>OZ010799.1:213623866-219041366 GCA_963932465.1 Maratus speciosus | reverse complement strand
GCGGCCATTTAAAAAATTTTAAAAAATTTAAAATTTGAAATGTGGTACCAAAAATTGGAAATAAAAAAATATTTTTATCTTATGTGTTTCACCTTGATACAAAGATTCCGTAGTAGTTTTTGTTTCGTTTATATCTTAAAAAATGACTGAGTTATAGAACTTTGAATTTCTAGCGTGGCTGGCATTTTGAAACGACCTGATTTTTGTCACGCGATAACAGGCGTGTTTATGAACCGATTTGGATGTAACTTGGTGTATACATAGTGCATACCAATGTCTCGACCGAATTCGTTGGCCAGCTTCATCCGCCATCTTGTTTCAAAATGGCGGTCATTTAATTTTTTTAAAAATATTTTAAATTTGAAATGTGGTATCAAAAAATTGAAAATTAAAAAATATTTTTTCTTACGTGTTTAACCTTGATACAAAGATTCCGGAACAGTTTTTGTTTCATTTATATCTTTAAAAATGGCTGAGTTATAGCACTTTGAATTTCTAGTGTGGCTGACATTTTGAAATGACCTGATTTTTGTCACGCGATAACAGGCGTATTTATGAACCGATTTGGATGTACCTTGGTGTATCCATAGTGCATAACAATGTCTCGACCGAATTCGTTCGCCAGCTTCATTCGCCATCTTGTTTCAAAATGGCGGCCATTTAAAAAAATTAAAAAAAATTTTAATTTTAAATGAGGTACCAAGAAAAAGATTTCTTTTTTGTATGTGTTTGACCTTAATATAAAGATTCCGGAACAGATTTTGTTTCGTCTATATCTAGAAAAATGGCTGAGATATAGCATTTTGAATTTCTATTGCGGCTGACATTTTGAAACGACCTGATTTTTGTCACGCAATAACAGGCGTATTTATGAACCGATTTAGATGTAACTTGGTGTGTACATAGTACATACCAATGTTTAGATCGAGTTCGTTGGCCAGCTTCATTCGCCATCTTGTTTCAAAAGGGCTGCCATTAAAAAACAATTTTAAACTTAAAATTTAAAATGAAGTATCAAAATATTGGAAAATGAAAAAGATTTTTTTTTATTTGTGTGACCTTCATACAGAGATTCCGCAGCAGTTTTTGTTTCGTCTATATCTTAAAAAACGATTGAATTATAGCACTTAGAATTTCTAGCATGACTGACATTTTGAAACGATCTGATATTTGTCACGCGATAACACGTGTATTTATTAATCTATTTCGATGTAAGAAAGCATGTGGATAGTATATAGCAATGTGTTGCCCAAGTTCGCTGGCCAGCTTTATCAGCCATCTTGTTTCAAAATGGCGGCCAGTAAATAAAAAAAATATATTTAAAGTGAGGTGCAAAAAAATTAGAAATTGAAAAAGGTTTCTTTTTTAAGTATTTGACCTTGATATAAGGATTCCGGCGCATTTTTTGTTTTGAATTTATCTTAAATAAATGGCTCAGATATAGCAGTTTGAATTTCTAATGCGGGTGACATTTTAAAAAATCTGATTTTTTGCCTGCGACAGCACTCGTATATATCAACCGATTCCGATGTGAGTGAGCATGTGCACAGGAATTACTAAGGTCTCGACCAAGTTCACTGGTTAGCCTCATCCACCTTGTTGTCTTAAAATGGCAGACACTTCAATGTATCGCCGAATTTGGCAACCGAATATAAGTTATTTTAAATAAAACCAGCTTGGATAAAGCTGACTAATTTCGCTAAATTCTCATTTATAATGATTTAGTATTAATAAATTTAGTATTGAATCTCCTATAATTTGTTTCCACTAAATTGAGCTTTTTGCGTTTGAATACAATATAAGCTGGCTTTTTAAAAATAAGGAATATGAAAGCTACCTCTACCTCCCGGCACTGGCCGGAAGGATGTTTTTTTCATAAAATGTTTTTTTGTGATTCCCCAAGATATATATCAGCTGGAATTTATCTTTTTCCGCTTACTAGACGAATCAGTTTATTAGTTGGCGGTAATAACGTCGTTACAGAAAAAAAATTAATTGATCTGCACTTAAAACAATGACTTACTTGGGACTTTAGTGCGTATGCTTAAAAAAATATATATTAACTGTAAAAAATCTATTTAGTTATCAATTAAAACAGGTTTTCGCCTATATTATGTAAATCAAAAAGCCCGGTATATCCCTTTTTAACACTTTCCAACAAAGTTGAAAAGTGTTTATGCATTCGGTTTGTCTGGCCGTCTGCCCGTCAGTCCGTCTGGCCGTCTATCCGTCTGTCCACGCTCTAACTTCCGTAAATATACTCGTATTTTCATGAAGTTGATAAAGGTTATTTAGGGTCACCAAAACATGTTGGTATTGTATATGAAGTATGTAGGATTAATCGTTCATTTACAGGGGCACTTAAAAGTATTCCTTTACATTATGGTATATGGGAAAAAATCGCTTGCAGAGCATTTTAATGACATTATACTATTTCAAATGTATTGAAACTGATATAAATCACTGAATTTCACTATTATCACATTAGAACAGGACATTCATAGCATTTTTTATTCATTTACAGGGACGCACAAAAGAAATCGGTTACAGCACAGTACTGTCTTTGAGTAATAATTGCTGGACTGTACGGTTTAAAATTCTGTATGCGCTTTTAAATTTAATTAATTTTTTGAATCTTACTCGTTATATATAAATTCTATACCTCAAATATAGAGCTGCACAAAAGTATTCACGTACCGTTCTCCTTGTTAGAGGAAATTGCTGAAGGTAAATTTTCAACTGAAGTATATGTATCTCTTAAGTGAACTAAATTTTGGCATGCATGTAGTTAATAGATTCAAATTTATATATCCTATACAGGGCTGCTGAAAACATTCGCATAATTTTCCGATTGTGGATGGGAACAGCTGAAATTGGGTTTTTGAAATGTATTATGCGTTCCCATATGGTTGAATTAGACGTCATATTTTAATTTTTTAAACGCTGCAGTTTTGTTACATTATACTGAATGTGTTGGAACGTGTTTCATAATCTATGCTTGATGCATGATTTTTTCTTACTTATTCCATATAATGCGAGAAAATTGTTTCATTATTTCTAGCCCTGAATGTCAGAATTCCATGCACAATTCTTTTATTTATTACGTCGAATGCGTTGCATATTGAGACAAAAAGAATTTTATTATCTTTTAATTGTCCATTTCTCATTACATAAGGCATTGCATTTTTAGTTATTAAGTGGAAGTCCGAGTATATTGCGGCACTGGAAAATTAGGATTTAGTCAGAATCCATCATCTCATGATAATTACCTTGAACCAAGAATGACTTCAGTAACGTTCAAGGTTAATATTTTATTGATCTGCTTCTGCTAATATTTAGAAGTTAGAAAAAAATGCAGAATAATCGAATTACTCGAAATAAATAATAGTACAGTAGAGCACCGATTACAGGAACTCCAATTAACCGAACTTCCAATTATCCGAACAGCCTATTTCTCTCAAAAAAAAATTAAACCGAACTTCCATTTATCCGAACAGCCTATTTCTCTCTCTTTTTTTTTTATGATGATGAGATTGTGGATGAGATTTAAGATGAAAAAGAAATTGAAGAAAATGAAAGCGAATTCTCTGAAAATGAACAAGGTTCATCACATAACGAAGCCTTTCAATGTTTGGAAACAGCTATGAAAGGGCTCGAACGACAGAAGAACGTTGATCCTATTCAACTAATGTATTTAAGAAGAATTCGAGATGTGGCAGCATTGGAAAGAACGTCTTCTTTGAAGCAAGCAACAATCGAAAGCTTTTTTGCTTAAATTATGACCTCTGGATTTCAGAAAATGATAAAAAGTGAAAAAGAAAATTTTTAATGATAAGAAAGTAAAAAAAAAAAAAAAACAGTTTTTAAGCACGCTAGCACTAACTGGTGCTGCAGTCCGAAGCCTGGCAAGTGTGAAGGTTTTAGTATAATCAGGAACATCCCCTAAATTGTCTGTCCATTTATATGAACTTTTGCTTATCCGAACTAGGGTCGGTTCCGACTTGTTCGGATAATCGACGCTCTACTGTGTATTCTTTATTTTGGGTCTTCTGAAAAATATAATTTATATGATATACATTAGTATAATTCTTATGATAAACCAAAATGACGAATTGAAAGCTGCAAAATGTACCGAGAAAAGCTAACAATTCGGAAATTGTACGTCAGACGTGACAAATGATGTGCGTTCATACTCTAACTAGTTTTAGAAATATTCAGATCTTGATGCAATAGCTTTTCCACTGTTATGCACAAATGCATGAATACAAATTTTATTACGATTGTATATATTAAATTCAGTAACACGGAAATAATATGGCTCAATCTTAAATTGGACGTCATGAACTTGGCAACATAGAATCATTACCTATAATGGGATATCATTGAATTAATTACGTAAGATAGGATTTAAGAGAATGGAGAAAACTTTTATCACTATTTTTTTAATTTTCGCTTAGATTTTCATAAATTCGAAAATTTGAAATAACTCGACGGAATTCTGCAACAATTGCATATAATAAATTTCAAACGAGTCGGGTGGATAGTTTTTGCTCTGTTGTATGCGGACAGACAGACTGTGTGACCAGACGACGACCGTAAGTGCTACGTATTTGTATAATTACGAACGCACCTAAAAACTGACAAATGGAAAATATTTTTTTTTTTTTTTTTTTACTCTTAATTTCTAAAACGCATAAAATAATTTAAGTTATTAATCCCTGCCCGTTGAAACATAGGGGAAATGAATGCATTTTATTTTTACATAAAAGAAAATTTAATATACAGAGTGATCTTAATGTTCCAAAGAATTTTAAAAACTTAATAATTAGAAAACTTACGTGCAATTGAAAGATGCGGTTTTTACAGAAATGCTCAGAAACATGTGGGTTAGATTTTTGCTTAAAGCTACACAGTACCCTTTTTCAAAAAAAAATTTTTTTGGAGACAGTTACATTAAAAATAATTAATGACTTTGTTGGAGATTATAAAATTAAACTGATTCTGGTTTAAAAAAATCATTTTAACAATCACAGTTTTTTTTTAATAAAAAAATTATTGAAAATTTTGAAGTTTTTTAAAACTGTTATAACATTTTTAATTTTTAATATGTTTTAGTTATTTTAAGTGACTTATATTCATTGGATTATTGGGAACAAAAGTTAGTGTGGAATTGAAGATGTGACTTTTATTTAAAGTTTTATTTATTTCTGTACCGCGAAACCTGAAAAAAAAACACGAAAATTTTGGAAATATTAACTTTGACATTTAAAAAAGAATAACTATAACCCGGAGACTTAAATCCGTACTAATTATTCTAGTACATATACATGTAAGTGTGTGCAAAAAATTTCAAGGCTCTATCTGCAACAGAAAAAAAGTCTTAGGGATTAGCAAACACTAACATCAACAAAAATAAAAGTCTCAGAAAATGCATTTAAAGTTTGTAAAGTAACACTCAGAACATTCTGAGAACACTCAGAAAAGTTCAAATATCTTTAAAACTATTTTGATTTCAGATCTACAATTTGGAGTCATGATTCACAACCGTATGGACCACAGATAAATTCAATAAAAAAAAAAAATATTCGATATTTTTGTCATTTTTAGGGTACTGTATAGCCTTAATATGGAATTTTTTTTAATAGTTACACCTTTTACTATCAGTTGGCAGTACATGTCAACCAGACCAGAGCACCTACTTTTTCCTGTGATATACATATAGAGTGGCCCGTGTCGTGATCGCTCTTGTTTGCTCGAATGGCTTCCAAGATCTGTTGATTTCACACCTTTTGACTTTAGTTTATAGAGCTACTTAAAGTCACATGTGTACCGAGGTTTATGTAAGTATAATATAAAATACACCAATGAGCCATTACATTATGACCACCTGTTTAATACGACGTACGACAACCTTTTGCCCTCAAAACCATCATTACACGGCTTGGCATTGACTCGACAAGGTGCTTATAGGTAGTCTGAGGTATCTCGCACCAAACGCTCACATCTGGTGCTGTAATTCTTGCATATTGCGAAGTGGTAGAGTGGCAGCACGAATTGGGATTTCCAGGTGAAACCACGAATATTCTATTGGATTCATGTCAGGTGAATTTGGAGGCCAGGACGTTCGACCGGTATGGCATGGTGCATTATCCTGTTGGTAAATGCAATCACCCGCCGGAAGCACTTCTGTCATGAATGGTTACACCTGTCCTGCAACGATATTCAGGAAGCACACAGACATCAGGGACTGTTCTATGGTGATTATGGGTTCTAATGTGCTACATAAAAGCATTGCCTACACGATAATACAGCCGCCACCGGCTTGTTTCCGAGCAACTGTGCATCCTGGAGCCAGGGTTTCCGTTTGAAATCGCCATATTCGCACGCGCCCGTCGATGTGATTGACCAGAAAACGTGATTCGTCGAACCATGCAACTTTCTTCTATTTTTCTATGATCCAATTCCGATTATCATGGGCCCCTAGTAAGCGCTTCTGGCGATGACGTGCCGATAGCGTAAGAACGTGCTTCGGTCTCCGGCTGCGTAGGCCCTTACGCAGCAGTGCACTTGACACTGTGCGTTGAGAAACAGTGTCTGTGTCGGCACAGTTGTAGCTGTTGGTGATTACGGCTGTTGCAGCTCTTCGGTCAAGACGAATAATGCGAAACAGTATCCGCCCTCCTCAGGAATCAATGCGCCGCGGGCGACACACCGCTGGCCAACGACATGTCGTTTCACCATCCATATACCGATTTCGATACGTACTTTCAACGAATGCACGTGAAGATCCTGCCAAACGGGCCGTTTCCGATATCGACGTTTCCAGTCACCGAGCCATAGCGATTTGACCTTTATCAAAGTCTGATGATTCTGTTGTTTTTCCCATTATGTCGCTAATCACACTACATTTTGAAATACAGTGCATGGAGGTTTTTATATCAGCCACACACAAGCCGTGGTTTTCTTTCTGGGCAAGCTTATTGTAATAGATGGAGGGTGGTCATAATTTAATGGCTCTTCGGTGTATTATATGTTTTTATAATATTAACCAGTTATATACCCAGCATAAACCCAGTTAAAATATGGTATATGCCATCATATTTAAGAGGGTCCGGAGCTAAAAATTCTCAAAAAAATGCAATTTTTTTTTTTTTGGCTTTAAAAAAAATACTATGTCTTTAGCGTTAAATACCGCAAACTACACGCTTTTAACTTCATAAGATCCAGAAATAAAATACCTTTTGCCTTGAGAAGCCAAGCATCATCTGCCCCCTGACGAGAACTTTAACTTCATTGAACTCAGAATGAATTTTTTCACGAACTGTCAACTCTAAAAGAATATATCTAAAGTTCCTTGGAAGATATATGTATGAAATTTTCAACAGAGATTTTATGCTATATTTCCAATAAATTGTCTTCAGGAATTTTAATTTTGAGTGATAAGTGTGAAAATATGCTAATTAATGCAAAACTCACTCATAAAAAATCTTCATTTCTTTACTTAATTTTTTTTAAATAAAATTCGTGATCAATTTTTCAAGAAATCCTGAAGGCAAATTGAAATGACATACTTTCTGTACACAAAAGTGTGAAAATTTTGAAAATCGAGTAAGTACTTCCAGAGTTATATCAAAACTTAAATGTGTTTAAAATTTTAAATGTTTTTTTTTTAAATAATAAAATTTTTTCAGATTTTCTTTTTACATGAAATGTTTGTATTATATTAAAACAATTTTAGAAGAAAATTTATAACAAAATCTCTATAAATAAAAAAAATAGAATTTTGAGCTCCGGACCCCTTTAACTCCCTCAAATGGTCTTCGATGCTGAGCCGGGTTGTCTTTCATCGTCTGAAAGGAAATGATGGGCATCACATTGAAAATTTGTAACATTTAGAAAATGATTATTTCTTTTAAGGAGGTCCGAGACACAAAAAAATTAAAATTTTCTTAAAGTTTTTTATTACATTAAAAAATTCTGTGTTTCTTTCTGCTTAAAATGAAGTTTAAATCATGTTTCTATCTTAACTGGAACAGGAATATTCATTATTATGTTTGGGTTTGTTTTCAAAAGCTAGCTTTCAAGCAATGGTTGTCTAGAAAACGACTTTTTGCGAAAATGCGTTTTTCTTCATGATGTGTTTTTTCACCATTTCCCGTATTTAAATTGTTATAAGTCAAGAACCGTTAAAAATAAATGGTTGAAATTTGGAACGTATATTATTCAATTGTTTGCTTTAATTTTGATTCAGCAAATTTGAAAAAAATATTTACTTTTGAAAATATGATTTTTTAAAAAATGGTTACGTCCTTTTTTTTCAAATTTTTACTTTAAATATTTTTAATTTTTATTTAAATTAAATTTTTTTTTTAATGCTGAATACAAATTAAAACTTATATATTTCTGTTTATTCAAATGCAAAAAAATTGAATTTCTACAAATAATATTTCGAGTTATAACGATTTTAAACTACCTCACTTTTTTAATAAAATTTAAATTTTTATTATTTTTTTTTATTATAAGAAGTTATATCATGTGATTTTATTTAAAAATGATATGGTTAACTATCACAAAAAAATTCGAAATTTTAATTCAGTAAATAAAAATTATTTGAAAATGTGTCCCGGACCCACTTAAATGAATTATAAGGCACCATAGCAAAACTTTATTCTCAAAAATGCCTCCACCTGTTGGTCAAAAATATGAGTATTACAAAAAAAAATATTTAAAAAATCCGACATAGGCCTACGTGTTTATCCGAAAGCCGTACCTTTCGAATGTACATAGTTTACAAATTATTGAATTTTCAAAGATCTTGGTACTTCTGGATCACTTTCACGGTATGTGTACAATATGTGCGTATGCGATTCAGAACTTGTAACTCGAACCACGTTGTAAGGCGAAACACATTCCAACTCTAATAAATTTCTTGCGTGTTTGCTGACAATTACTGCGAAAGAAACTGGATTTCATGCTCACATGTCAAAATATAATATTGGATTATGGTAAATAAAGCCCCTGTTAATACTTGTCTTAAGCTTTTTATGCTCTTGCTGGTTTTAAAGATTTTTTTTTAGTAATATTACAATTTTATATGTCTAAGAAGAATTTATAAGCAGTTTCCTTTTTTAAAACAAAATAAAACTTTATTCCATTGCAGATATAGATAACGGGTTAGTTAGATTATTAATGCCGATGTTCAATGGAGTTCAATAGAAAATCCTAACAGCTTTTTAATATTCACTCCATTATCTGAAATCTCCATTATCTATTCAAAGAAAGGAAATCGTTGGAAGAAAAATCCTATAGTCTGTTCTGTAATGTTCTGTAATTTAATCACATGACTATCAGAAGACATCAGCTTTTGTTCTGGTACTTATGTCAATCAGCGTTTAGGAATTACAAAAGGAAATATAATGGAATCGGCTTGCTTAGAATAAAGGAAGGTTGTATTGATTGAAAGTTATTTTTGGTGATAAATGAATAAATGTATTTTGAAATCCTTTAGTATGCGCTTGTATTTACTACTATGTATATGTTTTAAAAATTAAAATAAAAAAACCTTAAAAAAATTCTTACAATTTTCTCTACATTTGAACTACAGTAGAGCGCCGATTATCAGAACTCCAATTAACCGAATTTCCAATTATCCGAACAGTTTATTTTTCTCACTTTTTTTTTAAACCAAACTTCCAACTATCCGAACAGCCTATTTCACTCAATTTTTTTAAACCGAGTTTCTAATTATCCAAACACCCCGTTTCTCACATTTTTTCCCCCATCAGATTTAGCATACGAAATCGGACCCCCGATTAGTGTATCGTTGGGTGCAATAACAAAAAAAAAAAAAAAAAAAAAAAAAAAAAGAAAAGAAATTGAAGAAAATGAAAACGAATGCTCTGAAAATCACCCAGGTCAATCACATAACGAAGCCTTTAAATGTTTGGAAAAAGATATGAAATGGCCCGGACGGCAGAAGAACGCTGATCCTATTCAACTAACAAAGAATGTCTTCTTTGAAGCAAGCGACAATCGAAAGCTTTTTTTTTTTTTAAATTATAATCTCTGCTGTTCAAAAGATGACAAAGAAAGAAAAAGAAAATTTTAAATGATAAAAAGTAAAAAAAAAAATAAAATAAAAAATAAAAATTAAACACGTTAGCACTAAATGGTGCTGGCAGTCCTAAGCTTGAATAACGTGGGAAGGTATAGTCAAGAGTATAGTCAAGATCATCCCTTAAATTGTCTGTCCATTTATCCGAACTTTTGCTTATCCGAACTAGGGTCGATCCCGCCATGTACGGACAATCGGCGCTCTACTGTACTTACATTCGTATCTTACACAGGTAAAAACTGTTTTAACATTTTACAACGAAGTTGAAAAGTGTTTATGAATTCGGTTTGTTTGTCCGTCTTTCCGTGATTAGGTAATGATTAGGAAAACGTGGTCCGCGAAGGCTTCGCTTTTCGCAGTCAAAGTAAAAATTTTCACTTAAATGGAATCTGACAGAAATCCAGAGAGTAAAGTGAAATTTAACATGAAAGAAAAAATCATGCATCAAGCATAGATTATGAAAAACACTCATTCTGAATAATGATACAAAACTGCACCGTTTGATAAGTTAAACTATTATGTCTAATTCAACCCTATGGAAACGCATAGGACATTTGAAGACCAAATTTCAGCTCTTCCAATCTACAATCGGGATATTATCCGAATTCTTTGATCAGACTTGTATATTACCGCATACATCAAAGCCTGGTGGTGATACTCTCTATTAATTTTGAAATGCGTTCGTCTGAGTGCTGTAGTTATTAAAAAACTTGACATATTAAACAAAAACATAATTTAAAGAACAAATTAAAAAAACAAAATTTATTTCCTACATTGTTTAAGCCCGAGAAGGGACAGATATTAAGTTATTTCATTCAATTAGTTCTACATCTAATGTTAAATTTTTGTAACAAATTAGTTAAGCCAATTGAAGATTAAAAAATAAAAATAAAATTCATACAATATGTTACTTAAAACACCCTAAAAAAATAGATTCCGTTCAAATGAAATCGAAATAAATCTTAGACTTTTTTCTAAGTTTTGTATTTTGCATGCATCTTATCATTTTATGCATGCACAATTGTCATAAACATAATGGAAAATCTGCAATACAAATATTTTCAATTAAAAATGGAACAAGTCTAAGATTTATTTCGATTTCATTTGAACGGAATCTAATTTTTTAGGGTGTTTTAAGTATCATATTGTATGAATTTTATTTTTATTTTTTAATCTTCAATTGGCTTAACTAATTTGTTACAAAAATTTAACATTAAATGTAGAACTAATTGAATGAAATAACTTAATGTCTGTCCCTTCTCGGGCTTAAACAGTGTAGGAAATAAATTTTGTTCTTTTAATTTGTTCTTCAAATTATGTTTTTGTTTAATATTGTATTGCTCTTTTGTATAGTAGTAATCTTGTAGTGAAATTCACTGATTTATATCAATTTCAATACATTTGAAATAGCGTAATGTCATTAAAATACATTGCAAACGATTTTTCTCCAATGACTATAATATAACGGAATTCTTTTGAGTGACCCTGTAAATGAACTATTAATCCCACATACTTCCTATACAATACTAAACATGTCTTGGTGACCCTAAAAAACGTTTATCTATTCCATGAAAATCCGAGTATATTTGAGGGGGTTAGAACGTGGGCAGACGGCCAGACGGACAGACAAACTGAATACATAAACACTTTTCAACTTTGTTGGAATGTATTAAAAACTAAGACTTAATGTTACAAATAACATTATAGTTAATTTACATATCGATATTATTTCATATTTTCAAAATGTATCTAATTTTAGTCTCAAATTCTTCGGGTACGCGAAAGCAGAGGCAATAAGAAAAGAGTAACTAAACGATACGTGGTAACTAAACGATAAATAAAATAAAAATAATAATAAAATTATACTTTCTTTCTGAAAATCAGTACAAAATTTTGACTTCATGTGTGAAAATAATGTACAAAAATGTATAATAACAACCCTTGAAAAAAAGAAAAGAACGATAAAACATTACAGTTAAGAACCCCTGAAAGGTATTTTTGACAGACTTGACTGCATTCAAGAGAATTGTGACAGCTTCCCTTGAATACATAAAAATGGTCACCATTCGCGTTCAAACTATAGGGTAAAGTGTCCTATTATCGTCCCCCAGTCACTTTTAGGCCCTTGGAAGTTGTAATTTTCAGTGAAAATCTACCAAATATGGATTTCAGATAGACTAACCACTTACATAGAAACATAAGCAAATATCGTACCAAAAGTTTTCAACAATGCGAAAAATTGTTTTTTCTAAAGTATCTAAAAAATGCAAAGGAAAAAAATGGTCCCAATTTCGTCCCCCCCAAAAATACAATACGCCGAGGCTTAACTTATAAATAAATCAAAATTTAGGTACTTTTCGGTTAGCCGGGTGCCAGTGTTACATATATATATATATATGTCTTCAAAATTTCAAAAATATTTGAAAGAATGACTTTTCGTTTCGTATCCTAAAGTAAAATGTACCAAAAAGCGAAATTTCGTGTCAAAATTAGGCGCACGTATGGGAAGTTTCAGTATTTGATAAAATTTCTCCTCCTAAGTATTTCTTTTACATAAATTTACAGAACTAGGGGGCTCTGTCCCCTACGAGCTACGCTCGTCAAACCACCGTTCAGACACCGCAGACTCTAACAGCACGCTAAATTGATCGGCTTTAAAAAGATTTCGGAAGATTGAATTATAATTTGAATCTAACAATTATAATCTAACGTAATTTTCTCCAAACTTTTCTTTCTCTTTTTAATATTCACGTAAAAATACTTTTGTTAGAAATAAAATATTATGATCATTTTAAAATATCAAATTAATGTCTCGCGCAATTTTTAAATTTAAACTGTTTTGCAATATTATTTTTTGTTACGTAATAAGTGTAATGTGACGTAAATGTGATGCAAATTCTCCTATTTAAGACTTCTAACGCATGTTAATGAATTTATTATTTTACGATGTTCTTTCTCTTTTAAAATTCACGTGTAAGTATAGTTTTTATGACGTAATTTTCAATGAGTTCCTGATTTTTATATTTTCTGTTTATAATAGTCACGTGTAAAATAAATTTTTAATTTGAAGCAAACATTATTGTTTGCGCTGTTTATACAATTGGCAACAGTTTAAATTAATACAATTTTCTAAATTTTGTAAAAAATATCTCTCGAAATGCTGAAAATTTGAATTTAAGATAGAAATAAAACCTCAAAAAATAAGTAAAATTAAAATATTAAATGCGGTCTGCACACCGGGAAATTCTGACGCATAAAATGTTCTAAAAATGATTAAATTCCTATGTACAGTTTTTGCTCCTATAAAACTTTTTTAATGGAGCGATTTTGTCCAACTATGGCATTAACTATCTCTTAAAATAATTCTTCGATTTGAAAACTGTCTGCATCAGCGTGTTTATCAAATATTTCTCTATAATACTACCGATTTTCATATTTTTGTATGCAACAGTTTTTTTAATATTAACGAAGAAAAGCCATGATTAAGCATTCAAATTGGATGCCGATCTGCCGGGAATATCTACGCAGATTTTCATTGGTCCATTTCCAAATCAAAACTTTTTTATATATATAGAAAGTTACTTAATTGTCAATTGAATAGTTGTTTCTAATTCTTCTGTGAAAATTCGAAGATTAACATGAAAGAAAAAAATCATGCGTCAAGCATAGATTATGAAGCACTTTCCAACACATTCAGAATAACGTAAAAAAGCTAATAAGTTGAAATATGAAGCCTAATTGAACCATTTTGAAACGCATAACACATTTGAAAACCCAATTTCAGCAACTCCCATCTACAGTAGGAAAATTATCCGAATTGTTTGAGCAGCCCTGTATATGACACATAGATTTCCATCTATAAACTACATGCATGTAAAAATGTAGTCCAGTGAGGACATACATACCACATTTGAAAGTTCGCCTTCAGCAACTTCGGCTAATAAGGAGAATGGTACGTGAATTATTTTGTGCAGCCTTGTATATGAGGTATAGAATTTATATACTACGAGTAAAATGCCAAAAATTAGTTAAATTTAAAAGCGTATGCCGAAATTGAAAACGCACTTCCAGCAATTATTCTTTGAAAACGATTTTTCGCCTTACACCATAATGTAATGGAATACTTTTGCGTGTCCCTGTAAATGAACTATTAATCCCACACACCTCATATACAATACGAAACATGCCATGGTGTCAGTGGTGTAGTCGTAAAAAAAAACAGAGAGTATAAGCTCTAAGCAGAGGGTATACGCTCAAGGCAGAGCGTATACCCTATAGTGTATATACTATAGCTTTCTTGAAAAACAGAGAGTACACGGTGTTCCTTTAAAAATCCAGAAGGTATACGGCGTATACCCCCGTTTACCCTCCACTACATCCCTGATGGTGACCCTAAATAAAGTTAATCAATTGCGTGAAAATCCGAGAATATTTACGGGAGTTAGAGCGCGGACAGACGGCCAGACAAACCGAATGCATAAACACTTTTCAACTTTGTTGGAAAGAATTAAAAAGTATAGGCTGTTCTTTTTTTTCGTCGACTGTGCCTACATTAATTATAATTAAAATCATAATTCAACTTATACTAAACACCACTAAATCTTCATACGAACATATATCTAATGTTGAACGAAATGAACTTTTATGAGGTTAGGGGATTTTGAACATGGAGATAAAATTTGTAATGCATTATCTTCTATAAATCTCAAACAGAAATGCTTTCAATGATATTTTTAAATGTAAACCAAGATTTATGTGAAAAGACAATCTTGTACGGTACTTTGTATCCTTTCGGAAAGTCGTAAAACTGATAACGGTATTTATGATCCTCTTAAGAGATGTAGTGATAAATAATGAAAATATTCGTTAAAAACGCTCAATCTCGGTTTATTCATGAGGTGTAAATAATCCTTTTAGAAGAATTTCAAATACATGATAAAAAGTAGCACTTTGAATGTTATGTTCATTTCATTTTCTCATATCCAATTAATTGTAAAAATTGAAGAAAAGTAATTTAGATTTTCCAAAAATATATATTGAAGATTTAACTTTTAGTATTTTAAAAAAAAATAATGATCACGTAGTAAAAATTGTGTAAATGTTTTAACAGATACTAAACTATCACAGTATGATGAGGCTTAGACAGGTTTTTATGAGATGGATTTATGTTGAATTTTTGAAAAAAAAATCTATCTTGACTAAGTAATGAGAAGTAATCGTAAATGTAAATCGAAAAGCGTTGCGAACAATAATCGAATAAGATTATTTCCTCTAAAAATCCATCAGGCAATAATTCAGAAAATCTTTCTATGAAAAAACTTTTTTGTTTTTCGAAAAAAAGGAGAATTAGATATAAAATTAGTGGTGGACTCCATTCTCAGCAAAACTTTGTAGCTCCTCTTATTAAGACAATTAGAGATGAAATGTGCCGTCTGCGTAATTTAACCTCTTCGGTCGCTGAGTCCCCATATGTGGAACTCTGTTCTTTTCCTTATAAAAACTAAAATGTCCGATTTTTTTACATTTTCACACCACTTCTTAATAGCTGCATGTTTTTTGCGTTCAAAGCAAACTAATAAATAGCAGCATCTAAGGTGATTCCCACATTAAATTGCAAAATGCTTAAAAAATGTCCAAAAGACAGTATGACCAAGAAAGTGAGAAATTTTCATAAGTATTTAACTTAAATATTTTTCAATAAAATAATTTGAGTATTTGTAGATTATTTAGTTGTTTAAAGCTCTTAAATTTGTGATTGCGTTGATTTTGGATTATGGTTATTAAATTGATGTTTTTAAAGGGGTTTGAAGTTTTAGATCCATATTTTTGATCCTAAATTACTAAGCGCCTAAATGATCAATTTCAGAAAAGGTACTTTTTCTGTCATTTTGTTTGTAAAAAAACAATGAATAAACATTTATATTCTTATTTTAGCTTCGGAACTGAAGAAGTTAATAACGCCAAGAATGCATATGTGTTACGCCAATCACAAATTATGGGTTAGGCTGGGAGCGATATTTGAACAAGATAAACGCCAAATAGTGACTCTATATTTGGCTATCTATTAAAAGTGAAATAAAAAAGCAAACCCATTATTGTTAACAGAAGTATAACGGCGAGTATAATTAATGACAAATACATATTTGCAAGCAGATGTAAAAACACAATTTACGGATCTGTTAATGCTTATAGAAGGCGCCAGACAGCTTAAATTAAATGTCTGACTTATGTAAACAGATTTGTAAGAAGCGTCGTTTATCTAGTGCAATATAAATAAACAATATTTATGCGGGGATAACGATTGTGCTTAAATTAGAAATAAAGATAAATCATCTTTTAATGCTATCCTTAAACAGAAGAAAGGGAAATATATTTAGAGAACGGATTAATTTTGAATATAAATGACGCAAATGTATGGCCTCGCCATACACATGCTGTCTAAATTCTATATTTCATTCTTTCATCGTGAAACGTTTTATAATACTCGGGTGCTCTTACCCCTACGAGCTACGCTCGCCAGTCTCCGTTCAGACACCGCAGACTCTAAAAGCATGCTAATTTGACCGGCTTTAAAAAGATTTCGAAAGATTGAATTATAATTTAAAAAACAGTGGCGGTCCCCATATACACGGGTTTCTATTCATTTCTCTTTGATTGGTGCATTTTAAGGCCAAATCAGCTGCTATTAAATGATACAATGGCTGTTTCCTTCTTTGATTAAATAAAATCAGTTAAACATTTCAAAATAAGCTAATATAAAATGAATTAAGTAAACAGAGTCTTTGTCTCCCGGAATTTTTTAACAAAGCGAAAAGTTTTTATAAATAAGACATTTTAAATGTATCGTTTTTAATCTGATGTAATTTTCACCAATTTTTTTTTTCTCTTTTTAATATTCAAGTGAAAATACTTTTGTTAGAAATGAAATATAATTTGCGCTGTCCTAACAAAAATAGTCGAAAAGATCATCTCAAAATATCAAATAAATGTTTTTTGCAATTTTTAAGTTTAAACTGTTTTGCAATATTATTTTTTGTTCATTTTACGTAATAAGTGTAATGTGACGTAAATGTGACGTAATTTATCCTATTTAAGACTTCTAACGTATGTTAATGAATTTATTATTTTAAAATATTCTTTCTCTTTTAAAATTCACGTGTAAATATAGGTTTTATGACGCAATTTTCAATGCGTTCCTGCTTTTTATATTTTTTGTTTATAATAGTCATGTGTAAATAATTTTTTAATTTGAAGCAAACATTATTGTTTGCGCTGTTTATACAGTTGGCAACAGTTTAAATTAATACCATTTTCTAAAATATGTAAAATATATGTCTCGAAATGCTGAAAATTTGAATTTAAAATAGAAATAAAACCTCAAAAGATGAGTCAAAATAAAAAAAAAATTAATGCAGTCTGCACACGGGGAAATTCTAATGTATAATATGATTTAAAAATGATTAAATTCCAATGTATAGTTTTTGCTCCTATAAATCTTTTTTAATGGAATGATTATGTCCAACTTTAGCATTAAATATCTCTTAAAATAATTATTCGATTTGAAAACTGTATGCATCAGCGTGTTTATCAAATATTTCTCTATAATACCACCGATTTTCATATTTTTGTATGCAATATTTTTCTTAATATTAACAAAGAAAGACTTCCGGTCACAAAAAATTCAAAACCGGTGGCGGCGGCGGTGACAGCGTTAGTTACTATTTTTTAGCTCACAGGCTATCAAAGCCTGAGAGCTAATGTGCCCGCCCGTTCTGTATGTATGTACGTATGTATGTATGTATGTATGTATGTATGTACGTACGTACGTATGTACGTAACGCGATAACTCTTGATAGAAACATCCGATTTGCTTCAAAATTTTTTCCTAGGTTCACTGTGATAAGGCGCTTCCCTGATTAGTTTTTGGAGTTCATTGGTTAAGGATAAAGGGGGGAAAACGGGGTTAGCCCACACCCCACCCCCTTAATTCAGATAAATGGGTTTTTCATGCAGAATGATTCGATTTGCTCCGAATTTGATATACCGGTTTATTATATTAAGGAACTTCCCTGATTAGTTTTGGGAGTTCATTGGTTAAGGATAAAGGGGGAAAAACGGGGTTAGTCCACCCCCTTTAATTCAGATAAATGTGTTTTTCATGCAGAATGATTCGATTTGCTCCGAATTTGGTATAGCGGTTTATTATGTTAAGGAACTTCCCTGATTAGTTTTGGGGGTTCATTGGTTAAGGGTAAAGGGGAAAAACGGGGTTAGTCCACCCCCCTTAATTCAGATAAATGGGTTTTTCATGCAGAATCATTCAATTTGCTCCGAATTTGGTATACCAGTTTATTATGTTAAGGAACTTCCCTGATTAGTTTTGGGGGTTCATTGGTTAAGGATAAAGGGGGAAAAAGGGGGTTAGTCCACCCCCTTAATTCAGATAAATGGGTTTTTCATGCAGAATCATTCGATTTGCTCCGAATTTGGTATACCGGTTTATTATGTTAAGGAACTTCCCTGATTAGTTTTGGGAGTTCATTGGTTAAGGATAAAGGGGGAAAAACGGGGTTAGTACACACACCCCCCCCCAGCCCTTAATTTAGATAAATGGGTTTTTCATGCAGAATGATTCGATTTGCTCCGAATTTGGTATACCGGTTTATTATGTTAAGGAACTTCCCTGATTAGTTTTGGGAGTTCATTGGTTAAGGATAAAGGGGAAAAACGGGGTTAGTCCACCCCCCCTTAATTCAGATAAATGTGTTTTTCATGCAGAATGATTCGATTTGCTCTGAATTTGGTATACCGGTTTATTATGTTAAGGAACTTCCCTGATTAGTTTTGGGGGTTCATTGGTTAACGATAAAGGAGGGAAAACGGGGTTAGTCCACCCCCCTTAATTCAGATAAATGTGTTTTTCATGCAGAATGATTCGATTTGCTCCGAATTAGGTATACCGGTTTATTATGTTAAGGAACTTCCCTGATTAGTTTTGGGGGTTCATTGGTTAAGGATACAGGGGGGGGGCAGGGTTAGTCCACCCCCCTTAATTCAGATAAATGTGTTTTTCATGCAGAATGATTCGATTTGCTCCAAATTTTGTATACCGGTTTATTATGTTAAGGAACTTCCCTGATTAGTTTTGGGGTTCATTGGTTAAGGGTAAAGGGGTAAAAGGGAGGTTAGCCCGCCCCTCTTAATTTAGATAAATGGGTTTTTCATGCAGAATGATTCGATTTGCTCCGAAGTTGGTATACCGGTTTATTATGTTAAGGAGCTTCCCTGATTCGCTTTGGCGATTAATTGGTTAAGGATAAAGAGGGGTTAGTCCACCCCCTTAATTTAGATAAATGTTTTTTTTTGCAAGATTATTCGATTTGCTCCAAATTTGGTATACCGGTTTATTATGATAAGGAGCTTCCCTGATTAGATTATGAGGTTCACTGGTTAAGTATAAAGGTGGAACGGGGGCTAATTCCCCTTCACTTATTTTTTGAGTGGCATTATTCTTTAAAATAAGAGTATAATATACAATTAGTGTGAATAGTCTGTGAGCTCAATGCCATCAGTTTAGCTGGGCACTTTTCTTTTTTATTTTTAGAATAGAGAGATTACATTTATCGATTTTCACAATGCTAATTCAAAACATTGACTTTATTTTATCACAGCATTCATTAACCTACTGGAGTCAAATGACGACCAGTGGTCATTATGTGATTAGTCAGACGACGAGCTCAGGTCACAATTCCATATAAATATATGGATGTCGATCATAATTGCATTATGAATTTGACATTAGGAGTTCCAAATTTTAAATATTAGATTAATTTTTAACACAATTATTCAATTTTTAAATAAATCATAACAGTTGTAAATTTCCAAGTGGTTGAAAAAAATCCGGTCCAGGATTAACGAGGGATGTCTTAGCTGAAGCCGGCAATGCTGTACCAACTGAGCCATCACGGTCGAAACTGGAAGAATAATATTCCCATCTAACCTATAATGATCACAGCATCTGATCTGATATCTGAATCAGTTGAACAGAATATCGAATATTGAATTATATAAGATTAATTTTTAACACGATTATTCAATTCAATTGGTAAATAATAAATCATAACAGTTGTGAATTTCCAAGTGCGTGAAAAATGTCCTGGCCAGGATTCGAACCAGGGATGTCTTGGCTGAAGCCGCCAATGCTCTACCAACTGAGCCATCCCGGACGAATCTGGAAGACTAATTTACCCAACTAACCTTTAACAATCACAGCATCTGGTCTGATATCTGAATCAGCTGAACAGAATAAATTGAATGTTATTATTTTTGGAACTGCAGTAAACGCTGCATGCGTAGTTATATTATATTAATTTTTAACACAATTATTCAATTGGTAAATAAAACATAACACTTGTAAATTTCCAAGTGGATGAAAAAAGTCCTCGCCAGGATTCGAAGCAGGTACGCCTTGGCTGATGCCGCCAATGCTCTACCAACCGAGCCACTCCTGTCGAATCTGGAGGACTAATTCAAATCATTCTACTGCAGTTCCATAAATAATAATCTTCGGTTTATTCAGATTTGATATTAAATGCTGTGATCGTTAAAGGTTAGTTGGGTGCATTAGCACTCCAGATTCTTCCGGGATGGCTGAGTTGGTAGAGCATTGTAGGTTTCAGCCAAGACATCCCTGGTTCGAATCCTGGTACGAACTTTTTTCACCCGCTAGGAAGTTCACAACTGTTACATATTTTAAATACAATACAGAACCATTCATCCAGAATGGTTGCAGTCAGATGTGTCCCGGATAACTGGTTTATCTGGATAACTGGCAGCCCCACCAGTGGCCGAGAGATTCTGCTCTCAAAGCTGGTAGATGGAATGTGCTGGGTTCGAACCCAATCGCGCCCGTCGGCCTAATCGTTGGAGTTTTCCGTGGTTTTATTCGAACCTTGGATTTTCTTGAGTAAATACGAGTTAGGTTCCGTTAGAAAGACTCCCACGGAGGGCATCCCTTCATTCGGGCCTGTATCCCTCGTGTTGATAATTGGCCATTATAAAAACACCAACGCACTGGATAACTGGTTGGGTTTAAAACAACATCTATTTGATCATATTTGTAGAATATATGTATCTATGACAGTGTTTTGATCTCAAATTAATTATTTGACTACTCATAAGAAATCAGTTCCAAACATGACCAGACATTAATAAGCAAGAACTCCCCTGTTTTCTCTGTATAAAAAACATAAATGTCCAATTTGAAAACTAATATGCTTCCATTTCAAATATTAGTTGTTGGAATCTAGTTAAATGATGCATGTTGTCATGTTGAAAGCAATATACATATCAAACTTGCACTGTATTACTTACTTTTCTGAAATAAATCATTTGGAAATACCATTTTGGATAACTGGTTTTCCGGCTGACTGGTTTCTCGATAAATGATTCTACACTGTAATCATAATTTCTAAAATACTTGATAGAAGGACTTCATGTTTGGTATTCTAAGTTAAAATTTACATAAAGCCAAGCATGATGCCCAACTTATGTATTTAAAATTTCAGAGATAGGCGCATTTTCAGTATGCAGACGACACAATAAGCTCATTATTTTAACATCAATTGACAGAATACATAATTTTCAGTCAAATGAATATTTCCGTTTTTTTTTTTTTTTTTTTTTTTTTGTGTGTGTGTGTGTGTGTGTGACAATTTGAAGATGAAAATGTGTAAGGTGTTCTCCTATTCTTTTTTTTCTGTTGTCGACTTAATTATAATTAAAATCTTAATCCAACTGATAACTAAACACCATTAAATCTTTTATACAAAATAGCTTTATAAAGTTGAATGAAATGAAGTTTTATGAAGTTAGGGGACTTTGAACATAGACCGGAGAATAAAATTTCTAGTGCATTATCTTAGATGTATCTCAAACAGAAATACTTTCAATAATCTTTTTAAATGTAAACCAAGATTTATGTGAAAAGACAAGCTTGTATGTACTTTATATATTTTCGGAAGATCTTAAAATTGATAATGGTATATATGATCTTCTGAAGAGATGTAGTAATAAATAATGAAAATGTTCATTAAAATGGCGCAATCTTAGTTTATACGTGAGATAGGAATAATTATGTTAAGCAATTCAAAATAAAGGATAAAAAGCAGCACTATTTCTCATGCTCGTTTCAGTCTCTCTTATCCAATTAATTTTAAAAACTGAAGCGAAATAATTGAGCTTTTTAAACAATATATAACGAAGATTTAACATTTAGTATTTTTGAAAAAAATTATGATAACGTAATAAAAACGTGTAAATGTTTTAACAGATATTAAATTATTTTTGACTTTCTTTTCTACATTGTATATCACATTTTTTTTTATTTTTTTCGTGAAACGTTTTATAAGATTTTGTTTATCGATTTTCCTAATGTTAAAATAAAACGGTTAGTTTTATTTTACCATAGAATTCATTAATCTACTGGAGTCATTTGACGAGCAGTTGTCATCCCGCGATTAATCAGATGACGAGCTCAGAACGCAAATCCGTATAACTATATGGATGTAGATCATGTTTACATTAGGAATTTGACATTAAGAGTTCGAAATTTTAAATACAGTCGAATCTCGTTATTCCGACACTCTAGTGACCAGAAAAAAAGTTTCGTCATAAGCGGAGTGTTGCGATAACCGGAGTTGGAGAAAAATATGTTTATAAAAAGCTGTATTTTTAATTAATTTAAGACAATTTTAACTTCATAACTGTTCTTGCGGTTTTAAGCAATAAAACATTATTATTAAACAAAGCAAACCCAAATCAGAATTAAAAAGAATTAAAATTAGATTTATGATGACTTTATTTTTATTGTTGCATGAAATATTGATGAATAAAGGTTTGCTTATCCCTAGATGTGCTTCCTACAATTCGATTTTCAATATTATCCAATGAATTGTAATCAATATTCGTTGTTTCAGAAATGGATGTTAGATAACTTCTGATCGTTTCAATGCAATGCAATGCTTCGGTTTTAGTCGGATGAAAAACGCCGTGTAACCACAAGAAAGCGCCGCCTGACCAGAACAAAAAGTCCCGGAGTAGGCTGATACATCTATCTAGAGCTTAAGTGGGCCATTCATGGTGTGTGGGTTTATTTTTTCAGATAAAGGATTCAAGTAAAATTTATTATTTACTTGAATGGGTATTTTAGACACCTGTGAAAAGTTCGTCTAAGACATTTATTACCGCTTAATTTCCGTTCTTATAAGATGGATGATGAAAAATGGACAATTTTCCTAAACCGTCGGGATATCCGGAGTTGAAAATTATTCAACGACGTAAAATAAGGTGTTTATTTACATTAAAATCATATACAAAAATTGGGACTTTGAGAAACTGACATGATAAACGGAGTGACGTGACAGGGTGTCGTGATAACGAGGTTCGACTATATTCATAATTTCTTACATGCTTGACCGAAGGACTTCCTGTTTGGTATTTTGATGTAAAATTGATCAAAAAAGTGATGTCCAACTTTTGTATTTAAAAATTCAGAGTTTGGTTCAATTTCAGCATGAAGAGGACACCTCAACCCTTTATCTACTGGCGGTACTTATAAGTACCACTCACTTTAAACTTTCATCTCTTAGTGACTATTACTAATATTCTAATGGTACTTTGCAAAGACACTCTCTTAACTCCACTTTTTCATGATACATGGCATCAGTAGTTCTAGGTTCGTTATTTTATCGAGGAAGGAGGCTATCTTTGAAACAGTCGATGTGTTTTGTGCCGACATTTTGTACAGATTCTCACGCTTGACTTTTAATTGCTACAAACATAGCAAAAAACATTAGATAAGCTTTGGATTTTTTTTGTTGTTGTTGTTGTTGTTCATTATGATCTTAGTATACAATTTGACTAGATACTTAAATAAGAGGTTATGTATTTGATTTAACAGTTAAATTATTCGGCGGTACTTATAAGTACATCCAGTACTCTGGTTCTTGGAGATAAACTTCTTGTTTACTTTTCGTCTGTGTCAGTTTCGTCTGTGTCGTCTGTAGCAGATCCATTGATATTATCTGCTTTATAGTATTATAATTAAATTGTAGTGTAGTAATGTTTTTCTGGTGTTTCTTTTCAGTTTTTTAAATTATTTTTTATAGGAAATCGAAAAAGTTGTGATACCGGCTCATTTTTTCTATGCTAGAAATGGCTTTTGTAAATTCGTATATTGTATATGTGGAGATGCGAGACAACGTATTGTCCTCGGAATATAGATGTCGCATAACTAATGGTAAAGCTAAACTAAAAACATAGGCATAGCTGCCAACTTGTACGGATTTTTGCTACCACTAAAATTTAACAAAATTTTTTGTATTATTTAATCGTTAGAAAAAGTCGTATTTCTGCGATTGTTTTTTATAAAAATTTCTACTAAATTTTAGTGGTGAGAAAAATCCGTACAAGTTGGCTGCTATGCATAGGGGAAAAAACTAAACTAAAGTAAAGTAGGCATAACTAATGCTAAAGGACTGCAAACAAAATCGAAACCTAAAAAATATTATTTTTCTAAAACCATCAAATTTGAATTTTTACTCATTTTTCATATGTAAAATAAAACTATGTCAATTTAATATTTTTTATTGTTAATTTGCGAGTGTC
This sequence comes from Maratus speciosus, assembly GCA_963932465.1. NCBI lineage: Eukaryota > Metazoa > Arthropoda > Arachnida > Araneae > Salticidae > Maratus > Maratus speciosus. The sequence goes on along the minus strand of OZ010799.1, from coordinate 219,016,585 downwards.
TTCTTGTTATGTAACATTTTTAACAGTTTAAATGAATGATTTGTAATATTATGTGGGTTTTCTGTTACGAGAATATTTTAGCCATAGTGTACTGACGGTAATTTAAAGTACCACTTTAATTAATTACCTCTAACGAATTAAATTTCTCATGGGTAATTATTTTTTATGTATATCCTTCAATTTTCATTGTAGTAATTGAAAAAAAAAATCACATAATTTTTTTTCACTAGCTCATAATGCAATAAATAAAGAGTTAAGCTTATTATTTGAAAATAAATTGACAGGTGACATAATTTTCAGTTTAATGGCTTCCGTTTATCTTTTTTGTGTTAGAATTTGAAAATTGTAATGCATAAGATGTTTTCCTTCTTTTTTTCGTCGACTGCACTTATTTAACAACGTTTAAAATCTTAATTGATCTTATAACTAAACACCATTAAATCATTTACACAAAATATATTTCTAATGTTGAACTAAATGAAGTTTTATGAGGTTAGGGGATTTTGAACAAAGACAGGAGAGTAAAATTTGTAATGCATTATATTGGATAAATCTGAAGCAGAAATGCTTTGAATAATCTTTTTAAATGTAAATCAAGATTTATGTTGAAAGACAAACTTGTACGGTACTTTGTATCTATTCGAAAGATCGTAAAACTGATAACTGTATTTGTGATCTCAAGAGATGTAGTGATAATTAGTGAAAATGCTCGTTAAAATGGCGTTGTTTTGGTTTATTCATGAGATGAGAATAATTGGTATAGAAAAATTCCAAATAAATGATAAAAAGTAGCACTGTTTGAAATTGATGTTCCTTTCTGATTTATCCAATTAATTTTCAAAATTGAAGAAAAATAACTGAGACTTTCAGAGAATGAAGAATTATATTTTAGTATTTATGACAAAATTATAATCACGTAAGAAAAACATATTACTGCTTTGAGAGACGCCAAATTATCCTAGGCTTTCTAAATTGTATAATTCGTTCTTTCATTATGAAATATTTCATAAGATTTCGGTTATGGGTTTTCACAATTTCATTGTAAAATATTTAATTTTGTTTATCATGTTAATGCCACTGGAATCATTTGAATACCAGTGATCGTCATGGGATTAAACAGATGACGAAGTCGCAATGCCGTATAACTATATGGATGTAAATGATAGATGTCATTTGTATGTACACTGTGACCTCGAAAATTCTGCATTGAGGAATCAGAAATTTCAAAAATCCAGCATTAAAATCACCCCTCTATGGCATTTTTATTACACTTCTAACTTTCGGGAGAAAGAAAAATAGTGTTTTTTTAAGAATTAAAAACTAAGTTCGAAAGCAGGGGATTATCAAAAAAAGGGGTCGTTGACGACACTCTGCTCAATAGAACCGCCGATAACGCTGGTATAGCTCAGAGGAACTTAGAGGTGCCGACGGAACAAAGGGTGTCGCTGGAAAAATGCATAAACGTGATGGGAAAATTAATATCTGCTTTAGATAAACAAAATAATATTTCCGAAATCGATTTTCTCAACTTTTTTTAAAAATCCAAGAAAGAAGATTGTTAAAGAACGGCCAAACAAATGGAAGTAAATAAAATTGACATCGATGCTTCGGAAATTAAACGAGAAAAAATAACTTCACTGTCTGTTAGATTCTTTTTCTTTTGTAAAGTACAAAATATCAACTAAAGTGAGTTTTTTAAATATTTACTTTTTTCTTTTTCTCAAACGAATATCACTTGTGTATAAATTAAATGCTGAATAAATGGCACCATTAAGAATATCGGAAGTACTTTTGATATTCTTTCAGAAATGTGGAATTTTCAAAATTTCTGTTTACTCTCGGTCTCGACAATCCAGATTTTCGGGGTTATGCAGTATTATAAAGTGAAATATTGATGTATAATGCTTTCATTGCCTTTTCCCCTCGCATTTGTTTTGAAAACATCTACCCCATTGACAGTTATACTGTATCGGGTATTCAGAGTGCTCGTTTTTCGATTCGATATTTACATTAGCAAATAAAAAATCGTCTTGCGGAGGTAGGCAAAATTATCTTGCCTTGTTTAATTTCTACTCTCTGTTATTGCTCAACTACTGATGAAAAACTGCGAAGAAACCTTCTCGAAATTGTAATCCTGTGTTTTTACACACCATCACTAGAAAAAGAAGGATCTATTGGTACATATATATCATGCTCGATTGGTTTTGTCGGAAGTGCTACAGTCATATTTTGCACAAGAGGGCTAAACAGACTGGCACCTTCTTTTAACACGTCATACGCGACGTCAGTTACCAGTGATTGACACTGAACTTTCCGTTTACAATGCATCATTCACCGATGACTGACGGCCTAAAATATGATATACAACTAAATATATATATATTGCTTTAAGTAATTACTAAAAATTTATTTAAAACTTACTTGCCTTTTATTTATTGCATTATTATATTTTCTTAAAAATTACTTAAAACATTGGAAATTTTTCAGCTTCAGTGTCTGTCACCGTGCAACTCAACGTGTTAAAATTAGATATAACTCTCTATAAACGTACATGTCTGAGTTGGGAATCGATCTCTATCCCAGGGATTGTACCGTTCCTAACATATCGACAGACAGATGGCCATCATGTATATCATATAGCATAATATTTTTATATATACAGGGTGATTCTAAATTCATCTTACTAACTTTAAGGGTTGGTATAGGACTCTGTAAAAATCATTTATTGTATAGGAATGTATGGGCACAAGTGAAGCGTTGAGGTACAAACACCAGGGGGCCAATTTGTCCATTTTTTAAATTTCAAAATTTCTCATTCATACCAAAAAAGGCCTATACTATTCTTTTCTTTATTTAAGACAGACATTTCATGATTATACAAAGAAAAAGTTCATTGAAAATTTCCGGTATCAAATAGAAATTTTTGAATTAAAAAAAATCTCCATTTCCATTTCTTTTCATGTATTTCCTGTGTTTGACAGATTTGCCAGTTTTGCGGAGTTTTTTATTCCAAAATTTCGATTTCATAACGGAAATTTTCTAAGAAGAATTTTTTCTTTATGTAATATCATGCAACGTCTGTCTTAAATAAACAAAACAATGGTATAGAACTTTTCTGGTATGAATGAGAAACTTTGAAATAAAAAAGCGCCAAATTGCCCCTCTGGTGTTTGTACCTCAACGCGTCACTTCCGGTCGAATATTCCTATACAATAATTGTTTGTTATGGTGCCCAACGTAACCTCAAAATTTGTCCCATGATTTTAGACTCACCCTGTATGCAACTAAATTTTATCCAAGTGTTTATATATACTTTAATAACTTTTGACTTTTTAAGGGCCCCCTGCAGATTGTACCGCACCGCGTCACTTGCGCACATGCATTCCTATACAATAAATGATTGTTACAGTATCTGACGAACTCTTAAATTTTGTACCATGAATTTAATAGCACCCTGTAGACACACACACATATATATATATATGTGTGTGTGTGCGTGTGTGTGTGTGTGTGTATTAAGTAGCCAATGAATTTTGATCAACTGCCAACTTAGAAGATATTAAACCACGTCGTCTGTTTCATTTTTCTTGAAGCATTAACCGTTCACTGTGCAGTGATGCATAGATCAATCAAATAAAATTTAACAATTAACCCTTTCACAACGACTATCACATATACGCCACCCACAGATGCTCAGAAACTTTGATTCCAAACAATATTTTTTTATTGTAAACTTTCCCATTTTTTTCAATCAGAGCATGTCCGATTAATGTATTTAAAAATGTCTTAGTAAAAAAAACACAGATATAAACATTTCACTAATAGGGAAAACATAAACATTGAGGCTTTCAAAAGACAGTCCGACTAACTCCATTTTAACTCATTAACCGCCAAAACTATAAGGTTGAAAATTTCAACTTTTTAGCTGAACGTCGTTTGCCAGCACAAACTCTGTAAGATGATTTTCTGTTTATATAATCTTAAAATTTTATGTCTTTAAGTAAGGCCAATTTTGTAATTGAATAATAGTGGTGGGTATGCAAGTAACTTAAATATGTGCATCTATTTTGACCGTTGCGTGAACTCAATACCAGCGAGTAATGGGTTAAGTGGAGTTTTTTAAACAAAGGAACATTGGAAATTTTCTATATATTTATACAATGATAGAAAGTTATCCTTCATTAAAAGAAAATAAATGAATTCAATCAAAATATCCAGAGAAAAAATATTATATATATACAATATTTTTATAGTTACAATAACTTTAACTGTTTATGCTGAACATTTTCATTTGAAGGAGTTAATCGATTTGTGCACTGAACGGATCATTTATCTTAAAAGATGTTCGCTGCGGAAGGGTTAATAAATAAATTCAGTATCATGCTACCACCATATTTAAATTAAATAAATTGAGTAGTCTGCTATTCAATTAAGATTACGAATTATACTTTAAAAATTATGGCGTCTAACTTTAGACATGAATATAAAATAACATACAACCAAAAAGAAAAATACAGTGTGTATAAGGTTAAAACATAATACAGAAAAAAACATTATTCATAAAAAAATAAACTTTTAATGTTAAAATATTTCAAACTAGATTTAAAATCAACCTTAAGAAAAGACTAAATTAAAAGAATATACTAAATCAAACTCTGTTGGGCTATAATTCTATAGACCATGGTATAAAGTGCCCATCCCTGTTTTGTTGATCATTGTCTCTAGGGTGCTAAACAGCATATATGTCGGCCGCGTGTTAACAATACCTGCAGGGTTCAGATCCTGAACCGTTCTCATTGGCTCCCCAGATTCAGCTATCCATAACATATTGTGAACGGCTTAGAAGCAGCGCGGTCATTTAAAATTTTGTTCTAAGCACTTTTTGAGTGAGTTCATAGTATCTATGTGGTATGTCGTCTGTCTATAATACCTAAGATCCCCAGGTCAAATCAAAACGTCGGAGAGTATGAAAAAATGATTTTTTTTCAATAGTTAATAAAGTTGTATAAAAAATATGAATGAAAAACATTGAAAGTTTCTATTTTTCAATATTTAATTAAGTTATAAAAATAATTTTAAACAATACTAGCAATTTATATAAAGAAACATTTTTTAACATTCATTATAGTGATTGTTATTACGGTTTTAACGAATTTAATTCATTTTTGAATTTCTACACTACATGATTGACGCAAAAAGTTTTTTTTATATGTCTTCATGGCTGCGAAGCGATCATATATAAATATATATATATATATATATATATATATATAACCATTAATTGAACATAACCTACCACCGTCAATTATTATGAATTAAAACTGTAAGTATTAAAAAAATATATATATTATAAGAATTATTATGGAAGAAAAAAGTGGACACCGACAAAAATTGAAAAGCTTATACATTGAATTACGTTATCAAGGGCACAGAATTCAATGATATAAGCAAAATGGTAGTTTTCTGTGGGAAAAATAAGCTAAAGCTAAAAATTATTTTCCCCTGTGCCCGAACAACCACTAAAATCAAGTGAATTGATTAAAAATGAAAGCAGAATAGAAACAAATAATATGAAATGGAAGAATCAATAAAACGTATTTAAATATTTATAGGATATAAAATATAAATAATAAACACCATACCGATTAATATTTCAGTATTTTACAAAAATCCATGCGCACATGTCTACCAGTATATCAAAAAGATTAAGGTTAATAAAACAGTTAAGAAATCACAGTAAATGATACCAAAGGATGCAGTTAATACATTTTGAAATAAAATTTGAAATACCTTGTAAAACTCATTTAATCTAATATAAAATAAATAGATATTAATTACATTATTTAAAATGCACTATTAAATTAATTAATAACAGTTTAACAATATCGTCAAAATTTAGCTAAAAATACCCCCTGGTGTATAAATTATAACTGAAATGGAGCTAGAAAAATTAAAAACTAGAGCTATCTTAAAGAGACAAATTTGGTGCTGCCATCTATTATTACTTATATTAAACATCTATCGCAAGATAAATATTTGCAAGCATTTGAATGTAAATAACTGTTTAAACAGCAAAACCAAACATATCCTTATATATAGAGAATTATAAACCTAATATAAACCACACAATGTATTTAAAAACTCTTGTTAATAAAATTTAAAAGCATACAATATATTCTATTAGCTAACTTATTTAAACTAAACTAAGAATTTAAATAATTCTAGAACATTTATAATATATAGCATATAGCTATATGCTATAAAACAAAATAAATTCAGTAATAATTAATATAAATAATTATTAAAAATAATATAAAAATTATTTTTTAATGAATTATATATAAGATATTTATAAAATGAACAGGAAATAAAAAAACATGTGGAAGTATATAGAAGGTTAAATGATACTTAAATTCCCATTACTTAAAAAGCACAAATATAGAATATAGATTATTTTCAGACATCCATAAAAATCCATAAAGTATGAATGTGAGACATTCAAATACATTAAACCGATAATAAATATTAAAAAGAATAGAGGAATAATAATAAAAATAATTACCCAATTTTAATGCATACAGTATAACTATATTTATATTAAACATACTTATATGTATATTATTCACTATAAGAATGGCATACTATATATATATATATATGCTAATTTACAAAGTTTACAAACCCCTGCACAAACAATACTAATAATATTAAAAGCGAGCAAGGAACGAAAGTTGATTTATTATCTTTTTAGAACTTGAAAAAAAAAATGATAAATATAAGTAAATTATTTATGTACATATTTGCATAATTTTAAATTATTCACAACCGCCATTGATTTGTGTTATAATTACATTTTGTGCTATAAAATTACACACTGAACGATGCAATCGATCACCACTTTAAGACATTAAAAATCAGCATGGTCTAAATCTAGCGAGCAATCAGAACGGCTCAGAATTCGAACCGAGTAGGTATTGTGAATATGCGTGCCCGGACAGGCGACAACCTAACGAGGGGCCTCCCTTGTTTATTTCCTAAACAAGCGTAGCACTCATTTTATCGTATCTTCATATATGAATCAAAATTTAACATACTTATTTTGAATGCTAAAAGGTGTAACATGAAAGCCTTTAAAGACAATCAAAGTAATTTTATTAGACTGTTCACACGTTCCGGCTCTATTCAAGACCTTTTCAAAACAGATAAATAAGAATATTTCAAAATTATACGATCGCTGCAGTGTTGCCAGTGGGCTACTTTTTTTTAATTGAGATTTCTTGATTGCCACCACTTTTTTGAAACGGTAAAATTACCTTTGTTTTCGCATTAATTCATATGTCATTAAATAAGGCGCATTTTACAATTTCGAAAAAGTGGTGCCAATCAAAAATCTGAATTTATAAAAAGTAGCCTATCTGGCAACACTGGATCGCTGATGTAATGATTTGAAATTGCATCATTAAATCTTCCATGTACTTTTCAGATGATCAATATTTACATTTAGACTACACTATCTGCCTGGCTAGTGGTTAGGGAGCAATCTTTTAACCCTTATTTAATACTAAGAAACCACCATATATATGTACATATAAATATTAGTCTTGTAAAAAGTGCATGGATATGCTACTAAGTAAACGTAAAAATCTAACTTAAAATTTCTGGTATCTAATCCTTAATGTAAGAGTAAAAAACACAATTCTAAAAGAATAATTCATGCATTCACGGGTTAAGTTTTAATGCATAAAAAATTATGTAAAATAAGCTATTTAAATTGATACTCATTAAAATATTTACTAATTTGCAATATTTTACTTATGACAGTAGTTTTTACTTGTATTGCAGATTTGAAACATAAAAAAAGATTGGCGTATTATACGAAAAAATTATCTCTGAATTTTTCATTATTTTACTTGTGTAATAAACCTTTCTGAGAATCATACATAATTTTTTCGAAACAAAATAAAAAAATCATGCATTTAAGGATTAATGATGACGTTTCAGATCATTACATCTTAGATCGAATAGGGCCGAAACATGCAATCAGTCAGATAAAACTACACTGGTTATCAAAAATTAAGGACAAGTCACAAAATGCTAATTTTCAAATACGCGAACACTCAGAAGGAAATAATATAATTCGAGTAATTACTATCTCTACAACACAGCTAGTCCATATAACATCTCATTCATGTCACACATGGTCACAAGTGTCACAGTCACTACGGTGAAGCAAAAAAATAGGAAATTCCATACATCTCATTATGAGTCTCAAATGATCACTATATGTGGCTCCACTGAGACGTCACCGTGACTGCTGCTTTGTGACGAGTCACCATGTGAATTTACAATGTAGTTACATTGCGACTCTCATGTGACTGTCATTTGCAGACTCAAAGTGATCGTGAACGGTGCATTGTAATAAGTTACCAAATAATGTCGCATTAAAGTCACATGATGACTTTCAGGTGACAGAGAGACTACTGTGAAGTCACCATTGTGCTCTTTGGGGAAAAGTCTCCATGTGACTATAGTGTGGTATTATTTGGTGACTTATCATAACGCAACGTTCATGATGACTATGAAATTGAGTCTAAAAATGACAGTCACATGAGTGTCACAATTTAACTACATTGTAAAATCACCTGGTGACTCGTCACAAAGCAGCAGTCACACTGACGTCTCAGTGGAGCCACATATAGGGATCATTTGAGACTTATAATGAGATGTATGGAATTCCCTATTTATTTGCCTCACCGTAGTGACTGTGACACTTGTGACCATGTGTGACATGAATGAGATGTTATATGGACTAGCTGTGTTGTAGAGATAGTAATTACTCGAATTATATTATTTCCTTTTTGAGTGTTCGCGTATTTGAAAATTAGCATTTTGTGACTTTTCCTTAATTTTTGATAACCAGTGTATTTTATTGCATTTAAAGGTTTTCATCTTACACATTTTAGCAATTAAAAGAAATATATTATTGCAAAGTGTTAATTTGTCATATATTTAAATTTTAAGATTTAATAAATGGTTTCAGTGCCATGCTATTAATACATTTAAATAAAAAAGTTCGTCCGATTTTAAGTAAGGTGAAGATTTGTTCTTTAAAAATTGTGTTATCTAATTTTAACTATGAGCACAGTAATATTCGGCGTATTAGACGTTTCAGACTAAAAACTTTATTTACTAAAAAGTAACTTATTTTGACATGGTACTTATTTTACTTCATTCTATAAATGACATTTCTGGTATGATGCAAACTTATTTTAGCTACGGCTTGAATACCAAAAATTGTGGTATAAAAAATAACTCCAAAAGAAAAATTCGAATTGTATTGTATTAAAAATTCAAACTTACTTTCGTGATGTGAAAGATTTCGAACCGAATATAAAATTGAATTTAAGAAGATTATTTCAGATATAAAACTTTTACTTTACTTTGAATAAGTATTAAAAAAAGTATTTTCAATTTCATTATTATTATTATTATTTAAATGTGAATTAAAATTTACATGAAAATGTATATTGCTTGAATGGCAACATCAATCGTTTGGAAGATCCTAACTGTTAATGATAAACACTGTTAATAATATTTTTTATCTGTTTAAAGAGCTTATGTATGTGCAATTTAAATTTGTAGTTCAATGATTTGTTTTTCTTTACTTACTAATTTTTCGCATTAGTAAGTGAAATCTTTGGTTTGATTTTGTGCAAAATGGAAATGAAAAGTTAGGAGGTCGACTTATACGCAAATTTTCGTTTTTTTTTGCAGAATTTGCATTCAAAAGTTAGGGGGTCGGCGTATATGCGATTATATACGGTATAAACTATATTCTATTAGTAATTATTGATTATGATAAATTTTTACTACATAAATTTTTACTATATAATTTTTTACTGTGCCAATAGCTGGGGGTGGGGAGAAAGAGGGTCTTGTTCTTGAGCCGAGCCCATCCCCATCCCCCTTATAGTAATAATAAAGAAATTTTTATAGTCAAATAATAACCCGAATGATATATAAACTTTTTGTAACAAAATAAATGGCATAAAACATAGATCTAATGCTTAGACAATAATGAAGAAAACACCTGCCCTTTCGTGCCTAGTGTCCCAAATGTGCTAGTTTTTCAATTAAAATATTGTTTATGTTTAACTTTGAATTGTTTACTAGTGTTTCAATTAAAAATTCTTTTCGAAAATATTTGTATCATTTTAATTTTTGAGAATGTTGTCGTCGGAGCAATAAAACATGTCAATTGTGAATAAATAAAGGTATTTTTTGCCTTTTAAAATAATTTTTATCACTTACAGCAAATATTAAGTTACTTTGATGTTCTGAAGTGATTTTTATATATAGTTTATAAGTTAATGTTAAAAGATCTCTAACCGAATTATACAAATATAATTTAAGAGGAGTATTTAAGATAGAGAACTTTTAACTTACTTTGAGTAAGTATAAACAAAAATACATTCGTTCTTTTAAAATGTTAATGAAGATTTATAGAGAAAGACAAGCTTGAATGGTAACATTGTAATCTTTTCAGAGATCGTAAAACTGCTAATGGTACTTTTTTTCGTTTTAAAAGCTTATATATATAATGAAAATGTGGTTATAATCCTAAATATTAATTAATTAATGATATGTGAGTAATCCGCTTAGAGAATCCAAAATAAATTCGAAAAGGTAGTTAGACTGAATGTTATGTCATTCACTCTAGAATATTTTCTCTCTTATTCTATTGATTTCAAGTAATGAGCGCAAATAATTAATATTTTAAACTAATTATAATTGAAGGTTAGATGTTTTATTATTTGTGAATATTGATCTATTATATTAAAATCTTAGAGTATGTTTGTATTTCTCTACTACACCTCCAAGAATCTTGAAAGCAGTGCGGTGAAATTAAGACCAGTTATCCGTACAGATCTGAGGATACCATGCATGATTTTAGAAGTTTAAAACTTGAATTAGTTACAGATATTTTCATTATTATTATTATTATTTTACTTTTAACGAAATTTCTCTAAAGGTGCCAACTAAATACTCAATTTATGTAAAAAAATATATATATATATAAATAAAAGAAAAGTGCAAATAATGAAATATAGCCTATGACACAAAATGGTGAACAAATACCTTTATTTATTTATTTTTTGTTTGTTTGGATAAATCGATTTCATGATTGTTAGCTTACATCCTTTAAAAATGTAATATAAAGAACATTTATATGACTTACTTCCACATTAACTAGAATACTTATCCATAATCTGAAAGAGTTTAATGTTACTGATCAGTATCCAATAAATTTTCCAGAAATTGTGTAAAATATTAATAAAGAGTCTGAGATAGAACATGGATAGAAAGATGGAGGTTTGATACAGCGTCTAGTATAAATAGTGTGGAAATTTCCTATACAAACAGTGCTAAAATATTGAATCCCTAAAATGTGCAACGATGCTGAAATCCAAATAGTCGATCGCAGTGACATCTGCGGGATATTTTCAAATTTCAATGCAGACATCGTATTATTACAGAGTCTAGACTATCAATCGTCTTATCGCTTTAGAAAACATCCGGCAGTTGTCGCTGGGATCGACTCTTTGGATTTCAGTATCGTTCGACATTTAAAGGATTCGATATTTTAGCGCTTTTTTTATACTGTGATAGCCGATTTCTACACTATTTATTCTAGACGCTATAGTTTTGAGCACGGAGTCTCAAACTGCATACAGGGCATATTCTGACATAGAAAGCTTTTGTCCGAACTTTATCAGAACTTCAGGAAAATCGAATGGACGAATTCTTTTAGACGAGTTAGACAAATAAATAAACATTTGCTTGGTAATAATGGCAAATTATTTAAATTTGAATTCGAAATCCCCTCGACCAATGGAATTGTATTGTCTTGATGTCGTCATTTTCTTATAAAGGCAGTTCTTTACAATTGTATCAAAATTATGTAATTTTCTGTTAATTTTTATTGCAAACAAAATTTCTGGCTACTGATAGAAAATATAATATGATTAATATTATATATTTTCTGAAGGTAGAATTAAATTAAATTTCTTTTTCCCTCAAAACCATTCTCCGAACGATACAATCCAAATGCAGCCAACTGGTATGGTAAAAAAAAAAAAAAAAAAAAAAAAAAAAAAAAGGAATTCGGAAATTGTTCGTCAAAAGTGGCAAATGAGGTGCTTTCGTAGTATAATTTTATAAATATCCAGATCTTGGTTCAATAGCTGTTGCATTCTTATGAAAAAATGCATGAATACAAAATTGATTACGATGATATATATTCAGTTCAGTAATACGGAAATAGTATCACTCCAACATAAATCTTAAGTAATCATCATGAAAACATAAAATTGTTACCTATCATGGGATATCATTGAATTAATTACGTATGATAGGATTTAATAGAATAAAGAAAACATTTATTAATATGTATTTAAGTGTTATTCGATTTTCTTAAAATTTTATATGACTCGACAATATTCTGCAAAGATTATACACCTTACATTTCAAACAATACGGTTGCGTTTTTTTGTTGTTTTTTTTTCGCTGTTACATACGGATAGACAGACAGATGGACGGACCATATGACGACTATAGGTTCTACATTTTTATATAATTATGAAAGCACCAAAAAAGTAGGAATTTTAAAATGAATACTAAATAATCCCATATAGACTCCCTATACAGTATATTTCGATCTTTCGAAATTAAAACAAACTAATTATTTAGAAAACAAAGTTTTAAACTAAAATTTTCTGAAACTATCAATTAGTCAATCCCAATGATACTAACGGAAAAATGTCCAACAACCTGTTCCTTACCATATTTCCAAGCTTATATTAGTGCCAGGATTTTTGTTTTCTCAAATTTCTTTGTAAAATCACTTTCAAAGGTTGCAAAATGAACTGGAGAAATTCTAAAAAAAATTACACTAAGAAAAGTTTGTAGTTATTTGATAAAATGTAAACGTACTAAATATTGGAATATGCATAATATTTATAGTAGTTATTATATGTTTTGAGCAGGTTTGTATAAAATAGGCTTTTAATTCGTATATCATATGCTAAAATTAGTATTTTTATGAACGGCTAAAAAATATATTTATTTCTTTACAGAGACTAATAACATTATAATTATTTACAGTACATATACATTTAACGTCTGAATTTAAAAACAATTAAAACACCAAAAAAATTAACACAGACTTGAGCACAGTTAAAAAATAAAATTTATAAAGAATATACTTAAAAACAATTAAAAATACAATATGTAAACGTTTCGCCAAGCGACACGCAAGGCATCATCAGTACAAAAATAACCATTGCATTTCAAACGACAGAACAAATCAAGAACAGTTAAAGTTAGTCATTTTAAAAACAAACAATATTCACTAGGGACAGAACGAGCATCATTCAAAGTCTGCGACCGCAATTCAGTGAACCAAGCCTCAAGGAGCAATCAACCATGGTAGTTGTTGCAACCCGATTTCAAAGTACTGGCGTTCGCAATGAGCGGAATGTGATACGTTTGAAGTGAATGCTGGACCATTTTTGAATTCAAATTACCCTTTTTTAAAGCACCAGTATGTTCTTTTAGGCGAATTTTCATATTGGTGTAACTGGTAGATCATTGGATTTCGCCTAAAAGAACATACTGGTGCTTTAAAAAAGGGTAATTTGAATTCAAAAATGGTCCAGCATTCACTTCAAACTAATCAAATTCTGCTCATTGCGAACGCCAGTATTTTGAAATCGGGTTGCAACAACTACCATGGTAGATTGCTCGGCTTGGTTCCCTGAATTGCGATCGCAGACTTTGAATGATGCTCGTTCTGTCCCTACTGAATATTGTTGTTTTTATAATAACTAACATTAGCTATTCTTGATTTGTTCTGTCGTTTGAAATGCAATGGTTATTTTTGTACTGATGATGCCTTGCGTGTCGTTTGGCGAAACGTTTACATATTGTATTTTTAATTGTTTGTAAGTATTTTCTTTATAAATTTTATTTTTTGATTGTGCTCAAGTCTGTCTTAATTTTTTGGGTGTTTTAATTATAGTTATTATTAATAATAAACTAAGAGTAATCGTATTTGAGGCTTAAAAACAACTTACTTCATAATTATCTTGAAAAGGACTTTACATAAATAACTGATCCCTAAATGGTGAATAAAAATATATACCAATTCTTGCCTAGCGCCCTATACTTTGTACGTTACAAAAATGCATAAAAAATAGACTTGACCATATAATTCACTGTTTAAAAAATATGTATTTCAAGTCTGCAAGCTAAGATTATTACTTATATACTTGGATCCTTGATAGACAAACTACAAATAAACTTACTTTTTACATTTCATCCTCTTGATACGTGAAAAATCTATAAACGCAAAAAAGCCTTCATTTAAGCAAATAAATATCCATCTTAGGCTGACATCTCTGGGTAACAGACAAAGATATTTATAGATAATTATTTAATACATTTTTCATGTTATAAAGAAGAAAAAAAATTATATAAATCTATTAAAGTTAGCAGCGTCCCAAAAATGGGACACTAGACATTAATGGGTTAAGGACGTGAAAACAAAATAACAATTTTAATTAATAACAATCTACTTTTTTTTTACTACTTTAAACTGTGTTCTTAACCCATTGTTAACCTAATTATATTATATTTCTCTAAAATATTCTTTTCTTTTTCATGTAAAATAACAAATTGAGAGGGAAAAGGTATCGTGAAACTATGAGTTAATCTGAGATTTGGTTATGTGTCAAAAAGTTAAAAGTTTGTTTCAAGGGCAGTATAAAAATTCTATAAAAGGTCTTTAAAAAAATTCCTTTTACCTAAGATTTTATTTAAATATCAATGCGTCAGAAGACATAAGTGAACATGTTACGGAAAAAAAATCAATACTAGTAATTTTATGAAATATATAAATGATTATTTTCAATGTCGCTTGAATTATCGAAATTTTTACTCTTTATATAATAGCTTATCTGTATTTCAATAAACTTTCGGATTTCGTCACTGCAAAGCTCCTCCTGCCTGTAACCTGGTTGACTGTTCACATAGCAGACCGGTATAAATAGACATAGGCCCCATTTTCCTGCACTTCTACTCATTCTACTCGTTCTCAACTCGTAAGTTCAGCGATTTTGGCCGACTCTTTTCATGGTCTGGCAGTACGCCAATGATTACCACTGGCATACTGTTACTATGGTTTACTTAGCCGAAACAGGGACTTTTTGACCACCGTGAGATTACTTGCTATCACTTTTTTTGTTATTGCAGAACATTTTCTGTTCTACGGATAGATTTCTATATGACTTACTCATGATGAGATCTACAACAACTCATCACCAAGTCATATAGCTGCTTCGTAACTGGGCAACCCATCGAATGCTTCACCATGTTCAATGTTCCGATTGCAGAAATGATAGTTTAAAACAAAAATATTTACCAATCAACAAATTTAAAAAAAAAATGTTTGAAATAAAACAAGTTGGAAATTGCACGTCGAACGTGAAAATGAGGTGCGTTCATACTATGGCTGGTCTTATAAATAATTTTGCATCGCATATCATACTGAATGTGTATTTTAGTGCTCTTCATAAGAGCATATCAATTTCATTCTGTTCGAATGGCTGTAAATCCTTATAATGTACCTGAAACATTTTTCCAAATTGGCCGTAATGTAATGGAAAACTTTTGACTGCCCCTGTAATTAAACTAATTAAACTATGCTTCCGAATTTTATAAAATTTGAGATGACTAGACAAAATTTTCCAAAAATTATGTATTTAAAATTTCAGGCCAATCCGTTGGGTAGTTATTGCTCTTTTATATGCGGACGGACAGACAGACGGACCGAACAACTATAGCTGCTACGTATTTATATAATTACAAACGCACCTATGAAGGGAAAAAATCATACCTCACCTTTAGATTATGAATTTTCTTTCTAACGTTAAGAGAAATTAATCATAAAACCTACATCAATGAAAGTCGAGTTTGGTAATTCACATGTCGATCCATACGTTCCAAACGTTTTTCAAAAACTATATTAAAAGTACTTTTAAAGCACTAATAGTAAAAATGTAAAGCAATAATAGTATAATTCTCGAATTTTGTAGCAATAAAATATGTAACTTTGTTTAAAAAAGTGTAAAAGCACCGATAAACATATAAGTTTAAAATGCAACACTGCAGCGCTTGTGTCGGGCGATTTACACCAAAGCCTAATTACCACTAATGTATGTCAAAGTCTAACTGAATCTGAAATTTGATTAAATTTTGTGCATTAGTTCTTGAGATAGAACACCCACGAAATTTACGTTACATACAGACAGACACAGAGACAAACTAACGAACAGATATTTTCTATAAACTGTCAAATGATGTTCAGGACCTTCTAAAACGTATAAATCCGTCGAAAACTGTAATTTTTTCACGAATCATTCATTATTCTTTACCGTATCTTAACCTGTTGGGGACGATATGTGTCGGTATATGTACCATTGTTCAGAATCCTTTATAATTGTTACCAGTTATTTTTTATTGTAAAGTTTACCTTATTTGATCAGAACATTTTCCAGATTCAATTACAGAAAAATTTCTGTTTTGAAAAACCGGTGGTAAAAGATTACAAATTAAGCAAGTGTCTCTCGTCGCGAAGGGGTTAATTTTATTTTACTGAAAAGACCCGAAAGCACAAAAGTAAAACTACTTAAACCTTTCGAGGGCGGTGGTCGAAAAATTAAACACCTAATTTTTATCCCTAAATAACACCAGAATTTTGGATTGAAAATTTTCGTTTTATTAAATACGTGAAGAAAAGATTTTAGTTATTTTCAAATAAATTTATTTGTAAATTCCGGTGTCATTCAATCATTTCTGTACTTTACGAAAAGAAGTACTTTGCCCCTGAAAGGGTTAGAAACCTACTTTGTATCACATCTCGAAACTTCAGTTAAGGACTTCAAATAACTTGGCACTCATCTTTTTAAAAAAACTTCCGAAAATACTGTAATTACTTTATTTTTAATACTTTCTTAACCTAATCTTACATTACTCTCCTAATATGTTTTAACTTTAAATAAATTTAAACTCCTAGAACATTTTATGTAACGGCAACAAGGTTGTTCTTGCTGCCATTACATAAAAAGTTCTAGGAATCCCAGTTTCCTGGAAAAACTTTAGTAACTTTACAGATTTTTTTTACTGTGTGATTACTTAACAAAATGTGCACAAACGTTGCATCTATATATTTAAATCAGGTTGCGACATAAATTAAAAATATATTTTATTTTTAAAATAACACTTGCGCACTAAGAATTTATAACAAGTAAATTATATTTTCACAACTTACAAACATTTTTGTGTTATGTAATATAGACTTACGTAAATGTGTTTATCAGACTTTTGTGGAAGTGCTTTCAATTTATGAAATTCGTATACTTCGTTAATACTATATTTAAATATATAATATTTTCAAGGAAATTCTTATGAGAGTTTTGAAAAAGATGTTTGCTATTTATCAAACTTGACTTTTCCATAAATGCTTAGAACTGTTGGAATTAATATGCTTCGTAGATAAAATATTGAGAAATGTGGTAGTTATGGTATTTTAAAAATGCGGTATTTAGAATTGTGGCATTTTTACATATTTATGTGGTATTCAAGAAATGTGGTGATTAGAAAAGTGATGCAAGAGTCTCATATATTTTATGAGAGTTTCTTAAATTAATTTTTGAAGTGGAAATTTCTTTTAAACATTTCTTTTTAAAATCTCGATAGATATTGCTTTTAAACAATTTAAAAAATTTCTCCGAAAATAATTAATGTATTTTCACTCTGCTAGATTATTTATACAAGTTGCCATGGATTTCTTTTTCTTTACTATTTGTTAGGGGCGTTCATAATTATATAAATACGTAGAACCTATAGTCGTCGTCTGGTCCGTGCGTCTGTCTGTCCGTCAGTCTGTATATAACAGCGCAAAACCACCTTACCGAATGATTTGTAATCTAATGTATTTAATCGATGCAGAATTTTGTCGAGTCATTTAAAATTTTATGAAAATCGAATCAAAACTTAAAAAGATATTAAGCATGTTTTCTTCATTTTATTAAATCTAATCATACGTAATTAAGTCAATAATATACCATGATAGGTAATGATTCTAGTTTGCCATGGTGATTACGTCTTATTTCAGATGGAGTTTAATTATTTCTGTATAATTGAATTTAAAATAGCATATAATCATATTAAATTATGTATTCATGCATTTTTGCATAAGGGTGCAACAGCTATTGCACCAAGATCTGAATATTTAGAATACTAGTTATATTACAAACGCACCTCATTTGCCATGTTTGACGTACAACATATTCCGACTTTTTATTCATGATTTCACTGTATGAAAATTAGCGTTTTAACACTAGAACCACCATAGCGGTCATTTTGACCGCTACGAAATAAAAATATTTCGATTCGAACCAGAAATTTCTTTCTAAAATAATATAAATATGTACCACAGAGAAATACGTTGAATAAATAAGTTAAATTGTTTTAAGGGGTCTCAGGACTCTTAAAGCTTTAAAATTCTCGAAATTTTAATTTTTTTAGATGTTAAACTCCTATCTTTTCTGAACATTTTGATATAATTGTTTCCTTGAAATTCCTATTAGAACTGAAGTTATGGCTTTTACATTTATACACGTTCAATAGCTGAAGCGTCTTTTCGGAAACTTTGAAGCCATTTTTCTCCAAATGACGTTTTTGGGCATAACGCGCACGATATCTCAAAAACTTATGAATATTTTTTCATGAAATTTTCAAAACATATGTTTCATGTTAGTCTGTATAAACGGAACCGAAAATTTCCTTTTTATTGTTCAAAACAATAGTTTTTTAAATGATTATACTGTTGAAATTTTCTTAATTTTGCATTAGCTAAATACAACTTTGTATTAAAAATATAAAAAAGCTTTAAATACAAATTTATTTAGGTTCAGGGTAATTGTTATAATCTGAAGTATAAATAGGCACCAAAATTTTCATTCTAGCTGCAATACTTATTTTGTAATCGTGCGCGTAAGCTGTTATGCCGATTTTTTGCTCGTCAAATGTCTAACAGTTTGGAGCCCCCTGTAAATGCTAATTCTGCATCTTATAACTTTTTAAGTACATGAAATATAAGAACATACTTATATATTTTATTTCTATTAAAATTGTGTCTTAAAATCAAATACATTTTACGATATTAAATGTTGAAAATGGTCTTCTTTTTTTCATTTTTTCCAATTTTAAGAGTCCTGAGACCCCTTAAATAAAAATTCTGGTGTAAAATATTTTTATAACGCTTGAGTAAAATTTCCGGCGGTTCTAGTGTTAACCCTATCGTGCATAAATTATTTTTCATTATTTTTCATTATTCACAAAAAATCTTTTTTGGGGATAAATGAGAAATCATTATAAAATAATTTTATTATTGTACTGCACGCTAGATATTATCTGTCCACAAATCCAATCTCCATAAATAAATGCTCAAATTTTTTTTGCTTAATAATGCAATAGTTATACGACCTCATATGAGGTCCGTATGCATGAGAGGATTAAACTTGCGTAATTAGCAAGATATTAGTAAAATATTTCATCTCTTATCAAGTTTTTAAATAATATTTCCTGGCCACTGTACCGTAAAGGATTTCTTTTTAAAATCTGGATATGTTGTTATAAATTGAAACGCAGCAGATTTTAATTTTATACATGTATGCAGCGGTGTCACGGATAATTTTTCTGATGTTTTATTTACGGCATTGTTTCCAAACAATAATATTTCTACAGACTTCCACAACATCACTTCCAACAAGAAACTTCTATCACGAAGATTATCGTTTAAAAAGGAAGATAGAAATAAAATATAATCAGTGGGTTTATGATACGATGTTATACTACTATTTAATATTATTTTAGTAATATCTAAAATTTTTTAGATGCAGGTTGAACCTTCTAAATTAAAATTAAGGATACTGATTAAATTTTAATTAACTGGAAGTTTTTATTAAAAAAACATGTTTTAATCCTCTATATATTGAATTATGAATTCATGAAAATTTTATCTTCCAAAGCATTTTTCGTGAATTGTTTAAACTACATTAGAAGATTCACATAATCATTTAATAAAATATAGAAGGATTGGAGGATTTAGAAAGATTAATTAAATTTGAATTTATAGGGATTTTGTGCAATATTTATAACCCCACTCAAATCTTTTATTTTAAATATTTTTCTTGGTATTTTGTAGAATTAGGAAATGTACAAATATAATGTTCGTACAATAGAAATATAGAAATATTTCCGAATTTAAAAATCCCCCACCCCCACCCCAACGCCAAGAAAGCTGAAAAGATGCAAAGACAAAAGAAATCATCCTTTTAAAAATATTTTTGTTTTGTGTAACCGATAATGCTTTTGGAACAAGGTAAAGTAATGTATCTATAACTCATTCTAAAATGCATTACAAATAATAGATATATTAAATGCATTTTATAAGTTATTTTAATAGTACTTATAAGTATCGTCAGTATATAAAGGGTTAATGAAATTTGAGTGTGCTATGTCAGAAGCCGTTTCAAAAATCTTTCGAATAGTACCCCATTAATTGCTCTGCGTTTTGTAGATTTACAGAAAAGTGTTGTTGACAGCAGAAATAATATATATGATAATAATCGCCCGTGGCATCCGTATGTATGCAACATGCGTATATTCATTAGAACTTTTATGGTGTATGGCACCATTATTTCAGATTAGAAATTTTTATTCAATATTTAAATTTAACAAAGTTTTGAAATTGATTGAAAGGGTACTTTAGTAATAGCCGCATGAAAAGTACCTGAAGAAATCTCTAAAATTTAGCTATTCACAGTAGCCTTTTTAATTTTGATGATTCTAGCGGTTTAAACAAGTAGTTCGATTACATGTCTGTTAAATTTCTATTTTATTTTTATTATTTTACGTATTTAACCACGTAATTATAATTTCGTTATGGGCACTTAGCCGAAAACAAATGTTGAAATATTTATATTGTTTTAAGTGCAAATGGGTTAACCTAGGCTGAATGCAATAGAAGTCGTTAAAAATATCATGCTTAGTAATTATTTTTAAAACCATACAAAATCAGTATACTGAAATACAGTTTTCAAACAAATTGTATTTCAATGAACATCTATTTTTCCTGTTTGATGGCGTAAAAATTGAAATTGTGTGATATTTAAAAAAGTTAAAAAAATTGCATTCAAAACGAAATTTATCAGTCAGGTGTTACTACTGTAAATATGACGTCAGCGTTACTCGCAGCACTACATTCTATATACTATGCCTATGTTCTGACACAAAAATGGCGGCTGTCGTAGGTGGATTTTTTAAGGGGTCAGGTACCCTTTAAAGCTTCCAAAAATCAAATTTTTTAATAGCTTATAATTAAATATGTGTTATGTCGTAACTTGTAAAATTACCATATTAATCATTTTTGAATTATTTGTTATATTTTAACTTAATTCAACGATACTTTTACTTAAATTTTGTTTTGTTGTCAATCGCGGTCGGTTTGTTTACAAAGTAACGATCTTTGTTTTGGGTAAATTAAGGTCAGTTAAAAGTAAATAATTGTGTTATAATATATTATTATTAAAGTATTGGCACAGAATTTTATGAAACTATTGGGATGAATTCACGCTGTCCACAAAGCTCATTTTAAATTAAATATTTTGGTATGTTTGTTTGGCTGTGAAGGCAGATTGGTTGGTGGAAGTCATATTTTTGTTGATTGGCAATTGATGATTTGAAGAGTGCGCAACTTCTCCACATCAATGTTTAATTTCTAAAATATGTATTTCCGACTAATTAAATTGTGTATCAACCATCAAATGTGTATTTTGTAATATTAATAATTTTTCAATATTTTGGAATCAATGTTTAAAATATCAACCATTGAGCTACTGGAAACGAGGTTATTTTATTTATGAGCTACTGGTATTCATTTTAATATTTTTAAAGTTTAAAAGTAATTCAAATTAATGGTTTATTTTCTTTTATTTTTCTGTTCTATCAATCTTAATTTTCACATTCTTTCATTTTCTAACTGTAACTGCAACACCGTGAATGACACAGCGTTGGGTACGCAAAGCGCTATAAGTAAGCGTACAAAGTTAATGCTGGAATCTGCCGTAAATTGACACAGCTGCGCCATCTTGTGGATGGAGTGAATAACGCAAATACGCGGGTATTTTGTATGACGTCATATATGACAGAAAATCTACCATCTGCGCATCTCGTGCGCAGGTCTATTTGCAGATATTTACAATTTAAGAGTTATAGGCGGAAAAGCAAACAAAGCTATTTTAGAGAATAACTGTTAAAATTTTAATCATGAATTTCAAATATTTACTCACTCATGGAAGATGAACCTTGTTTACCAGATTTATTGCAAAATATTTTTGTTACAGTTTGTTTTGATGAAAATATGTGTATTTAAAAAAAAAAATCGCAATGTCATTTTAATTTCGGGAGAAAAAGCAGTAATGCTACGTAAACAGTATTGCCTTTTGCCCCGAAACTAAACTGACATTGCAACTATTTTTTTAATACATATACTTTTATCAAAACAATTGTAACAAAAATATTTTGCAATAAATCTGGTAAACAAGGTTAATCTTCCATGAGTGAGTAAATATTTGAAATTCACGATTAAAATTTTAACAGGTATTCTCTAAAATGGCTTTGTCTGCTTTTCCGCCTATAACTCTTAAATTGTAAATATCTGCAAATAGACCTGAATTTTATGCAAGCTATTTGGGTTTTTTCCACATTGGAAGAAACTTGCCCACCTTGGGTTTAAGTTATTATTTATTAGAAAAGAAAATGTATTTTAAATATAATGAGCGAAAAGCATGTGTTTAAATTGATGTAATATACCAGTATGTATGTATTTTAAATAAAGTTATGTTTTTCAAATGACGAGTATATTTTTTAAATGATGATTTTATATTTTGAATGAAATGAATGCAACATAAACGCTGGTGATGGGGGAAATATTTGACGGTTTATGAACTGCTGCCGGCTAACATAAAAGTACTTTTTTACACTGTTTATTTAATCTAACCCTGTTCATATATATGAAAAGATAAAAAATTTTAATCGATTTTTCCCTCCCAGATATGCTAGAAAAATAAAAATTATGTACATGGATGTGTTTCTAGTAACAATACAACATTTTAGTATTTTTACAACTTGATTATAAATTAGCAAATTAATTTTACGTTATCTAAACGTAGCTGATAAATCCTTAAACATTCTTTATGGTTGTTACAACTGTATATACAAGTACAACAATTGAGTAAGTTATGTAACAAACTACGATTTCTAAAATATACCAGCTGGTTGGGAAATTGCAAAAGAGAATTATTTAAAACCTTTAAGCATCTTAAACGTTTCAGCCCTATAATTTTTATAAAAAAGTTAAAATATTTTTTAATATTTATTATTAAATGTCAGTGATTTTAATACGTTCAATTGGTCCATCCCCGTCCGCAGCCCTTTTTTCTACTACTTATTCCGACTCTTTTGCGGAAGCCAGATTAAAAAAAAAAAAAAAAAAAAAAAAAAATGAAACCGGACAAAATTAAAAGGGAAATTTGAAATTATTGGCTACCGACCAACAACTGCTACGTCGAGCTTATTATTAGTCTATAGTTTTCAGTTATTGGCAATTGTTGTGTGTTTCATAAGCCTTTTTCAAATTTGGAGAATGTTCCGCAATTGGGTTATTTCGATAAAAGTTACTTTTATTTTCTAACCATTATTTAACTTTTATACAGTTACAATTGTATACTGTTTTCTCATTTGACGCCAATCATGGCTATCGGCCCGATTACGGAAAGTTATCCATTTTACGCTTGCGAAGAACCGGTGTAAGATAATAAATGTTTAATTGAGCATACCACGTACTAATTGTAAATATTTTATATTTTATTCCAATTTTTGAAGTTTCTTCTATACTTTGTATCCTTTCTGCAATGTTATTCACCTGTGCGAAGTGCAGGTATCCCATGAAAACTATTTTTCCCCGATATCACACAATGACCGATATATTTCTAGATTTAAAAAAAAAGAAGTAATTTGTCGATTTTAGGAATTTTTTTTAAAGCTGTTGTCTAAAATTCTCAAAATATTTAAAACTATAAATAATCAATTATTGCTGGTCTAATAGTACAAGAATTATTGCTTGCATTTTAAATCAAAGTGGATCCTAATGTAAAATTAAATGAGTTTTAAATGGAATGAATGAAATGTTTCTATTTTAAAGATTATAAATACAATTCGATCAAGAGAATATTTGGCAATTTATCGCCTGCGCCCGGTAAATAAAAAATCTGCCTTAAAATTAATTAAATAATTTATACTTAAACTCTAAGTGTAATAAAACGTTTAATTCTCATTGGAAATGCACATGTTTATGTAATTTTTATAACTTTATCTTATCAGGAATCGAATTAAAAACGCTGCTGTAAAATTCTATCTTAACATACATTAACTAATTTTTATATGTCCTTGTTCATTGCATTACAAAAACATAATTAAAATAGAACGTATTAAAATCACTGACATTTAATAATATATATTAAATAATATTTTAACGTTTTTATAAATTATAATAAAACACAAAACTAACCTGTTTTTCTCTTTTGGGAAGCGAAAAAAATGAGTTCTCTCAGATAGAGAGTTATATTTGCAGTTTTGAAAACTGCAATAATTAAACGACAACGTGGCATTTTCCCAAATAATATAAGTTCTTAAAAGAACTGATTTTGTTTAAATAACTAACTTGAATTAATAAATTAAATAATGGCGAATAAATAAATCGAATTATATCTATACTTCCAAGTACTGCAGACGACAAACGAATAAAATCACGGCTGCGCGTGCGCATAGTTATTTCATAGATATCGAACTTATAGATCATCCACAAAGGGGAAAGAAATTAATAATCCTCTTGTATTTCACTCCATCCGCTGGGTGGCGTATGACCTTAATTGACGCGACCTCGCCTTTAATCTTGCGATTACCTCTCCCATTTAAGATAGGACGCTTACTTATATCGCTTTGTTGGGTACGTTTTCCCGCCTGATATGACGTCAGAGGAAGAAACGAGCGTCGTCACGTGATCAAATTGAGCGCAGGGATATTCAAGAAAGTTTAAATTTTATTACAACAAATCTTCATAATCACCAATTTTCTCAAGCATTTCCATGGCTTTTGTGGCTGGCGTATCACATTTTTGATGCAAGTAGTTAATTAAATGGAATACTTATACAGTTCAAGTGTCATTTTGTATTGCACTATTTACACTGCGCGCATATGTGGAAAAAGAAGGAGAAAAGGTGGTGGCGGGAAGGATGAAGTTTTTTCGGGAGTTGGAGGGGAAAGAGTGATCTGAGGAGGTGTTTTAGTGTAAGCTGCCTTGAGATTGTAGAAGATGTCGTGGGTCCCCGGCTAAGTCTTCTTTTCTTTCTGTTTATTCTGCTAACTTTTATTGCATGTTTTATTTTACGCGAGTTTAATTTATTTTAATTGGCCAATCTAATCGTGGAAGGTAAGCCTTCCACATATTTTTTTATTGTTACTGCCAGTAGCTCCTTATATAGAAAATTAATTTGGGGATGTTAGTCTTAGTAATTATAAATATATTGTAAAATGATACAAATTTCTAAGTGACAATAATTATTAGTAAAGGAAGAACGAATATATTTTTTTTATTAATTGAATGTTATGAGTAAGAAGGAATTTGTATTAAGTATGTACTGAATCTGGAAAACTTCATTGTGAAGTATTGTTGGTAATTGAACTCATTTTTGTAAAATAATAAGAGATGAATTAAACTTAATTTTTGTCATCCCTAATTTTGCTTGTTTTTACTGCAGTGTACATCTTTAATTTGTAAGCTTTATTGTTCAGGTAATGCAAGAGTAGTTGCTCATAGGGTGGGGTCATGTTAGGAATAACTTGGCAGAAATAATTTTATTCTTGATGTTAATTATGGTTGTTTTAGAAGTTAGGTTTTAGTAATGTGATTTTGGATTATTGTTGTTGTTAATTTTTGTAAGGTGTTTAGGTAATTAAGTAAGTTTTTTTAGTTTTCATTTTTTTTTCTTGAATTTAATTGTTTCTGCTGAGTATTGGGAATAAATTGAACTAAATTTGTCTTTTGAAGAAGTCATGTGTAGTACATGATTTGGGCATAATTTTATTAGTCTTAAGGGGTTATGCGAAGTGCATGGCTCGGGAAAGATTTAAATGTAATTAATTAATAGTGATCTCTAGATTAGGATCTAGTTATTGCGGGTTTCTCATATTTAAAGTTGATTGTTCACAACGCCAATCAACAGTAAAATTTTGTTAATTATTAAATTTAATTGTTTTGTTTAATTAATAAGGGAAGTTTTAATTTAAGATGATTAAAAGGGTAGTTGTTATGATTTTAATGGGATTAATAATTAATGGGATAAGTTAATTGCTTAAGTAATGGTTTCAGGAAGTTAATGAATTATGTTACAGGCAGTAAAAGAGTAATAAATTTAATTTTATATTTTTGTGTTGTCTTTTATCACAGCATTACTCTTTCTTACAATTTTGTTTTCTCAGTTTGAATTGTGGGATTGATTTTTGTTGTGGTAAGACACAACATATGATTCTTTAGGAACATTTAAAAGGAAACCCCATACAAAAATTCCCATTAGAAGAAAAGTTATGGGAGATTCTCAAAAGGTGGGATCATTAAACGTTAACAATGTGTAATTTTTAAAATTTTCAAATTTAAGGCCAATTTTTCTTTAATAGTATTTGTCTTAAATATAATATATTAATATTTTTAATAGTATGTCTACAAAATTATACACAAACATTAAAAGACAGCAACTATTCTGGAAAATTAATTATTAAAGCATTTAATTAGCAGTTGTGTGCGTTATAAATTTTGGACTTTTTTTGCACGTACGTTACAGATTTTGGACGTTGCGCTTTGTATTTAAAAAATTCTTAAGACTAAGAGTGTATTAAATGTGTCCTACAATTGTATATGTATACATATACCGGGTGTCCTAAAAAGGACTGACTTATTTTAAAATTCAATAACTTGTAAACGGTGACAGATATTTAAAAAAATCTTGCAGGAGGGTTATGCATAAGGTCAAAAGTTTTTTTACAGTGATTTTCAATTTTAGTTCGAATTACAAACAATAGATGGCGCTGCGATCAATAGACGCTAAATTCAGGCTCGATTTTTGGTACTTCGTGGCCCGGATAATACATTTCCATCCCCTTTTTCCGCATGAGACAAGAGAAAGAACCAAAAATCGAGCCTGTATTTAGCGACTATTGCTTACAGCGCCATCTATTGTTTGTAATTCGAACTAAAATCGAAAATCACTGTAATAAAACTTTTGACCTTATGCATAAACCTCCTGCGAGAAATTTTTAAATATCTGTCACCGTTTGCAAGTTATTGAATTTTAAAATCAGTCAGTTCTTTTTAGGACACCCGGTATACATGTATAATTAAATTTTTGTTATCCAGCAATGCTAATAATAAAATGAAATGCTTTGTCGCGTACGTTACTTTAGGACATAACAAAATACAAAAAAATTCTTTATAGAAAAGTCGTTCTATCTTCAAAAAAGCAATAAATCAGCCTGCCATTTCTTAACGAAATTATCAAAAAATAATCCGTTTCCTTTATGCATTCGTTGTTTACCATTAGAACCACCTGGAAGCAAGTTAAAACTCTTTTTCTTGGTGATACATTGGAGCAGTTAACGTTATGAATGTCCGAAATTGGCCTCTTTAGCATAAAATAATAAAATTTTAAGATATTTATACAAAGCTTTTACAATAAATTATTTTCTGTCTCTGAATAGAATTAAAAACTCAGTGTAAAAAAAAAAAATAATAATGTCAATGATAATTAAAGTTATGTTTGAAAGGCTTAAAGTTATGAAGTGTGTCCAGTGCCCAGCTTTTGAGAATCGCCCTTATTTCTAAAACACTTTGAGCTTTTGCTATATGATCAAGGGGTGATTCAATCTTTAAAGCCAATTTTCTCAAAACAGCGATTTTGATCATTGTGCGCACTATTTCTGAAAAACGGTCACCTAGAATTTCACGAAATTTTCAATGGATGTATTAAACGTACAAAAGCACAAAATGACCTATTATTATGTTTCTCAAGTAAGAAGTTTAGAATTCACGACTACTTTTGTATAAAAAAATCTCGTTATTTCGAATTACTTTAATAAAAAATGTTTTTTTTCTCGGAATCCACCAGTTTTATTTTTTTCATTGTAGGTCATTTTGAAAACACTTTATATCTGTACTCATTAAAAAAAAAAATCTTGGCTTGTTTCAGCCATTCAAAGGGAAAAAATCATGCGTGCAATGCATCCAAAATTAATTCTTTCGTAAAAATTTTATTATCTTTAAAATTAAATTTAAAAAATCTATATATGTGCATACCTTTTTTAATAACTTTAATTGTAAAATAAATCGTTCGTAACATGCGTTTTTAATTTTATAATTAAAAGTTAATTAGTTAAAAAGTGACTGCAATTCTTACAGAGGTCACTTTTCCATGTACTTTGTTGGTTCAAGGGGTACCTGACTCCTTAAAGCGATTGTACAGTAACTTGTATTTTGTCACAAGTATTTTCTCAAAGTGTTTTACTTATTTAATGTTAGAAAAATACATAGTGCAAAACTTTTAGAAATTATTGGTATTCCAATTCGAGGGACCATACAAACGCTGGAAAAAACACGCCTTCGACGCCGCCATTTTTATGTCAGAGCGTATATCTAGTATTCACTATTCGGTGCTCACAGAGTGGAGCTATGAACAAGTAAAAATTAAATAAAAAAAATAAAAAAAACCCGACTGCGTAAAAAGCGAAGTAATTAATTGTTATTCATCAATGTGAAATTATTTTTTATATTACTTACCTTTTTTTTTATTTACTTGTATTGGTGACTTTTAAGCTGTGTTTAATTGTTAGTTCCTATCTATAAACACTGTTTTCATGAGGCCTATAGAACTATAGATGTCTATGAAGGTTAGAGTTGCAGTAAAGCTAGATATCCTACCTACACAACTTCCAGGTCGTGTAATATTTAAACGGAGCTTCTGACTGTAAAATAGTCTATGAAACATCGTTTTCATTTTGAAAGACCTATTCAATGATATGCCACTCAGTAGGGTGTGTATTTTTTTTTTCGTTTCTACCGCCATTTTTTATTTTACGGCCGCCATTTTGAATTTATAAAAACAAAACTTACCCTATAACCATCGGACGTTTAAGACGAATCGATATAGATCTCATTCATTAAAATGCATCCAGCCGTTGGGATGTTTTGAGAGTATAAAGAAATCCACATACCCAGATATGCGTGAAACACATAACCCTTCTTGGCAGTCGGGTAATAAAGATGAGGATACAAATAGTGTAGAATCTGTAAGTTGCGAGTAATGTAACTGAGGAGATTGTCACATGATGGCGGCTAATTTTTTACATCGGATCAATAGTTTTTGATTACCGGCAGAACAAATTTCCACCAGAAATTTTGAATGGAATATTTCGCCTTATTTTATCGGCTTATTCATGCAAAACTTCTAACAGAAATATGGTAAAAATTTCGATTCGGTTTTACTGTTGAAGATGACCCGAATATTAAAATCTCTTTTACTGACACTGGCAGGAAGTTGTTTAATTTGTCACAATATGGCGGAAAAACAGGCTCTGACTACCGCCAAAGTTAACTTCCACCAGTAAAAATGAATATCTGTTTTTAGCCATAATTATTATGGAAATTCTGCATTGATAAGGCATTTATAAATAAGGAGAAATTTTTTATTCAAATTTACTGGTGGAAGTTTGCCTCGGTGGAAATTTACCACTACGAAACCTGTTATAGTTGTAGCTTAAATATTTTAGGGATATGTCAATTCCTCTTTATAGGCTAGTTCTATTCTATGGGCTTTTGTTGTGTAAGTCACATAGGTAATAACTGATATGCTTCTTGTCCACCGTTATTTTCGTAAAGTGTGTTTGGCGTTATTCAATTAATGGGTTATCTACCATAAAATAACTTACATTTATCCGTTCTAAAATACTGGTAGCCAAAAATCGTAGCATGTGACTTACACTACAAGCACTCATGGAAATAACCTATTCATATTGGGTCGAACGGAAAGGCGTGTCGTGTTGGGAAAATCAGTTCGTTCCGGAAAATTCTGCCCGGTAGTTATTAGACATCGGAATCAATGTCGAATAATTAAATGATAGAATTTTCCGGTGCGGATTGATTTTCCTAACACAACACGACTTTCCGATCGACCCAATGGTTCATACTTGCCAACTCTTCCGCTTTTTTGTACCACAAAAATTTAATAGAAATGTCTTATTAAATTTGCAGATTTAAAAAGGTAAAATTCACTATAAAATTTTTGTGGTACAATAAAGCTTAAAATCTTGGCAGTTATGCATAGTTCCATAGCTCACATACGTTGTTTTACTTTATAATGTAGATTATATATATGATAAAGTGTCCGTATGATGTAAGTGCCCAAATATGTTTCTTATATCATTTTCGTATCTTTCAGGAAATCGTCATGGTAGTTTGGTTCACTAATGAGTTCTTCCTGAGACTTTGGTCTGCCGGATGCAGATCCAGGTACCAAGGATGGATCGGAAGGTTTCGATACTTACGGAGCCCGTTCTGCGTCATAGGTAAGCTTTGCCGTTTAAACTTATGCACTCAATCCACATTAAGAGGGCTCAGGGCTTGAACACTTTCAAAAAATTGATTTTTTTTTAGTATCTATTTGGATTATTCAAATACTTCTGAACACAGTGTAAAAAACCGCATAAAAATATTTGCATTTTTAACGGAGTTATGAGCATTTATGTAACAATCACTTTCATAGCCGCACCCATTTAATTGCAACTTTAAGTCGCGTTTTCTCAAAACTTGATTTTTGACGACTATCCGTAAGATTTAAAAAAAAAAAAAAACTATTTGATGGAATGGCTTAATTTTTTTTTTTTTTTTTTTTTTTTTTTTTTTTTTTTTTTTGCATGCATATAACATCATTATCTGTAGAATGAATTAATATATTTTAGATAGCTTAATATTTTGCGTATTTATAAGGGAAAAAACTTGTATTTTTTAGGGGGGTTTAAATTTTCAAATTTTAAATTTTCGAATTTTGAAAAAGTCCGAAACATGTGTGCATGCATATAGCATCATTATCCACAGAATGAATTAATATATTTTAGATAGTTTAATATTTTGGGTATTTTTAACGAAAAAAAACTTGTATTTTTTAGGGGGTTTAAATTTTCAAATTTGAGAGTTTTCTTAATAAGGTTTACTTTCAGTGATAGATATATCATTAATTCATTTTATAGAGTAAATTTTCCTGATCATTTTAAAGCAAAAATTACGTTCTTATGTCAATTCAACATTAAGATATCTTGAGGGTAGTGATATGACACCTAAAAGTTTTTTTGAAAATTGTGTTATATAGATTTTGCTGTATTTTTTCTTTTATTACATTGAAGTACTTCATTTTATAATTTTATAAGACTACAAACGTACCTTAAAATTATCAGGAAGTTTAAATTAGTTACATTGAATACTTCTGTTTTTATATGGGTTCGAAGCGAGTGCTCTGTTTACATGTTTTTCGTTATCGATCAAGCCCTGAGCCTCCTTAAGTTGAACTTCGATATCTCGAAAAACAAACCTTATTTCCCATCGCATTTCTTAATCTCCTAACATGAAAAAACCTCTGTTGGATGAAATTATTTCTTATTAACTCTCGAAATAATTTCCGAACAATAAAATATGTTTCTTTTAAGGAGTTACAATCTGTCGTGGGTTCAATTAATTTAACATCCGTTTTCTGCTGTTACGACTGTTTTAACCCATTAAAGCCTAGCGGTACCATATGGTACAAGAATAGTTTCAACCTTTTTTTTTTGTTTGAATACCAGTATTTTTGAACTGAAACAATATCTTTATTTAATGATTTAAACTTCGTGGTAAAATCAAGTAAAAATTGCTATTTAAAAAAATATTGGTTCAAGTTTTGCATTTTAGAGAGAAAAATGATTCCGCTTTTGATGGGTTAAGTATACTCAATAAAGGGAAATAGTGTATCACATGTAAATTATGAAACAATTTTAAAGATTAGAAGAACTGTGTAACAAAATTGTTAACTAGCTACTGACTGTCAAGCGTTCTTATTCATACTTTTTTTCTCGTCGAGAGGTATTTGTGATTTCTTCAAAGTAAATTTACAACTTTGCATCTTTTAAGTATTTCTTGTCATCTTTTAAGTATTTTGCTTATAGTACAATTTTAAGTTTAACTTTTTTAAAGATGAATTTAGCATTCTATTTTATTAATTTGCAAAATTTGGAACGTTCTTGATGCTTCATACCCCGTGGATCGTGTCCCTGTAATTTTTTAAATAGGTGTTTGGCATAAAGTTTTGTCGACAGAATCTCTAATTTTTCCATTGCGTCCGCCATTGTAACCAAAACAGTATTTTAATATTGCAGTTGTAAAAATACAGATGGTCGAATACACTTTATACAAAGTATTTGCACAGTTTATTTCTGCACATAAACACCATAGTTTTAACGACAATTTACTCTAATGTATGTTCTTGGTATAATATCTTTATTTGGTCCGAAAATTCCATCAAAGTAGCTATTTCTTATCACAGTCGCGTCGTGTTAAATTTATCCCATGCCGCTGCTTGAGAAAATTTCCAATAGAGACGTAACTGGTGATAAATTCGGAGAAACATTGGTTGACACATGGCCTTGTTTCGGCATTGTAGCAAGGAAAGTGCAGTTTTTTAATCAAGTAATGAAGAAAAAATGCAATGAAATAGGTTTGCGAATAAAAATAAATGCTTTCAACACGATTCATGATCGTTCAACGCTGCTAAATTTTGTTAGGAAGGTAAATTAAAGTTAACAAAAGTATCAAGAGTATTGCACCTAAAGTAAGTGCACTTTAATATCACTAAAATATTTTAGAACACATTTTCTAAGAAAAAATTCCAGATTTATATGGAAAAGTGATCAATAATGTCGAGCTTGGTCTACACAAAGCCTTCAGTCACTCTGTATTGGGTGAGTGCAAAAGTTGCAGGTCTCCATACGGGCATATTCTGAAAAATCAGAAACAAATAGAGAGTGTTGTTCTCATGTGGATATATATTTGGCGGAACCTCGATAGAACTTTCGTAAAAAAAAAATGAAAAATTCATTTATTTGTCGATTTATCATCAGTTGGCGATGAAATGAAATTTCGAAAAATACTTTTTTATGTCGAATACTCTTTAAGATAAAAATGATTCGTATTGAACTTGTTTAAATAAATTTAATGTAAATAATTTTAGTTTTTTCAGTTTTAGTTTGTTTTAAATATAATTTTGTCCTATAAACATATATATTTATAATGAAAGTTAAATATCAAATTTTATGAATTAAAACAAAATTAAAATTGTTTCTATAGCTCAAAATTAAGTCCAATTGAGCACTATCGATTCAATTTTGTTGCTATGGAAACGACGAATTCTTTGATATTGAAATGAATAACTGGTAAATGAATCTTGCCTTTATTTTGGAATACGCTTAAATATACAAAAGTATTTTTTTTATATATGAAATTCTTTTTAAAGTAATAAAATGAAATAACCAGCAACGTAAATATGTAATACAAAAAAGTGTATTTATTAATCTCTCTTATTTTTTATGTTTAAATTCATTAAATATTTTTTTACACGCATTCTAAGAATCAATTAACATACAATTTTCAGGTGCATTAAAATCGTTTGCTTTCGACGAGGAAAAGTACTGCTCGCCAAATCGCGTGACGCTATCTTCTTTTCGCCCCAAATACTCGGAAGTATTTTATTTTTTTACAGATTTTCTACTGTAATTCCGCCGCTAAATTTGACTGATCCTTTATTAGATACATAAGTATTTTAATTGGTATTTTTTCAAAATATTCGGAGTATGCCCAGTAAGGAGACCTTCTTTGTTAGACCAAATTTTTAATACTTGTATTCCCCTAATGAGTAAAAACAACAGAAAAGATTAATCACTTGAGAATTATCTGTGCTGGCGCTAATAATTTTACTGTTTGTAGAAAAGAAAACCCCTCCACGCCCCAGGGGATTTGAATACCAGATTTTTAGTGAAGTGATATTTGATTTATTTAATGAAAAGCTGTTTTGTTTAAATATGTCAAACTATTACTTTAGGAAAAATCTGTTATTCAAATTCCTTGATACCTTGAAGCATAGGGAACCAGCTGATTGTTGGTTGGTATATGAAAGAACTATACAAAGCTGGATTTTCGCAGCTATCAAAGCAATCAGAACAGTGTACATATCAAATTATTTTTTATAGGTCTACTAAAACAGTGGCTCTACAATATGATACTCAACATTTCTTTGGTATTTAGACTAAATTTTTAACAGTTGTATACCCCTAAGGAGTAACAAGAGCAGAAAAGATTAATCTTTTGACAACTATTTATGGCAGCGTAAATAACATTATACAATGGAAAACCCTGTACATCTCAGGAGATTTGAATACCAGTTTTCTTGTAAAGTGATATTTGCTTTACTTAATGAAAAACTTGCGTGTTTAAATATGACAAACTATTACTTTAGGAAAAATCTGTTATTCAAATTCCTTGATACCTTGAAGAATAGGAAACCCGTTGATTGTTGGTTGATATGTGAAAGAAGGATACGAAGCTAGATTTTCCCAGCTATCAAAGCTATCGGAACAGTGTACACATCAAATTATTTTTTATAAGTCTACTAAAACAGTGGCTCTACAATATGATATTAAACTTTTCTTTGGTATTTAGACTGAATCAATAATAGTTGTATTCCCCCAATGAGTAACAAGAACAGAAAAGATTAATCACTTGACAGCTATTTATGGCAGCGTAAATAATTTTACTGTTTGTACAATGGAAAACCCTCTGCGGCTCAGGAGATCTGAAGTGATATTTGCCTTACTTAAAGAAAAGCTTGTGTGTTTAAATATGACAAACATATTACTTTAAGAAAAAAATTGTTATTCAAATTCCTTGATAATTTGCAGCATAAAAAACCTCTCGATTGTTGGTTGATAAGTGAAAGAAGAATACAAAAGTACATTTTCCCAGCTATCAAAGCTATCAGAAAAGTGGATACATCACATTATTTTCTATAGGACCACTAAAGCTGTGGTTCTGCGACATGATAGTCACTTTTCTTTGTTATTTAAACTAAATATTTAATAGCTGTATTGCCCCAATGAGCAACAACAACATAAAAGATTAATCACTTGAGAGCTATTTGTGCCACGTAAATAATTTTACTGTTTGTACAATGGAAAACCCTCTGCGGCTCAGGGGATTTGAATGCTACTTTTCTCGTAAAGTGATATTTGCCTTACTTAAGACTAAAACTACCGCGAGAAGTCAAATGGCCCTTTTTGAAAAATTTTTTTTGGAATTTC
Organism: Maratus speciosus; assembly: GCA_963932465.1. Classification (NCBI taxonomy): domain Eukaryota; kingdom Metazoa; phylum Arthropoda; class Arachnida; order Araneae; family Salticidae; genus Maratus; species Maratus speciosus. Next base: position 218,980,918 of record OZ010799.1, on the reverse strand, counting down.
TTAAACTAAAACATTACGAAATTTCTTTATATTTCACGACTTTTATTAAAACGAGTTGGAACCCGTCGAAATTTGACGAACTAAAATGCTTAGAAAGAAACTGTTAGATCAAATTTATGATAAACCTACAAAAATAATTACAATAAAAAATTCATCTTTTATTGGTTGTCAAACTCTTAAAACCAATTATATTTTTAATTAAAATTACCAAAATGTTATTTCCACAAACTTCATCTGCTTAAATTATTCAAAAATTAAACTGTATTAGAATACGCAATCAAGATGAATAATTATGATAAATATGAAGTTATCGATTGAGGCTCTTACGTTTGTTTTTATAGGATGAAAAATGAGTAAAAAGGATTTTGCTTTGTCACATCATAAAATTTCCCCCCATAAAATCTAAACTGTACGTTATTTTCACATTCTCAAACTTTAGATACGCACCACTCAAGTTCACAATTTAAAAGTATTTTAACGCCCAATTATTAATGAATGTATTTCCAAATTTAAAGTCCCGTTTGTCCGATACACCTTTGCATGTGAACATTCTCACAAACTTTAAGTTCTAATCTCAGTACCCGCGAATAAAAAATTCAGAAATTTACCTTTTAGTTGCCATAGTATTGACCATTTAGTATTGGTCAAATGTTTAGTTTTATCAAAGAAAATGATCGTTTTGTTTTAAATATGACATCATTTTTACTCACTGAATTATTTTCCCTAGCGTCTTAAACTCAGTGTCAGCGTAATGTAAAAATATTGAAATATAACTGATTTATGAAGAAGAATGCGTGTTTTTTTTTTTAATGGCTGGCGTCATTTTCTGTTCAAAAATTATAAAAAAAGTTACTTTTATTTGTAATGTGAAAATGGCATCAATAAGGATATAATCACAAAAAAAAAAAAAAAAAAAACCGTGACTATTTCCCTTTTACTTTTAATAGAAATGGTGTACTCCAGTTACCACAATTACAAAATCAGTACTAAAAACTATAAAAAAATTAATATCTCAATAATAAATTTAGATAGAGCTTTCAAACAAATTGAATTTAAAAGCAGATTTTTTCCCCTATATTACGGTGTAAAAATTGAAACTGTGCTATGTTTAGAAGTTTAAAAATTTGCAGTAGCGAAAATTGCAAAACCGAAATTTCATTTCAAATTTTAGAGTGTTGCCATTCGCAGAATGACGTATGCGTTACGCACAGATATGTTTGTACTTTATAAAATAGATATATGATCATATTTTTTCTTATAATGCCTCATCTCCGAACTAACTTTTTTGCCTAGAGAAAAATATTTTAGGCTTAACAACCGCAAGGGGTCATTTGACCCGTGAATAAATATGTTAAATCATAAAGGTATAAATATTTTATTTTGTAAGAATATTAGTAAATTGCATATTTTTGCTATTACATCATTTATTCTACTGTATTACATCATATTTGTTAATGTGCGATGGTATAATTAGAAATTTACTTTATTCCGAGTGTGATTGTAGTTTGAACACTTCAGGTTATTACAAGAACGAAATAATCTTAAAAATATGTGGTGAACATAAACAAATTTGCACAGTATTTGTTTATTACGTTTTGGAATTTCTTGAAATAAATAATTTTTTCTTAATTTTTTTGCGTAATTATATATATATATATATTGTTTACTTTAACCCTTTGAGGGGCAAATAATTCTGTTTCTGTAATGTCGAATTCACACCAGAATCTGCAAAAAGGTATTTATTGCAAAATAAGGAAAAGCAAATTCACGACCTCCCCCCCCCCCCTCCCCCACCGCCAAATTTAGAAAAGTAAAACTTAATAAAAATTTTCTGGTGCAAATTTCATTAATCGAAGACCGCCACTCCAGGGGTTAAAAAATCGTAATAATTATTTGAAAAAAAATGTTTCAGTCATACACCAAAGTGTATCAACTGACATATTTTTCGCAAAACATCGTAAAATATATAACTTTTTATATAGAGGTCATTAGATCGCTTCCGGTAGGAATAGGTATAAAAAAAATATCAGTACGTTTAGTGTTAATGAAAATCACGTGTGTTTAAGTATGGCAACTATCACTTTAGGAAAAATCTGTTATTCAAATTACTTGTTACCTTGAAGCCTGGGAACCCTGTTGATTGTTAGCTGATATGTGAAAGAAGGATACGAAGCTAGGTTTCCCAACTATGAAAGCTATTAGAATAGTGGATACATGAGATTATTTTTTGCAGGTCCACTAAACCAGTGGCTCTATAATATGATAGCCAACATTTCATTGGTATTCAGACCAAATGTTTAATTATTGTATTCCCCAATGAATAACAACGACACAAAAGATTAATCACTTGAAAACTATTTGTTGCCAGCGTAAATAATTTTACTCTTTGTACAATGCAAAACACTCTACGCCTCAGGGGAATGCAATATTTCTCGTAACGTGATATTTGTCTTATTTAATGAAAAGCTTTTGTGTTTAAATTCGGCAACTATTACTTTAGGAAAAATCTGTTATTCAAATGTTTTAGAGTTAATGGTATAAATCTTTGTTTGCGCATTCATGTAAATGGTTTTAATGAAAATAATTAGAATTTAGTATAATTAAAACATACTAATTAAGGATTTACAAAAAGGTGATTTGATACGTTGCGCGCAGGATAATAAAAAAATATGTTTGATATATCTACGTAATATTACGTAGATATAAATTAATAAAATATGGTACTTTAACTTGAACCTAAAACAAGTAATATAAAAATTTTGTTTTTAAACTCAATTCATACTTAGGTCATCAAAGAAAAATTTAATGTAATTCCTTAAGCTAATAATAATTTTTATTGCATTAAAATATCTCAATTTGTTGATTTTCTATAAGCAAGTAGGTTTACAATGGAACTCTATTTGATTTTGGCAAAATATTAGAGATATCGCCAAGTTGGCGTCACTTTTGCCGACTCATTTTGGTCGCCAAATTTGGCGATATATTGACAAGTTGGCGACAAACTTGGCGGTATTTGGCGACAGAACAGGGTCCCTCCCCAATGGTAACCCCCCCCCCCCCTTATAGATATGTAGATGCATTAAATGCTGTTTAATAACCAATGGCCACCATTTTGTCTCCCATATAAAACTAAAATTAATTAATTAAAATTTATTTAATGAATTAATATTTGAAAAAAACTGTATTAACATCAATTGCCATCCAGTACAAGTTTTAAAAAATTTATTTCAACTTGATAGGATGAATAATAAGTATTTTATTAACGATTGAAAATTTGAACAAGATATATAAATAAATAAATATAGGGAGAGTGTGAACTAATAGTAGGAATGGAATAATAATCAAGTTTATAGATGGAAATATTTTTTCAGGCAATTGAACCATGAAACACAAAATTTTTGATAAAATTTCAATAAAAATTAAAAAAATAAATAAACATTTTATAGGCACTTACTTATAAATAGTTATACGCTATAAAGATGTATAAATACAATATAATACAAAATATTACGTTCCCATGCTACTTAATTTTGGAAATATTATGCGCGCAATGTCAAAAATATCTATTTTTTTTTAGAAAAAATGGCTTTAAAGTGTAAATTTACCTTGATTAAAAATGTATCGCTCCACATATTTTATCGTAAAATCGGTTCTAATTAAAGTATCATCATATATATAGATATACATATACATTAAGTTAGGCATCATGTTATCCTTTAATAGTAGGCAAAAAAAAGTTGACTTATTTAAAATTTTAAAGTGATCTCCCACCCCCCCCCCCCCTTAAGTGAATACGTAATTTAAAATGAAATCAAACACAAAAAAATGAAAATTTGTCTGTCGATCTATCTGTAATGCTATACAAATCCACAGTTTAGAAGCCAGAATTGCGAAATGTAAGTGTATTAAAACACCGTGTATTAAAACACGGCCGAAGCAACTAAAGCAATCCGGATTCGAAATAATTTATATTTAACTTTTAATTAATAACAAACCCCCAATTTAACAGCAATTTCCAATCTAATTTAAAGATTTTTCGTTATAGCAGCTGCCAACAATTAAAAATTCAAAAATTCACAATAAAATTCTTTTTTTATGTTCAACCCGTAATCTCGCGAGTTCTTTAATCAATGTGAGACATACATAATACGTACGCCACTCTGCAATGCTAAAAAGCTGTTGCGGGTATTACGATAATTCTTTTACTTCACATGCAAGAGATTATTTAATTGCACTTAATTATTACAATTTTTTTAAAAATAAAGACAGACATTTATGAGAAAGATCAACAAAACTTTTTATTCTATTTATTCCCTTATTCCAAAGACATCGTTGTATCGCCTGTTGCCATAGTAACATGATAAATTCAATTTCATTAAAAAAAAATGCTCAGTAGTAGAAAAATATTTTTACTAAATCGAATAGTTCTTTTTAATTTTGGTTTTAGAATTAAATTCATGAACTCCCGTGCGTAGAATGGGTTAAACAGCTAGTGTTTTATAAACATAAAACATAGAAAATCAATTACTACAATTAAATTTTATTACTAAATTATTTACCTCATTGCACATAATGACCGGCGCCTATATGCACTATGACAGAGCATACAAAACCTACATGTAATAGACCGCAGGACCAGTTTAAAAGCGACTTTCATAAAGCGAAATTACATAAAACTTTGTAATATCTTTAAGCATATTTAAGGCTGTATAAAATATCAAAATAAACGCATATAATATAATGTAATAAAAAATACAGTTCAATTGATATTGGAATATTTTTTTACATGGTATGTCACTATCCGCACGATAACGTAGCTTCGAATATATATATCAACATAAAACTTATGTTAAAATGAACTTTAAACCCTACTTTATAGAATGAATTAATGATATATAAATGCTTTGTCAGCAACTATTTTAAAAATTCAATTGAATTTGAAAAATGGAAAAAAAAATATAGAAACATTAATTAATGATTGAAAAATAATGGAAATATTTATTTATCTCAATAATAATAACCCTTAAATGCCGGGTGTTGCCTTTCGGCAACATACCTAATTTAGACTCCTAAAATGCTATTAGAATAATATTTAAGCTATTACGCCTAACGTTGCCAATAAAATACATTATGAAAATATTATTAAATATATTTTCAATATGTAGATGGCAACACTTGCGCTGTTTAAGAATAAAGATAGATTTATTTTTCCAAATGTTGCTACTGTTTTTTTTTGTTGTTGTTGTTGTTTTGTTTGGAAGCTTGCGAAATACCCTATTTTTTCTGCCGTGAGCAAGTAAAATTTATTTCTTATGATAGTTCTGAAAATTCTTGTGTGTTTAATATTAATATTTATTACAGAATTTTATCAGAGAAAATTATTTTTTTCAATTAAACACCAGTATTGCCGATTAGTAACAAGCTGTTTTTTAGCCGTAAACCATACTTAAAACAAAATATGATTTTTTTAAGTATTTTTTCCATGATTTATTTAAAAAATGAAAGCCGAAAAACATTATTAAAATGGTTTTTGAAAAATCAAGCATTTGAGGATTAATTCGTTTTATAAAATATAGGTCAGAGCTTATTTTTACATAATTTGTATACTTATATATCTATTACTAGCAAACCCCGCGGCTTTGCTCGCGTAATATTTCAAATATGCCAAGTGATATTTATATGTCTAATTTTTATTAAAAGGTACTAACTAAATTTTTATTTTATTAAAAGATAATATTTTATTTTAATAAAAGGTACTTATTACTTTTAGGAATAATTAAAAAAAATTACTATTTAAAACACAGTTTTATTAAATATCATTGTTACACTGCATAAGGCAGAAATGAGACTTAAATTAATAAAACGAAATAAAACTAAATAAATAATAATTTAGAAAATATTTTGAAACTTTTATGCTCAATTAATACGCTCATTTCAGTATTAATTTGAAGATTTGAATTTTTTAGAAACCATCTTCTTACATCTTAAAATTAACCATCATGTCAAATTCCAAGTCCTACCACCTCTCTGAACATAAAGGACTATGTTGAAATAGGAACTGTCACCATTAATTTGCCAACATTAATTTTAAAATTGGTTTGTTATTTCCTAATATTCCACAGAAACGTAATTTAGAACGCTTTTAAAGGCCTTTTTTAGAGCGTATGTTGTTCCTGTGAATCTCAGGTGGTAGAATCATCGGCATAAAATATAGCCTGTGTAGGATCAGAGACTGTTACCATTGATTCGCAACTATTACTTTTATATTTGGTTTATTTTTCCCGAAATAGCGTAGAAATCGTAATTTAGGACTTTTTAAGAATGCTTTTCGAACCTCCCCTTCACTTCACCCCTTTTTAATTCGAATTTATTTTCGACAGTCCTTCGAGGGCATTTATATTTTATAAGTAACTGCCATGCCATATTTAAAGTTTCTAGCCTTTTCAGTATCACAGAAATCGCAATTTAGAAAGTTTTTAGATACTGCAACCCTCTGGTGGTAGTGGCACAGACATAAAATATAGCTTATGTTTGAGCAGGTTCTATCACCAACAATTTGTCATCATTATTTTTTTAATCGGTTTGGTATTTGAAAAGATTACATAAAAATTGTAATTTATAAAGCTTTTCGCTCACTTCATCTTTTTAAATTTGAAATTTTCTTTCAACAGTTCATAGAAAGCAGTTGCATCTTGTAAGTAAATAACATGCCATACTTCAAAGTGTTACACCCTTCAGTTATGCAAAAAACGCAAATTAGAACATGTTTTGCTTTTTCAGCCCTCAGATGGTAGTGACAGCACATAAAATATAACCTATGTTATAGCAGGGACTGTCACCATTGATTTGCAACCATTACTTTTGAAATAGCTTTGGAATTTCCTGAGATGGAGTAGAAATCGCAATTTAGAACGTTTTTAGAACGCTTTTCGCGCATTTTCACCCCTTATTAAATTTCCAATTTTTTTCGAAACTGTTCTTAAAAATCATTTATATGTAATACATATTACCCTGCCTAATTTTAAGTTGTTAGCCCCTACCGATGACAAAAATCGAAATTTGGAACGCTTTTTTGCTCCTGCAACGTCTAGGTGATAGTGATACCGACTTAAAATAGCGTCTATGTTAGAGTAGAGGCTGGCAGCAACAATTTCTTAACATTACTTTTGAAATCAGTTTGATTCTTCCTGAGATATTGGTGACAAATCGGCATTTAGAGCGTTTTTAGAACGCTTTTCACTCATTTTGCTCCTGCATCTCCTCTGGGTTAGTGTAAACATATATAAAATACAGCCTATCTTGGAGCAAGATCTGTCACCATCATTTTAACACCATTATATTTGAAATCGGTTCAGTATTTCCTGAGATTGCATAGAAATTGCAATTTAGAACGTTTTTTACAACGCTTTTTGCGCATTTTGACCCCCCTTTTAAATTTCGATTTTTTTACGAAATGTCCTTAGAGATCAATGATATCTTATAACTAACTACCATTCTAAATTTCACGTTTCTAGGCCCTTCCGTAACGCAAAAGCCGCAATTTAGAACGTTTTTCTCCTGCACCCCCTTTGGGGTAGTGGCACCGACATGAAACATCGCCTATGTTGGAGCAAAGGTTGTCTTCATCATTTTGACGCCATTATTTTTTAGATCGGTTTGGTATTTCCTGAGATTGTGCAGAAACCACCATTAGAACGTTTTTTAGAACGCTTTTCGCGCATTTTCACCCCTTTTAAATTTCGAATTGTTTAAGAACTGTTCTTATAAATCCTTTATATCTAATAAGTAGCTAATATTTCAAATTTCATATTTCTAAGCCCTTCGGTAACGCAGAAATCGCATTTTTAGAACGTTTTTTGCTCCTGCACCCCCTTTCGGGTAGTGGCACCGACATAAAACATAGCCTATGTTGGAGCAAGGGTTGTCACCGTCATTTTGACACCCTTATTTTGACACCATTATTTTTTAAATCGGTTTGGTATTTCCTGAGATTGTGTAGAAGCCACCATTCAGAACGTTTTTTAGAACGATTTTCGCGCATTTTCACCGCTTTCAAATTTCGAATTGCTTAAGAAGTGGTCTTAGAAATCCTTTATATCTAATAAGTAGCTAATATTTCAAATTTCATATTTCTAGGCCCTTCAGTAACACATAAATCACATTTTTAGAACGTTTGTTGCTCCTGCACCCCCTTTGCGGTAGTGACACCGACATAAAACATAGCCTATCGTGAAGCAAGCGTTGTCACTATCATTTTGACACCAATATTTTTTAAGTCGATTTGGTATTTCCTGAGTTTGTGTAGAAACTACCATTTAGAGCGTTTTTTAGAACGCTTTTTGTGCCTTTTCACCCCTTTTAAATTTCGAATTGTTTAAGAACTGTTCTTAGACACTATTTATATCTTATAAGTAACTAGTATTCTAAATTTCATATTTCTAGGCCCTTCAGTAACGCAAAAATCGCATTTTTAGAACGTTTTTTGCTCCTGCACCCCCTTTGGTGTAGTGGCACCGACATAAGATATAGCCTATGTTCTAAGTTGGGCGAACACCATCATTTTAATACCATTACTTTTGGAATAGGTTCGGTAGTTCCAGAGCTTACCTCCTACAAATAAACAATTATTTCCTCTTTATAATAGGAGTATAGATAAATTAAGTTATCCCTCGGATTGTGAAAAACCACGTGAAAAAGTTCGTCAGTATTAACTGAACTGTTATTTCTTATTATATTACTAGCAAAACCCGCGGACTTAATCGCGCAATAGTTGAAATATGCCAAGTGATATTTGTGTGTCTAATGTTTATTAGAAGAACTTACACTTTTAAGAATACTTCAGAAATTACTCATTAAGGAAAACGCCATTGTTACACTGCATAATGCAGAAATGAGACTTACATTTATAAGAATAACTAAAGGTAATTCTAAATAAATGATAAATTAGAAAGTATTTTGAATATTTTATGCTCATTTCAGTATTCATTTTAAGTTTTGGAATTTTTTAGAAACTGTTCTTAGTACACATTTACATCTTAAAATTAAGCATCATGCTAAATTCCAAGTTTCTTTTCTAAAGGTCTACCACTTCTCTGGTGGTAGTAGCACTAACATGAAATGACTATGTTGAAACAGAGACTGTCACCATTAATTTGCCAACATTAATTTTGAAATCGGTTTGGTATTTCCTAATATTACATAGAAAACATAATTTAGAAAATTTTTAAAGGCTTTTTTAGAACGTTTGTTGTTTATGCATGGTAGTGGAACCGGCATAAAATACAGCCTGTACAGGATCAGGGACTGTCACCATTGAATCGCAACCATTAGTTTTGTAATCGATTTATTATTTCCAAAGATTGCATAGAAATCGTATAATGTATTACTCTTTAAGAACGTTTTTCGCCCCTTCCAAATTTCATGTTTTTAGGCCCACCAGTAACTCAAAAGTAGTATTTTTAGAACATTTTTAACTCCTGCACCCCCTTTGGGACAGTGGCACCGACATAAAATGTAGCCAATGTTGAATCAAGGGCTGTCACCATCATTGTGACACCATTTTTTTCTTTTTATCGGTTCGGTACTTCCTGAGATTGCGTAGAAATAGCAATTTAGAACGCTTTTCGCGAATTTTCACCCCTTATAAATTCCGAATGTTATAAGAAATGTTCTTAAAGATCATTTATATCTAATAAGTAATTAAAATTCCAAACTTCATGTTTCTAGGCCCTTCAGTAACACAAAAATCGCAGTTTTAGAAAGTTTTTCACTCCTGCACCCCCTTTGGGGTAGTGGCACCGACATAATATATAACCTATGTTCGAACAGGGACTAACACCGTCATTTTGATACCATTACTTTTAAAATCTGTTCGGTAGTTCCAAAGATTACCTCCTATAAACAAACGAACAAACAAACTTTACTTCTTTATAATATTAGTATAGATTTGGCGTAGTGACACCGACATAAGATATAACCTATGTTTGAACAGGGGCTAACATCTTCATTTTGATACCATTACTTTTAAAATCAGTTCGGTAGTTCAGGAGATTACCTCTTACAAACAAACTAACTTTACTTCGTTATAATACAGTAGCCTCCCGCTTAACCGGCCTAAACTGAACCGAGGGTTAGCCGGTTAAGAGAAAAACCTGTTAAAGCGGAGACGTACAAAAAATTAAGTAAGTAAGTTTCTGAGTAATTTAATTAATTAAACCCGTACGATGCATTTAGTTTTTCAATTTGTGTAATTTTAAAAAAGTATTTATTTGCTATATTTTGTGAAATGAATACTTGTTATGATTAACTGAATTGAAAGAAAAATTTTCACTGATAACAAATAATTAAAAATATTTAACACAAATTAAATTGCTGAAAATCGTGTCACATACCTTTATAAGAAGTTGAAATTGTTCTAAATTACGTATATTTAAGTTAATCAACCATAAATTAAATCAGTGACATTCTTCTGTTGAAGGCAAGATGCCCGACATTTTGCAGCATAATCTCTCCATCTCTTTAACATCATAAGTTTAACCGAAGAAACTGTTAGCCGCTTCTCAACATAGTGTAACGCCAACTCTAACGCTTTTACCTCTTCCGTATGACGAATTTTAGCAGTGTCAACTTCAACTGGATCATCATCGTAATCGTCTTCGTATTGAACAACATCAGTTACATTCCTAATTATATCCTCGTCAAATATTGTTTCACGCAGAGATCTTTATCAGACTCAAACAACTCTTATACATCTTTTATGGTGATCTCTTCGCATCCCTCAAGCTTTTTAAAAGTTTGTACAAAACAGTTTGCAGATAGATCAGACATTATAGAGTTTCAGGCCGGCGGGGGAGATTGCACTTTTCACCATTAAAAACACAAAATCTCATAAGGGGCATCCCTTTGTATCTGGGGGGGGGGAGTGTGTATCCCCGGGCCACACCCTGAATTCAACATATATCCATTTAGAACCGATGTTCTCCTTTCTGAATTTTGCCTTCTTCCCCTCGGGATTGCACTTCAGCTTGAAAGCGCAAGCTGAGTTCCCGAGGCCGTCATCCCTGAATTTTGCCTGATGTTGGGGAAAATTCGGCCGGTTAAAACGGATTTCCGCTTAAGAGGGAGGCTACTGTATTATTATAGATAATGTAAGTGTTTATTTTTACATTTTATAAAGCCTTAAATCTGGCTTAAATATATTACAGATATTTGTGTAATTTCAATAAGAATTTAGAAAGTTATGAGAACTTAGAATTACATCTCTTTTGGACTGACGATGGAAATTTTAAAAGGTATGAGACACATTGTAAAAGAACATCAAGGAAAGGTTTAAACGTTTAAAACATCGACGACCGAGATGTCTTCGAACTTATTCATTGTTCTAGGCGGTCGTCGCCTTTATAGAGTGTGCCCATAAAAGGATGTCCCAGTTTCAGTGATATATTATAACCATTTAATTTAGACTATTTGCAACAAATCATACGTCAAATTGAAAGTAAACTAACCTAGTTTTTCTTATAAATGTTCAATAGGTCAACATTAGTCATACGACACACATCCAACCTAATGTTCAAATCTTCCCACACTTCGGTTAACAAGTCCGAAAGTAGTGCAAGCAATAGCGTCTTCCATTCTGTGTCTCAACTCCGGCAAATCATGATGTAGTGGCTGAACGTAGACACAATCTTTTATAAAGCCTCAAAGAAAACAAGACTGTGTGGATCTTGTACAAAATATGTGTAACAATAGCATACATATGCATGAACATACAAGAATTTCTTTAAAAGATTCCAGAAATTTCCGCACGTTCTTTTATTTATATCATCCAAGATTTTCTGCCACAATCTGTAAATTTGAAAAAAGACCGAAGAAACAATATATTACAATTAGGACATAAATACATTAAATATTTAAAAATAGTTGGAAATTGCTCGTTAAAAGTGGGAAATGAGGCGCGTTCGTACTATAGCTAGTTTTGTAAATATTTTTTCCACCGCATATGGTACTGAATGTATATTTTAGTGCATTTCAATAAGTGCCTATAAATTTCATTATATTCGAAAGGCTGTAACATCATTAAAATGCACTTTCAATAATTTTTTCCCATTGGCCGCAATGTAACAGAAATTTTTGACCGTCCCTGTAATTAACTATACATCTGATTTTCATAAAATTTGAAATCTTGACAAAATTTTGTAACAATTATATATTTAAAAGGTCAGACAGACGGACAGACAGACGGACTGAACGACGACTATAGGTGCTACGTATTTATATAATGACGAACGCACGTAAAAATCGCATGGCTCTAACGGCTTTTAAATCTTGAGCCTAGACACAACGCTTACGCTCAGGAGTCGCCATTTAGCGTATGGGGCACTGCAAGCGAGTCAATAACAAAGCAATAATCGTGCATACGCTTATCTGAAACTTTTCGAGTTACTCTTTATTTGTGACTTTGTACCAACACTCTACAACGCTTACAGTTGATACTATTAAAATTTATAATTGGGACATCCTTTTATGGACATCCTGTATTTCGCGGGAAGATTACCTTAAGACTAGAATACAGGAGTTCTGCTTTTTCAGATTTGAGTGTCGCCACCGATGAAAAAAAATGTACACTGGAGGAAAAAAAAATCCCAACACCAAGAAAGACTTGTGTTAAATAAACGAAATTTGGTAGGCATGTTTATACATCTGAAAGATGACATCGATTGAAATTTCGCGCTTCGCGCATAAGTGTGGCGCTAGTGGCGCCACTCAGAACCTGTAGATCAGGTTTACTTTAAATGCGTGCTGTAAAGTTCGTGGGCGTTAATACGAAACGTGAAGTATTGAATAGATGTTAGCCAAGAATGCCTTTAACAAGACGAAGAAGCCACTGTCAACAGCTCACCGAGTTGGAACGAGGTCACATATTCGGGCTACGAGAAGGTGGATTTTCTTTCCGCGATATTGCAGAAACACTTGGCTGAATGTATCCACTGTGCATGATTGTTGGAAACAGTGGTCAATGGATGGTGCTGCATCAAGAAGACCGGGTTCCAGGCGGCCACGTGCACTCCTGAGAGGGAAGATCGCCGTATTCGGCGTACAACTGTGGTGCATCGTACTGCGTCTGCGGCAGAAATTCGAGCTGTAGTTGGTACCACAGTGACACAACGAACTGTTAGAAATCGGTTACTTCAAGGACAGCTCCGAACTAGGCGCCCTGTAGCGTGCATTCTACTGACTCCAAATCATTGCCGTTTGCGACGTCATTGGTGTCAATCCAGTGCTCATTGGAGGACGGAGTGGAGATCTGTTGTGTTTTCTGATGAAAAAGAAATACAACAGATCTCCACTCCGCCCACCAATGAGCTCTGGCTTGACACGAATGGAGTCGCAAACGGCAATGGCTTGGAGTCAGTAGAATGCACGCTACAGGGCGCCTAGTTCGGAGCTGTCCTTGAAGTAGCCGATTTCTAACAGTTCGTTGTGTCACTGTGGTACCAACTACAGCTCGAATTTCTGCCGCAGACGCAGTACGATGCGCCACATTCGTACGCCGAATACGGCGATCTTCCCTCTCAGGAGTGCACGTGGCCGCCTGGAACCCGGTCTTCTTGATGCAGCACCATCCATTGACCACTGTTTCCAACAATCATGCACAGAGGATACATTCCAGCCAAGTGTTTCTGCAACATCGCGGAAAGAAAATCCACCTTCTCGTAGCCCGAATATGCGACCTCGTTCCAACTCAGGGAGCTGTTGACACTGGCTTCTTCGTCTTGTTAAAGGCATTCTTGGCTAACATCCACTCAATACGTCACGTTTCGTAGCTAAATAACGCCCACGAACTTTACAGCACGCATTTAAAGTAAACCTGATTTGCAAGTTCTGAGTGGCGCTACTAGCGCCACACTTATGCGCGAAGCGCGAAATATGAATCGATGTCATCTTTCAGATGTATAAACACGCCTACCAAATTTCATTTATCTAACACAAGTCTTTCTTGGTGTTGGGATTTTTTTTTCCGTCAGTGTATATATAAATAGTACAAAACATTTTTCAATTTTAAGACTTAAAGCACACGGTTTTATTAGAATAAGCGAAGCGAATCCTCTACAAGGATACACAAATTACATTTTGTCGTACACTTTACAAAAAAATTATTCAGTATTTTGACTTGAAATTAAACATAAAAATAAATTAATGATCTGTAGATTTGCACAACATTATTTTTTTTACAGAATAACGTTAAAAAAATTATTATTTAAGTTAATTTATTTTACATGTTTTTCCATTACGGACGCATTTTTCAAATAAAAAATGAAACACGTATATTTTCAGAAAAAAAATAATTCATGGAGTTAAGATTTCTTTTATGAAACTTTTAAAATATCATTTTTATGAAAATTATAGCATATTTTTAACGAATTAAAATTTGTGAAAATACAATTATTTACGTTCAATTATAAAAGTATTTTTCAGTGTTAAAAATTCAAATACACAATTTGTTCTTATTATGGTAAATCATTTACGCAGACGATACTTACGCATTTTAAAAGAATTATATTATGATTTTTATTTATTTTTATTTATTTATTTATTTATTTATTTTTTGTAAAGTGGCAACAAAAGGATTGTAAACAAATAAAATTAATCGTTAAATTCGTTATATAAATATTTTGTAAAATTTTGCTTCGAAAATATTTTTATTTACACCAGTCTTATATGATAAATAAAAAATTCTGAGGAAACTCTTAGTTATTTGCCTGAATTTACATTTCTAAAGTTAAAATGCGCCAAAACATAAAATAAAGTTTTTGCTTAATAAAGATGCAAGAATAATATTAAAAAATATTGTTACTTTCAAATATTTATCTTATTAAATAATGCTTCGAGAATCCAAACAAACCGTTGTTAGTTTTAAGTAAAATGACGTCATTCGCATCCGCTTAAGAATTCAACATTTACGATCCACTGGTAAACATCTACAGTAAAGTACGTTACTATCGCGAAATAATACACTAATGCAGCAAAAAGATGCCGTCATTAGAGAAACTCGACAAATAAAAAACGGCTATCTAATGATTCATAGGCCTTCATTTGTTTGTAACATTAACATTGATACTTACAATTAAATATAATTTATAATAGCTCCATGTTTTAACACAAATAATTCATTTACATTTTTTCAAAATGGCACATATTTTAATTATATTTTCTTTCGGTTGTTATGAGAAAATGGCAACAAAAATATATAATTACTATTTTACAACTATTTTTCCTTTACTTTCTACAGAAATGGAGTGCTTCCGTTACCAATATTAAGCAAATGATTCAAAAAACTACAAAATAATTAATATTTTAAAAATAGGTTGCGATGCAGTTTTTAAAAAAATTCCATTTAAAAGTAAAATTTTTCCAATACAACGGTATAAAAATTGAAAATGTGCGATTCTTAGAAGTTTAAAAAATTGCTCTAGAGTATTTAATCGTACAATTATACATCTGCTTTGTTTTACGGCTGGCTTATACAACGCAACGTTATTTTTTGGAGACGACACAAAATAAGCTGGGAGAAAGAAATAGCACACCGGGGGCTAATAAAGCTTGATTTGTACTTTGATGACCTTTAATTAATGAATTTTTATGACATTTAATTACCCAGACCGCAAATCGAATTTCCAATATAGTCGTACCGTATTATCCCAAACTTACTGAGATCTATTTTTCTGATAAGTTACTTTATAATTGATCAAGCCATTGTCAAGAAATAGTGTTAATTTGATTGTCAGATCGGAGTAGATACATAGAGGGCTTTGTTCTCCTTCAACTCACTCTGCTTCAATAATTAATGATTTCGTATTATTTTAGTAAATTATATAATAGTAATATTCTTTCATTCACTATCAAAAACAGCGAAACAAATTTAGTAGCACTGAAATTTGGGTCATCGGATATAACCGCACTAATTGAAAAAAGTACTCCTGGTGGATGGTAACCGAATGAAATATGGGAACTGAGCCCGATATTCCCATTTATATTAACTATCAAAATTACAGGGTCGTCCAAAGTATTTTACGTAGGTCCGCTGAAGAAATGGCTTCATAATAAGGTCGGTTTTATTTTAGGCAAATAGTTAATAACTTTATTCTATTGTATCTTACTTCTGGTGGGGGCCCTGTATTGGAGTTATTAACGGAACGGGTAGACATTTTGTATGGCCAAGTTTCTATCATTTTATATCTTTAGGCAGTTTTTGGCGCCTGTTTTTATAAGTGAAAGATTGTTTTTACTGGAATAGATTTAAAAAAACCTTAAAAATGAAAAAAAAAAACCCAAAAATATTGTAATTAAATCAATTGATTAAAAAAAATGTAATTTTATTATTATTATTATTATTCGATTCATTTATGTGTAATTTTTTTCTTAAATAATTCAGTAAATTTAAAATTAAAAATAATTGGAAACCCTTAAAATTGTAAAAAAAAGTACAAAATTTCTTTTAATTAAATACGCTGAACAATGTATATATAAAATGCAGTATTTTTTTTTTTTTTTTTTTTTTTTTTTTTTTTTTTTTTTTTTTTTTTTTTACAATTAGATTTATTTAAGTGCAGTTTATTTATTTTCTTTAATTAATTCAATTATTTTAAAGTTAACAATATTTACTGTATGCATTTATTTACTTATTGCCATATTGATTTACAAATGTGGAACCGTTTTCACTTTAGATACCCTTAAAAGAAAAATAAAATCCTCAAAACAGAAAAATGTACAAATTCAAATTTCAACTTAGTCCTACCGTTTCGATCTACAGATCTTTCGTATGGAAAACTGAGATGTTAGACGAATAAGCTACAAACAATGTGACAGATTCTGTAAATTAAGGTTCCCTATAGAAGTGTAAAAGGTTCCTTCTTTTTTTTTTGTGTGTGTGTGTGTGTGTGTGTGTGTCGTTTTTATTAAATTAACAAAATAGATGGTTATTGTTGTCTGAATTCTCTGAAATCTTAATGGATCGTAAATAAAAGTAAAACCAAGCTTTCTTAAATTCTCATAAAAAAAATGTGCATATTTAGGAGGTACAACGTTTAACCGAAATCCCTTGGTTTCTAATTTATTGTTTGCCAAAGTCTTCACACATTTTATTTTGTATAAAATGTTTCTACCCGTCCGAGCGTTTCGAAATTTTTGTAAGTGATGTAAATCTGATCTATTGAGATGCTCTAAAAATATTGTGTTAAAATCTGGCCGTTTAGTTACTTTTAGTGTAGAAACAATATCCTCCACATGAGGCACAAAGTGACCTACGTTTGACGGTATATTTGAAAGTGTTAATATTCATATTTTTAAAAACCAATTACACCATACATTTGAAGAAAATTTCAACTTTATAATGACATTTTCGATTTGTCAGTACCTTTAAAATTGCATCCGAAGTATGTGTGGCAATAAGAGCGAAAAACTTTTTCTGAAAAACGACCCTTTTTGATTTTTTTTCCAAGGTGTTAATTGCGATATATTTTTCATTTGATATCGGCATTTGAGACGTAAGAGTACCATCTTTCACAACATGTCTTCCGTTTTTAACTTTACAAAGCGTTTTGGATGATGTTAGTTAATAAATAATGACAAAAATACCGCGAAGTATTTTTTTTTCGTACTTCATTTTCGACCAATGTGTATATAAGCCTTCAGCGCATGCATCACAAATTTTCTCATCTGTCAACGACCGAGAAGGGTTTTTAATGAGAGTGAGTTACGGTTGTTAAATAATAACTCAAATAATTATACGAATTTTAAAATTCTGAGGCTCAAGTACATTAGCAGAAGCCTTTGACTACTTTCACAAACATTTTGAGCCTCGTGTGTGCCGTAGATTTCGCTAGCCATCGTGGACACACACGCACACGCACACAGAGCAATTTGTTGTTTTATTATTACAGATAACGTCATTTACATCCGCTGACAAATTTCACATTTAAGTTCCAGTCTTAAACAACATCTATAGAAAAGTATGCATACGACCTCACTATCGCGGAATAATACAAAAAGCCATGTCGTAAACTCGACAAAAAAAAATGCTATCTAAGGTTTCATATGCCTTCATTTGTTTGTAACATTAACCCCTTCACGCTCGAATTAAATTACGGTTAAAAAATTCAAATTGCTTATTGGCACCACTTTTATGAAAAAGAAATATTCACCTTATTTAATGACAGGAAAAACGACACTAAAATATAGCCAATTTCACTATTTTATAAAACTGGTGGGAATCAAACAATCTGAGTAAAAGACGCAGCCCGAGAATATGACGGGAGCGAGAATTAAGGGGTTAATATGGATAAATATAGTTATTAATTAAAATTAAATATTTTAATTAATAACTATTAATTAATTAATAACTAAATATTAATTAAAATTAAATATAGTTTGTAATTGCCAGAAATCATTTATTTATATTTTTTTTCAAAATAGCACGTATTTTAATTACAATATTTTTAAAATTTTTATGAGAAAATGGAAAAAAAGATATAGTAATCTACTATTTTCCCTTAACTTTCTCAGAAATGGAGTAGATCTGTTGCCAAATTACAGAAACGGCATTTCAAACTACAAAAAAAATTATTATCTCCAAAATAAATTGAGATGCAGTTTTCAGACAAATTGCATTTAATCCGTTCAGGGGCAAGGAATTTCTGCTCCAAAAAATACTCAAATAATTAATTCACACCATAATTTCCGGACAAATTTAGTTGAAACTAATCAATAGGTTTTTTTCACGTATATTATGAGATCAAAATTATACTAAAAAATTACTGATGCCATTTGGCACTTTGGGCATCAAAACTAAAGACTACAAAAGGCGACCCTGAAACCTTTAAAAGTACAGTCGTGGAAAAAAGAAAGTAAACACCCCCTACTAACTCCTGAACAAATAATCGTAGAAGAAAGTTACTGGTACCGAACGTTTGGAAATAAAGTCTACTTTTAAATGATGTATATAAAATTTTCTTAGGGGGCCATATACATATTAAAACGAACTTTGTCTTTTTCAATAGAAGTACATAATTCTGTTAGCATAAATGAACTCTACACCCTTCAACTAGCTTAAAAACAAATTTTTATGCAATTCGTAACATAAGTTTCAGAGAAATTAATTATTTTAAAACGAGTGTATTTTAACCCTTTCCGGCACACTGCGCCCGGTTCGGGATACCAAATTTTAATTCGAAACTTACAAATGGCACCAAGGATGTTTTAGTAAAATTCTGCTTTTACGATGAACGTTTAAATTAACATGTTTTTAATTTCCAAAAGAATGTCGTTTTTAAATTCCGGTGTCAGACAATCATTTCACCATTTTACAACAAAGATTGCCTGTGCCGGAAAGGGTTAAGGGCTGTATCCAAATTGAAGTTCTGTACTTGATTATTAACCGAGATAGCCCCTTTCTTAATTAAGGCACCTGAAGCGCCACTCAAGGAGTCAATGAAGCCTGTTAGATTAGAGGTCAGCAGAATAAATTTCAAAATATCTACTCACTTCTATTATAGATGGCCCCTTAAACCATCATTTTGCCGTTTTTTAAGGATAATTTGAAAACTACTTGGGAAAAAAGTGTGAAAATTTGGATTTCCATAAAGCATGACTTAATAAATCTAAATCCATCAAAAAAATTGTAGGTTGCAAGTCATAAATTTTTCGAACATTAATTTCATAATTCATAATTCACATCATAAAATTATAAAAATTGCAAATTCAACGTATTTATGTTTGGGTATATTAGTATAATTGCTACAAAAAAATTAGCCTATTAGGAACATAATTTTAGGAGATATAAATAAAAATATGAAAATGTAATTTAACATTACAAGCACTTAATTTTGAATGTTTATAATTCAAAAACTTATCATTCAAATGACTTGAAATTTCGTGTCTAGGCATAATTTGACCCGAAGATTTGAAATATCTCGTTAAAATTGGGTATTGCTATTGAAAAAAATGAAGTTTGGATTAATTATAATATGTAGATGGTCCCCTAAGAAAATGTTATATACATCATTTAAAAGTTAATATTGAAAAAATTATGAATTGCAACCCACAATTTTTTTGATGGATTCAGATTTATTAAGTCCTGTTTTATGGAAATACAAAATTTCACGTTTTTCCTCCAAGTAGTTTTTAAATTATGCTTAAAAAACGGCAGAATGATGGTTTAAGGGGCCGTCTATGATAAAAGTGACTAAATATTTTGAAATTTCTTATGCTATCCTGTAATCTAGCAGGCTTAATTGACTGCTTAAGCTGCCTTGATCAACAAGGGAGCTCTCTCGGTTAACAATCGAGTACCGAACTTCAATTTGGATACAGCTCATAAAATACACTCGTTTTAAAATAATTAATTTCTCAGAAATTTGTGGTAAAACTTTGTTTTTAGACTAATTGAAGGGTGTAGAGTTCATTTATGCTGTCAGAATTGTGTACTACTATTGAAAAAAGTAAAGTTGTGGTTCGTTTTAATATGTAGATGGCCCCCTAAACAAATTTTAAATACAGCATTTAAAAGTAGACTTTATTTCCAATCGTTCGGTACCGGTAACTTTCGTCTACGATAATTTGTTGAAGAGTTAGTAGGGGGTGTTTACTTTTTTTTTTTTTTTTTTTTTTTCCAGGACTCTACATTTTTCCCCTATACGATGGTGTAAAAATTGAAAATCTGCTATGCTTAAAAGTTTAAAAAATTGCAGTAGAGATTATCAGTATTTAACATTACAATTATGAATCTTGGTTTTACGGCTGGGTTATGTAAAGTAACGTTGTCTTTTAGGGATAGGGATATAGAAAAGAGGTTGATTACGGCCGGGGGGATCTTCCACCAGTAAATTTATCTCTATTCTAAAAAAAAGTAACTACCGCTGTCACCGCCGCCGCCGACGGCTTTGAATTTTTGTGACCGGAGATCTTTCTTCGTTAATATTAAGAAAAATAATGCATACAAAAATATGAAAATCGGTAGTATTATACAGAAATGTTCGATAAACACGCTGATGCAGACAGTTTTCAAATCGAAGAATTTTTTTAAGAGATATTTAATGCTAAAGTTGGACGAAATCATTCCACTAAAAAAGTTTTATAGCAGCAAAAACTATACATCGGAATTTAATAATTTTTAGTTCATTTTATACGTTATAATTTCCCGGTGTGCAGAATTGATTTATTTTTTTAATTTGTCTCATTTTTCGAGGTTTTATATCTATTTTAAATTCAAATTTTCAGCATTTCGAGAGATAATTTTTACAGATTTCAGAAAAGTGTACTAATTTAAACTGTTGCCAACTGTATAAAAAGCGCAAGCAATAATGTTTGCCTCAAATTAAAAATTTATTTACACGCGACTATAATAAACAGGAAAAAAACTTTCAAATTAGAATTAAATAATTACGTATAAAAAGCAGGAACTTATTAAAAATTACGCCATAAAAAGTATACACGTGAATTTTAAAAGAGAAAGGATATTGTAAAATAATAAATTCATTAACATGCGTTAGAAGTCTTAGGAGAAATTACGTCATATTTACGTCATATTATAGTTATTACATAAAATGAACACAAAATAATATTGCAAAAAAGTTAAAATTAAAAATTGCGCTAGACATTTATTTGATATTTTGAGAATTAATTTAAAATGTCTCATTTAAAAGAACTTTCTTTTCGCTTTGTTAAAAAATACCAGGAGACAAAGACTCTCTTTACTTAATTCCTTTTATATTAGCTTATTTTGAAATGTTGTTACACGTGTCTACGTCATCAAGTTATTTTTATTTCGACGTTTTATTTGTGTTTTTATTAATGTTGTACGAATTTATTTGTTCTTTCGTTATTTAAAATAAAAATTTTATCAATTTGTATAATTTGGCGAGTGGTTTGGCGATTTATATAATTTGGCGAAATGGGTCGACAGGATAATCAAACAGTACCGCAACGGATTTGGCGTTAAAATTCCCCAATCAAAGAGAAATGAATAGAAATTCGTTTATAGGGAGATCGCCACTGTTTTTTAAATTATAATTCAATCTTTCGAAATCTTTTTAAAGGCGATCAAATTAGCGTGCATTTAGAGTCTGCGGTGTCTGGACGGGGGTTGGCGAGCGTAGCTCGTAGGGGGCCGAGCCCCCTAGTAAATAGAAATTTTTCTCCTTATCTGAATGTCTTGTTAATGCAAAACTTCAGTGGTAAATAACAACAGAAACATATATTCTTTTTTACTGGTGGAAGCTTTCACTAGCGGTAGTCAGGCCTTGCGTTTCCGCCATATTGTTACAATCGAGACAGCCACCTGTCGCTTTCGGTGAAAAAAAAATTATAATACCTGATCAAACTGACACCAGGAGAAACAAATATAAACTTTTACTATGTATGTGAGGAAATATTTCTAAGAGCTAGAGAACAGGAATTCAGCTTTTTCAGAATTTAGTGTCACCCCCGTCATTTCCATTACTTCATTTTCTTCTGGTGGACTGGTGGCTTCTATTATTATGAAACAGCCATTATAAATGAAGCGTTAGGTGAAGATGAAAGAGCAGTCGTAAAAAGTTAGAACTCTGATTTTCTGGTCAGAATGGAAAAAAAAATGGCCATATATATATATATATATATATATATATATATTTTACCTAACGCTTCATTTATAATGGCTGTTTCATAATAATAGAAGCCACCAGTCCACCAGAAGAAAATAACCCGGTTAAGCGGGACTCGGATAATCGGGACTCTACTGTAAAACATATTTCAATTTTATGACTTAAAGCACACGCTTTTATTTTATGTAAAATGACGTAATTTGCATTAATATAGATTCTTAAAATTAAATATAGTTTATAATAGCTCCATGTTTTATCATAAATCATTCATTTATATTTTTCTCAAAATAGCGCGTATTTTAATTAATTTTTTTTTTCAATTTTTATGAGAAAATGGCAACAAGAAGATATAATTGCTATTTTTCAACAATTTTTTCTTTACTTTCTACAGAAATGGCGTACTTGAGTTGCCAAAATGAAACAAATGTCGCTTACAAAAAAATTAATATTTCAAAAACAAATGGAGATGCCGTTTTCAAACAAATTGCATTAAAAAGTACTTTTTTTTTCCCAATACGATTGTATAAACATTGAAAATGTACGATGCTTAGAAGTTTTAAAAAATGCTGTAGAGCATTTAATCGCACAATAATACATATGCTTTGTTTATTGCTAGTGTCTGTAAGGTAACGTTATTTTTTGGAGACAAAATAAGCTGGGAGAAAGAAATAGCATACCGTCCCGGGGGCTAACAAGGCAGTTAAATAACAAGAAATTTTCTATTCAAATTTACTGGTGGGAAGTTTTCGCCTGCCGTAATCAGAAACTATTTATTCTATGTAAAAATCCAGCTGCCATCTTGTCAAAACCTCCTCTGTTACTTCACTCGCAACTGGTAGACTTTACACTATATGTCTCCTCAGCTTTATTCATAATTCCATTGGGACGACACTTTAATATTGGGTCGTTCGGAAAGTCGTGTCCATTTGGGAAAATCAAATCGTACCGGAAAATTCTATCATTTAATTATTAGACATTGTTCCGATATCTAATGTCTAACAATTACCAGGCTGAATTTTCCGGTACGAATTGATTTTATCAAACGGACAAGACTTTATGAACGACCCAATAGTTGCCTGAAAAAAATAGCATATATGGGGCTAAAAAAGAAAAAAAAAACGCAAATAAGCAGATTTTATACTCTTTTGTTTGTTATTTATCTCTAGAAAGACAGGAATTTTTACTCAAGTTTATTAAAGTATTTTGCACCAAAAATTGTATTTAAAATCGCTTAACTTATTTAAGTTTTTTTCCTTTGTGTCTTTTCAATTTATTTTATTTAAAAATTTCTGATTTGAACCGAAATATATTCAGTTAGTACTGGCCATAACGGCCCTTCACTCTGTAGATAAATAAATACCATATTGATATACTCTAAATATCCAATCCTTTTTACAAAATAAATTAGATAAAATAATGTGCGGTTTTACTAATGGAAAATGCATTATTTATTATAATATTATAAATTAAATTTCATTTTTATACGTTTTAACCTTTCAAAATATTATAATCTAATTTAAAATTCGGAAATATTCTTTTCAATAATATTTTAGCAGCATAGTTAAATAATTTCTTAATCCGGGCATCTTACTACTTTCATTAATTTCTTTGAGAAATTTATTTTTAAAAGAGAAATTTTATTTAGAAATTATACGCGCTATTTGATGCTACATATTTATTGGATTTTGAATATCAAATATCCAATTACTTTTTCGGGTTCATCTATGTAGAAAGTCTAAATTAGATAAATAATTTTCTGCCGCCTTTATGTTAGAATTTTCTGCAGATTTTATAAAGTAATGTGACTGTTTTACCGCAATGATTTAATTGAATTAGCTTTATATATTTGTGTGAGTTATTTGATGTAGCTTTATAAATTTGTGTGATATATTTTATGTTGTTTTTGTTTAATTTAGTATAAAAAAAGTAAGTATAAATGTGATTCCCCCCCCCCCCCCCCTAAGAATAGACTTTTATAAGATTCCAATGTTTATCGTAAAAGTCTCGTCTAAATTCATAACTACTATTCGTGTCTGATTATCGAAAAATTACTGTTAATAGAAAGCGATTTAATCTTAATAGAAAACGTGAACTTGTAGACCTATTGAACAAGTTGAAATTGCTCCTCAAACGTGGCAAATGAGGTGCGTTCGTACTATACCTAGTTTATAAATATTTTTTGCACCGCATATTGTACTTAATGTATATTTTAGTGCACTTCATAAGTGCATATCTAATCAAAAACAACTCGTTGTAAATGATCCCGCCAAGCCACAAACCTAAAACGTCAGTCATAAAAAGAAGTGATATCACATAAAAAGAAGCGATATAGAAGTGCATACTACGAGTGTCGTGTAAAAATCTATCACTACTCATAATGTTTCCAAAGGACTCGGAGTGAGGTACAGTATGTGAAAACTGCTTGGCGACCTGTAGGCTTTTATAATGTTTGTTCTTCCTGCACTTACATATGACTATTTGTTTAACAATTTTCTTCTCGAATTATTGATCCCATTAAACTGTGAAAAGTTGAAGCTTTTGGTGTTTTCATGTCCATTCTTATTTAACATCATGGCATCGATTTGTTGATTTTATTTACCATCATTTGAACAAGAAAGGCCACTTTTTTTTACGCGGAGGATATTCTAAGTAAACATGTAATAAGCATTTTGAGTTTGTGAAATAATAATAAACTAGTAAATCTGCAGATCAGGAGCCTCAACGTCATCTTTGCAAGTCATTGTTTTTTAACACTCATTGCGTAATATTCATCTTCCTACAAATCGCTTTTTAAAGTTTTCAAATTACATAAATATTTATAAGAATACAAAATACTTCGTAAAGTTTCGGAAATTAAATGTGTTAAGCAAGTGGTTATACACTGATGTTCTGAAATTCTGATAAGCTGCTTATTCTGGTAACTTTTTTAAATCAAAAATTGCATTTCTTCAGGGGGCTCTGCCCCCCTGAACCCCCCGTAGTCTATTTAAATTTACATTCGTAATTTTTTATTGATTGTGCGGATGGTTATAGTATATCATAGATTTTTTTTTCTTTACGCTGTGATTTATAAGGATAAGCATAAGTTTTTTTATAAATTAATAAATTTAAAATTTAAAATAAAATCCTCATGTTAACCGTACGCAAACAATAAATCTTGAAGTGACGCCAAAAATGTAACTTTAAAATCCGCTACATTCGACCCAAACACAACGGCGTGCTTAAAAAAAGAAAGAAAGAAAAGAAAAATATTTTTAGTAATACAGTTTTTAATTCATAATACGATGAAATGCTACTTTAGAATGCTTAAATATAAGCAGATCATTTTCATTTTACAGAAAAAATGCACGGATGAGGTCAAAGAATTCGGTCACTGTTCTACGTGCTTGTTTTGTTTGGGCCGAATGAGGGCATTTAAATCTGAGCGATAAAGCATATCATATTGCAAAACTGTTTTTACGGCATACTGCATCTCCATCTATCTCTTTCCTCCGTGAATAATAGTTCATTTTATTTTAGCCAAGATCTTTTTATTCCAACATCTTTTTTTTTTTTTTTTTTTTTTGATAAATGACGTCTAATTCACCTGCTATTCGTACTTACTCAAAACCTTTCATCTTGTTATATTAAGAAATACTTGAGAGTTTTCTTTTTATTCCCAATATGTCGCCATATTAATTTTTTTATTCTTATTTTTTTTTTCATTTTCCTGTTTCACGTCAAAATCTTTCAATTGAAAATTGTTTAAGAGAAAATATTCAGGGTTTTGATTTTCTTGGCAACGATTAAAGAAACATTGATAAATTTTATGAAAAAATGTCACATTATTCTCTATTAAAATAATGAACTTTTGTATTTTTCAGCAAAATATTTGAATAAAATAAATAAAATATTGCCTATTTTTATTTCTGGGGCTAAAATCCATCTATATGCAAAAATACAAATGCATTAATTCATCCGTTTTGACGTTGGCTTCACTGAAACATTATAGACGCATTTATACTAATATTATTAAGACCAAATACGTTGCTAGGCAACTGATGAAAGAAAAGGTAAAAAATGAAATATGTATTATGTCAAATTGATAAAACAAAATGCTTTATATTATTGGAAAACATGCATAAAGTCCCCCCCGAAAAAAAATTATAAACCTAATTTAAAAAATCTCGCAAATATATTGACATAATTTCAAACTAATTGGAATTATTTAATAATCTTATTTAAAAATTTCAGCATCCAAAATTTACCATTTAAATCCATTTTTTATATGAGCCATTTCTTTCAACAAATGAAAATTTGAAAATCTTCTGACTTGCCATAGAAAAGCATTACAGAGCAAAATAAAATGTTCTATATTTCCCTAACGAATGAACCAAATTTAACCAAAAACTATACAGCTAAGTGAGAGTACCCCATCAATATGCCCAATTAATTTCAAGCCGATCGGATGCTTTTTGCGGCAGTTATCGCGGAACAGACAGACAGACAGACAAACGGAAATCAAAACTTTTCGTGTCTCCACAGTAAGCCTTCACTGACGTTTCGGCAAAAATAATGATCATATGAATATTACTAGTAAATCTGCAGATAAGGAGCCTCAACGTCATCTTTGCAAGTCATTGTTTTTTAACACTCATTGCATAATATTCAACTTCCTACAAATCGCTTTTTAAAGTTTTCAAATTGCATATATATTTATGAGCATACAAGATACTTCGTAAAGTTTCAGAAATTAAAAGTGTTAAACAAGTGGTTGTACATTGATGTTCTGAAATTCTGATGAGCTACTTATTCTGGTAACTTTTTAAATCAAAAATAGCATTTCTTCAGGGGGGGCTCTGCCCCCCTAAACCCCCCCCCCCGTAGTCTATTTAAATTTACATTCGTAATTTTTTATTGATTGTGCGGATGGTTATAGTATATCTTAGATTTTTTTACGTTGTGATTTATAAGGATAAGCATAAGTTTTTTTATAAATTAATAAAATTTAAATTTAAAATAAAATATTCACGTTAACCGTGCACAGACAATAAATCTTGAAGTGACGCCAAAAATGTAACCCTAAAATCCGCTACATTCGGCACAACACAACGACGTGCTTAAAGAAAAAAAAAAAAAAAAAAAAAAAAAAAAAACGGATGAAGTCAAAGAATTTGGTCCCTGTTCCACGTGTTTGTTTTGTTTGGGCCGAATGAGGGCATTTAAATCTGAGCGATACCGCACATCGTATTGCAAACTGTTTTTACGGCATACTGCATCTCCATCTATCTCTTTCCTCCGTGAATAACAGTTAATTTTATTTTACCCAAGATCTTTTTATTCCAGCATCTTTGTTTTCGATAAATGACGTCTAATTCACCCTCTATGCGTACTTACTCAAAACTTTTCATCTTGTTATATTAAGAAATACTCGGGAGTTTTCCTTTTATTTTTAATTTGCCGCCATATTAATTTTTCTATTCTTAATTTTATTTTTCATTTTCCTGTTTCACGATAAAACATTTCAATTGAAAACTGTTTAAAAGAAAATATTATTCCGGATTTTGATTTTCTTGGCAACAATTAAAGAAATATTGGTAAATGTTATGGGAAAATGTTACGTTATTCTCTATGAAAATAATGAACTTTTGTATTTTTAAGCAAAATATTTGAATAAAATAAATAAAATAAATGAAATATTGCCTATTTTTATTTCTGGGCTAAAATCCTTCTATATGCAAAGATACAAATGCATTAATTCATCTGTTTTGACGTTGGCTTTACTCAAGCATTATACACGCAATTATACTAATATTATTAGGATTAAATACGTTGCTAGGCAACACAGAAAGAAAAGGAAAAAAAATGAAATATGCATTATGTCAATTTGTTAAAACAAAATCCTTTATATTATTGGAAAACATGCATAAAATTCCCCCCAATATTATAAACCTAATTTAAAAAATCTCGCAAATATATTGACATAATTTATTGGAATAATTTAATAATGTTATTTAAAAATTTCAGCATCAAAAATTTACCATTTAAATCCATTTTTCATATGAGCCATTTCTTTCAACAAATGAAAATCTGAAAATCGTCTGACTTGCCATTGAAAAGCATTATAGAGCAAAATAAAATGTTCCATATTTCCCGAACGAATGAACCAAATTTAACCAAAAACTATACAGCTAAGTCCGGGTACCTCATCAACATGCCCAGTAAATTTCAAGCCGATCGGATGCTTTTTGCGGCAGTTATCGCGGAACAGACAGACAGACTAACAGACAGACAGACTAACAGAAACCAAAACTTTTCGTGTCTCCACAGTAAGCCTTCATTGACGTTTCGGCAACTAACAATGTACCTAATAATAGACGTTAACTAAACTAGTAAATCTGCAGATCAGGAGCCTCAACGTCATCTTTGCAAGTCATTGTTTTTTAACACTCATTGCGTAATATTCATCTTCGTACAAATCGCTTTTTAAAGTTTTCAAATTACATAAATATTTATAAGAATACAAAATACTTCATAAAGTTTCAGAAATTAAATGTGTTAAACAAGTGGTTATACACTGATGTTCTGAAGTTCTGATGAGCTGCTAATTCTGGTAATTTTTTAAATCAAAAATTGCATTTCTTCAGGGAGTCATAGCCCCCCTGAACCCTCCGTAGTTTATTTAAGTTTACATTCGTAATTTTTTATTGATTGTGCGGATGGTTATAGTATATCATAGATTTTTTTTTACGCTGTGATTTATAAGGATAAGCATAAGTTTTTTTTTATATAAATTAATAACTTTAAAGATTTCGGTCCCTGTTCCACGTGCTTGTTTTGTTTGGGCTAAATAATGGCATTTAAATCTGGGCGATAACGCACATCATATTGCAAACTGTTTTTACGGCATACTGCATCTCCATCTATCTCTTTCCTCCGTAAATAATAGTTCATTTTATTTTAGCCAAGGTCTTTTTATTCTAGCATCTTTTTTTTTTTTTTTTTTTTTTTTTTTTTTTTTGATAAATGACGTCTAATTCATCTGCTATTCGTACTTACTCAAAACCTTTCATCTTGTTATATTAAGAAATACTTGAGAGTTTTCTTTTTATTCCCAATATGTCGCCATATTAATTTTTTTTATTCTTAATTTTTTTTCATTTTCCTGTTTCACGTCAAAATCTTTCAATTGAAAATTGTTTAAAAGAAAATATTATTCCGGGTTTTGATTTTCTTGGCAACAATTAAAGAAATATTGGTAAATGTTATGGGAAAATGTTACGTTATTCTCTATGAAAATAATGAACTTTTGTATTTTTAAGCAAAATATTTCAATAAAATAAATAAAATAAATGAAATATTGCCTATTTTTATTTCTGGGCTAAAAACCTTCTATATGCAAAGATACAAATGCATTAATTCATCTGTTTTGACGTTGGCTTTACTCAAGCATTATACACGCAATTATACTAATATTATTAGGACCTAATACGTTGCTATGCAACAGAGAATGAAAAGAAAAAAAAATGAACTATGCATTATGTCAATTTGATAAAACAAAATCCTTTATATTATTGGAAAACATGCATAAAATTCCCCCCCCCCCCCCAATATTATAAACCTAATTAAAAAAATCTCGCAAATATATTGACATAATTTATTGGAATAATTTAATAATGTTATTTAAAAATTTCAGCATCAAAAATTTACCATTTAAATCCATTTTTCATATGAGCCATTTCTTTCAACAAATGAAAATCTGAAAATCGTCTGACTTGCCATTGAAAAGCATTATAGAGCAAAATAAAATGTTCCATATTTCCCGAACGAATGAACCAAATTTAACCAAAAACTATACAGCTAAGTCCGGGTACCTCATCAACATGCCCAGTGAATTTCAAGCCGATCGGATGCTTTTTGCGGCAGTTATCGCGGAACAGACAGACAGACTAACAGACAGACAGACTAACGGAAACCAAAACTTTTCGTGTCTCCACAGTAAGCCTTCACTGACGTTTCGTCAACTAAGATATATTGCAGTAAAGCTTGCGTTAACGGAATTGCACATGACAAGGGAAAAATCTGTTCTAGTAGAGCTTTGTTCCAATAGTATTTTATAATATTCATTATGTCGGAAACGTGACATTTTACGTTTAAGAATTAATTCTGTCATAAACAGTATTCATTTTACCAGTTTTCCCTTTAATTTTGAAACAGTGCATTATTAAACGTATTTATGTAATTAAACATTATGTTTAAAATATTGAAAAGTATAATTGTAAAAATCGATGATTATCACAATTACATACTATTTTCTGCTTGCCTTTCAAATCTTTCTGATTTATTACAGATCTTCCTCCTACAAATATTTATAAGACTTATATAATGAGAATTTAAAATAAATTTTTTTGACTTTCCCAATTTTTCGAAATTGATGTAGGTACTGCATATATTAAATATACGCCTGCAGGTCGCCAAGCAGTTTTCACATACTGTACCTCACTCCGAGTCCTTTGGAAACATTATGAGTAGTGATAGAATTTTACACGGCATTCGTAGTATGGACTTCTATATCGCTTCTTTTTATGTGATATCACTTCTTTTTATGACTGACGTTTTAGGTTTGTGGCTTGGCGGGATCATTTACAACGAGTTGTTTTTGATTAGATATCACTTCTTTTTGTAAGGTATTTCATTTGCATTATACGTATTCCATTTTAATTCAGAAAAGAAAAGATAAACGAAAGACGATAGAAGTAAAAAAATAATTTAATAGTGATGCTATAAACTTTTCAAAAGTGTAATATATCTAGTAAGACATAATGTTGGACTTTTTAAAAAATAATTCAAAACCATTTTATCGATCTTTCAAATCTCAGAAGAAATCATTTATTTTTTTAGAAATGATAAAATCTGTCGAACTAACCGGGAATATTTATTTCTGTTGTTCAATAAGCTATATGGTGATTCATTAATTAACTCAGCAAGGATTTATCCTAATAACTTTTCAAAAACTACCTTTACATTCTCAAAATTGACATCATTTTACACAAAATATGTAAAGACTTAAAAACAGACTTAATAATGATCATTTGTTTTATCACCGGGCGTGCTTAAAGTAATTTTTAAATAAAATTAGTTTTTTTATTTCAGGAAATCCAACGTCCACCCGAAAAGCGCGACAGAAACTCAGATTATCTGATTAAGCTTTTATTTTTTTATTTTTAAATATTTTCATAAACTCTAACATATGTTGAATTTTCTGAATTTTCAATGCATGTACTTTCTAAATTCCTAATTGTTTTTTACGTGACTAACAAGACATACTAAGTCGTATGCTTTCCATGCATTTTCTGATGTATTTCGGATAATTCATCCGATAATATACATTCATTTCAATAAAAGTTCAGAATTCAATATTCCATCGTTATGAAATGACTTTCCCTAATTTCTGTCATATTTGTAAATTTTTAAGTAGCTCTATAATCTGATTAAAAATTAACTAAAAGCTATTAGCGTATTGATAGCATTCTTTAATTACCAAGTCCAATATAAGAGTCGATTAGTTTAATAAATCCCCTTATTAATCCTTTTAAATGAAAAGTAAAACGAAAAATTTCAATAAAACTACCAAAAATTTATTTGATATAAAAGAATTAAAAAAAAAATAAATAAATAAATAAATAAATAAATAAATAATAATAAAAAAATGAAAAAATCGTGAAATAAAAAACAGACTGGCTGTATTACCTTTGTAAAATGGTTTAAATTGAATAAATTGCAATGTTTGGAATTTTAAAAAATATATTTGAGTATATGTGCGTTTTAATATAAAAGCAATACAGAAGAGAACATTTACTCGCTTATTTCAATATGATACACACTAGACAGTATTCCTAAAATTCTGTTGAATTGTTTTCATGACTATAAGTAATCTGTGATTCACTAAAGTGTTTACATTATCTTTCTCAGCACGTTCTGTGGTTCCTCCGTAGTCGGTATTTACCTAGAATATTTCCATAATTGAGGTCCACTGGCACGTTTCTATAATCTAGTTTCTCCTCAGATATCAGCAGGACATTCCGCGATGATTATTGTGCGCAGTACCTTCGTCAAAAATCATTCCAATTTCGTGCAAAATAAAATTTCATTTAATTGTGATCTAAATTTTGTGTGCAAAAATACCCATAGTATTGGAATTTGAAAAGGGTGTGTGCTAAAATCTAGAAGTATCTTTAATAAAGTGGATAATAGAAACATGTTTCATAAAGTAGAAACCTATATTGAACCTAAATTACTATTAAATAAAATTTTTTTAGTAGTTCAAAAATAAGCTATTTATCTTTCAATTTTATGTATTTCAACTCTTTATTAACCCTCAACTGCTGTTAGCAATCTCGCAGACCACTACATTTTTCAATTTTTACAATTAAACTTGTAATTTCCAGTTAAGGTATGTATACTGGTGAAATTATCTTTCATTCTGAGCTCTAGAACTATAGCTAGACATTCTGAATATTTTTAGTTTAATTATAATAGTCCTGTACTAGTTTAGTACAGAAACAGTACTTGTGAGTTAACAGAGCTTTTCATTCATCTTTTAATCAAACGGTCTCGGAGAACACACGCAGTAATTATGCGACAATTCCTGTCACAGCAGTTAATGGTTAAGTAATTCCAAAAAAATAATTGCAATTAACCCTCAACTGCTGTTAGTGCTGCTTTTTTGAATTTTCACAGTTTAACTTGTAATTTCCAGTTTAACTATCAATACAGTAAAATTTTGCTTCATTTGGAGTCTAGGTACAATTGTTTGAAATGTTTGAAAAAGCAAGATTTTATTAGAAATATTACTCTACAAACAGTTTAGTGTAAAAACAGTGTTTTATGATTAATTGCGACTTTTATTCATCTTTCAATCGAATAGTTTCGCAAACCTTTCTGAATTGTTATGTGGCAATTTTCTGCAACAGCAGTTAAGGATTAAATGAACTTTTTCAGACGAATTCTCATGTGTAAAATGCATTATTACATTTAGGACTATGGACATCTCATTCAGATTTTAACTGCCGTAAATGCGACAAAAATTACCTAAATGCGACCCCCCAATCGTATATTGTGGTGACTACAGATAATTAATAAATTTATACAAAACAAGTTAGTTTTGAACTATAGCTACAGTATTCAGTTATTTGCTGCTTAAAAAAATGTATGTTTATATAATAAAATGCCAAATACAGTAAAATCTCCCCAAAGAGTCCACGTTCTCATAATGGAGATCATTTTTAAATCGAGATTTTAACTGTTGAAAAAAGGTAACAACTAATGTTACTAAAATTTGTTTTTCACATTAGGGAAAAATATGAAAATTTAAGCATAAGAACTAATGTTAATCAGATAAATTAACTACTGCAGAGTTTAAAAAATGAATACATTTGCTTTGATTTTACCGTTTTATCTTTTATAACTTTTATTACCATGTCCTTTCAAAGTTCAGTAAATAAATGTTTTTTTTTTGTTTTTTTTTTTTCAATCATTTGGAAATGGTTGTTGTTTTTGGTCGAGGATGGGACCAAATGATGCTCGCATTTTTTATTTATTTATTTTTTTTTTTAACGAAATTCAACGATGTTCTTTACTTTTAAAAGAATTTTTATTTGAATAGGTAATCGAAAGACATAAAATCGTTACAAATTGTTTGAATAGGTAATCGAAAGGCATAAAATCGTTAAAAATTGAAAAAGTTACAAAATGGGTATGCGCAAATTATCAGATATGGAAAAATCTATAGCGACTCCGAAGCGACGCCGAAATGAAAATCGTCTTGCAAAGTAAAAATTGAGGTCTTCAACTGATTATGTAGCCCATGAAAATCGAGATCTTCAACTGATTATCTAGCCCATGAAAATCGAGGTCTTCAACTGATTATGTAGCCCATGAAAATCGATTACAGAAAAAAAGACGAACTCGAAAAAGGAAACAATCTAATGTTTAATCGATTGATAGTAAAAGACCATGTCTTGAGGGGCTCCAATCCACTAGCCACGGCGCTTTACAATCGGCCGATTCTAACAGGGAAAAATTGAACTCAACGTAGGTAATTTGTCGCAATCTGTGGATGATTCGGTGGAACTGCTTTCAATTTGTAAACTGTTTTTCTTCTCGAAACGGGACTTGGAGAGTTTATCGATGAAGGTTTTGGTCGTCTCAAGTTTGATCTTTGCGATCTGTTGTTGAAGAGGATGCGACGAAATTTGGTGGACGAAATTTAGATTTTTCGGTTAAATTTTGTTACGAAGGTGATTTGTCGCAATCTTTGGATGATTCGGTGGAACTGCTTTCGATTTTTAACCTCTTATCTTTCTCGTCAAAAAAAAAAAAAAAAAAAAAAAAAAAAAAAAAAAAAAAAAATCCAAATGGTAGCTGTAATCTATTAAATTACATTTTTTTTTTTTTAACCATTTGGAAAAATGGTTATTGTTCTCGTCAGGGAAGGAAATCAAAAGCATATCTGAACGTTTTCATTGGTTTAATCCGCAATTTATTCGTTATCTGATTGGTATTTACAGTAATCTGTATTTTCCTTTGGTTTCAACAACGATGGACAGCAGAGTGTTGCCACTATGACAAAAAAGTAATAAAAACTACAAAAAAATTAATAAATCAGAAACAAATTGATATACAGCTTACAAATAAAATTGCATTTAAAAGTACATTTTTTTTCTCTATCCGACGGTATAAAAAGTAATATTGTCGTATGTTTAGATCTTTAAGAATGAAATTTTATTTAAAATTGGTCGTGAGATTTTTTGGAAATATGATGATAGAAAAGCCTTTTCCCGAACAGCCAATGAAATGCTTGGCTATTACGTAAGTTTCATAGGAAATCTAACGAGTCGCAGGCGATTTTTCTTGCTTGCAATTTTTACGTGTAATAACACTATTAATCTTTAATTCATGGTGTACGTAATGTATGACCAGCTCCGTAGAAGTTTAAAAATTTACAGTACCGAAAATTGTAAAACTGAAATTTCTTTTAAAATTTGTTCATGATGGGTCCAGGAATGTTATCGTTTAATCCATGGCGTACGTAATGTAGGAGCAACTCCGTGCGATTTTCTATGTCTTAAATTTTAGTCTTTGAAAAAATCATTTTCCAAATGGTCGTTGTAATTTGTTAAATTGATTTTTTTTTTTTTTTTTTTTTTTTTTTTTTTTACGGGAACAAATAATGACGATTTCATTAATTTATCTATTTCTTTGAGAGTTTCCTCGTTTCCTGGCAGAATAGGGTAGGAGAGTTTATTGACCGTCATTCTTAATTTGTCATCAGAGTTAAATTCATTGCCTAAAACGGCATAAAGGTCATTAAACACTTAAAAGTTATTGGGATAAAAAAAAAATATATCTAAACTTAGTTTAGAAGTTTGATGAATAATGCGCTCTCCGGAATTTTTTTTCTAATAAAAACTTCTTCAAGCGACCAGGAAAAAACGGAATTTGTTTTATTTTCTTCAAAGAAATGGGTCGCACATGGAGGGAGTTCTGCTGGGATGGTCTCTGAATGGAGGTAAAATTAGTATTGAGCCTATAGGAATAAATTTCGTTCCATGAAAAAATGGTCGTTCAGGGAGGTCGTCGCTTAATGGAGGTTTCACTGTATACCCTAAATGCGACAAAACTATGGGGAATCGCGTCTCATTTAGGACTCACATGGAAATATAAGTAGAGATATTATTACGTACGCCACGCTGAAATATAGGAGTAAATTACTTTAAACTGGTATAAATCAAAAACTAATTAATATTTTTACATGAAACTTTCAAAGGTTTGAACTACTCATAAAAACAATTCAAATGCCGTAAAGTGCGTAAAAATACGATAATTACACATTGCTGTAGCCCTGTCAACAGATTTGGTCGGAACAAGAATTTAAAAAGTGCAAAAAACAGCACTTTTAAAATCGCATTTACTAAAAACCTATTCGCCGGATACCACTTTACTTTCGTTTTCCGAGTCACGTGGCACGCCCCATTCCATAGGAACAAGAATTTTGTTTCTATCATAAATAGTTCTCGAGCAATAGATGTGTCAAAATCCCGTTTTGGTCAGTCCGGAAAATATAAACTAGACAGAGTACTAAAAAAATTTTACAAAATCGTTTGGCATCAATTGGCGGAAATTCCTTTCATTTACGGCTCATTGTACTGTTGTTTCTTTTGCTTGGCGAGAAACTCTGTCGAGTTTCTATGATCTCGTCCACACGACTGCACAAAATAATTCGGATATTTTTCGTACTATTAATGATAATTTTAGAAATTGGGTTTTCAAATGCGTTATGCGGTTTTCAAACTGTTTATTTGGACATCATCTTCACTTAATAAGCTGTGAAATTTTATTATAGTATGTTAAATGTGTTCGAATGTGTTTCATAATATCTGCTTCACGCATGATTTTTCGTACTATTCATGGTAATTTCAGAAATTGGGTTTTAAAATGCGTTATTCGCTTTTCGGATTTTTTATTTGGACATCATCTTTGACTTAATAAACTGCGAAATTTTATTACAGCATCCTGAATGGCTCGAATGTGTTTCATAATATCTGCTTCACGCATGTTTTTTCGTACTATTCATGGTAATTTCAGAAATTGGGTTTTCAAATGCGTTATGCGTACATAAAACTGTTTATTTGGAAATCATCTGTCACTTAATAAACTGCGAAATTTTATTACAATATTTTGAATGTGTTCGAATGTGTTTCATATTCTCTGCTTCACGCATGTACTATTCATGGTAATTTCAGAAATTGGGTTTTCAAATGCGTTATGCGTTTTTCGGATTTTTTACTTGGACATCATCTTTCACTTAATAAACTGCGAAATTTTATTACAGCATTCTAAATGTGCTCGAATGTGTTTCATAATATCTGCTTCACGCATGATGTTTCGTACTATTCATGGTAATTTCAGAAATTGGGTTTTCAAATGCGTTATGCGTACATAAAACTGTTTATTTGGAAATCATCTGTCACCTAATAAACTGCTAAAATTTGTTACAGTACTTTGAATGTGTTCGAATGTGTCTCATATTCTCTGCTTCACGCATAATTTTTCGTACTATTCATGGTAATATCAGAAATTGGGTTTTCAAATGCGTTATGCGTACATAAAACTGTTTATTTGGAAATCATCTGTCACTTAATAAACTGCGAAATTTTATTACAGCATTCTAAATGTGGTCGAATGTGTTTCATAATATCTGCTTCACGCATGATTTTTCGTACTGATTCATGGTAATTTCAGAAATTGAGTTTTCAAATGCGTTATTCGTTTTCTGGATTTTTTATTTGGACATCATCTTTCACTTAATAAACTGCGAAATTTTATTACAGCATTCTGAATGGCTCGAATGTGTTTCATAATATCTGCTTCACGCATGATTTTTCGTACTATTCATGGCAATTTCAGAAATGGGGATTTCAAATGCGTTATGTGTACTTAAAACTGTTTATTTGGAAATCATTTTTCACTTAATAAACTGCGAAATTTTATTACAGCATTTTGAATGTATTCGAATGTGTTTCATAATATATGCTTCATGTATGATTTTTTGTTCATGTTTTTCAAAGAATGTGAATTTTCGTGCATGTATCAAAGCCTATGGAACATGGAATAACCTTGACCATTGAGAATAACCCTGAAGAATAATAAATATTGTCTACAAGAGCTAGTTTAATTGTTATTTTATCTAGGATTCCAGAAACTAAGGATGCACCAAATAGTGATTTTGGCTGAATAGCGAATAACGAATATTTATCCAACAGGTAAACCGAATAGCCGAATAGTGACTGGGAAGCCGAATAACAAATATTCGGCTTACCAAATACTTTTAAATTTCAGAGTTTGAAAGATTTAAAGAGTTAAATTTAAAACAATTTTACATAATATTTAACAAACATACTTCCATAAATAACGTATTTTTACAAGTACATTGTACACTAAAAAAAATCTATGCTTTTAATTGTAATTTAAGAAGAGGATAGTTTTAAAGTTTCTTTAATTGATAAAATTTTTTAATTTCATGGATTCCTCTCTGAGTTAAAACAAATTAATAAAATTTGTTTGATATATTGTAAAACAAACATTT
Organism: Maratus speciosus; assembly: GCA_963932465.1. NCBI lineage: Eukaryota > Metazoa > Arthropoda > Arachnida > Araneae > Salticidae > Maratus > Maratus speciosus. The sequence continues at coordinate 218,942,155 of OZ010799.1, read as the reverse complement.
TAAAATCAAAGTGAAATTTTGAAGGAATTGGAAGAAGAATTTTACAGTCATATACTGTTCATTTGTCAGGCATGAACTAAAATCGTCACCATTTGTAAATTTTTTATATTATACTTTTCAAATAGCAAATAAAGAATGTAAAAGCATTCCCTTTTATTTGAATATAATTCTCTTTGTAACACTGGTCAACAAATTTGAACTTTTGCTCTGTCCTAAGAAATTAGTTGCTTTTTATGCTGATTCTGAATCTAGTTTTAGATTTACTCCAGCACGTCAAGTTTGAGAGATATTTGCATATTTCAATTTATGCAAATTTAGTAAATTTTATACAATTATTTGCAAATTTAAGGTATAAAGCAATATCAGGCAGAGTTTTTTGTTTTATGGTATGATTACTACATAATTTACTTCACAAAAACGATGTTTCTGAGATTATACTGACATGTGACTGTGAAATATTGTACTTAATTTGCAAATTCTTCATGTTTTTCTAATAATGTTTCTTGACGTTCAAATATTTCTGCCACACGCTAATATGTTTCTAAACCAGTTTTTTGAGCTGATTTTAAATCCTGTATCTGTTTTCTTCTATCACGTCTAGTTTTTGAAAAAAGTCAAATTTTAGTTTTGGGTCAAAAAAGCCAGAAATAGCTTTTTATGATAAACTAGTTAGGATAGATTCTACTACTTATTTTTTTTTTCGATTATATAAATTTTTGTTTATGTCTCTGATATGAATCTGACCCTGTTCACCTTCTTGTCAATGAATTACACACACCTAAAAAGCATCTTATACACTATGACGCAAAAGTTTAGACAATGAAGAAATTCTTACATACTTTGAAAAATATTTATTCAATTTTCAAATCACTGCTTGAAATTAATGTGCTGTACATATAAACAATATTTATAACAAAGAAAAGTGGAATTGTGCATATTGCAATAAATTAAATGGTAACAAAAATAAACTGCTGTCTCAAAAGTTTAGACACAAATTAAATAAAATCGAAATAAACAATTTTTAAAACCTGGTTGCGCATCCATGCTTATGTATTACGTCATATACACGAGATTGCATGGAAGAAACTAAATCTTGCATAGTTTGTGGATCGATATCGTACCATGCATTCTCAATAGATGTCTTAAGTTCCTTTTCAGAAGAGTATTGTCTAGCGTTGCTATAAACTTTGCGACACATGATGCTCCAAAAGTTTTCTATAGGGTTAAGATCTGGGCTACATGCTGGCCAGTCGAGAACTCTTATATTATGGGAATTAAACCAAGATTTTGAATGTTTTGCAGTGTGAATTGAAGCATTGTCTTGCTGAAATTCCCACTGAGGACCCCCTAGAAGCTCAGCAAATGGCAGTAGGTTTTCTTCTAATGTCTGTGTATGATGCTGTGAAGTTTGACGACCACTGGTGAAGGTCAGAGATACTTGTCCATTATAGCAAAAGGCTGCCCAAACCATCACCGAGCCCCCTCCTTGTCTGCGACTAAAAAAACGTCGAGGTTCCTTCCGCAAGTCATGCCAATACGATAAACAACCATCTGGACCATCCAGATTCCACTTTTTTTCATAGCTAAATATGACTGACTGCCATTTCTCTCCATATGACATATGCTTTCGAGCCCACATAAGTCTTTGTAACTTATGATGTGGTTTCAGAGCTGGTTTCTCCTGCATTTTGCTATAAACGATTGTTTCTTTTTCCAAAATTCGTCTACGAATCGTATCCTTTGATACAGAGAGTCCCGATGAGCTTTGAACTCCACGTACGCTCATTTGTTGAGTACTCGCTAGTCTTTGTATCAGGCGATCCTCTCGTACATTTGTCACACGTGGCCTCCCAGACCGACATTTTGCTTTATATTCGGAACCACTCGATAAAACTCGATAAATAGATTTTTTTGACCTATTAATAATAGCAGAAATTTCAGAAACGCTCTTCCCTTCACCTTTCAACTGCCAAATCCTTGAAACCTCATTCACTTGAATTTCTTTAGCTCTCGGCATGTCGACTATGAAGCGCAATCGTTTGCAGAACTTAAGTACTCCAAATTTGTGACATCATCGATTCTAAATTTGCATATGCCAGCGAATATTCAAAGAAATTTAGAATAGTGTCTAAACTTTTGCGACAAGCACATTTGAATTTTTATGAAAAAAATTAGTATTATAGCAAATAAAACGACTGTCTTTTGTACATAGCATTTTAAATCAATTTTTGAATATATTTACAGGTTTTTGTAATTCTGACGTCATAATTCTACATTTTAAAGCTGAATGACATCATTGTCTAAACTTTTGCGTCATAGTGTATCAAACTTGTGTCAATGCAATGCAAATGTAGAAATTCATCTTACTCAAAAACTAGATATGACATAAGAAAACAGACTGTAGATTTGAAATCAGCATAAAATTCTAGTCTAGAAAAACATTATGTCAATTCTGTGGCAACTATTTTAAAGTTGATAGAGATGTAAACATTACACCTTTGAAAAATATGCAAATTAGGCTTAATAACTGATAAATAAATGTTAAGAATATGAAAATCGTGACATTTATCTGGAGCAAATAGTCAAGTATTCATTATCTAAAAAAACATAATTAGATGTGACATATAATGTATCTAAAATTTGCATAAAATAGCACAAAAAACGTTAAATTTGCATAAATTTGAATATGGTTGCAAATTTCCCAAAACCTGGACCACCTAGAGATAAACGGAAAGCATATCAGCGCCAAAAACTGATCTAGAATCAACTAATTTTAATTCTAGGACAAAACCACTGTTGTACTGTGTAATTATTCTAAATATTTTTATTAACTTGCAGTTAAAAATAAAGTTGTTTTAAGGTTTTTAAAAATATTTTTTAAAAGTTTTTTTAAGTATATTGGTCTGGCCGAATATTTCGATATTCGAACCGAAATTCCAAACCGAATATTCAACAGAACGAATAGTTTGATATTAGGCAAAGCCGAATTTTCGGCATACCGAATAGTGTGATATTCGGCATAACCGATTATTCGATTGCATGGCCAAATACCGAATATATACCGAATATTCGGTTCAGCCCTAATTGAAACTACAATAATTGAACATTTTAAACATTAAAAAGCAGATTTTAAATTATAAATAGAAAATTAAGAATGAAATAACTAAACTAAGGTACGCTTTTATTTTAAATTACAATGAGCTATCCCAATATCATCCACTAATAAATAAATAATTATTAATATTTTTTTTTCTCTTGCAGTATAAATAACCACTTGCTTAAAAGATTTGTTTTGAAAATAATTATGTAAATTCGATTCCCAACATACTTTTTCCTGACATCAATGCAGAAAATCTAATTTGAATATGTAATTTTTTGTCGGTGTTGTTTTTTACATAAAAAGCACCAGTGAAACATCCAGTGATACATAAATAAATAGAACATTTTTTAACGTTCCCTGGGGAATAATAATTTGTTTAAAAGCTAATATAAGAAAACGGTGTTGCGATTTCATTAATCAAAATGTACTAAATTTTCTTTTACAACATAAATAATTTTGCATTACCTTTAAAAAGGATTATTTTTTTTATTTTAATTTAAAAGGTGAAGTCTGATTTTTTTAGTAATATTTTTTGTATCGTGATTCAATATTTCTTTAGTAACTATGGTCAAGTTTGCTAATGTATTAGTTTCGGTTTAATAAAGGTAATAATTACCATAAATTAGTCGAACAATTTCACGTTATACATTCATTGGGATTCTAATATTAGAGACAGATTCATTTTTCTGGTGCATCAATGCAGAAAACATGAATTAAAATAATTTTCCGCCAACGCTATTTTTAATCAAATCGAAGTATTCCCAGATTATCCACTGATCCGGCTGCCCTAGCGACTATTTTTTTTTATTCTTTTTCACACAACTTTCTCAATACGAAAAACTTTCACATGCACTTTTACAGCACGTGTAAGTGAAATAAACTACAATATTTATTATTTTTTTTAAATAGTAGTGCTAATAGAATATTAAAAAGTCGACAATAGCAGCACTGACTGATAGATAAATAGATATATTTCTTTTAATCCACGCTCGGTATATTATTCCAATTGGCTGCGAAACCCCAATAATTAAATGTCAAAAAGTAGATTTTAAATAATAAATAAAACTTCAAGAACGCAATAATTAAAATAAAATAAGCTTTTATTTTAAATTACAACGAGTTATCCCAAGATCATCTACTGATATATAAATAGATATAATATTTCAGTAATGGAGCACAATAATTTGTTTAAAAATTTGTTTTAAAAAGAATTATTTAAATTTGATTATCAACTTATTTTTCCTGCCCATCGATACAGCAAATCTAAGTTGAATTATTAATTTTCCTTCGGGGTTGTTTAAAATGAACTGGTCTAAGAGCATACAACTGAAACTTAAGTAAATATGGCATTTCTTTTAATATTCCCTGAAGAATAATCAGTTGAATAAAAGATAAAATAAGAAAAAAAGAATTAAACAAAATATAATTAACTTCGTTTTACATTATAAAAAATTCTGCAATATTTCTTAAATTTAAAAATCATTATTTTTATATTTAAATTTAAAATGTAAATAGTTTTTTTTTTTTTTTTTAAATCGTGGTTTAATACGCCTCTAGTAACTACAGCCAATTTGCTATTTTATTATTTTCGGATTAAAAAAGGAAATAATTTCCATAAATTATTCGAATAAATTCACGTTTCTACTATCAGAGTCCAAAATTATTTTTTCTACTGCATCAATGCAGAAATTCTTAATTAAAATATTTTCTACTAGAGCTATTTTTTAATTGCAACGAAATATCCCACAATTATCCACTGATAGATAAAAAATTATTACATTTATGTTAATGTTTCCTAAAATATATACATTTATTGAAAAGATAAATAGAAGAACATAATGTGACAATTTCATTAATCGTAATGCATGGATTTCATTTTGCATTGTAAATTACTGTTGTATATTTTGTATCTTTGAAAGAAAAACCATAAACTGTGTATATTAGCGTCCATTTCAAGAGTTTCTTTTTTGTTCCGAAATTTCCTAATCATGTCGGAAGTTAAAAAAAAAAGGATTTTTCCTTGATATATATGTTACTGCAAAAGCCCGAAATCTGGCAATTCGCAAAGCGACCATCTTATCTTTAACATGTTCACGCCGGCGTGCATCATCGGTGGGTCACGCTTCACTGTCGTATAAGGCAGCGTGCATCACCGGAGGGTAACTCTCAACTGTTCCATAGAAGGAGTGTACTAGAGATGGGTCACATTCCATTATGCTATAGACGGCGCGCAAAGGTGTGTCCCACTTGGATATTCGAAAATTCGGTAGTAAAAACAATTCATTATTAGAAACTTAATACATTCACGACGCGAAACGAAAACTATCTTTTTTCATTCAAAAAATATCATTGACTAAGGGCGTGGCTTCTACCTTACAGAAATGCATTTATATCATGTTGTCCATATTTCTTTATATTGTAAGACATTTTATATTAAAATCGTACATATGAAATCAATAAAATCATGTCTCTAATTAGTTTGCTTACTCCTTACGAACATTCAGACATATAAAGCGAAATGTGTATTCGAGTGCCGTCTCACAGTGAAAAACATGAATATCGGCGCCGGCGTGAAAGTGTTAGTGTAACGGTGATTTGTGTACCCAGGTTCACAAACAATACAAAATCTCCAACACAATATTTTAGAGGACTTAAACTTGTTTATTCATGAAAGATTTTTTAAAAGGGGGACCGTGGAGGTACAGAGAGAGACGAGGAGAAGTTTAACAAGACTGTCAATGGCGAGGAGGTCACCGCAAGGGGGAACGCCGACGTCTTTTACCCTCGAGATCAGAGGCAGTAGCGGTAAAATAGCCATTAGAATTACTCACTCATTGGCGAGCTGAAGAGGAACATATGTAATATATCGGTGATGATATGGGTGGCGTGGACAACGGAATCCGTTAAAAATCCCACAGTCTTACATTGAATTAAATTATACGCCATGGCGTGTTTATAGGATTACAAGTATTTAAAATTCCTGTGGGAAAGCGGGGTGAATGAAGAAATAGCTAACACGTGATATTACTTGTACGTTATAGATTTAACGACAGCTGTATTAGTCAGCATGGCATGTGGTATTTAATAGGAATGCAAGCCAAGAGGTTGAGAAAATATGCATTACATATTGTCGGCTGCGAGGCGAAAGAAATTAACTTCTATTTTATTCTTTTATTTTATCTCAACGAAATATCAATGAGGTTAAAATTTATTTCTGTCCACACGTCTGTGTGAAAGTAAAAGAAAAAGGAACTGACTTATAATTGATGCATGCATTTAAAACGAACTTTTAAAGTATAAATGAAACTTCCATTAGTGTGAGGGGGAGTGGGGGGAAGTGAATGAATACCGACATATGAAATTAAGCATAAAATGTCAAATTTAAACTAAATATTTTATTTGAGCGGGTGGGGGGATAATGCCAACAACAAAAATGAATCAGTAAAGTTAAATTTTGATTTTTTGAGGGGAGAGGAGGTTAAATGAATATATAACGGAAAAGTCTTTATATATATCAGCATGGCATGTGGTTTTTATCCGAGAAACTAAAGAGTGGGAATTAATAGGATTGCAAGCCAAGAGGCTGAGAAAATATGCATTACATATTGTCGGCTGCGAGGCGGAAGAAATTAACTTCTATTTTATTTTTTTATTTTATCTCAACGGAAAATCACTGAGGTTAAAATTTATTTCTGTCCACACGTCTGTGTGAAAATAAAAGAAAAAGGAACTGACTTATAAATGATGCATACATTTAAAACGAACTTTTAAAGTATAAATGAAACTTCCATTAGTGTGAGGGGGAGTGTGGGAAGTGAATGAAAACCGACGTATGAAATTAAGTATAAAATGTCAAATTTAAACTAAATATTTTATTTGAGCGGTGGGAGGGTGGGGGGGGGGTATAATGACAACAACAAAAATGAATCAGTAAAGTTAAATGTTGATTTTTTGAGGGAGAGGTGGTCAAATGAATATATAACGGGAAAGCCGTTATATATATCAGCATGGCATGTGGTTTTTATCCGAGAAACTAAAGAGTGGGAATTAATAGGAATGCAAGCCAAGAGGCTGAGAAAATATGCATTACATATTGTCGGCTGCGAGGCGGAAGAAATTAACTTCTATTTTATTCTTTTATTTTATCTCAACGGAAAATCACTGAGGATAAAATTTATTTCTGTCCACACGTCTGTGTGAAAGTAAAAGAAAAAGGAATTGACTTATAAATGATGCATGCATTTAAAACGAACTTTTAAAGTATAAATGAAACTTCCATTAGTGTGAGGGGGAGTGTGGGAAGTGAATGAAAACCGACGTATGAAATTAAGTATAAAATGTCAAATTTAAACTAAATATTTTATTTGAGGGGGGTGGGGAATAATGACAACAACAAAAATGAATCAGTAAAGTTAAATGTTGGTTTTTTGAGGGGAGATGAGGTTAAATGAATATATAACGGGAAAGCCGTTATATATATCAGCATGGCATGTGGTTTTTATCCGAGAAACTAAAGAGTGGGAATTAATAGGAATGCAAGCCAAGAGGCTGAGAAAATATGCATTACATATTGTCGGCTGCGAGGCGGAAGAAATTAACTTCTATTTTATTTTTTTATTTTATCTCAACGGAAAATCACTGAGGTTAAAATTTATTTCTGTCCACACGTCTGTGTGAAAATAAAAGAAAAAGGAACTGACTTATAAATGATGCATACATTTAAAACGAACTTTTAAAGTATAAATGAAACTTTCTGTAGTGTGAGGGGGAGTGAGGGAAGTGAATGAATACCGACAAATGAAATTAAGTTTAAAATGTCAAATTTAAACTAAATATTTTATTTGAGGGGGGTGGGGAATAATGACAACAACAAAAATGAATCAGTAAAGTTAAATGTTGGTTTTTTTGAGGGGAGAGGAGGTTAAATGAATATATAACGGGAAAGCCGTTATATATATCAGCATGGCATGTGGTTTTTATCCGAGAAACTAAAGAGTGGGAATTAATAGGAATGCAAGCCAAGAGGCTGAGAAAATATGCATTACATATTGTCGGCTGCGAGGCGGAAGAAATTAACTTCTATTTTATTCTTTTATTTTATCTCAACGGAAAATCACTGAGGTTAAAATTTATTTCTGTCCACACGTCTGTGTGAAAGTAAAAGAAAAAGGAACTGACTTATAAATGATGCATGCATTTAAAACGAACTTTTTAAGTATAAATGAAACTTTCTGTAGTGTGAGGGGGAGTGAGGGAAGTGAATGAATACCGACAAAGGAAATTAAGTTTAAAATGTCAAATTTAAACTAAATATTTTATTTGAGGGGGGTGGGGAATGACAACAACAAAAATGAATCAGTAAAGTTAAATGTTGGTTTTTTGAGGGGAGAGGAGGTTAAATGAATATATAGGATATATATAATTCAGGAAAAATTTAATACAGTAATACCTCGGTTTTCGTCGATTTTTTTTGCGAAAAATTTGTCTCGGTTTTCGTTGGTTGCCTCGGATTTCGTTGGTATATTCTAGTGACCTCACTGCATTTTCTGTAAACAAAGGAAACGACTACGTGTTCACCTGCTCAGTGTGGCGTTGTTTCTCGCCGTGTGTATATCACCCAGCTCATCTAGGCCAACAATTGCGTTAATTTCCAAGGTATTTTGGGTTATTTTTAGGGTTTCGTTCATCTGACGAAACCCTATTCGTCTCACTCCTCAGTCTGTCTGTCTGTCCATCACAGAGCCCGTTCTCAGAAACTATATATGTTGCAGGCTTGGAATTTTACATACTGATAGCTGAACACCTCGCATCAAACTATAAATTATAAAATTTCGGAAAAGTCTTATATTTAACCCTCTGGGCTCTAACTTGTGTATTTTAAGCTTTTTTTTTTAAACTAAGCCCATATTTAATTTGAAGACATGAAATTTTGCATAGTTATAGCAGAACACTTGTGATCACACGAAAAATCATAAAATTTTCAAAAAGTCTTATATTATTGACCCCCCTGGGCTCTAACTTGTGTATTTTAGGCAATTTTTCTAAATTAGCCCCAAATTAAGTTGGAGACTTGAAATTTTGCATACTTATAGTTGAACACTTCACATCAAACGATAAATCATAAAATTTTGAAAAGTCTTATATTTGCCCCTCTGGGTTCTAATTTGTGTATTTTAAGCTTTTTTTTCTAACTGAGCCCATATATAATTTGAAAACATGAAATTTTGCATACTTATAGCAGAACACTTGTGATCACACGAAAAATCAAAAAAATTTCAAAAAGTCTTATATTATTGACCCTCTGGTCTCTAACTTGTGTATTTTAGGCAATTTTTCTAAATCAGCCCCAAATTAAGTTGGAGACTTGAAATTTTGCATACGTATAGTAGAACACTTGCGATCACACGAAAAATCATAAAATTTTCAAAAAGTCTTATATTATTTACACCTCTGGGCTCTAACTTGTGTATTTTAAGCAATTTTTCTAACCTCTCCCCATTGCACTCGGTGGGTACTTTTCTAACTTTTTCCGACACACCTTTGACCACTCTTTTATATTATGTATATAGCCTTACATATTTTAGTTCCACTTTTTACCACTAGGGGACGCCTACCTATCTCGGTTGCTATGGGCCCGATCCCCTCGACTAATATATCTAGGTATAAGTTGTAAAACGGACTTTCGTTCGGATAGAGGTTTGTGTCGAATAACGTGCGCCCCTGGTTGCGAAATGTGGAACTAACAGATTTTACAAAAGGATAAAGTTTTTGAAAGGAATATTAAACGAAACCCTCTGTGCGATCTGTGATCACACTTACCCACTTGTTTATTGATTGCGAGTGGTCCATCATGGGACTTAAGAAAGTATTCAGATCCAGCAGACCCTACACATGTGGCACAGTTGGTTATCGATTTCGGGAAGTCCATGGGATTAAAGGTGAGTAGTGAGGATGTGGAAGAGTTGCTGGATGAACATAAGGAAGAACTCACAACTGAAGAGCTGCAAGACCTTCACCTAGAAATGCAACAGACGACAGATATGGAGGAAAAGAACAGGGGAGAATGTGCCTTCTTCAGATATTAAGGACATGGGATAGGTACAGGGATTTGTGGTGAAAAATCACCCAGACAAAGCTGTTGCAAGCCGTGTCTGCAACATGTTTAATGATAATGTCTAGCCCCATTTTAGGCAAATCTTTAAGAGGCGTGAGAAACAGACTCCTTTTTTGAGCGACACAGGTCCTCTGATGCTGAAACTAGTCCTATTGCCAAAAGACCAAAAAGTGACCCCAGATATAGTGCCTTGATAGCATACGCCAAAAATGATATATTAATTTCTTATTGATTTTAGTATTAAACGCTGTACTTATTCCCTATAAAATGTGTTTTTGGTACGTATTTTGGAGTGTTTAGAACGAATTAATGGGACTTACATAGATTCATATGGAAATAATTGCCTCGGTTTTCGTCGGTTTCGGATTTCGCCGATTGTTTTCGAACGGATTATCGACGAAAACCGAGGTATAATGTAGCTATATCTAGCCACTGAAGCCATAATTTCTGGTGCGAAATCTCGCCTTTTCAATAAAAAAGAAATTCGTGAAGTGCAAGCTTCGGATGTAAATTTCATAAGAGCTTATTTTATCAAAGAAACTAAATAAAGTATCCAAAACGGATATTAACTTTTTAACCCCTTGGGGACGAGCGACACGTATACGTGCCGCATGAAGCGCTCAAAATCCTTGTTTTTCCTCACCAGTAAAATTTTACTGTAAAATTTGCCTTATTTAATCAGCGCATTTTCTCGATTCAAGAAGACACAAATTTCTGTTTTTAAAAAACGGTGACAAAAGATTAAAAATTTCGTAAAAGGCTCCCGTCCCGAAGGGGTTAAAAAAGATACTTGGTAAATTTCTTATAGTTATAATTTCTGGCGCGAAATCTCGATTTTTCAATAAAAAAGAAACTCCTGAAGTGCAAGCTTCGGATGTAAATTTCTTACGAGCTTATTTTATCCAAGAAACTCAAAACGGATATTAACTGTTTAATAAAGATACTTGGTAAATTTCTTATAGTTATAATTTCTGATGCGAAATCTCGATTTTTCAATAAAAAAGAAACTCCTGAAGTGTTAGCTTCGGATGTAAGTTTCTTAAGAGCTTATTTTATCCAAGAAACTAAATAAAGTATCCAAAACGGATATTAACTTTTTAATAAAGATACTTGGTAAATTTCTTAATATGTAAAAGATCCCCAAATCATACATAATAAATAATAGTAAACGTTATTATCCATCGGTTGGAAACAGTGTTATTTAATTCAATGATTTGAGGCAAAATTACTTAGAGGAAATGATTTTTTTTTCTTTTTTTAACAACGACTGTAGCTTGTTTTTCATATTTTATTGGGCGTAAAATTTGCAATGATAATTCCCATTAACATGTATAATTACAACAAAATATTCTTGAATTATGAATCGACAGATAAAGAAATGCGACTTTCTTTTGTGTGAATGTTCTCTGAAGTAATAAATTTGCTGAAAAGAATAAGCATAATTAATTTATATGTTTAGTAATCAGTAAATCATTAATTTAACTTTGATTCTGAAATAAGTTTTATTTTTTGTAGTATTCTAGGACCATAACATATTTAGTTTTTTATCGATGTATCCTTTTATCTTGAAATAATTCTTTGTTTCTGTTTAAGAAACAAATCTAATAAATTATCTTTATAAATTTTACAGATTATTTAATACTAGCAGATCCGCCCATCGTTTCTTGGAGTTTGTAAATAATAACCTTAAACAAAACTCAAGATTGTATGATTTTACATCTTTTGAAATTCTTTTAAATGGACCTAATTTCTCGGGACCCATTGTCTTCCGCAGTGTCTAGTGTGTTCCCAACAGGCTTTTTTCCTAACGAAACTGTAACGTGGATATTCGATACCTATGGCAGCATTTAACGGAAGTGCCCCCCACGTGCCGCAGAATATCGTAAACCAAGTTGAGTGACCCAAACCTCACAGTAATCAAGCCCGTGGAATAAAAAAAAAAGTATTTGTCATTAAAGTTAGAAACTGTTGGTAACTACGTTTGGTAGATTGGTAAACTGGTTGGTAAATTGGTAAATGTTGGTAAATGTTGATAAGTCTAAGATAACACTTCACAATACAGAAAGTTGCTGAATTGTAATCTAAGTTGCATGAACCAAATCCCGTTGAAATTAGGCCCTTAGAACCCGAGGGGAGAATACGCCCCTAAGCGGTGGAAGATACTCCCTCCTCTCGTGAATTTCATGAATTTCTTTTAACATCAACACAATATTTAATGAACCCTTATCTAAAGTCACCTTTAAAGTAAAGATATTTTTATTCAAAATTGGTGGTAGCTAAAACCTGATTTTTTTTTTTTTTTTTTTTGTCTTTTATGTAGTAGCTGGAGAACATAAGAATTTGTTAGGAAAAAAAGTTTGTGAATTAGACCATTGTTAAGGGAGCTATAACAGGGGGCCAAAAAGGGTCCAACTGATAGTTGAGAGCAGGGCCCTAACATGAAAACGTGTTGAAATGTTTTGATACTTAGCATTTTATATCTTCAATTAGTCACAATTAAGCACAGGGTATGAATTAATCAATAGAATAATATATTAAAGAAATGCACAAAAAATGGCGTACATGCTTAAAAAGGGGCCCTATGGCCCCAGTACAAATTTGAGGGTGTTGGTCTAAGGAGAAGAGTCCAAAACTCAAGTTTAATATTATGCAATGAGAAGGTGAGAAAATTAGGGGATGAAAAATGCATAGCACATAAAAGGTTCAAAGGGCCCCGGATCGGGTCTTACGGACACTAGGGTGTCCCAGGGTTTTAACTGGAATATAGAAACGGGAGAATAACTAATTGGAAAAATTGTTCCAAAAAAGAAGATCGGATTATGAGGGCAATTTATTAATAATTTAATGTGTAAAAGCTTCAAGTGGCCCTCTATCGGTCCCGAAGAAGTCAGGAAATTAAGTGTCGTGTAGTTTGGTACAAAGATACTTTTGAGTAGTTTTTAAAGTAATCAGACTACGTTAGAACTATTGTAAAGAAAATTGCAAGCAATTCGGATCATTTTTAAAGAAGATGCCCCAAGGGCCCAAGAAGGCGGTTAATATTCAAAATTGGCGGTAGCTGAAGTCTGAAAATTTATTTTGCTGTTCACGTAGCAGCTGGAGAATCTAAGAAATTGTTAGAAAGAAAAACCCCTAGTGAATCTGATTATTTTTAAGGAAGCTATAATAGGGAGCCCAAAAGGGGCCAAATGATAGTTGAGAACAAGACCATAACATGAAAAAATATTAAAACGTTTTACTACTAAGCGTTTTAGATCTTCAATTAGTAAAGATTAAGCATAGGGTATGAATTAATCATTGGAATATAATTTTAAAGAAATGAGCAAAAAATTGGAGAAATGCTTGAAAAAGGGCCCTAGGCCCCCAATAAAAATATGTGCATGTTGGCCCAGGGAGAAGAGTCCAAACCTCAACTTTAAAATTACGCACTGAGAAGGTGAAAAATACATGGCACACAAAATGGTCAAGGAGACCCTAGACGGGCCCATGCTCGTAACTGGAATGTAGAAAAGGGATAATAACTAAATGAAGCAAACATCCCCAAAATGAAGATAGTATTTAAAGGAAGCAATTTATTAACAATTTAGTACACTAAAACTTCAAGGGGCCCTGTACCAGGCCCTAAGGGTGTTAGGCTCTTAGCTGAAAAGTAGAAATGGGGTAGAAACTAGAGAATTATTTCCAAAAATGAAGAAGATCGGATAGAAAAGAGGCATGTTGTTAACAATTTAGTGCATAAAAACTTAAAAGGGCCCAGGGGACCCGGCCCTTAAAAAATTAAAATTCTGAGCCTCAGGTGTATCAGGACCTGTCTTGGACTATTCACATCTAAATTTTCAGAATTCTACGTGCAGTAGTTTTTCCTAGCCATCGCACATACACAGACAGACAGACATACAAACAGAACGATTTGTTCCTTTATTAGTATAGGTATTATATTGGGTGTCCCATGCGTCCGTACACGTTTCACAAATGCATAAACATTTTAAAAAAATGCTGTATCAGAGTAAAATTTGCGCCTTGCGACTTGACGAAGTATATGAATTTTGTGGGGAAAATAAGTATTAAAATTTTTAGAACTTTTTTTTTGGCAAAAAAAGTCTCACTTTTTCCAAAGTCTTAGGGTGCAAACCGAACGTCGATATAGCAACTTGTTAATTTTTTTAAGAATTTCGGAAATGTGAATTGGCTTACCGGACTCTTTAAACTATTTGTTTTCTTTTCTCCACGAAAAATTTCCCTTTATGATAGATCTTATTCTATAAATCGTACACCGTTATGACAATTTATGGCAGGATTCCTGGCTACTCATTTATAAAGATACTCTAGTTGATGTGCGGATTTTTTTTTTTCATTTTTTTTTTTTTTACTTTGCTTGCATCGTGTTGTCCAATGGAGTTGTGAATAAAGGGGAGTAGACATATTGTGTAGAGTATACAAGTTGCGTGTGAAGGGACTGTGGATATTGTCACAAGATGGCGGATAGTGTTTCCATCGGAACAAAGTTTATGTTTACCGCCGAAGCAAACTTCCACCAGTAAATTTGGAATAAAAAATTTCGTTTAAATTTAGCGGCTTAGTCATACAAAATTTCTTTCATAATAATGGTAAAAATTTGTATTCGTTATTACTAGTGAAAGATGTCCCGGATATTATACTCCATTTTACTGGCAATGACAGAGGTTTGTTTAGATTGTCCCAATGTGTCATAAATGCAGGGCCTGACTAACACAAAGTCACCTTCAGCAGTAAAAATGGATATCTGTGGATATAATTATGACGGAAATTCTTCATTGCTAAAGGCGTTTAAATAAAGAGAAATTTTTTAGTCAAATTTACTGGTGGAAATTGGCTTCGGTGGTAATTAACCACTGCAAAACCGGTTACAGTGATAGCTTCAACATTTTGAGGATATGTAAATTCCTCTCTATTCATAGTTGCATGTGTTGTCCTGAATCGCTAAAATTTCTGCCTGAGTGAGCAATCTATTGCGTCTTTCTTTAATGTTCTCAAAGTACGTAAGCAGCTCCCGGCATTATTTGTCACTATTATTTTGTAAAGATCGGGTAATTAGATGACCATGATTGCGCAACAGCTATATACCGGGTGAGCAAAAAGTCCGTATAAATTTTTAAAATGCATAAAAACCTGAAAAATAACAGAAATGAAAAACGGTTTGTAGGATTAGCATTTATAGGTCACGGGAATTGTTTTAAGACAGGAATAAAAAATAACTCAAAAAACACCCGACAGATGGCGCTGGTACTTGCGATTTCGGTGGAAATATGCCAATGAAACACTTATAAGGTCTTGCGCTCCTAATTCACAACTGGTTCACCGTTGTAAGACTTGTACGTGATCAAGGATGCGGACTGCGAAGGATAAAGTTTTGTTGGTGATGTTATTTTACACGAACAAGGAATCAGCGACCATTGCTTTGCAAAATTCCGAGTTCAGAAGAATGTGAGGGCTGGAAAAGTACCTGCAACAGCAACAAGCCTCATAAAGCTCTTTCTACAGTTTGAGGAAACTGAAACGCTGGAGGATCGTGTAAGATCCGGACGATCATGTTTAATTAAGGCACGTTCATCGCGTGTTGCAGTCGTGCCATGAACTTTTACTTTACAGAGGGAAGCATTTGCGAGAGGGGCTTTCTCAAAGATCGAACAGGATCCCACCTGCGTCTTTAACATCTTCTGGACAGATGAAGCTCATTTTTCGCTTCATGGCGACGTTAATACCCAAACCTGTCGCATCTGGGTGACGTCTAATCTACGTGAGTACTTCCAGAAACCAATGCATTCCCCAAAAGTGACTGTGAAGTGTGTATTCACAAGTTCGTTTATCATAGGAACCTTCTTCTTTTAAACGCAGTGCCCAGTTAAATGGGTGGAAAACGGCTACAGTGAATGCTCAGCTTTATTTAATGCTTCTGCGTGAGAAGGTCACGCCATGTTTGCGTGAAAGAGATCCGCTTTCTCTCGTCATGCTTATGCAAGATGGAGCACCTAGTCACACTGCTACTCCTGTCAAGCAATTCCTGATACAGACATTCGAGGAAGACAAAATCATTAGCAGGGGTTGCAGGTTCCCATGGCCTCCTAGATCTCTAGATTTGACACAGGCAGATTTCTGGTTATGGAAGTATTTGAAATCCGGGTATATCGATCCGGTCCGTCTAATCTGTCGGAACCGAAACAAGCGATCTGCCGAGAAGTTTCATGTACACATCCAGACCTGCTAGACCCTGCAGTTGCTGAATTTGTGACTCGCCGGCAATGTGCCATCCCTTATGGCGGTGGTCATGTGGAACACATAGAGCTGTAATAAACGATTTGGAAACATTCTGTTCGTTATTTGCGTATCTTTTCTTTGATTTGGATACGTCAGCGCTACCTATTGACTGTTTTTTGAGTTATTTTTTTTCCTGTCATAAAAAAAAAACTTCTAGTGAGCCATAAATGCTAACTGCACAAACCGCTTTTTATTTCGGTTATTTTTCCGGTTTTTATGAATTTTTAACATTTTTACGGACTTTTTGCTTACCCGGTATAGTGAGGTGTTAGCAGAAAACATAGGATTGTGGGAATTTTAGCTGATCTCGTCTATAAGGCACTCTAGCTGCAATCAAGACCTATCGTGGAAGATTTCCCGGTATCAAACTACTGAAAGAGGTTTGGTGCATGGACAGTAGATTTTTCATCAAGTTGCGAGTGCCACATTTTTTTTTTACGCCTTTTCTTCCAGTAAAATATTAAAACATAACGTATCTTACTTAATAAAAGAAATCTGAGATTAATTAAGTTGAAATTTTCTTTTAAATTTTAGGGGTATAAGAAAGTAAACGTTGACATCTATGGGATATGTTGGAAAGAGAAATGTTTTAGAGACAATGCGAATTTAGTGTAGGACTTTAATTTGAACGATTCGGGAAGGCATCTGACTGCAAAGCAAGCTTGTTAGCTCACTGTTCTTCCTTATTTTAAATTTATTAATTAAGCAGTTGTTTTATTATTAAACCTTATGAAACGAGCGTCGCATATAGGAGACGCATAAAGTGCTCAAAAATCCTGATTATTGGAAACGTCGCTATATTTATTAAACGGTTAGCAGTCGAACATTAGATGAGGAACTCACAACCATAATAACCAAGTCAGTTTTGAAAAAAAGAATGAGATGGAGAAAAAAATGAGAATTTAGAAAGTGCATAATCCAAGGTCGCACCACCACAGTAATCCAAGTCTATAAACAGATGACATATAGCGGGTATCCCAAAAATGACTGACGGATTTTAAAATTCAATAACTCGCATACGGCGGCAGATATTGAAAAAATTCTTGCAGGAGGGTTCTGTATGATCTCAGGAGTTTTTTACAGCGATTCTTGAATTTAGTTCAAATTTCAAACAATAGATGGCGCTGAGAGCAATAGGTGTTCAGTCCAGACCTGATTTTGGTGCTTCGGGATCCATTCAATGCGAAAAAAGGAGATTAAAATATCTCCTTTTTTCGCATGGAAGAAGAGAGAGGCCGAAAAATCGAGCCTGGATTTAGCGATTATTGCTTGCAACGCCATCTATCGATGCTATTTGTAACTAAAGCAGAGAATCGCAACATAAAACCTCCTGACATCTTGCATAACACTCCTGCAAGAATTTAATATCTGTCACTGTTAGAAACTTATTGAATTTTAAAATCCATCAGTCATTTTTGGGACAACCGGTATGAGAAAGCATGCGAAAACAGACTGTTCACTGTGTGAGTGGATAAAAAAGAATTTTTGCACTTTCTAAATGGACTATTCCTTTTTTTAATGGACTTGATCTGCTATTGTTGTGAGTCTATAAGATAATATAAATGAGACTTCCTAGTTGGCTAGTAACTGCACGTCCTGGAGATGAATAATTAGGGGTTGTCAGTTTGGTCTCTATTTTTATTTAGAAATTTCGAGTTCATACAAAAAATAAATAATAGTATTTTATGATTTATTTAATGAGAGAAACAGAGAGATATTCAGCTATCATATAAAGTAGAAATTCTTCTTTCGAAATTTACGGTGTGAATTTGAAATTTCGGATTAAAATTGAAGGCCAAACTAGCAATTCTGGAATAATTCCATATCATATCTTAAGGCGCCATAGCGCGCCATGCGTATAAGAATTTCTACAATTTAATGAGACAAAAACATCTGTTAAAAAAAAAAAAAAAAAACAGGTGATAAAAAAATTAAATATCTGCAAAAGCAACGTAGCCAGTTTGGCCTTCATTTTTATTCACAAATTCTGCATTCGTTCCAGAAATTAAAATAGTTTTTTTGCCTCATTTAATTACAGAAATTTTGTGATTCTATAAAGTAAAGATGGTCTTTTTAAAATTTCCGGCAGGAATATGAAATTTCGGATTAAAATTTGAGGCCAAACTAGCAACTCTGGAATAATTCCATATCGCATCTTAAGGCGCCATAGCGCGCCATGCGTATAAGAATTTCTACAATTTAATGAGACAAAAACATCTGTTTAAAAAAAAAAAAGTGATAAAAATTAAAATATCTACAAAAGCAAGTTAGCCAGTTCGGCCTCCATTTTTATTCACAAATTCTGCATTCGTGCCTGAAATTAAAATAGTTTTTTTGCCTCATTTAATTACAGAAATTTTGTGATTCTATAAAGTAAAGATCCTCTTTTAAAAATTTCCGGCAGGAATGTGAATTTTCGAAATAAAAATGGAGGCCAAACTGTCAACCCTGTACAATGGATGTTTGTTACGAAGGTGTTAAATTATCATCATGTCCTCATTTCTGTTTAACAGACCCGAAAAGCGTGTTAAAAATTCCTTAAACACTCACAAAGATTTGAAGTTTAAACTTTTAGATTTCTTCGAATTTTTTTTTTTTCTAGCCTCTGGTTTGCTATTTCTTTCTCCCAGCTGTTAAAGTATTATCTAAAAAAATAACGTTCCATTGTATAGACCAGCCATAAAACAAAGCAGATGTATCATTCTACGGTTAAATAATCTATTGCAATTTTTTAAGCTTCTAAGAATCACACATTTTCAATTTTTAAACCGTCATATTGCAAAGAAAAAGTACTTTTAAATGCAATTTGTTTGAAAACTGCATCTCAATTTATTTTTGAAAAAGTAAAAGAAAAATAGTTGGAAAATAGTAATTATATGTTTTTGTTGCCATTTTCCCATAGCAATTAAGAAAAAAAGTAATTAAAATACGTGCTATTTTGAAAAGAAATATAAATGAATGATTTCTGATAAAACATGGAGTTATTATAAACCAGATTTAATTTTAAGTATCTATATTAATATTACAAACACATGAAGGCATAAGAATCATTAGATAGCCGATTTGTTTTGTCGTGTTACTTGAATAACATCTTTTTTTTTTTTTAGATGTATGTATAATTCAGCGATAGTGACGCTCTATGCGTACTTTACTGTAGATGTTGTTTAAGACTGGATCGTAAGTGAAGGATTCTTCAGTGGATGCGGATGACGTTATTTTATATGAAATAAAAGTGTGTGTTTTAAGTCAACTGAAGTATGTTTTGTACAGCTTATACATTTTTTTTTTCATCGGGGCGACACCAAATTTTGAACAAGCAGAATTCTTGTTTCCTAGTTTTTTTTTTTTTTTTTTTTGGTCAAAAAAAATCCTATTCTTTCTGAAAGCTTATGACCGATATATTTGATATAAAATTGTTATTTTTTCATTAATTTCTACAATATAAACCACTCACGGTGTATGCTGTATTTTTATACTATCTAAAAAAACTTTCGAAAGAATATTTCACTGAGAATGTAATAGCAATTTCTCAATTTATTTTTACATTGTCTCGAGTTAGAAAATTTAAATGTGGTAAATATTTTTTTCAAGCGATGTTTTTCTACTTCAAAGAAACTGCACAAATTTTTTTATCGAGCAATAAATCTGTGCGGCCAATTGTTCGGTTTCTTGGAATATCAGTGTTTTTATACAGAGCATTTTCTTTCATTTAGTCAGAGGAATCTGAATAAATGCAAATTTTCTGTATGAAAATAGTAATATACCAAAATCCAGAGACCTCGTTGGTCTGCATAAATAAATACGATACTTTAGTGTACACTTCTTAACCCTTAAATGAACATTTTTTTTTTATTTTGTTTCGAAAAAATTATATATGATCCTCTGAAAGGTTTATTACACACGAAAAATAATGAAAAATTCAGAGATATATTTTTCATATAATACGTCAATCGTTTCTTCTGTTGCACATCTGAAATAGAAGTAAAAACTACTGTCGCGTGGCTGTTTTAAGCTAAAATAATGCAAATTAGTAAATACTTTAATAAATATGTCTCCAAATACCTTATTTTATAATAATTATTTATTTTATAAAACTTAACCTTTAACCCATTAATTCCCATAATAGAATACGTTCTAGAAATTACGCAGTTCAGAGAACTTGACTTTACACCAGAAAGTTTCAATGGTTAATTTCGCTTTATTTAAATACGGAATGCCTCTTTTATACTTAAAGCAAACATTGCTATTTTAATTTTCTGGTGTGAATTAGGTATATGCGATAGTGGGTGCATTTCAGAAATTTGTTGTTTATTCAGAAATTCCGAATGCATACAAGAAATTCTGAATAATAATCTTAGCGTTATATAATGACAATTGTTTTATTATTACAGAAAGTGAAAGTTCTTCTTTTTAAATTTTCGGTATGGATTCGGAATTACCTATTAAAGAAATCCCTGTTATGAACGCATATTTGCGTTAATGAAGCAAACCTGTTAAATGTATAAATATTTAGTCCTGTTTGTAAAAAAATAAGTATCGGAACATAATGTGGCAAATTGAATGGTAGAATATTAAATAATTAATTTTGCTTTTTTTTTTTTTTTTTCTTTTTTTTTTTTTTTTTTTTTTTTTTTGTATGAAGTGCTAGGTGAAGATGAAAGAGCAGTCGTAAAACTTTAGAACTCTAATTTTCTGGTCAGAATGAGAGAAAAAAAATGGGCATAATCTTTTTTGAAAAAAAAAAAATGGCCATATTTTTTTCCCATACTGACCAGAAAATCAGCGTTCTAACTTTTTACGACTGCTCTTTCATCGTCACCGAACACTTCATTTATAGTGACTGTTTCATAATAATAGAAGACAACAGTCCATCAGAAGAAAGCGGGACTCGGATAATCGGGACTCTACTGTAGCTCACTTTTAGAACTTAAAACACGCGATTTTATTTATATAAAACGACTTCATCCGAATCCGCTGAAGAATTCCTCATTTACGATCCAATCATAAACATCTACAATAAAGTATTTGTAGGACATCTCACAATATTATACAAATGCAGCAAAAAGAAATCAATTCATTTATACTTTTTCAAAATAGCACGCATTTTCATTATTTTTTTTTTCAGTTTTTATGAGAAAGTGGCAACAAAAAGATATAATTGTTATTTTTCAACTATTTTTCCTTTACTTTTTACAGAAGTGGAGTACTTCCGTTGCCAATATTATGCAAATGGCTCCAAAAACTACAAAAAAATTAATATTTGAAAAATAAATGGAGCTGCAGTTTTCAAACAAATTGCATTTAAAAATACCTTTTTTTCCACTACGACGGTATAAAAATTAGAAATGTGCCATGCTCAGAAGTTAAAAAAAATTGCTATAGAGTGTTTAATCGTACTGCTTTGTTTTACGGCTGGCTTCAGTAAGGTAACATTATTTTTGGAGACCCACAAAATAAGCTGTAGAAAGAAATAGCATACCGTACCGGGGACGAAAAAGAAAAATCAAACACTAGATTCCTTAAACAATAATACATATCTAGAATTAAATTGAAAATTACAATAATTTTATTATTGGCATTCTGCTCTTAACGCTTGATAATCTTTCTTTTTCAAAAATCTCCAAATTTTTTTCCTTAATTTAATTTTGAACACATAGTGAAGTACAGTGGAAATAAATAAATTGCATTTCAATTTCTTCAATTTCCAACCAATCGAATTTAGACTGGTTCAACCAGTCTAAATTCGTGTATTTTGTGTAGTTTCGCTGCAACTTTAATTAGAATTTCAGCCAATAATGTGCCGACAATATTCTGTTGCGTGCCATGCATATGTTCATCGTGCTTGCTCTAAACACTGAATTAAACTGCATTTTGGGGAAATGCCGATGCCGAATCCTTCAGATGCCCGGATAATTGAAAGCTACGAAATCTTCATCTGATAAAAGTGTAGTATCAGTGAAATAGTGAAGCAGAGAAAATATTTTTTCTTATATTCATGTCGAAGTCAGTAAAAAAAATTCCGATTTTATTATTTTAAAATTTGCATTTGGTTCCCAACGCTGAATCCATAGCTATTGGAACAGCTAATGGATCTTTTCTTGATTGAGTAAGTAACACGAATTTCACATTTGAAAATCAACTTGTATAAAATAATTAACCCATTTATGCCTAGCGTCCCATTTTTGGGACTTTTCGAATTTTAATATTTTTATATAATTTTCTTCTTCTTTACAACATGAAAATTGTATGAAGTGATTGCCTATAAATGTCTTTATCTATTACGGAGAGATGACAGTATAAGACTGATGTTTATTTGCTTAAATGAAGGCCTTTTTTCGGTGCTTATAGATTTTTCATTTTTCAAGATAGCGAAATGTAAAAAGTAAGTTTATATGTATTTTTTTCATCAAGGATCCAAATAAATAAGTCATAATATTAGCTTGTAGACTTTTTTGAAATACGTATTTTTCTAAATTGAGAAATTATATGTTCAAGTCCATTTTTTATGAATGTTTGTAACGTAATAAATATAGGGCGCTTGTCATAAATGTGTACATATTTCTATTAGCCATTTAGGGGGCAGTTATATATGTAAAGTCCTTTTCAAGGTGATTTTGAAATAAATTGTTTTCTAGCATCAAGTACGATTATTCTTAATTTATTACTAAATATACTTATAATGTTAGTTGTCTCTGTAAAGAAATAAATATATTCTTTCAATAGTTCATAAAAAATTTATAACACATAAATATATAATTTAAAAGCTTAATTTATATAAATTTAGACAAAACATATAATTATGCATTTTTCCACATATGCATATTCCCATATTGAGCAGGCTTACATTTTATCACATAAATACAAAAATATTTTAGCGTAATTTTTTTTAGTATTTTTCCAGTTCTTTTTGTAACATTTTAAAGGGATTTTACCAACAAATTTGAGAAAACAAAAATTCAGGCATAAATGGGTTAAGTAAAAAATGTTGCTTTCGCACGCAAAATTTAATTAATGTTTTCTTTGTGTTTTATATTCTCGTGTAAGTA
This sequence comes from Maratus speciosus, assembly GCA_963932465.1. Taxonomy (NCBI): domain Eukaryota; kingdom Metazoa; phylum Arthropoda; class Arachnida; order Araneae; family Salticidae; genus Maratus; species Maratus speciosus. The sequence continues at coordinate 218,918,601 of OZ010799.1, read as the reverse complement.
TATTTTTCAACTAAAAAATGTTTGGAAATATTATTTTTACTTTTTAAAATCTAGCAACAATAAATAAAAACGGCTATTTTAAACTATGAATTAAATATCTACTCAGATAATGAAATTGTAAATAAAAAAATTAACAAAATAAAACAAATTACAAAATATTATTGGGCAGTGCACACCACACCATAGTCAAGTATTTCCATGGAACTATTAATAAAGCGGAACTAACATATTCTTCAAATAGTGAAGCTTCAACTGTAAGCGCTTTCGCCTGTGTTAATTTGCGTCCGAGGGATCTTCCATCAGTAAATTTAAATAGACATTTTCTCCCTATTTAAAAAACTAACGCAAAGTTTCAGTCATAAAGAATGGAAGAAAAAAATATATATTTTTAATGATGACAGTTTACTTTGGCGGTAGTCAGTCCCTGCGCTTCCGCCATATTGTGACAACCTAGACAGCCGCTTACCAGAGTCAGTGAAAAACGATTATAATACCTGGAGAAAATGACACCAGTAAAAACTAATAGAAATCTATACCATGTTTGTGATAAAATATTTCCATAAATAAAGTGGTTAAATAAGATGAAATTTTTTATTCATATTTACTGGTGGGAAGTTTGTCCCATCGCTATTTAGAAACTGTTGATCCGATATTAAATAAAACAGCCGCCATTTTGTGACAACCTCCTCAGTTATTTCACTCGCAATCGGTAGCCAGTATACTATATCAGAGGTCGTACTCTTAAGGGATTTTTTCAGGACAAATATCACTATTTGTTTATAGAAAAGTAAATCTAGGTTAAACGCGCGAAATTTCGCCTTATTTAAGAAGAGATTTTTCCATAAGAAAATACCAGTACCGAAGAATTTCCCTGTCGGGAAATTTCAGGACAAGTACGACCCCTGACTATATGTCTCCGCATCTTCATTCATAACTCCGTTAGTATTTCTTGCAAAAAAAAAAAAAAAAAAGGTTAAAATTCAGTATACAGTTTTTAATCCTATAAAACAAATGTAACTGAACTAAATTGGACGAATAAAACATTAAATAGAGCTTAAAATAATTATTTTTTTCAATAGCTACCTGGTTCAATTTGTTTATCATACCTTTTCTTTAATAAAACTGTCAGTTTTTAAGGGGGGGGGGGGGTTACGCAATAGTTTTTACAGTATAAACCAAGAAAGTGAAAAGATCACAATAAATTCAATTACGGCAGCGGCAGCAATAGCTATTTTATTTTAGAATTGAGAGGAAAGTTCCACTGTTTCATGAATAATATTCATTGATATTTTAATATTAGAAGTCTAAATCGTTTTCCCTATGCATCGAGGCAGAAAATCTAAATTAGATAAATTATTTTTCACCTCTGCTTTTTTTAATTAGTATGAAACAATTTTCCGCATCGATAGATAAATAAATTCAATATTTCTATTACTGTTCCCTGATGTATAAATATTATATCTTTTGTCTGAAAGATAAATAATTGGAAAATATGTATCGGTTTACTAAAATTATTTATGAGAATAAGATACATGCTATGATTTTTATTTTTATTTTTGACAATTGCACAATGAAATATTAGAAATAAGAATATATTCGCAAAAAAAAAAAAAAACATAAAATTGCTGAATGGTACGCAATAGAAGAATCTTTATATGAACTTGTATGTCAAATTGCACGAATATTTGTACGAATATTGTACGTCAAACGTTTCTAATGCGGTGGTTTCGTACTATAACTAGTTTTATAAATATTCAGATATTGGTGCAATAGCTGTTGCACTCTTATTCAAAGATGCATGAATAGAAAATTTGTTACGATTATATAGATTAAATTTCGTAATACGTAAATAATATGACACCATCCTAAATATGACGTAATCACCATGGCAACATAGAATCATTAGCTATCACGGGATATCATTGACACATTTACGTATGATAGTATTTAATAGAATGAAGAAAACTTTTATTCATATATATTTTTTAAGTTTTGATGCGATTTTCATAAAATTTTAAATGATTAGACAAAATTCTGTAACGATTATATATAATAAGTTTCAAATAATTCAGTTGGGTAGTTGATGCAATATTATATGTGAAAAGTCGGCCAGACAGACAGGCAGACGGACCAGACCACAACCATAGTGCTACGTATTTATATAATTACGAACGCCCCTAATAATCATAAAAGCATAATATCTACGTTCCGAACTGCTTCTGCAGTCGTCCTCACGATAAAATATATTTTATCCTATTATATTTTCCGAACATAAGCGAAAAATTCCAAGAATCAAAACCGATTAGATTAATGTAAGACTTCCATAGTATATAAATTTGGCATTCATACTGTGACATTTAAATCGGCTACTGAAATGTGCCATTTTTGTCAGTAAATAATCAAGTTTTAAAATTGTGTGAATTCCTATAGAAAAGCCTCATTACAGGAAAGAAAACTTTCCATATTTTACATCAAATATAACTGTACACCTAACTACAAATATGTCATCAGCATATGTATATCATTTCAAACTAATTTGATCCTTTCAGCAACTGTTATCTCGTAGAAAACATAAACATATACATACATTGTCAGACAGATACATTTTTTTAGTAGACTATCATTTGCCGTTTATGCAACAAAGGAAATTAATTGATTCTTTAGTTATCTATTTTGAATTATAGCATACATTACTGCAATAACACACAGTCAATGAGAAATCATAGTACAGTCACATTTCGACCAGGAGTGTCCCAGTTACAATCAGCTTTAATCTTTCCACAATTCATATTATTTCGTAGAAAAGTTTTACGAAAAAAGGGCATCTTTAGTGTCTAAAATTTTACAACATCTTAATATTATTTAACTGCAGAATAATATCAGTTCGAGATTCGTTCATTTCGAGATTGGTTTTTCGGAATTTTTTTATATTACAAGATTTTCCGGAGCGTGCGCAGTATCCCCGGTATATGGTGCATTAAGCAGCGGGCACCCGATTCGAGGTTCGTTCGGTTCGAGATTTCATATTATAAGATTACGTATAATTTAGAGGCCCGATGTTAGGGCCCTGCTACCATGCGAAGCTAGCAAGTAAGGAATATTAAAATTGCAAGAAACTCCACGATTTAAAAGAATAAATAAATTATTTAATGAGTAAACCTTAGTAAATCATCTATAAATTATCAGATTATTTGAAAAACTGTTTTAATTTTTAGTCTCCGTTTGAAACACTGTTCTGTCTTATGTTCCATATTATCCGTCAAACCATCTTGAAAAACATAACATCTTCACACGTCAACATGACAGCATAGAGAAAAACTGACCAACAGGTAACTGTTCAAATTTATACTGAACTTGGTTAACATCACTGACAGTGCGATTTGATAATTAATGTTAATTTTATAAAATTTACGTACAAAAAACTGCAAAAATTGAGAATATGATTTTATTTCTCCGTGTCGCTCCAACAACAGGTATCCAAACAGATTTGAGCACAGTGCCTCATGGGAGTTCTAGGAAATCGTATGGCAGATTTATGCTTGGTTGCAAAACCGTATCCCCCAAATATTGAAGTATTCCATTTTGTTTGACCATTCCATAATACTCGAATTTCCTATCTCTATATGTATATATTTTTTCATACATGAATTGATAATAAATTGACATTTTATTAAAATACATCAGGAGCATTTACTCCAAATACTCACGACTGTAATAGCACACAAGGGTTCATATAAAGAGTTTACCAGCCGCATAATTTAAGGATAATTTACCTTTAAAAATGTCTTTCGATCACGTTTCGTAATTTATTGATCTCTGTCTGTAGCTCGCAATTACACGTTAATTTATGAAAATAATTGCAAAAGAGCTCTGATTTATCTCATTTATCCCCTAATGTTCTATTCTTAATAGTTTTATCTTACTCTTGTAAGCGTTCAATCTGGATTCGCTGGATATTCTTACATGCGTTATTTAAAAGACAGCAATAAAGTTTTTGGGAGTCATAGAACACACTTAAACAAGCACTTTACGTCACATCATGCATCACTATATTTCAATCATTAACGCTGCGAATATGGCTTTGGAATATTAAGTATGGTAAAATGTAGTTTATACAAAAAAAAAATAGTTTAGTAAGGAAACGCATAACACAGTTGAAAATCGCCTTTAGCAATTTCACCAACAAACAGAAATGTACTTGAACTCTTTTGTGCAGCCCTGAATTTGATGTATAGAATTTATGGATGTCCAGTAATATGCAAAAACAATAATTAATTTTAAAAACGCATTCCAGAACTGAAATCGCACTTCCAGAAATTATCTCTCATCGATAGTACAATTACTGAATTTTTTTCTGTGTCCATGTAAATCAACGATAAATGCTATGGACACCAGATTCTGCATAACTATCTTATAGTCATAAAAAGTGGAGAAGGATTGTACTTTGTGCCAATATATTAAGAAAAAAAGAAAAAAAAAAAAAGAAGAAACAACGTATAAAGGCACAAATAAAATGTGTTTAAAAGCATACAGCTGTTTCAAAACCTCTAAGGTTTCCTCATCAGTGCTTAAAATAAAAGTTAAAACTAAGACATTGTGTAAACAGAGGGGGGGGGGGGGAGAGGTGGACAGAGAGTCAGAAAAGCGTAACTATCAGCTCTACTGCCAACGGTGAAATGCGACCTACGGCTAACAAACAGTTACGGAGTTGATCTCACGCGCATATTCAGGGAGACCAATCAAAATACCCAATTGCTCTGAAAGAGTCCAAACCCAGAAGGAGAAAAAGGGGGGGGGGGGGAGTGGAGGGAATTATAGAAAATTAAACCATACCTTTGAAAAATTGGACGTACTAGATAAATCATTAACTAAACTGTTTGAATTTTTCCATATGTGGTAAGCCTCCCAGAAGTCCAGGTCATAGATTGAAGTACATTTCTGTATTATGGAGGCTTCGGAAAATTTAAAATTATGGTTGTTGGACCAGCAGTGGTTGGCAATAGCGGAACGTTTGATATCACAATTTTTAACGCAAGTTTTATGCTCCCCCAAACGGATCTTAAAGGCACGCTTCGTTTGACCAATGTACATTTTGTTGCATTCGCAAGATATCCTGTAAATACCCCAATTTGAAAAACTGTCAATTGGATGTTTCAGATTTGTGAATTGAATTTTATTAAAAGGAGTATAAACTACTTTAATGTCAAATTTTGACAAGATTTTAGAAATTTGATGGCTTATTTTCGGAAAATATGGGAGTATAATTAAATTTTCATTACCGACAGTATTAGCCCTGGATTTTGTACGTTTACTTAGTTTGTTATGAATGGAATCGACGATTTCAGCTGTAAAACCTCGATCAATGGCAATAGATTTAATGTAGTCTAATTCTGTTTTTAGTAAACTGTCGGAAGAACAAATATTTAAAGCCCTGTAAACATAACTGTTAAAGGCAGCCAACTTTTGATTAGGTGGATGGGATGAAAGGCGATGTGGGGGTAAGGATACTGCGAATGGTTTACGGTAAACAGTAGTGTGAAACAAATTATTTTCGCGGAAAACCATAACATCAAGAAAGGGCAAACGACTGTTATTACCTCCAATATCAGCAAAGCTGCATCAAGTTGCATAAAAAATCTATAATCTAATACTGACATAGTTATCAGCAAGGCTGATAAGGGTGGCCAGATTGTTGTTATGGACAAGTCTGATTACCTATCCAAAACACAAAACTTGATAGACGAGGGTCCTTATAAAAAGATTAAATCTGATCCTTCTCAAAAAGAATTGAAAACTATAAAATCGGCTATCGAGCACTCTCCACTCATTTCCAACAACGTTAAATTATCCCTCATTCCTTCAGTGTCACACTGCGCAAGATTTTATACGCTCCCAAAAGTCCATAAACAAGGCATTCCTTTCAGACCAATAGTTTCGAACATTGGTACCTCTTCCTATAAATTAGCGAAATATTTGACCTCTATTTTCTCCCCCCTGCTCTCTAACAATATCTACACTTGCAGGAACTCTTATGAGTTTGTTAATAAGCTTCGTAGCTTCAGTGGTACTCAAAACAATAGTATGGTTTCGTTCGACGTTAAATCACTATGTACTAACGTACCGGTTCAAGGTGCTTTAAATTGTCTTAAATTACTCCTACAAGAATTTCATTATTCATATTACGAAATTGATGAGCTTATACATCTTACTAGCATTTGTTTATCGCAAAACACATTCATTTTTAATGGTAATTTTTATTGCATGACTGATGGTTTGTCCATGGGCTCCCCCTCAGCCCCATCCTCAGTGATATTTACATGCACTATTACGAATCAAACCTTTTCAAGATATTATCCTTTCCATTTTACATCCGCTATGTCGATGACTGCTTTGCATTAATAAACTCTGATGATCTTAATCTTACTAATATTCTCGATATTATGAATTCTATAGATGAACATATTCAGTTCACTTTCGAACTCGAAAATAACAGTCGTTTGCCCTTTCTTGATGTTATGGTTTTCCGCGAAAATAATTTGTTTCACACTACTGTTTACCGTAAACCATTCGCAGTATCCTTACCCCCACATCGCCTTTCATCCCATCCACCTAATCAAAAGTTGGCTGCCTTTAACAGTTATGTTTACAGGGCTTTAAATATTTGTTATTACGACAGTTTACTAAAAACAGAAATAGACTACATTAAATCTATTGCCATTGATCGAGGTTTTACAGCTGAAATCGTAGATTCCATTCATAACAAACTAAGTAAACGTACAAAATCCAGGGCTAATACTGTCGGTAATGAAAATTTAATTATACTCCCATATTTTCCGAAAATAAGCCATCAAATTTCTAAAATCTTGTCAAAATTTGACTTTAAAGTAGTTTATACTCCTTTTAATAAAATTCAATTCACAAATCTGAAACATCCAATTGACAGTTTTTCAAATTGGGGTATTTACAGGATATCTTGCGAATGCAACAAAATGTACATTGGTCAAACGAAGCGTGCCTTTAAGATCCGTTTGGGGGAGCATAAAACTTGCGTTAAAAATTGTGATATCAAACGTTCCGCTATTGCCAACCACTGCTGGTCCAACAATCATAATTTTAAATTTTCCGAAGCCTCCATAATACAGAAATGTACTTCAATCTATGACCTGGACTTCTGGGAGGCTTACCACATATGGAAAAATTCAAACAGTTTAGTTAATGATTTATCTAGTACGCCCAATTTTTCAAAGGTATGGTTTAATTTTCTATAATTCCCTCCACTCCCCCCCCCTTTTTCTCCTTCTGGGTTTGGACTCTTCCAGAGCAATTGGGTATTTTGATTGGTCTCCCTGAATATGCGCGTGAGATCAACTCCGTAACTGTTTGTTAGCCGTAGGTCGCATTTCACCGTTGGCAGTAGAGCTGAAAGGTACGCTTTTCTGACTCTCTGTCCACCTCTCTCCCCCCCCCCCCTCTGTTTACACAATTTCTTAGTTTTAACTTTTATTTTAAGCACTGATGAGGAAACCTTAGAGGTTTTGAAACAGCTGTATGCTTTTAAACACATTTTATTTGTGCCTTTATACGTTGTTTCTTCTTTTTTTTTTTTTTTTTTTTTTCTTTTTTTCTTAACTATCTTATAGTGTAAGTCTATAACGTACATAAGTTTCAATATGTTTAAAATAGTGTAACATTATTAAAATAACGGATGTAACAAAAATGACGGATGTATTTAAAAAAACAATTAAACAAAAATGGAAAGAGATAGAAATGCACCGTTTTCTGCATTCTACTGGTGAAACCAGTAAATTTTTATTCACACAGAATTTCAAATTCACTTACGAAGTTCGATAACAGATGGCGGCACCAGTGATCTCTGAAAACTCTAGATAAACAGCGTGAGCTGCTCAGACACACAAGTTTCTGTGGAATATTGTTTATTTGTTAGAACAGTGGATTTTCTGGTCTTAGAATGCCACCGCCTGCAACAGAGTATTGTTAAAAGAAGGCGATGTTTACAGAAAAAAATTCATCTCAAAAATGGTCGGAAAAGTGATACAATAATGGCTCTGTACGAAAAATGTGAAAGGACTTGGAACTTTAATGATGATTGTTCTAGAAATGTCGGACGCCCACGTGCGGCAGTTACAGATGCAAATGTTGAATTCGAGCTAGTGATAAATGAGCTTTCACGGGTTTCCGTTTGCAAAGTTGCAGCTCAGGCTAGAATACGACGCATGTCTGCGCACACCGTATTATGCGTCACAGCCCCGGTCTGTTTCCTTTAAGTATTCAGACACGGAAACCACTTAGTGTTGCTGCCATTAATTCACGCGAGACATTCGCGAATGCTATGCTGCAACAACTGGGTGCCGTCGAAATAGACGTCGGAAATATTTCGTCCTCCGAATGAAACGTACTTTTCCCTGGACGTCTCGGTTCATGCAAGACGATGCCCACCCGCATCGAATAGCTGAAGTCAACAATTCCCTTTACGAACATTACGATGATCTTGTTATTGCCCAGGATTATTCAAAGCATTCGGAAAGCAGCGTGGATTGGCCACCCTATTCTCAAGATTTTACTCCTTGCGACCTTTTTCTGTGGGGGAGTACTTGAAAGACCACGTATACCACCAAAATCCAAAACTACTGCCGATCTGGAACAACAGATCTCTGCTGCATGTCAGAGCATTCCGGCTGTAGCGTTAGTATGTACTTCTGCTAATTTTGTGTTCAGACTGCGCCTGCAGATTGTGGATGTATGGAAAATATCGTTATCTAATTTTTTTGCAACATGTTCATAAAGTTTTTTTAGTTTTCCCACTCAGCAGCACCTTCTATTGTCAAACTTTGTAACTAAATTTTGAAATATGTTTGGCTAAAAATGTACTGGTTTCCCAAGTAGAGTGCAGCAAACGATGCATTTCTATAGCTTTTCGTTTTCATTTAATTATATTTAAATGAACCCGTCACTTTTGGGATACCCTGTACATTGCAAACAAGTTTTCCACTAGAGCATAATGCTATGGGATTCTTTTAAGTGTCCCTGTAAACGAACTTTAAATTCTACACACATCATTTTTAGTATCAAACATGCCATCGTATAACTCGGCAACATATACCAATTAAATGCAAATCCGAATGTAATTATGCTAGTTAGAGCAAGAACAGACAGACGGCCAGTCAAACCGAAGTCATAAACACTTTTCAGTTACATTGGGAAGCGTTAACCCTTACCGGCGCGGAGTAATTCTGTTTATAAACTGATCAAATAATGGACTGACACCGGATTTTATAAACGAATTCATTAGAAAATATGAACTTGCTTATTTTCATGTACATAATAATAGAAAAATTTTAGTTAAATATTCTTGGTGCCTTTTGTCAGTTTTGGAATTAAAATTAGGTGTCGTTTTTTAAGGGCACCGAGCCGGTAAGGGTTAAATAACTAAAGAGTGCAAACTATAAAACAAGTTAACCCAAAAAACAATGAAGAAACCCGTACAGAAAATACTAAAGAACATAGTTGAAATTTATTTTTAGTAAAAACTTTAAAAGCATTTTTACATTTAACCCTTTCGGGTCTGATTTTTCTTCTTTTTTTTTTTTTAGTTTGAGAACAAAATTACTTTTACTTATACTAATCGTAGCTATTCAAATAGGTTTACTGAAGTTTAAACATACTAAATAACAGAGGTGAAATTTATTTTTATTAAAAACTTTAAAAGCATTTTTATATTTAACCCTTTCGAGTATAATTGTTTTTTTTTAAGTTTCAGAAAAAATTACTTATACTAATCGTAGCTATCCAAATAAATCACTGAAGTTTAAAGAGTATCTCATTGTCAGAAATCTAGCGAATGTACTTATTTTGTATACTATTCAATTCATATTTATATGATAATAGGTTAAGGAAGAGTTTGGGGAGACGTTTGGAAAGGATCGTATTAGAACATGTTTTAACTGATATTACAACTTTCTAATGTTTCCTGTGTTTTATCACACGTGATCCGTTCAGAAAAGTAACCTATATTTTAAATTTAAAGAGTGAAATATATGTAAAATATAAAGGAATCGCTAACGGGGCAAAGAGAATTAAGCAAACTTTTATTATTATTGTTATTAATAAATGTCGAAACATAAATGAAGTCATAATAAGAAAGACATAGTATACTTTCATTTCTATATGTAGATTAGATAGCAACGAAAGTAATTGTTCAGACAAAATAATACTCAGTGAAAAGACTATTAATATGAGAGAAGACTATTAATAATACACCAGAACCGAAAGGGTTAATATATTTTATCGATTGCCCATTAATAACACCAAAAAAGCATTTTTATATGAAAAATAACGATTATGCACTTAAATATACATTATGATTAAAAAAGATTATGTGTAGTTTAGAAATGTATTTAAAGTTATACTTTCTGATTAGCATCATTCCGAGAATTAACCTTTTGCATTTAGGCGTCTCTTGCACAAATTTTATTCCGTGGGCACCACTTTTTAAAAAGGAGTTTCCTTTAAGTACACAATTTCAAATATGCTCTGATTAAATAAGGCAAATTTTATTTTCCTGTATTACTGGTGCAAAAAACAAATTTTACAAAGAAAGATGATGTCGCTGCAGCAGCGACAACAAAGTACAAAGGGTTAACAGTCGAAGAAATTTTAAAAGATTTCACCATTTATACAGCCTTTTTTATTCTAATTATTTCTATGTTTGAGTGAGTCAATTTGGTATTTATATATGTATACTAGGGGGCTCTGCCCCCTGCAAGCTACGCTCGCCAACCCCCGTTCAGACACTGCAGAATCTAAATACAACATAGTAATAACATTAAAACGTTGCTTTGAAGTGGAAATTAAATCTCATTATTTGTTGCATTGTCACATACTCACCGGGTTTGGTGTGATTTTTTTTACGACAATTTGGCGAAAACCTCGTTTTCAAATACCTGTTACATATGTATTTTAAAATTATTTTCTGTTATTTTTAAAATGAAATAACAATAAATAAAAAAATAATTTATAGAACAAAACAATTTATAACATTTTGTGTAAATAAAAAGAAAATAAATTCAAATAAACATTTATTAATAAATAAGCAACAATAGCCGGGTTACCATCTCAGGCAAAATAACGCCATTTTGGCGACAATTAGGTACCCCGTTGCGTATATGATATCTGTGTCTTATATTTTTCTTTTCGTTTCGTTTAAAAAAAAGAATGAAGTAAAAGCCATTTATTTTAAAGGTTTCAATTTTAAATGAAAGTTTTGTATTAAATAAAATGATAATGAAATACAAATTGAATTATGAATAAAAGTAACATAATGCATTTCTTAGCATACATTTAAGGGAGGCCAAAGTCGTCGCCAAATTAATTTTAAATAATCTTTTCTAAAATATGAAAAAAAGTATCTGTTGTGATTAAAATTTGAGTTGTCATCATTAGAAAAGAGTATTTAAAATTAGAAAAAAAATATTTCGAAAACTAATTCAAATTTTAAAATTCTAATACCAGTTTTGAGATGTGTGGATCAATACGGATTTTTGGTGTTAATTTCATCGCAAAGTAATCTATATTTTAGGAGAAATCGCCGTGAAACGTAATCAGTTGTTTAATCAGTCGTTTCATAGAATCGTTACATGAATTCGTTTCATTAGGATTTTATATATACGAGTTGGAACCCGTCGAAATTCGACGAACTAAAATGTTAGAAAGGAACTGTCAGATCGAAATTATAATAAACCTACAAAAATAATTACAATAAAAAATTAATCTTACATTGGCTGTCTAACTCTTAAAAGAAATAATATTTTTAACCTAAAATTACCAAAATATTATTTCCACAAACTTCAACTGCTTAAATTATTGAAAAATTAAACTGTATTAGAATACGTAATCAAGATGAGTAATTATGATGAAGTTATCGATTGAGGCTCTTATGTTTGTTTTTACGGGATGAAAAATCAGTAAAAAGGATTTAGCTTTGTCACATCATAAAAATTTCCCCCATAAAATCTAAACTATACGTTATTTTCACATTCTCATAATTTATATACGCACCACTAAAATTCACAATTTGAAAGTATTTAAACGCGCAATAGATTATTAATGAAAGTATTTCCAAACTTAAAGTCACGTTTGTCAGATACAACTTCTCATGTGAACATTCGCACAAATTTTAAGTTCTAATCTCAGTACCCGCGAAAAAAAATATTCAGAAATTTGCCTTTAGTTGTCATAGTATTGGTCAAATATTTAGTTTTACAAAAAAAAAAAAAAAGATCGTTTTGTTTTAAATATGACATCATTTTTATTCACTGAATCAGTTTGCCTAGCGTCTCAAACTCGGTATCAGCGTAATGTAAAAATATTGAAATGTAATTGATTTATGAAGAAGAATGCGTGTTTGTTTTTTTTATGTCTGACGTCATTTTCTGTTCACAAATGATAAAAAAGTTACTTTTATTTTTAATGTGAAAATGGCATCATCAAGAATATAATCAATAAAAATAATAAATCATGACTGTTTTCCCTTTACTTTCAATATAAATGAAGTGCTTCAGTTGCCACGATTACAAAATTTGTATTAAAAACTACAAAAAAATTAATATCTCAAAAACAAATTGAGATTCAGCTTTCAAACAAATTGCATTTAAAAGCACATTTTTTTTCCCTGTACGAAGGTGTAAAAATTGAAAATATGCGATGCTTAGAAGTTTAAAAATTTGCAATAGCGAAAATTGCAAAATCGAAATTTCATTTCAAATCTCAAAGTGTTGCCATTCGCAAAATGACGCATGCGTTACGCACAGATATGTTTGTCCTTTATAATATAGATAGGGTAGATATATAATATATACGGGGCATTCTCACAATCCTTTGACTTCCATGTCCCTGAATAATAATTTTTATTTTAACACACTTTTTTGTGTTTTTTTTTTAAATTTCATATACTGGGGAACATCCCATTGCATGATTGCATAACAATATTAACGATATAAATGAGTTTTGGACGATGTTGGTTGTCCAAACACCAGGAAAACGCCTATACCACCCGGTGTCCCTGATGCTATTTTTAAGTTTGGAGCTGTCTGTATCAAATTGTTTCAATAAAGGCAATTCGATGTAATTTTTTTTCGAAACTGAGACAGTTGCTTTACATGAATGTGTAGCAAAAAATTAAACTGCACACATTTTTACGGTTGATATTATTTTTTGAAACTGTCCCTGGGTTTTTCATCCTTACCGTCCCTCTTGCTAAACTTACACAGGAAATCACTTCAGATGCAGCCACAGAATTTTTTTTAAGTTTTTTCTCATGCAGAAGTACGCCAGAGAAAGTATGTCTAAAATTCTTTGACAGGAAATTTACTGCAGAATTTAAATCAACATTTAAATATCAATTACAAGATCGTGGCTTTATTGGTAGTCTTGCTGTCGCCAAGGTGTATTCCTGCACTTTTCGAGGTAAATTTAATCCAAGGTTAACAGCTGTTTCTAAAAATCAATGAACATTGTGCCTATCACTTAGTCTTAACATGATTTGCCTAAAATAAGGGGTAATTTTCCTTACCGTTCCATCCTTATCGTCCCTTTTTTCCCAGTTCGTCCCTTTTTTCCTATACCGTCCCCTTTTTAGGTAGATTTCGTAAGAAATACTACCTATTGCAGTCGTTACCATGGTGCGACTTTTGAAAAATTCCTTCATAACTTTTCATTATAGGACCCCAGGAACCCAAAACCACCCCCACCTAAAAAGTTTATATATATATATATATATATATATATATATATATGTATGTATGTATGTACTAAATTTTGTCCGCACGATAAAAGTCGCAATTATGCACGAATCATCTTCAAACTCGCCAACAACTTTGAGATGGCTAATATCTCGGCGGGGATTGAAAATGGGCGAAATCGGCCCAAGAGGGTGGAAATGGGGAGGGTTCAAAATTTTGAATACTGTCTTAACATGATTCTGATAAAACCAGCTCTTACACAACAATGGCAGGAAAAAAATAAAAGTTTTTCGTTATAGCAGTTGCCAACAATTAAAAAAAAAACAAGTAATAAAATTCTCACCACAACAATTACTTTTCTTTTGCAAAATATTCACGTGTAAAATTAAATAGTTTGACAAATTTAAAACAAATTGAATATTACGTCATAAGTTTCCTAGAGCAAGATTTCAGCATGAAAACTCAAAATAAATAGTTTGACGAATTAAAAAAATATGTATATTGCATCATATTGGAAATATAATGGACCAGGGTAAGGTAAGCAGGTGAATATGTATATATAATAGCAGGTGTAGCAGTAATAATAGCAGGTGAATATGTAACGCCATGTAAGTTTAAAGAAACTTATTAACACATGATAAAAACCCAACTATGGAAATATTAACATATTTTAACACTTTAAGGTTCTCTGAATTTTTTGTAGCCATTTTTTAAACCTATTCCATATATATGTGTGTGTGTATTCGTGTATATTACAATTTTCACAAAAAGTTTAGCTCCCTACAGCTCGCTCTTTGTGAAGAAACTGGGTTTTATCTCTAATCTTGATTTAAGTTTCGTTGGAGAATTTAGTACTTAACATCGAAATCTACCTCCGCCTGTAGGCCCGAGCCGGCAGGGATTTTTTTTACCTTACTGTCCCTTCTTTAATACCCCTTTAAGACAATGTTATACCAAAATTGTGTACTAAAAATACTACATTGTTATTATTTCTTATTTGAATGTCCTGTGGGTACTATGCAAATCCATTATAAGTAAAAATTTCGAAGAAAATGAAAAGTTTTAGTGGTAAAAGGGTAAGGGAATTTAAACACGCAAAGTTTAATTTTCCATAACATAAGTTTAACATAAACCTTAGTTAAATAAAAAATATTTTCACTGCTGACCATTTTTTCTTTATTTTGAATCATTAAGGCATTCGTCTATCAGATTAAAATGTTATTTTAGCAAGTTTAATTTCGTCAGATTTTTTCCCCCAAAAGTCAAATGATTGTGAGAATGCCCAATATATATATATATATATATATGTGTGTGTGTGTGTATCATTCATTTTATTTTATTTATTTATTTATAACATTTTGATTTCACTATGAAATATTAGCCAGAAAAAATTCTTAACTTTTTATATTATTTTTAATGGAAACCAGTAAAATCTTCTCTAATAGGGCAGCAAGCTATAGACTTAAAAAATATATATATATGCTGGAAATTACTTCTAACCCTTTCAAAAATTGGTGAATTGAGATAGAGTTCTCAATCAAAATAAATGTGAATCTACATTTTTCTTTTGGTCTATTTGACGTTGTAAAAATTCATTTGTGTTCAATTGTGCAATGTTTAGAAGGCTAAAATAATTACAGTAAATGCGAAATTTATTGATCCAGTCGTATAATCCGTTGCATCAATATGACATCTTTGTTATTCATGGACATTGTTTTAATATAATATAGATAGATCTGAAACATTTTACAAAAAGTTTTCAGATACTCGTTATTTATAAATGAAATGCATTTACATGTAGCTTCGTCAATTAACTCATTTCCATTATTTCCTATATGCTTCCAACTTTTGGAAGTTCCTAAGGAGTTATTCCAAAACACGTATTTATTTCAAATGCAACTATTTTAATATATTCTGCATATAAATAAAGAAAATAAGCCCTCAAAACTAAATTTTAATTAAATTGGTTTCGAATCTTTTATTTTGATTTCTGCGAACACATTAACTTAAATTATGAATAAATACAATGAAACATATATCTGTGATGTTTCAAAATAATTATAATGATGTGGAAAGAGGGATTGTTTATGTATAACACAAGCATCGTATTATTAAAACAATAACATTTTTAGCATTGCTAGATTAACTACTATTATTTGAAAATGAGTCATTTCACGGAACTCAAATATATATCAAAATCAGAGTCATTATTTTCTGAAAGGAATTTTACCCAATAGCATTTTAGTACGCATAACGGAATTTATAATTTTGACAGAAATATATAACAAAAGATATTCTAACCCTTTACGCCCTGACCCGCACAATTGTACGGGTGATACTAAAGTAAAAGAGAATGACTATTTCCTGTGTTGTGATATTTTTGAACCAAATCTGTACATTTATATGTGTTAATTGGCTTTAGATGTTTTGATAAGATACAACCAGGGGGCACCAACTACAATACAGGGTTAGATTTTCTGCTTTTAAAAAGACTATCATCTGACAGCAATAGACAAAAAGTATGTACTATCATAATTTCTTTTAAATATGATTTTTAGTGTTTGCTTGGATTTAATTATCTTTTCATATACTTTATTCATGATTTTAATTGATTTTGTCTTCTATAAATTTAATTAGGCTTTACAAATGTTGAAAAACAAATGACCCGCACAATTGTGCGGGTCCGGCATTTGCCACTTCCAAAATATGTACAATTCCTAATATATGAAATTTTTATTTTTAAGTGATTTTTTTTAACTTATGTTTTTAGCAATTTATTTTTTATTAATTACATTTTTAAAGCGGATTAATTTTAAATTAATAGGTTTGTACTAATCATGATTTCTATTTAAAATTGATAGGATTAGGATTATGCACATTAGGGTGGAACTAAAAAACGAAGTTTCGAATTTTATATTCTAATAGCGATTATTTTTTTCCTTTTTAACTCCATAAAAAGAAAATATTTTTCTTTTAATTTTAAAATTATATTTTCCGTTTCCTCAAAGCATCTGATTTTCCATAAAAAATGATTAAAAGTCAATAAATGCATATAAAGTTTTCTAAGCTTATTGTTAAATTTATATTTTCAAAATTAAATTAATTAAATGTTAATGTCCAGTAATAAAGGGAATAATTTAGTTTTAGTGCCATGAAAAGGATGGCCCCAGTTTATTTGACTTCTGTAAAAGTCAGCGTAGTGGGCGCCGGCTTTCATTGTCTCTCATTTATTTGGCTAAGACTCATAACAAGTTAGTCCGATTTAGCGTGTGTCAACAGTTTCTTCGATTATTTTTCAATAAACAGTCGGTGTCAAATGTGACAAAGTCTGCTAACGTACCTAAATCTTGAAAATTGTTGAAGTGTCTTGTATTTTGCTAGCCAAAAAAATTAACATTAGACTTGTTATCTTTAGCGAACATATGAAGATGTTATGAAACATTATTTATGGATTCAATTTAACTTAAAATCTGCCATCTGGAATGTGGAACACATTGTTTCTGAAATATCTAAAGCTGTTACTGATACAATTAAAAGTGTATTGCTGAAACCTTCAATTCCAACAGTTCCTGATACACAAATCATAAAAAAAATTATTAGACTATCGTGCGAAATGTCAAAATTTGAAGAAAAATATTAAGATAGGAAAGAATAATCCCACATCCGATATAAAATTGCAAAATGTTAGGTAATCGTGCAAAAAAATTTTATTTGTGTAAATACACTAAATATTATCTTGTATTTTAACAAGAACGTCACCTACTAAAAGAGAAAAGAGAGATGGGGTGATGGAAATGGGATCAATAGATATAAAAACCATAAAAAATGTGTAGCAAGACTTGAAAAGGAAGTCATCAAGGAAAGGAAAAGTTATTTTAAAACAAAAAAGTGTTATTTTGACTGAATGATCGTCAAAAATAGTCAAATAATAGTCGTGAAAATAGTCAAATGAAATAGTTCGAGGGGGGGGGGGGGATAGTTCAATCGGTTGTTCTTCTAAACCTGGATTTGATAATCAACAAGGTGAAAGAACCGGAGTATTAGACAGAACTGCAAATATTATTGCAAATAGCACCATTGAAAATATGGGTATTTCTGATGATAATAAAGAAAAGGTAACTGAAAGAAGGACTTGAAGACGACAAAGAGAAAAGAAAAAGAAGAATTTGAAAGAACAAGTAAGACGAAATGAGTTAATTTTAGAATGTTTGTAATTTGATGACAGAAAGGATAACACTATGATAACTGAAGCAAAGGGGACAAAGTACTACTAAGAATACTTAAAGAAGAACACATGGTCTTAGTTAAAAAACAAGGATCAAAATATTTTTGTCATATTTCATTGACATGTTCTTTTTATATTAATATAGCTACTGAAATTTTGGTGTATTTTCAAAATAATAATACAGACATTTCAAGTTTGAAATTTATTGGGAGAAACAATGCAGGACGGAAATCTGGAGTTAACGAAACATCAGAAGCAAAAACTTAAGAATGGATAATTTGCTTATTGCATGCAAATGAACTTTTTTTTAATATATACTTATTTCAATATCTTACTGGAAAAACTACGGGTACTAAAGGATTTTCTGGACCAATAGGAAAGCAACTTGAAAAAATGCGAACATATTGAAATTATTGACTGTAAAAACATGAATCCTGATTTGATGGACTGATTGGATGAAGAACTTAAAAAAAAGTACACACAGGGGACACACCTGAATTTTAGATTTTCCTTGTCATATTCAAACAGTGGAAACGTTTGTCAAAGTTGTCCCGAGAGCTGCGT
The DNA here is from genome assembly GCA_963932465.1 of Maratus speciosus. Lineage (NCBI taxonomy): Eukaryota > Metazoa > Arthropoda > Arachnida > Araneae > Salticidae > Maratus > Maratus speciosus. The sequence goes on along the minus strand of OZ010799.1, from coordinate 218,900,055 downwards.
CAACCGTCTTTAGATATTAAGCAAGAGATGGCTGTATCTTGTGAAAGTTGAATTCTCGCAATGTAATGACAAAGTTTGCCTAAGAAGTCAGTAGGATGAATATCAAATTGAATTAATACATAACAAAGGGAGGTAAGGAGGGTGGAAGTCGATATTTAACCATTTCCTCGTGGTGACTTCTGGGTAGTATTTGCTTAATATACGCATATATTAGCTAACAGCTACAATGTTTACTTTAAGTTACTTTATACTGAAATTTTAAAACTTTGACGTCCTTGAGGAACCGGGAAACAAATTAATTTTAAAAAACCTTTTCAGCCAAAAGTTTAGACATTCAAAAAGAAAAAAGTTTTCACTATTACATATTGAAACAAAAAAGTTTTTTTTACCTATACTTAAGTTCCACCCTAATGCACATGTAACGAACTGCATGTTTCTGCTCTGAGTTATAGATGTCATATATGATTTATAAGTTTTATCTGCATATCACGAGATATATTTTTCAGTTTGATAAATTTATTCCATTTTGTCGACACAGCAAGTAAACCACCAGGAATAAATAATAAATTATGGAAAGTTCAGCAAATGCTCGATAGATTCCGTAGTGTCTGCTTGAATTTACCAGGAGATCAGGGAAAATTTTCCATAGATGAGCAGACGATTCCTTTTTTTAGGACGTGCTTCAGTAAAGCAGTATATAAAAAACAAACCACACTCTGTTGTAACCGTATTACCTGGGATAGTTTTAAATTTTGTAGTATACCAGTGGGAAAGTACAGACCTGGTCCACAAGAATCAGGGATTAGGACCTGCTGTAGTCCTTACTTTGGTTTGGACCTAGTATTATGTACTTCGATCGGTATTTCAACAAAATACCGCTGCTGGAAAAACTAAAAAAAATAAATTTGAAGGATCTGGCACAACCCAAACGGAGTAAAGGGCATACCATTTGTCAACGGCTCTTAAGAGGGGTGTGAGCATTCACTGTTAAACATTTTGCAGCCTTCTGGCAGGTCATTCGACCGTTTTTTGAAAAAACGGTTTCATAACCATAATTTAACTATATTCTGTCCATAAAATGGCCAATAATATGGTCAGAATAGTGTTAAAATTACGGTTATGTAACCGTTTTCGGAAAATACGGTCAAATGACCTTGCCAGAATGCTGCAAATTTTTAACAGTTGAGCACGTCTCAGAAAATGTAATTGTAGTGATCTGTCCTAAAACAAAAATTGTTTCAAGCATTTTCATTGTGGCTGATGAAAATTATCTCAATAAACAACTTTTTTTGCTTAAACTTTTATCTTTAGATATTTAAACACATAATCCCAAAGTACACATTTGTGGTGATTTAGCCCAAAAACGTCTACATTAAGACCGAAACCGCACAATTGTGCGGGTCCTCCCTTGGCATAACCTGACATCGGGTACTTTTTTTAATATTTTTTTTTCAGTCAAATACGGTCCTATCGATAATGGGAAAGCACCCAAACTTTCAATTTCTACCAAAAAAAAAAAATCTCGGTCTTAAAGGGATAAAAAAAAAAATACATTTCTAAAAGGTTAACTAATATGTGTCGAGCGCAAGAATCGGCTATGCAGTTTTTCGACATAGGCTGTGGGTCAATCTTTAAGCGGTCCTAGGACTCGTAAAATTGAAAAAAAAATAAAAAAAACAAGACCATTTTCAGCATTTAATATCATAAAATGTATATGATTTTAAAACACAACTTTTAATTTGATGAAAGATATAAGTATGTCCTTTCATTTCATCTATTTCAAAAATTGCAAGATGCAGAACTACCATTTATAGGAGGTTTCAAACTGTCAGGCATTTGTCGAGTAGAAAATTGGTATAACAGATTACGCGCAGAATTAAAAAATAAATTTTGCAACAAGAATGAATTTTTGTGTGCCTATTTATACTTCAGATTGTAATAATTACTGTGAACCTACAAAAATTGTATTTAAAGCATTTTTACATTTTTAATACAAAGTTGTATTTAGCTTGTACAAAATTTTGAAAATTTCAACAGTATAATCACCTAAAAAAATATTTTTTTGAACAATAAAAAGGAAATTTTAGGTTCAGTTTAAACAGACTAACATGAAACATTTAAAAAAAAAATTCCATGGAAAAATATTCAGATGTTTTTGAGATATCCTGCGCGTTATTCACAAAAACGTGATTTGGAGGGAAAATGACTTCAAAGTTTAAGAAACACCGCTTCTGCTGTTGAGCGGGTATAACTCTAAAACCCATAACTTCTGTTCTAATGGGAATTTCAAGGAAACAATTATATTAAAATTTTCAGAAAAGATAGAAGTTTAACATCTAAAAAAATTAAAATTTCGAAACTTTTGAGGCTTTAAGAGTCCTGAGATCCCTTAATGTTCCATAGAATTCATTTTAAAAAAAGTTCTATACGCAAGAAATAATTTGATCATTTAAAGAGATGGTTTCAAAGACGCTTTTTAATTGGGAAAATAATATTTTTTTTTTTTTTTTGAGTATTTGGGGGGAAATTTTGATTGAGTAGATTTTCTTCAAAGTTTCTTTAAAGGTTATTGTTACTCCATACTCTGCAGAACTTTCTCCAATCGACTATCGTTTTTTTTCAACATTTCGAGCTTTTGCTGGTAAAGAAAATATTCATAAAAGATTCAGCCATCAAAACTGACATTGAAGAGTTCTTTCAATCCAGAACGGCTGACTTTTTACTTTCTTCTGTCTTTACAAGAAGAAAATATTGGATTCGTGAAATTTTTCGAATTTCGATTTTCGTCGGATTTACACGTTTTAAGGGTTAGAGATTTCGAAAAACATGTTTTTACAAAAGGTCTGTCTTTGAGTCTGTGATTCTACCTGTCTGTCTGTAGGTATGTATGTAACGTAAATTTTGTAGGCGCTCTATCTCAAGAACTAATGCACGAATTTTCATCAAACTTCAGATTCAGTTAGTCCCTGATATAAATTAGAGCTGTTTAATTTTTGGGGTAAATCGCCCAACAGGTGGCGCTGCTGTCCTGCATTTTTGACGATTTCCGCAAGAGCTGTATCTCAAGAACTAATGAACGAATTTTCATCAAACTTCAGATTCAGTTAGTCCTTGACATGAATTGAAATTTTATTCATTTTGGTGTAAATCGCTCAACAGGTGGCGCGGCTATGCTGCATTTTTTGCGATTTCTGCAATAGCTCTATCTCAAGAATTAATGCTTGGATTTTCAACAAATTTCAGATTCAGGTATGCCTTGACATGAATTAGTGCTGTTTATGTTTTGGTGCATTTCGCCCAAAAGGTGGCGTCTGTTATGCTGCATTTTTAACAGGTATACCTGATCAGGTATCTCGATGGGAAAGATTTACTTCATCGAAAGTTGCCTAATTTGATTACTGAAACTCATTCTCCATAAAAGATATTGTTGTTTGAATTTGAATTTTATCTATTAAATTCGGCATTTCATATCAGGACGTGGGTTTCAAAAGTCCCCTTATCCAAAATTTGATTTTCTGGATAAGGTGAGTTTTGAAACTTTCGTCCTCATATGCAAAAACCTAATAAAATAGATTTTTAACAATTTATCTTCTGACGGTACTTATAAGAACCGTTAAAATAACTTGTTATAAAATTCATTAATACATCGATTAGTTGTAATGAAGTTTACAATGAATCATAGATACATTCTTCTACTTTATCTTGTTCCAAAAGTATTATTGGTTACGAAAAAATAAATAAATAAAAGGATAATTTCTTTTCTTTTCAGTTTTCTTGGCATTGGGGGGGGGGGGGGATTTTCAATTCGGAAATATTTCTATGTTTCTATTGTAAGAACATTATATTTGTACATTTCCTAATTCTACGAAATACTAAGAAAAAGATTTAAAATAAAAGATTTAAGTGTGGTTAAAAATATTGCACAATATCCCTATAAATTCAAATTTAATTAATCCTTTTAAATCCTTCAATCCTTCTAAACTCCTTCTAAAATTTAGTAAATGTTTATATAAATCTTCTAATGCAGTTTTAAGAATTCACGAAAAATGATTTAGAAGATAAAATTTTCATGAATTCATAATTCAGTATATAATGAGTTATATTGCCCTACGCCAACTTCTAAAGACGTATGTATATTCTTAATCATGTTCACGAAGTTTGCACGAAGTTTCGGCATGTCAAAGTCTATTTGCACAACTTCGTTAAATGTTCAGTCGGCTTTCTAACAACAGATGTACCGGACCTCTAATATTCTGCACACTGTTAAAACACTATTCTTAAAAATAAGTAAATTGTACTAATTATTGTCCACTTCCCGATCTTAAAATAGCTCCGAGTACTTAACTCTTAAATTTGAAAAACGCATGCACAAACTTTTTCACAACTTCGTTAAATGTTCAGTCGGCTTTCTAACAACAGATGCACCGGACCTCTAATATTCTGCACTCTGTTAAAACACTATTCTTAAAAATAAGTAAATTGTACTAATTACTGACCACTTCCCGATCTTAAAATAGCTCCGAGTACTTAACTCTTAAATTTGAAAAACGCATGTACTCATTTTTTGAGTACATACAGGGACTCGAAAATAAGCATGTATAGAAACACACATACACTATAAGAAACAAAAGCGAATATAGAGAACCGACATATCACCATTTTTAATTACTGTAATTTTGAATTGTGAAGAACTACAATTTTTGGAGTAAAGAAGAACGAATTTACTTTTTTAATTCTTGAAATTTTTGCACGAGCCGCCCTGCGATTTGAACCCGACTCCCCTAGGTGGGAGATGAGTATTGTACTGACTGTGCTATAAGAGCAGTTACCAGTTGATTCCAAATGACACCTTTTATGAATCAGCGACGGAAGATCGCTAACAGCAGAGATTAATTTTCCCTTTCTTAAATATTCTAATTTCTAATAAAACAATTTTTAAACTAAATTTTCTTCTTTAACATTTCTAATGAAATTGTAAATAAATTTGAAAATTGTGTATTATAAATTAAAAATTGTAACAAAGATAGACATATCTTTAAATAAAAGCTTGGAAATCCCTACTGTCAATTCGGTATAAGAAAAGGGTTTATCAGAAAACTCGTATTTTTGAGCACATAGGATTTAAAGATGAATATTAAGACTTTAAAATACAAAATATATGTATTCATTTCTGCATACATTTATAAATCAAGTATAAGTATACACAACTTCAAAATATCATGTACTCGTTTCTGAATTAATTGTACTTAAAAAAATCGAGTACAAAGAAATTTTCATTTTTAAGTAGAATAATGCTCCTTTTTGAAGCAATTGTACTTAAAATAATGAGTACATAGAAATGCTCATTTTTAAGTAGATTATTTTTAACAATGTACTTCTTTTTGAAACAATTGTAATTAAAAAATACAAGTGCATGGAAGTTTTCATTTTTAAGTAAATTATTTTTGAGAGTGCAGTAATAACAACCGTAATGTATCCCCCCGTTCTCTGCACCCGCATATTTGTATTTCAAACGTTATTTGCAAAACTTAAAGCCGTTTCGTCTTCAACAAAAGAAAACTTTTAATAAATTTTCACCTTATCTTTTATGACGGCGGAAATTAAGCACCGCATGGATCTAAAAAGCATAAAAGTAAAAATATTTTACATTCACGAACGAAAAGCAGCGAGTAAACATAACACAACCACAGGTAAAAAAATTCAAAAACCGTTGCGGTCAAAACTGGAATTCCTCATCGTCATTCGGAAACCACTGAAAACCACTCAGATAAAAAGGGAGGAGGATTGTACTTTGTGCCATTATATTCAGAAAGAAGGAACAACGTTAAATAGCATAAATGTATGTATACAAAAGTTGCATACAGCTGTTTCAAAGCTTCTGAAGCTCCATCATCAGCGCAAAAATTAAAAATTAAAGTTTAAAATATAGCTAGCTAGAGAGACGCACATCACAGCTCGCCGTGAACAAAAAGAAAATAGTGGTAGTCGTCTAAAAACAACCGCGAAGTTCATCTTTCCCGCGCATACAAGGAGACCTATCAGAAATGCTCAGTCACTCCGGGAGAGCTCAACGAAAAAGGAGACCCCCCCCCCCTTTTTTTCCCTTCAGAGGATTTAAAACAGCTATGCACATTTTGTATTCATACATTTCTACTATTAAACGTTGCTCATTCATTCTTAAGAAACCCACTGAGTGTACATTTGCAAACGCTAGTTTTCCAGCTACTCTTATCTGTAGTTCCTGCGTGCGCGACAAGCTACGTCACATATTTTAGAGCTTTTGTAAGAAAGGACACAAAGGATTGGAGATGGAGGGAAACGAAAAGATAATTTAGGCCTCCGTTTTTGGGAAAAGCTGTTCCGCTGGGCTCCGGAGAGCAGTACTCCACAGCTCTGGTATATTCCGATCAATATTTGAATATTCACTAAAAAGAAAGGAGTACCAGAGCTCAGCTCCGACGAGCTTTGGCATGAATTAAGCTCTTGTCTGATAGCAAATACTGTTAATTAGACTTCTCGCGAAACACTATTTTCACATCTTTGAACGATTTATTGTTAGAAAAATAGACTTTGATCATGTAACCGCAATCTTCCGAAAAAAAAATATTTACGTACCACATACATGCCCAATTTACACCGTTATTATGAATTCCGTTTGTTATGATGATTTAGCCGTAAACAGCAGACACTAATGCTGCTCCTGGTTATTTTCAAAAGTATTTTGTGCTTCTCTTACTGCCGTATAAATTATTTCAAATTCACAGCCACTTTTTTCTGGACACCCAGTGTTGGGTATATCACAATACTACTAATGAAATTCAAGAAATATTACAACAATATATTATTTTACTAAATGATAGCTTATTTATATACATATAGTATTAGTAAAATAATGATCTGTTCATTAAAAAAAGGAAAAATATAAAATAAAGAGATCGGTTTTCATTTGCAACACAATCCAAGAATGATTTTAACATCAAAATTGGAGTTATAATTACTATTCAAAGAAATTTGCAACACTATATTAGCAGTTTATTTTATTCTAGCTTCCATAACAATGAATAATCATCATTCCCGTAAATCACAATTATTATATTACTAGAAAGGTAGCCCGTCAAAAATGACGGAAATTTAGATATAAAGATATATACAACTCATGTGCAAGAATATGAGTTTTCTCGCTTGTTCCGCAGTGATTATTGAAAATAACACATTTTAAGAACGAAACACATTTATGAAAAACTGTGTACAGTAGAAGACCACTAATCTGCACAGTTTGGTTTCAAGTGTTATGCAGATTTGAGGCTTTTTGCGGTCATGTCTATTCAATCTTTGTTTACATTTTTTTAACTTCATATATTGGACAATTTAGATTGTTGAGCCTTAAAAATAAATAAATAACACACTTGGAGTAAGGTTAAAAACTATTAAATTATCGTATACGATTTCATGAAATGGTATTATATGTGTGTGCTTCACGATCTTGGTTACGACATTGGCGAAATACTAACTTGTCATAATCCTAATAGTGTGGGCCGCTATAACAAAAAAGTAACCAGTTTTTAGTAAAATTTCTGATATAAAGTAGCTTTCAAAAACTTGTGTAAAATTGCAGGCCGTTCTCGTGTTATGTCAGTCCTAGGAATAATATTTCTAACACTGAAGATTTTCCATGTATATATGGAATTTAGAAAAGCTTCTCCAAAAGAACGGTCCTGAAATGACATTGTAATTCCTCTAACTTCAAAGTTTAATCGGGCCCTGATATTCAATACTGAAATCTAATAAATACAGTTATTTTGAATATTACAACAGAATTAAACAGTTAAACTTATTTAACTTAAACCTGCTGTTACTTCCCGATGTTATTTTTTAGTATTAAGAAAGAAAATAATTTAAAATTTTCAAATCATGCATTTATGGTTTTTTCCGTCTTTAATAACTAAATAATGAAAAAATAGGCTTTTGTTCTGAGCTCACAAATATTACAATAAAATAATGTAACTAAGAGACATTGCAAAATTAAATCTTTGTGATTACAAAACCATAAACAAACGATACCGCCACCATTTTACCTACTATGACGTCATTAGAATATTGCCCATTGATTGTTGGAGAACTTACTTTGTGAATGATTACCTCAATGATTTAATATTTTTGACGTTTCACGATGAATGAATCACTTGTGTTTGTTTAGGTTTATGGAATGAGATATTAAGCTGTGAACCTAATTTTAATTCAAGTTATCCAAGAATATATGCATTTTTAATCGAAATTAAAAACAATGCTTTGATCTCGATCACTTGTGTTTGTTTAGGTTTATGGAATGAGATATTAAGCTGTGAACGTAATTTCAATTGAAGTTATCCAAGGATATATGTATTTTTTATCGAAATTAAAAACAATGCTTTGATCTCGAAATAAAAAGTTTTAGTTTGTATAATTTGTTATTTCTGTTAATTATTTTTTAAAGTACTTTTCCATTATAGCGCATTTTCAAAAAAAGCTTGCCGCGATACGGGCATCGGAAAGTGAGATATGTTGCGAAAATATATAAACAGCTATGAAAACAAATCTAATGAACTTTTATCTTTGTTTATATATGCACTTATATACATAAAAAAATCGTTTCTAAATATATGTAATTTTTTTTTAATATACAAATTACGGCACAGATTTCAGATATGAACCGGGGGAACAGATGTCATATTCGCCCCATATTGGGGCGATTTTTTTCGGTTGCCAATTTGGCGAAAACATCAACAGCATAAACAACATAATCCGGGTTACCACATCAAGCCCTTTGGCGCAAGTTAAGTAGCCGTTGCCTATATGATATTGGCGACAGAAAAAAATCGCGCCAATATGAGGCGAATATGACATCTGTACCGAACCGGGATACCTAACTGGCGCCAAAATGGTGTTATTTTGCCAACTATGGTAACCCGGCTATCGTTTTTTATTTATTAATGAATTGTTTATTTACTTTTATTTTCTGTTTTTTAATTATATAAACTGCTTTGTTCTATAGTTATTATTCAAACTTTTATTTATTTATAGTTATTTCCTTTTCAAAATGATAGCAAATAATTGAAAAACATATAAGTAACTGGTATTCGAAAGCGAGATTTCTGCCAAATTGGCGTCATAGAAAAATCACGCCAACCTCCATGCGTATATTACATCTGTGCAAAAATTACTTCTGTTTCTTTATAAAAATGGGTAAATAGCTTTTTTTATATTAAATTGTCGGCACGGATGTCATATACGTCCCATATTGGCGCGATTTTTTTCCGACGCCAATTTGGCGAAATCATCAACAGTATAAACAACATTCGGGTTACCATTACAAGCAAAATAACGACACTTTGGCGCCAGTTAAGTACCCGGTGCGTATATGACATCGGCGTCAAAAAAAAAGTCGGCACAGATGTCATATACGCCAATATGGGCATATATGAGGCACAGATGTCATATACGCCCCATATTGGCGCGATTTTTTTCTGACGCCAATGTCATATACACAACGGGTACTTAACTGGCGCGAAAGTGTCCTAATTTTGCTTGATATGGTAATCCGGATGTTGTTGTTTATGCTGTTGATGTTTTCGCCCAATTGGCGTCGGAAAAAATCGCGCCAATATATGATAACGTATATGACAACTGTGCCAAAGTTTCTATAAAACAGTATAAGACTACAAAATTAAGAATAAAATAAATGCAAAATAAGACTAAAGAAGAAAGAAAAATCATGCGTTAAGCATAGAATATGAAACACTTTCCAACGCATCCTGAATGCTTTAACAAAACTTCGTTATTTAGGGAAATAAATTAAATGAGATAACGTTACTTCTTAGATATCCCGTCGACCAATTTCGCCAAATTATATAAATCGCCAAATCAATAGTAAAACATTAACAAAAATACAAATAAAACGTCGAATTAATGGTTTTATTGGCCATTATTGGCATTTAATCTTACAATTAATTAATTAATGGCAACCATTATTGGCAATTAATCTTACAATTTGGCGACAGTAATTTGGTCGACGGGATAACTAAGAAGTACCAAGATAACTAAGTAAACATTTTAGAAAACGCATAAAAAATTTTTAAAATTGATTTCAGCAGTTACCGTCCATAGCCAATAGTACCGTTATTACATGCCACTATTTAGCTAAAATTTAATTTAAACTACTCTTAAAACTACTGAAATCACATTTCCAGATATTATCATCCATAGACGGTTATGTATCCAATTCTTTGCGTGGCCATGTATATCATTTTATCTATATTCTACAAACATTTCTTAGGAAACTAAATGCAGTTCAGCGTGAAAATGCATAACTCCTTTAAAAACCACCTTTAAGCAATTTACTCTCATACTCAGTAACCCTTACGAATTCTTTTGTGTAGCCCTGCATATGAACTGTAGCATTTATACACACAGTATAGTATAAATAAATGTAGTGAAACATAAAAGCACATATCATAATTAAAAATGCATTTCTAGCAATCATTGCTTATGTACAATACTTCGGAGAAAAGTTTCTTGGCGAGAAAGAAGTTTACCAACGTATTTTCTGGGAACCTATTTACGGCTTCATACTCACAAGCAATTTTTTCCATATGTATACAATTTGGCACATATGTCATATACACACAGTATAATATTGGCGCGATTTTTTTCCAATGCAAATTTTTTTTGGCAATGTTTACTTAGTTATCTTGGTACTTCTTAGTTATCCCGTCGACCAAATTACTCTCGCCAAATTGTAAGATTAATTGCCAATAATGGTTGCCATTAATTAATTAATTGTAAGATTAAATGCCAATAATGGCCAATAAAACCATTAATTCGACGTTTTATTTGTATTTTTGTTAATGTTTTACTATTGATTTGGCGATTTATATAATTTGGCGAAATTGGTCGACGGGATATCTAAGAAGTAACGTTATCTTATTTACCTTATTTCCCTAAATAACGAAGTTTTGTTAAAGCATTCAGGATGCGTTGGAAAGTGTTTCATATTCTATGCTTAACGCATGATTTTTTTTCTTCTTTAGTCTTATTTTGCATTCATTTTATTCTTAATTTTGTAGTCTTATACTGTTTTATAGAAACTTTGGCACAGTTGTCATATACGTTATCATATATTGGCGCGATTTTTTTCCGACGGCAATTTGGTGAAAACATCAACAGCATAAACAACAACATCCGGATTACCATATCAAGCAAAATTACGAAACTTTGGCGCCAGTTAAGTAACCGTTGTGTATATGACATTGGCGTCAGAAAAAAATCGCGCCAATATGGGGCGTATATGACATCTGTGCTGAAACTTTAATATTTAATGTTTAAACTCTTCGCTCCACTCCCCTTGCATATAGTACAAACTATAACACGGATAGCGCAAAATAATAGACAGATTGGTACTTTTCCACTGTAGAGGCTTTGGCATTTTTTTTAAAAAAGCTTGGTGTAATTTGGGCATCAGAAATTGAGATTTGGGTACTTTTCCGTTATGCGGACACCATTGTCGCCAAGTGTAATAGTTGGCGCAAAATCGTGAATTGAAGCATTTTAAAAATAAAGGAAAAACCATTGTCGATACTAAAGTGAGCATTTAAAAAATATAACATTTGAAAATTCCAGACTTTTACGAATTATTTCATCAAATCACAAATATATACTTAAAATAAGTGAACAAATAACTGCTATAAAATAAAGCAATAAAATAAAACTCATATTAAACTGCTGGCATAAAATTACAAATATCTTTTAGCATTTTGAAATAATTGGCGCATTAGCATACATTTTGGCATGGTGTCCGTGTAACGGAAAAATGTCGAGATTTGTTGTCAAATCATATAAATAGCTATGAAAACAAATTTGATGAGCGTTTTTGTTTGTTTTATATGTATATTATTGATGTTTTTATGTACAAATTACATCTGTTTCTGTATAAAATTAGAGAAACGGCTTTTTAATGTTAAATAAATCGTATAAATATCGAAAAAAGGCATGTGTATATAAAATGAAACAGTGAATAGGTTCCCTGAAAATATGTTAGCAAATTTCCTTTTTCGCCAAGGCACCTATACTGGAAAAGTACCTAAAGCACATTAAAATCGCGCAGTTAGGAGCTCACACAGTACACCGTTGTCTATTGGCGGTTATTTTATTAGTAGCATCGGGAGGAAGATGTAAAGATGTACTTTAAATTCTCACCCATAGATTTCGAAAAAATATCTTAAAAGAGTGGAGTTTAAATTAAATTTCGGTGACCTCCATTATGAAAGATTAATGGTTTTAAATGGGAATTTCGCCAAATTAGCCAGCTATCACCAAGTTTGCTAGCATTTGGCGTACTGTGGTAACCCTGCATTAATATTTTTCAATAATTACTCATTTCAATGAGGCGGTCCTACCGGAATAGTGAGGGACACACAGAGACTTGGATTTTATATAAATAGATGTCATTTATTTTCCTATCTTCCGAAAATCTAATTTTCAATACTTCTGATGAAATTATAATGGAATAAATTTCTTTCTGGATGTTCATTTTGAAGCTTTTATGAATCATGCACCATGAGAAATAACTTTATGTATGATAGAATTAGTAATTATGTATTTTCCCAACGAGATACAATAAAAAACTTTTTATATGACCAACTTAACAAAATTAGTATCTATCTCAAGTAGTAAAAAAAAGGGAACTTTTATATTCAAATCAAAATTATCGCCAAATCCCTTTGAAATTTTCAGTTTTATCGAGATTTCTAATTCTTGCTATCTCTGTAGAAAGTATATTATGTTATTAACCTCAGTCAAATTTAAACTTTTCCAAATCATGTGCAATACGTCATATGTTGATTAATGAAATCGGTCTTCTGCTATTTTTTCTATCCACCCTATATACATAAAATCCTAATGAAACGGATATATGAAACAAATAAATGAAACGACTGAAATGTAACGAATGTTTGAAACGATTCTATGAAACGACTGATTAAACAACTGTTTATGTTTCACGACGATTTCTCCTAAAATGTGGAATAATTTGCGATGAAATTAACACCAAAAATCCGTATTGATCCGTAGATCTCAAAACTGGTATTAGAATGTTTAAATTCGAATTAGTTTTCGAAATATTAATTTTTTTTCTAATTTTAAATACTTTTCTCTTATGATGGCAACTCAAATTTTCATCATAACAGATATTTTTTTCCTTCATATTTTGGAAAAGGTTATTATTTTAAACTAATTTGGCGACCAGTTTGGACTCCCTTAAATGTATGCTAAGAACATTGTTTTTTTTTTTTATTTTTTTTTTATTTTTTTTTTATATTTTATTATCATTTTATTTTTAATACAAAACTTTCATTTAAAACTGAAACATTTAAATTTAATGGCTTTCACTTCTTTCTTTTTTTTTTAACGAAACGAAAAGAAAAATATTAAGCGCAGATGTCATACACGCACCGGGATATCTAATTGGCGCCAAAATGGCGTTATTTTGCCTGACGTGGTAACCCGGCTATTGTTGCTTATTTATTAATAAATGTTTATTTACATTTATTTTCTTTTTATTAAAAGAAATGTTATATAAATTTATATAGTTATTAATTAATTTTTTTATTTATTGTTATTTCATTTTTAAAATAATAGAAAAAAAATAAAAATACACATGTAACTGTATTCGAAAACGAGGTTTTCGCCAAATATTCGTAAAAAAAAAAAAAAAAAAAAAAAAAAAAAAAAAAAAAAAAATCACGCCAAACCCGATTAAATAATGTAACAAACCAGGGCATTTAATTTCAAATTCAAAGCAATGTTTTAATGGTACTACTTAGTTATCCCGTCGACCAATTTCGCCAAATTATATAAATCGCCAAACCACTCACCAAATTACAGAAATTGACGTAATTTTTACTTTAAATAACGAAAGAACAAATTAATTAGTATAACATTAATAAAAATACAAATAAAACATCGAAATAAAAATCACTTGATGACGTAAACACGTGTAACTTTCTTACAGTCAAGTGAATGCGACATTTACGATCAACCATTATTGGCATTTAATCTTATAGTCTGGCGATATATTTTTGGTCGATGGGATAACCAAGTAGTACCGTTTTAATTTACCACTCGAAAAATAAAAAAAATGCTAGCTGGCGAGTTAAAAAAAACTATTGGCGGGATTTGGACCCTGCTAACATAAAAGTATCAAGAATTCTTTGCGATCATGGCAACTTTTATGTAGTTTTATTCGAAAAACTAACTTTGATTCTTTAATCAAAATGGAAACCTTTCTTATGAAAAGCGAAGGGACTTGGACTATTGTAATATAAGCGAAATGATGGAGATAGAATAATATTTAGCGACTTATCGCCTGTGGCTGGCGAACATTAAAGTACCAAAATGGCCGCCTGGAACATAAAAAGCTAAGGGATCCACCGGAACTGTTGATAAGAGTCACATGACTTAGGCTATTATTATAGAGATTGTTTTCTATTCGAAAAACAGTGCAAATAATCATATTTCCGAACGATAAAAAAATTATTTTCACGCGACTATTAAAATAAGAAAAAAAACATTAAAATTACAATAAATGACTACGTGTTAAAATCAGGAAAATATTGAAAATTGTATTTACACGTGAATATAAAAAGAGAAAGGAAACTTTAAAATAATAAATACATTAATATGCGTTTAATCCTTTCAGGAGCAAGGTACTTCTATTCGTAAAATGTTGAAATCAGTGAATGGCACCAGAATTTACAAACAAATTTCGAAATACGAAAATGCTTTTGTTCACTTACTTAATAAAAGGAAAATTCTCATTCCAATATTCTAGTGCCAATGTGGCATTTAAGAATTAAAATTAAATGGTCCAAAAATGAACCACCGCCTTGAAGGGGATAAAGCAGTAAATTGTAGTAATTGTAGTAAATTGTATTATGTCAATCGTTTTATAACGCTGTTAAAAAATACCGGGAGGTAAAGAGTCTGTTTACTTAATTCATTTTATTTTAGCTTCTTTTAAAATGTTTAACTGATCTTCTTTAATCAAACACGAAAACAACCATTGGATGTCTTAACAGCAACCGATTCGGCCTTAAATTTTCGCAATCAAAGGGAATTGAATGGAAACCCGTTTACACGGAGGTTGCTACAGGTTTTTTCATTATAATTCAATATCGTCTAATCTTTTTAAAACCGATCAAATTAGCGTACTTTTAGATGACGGGGGTTGGCGAGCGTAGCTTGCAGAATGCAGAGCCCTCTAGTAATAGTATAAAAAGTTAATAAAATATGACTAGCTAAATTATTTGCATTTTGTGTAAAAAGTACTAAGAATTTATCAATTAAAAGACACCGTAAAAGATATCAAGACAATTTTTCTGTAATCGGGTACCACTATATCTATACTAATCTATACTTATAATCTTATCTTATCTTATCTTATCTTATCTTATCTTACTCCTATTATAAAGAGGAAAAAATTGTTTATTTGTCGGAGATAAGCTCTGGAACTACCGAACCGATTCCAAAAGTAATGGTACCAAAATGAAGGTGTTAGTCCAACTTAGAACATAGGCTATATCTTATGTCGGTGCCGCTACCCCGAAGGGGGTGTAGGAGCAAAAAACGTTCTAAAAATGCGATTTTAGCGTTACTGAAGGGCCTAGAAATATGAAATTTTGAATATTAGTTACTTATAAGATATAAATGATGTCTAAGAACAGTTCTTAAACAATTCGAAATTTAAAAGGGGGGAAATGCACAAAAAGCGTTCTAAAAAACGTTCCAAATGGTAGTTTCTACACAATCTCAGGAAATACCAAACCGATTTAAAAAATATTGGTGTCAAAATGATGGTGACAACGCTCGCTCTAAGACAGGCTATTTTTTATGCCGGTGTCACTACCCCAAAGGGGGTGAAGGAGCAAAAAACGTTCTAAAAATGCGATTTACGTGTTACTGAAGGGCCTATAAATATGAAATTTGAAATATTAGCTACTTATTAGATATAAAGGATTTCCAAGAACAGTTCTTAAACAATTCGAAATTTGGAAGGGGTGAAAATGCGCGAAAATCGTTCTAAAAAACGTTCTAAATGTTGGTTTCTACACAATCTCAGGAAATACCAAACCAATTTAAAAAATAATGGTGTCAAAATAAGGGTGTCAAAATGACGGTGACAACCCTTGCTCCAACATAGGCTATGTTTTATGTCGGTGCCACTACCCGAAAGCGGGAGCAGGAGCAAAAAACTTTCTAAAAATGCAATTTTTGCGTTACCGAAGGGCCTAGAAATATGAAATTTGAAATATTAGCTACTTATTAGATATAAAGGATTTCTAAGAACAGTTCTTAAAAAATTCGAAATTTAAAAGGTGTGAAAATGCCCGAAAAGCGTTCTAAAAAACGTTCTAATGGTGGTTTCTACACAATCTCAGGAAATACCAAACAGATCTAAAAAATAATGGCGTCAAAATGATGGTGACAACCCTTGCTCCAACATAGGCGATGTTTTATGTCGGTGCCACTACCCCAAAGGGGGTGCAGGAGAAAAACGTTCTAAATTGCGACTTTTGCGTTACCGAAGGGCCTAGAATCGTGAAATTTGGAATGGTAGTTAGTTATTAGATATCAATGATCTGTAAGGACATTTCCTAAAAAAATGGAAATTTAAAAGGGGGTCAAAATGCGCAAAAAGCATTGTAAAAAACTTTCTAAATTGCGATTTCTATGCAATCTCAGGAAGTTCTGAACCGATTTCAAATATACTGGTGTAAAAATGATGGTGACAGATCTTGCTCCAAGATCTGTCACAGGGATAACTATGATTTTTGGTAGTAAATTTCGTATTTTATTGATATTTTGAAGGAAAGGGTTGCCAGTGATTATATTTTGGCGAAAATTTTGTTGATTAGAGAATTGAAATGGCTATATCCGTTAGACAATCACCTCGCAAATAAATGAAAAAAATACTGATATTTAATTTAAAAAGACAACAAAAAATGTTTTAATAAGACATAATATTATAAAATATATACATAATTTTTAATTTAAACAGGAAATAAATATTTGTAATGCTTAAAATATAATTTATTGTGAAATTTTACAATATTTGGCGAATTATCGCCTGCCTTACGTTAAAAAAAGGAATCTGAAAATTTGATTAGACTAATTTTGAATTACATTTTTTTTTATTTTTTTTTATTTAACTATTTAATCCACGTAATGTGCTTTACAGGAGAAACAATTCGATTATAAATTATATAGATATCAGTTAATATTTTAAAAATGGAATCAAATATTTAAATTTTAGTTTGAATTTCTGCCACACAGACATATTGTAAAATCCTTTCAGGCTTAGATGCTGTATATTCAAGCGGACGCCATCTTGGATGTTTTGATATTTCTTTGCGATATTTTGTTGACGATGTTTTACATTTTATTTTCGTTAAGCCTTTCATGCACATAAATCGCTGCTTGGCGACATTTATTACTTGGCGGAAAAGGGGTTATTATGCCAAGAAAAAATCCCAGATGGCGGCCGCGGATATGACATCTGTTCCTAATTTCATACTTTTTAAAAAATTTTTCGCCGTAATTACGGAAGCATACAATTTTTATAGACTCCAACTCAGATCAATAAATATTATCTTTTTTTTTTTTTTGAAAGTATTATTGTTTATTAAATATTTCTTTGGCCATAACGCCCATTTTACGTACAGGAAAATTCACAGTTTCAAAATTTAGGAACTGAAAATTATTCTTAAGGAAATTTATGCAATCATGCGTTATTACTATAAAAAAAATTCTACACAGATGTCATATACGTACCAATTTGGCGAAAACATCAACAGCATAAACAACAACATCCGCGTTACCATATCAAGTAAAATAACGATACGTTGGCGCCAGTGAAGTACCCGTTGCGTATATAACATTGGCGTCAGAAAAAAAAATCGTGTCATGACAATATGACATCTGTGCCAAAAATTTAACATTTTGAATTAAAAATTACTTGCTGAAAAAAAATTGCAAATCGTTTTAAATTCGTTATTTTTTCATATTTTCCGCTCTGTTAGGCAATATTTTAAAAGATATTGGACTAATCTTAGATATTTAAAAGCACATAAATTAACGTCTGAATTCCAGTTTTATATTATTATTATTATTTATTAATTGTTTATTTTTATTATTATTATTTATTTTATAGTCTTCGCTAATCAAGTCACCGCCAAATGGCATATTTACTATATTATTGGAAGTTTTAGTTGCACAGATACGCTTCATGGTACCTAATGGGCTCCAAATTGGCGTTATTTTGCCTGACATGGTAACCCAGCTATTGTTGCTTATTTATTAATAAATTGTTTATTTACTTTTATTTTCTTTTTTACAATTATGTAAAATGTTTTGTTCTATAGATAATAATTAAACATTTTTTTTTTATTTATTGGGTACTACTTAGTTATTCATCGACCAATTTCGCCAAATTATATAAATCGCCAAACCACTCGCCAATTTATACAAATTGACATTTTTTTTTTTTAAATAATGGAAGAACAATTAAATTAGTATAACATTAATAAAAATACAAATAAAACGTCTAAATAAAAATCACCTGATGATGCAAACACGTGTAACTTGCTTAAAGTCAAGGGAACGTGACATGTACGATCAACCATTATTGGCATTTAATCTTATAGTTTGGCGATAGATTTTTGGTCGACGGGATAACTAAGTAGTACCATTTATTGTTATTTCCTTTTAAAATAATAGAAAATAATTTAAATATCTATATATATGTAACTGGTAT
Source organism: Maratus speciosus (assembly GCA_963932465.1). NCBI lineage: Eukaryota > Metazoa > Arthropoda > Arachnida > Araneae > Salticidae > Maratus > Maratus speciosus. Next base: position 218,881,211 of record OZ010799.1, on the reverse strand, counting down.
TCGAAAACGATGTTTTCGCCAAATAGGCGTGAAAAAAATTGCGCCAAATCCGGTACATATATGATATCTGTGTCTAACAGTCATTTACATTATTGTGATTACTTAGTATCAGAAAACAGATTGAAGAGTATTTGGTATATTTTTACTATATGGGCTTTGGCGAGATAGAGAAAATGGCCTTGGTGAGTGAAGTGAATTTTGTGTATATTTACTGGCAACCTATTTACTTTTCATATACATATGAGCATTTTTTTTCAATATTTATGATATTTATATATTACAAAAAAGAGCTTATATCTACTTTTAAATACGAATAGAAATAATTTGTGGTTCTACTTGATTATCCCGTCGACCAAAAAAATACCACCAAACTATAAAATTAAATGCCAATAATGGATGATTGTAAATGTCAAATTTACTTGACGTTAAACACTTTACACGTATTTGTTACATCATCAAATGATTTTTATTTGGACGTTTTATTTTTATTAATGTTTTACTAATTCATTTATTCTTTCGTTATTTAAAATAAAAATTATGTCATTTGCGTAATTGGGCTAATAGTTTGGCGATTTGTATAATTTGACGAAATTGGTTGACGGGATAATCAAGTAGTACCTAATTTGTAATTATTAATAATAATAATAATATAAATATATAAATAAATTGTTATACATACATGTATATATATGTCTTAAGAGTGAAACTGGCAGAAGTAATTGTAAAAATGAATAAACTTATGCGTTGCATTCTATTCGTTTATTACCCTGGCGCCAAACAAAGCGATTTTAAGTTAAAAAGGCAGAAGAGTGACATAATCCCGAACAACGCTCACAATAATAGTGTTTTTTAAGTGTATGAGCACATTTGAAAGTAGAGTTTTATATTTAAATGTAAATTATATAAAAAGCAGTTAACATTATGATTGTTGAGTAAAATACTTAAATTTTAGATTAAATGTGTGCCCCCCATCTCTCATCAAAATATTTTTCAACATGCTTTACTGTAAAAACACGCCGGTTTGTTGCCGTATTGTCCTATTGGTTTGTTGTCCTTTTGTCCTATTGGTTTGTGATCTACGTTTTTGATTCTATTTACTCTGCTGGAATAGACATATGGAAAACAGTAGCAGACCTGTCAGAAGAGGAAGTTTATTAAAATATATAATGTAACATGTAATGAGATTGAATTTAAACTACCAAAACCACATATAGCGCAAGTTGAGATGCTGGAAGTTCAAGAGCAAACAAATGAAAATGAACAATCCGAATGTTCTTAAAGTTCAAAATTCAATCTGCGCAATCATTGTAAAATGCTCTCTAATTTAACAGTGTGATGACTAGAGAATATTTTAATTCCTATTGCCATAACTGTCTCATTTCCGTACCAAACTGTACTTTAAATGATCAACTAAAAGAGTTGTTTCATAATTGCCCAAATTTTGTCCAAGGCATACGATAGTATAATATCTCAATGATGTTCGCATCGTTTTCAGCAAGGAAATTACGGAAGGACATTCCAGGTGATGGTCTTTATTGCTTTAAAATAGAAGGTTAAATTCACAATTTCGTTTGATTCAAGATTCGTTTGGAAAAATGGACCAGCGCAGCGGGCATAGTCTGCTAGTAATAATATTATAAAGAGGTAAAAATTGTTTATTTGTAGGAGGTAAGCTCTGGAACTACCGAACCGATTCCAAAAGTAACGGTATCAAAATCATGGTATTAGTCCAACTTAGAGCATAGGCTATATCATATATCCGTACCACTGGCCAAAAGGGGGTGCAGGAGCAAAAAACGTTCTGAAAATGCGATTTTTGTGTTACTGAAGGGCCTAGAAACATGAAATTTGGAATGGTAGTTACTTATAAGATACTAAGGATCTCTAAAGACATTTCTTAAAAAAAATCGAAATTAAAAAGGGGTGAAAATGCGCGAAAAGCGTTCTAAAAAACGTTCTCAATGACGATTTTTGCGCAATTTCAGGAAGTACCAAACCGATTTTAAAAATAATGGTGTCAAAATGATGGTGACAAACTTTGCTCCAACATAGGCGACATTTTATGTCGGTGCCACTACCTCTAAAGGGGGAGCAGGAGCAAAAAACATTCGAAATTGCGATTTTTGTGTTACTGAAGGGTCCACATACATGGAATTTGGCATGGTAGTTATTTATTCGATATAAATAATCTCTAAGAACATTTCTTAAGAAATTCGAAATTAAAAAGGAGTGAAAATGCGCAAAAAGCGTTCTAAACAACGTTCCAAATGGCGATTTTTACGCAGTCTCAAGAAGTACCAAACCGATTTAAAAAATAATGGTGTCAAAATGATGTTGACAACACTTGCTCTAACATAGGCTACATTTTATGTTGATGCCACTACCCCTAAAGGGGGTGCAGGAGCAAAAAAGTTCGAAATTGCGATTTTTGTGTTACTGAAGGTCCCAGATACATGGAATTTGGAAGGGTAGTTACTTATAAGATATAAATGATCTCCAAGAACATTTCTTAAAAAATTCGAAATTTAAAAAGGGTGAAAATGCGCGAAAAGCGTTCTAAAAAACGTTCTCAATGACGATTTTTGCGCAATTTCAGGAAGTACCAAACCGATTTTAAAAATAATGGTGTCAAAATGATGGTGACAAACCTTGCTCCAACATAGGCGACATTTTATGTCGGTGCCACTACCTCTAAAGGGGGAGCAGGAGCAAAAAACATTCGAAATTGCGATTTTTGTGTTACTGAAGGGTCCACATACATGGAATTTGGCATGGTAGTTATTTATTCGATATAAATAATCTCTAAGAACATTTCTTAAGAAATTCGAAATTAAAAAGGAGTGAAAATGCGCAAAAAGCGTTCTAAACAACGTTCCAAATGGCGATTTTTACGCAGTCTCAAGAAGTACCAAACCGATTTAAAAAATAATGGTGTCAAAATGATGTTGACAACACTTGCTCTAACATAGGCTACATTTTATGTTGGTGCCACTACCCCTAAAGGGGGTGCAGGAGCAAAAAAGTTCAAAATTGCGATTTTTGTGTTACTGAAGGTCCCAGATACATGGAATTTGGAAGGGTAGTTACTTATAAGATATAAATGATCTCCAAGAACATTTCTTAAAAAATTCGAAATTTAAAAAGGGTGAAAATGCTCGAAAAGCGTTCTAAAAAATGTTCTAAATGGCGATTTCTACGCAATCTCAGAATAATACCCAACCTATTTCAAAAGTAATGGTTGGAAATTGATGATAGCCTTTGCTCCAACATAGGCTCTATTTCATGTCGGTATCACTACCACCTAGGGGTTGCAGAAGCAAACAACGTTCCAAATTGCGATTTTTGTGTTACTGAAGGGTCCTGAAATTAGACAGGGCAGTTATTTATAAGATGCAAATGATCTCTAAGAAGATTTCCTAAAAAATCGAAATTTAAAAGGGGTGAAAATGAGCGAAAAGCGTTCTAAGAAATTTTTTAAATTGCATTTTCTACGCAGTTTCAGGAAGTACCGAACCTATTTTCAAAATAATGGTGTGAAAACGATGGTGACAGACTTCGCTCCAACATAGGCTGTATTTAAAGTCGGTGCCACACCCCAAAGGGGGTGAAGGAGCTAAAAACGAGCTAAATTGCGTTTTTTTAATACTGCAGGGGCTAGCAACTTGAAACTAGGCATGGTAGTTACTTATAACATATAAATGATCTCTAAGAACATTTCCTAAATAATTCGAAATTTAAAAGGGTTGAAAGTGTACGAAAAACTTCTAAAAAACGTTCTAAATTGCGATTTCTACGCAATCTTAGTAATTACCCAACCGATTTCAAAAGTAATGGTTGGAAAATGATGATGACAGCCCTTGCTCCATTTATTTCATGACGGCTTCGCTACCACCTTGCGGTTGCATTTAAATAAACGTTCAAAATTGTAATTTCTGTGATACTGAACGGGTTAGCAACTTGAAATTTGGCATGGTAATTACTTATGTGATGTAAATACTCTCTGAGAAGAGTTGCTTCAAAATTTGAAATTTAAAAAGGCTGAAAATGAACATAAAGCGTTCTAAAAACGTTCTAAAAAGTGATTTCTACGCAATCTCTGGAAATATAAACCGATTTAAGAAGTAATGGTTTCAAATTGATGGTGGCTGTCCCCGTTCCAACATAGTCTATATTTTACGTTGTTGACACTACCACCTGGGGGTTACAGGAGCAAAAAATGTTCTAAATTGTGTTTTTTGTGTTACTGAGGGGGTCTCACATTTGAAATTTGGAATGGTAATTACTTGAAACATGCAAATGCTTTCTATGAATTGTCGAAAGGTAATTCCAAATTTAAAAGGATGAAGTGAGCGAAAAGCGTTCGATAAGCGTTTTAAATTACGATTTTTATGCAATCGCATGAAATACGAAGCCGATTTCAAACATAAGGGTAGCAAATTGATGGTGGTAGAACCTTCTCAAACATAAGCTATATTCTATGTCAGTACCACAAACCCTATAGAGTTTCAGGAGCAAAAAACTTTCTAAATTGCGATTTCTGCGGTATTGAAAAGGCTAGAAACTTTAAGTATAGCACGGTAGTTACTTATAAATATAAATGTCCTCTAGGAACAGTCGAAAATAAATTCGAAAATAAAAAGGGCTGAAGCGAAGGGAAGGATCGAAAAGCATTCTAAAAGAGTCCTAAACTACGATTTCTATGGAATCTGAGGAAATAATAAACCGATTACAAAAGTTATTGGTTGCGAATCAAGGGTGATAGTCTCTGATCCTATACGGGCTATATTTTATGCCTGTGTCACTACCACCTGGTTGGCCGGAACAATACAACAAGAAAGCATTTAAAAAATCTAAATTCCGTTTTATATAGAATATTAGGAAATACCAACTGATTTCAAGGTTAATGTTGGCAAATTAATGGTGACAGTCTCTGTTTCAACATTTCTGGAGACATTCAATTTCAACTCTGTTTCGGCACTTTATGTTAGTGCCACTAACACCAGAGAGGTGGTAGACTGTTAGACAAGAAGCTTGGAATTTGACATGATGGATAATTTTAAGATATAAATGTGTTAAGAAGGTTTCCAAAAAATTCAAAACTTCAAATGAATACTAAAATGTGCGTATGAAATGAGCATAAAAGTTTCAAAATATTTTCTAAATTATCACTTATTTAGAAATAGTTTTAGTTCTTCTTATTAATTAAAATCTCATTTTTGTCTATTGCAGTTTTATAATGGAGTTTAGTAAAACTGTGGCTTAATTTGTAATTTTTGAATTATTCCAAAAATTGTTCTTCTAATAAAAAAATAGTCATGCAAATATCACTTACTACACATGCAAATATAACTTTCAACTATTACGCGAGAAAAGCCGCGGGGTTTGCTAGTCTTGTTATAAAATGGATTTTGAGCGTCATTTGCGACTTAGGGTGTTGTCAGCAGCTGTTTTAAAGTGATTAATTTTGAGTGCTCTAAGGCTTTCGGCAATGGATAAAGTAGCTGAACAAAAACTATGCTTACATTTTGTGTTTCAAATGAAATTTCGTCTGCCGAATATCTTCAAAATCATCGAATATTAATGTGGATATTGCAACACGATTAAAAAAATACTATTGAACAAGTTTTATCGTTGTGCAAGAGTCGTTGGTCAAAAACGCAAGGAATATGAACGAACAAGCACCGTACTCTCCTAACATGGTCCCATGTGATATTTTCCTGTTAACGAAGCTGAAATTACCGAAGCTGAAATTACCATTTAGTGGAAGGCGTTTTGAGTCAATTGAGGCCGTACAAAAAAATTCGTTGAGGCCGTACCTCGATCAGCCTACTAAAAATGTATAGAGTATTGGGTCAAATGCGGTATAGTTGTATAGGACTGCATAGGGCCCATTTTGAATACGATAAAGCAAATTTTCTGAATAAATTAACTTTTTTAGGGGGGGGGGGGTCTATGTAACAATTCCGGTTACTTTTTACACAGAATGTACAGCTAGTTATATTTATATTTTTAATATTAGAACTAGCTTACATTTACGGGTTTCGTATGAGTCCAGTTATTTTCCAGGTAAATAAATATTTTTCTTTATAGAAAAATAAAGGTAGTTCAAATGCGCAAAGTTTCGTCTCATTTTCTAAAACAAAATACTGGTACCGAAGAATCTCCTGGTCTGAAAATTCCAAGCGCCGTATGAAGGCTGCCTTTAGGACGCATAAAATAATTCCCAGTTATGTTAAAATACAATAATGAAATTTAGATTCTTGCATCTCAGTTGTAACATAAATTGTAAAAGAGCGTTAGCAATATCAAAATTACTAAATGTTCTTAATATAATTTAATACATCACAAAAATTAAAATCAGAAAATCCATTCACCATTAATCCAATTGTGTTTAAAATTCAATCCTTATATCCCAATCTTTTAAATAAATGGCGTTATATATCATACTACGATGATACGATTGTAACAATAGTAATAAAAATTCTTTTAACTGTGTTCACTAAAACAAAAAAATTATTTCACTATTTTATCAAATCAAACACGCCAAATCATATATTATGCTTCATACTCATCTAGTTATGCGATTATCTGTGGTCATCCATCAGATGCATCCGAACTCGAATTCATTTTTCATAAATTATTTATTCTACAGTTAATGCTTAATTTTGTATTTACAACACAAAATAATTTACTTAATATAATAGGACTTTATGTTATTTTTTATACGACGTGATCTGAAAATTAGGATAAAAAAAATCGATAATTAGAAAATATAAACAGCAGCATGATACGGATTTTACAGCAAATCTAGAGAAAGACGAGGTTTTTTTTAAGATTGCTAATTTGTAACTAGAATAATTACAATTGTCATGAACAAGTTTAATTTCAGTTGCATCAGGAATTTGTACAACGATGCAATACTCTACACAACGCAAATGAGATTAAACTTCCGCCTACCTGACGGGTCTAATGGACACGGAAAGCATATTTCAAATGATTTTCTCATGAAAAAAAAGGATGAAAATTCTGTAAATGTGTGTATTTTTCACATATTTACGGAAAAAATCACGCTTGAAAAAGTCACATATTTATAGTATTTTCAGTCTTTTTTTTTCATTAGAAAAAGACTTCTGAATCTACCTGCAGAGTAAAACTGAACCCGGCGGGTAGACGAATGGTTAAAAACGTTCAATTTGCCGAGTTTGATTACTAGCGAGAATAAATATCAGGCGTAACAAGATATAATTCTGCCTTGGATCGGAAAACATTGTTTGTGGTAATAATCCTACTCACATAATGGCTTACATAGCATGGCTTTAAAACAAGGTTGCCAGTTTGGCCTCTTTTTTTATTCAGAAATTCTGAGTTCATACAAGAAATTCCAAATAATAATCCCTTCTTTAGTTAATGACAAACATTTTGTGATTACTTCAATAAATAATAATAATTAATAATAAATACGATAACGTAAAAATGTTTCTTTCGAAATTACCGTTATGAACTGGGAATTTTTAAATAAAAAAATGCAACCAAATTGGCATCCCGTATCAAGAATACGGATAGAGCGCACACATACACATATGCATGTGTGTATGTGTATCTGAATTACAATACTTAATGTAGACTTTACTAAATATACTAATTGTTTAAGAATTATCATGTTGTAACGAATGTTTCCCGCCACAGCTAATACGGTTTGTGCAAACAGTTAGCGTTGACGTGTTTACTCATATTTTGTCAAACGATTTTCGGAATTTGAAAGAAAGAGACTTGCTTACTGTGCTGTGAAATTCGTAAAAAATGTCGCTATCATTAAGTACAAGATGTCTAAAATGGAACTATCACGCTACCAGATTAGAACCATTATTTACACCCAGTTCTGCTGCAAAAAGTCAGCTACAAAATGTCGCCGAATAAAGTGTACAGCTTTAGGTACTTGTGTTGTATCATATCACACTGTGAAGGTTTGGCGGAATGGAGGTTATATATAAAATTACAGTTACTTATATATATTACAATTTGTATTATGCAATGGGGATATAGCGGAAAACTTTCGTTACAACCTAATATTAAATAGGCTGTGCATTTATTCAATACTTAAAAAATAAAGAGCGTATTCGTATTTCCCGAGTTATGTTAAAATACAATTTAATAATGAAAATTAGATTCCTACATTTAACATAAATTTAACATAAGCGTTAAAATTGTAAAAATATATATAATGAGATTAATACAATTCAATACATCACAAAAATAAAATAAGAAAATTGATTCACCATTAGCCCAGCTATGGTTAAATCTCAATCTTTATATCTCAGTTTTTAAGTGATGCTCCATTTGTAACAAGAGTAATAACAGCAGTTCTAAATGTGTTCACTAGAAAAGGAATTACTTCAGTATTTTATCAAAATAAACACGTCATGTCATATATTACGCTTCACAACCATCTAGATATAATATAGTATGTGTGTTTATCCATCAGATGCATCAGGGTACAAAATGAATTGTAATAAATTACTTCTACTAGAGTTGGTGCTTAATTTTGTATTTAAAACACAAAACGAGTCAATATTATAATACATTTATGGTTAAAAAAAAAATGCCACGTGGTCCTAAAATTAGGAGAGGAAAAAACATCAATAATTAGAAAAATATAAACAGCAGCATGACGTGATTTTTACTGCAAATCAAGAGAAATACATGGATTTTTTTTTAAATAAAGCAACTTTTTGTGGAATAATTACAATTGCCTTCAATAAATCAATTTCAGTTTCGTCAGCACTTTGTAAAACGATGTAATACACTTCACAGCGCAAATGATATTAAAAGCGTTCAATTTGTCGGGTTACATCAGTGATAATAACTATCAGATATAACAAAATATTATTCTGTATTGCATCGAAAGGCATTTTTCTGTAATCCTACTCAGATGGTGGTCGCTTTGGAATAGGTTTGTCAGTTTGGCCTATTTTTTATATTTAGAAATTTTAAGTTCATATTAGAAATTCCGAATAATAATTTTTGCTTTATTTAGTAACAAACATTTCGCGATTACCTAAAGTAAAAAATTTTCTGTCGGAATTTCCGGTATAAAATTCGAATATTTGAATAAACATGAACAAGAGTACGGAAAAACGCACATATATATCTATACATGTGTATTTGTGTATCTGAATTCTAATACTAAATGTAAACTGTAGTAAATGTTTTAATTGTTTAACCCTTTCAGGGGCATAAAATCTCTATTGCTAAACTGTTGAAATGAATGATTGACACCAGAATTATAAAAAAAATATATATTCAGAAATAACAAAATATTTCAGACACAGTAAAAGGAAAATTTTTGTATCAAAATTCTGATCTCATTGTGGCATTTGGGAATTAAGATTAAGTGGTTTCATAAACATTGCACAGCCTTTAATTAAATACGTTTTATTGTATATATTTATTCAATAAATGAAAAATTAAAGATCTAAAAATTTATTTCTCCAGATATGTGAAATAATGAAATTTATATTCCTGCATTACAACAGCGTTAAAATTGTAAAAATTATAAAATTCCATTAATATAATTCAATATAACATAAGAATAAAATAATAAAATTCATTCATAATTCAGCTATTTTTAAAATGCAATCCTTATATCTCAGTTTTTAAATAAATGATATTACATTCCATACTTTGCGATGATACGTTTGTAACAAGAGCAATATTGTTAGTTCTAACTGTTTTCATTAGATGAATAATTATTTCAGTACTTTATGAAAATAAACATGTCATGTCTTATATTACGTTTCACTACCATTAAGATATACAATTATCTGTATTCATTCATCAGATGCATCCGAGCTTGAATTCAATTGTCATAAATTATTTCTACTAGAGTTAGTGCTTAATTTTCTATTTACAGCGCAAAATAATTCACTTAATATTATAAGACTTTTATGTTTAAAAAAATACCACGTCGTCAGAAAATTAGAAAAGAAAAAAATCAATAATTAGAAAAACATAAACAGCAGCATGATAAGGTTTTACAACAAATATGGAGAAAGACGTGGGATTTTTTTTAAACAAACAACTTTATTGCCAGAATAATTAATACTGCTGTATCAGGCTAATTTCAGCTGTATCAGGAATTTGTACAACGATGCAATACACTTTCCAGTGCAAATGACATTAATCCTCGGTCTAGCAGACGGGTCCAATGGACACAACAGGTACATTCAAAAGGATTTTTCTCATTAAAAAATGTCTGAAAATTTTGTAAATATGTAATTTTCACATATTTACATAAAAGGTTACATATTTTCAAAAGCCACATATTCAAAAAGCGTCACACATTTACAGAATTTTCAGTCTTTTTTATTTTTAATTAGAAAAATCATTTTGATTGTACCTGCCGAGTAAAATTGAACCCGTCTGGTAGACAGAGCAGGGTCAAAAAGTTTCAATTTGTTGTGTTTGATTAACGCAGACGTAACAAGATATTATTCTGCATTACATTGAAAAGCATTTTTGCTGTAATACTTCTCACATGGTGGTTTAAATAGCAGTCGCTTCGTAAGGACGAGATCGAAAAAGCACGTGCCTGCTGTTGAAATGGGGAAGCATTCGCAAGAGAAATATACTACAAAATCTGTTTTTTTTTTATTATTGTTATGCGAATAGAATAACAAAAATAGTCGCCTGTGGCAGCCCTGTATTTTTAAGAATTGTACAAAATTTTGTATATATTTTTAATAAAAGAAAAATAAAAATAAAAGATACGAGCAAATAAGAGACAAATTAGAATAGAGGTTAACGAAAATAAAGATAGAGCTGTTGCACGGTGCTGCGGTTTCTGTGCAAGCGATATTTTGTTGCTTGAATTATTGAAGACACTCGGTAAAATCTTGATATGGATAAAACTGGTCATGAAAATGACTCACCACCGAATCTGAAGTTCTCGCTATAAAGATGTATGGAACGGCTTAAAAATCGTCTGTTATATAAGTTAGAGTCAAACTGTGCAGAAACTGACGCCATTGCAACCATGAGGACAGTGAAGAGAGAGAGATTAGAGAAAGGATTATATTCCACTGTAAATTTCTCCAGCAAGGTGGAAGAGACAGTGAAATTACAAGTTACAATAAGAGGGTTGAGGAAAAAAGATAGTTCCTTTACAGCGGAATTATAGAATAAAATAAATTTTATAGGATTAAAAATAATCAACAAACAAAAATTAAAGATTAAAGTAGAAATCTTAAAATAATACGCATTCTGTGTCTCTTACGGTTACGATTTCAGCTGTGAAAAGAGTTGTAAGTCGGAAGAGTATTTAAAGAACTGTTATTATAACTGAGTTTGGCATAGAGAGATGAAAGTTAATATTAAGGTGTCAAATAAAGGTACTTAGCCTAGGATAATTTATAAAAATGATGATTTTGTATATGATAAGACACATCATAAATTAGTCGAATGAGAGAATCGTGCGCTTGGATGAGTAATTTTATGTGGCTTTTAGTGGTAAACTCCCAAATACGACAGCTGTAAGCCAGAACGGGACATAGGAAAAAGCCATACAGGAGCATCTTATCTCTGATTGAAATATCACTACTTCGAGCTAATAGGAAGAACATTTTTTAGCAGCTCGAAATTTATTAGGCGTAGTATGAAAGTGTTATTTAAAACTGAGTCTTTGGTTATGAATAACACGAGGTTATTTACAACTTCAGGACCATGACAAATCGGTATGGTTAAACGTAATTTTATATTTATCAATATTTTCTTGTTTGATTACAAAAAAATGACCTGTGTTTTAATAGAATTACCGAATTTACTCGTGTATACCGCGCATGCGTGTATAACGCGCACTCCGTACTTTACAAGAAAAAATGGAGTTTTTTTTCGTGCATAACGTGCAACATGAAATATTGGATAAACATTGTGTGGGAACGTCGGCTAGGTGCTTGACGTCGGCCATCGATGCTGATCCTGAAAAGCTTCCATGGACCCACGACACCTGAAGTAAAAGCGAAAATTCGTCGCTCAAGTGATTTGGTTGTGATGCTAGCTGAGATGACGAAAGTGCTGCAACCCTTAGATGTTGTCATCGCCCGAGCATTTAAGGTTGCATTTAAGGTTGCATTTCAACATGCATAAAATCGATGGATGACAACAACAGATCACAACTTCACTCCAAGTGAAAGAATGAAGTGTGCCTCTTTCTCAACTGTATGTGAGTGGATTTGTGAAGCCTGGAAATCCATCTCAGCCGAGATGATAATAAAGAGCTTCAAAGTGACTGGAATTTACACAGAGATGGATGGAACTGAAGACTATGTAATTTACGAGGATATTGACTGTGCCAGTGAATTGCTAATTAGCATTTAAATAATGTTACTAGTGCTGTAGTATAAAAAGTGCAAGGAGTGAAATAACGAGGCAGCAATACATATATCAAGTAGTATTTTTTCAGTTTGTAATGAAAATCGTGTAATTATATACAGCAGTAAAAATTTATTCCGTGTATAACGCTAAGTATAGTTTTTCCCTATTTTTTTTTAAATAAAGTGCGCGTTATACACGAGTAAATACGTTTCTCCAAATTTTGAACCATGCCGAAGAAATTTTAAGGTGGTGAGTAATTGTAATGAATGGATAACGACGATTTTTTTATGGGCAAAAAAACCAAGGTGTCATTCCCATAGTTTACCAAAACAGCATAGGGGTAGAAAGGTGCATATCAGAAAAAAGCAGATTGGAAAGAAGGCAGGATTACGGGCTACTTTGAGGCAGATCAAACTGAACAAAGAAAATTCTCAGGGAGTTTATCTTTGGCTCTTGCATGAAAATTTATTTCTTGTAGGTAATAAAATATTAATACAAGTAAATAGAGGAAGTTGTAATTCATTAATTTTAAAATAAGGCAAAAAATGCATATATTTTCCTTTTTAGATATCAAGGAAAACTGCAGTGGCGGATTTGTTAGTCATTTTGCCAAAGTAAATACGTCCTTTTATACTCGATGAAACGTTTTATGTTTCTTTAACACTAGAACGCCTGGATGGAGTCGATCCGACTCCGACCATATGATTAAATATCAACTGGAAAAAGAAATTCTTTCATAAAATAAGTTACATTTAAACTACGCAGATTTACGTTATATAAAACGGTCAGATAATTTTAAATAAAAATTCTAGTATAAAATATTTTTATGAAACTTGAGTAAAATTTCCGAGCGTTCTAGTGTTAATATAAGGTACTGTAAAATGTCGCGTATAGCGTGCAATTTTAATACCAAAATTAAGATAGAAATTTACGGACGCGCGTTATACGCTGAATTTAAAAATGATAGCATAAAAATGAAAAAAAAAATGAAAAAATGAAAACGATAACAATGCAATTTAAATGATAAAAATGATAAAAGTGATAAAAATAAGGAAAATATTAGCATAAAAAAATTAGACATCAATAAAATATCGTAAATACTGTTTATTTAAAAGAAATGACATTGCCTTATGCAGTGGTGTAGTCGTAAAAAAAGCAGAGGGAATACGCTCTAAGCAGAGGGTATACGCTCTAGGCAAAGGGTATACTCTACAGTGTACATACTATAGCTTTTTTGAGAAACAGAGGGTATACGGTGTACTTTTAAAAAATCCAGAAGGTATACGGCGTATACCACCGTATACCCTCCACTACATCCCTGGCCTTATGAACTTAAAATTTCTCATTATCTGGTAACGAGAAAAGTTCGTCATATTCTTCTTCTATTCTATATTCTGTAACATCAACGAAGTCTGTTTCATCTTTATCTTCACTGTCACTCTGATCCATAAATATGTAATCATCTTCCGTTTTGTATAGAATGTTAGATATATTACATCTTTTAAATGGCTTTTGAATTAGGCCAAGTTTAATTTCATACCATGTTTTTATTATCCACTCACACACTATTTTAATACTGACATGACGTATTTGGCCTCTTTTAACCGACTGCCAAGAAGGGTTATGTGTTTTACTCGTATCTGGGTATGTGGATTTCTTTATACCCTTAAAACATCCCAACGGCTGGATGGATTTTAATTAATGAGGTCTCTATCGATTCGTTTTAATCGTCAAATGGTTATATGCTAGGTTTCGTTTTTATAAATTCAAAATGGCGGCCGTAAAATACAAAATGGCGGAATGGAGACGAAAAAAAGTTTTACGCACCCTATTGAGTGGCATATCATTGGATAGGTCTTTCAAAATGAAGACGAAGTTTCATTGACAATTTTACAGTCGGAAGCTCTGTTTAAATATTGCACAACCTGGAAGTTGTGTAGGCAGGATCTCTAGCTTAGCAACTCTAACCATCATAGACATCTATAGGCCTCATCAAAACAGTGTTTATAGATAAGAACTAACAATTAAACACAACATAAAAGTCATCAATACAAGTAAATAAAAAAATAGGTATGCAATATAAAAAATAGTTTAACACCGATGAGAAATAATTAGTTTGTTTTTTACGCAGTCGGGGTTTTTGATTTTTTAAATTTAATTTTTACTTGTTGTAAATGTTTAGTCACCTTCTAACATCCACTACTTATTGCTGGTCACTTCAGTATACCATTGTTCGAAAGCCTATGAAAATCCTTGAAATGAATGACTTCAAAAGATAAGATCATCGCGCGTGTACGTGCGTTACAGGTTTCTTTGTAAGGAAAAGTGTTCGCGTTATAAGGTGAATACTGCTAAGAATAAAAAAATACAGTCTCAAATATCCCGTCCGTGCGCATTATATAACGGGCTGCTAGGACAAAAATCCATTAAAGCCTAGAAGCCACAATTACTTAAAGCAGAGAGTTTTAAAGGACTGGTGTCCACACATATGCAGAAAGAAGTCAGATTATAAATTAAACAAAACATTATTAAAACCAATTAAAAACACGATTAGAGATATTAAATATAACAATATACGGCCATAACTTAGGCCAAGAACTTAAACAGCTCGTTTATGGAGCCTTAACTTATATCAGTCACATTACTGAAATATAACATACAAAACGAACCATCTGAACATGAAGTCGCTCCAATATAGTATACCATCCAAACAGAATCAACTTCGTAACTAACAGTGAAACATGAAACATGCAGTTATAGAAATCAGCCAATTAGAAACCAGCGTACGTCATCGACACGATGACGCAATACTTAAGTTGGAATTCAGTCATTCAACTCCAGATGCGTGGAATTCGTAATTGTATGACGTCATATCGTCAGAAAAACGAAACGCTCGTAAGTTAAAAGCTGAAAAGATTTCATAGCTAAACTAGAAAACAAGCATCGATACCGAATAGCCTCAGAATTGGGCCGCGAAGCATAACGACTTGAAACGCTTATATCTATGCCATATTTCAATAGCGGCAAGAATGCCGCGATATGACATCATTATACACCCATGCGCGTTATACGCCGGATTTCACGATAGTTATATGTATAGCACATATAAGAAAATATTAGTATTACTGCTAATTTAATTTTTTATTGTAGTTAATAGAAACATTTGCAGAACACCGATTGCGTTATTAATAAATGGACATTTCTTCGATGCATCGAAAATTGCATATCATTTAGAAACTTTAACATTCGCACAAAATAATACTTCTTGCGTTATAGGGGAGACCGGGGGAATGCCGCCAACCCGAGTTATGCCACCCCCCCACCCGCCCCCACCTAGTTTAAAAACTAAGGGCAGTTTGAGATAGTGAATGTGCCTGCACTATAGCGGCCAACAATATAAAGAGTGCCTAAAGTGAGAGTGACTTTGCTGTACATCGTTCATTTGTTCTAGTGAAAAATGTAGTTTTCATCTAGTTGCTTGTTATTTTGGAGCTTCAAATGAGTAGAGATAAGCACCTTTTATTGTAACATTAGGTATTTAAGATAATATGACCCGTAATCTACATGCATTCGCCGACATTTTGATGCAATGTGTTGAAGAAGTTCGGTTCTTCTTTTGGCTTTGCTTGGGGATTTCCGCCATATTGTCCTCTCGGGATAATGCCGCCGCCATGCAAATCGGGTGAGAAATGGCCTCATTTTAATGTAGTGGAACCGATTCAGCAGAGTGACTTTTGCAATATGAAGTAAATTGTAAGCTTAACCATTATTCTGCTCAATTACATTGCTTTCTAACTATTTTCAGTAGGTTGTGTGTTTTCTAATATCCATTTGATGCATGTACTAGGTCATTAAAGAGTGGCGGCATTACCCCGGTGCAGTGGCGAAATTACCCCAGTGTCCTGGGTAATCCCGCCACTGTTCAGAGGTTTAAAAAATATTTTTTATATATGCTTACTTTACAGTTATGATTACGGTTAAATTTATACAGATACTAAAGATCATGATTCAGCTTTAGAATTTTTACTATTAAAAATTAAACATTTTTTCGAGGGGAAAAAATTTAAATTCCCTTAAGGTGTCGCCATTCCCCCGGTCTCCCCTAATTGTAGATAATGCAATAATAGTAATTACAATTCTTTTAATTGGATAAATAATTATTTATGTATTTTACTAAAATATCCACACCCCATTTCTTCTGTGCTTCAGTATTATTTAATTGTACAGATAAATTAGTACATTTATCTGATTCATGCAAAATAAATTAAAATTGCAATAAATTGTATCTATTAGAATTATTATTTTATTTTGTATATGAAACATAAAATATTTCCCCTATTAATGAATGATTATATAGTTAAAGTAACAGTTGAAATATTTAAAAGTTTGTTTACGGCAAAACTATTAAAAATGCCGTACATGTCATTCAATAGTTTACAAATTCTATATTTTGAGAAATATTTTCCGAGTTATGTTTAAAATGTAACTCTTGTAAGCATCCAAATATTTCTATAGTAATTTACATTTTGTACTCTTCCATGTTATTTGTATAGCTATAGAAATAATAGTAACTCGAAGGCTTTTCGTTGGAAAAGAATTATTTGAGCAGATTATCAAAATAAACAAGCCATGTTAAGTATTATGCTTTAGTACACCATCTGGATATAGGTTTATCTATGTTCGTTTATCAAATACATTCCAGCTCAAATTCATTGTTCTAAGTTATTTCTACAAGTGTTACTGCTTAATATTTAATATACGACACAAAATATTTCACTTATGATTATAAAGCTCTTATATCTAAGGAAGCAACTCAGACATTTATAAGTTACATAAAACGGAAAACAGTTAAATATGTTGTATATATCATTGAATATTTTGTCAAAATTTAGATAAGGAAATGTATTTAACCAGCAACGTTTAATATGTACTTTTTAGGTGTATTTGAATCTTGAAATAAACACAGATAGAAACAACATATTTCTCAACATTGTACTTGCCCTTAATAATGAACCTAATTCTTTTTATTGGAAAAGGAATTATTTCAGGTGTTTATTAATTACTTTAGGACAAGTCAGGTATTATACTTTTGTAAAAGTATTATACTTTTGTATCCGATAGTTTCGGTTGATTCATCAGATATATATCAGCTCAAATTCAATTGACAAAAAATATTTCTACACTGAGTTATTGTTTAGTTTTGGAGGGATAATAGGGAAAGAAATACGTATAAACCCGGTATAATTCTTAACTGGATACTTTTCCAGTATTGGGTCTTTAGCAAAATAAAGAATATGACGTTGGCAAGAAGCAGAAATTTAGCAATATTTTTCTGGCAATCTGTTCCCTGTTTCATACACGCAGGGGAAAATTTTCAGTATTTATATAACTTCTTTAATACTAAAAAGTAAGTTACATACAAACAAAAGTAATTTGTATACAAAACAATTAATATATATATACTAGGGGGCTCTGCCCCCTGCAAGCTACGCTCGCCAACCCCCGTTCAGACACTGCAGAATATAAAAACAAGCTAATCTGATCGGTTTAAAAAATATTATAGAAGATTTAATTATACTGAAAAAAGATGCGCAAACGAGTCGACCTGAAAACGAGTTCCCATTAAATTTCCTTTGATTTCAAAAATTTAAGGCCGAATCAGTTGCTGTTAAGACATCCAGTGGTTGTTTTCGTGTTTGATTAAAGATGATCAGTTAAACGTTTGAAAAGAAGCTAAAATAAAATGAATTAAGTGTACAGAGTCTTTGTCTCCCGGCATTTTAAAATAATTTCTATAACAATAGCCTAAGTCATGTGACTATCATCAACAGTTCCGGGCAAACCACTTCGCTTTTTATATTCCTGGTGCCATTTTGGTACTTTAATGCTAGCCAGGTACAGGTGATAAATTGCCAAATATTATTCTATCGCCATCATTTCATCTATATTATAATAGTCCAAGTCATGTAACTGCAATAAATAAATACGCTCTGATCCCTTCGCTTTTCATATGAAAGTTTGGCCCAGATATCATATACGGCCCCATATTGGCGCGATTTTTTTCCGACGCTAATTTGGGGAAAACATCAACAGCATAAACAACAACCTCCGGCTTATCAAATCAAGCAAAATAACGATACTATGGCGCCAGTTAAGTACCCGTTGCGTATACGACATTGACGTTAAAAAAAAAATGGCGCCAATATGGATCCGTATATGACATCTGTGCCGAAAGTTTTCCCTTTTGATTAAAAAATCAAATTTCTTTTTCGAATAAAACTACATAAAAGTTTGGTGCAAACCATGGTTGCAAAGAATTCTTGGTACTGTTACGCTAGCCCGGTACAAATCTCGCCAATAGCTATTTTTCAACTCGCCAGTTAGCATTTTTTTTTCGAGTGGTAAATTAAAACATTGCTTTGAAGTTTAAATTAAATGTCATCGTTTGTTACATCATTTAATATTTGGCCATATGCCATATACGAACCGGGTTTGGCGTGATTTTTTTTACGAAAATTTGGCGAAAACCTCGTTTTCGAATACCAGTTACATATGTATTTTTGGTACTACTTAGTTATCCCGTCGACCAAAATTCTATCACCAAACTATAAGCTTAAATGACAATAATGTTTGATAGTAAATGCCACATTTACTTGACTTTAAGCAAGTTACACGTCTTTACGTCATCAAGTGATTTTTATTTCGACGTTTTATTTGCATATTTATTAATATTATACTATTTTCATTGTTCTTTCGTTATTTAAAATAAAAATTATGTCAATTTGTATAATTTGGCGATTTATATAATTTGGCGAAATGGGTCGACGGAATAACTGAGAAGTACCGTATTTTTTAATTATTTTCTATTATTTTTAAAGGAAAATAACCAAAAAAAAATTAACTATAGAACAAAACAATTTATGTAATTTAAAAAAAGAAAATAAAGTAAATAAACATTTATTATTAAATAAACAACAATAGCCGGGTTACCATGTCAACCCAAATAATGCCATTTTGGCGCCAATTAGGTACCCCGTTGCGTATATGACATTTTTGCCTAATATTTTTCTTTTCATTTCGTTAAAAAAAATAAATAAGTGAAAGCCATTTATTTTAAACGTTTCAGTTTGTATTAAATAAAATGATAATGAAATACAAATTGAATTATGAATAAAAGTAACATGATACATTTCTTAGCATACATTTAAGGGAGGCCAAACTTCTCGCTAAATTAGTTTAAAATAGTAACTTTTTCTAAAATCTGAAAAAATATATCTGTTATGATTAAAATTTGAGTTGCCATCATTAGAGAAAAGTATATAAAAATAGAAAAAAAATTAATATTTCGAAAACTAATTTGAATTTAAAAAATCTAATACCAGTTTTGAAATCTGCGGATCAATATTGATTTTTGGTGTTAATTTTATCGCAAAGTATTCCGTATTTTAGGAGAAATCGCCATGAAACATAATCAGTTGTTTAATCAGTCGATTCATACTTCCGTTTTATACTTCCGTTTCATAAATTCGTTTCATTAGGATTTATATATATAGGGTAGATATAATGTTGATATAAATATAGATACCCATATGAACCACCATAAAAGTTCATCAGGTTTGTTTTCGTAATCTGTCATTTCACAACGTATCTCATTTTTTAAAGCTTGTATTACGCCAACCTTTAAAAAGAAGGTCAAGGTACTGAAAAAGTACCCTTAAGTGCTTTTTTAAGATGCAGATTAAAATTTTGTGTCCAAAACTTCCCTTGATATTTTATAGTCCAGTAAAATTAGCTCAAAAAGGGCCGTTTTATGCAAAAATTCGCGGAAAACTGAAAATCGTTTTAATCACTTTGTTTTCATCCAAATAAAAGGATTTGATGTTTGTCCCATTTTTCCTAGTAAGCTTCTTCCTAGTAAGCTCTCTACAGAAACAGTTCTAATCTATAAATTGTAGACCATAAAATTCTGCGTCGATTGAGTACCGTAGACAAAAAAATTCCATCAAAAATAAGCGAGATATGATAGATCAAAAAAGTGCATTTTTTTTCAAATTTTTCTAAAAAATCTCAGAAAATTGATATTTTGAAGTGCTCATCTAACCAAACGAAATGTACTCACACATATATTTTCGCTTATGATTACAATTTTGAAACCTTAACCGAATCTTAGTATTACATTAAACAAACACTAAGTGTCTCTGAGTACAGGAGTGATTGGTGGCGATAAAATAAATTGTCATCTAGCCAAAGAGATTGGAGTTGCAAATATAAAAAGTGTCTGGTGGTGATTTTGCCCATGTGAAATTCAAGAGATCCAATCAAGTAACTCCAATAAAAAGCTTCACGTGTGCTGTTAAAATCCATGATGAGGAGGTCGTCGATCCAGACACTATTTTTCGCCGAATTTCTTTCCACGAGAAATTAGAGGAAAAACTTAGAAAGTACATTGAGTATGAATTGGCTCCATTTCCGACTTCTCTGCTTGATAACTTTGGGATGAGGAAAACGCAAAAGTCGGTATTTTACGATTTTTTCACCACCTTAATAATTTTGAACAAACCAAAAAAACTGTCCATGCGATTGATGGTGGCTTCTTCCTTCATCGAGTGACTTGGGAGCTAAGAGAAAAGTTCTCTTCAATTATTTCCCAGTAGATTGCATATTTAAAAAAACTATGGTAAAACTGCAACAATTGTTTTTGATGGTCACCCAGAAGATTCGTCAGAATATGGCACCAAGTTTCTTGAGCGCTTCCGTCGAAAAAATAAATACATTGCAGCAAGTGTTGACTTTAACGAATATACGACGCTCACAATGCAAAAAGAGCACTTCCTTGCAGATGAAGGGAAATAAACGCCGTTTAATAAAAATGCTCCTTGAAAAATTGGAGCAACACAATTTTACTGTAAAACAAGCTGTCTAGGATGCAGATGCAAGCATCGTGATGGAAGCCATCCAACGTGATCAGCAGTAAGAACGTGTCATCATAGTTGAGGAAGATATTGATCTGCTTGTGCTTTTGACTACATTTATTCCCAACTCATCTACGATATACTTCTTGAAAACTGGGAAAGGACAGTCGGGCAATGTTTTATAGTCACCATTAAGTTTCAAGTACTCGACGATTGTGAAGAAAAACGTCCTATTCCTATATGCTTTTAGTGGCTGTGATTCTACATCGGCCTTCTTCAGGCAGGGAAAACTGAAATTCGTCAAGATTTTAGAAAATCATGCTCACCTACAGGATGTTCCAACTGTCTTTAATAAACAATATGCTACGCCTGAAGAAGTAAATGATGCGGGGAAGAAATTTATTGCCACCATATACAATCCCCAGTATGACGAATCCACAACACTGCACAAATTGCGATACAACACATTTTCAAAATATCTTATGAAGACCCAATTTAACCTCTTTTCTCTGCCGCCAACGTATTTGGCTGAAGATGCAGTCAAATAACATTCATAAACAGTTTTTGTTCAGATCAACATCTGGAATGGAAGGGTGATGAATCCCACTGATTGGGGTTGGAAGCCATTCAAACGTGGTATACTTCCAATCACCACGAACGATATAGCTGCAACACCAGAGCTTCTAAACACTCTGTCATGCAAATGTGCAAAGGGATGCAAAGGCGGTTTATGTTCTTGTAGGAACAACGGTGTTAAATGCTCAATTATATGTTACCACTGTTAAGGTGCATCGTGCACAAATACCGCAAAAGCAGAAAACTCACAAACCGGATACGACGAAAAAGTAGATATGGGCAAGGATGCCTTCCATGTGCGGAGGAAGTAGAACGGGCAGATCAAGGTCCAGCCAAAAAAAAAAAAAAAAAAAAAAAAAAAAAAAAAAAAAAAAAAAAAAAAAAAAAAACGCTCCAAGCTCGATTTTCCTGTATTTCCCTCAAGTAATTTGAGTTGATTGTATCACCATTGCTTATATACTAATTTTTTAAATAAATTAATTTTCTTGATTTTCTGTTATTATTATATTGTTCTCTAACATTTTATACATGAGAACTTCAAAAACCAATTTTATGAGATTTTTTTAGAAAAAAATGGAAAAAGTACTTTTTTGATCTATCGTATCTTGCTTATTTTTGGAGAAATTTGTAATCTGTGGTACTCAATCGACGCAGAATTTTATGGTCTACAATTTATAAATTAGATCTGTTTCAGTAGAGTGAACGGTTTTTGAGTTATTTGCGAAAAACTTCAAAAAGTCCGAAAGTTTTGAGGTTTTTGTGGTGCCACGTCTAAAGCTCAACAGGAAAGATGGGACAAACTCCAAATCCCTTCATTTGGATGTAAAACAAAGTGATTAAAACAATTTCCAGCTTTCCACAAATTTTCGGTTAGATAAATCCTATTTTTACTGGCCTATAAAAAATCTTCCGAATTTTTTTTCCCTCATAAACGGCATACAATCTTCACTGAACAGATATTTCCCATGCTGTTGACTAGATGTTCACTAGATGTTTTCACTAGATTTTTACTAGATTAATTAATAAAATTCGATATGCTCCTTTAACACGTTCACGCCGTCGCGGTGGGTCACACTCGACTGTCTCAGAGTTGTCAAGTTTCCTGCTTTTTGCACACCACTGTTATTTTATAGAAAATATTGTTCTTTTGAATCGCCCAATTGCTCTAATTAAATAAAACAACATTTTCTGTATTAAAATACTGATATTCAAAAGGCCGAAGACTTGCGGGCTCTGAGACAGTCGAGTGTGACCCACCGCGCCGGCGTGAACGTATTAATCCTTAAGAGGTATCGTGAAATGTTTGGGTGTAGCTGGCGTGTCACTGAGGCATTTTGTTCCCAGCTAATATTATAACTAACAATAAACAAATAAAATGAATTTTTATAAAAAAAAAAAAGTTTTATTTTTACTTAACTGTATTTGACAGTTGAATAAATTGGTAACTAGATTCATTTCATAATTAAGAGAATTTGCATATTTTGTCGAATTTCATGAAAGTACTAAACGAAATGTAAAACTAATGCTTTGAAACAAAGATGCAACTCTTTCCTGTCGAACAGCGTAAACGTGTGTATGGGCGGAGTGGGTAGAGTAACAGGCTTTATAAGCGAATGTGACAATTTTCGCTATTTGTTCGCTCGCACACTACTCTGAATATCTAGCTATTTTTTGCAACATTCGATGAAATTCAAATGAAAACAGTAAAAATGAGTAACCACTAATGTTTGGATGACGGAATGAGGTAGCAAATCGCGGTGAACTGGAAACAGGGAAATCTCAATTGCAGATTCCTATACACTTCAATGTAACGCCAAGAGTCGTTTCCAGCTTATGGAAACAGTTTAAGGATACTCTACTTATAGAGAAAAAGCTTGGGAAAGGTCGCTCAAGAGCCACGGCGGCCAACAAATATCGCTATTTGTTCATTACTGCGAGGGGTAACTTGAGTGGTACAGCTTTTCGCACTTATTGCGGGCACAGGAAGTCGTGTTTCAAGAGTTACTGTTTGTAGAAGGGTATATGACATTTGCAAAAATACCTGTTTCTTGCGTCCGCTCCCTTCTGCACACAGAATAGCCCGTTTAGTATTGTGCGGATATAATCCCCTTTGGATCGGAAATCAGTGGGGGACCATATTATTCACTGATGAGTCAGTTACTAGGGATCCACTACCTGCATTCAAACTTCCGAGAAAAAGATTACTATGGCAGCGATGGCTTGATGGTATGGGCAGGCGTCATGATGGATGGGCGCATACCTCTTCCCTGTGTTTTGCAAAGGCTGTATGACTGGTGTGACGTGCAGGGATGATATCTTGTTACCCTATGTACGCCTTTTCAGAGATGCAGTTGGTCCTGATTTCATTTTATTTGCAAACAACGCGCGATCAGATAGAACTCGTTGAGTCGACGAATTTCTGGAAAGTGAGGATATTCGCTTGATGCATTGTCCAGCCAGATCTAGAGACCTAAACCATATAGAGCATTTGTGGGAAGTTCTGGGAAGGAAAATTGGAACTCGCTTCCCACTTGCCAGAACCACTCAGGGCCAGAAAACAGCATTGCTGGAGGAGTGAGACTAACTGCGCCTGGGACCCATAAACTGCATGATTTCCAGTATTAGTTAACGTTGTGAGAGCTGTATAACTGTAAGAGGGGGATCAAACCCACTATTAACCCATTTTTGGTTCAATATTCTAAGCTTCTTTTTATACATTCCGACCTGCTGGATGTTTATTTTTGTTGCATTATATCAACCTATGTACATATCTAATTTCATAAATATATGTCCAATAGTTCTGGAGATAACAGACCAAATCTGACAATTCCCTTAATTTTGGGAAAGAGTGTATATCCCTTATATACTTTATAATTTTTATCTGAATTTTACTGATTTATGAAGAAATTGCACAAGTACAATAACACGCTGAGCCAAAATGCCATCGTATAAAACCAATTAATGGTTATGTAAAACATAACTTTCATTCATATATTTCTAATTTATATTAACACATTAACCTTAAACTTAATATAAAGTAATTAAAGAACTCATTCTTTATTTTGACATTAAACAATAAAGATTTTGCCTTGTTTTCCTCCAAAGATTTAAAAAGAAACTACTTTTACAATTTATCAAAACAATCAGTTTATCTGCCACATTTCATTACACTTCTATTATGAAACCATTATTTCTTTCTTCAGATTCATCCAAGTTTAAATGCGAACGAGATAAGTCTTTTGTTTGGTCTGTTGAATAAATCAATAAATATATCACTTATATAATCTATTACTTTTATCTGAATCTCACTTATTTATGAAGAAGTTACTTTAGTACAAAAATACGAGGAGCTAAAACGGGATCATAAAATCAATTAAAAGTTAACTAAAAAATCACTTTTATTGATATATTCCTAATCTACGTTAACACACTAATCTTTAACCGAACACACAATTAATAAGATAACCCGTGCTTTATTTTGATCCAAAACAATAAAGCTTTTGTCTTGTTCTTCTTCAAAGAGAGAAAATGAAATTACTCTTACAATTTATCAAAATAATCAGTTGTTGGTGTGTCACATTTCATTAAATTCGCTATTATGAAGTCGTTTTTCATTCTTCAGATTCATCCAAGTTTAAATTATAATGGGATAAATCTTTTGTTTTCTTTTCTCTATTGAGGCGCCCTCGTTTCACACATATGCGACTGTGGTTTTCAATGGGAGTTATATAAACATCATATTTTTTTTTAACCCCTTAAGGAGCTGTGTAATAAAATTTTAACTTTTATAAATTTGGTGGAGAAAAGTTGTAAAATTGCCTTTCCTTATTTTTAATTAAAATTTTTCGAAATTTAATGTGTGAATTTAACATTACAAGAACACAATTATTTGGCCATGAAAGGGTAGAGTATAAACGTGGCGAAAGTGTATCCGAGAAATATGTTGAAATTAATTCTAAATTCATTCGATAAAATATAAATAAAAAAAATAAAGAACGTTAAATTTTTTTCTAAAATATGCTAAAGAGGATTCGCTGATACCGCGTGATGTAGTCAGAAAATAGCGGTTGCCGTTTGTCTACATACATCAGACCCTGGTTAACGCCGGAGAATACTTATGTAATAATATGAAAATTCTAACGATAAGTCACTAATAATAACAAGTCGGAAATGGTACGTCAAACGTGGCGAAAGTGTGTCCGAGAAATATGTTGAAATTAATTCTAAATTCATTCGATAAAATATAAATAAAAAAATAAAGAATATTAAACAATTTTCTAAAATATGCTAAAAAGGATTCGCTGATACCGCGTGATGTTAGTCAGAAAATGCGGTTGCTGTTTGTTTACATAGCATCAGACCCTGGTTAACGCCGGAGAATACTTATGTAATAATATGAAAATTCTAACGATAAATTACTAATAATAACAAGTCGGAAATGGTGCGTCAAACGTGGCGAAAGTGTGTCCGAGAAATATGTTGAAATTAATTCTAAATTCATTCGATAAAATATAAATAAAAAAAATAAAGAATGTTAAACAATTTTGTAAAATATGGTAAAGAAGATTGACTGATACCGCGTGATGTAGTCAGAAAATGGCGGTTGCTGTTTGTTTACATAGCATCAGACCCAGGTTAATGCCGGAGAATATGAAAATTCTAGCGATAAATTACTAATAATAACAAGTCGGAAATGGTACATCAAACGTGCCAAATGACGTGATTTCGTAATATAACTAGTTTTATAAATATTCAGAGCTTAGGTCAATAGCTGTTGCGCTGTACAATAGATATTGCACTCTTATGCAAAAATGCATTAGCACAAAATTTATTACGATTATATCTATTAAATTCAGTAATACGGAAATAATAGGTCTCCATCTTAAATAGGACGTCATCACCATGCCAACCTAGAATCATTACCTATCATGGGAAAAGATTGAATTAATTACGTATGAAAGGATTTAACAGTATGAAGAAATCTTTTATCAATATCGTTCTAAGTTTTGAATTGATTTTGATAGAATTTGAAATGACTCGACAAAATTCTGCAACGATTATACATAATAAATTTCAAACCATTCAGTTAGGTGGTTTTTGTGCAGTTATAAGCTAACAGACGGACAGACAGACGGACGGACTAGATGACGACTATAGGTGCTAGATATATATATATATATAATTACGAACACGAAAAATTAAAAAGCATACAAAATTCGGAAGATTATATTTCAGAAAATACCACCAAATGTGCAAGAAATATGCAAAGGTGAAAAAACATGAAATCTGAAAAAAACTTAAATATAGAATAAAAGTTATCTTTATTTGCATCCAATGTTTCTTTTTTTAATTTCATTTTTCTAACCGTGATTTTTTATTGTAAAACACAGGGTCACGTACGTTTTCTCAATGGATACATGAGGGATAAACGTTTCAGATCCACTGTTTCTTCTATAAAACTATATATCTTCGTGCATCATTAAATAAAATTAGTTTTGATATTTTTACTTTTGATTCCAGAGATCAGTTTAATCTAAGAGTACGCATGGCATATTTACACGTTTCTTTATTTCCAAAACAATAATGCTTAACTTCAACTTTCTCCAGTGAAAAATAATTTGTTTTTGCAATGCATAAAACAATCATATCGAGACAACGTTTAATAATCTTTACTATTGCTTAATTTATGTTCCCTCTATAACTCCATTCTATATTTTGTTAATCTACACCAGGGCTGCCGAACCTATAACCAGGGGTGTAGTGGAAGGTATACGACGGGGGTATACGCCATGTACGATCTGGATTTTTTAAAGAAACTCCGTGTACGCTCTGTTTCTCAAATAAAACATTAGCGTATATTCTATCTGTGAACGATCATGACGTTAGCGTATATCCTCTGCCTATACCGTATACTCTCTGCTTTTTTTACGACTACAACACTGCCTATAACACACGTGGCAGTGTTGTCAGGAAATCTATTTTTTCTAGCACGCGAAAAATTTAAGATCTGTAATCGATATACAGATAAAACCAATTTTTTTTTTTTTTTTTTTTTTTTTTTTTTTTTTTTTGCTATAACTAACACTTTTTTTCCATACGGGCAGAGTATACAAAATAATACGATTTTACTTTACATGAATTAACAAATTAGAATAATTTTGTTTTCTTATGATGCAGTGATGGAACAGTGACGCAGCAGTTGGGCGATTGTCACCACAAAATTTTTGTAGTATTCTTCGCCTTAATTAAATCTCGCAAATTATTTCCTGAAATAAGACGAAGAATTCAATTAAAATTTAGTGGTGTCAATTGGTTGTCTGGTACTACACTGTTCCATCACTGTATGATGTTATGCAGCGTTTTTGACACTTAAATGCTGTGTGTTCCCTTTCGGCAACTTACCCAATTTAATCTTCTAAAATACTATTATAATAATATTGAATCTTTAATGCCTAATGTTGGCAATAAAATACATACTGAAAACATTATTAAATCAATTTTCAGCATGTAGATGGCAGCAATAGTGCTTTGCAAATAGTGATTGTAAAATAATCTTGGGAAATTATAACGGATATGTTGCAATTATAATAAGTTTAAAATTTAGGAAATAAATCTCGTATTTCTCCCCTTATTACAGTATATACCGCATAAATTAGTCCTTTATACGGATTAGGTTCGCCGAGCCTGATTTATACAATTGGTAAAATCGCGTCACCTAAAGATGGATTTGATACTTTTAATTGTAATGTCAGTGAATAGATTTGAGAGTGTCGAATAACTTATTTGCACCACTCATTCTTTTATTTTCTTCCCAAAACTATAATACTTCACTCCAATTTTCACCAGTGAAAAATAATTTATTTTGCAATGTATGAAAACATTCATGTAGTGGTAAGCCACTCTTGATAATCTTTACTATCGCAAAATTCCTGTTCACTGTGCAGCCCCATCCTATATTTTACTAATCTATAAAACTACAACTTGCTAAATCATGTTAAATACGAGGGCAGTATGATAAATACCTGGCCTCGGCCAGAAATGGCGCTACTAGAGTTTAAAAAATGATTTATTTCGCAATGGTGACCTTTCACAACAAACTTGGCTAATCGCCAAGTCGCTACGTGGTTTAGTTTGTGAGTGGTAGCCATGTCAATAGAACAAGTTTGGTGATATTTGAACAATGGAAAAAATTGAATATCAAGCAGTGATAAAATACCTGTTTTTGAAAAAGAAAACTAATGAAGAGATTAAAGCGGAACTCAGCGAAGTTTACGGGGACTATGCACCATCGTTATCAACCATAAAATATTGGACAGCTGAATTCAAACGCGGCCGTACAAGCATTTATGATGAAGAACGTCCATGTCGTCCAACTGAGGTTACGACATCAGAAATGATCGAAAAAATCCACGATATTTTGATAAATGATCGGAGAGTGAAACTACGCGAGATTGCTGAGACAGTGGGCATCTCAATTGAATGGGTGCAAAATATTTTAACAACTCATTTGGATGTGGTAAAGCTTTCGGCAAGATGGGTGCCGCGATTGCTCACTATTGACATTAAACACACTCGTGTATCAATTTCAAAAGAATGTCTGGCGAAATTAAAGCACAATCCAAATGATTTTTGGCGTCGGTTCATAACAGTTGACGAAACATGGATTCATCACAGAGCGCCAGAGACTAAAGAACAGTCCAAACAGTGGTTTTTCGTGGACAACCTGCGCCAAAAAAGGCTAAGGCGACTTTATCTGCGAAGAAAGACATGGCTGCAGTGTTTTGGGCTTCACGCGGGATAATTCCTGTCGATTACCTTGAAAAGGGCAAAACGACAAATGGAGAATATTATGCCAGGCTATTGGATCGTCTCCGACCATGTTATGAAAGAAAAACGTCCGCATTTGGCGAAGAAAAAAATTCTCTTTCATCAAGACAATGCATGCGTGCACACCTGTGTCGTCGCAATGGCAAAATTCCATGAATTAGGATACAAACTGCTGCCTCATCCACCCTATTTGCCAGATTTTACGCCTAGCGATTATTTTCTATTTCCAAATATGAAAAAATGGCTCAGTGGGAAAAAGATTGACTCTAACGATGAGGTTATTGCTAAAACAAACGCCTATTTTGAAGGGTTAGAGAAATCGTACTTTTTAGAGGGGATAAAAAAAAATAGAAAAGCGTTGGGCTAAGTATATCGAACTAAAAGGAGATTATGTTGAAAAATAAATCTCATTTTAGACACAAAAATGCATTTTTCTTGTCAAGACCAGGTACTTATCATGCAGCCCTCGTAAAAGTGATTTTTATTCTTTATATCTGATACCAGAGAACAGATTAATCTAAGAGAGACAAGTAACTTATTATCCCACTGATTCTTTTTTTTGTTTCAAAAAGATAATCCTTCACTCTGATTCTCCACAGTGGAAAATAATTTGTTTTTGCAATGTCTGAAAACAATCATATCGTGGTATGTAATGTTTAATAACCTTTACTATTGCACAATTCCTGCTCACTCTGTAACGCCACTCCATATTTTACTATTCTATAAAACTATAACTTGTTAAGTCACGTTACATAAAAGTGACTTTTGTTCTTTATGTTTGATACCAGTGAACAGATTAATCTAAGAGTGGCAAATAACCTATTAGCTCACTGATTCTTTATTTTGTTTTCAAAAAGATAATGCTTCGCTCTGATTCTCCCCAGTGGAAAATAATTTGTTTTTGCAATGTGTGAAAACAATCATGTCATGGTATGTAACTTTTAATAACTTTTACTATTGCACAATTTCTGTTCACTCTGTAACTCCATCCTATATTTTACTAATCTATAAAACTACAACTTTCTAAGTCAGATTAAATGAAAGTGACTTTTATTCGTTATGTCTAATCCCAGTGAACAGATTAACCTAAGAGAGACAAATAGCTGATTAGCCCACTGATTCTTTATTTTGTTTTCAAAAAGATAATGCTAAATTCTGATTTGAGTAAAAATAATCATGTCTTGGTATGCAACGTTTTCTTCCCAGTGAAAAATTATTATCATTAATATTTCCACTGTTTAAAAACAACCATGTTTTCGCGTGCAACGTTTAAGGGGTCTCAGGACTCTTAAAGTTGGAAAAAAGGAAACACAAAAAAAGACCATTTTCAACAATTAATATCTTAAAATGTATATGATTTTAAACCAAAATTTTTATTGGGATGCAAGATAATAAATATGTTCTTTCATTTCATGTATTTCAAAAATTGCAAGATTCAGAATTATTATTTGTAGGGAGCTCCAAACTGTCAGACATTTATCGAGCAGAAAATTGGTATAACAGCTTACGAGAAGAATTACGAGCGACGTACGCAATTTTTTCGATTTTTAGTAATTCAGTAATGCATCAGCGACTCGTGCAGCGACGGGAATTTCGCATCCTGCTAAACCGACTATTGGCAAACAGCTGGCGTACAATTAAATACCGAATATTATTGATTTTATTAAATTATCATGATCGAGATTAATTCGTTTTTCCTCCGATTAATTGGCTGAAGCAGAAATGTAAGATAAAAATTAAAGTTGGTATATTATTGAACTAATAATATTGAAGTATAAACCTTTGTAACTACTTTTTGATATACTAAGATGTATGAGATAGAAGAAAGTTTAGGGCTTGGCACACCGAACTAGTTTTTTTAATTCATTTAAGCGTAAATTTAAGTTGCATTAATCTCTTTCTACTGTGTCATTTCTTACCTATTTTTAAGCACACAAAAAGAATTCATTTATACCAAATGAGAGTTGACAAATAAAGCCAGTAAAAACTGAAGATCGTAGTTTTTTTTTTTTTTTTTTTTTTTTTTTAATACATATAATGTTTTTGCAAGAATCTTAAAGGAAAAATAAATTACTTTTATAATTTATCAAGACATCACATCTTAACTGTCAAACATCATTAACTTTTACATATTGTGTATTCTTTATTCCTTCTTTAGATGCATTCGAGCCTAAATTCAATTGGGAAGTTGTTTGTCTTCAGTTGTCTCATTTATAATTTAAATATATAACGTTCGAAATAATTATTTTCCAACAAACAATGAGGGAGAAATAATCAAATAAAAATTGAATATTAGTACAGTGAATTACAGTGAATACAGTTTTAAAATAATCTATCTTAAGAACTAGTTATTATAAGAAAAATGAGATTTTCAGAAGAAACGTTTCAGAGACAGTGACTAATGTGAAATTAACTCTTTCTAATTCAAATCAATTCTGTTACTAGAATGTTGAAATAATTCAGTGTCACCAAAATTTAATAAATTTTTTTTTCGAATGTATTTAAGTTAATTTTGTCACGTAAGTTATTCAAAACATTTGGCACGAATTTGGCCTTTGAGTATAAAAATTAACTGTGATAAATACAGCGCATTGTTTTAACTTAGAAATTATTAATCCATAAACTTTCGGCTAGTTAGATCACGAATATATAACTTCTAAATACTTTTGTCAAATTTCTGAATACAAAATCATGCCAAACAGGCAACCGTAAAGAAATAAGACTAAGATGTTAACCCCTTGAAAGGCGGTGAAGCCGTTATGACATCATATAATTTTAATCCGTAATTGCCACACGTGCACCCGATTTTTTTTAATGAAAATTTGACTTTTCTTAAGTACACGAAAAAATATTTTTACATGATTACAAATAAATTTTCTTGTAAATACTGGTGTCACTCAATTATTTAAATTTTTACGATTACAAGTACTTTGCCCTTGAAAGGGTTAAAAGTTTTTCAGTAGAGATGGCCGAAGAGTGTATCTAGACTACTTCTAAGTGTGTCGAAAAGTCGGAAACTTTCTAGTGAGTTAACTGTACTCCATACATTCGAACATGAAAAATATGGTAGCATTGAGTATTTCATAGAAAATGTACAACACGAAGCAGCTATTGTTACAATGAGTGTTAGGGCAGGAAGACAAATTGTTCGGGAATAAAAAGGTTGATGCCAGTAAATGGGGCAGTACTGAAGGGTTCGTACGCATCAGGGGATTCAAGGGATTTTCAAAGTTTTAGCACCAGAAATTTTGTAAAGTTCTGGTCGCTATATCGGAAGATAGATTTCTTTTTCGTTAAATAAGGCAAATATTACTTTACAAAAATTCTGGTAAAACGTCCTTGAAGCATACGAATACTGATGCTATTTACATTAAGATTTATATTGTACACGACAATACGAAAAACAAAACACTCACAGAATGAGTATATGACATTTCTCGTGCAACTTCCATGAAGCAATACTCAGAATTTTGCAAATGTAGAAATGTACAAAAAGTTTTTTTTGTTATGTTTTATTTATTTAACCCTTTCAGGACTGGCGGCTCTTACACAAATTTGATTCGCTTGGCACCACTTCTATATATAAAAAAAAGTCTTTGTTTTTATAATCACGAAATTGCTCTAATTAAATACAGAAAATATTACTTTTCCTTATTACTACAGACAGATTCTGAGACGTAAAACAGATTCTTAATGCGAATTTTGAAGTTGTATTTGTGCACCCTTTGTCCCGAACGGGTTAAGTGGTATAAGTAAGTAAAAACATAATTGTCTGTGACAAGCATGAAGTGTTCTTTATTCAACATGTAAAACTAGGAGTTTTTATAGAAATGTAGCAGAGAACTAGAAATATAATTTTTAAAATATCTGGAATATAAATTTCAAAATATTTTTCCAAAAGTCTTTAGGGCAATTTTAAAATACAGTTAAATAATAATGAAAATATATTAAAATTTTTCGTAGTAGAATTTTTTAACACAAAAAAAAAATAAATGAATATAGTCCATAAAAAACAGTTTATCCCTTTTTATTTCATAACTATAACTAAAAAATATATTTTAATTTACATTAAAAATAAAACATAGCTTTATAAACGATAATAAAAATTTGGAATGCTTTCCTGCGGGCTTTTTTCTTTTCATGTAATTTATTTTTCAATTTTATTTTTCTTTACTAACACTATTACAAATTTCATCAAGTAAACATTAGGCCATAAAGAAAACAAAACATCAATTTTTTTTCTAGATTTTTTTTTCTAATTATGTCTTTTATTTCAATCTAAAATCAGCCTCTAGCGCTTTTTCTCTTCAACAACGGCTATGGTAAATTATGTTTGTATAGATATGCTTATTTCCTATAAATTTTCACTAACTATTTTGAAACGCTCTCTATTTAAAATACTTTTAACTTCCCTCCATGTCAAACAATTTAAAAAATATATATTTTAATTTAATTTAGATTTCTGGATTGCTTGTGGAATTTTTCCCAACCCATGATTAAATGTGAAAGCGTGATTATATAAAAAAGAGTTTTCTAATGTCGCTTTAATAGAAAATCATTTCTCGCCACTAATCTAAGTGAACACATTAACTTAAGGGTAAACATAATTTATTTACGTCACTCATGCTAAATTTTGCTTTTAAGAAAGTAATAATTTCTCTTATCCTTTCCAGCGGAAAGGAAATTAGTTCTTCAATTTATCACATAAAACATGTCGTGACATATCACACTTTATTAATTTCCCTATTCTAGAAGGCTTATTCATTCTTCACAATTGATTCAAATTTAATTTCAGTTCGGAGGTCTTTCCTATTGTGTCAGTTCATATTTAGATATACAGGGCGTCCTTTTCTATCGTTGTTTTATGCCTATTACAAAATAAATAATTATAGATGTATCTTTCCATTTGCAAAGTGTATTAAATGTTATTCTTAATCATATCAACAGCAATTTATATCAAAATAGTTTTGTGCAAGCATATCTCCCAGTGATAGCTGTGCCCATGTAAAAATAAACTGCAGAGAAAATATATATCATAGTAAATGTAGAACTGCATTCCTCTTAGATGATCTTATCCTAAAAACTTTCATATGGGAAAGCACCAAAAGCCTTAATACTTCATATAATAGAAAAATATGCAAATAATAATGAGTTAAAAATAAAATAACTTTTAAATGGGTTTTTCTAATTAAAAAAATGACAGTAACATGAAACATTCAATAGCCAGACACGCGTTTTACATGATACACACGTCTCACAGTGATATGTAAAAATAAACTGCAGAGAAACATCATAGTAAATATAGAATTAAATTTCCTTTCGACGGTCTTATCCAAAAAACTTTCATAAGATTAAGCTTCAAAAGCCTTAATACAGCATACAATAAAAAAATAAGCAAATAATAATGATTTTAAAAATAAAATTTTTTAAATGGATTTTTCAATTAAAAAAATGCTAGTAAGATGAAACATTCTACTGGAAGATACACGTCTTACACGATGCACACTCATCCCCTAGTGTTAGCCGTGACATGTAAAAATAAACTGCAGAGAAAATATAAATCATATTGAATTTAGAATTACATTTTCATAAGAGGAGTTCATCTCAAAGCAGTGATGGAACAGTGGCACAGCAGTTGAGCGATTGTCACCACTAAATTTTTATAGTATTTTTTGCCTTCAAAAGTCTCACAAATTCTGTCCTGAAGTTAGATGAGGAATACTATTAAAATTTTGCGGTTCCAATTGATTCTCTGCTGCTACACTGTTCCATCACTGTCAAAGTCTTTGGTAAGATAAAGAGACACAAACCTTACTGCTGTCTAAAATAAAATGAACATAAAAACATTTTTTTTTATTTTTGAAAATTTTAAGATTTTTTTTAACCCGGCAGTAGTTGCCTGCCGGTCTTTTTTCTCTCT
Organism: Maratus speciosus; assembly: GCA_963932465.1. Lineage (NCBI taxonomy): Eukaryota > Metazoa > Arthropoda > Arachnida > Araneae > Salticidae > Maratus > Maratus speciosus. The sequence goes on along the minus strand of OZ010799.1, from coordinate 218,845,607 downwards.
TGACTCATATCCTCTTACAAATACCATGTAGACCGGAAGCCTGCCGCACAGACAATCACCTCATCGAGTTCACGGCTGAAATTCCAGAATTAGATAAAACTCGATACGCATATTGAAACGCAATCGGTCTGCCAGATCATATCTAGGTGGAAAACAACTGAAAACCTGATTTTAGCGGTCGACTCGCAGGTTTACCATCGTGTTTTCATGAAGTATGAAAACGTAGAAGACTGGGAGCGGGAAAACGCAATATTAAACGTTTGAGTCAACTGCTAAAATCGGGTTTTCAGGTGTTTTCCACCAAGATATGACTTGACAAGCCGATTGCGTCTTAATATGCGTGTCGAGTTTTAACTAATTCTGGAATTTCAGCCATGAACTCGATGAGGTGATTTTCTGTGCTGATCCCGGTCTAATGGACAACTACCATGTAGCTGACTTTAAATGCTTCTCCAACACCGCAGTGAAATAACAAGACATCTTGGTTTTTCCTTCATGTCTTTTTTTTACAAGCAAAGCTGAAATTGATGTAAAAGTCTGCGTAACGATCACTAATGTCAGTTCATTTTAACTTTTTCCCATTATTCCAAATTTGATGTGTTACTTGCATAGCTTAAGTAAAAAGGAAATTTATAAACTTAAACTTACACTATGTGCAAAACTAAAAAGATGAGACAATATTTTAAAAATGTTAAATTATTGTAATACCTTAGTACTTTCAACTATAAAAAACATAGTCAGAGAAATATAAGAAATACAATTGTTACTGACGTCTAATTTTCAAAATTCACGTAGATGGTGACGAAAGGAGTGAAAGTAGAAGTTAATTTTTAGATCCGGAAAACATTGGGAAAATAAAACATGGATATAGGGAAGTGGAAGTATTACTTGTTTTATGATTATTTAAGCAAACTGAGCCAAATTCTGGGTAATTCTTTCACTCCTTTCGTCACTATTCACGTGAATTTTGAAAATTAGACGTCAATAAGAATTGTATTTCTTATATTTCTCTGACGAAGACTATGTTTTTTATAGTTGAAGGTAATAAGGTATTAAAATAATTTAACATCTTTTTAACATTGTCTCATCTTTTAAGTAGTTTTGCACATAGTGTAAGTTTAGGTTTAACTTTTTAAAGATGAATTAAGCATTTCTACTTATTTATTTACTGATGGAAATTTATAACTTCATTGAAATGTAATATTCGAATATTACAACGTTTTCTGTATGCGGGGACCGGCAACAAAAAGACCGAGCGCGACTAACAGCGTTCTAAAAAAAGATGTGTCTACTCTCGTGTTAATGGATTTTATATTTTTAAAAATTTAGTCACACAGATCATTCAAATGCCCTGTAACATGCATACATATGTATATACAATTTTCAATAGAAGCAAAATATACCGTGTGAGTCAAAAGTTAGTTAAAACTTTAAAAACTCATAAAAAATGAAGAAATTATGATAAAGGAGTGCGGTTTGCAAGAAAGGGCTCACAAGGTAGTCGGATTTTTTTTAGCCGCAAAAAAATATTAGTTAAAAAATCACATGTAGAGGGAGCTGACGATCCGAAACACAATGAACAGGACAACAGTTGTGTCGTAGAATGTTCTGGAGGTCCTGTTGAACATTTGTTATTGGAATGAAATGGGAGTACTGTTGTCCTGTTCATTGTGTTTCGGCTCGTCAGCGTCCTCTATATGTAATTTTTTAACTAATTTTTTTTTCCATCTAAAAGAAATCTGACTACTTTGTGAGCCTTTCCTTGCAAAATGCACTCCGTTATCATAATATCTACCTTTTTTATGAGTTTTTAAATTTTAACGAACTTTTGACTCATTCCGTATAATAACAGTTTAAAACAAGAACGAAAAATCATGCGCAAAGGAACACTTGACTACTTTAATAAAACTTCAACGTTTAATGAGGTGAAAAATGCTGCCTAAGCAAACAATTTTGAAAACACATAATACGATCAAAAATTCAATTTCTGGAATTACTTTGAATAGTCGAAAAAATATCCGAATTCTTTTCTGAAGCCCTTTATACGATACATAGATCCATACACACCAAGTAATGGACAAAAAATTAGTTAAATTGAAAAATGCAAACCCTAACTGAAAACGTACTTCCAGCAACTGTTGTTAACAGAAATTAATGTAACAACACATTTGTGTGTCCCTATAAATGAACGATGAGTGCTATGCACACACTGTTCTTTTGTAAGCCTCTTGTAGTGCACCTCATTGCTTCATATGAATTTCAATGTGTTTGAAATAGTGTAACATCATTAAAATAAAGAAATCTTTTGTGTGTCCATGTAAATGAGTATAAATGCTGCACACTTCCTTTTCAAATTTCGCTATATTTCGTTATATCTCGATTAAATATTAAATATTTTTTTTAATTAAAATTTGCAGTATCATGTAAAATTAAAACATCATTTTTCTTTAAGGGGGTCCGTGGCTAAAAATTCTCAAAATCATGCTTTTTTTTATTGGCTTAAAAAAAGTACTGAGTTTTTACCGTTAAATACTACAAACCGCATGAGTAGATCCAGAGATATAACACCTTTTGCCTTGTGAGAAGCAATGCAAAAGCTGCCCTCTGACGAGAGCTTTAACTTCATTTATCTCAGAATGAATTTTTTCATAATTTGTCAACTTTAAAAGAACCTAACTAAAGTTCCTTGCAAGATATATGCATGAAATTTTCAACAGAGATTTTATGCTATATTTCCAACAAATTGTCTTCAGGATTATCAATTTTGAGTGATAATTGTGAAAATATGCTAATTAAGGCAAAACTCGCGCATAAAAAACTTCATTTTTTTTACTTAATTTTTTTTGTATCAAAGTCATAACCAATATTTTAAGAAATCCTGAATACAAATTAAAATGACACATTTTCTGTACACAATAGTGTAAAAAATTTGAAAATCGTGTCAACACTTCCAGAGTTTTATTAAAAGTTAAATATGTTTAAAATTTTAAAATTAAATTAAAAAAATATTTAACATTGTTCAGATTTCTTTTTACATGCAATATTCTTATTATATTAACCTCTTGACCTGGAAAGACGTACTATGTACAGTCATGGAAAAAAAAAGTAAACACCCCCTACTAACTTGTCAACAAATTATAGTAGAAGAAAGTTACTGGTACCGAACGATTGGAAATAAAGTCTGCTTTTAAATGATGTATGTAAAATTTGTTTAAGGGGCCATCTACATATTAAAACGAACCATGACTTTGTTTCTTTCAATAGCAGTATACAATTCTGACAGCATAAATGAACTCTACACCTTTCAATTAGCCTATAAACAAATTTTTATGCAATTTGTGCCATAAGTTTCCGAGAAATTAATTATTTTAAAACGAGCGTATTTTAAGGGCTGTATCCAAATGGAAGTTCCGAACTCGATATTTAACCCAGAGAGCCGCCTTCTTGATCAAGGCACGTTTAAGAGTCAATGAAACCTGTTTGATTACAGGATAGCAGAATAAATTTCAAAAATTTACTCACTTCTATCATAGACGTCCCCGTAAACCACCATTTTGCCGTTTTTTAAGCATATTTTGAAAACTACTTGGAAGAAAAATGTGAAATTTTGGATTTCCATAAAGCAGGACTTAATAAATCTAAATCCATCAAAAAAATTGTATGTTGCAATTCATAATGTTTTCGAATAGTAATTTCATAATTCATAATTCATATCATAAAATTGTAAAAATTGCAAATTCAACGTATTTATGTTTGGGTATATCAGTATTATTGCTACACAAAAAATTAGCCCATTAGGAGCATAATTTCAGGAGATATAAATAAAAATATGAAAATGTAATTTAACATTAGAAGTACTAAATTTTGGACGTCTATAATTCAAAAACTTATCATTCGAATGACTTGAAATTTGGTTTCTAGGCATATTTTGAACCGAAGATTTGAAATATCTCGTTAAATTTGGGTACTGCCATTGAAAAAAAATGAAGTTTGGATTCGTTTTAATATGTATATGGCCCCCTAAGCAAATTTTATACACACCATTTAAAAGTAGACTTTATTTCCAATCGTCCGGTACCAGTAACTTTCGTCTACGATAATTTGTTGAGGAGTTAGTAGGGGGTGTTTACATTTTTTTCCCACGACTGTACGTCGCCTTCGATTAACACTAGAAAGCCCGCGAGCAGTCATTTTGACTGCTACCAAATGAATACTAACAAGAAATATTTTTATAAAACTAGTTAAAAAGATACAAAAAAAAAAAAAAAAAAAAAAAAAACAGATAAATGGATAAGTTAATAATTTTAAATAAAAATTCTGGTGTGAAATATTTTTCTAAAACATGGAGGAGATAGTCACGGGCTTCTGCCAATTAATTTCAAGAGGTTAACTTTCCTAACCTGAATGGGTCTAATCGACCCATTTCTATAATTCATTTCATTCGATTCGAACCAGAAATTTTATCGCAAAGTAAAATAAATAACAGGCACCGAAAACTAATATAAATAAATACATTAAATAGTTTTTAGAGAAAATTCTGGTGTGAAATGTTTTTATTAAGTTTCAGTAAGATTTCAACAGGGTAGGAAGGTTATAACATATTTCAGAAAAAAATTTCATAGCAAAATCTCTATAAATGGAAAAAAATGAGCCTCGGATCCCCTTAATCCCTGTAAATAATTGAACCCAAGAGTACCCATAATTTGTTTACGCCAGTCATTCTTTATTTTGCTTTGAAGAAAGCAATAATACTTTTCTCTGCTTCTCTGTAGCGAAAAAAAATTAGTTCTTCAATTTATCAAATTAAACATGTCGTGGCACACCACAGTTTATTAATATCCCTGTTGTCGAGCGCGCTTACTCACTCTTTCAGCATGTTCCAAACATAAATATTTATCACGAATATTTTCAACTCATTCTTTATTTTACTTTGAAGAAAGCAATATTACTTTTCTCTGCTTCTCTATAGCTAAAAATAAATTAGTTCTTCAATTTATCAAATTAAACATGTCGTGGCACACCACAGTTTATTAATATCTCTGTTTAGAGCGCGCTTACTCACTCATTCAGCATGTTCTAAACATAAATATTTATCTCGAATATTTTCAACTCATTCTTTATTTTACTTTGAAGAAAGCAATATTACTTTTTTCTCCTTCTCTATAGCTAAAAATAAATTAGTTCTTCAATTTATCAAATTAAACATGTCGTGGCACACCACAGTTTATTAATATCTCTGTTTAGAGCGCGCTTACTCACTCATTCAGCATGTTCTAAACATAAATATTTATCACGAATATTTTCAATTCATTCTTTATTTTACTTTGAAGAGAGCAATATTACTTTTCTCTGCTTCTCTCTAGTGAAAAAGAAATTAGTTCTTCAATTTATCAAATTAAACATGTCGTGGCACATCACAGTTTATTAATATCCCTGTTGTCGAGCGCGCTTACTCACTCTTTCAGCATGTTCCAAACATAAACATTTATCCCGAATATTTTTCAACAGTGCTATTTCTTGTTTAATCTTTAACTGATGTTATCGGTCTCACAGACCACTGCTTTTTTCAAAGTTTATAGTTTAACTTGCATAACTGCTAACTTTTACGCTTTTTTCTTATCATTAAAATTTAATAGTGCAATTTTCCATATTTAATCTAAAAACTCTTCTATTCAATAAGTCAAAATTTCCTTTTAAATTTTACTGGTAAGAAAAAAAGCGTAAAACTTGGCATCTATGAACTTCTATCTTTCAGTTTAACTACAAACACTACCGAAATTATATTTTTTTGGAACTTTAGTACTATCACAAGACTTTTGAACAGGTGAATTTTAATTATAACAGTCCTGTACAAAAAATTTAGTACAAAAACACTATCCCATGAGTTAATCGCGCCTTTTATTCATCTGTCAATGGAGTAGTCTCACAGACCGCATCACAGTAGTTATGTGACAGTTTCTGTTATATCAGTTAACGGCTAAATGTACAGCGTTGGAAATAATAGAACATCACAAAATTTTCATTTAGATTAGATGTTATGTACAATTTGTGTTATAATACACGCAAAAAGAGAATACATTTTTATTTTATGCTTAATTTGTGAGAATATGCATCCATGGTTATTCCGACAATTTTGACAAAACAAATGAAATGCTAAATGTTTTTCTTGTCTTCCCTGTGGCAAAAAGAAATTAGTTCTTCAATTTATCAAATTAAACATGTCGTGGCACATCACAGTTTATTAATATCCCTGTTGTCGAGCGCGCTTACTCACTCTTTCAGCATGTTCCAAACATAAATATTTATCACGAATATTTTCAACTCATTCTTTATTTTACTTTGAAGAAAGCAATAACACTTTTCTCTGCTTCTCTCTAGCGAAAAATAAATTATTTCTTAAATTTATCAAATTAAGCAAGTCGTAGCACATCACAGCTTATTAATATCCCTGTTGTCTGGCGCACTTACTCACTCTTTCAGAATGTTCCAAACATAAATATTTATCACGAATATTTTCAACTCATTCTTTATTTTACTTTGAAGAAAGCAATATTACTTTTATCTGCTTCTCTCTAGCGAAAAATAAATTAGTTCTTCAATTCATCAAATTAAACATGTTGTGGCACATCATAGTTTATTAATATCCCTGTTATCGAGTGAGCTTACTCACTCTTTCAGCATGTTCCAAACATAAACATTTTTCACGAATATTTTTCAACTGTGCTATATCTTATTTAATCTTATCGGTCTCACAGACCACTGCTTTTTTCAATGTTTATATTTTAACTTACATAGCTGCCAACTTTTATGCTTTTTTCTTATAATTAAAATTTAATAGTGAAGTTTTCCATATTTAATCTGGAATCTCTGCTATTCAATAAGTCAAAAATTCCTTTTAAATTTTACTGGTAAGAAAAAAGCGTAAAAGTTGGCATCTATGAACTTCTAACTTTCAGTTTAACTACAAACACTACCGGAATATAGCTTCGTTTGGAACTTTAGTACTATCACCGGAGACTTTTGAATAGGTGAATTTTAATTATAACAGTCCTGTACAAAAACACTATCCTATGAGTTAATCGCGCCTTTTATTCATCTTTCAATGGAGCAGTCTCACAGACCGCTTCACAGTAGTATGTGACAATTTCTGTCACATCAGTTAAAGGCTAAATGCACAGCGTTGGAAATAATAGAAAATCAACAAAATTTTCATTTAGATTAGATGTTATGTACAATTTGTATGTTATAATACAAACAAAGAGAGAATAAATTTTTATTTTATGCTTAATTTGTGAGATATGCATCCATGGTTATTCCGACAATTTTGACAAAGCAAATGAAATGCTAAATGTTTTTCTTAGCTTCCCTCTGGCAAAAAGAAATTAGTTCTTCAATTTATCAAATTAAACATGTCGTGGCATATCACAGTTTATTAATATTCGTGTTGTAGAGCGCGCTTAGATGTTTAATGAATATGTAAAAGTTTAAAACTGTAATGCATATGCAAGGAAAAATATATATATATTTCTTTTTATGCTTAATTTGAGGGAATATGTACGCATGGTTGTTTAGACAATTTTGACAAAACAAATGAAATTCTATATGCTTCTCTATGGCGACATGAAATTAGTTCTTTAATTTATCAAACAAAACACGTTGTGGCACATCACAGTTTATTAATATACATCCTGTAGAGCGCGCGCTTACTCATTCTGCTGACATGTTCCAAACATAAATATTTATCACGAATATTTTTCAACTGTGCTGCTTCTTTTTTAAATGCCAATGAAATTAGATGTTTAATGAATATGTAAAATTTGTAAATTGTAACGCACGTGAAAGGAAAAAGACTTATCTTTTGTACTTAATTTGAGAGAATATGCATGCATGGTTATTCAGACAACTTTGACAAAATATACGAAATGCGAAATGAATATATAAAATTTAGATTTGTACTTTCACGTTAAATAATAAACAATTTGTAGGGTCTAATCGCAATGGACATTTGAATGCAAATTGCGCAATTTATGCTTCTTTTTTTTCAGCAAAGCAAAATTGCTTTCTCTTATTGTCTTGCATGCCCAGCTGTTGGTGCTCTACTGAACAAGCGGTGCTATGTTTGAATTGCATTTCTGTGTGGAAGCGTGTTCGAACCACACTATACGAAATTAACAAGTGATACATAAGAAAAAAAGATTTTTGACATTGAAATTTTTTTTTCGTTGCTGTGAATCACAAACGATAATGGTTCGATAAGAGTTCGGATTTACTTTTAAATGAGATTTCAGTCTGTTTAACCCTAGAGTCCAAAATATTACTTACGTTCCACTAACCAATCAATTATCTATTATTCTCTTTAACGGAAAAAATACTTTTGCAATTTTTAACACTTTCCAACAAAGTTGAAAAGTGTTTATGACTGCGGTTTGTCTGTCCGTCTGTCCACGCTCTAACTCTCGTAAATATGCTCGGATCGTTCTGAAATTTTTTTATGTTAGTTACTTCTACCATAGCACGTTCTCTATTTCAAATGATGTTTGTAACATGTTTAGTTCATTTACAGGGACAGTCAAAAGTTTTCCGTTACATTACGGTCAATGGGAAAAATCGTTTCAAATGATTTTTAATAGTGCTACTCTCTTTCAAGCATAGTAAAATTGATATTTATTTATGAAGTCCACTAAAATATGCATTCTGTTGAATATGCGGTGCAAAGAATAGTTATTGTTCATTTACAGGGCCACACAAAAGAATTCCGTTCAAAACAGTATAGGGGGAATTGTTTGCGGTGATTTTTGAAAAGATTTCAGATACTATATTCTATCCGAATGACTGTATATTAGTAATGATTGCTCGAAATGCATTTTTAATTATGATATGCGCTTTTTTCACTAGATTTATGCGTACTATAAAGTGCGTATAAATGCTATAGTTTATATACAGGGCTACAGAAATGAATACGTAAAGGTTACTGAGTATGAGCATAAATTGCTTAAAGGGGGGTTTAAAGGAGTTATGCATTTTTACGCTGAACTGAATTTAGTTTACTGAGAAATATTTCTAGACTATAGATAAAATGATATACAGGGCCAGGCAAAGAGTTGGATACATGGCCGTCTATGGCTGATAATTTCAGGAAATGTAATTTCAGCAGTTTTAAGAGTGTTTTAGTTTGAATTAAATTTTAGCTAAGTAGTGGCATGTAATAAAGATACTAGGTAAACTACAGGGCTGTACAAAAGTATTCAAGTATGTTTCCATCTATTAGTATAAATTGCTGAAAGATGAATTTCAACCTGTTATGCATTTTCTTGCTAAACTAAATTTTTCCTTTATATAGTATATATATAAACATACATATCAATCACAGGGCTGTTCAAAAGAATTGGAATACATATTTGGCTATGAACGGTAACTACTGAAATCACTTTTTCAAATGTTTTATAAAGTGTTTACTAGTTATCTTATTTATCTCATTTCCCTAAATAACGAAGTTTTGTTAAAGCATTCAGGAAGTGTCGGAAACTGTTTCATAATCTATTCTTAACGTATGATTTTTTCTTTCTTCTTTATAACATCCCGTCACCGCGTGTGACATGCATTAATTTTTGCTTTATTTACGAATTTTTTCAACTTCTTTAGATTCTCTCATGTCAATTACGGCAACTAACAAAACTTTTCCAATGTAACAAATCTTTTTTTCCCCTTGTATACCAGTTGTAAAATTCTTATAGATAAAATTGGGAGCAAATGGACATTTTCTTTCTAGAGCGAAAAAAATATTTTTGGAATTTATCAAGTTAACATCTCGGAGCGTGACACTCTTCATTAACTTTTACTTACTGTGGAATCTCTATTCATTTTTACATTCCTCAAAGTTAAAATTGAAATAGGATAAATATTTCTTGTTATGTCTTTTATTATGTAAAAATATAATGTTGTCAACGAATACTATATTTAGAAACCGATGTTAAATGTTGAATGAGAATATAAACTATGATTAGTAATCTGACTTAAAGTAACTAGCAAAAGTCATGCTTTGTTTGGATTCGCGAAGCATTATTTAATAAGAAAAATATTTCAAAGTAATAATATTTTTTATCTTATTTTTCCATCTTTATAAAGAATAAACGTTATTTTATGTTTTGGTACATTTTGACTTTAGAAATGTAAATTCAGCCAAATAACTAAGAATCCCTGAGAATTTTTTATTTATAACACTGGTTTAAATAAAAATATTTTCGTAGCAAAATTTTACAAAATATTTTTAAATTTTCAACTAAAAGCTCTTTTAAAGATGTTTCTAAATTTTATTAATTACAACAATTAATTTTATTTGTTTACTATTCTTTTGTTGCCACTTTACAAAAAAACTCCATAATATAATTCTTTAAAACTGCGTAAATATCATCTGCGTAAATGATTTCACATAATAAGAATAAATTGTGTATTTGAATTCTTAACACTGAAAAATGTGAATGTAAATAATTGAATTTTCACAAATTGTAATTCATTAAAAATATGCTGTAATTTTCATAAAAAAGGTATTTTAAAAATTTCAAAAAGAAATCGTGAAACTATTATATGATTAAAAGGAATGAGAACCAAATTACGCGCCATTTCCAACCAATCTTAATAAAGTATTCTATTAAAATGTATATTTTCCTCTCAAATAACATACATCTTTAATATAAGAAAGTTTAATGTTCTTTTTCGGTTTGAAGTATAAATTCTGTAGTTATTATCAAAATTTAATCTTGGCAAAATGCATATATATATAGGTTCCTTTCCTTATTTAAATATTTTTTAAATGAGAAATTTTGATGCAACGATAATATTTCACATACTTAATCATTCATGACTTTGTTTATTTTCACTGACTCAGTGATTTTTATTTACTGCAAGAAATGCGAAAGTTTTATTATCGTTAACAAAAATAAATCCGTATAATCGAAAAATATATTCAACAAAATAATGAAAAATGTTTTTTTGTTAAATCATTCGATAAGTAAATAATATTGTCAGAATCTACAGATCATATTTTATTTCTATCAAGTCCAAAAATATTTCTTTCCTTAATTAATTTTAAAAAACACTTTTTGAGATATTTTGGCGGAATAATGAAACTATAATTTATTCATTTAATTAATCATGATTCTATAATAACTAATGAATAAATTTAAATTCTATAATTACTATAATTACATTTATCTATAATTACTAACTCCATGATTTATTTTTTCTTCTGAAAATATACCTGTTTCATTTTTTATTTGCAAAAATGCATCCGTAATGGAAAATCCTGTACAATAAATTAACCCTCCGTCTACCAGACGGGTCCATTGGACCCGACAGGTACATACAAAATATTCATTCAAACCAGAAATTTCTTTAAAATAAACTAAGTATATAAACCCGACAAAAATAAGGTAAATAAATAAGTTAAATAGTTTTAAATAAAAATTCTGGTGTAGAACGTTTTATTAAAACTTGAATAAAATTACCGGTAGATCTAGGGTTAAATAATACATTTTGTAAGATTATTCTGTAAAAAAAATAATATTGTGCAAATCTACAGATCATAAATTTTTATGTTTAATTTCAAGTTAAAATACTGATTTTTTTTTTTTTTTTTTTTTTTTGTAAAGTGCACGACAAAATGTCATTTTCGTAGCCTAGTAGAGGATTCGCTTCGCTCATCCTAATAATATATTTTTGATATAAAAATACTGTTGTAAAAGACAAATTAATAAAACAAATCCCGCTCCTCCTTTTTTCCGAGTAACAATCATGTTTTCTAATATTCAATCTAGAGGGAAAATCTTCATTCTAAAGTTTATTAAATTGTCATATCGTCGCGTATCGCATTTCAGTGAATTTTTCTAACTGTGGAATATTTATTCATTTTACGTTAAACCAAGTTTAAATTGAAACCGGATAAATATTGTACTACTGTGCCAGTTCTCATTAAAAAATCGAAAGTTGGCAACGAACGAATTTTTTCAAGTCCAAGTTTCAAGCCCAAGTCAATATAACGTTAACATTTGGAATGTCCAGATAAGTAATAATACATTTTTTGCAACGAACACAATACAGTAAATTCTGTCTAAGGCGGACTCTGTTATAATTCGGAAATCTGTCACCGCGGAATTTTTTTCAAGTCCCGGCGAACCCATAGAAAATTTCATTAATTCATGCTGCACGAGGCGGAATCTGTCTAACGCAGAAACGGAAAGGATATCAAGGTTAATCGAAAACAAAATTTTGCATAAGGCGGAAAAACGTATAATTTAAAACTGAAAGGCTTTTCTTTTATTAAACTTTAAACCTGATAAGTCAAATACTCGATGTCGAACATGTTACTTAAATTTCCATAACACTTTAAAAAAAGTTAATTCAAAATAACAGAAACTTTAAATATTAAGGAATTTATGCTTATGTCATTTTTTCATATACAAAATTGCATTTAAAAGTTAACATTTCTAGTAAAATGAACATTTATCAAAATATATATATTCGAAAGTACAATATAGTATTATGCTTTAAGGTTGTACTCAAATACAAAATTATAGCGTTCTGTCTCACTCTCAAAGTTCATTGTTTTTTTTTGTTTTTTTTTTGTTTTTTTTTAACCATTTGGAAAAATGGTTATTGTCCTCGGTCAAGGTAGGAAATCAAAAACATATCTGAAGCTTTTTATTAGTTGAATCCGCATTTTATTCGTTTCCTGATTGGGCTATAAAGTAATCTGTATTTTTCCTTTCTGACCTTGTCCAACTGAGATGAATACTTCTGTTGCTACTATGACAAAAAAGTAATAAAAACTACAACAAAAAATTAATAACTCAGAAACAAATTGAGATACAGCTTTCAAATAAATTGCATTTAAAAGTACATTTTTTTTTCTCTATACGACGGTGTAAAAAGAAATATTGTGGGATGTTTAGAAGTTTAAGAATGAAATTTCATTTAAAATGGGTCGTCAGATTTCTTGGAAATCTGACGATGGGAAAGCCTTTTCCCGAACAGACAATGAAATGCTTGGATAATACGTAAGTTTCAGGTGGTTAATACGTAAGTTTCAGGAAATCTGACGAGTCTCAGGCGATTTTTGTCGCTTGCAATTTTTACGTGTAATAACACTATTAATGTTTAATTCATGGCGTACGTAATATATGATCAACTCCGTGCGATTTTTTATGTCTTAAATTTTAGTCTTTGAAAAAATCATTTTCCAAATGGTCGTTGTAATTTGTTAAATATCATTTTGTGTGTGTGTGTGTGTGTAAACTTTCAATATGCATGTATTACAGCAGTACTAAAAAATATAATAGCATCTCTCATTTATCTATAGCGACAAAGGATCTTTCAGAATATCAGGTTTCAACCGATTTTCAAGTCCGGAGAATCAATAAAAGATCGTTATCTTCAAGGGATTTTTTTTCGGGGGGGGGGGGGGGGAGCTTTTTTGCATAAGCCGGAATATTGTCTATCACGGAAATTTTTCTCAGTCCCGATCGATTCCGCCTTAGACAGAGTTTACTGTATTATCTTTATTTTTAGAAAAACAGTCGTGTTGAATGTTTCTTGATACAAAACATTCTCTTTGATCAAATCAATTTGAATCAAATTGTCATCTCATCAAATGACACACTTCAATTACTATTAAAGAGCGTCAAAAGCTGTGACACTTCTTCCAAACCGAACTTGAAAGTTAAGGGGACGAGGGACCTTAAAAATAAATTTTTTATTTTTTGTAAATTTCACCTTAAATATTACTCAAAGGTACATTATATGCAGTATGGCATCCATTTATTACAAAAAAAATTTTTTTTTAAGTCATTTTTGAGAAAAAAGTGGAATTTTACGCGTTGTTTTTTAAATCTCCGAAATGCCCCATGCGCGTTCCATATCAATGAAAATCCCCAATATATTTTATAAAAGTTTGGTTTATATATATGAAAAAATCTGTGCATCGAATTTTATATATTTGAATATAAAGGTTTAAAAAAAATTTTTTTTTTGAAAAATTTTGAAATTTTTCGAAAAAATTTCAAAATTTCAGAATTTTTCATTTGTTTTCATTTGTTTTGCAAATTTAACTTTAAATATTACTAAAGGGTACATTATATGCATTACGGCATGCATTTATCACAAAAAAAAATTTAAAAAAAATTTATTTTTAAGAAAAAAAATGGCATTTTACGTGTCGTCGTAGAAATCTTCGAAATGCCCCCTGCACATTCTATATCAATAAAAATCACCAATATTTTTTATAAACGTTTGGTTTATATATATAATTAAAACTGTGCATCGAATTTTATATATTTGAATATAAAGGTAAAAAAAAAAAATTGAAATATTTCGAAAAAATTTCAAAATTTCAATTTTTTTTAATTTTTTTCTTTTTTTTTTGTAAATTTTAATTTAAATATTACTCAAGGGTACATTATAGGCATTGTGGCATGCATTTATCACAAAAAAAAAAAAAATTATTTTTGAGAAAAAAATGGCATTTTACGCGTCGTCGTAGAAATCTTCGAAATGCCCCCTGCGCATTCCATATCAATGAAAATCCCCAATATTTTTTATAAAAGTTTGGATTATATATATAAATAATTCTGTGCATCGAATTTTATATATTTGAATATGAAGGTGTAAAAAAAAAAAAAAAAAAAAAAAAATCAAAATTTTTGAAATTTTTTCGAAAAAATTTTGAATTTTTTTTTTTTTTTTTTAACCTTTATATTCAAATATATAAAATTCGATGCACAGTTTTATTTATATATATAAACCAAACTTTTATAAAAAATATTGGGGATTTTCATTGATTTGGAATGCGCATGGGGCATTTCGAAGATTTCTAAGACGACGCGTAAAACTCCATTTTTTTCTCAAAAATAATTTAAAAAAAAATTTTTTTTTTTGATAAATGCTTGTCATAGTGCATATAATGTACCCCTGAATAATATTTAAAGTCAAAATTTCAAAAAATAAAGAATTGATTTTTAAGATTTTTTAAGGTCCCTCGTCCCCTTAAAGGAGAATAAAAAATCAAGATTAGTATTGCCACGTTAAGTAATTAATCTTTACATTCATCCAAGTTTAAATTGAAATCGGGTAGATATTTTTCTGTTGTGGCATTTACTATATAAATATATAACCTTGGCAACTAATGAATTATTTTCGAACCAAAGTTAAATGTTAAATGAAAATGTAAAATTAATATCTGTAATGTTATGTCAAAAAATTAGCGTCGTTGCAATTCACTTTTCTTAATTTTATTTTCAAAGACTAGTATTTCCAGTTGGTAATCTCCACCTTATATAATCATCGAGGTTCTACATTAACCCATTAAAAGCGAGTTTTTTTTTACACTTGTTTCAATTCTTCGACACCAGTTTTTTCTACATTGTAATTTTGATATATTTAATCGGTCAAAATTTAAGATTAGATAATGTAAAAATGTCCAAACTAAAATCGGGTAAATATTTTTCTGTTGTGACATTTACTATATAAAAATATAACCTTGGCAACTAACGAATTATTTTCAAACCAAAGTTAAATGTTAAATGAAAATGTAAAATTAATATATGTAATGTTATGTCAAAAAATTAGCATCGTTGCAATTCACTTTTCTTAACTTTATTTTCAAAGACTAGTATTTCCAATTGGTAATCTCCAGCTTATATAATCGTCGAGGTTCTACACCCATTAAAAGCGAGTCTCTTTTACACTTGTTTCAATTCTTCGACACCAGTTTTTTCTACATTGTAATTCTGATCTATTTAATCGGTCAAAATTTAAGATTAGATAATGTAAAAATGTCCAAACTAAAATCGGGTAAATATTTTTCTGTTGTGACATTTACTATATAAAAATATAACCTTGGCTACTAATGAATTATTTTCAAACTAAAGTTAAATGTTAAATGAAAATGTAAAATTAATGTATGTAATGTTATGTCAAAAAATTAGCATCGTTGCAATTCACTTTTCTTAATTTTATTTTCAAAGACTAGTATTTCCAATTGTTAATCTCCAGCTTATATAATCGTCGAGGTTCTACATTAACCCATTAAAAGCGAGTCTCTTTTACACTTGTTTCAATTCTTCAACACCAGTTTTTTCTACATTGTAATTTTGATATATTTAATCGGTCAAAATTTAAGATTAGATAATGTATATATGTCCAAACTAAAATACTGGTATTCAAATTTAAAAGTGTTATTCGCTTTACATGGTAAATTTTCTTGCCAACCGACTTTAATAAGTTAACCATTTATCTACTGACGGTACTTATAAGTACCACTCATTTTAAACTTTCATCCCACAGTGAATATTACTAATATTCTAATGGTACTTTGCAAAAACACTCCTTTAACTCCTCTTTATCCGGATACATGGCAGCAATAGTTCTAGGTTTGTTATTTTAGCGAGGAAGGAGGCTATCTTCGTCACAGACGATATGCTTTGTGCCGACATTTTGTACAGATTGTCACGCTTGCCTTTTTATTTCTGCAAATACAGTATAGGATATAAGATATGTGTTGGATTTTTTTAATGTTTTCATTATGATCTTAGAATAGAGTTAGACTAGCTATTTTAGGTGAACAGTGTATGCATTTGATTTAACAGTTGAATTACTCCGTGGTACATATAAGTACCGTCAGTACACTGGGTGTTGGAGAAATATTTATACGGTATAATTATATGATTTGGTGGAAATAATTTTTGAAATTCAGATTAATATAATTTATAAATACATTACCAAATGTTTATTTAAAATAGTATTTTAATGGTATATAATAATAATAAAAATAAATCTACATACATAATTAAAAGAAGTTACGGTAAATTTTTGTGTGAAAGTGAATTTAACGTTTGAACTAAATTTTTACAACCAAATAAAGTGCTATATTTAAATTTTAAATTACATCTCTTCAGCTTTTAGAAACTTAATTTTAAATAAGATTCCATGCAGCCAGTGTGATTAAATATTAAATTGATATATTTTTTATATAATAAAAATGAAGATAGCATTATTTATAAAGAAGATTTAAAATACAAATAAGAATAGAAATTTTAATTTTTAAAAATTTAATTATTTAAAACTGAAAGATTTATGTGATATAGAAAAGTTAAATTTGAAATTCATAGCAATATACTATTATAAATACCTTCGAAAAGTGTTATTTAAAATTATATTTTAATGCTGTATGAGGATAAATAAATTTAAGTTTTCTAATTCACGTAAAATAATAATCATTTTATTATTTGCCTAATCACAATGAACATATGAAAGTAAAAAAGAAAAAAAATATTTACACAATTTATGCTTGCGTTTATTTTCTTAAAGGTATTAATGCTTTCTGTTATTCTCTTCAACGAAAAAAGAAAATATCTCGAAATTTATCAAAATATTGTGCCGTCACATGTCACTTTTCTTTTGCTTTTGCCTATTGTAGAATCAGTACTTTTCGGTTATCCGGGCGCCAGTGTTATCTATACATATATATCTAACATATATATGTATAGATACATAAAGTATAGATACATATATAGGCCTATATATATACTTATATGTGCACATATATGTATTTATATATACATATGTATATGAATATATGTATAGATGTATATGTATAGATAACACTAGTGCCCGGCTAACCGAAAAGCACCTTAGAATCTTCATCTATTATAATGAATCATCCAATATTAAACTGAAATCTGATAAATGAATTTTTTATGCCGTCTCTTATTTAATCTTTTGCGGTCGAAGTACTTCTCAGACAGGCATCTCTTACTCGAATTTATCGGTCGACACCACTTTTTTCTTATGGAGTATTTCTATTTGCATGTTGCAAACGTGAGGAAGAGAAACTTACAAAAAAAATGCACGTTTAAAATATAGTGGTACGAATAGATTATATAAAAAAGAATCATGTATCTAGTAGACTACTCACAGAAGGTACTGCCGCGTTCAAAGGGTTAAATATATAACGTTGAAAAGGAAAGGCATTTGTCATTATTAAGGTTAAATGCTAAATGAATGGTTGAAATGTTACGATTTGTTATGTCATGTTAAATAATAATCATTTCATTTATCACTCTAACCACAATGAACACATTAACGTAAAAGACCAAAATTACTTACACAATCCATGTTTGAGTTTATTTTCATGAAACTTTTCATGCTTTCTCTTATTCTCTTCAACGGGAAAAAAATTCTGGAAATTTATCAAAATATCATGACGTTGCATGTCACGTTTCATTAGTTTTTGCCTATTGTAGAATCCCCATCCATTATAGAGAATCATCCAATGTTAAAATGAAATCTGATTAATCTTTTTGGTATGTCCTTTCTTATTTAAATATGTAATCCTAAAAGGAAAAGGCATTTTTTATTATTAAGGTTAAAGGCTAACTGAATAGATAAAGTATTAAGATTTATTATGTCATGTTTAATAATAATCAATTTGTCTAATCGCAATGAAGATATTAATGTAACAGACAAAAATTAATTACACAATTCATGCTTCAGTTTATTTTCCATAAAACAATGTTTCCTCTAATCCTCAGCAGCGGAATAGAAATTTATCAAACTGTCATGCCGTTCTTTGTCACACCCCAGTAACTTTTGCTCATTGTAGAATCATTATTTTTCTTTTGCTTCATACTATATTAGATTCGAATCTAAGTAATATTTTTGTTGTCTAATTTCTTGTTTGAAAAGGTAACTAAGGAAACAAATGGCATTTTTAAATTAACAAGTTTAAATGATAAATAAATGTATAAAATTATTAAGATTAATTATGTCACATTTAAAAATAATCACTTGTCTAATGGCAATGAACATATTAATGTAACAGACAAAAAGTAATTACACAATTCATGCTTCAGTTTATTTTTCATAAAACAATGTTTCTTCTAGTCCTCAGCAGCGGAATAGAAGTTTATCAAACTGTCATGCCGTTTTTTGTCACAACACAGCAACTTTTGCCTATTGTAGCATCATGATTCATTCTTTCAATTCATCCTATATTGGATTCAAATCTGAGTAATATTTTTTGTTGTGTAATTTTTAGGTGCGTTCGTAATTATATAAATACGTAGCACCTATAGCCGTCGTTCAGACCGTCTGTCTGTCCGTTCGTCTGTCTATCTGTCCATCCGCATATAACAGAGCAAAAACTACCCGACCGAATCGTTTGAAATTTAAAATATATACTTGTTGCATAATTTTGTCGACTCATTTTAAATTTTATGAAAATCGGATGTATAGTTTAATGACAGGGACAGTCAAAAGTTTTCCGTTACATTACGGCCAATGGGGAAAAATTATTGCAAGTGCATTTAAATGATGTTACAGCCTTCCGAATAGTCTGAAATTTTAAATATAGAATTTTTTCAAAATTTTGTCGAGTCATTTCAAATTTTATGAAAATCGGATGCATAGTTTAATGACAGAGACAGTCAAAAAAATTCCGTTACATTACGGCCAATGGGAAAAAATTATTTCAAGTGAATTTTAATGATGTTGTAGCCTTTCGAAAAGAATGAAATAGATAGGCACTTATGAAGTGCACTAAAATATACATTCAGTACAATATGCAGTGCAAACAAATTCATAAAACTAGTTATAGTATGAACGCACCTCATTTGCTACGTGTGACGAGCAATTTCCAACTTGTTTATTTTAAAATGTAACTCACGAAACAAATGAAATTTTAAAATTAACAAATTAAAATGCTAAATAAATACATAAAATTATTAAGATTTTTAATATTAAAGGAAAAGGTTTAAATACCGGCTACCACTTTTGTTTTCAATCTAGATCTTACAATTTTCAAAATTAATAAAATAAAAAGTGACAGCAAGGTACCTGGACACGTCTTACACCTGTTTGAGAAAAAAAAATCAGTTTAAAAGGCGTTTTTTGTTTATAAGAAGTAAAATTCCGAAAGTCTTCAAATTTTGAGTTTTTAAAATGGGGTCTAAAAACCGGCTACCTAAGTTTTTTTTCCAAAAGATCACCCAAATAGAGCTAATGACAATTATTAAGCAATAAGAATATTATTTTAATAAATTGTATTGATTAATAACATTTCTTATGCACAGAAAAAATAAGCAATTTTTAACAAATATGTATTTTAGTCAAATTTCTAAAATTCTTTTCGACTATCTCTCACAGTCTTCTTCCCATTATGTTTCTAATTTTGTTTGTTAACGTGTAAAACAAAAAAAAAAAAGCTCACTGATTGAAATGAGAATTATTTTATCTGAAAAAATCAAAAGCATAATATCACTCTCTGCGTCGGTATAGTCCCTACTAACCCACATATCGCATTCTTAACATTGAACCCAGAATCGCCCCCCCCCCATTCTTCTCCACAGAGAAAGCACCCATGCAGAAGACACAAATTTATCATCTTCCTTTTTTAATTTTTTAGTTCTCTCGCTGCGTAATTGTTTTATCAAAATAACTTCAAAAATTGCGTATTTAACACCTTCGCGACGAGCGTCTTTTATGAATTTTTATTCTTTTGTCACCGGTTTTTCAAAACAAAAGTTTTTGTCTAATTTAACCGGGAAATGCTCCGATTAAATAAGACATATTTTACAATAAAAATATAACTGGTGGGAATAATCAAAGAGGGTTAATTAGACGGAAAAAATGTATCCCCGAGGAAATTTCGGGTTGTGCAAATTTTGCTACTTTTAAGATGCCCAAGGAAATCTCGGGTTGCGCAGCGAGAGGGTTAAAATCAAATTTCTGCCTCTTTCGCGTGGTTGTCTCCGTCATTTTTTCTTCTTTCTCTTCACATTTATTACAGGCAATTTTGTAATGTCCAACAGCTCTTTTTTGGAAAGCGACCCGGTAACCAGTGTCGGTCCTGAAGAATTACGGCCTTGGTTGCTTTTTTCATATTGCGAAATAAGACGGGGACTATTTCTGAACCATTTAAATTAATTTATTTTCCTCCCCATCAAGCAGAGCAACCGAGAGATGTCCAAATACCGGCTAGCCGGTATTTAGACCACTCTAGGTAGCCGGTATTCGAACCACTGCTATGTTTAATTAAAAACCGGTATTACTCATTCATATAATAAAATACCAATAAGGTGCACGTGGCAATTGAGAGCTAAATATGTCTAGAAAATAACTTAATTAACATTTCAAGCCAATCTACGATCAGTATATTTAAAAAAAAATGAGAAACACATATCTGAAAAACTTTTGATGTACCAGATTACGTAGATTGGGCACTTTTGCATTTACTATTTGTAAATAACACAGACTTCAGCGACGTGCTTTTCGTAACTTTCTTCTCTCAATTAAAGTTACAAACTCTGCCTATCACCGCTAGGCTGCGCTGCGCTCAGTTCCCAGAACACCTAATAGCCGATATTTGGACCCTAGCCGGTATTTGGACCTTCTCCTCTACGTTAAATAATTCGAAACTTTCTATTTATGTCTAATTGCAAAAAATACACTAATCTATAAAAGATAAATTAAATATACAATTCTTGTTTCAGTTTTTGTTAAATCCTTCAGTCCAATTTCTGAAATCACCAGCAGCAGAATAGAAATTGACTCAAAATGTCATGTCGTTACTTGTCACACATCAGTAACTTTTACCTATTGTGGAATCTTTATTCATTTTTTAGATTTTCGTATACAATGACACCTCCTTGAACGGCCATCTCTAAACAACGACAACCTCCCGATACCGGCCACATGTTGATGGATTCAAACACATTCCATTGCATTAACATTAGTACGAACATCTAAATAAGGAATTCTGAGCAACGGCCGCTCAAAAGTTACGAGAAAAAAATTTTACAGCTGCTGATACAATTTCATATTTATTTGCAAACTGAAATGTGCAACAGATCAAACAAAATTTACTTGATATGTGAACAAACAAAAAATGAAGACATTAATAATAATGAGGAAATTTTATATAATATTCTTAGACCTGCAGGCATAACTAACATAAAGGCCAGCTGGTTTGTATCTCTGGTCAAAAATTTGGGCAGTTACTGCCACATTTGATTCCATACAGCAAGTAGTGGAAGATAAGAGTGAGGAAGAGGAAATAGATTATAGAATCATCAAAAAATTTCAGTATTAACACGCATACCGAAGATTTGATGAACCTTCGTGAAATCCAAACTTTTTCATTAACTTATAATGATGATGAGTTGTATGTCCGTGATAGCTCTAGTTTTTGTCGGAATGTGAACTGTATAATTACTTAAAAATACTAAAGGAATTTGTTACTCAATGAATTTGTTACTCAATGAAATAAATTTAACGATTTTATTATTTACATAAATATTCAAAAGGGACTGGCAGTGGTTGATGCATTGTTCTTACGTCTAAAAACACATCATCATCTGGCGGGAAATCTCGCCCGCGCACCTTGCAATCCAGAGCGCTTGCAGCGCCCTCTCACTATTAATTATGATACACGGAGGAAATATCGTATAGCAAATCAAGTCATTTTTTTTTCTTTGGAGAAAGACATTTGCAGCAAAAAATAAAATAAACAAAGCAACTGCAAATCACCGGTTTTCTTATATTAAAATAATGAGGATGAATATAAAATGACTGCGTGTATTTCTATTTAAATTTATGCAATTTTGATTTTTTTTTTTTTAAATGAAACCTCTGAATAACACCCACCCCTGCAGAGCGGTCTCTTTTCACCGGTCCCACGGGTAATCGTTATTCAGGCGTTACACTGTATTAAATTCAAATCTAAATAATATTTCATATCGTGCAATACCTTATTTAACCCCTTAACTTTCTTGCCCGAGTGCCGCTCGGGCAAAAAGTGTTATTTTTCTTCGATACTAAAAGCTTTTGGATATCACTTAATTTAAACTGTAATCTTTGTTTTGTTAAATGGCACACATTATTCAATTGTATAAAGCCAAGTGTTTTAGAAAACGCAACGGTACTCGGTCCTTATTTTTAATTTTTTGTGTTAAAAAAGGAAACAGTTAAGGGGTTAAATATATAACTAATGAAACATACGACATTTTTAATTTACTACGGTTAAATACCAAATGAATCTATTATTAAAATTTGTAATATTACGGAAAATAATAATCAAATTTTTTTCATATCTAACCGAAATGAACACATTAATCTACAAGAAATAATTTAACCCTTTGCGATCTAGTTTCGGCAAATAGTCGGCCAAGCTTTGTACACATTGTTCTATTTTTATATTCTATTCGCACCACTATATTATAAATTACATATTTTAGTAAATTTCTATTGAACAATAAAGCGCAAGTGCATAGTAAAAATGCTTCTCAAAAAGACGTGCTGCCAACCGAACAACTTCGCGTAATATATGCCTGCACTTAGGAGCGGTACTTCGACTGCAAAGGGTTAATTATACAATTCATGCTTTAGTTTATTTTTAGGAAAACTATGCTTTCTTTAATCCTCAGCTGCGGAATAGAAATTTATTAAAATATCACACAGTTTCTTGTCACACCCAAGTAACGTTAGCCTAATGTAAAATTATTCATACTATATTGAATTCAAATCTCTTTATTCTTTAATGTTGTGTAATTTGTTGTATAATGTTGTGTAATTTAAGTATACAGTCGATTCCCTCAAATCCGCAATCATAAAATCCACAAATGCCGAAAATCCGCACATCACCACAAATGTAAACAATGAAACTTTCAGTTCAGACGCAAGGACAAAATTACATTTTTTTTAATCATTCCACATGTATTTTAATATATAATTCTCGATAATATGACTGAACTCGTGGTTTTTCATGAAGGAAATATAAATTTATTTCTGAAAGAAAATCAAGATATTGCTTATATCACTGCCAATCACAACCATTCTACCAAATATATTTATGTATTAATCAAGCTTTTTTGGTTATTAAGACTGGACAAACCTGAAATAAATCTTCCTTACTTTATGATTTTGATGTGAATTGATGGGTTACTTTTATCAGGAAAAATCCCATTAAATAATTCAAGGAAAATGTATCTAATTTTTATTATGCATATATAATTGTACATTATTATTAGGTTGAGCAAAACGTTCTTGGAAATTTTTTTAAGTTGCGTTGTTATGCGCAAATTAACAACAAAAGCAACAAGGACTATTATTCAAAGTAGAGAACATCATAGTCCACAACTTTCTGTTATTATTCTACCTGATTCCGGATTTGCTGGAAGTATTATGGCGACTCCATGGAATCGAAAAACTCTTGACATGCTGCTTGAAATTCATTAAAGGATTCAAACTGACGGCAATATGAAAAAGTATTGCATTGATCGAAAAAGGCCATAATCGGATGGAGCCATGTCTGGCCTGTAGGTAGGGTGTGGAAGAATTTCCACGCCGTCCAATTGTGCAAACTTGTCCTTAGTCCTTTGGGCCACGAGCTGTTTGGCATTGTCCTGTTGAAACAAAATGCGCTTTCGGCGGAACAAACTTGAATACTTCTGCACCAATTTGTCGTAAACATGATTCAACTGCTGGGAATACAGCTCAGCATTCATGGCACAACCATCCTATACGATACAAATTTTGGTAACTATTAGATTAAAAATGTCCCAGAACTTTTTGCTCAACCTAATAACTGTATACCTGGCCATTACTTTTAATATTTTAATCATTTTTTAAATTATCTTACCTATTATCAATTAGTTTATAACTTCACTTAATTATTTTAATATTTTACTGTATTGCAAGCATTCATTATAATTTTGGTTGCATTATTGCATCCAAACTGCTATTTTAAAAATGTAAACAAAACAATGACCAAAAATCTGCAAAATTCTAAAATCAGCATAAGCTCTAGTCCCAAGCTGTGCAAGTTTATGGTGGTCTAGTCTATAACTAATGAAACATACGGCATTTTCAATTTACTAGTTTTAAATGCTAAATGAATCTATACCATATTAAAATTTGTAATATTTCGTTAAATTATAACAAACTTTCTTTTTATGTCTAATCGCAATGAACAAAATTAATCTATAATAAATAAATTAATTATACAATTGATGCTTCAGTTTAGTTTCAGGAAAACAACGTTTATACCAGCGGAACATAGATTTGTCAAAATGTAAAGCGTTGCTTGTCACACTTCACAAAAATTGTATGTATATTTTTAATTACTGGTAGCTTTGTTTGAAAATTTGAGGAATGCTGTGATCCTTGCATTCATCCAAATTTAAATTCCAATGAAATATTTTGTTATGCTATGTATTTTATCAATTTATATAAAATACTAAAAATAAATAAAAAAGACCACATTTTCAACTGAAAATTAAATTTTAAACGAATTTATAAACTTGACATCACAGTAAATATAAAATATCTTTTATCTTATTACGCGATCCAGTGAATATACGAAAATAAAAGTGTGGTAAAGTGATTACATAATTAAAGCTTTACAATGCTTTTATTAGATGAACGATATTTTTTTCTATTCTGTGTAATGGCAAAAAAATTTGTTATGAAATTTATCAAATTAAATACAGTAATCCCTTAACATTCGCAAGTTTTGAAATAGAAAACGCAGAACATTTCAACATTCGCACCACTTTTTAAAAAGGAGACTCTTTTGCATACGCGGTGACAACATTTGCAAGAAAAATATAATAACTAGAAAACAGGAATTCTGCTTTTTTAGAATTTAGTGTCGCCCCCGATAAAAAAAAAAAAAAAAATATATATATATATATATATATATATATATATATATATATACAGGGTGTTCCGTTAAAGGGGTCCAATATTAATAGGGGTAATAGAGGAGATGACACGGAGCATAAATCAGTATATAATGCCTGGCCGGATCTCAATAATTTTCAAGTTACAGCAAATAGAATGAAAAATCGGAAATTTGTAAAAAAACCCTCATTGCTAAACTATCGATAATGCTACATAAAAACGAAGCACATATTTAGAAAGAGCAGAAAAAATCCTACGAAATGACATAAGTTGTTTTAGAATATTGAGAATTAATGGCGAGTACAAGCTCTGAAACAGTGAAAAAATACAAAATCAAATATTTAACAAAATAGTTAATCGTTAATTCCAAAAATGCAACTCTACCTACATCAAGGAAAATGTTATAAAATTTGGTCCATTCCGAAAGCTTTCGAAGAAGCTGACAATAAACCATATCAGTTTAATTGTATGGGAGAAATCAAGCAGTTCCCTAGTTACAACTCTGTACTGTTGCACGCTCGGAAAGGGCGAAACTCCGCCCATGACGATTGTAAACACCCCGTTTTAATATCTTTCAATTATACATTTCTGATCAACCTCTATCAATACCCTTTCATTATTCAGTCTTGTCAAGTGAATGACATATTGTGCAGCTCTCGCCTTGTCTTAAAGCAAACTCCGTGACTGCTGCGTTTCCTCCATGAACTTTCAGGATGATGAAGAAGAAGTACTTTTTATGCAAATTTTCTATGTGTATAGGAAGAAAAGTGTAATAAAACAGCAGTCATCAGTGGGCGTTATGTTAAAGGGAGGCTGTTGTAAGTGGGATTGTAGTAAGTTGATGTATAATAATTATGCCGGAATACTCTAACGAAGAATATGCGGACATGCATCTGATGTACGGGCAAGCTCATGGAAATGCATGTCTAGCACAGCGCATGTACCGTGAGCAATTTCCAAGGAGACGTTGCCCAAGTTCGAAACTCTTCATAAAAATCGATAGACGATTACGGGAGACTGGATCGTTTAATACAGCAAGCATTGATGCAGGGAAACCTCGACATGTACGAACACCTGCAATGGAAGAAGATGTACTGAATATTTTTAAAGATAACCCCTCCACGAGTACACGAGCTGCTGCGTCTGAAGTCGATGTTTATCACCAAAGTGTGTGGCGTGTTCTGCGTGCAGAAAACATGCACCCCTTTCATGTGCAGCGGGTACAACTGTTATCAGTAACAGATTGTGCTCAGCGGACAGAATTCGTACGCTGGTTGCTTAATGTAACAGAAAATAATCCACAATTTCTGGAAAATATTTTATTTACTGATGAAGCAACATTTACGAGAGAGGGCGTGGTAAACACGCACAATATGCACACATGGTCATATACAATAGGGTGGGCCGAAAAAAACTTTTTTTTGATTTTCGATGATGGGTAGTGCGGAAAAGTGGCCACTAGTGGCACCAAGTTCACACAAAAAATTTGAGATTTTTAGGACAATTCCTATATTTGCCGCTTTTGGCTTGAAGTTTTGCTAAAAGGCTGATTTTTGAACTTTATTAGAAAAAAATTCTTAAATGTTAAATTAAACTTATTTTAATCGTATTTACTTGAAAAGGCATATTTTATGTTCCAAATGTATAAATAAGCTCTGATAATGTATTATTTAATTGCTATGTGTATTTTAAATTAGACGATTTTTATAGCCTTTTTGCGTTTAAGTGAGCAAAAGTTGCATGTATTGTTTGAATCTTTCAACGGTTTCTCTCTTTTGTCTTGTTTATGTTCCTTCGTCTTCCTTATTTTTTTCGATGCTTTAAGGGTCATATATTTGGGTGACGGACAGCAGAATTCCTCAGAAACTGATCTGGAAGGAGAGAAAGGGGTGAGGCGAGAACTTAAGCGAACGCAGTAACTCATTGCGATGTTGGGGGAGTGAAGGAGGAAATACAAGAGAGGAGAAAGTGAATTAAGGGATGCTTATTATTTTCAGTGTTCCGTTTCCCTGAGACATGGCGGACGCTGTGTGAGACAGGAATATGCGTTTAGGAGTGTTTGACTTTGAAGGGCCTGGTTCAAATTCAGATTCAGTCGAACTGCTTGCTTGAAAGCTCCCACTACTTGAATCTTCCAACAATATAACTGTCTTCCATCTGGATCTAACTCCACTCGTTGAAGGCTTTGTCGCAGAACCACTATTAATCGTTGAAATTGTATCCCTCTCCATTTTCCGCGATATTTTCTTTACAAGAGTTTTGCTTGTTTTTAAATCAATATTTCCGATAAACATTTTTCGAACAGTTCTTTGATCCTGCAAGAAGTTCACCTCCCGATGTGAAACTTTACGCCTATTGTCGCAGCTAAATTGTTCAAGCCTCTACACTTACAAGCTGCAATGTCAAAGAGAGAGGTTTCCGCATTTCGTTCGAAATCTTCGCAGATCGCCTTGCCTTTAACGCCCGTATGATTACAAGATTTCTCCAATGATCTACGCTCATTGTAATAGTTTTTAATCTCTCCGTTAATTGTTCGTTGGGAAACCACTGGTATGGAAGATTTTATCCAGATTTCGGAAACTTTTTCACCTGCCATTTTAATAATATCATCCACTGGTTGAAGATAAATATCTCGATTTTCTTCTATATCGTTTCGCAACCAATAATAGTGGCGCATGATGTCAGCAATAGTTGGCAATTGCAAGTCTTTCAATTTGCATGGTGCCCCAAAATGGCTACTTTTCACACTATCACATGTCTTTACATGATCATGAACTTTCGCATTTCCAAACTCGTCGTAATAAAACGCACAAAACACGGTAAAGTCACGTTAAACGATCCAAAAAGCAATGCATTGCACGAGAAAAAGGTTTTACTTTTACACTGAACAAATGTCACAGGGAAACCGAGCACTGAAAAATAATAAACATCCCTTATCGAACTTTCTCCCATCTTGTATTTCCTCCTTCACTCCCCCAATATCGGGATAAGTCACTGCGTTCGCTTTACTTCTCGCCTCACCCCCTTCTCTCCCTCCAGATCTGTTTCTGGGGGATTCTGCTGTCCGTCACCCAAATATATGACCCTTAAAGCATCGAAAAAAATATGGAAGACCAAGGGACATAAACAAGACAAAGGAGAGAAACTGTTGAAAGATTCAAACAATACTTGCAACTTTTGCTCACTTAAACACGAAAAGGCTATAAAAATCGTCTAATTTAAAATACACATAGCAATTAAATAATATATTATCAGAGCATATTTATACATTTGGAACATTAAATATGCCTTTTCAGGTAAATACGATTAAAATAAGCTTAATTTAACATTTTTTAAATTTTTGCTAAAAAAGTTCAAAAATCAGCATTTTAGCAAAACTTCAAGCCAAAAGCGGCAAATATAGGAATTGTCCTAAAAATCTCAAATTTTTTGTGTGAACTTGGTGCCACTAGTGGCCACTTTTCCGCACTACCCATCATCGAAAATCAAAAAAAAGTTTTTTTCGGCCCACCCTAATATACAAATCCGCACACTGTTTTCCCGTCGAACGCACAACAAAAGTTCAGTGTGAACATATGGGCAGGTGTCCTCGGCGATTATCTCATAGGACCATATTTACTCCCAGATGTACACAATGGCAGTACGTACTTGGTTTTCCTACGGGATATCTTACCGTAGTTACTGCAAAATGTGCCAGCAACATTGCGCCACAATATGTGGTTTATGCACGATGGCGCACCGGCACATTTTTTCATAGGTGTTCGCAATCACCTCAATTCAACATATCCTGGGAAATGGATTGGACGCAGTGGACCTGTTGCTTGGCCTGCACGCTCTCCAGACCTCAATCCGTTAGACATTTTTGTTTGGGGACACCTTAAATCGCTGGTGTATGAAACGCCTGTGGATACACCGGAGGATTTACTAGCGCGAATCGTTATCGCTACAGGAGACATTCCCAACTCCGTCGGAGTTTTTCGGCGTGTTCGCCAATCTTTACGACGTCGCTGTCGGCTATGCTATTCTGTTAATGGTCGCAACTTCGAACACCTATTATAATAATGTCCGTTCGTCTGCCTTCCGACATTGAACTGTGCAGCGCAGGCCAGAAGACTATGCTTCACATATGTCATAAAGTACGTGGAATGTAATTCTTTATTTGTCATTTTTCTTTTATTTTCAACACTTTTTGGCACAGTATTTTGTAAGTCACAGACTGTGGTGTACTCAAATTGTAAATTACAAAGTTTGTATGAATTAATTTAAAATTTAGTGTCTTTTTTAAATTTATAATTAATAAAATTATTATGCTATTTGTTATTATTATTTCCTATCATAAATTATGAGGCACATATACATACAATAATTGTCCATGTAAAACATGTACTGAAACTTCTTACATAGTTACAAATCGCAATATTTTTAATTATTTCCGAATTTTCACCACCAGTTTAATTTTAAAGAATTTAACTTAAGCTTTATATCAATAAAAGACCACTTTAAAATGTAGACTATTATTGTAAAGTTATTTTGGTTCATTCAACTCTTGAATAATTAAAAATGTTGCATCTCAGAAGAAGCATGAATGTATAGTTGAGAGTAATTAAAAAGGCGGTGTTTCCAATCGTGATGGGCGGAGTTTAACCTTTGCTAGTGTCAAAGAAAGCGGAGTTGTAACTAAGAAACTGATTAATTTCTCTCACACAATTAAACCGATATGGTTCATTGTAAGCTTTTTCGAAAGTTTTCGGAATGGACCAAGTTTTACTACATTTTCCTTGTTGTAGCTAGAGTTGTCTTTTTGGAATTAACGATTAACTATTTTGATGTATATTGGATTTCGTACTTTTTTCACTGTTTCAGGGCTTGTAACTCGTCAATAAATATTGCTATTTTAATACAATTGATGTCATTTTGTAGGTTTTTTTCTGCTCTTTCTAAATATGTGCTTCGTTTTTACGTAGCATTATCGATACTTTAGCAATGAGGGTTCTTTTACAATTTTCCGAATTTTCATTCTATTTGCTGTAACTTGAAAACT
Organism: Maratus speciosus; assembly: GCA_963932465.1. NCBI lineage: Eukaryota > Metazoa > Arthropoda > Arachnida > Araneae > Salticidae > Maratus > Maratus speciosus. The sequence continues at coordinate 218,814,838 of OZ010799.1, read as the reverse complement.
ATTGAGATCCGACCAGGCTTTATATACTGATTTATGCTCCATGTGATCTCCTCTATTACCCCTATTAATATTGGACCCCTTTAACGGAACACCCTGTATATAGTACAAAACATATTTCAATTTTAAGACTTACAGCACACGCTTTTATTTTATGTAAAGTGACGTCATTCGCATTCGCTTAAGAATTTCACATTTACGATCCATTCTTAAACATCTACAGTAAAGTATGCATAGGACGTCGGTTGTTATGAAAAAGTGGCAACAAAAAGATATAATTAATATTTTACAACTATTTTTCCTTTACTTTCTACAGAAATGGAGTACTTCTGTTGCCAATATTAAGAAAATGGCTGCAAAAACTACAAAAAAAAGTTAATATTTCAAAAATAAATGGAGATGCAGTTTTCAAAAAAATGTCATTTAAAAGTACATTTTTTTCCCAACGCGACGGTATAGAAATTTAAAATGCGCGATGCTTAGAAGGTTTAAAAATTGCTATAGAGTATTTAATCGCACTGCTTTGTTTTACGGATGGCTTCTGTAAGGTAACGTTATTTTTTGGAGGTAACACAAAATAAGCTGGGAGAAAGAAATAGCATACCGTACCGGGGGCTAAAAATATATTTTTTAAAAATAGTGGTGCGAACAGAATATAAAAATAGCAGTTTTGCGGTCGCGGTTTTGACATTCGTCAGGGGTCGACCTCTTAAAGTATTTTTGCAGGACAAATATCACTATTTGTTTATAGAAAAATAAATCTAGTTTAACCCTTAAATGCGCGATTTTTTATTTTGTTTCGAAAAAAATTATAGATGATTCCCTGAAAGGTGTATTACACAGGAAAAATAATGAAAAAAATCATAGATACTTTTTTCATATAATACGTCAATCTTTTCTTCTGTTGCACAATACAAGTAAAAACTACTGTCGTGTGGCTGTTTTACGATAAAATATTGCAAATTAGTAAATAATTTTAAAAGTATGTCTCTAAATACCTTATTTTATATAATTATTTGTTTTATAAAGCTTAACCTTTAACCCTCTCGCTGCACAACCCGAGAGTTTCTCGGGCAACGTAAAAGTAGTAAAATTTGCGCAACCCGAGATTTCATCGGGATGCATTTTTTCCGTCTAATTAACCCTCCTTGATCATTTCCACAAGTAACTTTTCATTGTAAATTTTGCCTTATCTAATCGGAGCATTTTCCTGATTAAATCAGGCGAAAATTTTTGTTTTGAAAAACCGGTGACAAAAGAATAAAAATTCTTAAAAGACAATCGTCGCGAAGGAATTAAATACGCAAATTTTGAAGATATTTTGATAAAACAATTACGCAGCGAGAGGGTTAACCCTTTAATTCCCATGATAGAATACGTTCTAGAAATTACGTAGTCCAGAGAATCTGACTTTACACCAGAAAGTTTCAATGATTAATTTCGCTTTATTAAAATACGGATAGTTTGTTATTATTTAAAGTAAATAATGCAATTTCAATTTCCTGGTGTGAATCAGGCATATACGAATAAAAAAATCTATTAATTTCAAAACACTGTTGTTTGCATATATGCAAAGCTGTGCACTAAAGGGTTAAACGAGCAAAATTTCGCCTTACTTAAGAAGAGATTTTTCCATAAGAAAATACTGGTACCAAAAACTTTCCTAGTCATGAAATTTCAGGACACGTACGACCCCTGCATTCGTGGAACCTAACCCTCGCGAATGTTAAGTGATCACTGTATATCAAACTTTGTAAATGTCCATGTTGTGGAACACTTCTTTATTTCTTAGATCTATTCAATAATAAAACTAAAATCTTTTATATCTTAATCATTCCTTATTATTTTTTATGTATTTTTTTTTTTTTTCGAATTCGCGAACAAAATTACTTTTACTTTAATAATGTTAATCGTAGCTATCCAAATAGATTTCCTGGCGTTTAAAGATTACCTCATTGTCTAAAATATAACGAATGTACTATTCAATTCATATTTATATGATAATAGGTTAAGGAAGAGTTTTTGGAGACGTGTGGAAGATATGGTATTAAATCAGGGTTTAACAGATTTTACAACTGTCTAATTTTTTTCACTTTATCTCACATGATTTGTTCGGAAAAGTAAACTATATTTTAAGGGTGTAAATTTAAAGAGTGAAATACGAGGGCATTTCGAAAAGTAAAGATACACCGTACGCCGGAGGAAAAGAAAAGTTTTGACAAGCAAGTTGGCAACACAGGTGTTAACCTTGAACCGTTACCTTTCGCCTCGCGGTCGTTCAGCATTTCAACGTTGATTCTGGTTGGAGTAGGCCGTGTTTAAAATGGTTCCCCCTGTTCAGAATCTCGCCAAATGCGAAGTGCGCTCCGTCATACGTTTCTTCATGCAAGAGGTCAGCGACCAGCGGATATTCACAAAGAAATTGTTTCTGTTTATGGAAACATTATGAATCGACAAAATGTAACGAAATGGTGTCGTCATTTCTCTGAAGGTAGGACCGATGTTCATGACGAACAAAGAACAGGTCGGTCATCTGTGATCTCTGATGCCCTTCTTCAGAAAACAGAGGAAGCAATTCGTGCGAATAGACGTCTCCTGTTACCTGAAGTCACATCTTGGAGGAAAATCATTCCACGACGTGGATGAGATCAAAGATGAAGTTGAAATGTGGTTCCAACAACAGGCGGAAACCTTCTATGACTGTGGGGTACAAAAGCTTGTGCCCCGACTTAACAAATGTTTGGATAACGGGGGTGATTATGTCGAAAAATAATAAATAATCCAGTTAATAAGATGTAATTTACGTTTTCTAAATATATGTTTTTTTTAAGGAATGCGAGCCATTGTATCTCTACTTTTGGAAATGCCCTCGTATATGCATAAAATAAAAGTATCGCCAACGATGCAAAGTGAATTAAGCAAACTTTAATTATTATTGTTAGTAACGAAACGTCAAAAAATAAATGAAGTCATAATAAGAAAGCATATCCATATACTATCATTACTATATGCAGATAATAACAAAAGCAATTGTTCAGATAATATAACACTCGATGAAAAGACATATACTATTAATAGTACACCAGACCCGAAAGGGTTAAATAGGCAACGTTGGAAATAATGGAAAAATACCCACCAGAGAATAAACATAGAACGATTTTGTAAAATTCTTAGAATATCATTTTAAAATATCTTTTACTTTTTCGAGCAAATAATTATTATAAATTATTTCCTTATAAGTGTTGGAAATAATAGAAAATGACTCAGCGTAAAAAACATAAATAAGAACGTAGCAAGATTAAATGTAAAAGAATTTATAAAATTAAGATTTATCTCTTTCCATGTTTGTTACGTTAATTATATTTTTTTACATTTAAGTCAAATTCTCTAAGCCCGATGAACATATTAAGGCGAAAGTCGGCATAAAGTAATTACACGAAGTTAATGAACTCTTTATATTGTTTTCATGAAAAAATAATGCTCTATTATCCCATTCTTTGCAGTGTAAAAAAAAAAAAAAAAAAAAAAAAAAAATGTAATTTATCAAAACATCACGTCATGTCGTGACGCACTTCACCAATTGATACTTAATATGAAATTTTTATTCATGTTTGATAATAATCTTAGCTTGAATTAAAATGAGATATAACCTTTCTTGTTGTGACATTTATTTATATAAATGTTCAACATTGAAAAAAAAAATAAGTGAAATGACACGGGATTAAATATAAAATTAAAATTTTAAAATACACTTTAACACCTTAATTCTCGCTCCCTTGAGATTCACGGGCTGTGTCTTTTATTCAGATTGTTTGATTCACACCAGTTTTATAAAATAGTGTTATTGACTTTATCATGGTATCATTTTACCTGCCATTAAATAAGGAGAATATTTCTTTTTCAAATAAGTGGTGCCTGCGCAATTGGAATTGTTAAACCGTAATTCAATGCGACCGTTAAGGGGTTAAATTTTAATCTGTATTTCGTGCCTAAGCCTATAAACCCAGAAGAGTTAGAAAGAATAGAAGATTGCAGTGTTTTTAGAGAACTAATTTACATTAAACAAAAACACAATAATTGAAGAGCTTGCAGTAAAAAAGGGTTAGCTTCATTTTACGCAACATTTGATAAGTCCACTTTCTTGTTTTTAACGCTGTTCTCAACTGTTCTGCTCAACAAGCGTAAAACGTTTTGATATATTTACAAATTCATTTTTTTAACGGGAAGATATAAAATTGGAAGGCCTGACTACGGAAGCGATTTGGAATCGAACTGTGTTTTCCATTCTTTGATAAATAAATTATCTATTGAGTTATAAGCGATTTTGATCACATATCAAAGACTTTTCACCCTTTCTTGAGTGGTCATTCTTCTTTCGCACCGGAATTGGGTTTAGACACCCCCCATTTTGACACTATTTTCTGAAAAAATAAAAAATAAAATAAAAAATAAAAAAATAAAGAGAGAACACAGTTTGATTACAAAGCTTCTGAACAACAACACCCGCTAGTTTCATGCATTTCCTACTAATACCTGCTACCTAATTCCTACTAATAACTACCACCTACTAATTATCCCTAATATGTGGATTAATTTAACCCTTTTTATCCCAAATTAGGAAATTATGAAAACTTCGTGAATTTTTGAAACTACATTAGAAGATATATACAATCATTTAATAAATGTCAGAAGGATTTTGCCAATAAATTAAATTAATTAAATTTGAATTTATTGAAATTTTGTGCAATATTTATAACCCCACTCAAATCTTTTATTTTAAATATTTTTCTTAGTATTTTGTAGAATTAGGAAGTGTGCAATAACAACGTTTTTACGATAGAAATATAGAAATATTTCCGAATTGAAAATCCCCCCCCCCCCCTCTAACGCAAAGAAAGCTGAAAAAATGCAAAGACAAAAGAAATCATCCCTTTAAAAATATGTTTGCTTTGTGCAACCAATAATGCTTTTGGAACAAGATAATGTAAAGTATCTATAACTCATTCTAAACTGTAATACTACTAATCAATGTATTAAATTAATTTTATAGCAAGTTAATTTAACAGTACTTTAAATTACCGTCGGGGCATAAAGGGTTAAGTTACGTTAACCACGTTTCGAACCAGAAAATTTATTTATGAATTTTATTTATTAAATTTCAGGTTTCTGCGTACATTTTATTTTATTTTATTCCTTAACATAATTTCTGTCTCGAACTTATTAAAGATAGGTCAAATTTGCCACATATTATGAAAAATTAGTGCGACCTTGGAACCTACGATATTGCGATAAATTAACTATACGTGTTAAAATTCTGAAATTTAAAGAATACAATAATTTTATGCTCAAGATAAGTAATATATATTCAATAAAAATATAACTTTTAATTTATTAACTTGTTGTCAGATTCTAGATAGCCAATCATGGCAAATGAAATCATCAAATTTTACAAAGGACACTAAGCAAGATTATTTAACCCTTGACTGGCGGTGGGATATATATATATATATCACAATTACTTTTAATCCTCAAATTGAATAGAATTTTGGAATAAAATTCCCCTTTTATAAATAATGTGAAGAAAAGCCTTTACTTATCGTCAAACAGGTGCGTTTGTACATCCTGGTATTAATCAATCATTTCAACAGTTTGGCAAAAGATGTACCTTGACTCTAAAAGGGTTTTAAAAATTATATAAAATACATAAACTAATATATTTCATCATATTTTAGCACAATGGAAATTTTTTTAATACTTATTACAGATAAAGCCCCCATCAAAAAGAGTTATATTCCCTCTTTTTGCAATACAGACTTAATCTCATTGAGGAGATATTTAACTCTTGCTCTGATTATTGTTTAATCTGCTCGCAAGGAACAAAGAATATTTATTAGTCGGAAAATGTATGTAGCTTTATTTCGGGCAAATTTTAATCAGTTAGGGTTTCCGAGTGTTGAGGAACAAAAAACGAATGTGACGATTCCATTTCGTCTCACCGTGTATTTTAAAAGTTTTTTTCTTTCCCCAAAAGTGTCAGAAATGGAGCTATCATTTTCTTGTTGTAAGTGTAATTTAAGAACCCTTCACCTCGCAGTGTTGCATATATCAATCAATCGAAGTCTAACTTTAATAAATAAATTCAGTTCCATGGAACCACGATATTCCAATAACAACGTTTGCCTTATGTGAACTAAAGAACTAATGCTGAGTGGCCTGCGAAATGCCTACTTTGGTCATTATGCCACAATTTACGTTCCATCAAAGGTGATGAGTCGATTTTTCTTGATGCACAGATGTTCTGCAAGACAGGGTTGCTAGTTTGGCTTTTTTTTAAAAAATTGTGAAAATCCGAAGCAATACCGGTAATTTCGAAGGAATATATATATACTTTTTGTAATTATAAAATGGGTATCATTAAATAAGCCACATATTTTTATTTGAAATTTCTGGTAAGGTTTCAAAATTTCTAATTTTAAAAAAGGGAGAACTGCAAATTGTGCAGCAGTGTGGAATTTGTATCAAAATTCCGAGGCATTGGAATTAGTATAACTTACAAAGTAAACTGTAGGAAAGAGAGTAAAAGGTCCCAGGGCCATACATATTTGTAATAAACGTTAAAACAATAGAACTTAAAAACAAAAATATATTAATTATATGCTGAAATACGATATTTACAAGAACGGCTTCGACGAGCAAGTTCAACAGCCAATGATGTTGCAAAAGTGCAGCGAATCAGTGTGCCGCAAATTTGAGCTTAAAAGAGGATGGGGTAACCCCCGGTAGTTTTTTCGCCTGTTCTACTGGAACTAACGGTATTTTTCTTTAATTTTTTTCTTTTTTTTTTCTTTTTTTTCTCTATTACATTGTTAAACTTTAAGTACTCCTTAGTTCTTAAACTAATTGTTATGCATTTTCTTAACCTTTATTTTTTGTTATTTTTCTAATCGCATTTAAACAAAACAATTAAGGCTCTCTAACGCCCTTGGAGCACGAATTATCTCTATAATGGATGTTAAGTTGCCACGCAACTAAGAAGTCTATCTACGAGATTATATTGCTCCATTGTTCCTTTCATCTTATAAAGCAGTAATAACCATTAGAACTTACTGGAGAGAATTCGGAAAACATAAATAAAAAAACAACAGATGCGGCAACACTGCCTGGAAAGAATACTTCGACCGAAAAGGTTTAACCCTTAAATGCCGGGTGTTGCTTTTCGGCAACATACCAAATTTAGGCTCTAAAATACTATTAGAATAATATTGAAGCTATAATGCCTCAGGTTGCCAATAAAATATATTCGATAAATAATATTAAATCGATTTTCAGCACGTAGATGTCAACACTTGTGCTGTTTAAGAAGAAAGATGGATTTATTTTTTCAATTGTTGCTACTTGTTCTTTTTGTTTTGTTTGGAAGCTTGCGAAATACCCTATTTTGTTCTGCAATTAGCAAGTAAAATTTATTTCTTATTATAGTTCCTAAAATTCTTGTTTGTTTAATATTATAGAATTTTATCAAGGAAGATTATTTTTTCAATTAAAGACCAGTATTGCCTATTAGTAACAAACTGTTTTTTAGCCGTAAACCATACTTAAAACAAAATATGATTTTTTAAAGTATTTTTCCCATGATTCATTTAAAAAATGAAAGCCGAAAAACATTATTACAATGATTTTTGAAAAGTCAGACATTTAAGGGTTAATAAAACCTTACAATCCGTTACAGCTTCGAGTGCAGAAATGAATTTGTTTCGACTCGTAGAGTTTATACCTCAGTCCTACAAAATGGATATGTTTGTCCGGAAGATAAATAGTAAACAGCTATCTGTTGATTTTATCAGCGGCGAAAAAGATCATTAGGATGCTTCTCGCAGGAAATTAATTTGTAAAATGCACCGTGGCGAGAATATGTTTAGTTCATTCAAATAAACGAACTAGATAGCAAATGTATAATAGAGAAATTTATCAAACATTTCTAATTAAAATATCCGTAATATTAAAATACTAAATATATAAATAAACGGTCAAGTGCGACTATTACTCGCGCTCAGAGGGTTCCGTGTAATAAATATATGAATTATTAACTGTATTATTTAAAAAAATCATTGCTAAAAGAATAACTAGAAAAAGTCATTCTGCTTTTTCAGAATTTAGTGTTGCCCCAGATTAAAAAAAAATATATGCATATATATAGGTAGTACAAAATATATTTCAGTTTTAAGACTTAAAACACTCGCTTTTATTTTATATAAAATGACGTTATCCCTATCCGCTGAAGAATTCCCCATTTGTGATCCAGTAAACAACAGCTACAGTAAAGTGCGCATAGGACTTGACTATCGCTGAATAATACACAAATCCAAAAAAAAAAGAGATATCGTCACTCAAGAAACTCGACAAAAAAATCAGCTATCTAATGATTCATATGCCTTCATTTGTTTGTAATAGTAATATAGATTCTTAAAATTAAATATAGTTTATAATAGTTCCATGTTTTATCAGAAATCATTCATTTACACTTTTTCAAAATAGTACGCATTTTAAGTACATTTTTTTCAGTTGTTATGGGAAAATAGCAACAAACAGATATAATTTCTATTTTCCAACTATTTTTGCTTTACTTTCTACAGTAATGGAGTACTTGAGTTGCCAACGTTAAACAAATGACACTACAAACTATAAAAAAATTAATATCTCAAAAATAAATAGAGATGCAGTTTTCAAACAAACTGGATTGAAAAGTACTTATTTTTTCGAATACTACTGTTCAAAAATTGAAAATATGCGATGCTTAGAAGTTTAAAAAGTTGCAATAGAGTATTTAACAGTACAATGCCACATCTGCTTTGTTTTATGGCTGTCTTATACGATGGAACGTTATTTTTTGGAGACGACATTTTATTTGCTGGGAGAAAGGAATAGCACACCGAAGGCTAATAAATAGTTTTTAAAAAATCTTATTCGCATATTTTTTCATCATATGAATAATTCCTAATAAAATGAAGTCAGACTTATAAACTCATTTTTTATTCATTATATAATCATTACTTATTCTGGCCTCGGAGTGGTCACTATTTTAATCATCACTAATTTTAAAAATTGTTTTTATGTCACATTTGTACCAGAATTACAATAAAAGGCTCACCACGACAATTCCAAGATAAACCTAAAAGGGAAATTTATTTAAGGAAATAGTGATGGTAAAAGTTTTGATTTAGTCGCTGTAAAAACACAACACTCCGAGGCCCGATTGTTTTTAACCACATAAGGATAGCTTAACCCTTACAGGAGCAAGCTACTTCTGTTGCTAAAATGTTAAAATGATTGACTTACACCAGTATTTATAAGAAAATGTATATGAAATTAAGTAAACGCATTTCTTTGACTATGTAATTTAAAGCAGAATTTAGTTTTAAAATTCTGGTGCCAATGTGGCGTTTGGGAATTAAAATTAAGTGGTATATATAATATACCAGTGCCCTTCAAGGGGTTAATATTTGTGAAAAAAAGGCCTATTTTTTATTACAGAAATTGAATAAATATGAGTTTTTCAAATAAAATATGCAATTACTTTTTTTACGGCGAAAAAAAGATGTTATAGAGCAAATTCACATTTGTTATAAAAACCATCATGCGGGAATTCTGTGTCTTAATTTTCGTTGCATACCATACATATTAATGCGAATAAGACCCAAAACTGCATACATATTAAGTGTCCTATCTGAAATGGGAGAGGTAACCGCAAGATTAAAGAGGAGGTCACATCAATCAAGGTCACGTGCCACGTAGCGAATGGGTTTTGAACTGCAGGAAGATGCCAAACTGTTTTCTTACTTACCACCACTAAAATTTTAAAGTTTTTTCATGTTGATTAATAGCTGAAAAATTTTTAACTGGAAAAGTCGAAGAAAGCTTCGAGGTGTTAAGTGCGTCTGGACTCCACCCCATTCTTACTCCGCCATTATCTTGCAGTAAATCTGGTACACAAGGTTCATGCTCCATAAGTGGCTAAAGATTTGGAAAGTATGCGCAGATGGTAGATATTCTGTCATATATGACGTCACACTAAAATCCCGCGTATGTGGATTATCAACCCCGTCCAACAGATGGCGAAGATGTCTTAATTTACTCCTGATTCCAGCATTAACCCCTTCGGGACGGGAGCCTTTTACGAAATTTTTAATCTTTTGTTTAATATTTTGTTGCTTTGATTTAAACGTCTTGCTTATACAGTGTTTCAGTCATAATCATGGGAAAAAACATATATTTAATTTTTCTGGTGGAAGTTTACTAAAGCTGTAGAAACTGTTGTTTCGCCATAATGTGCCAAACTAAACAGCCTTCTGTCAGCGTCAGTGAAAGAGATTTTAATACCCAGACCAATTTTCACCAGTAAAAACAAATAGAATTTTTACCTGATTCGTGAGAGAAATTCTACATGAGTAAACCACTGAAATAAAGGTCCGGTTCGATGGTAATCAGAAACCGTTGATCCGATGGAAAAAAATAAGCTGCTATTTTGTCGCAACGTGTTCAGCTACCTTCATTGGCAACTCTACACTGTCTCCTCCACTTTATTCATAACTTTCTTGTACAGTTCAGAACCTGACTCAACCATTCGGGTAAGTCAAATGAATATTCACCAATTTCGGGTTTGGATAATTAGAGATTCGGATTACAGTAGAGCTCCGACTATCTGAACTCATATGAACCGAACTTCCAATTATCCGAACAACCAATTTCTCACAAAACAATTTTTTAATCGAGCTTCTAATTATCCAAATACCATGTTTTAATCACTTTTTTCCTTCTGATTTATAATGCGAAATCGAATCCGCGATCAGCGTATGGTTGGGAGCAGTAACAACGAAAACGAAAATGAAGAAAATGAAAACGAATGCTCTGAAAATGACCCAGGACCATCAATTTTGGGAAACAGATATGCATAGCTGCCAACCTCAAACTAGTATTCCGTAATATTTGTGTTAATTTGACCCTGGTTTAATATGTTTCAAACCAGAAATTTTTTTAAGAAATGAAAATACATATGTTTCACGTAGAAACCTGGAATTAAATAAGTAAGCATTCATGAAATAAATTTTATGGTTCGAAATGTGGTTAACCTGGGTTAAATTAATCCAGACATTACGGAACATTAGCGGAAGGTTGGCAGCTATGGATATGAAATGGCTCGAACGGCAGAAGAACGGTGATTCTATTCAACTAATGTATTTGAGAATAATTTGAGATATGGCTACATTGAAAATAATGTCTTGTTTCAACTAAGCAACAATCGAAAGGGTTTTTGCTTAAATTATAATCTCTGGAATTCAGAAGATGAGAAAAAGAGAAAAAATATATAAACAATAAAAAAGTAAACAAATAAACATTAAAAATACAAAAAAAAGTACAACACGCTAGCACTAACTGGTGTTGCCAGTTCAAAGTCTGGATAAAGTGTGAAGGTTTTAGTATAATGAGGAACATCCCTTAAATTGTCTGTCCATTTATACGAACTTTTGATTATCCGAACTAGGGTTGGTCCCGACTTGTTGGGATAATCAGCGCTCTATTGTATATGAAATTCTAGAATTTTCTTGTCAATGATCAAAATTATTTTTCAATAACTTCCGAAGATATATCTTTAAAAAGCATATTACATAATTTTAAACTTTGCTAAACATTTTCACAGCTATAACATACGTCATATGCCTGAACATTGTGTCAAGTTAATCCAAATGAAATAAAAATAGATTTTTCGAAGATCATTTGAAAAGTATAGCATCTCAAAAAACAAACATCTTAAAATAAAAGAATGAATAATTCCAATAGTTTTGCCAGATATGACGAGAAATATAACAGGGACAGGAATGAAAGTGTTTTATTTTAGTAAGATAAAGTACAGAATATCAGGACAAAGGAATATACCCAATAAAGATCGGCAATCTTCAATGTACTTACATTGTCGAGTCTCCCATCTTGGATATAAAATAGATTTAAACTCACCTAACATCGGTTCAAAGTTTTTCAATATCACAAACACTGACTGTTATAGAAATATAATACTCTGCTTAGACTTGACCGGGACCCGACAGCACAGACAATCCCCTCATCGAGTTCACGGATGGAATTCTAGGATTAGTTCAATCTTGAATCGCATATTAAAACGCAATCGGTCTGCCAAGTCGTATCTTGATGGAAAACCCGATTTTAGTGGCTGACTCGTAGGTTTACCTTTGTATTTTCCTGCACCAAAAGGTACACTGTTAAAAATCTGTAGCTTTTGCTGCATAGTCACTCCACCTCTTTTTTAGAAAACGATTAGTTGCTTATATTATAGAGCAATCTCATTGGTCAGAATAGAGATCTTCTATAACAGCAGTGGAGTGACTATGGAGCAAAAGCTTCCTATTTTTAACAGTGTATGAAAACATGGAGGACTGGGAGCAGGAAAACACAATGGTATACCTACGAGTCGGCCGATAAAATCGGGTTTTCAGGTGTTTTCCACCAAGATCTGACTTGGCAGACCAATTGCGTTTCAATATGCGAATAAAGATTGAACTAATCCTAGAATTTCATCTGTGAATTCGATGAGGTGATTGTCTGTGCTGCCGGATCACGGTCTATAATGCATCTGACATGCTTGATCAGATGTGTGTAATATACACAGCATCTCTTGAATGACTTTTTATCATTAGCACTGTGTTAGTTCCTTGTACGAAATACTGAAAAATGTGAAAATATAAATGTAATCAAAAACACATGCTTCACGTTTATGGTATTGTAAAGATATTTAAAATATAAACCGGAAAAAATATAGAAGAAATGACAAATATCAATTTTTTTTGTTTGTTTAGCGATCCATATCATCTCGTTGTTTCAATCAAGCTACTAACTGTGCTATTATGAAGCCAGTTAGAGAAAGACTAAATTATGTTAAGAAGAAAGTTACTTGGATAGCAATTATAATTTCTACGATTTTATCAATAGAGAATGTTACTCTTAAAGAAAATTCGATTTTTCGAGGAACATGTATATATGGGTCGTTCGGAAAGTCGTGTCCAAAACGGCATACATATTAAGCGTACAAACTTAATGCTGGATACGGGCGTAAATTAACACAGCTGCGCCATATTGTGGACGGAGTTGATAATCCACATACGCGGGCTTTTAGTGTGACGTCATATATGACAGAATATCTACCATCTGCGCATATTTTCTAAATCTTTAGTCACTCATGGAATATGAATCTTGTTTACCAGATTTATTGCAAAATAATGGCGTAAGGAAAAGGGTGCTGAGTCCAGATGCACTTGACACCACGAAGTTTTCGTCTCTTTGTCTAATCGGAGACTATTCAGCTATTAATCAAGGTGAAAACAACTTTCAAATTTTAGAGATGTGAAGTAAGAAAACATCTTCTGTAGGCATCTTCCTGTAGTTCAACCCCATCCGCTACGTGGCGCGTGACCTTGATTAATGTGACTTCTTTAATCTCGCGGTTACCTCTCCTATTTAAGATAGGACGCTTAATATGTATGCAGTTTTGGTATTCTAGGCACTCTGTTGTGTTAATCAAGCTACTTTGCTTTTATAAAGCCAGTTAGAGAGAATAAATTATAATAAGAAGAAAGTTCATTGGATGGATATTGAAATAAAGGGAACATCTTACTCTTAAGGGGGTCCGGGGCACAAAAATCTTCAAATTTTTAATTTTTTTAAATTTTTTTTTTATTGGATTAAAAATTTCTCTGCCGTTTTCTGCTTAAAATGATGTTTAAATCATGTTTATATCTTAATTAGAACAAGAAATATTATTTTTTTCGTTTTGGTTTGTTTTCAAAATCTGCTTTTCAAGCTATGGTTCGAGGAAACGAGTTCTTGTGAAATTGCGTTTTTCTTCATGATAGGTTTTTTCACCATTTCTGATATTTAAATTCTTATAACTCGAGAACCGTTAAAGATACAGAGTTGAAACTCGGAGCACATCTTTTTGAATTATTTTACTTTACTTTTGAGCCAGCATATTTCAAAAAAACATTTACTTTTGAAAATATGATTTTTTTAAAAAGTTGCACCCCCTTTTTTTGTAATTTTTTCGTTAAATATTTTTCATTTTTATAAAAAATAATATTTTTTTAAATGCTGGCTCTAAATTAAAATATATATATTTCTGTTTATTTAAATGAAAAACAATTTAAATTCTACAAATAATATTTCGAGTTATAACGATTTTAAGTTATACCACTTTTTTCATAAATTTTAAATTAAATTTTTTTTTTAAAAAAAGCTATGAGAAGTTTTATCATTTAATTTTGTTTGCAAATGATATGGTTAACCATCACAAAAAAATTCAAAATTTTAACTCAATAAATAAAATTTTTTTGAAAATGTGTCCCGGACCCCCTTAAAGAAAATTCGTTTTTTCGAGAAACATGTATATAAAAACGCAGCTTTTTATGCCCATTTTAAACAAATCACATAATAAAAATCTTATAATTACACCTGTTGTCGCTTGAAGCACATTAGATTATCCCTATGTAAGAAATGCTTAACCCCTTAACGCTCGAATTAAATTACGGTTGAATAATTCAAATTGCTTATTGGCACCACTTTTATGAAAAAGAAATATTCACCTTATTTAATGACAGTAAAAACGATACTAAAATATAGCCAATTTTACTATTTTATAAAACTGGTGGGAATCAAACAATTTGAGTAAAAGACACAACCCGAGAATATCTCGGGAGCGAGAATTAAGGGGTTAAAATAATATTTAACCCTCTGTCTACCAGAAGGGTCCAATGGACCCGACATGTACATTCAAAATATTTATTCAAACCAGAAATTTCTTCAAAACAAACTAAATTTATAAATCAGACAATAATAAGTGAAATAAACAAATTAAATAGTTTTAAGTAAAAATTCTGGTGTAGATTGTTTTTATAAAACTTGAGTAAAATTTTCGGTAGTTCTAGGGTTAACAGTCATTTATCAAGAAACCACCGCCACCTGAATACTACGCCTAAGCGCTGACACATAAATGGCGGCTGTTATAGGCGGATTTTTTTCAGCATTATTACGGTCCCTTGAATTTGATTGAATACCAATACAGTCAATCAGGGTAACTTTGATCCGTATTTTCTCTATTTTCATACGCCACATTCTTATTTGAAGAATATTGTCCCAACTAGGGGCATAAAAGAGAAGAAATGATCCTAAATTATTGCTTGACTATCAAAAATTAAGGAATAATAAAGATAAAAGTAATAAAATATGAATTTTTAGCCTGGTTCAAAGTTGCTCAGCCATTTAGGGTAACTTTGCACCATATGATAAATATTTATATAAAATAATTCATTTTAAAAAAAAGTATTGTAGTCAGGACAACTTTAAACCCCCAAAAATGTTTTCAGATATGTAAAGACTCAATTTACATTTCCAAACATCACAAGATTTGTATAATTTATGATATTACAACGAATATCAGGCATAAGAAAAGTGGAAGAAGAGAACCATGAACATTTAGAAATAAAGAAAACCTGTTTATTGTTCATATAAAACATTAAAATGCAATGAAAAACAATTTTCAATGTTTTAACTCAATAATATATCCATAGTTACAGTAATACATACAAGTACTAGTATCATTCAAACAAGAATAAAAAACGTCGAACGTATGAAATGTCAAATTTGAGTAGCTCCGCACCTAATCACGCCTCTAAATGAAATTTATTTATTTTACACATATTTGTGAAAATATTTACATGTTATATCTAATGCACACTTTCGGCATTTATATAAAATATACGTGCAAATATGAGAAATTATCGACAGTAACACCTAAAATCAGTAAATTATAAGCATCAGTGTAACGCTGAAAATAAGGTAAAATGCTATTGCCTTCTTATTTTACATTTTATTAACTATTAATAAATAAATAATCACAAAATATTAACACATTTACTACATTTAGATAATAATATGTCTGATAAATGTATATTGCAAAGGTGCCAAGCTCGCACTAATCTTCCGTAATGCGTGAATTAATTTAACCCAGTTTAACAAAGTTTCGAACCAGAAAAATTATTTGATGAATCTTTATTTATTTAATTCCAGTTTTCTACGTTGAACTTATTTAATTTCATCTCTGAAAAAAAATTCCGGTACGAAATGTAATAATCCAGGGTTAAATTAACCCATGTATTACGGAGGATTAGTGGCAACTTGGCACATGATATTGTTACTTACTATGTAAATTTAATTGGATTACAACAACTTCAAAACAGCATTCAAAATTACCTTGAAAACAGTACTTCACAAAAATAGTTAGATGATGCATTTAATTGTGTATAATGTTTCTAATTTATTTTCTAAAATAAAGAGTAGAAATTCCAGTTTAGAACCTTGCCAAAAGAGCACAGTTCTGGAGTTTATTTAGTCTTTTAGAGTCAAAAATATTGAAAAATAGGACGTGGTGCAAAGTTACACCCCGTGGTTCAAAGTTACCCTGTTTGACTGTAATTTATAGAAGTTTTTCCTGCTTTATTTTTGTGAGATTAAATAACTCAAAGAAATCTTTTGGAAAACACTGATGACTAAATTGAGAGTACTGTACAAATGCTTAAAAATATCTGACTATGACATCCGCCATTTTTGCGTCAGCACTCAGGCAGGGTTGCCAATATGGATTCCATTAATACATTTGTATAATTTTCTTTTTCTTTCTAACATGAATATTGTATGAAATTGTTATGTATTAATGTCTTTATCTATTATCGAAAGATGACAACATAAGAGGGAGAATTATTTGCTTAACGTCTTAATTCTCACTCCCGTCAATATCACGGGCTGTGTTGTTCGTTATTTCTCGTGCCCGTCATATTTCCGGGCTGGAGATTTAATTGCTGTAAAAACTTCTGAAACCAGAAAAATTTAACTAGCATTTCCGTCTGAAGTATTTGAATATTGCTGTATCGGTTTGGTGTTTGGCGCTGATTGTAATGTTGGGGGTTTCTATTGCATGTTTCAAAATATGTAAACTTAAAAAATTATTAACCCCTTCGGGACGGGAGCCTTTTGCGAATTTTTTAATCATTTGTCACCGTTTTTAAAAAACAGAAATTTGTGTTTTCTTGAATCGAGAAAATGCGCTGATTAAGTAAGGCAGTTTTTACAGTAAATTTTTACTGGTGAGGAAAAACAAGGATTCTGAGCGCTTCATGCGGCACGTATACGTACCGCTCGCCCCCAACGGGTTAATAATCAAAAGTTAATGTATATATATTATTTCAAACACCATTTGTAAAAAATTGTGTGATGATGATAAATAAAGATCTAAGATGTGAAAAATAAAGGTCTTATTCGCATTAATTTGTACGGTGATGGTTTTTCTATAAAAGTGAATTTGTTGTATAACATCTTTTTTTCGCCTTTAAAAAAAAAAAAAAAAAAAAAAAAAAATGCATATTTTATTTAGAAACCCTATAATTAGTCAATTTCTCTAATAAAAGAAACGGGTACATTTTGATGGTTTTTCCAAATATTCATCGACCGTGAAGGGGTTAAATAAAGGCTTCTTTGGGAGTTTATAATTTTTTTATTTTTCAACCTGACGAAATGTAAAAAATAAATTTATTTGTGTTTTTTCTATCAAGGATCCAAATAAACGAATCATAATCTCAGCTTGTAGCCTTCTTTGAAATACGGACATTTTTAAATTGTGAAATTATATGTTCAAATCTATTTTTTATTCATTTTTGTACAACGTACAAAATATAAGGCGCTAGGCATGAATGAGTACATATTTTTATTAGCCATTTACAGGACAGTTATTTATGTAAAGTCCTTTTCAAGATGATAATGAAATGAATTGTTTTTAAGCCCCAAATACTATTATTCTTAGTTTATAATTAATACACATTTTTTTTTTCGAAATTTTACTTTCACACCGGACACTTCAAAAGAGACATTTTTACTTTAAATAATTGCGAAAGGTCAGTCAATCACTAAATCAAAAAACAGCAATTTAAATTTCTGGTGTGGATTGATACTATTTTAAATAAATATTAAAGTCAATCTGTCAATCTTGCGTTCAAGCCGAGTATTCAGGGGTCGGTGACAAAACGCACAAAAATATCCTTTTTTACACGCTTTTATTTAACTCAACCGGGGCAGCATCAATTGTGGTGCTAACCGTAGGTTGAAATCTATTCATTAATCGTAAATAAAATGTCAAAAAGTATTTTGGTATACTGTTAACCATTTGGTAAAATAGTTATTGTCCTCGGTCAGGTAGGAAATCAAAAAGCGTTTATTAGTGGTTATTAGTGATTATTAGTGATTTATTAGTAGTTATGAAGCGTTTTATTAGTTCAATCCCACATTTTATTCGTTTTCTGATTGGTCTATACAGTAATCTGTATTTTCCCTTTACTTTCAGCAAAGATGGATACTTTTGTTGCCACTATGACAAAAAAGTAATAAAAACTACAAAAAAAAATAATAACTCAGAAACAAATTGAGATACAGCTTTCAAACAAATTGCATTTAAAAGTATATTTTTTTCTCTATACGACGGTGTAAAAAGTAATATTGTGGAATGTTTAGAAGTTTAAGAATGAAATTTCATTTAAAATTGGTCCAGGAATATTAATGTTTAATCCATGGCGTACGTAATGTATGACCAGCTCCGTAGAAGTTAAAAAAATTACAGTACCGAAAAATGTAATCCGTGGCGTAAGTAATGTATGATCAACTCCGTGCGATTTTTTATGTCTTAAATTTTAGTCTTTGAAAAAACCATTTTCCAAATGGTCGTTGTAATTTGTTAAATTGCATTTTTTTAAATTTAAACATTGAAATATACCATTTTTTCTATTACAGATGTAATTGTGATTGTAGCATCAATTGTGGTGCTAACCGTAGGCAGCAGCGGACAAGTGTTTGCCACATCTGCTCTCAGAGGTTTGCGGTTTTTCCAAATTCTGCGTATGGTGCGTATGGACAGAAGAGGCGGAACATGGAAACTACTGGGATCGGTGGTTTATGCGCACAGACAGGTAAACGAATTTTATCAATACAGCTTTATCACAACAAAAAATGCACAGAGTTATCATGAATAACCTAAGGATGAGATTTCGACTTTTGGAATACTAGCATCTTAGAAAAAATGTCGTTGTGTAAAAGCGCAAAAAAGTTCCGATTAATTGAAATAACATTTTCTTTAACCCCTTGGGGACGAGCGACACGTATACGTGCCGGAAATAGGCCTAAGGATCCTCGTTTATTCTCACCAGCAAAATTTTACTGTAAAATTTGCCTTATTTAATCGGAGCATTTCCCCGATTTGAATAGGCCCAAACTTCTGTTTTTTAAAACCGGTAGCAAAGTAATAAACATTTCGCAAAAGGCTCCCGTCGCGAAGGGGTTAAGATTATACTGTATGCAAAAAGTCAGAAATCTCATCTCTGATTATCACAGCATCACAAATGTATATTTGCCAACCTAAGATGGTAGTTTGGTATCAGTTTTTATTCAGAAATTACAAATTCATACCAGCTAGTCCAAAAGGAGGATTTTTAATTAATGAAATAATTTCTGTTATCCCTTTAAATGATGGTGGTATATTGTTTATCCCAGTTAAATTTTATGTCCAACTGAACAAGTTGCAACAGAAATTTTTAATATAATTTTGTTTTTAGCAAAACAAGAAATAAAAGCATTATACGTGTTAAATCAGTTTATTTGTAAGTTCTCGTAGCAGGAAGTAACTGCAACAGAATTTATTAGCTTTGGAAAAAGTTTAATAAAGCAAAAATGTCATCGAAATTCTGGTACAATTTCAGAATTTCCAATTAAAAAAAAAGAAGTTCAACCACCAGCAATTCTTGAGTAAAATGTATTTTGATTTAATCCAGTAAAAACACGTCACGAGAAAGAAAACCTATTTGATACATCCTTTTTTATTTGATTCCATGTTTTCACATGGAATTTACTTGAATTTATCTCTTTAAAAAGTTTCTGATACAAAACGTGTTTAACGTAGATCAAATTAACACTCATTTTATGGGAAGACCATGTGTATACAAATTATCATAAGAGTCACAGTCAGTATGTGACCGATCTGTGACTTCTTATTTAGTCACATTAGGATGTTCATGTTTAAGCTTTGATATTATTTTGTCCAGCTATTCCAACCATATTCGTTTTACAGACAATGTACATTCAATGAAATTAAAGATAATTTTTAACCCTTAAACTGCCAGTAGGACGTTCATTTGGAATTTGGGATCGTAGTTGACCGGTTCAATGGCTTTTAGACCTTTTTAAAACAATGTGCTAAATTTCATTTAAAATATCCCGCCAAAAAAAAGAAAAAAATTTAGTGCAAAATCTAATTCAAGAATTATTATTATTAAAATATATTTTTGCATGTTTCAGCTTCTGGTGTTCTCATTTAAAAGTATCAATCATAAACGTATCCTTCATTTAGTGTGATTTTCAGTTATTGCAGTAAACCATTATAGATACTCCCTCCATTCGTGTGGAAAGCACGAAATGGGTGTTGCTTTTTTTCAGCAAAATGTTGCATGTATTTAACGTAGGTAAGATAGCGACAGTAGCATACCGTGAGTTTTAGGACGCTCGGTTCATCCTACGGGAACTGAAGCTACGCCATATTGGGAATCAGCGTGGTCCTAATTTCGTCCGCCTGCAGTTGTTGCCGAAACGTCAGTGAAGGCTTACTGTGGAGACACGAAAAGTTTTGATTTCCGTTTGTCTGTCTGTCTGTCCGTCTGTCTGTATGTCTGTCTGTTCCGCGATAACTGCCGCAAAAAGCATCCGATCGGCTTGAAATTAATCTGGCATGTTGAGGAGGTACTCGGACTTAGCTGTATGGTTTTTAGTTAAATTTGTTTCATTCGTTCGGGAAATATAGAACATTTTATTTTGCTCTGTAATGCTTTTCAATGGCAAGTCAGACGATTTTCAAATTTTCATTTGTTGAAAGAATATAAGTCTCATATAAAAAATGGATTTAAATGGTAAATTTTGGATGCTGAAATTTTTAAATAAGAGTAGTAAATTATTCCTATTAGTTTGCAATTTTGTCAAAACATTTGTCAGAGCTTTTAAATTAGGTGTATAACTTATGATGGAATTTTATACATGTGTTCGAATAATATAAAACATTTTATTTTATGAATTTACTTATATTTCATTTTTTTTCTTTTAACCGTTGCGTAGCAACTATATCTCATCTAAAAATATCATAAATGTGAAAGTATGTATGGTTTTTTAAGTCAAATCAAAGTTAAAAGGAATGAATTAATGAATGCCTTTGTATAGATATTTGCATATAGATTGATTTAAACGCAGAAATGAAAATAGTATTTATATACTATATAGAATAATATTTTTATTTATGTATTCAACTATTTTGATTATAAAGGAAAAAGTTCGTTGTTTTCATACAGAATAAACTGACATTATTCTATTAAACTTTATAAACTTTATTGTTGCCAAAAAAAAAAAAAAAAAAAAAAAAAAAAAAGGAATAACAATTTCTCCCAAAGAGTTCATTTTAATTTGTAAGATTTTCACGTGCAAAGGGAAAATGCAGCAAATTACAAATAATAAAAAAGATAAATAGGACAGGAATGAATACATATAAACATTTCACACCAAATACCACCTAAAATAATTTTTGTAGTGGTATTTTACCACACTACGAAGAAAGATTCCTCAATTTACACGATTTTACTTGGCCTTCCTTTTCTCATTGGTTGCGATTTCATTTTCGCAATTGCGTATATTAATTGGCACAAAATTTTACATTTTTATGACTGAGGTATATGTAAGGCCATATAAATAAGAAATTCCGTATTGTTTCCTATAAAATGTGATAAAGTGTTGGTTAACTATATATGTTTCTATTAAGAGGAGCAGAGCTGCCAAGCCTCCGGCGTTCTGGATACCAGTATTTTAATACAAAAAATGTTACTTTATTTAATTGAAACATTTGCGCGATTTAAAAGAACAACATTTTCTGTAATAGTGTTGTGCAAAAAGCCTGAGACTTGCCATGTCCGGTGGGGAGTGAAATGTTTTATTTAATGCATTTTTCTCTATTTTAATGCTACGTGAACAACGTCCTGTGTAACAGCTTGTAGAGTGTAAAATAAATTATTAAAATAATCCCTATTACGAAAAATGAAACAAAATGCCCGGCTAAGGGAAATAAAAGGTTAGTTAACCTTTCGTAATTTGACCTGAACACAGGTGTGCATCAAATTTCAACGGTGTTTGTAACATCACGATTTTAAATTAAATGTGGATACTATTAAAAGGCTATCACAAAAAATACTTAACGGCGCCATATCACGTTTATCTATTTAGTCAATTGGAAGTGGACACGATGATGATTTATTAACCGTTAGGTTTAGAACTCCCCCTACTTTAGGGTGATTTTAGTAAGTTAATGCTTTCGAGTACATTTTTAGATATTTAGATTAGATCTTAGATATAAATATTGCAGAATGGTAATCAAAATTATTTTTTGGAAACAAAAATTATAAAGGTATTAGATTTCTAAATTAGATGTCTCAGTTTACATTTCCAAAAGTTCTTTATCCATTAGATACAGGTGTTTGTGGTTAGCAGGCAAGTAAATACTGCTGTATGGATATTAGGATAATGTAAAATGCTTGACCAAATTGTTGCTTATCCTTATAAATCGCAGTGTAAAAATGAATCTAAAATATAGGATAATCATTAACTCAATCAATAGAAAATTACAAATGCAAAATAAATTACACAACGGGGGGTTCAGGGGGGGCACCCCCCTGAAGAAATTTGCTTTATTATATAAAAATTACTAGAATAAGTAGCTCGTGAGAATTTCAGAATATCATTACATAACAACGTGTTCAATTTAACGCTTCTAATGTCTGAAACCATCGAAATATTTTTTTCTCCTTCTATAAATGTTTGTGTAATTTAAAAGTTTAAATTTTGTTTTTGTAGAAAGATTAATATTAAGCAAAATTTGCTAACAACAATAAGTTGCAGAGATGACGTTGAGGCTCTTGATCTGCAGATTTACTAGTTATTTTCGTTCCGGGGAGAAATTAGGAATGCTTTTTCATGACAATTATTTCAAAATGAAAATAAAGTTTAATATAAAATAAAATAATAAGCATAATAAAATAAAATAAAATAAAATAAGATGAAAAACGTTTAAAATAAATGTCTAAATGAAAATTAAGTTTAATATAAAAAAAATAAAACGTATAATGAACTAAAATACAATAAAATGAAAAGTGTTTAAAATAAAATTCAAAACGAAATATTCTTTTTACTTAAAAAAAATTATTTTTATTAAAAGAAAAAAATATTGTCTGTCTTGGTCGTTGCAGTTGGTGGCACGGAAGAAGTGGGATAAAGCTATGCACGGGAGAATGGTGTTATAATCCTGTGCTTGCCTCCCTATTCAACAGCAAAACTGCAACTTCTCGGTGTCGCTTTTATGTTTCCTTTAACCCTTTCGAGAGCAGTGTCCTTAAAAAAAGGACACCTAATTGTAATTCAAAAACTGACAAACAGCACCAAGAATATTTAATTAGAATTTTCCTTTTATAATGTACGTGAAAATATGCAAGTTCATAATTTTTTAATAACTTCGCTTATAAATTCTTGTGTCAGTCCATTATTTCATCAGTTTATAAACAGAATTACTCCACGCCGGAAAGGGTTAAAACGTTTTATGCTAAAGCAATGGGAAATTTGCTGTCAAACCGTCCTGGTAGAAAAGTTGAGAACTTACAAATCGCACAACTTTTCAATGAAGCCTACGATCATTCCTGATCAATCATCATCAAACAGTCAAGTTGCTGTTGCCATCAGCACTAAAGAGTTCAGAGAAGTGCCAGTGATCACATCAGCACCTTCTGACAGAAGAGGCTGAGCGATATTGAGCACTAGATCACCACATAAATACAAAGTGGAAACTTCTCATGCGAAGAAGAAACGCTCATCTGAAAAAAAACTTCTGGCACCCACCATTCTCAAAGGGAAAGGGGGGGAATCAACCATGTAAAATGTCCAAACGTAAACTACCCAGCGACTCTGATGACGAAAGTTACTCTTCTGTTGACATTCCTTATGATGATAATACAAGTGATAATGATGGCGACAATGATGCAGAGTGCACTGTCTGCTTGAAGCGTTTTTCTTGTGATAAAAATGGAGAACAATGATTTC
Organism: Maratus speciosus; assembly: GCA_963932465.1. Classification (NCBI taxonomy): domain Eukaryota; kingdom Metazoa; phylum Arthropoda; class Arachnida; order Araneae; family Salticidae; genus Maratus; species Maratus speciosus. Next base: position 218,790,571 of record OZ010799.1, on the reverse strand, counting down.
AATCGCTGCCATCGAAATACTCAAGGCCAAAGGACACGAGTTGTGACGTCATCACTAAAAGACCGACTTCTCACTAGTGTTGAAATTCACACCGGCAAATTTTGAATAGCAGTTTTTTTTTCTTTTATTTGTAGAATGTCTATCAATTTATTAAACAATAAAAACTATTTAAATTTACTGGTGAGAATTCGGAAACCCTAAATAAAAAATCAGCCAGATATCGAATGCCACAGTGCTGCCGCATCTGGCTAATTTTTTATTGGGGGATTCCAGATTCACACTAGTAAGTGTAAATAAAACTCTCGACTATCTCGCCTAATGTGGCGGAAGGTTAGGCCGGATAACAAAAAAGCCGGATAAGTTCTATAAATATTTACTGATTTCCTTCACCCCCATCCCCTCCTTATATTAAAAATACATGTTACACATGCTAAGATAAATTTTATATATACAGTATATACAGTATATACAGTTTCAAAATAAGGAAAACATTAACGTAAAACGTAAGCCTAATTCGTAAAAAAATGAGTAAATGTTATTTTACTGTTTATTAATAAATGGTTGCACAAATATGAAAAATTATGCATAAGATAAAAGAGTCAAAACTTTGTTTTTTGTTTTTGAAAAAGTAGTTGATAGATGACTGCTTCTCCCTGTTAGCCCTCTTCCGCGACCCAATGTTCCTCCATTTACACAAGCAGATAATATCAGCTAATGTCGCTTCCTCCTGCTGACTCGTAGTTTTTCCTTCATAGTCACTGCAACATTTTTTCGTTTATCACCCATTTCGTCAATCTTTAATAAATAAACACGAAGCACACCAAAAGACTTTACGAAAGTACCAGGATAAGCGGAAAATAAGGTCTGTACTTGTTCCGTTGTACAACTAACAAAACAGGTTATGAAGCCTTAACACCCCCCTCCCTTTCGGTCTGTCTCTGCTCTTGCATTCTGCAATTCCTTCTTGCTCCTTCTTTCCGGCAGTTAGCACTTTCCTACGGACGGGAATCTGCCTGTCTCAGCCACTTGCAACATTTCTCATTTTGTTTTACTAGGCCGGATAGTACGGAGGGCCGGATAGTCGGGAGTTTACTGTAGTTATTATTGTTCTGTAAGATAATAGATATTCCACAAATAAAATAAAATAAAACTGCTATTCAAAATTATCCGGTGTGAATTTCAACGTTAGTGAGATGTCGGTCGATTAGTGATAACCTCACAACTCGTGTCCTCTGGCCTTGAGTATTTCGATGGCAGCGGTTCAGTGCCTTCAGTGCTGCACTTGGTCACGCAAAAGATGTTCACGAGTCAAAAACAATACAGAATTTATATATTCCTCATATTTGGATGGCTAAAGTTTCGTTATGTCATTCTTGTACTGATAATTAGTACATTTCTTTGTGCCTTAAATTAATGTAAATTAAATTACTTACTCATTTAGAAATAAATTTTGATTCACTTATAGGTTAATCCTCGGCGTATTGGATTGTTTGAGGGGTACGAAATTGGAACCATTTTTTTTTCTTTTGCCATATATTGATACTGTTGAAAAAACAATTTTTTCGCATTGTTAAAATTTTTTTGTGCGATATTTGCCTATGTTTCAATGTGTGCGGGTAGTTAGTATATGTAAAATCCAAATTTGGTAGGTGTTCAGGGAAAATTAAAACTTCCAAGGGTAGACCCTTGACGTGACTGTGGGACGAAAATAGGGCACCTTACCCTATCGTTGCGTGTGATTTTAGATATGTTTATTTAGAAAAACCAATTTCAATTTTGTTAAGTCTTTATTCAAAGTAAATGTAGTTTTAACTTAATGGTGAAAAATGTCAAAGTTAAATTGAAATTCTCATTTTATAAATAAACAATCATTCATGACATCTTTTTGCATTGAAAAAGCTATTAACCATATATTAGTTTTAAATAGCATGTCATTTTTATCTGCTTCACGTACTTAATTAACATGTTCACGCCGGCTTGCATCACCGGTGGTTCACGCTCGACTGACCCATCAGGCGGCGTGCATCACTGGTGGGTCACGCTTGACTGTTCCATAGAAAGTGTGTACTATATGTGGGGCATACTTGACTATGCTACAGACGACGTACACTACAGGTGGGCCACACTTGAATATTCGAAAATTCAGTAGTATAAACTATTCATTATTATAAACTTAATACATTCACGACGGGAAACGAGAATTCTCGTTTTCATTCATTGGCGCGGCTTCTACATTACAGAAATGCCTTTATATCATGTTGTGCTTGTTTGATTTGTGTTGTCCATGTTTGATTTCCTTAGATTGCAAGATATTTTATATTAAATTCGCACATAAGTAGTCAATAAAATCATGTCTCTCAGTAAATTGCTTACTCTTTGCGAACTTTCAGACATTCACAATCAGCTCTTTTTGTTATATTCGAGTTTAATTCAATAAATATGAGAGGACGAGTCATTAGATATAGTGTCTGAATAAGCGACAGTACCGCGCCGCCAGATGAAGCAAAACATGAATTCGAGCTCCGTCTAACACGAAAAACGTGAATATCGGCTCTGGCGTGAACATGTTAAACTGATTCTCCTTGTATTATTTAGAAATACTTGCAAATGTTTGATGCATTTCAAATATGACGCTGTATTCATCTGCGTTTTGGACTTACACATATTCTTCCCTGTATCCTGGTATTATTGTCAAATGTTCGAAAATGTCCGTTATATTTCGTATATATCGTCATATTTATTTTATTTTCAATTCTTTCAATGATGACATATTCACATGCTTTCTGTATTTACTCATATTCGTACTCTGTGTATTATTGTCAAATATTTGAAAATAAATGTTCGTCTGGATTCTTTCTCCGAACATTCGTATCGTCGCGATCAGTTTTTTGCCAAAAATTAAGAAAAAATACCGACGGATTAAAAAAAAATAATTGCATATTCGGTGCTGAAAAAAAAAATCTACATTTATTCTAAAATTTACAAATCGATATCTTGAATAGTGTTCTTAATTTTAGCCTATTAGTGAAAATTGTCATCATTTTTATTATCACAAACCACTCGTTTCTATCTGCAAAAGCGAAATAACCGCTTTTTCACCGCCACGTATGTTGGCGTTTCATGCATACAGATTTTTTACTTTTCGCTTGCGATTGAGAAAGAAAATTTCATAAATTTATTTGTCACGTATTTTCTAAACATGTCCAATTTTTCTAAAATGGAAATTGCTGGAATTGTATGATTTCTTTTCCTGTTATTTGAAACTTTTTATCATAAAGTAACTTGAAGTTCAAATTTCCAAAAATACGTCTTATGTAACTAATATGGGTTCATATGTCTGGCAGGTACTTGAAAATGTTATCGTATCATCTTCTTTCAAAGTTATTTTTTAGACATTTCTAGTCAAATTAAGAAAAACACTTATTTTCACTTTGATGATACATTTGCTTTCCTAAAGTTTACAACCATTATTATAACACTTTTATGTATTTGTCCTTCAAACATCGAATAGGAGCATCTATATTAACATATCATAAACATTATTATAATATTAATAGTATTGACTTTTATTTTCGTGTCTGTCAAAAACCCATAACATGCATCTACATTAACACATTACAAACATTATTATAAAACTTTTATCTACATGCTTTTAAAACACCTATTACGAGCATCTATATTAACACATTACAGCCATTATTATACCACTTTTGTATGCATTCCTTTCAAATACCAATTTCGAGCATCTATATTAACACGTTACAAACATTATTATAACAATTTTATTTAAATGCCTTTCAAATACCCATTACAAGCATCTATATTAACACACTGCTGACAGGGAATAACAGTTCTCTTTTTAATTAACTACTAATCACCATTCACTAAGGGCGGTATTTCTACATTACAGAAAATGCATTTCTAATCATGTTGTCCAAGTTTGTTTAGATTGTAAGTAGGATTGCTAGAATACCAAAACTTTACAGACCGGGAGCCGGCAGCACAGGCAATTACCTCATCGAGTTCATGGATGAAATTCTAGGATTAGTTAGATCTTGATTCGCATATTAAAACGCAATCGGTCTGCCAAGACATATCTTGTTGGAAAACACAGGAAAACCCAATTTAGCGGCTGACTCGTAGGTTTACCATTGTGTTTTCTTGCTCCCAGTCCTCCATGTTTTCATACCTTTTCGTGCAGGAAAACACAATGGTAACCCTATGAGTCAGCCACTAAAATCGGGTTTTCCGGTGTTTTCCACCAAGATATGACTTGGCAGACCGACTGCGTTTGAATATGCGAATCAAGATTTAACTAATCCTAGAATTTTATCCGTGAATTCGATTAGGTGATTGTCTGCTGCCGGCTCCCGTTCTATAATGCATCTGATATGCCTGATCAGATGTGTGTTTCAACACAGCATCTCTTGAATCGCTTTTTATCATTAGCACTGTGTTAGTTCCTTGCACGAAATACTGAAAAATGTGAAAATATAAATGTAATCAATTGTATGGTATTGTAAAGATATTAAAAATACAAACCGGAAAAAATATAGAAGAAATTATTAATATCATTTTTTTTTTTAAATTAGCCGATCGTATGATATGTTCGATTGCTTTAAACAAGCTACTTAACCCTAGAACTACCGGAAATTTTACTCAAGTTTTATAAAAACATTCTACACCAGAATTTTTACTTAAAACTATTTAATTTGCTTATTTAACTTATTATTGTCTGATTTATACATTTAGTTTGTTTTGAAGAAATGTCTGGTTTGAATAGATATTTTGAATATACATGTCGGGTCCATTGGACCCTTCTGGTAGACAGAGGGTTAACTGTTCTTCTATAAAGCCAGTTAGAGTCAGACTAAATTCTGATGAGAAGAAAGCTCCTTGCATGGCAATTATAATTTCTACGATTTTATCAAGGGAGGTGAATGTCTGTGTTGCCGGCTCCCTGTCTATTATTTTGAATACCACAATTTTAGTATGGTATTGGCATTGTTATAAGTTTAGTATTCGCCTGATTTTATCTCAAACCTTTTCTAATTAAATAAGGCAATGATTTCTCTGTGAAATAGTTGTATTAAAAATCAAAATAAAATTTTAATGTTTTTTCTGTCAACAGTGTTTATAAGACGACAGTGTTTATATAAAAAATTATATGATAATGGAGAGAATAACTAATTTTATAATTTGAATGAATCGTGCTTGCATGCGCAAAAGAATAGTTGCCGACGTTTGTTTTTTTTTTTTTATTATTCAATTACCCCAAGAAATTTTGTATGGAAAATGAAGTTTCTTCTTTTAGTTAGCTGGAGAATCGCATAAAAATATAAAAAATCTTTTTGTCTTTGAAATTTTTGAAGGTAATTGATTTCTAAAAAATTACGAAAATTGAAAACTACGCCTTTGCATCTTTACAGTTTACAAAATTTCTGGCGTTAATTAATTAAATTTTACACTGAAGTTTGAAATTATGGTTTTGCTCGTGCCCGAATAATTCATTCGAACAGTAAAATATAAAAGAATTAAACCCGAAATCTCTGAAAAAAAATTTAATATAACACGGGCCATTTGTAGTTACATGGAGAGACAATGGGGTCTAATGTTTAGTAACAAAATGGAAAAATGAGACTTATTTTATCAGAGATATCTCTTTTAACCCTTAATTCTCGCTCACGTTAATATCACGGGCTGGGGTGTCGTTCATTATTTCTAGCGCCCCTCATATTTCTGGGCTGGAGATTTAATTTCTGGAATAGACTTTTGAAACCATAAAAATTTAACTGGAATTTCGTGTGAAGTCATTGAATATTCTCGTTCACTGTTGTCAGGTCTGTACTTTTTTTAAATTCAGATTCTTGATTGGCACCACTTTTTTGAAATAATAAAATGCGCCTTATTTAATTACAAACGAATTAAGGCGAAAACAAAGGTAATTTTACCGTTTCAAAAAAGTGGTGGCAATCAAGAAATCTGAATTTAAAAAGTAGCCCACTGACAAAACTGTTCTCGTTTGGTTTAGCTTTTTGGCGCTGATTGTAATACTGGACTTTCTATTGCATATTTCGAAATATATCACACTCAAAAAAATTATTATTAAACAAAATTTAATGTATACATAGAGGAGAAGGTCCAAATACCGGCTACTAGGTGTTCTGAGAACTGAGCGCAACGCAGCCTAGCGGTCATAGGCAAAGTTTGTAACTTTAATTGAGAGAAGAAAGTTACGAAAAGTACGTTGCTGAAGTCTGTGTCATTTACAAATAGTAAATGCAAAAGTGTCGAATCTACGTAATCTGGTACATCAAAAGTTTTTGATATATGTGTGTTTCTCATTTTTTAAAAATACACTGATCGTATACTGGCTTGAAATGTTGATTAAGTTATTTTCTAAACATATTTAGCTCTCAATTGCCACGCGCACCTTATCGATATTTTATTATATAAATGAGTAATACCGGTTTTAAATTAAAGATAGCAGTGGTTCGATTACCGGCTACCTAGAGTGGTCTAAATACCGGCTAACCGGTATTTGGACTTCTCTCGGTTGCTCTGCTTGAAGGGGAGGAAAATAAATTAATTTAAATGGTTCAGAAATAGTCCCCGTTTCATTTCGCAATATGTATAAAGCAACCATGGCCGTAATTCTTCAGGACTGACACTGGCTACCGGATCACTTTCCAAAAAAGAGCTGCTAGACATTACAAAATTGCCTGTAATAACTGTGAAGAGAAAGAAAAAAAATGACGAAGTAAACCAGGCGAAAGAGGCAGAAATTTGATTTTAACCCTCTCGCTGCGCAACTCGAGATTTCCTTGGGCATCGTAAAAGTAGCAAAATTTGCGCAACCCGAGATTTCCTCGGGGATGCATTTTTTCCGTCTAATTAACCCTCTTTGATTATTCCCACCAGTTATATTTTTATTGTAAATTATGTCCTATTTAATCGGAGCATTTTCCCGGTTAAATTAGACAAAAACTTTTGTTTTGAAAAACCGGTGACAAAAGAATAAAAATTCTTAACAGACGCTCGTCTCGAAGGGATTAAATACGCCATTTTTGAAGGTATTTTGATAAAACAATTACGCTGCGAGAGGGCTAAAAAAGTGAAAAAGGAAAATATCCAACAGAGGAAGATGATAAATTTGTGACTTCTGCATGGGTGCTTTCTCTGTGGACAAGAATGGGGGTTGGGATTCTGGGTTCAATGTTAAGAATGCGATATGTGGGTTGATAGGGACTATACCGACGCAGAGAGTGATATTATGCTTTTGATTTTTTCAAATAAAATAATTCTCATTTCAATCAGTGAGCTTTTTTTTTTTTGTTTCACACGTTAAAAAACAAAATTAGAAATATAATGGGAAGAAGACTGTGAGAGATAGTCGAAAAGAATTTTAGAAATTTCACAAAAATACATATTTATTAAAAATTGCGTATTTTTTCTGTGGATAAGAAATGTTCTTAATCAATACAATTTATTAAAATACTATTCTTATTGCTTAATAATTGTCATTAGCTATATTTGTGTGATCTTTTGGAAAAAAAACTTAGATAGCCGGTATTTAGACCCCATTTTAAAAACTCAAAATTTGAAGACTTTCGGAATTTTGCTTCTTATGAACAAAAAACGTCTTTTAAACTGATTTTTTTTCTCTAAACAGGTGTAAGACGTGTCAAGGTACCCTGCTGTCACTTTTTATTTTATTAATTTTGAATATTGTATGATCTAGATTGAAAACAAAAGTGGTAGCCGGTATTTGGACCTTTTCCTCTATTATTTCAAATATTATTTGTAAAAATTTGTGTGATTATGATAAATAAAGATCTAAAATCTGAAAAATAAAGGTCTTATTCGCATTAATTTCTATGGTGTAAAACAAACATTAAGACACAGAAATCTCGCATGATGGTTTTTCTACAAATGTGACTTTGTTATATAAAATCTTTTTTTTTTTTTTTGCCTTAAAAAAAACTAATTGCATATTGTATTTAGAAATTTTATATGTATTGAATTTCTGTATTCAAAAATTAGATAATTTTTTTTATGGTTTTTCCAAATAGCGATGCTTAGGGGGTTACTTGAATAACGCCATGAAAACTTTTCGAAAATAACGGTGGTCAACAAGCATAGCAGTTATGTGACTCACACTACAAAGACACATTGAAGTAGCCATCTTTAAAATGACAAAAAAATTACGAACGTTGGCAACTATAACATTGTTTAATTTAATTTATTTATTATTTACTTATTTTAACTAAATTCCTGGTGCTAATTGATTAAAAATACATATATATAAAGCTCGGAATTGATGTCTTTTCGCATGCCTGAATGATTAATTCGAATAGTAAAATCATATGTTCTGCAGATAACTAGAATTTAATACGTACATTGAAATATATTTGCCGATACATAAACATAAGAAATCTATCAAGGAAACCAATTTACGAAAGACTTTTAAGAAGAAAGATGAGCTTCTATTGATTTAAAACACATATATAAAAATTGGTTTTCCAAATGGGTTCAGATTTCTTTCAGGTAAACATTTGTTAAATTCTAGAAATCAAACTAATATTTAAGTATTGCGCGGCAGCGCAATACTTATTTATTCCCAGTCTCACTTCTCAATGTTAATTTAACATAGAAAAGCCTATACAGCTCATAACTTTTTCCCTTTTTTCTTCCTACCTTTTTGTCCCTGATGCCACTCATTTTTTTATTCTTTGCTAATTCTAATAATATTATAAATTTAAAGTGTGAAAATGTTTGCTTGACGTGAGGGTCAAAACGGCTGATAAAATGCCTTTGCATATGGGTGGATTATAACCCAGAGAGTAACATGTACTAAATTCTATTTACATTATTCAAATATTTTTCTTAAAAATTCCAAATTTTTCTTTTTTCATTGAGAATGGATGTTTTTGCAATAAAATTTAACATTTTTTTTTTTCATTGTTGCCAATAATTCAAAAGCCGTAATAATAATTTGTCTATTTTTAGTTGAATAATTTTCACGTGAAAAATTAAACTGAAATAGTTTTTTTAAGAATTAAAAAGAAATTGAATGTGGCGCCATAATAGAAATAAGAATGACATTTTCAAACAGATTTTTTGCGTTCAGATTGGACGTTTTTGCCCAAAGTACAGCAACTTGCATTACTGCACTGGTGAAACCTTTTGAATTATACATAGGTAAATTGCATCACAAATTGTGATACGATACCGCATCAATCAAATCCTGATGATGGTACCATCCATTAATTTTGAAACTTGTTCGTCTGAATGCAGTAGTTATTAAAAAACTTGACATATTAAACAAAATCTAATTTGAAGACCAAATAAAAAAAACCAAAAATTATTTCCTAAATTGTTTAAGCCTGTGAAGGGACATATATTAAGTTATCTCATTCAATTCGTTCTTCATTTAATGTTAAATTTTTGTATCAAATAAATTAAACCAATTGAACATTAAAAAGAAAAAGAAAATTTGTTCAACATGATACTTTAAACACCCTAAAAACTTAGATTCCATTGAAATGAAATCGAAATAAAACTTAGACTTTTTTAAAGTTTTGTATTTTGCATGTATCTTATCATTTTATGAACAATCGTCATAAACATATTACAAAATTTGCAATGCAAATATTTACAACTGAAAATTGGAAGAAGTCTCAGATTTATTTCGATTTCATTTGAACGGAATCTAAGTTTTTAGGGTGTTTTAAAGTATCATGTTGTATGAATTTTATTTTTATTTTTTAATGTTCAATTTGTTTAACTTATTTGTTACAAAAATTTAACATTATATGTAGAACTAATTGAATGAAATATTTTAATATATGTCCCTTCACAATTTAGGAAACAATTTAGGAAATAAATATTGTTTTTTTTTATTTGTTCTTCAAATTAGGTTTTGTTTAATGTTTTATAACATTGAAGTTCCATTAAAATATGTGCAATTATGCAATATATTGAACCGCCACAAACAAATCCCGAAATTCCTATAATAATTACAGGATGAGGCATCTAATGTGTACATTATCTATCCTGGAATGGAACTTACAATAGTTTCATATTAATATATTGTACCTGATCAATTATCTCCTTGCTTCCATTAACTTAACATGATTAAAGGTTATTGTATAATTAATGTTCTATTAACGCAGGTGTAATCTGTTTCTGGCAGTAGGTCTTCAGACTACTTCATTATACACTTTATAAGCTATAAGTGTATAAATCTAAGTGTATAAAAAAATCTGTAATTTTTAAAGAAAAAGAATGCATAATTTACAGAAAAAAAATGTTTTAAAGAAAAGCAACAGTTTTTTCAGTTTAAAAAAAAATAGATTTTGAAATCTTTGCAGAAAAAATCTATATTTTTGTGAGAAAAACTGTTTTAAGGAAAAATTACAGATATTTTCTGCAAATTCAACGGTTTTCCACTGGCGCCAAAATTGACAGATTTCTATCAATTTGAGGGATTTTTGTTTACAGCGTAAAGGTGAGTCTAGCCCATGAGGCGTTTTTTGCGCCAGACCAGGGTTGCCAATGCCGTCATCAAAGTTATAATTACTCTATTAATACATGGAAATTATTCCATAGCGAAACATTCGCCTTGCATACAATATTTCAAATGAAAATCAAATTTCAAAGTAATTGCTTTAGAGGCGCAAAGGCCAACATTCTGAAAAAGATTCCATGCCGACACTCGAACCCGGGCCATCAGTATAGAGCACGGGCGTATTACCGATTAAACCACATGGAACGATACACTGTGTGGAAAATTTCTCACTATTATATGTTGGCAAGGCTACAAACGCAGCACAAGATGGAAAATTTATCGTGAGCCACCGACATGGGATAAACACGAAATTTAATTAAGTTTCGTGTTTGTCCCATGTCGGTAGCTCACGATAAATTTTCCCTCTTGTGCTGCGTTAGCCTTGCCAACATATAATAATGAGAAATTTTCCAGGCTGGGTATCGTTCCATGTGGTTTAGTAGGTAGAACGTCAGTGTGCTATACTGATGGCCCGGGTTTGACTTCCGGCATGGAATCATTTTCACTATGTTGGCATTTACGTCTCTTAAGCAATTACTTTGAAATTTGATTTTCATTTGAAATATCATGATTACGCTTAATTAATAACGGAGATTTAATCAACAATCCCAAACAAAGACTTTTTATGATCCCCAAGATTCGTCCGGGATAGCTCAGATGGTAGGCATTGGCGGCTTCAGCTAAGAGATCCCTGGTTCGAACCCTCGTACGGACATTTTTCGACCAGTTGGAAATTTATATTTAATATGATTTATTTACCAATTAGAATAATTGTGTTAAAATTAATCTAGTGTAAAGACTTTTTACCTTGAGGAAACACGAAACGTCTGCCATTACATAAAGCAAAAATTGCTAATCACAATCTCTAGTATAAATTGGAATTAGTGAATAAAAAAAGCTGTCAATCTAGTAACCCTTTGCCAAATAGTTAAATAAGGAACTACTCTTTCATTTTATGAACAATGGACTTAACTTATAATATTTTTACAACAACAAAATTTCTTCTCTTCCTTATTCAAGTTAATTCATGCTCAAATATGTAACATATTAAAAACTATGGCCATAAAAACAAACGTTGTCGATATAACATCCCCTTTTGGACGCAATTTGGGCTGTGATTATTTTAACTCGTTACCCGCTATGTTGCGTTCACTCAACGGTCGAAATAAATGCGCATATTTAAATTATTTATATTCCCACCACATTTTTTTAATTAAAACATTGGCCTTACTTAATGATACAAAATTTTAAGAACATGTAAAGCGAAAATTACCTTTCAAAATTTGTAGTGCCAAACGAAGTTCAGCTAAAATGTTAAAAACCTCAACCATATAGTTTTGGCGGTTAATGGGTTAAGTCATGGGCCCGTGAATAAGGTACAGCTAATCGAGTTCTCACATTTTAAATTACAAAGACAAAATTCCAAGTCACGACGACCGAATGTTCTTTATCATAAATTTATTCCACAGTGAAAAAAACATAAATATGATTAAAATTATATTTAAAAGTATAAATGGTGACATAAAACAAATGGAAAGAAGACCACTTTATGCTCTACGCATGCTGGTAGATATTGATGACATTTTGATACATCACCATTTTGAGTTTTCGGTGTTGGGAAGGTCACCCAAATTGTACCTTAGTTGGTTTTCGTTGCTTGAAAGTATTTAAAAGTCTATACATACGCAGCAAAACGCTATGTGAATCCCGCATTAAAAATGTCATTAACCCTTTAGCAGGGTTCGCACAGTTTTACCACTAAATTTTAACAATATTTTCAAAGTACTTCACTGCAGGAAAATATTGCAAAATCTATGAACAAAGGCGGGGTTTGCGATTTTTGTGTTTTAAAAATTAAATGTAAATTTTCTTATCATTAATAGTGGTGCCAGAGTCCTTGGAAATTCCAAGGAGTATGCGAACCTTGCCCTCTAGTGCATACTGTTGCCAATTGGCAACAAATTCAGTTTTCTCCCCTATCGTTTATTTACCGTTGCCTCGTGATATCTTTATGCTTTACGTATTAATTTTGACCCTATACTTAGATTTAGTTCATTAAAAATAACATAGGTGATAATAGTTGTTTGTCAGTTACAAATAAAAAGCAACTTTTGAAGCCTTCCATTTTCCTAGCCATAGATGAATTTCTAACACAAATAAAAAATATTTAAAATGCAAAATTTCATTTGAAAAAAAATCTTTTTTCAAAAGAATATGCTTTTGAAAGTTATTTTAAATAATTTTCAGTAAGGTTTTATTCGAACAAATATTGTATGCATGTGAATATACGTTTGTTGCCATTTGGAAACACCATAAATTCAGTTCCGCTTTTATTTATATTTTTAGTATTCTCTTCACTGAATTTGTTGTTTCATCTTGCTTTTTGTCTATTTTTTCAACAAAAAATTTGTTCTGATAAAACCTCATCATGTTCAACATATATTTTAAAGCAAAGGCACTAAAAAATATTATTAACAGAAGAAATATGGATTGTATTGTCAAATGAAAGTGACATTTCTTACAATGACAGCTATAACAATTCATATTTTGATCCAAACCACGTTGGATCGGACGTTGGAAACCACTGGATAGTTCAAAAACGATTAAGACACATATGATGAGACTAATTGTGATTTACAAGCAGATAAATCAGCTAATGAAATTGACTAAAATATTGATGCAAACATTGGGATATTAAATATTCCCTCTACATCGATACAAAAACAGTCAGGTAATCGTAGTGAAAGCTTCAAACCATATAGACAGATCCTTCTTGAATAAAGATTATTGGAGATGTTTGCCTGAAAGTATTTTATCATTAAAAACACCATATAAATATTTTTTGTATTATTTTTTGTATCCACCTAGTACTTTTCGAGTACATCTCTGAACAAACAACTCTGTATATTGTTTTAAAAATATTCAAACGCCACTCAATATATGCTCAACAGATATTAAAAAAAAAGTATCTAAGAATTTGTATCTTGAGTAGCATGGCAAACCATAAAATCATAAGATTGTTTGGGAACTCTGTCTTTGGTGTACCATCAGGTAGTCGCACTACAATCTTGGAAACATTTGATAGTATACGACAATTTTCCCATCTGAACGGTAATACATTGTCTGATAGGGAAGATAAGTTATTCGAGACCAATAGTCAGTACCCTGAATGGAAATTCTTATACATTCCCATGGAAGAATATAGCTGTATTTATGAGAAAATAAGTGCACGTCATCATATGAAGCAGTATATCCCCACCCCCCACCCCCCACCCCTAAAAAAACTCGCATAAATATGGTTTTAAATTGTTATTTTTCGCAGGAGTATCAAGATTTTCGTACAATTTTGATAATTATTGTGAAGAAATAATACAACCAGTCTGCCAAGGAACATGGCTTGGAAGTTAGCATTTGAGTCAATTCTAGACTAACTCATCCAGTTGTTGAACCTGTAAATCATGAACTGTATTTTGATAACCCTTAAACACCAGTGAACCTAATGACACTTTTAAAATCAATAGAAATTTCGTGCCTTAGAATAATAAGAAGAGACAGAATCCCGTGCTGCAAAATGCCACCCGACAATTAATAGAAAAAAGACCAGAGAAGTATCGAAGAATATTCTTAGAATACGCTTAATGCATGGTGTTGCCATTTGACAACCATTAAAAAATTCAAAAATGTTGAAAAATATGAGAGTGATAATTTTTTCAGTATTTTTACTTTAATGTATGTCCATTAAGGAATCAAATATATTTTTTTAAAGGAAAAATAAAAAATTATGCACTAGAGGGTTATAGTTTTTTAATTTAATGTTATCCATAGTCTCTCATATGCTAGTCCAGTCTGATCCTTTTTTTTTAAAAAGAATATATGGTTTGATTGATACCACTATTTAGAAATTGTATAATTTGTCTTAACTAAGCTTTCATCGGGAATACAACTATTTCAAAAAAGTGGTATTAATCAAGCAATCTGAACAAAGATGTACAAGATTAGCAACACTGCATCGAGAGAAAAGATCTCTTACAATTACGCAATCTAAAATCACAAGTAAATAATTATGCTATTCTTTACATTTTTGGTATAAATTTTCCGGTTTTAGTTATACATCGGATATTTTAGAAGCTTCTCTAGATATTCTTTAACCCTTTGAGGGGCAAGCAATTGTGTTTCTGTAATGTTGAATTCCCACCGGAAATTTAGAAAAATTGTATTTCAAAATAAGGAAAAGCGAATTTTTAGCTTTTTTTTCTCCAAAGTTATAAAAGTAAAACTTAATTAAAAGTTTCTGGTGGGAATCTTACTTAAAATTAGGTGGGGTATAATATATCTTACCGCAGCTCAAGTGTTAAATGAACCTAACACTCGTCTCTTTATTGTATAAATATGGGAATACTACTATTTCAAAAAAGTAGTATTAATGAAGCAATCTGAACAAAAATGTACAAGATTGGCAACACCGTACCTCAAGAGTTAAATGAACCATACACTCATTCCTTTATTGTATAGCAATAGAGATCACACATATTTTTTTTACTCCATATATAACCATTTTAAACGTATTCTGGACCCATTATCTATTGAGATATTAAACCTTAACCGTTTCATTACAGTAAAGTATACCTTTATCAAATATCCTTCAGTATTAACTGAGTATGATTAATGATATATTTAATGAATATTCCACAACAGAGATGTAGTATGCTCGTGGCAGGGAATCGTTGGATTACTTGATCAAGTTCTTATAATGCATGAGCTTTAATGAATTTGAACACGTTAATGGCGCACAGAAGTGTCCGGAGGTGAAGTAATGAACGCATAATTAAACTCATATTCTCAATATATAATATGTCCAGATATGATATGCGTCAAATACGGATGCATGTAATCATATGCGGTTACTGAAAACATGTACAGTAAGCAAGAAAAACACTCAAATGATAGTTATACTTTCATTTCAAATTAATTCATAAATTAATGCAAAGCATAGTTTTAATTCGAATGAAATTATTTATAACTATTTGTCATTTAATAATGAGTCATCTACATATTAAAATTTTGACCAACTTTCATTTTTTAAATGCTAATAGACAGTTTTGACATTTTATTTATGTTACTTTTATCAGGTCACTCAAGAATAGAAAATAGTTTACATACTTGCTAACTTTCTACTTAACTTCCATAAAATGTGACTTAATTTAAACCAGGTTAAACAGATTTCTAAACGGAAAATATGTTATATGTATCATTAGCTATTTAATTTCATGTTTCTATGAGGAACTTGTTTGATATAATTTCTTTTTAAAATGTCTGGTTCGAAAGATGTTTAACCTGGCATGTCTAACCGCACATTTTACTGAAGTTAAGTCTGAAGTTGGCAAGTATGAGTTTAGTTATAAGTTAGAAATTTCCCGAGGGTACATCATTCTATTTGTAACTGAAAAAGATCAACAGCTGGAAAATATTGGGATGACCACTCGAAAGTTGAAAGATCGGATAAAGGATTATAAAAGCAACCGACGTTTCAATAAACTAGATACCGCTTTTTTCAGATTTTATCAAATGCAGAACAATAAAATAGATTTCAATAATACAAGAATTATATGCCCTGTGAAGAATTATTACATATCGTAATTCGCGGCGTATAATCCGCGGATCAAACAATTATATTTGGACCTAGAATTTTTATTTAACCCATTTGTGTCTGAATTTTAGTTTTCTGAGATTTGCTGGTAAAATTACTTTAAAATTTCGCAAAATGAACTGGAAAAATACTAAAAAAATACACTAAAATTTTTTTGTGTTTATTTGATAAAATGTTGGCATACTATTTGTAATCGAATAATATGCATAATTATATGTTTTGTCTAAATTTATGTAAAATGAATATCTTTAAAATAAAAGTGAACATTTAGTGAAAAAATTAGTGAAATTAAAAAAAAAATAAATGCAGTATTGAGGCCGAACGTTTGTAATGTATGTCCTCAGGAAAAAAAATTATTAAATTCCTATGTATAGTTTTTGTTCTTATAAAAACTTTTTTAATGGAACGATTTTGACCAACTTTAACGTTAAATATGCCTTAAAAATTTATCGTTTAAAAACTGTCTGCTTTAGCGTGTTTATCAGACACTTTTTTATAATACTACCTATTTTCATATTTTTGTATGCAATAGTGTTCACAATATTTGCAAAGAAAGACCTCCAGTCGCAAAAAAATTCATTTACAGCAACGGTGACAGCGTTAGTTACATCTTTTGAATAGAGAGTTAGTTGAAATCTTGGTCACTGTATGGCACCAATCTCAGTATTGGCGCCAAGAAAGCAAAGGAAATATTTTTTTTTTCTTGTTTCAACACATGTACAGAATGAAGAGTAAATACCTGGTTATCATTCGTTCAACTTTACTATTTTAAGCGAAGGCCCATCTATTGAAAAAAAAAAAAATACGTATTTTTCTTTTTTGTACTCAAAATTTACAGCGTACTTACGTCATTGTCCCTTACTATTTCTGCATAATTATTTCAATTGATGAAATATTTACTTTTAAAGTTCACGCTTCCAGTTTGAGCACGTTGAATTAAATAAAATGTAACATATACCATTAGAGCATTTTTTTTTTCATGAACAGAAGCGAAGATAAAAAATTTTTACATTCTAAAACAAATGTTCTTTATGAAAGTAGCATCACTAAGTAATTGCAAGTAATTAAGTTAAGAGCTCGAACTAATACAATAAAATTTTATGCAGGATTGACTTTACTATTTTTTCTGTAAAAATTTTAATTATTCCTTGTTATATATATATATATATATATATATATATATATATTAGGTAGTAGGGAATAAAATACGTTGTTATATCCAGAGAATCTCATAAAATGTTTATTTGCTTGTAATTTTATGCATAAGCTGTACTTTCAAATAGACAAGTATATAAATATCGTTCCAGACTACTTTGGGTGTTTTTGAAGACAGCAAATGTTTATGTCTAGTGCAATGAATATATATTGCTTTAATTATATAGTTATGTATATTCAATGCCGGAATAAAAATTTAAACAGTTAGAAAAATCTACTAAGAAAAAAGAAACCTTCATGTTTTCTTTCTAGTACAAGTGTACCGTAAGAGAGAACATTTCACGCTCAAATACTAAGACACGAAGAAGAGAAAAAATATTGAAATGCTGTATTGTCATTTGACTCCCAGTTTTGTACACAATTTGTGTAACCCTACCGCATAACAGTAGAGCAACTTTGAGGGGTTTCCTAGTTGAGAGCAACTTAACCCTTTCCGGCACAGGCAATTTTTGTTGTAAATTGATGAAATGATTGACTGACACCGGAATTTCAAAACGACTTTTTCAGAAATTAAAAACGTCACTTTAAATGTTCATTGTAAAAGCAAAATTTTACTAAAATATTTTTGGTGTCGCTCGTAAGTTTGGAATTAAAATTAGGTATCCCGGCCCAGGCACACTGTGCTGGAAAGGGTTAACACCCGGTCTATTGATAGAACGTCATGTAATATTTTGAACCGTTGGAAAAACAAAAATTGAAGTTTGAAACTAATTAAAAAGTAAATAATATTATAAAATAAGAATACAAAAATTATTTTAAAAAAATTAATAAAATTTAAAAGATTTAGAAAATAAAATAAAAGTGAAATCTGAACTTAGTCAAATAATTGTTAGTATGTAGAATAGTAAAATTTAAGATAGGTAAATTAAGTTGGAATGTAACTACTGTTACGAAGACTACAAAATATGAAGTATAAAAGATAAAAAAATTAAAGAAAGCATTTTTTCAGAAATGACACACACCAAGGAATAAACGATAAGGCTGGAAAGAAGGCAAAAAAAAAAAAAAACACTATACCAAAAAAAAAGGGCACTAGACAGTACAATATATATATATATATTTGTATATTTTCTCTATTTTTTTTTGTTTTGTTTTGTTTTTATAAATTTTAAGAAAATAGACAAAAGAAAAATCTAGATGTGGTGAACTCAAAGTTCACTGTGCTAAGATTTTATCTGGTAAGTTATAAATTATGCCGTAAATGTCCTCTGCAAGATCATTAACCCTTTATGTAGTGAATTATGAATTCATGAAAATTTTATCTTCAAAGCATTTTTCGTGAATTGTTTAAACAATATTAGAATATTTACATAATCATTTAATAAATTTTAGAAGGATTTTAGAAGGATTGAAGGATTTAGAAGAAATAATTAAATTTGAATTTATAGGGTTTTTGTGCAATATTTAGAACCCCACTCAAATCTTTTATTTTAAATATTTTTCTTAGTATTTTGTAGAATTAGGATATGTACGAATATAATGATCTTACAATAGAAATATAGAAATATTTCCGAATTGAAATTCCCCCCTCCCCCCTAACGGCAATAAAACTGAAAATATGCAAAGGCAAAATAAATCATTCTCTTAAAAGTATTTTAATTTTGTGTAATCAATAATGCTCTTGGAACAAGATAAAGTAATATATCTATAAATCATTCTGAACTGTGTTACTACTAATCGATGTATAAAATGAATTTTATAACAAGTTAATTGAATGGTACTTATAAGTACCGCATTAGATAAAGAATTCAATGCATAGTGATGCATATCTACAACAGTTTTTATTTAATTCCTGGGAACCAGTATATATATACTTATATATGTATATATATACATATATATATATATATATATATATATATACATACATACACACACACACACACACACACACATATATATATATATATATTATATATATATATACATACATATACATATACACTGGTTATCAAAAATTAAGGAAAAGTCACAAAATGCTAATTTTCAAATACGCGAACACTCAAAAAGAAATAATATAATTCGAGTAATTACTATCTCTACAACACAGCTAGCCCATATAACATCTCATTCAGGTCACACATGGTCACAAGTGTCACAGTCACTACGGTGAAGCAAATAAATAGGAAATTCCATACATCTCATTATGAATCTCAAATGATCACTATATGCGACTCCACTGAGAAGTCAATGTGACTGCTGCTTTGTGACGAGCCACCAGGTGACTTTACAATGTAGTTAAATTGTGACTCTCATGTGACTGTCATTTTGAGACTCAATTTCATAGTCATCATGAACGTTGCATTATGATAAGTCACCAAATAATATCATATTATAGTCACATGGAGACTTTTTCCAAAAGAGCACAATGGTGACTTCACAGTAGTCTTTCTGTCTGTTGCCTGAAAGTCATCATGTGGCTTTAATGTGACATTATTTGGTAACTTATCACAATGCAGCGTTCACGATGACTTTAAAATTGAGTCTACAAATTACAGTGACATGAGAGTCACAATATAACTGCATTGTAAAGTCACATGGTGACTCGTCCCAAAGCAGCAGTCACAGTGACGTCTCAGTGGAGTCACATATAGTGATCATTTGAGAATCATAATGAAGATGTATGGATTTTCCTATTTTTTTGCTTCACCGTAGTGACTGTGACATTTGTGACCATTAGTGACATGAATGAGATGTTATATGGACTAGCTGTGTTGTAGAGATAGTAATTATTCGAATTATATTATTTCCTCATAATGAAGGGAACGAATATTTTTTCAAGAGTGAATTATGTCAGCCAGGTATCGGTCCGGATAGCCTAACAGATAAGGCATTGGCACGGCACGCCAAGTATCCAGGTTCGATCCCTGGTCTGGACATTTTTCTCTCTGTTGGAATAAACTTCAACTGTGCTACTCCAGCATTGAATATATTATTTCCTTTTGAGTGTTCGCGTATTTGGAAATTAGCATTTTGTGATTTTTCCTTAATTTTTGATAACCAGTGTATATATATATATATATATATGCTTTAAAAAAATTCAAAAATATAAAATTAAAAATCTATCCTAAAATTTCTGGTGTCTGACCTTTAATGCATGAGTGAAAAACATAATTCTAAAAAAATAATTTATGCATTTAATGGTTAAGTTTTACAAAATAAAAAAAAATATGTAAAATAAGGTAGTCAGATTCATATTTATTAAAATATCTACTAATTTGCAATATTTTAGTTTTTACTCTTATTGCAGATGTGCAACATAAGAAAAGGTTAGCGTGTTATACGAAAAATGCATCTCTGATTTTTCTTAATATTTTTCCTGTGTTATAAACCTTTCAGAAAATCATATATAATTTTTTTAAACAAACTAAAAAATCATGCATTTAAGGGTTAATGCGTTTACGTAAAGTTATAGTTTTGAGGTATCTACGTATTGTAAAGTTTCCTAGGTAGCGTGATGCGTTAAGTATTGTACGGAGATTTTTGTTGTGTAAACGACAAAGATTGTCTATGGATAATTGTCTATTGTAAAGCTCCAGACCGAACTAGCGTAAGTAATGATAGGAAGGATATAAGAGTTGTATGGAAGAAGTTTGTTAAGATCGATAGAGTTTTACTAGTGAGGACAGATTTACGAAAGATGAAAGCTCCAGCGACTTCTCCCTGATGGATCGAATATGTTTGTCCCAGGTTAGCAATCGGTCGAGGACGACCCCTAGGTATTTAACGTCATCCGACAATGGAACAGCAGTGTTGTGAATGATAATTTTTCTTTGCGGGGGGGGGGGGGTAGTTTAGTTTATGTGAGAAGTAGACAGGAGAAGTTTTATTTTCCTTGATTAGACACCAGTTCAAGAAGGCATCTATGTGTGTCAGTAGGTATCTGCTAAGATTATTTGGTTGGTGAAGTGAGGCGTAGATACAAGTTTCGCCTGCATAGAAACCAAGGTATGTGTCCAAGGAACGTGGGATGTCGTTACAGAATTGACTGATCAAAATGAGGCCCAACACGTTCCCCTGAAGTATGCCCACTACAAGGAGGAAAATAGCTGAGAGAACGTTATTAATGCGGAAGCGGAAAATGCGGTCATAAAAGAAGGAGTAAATTAAATGTTTAAGTCTAGCATAAAATTTAATCTTAATTAATTTGTATATAAGGCCTTCATGCCAATCTTTGTCAAATGCCTTTGCCACACAGGTTTTCGAAAAATCACATGCCCGACATCAGTGTTCCTACTTTTTTTAACACGTTACCCGCTGACGTTGCGCCAGTCGAAATAATTGTTCATGCTTAAAATAATTACTTTGGCACTTATTTATTTGGTCTTATTTGTTGGCGGAAATTTTTCTATTTTAGTAAAGCGAAAATAACTTTACTGAATTTGTGGTAGGAAACGGCTTCAATGAGAAATTTGAAAATTTCTTCTTTATAGTTTTGGCGGTTAATGGGCTAATTTGATTGGCAGCACTTTTTTGGAATGGAAAAATTCGCCTAAAATAATTTGCCATTAAATAAAGCAAATTTTACCATTCCACTAAAGTGGCACCAATCAAATTAAAAAAAAAAGTAGCAACTCAGATGTCGGGTATGTGATTTTTAGAGCCCTGTTACCACATCAAGGAAGATAGCGGCAGAAGGAATCTTCGCGTTGAGTATCTGAGAAATTCTACTAGCACATCAGGAAGTGGGTTAAAAATTGTGTTTATAAATTCTGGTGCCATTCTATCTTTTCGGTATGTTACGAATTTTGCACTAAAAGGGGCTTAAAACACGAGGTATTTTTGTAGAATTACTCAAAAACAATGTGCATTTTCCTTATTTTTTGCATTCATTTTTAATGGTGTGAGTAAAAGAAATAATATTTTTTTTATTATTAAATGTCTTGCTTAAGTTTCAAAACAAATTAACCCTTTGACGGTTAGGGAAACGAGAAGTTTTCGTTTACTTAATTCGCGCAGCATTACAAGTAAACAGTAGTCGAAAGTGGCAGCTGTTTTCCCCAGCCGTTCTTCCGAAAATGTCACCCTTCTCTGGCGATGCCGTAGATAGCTCGCCTCACGCGTTTTAAAAATAACTTATAGTATTTGTAGTACATAAATAACAGTTTTTACGCACTTTAAAATAATTAATAAATGATTATTATTAATTAGTAATTTATAAATGATCATAATTATAATCAATTATATAAATAATAATAGTTAATTATAAATATTAGACAAATATTAAATTGAAAGGACTAAATAAATACAACTAATGTAAAACTTTATGAAGCATTTAAGTTCAATAACCTAAAAATCTTTTTGTGTGTGATATACTTTAAAACATGGAATTGCACATAATGGGGCATTACAGTCTTTGCAATAAGTACGTGTTTCACGGCGAATTCTTTTACCATTGTCATCATTTTTGTTGCAACATATCACACATCGTCTAGTAGGTTCTTTCTTTTTTTCTGTAGGTGGAATATAATCAGGAAAGTGGCGTGCTGACAATCTTAAAGTGTTCGAAACTGTTTCAGCAGGTTTTGATTTCAAATGTCTGTGAGTGTGATATTTTTCAACAATTCTTTCAGCTAGCTCAATTCTGAATTCCAAATTTGATTTTTTGTTCCCTTTTTTTTTCCACAGCTGAAAAGCATTAAAAATTGTTATGTCCAATAAATAACGAAATATTTTCTTGTAATATTTCCTTTGACGAGATCGAGTTACGTCATAGTATCCAATTTGCTGATCCATGCGATCTACACCGCCCATCGTGTTATTGTAATCTAAAGCAATCTTAGGCTTCTCTATTTCCACGTTTTTCAATTTATTTGGGACTTTTACGATTTCAGGATTATGAATTGAGCTTATAAAATGAACATATTTTTTATCTCTCCATCGCATTATCATCATCTTACCTCTTTGATAGGCAAGTAAGTCTCCCTTTTTAAGCTTTTCTGTTTTCAGTTCCTTCGGTAGATCTTTTCTGTTAGGTCTTAATGTTCCAAAAAAATCAGTTTTAGATTTCAATAAAATTTTCCCTAACTCGGGAGAATTGTAGTAATTATCCATAGTAAGGCAGTATCCTTTGTTTAATAGCGGCTTAGACAATGCCAAAACTACCTGAGTAGAAAACGAACATTCTTTATTTTCTTCAGATATATCTGTGCCTTTACCGACATAAATTATAATAGACCACACGTATCCACTATGAGATTCACATAACATAAACGTTTTGATACCGAATCTGGCCCTTTTAAGTGGTAAGTATTGGATCCAAGAAAGTCTCCCTTTATACAACAATAGACTTTCATCAATACATATGTCTTGTTCGGGTGTATAAACTTCCGAAAATTTTTTCTGTAAGTAATTTAAAACTGTCCATATTTTTTTTAGTTTTGGCTCAGGATGAGAAGAATCAGTGTTTTCATTTCTATCAAAATGAATAAATTGCATAATAAGGTCAAACCTTCTCGAACTCATGAGGTTAGAAAAACTAGGAGTTTCAATTAACTTTCTTTTTGACCAATACATTCTTACAGTTGGTTTCGTAATTATTCCTTGCAAAATTAATGTTGCAAAAAATACTCTCAATTCATTCGCATTAGTTTCACGCCAATGATGACTTCGGAAATGTTCTTTGCTCTTAAATTTATTTAAATTTTCATCAGCAAAAATGTTGATTTCAGTAACAATATGATTTACAATCTCATCAGTAAAAAACAGCTCGAAGTACTCTAGTGGGTCAGAAATATTTGTCACGGAAGCTTTCATGCCCACATCGCCAGTAAAACTAAATCGGCTAGGAGCGGGAGAACTTGAATTAATTTTACACCACTGTCGAACACACGAAAAATCTTCCTCATCGCTTGAATCGTCTTCTGAGCTTGATATACTGTGAACAAAGTCTTCATCAGACTCGAAACTTGATAAGCTTTCTGTATCACAATCATAATCATCATCATAATTATGTAACTTTCGCTTTTGAGCCATTTTACTTTACAAACACCCTAAAACACGCGCCAAAATACGCATAAGAAGAAGAAGGTAAAAAAAAACATCCCCCTTCATTATGAAAAGAAATTTATGGGACCCGTACTGCCATCTTTAGGCAGTAAAACTAAATTTCGCGAGTCGGAATCGTTTGTAACATAATCAATGCAGAATAATAACGGTGAACGAGGTCAGCTCGTCAGCGCGCGTTGGGGAAAATTTTCACTACGCGAGTAGGGCTCGTTTCTAACCATTACGGTCAAAATTTTGCCGACGAGCGGAACTCGTTTGCGCGCATTACGAAGCAAGATTCGATTGCGAGCTGAACTCGTTCATAACCGTCAAAGGGTTAAGTTTGTGCAATTTAAAAAAATCACATCGTTATCGTATGTAGTTAAGTTGAAAACTCAAACTTTTCAAACAAATAAGTAGAGAGAACGAGAGTAAACATAGAGAACGTAATAACATTCTCATTTTGAGTTTAGAAATGTAATATTCATAGCAAAAATGTTAAGTAGGAGAAAATAAAAATAAATATTATCTATTGAGAATCTTGTAAAAGGTTTATTTACTCTATGTTTTATGTATGCGCTAGTACTTTCAAATAAACTTATAAATAAATATCAAGACTACCTATAGCTATAGCTTTTACTGATTTAAGAAACATCAAATGTTTATGTTTAAGAAGCGTAACGAATATATATTACATGATGTTCTGAATATATAGTATTTGAATGGAAATATATAGAGTTGAATATGCATTGTATGCTTTCCGGATTTTAGAGTTATCATCCCTAAAATGAAAATTTTCATTAATTTCAAAACTAAAAAAGGAAAATGTAGAAACAGCAAGACTATTATTTAATATTTGCACATAAGAATATCTCATTTAATTCTAAAGGATCCTTTTATGTTTTGAAGAGATTAGACAAATCTGAAATATCAAATTTAGAGAAATATTTAAAGCTTTTTGTCATAAAAATTTCTAGACAAAATTGTAGGAAATGTTAAAGTATATTTTATACTAAAATTCTGATTGGAAGTTTAATGTTTCGCCAAATAAGCAATTTTTTTTAACCCACGAAAAGTTGGTATGAGGTTCCAAATAGAGATTACGGCGAGTCTTTGTGTACCGACAGAATAACTTTTATAAGTCTGAAAACAAATTAAGTTTGTTCAATTAAAATCACGTTGTTATCACAAGTAGTTAAGCTGAATGTTCAAACAGTTCAAACAAATATTTATAGAGAAAGTAATAACATTTCTCTTTTATCGTTAGAAATGTAATATTCAGAGAAAACATATAAAGTGGGAGAAAATAAAGACAAAAATAAATATTATCCATTTAACATCTTGTGAAAGGTTTATTTGCTCTAGATTTTATATATACGGTAGTACTTTCAAATAAACTTGTAAATAAATATCCTTTCAGACTACCTATCGCTTTAGCTGATAGTAATTTAAGAAACATGAAATGTTTATGTCTAAGAAGTGTAATGAATATATATTATTAATATTCAGTATTTGAAATGAAATATACAGAGATGGATATATCTTGCTTGCCTTACGGATTTTAGAGTTATCATCCGTAAAAGGAAAATTTTCATTAATTTCAAAACTACAAAAGGAAAATGCAGAAATAGTAAGATTATTATTTAATATTTGCACATAAGAATATCTCATTTAATTCTGAAATATCCTTTCATGTTTTGAAGTGCTTAGACAAATCTGAAATGCCAAATTTAGAGAAAATATTTAAAATTCGTTGTCTTAAAAATTTCTAGACATAATTGTAGGAAATGTTAAAGTAAACTTTTTATTAAATTCTGTTTTGGTTTTTAATGTTTCTGGAATAAGCAATTTTTTTAACTCACAAAAATTTAATATGAAGTTCAAAATAGCGATTACGGTGAGTCTTTCTGTACCGACAGAATAATTTTTTAAGTCTCAAAACAAATTCAGTTTAGTCAATTAAAATCACTTTGTTATCACAAGTAGTGCAGCTGAAAGCTTAAACTTTTCAAACAAATGTTTATAGAGAAAGTAATAAAATTTCCATTTTATCCATAGAAATGTAATATTCATAGAAAATATATAAAGTAGGAGAAAATAAAAACAAAAATAAATATTATCTACTGAGCATCTTGTAAAAGGTTTATTTGCTCTAGATTTTATGTATACGGGAGTACTTTCAAATAAACTTGTAAATAAATATCCTTTCAGACTACCTATCGCTTTAGCTTTTAGTGATTTAAGAAACATACAATGTTTATGTCTAAGAAGTGTAATGAATATATATTATTAATATTCAGTATTTGAATGGAAATATACAGAGATGAATATGTCTTGTATACTTTCCGGATTTTAGAGCTATCATCCCTAAAATGAACATTTTTATTAATTTCTAAACTAAAAAAAGAAAATGTAGAAACATCAAAATTATTATTTAATATTTGCACAAATGTGTATCTCATTTAATTCTAAAGGATCCTTTTATGTTTTGAAGTGCTTAGACAAATCTAAAATGTCAAATTTACAGAAATATGTAAAGCTGTCTTAAAAATTTCTAGACACAATTGAAGGAAATGTTAAAGAATATTTTATACTAAGATTCTGCATTAGAAGTTTAATGTTTCGTCGAATAAGTAATTTTTTTAACCCGAAAAAGGTGTTATGAGTTTCAAAATAGCGATTACGGCGAGTCTTTGTGTACCGACAGAATAACTTTTTTAAGTCTCAAAACAAATTAAGTTTGTTCAATTAAAATCACGTTGTTGTCACAAGTAGTTAAGCTGAAAGCTCAAACTTTTCAAAAAAATATTTATAGAGAAAGTAATAAAATTTCACTTTTATCCTATATTCATAATAGGAGAAAATAAAAACAAAATAAATATTATCCATTTAGCATCTTGTAAAAGTTTCATTTGCCTAAATTTTATGTATACGGGTGTACGCGAATTTTATAACTAAAGTAGCATGCAGCAGTATTTACTTGGATATAAACTATAAAAGTATGAAAAAATATAAAAACAAACTGAAAGAACACTTTTCAAATAAAAAGTATTTTGTGGAATATAGGATTTATAATTTTAACATTGATGAATTAATTTATATCAATTTTGAATCTACATCAAACGAACAGCTCTGAAGCTCGAAGAAAAAATACACTCGCTCCTCTTCACCGAAATTTTAAAATTAGGTTTCGTTATGGTCTGAATTCAGCTAACAAAATTGTGACCGTTAAACAGAGGGTTTTTTGGCACATTTTAATCAGAATTCTGTTTTTTTTTTTGTTGTTGTTAAAGATTTGATTGCATATTCCAATAAAAATATAACTATATCTAATATATAAAACTATATTATTGTTGTGGTTTTTATCTTGATATTTTATTTATAAAACAAAATATATGCAAATGCGTATCAAACGCGCTAGTATATTCATAAATGTAATTTTCGAAATTTCTTACGTAAGTGCAAATTTGCGTAAGTCGAGTATTACGTAAGTCAAGGGATGCCTGTATTTGTATGGAAATATACAGAGATAAATATGTCTTGCATGTTTTTTTTTTTATTTTAGTGTTATTATCCCTAAAAAGAAAATTTTCATGAATTTGATCCCAAAATAAATTATTGAAATAAATGCTTTTTAAAAAGAAAAGAATGAAATTTAAAGTGATTTATATGTATATATATATTTTTTAATTCAGTTTCCTGTCAAGAAAAAATATGATCAACGTCCTCCTGAGGATCGAACTTATAGAGGAAAAGGTCCAAATACCGGCTACCACTTTTGTTTCCAAACTAGATCTTACAATTTTCAAAATTAATAAAACAAAAAGTGACAACAGGGTACCTGGACACGTCTTACACCTGTTTAGAGAAAAAAAAAATCAGTTTAAAAGGCATTTTTTGTTTATAAGAAGCAAAATTCCGAAAGTCTTCAAATTTTGAGTTTTTAAAATGGGGTGTAAATATCGGCAACCTAAGTTTTTTTTCCAAAAGATCACACAAATAGAGCTAATGACAATTATTAAACAATAAGAATATTATTTTATTAAATTGTATTGATTAATAACATTTCTTATGCACAGAAAAAATACGCAATTTTTAATAAATATGTATTTTTGTCAAATTTCTATAATTCTTTTCGACTATCTCTCACAGTCTTCTTCCCATTATGTTTCTAATTTTGTTTTCGTGTAAAAGAAAAAAAAAAGCTCACTGATTGAAATGAGAATTATTTTATCTGAAAAAATCAAAAGCACAATATCACTCTCTGCGTCGGTATAGTCCCTATCAACCCATATACCGCATTCTTAACATTGAACCCAGAATCCCCTCCCCCATTCTTGTCACAGAGAAAGCACCCATGCAGAAGACAAAAATTTATCATCTTCCTCTGTTGGATATTTTCTTTTTCACTTTTTTAGCCCTCTCGCTGAGTAATTGTTTTATCGAAATAGCTTCAAAAATTGCGTATTTAACCCCTTCGCGACGAACGTCTGTTAAGAATTTTTATTCTTTTGTAACCGGTTTTTCAAAACAAAAGTTTTTGTCTAATTTAACTGGGAAAATGTTCCGATTAAATAAGACATAATTTACAATAAAAATATAACTGGTGAGAACAATCAAAGAGGGTTAATTAGACGGAAAAAATGCATCCCCGAGGAAATCTCGGGTTGCGCAAATTTTGCTACTTTTAAGATGCCCAAGGAAATCTCGAGTTGCGCAGCGAGAGGGTTAAAATCAAATTTCTGCCTCTTTCGCCTGGTTTACTCCGTCATTTTTTTTCTTTCTCTTCACATTTATTACAGGCAATTTTGTAATGTCCAACAGCTCTTTTTTGGAAAGTGATCCAGTAACCAGTGTCGGTCCTGAAGAATTACGGCCATGGTTGCTTTTTTCATATTGCGAAATGAGACGGGGACTATTTCTGAACCATTTAAATTAATTTATTAATTATGGAATTATTTAAATTAATTTATTTTCCTCCCCTTCAAGCAGAGCAACCGAGAGAGGTCTAAATACCGGCTAGCCGGTAATTAGACCACTCTAGGTAGCCAGTATTCGAATCACTGCTATGTTTAATTTAAAACCGGTATTACTCATTCATATAATAAAATACCAATAAGGTGCGCGTGGCAATTGAGAGTTAAATATGTCTAGAAAATAACTTAATCAACATTTCAAGCCAATATACGATCAGTATATTAAAAAAAATGAGAAACACATATCTGAAAAACTTTTGATGTAACAGATTACGTAGATTGTACATTTTTGCATTTACTATTTGTAAATGCACAGACTTCAGCGACGTACTTTTTGTAACTTCCTTCTCTAAGTTAAAGTTACAAACTCTGGCTATCACCGCTAGGCTGCGCTGCGCTCAGTTCTCAGAACACCTAGTAGCCGGTATTTGGACCTGCTCCTCTATTCATTCACCCTTTCGTAGAACTGAAATATGTCGCATTTGCCGATCGTTTTAGCTTTTAGTGATTCAAGAAGCATAAAATGTTTTTCTAAGATATGCAATGAAAATATATTGCCTGAATAGTGTGCTCTGGATATCCAATATTTGAATGGAAATGGGCAGAGATGAATATGTCTTGCATGCTTTTTTGGATTTTAGTGTTATCATCACTAAAAATTATTTTAATTACTTAAAAAACGGATTAAATTATTGAAATAAAAACAATTGATTAAATAAATACTTTTAAAAAAGAAAAGAATGAAATTGAAAGTGATTTTTATATAATTATTTTTAAATACGATTTTAAATTAAGTTTCCTTTCAAGAAAAAAATATCGATCAACGTCCTTATGACGATCGAACCCATATTCATTTACCCTTTCACGGAACTGAAAGATGTCACATTTACTGGCAAATGACCTGGTTCAATAAAAAAACATAAGTTTATTTTTGAAGCAATGAATGACATTTATGCGATGACTTTTTGATAAGCTTATTGGACAAATATTTGTATCCCTGTGTGTGAGTGCGAGGGGGGTGGAGGGGGGGCTCAGGCAAATTTTATTTACTTATTTATTTTATTTTATTTCTTACAGAATATTGTACTGTCACCAGATATACGTCACCCTGCGAAAAATTACGTCAATTTTAACACAACGAAAGCGATAAAATTAAATTGCCAGGTTTGAGCCTGACGAACATATAAGCCGAGTTAGATAAAAAAAAAACTTGTTATTAACAAAATGTTTAAAAAAATGACAATTATTTGGCCATAAGATTATCTCATTTAATTCCAGACGTTCTTTTGCGTTTTTATTAGATCAAATCAATTTTAAATGCCTAAAGTTAGCGAAATATATAAAGCTTGTTATCTTTAAAATTTCTATTCGACATTGCATTTATTTTTATTTTGCATTTTATCCATTAATGCATTTATTTTTATGTATACGGTAGTACTTTTAAATAAATAGCGTTTCAGACTACCTATCTTTTTAGCTTTTAGGGATTTAAGAAATGCCAAATATTTATATATAAGATGTGCAATGAATATATATTGCCTGAATAATAAATTCTGCACATATTCATTGTTTGAATGAAAATATTACAGAGATAAATATATATTGTATGTTTTCCGGATTTTAGTATTAACTTCCCTATAATGAAAATTTTCATTAATTCGAAATATTAAAGAATAATTTAAAATTTTCTACTCATCCAAACAGAGTTTCATTTTTTACAATATAAGTAAAAGAAATATTAAAATATTTCTTTATTTCATATCTTTTTTACGATTCAAAATAAATTAAGTTTGCGCAATTAAGATCACACCTTTATCGTAAGTAATCAAGTTGAAAGCTTGAACTGTTTTATAAAGAAATAACATTATCATTTTATCTCTAGTACCTAATGTGTTATTCATTGACTAAAAAGCAAGCATATCAAATGGGAGAAAATAAAACTAAAAATAAATATTATCTATTGAGAATCTTGTAAAAGGTTTATTTGCTGTAGATTTTATGTAAAAGGCAATACTTTCAAATAAACTTATAAATAAATATCCTTTCAGACTACCTATTGATTTAGCTTTTAGTGATCTAAGGAACATCAAATTTTACGTCTATGAAGTTCAATTAATGTATATTGCCTGAATAATATGCTCTACATATTCAGTATATGAATGGAAATATACAGAGATGAATATGTATAGCATGTTTTCTGGAATTTAGTGTTATCATCCCTAAAATGAAAATTTTCATTAATTTCAAAACTATAGTAGGGAAATGTAGAAACACCATGATTATTTTTATTATTTTCTCATAAGAGCATGTCGTTTAATTCTACAGGATTTTTTTATGTTTTCAGCTGAAATGTCAAATGTAGAAAAATATTTGGTTCTGTTCTGTTAGCTGGGCGTCAGTGATATGTCACTAAGTGTGTTGTTTGTTTTCCTTTATTTGAATTATAACCTTTTTCCGTGATTCATTTCCCACGGGAATATTTTAGGTATTTTTAAGTAAGTTTTTTAATTTATATTGGAGTGTTGAAATATTGCATATATAAAATTAGGATCCTTATAAGTTACAGTGGCGGATATTGAAGTACAATTAGATACATTATAGTCATCTCGGTTTTCTCGAATTTTCATGCATTTTAGAGACTGCTGCAAACGAATTTCCTGCATCTAGTGATATTTTTATTTGGTTTAACCCTTTCCGGCGCGGAGTAAGTCTGTTTGTAAAATGATGGACTGACACCAGAATTTACAAACGAATTTATTAGAAAATTAAAACTTGCTTCGTCACCTCTGTCTTGTCTAACTGTTATAAAAACGAATTTTCTTTCGGAAAAGGGAAAAAATGGCTCAACAAAATAATTAGAAACTTTATATGAAGGTGAATTATAAAAGAAGTTAGACGTGAATAGTTGGTGAATTCCTGATTTTTAATTGCCGCTATTTTTATGCAGAAACATTGGCTTTGTACATTGGCATAATTTATGCAATTAAATATCGCAAACATTTCTGTACAAAAATACTGATGTTCAAAAATCAAAGGTTGGCAACAATGAGATTAGGGCTTCGAAAATTCTGGTATAAATTTGGAACTACTGAATAAAAGGGAATCTAGACTGACACAAACATTGATCTAATCTCTATGATCTTTTCATATCTGTTTAATGATTTATAAAACAATAGGTATGAAAAGTATTTGTATGAGAATTCGATTATGGTTACCTCAAATATTTATTTATCTTGTGAACTGTAAAAAAAAAAAATAATAATAACATTAATATGAATTTTGTGTTAAATCAACCTCTGAATTCAAAGTTTGCGTAATGGAAAAAGACTGTTAAACGCTTAAAGTGTTAAATCACAATCTTCTCATAAATCTTCATTATTTTTGTCTACTTCTCTATCACATGCCATGCCGCATGTGAAGTTAAGTAGTTCTTTTGCAATAAAACCACCGCCCCCTGAATACTAGGCCTGAGCGCTCACACAAAAATGGCGGCTGCCGAAGGCGGATTTTTTTTAGCGTAGGTACGGTCCCTTAAATGTAGACACCAGTATTTTATAAAAGATTTCTCTGCCTTGTTTATTCTCAGAAAAATGAAGCGGAAGAAACTTCAAATTATTATTGGTAGGAATATTTAAGGGACCGTACACACGCTGAAAAAAATCCGCCTTCGGCAGCCGCCATTTTTGGTCCAGCGCTCAGGCCTAGTATTCAGGGGGCGGTTAATAAAACAATAGATGATATCTTTTCGAATATTCAATTAGAAAATACGAATTTTATATATTTTTTCCTTTTCTGGGAAAGAGACGAATTTGTCATAAGACTTCTTCTCCTGCATCTAAACACATTACTGTACGCACCTAGAATTTCCAAGGCAGCATTATTTAAGGTTATAAATCTTCGTCAAAATATCCTACTAAAGATCAGTAATCTTTGTATCATTTACACGCAGCAACCGGAAATTTTGCTCAAGTTTAAAAATATATACTATTTTTCTACCAACGTATTTATCTAAAATTATTAAACTGATTTGTTTTATGTCTTTCTGTCTAGTACATAATTATTTTATTTTATAAAAAAATTATGGTCCGAATCGAAATAACCGTATCTATCCGTATCTCTTCCTATCTGTGAACGTAACCCTTCACTTATGTAGCTGTTCCATTTACTCCACACGCATTTTTCTAATCATTTAATTTCTGTATCAATAAATAACATTCAGATAAAAAAAAATAAAGTATTATAAAAAACAACATACGTACTGATTTTTTAGAGTTGTTTTTATTAAATTTCGTTTTTTATTTATCTGTCCTATGGTAATATAAAGGAGTAACTTGTTTGTATTTGTTTGTAGGGGTGTGAATTACTCTGTAACTACAGAGCTGATTTAAATATCTAGTATGTTGTAGCCATCACAAAACTTTCTTTTATATAAATCACGTCAATTAAATAGTTTAAATAATACAAGAAATTATATCAATTTAGCAACAATTCATGTCAAAGTACATCTGAATCTGAAGTTTGATGAAAATTCGTGCATTAGTTATTGATATAGAGCCATAGTGGATATTCTGAAAAATGTAGCATAGCAGCGTCACTTCCTGAGCAATTTGCACCAAAACATAAACAGCTCTAATTCATATCAACGTATACCTGAATCTGTTCTGAAGTTTTTTGAAAATACAAGCATTAGTTCTTGAGATAAAGCTACTGCGGAAATCGCAGAAAATGCAGCATAGCAGCGCTACCTGTTGAGCGATTTGCACCAAAATGTATTAATCGTCAATGCATGTCAAGGACTAACTGAATCTGAATTTTGATGAAAATCCGTGCATTAGTTCTGGAGATTGAGCTATTGCAAAAATCGTGACAAATGCTGCTTAGCAGCGGCACCTGTTTAGCGATTTACACCAAAAACTAATCAGCGAAAATTTATATCAGGGACTAACTGAATATACATTTTTATTAAATTCCGTACATTACTTTTTGAGATAGAGCGCCCACAAATTTGTGTCACATACATACATACATACAGACAGACAGACAGAGTCACAAACTCACAGACAGACATTTCGTAAAATGATTTCTGACCCCTAAAACATGTAAATCCGTCAAAAACCGGAAGTCGAAAATTTTCACGAATCTTTACTACTAGAATACTTTCTTCTTGTAAAGATAGAAGAAAGTAATAATGGTAGAAAAAAATGGTGGTGATATATCTTTTCCAACATAACCTGTATTTTACGCCGGTTACAACATGTCCCTCACCCAAATGAGGACAGGAGACAAAAATATTTTTAAATTGTGAATTATGTGCTATTGTTGGGGTTAGAAACTTGAAATTTGGTGCAGTGGTTACTTTTAAGTTATAAATACTGGCTATGAACGGTTTCTAAAAAGTTCGAAATATTAAAGGGGGGAAAGGCACGGAAAATGTTCTAAATTACAATAATTTAGGGGTTAATGATTGGAAGTTGGGAATCTGACATGGTGTTTACTTTTATGGAGTAAATGCTTGCATAGGACAGTTTCTAAAAAAAAAAAAAATGAAATTCTAAAGCGTGCAAGAAGCAAAAAACTTTTAAAATGGTGATTTATGTGACTAAAAACATAAAATTTGGCAGTATATAACTTTTAAGACATATATGTTTCTAAAGAATTGTCTCTTAAAAATTTTTAATTTAAAGCCTAAAATGAGCGGAAAATGTTCTTCAAACTTTCTATATTACGATTATCTTGGAACTGTTAAGGCTAGAAATACGAAACTTGACGTCACTCCTACTTTTATTAAGGGATTTATATTCGCAATAAAAACATTTCTAAAACCTTCTAAATTCAAAAGAGAGCAGGAACAAACAGCGTTCTAAAATAGTGTTTTATGTGATGCTGCTAGGGCTAAAAAGCTTGAAATTTTGCATAGTACAGGCCTGCCGCTGTCGACTAATTTTAATTCTATCTTGCACCACTTCCCCAAAACAAAAACCTCTCACATACGCTGTGCAATATGTCAAGAGGATATATACTACAAATTTATTTATTTCTAAATATTGGCGAGAATAGAATTTTAAAACAATCGCCACTGGCAACCATGATAGTGACTACTTTTACGATCTAATTACTCTAATAAGAACGGTTCATTAAAAATTCGAAATTTAAAAATGTGAAACAAGTTAAAAACGCTCTAAAATCGTCCTAAATACAATTTATTTAGATTTATTATGTCAAGAAACTTGAAATGTAAAGTAAAACAAGATTTCTAGTTCCATCAAGCAATCGAAAAACTTTTGCGATTTAAATGCGACACAAAGTGTTTTAACATAGCTAATAAATATACAGAGTAATTCGCTACCATATATACATGGATCGCGTTGTATAGGGAAATTTTTATTGTTCCTGTCAGAACCTTTAATTAATAATCTGAATGAGCATTTTATTTAAAATATGCTATAAAAAGGTACGATGAAGATATTATTTTCAAAATAGTGGTAGGAACAACAAAGTTTTCCCTATAGAATGAGATTCCGGTGATATACAAACTTCTGGGAGTGATAGGTTATTCAAAGAGTAACGGATTGAGGTCAAAGCGACATAAGTAAGCGTATAAACTTAATACAGGAATCGGGCGTAAATTAACACAGTTGCGCCATCTTGTGGACGGGGTGATAATCCACATACGCGGGCTCTTAGTGTGACGTCATATATGACAGGATATCTAACATTTGCGCATATTTTCAAAATCTTTAGTCACTCATGGAATTGAACTTTGTTTACCACGTTTATTGCAAAGTAATGGCGTAGCTAGAGGTGCCGCCAGATGCACTTAACACCACGAAGTTTTCTTCCCCGTGTCAAAGCCATTTCAGCTATTAATCAAAGTGAGAAAACTTTACAATTTTAGTGATGGTAAGTAAGAAAACTGTTTGGCATCTTCCTGCAGTTCAACCCCGTCCGCTACGTGGCGTGCGACCTTGATTGACGTGACCTCGCCTTTAATCTTGCGGTTACATTTCCTATTTAAGATAGGACGCTTACTTACATCGCTTTGGATTGAGGTAGCACCGTTTGTTACTAGTATTTCAATGTAATTTTATCCGCCTTCTCTAATGGCAAAGTTATCTGGTATTCAAGATGACGAAATAAACTGGAAAAAATTAGTGGCGTCCAGAGTATTCGGAGCCCTGATTTACGCAGGACACCTGGCAACACTTGACAGAAATGGCAATCATTGTTGCCAATTGAGCGCGTAGTTTTTATTTTACACTGTTAAAAATATCGTGAAAAATTACCTCTGTTTTTCAAGGCTATCTATCTTCTGACCAATGAGAACGCTTCATAGGTGCTGATCTAGCGTTCTCATTGGTCAGAAAATAGAGAGCCTTTAAAAACAGAGGTAAGTTTTTACGATATTTTTAACAGTGTATTATTCCGAATTCGTATTACAAATCTTGATTTTATGTAAACGAAATGTCTGATGGAATTAGATTGTGTCAGAATAAAAATCCCAGCGAAAATCGAAACCCTAAACACATATTCGATCCTACAATACTGCTTATCTCCGATTCGCAGTTGAGTAACTTACCCCTCCCAGAAGCTGGTAGATGCAGTATCAAATAATTCTTTATACACGGTGCCCTTCAAGGACTCTCTGATTTAAAAATTAAATAACTGAGAAACTAAGATATACGCAAGAAATATACAAGTAGATATAGAAGACAAGAAGATAGCCACAAGTGGTATATTTAATTTGAAAGCCTTAAAAATCTGATACAATAGTTTCAAAAGTAGTTACGAATTTTGTCGACAGGTGGCGCTGTAGCCACTGAGGAGCGCAGTTTCAAGCGCAGTTTTCAATCGCAGTTTAAAGTTGCAAAACATCCTGATAAGAAAACAATTTGCAAATATTTGGAAAATTTTCAGTGAACAGGCAGAGTGGCTGATTATTGGCAGAGTGGCTGCTTTAACCCCTTCGGGACGGGAACCTTTTATGAAAATTTTAATCTTTAGTCACCGTTTTTTAAAAACAGAAATTTGTGTCTTCTTGAATCGAGAAAATGCTCTGATTAAACAAGGCAAATTTTACAGTAAAATTTTACTGGTGAGGAAAAACAAGAATTCTGATCGCTTCATGCGGCACGTATACGTGTTGCTCTCCCCAAGGGGTTAAGAGGACAGTCTGCAGCTTAATTCTCCAACTTGGTACTGCGACTTCACCGTACAGCGTCACCTGTTGACAAAATTTTGAAACGAATTTGAAACTATTGTATCAGGGTTTTACGACTTTGAAAATAACATAGCACTTGTTTCCTTCTTCTATCGATCTTAGTTTCCCAGTTATTTAATTTTAAAATCTGGTTGTCCTTTGCTAGACATCCTGTATATAAGTTATAATATGCAATGGATGAAATTGCACAATGATGCTAATTGCCTACAAAATTTTCGCACAAAATCTATGGTGTTAATTGGAATGTTTCTCATACATTTCTGCTGTTAACTCATTCAGGGAAGACACTAGAGACTATTTTTTAATTCTATCTTGCACCGCTATCTCAAAACAAAAATCTGTCACATATACACTGAGACAGAGACTTCTGACTGTTTCTCGAGGAGCCTGGGGCCAGTACCCCAGATTCCCGTTTATAATAGACTTTAAGGGTAATAAATTGAATCTGATACATGGCAGCAAGTGGAAGGGCACTTAAAATGATGGAGGGGGGACAAAAATGAGATTTTTGAGCTCATGTAGAAAAAAAAAACATTAAGTAACTTAAAATTAAAAATAACAATTAGATAGAATACCGGTAAAAAATGCTGCAGGCCAGCACCACCCCACTACTGTAGCTCCGCCCAATATACGCAGACCATGACCTTGAAAAAGGCTCTTTGCACACCGGAGTTTACGACGACTTAGGAAAAGTGAACGCAACGACCGTAGCCGGAGGAATGCGTTCAGCCGACAGCTGACAAGGGTACTTATAGAACACTCTGACAAATGCATAAAACAAATATACTATACAATTTATTTAAAAAAAATAATGTTGCGAATAGAAAATATAAATTCTCGAAAGTGGCAGCTCTGCCCTTTGCTCTCAAGAGGTGAATCTCACTCAGCGTTGCAAGATTAGGGACTTTTTTAATTCAGATTGTTTGACTGTCACCGCTTTTTTAAAATAGAAATATACCCAGATAGCATGGACATTAGTAGCAAATTTGATCTTTTTCTGATATTATATTGCCGTGACAAATTTGAATTGAGAAATTCGCAGCAAATTTCCCGCAAGGTATACCATTCCCCACTTGCATGAGTAGCTTGTTGTGAAACTGATGGCAAGACTGTCTTTAATTCACGAAATTGACGAAAGCAAAACGTCCCTCTGTTGAGAGAATAGACAATCAGCAGACACGCAGAAATTACAGAAATTTTATTCGGCTGGCACTTTTTATAAATGCTATACTTATCAAATACCAAACAAAGGCTCGAGTTGGAAAAGTACAAATATTACCCTAACTTGTTTTTGGTGCTAAAGACGATGCATGCACCATAACGAGGCGTGTGCATCAAGAACTGACCAGGTCTATAGAACCCTTCGAAGGGGTTCAACTTGTAGTTTAACAGTTGTAAACAGTTAATGCGGTTGTAAAGATTACAACTTTGCAGTAAGTTTGCAGAATTTTTGATTACTTGTTTTCCGTTAATTTGCTATAAATTTGATACAGCATGAATATAACTTGCACAACAAGTTAGCTGCAAGTTCAAAGTGTGGTGACTTCGGCGTTTGCATAATCTTGCTGCAGTCTTGTTATGAACTTTCAGTCTTATCATGCTGAGCTTGCTCCAACTTTGCAGGTTTTCAAAGCAAGATTGCTGCAAATTTATTGCAAACTAAAAATGCTAAGTGGGATCCGGCCTATTTAAAACTAAATTAAAGATTCTAAAAAAATAAGTCGAATCCCAGATAGCATGAACAATTGCAGCAAGATTAATTTTTCCTTGATATTTTCTTGTCACGAAAAATTTGAAGTAATAATATTGCCGCAAGGACATTACTAGGTAGACGGAATATAATCAATCGCTTTCTTGCAACGCAACTTTGCTCTAAACCTGATACAACACTGTCATAAAATAACGACGTAAGCGAAAAATTCCTTTTGTTGGAAGGAGAACAGATATAAACGCGCATGCGCGGAAATTTTACAAAGACAAAATTACAACACTTCTTTATTGAATTCCATGAAGCAGCGCCATTGGATTAGCGTTCAAGTAAAGAACCCAGATATAAAGGTATTTATTATTTTAATTATTCAAATGTGATTCGGATATTTTTGTATTTTCTCTGTACAAACTACAACTTATTTCGTACAGAAATTTTAATAAATTAAAAAGTTATGTTTATTTACTGAGGAATGCTTACATTTTTAAATAGTTTGGTTTTGGTCCATGTTAAGGCATTATTGAAAATTTTAATTTTTAAATGAATTTTTCTCAACTTTAAGGGGAATTTCTAAGATATCGTTTTAATTAATATTTGCCTTTTTTCTTGCTCACGCCGATCGAGCAGTGTTGAATTCAGATATTTTTCTCCGGGATTAATTTCTGCGGCTCTGGAGGGGGGGGGGGGGTGACATTTTAGAGATTCGGTGTGGAAATTGCTTATTAAAAGGAATAAAATATCAAACCTTCCGGGGGGAATCCCCCTCCTCTTGAATTCAGCAGTGCGTTCGAATGTATTTTTAAATTTAAATTATCTTTTCATGGCCATTAAACCCCTTTCTATATACATAGGCGTAACCAGCCTTTTGAACGGGGGGGGTGCCCAGACTTTTTAACCTGAACATGTTGGATACAAACAATATCTTATATAGTAAAACCTGCTAAAACGAATCCCATTAAACCGATCGAATTTCCGTTTTAGACAGTTTTTCATCTTAGAAGGTATAATTGTGTGGTATTTCTTTTAAAAAGGGCTCAAACGCGATTTTTGTTTCAGCGTGGAGGGTTGAGAAGGGGTTCAAAACATTAAAACTACATCTAATGGCAAAAAAAAAAAGATATGTATATGTCCTTGCAGCACTGATATAAGACAGTGACTAAGTGTGGTCACAACTGTAAAATCTTTTGGCACCCTAACTTCTTATAAAGATTAAACAAGTAGGTAAGTGTGATCACAGATCGCACAGAGGGTTTCGTTTAATATTCTTTTCAAAACACTTTATCCTTTTGAAAAATCTGTTAGTTCCATATTTCCAAACCAGGGGCGCACTTTATTCTAAACAAACCTGTATCCGAACGAAAATCCTTTTTACATACTATCCGTAGATATATTAGTCGAGGGGATTGGGCCCATAGCACCCGAGATAAGTAGGCGCACCTGGCGGGAAAAAATGGAACTAAAATATGTAAGGCTATGGTGCATAATATGAAAGAATGGTCAAAGGGGTGTCGGCAAAAGTTGGAAAATTTCTCCTCGGGTTAAAAGGGCGCATGTTAGAAAAATTGCTTAAAATACACAAGTTAGAGCCCAGAGGGGTAGATAATAAAAGACTTTTTGAAAATTTTATGATTTGTCGTGTGGTCTGAGGCATTCAGCTATACGTATGCAAAATTTCATGTCACCAACTTAATTAGGGGCTCTCTTAGAAAGAATTGCTTCAAATGCATATGTGGTAGCTAAAAGGGTTAAACGTAAGACTTTTTCAAGATTTTATGATTTGTCGCCTGGCCTCAGGTGTTCTGCAATAAGTATGCAAAATTTCAAATCTCCAATTTAATTAGGGGCTCAGTTAGAAAGAATGGCTTAAAATACACAAGCTGGAGTTGAAAGGGTTAAACATAAAACTTTTTCAAAATTTATTATTTGACGTGAGATCTGAGGTGTTGAGCTATAAGTATGCAAAATTTCAACCTAAATAGGGGCTCACTTAGAAAGAATTGTTTAAAATGCACATGTGGGAGCACAAAGGGTTAAATGTACGACTTTTTCAAAATTTTATGATTTGTCGTTGGATGTGAGGTGTTCAGCTATAAGTATGCAAAATTTCACGCCTCCAACCTAATTAGGGGCTGACTTTGAAAGAATTGTTTAAAATACACATGTGGGACCCCAAAGAGTTAAACGTACGACATTTTCAAAATTTTATGATTTGTCGTTTGATGTGAGGTGTTCAGCTATAAGTATGCAAAATTTCACGTCTCCAAACAAATTAAGAGCTCACTTAGAAAGAATTGTTTAAAATACACATGTGCGACTTCAAAGGGTTAAATGTACGACTTTTCCAAAATTTTATCATTTGTCGTATGATGTGAGGTGTTCAGCTATAAGTACCCAAAATTTCATGTTTCCAACATAATTAGGGGCTCACTTAGAAAGAATTGTTTAAAATACACGTGTGGGACCCCAAAGGGTTAAATGCACGACTTTTTCAAAATTTTATGATTTGTCGTTGGATGTGAGGTGTTCAGATATAAGTATGCAAAATTTCACACCTCCAACCTAATTAGGAACTCACTTAGAAAGAATTGTTTAAAATACACATGTGCGACTCCAAACGGTTAAATGTACGACTTTTCCAAAATTTTATCATTTGTCGTATGATGTGAGGTGTTCAGCTATAAGTACCCAAAATTTCATGTCTCCAACATAATTAGGAGCTCACTTAGAAAGAATTGTTTAAAATACACATGCGGGAGCCCAAAGGGTTAAATGTACGACTTTTTCAAAATTTTATGATTTGTCGTATGATGTGAGGTGCTCAGCTATAAGTACCCAAAATTTCATGTCTCCAAAATGTATAGTTTCTGAGAACGGGCTCTGTGACGGACAGACAGACGGACAGACAGAC
Organism: Maratus speciosus; assembly: GCA_963932465.1. Classification (NCBI taxonomy): domain Eukaryota; kingdom Metazoa; phylum Arthropoda; class Arachnida; order Araneae; family Salticidae; genus Maratus; species Maratus speciosus. The sequence goes on along the minus strand of OZ010799.1, from coordinate 218,748,342 downwards.
AGAGGAGCGAGACGAATAGGGTTTCGTCAGATGAACGAAACCCTAAAAAGGCCTTTAATCATGCTGGAAACTTGTATAGGCACAGGGGAACACTACATGAGGTCTAAAATTATCTCAGTCAAAGTCTTGTAGATGAAATTTTGCCGGAAGATAAATCTCAGATAATACATGCGGTACATCAGTACATGCGTACGAAATTTTTTTCAGAATGTGGCTCCATGACTTCTTAGGGACCACCGGAGGGATCCAAGAAATTTTGGAGGAAAGTTTATATAAATAATTATTATAATATTATAAATAATTATAATATTCATTAATAGCGTAATTTCCTGCCTATAATCCGCGACTCAAAGAATCATGTTTCGACCCAGAAATTTTATTTCATTATTTAAGTTAAATATTTATCGCGATTTAGTAAGTTACGTTTTATGAAACAAGATTTCTGGGTCTGAACCTAATTGTTTGATCCGCAGATTATAGGCCGGAAATTATGGTAATTCAGGTTTTTTATCCCAGAGTGTGTCGAATATATTAGGTAAAGCAGGTCATGATAATATACACTAAATTTTATCAAGACGATAAAAATTATACTATCGTGATGCGACTGTAATAATAAAGATAGGTTCTTGTATGTCTCTCTGTGTGTGTACGCGCGCTGAGCTCTGAAAAAGCAATGCAGCCTGCACCCGTAAGATTTGACAGGACCTATATGCCTGAACTCATGCATATGGAAGACAATTTCTGGAATTTTTCGATTAATTTTTTATGCGAATTTTTTTGCATTTTGCGGCAATTTTTTCAAATAAGTAAAAAAGAATCCGATTTCAATATTTTACCCAGTAAACTTTGTCTTCTTTTCAATAAGTGTTTTCGAGATTCTTACAGCGATTTTTCAATTTTTAACAATTTTTTAATGTTATCTTTAGAGGGTTTTTTTTCGTATTTCGCGGTGATTTTTTTTATTTTATTTTATTATTATTATTATTATTTTACATTCCTAAAACGAATCCGGTTTAAATCTTTTACCCAATTAGTTAATTTCGTTCCCTGTGGTTTTATAATCTTTTCCGAATTTTTAATGCACTTTCTAGCGGGAGTTTTCGTGCTTTGAGGCGATTTTTTGACATTTTTTGAAACAGAAAAAAACTCTGGTAATTTTTGCAATTGCCGTGATTAAATTCGAATTGGAATAATGTCAAATCAGCTCTTATAAGAAAGCTGAAAATTTAATTTTGCTCGAAAAAAAAAAACCCCGCAATAATTCAAGATTAGCTTGTTTCGAGACAGAAGATGTCGTAGCTTGCTCGGGAGTACGTTGCCGAAGGCAGCTCCCCCCCCCCCCCCTCCTATATTTGTTTAATTCTGTGTTCGTTTAAAAAAAACCAACCACTTCTCTAGTAATGAAGTTTTCTTTCAGGGACAGGGTTTGAAATAACGCGCGGGATCGCGCGATTTGTGCACAGAAAAGGAAAGTCTCTCATAATAAAAAATGCTGGGCAGTATTTCCACTTCAAATTCTTTCACAGACCTGTGATTCTTCAGTAAGTATTTTAAAAAAAATTGGGTCCGCGATTTTTATTTCTTTTATGGAATTTCTCAAAATCAATTCGTGAATCAGTCCCGAAAAAAATCGAGAATTTCTTCAAACGATCGTGGAAAAATATCGGGAATTTCAATAAATGAGTGCAGAAAGTAATCGCCAATTTCGTTTAAAGATTGCGCAAAAAAATTACGAATTTCGATAAAGGATTGACGAAATTTTTTTTTCAAATTTCGTTAAAATGTTGCGAAAAAGAGTAGAGAATTTTGATAATTGGTACGAAAAGATATCGAGAATTTTTCCGAACGGTCGCGCAATACTATCCCGAATTTCGACAAATGATCTCCCTGTAAAAATATCAGTTTCGTCAATCGGTCGCAACAGAAAATAAATTTCGTCAAAGGATCGCGGTAAAAACGAGAATTTTGTCAACGGATTGCAGAAAGAAAGCGCGAATTTCGTCAAAAGATTACGGAAAGAAAAAACGAATTTCATCAAAAGATCGTGGGAAGAAAACGCGAATTTCATCGAAGGATCGCGTGCTAAAGAAATTACAATCCCGTCAAAATATTGCGTTAAAAAATGAGAATTTTGTCAAAGGTAAGTGGCGAAAAGTGCAGATTTCGACAAAAAATTGCTTAGAAAGACGTGAATTTCGTCACACGATTTTGGGGGAAAATTGTAAATATCATGAAATGATCACAGAATAAAATCGCGAATTTGTCAAAATTTACTGCACTGGGCTAAAAGATTGAAACCGGGTTCCTTTTCCTACTTTCAAAAGAACGCCGCGAAACGAGAAAAAACTCTAAAAATCGTATACAAATTTTCAGAGGTAAAAAATTACTATATTGACTTGAAAGACTGCAACCAGATTCCTTTCAAGAATGTCAAAAAATGGCCACGAAACACTAAATTCAACCAACCAACCAACCTGCAGATTAATTTGAATTTTCTGTGCTATTATTTTTCATTTACAAAGGAGGCAGGGTATGCCCCCCCCCCCTTTACCTCGGCTAATCGAAATTTTGAATTATCGTTTCACATTTGCATCCCCTTTCAAATTTTTTTTTTGCTTCTTTCTTAACTTTAAACTACCAAAGCAAAGAGACAAATAGTTTCTATCTTCGTCAGGAACTTGCGTTAATTTCTCATAAAATTGCAGAAACATGCAATAGAAAGAACGGCGTTAAAAACATCTCCCACAGACATAGGGCTTCAAAGTGGGCTTATAAAGCCACTTTGAATTACTATGACTAATACAGATTCTTGCAAATATTCTAGTTTTAAAAAAGATAAACGACATAATTTTCTTTAAAAAAAAAAAAAAAGAAAGAAAGAAAAATGTGGGTTTCTTTTTTTATCACATTTCAAAACTTAGCCGTTTAGTTTTCTGAACGAAACTAATTGAATTCTGCTTTCACTTCTTTTTTCTTTTGTAGATTTCGATTTTTTAAAATAATTGTGCTCGAGACTGCGGAAACGGGGGGGGGGGGTGCCCGGGCACCCAGGGCACCCCCCTGGTTACGCCTATGATATATAAATATCAAGTATTTTAAACAGTTTCTTAGTGTGCTATTCTCCATGCTTCTTATTATGGACTTCTATTGTATCCCTATTTTCTAATTTTTATTAAAGTTATTAACAGTATTTCCTTCCGGCGTCAGTTTTATTTAATTCTTTAAAAATTTCTCTTTTCTTTTGACATAACTACTTGTTAATCGGATGTGTATAAGTCGTTTTATTTCCTATTTTTCTTAAATTTTAAATACGAATATTTTGAAATTGTTAATTTTTCGCGACAGCAAACCTGGGCTTGAAATGTGCAGAGCAAATCGGAACGATATTCCGGTTCGTAAAATTATGACAAATATTGATCTGGTTTGCAGTGTTGTAATCGTAAAAAAAATCAGAGGGTGTACGCTAAAGTCATGTACGTCATGTCTAGAGTATGTACGATATAGATTTATTCGAGAAACCGGGGGTATACGGAGCTTTTTAAAAAAATCCAGAATTTTTGCAATGAATTAGAGCTAAATAACTAAAATGCATTGACTAATTACTTAAACTCTTCCCCCCCCCCAAAAAAAAAGTTATAAAATAGCTTTGTGTGATACTTAAAACCTCGGATAGCACCAAAATATTATTTTAATAGTTACAAAATATTTTTTTTGATAATTAAAACTTTGGACCTTAAAACCTTAATTCCATTGTTATATTGTTAATGTCAGATTCGAAGACTATTTATTTGTGTTATTATTAAAGATGTTTCGTTTTGAATCCTTTTTCACATGTAAAATAGTGTTCAACTGCATCTTTATTTATTATTTTCTTCTATGATAACAATCTTTAATAAAATGTAATTCTTAAAAACCGACACTATTCACCCGAAGTAAAATTTAACATTCAAGCTAATGTTAATTCTATGGACAGTTCTTTGCATATTTTGGGCTCACATTTTAATATTTTTTAATATTATTTTTTGCATAGGATACACCTGGTTGATATATATAGTTGTGCAATCGTACCTTTTCGAGCTTTTATGCAATTTTTTATATGCAGATACTTTCAATTTTGAAACCTGTTCTGAAAGTGAAACTGTACTCATATAAAAGAAAACTGTAACCAAAACCGAAAAAATACAAAAGCACAACAATATATGGGGAATTATCACAATCTTTTGACTTTTATGTCCCTGAATAATAATTTTTATTTTAATACATTTTTTTGTGTTTTTTTTTATTTCATATACTGGAGAACATTCCATTGCATGATTGCATATAACAATATTAACGAGATAAATAAGTTTTGGACGACGTTGGGGGTCCAAATACCAGGAAAACTCCTATACCGTCCCGTCCCTGATGCTGATTTTTAAATTTGGAGCTGTCTGTATAAAATTGTTTCAATAAAAGTAATTCGATGTAATTTTTTTCCGAAACTGGGACAATTGTTTAATATAAATATTGTGCAAAAAATTAACCTGCACACATTTTTACGGTTGATATTATTTTTTGAACTCTGTCCCTGGGTTTTTCATCCTTATCGTCCCTCTTGCTAAACTTATACAGAAAATCACTTCAGATGCAGCCACCGAATTTTTTTCAAGTTTTTTCTCATGGAGAAGTATGCTAGAGAAAGAATGTCTAAAATTCTTTGACAGGAAATTTACTGCAAAATTTAAATCCGCATTTAAATATCAATTTCAAGATCGTGGCTTTATTGGTAGTCTTACCGTCCCCAAGGTTTATTTCTGCACTTTTTGAGGTAAATTAAGAAAAAAAAAAATCCAATGTTAACAACTGTTTCTAGAAATCAATGAACATTGTGGCTATCACTTAGTCTTAACATGATTTTCCTAAAAATAGGTGATAATTCTCCTTACCGTTCCATCCTTACAGTCCCTTTTTTTCCCATTTCGTTCCTTTTTTCCTATACCTATTATTATTTTTTTTTTTTTCAAAAAAAATTATGGCCATTTTTTTTTCCCCATTCTGACCAGAAAATCAGAGTTCTAACTTTTTACGACTGCTATTTCATCTTCACCTAACACTTCATTTATAATGGCTGTTTCATAATAATGGAAGCCATCAGTCCATCAGAAGAAAATAATCCTTTCCAAAGGTATAATCCTTCATTTGGCGCCCCTTCGTTCTGGCGCCCGGGGCACATGCCCCCTCTCCCCCCCCCCCTTAGTTTCAGCCCTGACAGCAGGTCCTAAGCCTAGATCCTTGTGGACCAGGTCTGTACTTTCCCACTGGTATAATACAAAATTTAAAACTATCCCAGATGATGCTGTTACAACAGAGTGTGGTTTGTTTTTTATATACTGCTTTACCGAGGCACGCCCTAAAAAAAGGAATCGTCTGCTCATCTATGGAAAATTTTCCCTGATCTCCTGGTAAATTCAAGCAGACACTACGGAATCTGTCGAGCATTTGCTGAACGTTCTATAATTTATTATTTATTCCTGGTGGTTTACTTGCTGTGTCGACAAAATAAAATGAATTTATCAAACTTAAAAATCAATCTCGTGGTATGCATATAACTCATATAAAACTTATAAATCATATATGGCATCTATAACTCAGAGCAGAAATATACAGTTCGTTGCATGTGCATATTATATATGTAATAGTATCCATTTTAAATAGAAATCATGAATAGTACAAACCTATTAATTTAAAATTGGTCAGCTTTAAAAATGTAATTAATAAAAAATAAATTGCTAAAAACATAAGTTTAAAAAAATCACTTAAAATTTTTTTATTAGGAATTGTATCTATTTTGGAAATGGTAAATGCCGGATCCGCACAATTGTGTGGTTCATTTGTTTTTCAATTTTTGTGAAGCCTAATTAAATTTATCAAAGACAAAATCAATTAAAATCATGAATAAACTATATGAAAAGAAATATTAAATCCAAGCAAACATTATAAATCATATTTAAATGAAATTACGACAGTTCATGCTTTTTGTCTATTGCTGTCAGATGATATAGTCTTTTTAAAAGCAGAAAATATAACCCTGTATTGTAGATGGTACCCCCTAGTTGTGTCTTATCAAAACATCTAAAGCCAATTAACTCATATAAATGTGCGGATTTGGTTTTAAATCGCACAAAAACAGGAAATAGTCATTCTCTTTTACTTTAGTAATCGCTAGTACAATTGTGTGGGTCAGGGCTTAAAGGGTTAAGAGACTACTTCAGTCAAACGGAAACACCAATTCGCCAATGTTAATCCAATAAGAGAATTTTTTTAAGGTAACTCGGTTGCATTTCAATATTTTTAAATGATTTTTTTTATATACTTTCACCTTTCGAGCCAGTATAAACAGTGAAAAGAGTGAAAGTGTCCGCACAAAAAAAAAAAAAGAACGAAAGAAAAAGAAAGAAAGAAAATTAAATAAAAACTTCAACGAACTTAAAATAAAGTAAAAACCGCAATTGCAGAAATTTACCTCAGCTGTCCAATGCAAAAGAAAAAGTCTTTTTAAAATATAAAAATACAGACGAGATATTTTAAAAAATATATCTCGTTGGATTAACATTAGCGATTCGGTCATTTTGCCTGAAGAGTTATAATTTGTGATCACCTTTAGAACTAAATCTAAGCAGGATTCTTGAAAACAGTGAAAATTTAACTTGTAACTTTTAAAATGCACTCTATTGTTTCTCTCTTTTAGGATGCAAAGACACGGAAATAATATATAGAAGAATGTTAAATAATTGTATGTTAATTTGGTAAATATTATGTTAATACTTTGTATTAGAAACTATTATTTGTAGCTGTGTGAAAATAAACTTTGTAATTTAATAGACTGTATTGTTTTATTATAACTTTGTTCTTTTTATATTCTTGAAACTTTTCAAATATTTGTTTTTGTGGAATTATATTTAATCAGATTTGTGAATAGGGGCCATCCAGAAATGATGTCACGCTTGGAGGGGGGGAGGAGGGTTCGTGAAATTGTGACAGTTTGTGACAAGGGGGTGGGAGGGGGTAAGAAGAAGTCTGACATCACACATTTTGGTTAAACATTGGAGGTCTTACTAACATTGCATAGATATTAGAGGACTTACTATTCCCGAGGATGAGTGCGATGCCAAAATGCCTGTGTACTCTATGGACGAGCATATATTTTCTCCAAGGGAGGAAGAGTCGTTATAGTAAATGATTCGGAGTAATTTCTATTTTATGATTTAATATATAATTTTATAAATGTTCATATTAATGTGACAAATGAAATGTTATGGCAATTCCATTTAAGTAAAACTAATATTGAGGCTTCTTCTTCAAAATCAATCTGTTTTAAAGTATTTTGTGTTCATAAAGTAAATATAGGATTTAAAAACCAAATATATTAAATTCCATTTCAAATTCTAAAATACTACTGTTTTCAATTGCTCTTTCATATTAATATTTTATTATTATTGTATATTATGTTTTTTGTTGTAAACCGTAATCTTATTTCGTATAAAATAAATACACGAATCAGTTTTATTGTTATGCTCACAAATGTCATTAAAACACATAGTTAAAGTTCAAAAATAAAATTTGAAATATGACCTATAACATAGTGCTTTGTTTCTGAGCTGCAAGTATATATTTACGTAATATAGCGTGACATGTGACAAGGGGAGGAGGGGGCTTAAAAATGTTGAGAAAAAGTGTGACATCATTTATGGATCGCCCCATGGAGAAATTTTAATTTTAAAATGAGTTTTTTTTTCCTTCTGGAAGCTAATATGTTTTAGCAATATATTCCACTCTGGCCAAAAAGAAATGAAAATAAATTATATTTTCTTTAATAAAATTATATATGAAATTAAAATTGAGGGTGTGTGTTTATACTCATCTAGGTTTGCTTTGCATTGGTTATGTACACGGACCACTTATTTTTAGATAATGTTTTTAATTACCTTCTAAGAATTAGAAGGGAATAAGCAACTAATTGAGAATTGTCGAGTCTAATAAAACTTCTAAACAAATTAAGGTATATTATTGGAAGTTATTGGGGCTTACCAGGTAGTTGAATGGTTAGCCCTGTGGCCTCCGATTCAACTATGTCGGGTTTAATTCCTGAGGTTGTGGTAGTATATTTGTGGTGATTTGGAATCTACTTTAAACCTTGTTTACTCGGTCTATGTAGCATAAAAATGTCATGCATTTGACAAACCTCCGATTATATGGAATCCTGCACAAAACTCTCACAACCTTCAAAAGTACGACTATTAGCGTACAGATAAAAAATATACAATCAAAACTTGAGTAGAAATGCGGCAACTAGTGACCATTCACCAAAGTTGGGAAGAATTTCATTTTGATACTAAAAATGAATATTCGATGAGTCCTTAAAAAATAAAGTTCTTTTATCATGTTTTGGGGGCATTTTTAACTCAGGGAGCGGGAGGGGCAAACTAAAAATTTTTTTAGGTATGTTAAGAGACAGGTATCGTTTATTATTATTATTATTATTATTATTATTATTATTATTTAATGGAATGATTACCATTTGCAAATTGATACGATCATTTGTTATATAGTTACGACAAGTTTCATGAATACGAAGTCGAAAACTATAATTTGGTGCAAGTACCGTAGGTTTTTACAGCAGCAACTGATAGCCATTCAAGAAAATTTATCTGGTAAGAACTTCATTTTGGCACTAGAAATGTAGATACGATTTGTTCCCCCAAAATAAAGTTGAATCACCGTGGGGTTCTTTTTGAGGAGAGGGGGGGGGGACTTTAACATGCATGGGCGAACAGAACTTATTTTTAAAATGTCAAATAGGGTATCGTTTGTTGTGAATTTTTTTATTCTGAATCAAATGATATCGCAAGCAAGCCGATACGATCATTGTTTACAAAGTTAGGCCAGATTATAAGCAGTGGATTTTGGTAAATTTAATGACTTTGAAATAAACTCAAAATTATCCTGATTTTGACTATTGCTATTTTGAAGACATTTAATAGTTTTGAAATGACTTAATACAGGGCTCCCAAATGGTCCGCCAACTGAATACCAATATTATTTTAGAAAAAAATTCTTTTTAGATTTTTCTTACAAACCGCCCCGGAAATGCATTTGAAAGTTAATTCTAGCGCAAACTTACCATAAATTTTTCTGTTAAAATTTATTGGTATTCAGTTGGCGGACCATTTGGGAGCCCTGCTTAATATGATATAAAAAACTCTTTTTAAACGTAAAATAAATGTGACAAAACTATGTAAAAAATAAAATATAATTTTCCACTTTGCATTGATAAAATCTTTTCTGTAACTTTCTTATAGATGTTCGTATCGACTTGCCGATAATGTTATTCAGATACATACGAAACAATATCCCCCTTGACCCATTTAAAAAAAGTTGAATTTTCCCCCCTCGAGCTAAAATGCCCATCAAAAAATGCCCCCCCCCCCAAAAAAAAAAAAAAAACCAAAAAAAAAAAAACACAGTAAAACAACTTTACATTTTGGAGACTCATCGGATCTTAATTTGTAGTGCCAAAACGAGGTTTGTCTCAAACTTTCGTGAATAGCAATCACTTGTTACTGTAAAAACCTATTTTACCTGCAAAAGACTTTGTATTAATAAAACCTGCCGTAACTTTGTAAGAAATGACCGCATTGACTTGCTGATGATTTCACCTGATTCGGAATTATAAAAAACATAATAAACAATATCCCATTTCACCTACTTATTTATTTATTTTTAGTTACCCCCCTCCCTGAGCTAACAATGCCCCCTTTTGCGCAAAAAACATGATAAAACAACTTTATTTTTTTAGTACTCACTAGATCTTCATTTTTAGTATCAAAACGAAGTTCTACCCTAATTTGGGTGAATGGGCATCTGTTGTCTCAAAAAATCCTATTTTACCTGTGTACTACACGCAAAATTCAAAGAATTAACAACATTTCAATGAAATTACTACATATTTGCAGCTATACTTGTCATGACAAGATTCCGAGTTTGCAATTCATTTGCAGATGTTCTGACATGACAATATTGCAAATTTACAATGCGTTTGCAAAAAGTCTGACATAGCAATATTACTAGTTTGCTATGAGTTTGCAGTAAGATTGATGCAACAAAATTGCAACTTGCACGACAACTTAGCTGCAAGTTCAAAGTATGGTGACTTCGGAGTTTGCATAATCTTGTTGCAGTCTTGTTATGAACTTTCAGACTTGTCATGCTGAGCTTGCTGCAACATTGCAAATCTGCAAAGTAAGATTGCTGAAAATTTTCTGCAAACTAAAATTGCTATCTGGGATTATACTATTTTTAAAAAAGTAGTGACAGTAAGATAATCTGAATTAAAAAAGTCCCCAATCCAACAACAATGCTTTCACTCACCTCTAGTGTTGCCAGGTGCCCCACGTAAATCGGAGCGCCAAATTTTCTCTACACCACTAATTTCGTACTGTTTATTTCGATATCTTTAATCTCAGATAATTCTGCTGTTAGATAAGTCGAAGAACATTACTTTAAAAAACTGGTGTTCACGGCATTTATTACTCCGATTTATGCGGGACATCGGGCAAAACTAGTTGTGGTTGGTTGGTTGGTTGTATTTATGACGGCCAATTATCTGCACGAGGGATATAGGCCCAGGGGGCGTGCCCTTCGTGGTGGTCTTTCTAAGGGAACCTAACCCGTATTAACGCTTGGAAATCCAAGGTTCGAAGAAAACCACGAAAACTCCGAACGATTAGGCCGACGGGCGCGATTGGGATCGAACCCAGCACCTCCCGTCTACCAGCTTCGAGAGCAGAACCTCTCAGCCACTGGTGGGGCCAAAACTAGTTGTGAGTGAGAGTCACCTCTCTAGTGCAAAGGGTTAAATAAAGTAAAAATTCTATTTGAAAATTGTGTTAACCCTTCAGATCCTAAAATGTTGAAATGACTGAAAGACACCAGGATTTTACGAACAAATTTATTTTAAAATGAGTGAAAGGTTTTCTTGACGTACAATATAAATGCATAATTACCGTAATTTACCGGGTATACGCCGCGGCTTAGTTAAGTCTTTCTCAAACCGGAAATTTTATTGAAAAAAAGGATTCAAATATGTACTAAGCAGAAGTAAGTCACATAAATAAAATGTGACTTACTTCTTCTTTGCACTAATAAATTCTGGTAGGTAATCATGTTATCTCAGGTTCGATGAATACGCGCGATACGGTATATTTAAAAATTGTGGTGTTATTGTGGCATTTGATAATTGAAATGAAGTGGAACATATATATATCCCACCGAGGATTTTCAAAGGGTTAAAACTGTACGCATCCTGTAAACAAAAACATGACCAGAAACTTTTTTTTCTACTTTGTGTTCATGTATAAAAATAATAAAAACAACTAATAAATAAACAATAAAAGTTATATTTTATTACTTGTAAACTTCATGTGAGATGCATTCTGAAACATTTTTAATAAGTCTATATATTTTTAATTTGACATAATTTATACCTAATAATATATTTTAAATTTATTTTAAGTACGAAGAATGTTTCACATTCATCAAAAAATAATTCACCCATAATTCGGTAAATTTATGTTATCAAAAATTATTTTAAATTCTTACGAACAAATTTAATATTAGTTTCTTTTCCGTATATCCAAAGGTATCTTTCAAAAATATGTGATTATTTTTTTTTCCCATTGCAGGAGCTGTTTACTACGTTATATATTGGCTTTTTGGGCCTCATCTTCTCTTCCTTTTTGGTGTACTTAGCAGAAAAAGAAGCCAATCCAAAAAATTTCAGCAACTTTGCTGACGCATTGTGGTGGGGTGTGGTGAGTATAATCTATTTACAAATTTTAACATATTTCTTAAAATTTTATCGAATAATAATTACTTTTTTATAGTATAATTATTAATAATCCTTTTAATAACACAAAGTACGAATACATAGCTTATGATAGAAGCGTAAAAAATACAACGTTAAAAGCACCAAAAATTTTAAATTTTAAGCATACCGGATTCGGTAGCAAATACCGAAACCGGTATGCTTAAAATTAAAAATTTTTGGTGCTTTTAACGTTGTATTTTTTACGCTTCTATTATATTGCACCAAGCTCCATCTTTATAACATAGCCTATGATCCGTTGTTTATTTACCAGCGACATTTTAAAGTAAAGGACATTTTTAATGTTGCAGGCTATAATTAAATTTTATTCCGGATGAATGCCGTATAGGTTTCATTATTTTTTTCCTTTAACCCTGACCTGCGCGGAGTAATTCTGTTTATAAACTGGTGAAATAATGGACTGACACCGCAATTTATAAACGAATTTATTAGAAATTACGAACTTGCTCATTTTCATGCACATTATAATAGGATAATTTTAGTTAAATATTCTTGGTGCCGTTTGTCATTGTTGGAATTAAAAATAGGTGTCCTTTTTTAAGGACACCGTGCCGGAAAGGGTTAACTCCTTAACGGTCGTATTAAATTACGGTTTAAAAATTCAAATTTCTTATTGGTACCACCTTTTTGAAAAAGAAATGTTCACCTTATTTAATGACAGGTAAAATAATACCATAATAAAGCCAATTGCACTATTTTATAAAAGTGGTGGGAATCAAACAATCTGAATAAAAGACAACAGTCCGTGAATATCACGGGAATTAAGGGGTTAAATTTCAGTGTCCAGTGCAGATTTTTCTTAATTTGGCTTTTGCTAAGTAATCAGTTTTTGAAACTTGTTTCAACACCAATTAATAATTTTTAATATTTTGAATTTAATCAGAAATATACTATAAAAAAATGGGAACAATTATAATCTGTGCGAATTGGAAAATAAAGCTAATCAATTTACAATTGATTTGAACGAAGTTACTTTTGATTTGAACGAAGTTACTTTTGATTTGAACGAAGTTACTTTGATTTGAGCGAAGTTAATTTGAACGAAGTTACTTGTTTATACTTGTGTATTATAGAAAGTTACTCATTCTGAGCTGAAGTTTTTACTCCAATGCATACATTATTTAAATTCATATAAATTCAAAAATTTAGAATATTGAGTAGCGATTAGTATTCGCGTGGATTACTTTCATATAGAAATATAAGTAAGTATTCTACATTCGATATTTTTTTTAGCATTAGAAAAATTTCAGGTATATTAAAATTACAATTTTTCTGTTTCAATTTTAGGTAGCTAAAAAGTTTTTACTGAACACAGCATAATAATTACTTGTAATGTATGGGTCACTCTTCATTAACGTGTACATTTCGAATCAAAACATTTTATTATTTCTTTTCGAAAAAAATTTACGATTCCGTGAATCTAATCTAGTTTTTCATGCTTTGCCATCAAGGGTCGTATGCTTCGGGGATTTTTTCAGGACAAATATCACGATTTGTTTATAGAAAAATAAAAGTAAGTTAAACGCGCGAAATTTCGCCTTATTTAACCCCTTAATTCTCGCTCTCGTCCTTTTCTCGGGCTGTGTCTTTTACTCAAATTGTTTGATTCCTACCAGTTTTATAAATCAGTGAAATTGGCTATATTTTAGTGTCGCTTTTCCTGCCATTAAATAAGGTGAATATTTCTTTTCATAAAAGTGGTGCCAATAAACAATTTGAATTTTTCAACCGTAATTTAATTCGAGCATTAAGGGGTTAAAAAGAGATTTTTCCATAAGAAAATGCTGATACCGAAGAATTTCCTGTTCGTGAAATTTCAGGACAAGTACGACCCCTGCTTGCCATGAATTAAGAATAGAGCTATGTATAAAGAGGAGGAGACATATAATGTACTGTCTACCAGTTGTGAGTGAAGTAACTGAGGAGGTTGTCACAAGATGACGGCGGCTTTTAATAAATCGGATCTATCCTTTCTTATTACTGCCGGGGCAAACTTCCCACCAGTAAAAGTGAATAGAAATTTTCGTGTTATTTAAAGGTGTTATTTATGGAAATATTTTTTCACAAATATTCTAAATTTTTTTATTTCCTTTTTTTGTGTCAGTTTGCCTGATAAAACGATCAGTTTGTTTCACTGGTTGTCACAATATGGCTAAAACGAAGGGCCTGATTTCCGCCAAAGTAAACTTTCACCGGTAATGATGAAAATCTGTTTCAGCTAATATTTATGACTGAAATTTTGCAGCAATGAGGATTTTATATAAGCAGAAATTTTCTATATAAAGTTACTGGTGGAAGTTTCTACCGGCAATAATCAACACCTGCGAAAGCGGTTACAGTTGAAGCTTCACTTTTTCATTCCCTCTTTATTAATAGCTCCATGGAATTAATTGTAACGGTCAGGCAATAATAGCATACAAATTTGTAATTCATTCCAATAAATAAAATTTATGATCATAATTATGCTTTCATAATATTAATAAGCCTCACTGTCACAACGAAATAAACACAGTAGTGTATAGATGCCGACCTCCCAGTTATTGGGCAGAATTAATGATTTTACAATCCGACTGATTCATTGGGCATGTGCAAAAGCATAACTACCGATAATTGTTTTTTAGATTCAACTTCTACCAAATTTTTTTTATCAAAAAAGCAATTTATGATTTTAATTGGAATAAATTTAAAAATCCCATTAAAATTTCAAAATTATTTTCATCTTCAAAATTTCTGAAGATAATTGATTGATAATTGATTGATAATTGATAACCATTTGAGCTCTGATGCAGTGTTGCCAGTGGGCTACTTATTTTTAATTCAGATTTCTTGATTGCCACCACTTTCTTGAAACGGTAAAATTACCTTTGTTTTCGTCTTAATTAATATGTCATTAAATAAGGCGCATTTTGCCATTTCAAAAGAGTGGTGACAATCAAGAACCTGAATTTAAAAAAAGTAGCCCATCTGGCAACACTGCTCTGATGGGTGGATTTCTTCCCACTTAATTTTAACCTCCAAATGTCACATTGCCACCGGAATATTCAACCAAATTTATTTGGAAATAGACAATGCATTTTTTTTTCTCGTGTATATTCTAAGCCGAATCTTTTGTTTACAAAATACTGGTGCCATGTGACATTTGGGCTTTTTGAAAAAATTCGCCTTCAGAGCTCAAAGGCTTAGCAAAGCTGCGATTATTGTCAACTGTACTTTTGGATCTTTTCTTTTTACAAAATTTCCGGGGGCAGTTGATTAAAAATATGTACAAAGGTTAGAAACTGGGTTTTTGTTGCGCATGCCCGATTAATTCATTCAATAGTAAAATCATTAATGCTGCCAGTCACTGTTTTTTTTAAGTAAAACAAATACACTTTGAACACAGTGTTGCCAGTTTGGCCTTCGTTTTTATTCAAATATTCAAATTTCTTACCAGAAATTCCGAAGGAAGAATTTTTGATTAACCTGATTAAAAAATGTCTATTATTAATTAACTCAAAAATTTCTATTAAGAATTTCTGAATAAAAAAGTAAGCCAAACAGGCAACCGTTTTTCAGCATCTTTTTTAAAAGTGAAATCAAATAAGTACCACATAGAAACAAGTAACACAATTAAATGATCTTCTTAAATAAATTTTATGCCACCATGTAAGTTTTTGAGGCTCAAAAATCGTAAGATTAGCAGCTGTTGTTGCAAGTATCCAGGAAAGTGAGATTTTTATACAAATATCCAAATAAAATAATTGCTCTGAAACTAATATGACTTTGCATATAAGACAACATATCAGAATGATAATACTGTGCTAAATTCCATAAAATGTCTTTTACTAGCAAAAGTTGACAGGAATATGAGAACTAACAGTAAATAAATAAATAAACATTTTATTATACTATGATCCTATCATCATTAAATAAAAAATAAAATATATAAATTCGACTTCGAAGTCATGTTTTCATAAATACATCAACAAAATGTTATATGTCTAACGTTACCAAAAAATGACAGCCAGTTCATTGCAATTTAGTACAAAATATTATTCTCTCTTGAACTGTTGGTGATAAAAATATTTCAGAAAATAAAATAAAAATGATTTATACATGAAATTTCAAAATTTCTAGTTTACACTCTTGTCTTTTATCATAGTGAGATTGTATATTTCTTAGCCTAGAACATTTTGAGCCCTTTCATTTAATTAATGCAGTTTCATATTGCATCGTGGGTACCTACAATTTTCAACAGAATTTTTCGGCTTATTTAATTATTAGGTTGGTTAATGTTAATACATCTTAACTCTTTCAGGGGCAAGGTATTTCTATTCCTAAAATGATGAAATGAGTGAATGAAGCCAGAATTTACAAAGAAATTAATTTCAAAATATGAAAAAGCTTATGATCACGTACTCAATCCCTCTACCAGGGAACCAACCAAATAATGGCAAAGGTCCTGAATCACTGACAGAAAAAAAATCCTCCACCATCCAGCTCAGCCCCATCTGCTGAAACAGACCCGCAATCAGCGACAATTAATAAAACTAAAAAGCCACAAAAATATGGCTCACTTTGCCATGCAGATAAAAATTTGTACACGTCCTTAATAAAAATTTGAATAAAATTTGGAATAAAAAATTGGAATAGTATTTTTGATCACGTATTTAATAAAAGGAGAAATTTTTAATCCAATATTCACTTGCCAATGTGGCATTTAGGAATAAAAATTATGTAGTACAAGAATGAAACACTGCCCTTGAACACTGACATCGAAATACTCAAGCACCGCCCCCTGAATTCTAAACCTGAGCGCTGACACAAAAATGGCGGCTGCCGAAGGCGGTTTTTTAGGCATGGTCCCTTAAATTTAGACACCAGTATTTTATAAAAGATTTCTCTGACTTATTTAATCTCAGAAAAATAAAGCGGAAAAAACTTAAAAAAATATTTGTACGAATATGTAAGTGATCGTACGCACGGTGAAAAAAATCCGCCTTCGACAGCCGCCATTTTTGTGTCAGCGCTCAGGCCTAGTATTCAGGGGGCGGTGTACTCAAGGCCAACCGACACGAGGGTGAGGTCATCATTAATCGACTGACTTCTGTATTTTTTATTTAGAAATATTGAATTTACACCAGAAAATTTTGAATACCAATTTACTTTTATTTTATTTGCGAAAGTTCTAACATTTTATAAAATAAAAATAACTATTAAAACTTACTGGTGAGAATTCGAAATCCCTAAAAAATCAGTCAGTCATGCCGATTTCTCACCGGTAAGTTTTAATCGTTTTTTATTTTCTAAATTGATAGCGGTTAACGGCACAAACTCTTTGAGGGGCATCCGAGTTGCCATCAATTTTATGCTCAGTCCATAGGTGATTGTCTTGTATAAACGAACAATATGTATTCCTAAAATAAAATAAAAGAAACTTGCTATTCAAAGTTATCTGGTGTGAATTCAATATTTCTAAAAAAAAAAAAAAAATCCAAACGTCGGTTGATTAATGATGACGTCACACTCGTGACAGCGATGCTAACGAAAAAGTCAGGCTACCGCGGTGGGTCCGATTCTTCTTTTTTAACAGACCGCTGGAGTGACGTGATTCTCGAATGCAGCAATGAACGTGTGCGAAAAGAGCATCACGTGACTCCAGCGGTCTGTAAAAAACGAAGAATCGGAAACATCGCGGTAGCCTGTCTTTCTCGTTAGCCTTGCGTGTAAGTTGTGCTTGAGTATTTCGATGGCAGAGATTGAAGGAGTTAAGAGGGAAAGATTGCTTGAAAAAATTATTGCTGCACCATAAATTTTGTAAACAAAAAATTAAATGGCATAATTATACCTACATTGTGATTATGCCTTTTTCCTTTTTACAAAATTCCTGGTACGAGTCAGTGTTGCCATTGGGTTACTTTTTTTAATTCAGATTTCATGGTTGGCTCCACTTTTTTAAATGATAAACTTTTTTTTTTCTTCAACTTAATTAATATGTCATTAAATAAGGCGAAATTTTCGATTTCAAAAAAGTGGTTCTCATCAAGAAATCTAAATTAAAAAAAAAAAAAAAAAACCGTAGCCCACTGCCAACAATGGTACGAGCATAGAGAAGAAATAGGGGTGAAGTGTGCTTTCCGTAGAGAATTCCCTTGAAAAGCGGCATCAACATGACCGGCCCTGCTCATGCAAAGGTTTCCGGATTTCGCTCGTTATCGCTTGCTTGGCAATTTGAAAATTATTGCCGGTCGTGAAAAAAAAAATATAAAAATACTCAGCATCCACATTATGCATGTAAAGTAGTGCAAAAATATAAACTAAGTAAAACAAAGCAACTTAATATCTGTTTTAAATTAGTAAGAGAAGATTCTCACTTTAACGATACGGAGATTTGTTTATTTTCCTTTCGCAAACATATGCTAGCCAATGGCGGTAAAAGTCACGTGACTATTATAAACACGTGGCTATTATGTTGGTTCCACTTTAGGATTACCAAAGCACTCACTCTCCACCCCTATCTCTTCTCTATGGGTACGAGTAGTAATTTTTACCACCAATCAATAAAACGTTTTTCCACGTTTCCTGCTATGGATGTGTTAAAATTTTTATGGTTTTATGAGGTAATGGCAAATTCTGTGCTTTAAGCATTAAATAAAAAATTCCTAATATAAAATCGTGGTGGCTGTCTCTTTCAAATTCCACTGTGTATACGTACATTGCTGCTGTTACTTTTATTAAAACAAATGTGGGCAATAGAACTTTTAAAATGTTCTAAGCTTTTATATATTTATTTTTATTTATTGTAATTAATTTTCTTCTCTTAGATCACTCTATGCACTGTAGGCTACGGTGATACCGTTCCAATTACGTGGCCTGGAAAACTAATTGCTGCCTTTTGCTCTTTGCTGGGAATTTCGTTCTTTGCTCTCCCTGCCGTAAGTATTTTTAATTCTGAATTGTATCATGTATTGAACAATAAACGCACAAGATATATATTTTAAAAAGAACAGACACGTATGTATGTTATTATTGAAATATTAGTCAAATTTATTATGAATTAATTACAATTATTGATAAGGGAAACGTTACTGAAAACTGAATATAAATAATTAAATGCATAAATTAACAATAAAGAATATTTATAACATTAATGGATAGTTTTACAGACAAATGAAGCTGAAAATTTCTACCGTAACACGTTAACACCTTGGGGACGAGCGACACGTATACGTGCCGCATGAAGCGCTCATAACCTTGTTTTTCCTCACCAGTAAAATTTGCCTTATTTAATCAGTGCATTTTCTCGATTCAAGAAGACAAAAATTGCTGTTTTTAAAAAACGGTGACAAAAGATTAAAAATTTCGTAAAAGGCTCCCGTCCCGAAGGGGTTAAGGCTTCGCTGCATTGAAACTCTGCGATGGCGAAGTCCCGCGTTAGACTTGGGGAAAATTTTGAAGCGCGATTACTCATTACCTAATATGTTTATTAAAATACCGTTTTCATCATCGCAAAGTATACGTCAGATGCCGATGATGTGCGTTCTTAAAAATTATCTCCGTAAATTTTAAGTACATAAGAAATTCCTATAAACTTTGAAATTTACATTTGATTAAATTTTATCATCTTCTTAAATATACTTAAAATTTACGTAGACAATTTAAAAAACGCACATAATCGGCATTTGACGTCTAGTTTTTGATGGTGAAAACTGTATTTTAATAATTATATTAGGTAATGAGTAATCGCGCCTCAAAGTTTTCCCATAGGCTAACATAGGGTTTCGCTACCGGGGAATTTCTGTGCAACGGCCCCTTAACACTTTCAGGGGAAAGTAATTGTTTTTTTTTTTTTAATTTCATAATCACATAAGAATTTCTGAAATAAAATTGAAATAAGGAAATACAATATTAAAGTTATTTCCAGGGCTGCCAGGTTGCACTCCATTTGTATCCCGAAAATTCCATTCAGACCGGAGCTTTTTGAAGAAGAATTTTCATTTTACGTAATCAAGAAAAATCTGACATGAAATAAATCTGGAAATACGTTTTGCATTTCGTTGTGTGAAACAGAGATTTTTTAATAAAAGTGGAATTCAAACTGGCAACCCTGGTTCTTGCTCATCAAAATTACAAAAGAAAAATTTTACACAAAAATTCTGCTACAAACATGATTCAAATTAAGTGGTGTAGGATGCCATCCAACGTTCTTCAAAGATTATCTTAACCACGGATTCCCACCCTTGGAATCTCATCGCTTATTACCACCCACACGTCAAATCGACGTATATTCCTAAAAAGTTGCTATTTTTGCAGGAATATTTAAAGGAGTTGGAAGAAAATTTGAATATTATTGTATCAAAAATTCACAATTTTCGAAACGACGTGTCTAGAATGAGTACTTGTTAACACTTACATGTCAGAACAACTTGTATGGGATAAGCTCTTATTATAACCTATACATAGCTCCCAACCTTCCACTAGTCTTCCGTAATGTCTGGATTAATTTAACCCAGGTTAACCACATATCAAACCAGAAAATTTATTTCATGAATGCTTATTTATTTAACCCTAGAACTACCGAAAATTTTACTCAAGTTTTATAGAAATATTACACATCAGAATTCTTATTTAAAACTATTGAACTTATTTACTTAACTCATTATTGTCTGGTTTACATATTTAGTTTATTTTAAAGAAATTTCTGGTTAGAATAAATATTTCGAATGTACCCATCGGGTCCATTGGACCCGTCTGGTAGACGGAGGGTTAATTCCAGGTTTCTACGTGGAACATATTTATTTTCATTTCTTAAAAAAAAATTCTGGTTTCAAACGTGTTAAACCAGGGTCAAATTAACGCAAGTATTACGGAAGATCATTATGAGGTTGGCAGCTATGCCTATACGTCCTTACTAACGCTTTAACCTATTGGGAACGAGCGACACCAACCGCGAATTGTGCTCAGAATCCGTGATTATTCTCACCATAAAGTTTTATTGCGAATTTTGCCTTATTTAATTCAAGCATTTTCCCGATTCAATTAGGCAAAAATTTCTGTTTTCAAAAACAGGTGATAAAAGATTAAAAATTCAGTAAAAGACGCTCGAAGGGGTTAATTTTCTATAAAACAAACCAGCTCTTACCGTGGTTGTGATATTGAAAATTTAAAAAAGATCACGCCGAATTGACGTAGGGATATGGTAATCCAGGGTTAAATTGATGTATTACCTGAAATGTGATTATTTTTAGGAAAAGTTCTTATGAATTTATTGTGTAAAGCCATATAAAAGACCCGAATAGAGAAACGTTATATAATACAAAGTTCAAGTAAGGTATTACATTACTGCGGTATATATATATATGCTATAAATTATGAAATATTACTTGCAAATTTTGAAGCCAATCTAAGCTTATACAAATATATGACGGTCAAATAGGGTGAAATTTTCCATAAAAGCATTGAGATGAGATACAGGTATAACACTGAACGTTAATCAGTAAAATGTCCATATAATATCAAAGAATATTTTAATTTCAGTATGTGCATCTGTAGATCCATAGTCAGTTTATTGGGAACAGAATTGACGAAAAGATGAACTATTATTATTATTTTTAAAATTTTTGAAATTTTAAGAATGTTGCACAGTTTACCCTATCGAAAAATTTCTAAATTCACGGTCGTATGAGACGTAAACGTTCAGCTGCACTAATCAGGGTTAACTGCGAAAACAACTCTCCTTAAGGGGGTTCGGGACACAAAAAACATCAAATTTTGCAAAAAAAATTTTATTTCATAAAAAAAATTTCTCTGTTTTTCCCTGCTTAAAATGACATTTAAATCATGTTTCTATCTGAATTAGAACAAAAAATATTTATTTGTTCGTTTAGGTTTGTTTTTAAATTCTAGCTTTCCAGCAATGGCTGTCATGGAAACGACCTCTTCTAAAAATGCGTCTTTCTTCATGATGGGTTTTTTCCCCATTTCTCGTATTTAAATTCTTATAACTCGAGAACCGTTAAAGATACAGGGTTTAAACTTTGAACATATATTTTTCAATTATTTTACTTTAATTTTGATTCAGCATATTTGAAAAAAAATATTTACTTTTGAAAATATGATTTTTTTTAAAAGTTGCACCACTTTTTTTTGAAATTTTTTCGTTAAATATTTTTAATTTTTGTATAAATTAATATTTTTTTAAAATGCTGAATTAAAATTAAAACTTATATATTTCTGTTCATTTAAATGAAAAAAAAATGAAATTCTATAAATAATATTTCGAGTTATAACGATTTCAAATTACCCCACTTTTTTAATATATTTTAAATAAAAAATTAAAAAAAAAATTCTGAGATGTTTTATCATGTGATTTTGTTTACAAATGATATGGTTAACCGTCACAAAAAATCAGAATTTTAACCCAATAAATAAAAATTATTTTAAAATGTGTCCCGGACTCCCTTAAGTGAGTTTCTGCGAAAATGTAGTGATGGACAGGATAAACGATTTGACTATGCGAATAAATCATTTGGGTATAGTGTTACCAGTGGGCTACTTTTTTCAATTCAGATTTCGTGATAGACACACTTTTGTGAAATAGTAAGTTTGCCTTATTTAATGATATTATTATTGAAGGCTAAAACAATGGAAAATTTGCCATTTAAAAAAAAAAAAAGTGGTGCCTACCAAGTAATCTGAGTTTTAAAAAAAAAAGTAGCCAACTGGCAATACTATTTTGGTATATAGATCTGCACGGGACCGGGCCGTGGACCGGGTTGGGCCGATTTTCACACACGGCATTCGAACGGGGCCGGGCCAGGCCTGGTCTCTACTTTTTTCGGGACAGGACGGGGCCGAGACATATTTTTTTCTGAATGCTCGGCCGGACCTAACTTATTTTTTTCTGAACAGAGCCGAGACTGGTTTCATTCCTAGTCTTCACGGCCCAAAATTTTCCGCCCCAGTTTTGACCTCTATGAAAATCATTGTCTCAGAGTGGCATGGTCCATTCAAAGGTCAGTTAAAGTTGACCTGTCTTAAAAATTTGTGCAAAAAATGCATACATTTTTAAATCACCATTATTTTACTCTTAAACATTAAAATTTATTCTGTTTAAATATTAGTAGATTCCTACGCTTATTATAATATAGCTAAATTAAAACATAGTAAAACGTGTGAAAATGAACCTGCTTATGACGGAACCCTGTTTAAAACTGTTTTTTTACTGCAGCGCTTCGAAACACCGGAGGGAATTATGAATAACTCTGTATTAAATATTCAGAATTAGGTCTCTCAATTTTAGTAATTATGCTTGAAGGTAGATTGTGAGATTTCAGTTCAGGACCTTAAATGTATTGACAACTACAGCAGCTAATACCCAGACTTTAACCTTTTCAGGATGCGGGTCATTAAAAAAGATTTAAATATTTAATACCAGTAATTCAATATAGTAATTTTCGCCTAATTTAATCAAAGAATTATATGATTAGGAAAGACACAAATAAAGATTAAAATATTCCGGTACTAAAAATGCCTAAGAACAATATCGAAAAAATATGGAACAATGTATGTAATAATAGAACAATGTACTAAATATTCAAACGTATGTCTCTCAATATTAGTAACTGTACTAGGAGGTAGTTTGTGAGATTTCAGTTCAGAACTATAAATGTATTAGTACCGATAACTACAACAGCTATTACACAGCCCTGAACTCTTTCAGGGTTGTGGGTCATTTAAAAACATTTAAATATTTAATACCAGTAATTGAGTATAGTAATTTTCGAATTACTTAATCAAACAATTATATGATTAAGAAAGGCAAATATTACTATTAAAATATTCCGGTACTAAAAATGTGTAACAACAATAATACACTAAATATTCAAACGTAAGTCTCTGAATTTTAGAATCTGTAACTAGTACGTTTTTTGTGAGATTTCTGTTCAGGACTTTAAATATATTCATACAGATAAGTAGAACAGCTTGAACCTATCCTTTAAATCATCCAAGACGGGTGTCATTTGACCGCACTTCAATTTTTAATACCAGTATTTGTGTACAGTACTTTTTACCTTATTTAATCCACGAATTCTACCATTAGACAGACAAACATTACTATTAAAATATTCTGGTATTTCAAAAGATATTTTATACGCACAATAAATGGAACGTGCAGCGATAACGAACATTTTCAAATCCCAAGCTTTCTCATTAGATCTACAATCGTTCGAAAAAATGATTGCTTTATATTTTGCATATCATACATGCTTTTCCAGCTTGTTTACTTTATATGTACGATAAAAGCACTCCTTTTATCTTACTCAGTTGCAATCCTTATATAATCCATCTCAAAAGTTTATGCCTTCCTCAAATATGGTTTAAAATACTTGAAGAAGATAATATATGATACCAATTTACAAGAAATACTCGATATTTAATCAAAATCAAACAGAATAAGCAGTTTCTTTTAGTATAAGCTCAATTCAGAGTGGGCTGTTAAGCAGAGTTTGTATGGCGCATGCGCCTGTTGTTGGCTGCTTCATTACTTGGCGTTCTTGGCGGAAAGTCTTCGACAACGCGTTGAAAAGGGAAAATTCAGTTGTGTACCGGGCTTTGCTCTGTGCTGATGTGAGAACGTCAGCATCGAAACAGATTAAGAATTAAATGTAAAGAAAAAGAGTGGGGGGGGGGGGGTAATCAAAATCAATTTTTATTATGTCGTTTGATTCATGCAAATATTTTAATCAACATTAATTATATTATTTAATATAATATTTTATTTAATCAATTTGTAGTATCATTGAGTTTATATAAAAATAATTAATTTAATTTTGTAATATAATCTTTTCATTCATTCAAACTGTAAAATATTTAATACAGTCTATAATTATTTGTAACAGGAAATTTCTTTGAAAATGAAAATTTTCCAGTACCTTTTATGTAATATAGTATGAATATTATGTGTTGATAAGCTTTATCGTATTTTTTTAAGTTATAAAAAATTCAGGCATTTTTCTACGCCTCTCCCTTCTACACGTTTTTTTTTTAAAGTTTATTTATGTTTATTACTTTTAACTTAATACTTTGAAATTATTTATTTTTACAGCACATAAAAGGTATTACCTTTTCTAAGTTACTAGAAATTTTCAATCCCATCCACTCCATATTTGAAGATGAAATAACAAATTTGAATGAAAGGGAGTATCATGTGGTAAAGAACAATTAAAAGTGATTTTGTTTGTACAAGCATTATTTTTTTCTGAATATTTTTATAAGCAAAATTTATCGTGATTCAAACAAAAATCATTTTCATCATTTAAGTATTTAAGTTATGCTCACAGGGGTCGCATTCTATAGGGAAAATTTTATTCTTCCTACCACTATTTTGAAAATCATATTTTCATCGTGCCTTTCTAAGGCATATGTTGAATAGAACGATCATGAAGATTACGGATTAAGGGTTCTGATGGGGACAATACAATTTTCGCAATACAATGCGACCCTTTTGCACATATCATATTGGATAAATATTATCATTAAATGTACGAAGGAACCGTAAATTTAAAATACTATTTTATAGTTCGGAAAGTCGTGTCGGTTTGGGAACATCAATTTGCACCGGAAAATTCTATCATTTAATTATTAAACATCGATTCCGATATCTAATGTCTAATAATTACCGGGAAGAATTTTCCGGTACGAATGGATTTTCCCAAACGGACACGAGTTTCCGAATGACCCAGTACATTAAAATTTAAATGTATTTCGATTTTCTGACGTCTCCCACGCACTATATCACTGAGCTGCATACGGTTTGTGACCCACGGGTTATATATCCCCGCTATATTCTTACATAAATCTAATTAACCCAGTAACAGTCGCATTAAATTACGGTTAACATTTTCAAATTGTTCATTTGCACCACTTTTTTGAAAAAGATATAGTCACCTTATTCAATGACAGGTAAAATGACACCATAATAAAGTCAATTACACTATTTTGTAAAACTTGTGGGAATCAAACAAACCGAATAAAAGACACAGCCCGTGAATATCAAGGGAGCAAGAATTAAGAGGTTAATAACTGTGTTTTAGAGCATCTTCTTCATCCCAGGAATCTATATTTGTTTGCAACTAATCACGAGCCTTTTTTTTTTGTTACTTATTCTAATTTAATGTAACCATTTTCTACTTTATATATGTGGGCATACATCAACCTCTTTGCTGTATTTATTAAATTGTCCTTTAGCCTCTAGATTTATATATATTTAAAAGGGTTTGTCCTGACTGACTCATAATCAACGTACAGCCCAAACTACTCAACCTAAAAGCATGAAAATTGGAGGAAAATAACTTCTTAGGATGTAAGCGCGGACTAAGAAGGTATTTTTAAAAATTGCCCGCATAAGGGGTTTAAAGGGGGGTCGAAAACTTTAGAACTTTTGTACAAATATCAGCGGCCGTTTTAGGTAAGAGCGTGAAAATCCATAAAATAATTAAACGCATATATCAACGATTTTAGAAATTCAACCCCTAAGCAGATTAAAGTGGCGGTCGAAAACTTTAGAACATTTGGCCATATTTCAGTAGCTGTTTTAGGTAGGAGCGTGAAATTTTCCGAAAATAAATCTACTAAAAAAATAAACGCCTATTTCAGTAATTTTAGAAATTCCCTCTCGTAACAGTGTTTAAGAGCGGTCGAAATTTTTAGAACATTTGGCAATATCTCAGCAGTCGTTTTAGGTAGGAGCGTGAAATTCCAGTAAATAAACCTACTAAAAAATGATTAAACGTGTATTTCAGCGATTTTTAAAATATCTCCCCTCCTATAAGAGGATTAATGGGGGGGGGGGGGGTTGAAACTCTTGGTCATTTCGCCGTATCTCAGCAGAATTTTTAGATAAAGGCATGAATTTCAGGATAACTAATCTGATAAAA
Organism: Maratus speciosus; assembly: GCA_963932465.1. Taxonomy (NCBI): domain Eukaryota; kingdom Metazoa; phylum Arthropoda; class Arachnida; order Araneae; family Salticidae; genus Maratus; species Maratus speciosus. The sequence goes on along the minus strand of OZ010799.1, from coordinate 218,721,501 downwards.
AATACACTACATGTATTTTATCGATTTTAGAAATTTCCACACAAGAGGGATAAATGGGGTGCTCGAAAGTTATTCAATATAACAAATCTACTAAAATAACTGCTATACGCAGGTACTTCTGTAATTTTAGATTTATTTTACCTATATTGTCGCCAACATCGACATTGAACTGAATATTAAGCGCATAAGATAGCAATGATTGATATTTGATTAGATATTAAAAAAAAGGTTTTATTTTTTATTTTTGCTAGATACATTTCTTTGATTTAAGATTCTTTAGAGAAACGGACTAGCGTAGCAGGCGAATGCTGCCAGCATAAAAGAGAATTAATGTCCTGTTTGGCTCATAATCAACGCACAGCCCAAACTACTGAACCTAGAAGCAATGAAATTGGACAAAAATACTCTTATGACGTAGGTGCAAACTAAGAAAGGATTTTTGAAAATTCCCCACTTGAGGGAATTAAAGGGCGATGCCGAAAATTTTAGAACATTTGGCTATCTTTCAGCAGCCGTTTTAGGTACTAGCGTGAAATTCCAGAAAATAAATCTAATAAAAATATAATTAAAAACGCATTTCAGAGATTTTATAAATCTTCCCACACCTAAGCGGGTCAAAAGGGGTCGAAAATTTTATAACATTTGGTCATGTCTCCAGTGCCATTTTTAGTAGGAGCAGAAAATTCCAGAAAATAAACGTACTGAAAAATAAACACGTATTCCAGCGATTTTTGAAAATCCCCCTTGACGGGGTTAAAAGGGGTGGGGGACTTTAGAACTTTTGGCCATATCTCAACAGGCATTTTAGGTAGGAGCGTGAAATTCAAGACAATAAATCTAAAAAAAAAACATGTATTTTTGCAATTTTCGAATTTCCCCCTTCCCCATAAGACGATTAAAGGGAGGGTCGAAACTTTTAGATCATTTCGTCATATCTCAGGAGCAGTTTTAGATAGAGGCATGAATTTCAGGATAACTAATCTGATAAAACATACTTAAAGATGTATTTTCTCGATTTTAGAAATTCCCACCTAAGAGAGTTTAATATGGTGGCCGCAAGTGTTAGATCATTTCGACATATCTCAGCAGCAGTTTTAGGAGAAGCGAGAAATTCACGGTAACAAACCTACTGAAAAAATAGTTAAACACAGGGGCTTCAGTGATTTTAGAGCTATTTTGTCTATTATGTCACCAACATCGTCTTTAACCCTCTGTCTACCAGAAGGGTCCAATGGACCCGACATGTACATTCAAAATATTTATTCAAACCAGAAATTTCTTCAAAACAAACTAAATGTATAAATCAGACAATAATAAGTTAAATAAACAAATTAAATAGTTTTAAGTAAAAATTCTGGTGTAGAATGTTTTTATAAAACTTGAGTAAAATTTCCGGTAGTTCTAGGGTTAAACTGTGCAATGCAAGATTATACGAATAAGGTACCAATTGCTAGATATATTTCGTTTGATTCAATATTATTCTAGAGAAACCGAGCGGCGTATCGGTTGAAGGATGTTAGTTCTATATAAAGAAGACATGAGATCAAATACTACAACAATGGTTTCCATATATATTGTAAAGAAACGATCTGAGAGATAAAGTACTTTCCTGCATCAAAATAATAGAAAACAGCCAACATAATTTTAATAATGCTCTTTTATTTCCAGTAGTAACTTTGAATCATGTATCAATCATTCTAGAGACCGAATTTTAACCTTATTGCATAGCTGCCAACTTGCACGGATTTTTGCTACCACTAAAATTTAACATAAATTTCTGCCTTATTTAATTATCAAAATTCTCTGCAATTCAGTGATTGAATTAGGCAAAATTTTCTATTAAATTTTAGTGGTATCAAAAATCCGTACAAGTTGGCAGCTATGCTTATTGTATTAATAATCTAGTTACTTTAAAAGATGTATTCTAGAGATCGAATTTTAACCTTATTGTATTAATTGCTTATATAATACATATTTGTATGTTATTTATATGTCAAGAGATAAAATTTATATATATAGTTGTAACTTTAAAATATATACCGATGGAGTACTGAAATCGTCAGAAAATCGAAATAAATTCACATTTTAACATCTTAACGGGAGCATTAAATTACGGTTTAAAAATTCAAATGGCTCATTGGCACCACTTTTTTGAAAATGAAATACTGTGAAACGCAGGATAAATGTTATTCAAGTGACCATACAGAAGTGCATCCGAGAAAACGTTAAATCGGGGTAAGACAAACGAATACACTAAGCATAAAATAAAGATCAATTTAAGTAACATACCTTCTTTTTCATCCTTTAGACACCAATTATCTAAATTATATTTAAAAGAAAACTGTTATTTTAATTTAAGTCCTTATTTTTAGCATTACAAATCGCATTCTCGATATATATGATTTTGCTATGCTTTTCTCTTGGCCTTCACAATTTGAAATGAACGATTTCACTGTTTTTAAGTTTGAATGGATTATGTCGCAGAAGGAATTACATGGTCCTGATCATCCTTTTCATCATTATCCGAGCTATCCGATTTTGAGTCTAAGTCAGGACTGAGACGACTCAATCAACATTAAGCGCATCTTATGAGAAGAAACAGGTTTAAACGGAAAAGAAAACAGCTTTATTTTTTACGCCATGTTTTTACTCGTTACAGCTGACGTAAATTCTCTAACAATTGCTATCTGTTCTGTTCTACTACAGAAAGCAAATTCCTGTCAGATACAATGGGATCAGCGGGATTTTACAAATATGTATGGATCGAATCCGAGAGGGATTTCAAATATTGTACTTTCAGTTTGTAAAAAAGGACAAATAGAAGGGGGGTTTTCATCAAAATTTCTTTTTTACGAACATTTCATTGAGTTTTTCTCACTAGAAAAACGTTAAATGCGGGAAATATTTTAAAATGATAACGTTAAATCTGGGATTTTTTTAGATTACAAGTATATGAAATTAATTGGGTCTATTGAAAAATGACGTTATTTGCGGGAAATCGTTAAATACGATTTAAGTTAAATCGGGGTGTTTCACTATATTCACCTTTTTTAATAACAGGTAAAATGATACCATAATAAAGCCAATTACACTAATTTATAAAACTGGTGGGAATCAAACAATCCTAATAAAAGACATAGCCCGTGAATATCAGGGGAGTGAGAATTAAGATGTTAACCCTCTAGCTGCGTAAGTAATTCTTCGCGAAGAGCGTCTTTTACAGAATTTTAATCGTTTATCACCGGTTCTTTAAAGCAGAAATTTTTGACTATCGTAATTGGGGAAAATGTCCTGATTAAATCAGACAAAGTTTTCGCTAAATAATAACTGGGGGTAATAACCAAATAATATTAATTTGACGGGACATGCATGCCCGAGCATATCTCGGGCTGCGCAGCGAGAGGGTTAATGTGGTGTAGTGCCTTTTTTGAAAAGTAGACTTCACAATTTATAAATTGACACATTTCTTCAACATAAAGCACCGCGATGTAATTTAGTTAGAAATCTTTAATGTATATATATATATATATATAGATAGATACATGATGTTTAATCAGTGGTTATATATATATTTCTTGATTACTATTGCATAATCTTCATGGTTTCCCCGGTGTTTCACGATATTATTATTGGGAGAGCATAGATGAAGAATTCACGATTCGTGTTAAACCATATTAAAGTCATCAAGCATATTTCACTACTGAAAGTGGCACAGGTGTTGTTCAATATAGATAAGCATAGGAAGATTAAAAACTTTGAAAATTCTGTTTTTACACATTTAAATACGTACAAACTATTTACAGCGAAACATTTGGATAATATTTGTTAAATATATATATATATATTCCTCACTGGGAATCCAAGATAATATTTTATAAATTTCAGCAATTATTTTCTTCTATAAAGAAGCCATGAAACAATAGCATTCATATTCGAGATAAATTTCCTTTTTAAAATCAAAACATCATTTCTTCTATTAGAAGACCAAGACAAAGAAACATATACGCAGTCTACCTGCTGCGTTCAACTTTTTTCATTACTACTTCAAAACTAAACTAAAAGAACAAGAGAAAAAATGTTTTTAATATTAATTCTCTAGTCAGATCACGTGATCTGGCGCCTACTGTCTGGTCGAGAGAAGAAGGGGTTTGCGAAATATTCTACTAACTCCCACCGTTGTACAAGGGTTCATCAAAATGGGGATTCAAAGTAACTAAAGTAGAAATAAAATTATGTTAAAAAATCATGAATTACAATATACATAAATACAATACAAATCAAAATATATACTTACATACTGGACTTCAAATAAATAATAAAACAATTTAAAAAAAAATTGTTGATAGGTTTCTGCTACTAAAAATAGGAAGAACAATTTAAATCTATACAAATTTTTCTAGAATATTCAATACAAAAAATTAAACTAAAAATTAGAAATATTAATAAACAAAAAGCACATTTTTTTTAAAGAAAAGTCAAATGAGAGTTTTTTTTTTGAGTCTCTTAATAAAATCAGTTCAAAGTTTGTCTGTTTTTTTTTAAGTTTCTGAGTTCAAGATTATACAGTAAATCTATTGTTCTTTTAATAAATGAATTATTTGTTTTCAATTCACAAGACCTTATCTTGCCGTCTCTGCCCTTAAAGGTTTTAGTAACTTTTCCTAAGTTCCACAAACTTCTCGGTAAGTGCTCATCATGTACAAGAACCACTTCATCTGCTTTAAAGTCTGAAGTTTTATTCTGGTCCGTGAAGTGAGCAGCTTTTAAGTTGAGAAGATACTCATTTTTCCAACGCTTCCAAAAATAATTTAGAAGAATCTCACATAAACGGAAGCGTTTCACTAAAGATTCTTTCGTTGCTGGTAAAATTAAATCGTTCACTTTTATGGTAGGTAAACACAAGATACGTTTTCCGATTAAACAATGTGCAGGAGTAAGAGGAAATGGTTCTTCTAACTCGGAATACGTGTAAGTCAGTGGACGAGAGTTTATTATAGCTTCTACTTCAATTAGAAGCGTTTCTAATTCACTCAATGTTAAAGAAGATCTTCCAATAAATTTACGCAAGATAGTTTTCATTGAGCGAACCATTCGCTCATAGAAGCCACCCCGCCAGGCTGCATGCTCTACAATATACTTCCTGGAAATTCTGTGATTGGAGAAAATTTTTTTAACATCAGGATGATAGATTACTTTCCACATTTATTTTAGTTCAAGAACAGCTGTTTTGAAAGTTTTGGCGTTGTCTGAATATATTACATCAGACAGTCCTCTTCGTGAGATAAACCTGCGAAATGCTAACAGAAATTCTGCTGTTGACATGTCTTTTACTAATTCTAAATGAAGTGCTCTTGTGATATCACATGTAAATAATAAAATATAAAATTTATTTTCATTCCCCTTCACATATAGGGGCTCCGCATAATCAAGACCTGTTACTGAAAACGGTGGAGCTTCGTTAATATGGTCACCTGGAAGAGGGGCTATAACTTGTTGACCAGGGCGTACGTTAAATTTCTTACAGATTGTACATTTGTTCAGGACTGATTTTATGCACTGTCTGGATGTTAAAATCAAAAACTTTTCACGAGTTTGTGCTAATGTACTGGACACTCCGGAATGAAAAACTTTTTCATGTGCATCTTTCACGATTAATTCAGTTAATTTATGTTTTGCAGGAATCACAACAGGATGTTTTTCATAAAATGAGGAATCAGACTTTTGTAACCGTCCTCGTACCAACAGCAAACCTTCATCTGACAACATAGGATCTAACTGTAGAAGATTCGATTCTTTAGGGATATTCTTGTTGCATTTCAAGGATTTTATAACTTCATGAAAACTTCCTTCCTGCACTAGCTTTAACCAAAAATTTTCAGCATGTAACATTTCCTCAGCTGATAATTCTGAAAAATCTCTTTTTTCTACCTTTAATTTTATATTAGAAATAAATCTAAATACCCATGCAGTTACTCAATACAATTTCTGTAGAGAGCTATACTTTTCAAGATTAAAAATGGGAATTTCATCAGCTTTATTTGTTTGAACAACACAAGAAATGGTTGCTGCTTTTCGTGACTTCTCTTTAGAAACATCAAGTAATTGTGTAGCAACAATTTTAACGCTAGGCCACTGATCTTCGGGTAAGGAAAAAAATTCAGGGCCATACCACCATTCTTGAGAATTTATTAAATGCTTCTCAGAACAACCTCTCGTTATTAAATCTGCGGGATTATGTTTGCCATCACAATGTCTCCATAAACTAGGATCAGACAAATTATGAATTTCAGCAATTCTATTTTGGCCCTAGAAGCCAATGAAGAACAATTTCTGAATCAGACCAGAAAATAGCATTATTTACTGGGATAATGTTTGTGATAAACTTTGCCATTCTGGCACCAATAAGTGCTCCCATGAGTTCAAGACGAGGAAGAGTTAACTTCTTCAAGGAGCAACCCTAGACTTACACATTAGAAAATTAGTTTTAAATTTATCTTTAGAAGTGGGATACCGTAAGTATGTCACTGCACCATACGCATTAGGGTTAGCATCAGTGAAAATATGCAATTGGAGATGCTCCTTTTCCATGATCAGGTTGTTAAAATAGTGTCGGGGAATTTCCAAGTGTGTGAGATCAGGGATTTCTGAAAGCCAATTTTGAAAATTATTTTCTAGTTCACCACAAAAACTTTCATCCCATGATATTCCCATTACCCACAATTGCTGTAAAAGAATTTGACGCGAATAACAAAAGGGGAAATAAATCCGACAGGATCAAATATCATAGCTGCAATTTTCAAAACATTCCGTTTTGTACAAGAATCATTGCTTAAATTTGTTAGCAATGGTCGTAATTCTAGTCCCAAATTATCTTCTGTATTGTTCCAGATAAGTCCTAAAACTTTTAGGGAAGTATTTGGGTGTCCGGAACTCGAAATAGGTACGTTTTAGTTAACCCATTTTTTCCTAAGTTCCTGAGAATTACTTTCAAATTTTCTTAACTTCATCCCTCCTCTTCCTTCAAGATATCAACAGCTGCTTTATTAACGTTAAAAGCTTATAGAACATCGTTTTCACCTGAAAATAAATCATCAACATAAAAAGAAGAATTTAGGATTTCAAATGTTTTATTGTGAGAGTTTTTATATTTATTAATATGGTGCTTAATAGTACAAGCAAAGATAAATGGACTGCAGGTGACACCAAAAGTAGCTCTGGTTAGTGATGGGCGATAACGAGATGTTTTTCTCGATTGTCTCGATTGTATGGACATCTCGATATTTTTCGATTGTGTAAATTTTTTCTCGATGACTCCAGTTTGCCAATTGCTTTGATACATCATATATTATATATTATATACGTCATACATTTATCAAGAATCGTCTGCGGGTGAACTGGAATGAGTCGGTGTTAATAAAGACAAGGTTACGTCGCCCGCTAGTGGGCCCCGCCTTTAATCGGGCCCCTAAGTTATACGTAATCTTGTAATATGAAATCACGAACAGGATACCGCTATATACGACACCGTATAGCAGGCGTGGTGTGCACGCACTACAAAATCTTGTAAAAAAATATAATCTCGAAACGAACGAACCTCGGACCAGATCTCTTGGGGGAGGGGTCAAAGTGAGCGGAAGGGCAAAGTAGCTGCATAATATGAATAAGCCGTCACAGGTCTTCAGGCCTTTCGAACCATATGTCACACGACGGGTCTGGATCTGAATTTATAAAAATGCCCTTCCCGGGGGGGCAAAGTGGGGGGAAGGGTGCGGGAGGTGGATAACATGAGTAAGTGGTCATAGGCCTTTCCAACAATATGTCACATGAGAGGTCTCGGCTAAATTTAGAAAAGTGTCCCCCGTGGAGGAAAAGTGGGGGTGGGCGATTACCGGAGGTGTATAACATCAATAAGTAGTCACAGACCTTTCCAACGATATCTCACATGTGGGGTCTTGGCTAAATTTGGAAAAGTGTCTCCCGGGGGGGGCAAAGTTGGGGGGACAGACACCGGAGAAGCATAACATCAATAAGTAGTCACAGACCTTTCCAACGATATCTCACATGAAGGGTCTTGGCTAAATTTTGAAAAAAGTCCCCCGGGGGGGGGGCAAAGTGGGAGGGGCTGTCACTGGAAGTGCTTAACATCAATAAGTAGTCACAGACCTCTCCAACGATATCTCACATGAGGGGTCTTGGCTAAATTTAGAAAAGTGCCCCCCCGGGGGGGAAGTGGGGGGGGGACGGACACCATAGGTGCATAACATCAATAAGTAGTCACAGACCTTTCCAACGATATCTCACATGAAGGGTCTTGGCTAAATTTGGAAAAATGTCCCCCGGGGGGGGCAAAGTGGGAGGGGCTGTCACTGGAAGTGCTTAACATCAATAAGTAGTCACAGACCTCTCCAACGATATCTCACATGAGGGGTCTTGGCTAAATTTAGAAAAGTGCCCCCCGTGGGGGCAAAGTTGGGGGGACGGACACCATAGGTGCACAACATCAATGAATAGTCAAAGACCTTTCCAACGATATCTCACATGAAGGGTCTTGACTAAATTTGGAAAAATGTCCCCCGGGGGGGCAAAGTGGGGGGGGCTGTCACTGGAGGTGCTTAACATCAATAAGTAGTCACAGACCTTTCCAACGATATCTCACATGAGGGGTCTTGGCTAAATTTAGAAAAGTGCCCCCCCCGGGGGGAAGTGGGGGGGACGGACACCATAGGTGCATAATATCAATGAATAGTCACAGACCTTTCCAACGATATCTCACATGAAGGGTCTTGGCTAAATTTGGAAAAATGTCCCCCGGGGGGCAATGTGGGGGGGGGTCTGTCACCGGAGGTGCATAACATCAATAAGTAGTCACAGACCTTTAAAATGATATCTCACAAGACGGGTCTTGGCTAAATTTGGAAAAGTGTCCCCCGGGGGGCAAAGTGGTTGGACGGCCACCGGAAGTGCATAACATCAATAAGTAGTCACAAATCTTTCCAACGATATGTTACATGAAGGGTCTTGGCTAAATTTAGAAAAGTGTCCTGAAATTTCATATATTATACATAATATTTATCGGAGGGCTCCATAAAAAAATCCGATCTAAAATGATAAAAACGGAAAAAACTACCCCGCGCAGTGGGGGCCAAATTGGGGAGGGGAGGAAGAAAGTCTCATAATATGAAAGAGTCATCCGAGAGCTTTCAGATAATATATCACATGACGGGTCCAAAAAAGTTTGAAAATTGCTCCCCCTCCCTCCCCCCTTTGGGCCCACTCTTTCGCCCCGGAATTTACGCAGCCCCCACTTTAAAATTTTTATGTTCAATAAATAATATTTATTGGAAGACTGCATAAAAAACCTACATCTAAAATGATATTTAAATTTATTATAGAAATAGGCTACGGTTTTAAAAATTTGTTCCCCCCCCCCCCCCCGAATTTCACCTTCGGGGGAAGAAAGGTTCATAATATGAAAGAGTTGTCAAAGGGCTTTTCGATTATATGTCACAGGAAGAGTTCGGTAATTTTTTTTTTTTTTTTAATTGCGCCCCACCCACTCTCACGTCCTCGGAACTCACCCGACCCACCTTCCTCTTTGAAATTTTTATATTTAATAAATAATATTTATCGGAGGGCTCCAAGTATGTGACAGCTTGGTAGGGCTAAAATAAGAAAAACATTGAAAATTAAAGCTGCATTTCATAGTTCATTGTCATGCCTATTTCTTTCTCCAGCTTGCCCCTCGATATCTCTTCTCGGCCCTTCTTGGCTGAGCGTGAAATGACAATCATCGAGAGTAACATTTCGGAGAAAGGACGAAAACTGATTTCTCATTCTCGACAATGTCATATGAAATGTTGAACAGAGACCGAGAGCGAGGAACGAGAAGTGACGAAGGAAGCAATCGGTGAGATATCTCGAAGTAAGCGAAAGGTTTGCCCTCGAGCAGAATGTCTCCTCGAGATAAACGAGCAGTTTGCGTCCAGAAAATAGATCTCGAAGTGCGAGAGAGAGCTCTCGCACTTCGAGAGAAAGGAAGCTTTCAGAAGAGTCAAACTTACCGCGCTTCTGGTGTAAGTCATGATTTCCCAAAGGAGTACATGTTTTTTTCCATTCGCTTTTGTTATTAACCGATATGGGTTAGGAGGCATAGTGGTTTAAGTTATCAGTTCGAGTTTTTGTTGATATAGAAGTTTTCTATTGAATTCGGCGCCAGTTTGTCTTTGATTTTCAATGTTTCTCTTATTTTAGCCCTCCTAAGCTGTCCCATATCTCTTAATATTAGAATGCTATTGTTAAAACAAAACTGCACTGCAAAATATGTGTTTTCAAGATTTTAAGTGTCGCCTCAGAGAAGAGTATTTTTCAAAATTATTTTACCCCACTCATGTAATATATTAAAATAAGGGTAATTTCATAACCTCTCTAAATCTACCTTTCTTTTGTCAATCCACTGTTAATTTTAGACCCCTGGGCTTAAAATGCTCTAAAGGAATATACTTACCGGTGGTTTTTTTCGTACTCTGGTACGGTATCTTTCACTCATAGGAAAATTATAAGACTAACATCAAATTGCGTCTAAAATCGAATAAAAAATATGGACATGTGTTTCTTAATTTTAACTCCCTTCTTCGCCTCAAGAGGGCGCTTTAAAGTTTTGTTTCTTCAAACCTTTAGTATACTGTTTGTCCAAAAATTATAAAATTCACAAAATAAAGTGTTTTCACTGTTCCCTATCTTCTCGTATCAATTTTATTTTTACTACCACCAGGGGACGCCGCCCAGTGAAACATTTTACTTTTAGCCTTAGGCTATTGGTATTTTTCATCTGTTTTTCATAATATTTTGTCTCATTATTTTTCTTCCTTGTAGATACTATTCTCTAATGGTTATACTAACTCATTCTGGACCAGCTGTGGCCCATCGGGCCCCTCTTCATTTGTCTGGCTCTAATCACACGCTTCACTTGTTCTTTTACCATTTCTTCATTTTCTTCAATTTTTTTCTTATTCAATGGTTCGTTTTTTTTTTTTACCATTCTCAACTTCCCCTAGTCCTCTCTTACATCAAGTTAACTTCCATCCTTGGTCTGCCCTACTGTCAATTTGGGGCCTAATGCCCCTTCGGGGAGGGGGGGGGTCTTCTACCTTTTCCAGGCCCATCATCTAATACCACGTTGGTAAGGATTGGAAGATTAAAATTATCCGAAATACCAAAAATGAAGTCCATTGAAGTTTCATTTTAGTTATAGAATTCCCTATTAGCGATATATTTGTCTGTTTACCTTTCTATTTTTCGATAACACTCCTTTGTTTTCGATAAACGGAGAAATTCAACAGCATTAGACTCACTTTAGACATTTAGGGACCTTTAACTTGTATCAAACCTTTTACCTTTATCGAAAAGAGGGAAATGCTAATCGATTCTAGCTAATGCGCCTAAAATAAAAAATAAGTTTGTAAAGTGTGTCAGAAAATAGCGCCTTTGCATTTCGATACAGACTTAAAGAGTCATGTTGGAATCACTAGGCACTGGAAAACAGTTTCCGTGTTAGACAGGTTCCCTCTTAGCAGGTATCTTTATCGTACTATCCTTACGTTTTTCGAAAGCAACTTTTGTTTTCGATCAATGGGGAAATTCCAGAGCATTTGACATTTAGGGGAACTTTAAACTGTATCAAACTTTTTGAGTTATCGAAAGAGTGGAAAGCTTATTTGATTCATCAAATGCGCCATAGTTACGCGATTTGGACATTGCAGTTTCATAAAGAAGAAAGAGGAATTTATTCCAAAGCCAAATTTATAAAAAGACAATAAAATCTTTTAAAACATTTAAATAATGTTTTAAAGATAGATAAATGAGTTGAAAGTATTTTCTTAATGTATTTAACGTCCCAATCGATCGTTATCTTTTAAGAAGCATGTTTCTTGACAGCATATTGGATCTTATATTTGAAAAAAAGAATTTTGAATATTTCTGAGGGGCGGTGTTCATTTTGCTGGCATCTGGACCTACGCATATATGAAAAAATATTTGATAAGTTATGCAAAATTCAAAATACATATTACTATGCTCATACAATGTGAATTTTACAGCGTTTAAAACAAATATTAGTAAGTATGCACATTTCATGAAATAAATTTATATAGAACATAATTAGATATTAATCCTTTAGAGTTTATTGGATTGTATTAAAATCTAGTATGGCACATAAAATTCGAAGGATAAATACTATAGCGAAGATGGTGTAATATTAAAGTTGATTTGAAGTTTTGAAAGAACGCATTTTCAATAACAATTTAATTATTAAAACCGCTAGTGCAGAGAAGGAGGTAGGTTTAGGGATATTAATATCGCTTTTAGAACGCTCTAAAACTATTAAGATATATACAAAACCCGTTATATTAACATGATTAACAGATTTTTGAAGACTTCATAAGGGCTGTACTTATATAACAGTATCAACTTTTTGATAATTTTGGACCCCCTCCCCGGCAATGATATCGTTATCAATGTCTAAAAATTATTTTGATTTTTGGAGTGATATACAAGTATGGTTACATTTATTTTTCTCATACTTTATTGATTCACATTGAAGTCCATAAAATATCATTTTACATATGAAATAACTTTATATCAAATTAAATAACACTTAAAAAAATAGTTACTATTTAAAAGAATTTAATAATAGCTTTCTTCGCATAATGCGTTCAACAATAATAATGTCTTCTTGCACTTGACCCCGCACGGTGTGTGTGTGTGGGGGGGGGGGGGGGGGGCAAACAGTACTTCTTATCAACGAAGCAGACGGACACAATTCTTTCTCTTTTACTTACTATTAAACACAAAATATAATTTCAAACGTACTTCGCATGCGGTTTCTCTAACAGCGGATTATATATGCATACATATATGGCAGAAGAATAGGAATGCCAAACGTTGGGGGTATTCCATATTTTGGAATTAAATAATTTTATAATCATTTAAAGATTTTAATAATAACTTTGTATTCTCATAAATATAGATAACAGACTAAAAAAAGATATCATATAATTTTGATGTAATGACCAAGTTACAAATAAAAAATGTAAATTCTGGTTGGGTAAAAAATGATATCGATATCAAAAGAGAAATCCCCCCTCCCCCTAGCGATATCTTACGATATCATGTGCCAGACGCCCCCCCCCCCTCCCCTCTCCTCTAAAATGATACGTTATATATGCACAGCCCCATATTAGGAGCCCCTCCATCAATTGAAAATTGAATGAAAGACAATAACAGCAAATTAAATTACTGCTTTTATTTTTTCCACCTCCTTTCTATTAACTTTAAATGAAGAAAGATTATAAAAGATAAAGTCATCGAGCATCTAAATGTTAAATTTACATTGATTGCTTAAGTTTTTATTGCACCCGTTTTCAGTTCCCATGTATTTACTGTAAAAACTGCTTCATATGCATGTAAAAGCAATGATTTTTTAGTGTTATTATTTTAGGAGTAGTGATGATTCAAAAGATCCCAGCTGCGCCGTTGCAAGAAACAACAACAAACAATATATCTGTTTGCACGTTCTGTGTTAAAATCTGTAGTTAGCGGTGGGTGAATAAGAAATGCGTCGTATCCCATAGATAAGGAGACGTCATCATTAAACTCGTTAACTTCAAATGTGAAACCTCAAAAAAGCAGAACGTAATGAAGAATTTATCGAGTCATTTCGTAGTAGTTTAATACTTTTTTTGAAAAAGAAAATGGGACGTTGCTTTAAAAAATCTATAGTTTGGGAATTTTTTAATAAAAACTATGAAAACGATAAAGTTATATCAGTGCAATGCATGAAATGTAATGCAATTTTAAGGTATTTTGGAAATACAACAAATTTGAAGGATCATCTAAAAAGGAAACATCCTGTTCAATTATCAGAGGTTGAAGCACAACAGAATCCCACAAAAAATACTGATAGTGATGAATTATTGAATTCGGGAGTATGTAAACAAAATACAAGTACTTCAAAAATCAGCAAACACACAATTGCAACAGAAAACGTTTCTGCTTCTCCTGCAAAAAAATTTAAGCAAATGCGTTTGTATGGCGCAGCCCAAAAATCGGGACCTTCTAGAGAAGAATGCCATGAATTTGAAAAAGATTTAGTGTACATGATTGCCGTTGATTGCCAACCTCTTTCTATAGTAGAAAATCGCGGTTTTATTTTTTTTATGAAAAAATATGTGCCTCATTTCAAGATCCCATCTCGTAAATTAATCTCAGAGCATGTATTACATGAAGTATATCAGTTACTAAGTTCTGAACTTAAAAACATGCTTAATTCCATCGAACATTTATCCATAACTACTGACATGTGGTCATCTGATAGCAATAGATCTTTTTTAACTGTCACTGCGCATTTTATTTCTGATTTTAAAATGCATTCTCCAGTTTTATCTACGGAAGAAATTGAAAGTGATCATTCAGCTGTAAGCATTTCACAAGCGATTAACATCTTAAATAAATGGCAAATCAATGAGAAAGTTTTTACGGTTGTAACAGATAATGCTGCTAACATGAAGAAAGCTGTAAACAATCTTAAAAAAACTCATCATCCATGCATCGCTCACACACTTAATTTATCAGTTCAAGATGCAATAAAAGAAAATGTGGAACTTAATAAATTATTGACTAAATGTAGAAATTTAGTCACACACTTTAAGCAAAGTAGCTTAGCAGCCTACAAACTAAGGGAAATCCAAGAACAAATGGGACTTAAAGATTTAAAACTTAAGCAAGATGTTCCAACCCGGTGGAACTCTGGGATTATTCTGATGGAAAGATTGTCTAAAATGAAATCTCCTTTATCAGCAGCCCTTTCTGATTTAACGTCTGCACCAAAGAGTCTTGAGGCATCAGAGTGGGTAACAATAGATGATTGCACCGCAATTTTAAAACCGTTTGTATTTTTGACAGAAGATTTATCAGGCCAAACATATCCAACTGTATCTAGAATAACACCACTAATAAAAGGACTTTGCACCTGAATAAAAAATAAAAAAGCCACCACGGATATTGGAAAGAAATTAATATCATCTCTTTCGCAAATCATTTCTAAGCGTCTTGAATGTTTCGAAACAACAAAAACTGTTGCTAAAGCCACATTTTTGGATTCTCGCTTTAAAAAGACTGCTTTTGGGACTCCAGAAAATGCAGACAATGCTGAAAAATGGGTGACTGAAGAACTCGGTGAAATCCTTCAGAGTATTGAAAATTGTGATGATTCTCATTCACAGAAATCTACTTTTACAGTAAATAACCCTATTACCAGTGATAATGTTGAAGATGATCTGTGGTTTGATTTTGACAAAGCAATTTCTGAAATGCCTTCTACTGTTACGCCAACAGACACAGCTACAATGACTGTTAAACAGTATCTTGACCTTCCCCATTCAGATCGCAAAAAAGATCCCTTGGAATTTTGGAAATATCACAGTAACACATTGCCACTTCTTTCTAAATTAGCTTCGAAATATCTCAGTGTACCAGCAACTTCAGTACCCGCAGAACGACTTTTCAGCAAAGCTGCTATTATCACTAACGACAGACGAAACAGACTGGCTCCAAAAAAATTAGATGAACTTCTCTTCATAAGTGAGAATGCGGAGTTAAATATCTAATAAGTAATATTAGTTGCTTTTGTTTTTATTTACGCCAATTTTATAATTCTCAAAGTAAGATTGTACATGTTATTTTAAACAGTTGAAGCAGATTGGTTTTTAATATTATTAATTTATAATAATATTTTAGAAAAAAATCAAATAATTTTGCTGTCTTGAAATAAGTGTGTTTTATTAATCTAAAGCTTCTGATAAAACATATATAACATAAATGTAACTATTCAAGGCAGATATTTTAAGTAATCTTTAATTGTTTATCGCTTTATTCAACTTATTGATGTAAGTGTATTAGATTACTATTATTGATGTAAATTTTATGATATATATACATATATATATTGCGCGTGTGTGTGTATTTTATTGGTTAATTTTTTTGCTATTTGTGTATCTAAGTTTTACGTTTTCGCATGAGGATGTAAGTTTCATGGTCGCATTTGGTGTATTCCTCTAATCTGTTAGTAAACTTCCACCAAAAATAAATAGATGAATAAATAAAATAAAATAAAACGTTACAATCTGCAACAAAACCAGTTTTATCATGTATTTTCGGTATTGTAAAATTTTGGTTTACTTTAAAAACTTGCCTTATTTATTAGGGATTTGGTACTAAAATTTTTCCCTGGATGTCGAGTTTTGAAACTCGTGTCCTCACATATTTTTCACTGATTCAGAAGCTCTAAAATTAGATCTGTAATTTTAGAAGAAATTCCTTATAAAATTTTCTTTGTTAAGAGAGCAAATAAACAGCCTTACAAATTCATCTGCTTTTCTATAATTATATGTATCCAGTACTCATCTGTTAATTTTTGGTATAATGTGCTATTCCGATTCTTTATAATTTATTCATTTTGTAAAGACTTTCATTTCGTTTTATGATGTTCCTATATAGAAATTTAATATAAAATTTCGACAAATTTAAGTGTATTCTTTCTTCTGTATACATACTTAAAAAATAACAGTACAAAATGTTTAGAATCATTTGTTTAGAAAAAAGTTTAGTTTTTTCTAGGTGAGCTTAGCTTTCATCTGTCTATGTATATATTTGGTGTACAAACGAGTGTTAAAGTATTTTAGCACGGATTTTCATGCGTGCACTCTTGAAATATACTAAAAACACACAGATTTTTTTTTTTTACTATAGTATAGCCCAAAATTTAATTTAATAAAATTTAAAATATCATAACTCAGTAAGCTTGAACATACATGAAAGCATTTTTTTTTTCTTTTTTTGCTTACTAGAGGTGCACGGAGTAAAAAAATCTAACTATAACTTACACCTATAAAAGTTGAACCGTGCAAAAATTTTAATTTTGTATTTTAATACGTATGCAGCAAATTGTAAAACCATATCTAAATTTATACTTGAAATTGAATGAGTTCTTGATTTGAATATTTTTTTAAATTGGATGTATGTTTCTGCCATCAGAGGTTTGAGAGATAATCACTATAACCTCTGATTTGAATCAGCTAGTATCACAGTATAGTACCACAGATACAGAGTTCTAAGTATAGTAAAAATGCATTATACACCATCAAAACGGTTTACAATATCAAGCCGTTTATCGCTCAAATCATTCGACCCAAACAAGACAAGTACGAGGAGATTCATTGGACAGGGTAAGGTTTTCAAAATGAGCCGTAAGTGTTTGGGCCGAATTGTAACCGGTTTTAGGGTTGCATTTTTGGCTTCAAGCAAAAGCAGCACATTTCATCAACATTAGTCTTAGTGCTCTGACCCTAGTATACTAGAGTCCTGCATCGGGACGAGCGACCCGATGTTACCCACACTTGACTACACGGGTCGGGTCAGAAGGTCTATTTCCTCTTTTTCACTGAGAGGCTACTTCAGTCAAGCGAAAAGACAAGACCCGCTTGCTAATACTAATCCTATGGAAGAAATTTATAAAGATATCTCGTTTGCATTTCAATATTTTTTAATGTTTTTTTGCATTGTATAGCTGAGATCGATCTGTACAAAGGATATTTTTTTACTTTTTCGATTTTGTTTAAAGGTATTTTTTAATGAGGACACTTTTATTTCCGAAACCGGTTTCGAAAGCGAAAGCATCCTTATAGAAAACATCTGCAATCAAAATCGAAAAAGTAAAAAAACGGCCTTTGTACAGATTGACCTCAGCTATTCAATGCAAAGAAAATCCTTTAAAAATGTTGAAATTCAAATGAGATATCTTTATAAATTTCTTCCATGGGATTAGAATTAGTGAGCCGACTGAAGTAACCCCTTAAGCCTAAATCACGAGCAAATAATTGCGATAGCAGAATTATCGAGAAAGCCCTATCACTACTATGAAATTTTCGGCTAAAATAATAGCTAAGTTTTCCAACAACTGTTTTTAGCTTCTCTCGTTGTAATCGATTGTAAAACATCTCGATTGTAGATTCTAGGAATTAGTCGATGGCTGTATCGATTGTGATTTTTTACGATGTCGATTTTTCTCGATTGTCGAATTCTCGAGAATCGCCCATCACTAGCTCTGGTCATTCTATAGGGTACTATGTTTTTATTCTTATCAAAATCTTCATAATATAAGAATCTAAGATAATTGTGATCTTCTTCGTCTACAGATATTTGCAAAAAAGCTTTTTCAATATCAGCCGAAAAAGCAATTTTATGTAAACGGCATTTCAAAATTATGTCTAAAACATTAGGATTTAAGTTAGGGCCATGATTCAAACATTCGTTTAATGATAGAGAATCACCATATTTGGAAGAAGCATCATAGACTATGCGCATTTTTGTTGTAGTTTTGTCGTCACGGATAACAGGTCTGTGTGGCATGTAATAGGAATTATTGGAATCTTTCTCGGTGCACAATTCTGTTACACCCTCATTAAACTGTTCTAACAAAATGGAGTTATATTCCTTAAGTAAGGAATCATTTTTCAGGAATTTATTTTCTAAACTGGAAAACCACTTCTTTGCTACTTCAAGATTATTTCTAAGCAATTCGCGAGAATTTTTCTACAATAATTTTGCTTCATAGCACCCATTTACGAATTTTTAATTTTCTTTAAATTCATTTATTACCTCATGATCGGTAATGTTCTTTTCATTGCTTTCAGCAATGCCAATTGCTTCGAGATCCCAAAATGCTTTCAGCTGAGTATTTATATTTTCAACTGAAACACGCAAACAAGCTACTTTTTTTTTATTCGACTCTATCTGCCCTTGCACCGTATGACCGAAAATAGTTTCTGCAACGTATAATTCTTTTGTCAATTTTCCCTCGATTCCCTTTAATATTTTCCTCAAATAGTCAGACCCTAGCAAAATATTTATTTCCTGTTCAAGACCTGTATCAGCAGGCTTAAAGCCTCTTGTTCTCATTATGTCTAGAAGTTCTGGTTCTAGGGTTTTTACAGAAGCTCCAGTTATATTATCAACCACAAAAGCTTCGATCTTTATCGAGTTAATAGGTTGCACAATACTGGCTAATTCAAGAGCAACAACTTCATAACATGATTCATAAGGGCGTCTCCGCCCAAAGGGATAAACTAATAAATTTTCTTTTCGCAATGGCTTCAATTTTAATTTTTGTATTAGGGATCTCTTCACAAAGCATTTTTCTGAAACAATATCTCATAAAAAGCGCGCCAAGAAGCATTGTTTACCAGCAGTCACAAAAACTGTAGACGTCTGCAATAATGTAGTTTTACTTTGTTTATATTTTTGTTCCGACATCATAGATACAATTGCACCTTTCTTTTTTTTCAGGATTTTTTTTTGTTGTTTCTTTAAAACTAAACAAATAACTATGGGTGTTGTTACCACATTTGGAACAAGGATTATTTTTTGTTCTACAATTAACTGATAAATGCGACTTATAAATGCATTTGTAACAGCGACCTTCTTTCTTTAATTTATATCGTTTTTGTTCAACTGTGAATTTCAAACAATTCAGTCCTACATGTTCAGAAAACTTGCAAAATATACAAAACTGTTTTGTAGATGTATTTAAATCAGGAGCTGAAGGTATCTTTTCTTTTGAGGAAAATTTTGATATTTACTTGAAGAATTTTCATATTTGGTTTTAGAATTTTCATAAGCTTTGCTTTGGGAATTATTTACTAAATTAGTAGCTTCACGGCATCTTAATTCCGTCTTAATAATATTTATTAAATCGGTGACTTCACAGTCCTTATAGGGGTCACGTTTTCGATGGAAATCTACTATCAAATTTTCTGGTAATAACCCTAATAATATGGGTAGTAATAAATGGCTGTAGGAGCCTGATGTTACTCCTAACGCATCAAGATTTCTCATACAAGTTTCAATATTATCGTACAGCTTCCTGAGCAAAGTGACATTATTACTAAATTTCACTGGTTCAAGATTTAAAATTTTGTTCATGTAACAGTTTATGATATTTTCCAGCTTCCCAAACCTTTCTTCTAACAACTTTAAACATGTAGAATAATTTTCATCTGTCAGTTCAAAACCTGCTACAATATTATATGCAGGTCCAGATAAAAAGGATTTAAGATATTGGAATTTTTCAATTTTTGACAACGATTCGTTTGAATCTATCGCGCTAGTAAATAAATTGAAAAATTCTAAGAACTGGCTTGAATCACCAGAAAATTTTTCTATGTTTAGTTTAGGCAACTTCACTACCAAAAATGATTTAATACCGATTTTTGAGCCGTTACTTGGTTCTAGTAAAACTTTTTGTTCAGTTTCGATTTTATATTTTTTAAGCCTCATCTTAATTTTAAATTTCAAACTTGATATTTTTTCAGAATATTCTTCTACCGATTTCAGTTCTTTTTCATATTCAGTTTTTTCCTGAAATAGCTCATATATTTCGAAATCTAATTCCCTGAGTAGAGTTTCCTTTTCATTTACGAGCTCTAATGATTCCATTAAAGAATTGCAATCAGTCTTATCAATATCAACAGATAACAATGTATCACATTTTGTGATTAATTTAGTAACAGCTGTGCGAAAAGTAGCTCTTGTGCTTTTAATCTTTTCTTGTTTATCCATGCTTAAATTTTAATTCATTTTTCAAAACAAATTATCATGATAAATGTTTATTTTCAAGAAATCAACAGTCATGCAGAATAATAAAGGTATTTCTTACCTTTTTCCGGGTTTTTGAGGCACCAAAGAATAGTGAATAATCTTCATGTTTTTCAGGAGTTTCACGATATTATTATTGGGAGAGCATAGTTGAAGAATTCACGATTCGTGTTAAATCATATTAAGTCATCAAGCATATTTCACTACTGAAAGTGACGCAGGTGTTGTTCAATATAAATAAGCACAGAAAGAGTAAAAACTTTGAAAATTCTATTTTTACACTTTTAAATATGTACAAACTATTTACAGCGAAACATTTGGATATATTTGTTAAATATATATATATTCCCCACTGGGAATCCAAGATAATATTTTATAAATTTCAGCAATTATTTTCTTCTATAAAGAAGCCATGAAACAATAGCATTCATATTCGAGATAAATTTCCTTTTTAAAATTAAAACATCATTCCTTCTATTAGAAGACCAAGACAAAAAAAAAAAAAAAAAAAAAAAAAGAAAGAAAAAAAAAAACATATACGCAGTCTACATGTTGTGTTCAACTTTTTTCATTACTACTTCAAAACTAAACTAAAAGAACAAGAGAAAAATGATTTTAATATTAATTCTCTAGTCAGACCATGTGATCTGGCGCCTGCGGTCTGGTCGAGAGAGGAAGGGGTTTGTGAAATATTCCACAATTACACAACACATACCTATTTACACTATGAACATTTTTACAACTGGATTAATTTGAGAAGAAATTCTGCTTGTTTAAGCATTGTCCCACGCGAGGAAAAAACAACACGCGTACTTTTCACAACCTCTACATACTAGCTTCAGTTCAAGACTCTAAGGCGCGCAAAACTATGGAGCGCGCGTGATGACAAGAATGAGGAGAATGACGGTTGGTGCTGCCACCTATTGAAATAATGACCTTTAAAAATATGTGCCTGTTGCAGTAGTATATTAAATTAATAGATTTAGTCATATAATTCATGATAATATTTATTTTTGATTGTCTCCAGATTTTAATATCATTTGAATATTAAAAGTGCTTGGAATACATGCTGTGTGTTATATTTATAGTATAAAGATAATAAACGATATGAAATCAAATGTGTCTTTTGTCTTACATACGCTGTTAGCCCAACTCGATCTATCTGCAACTCTGACTCTTCTCCAATAGGGCATTTTAGGTTCAGGCTTTGCTCTGAAAGTTCAGCAACAGCAACGGCAGAAACATATGATCAGGAGACGCGTCCCTGCAGCCACACTTATACAATGTCTATGGAGGTGCTACGCAGCCGATCCTAACTCAATGTCTGTAGCAACTTGGAAAATACACCAGGTGCCGATGCCATCCCCACCACCGTAAGTATATCGATATTTTGCTTTTCAATATTTTACTTCTTCCTTTTTAGTATTTTGTTCTGGGCGTGCTCACCCCATTTCGTTTTCGTGAACTGCATTTCAAGCACGATTTGAAATGACATTCCAACGTTATGACTGATATTTCTGTCATTTTCAATATTCTTTGTATAAAATTCGATAATTACAAGGTGATTGCATAAATTTAAAAGTAATTATTTTCTATACAAAGTCAGTGTTGCCAAATGGGCTACCTTTTTTAGAATCAGATTCTTGATTTGCACCACTTTTTTGAAATGATAAAATGTGCCTTATTTAGTGACATATTAAATAAGGCAAAAACAAAGGTAATTTTACCGTTTCAAAAAAGTGGTGCCAATCCAGAAATCTTAATTTAAAAAAAAGTAGCCCACTGGCAACACTGTACAAAGTATTTATTTTACCTTTTCCCGATTTG
The DNA here is from genome assembly GCA_963932465.1 of Maratus speciosus. Lineage (NCBI taxonomy): Eukaryota > Metazoa > Arthropoda > Arachnida > Araneae > Salticidae > Maratus > Maratus speciosus. The sequence goes on along the minus strand of OZ010799.1, from coordinate 218,698,968 downwards.
AAGTAAATTTAAATTAATCATTGTGAATGTGTACCATGGCTAGACATTTAAAACACAAAGAGGACGGGAAATGCCATTTGCAGAACTGCCAAGTCTCCGGCTTTTTGGATACCAGTATTTTAATACAGAAAATGCTGTTTTATTTAATTAGAACAATTGGGCGATTTAAAGGAACAATATTTTCTCTAAAATAATAGTGGTGTGCTAAAAGCCGGAGACTTGACAACACTGCATTTGGCGACTTTTGGATTTCTGTAACTCATCGCACGAACAGGAATTTGGCATTGTATATGTTATATTATTTCTCAGGAATAGTATATACAGTTAGTGTAATATTCATACTACTATTTCAGGTAGAGATAGTGCAGCTATTGTATTATTTTAAACATGAACACAGAAAATCCTTTTCTTAAGTACTGCAACATGCAAGAATAACGTCCACAGTCAAAAAATGAAAAATAGCTTCATGCAATGAGTTACGTCATTAATCTATTGGCATCATTAACGTTTATATGCGTGCATTTCAATTTTTTCTGAAATTCGGAATTCATGCCAGAAATTCTGAAGGGTTTTTTTTTTTTTCACTTTACTTAAGGACATATGTTTGTTTCTTGATTACATAAAGTCAAATTCGTTTTCCAAAATTTCTGGTACGGATTTGAAATTTCAGATTAAGAAAGAAATTCTTGAAATGCACACAGGTATTTATGCATGTATTTAAATTCTATAAATTCTTTTAAGTCAAAAGCAAAACTAGTTATGAATAAATATACGTTCTTTTAAGTTATGGGAAACTTTCATATTTATGTGATGCTTCTTAGAACTAGTGACGGGCAGAATTAATGGTTTTATTATTCAAAATAACCTTTCGGTATGCGCAAAATCATTGTTTCCAACATTTGTATATATTTTTATTCAGTTACCATCAAAAATTTAGTTAAAAAAAATCATAGTTTCCAAGGTTCGTAATTGTCTTAATCAATTCCTTCAAGGCAGAATCAATGGTTTTATTATACAAATTAATCATTCGGGCATGCGCAAAATCATTGTTTCTAGCCTTTACATATTTTTAATCAATTACCATCAGAAATTTAGTAAAAAAAAAAATAATCATAATTTCCATAGTTAGTAATCGCCTTGATCAATCCCTTCAAACATTTTGAAATTTTTTTTCTACTTTTGTGGGGCTTTTAAAATAATTCTAATTAAAATAGGAAACTTCTTTTACCATACAACATTTCTGGTACAAATTGATTTTTTTTTAAAGATTAGCAGGTAAGCTATTGTGTATGCCCGAATGATTCTTTAGAACAGTAAAATCATTCCTTCTGTCCATCACTACATAGAACATGACACAGTAACATATTTAAACAACAACCGGAAATTATTTATTACTAGTGAAAACATTACAGATTTTTTTTCCAGAAAGTGTGTTACATTTTTGTTTAAATCTTTGAGAATGCTAGTTTAAGAAATGTGGAAAAGAATTCCTTTCCTCGTGAATTACCATATGGAAAATTTTTATTTCGATTTATAAACGAAAATGGATAAGTAAATAATATCGACATCACCACAGACCTCATTTGAAATAAATTGAGTGTTACTCAATTTTTGTGACGTTTCTTCTATTACATGTAATTTCTTTATGTAAAATATCCTTCTTTATATTTGGTCTTCTATTTCTTTACTTTTTTCTTTTTCTGATTAATTTTTTTTCTTTTTCTTCTTCTCTCCTTTCTTTCAAACTTTTCTCTTTCTAGTTTTCCGACAGGGTCATTCAACAATCCAAAGAGGAAAGATAGACAAGATATTACACCTACTAGTGGCAGCATGTAAGTATATTGAAATAACAAAAAGCTGCCAGAGTTGCCAATTTAGCGCGTTTCTATATTAAAAATATATGCACGAATTTCCGAATAGTAATTTTTTGTAATTTAATCTTAGAATGTCTGCCATTAACCCATTAAAGACGGAATTATTTTTTCTTTTATAAATACAAAAATTGCATTTCGCACCACTTTTTTGCAAAAGAAAAATTTATATAATTTTATAGCAGAATTTCTGTCATTAAACAAAATGAAAATTTTTGTTATAAATTACTGGTATTCAAACAGCAAAAAGGTTGACAGTTATGCTGTGACCATATGGTAACGCTAGTCCTTAATGGGTTAAATAAAAGGAATATTACTATTCGGAAATACTGGTTTACCTTTTGAATAAAAAAAAGCGCTAATTTGACAATACTGAAAGCCACTAATCGTCAGTAGAGGGCACCACCGCGTAGTTAAAAAAGCATTAACTATTTATTTTATACCTTTATTGTGAGATAAGACTTATGAATCAAACTAATTACTGTATTTACTGGCGTATTAGTCAACCGCAAAATTAATAGAAATAATGTGTCCTTCCGTTTAAATACCAATATTTTTTAATTTTTTTCATTACATTATTTAAGGAGAATTTTTTAAAAATTTATCTCTGATTAAATAAGTCGAAGATTACTAAAGTTAAATACTGGTATTAAGAAGGAAGGACATGTTATTTTGTTCTAGTTTTGAAGTGAACTTATATACGAATATACAGAGTGTTTCATAAAAGATGGGCAAAACTTTGAGAAGAGGTAGTACACACCCAAACAAACAACTTTCGTCAGAGAATGCATGGTCGGAAATAAAACGCAAAGGTGCTAGCTCATTTGGAAAGTTGATTCATGTAAACGTTAAAGCTTTATTCCTGTTGCGAGTTATCGGGAAAAGAACAACACTAATAGCATGCAAACGTGATATGAATGTTATGGGAAGAATAAATAATTGCATGCAAAATTTCGCCTCGGTGCGACACAAATGCCCCTGATCCGAGTGTGCGTCAATCGCGGTAGGAACATATCGGAAGATGTTGGCCATCACTATTAATGAAAAGGTTGATATGCATTTTATCTACGGAACTGCAAATGAAAATTCAACGATTCTTCGGAAAGCGCTTTTGCATTTATCACCTTGTATTTATCATCTAATCGTTCTTTGTGTGTTTTCAACTCGTATAACAACATCACATTCGGCACCCACTAGCACTTTTGCGTTTTAAATCCGACCATGAATTCTTTGACGAAAGTTGTTTCTTTGGATGTCTACTATCACCTCTTAAAGTTTTGCCCATCTTTTATGAAACACCCTGCATATGGTAATTATCCAACACAAATATTTGTAATCCTACTAAATAGCTTTAGCAGAACGAACTCATATGTCCTTATTAGAAAATTATAAGCCGCATGAAAAGTTTTTTAAGCTCTTATGGGCGTATCTGTGCCTTTTTCTCACATATTTTTAGAGGTCCGAGAGTAACATTCATCACTCCGAAGAGGATAAATGAAGAAGATAATACAGCAATCAGTGACAGCACGTAAGTATACCTAGATAACAAAAAGTCATCGGCCATCTAGATTCCTGAAATACTAGAGATCGATGTAGTCCTATTTTTGGATATCACTATTTCCAAAAAGTAATCTTCGTGATAAATTTATCATGCAAATGTTGTAGAAATTGTCAAAGAAGTTTGTTTCCTTGCAAATATTGTAGAAACTCCCAAAGAAGTTTTTTTCTTGCAAATGTTGTAGAAGCATACCAAGAAGATTTTTGTTTTGAAATAATTGTAGTCAAAAATGTGACCACGTCTCCATCTGCAAGCAACATGTAGAAAAAAACGTACTTTATTGTATTTTTATGCGTTTTTTGTTGACTTAGATTTGCAAATCATAGGAATCAACTATTCAAAACCTAAAAACCTCACCTAAACCTAAAGATCCTAATAATTACCTATAGCCCAACATTTTTCTTGCAAATGTTGTAGAAACATACCACGAGGAATTTTTTTTGAAACAGTGGTAGTTTAGAAAGTGACTCGTCTTCTCCTGTAAGCACCACGTAGAAAAAAGAAACACACATACTTTACTGTATTTACTTTTACTTTTTTTTGTTGAGCTAGATTCGCACATCATATGAATCAATTATCCAAAAACAATTATTCATAAATTATCTAACCTAACAAAACTAACCTAAATCTAAAGATTCTAATAAATAGCTGTAACCCAACATTTTTCTTGAAAATGTTGTAGAATCCTTCCACGAAGATTTTTCATTTTGAAACAGTGGTAGTCAAAAAGATGGCCACGCCTTTTCCTTCAAACACCACGTAGAAAAAAACCACACATACTTTGTTGTATTTATTTTTCTGTATTTTGATGAGTTAGATTCGCACATCATAGGAAACAATTATCCAAAACCTAAAAACTAACCTAAACCTAAAGATCCTAATACACTGGCCTCCAAAAGTTAAGGTACAGGGACTGGATGCTTTCGATTTCACACGTTTTGCCGAATATCTACCAAAATTATTGGCGAATTGTTCTTGAACTTCTAGGTTGTAAAGAACATGTTTGATTTCATATTTCTCGGTGAAGATTTACCGGCGGTACAATTACTGGGCTAATAATAAATTTAATAATAAAATAATATTTGCGATCACCTATGTAACAGAAAAGGCTGGAAATGGTTTTTCACTGTGGTAAATGACTATTTGGGTCCTGTTCAACGTTTGTATGCATTTGTGTAAGCACAGCACTCATATTCTTGAAGAAGTTAATGTTTTTCTGAAAAATTCAAACGTTTTTTGTTTATAGTATACAGAGTTTTCAACCAACTTTAACACAACTTTCCAAAAACCTGAAAAAGAACAGTAGGAACAGTATACTGCAATTAAAACATGAATATATTGAATATTTGATGAGATATGGGCATTTGTATGAAATAATTTTTAACTGCGCATACGTGGAAGATCCTAAAATATTTAATATATATATAATTTGGTAGTCAGCTGTTTAGGGCAACTTATATAAAAAGTCTAGTCAAATATCGCAAAAATTCACAAAGATAGGGTCGATATAGTGAGTTGCTTCCTGAAAATAGCTTTATTAAAAGGGATTTTCCACAACTTTTCAATCAGCTCACTATATCTTTCTAAGTTTTCACAACATTTGACTGGACATTTTATAGACGTTGCCACAAAATACTGACTACCAAATTCTGAAATAAAATTTTTGAAATCTTCCGAGCATGCGCAGTTAAATATTATCTCATACAAATGCCCATATCTCATCAAATATTCAATATATTCATGTTTTAATTGCAGTATACTATTGCTACTATTCTTTGGAAAGTTTTCGGAAAGTTGTGTTAAATTTGGTTGAAAACTCTGCATGCTATAAGCAAAAAACTTTTGAATTTTTCACAGACACAATAACATCTTCACGAATATGAGTGCTATGATTATCCAACTGCACACAAACGTTGAACAAGACCCAAATAGTAATTTAACACAGTGACAAAGCATTTGCAGCATTTTCTGCTACATAGGTGATCGCAAATATTATTTTATTATTAAATTTATTATTAGCCCCCTAATTATCCTCCCGACTGAATCTTCACCAAGAAATATGAAATCAAACATGTTCTTTTCATCCCAGAAATTCAAGAACAATTCGCCAATAATTTTTGTTGATATTCGACAAAACGTGTGCTATCGAAAGCATCCAGTCCCTGTACCTTAACTTTTGGAGGCCAGTGTAAATACCTGCAGCCCCGATTATAAAAATTATAAACCTTATTACAAATACTTTCAGCTCTTATGGACGCAGCCAATCAGTTTTCTGAATTCTTTTTCTAGTGTACAGAAAGTCTCAAACGCCAATCCAAAGAAAACTGGTAAAGAAGAATCTACGCAAACTTGCGGCAGTATGTAAGTGTACTTAAATAACAGAAAGTAGCCACCTATAAGTAGATATAAGATCACATGGTTAAAATTTTTTGAAGTTTTGTTTTACTTTATTTACCTTTTCGTTAATTTATACGGAGTGTTTCTAAATTAATATCGGCGTTTAAATGCTTGGTAGTATTTATTACATAAAACTTAAAATTATAATTAATACTTAAATTGAAAGAGAAACTCAAACAGTTTTACCTACAAGCTTACAAGTGTTGAATGTGAGTACCTTTCGTCACACGGCACACTTAAAGTGGATAGCTCAGTTCTTCCCAAACGTTGATTAGCAAAGATGTTCTGTTCAGACGCTCACCCGATCTGACTCCATGTGATTTCTACCTGTGGGAGTTCATAAAGGATCATGTGTATGTGCCTCCACTACCAGCTGACAATTGCAGCTGTTGCAACAATGACCGCACAAGCACTAATCAACGTTTGAGAAGAACTGAGATATCGACTTAATATGTGCCGTGTGACGAAAGGTGCGCATGTTGCACACTTGTAAGCTAGTAGGCTTGTATGTTTGAGTTGCTCTTTCATTTTATGTATTAATTATAATTTTAAGTTTTATGTAATAAATACTACCAAGCGTTAATACCCCGATATTCATTTAGAAACACCCAGTATATTCAGATCGTCATACAAGCTGCGAACTAAAATCAGAAAACCATCAAACAACGTCTGGGTGAATGAAGCTAGAATTGCGAGGCAAGTATCTGGGGTGACCGAGCCAGTATTTGATCAAATAAGGTCGATACTAGGGGTTTTTATTATATTTCTTTCCTTTTAAGTTTTAGAGGTAAAATAACATACTTTCTACAACCCTTAATGAATGTCCTATAATGGGCAAAAAATGAAATCCCCGAAATTAAATGACAACAGAATTATAAATAAATAGTTTCTTTAATTGCCATTTTACCAGTAGTTGATGAATCGAAGAAATCGAAGAAAATGGAAAAATTAATCTTTAAAATATCATGCTTACACTGTAAAAAAAAACGACATTTTTACAGTACAAAGTACTGTTCACCTCCCGCACAAACTCGATCACACCGAATGTGCTGTATCTTTCTTTGGTTTCCTGACTATATTAACATGGAAAATACAGTAGTTGCGTAAAATTAACAGTGCAATGTGCTGGCAATTTGGACGCCAGCAGTTTGTGCTGTAAAAAATGCGTCCAAATTGTCAGCACATTGTGCTGTTAATTTTACGCAACTACTGTATTTTCCATGTTAATATAGTCTGGAAACCGAAGAAAGATACAGCACATTCACTGTGATCGAGTTTATTCTGGCAAATTTACAGTGGTTTTTTTACAGTGTAAGGGGACCAGGTAAGAAAAATTTGGGGAAAAAATCAATTTTTATTTTTTTATATGATTAAATAGTTTAAACTTTTATCTTTCAAAATATGTGTCACACATGTTTACATATTAAAAAAGAAGTGCTGGTATTATTCATTATTTTTAAGAGTACTTCACAGCTTAATGGCCATTAAGGTGGTTCGAAAAAACCAAAATATTTATACTCGAAATGTAATAGTGCGGAAAAGTTACCTTTTGAAATAAAGAATAAATTCGTAAAATATTACATCGATCGGTTAATATCTTTTGCCGCCGCAAAGGCGCCGAAATTTCAAAAAATCGCAAAAAACATGTTTTTTTCAATTATTTGTTTAATTATCCAAAGTACCAATACAATCTCTAATTGAACGAAATAGCTGCTTGAAGATATGAGAAATGCCCCGGTAAATGTTCATTATGATGAAATCATATCTTTTATGCAGCAAAGAGACCATATTTTAAAAAGAATTGCAAAAATTTCAATTTTTCCTTTTTTCTAAATTTTTATAATATGTCTAGAAATAAATAAATTTACTTGTCTAATAATATGTCTATTAATATGTCATACATTTTTATAACTATTTGTAATAGGCTGTAAAATAAAAAGGTAATCATTCAGTTATCTTAACGTTCGCTTCCTCTACTGATGGTTTACTTCATAACAGCCGTTCATGCATCAAAAATCACAAAAATGATATAAAATGAACAAAGTATTTTAATATTTTATAATTTAAAATGCAGAGATGTTTAACCGAAACGGGTTAAATAAATTTAAAATGAAGAAGTATTTAAAGTAAATGAACATTATAATATGAATTGTTTGTAGATGAAGCCATTATTCTTCGAGAGGTTAAAATAGATCAGATGTGATCCTCCCTCAGTTCTAGTCCACAAACTTTAACAGCGCTTCTGTGAATAATTTCTCGCATCTTTCTACTCATTGAGTGGGACAAGGAAAGTTAATAAAAGGAAAGTTATAATAGCTGGTACCTTTAATTGAACATTCTAAACTCACCAGCGTTGTTAATCGGCCGAGAAAGGTGGTTCCGTTAGTTTACAGTTTTCCCAGTAGACTAAATCCATACAATTTTAAGCTTCAAAGTTCAAGTCTGCAATGATAAATTGACGGATGGTAGTATTCGAGCCCACAGAACTTCGTGCTTTGGCGATTTGCTTCATGGCTGGAGCCCTGATGGCCTCTCCTTAATATGCTATCATTCCTATGAGGCTATTTTCATGATTTATGAAATAGTCATTTTGTGAAGTTACAGGAACTATAATCTTTCGTAGATGATCTGGCAAGTAACGAAAGTTACTAACTGTAGTGCACAGATTCTGAACATCATGAGGGATTCATCTTAATTGTAAACCAACTGATGCAATACACTTTCAGGATGCACTCAAACAGTATGACAAGTTAAGAAGAATGTTTCTCTGTTCCAACGTATAGTCTCAAAATTCGATTAGCAGCTGTGCTTCACGTTGCGTGAGATATTGGTTCAGGGACTCAGCAAAAAAGGTCAATTGAACACACGCGTGTTGAAAGAGCTTGCAATATTTCCAACATATACGTCTTGTCAGTTGAAAAATCATCTTTACCAACAGTTAGGTGATCAGGTTAAATTGGCTTAAACTTTGCAATTGGTAATGATTCGCATATCACAAGGGATCAACCAATGGGGCCACAATATGAAAGAGGACCTGTCTTTTTTCATCAAGATGTTAAAAAAGATGCCTCAGCGGAAGCTCATTGAAGTGCTTTTTTTTTTTTTTTAACTTGTTCTCAAGTAATCATGTAACACCGTCTTTGCATCCTGTAAAGACAATTTCACCAAATCCGATTGCAAATATTTTTACAGTTTATATTTCATTTTTCTTTAAAAAATCTATAATGTCATTGCATATAGAAATCGCCTTGTCAGTCGATGGGGTCAAATGACGAAAATAATAAAGACCTGGTTCTAGCATCAAAGAGATATGTTCTTCATAGCTGCCAACTCTTCCGCTTTTTTAGACCACAAAAATTTAATAGAAATTTGTGCCTTATTTAATCGGAAGATAACGGCGATTTAAAAAGATAAAATTTACTATAAAATTTTTGTGGTCTGAAAAAGCGTAAGTTGTTGGCAGCTATGGTTCTTCCTTGACTTCGCAAAGATGAAACATTGATGCATCTTTAACCTGGCAGATTGTCTATCTTTAGGACCATCAAAGTTTAGAGTAAAAGTAGTATATTTATTACAAGTGCAATATGGCCCTCTAGCAGCAAGAAAATAATTTTACGTGCAGGTGTTTCTATCATTGAGTAGATTTTTCTGATAGAATTTCAGTGATCATAGATAACAATCTGCATGAAATTAACAATATAAAATTCCTTCCCAGTCTATTAGACATCTAAAAATTCGTAAAATATTATGAAAATTGAAAAAACAAAAAATTTAAATTTTTAATATTTTTTAGAAAATTTGGCCCTGTTGCGGCGGTAAAAGCAATGATGTCACCCGAAATGAAATTTTGCTTTTACATTACTTTTACTTATACCTTGGTGTGGCTATTGCGTTCTATTAGAAATTGAATTGATATGTTTGGATAATTTAAATATTATGAAAATTGAAAAAACAAATAAATTAAATTTTTAATATTTTTTAGAAAATTCGGCCCTGTTACGGCGGTAAAAGCAATGATGTCACCCGAAATGAAATTTTACTTTTACATTACTTTTACTTATACCTTGGTGTGGCTATTGCGTTCTATTAGAAATTGAATTGGTATGTTTGGATAATTTAAATATTATGAAAATTGAAAAAACAAAAAATTTCAATTTTTATTATTTTTTAGAACATTTGGTCCTGTTGCGGCGGTAGAAGCAAGGATGTCACCCGAAATGAAATTTTACTTTTACATTATTTTTACTTATACCTTGGTGTGGCTATTGCGTTCTATTAGAAATTGAATTGGTATGTTTGGATAATTTAAATATTATGAAAATTGAAAAAACAAAAAAATTTCAATTTTTAATATTTTTTTAGAAAATTTGGCCCTGTTGCGGCGGTAAAAGCAATGATGTCACCCGAAATGAAATTTTACTTTTACATTACTTTTACTTATACCTTGGTGTGGCTATTGCGTTCTATTAGCAATTGAATTAGTATGTTTGGATAATTTAAATATTATATAAATTAAAAAAACAAAAAATTTCAATTTTTAATATTTTTTAGAACATTTGGCCCTGTTGCGGCGGTAAAAGCAATGATGTCACCCGAAATGAAATTTTACTTTTACATTACTTTTACTTATACCTTGGTGTGGCTATTGCGTTCTATTAGAAATTGAATTGGTATGTTTGGATAATTTAAATATTATGAAAATTAAAAAAACAAAAAATTTCAATTTTTAATATTTTTTAGAACATTTGGCCCTGTTGCGGCGGTAAAAGCAATGATGTCACCCGAAATGAAATTTTACTTTTACATTACTTTTACTTATACCTTGGTGTGGCTATTGCGTTCTATTAGAAATTGAATTGGTATGTTTCGATAATTTAAATATTATGAAGATTGAAAAAACAAAAAAATTCAATTTTTATTATTTTTTAGAACATTTGGTCCTGTTGCGGCGGTAGAAGCAAGGATGTCACCCGAAATGAAATTTTACTTTTACATTACTTTTGCTTATACCTTGGTGTGGCTATTGCGTTCTATTAGAAATTGAATTGGTATGTTTGGATAATTTAAATATTATGAAAATTGAAAAAACAAAAAATTTCAATTTTTAATATTTTTTAGAAAATTTGGCCCTGTTGCGGCGGTAAAAGCAATGATGTCACCCGAAATGAAATTTTACTTTTACATTACTTTTACTTATACCTTGGTGTGGCTATTGCGTTCTATTAGAAATTGAATTGGTATGTTTGGATAATTTAAATATTATGAAAATTGAAAAAATAAAAAATTTCAATTTTTATTATTTTTTAGAACATTTGGTCCTGTTGCGGCGGTAGAAGCAAGGATGTCACCCGAAATGAAATTTTACTTTTACATTACTTTTACTCATACCTTGGTGTGGCTATTGCGTTCTATTAGAAATTGAATTGGTATGTTTGGATAATTTAAATATTATGAAAATTGAAAAAACAAAAAATTTCAATTTTTAATATTTTTTAGAAAATTTGGCCCTGTTGCGGCGGTAAAAGCAATGATGTCACCCGAAATGAAATTTTACTTTTACATTACTTTTACTTATACCTTGGTGTGGCTATTGCGTTCTATTAGAAATTGAATTGGTATGTTTGGATAATTTAAATATTATGAAAATTGAAAAAACAAAAAAATTCAATTTTTATTATTTTTTAGAACACTAGGGGGCTCTGCCCCCTACGAGCTACGCTCGCCAACTCCCGTTCAGGCACACCAAAATCCAAAAAGCACGCTAATTGCACGCATTTGATCGGCTTTAAAAATATTGAATTAAAATTTAAAAAAAAAAAAAAAATACAGTAGCGATCTCTCTGTAAACGGGTTTCCATTCGTTTTTCTTGGATTGGGGATTTTTAAGACCAAATCTGTTGCTGTTAAAAGAGATACAATGACTCTTTTCGTATTTAATTAAACACATTAGTTATTTGAAAATAAGCTAATGTAAAATGAATTAAATAAACAGTGTCATTGTCTCCCGGTATTTTTTAGCAGCGCTATAAGATAGTTCTTTTAAATAATTCATTTTAAATGTATCGTTTCAAATCTGACGTAATTTACACCAAACTTTTATTTCTGTTATTAATATTCACGTAAAAATACTTTTGTTGTTAGAAGGAAATATTATTTGCGCTGTCTTCGAATTCACGATAATAGTTGAAAAGATTATCTCAAAATATCTCGCGCAAATATATTTTTCAATTTAAATTGTTTTACCATATTTTTGGGCATTTTAAATATGACGTAAAATGCAAGTGTAAATATGGTTCTTATGACGTAATTTTCCTGCTTTTAATATGTAATCATTTAATTCTAATTTTAAAGTTTTTTTCTTTCTGTTTGTAATAGTCACGTGTAAATACATTTTTAATTTGAAGAAATATTTGATATGATAATTTGTTTCACTGTTCATACAATTGGCAACAGTTTAAATTAATGACATTTTCTAAAATTTGTAAAAAATATCTCTGGAAATGCTGAAAATTTGAATTAAAAATAGATATAAAACCTCAAAAAATGCGTCAAATAAGAAAAATAAATGCAATCTGCGCATTGGGAACTTATAACGTATAAAATGATCTAAAAATGATTAAATTCTCATGCACAGTTTTTGCTCAAATAATACTTTTTTAATGGAACGACTTTGTCCAACTTTAGCATTAAATATCTCTTAAAATAATTCTTCGATTTGAAAACTGTCTGCATCAGCGTGTTTATCAAACATTTTTCTATAATACCACCGATTTTCATATTTTTGTATGCAACAGTTTTCTTAATATTAACGATGAAAGACCATGCTTAAGCATTCAAATTAGATGCGGATCAACCCGGAATATCTACGCAGATGTTCATTGGTCCATTTCCAAATCAAAACTTTTTTTTATATATAGAAGGATTTGGTCCTGTTGCGGCGGTAGAAACAAGGATGTCACCCGAAATGAAATTTTACTTTTACATTGCTTTTACTTATACCTTGGTGTGGCTATTGCGTTCTATTAGAAATTGAATTGGTATGTTTGGATAATTTAAATATTATGAAAATTGAAAAAACAAAAAATTTCAATTTTTAATATTTTTTAGAAAATTTGGCCCTGTTGCTGCGGTAAAAGCAATGATGTCACCCGAAATGAAATTTTACTTTTACATTACTTTTACTTATACCTTGGTGTGGCTATTGCGTTCTATTAGAAATTGAATTGATATGTTTTGATAATTTAAATATTATGAAAATTGAAAAAACAAAAAAATTCAATTTTTAATATTTTTTAGAAAATTTGGCCCTGTTGCGGCGGTAAAAGCAATGATGTCACCGGAAATGAAATTTTACTTTTACATTACTTTTACTTATACCTTGGTGTGGCTATTGCGTTCTATTAGAAATTGAATTGGTATGTTTAGATAATTTAAATATTATGAAAATTGAAAAAAACAAAAAAATTCAATTTTCAATATTTTTTAGGAAATTTGGCCCTGTTGCGCGGTAAAAGTAATGATGTCACCTGAAATGAAAGTTTACTTTTACATTACTTTTACTTATACCTTTTTGTGTCTATAGCGTTCTATTAGAAATTGAATTGGTATGTTTGGATAATTAAAAAAAAAAAAAAAAAATGCAAACAGTATGTTTTTTGCGATTTTTCCGAAATTTGGTTCCTTTGCGGCGGTAAAAGATATTAACCAATCAGTGTAATATTTTACATATTTATTCTTTTTTACAAAAGGCAACTTTTCCGCGCTATTACGTTTCGATTATAAAAATTTCGTCTTTTTCGATTCACCCTAATGTCCATTTAAATTATTAATTGACTTTTTCTCAAAACTTGGTTTTGTTTGTGTTTATGACGGCCAATTATCAACACGTGAGATATAGGCCCAAAGGGGAGGAGTGCCCTTCGTGAGGGTCTTTCTAAGGGAACCTAACCCGTATTTACGCTTGGGAATCCAAGGATCGAAGAAAACCACGAAAACTCCGAACGATTAGGCCGACTGGCGCGATTGGGTTCGAACCCAGCACCTTTCCTCTAACAGCTTCGACAGCAGAACCTCTCGGCCACTGTTGGGGCCTCAAAACTTGAATTTTTCATGTTTGTGTTTCATTTTTTTCAATATCTATTAAACTTAAGAAATCAATATTTTTAATACGTTTATCATGTTATTATACTTTAACACAGGGATTTAATGATTTGTTAAGAATTATTTATTTTATGCAGTAAAATCTTACCAAAAATGCCAATTTAAAAATGCCTTTCAATAAACAATTAATAATTAATTTTCATGTTCGCTTACAAAGAAAATGGTCTCTTAAAATACGTAAAGCATGTTGCTCAAACTACTCTAAAAATTCTAGTTCTCTATATTTGTGAGAAAAGGTGCATTTAGTTGGTGTATTCTAACATGGCGGAGATAGAGCTTACCCGGTCCCCTTAATCTGTGATTAACAATAATTCATGTAAAACTATTATTTCAAATAAGCAAGATGGAAGAAGATTATTTTAACTTACCGTAATTGTCTCCAACTAAAGAAAAAAGTAAATTTTTATATTTTCCAATTAAAAAAAATCATAAAATTGCTTCTTTTACAGCAGGCAGCAGACAAGAATGTGACAACAGCTGCTCTAACATTCAAACAAAAAGTATTATGGCCAGTGACACATGTAAAACTCATTTCCATCTGAAATGACGCAATATTTCAAAAATTTGATCAACTACTGGCGCGGTTATCCAATCTACATATAAACGGCCCTTATATGAGAGTAGCTGAAGCTTTCTCCTGGTGGTGAAATTTCGAAGTTATCAACAATATGTCGAAATCTATGAGAGATAGAGAAAAAACTAATTGCAATAGTGCAGTGCATCCTCGATTTAGTATGAAATAACGTGTTAGAGGTGCGTGTGTCACATGATACTCTAAGATATCTCTAAGGCGGGGGAGGGATTTTTATTTTAATATTATTATCATCTTTGATTCAACCAAAAATTTCTCTTTTTTTTTAATATTGCTCTTTACTTCAAAACAGCCTGTTATCGTTTTTTAATCTGTTATCCTTTTTTATGAAAATACAAAGTTTTTATTAAAATCATTAAATGATTACAAAATTATTAATTCCAAATTGCGGAATACCCCAACGTTTGGCATTTTTATTCTTCTGCCACACGTGTTTGTATTTTATAATCCGGTGTTCGAGAAACTATGTCCGAAGTATGTTTGAAATGGTACTTGCTGTGTTTACTAGTAAAGAAAACAAAAAGAATGCTGAACACCTGTTTTGTTGATAAGAAGTTCTGCCTGCCACCCCCCCCCCCCCACACACACACACACAACGTGTGCTGACAGAGGCAACTGCAAGAAAACATTATTACTGTTGAATTTATTATGCAACATAAAACCTATTAGTAAATACTTTGAAATAGTAGCTATTTGTTTTAAGTGTTGTTACGTATAAAGTTATTTCATATGTAATAAAGATATTTTATTGAATTCTCTTCATTTCAATGAATAAAGTATCAATAAGAAATGTTTAACCATATCTATATAACTGAAATCAGAAAAAAAAATTGCAAAAATCAAAATAATTTTTAGACAGTGATAATGATATCACTTGGGTAGGGGAAAGAGTGGAGGTCGAAAATGTTTAACCCTTTCCGGCGCGGAGTAATTCCGTTTATAAACTGATGAAATATTGGACTGACACCCAAATTTATTAGAAAATATGAGCTTGCTTATTTTCACGTACATTATAAAAGAAAAATTTTAATTAAATATTCATGGTGTCGTTAGCCAGTTTTGGAATTAAAATTAGGTGTCCTTATTTAAGGACACCGCCCTCGAAAGGGTTAAAAGCTGATGGCGTTATATATGTGCACCCCATTATCTGTGTTAGTTTTATCGGTAAATGTACATTTTCTCATAATGCCGTTCTGCAAACTGCACGAGATTGGATAGTTATAAGTCGATGATTGGGCATAAAAAAAGTACATTTCAAAGACTTCTAACAAACTTTTTTTTTCACTGGTAGGACGTGATTTCATACTAAATTGAGGGTGCTCTGCACATTTGTAATGGATTTCTTTCTGCTATTTCTCCTTGTTTCCGAAATAGGATTGATAATTTTCAAATTTCGTTACTTGAAACGTTGCAGTCGCTCTCATATATTAAGACATAGACGGTTTACTAACAAGGAAGGTCTCCATACTGGGCATACTCGGAATATGTTGAAAAAAAATGCTGGTGAAAGTACTCATGTATGTAATAAAGGATCAGTTAAAATTAGCGGCGGAATTACAGTAGAAAATCTGTAAAAAAATAAAATACTTTCGAATAATTGGCGTGAAAAGACGAAAGCGGCACGCAATTTGGCGAGCAGCACTTTTCCTCGTCAAAAGCAAACGATTTTAATGAATCTGAAAATTGTTTGTTAATTGATTTTGAGAATATGCGGTATTTAATGAATTTAAACGTAAACCATGAAAGAATTTATTATTATTATTATTATTATTACATTTTGTATTATGCTTGTTGCCGATTTGAACGAAATTTTGCCATTGTTTTATTCTCCAATCCACATTTTTTTAAATTTAAACAGCTTTATCGGTTATAAAAATAACTTTTAACGCCAGATGAATAATGCTGCCGTAATACATTTCCATACCGAAGAAGTTGTTTCCATAGCAACAAAGTTGAATCGACAGTGCTCAATGGGGCATATTTTTGAGTTTGGAACAATTTTAATCAATTTAAATTTTGTTTTTAATCGTAAAATATAATAGTTAAAATTCGTTATAAGTACATATAAATATATATGACAAAACTATAGTTAAAAAAACTAAAAATGACAAAGCTAAAGTTATTTAAATTAAACTTATTTAAACAAATTCAACATAAAAAGTTTTTTCTTTAAAGAGTATTCGACAAGCGTATTTTTTTTAAAACTCAATTTCTTTGCCAAACGGTGATAAGTCGCCAAATAAGCGAAATTTTCATTATTTTTTTTACAGATGTTCTACCAAGGTTCCGCCAGAAATTTTTTTATAAACATATATACCCATGAGAGAAGAACATTCTGTATTTTTTTCTGATTTTTCTGAGTATGCCCGTATGGAGACCTTCCTTCTAAGATATACACTTATCTCAAAATTCTAGCTTTATCAGTAAGACGCCAGTTAATCATTTCCTGACATTTGTGTCAGGAAGGCAACTGCATAGACCGTCACCTCATCCAGTTGAAAGCGGAAATTTTAAGATTAGACAGATCTCGATTAACATATTGAAATACAACTGGTCTGTCAAGTCATAACTTGGTGCAAAACATCTGGAAACTCGGTTTTCGGGGTTTATCGCTAGGTTTACCATTGTGTTTTAATGCACCCAAAGATATAAAGACATGGAGCTCTGGGAGCAGGAAAACACAATGGTGAATCTACCAGTCAACCACTAAAATTGGGTTTGCAGATGTTTTCCACCAAGATATGACTTGGCAGGCCAGTTGTACTTTTATATGGGAGTCGTGTTTTAAATAATCCTGGAATTTAAGCCGTGAACTCGATGAGGTGATTGTTTGTGAAGCCAACTTCCGTTCTATTGGATCGTCTATTTAATTATCCAAAACATAAAGACATGATTCTACTGAATAATCGTATCAGAATGTCTTCATTAAAAAAAACTTACAAGCAGTATTAAAAAATGTTTGAGCTCTTATAGACATAACCGTGGCGTTTTCTGCATTTTTGTCTCTCTAGCGCTTCAATCGTCTCTCTCTTCAACCAAAAGAAAAAAGATAAAGAAGATAGTACATCAACTGGTGGCAGTATGTAAGTATGTCTAAATAATAGAAAGCCACCAACTGTAGGTAGATAGCAGCACCATGTAGTCAAAAAGCCTTTAAGGTATACCTATAACATCACTTCAACTCCCTGAAATTTAAGGATTTTTCGAGAGCGTTTTTTTAAGAAATGCGAAGTGTTTATAAAGACTAATTTACACTAACTCAATATACTATATTGAACTAGAAAACTGTTTTCTTTCAGCTGACATATTAAAAAATGGCGGCTTGACGGCTGATAGGCGGGCAGTGTTGAATTCAGACATTTTTCTCCGGGAGAGAATTTTGCAGCTCTAGGGGGTGGGAAATCATTATAAAATTCCAGAGAATGTTCGCCTTGCCCGACCCCTAACACATCGGAGATTTAACACAAAACAGTGAGTTTAAAAAACGATTTTTAATTCCAAAACCTATGTAGCAAAATTTAAAAATGCACTTTTAGTGATATGGAATGAATTTATTACTACCCTAGAACTACCGGAAATTTTATTCAACTTTTATAAAAATATCCCATACCCGAATTTTAATTTAAAACTAATTAACTTAATTTTTTATAAAATCTAATGTACACAAACTCAATATACTATGTTATACTAGAAAACTGTTTTCTTTCAGCTGACATATTACAAATTGGCGGCTTGACAGTTGATATGCGGACAGTGTTGAAAAAATTAGACATTTTCTCCGGGAGAGAATTTTGAAGCTGTAGGAGGGGGGGGAGGAGAGGATCGTTATGAAATTCAAGAGGATGTTCGCCTGGCCCGACCCCATAATTGTTCACAGATTGCAGAACCTCTTCGGAAATTGGGGCTCAAAGTGGGGCGTGGTAACTGAACGAAGAATTATCAGAAAAGAATAAGTAAAAAAAAACAAACAATTTTTTAGTCCAAAACCTATGGGAATATATGTAGTATAATTTACAAAATGCACTTTTAGTGATATGGCATGAATTTAACCCTAGAACTATCGGAAATTTTACTCAAGATTTATAAAAAGCTTCATATAAGAATTTTTGTTTAAAGCTAATTAACTTATTTATTTAACTTAATGTTGTCCGCCTTTCCTTGACTTAAGTTTTTAAAATTTAAATTTTCACTTTTAATCTTTTCAATTTTATTAAAATTTTAATTTCTTTATGTTTTTTTTTATTTTATTGTCATTCATTTCTTAAGTAGTTTTAAGCTACACTTTTTCTATTCCCATTGGCTCACAATATAACAAGGCGTTCAACCAATATAATGGGTGTTAAGTTGCTCTCAACTAGGAAGCCCTTCAATGCTGCTCTACTGCTCATTACTGTCTGCCATATATAAATTTAGTTTATTTTAAAGATCTTTCTTGTTTGAATAAATATTTTGAATGTACCTGTCGGGTACATTGGGCCCGACTGGTAGGCGGAGGGTTAAATTAAACAGTAAATTCTCGATCAGAAACGTCGCTGCTAGAAGTTAAGCAGAAAAGTGAGATATTATTATTCCGTAGCAATCCTACGTATTTCAATAGAACTCTGTGTATTGATAGATTTTCAAACCTTTGAAGCTTTTTAACCCCTTAACCTACAATTTACTTTTAACAGCTCCACGGTTTGGCAAATCATAGCTACCACTAAAATTTAATAGAGATTTTCGCCTTGTTTAATCATGGAATTTCGACGATTAAATTAAACTATATTTATTGTGAAATTTTAGTGGTAAGAAGAATTTACATTTGGTTCGATCATTGTACGCGGGCTATGCCCGTCATTGTAGGTTAAGGGGTTAATTGAAAGTTGGCGGAACTAGAGTTTCCAGCGATTTTAAAAAAGCTGTTCTGAAAAAACAAAAGAAAAAGAGTTTAACCTTTTTGCAACACGCTTTGCGTATATTTGTCACATAAATTACTCAGAATACTTTATTATTCAGACCAGTAAATTTTGATTGAAGTTTTTGTTTTATTTAATTACAGAATTTCTGCAGCTGAATTAGGCCAAAATTTCCATTTTGAATTACTGGTGTGAAATATTAAAACTTCTGCAAAAGACGTCGTCAGGGAACAATTAAAATTTTCGCCACTGTTTACATGCTTTGGCGCGCTGTAGGACGGCTATCTTCAGAAAGGCTATGGCATTGGAGGTAGAGACGTCACAGTATCAGTGCATACCGCCTCCTGAATGCTACTCCTGAGCGCTGACATAAAAATGGAGGCTAGCATAGACAAATTTTATTTAACCTATGTACGCTCCCTAAATTTAGACACCGGTATTTTATAAAAGATTTCTTTTACTTTTATCTGAGAAAAATAAAGCGGAAAAAACTTCTAAAAATTTTTGTGCCAAAATTCAAGGGACGGTACACACGCTGAAAAAAATCAGCCTTCGGCAGCCACCATTTTTCTGTCAGGTCTACGATCTGACGTTCAGGGGGCGTTTAAGTGCATTGCTTTACCTTAGCTGTTAAGTCTCTGGCTGTTTTCACACCACTAGTATTTTAGAGAAAATGTTGTTAAGTATTGCCGCTTTCTTTCCACCTCGCTGCAGCACTACTGTCGTTACGTCATAAAACATACGCCATAGCCTTGAGATTTCAGAAAAGTTGTGGCTGTACGTCTTCGAACTCCAAAAAATTGCCTTTTACTCACGATATAGACTTCTAACAAATAAAGTATAATTTTTTGTGTAGAAAAGTATTTATACGACAAAAATATTAAAATTTCAAACAGGCCAAAGTGATGTTATCCCTTAAATACTGAAATTTACCTTTTTAGATAACTTATAGATGCAAATCACGATAGTTAATTATACAAAATATTAAGACTAGTGATCCTTCCGCGCAGCATTAGCTGATACCCTTATTAGAAAAAAGTAAGTTTTATTAAAAACTCCCTAGACTCTCATTGGAGTAATCTTGCCGCTATCTGACGTTTTTCTTTCTAGTTTTACAATAACTTTATCTAACAAATGGAAGAAAAAAGATCATGAAGATACTACAGAAACTGGCGGCAGCAAGTAAGTATATCTGAATAACAGAAAACCACCAGCCTAAATAGATAGTATTACGCAGTAAAAAAATAATAATAATTATGTTAGTTTGCCTTTTAACTTTTCCTATCGAATAAACCTGCAAATCATAGAAAATTACACTCATGCTTTTAAATTAAGTGGTCTCCGGACCTTTAAAGCTTTAAAATATTTGAAAAATTGATTTTTTTAGATGTTAAACTCCTACTTTTTCTGATCATTTTGATATAATTGTTTCCTTGAAATACCCATTAGAACAGATGTAATAGATTTTAGAATTATATCCGGCCAATAGCTGAAGCGGCATTTCCAAAACTTTGATGTCATTTTTCTCCAAATGATGTTTTTGGGCATAACGCGCACGACATCTCAAAAACTTCTGAATATCTTTTCATGAAAATTTCAAAACATATCTTAGACTGTATAAACTGAGCCTAAAATTCCCTTTTTATTGTAAAAAAAAAAATAATTAAAAAAAAATTAGGTAATCATACAGTTGAAATTTTCTAAACTTTGCATTAACTAAGTACAACTTTGTATTACAAATAAGTATAAGTAGGCATCAAAATTTTCATTACAGTTGCAAAATTTATTTTGTAATCCTGCACGTAATCTGTTATGCCAATTTTTTGCTCGTCAAATGTCTGCCAGTTTGAAGCCGCCTGTAAATGCTAATTCTGCACCTTGCAATTTTTTAAATATACATCTTCCATTCCAATAAAAAATTGTGTCTTAAAATAAATATATTTTTAAATAATAAATGTTGAAAATTGCCTCTTTTTATTCATTTTTTTCCAATTTTAAGAGTCCTGAGAACCCTTGAGGAATGAGATAGGCACCTTTGATTTCAGTTCGAATAGCTACATAGATGCTTCTCAAATCGTTCATCAACCACATGTATATACTTAACGTGTTTGATTTCACAATTTTCGGTGAATTTTAGTCACGAGGACAATTAGGGGGAAACAATAAACTGAATAAAAATATTTTGTAATCACCCTGTAACAGAAAGTGCTCAAAATGGTCTGTTAGCGTAACAAATGGGAATGTGGACTTTGTAAAATGTTTGTAGGCATTTGCGGGAATAGCAAGAATATTCGAAACGATGTCAGCGTAAATATATTACAAATTAACACCTTGTAATTATATACTAATTTTAGAAACTAAAAGGCGTAAATTAAGACTTCAAAAAGAGTAAAAAATGTTTATTGAACTCTTTACATGTTTCGAGTCCACCCGAGTCATTTTCAAAACAAATAAATAAAAAATTTCTAAAATTGTAATGGCGTCGCAGAGAGCGTGTAGTTTTAGAATATTTCTATTTATTTGTTTGGAAAGGGACTCAGGTAGAGTCGAATAATGTAAACAGTTTAGTAAACCTATTTATACTGTTTTTAGAGTTTTAATTTATGACTTTTAGGAATTAAAATTAGTAAGATGTAAACGTTTCTGTAAAAAATTCAAATGTTTTTAATACTTACGACGCTGAATAAAATATTAACCGGAATTTCTGCTGGTAGGCATAAAGGTCATCGCGAGGGCGCTCAAACCTCTGCGCATGGGAGGAGGAGAGGTCACATATCTATCTATGCACCAGTATGTGCTAATCTTTGCGTTCCTCAGTCGGCATCACGATGAATGACCGAGAGGTTTACCCCTAGGTTGCGCCATGCATGATCGATAAATTCCGTACAACTGAAGGCGTAAGACCGGCTGAAATCTTACGAAGACGTCAAGCACACTTTAGGGAGGCACGCCGGAAGAAAATCCAACTGTGTGACTGGCACAGAAAGTTTGTGGGAGGACGAGCAGAAGTTGAAAACAACCCCATCCCCCCACGCATCGAACAAGTTAGACTGAGGAAATCATTGGTGCCGTTCTGTACATTCTCGAGGGTGCTGCCTACTACTGAAAGCTGTTGGACGAAACAAAACGTGCATATCGGTGGAAAAGACGTGAATTTCCTGTAAATGAAGTGATTTTGTTTCATGACAATGACCATCCCCATACAGCCAACCTGACTCGCGAAACGTTGGAGGAAATGCACCGGGCAACACTGGAACACCTTCCCTATAGTCCTGACTTATCCCCCTGTGATTATCACATATTTGGGCCTTTGAAAGAAGTATTAGCAGGTGAACGATTCGGCGATGACACTGCTGTTGAAGCCGTCGTGCGCAATTGGCTGGAGACACGCCCCCCTTCTTTCCATGATGACGACATCAATAAGCTGTTGATTTATGAATAGGGTAAATTAAATTTAAAAAATCAAAAACCCGACTGCGTAAAAAGTAAATTAATTAATTATTTGTCATTAATGTTAAACTATTTTTGTATTACTTACCTATTTTTTTATTTACTTGTACTGATGACTTTTAAATTGTGTTTAATTGTTAGTTCCTATCTATAAACACTGTTTTGGTGAAGCCTATAGATGTCTATGATGGTTAGAGTCGCAGTAAAGCTAAAAATCCTACCTACACAAGTTCCAGGTTGTGTAATATTTAAACGGAGCTTCTGACTGTAAAATAGTGAATGAAACATCGTCTTCATTTTGAAAGACCCATCCAATGATATGCCACTAAATAGGGTGCGTAAAAAAAATTTTTCGTCTCTACCGCCATTTTGAATTTATTAAAACAAAACCTAGTCAATAACCATCGGACGCTTAAGATGAATCGATAGAGATCTCATTCACTAAAATCCATCCAGCCGTTGGGATGTTTCGAGAGTATAAAGAAATCTACATACCCAGATACGCCTGAAACACATAACCCTTCTTGTCAGTCGGATAAAAAACTTCCAATCCGTTGGGGAAAATGTGTTTTGAAATCATGAGATTATATAGAAAAATAATATGTAACTTTTGGTTTGGTATCTTGTACCAATAAGTTAAAAAACAAAAATTCTGGTTTATATTTCATTCACTCTCGTACATCATAGTTAAAAAGTATTTATAACTTCGGTTAATCTGACTGTGCATGCTCTATCTCTGGTAAATAGGTTTTCCACGATATTTATACACTATATTGTCATTAACCACCGAACACTTTCAATTTTAGTTATTTTGTCGAACATACACTTGTCGGATTCTACTGGAACTTCAGAATTATAAAGAATATGTTCGGCCTCAAATTTATTAACGTCGATGTGATAGGCAGGACAATTAGGGGGCCGACAAAAAATCAAAGAAAAATAATAATATTTGGGATCACCTTGTACATTAAAATGCAGGAAATGGTCTATCACTGCAGAATCAAATATGTAGATGCTCTACAACTTGCTTATTGACTATTGTAAAAATAATACGTATATTCATAGAGATATAGAGATCTTTTTTTAAGTTAAAAAATTCTAGCATGATTTAGTTGAAAATCATGCAGGATTTTCAACAAAATTTAACTCCAATTTCAGAAAAATTGGCAAAATATAGTAGAAACAACAGTGCATTTGGAATATAACTATATACATTTTTTATGAAATATGAGCAGTTGAATGAAATAATTTTTATCTGCGCATGCGCGAACGATAACAAAGATATTTTTATATAATTTAATATTCAACTCCATCGACCAACTCATAAAAACAATTCAGTGAAATATAGCGAAAATTAAAAAAGATATCATCGATAGAGTTAGCTGATTTTTAGTTGCTCTCTAAAAGCAGCTGAATGATAAGGGATTTCCCACAAATTGTTATTTGTTATTAACTGACTTTCAGAAAAAAGTTAGTATTTAATGAATATCAATGAGTAGATTTCGAACAAATGCTTTGATTTTGATATTACTTTTTATCATGGAATAGGCTCGTCCAGATGGCTATATAAGTAGAACTAAAGGATCTATAAAAAATGGAAATTAAAAAATATATCTATATTAAAATTGACAATTTGTGGAAATTCTCTTATCATTCAGCTGCTTTTAAAGAGCAACTAAAAGCATCTCACTCTGTCGGCGATATCTTTCGGAATTTTCACGACATTTGATTGGATGTTTTTTATGAGTTGCTCCATGAGTTGACTATTAAATTATAAAAAAAAAAATCTGTGTTATTTTCACGCATGCGCAGATAAAAAGTATTTCATTCAACTTCTCATATTTCATAAAATATTTAATATATTTATATTCCAATTGCACTATATTGTTTTTACTACACTTTGGTAATTGTTCGGAAACTGGCGTTAAATTTGGATAAAAACCCTGATATAAAATAAAAACATGCAAGAATTTTTTAACTTAAAAAAATCGCTATATCTCCAGGAATATTCGTGCTATTCTTACACAAATCAGTGAACATGTTCTACAGTACCCACAAATTTGAATTCTGCAGGGATATATCTCCAGGAATATTCGTGCTATTCTTCCACAAATCAGTGAACATGTTTACAGTACCCACAAATTTGAATTCTGCAGGGATAGATTATTTCGTGCATTTTAATTTACAGGGTGATCCCAAATATTGTTATTTTTCCTCGATTTTTGATTACCCCCACTATTTGTCTTTCTTATCAAATCGACGATGATAAATATGAGGTTAAACATATTGTTTATAATACTGAAGTTCCAGAAGAATCTGACGAGTGTCTTTTTAAATATTCGTCAAATTGTCTAAACTTGAAAGTGTCTGTTGATTAATGGCTATATAGTGCATATATTATTAAGGACTAATATAGATTGGTCTCTTTTGAAGTACGGATGCAGTACTCGTTTACTACGACTCACAAATCAGTTCACTTATATTATGTACTGCAGGAGAAACTTCTTGAGGTACGTTTTCAACATGTTAAATCTACACCGAAAAGTATGAGGTAAAACATGTTCTGTAAATGATCGCAGTTCAAGGAATATTTGTGCAGCATTTCTGTAGATATTCGAAAAAACGTCTAATATCAAAAGCTTCCAGTCATTTGTCTTAATTTTTGAACATGAGTGTATTTACCCAAATCATAAACGCTAAACCACTGATCTATTCCACTAGGCAAGATTAGCTAGCACGCCATTAGAAAATTTTTGGAGATACTATTTGATGTTTTTAGTGTTATTTTGCCATTTTTCCGAGTGCTACCGTGTTTTTTTTTATTATATGCTGCTTTTGACTCTCCCGAGCTACTTTAAAAGTTTAAATATGTTATACTACTCTTTCTTACTCTTTTGTTTTCGTCAGATATGCGAAATATAACCGTTAACTATCAAAAACATTAAGAACAAAGATTGTATTTCGTAACTTAAAAAAATATCCTTAATTGTACAACGTATAAACAATAATACACCGATTTAGCGCTCCTAAGTATATGTTTATACCATGTTCAGAATGCGCCGTAATAATTTTTCAACAATGTTGTGTTTCCATTCGCTTCGTGTTACCATTGCACAAGCAGCAGTCATTCTCCAACATCTATATAATTATGCCTATATCGCCTCTTTAAAATTTAAAAAAGTTCAAAATTGCACACTTAAGCGTAGTGAAAATTTAAGAACAAAACTTACAATCATCGATAAATATTTGTATAATATGCACTTCACAATGTGTGTAAAGCTACTCATTTTATGATTCAAAACTTTACTTACATTAACACTTTCATTTCATTAAGAAATTACTTTTCCCTGAAATTCTGTCAAAAAAAAAAAACATTCAAAAGCTGATTATTGATATAATTAGAATGGTACTAGATCAAATGTTCCTGATGATATACCTAACACTGCAGATGAGAGTTTTATCTTTTATTTCGTAGTGTTTACCAGAACGCTCCCACTCAGCAATTGGATCCCAATAAATCTGTTAATATGCATTATGTTTCTTTTTATTTAAAAAATATGATACCACTACATCCATAACACTTTCCCTATGAAGGAAAAATGATCATCAACAAAATAAAAATAACTTTTGCTTCTGTGCCAATTTTTTTCACCTTTTACAATACAGTAGAACCTCTTTTATCCGAAACTCTTTTAACCTAAACTCTCGATTAACCGAAATTCATTTTTGAATCTTTTTTTTTTTTTTTTTTTACTATCACTTTCCTTGTGTGCAAAATCCATTTTGGAAGCTTTATCTTTTTATTATTTTTTAACTATCATACTCCTTGTGTGAAAGCGGTTCTTTCCAAACTACGAGTACATATAAATATTTTCGATCCTCTTTCTTAGAATTCCTTTAAATTTAACTTGAGCTCCCGTAAATTGTGGAGCGGAACGAAGAAAGGAAACAAATTAGCGATTCTGAAGCTTTTGAATGTTTTGTAAAAGATTTGGCATGGCTGGAGCAGCTGAAAGACTGTGATACTTGTGAAATAATAATATTAAAAAACTCCGAGATACAGCTTCAAAGCAAAGGCAATCGAAACTGCGATAAACAAAACATTTTTTCAAACCCTTGTGATATATATAAAAGGTTATTAATTTGAAAATTAAAATTCCGGTAATTTATTCTCGTTTCTATTTTGCTATCGCTTTATTTTTATTAAGCACTTGTTACCATAATACGAAATATTGCATACATTTCTCCTTAATCGTAAAATTGAAGCATTCTCGATTATCCGAAAATTTTGATTTTCCGAAAGGATCGGTCCCAATTACTTCGGATAATCGAGGTTCTACTGTACCTTCAAAGGTGATTTCATTCTACATGTATAAAATTTTTGTGGTCTCCTGATCGATGGTGGTCACTCATGTTTTTTTTGCCGTAATTTACTTGTACCACCGGAGGCTGTTCTTTCAAACTATTCCCGGTCTCTAACTACCGGCTGC
The DNA here is from genome assembly GCA_963932465.1 of Maratus speciosus. Lineage (NCBI taxonomy): Eukaryota > Metazoa > Arthropoda > Arachnida > Araneae > Salticidae > Maratus > Maratus speciosus. The sequence goes on along the minus strand of OZ010799.1, from coordinate 218,671,555 downwards.
CATTTGCATTCTCCAGTTTATAAAGTTTGTGATCAATTCCGCGCATAAGCTATTAGCGTGCGATTAATGTCGTCCTATTATTGGCTGCCGAAGACAGGCAGCTAAAGTGCTAAACTGCGCATTATATCATTTACGCAACAACCATTTTGTATATGACGAGGAGGAAATGCTCTGCAATGATGCAGTTTAAATAATAGAGCATTGTTTTCCAATTTTCTTTGTTGTGAAATCAGCACCGGTAATTTTGAATGAACGGAAAAGTTAAATCATATTTATGAGGCAAGTTTTGTTTTTGCATTGCACAAGACTGTTAACCTTTTAATGCATGAATTTGTATTTTGTTTGGAAAACATAATATTTGAGTCTGTTTTTGTTAATTATCCAATAGACAAAAAGTGAAAAAATATTATTCTTTCTGTTGGACATATTGTCATAATGACACTCCTGAGATACATAACAAAAAACGCTCAAAAAAGGATAATTTTAAATTATATACTTACTTTTACCACTTATCTGATTTACTCGCATGCCCGTACGGGCATCAAGAGTTTGCTTGATTCATCACTTAAAGGTTTTCGATACTACTAATTTTTTTAATTACAATTTCATACGGTTTAAGGACAGACGACAACGATGCGAAGAGTTTTGGCCGAGGAGCCCGGGACCTATGTCCCACATACCCGGATACTGGACGCTTGGATTATATGACAAGGCGCGGTTCCTTGGACAGCAGGGCAAAAAAAAAAAAAAAAAAAAAAAAAAAAAAAGACTAAATATTACGAATATTTTAGTTTTAAAAAAGTGGTGTTTACCCCATATTTTCAATTTATTGTATAAAAAAAGAGAATTGCTTAAGTGGTTAAAGTGTTTATTTCTCTGAATAACAACTCTTCAACGATATAATAATTTTTATAATGCTTTTAATAATTTGCAGAATTGATAATGACTGCCTTATAATGATAGAGAAAAAACTCCAGTCGAGACCACTGTAAGCAGTATAAACAAAAGATGTTATAGCCTCCCCATGATAGCATATCAGAAAAAAAAACTGATTTCTCGTCTTTAAATGCATGTTATCACGCGTAAGTGACACATAATAGTTCATCAAAAGACAAATAGAAACCGCCAAATGACAAAAAAATATCATGTACCTCATGAGATACACTATGCATTTAAGGGTTAATACTCACTCCACTGCCAAGTAAATTGCAATACGCCACTTATCGCATAAGAATGGGAAATTACTTCCGAATTATATAAGGACAGAAAAATGACTGAAAATAAAGAAATGATTCAGAAAAATGACAGGAATTCTGCGAATCAATAAAGCGAAATAATATTATTAAAAAATAGTGGCACTGAAAATTAAGTATCGTGCGAGCACAGTGTAAAATCATTGTAATACGAAGTACGTCGCAAAGCATGCTGCGATAGCCAGTCTAATTAAGGAGCACTAAAATTATTGCAACGAAGACCCAAGTGTGACACGACACGTCATTTCGTATTGTAGCCACACAGATACACAATGTGTCTAAATAGTTATTCTGTGTAAAGAAGTTATATCCCTTGGGTTATTCTGCGCGAATAGAAACATGTACATGCATACAGGTACTTACACGGGAACCACTTTTGGTGTTGCTCGCACCTAGCGTCGAGAACTGGTGCATTTTGTAGCCCTATACATATAAGTTAGAGAACCGAAAAAATTTCTCTGTTAAAATAATATTTTATATACTTTTTTATACTTTTAATTTTTTATCATTACATGTTTATTTCACGCCAAAAGTGAGTTAAGTCGCCAAATATGTCGCTACAATTTTTCCGCCCGCTTTATCCAAAGAGAAAATGTACAGAACATATTATTAGAATCATATCAGATTGCGAATTTTTTTAATAATTGATAGCATAAGAAACAAATATTAGGTTTTTATTTTTTTTCTATGCAGATGATAAATATATAAGTAATAAATGTAATTCTATAAAAGCTTCGAAGATCATTGAAAACTATTCTTTAGTGAAATACAAAATAAGCAATCTATTTTCTTTTGAAATCGAATGAAATAAAGTTTCGAATGTTTAAAATGAAATGTTGCTGTATTAAATGGTCCTTCGGTAAAAGTAATCATAACTCAAATTAATATTTTTACACAATTTAGAAAAATTACTATGGCGAAATAGGTCTGACATTGCAATTTCTAGCTATTACAAATTCAGCTATGACATTTGGCTAGGGTTGCCGGAAAACTCTACTTTTGAAAATAAACGCTAACAGTTTCCCCGCCAAAAATATGAATATTAAGTTGCATTTTTTCAAAATCAAATTCGTGGGTTTTTGAAGGAATTTTCAAACTTTTTTCAATGTTTTATACTTATTATTAATTTTTATTTTTAAATGCTTTCCTTTGAAAAAATTCAATATTAATACTTCGATAATTGGACTCGAAAATTGCATTTTCAGAAAGTTATGCTGCTGTATAATCAAGAAATATTATTTTAACAGAAAAGTTTTATCGATTTTCAAAGTTCATAATATAGGGCTTTAAAATTTACCAGGTCTCAATGCTAGGTGCGAGCAACACCAAAAGTGGTTCCCTTGTTAGTCAAATGTCGTACATTTCGATTTTGAACTTAGCTAGCTAATTCCATATTTTCTGAATCCTGTGGAAAATATTTTTCTAGTTAATTTTTTTAGATAACATGGTGACGCCTAATATGATTGCTTTTTTTCCCTCTAGATAATACATAGATGATTCTTCCTTTTTGCTTCTTTGATGCATGCTTGTACCCAGGGATGAGATTTCCGCGGTTTTGCACACCAGTATTTTGTTAGAGAAAATGATATTCCATTTAATCGGAACACTGTTAGGATTTAAGAGAACAACTTTTTCTCTAAGAATATACCGGTGTGCAAAAACGCGGAAATCTCATCCCTACTTATACCTAACTATCTCTCTTCACTCTTTGGTTTTTTCTTTTGAGTAACATTTTTTTCTTCTATCTTTGTTTTTTTTTTCTTTTAGCTCAACTTAAATTGTAACTTTATATTAAAGGTATAAAAAATTCTGGTAAATGTAATATATTTAATAGTAACGCTTTCAATGAAGCATATCTTTAATTGCAATGTGATTACACAGGCCTGCGAAATTGAAGTTTTTAAAAAATACAAGAGAAGTTTTCGCTGATTTTTATGTTATTTGGTGGGCTGATTTCGAAAATGACCTCCATTTCCTCCCATCACATCAGAATCTTTTGTAGCATCGATATCGATATTTTTGCTAAACTGAAAAGGACAATTTTGGATAATTTTGCATGTGCTATCTAGGAACAGTGATTTTTTCCATGTAAATCAATGTAAAAAAATCGATTCCCGGTGAGGCAAATTGTTTTTTCAGTAATCGAATATTTTGTTATGGGTTTAAACGGCTTAAAACAACTGGGTCTATCGGAATGTTGTGTCGTGTTGGGAAAATCAATTCTTACCGGAAAATTCTATCATTTAATTATTAGACATTGATTCATATATCTAATGTCTTATAATTACCTGGCAGAATTTACCAGTACGAATTGATTTTTCCTACACGACAAACTTTCCAATCGACCCAATATTTTCCAAGAAAATGTGACGTCATGGAAATTTTCCATTATTTGTTTTTTAATTAGCACCAAAAAATACATAAGTTCAGCCATCAATACCCTTGTATTTTTTTCATCGCAGGCCTGTGTTATCTTAACCAATTAACCACCGAAACTATAACATAGGGATCTTAAACTTTTTTACAGAAATAAGTTTGCCACCTCAAATTTTGAAAGATAATATTCTCTTTATACAGTTATTAAAGTTTCTGTTATTAAATATGGCAAGTTTTTTTTATTCAAAAATTCCAGTAGTTTCACAGTTAACTAAAGCCTTCACATTCATTTTTAAAGTTGCGTCAACGGAACACCAGCGAGTAATAGAATGGAATAATGTAAAATTTACTGATGCAGTGTCATTGAAATTTATTAAATACGTCAATAATTTTTGCTTGAAAAACAATTTATTAATCAAGTTTCGCACTAAAGAAAAAAATGCTGAGCCAATTTTTTCACAGTTCGCATTTAAATTGAAAATTCATATCACCATTAAAATTCTATCTATAAATAGAAAAATCCACGCATTTTAACAAACGCGCTTGAACTCAGGGTTGTCAAAGTTGTCTCCATTTTTATTTCAAAGTTTCAAATTCACAACAGAAATTCAGAAGAAAAAATTTCTTTAAGCAATTACGAGATGTCCGTCTTTAACTCCTTAGCCATTTAAAGGGCGGTGGAATTTAATATATCCCACTTAATTTTTATTTCAAAATGCCACATTCACACCAAAATTTTTAAGTATAATTTTGCTTTGTAGGTGAAAAAAAGGCTTTTAATTATTTACAAATAAATTTGTTTGGCGATCCTGACGCCACTCACTAATCTCAACATTTTAGTAACATAAATACTTTGCCCCTGAAAGGGTTAATTTTCACTCCGGTGATATTCATGGGCTGTGTATTTTATTCAGATTGTTTGATTCCCACAAGTTTGATAAAATACTGTAATTGACTTTGTTGTGATATCATGTTACCTCTCATTAAATAAGGTGAATATTTACTTTTCAAAAAAGTGGTGCCAATAAGCAATTTGAATTTTTTTAAATCGTCATTTAATGCGACCGTTAAGGGGTTAAATGAAACAAAAAATAATAATCCTAATTTTTTGTATGAGTATGTAATTTCTGAAAAAAAATGCAGGTCAAATTGGAAACCACAATTGAACTTACAAGTGCAGCTTTATTTATTTATTTATTTATTTATTTTTTGTATTTTGTAAATAATAGAAAGTGTGTCGCAAAAAGATCTGTACAACTTCAAGATTTTATTTAAAAAAATGAATAGGACTACAGCAAAATTAGTTACAACAATAGATAGAATAACTCAAAAAGTTTTTTTTTCCTTTTGCCTTTGTAAACTTCAACATTAGGTCCTTTCCTAGCACAAAGAATATAATGACGATATTCAAATTAAATTCACGAACGATTTAGCACAAACACATCAAGCTTTTGATTTCCATGGACATTAACCGTTCGATTTCCATCGGCATCAATCGTTCGATAATTTCTTTGAGTGCCGGATTTTGTTTCAATAAACCACTCGACACATTGAGCTTTCTTTAGGGAATCCGCAGTTTTTGAAAAACTAAAATCTTTAATAATCGTATATGTGTTGTGCAGAACTATCTATGAACATAGACATACTGCAGAAAAAAATCTTTTTGAGTTATTCTATCTATTGTTGTAACTAGTTTTGCTGTAGGCCTATTCATCTTTTTAAATGATATTTTGAAGTTGTACTGATCTTTCTGGTACACTCTGTATATTGTATAAAAGGAAAATAATATTTTGCTGTATGTTGTAATTTGTGGTGGAAGGAGACTAATTCAAAACTCCACATACCGTATATACTTAGGCCCATTCGTGTATAAACCGCCCCCTATTTTAAATGACAAAATATTGTTAAAATTCTTGACACGCGTATAAGCCGACCCTAAAAACTTACAAAGTGTTTTCAGGCAAAATCACATTTTTTTAAATACTAAATAAGCAAAAATAGTTATGTAAAAAATTAAGAAACATCAAACGAATCCTTCACATTTGGAGTCACTATCAGAATGTCCAAAAAGTTCGATGAAGTCCGGTTCCGTTTGTTCTTTGTCAAGATCTGATGAATTTTCATCATCACTTTCATAAATAAAATCATCCTCAGCGCCATTCATGGCATTGCGAATACAGCACTTTTCAAATGATTTCACAATCATCTCTCCTGGAATTGACTTTTACGCCTTTTCAACCCAAGTAGTGATAACATCGATTCACGCTTTTTTCAAATTGCCCCCTTTGTTTTTTGCACATCAGACAAACCACTGCCATGGAAATACTCAAGGCCAGAGAACATGAGTTGAGATGTCATCACTAATCGTCCGACTTCTCACTCGTGTTGGAATTCACACAGAAAATTTTTGAATAGCAATTTTCTTTTATTTTATTTATGGAACACCTAGTATAATCTTATAAAACCATAATAACTACTTAAACTTACCGGTGAGACTTCGGAATCCCTAAATAAAAATTCATCCAGATGCCGGATGCCACAGTGTTGCCGCATCTGGCTGCTTTTTTATTGGGGGATTCCAAATTCTCACCAGTAATTTTAAGAAGTTATTATTGTTTTATAAGACGGTTGATATTTCACAAATAAAATAAAGGAAAATTGCTATTCAAAAATTTCCGGCGTGAATTCCAACACTAGTGAGAAGTCGGTCGATTAGTGATAACGTCACAACTCGTGTCCTCTGACCCTGAGTATTTCGATGGCAGCGGGCGAATACATCCATTCAATCCATATTTTTCGCAATCTATCTTTAACCCTTTCAGATGCAAAGTACTTTCATTCGTAAAATGTTGAAATGGCTGATTGACACCAGAATTTGCAAACGTATTTACTTGAAAATAAGTGAAAACTTTTATACGCAAACTAAATAAAAGGAAAAAATCTTTAATCTCAGAATTCTGGTGCTAATATGGCATTTAAAAATTAAAAGTAAGTGGTCCAAAAATTAACCACCGCCCTCCAAGGGTTAAATGATTTGTTTGTGCAAACATCAATTTGACTATGCCGGTCAGAAAGCCCTGTGGCTTAGAACTTTTTTTCAAAAATCCAACCCGCGTATATGCCGACTACCCCTTCTTTAAAATATTTCCGCTTATAAGCTAGTATATACGGTAATGCAATTTTCTTTCTTTATAGTGTAAATTTTTACATGACTAGGGGGCGCTGCCCCCTACGAGCTACGCTCGTCTACCCCCGTTCAGACACCGCAGACTCTAAAAGCACGCTAATTTGATCGGCTTAAAATATATTTCGGAAGATTGAATTATAAACAGTGGCGATCTCCCTATAAACGGGTTTCTATTCATTTCTCTTTGATTGGGGAATTTTAAAGCCAAATCAGCGGCTGCTAAATGACACAATGGTTGTTTCCGTCTTTGATTAAATAAAATCAGTTGACATTTCAGAATAAGCTAATATAAAATGAATTAAATAAACAGAGTCTTTGCCTCCCGGTATTTTTTAGCGAAGCGAAAAGAAAGTTTTTTTAATGACACTTTAAATGTATCGTTTTTAATCTGACGTAATTGTCACTAAACATTTCTTTCTCGTTTTACTATTCACGTGAAAATAATTTTGTTAGAAATAAAATATTATTTGCGCTATCCTAATAAAAATAGTTGAAAATATCATCTTAAAATATTACATAAATGTCTCGCGCAATTTTTAAATTTAAACTGTTTTGCAATATTATTTTTTGTTCATTTTACGTAATGTGTAATGTGACGTAAATATGACGTAATTTTTCCTATTTAAGACTTCTAACGCTTGTTAATGAATTTATTATTTTACAACATTCTTTCACTTTTAAAATTCACGTGTAATATGGTTTTTATGATAATTCTCAATGAGTTCCTGCTTTATATATTTTCTTGATTATAATAGTCACGTGTAAAATAAATTTTTAATTTGAAGCAAATATTATTATTTGGGCTGCTTATACAGTTAACAAGAGTTTAAATTGATACCATTTTCTAAAAAGTGTAAAAAAATATCTCTCGAAATGCTGAAAATTTGAATTTAAAATAGAAGTAAAACCTCAAAAAATGAGTCAAATTAATAAACTGAGTGCAGTCTGCACACCGGGAAATTCTGACGCATAAAATGATCTAAATATGATTAAATTCCGATATACAGTTTTTGCTCCTATAAAACTTTTTTTATGGAACGATTTTGTCCAAATTCAGCATTAAATATCTCTTTAAATATTTCTTTGATTTGAAAACTGTCTGCATCACCGTGTTTATCAAACATTTCTCTATAATTCCACCGATTTTCATATTTTTCTATGCAATATTTTGCTTAATATTAACGAAGAAAGACCTCCGGTCACAAAAATTTCAAGACCTGCGGCGGCGGCGGCGGTGACAGCGGTAGTTACTTTTTTTTTAGAATAGAGAGATATTACAATAAAACCAGTGAAAACAAAATCGCAAGGACCTTTGTAAAAATAAATTATAGACAAATTTCTGTAGAAATATATCCACTTAAGATCGGTGGGGGGAATTTACGGAATGCAAATAATATATTTTTTAAATTATGATAAATATTTATAAATATTTCATAAAAGACAACAGTTTGCATTTTAATTTTTAACTCAGCATCCCGTGGCAGTCCCATGATGATATATGTTCAAATTTTATAAAATAAGTAAGAGCATATATTTTTTTTCAAAAAATTAAGATGTCCGATTTTGAGATATGAAAAATTAAAAATGAAAAGGTTTGACCTTTAAATTAAAAATTCAAAAAATATGTGCATGCGATATATCAAATGACCCCCCCCCCTCCCCCCTCAATTCAAGCACTTTTCAAAGACATAAAAAGTAAGTCTTTGTGACAATGAGGAAACAAATTATGACTAAATTTTCACTGCACGAAATGTAAAATATTATGTTTTACGACCATCTTTCAAGCGAAGTATCTTCAAAACAAAGAGAGATAGGAACTAATCACTGGTTATTTATTCCTTTCTCTTTGATCCGAACAACTGAGCTTAATATAATAAAATTCTGGGGAGGTCAGGTCGAAAATGTCACCATTTGGGTTGATTTGACATGGAATGACGCTGAATAAAATATCTGGTTCCAAACAGACTTGTCTGATCTGAGGATTATAAGTCGGAAATTACGCTAATAAAAATTCTGCGGATGATGTTTTAACCTTATTTTCATATTAAAATGTCATGGGTTTTAGAAAAAAATATATTTTGAATGGAGAAGAAAAAAATGAATTAACCATTACTCTTTTAAGTTTCAAATTAACATTTACGTTATAATAGTTTTGATGAATATATTCCTGTGCAGTTTCAAAAAACTTAAAGGAACGAAAGTTTTGCATCGGTTATTTTGTTTTATTATATTACATATTAAATTCAACCAATTATAGTAATAAAAATTCTGTGGATGAAGTTTTAACTTTATTTTCATCTTAAAATATCATGGAGTATTGGCAAAAAATATTTTTAAGGAAGAAGAAAAAAGGAATGAGCCATTACTGTTTAAAATTTTTATTCTTAATTCACACTTAAGGTGTCTCAGGACTCTTAAAGTTTCAAAATGTTTGAAATGTTTGATTTTTCTAGATGTTAAGGTCCTATTTTTTTCTGAACTTTATGATATAATTGTTTCCTTGAAAATCCTATTAGAACAGAAAATGTGGCTTTTAGAATTACACCTGCTCAATAACTGAAGTGGCGTTTCTGAAACTTTCAAGTCATTTTTTCTGCAAATGCAGTTTTTGGGCATAACGCGCACGATATCTCAAAAACTTCTGAATATTTTTTCATGACATTTTCTAAACGTAAGTTTCATGTTAGTCTACATATATTGAACCTAAAATTTCCTTTTTACTGTTCAAGAAAATATATTTTTAGGTGATTATACTGTTGAAAATTTCAAAATTTGCATTAGCTAAGTACAACTTTGTATTAAAAATATAAAAATTCTTTAAATACAAATTTATGGAGGTTCAAGGTAATTATTGTTATCTGAAGTATAAGTAAACACAAACAGATTCATTCTAGTTGCAGTATTTATTTTGTAAACCCGCGTGTTAGCTGTTATACCAATTTTCTGCTCGTCAAATGTCTGACAGTTTGGAGCCCCCTATAACCCCTTGAGGGGCACCGGTATATGTTATATACCACTTACTTTTAATTCCCAAATGCCACATTCACACCAGAATTTAGGAATTAAATGTTGTTTCATATAATGCACGCGAAGAAAAGCTTTTACTTAATTTTATATAACGTTGTTCAAAAATATCGGTGTCAATCAATCATTTTAACATTTTACCAACAGAAGTGCTTTGCCCCTGAAGGGGTTAAATGCCAATTCTGCATCTTGCACTTTTTAAATACATGAAATGAACATACTTTCATTTTTCATCCCAATAAAACTTGTGTTTTAAAATCATATACATTTTAAAACATTAAATATTAAAAAATGGTCTTTTTTTTTTGTCCAATATAGTGAGTGCTGTGACCCTTTAAATCTTCTTACAGATATTTATTTTTGAATAAGATATCCTTCTCATAAGGATTACTTTAAATAATCTTAGTCCTTCTATTCTGCTGACGAATGCAAATGCAAGAGTATATGTTTTGTGAAATAATATAATGTAGGGAAAAACACATAAGCTTGCAGAAATTTAGAAAATCGTGAACAAATAACGCTATTTAATGCATGAATATAACATTCACTTAACGTAATATATTAAGACAATAAATAATTTAATATTAAGTAAGCAAAGGATGTAAGAATGCATGTCTGCCAACTTCTACGCATTGTTAAAGCCAAATAAACTTATTTCAATTTGAATTTGTGTTTAATGCATGAAATAAAATGAGTTTTACATATAATTTCATTATATAAACTTAGTGCTTTTGCTTAATAATTATTCGGGTTCAAAACATGTATAACTCTCTATTCTAAAAAAAAGTAACTAACGTTGTGAAAGCCGCTATATTCGAAATTTTTTGTGACCGGGGTCTTTCTTCGTTAATATTTTAAAAAAAATACTGGATACAAAAATATGAAAGTCGGTGGTATCATATTCAAATATTTGATAAACACGCTGATGCAGTCAGTTTTCAAATCAACGAATTATTTTAAGACACATTTAATGTTAAAGTTGATGAAAATCGTTCCAATAAAAACGCCTTATAAGAGCAAAAACTATACATAGGAATTTAATCATTTTTGAAACATTTTACGCATTAGATGTTCCCGATGTGCAGACTGCATTTATATTTTTTTAAGTTGGTTCATTTTTTGAAGTTTTATTTCCATTTTAAATTCAATTTTTCAGCCTTTCAAGAGATATTTTTTACATATTTTAGTAAAGGGTGTTATTTTAAATTGTTGCCAATTTTAAAAACAGTGCAAAGAATAATATTTCCTTCAAATAAAAAAAATTATTTACTCGTGGCTATTTTAAACAGAAAAAGCATTTTCAAATTATATTTAAATGATTACGTGTTAAAAACAGGAAAATAATGAAAATTACATCATAAGAACAATATTTACACTTAAATTTTAAAAGAGAAAGAAATTTTTAAAATGAAAAATTCATTATTAAGCGTTAAAAGTCGTGAATGAAGGAAATTTACGTCCTATTTAAAATTTCCAAATAATAATGCAAAACAGTTTAAATTGAAACATATATTTGCGCGAGACATTTATTTCATATTTTGAGATAAACTTTTCAACTATTGTTGTGAATTCTAAGACAGCGCAAATAATATTTCACTCCTAACAACAAAAGTATTTTAACGCGAATATAAATAAGAGAAAGAAAACTTTGGTGAAAATTACGTCAGATTTAAAACGATGCATTGAAAATTGCTTATTTAAAAGAACTTTCGACATTTTTGGAGCAGAAGTGCCTTGCCCCTGAAACGGTTAAAACATAACTCTTAAGTCCTGCATTCTGCTTTTTTATAATATAGGGTTGCATAATTTATTATGGAGATGTTCAGATATTGACCCTGAGGGGATTATTAAACGCTAAAAAATTTTTAAACATTATACAAAAGCGTGCACGCACAAGCCATCAAATTCAAACTTTTCCCACAAAGTCAGAAATTTATTCAAGAAGATAATGATTTTTGCTGTAGGGCGTCTGAGTTTCGATTTTAAAGCGGAACTAATCATGTATTGTGTCTCAGCATACTTGTGACAACATAGATATTTTTAATTTAGGTATGTTTTTATAAGAAACTTGTTTTAGCTTCTTCAATACCGATGACTTGGAAACTGCTCATATTTATTTTTTTTTTAGAAAATGTATATTCTGAAATAGAGGCGAAAATTCGATTGTGAAATTTGGAACTTTATCAGAATTTAAAACTTTTATTTACAGTGTATAGCAATTGAAAATTATATAAAAGAACTATACAATTTGATGCCAAACAGTATAAAAATTTTCAATTAAAAAAACAGGATAGTTCAGTTCAATGATATTTGTATGAATACATTTTTTAAGAAACGTATTTCTACCATTAATCTTCTTTTTGTTTTTTTGGACAAATATATTTTTCATTAATTTACATTTAATAAGAAAAAAACATTTGAATTTCTTGAGAATTCTACCGAAACGAAGTGAATTGTTACACAAATAATGATTGTAATTTATTTTCAAGTTTGAGTTTTTGTTTATCGATATGAGAATGTCAGGGCTCCCAAATGGTCCACCTACTGAATACCAATAAATTTTAACAGAAAATTTTATGGTAGGTTTGCGCTAGAATTAACTTTCAAAGGTGATTTCGGGGCGGTTTGTAAGAAAAATCTAAAAAGAAATGTTTCTAAAAAAATATTGGTATTCAGTTGGCGGACCATTTGGGAGCCCTGGAATGTGTAACGTACAAATATCGAATACCATAGCCATACATCAGTGGCGGATGTTGCTACTCAATCTGGGATTGCTCTTTACTAACAATGTTTGCGTATAGTTTACATGACCTTAATCCTACAAACTTTCTAGAATATTGAATAGGAAAAAAAAACTACAAATTACTCGTAAGAAAAAAGCATGCAAAGTTTAAATAGAAGTATTCACCCCTGCCATATACAAGGTGGCCATAGTCAAAGTGACAATACTCAGCACGCTCAGTAGGGGGATCTAATTGCAAGAAAGGTGCCAAATTTTGTAGTATCAATATATATACGGCGGGGGATGAAGGATTCCTTCGAAAAGAAATTTATAAAAATCTCCCGGTGGAAGGATATGTAGCGCTGTTTTTGTCATCCGTTGTAACAAAATCCACTAAACGTACCACGCAAAGCAGATTTATGTCGACTTTAAATTCTACGAATGAAAGTGTTTTATTAAACTTTAAATCTTAAGCTTAAACGATGCTCACATTAGCACATTTGTACTCGCATAGTTGTAATATATATTACACAACTCATACGGTGAGATAACCTCAAAAACTTAGTAATAATAACTCATGAACAAACCAACTACCAGCCTTTTTTTTTTTTTTTTTTTTTTTTTTTTTTTTTTTTTTTTTTGCTGGAATTTACAAAAATAGGAAGCTGCCACAGAATACATCAAAAATTGTCCTTTTTTTCTCTTTAACCCTAGAGAATCACATGTGAACATGCAAAAACAAAATAATGAAAATGTCAATTCAAGTCAATTTTTTTTCTTACATTTTTTCACCTCTGATCGCGAGATTTTAAACAAAAATAAATAATGCCGATTCCGTAACATCCTCCCACCTTCTGATTACCTCGTATAATCAGAACTCATTCTAAATGTAGAGAAATTGTCAAAGTCACTTGTTATAAATTCAGCCTTTCAGGAATTTTCAGTAGCTTTCCAGCTTTGCTGTGTCTAGGAGATTCCTTGCTCTTTCAATTAATGCGCCTAAATTTTCGGACCTGAAGCGATCTTTCAATTCTTTTTACAATGACTGCCGATACTTCAGTCTCTTGCTTAATGATTTTTGTTCCACAACGTCCAGGCCTGGGAGATTGTATTCTTCTACACCCGTGTTGTTTAAGAACATTAACAGTTTTGTCCGAATGCCGCTCGGGAAAGAAGCGTTCGCTTACTTCGTTACTAAAGGCTTTTGGACATCACTAATTTTTATTATAGTTTTTTTTTATTTTTTAACCCTTTGCACTTAATGACTGTTCGGTACGGGAAAATCTGGAGCTCCCTAATTTTTCTAAAGCAAACACAGAAATTTATTTATTAGAATATATTTCTTTCTTTCAGGGCAACTGTTTTTGAATAAATGAAATTTTGAACTTGGAGACGGTCCCCTGTCGTTATTAATAATACTCGATACCAGATATGCGATTTATCACAGGGTTACCAGTTTGGCCTCCATTTTTATTCAGAAATTACCAGAAACAAAGAATAGTATTTTATCCGTGGCAGACATTTAACGTTCAAGTGAAGTAAAAATTCTGCATTCAAAATTTCCCTGTGAAATTAAAATTTTGAATTAAAACTGGAGGCCAAATTTGCAACTCTGATTTTTCAAATTATTAAGCTCGATAAGACGAATCGAGTAAACTGTACAAATCTAAATTCGCCGCCAACGACTCTAGTACATTTTTATGTCCGTCTCCGCTAGAGTTGTCACAATACCAATACATCCAATGGTGTGAAAATCACCTCTTGAGTTGTGGCAATACATTGAGTGGTGAATGATAGTCTCCTCTTGAACTGTCGCAATACATTGAGTGGTGAGTGATAGTCATATCTCGAGTGTAAAGAATTAATTGGAGAACATTCTTCGATTATACAAGGCAGATATTTTAGTACTGAAAGAGTGGTGTTTTGTCCGTATTTTTATTTTATTGTATCAAAAAAAATTAAAGGAGTTAATCATGGCTCCGTTCTTGTTGTTAGATCCCGCTATCCCAGATAGTATGAACATTAGCAGCAAGTTTGATTTTTTCTGACATTATCTTGCCGTGACAAATTTGAATTGAGAAATTCGCAGAGAATTTCCCACAAAGTATACCATCCCCTACTTTCATGAGCAGTTTGTTGTGAGACTGATGGCAAGGCTGTCTTTAATTCACGAAAGTGACGAAGGCAAAAAATCATTATGTTGAGAGAATAGACAATCAACACGTACGCAGAAATTATAGAAATGTTATTCGGTTTGCACCGCTTTTTCTAAACGCTATGCTTTTCAAATACCAAAAAAAGGCTCTTATTGTAAAACACAAATATCACCCTAACTTGTTTATGGTGATGAAAACGATACCTGCACCTCCTGGTGGTGTGTTCGTACCTAGTAGACTTGATCAGGTCCATCAACCCCCCCTTCGAAGTGGCTAAAGTTATAGTGTAACAGTTGTAAACAGTTAATGTGACATAGAAAGATTACTACTTTGCCATAAGTTTGCAGTATTTTTGATTACTTGTTTACCGTTAATTTGCAATAAATTTGATACAGCATGAATTTAACTTTCACGACAAGTTAGTTGCAAGTTTAAATTGTGGTGACTTCGGCGTTTGCGTTATCTTGCTGCAGTTTTGTTATGTACTTTCAGTCTTGTCATGCTGAGCTTGCTGCAACTTTGAAGGTTTTCAAAGCAAGACTGTTGCAAATTTTCTGAAAATTAAAAATGCTATCTGGAACAGAACACGTTGAAAACTGTTTATTTATATCTCGCCATCTCAAGGAGGCTATAACGTGCCAGCATTTTCTGTAATGCGAACTAATTAAAAGACTGGAGTCAAATTTTGTAGGATAATTAAACAAGACGGACATGATTCCACAAAACAAAAGAGCCACATATTCCTCTAGTGGTGACAGTTAGAATTTTTTTTTTATAAAATCACTCATCCCTATCTTGCTTAACACTTATCGGCCTTATGTCACTTACCACGTGACATCAAGAACAGCATCTCTTGCAGTACTTTTTTTAAGAGATGCTTTTAGTAGTACCTTAACAACATGTGCATGATAAACTTACTATAAAATATAGAGGTGCGAATCGAATATAAAAGTAGAATCATATATAAAAAGTTAGGGTCCGATAAAGATAAATCAACTCCCAAAATCTGGCTCCGTTCTCAGATTTAGATCGAGCTTCAGAATAAACCTGAGTACTGGGAGTTTAATTATGGCCACGTTGTATATTGCCCAATTCTATCTGAAAAATAATATTTTTTATTATTATTATTATTTAGTTGGATGCTATTTTATATTATAATAACTCAAAAATTCAATTTTTTACAACGTGTTTTTTTTTAGCCTCCGGTATGCTATTTCTTTCTCCCAGCTTATTTTGACTCCAATAAATAACATTATTTTGCATAAGCCAGCCGTAAAACAATAGCCGATGTTTCATTGTGCGATTAAATACTCTACAGGATTTTTTAAAACTTCTATCGGAAAATAAGTACTTTCTAATGCAATTTGTTTGAAAACTGCATCTCCATTTATTTTTAAAATATTAATTTTTTTGTAGTTTTTAGCGACATTTATTTCATTTTCATTCATTTCATTCATCAACTCAAGTACTCCATTTCTGTAGAAAATAAAGAAAAAGTAGTTGAAAGTATCTATATGAATGCAAATGACATCATTTTACATAAAATAAAAGCGTGTGCTTTGTCTTAAAATTGGAATATGTTTTGCACTGCAGTAGAGTCCCGATTATCCGAGTCCCGCTTAAGAGAGTTATTTTCTTCTGATGGACTGGTGGCTTCTATTATTATGAAACAGCCGTTATAAATGAAGCGTTAGGTGAAGATGAAAGAGCAGCCGTAAAATGTTAGGATTCTGATTTTCTGGTCAGAATAGGTTTAAAAAATGGCCATATTTTTTTTCCAAAAAAAATTATGGCCATTTTTTTTTAAATTCTGACCAGAAAATCAGAGTTCTAACTTTTTACGACTGTTCTTTCATCTTCACCTAACGCTTCATTTATAATGGTTGTTTCATAATAATAGAAATCACCAGTCCACCAGAAGAAAATGAAGTAATGGAAATCTCGGGAGCGACACAAAATTCTGAAAAAGCAGAATTCCTGTTCTCTAGTTTATTTTATTTATTTTTTATTTATTTATTTATTTATTTATTTTGTCCCGGACTGCAATAATACATATAGTTATAGAAGTGCCCGAATTACTTTGTGTTTTAACGTGGAAGAACTGTGAACGTTCCGAGTAACATTCAGTAAGGAATATTCTCAATATATCTCAATAAGTTTAAGTAAGGTATATCTCAATAAGACTTACTATAGTATATTCCATAATACACTGGTGTCCAAAATTAAGGACAAGTCACAAAAGGCTAATTTTTAAGTAAGCGAATACTTAAAACGAAATAATATAATTCAAATAATTACTATCCCTACAGCACAACTAGTCCATAAAGCATCTCATTCATGTCACACATGGTCACAAGTGTCACAATCACTACGGTGAAACAAAAAATAGGACATTCCACCCGTCTCATTATGAGTCTCAAATGATCACTATATGTCACTCCACTGAGACGTCAATGTGACTGCTGCTTTGTGACGAGTCACCAGATGATTTTACAATGTAGTTACATTGTGACTCGCATGTGACTGCCATTTTTAGACACAATTTCAAAGTCATCATGAACGTTGCATTATGATAAGTCAACAAATAATATCACATTATAGTCACATGGTGACTTTTCACAAAAGCGCATAATGGTGACTTCACAGTAGTCTCTCTGTTATCTGAAAATCATCGTGTGACTTTAATGTGACATTATTTGGTAACTTATCACAATGCAGCGTTCCCGATGACTTTCAAAATGAGTCTACAGATGACAGTCACATGCGAGTCACAATGTAACTACATTGTAAAGTCACGTGGTGACTCGTCATAAAGCAGCAGTCACAGTGACGTCTCAGTGGAGTCACATATAGTGATCATTTGAGATTCATAATGAGACGTATGGAATTTCCTTTTTTTTTGCTTCACCGTAGTGACTGTGACACTTGTGACCATGTGTGACATGAATGAGATGTTATATGGACTAGCTGTGTTGTAGAGATAGTAATTATTCGAATTTTATTATTTCTTTTTGTGTATTCGCGTACTTTAAAATTAGCATTTTGTGATTGGTCCTTAATTTTGGACACCAGTGTATACACCATGGTATATATTAATATACATGGTGTCCATAAAAGCATGTCACAGTTTTAGTGGTATATTATAACATTTTAAATTAGACTATTTACAACAAATTCTCCATCAAATTGAACTAACTAATTGAAGGCAACTAACATACTTTTTCTTACAAATGATCAATTGTGCATCTTCGGTTATACGGCGGTCGTCCAACCTAAAGTCCAAATCTTTCCGCACTTCAGTTAACAAGTCCGGAGTTATGAAAGCAATAGAGTCTTCAATTCTGTGTATTAACATTGGCAAATCCTTATTTAGTGGTGCGTAAATACGGGTTAGGTTCCCTCAGGAAGACCCCCACGAAGGGCACTCCCCCCATGGGCCTATATCCCACGTGTTGATAATCGGCCGTCACAAACCAAACCAAACCAAACCTTATTTAGTGGCGGAACGTAGATACGATCTTTTATAATACCCAAATGGAAAAACTCTCATTGCTCTAACGGATTGTAAATCTTTAGCCTAGAAATAACGCTTTACGCCCCAGAGTCTTCATTTGCGTATGTGGAACTACAAGTGAGTAAATAAGAAAACAGTAATGGCGCAAACGGTTATATAAAACTGCTTGGGTTACATTTTATTTGTGACCTTCAACCAACATTCTACAACGCTTATAGTGGTAACTGTTAAAATTTATATCTGGGACATTTTTTATGGATACCATATTGATTTCAATGAGTTTGAAATAGTTTAATGCAATTAATACCAAAAATTAATAAACAAAACAGTAATCGGTGCAAGCGGTTATATAAAACTGCTTGGGTTACTCTTTATTTGTGGCCTTCAACCAATTTTCTACAACGCTTATAGTGGTAACTATTAAAATTTATAACTGGGTGATTATTTTATGGTTACCATATTAATTTCAATGAGTTAGAAATATTTTAATTCAATTAATACCAAAAATTAAAAAAACAACAAAACAGTACTCGTGCAAGCGGTTATATAAAGCTGCTTGGGTTACTCTTTATTTGTGGCCTTCAACAAACATTCTACAACGCTTATAGTAGTAATTATTAAAATTTATAACTGTGGCATTCTTTTATGGTTAACATATTAATTTCAATGAGTTTGAGATATTTTAATTCAATTAATACCAAAAATTAAAAAACAACAAAACAGAACTCGTGCAAGCTGTTATATAAAACTACTTGAGTTACTCTTTATTTGTGACCTTCAACCAACACCCTACAAGGCTTACAGTGGTAACTATTAAAATTTATATCTGGGACATTCTTTCATGAGTACCATATTGATTTCAATGAGTTTGAAATAGTTTAATGCAATTAATACCAAAAATTAAAAATGCATTTCAAACAACTACGTATTAAAATATCATAAGGGATTATGAAACGATATTTCGAAAAAAGAAAACAATTGAATGAACCACTTATTCTTTGAAATTTCTATCCCGAATTCGTGCTTAAATCTCCTTAAAGCTATTTATTTTTGAATAAGAAATTCTTTGCAGAAGGATTACTTTAACTAATCCTATTTCTTCAATTCTGCTGACAAATGCACAAATATAAAAGATTTTAGAGTATATGATTTTGAAATAATAAAATAGGAGAGAAAGTGCATGGATTTGAAGAAATATCAAATACTCATGAATAAATCATACCACTTAATGCATGTACGAGTATAAACTATACATTCAAGTTAATATTTCGAGATTTGAGAAGTATTCAGAAAAATGTAACCACTTACGTAGAATAAATAACAGAAAAAAATACTAGATCAGATCCATTTTCTCTTTGAGATAGATGTGAAATGTAAATTGAAAAATTTGTTGGTGAGAAGCACCAATTTTCGTCGGTGAGTTGTATGTATGATTATAAAATTTCTGCCCCCAGTTCCAAATGCAAATGACAGATAAATTGCACTAGTATTTTACTGATTCAAATAACATAAACAGAGATAACATTTACAGAACAAATTAATATAAAACATATAAATAATAAAAGGACTAAATAAGTATTAGTGTATTATTGTAGAATGCTGAAAGTTAAAAAATACCTTTTAATTTTTAAATTCCTTCATTTTGAATATATACTCCTTAACCCTTTCTGGGTGGGCATCCCTTACACAAATTCTATTCGGCTGCCATCTTTAAAAAAAATCAGTTATTATTATTAGATGTAAATTTCCAACTGGGTGAAAAATGTCCGGACAAGGATTCGAACCCGGGACCTCCTGGCTGAAGCCGCCAGTGCTCTGCCATCTGAGCTATCCCGGACGATTCTGGTCGAATTTTTCACCCAGCTAACCTTGATGATTAAAAGCATTTGGTCTGAAACCTGGTTCAGCTCAACAGAATAAATCCAGAAATTTCTGGAGTTCCATTACCTGAGATTTATTCTGTTGATCTGAACCAGGTTTCAGACCAGATGCTGTAATCATCAAGGTTAGCTGTTCTGGGGTTCCATTACCTGATATTTATTCTATTGAGCTGAACCAGGTTTCAGACCAGATGCTGTAATCATCAAGGTTAGCTGGGTGAAAAAGTTCGACCAGAATCGTCCGGGATAGCTCAGATGGCAGAGCACTGGCGGCTTCAGTCAGGAGGTCCCGGGTTCGAATCCTGGTCCGGACATTTTTCGCACAGTTGGAAATTTACATCTAATATGATTTGTTTACCAATTAGAATAATTGTGTTAAAATTAATCCAGTTATCATTAGTTATAAAGTACCGAAAATGCTTCAGGTAGGAAATGCAAATATTCCTTTTATTTATTAATGGTACTGAAATCAAATTCCGCTTGCACCTTTTGACGGTGCATATATGCATCGGTAGTTCTAAAGGCGTTAATGCATTATGTCCATATCTATTTTTATCCATATCCTTTTTTTTCTTGCATGATTACTTAAATACGATACTTAATAACATACTTAAATACAAAAATCATTAATGAAGAAAATTAGTAAATCCATTAAAAAAGTATATATAGTGACAATTGTGGAATATTCCATAATTACAAAATCTAAAGTTGAATAAATTTATTCAGTAGATGTAAAAGTTGGTAGCGATAATTTTTCCCCTCTGAAGAATAACATCTAAACATTAAGCCGAAATTGATTCTGGCAAAAATTTCAACGACTTCTTTCCATGATCGGCAGGCTTTTACAAAGGAATTAAACAATTTTATCCCATGGATTGAAAGAAATAAATTACTTTATCGCTTAAAAAATACATCGCTTTATACAGTTAAAATCAAGTTATAAATAAATTTATATTTAAAACTAGGGGGCTCTGCCTCCTGCAAGCTACGCTCGCCAACGCTAATTTGGGGAACGCATCAACAGTATAAAAACAACATCCGGCTTACCATATCAAGCAAAATAACGATACTTTAGCGCTAGTTAAGTGCCCGTTCCGTATATGACATTGACGTCAGAAAAAAATCGCGCCAATATGGGACCGTAAGTTTTCCATTTTGATTAAAAAAGTAAAAAAAAAAATCGAATAAAACTGCATAAAATTTGCCATGGTTGCAAAGAATTCTTGGTATTGTTACGCTAGCCGGATGCAAATCTCGCTAATAGCTTTTTTTCAGCTCGCCAGTTAGCATTTTTTTTTTTCGAGTGGTAATATTTGGCCAGATGTCATAGACGCACAGCAAGTTTCGCGTGATTTTTATTTTTTTTAACGAAAATTTGGCGAAAACCTCGTTTTCAAATACTAGCTACATATGCATTTTTGGTATTACTTAAGTTATCCCGTCTAACAAAAATCTATCGCCAGAGTATAAGATTAAATACCAATAATGGTTGATCGTAAATGTCACATTCACTTGACTTTAAGCAAGTTACACGTGTTTATGTCATCAAGTGATTTTTATTTCGACTTTTTATTTGTATATTTGTTAATGTTATACTAATTTATTTGTTCTTTCGTTATTTAAAATAAAAATTATGTCAATTTGTATAATTTGGCGAGTGTTTTGGCGATTTATATAATTTGGCGAAATTGGTCGACGGAATAACTAAGTAGTACCGTACTTAAAAATACATACATAATTACGTCTGGATTACTTAATAATTAAACACAATTTGCATAACTTCAGACATACACACATTAAAATTTTATTAAAAACAATTAAAATATAGTTAAAAATATATATAAACGTTTCGGCTATTTTCATAGCCCTCATCAGTAAACGAACAGAGTCACAAAACAGCAAGAGCCACAGTAAACAAAAAAACAGTTAAAATCTCGGTCTAAGTAGAATAAAATAATCAGCAGGAACTTGGATTGCTTCGTTGATTGGCGATTCAGCTAAAACGGTTCTCCAACCCTCAAGGAAGACACGGCAAAAATAGACGGGACAATTGGATTCCACAATTCGTGCACTCTCAAAATCGGGGACATGATCGAACTCAAGTGCATGTGCAACCAATCTTGAATTCAGAGTACCTTTCTTAAAAGAATTTTTATGCTCCTTGAGTCTAGCATTAAATGAGCGTCCAGTCTCACTAATGTAAATCGAGCTGTAACCTTTACAAGGAATTTCAAAAACGACACCATTCAGGTAAAACTTCGAATATTTATGTAACATAAATATTCGAACGAACGATTCGAATAACATGAATTTATGTAACATAAATATTCGAAGTTTCTAGGTAAATGATGTATTATAGCTTAAAACCTTCCCTGAAACGATACCTATCTAACGGTATAAGTTGCGTAAAAATCCATGCAGTAGAACTCGAAATCTAGGCGTTCGGAACGAAATTTCCATTTGGATTTTATATATATAACTAGAAAGGTAGCCCGTCAAAAATGACGGAAATTTAGATATAAAGATTTATACAACTCATGTGCAAGAATATGAGTTTTATTGCTTGTTACGCAGTGATAGATGAAAATAACACGGTACAGATGTCATATTCGCCCCATATTGGCGCGATTTTTTTCCGACGCCGATTTGGCGAAAACATCAACAGCGTAAACAACAACATCCGGGTTACCATATCAAGCAAAATAGCGACACTTTGTCGCCGGTTAAGTATACATTGCGTATATGACATTGGCGTCAGAAAAAAATTGCGCCAATATGGGGCGAATATGCCATCTGTGCCAATAACACATTTTAAGAACGAAACACATTTAGGAAAAACTGTGTACAGTAGAAGACCACTAATCTGCACAGTTTGGTTCCAAGTGTTATGCAGATTTGAGGCTTTTTGCGGTCATGTCTATTCAACCTTTGTTTACATTTTTTTAATTCATATATTGGACAATTTAGATTGTTAAGCCTTAAAAATAAATAAATTTCATACTTGAAGTAAGGTAAAAACTATTAAATTATCGTATACGATTTCATGAAATGGGTATTATATGGTATTATATGTGTGTGCTTCACGATCTTGGTTACGACGTTGGCGAAATTGGCTGCAACTTGTCATAATCCTAATAGTGTGGGCCGCTATAACAAAAAAGTAACCAGTTTTTAGTAAAATTTCTGATATAAAGTAAATTTCAAAAACTTGTGTAAAATTGCAAGCCGTTCTCATGTTATGTCATTCCTAAGAATAATATTTCTAACACTGAAGAGTTTCCATGTACATGTGGAATTTAGAAAAGCTTTTCGAAAAGAAAGGTCCTGAAATAACATTGTAATTCCTCTAACTTCAAAGTTTAATCGGGTACTGATGTTGTTTACTGAAATCTAATAAGTACAGTTATTTTGAATATTACAACAGAATTAAAGAGTTAAACTTATTTAACTTAAACCCACTGTTACTTCCCGATGTTATTTTTTACTATTAAGAAAGAAAATTATTTAAAATTTTGCAAATCATGCATTTATAATTTTTTTCCGTCTTTAATAACTAAATAATGAAAAAATATGCGTTTGTTCTGAGCTCATAAATATGACAATTAAATAATGTAACTAAGAGACGTTGCAAAATTAAATCTTTGTGATTTTAAACGATACCGCCACCATTTTACCTACTATGATGTCATTAGAACATTGTCCATTGATTGTTGGAGAACTTACTTTGTGAATGATTACCTCAATGATTTAAAATTTTCTTAAGTTTCACGATGAATGAATCACTTGTGTTTGCTTAGGTTTATGGAATGAGATATTAAGGTGTGAACCTAATTTCAACTAAAGTTATCCAAGGATATACGCATTTTTAATTGAAATTAAAAATAATGCTTTGATCTCGAAATAAAAAGTTTTAGTTTATATAATTGGTTATTTCTATTAATTATTTATTTAGGTACTTTTCCATTATAGCGCATTTTTAAAAAAAGCTTGGCGCAATTCGGGCATCAGAAAGTGAGATATGTTGCCAAAATATATAAACAACTATGAAAACAAATCTAATGAACTTTTATTTTTGTTTATATATACACTTATATACATAGAAAATCGTTTCTAAATATATATAATATTTTTTTATATACAAATTACGGCACAGATTTCAGATATGAACCGGGATACCTAACTGGCATCAAAATGGTGTTATTTTGCCTGCTATGGTAACCCGGCTATTGTTTTTTATTTATTAATAAATTGTTTATTTATTTTTATTTTCTGTTTTTAATTATGTAAACTGTTTTTTCTATAATTATTATTCAAACTTTTATTTATTTATAGTTATTTCCTTTTCAAAATGATAGCAAATAATTAAAAAATATATAAGTAACTGGTATTCGAAAGCGAGATTTCTGCCAAATTGGCGTCAGAGAAAAATCACGCCAACCCCGATGCGTATATAACATCTGTGCAAAAATTACTTCTGTTTATTATAAAAAATGGGTAAATAGCTTTTTTTATATTAAATAAATTGCATACATATGGAAAAAATTGCTTGTGAGTATGAAGCAGTAAATAGGTTGTCAGAAAATACGTTGGCAAACTTCTTTCTCGCCAAGCAACTTTTCTCCGAAGTATTGTACATAAGCAATGATTGTTAGAAATGTATTTTTAATTATGATATGCGCTTTTATTTTTCACTACATTTATGCATACTATACTGTGTGTATAAATGCTACAGTTCATATGCAGGGCTACACAAAAGAATTCGTAAGGGTTACTGAGTATGAGAGTAAATTGCTTAAAGGTGGTTTTTAAAGGAGTTATGCATTTTTACGCTGAACTGCATTTAGTTTACTAAGAAATGTTTGTAGAATATAGATAAAATGATATACAGGGTCACGCAAAGAATTGGATACATAACCGTCTATGGATGATAATATCTGGAAATGTGATTTCAGTAGTTTTAAGAGTAGTTTAAATTAAAATTTGGCTAAATAGTGGCATGTAATAACGATACTGTTGGCTATGGACGGTAACTGCTGAAATCAATTTTTAAAATTTTTTATGCGTCTTCTAACATGTTTACTTAGTTATCTTATTTCCCCAAATAACGAAGTTTTGTTGAAGCATTCAGGATATGTTGGAAAGTGTTTCATATTCTATGCTTAGCGCATGATTTTTCTTTCTTAAGTCTTATTTTGCATTTATTTTATTCTTAATTTTTTAGTCTTATACTGCTATATAGAAACTTTGGCACAGTTGTCATATACGCCAATTTGGCAAAAACATCAACAGCATAAACAACAACATCCGGGTTACCATATCAAGCAAAATAACGACACTTTGCCTCCAGTTAAGTACCCGTTGTGTATATGACATTGGCGTCAGAAAAAAATCGCGCCAATATATGACATCTGTGCCGAAACTTTAATATTTAATTTTTAAACTCTTCACTCCACACCCCTTGCATATAGTTCAAACTATAACACAGATAGCGCAAAATAATAGACAGTTTGGTACTTTTCCACTGTAGGGGCTTTGGCTGTAGTGAGATTTGGGTACTTTTCCGTTATATGGATACCATTGTCGCCAAGCGTAATAGTTGACGCAAAATGAAAATCACATGAATTGAAGCATTTGGAAAATAAAAGAAAAAACATTGTCGATACTAAAGTGAGCATTTAAAAAATATAACATTTGAAAATTCCAGACTTTTACGAACTATTTCATTAAATCACAAATATATTCTTAAAATAAGTGAACAAATAACTGTTATAAAATAAAGCAATAATATTAAACTCATATTAAACTGCTGGCATAAAATTACAAATAGCTTTTAGCATTTTGAAATAATTGGCGCATTACCATACATTTTGGCATGGCGTCCGTATAACGGAAAAATATCGAGATTTGTTGTCAAATCATATAAACAGCTATGAAAACAAACTTGATGAGCGTTTTTGTTTGTTTTATATGTTTATTTTATATGTATATTATTGATGTTTTTCGGTACAAATTACATCTGTTTCTGTATAAAATTAGAGAAACGGCTTTTTTATATTAAATAAATCGTATAAATATCGAAAAAAAAAGCGTGTGTATATAAGATGAAACAGTGGATAGGTTCCCGAAAATATGTTGCCAAATTTCCTTTTTCGCCAAGGCACCTATACTGGAAAAGTACCTAAAGCACATTAAAATCGCGCAGTTAGGATCTCACACAGTACAGCGTCGTCTATTGGCGGTTATTTTATTAGTATTAAATTCTCACTCATAGATTTTGAAAAATATCTTAAAAGAGCGGAGTTTAAATTAAATTTCAGTGACCTCCTTTATGAAAGATTAATGGTTTTAAATGGGAATTACGCCTAATTAGCCAGCTATCACCGAATTGGCTAACATTTGGCGCTACTGTGGTAACCCTGCATTAGTTTTTTCAACAATTACTCATTTCAATGAGGCGGTCCTACCGGAATCGTGAGGGACACACAGAGACTTGGATTTTATATAAATATACTAGCAGGCTACACCCGCTTCGCTGGTCCATTTTCCAAATGATCATTGATCAAACATAATTATGAATTCGACCTTGTATTTTAAATTAATATGCACCTTCATCGGGAAAATCTTTCCGCATTTGCTGAATACTATGCGAACGCTATTTAGCTATTATAATATCTTATGGGTTAGGCAAAATTCGGACTATTCAGAAGAAATTCTTTTTACAGTATATATTTAAATTAGAGGTTGGGAAGAAAATACGGCCGTTGTGATAATCAGAAATGTTAAAATGTTCTCTAGTCAGCACACTACTAAAAGGAGAGATAATTACAATGTTTGCAGAGAGTGACCACTGAACATTACTTATGTTCGGATTATTCACTTTCGTTTGATAGTTCTTGAACTCCGGGCTTCTCAGCTTGGTGCTATGTGTGGTTCTGGGAGCTTAAATACAATTTCTCTCTACGTTGCATTATATTTTGTAATACTCGTCTTCTAGCAGGTCTACTGCAGTTTTCTATCTTCGGATTACAGCAGAGTAAATACGGTAAAAAAATGTAATAAATTGTTTGCACACAAAAAGTCTTCAACTTTCATTAAAAGAAATGTGAATCACATAAAAGTGGATATTTAAAAATGAAGTGTTTGAATAAAATTAAAATAATGTCATTTTCATTACCATTTCCTTTATATATATATATACCACTTTCAATTATGTAACTGTTAACCTGAAAAAAAAAACCTCGATAACTCATTATGATAGAAAAATAAACCTCTTGTTTTAGTCCAATCCAAATCTTCCCAATCATCCATAATTGGGTGCACAGCTAAGTTTTACGGCAAACATTAGAAGTGTTTGCAAACTATATGGTTACAAATTTACACAGTTAACACACGTAAAACATACGTAATTATGCGCCAGACTACATCCCATTAAATAAAGTCAAATTGCTGTTGGCTGAATTATAGATCTTTCGCCAAAAATACTCTTTGTAAATGACAAATAAAGTCAGTTATACAAAACTTAATAACCTAACACGTTATAATATAACGAAATAATCTTTTTGATGCACCGAAGACCCTTTTTCATTTCTCTAAAGATTGCAATAACACGGATAAATAAATACACTTTTTATTTTCAAAATTACATTATTCTTCAGTCTGCTGCCCAAATAAATCTAAAATCGTTAATTTTTTCCTCAGTTTAGCGAATAGGATTGTGCGTCAGAAGAACTTGCTTTATAATGATTTCTATTTTCAATTTTATCTGCATTTCAGGTACTTTTTTTCTTATCCAGGCTAAAATGATAAATCAACAAATATTGTTCCACCAGCCACCATTGGAATTTCAAATTTTTTTCCCAAGTATTTATTTTTTAGTGACAGTAAAATAACTGCAAATAAAAATATATATAATACTAAATCTTCTGTTTTCCGTTTGCTTCATAATGAAAAAACACAAATTTACTAATAGCTAAGTACAAATTTCATGTATTCTTCTATAATCGCGATCATTGTCTGACAGTCACTGTCTGATCACTGATCTGACTCTTTCAAATATAAAAGAAACATCTAAATAGTTCAGTAAATACACTAATTAGCAGGTAACCTGATTACGAAAGATTAATCCAATATCAAAAACCTTAAAAAAACTGAAAATGGGATGACGAATTAAAAAGACAATCGAAAATGTATTTCAGTAAGCAATTTTAATTCAGTAAGCAAAATATTTTCTTTTGTGGTATTAATAACGCAAAATTGCATAAATTTTCTTAAGAATAATCTTTAGTACTTAACATTTGAAACAGTAGACTTTTGTAAAAGAAATATTGGCGATATACTTAAAAAAAAAAAAAAAAAAAAAAAAAAAAAAAAAAAAGGACAGTGGACAATATTTGTTGATCTGAGTTCGAGGTTATAAAAGTCATAAGTTTGGGGAAAAACAAAATAGCATGTATCCGTAGTAAAGTACGCGAAAAATATTTTAAATATCTGAAATTAAATGATTTATAATATGTGTGTGTGTAAGGGGGGGGGGGGCAAACGTTTCATTAAAATTTAAATATTTGACTCCACTTTTATAATATTAACTGCTATTTATGTAATATCATTATTTTTATAATTACATCTGCTAGTTTTTTCTGTAAGAGATACATAATAATAATAATAATAATAATAAAAATTGTTACTCACAAGGAAGGTCTCCTTAAAACGCATACTCAAAATATATTGAAAAAGGAAATGCTAATAAAATGACTCATGTATGTAAAAAAGATCGGTAAAAATATAGCGGTCGAATCGCAGTAGAAAATCTGTAAAAAAAATATTTTTTCGAGTATTTGGCGCGAACAGACGAACGCTCGACGCTCTTTGGCGAACCAATAGGTTTCCTCGCCAAATGCAAGAGATTGAAATGCATTTATAAATCTCTTGTTAAATAAGTAATTAAATGCCTAATCACCGCCCCCTGAATAATAGGCCTGAGCGCTGGACCAAAAATGGCGGCTGCCGAAGGCGGATTTTTTTCAGCGTGTGTACGGTCCTTTAAATATTCCTACCAATAATTTTTTGAAGTTTTTTTCCCCTTCATTTTCCTGAGAATAAACAAGGTAGAGAAATCTTTTATGAAATACTGGTGTCTACATTTAAGGGACCGAACTTACGCTAAAAATAATCCGCCTTCGGCAGCCGCCATTTTTGTGTCATTTTTGTGTGAGCGCTCAGGCCTAGTATTCAGGGGGCGGTGACCTAATGCTCAATGAATTTAAACTTAAATTGTGGATTAGTTTACTATTTTTGCTGTAAGCTTATATAATATATGCAAATTGCGTGTTACTTGTGTTGAGCTATTTAATTTTATACGGTGTCACCGGCTGGATAAGTTTTAAGGGTATTTTAATTAAGAATGCTATCATTAAACATTTCGATATTAAATTGTTGTTTCCATGGCAATTAAACTCTCTTGTTGTCTCTGACACTAACAATATCGAAGTCAAATTGCCAATGCTCAGAATCGGACCTTAATTTGAGTTTGAAACACTTTTAATCCATTTAAATTTTATTGTAAACGGCATAAATACGATCGTTAAATTTCATTGTTACATATATAAATGTATATGACAAAACTGCAGTTATAAATATGTATTTATATAAGTTAAACTTACTTAAACTAACTTCGTATCGAGAGTTCAAAAAGTTTTCCTTAAAGAATATTTATCATAGTATTATTCAAAATTATATCGTGTCGCCATCCAGCGCTAAATCGCAAAAAATGAAATTTTCATTGTTTTCTTAGGAATGCTAAATAGAGGTTCTGCCGATTTTTTTATGGATATATATATATTTATGAGAAGAATATTCTATAATTTTTTTCAAATAATGCTGAGCATGTGCTTAGGGGGAACTTGCTTGATATCATTTTATCAATTTTCAGATGCATTTTTCTTAACCTGGTGCAAAAGATAAATCGCCAAATATTATTTCATTTGCAATATTTCAACTGAGTAATGCTTTAAGTATTACGAACATTCTCTTTCATGTTTAAATTAAATATATTCGTTTTTTAATATTATCACTCATTAAAATGGATTTCTTTTTTTTTTCTTTTTTAAAGATTTTAAATAAAATTAGTAACAGTTTTTTGTCTTTTATTTTTCTAGGTGTAATAGCCGTTTCAATTTTTTCAACAACAAAAAACTTCGCCAAGAAATAAAATGGTAACCTTATTGTCCAAAATAACAGAACTTTTCGTCATACTTCTATAACTAATCTAGGTAGAATGATGTGTTATAGCTTAAAACCTTCCCTGAAACGATACCTATCGAACGGTATAAGTTCCGTAAAAATCCATGCAGTTGAACTCGAAATCTAGCCGTTTGGAACGAAATTTCCGTTTGGATTTTATATATATAATAGATAATAGAATAGATAATAGATTTTACATATACATAATAGAATAGATAATAGATTATGTGTTATGAACTATCTCAAAGTTTAAAACAGATCGCATTGTTAGATTTCCTAATTTTAACAATATCGTGTTATGTTAGTTCCACATTCCACCACCAGGGAGCGCACTCTATTCTTAACGAAAGCGTATCTGAAGGAAACTCCTTCATGCAATCTTTCCGTAGATACATGAATCGGGAGGGTGGCGGTCTTAACCAATAATTTAAGATAATTGCTGAAATTACTACGAAAAATATTTTAAAGGGGTCCTACGCGGGCCCCAAATAAAGTTAGAGGAAACCGGAAGACGACAAAATAATCGCGGGGAAAAGTTTGCTTGGGTGCGTTGGAACTACTTTTGGCGCGAGATCTAAGCTCTACGACCAATATTAGCCCAGATATTTAAGGAAATATGAAGTAACAAAGTCCAAAATAACAGAACTTTCCGTCATACTTCTATAACTAATCTAGGTAGAATGATGTGTTATAGCTTAAAACCTTCCCTGAAACGATACCTATCTAACGGTATAAGTTCCGTAAAAATCCATGCTGTAGAAATCGAAATCTAGGCGTTCGGAACGAAATTTCCGTTTGGATTTTATATATATAATAGATTTTATATATATAATAGATAGATAGACTAGAAAGGTAACCCATTAAAAATGACGGAAATTTAGATATAGAGATATATACAACTCATGTGCAAGAATATGAGTTTTCTCGCTTGTTCCGCAGTGATAGATGAAAATAACACATTTTAAGAACGAAACACATTTATGAAAAACTGTGTACAGTAGAAGACCACTAATCTGCACAGTTTGGTTCCAAGTGTTATGCAGATTTGAGGCTTTTTGCGGTCATGTCTATTCAATCTTTGTTTACATTTTTTTTAATTCATATATTGGACAATTTAGATTGTTGAGCCTTAAAAATAAATAAATAACACACTTGAAGTAAGGTTAAAAACTATTAAATTATCGCATACGATTTCATGAAATGGTGTTATATGGTATTATGTGTGTGTGCTTCACGATCTTCGTTACGAAGTTCGCGAAATTGGCTGCAACTTGTCATAATCCTAATAGTGTGGGCCGCTATAACAAAAAAGTAACCAGTTTTTAGTAAAATTTCTGGTATAAAGTAGCTTTCAAAAACTTGTGTAAAATTGCAGGCCGTTCTCGTGTTATGTCAGTCCTAGGAATAATATTTCTAACACTGAAGATTTTCCATGTATATATGGAATTTAGAAAAGCTTCTCCAAAAGAAAGGTCCTGAAATGACATTGTAATTCCTCTAACTTCAAAGTTTAATCGGGCCCTGATGTTGAGTACTGAAATCTAATAAATACAGTTATTTTGAACATTACAACAGAATTAAACAGTTAAACTTATTTAACTTAAACTCGCTGTTACTTCCCGATGTTATTTTTTAGTATTAAGAAATTATTTAAAATTTTAAAATCATGCATTTATGATTTTTTTCCGTCTTTAATAACTAAATAATGAAAAAATAGGCTTTTGTTCTGAGCTCATAAAAATGACAATAAAATAATGTAACTAAGAGACAGTGCAAAATTAAATCTTTGTGATTACAAACCATAAACAAACGATACCGCCACCATTTTACCTACTATGACGTCATTAGAATATTGCCCATTGATTGTTGGAGACCTTACTTTGTGAATGATTACCTCAATGATTTAATATTTTTGACGTTTCACGATGAATGAATCACTTGTGTTTGATTAGCTTTATGAAATGAGATATCAAGCTGTGAAACTAATTTCAATTGAAGTAATCCAAGGATATATGTATTTTTAATCGAAAATAAAAACAATCCGTTGATCTCGAAATAAAAAGTTTTAGTTTGTATAATCTGTTATTTCTGTTAATTATTTATTTAAGTACTTTTCCATTATAGCGTATTTTTAAGAAAAGCTTGGCGCGATTCGAGCATCAGAAAGTGAGATATGTTGCGAAAATATATAAACAGCTATGAAAACAAATCTAATGAACTTTTATCTTTGTTTATATATGCACTTATATGCATAAAAAATCGTTTCTATATATATATAATTTTTTTTATATACAAATTAAGGCACAGATTTCAGATATGAACCGGGTTACCTAACTGGCGCCAAAATGGTGTTATTTTGCCTGCTATGGTAACCCGACTATTGTTTTTTATTTATTAATAAATTGTTTATTTACTTTTATTTTCTGTTTTTTAATTATATAAACTGCTTTGTTCTATAGTTATTATTCAAACTTTTATTTATTTATAGTTATTTCCTTTTCAAAATGATAGCAAATAATTGAAAAATATATAAGTAACTGGTATTCGAAAGCGAGATTTTTTATAGTTATTTCCTTTTCAAAATGATAGCAAATAATTGAAAAATATATAAGTAACTGGTATTCGAAAGCGAGATTTCTGCCAAATTGGCGTCATAGAAGAATCACGCCAACCCCCATGCGTATATGACATCTGCGCAAAAATTACTTCTGTTTCTTTATAAAAATACGTAAATAGCTTTTTTTATATTAAATTGTCGGCACAGATGTCATATACGCCCATAATAGCGCGATTTTTTTTTTTTTTTTTTTTTTTTTTTTTTGACGCCGATGTTATATACGCACCGGGTACTTAAATGGCGCCAAAGTGTCGTTATTTTGCTTGTAATGGTAACCCGAATGTTGTTTATGCTGTTGATGTTTTCGCCAAATTGGCGTCGGAAATAAATTGCGCCAATATATGACATCTGTGCCAAATTGTATACATATGGAAAAAATTGCTTGTGAGTATGAAGCAGTAAATAGGTTGCCAGAAAATACGTTGGCAAACTTCTTTCTCGCCAAGAAAATTTTCTCCGAAGTATTGTACATAAGCAATGATTGCTAGAAATGCATTTTTAATTATGATATGTGCTTTTATGTTTCACTATATTTATGCATACTATAATGTGTGTATAAATGCTACAGTTCATATGCAGGGCTACACAAAAGAATTCGTAAGGGTTAGTGAGTATGAGAGTAAATTGCTTAAAGGTGGTTTTTGAAGGAGTTATGCATTTTTACGCTGAACTGCATTTAGTTTCCCAAGAAATGTTTCTAGAATATAGATAAAATAATATACATGGTCACGCAAAGAATTGGATACATAACCGTCTATAGATGATAATATCTGGAAATGTGATTTCAGTAGTTTTAAGAGTAGTTTAAATTAAATTTTAGCTAAATAGTGGCATGTAATAACGGTACTATTGGCTATGGACGGTAACTGCTGAAATCAATTTTTAAGTTTTTTTTATACGTTTTCTAAAATGTTTACTTAGTTATCTTGGTACTTCTTAGTTATCCCGTCGACCAAATTACTGTCGCCAAATTGTAAGATTAATTGCCAATAATGGTTGCCATTAATTAATTAATTAAATGCCAATAATGGCCAATAAAACCATTAATTCGACGTTTTATTTGTATTTTTATTAATGTTTTACTATTTATTTGGCGATTTACATAATTTGGCGAAATTGGTCGACGGGATATCTAAGAAGTAACGTTATCTTATTTACCTTATTTCCCTAAATAACGAAGTTTTGTTAAAGCATTCAGGATGTGTTGAAAAGTGTTTCATATTCTAAGCTTAACGCATGATTTTCCTTTCTTCTTTAGTCTTACTTTGCATTTATTTTATTCTTAATTTTTTAGTCTTATACTGCTTTACAGAAACTTTGGCACAGTTGTCCTATACGTTATCATATATTGGCGCGATTTTTTTCCGACGCCAATTTGGCGAAAACATCAACAGCATAAACAAAAACATCCGGATTACCATATCAAGCAAAATTACGACACTTTGGCGCCAGTTAAGTACCTGTTATGTATATGACATTGGCGTCAGAAAAAAATCGCGCCTATATATGATATCTGTGCCCTCCCCTTGCATATAGTACAAATTATAACACGGATAGCGCAAAATAATAAGCAGTTTGGTACTTTTCCACTGTAGGGGCTTTGGCATTTTTAAAAAAAAGCTTGGTGTAATTTGGGCATCAGAAAGTGAGATTTGGGTACTTTTCCGTTATGCGGACACCATTGTCGCCAAGCGTAATAGTTGGCGCAAAATCGTGAATTGAAGCATTTGAAAAATAAAAGAAAAACCATTGTCGATACTAAAGTGAGCATTTAAAAAATATAACATTTGAAAATTCCAGACTTTTACGAACTGTTTCATCAAATCACAAATATATATTTCAAATAAGTGAACAAATAACTGCTATAAAATAAAGCAATAAAATAAAACTCATATTAAACGGCTGGCATAAAATTACAAATATCTTTTAGCATTTTGAAATAATTGGCGCATTAGCATACATTTTGGCATGGTGTCCGTATAACGGAAAAATATCGAGATTTGTTGTCAAATCATATAAACAGCTATGAAAACAAATTTGATGAGCGTTTTTGTTTGTTTTATATGTATATTATTGATGTTTTTATGTACAAATTACATCTGTTTCTGTATAAAATTAGAGAAACGGCTTTTTTATGTTAAATAAATCGTATAAATATCGAAAAAAATGCGTGTGTATATAAAATGAAACAGTGAATAGGCTCCCGGAAAATATGTTACCAAATTTCCTTTTTCGCCAAGTCACCTACACTGGAAAAGTACCTAAAGCACATTAAAATCGGGCAGTTAGGAGCTCACACAGTACACCGTTGTCTGCTGGCGGTTATTTTATTAGTAGCACCGGGAGGAAGATGTAAAGATGTACTGTAAAATCTCACCCATAGATTTCGAAAAAATATCTTAAAAGAGTGGAGTTTAAATTAAATTTCGGTGACCTCCATTATGAAAGATTAATGGTTTTAAATGGGAATGTCGCCAAATTAGCCAGCTATCGCCAAGTTGGCTAACATTAGGCGCTACTGTGGTAACCCTGCATTAATATTTTTCAACAATTGCTCATTTCAATGAGGCGGTCCTACCGCAATAGTGAGGGACACACAGAGACTTGGATTTTATATAAATAGATAGATAGATGGTAGAAATACGAAGGGGGATTAAGAATATGTATTTTGAATGAAGAAACAAACAAACAAAAAAGTCGATGAATTTTTATTGTTTGACATTTTTGTTCTTTAACGTTTCTATCCCAAATTCGGGCTAAAATCTCCTTGCACTTATTTATTTCTAAATAAGAATTACTCACATGAGGTTTACTCTAAATGATTCCCATTTCTTCAGCTCTGCTGAAAAATACAAATGCAACAGATTTTATCGTACATGTTTTTGAAATAATAAAATGGATGAAAGAGTATATAAGTTTGTAGAAATAGGAAAAATCGCGAAAACAAAATCACGCCGTTTAGCAATTTGCTTACGTGTCAGGACGGAAGACTTTTTTTTTTTTACATTGAATCATAATACAGTTTACAAAAATTTTTACACATAAATTAGCTTTGTACTTAAAGGTTATAAGCTAAATTGTAATTTAATTTGTTTTGTTTAACCAACACTTATGTATCTTAATGGAGCATGATCTATTTTCTAAAACATCAACTTCATGTCCAAACAAGAACGTAAAATCATGCGTCAAGCATAGATTACGAAACTCTTTCCAACACATTCAGAATAGTATAATAGGATAGTTGCATTCTTACTTATAGTGTAAGTCACCTATGTGTAAATTGATACGATTTTTGACTACCAGTATTTTGCAACGGAAAATGTGACTTATTTTATCGGAGATATTTCATTAATTGAATAAGGCGAAGAAAACTTTTCAAAAATAACGGTGGCCAAAACGCATAACAGTTATCAGCTATGTGACTTACATTACAAGAACCTATGGAACTAGCCAATAAAAGCATCACAGTTTAATAAGGTTAACCCCTTCGGGACGGGAACCTTTTACGAAATTTTTAATCTTTTGTCACCGTTTTTTAAAAACAGAAATTTGTGTCTTCTTGAATCGAGAGCGGTGATTAAATAAGACAAATTTTACAGTAAAATTTTAATGGTGAGAAAAAAAACAAGAATTCTGATCGTCCCCAACGGGTTAAAACGATGTCTAAATAAATTTGCATGCAATTTCTATGTAATTTATAAAATGCATAACACATTTAAAAACGTAATTTCGGCGATAACAGTCAATAGTCGAAATAATGTATAATTTTTTTGTAGAACCCTGGATTTATCTATATTTGAATCTATACCTATAAATATGAAATAATATAAATATGAGATAGAAATACGTGTAAAATGGATATATCTATAGATTTATCATATAATACATAGATAGTATACACAATTTCAGTACAGTTAAGAAACGCATAGAACTGTTGAAAATGCCCTTTCGTCAATTTTCCTCATACAACGGAAATGTACTTTAAATATGTTATGCAGCCCTATATATGATCATTAGAATATATATGCACTAAGTAATATAAAAATGTTAAATGATTAAACGCATTACCACACTGAAAAACGCACTTCCAGCTATTATAATTCATAGGCTGTATTGAAACGGAATTATTTTGTATGCCCCTGTATATGAACGATGAATGCTATGCACACCATATTATATAGAAACATGGCCGCAAACATTTACACATTTTTCTCACCACTAAAATTTAATAGGTAATGTTATCTTATTTAATCGACAAAATCTTCTGATTAAATGATGCAACAAATTCTATTACATATTACTGGTAACAGAAAAGCGTAAAAGTTGACCGCTACGATGGTAAGTATCTGGCAGTGCACCTGAAAAATATATATTAACTTCAATATGTTTGAAACAAGGCAAAATCGGTTGAAAAACGCGTTAATCTCGATCATAATAATTAACAAAATCAAGAGTTTTCGTTATTTTGCTGTACGTCAGCTGTTTTCGAATAACCTGGTTAGCTGGTTCTTGTCGCTGCGCGAGCAGACGATGTGGAAGCAGACTATGAAAATTCGAAAAAAAATTGCACAAAAATCGGTATCATAGCCCCCCCTTCCGGGGAAGTATCCCAATTTTTGACTGAGACCTGGCGTCCATGGTCAAAAACATATATCATAAAACGTTAGACCTTATCTACAGATGCCCCATGCAGAATAATCGTTTAAAAATATGTGAATGCAAATGAGATGTGTGAAAATTATATGGAATTGCTACCTCAGTAGAAATGACTGAAATTTGCATATGCAGGGCTCCCAAATGGTCCGCCAACTGAATACCAATAAATTTTAACAGAAAATTTTATGGTAGGTTTGCGCTAGAATTAACTTTCAAAGATGATTACGGTGCGGTTTGTAAGAAAAATCTAAAAAGAAAATCTTTGTAAAATAATATTGGTGTTCAGTTGGCGGACCATTTGGGAGCCCTGCATATGCTGTAGTTAGTGCGTTGGTGATCGAATGTCTCAATGTGAACAATCCTGATAAATGGTTATTTTCGATGGCCATCGGAAAATCTTAATCCATAAGTGCATAGCTGATAATCTTCTTGTATTTGTAAAGTTGAATACACATAATTTCCAAGGATGTAATTCCGCTATTTTATTTATTATTATTATTTAATAAACTTTCCGGTTGCATTTGATTTAAAAAACATATATCATATTTGCATCTTTAATCACAACTCTTATCATTCCGGATATTTTCAAACGAACTAAGACAGAAATGTTTCCAACGATAAAATATAATTATAATGCACATAGAAGAAGGAAAAATCCAGTTAACCCTTTAGTGGGCATTGTCCACAAAAAAGTACGCCCAATTTTATGAGTACTGGAACCAATAATGTTTAACTAAAATTTTCCTTTTATAAAGTACGGGAAAATTAGCAAGTTTTTATTTCTAATAAATTAGTTTGTAAATTCTGGTGTCAATCCATCATTTCATGTTTTTACAAACAAAATTACTCAGCGCCGAAAGAGTTAAATGATTTTTCTGGTAGAAATTATGTTTATTTATCTCGAAAAATAAATAAAACAGAACTTTGGGAGACATGAAATAGGAATTAAGATTCTCGGCTGTCGGAGCATCAAAACTCAGAATTTTTCAGGCTTATGACCATAGATTTTACTCATTTCACATCAGCTGCCGATATATAGAATTAAATACCAATACCCAGAATTTATAAATACTACTTTCCTGCCGTCTAATCATCGTGCTTTATCGGAAAGGTAAACATCTGCAGAGGAGTGGATGTTGCCACTCGTGGTTAAGGTCTATTTATCAGCCTCGCAATACTGCAATATGTCAAAATGTCAGCCAATTATACCTGCTCAACTTTTCGATATAATTTGTGGTGATTCTTGACAAAAAACTTTTTCATTGGTTTCGCAATTAACTTGAGATTTCTTATGTTGGCTAGTATAGGCTCTTACGTTTATCCTTATATCTTCATTATTTTAATTTAAACATTGTCTAGCAATAGTTTTAAAACGAAACATCTCATCCGTCAGCCGGCTGTCCACTATCAGACGTCGCCTTCCTGTTTTTACTTATTTACATTGCAAAATTCTAACATATCAAGATTTCAGCCAATTCTACCTGCTCCTCTTTGGCAAAAACTATATGCGCGCAGTGTTGCCAGTGGGCTACTTTTTTTAATTCAGATTTCTTGACTCTCATTATTTTTCTGAAATTGTAAAATTCCCCTTGTTTTCGCCTTCATTGATATATCATTAAATAAGGCGAATTTTACGATTTAAAAAAGGGGGCGCCTATCAGGAAATCCGAATTCTAAAAAAAGTAGCCCATTTCGAAACATTGTAACCATGATTCTTTGCAAATGACGCTTTCATTAGTTTAGAAATTAATTTGCGAATTTTTATGCTACTAGTGTAGGCTCTTACGTTTATCCTTATATCTTTAATATTATAATCTATGCATTGTTCAGCAACAGTTTCAATCAAAACACATCATACGTCAGCTGACTGTGCAGTATCAGACGACTTCATCCTCCTTTCACTCATTCAATTCTCAGAACTGCAATATATCAAAATTGCAGCCAATTCCACTTGATCCACTTTACCAGATAATGTGTACGTGATCATTTACAGAAAACACTTTTGTTTGGTGAGTAGAAGATTTTAAGAATAAATTTTGCATAAATCGACATAGCGAAAAGAAATATGAATATGTTACAAAAGAATGGGATTTTACAGAATTCAATTCACTACTGAATTTTAAATAAAGATTGCGATTTGTAATTATTAGGATTTCGAAAGAATTTGAAATATACTTTACTTACCCCTATCTCCCAAAACAAATTCTGGCAGAGACGGAAAGAATACCAGATGCATTAACTAAACTGCAAATTTTAATTCTCACAGATGACAATGTTAAACACTGAAGAATATAATGTTGAATAAAACACTATTTCTGTGATCACAACTTATGCTGCCTTCGAGTGAAGTTTCTCTTGACATAATACCAGTAACGAAGAACTGGGTTTTTTCATTTAACTCAAAACACAAACTAACGTAGACATCTAAATGCTGACTTCGAATATTTGACGGTTGATCATGCATAAAAGACTAGATTATGTTGGATCAATTTTATGACACCGCACAGAATAAGAACTTGGAATCAGTAGAATATAAAAAGGCTGTAAGACTTCCATTGTCAACACTTTAAATAGAACTGTTTTCGTTTGGAGATCGTACCTGTTGATGCTGACGTCACCCTTTCACGTCAGTCGTCCGTTGCCTAGGTAACGAGATTTTCCCCAACTGTGAGTTCGTGCATTTGGTTTCGAAATTCACTAGCGAATTTTTATTCTGACTAACGTAGGCTCATAAGTTTATCCTTATATCTTCATTATTCTTATTTGTACATCTTCTGTCAATAGTTTCAAACACAACACCTCATTCGTCAGCCGACTGTCCACTATCAGGCGTCACCGTCCTCCTTTCACGCATTCGCCGATGACGAGGAGCAGGTGCAGTGATGTCAACACGTCTTCGGACAACATAAGTGGACGAATTCGCCCCAGTGTGTCAGAAGATTCGGTGTCCAAAGAATTTTCGGAAACTTCGAAAAGGAACTCAGATGGTATGGCTCTATTATTTGATTTTTTTTATTAAAGTATAAATAAATTATCAATACTAAATTAACTGTAAAATTAATTGAATTGCACTGATAGTTCTCAAAGTAACAATGCATATGTACTAAGCTGTAATTTGTTTTGTGAAAAAAAATATTAAAATGCATAGAGGTTAATATGGCACCTTTCCAGCATCTTCAATTTATGTTTCATTTAGGTACTTTTGGTCGTTGACTTACGACTGCCCGCATTCAGAAACACAAAACTAAATAAAATAGCCGCAAAAGCTATAAATTAACACTAGAGCTACCGGAAATTTGAGCCAAGTTTTATAAAAATATTTTACACCAGAGTTTTGATTTCAAACAGTTTAACTTATTATTTAATGTTTTCCTTCTTTGTATCTTTTAAACTTATTTGATAATCAAATTTCTGGTTTAAACCGAAACATATTCATATGGTAGCCGTCAAAATGATGGCTCACGGTAGGTCTAGTTTAGTCAGCAGAACCACATTTTTTTTTCTATTATATTTTGATATTCCATACATTTTTTCTGGTTATTTGTTCAGATTAACTTTCAATCTGGCAATCAGAAAGGAAGTTAGTCATAAGTCAATGACCAAATGAAAGCTTAAAGTTACATACATTTTTCTATTATTTGTATTTCTTCTTCATAATTTTTTCATTTACAATTTTAATTTATTATTTCACGAGCGAGAAGGAGTCTATTATTTATGCACGGATTTCATTCACCTCGCTATGGACATATGAATTGAACCTTTTTATTACATTTGTCACTTTGAATGAAAGACGTTTTTGAGTACGATCACACATTATATTTCAAACTAGTAAAATTTCATTTTTTTTCGACTATTTAAGAAGTAACGCAGCATTCATCAGCATTACTAGCACAAAAACTAGCCATCAATGAAGGAAACCAGAATATTTTGCAGTGTTTTAATTAATTTTATAGTATAAACAGCATTAAAATAAAAAAAGAAACGTGCGCAGTTAAACTGATAGCATTAAGTTCTCAAGCTATTCAAACTTATTGTATATTATTCTCTCATTTATGTCTATTATCCTTAAAATAGAAATAATTTTTGAACAAAACTGTATATAATCAGGGAAGAGCCTTATCATAATAAAACGGTATAACAAATTTGAAGAAAATCGGATAATTATGCATCAGAAACGCATTTATCTAAATTAAGGGGGGAATTAGGCCCGTTTCCCCCTTTATACTTAACCAATGAACCCCAGATATTAATCAGGGAAGCGTCTTTTCAGAATGAATATAGAAAAACTATTTGAAGCAAATCGGATATTTCTATTTAGAGTTATCGCGTTACGTACATACATACGTATATACAGAATCTGTGGTCACATTAGCTCTTAGGCTTTGATAGCTTGTGAGCTAAAGAGATATTTTAACATTTTCTTAATTTATTTCTTAATGAGAAAGATATTTCAAAAACGTATTGGAAAGGATACATTTACTTTCGTACATACTATCATTTAACTCATTCTAAATATTATATGCGTTGGTTCTGATTTTCTTACAGTAATTGAAAAGGTCTTAGCTTAATTAAATATGCAAAGTAATATTTCCAGTGTTTTAATTAATTTTATAGTATAAACAGCATTAAAATAAAAATAAAAGAAACGTGCCCAGTTAAACAAATAGCATTAAGTTCTCAAGCTATTCACACTTATTGTATATTATTCTCTTATTTATGCCTATTATCCATAAAATAGAAATCATTTTTGAGCAAAACTGTAAATAATCAGGGAAGAGCCTTATCATAATAAAACGGTATAAGAAATTTGAAGAAAATCGGATAATTATGCATGAGAAACGCATTTATCTAAATTAAGGGGGGAATTAGGCCCCGTTTCCCCCTTTATACTTAACCAATGAACCCCCGAAATTAATCAGGGAAGCGTCTTTTCAGAATGAACATAGAAAAACTATTTGAAGCAAATAGGATATTTCTATTTAGAGTTATCGCGTTACGTACATACATACGTATATGCAGAATCTGCGGTCACATTAGCTCTTAGGCTTTGATAGCTTGTGAACTGAAGAGATATATTTAACCTTTTCTTAATTTATTTCTTAATGAGAAAGATATTTCAAAAACGTATTGGAAAGGATACATTTACTTTCGTCATTCGTTGAATTAAATACATTATTTTCTACGTACTATCATTTAACTCGTTCTAAATATTCTATGTGCTGGTTCTGATTTTCTTACAGTAATTTAAAAGGTCTTAGCTTAATTAAATATGCAAAGCAATTATATGTGAAAGAACGCTTATTTCCTGTTATTTCAAAGTTCAAACTTAGTTCCGAGAGAATAAATTTCTTCTTTGAGAATTTACTAGAAGAGTCAGGAGGATCAATGTAAATCTCAGGAGAATCACCGTGAAGTGTACATTTCGTAAAACCTATTTTATAAGCAATACAAAATTTGTTGAGAATTCTTCAAATCAAAGTGTAAGATAATTGGCTCCTTCTCATTATAATGTTTTACAAAACTTCTTCTAACTTTGATAATATTCGACATTTACATTTTTACTTTGCAATGACAAGTTTCAAAGTTTGCTAAAGCATTTTTTACATTTATTTGCAATTTATGTTTGCTTAAGTTAACAAACTGAAACTAATTACACACATATCTATATGAAATTTTAAATATTTTCTTGAGAAATTTGATGTTTGAATATGATGACATTTATTTTATTTTATTTTTATTTTTTGGTTAAAGGATCGTACACATTTGCATTTTTACTTTGTTAGGACAATTTTTAAAAATTCCTAGTACGTTTATATGTTTACATATGCTTGAATTTAAAAG
Source organism: Maratus speciosus (assembly GCA_963932465.1). Classification (NCBI taxonomy): domain Eukaryota; kingdom Metazoa; phylum Arthropoda; class Arachnida; order Araneae; family Salticidae; genus Maratus; species Maratus speciosus. The sequence goes on along the minus strand of OZ010799.1, from coordinate 218,628,090 downwards.
TTGGCTTTGCTTAACAGACTGAAACTAGTTACATATGTACCTAAATAAAAGTAAAAACTTTTAATAGAGAAAATTGAATCATGTTATTTTTTTTTTTAGTGAGAGGATCCTAAATAATTAATTTTTATTTTTTATGATAAGTTTTAAAGAATAATTATGTACTCACATTTTATTGAATTTTTAAGCTTGCTAGAATTAATATAGTGAAACTAACTCTAAATGTGTCTATATATAATATATTCTACTGAAAAATTGCATGTTTGAACATGATGAATTTTTCTGCTTTAGGATAGAGGATTTTTCCATTTTTACTTTATCATGTTAAGCTTTAAACCACATATAATTGATTTATTTGAATTTTTATATTTACTTTACTTCCTGGAACTGAAACTAGCCATAAATCTATCTGAAAAAAAAGGTAAAAGTATTTTATTAAGAAATTTGATTTTTGAACATGATGACTATTTTTCTTGGTTAGTGGACCCTCTTAAAACGTGGTGTGAAATAATCATCCGAAAAGTTCGAAAGATACCCATGAGCATCGGTAAGAGATGAAATGTTTAACAAACCACAGTTTCATTCTTCTGATTCCTTCATTTATTATTGCACATTTTTCTTATTTTTTACAAACACATACTGAATTGGGACTGCTAAGGAGATAAATTTAATGCATCTCACGATAATTTATTCTGAGGAGAGGTTGAAACGTTTTGAATCTCGCAGGGAAGGAGCTTGGATATAGCTATATAAATGCGGCAATTATAGAGTTTATTTTTATTACACACTGACAGTGTGCCAAATTTTATTAAATAACATTTTTAATTTATGATTTTCTCTGACATGAAGACAATGCACCACCTCACCGTGCAGGTTTGCACAAGATGATGTGCTCAATAAGTGTGTTGAAATAACACCCTGCCTTAACTCTTTCCTAGACAATACACTAGCTTACTCAATAAATCCAGAGGAATTAATATTCAGGGTACCTTGTCGATGATCAAAATTGTCCGGTAGAGAAACAGAGGATATCCTAAGGGGAAAAATTGCACATGTGGGGTACTTCCTGCGTATATCATCTGGTTATCTCCATAGGGTCCGTAGATAAATCAAATTCAAAAGTTCGGAAATGTTTTGGCAATAAAACGGAATAAAAGTTAAGAAAAATATTCAATTATACTGAATCAGGCCTCTTTCTTAATGCACAGCTTTAAATTCACTGGGAGACATCTTTAAACTACTAAAGAACTTTTATTTTGGAAGACAAAAATCACATCAATGACAATCACTACACACATTCTATTTACAAGCAAAACGTAACAAGAACGTAAACAAGAACTATCCCGTAGTCAACGGATCTGAAGAGAACAGTTCTACGGGCTTAGCGCCGTCTGCTAGCACTTTTTATTTCTCAACAGTAGTTGCATAACGTTATATTCATTTTGGTAATTCCAGACCTTTCCCCGCCTTGCTATACTTATCATCCCTCGAATACCCCCACCCCCCCCACACACACACCCTTCACCCCTCGTAATTATATCGTTATCAATGTCTAAAATTCCTTTTGATTTTTACAATTTTCTTCTTTTTAGATGCGTTTGTAATTATATAAATACGTAGCACTTATAGTCGTCGTTCAGTCCGTCTTTCTGTCTGTCCGTCCATCCGTCCGTCTGTCCGTCTGTCTGTCTGTCTGTCTGTCCGCATATAACAGAGCAAAAACTACCCGACCGTATGGTCTGAAATTTTAAATATATAGTTGTTGCAAAATTTTGTCGAGTCATTTCAAATTTTATGAAAATCGGATGTATAGTTTAATGACAGGGACAGTCAAAATTTTTCCGTTACATTACGGCCAATGGGAATAAATTATTGCAAGTGCATTTTAATGATGTTACAGCCTTCGAATGGTCTGAAATTTTAAATATATAATTGTTTCAAAATTTTGTCGAGTCATTTCCATTTTTATGAAAATCGGATGTATAGTTTATTGACAGGGATAGTCAAAATTTTTCCGTTTACATGACGGCCAATGAGAAAAAAAAAATGTTTCAAGTGCATTTTAACGATATTACAGCCTTACGAACAGAATGAAATGGATATGGGTATGCACTTATTGAAGCGCACTAAACTATACATTCAGTACAATATGCGGTGCAAAAAATACTTATAAAGCTAGTTATAGTACGAACGCACGTCATTTGCCACGTTTGACGAGCAATTTCCAACTTGTTATACTTTCACATTGATACAAAAATATGATTGTACATTTATTATTCACGTACTTTAAGGATCCAAATGAAGAGAAGAAATCAATAAAATATTATAAATGAAAGTACTTTATATCAATTAAGAGCTAAATTAGATAGTTACTATTTAAAAGTATTTAATAATAGTTTATTATTTAAAAATTGTCTTCTTGCACTTGCCTTCAGCACGAGAAGGATTAAAGTAGTACTTCTTTTCCACAAAACTGATGAAGAATATTCCTTTTCATTTTATACTAGTAAAGACAACAAGTATCATTTCGAACATATTTTGGTAATGGTTTCCCCAACTTTTATTTGCGAGTATGGCAAAAATATAGGAATGCCGAACGTTGAGATATTACATATTTTGGGATGAAATGATTTTATAACAAATAAATGACTTTAATAATGAATTTGTATTTTCATAAAATAGATACGATTAAAAAAATATTTAGAATATTTTAATGAAATGAAAAATTTACAAAAAAAGAGAAAATTTTGATTGGATAAAAAATGATAACGATATAGAAAATCAAACCCCAGAAATATCTTACAATATCAAGAGACCCCCCCCCCCCCTCTGCCCTAAAGTGGTAACGTCATACATATAGCACAACCCGATATATCGCTGTTAAACAAAAGAATCTCGATTTTCCTAAGAAAAAATATTATGTATTTTTATATCTTCTGTATTATGTCTGAATATTACTAACAGAATAAGATATGTACTATAAGAGCTCTATAAAACGTTCCAAGAATGATAGTTGTTCTGTGAGCAGATATGTCCACATTTCTCCAATCGGACATTCATTTTTCTATATACTTTGAAAAATTCTGAAAGATGACATTATTTCACCTGGTATGATTAATACATTATGGAAATTTTTAGATGACGTGAAACTCAAATCATATCATTGTAGAGAAAACTGCAACTTCTATTGCATAAATGCACATATATAGGAAGCAAATATGTAGGGAAATCTACCAGTCAACCTGTAGCGACCAATACCGGCAACCTTGCAATCCAAGAATAACAGTGGCTGCATATGCTGATTTGTCCAAAATTTTTCCCCATCGAACTTTCATCTTTCCTTTCTTTGAAAAATTCTCAAAGATAACTCTTTTTCACCTGGTACGATTAATCCATAATAGAGATCTTTAGATGATGTGAGATTCAAATCGAATCATTGTAGAGAAAACTGTAACATCTAATCCATAAGTGCACAGATATAGGGAGCAAATATGCCCTTCCCACGGAAGCGCAAAACTTTTCAACCTTTCCTCGACATATTCAGATTATGATTTACTTCACACGGGATGATATTTAGATTTTAAAGGTACACGTTTGGGTATTACTTTTATGCTATGCAGAGTTTTTTTTTCTTCTTATTTTAGATAATAACGCACGAGTTATTTTTTTTTTCCTTATTTAGATATATTTTGTAAACATGATTTTATTTAACTAATATACATTTTCTCACACTATTTTTGGCTATTTTCACACTTTTTCTATCTACGCAACTATGTAGAAATATTTTATAATTATTCTTTTCACTAAAGCACGATGTATGACATTTCTTTTTTTAGAAACATTTTCACCATGTCATGCTTTCTATATTAATATACTATTCTGACACCATTTACTAACATTATTTTTCTTCTTTCTGCTTTTGTATATATTTATATTTAAAATTTATAATATAAGATTTTTATTCCAACATTAATTTGGTTTTTCATTTTCAGAAATTCAGTGAAAATAAATTTTGCTTCGATTTTACTGAATTATTGAATATACCTTTAGTTACTTCAATTCAAACGGTGCATATTAAGTTTTTTGATTTTAAAGAAGTATACTGAAACGTCCATTCGGCTAAAAAACTTTTATCTCAAACATTTCAATTACCAAACTGACCCAGAAAAAAAAATAGCCATTGGACTGAAAATTATTTTTTATTTCAACTTGCGTTTTTTTTAAGCTTAGGCGTTTGAATTTATACTAAAATTTTCAAAACAAACACATAATTTTCAAATCATATTTAAAATTTTCTTTAAAATTTACCTTAGGATACCAAACGCGAAGTCATTTCGCTGAGTATTTGAGGAATTATGAAATTTTAGAATTTACAACTCCCTATGCTAAATTAATTTGTAATCGTTTCGAAGTAGGTTACAATGCGGGTACTATTTGAAGCGCAAATTTTTAACTAATTTTTGTTAAAATATTCATATTATTATTTTTTCAAAAAATTATTTCGAAAATGTATATTTTGAAAAAAAAATATCAACTATAATCTAGAAATCCTTTTTTTTAAAATCCAAAAACGATTTCTGTAAATTTCAAGCATGCGAAATCAATCTTACAGACCATTTCACCTAGTAGTTTTTAACACCTTACAGTGTACGCTATTTAACAAAAACAGTGTTGCCAAATCTAGCACGGTTTTTCTTTCAGAAATTTCGAGTTCACAACGGAAAAGTTTTAATAATTTTCCTTTATTTTATTCCCGAAATACTTGTTGTTATTATAATCAAAAATAACTATACAAACTTACTGGGGGTGCGGATTTAGAATATTATAACAATAATTTTAAAAACGACGCATAAATGCGTCGGCGGCCTGTATAGGGTTAAGTAATCTTTAACCCCTTAATTCTCGCTCCCGACAATATCACGGGCTGAGGCGTTGCCATCGAAATACTCAAGGCCGGAGGACACGAGTTGTGACGTCATCACTAATGGACCGACTTCTCACTAGTTTTGGAATTCACACCGTAAAATTTTGAATAGCAATTTTCTTTTCTTTTATTTGTGGAATATTTATCATCTTATAAAATAGTACTATTTAAATTACTGGTGAAAATTCGGAATCCCTAAATAAAAATTCAGTTGAATGAGGAATTCCACAGTCTTGCCTCATCTGGCGGATTTCTTATTGGGGAATTCCAAATTCTCACCAGTAATTTTAAATAGTTAGCATTGTTTTATAAGATAATAGATATTCCAGAAATAAAATAAAAATAAAATTTCTATTAAAATTTTTCCGGTGTGAATTCCAACAGTATTGAGAATTCGGTCGATTAGTGATGACGTCACAACTCGTGCCCTCAGGCCTGGAGTATTTCGATGGCAACGTCTCAGGTGTAGTTCGTTATTTCTCGTGCCCGTTATATTCCGTGCTGGAGATTTAATTGCTGGAATAACTTCTGAAACCAGAAAAATTTAACTGGCATTTCCGTGTGAAGTCTTTTAATATTGCTGTTTGGGTTTGGTTATTGGAGCTGATTGTGATATTGGACTCTGCATTGGATAATTCAAAATATATCACACTCAAAACAGTTATTAATAATCAAAATTTAATGTATATTATATTGTTTCAAATATTATTTATAAAAATTTGTTTGATGATGATAAATAAAGATCTAAGATGTGAAACATAAAGGTATTATTCGCATTAATTTGTATGGTGTAAAACAAACATTAAAACACAGAATTCTCGCATAATGGCTTTTCCACAAATGTGAATTTTGTTCTATAACATTTTTTGTTTCGCCTTTAACGAAAAAAAAACTAATTCCATATTTTATACAGAAACCTCATAATTATGCAATTTCTGTAATAAAAAATAGGTATTTTTTATGGTTTTTCCAAATATTATGCGATCGTTAAGGAGTTAAGCAACTTCTCACATTGCAATTAGTTTAGTATTGATTACATATAAATTTAAAATAAGAATACAGATGAATTATATGTTCAAAACCTACATAAATCCTAAACTCCTTGACCAAATGATTTCTCATTCGGTATATTAAGGTATATGGTACAAGTTATCGAAAGATATAAATACTACTCCCTCCGTCCAAAATTAGTTGCGACATTTAGGTCGAAAATTTTGTCCCAAATTAGTTGCTATATTTCAAGTGGGTGGAGTCATAAATAACTTCCGATACAGTTTAGTAGATCGACGCCATTTTGCAAGGACTCTACCACCAATATATCATAAAGATAATTTTCTTCCTAAAGAATTAACTATTCATTAGCTAGACGGTAGTTTTATGCGATTACTGGTGGAAGAATCCTTACAAAATGGTACGTGGCTTAAGAGCGTGCGAAACCTGGATTTTTTAAACTAATTTGGTACTTATTTAAGGAGAGACGAAGGGAATACTTACAAGGGAACCACTTTTGGTGTTGCTCGCACCTAGCATCGAGACCTAGTACGTTTTGTAGCCCTTTACATAAAAGTTAGTGAACCGATAAAATTTCTCTGTTAAAATAATATTTTATATTCTTTTTTATACTTTTAATTATTTATTATTACATATTTATTTGTTTATTTCACGCCAAAAGTGAATTAAGTCGCCAAATATGGCGCTACAATCCAAATGGCACTTATCCAAAGAGAAAATGTACAGAACATATTACTAGAATTATATCAGATTGCGATTTTTTTTAATAATTGATGGCATAGGAAACAAATATTAGGGTTTTTTTATGCAGACGATAAATATATAAGTAATAAATATAATTCTATAAAAGCTTCGAAGATCATCGAAAACTATTTTTTAGTGAAATACAAAATAAGCAAATTATTTTCTTTTGAAATCGATGAAATAAAGTTTCGAATGTTTAAAATGAAATGTTGCGGTATTAAATGGTCCTTCGGTAAAAGTAATCATAAAGTAAATTAATATTTTTACACAATTTATAAAAATTACTGTGGCGAAATAGGTCGGACATTGCAATTTCTAGCTATTACAAATTCAGCTATTACATTTAGCTAGGGTTGCCGGAAAGCTATACTTTTGAAAATAAACGCTAACTGTTTCCCCGCCAAAAATATGAATATAAAGTTGCAATTTTTGAAAATCAAATTCGTGGGTTTTTGAAGGAATTTTCAAACTTTTTTTCAATATTTTATGCTTATTATTAACTAATTTTTATTTTTAAATGCTTTTCTTAAAAAAAAACCAATGTTAATAGTCCGATAAGTGGTCTCGAAAATTGCATTTTCAGAAAGTTATGCTGCTGTATAATCAAGAAATATTATTTTAACAGAAAAATTTTATCGATTCTCAAACTTCATAATATAGGGCTTTAAAATGCACCAGGTCTCAATACTAGGTGCGAGTAACACCAAAAGTGGTTCACTTGTTAGTAAGTAAAAGCTGTTGATTGATAACATTGCACCCTGAAATCTCTGAAAAATGTTCAAACAAAATCATAAAATCATCAGTATCAATAATCAGTACAAAAGAAATCAAAAGTAGCAAGTAATTTGGGACAGAGTGAGTATCACAACAATAACCTAGAGTTCGAATCAATTTCCGTATGAAGACGACCCTGAAAGTTTTTATAACATACATTCAGAAAAAAAAAAACATAATTTCCAGTCCAATGGTTAATTCCTTTTTTTTTCTGTGACAATTTAGAAATTAAAACATATTGGATGTTCTATTTTGCTTTAGGACAACTGTAGATGCTAAAATTTTGCATTGTGATATGTGGTGAAATACTTCAATGAACAATGTAAGATAATTGAATCCTATGGTTTACTTGAACTCACCGCAAAAACATGTTTTAAATTAGGGCTGTTAATGTCCTAAATAATGTCTAAAATATGTTTTAAATTAGAATATTTAACAAAATTGTTGAATTGCATTATTACTCACAATATATTAGATCCAGAACTAATTTAAAATTACCATTGTTGTGTGTTATAAAAATATCCTTCCAGTCTTCCGGTAATCACTATTTACGGTACTTAAAATTACTTTTCTCTTCTCATTGATCTACTATGGTATAAAACTGATTCTTTTCTGGAAAATCCTTTGTTCATTAATTTTTTTATGCACTGTCGCTTAGATGTGTTTCAACCAACAAATTCAATTGAAGCATTTGCGATTATGATTAGTAGCATAACTACTATCCAACGTGGAGTCAACAGTGGCAAGGCCCTCTTTGAAAATCTTATTAGCGCCTATTAGAATGTTTACAGCTACTAGCTTTTGTAAAATTGAAATAAATTTAAAATCTGTTTTGCTTTAAATTCACCAAAGCTTCATACTTTTTTATTATTATTACGGGTGTCTTCAAGTTGTTTACATATTCCCCCGCAAATCCTTTCATCGATGGTGTTCCGACTAGAAAATCAATATCATTAAAAAGTCTATGCTTTGAGTCTATGCTAAGAGGTACTTCTTGGTTATCCCGTCGACCAAATTACTCTACTTAAAATGTAAGATTAATTGCCAATAATGGTTGTCATTAATTAATTTATTGTAAGATTAAATGCCAATAATGGCGACCAGTCGTTTGATAGCTTTAGGGCCCCAGGCCGTCCCTTTCCGCTGTCTTAATGTGTATAATTTCCCTTTTAAATTTGTCCGGTTTCAATTTTTGATATTTTTTCAACCTCGCTTTCGATAGAGTATCTTTTACTCGGGACGTTGCTGGGGACCCATGATTTTTACTTCCGCAAAAGAGTCGGAATAGAGTAGAAGAATAAAGGGCTGCGGACGAAAAGAGACCGCTCTCCGCAGCGGCTGACCATTTTTGGTGCGGCCGTGGTAGCAACAGTAAGAGGGTGGAGTCCCGTTCCTGCATTTAAAGCTCCGGTTTAACAATAGATCCAAATATTGGAACAAGATTTCGCAAACATTTAGATGTATCCCCTGCAGCCTAAAAGTTGGTCCAACAAAGTACATTTTTTTTTTTTTTTTTTTAAACAGTGTATAAAGATTTATCCTTTTGTCATTTTCTTTCATTGGGCCCTTGCTGTGTAAGATATTAAGCCTTTTATATATCGCTACCACTACTATGGAGAGCAGTAATATTGTTCGACTTTTCTAGTCATGTAAGTAAAAGCGACTTTTTTTTCCAGCATCGGAATTTCAATCCAGATTGCTTTAGAAACAGTCCTTATCTACGTCGTTCCATGCACATTATTCAATATTAATATTATTTCATGAATAAGGTCAATGGTCTATATTCATTGATCTCTCTCACGAGATTAATGTGCAGATATTTTTAATTTCGGATCCATTTTGAATGGGGACATTCACATTAAGTAATATTTATTTTTCTGTGCCATAAAAGCAGGACAAAATTCTGCAATATAATAAATACACAGGATTTGCCACAGGCAACTATTTTTATATTCTGTTCGCACAACTATTTAAAAAAAATACGTTTTGTAGTATATTTCTCTTGCAAAAGCATATGTAAAAGATTTTTGCTTTGAAAAATTGGTGAGAAATAGAAATAAAAAATAGTCGCCTGTGGCAGTCCTGAATACAGTAATAAGCTTCATGCATATATATGTATATATATTAATGTCTGCTGTTGTTATGATTAGGAAAATGGCGAAAATCACTTAATAGAGTTCACATTTGAAGAAATATGAAAAGTTGCTCATTTTTCATAAATTGATTCATTTAGCAAAGAATTTAAAACTAATTATGGTTATACTTATCATCTACGTGTAGAAAGTGTTTCAGAACTTCATTTACAAACTTGAAAAATGAGATAAAACTTATTAATAACAAACGGTTTTTCTTACAAGAAACGATACTGTAAAAAGAAAAATATATGTTAATTGCCTGTACAATTTACGGAGTTTTAGGATTTCTCTTAATGGGTCAAAAATTAGCGAATATGGATTTAATCTTTGATAGATAATACTACTAAAATAACATTTAATTTATCTACTCTGGAATTTTTTATTAGTTTACACTCTGAAAAGAGTTTCGTAGTTTGACATTACAAATTTCGTATTTTAACGTTTTTTTTTTTTTTTGCTTTTTTCTTCTCTTTTTAGTATAATAATAATAATAAATCCAACACCATTAGTGAAAAGGGAAAATTATTATTTACTGATAAAGATATTCAGAAATTACTTATTTTTACCCATGTACGAAACCCCTTCCATCTGAAAACAAATTCGGTAAAACTCCTGAAATTTTAGAATATTTATTTTACACTGAGTGTCTCAGTCCATTTATTACTTCTTACAGTGGCGTAGTGTTGGGGGGGGGGTCATTTTACTACAAGTACAATTATATAGAAAATTCGGCTTTATTTAATAACTAAATGTCATACAATTAAACTAAAATGTAACATGCAATAATACTGGTAATAAAAATATCCACACCAACTTCAAAACTCTACGCCACTGCCGTCATACATTCAGGGACCAATGCAATTTTTTCTTCAATATTTTAAATTTAACCTAGATATTTTAAAACAGCAAATTTATCTTCCTTTGTATAAAATATGATGAAAGCATTTGAAGTGATTTCGCATTTCAATGAATGCTGTTTTGATATGAATGGTGAACAATTCTATTGTTATCGCTACATTTTGAACAAAACAGTTGAAATCTGTAAAAAAAAAAAAAAAATAAAAAAAAAAAAAAATAAAAACCTTCTGTATTAGTACAGTCAAAATTCCAAAATTGAGGTAATTTGGCTGAGTACATTCTTTTAACCCTTTAATTATCGCTCCCGTGATATTCACGGTCTGTGTCTTTCATTCAGCTTGTTTGATTTCCACCAGTTTTATAAAATAATGTATTTGGCTTCATTATGGTATCATATTACCTGTCATTAAATAATGTGAATATTTCTTTTTCAGAAAAGTGGTACCAATAAGCAATTTTAAATTTTAAACCGCAATTTAATGCAATCGTTAAGGGGTAAAATTGTATTTAATTTATTTCAACGGTCTACCCACTTAATTTTAATTACAAAACTGACAAATGGCACCAAGAATATTTTAATAAAATTTTCTTTTGTAATGAAAGTGCAAAATAGCGGGGTTTTTATTTTTAAGAAATTCGTAGTCTAATATTGTCAAATATTCCATCATTTTATGATCAGAATTCTTCTACCCCTGAAAAGGTTAAATGCGAAATCACTTCGCGTGGTATCATTATATTTTATACATAGGAAGGTAAATCTGTTTTTTTTATTATTATTTCTAGGTTAAATTTAAAATTATGAATAAAAAATTGCAGTGGTTTCTGTATGTATGACTGAGTAAATAGACTGCGACTCTCACTGTATATTGCAACCTTAATTTATTTTACAAAAATGATCTGTTGTAGTAAGCTTTACTTCCCCTTAAAGTTAATACATGCAGTTCAGGAACACACTGCAACTTCGTAATAATATGAAATTTCTTCCAATAAACAACAAAAAAAAAAAAAAAAAAAAAAAAAATCATCCGCATAATTTTCCATACGTTGTATAATATGTTATATTAACTTTTTCTATCTTTAACAATTCAATGTTTATTTAACATTTTTATAGAATTTAAAAAATAATTTATAGCACTTTTTTAGATAGCACCTCACCAAATTTTAGATTAATGATTTTTTGCACATATTGCGACATTTAATGCATGGTACAATGATTAGATGACACGGTAGTTATGGACTGATCTAGAAATAAATCTAGAAAAAAAAACTCAACTGCTTGCTTCTTTTCAAATATTTCAAACAGCACAATCTTTTAATATTTTTCGATATTCTTAGAAAGTAGATAAATAAGAAATAAAATAAAGCACTTCTTTATTTTTTAGTATTGCACATATAGAATTTCAACTTCAATTTTATATTTCTTGCACAGTAATTTTGCACACTTAATAATTATATGACATAGTACTTTGTGAATATTATCTTTACATGCATATATCATTTAAAAAATAATATTTCATTAATTGCTATTGGCTCTTTTGTATGTACCAAAATCTTTTATATGCAACACTGCTTATAATTATTTTTCATAACTGTGTTTTATTTAATTAGGATTATCTGAATATAATTGATTAAAATAAGTTATAGAGTTTATAAAATTATTATAATAAATAATGATTTGTATATGATATTTTCTAAATAATGTTGATCACATTATAACATTTTTTTTTTATACATCACTGAATATAACAAGTGATATCGTAATATGGACAACTAAACAAATGACATTATCAAATATCATTTGATTATTACTATTTAATTAAAATTACTTATATGGCATTCTTTCATTTGAAACATTTTTGTATCTATTAAAACACAAATGATATGGTAAAAATTTTTACTGTTTTGTGGTCTTTGTTAGATAATGGTATTTAACAGTATGAATATTTCAAATTGCAGTTGTATAATTTGTATGGTCCTAAATAAAATTAACAGCATACAACATGAAACTTTGATATAATTATTTTTTTTACTGTCCTATTGCTGGGAATAATTTATAAAAACATTCTTTACTTAATTTCTCTAACATTTTTCCACATTACCTTTATCTTACTAGTTCCTTTCCCTATACAATTTCCTATTGGCTACAGGGTTGCCATTTTGACCTATTTCTAAATCAGAAATTTTTCTTTCATACCGCGAATTTATAATTACATTTATTTTTTAACCGACAGACAATTTGTAATTCCAAAAAGTTAAAATTATTCTTTGAGAATTTCCGGTATGAAATAAAAATGGTATTTAACAGTATTTTCAAAACGGCCAAAGTGGCAAACCTGATTGACTGTTCCTTCCAATTTCCAGTATTTCCGTTTGTCAATAAACCTATTTCTTGAATCCTCTTCTCCCCCCCCCCCATATATAGGGAAATTTTCATCATTCTTTTCGCTGACGATGAATGCTGAATACTATCGAAACTAGTCTGCAATTAGTTAAAAGTTTACACTGCATAAAACGTTGTTTTATCTTCCAATAAATAAAAAAACAGCCAAACATTTTTTCTGTGTTAAAATCCAGCTATACACTGTCAGAAAAATTTGTTTTTACACGCTAAATTATCCATTATTTTCAAACAAATAATTTCTGTACTCCTAGAAAAGAATCTTTCTCGATTAATTCTTCCTGGAAGTCTGAAAAAAGAGGGGGAAATTCCGTTTATTCGTTGCACGCATGCATATTGGCTGTATTAATACCGAAGTTTGAATTTATTTTTTAAATGAAAAACCGAAAATTAAATAAATTAAAGGATCTAATTTATTTAAAAACAAACAAATAAAAAAAAATGCTTTCGAATTTCATAAAGCGGCATTTTTCTCATTCATTTAGACTTATTACCAACTTATTTTTTAGAGTATATAAAAAAAATATTCTCATGTAAAATATATTATAAAAAAATACTTTAAAAAAACATATAGTACTTCAACCAAGTTTTTAAAAAAAATCAATTTTATTAAAAAAAGCAAACACTTCTTCTTGAATTCAAATAAAAATATAATATTCATATTTTACATCTTAAATTAAATTATGTCTTATTAAAAATATGTCTAATATGTAATAATTTTTATCCCCTATGTTTTGCTAAGTGTAAAACACCAAACATTATTTCATAACGACGAAATGTTCATGCAATTATGTTTAAATGCCCGAGTTTTTTGAACAAGAAATTTAACGCCTTACCAATTCCCCATTTGAAGAAACCCATATCTCCTTTTAAACTTGCCTTCAGCAAAGTTCTCGCTGGTCTAGTGGTTAAGATGCTGGATTCGAAACACGGGGACCCCGGTTCAAATCCAAGGGGATCCGAGAGGGACGCTGTTATTTTTTTTAACTCCTTTTTTTCAGAGTACGGAATTTTTTTTTGTCGTAGAGCGGAAAATACAAAGAACGGAAATTTCTTCAATTCTCGGATATATTCCGGCAGCAGTGCTGCCAGGAATATTTCCGTGGATTGAAGAAAGTATTTCTAAGGGTGTGTGTAAAGATACAAACCCATTAAACCATCCGTTTAAACGCTAACATCAGTCAATCATGCACACATGCTTTCAGATTTATAATATTTTTAGAATACATTAAAATGCAGAATCATTCGACTTAAAATTGTTGTTTTTTTATCTGCTATTATAAAATCACAAATAATTGTACAAATATTTAAAACCTAATACAAAACCCATGTGGTAATGATAATATTATACGCAAATAAATTTTAATGACATACAACAGAGAATCAATTCTTAAAATGTATTGTTTTTGCACCGTGATGTCGTGTATTTAACATTTCGAATGTTAATATTTCTAAAAGCATATTAAAGTATTTTTTGTTTGCTAGTCCTGTAAATACAGCAATATTATATAAAAATTCGAATAATTTGCTTTATGGAAACAAATGAAAACTTTTGATAGAAATTAGGATGAAAACATTTTCAAAAAATTGTTTTATAACCTTCATTAGTCTGGGATATATTTATAAAAGTGAAGCTTGCGTTAAACGAGTCGTCGACAATCACGTCAGATTACAGTTTGTTAAATTTTTAATGACTACTACTGTGAAATAAATTAAAAAATTCTTATGACTTCAATAAATTATGCCGATATTTTGTATACGAAAAAGTTATTTAAACATATCGACTTGTAGTAATAACAATTCAATTTTATATGCAAATAAAAATTAATTGCAGCAAAAATGTAGGATGTGTACTTATTATTTACTTTATATGTGCCGTTAAGTCGTTTACTTTAAATTTCGAACATTAATATTTATAAGAACGTGAGTATTTAATGATACTCTTATGCGTAAATAAAAGTTAATGGCATAAATAAGAGAATCCGTTCTTAAAATTTATTGTTCATGTACCGTTATGTCGTATACTTAACATTTCGAATATTAGGGGAGACCGGGACTAGTAAGCGAAATTTTTAGTTATTGATTTTTATTAATTTTTATTTAAGTCTTTTAACAAAATTTGAATGCGCTTTTAAAGTAGAGACATTTGGCTGTAATTACCCGGAGTTCAGAAATTGTAGCTCTTATAGTCTATGTTTAGCGGACCCCTGAAGTATGAAAAAATGTGTGCCAACCTACCCCGTCGCGGGGCAAGTTGCCTATACCTTTGAGGTAAGTTGACACACGCTTTATAAAACTCAAATAAGACACGCAGTTAAGAGAAATTAATTTTATTATTACCAGCAAGTTTAAACAAATGAATTATCCCCGTACATTGTAAATTCTAAATTATACAGACATAAAAATAGTGAATAAAGAATTAACACAGAGTAACTTCATCTTTTTCCTCTCTAAAGCTTCCTTTTCCTTTGTCAATGCCTTTAGATTTGGTGATCTGTCAATACTCCTGTGGTTCTCTTTTTACTACGCCTATTTTTCCCCATTTTCCTTGTCTTTTTTAACCCATATTGGACCGCTGTCCTACAAATAGGACAGCTAATAAAACATTTTAAAAAATTAAATTGGTAAGTATTTTCTGGATTTGTTATGACGTTTTTAAAATACATAAAAGTATAACATATAAACAAAAAAAAGTAACCAATTAAAATTTAATTTAAAAAAATCCATTTAAAAAATCTTTTAAAAATTGTGATCTTAAAATCTAGAATTTTACCGTTATTATTATCTTTTTATTGGAGAAATCATAGAGTATTTTTGTACAACATAAACGGTATTTTTAAAGTAAAATAAAATATTTGCTCATAAAATTAGTTTATGTATGCATTTTATATGTCCTTACTATGTGTCTTACTAATATGTTCTGTTTATAGGAGAGAGCTAGTTACTTAAAAAAATAAAAACTTTTTTTCAAAATTTTGCTAGTATCTACTTAATTACACCATATTAATTATATAATCGAAGTTTTGAAATTTTTCAAAAATATTTAATCTGTGCGGTCCAATATGGGTTAATGGTCTAACACTCCCAGAATTTAATGATTCAACATCCCAAACCGAAATGATAGGTGTCCTGTGACTGCTGAAGATAAAACCGAAAAAACTGATCTTGAATCTTTTGAACATCTAGATTCTCGCCTGTTATAGGTGAGTTATGAGCATCGTCACTCGGTTGTACTTCGTTCTGCATAACTTGACAGTATTGGATTAGGCTTCTCGAAGAAATATTAAAAGCTTTAGAAGTTTGCCTAAAAGATTACCCGTTTATTAATAAAGCATCCAACAGCATTTCTTATAACTCTATCTAAATATTAAATTCTCACCGGAATAATCGAAAAATTTTATTTTTAAATAAGGAAAAGCAATTTATCATTGATTTTCCTCCAAAGTTAAAAATATAAAATGTAGTAAAATTTTTCTCGTGAGAATCTTGTTTAAAATTAGGTGGGATATATTTTATCCCACCGCCCCTCAAGGGGTTAACATTCTTCGGTGTTTTAGCATGTTTTGTTTTTATTTGGTAATTACCTATGCTTTCTGTAATAAAAAAAAAACATAATTAATTCATCAAACGGGATAAAATAGCAGAAAATATTACAAAACAATGTAACTGGGCTAGTTGACGCACCGAGTCAACTTACCCCATGTTCAATGCGCCTACTAGCCCCATAATATTTTTTTCTCACAAAATGGGAGACTTAACCTACTAAGCATAAACAATCAAAGTAAATCACATATGCATTAGGTAGAGTAAATTATACACTATGAAAAACTACACAAGTTAAATCGCAATTATTAGATAAGTATAAGAAATCAGAAGAAAAAAAGAAGCAACAAAAAAATAATTATCAATGGAAAAGGAAGAAAAATCGTAATAAATGTCCACTGCACGTGGGTAACGATGCAAAACTATAAAGGGGATACTAGAAAGGAAAAAGAAAGGTACTATGTGACTGGTTGCGCCATTTATCCAAAACCAGGCGAATTATGAAGACTGCGCCTATTTACCACTGTAGCCAACTAGCCCGGTCTCCCCTAGTATTTCTAAAAGCATATTAAATTATTTTTTCTTAACTAGTACTATAAGCTCAGTGATATTATAAAACTGTTATGCTTTATAAATATTAGATAACTATTACACTACTTTACTTTATGGAAACAAATTAAAACTTTTGACAGAAATCAGGATGAAAAACATTTTCTAAAAACTGTTTTACAAACCTCATTAGTCTGGGATATATTTATAAAAGCAAAAAATTGCGTCATCCGAGCCATCGACAATGACGTCAGATTACGATCTATTAAATTTTATGTTTCCATCTGTAAAATAAATTAAAACATTCTTATGACTTCAATGAAATATAACGATACTTTTATAAGAAAAAAAAAACTTATTTAAATGTCTTGACTTGTAGTAATAATAATATTATACAGAAAAAAATTAATTGCAGCGAAAATGTAGAATGTGTACTTATTTTATATGGACCCATAGGTCGTTTACTTACAATTTCAAACATTAATATTTATTAGAACATAAAATCATTGTTTTACCTCTTTTCTGGGCATAACAATATTACATAACCTTACAAAGGATTTATTTTATGTACACAAATTTAGATTTTTCATTGAAATTACTAAGGAAAGGTTGTTCCAAAAATTGCTGGATTAGCTTCATTAGTCGTGGAGATATTTATATAAGCAATGCTTGCGTCATTGCACGCGTCACGCATGACGTCAGACGTAAATCCGACAAACTAAATTTTGTGAATCCTACTGTGAAGTAAATTTAAATAATTCTTATAACTGTATAAAACTGCAAGTATATTTTTATTTCTAGAAACTTTATTAAAAGTGTCATGGATGAAAAAAAGAAGCAATTTGCATACAAATGTATTTTTGTCCATCGTAAAAGTATGAAAGGTTTTAGTTAGGAATTTAGTTAAAGGGTTTCAAGACTCTTAAGGCTTCAAAAATTTAATTTTTTTAGATATTAAACTTCTGTCTTTTTTGCATATTTTGATATGATTGTTTCCTTGAAATTCTCATTAGAACAGAAGTTACGGATTTTAGAATTATACCCGCTCTATAGCTGAAGCGGGGTATCGAAACTTTGAAGTCGTTTTTCTCCAAACGACGGGACATAACCGCGAAGGATATCTTACAAACTTCTGAACACCTTTTTACAAAATTTTCAAAACATATGTTTAATTTTAGTCTGTATAAACTGAACGTACAATTAGTTTTTTATTGTTCAAAAAAATATTATTTTAGGTGATTATACTGTTGAAATTTTCGAAATTTTGTATTAGCTAAATACAATTTGTATTAAAATTATAAAAATGCTTTAAATATAAATTTATTTAGATTCAGGGTAATTATTACAATGTGAAGTATAATTAGGCACAAAACATTTCATTCGAGTTCCAAAATTTATTTTGTAATCCTGCGCGTATTTTATACCAATTTTCTGCTAGACAAATGTCTGACAGTTTGATGCCCCCTATAAATACTAATTCTGAATCTTGCATTTTTTAAATGCATGAAAAGAAAGAACATACTTATATCTTTTAACCCCAATGGAAATAGTGTTTTTAAATCATATAGATTTCAAGATACTAAATGTTGAAAATTGTCTTCCCCTTTTTTTTTTCCAAATTTAAGAGTACTGAGACCACTTAAGTTTTAAAAAAATCCAAAATGATGTTACTAAATTACTAAATGAAAGCGAACTTCAATACTCAAAATAACGCTTTCGGGTTCGATTTTTTTTTCTGCTTTTTAATATTGTTGCACAAAGGCTTTATTTGCTATTTTTATATATTTACGGAAGTTTTATGGATATGCCATTGTCTGGAATCTAACGACTGTAGTTATTTTGCGTATTATTCAATTCATATTCATATGAATATGCTAAAGTAGAGTTTTTGGAGACATTCGGAAAATATCGTGTTAAAACAGGAATTTACAGTTATTAGAAGTTTTTAATATTTTTGGCGTTTAATCACAAATGGTGCGGTCAGAAAAGTAACCTACGGCTATTTCCATGAATGCATGTAGTGTAAATCACATGCTACGATTTTTCGCTACCAGTATTTTAGAACGGGAAATGTGATTTAATTTATGGGAGGTATCTCATTAATTGAATAAAGCCAAGCAAAAAATCAGATATATTTTTTGAGGTGTCTTTTTCAACATTTTGAGATCTTGCCTGTTTGAATCAAATAAGCAAAGCTGTCTCTAAATCTTCGTGCTCAGCGGTTCTAATACGTTTTCTCTCTGGCTTAAACATACTGTGCTCAAACATTAAAGTATTGACATCCCTGTTTTTATTATCGTTAATAAAGTAGAATTGGCAATGCCAAACTCTTTGCAGATTTTTGTTTTCGTCCTTCTTTTTCATCAACAACATTAAGCAGCTTCATCTTCATTTGAAGTGAAATAGCAGTTTGTTTTCGCACCGATTTCTCAGCCATTGTTCTCGTAAAACATAAGCTAATTTACAAAAAAGAAGAAGAAAAATAAAACACGAAATTTACTGATTTCCACCCAAAATTCAGTGGTTTTAACACAAAATTTTCCAAATTCAACTCAAACTAACTAGATCGAAAACGAATTTTTTTCGTGTTAAACGATTTTTGTTTCATGTTAAAAGAAACAAAATGTATTAAACTGCATAGTATACAGTCCGGACCGCTATATCATTTCGTGTTAACAGATTTTTCATGTTAAGCGTTTTCGTGTTAAAAGTATTTCACTGTATATCTTTAAAATAAAAGAAATACGAGTCATGCAAATAGAATTAAGCAAACTTTTATCGTTATTATTATTATTACTAAATGTCAAAACATAAATGAAGTCATAATAAGAAATGCATAGACATATACCGGGTGAGCAAAAAGTTCGTTACAACTTTAAAAACTCAATAAAAAAGCAGAAATTGTGATAAAGGAGTGGCGTTTGCAAGAAAGGGCTGACAAGGTATTCGAATGTTTTTTTAGCAGAAAAAAAAAAGTTAAAAAATCACATGTAGAGGGCGCTGACGACCCGAAATACAATGAACAAGACAACAATACGCTACATTCATTTGTTCTTGCAATAACAAAGGTTCAGCATGACCTCCAGAGCATTCTACGACACAATTGTTGCCCTGTTCATTGTGTTTCGGGTCATCAGCGCCCTCTACATGTGATTTTTTAACTAATATATATATATATATATATATTTTCTTTGCTGCTAAAAATAAAATCCTGCTACCTTGTGAGTACTTTCTTGCAAACAGAACTTCTTTATCATAATCTCTTCTTTTTTATCAGTTTTTTAAAATAATAAAAGTAATTGTTAAGACAAAACAATGCTCAAAGGAAAGACATGTACTATTTATAGTACGCTGACCCGAACGGATTAAAGAAATTTTTACCCTTTAAATATTTTTGTCATTGGTAACTTTAAGTTTAATCTTCTAATTTTTACAGAAATATAATATAACCACGTACGAAAATATACAATGATTTATGCCGAGTTACACACGTTTACGAAATGAGATTCTTATCTTTAAAAACTTTAGAAACTAATATATTTTGAGACATTTTCGACTACCTTCGAAGTAGCAAAAAAAAAAAAAAAAAAGTACAAAAATTACAATATTGATCCAACCGCAATGAAAATTCATTAGGTTTTATTCGATATTCATTTAAATGGTTTCTAGATTTTTACGAATTTAGATCTAAAAATACGAGTTTATAAATAAATTTCTTAATGTTATAAAATTCAGGTGGATCTTACTGTATCTGAACTAATTCCGTTTTTCCCGTCTGGTTGGCGGAGGGTTAAACAGGGATTAATTAAAGTTTCGTTTCCTGCCATTGAGTTTCGAAAACGTCTCCGAGTAAATTTTATAGTCTATTTGTTAGTTTTCTCAAACCGAATCTTAAGTATTTTACGTTTCATATTGGCTTTGACAGCTGCATGCACAAGTATATGTTCTATAATTTTGTATTACAGTAAAAAAAAAAAAAAAAAAAAAAAAACAGTATCTTACCTCTCCTTTGAAATGTATTACTTTGCAGTTGTTTCACATTTCCTGCGGGTGAGCAATATAATAAATGCGTTAACTAATTAAGATTTATATCAACAAATTTCAAAATTCAAAGCAAGATTTAAAAAAAAAAAAAAAAAAAAAAAAAGAATTTGTATTTAGGGTCATAGAGCTCCTGAGATTTGCAGGGATGTAGTGGACATTGGTAGAGAATGCACGGATATAGTGGTGGGTATACGAAGGTATACACCGTATATCTTCTAGCTAATTCCGTACACTCCCCATTACACAACATATACTCTCTTTTACAGGGTTTCCCAAAAATGATTGATGGATTTTAAAATTCCATAACTTGCAAACGGTGACAGATATATTAAGAAAATTATTGCAGGAGGGTTATGTAAGATGTCAGGAGTTTTTATGCTGCGATTCTCAGTTTTAGTTACAAATAGCATCGACAGATGGCACTGCAAGCAATAACCGCTAAATCCAGGCTCGATTTTTCGGACTCTCTCTTCTTCCACGCGACAAAAGGAGATTAAAATGTATTGAATGGATCCCGAAGTACCGAAAATCGGGTATGGACTGAGTGCCTATTGCTCTCAGCGCCATCTATTGTTTGAAATTCGAACTAAAATCAAGAATCACAGTATAAAAACTCCTGACATCATACCTAACCCTCCTGCAAGAATTTGTTTAATATCTGTCACCGTTTGGAAGTTATTGAATTTTAAAATCCATCAGTCCTTTTTTGGGACCCCCGGAATGTACCCTTTTCCTGTAGCGTGTACATTCTGGTATTTTTAGTACTACACCACTGCGTCAGTGGGTTGTAAAATAATACGTAAATACAAATAATAACAATAACATAGAAAATAACAATGGAGAAAAATGTTTATCAACTTGCTCAAGAAGTACCTCATATTTTAAGCAAGTCATACGTTATAAACACTTTTCACTCCCGTTTTTCCATAAATATCAAATTTATAATCATAATTTCTGTCTTACAAATTGTGCCTTTTTTCAGAGGAGGAGTCAGAAGAGCCACGATTTACAAATCTTACAAAACAACACAAAAATGCCATTAGAGCCTTAAGAAAGGTACGTATTAATGGCTTTTTTCTTTCTTTTTTCTTTTAAACTAATTGATTTTTAATTTAACAAATAGGGGTGGAGTGAGCGTGAAATTGAAAATATCAGTTTCAGATTGGGTTGCAAGTTTGCCCTAGTTTTCGAATAAGAAATTCGCAACGGTAAATTTTACTTTGCTAAAGCACGGATATTTCGTGATTACAGTAAAGTCTCTTCTTTCGGAATTTCCGGTATGAAGTGGGAAATTAAAAAAATAAATAAATAAGGGTCAAACTGGCAACCTTGGTACCACTCAGTTCATATTTTCAGACTCACTTTCTCAAACATCATAGCAATTGCAAACTTTTAAGTATAAAACTATTACATTTGGTTTTAAGAAGGCTAAACAGTTAAGGAGCTTTGAGGGGTTACCTAGTTGACAACCTAACACCCAGTCTTTTGTTTGAATGCCTTGTTATTGTTATATTGTGAGCCATTTGGGAAACCACTCGGCTAGGTTTATTGCCACTATGCGGTGATTATGCGGTCACCCGCCCCAATACCAGGAATCAAACCCGTTCAGCTGGGGCTTCCCGGCAGGTAAGGGCCTGGTCATCGGTCAGAAAGAAAGAAAGAGCCATTTGGGAAACGAAATAGTGTATTTAAAAACCACTTAAGAAGTAAATGCTAATAAAATTTAAAAGTAAGCAAATAATTAAATATTTAAAAAAATTAAAAGATTAAGAATTAAAAAGTAACTTATTAAACTTAAGCAGGGTTACTAGTTTGGTCTCTATTTTTATTCAGAAATTTAGTGTCCACAGCAGAAATAAACAATGGTATTTTATGCTTTACTTAATAAGAGAAATTTAGCATTCATTTAAAGCAAAAAGTTTTCCTTCGAAATTTACGGTGTGAATTTGAAATTTCGAATTAAAATTGGAAATCAAACTCGCAACCCTGAACTTAAGTCAAAGAACGGTCAGTAAGTAGGATAGCAAAATATAAGATTGATAATTTAAGTTAAAGTATAGCTGTAGTTACTAAAACTACTAAATTTAAAGAGTAAAAGGTAAAAATTTTAAATTTAGCACTTGTTCAGAAATACCACTCACCAAGGAATGGCAAGAAAGTATTGTACTGTTTTAGAAAAATTGTACAAACATGTCACTGATAAGTAATTACGGTAGCAATAGAGTTTAATGAATATTATGTAATATAGTAATCTTGTTAAAAAATTAACACTATCTATCATCAAGTCACCATACGTATAACACAAAATATAAATAAAAACAATTTAAAGGATCAAATAATATTTCTAAGAAATGAAAATTGTACTTTGTTCTCTAAAATATCGGCTACAGGTCTTAAAAACTATTAACTTATCCTTCAATTTCAGAATGGAAAAAGAAAGAAATTTTATAAACTTTATAATATACTTATAACTACTTAAAAGGCGACAAAAACATATAAAAACATATAAAAATATTATTTAATGTAACCCGAGATCTTTTGAACACACACGCGTTCATTTTCAAAGGGATAAACGATGATTGACTGAATAGAAATACATTTAAAAAACAAAACAAAAATACTACGCATGCGCAAGCGGAGTTCAGTCCATTTCTCTGCAGAGGGGTGAAAAGATCAGCTCATATTATCAGGAGGTCGTGAAATATTTAGGATATTGTACCAAATTGCGGGAATATTATAGGAACGGACGTCGTTACAAACATTATCACTTCTAAGTAAAATTTCAATGGATTCACGGATTATTGATGAGTAGTGGTTAGACGTTGAAATGATAATTTTAGCTCGAAGTTTATCTTAATATTTTCTGTTTGATGCAATCTGGATAAAGCTGTATTTGGTTTGTTATATACTTGATATCAGAAATGTGCTCTTTTAATCTTTCCTTAAGTTTTCGACATGTCATACCAATATAAAATAAATTCTTATGTTGTTCTGTGCTGAATGGGATAATATCAGAAATGTGCTCTTTTAATCTTTCCTTAAGTTTTCGACATGTCATACCAATATAAAATAAATTCTTATGTTGTTCTGTGCTGAATGGGATAATATCAGAAATGTGCTCTTTTAATCTTTCCTTAAATTTTCGACATGTCATGCCAATATAAAATAAATTCTTATGTTTTTCTGTGCTGAATGCGATGATGTAGACTCCAGCTTTTTTATAAGGAAGAAATTTTAAGGAAATTTTTAAATATTGCGCTATAGAAGATTGAATTTTCTCAGCATTATTTTCAATTTCTGAAAATTAATTTTAAAATAAGTATTAAACAAGAAAGACATATCATGCCTAATGGGTACTTCACGGTACACTTTTATGCAGTACTTACATAAAGATTTATAATATTGCTTGAAAAACTACTCTAGACTTGTTTAGTTTTATGACAATTCAAGTATTTTTATCTCAAGGCTAAAGATTAAACTTCAGACAGATTAGGAGATTAACAAACTAATTTCATAAATAATTATATGTTGGGTTTCTAACGACTCATCCGCGACACACAGAGCTACCAAAATTTCAGAATAGTAATCTTAAATTTACTTAACCCATTTGCATTCGAAGCTGCGCATTTCAGGGGGGGGGGGATTATTCATAAATACAGGGCTTCCACTGGATCCGTTTCTTGAACACCGCTATTATTTAAAGAAAAATATGTTTTATAAATTTCGTAGAAACGTACCGTCTTGCTTGAAATTGTTGACGAAACATACCACGAATTTCTTTTTAAAAAATTATTGGTTTTGGAAAAATGGACCAGTGGGAAACCTGGAAATACCAAATTTTTATCAGAAATTCTGAACAGCGATTTTTACTTTATTCAATGACATAAACGTTTTGTGATTAACAAAATTAAAAATTCTTTTTTCTGAATTTCAATACGGATTTTAAATTTATGAATGAAAAAGAAATTCCTGAAAGGGACGCATATATGTGCTAATGATACAATCGGATTAATCGCAAAACTTCTGTCATTAAATAAGGTGCATGTTATCATTTATAAATAGTGCTAGTTCTGTTAACACTTTGTGGTATAAGCCTGGGTATCACTCAGGTTGCAGTTTTCGGT
Source organism: Maratus speciosus (assembly GCA_963932465.1). NCBI lineage: Eukaryota > Metazoa > Arthropoda > Arachnida > Araneae > Salticidae > Maratus > Maratus speciosus. The sequence goes on along the minus strand of OZ010799.1, from coordinate 218,602,989 downwards.
GAAACGAACTAAGCTGCTACTATCTAAATACTCAAGGCCAGAGGACAGGAGTTGTGACGTCATCACTAATCGATCGACTTCTCACTAGTGATAAATAAAAATTCAGTCAGATGCGGAATTTCACAGTGTTGCTGCATCAGACTGATTTTCTATGGGGGGGGATTCCAAATTCTCACCAGTATGTTTAAATAGTTATTATTGTTTTATAAGATGATAGATATTCCACAAATAAAATAAAAGAAAATTGCTATTCAAAATTTTCTGGTCTGAATTCCAACACTAGTGAAACGTCGGTTGATTAGTGATGGCGTCACAACTCGTGTCGTCTGGCCTTGAGTATTTCGATGGCAGCGATATTTTTCTCTCACACTTGTGAAGGAAATTCAATGTTTTCAGAATACTTCATTGGGATTTCTTAAGCTTTACGCATGCTTAGGTGGACGGATCTAGGTGGAAAAGTAGGGAGGATAAGAAATATAAGATAAAATAAAAAATTTAAAAACCTCAACAAGTGGGGAAAATGAGCTACTTGAAGTGAAAAAGATGATAGATATTCCACAAATAAAATAAAAGAAAATTCCTATTCAAAATTTTCCGGTGTGAATTCCAACACTAGTGAGAAGTCGGTCGATTAGTGATGACGTCTCAACTCGTGTCATCTGGCCTTGAGTATTTCGATGACAGCGACTAAGCCCGAGAATCTCTAGGGGTCAACTTTTAACTCTCTAATCTATAAAAGTACTGACTATATACGTTCGAAATCTTATCAGATATTATCTGCGAGCCTTTTATTTCGAAATAAAGTATATAAATAGCACTAAACAAAAGTAAGTATATGAAAATATTTAGAATCAAAACGTAACTCGAATCTATTGTAAACCTTGTGGTGTTGCTCTTTGTACAAATATACCACACAAAAGCAAATTTTGCTGAATAATGTTTATATACAAACAAAACCTATTTTCAGTTATTCGTACACCATTTGAGTAAGTTTTTATTGAAGTCTATGTAAACGTTTATGTTAAGAAATGATGTTTTCTTATGCGGAACATTTTTATAAAATATATAACATGATTACTCAATGATTTCATTAAATATTAATTACTCATTAAATATTAATTACTCATTAAATATTAATGACTCATTAAATATTAATTTTTAGTACATTCAAATGGTTCCTTCATTATCAATATAAACATCTTGAAGTTTATAACAAAAAATATCTAAAATACATATCTTCCTAGAATTCTTTTAAAAAATCATGAAAAGTACCATATACCCTCAGTCCAGCGGAAGATATGCGGTTGAAATATACCTGAAAGTGTTAACCGCGTTTGAGTTGTTGAAACACCTTATATTTGAAATTGTACGATATTTCATAGAAAACGATTAACATTAGAACACACTTTAACCCCTTAATCCTCTCGCTGCGTAATATTTTTTAATTAAAATAGCTTCTTTTACAACCGGTTTTTCAAAACAAAAATGTTTGTCTAATTTAATCGGGAAAATGATCTGATTAAGAAAGAGAAAATTTACAAAAAAAAATAACTGGTGGAAATAATCAAGGAGGATTAATCAGACGGACAAATGCATGCCCGAGAAAATCTTGGGTGTGGCAGCGAGAGGGTTAACAGTCGCATTAAATTACGGTTTAAAAATTCAAATTGCTTATTGGCACCACTTTTTTGAAAAAGAAATAGTCACCTTATTTAATGACAGGTAAAATGTAACTATAATAAAACCAACTACACTATTTTATAAAACTGGTGGGAATCAACAAATCTGAATAATCTAAATAAAAGACACAGCCCGTGAATATGACGAGAGCGGGAATTAAGGGGTTAAACAATGTTAACTAAAAATGCATAAGAAATAATAAAGTTCAAACACAGTTTCATTTATAATACGAAGTTTGAATCTCATTCTTAACAAGTTAAAAAGAATATTTTAAAGATATTTAAAAAAAAATATTTTAACATTACTAATATTTTTAAAAAACTAATAAGGGTATGGGGTATTGCTTTCATTATGAAAATGCGATTTATTTTACAATTGGAATTTCAGATCAAATTCTTCGTTGCCCGAAAGAAGTTCAAAGAAGCGCTTAAACCTTATGATGTGAAAGATGTGATTGAACAGTACTCCACGGGTCATGTTGACTTACTGGGTAGAGTGAAAAGCTTACAATGCAGGTAAAATTCTTATATTTATTAGAACTAGTTATTCTTAATCTTAGTAGTTGTTTTCCTAGAAAAACTCCAAAGTAATACAAATTTCTGAATTGGAGTGATAGTTACTAGAGTTCCTGGCAATACCAGCTTATAGAAAGTATATTTGGCCTCTCATCACAGACTTAAAAGTTCATGGAATAAATGTGCTGCATTAACTTTTATGTCTCTTACGAGAAAATGTTTCTGATTAACCCTTAAATGCGCGATTTTTTATTTTGTTTCGGAAAAATTATATATGATTCTCTGAAAGGTTTATTGCACAGGAAAAATAATCAAAAAAGATCAGAGATACATTTTTCATATAATACGTCAATCTTTTCTTCTGTTGCACATCTGCAATACAAGTGAAAACAACTGTCGTGTGGTTGTTTTACGCTAAAATATTGCAAATTAGTAAACCTTTAAATAAGTATGTCTCCAAATACCTTATTTTATATAATTATTTATTTTATAAAACTTAACCTTTAACCCTTTAATCCCCATGATAGAATACATTCTAGAAATTACGTAGTTCAGAGAGTCTGACTTTACACCAGAAAGTTTCAATGGTTAATTTCACTTTATTTATATACGGGGTGTCTGTTATTAATCAAACATTGCTATTTTAATTTTCTGGTGTGGATTAGGTATATACGAATAAAAAAATCTATTACATTTAAAACAATGTGTTTGCATATATGTAAAGCTGCGCACTAAAGTGCTAACTTAATTCCATTAAAAAAAATAATGCATAATTACATTTTATTCATTGACTTCTATCGGTTTCCCAATATTCTATGGACAGCTCTAATAGTCCAGGGGAAATGTACATTTCACTTTGCAAAAGGTCGGGTAGAAGATTTTTTTTTCTAAATTGTTTATAATGATGCTAACATGGAAAAACCAAGTTTTCTAACAAAATTTTTTAAGGCTAAATTTTCCGTGGCCGAAAAACAACAAAATTTTGGGACATTTTTTGATTTTTAGGAAATATCTCGAGACTCGTTGCCGTAGCATATTATTTGTCAGTTACAATATTAAAGAGGATAAAATTCTCTACAACTTTCATAACTTTTTTATACACGCAATAGCAAGCGCAGTACGCTATTTCAAAAATGGGACTATTTTTTCAATTTTCTTAAAAACCGTGAAAAACGTAGTTTTGCCGCGATTATTCAAATGATCCCATCGAATTTAACTGTGTATGTCGACTTCTAAAAATTTGTAGCAGTAAATTATCTATTATTTGTACACCCACGTCTTTATTTTCATCTCAACAGACATTTTATATCCAATAAATTTATATAATTTTAAAAGTAGGGCAGAGTGCAGATGAATGAGACAATTTTCATATTTAGACAGTAACTTAAAGTGTATACAATATTTACTTCAAAGCAATGTTTAAAAGAATTTTTCAATATATAGTAACTTATTGGCACGATAGTTTCAATTAAAAACGATTTCTTGCTTAATTTTAATAAATTTTATAATTTTTTAATTTTTATAATGCATACATATTTTTCCAGGTATCAATGGAATAGGTGGGTCATTTTCAAAATATGTCCATGTTTTGGAATAACAAAATCAAATTTTTACAAATAATCAGAAAGTTTTAAATGTTTGTAAATAATCACCTTACCTCATAAACATTAATATACAAGTGTCAGCAGAGACCAAATTACTAATTTAACATTTTAAAACTAATTTTCAAATTTTAATGCACTTGGTATAATGACATAAGTGAGCACGGTAATGACAGCTACGGTAATGACAAATTAAGCAAAATATTTTTATTTTTCCCCAGGCATAAATGGCAGCCATTATAGCTTCTGGCCCATACAATGATTTTCTATTTCTCATATAATAAAAGCAGATTAAGAAATAAAATTTCATTTAATTATCAATTAGAATTGGGTACGGTAATGACTTACAAAAGAATACTCACCAAAACATTCAAAGGCTTTGCTTTTTTTATTGAAACTATAAAACTAATTACTCTATTCACCTAAACCTAATAACAAGTTGACTTCTAAGGAGTACTTTTGCCTTGATTAAAAAGACATGTGCTGTCTTCTAAAAAAATCCAGAGGAACTTTTTTTCAGAAGCATGGCAATGACACTCTCTCTTGGATACGGTTTAAAAAATTATTAAGAATTATAGATAAGTTTAATTAATGAAAATAAATATTGTTTTAATTAGTAGCATCTTAATAAATAAAAATGTATAAAAAAATTATAACCATGTGTTTTAAATAGAACTTTGCCAAATCTTTACCTAATAAATTGCTTGTTGGGACAACCTACTGCAGGGATGGCGGACGTTTTTCAGTATCCCAGCTAGAAAAAGTTTGCAAAAAAAGTGTAAAAAAAAGTGCACAAAAAGCGAGCGTATTTGGCACCTCTGCTTATGCATAATGAGTGCAGACTGAATTGTGCACAAAAAGTGTATACCTAAATTGTTCACTTTTTGTGCACAATCAGAGCTGCCAAATACGCTCGGATTGTGTGCACTTTTTTGTTTACACTTTTTTTGCATACCTGAGTTGTGCACCTTTTATACACAATCAGTGGTGCCAAATACGCTCAGATTTTGTGCACTTTTTTTACACTTTTTTTGCCTATCTAAATTTTATACTTTTTAGGCACAATCACAGGTGCCAAATACGCTCAGATTTTGTGCACTTTTCTTTTTACACTATTTTTGCCTATCTAAATTTTACCACAAAAAGGCTTAATTATTGCAGTTCCCGGAACAGATGTCATAAGTTCAAACGGCTGCCATCTTGGAATTTTCTTGGCGTGAAAACCCCTTTTCCGCCAAGTAGTAAATGTCGCCAAGCACCGGTTTATACGCATGTTTCGCTTAACGAAAATAAAATGTAAATAATAAACAAAATTCGCTAAAGTGGCAATCAGTAATCTTGTATGAGCACTTCGTGCACATTAACCGAAAAAAAACCATCACTGCCTTCAGCAGTTCTTCCGGTGTAGCATTCTCAAAATTCAGCAGTTCTCGCTTTCTAGCAATCTCAAAATATAAAAACTCTTAAGGCAGCAAAATATACATAAAAAATGAAACTCGCTAAAGTGGCAATCAGTAATCTTGTATGAGCGCTTCGCGCACATTAACCGAAAAAAAAAACATCACTGCATTCAGCAGTTCTCCCAGTGTAGCATTCTTAAGATTCCGAAGTTCTCGCTTTCTAGCAATCTCAAAATGTAAAAAACTCTTAAAGCAGCAAAATATACATAAAATTATCAACATACCTTAACAGATATCTGCTTTCTTGAAAGCTCCAGTACGAAATCTTTCTCATAACACCACCATCATTTTCCAAAATAGGCTTATGAATATGCATTGAGACACAATAAACAAACCTACTTTTCTTCTCAAAATTTCCTCATATTTCTTAATTACTTCAGCAAAAGCTTTTAAACAGATTACAGAAACCATATAGTCAGTCAAATACATTCAATAAATTTAACATAAAAATAAAAAGACAGAGCGATACAACACAATATCAAAATACATCCACAAAATACACCACTTCTCAGGGGTTGCCAGAACACAACACGTCAGAATACATACGTCACACGGGGTTCCACATATCAAGGTTGCCATATTTTAAACACCGCCAACACACCAACAAAAAATCGCCAAACAATTCAAAACAACGGCTGAGGGAACATAAGGCATCTAAGCCCAGTTCCCTTAACCAGAAACGTACCATCTGTGAGATGGTTTCGTCGATATATCTGCCCTTAATATTTTCGCACTCCGGCATTCAAAACTTATTTTTATGCTGTTACATTAAAAAATTGCTCCTATTAATGCATTACTATTAAAGATTAAATGTTTAAGTTCACTATTTGATAAATTATTAAGTGGTCTGTTTGTGCACGGGATTTTCACGTTTCCGGTTAAGGGTTAAACATATTGCTATCACATACATAATTCACATTGCAATATCAATACTGCAAAATCAATAATAAGACCAAAAAACAAGCATAAATTTATTGGTGTACCTGTAATGGAACAGTGGCACAACAGAAAGCTGAGCAATATTCTTATAATAGTATGAAATTTAAAAAAAAAAGATGTTTCTATAAATATAACCTAAAATTGAACCTTATAACATACGATGAAGCTATATTTTAAATTTTAAAACATTATGATGAATTTTTCACAATTTTTTAATTTCTAATTACAGCTGAAGGAAGGTTAAATGCTTGTAATATTTGGTACTTTATTTCGGTTAGCCGGGCGCCAATGTTATAGATACATATATAAGTCTATATACATGTTTATATAAATATATATACTACATATATATGTATATATGTGATATAGACAATATATGCATATACATATGTGTGTGTGTATACATATATATGTATGTATATATAACACTGGCGCCCGGCTAAACTAAAACTACCTAATATTTTTACGAGTGGTGCACCAAGTACTCCTGTGAGTACCAAGTAATTGTGTGCAAGAAAAAAGCACTTATGTGCACATGATGTGAGCTTAGGGGTAATACTCCTATGTGTGCATGTGTTTATAAATACACATAAACATTCATCATGAACCAGGGTTGCAAAAAAGCCGGCTAAAATTAAAAAAAGCCACGCTGGCAGCTTTTATTGGTTTTAAACGGCTTTTTTTGGCCAAAATTGGCCTTTTTTGGGCATAATCGGCTTTACAATGAAGCATTGTAATTATAAACTACATATTTTAAAGTGTTTTTAATTAAGAGGACAATAGTTACTCAGTTACATGTTTTATTACTTAATTAATTTTAAGAGCTATTAATATACAAGTCTTATTTTATTTCTAATAAACATTTAAAATTATACATAGTCATATAATAAAAACATCATTTCTCACTATTAAAAAAACATTATGAATAGCATATGCATGAATATGCTTAACAACAAGCTTTTCGAAAGTTTATTTAGAGAAATTTTATTTATTTATTTTCTTGTTTAAATGCTCTATTTTTTATACACTTATGTATCTAACTCTCCTCAAATATTATATCCTTTCTAATTTTTCTTTTGACATTTATAAGTTAACTCTCCATATGGACACATAAGAATGTTTCCATTTTGATGTGCTACATTTTGTCATTGTTTAATTAAATATGATCTTTAAAATGTGTAGTATATCAGGAGCTATATAATGTAATATAAAATTTCAAAACACCAGTTTGGAGTCTAACTTAATATTCTTTTCAATATATATATATATATATATATTTAATTTTCAGACATAATGCCTTCACAGTTGCCTTCTAGCAGTTAAAGACTTAGTTATTTGACAAAATTTAATAGAAATTTATAATTTTCTTAGTAGAAAATATTTATAAGTGTATTATAAATTAATTGATACAAATTTAAAACAAATTAGCTGTAAACAACCTTTTAAAAATAAAAACCGGCTTTTTTCAATAAAAGCCGGCTTTTTTTAAGTGGTTAAAACTAAAAAAAGCCAGCCGGCTTTTTTTGGCCTGGCTAAAAGAGGGCAACCCTGTCAATATTTTTTTTAATTAACTTCAATTCAAAGTTTAATTTACTGTATACCTTTTGAAGATAATTTTTGTAAATTTCCATGCCCTATAAAAAAAAACTTTGGGATATTTAGACACCTGATCGGCAAAATTCACAATTTTTCGAAAGCCAATCGATAAAATTCCAATTTTTCCGCACCCAATTGACAAAATTCGCTATTTTTTCACACTCGACTGACAGAATTTACTATTTTTCTACACCTGATAAAACACAAAATTTCCTTTTTTCCGTGCCTGATCGACGAAGTTCGCTATTTTTCCGTGAATCAACGAAATTTGTGATTATTCCACTCCTAATCGACAAAATTCATAGTTTTCTACACCTGTTCAACAAAATTTCTTTTTTTTCCAGCGCCTGATCAACGTAGTTCACTATTTTTCCGTGAATCAACGAAATTTGAGATTTTTCCGCACATTATCGACAAAAATCGCATTTTTTCTATGCCCGATCAAACAAATTCGCGATTTTTCTACGCCAGATTGACAAATTTCGCTATCTTTTCATACCCGACCAGTGAAATTCGCTATTTTTTTACACCTTATTGACAAAATTCACTATTTTTCGACACCCAATCAACAAAATTCCCTTTTTTTCACACCTGATCAACAAAACTCTCCTTTTTCCCCACACCTGATAGACGAAGTTTGCTATTTTTTCGTGATTCAATGAAATTGAGATTTTTTCCATTCCTAATCGACAAAATTCATGATTTTCTACACCCTTTCAACAAAATTCCCTTTTTTCCACACCCGTTCAACAAAATTCTCCTTTTCTGCCGCGCCTGATCGACGAAGTTTGCTAATTTTCCGTGAATCAAGGAAATTTGAGATTTTTCCGCACATTATCGACAAAATTCACACTTTTTCTATGCCCGATCAAACAAATTCGCAATTTTTCTCTACTGGATTGACAATGCAATCTTTTCATACCCGACCAGCGAAATTCGCTATTTTTTCACACCCAATTGACAAAATTCACTATTTTTCGACACCCAATCCACAAAATTCCTTTTCTTACACACATGATCAACAAAATTCCCCATTTTTCCCGCACCTGATTGAAGAAGTTTGCTATTTTTTCGTGAATCAACGAAATTTGAGATTTTTCCGCACATTATCGACAAAATTCACACTTTTTCTATGCCCGATCAAACAAATTCGCAATTTTTCTATACTGGATTGACAAGTTTTGCAATCTTTTCATACCCGACCAGTGAAATTCGCTATTTTTTCACACCTTATTGACAAAATTCACTATTTTTCGATACTCAATCAACAAAATTCCCTTTTTTCACACCTGATCAACAAAACTCTCTTTTTCCCCCGCACCTGATCGACGAAGTTTGCTATTTTTTCGTGATTCAATGAAGTTATGAGATTTTTTCCATTCCTAATCGACAAAATTCATGATTTTCTACACCCTTTCAACAAAATTCCCTTTTTTTCCCACACCCGTTCAACAAAAATCCCCTTTTCTGCCGCGCCTGATCGACGAAGTTCGCTATTTTTCCGTGAATCAAGGAAATTTGAGAATTTCCCGCAAATTATCGACAAAATTCACACTTTTTCTATGCCCGATCAAACAAATTCACAATTTTCCTATGCCGGATTGGCAAGTTTCGCAATCTTTTCATACCCAACCAGCGAAATTCGCTATTTTTTCACACCCAATTGACAAAATTCACTATTTTTCGACACCCAATCCACAAAATTCCTTTTTTTACACACATGATCAATAAAATTCCCCTTTTTTCCCGCACCTGATTGAAGAAGTTTGCTATTTTTTCGTGAATCAACGAAATTTGAGATTTTTCCGTACATTATCGACAAAATTCACACCTTTTTCTATGCCCGATCAAACAAATTCGCGATTTTTCTATGCCGGATTGGCAAGCTTAGCCATCTTTTCATACCCGACCAGCGAAATTCGCTATTTTTTCACACCCAATTGACAGATTTCGCTATTTTCGACACCCAATGTCATGAACATATAATATTTTTTTTAATTAACTTCAATTCAAAGTTAAATTACTGTATACCTTTTGAAGACAATTTTTGTAAATTTCCATGCCCTATAAAAAAACTTTGCGATATTTAGACACCTGATCGACCAAATTCACAATTTTTTCAAAGCCAATCGATAAAATTCCAATTTTTCCGCACCCAATTGATAAAATTCGCCATTTTTTCACACCCGACTGACAAAATTTACTATTTTTCTACACCTGATAAAACACAAAATTCCCTTTTTTTCGTGCATGATCGACGAAGTTCGCTATTTTTCGTGAATCAACGAAATTTGAGATTTTTCCACTCCTAATCGACAAAATTCATAATTTTCTACATCTGTCCAACAAAATTTCCTTTTTTTCCATATCCATTCAAGAAAATTCCCCTTTTTCCTGCGCCTGATCAACGTAGTTCACTATTTTTCAGAGAAACAATGAAATTTGAGATTTTTCCGCACATTATCGACAAAACTCGCACTTTTTCTATGACCGATCAAACAAATTCGCGATTTTTCTACGCCAGATTGACAAATTTCGCTATCTTTTCATACCCGACCAGTGAAATTCGCTATTTTTTCACTCCTTATTGATAAAATTCACTATTTTTCGACACCCAATCAACAAAATTCCCTTTTTTTCACACCTGATCAAAAAAACTCTCAATTTTCCCCGCACCTGATCGACGAAGTTTGCTATTTTTTTATGATTCAATGAAATTTTGACATTTTTTCCATTCCTAATCGACAAAATTCACGATTTTATACACCCTTTCAACAAAATTCCCTTTTTTCTCCACACCCGTTCAACAATATACCCCTTTTCTGCCACGCCTGATCGACGAAGTTCGCTATTTTTCCGTGTATCAACGAAATTTGAGATTTTTCCGCACATTATCGACAAAATTCACGCTTTTTCTATGCCCGATCAAACAAATTTACAATTTTTCTACGCCGGATTGTCAATTTTCGCAATCTTTTCATACCCAACCAGCGAAATTCGCTATTTTTTCACACCCAATTGACAAAATTCACTGTTTTTCGACACCCAATCCACAAAATTCACTTTTTTACACACATGATCAACAAAATTCCCCTTTTTTCCCGCACCTGATTGAAGAAGTTTGCTATTTTTTCGTGAATCAACGAAATTTGAGATTTTTCCGTACATTATCGACAAAATTCACACTTTTTCTATGCCCGATCAAACAAATTCGCGATTTTTCTATGCCGGATTGGCAAGTTTAGCAATCTTTTCATACCCGACCAGCGAAATTCGCTATTTTTTCACACCCAATTGACAGAATTCGCTATTTTTCGACACCTGATCAACAAAATTTCCTTTTTTTCTGCACCTGATCGACGAAGTTTGCTATTTTTCCATGAATCAACGAAATTTGAGATTTTACCACTCCTAATCCACAAAATTCACGATTTCTACACCCGTTCAACAAAATTCACTTTTTTCCCACATCCGTTCAACAAAATTCCCCTTTTTTTCCCGCGCCTGATCGACAAAGTTCACTATTTTTCCATGAATCAAAGAAATTTGAGATTTTTCCGCACATTATCAACAACCATTACAAGAGAAGACATGGCATGTTGTTGCAGATCTGCAACAAACAAAAGTTTACGCTTATTTTATACATATTATAAATTTCTTAGCTCGAAAATGGTCTTTAAATAAAGAATTTAAACTTACCTTTGTAAACAATATACTTGTCTGCAGACTTTTTTAACTCCACTATTTCAAAGCTTAATTCAGTAAAAATCACATTTAGCTGATCAAGCGATAAATGAAACTTTGGCGTGAAAAAAAAAATAAATATTCACCTTCTGTTGCGGATTTAATGACATAATTATACTACTAGCAGTGTAGTAGAATAACAACAATCAACAAAATCGTGTTTTGATGTTTACTGTCAAAATATCATTGACTTTTTGGGTATGTTGCAGATCTGCAACACGGTGATACAAAGGGTTAATTTCTTTAGGCAAGTAGGTACCTATTTTAGTTATCAACACAGTTTTGGCGGGAACTATCTGACCTTCTGTCTTCTTAGTAAATCGATGAGTTTCCAAGCTATATATTCCAACATCTTGCAGGCTGCCGTTATTTCTTCACACGATACATCTGTGGGGATGCCATGCAGCAGGAACCTCGTAGTAATGCTTTCTTGTTGGAGAACAGGTGATACCGGTATTTCTTCCAATTCTTGAATGTCTAAGATTTGTTGCGCTGTTTCTAGAGAGGTTGTTGCTAAGAGTTTCCCTCGCCGGGTTAGTTTCAACTCATTAATTTGGTCATGACTGAATAATTTCTTGAATTCTGTTCTTTAGACGACGCGGGTGTATGCTTGGGAGAGCCCCATTTGCTTCCAAAAAGATTATAGAGTACTTTTCAGTTAGCCGGGCGCCAGTGTTATGTACACATAAATATATGTATATACACATGTATGTATACATATATTATATATATATACACATGTATGTATATACATATATTGTATATATACACATATATCCACATATATGTATATCTATACATATGTATATATACATAATACTAGAACCCGGCTAACCGAAATGTGCCGATTTTAATTTCCTCGTACATATCACTCTGCAGCACTTGTATTCAGGCCCTGTTTACGGAATAGGCCCATGAAGCCCGTGCTTACCCACTGAGATACGAAAGGGCCCCAATTTTACTTTTCAAAACTAATTATTAGAAAAAAGAAACTCAATCAAGGTAAAAAATGCATTTTTTTTCTTTTGAAATTTTTTTGTTCTTACTATGTGGCAATTTGTAAATCACAAAAGATATTTTGAAGTTCAAATGTCCTCAACTGTAGTTCCATATTTGTCATTTACAAAATAAATTGGTTATTTACAATTAAAAATATAATAAAATACTTTTTCATAGTATGTATATATAGGTAGTTAGTTTTAGTTTACGAAAAAGGGATTTAGTAAATAAAAAAGCAATTTGTAGAGTAATAGGGGGCCCTGTGTGACGTCGGGCTTTCCCTACTTCGAAGTGTTAAGCGGGCCCTGCTTGTATTATTTCCTTTGGTGAGATATCCAAATAATAAACGTTAAAGTTTTCCTGAACTGAAGATACGCCGTTTGGTATGGTGTCATCCTCCATCTTGCTGTCGTTCATTTCTCCATTATTCTCAGTGAGGGCATTTGAATCCATTGCATTTTCTTCACTTTCATTTTTAGAAGATATCAATCCCTTTTTCCTAGTATTAGGCTTTATCCTTTTTGAAGTCCGAAGTTTCGATCCAGTTGAGCTCATATTCTAAGCAACAGATATTTTTTATATATTCTAGTAAAAGTTTTACTCTTATTTCTTATAAATTTCGCTAATAATAACGCCCGCCACGCCGGCCACGCAGCTCGATGTGTGGCTCGATGCATGTAAACACAAGGAAAGAAGTGTTAAGTTGAATTGCAGCTACACATGCGAAAATAAAAATCAAGGACGTGATTGAGTTAGATTTTCGCTGTTAGCGAAACGAGATCCACTAATCTGAAGCCTGTATTTTTGCGACCTTTTCATTGTTTGAAAATATGCAGGCTTCTGATTGGTCAATCTCGTTTGGCTAATATCGAAAAATGTATCTGGATCTCTGCCCAAATGTTTAAATAGAAATTTGAAAGAAATTAATTAGAAATAAACGTTTTTCATTTGATTTTTGAAAGCAGAAGTAATTTTCATAATAACTGGAATTTATGCTTGATCGATAATAAGCATAGATGATGCATTTAGTAATCATCAAAAAGAAGAGAGTTTGCGTGAGTGTGTGTGGGGTGGGGGGGGGGGAGTCCACTGCCCTTTCCTCGATTTTAAAATTTAACTAGCTAATTTTTTTTGATAATTTTGAAAACTTCATAAAATTTATTCTTTTCGAAGAATTTAAAATAAAAGAGGAAGTAAGGAATTTTCTGATAGGGCATGGGAGGGCCATTGCCTCTCCCTGCATTTTAAAATTTGATTAATTAAAATTTATTTTTTTCCTATTTTGAAATACAGAGTCAAATTTATTATTTACGTGTAACTTAAAATAAAGATAAACTAAGAATTTTCCTTTGGGGGAAGGGGGCTTAGGAGGGCCATTTCCCCTCCCTCGATTTAAAAATTTAACTAACTAAAATTTATTTTTGTCCGATTTTGAAAAAAAAAGGTAAAATTTATTCTTTCAAGTAACTTAAAATAAAAGTGGAACTGTGGATTTTCTGTTAAGGAGGGGGGGGAGAGGTCCATTTTGCCCCTCCGTGGATTTTGAAACTTATTTAATTAAAATGTCTTTTTCACCAATTTTGAAATGCACAGCAAAATTATTTATTTCGAGTACATTAAAGAGGAACTAAGAACTTTTACTTGGGTAGAAGGGGTCATATGAGAGCAATTGCCCCTCCCTCGAATTTGATTTAATCTAAATTATTTCTAAATTTTATTTTCAATGATTTTGAAAAACACAGTAAAATTTTCTCTTTTCGAGTAACTTAACATAAAAGAGGAATTAAATATTTTTCTGTAAAGTTAGAGGGTTTAGGTGAACCATTACCCGTACCGCAGATTTTAAAATTTAATTAATTAAAATTCTTTTTTTCTTATTTTGAAAAACATAGTAAAATTTATTTTTTCAAGCGACTTAAAATAAAGGGGGAACTCAGGAAATTTCCGTTAAAGAAAGAGGGGGGGGGAGGAGCCCCATTGCCTCTTCCTGGATTTTGAAATTTAAGTAATTAAAATTTGTTTTTTTCTTATTTTGAAAAACATAGTAAAATGTATTTATTTCGTTTACCTTATAATTAAAATGGAATTGAGAATTTTCGTTTTTTTTTCGGGGTGGGGGGTGGGGGGTGGTGGGGGTAAATACACTATTTAAAATAAAAGTACTAATTTTTACATCCATAAAAATTATATAATTTTTAGAAAATTGGAATCTACAGTTTTTTTTTTTTTTTTTTTTTTTTTGCATAAAAAATGCACACTTTTCGTGAACACGGAATATTAATTTATTTTATGCAAAAAATGTGCACAGTTTTTGACAACATAGGATATACACTTTTTTGTATGTATAAAAAATACAGACAGTTTGCACAAAAGGTGCATACTTTTCGAAGTGTTCAAAAATAGTCACTTTTTATGCACAAATTGTGTACAATCTATACTATTTTGCAAAAAAAGTGCAAACATTTTCTAGCTGGGATGCGTGCCAAAAGTTTAAAAATTATTATGTACCAACATTCTAACGTGCCAGAAACATTTTAACCAATAATATTGACAAGTCGCTCCAAATTCCGTATTAATAATCCATAAATGAGTTTTTCTTTTATTGTATTTTCCGAATCAGATCATTTTTAGTGCTTCAGGTAGAAGCAGGATCAACAGATACATAATTATTTACAATATCAGTTAAAGTACAATTTTTAAAATTAAAACCTAAAGTAACTTAACAAGTTTTATAAAAATATTTAATACCAGAATTTTTATTTAAAACTATTTAACTTATTTAATTAGCTCATTTTTTCTTTATATCCAAAGTGTTATAAGTAAGCGAACAAACTTAATGCTGGAATCAGGCGTAAATTAACACAGTTGCGCCACCTTGTGGACGGAGTGATAATTCACATACGCGGGCTTTTAGTGTGGCGCGTATTTTCTAAATCTTTAGTCACTCATGGAAATGAATTTTGTTTACCACATTTATTGCAAAATAATGGCATAGCGAGAGGGGCATCCAGATGCACTTGACACCTCAAAGTTTTCTTCGCCTTATCAGAAACACTTCAGTTATTAATAAAGGTGAAAAAAACTTTACAATTTTAGTGGTGTGACTAAGAAAACAGTTAGGTATCTACCTGTAGTTCACACTCCATCCGCTACGTGGCGCATGACCTTGATTGGTGTGACCTCGCTCTTAATCTTGCGGTTACTTCTACCATTTAAGATAGGACGCTTATTTATATCGCTTTGCTTTATATCTTTTAAACGTATTTTATAAAAAAAATTCTGGTTCGAACCAAATTATATCCATATGGTTGGGACCAAATTGGACCCTCACTGTCGTTCTAGTGTTAAAGCCCTAAACCTAAATAAAATAAAACATAATTTGAAGTAGAAGAGTGTCAAACAGGCAACAGGTCTCTATGCAAACTATCTCTTAAAATTAAATTTTCAAAAATAAAACTTTTGAAATTTGATAGAGAAATAAAATAATGTAGAAAACACTATATGTTGAATGGTTTAGCGAGAAAACGACGCTACAAAGGGTCGGTTTTAAGTAAATTATATAGCTGTTACACAAAACTATACACTTTGTAAAAAATATATATATAAAGTGGATTGTTCTCCATAAACTGAATATGATCTATAAGTTTTTTCGTGTGCCAGAGAAGTTTTCTTACGTGCCAAGTTCGGCACGCGTGCCATAGGTTCGCTATCACTGCTACGGTTGTGACATTTTCACTACAAAAGAATATATTTCGTATTTTTAATTTTCTTTATAAATAATAATGTATCTGTAAATTATCATTAAAAAACATGATAGTTAAAATGCAACAATTAAAATTGTGATATTTAACTCTTTTTCTGTGCAAATGTGAAAGGACAGTAAAACATGACACTTTTTTTTTGAAAATCACCCTGTATGAAAATTTGCGAAAAACATATTTTATTCCCCACTAACAATGGTATATTTTATTTAGCAATTATTGATAACATATGTTTTAATGTTTTACTGTTTTAGAGATAGCAAACATTGAATTGTAGTTTAGCAGGTTTTTAATTTCTAAGAAATTCGTTTGAATATTCTGGTGTTAGTCAATTATTTTTTTATAATTTTAAGAACAGAATCCTTATGCCCCACAAAGTGTTATACTAAAAATTTAAATGCATTAGAAATTAAATTTTTACAGACATTACAGTACAGTAAAACGTCACAATTCGCAATTGCGCACTGCTACATTTCCGAAATGTGAGTATGCAAAAGAGAAACGTCGCTCATCGACTTCGGACATTTTTGGGTGTACAGGCGACGATTTATCTTATCCGTGTGAACCAAATATCGTTTCGTACTAATTAATTGATGCTCTAAAACTTTCTAATTGGAAATTTTGCTCTATGTCTTTTCGTTTTCGATTTCCAGTGGCTATCTTCCGAATTTCACCAATAGGGGCGCTGCTGTTGTTTGCATTAGGTCGGGCGTAGTCGCTTTACTATACCGTTATCTCACATGCATAGCTGTAGCTCTCTCCGTTCGCAAGTATTTTCAGGTTAGAGGGAATTTCTTATGCACCCTGTATACATATATATATATAAAGCAACCAAACCCGAAAAAGTACAAAAACACAACATTAGATATTGATCTCAGGTATCCCATGAGAAAAAAATTATTTAAAAGTAACAAAATACGAGCGAGATATTTGTCAAGAATGCTCCCATAGGTTTAATATTACCTTGCGGATGTCCTCGTGTGACTAATTTAATCCCATATTTCATATAACTGTGACTTTAAACGCCTCAAAACTACCTTAAAAGCCTTGAAAATGAAATCTGTATATACGGAATTCGGTCTTTAAAGAAAAAGTATGTATTTTTTCAAGAGAAAGAATATGAACAAGTATCCCTGCTAAGATGGAAATCTGTTTAAAGCGCAATATATTTCAGCTCCTTCCGGTACGGTTTTCAAGGTATTAATGAATCAATATATGGCAAAGCTGATTAGGTAGTTCAGCATTACGTATTTAATGCTTACACACATAAAATTTTCAAAATCCGGTTATTAGAGATTTATTAAAATTCCCGTGATCAGTTTTCTTTTTAAAAGAGGTGGGGGGGGGGAGGGGGGGGGGGCGCCAAAATCCATGTTTGACACGGGTGCTAAAAAGGCTAGTTTTAGCCCTGAAACACATAATTTACTGCTACTAATATATAGAAGTTGACATACACGATTAAATCCGTTGGAAACATCTGAATAATCGGGGCAGAACTGCGTTTTTCACGGTTTTTAAGAAAAATGAAAAAATTGTCCTATTTTTAAAATGGCGTACTGCACTTGCTATTGAGTGTATAAAAAAGTTGTAAATACGAAAGTTGTAGAGAATTTTATCCTCTTTAATCCTGTTATTGACAAATAACAGGCACAATAACTTCGGCAACGGGTCTCGAGATAGTTTTAAAAAAAAAAAAGATTCAAAATTTCTTGTTTTTTGGCCACAGAAAATGTAGGCTTAACACGTTCACGCCGGCGCGGTGGGTCACACTGGATAGTCTCAGAGCTGGCAAGTCTCCGGCCTTTTGGAGACCAGTATTTTAATACAGAAAATGTTGTTTTATTTATTTAGAACAACTGAACGATTTAAAGGAACAGCATTTTCTCTAAAATAACAGTGGTGTGCAAAAAGCCGGAGACTTGGCAACTCTGAGACATTCGAGTGCGACTCACCGCGCCGGCGTGAACGTGTTAAGAAATTTTATTAGAAAACTTGTTTTTTCCATGTTGGCATCATTATAAACAATTCCGAAAAAAAAAAATCTTCTACCCGACCTTTTCCAAGGTAACCCCCTTTATTTGGTACATTTTCCCTGGACTATAAGTGAGATTTCATGAAAAGTCAAATAATTCAGCTTCTGATATCAATATACAGAGCTGCAACTGGTTACTAATGTTAAATTCGCACGACTGTTTTTCAAATTAAATTTAGGAGTGTTTTTATCTTATACATGTTATCAAATTGTATGACAATTTTTCTGTTTTTAGAAAGTGGCATAAAATAGAATTTAAAATAGTCACAAGATTCCAGTTTGTTAACTAATATGTTCTATTTGGTCGTTCGGAAAGTCGTGTCCGTTTGGGAAAATCAATTCTTACCGGAAAATTCTGCCCAGTAATTATTAGACATCGGAATCAATGTCTGATAGGTATATGATAGAATTTTCCGGTGCGAATTGATTTTCCCAAACGGGCGCGAATTTCCGAACGACCAAGTACTTTGAATAGGATGTTTTACTTTAAAAGCGTGTTCTAAGACATGTAATTTTGTACTTTAACCATATATGCCAGCATAAGTTAATTATTCCGGAGTCTGACCCAAGACCAACATGTTTCTAACCAGAAAATATATATGTAAGGAAATTTACTCTCTTTGAATAAGGTACATTTTACATTTCGTTTTGAAATTTTCCTTTAATAAAATTTCCGGTTAAAAACATGTTGGCCGTGGATCAGACTCCGGAATAATAAAAAGAGTTGGGATGTATGCTTACCCTTTCAGAGGCAAAATAATTATGTTGCTAAAATACTGAAATGACACCAGGATTTACAAACAAATTTATTTATAAATATGTAAAAACTTTTCTTTGCGCACGATATTAAGAAATTTTTTATTCCAAAATACTGGTGCAATACGCGCATTTAGGGATTAAAGTTAAATGTATATTGTTAGTATTATATCCCAATGCCTTCAAAGGGTTATTGATCTGAAATTCACGTGATTTTTACGATTTTGCTTCAGTGACATAGAAAAGAGATATCACCTTCAATTTGTTTTGCATTTCATTTATTGACATTTCGCTTATATGTTAAAATTGAGTGTAATAAAATATTAAATTATACGCCTTCTGCAACGGGAAGTGCCTGTAGGTGCAAGCCGTGAAAGTTTAAAGGCGCAACTGTTTTTCTCCATTCACATGCATCTGAAACAATTTTGGGTACTAAATTATAAAAACTTTCATGAAATTCTCTAAAGCTAATACCAACAATTTGTTTAAAATGTTGATTATTGACAAATTGGAGGTCCTTTGAACAAAAAAAAGGTCATTTTCCGCATCTTCTTGTTTACCTTTTGCGTGCTCGAAAAAATAATTAATCATTGGAAATTATACTTTTGGGCAGTATATGTCCATCAAAAACAATAACCTTCTTTTAATTAAAAAGTAATAAAAATTGGTTGAATCGCTCTTGCGAAAAATGGTTGCCTTGTTTAAAAACGTGATTTTGATAAAAACAAGATAAAGTATTACTATGGCATCACGTTTATACGAGCAGAGTCACATTCAATTGTCAAAAAAGAGTGTGTAAGCATTTTAGAATTTAACGAAATCGCTAAAGGGGGAACAATCTGCACACTTAGGAATGCAAACAATGCAAAAAAAAAGTAGAGCATCCCTTTAAGTAAATAAAACAATTAGTATTCTGAATTTTTGTTATGCATCCAGGATTTCTGAATAAAAAGGAAATTCCTGAACTACACGCTAATGGTGCGAATGAGTTTAGTATTTTTAACAATATATGTACACACCGCTGACCCATTTATGCATCGTTTAAAAAACCGTTATTAACCCTCTCGCTGCATAATTGTTTTATCAAAATCTCCTTCGTGACGAGTGTCTTTTAACAATTTTTATCCTTTTGTCACCGGT
The DNA here is from genome assembly GCA_963932465.1 of Maratus speciosus. Classification (NCBI taxonomy): domain Eukaryota; kingdom Metazoa; phylum Arthropoda; class Arachnida; order Araneae; family Salticidae; genus Maratus; species Maratus speciosus. The sequence continues at coordinate 218,582,766 of OZ010799.1, read as the reverse complement.
TTTTCAAAACAAAAATTGTTGTCTAATTTAATCGGGAAAATGCTCCGATAAATAAGGCAAAATTTACACTAATAAAATAACTGATGGTATGATGACTTTTTTTGCTAGAAGAGATGGCCGTTTGCGTTTATAAGGTTGCGAGGATTAAAAAAACACCAGGTCCTATTAAAAAAAACTCCAATTCGGTAAACGAAGACTTATTTTATTTTCATGATGAAAGTCGAAGGGAGAGGTACAGGGGAAAAGCAATAAGGAGCCTCTTTTAAGACGTCATCACGAGGCTAGCGAGAGAGCAGGAATGATAAGAATATACAGTTACAACTTTCTTGCTTGGCGGGCTACAATATCGCCAATCTAAAAGTATTTTTGCGCCATGCACAGGGGCTAAGAGACACATTGGCTGGTATGTTCGCCAAAAATGTACGGTAGGCTTCTACCATATTAATTGTGTAGGGGGGGGCAGATTGTGGGCTGCATACATTCCTGAGTCATGAAAGACGGAGCCTCATCTGTACATTGATACAGCTGCGGTTAAATGTAAAAAATAAAAAGTGTTATCTGGAAAGGGCATAGTAACAGACCGAATTCGTTAGGCTAAAAGCATAAGACTGTATTTTTCTAGACCAGATGTTAGATCAAAGATTCACCGCTTTACCACAAAAATGCAGAAATGCCATACATCTGAACAAAAGGGTGTGAGGCGAAGATAATTCTAATAAGTAGATTGCATGTAAAGTGATTTTAAATGATGAGTTATATTCATGCCCAAATAAGGAAATGGCCGAAGTTAAAATGCTTTTGAAACTAACAGTCAGCCGTAACGAATTTTGTACAAGGTTAAAGCGTATGTGTGAAAGAATCAGAAAGTGGAAATGGAGAGTGATTCACTGATTTTATTTTATTAAAGAGATGAGTACCTAGAATAATTTAATTTAAATGAGAAGGGCTGATAATACAATCGATTTAGTTTTTAAATGCTGAATTTAATTTAGGGGCTGCACTGTTTGACTATAGGGCACAAAATAAATAAGTTATTAAACAGAATTTTAATTGAAACTGTCTGTGGGGGGGGGGGGAATAAAATGCAAACATATATAACGAGATAGTCGTTATATATATCACCTGGGACACCGCAAAAAAAACTTTTGTTGACCCGTGTGCATGGGTAAAACAGCAAGAAAAATAGTTACACATATAAATATATCTTCAAAACATAAAAGTTTTTTTTTTTTTTTTTTAAACAAGTTGCTGTCATGAAAACAAAAAAAATCTCTTTCATCAATAGTTCAACAGTCCTAAGAGATTTTATGAATTAATATTTTCTAAATTAAGTTTATGGATCTCCACCTTCAGTAAAATTTTCTTCAAAATTGCATACCATGGTATATATTTTTTTGACTGAGTCGACTCTGACAGCAAATATTTAAGCAGCATGTAACTAGACCCTTGGCTGCACATCATCAAAATGTTGATCCTGATTCGGATCATTTTATGAAAAAATACAAGTACTAACAATAAAAATATATATATAAACAGAAATGCAACACTAGAAGTAAAGAGTAAATAATAATAAGTGAAATGTGTAATTGTAAACTAATAATCAATTGTAATATGATTTTAAAAGAAATTGGACATGATTTTAAAAAAATGTAATGTTCATGCATGCCGCATAGGATGACAAAAAAAAGAGGTGCCTGAAGCACGCCCATGAAAAAGGTGTCACCCTGAATCTTGTGTGACCACAAGTATTATGGCGTCAGCTTAGGGCTTCAGCCTTATGTGAGGAGGGAGTTTTGAGACTCATACAGCGCCCGCTTATATGAGTCCCTGCTCCTCCGAAGACACTAGCGGTCCTCTAAAGGAGCACACGTCGGTTTACAAGCAAAAATTGATTTTTTGTGAATTGGAACACCAATTCCAAGGGGTTGTCTCTCAACACAATGAAGTTTTGGACCCTAAAGGCAATAATTTTGAACGGGAACAAAACATTCGAAAGGGAGAATTAAAAATAAAAAAAATAGATATATGTCACATATATATCAAATCAAAAAGGGGTAGACAATCCTAGAGTGAAGAGAGACATAAAAAAAATGAAAAAGTCATAATCAGGTTAAATAACGCACAAGTCATATATTTAGAAGGTAACTAACTGGTTGCCAAGAAAATGTTATCAAATTACACGTGAATTTTTTTTTTTTTTTTTAAATAACTGCAATTATTAAATGTGTTAGTTATCAGTTTTAACTGAAATGTAATCGTAAAAGAATGAAATGTAAAACAAATGTTAAACTGTAAATAATAGTTAAGTGTATGTAAATAACATAAAAAGTGTACAGTAAAATGAAATGAGTGTAAAGTGATTCAAAATATTGTTCACAAGAGATCTTCGAAGAAAACAGTCATGGGCCAGCCATAATGTTGTCAAAGATCTGTTGTAAGCAACATACATACAACCTAGGCCTCTGGTTGTACACTTAGCTTCACAATACATGTCATAAGAAAAATGTAAACAGAAGTATATTATTTTCTGTTTCTTAAATTATATGTATGTGGTTGATAAACATTAGGGAAGTTGTGATTGTTTAAGTGACTTGTAGCATCGAATAAATGTCCATATCGAGGTGGTGCAAGAAGTAACCTATCAATGTGCACCCGAAATGCTGTATTATCAGCAGCATACAATCTCTTGATCGAGAATGACACAGGTGAATGTTTGAAAGTTACAATGTATGGTCCAGTGTATTTAGGTTTGAATTTATCAACAGACTTTAAGTACACAATATCTTTTAGACAAATGGTTCTTAATTTAGCTTTCTGACCGTAATGTTTATATCTTTTATCCTGTGCTGTTTTAATGTTATTGTAAGCCTTGTCATATATTTTGTGTAAATCTTCAAGTAGTTTATGTATTTCAATTTCAGTATGTTTATCTAGAAAAGGTTGATTGGTATTCTGATCAAAAGTGTCAAAAATTAATGAAAGTTCACGTCCAAAGTGGAGAAGATTAGGAGTGAATAATGTAGTTGAATGTTTTGAACCATTATAGAGCGACTTGTGTATAAATATTGCATTTTCAAATGAGTGACCTTCTTGCAAAAGTATATTAACAGAGTATTTGATAGATTTATTTATTCTCTCCGAAAGAGCATTGCTTTGTGGTCTCGAAACAGAGCTGTGAAGTACCTTAATACCTAGAGTATCATTAAAAATGTTGTATATTTGAGATGTATATTGGGGTCCTAAGTCTGATAAGACAACAGAAGGTCTCCCAAAGGTGGTTATGTAAGAGAATAAACATTTAACGACTTTAGTTGCAGATGTATCATTAAGTGGAAAAAGTTCAACATGTCTTGAAAAGTGATCTGTAATAGTTAAAATATGTTTACCATTAGAAAAAGGTCCAACGAGATCTGTACTAATAGTATGGCCAGGATATCTGGGCGTGTAGGTAGGTTGTAAGGGTGCAGGAGGGGTTTGATGATGTTTACATTGAAGACATTTGACACATGAAGCTACAAAGTTTAAGGTGTCAACATACATGCCTTTCCAAAAGTATCTTGATGATAGAAACTCATAAGTTTTATTAAATCCAAAGTGAGATAAATGAGAGATTGTTAAAACTTTGCTTTTAAGAGAGTTAGGAACAACAATGTGATATGAAAAAGTGTTGTTAAGATTATTTTCTTTTTTTAACATTAAAACTTTCGAATCAGGGTGTATGAAGTAATTAGGATATTTTTGAGAAGGTCCTTTCTTTAGAATATCTTTGTAAACAGTGGACAAGGTGGTGTCATTTTTTTGTTCAGTGCAGAAAGTTTCATTTGAAATTTCTAATAAAGGATCTGGATTTGTTTGTTTACCAGATACAAGATAGTTTACATATTTCTTAGTGGCGCTTGAACATGAATTATTACTGTCTGGTGTATCATAGTCAACAATAGGTAATGGTTGAGGGTCATGGATAAGTTCAGGGTTAGTATCCAGAGTTTGTTGATTGTTTTCAAAAGTACAGCGAGATAAATAGTCAGCAAGAACATTTTTCTTACCAGGGATATGTTTAAAAGTGTATGAGTACTCTGAAAGCTCCATGAGCCAACGAGAGATAATATCAGCTGGATTAGTAGTCTTGTTATATTTTTCTAAGGGTTTACTGTCAGAAAGAATTACAAATTGTCTGTTATATAAATAATATTTGAAAGCGGTTACAGATTTATAAATTGCCATGAGTTCTAATTTAAGTGCAGGGTATTTTTTTTCTGATGGCTTAAGAGATTTAGAAAAATATGCAACTGGTAAAAGTTGTTGATCATGTTCTTGTAATAAAACACCAGAAATAGCAACATTTGACGCATCTGTATTTAAATAAAATGTCTTGTTCCAATCAGGTAATCTAACCATGGGAGAATTAAAGAAAATTTTCTGTATTGTGTCCATGATTTCTTGATGTTTAACTGTCCATTTAAATTTAACTTTAGGAGTAGTTAGGTTTATCAGTGGTTGTACTAACTCAGAAAAGGATGGAATTAGACTCTTATAAAATGTAATGACACCAATGAGTCTTTTTAGTTGACGTTTAGTTGTAGGTGAGGGAAAAGATGTTATTTTTATGATATTTGACTGAATCGAGGAAACTGACTGATTTTCTACATGAAATCCCAAATAGTCAATACTAGATTTATGAAAAGTACACTTGCTAGGAGACAGGGTTAAGTTGTATTTGGTTAGGATAGAGAGAATTTTTTTTAATTTATTACACATTTCATCAAAAGAGTTTGCACCTACAATGAAATCATCCTGATATGTATATACACCATCTAATTGTAACTCATCAAGCAAAGAGTCCATTAAAGCTTGGAAAATAGAAGCACTGTTTTTTAACCCGAACACTAATCTCTTGTATCTAAAAGAACCAAACATAGTAGTAAATGTCAACTGATTTTGGAATTTTTCTGGCAAATCAATTTGATGATATGCCTGATGAAAGTCAAGAGAAGAAAAATATCGATACTGAGAAAGATTTGAAATGATGGTTTGAATTTTAGGTAGAGGGTAAGATGATCCTTGAATTACAGTATTTACCATTCGAAGATCTAAGGCGAGACGAAATTTTTGTTTACCAGTTCCGTCTGGTTTCTTTTTGACTAAAAGCATGGGGCAAGCCCATTCTGAACAGTGGCGTTCAATAATTTTGGCATCAAGCAGATCTTTAATTTGTTCTAAAGTACCTTTTTGCAAAGATTGAGGAAGGGGAAATGGAAGAGTTTTTATAGGGTAGTCATTAATAAATTTCAAATCAGGTACAATCTTATCAGTATGTCCAAGTGTATTTAATGATTTTGAAAAGGCCGGGTAGTAATTAAGTAATAATTTAGTCATTGTATTTGCTTCATTAGAACCTAAATGTGTAAGATCAAAATCGGTAGCTGCCAAATCCTCTTTCCTCTTTTTTAATGTTTCATTAGATGCCTGAATAAAATTTAGGAAGTGTTGTTCTGAGTTATGATGCTTGTCCAAATTATCAGAGGGGTAGTCAAGAATTTCCTCAACTTCAGATAAATGTCCAATTTTTGTGTGTTTAGGGAGATGAATGGTAGTGTCAGAATTATTTGTAAGTGAAATAGAAAAGAAATGATTTAATTGTACAGGCTTCTTTTTGCGTTTAGTTTTCTTATTCACTTGAATAATGGCATCATGACTTATTACTTCTTTTTTATCTGCCAAATATTCAAATAGATAGTTTATGTCATGTTTGATATTATTGTTTGTGTAAACTGAGCACCATGTTTGCTCTTGGGGTTCTAGAATGACTTTACGGGTTAAGAAAACTTTTTGATTTGTCACTACATCACATAAGGTGTTACATTGATTACTTTCACTGACTTTAGACTTAGTGTGTGCTGTTTCTAGTGGAATAGTCAAGTTGTTGTTGATGTGAATGCATTTATTGAAAGTATCAATGATAATGTTAAATTTACTAATGAAATCAAAACCAAGAATGCCTTCAAAACTGGAGGATTCAGGAATATCCACTATATAAAAGTGGTGCGAGAAGGATTTTTTTTCTAATCTAATGGATGCTCTAATACATGAAGAAAAAGAAACATCTGAGTTGACGGTTTTAATATTTATGGCTGTTGATAGTCTCTTGTATTTTAATACAGGTTTAAGTTCATTAAATAAATTTTGTGAAAGTAACGAAATGCTACTTCCAGAGTCAGCCAATAGGGTGATTTTATGGTTTGCAATAGTGGCCTTTACAAGAGGGAGTGATGGAGAATGCGTATTAACACTACAAATGATGTGAACAATTTTATCGCCTTCTTTTTCTGTTTGAGTAGTGATATTTCTTGCAATTTTAATGTGATCTGAAGTTTGTGACCCGGTTGAATTGACTAATCTTTCTTTAGAGATCTTTGGTAATGTAGGGTCAATAGGAAATGTTGCTGATGTTAAGTCACATGGTTGAGACACAAAATCATCAGCATAAAAATTGTGTCTCTGTTCTAGTTTTCCTGAACCTGGTAATTGTTGCGTCTGTTAAAATTTTCCCTTCTCTGTGTATTAACTCTTTTCCATTTAAAACACTGATGTGCCTGGTGGCCATTGCGGAAACAGAGTTGACAAGTCACAACTTTTCTTTGTGTAACTTTGTGAGGGGAAAAACGTTTTGGGAAATTTCGCGTTTTGAAATTTTTCCTATAGCGCATCACATTAGCGTTATACTTTGGGCTACCTTGCATGTCATTTTTTTTAGTTTCAGTTTTGGGTCCAGGCGGTGCGAGTGTTAATGCATTTATTTTTTCCGAGAGTTCCTTCAATTGCTCTTCAATGTTATTTTGAGATTTACTGACAGAGGGTAAGGAATGTAAAATCTTTTCGTTATGCAGAATTTCGTGCAACGTCTGTGCTCTTTCAACAGCAGCACGATATTCATTGATGCCTTCTTCTTGTAACTTTATTCGTATGTTAGTTGGCACAGCTTCCATAAATTTCATAAGTTTAATGGTGTTACGGGCATTTTCGTCTTTAATATCTGAATAGACAGTTGCAGCTAACACATTTAACCGATGTGCCAAGTTTTTAATTGACTCCGCTGGCAGAAGAGATAAGCTCGAAAGTTCAACGCCAGCCACGCACTTGCTGGGGGGTGAGAAAAATGCGGCAAATTCTTTTTCAAGCGTATCTAGATCATTAATTTTTTGAATTTCCGGATTTTGAGCATAAAATTTTTGAGCGGGACCAATTAACTTGCCTACAAGTACAGCAATGGTAGTCCGAGGGCTGTATTTGTTAATTTCAGCGACAGACCTAATTTGGTTAAAAAAGAATTTAAGCAAATCCGGATCTCCGTCAAATTGGTTAATGTTGATTTGAACTTGTTTAGCGGACATGGTCAATGTTTTACCTAACACAAATTCTCTAATCAAAAATTGTTACTGAAATTCTGCATACATATCTAAATATAACACACATAAACAGATAAAAATGCAAAGCACATAAAATAATGAAATAAAATAATCACATAAATAATCACATTAAAAAAAACTAATACACAACTTAAAAATAAACAAAAGGTCCTATTTTTTTAAACCTTATATAAAAAAAAAATAGAGAGAAAGAAAACTTATCCAGGGACACAATTGTGTTTCCCAAAGTAAAAATAATACCGTTGCTTATTTTAAGCAAAAGAGAAACAAATATTTCGCAATAGCTCCTATTTTATTTTTTTTTATTTATTTATATATTTTTTTTAATGAATGAAACATGTAAGTCTTTCAAAATAGAACTGGTAGGAGCAAGCAACTGAATTGAAAACTTATTTTATCCTTTTTAGCAGAGAGAAAAAAAAACTTGCTATCTGTCCTTATTTCTCTAAAAGGACAGAAATTAAAAATATTTCTCAAATTAAAAATATTTTCAAGCCAAAAGGCGAACCAGAAAAATATATGGGACAAAATATAATCTTCGTTAACTCTTTTTGAGAGAGAAAAAAAAATTTAATATATTTTAATATGCATTAAAAGTTAAGCAAAGGTGAATGTGTATCTTAATAACTAAAGATATTGGAACATTCAATGCAATGGGGAAAAAAAAAAAAACTACTTATATTATATTTATATATATTATAATAGACAACACAAAATATCAAAAATAGCAATATCACTGTGTTTTCGTATCCTGTACAAAAACACAATAATATTAATAAAATAAATAAGAAGTACTTGTGAGTACTTATGGAGTAAGAAAGCATACAAATGGAATGAAACAACTTTAAAAATTTTACAACAAGGTTTCCAGAATTAACTGAAAAGAAAATTAAGCGAAAGGAAAGCAATTAAATGGGGGGATTAAAATATGCTTTCGTACTCTAAAAATGTGCTATTTTAATGGAATTACCACTATATATTTTCACTTTTTTGTATCTGATTTTGTGAAAAAAAATTTCTTTTAGGTGCATTTTTTTTTTACGCTTGCCTTTTATCTATGCACATTTATGACCTTTTTGTCAAAATCTAAAAATTTGCTAGAAATCTATGCATGCGTTTGAATGAATCTTTAAAACGATTCTTTGGCAGCACAAGACTTTTTTTGAGATTTTTTTTTTTTATCACAGAAAACGGCTGTCAAATAATAGGATGCAGGATCTGTAGAACACACGACTCAGAGGCACACTACTCATTTGTCGGAATACTTGAATTTCACAAACAGTTGGTGTCGTATGGTAAAAAAAAAGAAAAAGACCCTCCTTGGAGAATATTGAGGAGGCTGGTGAGCGAGATTCATTCATTCACTCGCTGACTCGCTCGGACGTTCCTTCAACGAACACATGTATTTTCAGAGTTTTTTTGTGTTTTGCTTTGAAATCAGTATTTCACTGCACTTAACTGATGAATAATTTGTAGTATTTTTCACACAGATTCGAAAGGTTTCTCAACGCGGAACTTGTTGAAGTTATGACATAATTAATATTGCTATTATGCGGAAACATTTGCCGTTGATTTGTAATTTTGTCGACACTTTCACAAGAATGATGCGATGATGGGCCGGGGGAATGGTCCGAGAGATAAGTTTGCACGCGGGCAGGATTCTTCGGTACGGGAGGATGTAAGGCAGGCAGATTTCTTAGGCGACGGGAAGCGAACAGCTGATTCCACAACTCCGGGGGTTGGCAAAGGGGAAGGCAGAATAGGAAGCAGGCGAAGCTATCTCTTCGGCGCGGGGCAGGTGTCAGGGCGCGAAGTTCACTCCATGATGAAATCCTCCATCTTTTGACGGGGTGGCGAGCCGTTGCATCAAGGATGACTTTTCTTTAGGTACGGGGGCGAGTTAACTCAGCGTCCAAGCAGCTGGGATAACAAAGTGGCCGGACGTCAACAGTATAGAGCGCGCAGGTGCCGGGAAGGATCCATCGCTTCGAAGTCCACGCAGAAAAAAAGATTGGAAGCAAGTACCTCTCCCTTACATTTTTTTTGTTAATGGAGAAAAAAGCTGGTCACGGAGACCAATTTTATATGATGACTTTTTTTGCTAGAAGAGATGGCCGTTTGCGTTTATAAGGTTGCGAGGATTAAAAAAAACACCAGGTCCTATTAAAAAAAACTCCAATTCGGTAAACGAAGACTTATTTTATTTTCATGATGAAAGTCGAAGGGAGAGGTACAGGGAAAAGCAATAAGGAGCCTCTTTTAAGACGTCATCACGAGGCTAGCGAGAGAGCAGGAATGATAAGAATATACAGTTACAACTTTCTTGCTTGGCGGGCTACAATATCGCCAATCTAAAAGTATTTTTGCGCCATGCACAGGGGCTAAGAGACACATTGGCTGGTATGTTCGCCAAAAATGTACGGTAGGCTTCTACCATATTAATTGTGTAGGGGGGGCAGATTGTGGGCTGCATACATTCCTGAGTCATGAAAGACGGAGCCTCATCTGTACATTGATACAGCTGCGGTTAAATGTAAAAAATAAAAAGTGTTATCTGGAAAGGGCATAGTAACAGACCGAATTCGTTAGGCTAAAAGCATAAGACTGTATTTTTCTAGACCAGATGTTAGATCAAAGATTCACCGCTTTACCACAAAAATGCAGAAATGCCATACATCTGAACAAAAGGGTGTGAGGCGAAGATAATTCTAATAAGTAGATTGCATGTAAAGTGATTTTAAATGATGAGTTATATTCATGCCCAAATAAGGAAATGGCCGAAGTTAAAATGCTTTTGAAACTAACAGTCAGCCGTAACGAATTTTGTACAAGGTTAAAGCGTATGTGTGAAAGAATCAGAAAGTCGAAATGGAGAGTGATTCACTGATTTTATTTTATTAAAGAGATGAGTACCTAGAATAATTTAATTTAAATGAGAAGGGCTGATAATACAATCGATTTAGTTTTTAAATGCTGAATTTAATTTAGGGGCTGCACTGTTTGACTATAGGGCACAAAATAAATAAGTTATTAAACAGAATTTTAATTGAAACTGTCTGTGGGGGGGGGGGGAATAAAATGCAAACATATATAACGAGATAGTCGTTATAGATGGGAATAATTAAGAAAGGTTAATCAGACGAAAAAAATGCATCCCCTAGGAAATCTCGGGTTGCGCAGCGAAAGCATTAAGTTCTAAAAATTCTCCCCGGAGAGTTTGAATAGTTATGTATGGTTATAATAATGAATGAAAACAAAGACATAATGTGAATAAAAAAAGCAAAATTAGTGTTAATAATATTCTGGTGTGAATTAGAAATGTCTTAAAAAAATACCACCAGATTTCACAACACTGTTTGCAGCCTGTATAATGTTAATGTTTGACACACGAAAGGTATCACAAGTTATGTCAATTTAGTAGTGCTTTTCTAATACTGTGCAATCGTCCCATACATTTGGTGCCGCATATCTATCAACATCCGTCGCAAGGTATGCTAATCGGCTGTAAGCATGAAATTAGTAATATTTGGAATGGGTATACAATAGATGTCTCTTTATAAAAAATTCGTACGAGTCCTTGAATTTCCGGACCACGAAATACTTCGGTAACAGAATTTTCTTATAGAAAATTTCTCCCTAAATAAGGCGAAATTTTACGCGCTTGAACTAGATTCATTTTTTTATTAAAAAAAAATATTGATATATTACCAGGAAAATAAACGACCTGTACGAACCCTATTATATCAACATTTAAGCATTTAATCCAATTCGCTGTACAACAATGGTTTTGTCCTAGAACTAAAATTAGTTGATTCTATATCAGTTTTTAGCGCTGATTCCGAATATGCTTTCCGTTTATCTCTAGGTGGTCGAGGTTTTGAGAAATTTGCATATTTAAATTTATGCAAATTTAAGCTTTTTGTGCTATTTTATGCAAATTTTAGATACAATATATGTCACATCTAATTACGTTTTCTAGATAATAACTACTTGACAATTTGCTTCAGATAAATGTCACGATTTGCATATTCTTAACATTTATTTATCGGTTATTAAGCCTAATTTGCATACTTTTCAATGGTGTAATTTTTACATCACTATCAACTTTAAAATAGTTGCCACAGAATTGGCGTAATGTTTTTCTAGGCTAGATTTTTATGCTGATTTCAAATCTGCAGTCTGCTTTCTGATGTCATGTCTAGTTTTTAAGTAAGATGAATTTCTACTTTTGCACGGCATTAAAACAGGTTTGATATAAGATGCTTTTTAGGGGTGTGTAATTTATTGACAAGAAGGTGAACAGGGTCAGATTCATATCAGAGACATATACAAAAATTTATATAATCAAAAAAATAATAATAATAAGTAGTAGAATCTATCCTAACTAGTTGAAGTCTATCATACAAAGTATCATAAAAAGCTATTTCTGGCTTATTTGACCAAAAACTAAAATTTCACTTTTTTGAAAAACTAGACGTGATAGAAGAAAACAGATACAAGATTTGAAATTAGATCAAAAAACTGGTTTAGAAACATATTAGCGTACCCGTGCTGCAGAAATATTTGAACGTCAAGAAACATTATTAGAAAAACATGAAAAATATGCAAATTAGGTACAATATTTCACAGTCACATGTCAGTATAATCTCAGAAATAACGTTTCTGTGAAGTAAATTAGGTAGTAATCATAACATAACACAAAAAACCCAGTCTGATATTGCTTTATACCTTAACCCTTAAATCCCCTTAAATAAATCTTGGGAAAAATACTTTAAAAAATCCTATTTTGTTTTAAGTATGGTTTACGGCTAAAAAACAGTTTGTTACTAATCGGCAATACTGGTCTTTAATTGAAAAAATAATTTTCCTTGATAAAATTCTATAATATTAAACACACAAGAATTTTAGAAACTATAATAAGAAATAAATTTTACTTGCTCACTGCAGAGCAAAATAGGGTATTTCGCAAGCCTCCAAACAAAACAAAAAGAACATGTAGCAACAATTGAAAAATAAATTTATCTTTATTCTTAAACAGCACAAGTGTTGCCATCTACATGTTGAAAATCGATTTAATAATATTTTCAGAATGAATTTTATTGGCAACATTAGGCATTATAGCTTCAATATTATTCTAATTGTATTTTAGAAGCCTAAATTGGGTATGTTGCCGAAAAGCAACTCCGGGCATTTAAGGGTTAAATTTGCAAATAATTGTATAAAATTTACTAAATTTGCATAAATTGAAATATGCAAATATTTCTCAATTTTGACGTGCTTAAGTAAATCTAAAACTAGATTCGGAATCAGCACAAAAAACCGGATAAAAAAATTAATTTCTGTTTTAGGACAGAACAAAAGTTCAAATTTGTTGACCAATGTTATTAATCATTGCAAAGAAACGGAGCAAAGGCAATATTTTGCCAAACCTGAATACATTAAGCGTTACAAGAAGTTCAGTTTTCAAATGAAATAATGATTTCGAAATACATATTATCTTTATTAAAAAAAAATACTTCTGCTATATATGACATAAAAAATTCTAAAATATAAATGTATAACCTATTTTTTTTTCTTCCAATTTTTTTTAGACTTGACCAGATTTTAGGTAAAGCTGGCTCAAAAGCGAAAGATGTTTATGAATCAAAAGTCAGTTTAGCTTGCAGAATAGTAAAAGTAGAAAGAACAGTAAGTATATTACATATTTAATACAGAAGATCCAACTGGTGCTTCACGGGTTACAGAACATACTTGAAAAACATTTTTTTTTATTATTCCTTCTAAATTTATCTAATTTATCTATCTAATTTTACTATCTAATTTATCTAATAGATTTTTTATATTTAATATATATATTTTTTAGTTGTCCGCTATCAATACCTAAAAAATTTTAGATAATAAATAGTACTCGCTCCGTGCCAAATTAGTTGCGACATTTAGGTCAAAAATTTTGTCCCAAATTCGTTGCTACATTTCAAGTGGGTGGAGTCATAAATAATTTCCCGTGCAGTTTAGTGGCTCGGCACAATTTTGTAAAGACTCTGCCACCAGTATACCAAAAAGATTTTCTTCCTAAAGAATTAACGATTCATTAGCTAGAAGATAGTTTTATGCGATTACTGGTGGAAAAATCTTTACAAAATTGGGGCGTGGCTTAAGTGCGTGCGAACATTGGATTTTTTTAACTAATTTGGTACTTATTAAAGGAGAGACGGAAGGAACGATTGGTAAGTAAATCTTGTTGATTGATAGCATAGCACCCTAAAATCTCTGAAAAATGTTCAAACAAAATCATAAAATCATCAGTACAAATAATCAGTACAAAACTAATCAAATGTAGCAACTAATTTCGGACAGAGGGAGCAGTAAAGTATCCATACAAAGTTATTAAAACTGATACTCTCGTATTAGCTGCATGGAAGGATTTAATAGTCGAAGAAATCGCCAAAGATCGCTGCTTTTGTTATCATTCAAAGACAGTAATAAAAAAAAGCTCATAGACATAAATAAAACAAACTTTTATAGCACGTACGGCATAAGGGCAGATCTGTAAAAGAAGATTTGCTTGTGCATAGCACCCTAAAATCTCTGGAAAATGTTCAAACAAAATCATAAAATCATAAGTACAAATAATCGGTACAAAAGTAATCAAATGTAGCAATTAATTTCGGACAGAGGGAGTAGTAAAGTATCCATACAAAGCTATTAAAACTGATACTTTCGTATTAGCTGCATGGAAGGATTTAATAGTCTAGGAAATCGCCAAAGATCGCTGCTTTGGTTATCATTCAAAGGCAGCAATAAAAAAAAGCTCATAGAAATAAAACAAGTTGGAAATTGCTCGTCAAACGTGGCAAATGAGGTGCGTTCGTACTATAACTAGTTTTATAATTATTTTTTGCACCTCATATTGTACTGAATGTATAATTTTTTGCACTTCATAAAGCGCATAGTCTGATACATCATTAAAATGCACTTCCAATAATTTTTCCCATTCCCCGTAATGTAACGAAACACTTTTGACTGTCCCTGTCATTAAACTGTACATCCGATTTTCCTAAAATTTGAAATAGCTCAACAAAATTTTGCAACAATTATATATTTAAAATTTCAGACCATTCGGAAGGCTGTAATATCATTAAAATGCACTTGCAATAATTTTTCCCATTGGCCGTAATGTAAAGAAAAACTTTTGACTGTCCCTGTAATTAAATTATACATATGATTTTCCTAAAATTTGAAATGGCTCGACAAAATTTTGCAACAGTTATATCTTTAAAATTTCAGATCATTCGGAAGGCTCTAATATCATTAAAATGCACTTGCAATAATTTTTCCCATTGGCCGTAATGTAAAGAAAAACTTTTGACTGTCCCTGTAATTAAACTATACGTCCGATTTTCATAAAATTTGAAATGGCTCGACAAAATTTTGCAACAATCATATATTTGAAATTTCAGACCATTCGGTTGGGTAGTTTTTGCTCTGTTACATGCGGACAGACGGACGGACGGACGGACAGACGGACAGACGGACGGACAGACGGACAGACGGACGGACAGACGGACGGACTGAACGACGACTATAGGTGCTACGTATTTATATAATTACGAACGCATCTAAAAAGCAAACTTTTATAACACGTACGGCATAAAGGCAGATCTGTAAAAGAAGATTTGCTTGTGATAAAACTCTGAAATAGAAATTTGTGATACATCATGCAATCAGAATTTGAATACATGAGGGAATTTTTTTTTCCGTTATTTTGGAATAATAAATATAACATTATTTATAACTGAAATTCTACCTTTAAATAATGCAACGTTTACTATTCAAAACTAATTATGTAAATTTTCGCTTGCTGTAATCAGGTTGTATCAGCGACAAGTAGTGTTGCTAGGCGCCCCGCGTAAATCATTGCTCCAAATGCTATGGACACCAGTATTTTAAAATAATATTCTTCGCCGTATATAATGGCAGAATAATCCTGGATTAAAGATGGAAAAATAAACAGTAAGAATTACTGGTATCCAGAGCAACTGGAGCACTGAATTACGTGGGACTAATTTCGTAATACAACTAATTTCTTACAGTTTATTTCGTCATCTTTAATCGCAAATAATTCTGTCGTTAAATAAGGCAAATAAAATTGCTTTAAGGGGCACATACCCCCTAAATTTGATTTTGGAGACAAATATTTAACGTGGCCTCATTCACTCATTTTTGCACGAACCACCTTAGTTTTTTGTTGTTGTTGTTGTTCTTGTTTATACTATAATATTGTCTCCATGGAATATAATTATATAACTTTTATTAAACACGATATAATTAATTAATAATAATTATTCCTTAATGTATGATTCTTTTTAAATTAATGATACTGTATATAGCTTGCGCGCATGATTTAAAAAGATTTATACCCTCTAAAACTTTGAAACGTTTAATATAAGTTTAAGAATATTACAAAAATAAAATAAACTAAAACCTAATGAATAAACAAAAAAAATTCTAAGGTTTTTTCATTTTCAAAATAGAAATATGAACATTTTGATAATTTTTGTTACTCGAATACCCATACATTCAATATTTTTTGTTAAATTTCTTAGATTTTATTTCAATTTGAAGAAAATGATCTAGTAAAGATATATATAAAGTTTCGAATCATTACCATACATTTGGAATTATCATGCACGCAACAAAAAATATCGATTTTGACAAAAATTAATATACCCTTAAATCCCTGATTTTTTAAAAATCAATTTTAACCCTTTGGACTCCGGCGTCTCTTACAAAAACTTTATTCCGTCGGCACCACTTTTTTAAAAGAAATTTCTTTCAAGTACACAATTTTAAAAATGCTCTGATTAAATAAGGCAAATTTTATTTTCCTTTATTACTGGTGAACAAAACAAATTTTGCATGTGCAAAAGTTTAAAATGTTTTTCGGCTTTCATTTTTTAAATAAATCATGGGAAAAATATTTAAAAAATCATATTTTGTTTTAAGTATGGTTTACTTCTAAAAAACAGGTTGTTGCCAATCGGCGACATTGGGCTTTAATTGAAAAAATAATTTTCCCAAATAAAAGTGTATAGGCTAATTCCATGAAAACTTGTCATGTCTGTCACACAGCTTTAAATCGCTATGCTTGTTGGCTACCAGTATTTTAGAACTGCAAATGTGACTTATTTTATCGGATATATCTCATCAATTGAATAAGGCGAAGCAAACTTTTCGAAAATAACGGTGGCCAACAAGCATAGCGATTTTCAGCTGTGTGACAGACATGACAAGCTTTCATGGAATTAGCCTATAATATCAAACACACATGAATTTTAAGAACTGTGATAAAGAATAAATTTTACTTGCTGACTTCAGAACAAAATGGGGTATTTCGCAAGCTTCCAAACAAAGCAAAAAGTACATGTAGCAACAACTGAAAAAATAAATTTATCATTATTCTTAAACAGCATTATTGTTGCCATTTACATGTATGTATTTTTTCGGCAACATTAGGCATTAAATCTTCAATTTCTTTCTAATAGTATTGTAGAAGACTAAACTGAGTATGTTGCCGAAAGGCAACTCACGGTATTTAAGGGTTAAACATAAATTTTTCGCTCGAAACAGACCAAGGTTAATTTACATTTTTGACTATAACGAGCGCAATTTTACGAATATTTTGATGCGGTTTGTGGATAATTGTTCAGAAAAACATTAGCTGTCAAATGAATTTAAAACAGATAAAAAAAAACGATTTTTTGAAAATTTTAAAGGATATGTGTCCCCTTAAAATACTGGTGTCCAAAGCATTTGGAACCCCGATTTACGCGGGATAGATGGCCCAATTAGCGACAAGTAATATTATTTCTTTTTGGGACAAGCGTCCTTTACAGAATTTTTAATGTAATAAAATTTTTTGCCTAATTGAGTCAGAGACGGGCGTTCATTAAATAAGGCCAAATTAGAAATAACAAATTACTGGCATTATTAATCAAAGATATAAAATATCTTTATGTATTACGTATACATGTCACTCGTCGAGAAAGGGTTATCGCTATACTACTTTTCACAAACAGAGGTGCATGACCTTCACACTCACCTTCGCCAATTGACAAACCGTCTCTTCTAACCTGCATTATCAATGGAGCTATGAATAAAGTGGAGAAGACATTTAGTGTAGCGTCTACCAGTTGCGAGTGAAGTAACTAAGGAGGTTGTTAAAAGTTGGTGTCTGAATTTTTACATCGGATAAATAGTTTCTCATGATCGCCTGGGGAAAACTTCCCACCAGTAAATTTGAATAGAAAATTTCTTCTTATTTAAGCTCTTTGTTATTGGAAATATTTCCTAACAAACATAGTAAAAAATTTTATTTGTTTTTACTGCTGGTGTTAGTTCTACCAAATATTATAATCTTTTTTCACTGACACAGACAGGAGGTTGTCTCGGTTGTCACAATATGGTGAAAACGCAGGGCCAGACTGCAGCTAATGTAAGCTTCCACCAGTAAAAATGAATATCTGTTTCGGCCATTATTTATCACTGCATTTGTCATTAATAAGACGTTCAAATAAGGAGGAAATTTCTATTTAAATTTAATGGTGGAGGATTTTCCCGGCGGTAATCGACCTCTGAGAAAGCGGTTATAGTTGAAACTTCATTATTTTAAGGATATGTCAGTTCCTCTTTATTAAGAGATCCATGCATTATCTCAGAAACTCAGTCTCAACGTGTAAAGGTCAATAAAAGGCTCTATTAGTGAAAAGGGGCATATAAACGGGCCTAATGAAAGATTTTACTATTGGAATGGATCATTAAGGCATGCGCAAAAGTATAGCTACCAATCTTTGTATATATTTTTAATCAATTACCATTTTAAATCAGAAATTTTGCATCGAAAAATAAGAACACCATAAATATATAAAAATTCTTTTTGTCTTCAAAATTTCTAATGATATCTGATTAAAAAATTATAAAGGCTGGCAACTAGGCTTTTGGTTCTTTTCTTTTTACAAAATCCCTGTTGGTAATAAATTAAAAATGTATACAGAGGTTGGTAACTATATTTTTGCGCATGCCCTATGATTCGTTCGAATAGTTAAATCATTCATTTTGCCCACCACTTTGACTGTCTATGTTATCTTTGGAATGTTTAACCATTTTAGGTGCAAGTATGTTACTAATTTGGCCTCCTTTTTTTATTCAGAAATTATAATGCATACACAGGGTTCGTACGCTTCAAGGACTTTCAAGCACATTCTATCAGACTTTTTGTAAAGTAATATTTGCCGTATTTAATGAAAATAAATTTTATCTTCAGATATAGCGACAAGTACTTTACGAAATTTCTGGTAGTAAAACACTTAAAATCACTGGAATTTCTTGATGCGTAAGAACCCTGATACAAAAAATCTTGAATGTAATTTTTTGCTTCATTTATGGATAGATTTTAGTGTGCTACATAAAGTAAAAATTTTTCTTTCGAAATTTCTTGTATAAGTTCTGAAAATCTGAACGAAAAAGGACACCAAAAATGCAATCCCAAAGCAGGATACAAAGTAAGCGTGCTATCGTAAATGGGAGAGGTAACCGCAAGATTAAAGAGGAGGTCACATTAATCAAGGTCACTCGCCACGTAGCGGACGGGGTTGAACTACAGGAAGATGTTTAACTGTTTTTATTACATCACACCACTAAAATTGTAAACTTTCTTTTCACCTTGATTAATAGCTGAGCAGCGTCTGATTAGATAACGCAAAGAAAACTTCGTGGTGTCAAGTACATCTGGACCTCAGTCCTTGCTCGCTACGCCGCTGGTCGCAATGTCATTTTAGTTTCGGGACAAAATGCAGTAATATTTTCGTCGCATTAATTCATTTTCTCCAGAAACTTGAATAACATTGTGGCTATTTTTTGTACATTATTTTATCAAAAGAAAATGTAAAAAAAATATTTTGCAATAAATCAGGTAAACAAGATTAATATTCCATGAGTGACTAAAGATTTAGAAAATATGCGCAGATGGTAGGTATTCTGTCATATATGACGTCACACTAAAAGCCCGCGTATGTGGATTATCAACCCCGTCCACAAGATGGGGCAGTCGTGTTAATTTACGCCCGAATCCAGCATTAAGTTTGTACGCTTAATATGTATGCTGTTTTGATGCAACCCTGAATTAAATCTGGACAATAGATCAAGAGATTATCAAAATAAAAAATATTAATAATTGAAATCGCCTTGTAATTTCTGGTACACATTGTATATATTAAGTATGTTTGTTAATGTATATTTTTCACGAATTTAGGTAGAAGAAATAGAGATTAAACTCGACCAGCTCATTGAGATGTACCTTGAAGATCGCGGTAATTTCTTGCCCAATTCTATGGGCACACCGCAGTCTCTTTCTTCACCAGTCTGTTGCAGTTCTCCACCCCCTCCAGCCCTTCCCCAGACTCCGATTCCCATCCTTTCTGCGGTTCCCAAGCCTCATCGTTCCATCTTACATCTGGAATCACACTCCTCTTCTCCCGAAGGAAATTCTCCAGTCTCAAAGACATTTCCGAGGAGCATTCACAGGTGAGAAAGTATTAAAATCTAATCTTCCGCAGTATAGTATTATGTACTTGTACATTTTCAAAATGGCATTTTCGATCAAAATATTCAAATTTATATTTTGCTGGAAAATAATTTTTAATTATTGAGCTGTTTAAAACGATTTCAATATTATTTCAGTGTTAAATCAAAGAGAACAAAAGTTGCTGTCTCCAATAAAAATCATCTATTTTATATACATACTTAATATTACATATTTAATGAAAAAATTTTGTTAACCCATACAAATTTTCGTTGAGTAAACAATGTTATTTTGGGTAAATATATACAGGGTCTATACAAATTAGTTGAGCAATTTCGTAAGTTAAGAACTTCTGAAGTATTAAATGAAATTAAATAGTTGAAAGTCAGACTAGTAGTAATATTGCCGAAGTTTATTCATAGATGTGTTAGGTGTCAGAACTGACGCTATCGCTTAGCGTGCGAAGGTGTTATTCAATGGTCATCACGATCGTAAGATCTTTCACCGCTTCATTTCGGTGTATGGCGTTTTGTAAAGGATCAAGTGTACAAGCCGCCACTTCCTGCATCCATTCCTGAACTGAAATCAAGAATCTGCATTTAATTTGATGGACGGAAATAAGCTGACAAATCTGTGACAAGAAATGATTTACCGATGGGCCATTTGCAGAATCACGAAAGCCACATCGAACATTTGTGATAATAATAAACTTGAACTATTTTTCTATCTTACAACAATATGTACCCTTTTTCCTGTCAATTTCACTCTATAAATCATTATTTTTACCCAACTAATTTGTAGACACCCTATATATATATATATATATATATATATATATATATATACAGTATAACTTCAAAAATCCGGCATCATCGGGACTGAGACAATGCCGGATTTTTGAAGGAATATCAAAAGTAGTAACTAGAAATATCAAAAGTAGTACTATATTCTTAATGGTGCCTTTAACCATAATTTAATTCATTATTAAGTGATAATTATGTAAGAAAAAGAGAAAATTAAATATAAAAATACTTACTTTAATTGATATTTTCTAAGTTACATAGAAACATAATAAAGAGTAAAATTGTTTCTTATCTTTTAATTTTGGAAACATCGATGTCAACTTTGTTTGCTACAATTTTTTGGGCCAGTTCATTAACAAGTTTTTTTTTTTTTTTTTTTTTTTTTTTTTTTTTTTTTTTTTTGTATTTCATACAAATGAGGATTGTCCATTTAGGAAATAAAGTCTTGTTTCTCAAAAGCATACATTAATTCTCCGGTCAAATTTACGCATTTTTCTAGTGACAACTTTTCTTCTGCCGCTAGTTCATCCTCGTCTTCTGAGCTGCTAGTAGCATTATCGGCGGTTCTATTTAGCACAGCGTCTGCGATCTTGTTGTCCGTTAAATTGTTCTTTGTTGATGCATTTTCGTTAATGCTTAACCAGTCATCTATATCTTTTTTTTTTTTTTACACTTAATGCATTTTCTGATTTTGCGTGACCAATCAGCTCATAAATTGCGGCCTTTTCAACGGGAAATGTGAAAGCTTGAAAATTCTTCCTAATCACGAAGTTCGCCGCTTCCAAAAATTCGTTCTTTCTGACCATATATAATGTGTCATGCATTCACCAAAGTTGTTGCCGTTGCTAGCAACGGTGCAGCTCTTTAAAAAAAATCTCAGAAAATAATCGCTTCTGGCAAATGAAAAAAAAGTCAAATATTATTTATTGCATTTTTACTTTCGATGTTGAAGTTTTTAATACAAAAGAATTGCTATTTTTCTTCTCCCATAACGATTCAGCTTGTATTTCCTTCTACTTCATGTAGGATATAGTCGTGTTAGATTTCGGGGGTTTCTTTCCCGTCACACCTTAGGTATATTCAATAACTGCAATTGGGTAAATACGGAATATTGAAACAATTTGACTCGGGACCTCGCTCTTTTGAAATAAATTTCTTTTTATTTAGTCATTAGACGCTACACAGCATTCACCAATTTTCCATAAATAATCTATAATGATAAGCGTTGCAGTTATTTTTCAAAATCAATTTTACTATTGATTTACAGTTTTTTTTTTTCAATTCCGCAATCAAGGAGCTTTCCATTTCGCCAGCCACCGACTATAATGTCCATTGCAACTAACTTTCTGGTTAACATATCCGTTATAAATTTTTTGGTACAATTAAAGTATTGCCATGGAGTACCTCTTTCTAATTTTTTGTATTTTATAGATTGCATTCAGACGTCAGTCAAAGAGTCAAGAAAAAAGTTACTTTAAGGCATTCTCTTGACGGGGAACCGAGTTGTTCCCAATCCGGTCCCTTAGAGGAAAGTTGCCATGAATCCCCTTCAGGCTCCTTAAAGGAGGGTCATACAGCAAAGGACTGTGAACATGACTCACCAGCCTTGTCAGTGGTGATGCATTCTCCTGTTAAAACAGAACTTGAACAGCCAAATCCAGATACACCTCACGATAGCTGTTCGGTAGATGTTCCAGATGACGGAGAAACGCAAACAGAGCTTCCGATAGAAGACAAACCCTCTACATCTTCTGAGACATTCTGTGATTCAACCACCAAGAAAGATGAAGAAACTGACAGAGGTGATAATGCATTATAGTTGTGCGATCTTATGGACATTTTACTCAATTTATTTGTCTGTGACGTTAAGTTGAACAGTCTTTTGGACAGCTTGCGTTCAAGTTTTACGAAAAATATTATTTGGACTCGATGAATCAGTGAAACTGAGGTGGCAGCTATTTATAATAAATATGCATTCAGTGATAAATTTCAAATAAAAGAAAAAAAAAAGTAAAATATTTTCTGAATTGCAGCGAATATCTTTTTAATAAAATACTGATAAAATGAAAAATAAATACATGTACTATATACAGGGTGATTCTAAATTCATGGTACAAACATTAAGAGGTGATACAGGACAATGTCACAGTCATTGATTGTATAGGAATGCATGGGCGCAAGTGACGCGTTGAGGTACAAACACCAGGGTGTCAATTTGGCCCCTGGTGTTTGTACGTTCAAAATTTTGTACGTTGTTCAAAATTTCTCATTCATACCAGGAAATTCCAATTCTATTCTTATCTTTATTTAAGACAGAAATTTCATGATTACATAAAGTAAAAATTCATCTTTGAAAATTTCCAGTATGAAATCGAAATTTTTGATTTAAGAATTATTTTTAATTAAAAAATTTCGATTTCATACTGGAAATTTTTAAAGGAAAAAAAAAAAACGCAAATCTGACAAATCTGTCAAACACGGGAAATACATGAAAAGGAATTTTTTTATTCAAAAATTTCGATTTCATACTGGACATTTTCAAAGAAGATTTTTTTCTTTGCGTAATCATGAAATATCTGTCTTAAATAAAGAAAATAATAGCATAGGAATTTTCTAGTATGAATGAGAAATTTTGAAATGAAAAAAGGACCGAATTGGCCCCCTGGTGGTTGTATCTCAACACGTCACTTGCGCCCATATATTCCTATACAATAAATGATTGTTACAGTGTCCTCAAGGCTTCCAAATGGCCCGCCAACTGAATACCAATAAATTTTAACAGAAAATTTTATCGTAGGTCTGCGCTAGAATTAACTTTCAAAGGCGATTCCGGGGCGGTTTGTAAGAAAAATCTAAAAAGAACATTTTTCTAAAATAATATTGGTATTCAGTTGGCGGACCATTTGGAAGTCCTGCAGTGTCCTGTACCAACCCTTAAAGTTTGTTCCATGAATTTAGAACCACCCTTTATATAGTATATGTATATATATAGTGAAACATTTTTAATTATAAACCTTTTTAACAAATGAAAAATTGACTAGAAAAATGAAATCATTTATGATACCATAAAACTGATTATCCAAAATACTGTATATTAAAGTGGATTAATTAAAAATGTAATAGGGAAATTTTCAAAAGGAATGTAAAAAAAAAAAAAAAAAAAAAAAACATGAATATAAATTAAAACTTGAATTGTGAAACTCTCTTCAGAAGCATTATTTCACAATATAAATAAAATATACTCCCGTCACTTGCGCCCATATATTCCTATACACTAAATGATTATTACAGTGTCCTCAGGGCTCCCAAATGGTCCGCCAACTGAATACCAATAAATTTTAACAGAAAATTGTATTGAAGGTCTGAGCTAGAATTAACTTTCAAAGGTGTTTCCGGGGCGGTTTGTAAGAAAAATCTAAAAAGAAATTTTTTCTAAAATAATATTGGTGTTCAGTTGGCAGACCATTTGGAAGTCCTGCAGTGTCCTGTACCAACCCTTTAAGTTTGTTCCATGAATTTAGAATCACCCTGTATATAGTATATGTATATATATAGTGAAACTTTTTTAATTATAAACCATTTTAACAAATGAAAAATTGACTAGAAAAATGAACATTAATGATACCATAAAACTGATTATCCAAAATATTGTATATTAAAGTGGATTAATTAAAAATGTAATAGGGAAATTTTCAAAAGGAATGTAATAAAACATGAATAAAAATTAAAACTTAAATTGTGAAACTCGATTTAGAAGCATTATTTCACAATATAAATAAAATATAGTTGTTTTATTGTAGAGAGTTATTAGTTGAGAATAGCAAGCTTAGCTTTGAAGGCTAATTCTCAAAATGCCCTATCAAATGTATACATAAGATTAAGATATAAACAAAACAAATAAAGCGAAATCAAATAAACCATAAAAGTGAATAACTGAAAAAAAAATATATATAAATGAATGCATACAATTTTTCTGAACGCTCTTGAATAAAAAACTAAATTGGAGTATTACATAGCTGCCAACCTTCCACTAAACTTCCGTAATGTGTGGATTAATTTAACTCAGGTTAACCACATTTCGAACCAGAAAATTTATTTGACGAATGCTTATTTATTTAATTCTAGGTTTCTACGTGGAACATATTTAATTGCATTTCTTAAAAAAAAATTCTGGTACGAAACGTATTAAACCGGGGTCAAATTAACACAAATATTACGGAAGATTAGTTTGAGGTTGGCACCTATGGTATTAGGATATTCACCTCATTAACCCTAACGCTGCGCGGCCCGAGCTATGCTGGTGCATGCATTTCCCCGTCAAATTAATACTATTTGGTTATTCCCACAAATTATTTTTTAGCGAAAACTCTGTCTGATTTCAGGACATTTTCCCCGATTACGATAGTCAAAAATTTCTGCTTTAAAGAACCGGTGTTAAACGATTAAAAATTCTGTAAAAGACCCTCATCGCGAAGAATTACTTACGCAGCGAGAGGGTTAATGATATAACTTACCCATTATGGACCAGCATGTTTTACAGGAATTTTATTCAGACACCACTTTTTGTTAGCACTTGATTTTGGTTTATAAATTACAGAAATATGTTAATTAAATAAGCCAAACTTTACTTTTTTCTTTTACTGGTACCAAAGAAAAAAAAATAAATGAAATCACAAATTCATTAGAAAACGCAACGTCAGTCTTTAATGGGTTAAAATAAGAACGATAGATAGGATAAAAAAAAACGTCTATGTGAATGTATGTTATGGAGGTATGTATGTAAGTTATGCAGGTGGGATATATTACATCCCACCTATGATTAATGAAAATTCGTACCAGAAGAAATTTATAAATTTTTAAGATTCCGGTGTGAATTCGACATTATGGAAACACAATTACTTGCCCCTGAAAGGATTAAAGATATCTTATCAAAAGATAGGCCAAATGGCAACTGAAATACATTAAGCGTTTCTTTTTTTTTACTACGCGAAAGCGATTATACTTCACATTGATGACAGAAATTCGGTATGAATCAGGCGTAAGAGAAAATTTCTTTGCTAATTTACTGGTTCAAGTTTGTCCTTGTGGTGAACTGTCCATACTGAATCGGTTACAGTTAAAGCTTCACCATTTTGAGGATACGTTAATTCCTCTTTACTTATAGTTATTTCCATGCAGTTGACAGATATGTTTAGCTTGATTCAAATACAAATGCAAATAATTCTATGCGTTCATATATTACGTAAGTTCATCTGAAATAGTATTTTTTAAATTAATAAATACAGCTATCATTATCATTATTTGCTCGTACCAAATTGTAATAATCAATTACATTCAGTTAATTCTATCCCTGCACATTTATAATTTCTTACATAATTACGATAATAGCTTTACTAAAAGAAAGACATATATCATACATCGTAAACATTTCAAAGATTATAATTATACAAAACCAAAATAAATGCTATAAATGCTATAATTACAACATATAATATTACCTAGATAAAAATATTTATTTTAATTAAGCAACTGCCACCTCAGTAATTGCGCCAAAGCAACTATTGCCAACTATATTCCTATTTCTTCAAGTAAATGCCTAATTTTGTGAATAATTACATCCCATTTGTTAATTAATTTTATTTTTATATTACCCAAATTATTTTATTCCTATGGTGCGTAATTATGTTTTTTTGAATGGATGTTATTTTAATCGATTTTAGTTTAATCTATAATGTTGAAGTTATACTTAGTGATCAAATATTTAACATAAATTATCTTTGTATTGCTACATTATTTTATTACATATACTATAATGATAAAAAAAAAAACATTTGTGTACTTCAAAGATTAAAAAACCAAAACAAAAACAAACAAAAAAAAACTAGAAGAGTTGAATCTATAAAGGAATGATTGGTTGAAAATAATCGACTGAAAATGATTGTGCTAAATACTTTACTAATTTTGTCAGAAATACACAAATATGAATTTCCTGAATTTAATATGATCATGTTTTTTTTTTCTTTAATAACCTCTGAATAGCTACAACGTTCAAATTATAAATAGGCTGCTGAAATGAGTTTTATACGCGGCACTAGGCATAATATTTTTGTTTGATTGTTATTGCACCTATTATTACATTGTTGTCAGCCATCTGCTGTAAGAGAAGAAAATTTATGAGTTGTTTTTATTAGAAAGTGTCAACATTTAGTTTTTGATCAGTTGGAGACAATTAATATAAGTTCAAATAATCCACTTCTATCTTGCTTATTTTAACTAACATTTATATATGAATTATTGTTAATCACAGCCCAAGGGTGATATTTTAAAGATTAAGTTTTAGATTTTAGATTGTTTTTTTCGCCTAAATAATCACTGGGAATAAGACAAAAAAAATATTTATTTATAATTTTGCTACCATTTAAATTCAGCGGATTTCCTTTTTGTTCATTGTGGAATATTCATAAAGGGTTGTAGCAATCATGTTAGTTTACTTCTAAAACTTAAAAAGAAGGAAATATAATAAATACTCCGTAGCACTGATTTTATTTGATCAACTACTAATAGGGTGGGTCACCCTATGTAAAATTTTATATATTTCACATTTTGCCTATTTTTGTTATATTAAAATAGTTATCTGGGCATTCTTCCACTTTTCGTCATGACATAATAAAATTGTAAATGCCAAAAAAATATATTAAGTTGCATTAAAATCTTTTAAAAATCCTCAAATTGGAGAAAAAGAAAAGCAGAAAAGTAAAAACAAAAACAAAAATGTAAATGTCATTAACTCTCGTGTCCTTCAAATTATACTTCATAACTATGTTATTATTACTATTATTATTATTATTACTGACAAAATAAAGTATGCAAAATTTTGCAGTACAGTACGAAATTGTAACTGTTTAGCGAAAAGGTTGAGTAATAGTACAAATAGATATGACCTTATAAATATTTTAACAAAAAAAGTACACTATTTTAAATTTCTTCACCTATATCTAGAAATGAAAATAAATAAACGCAAATAATAATATCTATTAAGCAAGCTGTTTAGCTAGATTACCTATGCTATTTTTAATGATATAACTATATTGGTATTACAAAATAGATGCTCTATAATGAGTTCAAATTTTTAAAAGTATCATTGCAATATTCATCAACAGCATATAATACTAATCGGCATCATTTATTGCCTTTTTAATTCAATAAACAAGAAAACAGGAATTCCGCTTTTTCGGAACTTAGTGTTGCCCACGATGTAAAAAAAAAAAAAAAAAAAATAAATACTATATGTACATAAAAATAGTACAGTCGTGGAAAAAAAAGTAAACACCCCCTACTAACTCCTCAGCAAATCGTCGTAGACGAAAGTTACTGGTACCAAACCACTGAAAATAACGTCTACTTTTAAATTATGTATATAAAATTTTCTTACGTTGTCATCTACACATTAAAACGAATCTAAACTTCATTTTTTTCAATGGCAATACCCAATTTTAACGAGATATTTCAAAGCTTTGGTTCAAACTATGCCTAGACACCAAATTTCAAGTCATTTGAATGATAAGTTTTTGAATTATAAACATTCAAAATTTAGAGTTTCTAATGTTAAATTACATTTTCATGTTTTTATTTATATCTCCTGAAATTATGCTCCTAATGTGCTAATTTTATTTGTAGCAATAATAATAATATACCCAAACATAAATACTCTGAATTTGCAATTTTTATAATTTTATGATATGAATTATGAATTTTGAAATTAATATTCGAAAAAAATATGAATTGCAACCTACAATTTTTTTGACGGATTTAGATTTATTAAGTCCTGCTTTATGGAAAACCAAAATTTCACATTTTTCTTCCAAGTAGTTTTCAAATTATGCTTAAAAAACGGCAAAATGATGGATTAAGGGGTCGTCTATGATGGAAGTGAGTAGACAGTTTGAAATTTATTCTGCTGTACTGTAATCTAACAGGCTTCATTGACTCCTTGAGTGGCGCTTAAGGTGCCTTGATCAAGAAAGGGGCTCTCTGGGTTAACGATGGAGTGCGAAACTTCAATTTGGATACAGCCCTTAAAATACGCTCGTTTTAAAATAATTAATTTCTCGGAAACTTATAGTACGAATTGCATAAAAATTAGTTTTTAGGCTGGGAGTAGTAGGGAGTAGAAGGGTGTAGAGTTCATTTATGCTGTCAGAATTGTGTACTGCCATTGAAAAAAAATAAAGTTTGTGTTCGTTTTAATATGTAGATGGACTCCTAATCAAATTTTGTATACATCATTTAAAAGTAGACTTTATTTTCAATCGTTCGGTACCACTAACTTTCTTCTACGATAATTTGTTAAAGAGTTAGTAGGGGTGTTTACTTTTTTTTTCCATGACTGTACATATTTAAGCTATATATAGTACATATTTCAGTTTTAAACCTCTTGCTACGCAACCTGAGATTTTCTCGGGGATACATTTTTTCGTCTAATTAACCCTCCTTGATTATTCCCACTAGTTATTTTTTTATTGTAAATTTTGTCTTATTTAATCGGAGCATTTTCCCATTTAAATTATACAAAAATTTTTGTTTTGAAAAACCGGTGACAAAAGAATAAAAAATTCTTAAAAGACGCTCGTCGCGAAGCTATTTTGATAAAATAATTACGCACCGAGAGGATTAAGAGTTAAAACACACCCTTTTATTTTATATAAAATTATGTCATTCGCATCCGCTGAAGAATTCCACTTTGAAAATCAATTCTTAAACAACATCTACAGAAAAGTAGAGTAAAGTGCCCATATTTCGTCCCCTCTCCTAATTTCGTCTCCCTTAACTTCTCCTTTTCTGTGAAAGTGGCGCCACTTATGACGCAAGGCACAGGGGACGGAAGGTAAAAGGGGTCAGTGTTGAAAGTTTCGTTCGTCAAGACGCATACATAAATTAAAGACGGCGAATTTCCTATTGTTAGAAGACCCGAGTTCTTATTACATCGTTTGTAGAACGTTATTTACTGTACTGTAAGTATTTATTTCGTATTCAATGCATATATTTTACGTTGGTAAGATGCTGACAGTAGCAGACAGTGAGTTTTAGGACGCTCAGTTCATTTTACGGAAACTGAAGATCCGTAATATTGGGAAGTAACGTGGTTCCAATTTCGTCCGCTTCGCAGTTCTTATTTTTGTCCCGGGGACGAAATTAGGAATGCTTTTTTATAACTTTTTTTTTTATTTTTTCCTCATGTTTGGATGGCTAATGCATAGTTGCCAAGCTCTCCATTTTTTGGATGCCAGTAAAATCTTACAAAAATGTTTTCTTTATTTAATTGCGTTAAAATTGGATTGTATAAAGCAAATATTTCTGCATAAAAATATTGGTATGGAAAAAATCGGGAGGTTGACAACTATGCTAATGTTTCATTATGTTATTCTTACACTGATAATTAGTACATTTCTTTGTGCCTTACTTTAATGTAAATTAAATTACTCATTTAGAAATAAATTTTGATTTAGTTACAAGTTAAGCCTCGGCGTATTGGATTTTTTACGGGGACGAAATTGGGACCATTTTTTTTTCTTTTGCATTTTTAGATACTTTTCAAAAAACAATTTTTCGCATTGTTAAATTTTTTTTGTACGATATTTGCCTATGTTTCTATGTGCGTGGGTAGTTAGTCTATGTAAAATCCCAATTTGTTAGATTTTCACTAAAAATTAAAACTTCCAAGGGCCTAAAAGTGACTGGGGGACGATAATAGGGCAACTTACCCTATCCATATGAAGTCACCATTGCAGAATAATACACAATTCCAGCAAAAAGCGATGTCGTCATTCAAGAAACTCGATCAAAATAAATCGGTTTCCTTAAGATTCATATTCCTTTATTTGTTTGTAACATTAATATAGATACTTAAAATTAAATATTGTTTATAATGGCTCCATGTTTTATCAGAAGTCATTTATTTATATTTTTTCAAAATAGCACGTATTTTAATTACAATTTTCAGTTATTATGGCAACAAAAAGATATAATAGTCTACTATTTTCCAACTATATTTGCTTTACTTTCTACAGAAATGGAGTACTTCAGTTCCCAATATAAAAAAAAAAAAAAAATTCGTTAAAAACTACAAAATAATTAATGTATGAAAAATAAATTGAGAAGCAGTTTTTAAACAAATTGTATTTAAAAGTACTTTTTACCCCTATACGAGGTAATAAAAATTGAAAATATGCGATGCTTAGAAGTTTAAAAAATTGCAGTAGAGATTATCCTGTACAATGATACATTTGTTTTGTTTTACGGCCGGCTTATATAACGGAACGCTATTTTTTATAGACGACATTTTCATTACTGGCCGAAAGAAATTACATATCGGGGGCGAATAAACTCTTTGAATTCAAAAATTACGTCTGTCCAACATCATTAGAATTCTACTACGACATTATAAATTTTAGCAAAACAATTCTGATTAGAACGGGAGTTGGCTGGACAGACCTTTACGCCATCGAGTTGACTACTGAAATTCCAGATTTAGATAGAACTCGAATAGCATATTAAAATGCAACTGGTCTGCCAATCAGATCTTCGTGGAGACTACCTGTAAACCCGATTTTAGTGGTTGATGGGTATGTTTATCATTATGTTTTCCTGTATCCCAAGGTATGAAAACATGGATGACTGCACGCAGGAAAAGACAATGGTAAACGTACTAGGCAACCACTAAAATCAGGTTTGCAGTTCCTGATTTCTACCAGGATATAACTTGGCAGACCATTTGCATTTTAATATCCGAATCGAGTTTTAACTAATCGTGTAATTTCAGCAGTTATCTTGATGGGGTGACGGTCAGTTCAGTCGCCTCACGATCTAGAAAGAATATGACAAATACACGATGCTTTAGTAAATAAATAAAGTTTAGCGTGAGAGAGCTAGTAAAGTAAATTTTTATCAGACAGCACACTGTCAAAAATACCTGTTGCTTTAACTAATAATCCACTGTATTTTAAAATAATATCACCTTTCCGTGAGAGGTACAATTTTTTTTCGAATCATTTTAAATTTTATGAAAATCGGATGTATAAGTTCTAATACAGGAACAGTCAAAATTATTCCGTTACATTACGGCCAATAGGAAAAAATAGTTTCAAATGCATTTTAATGATGTTACTCCCTTTCGGACATAATGAAATTGATATGCATTTATGAAGTGCACTAAAATATACATTTTGTAGAATATGCGGCGCAAAGAATATCATTCATTTATTGGGTCGTACAAAAGATCCGTACCATAATGGTATAGGGGGAAATATTTGTTTGGGCGTATTTGAATAATATTAAAATATTTCACATACAATGAAATTGATATGCGTTACTGATGTTTACTACAAGTTATTTCCTGTGCAACAGAAAGTGCATAGAATTTACAGGGTCACGCAAAAGATTTCGGGTTCTATACTGCATCCGAAATGCTGTATATTAGCGATGATTGCTGGAAGTGCATTTTTAGTTGTGATATGAGTTTTTAAGTTTAACTAAATTTTTGTATATTGCGTTGTGCGTATAAGTGCTGTAGATCATATACAGGGCTATACAAACGAATTCGTAAGGGAACTTCGTTATAGTACGAACGCACCTCATTTGCGACGTTTGACGTACAATTTCCAACTTGTTTTAAAATTAACAAGATGCAGAGTATTTCTTCTAATTTTTGCCAAAATTTTCGTGATAACAACAAAGTTGTTTGGAATACATCGAAATGTTACAATTTATCACAAGCGAATACCGATGAATAGGGAAACGTCAGGGGTCGTACTTGTCCTGAAATTTCAAAACCAGAATATTCTTCGTACCAGTATTTTCTTATAGAAAATCTCTTCTTAAGGCTAAATTTAACCTTTATTTATTTTTCTATACAAAAATACCGATATTTGCCCTGAAAATTTAACTGAAGCGTGCTACTCCTACTATGTAATATTCGTAACTGTAGTTGTTTAACACCAGAGGACGCACGCCGGGCCTGATAAACCCAGAGTGCGTATGGTTTTTACAATTGTCACCACTATCTTTTTAAAAAATAACCTTGAACATGTTTTAACGCATAATTTTTAGCAGTTGTTTCCGATCAAATAAGTCGACGATTATTATTTGTATTTATTGGTGACGAAGTTAAAACCATTCATACCCTGGGTATGCGAGCGTTCTCCCGGGTTAATTCGATTGTTCAGTCTTTTAATTTCACATAAAATTTCTGAATTAGTGTTTCATCACACTGAAACAGCATTTACTAAGGCGGAATTATATTCCAAAATTCGATCAGCAACTTCGACGGCTTTATCTAAAGACCAACGGTGAGATAGACGCTAAAATCCTTTGTACATAGTACGGTAAATGAGGAATAAATAATTCCAACATGAATTCGTTGGATACTTTCTGAGACTCAGCCTTTCACACATACATAATACGGATACATGCAGACACAATGCATAGAATACAATACACATAACAACAGATACATGAAAATAATTGCATTTATACTGTCACCAATGAGTGAATCCTTCAATCCTTCATAATCTCAATTGAAATAAAATTTAATAAATATATGTTTAAATTGTGTAATCTCCCAAAATGAGAGACTATATTATTCTTTGTAAAATAAATAAATAAAATAAATTAATAATAAAAAAAACAAGCAATGGCTACACTCTCTAAAAATGAAACGTATTCTGTTTAAAAAGCTTATTTTTATCTTACATTATGTGTATTTATATTTTTGTTCGATATCAGCGTATGAAAGTCAGAAACATTTTTGAACTCACTATAGACCATATGCTTAAAATTTCTAGATAGATAATAAATATTTTTAATATGCAGAAAATTTCAGCGTATTGGATACATAACTCACTTTCAGCTTTAAATCTTACACTAAAGTATTTTAGCACTTTTGAATTAATAATTAGGCAGGAAACAAATTTATATTAAGAAAGAAAACTCACAAAGTTCCTTATTTATAAAGCACAAATCTAAAATAAAATGCATGCTTAATAAAATGTATGCTGTTTGTAAATATCAAAAATCTGGAACTTTAGAAAAAATGTTTTAATGAATAACTTTTATAAATAATTCTTATTAGAAAACAAAATCAGCTTTAACTTTCAAATTTTATAAAACTTTTAGAAAAGAAATATAACACATTAGTAGTGAAATTGATATTATCTGAAAAAATATATAAAACGTTCTTACCACTAATGTCACCTAGTGAATTAATGTTATATTCGTACAGATTTTCTACTCATGATTTTTTTCTCTGTCTTCTAATATTAAATGGGTTAATGAATTTTGAAATGTCTTTTTTAATAAATATTTAATATGTAATGAAACTTTTTCATAAACAATACATTTAATTGTATGTTTTAAGTTATGATTAATTCTTTAAACTGTTATTGCTTTGTTGTTTGTTAGGTTTATGTATATAATAAACTGTATATGAAAGTATTTTATTTTTTATGCTAAATTGTAAAGTAAATTTATGTATAATAATTGTTATTATTATTTATTTTAAAAAAATTAAAAATACAGTATTCTATCTGGGAACTTTTAGTAAAATTATTTTCCATTGTTTAATGTATAAATAGATACTATAAAAATATATACACAATAGCAAATTATAAATTATACTGGATTATAGAACTATTTTTGTAACATTTTGTCAAATTATTTTCAGTTTTAACCTTAACGGAAAATATATCGTAATATTTATTAAAATTGTTAAAAGAGCTAGACACCTTTTCATATTATTTGAATCATTAATTCTAATAAAAATACTTTTTTGGTAATTTTTTTAAATTCATTGTTTTATTTAGTTCTACGAGAGGGATTACATTGAGTTCATTGTTATTATTATTCTTATTATTATTCTTATTTTCTTTGAAGCTGAAATGAAACATATAAAGGAAGATATATATAAATAAATTATCTTTCAAAAATTTCTTTGTCTGATTTTTTTAAAGATTAATTGTGCCTAAGTTATTACTTTCAAATGTAAAATATTCTTCTTAGACATTTTCTATGTATTAAAAATGCGTTTTATTTAGTTGAATTTGCTGAAAATTGTTGATGTTAGTGTAAGCGGTGGCTGTATAAACCATCACCTCATCGAGTTCACGGCTGAAATTCCAGAATTAGACAGAACTCGATTAGCATATTAAAGCGGTACTGGTTCTGCCATGTCATATCTTCCAGTAAACCACCTCCAGACCCAATTTTAGTGGTTGACTGGTGGATCCCCATTGTGTTTTACAATGCAATTACTGCATCAAATATCGTAGTCCAGCAACTGGCGACATCGAAAGTCGCGTGATCGCGGAACTGAAATTTTTCTATCTTAATCGATAGTAAAATGTCATAAGAACAAAATCAGCCTGGTATGAATAGGTTTGACAACACAAAAATATGTTAAATTAAATTAATTATTATTAAAAATCTACAATGTTTTG
The DNA here is from genome assembly GCA_963932465.1 of Maratus speciosus. Classification (NCBI taxonomy): domain Eukaryota; kingdom Metazoa; phylum Arthropoda; class Arachnida; order Araneae; family Salticidae; genus Maratus; species Maratus speciosus. Next base: position 218,547,467 of record OZ010799.1, on the reverse strand, counting down.
CCATTATCGCGGATACTGATAACTCTTAGAGAATTTTATAGAAACTTCTGTGCTCTTTGAGAAAAACTTGGTGTGACAAACTTTATTAGATCACCAACAGAATTCGCAGAGCAGGCAGCCGTGCGTCCGTCAAACGTCCCCATATGTCAAAGCTGTCCAACCTGGAGCCGCGGAATACCAGAATATTCTTACAGAAATCACCGCCTTATTTAATCGGAGATGTTGGGAGATTAAATAAGGCAAAAATTTCTGTAAGAATTTTCTGGTGTTCGCTTACGCCAGGTTGGACAGCCCTGCCATATGCCTTTGCCAACGCTTGACCAGCGTTCAGACGCGAAATAAAGTCGCCACCGGTAAAAATTCAAAGCAAAATAACTGTGATGTTTTATCACCGGCCACCGCCCTCACATAGGTATGACCGACTTTTCCGGCAGGATAAATTTGCGATACAAAGTTTTAAAAGAGCACAAAATTTTCTATAGAATGTTCTAAGAGCAAAGCGGTATAAGTAAGCGTACAAACTGAATACTGGAATCGAGCGTAAATTAACGCAGTTGCGCCATCTTGTGGACGCGGTGATAATCCACATACGCGGGATTTTAGTGTGACGTCATATATGACAGGATCGAGGCTAACGAAAATACGATTCTTCTTTTTTTACAGACCGCTGGAGTCACGTGATGCTTGAATGCACCAATGAAGGAGGGCGAAAAGAGCATCACATGACTCTAGCGGTCTGTAAAAAAAGAAGAATCGGACCCACCGCGGTAGCTTGTCTTTCTCGATAGCCTCGTGACAGGATATCTACCATCTGCGGATATTTTCTAAATCTTCTAAAAGTCACTCATGAACTGAATTTCGTTTACCACAGCTATTGCAAAATAACGGCGTAGCTAGAAGGGCGTCCAGATGCACTTGACAACACGAAGTTTTTTTCGCCTTATCAGAGACATCTCAGCTCTTAATCAAGGTGAAAAAAAAACTTTACAATTTTAGTGGTGTGAAGTAAGAAACAGTTAGGCATTTTCCTGTAGTTTAACCCCGTCCTATGCGTGGCGTGCGACTTGACTGATGTGACCTCGCCTTTAATCTTGCGGTTACCTCTCCCATTTAAGATAGGAAGCTTACTTATATCACTTTGCTCTAAGAGTGATCAATATTCAGCATGTAAAGAGATAAAAGAATACATTGGAAATCTCAATGGGGATCTACCAATCAACCACCAAAATTGGGTCTGCAGATTGTTTCTTCAAGATATGACTTGTCTGACTAGTTCTATTTTAATATGCTAATCGAGTTATATCTAATAATGAAATTTCAGCCGTTAACTCAATCAGGTGATCGTTTGGGAGGCCGCCACCCAGTCAAATGTCTTTGTTATAAATTGTCTGGTGATTATGTGTTTAATGATCGTTTCAAGTAATGTCAATTTACCTTGCTGTGTAATAGCCATTACATGATGAAAGAAATGTAAAATCAACGTCATTTGACAGACTCCTTGAACCTAAAAATTAAAATAACAAGAAAAAAAAATCATTCGTCAAGCATAGATTATGAAACACTTTCCAACACATTCAGAATAATGATACAAAACTGCACTGTTTAATAAGTTAAAATATTATGTCTAATTCAAACATATGGAAATGCATAACACATTTGAAAACCCAATTTCAGCTGTTCCCATCTACAATCGGGAAATTATCCGAATTATTTGATCAACCCTGTATATATTGTATTGCCCTATTGTATAGTAATCATCTTGTAGTGAAATTCAGTGATTTATACATATAGCAATACATTTGAAATAGCGTAATGTCATTAAAATACACTACAAAAGATTTCCCCCCATTGAACATAACATAAAGGAATTATTTTGAGTGCTTTTGTAAATGAACTATTAATCCCACATAATTCATATACAATAACAAATATGCCTTGGTGACCCTAAATAAAGTTTATCAATTGCATGAAAATCTGAGTATATTTACTGGAGTTAGACGGTGGACAGACGGACAGATGGAGAGATGGGCAGACGGACAGACAAACCGAATGCATAAACACTTTTAAACTTTGTTGGAAAGTGTTAAAAAGGGAAACCGCCGCATGTGTATGTTATGCATATGCACATTATTTCAAACCGGCCCTTTTCAGAAATGATATTTATTTTCAAAGACTAATTATGTTTATGTTGATTTCTTCTCTGCCACACTCTGAAAAGAAATGAATCACCACAAAACGTAAGAAGTACAGACAGCAATCTGCCGGAAGACCCACAATGAATGAAAGAGATTTTTACTTTATATGTAAAAATTTTCGTCTTTTAACTGGAGAATTTGCAGAAAAATTCAGGTTTTCAATAGCGAATTTGTCGTGTTTTGGAGCAAAAGGACAAACGTGAAAATTCCGTTTCAATTACAGAAATGAAGCAAGTATAAAGTTTCCCGACACATCCTTATGGTTTTAGGGAAATGTATTTTCCGGAATTTTTTGGGGGTGGGTGGGGGAGGAGTGGACACTACACGGCGGAAATTTTCGTGTTCGAAGAAATAAAAATAGGAAAGAAAAACATCCTTCATTTTAAGGATTTCTTGGAAGTGCATATTACCCAATCCCCATTTTTGCAGTTTGGGTAATTGTTTAAACAAACTTCGGTTAATTGGCAGCTCTGTAAATCAAAATTTTTTTGATCGTCACTCTGTTATATTATGTTTTAATTATATTCTATATGAATTACATAAGATGCCGCGCGCTACAAAAGACCTGCTTGAATTGTTTCAGATGAGAACATTTAACAAAGTTTTTACACTTATTCTCATTGTGTGTCTTGATATGTAGTAGTTATATATATCTTGAATTTTATTTTACTTGTTAATTATGTTTTTTAACCCTTCCAGGGGGCAAGCAATTCCATTGCTAAAGTGTTGGAATTAATGAATGACACCGGCATTTGGAAAGAAATTTATTTGTAAAGAGGAAAAAGCTATATTTCACACACACATAATAAACCAAATTTTTTTTACCAAAATTCTGGTGTCACCGTGGCATTTGGGAATTAAAATTAAGTGGTTTCATAAACATACCGTCGCCATTCAAGGAGTTAAATAAGTCAATTCAAGAACAAAGATAAGTATCCTTATGGACGAAAGATAATTTTAATTCTACAACCACTGATTTTTGAGCCAAAATTTTAAAATTATTGTGGTTCTAGTGTATGTGTGTGTGTGTGTGTGGGGGGGGGGTGAAGCTGTAATTCAATTTTAGCCGATATCTACTTATATATGCACGAGGAACAATAATGATACGAACGAATATATGAAAGTTTTCGGTATATTGATATATTTACAATTTATTATTGATATATATATTTTTTTCGGTATATTTTAATAGTCAGATGCAATGACGTGAGAAAAAAAATCGATTGCTATCCTAATGGTTTAAAATTGAAATTGGAGTCAAAAAGTCAAAACCTGGTCAATTATTTAGATATTAATATCGAGATAAAAATTGGTGAGTTAAACACAGATATATATGACAAACAAAAAGTTTTAACTTTGAAACTATAAAAATGTTACAATTTGGTTCAAATGTGCATATCTCAATATATAGAAATATTTTCGTTAACGGTTCAAACCGTATAGATAGATTGACTTCAAATACTGAGGGGGGGGGGGGGAATTGAAGAGCTTTACAAATGGTATATTCTGGCATTGCACCATGGCTTTCCTGAGAATTTTTTGAAGAGTTTGTTGCGTAATTTCGTAAAGTGTAAGACTTATCACAGGGATTTAGAGGTATTGTAGATGCGAAGGGAGGAGTAACTGTATGTTTGACTGTTTAAGGATTACGTGCACGTATGTTGGATCTTAACGTTTAGTTGATTTTGTTTTCGATGGGTCTTGTCAGCTCATTTGACTGGTTAGATTTTTTTTTCCATTTGGTCTTGACAGGTAGTTGGAGGACAGTTGTGCACTTAAAACTGGTTTAACCCCGCAGTGCATGTCGCAAGTCATGCCGCCTGTCTCCATTGTTTTAATTTCTTCTGGTTTTAGTTATTGCATATTGTTTGGGGTTTGCTGTTTTTAAATTTTGTTGTTTTTTTTAAAGTGAGCAGTTTTTAAATTGATTTAGTTGTTGTCATTTGGTTTAGTTTATTTTTTATCTTTGGACCAGTTCTGTGGTTTTGAATTTTTAGTTTGGTTTTTGTATATATATATATATGTGTGTGTATATCGTTTTTTCCACGCAATATGTTAATTCAGAAATGATGATAAAAATTGTTGTGGTTGAAGCCTCCAATCAGAAATTCTACAACCACTCATTTTCAGGGAGATCGTTTAATTCTTTCAAAATAGAAATAGTTTCATTTAAAAGTAGGAAAAATAGTCAGTATATTTTGACTGATATAGCCTGTTCGCATCCCCGCTTTAGTAATTTTCATCGATTCAGAGAGCCGATTATTGTATTTTTGCTCAGAGATCATACTGTTGCGTATTCAGATTGTTTCCCAAATTTTTACATAAATTTCTGGAGATATTTGTGATAAGGCGGGACAGTTTTCTTTAATGTGACGAATAACGCTATTTATTCTTACGCAGATATCATATCTGTGATCTATCGTTTCATAAAAAGCAACATATTTGCATTTTGGACTGCAGCTAACTGGTAATGAAACCAAATTTTACTCAAACGAATACCATTCTTATAGGTATGTGATATGTTGTATTTCAATTTACATTAACGGCCAGTTAAGAAAACAAATCCAAGAACGCTGTCGTAACTCTATATAAGGAATTTGATGTATATATTTCCGAAAAGAAAAGCTGTGGATAATTTAAATAATGTTTTTAAGTTATCTATTTATTTATTTCATTAATGCATGAACTCGGAGGCTACATTTTTTCTGGCACTAATTCGAAAGGATATTCTTGGCGGTAGATTTCGACAACATGAGCATACTTACCAACTTCGGATATTAAACCAGGTTAAACATGTTTCGCACTAGAATTTTTTGTAAAGAATTGATATCAAACATGTTTCACACAGGAACAGGAAATTTAATAGCTAATGATAAAACTAAACTATTTTCCGGTAAGAAATCTCCTTAAGAGGCTACTTCAGTCAAATGAAAAGACCCGTTTGCTAATGCTAATCCTATAGAAGAAATTTATAAAGATATCTCGGTTGCACTTCAATATTTTTAAATGATTTTTTATTATTATTGGATAGCTGAGATCGATCTGTACAAAGGTTGTTTTTTACTTTTTCGATTTTGTTTAGAGATATTTTTCATGGGGACACTTTCATTTTCGGAACCAATTTCGAAAGAGAAAACATCCTCATAAAAAAAAAATCTGCAATGAAAATCGAAAAAGTAAAAAACGGCCTGAATACAGATCGATGTGAGCTATCCAATGAAAAAGAAATCATTCAAAAATATTGAAATGCAACCGAGATATCTTTATAAATTTCTTCCATAGGATTAGCTTTAGCGGACGGGTCTTTTCGCCTGACTGAAGTAGCTTCTTAACCTGATTTAAATTAACTCACATTTTACGGAAGTTAAGTCCGACGTTGGCAAGTACACATGAGCGAGAGAAATCTACCTTTGATATTATAGCTTGGAAATACAGTCGGACCTCTATTTAACGAACCTCTATTTTGCGAACTTTTTCTTGGAACCAAGAACATTTTGCGAATTTCTTCGTAAAATAGCCTCCAAATAGCGAAGTGCATTCTCTATTTAACGAACTTTTTCTTGTGACCTAATTTTTTTTTCTCTCCTTTTCTCAAAATATTTCTGGACATTTCAAAATTATTCTTTCATTAAACACATTTTATGATGTACAACGGACTTGAACTGGTTTTCAAAGGCGCCTTCTTTATCGGCAGTGAGAATTCGGTAAGTACGGAGGACGAAGACGATAATCCATGAGAGTAACTTAAAAAAATGTGGATACAGATGAGAAAAAAAGAAGAAATTAACCATGATGTGCTGATTGATGATTGTATTTCACTTAATTCTGAAATTGAGACCTCGGAAACACTATCCGAATTGGATATTTTCGATAGTGTGAAAAATCAAAACAATACAGCAATGAACTGCAATGAAGACGAAAATGATGATGATGGAAATGATCATGATACAGGAATTAACAAAACTTCGTATGATAAAATACTAAAATCCTTTGAAACAATCGGACGCGGATTATAGTTAGAAGAAAATACGCATGAAAGGGGTTTAGGTGCATTGCAAAGATGCGAGACGTAGTAGGAGAGGAAGCACTTTTTAAAAGAAAAAACTCAGGCAAAATTAACAGAGTTTTTCAGAAATTAAATTTAAGGAAGCATATGTTAATGTATGATTAAAATTATTTGTTATAATAATAATAAATACGATAATGTCAATAAAATTCGTTAATTTTAATGTAAAACTATTTACTTTAAACAGAAAATACAGTGTATTCCCGGACAATGCTTTGTTTTCCTTGCAGATTTCAAAGATTTAAACACATAGAAAAAATAAATTGATGATGGATATTGGCGGGCAAAATAAATAAAACAAATCGATATAATTTATATAAAAAAAATGTGATTAATTACTTTTAGTAAAAATATTTAGTGTTTATGAATTTAAAATCTGTTTTACGTAATTTAAAGTATTTTAAAAGGTAAATCTCTATTTAACGAATTTTCTATATAACGATCTTTTTTCCGGGATTTAGCGACTTCATTAACCCCTTGGGGACGAGCGACACGTATACGTGCCGGAAATAGGCCTAAGGATCCTCGTTTATCCTCACCAGTAAAATTTTGCTGTAAAATTTGCCTTATTTAATCCGAGCATTTTCCCGATTTGAATAGGCACAAACTTCTGTTTTTTAAAACCGGTAGCAAAGTAATAAACATTTCGTAAAAGGCTCCCGTCGCGAAGGGGTTAAATAGAGGTTCAACTGTATAGTGATAATTTAAAAAAAGATCACCGAGACCCTTGTATTTCTGTCTCATGTTTCTTTTTTATGATGCTCATGAAAACTATAAAAATCTTATAAAAATGTCAGGTAAACAAAAGAAATGTCGCAATTTTATGTAGCTTCTACATATTTCCATCAAATTCTCCATCTTGTCTTTACGATGATATTCAGGAATTCACATAAACAAAGAGTAATTACCACCATAATAATAAAACTCTTAGCTTTTAAATTTTATCTATCTATCTGCTTTGAAGACATCTAGTATTTTTTGACAGTACTCAGTAATGGCTGTTACACAGTTTATTTTTTATCTCCCATTCTCCTAAAACTTTAATAAAACAGTTTCTTTATATTTGTGCATGTTATTATTGTGCATTGAAATGATTGTTCGTGTAACTAGTGACGGGCACATCGAATGATTTGATTTTGTCATTCGATTGAATCATTCGGACATGCGCTAAAACGTAGTAAACAGCTTTCGTATTTTTTAAATTATTTATCACCAGAAATTAAAAAAAAAATACGCAAGCAAAATCATAGTTGACAATCTTCGTATTGCTTTAATCATTAACCCCCCCCCCCATAAATTATGGAATAAAAATTTTTTTAAGCCATTAAGGACCAGCATGTCTTACAGGAATCTTTTTCGGTTGACACCACTTTTCGTTAAACACTTATTTTTACTTTATGAATCGCTGAAATCTGTTAACCCTTTAAGGGGCGCCGTTTGCAGTCTGCAAACGGTTAATTTTAATGCCTAAATATCCAAATGGCACCAGTAATTTTTTAGTACAATTTCGATATCATAATGAACGTGAAAAAAGGCTTTTGATTATTTTATCATAAATTTGTTTGCTAATTGCGGTGTGAATTAATTATTTGAACATACTTTGAGCAGAAATGCCTTGCCCCTGAAAGGGTTAAATAAGGCAAATTTTACTGTTCCCTTTTACCGGCATCCAAAACAAGTCTAAAAATCATAATTATAACGTTGCAAAAACGCAAAATCAGTCTTTAATGGGTTAAATCCTTGTCCAGTGTTGCCAGCGGGCTACTTTTTTAAATTTCAGATTTCTTGATTGGCACCACTTTTTTGAAATAGTAAAATTCGCCTTATTTAATGACATATTAATTAAGGAGAAAACAAGTGGAATTTTACCATTTCAGAAAAGTGGTGCCAATCAAGAAATCTGAAATTAAAAAAAAAAAGTAGTTCACTGGCAACACTGTCCTTGTCTCCCACCCCTAAAAAGTGTACTCGAGTACTGACGCAAAAATGGCGGCTGTCGCAGGCTTATTTTTTAAGCGTTTGTGCCTTTTTTTCAATTTAGACACCAGTACATTTAAAAAGTTTTATTTGGCTTGTTTAACCTCAGAAAAATAAAGCTGTAAAACTTTTTTAAAAAATGGTATTCAAATTCAAGGGACCGTACAAATTAAGATGAAAATACGCCTACGATAACCGCCATCTTTGTGTCATTACTCAGGCCTAGTATTCAGGGGGCGGTGCCTTATCTTTACAGAGTTGCTTAGTTTGCACCGAGGCTAACGGGAAAGACAGGCTACCGCGGTGCATTTCACGTATCTTTTTTAACAGGCCACTGGAGTTACGTGATCCTCGAATGCACCAATGAAGGTGTGCGAAAAGAGCATGACGTCACTCTAGCGGTCTGTAAAAAAAGAAGAATCGGACCCACCGCGGTAGCCTGTCTTTCTCGTTAGCCTCGTTACAGGATATCTACCACCTGCGCATATTTTCTAAATCTTTAGTCACTCATGAACTGAACACCGCCCCCTGAATAATAGGCCTGAGCGCTGGACCAAAAATGGCGGCTGCCGAAGGCGGATTTTTTTCAGCGTGTGTACGGTCTTTTAAATATTCCTACCAATAATTTTTTAAAGTTTTATCCGCTTCATTTTTTTGAGAATATATAAGGTAGAAAATTCTTTTATAAAATACTGGTGTCAACATTTAAGGGGCCGTACCTACGCTAAAAAAAAAATCCGCCTTCGGCAGCCGCCATTTTTGTGTCATTTTTGTGTGAGCGCTCAGGCCTAGTATTCAGGGGGCGGTGAACTGAATTTTGTTTACCACATCTATTGCAAAATAACGGCGTAGCTAGAGGGGCGTCCAGTCAGATGCATAGCAGTAGCGTGTCTTTTTCTTTAGCCTCGGTTTGCACTACGGCTATACTTTTTCATGTTTTTTAATGTGATGCGTTATACCGTTACTCGTCGAAAGGTGTGGATTATTTTGTAACTGGAAAGCCGTTAGAACAGTTCCTTTGTTTATTATTTGAAAATAATTCAAATAGAAAATATCTTTTTTTATAAAGTTTCTGATAGAAGTTGATTTTTTTAAAAAAATGGCGATTGCAGTTATGTTTTTGCACATTCACGAATATCAATATCATTCATTCTACCCGTAACTACGTATAACATTATCAGTTTGTTCATGTTATTCCTTTATTGTAACCTATTACTACCTTTAAATGATACAATTTTTGTATTTATTTTTTTTTTATTTCTACAACGAACTAGTTGCTCATTAGTTTCTTTTACAGGAAGATTTTAGTTCCGGAGAGAATTTATTTTATATATTATGTCTGCGTTTTTTGGCATGCCGTTAAGAGAATAACATATACATATAAATATGTTTATATATACAAGCATATTCTGGAGTGTATGCTGTTTTATATAATACCATTCTTGTAGAACTACTTTGTACGCATACATGCTGATGATAATTAAACATATTAAAAATCTATGCTTCCATTTATTCATTTATTCTATTAAGGGAAGACAAGACTGGGGCAATCCTCTGGAAAATATGGCTGGTTTAAGGGTCTCAGGACTCTTAAAGCTCTAAAATTTTCGAAATTTTAATTTTTTTAGATGTTAAACTTCTATGTTTTCTGAACATTTTGATGTAATTGTTATCTTGAAATTCCCATTAGAACAGAAGTTATGGCATTTAGAATTATACTCTCTCAATAGCTGAAGCGGGGTTTCCAAAATTTTGAAGTCATTTTTCTCCAAATGACGTTTTTGGGCATAACGCGCACGATATCTCAAAAACTTCTGATTAGAAATTTTCAAAACATATGTGTCATGTTAGTCTGTATAAACTGAACCTAAAATTTCCTTTTTAATGTAAAAAGAAAATATTTTTTAGGGGTTTATATTGTTGAAATTTTCTAAATTTTGCATTAGCTAAATACAACTTTGTATTAAAAATATAAAAAAGCTTTAAATACAAATTTATTTAGGTTCAGTGTAATTATTGTAATCTGAGGTATAAGTAGGCACCAAAATTTTCATTCTAGTTGCGAAATTTATTTTGTAATCGTGCGCATAAGCTGTTATGCCTATTTTCTGCTCGTTAAATGTCTGACAGTTTTGAGCCCCCTGTAAATGCTAATTCTGCATCTGGCAATTTTTCAAATATTTAAAATGAAAGAACGTACTTGTATCTTTCAGTACCATTTAAAATTGTGTCTTAATATCAAATACATTTTAAGATATTAAATGTTGAAAATGGTCATTTTTTTTTCATTTTTTCCAATTTTAAGAGTCCTGAGACACCTTAAGACCCTTTTCCTTGGAAACTATCTGACCTATTTTGGTGAAATTTTAAATCCATATTCATTGGATTATGCTCAAGATTTATGACACATAGTTTTTTTCTGCGACTAAAACTATTTATTTTAGAGTAATGTCAAACTTTTAGAAATTTTCCATTTTTCAGAATTTTTTTTCTGAAACAAATTAAAGTTTTAAAAAACTGTCGGAAATATGTGATCTTATATTTATGCTCTACCACCCAAAAAAATCATCAAAATCGCTTGAGTACTTTACGAGATAATGGGATTTTTACCTGAAAAGTACGATTTTTCAGGAGAGACCAAAAACTTAGACACTTCTAACTTTTGTGAAGTTTTTGCACAATTTTATCAAACACGTGAATTAACCCCTTAATTGTCGCATTAAATTACAATTTAAAAATTCAAATTGCTTATTGGCACCACTTTTTTGAAAAAGAAATATTCACCTTATCTTATGACAGGTAAAATGATACCATAATAAAGCCAATTACACTATTTTATAAAATTGATGGGAATCAAACAATCTGAATAAAAGCCCCAGCCCGTGAATACGACGGGAGCAAGAATTAAGGGTGTTAAAGTACAGGGTGGTTATAATTAAACTTCGCCTATAAACAGCATCGTACAGCGCAAACGGGTGAATGGAATGCAATGAAATTTCGTATATAGGCTATACACGAAATGCGCTCACGGAATTTCGAAAAAACAATTATGTATCTGTAACAAATTTATGAATCTATATAAAATATCTGTGACTGTACGGCAACAGCTGTTTTGACGGCATAAACAAGTACAGATGTGGCAAGGTTACGGTCACTTCCAGGTTGAACTAATTTCCCCGTCTCTTCAAATCTCTTAATCATGGCCCCGATAGTAGACATTGGTCCACGCCATAGGTTCTTTATACGACAAAATTCACGAACTGCAGCAGAAGCATTTCCCTTGTTTTCGTAAAACTGCTTCACCAATAACGCACCTTCAACTAAAGATGCCGTCACCATTAAAGACGGAAACATCGACATAAAACATGACAACGCTGCAAACCTTTTATACCCTAACACGTTATGCATAAATCTTCCTCTTCTTTGCAGGCATGCAAATCTCGACATTTTTTCCCTAGAACTGACAGCTATTCCCGGTTTTACATTTTATTATTCACAATTCTTGTTCTGGATTGTTAATACTGATTCTGTATTCAGTTTTGGTCGTTTATTGTATTAAATTTAATGTTTTCCGGAAAAGGCGCCCTCTGGTGGACATTTTGGAACCTTTTTTTTTTTCAAAATTACATGAGCACATCTCGTGTGTAGTCTATATACCAAATTTCATTACATTCCGTTCAGCCGTTAGCGCTGTAGGATGCTGTTTATAGGGGCAGTTTAATTATAATCACCCTGTATATATAAAAACTTGGATAAAATTTAGTTTCATATAATAAATGTGGTAATATGTTAACCGTTGTCGGTTCTATGTTACTTCCCACGTGGCTTCAGGACCAGCATCTATTACACGAGTTTTATTCGGTTAGCACCACTTAAAAAAAAAAAAAAAAAAAAGAAAGAAAAAGAAAAAAGAAAAAAGACTTTTACTTTTGCATTAATCTCTGTAATAATAGCCTAAGTCATGTGACTGTCATCAATAGTTCCGGGTTGACCGCTTCGCTTCTTATATGCCAGGCGGCCAATTTGGTAATTTAATGTCAGCCGGGCGCAGGTGATAAATCGCCAAATATTGTTCCAACGCCATGTATCAGTATTATAATAGTCCATTTCATGCGACTGTCATAAACATTTTTTCGCGTGGTCAATTAAAACAAAGCTTTGACGTTGAAATTAAATATCAAGGTTTATGGTATTATTTATTACTTTTTTTCTTTCTAAAGAAATGATTGAGAATCATAAAATTTAAAGTTTTCAGTTTTAAATTAAATTTATGTTTTTCAAATAAAATGTGTGAAAGTATTATATTTTAAATGAAATACAAAAAAAATTCGACGGGAACAATGTTTTGCGATTTATCACCTGCGCCCGGCTAACATAAAAAGACCGAGTTCATGATTTATGTATCAAAATCTTCCGATTTGGCGAAGGATTGACCAAAAGAGATTAAATTAAGAATAAAAGTAAAGTTATGCAATGCTTAGTATACATTTAGAGGAGACCAAACTGGCTGCCAAGGGCGGCTAATTTACGATATGCGCATTGTGGATACTACAAAATGTATCTTAAAAATGTAGTGGTGTCAGTAGAATTTTTTTTTTTTTAAGTATAAAATGTTAGCGTAAAATTAATGTGAATGGGCGTGTCGTCCGAGTCGGTGTATTCCCTTGAATTTTTACGATTATTTCTAACGGTCATAAAAAAAAACGGGCATACCAATGGATTCAGGGAGGTTCAAAGAACTCTTTAAGCCAGTAAAACAAACAAAAAAAAATTCAAGAAATTTCACTCACGCCTTCCCTTAAGTTAAGAAAGTAAATTTTGGTATTCTTCCGTTATACCAACACCATTGCCGCCAAGTGTAATAGTTGGCACAAAATGCAATTCACGTGAAATGTATCATTTAAAAAAAACATTGCTGGTATGAAAGCAAGCATTTTCAGCGATTTATTAAATCAGTACAAACATACACTTAAAAGAAAAGAAAAAATACATATAAAGTATTAAACTATAACTCAATTTAAACTGCAGGCATGAAATTATAAATGGCTATTGGCATTGCTATAAACATTTCAATTTTTGAAAGAAGACTTTCATAGATTTTTAGACTAAAACTTTTTAATACATAATTCCATAGTCCTGAAACAAATTTATGGAAGCTTCTTCACCATAAGGTAAGTCCAAAATGTTAAAAGCCATCTCAGCTCCAGTAAATGTGAGTTATAACTTAATAATAAATATTCTCGATTCGAAAAGTATAAAATTAAGATGTTTTGTGAGGTTACCATTAAAAAGTAAATAGTAAACAATTAATCACGTCCAATAAATAGCAAATCTTAATGTTTGGCAAGGTTTGCAATAAAAATCGTTTGTTCGTCCAGGGTTGAAACAAATGGCGTATTAGCATACATATTGGCAAGGTCCTGGTATAACGAAAAAGTACATAAATTCTGTGTCCTTTGATAAATATATCATTGTCTAAGATAAGTACATGATTTCGCAAACAAAAAACTCGAAGAATTATTTAAATTAACGTTGTTAAAACGGAATTGATTTTCCAGAAAAAAAAAACTATGGAAATATGATTGTTTAAAATACCAAAATCGTTCCCAAAAGTGTTTTAATTGCTTCACTTGTGTCAGAGGAAAAGTACGTCCATGTCAGCTGTTTTCCAACAGCTTTCGTAACTGTTATTTACTTCCTTAACGCATTTCATCTACGTTATTCAATCAACATTTCAAATATTTATCACTTCAAAAACATATCATCGAGTGATGCAGGCATCCACACATGTATAAAGGAAACAAATTACAATGAAATTTAGTAAAACATTGAAATGGCTTGACCGGTATCGAAGAAAAAAGTGCATCAATGTTCTAGAAGCTTTCATAACTGTTCTTACACTCTTAATGCACTTCACATAGGTTATTCAATCAATCATTCAAATCTTTATCTGCTGGAAAACGAAGAATCGAGAGATGCGGCCATGAAAACACACATGAAGGTAACAGCACTTTCGTAAATGTTGTTGAAGCTTAATTTACTTCATTTACATTATTCTATCAATCTTAAAATCTTTATCGGTCGAAAAACATAGCATAGAAAATTGCGGTCATCCACATATTCTTAAAGCTAAGAAGTTCCATTGAAGTTTATTTTATTTTGCCATTAATTCACATGTGTCAGAAAAAAATGTAGGTGAATGCCAGCTTTTATCAATAAGATTTCATAATTTTTCTTACCCCTTAGCTCTCTTTACCTACGATATTCAATCAATCATTCAACTATTTATCAGTCTAGAAACTAGCATCGAGAGGTGATTCCATCCACACATGTATAAAGAAAACAAATTATAAGGAAGTATATTCAAAACATTTAAATTACTTCACAAATATCAAAGAAAAATGTACGTCAATGCCAACCGTTTTCTGTAGGCTTTTGTATCTGTTCTAACACCATTAACGCATTTTACACAAGTTATTGAATCAATCCATAAAATCTTTAACTGTTGAAAAACAAAACCTCAAGAGATGCGGCCGTTCATATACACACATAAAGGCAACAACACTTACGTAACTGCCAGACTGCAGCTGCTCAGTACGATGTTGAAAGTGCAACAAAAAGCACAGTGCGTGATTTGGTATGTGGAGTCAAAGTCAATAGTCAGTGTACCGCGGCTTTTTCGGAGCTTTTTCATCATACTGAGCTGCTGCAGTATGGCGCGTCAGCTGACCTTGACGACTGAGCAAATAATCCGCGCATAACATAGACACGCACACGAATTCTGGTGAACTAAAACCAAACTTGCGTTCACCAGTTATCGTGTAGTGAAATAATTACTCATTTAACATAAAAGGTTTCGATGTTATGATTTTTTAAAATCCAGGCATTATTTTTCGATGACCCAGTATAGTTGAAACACTGAAAATGTTTTACAAGTGTCAGAGAAAAATGTACGTCAATACGAACTGTCCTCCATAGGTTTTCGTCTTCATGCTGCCCTTAGCTAACTTCACTTGAGGTATTGAAAGAAACTTTCAAATCTTTGTCTGTTGAAAAACATACATCATGAGATGCGATGAAGCTATCTACTGATGCATAAAGGAAACAACACCTTTTGTTGTCCACTTATATTTCTTCATCTACATTATTAAATCAATATTCAAAGTTTTTATCACTCGAAACACATAGTATTGAGACAGATATGTATACACACGTGCATACAGCTATGAAATTAAAAAAAATATAGTGAAAAGACAAGAAACAGTACAGCCAATTGGGAGAACTCATTAGTTACTTTACATTACTAGCAAACAAATGTTCATTGTTGATTTAATAAATATTCTTGATTAAAAATTATTTAACCCCTTAACACTCGAATTAAATTACGGTTGAATAATTCAAATTGCTTATTGGCACCGCTTTTATGAAAAAGAAATATCCACCTTATTTAATGACAGTAAAAACGATACTAAAATATAGCCAATTTCACTATTTTATAAAACTGGTGGGAATCAGACAATTTGAGTAAAAGACACAGCCCGAGAATATCTCGAGAGCGAGAATTAAGGGGTTAAATGTTATTTATTAATCAGTAAATTTAGTTGAAATTTTTTAAACAAATTTTATTTCAAAGTACATTTGTTTTATATTCGATTATTCAAAAATTGAAAAAAAAAATACGATATTTAGAAATGAATGTATGAGCAATAAAATCTTCACGAGCATTCTTATCCAAATAGTTTTACTAAATTGCATTCTAAAAGTGGCGACGTTCATTGATTATTCATCGATGCATTATGATCGACAAAACCAGACGTTTTCATTTAAAGAATATAAACAATTTCAACACCTAGAAGAAATATTCATGAATAAAAAAAAACTTATCTCTAAAAGAACTTCAGCAAACTATTTTTTTCAAAGTCTTCAAGAGCATTTTTTTTTAAATGTCATAAAAAATGTACAACAATGTTAGCTGTTTTCGATAAGCTTTCGTCACTGTTCTTACCCTCTCAGCTCAGTTTACCTGCGTTATTGGATCAATCCATTAAATCGTTATCAGTCGAAATGCATAGCATTTAGAGAGGCAGCCATTCACGCTCACATAAAAGTACCAATACAGTAGTAGCTATTGTTGGTCCCTTTTAAGTTACTTCGTCTACGCATGTATGTCAAATTTTACGCTCTTTTCTTCCATTAAAATTTCATAGCAAACTAATTATTTAATCGACGAAATCTGCGATTAAAAAAGTCAAAAACTTGTTTTAGGTTTTATTGATAACAAAAGAATTGCATGATGCAGATTACATGAAGATGACCGGAATGCCTATGTTATCTCATAAATTTTCAGAACTTTGCCTGTCAAAAAACATTTCATCGGGAGATAGCTCCATTCAGGCATGCGTAAAGCCAACAAATTACAAAGAATTACACTGAAAAAAATATTCTTCATGAATCGCTATTACTTTCATCAGTAGAAGAAATATCTATCGTGTTATTTATGTTATAAGATGGATATAAATATGCAAGCATATATGCAAAGAAGGGCTAGAATACATGGAGATAATGTCTTAGGAGTATTCAGGAGAAAGTTAATTTTAAAAAAGACAATTTCGAGCATATTCTGATACAACGTGTCTTTTAAACAATACAATTTAACTTGATAATAAATTTAAGTTCTTCATAAAATGAAAATCTGTCCTTTCATCAATAGATTTTAGTTTAGAGCCTACTTTATGGTTTATCTGACGTAATTAGTTCCATGGCCAAATATTGTATTTGAGTAAATGCGATAAACTTAAAGATTTTTTTTTTTTAATGGTATTCGAATCCTTTATTGAGGGCATTGCAGCAATGAATGCAGAGCTAAGAAGTGAACCAATTAAGGAAGATTAATTGAATGTAAAACAGAGTTCCCTGACTATAGGTCCATACCTGCTAACTTCCGACTAAACTTCCGTAAAATGTGAGTTAAATTAAACCAGGTTAAACAGGTTTCTAACCAGAAAATGCTTTGGATGAATCATTAGCTATTTAATTTATTTCCCGTTCCCACGCGGAACTTGTTTAAAACTTTAGTTCCCATGATAGAATCTGCCTTCACACCAGAAAGTTTCAATTGTTAATTTCTCTTTATTTAAATACAGAATATCTGTTATTAATTAAAGCAAATATTGTAAATTTAATTTTCTGGTGTAAAGTGGGTATATATGAATTAAAAAAATCTATTCAATTCCAAACAGTGTTGTTTGCATATATGCAAAGCTGCGCACGAAAGGGTTAATATAATTTCTTTGAAATAAATTCTGGTTGGAAACGTATTTAACCTGGATTAAATTAACTCACATTTTACGGAAGAAGTCGGAAGTTGTAAGTATGTAGATTAGATAAATTTAATTATTTTTTAAACTTTTTTTTCTGAAACCGTAAGTACACTGGAAAAAAAAGTAAGTTAATTAACCCCTTAACCCTTTCAAGCGAGGAGTAATTATGTATGTAAAATGATAAAATGATGGACTGACACCAGAATTTACAAACGAATTTATTAGAAAATACAGACTTGTTGAGTTTCCTGTACTTTATAAAAGGAAAATTTTAATTAAATTTTCTTGGTTCCGTTTGTTAGTTTTGAAATTAATGAAATTAAAATTATGTGTCCGTTTTTGTGGACACTGCCCGCTAAAGGGTTTTAACGGTCGCATTAAATTACGGTTTAAAAATTCAGATTGTTTAACGGCACCACTTTTTTGAAAAAGTAATGTTCAGCTTACAATTTGACAGGTAAAATGATGCCATAATAAAGCCAATTACACTATTTTGTAAAACTGGTGGGAATCAAACAATCTGAATAAAAGACGCAATCCGTAAATATCACAGGAGCTAGAATTAAGGAGTTAATAGCCAAATGGGGAGAACTCCTTAGTCACTTTGCATTACTAGCAAACAATTGTACATTGTTCATTTAAGAAAAAATCCTCATTAAAAATTATTTAAATGTTATTTATTAAATAGTAAATTTAGTTGCAAATTTTAAACAAATTTTATTTGAAAGTCCATTTGTTTTATATTCGATTATTCGAAATTTAAAAAAAAAAAATACGATATTTAGAAAGGATTGTATGATCAATAAAATCTTCTTGAGCATTCTTATCAAAATAATTCTACTAAATTGCATTCTAAAATTGGCGACGTTCTTTGATTATTTATCCATGCATTATGATCATCGAGGAAACCAGACGTTTTCAGTTAAAGAATATAAACAATTTCAACACCTAGAAGAAATATTCATGAATAAAAAAACCCTATCTCTAAAAGAACTTCAGCAAATGTCTTTTTCAAAGCCTTCAATTCTTCTTTAAAACTTTTATTATAAAGATATCTTCTACTACAAAAGAAAGCTTAGATTTTTTTGTCGTAAAGAAACGATATTGTTATTTTAAATTTTCAAACAGTTTTAAAATACCTGAGGGACATTCTTTTTCGGTGCTTTTTATATTGACGAGTACACGAAGATTTTGATTTATTTTTAGAGTGTGTGTTAATACGTACTAGAACGTCCTTAGCAATAATTTTAACCGGGACCAATTAAATGTATCTCAAATTTGAACTCGAAATTTATTATTAAATTGAATTATGTAATAACGCGTGCAAAAAAGGTTCAATAATGTTTAAGGAAAATGTAGGTTTTTTAAAGCATGTTTATATAAATAAATTGAGTTAAAAATCCAGCTGTTCTAGAGGTACAAATTTAAATTTTTTACCCTTTGGGTACATTTGACAACTGAGACTCGTCATGCATTTGGTCTTCTATTTTTTATATTACATTTTTACCTCTATTTAAAGATAACAAATTTTGTAGTATATTTCTTTCTGTAGTATCTGCTCTATTTTGTAGTGTATCATAAGCTGTAGTATATTCTTTAGTACATTTTGTAATATACAGCAATGCAGCATCAATAAGATATTTACATATGGAAAAAACTTATTAAATTTATTGGTGGAAGTCTGTTCGGGCGATAATCAGCAACGATGAAACCGCTTACTGTTGAAGCTTCACTAATTTGAGGATATGTCAATTCCTCTATTAATACATAGAAATTATTCCAGAGAGAAACATTCGCCTTGAATACAACAAAGTAATTACTTAAGAGGCGCAAAGGCCAACATAGTGAAAACGATTCCATGCCGGGACTCGAACCCGGGCCATCAGTATAGCGCACTGACGTTCTACCGACTAAACCACATTGAACGATACCCAGCCTGGAAAAATTTCTCACCAATATATGTTGGCAAGGCTACAAACGCAGCACAAGTTGAAATATTTATCGTGAGCCACCGACCTGGGGCGAGCACGAAACATAATTAAATCCAGCATCGACAGAAACTATATTAATACATGGAAATTATTCCAGAGAGAAACATTTGCCTTGAATACAATATTTCAAATGAAAATCAAATTTCAAAGTAATTGCTTAAGAGGCACGAAGTCTAACATAGTGAAAAAGATTCCATGCCGGGACTCGAACCCGGGCCATCAGTATAGCGCACTGACGTTCTACCGACTAAACCACATGGAACGATTCCCAGCCTGGAAAAATTTCTCACCAATATATGTTGGCAAGGCTACAAACGCAGCACAAGATGGAATATTTATCGTGAGCCACCGACCTGTGGCGAGCACGAAACATGATTAAATCCAGCATCGACAGAAACTATATTAATACATGGAAATTATTCCAGACAGAAATATTCGCCTTGAATACAATATTTCACATGAAAATCAAATTTCAAAGTAATTGCTTAAGAGGCGCGAAGGCCAACATAGTGAAAAAGATTCCATGCCGGGACTCGAACCCGGGCCATCAGTATAGCGCACTGACGTTATACCGACTAAACCACATGGAACGATACCCAGCCTGGAAAAAGTTCTCACCAATATATGTTGGCAAGGCTACAAAGCAGCACAAGATGGAATATTTATCGTGAGCCACCGACCTGGGGCGAGCACGAAACATAATTAAATCCAGCATAGACAGAAACTATATTAATACATGGAAATTATTCCAGAGAGAAACATTCGCCTTGAATACAATATTTCAAATGAAAATCAAATTTCAAAGTAATTGCTTAAGAGGCGCGAAGGCCAACATAGTGAAAAAGATTCCATGCCGGGACTCGAACCCGGGCCATCAGTATAGCGCACTGACGTTATACCGACTAAACCACATGGAACGATACCCAGCCTGGAAAAAGTTCTCACCAATATATGTTGGCAAGGCTACAAAGCAGCACAAGATGGAATATTTATCGTGAGCCACCGACCTGGGGCGAGCACGAAACATAATTAAATCCAGCATAGACAGAAACTATATTAATACATGGAAATTATTCCAGAGAGAAACATTCGCCTTGAATACAATATTTCAAATGAAAATCAAATTTCAAAGTAATTGCTTAAGAGGCGCGAAGGCCAACATAGTGAAAAAGATTCCATGCCGGGACTCGAACCCGGGCCATCAGTATAGCGCACTGACGTTATACCGACTAAACCACATGGAACGATACCCAGCCTGGAAAAAGTTCTCACCAATATATGTTGGCAAGGCTACAAAAGCAGCACAAGATGGAATATTTATCGTGAGCCACCGACCTGGGGCGAGCACGAAACATAATTAAATCCAGCATCGACAGAAACTATATTAATACATGGAAATTATTCCAGAGAGAAACATTCGCCTTGAATACAATATTTCAACTGAAAATCAAATTTCAAAGTAATTGCTTAAGAGGCGCGAAGGCCAACATAGTGAAAAAGATTCCATGCCGGGACTCGAACACGGGCCATCAGTATAGCGCACTGACGTTATACCGACTAAACCACATGGAACGATACCCAGCCTGGAAAAAGTTCTCACCAATATATGTTGGCAAGGCTACAAAGCAGCACAAGATGGAATATTTATCGTGAGCCACCGACCTGGGGCGAGCAGGAAACATAATTAAATCCAGCATCGACAGAAACTATATTAATACATGGAAATTATTCCAGAGAGAAACATTCGCCTTGAATACAATATTTCAACTGAAAATCAAATTTCAAAGTAATTGCTTAAGAGGCGCGAAGGACAACATAGTGAAAAAGATTCCATGCCGGGACTCGAACCCTGGCCATCAGTATAGCGCACTGACGTTATACCGACTAAACCACATGGAACGATACCCAGCCTGGAAAAAATTCTCACCAATATATGTTGGCACGGCTACAAAAGCAGCACAAGATGGAATATTTATCGTGAGCCACCGACCTGGGGCGAGCACGAAACATAATTAAATCCAGCATCGACAGAATCTATATTAATACATGGAAATGATTCCAGAGAGAAACATTCGCCTTGAATACAATATTTCAAATAAAAATTAAATTTCAAAGTAATTGCTTAAGAGGCGCGAAGGCCAACATAATGAAAAAGATTCCATGCCGGGACTCGAACCCGGGCCATCAGTATAGCGCACTGACGTTCTACCGACTAAACCACATGGAACGATACCCAGCCTGGAAAAATTTCTCACCAATATATGTTGGCAAAGGTACAAACGCAGCACAAGATGGAATATTTGGAATATTTGGCCTTTGCGCCTCTTAAGCAAGTACTTTGAAATTTAATTTTCATTTGAAAAGTCAATTCCCTTTATTCATAATTCCATAATCAAAATTACCTAATTGTTCATTCTGCACGAAACGAACAATATCACGTTAACTTATTATAAAATATCTCTATAATCACTGTAATATAACTATAAAAGTGGAATCCCATGAATTTCAATGATGGGTTATTGGTAATACGAAACTCAATTTCTTTCCGCGCTGGCAAAACTCACAGCCGTAGATTCTATTCAAAACAAGCTAAATCAAAAACTTCGCTTACACTCTACACATGGTGAACTATGCGTTCATAATCCACAACTGAATTACCTTACGGCGAGATGCTTTAAAATCCATCGAATCCAACTCCTACAGTACTATAAAATCACAGTTACTTAATTAGTATATCATTGCAACAAATAAGCATGACTTTGCAAACTTAAAAAAAAGACACAATAGGTCGCATTGACGCAATATTTTTAAAATTTGGGACACTGCGATTGCATTAAAATATCAAAACTCTCTCGATACAAGAGTACCCCTATAAAAGAATAGTTAGTATAATGCTAAAAACTGTGATTTGTTGTTCACGAATAATGAAATTGGAAAATTAGCTTATTTCTGACCGTAAAACGTTATTTTGACAAGTGTTTATATCTTTATACAAGAAAGAATATTTTTAAAATCACGTTTATTAAACATAATCTTACGGAGGAGCACTTCTCCACACAATGTTTGTTAATTTACTGCACTCGAAAAACTTTGACATTCTTTAATAATTCGTCCACGTATAATGATTATCGAAAAACAAGACACTTTTAATTATTGATTATAAGAAGACCTCAATCACTTTTTTGCATAAAAATGAAAAAAAAAAAAATTCTCCAAGATTTAAGAAAAACGTCAAAGTATATTTCCAATGTCTTTAAGACCTTGACTTCTTTTAAGTATAATAATATTGCATTATAAAAGAAAATTGTTAAAGAATATTTTTGTTGCTCAAAGTAAATAGATTATTATTTTAAGTTTGAAATAGTTTAAAAATACCCGAAGTATTGTTTATTAATTAATGCTTACAATGATTTTTGATTTATATTGAGAGATTTTTTATTACAACAAATGTTGAAAGCAAGTAAATATCAATTAGTTTTGTTTTTTCTAAAATCTAAAGATTTTATTTTCTAATTAGAAAATTCCAATTTTTCATGTATTAACCCTCTCGCTGCGGAACCCAAGATTATCTCGGAGATGCAATTTTCAGTCTCAGTTAATCCTCCTTGATTATTCCCAACAGTTATTATTATTTTTTTTTTTTTTTAAATTTTGCCTTATTTAATCGGAGCATTTTCCCGATTAAATTAGACAAAAAATATTGTTTTGAAAAACCAATGAGAAAAGAATAAAAATTCATAAATACACAATTTTTGAAGCTATTTTGATAAAACAATTACGCAGCGAGAAGTTTAACCCTTTATGTATCAACGGTATGTTTGTGCACCATTAAAGAAAATTTAATGTACAGTTTATTTATTCCATTAAAAAAAAAAGATTTTATTTTTTCATAGATTTTACTTTGCGCGACTCCATTTAGAAAGCATAGCGCAGGGCTCGCAGTGTTCCTAAAATTTTCACACTTTGCTACCACTATTTTAAAACGACGATCTTTATTGAATAATTTTATTATAGATCTTAAAGGAATCTACCACGAAGAAGTTTTATTTAAAATACTGGTAGCAAAGTGTGAAAATTTTAGGAACGCTGCGAACCCTGATAGCGAAACAATCGAAGCTGAACATTTTCTAAAGTGGTTATTTTCTCAATCATTTTCATGAGTGTAGCTTGTCTCTTATTAAATAATGTTGTATGAAAATCTTGCAATTACCACAACTTTTGCAGTTACAGATAGGATTACAATACACTTATTTGATTAAAATCAATAGATTTTACTTTTCATACAAAATACTCTTGACTCCGTTTAGAAAGCAAAGCGAAACAATCGAAGCTAAATATTTTCTAAAGTGTTTATTCTCTCAACCGTATACATCGGTGTAGCTTTTCTTTATTATAAGATGTTGTACGAAGACCTTCCAACTACCACAACTTTTCCAGTTACATATAGCACTACAATACATTTATTTAATTAAAAACAGTGGATTTTACTTTTCGTACAAAATACTCTCGACTCCATTTTGAAAGCAAAACTAAACAACCGAAGCTAAATATTTTCTAAAGTGGTTATTTTCTCAACCATTTACATTGGTGTAGCTTTTCTCTTATTTATAAATGTTGTATGAAAATTTTCCAACTACAAAAACATTCGAATTTCCAGATATGATTACCATACATTTTTTTACATTCTTTTAATGAGAATTGTGACATTTGCATAGCAGCACTTGTTGTTAGTTATTGGGTAACTGAAAGTCGTGTCTGTTTGAGAAAATCATTTCCTACCGGAAAATTCAATCATTTAATTTTTAGAGATTGATACCGATATCTGATCTCTAATAATTACAGGGCAGAAATTTCAGGTACGAACTGGATATCCCAAATGGACATGACTTTCCGAACGACCCAATAATAAAATTGTTCTTTTGAATACATTACAATTAAAAAAATATATAACTACCACATTTTATTTATATGTAAATTTACAAATTCACACATTTGGGTATTTGACAAGGTTGGTTGAATCTTTTTTGTAGAAGCTATTTAATTGTACTTTAATAAGATAGGGATGCTATAAAGTTATTGACAATTTTCATTCATATACCATTATAAAATTCTCTATCCAAGTTTTCTTGGTTTCATCGTATTTTTATTTAATTTTTTAACCCTCTGTCTACCAGAAGGGTCCAATGGACCCGACATATACATTCAAAATATTTATTCAAACCAGAAATTTCTTCAAAACAAACTAAATGTATAAATCAGACAATAATAAGTTAAATAAACAAATTAAATAGTTTTAAGTAAAAATTCTGGTGTAGAATGTTTTTATAAAACTTGAGTAAAATTTCCGGTAGTTCTAGGGTTAAATATGCAATTTTCTGATGTTGAATAAATCTTATCCATAATATCTCTTGTTGAATAATGATGTTATTTCTTATTTAAATAATTTAAGAAAATAACTGGAGTATCAGTTTAGAGACTAGTAATCTCTCTATTCTAAAAAAAAGTAACTACCGCTGTCACCGCCGCCGCCGCCGGTTTTGAATTTTTTGCGACCGGAGGTCTTTCTTCAATAATATTAAGAAAAATAATGCATACAAAAATATGAAAATCGGTAGTATTACACAGAAATGTTTGATAAACACGCTGATGCAGACAGTTTTCAAATCGAAGTATTATGTTAAGAGATATTTAATGCTAAAGTTGGACAAAATCGTTCCACTAAAAAAGTTTTATAGGACCAAAAACTATACATCGGAATTTAATAATTTTTAGATCATTTTATACGTTTGAAGTTCCCGGTGTGCAGATTGTATTTCTTTTTTTAATTTGGCTAATTTTTTGAGGTTTTATTTCTATTTTAAATTCAAATTTTCAGCATTTCTAGAGATATTTTTTACAGATTTTAGAAAGTGATATTAATTTAAACTGTTGCCAACTGTATAAACAGCGGAAACAATAATGCTTGCTTAAAAAAAATATACAAATTATAAAAATTATGTCAATTTGTATAATTTGGCGAAATTAGTCGACGGTATAATCAAGTAGTACCGCAACGGATTTGGCGTTAAAATTTCCCCAATCAAAGAGAAATGAATAGAAATCCGTTCATAGGGAGATCGCCACTGTTTTTTAAATTACTAATAATAAGCTAGAAGAAGCAAGGGGTCGTCGGGTAGCTTCATCGCTCCGAGCTCTCCCTTCCCGCTTTTCGATGTCTTTAATTTGTGTAATTTCCCTTTTAAATTTGTCCGGTTTCAATTTTTGATTTTTTTTTTTCAATCTGGCTTTCGCTAGAGAGTCTTTCATTTGGGACGTGGCTGGGGACCTATGAAACTTGCTTCCGCAGAAGAGTCGGAGTAGAGTAGAAGAATAAAGGGCTGCGGACGAGGATGGGCCGCTCGCCGCGGCGGTTGACCCCCCCGCCCACCACCGAGACTAATAATAAGCTAGAAGAAGCAAGGGGTCGTCGGGTAGCTTCGTCGCCCCGAGCTCTCCCTTCCCGCTTTTCGATGTCTTTAATTTGTGTAATTTCCCTTTTAAATTTGTCCGGTTTCAATTTTTGTTTTTTTTTTTCAATCTGGCTTTCGCTAGAGAGTCTTTCATTTGGGACGTGGCTGGGGACCTATGAAACTTGCTTCCGCAAAAGAGTCGGAGTAGAGTAGAAGAATAAAGGGCTGCGGACGAAGATGGGTCGCTCGCCGCGGCAGCCCCCTACGAGCTACGCTCGCCAACCCCCGTCCAGACACCGCAGACTCTAAATGCACGCTAATTTGATCGGCTTTAAAAAAGATTTCGAAAGATTGAATTATAATTTAAAAAACAGTGGCGATCTCCCTATAAACGAATTTCTATTCATTTTTCTTTGATTGGGGAATTTTAACGCCAAATCCGTTGCGGTACTACTTGATTATCCCGTCGACCAATTTCGCCAAATTATATAAATCGCCAAACCACTCGCAAAATTATACAAATTGACATAATTTTTATTTTAAATAACGAAAAAACAAATAAATTAGTACAACATTAATTAAAATACAAATAAAACATCGAAATAAAAATAACTTCATGACGTAGTACGTGTAACAAAATTTCAAAATAAGCTAATATAAAAGGAATTAAGTAAACAGAGTCTTTGTCTCAACAAAGCTAAAAGAAAGTTCTTTTAAATGAGACATTTTAAATTAATCGTTTTTAATCTGACGTAATTTTGACCAAACTATTCTTTCTCTTTTTAGTATACTTTTGTTAGAAATGAAATATTATTTGCGCTTTCCTAACAAAAATAGTTGAAAAGTATCCTCTCAAAATATCAAATAAATGTCTAGCGCAATTTTTAAATTTAAACCGTTTTGCAATATTATTTTGTGTTCATTTTATGTAATAACTTTAATGTCACGTAAATATGACGTAATTTCTCCTATTTAAGACTTCTAACGCATGTTAATAAATTTATTATTTTATAAATTTCTTTCTCTCTTAAAATTCACGTGTAATTATAGTTTTTATGACGTAATTTTGAATAAGTTCCTGCTTTTTGTACATAATTATTTAATTCTAATTCCAAATGTTTTTTTTTTCTGTTTATAATAGTCACGTGTAAATAAATTTTTAATTTATTTACACGCATAAATATTTTTTTTTTTTTTTTAAGCAAACATTATTGCTTCCGCTGTTTATACAGTTGGCAACAGTTTAAATTAATATCACTTTCTAAAATCTGTAAAAAATATCTCTAGAAATGCTGAAAATTTGAATTTAAAATAGAAATAAAACCTCAAAAAATTATTCAAATTAAAAAACTAACTGCAATCTGCACACCGGGAAATTCTGACGCATAAAATGATCTAAAAATGATTAAATTCCTATGTACAGTTTTTGCTCCTATAAAACTTTTTTAATGGAATGATTTTGTCCAACTTTGGCATTAAATATCTCTTAAAATAATTCTTCGATTTGAAAACTGTCTGAATCAGCATGTTTATCAAACATTTTTATATAATACTACCGATTTTCATATTTTTGTATGCAACAGTTTTTTTAATATTATCGAAGAAAGACCTCCGGTCACAAAAAATTCAAAACTTTCGGCGGCGGCGGCGGCGGCGGCGGTGACAGCGGTAGTTACTTTTTTTTAGAATAGAGAGATAATTCAATCTTTCGAAATCTTTTTAAAGCCGATCACATTAGCGTGCATTAAGAGTCTGCGGTGTCTGGACGGGTGTTGGCGAGCGTAGCTCGTAGAGCCGAGCCTCCTAGTGTTATTTAAAATATTAATACTGCTTTTATTACACCGAAATGGCATGGCGAAATTGTAAGTTTCAGTTTAATAGTACATCAGTCTAAAAGTTTGTCAACCACCGTTTTACACTGAAAGGAGGAGAAGGAGCCAGTTCCACGAAGCAGTGACCAATTGGTGGAAGTAATAGTTTTCCTTCATTCGGATTTTGAAAGTCAATAGATGTACATTTCTTAAACGATCCTGTTGTTTCATTTTGTATATCAAGATTACAACTTCAAGATTTCCATGTTTTTAAAGTAAGACACATCCTATATATTTTATTATTCTCTTCTTAATTATTAATTGATCTTGACCTAAAAGAATAATGCAATTAAATTGTACTGTGGGCAGTCCGGAACATTTCACAAGTATCTGTCAATGGAACTATGTACGGCGTAATGCTCAAAAGTTCTTTACTTTTTTGGTAACATACGAAAAATGAAACATTCTATTAAAGACATTTTACTTAAACTATGAAACAGAATTTTTTTTTTTCAAAATTAAAGCTTACAAAATATTTTACTTTTTAAAATCTACATAAAATGAAGCATTTCACGAATATCCTCTAAAAAGTTGATGAAGCATACCTTAAAGCTTGAAACTTTTCGGTTTAAATTTCGCAACTTTAGACTATTACTTAAAATAGAAGGAATAGAAATGTACTTATTTTCAAAAGTTTTCAGGACAATCTCGGAAAAAATCAAATTTCCTAAACCATTGATTTTAAAAGCACTGGGGAAAAAATCCCCCAGATTTTTCAAACATTTCCACAGATTAAAATAACAATATTTTTATTTTAAAAAAAACATAAGATGTATTTATTAAAGAAATTTTAAACAAATGTTCTTGAAGACTTTGAAAAAATCGCAAACATTCTTTAATACATATTTGTTTCATTTTTAGCTCTCAGGCTATCAAAGCTTGAGAGCTAATGTGCCCGCCGGGTCTGTAAGTATGTACGTATGTATGCACGTACGTACGTATCGCGATAAAAAATGACAGAAATATCCGATTTGCTTTAATTTTTTTTCTAGGTTCATTCTGATAAAGCGCTTCCCTGATTAGTTTTGGGGGTTCATTGGTTAAGTATAAAGGGGGGAACGGGAGGCTAATCCCACCTTAACTTTCATAAATGGGTTTTTCATGGAGAATTATGAGATTTTCCTGAAATTAGGTATACCGGTTAATTCTGATAAGGCGCTTCCTTGATTAGATTTGAAGGTTCATTTTTAAGTCTAAAGGTGTGTGTGTGTGGGGGGGGGGGGGGCTAATACCCCTTAATTTAGATAAATGGACTTTTCTATTTGATTTTTTGCAAATTTCGTATACCGGTTTATTCTAAAAAGGCGCTTCCCTTTTCAGATTTTGAGTTTCATTGTTTAAATATAAAGTGGGGAACGGGGGCTAATACCCCCTTTAGTTTAGATAAATGGGTTTTTCTATCCGATGTACTTCAAATTTGGTATACCGGTTTATTTCGATAAGGCGCTTCCCTGATGACATTTGGAGGCTCATTGGTTAAGTATGAAAAAGGAGAACGGGGGGGTGGGGGGGCTACCCACCTCCTTTATTTATTTATCGAGAGGAATTATTATTTAAAATAAGAGTATAATATAGAATTAGTGTGAATAGCCTGTGAGCTCAATGCCATCAGTTTAATTGGGTACTTTTCGTTTTTATTAAAAATATTTCTTGAAGGTGTTAAAATGTTTTTATAGTCTTTAATCGAAAAGTCCTGTTTTTTAAATAATGACGATACATGAAAGAATAATATAGAGGAATGTAATTAGGAGCATTCTGGTGAGCGATAAGATTATTTATGTGCGTTCGTAATTGTATAAATACGTAGAACCTATAGTGGTCTTCTGGTACCTCCGTTGTCTGTCTGTCTGACTGTCTGCATATAACAGCGCAAAATATCTCTATAATCACTATAATATAACTGTAAATGTGGAATCTCATGTGTTGTGATGAAAAAACTATAATGTAGTGGGAAAAAATATATGGTATTTCTTGACAATGTATTGAGATGTTAAATGGTGAAAAGTAGTGGGTACAAATAAAAAAGTTTAGTTGCTCGCCGTCGCGTTGTGAAAATCGGCATTAATAGAGCAAGCTCCAATTTCTTTTTCCGTCGATCCAATATATGTCACCGCAAATTAATTACTTTAATAATT
This sequence comes from Maratus speciosus, assembly GCA_963932465.1. Classification (NCBI taxonomy): domain Eukaryota; kingdom Metazoa; phylum Arthropoda; class Arachnida; order Araneae; family Salticidae; genus Maratus; species Maratus speciosus. The sequence goes on along the minus strand of OZ010799.1, from coordinate 218,517,463 downwards.
AGGAACAAATGAGATTTTAAATAAAGAAAATTATTTACCCTTACATATAATAAATCTTTGAGAAAAATAAGAGGAGGATAAAAGTCTTCGTTTACTAATTGCATATTTTTTTAGCTGCAAAATAAAATATATGCATGCGCTATCTTTAGACCCTCGAAGGATCCCAACGGCTAGATGGATTTTAATGATTGAGGTCTCTATCGATTTGTTTTAACCATTCGATGGTTATAGGCTAGGTTTTGTTTTCACAAATTCAAAATGGCGGCCATAAAATACAATATGGCGGTAGAGACGAAAAAACATTTTACGCACCATATTGAGTTGCATATCATTGGACAGGTCTTTCAAAATGAAGACGATATTTCATTGACTATTTTACACTCAGAAGCTCCGTTTAAATATTACATAACCTGGAAGTTGTGTAGGTAGGATCTCTACTCTAGCCTTACTGCAACTCTAACCTTCATAGACATCTATAGGCCTCATCAAAACTGTGTTTATAGATAGGAACTAGCAATTAAACACAACTTAAAAGTCATCAATACAAGTAAATAAAAAAAACTCAGGTAAGTAATATAAAAATTATATATGATTCTCTGAAAGATTCATTACGCAGGAAAAATAATGAAAAAAATCAGAGATACATTTTTCATATAATACGTCAAACGTTTCTTCTGTTGCACATCTGCAATACAAGTAAAAACTAATGTCGTCTGGCCGTTTTACTATAAAATATTGCAAATTAGTAAATATTTTAAGAAGCGTGTCTCCAAATACCTTATTTTACATAATTATTTATTTTATAAAACTTAACCTTTAACCCTTTAACTCCCAAAATAGAATACGTTCAGAAAATTACGTAGTACAGCGAATCTGACTTCACACCAGAAAATTTTGATGGTTAATTTCACTTTATATAAATACGGGATGTCTGTTATTAATTAAAGCAGACATAGCTTTTTTAATTTTATGGTGTGAATTAGGTATATACGAATAAAAAAAAAATGTATTCAATTCAAAACTCTGTTGCGTGCATATATGCAAACCTGCGCACTAAAGGGTTAAAACATACTGCCATAGTAGCCGGATGGGTCATTATCGGATCTGTATATGAGCCGTTCAGTGCACAAATCGATTAACTCCATCAAATGAAAATGTCAGTATAAAAGTTAAAGTTATTGTAACTATAAAAATATTGTATCTATATAATATTTTTTCTCTGGTTATTTTGATTGAAGTCGTTAATTTTCTTGTAATCAAAGGTAACTTTTTATAAGAGTATAAATATATAGAAAATTTCCAATGTTCCCGCATTTAAAAAAACGCCACTTAAAATGGATTTAGTTGGACTGTCTTCTGAACACCTCATATCTAAAATAGTAGTATTTTCATAGTTGGGAAAACATGATCTAAAAAGAGAGATCGATGTTTTGTTGTTATGTTTGTATTGATAACAATAAACTTAACAAGATACTTATAACTACTTAAAAGTTGACACAAACATATAAAAATATTATTTAATCTAACCCTAAGATCTTTCAAACACACACGTTTTCATTTTCAAAGGGAAAAGATGTCTGATTGAATAGAAAATAAATTTTAAAAACAAAAACAAAATAGTACGCATGCGCAAACTTAGTTCCGTCCATTTTTCTGCAGAGGAGTGAAAAGATCAGTTCATATTATCAGGAGTTCTTGAAATATTTAGGATATTATACCAAATCGCGGGTATATTAAAAGAAAGAACATCGTTACAAACAGTATCACTTCTAAGTAAAATTTCACTGGATTCACGTATTCTTGAAGAGTAATGGTTAGACGTTGAAAAGATCATTTTAGCTTTTTCGAAGTTTATATTAATATTTTCTTTTTGATGCAATATGAATGTCATTTTTAAAGGTTTGTTTTATATAACTTTTAAACGCACGTTTTTTAAACTTGTTCTTGTAAGGGGAATTTTAGGATTTCAAGAAATTGATACGTTGTATCATTTTAACTTGTATTACATTAAGTTAAATATTCTCCTTACATTAAAAAAAAATCAAAAAGTTTAAATTAAGGGCATTGTTAACCTTAATGTTTTTATACTGTTCTTATAAAACCTCTTTAATAAAAGCAAGAAAATAATTCAGATCTGTTTATAAAATATCATTTTAGTGTAGCTTTTATATATTTAATTAACAAAACTACTCAAAAAATTTTCTAAACAATATTTTATATATCCCTCCTAAATTAAATACTTCAATTACAACGCACTCAAAAAACATTGATATACTTTAATGTTTTTCCTATGTATAATGAGCGCCTAAAACAAGACACTCTGTATTAAAGAATGTGAAAAACTTTAACGCCTCGAAGCATGAAAAAAAAAACTTTGAAAAAGTTTCAGTAAAACATCCCTTTCAAAGACTTCAAGAGCATTTATTTAATGTGACTTTTATAAAGATATATTTTTATACCTAGAAAAAAATTACGGCATTCATTTTTGCTGCGGAGAAACGATATTTTTAATTTAAATTTTGAAAAAGTTTTAAAATAGCTAAGAGATAATCGTTTGATTTTTATATCGATGAGTACACAGATTTTAATTTATTTTAAAAGTTTCTGTTAACATTGGTCAAATGAAACACATTTCGGTTAGTTATAGTTTACTTAATGCTCTGAAGATGTTATTTGTATGCTGTTAATTCATACATTCAGGTTGTTAAAATGTTATACCTTTAGGGTACATACGTAAAAAAAATTACAAGTAAAATTGCTAAAGAAAAACATTCTTTAAAGTTTTTTTTTATGTTTTGATCATGTTGTGAAATTAATGTTAACAAGCTTTCTTTTTAAACGTTTATACACGACAGGAAGATTATAACTAAAAGATTGTGAAATTTAATGCAAAAACAGTACTCTTTTGTGCAATGAATGTTAATTTGACAGTGAACGTTCAAAATCCCAAAATTTGACAAACATTTTTTCTTTTCGAGAATTATGAAACTAGATGTTCAAATTTATCTGACGCAAAAAACATTTTTGAATTATGACGCTTCTTCGTAGAGGTATAAGCTTTTATATTTCTAAAAACTGCATACATTTATGCAGTTTGTTTTACTTAAAATGCTATTTTCTCAAAATTGAAAAAAAAATTCGCACATTTCTGACCTTTGAAACGTTCCATGTGCATATCTAATCAGATTATTTTAAAATTCATGCTTTATATCCTCTGTGAAATAATAACTAAATGTTAGTATAAAAAGTTGCATTTCAGGAATATTTTAATGGTGAAATGTATGTGAATATGAAAATATATAGCTAGTTTTTTTGAAAAACGAAGCGTACTTATCAAAATATTTTTTTTCTACTTATATATTCACCGAACTTTTCATGCCAACTTCCATTGTAATAGATAAAAAGTATATCATGAGTAAATATTGTCGTATTTTAAGCAAAAGAAATGCGCATAGGACATTTTAAAATAGGACAATTATTCATTATTAAAATTTAATAATTTAAAAACTTTTTATTATTTTATCACCAAAATTTGAATACGACTATTTGAACTTGCCATTAACAAGTCTGTCAATTTTCAAATTAGTCCATTGAAAATAGAAGGATTTGGTTTTTTAACCCCTTAACCTACGATTTACTTTTAACAGCTCCACGGTTTGGCAAATCCATAGCTACCACTAAAATTTAATAGAAATTTTTGTGTTGTTTAATCATGGAATTTCCACAATTAAATTAAATTATATTTACTGTAATATTTTAGTGGTATGATGAATTTACATTTGGCTCGATCATCTTACGCGGACTATGCCCGTCATTGTAGGTTAAGGGGTTAATATCAACTGTCACCTTAGCAAACAGTTTTCTTAAAAAGCCTAAGCTTTTATACAGGACAGTAAGGTTGTAACCAGGGGTCATAGCATATAGGAGAAATTTTATTGTTCTTACCAGTATCTTTTTTCAATAATCTTTAAGAGGCATTTTTATAAGATATGCAATAGGAATATATCATGAAGATTATTGAAAAAAGATACTGGTAAGAACAATAAAATTTCTCCTATATCCTATGACCCCTATTGTAACTAAAAGATTGTTTAACTTAAAACAAAAACAAAAATATTTTGTAAATGCAGTAAAACCTCCTTTATCCGAAACTATTTTAACCGAAACTCTCGGTTAACCGAAATCAATTTAAATTTTTTTTTATTATTATTCTATCACATTTCTCGTGTGCAAAATCCTTTTTTAAAGCTTTTTTTTTTACTGTCACGTTCCTTGTGTGCAAAATCCATTTTTAAAGCTACATTTAAATAAAGAAGATAAACACTATGTACCTTTGTTAATCATACAACAAAAATACACATTTGAAGTCCCCTTATTTGTCAATTTTTTGTTATACGAATGCTTTGTTTACATCAATAGTAAAATACACTTAAAAAATTTTAATATGAATAACCTTCAAAAGAAATTTTCATACTATTAAAAAAACTTCGTGATAGAGCTGCAAAGCAAAGGCAATCGAAACTGCGACAAACAAAATTTGTTTCAAACCCTTGTGAAATACATAAAAAGTACTTGATTTGAAAATTAAAATTTCTGTAATTAATTAGTGTTTCTACTTTGCTATTGCTTTATTTTTTATTAAGCACTTGTTACAACAACAAAAAAAAAAAAAAAAAAAAAAAAAAAAAAAAAAAAAAAAAAAAAATGCGCATTCTTATTCTTAAAATTCAAGCATTCTAGATTATCCGAAAATCTCGATTTTCCGAAAAATGGTCGGTCCCAATTACTTCGGATAATCGAGGTTCTACTGTATATGTTAACATGCAGTTTTGTCTATAAACGTTTACACGAGATAGAAAGACCGACGCTCGACCGCAAAGTGTTAGAAAAAGAAACTGGTCCAAATTCAATGAGTAATTTCGTAACATTTATTCCTGTCACTGCTGTCTGCAATACTCCATTCATACAGGAAATAATCTCAATTTTGTGCATAAAACACGATACTCGTCTTATGTTAATATATATATGCTAGCAACCTTTGTCAGCTACGGTTTATCCAAACGAACCTTGAATAAAACTAAATATATCAATGAAATTGATTTCGTGTTTTAAAGCAATTTTGACATTTACCTGGAATGTTCTTCTGCATTGCTGAAAGCGATATGAATGCCATTATGATTTTATATCTTATAATGTGTTAAACAAAATTTTGACTGTAAACCCTTTCTAGGGCAAAGCATTTCCATTGCTTAAGTTTTGAAATGGATGAATGAAGTCGGAATTTACGAACAGATTTATATGGAAATAAGAAAATGTCATTTAATTTAAACTACATAAATAAATATATAATAGGAAAAACACCATAAAAAGAACTTTATTTCCACATCAGAGAACAGGGTTCGTACGGGTCCTTGAATTTTCAGACCGGGAAATTCTTTAGTGGCAGTATTTTCTTATAGGAATAGGCAACCTCTTCTTAAATAAGGCGCAATATCGCTCATTTGAACTAGATTTATTTTTTAATAAAAAAATATTGATATTTAACCTGGAAAATAACGGGACGCTTACGAAACCTGCAGAATTGCTTCTAATTTACATTCGTGAAATATAAATACTGCTATTGGCGATTTAAAAAAATGCTATTGGCGAGACCTGTGCAAGGCTAACATTAAAGTACCAATTTTTTCTTCTTATCCAGGAGCAAATGATAAATGGCCAAATATTATTTCAATTCCAATCTTTGAAAATGGAACCTTTTTTTAAGCCGTAATTTAATCTAAACGTTGAGCATTGTTCTTTTTAATATTTCTAATACAGCCACACGAAAAACACCAGTAACACATTCTTGACGGCTCGCGCGAATTTATGCCTTTTGCTTGCGTGTAACTCCATCCACTGGTGGTACTTTTGTATTTTTTCTGTTACACTATTTCTCAAAATCTCCAATATATTCATACTTACATAATTATTTTACTGTCCGATTAGATGACTCGATTTAGAAAGTATATCGTTACTACATACTTATTTTTTATTTAATCACAAAATAAATGTTATTTAATAAATCAAAAATAATTATTCAAATTTTCTGGTCAGAATTTAAAAATTCATAACAAAAAAATCCGCCATACTTGGCAACATTGTAGCAATAGGTTCCATCAGATTTGCCAGGGGGCTACTTTTTAAAAAATCAAACTTCTTGATTGGCACCACTTTTTTGAAATAATGATATTCCCCTTGTGTTCGTCTTAATTAATTAATCATTAAATAAGGCGAATTTTACCATTTCAAAAAAGTGGCGCCAATCAAGAAATCCGAATTTATAAAAAAGTAGCCCACTGGTAACACTGGGTTCCATTATATCATAAGTCAATCTCAGGCATTTTTGAAAATAAATAAAAAAAACAATATTTGCTTTAAATAATACATAGAACAAAGTGTTTCATATATAACAAGGCCTGAAAATAAGTCGAATTCTAAGCGTAATACACATGGTGCGAAAAATATACAAAACAACTTCGATATATATATATATATATATATATATATATATATATATATATACATATATAGCGAAAGAGCACCAAAAACTGGCGATATGAAACTATTAAAATAATAAAGCTTTGTAAAACTTTGTAAAGCTTTGTAAAGAGAACAATTATCTTCCTTTCCTTGACGTCTTTGTTTTGAAACACCCAGATCGGTTCTCTACCTCCGTTTATAGAAAACCTTTCGTTGTATCTCTTCCTAATCATGCTCTTTCAAATCATCCTACTCAACAAAATGTGGCATCCTTTTATACTTTTGTTTTTAGGGCGTTACACATTTGTTCTGCCTCTTCTGCTCTGAATAATGAAATTAATTATCTCAAATCTCTTGCCCTTGTTCGTGGTTATAATCCCTCTTTGATTGATAAAGCTCTGTATAAATTTAATAAGACTAAACGTCCTTTTTTGATTCAAATAATCCTCCTAATTTTAACTCTATAGTTCTGCCCTTTTATTCTCTTCTCTCTTTTAAAACTGCTAAAATCCTTTCTCGTTTTAATTTTAAAGTTATCTTCAAACCTATGAATAAAATAAAATTATCTTCTCTAAAAGATTCCTACTGAGAATCGGTGGGGTGTTTATTTTATTCCTTGCTCCTGAAATTTTGGTTATGTTATTTATTTTTAACATTTTAGTTAAAATAATGATAATTATTTTACTATAAACACAACTTCTTTAAACACACAAAACATTTATTTAGACAATCAGATCACAACAACTACGAATACACATATCCAAACCATAATAACAACATAAATCTCATCGTTGAACATCTCACGTTTTTCGTCTGAATAAAAATTAAATTAAATACATGGAGTAAAGAAAAATATGTCTATTGTCCAAGAAATCACCTTCTGAAAAAAATAATTTAAATATTGTCATGCGACTTTACTTACAAATCCCTCCTTTCGCATGTCAATAATCCTCAGCAATTCCTAGACTTGTAATATGTTTTTTCATGACATCATAACTCAAATTCTTAGTCATTATATCTGCCTCCAGTTCAGACGAGTTTACATATTTTGTTTCAATTTCTCCTTTCGCTCTTTCATCTTTTACAAAATGATATTTTCTATCTATATGTTTGTTGCGATTATTCACTCTTGGGTTTTTAATCCAATCAATTACAGATTGACTATCAGTACTGATTTCTATTGGACGCTTCACCATTTCTTCTTGGTATAACTCTTCCAAGAGGCCCATTAACCATTTTCCTTCACAAATTGCATCACATAAACTTAAAAGTTCAGATTCCATTGTAGAAAGCGCAACCAGTTTCTGTTTATTACTTCTCCATTCAAACAGTGATTCTCCTATCTTTACGATCTATCCACCAAATGATTTTGAATCTCGTGTAGTACACCAGCTAGCATCACAACAAAGTGATAATTGGCCCTTTTTATTTTTTATTCGAAGTTTGTAGTTTTCAGTGCCTTGAATGTACCGCAAAACTCTCTTCACTGCTTGTAAATGAATTTCTCTAGGATCTTTTGCATATTGAGAAAAATTATTTAAAGTGAAAGCTAAATCTGGCCTTGTTCCTCTTACTAGATATCCTATACTTCCAAGCATTTCTAGATATAATGTTGCATCAATTTTATTTTCACTTTCATATTCATCTAATTTTATTGCAGAAACACCAGGGGTTTTCACACTTTTACAATTTTCCATATCAAATCATTCTAAAATCTTTTCGGCATACTTAGCTTGCCCTAGCAAAAATTCTCCATTATTTTCTTCAATATCAATACCAAGGAATTTAATGTTTTTCTTCAGCTCTTTAATTTTTCCTTCTTTTTTCAATTTTTGTATTAATTTATTTATTAATTCTTCGGATTCACTAACGATTATTCCATCATCGATATATTTTCCAACTGTAATAAATTTATTATCATTTTTATTAAAAAACACACATGGAACTGCTTGCATGGCTGTAACCCAATTTTATCAAATATATTAACTAATTTTTCGTACCAGCATCTTCCTGCTTCTGGCAACCCATAGAAATTTCCTGTTACCAATAATATTTTCCCTCCTTCAATTTGTAGACCATCAGGCGGATTCCTATAAACAGCAGTTTTTTAGATCTGCATTCAGATATGCTGTTTCTACATCGAAAAATCTAGTTTTGTAACCTTTGATTGCGGCGACTGCCAACAAAGTTCTAAATGATCCAGTTTTCATTATAGGACTATACGATTCTTGATAATTTGTTCCAAATTTAAGTCTTGATCCGTCGGCTACTAATCTTGCTTTATATTTTACATCTTCGCCGTTTTCTTTTACAGTAAAAATCCATTTGCTTCTCAGTGCCTTCACATATTTTGGTTTGTCAACAATTTTCCACGTTTTGTGTTCTTCTAACGAGTGTAATTCCTATTTGATTGCTTCTATCCATTTATCCTTACCTTTAGAATTTAATACATTTTTGTAATTCTTTGGAACTTCCTCATGCACTAGATTTGCTAAATACTTTGGATTCGGTTTCCTAATTCGCGATGATCTTCTAGGTTCTTCAAACAGCTTATTCTCAATAGCTTGTTTTTCTTGCCGTTCCTCATTTTCATTAACTATATCATTTACTTCATATTCTTCTGTTACAGAATCATTCAAATCATTTGACAACGCAATTGTTTCCTTTTTCTGATTTAATTCTTCTTCATTTTCATCCGAATTATTCTCTTCTTGTTCATCTATTACATTTTTATTATTGGTAATGTTGATGTATTCAAATTCATCAGTCATTTCTTCCTTGTTAGCTATATCTTCGTATCCCATTTTTCTTCTATAAATACTACATCTCTGCTTTCACGTACTCTCTTTTCCTTTAAATCGTACAATCTGTATGCTCGCCGATCTCTTGAATATCCGATAAACACTGCTCGTTTTGCTCTTACATCAAATTTCTTTTTATTGATATCATCGTTGCGATAAAAAGCTTTACATCCAAATATTCTCATATGCTTTACTGTTGTTTTATTATTCGACCATAATTCTAATGGTGGTGTCTTTCTCGTAGCTGTTGGAGTAACATTATGTATATAAGCAGCTGTTGATACTGCTTCGGCCCAAAAGGATAAAGGTAGTTTTGCTTCTATCAGCAATGTTCTTGCAGTATTAATAACAGTCTGATTTGTCCTTTCTGCAATCCCGTTACTTTGTGGACTATGAATTGTGGTTCTTTCATTCTTTATACCCTTCCTTTTATAATAATTCACGAGCTCTTCGTTAGTAAATTCACCACCATTATCTGATCTAACCGCTTTTACTTTCTTGCCGGTTTCATTTTCTCTTCTCTCTATTATATTTATAATTCTTTCCTTTGCTTCATCTTTACTTCTTAAAAAATCTACAAAATATCTTCTACTATATTCATCTACTACCATTAGCATGTATTTACTCCCTCCCAGTGAGTGTACTTTCATTGGTCCACATAAATCAACATATAATCTTTCTAAAATGCGTGTTGTTCCTTCTATTATACTATGATTAAATGGTGTTCTTGTTAATTTCCCTTGAATACATATTTCACAATTTGTTTCTTCACCATTCATCTTTTCTAATCCCCTTACAAGATTTTCTTTTGACATTCTTTGTAAGTATACATAATTTATATGCCCATGTTTTTATGCCACAATTATTTCATTGATTCATTTGTCTGTAAACAAGATTCATTTCTGTCTTCATCTGTTTCTCGTACAGCTAAGTTTATTTTAAATGTATTATCTTCGAATGTTCCTTTAGCTATTAATTCGCCTATATTTTTTCATAAATGTCTGCTCCCTCATTATCAAATATCTCATATTTTCCTTTTCTGACTAAACTTGGAACTGACATCAAATTTTCTCTTACATTAGGTACACAAAGAACTTCTGCAAGTTTTATTTTTGCTTCGCCAATTTTCTTATCGTAAGCAGTGACATGAACATTTCCACGATATTTCGCTTGTATTGATAGCTCGTTGTCAGCAGTTGCAATTTTTATATCTTCAGGTTTTCTTTCTACAACAATATCTTCTTTATGTGTCATATGCGAAGTGCAAGCTGAAACTAGCATCCAGGTTATTTCCCTATTATTTTCCGATTCTTTACACTCATTTCTATTGAATTCATTTGACTGCAATGCATGTTCATTTGTAAAACATGTATATTCTTTTGTTTTCTTGTTTGAAACATTATTATTCTTGTTATAATTCTTATTGTTGCGTGAGTATTCTCTTACATCTTGAACTTTATTACAATAATAATTTTGAAAATTTTTCTTAGGCGAATATTCCCTATTATTTCGCGAGTGTGTCATATTCGATTTACTATAACAATTCCACGCTATATTGTGATTTGGCTTTCCGCAAGCAAAACATAAAACATTTTTCTTTTCATTAGCCCTAGATGCTTTAGACTCGTTTTCGCGAAAGCTATCATATTTTCTTTCATATCTTAACAAAGTTTCTAGCATTACTTCATAAGTTACATTCGGGTTTGATGATATCGCAGTTGTTACTTCGCTATATTTCTTTGGGAGCCCTTCTATAATAAATCCTATTAATTCGCATTCATCATTTTCTGTACCCAATTATAATATTTCATTAGCTATCCCTTGAGCTCTTATCAAATATTCTTCAATCGCTTCTCTCTCGTTTTTCACTATTCTTGCAAGATTTATTTTTAATTGAATTCTTCTCTGATTTTCAATTCCCGCATAACGCTTTTTCAGTAATTGCCATAAATCCTTAGCCTTTTTAATCCCTCTAACTGCCATCGTTTGTTCTGCTGACAACGTCAATATAATTATACCATAAACTTCATCATTCTTTTCTAACCATGTTTTATGCGCTTTTAAACTATCGGGATCACCTTCATTTTTCACCGGTTCATCATTTTCGATAACATCAAATAAATGTTTTGATTTAATTAAAGCTTCAACTCGCATACTCCATAATGTATAGTTTTTACTTGTTAACGGCTCTACTCTAGGAATTCCAAACATATTGGATTCACACATAGTTAAAATATTTTATGTTCCAAACAATTTTTAAATGCATATAAATTTCTTACCTCTTAAATTTTTCCTATTGGCGGTTAGTCCAATGGAACAAATTCTTATCTTGTATTAGGCCTAGTTTTGATGGATTTCATATTTATTTATTCTTCTTATTTGTGCAGTCAAAATACAAAATTCGCTTTTTAAAACCACTGCGTCGCTACCAAATTGTTATTTATTTTTAACATTTTAGTTAAAATAATGATAATTATTTTACTATAAACATAACTTCTTTAAACACACAAAACATTTATTTAGACAATCACATCACAGCAACTACGAATACACATATCCAAACCATAATAACAACATAAATCTCATCCTCGAACCTCTCACGTTTTTCGTCTGAATAAAAATTAAATTAAATATATGGAGTAAAGAAAAAAATGTCTATTGTCCAAGAAATCATCTTCTGAAAAAAATAATTTAAATATTGCCATGCGACTTTACTTACAGGTTATATTGGCCAAACAAAGAGAGCTTTAAAATTGAGATTAGGCGAGCATGAGAGGTATATTGCAAATCAAGAAATCTCTAAATCTTCGATTGCTTCTCACTGCTGGTCTTCCAGTCATTGTTTCAATTCCTCCATGGCCAAAATTATTTCTCTCCCTGCCTCTCCCCCTCACTTGGATTTTCATGAAGCATATTTTATTTCTAAAAATTCTGATAATCTAGTCAATGATCTCTCATCATCTCCTTTCCTCTCTCCAGCGTGGAAATTACTTTTGTAATTCTTTTCCCTCTTCTCTTGTTTCAGATAAAAAAGTATCTTTTGGTTTTTTCTTCTTGTTTTTTTCTTTTATATTTCTATATTTATTATTATTATTATTATTTATATTTATATTTTTTTAATTTACTTCTTTTCTTTTCTTTTAATTTTGTTTATTTATTTTATTTCCATTTTCCCTATCAATTTCCCTTCTATCATTTTGGAAACAATTTCGTCTTCTTCACGTGACCCTTTCAGCTAGCGCCATCTGTCGCATTCTTTGCATGCTCTATTCTCTACCTTTCAGTTCATTTTTTACCTTGACCCCTTTCGGACACGTGTTTTCTGTAGCTGATGACGAGCTGTTAATATTTTTAGCTCGAAACGCGTCCTATGATTTGTTTTATTTTATGGTGATTTTTTATAAACTTTATTATTTTAAAATAGTATATATATATATATACTTTGTAAAAACATAATGCAGAGCTACTATTCAGCTAAATATGTCTTTGTGGCTTTCGCAAAACTTGTATAAGCCGACTTCTTTTTCAGTACAACATAACTAAATTTAAAAAACACAATTGAGTTCGTAAAACACTTTTTGTCTAGGCTTTATATTTTTATTTCAGAAAAATTCTTTAAAAATATAATGCTGAACAGAACATATCTTTAACACTGCACTCGAAAACTTCCTTCATTATAACATAAGACATTCTTTCATTATAATGATTATTAAAAACATTTTCAATTAAAGAATATGAAAACATAAAGATAAGAACACATGATCGTGATTTTTTTTAATACTGCAAAATATTAAAATCAAAACTTTTTGTGGTACTCTTCAAGATCATTATTTTAAGTTTCTTTTGTAAAGATATTTTCTATTACAAAGGCGATATTGCAGTTGTTTTTGTTGCAAAGATACAATATTGTTATTTTAAATTGTGAGATAGTTTTATAAATCTTGAGTGATATTCTTTCTCTTTTTCAAAATAAAAATAATTGCATACAAATATCTAAAGTTATTTTTTGAGATTCTACTTAAAATGTTATAATGAAAGACGTTTCTGTAAATAATTTTTTATCTATGGGAGTAACAATGTAGTTTTTCTTACTGGGACAGTCCATAACTAGAGACAGGCTTCATTAAAAATATTTTTATTAGTTGTAAAGTTCATTTAGAAGTAATATTGAAAAGAAAACACTTTTTTAACATTTAACCCGTAACTGGGGACATGAATTTTCTTACGCGTTCAGAGATCTAATGTTATTTTCCTTTTTTGTCTTTTGTAAACAGCATTGGAATTTTTTTAGAGACGCAATATATTCTGGAAATCATGTAATGATAAAATAACTTCTTGTAGGTACTGAGGAATGATTTATTCAAGGACAAAAAATACATGATAATCAGAGCCAAAGAATAACGCGGAGTCATTCTGACTCCCGTCTCCAGTTACGGGTTAACCCCTTGGGGACGAGCGACACGTATACGTGCCGGAAATAGGCCTAAGGATCCTCGTTTATCCTCACCAGTAAAATTTTACTGTAAAATTTGCCTTATTTAATCCGAGCATTTTCCCGATTTCAATAGGCACAAACTTCTGTTTTTTAAAACCGGTAGCAAAGTAATAAACATTTCGTGAAAGGTTCGTCGCGAAGGGGTTAAACGAACGACTAACCTATATTCGTGTCTAACAATTTTTATTGTCATATGAGTTCTTTTTGTTGGGACACCACTATTTTGCACTGAAAGTTTCGCTTTATATAACCTCAAAATAAATTTGTTCTGAAGGCCTATTTTCTTTTATGAAACTTTAATATTAACAATATACAGGTCGCTGACGCATTTATGCGTCATTTGTAAAACTATCGTTAAGGAATTCTAAATTCTCCCCAGAAAGTTTTAATACTTATTTTTGGTTATTAGCTCCCGCGATCTTATAAGATTTAGCAGATGCTTTACCACGCAGTTTACTCTTACGTTTTTAAGACTTATTAAGGGTAAACTCCTCTTCAGTCTCTTTATGCAGAGTTCGTATGCATCCAGGGATTCGAAGGATTTTAAGTGTTTTACTATCATAAAATTTGTAAAGTACTGGTCGCTATATCTGAAGATAGATTTCTTTTTCATTAAATAACCCAAATATTTCTTTACAAAATTTCTGGTAAAAGGGGCTTGAAAGTCTTTGAAGCGTACGAACCCTGTTTTTGGTCATTAGTATCATTGTTTTTATTTCAAGTTTCAAGATAAAGCATTTTAATTACATTAGCTAAACTTTCTCTAAATACAGGAGTCGAAAATTTGGAATATCAAATTTAGGAGTAGAAGCTACAGAATTAATCGAAGAAGATCAAGTCGCAAGATCAGATCATTCAAACCGATACGACAGCGCAGTCTAGGAGGTGCTTACACAAATTAATTAGCAGTAACCAAGGCTCTGCTATCATAAGGTTGTTCCATTTGAAGGATAGCCAATCAGAGTAGAGCAGGACTGAAACGTCACGTGGCGGACAAGATTGGAGATCGACCAGCCGTCATAAAGTAAATGGATGCGAAAGAATGAAATAGTAAATTGGACGAAATCATTTTCCTTAAAATAATTTGTTCAAACACTGATTGGAGTTAATTAAATATAAAATGCATGATGATTAAATAATATCCCGATACGTTTGTTTACATTCAAATACTTGAATAAATTCACAAAAAAATTAAATTTTTAATGTGTAAAAGTACAAATGAAAACTTTTAAACTATTGTAAAATAAAATGAATGGATGAATTATATGAATATGATTACAAAGCAGTAGTATAAAAAAGACTGGTATTATCAAACAGAATAAATTAAACAAAACTCACACATTAAAACTTTTAACAATAAGGGTCATTCCATGTCAGTTCAGGCAGGCATGTAACCCACCATCACAGATTTTGATGAAACTGCGTGTGTTTGTTCCTTTTATTAAGATATGATTCCCAGTATTTTTTTTTTTACTCCTTGGTCAAATAGTTTCTGAGAAAAAAATTGTCAAAATTTTGAAAACTGCCATCAGTTGGCATTCTTGACTGCTCGATTTTCAAATGTAGCATGACATAAATATGATCATATTTCAATATCTATTCCACAAATCATCTTCAAATAATTTATGCATAATATATAGGGTATGTATTTTATGAAAAAAAAATACTGTTACGCTTATATAACATTTTAAGTGTGTCTAAAAAAATGTTTAATCTTTGAAGTCGTGATTTTTTTATGAAAAATAATGCATTACCTAAAATAGCATTATTAACAAAAGGCGGTATTTTTATTAAATTTATTTTTTGTGGGGGATATACCTAGAGGTATCCTTTACCTGATTCTGAAATAAAAGTAGTGGGATTTTGGGTGTTTTTAGTAGTATTTCATATTTAAAAATATTTTGAGGCGTATTTCAAATCAAATCAAGCAGAGTCATTCCATGTCAGTTCGCCTAAGATATTTAATTCACTGTCACAAATTTCAATGAAACTGGGTATGTTTATAGCTCATTTTAAGACAGGATCAAGGAAATTAAAGGTGATTACAAGTAAAATATTTTTTAAGATAAAAAAAAATATCTAAATTTTGAAAATTTTTTAAAAATGTTTTTAATGGCAGATCTATATTCAAAGACTGCATAAAAAAAAGTCATTTCAATATAAAATCACTAAATAAGTTTCAAATAATGTATATGTGACAAATAATGTAGGCAGATTATTATTTATTGTTGTTTGTCATGTTTAAATGCTAAGAGTGTGTTTAATCTTGTGAATTCTTAAAATCAAGAATTTTGTGAAAAATAATGTGTTAATCAAAAATTTATTATTAACCGAAGGCAGGCTGTTATTACTTTTTTTAATTGTACGTAAAAATATCTTTTCAATAGTTATAAAATAAAAATAGTGAAAATATGAGCAATTTTAACAAAATTTTCATAAAATGTGAATGTTTAATGATAAATATTGAAGCTTTTCATGCTAAGATGTACTAAAATGACTACGATATCGTGTATTTCTACTCTTGCTTAAATATAATACACACAATAATAAAATAACAAATATTATTTACAGCAATAAAAATTAAATTAAATAGTACCAGTTCCTTTACCAACACTACATTGCTCAACAGCCGACTTAAAATCAACAGCCCGCACTCTTATTGAAAAATACTTTCAACTGTTCAAATAATAAATAAACTGCATTTAAAAATTTTAATATCAACTTATTATCTTAAGACGATAATAATAACTAAACAACATGATGAATTTATAAATCAGCTTTTAATTGAAAAGTCATGAAATGGTCCCTTTAAATATTGTTGTTCATCGAGTCAATCAAAACAAATTATATAAAAAAAATAGTGAGCCTAATATGCTGACTGCAATGACACTTCTAACAAAACTAATTAATTCATTACCATCTGAAATCAAACCCGAAAGATCAAAAGAAAAAAAAATCATCTGTAGTGTGAATGTGACATACTCAGTGGTTGTTGAGTTGTGACATTTTCACCTGTACTTCAATAAAATATAAACATGTAAGCATTTTCCATTCATCCAAATTAAGTAAAACAATTATAAAATTTTGTTGTCATTACACCAGATGTTAAATTTTTCGTTACATACTATTAGATAAGTTCTTTACTTTTAGACATTATTGACATAATATCATAAAATTTGCTATATGTATTTTCTGTAAGTGTATAAACAATATATATATGCTTTATTAAACATAAATGAATAATTTTTAAATAATTTGTTTGAGAACAGGGATATATATACACACATATATATGTTGAAAATCCATCTTTCAGCAATATTGTGATGAAATAAATCAAATTACCGTAATTTCCGGTGTATAGCCCGCGGATCATACAATCGTGTTTCGACCCAGAAATTTTTAAAAATAAAATGTAACTGTTTAGATCACAGTAAATATTGGTCTTCAAATACTGAATAAAATTTCTGGGTCCAAACTGAATTGTTTGGACCCAGTCTGCGGGCTATACACCCGAAATTACGGTACATATCATTAGAAACTGAATAAAGTTACAAAAGTGCAACTCATTAAGTTTTAAATATTTTTTTAGATATAGTTACTTGAAAGATATAAATATAATGGATTATGCATTTTTTGCATATATTTAAAGCACAATACGTCAAAATTTTCTTCAACAGAGTGGAATTTGGTTTTTTTTTCAATATTAGCAGCTCAATGCTAAATTTTCAATATTAACAGCCAAACATGAGTTTAAAGATAGGACTTTCACTTTGAAAATTTCTATTGGGCGGTGAGGAGCTAGTGATTTTTCTCTTTTTTGGAAAGGGATAATTGCTCTTCGCCCTAGAAGTTTTACTAAAAAACAATATTGTTTATTTTTTTCCTTAAGAAACGAACATAAAAGATAATTTGAAAAATAAAATAAATGTATAAATAAAAATATTTCCAGGGATGATACATTGGATAGGTTTTACATTTGAAAATATTGATAATTTTAAATATGATTTAAATACTACTAAAACCAACCAAAATCCCACTATTTTTATTTCAGATCCAGTTATAATGTAGTATTATGTACAATTTAAAATTAAAAAATTAGTCATAGAAACTCCGCCTCTGATTGATAAAGATTTTTTAATAATTTCATTATTTTTTGTAAAATATTTTTGATTTCAAAGATTATATAATTTTTTAGACACATTTAAATATTTTTTAACATTACAGCAATATTTTTTTGATAATCTACATACTTTATTTACCTAGCTTAAATTATTCGAAGAAGATTTCTTTATTAGTTATTGAAATATGATTTTATATATAAAATGAGGCCTTTGAAAATTGAACAATCATTAATGGCAACTCGTGGCATTTTTCCAAAATTTTGATAATTTTTTCTCATATGTTCACTATTTTTATTTTATAACCATTTAAAAGATATTTTTACGTACAATTAAAAAAAAGCAATAACACCCTGCCTTCGGTTAATAATAAATTTTTGATTAACACATTATTTTTGACAAAATTCTTGATTTTAAAAATTCATAAGATAAAAGACACTCTTAGTGTTTAAACATGATAAAAAACAAGAAATAATAATCAGCCTACATTATTTGTCACATATACATTATTTGAAACCTATTTAGTGATTTTATATTGAAATGACTTTTTTTTTTTTTTTTTTTTTTTTTTTTTTTATGTAGTCTTTGAATATCGAACTGTCGTTAAAAAAATTTAAAACAATTTTTCAAAATTTTGATATTTTTTATCTTAAAAAATATTTTACTTAGGATCAAGGAAATTAAAGGTGATTACGTCTTAAAATAAGCTATAAACAAAGCCAATTTCATTGAAATTTGTGACAGTGATTAAATGGCTTAGGGGAACTGACATGGAATGACTCTGCTTGATTTGATATGAAATGCACCTCAAAATATTTTTAAATAGGAAATACTACCAAAAACACCCAAAATCCCACTATTTTTATTTCAGAATCAGGTAAAGGACACCTTTAAGTATATCTCCCATAAAAAATAAATTTAATAAAAATACCGCCTTTTGTTGATAATGCTTTTTTTGTTAATGTATTATTTTTCATAAAAAATTCACGACTTCAAAGTTTAAATATTTTTTTAGACACACTTAAAATGTTATAAGCGTAACAGTATATTTTTTTCATAAGCTGCGTACCCTAAATATTGTGCATAAATTATTTGAAGATGATTTGTAGAGTAGATATTGAAATATGATTATATATATGACATGCTACATTTGAAAACCGAGCTATCAAGAATGCCAACTGACGGCAGTTTTTCAAAATTTTGACAATTTTTTTCTCAGAAACTATTTCACCAAGGAGCAAAAAAAATTACTGGTGATCATATCTTAATGGTAAAAACAAACACACGCAGTTTCATTAAAATCTGTGATGGTGGGTTACATATTGATATTTTACTGCCTGATTTGACGTGGAATGCCCCATAATGCATTGTCCAATTACTAGATATAAGTTTTCAAAAAATTTCGAATGCCACTATCCTTATTCAGGATCAAAGTAATACAATAATATTGCTCTATAATTAAACTAATTCCATTATGTAAAAAAATATGTACTATGCATATTTTTTACATTATAATATTCAAATAACAATATCGTAAAATTTAAAACAACTTCAGTAATAAAATATCCATGCTATCTTATAAAACACATCAAATATAACATTTTTCCATACAAATAGGAAACAATAGAAAAAAATATATGGAGGTATACAGATTTAACAATGTGCTAACATTTTCAAAAAATAGAAAAGAAAAAAAAGTAAGAACTAATATCATATTTTCAATAATGCATGTGAATAATACTTTTTACACACTATCATGTTGTAAAATCATTGATCTTCATTATTAATAATCAAAATTAAATTAATTTTTAAATTCTTTAGTTTCAAATGCACATCAATGATTCAAATATCTGTAGCAATATATATATACACAGAGCTTAGTTTCTAGTAAAAAAAAGAAAAAAGTACTGGAGCTCTAATATTCTGCAGTAATAACCGTCCCCTCCACCCGCATATTTATATTTCTTATAATATTTGCAAAATTTAAACCAATTTCGTCTTCAGGATAGAAATTTTAATTATTATTATTATTTTTTTTTACTATATCTATATGCATTTATATCTAAGAAAAAATTATAAATGAGCATAGCAAAAACATTAAAAGCAGGAGTGGAGATTTTTCAGAAAATTCTACTCGCCAAGGATTTCTTTGTATCAATCGGTGGGCTTCAGTGCACAACATTTATAAGCTCCGGTGGGTTCCGACTAATTAAATATTCACTAAAAATAAAGAAGCACTGAAGCTGCACTCCTTTGAACTTCGGTGCAAATTAAGCACCGCATGAAGCTAAAAAGTTGATCGAAAAGAATATTTTAAAAATTCGAACAAAAAGCATTAAGTAAAAACGGTAAATACGGTTGTGATTAATTCTGGCATTCCTCACCGCCGTTCGGATGCCATCCATACAGTAAGTCATTGGGTCTATATTTGAGAGGCTAGATGTAAGGTAATGAAATGTATCAAATAGGTATGCTCTAACTTTTGCGACACATTACGTCACACAAGTAAGCAAAGGCCCGGTGTAACCATAGGACAAACGAGGTGGATACCCAGGGCCCCGCAACAATCGGGGTCTTAATAGGAGTCCTGAGACTCTTTATTCAATTCAAAATATCGTTTTCTCTGTATAAAATAATGTTTTTGCTCTAGATTTGTTTTTAAACGTTTGTCGAGAGCAAAAGCGAATATTAAGTTTATTTCTTGCAGGCGAAGTTGATATAAATAGCAACGGATGAACTGATTCGGCAATTTCAAAACTAATCGTGGGCTAGAGGTCTGTACGTGCTGCAATCTCCAGGCCCGATCCAAACGTAAACTATCTTGGACCGGCCCGATGTAAAAACCAGTGTTCAGATGCGATGTAACTGTCCGATGCCTATCTCTACGCTGGACATGTTACATACCTCTATTGATATTGTCAAACTAACATCATCGGCTCGTGCAGCACATTTATAATTATTCTCGCGAAAATCATATCCATTGAAAAGGTTTCATATTTTATCGGCTTCGTTTATTTTTTTTATATCGGGCGGTCGAGTCGCTGAATTTTTTTGTCGGCCCGGCTCGTTTATTTTCTTTATCGGCCTGGCTCGTTAGAAAATATCCTAATTCTGTCGGCTCAGCTCGTTTGAAAGTTTGCCTTCATTTTGAAAGCCCGGTACGGGCCCGTGCTGACCTCTACAGTGGACGCAAAAAAATATTTAAAATATTGTAAATGATAGAAGAATTTGCAAATTTAAAATTAATTGTGCAAATTATGTGGGAAATTAGTGGCATTTTTCACGCATTTTATTTTCCTTATTATACACAATTCTATGGCATCTACAAATTAAAAATAAATTTCATTAGTCTAGTATTGCAGTATATATGTTGGGCCCCGCTAACTGCTGTGACAGAACCCCGTGCGACGTTGTGCCAGCCCTGTGTAAGCGCTTTGATATTAATGAATACAGAGAATTAGAGTTGGAAGGAAATTAAAATATAATTTAGGCATCGTTTTTCGGAAACGCTGTTCCTGTGGGCTCCGGAGCGCAGTATTTATGAGCTCCGGTGAATTCCGACAAATATTTAAGTATTCATTAAAAACAAAGAATTACTGGAGCTGAGTTCTGGTAAGCTCCAGTGCAAATTAAGCATTGCTGTATGTGAAACAGTTGCGCCTAATTCTGACATTCCTCATCGCCGTTTTGAAACCATTAGAAAAAACCTACACATGCCACACTATGCCACATACGAAAGCGCTTTGTTAGGAAAGAACGCAAAAGATGGAGATGAGAGGGAAAGAAAAATAAAATTTAGGATTTTTTATAAACATTATTTCCGCTGGGCTCCGAAGTGAGCGCTAGTGAATTCAGACCAATATTTAAATTTCCACTAAAAACAAAGAAGTAGCTGCACTGCTTGTAGGTTATTACTTCAACCCAACACTAACATTAATTTCCATGTTAAATTTCTGCTTCATTTTATTAATCAGAGTAAAAACCAGTTAATCTCGAACATAATATTTATTAAAATCAATATTATCGTCATCCTATTGTACGTCAGTTGTTTGCTAAACGCCGGGTTAGCTAGATACGAAGTGCAATGTCGCTGCATCAGCAGCCGATGTACAACAGATCTACGAAAAATTGAGAAAATCACACAAAAATCCTTATCACAGCGTCCCATGTATGAAGTTTGGTTCAAATGTATGCATAACTTCATATAGTTTCCGATGATATAATGAGACACGCATAGATAACGACAAACAGATATTTTGTAAAAACATGTTTTTCGGGTTATCTGGCCCTTAAAACGTGGATATCCGTCAAAAACCGGAAATCGAACAAAATTTCGACTACAATACTTTCTTCTATTATAGATAAAAGAAAGTAAAAAAAGGTAATGCTAAAGCAAATATTTTAATCGAGGAACTTTTTTTAAAAAAAGGTAAAAAAAAAATTCACAATAACAAAAGAAAATTTTTTATGCAATTTTTGACTTTTTTTTAAATTTTGCGGCGATTTTTCCATATGAGTAAAATGGATCCGGCTTTATTTTTTTTAGCACAATATATTAAATCTCATCATGTTTTCAATAAAATTTATTCTGAGTTCGTGCAGAGATTTTTGCATTTTTTGTGAATTTTTTATGCGATTTTTAGTTTTCTAATGTTACGTGGCATTTTTTTTTTTTTATTTATTTTGAGATTTGTAAAAGGAACCAAATACAATAAATTTTCTCCCCTGCGAGTTTTCAACTTTGAACCTTTTTTTTTCCATTTGATGGCGATTTGTCTGCATTTGTGAAAGAAATCCAGTTTTAATCTTTTATTCCAATATAGTAAATGCTGTCCTCTTTTTTTTCCCCTTTCATTAAAGTTTATAAGGAATTTCTCGAGATTCGTTTATGCAATTTTTAGAGATTTTCGTGTTCTGCAGAAATTTTTTGACATTCGTAAAAGTAATTCGGTTTTAGAACTGCAGCATAATATAGTAAATTTTGTCCTCTGCGATTTTAGTGTTTTTCGTTGCGATTTTTCAGAATAATAATCGGCAGTTAACAAAATGCCGTGTATTTCGACGTCCGGATTTGAGACTCTGAACTGTATTGTTAAATCTGCATAGTGTTCTGCGAAAGTTATTAGAACACCTTGATATAGCGCATTTACTAGGTTTTGTTTTCACAAAGTCTGTTAAAATAATAGAATAATTAAAATCAGTCACAGAAAGAAGCTTCCAACGCAGAACAGCATTAAATACTATTGAAACGAGAGGAGAGAGGCGAATCTGTCCGCCACGTGACGTAATGCGCGAGCAATTAACAAATCTTTACAGTTGGCGTATCGCACGAATGGTACCTCTCCTGGCAGTAATTACAACGATAACTCGTTCGCGAATAAAATAGATCAAAATTAGTTTTAAAAAATTTTCTGGTGTGAGCCAGAAATTTCTGAATAAAAAACTTGCAATATTTGACAGCGGTCTGTATAGTGTTAATAATTTTATGCTTTAAAATTCATTCTAACTATATATTTTAAACTTTCATTACTTCATCCCCCATTTTTATGTTTTTGCTACTAGTTGACGGACTTGCATTCCACGTTAATATTTTACGATTACCATGGTACGGGGCATGTGCAGTAGGCCACAGGTGCCTCGGCAAAATGTCTTCGAAATCGAATAAGTCACTATAATGTAGGAAAAGAGTGTAAGAGAAACAGTGGGGAAGAAAACAATTATAACTGGAAATAACAGGTTTGGATAATTAAATTTCGTAGTGGCACATATGGCCGCATTCGTTTGTTAAGGGTTCATTTTGGTTAAGTTTTAATCATGCTTGTGAAATCAATATGTTAAAACAGTTTTATTTAACAATTTATATATATGAAATAGAAAAAATTGTCCTGGAACAAAAACTTATGTAGGCAGCAACAGGCGACTATTTTTAATTCTTAGTACCACTTTTTCAAAACAAAAATGTTTTACATATATTTTGACAACATTTGCAAAAGTAAAATACTAGAAAATGTATTTTTTAAAAATAGTGATGCAAACAGGATATAAAAATAGTCGTCTGTGGCAGCCCTGCCTATGCTATGGTTGCGACGTCAGTAGTTATCTCGGTCCAAAAGCCGCCTTCACATGGTGATAAAAGTGAACATTTTTGGATAATCTCAGACAAAGTTTCAAAATGTTTAAAAAGTTCAATATGGATGCACTCAGTGGCAGCCAGTGATTACATGGTTTTGGGGCAACACATGCATGGCTGAAAAATTTAACATTTTCTTAATGTTTTTTTGTTTTTTTTTTTAAGAAATCCTTTCCTTGTTTAATGCCAGAACTTTCTGCTAATAAATAAGGAAAATAATCCTTTAAAAAAATATTTGTTAGAAAAGGATAAATTTGGTAGTCATGCATTTAGTGACCCAAATAAAGGCAGTTATGAACCCTTTACTGCATACACTTACGCTATACACACATATAATAAAATATACACTAACGCAATATACACTTACAAGGAAATTCTAACAACTAAATGCACTTTTTGACTATGTAAACGTCGGCACGGTCTTGAAAAGAATTTATAAACACCTATGCAATTTGAACTTAAACCATTAACCGACAAAACTATAAGTAAGGGTCCTTTTTTTCTGGAAAGTTGTTTGACACCACAAATTACGAAACATAATCTTCATTTTATTAAAGCGCAAGGATCTTATCATTAAACATCATAATTTTTTTCTTAAATAGTGGTATCTTAGTAGTTAATTTCAGCATACGCATTTATTTTGACTCTTGCGCCAGTGCATCACTAGCGGGTAAATAGTAACCCGCTCGTGACGAGCATGTTTTATAATTCTGATAGTTTGTCGACGACAGTTTTTCAAATTGTAATTTTTGCATTATTTAATCCCTGTAAATGTAAGATTAGATAAGGAGAACTATTTTACACAAATATACTGATGTTCAAACAGGAGTATTTTGTTCAATTTAAACGTGACATAAACGCGCCGTGGTTTGAGAAGGGATTACGTTAATTGAATATGGAATCATTTTGTTAGGTGCCCGGTTACGCAGTCAGTAAGCGGAGGCTGCTGTCACGCTGAGGGTCTGGGTTCGAATCCCGCGGTAATACATTGATGTGTGTGAGACAGTGTTATGTTGATGAATTTCTTCGACCTCACGTGGGATGTTTAATAAATGGTCTTCCAGGGGTCATTTTCCAGCGAGATAATGCTTGTCCACATACAGCTGAGTTTGCTGAAGACTTCCTACGTCATGTTCAAGCTCTTCCCTGTCCGGTACGCTCCTCGGACTTGTGCGCTATAGCATGTGAGGAACTAGCTGAAACGCCAGATGCCGCCATGCCACTCTGTACATTATTTAGAGGTTTACGTTCAAGATTAGTGGGCCCATCTACCTCAGGACAAAATCAGACGTCTAATCAACTCAGTGCCGGACCGTGTTGCGTCATGTATTGCAGCATGCGGCGATCCGAAACGCTATCTAATTTTCACTGTGTCTAATTGTACACACTGTATTTGTTTGTCTTGGTTTTGCGATCAAGGTGTATCTCTCATCGGTATCATTATGTGTATTAAATTTCATTTTAATCCGATCCTCCCTTCTTGGTGCGCTATTTTCAATGTTCCTGTGTGCACAATTTTATAGGTACAATAACTGCCAAAAGGGTGCAGGAGCAAAACGCGTTCTAAATTTTAGATTTCCGCGATACTGTTGAGGCTAGAAATCTGCAATATGGTGTGGTGGTTACTTTTAAGATGCAAATCCTCCCTATGAAACGTTTCTATACAGTTCGAAATTTAAAAAATCAAAATATACGGGAAAGGCTGTGAACAGATTCTAAGTTTCTATTTCTTTGGAACCGTTAGGGGTAAAAATTTCAAACTTTACATGACTGCATAACTGCCAACTTTTACGCTTTTTTGCTACCACTAAAAGTTAATAGAGGTTTTAGTCTTCTTTAATCGTGAGATTTCGTCGATTGAATAATACAATAATTACTATAAAATTTTAGTGGTAAGAAAAAAGCGTAAAAGTTGGCAGCTATGTGACTGTAACTTTTAAGATGCAAATATCCGTAGCAGAACAATTTCTAAAAAATTCGAAACGTAAAATGATGCAGAAACAAAACAGATTAAAAACTTGCGATTTCTGTCATACGTCTGCGGATAAAAACTCCCACGATGATTATTTTATAAATATAAATGCTTTTTGTGGTTTCTAAAATATTCGAAGATTAGAAATGTGAAAGAAGTAGAAAATGTTGTAAACTCGGTTTATTTGGAATTCTGGGACTAGAGATTTGAAATGTGCAATGCTAAAAAAAATTAGGGGTGTAAGCAACATTGTGAAGAGAACAATGTGAGAGAACCATGCATGGGCATAAAACGGAGAGTACATGTGTATCATTGTGCTATACAGAAAAAGACGCAAAATAATTTGCAAGAGAACTTTAATTCTTTGAAACGATGGCTAGAACGTGAAAAGACTGTTTAGAGCAACAATTTTGTCACATTTAAATGACAAAAAAGTACAATTTAGGAATACTACAATATATTTAATATGGCGTATGGTCTCCTCGAATAGATAAAACTACGGCAGGCCTGCTTTCCATAGATTCGATGATATGATTTATAAGACTTTGTAGGAGTACTGTGCCATTCCTAAAGGATCTCCAAGTCCCGGACAACAAAAGGAAGCCTTAATCTTGCTGCAATGTGTCGTCCGAGTGTGCCCAAACATGTTCGATTGGATTGGGTCAAGAGAGCATGTTGGCTATTCCATACGCTCTATTGTTTCAGCTTTAAGCATGTTCTTCCAAAGAAGAGCTGTATGCGGCCTAGCATTATCATGCATGGAAGGAAAGAAATTACCAATTATTGCAGCGTAAAGTATAACATGATGTCTCAGTATCTCGTCTGTATAAATTCGAGCCGTCAAACTGCCATTCCGAATAATATCCAGGTCCGTACGTCCCCCTATGCTCATTCCAGCTCAAACCACCAACCCACCTAGTCTGCGATGTGTTATTTAACGAACGTATGTGAGATTATTTCGAGTGTCTCTTTCCCTCCATACCAAAACATGTCGAATGTCACATCCAGACTGGATCCGGGCTCGTCTGTAAACAGCACTTGACTCATCCACGTTGCTTCCGATCTCCCTGTTCAATTTTCTACTTTATTTGGGCCGCACAGTTGCTTGTGATCAACGGAAGACACAACATTGGCTTACTGCATGGAAACCAACCTGTTGAAGCCTATTTCGGACTGCATGGCTGGATACCCTTCATTCTGCGGCCAAGAAAAACTGCGTTTGCAGTAGAGTAGTACTGCCTGTTCCGTCTGGAAGAGCTCTTAACAGGATATATCGGTTATCATTTTCTGTGGTAACACATGACCGACCTATAACATTCCCTGTGTCTTAGAATTGATTAAACAGCCTTGCATTAACACTTCTTGCGACTCTTACACCGTTCGCTCCAATTCGTTGTGTTTGCCCAGAATCAACTGTCCCGATAAAACGCCTAGCCATGGATTCCGATAAATCACGTTATTGTCACATTTTGAAGTCACCTTTTTTCAAAACACAAACTCAGCAATTGAATTTTACAACCGAAACAGTGAAACAGACGTTTCTGCGAAATCCCGATTTCTGCACTTATCACTTTTTTCCAGTTTTTGACATCATAAACTTCGATTTGCGTGTGAAATTTTCTTCATCTGTTTTCTACTACGCTTTAAGGGGACGGTGGGCATTTAAAAAAAATTCTTTTAATTTCCATAATAGAGATTTGAAATTTTGTACAAATATAAATTTTACTATAGGTATATAGAATACTTTAAAAGAAATTTCCAATCTTACTACATTTTTAAGATCTTTTACAAAATTTTTAAATTTTAAAACGTAATTTTGAAATGCTCCATGTGTCTTAATATTTTAATATTTCCTCGATTTTGCATTTTAATCACGTAAAACTCTATTACGAACAAATCTGTAAATCGATTTTTTAATCCCTTAAATAGTTAAATTTTTAGAGATTTTTTTCTGAATTCCATAGCGATTTTCATCAAAATTCTGCCTTTTAATAAGTTAAAAATCAAATTTAATTTTCTTAATGAAGTCGAATTTTAAAATTCATACACAATTTCTTTTTAAGTGGTATCTGGATTCTTCCTTATCAGTTTCATGAATCTTGATCAAAAATTGAGTAGCAAGGCGCATTTCAAAATTTAAAAAAAGCTGAAATGTTAGTATTGAGAAAAACAGATTTAAAGTATATTAAAAGGTCAAGAAATTGTTTGAGAACAAAATTAAAACACTTGTAACTTTGCGTAAAATAATCGCATCTGCATGCGTTTTTCCACGAATGACGTAGTATAAATTGTAGAATAACACATACAAAAAGAAATGTCGATTTTGGAGTCGATTTTTCCTCAAATAAAGGCCCACGGTCCCCTTAAATTATGGTTGTTTTATTTTACTTTACTTATCGGTGTAAGTATTTGTGTAATTTTTTTTTTTAAATCATGTGCTCCTCTAATTGTTTTGAGCGGTGTATAATAAAACTAAATTTATCCGGCCCCCTACCCCTCCAAAACAAAACGAATTTCCTCATGCAATTTAAATGAAACGCAACCGGTTTCCATGCTGTATAAAATTCTATTCGCTATATGATTCCAATTTGAAAGAGCGATATTTAATTTCCGAATTTCTAGCGAAAAGTAACTTCCGTGGATGGGTTATACGCGTTTTCGTTGACTTTTTAAGTTATTATACAGGGTGTCCTCAGAAGATATTCCCAGTTATAAATTTAATAGTGTCATCTGTAAGCATTGTAGAGTGTTGGTTCAAGGTCACAAATAAACAGTTACTTAATCAGTTTTAGATAAGTGCATGCACGAGCACTGCTTTGTTAAAAGACTCGCTTGCAGTGCCACATACACAGAATGGCGACTCCTGATCGTAAAGCATTATTGCTGGGTTGAAGTTTTAAAAGCCGCTATATCCATAGGATTACTTTCCTTTGGGGCTTTATTAAAGATCGTGTCAGCGTTCCATCCCTACCTATTGAGTTAAGAGTTAAGTCACAGAATTGAAGAGGCTATTGCTTCCATTTCTCAGGACTTTTCAACCGAAGTGCGGGAAAATTTTCACTTTAGGTTGGATGCGTCAATTGGATTGTCAATTTGTATTTTCAATTTGGATTCTCAATCGGATTCTCAATTCGGAGTTGGATTATCAATTTTCGAATACAAAATTTTAAAGTATGCGAATTTACCATTGTAAAAAATGTATTTTTGGACGTCTTAAAATCTTTTTAATTTAACAAAATTGTTTTCTTTAAATTTAAAAAGAAATGCACATTAAAATATTATTTTTAATTAACAATAGTAAAAACAAAATACTTTTTTTTTAAAACTTCCAACAAAGGAGGTTATAAATGTGGGATAATAAATATTATTAACAATGCAACTTAACAAACGCAAGTGTTTAATAAATCGATGCCCAATATCATACGGAAATTAAATGCATAATACGAGGGACCTGGAGAAATCGCAAGACATGAGGTGATCTACTCGAGTATGGAAGAGTTAAAAATACAGTACCAAGAGAGATTGATAAATCCATAGCTTTTATCTCAATATAAAGGTTGATAAGGGTTTAGTTCCCTAAGGAAGACCCCACACGCAGGGCCCTTTCCCCTCATGCCTATATCCCTGGTGTAGATAATCGGCCTTCATAAAAACACCAACAAAAATATGAAGGCTGAAGTTCCGTTTAATGCCAAATAAAATATTTGAGCAAGAATTCTAGATGAATAGCAATATTTATGCTTTCAAGTGCATTATACAGGGTCATCGAAAAATAATGCTTAGATTTAAAAAAATCATAACATCCAAACATTTTATGTTAAATGAGTAATTCTTTCACTACACGATAACTGGTGTACGCAAGTTTGGTTTTAGTTAACCATAATTCGTTTGCGTGTCTGTGTTATGCGCGGATTAGTTGCGCAGTCGTCAAAGTCAGCCGACGCGCCAGACTGCAGCTGCTCAGTACGATGTTGACCGTGCAACAAAAAGCACAGTACGATGTTGACCGTGCAGCAAAAAAACAGTGCGTGATTTGGTATGTGGAGTCAATGTCAATAGTCAGTGTACTGTGGCTTTTTCGGAGAACGTATCCAGGTCAAACTGCTACTGGTGCTCATATTGCTCACATTTGCTCCTGGTACACACCGAACGGTGCTCACATTGAAACATACTAAGGTATGAAAAAAAATCTATTTTTTGCCACACATTGCAAGACTAAAATCAATAAATTAACTTTCATAGTTTGTTTGTGACAGTTATTTAAAATCTAGGCATTATTTTTCGATGACACTCTATTATCAATGTGGTTAAAGTACCGTGATCTACTAAGCATATTATTTGCTTGAGTAAATAATAAAAGTTGTATAAAATTAAAAAGATATTAAAATATATTGATTTGTAGTTATAAGCTAAGTGAATCTTTATGTAGGTGGAATATAAAATTCTACAAACTATGGGGGCTAAGGGCCGGGATCTAAATAAAATATTATTTGACTGACACAAATAAAAAGTGAATTGAGCTGAGTTATCTGAACTGTGAATTTGAATTATGAGAACAACTGGATAAGGACATATCTTCCGTAATCGTTTTGAACCGGGATCAGAAATAAAGGTATTTTGTGCCCGGTTAACATTTCAAGTAAAGCTGTAGATTATAAAATAATTGACAGTGAGAAAATTACATTAATTATGTCGATTTTGATCAAAGCGCGAAGGAGGGATTTGATTGGGCTATATCAGAAATGTGGAATAAGCATGACAGAGAAAACAATTCCACCATTAACTGAAGTAGTAAAAAATTGGTAACGTATTGATGAATTGTATATAAAAGTCGAAGTAATATCATCGACTAGAATAGAGAAGGCGAAAGGGCTGAGAAAAATAGCAACAGAGAAGGAGAAACTGGAGAAAAGTATAGCATTGAAAGAAAGAAAATTTCAACTTGAAGCGAAGAAAGAAGCTGAAGACACGATTTCTGTAAGAGGCAAAAAGAAGATGACAAATAGAGATAGAGGAGAAGAAATTGATGTTATAGATGGAAGATAGAGAGAAAATGAGGGAATCTGAACTAAAGAAAAGGACAATCCAAGCCGAGATAAACACTCAGAAGGATGTGGGAATAGCAGCTCCAAGGAGGAGAAAAGGTAAAAATGTCTGTTGAAGTTACGTAATCGTTATGACCGTGCAAATGGTGATATCTGTATGTTTTGTACATATTGTACTCCTTTTATACCGGATTTTTAGAACCGGTTTAGCTTGAGAAGTAAAAAATCTTAAAATTTTGTTCCATTTTGAGAAACATTTAGCAAAAAAAAAAAAAAAAATCTTATTTATATAATTATTATTATTTTGTATGATATTGAAAAATAATCTATTTATGATACATTATTAGCATTAATAAACTTGCGAAAGAAAATTAAGTCTGAAATGATGTTGTTTCATTCACTATTCAATTAAAATATACACAACAAAGGAAATAAAGTTATTTTAAGAAAATTACCACTGCATCTTTTCAATAAATAAATAAATAAATATATGTATATAAAGTTGAAAATTAGATTCAGTAAAGCACTATAGCCTTCAATACAAATAAACAAGTCAATCAAAGGTCTATTTATCAAAATAATTTGCTAAAAAGTCATTTAAAAATCTTGAGTTTCAAAATATTGTGCCTTCAAAATTTAATAAACAAAAATATTTGAGAATATAAATTCCACAATGTTTAATCCTTTAAAAGTTACCGTTCAATAAGCTAGATTTCCCTGTTGAATATATAAAGTGCTGTCTATATTTCGTTACATGTTATGAACATTTTCCATAATATATATTTTCGACTAAAAAAAGTAATATCCAATTTCAAGCAGTTTCCATATCTCAGCTTTTATAAGGATTTTATTCCCGAAAGAAAAACATTCTGAGATTTTGTAGCAAAAATGTTATAATTCTTGAAAGATTTGTCTGAGATTAAAAAAATATAAATGCATAAAACAAACATATTATATACAGTCTAATCCTAAAATCACTGACAAATGAAAAATATATATAAGCAACTCCAATGCTTTAACCCCTTAACAGGTTTGCCCGTATACCTTACGCGCAAAAAAGAGTTTGCTTGTTTCGTTACTAAAAGCTTTTCGACACCACTAATTTTAAACTGCAATATTCAATTTATTTAATGGTAGACCTACATTGGTTTTATAAAGCAAATATCTTAGTACAGTAAAAAATATGTTTAGTTCAATTTTTAGTTCATTTAAAAAAAAAAAGTCTCCTACTTATACGCACGTAACAAGATGTTCCACCTAATTGTTATTCATTTCGTTAAATTGTAGATACCTTTTCGTAAGTTTCCAGCTACAAAAATGTTTGAAATGGTATTCTTCCTGATATCAAAAGCATAGCTGCCAACTTTTACGCTTTTTGACTTGTAAATTCTTTTAAATACACCGACACATATGGCTATCCGTGGAGAGAGTGCGCAACGCGAAGTGGAAAAGCCGGCCAAAATCTACATTTCCATCCAGTGTAGTTCATGGAACTATTAACCCTTTGAGGTCTGGTGGGTGAATTGCTTAAAAATTCTCAAATGTCACATTGGCACCAGTATTTTCCAAACAAAAAATTCGGTTTATCATATACACGAAAAAATGCATTAATTTACTTACAAATAAATTTGGTAGAATATTCTGGTGCCACTGAGATATTCGGATATTAAAATTATGTGGGAAGAAATTCACCCAGCAGAGCTCAAAGCGTTAATAAAGAGAAACTGACATATCCTCAACTGTAACCGCTTTCGTAATGGTTGATCACCCCTGCGGGAAACTTCCACCACTAAACTGAAATAGAAATTTTCCCCTTCTTTAAACGCCTTATTCATGCAAAATTTCAGTCATAAATTATGGCTGAAACAAATATTCATTTTTACTGGTGGAAAATTAATTATTTTGCCTGTTGTCAGGCCCTGCGTTTTCGTCATATTGTGACAACCTAGACAACATCCAGTCAGTGTCAGTGAAAAAGATTACAATACCTGCAAACTGATGCCAGTAAAAAAGAAAAAAAATAGAAAATATTTCCAATTCTTCTGAGAAAATATTTCCACGAACAAGGAGCTTAAACAACACTATATTTTCCATTCAAATTTACTGGTGGGAAATTTGTCCCGGTGATAATAAGAAACTGTTGATCCGATTAAAAAAAAAAAGCAGATGCCATCTTATGACAACCTCTGCAGTTATTTCACTTGCATCTGGTAGACAGTACACTATATGTCTCCACCTGTTTATTCATAACTCCTTTGTGTAACTTACGACTTAGATGTAATAGCGTGGTGATTTGGGTGTTTGTGTATAGAGTTTGTCGCGATCGATCGATTTAAATTAAGTTTATTTCGGACAATAATTCCATGTAAAAACTTAAAGTAAGTCTGCGAAAAGTGAAAAATGCAATATGTCGTCATTAGACGACGCAAGAGCCAGACAAACATATAGATCGCACATGTTGTTGAAAATAAGCAGGTTATGATCGACGTGCATGTTCTCCAATGCCCGGCGGAAAGCTATCGACCGCGTCCGAAGGGTCCCAAAGTTGTTAAGGCCCGCTACAACCCAATACGCTTAAAGCTACTGGCTGCATAGCCGTTTCACGTTAAAACACCGGATATACACCCACTGCAGCTCTGCCCAGTTTTTGCGTTAGTAATAAAATTCAATCAAATTCTGTGCCGTATTTAATAGCCGATTTGGGGAGTTCGCCAAAAATATAGATCACACATATTGTTAAGGGAATATTATAGGCCAATGGAGTTTTGAATAAAGAGGAGGATACATATAGTGTACTGTCTACCAGTTGCGAGTGAAGCAACTGAAGAGGTTGTCATAAGATGGCGGCTGCTTTTTTAAAATCCGATCTACAGTTTCTTATTCCTGCCGGAACAAACTTCCCACCAGTAAAATTGAATAGAAACTTTCGTCGTATTTAAGCGTCTTATTCATGGAAATATTCTCGAACAAACATTGTAAAAATTTCTGTTTGCTTTTACTGGTGTCAGTTTGCCTTTCAAAACAGTCAGTTGGTTTCACTGGTTGTCACAATATGGTGGGAGCGCAGTTACTGACAATCACTAAAGTAAACTTCCACCAGGAAAATTTAAAACCTGTTTCTGCCATTATTTATAATTAAAATTCTGCCTTAATACAGCGCTTCAATAAAGAGAAAAATTCTACAGGCGGTAATCAACCCCTGCGAAAGCAGTTGCAGTTGAAACTTCACCATTTTAAGGTTATGTCAGTTACTCTTTATTAATAGTTCCATGTAGAGGCCATGCAAAGTACCTCAATGTGCACGTGCCAGACCGTTTCCGAAGTGTCACAAAATTGAAGCGAAGAGCTCTGTGAAGCCAGTACGCTAAAAGCAACTTGGTGCCATTGACGCTTCATGAAATTGATCCCCCACCGCCATTCATGCCCTTGCATGGCGGTGGAGTACCCCACTTAATTTAACCAAGATTTTTACTTGAATTTAAATACATACATATATATATTTAACTTTTTCTAAAAGGTTAAAAATTGCATTTCTTTACTTTCAAATAAAAATTTTCGAACATTCTGGTGGGAATACAATATTGCAGAAACACAATTACTTCTCCCTGAAATGATTAAACCAAAGGACGTGCAATACACTTTTTTGTTGTCGTTGTTGCTACTAAGATTCAATCGAAATTGTTTCTTATTTAACCCTTTAAGCTCTGGGGGTTAATTTCTTCAAATGTCCAAATGTCTCATTGGCATCAGTATTTTGAAAATAAAAGATTCGCCTTATAATATACACGAAAAAATGCATTGATCAATTTTCAAATAAATTTGGTTGAATATTCCGGTGCGAATTTGACATTTGGAGATTAAAATTAAGTGGGAAGAAATTCACCCATCAGAGCTCAAAGGGTTCTGCTGCCACCAAGTTGTAATGGAGGCCGGCGACGTAAGGTACCCACCTAGTCGACAGTCAATTTTTATCATGTCTGAATTTTAAAACAGTAGAAGCTCCTCCCTGTTCTGAAAGTCTTTTGTAAATTGGTGTTATAGATAGGTTTCCTAAGTCTATGCATCGGTAAATATATTTCAGCGTACGAATTTAATATAAAATGTCATACTATCTAAAAAATATGGACAACATGATATAAATGCATTTTCTGTAAGGTTGAAGCCACGCCCTTAGTGAATGATGTTTTTTGAATGAAAACGAAAATGCTTGTTTCCCGTCGTGAATGTGTTAATAGCCGGTTTTGGCGAGTTAGCCAAAAATATAGATCATGCATATCGTTTAAAATAGAATGTTAGGGGCTATTCATAGGTATGGGCGGGATCCTCAAGGCCTGGCGTTGAGCGAGCGAGACCGTTTCGAAAGTTTCGCTTTGACGTGGCTAGTTCTGTGAACCCAATATGCCTAAAGCGGCTTTCACCATAGGCGATTCTCGTTAAACTAATGGACATGCCCAACATGGATAAGTAACCAAATAATTTTTTTTTCTTCTAAAATTCAATCAAAAGTTTCGCCTAATATAGACCATTTTACCATATAATATAGCCTAATATAGACCATATCACCAATTTTAGAAATTAAATAAGGGAAATTTTACTAGTAAATTTTAGTGGTAGAATAGGATAAATAATGCCAGCCATGTCATAAGTCATTTAAATCAAAACAAACATTTTTTTCTATTACAAAATTAAAATATTTCAATTGTCCATTGTTTTTTAATAATTATAGAGAAATTCTTAATGTTCTAACATGTGGCCTGCTAAAAATTTAATTCTTTTACGTCCAAAATTTACAGAGTCACGATACTTTGAATTTTATGACTTTTCAGCATTTTATATAAAAACTCATTTTCCGTTTTTAGCTGATGCCTTTTCCGCCCTAATACAAAGAATTAAAATTATTTTTAGAAACTGTGACACTGTTTTTATATGAAGCTGTATTGCGCATATATAAGACATTTAATCCTTTCCGAACCTTGTATTTGTGTTTCTGTAATATTGAATTTGCACCAGAATTTTCGAAAAACTATTTAGGAAAATATGGAAATGTTGTTTTACAGATTTTTAATTTTAATTGTAATTTTAATTGTAATTTTGATTGTAATTTTAAAAAATTGGTTGAAATCTTGATTAAAATGAAATGGTATCAAAAACAACACACCTCCTTTGAAGTGGTTAATTATTATTATCTTATAAATTGTAAATTTTATATAAGAAGTTTTCAAGTACATTTGTCTGTATTATTTTAATTACAACAAAATATTATTGTTTTTTTTTTTTTTTTTTTTTTTTTTGGTACTAATCTTGATTAAAATTAAATGGCATAGAAAATATCCCACCTCCTTTGAAATGGTTAAATCTTATTTTCTTAAAAATCAGAAAATTTATTTAACAAGTTTCCAAGTAGCTTTTTAGTCTGTAGCTATTTTTAAATTTAAAAAAAATGTTATTTTTAATTCTGGTACAAATCTTGATTAAAATTAATCGATATAATAAATATCCCACCTTCTTTGAAGTGTTAAATATTATTGCCATATAAATAGTGAAGTTTATTAAAATGTTTCCAATACCATTGTATGTAGTTTTTTTTAAATCACTAGGGGGCTCGGCCCCCTACGAGCTACGCTCGCCAACCCCCGTCCAGACACCGCAGACTCTAAATGCACGCTAATTTGATCGGCTTTAAAAAGATTTCGAAAGATTGAATTATAATTTAAAAAACAGTAGCGATCTCCCTATAAACGAATTTCTATTCATTTCTCTTTGATTGGGGAATTTTAACGCCAAATCCGCTGCGGTACTACTTGATTATCCTGTCGACCAATTTCGCCAAATTATATAAATCGCCAAACCACTCGCCAAATTATACAAATTGATATAATTTTTATTTTAAATAACGAAAGAACAAATAAATTCGTACAACATTAATAAAAACACAAATAAAACGTCGAAATAAAAATAACTTGATGACGTAACAACATTTCAAAATAAGCTAATATAAAAGGAATTAAGTAAAGAGAGTCTTGTCTCCAGATATTTTTTAACAAAGCGAAAAGAAAGTTCTTTTAAATGAGACATTTTAAATTAATTCTCAAAATATCAAATAAATGTCTAGCGCAATTTCTAAATTTAAACTTTTTTGCAATATTATTCTGTGTTCATTTTATGTAATAACTATAATGTGACGTAAATATGACGTAATTTCTCCTAAGACTTCTAACGCATGTTAATGAATTTATTATTTTACAATATCCTTTCTCTTTTAAAATTCATGTGTGTACTTTTTATGACGTAATTTTTAATAAGTTCCTGCTTTTTATACGTAATTATTTAATTCTAATTTGAAAGTTTTTTTCCTGTTTATAATAGTCACGTGTAAATAAATTTTTAATTTGAAGCAAACATTATTGCTTGCGCTTTTTATACAGTTGGCAACAGTTTAAATTAGTACAATTTTCTGAAATCTGTAAAAAATATCTCTAGAAATGCTGAAAATTTGAATTTAAAATAGAAATAAAACCTGAAAAAATGAGTAAAAATAAAAAAATTAATGCAATCTGCACTCCGGCAAATTCTAACGCATAAAATGATCTAAAAATGATTACACTGCCATGTATAGTTTTTGCTGCTATAAAACTTTTTTAGTGGAACGATTTTGTCCAACTTTAGCATTAAATAACTCTTAAAATAATTCTTCGATTTGAAAACTGTCTGCATCAGCGTGTTTATCAAACATTTCTGTATGAAACCACCGATTTTCATATTTTTGTTAATATTAACGAAGAAAGACCTCCCGTCACAAAAAAATGAAAACCGGCAGCGGCGGCGGCGGTGACAGCGGTAGTTACTTTTTTTTAGAATAGAGAGAAACAAAATTAAAATATTATTATTTTTTAATTCTGCTACATATCTTGATTAAAACTAAATGACACATAAAATATTCCTCCTCCATTGAAGTGGTTATATGTTATTTCCTCATAAATCATAATTTTTTTTTAAAGTTTTCAAGTACATTTGTCCATAGCTTTTTTCATTAAAAATTTAAATTTAAATTTTTTTTAAATTCTGGTACAAATTTTGATAAAAATGAAATGGTATAATACATATCCAACTTTCTTTGAAGTGATTAAATACCTTATTTCCTTATAACATGTAAATTTTATTTAACAATTCTCCAAGTCCTATAGTTTATTTTATACGGAGTAGTTTATTTATCCTTCTATATTATTTGGCATATGTAATTTTAAAAAAGGAATTAGTAATACACTTTAAAGCTATTTCGTTCCCAAATAAAATTTTATCAAGCATTTTTAAATAAATCTCCTAGACAAAGGATTTATTTTCTCGAACGTCAATCTAGTATAAGTATACAGTTGCTTTTAGTCTTTTTTACTTTCTTCTATCTTTACAAGAAGAAAGTATTGGATTCGTGAAAATTTTCGACTCCCGGTTTTCGACGGATTTACACGTTTTAGAATGCCCAGAACACGATTTGATGGTTTTTAGAAAATGTCTGTCTGTGAGTCTGTCTGTCACTCCGTCACTCTCTCACTCTGTCACTCTGTCACTCTGTCTGTGAGTCTGTATGTGACAAAAATTTTGTGGGCGCTCTATCTCAAGAACTGATGCACAGAATTTCACAAAACTTATTATTTAGTTATACCTTGATATAAACTAGACCTGATTAGTTTTTGGCAAAAATCGCCCAACAGGTGGCGCTGCTATGCGGCATTTTTCACGATTTCTGCAATAGCTATATCTCAAGAACTACTGCACGGATTTTCATAAAACTTCAGATTCAATTAGTCCAGGATATAGTTTGGTGCTGATTACTTTTTTGTGAAAATCGCCCAACAGGTGGCGCTGCTATGCTGCATTATTCATGATTATCGCAATAGCTCTAACTCAAGAAAAAATGCACGAATTTTCATCAAACTTCAGATTTCGTTAGTCCTTGATATAAATTAGTGCTGTTTAATTTTTGGTGTAAATCGCCCAACAGGTGGCGATGTTGTGCTGCATTTTCACGATTTTTGCAAGAGCTGTATCTCAAGAACTATTGCACGGATTTTCATCAAACTTCAGATTTAGTTAGTCCTTGACATGAATTGACGTGTAAATTAGTGCTGTTTAATTTTTGGTTTAAATCGCTCAACGGGTGGCGCTGCTATGCTGTATTTTTTGCGATTTCCGCAATAGCTTTATCTCAAGAACTAACGCTTAGATTTTCAACAAACTTCGGATTCAGGTATACCTTGATATCATTTAGTGCTGTTTATTTTTAGTGTAAATCGCTCAACAGGTGGCGCTGCTATGCTACATTTTTCAGAATTCCCGCTGTAGCTCTATCTCAAGAACAAATGCACGAATTTTCATCAAACTTCAAATTCAGATATACTTTGATATGAATTGGTGCTAAATTCATGTAATTTCTTGTACTATTTAAATGATTTAATTGGTGTGATTTATATAGAAGAAAGTTTTGTGATGGCCACAACATACTAGTTTCCCTTGTAGACATTATTGATTAATCTAAAAATTTCATTAGAAACAAGAGATATATTGTAAAAATCAGCCAAACGTCGATAAATCATGCGTGAATAGACCGATTTTCATTAACAGAAATTTACAATTCACATTTTGTCTATAATAATAAAGTTAATGTAAAAATGTACAAAATATAATTCCGAAAATGTGCACGAATGAAACGATGCAACATATTCTTTAGTAAATTCAACTTTACATGACGTTAATTTAATGTATAATTTAAAACGTAGAGATGTATCTTTTCATTGAAAGATTTCAGTTTAGTGCTAAAATACGATCGAATATGGTTAAAATTCTGCAGGAAGGTTGGTAATCAAATGGCGTATTTTAACAAATGTTATTTGTCGCGAGTGGTTTTTTTTCTAATTTTTTAATGATATTGACAATTATATTAAACGAAACTGAAGACATGATGGCAATGCTCGGAAGTAGAGTCATTTACGGATCTAATCGAATCTGAATAACAAAAGAAAATACTTCTTTTTCCCTTTATTTTGCTCTAGATAATTTGTTGCCCATTTCAATAACTGCAACAGTAATGATTTTATGTTAACGTATCATACAAATGTTAATAGTTAAGATAAATTTTAAAAAAAGTTATGCTTAAAAATTATTTAAGAAAATCATAAAATCTCACCAAATTCAGTTACAGTTAAAAAAATTTTTTCATTCAAAATTACATCCTTTTCCTATATAATAATATAAATATGTACATTATTATAAGATATTTTGAAGGGATGTGTGCGTAATAAAAGAGGGAGCAATATTGCTAGTCGTTGTCAACATTGTTATGATATCGGCACACCATACAAATGTATGGGATAAGTACCTTGTAATGCATGATGATGTTCCCTAATAAAATGTGGGCACACTTCCACAATGATGACGGCAAGGTCTGTAGTGAAAGATTCACGAGTTTGTCGTATAAACGATTTTTAGTTCACAAGTTTGAACAGAAAATCACTATAATTGACAGCAATTCGTACTATTCTACTTACTTCCGGAGAGGTTCGAGATTGTAAATTCTTTCAGAATATGTATTTTTAAAATACGTGGTACTCTGAAATTAAATATTACATCAACATTCATTTTTCAAATGATAACACCCAGTTTTGACACCGTATTTGAATTCCTAGGATCAAATTTGTTGGCAATTATGTTAGTAATGCCAAATATTAATGTAAAATAGCAGAAATCTGTTAGGGAAAAACAGAAAATTGACTGAGAATAACAATAACTATGAATAACAGAGAATAACAGAGAATTATAACTCCTATCAGAATTGTAACTTCTTCCAGGACATGCATTTTTTTTAAATACGTGGTCTTCTGAAGTTAAATATTATATAAACTTTAATTTTTCAAATGGTAACACCCAGCTTTTACACCATATTTGAATTCCTCGGATCAAATTTGTTGGCAATTATGTTATTAAGGACAGATAAATGTAAAATAGCAGAAATCTAACTGAAAAATTACTGATAACAACAGGAAATTGACTGTCAGTAATAATAATAGAGAATAACTGAGAACAACAGAGAATTGTAACTTCTTTCAGAATATGAATTTTTGAAATACGTGGTCTTCTGAAGTTAAGTATTATATCAACTTTCATTTTTCAAATGATACACCAAATTTTGACACAGTATTCGAATTCCTGGAATCAAATTTGTTGACAATTACATTAGTAATGCCAGATAAATGTAAAATAGCAGGAATCTAACTGATAAATTACTGAGAACAACTGAGAATATCAGAGAATTGTAACTTCTGTGAGATTTGTACCTTCAGAATATGCATTTTTGAAATACGTGGTCTTCTGAAGTTAAGTATTATATCAACTTTCATTTTTAAAACCATAACACCCAGTTTTGACACAGTATTCGAATTCCTGATCAAATTTGTTGACAATTACATTAGTAATGCCAGATTAATGTAAAACAGCATAAATCTAACTGAGAAATTACTGAGAATAACAGTGAATTGACTGACAATAACAATAAATGAGAATAACAGATTATTCTAACTTCTATGAGAATTATAACTTCCTTCAGAATATGCATTTTTGAAATGTGTTGTCTTGTGAAGTTAAGTATTATAGCAACTTTTATTTTTCAAATCATAACACCCACTTTCGACACCATATTTGAATTCCTCGGATCGAAATTGTTGGTAATTACGTTAGTAATGCCAGATCAATGTAAAATAGTAGAAATGTAACTGAGAATAACTTCCTTCGGAAGATGCATTTTTGAAATATGTGGTCTTCTGAAGTTCAATATTATATACACTTTCATTTTTCAAATCATAACACCCGGTTTTGACACCGTATTTGAATTCCTTGGATCAAATTTATTGGCAATTACGTTATAAATAATAGATAAATGTAAAATAGCAGAAATCTCTAAACTGTAAACAATTATTTCATAATCTAGGAAAATGTAGTATAATCACGAACGAAAATATACAACTAGAAAACAGGAATTTTGCTTTTTCAGAATTTAGTGCCACCTCCGATTTAAAAAAAGATATGCACGTATATAAATATAGATAGTACACACCATATTGCAGTTTTAAGACTTAAAACACACGCTTTTATTTTATATAAAATGACGTCATTTGCATCCACTGAAAAATTCCACATTTACGATCGAGTGTTTAAACGACATCTACCAGGGTGTCTACAGATCAGGGAAAATCACAGTCAAACAAAATAGGTAATACCAGTATTTACTTATAGAAAATTTTTCTTATTTATTCGTGTGATTAAATAAGATGAATTTCTTTATAAGAAAATACTGGGGTTACACTCTTTTTCGGACTGTGTTTTTGCCTGATCTGTAGACATCCTGCCTACAGAAAAATATGCATATGGCGCCATTATCGCAGAATAAAACAAAAATCCACCAAAAAGCGATGTCGTCATTCAAGAAAATCGACAAAAAAATCGGCTATCGAATGATTCATGTGCCTTTATTTGTATGTGACATTGATATAGATATTTAAAATTTAATTTTATAATAGCTCTATGTTTTATCAGAAATCATTCATTTATAATTTTTCAAGATAGCACGGACTTTAATTACATATCTTCTCTCCCTGTCATTATGGGAAAATTACAACAAAAAGATATAATAATCTATTATTTTCCAAATATTTGTCCTTTTCTTTCTACAGAAATCAGGGCTGCCACAGGCGACTATTTTTCAATTCTATTTGCACCACTATTTTAAGAAAATAAATTTTTCAGTATATTTTACGTGAAAATGTTGTCAAACTGTATATCAAAGATTTTTGTTTTGAGAAAGTGGTGACAGGTAGAATTAAAAAATAGTCGTCTGTGATAGCCCCGAGAAATGGAGTACTTCATTTGCAACATTAAAGAAACAGTGTTAAAAACTACAAAAATATTAATTTCTCAAAAAGAAAGTGTGGTGCAGTTTTCAAACAAATTATATTTAAAAGTACCCCTTTTTTCCCTATAAGACGGTGTATTAAGATATGGTGTAAATTAAAAAATAATAAGAGTGATCTTTCTAGAATGTAAATCAAACATGGTAATAAGGGATATCTCATTTTATTTATTTACATACTGTTTTTATTATAATATTCTCTATTCAACAAAAGTCATAAGGATTTACGTACTATACTAACAGATAATTTTTTTTAAAGCTTCTATGCCAGTTTTATGAATAATATCGTTATTGATCCAAAGTTCATCAACACTAATTTGAGAAGATAGCCATTTTTCAAAAAATATCCTGGGTCTAAATTTGTTTTTAGATCCATTAAATTAAAAGATAAAAGAGTAGTTCATAAAATGGCACATAAAATAAGAAAATTGCATTTTTTTCCTGTAAAAACCATTCTTTTCATAAATAGCTTTATTGTTCGATACATTTTATCAGTAGCATGCCTAGTCAATTATTATTTAAAATGACAACTATTTTCACAAGATAGCTAGAGATAAATTTGTTGTTTATTTCATTAAAATTGAAAGCTAAAAGAGTATATTTCATTGGTTATTACATTAAATAAGAAAATACCTAAATAATTTCTAAACATACGAGGGCAAGTTAAAAATTATCCTCAATGTAGTTATAAATTTTATT
The DNA here is from genome assembly GCA_963932465.1 of Maratus speciosus. Taxonomy (NCBI): domain Eukaryota; kingdom Metazoa; phylum Arthropoda; class Arachnida; order Araneae; family Salticidae; genus Maratus; species Maratus speciosus. The sequence continues at coordinate 218,473,728 of OZ010799.1, read as the reverse complement.
GCAATACAAATAGGAAACAAGCGTTAACATCTTTTTAGGTGCGTTCGTAATTATACAAATACGTAGCACCTACAGTCGTCGTTCAGTCCGTCTTTCTGCCCGGCTGTCCGCATATAATAGAGCGAAAACTACGCAACCGAATGTTGTTTTTATCAAGATTTTTTTCTGCAATGGGGGAATATTTATTCTTTAGGGGAATTGAAGATTTAAGTTCACTTCTTCTACGCTTTAGGGTATTAACAGGGGTGAAGCCGTCATCTGTGTTCACCACAATTGCCTTTAGTTTTGTCAAAATATCAATTAAAGCATAATCATGATTATAGATAAAAGTTTTAAATTCTCATAACTGACTTAGTTTATAGGGGTCAAATGGCTCATTGAATAAAAATATAAGATTATTAAGTAAGTTACTCAAACTATTCTTGAGTTGAGGATAAGTTAAATAGTCATCTCTGCTCATAAGTCCCGTTATGTAGGTGTCACAGTCTTGCAAGAATTGCTGCACAATCGATCTTTGTACGTCATCATTTACTCCAGGAAATTCAATCCATGCAGCTGCCAAATCCGATTTTTCTTCGCCATTCAGGATGCGAAGTGCGTTATCAGAAAAATTCAATGGGTCCTCATTACCCATGATTGGCGTCAGTGAACCCTCTATCGTTCACTACTTTGATGCATCAAGTCCATAAAAAGACACTTATTCGTACGAACCAGCGACTCTTAAATATCACTATCAGCACCACAACTCAATAGTAAATACTCGCAAAAGATCCCGTAAGTTCATAAAACATAGAACTGCGTCTACGACCTCTTGAAAATAAACGATCAGCAACGAAAAAACACGTCCGTTCTCTCCAGAAGCTAGAACCAACTGTGTGTCATGTGTTGTGATTTATTTGTGAAATATGTATCATCTTATAAAACAATAATAACTATTTAAATTTACTGGTGAGAATTCAGAATCCCTAAATAAAAATTCTTCCAGATGTGGAATACCACAGTTTTGTCGCATCTGACTGATTTTTTTATCGGGGGATTCCAAATTCTCACTAGTAAGTTTAAATAGTTATTACTGTCATAATGAAGAGAAAAAATATTTTTCTTTTATTTTCTTTCTTTCTTTTTTTTCCCAACTAGATTAAATCATATCCATGGCTGGAGTAGCACAGTTGAAGGGCAGCATTGATACGGAACTCCAAGTATCCAGGTTCGATTCCTGGTCTGGACATTTTTCGCTCTGTTGGAATAAACTTCAACTGTGCTACTCCAGTCATGAATATAGTTATTACTGTTTTATAAGATGATAGATATTCCACAAATAAAATAAAATAAAATTCCTATTCAAAATTTCCCAGTGTGAATTCCAACACTAGTGAGAAGTTGGTCGATTAGAGATGACGTCACACTCGTGTCCTCTGGCCTTGAGTATTTCGATGGCATGGGCTGTATTCATATATCCATTGATTAATGCCAATATAGCATACATAACATTGCACGTACAACTGTGTTTTGATACAGCCCATAATCTTTTTGCTTCCTTTTGGGAATAACGGATTTTGAGCTTGTTCTATCAACGATAATTTTCAAACTTTTCAAACTAAGTTTTTGAGACTTTCACAAAAGTTGCTCTATACCATAGCTGCCAATTTTTACGCTTTTTTCATACCACTAAAATTTTATAGAAAATATTGTCTTAATCAATCGTCGAAATCTCATGACTAATCCTCTCGCTGCGCAACCCGAGATATCCTCGGGCATGCATTTTCCCGTCTAATTAATACTATTTGGTTATTCCCACCGGTTATTTTTTAGCGAAAACTTTAGTCTGATTTAATCAGGACATTTTCCCCGATTACGATAGTCAAATATTTCTGCTTTAAAGAACCGGTGATAAAAAATTAATAATTCTGTAAAAGACGCTCATTGCGACGACTTGCTTACAGGTTAAACAAGGCGAAAATCTCTTTAAATTTTTAGTGGTATCGAAAAAGTGTAACAGTTGGCAGCTATTCTCTATACATTTAGCTAACACATTATGCAAATTATATTTTGATTACATTCGATCATGCGCAGTGAAGTATTATTTGGTAAATGTGCTCATTTTTCATACAATTTTTACTATATTTTAATTCTGATTGCAAGGTATTGTGTACAATGTTGTTTGTCATATTTTTTGAAAATATCTTTTTTTTTATATTAACTTTCTCGCTTCGCAATCTGAGATGTCCTCGGGGATCCATTTTTCCGTCTGATTAACCCTACTTGATTATAACCACCAGTTATTTTATTATTGTCAATTTTGCCCTATTTAAACGGAGCAGTTTCCCCGATTAAATTAGACAACAATTTTTGTTTTGAAAAACCGGTGACAAAAGAATAAAAATTCTTAAAGACGCTCGTCGCGAAGAGGATTTTGATAAAACAATTACGCAGCTTGAGGGTTAAAACTCTACAAATTATAAGCAAAAATCGCAAAATTTCAACCTTTTTTCTGAAAACCTGAATTTCTCCTCGAGTATACATGCTATTCTCATAAAAATGAACGTAAATTATTACAATAAGTCACTTAATCATAATCAGCAGTTTGAACGCTTTTGCTACATTAGTTTTCACAGGGTTACCCAAAGATATTCGTTAGTTTTCAATTTGTTGACGGTCCCCTATGGGGTTTCGGGAAAAAATCATCAAGGAAATATATGACCTGTATTATTCTGTTTACACACCTGGAGTTTCAGGATAATTGTCATGTATTTTTCTAGATATTTATGAAAACGTCTAAAATCGCAAGTGACCGGTCATCTTTGGCAATATAGTGTATATATAATATAAAAGTATTTAAAATAAATTAGAAATAGCTTCCAAATCCATTAAAATCCATTAAAAATACAAACGTTTTCGGCCAATCTTCTAGACGTTTCTCGAATAAGCGCAAAGAAAAATAACAGCTTTTAAATAATTACTAACGACGGTCGTAAGGCGAAAACATTTTGGATTGTTAATTTTTTTTAATGTACTTTTAAGATATTTCTAATGTATTTTAAATAATTTTATATTATATGTATGCACCTGCAAGTAATTTTAGTAAATTTATTTGTGCCTTTTTATATGAATTTTAATTATTTATTCTAATTTAGCAGTAGAATTTTAACCTTCATTTTTTGTTTTATTGGTTTTTGAATAATGTTACGAGGAAGCATAAAATGTAACAAACTGAGAAAAATACGTTTAGAAATGAAATTGTAATACTATCTTAAAAGTATACACGAGTGTAATATGATTGAACTGTACTAAGATACAGATTTTACCCTTGAAAGTAATACTTTTTAATATTTTTTACAAAAAAAAAAAAAAAAAAAAACATTTTCTTAAGAATTCTGATACATTTTCGGCGATGTAGATACTAGAAATCTCACAATTTTAGTCACTCAAGTTCACATGTTAGATAATAAATTGAGATCATAAAACAGTCTAAAATATCATGTTTAAAAGTTTTCTTTCCACGTGCTTCTGCGCTTTAACCGAAATATTCAAAGCCAGAGAACACGACTTTTAATCGACAACGGTTTACTAGAGTTAGATTTCACACCGGAAAATTTTGAATAGCAATTTTCTTTCATTTTATTTGTGGAAGGTATTCCTCTTATAAAACAATAATAACTACTTAAACTTACGGTGAGAATTTGGAATCCCCCAATAAACAATCAGCCACGTGCGGGCAGCACTGTGGCATTTTGCGTCCGGCTGAATTTTTATTTAGGGATTCCGAATTCTCAACAGTCAGCTTAAAGTTATTATTATTTTATAAGGTTATAGATATTACACAAATAAAATAAAAGAAAATTTCTATTCAAAAATTTCCGGTGTGAATTCCAACACTTGTCAGAAGTCGATCAATTAGTGATGACGTCATAACTCGTGTCCTCTGGCTTTGAGTATTTCGATGGCAGCGGCTTGTGCTTCAGAGCGATAATCTACACACTTTGCGGATCCCAATAATGTAAGGAGTGGGCTGTTCATTTCTTTTTCTAGCACAGGCCATGCACAAAAAGGAATGCACTCCTCTGCTTTTAAATTTTTGCCGGAGATTCATCTACGATGTGCATATAATAATTTTTAAACAAATAAACAATGCCTTTAAAAATATAAACTTAATTTTAGGGAGTATTATCAGAAGTATGGTTATTGATATGAAGTTCATCAATTGTAATTTGAGATGACAGCAATTTGAATAAGATATCTGAAGCTAAATATTTGTTGAAATTTATTTATATAAAAGGTTGGACGTCAACATTTTATTTATTGCTTCATAAAATAAAACAATCACAAAATTATTTCTAAACATGCAATTGCTTTTATCAAATAACATTACAGCACGATAAATGAAATATTTCTAAAGATAAAAACGATTTTTTTTTATTGTAATCTCATTTCCCAAGAAATCAAGTACTTTTGTTAAGTTTGTAGGAATTTTTTATTGATGGAACTTCAGAATTCTTTTGACATATTTAATTTGTTATAAAAAGAAAATACCGATACTCAAGAAAAATATTTTATCCTCAAGGGAAAAATTTATCAGGCATTTCCAAATAAGTCTTTTGGAAAATCTGAAAATATTTTTCTTGAAATTCAATTTAATTTAATTCATTTTTTGCTACCCTTTTATTTCCTTGCAGACGATATTATTAACTAAATCGACAGAAAGTTTGAACAGGAAAGTAGAAGAGCTTTGGGAAACGAACGATGTATATTGAAATACCGATTTTATTGATTTATAAGAAATATTCTAAAACCTGAGATACAAACATATTTGCATTTTATCGTTTCAGGGTCATTCCATGTCAAGTGTGGGACAACTTTTCTACATATTTCTGGTGTTTTAACAATATTATTATATCCTCAAATTAAAACAACTATTCTAATAAAAAAATCTAGGATTTTTTGTTGTTTTTAATGTATAGTTTGTGTTTTAACAGCTTATAACTCAATTGATATAGGGCAATTCCACAGAAAATTGTCTTTTTTTTTTTGGGGGGGGGGGATAAAATTTATGATATGTTTTATTTAAGGGTAGGATTGGAAAAATTAATATTTTTTATATTCTATAATAAAATCCTAATGAAAAGGCATTGTAAACTATTGTTTAGAAACTAAGTTAAGCACCGTTATTGTCTTTGTAATGTCATAATGTTACGTCAGTTACACATTAAAAGTTACGCCAGTTACACATGTAAATGTCATTTATTTTCTTCTTTATTATCCAGAAATTAATTTAAAAAGTTACTGTTATAATTTGGCATTACTTAGTGTTGTTGAGAACATTAAATCACTTTTTTTTAACGGGATAGTTTTTAGAATTTTTACACTTCAATGAAGGCAGAAAAAATGTTTTTATATTTTATGTTACGTCAGTTACAGAATTTTGAATTGCAATTTTTGGGACTAAAAGAGCGATTGAAATAGTCTGAAGGTATTTGGGTATTAAGTCCTTTGTAAGAAATGTTTTAAATTGTAAAAATTTGTTCTAGCTTTATTAGTAAATTTTCTACATAGTTTTGATAACAAACTTCGATGATCAAATGTTACGTCAGTTACGATGGAATTGCCCTATAGGAATTTATGTAAGTGTCGCGTGCAAGTCATTTTGTCAGTTTTTCATGGAATGGCCCGGAAAGGGGAAGATTACTTACGTCTAGGATTGAAAATGTGGAGATTTTTATTAGCTGTTATTAATTATTTGGAAAAACGGTTATTGTTCTTGTCAGGGTAGGAAATCAAAAACATATCTGAAGCTTTTGATTGGTTTAATCTGTATTTTATTCGTTTTCTGACTGGTCTATACAGTAATCTGTATTTCCCTTTAATTTCAATAGAGATGGATACCTTCTGTTGCCACTATGACAAAAAAGTAATAAAAACTACAAAAAACAATTTAATAACTCAGAAACAAATTGAGATACGGCTTTCAAACAAATTGCATTTAAAAGTATATTTTTTTTTTCTATACGACGGTGTAAAAAGTAATATTGTGGGATGTTTAGAAGTTTAAGAATGAAATTTCATTTAAAATTGGCCGTCAGATTTCTTGGAAATCTGACGATGGAAAAGCCTTTTCCCGAACAGTTAATGAAATGCTTGGATAATACATAAGTTTCAGGTGGATAATATGTAAGAGTCGCAGGCGATTTTTGTCGCTTGCAATTTTTACGTGTAATAACACTATTAATGTTTAATTCATGGAGTACGTAATGTATGATCAACTCAGTGCTATTTTTTAAATTCTTAAATTTTAGTCTTTGAAAAAATCATTTCCCAAATGGTCGTTGTAATTTGTTAAATTGCTTTTTTTTATTATTTATTTATTATTAAAACTGCTTACTTAGTTATAGGGTTTTAAATGTGGAGGTTTTTAAACTTTTTAAAGGGCTATTCATGTCACGTGTGGAACAGCTTTTCTACATATTACTGCTGTTTTAACAATGCCATTGCATCCTCAAATTAAAAGAACTATGCTAATGTAAAAATATAAGTGGAAGGTTGTTCATTTTAGGGTATAATTTATATTTTAACAACTTATAAGTTAGTAAATATAGGTATTTATGTAAGCGTCACATACGGGACATTTTGTCCGTTTCTCATGGAATGGGCCAGCAATGTTTAACCCTTTGAGGGGAAATTAATTGCGTTACTGTAATGTCGAACTCACACCGGAATCATTCAAAAATTTTATTGCAACATAAGAAAAAGCAATTTTACTGGATTTTTTTTTTCCCCATCAAAGTTAGAAAGTAAAATTTAATAAATTTTTTCTGGTGCATATCTTCAGTGGTGGGATTCAGCCGGCTCGCACCGAATCGGTAGAACCGGTTGTTAATTTGTGTTGAGTTCGGCGAACCGGTTGTTAAAATGATACTTCAAATGCGAAAATTGCTATTGTAACATTAATTTGCTTTCTATATATGTTTATCTGCACAACATTGTTTTTGTTTTCTAGGTGTTTTCTAGGTTTGTTTTCTTTCTCTGTGATAAGCCCTGATTGATTTCATTTAATAAAGTAATATTTCATTTGGAAAAATAATATTTTTTTCTTCATCAATCCTGTAAGAGAAAATTCAACTTAAACAAACAAAATTTTGAAGAATCTTGGTAACTAAATTGACAGCCGTAGGATAATCCCAGTTATATGGCAAGGTTATTAAAAATGACACTAACTACTTATCTATAATAATAAAAGAAAGTTTTGCTCTGTCTGTGTGCCTGTTTGTGTGCGATGGCTAGCAAAATCTACGGCACGCACGAGACTGAAAAGTTTTGTGAGGCTAGCTCAAAATGTCTCCTGGTGCACCTGAGACACATAATTTTAAAATTCTAATAATTAGTTGAGTTATTAAATAAAAATCGCAACTCACTCTCATTAAAAACTCAACTCGGTTCTTACAAGAAAGAAAAAAACTCTGACGTACGCATAGAAGCCTTATTTACGCATCAGTTGAAAATGAAGAACGAAAAGAAGAAATTTCGAGGATATTTTGTCATTATTTATTAACTTACATCGGACAAACCGCTTAGTAAAAATAATAATGAAAGACATATTCTGAAAGATCTACGTCTCAAATGCCGCAATCAATTAAAAAATATATCGTAGTTAACCGCTTGAAAAACAATTTTCAAAGGGGGTCGTTTTTCCGAAAAACTTTTTCTCCCTTATTGCAACACCCCTCTAGAGCGCAATTTTGGAGGTACCGACAAACCAAAAATATGTTCTTAAAGTGAAACCCTTTTCTAATCGGTGGTGTAATTGGTTTAAAACAAATGTGAATTTTAACCCTTTCAAATACACCCGTAAACGCAGATCACTTCGCGCCTCACGAAGACGATATTTTTCTACGCTAAAAATAACTAAACTTCCGTATTCTTTTTAGAGCATCTTAATAAATAGACCAGATTTACATCACCTACAAAAATTTTGAAACGTTCGAACAGGTAGAAATATTTTTTACAAAATAAAATGTGTGAAAATTTCGACGAAATCAGTAAAAATCTGAGTGTTTTGTTGGAGTTTCGCTCCTTCAGGGCAAAATTTTAGAGGTACAAATAAACCAATAGCATGTTCGTAAATCTGAAACCACCTTCTTATCGATGGGACAATCGGTTTTAAAAAATAGGAATTTTAACCCTTACAAGTACACCGGCAAATGCAGGTCATTTCGCGCTTCAGGGACACGATATTTTTCTACGCTAAAAGTAATTAAACGACCGCATTTGAACACAATTTTTTAAGAGCATCTCAAATTCAGATGGTATTGAGATTCTCAATAGATCAGATTTACATCATCTACGAAAATTTTGAAACATTCGGACGGGTAGAAATATTTTTTGCAAAATAAAATGCCTGAAATTTCGACGAAATCAATGAAAACCTGAGTGTTTCTTCGTGGTTTCGCTCGCTTTGGGTGCGCATAGACTCCACAAATCAAATTGCGCAGAAAGTCAATTACCAAATAGCATATACTTTCAATTCAAAATTTTTTCATTTAAAAATATAAATTCAGATAAAATAGATTTTACTATACAAAAAATCATACAAATTTCAGGTTAATTTAAGGGTCATTCATCATGGGCCCAGGCAACGCTATTATTCGAATAAACGGTACTTTCCTTTGGCGCAAAATGTTCACTTTTATCGCTGATCTATGGCAAATACTTAAATAGTCAGATTTAGATATGTACTTCCAACTATACATTTTTTATATATTTCTTCATATCTTAGAAGCTTTTTAAATGAAAGTAAGTTATTTTCGGAAATATAACAAATACAAAATTTTGATAAGTTCCTCGAGACTTATAAGTTATATTCAGAAAAATATTTTTCCAGCTCTGACAAATGAAAAGGCATTGTATGATCTAAACTCGCCGAATCATGATACTTTGTATTTTATGAATTTCCAACGTTGTCTGTCAGTTTTTTTTTTTTTTTTTTTTTTTTTTTTTTTTTTTTTTTGTACTAAGAAATGGTAAAAATTCCTAAAATTTCTAAATATCATAACTCGAGAAGTTTTGGTCATGCAAAAATTTGTTTCACTTGCTATAGCATGGATAATATTTTTCTAAATATGTTATAGACAACTTTAGGTCATGAACATGGGTTAATTCTTAAACTTACATTTCTGCTATTTTGAAATTATATTGTTTCCAGGGCTTAATTTGCGCAGGAGCCCACTTGAGCTTAGCTCCGGTATTTCTCTGTTTTAGTGAATATTTAAATATTGGTCGGAATTCACAGGAGCTCATAAATACAGGCTCCGGAGGCCAGTGTAAGAGCGCTTTCGAAAAACCGAAGCCTAAATTCCCCTTTCCTTCTCATCTCCAAGCTTTTGCATTATTTTTTTTATCAAAACACTGAATACAGAAGATGTTTCAAATCGATTTTTATATCAGTATTTGGGCTTGGGCTGGCTAAAGCTCAATCTGAATTACATTCAAAATTTTATTTATTCACGTATATGTAAAAAAATATTCCTTAAAAATTACGTATTCTATTTTATTTCAAATAATTTTAATGCTATTTTGGTTAGAATAAAGGGAAACAGGAATTTTACTTTTCTATTCTATTTGCAAATTTATGTCTGGTATTGATGGTGGTGACTCAGATTTCACGAAATTTTCTTTGTTTTACGAAACAGTTTCCTGGGAAATGCTCCGAGCGAATATTTCGTAAAATTGATGAAATTACTTTCTTCACTTGCTTGACGATATAAATTTCGTCAAAAGTCGACTGGTGGCGCCATCTATCGAACAGTTTGGAAGCTCCTTATCGACAGGGGGAAGAAAAATTCACTTCTCGTTTCCCTCGGGGTGATCCGAACCCGCGACCTTTGGCGTTGGAGACCGTTGCTCTTCCAACCTGGCTATTGGAGACTTGTACAGATTTTCTTTAAGATTGACGTAATGAATTCTGCTGCGTGTTTATGTTTTTATAGGGTAGATTGTAATTTTATCGGTGATGCTATAATTTCTGAATGTTTTAAGTAAGGATAATTTATTATTATGGTTTTCTCATGGTCAATGAATATTTATAATATGGCTTGATTAAATAATTTATTAGTGAAATTTTTTTTGCTGAATGAATGGTTAGAATATTGTCTGGTTAATTTGTTGCTCACAAATAACGAATTGTAAAGTGCATATTGCGTGAGATTTTATCACTTTGAGTAGAGGGGTAAGATTTTAACACTTTACTGTTTATAAAGGGGAGAGGGATCAATTATGTTTATTTTAAATTTGATTGAAAACAGAATATACTTCTTAAATAAATAAATAAAAAAGATATCCTGGAAGTTTGAAATTTTATTGACCAAATTTTCTTTTTGAATGGTTTTTAAGATCACAAGAAATTTATTCTTTTCGAATAAAAACATAACGAACAACATATAAATAAATAAATAAATAAATAAATAAATAATAAGCGTTCCTAAAAATTTTAACAGCTAAAAAGTAACTAATGAAGAAACAATAACTACCTACATTTCAGTATTTTCTGAAAGGCACTAAAAAGTGCTGTTTTAAAATAAATTATTACAGGACTAATAAATATAATACATATGATAAATATAGACAAGCAAATATCTGCTTGCTAAAATCGCAGGATTTGAGGAGGTACAGCAACTGTTTCCTTAAAATGCATTGCGTCTGATAGTGATTGAGGCAAAACTTTGGTCAAATATTTGAGAGTTTACCTTTCGTTAAAAGTCACGTAATGTTGATAGGAAACGTTCATCAAAAACGACGAAATACAGCTCAAGGATTTCTGAATCGTCAAAAGTGAGAGTTTTATTTCTGAGAGTGCGTGTCGATACGGCGCTAATCAAGAGACTGAATAATGAATTTGCTTACAGTTCAATTTTCTTTTGTGACATTACGATCATTTTTAATTGGCTGGTTTATATTATTTTTTTTTATTTAGATATCGAACCTGAAAGGGATATATTCTGTGTTTAGTCAATGAGCAAAAGCTTGAGGTTTTGTTTGTTTGAAGTTTTTAGTCTTCTAATTTGCACGAGTATAAAAATCACGTTAGTGATTTTTCTGTTTATTTTGTAACATGAACGATGCCCATGCTAAGGCTCTGCTCTGCAGATTTACGAAGTTTACTTTTATTTATCAGAAGATATAATACCCATGTATCGTTATTCTGACAGAAAGCAATCGAGCAGATGCTCTTTTTCTATAAAAGCATCGAATCTTTCCGATAACTGTGTCAAAATTTTCATTTAATCTGATTTTCAGGAACTAACCACGAAAGATTGTTATGCGGAAGGAATCGATTATAGTTTAAGGTAAGCATATTCTATAGGAAATTGAAAAACGCTGCTCCATTCTTCAGCATATAAATATTAATTTCTGTAAATTTCATTCATTTTTTTATAAAAATGCACAGCTGCGAACTATTCCTTTTTTATGTTAACACTATTTCTGAATCATAATCCTTGTCATATTTAATCGCAGAATTATTCAATTAATTAAACTCAAAATTAGACAAAGATTTCTATTCGGAAGGAATGATAACTAAAAACAGAAATAGTTGACAATTAAGTATATGCAGATAGATATATTTAAAATTTTTATTTTGCTAAAGAAAAAAAAATGCTTTAAATTTTAAAATATAATTTTAAATATAAATATGCAGATTGGAGGGATGGGGGGGAGCACTCTACGGTTTTTAGCATTACAGAATATTAGGACTCCGGTACTTTTTTGTTAGAAATTAAGCCCTGATTTTTTTGATGCATTTTCTGATAGAAATTATGATCAGGGTTCCATGATTGCCGAATATTTATTAACGTCCTTTTATAGGGTAACATGCGCCAGGATTTTTTTCACTGTACCAAAGGATCAAAGTTTTTTTAACAATGTTCTTATAATATAGGAAAGTGTTTCATGATCTATGTGTGAGGCTTCATTTTTCTTTAATTTTTGTACATCAAAAATCATTCGGGCAGCGAACCGGTTGTGAAATTATTTGAATCCCACCACTGCATATCTTCATTAATTGTAGGTGGTGTATATATCCCACAGGTCCTCAAGGGGTTAAGGGGGCACAGGATCTTTGAGTTTGTCAAAACAATCAAAATCATCGGCGTTTTCAAAGTACTGAAACACAAACAGTATACAATAAAGAGCTTTTTATTTCCCTTTCCGCCTAAAGTATATACCTTTAACTACATTATCTACAAAAATAAATTTTTTATCTACAAAATTGATGTTTAAATTTTAAATTTAAAAATTGATCTAACTAATGCGTGATTAAGTGCTACGTACATGATAAAACTCTAAATTATGCATACAGAAAAGAATTTTTGAACGAAATAGAATCATAACACATCTGCTTATAATTAAAACCAAAATACATGCAAAAAATTTTGTTTAAAATTTAACTTTAGCGCAAAATAAAAAAAAGTTTAAAAATTTCATTTTTTTTTTCAAATTTTTGAATTGCAAAAAAAAAATAAATAAATAACCAAAATATGGGATTTTTTTTGGTTTTAGCATGTAGGCTGTAAAGAAACGCATATTTGGTTAATTTTTTTAATCTGTAGATTGCATAGTTTAGAAGTAACAATGTGCGCAAACTCCAAATTTACTAATCTGAGAAAGCGCTTTTTAAAATTTCAATATCTACGGACATTCATTTATACTCACCGTCTATAAATGATTATAACTCAAGAAATAACGCAGATTTTTGACTGAGTTTTTTGCATATTGTTGACAAATTTTAAAACTCTCAGAGTTAGCCAAAAACCGAAAATCGATTTTTTGAAAGTTTAACCCCCTCGCTGTGCAGCGCGAGCTATGCTCGGTCATGCATCCGCCAAATTAATACTATTTGGTTGTTCCCACCAGTTTTTTTTTTTTTTTTTTTTTTTTTTTTTTTGGAAAACTTTGTCTGATTTAATCAGGACATTTTCCCGATTACGATAGTCAAAATTTTCTGCTTTAAAGAACCGGTGATGAACGATGAAAATTGTGTAAAAGACGCTCATCGCGAAGTATTACTTACGCAGCGTAAAGGTCCTGTGCCCCTTTAATCTCAACATTTATTCCATACGTTCTACCTTTCTTCAACGCAATACTATTCCTACTATTAGCTCACACTCTCCCTATATTTATTTATATATTTATATATTTATCTTGTACAAATTTTCAATCGTTAATAAAGTACTCATTATTCATCCTATCAGGTTGAAATAAATTTTTTTTAACTTGTACTGGATGACAATTGATGTTAATAAAGTTTTTTCAAATATTAGTTAATTAATTAAATTTTAATTTATTAATTTTAGTTTTGCATGGGAAACAAAATGGCCGCCATTGGTTATTGAATTTCAATGAAAGTATTTTCAGTAAGGGTTACCATAGGGGGGAGGGGGACCCTGTTCTGTCGCCAAATACCACCAAGTTTGTCGCCAACTTGGCGATATATCGCCAAATTTTGCGGCCAAAATGAGTCGACAAAAGTGACGCCAACTTGGCGATATCTGTAATATTTCGCCAAATTCCCATAGAGTTCCATTGTAAACCTACTTGCTTATAGAAAATCAACAAATTGAGATATTTTAATGCAACAAAAACTCATATTAGCTTGATTATATTAAATTTTTCTTTGATGGCCTAAGTAGGAATTGACTTTAAAAACAAAATTTTTATATTACTTCTTTATTAAGAAATCTTCATTTACAAAATCAATTAAATTTGTGAACAAACAAGTAATTTTCTTTTCGAAGTATGCCGTTTCTTTAAAAATTGTTTGACAATCACGATTTACTAATCAGAATTCTGTCAAAGCACTTGATGCAGATATGAGAATATAATTAATACAATTATCGCAAACTTTCAAATTAGCCACTATTTTTTTTTAATTCCTTTCGATTTCAGGTACCTTTAAAAGTGATAGAAAATCAAAAATATTTTAATAGCTTATATTTGATTCTTTAGTTTCATGAAATTTTTACTGAAGGTTATGAGCCCATTGTTGCCAGTGGGCTACTTTTATTTCCTACAGATTCCTTGATTGGCACCATTTTTTTTATTGTAAAATGCGCCTTATTTATTGACATATTAATTAAGACGATAACAAGAGGAATTTTACCATTTCAAAAACGTGGTGCCAATCAAGAAATCTTAATTTAAAAAAAGAATTTCTCTGGCAACACTGTATGAATCTTATAGATGCCCAAATTGACTTACTATTATGTTCATCACCTAGGAAATTTAAAAGTTATGACTTAAAAAAAAAAAAAAAAAAAAAAAAAAAAAAAAAAAAAAAAAAATCAGTATATTTTTCCCAGTGTTGATCATTTTCAATACATTTTATATCCAAACTCAATAAAAAACAATTAGCTCACTGTGATAATTCAAGTATGAGAAATCGTGCGCGCAGGACATATAAGATGAATTCATTTATTAAAAGTCACTAAATTTCAAATTATATTAGAAACAAAATTCTACACTATTTTTCAGAAAATTGACTGTAAACATATACCTGTTTTACCCCTTAATTGTAGCTCCCGTGATATTACGAGCTGTGTCTTTCAGTGACATTGTTTTAATGCCAGCAGTTTTATAAAATAATGTAGTTGACTTTATAATGGTATCATTGTACCTGTCATTAAATGAGGTGTATACTTCCTTTTCAAAAAAGTGGTGCCAATAAATAATAAAAAAATTTAAACCATAATTTAATGCGACCGTTAACCCCTTGGGGACGAGCATCTTTTACAGAATTTTTAATCTTTAATCACGGGTTTTTTAAAACAGAAATTTTTGCCTAATTGAATCAGGAAAATGCTCGGATTAAATATTCGCAAAATTTACAATAAAAATTTACTGGTGAGAATAATTCCCCATTCTGAGCAGCTTACGCGGCACGAATACCGGTCGCTCGTTCCCAAGGGGTTAAGAGGTTAATGTGTGTTTAAAATTTTATATCCAAAAGTTAGATGTGCAGCGCTTGTAATCTATATTAGACGTTTCGGGTCTGGTGTACTATTAATAATGTATGTTTTTTCATCGAGCATTATTTTGTTTTAACAATTACTTTTGTTACTATCTACATATAGTATATGGCTATGTCTTTCTTATTATGACTTCATTCATGTTTTGAATAACAACAATAATAAAAGTTTGCTTAATTATCTTTGCACCGTTGGCGATACTTTTATTTTATGCTTATATTTCACTCTTTAAATTTAAAATATAGGTTACTTTTCTGAACAAATCATGTGTGATAAAACGCAAAGAAACATTAGAAACTGGCAATATCTGTTAAACCTTGTTGTAATACAATATTTTCCAAACGTCTCCAAAAACTCTTCCTTTGCCTATTATCGTATAAATATAAATTGAACAGTAAACAAAATAAGTGCATTCGTTAGATTTAAGACAATGAGGTAATCTTTAAACTTCAGTAAATCTATATGGATAGCTACGGTTCACATTATTAAAGTAAAAGTAAATTTGTTCTTAAAAAAAAAAAAAAAAATCGAACCCGAAAGGGTTAGGGACACATCTATTTATATAAAATCCAAGTCTCTGTGTGTCCCTTACAATTCCAGTTGGACCGCCTCATTGATCGCGGCCATATCAGGGTTAGGCTTCCTACGGAAAAATCAGTACCAGCTTTAACAAGGAATAATTGTTGAAAAGTACTAATGGCGGGTTTGCCAAAATAGATTTTGACCGATTTTGCAAAACACCGCCAATTTTGGCAAAAATAAGTTGCCATATATGAAGCCAACTTGGCGATAGCTGGCTAATTTGGCGAAATTCCCATTGATAAACCATTAATCTTTCATAATCGAGCACACCGCTATTTAAATTTAAACTCCGCGCATTGAAGATTTTTTTTTCAAAATCTGTGGGTCAAATTTTAAAGTGTAATATACGAAAATGTACGTCTTTACATCTTCATCCCGATGCTACTAATAACATTACCGCCACTAGGCGGCGCTGTGCTATATGAGTTCTAAAACTGCCTAATTGTGATGTGCTTTACATAACCGGGTACGGAAATTAAATGCTCGGTATTTTTCCAGTATAGGGGCCTTGACGAAATAGAGAAAACTGCCTTAGTGGAGAAGAAAATTTAGAAACATATTTTCTGGCAACATATTTCCTCTTTTTAAAATGTGTTTTTTTCATATATCACTGCGGAACAAGAGAGAAAAACAGCTCATATTACTGCTCAAGTGTTGTATACATGCATCTTTATATCTCATTTTCCGTCATTTTTGACGGGTTGTCTTTCTAGTTTACATATAATTTGTCAGTTTCAAAGATACCCCTGAATTTGTAAACAGTGTTGTCGCATTTACTGGATTTTTTATTTAAAAATCGAATTCACACAAGAAAATTTAGAGCAGCAATTTTCTTTTATTTTATTTATTGAATACTTATTTTTTTATTGAGAAAAAAATAACTATTAAAAGTTACTGGCGAGAATTCGGAATGCCTAAATGAAAAAAACGGCAACACTGTTTAGCATATAGCTAGTGATCAGTGCTAAACTGATTAGGAATCAAATTTAAGATTTTAGTTATTCTGTTTGTTGACAGATGGCAGCACTATTCATTCTGTGCTGTTGTGAAATCTTATATATGACATCATCAGTTAGTTGATGTTTGGTTTTCTGAGAGTTTGGCAGGGAGCATGCTGCTCCTGTTGCATTATTGTCTTTTTTTATTCGATTTAATTTATTTGCATCCAGTTTAGGCAGGGGATATATTTTATAATGTAATTTAACCCGTTAGTAGTCGCGCGTTGGTCTTTTCCCCGCCCGAAATTCGTTATCTTCCTGTAATTCATTTCCTGTTAAAGTTACGATAGCCAAATTCCGTGTAGCTGACCTTGAGTGTACACACTCTTGTGTAGTGAAATTGCAAGTCATTCCTGCTATTTCTTAGCATTTTATCGCATTCTTAAGTTTCAATCGGTCTAAATGACCGCGTTGCGACCACTTGTGTTAGTTGAATTTTTCCCCCTCGTGTTCATACTTTCCCATTTCCGCGAAATCTGTGGGGAAAAGTTTCTTCGAAGTACGGCTCTCTGTCTGTTGTTATTTCGTCTTTCTTCTTCCTGCTATTTTACTCGTTCACAGAGTACTTTTTTTACTTTTAGAATGTTACTTAAAATTGTTTTATTATATTAGTTGTGAAGTCAGTTCGCACAAAAAACTGATTCATGGTCACTTACATTTTTTTTTTCATTGTCAAACATTGCGGGGATAAATTCTCAAATTGATAATCGTTTAAATATGGAAAAAAAGGGAAATTCATCATCATTATTTGAAAGAATTTGCTTTCCATTTATTACCGGAACATATAAATGAAAAAAAAAACGGACAATAACACAGCCAAACCATTAAAAAAAAGAGAAGAGAATTTTGTGGGAATCAGTAAAAAAATTGCCGTATCTCCAAAATCTGAAAAGTATCGTTTTTGTACAATAAAACGAACTCGAAAGATAAAACAGTTTTCTCAGAAATGTAGTATGTATATCTGCGAAGAACATACATATAATTTATTTGCACAATAATGAGAATTTTATAATGTAGGTTAGAAATTACGCAAATAAAAATCTCTTTTGGATAATTCAGTGAATATTTATGCTATGATTAAAAAAAAATATTTTAAGTATTTTTCTAAAATTTATCTATTTTTAAATTTTCCTACTGTAAGTAAAAACACATTTTTTTTTTTTTAACAATGCCGCAGAAAATGTTTTTTTATTATTATTGAAATCCAATAGACGGTATCTAACAAATTTAAATTTGTTGTCCGTCATCAATTGTTCAAACTATTTTTCAGAATAATGTTTTTCAGAATACGAGAGAAAATTCATTTAAATAAAATTATTGCTGCATATTTATAATTTCGGAGAAAAATTTCTTATTGTTTTTATTATTTTAATGAATGTTATTATAAAACAATAAATTATAACAATAATACCTTATTATGAAATGTACAATTGAATATTTATTTTAATTAAATAGTTGCTGTAAAATTATCCCTATTAAGATGAAACTTTCAGTGATTCTATTAATTAAAATAATTTATCCATCTTAGGATTTAAATCTGCAATTGCAAATGTATTTAAATTAAATATATAGTTTCAATAACTTATTATTTACTTTATATAAGCGAAGTTCGTATCCAGAGTTTTTATTCAGGGGCGCTGCTCCCACCCTGAAATAAGTAGAAAAACTACAAATCGTGCATTTTCATTTGAAAAATTGATTTAATCATAAAATCTCGAGAGCCCCCCCCCCTCCTCTCCCCCCCTCATACACACATAGACACCCCACAAAATAAATAAATAAAACGTAGTTACAACATTTACATTTATAATTTCGAAATTAAGTATTTTTTACCTTTTTCTTTATTATATATATACTAGAAAGGTAGCCCGTCAAAAATGACGGAAATTTAGATATAAAGATATATACAACTCATGTGCAAGAATATGAGTTTTCTCATTTGTTCCGCAGTGATAGATGAAAATAACACATTTTAAGAACAAAACACATTTATGAAAAACTGTGTACAGTAGAAGACCACTAATCTGCACAATTCCAAGTTTTCTGCAGATTTTTGCGGTCATGTCTATCCAGTCTTTGTTTACATTTTTTTAAAATTCATATATTGGACAATTTAGATTATTAAGCCTTAAAAATAAATAAATTACACACTTGAAGTAAGGTAAAAACTATTAAATTATCGTATACAATTTCATAAAATGGTATTATATGGTATTATATGTGTGTGCTTCACGATCTTGGTTACGACTTTGGCGAAATTGGCTGCAACTTGTCACAATTCTAATAGTGTGGACCTCTATAACAAAAAAGTAACCAGTTTTTAGTAAAATTTCTGATATAAAGTAGTTTTCAAAAACTTGTGTAAAATTGCAGGCCGTTCTCATGTTATGCCAGTCCTGGGAATAATATTTCTAACACTGTAGAGTTTCCATGTATATGTGGAATTTAGAAAAGATTCTTCAAAAGAAAGGTCCTGAAATGACATTGTAATTCCTCTAACTTCAAAGTTTAATCGGGCCCTGATGTTGTTTACTGAAATCTAATAAATACAGTTATTTTGAATATTACAACAGAATTAAACAGCTAAACTTATTTAACTTAAACTCGCTGTTACTTCCCGATGTTATTTTTTAGTATTAAGAAAGAATTTTTCAAATCATGCACATTTATAATTTTTTTTCGTCTTTAATAACTAAATAATGAAAAAATATGCTTTTGTTCTGATCTCATAAATATGACAATAAAATAATGTAACTAAGAGACATAGCAAAATTAAATCTTTGTGATTTCAAACCATAAACAAATGAAACCGCCACCATTTTACATACTATGACGTCATTAGAATATTGTCCATTGATTGTTGGAGAACTTACTTTGTGAATGATTACCTCAATGATTTAATATTTTTTACGGTTCACGATGAATGAATCACTTGTGTTTGTTTAGGTTTATGGAATGAGATATTAAGCCGTGAACCCAATTTCAATTAAAGTTATCCAAAGATATACGTATTTTTAATCGAAATTAAAAACAATGCTTTAATCTCGAAATAAAATGTTTTAGTTTGTATAATTGGTTATTTCTGTTAATTATTTATTTAGGTACTTTTCCATTATAGCGCATTTTTAAAAAAAAGCTTGGCGTAATTCGGGCATCAGAAAGTGAGATATGTTGCCAAAATATACAGCTATGAAAACAAATCTAATGAACTTTTATTTTTGTTTATATATGCACTTATATACATAAAAAAATCGTTTCTAAATATATATAATATTTTTTTATATACAAATTACCGCACAGATTTCAGATATGAACCGGGATACCTATGTCGCTAAAATGGTGTTATTTTGCCGGCTATTGTTTTTTATTTATTAATAAATTGTTTAGGCACAGATGTCATATTCGCCCCATATTGGCGCGATTTTTTTCCGACGCCGATTTGGCGAAAACATCAACAGCATAAGCAACAACATCCGGGTTACCATATCAAGCAAAATAACGACACTTTGGCGCCGGTTAAGTATACATTGCGTGTATGACATTGGCGTCAGAAAAAAAATCGCGCCAATATGGGGCGAATATGACATCTGTGCCATTGTTTATTTACTTTTATTTTCTGTTTTTAAATTATATAAACTGTTTTGTTCTATAGTTATTATTCAAACTTTTATTTATTTATAGTTATTTCCTTTTCAAAATGATAGCAAATAATTTAAAAATATATAAGTAACTGGTATTCGAAAGCGAGATTTCTGCCGAATTGGCGTCAGAGAAAAATCACGCCAACCCCGATGCGTATATGACATCTGTGCAAAAAATACTTCTGTTTCTTTATAAAAATGGATAAATAGTTTTTTTACATTAAATAAATTGTATACATATGCAAAAAATTGCTTGTGAGTATGAAGCAGTAAATAGGTTGTCAGAAAATACGTTGGCAAACTTCTTTCTCGCCAAGAAACTTTTCTCCGAAGTATTGTACGTACATAAGTAATGATTGCTAGAAATGCATTTTTAATTATGATATGCGCTTTTATGTTTCACTACATTTATACATACTATACCGTGTGTATAAATGCTACAGTTCATATGCAGGGCTACACAAAAGAATTCGTAAGGGTTCCTGAGTATGAGAATAAATTGCTTAAAGGTGGTTTTTAAAGGAGTTATGCAGTTTTACGCTGAACTGCATTTAGATTAGTAAGAAATATTTGTAGAATGTAGATAAAATGATATACAGGGTCACGCAAAGAATTGGATACATAACCGTCCATGGATGGTAATATCTGGAAATATGATTTCAGTAGCTTTAAGAGTAGCTTAAATTAAATTTTAGCTAAATAGTGGCATGTAATAACGGTACTATTGCTATGGACGGTAACTTCTGAAATCAATTTTTTAAAAAAAATTATGCGTTTTCTAAAATGTTTACTTAGTTATCTTATTTACCTTATTTCCCTAAATAACGAAGTTTTGTTAAAGCATTCAGGATGTGTTGGAAAGTGTTTCATATTCTATGCTTAACGCATGATTTTTCTTTCTTCTTTAGTCTTATTTCGCATTTATTTTATTCTTAATTTTTAGTCTTATACTGCTTTAGGTACTGATGTCATATTCGCCCCATATTGCCGCGATTTTTTTCTGTCGCCAATATCATATAGGCAACACGTACTTAACTTGCGCCATAGTGTCGTTATTTTGGTTGATGTGGTAACCCGGATTATGTTGTTTATGCTGTTGATGTTTTCGCCAAATTGGCAACCGAAAAAAATCGCGCCAATATGGGGCGAATATGACATCTGTTCCCTGCTTTATAGAAACTTTGGCACAGTTGTCATATATACCCCATATTGGAGCGATTTTTTCCGACGCCAATTTGGCGAAAACATCAACAGCATAAACAACAACATCCGGGTTACCATATCAAGCAAAATAACGACACTTTGATGACAGTTAAGTACCCGTTGTGTAGATGACATCTGTGCCGAAACTTTAATATTTAATGTTTAAGCTCTTCGCTCCACTCACCTTGCATATAGTATAAACTATAACACAGATAGCGCAAAATAATAGACAGTTTGATACTTTTCCACTGTAGGGGCTTTGGCATTTTTTAAAAAAAGTTTGGTGTAATTTGGGCATCAGAAAGTGAGATTTGGATACTTTTCCGTTATGCGGATACCATTGTCGCCAAGCGTAATAGTTGGCGCAAAATGAAAGTCACGTGAATTAAGGCATTTGAAAAATAAAAGAAAAAATATTGTCGTACTAAAGTGAGCATTTAAAAAATATAACATTTGAAAATTCCAGACTTTTACGAACTATTTCATTAAATCACAAATATATACTTAAAATAATTGAACAAATAACTGTTATAAAATAAAGCAATAAAATAAAACTCATATTAAACTGCTGGCATAAAATTACAAATATCTTTTAGCATTTTGAAATAATTGGCGAATTAGCATACATGGTACTTTTCCTTTATACGGACAGTGTGTAAGGACAAAATGTATGCTAATGCGCCAATTATTTCAACCTTGATCGTAGATTTTTATTGTAAACCATGCGAAACATTGTGATTTGTTATTTATGAAACGTGAATCACGTGAATGATTATTGTTTAACCTTAACCTTGGAAAGCTTTTTAATCTGCTATTAATCGAATTAAAAATGCTTTTTTTTTTATAAAGTTGTAGTTTACTTTTACTGCTGATGCTGAGATGGATTTTATCATTTGGCAATTACCAGATGATGAGAAAGTTGTGATAAAACTGTTCAGGAATTTGGAATTCTGCATAATAAAAGATTGTGTTCAAAAAATCATGAAATGAAATTATGGATGAGTTCTGGAAATCCGAAATTGAGTTGTAGCTTACGATCATGCGAAGAAAGCGTAGAAATACGACAAAAAACTTGGTTTAAAGGATCGCGGGTGACTTTTCTTAATGCTTTGAGGTTTATATATTTATCGGGTACAGATGTCATATTCGCCCCATATTGGCATGATTTTTTTCGGTTGCCAATTTGGCGAAAACATCAACAGCATAAACATAATCCGGGTTACCACATCAAGCAAGATAACGACACTTTGGCGCAAGTTAAGTACCTGTTGCCTATATGATATTGGCGACAGAAAAAAACGTGCCAATATGGGGCGAATATGACATCTGTACCATTTATCGTGCAAAGAGTTGACATCGATTGAGTTTTGTGAGCTGCAACTTGATATGAACCACAACACAACAGTGGAATGGAATAGTTATTCGAGAGAAATTTGTGCAAATGCTTTATGTTCTCGACCAAATAGAAAAATCGGTGGACCTAATAAAATTATAGAAGTAGATGAAAGTCATGTATTATTTATACAGATTGTTGGAAAGGATATAAAACAGATGAACTGCTAAGTGCTGGTTATGATCATTTCACAGTAAATCACAAATACAATTTTGTCGACCCTAATTGGAGTATGACTGAATGTCATACTCCAAATGTTGAAAGATTATGGGGCATCGCAAAATGGCGCAACAAAAGACATCGGGATGCTGTTTGTCATCATTTAGAGTCGTAACTCACAGATTTTATGTGGCTACGCCTTCATTCAAAAAATGAAATGTTTACTGCAATGCTGAAAGATATTTATAATTTTATGGCAGCAGTTTAATATGATTTTTTATTTTATTACTTTATAGTATAACAGTTATTTGTTCATTTATTTTAAGTATATATTTGTGATTTAATAAAATAGTTCGTAAAAGTTTGTAATTTTCAAATGTTATATTTTTAAAATGCCCACTTTACTATCGAGAATGTTTTTTCTTTTATTTTTCAAATGTTTCAATTCACCTTATTTTCATTTTGCGCCAACTATTGCGCTTGGCGACAATGCTGCCCGTATAATGGAAAAGTACCGCATACATTTTGGCATGGTGTCCGTATAACGGAAAAATATTGAGAATTGTTGTCAAATCATATAAACAGCTATGAAAACAAACTTGATGAGTGTTTTTTTTATATGTTTATTTTATATGTATATTATTCATGTTTTTATGTACAAATTACATCTGTTTCTGTATAAAATTAGAGAAACGGCTTTTTTAATCGTATAAATAAATCGTATAAATATCGAAAAAAAAATGCATGTGTATATAAAATGAAACAGTGGATAGGTTCCGGGAAAATGTTGCCAAATTTCTTTTTTCGCCAAGGCACTTATACTGGAAAAGTACCTAAAGCACATTAAAATCGCGCAGTTAGGAGCTCATACAGTACAGCGTCGTCTATTGGCGGTTATTTTATTAGTAGCATCGGGAGGAAGATGTAAAGATGTACTTTAAATTCTCACCCATAGATTTTGAAAAAATATCTTAAAAGAGCGGAGTTTAAATTAAATTTTGGTGACCTCCTTTATGAAAGATTAATAGTTATAAATGGGAATTTCACCAAATCAGCCAGCTATTACCAAGTTGGCCAACATTTGGCGCTACTGTGGTAACCCTGCATTAGTATTTTTCAACAATTACTCATTTCAATGAGGTGGTCCTACCGGAATCGTGAGGGACACACAGAGACTTGGATTTTATATAAATAGATATATATATAATATGCTGGTGAATTAGTGGTATTGTATTTGATTTGCTGTTGCATGTCATAGGTTCCATTTTTATTTTCAGTTTAATTGTTCAATTTAATGTCAGTGTAATATATTGATGCTAAATTTATTAATTTTATTTTATTAAATGGATATAGAGTGCCGGAATATCATAAAATTCTACCTGACTCTGATTCTGTCCTTCCAAAAAAAAAAAAAAAAAAAATACACCTATCACGAATTTAGATTCATATTCGTAAATGTTTTCCTACTAATTATTGATTCATAGTAACATCAGAAATTCAATCAAATCATTTACTATTTACTTTTAAGTATTTATGCAAAACGAAGAAAGAGTTATTAAAAACATTTATCTAGAGGCCAACTGAATATATACTTAAACAAAATAAATAATTTGCTGTAAAAGGTTGTAAAATGAATAATTGCTGTAATCTTTTAAAGTTCAGTCAATATTTTCAACCTACGTTATCTGTTTTCGATCATCTGATGACACCGGCAAGTTTCCCCTTCGTTTTCGGCCTGCTGGTAACGGCGGCAAATGGACCGAACGCGACTACTAACGTTCTAAAAAATGTCGCGACTACTCTCGGGTTAAGGCTTTCGTGTGATGTAAGCATACTAATTAGACTGTTAATTTTAACTAGAGAAATTTGATTCTAAAACCAGAACTGTATGCTTCATTATGTGTGAAATTTTTGTAAATGTCAAGTTTTTTTTTTTTTTGTGTGTGTGTGTGTGTTGTGAAATTAAAATAAGAAAAATTCAAGGATTTCTTTCTTCAAATTCTCTACAGCTAGCAATATCCTTAACTATAAGATAAACGTAAGGTGTTCCTGAACCACCTATATCTTCAATTTTGATGGAATTATAGAATGTCGCTGGCAGTGGCGTGGCGTCCGGTCATCGCTGGATGCGGCGATGACCAAGCAATATTTTAAAACTCTTAATAAGCTTTTAAAACTCTTCGATCCAGTTTTAGCAGAACATTTGGAGTTCATGTATAAGTGAAGGTAAGATTTAAAGTTTCTTTTTTGAACATTCAGCCATTGAATTTTAGAGTTAATAATTTTTCACCACAAACTTAAATAATTGCGATGACCACCGAAAATTTTCACGCCACGCCACTGGTCGCTGTCTTCCAAGAGTATAAGGGAATGAGTTCGGAGCCACATCGATCGTCAGACATATTAACCCTTCATAATAGAATTTTTTTTCCGATAAAAAAAGTATATTATAATTTACTGCGGAAAATTAATGTATGATCTACTTTGAATTCGAAAATAGAAAGTATTTTTGTCAGAAACAGTTTTTTTACTCGATCTTCCTTGATCAGGATCTTGCAAAATCCCATTCACTGATCTCCAGTTTTTCTTGCAATGCACCCAAATTTTAAATTCACTAGTTCGTCTGGTTCACTGACAAAACTATAAAGTAAATATTTTCAAATTTCTTGTTGAAAGTCGTTTACTACCACAAATTCACTAAGGTAAATTTCGCTTTACTAATACAGCGAAATTTCATCCAATAAATAAGGCAATTATTTTAACCCTCCGTCTAGCAGACGGGTCCATTGGACCCGACAGGTACATACGAAATATTCATTCAAACCAGAAATTTCTTTAAAATAAACTAAGTATATAAACCAGACAAAAATAAGGTAAATAAATAAGTTAAATAGTTTTAAATAAAAATTCTGGTGTAGAACGTTTTATTAAAACTTGAATAAAATTCCCGGTAGATCTAGGGTTAATTCTAAAATGTTCTGACAAAGTAATTAATCAATTAAAGTCACGAGTGTTAAAGCCAGGAGTATGATCGTGGTTGGCAGCGAATGGGTTAACTCACTGAAGGGCGGTGGTTCATTTTTGGATGACTTAATTTTAATTCTTAAATGCCACAGTGGAACCAGAATTTTGGCATGAAAATATTCCTTTTATAATGTACGCAAAGGAAAGCTTTTACTTATTTTCAAAACAATTTGTTTTAAAATTCTGGGGTCAATGAATAATTTCAGCATTTTACGCATAGAAGAACTTTGCCCCTGAAAGGGTTAAAAATATTTGTATGATACTACAGTCTGAGCTGCCAACTTTTCACTAATCTTCCGTAATATCTGGATTAATATGACCCATGTTAACCACTTTCGAACCAGAAAATTTATTTCATGAAACTCTACTTATTTAATTCAAGGTTTGTACGTGGAGCATATTTAATTTCATTTCTGAAAAAAAATTCTGGTTCTAAACACGTATTAAACCAGGGTCAAATTAACGAACTTATTACGGAAGATTGGTTTGAGGTTGGCAGTGGCACCTATGTATAGTTATAGAATCTACTGCTTTGGGGTATTTAAGATTAATATCTGCATAAAATGGATTAATTAAAATACGTAAAGAACGTTTTGAAAAATGGTTTTACAACTTTACCTCGAAAACAAGTTTAATATTTCTTGGGCACCAAAGAGAAAAAAACACATTGAAATCAGTTACTGTATTTACAAAACTCGGTCTCGCTCTATGAATCCATCATAAAAACTATTTTGAGATGCAATCTATAGTTTTTCAATAAAAAATATACATCTGTGAAAATTGTAGCAACTTCGTCAATTTTTTAAAAGGAAATCCAATTTGAAACTATCCATCTCATACTTCTCTATTGGAGGAAATCTATGTTTTGCCAACAATTTTCTTCCTAAAATCTTGACATTTTACTCATGGGCGGACCGTTGAATTCCATGTATCAGAATAGGGAGGAGAATAGCCCACCGTTCTATTGTTGAGCTCAGTGGTGGCTACACAACAAGATTAAAACGGAAACGAGTCGCAAGTCTGGCTACAATTGTCTTAGACAAAACTGACTACAACTGCCTTAAACTCTTGCCCGGTAGCAAAGTACCATATATTTACAATTACTAGGAAATTTCAGAGATTCACCAGCGGAAACATAGTAAGACAACCGTAGATCACACAATGAATAATGCATACATTAAAATCTTATAATGTTATTTATGTATTACTCAATATTACATATGAATGTTTAGTGAATCCATAGTTCAATTCCATGGATTATTATTGAGCATAGTTCTCTCGCCGGTCTGGTATATAAATTCTTATTACTGTCTATCAATGTACTGCACAAAGGAAGGTAAACTAAAAAGTTTTGAAAAAGTACTGTGCTACTCATATGTTGACGTTTTTCATTGCATTTATATGTTCTTAGAATTTGAAATTTAAAGAATAAGGAATATTCTGTTAAACATTTTAAATTTTCATTCAATATTTGACAATCGTAAGACCGTATATTAACCCTTTCGACCTCGGCGTTTCTTACACAAATTTTATTCGGTCAGCACCACTTTTTTAAAAAGAAGTAGGTCTTAGTTTGCTCTCCAGTCCTTATACCGTAGATGTGTGGAGATGTCCACAGGGGCCTCGGTCCAAAATGTTTTCGAAGTCGAAATTTAAGTCGTGCTTTGTTTAAATAAGCCAAATTTTATTTTCCTTTATTACTGGTACCAAAAACAAATTTTGCAATGAAAAATAATGTCGCGTCAGACGCGACAAAGGAGTGCAAAGGGTTAAAGGATAACAAACCCACATAAAAGGAAAAGGCTTTATGATTATATAGTAAAGTTACTTCATGGTAAGGTTTTAAATATAAATACGACTGTATAACCCAGAAATCAGATTCTGAAATATGATATGAACCTACACTGGACAGATTTGATAATCGCCATATTGTCGAGTTGTGTCACAGCCATATATTATAGCGGCAGCATTCAGTATGAAGAATATCACTCGCATCGCGTTTTCCATAAAAAGTTTTGGGACAGAAATTTTCTATATAACATTCAAGCTACAGAAGTGTTTATCTAATTATTTTTATGCTAAATATTTAAACAGTCCTTCAAAAGTATACATCTGAAAATTATTTACCAGTTTTAAGGGGCTCAGTACTCTTAAAGATTCAAAATTTTCGAAATTTTAATTTTTTTAGATTTTAAACTATTATCTTTTCTGAACATTTTGATATAATTATTTCTTTGAAATTACCAATAGAACGGAAATTATCGCTTTTAGAATTATACCATCTCAATATCTGAAGCAGTATTTCTGAAACTTTGAAGTCATTTTTCTCCAAATGACATTTTTGTGCATAACGCGTAGGATATCTCTAAAACTTCTGAATATTTTTTCATGAAATTTTTAAAACATATGTTTCATGTCAGTCTATATAAACTGAACCTAAAATTTTATTTTTATTGTTCAAAAATAAATTTTTTCTTGGTGATTGCAATGTTGACATTTTCAAAATTTTGCATTAGCTAAATACAACTTTGTATTAAAAATAGGAAATGCTTTAAATGCAAATTTATTTAGGTTCAGGGTTATTATAACAATCTGATGTATAATTAGGCACAAACAATGTCATTCTAGTTGCAAAATTTATTTTGTAATCCTGCGCGTAATCTGTTATACCAATTTTCTGCTCGACAAATGTCTGAAAGTTTCGAGCCCTCTGTAAATAATAATTCTGCATATTGTAAGTTTTTAAATACATAAAATGAAAGAACATACTTATATCTTTCATAGCAAGAAATATTGTGTTTTTAAATCATATACATTTTAAGATATTAAATGTTGAAAATGGTCTTTTTTTCATTTTTTTCCAATTTTAACAGTCCTGAGACCCCTTAACTATTCGCATTCCCCCAATATCATGATTTGGCCGATTTCGGTCATTAACTTTTACAAAGGCTTAACTAAGACTTATTAACTAGGCTTAAAAAACTACCAGGATAGAAATCAGCCTTGCAACGATAGGAAATGAATTGATCTTTAGGATTTTAAAATTTTAAAATTGCATAACTCCTAAATTACTTGCTTGAATGATTTCACGATTGGGAGCCAAAAGTAAATTATAACGAACAATCCAAATAAAATGTCATAATTATGGATTAGTATAGAAATTTTTAAAATTTATTATAATTTCCATATGAAGCTGACCCCCCCCCCCCCAAAGTATAACTGAAATATAGCATTAATAAGCACATGTTATTTCTAATCGATTGCCACCCGCATATTTTTACAATTATTTACAGTAGAGTTAATGAAGGGGGGAGGGGTATTAATTTTTTACAGCTGTACATTTAATAAAATATAAAATTTGATTTGTTTTATTTTCAATAAAAACATTGCATATTTAATGTAATGCATTTAAAAAAGGCGTATCTCACTCAAAATTACATAATTCATTATCTATTCAGTTGTCCAGAAAATTCATACCGATTCGTGCTCAATGGTAACTCTTAGCCCCCGGTATGCTATTCCTTTCTCCCAGCAATTAAAGTTTTGTCTCCAAAAAATAATGTTCAGTTGTATAAGCTAGCCGTAAAACAAAGTAGTTGTATCATTGTACCGAATAATCTCTACTGACATTTTTTAAACTTCTAAGCATTGCACATTTTCAAATTTTATATCGTCATATTGGGAAACAAGTAAGAAAAATGATGCGTTTAGCATAGATTATGAAACACTTTCCAACACTTCCTGAATGCTTTAACAAACTTCGTTATTTAGAGAAATAAGGTATATAAGAGAACTAAGTAAGCATTTTAGAAAACGCATGAAACATTTAAAAAACTGACTTCTGCAATTACCGTATGTAGTCAAATATGTATTCCAATTCTTTTGAACAGCCCTGTATTTAATCTGTAGGTTGATATATATACTATATAATGGGAAAATTTAGTTTAGCAAGAAAACTCATAACAGGTTGAAATTTCTCTGTCAGCAGTTTATACTAATAGATCAAAACATACTTGAATACATTTGTACAGCCGTGTAGTTAACCCAGTACCTTTATTACCCGCCACTATTTAGCTAAAATTTAATTCAAAGTGAAACACTCTTAAAATTACTGAAGTCGCATTTCCAGAAATTATCATTTATCGACGGCCATGTATCCAATTCTTTGCGTGACCCTGTATATATTTTTATCAATGTTCTACAAACATTTCTTAGTAAACCAAATGCAGTTCCGCGTAAAAATGCATAACACATTTAAAAACCACCTTTACGCTATTTGCAATCATACCCAGTAACCATTACGAATTATTTTGTGTGGCCCTGTATATGAATTACAACATTTATACGTACCATATACTATGCATAAATATAGTGAAACATAAAAGCACATAACATATATAAAAATGCATTTCCAGCAATCATCGCTAATGTACAGTAATTCGGACACAATTTAGTATCTGAAATATTTTGTGTGTCCCTGTAAATGCTATGCACTTCGTATTATACACGAAATAAGTTATAGTAAACCTCAGCAACGCATATCAATTTCATTATACATGAAATAATTTAACATAATTAAAATACGCCGCAAACAATTCCCTCCACCCCTATATCGTTCTGTAACGGAATTATTTTGTGTGGCCCTGTATATGATAAATAACTATTCTGTGAATCGTATATTCTATAGAATGCATATTTTAGTGCACTTGATAAATGCATATGAATTTTATTACATTTGAAAGCATGTAACATCATTAAAAACTATTTTAAACGATTTTTTTTCCCATAGGCCGTAATTAAACGGAAAATTTTGACTGCCCTTGTAAATGAGCCAAGCATGCTAGAAACTTTATTTGAAATAGGGATCGTGCTATGATAGAGGTCACTAACATCCAAAAATTTCAGAACGATCCGACTATATTTACGAGAGTTAGAGCGCGGACAGACGGACAGACAAACCGAAGTCATAAACACTTTTCAACTTTGTTGGAAAGTGTTAAAAAAGTACTTTTAAATGCAATTTGTTTGAAAGCTGCATCTCTATTTATTTTTGATGTACTAATTTTTTTGTAATTTTAGCGTCATTTGTTAAAGTTTGGCAACTCAAATACTCCATTTGTGTAGAAAGTAAAGGAAAAACATTTGGAAAATAGCAACTATACCTTTTTCTAGCCATTTTCCCATAAAGACTGAAAAAATATAATTAAAATACGTGCTATTTTGAAAAAATATAAATCAATGATATTTGATAAAACATGGAGCTATTATAAACTAAATTTAATTTTAAGTACCTATATTAATATTACAAACAAATGAAGGCATATGAATCATTAGATAGCCGATTTGTTTTGGCGAGATTTTTGCTGATTTCTTTTTGCTGGATTAGTGTATTATTCTGAGATAGTGACGTCCGATGCATACTCTACTGTAGATGTTGTTTAAGGCTGGATCGCAAACGAGGAATTCTTCAGCGGATGCGGATGACGTCGTTTTATATAAAATAAAAGCGCGTGTTTTAAGTCTTAAAACTGAACTATCTAAATTTATATGCATATTGCATATGTATATATATACAGGGTTATTATAATTAAAGTTCGCTTATTCAGAAGGTTCTAGAGCCGGTTCTATGGCTCCAAACGAAACAAAATTTCACTAGTACGTAGTTGAAGAGATGCGCTCTGCGAAAATCGAAAAAAAATTAGTTAAAATTTTCGTCAATAGGTGGCGCTGCGCCAATATTTAAGCCGATATTTGCAGATTCCTTTATTTTGTAAAAAAACAAAATACAGGAAATTTTATTTCACAGTTGGTAAAAGTAAACTTCTTCAGATTCGTTATATCAATTTCGGTCAATCCAGATGAAACGCACAAAATCACAAAATTTCACCCAACGTTTGAAAAAGATCACATTTTATTCAAATTTTCGACGAACGACGTCAAAGTGATGTCGCAACTTCGAAAACTTGAAATACCCTTCTAAACACCTGACGATTTAAAACTTGCTGATAAAGTGTGTCTGTGATTTTTTTTGACACGGGAACAGTTGATTGTTTCTGAAAAGCATTTGAATCTACGCTTTGTGGAGAATGGTAACTGAAAGAAAAGGCACTTCTTGTAAAGTTATTTTATCAAAATAACGCAACGCAGCTGTTCGAGAATTCCGGAAAGTAAAAGATGTTAGACGTGAACCAATGTCGGATCGTGGAGTTCACAAAATGATTAAAAAGTTCGAGGAAACAGGAAAACTCGACATTCTTCTTGGCAGAGGACGAAAAAAGGTAGACATTCCTAGCATTGAAGATATTGCGCCTTAAATATTGGCGCAGCGCCACCTACTGACGAAAAATGTAACTATTTTTTTTTTCGATTTTCGCAGAATGCATCTCTTCGAAAACGTATTAGTGAAATTTTGTTTCGTTTGGAGTGATAGAACCGAATGTAAAGCCTTCTGAATAGGCGAACTCTAATTATAACAACACTGCATATATATAAATGTTTTTCATTTTTTTTTTTTTGGGGGGGGGGGACACTAAATTCTGAAAAAGCTGAATTGCTGTTTTCTAGTATTTGTTTTTATAGTTTATTCGTATGACTATTTTAGAAAATACATTTTATTCACCCTTACCTATTACACCCCTTTTATGCAGTGTTGTTATAACTCTAATTATAACAACACTGCATATATATATATGTTTTTCATGGGGGGGGGCGATACTAAATTCTGAAAAAGCTGAATTGCTGTATTCTAGTATTTGTTTTTATAGTTTATTCGTATGACTATTTTAGAAAATACATTTTATAGTACTTTCGTTTGAAGATATTGTCAAAGTATATGTGAAATATTTCGATTTTTAAAAAGTGGTGAAAGATGAATTTTAAGGGATCTCAGGACTCTTAAAATTGGAAAAAAAGAAAAAAAAAAGACCATTTTGAACTTTTAATATCTTAAAGTGTATTTGATTTTAAGACACAATTTTAATTGGAATAAAATATATAAATATGTTCTTTCATTTCATGTATTTAAAAAATTGGAAACTGCAGAATTAGCATTTACAGGGGGCTCCGAACTGTTAGACATTTGACGAGCAAAAAATCGGTATAACAGCTTACGCGCACGATTACAAAATAAGTATTGCAACTAGAATGAAAATTTTGGTACCTACTTATACTTCAGATTATAATAAGTACCCTGAACCTAAATGAATTTGTATTTAAAGCTTTTCTATATTTTTAATACAAAGTTGTATTTAGCTAATGCAAAATTAAGAAAATTTCAACAGTATAATCACCTAAAAAATATTGTTTTGAACAAATAAAAAGGAAATTTTAGGTTCAGTTTCTACAAACTAACATGAAACATACGTTTTGAAGATTTCATGAAAAAATAGTCATAAGTTTTTGAGATATCGTGCGCGTTATGCCCAAAAACGTCATTTAAAGAAAAATGGCTTCAAAGTTTCAGAAACGACGCTTCAGCTATTGAACGTGTATAAATGTAAAAGACATAACTTCAGTTCTAATAGGAATTTCAAGGAAACAATTATATCAAAATGTTCAGAAAAGATAGGAGTTTAAAATGTAAAAAAAAAAAAAAAAAAAAAAAAAATGATTTTGAAAATTTTAAAGCTTTAAGAGTCCTGAGACCCCTTAAAGTACCACTTGAGTTGAGAAACAAACTTTCGGGACAAACTTTGACTGTCAGAAACAAACTTCCTGCATTCATTTGAGACACTCTGACTCTCCCTCCCTACTGTCCTAACATGGCTCCGCTTGATTACCCTTTCTTTCTTTTT
Organism: Maratus speciosus; assembly: GCA_963932465.1. Classification (NCBI taxonomy): domain Eukaryota; kingdom Metazoa; phylum Arthropoda; class Arachnida; order Araneae; family Salticidae; genus Maratus; species Maratus speciosus. Next base: position 218,439,927 of record OZ010799.1, on the reverse strand, counting down.
CTCAAAAATTCTGTTCGTCTAAAATAATTTACTCTTTGAAAGACATAAAAAGACATCTTGATAAGTATTTTGCCGTCAGATCCCAAATGTTTTGAAAAAAAAAAGGCATTTGTGAAACTTCTGGACAGATGGAAGAAGGTTGTAGAACAGAATGACACGTATGCGATAATAAAGGTATACTAAAATTTAAATTTTCTGCGTTTTAATTTTCCTTCAAAATCGGGACGAACTTTCCGGACAACTGAATATAATAAATGTAAAGATGAAAAAATGACTTTGTCAGATTATCAGGTAGTTCATAATTTTTTTATTAAAAAAAAAAAAAAAAAAAAAAAAAAAAAAAAAACTAGTTCAAATTTATTATGTGGAGAACTCTTACTTATACTTTGAAACAGTATCAACAAGTGCAGAGAGAAATTCGTCGCTCAAATTAACCTCTAACATCCAATACGAATTTGTTTTTCATGTTTGAATTGTTAAAAAAGAATAAACTATGGAAATGGAAAGACTTTTGATAAAATTTTAGACAATTCTTCTAAACTGCTCTGTGACACCCATTTACGAAACTATGAATTTTTAGGTACGTTCGCAATTATATAAACACGTAGCACCTACAGTCGTAGTTCAGTCCGTCCGTCCGCATATAACAGAGCAAAAACTACCCAACCGAATGGTCTGAAATTTTTAATATATAATTGTTGCAAAATTTTATCGAGTCATTTCAAATTTTATGTAAATCGGATGTGCAGTTTAATTACAGTGACAGTCAAAAGTTTTCCGTTACATTACGGACAATGGTAAAAAATTATTTCAAGTGCATTTTAATGGCGTTACAGCATTTCGAACAGAATCAAATGGATATGCACTTATAAAGTGCACTAAAATGTACATTCAGTACAATATGTGGGGTAAAGAATATTTATAAAGCTTGTTATATTACGATCGCACCTGATTTGTCACGTTTGACGTGCAATTTCCAACTATTTTTTTAATTACAAAAAATATCTTAATTACTCGCTAAACATGCATTTTTTTCATATTTCTGCTCAGTAGAGTTAATACATTAGTGAAAATTATAATTGAGGGCTCATTTTGGTAAACACTGTAAAGTCCATTATCATTTTTATTTTCCTTTACCCATACTGAGTGCTTTTTAGGTGCGTTCGTAATTATATAAATATGTAGCACTTATAGTCGCCGTCTAGTCCGTCCGTCTGTCTGTCTGCACACAATAGCGCAAAAACTATCCAATGAATGGTTCGAAATTTAATATATATAATCGTTACTGAATTTTGTTGAGTCATTTCAAATTTTATAAAAATCGAATTAAAGCTTAAAAATGTATTAATGAAAGTTTTCTCCATTCTATTAAATCCTATCATACGTAATTAATAAAGGATATCACATGATCGGTAATGATTCTAGGTCGCCATGTCGATGACATCCTAGTTAAAATGGAGTTTTATTATTTTCGTATTACTGAATTTAATATATATAATCGTAATAAATTTTGTATTTATGCATTTTTTATAAGAGTGCAACAGCTATTGCACCAAGATTTGAATACTTATAAAACTTGATATAGTAGAAACACACTTCATTTGCTACGTTTGACGTACAATTTCCAACTCGTTTATTTTATAAGTGATTCTAGTATGCACAGTATTACGCTCCTGTGCATGAACAATGTTACCTCTTTTCTGCGAAACTTTTCAGAGTCAAAATTTTAAATAACCACACGATCTTTAAAATACCATTTTTTAGGACAACTCTTTTGAGATATATTAAACTAGAACCTTAAATTCTATCCAACCGGATAAAAAATATGTATGACAGAATAAACGAATTGTTTTACATAAAACATAGTCTTTTGAAGACAAACTTTTTTAACAACTTAAATAATTTTTAAGAAGTGGTTATAGAAGTAGTTTACTTTTATCAGAAATTATTTATTTCGCCACTTCAAAACTATATTTAAAAAATATTTCTTTAATAAATATCTTTATAAAAATAAATGTTTTTTAGTTAAAATCTTATTAGTTTTGTTTATGTAACTGCTGTAATACAAAAACCTAAATTGAGGAAAAAAAATTATGAGATCTTTCAAAGAGTATTTTTAGTGCGTTCAGTTATTTTTTTTTCAAGAATAATATAAACTGCATTTTTATTAAATTATTACATAACAACGGATTTTATTGCATAAGTTAAATCATATTGTTCTTAGGATAAATAAGTAATATATTTTTTCCGATAAATGTGTCGTAATCACATGAAAAAGTTTTGAATAATTTATAGTTATTATTTTATATAATGGCAACGCTTATACAATTCACTAGATTATCACCCTACACACCTATTGAACTGGAAGTAGAATCTTTAAAAGTGCAGACAGAGTTTTGTTCCGAATAAAGTAAATTCCGTAGAGGACTCAAACTTTCTTTAATACCTTAGACATTTTTCAAGAAATGTTTATACAAGTAAGGTATTTTTCTATATTTTTTTCCCTTTAAATGCTTTATTTTTTTTCGCCACAACAAAACTACATTTTAAAAATACTTCTTTAATAAATGCTTTTTTAAAACTAAATTTTTTTATGTAAGATCTTGCTGACTTTGTTTATGCAATTAAAAACTAAAACCAGGCAAAAAAATTAAAAAAAAGATTTTTATGTAATTCTTCGAAGAGTATTTTTAGTACGTTCAGTTATTTTTTTTTTTTTTTCAAGAACTGTATAAACTGAATTTGCATTAAATTATTAAATAACAACTAATTTTATAGCGTAAGTTAAATTATCATAGGCGTAACCAGCCTTTTGAACGGGGGGGGGGGGGTGCCCAGACTTTTTAGCCGGAATATGTTGGATACAAACAATATCTTATATATTAAAACCTGCTAAAACGGAACCTTAATAAACCGGCCGAATTTCCGTTTCAGACAGGTTTTCCTCTTAGAATTCATAATTGTGTGTTATTTCTTTTAAAAGGGGCTCAAACGCGATTTTTTTTTGCGTGAGAGGGTGTGAGAAGGCGTTCAAAACATCAAAACTAAATCTAATGGTAAAAAAAAAGATATGTAAATCTCCTTGCAGCAGTGAAATAAGACAGTGACTAAGTGTGGTAGCAAGTGTAAAACTTTTTGCCCCCTAACTTCTTACAAAGATTAAAAAACGCCTTTAATCTTGCTGGAAACTTTTATAGGCACAGGAGCATTGTATGAGACGTAAACCTAGCATTATCTATGTCAAAGTCTTGTAGATGAAATTTTGCCGGATGATAAATCTCAGATAATACATGCTGTACACAAGTACATACCCACGAAAGATTTTCAGAATGTGACTCCATGACTTCTTAGGGATCACTGGTGGAGAATCAAGAAATTTTGGAGGAAAGTGCATATAAATAATTATTATAATATTATAAATAATTACAATATTCATTAATAATTCATGTTTTTTCCTCAGAATGTGTCCAATGTATTAGGTAAAGCAATACACTAAATTTTGTCAAGATGATAAAAATTACATTATCATGATGCGACTGTAATAATAAAGATAGGTGCTTGTCTGTCTTCGTGTGTGTGTGTGTATACGCGCGAGCGCTGAACTCTGAAAAACAATGCAGTCCTCACAGCCGCAAGATTTGACAGGAAAGTACCTGTTTGCCTGAAGTCATGCATATCGAAGACAATTTCTGGAATTTTAAATTAATTTTTTATGCGAATTTTTTCCAATTAGTAAAAAAGAATCCGATTTATATATTTTATCCAGTAAACTTTGTCTTTTTTTCAATACAGTTTTTTCGAGATTCTTAGAGCGAATTTTCCATTTGTAACAATTTTTTAATGTTATTTTTAGAGGGTTTTTTCGCGTTCCTAAAAGAAATCCGGTTTAAATATTTTACCCAATTAGTTAATTTCGTTCCCTTCTGTCCTTTAATCTTTTGCGAATTTTTAATGCTATTTATAACGAGGTTTTTTGCACTTTTGGGCGAGTTTTTGACTTTTTTTTTAAACATAAAAAACTCTCCGGTAATTTTTGCAACTGCCGTGATTAAATTCAAGTTGAAAGAATGTCAAATCAGTTCTCATAAAAAGCTGAAAATTTAATTTGGCACGGAAAAAAATCGCGATATTTCAGGATTCGTTTGTTTCGAGGCGGAAGGGATCGTAGCTTGGTCGGGGGTACGTTGCCAAATGCAGTTCCACCCCCCCCCCCCACCCAATCCTAGATTTCTTCAATTCTATGTTCGTTTAAAAAAAGCAACCAGCGAAACTCCAATAGTAATGAAGTTTTCTTTGAGGGGCAGAGTTTGAAATAACGTGCGGGATTGCGTGATTTGTGCACAGAAAAGGAAAGATCCGTATAATAAAAAAGGCTGTGCAGTATTTCCGCCCTTAAAATTCTTTCACAGATCTGTGATTCTTCAGTGAGTATTTAAAAAAAAAATTTAAGTTCGCGATTTTTATTTCTTTTGTGGAACTGCTTAAAATCAATTCGTGAAACGATTTAAGAATTTCTTCAAACGAGCGTGAAAAATATCGTAAATCTCGGTAAAAGAGTGCAGAAGGAAATCATGAATTTCGTCAAAGATTGCGCAAAAAAATCAAGAATTTCGATAACTGATTGACGAGAAAGTGTTGCAAATTTCCTCAAAAAGTCGCGGAAAAGAGCAGAGGATTTTGTTAATTGGTACGGAAAGATATCGAGAATTTTCTAGATCGGTAGCGCAAAACTATCACGAATTTCGACAAATGATCCCTGTAAAAAAAATATATTTCGTGAATAGGTCGCCAAAAAAATCGTCAAAGGATCCCGGTGAAAAAGAGAATTTCGTCAAGGCATCGCGGAAAGAAAATGCGAATTTCATCAGAAGATCACGGAAAGGAAAAACGAATTTTGTCAAAAGATCGTGTAAAGAAAACATGAATTTCATCGAAGGATCGTGCTAAAGACATCCCAATTTCGTCAAAATATCGCGGTAAAAAATGCGAATTTCATCAAAGCATCGCGGTGAAAAACACGAATTTTGTCAAAGGTTAGTGTTGAAAAGTGCGGATTTCGACAAAAAAGCGCGTAGAAAGACGTGAATTTCGTCAAATGATTTTGGGAAAAATTGTAAATATCATGTAATGATCGCAGAATAAAGTCGCGAATTTCATCAAAATTTAAAGCAGTGGGCTAAAACATTAAAACCGGGTCCTTTTCATAGTTTCAAAAGAACTCCGCGAAACGAGAAGAAACTCCAAAAATATCGTTAAAATTTTCAGAGGAAAAAAATTACTGTATTGACTTGAAAGACTTCAACCATATTCCTTTCACGAATGTCAAAATATGGTCGCGTAACACGAAATTCAACCAACCAACCAACTTCAGATTAATTTTAATTTTCTGCGTTATTATTTCTCATTTTCAAAGGAGGCAGGGTCTGTGCACCCCCACCTTTCCCCCGGCTAATCGCCTTTTTAATTACTGTTTCACATCTGCATTCCCTTTCAAATTTTTTTGCTTCATTCTAGACTTTAGACTGCGAAGTCGAAGAGACAAATAATTTCTGTTTCTATCCTCGTCAAGAACTTGCGTTAATTCCTCATGAAATTGCAGAAATATGCAATAGAAAGAAAGGTGTTAAAAAAATCTCCCAGAAAAAAAAAAAAAAAAAAAAAGACGTCAAAGTGGGATTATAAAATCTGCTTTTTGGCTCACTACGATTAATACAGATTCTTGTAAATATTCTAGTTTTAAAAAAAGATAAAGAACATGATTAAAAAAAAAAAAAGAACGTGGATTTTTTTTTTTTTTTTTTTTTTTTTTTTTTTTGTTATCACAGTTCAAAACTTAGGCTGTTAGTTATCTGAACTAAACTAATTTGCTAAACTAACTGAACTCTGCTTTCACTTCATTTTCTTTTGTAGACTTCGATTTTTTTAAATAATTGTGCTTGAGTCTGCGCAAGAGGGGAGGGTTCCCGGGCACCCAGGGCACCCCCCCCCATGGTTACGCCTATGATTATATTGCTCTTAGAATAAATAATATTTTTTTTTATGATAAATGGTGTTCCATAAAAATGTTTTGAATATTTTATAATTAAAACTAAGGTAGCATTTAGTTGAAACGATAAAATACTTTTGACAAGGCAAAAAAAATACCTTTATTTATTCATATTAGATGTGTTTCATTGGTCCGACGGCAACATTCTCAATAATAAAAACGAAACAAATATTATCGCAAAAAAATTTTAGATTAAAACTGATAAACAACTGATAAACGTACTTATCCCCTTAACGGTTCCATTAAATTACGATTTAAAAATTCAAATTGTTTATTGGCACCAGGTAAAAGGATACTGTAATAAAGCCAATTACACTATTTTATAAAACTGGTGGGAATCAAACAATCTGAATAAAAGACACAGCTCGTGAATATCACGGGAGCGAGAATTAAGGGGTTAATCATCTGATCCATCCTATGGGAAATAGACTGTTTGATGTTATAAGGAAAAATGGTGGACCAATATCGTATTAATTTACATATTATTTTTTATTTTTTAGACAAGTAGTCTTATAATTTGTTAACAGCGTATTTTTAAATCATTGCTAATATTTTTGTTAACATACTTATTTATTGCATTAGGGGCACTCCACATCAAATCAAGCTGTAAAATATCAATATGTAACCCACCATCTCAGATTCGAATGAAACTGCGTGTGTTTGTTTTTACTATTAAGATATGATCACCAGTAATTTATTTTGCTCGTTGGTGAAATAGCTCCTGATAAAAATATCAAAATTTTGGAAAATTACCATGATTCGACATTCTTGATTACTAAATTTCCAAAGGCATCATTTTATTTATGAAATAATATTTCAATATCTAATGAACAAATCATCTTCAAATAATTTAGGCAAGCTAAATAAAGTATCTAAATTATGAAAATAAATATTGCTGTAATGTTAAAATAATTTTAATGTATCTAAAAAATTGTATCTTCAGATTAAGTAAAATAATGCATTAAAAAGTGATAAAATATCTTTATTAAGATTTACAATCGTTTCGTCACACCAATGGCGACATTTTCAAAATCATTTATGATTGAAAATATTTTCACATAATTTAAAAACAATAAACATAGTAAACAATGTCACGAGACATGATGCACAATGAAAAACATTGGAAACATAAAATTAAATTAAAATTAAATTAGCTATTAGTGAGTGTGGATTAATTTTCATATAATTTAACAAAACAATAACATGGTAAACAATATCACGAGACAACATGCATAATGAAAAACATTGCAAAACATAAAATAAAAATAAAATTATCTTGGCTATTTGCGAGTGTGGATTAATATTTACTATTGTTATTAAAATTATATAGCATCTCTTTCCAAATTTTAGGTAAATCAAGGGACACTGAATCATTGCAAATATTCTTGTTGCGTAAAAATATCTCTATTGATTCTCGGATTATGGATGGTAAATAAAATCTTGATGTATAAATTAACTTGCTATTTTTAAAATCGATCTGTAACTGTTCTTCGCTGCACAATCTGGCCAAAGCTGTGGTTCTTCTGTTGTACTTGATGTCTACTATATGTTCTTTGATTCTGGTTTTAAGTTGTTTTCTACTTGTCACACCTATATAAAACTGCTTTGTTCCATCTTCTTTTGTGAAGGGTATTTCGTATACTCCTGATAACTGGTTTGACTCTATTGGATCTATTTTCTTGCATACTATATTTTTAATTTCATAAAAGGTTTTGCGACTAGGGAGATATTGAATTTATTGAGTTTATATTTCAAACGTTCGAAGAAACCAGGAAAATATTGTAAAGGGGATAACATGGAATTTTGTGGATTGAAACTTCTTTTCTTTTTATTCTTCAACCTCTTAATTAATTTTTCTATGGTGCTTTCTTTGTATCCACTGTTTCTTGCAATATCATATATTGTATTTATTTCATTATTTAATTGCTCATAGGTACAAACAATGAATGCTCTATGAATAGAATGTCTAAATGCAGAAACTTTGTATGAAAAAGGTGCTTGAGCATTATGAGGGATAATGGATTGACTGGCTATGGGTTTTCTGTAAACAGTGCGTTCTATTCCTTGGTGCGTCTTGATTAGTAATACATCTAAATAAGGTAGCGTACCATTTTGTTCTATTTCCAATGTGAATTTAATTTTAGAATCAAGGCTATTAATCTGGTTTAAAAAGTTATTGAGCAAGGTATCTGCATGTTGCCATATGATGAAAATATCGTCTACGTATCTGATCCATGCATGGGGAGAATAATCCAATTTGTATATATCTATTTCGAGTGGTCGTAATATGAATTCAGCTAATAATCCTGATACAGGAGAACCCATTGGAGCTCCGTTATTTTGTTTGTATATTTTGTCGTCGAAAGTGAAGTAATTATTATTAACTATAAGATTAAGAACACTCTTTAGTGTAGTTTTCATATTATCATTAATATTCTCCATGCGGTCAATGCAATTCTTTATATTTGTAACGGCTTTTTGGGTATCAATAGATGGGTATAAAGAGACTACATCTAGACTAGCTATTAAATAATTCTGAGGTACATTAATGTGATTCAAATATTGAATGAACTCGTATGTTGAATTAATTACATGATCAGAGCAGGGCAAAATATTTTTCAATAAACTACAAAAACTTTTTCCATAAAATATGTGGGGCTTGAGCATTTAATTACGATTGGCCTTATTGGCATATTTATTTTGTGGTCTTTGAGTCTTTCGACAATTGCTGGGATTATTGCTAACTTATTAATTCTCATTAGAACTTTCATATTATCAGGCCAGCTCCCTTTATTAACCAATTCATTAACTTTTTTGTTAATTATGTTAAGTGCATTCTGCTTAACTTCTTGACAATCCATATTGTTAATGCATTCTATCATTTTATTTTTATAGTCATCTGTATTTAATACGGCTAATTTATTAGATTTATCCGTTTGGATTAAAATGATTTCTGGATCAAGTTTAAGCTTTTTAAAAATATTTAATTCATCTTTTGGTATCCTTGTGGGTTGCTTAATTAATTTCTTCAGCTCATGGTACATAACATTACGAATTTCTTCTTTATGATCGTTATGAATCGACTGTAGAATATTTTCAAGTTCTGGGATGATAGATTTTAAATTAGGCTTAGTTGGAAAAATGTATTTTGGCCCCCGCTCAAGTACTTTTATTTCCTCTTCCGTTAATGGTCTGCTAGATAAATTCAGAAATTCCACTGGTTGGCATATACGGTTAACATAGGACTTTTGTGCGTTGCAAAGGTTGCCTATCTTGCGAGTTTGTACCATTTCTTTCAAGCGGATTTTACCGTATCTATATTTTTACAGGCGGTGCATGAGAATATCAAAAATATACTGTGCAGTATAATGTGAAAATGTTATACCTGGAAGTTTCAATCCACAAAATTCCATGTAATACAATATTTTCCTGGTTTCTTCGAACGTTTGAAATATAAACTCAATAAATTCAATATCTCCCTAGTCGCAAAACCTTCTATGAAATTAAAAAATATAGTATGCAAGAAAATAGATCAAATAGAGTCAAACCAGTTATCAGGAGTATACGAAATACCCTTCACAAAAGAAGATGGAACAAGGCAGTTTTTTTATAGGTATGACAAGTAGAAAAAGTTAAAACCAGAATCAAAGAACATATAGCAGAATCAAGTACAACAGAAGAACCACAGCTTTGTCCAGATTGTGCAGTGAAGAACCCTTACAGATCGATTTTAAAAATAGCAAGTTAATTTATACATCAAGATTTTATTTACCATCCATAATCCGAGAATCAATAGAGATATTTTTACGCAACAAGAATATTTGCAATGATTCAGTGTCCCTTGATTTACCTAAAATTTGGAAAGAGATGCTATGTAATTTTAATAACAATAGTAAAAATTAATCCACACTCGCAAATAGCCAAGATATTTTATTTTTATTTTATGTTTTGCAATGTTTTTCATTATGCATGTTGTCTCGTGACATTGTTTACCATGTTATTGCTTTGTTAAATTATATGAAAATTAATCCACGCTCACAAATAGCTCATGTAATTTTAATTTCATTTTATGTTTGCAATGTTTTTCATTATGCATCACGTCTCGTGACATTGTTTACTATGTTTATTGTTTTTAAATTATGTGAAAATATTTTCTATCATAAATGATTTTGAAAATGTCGCCGTTGGTGCGACGAAACGATCGTAATCTTAATAAAGATATTTTATCACTTTTTATAGCATTATTTTACTTAATCTGTTTATAAGTGATTTTTATACATGTTTTTTATAATTGTATCTTCTTCGAAATAAAAAAAAATTACAAAAAATAATGAAATCATTAAAAAATCTTTATCAATCAAAGGTGGAGTTTCTATGACTATTTTTGGGGTTTCAAATTTTGCATAATACTATATTATAACTGGATCTGAAATAAAAATAGTGGGATTTGGTTGGTTGTAGTAGTATTTAAATCATATTTAAAATTTTCAGTATTTTCAGATTAAAAATTTATTCAAAGTATCATCCCTGGAAATACCTTTTATTTATACATTTATTTTAGTTTTTGAATTATCTTTTATATTCATTTCTCATGGAAATAAAAAATAATATTGTTTTTTAGTAAAACCATGGGTGTTTTATGGGGGAGAGCAATTATCAATTTCCAGAAAAAGAGAAAAATCACTTGCTCCTCACTGCCCAATAGAAATTTTCAAAATAACACTACTAATCTTTAAATTCATTCTTGCATTACTTTGAGTTGCTGGTATTAAAAAATACCAAATTACACTCTTTTCAACAAATTTGAGATACTGTGCATTAAAAATAGTAAAAAATTGCACAGCCAATTACATTTATACCCATCAAATAACTATATCTAAAAAACTATTTAAAGCAAAATGAGAGGGAGCTTTGTTAGTGATTACTAAAGTGAGACTAATGTGATATAAAAATAATCACATTTAAATCATATAATAAGGGTTAGGAAATTCAGCTTACTTTCTGATTTAGGATCGTCCACGATTTTTTTTTTTTTTTTTTTACTTATCCAGGTTATCTCAGAAACATATCCATTTATTTATGTGAAGTATCCATTGATTTGACCTGCAAATAACTTGTGAAGGTGTTTTATAAAAGTGTGTTTCTTGATTATTCAGATTTTGTCCAAAATTTTAGGTATTAATTAAATTTTATATAGGTCTAATGCAGGGCGCGAAATTTCCACTCGCCAGATCGCCATTGACGAGCAGTTATTTAAGGTTGGGGAATAAATTTCGTCTTTTAAAATGTTGTGCTTCAAATCAAACTATACATACTCAGACTATCGTGCCTCAATTCAGCGACACGCGGAAGTTTTTTTTAAGTCAAATGACTGCATTTATATTTCAAAAGGAGAAGAAATGCGGTGTCACCCACTTCCACATCGTCGACGAAGGAAATGACAATGACAGTGCTAAAGCTAAGGGTTTGTTGAATAGTTTGAAGGAATATAATTTTCCTAAAGTTCTGTACTTCCTCTTAGATTTCTACAGGAAATTGAGCTCTAAGTGTCGCGTTACAAAACAAGGAACTTATCATTTCATCTTTGAAATAAAAATTGAACATTGCTTCTCAGTACTGACAAGCCCCACCAGTGGTCAAGAGGTTCTGCTCTCGAAGCTGGTAGACGGGAGGTGCTGGGTTCGAAACCAATGGCGCCCGTCGGCCTAATCGTTCGGAGTTGTCGTGGTTTTCTTCGAACCATGGATTTCCAAGCGTTAATACAGGTTAGATTCCCTTAGAAAGAACCCCACGAAGGGCACCCCCCCCCTTAGGGCCTATATCCCTCGTGTAGATAATTGGGCGTCATAAACACAACCAACAACCAACCAGTACTGACAAATCTCGAATCTAGTGCTGAACCATTAGAACAGGAGTTTTTGTCCAACTATCCATCTGAGGAAAAATAAAGGTTGTGCAGCTGACAAATATTAAAAATGGAGAGCAAGAGTTTCAGACATTAAGAGGGATATTAATTGAATATACAAAGGTATACATCAGAGAAAGTCTGCAATATATGTTAACTCCATATCAACAGATGTGGTAACATCTCTGCACGTTTTCACACTTAGGGTTGATATCTCAAAGAAAAAAATTCTTGAATTTGGGTTAGAAGAAATAAAGAAAATCTTCATGTATTTGAACTCAAGTCTTTTTAATGAAAAAGTGGATATTGTATTGGCAGAGTGGGCAGAATTCAAGTTTATCTTCCCTTCACTAACACTGAAATATATGCTACAGAAGTTTTACAATGAATGCATTCAGAAAGATTCCTGAATTTACCCCACATTCTAACATTTTTTGCTGTCCTACTAATGAGCACAGCTTTCGGGCGAGAGAGGCTTCAGCTGTGACAACAGTCTCAAAACTGCATGCAGGAACTTTCTAAAGACTGAGACACTGTATGATTTATTTGCTCGGAATTTCTAATAATGGACACACCCCGACAGAGTTTGATCCTACAGCTGCAATTGGCATGTGGTATTTCAACGCAGAAAGGCAACACTATACAAACATGAAGCGCTAAAAGTACAGGAACTTTTTCTTTCATAACTTTTTAGTGGCGTGTGACAATTTCTGTAACCACTGAAACCTTATGGCAACCTTATTTTGAGTTATTATATTTTTTCATTTTGCTATAAATATGTTTTGAATTTTCTATTTCTACATTCTTTTATGATTGCGGTCACCAAAAAGTTCTTCATACTACATCTGTTAACATTTTTTTTAAATGTCCATTTTTAATGAATGTAAAATATTCTGGATTTAACAGACAGCTCCTTCTAACAATGGTTAATTTAAATTTAATTTGTTATAAATAGTTCATTTTCTAGAAGTCGTGGTGGCCAACTTTGCTGTTTGAATGAATGTAAAATAGTGGCTAGCAAAAATTTAGCTTTTAAAAATAGCTTTTAAAATTTAACTTTTCAACTGAAGTTTCATACCTTGGTCTAATGGGTTATACACTAGAGCTTTCATTTTTGCTCCTTTAAAAAAAAAATATATACATATACTAAATTTATAATACAAAAATTGTTTAGATAAGATTAAATAAATAGATTCAAGGTTATAATCATTAACAAAGTACTTATTTTTCTTTTAAAGTCAATAAAATTAAATATAGTTGTTTGTGGAATCAATATTGTAGCTTTATAATATGAATGTTTACTACTTTTGATTGACAGTTCAAATGATAAACCAGGAAGTAATCTTCTATTTTCGTATCAGGATGAATTGAATGGTGTACACATTTAACTTACTGCAAACATTAAGTGTTTTGAAAGCAAATGATTTATGATAAGTTTTATTTATTTTTTCTGAAGAGATTAGTATTTCTAACAGTTTTGTCATTTTATTAATTTTCTAATGATCTTTAATTTGATTTATTTCATCACAATATTGTTGATGGATGGATTTTTGATATATATATATATATATATATATCCAAAAACCAAACCAAAAATTCGAAACTACGGAACTGATCCAACAATAAATAAACTAAACCAAATGACAACAACAAAATAACTAAAAACAACTAACTTCGAAAGCAACATACTTTAAAAACGGCAAACTTTAAAAACATTCAAACTAAAACCAGGAGAAATTGAATCCATGGAGACAGGCGGCATGCACTTGCGACATGCAACTGCGGAGTTAAAACCAGTTTTTATGTGTACAACGCTCCCCAAACAACCTGTCAAGACCAAAAAGAAAAAAACTAACAAATCGAATGAGCTGCCAAGACCCATCGAAAACCAACAACTGAACATGAAACCCCAAACAATCGTGCACGCAAACCCTGAACAGTCAAAGCCACAGTTACTTCTCTCTTCGCATCCACATTACCTCTAAATCTCTGCGATAAGTCTTACACTTTACGAAATTTAGTAGCAGACTCTTCAAAAATCTCTCAGGATAGCCATGGTGCAATGCCAGAATATACCATTTGTAAAGTTCTTCAATTTTTTCTCCAGTATTTGATGTCAATCTATCTATATGGTTTAACCCGTTAATAAAAATATTTCTATATATTGAGATATGCACATTTGATCCAAAATTTAAGATTTTTATAGTTTCAAAGTTAAAGCTTTTTCGTTTATCATATATATCTATTTTTATCTCACCATTTTTTATCTCGATATTAATGTCTAAATAATTGACCATGTTTTTACTTTTTGACTCCAATTTCAAATTTAAGCCTTTAGGATAACAATCAAATTTCTCTTTCTTCACATCATTGCATCTGACTACTAAAACGTCATCAATGTAACGAAAGCACCTCATATCCTAATTTATATCAATTTGTTCCTCATACATATATAAGTAGATATCGGCTAAAATCGATCTACAACATCCCCCCATTGGAATACCTCTAACTTGTTTGTAAACAATTTTCCCGTCATATAAGTAGTTCTCACTCACTACAAAGTTAAACAAATTAGTAAACCATTCCTGTCCGATAGTTGAGGAATTATATTTACTAAAAAACTCCATAATTTTTATTTTAAGATTGTCCAAATCTATACTATTATACAAATCTTCAAAATCATACGCTGTTAAACTTGAAATGTTTTTCATTAGATTTAAATGTTTAATTAACTCAAAGCTGTTTTTTATTATACAAGCCGGTTTATCTTTCAATGCTTCATCAAAAATCTCTTTTAATAATTTCAACAATTTTTTATTACAATTTTCGAAATATGAACCGAAACCACATGTAATAGCTCTAAAAGCAACCGGATCTTTATGAAACTTTGGAACCATTACCAAATATGGAAAACTGGTACTATTTTGCTTTATTTTATTTTTTTTATAATATGCTTTTACTCTATTACTAATAACTTGTTTATTTGATTTGACAATTTCATAGTTTATTTTATTACCATAAGCCTCCCTGAGTAATTTACCATATAATGTTTTACAAATAATTGCGTAATTTGTGTTAGCTTTATCTATATACGTAATTATAAATTTATTCTGCAATTCTGTTATAGATTCTTTCAAATCCTTATAATACGTTACCGAAACCCCCTCAGAGTTACTCTCAAAATTTCTACAGAAATCTTTTAAAATATAATACTTCCATTCCTCGAAAACGCTAGCAGGCAAATTGTATTTATAAACTAATTATTGAATAAAAATATCTAAATCCATATTCAAGCGTTTTTTTGCCATATTTCTTGTTAATACTCTCTTAATCCTGTATCTCGTCCCGTATCTCATGATTTCACTCAAATTCTTATTATGTACAATATCCAAACTACCCGTTAATACGTGTCCGTATGTTGGATTTATATATTCGTTGAATTTCACTTCGTGACAATAGCAAACATTATTATCGATACTTTTTTTCAAATCCTTTGCATAGTCGTTATAATTATATATGAGTCTGCCCATCGGTTTAACATATTTAAAAGCCTTAAAAATCTCTATATTTTTATCCTGCAGCAGTCTATTATACTTATTTAAAACTTTATTAATGTTAACCCCTTTTAGATGTGACCCCATGTACTCCAAGACACAGTATATTTTGTTATTTTCGGCATCTTTTTTATACATGCTCTTTACATAACTATCTAAATTTTGTTTTCTTATTCTAAATCTCAATAGATCTAGAGCCATGTCAATATTGTTGTTACACGTTTTTTTATGCAAATTCCTCAAAAGTTCTGGTATCATTTTCTTTTTGACATTAAATATAATGTTTTTAATTACTGATTCGTTATCGTTTGAGTTGTAATTTTCGATAACTTTTTCGACATCCTTGCAACATTTTAATTTCTTTAATTCAACGTTTGTCCTATGATTTTTATCCCTGTCATAATCCATTATATGTTTTGTCCTTTCATAGATTGAGACATCCAATAATTTTTCTCTAAAATTCCTTATTACATTACTTTGATCGAACTTTACATTCATTCCATATGGGTATACCGTACCATACTTTACCATCATATTTCTTTCACTGATTAATCTTTCAGTTTTATTAGGAACAATTTTCAATATAGAAATCTCAATATTATCAATTCCATGCCTATCAAAATATGTAATCTCAATTTCTTGTTCCTCCTTACCACTTTTTTGTTTTCTTATGTCTGTCTTATGGCTGTTAATTATTATATTCAAAGGAGTTGAAGTTTGTCCTATGTACGACATATTACAAACTCTACATCTCAGTCTGTAGACACAATTATAAGCCTTGCAGAATTTTAAATACTCTCCATTACCATTAACCTCTACTATACCCCCGGCACATACACACACTTTACAACGTTTATCTGTACAAGTTTTTAAATTCAGTTCGCCCAGACCATCTTCACCCTTTAGTTTTTTGTTATAAAAACATTTGGTTTTATATTTGACTATGTTCTTCTCACCTCTACCACCATTTTTTAAATTTTGGGCCACGTTACTGTTATAGAAAATCCTTGTTTTATATCTCAAACTTCCATAGTCAGTGTAATTGGCACTATCATTTTTCAAAGAACAATTCAACATACATTTTTTAATATATTTTTCACCTATCTTAAAATTTTTATTTATTTTTTTATTTATATAAACATTAACCTTACTTCGTGTCTCCCCGTAGCAACAACAATCATCATTACACTCTTCGCCACTATAACCAACATTATAGCCTAAGTCATGGTCGCAGTCTAACGATCCACCCCCTACCATACAATTGGGAGCCGACCGGGCACTACGGTCTTTTTTATAAAACCATATCTTGCCGGTACCATTTTCATTAATATTTTTCACTTTCATAATGTTTTTAAATTCGTGAAAAAAATGTTTTCAACCATGAAACTTCACACCCATTACCTACAAACAAACGCTTTATATCAAACAATACAATAGCAATAACCGTACAGCACCATTTCCACCAAAATGTCCACTCCAAATCTACAAATTGCAACACAAATTGCATCTACAAATTGCAATATATATATATATATATATAACCCCGCTCCCAAACAAATTATTTAAAAATTAATTATTTTTATTTAATAAAGCATGTATATTGTTTATACACTTATAGAGAGTACATATCCTCAGCTTTATGTTATTATATCAATAAGATCTAAAAAATAAGAACCTATCTAACAGTGTGTAAGAAAAATTTAACACCTGCTGTAATGACAAATAAATTATAAAAGTTTTACTTAATTTTGAATGAATGATAAAAGCGTACGTGTTTATATTTTATTGAAATATATGTGAAAATTTCACAAAAACATTCCTTGCTCAACAACAACTCAGTAAGTCACATTTACGCTACAGCTGATTTTAATCTTATTGATCTTTCGGTTTTGATGGCAGATGGTCATGAATTAATTATGTTAGAAGTGTCTTTATAGTCAGCATATTAAATTCATCGATTTTCTTTTACTTCTTTTGGTTGACTCGACGAATAGCCACATTTAAAGCGATCATTTGATGTATTTTGATTTTAAAACTGATTTTTATATTCATTATGTTGTTCAGTTATTATTATCGTCTTAAGATAATAATTTGCTATTAAGATTTTTAAATGTAGCTCATTTATTATTTAAACAACTGAAAGTATTTTCCAAAATGAGCGATTTTAAATCTGTTGTCGAGCAGTGTAGTGTCGGTATAGGGATTGGGTCTGTGTGTCATAAAAGTAACTATACACGAGAGGTGAAAATAAGTACAATAGAATCCATTGCAAGTGCAGAGAAACAGATTTTGTCTGTAAGGAGTGGTGTTTTTAAATGTTAAAGGTTAAACATTCTTATTTTACTGATACTTATAAAAGAAAAGCTAATTCCTATGTCACATGACAATCACTTTATTGGGGAGATGGTAATTTCAAAAGATGAAGAAGAGTAAAAATAAGTAAAATTTGTGCATCCGTAAGATTCTGCCAGAATATTTTACTGACCCCCAGAAAAGAAATAAAATGCATTGCAGATATCTTCATCTCAAGGGATTCCTTGTGTCAGCCATTTCTACAACTACAAAAAAGTAAGAATGTATTAGTTTAAAGGAAAAAAAATACTTCCTGCCCATAAACAATTTGATTTGACATGTTCAGAAAGTAAACTTTCATGCATTTATTTTTCTGTAACAAAGATTAAGTATTTTGAATACTATTTAATTTAATTTTCATTGTTGTAAATAATATTTGATATTTTATTATTGTATATAGTATATCTAAGCAAGAGTAGTATTACACTATATGTTAATCATTATAGTATATCTTATCATGAAGAGTCTTCAATATTTATTATTAAAAATTTCACATTATCAAAATTTTGTTAAAATCACTTAAATTTCCACTATTTTTATTTTATAACCGTTTAAAAGATATTTGTACGTACAATTAAAAAGAAGAAATAGCACCCTGCCTTCGGTTAATAGTAAATTTTTGATTAACACATTATTTTTCACAAAATTCTTGATTTAAAAAATTAAGATTACTAGTTGAGTAGCTTTTGAATTGCATGAGATCATTCGATCCTTTTGCGAGAAATGAAATTTGTGTTTATTGTAAAGGGCATAGCCGGATAAGCATTGGAAACATGCCTTTTAATCAAATTTCCTGATTTTTTTCCTAGACGTAGCTACATATCTGATAATATATTTCCCCTATTATCAACCAATAAATATTGATCTTTAATGAGTTAAAAATGGTTTTTCGATTTTTCAAAAAACGGATTTTCTCAAAAACTGCTGCACGGAATTTCATGCTATCAATTGAGGATATATAGATACCAAAGATGCATAACTGGTAATTTTTGTATAATTTTTTGTTTATAAAAACTGTGTGAAATATCAAAATAAAAATTTAAAAATATAAAAATCATACCTTATGGTTATCCGAAAATTACCATTTTCTTGTAAAAAATTCCCCATGTGTGCCCGTATATTCTATATAAATGCCGAAAGTTTGCGTGGGGTACTACATATAAATATTTACAAAAATGTATATCAAAATTATAGAAATTTATTTTAAGGCGTTGTTTGGGGCGGAGCTACTTCAATTCAACATCCGGAGAATTTTTGGAACAAAGTCAGCAGACAATCTGTCAACTGGTGTATTTTAGATTCTATTAGCATATAAGCCATGTTTTTCAACATCATGTTCATTTTGATATCGACAGTGTTGAGAATGTTGCTCATGTGATCATTAAAATTTAAAATACAGAAATTCTGTAACTGTTTATTCCAAAAATTCTTTGGGTGTGGATGTTGAGTAGCTCCGCCCAAAATAACGCCTTAAAATGAATTTCGATAATTTTGCTATACATTTTTTTAAATATTTATCTGTAGTACCCAACGCAAACTTTCGGCATTTATATAGAATATACAGGCACACATGGGGAATTTTTTACAAGAAAATGGTAATTTTCGGATAACCATAAGATATGATTTTTATAGTTTTAAATTTTTATTTCGCTATTTCACACAGTTTTTATAAATAGAAAACTATACAAGAATTACCAGTTATGCATCTTTGCTATCTATATATCCTCAATTGATAGCATGAAATTCCGTGCAGCAGTTTTTGAGAAAATCCGTTTTTTGAAAAATCGAAAAACCATTTTTATCTCATTAAATATAAATATTTATAGGGTGATAATAGGGGAAATATATTGTCAGATAAGTAGCTACGTCTAGGGAAAAAATTAGGAAATTTGATTAAAAGGCATGTTTCCAATGCTTATCCGGCGATGCCCTTTAGAAAGCAATTAAAGAATTAATTTTTATTAAATACAATATTTCAAATAATAAGTTATATTTACAATTTAAGTCAAAAGTTTTCCGAATAAAAATGCACATATGCTATAACTTTATTTGCCGAAAGATTTTCGCTCTACCAAGATTTTACTTCGAATTTCGGAGTTGGTACAAATTTTGTCATTTGGTTCAACTTATATAAAAATGATTTTGTTTTGACGAATTTATTCAGAAGCATTTTATATTTATGAATTAACATAAATATTTAGAGAAAAAAATAATTCTCGCTAAAACATTTCATTTTTAATGTCCACTTTTGATATGTTTTAATAGCCATCTTCAGGCAATAGCTGAAAATCTACTTTTCGACTTAAAATTAAATCAGAATAATTATGTTTGATTACGATGTTTTGTTTCTTTTGACGTCAACAGAATTTATCTCAATGTTCCAGTCGATAGTCAAATTTTTGTTTCTAACCCAAACGGATTCCTGAAGCTTGAATATGTGAACAGAAATTAAAACACACACACACTACAATATATAATAAAACACAGATAAATAACGCCTGCATTCAACTGTTAACGGTATATATGAATATTAAACAGACGTACAACAATAAATACAATAAACCCAACTGGAGTGAAAAAATAGCCAGAGGAAGGAGTCGAACCCGGAACCACAGCATTCCAGGCGGTCGCTCTAACCACTGAGCTACTCTGGCCGATAACTGAGTCGTTATCCGGTCGTATAGGGTCGTATGTCCCATCATCGTTGGTCGGTCATTCAAGGCTGTCGCATAGATGGCTGGTGACTTCCCCAACATGGCTTTTTAGTGGAAAATTGCAGACTCAGGTATCGGCCGGAGTAGCTCAGTGGTTAGAGTGACAGCCTGGAATGCTGTGGTTCCGGATTCGATTCCAAGCTCTGGCTAATTTTTCACTCAAGTTGGGTTTATTATAATTATTGTTGTATGTCTGTTTAATATTTATATATGTGAACATAAGTTTGTATTTCGTGAAGTTTTTTTGAAAAATACTATTCAGTCACATTATTATTTTCCCTATTTATTCAAATAAACGTTAATTTCAATTTAAAAATAATGTCAAACAATGGTATCTAATAAACCTTGTCATTTTCTGTTTTCTCTCTTTCATAAAAAAAAATGGAGGAATTTAATTTCCATCACTACATAAATGTCCCTAAATATATATATATATCGAAAACTAATCAAATTTTTAAATTATACGACAAATTTTGACATCCTTGTACCCATGTGGATAACTGGCGTCAATTTGATCACCCAACATTCCATATTCTAGGAGAGACAGCTGTGAAATGCAACGGACATTCACTTTTTAATATAATAGATTGATGTTTAGTTTAATTTCATTTAAAGTCACTTTTAAGTTTTAATTTCACGATGAAATATTAGTCAGAGATAAATGCTGAACTATTTATATTGTTTTACGTGCAAATGGTTTATTTCGTAATGGAGCCTGCACGTAATGGAGATAGATTAAAAAACGTTATGCTTGACAATTATTTAAAAAAAACATGATAAATAAATCAATTAAAATAAAGTTTTCAAGCAAATTGCATTTTAAAGTAGACTTTTTTCCCCATATAACGGTGTAAAAATTAAAAATGTGTGAAGTTTAGAAGTTAAAAAAATCGCAGTAGAAAAAATTGCAAAACCGAAATTTAAATGTCAAGCGTCACCATTCTCAAAATGGCGTCAGAGTTACGTACGGACATATTTTCTTTTATAAAATAGATAGATTTTAAAACTTGAAGTCCCCTTTGTCAGCTACAATTTTGCATGTGTAAATTTATTCTTTTGGCTTGAGATTTTAATTTCAGTACCGCCGACTACAAATTCCAGAAACTGATGTCTTTTAGATGTATTCGTGGTAAAATATATAGTTTTATCTAAGAAAAGGATTGTTTTCTTTTAAATATGGCACTTACTGAAGCATTACGCCAAGTGTCGCAAATTCGATATCAGCCGAAAGAAAATATATTGAAATGTAACATAGCTTTAATGTCTTTCATGTTTTTTTAAAGCGTGACGTCATTTTCTGTTGAGACTTAAAGTTATTTTTAATTGTAATGATGAAATGGCATCAATAAAGATAAATAAACCGCAAAATTTCTTTTTTTCTGCACCTGTGGAAATAATACAATTGCTACTATTTTGATGAAATTTCAAAAAACATTTTAAATTAAATTTAAAATATAAAAGTGGGAATATTTAGAAAAATAGCTAGAGCGAGTTCATATACAAATAAACAGCTTTCATTTAAAAAAGAATAATTACCAAAATTGGTTCAGTAGAAAGTGCAGGGAAGATGTCTAAATAAGCTGTCATTTGTTTTGAATATATAGATTATTTTTTCCCTTTTACTTTAACAGTTGCCTAGCAACTCTATTTCAAAACTTATCTATTTCATACAATTTACATTTAAAAGCCCATATGTTTCACAATTCGGCTCTAAAAATTTAAATTGTTCGATTACATATATGTTATATTCGTGTTTTTTTATATATTATACTTTTACTTATTGTTTGACGAAGCTTTAATTTCATTGTAGAAAATTAGCCATAGATAAATTTTGAACTCTTTTTTACGGGCAAATTGTTTATTAATATTTCGTAATGGAGCCGGAGCGCGATCGAGATAAGTTTAAAAAATCATGCTTGAAAATTATTTTATAAACCTTAATAAATCAGTCCATTAAGATACCGTTTTGATACAAATTGCATTTAAAAGTAGATTTTTTTCCCTATACGACAGTGTAAAAAATTATAATGTGCGATGTTCAGAAGATTAAAAAATTGCAGAAGGGAGAATTGGAAAACCGAAATTTCATCGTGAAGCGTTGCTATTTGCAAAATGACATCAGCGTTACGCGCAGATTATTGTCCTTTGTAATATAAATGGGGTACTTCTGTTGCCACAATTACAAAATTGGTACAAAAAAACTATAAAATAAATAATATCTCAAAAATAAATTGAGATACAGATTTCAAAGAAATTGCATGTAAAAGTACATTTTTTTCCTCATACGATGGTATAAAAACTGAAAATGTGCGATGTGTAGAAGTTTAAAAAATTTCAGTAGCAAAAATTGCAAACCGAAAATTCATTTCAAATTTGAAAGTGTTGCCATTCGCAGAATGACGTATGCGTTACGCACAGATATGTTTGTCCTATAATATAGATAGACACACCTACTGTTTTAAGCACAATAAAAAATAAAAAAATAATAATAATCTGCATACATTATTTGTCAGGAGTAAAATATTTGAAACTTATTTAGTTATTTCATATTGAAATGACTCTTTTAGTGCAAGCTTTGAATATAGAACAATCATTAAAAAATTTGACAATTTTGCAAAAGTTTGATATTTTTTTATCTTAAAAAATATTTTACTCAGGATCAAGAACATTAATGGTGACTATGTCTTAAAACCAACTAACAACATAGTTAGTTTCATTGAAACCTGTGATAGTGGATTAAATGGCTTAGGGGAACTGACATGCACTGACACTGCTTGATTTGATTTGGAATACCCCTCAAAACATTTTAAAGTAAGAAATACTTCTGAAAACACCCAAAATCCAACTATTTTTATTTCATAATGAAGTAAAGGACACCTTTAAGTACATCTTCCCTAATAGTCCAAGCAATAGGGAATTTTACCTAGCAAAATTAATGGTAGTACTGGAAATGAAATCGGCATTCTAGATGTTTTTTGGGTCGCTGAATCCGAATTTGTAACTTCCCACCAAAATGTCCCCCGGCAACCCCCCCAAATTTTCGTAAAAAGCCCCCCAAAAAAGGTTTTTATTAAAAAATTCCATTTTTTTATTATTTTAGAGAAAAAGTATCTAGAAATTCAGAAAGTAGACAAAATTTCCAACAAATTAGATATATGACATTATGACTTAGGATGAAGGGGAAGGGGGGGGATCTGCCTTGGAACATGCGCGCGGTGCTGCGTAAACTAAGTTGCGCAATTCCACTTAACCACTCACACGTTTACATTCGCCCTCCCATCTCCCCTCCGAACTTTCTCTATAAGGTTTACTTTAAGATTTTTGGGTCGCTGAATTCGAAATTTTAACTTTCCCCAAAAATCCCCCCCCCCCAAATAGTTGTTTTTAACTTAAATTTCTTATTGTTTTAGGGGAAAAGCATTACGAAATTCAGAAACTAGACAGAATTTTCAACAAATAAGATATCTAACATTATGAATTAGGATGAACGGGGTGGATGAGGGCTGCCTCGGAACATGCACTGCGGCTCTACGTGCACTAAACGATGAAGTTCAGGCAATAAAGGTTTTTATCTGGCAAAATTAATGGTAGTACTGGAAATCGTCTTTCTAGATGTTTTTTGGATCGCTGAATCCGAATTTGTAACTTCTTACCAAAATTTCACCCGGCAACCCCCCAAAAAATTGATTTTTTGAAAAAATTTGGTTTTTGAGAATAGCATGCGGGGAAAGTTCCGAGGCAGCCCCCTCTCTCCCCGTTTATCCTACGTCATAATGTCATGTATCCTATTTGTTGCAAATTTTGTCTAGTTTCTGAATTTCGTAATGCTTTTCCCCTAAAACAATAAGAAATTTAAGTTAAAAGCAACTATTTTGGGGGGTTTCGGGGGGTGGGGGAATTTTGGGGGTAAGTTAAAAATTCGGATTCAGCGACCCAAAAAACTTAAAGTAAACCTTATAGAGAAAGTTCGGAGGGAAGATGGGAGGGCTAATGTAAACGTGTGAGTGGTTAAGTGGAATTGCGCAGCTTAGTCCACGCAGCACTGCGGCGCATGTTCCGAGGCAGATCCCCCCTTCCCCTTCATCCTAAGTCATAATGTCATATATCTAATTTGTTGCACATTTTGTCTACTTTCTGAATTCCTAGCTACTTTTCCCCTAAAACAATAAATAAATGAAATTTTTCAATAAAACCCTTTTTTTGGGGGGGGGGGCTTTTTACCAAAATTTGGGGGGGGGGTGGTTGCCGGGGGAAATTTTGGTGGGAAGTTACAAATTCGGATTCAGCGACACAAAAAACATCTAGAAAGCCGATTTCCAGTACTACCATTAATTTTGCTAGGTAGAGTCCCTATACGGTCTCTTTAGCTTGGACTATAAGAAATAAATTCAATTAATACTCTGCCTTTATTTGATAATGCTTTTTTTTGTTAATATCTTATTTTTCAAAATTTCAAACTTTTTTTAGATATACTTAAAATGTTATTAGCGTAACAGTATTTTTTTTTCAAAATACGCGTACTCTATTTATCATGCATAAATTATTTGATGATGATTTGTAGATTAGATATTGAAATATGACTATATTTATGACATGTTACATTTGAAAACAGAGCACTCAAGGATGCCAACTGAAGGCAGTTTTTATTTACCTTGCCTAAATTATTTGAAGATAATTTTTTGATTAGATATTGAAATACTATTTCATAAATAAAATGATGCCTTTGAAAATTTAGTAATCAAGAATGTGGAATCATGGTAATTTTCCAATACTTTGATACTTTTTTTCTCAGAAACTATTTCGACTAGGAGTAATAAAAAAAAAAAATCCGGTGGTCATATCTTAATAGCAAGAACAAACACATGCAGTTTCATCAAATCTGTGTTGGTGGGTTACATGCCTGCCTGAACTGACATGGAATGACTCATTATTCAAAGTTATTGCAAACTAATCTTAATAAATAAGCTGTATTTCGATATTTCATGTGTTTAAACTATGATTAGAACCTTTTTTTATTTCATAATTTTCAAAATCAAAGTGGACTTATAATTTCTTAATGCACTGTACACTTACTTAAAAAAAATAATGAGTAAAAAATAAGTACCGTAATTTCCGGTGCATAGCGCGCGGATCAAACAATCGTGTTGCGACCCAGAAAGTTTTAAAAATGAAATATAATTTTTTAGATCACAGTAAATTTTGGTCTTCAAATACTGAATTAAATTTCTGGGTCCAAACTGAATTGTTTGATCTGCGGGCTATACACCAGAAATTGAGGTAACTATATACTGTTTAAAAGTTTAATGTCTTATTTCTCCAAGCAAAATACATTTTAAAAAAGCATCGCAGTCCGCTTCTTGTCAATTAATAGTTTACAAAAAATGTCACAAGATGAAGCTGTTCATTACGAAACCTATATTGGAAGACTTTATAATATTTCAGATAAATCTTTAGAATTTTTGACAGACATCCTTTATCTTTCATTTTTAAAGAAAAGTTTTTGAGTTTTAATTTTAGAAGTAATTAAACTTTTAAGATGGTTTATGACAAAATATTTTTAGCTTTTTGAAATATATGGTTTTGAATTTTTTAATGTTATTTCAAATTTAATTTTTTACATGCAATTTTTATGTTTATTAACGCTAAATATACCTACAGCAGATCATTTGATCGGTAAAAAAATGAACATAATTCGATTTGAACAAGAAATATCTTTATAAGTTAAATAAAATATATAAATAGGGCTGAAATAAGATAAATACATAGGTGCCAACCCCAAACTAATCTTCCGTAATACGTGTGTTAATTTGACTCTGGTTTAATACGTTTTGAACCAGAATTTTTTTTTTAAGAAATGAAATTAAATATGTTCCACGTAGATAAATTGAATTAAATAAATAGAGATACATGAAATAAATTTTCTGGTTCGAAAGGGGTTAACCTGGTTTAAATTAATCTAGCTATTACGGAAGATTAGTGTAAGGTTGGCAGCTATATAAATAAGAAAGGTTATTAGATTTAAATGAAAATCTCATACGAAATATTTTTATAAAGCTCGAGTAAAAATTTCGGTATGTTTAGTCTTAAAGAATATATTTTATTAAATCATTAGTTGATCTTCTCGCCGTTGCCCGCGCCCATAATAATAACTTTAAATATACCTAAGATCCAAAACATAATAGTTTGAATTTCTACCGCCAGGGA
Source organism: Maratus speciosus (assembly GCA_963932465.1). Taxonomy (NCBI): domain Eukaryota; kingdom Metazoa; phylum Arthropoda; class Arachnida; order Araneae; family Salticidae; genus Maratus; species Maratus speciosus. The sequence goes on along the minus strand of OZ010799.1, from coordinate 218,413,152 downwards.
GCGCTCTGTATTCTAAACAAACAATGGAGTTATGAATAAAGAGGTGGAAACATATAATATATTGTCTACCAGTTGCGTGTGAAGTAACTGAGGAAGTTGTCACAAGATGGCGAGTGCTTTTTTTTAAAACGGATCTGCTGTTTAAAAATACCGCCGGAGCAAACTTCCCACCAGTATAATTGAATAAAAAATTTTGTCTTATTTAAATGTCTTATTCATGGAAATATTTTGTCGCAAATATTTTCTGGTGTCAGTTTGACAAACAAAACAGTCAGATTGCATCTCCGGTTGTCACAATATGGCAGAAACGAAGGACCTGGCTACCGCAAAAGTAAACATACACCAGTTAAAAGGAAAATCTTTTTCTGCCATTATTTATGACTGAAATTTTGCATTGAACAACGTCTTTAAATACTGAGAAAATCGCTATATAAATTTACTGGTATAAGATTCGACTGGGGTAATCAGCCCTTGCGAAAGCGGTTACAGTTGAAGCTTCACTATTTTAAGGCTATGTCAGTTCCTTTTTATTAATGGTTCCATGAAACAAACCTATATCCGAACGAAACTCTGTTATTCAACCTATTTGGAGATATATTAGTAAAAGGATTGGAGACTCAAATAACAGAAAAATACCCCGGTGTACAAAGAAGGAGGAAGGTTGCTTTTCGACAAACGACTATTTAAGACTACTGCTGTACTTTCTCAAAAACTGAGATTGGCAGATGAGCAAGGAACGTAATTTAAAAATTTTGCTGAAATTACTATTGGAAAATATTGGTGACTATTACACTATTTAAGACTGTGAGCGGAGATAAACAAGGTCACACGTTGAGTGCCACGGTGACTGACACTGAAGCTGAAAAAAATTACGATGTTTTAAGTAATTTTTAAGAAAGTATAATCCTGTAATAAATAAAAGGTAAGTAAAAGTTAAATAATTTTTCAGTAATTACTTAAAACAATACATATATTTTTAGTTTTATATCATATTTTAGACCGTCAGTCATCGGTGAATGGCGAGTTTTAAACGGAAAGTTCAGTGTCAGTCATCGGTGACTGACGAGTTAATTTTTTTATTGTAATTGACGTTATGATTTATTGTAATTGTAATTGACGAGTTAATGTAATGTGTTAATGTAATTTGGAATTAGGTTCCAAATAATTTCAGGAATAGTAGTTGAGTTATTAAAATATGACTCAATTAAGCAAAAATCGACAAAGGGGCAGGGTCAGAGGGAAGATGCACGGGCACTTCGACAAAAGACTAATTAAGACTACTGCAATGCTCAGCCAAAGAATGGGACCGGTACCTGCACCAAGAACTTAAATTAACAATTTTCTGAAATTACTATTAGAAAATAATGGCAACTACCGCTCATAAATTAATTTTAAGACCGTGAGAGGTGATAATTAAGATATTAATGTAATTTGGACATAGTTTCGAAGGGATATGAGTAAATACTATGAGTAATAATAAGAGTAATTGAATATATGTATGTGCACATTTCCAAATCCCTACATGAAACAGTTTTAAAGATTTCGATAAGCCTAAAAATTTCTGAATAAATTGCTATTAGGAAACAGTGGTAACGCTTAACACTTTTACATGTTCTAAATAATATGTATCCGAGGGCTTCCATAAAAATATGTAATTAAAAATAATTATATTCAGCGAATAAAACGCTTCCATTTAAATTATGTGCTATAAGATTAAATTTAGATTACATTTCTTTTTTCACATAAAAATCTGTTTTTTGTTACAATTATATGTAAGCTCTACTTTCCTCCACTAGCGAGTACATTCTGTTCTCAACAAGCCTCTATGCGAAATAAAATCCGTTATAACACCTATCCAGAGATACATCAGTCGAGGGGGTGGATTGACCGTCAAAATGACGTCAGGTTATAGACGGACACGTTTTTTTTTTATAATATAGATAGATATAGTAGCCCGTAAGGCATGGTGACGTCACGGCGACGTCGTTGTGAAGTCACACTGTGATTTTGTGACGTCGATGTGACGTCACGTGACGTGGATGTGACGTCATAGTGACTAAAATGCGAGGTCGTTATGGCCGTTTTAGAGGTCGTTTGTGACGTCACATTGTGACCACTCTGTGACGTCACGGTGTGACAAATTTGTGAAAAGTGTGTCATTTGTGACTATTTTGGCATTAACTTTGTGACGAACCTGTGACGAAAGTGACAATGCTTTGAAGTCACACTGTGACCAATTTGTGAAATATGTGTCATTTGTGACCAAATTGTCATAAACTCTGTGATGATTTCAAATGAAAATCAAATTTCAAATTAATTGCTTAAAAGGCGCAAAGGCGAGCTAGTGAAAAAGATTCCATGCTGGAACTGGAACCCGGGCCATCAGTATAGCGCACTGACATTCTACAGACTAAACCACATGGAACGATACCCAGCCTGGAAAATTTCTCACTATTACATGTTGGAAAGGCTACAAACGCAGCACAAGATGGAATATTTATCGTGAGCCACCGACATGGGGCAAACACGAAACTTAATTAAATCCAGCATCGATTGAAACTATATTAATAACTGGAAATTTTTCCAGAGAGAAACATTCGCCTTGCATACAGTATTTCAAATTAAAATTGCCTTTTAAGCTATTAATTTGAAATTTGATTTTCATTTGAAATACTGTATGCAAGGCGACTGTTTCTCTCTGGAAAAATTTCCAATTATTAAAATAGTTTCAATCGATGCTGGATTTAATTAAGTTTCGTGTTTACCCCATGTCGGTGGCTCACGATAAATATTCCATCTTGTGCTGCATTTGTAGCCTTGCCAACATGTAATAGGGTTGAAATTTTCCAGGCGGGTTATCGTTCCATATGGTTTAGTCGGTAGAATGTCAGTGCGCTATACTGATGACCCGGGATCGGGTCCCGGCGTGGATATTTTTCACTATGTTGGCCTTTGTGCCTTTTAAGCAATTTATTTGAAATTTGATTTTCATTTGAAATATTCTATGCAAGGCGAATGTTTCTCTCTGGAAAAATTTCCAAGTATTAATGCTGGTGATAATTCTTGTCATAAACACTACGATAATTTTAACGTAAAGTTTTGTTTGAAATATAAAATCTTATCCTTTTTATCATACTTTTTAGCAAGATATCGGTATTTTGGAGTCCTATTCTTCAAAAATATTTTTAATTTTCCATTTAAAAAATAATGCTTATCAACTGACATCTTTTTTTAATAAGTTCTAAGCTTGATCTTGAATTCAAGCTTAATATTAAGAATGTGTAAGCTTTTTAATGTGTTGTGATTTGTCATTGCTTTATTAAATACGAACATGGAGTCTTACGGACATTAATACAACTGTTATTTATAGAACGACAGGATAAGCCCTATTTATTTAATTTTTTTATTCCCGTATATATTGTATTTTGTGAATATGAGCTAATTAGATTTGGTATGTTTTATAGGAAAAGACTGATCTGGGAAATAGAAACAACAGGTAAGATATATCATGCGTTAAGAATAGATTATAAAACACTTTCCAACTCTTCCTAAATGTTTTAACAAGACATCGGGGGAAATAACGTAAATAAGATAACTAAGTAAACATGAAAACGCGTAAAACATTTGAAAAACTGATTTACGCAGTTACCATCCACAGCCAAATATGTTTTCTAATTCTTTTAAACAGTCCTGTATTTGATTTGTAGATTGATATATATATACTATATAATGGGAAAATTTAGTTTATCAAGGAAACGCATAACAGGTTGAAATTCTCTTTCAGCAATTTATACTAATATACGGAAACATACTTAAATAATTTTGTACAACCCCGTAGTTTACCTAGAACCTTTATTACACTCCACTATTTAGTTAAAATTTAATTCAAACGAAAACACTCTTAAAACTGCTGAAATCACATTTCCAGAAATTATAATTTATAGACGGCAACGTATCCAATTCTTTGCGTGACCCTGTATATCATTTTATCTATATACTACAAACATTTCTTAGTAAATTAAATACAGTGCAGCGTAAAAATGCATAACTTATTTAAAAACCACCTTTAAGCAATACCCAGTAACCCTTACGAATACTTTTGGGTAGTCCTGTATATGAATTATAGCATATGTATATACACCATATGCTATGCATAAATGTAGTGAATCATAATTAAAAATGCATTTCCAGCAATCATCGCTAATGAACAGTACTTCGGATACAATATAGTATCTGAAATATTTTGTGTGTCCTGTAAATGCTATATACACTTCGTATTATACATTAAATAATTCATAGTATGTAAACCTCAACGACGTATATCAATTTCATTACATATCAAATATATTAGCATAAATAAAGTACGCCGAAAACAATTCCCTCCACCCCTATATCATTATGTATTGGAATTCCTTTTATAGCCCTGTAAATGAAAAATAACTATTCTTTTGCATCGCATATTCTACGGAATGCACATTTTAGTGCGCTTCATAAATGCATATCAATTTTATTCTGTTTGAAAGCGTGTAAAATCATTAAAAATCATTTGAAACGATTTTTTCCCACAGGCCGTAATGTAATGGAATACAATTGACTGTCCCTGTAAATGAACTAAACATGCTACAAACTTCATTACAAATAGGGACCTTGCTATGGTAAACGTCCATAACATCCAAAAATTTCAGGTCAATCCAAGTATATTTACGCGAGTTAGAGCGCGGACAGTCGGCCAGACAAACCGAAGTCATAAACACTTTTCAACTTTATCGGGCATGAAAAACACTTTATTTCAATGCTTAAATATTATATTTTATTTTTTAATGCCAATAAAATAAATGTATCGAAAACGTAGAAAATGAGTTTACAATCAAAGAAAATTTAATAACTGATTCTGAATGTCTACAATTAAATGTTTGATTAAAATGACAAACAGCAAAAAAAAAAAAAAAAAAATGCTTAAATACAATTAAAACAACAATTATAACAATTTGAAAAACACTAAATAATTAGTATTTATAATTGTACTATTAAACAACAACAAACTATAATAGATGAATTAAATGCATTTAACAATTTCTCAAAAATCTTTCCATCGCCATATTGCTTCTGAAAAGAATCCCAGCTCAGTCTCATTGTATATAACATACAACTATTTAACTCATGATAATAATCTATCAAACAGGAACAAAAAATTTAAATTAAATAAGACATACCTTTTAAGTTCCATAAATATTTTAATAATATCCGTATTTTATCCTAAATTGTCAGGCATATTTCTGTTAGCTTAAAAAATTAACTTCCCGCGTCAGTAGTTCTCTGATCCTTATTTTATTCTGCGGTTTAATCGAGCGCAGACGATATTGCAAGCAGGTGCTCCTACTGTATTATATATATATATATATATATATATATATATTTGTACACAACAGAGAGTTTAAATGCGCAATAATTTTATCTTATTTAAGAGTATCTGTAATGAAAATTTTCTATTTGAATTAAACACCTGCCTTTTTTTGTTCTATTTTTTAAAGAAAAGTTTGTTTAACACGTAATAAATAAATACGTATATTTTAAATACGATTAGATTTTAAATACGAATAAGTAATTATATCAAGGGTTTTGCACAAATTTTGTATACTTCTTTTATTTTCGGAAAATGCTAATTTTATTTAAAAAGTCTGAAAGAAGTAGTATTTATGACTTGAATGCAAATTTTGAAGCAAGAAATGAATATATGACTAAACACTGAGTATTCTTTCTACGTGCTCATTAAAAGATACAGACTTAACTGTAATAGAAAATTTTAGTTTGAAACCACAGAAGGGTTTCGAATACCACTGGTCGACAAAAAAATAAATAAATAAATAAATAAATAAAATAAAATAAAACAACTTTCTCCCTGCAAACTAAATATATAAAGTGTACAGATTTAATATTCCTAATTCTAAATATGTTATCCAAATTGCTCCAATACGTACCATTTTTCCGAGAAACATTTTTATAATAATAGCAATCAGTGAAGGATTAAATTGCAATGGTAGATAAAATTGAAATCATAAAAAAGTATGCTTTCACTGTCTTTAACAAATTGATAAAATATAGCATGAAAATCTAGTTTGTTGATACTTCTACCGTGCATTTTCCTTTTTCTGCCCCCCCCCCCCTCTTTTCGTGTAAGAATTTACTATTTCCTATCCACTAATATATTTTCATTCCTTATGTCGCTGTAACTCGAGCATGTCTCTGTTCATTTTCAAAGATTTTTGATGCTCATATTTTTGTCACGCTGTGACTTACAATATGGTGATTTTCTTCGTAACATATGTGACGTGACGTACGTTACTTGCAGTGTCATAACAGTGACGTCACAATTTTTTTTAATTGCCAGAAAATATAATTTTACATAAATAACATGTTTTGAATATTTTTTGTAATTTTTTTAAGTTTTCTAAGAAGTTCACATCTCAGTCACAATGTGACATCACTGAGTGGTGGCATTTTGGTCACAGATGTGACATGACCACAGTGACTCACAATGACGTCACAACGACGTCACCGTGACCATGCATGCTATGAGGGAAAGTACCCTCGCCACTAAAGCACTAGAAATAATGTAATCAGTTTGAAAATATTCATTAACCCTTTTTGTACAGAATTATGAATTCATGAAAAATTCATCTTCTAAAGCATTTTTCGTAAATTTTTTAAACTACATTAGAGGATTTCATAATCATTTAATAAATTTTAGACGGATTTTAGAAGGATTGAAGGATTAAGAGGGAATAATTAAATTTGAATTTGTAGAGATTTTGTGCAATATTCATAACACCACTCATGTCTTTTATTTTAAATATAATTTTTTAGTATTTTGTGGAATTAGGAAATGTATAAATATAATGTTTTTACAAAAGAAATATAGAAATATTTCCGAATTGATAAATCCCCACCCTCCCCGACTCGAAGAAAGCTGAAAAGATACAAAGGTAAAAGAAATTATCCTTTTAAAAATATTTTTATTTCGTGTAACCAATAATGCTTTTGAAACAAGATAAAGTACTGCATCTATAACTCATTCTAAACTGTATTGCAACTAAGCGATGTATTAAATGAATTTTAAAACAAGTTGTAACGCTATGACGCACTTTCAAATTAATTGAAGAGATTCCTTGTAAGCAAAAAATAGCTTTTATTTTAGGACTTCACGAACATACATGTACATAGACGACACGACACATACATATAACCAGAATTTTCACATAATTATATATAACTAACACCCAGGTTTGGTGTTTTCAAATTTACTCCCGTCAACGAATGTGACCCGGTATGCACATTGGCTAGCTCATAACTGCGTATTCAAGTTATAAAAATTATTCCGTGTGTAAGGAACCACGCCCTTAGCGCCCGCTGGACGTACGGAGAATCTGTCAAAAAAGATACGTTACAAAGTTATTTTAATGGAAGGGTTAAAATATCTGCTGAACCATTTTTTAAAAAATAAGAGCAAATTTACCGCTGATAATGTTACATATCCTGCCAGTGGCGTAGTCAAGGGAGGGGGTCCAGGGTGTCCGACACCCCACCCCCCTCCAAAAGTAGAACTGGTTTACTGAATCATGGATACAACGGTAATAAAAAAGAAAAGTGCCCAGCTAAACTGATGGCATTGAGCTCACAGACTATTCACACTAATTGTATATTATACTCTTATTTTAAAGAATAATGCCATTCAAAAAAATAAGTGAAGGGGAATTAGCCCCCGTTTCCTCCTTTATACTTAGCCAGTGAACCTCCAAATCTAATCAGGGAAGCTCCTTATCATAATAAACCGGTATACCAAATGTGGAGCAAATCAAATAATCTTGAAAAAAAAAACATTTATCTAAATTAAGGGGGTGGACTAGCCCCCCTTTATCCTTAACCAATGAATCGCCAAAACGAATCAGGGAAGCTCCTTAACATAATAAACCGGTATACCAACTTCGGAGCAAATCGAATCATTCTGCATGAAAAACCCATTTATCTAAATTAAGAGGTGCGGTCTAACCTCCCTTTTCCCCCTTTACCCTTAACCAATGAACCCCTAAAACTAATCAGAGAAGTTCCTTAACATAATAAACCGGTATACCAAATTCGGAGCAAATCGAATCATTCTGCATGAAAAACCCATTTATCTGAATTAAGGGGGGGGGGACTAACCCCGTCTTTCCCCCTTTATCCTTAACCAATGAACTCCCAAAACTAATCAGGGAAGTTCCTTAACATAATAAACCGGTATACCAAATTCGGAGCAAATCGAATGATTCTGCATGAAAAACACATTTATCTAAATTAAGGGGGTGGACTAGCCCCCCTTTATCCTTAACCAATGAATCGCCAAAACGAATCAGGGAAGCTCCTTAACATAATAAACCGGTATACCAACTTCGGAGCAAATCGAATGATTCTGCATGAAAAATCCATTTATCTGAATTAAGGGGGTGGACTAACCCCGTTTTCTCCCCTTTATCCTTAACCAATGCACTCCCAAAACTAATCAGGGAAGTTCCTTAACATAATAAACCGGTATACCAAATCCGGAGCAAATCAAATGATTCTGCATGAGAAACCCATTTATCTGAATTAAGGGGGTGGACTAACCCCCCTTTTCCCCCTTTATCCTTAACCAATGAACCCCCAAAACTAATCAGGTATGTTCCTTAACATAATAAACCGGTATACCAAATTCGGAGCAAATCGAATCATTCTGCATGAAAAACCCATTTATCTGAATTAAGGGGGTGGACTAACCCCCTTTTCCCCCTTTATCCTTAACCAATGAACCCCCAAAACTAATCAGGGATGTTCCTTAACATAATAAACCGGTATACCAAATTCGGAGCAAATCGAACGATTCTGCATGAAAAACCCATTTTTCTGAATTAAGGGAGGTGGACTAACCCCGTTTTCCCCCTTTATCCTTAACCAATGAACTCCCAAAACTAATCAGGGAAGCGCCTTATCACAATGAACCTAGGAAAAAATTTCGAAGCAAATCGGATGTTTCTATCAAGAGTTATCGCGTTACGTACATACATACATACATACGTACGTACGTACATACATACATACATACATACATACATACAGAACGGGCGGGCACATTAGCTCTCAGGCTTTGATAGCCTGTGAGCTAAAAAGAAAAGTGCCCCGCTAAACTGATGGCATTGGGCTCACAGACTATTCACACTAATTGTATATTATACTCTTATTTTAAAGAATAATGCCACTCAAAAAAATAAGTGAAGGGGAATTAGCCCCCGTTTCCCCCTTTATATTTAGCCAGTGAACCTCCAAATCTAATCAGGGAAACTCCTTATCATAATAAACCGGTATACCAAATTTGGAGCAAATCGAATAATCTTGCAAAAAAAAAACATTTATCTAAATTAAGGGGGTGGAGTAGCCCCCCTTTATCCTTAACCAATGAATCCCCAAAACGAATCAGGGGGAGCTCCTTAACATAATAAACCGTTATACTAACTTCGGAGCAAATCGAATCATTCTGCATGAAAAACCCATTTATCTAAATTAAGAGGTGCGGGCTAACCTCCCTTTTCCCCCTTTACCCTTAACCAATGAACCCCCAAAACTAATCAGAGAAGTTCCTTAACATAATAAACCGGTATACCAAATTCGGAGCAAATCGAATCATTCTGCATGAAAAACACATTTATCTGATTTAAGGGGGGTGGACTAACCCTGTTTTCACCCCTTTATCCTTAACCAATGAACCCCCAAAACTAATCAGGGAAGTTCCTTAACATAATAAACCGGTATACCAAATTCGGAGCAAATCAAACGATTCTGCTTGAAAAACCCGTTTATTTGAATTAAGGGGGTGGACTAACCCCCCCTTTTCCCCCTTTATCATTAACCAATGAACCCCCAAAACTAATCAGGGAAGTTCCTTAACATAATAAACCGGTATACCAAATTCGGAGCAAATCGAATGATTCTGCATGAAAAACCCATTTATCTGAATTAAGGGGTGGACTAACCCCCCTTTTCCACCTTTATCCTTAACCAATGAACTCCCAAAACTAATCAGGGAAGCTAATCAGGGATGTTCCTTAACATAATAAACCGGTATACCAAATTCGGAGCAAATCGAATGATTCTGCATGAAAAACCCATTTATCTGAATTAAGGGGTGGACTAACCCCCCTTTTCCCCCTTTATCCTTAACCAATGAACCCCCAAAACTAATCAGGGAAGTTCCTTAACATAATAAACCGGTATACCAAATCCGGAGCAAATCAAATGATTCTGCAGGAGAAACCCATTTATCTGAATTAAGGGGGTGGACTAACCCCCCTTTTCCCCCTTTATCCTTAACCAATGAACCCCCAAAACTAATCAGGTATGTTCCTTAACATAATAAACCGGTATACCAAATTCGGAGCAAATCGAATCATTCTGCATGAAAAACCCATTTATCTGAATTAAGGGGGTGGACTAACCCCATTTTCCCCCTTTATCCTTAACCAATGAACCCCCAAAACTAATCAGGGATGTTCCTTAACATAATAAACCGGTATACCAAATTCGGAGCAAATCGAATGATTCTGCATGAAAAACCCATTTTTCTGAATTAAGGGAGGTGGACTAACCCCGTTTTCCCCCCTTTATCCTTAACCAATGAACTCTCAAAACTAATCAGGGAAGCGCCTTATCACAAAGAACCTAGGAAAAAATTTTGAAGCAAATCGGATGTTTCTATCAAGAGCTATCGCGTTACGTACATACATACATACATACGTACGTACGTACATACATACATGCATACATACATACATACAGAACGGGCGGGCACATTAGCTCTCAGGCTTTGATAGCCTGTGAGCTAAAAAACTGCTAAGACAGAATCACAAAGGATGTATAAAAAATTCCGCTTTAGAGAGGTGTTCGTTTTAGAAGGTATAATTCAAAGGTGTGTCTTTCTTCTAGACTATGATCTTTTCCGTTTTAGGAAGGTTTCCGTTATAAATACTTTCCGTTTTCACAGTATCCCTTAAAACTGCTAAAACGTACTCAGTTCCCAAACTTTTTTCTTTCACGTACCCCTTTCTTAAATTTTTCATTTTGGAGTACCTCCATTTCTCATAAACACGCCCTCCTTCCTCCCATTCACTCAAGGAGATAACGTAAACATGCTTTTTTTCATTAGTAATCTTCTTATCGCAACTATATAATAAACTGATGCAAATTACATTGATATTCTTAACATTTTTGTGGCTCCCGCCATTACCGATATTATTTTCACATACCCCCATCAGACCCGCCACGTACCCCCAGGGGTACGCTACCCCAGGTTGGAAACCGCTGCTATAACACCACCTCTGAAGAGCATAAATCTATTACAGGAAAATCTGTGAAGATGACTTATCTCAAAGGAAAACAATTCAAGGTTCGACAAAATAGAATTAAGATTTTTTACCATATTTGTGAGAGAAATTTCGCATGAACAGACCGCTGAAATAAGGCAAAATTTTCTATTGAAAATTTACTGGTAGAAGCTCGCTTCGGTTGTAATCGAAAACTGTTGATCCGATGTAAAAAAAAATCAGCCACCATCTTGTGATAATCTTCTCAGTTACTTCACGTGTATCTGGTAGACACTACACTGTATGTCTCCACCTCTTTATTCATAACTCCACTATCCAAACAGCGCTAAAACGTTGAATCCCTTAAATGTGCAATGATGCTGAAATCCAGGGAGCCGATATCTGCGATATATTTTCAAATTTCAAAGTAAACATCGTATTACTACAGCGTCTAGACCAAATGGCCTTGGTGTTTTAGAAAATATCCTACAGATGTCGCTCTGATCGATTCATTGGATTTCAGCATCGTTTGACATTTAAGGGATCCATTATTTCGGCACTTTTTTAAGTATTATTGGGATAATCGATTTCCATACTATATATTCTAGAACAGTGGTTCACAACCTTTTTTTGTCCGCGCCCCACCTAGGCATCTCTAAAATCATTATCCCCCCCCTTCCCTTCTATACCATATAAATCTGATATAAAAAATAAACTTCTATTTTCCCGGAAGAGTCTGAAAATAGCATTCATTCTTTAATTTATCAAAATCATATTTTTTATTACAACTATGTTTTTAACATAACTTTATGAATCAATGAGGCCATGGATCTTCGTCTTTACATCTACAAAAGTTTTATTTATTTTAGCAACTTACCTGAAATTTAAAAGAGATAAATAGCCTACATTTTTATCTTCGTAAAATGTCTTGAAATCTCTCTCACATTTTGTATTACATCTGATAGAATTGTTGCATTTTATAATGGATTTTAGTACTTCATTAAGAACTAGTCATATTTGTTTATTACCGAGTCTGTATGAATAACATAATTCACAAGTAACATTTCCGGATTCGCGCTTTGATCCATTTTAAGTAACTATTTTTCTTTCCCGCATAACATGCTTCTTTGATAGCGGGCTTTCTTTTTCCCATTATTATTATTTGTCTACCATGTTTTCTCCGATTTTAAATTTTAAAATGTATATGTCCTGAAATATGTTTATATATTGTGTATGTGGTCTGCAGAAGAGCTATGAGAAGTTTACTTTCTATCCATTTCCTTCCGTGATGCACACGCAGATTTATTAATTTCATAAAAGTAGCACCTCATTTAGATAATTCAAAACATTTTTTAGGTTAAACATGTCCAAATAGTCAATTTTAGGGGGAAGTTCAACCCCAAAGCGCTATAAGTAAGCGTACAAAGTTAATGCTGGAATCTGTCGTAAATTGACACAGCTGCGCCATCTTGTGGATGGAGTGAATAACGCAAATACGCGGGGTTTTTGTATGACGTCATATATGACAGAATATCTACCATCTGCGCATCTCGTGCGCAGGTCTATTTGAAGATATTTACAAATTAAGAGATATAGGCGGAAAAAGCAGACAAAGCTATTTTAGAGAATACCTGTTAAAATTTTAATCATGAATTTCAAATATTTACTCACTCATATAAGATGAATCTTGTTTACCAGATATATTGCAAAATATTTTTGTTATAGTTTGTTTTGAATGAAATATGTGTATTTAAAAAAAAAAAAAATCGCAATGTCATTTTAATTTCGGGAGAAAAATCACTAATGCTACGTAAACAGTATTGCCTTTTGCCCCGAAACTAAACTGACATTGCAACTATTTTTTAAATACATATATTTTTATCAAAACAAGCTGTAATAAAAATATTTTTCAATAAATCTGGTAAACAAGGTTAATCTTCCATGAGTGAGTACATATTTGAAATTCACGATTAAAATTTTAACAGGTATTCTCTAAAATGGCTTTGTCTGCTTTTCCGCCTATAACTCTTAAATTGTAAATATCTTCAAATAGACCTGAATTTTATGAAAGCCGTTCAGGCTAAAAGAAAACCATTTTTGTTAATAAAAGTTATAGGAGTAACTTTTAATTCCATGTTTTTTTCCCACATTGAAAGAAACTTGCCCACCTTTAAACTTATGTTACTTGTTATGAAACTTGTTTATGTTATTATTTATTAGAAAAAAAATATGTATTTTAAATATAATGAGCGAAAAGCATGTGTTTAAATTGATGTAATATACCAGTATGTCTGTATTTTAAATAAAGTTATGTTTTTCAAATGACGAGTATGTTTTTAAAATGGTGATTTTATAGTTTGAATGAAATGAACGCAACATAAACGCTGGTGATGGGGAAAATATTTGACGGTTTATGAACTGCGGCCGACTAACATAAAAGTACTTTTTTACACTTTTTATTTAATCTAACCCTGTTCCTATATATGAAAAGATAAAAAATTTTATTTGATTTTTCCCTTCCAGATATGCTAGAAAAATAAAAATTATGTACATGGATGTGTTTCTAGTAACAATACAACATTTTAGTATTTTTACAACTTGATTATAAATTAGCAAATTAATTTTACCTTATCTAAACGTAGCTGATAAATCCTTAAACATTCTTTATGGTTGTTACAACTGTATATACAAGTACAATAATTGAGTAAGTTATGTAACAAACTACGATTTCTAAATTATACCAGCTGGTTGAGAAATTGCAAAAGAGAAATATTTAAAACCTTTAAGCATCTTAAACGTGATTTTCAGTCCTATCATTTTTTATAAAAAAGTTAAAATATTATTTTATATATATTATTAAATGTCAGTGATTTTAATACGTTCAATTGGCCCACCTCCGTCCGCAGCCCTTTTTTCTACTACTTATTCCGTCTCTTTTGCGGAAGCCAGATTTGAAAAAAAAAAAAGAAAAAAAATTGAAACCGGGCAAAATTAAAAGGGAAATTTGAAATTATTGGCTACCGACCAACAACTGCTACGTCGAGCTTATTATTAATCTATAGTTTTCAGTTATTAGCAATTGTTGTGTTTTTCATAAGCCTTTTTCAAATTTGGAGAATGTTCCGCAATTGGGTTATTTCGATAAAAGTTACTTTCATTTTCTAACCATTATTTAACTTTTATACAGTTACAATTGTATACTGTTTTCTCATTTGACGCCAATCATGGCTATCGGCCCGATTACGGAAAGTTATCCATTTTACCCCTGCGAAGAACCGGTGTAAGATAATAAATGTTTAATTGAGCATACCACGTACTATTTGTAAATATTTTATATTTTATTCCAATTTTTGGCATTTCTTCTATACTTTGTATGCTTTCTGCAATGTTATTCACCTGTGCGAAGTGCAGGTATCCCATGAAAACTATTTTTCCCGGATATGACACAATGACCGACATATTTCTAGATTTAAAAAAAAAAAGTAATTTGTCGATTTTAGGAATTTTTTTAAGGCTGTTGTCTAAATTTCTCAAAATATTTAAAACTATAAATAATCAATTATTGCTGGTTTAATAGTACAACAATTACTGCTTGCATTTAAAATTAAAGTGTATCCTAATGTAAAATTAAACGAGTTTTAAATGGAATGAATGAAATGCTTCTATTTAAAATATTATAAATACAATTCGATCAAGAGAATATTTGGCAATTTATCGCCTGCGACCAGGTAAATAAAAAATATGCCTTAAAATTAATTAAATAATTTATACTTAAACTCTAAGCGTAATAAAACGTTTAATTCTCATTGGAAATACACATGTTTATGTAATTTTTATAACTTTATCTTATCAGGAATTGAATTAAAAACGCTGCTGTAAAATTCTATCTTAACATACATTAACTAATTTTTATATGTCCTTGTTCATTGCATTACAAAAATATAATTCAAATAGAACGTATTAAAATCACTGACATTTAATAATATATATTAAATAATATTTTAACTTTTTTATAAATTATAATAAAACACAAAACTAACCTGTTTTTCTCTTTTATGAAGCGAAAAAAAATGAGTTATCTCAGATAGAGAGTTATTTTTGCAGTTTTGAAAACTGAAATAATTAGAATGCCAACGCGGCATTTTCCCAAGTAATATAAGTTCTTGAAAGAACTAATTTTGTTTAAATAACTAACTTCAATTAATAAATTAAATAATGGCAAATAAATAAATCGAATTATATCTATACTTTCAACAATTAAGTACTGCAGACGACAAACGAATAAAATCACGGCTGCGCGTGCGCATAGTTATTTCATAGATATCGAACTTATAGATCATCCACAAAGGGGAAAGAAGTTAATAATCCTCTTGTAGTTCACTCCGTCCGCTGGGTGGCGTATGACCTTGATTGACGTGACCTCGCCTTTAATCTTGCGGTTATCTCTCCCATTTAAGATAGGACGCTTACTTATATCGCTTTGGTTCAACCCTACCTCATTTGTTCAACCCTACAGAATTTCACATGCAAAAGTGCCTTCGTGGGGTATACTGCAATATGAATAGATGTAAAAGTTTAAAAAAATAGATGTGTTTTGCTAAAATAACATTACAACCAGAAAAATTACAAAGGTTTTCTTGTATATAAAAGGTGTCAAAATATGTAAAATATAATCACATAATTATTCCGGTGTCAGTGTATTTTGGACTTTTAAATGGGAAAGTTTCTAAAATTAATTTTTAAATTTTTTCATCTATTATTTCTATTTTTAGACTAAGGCAGAAATTTTGTTAATAAGAAATCTTAAATTGCCCCCCCCCCTGTGGGTCGAACGCCCCACGTTGGGAACCACTGTTCTAGACGATGTAGCCAAAGGGGGGATATTGAAGCCGATAGGTAAAGTTCCTGCTGTAGTTGATGACGAATAAATGTTTTCATGACGTCAGTTCGGTTATTTTATAGTTACACCTCGTAGTCTTTAAAAATATATTTTATAAAAATCATATTGCAAAGCACTCACGCCACTAAAGCAGCAAGCAGAATGCAAACTGTTTCGAAATATATATTAAAATATATGTTAAGGAGCGATGAAGCTTAAAAAAAATAAGAGCAAAGTTATCGCTGATAATGGTACAATGTCAAGACGAATTTTTATATTAATCCTAAAATGAAGGATTTTAGGATTCAGATTTAGAATCAGATCTAGGTTATCAGATTTAAATTCAAATACTTGCCAGGTTTTTTTCACCTAGACGACGTTGTAAATTGCAGTTTTATCAGTTTCTAAATATGTACGTAAGATAGAACTATTTTAAAATATTTCATAAAATAATTTACCACAGCAAATTTACTTCCACACAACGACGTGTGTAGAAAAATAAATTATCAAAAAACCGTATAGTTCGCTTACAGGGGTATAAAATTTTATATATTAATTCTATTTAAGAAAATTTCAGCAGAATTAAATAGATACAAGATATTTTTTACTAATTGTTTTTGACTGAAATTAAAATTTACAAGTTATTATTTTGTAAAATATTGTATACGACTTATAATAATGCATTAGTTTTATCGTCCGTAATTATAAGCAAAATTAGAAAATATTAATGCATTAACAAACTAAACTTTAAGTAGTTTCATTCTGGTATTTGCAGCATAAACAATCAGAATCATTTGCAAAATAAATTAACCCATAAACTAAAAATTCTCAATTTTCTTTATACAGCAAGCTGAGATGCTTGAAAAAGAAATCATTTTTATGTAAGGGGCTGTACTTATATAACGTTATCAACTTTTTGGTAATTTTGGATCCCCCCCCCCCTCTTACGGTATCATACGTTATCATCTTTAGAATCCCCCCCCCCCCCCTGCAATTATATCGTTATCAATGTCTAAAAATTCTTTTGATTTTCGGAGAGATATACAATCATGGTTACATATATTTTTCGCATACTTTGTTGGTTTGAAATGAAATATCATGAATATTATTTTATATATGAAATAACTTTATATCAAATTAAACAACAGTTAAAAAATAGTTACTATTTAAAATAATTTAATAATAACTTTTTTTGTTACATAATGTATTCAACAGTAATAATGTCTTCTTGCACTTGACCCCGCACGGGGAGGGAGGGGAGCAAACAGAACTTCTTATCAACAAAACAGACAGACAAAACTCTTTCCCTTTTATTTACTAGTAAACACAAAGTATCATTTCAAAAGTACTTTGCATATGGTTTCTCGAAAGCGGATAATCTATGCATACACATAGGACAGAAGAATAGGAATATCAAATGTTGGGGTATTCCATATTTTGGAATTAAATAATTTTATAATCAATTAAAGTTTTTAATAATAATTTTATATTCTCATAAAAATAAAAAACAGACAAAAAACATACAATTTTGATGTACAGACCAATTTAGAAAAAAAAAATGTGGTTGGGTGAAAAATGATAACGATATCAAAGACAAATCCCCCCCCCTCCCCCTAGCGATATCTTGCGATATCATGCGCCAGACCTCTCCTTCCCCCTAAAATGACAACGTTAATAAACAATATAACATACTTATAACTACTTAAAAGGTGACTCCTTTTTTGTTTTTAAAATGTATTTCTATTCAGTCAGTCATTTTTTTCCCTTTGAAAATCAACGCGTGTGTGTTTGAAAGATCTCATGGTAGCATTAAATAATATTTTTAATTGTCTGAGTCACCTTTTAAACAGTTATAAGTATGTTATATTGTTTAATAATAACAAGGTGAAAATTTCCTTCACGACACTAGTGTTTAATACAGTGTTTTGACTCTATATGACAACGTTATATATGCATAGCCCCTAAGTACAGTTTTATAGCAACAAATATTATTTTACATTCACACACGCACGCAAATACAACCACCCACACTTATTTATATAAAGCGGTGTCATTGAATTCATAGTCTAAACTGTAAGGGAAAGTAAAGTACACATAAAGAAGCAATTTTGATATAGCAATGTGTGGTCGGAAATGAAAAGTTTTTCCGAAAACAAGTAATGCGGGGGGGGAAATGAAAACGAGCGTTTTATTGAGACTAGCAAAAGCCATGCTTTGTTTGGATTCGAGAAGCATTATTTAATAAGATAAATATTTGAAAGTAACAATATTTTTGTATATTATTTTTGCATCTTTATTAAGCAAAAACCTTATTTTATGTTTTGGCGCATTTTAGTTTTTGAAATATAAATTCAGCCAAATAATTAAAAATTTCCACGGAATTGTTTATTTATGATATAACGAATTTAAAAATTAATTTTATTTGTTTACAATTCTTTTGTTGCCACTTTACAAAAAAAATCATAATATAATTCTTTTAAAATGCGTAAGTATCGTCTGTGTAATTCACCTAATAAGAATAAATTGTGTATTGGAATTCTTAACACTGAAAAATACTTTTATAAATGCATGTAAATAATTGAATTTTCACAAATTTTAATTCTTTAAAAAATACGCTATAATTTTCATAAAATACGGTATTTTTAAAATTTCATAAAAGAAATCGTGAAACTATTTAAGGAATCATGATTCTATCTATAATGACTAACTCCATGATTTATTTTTTCTTCTGAAAATAGACGTGTTTCATTTTTTATTTGCAAAAATGTGTCCGTAATGGAAAAATATGTTAAAAAAATTAATTAAAATAATAATTTTTTAAAGGTTATTCTGTAAAAAAGTTAATATTGTGCAAATCTACAGACCATAATTTATTTTTATGTTTAATTTCAAGTCAAAATACTGAATAGTTTTTTTGTAAAGTGTACGACAAAATGTAATTTGTGTAGCCTAGTAGAGGATTCGCTCCGCCCAACCTAATAACAATTACAGTAATTGCTCAAATGTGTAATTGTCAGCGTCTAGAAAATAATTGAAGTACTTTTTCGCAGATTTTCAAGGCTTTCCCGAACATTTGCAGCAACGACTTGCAAGTATTGCACTGAGGTCCTTATCAGAATCAACTAGTGTCTCATAGATATTACTTTCGGAACGTTCGAAAGGGTACGTCAATCACTTGCTAGACGCTGACAGGTATGTATCGATGGTGTTGATGGCACATTTGAACACTTATATCAATAAAACGCTTGTTTTCATTTCCTCCGCGTTTCTTATTTTTCGCCAAAACTTTTCATTTTCGACCCCACATTGCTATACCAAAATTGCTTCTTTATGTGTATTTTACCTTCCCTTACAGTTTGACCCATTAATTCGGGGGAACCCTGTATAGAAATATATGTGTGTGTATGTGAGTGTGTATGAATTCATTTATATATATATATATATATATCTACAATATATATATAAAATCCTAATGAAACGAATTTATGAAATGGATATATGAAACGAATTTATGAAATGGATATATGAATCGACTGATTAAACAACTGATTATGTTTCAAGCGATTTCTCTTACAATATGCAATACTTTGCGATGAAATTAACACCAAAAATCAGCATTGATCCGCAGATCTAAAAACTGGTATTAGAATTTTTAAATTTGAATTAGTTTTCGAAATATAATTTTTTTTCTAATTTTATATACATTTTTTCTAATGATGGCAACTCAAATTTTAATCAAACAGATATTTTTTTTCATATTTCAGAAAAGGTTGACATGGTAACCCGGCTATTGTAGTTTATTTGATAATAAATGTTTATTTACTTTTATGTCTTTTTATAAATTATATAAATTATTTTTTTCTATAATTAGTAATTATTTTTTTTTATATTTCCTTTAGAAAATAATAGAAAATAATGAAAAAATACTGTACTACTTAATTATTCCGTCGACCAATTTCGCCAAATTATACAAATGACATAATTTTTATTTTAAGTAACGAAAGGACAAATAAATTAGTATAACATTAATAAATATACAAATAAAAAGTCGAAATAAAAATCACTTGATGACGTAAACAGGTGTAACTTGCTTAAAGTCAAGTGAATGTGACATTTACGATTAACCATTATTGGCATTTAATCTTATAGTTTGGCGATAGATTTTTGGTCGACGTGATAACTAAGTAATACCAAAAATACATATGTAACTGGTATTTGAAAACGACTTTTTCGCCAAATTTTCGTAAAAAAAAAAAAAAAAAAAAAAATCACGCCAAACCTGTTGTGCGTATATGACATCTGGCCATATATTACCACTCGAAAAAAAAATGCTATCTGGCGAGTTGAAAAAAAGCTATTGGCGAGATTTGCATCCGACTAGCGTAACAGTACCAAGAATTCTTTGCAACCATGGCAAATTTTATGTAGTTGTATTCGAAAAAAAAATTTTGATTTTTTTAATCAAAATAGAAAATTTACAGTCCCATATTGGCGAGATTTTTTTCTGACGCCAATGTCATATACGGAACGGGCACTTAACTGGCGCCAAAGTATCGTTATTTTGCTTGATATGGCAAGCCGGATGTCATTGTTTATGCTGTTGATGCGTTCCCCAAATTGGCGTCGTTAAAAAATCGCGCCAATATGGGGCGTATATGACATCTGTGCCAAACTTTCATATGAACGGCGAAGAAATCAGACCGTATTTGTTTATGGCAGTTGATGACTTGAACTATTATAATTTAGATGAAATGATGGCGATAGAATTATATTTGACGACTTATCACCTGTGCCTGGCTAACATTAAAGTACCAAAATGGCACCTAGAGTATAAAAAGCGAAGCGGTCCGACTGGAACTGTTGTTGATAGTCACATGACTTAGGCTATTGCTATAGAGATTGTTTTAAAACACCGGGAGACAAAGACTCTGTATATTTAATTTATTTTATTTTAGCTTCTTTTCAAATGTTTAACTGACCCTCTTTAATCAAAAACGAAAACAACCATTGGATGTCTTAACAGCAACTGATTCGCCCTTAATTTTTTGCAGCCAAAGGGAATTGAATGGAAATCCGTTTACCGGGAGATCTGCACAGCTTTTTTCAGTATAATTCAATCTTCTCTAATATTTTTAAAACCCATCGGATTAGAGTGTTTTTTAGATTCTGCGGTGTCTGAACGGGGGTTGGCGAGCGTAGCTTGCAGGAGGCAGAACCCCCTAGTTATATATATAGTCTAATTCAGTTAATACGAGAAGGCCGTAAATTATAAAAGTCCTCGTTTTAGCTACTATTTGTAATACTAGTAAAGAATAGGATTTTATAAAATCTGTACATAATTAAACTAATTACTCTATTAATTTTTCTAATTATCTCAATGCTATAATTAAATTGATATAATAAAGTTAACATAAAATATTCAGTCTTACCTTTGTCACATTCTTTAGACAAAATCACAGTTAAGAATTAGAATAAAAAGTAAAAACTAATAATTCCAAAGGACATCAACGACGTCCATAAATGCAATCAATTACATGCCTCCCCCCCCCCCCCTAAAACTCTGCTATCTTTACAATAGACATTGTTATCTTTACAATAGACATTGTTATCTTTACAATAGACATTCTAAATTCTAAGCTGTTGAAATCATATATCGCTTTCATTTTAACCATGCCATAAGAATTTAAAAAAAAAAAAATGGTTAATGCTTTATCAGGCAAATCAATGGAGGATATTCCATCTACATTTTGATCACGTGGTCAAGGTAAAAACTTCTATCGTAAAGAATGGAAGGCTCCGTAGACGTGTAATGTAAATCCCCGCTAGCCAATGAAACGGTTCATGAGGCAAAGTAGTAGTATCTTCCCTTCTTATCAGTTAGAACTTCCTTGGGTAAATTACCGGTATCACGTAACTTTTTTCAGCCTCGAACCCATATTTGGAATATCCTCCATTCTGCGGCTGTTGAAATATTCACTGCCACCAGAATCTACAAATAAATTGATTTTAAAATAAAAAGTAGCTTTTTCACCACGTGGGTTATAAAAACAAAATCTTTTACAAAAAATTCCAATGCGAATCGATCAGTTCTTATTAAAAATTAAGTGGAAAGTATATTTCCATTACCCGATAAAGGATTACTATGATGCAGAACTCGGATTTAAAGAAAGAAGTAAATAAAGGTTTTCTTCTATGTTTCTTCTTTTACATGAAACCATTTGTAAATCTTAGAAAGGGCGGTTCATAATTAAAACTCTGATTTTGCGTAAAACCAATCCCTACAATATGTTTAAATACATTTAATGGAACTTACTAAAAACAAAAAATAAAATCGATTGATCTTTTGAGAGGATTATAAAATAAAGAGCTAGTTACTTGAATTTAACATAAGCATCCTAAAATTTTATCTTTTCTAATCAGGGGCCGCATTACCAACGGGGCAAACTCACACCAGTAAATGTTAATAGAAATTTTCGTCTTATTTAATCGGCGTATTCATGCAGAAGCATTGTAATTATGTAGTGTTGCCACTTGTCCCGCGTAAATCGGGGCTCCAAATACTCTGGACACCATTACTTTTAAGTAATTTTCTTCGCGTTATCTAATGGCAGAATTATCTGCGATTAAAAATGCGAAATAAAATGTACGAAATTAGTGGTGTCCAGACCATTTGTAACCTAATTTATGCGGGACACCTGGCAAAACTATAGTTCATTTTTTTTCAACTGGCGGATGACCTTCACGGTCACCGTCACTAGTTTCCATCTTAATCCCATCCAACTCGTTTTTCAAAGTCTTTTCGTTCTTGACTATTAAAACCTCTTAATCCTTAAATGCGCTATTTTTTAATTTTGTTTCGAAATAATTATATATGATACTCTGAAATGTTCATAACACAGGAAAAATAGCTCCCACACTCCAAGCAGACCTCCTTATTACTGCAAGACGAACTAATTTGTCCTTATCGACCACATCTATAACACTGCGTAGCACGTAGGTGCTCGCTTATCTTTGACCTCGACCATTCAATGACGAGCCTACGAAGACCCAACAACCGGTGGAAGACAGAGGGGGTACCCAATTATTCATTTCTTTTCCTTTCATGGTAAACTTGATGGAAATTGATTCCGCCTCCACACCGGCCTGCTCTGCAGCGGCCGTTATCACCTCACTCTCTTCAATGTCCCGAGGGACATCAAAAATAACGATCCGGGGACGTCGGAGCTTCGGAAAGGAGCATTACACCGTATCCCTCAGGCCCTCCGCCTCTTTCACGGCTTTCTCAAGAATTTCAGCATCACTGTGGGAGCTGAGGCGTACCAACAGGCCACCTGAGCGGGTCGGCCTTTTCCCGAGGACTTCTATGCCCAGCTCGATGGGCTTTATGGCCTCCACCACTCTCTTTTCCACGGACTTGCATCCTTACTTTCCATCCCTGGGGTAGATCAGAAGGACATGGTCTTTGGACGGACCTGCGGCACGGGTCTTCCTTCCGCTCCCAGCGGGACGCTTACTTTTCAAAATACTACACACCTTTTCTTCCGGAACCGACGTCCGAGTGACGTCCGCGAATGAGGTTCGCTGGTCCCGTTCAGCCATTTCAGCTTTTAAGCCATTAATTTCCTGTCTGGCTCTTACCAACTCCAGATCATGTTCCACGAACAGCTCATAGACGTCATCTAGATCAGCATCAATCGCGCTCAACTGTGTCTTCTCTTTTTGAGTTTTACCTGGCAAGGCTGTAATTATTTGTACTCTCAATTTACTAATTAAGTTCCTAGCAGCCAGCCTCCGGTCAGAACTCACATTGGGCTCATCAAGGTCCACTGAGAGATTACTCTCATTAGTAGCCATCATTAACTCATTAAATTCAACTCCTTTAAAACTTCAATTCCTTGAAAGGTCTGCACTACCACTACTGGTTTCTCTGGCTTCCCGGAATTTTTAAAAGACCGGGACGACGAGACGGACTTAGACCTCAACGCTTCTCCTACGTCGAGGAGCCTGGTGGCTACGCCAAGGCGCCGCAACTCGTCCTATCCTGTGGTACGTTAAAAATTAAAAAAAAAATTTTTTTGATAAAAAAAGAAAAGTTCCGAACCAAGTTCGAAACTTTCTACACAAAGGTTAAGAGATCTATGAAAATAAAAATAAAAATTAGTGGATTTAAATCACACTACTCAACTGCTCACTAATGACCTTAACGGTTATCACGTAAAGTGAAAGGCGAACCGTCAGAGGGTCAATGCACTACCAAATCCGCTTATTAGATCTCTTTGAGAGCTAGAGTTAACGTACTCACAGAACGCCAGATAGTTTACCACCCGGTTTCTGAGAGTAAAGGCTACAAAACATAACACGATTTTTAACCCCTTCAGGGGCAAAGTACTTGAGTTGCAAAAATGTTAAAATGATTGATCGACACCGGTATTTATGAACAAATTTATAACAAAGTAAGTAAAAGCTTTTTTCGCGTATATTATATAAAGAAAAAATTAATTCATAAATTTTGATGCCAATGTGATTTTTCGGAATTAAAATTAACTGGTATCAGTGATGGAATAGTGTAGCAGCAGAGAATCATTTGACACCGCAAAGTTTTATTAGTATTTTTCATATAACTTCAGTAGAGAATTTCTGAGATTTTTGAACGCGAGGAATGCTATAAAAATTTCATGGTGACAATCGCTCAACTTCTACGCCACTGTTCAATCACTGCTGGTATATATAATGTACCGGTGCCCTTCAGGGGGTTAAATTAAATATATATATATATGTTATAAATGCTTCACGAGATCTAAATCGCTCTTATGTTTCGGCAAAATATGTCTTTAATTTGAATAAAAAATTAAATTGCCATTGGTCGAGGTTTTACAGTTGAAATCATAGATTCCATTCTTAATAAACTAAGTAAACGTACTCACTCTAACATTAATACTGTCGGCAATGCAAATTTAATTATACTTTTATATTTTCCGAAACTAAGCCGTAAAATTTCTAAAATCTTGTTAAAATTTGACTTTAAGGTAGTATATACTCCTTTTAACAAAATTCAATTCACAAATCTGAAACATCCAATTGACAGTTTTTCACATTGGGGTACTTATCGTGAATGCAATAAAATGTACAGTGGTCAATCGAAAGGACCCTTTAAGGTCCGTTTAGGTTAGCATAAAACTTATGTTAAAAATTGTGACATCAAACGTTTTGCTATTGCTAATCACTGCTTGTCCAAGAATCATTATTTTAAATTTTTCGAAGCCTCAATAATACAGAATTGCTCATCAATTTACGATCTTGACTTTTGGGAAGCGTATCACATATGAAAATATGCAAACAGCTTAGTAAACGATTTGTCCAGCACGCCCAATTTTTCAAAGATATGGTTTCAATTACTTTAACTCGTCCTCCCCCCCCCCCCTCTTTTTTCTCTTCTTTGTTTGAACTCTCTCAGAGCATCTGGGCAATTTTTGATTGGTCTCCCTGTGTGCGCGTGAAATCGACTCCGCGGTTGTTTGTCAACACTGAATTTCATTTCGCCGTTGATGGTCGAGATATGAGGTACGCCTCCTTGGCTCTATTTCTACCCCCTTTTGATCCACAGTTTTAATTTAATTGTATCTTTAATTTTTAGGCATTGCTTATGAAGCCTTAGAGCCTTCGAAATAGCTATATGAATTTTTAAACTTACTTATATTTGTGTTTTGTAACGTTGGTTCTCTCTTTTTAATGTGATTTGGTTATTTTGAGATCGGTTTGTGTGTTTGTCACTATCTGTGTGATACGCAAATTATTTTGGCGATGTAACTCAAAAACTAATGCATGGATTTCCACGAACCTTCAGATTTAGTTGAACTTAGCGTAATTTGAGGCTTTTTATATTTTTGTTTTACTTATGTCGCTTAACAGAGATCGTTGCCTTCCGTGTATTCTAGTGTGTAATCTGTATCTATATATAGGCACCTATGCAATGGGATTTCATCAAATATCTGTAAAATGTTTATCATGAAATATTATTGGGATTCAATCTTTGTTTAAAACACTCACGAAAATCTCATTACCACTGGGCAAACGGAATAGCTGACCCGATTAGGGAGTATTACTATTTACGAATAGTAATCGTTACTTTATTAAAACTCCGGTTCCTAAAAATTCTCAACTCAAAAAGGGGCTCTGTTATAGTGTAGTTTTGTAGACGAGTATTTTAGTTCTCTAGCAGATTTATTGGGCTACAG
Organism: Maratus speciosus; assembly: GCA_963932465.1. Taxonomy (NCBI): domain Eukaryota; kingdom Metazoa; phylum Arthropoda; class Arachnida; order Araneae; family Salticidae; genus Maratus; species Maratus speciosus. The sequence goes on along the minus strand of OZ010799.1, from coordinate 218,386,672 downwards.
TACACAAAATTTTATATTTGAAGTTATTATTATAAATATTGAATGGATTTTGTCTTTGAAATAATAAGCAATGGTGGCTTTTATGCTATTATATTTTTTAACTCTAAATGCTCGCACTGTGACTCATGTTAAATTCATGGAAATTAATTTTACCTCATGCTCATAATCAGGTCCCGATTATCGCTTGCGCAAACTTCCACCATTATTTTCTTTAAGTCATCGTCACCTTATTTAAACACAGAATTTCTGTGATAAATTAGTCGAAATTTTAATTTCAAAATTGATTGCGGGAAATTGCGAATAATTGTTAGTGCATAACTGCGCTACTCAAATCGATATTTCTAATGGTATAGCTGAAAGTTTTGTAATAGCCACAGAACATTAGTTTTGCACAGATAAAGCCAACATTTCCAATTATCTTCATGCCCTTAATTTTATCAAGTTGCCAGTTTGGACTTTAAAAAAAAATTTAATTCCGAAAGGAGAGTTTTTAGTTTATTCAATCACGAAATGCCTATCATTAATTATAGTAAAAATTACTATTCTTAATTTCTGAATTTTAAAAAAGTCCGAACTGACAATCCTGAAAGGCATGTCTTCTTGGAAAGACTAGGTAATATTCGGAAATTCGATGCATTTCCTAGTCGAAGGGTACTTCTTGCATCGATCTGAAATAATCTATTGGTGAAATAATATATATATATTGGAGGGCTGTACCACGGCATTTCTGAAATAACTAAAGCTGTGGTACATGGTTTGTGATGTAACGATGGCAGTAAGTGAGGTGGAAAGAGAGTGGAAAACCTAACAACATTTCCTCTAAAATAATAGTGGTGTGCAAAAAGCCAGACACTTGGCAACTCTGAAAACGCGATGTACTTCTACTGTGACGTCACTACCTCCAGTGCCATGGCCTTTCTGAAGATAGCCGTGGCTTACCCTGAGGCGTATTTAACTGCGAAGATCTTAAGATATGGCAATTTTTAAACTACAAAAATTTGTGTCTTTTGGTGTATTTTTGAACGTTCTCTATAATGTTAGATAAACAAAATAAATTTAAGCATTTTTATAATGCGTAGATGTGCTTATTTTTCAGAGCCACTAATTCTGCTAGTAATAGTCGTCTTATTTAATAAAAAAAATTCCTTGATGGGATAAGGCAAATGTTACTTTTCAGAAATACTGGTACTCAAGTACAAGTACCAATTGTCAGCCCATTTTAGATAATACAGTTTTCCATAGTTTTGTAGAATAGTGTCAATTTGATCGCAGATACCTTCTTTGTAATAAAAGGGTTTTATTCTTTTGTGAGACATATAATATTGAGGTGTTGAACATAGTCTTTCTTTACATTTTTTGAACTAAGCAGTCAATATGACCCCAATTCCAAAATAATAAAAACTGTAACAATGAATAAAACATTCCTCATGGTGTAACAAATCTCAGTATGTCTTAGAAAAACTTACATAGAAAAACGTAGCATAATTCTTAAAATCTTAAAAATTGTCATATCTTAAAAAAGACTGGGATGAAATTTTCACCGTGGTGAAATAAAATTATATTTTCCATTCACAATGTCAAAGTAAAATGAAATAATTTAGCAGAATTTTAAAAATATATAAAAGCTTAATAAAGCAATTAATTATGTGGATACTTCGAGATAATATCATTTGAGCTATAATGACAATTTTGCTGTTAAACTTTTTATCCGACAAAATTTAAAATTCCAAGCGTTTCAGAATTTCAAATAATAATTTCCTTTCTGTAATAATGCTATTTTTAAATTCTTAATAATGGACTTTTCTTAATTATCTTTTTTCTGGTAATCTTTTATTTGCAAAAGGAAATTTTTGTCTCTATATGTATGGATAATTTCTAAATAAAAACTAAAGTCAGGATATAAAGACTAGTGCATAAGATGCTGTTTTAGTAATAAAATTTAAGATTGTCCTAATAAGGGTGTTATAAAAAGGAGGAGACATATATTGTAGAGTCTACCAATTGTAAGTGAAGTAACTGAGGAGGTTATCATAGAATAGCGGCTGATTTTTTACGTCTGATCATCAGATTCTAATTGCCGACGGAACAAATTTCCACCAGTAAATTTTGAATAGAACTTTTCGCCCTATTTTAACGTCTTATTCGAGAAAAATTTCTCTCAGAAATATGTTGAAAAATTCTATTCGTTTTTACCGGTGGAAGTTAGCCCGAGTATTATAATCTCTTTGACTGATACTGACAGCATGTTGTTTAGGTTCTCACAATATGACGAAAACCAAAAGTCCACACTACTGGTGAAGTAAAATTCCACAAGTAAAAATGAATATATGTTTCTGGCCATAATTATGACTGAAATTCTGCATAAATAATCTCTTCAGTTCCGAAGCTAAAATAATAATACAAATGCTTATTCATTGGGTTTTTTTCCAAACAAAATGACATCATAAATGACAGAAAAAATATCTTTTCTGAAATTGATCTTTAGGCGCTTAGTAATTTAGGTTAAACAATATGGATCTAAAACTACAAACCCCTCAAAACATCAATTTAATAACCATTAACCTAAATTAACGCAATCACAAATTTAAGAGCTTTACACAAATAAATAATCTATAAATCCTCAAAATTTTTTATTGAAAAAAATTTAAGTTAAATACTTAAGAAAATTTCTCACTTTCTTGGTCATACTGTCTTTTAGGCATTTTTAGGCATTTTGCAAACTCAAATGAAAATAACATTTATTTTATGTGGGAATCAGCTTAGATGTTGCCATTTATTCGTTTGCTTTGAATGCAAGAAATATTCAACAATTAAGAAGTGATGTGAAAATGTAAAAAAATCGGACATTTTAGTTTTTATAAGAAAATGAACAGAGGTCCCCGTTTGGGGATCCAGGGACCAAAGTTAATAAGGCGTTTAAATAAGGAGAAAAATTATATTCAAATTTATTGGTGTAAATTTGCCCCGCTGGTAATGAGCCACTGCGAATCCGGTTACAGTTGACGCTTTACCATTCTAAGTATATGTCATAGAGGGTTCGTACGCATCAGGGGATTCAGGGGATTTTAGGTGTTTTCGTACCAGAATTTTTTTAAGTGCTGGTCGCTATATCTGAAGATAGATACTTCTTATTAAATAAGGCAAATATTAGACTACAAAAATTCTGGTAAAAGGTCCTTGAAGCGTACGAACCCTGTCATATTTCCATGTTTTTCATAGTTCCATGGTTCTAATTAACCCCTTAACGGTCGCTTAATATTTGGAAAAACCATCAAAAAAGTACCTATTTTTTATTACAAAAATTGAATAATTATAAGGTTTCTATCCAAAATATGCAATTAGTTTTTTTTTAAGGCGAAAAAAGAAGATGTTGTAGAGCAAATTCACATTTATGGAAAAGCTATCATGCGAGAATTCTGTGTTTTAATGTTTGTTTTACACCATACAAATTAATGCGAATAACACCTTTATTTTTCACATCTTAGATCTTTCTTTATCATCATCAAACAAATTTTTACAAATAATATTTGAAATAATGTAATATACATTAAATTTCGATTATTAATAATTTTTTGCGTGTGATCTATTTCGAAACATGCAATGCAAAGTCCAACATCACGATCAGCGCCAAAAGAAAAACGAACCCGAGCGCAGATATTCAAAGACTTCACACCGAAATGCTAGTTAAATGTTTCTGGTTCATAAGTTTTTCCAGCAATAAATCTCCAGCAGGGAAATATGACGCGCACGAGAAATAAAGAACGACACCTCAGCCCGCGATATTGACGGGGGCGAGAATTACGGGGTTAAGTATGAAACGGGGTTAAATTCACCATCATTAACTTATATATTTTTTAATACAAACATGCAAAAGATTTTTCAATAATTCAAATTAATTTTAATTGAATTAATATTTTCCTCATTCAAATTAGCAAAAATTTTGGGCGCATGAGAAAAGGACAATTTAATTTGCTTTAAACGTAAGCTGTTCAAGCCAAGCTTGTGCTATGAATTAAATAGCTGGATGATAAAGATGGTAAGTGACACAATCATAATTTTGAGAAAAACAGCTGTAAAGTTACAAATATCGGCTTGCGTTAATTGTCAATTGCCTCCTTTATCATTTAAAATCTCTGTGAGTATTAGGATTTTAGGTGCGTTCCTAATTATATAAATACGTAGCACCGATAGTCGTCGTCTGGTCCGTCCGTCTGTCTGCTGAGCGTCTGTCCGCATATAACAGCGCAAAAAATACAAAAGCGAATGGTTTGAAATTTAATATATATAATCGTTGTAGAACTTTGTCGCGTCATTTAAAATTTTACGAAAATCGAAACAAAACTTAAAAAAATATTAATGAAAGTTTTCTCATTCTATTAAATCCTATCATACGTAATTAATGCAGTGATATCCCCCGATAGGTAATGATTTGTCATATTTAAGATGGAGTCATATTACTTCCGTATCACTGAATTAAATATATATAATAGTAATACATTTTGTATTCATGAATTTTTGCAGTAGAATGCAACAGCTATTACACCAAGATCTGAATAGGTATAAAACTAGTTATAGTACGAACGCACCTAATTTGCCACATTTGACGTACAATTTCCGACTTGTTTCAAATAGTAATTCGACAAGCGATAATAGAACATTGATTACTTTCAATCATATGATTAAGTTATTAGGTCTCCAAGAAAATTCTGTCGTTTTTATGTTCTTTCAGGGCTACTTTTTTAAAACTGTCGATTTTTTCATTGGCACCACTTTTTTGAAATGGTAAAATTCCGTTTGTTTTCACCTTAATGTCAAATGTGTAAACTGTGGGAATTTTACCATTTCAAAAAAGTGGTGCTAATGAAGAAATCAGAATTTTTAAAAAGTAGGCGTGAAAGAATTTTAAACTACAGAATGTTCTTGGAGACCTAATATTTCCCTTTTTAGCGTACCACCTTTATGGTCTGAGCTCTTAACTTACATATTTTCTTAAACCAGACGATTTCTCTTTACTTTTGCATATTTATATTTTATGGTAATAAATATATATATATATTTAAATAGCCTTGATTCGTTAGAAAACATTCTACCAAACAAAATTTAAATGCTCAAACCACATTCATCTCAAAACAAATAAAGATATATATAAATATTTAAGTAATTTTTTTCTTCTTAATCTTTTAACATATATTTTTCTAATGGAAACACAAAAAAGATTTTTATTCACAATTTTATTCATGTTTTAACGTTAAGTGCAGACAAAAATATTAAAAATAAACTAACTTTATAAAATACATAAAGCTTTTTACACATTTTTGAATTCAGTATGTAAAAACAAAAATGTTTCAAGAAATTTATTATGCTTTTTTTCGTTCCTTTTATGAGTAAAATAGTCTAATTACTCAAAAGAAAAAAGCTGAATGATAATCTATAATTTAATGTCGTTCTTTAAAAAAGTATTATTTGCGTAAAGCAATAACTTCTTACAAAATTACCTGTTTGCTTTTAAAATAATTTTTCAGCCAAATATAAGAGAAATTGAAGTTTAAAAAAAAGAAAAGAATTATTTGACTTCTGAGGTTCGGTTTTTCTGCGTTTATTAAATATAAAATGTAAAGTATGAAAAAAATCCCGCACGCAAATCATAGTTTCTCTTCAAAAAGCCCCAGGATGTTTAAGAATTTCAGCACTATTTTTATAATTAAATTTGTTTGGGGATTGTATACATATTTTATATGAATCTTTAACATCTAAAAAAACCTGTGTGTATTCACATTGATGTCAGGGTTAAAGATTTTGAATAACTCTATTTTTAGGAAAATATCTTCGATTATAACAACATCCATATGTTGTTTGATATTAAAATATTTTCTACTAGCAGACCCGCCCGGCGTTGCCCCGGGGTCCGTAAATAGTAACCTTTAAAAAACTCAAGTTTGTATGATTTTATATCTTTTGAAATTCTTTTAAATGAACCTAATTTCGGAGGCACCCATTGCCCTCTGCATCGTCTAGTGCGTTCCCAACAAACTTCTTTCCGAACGAACCTGTAACCTGGGTCCACTCTACATAAGGCAGCATGTACCGGAAGTGAGCCGCATGTGCCGGAGACAATCGAAAACCAAGTAGAGTAAGCCAAACCTCGTAGTAATCAAGCGCATAGAATCGAAAAATAAAGAATGCATCATGAATATTAGAAAATGTTGGTAACTGAAGGCTAAGATAAAATTTCATAATACAGAAAGTAGTTGTAGTTGTAATCTAAGTTGAATGAACCAAATCCCGTTGAAATTAGGTCCTTAGAATTGGAGGAAAGAATGCGCCCCAAGCGGTAGAAGATGACATCTCCCCTTGTAAATTTCATGAATTACTTTTAACACTGATACAATATTTATTAAACTAATGAAATCCATTTTCTAAAGTTACCTTTAAATTAACTCGATTTTTAATGTACGGCTGTAATGAGTAAATATAAGCTGATGCTAAAAAAGGAGATAAATGTTCGAAAAAAGTAGTAACTGAGGTATGATGAGGGGTTCATCTTCCGGTCCCAGGCCCTTTTCAGGCCCATTTGTCGACGCAAGGAACCACCCGTGAAGCAAGCCCCGGGGCGCGTCCCGAAGGTCGCCGCCAGACAAGCTCCAACAGAGCGGAACCCCACGCAAACTCCGGTCAGGTCGACGCACTGCCCAGCGCACGTCACGCCGACTATTCCCAAGTTGGTGAACAATCGCTACGATAGTCCTCACCACCCAGCTAGAAAAACCAAGTGGTCCCTAAACTTGATTACTCGAGCCGGTAGACCCCGCAAGCCATCGCAGGAACCAGACGCCTATAAAGACGCTGGGCCCACGGACTGAACCGAGGCTTCCCGACCCGAATTTAATTTGCGGGAGGCCCCCAAGATCAGATACCATTTTCCGGCAGAGACATTTATGTGGGCCAGCCGATAGGAAAGTTATTGAAGAGCCCCTAACTTGAAAACCAGGGAGGACGGGGAAAGTCCCTCCGGCCGTAAAGCGACCCAGCTCCTGGCTTTTCGCCCAAACCACCCGGCTCAACCGACGGAACCCCTCGCGGATCACGCCGGGAGCCAGTTGGCCCAGACTAGGTGCCGTTAGCGACCCCAGGCGGGCACGGAAAGCTCCACCTAGACGGAATAGACTCCGCCTCTCTAGGGGGTCGGACGGAACGGAGTCCCGCCAGCCCCCACCGACTCGACCCCATCCTAGGACAGAGAAGCCAGTGGAGGCCGACAGAAGCCCGCCCGCCACTACCTTACCTCACGGCCGTCGAGGGTACCCGGGCCCGAAGGCCCCTGACCCCGTGCAGTGACCGACCGCTACCTTTGTTAGTGCGTTCGAAAGTTAGGTGGAGACACCTCTAGGTCCTCATTACCAGGCGAGGAAAACTCCGGTACCGCATAGACACGGAGGACCTGGATCGGACCAAGAGTTCACCTGGGGCACGATGAGCCGCCGCGTTACCGGCGAGCCTCCGGCCCGTTTCCCTGCGGGAATAGCGTTCGATGGTGGACCTGCCGGCCGACCCCCTCCCATGGGTCACGGCACGACATGGAGCAACCAGAACCATACTGGCCTCCCCACGCGACCGCTCCTTGGTCAACGGGGTCACCGCCAAACCCTACCACCCTTAGGGTCGGCTCACAACTGCTCCAGCTGAGGTCCTCGGAGGGATGAGCCACCTAAGTCATAAAGTAACCTGGGCGCTGTCCGTAACCCTCGCCCTTCGGTTGCTCCGGGAGTCCCTGCATGGAGTTCCCGCGAGCCCCGTCGTCACTAGCGAGCACCGAGGACTTTCCACTACAAAGCCCTCACTCATACTTCAGGCTCCCTCTTAGTCAATTGGTGGATGGGGTCCTATCGCCTTAGCTAGTCTTTGCCCGGCGACACCGTCCGGCCCTTAGACCGGCACCGGGATCGACCTATGGAGCGTCGCTATCCGGCTTGGCCAGAGAACCCGGCTGCCGGGGGTGCGTTCGAACGCGGACCCCGAAGGGCCTACGCACCCATGCACAACGTCCGTTAACCGTGCTCAACGCCTGTCGGAGATGAGCCTCTCGAGGAGGTGGCGAATCGTCCCCATCCGGCCCCCTCGCATTCGTACACAACGAACTCTGCCGAGCTTCCGGTCACCTCCCCCACTCAAGGGGTCGGGTCGGAACCACCCGGAGGGGCGGCTACTGGTAACTGAGGTATAAATAAAGACCGGGCCCTGGGGGCCAGAGTGGTGCAAAAACTTCAAGAAGGGCCAGGGACATAACTGGCATGTAGTTGGGCATAAAGATATTGTTAGTAGCTTTTAAAGTAATCGGAAGACGCTACAACTATGTTAAAGAAAATTGCAAGCAATTCGGAAAATTTTTAAAGAAGCTGCACCAAGGGCCCCAAGAAGGCGATTAATATTCAAAATTGGTGGTAGCTGAAGCCTGAGAAATTTTTTTGTCTCTCATATAGTGTCTGGAGAACCTAAGAAGTTGCTAGAAAAAAAAGCTCCGACTCATGTTCAGTTGGAAAGTTGTGTAAAGTCAGTCGTAAAGGTTTTGAATTTTTATTTATCTCACATTATAAACTCTTTTATTCAAAATTAATCCGTTAACTCAATTAAAATTTAATTATGTTTTTAATATTTTAAATTTTTATTTAAAATCTTTAGATGGAAAAGTAATTACAAATGCATCCGAAACTGTAATACTGAAAAAGAAATACTAAAACTGCAAGCAAATATGCTATATAAATTTTTGAAAAAGGTACTATCCAGCAAATTTATTTTCTAATAGAGTAAAGCCTGTTTAAAACGGAATCGTCGGAACATTTTTTCACTTTAGATACCCTTCAAAGAAAAATAAAATCCTTAAAATAGAAAAATTCTACTAATTCAAATTTCAACTTTGCCCTATCTAGTTTCGAACCTGGATCTGTTCGTACAGAAAACCAAGGGGTTTAGCCACTACGCCACAACTGCTACGAACAGTTTAGTAAATTAACGTTCCATATCGGAGCGTAAATAGTTTCTGCCTTTATTTGTTTACGCGTCGCGTCGGTTTCATTAGCATAATAAAATAAATGATTATTGTTGTCCGAATTCTCTGAAATTTTAATGGATCGTAAATATTACGAAACAGATGTCATAAGTTCCCACGGCCGCCATCTTGGAATTCTTCTTGGCGTGAAAACCCCTTTTCCGCCAAGTAGTAAATGTCGCCAAGCACCGGTTTATACGCATGTTTGGCTTAACGATAATAAAATGTAAATAATAAACAAAATTCGCTAAACTGGCAATCAGTAATCGTTGTATGAGGGCTTCGCGCACATTTACCGAAAAAAAAAACATCGCCGAATTCAGCAATTCTCGCGGTATAGCATTCTCAAAATTCAGCAGTTCTCGTTTTGTAGCAATCTCAAAATGTAATAAACCCTTAAAGCAGCAAAATATACATAAATTTATCAACATATCTTAACAGACATCTGCTTTCTTGAAACCTCCAGCACGAAATATCTCTCATAACATCACCGTCATTTTCCAAAATAGGCTTAATACGCATTGACACGCTATAAACAAACCTCCCTTTCTTGTCAAAATTTCCTCATATTTCCTGTGCAAACTTGTCCTTGGTTCTCTGGGCCACGTGCGGTTTGGCATTGTCCTGCTGAAACAAAGCGCGCTTTCGGCGGACCAATCTTGGATACTTCTGCACCAATTTGTGATAAACGCCATCCATCTGCTGGCAATAGAGCTCGGCATTGACGGCACGACCATCATATACGATACAAAATCTGGTAACTATTAGATTAAAAATTTTCCAGAACTTTTTGCTCAACCTAATAATTTTGATTAATAAATATATGTATATCAAAGTAAACAATAATAGTAAGTTTTCCGGACATTAATTAGTGTGAATTATTTGTGAATTTGTTTTAATTTGAAAATTACAGAAAAAATGTAAATTTTCATTAAAAAAAATCTGTAATTTTAATTTATTAGGAAAATATGAAAAATTTCAAATCCTCCGAATTCATGATTCGCGTAAAACCTATAAAGTGGTCAAAAATGTAAAGTTTTTTTTTTTTTTTAAGGTACAAGTCGGCATCGAAATCTTAGCCTACGGGATAAAAAACACGCACGTTACCTCGGCGCCACCAACATTACGTGTAAAGTGCCAAACTGAAGAGTATTTAAAACGTATACTAAATTTTGAGCCCCAAATTCTCAAAAACTAAGACCCATTTGAAGAAAACCTTTCACGATAATAATTAGGGATATGGTCCCCTACAATAACATTTAAAATCATGAAAATCTGTGCGCACCATTTTGGCGGCTTCCTTGTGCGAAAAAATGTGTTTACATTTTTGTTACTGTGGCAAGCTCTATTTCTATAGAACAAAATTGGCCAAAAGGCCAATTCGATATGGAATTTCTGTAAATAAAATATAATTTTTGTGTGCAAAATGGGAACCATAATCGACATATTTAAAAAATATATATTCATATTTAACCTCTTAACCCTTTATCTACTGACGGTATTTATAAGTACCACTCAGTTTAAACTTTTATACCACAGTGAATTTTACTAATATTCTAATGGTACTTTGCAAAAAACGCTCTTTTAACTTCAATTTATCCGAATACATGGCAGCAGTAGTTCTAGGTATGTTATTTTAGAGAGGAATGAGGCTATCTTTGAAGCAATCGACGTGTTTTAATCAGACATTTTGTACAAATTGCCACGCTCGTATTTTCATCGCTGCAAACACAGTAAAGGATATAAGATAAGTGTTGGATTTTTTTAAATTGTTCATTATGATCTTAGAATGTAATTAGACCAGCTGTTTTAGGTGAACGATGTATGTATTTGATTTAACAGTTGAATTACTCGGAGGTAAGTACCGTCAGTACACTGGGTGTCGGAGAAAAACATCTTGTTTACTTTTCGTCTCTGTAGTTACATATCGTTTAATCTGCTTTAAAATGTAATTACTAAAATGTAGTGTAGTAATTATTTCCGTGTTATTTCTTTTCTGTTTCATTATTATTTTTTATAGGAAAACGAAAAAGTTGTGACGACGGCTCGTTTTTGCTATGCGAGAAATGGCATATGTAAATTCATATACTGCATATGTGGAGATGCGAGAAAACATGTTTTCCCTGTAATATTGACGTCGCATAACTAAAGGACCCGAGATCGAAACAAGATCCGAAACAAGATCGGAAACAAGATCGAAACCTAAAAAAAAAGTTTTTTTAACCCTTTCAGGAGAAATGCATTTTCAATTCTAAAGTGTTGAAATGAAGGATTGGCACCGGAATTTGTCAAACGATTTATTTGTAAATAAGTAAAAGCCTATATTCCACATACTTATTAACTCGAAAATATTTTCTGGTGCCTGTTGAAATACCTTGTGTGTTTTCTGTTACGATAATTTAGTCATAGTGTACTGACGATACTTTAAAGTACCACCTTAATTAATTACCTCTAAATAATAAAATTTCTTACAGGTGAGTATTTTTTTTTTATGTTTATCCTTTAATTTTCATTGTAGAAACTGAAAAGAAAATATTACATGAAAAAAATTGCAGTAGATCATAATGCCGTAGATAAAGGGTTAAAAGGCGGTGGGATATACTATATTCCACAAATGCTAATCAAGTTCAGCACCAGAAACTTTTAATTCAATTTTCCTTTTATAATTTTTATAGAATAAAGGTGTAAAATTGCTTTTCTTTATTTTGAAATAAAGTATTTCAAACATTCCGGTGTGAGTTTTACATTACAGAAACATATATAAATTACTTTTTCCTTAAACGGCTAAAGATTATTTCAAAATCTCCCAAAAGAGGGACAAAATCCCCAATCTGGCAACACTGCATTATGAAGATTTCTTCTTACGTTCTTTCAATATCAGTTTCATCTGAACTTAAGAAGAAAACAATTACTGGAATATTTCAAGTTTGTTAATCTTTTTTGACTTAGGTGGAAAACAAAAAATTTCCATTAACCAGAGAACTTTCGCAAAAATACAGTGTACTTTTACCTTAGTAATCGGTGCTGCCAGTTTGGCCCCATTTTTATTCCGAAAATCCAAATCCATACCAGAATTTTAAGAAAGTATTTTTGCTTTATTTAATTACATCCGTTTTGTCATTATTTAAAGTAAATATTCTTCTTCCGAAATTTCCGGTATTAATTTGAAAAGACGAAATAAAAATGAGGCCAAACGAGCATCTCTGTCAGTAACAACTAACAGACTCCTACCTCGTTGTAACATCCTTTGTTTTACTTGATACCACCGAGAATTTTCCGTCCACTTCGGCATTTATTTGTGAAACCGGAAAATTCTCAGTAAAAACACTTTTAAAAATATATTATTTACTCACTTTATCAAATAATTTTTCCGGTGTGATTAAAAAACAAATGTTATTCGTAAAATAATTTGTGTTATTGAACAGGCTTATCATTAGAAAATAATTGGTAAGTGCAGTCGTAAAAAGAAAAAGATAGAAATAGAAAAACTCTCAGATAATTTTCAATCGCAAAATTGTTGCAGAGTCAGCAGATGCACCGTTTGATTTAAAGCTGTGTCTACTTTCCAAATACGAATGCAAACTTATAAATAGGAGTCATCTACATATTAAAAATTGTAGAAAATAAAATTTTCAAATCAAAAACACCCACTTTTGACGTCATAATAAAGTTGGATTAAGCGAATCCAATTCAGAAAAGTTGTAGTTTATACACTTTTCCCTGGAAGATTTTAATTTCGTTTCCCGAAATTGAGGGTTGAATCCCTAATACATTTTTTTTAAATATATAGCTTTATGAAGATATACTGAAATATATGTAAAATATATTCTTTCAGGGATGCCTTCATGCAAAAACTCAGATATGATATTAAAAGTGGATTTTACTTTTCAAAAAATCAAAATTGGTACAATTTTTAATATGCAGATAACTACCATTTCAAAATTGGCGTCTCTCTGCTAAAGTTTGGAGATTAAAATAGTATGTTTTTTTTAGCCACCGATATGCTATTTCTTTCGGACAGCAATTTAAGTGTCGTCTCCAAAAAGTAACGTTCCGTTATATATGCTAGCGGTAAAACAAAGCAAATATATCATTTTGCGGTTAAATACTGATAATCTCTACTGCAATTTTTTTAACTTCTCATCATCGGACATTTTCAATTTTTATAGCGTCTTATAGGGCAAAAAAAGTGCTTTTAGATGCAGTTTGTTTGAAAAATAAATCTCAATTCATTTTTGAGATATTAATTGTTTTTGTAGTTTTTAGCGCTATTAGTTTAATGTTGTCAACTGGAGTACTCCATTTCTATAGAAAATAAAGCAAAAATAGTTGGAAAATAGTAATAATATCCTTTTGTTGCCATTTTCCCATAACAATTGAAAACAAATGTAATTAAAATACGTGCTATTTTGAAAAAATATAAATGAATGATTTCTGATAAAACATGGAGCTAATATTAACCTATTTCAATTTTATGTATCTATATTAATGTTACAAACAAATGAAGTCATGTGAATCACTAAATAGCAGATTTTTTTTTTACCAAGTTTCTTGAACGACATCTCTTTTTTCCGGATTTGTGTATTATTCAGCGATAGTGACGTCCTATGCATGTTTTTCTGTAGATGTTGTTTAAAAACTGGATTGTAAATGCGGAATTCTTCAGCGGATGCGAATGACATCATTTTATATAAAATAAAAGCTTGTGTTTTAAATATGTTGAAGTATTTGAAATATGTTTTGTACTATATATACCTATATACATATATATACACATATATATTAATACATATAAATTTTTTTCAACGGGGGCGACACTAAATTTTGAAAAAGCAAAATTCCGGTTTTCTAGTTTTTTCTACGAGTCTTTCAATGCTTACTAACCTTCCGGGTTTTTAAAATAAAAAACATAACGAAAAATTTTATTGTAATTTAAAATACACTTGATTTCATTTATTAAATACAATCTTTGATTACAAAAACCAGTTTAACACGTTCACGACGGCGCAGTGGGTCACACTCGACTGTCTCAGAGTTGTCAAGTCTCCGACTTTTTTCACACCACTATTATTTTAGAGAAAATGTTGTTCCTTTTAATTGCCCAATTGTTCTAATTAAATAAAACAACATCTGTATTAAAATACTGGTATCCAAAAAGCCGGGGACTTCGTAGATCTGAGACAGTCGAGTGTGACCCACCGCGCCGGCGTGAACGTGTTAAGCTAAATAAAAGAGTCTAAATTGCGGACAAAATCAAACAATCGGTTAGAAACGAATGTAAAGGATTGACAAATGCAAAACTGTGTCTGTTACACAGAAATTCCCTTTATAATTTTTACCACACTACAGGTTTAATGTAAAATTCGTGGTGTTAAATTTTGCATTTGATTTATTACTTTTAAAAAATGTTATCCAATCAACAGTATCAAAATGCACAGGTGTAACAATGACGAGGATTTTGGACACCGCAAATTTTAAACAAAATTTTGCGTAGTAAAGGGCATAGCCGGATACGCATTGGAAACATGCCTTTCAATCAGATTTCCTGATTTTTTCCCAGATGTCGCTGCATATATGACAATATATTTCCTCTATTATCACCCTATAAATATTGATATTTAATGAGATAAAAATGTTTTTTCGATTTTTTAAACACCGGATTTTCTCAAACACTGCTGTACGGAATTTCATGCCATTAACTGAGGATATATAAATACCAAAGATGCATAACTGGTAGTTTTTGTGTAATTTTCTGTTCATAAAAACTGTGTAAAATAGCGAAATAAAAATTCAAAAAAATAAAAATCATATCTTATGGTTATCTGAAAATTACCATTTTCTTGTAAAAAATTCCCCATATGTGCCCGCATATTCTATATAAATTCCGAAAGTTTGCATTGGGTACTACATATAAATATTTACAAAAATGTATATTAAAATTATTGAAATACAATTTAAGGCGTTATTTGGGGCGGAACTGCTCAACTTTGACATCTGAATAATTTTACGAACAAAGTCAGCAGACAACATGTCAACTGATGTATTTTAGATTCCATTAAGCATATAAGCCATGTTTTTCAACTTCATGCTAATTTTGATATCGACAGCGTTGAGAATGTTGCTCATGTGTTCATTAAAATTTAAAATACAGCAATTCTGTAACTGAAAATCTCTGAAATTCCGTTCTGAAGTTAGACGAAGAATACTAATAAAATTTTTCGGTGTCAATTGATTGTTTGCTGCTACACTGTTCCATCACTGATACCAGCAACAGCAAATGAAAAGTTGATTTTGTAAGACACATGCAATATATAGATACATTCTTAAGAAATATAATTTTTTTTATGGCATTACATACAGAGATCTTTACATTTGAGTGATCTGAAGTGCACTGTTTAACATGAATTTCTCTCAAACTATAAAATGATACATTTCCTCTGTTGAAAACCTTTCTGAAAAACACATAAATCAGTTAGAAAATATGCAAACTTTATATGTATTACTTTCTGTATTAACTGAATCCATACCGGTAACAGCAAATGGAAAGTTGAGTTTGTAACACGCATGCAATATACAGATGCATTCTTAAGAAATATAATTTTTTATGGTATTTCATACAGAAATCTTTACATTTGAGAGATCTGAAATGTACTGTTTAACATGAATTTCTCTGAAACAATAAAACGCTACATTTCCTCTGTTGAAAACCTTTCTGAATAACGCATTACTGAGTTAAAAAATATGCAAACTTTATATGTATACGTTCTTTATTCACTGTATCCATGCCGGCAACAGCAAATGAAAAGTTGAATTTGTAACACACATGCAATATATAGATGCTTTTTTAAGAAACATACTTTTTATGGCATTACATAAAAAATTCTTTACATTTGAGTGATCTGAAATGCACTGTTTAACATGAATTTCTCTCAAACAATAAAATGCTACCTGTTGCCTCTGTGGAAAAAACTTCCTAAATAACGCATTACTAAGTTAAAAAGTATGCAAACTTTGTATGTATACTTTCTTTATTCCGTGCATCCATACCGGCAAAAGCAAATGAAAAGTGCAACACACATGCAATATATAGATGCATTCTTAAGAAATATAATTTTTCGTGGTACTACATACAGATTTCTTTACATTTGAGCGATCGGAAATGCACTGTTTAACATGAATTTCTCTCAAAATAATAAAAGGATACATTTCCTCAGTTGAAAGCCTTTCTGAATAATGCATTTCTAAGTTTAAAAATATGCAAACTTTGTATGTATACTTACTTTATTCACTGAACCCATACCGGCAACAGCAAATGAAAAGTTGAGCTTGTAACACACATGCGGTATATAGATGAATTCTTAAGAAATATAGTTTTTTATGGCATTACATACAGCATTCTTTACATTTGAGTGATCTGAAATGCACTATTTAACAAGAATTTCTCACAAACTGTAAAAGATTACATTTCCTCAGTGGGAAACCTTTCAGAATAACCAAGTGATTTAAAACGGTACCTCTAATGCACTTCCTACGGAAAAAAGAATACTATCTGTCATAAAAACACACAGAAGTTTTATTTCAGAAGTTTTATTTCATTGGACATCTTTCTCAAACTTGCCATTGTAAACGAACATAAATATAAGAGTACTGTTTCTTAACTTCATCTAAAATTTAAGATAATGTATATTTTATTTACTTCTTTTTGCTCGTTTTGTGTTTGCTATAAAGATAATCTTCAAAGGTACATAAATAAAATAATATAGAAACGCCTTTATGCGTCTTTGCGTGGGCTTAAACAATATATGAGACAAATTTAGTCTTTGAATTTTCTTTTTCTGTTTTTTTTTCCCTTTAGGAAAAAAAAAAAAACATATCAGGTTACGTTGAGATAGATGCTCATTTCTAGGTACCGCAAATAGTTAACTTCGCTTTATTTGATCGGAAAGATCTGCGAAAGTTACCATTCGAAAATAGTGATGTACAGTCGTGGGAAAAAAAAAGTACCCCCCCCCCTACTAACTTTTCAACAAATTATCTTAGAAGAAAGTTGCTGATACCGAACGATTGGAAATAAAGTCTTCTTTTAAATGATGTATATAAAATTTGCTTAGGGGGGCACCTACATATTAAAACGAACCATAATTTTGTTTTTTTTCAATAGCAGTACACAATTCTGACAGCATAAATGAACTTTACACCCTTCAATTAGCCTAAAAACATTTTTTTACGCAATTCGAACCATAAGTTTCCGAGAAATTAATTATTTTAAAACGAGCATACTTTAAGGGCTGTATACAAATTGAAGTTCCGTACTCGATTGTTAGCCGAGAGAGTAGCCTTCTTAATCAAGGCACCTTAAGCGCCACTCAAGGAGTCAGTGAAACATGTTAGATTACAGGACAGCAGAATAAATTTCAAAACTACTCACTTATATCATAGACGGCCCTTTAAACCATCGTTTTGACTTTTTTAAGCATAATTTGAAAACTACTTGGAAAAAAAATATGAAATTTTGGATTTCCATAAAACAGGACATAATAAATCTAAATCCATCAAAAAAATTGTAGGATGCAATTCATATTTTTTTTTTATATTAATTTCATAATTAATAATTCATATCATAAAATTATAAAAATTGCAAATTCAACGTATTTATGTTTGGGTATATTAATATTATTGCTACAAAAAAAAAAAAAAAAAAAAATTAACACATTAGGAGCATAATTTCAGGAGCTATAAATAAAAATATGAAAATGTAATTTAACATTAGATGCACTCAATTCTGAAAGTTTATAATTCAAAAACTTATTATTCAAATCACTTCAAATTTGGTGTCTAGGCATAGTTTGAACCGAAGATTTGAAATATCTCTCTAAAATTGAGTATTGCCATTGAAAAACATGAAGTTTGGGTTCGTTTTATTATGTAAATGGCCCCTAAGAAAATTTTATATACATCACTTAAAAGTAGACTTTATTTGCAATCGTTCGGTACCAGTAACTTTCGTCTAAGATAAATTGTTGAGGAGTTAGTAGGGGGTGTTTACTTTTTTTTCCACGACTGTGTACATAGTGATAAGCACAATTATGCATCCTGTATACATTTGATATACCTCAATTTTATATTATAAATCATCTTTATCCTTTTGATTACGGGTTAGAAATTGCGACCTTTTTTATATTTAAACGTACCACAATTTACATAAAAATTTCACTGTGGTAGATTTCTCATGAAATGGTTCTGGTACCAGTGTTTGGGGTAGATATTAGTTTTTATAAAGTAGTGCAAACTTAGGATCGGACGAAACAGGTTTTTAAGACCGAAACAGAAACAGAAACCAAATTTCGGTAATTTTTCTATTTTCGGCGGAAAATGAAAACGAAATCGAAAATGTCCAAAAACGTTTTTTAGTGATTAACTCCTTGAAGGGCGGTGGTATATATGTTATATCCCACCTAATTCTAATCAATATATCCATCAGAAATTTTTAATTCAATTTCACTTTGATATTTTTGATGGAAAAAAGCTATAAAACTGCTTTCCTTATTGAGGAAATAGAAAATTCTAATTTTCCAGTGAGATTTCAACATTACAGAAACACAATTACCTGCACCTCGAAGGGTTAATACATGCATAATTATACATAGTTATTAATTAATTATACGTGTGGCCCAAGTTGGCTCTCTGTGCCTCTGATGAAAACTTTTTATTTTCATGTGAAATAAAATGTAATTAATACATCCACGACACAGAATGATTTTCTAATTATACGAATTTTATCTAATTAAAAATGTTTTAGATATACATACCTGGATTTATATTTTATAATGATTTTTGTAAATGATCATCTGTTATACTAGAACTTTCTGAAAGTGTATTAAAAAAAAATTCTATTGCTGTTACTTTTACAGCTTTTAATGAGCACGTGAAAAACGTCTTCAAAGCATTACTTGCTTCATAATTTGCACTCACATCTTTAGTCAGTCATGACTGATAATTATAAACAATGAAGTCCATAGCAATAAATAAAGAGTCTCTCATTTAAGCCGATACAGCTCAAATGAATAAGAAATGTTAAAAATTTTCGAAAGAAGAAACAAAATTTTTGCAATACAGATAGTTTCGGCCTGGCCAAATTTTTGACAGGATTTTCACCGAAAACGAATTTTCGGAGAAACTTTAATTCTGGATCGAAAACGAAAACGTAACCGAATTTTCGGTCGCCCTCGAATTCGAATACAATAAAGAAATCACTTCAGGGACGACATATATCCCAACACCGTAACCAATGGGTTAATGCATTTTTCTTTAACCCCTTAACGGTCGTATTAATTTACGGTTAAAAATTTCAAATTGCTTATTGGCACCACATTTTTGAAAAAATAATTTTCACCTCATTTAATGAAAGGTAAGAGGACACCGTAATAAAACCAGTTACACTGTTTTATGAAACTAATGGGAATCAAACAATCTGAATAAATGACACAGCCCGTGAATATCACGAGAGCAAGAATGAAGGAGTTAAATAAACTTGTTATCGCAGCAGCAGGTAGTGTTGAATGTATGAGCTACCCTAAAAGTAAAATATACATACAACGTGATGTGTAGAAATGGTCCCTGTGAAATCCCTCTACACCAGAAAATTAAAAATGTTATAAAAACAATAAATGATATAATAAATAAATCAAATTGTATAATTTATTTCTACAGTGTTGAACAGATAAATAAAAAGATACAACGCTGATTTAAATCATAATTTTAAAATTTATCAAACACTTTTCGAGCGAGTTTGGATGAAAATCCTTCTTTTGCTACTAAAACTATCAAAGAACGGGACAAAGGGCAGATTTGCTAACGCAGCAACTTTTTGAACGCTTCTTGATGCTAGCTCTTTTTTTTTCAAATACATCTAATTTAAAAGATTTGTTTTTAATATCATTCACATTTACACGCTTTTTTCTTACAGACGACATTAACCTTTTATCTAGTGACGGTTCTTATAAGTGCCATTAAAATAACTTGTTATAAAATTCATTTAATACATGGATTAGTTGTAATACAGTTTATAATGAGTTATTGATAAAGTACTTTATCTTGATCCAAAAGCATTATGGGTAACACACAAAAAAAATATTTTTAAAAGGGTGATTTATTTAGCTTTGAATCTTTTCAGCTTTCTTGGCGTTGGGGAGGAGGGGGGGGGGAGAATTTTTCCATTCGAAAATATTTCTATATTTCTATATTTCTATTGTAAGGACATTATATTTGTACATTTCCTGATTCTACAAAATATTAATACAAATATTTAAAACAAAAGATTTGAGTAGGGTTATACATTTTGCACAAAATCCCTAAAAATTCAAATTTAATTAATCTTTCTAAATCCTTCAATCCTTCTAAAATCCTTCTAAAATTTATTAAATGATTATTTAAATCTTCTAATATAGTTTAAGCAATTCACGAAAAATGCCTTAAAAGATAAAATTTTCATGAATTCACAATTCAGCACATAAAGAGTTATAGCTGACAATGGGTTATGACCAGTGTTGCCAGATTGGGGGCTTTTTTAATTCAGATTATTTGACTGTCACCACTTTTTAAAAAAACTATAATTCGCCTTATTTTTCAGAATTTATATTCTATTTTTAAATAGGGAGAATATTTCTATTTAAAAAAATCGGTGACAATCAACAATCTGGGGACAAAAAAGTCCCTAATCTGGCAACTCTGGTTATGACTAGCAATTCACAAAAAATGCTTTAGAAGATAAAATTTTCATGAATTCACAATTCATCACATAAAGGGTTATAACTGACAATAGGTATTGACTAACAATTCACGAAAAATGCCTTAGACGATAAAATTTTCAAGAATGCATAATTCAGTACGTAAAGTGTTATAACTGATGACATAGCTAGTAATCTTCTGGTATTTTTTCAAAGTTAACCCCTTAGCGGTCTCATTAAATTACGGTTTAAGAATTCAAACTGCTTATTGCTACCACTTTTTTGAAAAAGAATTATTCACCCTATTTCAGTGGCGTAGCTAAGGGGGCAAAGGGGGCTGCCGCCCCGGGCACTGAGGCAAAAGGGCGCCAAATTAAGAAAGGTTTAAACCGAATTTATCTCACATATTTTGACAATAAATAAAAAAATTTGATTTTTTAATTTATTTTGTGTGTGTGTCTATGTGTGAATATTTTCTTTAGTAAGATATTTTGTTATATCCAAATTATGAAGAAAGAAAAAGCTTCTGTAAATGCTTCTAGGAATGACTCAATACATTTGGTACCTAAGATAATTATTTACCCGGACTGAGGCGCAAAATCATTAAATAGGGGGCTTCAAATTGAGAAGAGCTTTAAGAAAAACAAAAGCATTTCATAAATTTTGAAAATAAATAAGAATAGTTGATCTTTTCTTTTGTGTATGTGAATATTGTGAAGAAATTCAGTGAAGGTGGGGGAATATAGAGATCCATAATTTTCAATCACTCATGGAGGTTTCCAACTATCTAGCCTCCAGTTTATAAATCAAAAGGCCTGTTGGCTACTTGGAGTCACATTTCTGGTATCAAAACCCTCATAGCATGCATGGTCACAGTGACGTCATTGTGACGTCACTGTAAGTCACTGTGGTCACGTCACATCTGTGACCAAAATGCCACCACTCAGTGATGTCACATTGTGACTGAGATGTGAACTTCTTAGGAAACTTTAAAAAATTACAAAAGCTCTTTAAAACATGTTATTTACTGTAAAACCGGCAATTAAAAAAAATTTGTGACGTCACTGTCATGTAACATACGTCACGTCACATATGTGGCGAAAAATCCTCCATATTGTAAACTCACAGTGTGACAAAAATATGAATTTAGGAAAGCTTTAAAAATGAAGAGACATATTTTAAACAGGCCGTCTTAATGCATTTTGGAGCTTGGATCGGATTGATTTTGTAGTAATACTTTATTATAATAAATAAATTCACTTTTATACTTTCTATAATATTCTCCTTTTCTGTTAATGTTTAACTAGTTTAAGTCACTATTTAAAAATAAATGTTGCTATTTGTTTCTGACTTTTTTTAACAAATTTAACATTTTCTGAATATATAATAAAATATACAAAATATATCCAAAACGCATGACATATTTATTCATATTCTAATTTTTTTCCCCAGAAATTCCTTTAAAAAATAGTTATTGTCCACGCTGATTTATTCTACAGGAAATTAATACAGAAAAAAATAAAAGATTATAAAGAAAAAAACTTTCTTTGCCCGATAATCTTTTTTTTTTTTTTTTTTTTTTTAGGAACATATTTGGTATTTATTACATGTGATACAAACTTTTTCTTTATTGCCCATTAAATTGGTTTTATATACACTAGAAATTTCAATAATGTTTTATTTTATATACTCTAATTATGACTAATACAATTTTTATAATTTACAAAAAAGAGACAGTCCATTTTTACTTGAATTGGTTTCAAATTGATTGAAAGCTAAAATGAAATGCACACACACAAAAAAAAAAAAAAATAAATAAAATAAAATAAAATAAATCAAACAGAACATTTTAATTAGCCACACTTTTATAAATGTATTACGCATTTAACTTGCAAATCTACAATAACAAATAAAACCATCTACCCGCGAATTTTGTTTTCTGCAGACGATAACAAGAGGAAACAGTGTATTTATTCTTTTGAATAGTGGCAGCAGCTGGAAACAGTACCTCTTTTATGAATGTGTGTAGTTGGCACTGGTTTTTTAAATTCTACAAAAGTAAATATAAATCAGTCCGAATAAAAATCAGTCATAAAAATCAGTCCGAAAAAGTACAATGTGCAGTGACCGGTTAATCTCAGCTGGTCAATGTCATTGTGTCTAGTATTCGGATATAATTCTTAGACTTTCGACTTTAAGAACTTTCGCTTTTTGGATTACCATAATGGAATTATAGAAGACGATGTCAACAAGAAATGGGTAAGAAAAAATGATTTTTTCTGCTTTCTTTTATTATGATTTGAGTTAATTTCACATAAAAAACATGTTATAAAGTAATAGATGCCATTAATTTAACTTTTATCTATTCAATAAAATTTAATAAATTTAATGTTTATTTTGAATAGTTGAAAGAAAAAATAGTATGTCAACGATTTTAATCTGATGGTTAAAACCATTAATTTAAATTGCAGATTAATCGCATTTATTTTCCTTTTTAAAATTATCTGGTTAAAATCACATTTTTGTAAATTAAAAAATATATATAATCAATAATTCACATAATTAATAAACATTTAAAGCTAATTAAATTACTGAATAGAAAACCTTTTATAGAATAAAAGTGTTTGCAAACTTAAATTTTTAATTTTGCGTTAAGTAATGTTCTGAAATAATTTGCATTGCATGTTTTTATATAATAAAAAATGGATATCTGCTCAGCGATACGGAATCTTCCACATCAAAATTTTATTTATCTTTTGAGTAGTTTCACATCGTTATTGCTAAAAGCAACTTCCTAAATTTTATAATATTAAAAAGGCTAGTGATGCCCACAAAAATATTTTTTTAAGGTACATTCGTATTCTTTACAAGTTTGTGTTAGAAAATTGACAGTATTATGAGAAGTATGGTAATTTTCTGTTTATTGCAAATATAAAAAAAAGATACCTTTTAGCCAATAATTTTTTATACTTAATTTTGGTTTTTTATATGCTTAAAATGATTTATTCTAACATCCTAGTAATTTCAACTTTAAATAGTGCTTAAATTAGTTCTTTGATTGAAATCAATATAAAATTTACTTGCATAACATTTTATGATGTATATGACAAAATTTTAGTCATGACATATATATGTGACATGTGTATAAGGCATATATGAAGCATATCACATAATAAAGCACATGAATATTATACAGGATAGGTGTGAAAGTAATGGATACCCTTCCAGTAATTGACACCCTTGAATGTTTTTGGTTTCTAAAAAAATAACCAATAAAAATTTAGCTTTTATTATTTCTTTCATAACTCCCTCTTGCATGTTTTATAAACTGGGTTATTGATGATATACTCTTAATCAAAGCAATCAGGAAGCAGAAAATAATGTTTCGAAGTTCTACTGTTTTTCAGTGAAAATCTTAATGAGCCTGTTAAAAGCTTAATTCACTTAATAATTTTATATATTCTTTATTTTCTTACAAAACTTCTATGTTTTTGTTTTGGTAGTAATAGAAAACTTTGAAACGTTTAATTACTGAATGTACAGTATGGACATCCCATGTGGACATTGCTAAAAATGCAATTTAAGTAATGTTCATAGTAGATAAAAATGTTTTGACAAAACTGAAAACCTAAGTAATCAAATTTAATAATTTATATTGCACTTACCATAATGTAATAACACAAATTTTATGTAACTTTGCTAAAAAATATTTTATAATCTGGTAATAAATAAAACAAATTAGGAATCAGAGAATATTGTTTAAGGACATAGGGGAAAGAAGTGCTCAATTTCTACCCATTAAAAAAAAAAAAAGTTACAGAAGTTGTTAAAAATATACTTATTATTTCCTGTCTTAAATGTTTTTCATTCTTCTCTGACCAAAAAAAAAATAAAATAAAATAAATAAATAAATAAATAAATAAATAAAAATAAATAAAATAAATAAATAAATAAATAAATAAATAAAAATAAATAAAATAAATAAAAATCCCATATTAGTAATTAAATTTATACTTATAGTAGTAAATGGAACTAGTAAATCTGCGGATCAGTGGCCTCAAACATCAGTTCTGAACTTTTATTTTGAAATTATTTTATTTAATATTTAAAACATTCAACCTGCAGTATTATTTCTTTCATATATGTAATATTAATTACTGCAAGTAATATATCAAGTAGTTTCGGGGTGTTTCACTGTTAAAAATAATGGTAAATATACGAATTTATGCACTAATATTCCTAAACGTTTTTTTTTTTTTTTTTCAGATTTTTTTGAATTACCTTCCTAAATCCACCACTGTCTCTAAAATTTGACAACTGTAATTCCCTGTCATTTATTATTTTAAACCATCTATCTAAAATAATTAAAATATTGATTTTGTAATAATCACAATAATTGATTTAAACAGTGAATAATTATCACATATATTTTATTAATTAATGATAACTTAATTGTTAAATTTATTTGAAAATAACTATTTTGTTTCATTAGTTAGTATGCTTTCGATAAATTCTGATTCTAAATACAGTCATAAAAAAATTATATGTACTATATTTTCTGGAGTGTCCATGACTGGAATTGTGGGTATTTTGATATATTTCTGTTATTTACAATAAAATTTTGATTAATATTGGGAAATGAGACTATGAGAATAGTTAAATATTATTGATATATTAATATAATACTGGAAAAACTGGAATATAAAAATTATAGGTATTAATTATAGTTTTAAAGAAATTCCTTAAGGGTGTCCATTACTCATCTACCTTATATGACATATATAAGACCTACACATAATATATATATATATATATATATACGTATATAAGTTAAACTATGACTTTGGCTAAATCGCAACTGAAACCTTGGCGTAATCGTACATGCACAGACCACTATAATAAGGAAGTACCAAAACGTAATGGCAGAAGTAGTTGCATCGTCTTCCTTTATACTCAAGATTTTCAACTAAAATCTGTATGTTGGAAATTTTGCGCAAATAATACACGTAGTTTTATCAAAAGATATTTCTATATTAACTTTAACAGGATAATTCTAATTGGTAAATTAATCAACAAAGATTTAATATCTCTAACTGAGTGAAAAAGTGTTCAAGTCAGGATTCCAACCAGAGACCTTTGACGTATGCTGCCAATGCTCTGCTAACTGAGCCATTCCGGACAAATTTCATCCAGAGAACTATTATTATGTACTTATATGAGTAGTATGTGTTATTCATACGAGTAGTATGTAAAATAATTAAAGTATTATTATATAAAGTTGTGTAATAATAATAAGTACATATTCATATTCACTGGGTGAATTGTATGCGTTAGATTTATCCAGAATAGCTCAGTTGACAGTTGATAGAACATTGGCAGCTTACGCCATTGGGGCCTAGTTCGAATCCTGACCTGGACACTTTTTCACTCAACTGGAAAAATTACAATAAAAGATAATTTTGCTTGAACATCAGCGTTATTGGTCAGAAATATTGGCAAGCTGTACAGTTTTACATATGTGCTGATACCTTTGGGTGTTAACGTGAGTAAAAGCTTTTAAAGAGAGTGCAAAAATACTTAATGGCAAAAAAGTTTGCAATAACCTTCTACAAAATGAGAGAAACAAAAACTTTTTTTTTTTTTTTACTTTTCGCCTTGCCCACCACAGCAACAGAAAATAGTCACTGTGTGTATGTTATAAATACAATTAAAGCTGTGGTGTTTTTAGCATGTGTGTGTGAGGGGAATGCATAAATATTTTTCAAAGGCAACATTCATCAAATATTGAAAACAATACAATCTGTTACAGTTGTAAGGCAAGTGAGGGAAATTAAATTTTTAACTTTAATTTAGAAGAAAGTCTGTATATTGTATATGACTATTTATACATGTTATACAGTATTTATTCATAAATTGTGAGTATACGATTTTAGGATTCCAAACCAATTCTAACAGAAAGATCGCGTGCAGTAATAATAATTTCAAACGATCCTGTTCTTTTAAATTGTTAGAAAATCTTCAAAAGAAGTTAAATCGAAACAGAATCATCCAGTGTTAATGACAATTTCGTCACAAATGGCACATATATTTCACAAATTGGTCCCAATGCGACTTCAAAGCAATGTCGCTTTCGTCACAAGTTCGTCACAGAGTTATAGCCAAAATAGTCAAAAAGGACACATTTTTCACAAATTTGTCACATCGTGACTTCACAAAGTAGTCACAATGGGACGTCACAAACGAGCTCTAAAACGGCCATAACGACTTCCCATTGTAGTCACCATGACTTCACATCGACGTCACGTGACGTCACATCGACGGTCACAAAGTCACAGTGTGACTTCTCAGCGACGTCGCTGTGACGTCACCATGCCTTACGGGAAGAACTTTGTTCATTTGTATGCTAGCTGATCCGCCCGTAGATTTTTCCAAACGAATCGCGAGTGATTAAAACCTCTAATTATATTAAAATTTTAAAAATAATAACCAATCTCTCAAAATGAACCTCTGGTATGGATCCTGTCCTCACTGTCTTCGGCCAGCATTGACCGGACCCGCTACACATCTGTAACCACTAAAAACCTACATTCAAAATGAATATCCGCTTTCTACGTCCTCGTATAGCAGGCGGTCGGAAAATCTGAAGAGAATCGTAAGATGAGTTGATAGAAAAAAATTCCGCAGAAATTGGACCTCAGATGAAAATGCCTCCGGCGGTGGAAAGTATAACTAAAAACTGCAAGACAATCGAAAACCAAGTCGAATGAGCAAAATCCAGCTGAAATTGGGCCCATAGAACGCGAGATAAAAATGCGCTCCCTACACTTGAAGGCGAAGTTAAAGAAAATCGTAAACTAAGTTAAATGAATCAATTCACGATGAAATTTACCCATCAGAATCCGAAGAAAGAATGTGTAGTTAGTGTTACATAATGGTGGCAAAAGAAGCCTATATTATGGAAAACATACTTTTAAATGTAAATAAAGGGTAGAAACCCTTGCAGACGAACTCTTAACTCATATCACGGGACTCTTGCCACCGAACACATTAATAACCTTCGAGTAAATTGATAAAATGCTTCTAAATTATGTTTAAATTATGCAGCGTTTAATAATCAAGTCGATTGTTTACATGTCGTATAATCTCTGATCCATCCATTTTCGGAAATTAAATGGAGTGGTCGGCCGGGAAAAAAATTTCTTTTTAATTCGGTTTTTAATGAATGTTCATCCCTATATGATTCTTTCTCCGAACTGTCGCCGTCAATTTTTTGAAAAAATTAAGAAAAATTACCTACCCAAAAATTTTATACAAAGGTGTAAAATAGTTTTCTACATGCTCTCTGAAAGTTTCAAATCGATATCTTAATTAGTTATCTTAATTTTCGCTGACTAGTGAAAATTCTTAATTTCTTTCATTTCGATCGTGAAATCAGGTTCCGATATGCCCGCGATTTTGCCATTTTGTGTGTGGGGGGGGGGAATCGCGTTTTTGAGTAGCTTTTAATTAATATCCCCGGCTAATTATCAAAAAATTAGAAAACTGAGCCTCATGTGCATCAGGACCTGCCTTGGACTACCCTCACCCAAATTTTTAGACTTGCAATTAAAGATATTATTTCTTCTTCATTGCGTCGAACTGGGATTGAGAAAAACCAAATAACAAAATGTGGACGACCTGCTCCCAAATTTTCCATTCTTAAATCGTATAAAAAACAAACAGGATTTTTCAGTCGCTCAAGTACGAACAGTACAAATGGCTGTTTTCGTACTTTTAAAAGTTAAATATATTTCACATATACTTAAATTCAACGCATCTGCATCAGAGAAAGCTATATCTTTCTATGTAAGGAATAACTGGGAGATTAATGGGAGAAAAGAGTTTGACTTGGAAACCTGTTTGTGAACTGAACTCGTTTATTTTGTCGCTGCATCTTACAATTATCTTCGCAATTTCGATGGGATGTCTCTCGAGCCATTTACGCCAATTTCGGACCTACATGGTCGTAGGTTGTGCAGGCAACTCGAATGGTCAAAATATAATCTTTTTCATGCACGTTCTTGTTAATAGGTTGGGGCTTGTGTAATATTTCCAGAAAGGGACGAAGGTATCAATTTCGAAGGAACATTTAGTTTAATTGGTTAATTAGCTCTTGATTGATCTTCACAATTCCCGAGATTTGTGACGTACAAGTATGGATGAGATTTCCGCTTTTTTGCACACCAGTGTTTTGTTACAGAAAATTATATTTCGTTTAATCGGAACATTTTTGCGATTTAACCCCTTGGGGACGAGCGACCCGTATACGTGCCGCATGAAGTGCTCAGCATTCTTGTTTTCCCTCACCAGTAAAAATTTACTGTAAAATTTGCCTTGTTTAATCAGCGCATATTCTCGATTCAAGAAGATACAAATTTCTGTTTTTAAAAAACGGTGACAAAAGATTAAAAATTTCGTAAAAGGGTCCCGTCCCGAAGGGGTTAAAAGAACAACATTTTCTCTAAGAATATACTGGTGAGCAAAAACGCGGAAATCACATCCCTGCGTAGAAGGCTTTAACTAAAAATGAAAGAGAATTGCCCAAACGTCCTGATTTTAATGGTGAACGTAATAAATTTTATGCTGGGAAACAAAGTCACATGGGGTAAAACGGATTTTACAATAGCGTAATATTTAAAGTTAGGAAAAAGAATTTAAGGATT
The DNA here is from genome assembly GCA_963932465.1 of Maratus speciosus. NCBI lineage: Eukaryota > Metazoa > Arthropoda > Arachnida > Araneae > Salticidae > Maratus > Maratus speciosus. Next base: position 218,357,201 of record OZ010799.1, on the reverse strand, counting down.
TTAATGCAAATTTTTTAAATTTAATTTTTATTTTGAATTTTAAAAGAATTTTAATTCCCATCCCCTTCATGTATATATTTGATACATATATCTCTCTATAGCTATCTGATCATTGTTATGCGACTTCACTCGTATTTATAAACCAATTTTGACGTGAATGAGCATATGTTGAGGGTTTATTAACCCTTTATGAACTGACGGTGCTTTTAAGTACCATTGAAGAAAATTTAATTACTCTGTCTATTAATAAAAGTTTATTTTTATTTCCACAGAAAATACTCTCTCGATCAAAATTAGAAATCGTGGAGAAACATTCGAAGCTAAATATTTTCAAAAAGTGGGAATTTTCTTAATCATTTACATACGTAAAGCTTTTTTTTTTTTAAGTTAAGTTAAATGAAATATTTTCAACGGCAAAGGCCTTTTCATTAACATAGAGGATCATAATACATTTATATACATTGCTTTTATAAGAATTGTGGTATTTCCATAAGAGTATTTTTAATTAATTGATCTGATTATTTTTGTAAATATTTTACAAAAAATGTTATAACTACCGATTTATTTAATCAGTTTTAATGAGAACACATATCTAAATTTTACCTTACTATTCTTTAAAGCTTACAGTATATCTTCAGCTATTAAAGAAGATAATTATTGAAGTGAAATAATTTCTTGATAAATAATTCCGTAAATAAAGGGCTAAGATCTCGACCAAATTCATCGGACATCTTGATCCGACAATCTGTTTCAAAATGACGGCCCCTTAAAGATTTCAAACTAAAAAAAATATATATATACAAAAAATTATAAATGCAAATTTGTTTCTTGCATAATCGCTAGGTCTTGATAGAAGAATTCAAGAACATTTTTTTGATTTCCCTTCTATATAAAAAATGGATGAGTAGAGCAATTTTAAAAACTAGAGGGCTGCTGTTTTGAAACAGGAGATTTTTTTCCATAATCGTGCGTAATTTAGAAGTTTTAGCAAATGTGACTTTTTGAAAATTTATTTTCATATTGTTACTACTCCCATACGCTTAAAACAACAGACATATTCGTGAACATAAAGCTCAGCTTTTGAAATTTCCATTCAAATTCAGCATTGACCGAAAACTAGAAATCTTCTATAATCGGATTCCACACATTTTAGTCTCGAGTGTTTGAGTAAAATTAGCTGAATCCTTAAAAACAAGGAAAAGTGAAACTGCCTTTTCTTCCCGATACAAGTCAAAAATACTTTCTTTTTCGTCTTGAGGAAAAATAATATAGTTATTTTTATTATTTTATTTATTTATTTATTTATTTAGGGGAGGGGGGGCCGCAAAATGTCTTTCTGCCCCGGGCGCCAAAAAACGCAGCTACGCCACTGCCCTATTTAATGACAGGTAAAATGATACCATAATAAAGCTAATTATACTATTTTATAAAACTAGTGTTAATCAAATAATCTGAATAAAAGACACAACCCGTAAATATTACGAAAACGAGAATTAAGGGGTTAAATAAAATCAGAATCTTTATTAATTAAAAGAATTTAATTAATTACTAAATAAAAACCATAAATATTTCATTAATAAATTTGTTTGATTCAAAATACAGTTGCGCTCAGAAGTATTTTGACAACCTTATATTCTCCCTTATTTTATTTAATATAAAAATGTAAAAGAAAATATATTCCCTTAAATTGAGAACGCTATGACTGCAGTTATTCAAATGTATCAAGTTTCAACTTGTTTGTTTACATTCGGCGCCAGCGAAGAAATATGACTCCTCCTTATCTCAAAAGTATTTTGACAATTAGTTTGCATTTAATTGTTGAAGGTGTCAGTGGTGCTATAGCTTCGATTAGTGTTTATATCGACTTCTTGTGATTATTTTTAAATGCCAAAATGAAAAAAAAATATTGAAGTGATTCTAGAAAAGCCGTTGTAAATGCACTTAAGAAAGGTCGACTGCAAGCAGAATTAGCTCGTTCTTTTAACGGGTCTAGGCAACTTGTTATTACATAGAATAAAGTTTTTAATAAACAGAAATACATCGAAAATAAGCCTCAAAGTAGCCATCCGAAAAAAAACAACTTGCAATGTTGACTGTATTCTAAAAATGATATCTACAAGTGATTATCGTAAGTCCGCTGTAATAATAAAAAATGAATTGAAAGAAAATTACGGAATGGAAATGCACGTTTCATCAGTCAAACGACGCCTAAACCTCTATGGTTTACATGGCAGAAGACCAGCAAAAACACGTTTGTTATCTACTAAGAATAGGAAGGCTAGAGTCGCGTTTGTAAAACGGCATAGACCTTTCAGGGACAAAGCAATTCCATTGCTAAATTGTTGAAATTAATGATTGACACCGGAATTTTGGTTAAAAAAATTTCGGTTTATTATGTGTGTGAAATATAGCTTTTTCATATTTATAAATAAATCTGTTTTCAAATTCCGGTGTCAGTCATTAAATTAAACACTTTAGCAATGGAATTGCTTTGCCCCTGAAAGGGTTATGCCGTTTTACAAATGCGACTCTAGCCTTCCTATTCTTAGTAGATAACAAACGTGTTTTTGCTGGTCTTCTGCCATGTAAACCATAGAGGTTTAGGCGTCGTTTGACTGATGAAACGTGTATGTCTATGCCGTAATTTTCTTTCAATTCATTTTTTATTATTACAGCGGACTTACGACAATCACTTGTAGATATCATTTTTAGAATACAGTCAGCATTGCAAGTTGCTTTTTTACGGATGGCCAATTTGAGGCTTATTTTCGATGTATTTCTGTTTATTAAAAACTTTATTCCATGTAATAACAAGTTGCCTAGACCCGTTAAAAGAACGAGCTAATTCTGCTTGCAGTCTACCTTTATTAAGTGCATTTACAGCGGCTTTTCTAGAATCACTTCAATATTTTTTACATTTCGGCATTTAAAAATAATCACAATAAGTCGATATAAACACTAATCGAAGCAATAGCGCCACTGACCCCTTCAACAATTAAATGCAAACTAATTGTCAAAATTCTTTTGAGCTAAGGAGGAGTCATATTTCTTCGATGGCGCCGAATGTAAACAAACAAGTTGAAACTTGATACATTTGAATAACTGCAGTCATAGTGTTCTCAATTATAGGGAATATATTTTCTTTTACATTTTTATATTAAATAAAATAAGAGAGAATATAAGGTTGTCAAAATATTTTTGAGCGCTACTGTATCTTTATTCAAGTTTAAAAACAAAAAGTTGCATTTCTGTTGATGTCTTCGCTGTTTCCCCTGCAATAACATACCCCTCTCTGAAAAATATAATTATAAATTTTCTATTAGGTGTTTTTTGTGTAATTTACTTTTAAATGGGGCCCTGCATTTTAAAAATATTGTTACGACAACTGTGAAAATCATATATATTATATAGATACTTTAGCACGACTATAGAAAGATAGGGTCTCGTACAACTATAGCTGTACTATAATAAGGTATGACCATCTGATATCGTTTCAAGTTTCCAGTCATTTAACTAAATTCGACTTTAATCGTTTTGTCATCACTGATGTTCGTCCACACTGTAAACAAAGACTACTACTTCCTAATCTACTAATATAAAATATTTTTATGAACTAAAATTAGCAATAATCTCTTACTAGTTACTCACTATTCCAGCTCTTAAATTTACTGGTGGAAGTTTACCCTGGCGATAATAGGTCCAACCCCTTTGCACTTTACAGTATATTGGATGATTGCAACATTTCACCCGATTTCTGCTGCATCGAATTTCGAAGTGTACCCAAGTAGTTTTAACCCTTAAATGCCTGATTTTTCAAAAATCATTGTAATAATGTTTTTCGGCTTTCATTTTTAAATAAATCATGGGAAAAATACTTTAAAAAATCAAATTTTGTTTTACGTATAGTTTACGCCTAAAAAAGAGTTTGTTACTAATCGGCAATACTGGTGTTTAATTGGAAAAATAATTTCCCTTGATAAAATTCTATAATATTAAACACACAAGAATTTTAGGAACTATAATAAGAAATAAATTTTACTTGCTCACTGCAGGTCAAAATAGGGTATTTCGCGAGCTTCCAAACAAAACAAAAAGAACAAGTAGCAACAATTGAAAAAATAAATCTATCTTTATTCATAAACAGCACAAGTGTTGCCATCTACATGTTGAAAATCGATTTAATAATATTTTCAGAATGTATTTTATTGGCAACATTAGGCATTATAGCTTCAATATTATTCTAATAGTATTTTAGAGCCTAAATTGGGTATGTTGCCAAAAAGCAACACCGGGCATTTAAGGGTTAGATGGCGAAATGCAGTCGAATTGTCGACATTTAGTATAAAAGCAATCTTTTCAGAAGTAATCCGTGGATTATTATTCACTAAATCGTGTATTAACCCTTAAATGCACGATTGTTTATTTTGTTTCGAAAAAATCATATATGATTCTCTGAACGGTTTATTACACAGGAAAAATAATGAAAAAATCAGAGATATATTTTTCATATAATACGTCAATCTTTTCTTCTGTTGCACATCTGCAATACAAGTAAAAACTACTGACGTGGTGCTGTTTTACTCTAACATAATGCAAATTAGTAAATACTTTTATAAGTATAACTCCAAATACCTTATTTCATATAATTATTTATTTTATAAAACTTAATCTTTGACCCTTTAATTCCCATAAAAGAATACATTGTAGAAATTACGTTGTTGAGATATCTGACTTTACCCCAGAAAGATTCAATGGTTAATTTCGCTTTACTTAAATACGGAATGTCTGTTTTTTAATTAAAGCAAATATTGCTATTTTAATTTTCAAGATATATACGAATAAAAAAAATCTATTAAATTCAAAACAGTGTTGTTTGAATATATGCAAAGCTGCGCACTAAAGGGTTAACCATTCCGGCGCACGGTAATTCTGTTTATAAACTGATGACATAATGGACTGACACCAGAATTTGTAAACGAATTTATTAGAAAATGTGAATTTGCTTATTTCCAAGTACGTTATAAAAGGGAAATTTTAATTAAATACTCTAAGTGCCAGTAAAATAAAAATTTGGTGCCTTTTTTTAAGGACACCGTCCGCGAAAGGGTTAAGTCATTATTAACACATTAACGCCGGTTGGAACGAATCTGCCATTTAAGTATTACGGAAATTTTAAATATGAATTTATAACGAAATTTTCATATTACTTAATCTCAAACTTTGAGAGATCAAAATAGTTAAAATTACAATATGGCAAAACTGGTGTCAACTGGTACCTAGGTATTAAAAATGTGTAAAAGAAACTCGTCATTAATGAAGGCCGCCAAGAGCTAATTTTATCGTTTACATTAAAATCACCATTTCGAAATCGGCAAAACAACTTTTTAACTGTCCTAAGAGCGGGAGCATGATCCAAATAAACGCCTTGAATATTTTTTGTAGCACGTCCAATACTCACTCTTTTTTTTTAAAACTCACATAACATAACATGACGAAAATGTAACTTTTCATTTTCCATTTTGAATATTAACCTCGCACACAAATTGATGTGAAAAACTTTTCTTTAACGTTATTTTCACTCACGACACGTGTAGTTAACTCTCAGTTAATAATATGGTTATGAAAGAAACATCGACACAGTCAAAATTGCAAGTTATCGTCATCTATGAAAAAGGGCACGGAATTTTGCAATCACCCAATACATGATATTTTTTTGTGTGATTTCTTTAAACCCTTAACGGTCGCATTAAATTACGGTTTAAAAATTCAAATTGCTTACGGGCACCACTTTTTTGAAAAAGAAATATTCACCTTATTTAATGACAGCTAAAATGATATCTAAATAAAGCATGACACTATTTTATAAAACTGGTGGGAATCAAGCTAAAAAGAATAAAATAAATAACAGGCACAGCCCGTGAATATCACGGGAGCGAGAAATAAGGGTACCGGGAAAACTCTATCTCGGCCATGTTAAAATACACCAACTTTATTTACCTTTTTCTCAGAAAAGGTGAAAGATAGAGGTCTAGATTTTATAGGGTAGTTTGGATAACATGCTTTACGTATTTTAACAGACCATTTTTTTTTAAAAGTGAAACTGAAAATTAATTATTAATTATTTATTGAAAGACATATTTAAATTACCATTTTTGGTACGATTTGACTGACTAAAATAAATAATTCTCAATAAATCATTAAATCCCCGTGTTAAAGTATGCACTATAACATAATATAAGTAGTATTTAAAAAAACCTGAGTTCTTAAGTTTAATAGATATTGAAAAAAAGGAACACAAACCTGAAAAATCGAAGTTTTGACGAAAAGTCACTTAAAGCTATGAAGCAGTGTTGCCAGTGGACTACTTTTTAAAAATTGTGATTTCTTGAATGGCATCACTTCTTTGAAATAGTAAAATTCGCTTATTTAACACTAGAACGCCCAGAATTTTTACTCAAGTTTAAAAAAAAATATTTGACACCAGAATTTTTATTTAAAATTATTTGACTGACTTATTTAACATGAACCGGCGCGGTTTAAATTTAATTTATTAAAGAATTTATGGCCGCAGTTGATATTTAATCATATGGATAGAGTTGGATCGACTCCTTCCGGCCGTTATAGCGTTAACAGCACACAATTAAAGCCGAAAAAATGGAAATTTTACCACTTCAGAAAAGTGGTGCCAATCAAGAAATCTGAATTTTTTAAAAGTATCCCACTGCTGCGAAGAGCTCTTAGAAAGAACGAAAAAATTCAACACTTTTTTTATCTATAAACATGTGTAATACATTGTTGAAAAGATAAAAGTTTTAACTATTTAATGATATAAAAAAGTAAAAACACGAATTTTTGGTTGAATTTCAATTACCCTGTTCCCTTAAGGGGTTAAACAGCAAGCATAATATTATTTTATTCGTTTTGGAAGTTAAAATTTTATTTTATGCAAATGTTTGACAGAAGATACATAACAGAATTTATTTTTACGTATAATATGTATACAGACCTATTTATCTTATATAACTTTTACATGAATGTTTAGAGTTAAGAATAAACTCAAAAGTAAAAAATTACATGACAAAAATTTGTATTCACATTTAAAATATATGCGCGTATGCAGATATGTTTTACTTTTTCCTTCAAAATCAATCTATGTGAACTGTGTGTCTTTCTTCGAAATAAACTCCATATCATGTTTGATAAATGCAAAATTGTTTTTCTTCTCATATTTAAAGAATTAGAAAAAAGAAATCTATTATAAATGTTTGCATATTATATAAAGTTTCAATGAGAGTTCACTTGAAAAGCATGCAAATTGTACTCTTTTCACGCATATATTTTTTATGGTTTGTGTTAAGTACATAATATATGTATTTAAATTTAACATTTCAAATACATTTCATCGAACATTTATTTAAAATTTTCAAAAGAGAAGGAAAAATAATATTAATGTGCGTTGAATACTTCTGTGTTGATTATATATATATAATATATATATTTATAATTAAAAACTATAATATGCAATGTTATGAAGTATCAATATATTATCTAATGTTATAACAGTATCAGTGGAGTCTTGTGACTGCCATATTTTGAGTCACTAAATGCATGGCAGACCATTTTATTCTTTTCTTACCGCAATTTTTCTAATGAAATGTATTCCTTGTTTATTAGTAGAATATTTCACAAAAACATGATCTAATGTTTTTTTTTAAAGAAATAGTGGTAAGAGTAGAATAAATTTCGAAGCTATGCATTTAGTGCCCCCAAAAAGCCAGTTTGAGCCGCTTCTAAATGTTATGAAGGACTTTGACTGCTTAGACTGTGTATGTATTAAATTACAAAAGCATATATTTGAGTCTATTTTGCATCAATCAGAAAATGAACCGAGTTATCAACAGTGTTGCCTTATTACAGTGAACCGGCTATGTGCTATATGATGAAACACCTTACAATTCCTGCTAATAGTAAATTTTTGTTGTTAGAAATCGTACCTCGGAAAATGTTAGAGAAACAATCAAACATCCAATGACAAAGTTATAGAATGCACAAGTTTTGTAGCTCGCGTCTGCACAATTTAGACGGAACTTCAAATGAGTATGCTTCTTGTATTAGCTGATTCTTTCTTTTACTCCAAGTAGTCTAGCAGAAATTTGCTGGATGTTTTCCTTTTAAGATCCTTTAACAAATCCGTGAGGGATCATTTTGAGCCCAACCAAAAGATTATATTTCGGTTCGAACCAGAAATTTCTTTATAAAATAAGTTTAACCCGTTCAGGACCGGCCTCTTTTACACGAATTTTATTAGTTTGACACCACTTTTTGTTAATTATTTGACTTAACTTTATAAATCATGAATATATTTACTTTCCTTTTTTACTGGTATTAAACTCAAGCATTTTAAGCACTTTTTCAGGGTGTATATATGCACCCATGGTACCGAATGGGTTAAATGACATAAAACGGAAAGAAGTTAAATAAATAAGTTAAACAGTTTTAAATAAAAATTCTGGCTTGAAATATTTTGTATAAAACTTGGGTAAAATTTCCGGCCTTTCTAGGGTTAAAACAAGGTTGTAAAGTGTGGATCGCAAACCCCAATGGAAGTCAAGAAAAATATGTAGGCAGTCGCAAAAAGCGCTTCAAATGACACAGTTAGTAAAAATTATAATTGGTCAAAATTTTTTAGAAATTACAAATGCTCATTTTCAGTACAGTAATCCCTTAACATTCGCGGATTTCACATTCGCGAGCTTTGATTATTCGCGAATGTTGCTTTATAAAGAATACTTTTTACAAAGTAAACTCGCTTTTATTTACCAATTCCATAAACTATTTGAAACGGGACAGCTGCATTGTACTGTATAAACTAAGTTTTGAGAACTTCAACCTTTATATTGAGGTAAAACAAAGATCAGTAATTCCGATAAACCCTAAGCAAGACTTGATGCTGAAAAAAAAATTCTAAACATTCATAAAATTAAAAATTTTACTAGAAATGAAAATTTTAATACTTCAACAACAACTTGCTGGCAAAGCAATTAACTTGTCCTTAACTGGTGAGGAATCTTAAATTTAAAAGAGAAATTGAGACAGCATCTTTTCCTTATACGGAAATTCATAAACAAAAGATCTGTTCTTCCAAGCCATCGTATATGAATAAATACGTAGTTTCAGCCTCAACTAGCAACTAAACTTTGTAAAATCTGTTTATAATTATTCAAATTTATTTACAGCATGTACTTTTTTAACGTTTAATAAATATATTTTTGCATTTCAAGTGCTTTTTTCCATTGAAACAAACCCTTAAAACATTAAGGAGAAGCTTCTTTTACACATTTCTTAATTCTTCGAAAACAGTTTCTTCCACATTGTAATTCTGAATTATTTAATCGCTCAAAATTTGAGATTAGATAATGTGAAAATTTTCAAACTAAAATATTGGTATTCAAATTGAATAGTTCTATTCGGCTCACGTGGCAAGTTTTCTTGCTAACCGGCTTTAACCCCTTAACGCTCGAATTAAATTACGGTTTTAAAATTCAAACTGCTTATTGGAACCAGTTTTTTGAGAAAGAAATTTTCACCTTATTTAAGGACAGGTAAAATGATACCACAATCAAGCACAATTATATCCACAATTATACTATTTTATAAAACTGGTGGGAATTGAAAAATCTGAATACAAGACACAGAATGTGAATATCACAGGAGCGAGAATTAAGGGGTTAATGAGTTAAAACCTATATAAATTTAAAAGCAACGTTAAAAACGCCAGAATAAGCAAACTTTCAGCAGACTAGTTTCGGTAGCATTTAGCGTACCGTCCTCAGGGCAAAGGATAACGGAAACTTGCTCATTTATATAGAGGAGAAGAGGATTCAACTAACAAGTTCATTAACCAATCGGGAAACAGAAAAACGTGGGTACCAGCCAATAGGAGGATAGTATAGGTAATGCCACAAAAAAAATGTGGAAAAAAATCATTTATGCACGGGAAGATAGTCTCAACATTCGCGATGGTTTTTGTGAACCTAACCCTCGGGAATGTTAAGGGATTACTGTATTTTATTCAGCGGCTTGAATCGTGCCTTAGATTTTCATATCAGCTCGCCGAGTTGTCAGGCATTACAAATTCTACTCATGTGTTGGGTTTTTTACATACTGTTTCGTATGTAATATAAAAAGAAAATGTTTCTTGGCCTCTCAACTCATTTGCATCGGAGCTAATACATGCGTGTATTTCAAGAATTGTTGTTTTTTTCAGAAACTCTAAATCAGTACAGGAAATTCCAACAGAAGAATTTTCACCTTAGGTAATAATCGCGATAATCTGTTCTAAAATAGAACAAAAATTACTTTTGGCAATTTCTCGTATGAATTCGGAATTTTTGAATAAAAAAGAAATTCCTAAAATGCATGCATATATGTTCAATTGTTGAAAATAGTTTAAAGATCGTTAACAATCGAAGATAGTTTTATAAAGTTGACTAGCTAAAATACCCGGCGTTGGCCGGAATTTTAAGAATGTTTGTTTTGAAAAACCAATTTCAAAATTCAACATTAAAAAAAAGTCGAGGTGTTTTAACCTTCCGTCTACCAGACGGGTCCATTGGACCCGACATGTACATTCAAAATATTTATTCAAACCAGAAATTTCTTCAAAACAAACTAAATGTATAAATCAGACAATAATAAGTTAAATAAACAAATTAAATAGTTTTAAGTAAAAATTCTGGTGTAGAATGTTTTTATAAAACTTGAGTAAAATTTCCGGTGGTTCTAGGGTTAAACATGAATCAAATGAAAACCCAATATACAATGTATAAAATTATGTAACAGATCCATACATCATTGGAGCAATAACATTACAATGCTGCAATATTTCCATGATCAAGTTTTTAGCATGCTTAAATACATTTTTTCAAACTTATATGACGTTATATATTCACCACGTCCTTTATATTGCAAGGAACCAGCAACTTTGTTACAGAGGCTCTCTAGTGGTTTGAAGGTGAACATGGTGTAAGACGTAATCTAATATAGAGGCACTCTAATTGTCCGCGGTGGATTTTTAATTAGGAGTTCTCTGTTCCGCGAGTTAGCGGTAACCGTATGCAAATTTATTTGCTGAGTCTGCCAGAGTATAAATAGGGGAGCGAAATTATGTTAAGCAGTTAGTTGACAGTTAGTTGGTTAATCAGTACAGCCAGACGTTGGAGAGAGTGTGAGTTGGCGTAAATTGCTTTGGTGTGGAGAAACGGCATGTGCGGCTAGAGTTTAGCCTGGGAACAAGAACAGATTTAGAATGGGATGAAATCTAGACGTGGATTTGAAATTAACCCCGCCGTCGCAGCTCAAGCACGCTCCGGAGAAATGAAATTACGTGAGTTAACTTTTAAGCTTTATATTTAATTAAGATTGTTTTATTGCTATCACGGAGTGAGGGCGAAATTCATTAGATCTTGACTGCCAACCCTTTGCCCGTTGTTGAATAAAATATATATATTTAAAGCTTATAAGACTTCTCATGAACTCCCACCATTATAAGTACGCCACAATATTTCCCCCGATATTTCCAATATGACGAAATATTCCATTTTTTTCGTCAAATTAATTAAATAATTATAATTTTTCCACATGGAAATCATAAAACAGAAAATTATGACGTAACATTCACTTTTGTTTTTAATTCGTCAAACTATTTAGTGTATTTTCCTTTTTCACATCGACATTTTGCAGAAGAAAAGTTATGATGTAATATTCCCTTATTTTTAAATTCGTCAAAGATTTATTTCATTTTTTCACGTGGAGATTTTGCAATAGAAAAATAATTGTTGTGGTAAGAATTTTATTGTGGATTTTTAATTGTTGGCAACAGCTATAACGAAAAATGTTAAAAATTGATTGGAAATTGCTGTTAAATTAGAGGGTTTTTATTAATTAAAAGTTAACTATATGTTATTCCGATTCCGGATTACTTTAGTTGTCTTGGCCGTGTTTTAATACACATGTACGTAACATTTCACAAGTATGGCTTCCAAACTGTGGATTTGTATAGCATTACAGACAGACAGACAAATTTTCATTTTTATATATTAGATTTTTTTTTTCAAATCTGAAGGAGTACATTAGCTGAATTGCGATTTGTTCTAATGGCACTGCAGTGATGAGGGACCAAAATATTAGATTTCTAGCAAAAGATAAACGTACTATAATTTGACATATCATGGTTACCTATTGCCTCATCCGCCCAGAAAATTGATATTCACACCCTGTATTCTCATTTTCTTCTGTACACATATGTGTTCCTCGAAGTCTTTTGTAATAGCAGCTCACAAAAACATAACGAACACGTCCCGCAATGCATTACATGCTCTTTTCTTTTCGGACCGCTTCAGTCACGTGATGCTCTTTTCATCACGATGCTGCAGAGAAAGCACGAATACAGGTACACGAAAAGAGCATCACGTGACTCTACCTCACGCGATTATTTTCATATTCTATTCACACAACTATTTCAAAAATATTAATTTTGTCGTAAATTTCTCGTGCAGATGTTGTCAAAATGTAATAGAAAAGTATTTGTTTTTAAAAAATGGTGCGACATAGAATTAAAAAATAGTCGCCTGTGGCAGCCCTGCAACCAGTCTCAAGGGAAGCGAACGCGAATTTTGAATCACTTTAGTTATTATGCTCTTTTCATAACGAAGCTAAAGGAAAAACACGAATACAGGTGAACGAAAAGAGCATCATGTGACCCTACCGCAGGGCTGCCACGGGCGACTATTTTCTTATTCTATTCACACAACTATTTAAAAAAAAATAATTTTGTAGTACATTTCTCGTGCTGATGTTATAGCATAGATTTGAAGACCGGGTTCTAAATGCTAAAAAAAAACTCCAACTAATAATTTACTGGACTTACTCTTTATTTGAAAGCATCGTTAGGTGGTTCAGTTAAACAACAATGGGAGAGAGAGACCCCCATAGATACATAGGGCGCCGAAGCGCCTGTTCTTTTTAGATAACTTTACATGTTGAAAGCTGAAACAGAAGTGTAGTTTTTGCAAGAAGTCAAGAAATCTTGGCGTTGCACAGAATCGCCAAGCTGTTGTATAAACAAGTTTCGCTTTTCTGACGCATTTCTCATCGTATTAGAATCGCTTGCTTGCAATCCCGGCCTCCCCCGTCCGATTGTATCACCACATTTTTGCGGTAATGTTTATCGCCAAGACCCTTTGTTCATTTTCGCGCAGTCACCAAAAGTTGTAAATTGGCGATTCTGTGCAACGCCAAGATTTCTTGACTTCTTGCAAAAACTACACTTCTGTTTCAGCTTTCAACATGTAAAGTTATCTAAAAAGAACAGGCGCTTCGGCGCCCTATGTATCTATGGGGGTCTCTCTCTCTAACGTGCATTTTTTTTTTTTTTTAACTAAGTTGGAGAAAAAATATAGGCGATGCACCAATATGTATATAGCATAGATTTGAAGACCGGGTTCTAAATGCTAAAAAAAAACTCCAACTAATAATTTACTGGACTTACTCTTTATTTGAAAGCATCGTTAGGTGGTTCAGTTAAACAACAATGGGAGAGAGAGACCCCCATAGATACATAGGGCGCCGAAGCGCCTGTTCTTTTTAGATAACTTTACATGTTGAAAGCTGAAACAGAAGTGTAGTTTTTGCAAGAAGTCAAGAAATCTTGGCGTTGCACAGAATCGCCAATTTACAACTTTTGGTGACTGCGCGAAAATGAACAAAGGGTCTTGGCGATAAACATTACCGCAAAAATGTGGTGATACAATCGGACGGGGGAGGCCGGGATTGCAAGCAAGCGATTCTAATACGATGAGAAATGCGTCAGAAAAGCGAAACTTGTTTATACAACAGATCTTACCAAGAAGACCGCTGCCTGAGAAAAATGTTGGAAATCAGGCATCAGGCTTTTAGCTCGACCACAAGACACGATAAATACATGCTTCCCATAAGATCTGTTCATTTTTCTTTTTAATTGTTAATACATATGCAACGTTCACGTATTAGTAGAGATAAAAATTCTTATCAATGTGGCGCGCAAAAATCCGATGGAATTAAATGCAGACCTTGATACTAGCAGATGTGCCATTTAATTCTTATTTATTTCTTTGCACTGGGAGCGGTAGCTGACAGATACGGAAAAGAAAAAAAAAAAGGAATGAATCCTTGTGGCTGGAAATAAAGATGTTTTTAGAAAGAAAGCCTTTTTAATAAAAGCTGGATGGTTTTGAGAAATGAATTTAATTACATATTTCAGCATATGAAAGAGGGGGGGGGGATAATGTGATTTTAAAAGTAAAAATTATGTTTTTAATTAATTTTGAATAAAAATTATAGGTATGGGACAGAAACGCTGTCACAGATGTTGTTAAAGCGTAAGTGAAAAATATTTGTTTTTAAAAAATGGTAAGAAATAGAATTAAAAAATTGTCGCCTGTGGCAGCCCTGCTGCCAGTCTCAAGGGAAGCGAAAGCGAAACGTACAGCGGCAGCCTGTCATTTTCATTAGATTCATTTCGTAATATCAGAGCTGCAAGTCTCGGGCTGTTTTGACGCGGCTATTTTAAAATAGAAAATGACGTTGTTTTTAAACAGGGCATTCTACGATTTAAAATAAAACATTTTCTCTAAGAAAATACTGGCATGGCAGAAGCCGTAGACTTGCACTCTCTGTAATATATGGGGTCGTTCGGAAAGTCGTGTCCGTTTGGCAAAATCAGTTGGCACCGGAAAATTCTGTCCGGTAATTATTAGAGGTTAGATATCGGAATCAATGTCTAATGATTAAATGATAGAATTTTCCGGTGCGAATGGGTTTTTCCAAATGGACACGACTTTTCGAACGAACCAATATATGTTCCAAGTTGAAACAAGACCTGAAATTTTAAGATTCACTGTTTTAAAATTATTCCGCCCTCAATAAAAGCCAAAATTGATGTCCGTTAGACGAAATTAAAAGCCTTCTGAGTACTAGGCTTGAACGCTGACATAAAAATGGCGGCAGCCGTTGTCAGATTTTAATCAGCGTTTGTATGGTCCCTTGAATTTGAAGTAGTAATGGGTAGAATAAATTATTTTACTATTCGAATGCATAGTTTGAGCATGCGCAAAAACATAGTTCCCGACCTTTGCATGGTATTTTTAATCAATTATCACCTGAAATTTTGCAAAAAGAAAAGAAGCAAAAGCATAGTTGCCAGACATCGTAATTTTTTAGTAAATTGTGTTCAGAAATTTTGAAGATAAAAAGAATTTTTATATTTTTATGGAAGTTTTAATTTCTATTATTTAATTTAATATACAATTAGCCCTTTCAGGGGCAAGTAATTGTGTTGTTGTAATGTCGAATTCACACCGGAATCTTCCAATAAATTATTGCAAAATAAGGAAAAGCAATTTTGCGACTTTTTCCGACCAGAATTAGAAACATGGAATCTATAATTTTTTCCTGGGGCATCTCATTAATTGTACTTTTTCAATACATATGTTCTGGCAGCAATTGAATTTAAAAAATAAATGTTGGTAGCTATGCTTTAGCGTATACCTGAATGATCATTCGAATAGTAAAATCATTCATTCTGCCAAACACTAATTTCAATACCAATAATTAAAAAAAAAAAAATACCTTTTTTTCTGGGATTAAAAAAGGTCAAAGAAATATTATACAAAATACTAGAGTGTAATTTCAGGGGACCGTACAAACGCTTACACTATTTTTCCGTCGTCAGAACTCAGGCATAGTATCCAGGGGGCGGGTTGGATAAAAATATTGGACAAAAATAGTTAAATTTTAAGTATAAAAATTGGCATTATAGGCTTTACCAATGTAAGTACGTTTTTGGGAATTTTTGGCATTTTAAGATATTATCTTCCCATTTAACTGTATCGTATAGGAATCAACAACGTGTGCTTTTTAACACTATCCCAGAAAGTTGAAAGTGTTTATGCATTCGGTTTGTCTGTCTGTCCATGCTATAACTCCCGTAAATATACTCGGATTTTCATGCAAGTGATAAAGGTTACTTAGGGTCACCAAAGCATATTTGGCATTGTATATGATCTATTTAGGATTATCAGTCCATTTACAGGGGCACTCAAAAGTATTCCATTTCATTATGGTATATGGGAAAAATCGTTTGCAGAGTATTTTAATGACATTATGCTATTTGAAATGTATTGAAACTGATATAAATCACTGAATTTCACTACGATCACGCTAGAACAGGTCATTCATAGCATTTTTTATTCATTTACAGGGGCACACAAATGAAATCTGTTACAGTACTGTCTTTGAGTAATAATTGCTGGAGTGTACGGTTTAAAATTCTGCATGCGCTTTTAAATTTAACTAATTTTTTGCATGTTGTTCGTTAATAATATAAATTCTATACCTCATATACAGGGCTGCTCAAAAGTATTCACGTAATATTCTGATTATCAGAAGAAATTATTGAAAGGGAATTTTCAACTGAGGTATATGTATTCCTTAAGTAAACAAAATTTTGAAATGCATGTAGTTAATAGATTCAAACCTATATATCATATACAGGGCTGCTCAAAGAATTCGGGTAATTTTCCGATTGTAGATGGAAACAGTTGAAATTGGGTTCTCAAATGTATTTATGAAATGTATTTATCAATATGCAAATAATGCGTTTCCATGTTGCTGAATTAGACATAATATTTTAACTTATTAAACGGTGCAGTTTTATTACATTATTCTGAATGGAAAATCTTTAATAATTTATGCTTGACGCATGATTTTCTTTCTTTTTTATATAAATTCTTTAAAATAACTATTAAATTTGATGTTCTTATTCTATTGTAGTTTTTAATATTTTTATTTATTTAGTAATTCCAAACATTAAATTGCTACACATTTCATCGCCTGCTTATGTAACATTGAGTGACACCTGGTATCGTCAAGTTCCTCTGTTCAGGATTTAGTCATGTTTTAGATCAATTAATTATTCTCATTTCATAACATTTGATATTATAACTTTATAACTGTAACGCACAGTCCATTAATTGCAAAAGAAAATTAAATGGATTTCTCGAAAATCTAGAAGATTTTTTTACATTTATTTTCTTTATATTTTCAAACATATATAGTATAACGAAAATTTATTTTCCGATTTTCATTAGAATTATTGCATAAAAAATTCCTTTCTAAAATGATTCTACAATTCTATTTTGTTAGATTATTTCCCATCTTAACCCCTTAATTCTCGCTCCCGTGATATTCACGGGCTGTGACTTTCATTCAGATTATTCAGATTTGTTTAATTCCCAACGGTTTTATAGAATGGTGTATTTGCCTTTTTTATGGTATCATTTTATCTAACTGCAAATACGATGAACATTTCTTTTTCAAAAAAGTGGTGCCAATAAGAAATTTGAATTTTTAACCGTAATTTAATGCGACCGTTAAGGGGTTAAATAATATTCCAAAAGTCATTTGGCGCTCTTTTCTTGGCAAGAACGGATCATGCTTCTTGTTCATACGCCTTTAAAATATAGTTCAGATCATCTTCGGGCTGTTATTGTTTCTTCAACATATCCACAATGCAGGGAAAAACCTTCCGTGTCTGGTATAAACGCCAAAACATGAGTATGGAGCCCAGATTTTTGTGTCATTAGTTGCTTCAAAAACTATACTTGTCAACTTGGAGAGAGACCTTGGAATTATAGAATAATTATATAACATTATATACATTATAGAATGATATTATAGCATCTTTACTAATATGTGGTTCACAAGGAAGTAACTACTAACGTATAAGTAATGGATTTTCGCAATAATCTATGCTTCGTACTGTATTCTATTCAATAAGCTAGATAAAAAGGATTCTATATGAATAAGCTATTAACTTATTATTGCGGAAAACAGCAATGTTCTTCGATCTAATGCCAAAAAGGCTAATTTCGACTACAAATAATATCTCCCAAATAATTGGCCGAATGCTGCTGATTACATTTCCTAAAAATGAAATGTTGCGAATGCATAGCTGCCAGCGTGTACGGATTTTTCATACCACTAAAAGTTTATAGTGAATTTTAACCAATTGAATCACCTAAATTCAAGCAAATTTATCGTTTAAATAAATAAAAATAAAAATTTCGTAAAATTTTTATTAAATTTTAGTGGTAAGAAAAATCCGTACAAGTTGGCAGCTATGCGAATAGTTTACTAAATTGAAGAGCAAGGTTTACTAAATACTAAGTTGTTATTGTCTTATAATGGATCTACGGAGTGCTATGGCAACTTCTATTACCTCATTGTTTTCGTTGCATGTTGCAAATAATCATAACATATACAGTGAAACCTCTCTTTGCGGCCACCTCCCTGAATGACCATTTTTTTATGGAATGAAATTTATTCTTATAGGTTCAATATTAATTTGACCTCCATTCAGAGCCCATCCCAGATGAACTCCCTCCATGAGCGACCAATTTCTTTGAAGAAAAAAAAATCCGTTTTTTCCTGGTCGCTTGAAGAAGGTTTTATTAGAAAAATAATTCTGAAGAGCGCATTTTTCACTAAACTTTTAAACTGAGTTTAGATTATTCTTTTATTCCGGTAACATTTAAGTATTTAAACCCCTTTGTGCCTTCTTAGGCAATGAATTTAACTCTGATGACTAAGTAAGAATGCGGGTCAATAAACTCCCCTGCCCTATTCTGTCAGGAGACTCTCAAAGAAATAGATATTTATAAAAATATCTATTTCTTTATTCTATATCTAATAGATATTTATATATAAATTAATGAAATCGTCATTAATTGTTCCCGTCCAAAAAAAAAATTGCATTTATTTACTGAACTTCGAAAGGACTTGGAAATAAAAGGTAAAACCGTAAAATCAAAGTAATTGTCAATGAATTCTTTTTTTAAACTCTGCAGTAATTAACTTATGTAATTAACTTTTGTTTTGATACTTAAATTTTCATATTTTTCCCTAATGTGAAAAATAAATTTTAGTAACATTAACTGTTACCTTTTTTCAACAATTGAAATCTATATTTAAACATGACTTCCATTAAGAGACCACCTCTCGGAGCGACCAATTTTTATTGGAACGGAACGTGGTCGCTTTAGGGATGTTTTACTGTATTTCTAAAAATTTGCTTTTAATCGATAACAAACAGTGTGATAATTATTACGTTGACATACAGGCCATTAATTAAAAAAATTAATTGTGAACTCTTCAATAAATCTGGTAGAATTTTAATTTTTTTTATTTAAATTATTTATTCTGAACATTTTATTTTTCTAGAAGATAAATCTTCTTTTAATTATGAGTAAAAGCAATTGAATGACTCTTGGTAAAATGTTGATGAGGGATATATTTTTTTAATCTAATAATCCAAAAAAATTTTCTTTTCTCTACATGATAAATCTCCAGTTATTTATTATTTGCCTACTTAAAAAACTATCTTAAAAATAACTGAATGACTCTTGAGTAAAATATAGAAGAGGTACCAGATTTCTTTTAATTTTTAATCATTCATTTCCAATTTTTTTAGATGGACAATCTGATAATTATGCAAAAGATTTTATGAATTAAAAATATGAACTGGAATACTTTTGTCTAAAATCAAGAAGAATTGTTAGATTTATTTAGATATTTAATATTTTCTTTCAAAAATTTAGATTTTCCATATCATAAACAACCTAATAATATATTACCTGAAAAACAGTCTATTTATATACGTATAAAAGCAAAATAGTTAAAAAACAAGAAAAACTAGTATGTTGTGGCCATCACAAAACTTCCTTCTATATAAAACACGTCCATTAAATCATTTAAATAATACAAGAAATTGCGTCAATTTAGCACCAATTCATATCAAATTATGTCTGAATTTGAAGTTTGATGAAAATTCGTGCATTAGCTCATGAGATAGAGCTATAGCGGAAATTGTGAAAAATGTAGCAGAGCAGCGCCACCTATTGAGCGATTTGCACCAAAACATAAACAGCACTAATTAATATCAAGGTATACCTGAATCTGAAGTTTGATGACAATTCGTGCATTAGTTATTAAGATAGAGTTATAATGGAAATTCTGAAAAATGCAGCATAGCAGCACCACCTGTTGAGCAATTTGCACCAAAACATAAACAGCAGTAATTCATATCAAGGTATACATAAATCTGAAGGTTCTTGAAAATCCAAGCATTAGTACTTGATACAGAGCTATTGCGGAAATCGCAAAAATACAGCATAGCAGTGCCGCCTGTTGAGCGATTTACACAAAAATGTATAAAACGTCATTTCCTGTCAATGACTAACTGAATCTAGCAGCGCCACCTGTTGTGCGATTTGCACCAAAACATAAACAGCAGTAATTCATATCAAGGTATACATAAATCTGTTATACATAAATAAGTTTGTTGAAAATCCGTGCATTAGTCCTGGAGATTGAGCTATTGTGGAAATCGTGAAAAATGCTCTATAGCAGCGTCACCTGTTGAGCGATTTACACCAAAAACTAATCAGAACCAATTTATATCAGCGACTAACTGAATATTAATTTTTATTAAAATCCGTTGATTAGTTCTCGAGATAGAGCGCCCAGAAGATTTGTGTCACACATAGACAGACAGACTCACAGACAGACATTTTGTAAAAACATGTTTTTCGGGTTCTCTGACCCCTAAAATGTGTAAATCCGTCGAAAACCGGAATTCAAAAATTTTCATGAATCCAAAACATTCTTCTTGTAAAGATAGAAGAAAGTAAAAATCATGCGTCAAGCATAGATTCTGAAACAGTTTCCAAAATATTCAGAATAATGTAATAAAACTTCGCCGTTTAACAAATTGAAATATGATGTTTAACAGAGCCATTTGAAAATTCAAAACACATTTGAAAAACCAATGTCAGCAATATCAATCCACAGTCGGAAAATTATCCGAATTATTTGAGCAGCCGTCGAAAATCCCCCTTCAGCAATTTCCGCAAATAAGATCAAGATGGAAATTGCTCGTCAAACGTGGAAAATGAGGTGCGTTCGTACTATAACTAGATTTATAAATATTTTTTTGCACCGCATATTCTGCTGAATGTATATTTTAGTGCACTACATAAGTGCATATCCATTTCATTCTGTTCGAAAGGCTGTAACATCATAAAAATGCACTTGAAATAATTTCTTCCCATTGATCTTAATGTAACGGAAAACTTTTGACTATCCCTGTAATTAAACTATACATCCATATTTCATAAAATTTGAAGTGACTCGACAAAATTTTGCAACAATTATATATTTAAAATTTCAGACCATTCGGAAAGCTGTAGCATCATTAAAATTCACTTGCAATAAATGTTCCCATTGGCCGTAATGTAACGGGAAACTTTTGAATGTCTCTGTAATTAAACTATACATCCGATTTTCATAAAATTTGAAATGACTCGACAAAATTTTGCAGCAATTATATATTAAAATTTCAGACCATTCGGTTGGCTAGTTTTTGCTCTGTTATATGCGGACGGACGGACAGACTGAACGACAACTGTAGGTGCTACGTATTTACATAATTACAAACGCACCTAAAAATGGAACTTATACACAACGACTAACTGGCAAAAAATTAGTTAATAGCACAAATGAACCGAATTGAAAACGAATACCGAAATTGAAAACGCACTTCCTGCATTTATTGCTCATAGGTAGTACTGTGACAGATGTGTTTCGTGGTCCCTGCAAACGAACCATATAATGGGGCATTCTGACAATCTTTTGACTTTCGAAAATAAAAACATTTTAATCTGATAGACGAATGCCTTAATGATTCAAAATAAAGAAAAAAATGGTCAGCAGCGAAAGTTTTGTTATTTAACTGAGGTTTATGTTAAACTTGCGAGTTTAATTTTCCTTACTGTTTTACCACTATAACTTTCTATTGTCTTCTAAATTTTTACTTATAATGAATTTGCATAGTACCCACAGGACATTCAAATAAGAAATAATAACAATGTAGTATTTTTAGTACAAGATTTTGGTGTAACATTGTCTTAAAGGGGTGTTAAAGAAGGGACGGTAAGGCAAAAAAAAAGGGGGGGCACGGTATATGCAAAAAGGGAAGAAATGGGTAAAAAGGAGACGGTTAGGATGGAACGGTAAAGAAAATTACCACCTATTTTAGGCAAATCATGTTAAGACTAAGTGGTACCACAATGTTCATTGATTTTTAGAAACATTTATTTACATTGGATTAAATAAATAAATAAAAAATATTTACCTCGAAAAGTACAGGAATAAACCTTGGGGACGGTAACACTACCAATAAAGCCACGATGCTTGAAATTGATATTTAAATGCTGATTTAAATTCTGCAGTAAATTTCCTGTCAAAGAATTTTAGACATTCTTTCTCTAGCATACTTCTGCATGAGAAAAAAGTTGAAAAAAATCTGTGGCTGCATCTGAAGTGATTTTCTGTATAAATTTAGCAAGCGGGGTGGTAAGGAATCTCAGGGACAGAGTTAAAAAAATAATATCAACCGTTAAAATGTGTGGAGGTTAATTTTTTGCTACATATTTATGTAAAACGATTGTCCCAGTTTCAGAAAAAAATTACTTTGAATTACTTTTATTGAAAGAATTTTATACAGACAGCTCAAAACTTAAAAATGAACATCAGAGACACGGGACGGTATAGGGGTTTTCCTGATATTTGGACCTCCCAACATCGTCCAAAACTTATTTATCTTGTTAACATTGTTATGCAATCAAGCAATGGGATGTTTCCCTTGTATATGAAATTAAAAAAAAACTCAAGAACATGTACTAAAATAAAAATTATTATTCAGGGACATAAAAGTCAAAAGATTGTGAGAATGCCCTATGTGACAATGGCCTATTCAATAGTAACCATCTTGTAGTGAAATTCAGAGACTTATATCAATTTTTATTTATTTTAAATAGTGTTATTTCATTAAAATACTCTGCAAGCGATTTTTCCCCTTTGAATATAATGTAACGGAATACTTTTGAGTGCGCCTGCAAATGAACTACTAATGCTACACACTTTATATTCAATACCGAACATGTGATGGCAAACATCATTACCATAAATCAATTGCATGAAAATCCGAGTCTGTTTACCAGAGGTAGAACGTGGAAAGACAGACAGGCGGACAGACAAACCGAATTCATAAACACATTTCAACTTTTTTGGAAAATGTTAAAAAGCAACTTCTTATAAGCATTCAATATTTATCTAAACCAGAAAGAAAAAATCATGCGTCAAGCATAGATTCTAAAACACTTTCCAACACGATGAAAATAATGTAACAAAACTGCACCGTTTAAAAAAATAAAATATTACTTCTAATTCAACAATGTGGAAACGCATAGCACATTTCAAAACACAATGTAAGCTGTTCCCATCTGCAATCGGAAAATTATCCAAATTTTTTTCAGCAGCCCTGTATATGATATATAGATTAACTACATGTGTGCCAAAAATTAGTTCACTTAAGAAATAATGTACATCAGTTGAAAATTTCCCTTCAGCAATTTCCTCTAATAAGGACGTCCTGGTACGTGATACTTTTGTGCAGCCCTGTATATGAGATATAGAATTTATATATAACGAGTAACATGCAAAAAATTAACTAAATTTAAAAGCGCATACTGAGTTTTAAACCGTACACTCCAGCAATTATTACTCAAAGGCAATACTGTAACCGATTTCTTTTGTGTTTCCCTGTAAATGAATAAAAAATGCTATGAATGCGCTGTTCTAACGTAATCTTACTGAAATTTAACGATTTATATCAGTTTCAATAGATTTAAAATAGCGTAATATATGCTTGAGGCATGATTTTTCTTTCTTGTTATCCGAGTCTTTAGTTTTGAAGTTAATGAAATTTCGTCATTCGTGGAAAACAGTTTTAAGAAAATCCCATTGCTCAAAAAATGTTTTCATTTATCAACCGAATAAAAAAAAAGAAACAAGATCATAGCTTCGTAACTTTCTTAATCAATTATCTTCACAAATTTTTAACGAGTTTATATATTTTTTATAGGTTTCTTAGCCCTTAAATGCTTGATTTTTCAAAAATCATTGTAATAATGTTTTTCGGCTTTCGTTTTTAAAATAAATCATGGGAAAAATACTTTAAAAAATCTTATTTTATTTTAAGTATGGTTTACGGCCAAACAACAGTTTGTTATTAATAGGTAATTCTGGTCTTTAACTGAAAAAATTCTATAATATTAAACACACAAGAATTTTAGGAACTATAATAAGAAATAAATTTTACTTGCTCACTCCAGAACAAAATAGGGTATTTCGCAAGCTTCAAAACAAAACAAAATGAACATGCAGCAACAATAGAAAAAATAAATCCATCTTTATTCTTAAACAGCACAAGTGTTGCCATCTACATGTTGAAAGTCGATTTAATAATATTTTCAGAATGTATTTTATTGGCAACATAGGCTGCGGCATATTGCATTATAGCTTCAATATTATTCTAATAATATTTTAGAACCTCAATTGGGTATGTTGCCGAAAAGCACCACCCGGCATTTAAACCTTTCGAGGGCGGTGTCCTTAAAAAAAGGACACCTAATTTTAATTCCAAAACTGACAATCGGCACCAAGAATATTTAATTAAAAATTTCATTTTAAAATGTACGTGAAAATAAGCAAGTTCATATTTTCTAATATATTCGTTTACAAATTCTAGTGTCAGTTCATTATTTCATGAGTTTATAAACAGAATTACTCCGCGCCGGAAAGGGTTAAGGGTTTAATTAATTCTAATTAAAATATTATTTTTTTTCTTTTCGATACAAAATGTATGATAGAAATTGAATTAAAAAACAAAAACAAAGATTGGCAGCTATGCTCTAACGCAGGGGTTCCCAAACTTTTAGACTGGCGTACCACTAAATAGAAATTCATACTTCCGTGTACCTCATGGTGACAAACTAAAAGCTAATACAGAAAAACCTATGTAAACGGGATATGTATAAAACGAAATAATTTTCCAGCCTTTTGTGCTTTCATCTGAGCAGATTTTACTGTAATTATTTCCATGAATACGTTATTTAATCCCTTCAAGGGCTGTGGTTCATTTTTAGACCGCCTAATTTTAATCCCTAAATGGAACATTGACACCAGAAATTTGGTTTCAAATCTTTCGTTTTATTAAGAAAAGATTTTACTTATTTTTAAATAAATTTGTTTGTAATTTCCGGTGCCATTCATTCATTACAGTATTTTACTAATAGAAGTGCCTAACCCAGAAAGGGCTAAGTTTGCTCGCGCTGGGTATGTCACACCCAGTGCTGTTTTTTTGCAGCTTATCTCCTTAGCCTTTCTTCAGAAATGGATGAGTCTTTGTGTAGCTGCCTCGAAGGTCATAATCTTAGAGGGGGGAAAGCGGTTAAATAATTCGAAAAATAGATCTATCGTAATCGCCACATATGGGTATCTCACACTCAGCGCGATCCTTTCTGTAACAGCTCTGAGTACAGATAAACGCAGGAAATTTGCAGAATAAATGTAAATAACATTTTTAATATATCTTTAAAACTATATTATCCCTTCCTTTTTCGTAGTGTTTTATGTTTTATGTAGATTTTAAGGTAAAAATATTGGAAGAAACCGCCATGGGTATGACATACCCAGAACGAGTAAAACCGGCAGTTTTTCTCAAGCGTGCAGATAGATGCAGCAAATGTACAAAATAAATGTAAGTAACATGTTTAATATCTGTTTAAAACTCTATTATCCCTTCTTTTTTCCTAGTGTTTTATGTTTTATATAGATTTTATGGTAAAAAATTGGAAGAAACCGCCATGGGTATGGGCCCAGCGCGAGTAATCCCGTTCGTTTTTTACGCGTGTAATGCCGGGTTAAAAGACTTGTAACTTTGCATAAAACAATCGCATCTGCATGCGGCTTTCTACGAATGACGTAGTACAAATTGAAGAATAATAAGACACACAAAAAGAAATGTGGACTTTGGGGTCGATTTTTGCTCAAATAAAGGTCCGCGGTCCCCTTAAGAAAATTTAATAATTGAATAACCTACATAAGAAATTCACATACCTTCTTAAAATAAACTTCTTATTAATTTCGAGATTGAAGCTCGTTGAAATCAGTAATATACACGCGTACAATATATTAATAGAAGAAAACTTTTACTTTTTTCAGGGGGATGAAAGGTCAACTCAACATCTACCGAAGCATTGGTGCAAATTATATAAAATTTCTAATTGAAATTACATTAAATTAAGAGAAAGCATTGTCAAAGCAGAAACATCAGAGCCACCACATTTTAGGTGCGTTCGTAATTATATAAATACGTAGCACCTATAGTCGTCGTTCAATCCGTCTGTCTGTCCGTCCGCTTATAACAGAGCAAAAACTACCCAACCGAATGGTCTGAAATTTTAATTATGTAATTGTTGCAAAATTTTATCGAGCCATTTCAAATTTTGTGAAAATCGGATGTATAGCTTAATTACAGGGGCAGTCAAAAATTTTCCGTTACATTACGGCCAATGGGAAAAAATTATTGCAAGTGCATTATAATGATGTTACATCCTTCCGAATGGTCTGACATTTTAAACATATAATTGTTGCAAAATTTTGTCGAGTCATTTCAAATTTTATGAAAATCGTATGCATAGTTTAATTACAAGGACAGTCAAAAGTTTTCCGTTACATGACGGCCAATGGGAAAAAATTATTGCAAGTGCATTTTAATGATGTTGCAGACTATGCATTTATGAAGTGCAAAACAATATATATTCAGTACAATATGGGGTGCAAAATTTTTTATAAAACAGGTTATAGTACGAACGCACCTCATTTGCCACGTTTGACGAGCAATTTCCCACTTGTTTCATTTGTCACCACGGAGCCGGTGAACTGACAAATCAAGAAGTATGAGGGGGGAAGGGGATTGTGCTGATTTTGATTTCTTATGCTGAATTTTTTGTTTCATTTACAGTACCCACATAGCATTTTTAGTTTGCAGAAAATTTGCAGAAGTCTTGCTTTGAAAACCTGAAAAGTTGCAGCAAGCTGAACATGACAAGATTGAATGTTAATAGGAAGACTGCAGCGAGATAACGCAAACGCCGAAGTCACCACACTTTGAAATTGCAGCTAACTTGTTGTGCAAGTAAAATCCATTCTGTATCAGATTTATTGCAAATTAACGGCAACCATGTTATCAAAAATACTCTGCAAACTTACTGCAAAGTAGTAATCTTTCTATGCCACATTAATTTTTGCAACTGTTACACAATAAGTTAACCCTTTCGAAGGGGTCAATAGCCCTGATAAGGTCTATTGATGTATGCGCACCGTTAAGGTGCATGTATCGCTTTTACCACCATAAACAAGTTAGGGTAATGTTTGAACTTTTCAATTCAAGCATTTTTTGGTATTTGATAAGTATAGCCTTTTAGAAAAGCGGTTCCAACGAAATAAAATTTCGGTGTATCTGCTGATTGTCTATTCTCTCAACAGAGGGATTTTTTGCTTTCGTCACTTTCGTGAATTAAAGGCAGTCTTGCCATCAGTTTCACAACAAACTACTCATTCAAGTGGGTGATGGTACACCTTGCGGGATATTTGCTGCGAATTTCTCAATTCAAATTTGTCACGGCAAGATAATATAAGAAAAAATCAAACTTGCTGCTAACGCTCATGCTATCTGGGTATCGGAATTTTGCGTATCAGTAAACAGAGCTTCACGTACCAGTACTGGTACGCTTAACATAGTTTTAAAACCCCTGATCTAGCGCATGCGGAATAATTCATTCGAATAGTAAAACCATTATTTTTCCATATATGGATTATAATTCCAACATATCACAAACTGAGTGAAAAGTTGATTACAAAATTACATCTTTAGATACAAAAATCAAGTTAAGTAAAAGAATTCAATAAAAAAATAATTAATCTTAACTAAAATCTAGCTGAATATGTCATTACTTTTTTTCTAAGTCTGCAGATTTGAGAAATTTGCTTTATTCAAAATGACAAACAACATCGCATTATTTTACATTTAACGAATAGTTTTCTTAGAAAAGCTTCTTTCATTAAAAATATATATTCCATTAACAAAAATTTTAATTAATTTTGTCATTCTTGGGAAATAGTTGTAGGTAGATTCCATTTCTCAACAAATGTTTTTATTTCGTCATCCGAATAACAAAAACTGAATTTCGTATTATTTCAAAAAGGCAAAAGAAACAAAATCATAGTTCCCAAGCTTCGTAATTTTTTTAATCAATTGTCTTTAGAAATTTTGAAGATAAAAAGAGTTTTTAAATTTTTATAGTATTTCTTAAATAAATTCTAATTAAAATATGAATTTTTTTATACAAAATTTCTGGTAGAAATTGAATTAAAAAAAAATTGTCTGCTATGCTTTTGCGCATGCCCGAATGATTCATTCGAATAGTAAAATTGTTAGAATTCTAGCACGTCACAAAGTGAGTGAAAAAATGGTTAGAACATTGCCTCTTTAGATACAAAAATCAAGTTAAGTAAATGAATTCAATAAAAACATAATTAATCTTGACTAAAATATAGCCGAATACATACCCAAATAGCATGAACATTAGCAGCAAGTTTGATATTTTCTGATATTATCTTGCCGTGACAAATTTGAATTCAGAAATTCGCAGCAAATCTCCCGCGAGGTATACCATCACCCACTTGCATGAGTAGTTTGTTGTAAAACTGATGGCTAGACTGCCTTTAATTCACGAAAGGGAAAAAAGGAAAAAATCCCTCTGTTGAGAGAATAGATAATCAGCAGATACGCAGAAATTGCAGAAATATTATTCGGTTGGCACCGCCTTTTCTAAACGCTATACGCATCAAGTACCAAAAAAGGCTCGAATTAAAAAACACAAATATTGCCCCAACTTGTTTATGATGGTAAAAGCGATGCATCGATAGACGTGATCAGGTCTATGGACCTCTTCGAAGGGGTTAAACTTATAGTTCAACAGTTGTAAACAGTTAATGTGGTATGAAAAGATTACTACTTTGTAGTAAATTTGTAGTATTTTTGATTACTTGTTTGCTGTTAATTTTCAATAAAATGTGATACTTCATGAATTTAACTTGCACGACAAGTTAGCAGCAAGATCAAAATGTGGTGACTTCGGCGTTTGCCTTATCTTGGTGCAGTCGTGTTATGAACTTTCAATCTTGTCACGCTGAGCTTGCTCCAACTTTGCCGGTTTTCAAAGCAAGACTTCCGAAAATTTCTGCAAACTAAAAATGCTATATGAGTAGATGCCAACATCACTTAATTCCGGAGTCTGATCCAAGACAAGCATGTGTTAACCGAAAAAATACGTATAAGGAAATATGACTTGTTTCTATGCATACATGCCAACCTCCGGCTTTTTTTTACAATCAAACAATTTCACTTCCAACCAAAAATTTATTTAATTAACGAAATTAAGAAAATTTCAAACAACTGTCTCGTTTAATGCCAGACATTTTTAATTAAACAAATTTTCTGGTTCAATATATGCTTTCTTAATTTAAAAAAAGGCCGGAGGTTGGCAGCTATGTATGAGCTACATTTTAGATTTCATTTTGAAATTTTTGATTAAATAAAATTTCCGGTTGAAACATGTTCGTCTTGGTTCATACTCTGGAATAATTAAGAAATGTTGGCATCTATGCGAATGTGTCCAATGTTGCCGCATCGGCTGATTTAGACCAAAACTGCATACATATTAAGCGTACAAACTTAATGCTGGAATCGGGCGTAAATTAACACAGCTGCGCCATCTTGTGGATGGGGTTGATAATCTACATACGCAGGCTATAAGCGTGACGTCATACATGATAGAATATCCACCATCTGCGCATATTTTCTAAATCTTTAGTCACTGATGGAGGAGTATGAATCTGCTTACCAGATTTATTGCAAAATAATGGCGTAGCGAAAAGGGGGTGCGATCGAGAAGCACTTGACACCACAAAGTTTTCTTCGCTTTATCTAATCAAAGACTTATCAGCTATTAATCAATGTGAAAAAAAATTACAATTTTAGTGGTGTGCAGTAAGAAAACAGTTAGGCATCTTCTTGTAGTTCAACCCCATCCGCTACGTGGGGCGTGACCTTGATTGATGTGACCTCCTCTTTAATCTTGCGGTTACCTCTCCCAAGTAAGATAGGACGCTTAATATGTATGCAGTTTTGATTTAGAGGTTCCCAATTCTCACCAAGTTAATAGTTATTATTACGTTAAACCGTGTTAAATATTCCATAAATAAAATGGAGGAAAATTGCTATTCACAATTTTCTTGTGTAAATTCAATATTTTTAAGTAAAAAAATCGCCAGATGCGGCAACACTGAATAATGTCTTTTTTTTTCGATGTCTTTAGTTTTGAAAAATTTTCTTTATTGAAAATGACAAACAGCATCACATTATTTTCCTCTTTCCAAATACTTTTATTCCAAAAGCTCCAGTCATTAAAAATAGATCTTCCATTAACAAAAATTTTAATTACTTTTCAAATCAAGCATTTTAATTAACTACTTACATTCTTCCTCAGTGTTAATGAAATTTTGTCATTCTTGGAGAATAGTTGTAGGGAGATTCCATTGCTCAAAAAATGTTTTCATTTCATCATCGGAATAAAGAAAAAAAAAATTCATATTATTTCAAAATGGTGTCATCATAAACTTCGGAAAACATTCCTTTTGTTGTGAATTCTATAGATTATTGCCTAGAGCAATAAAGTTTATTAAAGATTTAATTTAGTTTTGTATTACTTCTTTTCAGTTTAGAGTTATAATAAAGAAAAAAACAACAACCAAAATCTCATCTCAAAACTGTTTATTTATAATGATGTTGCTGTGAAATTATTATGCGTTACATTTCCCGTTTTAATGCCAATGATATTTTTCGCAATTTTTGTTTGTCTTCATATTTATATTGATATAACAAAAGTTCATGTGTTTTATTTTTCAATTTTGGGATACCATTATCGAAGATTTCATTTCAAACTCATGAAAAATATACAGATGATACTTTGTATTAAATAAATTTCTATATATTACGGTTCTGCCTGTTTTTTAAAAATCTCATCTCAAAACTATTTACTTCTAATGATGTTGATGTAGATTTATTAAAGGCAATATTCTTCATTTTATTGACAGTGTTATCTTTTGTAGTTCATATTTGTCTTCATAACTGTATCACATATAGCAAAAGTTCATATATTTTATTTTTTCTTTCTTCTATCTATACAAGAAGAAAGAATCTGATTCGTAAAAAAAAAAATCGACTTCCGGTTTTCGACGGATTTACACGTTTTAGAAAGTCCTGAACATGATTTAACTATTTTTAGAAAATGTCTGTCTGTATGTTACACAAGTTTTGTTGGCTATATATCTCAAGAACTAATGCATGGTAATTTAATAAAATTTTAGATTCAGTTTGTGTCTGGTATAAGCTGGAGTTGATTATTTTTTGGTGTCAATCAAAACAGGTAACGCTGCTATGAAACATCATATATGATTTCCGCATTAGACTAACGCACAGATTTTTATCAAACTTCAGATTCAGTAAGACGTTGACATAAGTTGTTGCTGGTTAGGCTTTGGTGTAAATCACCCAACATGTGACGCTGCCATGCAGCATTTTTTAAGGATTTACACGATTTTAGCGATAGTCATATCTCAAGAACTAATGCAAGGATTTTCATATCTTTAGAATCCTCAAGATGGGTAT
Source organism: Maratus speciosus (assembly GCA_963932465.1). NCBI lineage: Eukaryota > Metazoa > Arthropoda > Arachnida > Araneae > Salticidae > Maratus > Maratus speciosus. Next base: position 218,325,409 of record OZ010799.1, on the reverse strand, counting down.
ATATTGTAATTTAATTTTGGCACTGTGATATTACATTTTGAAGAATTAAGATGCATGGGATAGAAAAAAGTATTGGGATTGGCAGAATATGTCATCTGTAGCACATACAGTACGTGTACAGGAGAACTCAAAATTAATCCATTATATTATGGTCTATGAAGAAAAATAGTTTGCGGCGTATTTTAATGATGTTACTTTGTACCAAGCACAATAAAATTTATATGAATTTTTGAAGTGCACTAAAACATGCTTTCTGTAAAATATGTTCATGGAGTATTTGGGTCACACAAAAGAGTCGGTTACATGATAACCCACGGTAAACAATGTTCACAGCGTATTTAATTATGTTGCAATATTTCAAATATGATGGAATTGGTAGATATTACTGACAAAGAGGTCTCCATACGGGCATACTCTGAAAAATCTGAAAAAATTATTGAATGTTCTACTCATGAGGATAGATGTGTTTATCAAAAAAAATGTTCGGCGGAAACTCAATAAAGTGTCCGTAAAAAAATAGTGATTTTCTCGATATTTGGCGAATTATCACTGGTTGGCGATGGAATAAAATTTCAAAAAATACTTTTTTATGTCAAATACTCTTTAAGATAAAAATGTTTCATATTGAACTTATGTAAATAAATTTAATGTAAATAACTTTAGTTTTGTAAGTTTTAGTTTGATTTAACTATAGTTTTGTCATATATCTGTTGCGGCCAAAACCCGAAATTGGCCAATTCCCGAATTGGCTGGCCAATTCGCGAACTGGCCAACAACGTTTTAAACTGCCTGGCCAATTCGGGAATTGGCCGGCCAAAACCCGAACTGGCCGGATGCAATCGGCCAGTTCGCGAACTGGCCATACGTTATCAGCCATTTGACGAAATTGGTATATAGAAACCAATTTTTACTTTTTATCCCCTTCTAACATATTTGAAAGTGCTTATGATTTCAATTTGTCTGGCCGTCTGCCTGCCCGTGCTCTAACTCAAATAAAGACTCGGATTGACTTGTAATTGTTATATTATTTAGGTTTATGAATTAATTTCGGTATTGCATGTGAAGTGTGTACTATTTTTGGTTAATTTACAGCGACACACAAAAGTATTTCATTACAGTATCATCAATGGGTAAAGTTTTCCAGTGCATTTTAACGTTGTTACATTATCTCATTATAATAAAATTGGCATCTTATGATGCAAACTGTTATCTAAAGTGTATGAAATAAGTAGTAATTATAGTTTGTTTACAGAGCCACTCAAAAGTATTTCATTACATTGCAGTGAATGGTTAAAGATCATTTGCAGTGCACTTAAATGATGTTTCACTATTTCAAACATAATAACATTCACATCCCTAACTCATGTAGTGAGCAATATGGTTTTTTTTTATAGAGTATTGATTAACCAGTCATTATAGTTCATTTATAGGGACGCCCAAGAGAATTCTGATAAAGAACTATGATATGTGTGAAAATTCGTTTATAATGTATTTGAATGATGTTACACTACTTCAAACATAATGAAACTGTTATAAATTACTAATATGCTCTACAACATTTTTCTATAGTTTATTGGCTAGGTAGAATTTGTCGTTTATTTATAGCGTCACTCATATAATTTGTTTATTGGATTGGACAATGAATCCGATGTATCGATATTAGTCACAGAGCAGGGAAATCTAAAGCAGAGTAGAATATAATGTTCACAATAAACCCAATTTTTCTAAATATATCAAACAGGCGGGAAATTATCCAGCACATCAGAATATAATCGTCACAGCGTGGAACGTTCTTTCCTATCACGTGTGTACGTCAATGTCACCTACCAGACAGCCTTCAATCCACACTTCGTATATTGGCTAAGGCATCCCGGCCAGTTCGCGAATTGGCCGGCCAAAACCCGAAATACGTTGTTCATTTCATGTATTTCGGGTTTTGGTCAGCAATCTCGGCCAGTTCCCGAATTGGCCGGCCAATTCGCGAACTGGCCAAGCTCCGGGTTTTGGCCGTAACATATACATCATTTAAAAGTAGACTTTATTTTCAATCGTTTGGTACCATAGTCCAAGAGCTGTTAAACATTTTAGGGAAGGTATTTGAGGCACCCTGAAAATTTGTGCAACGCTTCTTTTGTAATGCCTGAATGCAAAATCGAATGTCTGGCTGAAGGATCGTGGCCCAAAACCTGTGCCAGACAAAAAATGGCACTTGACACGTGTCTAGCACAGTTTTTGTGCCGACTAAAGTGTCTGTCATTTTCAAAATATTTTTTTCTAAGCATAAATATTATTGTGCCTCAATCTCAGCGTGCCTCAAATACCTTCTTTGGGTAGTCAAAAAATGGCACTTGACACGTGTCTGGTACAGTTTTTGGGCCGAATAAAGTGTCTGTCATTTTCAAAATATTTTTTTCTAAGTATAAATATTATTCTGTTTCAATCTCAACGTGCCTCAAATACCTTTTTTGCGTAGCGTCAAAAAATGGCACTTGACACGTGACTGGCACAGGTTTTGGGCCACGATCCTTCAGCCAGACATTCGATTTTGTATTCAGCCATTACAAAAGAAGTGCTGCACAAATTTTCAGGGTGCCTCAAATAGCTACTCAAAAATGTTCAACAACTCTCCTACTACCAGTAACTTTATTCTACGATAATTTGTTGAGGAGTTAGTAGGGGGTGTTTATTTCTTTTTCCACGACTGTACAATGATGCATCTGCTTTGTTTTTCAGCTGGCTTATACAACGGTACATTTTTATTTTTTTTTGGAAACGACATTTTAATAGCTGGTAGAAAGAAACACCATATCGGGGGATAACAAGAGAGGGAAATCATGTATCAAGCATAGGTTATGACACACATTCCAACTCTTCCAGACTACTTTAACCCGTTCAGGACCGGCATCTTTTACGCGAATGTTATTCGTTTGTCACCACTTTTTGTTAATTATTTGACTTAACTATATAAATCACGAAAATGTCGTTATTAAATAAAACCAATTTTACTTTTCTGTTTTACTGGTATCAAATTCAAGCGTTTTAAGCGCTTTTTGAGGGTGCATATATGCACCCATGGTCCCGAACGGGTTAAGAAAATTTCTCCGTTTAATAAGGCAAAAAAGATACCTAAGTAAACACGATAGAAAGACGCATAAAATATTTGAAAACAAGATTTAAACAATTACTGCACATATACGAAAAGATACTGTATTTCGTTTGAGCAGCTCTGTATATGATCTATAGATTTGCATATATTCTACATAGTATGCTAAAATTTAGTTCGGTTAGAAAACGCTAAACGTAGTTGAAAATTCACTTTCAGCAATTTCTAACAATAGATGGAAACGTACTTGAATCCCTTTGTACAGCCCTGTATATTATCTAAAGACATTTATACACACCACATATGAAGCTGAAATTTAATTAAAGCAAAACACCTTTGAAACTATTGTAATCACACTTCGAGGAATCACTATCGATAGGCGGTCATTTATCCAGTTTTTTGCACAGTTTTGTTATGTGATTTTATTTATATGCTACAAACATCTCTGAGCATATTAAATGTAGTTGAGCTTTAAAATGCATAACTCAAATTAAAAAAAAAAAAACAAAAAAAAAACACCTTTAACCACTTCGGGACGAGGGATCGCTTTAAGTGCCGCATAAAATGCTCAAAATCCTTGAATCCCACGAGTTTTTTTTTTTTAATAATTTTTTTTCTTTTTTAATCAGGTCATTTTCTAGATTCAATTAGGCAAAATTTCTGTTATTAAAAACTGGTGATAGAAGTTTAAAAATACTGTAAAATACGGTCGTCCACAGTGGTTAAAAAATCCACACTCACTCTCAATAATGCTTACAAATTCTTTCGTTTATCTAAAAATAGCAAAGTCCCTGCAATTTATTGCAAATTAATAGCAATTGATAGAAAATTTAACCCTGTATCTGATTTACAGAATTTATATAGAACACGTACTGTGCAAAATTTTAGTTAAATATTTAACGCATACCATAACAAAAAACGCATTTTTAGCAATCATCCCTAATAGACAATACTTCAGATACGGTGTTGTATACGAAATGTTTTATGTGTTCCTGTAAGTGGACAATAATGTGTGCACATTATATTCTACTGCAAGCAACTTGTAGTAAATCTCACAAGGATGATCACCTTACCGGGCATCCTCAGAATATTTTGAAAAAAAAATATTAATTAAACTACTTATGTATATAATAAAGGATCAGTCAAATTTACCTACAGAATTAAAGTAGAAAGTCTGTAAAAAATACAATACTTTCGAGTATTTGGCATGAAAAAGTAAAAGCGTCACGCGATTTGACTAGCAGCATATTTCCTCGTCAAAAGCAAACGATTTTTATACGCTTGAAAATTGCTTGTTAATTTATTTTTAGAATGCGTATAAGTAGTATTTAATGAAATTAAACTTAAACAGTAAGTTTAATAAATACCATTTTTTGTATTACATATTTAAATTGCTTGTTGTTTAATTTTATTACTTTAAAAACATTACTTTAAATTCATATATAAAAAATATTTTCACATATTTAAGCGTATTCCAAAATAAAGGCAAGATTCATTTAGCAGTTATTCATTTCAATATAAAAGAAGTTGATGTTTTCATACCAAGAAAATTGAATCGACAGTGTTCAATTCGACTTAATTTTGAGATTGAAACAATTTTAATTAATTTAGATTTTGTTTTAATTCATAAAATTTAATAGTTAACTTTCATTATAAATATAGATATGTTACGGCCAAAACCCGGAGCTTGGCCAGTTCGCGAATTGGCCGGCCAATTCGGGAACTGGCCGAGATTGCTGACCAAAACCCGAAATACATGAAATGAACAACGTATTTCGGGTTTTGGCCGGCCAATTCGCGAACTGGCCGGGATGCCTTAGCCAATATACGAAGTGTGGATTGAAGGCTGACTGGTAGGTGACATTGACGTACACACGTGATAGGAAAGAACGTTCCACGCTGTGACGATTATATTCTGATGTGCTGGATAATTTCCCGCCTGTTTGATATATTTAGAAAAATTGGGTTTATTGTGAACATTATATTCTACTCTGCTTTAGATTTCCCTGCTCTGTGACTAATATCGATACATCGGATTCATTGTCCAATCCAATAAACAAATTATATGAGTGACGCTATAAATAAACGACAAATTCTACCTAACCAATAAACTATAGAAAAATGTTGTAGAGCATATTAGTAATTTATAACAGTTTCATTATGTTTGAAGTAGTGTAACATCATTCAAATACATTATAAACGAATTTTCACACATATCATAGTTCTTTATCAGAATTCTCTTGGGCGTCCCTATAAATGAACTATAATGACTGGTTAATCAATACTCTATAAAAAAAAAACATATTGCTCACTACATGAGTTAGGGATGTGAATGTTATTATGTTTGAAATAGTGAAACATCATTTAAGTGCACTGCAAATGATCTTTAACCATTCACTGCAATGTAATGAAATACTTTTGAGTGGCTCTGTAAACAAACTATAATTACTACTTATTTCATACACTTTAGATAACAGTTTGCATCATAAGATGCCAATTTTATTATAATGAGATAATGTAACAACGTTAAAATGCACTGGAAAACTTTACCCATTGATGATACTGTAATGAAATACTTTTGTGTGTCGCTGTAAATTAACCAAAAATAGTACACACTTCACATGCAATACCGAAATTAATTCATAAACCTAAATAATATAACAATTACAAGTCAATCCGAGTCTTTATTTGAGTTAGAGCACGGGCAGGCAGACGGCCAGACAAATTGAAATCATAAGCACTTTCAAATATGTTAGAAGGGGATAAAAAGTAAAAATTGGTTTCTATATACCAATTTCGTCAAATGGCTGATAACGTATGGCCAGTTCGGGTTTTGGCCGGCCAATTCCCGAATTGGCCAGGCAGTTTAAAACGTTGTTGGCCAGTTCGCGAATTGGCCGGCCAATTCGGGAATTGGCCAATTTCGGGTTTTGGCCGCAACATATATAAAATTTTCTTAGGGGGACAAGGTGGTAGAAATTTTTCCAATCTACTCATGGTTTCAATTAGTTGGAATTAGATGGATTAGTTGGATCATGGCTTCAATTAGTTGGAAGCATGTTATATGAGAGACAATAAAATACGCATGCATAAAAAATTAGCAAACTTCAAAGAACAGGGCTGTCTACTTTCCCATTTCTCATGCAAAATAGATTTAAAAATGACTCATCATCAGCTGAAAGTTTTTCAAGATCACAAACAGTGGCGTAGCCAGAGGAAGGGTGGAGGGTCCAAATGCTGTTCATACCACTCAAATTGAAAAGCTTTTTCGCCTTGACTAATCGCAGGAAATTATCTGGTTAGATAAGGGAAGAAAATTTTATAAAATTAGTGGTGTCCAGTTCATCTGGACCTCCCCCCCCCTCTGGCTACGCCACTGATCACAAACACTGACTATTACACTGAGCTTATTCGAGTGCAATATATGTGCAAGCTCAAGATGAAATGACTTAAATGTTTAGCACTGAATTAGTTTCTTGCATGAATAATTAATAAATGTATCAATATTGATATAATCGAAAATAAATGCTTTGTTCTTTTTGTATTGAAAATATTTTAAAATATGTACCGGAAAAAATAGAAAAGAAAGTGCTTGATTATTACTTTAAAACACTAACAAGCGTAATAATACAATTAAAAATATAGTCATCAGAGATAGTCCAGGCAATAGAGAATTTTACATAGCAAAATTAATGGTAGTACTGGAAATCGGCTTTCTAGATGTTTTTTGAGTCGCTGAATCCGAATTTGTAACTTCCCACCAAAATTTCCCCCGGCAACCTCCCCAAATTTTGGCAAAAAGCCTCCCAAAAAAGGTTTTTATTAAAAAAATCAATTTTTTATCGTTTTAGAGAAAAAGTATCTAAAAATTCAGAAAGTAGACAAAATTTGCAACTAATTAGATATATGACATTATGACTTAGGATGAAGGGGAAGGGGGGATCTGCCTCGGAACAAGCGCGCGGTGCTGCGTAAACTAATTTGCGCAATTCCACTTAACCACTCACACGTTTACATTCGCCCTCCCATCTCCCCTCCGAACTTTTTCTATAAGGTTTACTTTAAGATATTTGGGTCGCTGAATCCGAATTTTTAACTTTCCCCCAAAAATTTCCCCCTCGAACCCCCCGCCCCCAAATAGTTGTTTTTAACTTAAATTTCTTATTGTTTTAGGGGAAAAGCATTGCGAAATTCAGAAACTAGACAAAATTTGCAACAATTAGGATATATGACATTATGAATTAGGATGAACGGGGAGGGTGAGGGCTGCCTCGGAACATGCACTGCGGCGCTACGTGCACTAAATGATGAAGCCCAGGCAATAGAGGATTTTATTTGGCAAAATTAATGGTAGTACTGGAAATCGGTTTTCTAGATGTTTTTTGGGTCGCTGAATCCCAATTTGTAACTTCCCACGAAAATTTCACCCGGCAACCCCCCAAAAAATTCATTTTTTGAAAAAAATTGGTTTTTGAGAAAAGTGCGCGGGGAATGTTCCGAGGCAGCCCCCTCTCTCCCCGTTTATCCTACGTCATAATGTCATGTATCCTGTTTGTTGCAAATTTTGTCTAGTTTCTGAATTTCTTAATGCTTTTATCCTAAAACAATAAGAAATTTAAGTTAAAAACAACTATTTGGGGGTTTTCGGGGGGGAAATTTTGGGGGTAAGTTAAAAATTTGGATTCAGCGACCCAAAAAACTTAAAGTAAACCTTATAGAGAAAGTTCGGAGAGAAGATGGGAGGGCTAATGTAAACTTGTGAGTGGTTAAGTGGAATTGCGCAACTTAGTCCACGCAGCACTCCGGCGCATGTTCCGAGGCAGATCCCCCCTTCCCCTTCATCCTAAGTCATAATATCATATATCTAATTTGATGCAAATTTTGTCTACTTTCTGAATTTCTAGCTATTTTCCTCTAAAACAATAAAAAAAAATGGAATTTTTTAATAAAAACCATTTTGGGGGGCTTTTTACCAAAATTTGGGGGGGGGGGTGCCGGGGGAAATTTTGGTGGGAAGTTACAAATTCGGATTCAGCGACACAAAAAACATCTAGAAAGCCGATTTCCAGTACTACCATTAATTTTGCTAGGTAGAGTCCCTATACGGTCTCCATGCCTGGACTAAGAACCTAACTCTGCTTTTCAAAGCAAGTTAGAGAACCTGAAATGTGGTTTAAAGAATATCCATTAGAGGGCGGAGTTAGTAAATGTCAAATGTCAGAAGCTGAGCTGTTTCATAGCTAAAACTATTGAAAAACATAGCAAAGACTATTGACACTGTAATTCAACGGCCTGCGCTAGAGCTCTGTATAGTTCATCTGTAATTCTAAATGATTTCGATTAGACACACTTCACATCATGCACTAATTATTTCAAGTTACGATTCCTACAAAACGTCGTTCCCAGAGTAAATTTTATGCAAATATTTATTAAATAAACATCATTTTTATAAAGAACACAAAAACAATTAAAGTTATTCATTTGGTAATGTTACAAAAGCATTTTTTTTACACAACTATTATTCCTACAGAATTTTAAAATTCTAATCTGTGTCAGAGATATCGTCAGTACCATGTCAAACTATCTAATTTGAAAGCATGCTGCCAGTGGGCTACTTTTTTCTATTTCAGATTTCTTGATTGGCACCACTTTTCTGAAATAGTAAAATTCCCCATGTTTTAGCCTTGATTAATATATCATTGAATAAGGCGAATTTTATTATTTCAAAAAAGTGATGCAAATCAAGAAATCTGAAATTTAAAATGTGGGCCACTGACAGCACTATTTTCATATTGGATAGTTTGATATTGTACCGACGATATATGCTTGGAAATATGAAATTATTCATTTTAGGGCAATCTTTCTTATGAAATCATTTAATATTTACTATCGAAACCAAATTCTGGTACATAGTTTTGCATAAATCATTAAAAATGTTCACTAAATAATTATTTTTTGTATGGCAATTTAAAAAATAAAGACCATATGTTTGCCACATATTCACTGTCACCAATATATGATTGAAAAAATGTGCTATGTATTTTCGTAACACAATAAAATCGATCGAAGCATATTCTATTCTCTAATGACAATAATAGGAAAGTATGTAAAGATTTGGAAAGAGTGTGATGTTTGTTTTCGAATTGTGGTTTGAATCTGAAGCAATTTATTCAATGTGCGCCGGCAGAAACCTTAAACAGAATAGATTATGTAATAACTCTTTTTAACACTTTCCAACAGAGTTGAAAAGTGTTTATGACTTCGGTTTGTCTGGCCGTCTGTCCGTCTGTCCGCGCTCTAACTCCCGTAAATATACTCGGATCGCTCTGAAATTTTTGGATGTTAGTGACCGCTACTATAGCACATTCCATGTTTCAAATGAAGTTTCAATCATGTTTAGTTCATTTAGAGGGAGAGCTAAAAGTTTTCCGTTATATTACGGCCTATGGGAAAAAATCGTTTAAAATGATTTTTAATAATGTTACATGCTTTCAAACATAATAAAACTGACATGCATTGAAGAAGTGCACTAAATAAGCATTTTGTAGAATATGCGGTGCAAAGAATACTTATTATTCATTTACAGGGCCACATAAAAGAATTCCATTAGATAATGATATAGGGGTGGAGGGAATTGTTTGCGGCGTATTTTAGTTATGTTAAATTATTTCATATATAATGAAATTTTTATACGTCGCTGACGTTTACTATTACTTATTTCATGCACGTCAATACGTGCGTGGCATTTACAGGGACACATAAAAGATTTAAGATAAAATATTGTATCAGACGTACTGTACATTAGCGATGATTTCTGGAAATGCACTTTTAATTCTGTTATGTGCTTTAATGTTTCACTATATTTATGCATAGTATATGGTGTGTATAAATGCTGTAATTCATATACAGGGCTACAGAAAAGAATTCGTAATGGTCACTGGGTATGATTGCAAATTGCTTAAAGGTGGTTATTAAATGATTTATTCATTTTTACGCTGAAGTGCAATTAGTTTACTAAGAAATGTTTGTAGAACATAGATAAAATGATATGCAGGGTTACGCAAAGAATTGGATAAATGGCCGTCTATAAATGATAATTTCTGGAAATGTGATTTCCGTAGATTTAAGAATGTTTTACTTTGAATTAAACTTTAGCTAAATAGTGGCGTGTAATAAAGGTGCTAGGTTAACTACAGAGTTGTACAAAAGTACACAAGTATGTTTCCATTTATTAGTATAAATTACTGAAAGAGAAATTTTAACCTGTTATTTGTTTTCTTGCTAAAATAAATTTCCACATTATATAGTATATATATCAACCTACAGATCAAATACAGGGCTTTTCAAAAGAATTGGAATACATGTTTGCTATGGACGGTAACTGCTGAAATAAGTTTTTCAAATGTTTTATGCATTTTCTAAAATGTTTACTTAGTTCTCTTATGTACCTTATTTCCCTAAATAACGAAGTTTTTTTAAAGCATTCATAAAGTGTTGGAAAGTGTTTCATAATCTATGCTTAAGGGATGATTTTTCTTACTTGTTTATAAATCTAGAGAGCATAATGTGAAATATTAGCTTTCTAAATTCAAGTAATCTTGAACATCGTACAACAGAGTGTGGAAATTTTAATTTTTAGAAACCTGAACGAAACAACGCCATTTAGTAGATTAAAACAGAAATGCTATCAGTAAACAAAAAAAATACAACACACTATACATTTTAATCTTCAAAAAGTCAACGAAACAATCGGAAATACATATTTATTCTGCAGGGATTTATATTTTTATGAATTCATGTTTTAAATAATAAGCTTATGGGAGCTGCCATCGAAATAATCAAGTCCAGAGGACACGAGTGTGACATCATCACTAATTAACAATCTTCTCACTAGTGTTGGAATTCACACCGGAAAATTTTGAATAGCAATTTTCTTTAATTCTGTTTGTGGAATAACTATTATCTTATAATTCATATGAAAAGCAGTTCTCACCTAATCCCTTCCTCGCTAGTCAAAATCCCCTTAATAATGTCAATGATACTGTACATAACTTCCTTGCCACCCCCCCCCCCTGAGCCTCTCCCCCCTATTGAACCCATTGTAATCCATAACATTATTCAAAATCTGAAAAATCGTAAATCCCCTGGGTGCGACAATATTTCTAACTTTGCTTTAAAACAACTTCCCTTAAACTGTATCCTCTATATTACTAAACTCACCAATTCTATTCTTAAATTCTGCTACTTTCCCAAACCTTGGAAAAAATCTATCTTCTGTCCTATACCTAAACCTGCATGCAATCTTCATGATCCTACTAACTTCCGTCCTATTAGTCTGCTCTCTAGCCTTTCTAAAGTTATTGAACGCGTCATTAGACTGCAAATCAATAAATTCATTAATGAAATTGACGCCGGAACAATTCGGATTCCGAGCTGGCCACTCCACACAACACCAGCTTTTGCGCGTTGTTGAATTCCTCAGTGAAAACTTCAATGCAAAAAATCCTACTGCTGCCATGTTTTTGGACATCGCCAAGGCCTTTGATAAAGTCTGGCATGAAGGCCTCATTTACAAATTAATTCGGCTTGGATTTCCTCCCGGACTTATACATCTTATATTCTCATATCTTGGCGATCGTTCTTTCTCTGTCCGCATAAACAACATTTTATCTGATTTACACTTCATTTTATGTGGTATTATACAGGGCTAAATCTTGTGCCCAACACTTTTCAATCTGTACTTTTTTGACGTGCCTCGTACTCTTCTCACTTTACTCGCCCTTTATGCAGACGACACCACCATTTATGCTGCTGCACACCATCCATATTTACTTTATAAAGACATACAAAATCACCTAAATTTATTCATAGACTGGTGCAATCAGTGGCGTGTCAAACTTAATGAAAGTAAAGCCACAGCTGTCTACTTTTCCCGCACTTTTACTGATCCCAATAGACTAACCATTAACAATACTACCATCCCTTGGTCTGATGAAGCTAAGTACCTGGGGGTTATCATTGACAAACGCCTTACCTTCAAAAAACATATGCTAAGCATCCGCGGTAAAGCCACGGGAGTTGCAAAAAGCCTTTCACCTCTTTTAAGGAGCCCTAATATGTCCTTCCATAACAAGCTTTTAATTTATAATGCTTGCATTCTCACCATCATCACTTACGGCTGCTCGGTGTGGGGCTTCCTCTGTAGAACGAGCATGGACCGTCTTTCTGAGCTTCACAACAATCAACTTCGCCGTATCAGAAATGGTTCAATATTTCTACGTAACACTACGATCAGAAACGACCTCAAAACTACCTCTCTTGTTAGACGCATAAAATTTCTCTCTAAAAAATTTCACAGCCAACTATACAAAGTTCCAAACGACATCATGTACGAATTACCGGACTACGATGCTCTCAGCCCTACTAAACGCAAGATATATATATAAATATATATATATTTATACTTTCTTATTATTTTATTACTATTGCTTTACCACGGTAAAGCCTTATACTAACTGTAATTTTTAAACTATAAATGTATGGCGCTGAAAACGGCCTTTTTTTGTTTGAGGGATTTTGGTATATTTCTCCTGCTTTGCTTCGTACGGTCTTGCTATGAACAGTGTTAACAACTTCTTTTTTTTCTATCATTAATTTATTTTTATCTATCCTTAAATTTAAATTTTAACTTATACTTATATTGTAATCCTCGGACTACCATTTCATAAATTTTCAGCCTCTCCATATTTAAATTTTTAACTTCTCTCTTTTTTATTGTAGTACTGATGTGCTACGCTTAAACTCTTTTCTCATGGCTCTCTAGGATTCGCTATGCACTTACTTATCTACAGGGAGTGGAGTAGCACTGCTACTAGGTATCCCATTGAACTGCTCTGCTGTTCACTGTTCTCTATCATCTTACAAAACAACCATAACTATTTAAACTCACTGGTGAGAATTTGGAATCCCCCGATAAAAAATCAGCCACATGCGGAAACACTGTTTTATTCTGCATCTGGCTGAATTCTTATTTACCATTTCAGAAATTTCATCATTTCAAAAACGCGGTGCTAATGAAAAAATCAGAATTTTTAAAAAGTTGGCGTGAAAGAACATAAAACGACAGAATATTCCGGTACATCTAATATATATATACCTTAAATGTACCCAAAATTCGCACCAGAATAATTGAACAGAATTTTACTTTTATTACGTTTGAGAAAAAAAAGCTTCTAAATTGTACTTTTCGTTTGCTGATCAAAAACTCACCGAAAACTCTTGTATGAATTTAATATTACCGTGTCATAAATACTTGTACTGGAACGGCTAAACTCTTCAGTAAGCAAAATAATGAATGGTGTAATTATTCAAATACCAGGACGCGCAACAGTATTATTTTGTTATGTTTAGTAGTAGCAAACTCATGTCTTATATGATACACATATGTTTCAGAGTTTCACTCACAATTCATTCCGGCGCTGCTAGGTAGTGACCCCATGTAACAACAAATTTTTATAAAAGAAAACCGCAGATAATAGTAAATTCACATTGCATTTTAATTAATCGACTTACCAGTAACTTTCTTGTGCAAGAAATAAGCCAAGATTTCATTGTGTTTAGTATTAAAACTTTATGGGCTCACCAGAAATCGTGAATTAAAACCATTGTCACACACAAGGGTCGCATTATATAGGAAAAGCTTTACTGCTCCTACCACTATTTTGAAAATAATATTTTTATCGTACCTTCCTATAGCATATGTTTAAAAAAGTGATCATGAAGATTACTGGTTGGCGGTTCTGGTACGAACAATAAAATTCTCCCTATATAATGCGACCCCTGCACAAAGTGGGGCAAAACCTCGGCTTTTTTGGTAAAAATTGCGCAATTCATCTTATCTTTTAGAAAACTAGGACTACCCCCAGAGGGATTAGTCTGAGCAATATTGCCGAGAACATAGATTTAATAATAACTTGTTGCAAGTAAAGAAAATGAGATACTATCTTTAACTGGCCATATACTGGTTACTAATACAAATGATGAAATATCTAGATTAGGGAACTGAAAAAAAAATCCATATCAATTTTAAACCAGCTCTTCCCTCTGTTAAGGGCCCTGGCAAGAGATAGAATAGCCTAGAAAAGGAACACATTTACAAGTACTTTCGGACAACCTATTCGCTGTTTCATACCGACATTTTTGTATTTTTAAAAATACATACATAAACCAGTATAATACTTCTTCAGTTTTATTTTCATAGTCATTTATATCATTTGACAAAAAATCTCACTTTCTTAAATTCGAATTGCGTCAAGCTTTTTTAAAAAAGCAAAGTCCATATAACAATGAAATTCCATGAAGGGAATTAAACACATGGTAATAAAGCATTTAGGTGAGCGCAATTGATAAATCGTCAAATATTGTTCTTATCGCCATCTTTTATGTGTGTATTTTAATTTAAAATACACACATTAAATAAATTTATAAACACCATTTGGCTCATTTAATTAAAAAAATTAATAAGTAAATAAATAAAAATAATAAGAAGAGATAATAGCATAAGTCAAAATATTTATTTCAACATCAACACAAGTTACACTTGCGGGAATAAAAGGCGGCTTTTGACAAAAAATAAAAATAAAATACTCTTGGCAAAATCTGAACCGGGCAAAAAAATATATATTCTGATTAATTCAAATATTATAGGAATATTCCGTAATCTGGTTTTCAACCAATATCGTATTTTAAAAAGCTTCAATTAAATTTCATTGCTGTAACATTTTATTTTATTTTTATTTTATTTTTTATTTATTTATTTTTTTTTTTTTGGGGGGGGGGGGGGGGGAGAATGCGAGATTGAATATATTTGCATTTAAATTTTAAACTTTCGTGTATGTAACGGTTGCTTGTATGAATAATTAGCACCTTGATGCTTCACTCGAAACATATGTAAAAAACTACTTGTGTGGTATGTGTGCTTAAAGCCATTATTACTTAGCTATTATAACTCCGTCCGTTATAACAATGTTGCTGTTAGTATTACTCTTGTTTGACGTCAACCTTGCCTGTGTATCTGAATACGAATTGTTGGCCATTTTTCTTGCACGAAGAGTGGTTATAACAAAATTGTTTCATTTTGCATAGCATGTACCAATTGCAATATTGATACTTTTAAGTTAGTCTAGCGCAGATGATAAATTGACAATATTTTTTCCATACTATATTCATCTTGCATTCATTTCATTTAAAATATAAAGCTTTCATTCACTTCATTTAAAATACCCGTTTTTAACTAATTTCACTGTACTTTAACAACATTACTTTGCATTGGCGCTTTTTTTTAAAGCTTTATGAAGTTTTGGCTTCAGAAAGTGAGATTTGTTACAAAAAGATGCAAACCTGAAAATTTATTACAAACCCAATGAACGTTTATGTTTATTTTTTACAAATAAATATAAAACTTTTTGGCACAGATGTCACATACGCACCACGTTGGCGCGATTTTTTTCTGACGCCAATTTAGGGAAAACCTCGTTTTCGAATACCAGTTACATATATATTTTTAAAAAGGGAATAACAATAAATAAAAAAAGTTTAATTAATAACTATAGAACAAAACAAATTATATAATTTAAAAAAAGAAAATAAAAGTAAAAAAAAAAAATGCAATTTAAAAATTACAACGACCATTTGGAAAATGATTTTTTCAAAGACTAAAATTTAAGACATAAAAAATAGCACGGAGTTGATCATACATTACATACCATGAATTAAACATTAATAGTGTTATTACACGTAAAAGTTGCAAGCGACAGAAATCGCCTGCGACTCGTACATATTATCCACCTGAAACTTAAGTATTATCCAAGCATTTCATTGGCTGTTCGAGAAAAGGCTTTTCTATATTCAGATTTCCAAGAAATCTGATGGGCCATTTTAAATGAAATTTATTTCTTAAACTTCTAAACATCCCACAATATCACTTTTTATATCGTCGTATAAAGAAAAAAAATGTACTTTTAAATGCAATTTGTTTGAAAGCTGTATCTCAATTTGTTTCTGAGTTATTAATTTTTTTCGTAGTTTTTATTACTTTTTTGTCATAGTGGCAACACTCTGTTGTCCATCTCTGTTGAAAGTAAAGGGAAATACATATTACTGTATAGACCAATCAGAAAACGAATAAACTGCATATTAAACCAATAAAAAGCTTCAGGAATGTTTCTGATTTCCTACCCTGACGAGGACAATAACCATTTTTCCATATGGTTAATAAACAATTTATTAATAAATAAAAAACAATATCTAGGTTACCATCAAGCAAAATAACGACACTTTGGCGCCAGTTAAGTATCCCGGTGCGTATATGACATTGGCGTCTGAAAAAAATCGTGCCAACGTGGTGCGCATGTGACATCTGTGCGCAAATGTCTTGTTTACACTAAAGTAATTGTTTAAATCTTTAAAAAATTGCTTGGGTACATGAAAGAATGAGTAAGTTACCAGAAATATGCATCAAAAATTTACTTCTCTCGCCAAACCCATTTTCTTTACCTATAAGGCGCCTATTCTGGAAAAGTACAAATTTCGGTACTTGTTAGTTATCCCGTCGACCAAATTACTGTCGGCAAATTGTAAGATTAAATGCCAATAATGGTTGATCGTAAATGTCACGTTCACTTGACAACACGTGTTTACGTCATCAAGTGATTTTAATTTCGACGTTATATTTGTATTTTTATTAATGTTATACTAATTTATTTGTTCTTTAAAATATTTAAGTTATTTAGTATTAATATTAAGTTATTTTTTAAAAAGTTATTTAAAATAAAAATTATGTCAATTTGTATAATTTTGCGGATGGTTTGGGGATTTATATAATTTGGCGAAATTGGTCGACGGGACAAGCACCCAAATTTAATTTAATATACTAAAAAGACAAAAATAAATAAATTAAGAATAAATGATGCCACAAATAAAAATTGTTTATTTAAACATAAAATAACTGTTGCAAATTTTCACACGCAAAATATAAATGTTGGTTGCTTTTGGCGATTAAAAAATGCTATTGGGTAGATTATCGTAAAATCTGAAATCCTACGTTATTATGGCTTTTTTCTTTGAAATAGAAAAAAAATCCAGATTTATTTTCCTGTTTGATTAAATTAAAATGTTTTTTTTTTTTTTTTTTTTTTTTTTGCACTTTAATATTAGTGCTGCGGACATATTTTCTTTGCTCCATGTGCTATAATTCTGTTTTCTACGAAAACATCCAGTCGGTGAAAATGATATACACTAAATTTCCGTGACGTATGTAGATAAATTGTGCTTTTTTATCAGTTTTTTTAATATAATTTTTAAACGAATTTGAACTTATTTTTCATAGTAGGCGCATTCAGTAGGTTACCCTCATAGTTACCTTCTGGTAAAACCAGAACCGAAATCCGACAAATATTTTTGAGTTATGTTTGACGAAAGGTTTTACGAAAGGTTTTAATATCCATCGTAGCTGTTTTTGAACGGAAAGTAATACTGCGTTGTGTATTAGCCTTCGCTTCGCTCAGACAACTAGGGGGCTCAGCCCCCTAAGAGCTACGCCCGCCAACCCCCGTTCAGACACCGCATTTTCTTAAAGCACGCTAATTTGATCGACTTTAAAAAGATTTTGAACGATTGCTTTAAAATTTAAAAAAAAAAAAAAAACAGTGTCGTTCTCCCTATAAACAGGTTTCTATTCATTTCTCTTTTATTTGCGAATTTTAAGGAAAAAACAGCTGTGTTAAAAGATACAATGGCTGTTTTCGTCTTTGATTAAATAAAATCGGTTAAACATTTCTAAATAAGCTAATGTAAAATGAATTAGTAAACAGAGTCTTTGCCTCCCGGTATTTTTTAACAAAACGAAAAGAAAGTTCTTTCTGACGTAATTTTCTCCAAACTTTTCTTTCTCTTTTTAATATTCACGTGAAGATACTTTTGTTAGAAATGAAATATTATTTGCGCTGTCCCAACAAAAATAGTTGAAAATATCATCTCGAAATATCAAATAAATGTCTCGCGAATTTTTAAATTTAAACTGGTTTGCGATATTATTTTTTGTTCATTTTACGTAACTAGGGGGCTCTGCCCCCTACGAGCTACGCTCGTCAACCCCCGTTCAGACACCGCAGACTCTAAAAGTACGCTAATTTGATCGGCTTTAAAAAGATTTCGGAAGATTGAATTATAATTTAAAAAACAGTGGCGATCTCCCTATAAACGGATTTCTATTCATTTCTCTTTGAATGGGGAATTTTAAGGCCAAATCCGCTGCGGTACTACTTGATGAACCCGTCGACCAATTTCGCCAAATTATATAAATCGCCAAAGCACTCGCCAATTATATAAATTGACATAATTTTTATTTTAAATAACGAAAGAACAAATAAATTTGTGCAACATTAATAAAAATACAAATATAACGTCGAAATAAAAATAACTTGATGACGTAGACACGTGTAACTTGCTTAAAGTCAAGTTAATGTGACATTTACGATCAACCATTATTGGCATTTAATCTTATAGTTTGGCGAATGATAGATTTTTGGTCGACGGGATGACTAAGTAGTACCAAAAATACATGTGTCAATCGCTGTTTTCCTCTTTGACGTAGACACGTGTAACAACATTTCAAAATAAGCTAATATAAAAGCAATTAAGTAAACAGAGTCTTTGTCTCCCGGTATTTTTTAACAAAGCGAAAAGAAAGTTTTTTTAAATAAGACTTTTTAAATTAATCGTTTGTAATCTGACGTAATTTTGACCAAACTATTCTTTCTCTTTTTAATATTCGCGTGAAAATGCTTGTGTTAGAAATGAAATATTATTTGCGCTTTCCTAACAAATAAGTTGAAAAGTATCCGCTCAAAATATCAAATAAATGTCTAGCGCAATTTCTGAATTTAAATCTTTTTGCAATATTATTTTGTATTCATTTTATGTAATAACTGTAATAATGTGACGTAATGTAAAAATGTGACGTAAATATGACGTAATTTCTCCTATTTAAGACTTCTAACGCATGTTAATAAATTTATTATTTTACAAATTCCTTTCTCTCTTAAAATTCACGTGTAATTATAGTTTTTATGACGTAATTTTTAATAAGTTCCTGCTTTTTGTACATAATTATTTAATTCTAATTCCAAATGTTTTTTTCTGTTTATAATAGTCACGTGTAAATAAATTTTTAATTTATTTACAAGTATAAATATTTTTGTTTTGAAGCAAACATTATTGTTTCCACTGTTTATACAGTTGGCAACAGTTTAAATTAATATCACTTTCTAAAATCTGTAAAAAATATCTCTAGAAATGCTGAAATTTTGAATTTAAAATAGAAATAAAACCTCAAAAAATTAGTCAAATTAAAAAAAGAAAAACAGTCTGCACACCGTGAACTTCAAACGTATAAAATGATCAAAATATGATTAAATTCCTATGAATAGTTTTTGCTCCTATAAAACTTTTTTAGTGGAACGATTTTGTCCACCTTTAGCATTAAATATCTCTTAAAATAATTCTTCGATTTGAAAACTGTCTGCCTCAGCGTGTTTATCAAACATTTCTGTATCATACTACCGATTTTTATATTTTTGTATGCATTATTTTTCTTAATATTAACGAAGAAAGACCTCTTGTTACAAAAAATTCAAATCCGGCGGCGGCGGCGGTGACAGCGGTAGTTACTTTTTTTTAGAATAGAGAAAGTGTAATGTGGCGTAAATGCGATGAAATTTCTCCTATTTAAGGTTTCTAACGCATGTCAATGAATTTACTATTTTACAATATCCTTTCTCTGTTAAAATTCACGTGTAAATATAGTTCTTATGAAGTAATTTTCATAAGTTCCTGCTTTTTATGCGTAATTAGTTAATTCTAATTTCAAAGATTTTTTTCTGTTTATAATAGTCACGTGTAAATGAATTTTCAATTTGAAGCAAACATTATTGTTTGCGCTGTTTATGCAGTATGCAACAGGTTAAATTAGTACAATCTCTCTATTCTGAAAAAAAGTAACTTACGCCGTCACGGCCAACGCCGCCGGTTTTGAATTTTTTGTGACCGGAGGTCTTTCTCCGTTAATATTAAGAAAAATATTGCATACAAAAATATGAAAATCGGCGGTATTATAGAGAAATGTTTGATAAACACGCTGATGCAGGCAGTTTTCAAATCGAAGAATTATTTTAAGATATATTTAATTTCAAAGTTGGATAAAGTCGTTCCATTAAAAAAGTTTTATAGGAGAAAAAACTATACAACGGAATTTAATCATTTTTAGATCATTTTATGCGTTAGAATTTCCCGGTGGGCAAAATGCATTTATTTTTTAAATTTGACTCATTTTTTGAGCTTTTATTTCTATTTTAAATTCAAATTTTTGAGCATTTCGAGAGATATTTTTTACTTATTTTAGAAAATTGTACTAATTTAACCTGTTGTCAACTGTATAAACAGCGCAAATAATAATGTTTGTTTCAAATTAATAATTTATTTACACGTGACTATTATAAACAGGAAAAAAACTCTCAAATTAGAATTAAATAATTACCTATAAAAACCAAGAACTTCTTGAAAATTACTTCATTAAAACTATATTTACACGTGAATTTTAACAGAGAAAGGATATTGTAAAATAATAAATTCATTGACATGCGTTAGAAATCTTAAATAGGAGAAATTACATCACATTTACGCCACATTACACTTATTGCGTAAAATGAACAAAAAATAATATCGCAAAACAGTTTAAATTTAAAAATTACGCGAGATATTTATTTGATATTTCGAGATGAACTTTTCAACTATTTTTGTTGGGACAGCGCAAATATTATTTCATTTCTAACAAAAGTATTTTCACGTGAATATTAAAAAGAGAAATGAAAATTTGGTGAAAATTGCGTGAGATTAAAAACGATACATTTAAAATGTCTTTCATTTATTTAGTTATTTATTGAACAACAAACATACGACTTGTGTGCTTGACATGAGAGCCCGCTTAAAATGTCTTATTTAAAAGAACTTTCTTTTCGCTTTGTTAAAAAATACCGGGAGACAAAGACTCTGTTTACTTAATTCATTTTATGTTAACTTATTTTGAAATATTTAACTGGTTTTATTTAATTAAAGAGGAAAACAGCCATAGTATCTTTTAACAGCAGCTGATTTTTCCTTAAAATTCCCCAATGAAAGAGAAATAAATAGAAATCCGTTATGCCACTGTTTTTAAATTATAATTCAATCTTTCAAAATCTTTTCAAAGCCGTTCAAATTAGCGTGCTTTTAGAAACTGCGGTGTCTGAACGGCGGTTGGCGAGTGTAGCTCGTAGGGGGCCGAGCCCCCTTGTTTTCTAAAATAAGTAAAAAATATCTCTCGAAATGCTGAAAATTTGAATTTAAAATAGAAATAAAAGCTCAAAAAATGAGTCAAATTTAAAAAATAAATGCATTCTGCACACCGAGAAATTATAACGTATAAAATGATCTAAAAATTATTAAATTCTGATGTATGGTTTTGCTCCTATAAAACTTTTTTAATGGAACAATTTTGTCCAAATTTAGAATTAAATAATTCTTAAAATATTTCTTCGATTTGAAAACTGTCTGCATCAGCTTGTTTATCAGACATTTCTCTATAATACCGCCGATTTTCATATTTTTGTCTGCAATATTTTTCTTAATATTAACGGAGAAATACCTCCGGTCACAAAAAATTCAAAACTAGCGGCGGCGGTGCTGACAGCGTAAGTTACATTTTTTAGAATAGAGAGATTCATTTTTGGCTACTATTTCCAATGTAATTTTTTGGGAATAATCGAATCGACCAACAGTTTACGCGTTATAGCCAATTTTCTGTCTATTTTTCATAACTTAATTTCTTGAATATTTAAAGGCACTGAAATATATTTCGTCCTTAAATATTTCCTTTTTAAATATTTCCCTGTTGATTCTTCTGTAATCTCTTCCACTGAAACAAATGGAACCATTCAATCCGAGTTATAGCTGCTGAGTTGTTAACCATTTTTCTGTGAACATTTAGAAACTTGAATGTGTAGACTGAAAGATATATAAAGTTGGAATACCGGATCTAGACATATATCTGTCCGAAATATCTGAATTTCGCTCCTAATCTTACATAATCCATAATATTAATCACATTATATCACTAAATTCATAAATCTGACTAAGTAAAAGTACATAATTAACATTAAATATACCATCAACCATCACTTGGTTCAGTGTTGCCAGTGGCTAATTTTTTTTTAATTCAGATTTCTTGATTGGCACCACTTTTTTGAAATGGAAAAATTCTTTTATTTTCGCTTTAATTAATGTCATTATATAAAGCGAATTTTACCATTTCTAAAAAGTATTTATTACCAGTCAAGAAATCTGAAATTTAAAAAAGTCGCCAACTGGCAACACTGGTCTTGGACGGTACTAAATGAAACTATTTCTAATAGGAACAATACTTCCTAAATGAAATAAATAAAACATAAATAACAGAAAATTAAACACAAATTCTGATGAGAAATATTTTTCACCATAATTAGAGAAAAATTCTTGGTATGTCTAGTGTTAAAAATGAAAGAATATGTTGAATAAAACGAATATATAAAATGCGAAATTAATTATTTTTTTTAAAAAAGACATGTATAGCTGTTGCTTCAGTGTATGTAGATGAGAAAAATTGTAAAGCTATGTCAAAGGCAAATAGGGTTTTTTTTTTTTTTTTTTTTTTTTTTTTTTTTACGCTTCGACAATCAATTTTACACGCTATTTTAAAAAGTTTCTATTATATACCTTAATTTTCCATAAAGGAATCCAATATTTAAAGGGATTATTTGCGGTTTCCTATCTACTGCATAGGAAATAAGTAGCCTCAAAGTTTCATACTTTTACCTTTGATAATAAAAATATATGAAACGGAACGGAACAAAATTCGGCAAAAATTTGCCGATTTCCAAAAGTCTAAAAAGCCCACTTTTAGACCGCTCTGTGTTTGCGCAAAAACATATTTTTGGCAAAATTCAAGCGGGTTTTAATCTTCAAGTATCAAAGAACAGAGAAAAACTAGAAACTGCACTTTTAAAAAATTCGCTTTTCAGTAATTTTGCAGTCCATGGCTCCACTGCGCATTTTCCAATAAAGGGGTGTAAAGAAAACCTAGTTCCCTAATAATCAAAAGCATTTCCTTTATTCTTTTTGGGTTAAAAAGATAATGAAATTACCTTGGAACATTAATAAAGAGGAACTGACATATCCTTACAATAGTGAAGCTTCAACTGTAACCGCTTTCGCAGAGATTGATTACCGCCGGTGGAATCTACCACCAGAAAATTTATATGTAAATGTTTTCCTTTTTTAAACGCATTATTCAAATAAACTATCAGTCATGAATAATGGCAGAAACAAATTTTCATTTTTATTGGTGGATGTTTATTTTGGCTTTGTGTCAGGTCCATCGTTGTCGCCATATGTGAAAGTATTACAAGTCAAACTGACACCAATAAAACAAATAGAAAATTTTATTTAAAATTATTTGTAAGAAAATATTGCTATGAATAAGACACCTAAATAAGATGAAATTTTCTATTAAATTTTACTGGTGGGAAGTTTGCCCCAGCGGTAATCAACAACTGTAGATACGATTTTAAAAAATCAGCTGCCATCTTGTGACAACTTCCTCAGTTGCTCCACTCGCAACTGGTAGGCTATATGTCTCCTACTCTTTATTGATAACCCCATTAAAATTAACAAGTCGGAAATTGCTCGTCAAACGTGGCAAACGAGGTGCGTTCGTACTATAACTAGTTTTATAATTATTTTTTGTACCCCATATTGTACTGAATGTATATATATTTGAACTTCATAAGTGCATAGTCTATAACATCATTAAAATGCACTTGCAATAATTTTTTCCCATTCCCCGTAATGTAACGGAAAACTTTTGATTGTCCCTGTAATTAACCTATACATCCGATTTTCATAAAATTTGAAATGGCTCGACAAAATTTTGCAACAATTATATATTTAAATTTTCAGACCATTTGGAAGGCTGTAACATCATAAAAACGCACTTGCACTATTTTTTTCCCATTGGCCGTAATGTAACGGAAAACTTTTGACTGTCCCTGTAATTAAACTATATATCCGATTTTCCTAAAATTTCAAATGGCTCGACAAAATTTTGAAACAATTATATATTTAAAATTTCAGACCATTCGGAAGGCTGTAACATCATTAAAATGCATTTGCAATAATTTTTCCCATTGGCCGTAATGTAAAGAAAAACTTTTGACTCTCCCTGTAATTAAACTATGCATCCGATTTTCATAAAATTTGAAATGGCTCGACAAAATTTTGCAACAATCATACATTAAAAATTTCAGATCATTCGGTTGGGTAGTTTTTGCTCTGTTATATGCGGACAGACAGACAGACGGACGGACTGAACGACGACTATAGGTGCTACGTATTTATATAATTACGAACGCACCTAAAAACCGGTAACAATATAGGAAAAAGTACACACAAAAATTTAAAAAATCTTACGAATGCACTGAAACACTGACTGATAATGACACTGATCAAGCTACCTACTCTGCTCTTCGAAGCAAATTAGAGAGTTTAAAAAGTAGAATAGCAAAAAACATGGTTGCCATTTTGGCCTCAGTTTTTAATCAGAAAATCCGAATCCACGCCAGAAATTACTATTGTATCTACAAAATATGTAGAAATTTCAACCTTGTGTCAGAGAGATAAACATAGGAATATGAAATTACTTTGTAGTATTTGTTTCTAGTGAAAGCCTATTACGTTTAACGTTTGAACCGTTTAATATATCGTTTCTGAAACACAGGCTATCAAAAAACATTAGCAATGTTCGCTAAATATTATTAAGTTTCAGCTTGGCTTCACAAAAACAGCTGTATACATGGTTGCCATTTTGGCCTCAGTTTTTAATCAGAAAATCCGAATCCACGCCAGAAATTACTATTGTATCTACAAAATATGTAGAATTTTCAACTTTGTTTCAGAGAGATAAACATAGGAATATGAAATTACTTTGTAGTATTTGTTTCTAGTGAAAGCCTATTACGTTTAACGTTTGAACCGTTTAATATATCGTTTCTGAAACACAGGCTATCAAAAAACATTAGCAATGTTCGCTAAATATTATTAAGTTCCAGCTTGGCTTCACAAAAACAGCTGTATACATGGTTGCCATTTTGGCCTCAGTTTTTAATCAGAAAATCTGAATCCACGCCAGAAATTACTATTGTATCTACAAAATATGTAGAATTTTCAACTTTGTTTCAGAGAGATAAACATAGGAATATGAAATTACTTTGTAGTATTTGTTTCTAGTGAAAGCCTATTACGTTTAACGTTTGAACCGTTTAATATATCGTTTCTGAAACACAGGCTATCAAAAAACGTTAACAATGTTCGCTAAATATTATTAAGTTTCAGCTTGGCTTCACAAAAACAGCTGTATACATGGTTGCCATTTTGGCCTCAGTTTTTAATCAGAAAATCCGAATCCACGCCAGAAATTACTATTGTATCTACAAAATATGTAGAATTTTCAACTTTGTTTCAGAGAGATAAACATAGGAATATGAAATTACTTTGTAGTATTTGTTTCTAGTGAAAGCCTATTACGTTTAACGTTTGAACCGTTTAATATATCGTTTCTGAAACACAGTCTATCAAAAAACATTAACAATGTTCGCTAAATATTATTAAGTTTCAGCTTGGCAGTTTTACCCTCTGATTACCATGGTAGAAAACAATCTAAAAATTTATGCTATCCTTTTCTTGACATTTCATAATTACTTAACAATAAAATTCTTCTTCGAAAATTTTTGGTATGAAAATGAAATTTTTGAATTAAAAAAAAGCGCAAAACTGGCAAACTTATCAAACGAAATACATGAATAAAAATGATAAAATGTTTATTTACAATGTAGTTTACAAGTAAATAATAATGAATACAATAATATTACAATAAGTGTTCAAAATTGCGCCCACCCTCTATGATACATGCTTCTCAGCGTCGATGGAATGATTGGCATACACGTCTAAAGATGTCAGGCATTTCTCGCACACTTGCAGCATCTTCGGATTTACGAGATACTAGATTTTTGCCTGAGTCAACTGGAGTTTCATGAACAAGACTCTTCAGGTGTCTCCATAAAAAAAGTCTCGATAAATCGGAAGATCACGGTGGCCAAGGAACTGGTTCACCACGCCCAATCCATCGCGTCCCAAATGTGGCATTCAGGTAACTGTGCACATAAGTGGTGAAATGCGCGGGTGCTTCTTTATGTTGCAAATCACATCCGGTTACTAATGGCGGTCGGAACATCTTGCAGCAGTTCTGGTAAAACTTGTTGCAAAAAAATAAAGTAACAGCAACAATCCAGCCTCTTTGGTAGTAGTTATGGGTCGATCAGGTAGTTATTAACAATACCCGCCCAGAAATTCACAGAAAATTGTTGTTGATAAGCATGTAGCCGCGTTGCATGTGGATTATTGGTTGCCCAAGGATGGAAATCGTGCGCATTAAATATACCCTCGCGTGTAAATACTGACTCATCTGTAAATAGAACATGAGCAGTAAAAGCCTGGCTGAAATGCATGTTGCTGCAAAACTCACTGGCAAAAGTTCAACAGCAGAAGATAGTTTTCCGGATTCAATGTTTGTATACGTTGAAAACGAAAGGGATGCAATCGATTTTCATTTAACACTCTCCAAACGGTCGGATGACTCACACCTAAATTCTGTGCAACGGCTCTTGTACTTGATTCGGGCCTTTCACTCACAAAATTCAAAATAATTTCTTCCATGCTTGCACAGCGTACAACTCCTTCTCGCCCAGTTTCCTGTCTGGTGACGTGGAAAGAACCTGTTTTAGAAAGCTGACGGTGTAAGCGCTGAAACATTCTATGATAAGGCATTCTTCTGGGAGGGAACTGCTCCTGATACATTCGTAAAATAACTCTGGTGTTGCCATATGCACGATCACACATGAAATGCATGTCGGCTTTTTCAGCATATGTAAAGTCTTCCATGACGAACGATAGCACAATTAAAAATGGCGATTTCTTCTACGTGCATGGTACTTAACGGCGACCAGTCACTTACTGCCCTCTACCGCCAGTGGAATCAACCAAAAACTCCATTTCTATTTCAAAAAATCTCTATTTCTATTTTCAATTAAAAAAAATTTCGATTCCATGCCAAAAATTTTCAAAGAAGAATTTTATTATTAAGTAATTATGAAATGTCAAGAAAAGGATAGAATAAAAATTTCCTGGTGCGAATGAGATATTTTGAAAATTAAAAAAGGGGCCTAATCCCCCCCCCCCTGGTGTTTCTACCTTAATGCGTCACTTGGTCCCATACATTCTTATACAATAAATGGTTGTTACTGTGTACTCTACGTACCCTTAAAGTTTGTACCATGAGTTTAGAAACACCCTGTATATGCTACTATGGGCACTATAGAGTTAAAACAATGAAGACAATTTATTTACTAAATAATCAATATCATCTACAAATGATTAAAAATAATGAGCTTTTCAATTTCTAACACTATAAGAAATAATTTAAACACATTCTATGTTCTAAGGACAATATTATATTCAGCCAATTTTGGAAAGAGTGTAACTTTGTTTTCGAGTTTTGGAAAATTTAGCCTGTATCCGCCGGTAGAAAAATGTAAACAGGATATATTACATGCTATTTCGTTTTGAGAAATATCGAGCTAATAATTTTATATATTAACTTTATAATTTCATGCAATTATAAACTACACATCGCTACACAGGTGGGAATGTTTATTTTTTACAGTGCTGTACGTACAATTGCTATATAGAAAATTGCAACAGAAATGGTGTTCGTTAAGAAAAAAAAAGGAAAAATCATATATTTTAACCCTTTACGGAACGGGCAATTTTTGTTGTAAAATGACGAAATGATTGACTGACACCGGAATTTTAAAACAACTTTTTTAGGTGCGTTCGTAATTATATAAATACGTAGCACCTATAGTCGTCGTTCAGTCCGTCCGTCTGTCTGTCTGTCCGCATATAACAGAGCAAAAATTACCCAGCCGAATGGTCTGAAATTTTTAATGTATGATTTTTGCAAAATTTTGTCGAGCCATTTCAAATTTTATGAAAATCGGATGCATAGTTTAATTACAGGGACAGTCAAAAGTTTTTCTTTACATTACAGCCAATGGGAAAAATTATTGCAAATGCATTTTAATGATGTTACAGCCTTCCGAATGGTCTGAAAATTTAAAGATATAATTGTTGCAAAATTTTGTCGAGCTATTTTAAATTTTATGAAAATCGGATGCATACTTTAATTACAGCGACAGTCAAAAGTTTTTCTTTACATTACGGCCAATGGAAAAAAATATTGCAAGTGCGTTTTAATGATGTTACAGCCTTCCGAATGGTCTGAAAATTTAAATATATAATTGTTGCAAAATTTTTTCGAGCCATTTCAAATTTTATGAAAATCGGATGTATAGTTTAATTACAGGGACAGTCAAAAGTTTTCCGTTACATTACGGGAATGGGAAAAAAATTATTGCAAGTGCATTTTAATGATGTTATAGACTATGCACTTATGAAATTAAAAAATATATATATTGAGTACAATATGGGGTACAAAAAATAATTATAAAACTAGTTATAGTACGAACGCACCTCATTTGCCACGTTTGACGAGCAATTTCCGACTTGTTAGAAATTAAAAACATGTTAATTTAACTATTCATTGTAAAAGCAAAATTTTACTAAAATATACTTTGTGCTGTTCGTAAGTTGGGAATTCAAATTAGGTATCCCGACCCGGGCACGCTGTGCCGGAAAGGGATAAATGCATAGTGATGCATATCTGCATCACCTTTTATTTAACTCTTAGCAACTACTATAAGCATATAGAAATATTAATCCTCTAAAAATTACAAAAATATGCTACTAAGTAAACTTAAAATCTATCTTAAAATTTCTGGTGTTTAATTTTTAATATGGGAATAAAAAATACAATTCTAAAAGAAAATTTCATGCATCTAAGGGTTAAGTTTACAAAATAAAAAATTATATAAAATAAGGTATTTAGATTCATACTTCTTATAAAATATTTACTAATTTGCAACATTTAAGTTATGACAGTAGTTTCTACTTGTATTGCAGATGTACAACATAAGGAAGGGTTGACGTCAAAATTGCATACATATTAAGCGTACAAATTTAATACTGGAATCGGAGGTAAATTAACACAGCTGCGCCATCTTGTGAACGAACTTGATAATCCACATACGCGGGCTTTCAGTGTGACGACATATTAATGATATACGAGGCTAACGAAAACGACAGGCTACCGCGGTGGTCCGATTCTTCTTTTTTTACAGACCGCTGGAGTCACGTGATGCTCGAATGCACGAATGAGCATCACGTGACTCCAGCGGTCTGTAAAAAAAGAAAAACCGGACCCACCGCGGTAGCCTGTCTTTCTCGTTAGCCTCGGATGATATATGACAGAATATCTACCATCTGCGCATATTTTCAAAATCTTTAGTCACCCATGGAATATTAATCTTGTTTACCAAATTTATTGCAAAATAATGACGTAGCCGTAAGGGGGTGGGATCCTGATGCATTTGCCACAACGAAGTTTTTTTTTTTTTTTGCCTTATCAAACAGGTTGACGTTTCGGCCATTAATTAAGGTTAAAAAAAAAACGTTATAATTTTAGTGGTGTGAAGTAAGAAAACAGTTAGGCAACTTCCTGTAGTTCAATACCATCCGCTAGGGAAGCATGACCTTGATTGATGTGAAGTCTCCCATTTAAGATATGACGCTTAATTATGTATGTAGTTTTGGTCGGTCCTATTTACTTCGGATAATCGAGGATCTACTGTATTTAAAAATTTAAACTGGTTTTTTTTTTACTTATGTTTTTTACACATTTTAGAATTACACTGCGAGCAGAGCCCGTAATACGTTTTAATGCCAAAACATCGCTTGCTGTTCTCCAAATAACTCTATTTTGTTAATGATGATTTTTATTTTCAAAATCGATCATATTTTGTATAACAAATTGAGAGGGTTTTATAAATTCAGTTTTTCAATTTGTCTTTCCGTAAGATCGAATTCTGTTTTTGGCGAATTCGGAATGGGAAGATTTAAAAGTAATTTTAGTATTCTTTAATTATATTGATTTCCTTTCCCGTAAAATGTAAGTTTAATCTGATTTGAAGCAACATTTAATGCACTTAGTCTCAGTATGTGTGTAGGATTTCCCTCATCAATTTTTTAACTATTAAATGTCAAGGTAATTCATAAATATGTTTTTTATATAAAGAATTTTAAAGTGTTAGCAGGGTGGCGAGTGGTCAGGGAAAAACACGGTCAAAAAAAGTAGAAGCTACCAGTATTTTCTTCTTGAAAATACTTCAAATAGTATAAAGGTATTAAAGAAGCCGAATTTCTCTTTAACAAAATACTGGTATTACACACCTTTTTTTACTGAGTTTTTCCCTGACCACTCGCCACCCTGGTTAGTAATTTTGTATAACAAATTGAGAGGGTTTTATAAATTCAGTTTTTCAATTTGTCTTTCTGTAAGATCGAATTCTGTTTTTGGCGAATTAGGAATGGGACGATTTAAAAGAAATTTTAGTATTCTTTAATTATATTGATTTCCTTTCCCTTAAAATGTAAGTTTAATCTGATTTTAAAGCAACATTTAATTCACTTAGTCTCAGTATGTGTGCAGTGTTGCCAGTGGGCTACTTTTTTAAACTTCAGATTTCTTAATTGGCACCACTTTTTTGAAACGGTAAAATTCCCTTTGTTTTTGCCTTAATTAATATGTCATTAAAACAATGCACATTTCACTATTTCAAGAAATCTGAATTAAAAAAAGTAGTCCGTTTGGCAACACTGTATGTGTGTAGGATTTCCCTCATCAATTTTTTAACTATTAAGTATCAAGGTAATTCATAAATATGTTTTTATATAAAGAATTTTAAAGTGTTAGTAATTATGTATTAGCATCCAATTTCTACCTTTTTTTTGTCAACACCATTTTAAATTAAGTAGAACCTCGATTATCCGAAGTAATTGGGACCGGCCCTCTTTCGAAAAATCGAAATTTTCGGATAACCGAGAATGCTTCAGTTTTAAGATTAAGGAGAAATATATGGAAAATTTCGCATTATTACAAGCGCTTAATATAAATAAAGCAACAGCAAAATAGTAACATGAATAAATTATCTGAGTTTTAATTTTTGAAATTAAGTACCTTTTACATATATCACAAGGGTTTGAAAAAATGTTTTTCGCAGTTTCGATTGCCTTTGTTTTGAAGCTCTATCACGGAGTTTTTTAATATTATTAGTTCATCAGTATCACAATCTTTCTGCTGCTCCAGTCGTGCCGAACTTTTTGCAAAACATTCAAAAGCTTCAGAATTGCTAATTTGTTCGTTTTCTTCGTCCCACTCGGTAGCTTACGGGAACCCAAGATAAATTCGAAAATATTTATATGTACTCGTAGTTCGAAAAGGACAGCTTGCACATAAAAAATATGATAGTTAAAAAAAAGCTTTAAAAATGGATTTTGCACACAAGCAATGCGATAGTAAAAAAAGCTTTAAAAATGGATTTCGGTTAACCGAGAATTTCGGTTAAAAGAGTTTCGGATAAAAGAGGTTCTACTGTACTAATTTTCACCTTACTTTATCACAGATTTCTAAGCTTAAATAAACTGGTGATTATTATTCAGGAATAGTGGTGACAAAAATAGCAGCAGTTGACAACAACATTATGTGTACCCCTAATTCATTAAAATGGACTATTGGAATAATTGAAGGGTGGTGGCATACACAGGCTTATAAATTTTAGTCAAAATTTGAAATAAAATATTCAAATTTTACTACATCTCTTACGATACACATATTTTTCAAAGTGCTATTCATAGGACCAATACAATGCAGTTAGCCCCAACTAAAAACAAGTTTCAGAAAATAGCACAAATATCACTAATTTAACAATACATTTTAACGAACTTGTCTATTTCTATAAAAACATGTATAATGATCACTTATAAACAGATTAAGTACTATTTCCGTTTTTTACGGGAATTTTTACCCATAAATTACAGAAAAATTTCCGTTTTTAATCAGGAAAACGGAAAATTTTCTGTAATTTATGGGTAAAAATTCCCGTAAAAAAACGGAAATAGTACTGGCGTTTAGATTGCCAATAGTATTTCGTTTTTTAGTCCGTTTTTTTTTTTAATAGTGTAGGCAGACCAAAAAGGCTTGTAATACAGAGATTAAAAGAGAGTTTTAAAGTTAGCATCAACTAGAAAATACTCATATAAAAAAATTTACTAACGACTAGGCCCAAAGTGTGCAAGAAAACAATCTGCAATACAATCAATCGATCTAGGAATTTCCAATACACGGCAACATTGTGAAAACCCGCTTTACTGACTGAGCACAAAACCAAGCGTTTACAGTTTACATGTCAAGTGATGACTTAGGACGACAAATGGTTGCAGGTTATTTTCTCCTATGAAAAGAAATGGAAATTATGGTCCTCATGTCTGGAAATATTATTGACATTATTTGAGAAAAGAAAAAGAAATATTCTCAGAACGTCAGTTAGGTGGAGCATCGATTATGACATGAGGTTCGTTTTCATTCAACGGCATGGGTTTACTTTCATTTCTTTCAGGATAAGTAAATTCAAAGCATATCCAAAAACTCTTTCTGACCATCTTTCACCTGTTGCAACACTTTTGGCAGGGGAGAAATGGATTTATAAGCAAGACAATTCGCCTATCTACACAAGCCGTGAGACAAAACTCTGGTTCCAGAAGAAAAATACTGAAGTTTTGCAATGGTCATACAGAAGTCTTGATCTAAACCCTATCGAGAACTTATGGAGAGATCTAGCAAGATGAGTTTATAAAAATGGAAGACATTTTTCTCAGCTTCAGAATTCAGATCTACGATTGAAGATGAATAGTACAAAACCAGCCGCGAATTGTTCCAAAAATTAATAATGTCCCTGAAAGGTAGAATATTTGCAGTCATTAATCGCAACGGTGGGTGCACAATATAATAAGTATTTGTTTCTTCATTACTGTATTGTTTTTATTTTGCTGTCCTTAAAGTTTTTACACAGGCAAAAATAGTGTTTTTTGTACAATTACTTTATTTTCGTAATAAAATACTTCCAGATAAATTTTGCTAACATTTTCATAAGCTTTTCAACTTTATGATACATATTATAGTAAACTTTTTTTTCATCTGATTTGAAACTTAGCAAAAAAATTAATATTTTTGACTGTCCTTAAAGTTTTTACACGCACTGTAGTTCCTGATAATGAAAAGCATATCCTTTGAAAAGCATATCTTTTTGTATTGAAAATATCTGAAAATACAAACCATAAAAAATATAGAATAAAGTATTCAAATAAAAAATTAAAAAGTAGCCAGAACAATCTCCATATGTCATTTTCTGACGATCAAGGTACCTAACTGGTCTTCTATAAGCCCGTGAGAGGGGCAAAATGTACTAACAGAAAGTCTGTAAATGGTCGATAAGCAACGCCGAAGGTTATAACCACTTGGGTACATTTGACGACTGAGACTCGTTATGCATTTGGCCACTGGCGCCTATTTTTATATTCTATACATACCACTATTTAAAGGAAAATATTTGTGTAGTATTTTTCTCTTATACTGTCAAAGTGTATATGAAAGATTTTTGTTTTGAGAAAGTGGTGCTACATAGAATTAAAAAATACAATTTTTGTAGAATTCGAGATAAAATTTTGTTTTTTCTCACCAGTAAGTTTAAATAGTTATTATTGTTTTATAAGATGATAGATATTCCACAAATAAAAGAAAATTGCTAGGACAAACTTTCCGGTGTGAATTGCAACACTAGTGAGAAATCGGTTGATTAGTGATGACATCACAACTCGAGTCCTCTGGCCTTGAGTATTACGATGGCATCGGATTGGCCCATCAAAATCCATTCAACAGAACTCAAATTATAAGAGGGTTCGTACGAATCAAGGGATTTAGGGGATTTTAGGCTTTTTTCTTACCAGAAATTTTGAAAAGTACCGTTCGCTATAGCTGAAGACAGATTTTGTTTCATTAAATGAGGACTATTTTAGAAAAATGCTGGTACACGGCCCTTGAAAGTGTTTAATCTTAGGCTGTATTAATACAGGTCTGATATACACTTACGCTGCAATCAGCAGAAAAACTATAAGTGTGCTGTGGAAGATACCTGTAATAAAGCTGTATTGAATCTGTATAAAACATAGAAAAGTCAAATATTGTTGACGAGAGTTCTTTATTTAAATTCCATTTCAATGTATACTTCATAAAAATACAGCTTTAAGTTAAAAAATATTCAGAGTGAACTTTGTAAAAACAGCTAAGTAAATCATTAAAATAACTTTGGTTAATAATGGATTTAACTTCAATACACCTGGAGCTTTTCAAAACAGCTTAAATTTAAATCATAATTTAAAAGTTCTCTAAAACATTGTAAAACTCAAACTAAATATCCTAATGTAGCTTTAATTCAAACGCATTAAAATCATAACGATAACTTTAAAGAAACGAACAGAAAAGAGAAAGCTCGGCGTTTGATTATCAAAAGGCAATTTATACCTATGAAGAAACTGAACTGGACGATTCCACTTTAGAAAAAGGGCAGGCCTGAAAATAGTCGATTACGGAACAGCTAACGCCATCTATGAAACACTTAACCCTTTCCGGCATACTGTGCCCGGGTTGGGATACCTAATTTTAATTCCCAAACTTACGACGGCACCAAGAATATTTTAGTAAAATTTTGTTTTTACTGTGAATAGGTAAAGTAACTTGTTTTTATTTTCTAAAAAAGTCGTTTTAAAATTCTGGTGTCTCAATCATTTCATCATTTTACACCAAAAATTGCCCGTGCCGGAAAGGGTTAATTTTAATGTCGGTTCTTTTAAATTAATTTATGTTTTAGAAAAGAATTAACATTATATCCTAGGTAATGAAGCTATTGCTTTTTAAAATAAAGAAGTTCTATAAACATTAAAATGTAGAAAGAAAAGCTATTAAATCAATATTTTCAAAGTTTACGTAAAGTTTTAAACCCATATTAGCCATAAGTCACAAGTAAAGCCGGCTGACTAGATAACAACCCCCCCCCCCCCCCACTTGCCACTCATGGGAGAGAAAATTTAAACAAATTCCTAGAATTTCCAAAATTCGCTCTGAATTTACAAAGGTGAAACTAAAGTTCAGATTAACTTTTACCATTATATCTCCAATCTTCTCATCAAATCCAACATTTTTATCTAAAAACAACATGTCGCCTTTTAAACAGTTACATACAATTACTAAACATTATAAACATTAACAAGATTTATAACAATATATAACAAGTAACAAATTTACCTCATGCATATAAAATTCAATATATCCAACCACAGTACCTAAAATTTAACTCTGGTTTTAACTTCAGTACTCCATCAGCTTCAGTTAATATTTCTAATACATTACTAGATAAGTTCAAATCTTTCTGAAAAACAAACCGTTTTAATACAAACAATTAACATAACTTCATTGTAAGACAGTTTCAGTACAATTTCAATACATTACACAAGCCTGCGATGAAAAAATTGCCGGTATAGTAAGGGGTATTTTTTTATAGTTTTTTGGATGCTGATTACCAGAAAAATATTGAAAAAATTCCATCACGTACAGATTCATCACAAATCGCAATCTATTTTTTTATGAATTTAGTATATTTCGGACCAAAAATTATATTTATATGAGTTTGATAAATAAATTTATGGACTTAAAATAGTAAATTGGTGCATTAAACTAATAAAAAAGAAAGAAGAAACTATTTACATACAGAATATTCCTCTTAATCGGTAAACTGCCTATTAAATACAATATTCAAGACAGAGGAAACCGGTTGAAATCAGATCTCTCCTGCTTGCAGGAGTCTGCTCGCCACCCCTTCTTCACACCCTTTTCATTGACCTTATATCTACTCCTGAATCAGTGTCTTTCTTTACCTTGTGCTGAAAACATGTGTTTTTATTCCGACCCGTTAGTTATAAGTTATAGTAGTAATTTTTACTTCTAGTTTTTACTGCGTTAGAGAACATGGCTTCCAGAGGATGTGCTAATTCATCGAATTGTTTATGCTATATTTGTGGTAACTATACAGTGAAAAAACAACAAAGAAGCATTTCTGATTTTGTAAAGAAGTGTATTTCGCTTATTTTGGCATGAAATTGGGCGATCAAGACAAGCCTTGGTCTCCACACAAAGTTTGTCGTATTTGTGTAGAAGAATTAAGGCAGTGGTTTCAAGGTAAAAAACAATCTTTTAA
This sequence comes from Maratus speciosus, assembly GCA_963932465.1. NCBI lineage: Eukaryota > Metazoa > Arthropoda > Arachnida > Araneae > Salticidae > Maratus > Maratus speciosus. Next base: position 218,288,803 of record OZ010799.1, on the reverse strand, counting down.
GTTTGGTATACCAATGGTTTTGAGAGAACCTAAAAATCACAGTGATGATTGTTGTATTTGCAATATGAAAGGTTTCAGTTTAAAGAACAAAAAGCAAATGTTTTATCCTGACATTCCGTCTGCCATGCGTCCTGTCCCTCATAGACCTGGTAAAGGAAAAATCCTGTTGATCCAAAAAAGTGTTACTTTACCGCTTCATATAAAATTAGGTCTTATGAAACAATTTGTCAAGGCTTTACCAACAGAAGGTGAATATTTCAGATACCTTTTGTGATTAGTCCCCGGGTTTATCCGAAGCAAAACTGAAGGAAGGTGTGTTTGTAGGACCAGACATCAGGAAAATGATGAAAGATGAAAGTTTTGAGAATAAAATGAAAACAAATGGCAGAAGAGTCTGGAAATCTTTCAAACTAGTTATTGCTAGCTTTCTTGGCTACAAAAAAGACCCAAACTACAAATCTGTTGTAGAAGAGATGGTAAAAAGTTTCAAGATTTTAGGGTGTAATATGAGTTTAAAAGTTTATTTTCTCGATTCGCACCTAGACTATTTTCGGAAAATTTAGGTGCAGTTAGTGAGGAACAAAGTGAAAAATTTCACCTGGACATAAGGAAATGGAGAGGCAATATCAAGGCAATTGGAATGTCAGTATGATAGCCGACTACTGCTGGATGTTACAACGAGACAATCTCTGCAAAGTTCCCAATAGCAAAAGTGGCAAAAAACTTTTGATGTAAAGAAAAAACATTACTCTAAGGACTTGTAACCTTCTATATATACTTAACTATTACTTGAACTCAGATATAAATGTAATTTATATGGATTTATAAATAAATGAAATTTAAATGAAATGTCGAAGTTTCGCGATTTCAGCTTTTTCTTTAAAAATATGCAATCATTTTGTGAAAAATCCTTACGTGATAGAAAAAAACGGATTTTATTTTCGGAATCAGCAATAAAAAAAACATAAAAATTAGTTATCAAAATTAATGCAATTTTCGAAAAGTATTTTTTTGCAGGTCTGTGTTATCAGTCAATATATTTCAATATAAATTTCTGAAAAATTATACATATTCAAAACTTTGTTAATTATCACATTCAACCATCATCTTTAATCCTTAATCATACATGGGCCCATGATTCCATTCTCTTTCAAACATATAATATACTCTATAACTGTTTAAGTAACTCATATAATTTCATATTTCTGCTTTATATAATAAATGCAGATTTTTTTCTATGACGAATTCAAATTACACATTCAAATGTCTATTTCAATAACTGAAACAAAATTAAACATTTATTGCAATCAAATTTAGCTTAGAAATCTTAAACTAATAAAGGTCAGGGTTAATCTCAATAGACTTATAACAGTGTTAAAGTAATGAAGTCGACTTCATGTATAATTAAACCATTATATTCAAGTTTCACCAAGTGAAGCGGGATACTAAAGTGGCATTTCCAATATTGAAAAAGAACGACTTACTGAATTAAACTTTAACATGCCCGCAGAAAGGGCCTTCCTGCAACAGTTACACCTTCGTCCAGCACTATTCCCTGTAGACTCTGATGGATTACATTTTCACCTTTCACGGGACGTTACGAAAAGCCGCTCGAGTCCCGGAGAATGGAAGGACAAACGACACTTATTGTATTCTGGCGGGATTTTAAATTGGTTCACAAGGCTAAACTAAATTCAGTTTTTACACATAAAATTGATCTTATACATAACCTTATATAGTCAAAACTTTAAAATATATCTTTTATACAGAAGCTGGACTATCTAGTACAATAAACCTTATATAAATACACTTTAATGCAATGACGGGTATTTAACAAAATTTAACAACGAATTTAACAATCCAAGAAAACATTCAATTTAAGCCCTGATAATTCAAATTTACTAAGGGGCTTGGTGAAGATGTCCGCGTAATTTTCTTTACTTTTAACATACTTTACTTCAAAAATGTTTTTATATACCAAATCTCTAATAAAAAATAACTTTACATCTGTGTGTTTCGTTCTGTGATTTTCAATGGGGGATTTGACAAAACTAATGGTGGCCTGATTATCAACCAATAATAAAAAAATTTCCTTTTTATCACAAATTATCCTTCGACCAATGCATTCGTCAATTATTCTGTCGAGCCATAAGAGCTCTCTTGCAGCTTCTGTCATCGCAATAAATTCCGATTCCATGGTCGATAAACTTATACATTTTTACCTCCATATTATTGGTGATTTATCTAAAAGTAATAACTGACCTCCCATTGCAGTTCTATCATCCCTGTTTGTGGCAAAATTGGCATCTGAATGTACAATTATATGTAAATTTTTAAAATTCAAATTTAACTTTAAATATTTAGTTAAACAAACATATCCCAATAGCTTTAATAATCCATGCCAATGTACTAATCCAAGGTTATTTTGCAATTGACTAAAAATATTTATTGCATATGCAATATCGGGTTTGGTTCTATTAGATAGGAGCAAAAAACATCCTAAAACACTTCTGTATGGAATTTTAGACATTTCAAATATTTCGTTATCGGATTGAAGGGATTGGGTCTTTGAATGAGCCTTTGCTTATTCGGAGTGAATTTATAGGGAAATTAAACTTCTTAAATTTTTGACAAATCTCATCCATATATGGAATTTGATGTATTGCTAAAAAGTTATCACCCTCCTCCAATTCTACACTCAATAGCTTTCTGTTTTTACCCAGTATCTTAAGATCAAAATAACCAGTCAAAAGTTTAGCAACCTTTTCCACCACTCCTTCATTTTTACCAAAAATCTCTATGTCGTAAACATAAAGAAGCAGGATAATGTTATCATCAAAACTGTACACGCAATTGCACCATTCAAACTTTACAAAACCTATATTATGCAAAATTTTATTTATTTTAAAATAACACATTCTACCAGACTAATGTAAACCATATAAAGCTTTTTCTAATTTACACACTAAATTTTCGTTTTCCACAAATCCTGGAGGATGGGACATATATATTGTTTCGGCCAAAGGTGCGTATAAATAAGTACATTTTACATCGCATTGTAGATGTGTCATTTTTTACAGGAGACTAAAAGGGAAAAGAAAAATCTAATAATGGCAAAATTAACAACCAGTGAAAAAGTTTCATCATAGGTTTCCCCATTTTTTTTATTGTAACCTTGTGACACTAGGCAGTCCTCATACCTTACAATTTTATCATTGTCGTCCTTTTTTAATGTGAAAACCCACCTACAACCTAAGGGTTTAGTATCGCTTGGTAACTTAACTAGTTTCCAAACTCCCCTTTCTCTCATAGTGTTCAATTCTTCTCTCATGGCCTGCTCCCATAACTTCCTTTGTGGGTATTTTAAAACTTGTTTATATGTATTTGGTATTTTGATGTCATCTAGTCATACGTCTTTATTAATATCAGATGTCTCCGTATTTAAACAAGAACTATCCTCTTGACCTGAAACCAATCCTTTAAATTTATTTTATCCTTTAAAACAGAAAATATGAGGATCAAATTTAAGATGATGCTTTTTACAATACGTTTCCACATCATTTAAGGATCTCAACCTTTCAGATTTCCCCTGTTTGTAACAGTAAATGTAGTTACGATTACCATTAGCAATCGGGAAAACTTTTCTTAACCAAAAAGTATCCGAAAGTGGAACCTCCTTCAAAACATCTTTACGTGATTGTATTTCCTCTGTGGGATTCTCCTCCTCCACTGAAAAGGATAAATCTGGAGGTTTATACGAAGGGAAATAACTTATATTTGGGGTATCATTATCTTCAACCTCACCCTCGAACTCTTCATCAGATTCCTTATCCAAAATAGGAGATTCTTGTTCTTTTGAACCCATCATGACGCCACTGCGTCGGACAAAATCTGGGATTTCCTCATTTAACCCTTAATTGGAAACGTGCCGTCTGTGAGACGGTTGCGTTTACATATCTGCCCTTAATATTTTCTCTCTCCGACATTCAAAACGTATTTTTATGCTGTTATATTAAAAAATTAGTCATGTTAATGCATTACTATTAAAGATTAAATGTTTATGTTCACTATTTGGTAAATTATTAAGTATTCTTTTGTGCACGGATCTTTCACGTTTCCGGTTAAGGGTTAAAGAAACATTAATGGTTTCAATAATTTTGTTTTCTTCGGGTAGCCAAACCTTGTAACCTGTAGCTACAAAGGGTTTTAAGTGTCTAACGGATGGTTTAGACCCACTATAAAGTTCAAAAGAAGTCTTTGTAGTTTCAAAAAAAGTCGACTGAGATTTGTGACAAATGCGAGTCCAAGAGCATGTAAAATACAAAGCTGCCTCCGGCCAGAAACTTCGTTTTAAACCACTTTCACTTAAAACTGACCTGATGCCGTTAGCAATCGTTTGATTGTATCTCTCAATAGTGCCATTTTGTTCAGGAGAATACACGTCCGTAAATTCGTGTTTAATGCCTCTCCCTTCACAGAAAACCCTAAAATTATCATTCTTAAACTCCTGGCCATTATCAGATCGGATGTACTTTACTTTACGTTCGAGAAATCTCTCCACCCAGATCACATGATTACGAACAATTCCAAACACTTCGGACTTTTCCTTTATGGGAAAAACTGTGGCCTTACGCGTAAGATCGTCAATAATTGAGAGAAAATATCTCTCTGCGTTGCTCCCTTTCTCTCTTACAGGTCCCCAGACGTCCATAAACAATAACTCGAGGGGACGTTTAGATCTAATCCTATTAATTGATTTAAATGATGTACGTCTATGTTCACTAAGTTTACATATCTCACAAAAGATTTTTCCTGATTTAACCCGGGAAATACCTCTAACACTTTCATTTTTGGCCGCATTTTCTGTCAAATCTGTACATATGTGCGGAAACCTGCGATGCAAAATTCTGAAATCATCTTTAGATACATGGGACGTTTCAAACTTAACCCTTTTAGGAACTAAATCTGGAATTTTAGGATACAAATGATAAGTGCATCCTTAAGAAAATCAGTAAATAAATATTGACCACCGTTGGACACCTCCACCTTAACACCTTCACCAGTAAATTTTACACCTTTTACATCCAATTTTGGACCAAAAATAAGATTTTTACTTAGTTCAGGGGAATAGATTACATCAGAAAAGAAAAACAGTCTTTGGTCAAACTTTAACTTAACGTTTCCTTTTCCTTCTATCGGAAAAGTAACACCATTTATAGCTACAAACATTTTTTCCTCTTTCAAAGGCTTAAATTTATAAAACAAATTCTTATCACGGCAAATGTGGTGAGAAGCTGCGGTATCAAATAACCAGCTATTCGCTTTCACTACAACTCAAATTTGCCTGAATATACGAGGTATATCCACAAAGTAAGTTCCGTTTCTATTTCTATCCGCAGCAGTGCTGCAGTCGCAGTTCCAAGCATGCGCGGCAGTTACTCTGACTGAAGGAGAAGAAATGTATGCCATTTTCAGATCGCTGCTTCCGACGTGTTATTTGTAATGCTTCTTTAGAATGTCAGCCTTAATTGAAAATGCCGTCACTTGTGAAATCAGGCCTGTGGTTCGTTTTCTCAATGCAAAGAAAGTTAAACCAAGTGAAATTTATCGGCAAATCTGCGAGGTTTACCGACAAAATGCTACGAGTGATTCAATGGTTAGAAGATGGGTCAGACAGTTTAATGAAGGACGTGATTAAGTGCACCATGAAGAACGAAGTGGAAGCCCGTCTTTGGTTACTGATGGTTCACGCAATTGAAGAGAAGATAAAGCAAAATCATAAGTTTACAATTTTTACAAATCATAAGTTACAAATTTACTCTTGCTATGGAATGTCCGCAAATCTCACGATCACTAATTCATGAAATTGTTACTGAAAAACTGAAATTTCGAAAACTTTGCGAAACATACACTGGCGGCAAACTTCTATGAAGAAGGTATACAAAACCTTATGGCATGCTACGACAAGTGCCTGCAAAATTTCGGAAGCTATGTAGAAAGTAGTTTCACAGTTGTAGATTTTTGTAAAATAAATATTTTTTTTGTATCTGTACACGTTTTTTTTTTATGTAACCAAACGGAACTTACTTTGTGGATATACCTCGTAAAACAAGAAATGATTGTTTTTACCTTCTTGTTTAACGTTGTTAAAGTTTGATGGGGATTTCTTCACTTTACCTCTGCGATTCCTGTTTTTCTTAACTGGAGACTAGGCACGTTCGGAACTGGATTTGGAGGAATCAGACACACTAGCAACAGATGGAATACGACGGTTATGACTTCTGGAATCTCGTCGACGTTGTCGAGAATTCATCTGTAGATGGTTTGTGCTCCCACATCCAAAGCATCTCAGTCTACTTTTCTATATATGTTGAGTCTCAACGAAAAGTTCTTTACGCTTGTCCAAATCTCGCAGGGTTACCCTTGATTCTTCGACAATTAATTCCATTACGATATCATTGAAAATAAACTTTCCTCTCTTTCAACGTAATATAACTTGCACTATGCTGTCGAAATAGCTTGGAAGATGGCGCAGGAGTTGAAATGATTTATACACCTCTTCAACAGGATGACCAAGGTAGTTCAGTTGATCGGCAATTCTATTTAACCTAACTGCAAATAAATCTATCTTTTCATCTGTCTTCACTTTACAGGATATAAACTCAGAAAACAGGAACATATGCCGTGATCTATTATCAGGCTCGAAATATTTCTTTAATGTATCCCATACATCTTTAGGATTATCTTTGTTCTCTATGATTTTTCTAAAGACCTTTCCCATATGTAAATAGATAGTGGATAAAGCAATCCTTTTCCTAGTATGAAAATCTTTCACATCCTTTGCTGTAACTCCCTTATCGACATCAATTTCAAGTTCCTTCTCAACTCCAGTGACAATATCCTGATCATTCTTCTCCACAAGAAGGTATTTCATATCCATTTGCCAATTTGAGTAGTTTAAAGCTCCAAACTTATCGATCTGTACTTTTATACTCGCCATCTTAAAAAAAAATTATTACTCTCCCCCCCCTCTTCCTAACAAACACAAATGTCTTTGAAATGGGTCTAAAATTTATGACTCTTCTTATTTAAATTCAACACGTTTCCATTATTCAGGTATGGTATTGGTTGCCCATAACATTTTTTCTTAGCCTGTATCAATACAGGTCTGATATACACTTATACTGCTATCAGCAGAGAGACTATAAATATATTGTGGAAGATACTTGTAATAAAACTGTGTTGAACCTTTTTAAAACATAGAAAAGTCAAAAATTGTTGACGATAGTTCTTTATTTAAATTCCATTACATTCAATGTATACTTCATAAAAATGCAGCCTTAAGTTGAAAAGTATTCAGAGCTAACCTTGTAAAAACAGATTACGGAACAGCTAATGCCACCTATTAAGCACTTAAGTTTAATGTCGGTTCTTTTAAATTCATTTAAGTTTTAGAAAAGAATTAACATTTTATCCTAGGTAATGAAGGTATTGCTTTTAAAATAAAGAAGTTCTATAAGCATTAAAATGTAGAAAGAAAATATATCAAATCAATATAAGTTTACATAAAGTTTTAAACCCATATTAGCCATAAATGACAAGAAAAGCCAGCTGACCAGATAACACTTGAAACGTACGAACACGGTTAGAAGCAATCAGATCGAAATTTCCTTTTTTGTGTATAGCAGAAGACAATCCAGCGGTTTTGCTCGCGGAATAGTTGAAATATGCCAAGTGATATTTGCATGACTATTTCTTATTAGAAGAACACTTTTTGGAATAATTCAAAAATTGTAAATTAAGCCACAGTTTGACTAAACTTCATTATAAAACTGCAATAGACAGAAATGAGATTTTAAATAATAAGAAGAACTAAAACTAATTCTAAATAAATGATAATTTAGAAAGTATTTAAGACTTTTATGCTCATTTCAGTATTTGTGATTTTTTTAGAAACCATCTTAACACATTTACATCTTAAAATTAACCCTCATGTCAAATTCCAAGCTTCTTATCTAACAGTCTATCACCTCTCTGTTGTTAGTAGCACCAGCATATAGTGACGAAACAGAGTTGAAATAGAATATCTCAAAAAATATTGAAACAGAGATTGTCACCATTAATTTGCCAACATTAACCTTGAAAACGGTTACTATTGCGTAATATTCAATAGCAAACGGAATTTAGATATTTTTAAAGACTTTCTTGTTGTTCCTGCTAGCCACGTGGTAGTGACGCCGGCATAAAATATAGCCCGTATAGGATCAGGGACTACCACCTGGGATTCGCAACCAATAACTTCTGTAATCGGTTTGTTATTTCCTGAGATTCCATAGAAATTGAAATTTAGGACACTTTTAGAATGCTTTTCGCTCCACCCATCTTTAATTTCGAAATTATTCTGGATTGTTCTTAGAGAACATTTATATTTTATATGTAATTACAGTGCTATATTTAAAGTTTCTAGCCTCTTCAGTGTCGCAGACATCGCAATTTAGAAAGTTTTTTGCTCCTGCAACCCTCTAGGGATTGTGACACCGACATAAAATATAGCTTATGTTTGAGCAGGTTCTATCACCATCAATTTACCACCATTATGATTGAAATCAGTTTCGTATTTCATATGATTGTATAAAAATCCCAATTTAGAACGCTTTTCGCCCACTTCTTCCTTTTAAATTTGGAATTTTCTTTCGATAATTCATAGAAAGCATTTGGATATTTGAAGTAATAACCATTCCAAATTTTAAATGATAGAGTCCCCCAGTAACACAAAAAACCGCAATTTAGAAGTTTTTTGCTCCTGTAACCCCCAGGTGGTAGTGACAGCAACGTAAAATATAGGTTATGTTGGATCAGGGACTGTTATTATCAATTTGAAACCTTTGTATCTGACATCGGTTTATATTTCCTGAGATTGCGTAGAAATTGCAATTTAGAACGTTTTTAGAACGCTTTTCGTTCCTTTTCATCCTTATTAAATTTCAATTTTTTTAAGGAACTCTCCTCAGAGAGTATTTACATCTCATAAGTAATTACCATGACAAATTTCGAGTTGCTAGCCCCTTCAGTGTCACAAAAATCACAATTTAGAACGTTTTTTAAAATGCAACAAGGTGGTAGTGGCGGCGACATGAAATAGATCCTATAGTGAAGCAAGAATTCCAATCATTACTTTTGAAAAAGGTGGCGTGCTTTCAGAGATTGCGTAGAAATCGCAATTTAGAATGTTTTTTAGAATGTTTTTCGTCCATTTTCACTCCTTTTAAATTTCGAATTATTTAGGAAATGTACTTGGAGATCATTTATATCTTATAAGTAACTACGATGCCTAGTTTCAAGTTGCTAGCCCCAGCAGTATTACAAAAAACGCAATTTTGAACGTTTTTTACTTCTGCAACTCCTAGGTGGTAGTGACACCGACATGAAATAGAGCCTATGTTGGAGCAAGGGCTGTCATCATCAATTTCCAATCATTACTTTTAAAATAGGTTGGGTAGTTTCTGAGATTGCGTAGAAATCGCCATTTAGAACGTTTTTTAGAACTCTTTTCGCGTATTTTCACCCGTTTTAAATTTTGAATTTTTTAAGAAATGTTGTTAGAGATTGTTGTTAAGAAATGTTGTTAAGAAATGTTGTCATTTATATCTTATGAGTAACTACCATTCCAAATTCCATGTATCTGGGCCCTTCTGTGATGCAAAAATTGTAATTTCGGACGTTGTTTTGCTCCTGCACCCCCTTTAGGATTAGTGGCACCGACATAAAATGTAGCCTATATTGGAGCAATGGTTGTCACCATCATTTTGACACCATTATTTTTTTAAATCGGTTTGATACTTCTTGAGATTGCGTAAAAATCGCTATATAGAGCGTTTTTTAGAACGCTTTTTGCGTATTTTCACCCCTTTCAAATTTCGATTTTTTTAAGATGTGTTAGAGATCATTTATATTTAATAACTAACTACCATGTCAAATCCCATGTATCTGGACCCTTCAGTAACACAAAAATCGCAATTTCGAACGTTTTTTTGCTCATGCACCCCCTTTAGGGGTAGTGTCACCGACATCAAATGTAGCCTATGTTGGAGCAAATGTTACCATTATCATTTTGATACTATTATTTTCTTTTAAATCGGTTTGGTAGTTACTGAAATTGCGTAAAAAACGTCATTTAGAACGTTTTTTAGAACACTTTACGCGCTTTTTCACCCCTTTTTAATTTCAATTTTTTTTAAAGAAATGTCCTTAGAGGTCATTAGTACCTTATAAGCAACTAACATTCCAAATTTCATGTTTCTAGGCCCTTCTGTAACACAAAAATCGCATTTTTAGAACGTTTTTTGCTCCTCCACCCCCTTTTGGCCAGTAGCACGGACATAAGATATAGCTTATTTTCTATGTTGGACTAATACCATCATTTTGATACCATTGGTTTTGGAATCGGTTCGATAGTTCCAGAGCTTACCTCCTACAAATAAACAAATTTTACCTCTTTATAATATTAGCATAGACATAGATTATCCGTGCCGATGTTATAAATTACAGTCTACCTGCTGCAACCTAAAAGTTCGACATATCCGTTATATAAAGACCATTGTCGCAAAGCTTAACCACTTATCTCTTTTGCCCGTATGCCGTATGGGCAGGAAGGGTTTGCTTCATTCATCACTTATAGCATTTTGATTCTACATCTTTTCTTTTAATTACATTTTCATACTATTTAATGACAGAAATTTTTTAAGTAAATGTTAAGAATAGTTTAGTTTAAAAAAGTGGTGTTCATGCCATATTTTCAATTTAATGTATCAAAAAAAAAAAAAAAAACAGAAAAGAAAAGAAACAGTTAAGTGATTAATAGTTGACACGAAATGGAGCGTTGGAAAAAAGTAACACTGTTCGTGTGAAAGTAATCATTTAAAATATATAACATTTGAAATTTACAGAGTTTCGATAACTATTTTATTAAATCAATAAATATATACATTCAAAATAAAGGAAAAAATATTGCGCAATAAAATATTTACAAATTTTAAAAATCTTCATTTAAACTGCAGACTTGAAATTTTAAGTGTCTCTTAACATTGCAATAAACATTTCCATTTTTCAATCAGCGAAAAATATAAGTTCTAACGGTAGCATACGATATAAAGAATGAATATTCATTAGCTTATATTGTATGAAGTACCAGAAGGCGCTGCAATCTATAATAAAAATTCTGATCAAAAGTGCAAACACTGAACCAAAAATCTGACCATCTGGATATGGTAGAAATCAGCTTTATTCAATGATAATTTGGACAGGGCTTGCGCTAAACCATCTGGCTAAACTCGGCTATGCTTTTTCGGTGGTTTTTGGCGAAATGAACACGCTGTTATATATATTATGTACAGTCATTCAGGGTAACTTTGATCCGCATTTTCTCTATTTTCACATGCCACACTCTTATTTTAAGAATATTGTTGTAATAGGGGCATAAAAGAGAAGAAATGATCCTAAATTATTATATGACTATAATTAGTTAAGGAATAATAATGATAAAAGCAATACAAAATGAATTTTTAACCTGGTTCAAAGTTACCCAGCCATTTTGGGTAACTTTGCACCACATGATCAATATTATCTAAAATAATTCATTATAAAAAACGTATTATAGTTAGGACAACTTTGAACCCCCAAAAATGTTTTCAGATATGTAAAGACTCCGAATTTACATTTTCCAACATCACAAGATTTGTATAATTTATGATATTACAACAAATATTATGCATACGAAAAGTGGAAGAAGAGAACCATGAATATTTAGATATAAAAAAACTGTTTATTGTTCATATAAAACATAAAAATGCAGTGAAAAACAATTTTCAATGTTTTATCCCAATGATATATCCATAATTACAGTAATACATACTAGTACTAGTATTATTCAAACAAGAATAAAAAACGTCGAATGTACAAAATGTCAAATTTGAGTAGCTCCGCCCGTATCACGCTTCTAAATGAATTTTAAGTATTTTACATATATTTGTGAAAATATTTGCATGTTTTATCTAATGCATACTTTCGGCATTTATATAAAATATCTGTGTAAATATGGGAAATTTTTTACAGTAGCACCTATATTCAGTAAATTATAAACATCAGTATAACTTTGAGCCGGCTCAAAGTTACCCCGAAAATGCGGTAAAATATTAGTGCCTTCTTATTTTACATTTTATTAACTATTAATAAATAAATAATCACAAAATATTAACACATTTACAACATGCAGATAAAAATATGTCTGATAAATGAGTATATTGTTATTTACTATGAAAATTTAATTGGATTCTTCAGAACTTCAAAACTGTACTTTACAAAAATAGTTAGATGATGCAATTAATTGCGCATAATGTTGCTAATTTATTTTCCAAAATAAAGAGTACAAATCACAGTTTAGAACCTTGCGAACAGAGCACAGTTCTGGAGTTTATTCAGTCTTTTGGAGTCAAAAATATTGAGAATTAGGATGTGGTGCAAAGTTACACCCAATGGTTCAAAGTTATTCTGAACGACTGTACGTAAAAATTATAACATAATAAAAAAAAATATTTTCGTTTTAAATAGCTTTGCATGCTTAATTTTAAATAATAATTAAATAAATGGGTAAGTCTAATCGCAGATCGCACAGAGGGTTTCGTTTAATATTTCTTTCATAACACTTTATCCTTTTGCAAAATCTGTTATTTCCACATTTCACAACCAGGGGACGCACTATATTCTAAACAAACCTCTATCCAAGAGAAACTCCGTTTTAAAAACTATCCGTAGATATATTAGTCGAGGTGATCGGGCCCATAGCACACGAGATAGGTAGCCTCACCCCATCCCCCTTCCCTGACGCTAAAAATTGGAACTGAAATATATACGGCTATAGTGCATAATATGAAAGAACGGTCAAAGGAGTGACATCAACAGTTAGAAAAGTGCACACCGGGTGAAAAGTATGGAGGTTAGAAAAATTGCTAAAATTACAGAAGTTAGAACCCGGTGGGTTAATTAATATAAGACTTTTTGAAAACTTTATGATTTTTTGTGTGATCGCAAGTGTCTGCTATAAGTATGCAAAATTTCACATCTCCAATTTAATTCGGGGCTGAGTTAGAAAAATTGCGCAAAATACACAAATTAGAACCCAGAGGGATAAATATAAGATTTTTCCAAAATTTTATGATTTGTCGCTTGATGGGAGGTGTTCCGCTATAAGCATCCAAAATTTCAAATTTTCAACTTAATTAGGGTCTCAGTTAGAAAAAAAGCTTAAAATACAGAAGTTAGAGCCCAGAAGGGTAAATATAAGACTTTTTGAAAATTTTATGATTTGTCTTTTGATGTGAGGTGTTCAGCTATAAGAATCCAAAATTTCAAATCTTCAACTTAATTAGTGGCTCAGTAAGAAAAAAAAAGCTTAGAATACACAAGTTAGAGCCCAGAAGGATAAATATAAGACTTTTTGAAAAATTTGTGATTTCTTTTGGTGTGAGGTGTTCAGCTATAAGAATCCAAAATTTCAAATCTTCGACTTAATTAGGAGCTCAGAAAGAAAAGAACAAAGCTTAGAATACACAAGTTAGAGCCCAGAGGGGTAAATATAAGACTTTTTTCCAAATTTTATGATTTGTCGTTTGATGTGAGGTTTTCAGCTGTAAGAATCAAAAGTTTCAAGTCTCCAATATATATATTTCTAAGAACGGACTCTGTGACAGATAGACAGACAGACAGAGGAGCGAGACAAGTAGGGTTTCGTCAGATGAACGAAATCCTAAAAAAAGAAATTCGCATTCACAGCCGCCCGAACTGGGGATGGGGGGGGGGGCGAAGTTTGTAGTTGTTAAGGCCGCGGAAATTGAGGGGGTGCCAAATTTATGCTACCACACTTAATTTGTTTTTTTTTTTTGTGAAAACAAAAAATTTGGAAATTGCTCGTCAAACATGACAAACGAGGTGCGTTCGTACTATAACTAGTTTTACAAGTATTTTTTGCACCGTATATTGTACCGAATGTATATTTTAATGCACTTCAATAAGTGCATATCCATTTCCTTCTGTTCGAAAGGCTGTAACATCATTAAAATGCACTAGAAATATCTTTTTTCCCCACTGGCCGTCATGTAACGGAAAAATTTTGACAGTCCCTGCAATTAAACTATACATCCGGTTTTCATAAAAGTTGAAATGACTCATCAAAATTCTGAAACAATTATATATTTAAAATTTCAGACCACACTGCAAATAAGGGCGTCTTAAATTCAGACACATATGTGACTGAAAGAGTAATTCAGACACTTAAGTGTCTGAATATGGAATTTCAGACATCATAGGTGCCTGAAATTAAGACACTTAAGTGTCTAACTATATGATCATGAGTAGTATATAGGGGGTCCTTTGGCACACTTTTTATATTCCACTAAATGCAAATATTTAACGATTTTTGTAAGATTTTGCTCAAAAAATTTGACTGTTAAAATATCGGTGCTGTAACGATTTTATAACGATTTATCGAGCAAATGATGATAAAAATTGCATTGTGTGGATATTTTTATTTTTTCTACTAAATTATGTAAAGAAGAAGTTTTAAGAAAAGGTTATAGAATAAACAATAAAAAAAACCTGATTATAAATAACAACGTAATGAATTTAGATAAAATAATCATGATTTTTAAATGTAAATATTTAATAATTATAGTGATGAAAAAATTTAGTCTGATTATAGATTGACGTACTTTCTAAATAGTCTACCAAAAGCTGATAAACAACCTTCCTCTAGGATAATATAGATAGGAATAAGAAAAGCAAAGAGCAGCGTTATATAATAAGTTATCGGCATTATAACCAATCCTAAAATCTTTAGTAGCATTAAAAGCTATAGAATAGTATAAGTTATTATCTCCGGGAATATAAATATGAAACCATTCTTTAGTTTCGGGTATTAAATTCCAATTGTCATCACATTTAGTTTCTATCCAAAAATAAACACCAGGTTGAGAAAATTTAGAGGCTTGATCCATTTTGTATATTTTAGCGGTGAAAGTTAATTTTATTGTATCATTGAAACTATTAAATATAGTATAATTATTAGAGTTATCGATGCTATGATTTGTAATAACGGGGTCAAATTTAAAATAATGAAAGGTAGGCGAAAGACAATTAAAGAGTAAAGTACTTATGACAAAATATTGTAACATTTATTTCTAAATAAATTTTCGATAGATTAAATAAAATCCATTCGAACAAAGTTTAGACAGATGAAATAAATAAGAAATATCAATTGCATTATATTGAAGTCTGAAATAAAAGTTAAATGATTTTTATGATATGTTTTAAATTTTGAATAGATCTCTATTTTTATTAGCAATTATAAATACTATTCTGTTAGTTCGATAAAATTAAAAAAAAGTTTGTGTCGAAATGAACCCATCTTTGCCAGAAAAGAAACCTTAAAACAGATATATTTTGGATTTCCGTAAATATTATTCTGGTAGTTTGATAGTTCGATAAAAGGTCCATTCGATTATTGTAAGATTTAAAACAAATTGTAGGATTAAGCTTTTTCTAAATCATAATCATAAAAGCCGTCATTATTTTTTCCTTTAAAATGAAAGATATAACCCCTTTTATTCAATATTCATTTCTATTTATATTCGAACCACGTCCAGTGCAACGTCATCAATGCAACGTCATAGCTTCCAGAATTTTCGATTAGAACGGACGCAGGGGATGGACGCACGGCATGAAATCAAAAAATTTTTGGAACGCATTTCCGCTCAGCTCAGTGTAAATCGCACGGCTGTTGTATCTGTTATCAATCTTTGAATCGGTATCAGTTTTTGAATCTCTTATCAGAGCTCAAAGCGGGTTCTATAAATGCGTCCTTGAATATTTCATTTGCGCTCGCTTTTATCGCATTTTCTCTTACGGAAATTAATCTGAATGCCTGACAAATAAGAAATAAAAACCTTCTTCTAAGATAATATTAATAAGAATAAATAAATCTTTATATTTATTAATTAAAATATCATCTCACCTTTGAGCTGCCACCATTTATGTAGAAGCAATTTTATAAACACTTTTATTTTTCGTCTTTATTCAAAAGCAGTCGCAATTCATTAATAAATCGGATTAAAATACTTTTCAATTCCAAAATCTCATCCACCAATTTCTCTCTATGAGGTTCTTCTTCTTCATAATAATGGCCAAATTTTTTATTTAATTCACCCAGTTGAACGGAAAGAATTTTTTTCCATCTGTCGTTATAAAAATTATCTGGTAACTGATCAAACTTATATTCAATGAGATTACAAAAATCGAGTTTATGCATATATTTTTCTAAAAATCTTTCACCAAATGTTTGAAAGCGTGCTATTAGCAACCAATTCAATCCTTCTTCCAAAGTGCACATTGTGTTTTCTGAAAGTTTTTGGAACCTGGATACTTTATGTAAATCTAATTTTTCATGATATTTTTGAATAAATTCGTCACTTAAGACTTGAAATTGAGATATAACAATCCAATTTATATAATTCGAATGTTTTAGTATAAATTCTTCAGACAGTTTTTGATTTTTAGAAACTAAATTCCAATCTAATTCATCTTTGTACTTTTCGATAAACTCTTCGGAAAGTGTTTGAAAAATGCATATAACATTCCATTCAACATAATCTATGAGTTCTTCCATAAAAGGTTCGGATAATACTGAATATCTACAAACTAACTTCCAATTGAGTTGATCTTTCAAATTTCGTAGGACATCTTCGGATAAATTTTTAGTTTTAGAAAATTCGTCCCAGTTGATATCCATTTAATAATGAAATATTTTTAAAAGGGGATTTTTTCAATATGCATCCAAGGTTTTAAAGCGAGTGGTATTATAGGTTTTATCCAGACTGTAAGAATCTCACCGCGTTTTCCATTAACAAAATAAGTTTCATGATTAGCATTTGTTTGTCTGTATAAAACTATTTCATCTTCGATTTTAAGTTGTATTACTGTATCCCTATATAGCCCATCATCAATAAAATATCTACTATTATTTGTTAAATATATAGTAATTTTCATATCCATATCTGTAGATAATCGCATTTCTTTATCCAGTAATTTAGAACTCATCAAGTCAAAATTTACTTTGGTAAATTCTTTTTCTTTAAAAGTCTTAAAATTATCTTTTATAGTAACCCAGATATCTTTACTGTCTACATATGTTTTATTGACTATGTCTGTATCGTTTTCGGGTTCTGAAATATTCGTAATTATTTTATTTTTTGCATCAAATTTATCATTCTTTAATATTAACGCATTTTTCTCAAAATAGCGTCTATTGATAGCATTTTGATTATCTATTGGATCTGCAACATTTGCTATTCTTTTTCCTTTAGCGTCAATAGATTTTCCATCGATAAAATGTAAAGTTTTTTCATCCAATTCTTTAATTCTCTTACCAGTTTCTTCAGCGAAGGTTAAAAAATTACTATCGTAATTAGTATTATTTTTTACTATAAAATCTTTTAGTTCAAAATGATTATTCTCTATTTTATTCAAAACGAAACTTTTAGTGGTTAAATCTAAATCATCGATTGGATCTGAAGCATTTTTTAATATCTTATTTTCCATATCGTAATGACCATCGTCCGTTAATTTAAAACCTATACCGGGGGTCCGATAGGGCCTTTTCGCTCTGGATTATCATACGGTGGATAATAAACAGCCATTTATAAAGACTAAAAAATGTTATTCTCCTAACGTTTTAATCATAGTAATTTCTTTTTTATTCATATTTAATATACATTTCTTTCTTACTTCTAAAATATAGTAAAATACATATTCTTTGCTTGTTTCATTTTCTAATTTCCAATTGAATTCTATCCTCAAATTTTCAAGAGTGGTATAATTTACATGATTTGACAAATCAAAATGAATTATGGGATATAATTTACCAAAATCTGAATAATTTACCATACAACCGGTTTCTGTATTTAGATTATTGAGACCTGATTCCAGAAAAGATTCATATAATCTATTATATTCCTTTTTACCAAAATTCATCGAATATCGCTCTGCTGGTAACGGCGATCTGTTAATCATCAACCAACATTCGATCATATCCAAATTATCAAATATCATATTATTTTTTTTAGGATTTTCATTTCTGTCAAAATATTGCGGTATTACAAATAATCTTAAAACTTCATCGGATGTAGCAGATATAGAATCAGAACCACTTTTATATTTATTAATAGGACTAGATCTGTTAATTTCATACTGATTCCAGTTTATTTCTATATCCGTATTAGATAATTTTAATTCATTATAGAGAATCTCCGCACCATTTTTAAAGTCGACGTATCTCACCCACAGCGCTATGTCTTCAATTTCTACTTTATAATCTGGATTTGCATCGTCTGTATAAATCATATTTCTACTATCGTCTCTTTGGAATTCCAGTCTTATTATAAAACCAGAAATGGCTTTTTTATATTCTGCGACGAAATCAAAAATTTCCTTTAAAGGTGTCCATGTTGTAACTGAATTACTATTTTTCGACAATTCCCATCTTTTTTTAAATCCTTTATTGTAGTTTTCATTTTTTACAATTTTTAATTTATTGACGATATCTGTTATAGGGGTGGTAGCAGCTATCGTACCATCGCTTTGAAGTAAACTTTTATTTCTATCAGCACTATCACTGGTATCTGGATAAAAACCTATATTGGTGGCTTCTGATGCTGAATAATCTCTGGTATAATCCTTGAGTCTCTTAACCTGCAGGATGTAGGAGTGATAGTCTCCAACTGATTCGATTATTTGTTTACCTATCTGAAGTTTTACGCCTTTCATAGAACATACAGCTGCGACATTATCGTCGCTTATAGATGCACCGCTGGATTTTACAATTTTCCACTTTGTCTCCAGATAACTCTCCGATAATGAAATAGGATCATTGGTATCTGTAATTTCGAAATGAAACGTAGTATTTTCTTTTTTGTCATTATGGCTTGTACTAGGCAATCTTATTTTTTTTAATTCGCTACTTTTTATATCGTTATTATAATAATAATGAGTATCTCTTAGATCATAAATTTTTTCCATTTATTTAGGAAGAATTTTTAGACCTGTTCCTTTCATCTTTTTTGAAAATATTTCATTCAATATGTCAGCATCAGTCAATCTGTCAACTACTGTTTTTTCATTCAAATCTACTTTTTTAGATTTAAAAAATCCTTTTCCTTGAATTCTTTTACTTTTCCTATATAATCTGTGTTTATTCATTTATTTATTGAGAAAATTTAGTTAATATCAATTGATATATTTTTTCAACATAGTCTTCTTTTTCCTCTACGACTCTAAAATTATACTCAATTAAACCTTTATTTAAATCAATTAATTCACCATTTTGATTCGTAACTCTCATCCTTATTCTACGAATTGAATCCCTATTCACAGGATAATATATTAAATTATTGAATTCTTTCGAAATGATAACACCCGGTACATCCCTCGGTGTAAAAGAATAAATAACTTCTGAATTATTCTGGTTGATTAAAGATCCATTAACTACATCACAATGAATATATATAATGTCGTTTCCGTTTGTTATATCTGCTATATTTTCACCTTCTATTACAGTCTCTTCATCATGACTTTTATAAACTTTTTTTTCAAAGCCTATTAGTTTATGAAAATCGCTTTTTGTTAAATCGATATTCCAACCTTTAGTTAATTTAATAAGCATTCTCAGTCTAGATTGTATTCTACCAAATTTTACCGGAGGATCGTCTGAACCAAACACTTTCATTACATCTATATTTAAATCTTCAACATTTTTATTACCATAAGGAATAGTGATAGATTTAACATTATTCTCATCTGTGTATACGTCAAACGTATTAGTTTTATCTGTTATGTTAAACCATGAGACTGTCATAGTAAAAGATTGCAATGCTAATTTTTTTAATTTAAGAGGTTTAGGAAATTCAACAGTGAAATCCTCTGATTTTTCATGACTTTTTGGTTTCAATTTGATCATTTATTAGACAGAAAAAATCTTTAAAGATGAAAAACAAGCTCTTCGTTATAATCGCTAGGCTGTTGAGTAAAGGAATTAAGTACACATTCCGGACATTTACCGGTATTTCTTTCTTTTATATATTTCATACAAAATAATCCACATTTGACAGAAGTAGGTTTTTGTAAAAAACTATCATTGTGAGCTATACTGACTTTTTTATTGGAAAGTTTAAGAAATTTCATAATATTTTCAGGAATATATTTTTCTTTGAGTTTAATATTTTTATATATATATTCCCCGAAAGGATCGAAATATTCTACATAATTATAATTTGGATCATTATAGTAACAAACCCAATGTGTTCCAGGACCTGTCGAAATATCTAAATTAATAATCCCGCTTTCAAAATTTCCAATCTTTTTAGGAAGTAAATCGGAAGAGAAAACACCTCTGAATCCTTTTTCATCTTTCATATTTTCTTTAATCGTTTCATCTGATATACCCAATTTTGTTATCGGGATTTTTTTTTTTTAGACAGGGAAGCTGACTTTTTTTTAAGACCAGATCCTTTGTTTTCCCAAGGTTGAAAAACTCCAGATCCTGAAATTTTATCCAGGATTTTTTGAGTCCCCCAACCTGCTGCACCACTCGCAGCACCGAGCCCTAGGGATGTTAAAATAGGAATTAAAAAAGGTAAAAATCCACCGTTTTTATCTAATTGAGTTTTGCTTATATTTATTCTTTTACCTTTACTAATCTGATTAATCTGTGTTTTAGTTAAATACATTTCATAATTGGGAGTTTTAGAATTGTCTATCTGCAGTGTCAGTTCTTCTTTTTTTCTGAGAGCAGATTTCAATTTACTAATCTGTCCGTCACTCAAATGAATCTTCTTTTTTACATAACTCATTTATTAGGTAGCAAAAAGCTGACGCTTTCAAAGAAGAAATTGATTGTATAATCGTTCTTTATCTCCGTTAGTTATTTTTTTAGCTTTAATGAGTTTGTCTATTAGCAGTTTCACTTCATTTCTTAATTTTTTCGACTTGCTACCTTGACATATTTTTTCAATTAATTCAGATAATAAATCCAATCCTTTACCGACTTTCATTACTTCGCTACCTCGGATTGTAGTTAATCTAGCCAGATATTTTTGTAGCTCATCTTCTTTATATTTAACAGCGTCTATTTCAACCTTTTTCTGACTTAATTCCTCTTCTGAAAGATTTACAGCCCTTTTAATTGTACTTTGTAAGTTGCCTTTTTTCTTCGATAATTTTTCTTTTAACTCCTTAGCCTTTGTATACATTTCGTCTAATTTTTCTTTATTGTCTAGGAGTTTCGAAGGTTTGTATAATTTTTCAGATATTAAATAATCTGTATCTAAATATTGATCAACATTATAAATAAGTGGTGGTTCTTTATATAATTCTTTGACATCTTCGATCGCTTCAGGAATAATTCTAGATGATTCTGCAATAGGCTGTAAAGATATATTTAATTCGTCCAATTTATCACTGATAGATTTAATATTTTCTTTTCTACTTTTATCCTGTTCTTCTAATTTTTTAGTGACAGGTTTATGAAATTCAGTTAAACTTTTGTCTATACCTAGCTTTCTATCACGCTGTTCTTCATTATTTTTTTTAATATCTGCTTGTAATTTGACAAGTTTTATTGCATTTTTTAATTCTTCTTTCTGTTTCTTATTTCGATCTTTTTCTAAATCGTTTATTTTATCCATTTATATAGTTTTAAATTAGAAGCGACAGCTTCGCCGCCTATTTTTACTGACAGCTAATATGCTTTTACTGGCAGTAACATTAGAAAGCGTCAGCTTTTCGCTGTCTAATAAATGATTAAAATTAAAGATTACACAGAACCGGAAGAATTACCTGACCCTAAACAACATCGTTTTTTACCCAGACATCCTTTCAGATTATTAATAATCGGCCCGTCAGGTTGTGGAAAGACAAATTTACTAATAAATTTATTAAACGGTTTTGAGAATCCTAGTAATTTAAGATTAGATTTCGACGCTTTATATTTATGCGCAAAAGATATTTCCGAGCCAAAGTATTCTAAATTGCAAGAAAATTATACACTGTTTGAAGGTGTTGAAAAAGACGATATTTTAAAATGTAAAAAAATAAGTAAAAATAAAAGAAAGCAATTATTAAAATTGTATGATAAATATAAAAAGAATGTATTATTTTCTTCAGATTTGAGTGAATTTATTACTGTCGACGATTTAGTTTCCTCAGAAAAAAATCTCGTTGTTTTCGACGATTGTGTTACAGAAAAAGACCAGAAAGTTATAGAGGATTTGTTTATAAGAGGTCGAAAGAAAAATGCATCCATTATTTATTTAACGCAGTCTTATTACTCAACTCCTATAAATATTAGAAAAAATTGTAATTACTTCATATTTTTTAAACTACAGCCTAGGGAAATCAATCAGATAATAAGAGAAATAGACGGAAATCTAACAAAAAAAGAATTTCTAGAAAAATATAAATCTTGTATGGGTAATTTCTTTATGCTAGATTTAGTAAATTCCGAAATGAGATACAGAAAAAATTTTGAACCTATATAAATGGAAGAATATTTAGAAAAGAGATTATATGTTTATAGGAAAAGTTACAATTTGTATCAAAAGATAAGTATTTCCTTATCTGTTAGCAAATTTATGCTAAGTGCTTCGGGATTATCAGCTTTTGCGTTTATACCACTGGCCGCTTTGAGTTTGAGTGCAGGAATTGTAGAAGTCATTGAGAAATCTTTAAATATTTTGGAACGAAAAGAAGAATACAAGCAATGTTATAATTTTTATAAACAACGGTTAAATTTGTTGAAAGCTAAAAAAATTTCAGAAGAAGAAGTGTATGTTAGAGAACAAGATTTTATAAATAATTTAGTATATTTCCCAATCGAAAAGTATGTGAAAAAAGTAAAGTTGAATGGATATAAATATTCTTCTTAGAAAGCGTCAGCTTTTTGCTGTCTAATAAATGAGTTGTAAAAGTAAAAAATTTGTTGTTACGTCTTTAACTAAAAAGGGTAATTTTAAAGGCGGATGTTTAAAATGCGGACAAACTGGATCGGGTTTTCTGAATAAAGTCATTAGTAATTTACCTTTTGAAATGCATTTACCTGGCCATAATTTTACAGGCCCGGGGACACAATTATTATGGGGGAAAACGCGATTAAATCCTGATTTAACGTATAAAAATTCGTCTAAACCTGTTAACCGAGTGGATGAAATTGCATATAAGCATGACAAATGTTATTTAGAAAATAAAGATACAAAAAGTAGAAATGAAGTATGCGATAAGAATATGATTGATGAATTAGATAATATTCAAAATCCTACGATTAGAGAAAGATTTGAAAGAGGAATTGTAAAACCGATTATTAAAGCTAAAAAATCTTTTGGTATGGGATCTATAAATACAAAGCTCTATTGTTTAAAATGTAAAAACCACACAGAAACTAAAGATATTAAAAATGCAATTTCTAAAAATAACAAGCCAATGATGAAAGGTATTTGTCTAAATTGTGGTTCTAAAAAGAGTGTTTTTTTAGGAAAACCTCAGGTCCTAAAAGTATCTTAGGGATGAAAGATCCTAACAGTATCTTAGAAAAAATATATTATAATCCCAAATCTGGTTACTGTGGTATCAATGAATTAAAACGGAAAACAGGTTTCAGTCAAAAGCAAATTACAGATTTTTTACACAGCCAAGATGTTTATACCAGACATAAGCCTTTAATTCGCAAATTTAAACGAAGACGGGTTTATGTAAGTCATATCGATGACCAATGGCAAGCAGATTTATTGTTTATCAAACCTTTTAGTAAATATAATAACGGAACTAATTACTTATTGACAGTGATAGATATATTTAGTAAATACGCGTATGCCATTCCGATAAAAAGAAAAACAGGGCAAGAAGTTACTGAGGCATTTAAAAAGATATTTAAAGAAAGAATCCCTGAAAAACTGCAAACTGACAAAGGAACCGAATTCGTAAATAAGTTAACTTTAAAATTGTTTAAAGATAATAATATTCAGTGGTTTACAACAGAAAATGTTGAAATAAAATGTTCTGTTGTCGAACGATTTAACAGGACAATTAATAAAAAAATTAGAACCTATCTAGCCGCCAACAATACTAAAAGATATATAGATGTATTGGACGAATTAGTTAAAAATTATAATAATACCAGACACAGGTCTATCAAAATGACGCCTAGCGAAGCGAGTAGAGAAGAAAACGATTCTGAAGTTTATAAAAATTTATACGAAGAAAAAATAATAAGAAAACCGAAATTCAAGGTTGGCGATAGAATAAGAATTTCGAAATACCAGACTGCTTTTACCCGCGGATACCAACCCACTTTTACTGAAGAAATTTTCATTGTTTCAAAAATATTAAACACTGACCCGATTACTTATAGAATAAAGGATTTGAATGGCGATGAAATAAAAGGAACTTATTATGAACCGGAATTAGTTAAATATAATAAGGAAGATAAAATGTTTAAAATTGAAAAAATAATAAAAAAGAAAGGAAAGAAATGTCTAGTTAAATGGTTAAATTATTCCGACGAATTTAACTCTTGGGTTGACGAAAAAGATATCAAGTCAATTTAATTTTTCCGCTAAAATGTTTATAAAATTACTCATCAAAACTCCCGTCTATGCGGGGAAATGCATTACATTAAAATAAGTTTAAATAAATGAATTGTGACTTTTTTAAAGACGTTTTAATAGATGATTCTGATTCTAACTTAATGGATTCTTTTGACAAAGAAAACAAATTTCCATTACCCGAAAAATATCTCAAAATTTATGACCAGATGAAAAAAAGTGAAATAATGTACGATTCGGACGGTGAATATTTTACATATAAAAATATAGATGTTTTTTTAAACGAAAGACGTAAATCCAGAATAAGTCGTTTTAAAGCATTGAAATGGAAATTGAAGTTAAATATTCCATATAAAGCTGAAGAAATGTTTATTCAATTTTTAGATTTAGTGTATTATAAAAAGTCGATAAATTACCTATATTTCATAAAGAAAATATTAGATTATTATAATATTGATAATAATTTGAAAGTAAAATTTAATAAGAAAAACGAAGACATTTGGAATAGCTTTCTAAAAAATGTTTCTTAATAAATGGAGCTGTCTAAAGTTTGCAAGCATTGCCAGATGACTAAACCTTTAGACCAATTTTATACTCGATTTCGTTACGGCAAAACGGAACATTACGCTAATTGCAAAAGTTGTCATTTAGCTAATAAAAATAAAAAAATTGATTGCGAATGTAGTAAAAAATACACTTTAGCTCATAAAAAAAGACATTTAAAAAGCAATTATCATATCAAACGAACGTCAAAATAAGTTTAGGATGTTGTGTTTTAAATTGAACGTATTTTTTAGTTGAAAGTATTATATTGAATGTTGCAGTTTAGTTGAAAATATTATATTCAATGTTTTAAATTGAACGTATTTTTTTAGTTGAAAGTATTATATTGAATGTTGCATTTTAGTTGAAAATATTATATTCAATGTTGTGTTTTAAATTGAACGTATTTTTTTAGTTGAAAGTATTATATTGAATGTTGCATTTTCAGAAATTATTCAATTGGACCTTGATAGTTTCAAAATTAGAATCGTGGGGAAAAAGTGTTTATAAAATTTCTTCTATATAAATGGAGGAAACTCTAAGATTGATATCTGTTTCAAAAATACATATTTCAAAATTAAGGCAGGTCGTAAAACTTTTAAATATAAATCAACCCCAACGATGTAAAAAAGATGACTTAATTAGATTGATACTGGGATATATAAAAGAAACT
Source organism: Maratus speciosus (assembly GCA_963932465.1). Lineage (NCBI taxonomy): Eukaryota > Metazoa > Arthropoda > Arachnida > Araneae > Salticidae > Maratus > Maratus speciosus. Next base: position 218,262,892 of record OZ010799.1, on the reverse strand, counting down.
GGGAAATATAAATACGTTTTAGTAGATTTATTAAAAATAGACGCAACACATTATTTAAATGAAATGAAGAAAAAATTTATCAAAAATCCTAAGAAAAGAAATAAGTTGAAAAAAATATTCGATTCTTTTGATTTAAAATTTAACAATAACACAGCAGAATTTAATCCAAAAAATAACGAAGAAAAAAAGATAAAAACAGCGGTCAACCTTAAAAAATTATTTCCTGATTTGAATGAAAAATTGAAACAATTTATAAATGAACCGAAAAACCGTCCAAAACTTAAAAAACTCTTTAATTATTACGGCTTGAAATATAAAGATGAAAAATTGATTAAAAAGACAGAAAAGAAAGTCAAAATGCAAACAAATTTAGAAAATCTGTTTAGGCCTGATTACGAAATTGTTGAGACAGGAAAAAAAATTATAAAAAAATTTAATACTTACATGTATGTTTATAAAATAAGACAAATAAACAAACTCACACCAGGCCAGTATTATAGTATCTTAAAAGATTTATTCAGAAGAGCAATTGGAAAAATTGAAGGAAAGGTCCAAATTGTTGTAGACAATCCCTCTTTGACGCAACCCTTTCACCCTAAAATGATGTCAACGAAAGAAGCCTATGACACCTATTTAGATGTTTTAACACATAAAATTGAATACAAAGAGCTGGATATTAAAGACTGTGAATTTTTTTTTACTGTCGTTGATTTGCCTAAAGGCGGTAAACGATCGAAATTACTGAACAATAACGATATTGTCAATAAAAAAAGTATTCTTCAAATTAAAAATGACGATAATATCTGTTTGGCTAGATCAATCGTTACAGCCTTAGCTATTCAAAATCGTAAAATTTTATGCGAAAAATTGAATCTAGAAAAACTTACAGATAATGACGTTAGATACATAAAAATGGGTAGAAAATTACAAAAAGATTTAGCGATAAAATTGCATGAAATGTGTGATATTCCGTTAGAAATGTGTAATTTAGAGCATGTTAAACAATTCGAAATTTTTTTAAATATTCAAATAACTATATTTTGCAGAGAAAATTTTAACGAAAGAATATACAGCGGTGCCTATAAATATAATTGTGTTTACATTTTAAAAAATAGAAATCATTTTGATGTCATTACAACGGTTACAGGATTTTTAGGAAAAAACAATTATTGTGATTATTGTAAAGTCAGTTATAAAAGAAGTGATCAACATAAATGTTCTTTAAAATGCAATAGATGTTTTAGGAAAGAGAGTAATTGCGAAGGAGTTGATATTCAGTGTAATGATTGTTTTAGATCTTTTAAAGGAAAAAACTGCTTCGAAAATCATAAAAATCACTCAGTCTGTGAAACACTGTGGAAATGTTTAAAATGTAAGAGAAATATCAATAGAAGTCAAAGAAAACCGAAAGATCATAAATGTGGAGAAAGACAATGTAAAAACTGCAGAAAGTGGGTTTTGGAAGATCATAAATGTTATATACGTAGGAAAGAATCTAAGGGGGGAACCTGTAAAAATATCTGTCCCAAAAATATAAAAGACAGAGGGGAATGGTGTGAGAAATGTGAAAGGTCAGCATTTACAGAAAAATATATGTTTTTTGACGTTGAAACGAATCAAGAGACAGGAAATCACCAAGTCAATCTAGTTATAAATCATGATTTTAACGGAAAAGAAAAAATATTTAAGAATGAAAATGAATATTGTGAATGGTTATTCCAAGAGAAACATTGCGGTTATACAGTATTAGCGCATTATGGAAAAGGATTCGATTTTCAATTTCTAGCTAAATACTGCTTTAAAAATAAAATTAAAGTGTTTACAATATATCAAGGAAATAAACTCATATATATGCAAGCAAACGCATATAATATTAGGTTTATCGATTCTATTAATTTTACACTGATTCCGTTAAGAAAATTTCCTAAAACGTTTGGACTAACGGAATTGGCTAAAGGTTATTTTCCTCATTTGTTTAACACTAAGGAAAATCAAAATTATGTAGGAAAATATCCTGAAAAATACTATTATGGTTATGATACTATGACTTTAGATCAAAGAAAAACTTTTGATAAATGGTATAAATCGGTAAAAAATGAAACATTTGATTTTCAAAAAGAAATTATAAAATATTGTAGATCTGATGTTGATATTTTAAGAAAAGGATGTTTAGAATTGCGAAGATTATTTCTAAATATTGCTAATATTGATCCTTTTAAATATGTCACTTTAGCAGGCGTTTGTATGGCTATATACAGAGATAAATTTATTCCAGTGAATACAATAGCGATTGATGAAGAGTGTATTCCAAAGGATCAATTCAGTAAGAAATCGATCATTTGGCTAGACTATCTGTCTAAAAAACACAATATCAAAATACAGCATGCTTTAAACGGTGGTGAGAAAAAACTGAAATTAGGTGATAAAACTTATAAAGTAGACGGTTTTTATAATAACACTGTTTATCAGTTTCAAGGATGTCATTGGCACGGTTGTCCTCGCTGTTTTACAGAATCCACTGTCAATCTTCAAAATCAGATATGTATGAAAGATTTGTATGAAAGAACTCAAAAAATAAATAAAAAAATAAAAGATAAAGGATTTGAATTGATTGAAATATGGGAATGCGATTTTGATAGTGACAAAGAAATTAAAAAATATATGAAAAATGAATGGAAAAGAGATTTTGTAGAACCTTTAAATCCTAGAAACGCATTCACCGGCGGTAGGTGCGAACCTACCAAATTAATCTACGAAATGAAAGAAATCGAAAAGGGTAGATATATCGATGTTTGTTCACTTTATCCAACAGTGAATTACTTTGATTACTATCCTGTTGGTCATCCGGTAAAGATTTATAATCCGGAAAAATATGATAAAAATTGGTATGGTTTGATACAATGTAAAGTACTTCCACCTAGAAAGCTCTATCATCCTGTTTTACCTTATAAAGGAGAAAAATTAATATTTAGTTTGTGTAAATTATGTTCAAAACCTATAAAATGCGAAAAGAAACAATGTAAAAAATGTTATGATATACGGAATAATGAATGTAATCATACGGATGAGGAGAGAAGTTTTACTGGTACGTGGACAACTACCGAAGTTGAACTGGCTATTGAAAAAGGTTATAAGATTTTAAATATCTATGAAGTTTGGCATTTTGAAAAAAAATCTAATACATTATTTAAGGATTATGTTAAAATGTTTTTGAAAATCAAATTAGAAACAGATGATAAATGGTCTGAAAATTTCAAAACTGAAAAAGAATATAAAAGGTGCGTAGAAAAGAAATTGGGTATAAGGTTAGGAGAAATCAAAGAAAACCCAGGAATGAGATTTATATCTAAAATTTGTTTAAACTCTTTATGGGGAAAGTTCGGACAGAGAAAAAATATGAAACAAACAGAGAATGTAACAGAATTGGCAGATTTTTATAGAATTATACTGAACGACCGCATTAAAGACTTGAATATGATATTTTTAAATGATGAGTGTGTGCAAATGGATTATAAGATGAAAGATGAATATGTCAAGAATAACTTTAATACGAATATTTATATAGCGGCTTTTACAACCAGTTCGGCTAGAATAAGATTATATGAAATGCTTGATAAATTAGGAGATAAAGTTATGTATTACGATACAGATAGTATTGTGTATATCGATGATGGCTCCAATAAAGTAAAAACGGGTTGTACGTTAGGCGAGTGGACCGATGAATTAGGAGAAGATAAATATATGAAATCGTGGATATCTGGAGCAAGTAAAGATTATGGTTATATTCTGAACGATGGTTCTGTAAAAGGAAAAGTAAAAGGATTTAAAATGAGTTATGAGAGCGAAACTAAGCTCAATTTTGCCGAGAGAATGAAAACAATAACTGGGGAAATTGACCATATAGATGTAGAAATAAACCAATTTCAGATACAAAAAGATAGAAGTATTAAAGTGAATAAAATGAATAAAAGATATATATTTGGATATGATAAAAGAAGAATTTTAGATAACTTTGATACTGTACCATTTGGATTTTAAGCCGAATATTTAATTTATAAAAAAATGTTTTCTAATAAATGGACGATGTCACTCTTATCATAAATGTTCAAGGTTTTATACTTCCTTTTAAATCTATAGCGAGAGAAATAAGCTGGGTTCATTTAAAAGAAGGAATAGGTGAAACGATTTCTGTATTTACACCTAACTATGAATTAGGTGATCAAGACCATGGAATAGTTCGTAGATGTACTAACGATATCCATGGTTTAAGATTTAAACGATATTCAGATAATACAGGCTTATGGATTAGTAGCGACAATGTAAAAGATTATCTCTTACAATTGCATCAGATATACGGAGGGACATTTGCTTTTAAAGGAGGAGTTTTTCCGAAAAGTACCTTTGAAGAATGGGGAATTCCTATAAAAATATTAGAAGTACCGAGATGCGTTCGAATCCTAGGACAGGGTTGTTCTATGTACAGATGTCTGTACTATAAAAATTTTCTTTCAAAAATTGTTTCTTAATAAATGGAAGAATTCAACAGTCTCAGATCGTTCCCTGTAACTCATAAGCTAAAAGATTTAGAGACAGGGAAATACAAACTGATTTCGTTGAAGAAAATTCAAACAAAATTTGGAAATACCACTATTGCAAGATTAGAAGTTAATGATGTAGAAAAGGATTATTTTCTTAAAAAGAGTCATGGAAAAATTTCTGAAGCAGCAATAACAAAACTGAATGAAGGTTTTTATATCTTTCATTTTAAAGGAAAAAATAATGACGGCTTTTATGATTATGAATTAGAAAAAGCTTAATCCTACAATTTGTTTTAAATCTTACAATAATCGAATGGACCTTTTATCGAACTATCAAACTACCAGAATAATATTTACGGAAATCCAAAATATATCTGTTTTTAAGTACAAAATTCTTTCCGTTCAACTTGGTGAATTAAATAAAAAATTTGGCCATTATTATGAAGAAGAAGAACCTCATAGAGAAAGATTAATAGATGAAGTTTTGGAATTAAAAAATATTTTAATACGATTTATTAATGAATTGCGACTGCTTTTAAATAAAGACGAAAAATAAAAGTGTTTATAAAAATGCTTCTGTATAAATGGTGTCGGCTCAAAGATTAGAAGATATTATAATTCATAAATATAAAGATTTATTTATCAATTTATCCCATCATAAAACATTTCATACATTTATTTCATTATATATGAATAAAATTGATCTTCATTTAAGTAAAAATATTATGAAATTGCCCATTGAATTTATAAGAAAATTTAAGGATAAACTTAATTGGAATTGTATATCACAGAATGAAAAATTATCAGAAAATTTTATTAGAGAATTTCAAAATCATGTTGACTGGTATTATATATCATTTCATCAGACACTATCAGAAGATTTTATTAGAGAATTTAAAAATAAAGTTGACTGGTATTATATATCATTTCACCAGACACTATCAGAAGATTTTATTAGAGAATTTAAAAATAAAGTTGACTGGTATTATATATCATTTCACCAGACACTATCAGAAGATTTTATTAGAGAATTTAAAAATAAAGTTGACTGGGAAGGGATCTCCTATCATCAGGTCTTATCCGAAGATTTTTTAAAAGAATTTAATGATAAAGTTGACTGGGAATGGATATCATATATCAACGGTTTTTAATTAACATTTCAATTTTAAGCCGAAGGATTATATCCTTTATTTGACGTCCAATTTTTTTCTAAATAAATGTTACAATATTTTGTCATAAGTACTTTACTCTTTAATTGTCTTTCGCCTACCTTTCATTATTTTAAATTTGACCCCGTTATTACAAATCATAGCATCGATAACTCTAATAATTATACTATATTTAATAGTTTCAATGATACAATAAAATTAACTTTCACCGCTAAAATATACAAAATGGATCAAGCCTCTAAATTTTCTCAACCTGGTGTTTATTTTTGGATAGAAACTAAATGTGATGACAATTGGAATTTAATACCCGAAACTAAAGAATGGTTTCATATTTATATTCCCGGAGATAATAACTTATACTATTCTATAGCTTTTAATGCTACTAAAGATTTTAGGATTGGTTATAATGCCGATAACTTATTATATAACGCTGCTCTTTGCTTTTCTTATTCCTATCTATATTATCCTAGAGGAAGGTTGTTTATCAGCTTTTGGTAGACTATTTAGAAAGTACGTCAATCTATAATCAGACTAAATTTTTTCATCACTATAATTATTAAATATTTACATTTAAAAATCATGATTATTTTATCTAAATTCATTACGTTGTTATTTATAATCAGGTTTTTTTTATTGTTTATTCTATAACCTTTTCTTAAAACTTCTTCTTTACATAATTTAGTAGAAAAAATAAAAATATCCACACAATGCAATTTTTATCATCATTTGCTCGATAAATCGTTATAAAATCGTTACAGCACCGATATTTTAACAGTCAAATTTTTTGAGCAAAATCTTACAAAAATCGTTAAATATTTGCATTTAGTGGAATATAAAAAGTGTGCCAAAGGACCCCCTATATACTACTATCATGGTATAAACACTGTAAACTGAAATGTCTGAAATTCAGACACATAAGTGTCTGAAACTGGAGTGTTCAATTTTCAGACATTTTAAAGTGTCTTAATTTTTAAGACACGTGTATATGTCTGAATTTAAGACGTTTAAAACATCTGAATCGCATCCATTTTTGATCACCCTGCAAGTTTTGCTATAGGCAATCAATTGTTCACTGTTTTTTGTAAGCTTTATACACTGTAAAAAATAACCATTACAATATGGAAATTATATTGCCAATTGGGACGCCAATTTACGTATTTTAATATAAATTTACTTCCGTAAATTCCAGAAAATTTTCCATTTTTTGCATATTTCTCCATTTAAAAGGTATAATATAATCTTTCAAGGACAAATCCACATATTTCGCAATCAGAATTTTCTAAACTCACGTATATTAAACATGATTTATTTATTTATATTGAAACTAGTGCATTGGCACACCTACTGGGGGAGTTAAGGGGGCTGAAGCCTCTCCCAGATTAGACTAGATATTATTTTTTTTTAATTATGAAAGAATATAATTATTTTTTAATAGATCCTTAAAAAATCGGAATTTTTAAAAAGATATTAATTTTGTCGCACATTTTTTTTTTCTCTTTTTTAAATTTTATTATGAAATTCGAAATTATAGCATGTTTAAAATTTACTTAATTATAAACATTAATTACTTAATTATACTTAAGTAAACTAATTAATTGATGTTTTTAAGATTTACTTTAGAAAAAAAAAACTATTTACTTAATTATAAATTTAAGATCCAGTGCAACTTTTTGCACACTTTAACCTTTATAATATTTTGATAATTTAATAATAAAACTTTAAATTGTTTGATTGCAAACACACTTTAAAATTATCCAAATACGGAAACACACAAAAAAAATCGCAAAAACAAAAGTATATATTAGTACAGTACAGTATTTCATTATTTAACATTTTAAAAGCATTCAGAATTACACCAACCAAAACTTTCCAGTTTGTTACGACGCTTGCATTTTTTTTACAACTATAACACTGCCTCTAAAATATGCTAGTCCCCTCCAAATCGCAATTCTGGATGCACCACTGAATCTGTGTGGTATCCAAAGTGTATGCTGATTCTATTTCCCTCTGAAATTTAAAGAAAATATCAAGTTTAATTACGAAATTTTCGCAAAAGAAAAATAACTGGAATATATCTCAAAACTGTGGCGCCATCTATACATTTCTTATTCAATATATTGAATAAGAAATATCGAACTTATTATTAATTTGCGCATTTAAGTGTTTGATGGTGTTTTGAGAAGTTATTTAAGTTCGTTATAACTATTATTTTGGAATTATATAGAATATTTCTGAAATTTTTTACTACGTAACATTTTAGCTAATCATTGAGTATTGATTTAATTCAGGAATGATCTCATTTCACCGTAAGAAAATTAGTCTCATCGAAAACTTTTAACCTGTATTTCGATCGAAAAAAAGGAAGATAAAAATTATTTGCGCAACTATAAAACACTGGTTTTTATTATTTTTGAAGAAAAATTATATACAATATTTATAACTGAGAAATTTTGTTCAGAATATATGGCATATGGAATATGGAATATATAGGGATTAATGAGTCCAATTTAAAAAAAATTGCCATATATTCAACCGATCTGAAAAAAGAAAGAAAGAAAGAAAAATCAAAATTAGAACACTATATTTCTTCACACACTTTTATATACACATACCTTCGCATTAACATTAAACACAGGCTTTGGGCAAAAATATATGCATTTTTTTTATGAAAAATTGATTTTATTTTTAATGGGCGTTGAATTACGCCCCTCCGCCCCCCCCCCCAAACACACAACTGAAACGGGACAAGCCCGAATTAAATATATATGTAATATATATACATATGCACTGTTAAAACATTTTAAATATTTTAATATTTCAAAAATAACGTCTGTCATCTGTATTAACAATAATATTTCTGTTCTGAAAATTTCTTCGGTAGAAGTAGATAAACCTTCTGCTAATCTTACATTGCAGGAAAAGCAAAATATTCAAAATTCTAGAGAGAAGATGTGTGAAATCTTTCAAAATTATAAGCAGATAGACAAAATATTTACCGTTTCTGTAAAATAAATTGTGAGTCACAAGTAACTAACAATATTTGAACTTCCTAGCTGTGAAATCGTGGCCGAGAGGGATTATCGCATAGTCTACAGACCATAAGGTTGCGAGTTCGTATCCCGCGACGGATAGGTGCAATGCTGTTAAAGTATATGTTAAATACAATGTTGTTGTAAATTGAGTAAAAGTAGTTAATCATGTAAAATGTGCGAGACTGTATTGAAATACATGTGTACCCTTCTCTCTCTTTTTTTTTTAAATACAGAAATTTTCCAATAAATAAATAAATAAATTTTTCCAGAAATTGAAGAAAATTTTCATTAAAATACGTAAATTGTACTGGCGTCTTGATTGGCGGTACAATTATTATATTTTGAAGGATTTTTTTTTCTGTGTATAAGGCTTTCCGAAAAAATGGCTGCTTTTGCAGAGAAATTAAAGGTGGTCAAACATGGATGCATTTCAGACATTTGAAGTGTCTTAAATTTAGACACATACAAGCGTCTTAAAAATTTAGACACTTTAAAATGTCTGAAAATTGAACACTCCGTTTCAGACACTTATGTGTCTGAATTTCAGACATTTCAATTTACAGTGCATTCGGAAGGCTGTAACATCATTAAAATGCACTTGCAATAATTTATTTCCATTGGCTATAATGTAACGGAAAACTTTTCACTGTCCCTGTAATTAAACTATTCATCCGATTTTCATAAAATTTGAAAAGACTCGACAAAATTTTGCAACAATTATATATTTAAAATTTCAGAACATTTGGTTGGACAGTTTTTGCTTTGTTACATGCGGGTAGACGGACAGACGGACAGACGGACAAAACGACAACTATAAGTGCTACATATTTATATAATTACGAACGCACCTAAAAACGGAACCATTATAAGGTCACTCGCGTGTCTACTTGCTACGACAAAATGTTAATTTCATATGAACTACCCGCCCTTGGCGAGAGTTTGGTCTCCCTTAAAATTTATGTTTGGCAAAGCAAGCTAAGCATTGTATCAAGTTACTCCCATTCATAATTTAATTTAGTTGGACCCCTTAAATATAATTATTATAATCCCTTAAGCTAACACTAATTTTCGTTGCATTAAAATATCTCAATTGGTTGATTTTCTTTAAGCAAGTAAAACCTATTGGTTTACAATGGAAATCTATGTGAATTTTGCGAAATATTAGAGATATTGTCAGGTTGGCGTCACTTTTGACGACTAATTTTGATCGTCAAATTTGGTGATATATAGCTAGGTTGGCGAAAAATTAATGACGAGTTTCTTTTACATATTTTTAATATCTGTGTACCAGTTGACACCATTTTTCCCATATTGTAATTTTAACATATTTAATCTCTTAAAGTTTGAGATTAAGTAATATGAAAATTTCCTTACTAAAATACTGGTTTTCATATTTAATATTTTCATATTACTTAAATGGCAGATTTTTGTACCAACCAGGGTTAATGAGGTAAGTAAAACAAAATCACGATCCATCTAATATGAGGATACATCTAATATCACTATTGGAATTTTGTAAAGCTATCGATTATACTCTCCTATGAAAAAGGTAAATTTTCACACGAATGATGCACTATCAACAAAATCAAGACTTGACAATCCCAATGTGTGTATGTTGAATAATAATTAAAACAACAAATATAATGAAAAATACTGTTTAATTATTATCAAAACAGTGAACTTTACAATCAGTGAAGTATTTGGCACTGGTGTTTACCTATGAAATCATCTATATCAGAGTTAAAAGTAGTTAATTTTAACCTTAAATCGCTTTCTACAAGCACTTTGTTTGTGTACTTGTTTTTCAAAAAACAGCAAATTATAAAGAGCACGTTCCCATAAGTATGGTATGTTGAACACCATCAAGGACCTTAAAGATGATTTAGATATTTTTGGATATTAGCCGCCCTTGGCGACCAGTATGGTCTTCCTTAAAATTTATGTTTAGGAAAGCATGTTAAGCATTGTAACATGTTATTTTTATTCAATAATTTTATTTACTTGGACTCCCATAAATATAATTAATATAATCCCTTAAGCTAATATTAGTTTTTGTAGCATTAAAATATCTCAATTTGTTGATTTTCTGTAAGCAAGTAAACCCCATTGGTTTACAGTGGAAGCCTATGAGAATTTGGCGAAATATTGGATATATCGCTAAATTGGCGTCACTTTTAGCGACTAATTTTGCTCGCCAAATTTGGCGATATTTGGCAACAGCACAGGGTCTTGCCTGTCGTAACCTTCCTTATAAGTATGGCGATGCGTTAAATGCTGTTCAATAATCAATGAGATGCGTTTCATTAGGGCACTGCCATTAAACAATTAACAAATAATCTCGATTTCTGTGCCACGTACGATAGCGTAATATATATATATATATATTCTGCTCCAATTTTCATCCAGAAAGAAATTAAGGATTTTACCAGGGCTGCCATACTTTTTCAACCTGATTACGCGGCTACTGACATATCTCACAACGAAGTCATAACATAATACTGACTGACTGTTTAAGAAAACATTGTCTTTTCTCAAAGTTTTAGTTTAAGCTAATAACTTTCAAGATTATTAAAGTTGTAAAATATTTTATTTGTTATATTTTTTAAACAGATGAAATAAAAGACATATACTTGTGGCAAACCTCAATTTTTCCGCGACCCATAGGTTCGGAACAGATGAAATAGAATTTATTTCTGTTTCTGCATTTTGTCAATATTGTGGCACCTGTTACAAAGAGATAGCGGGGGGTGTGGCAAATTGAAATCAGTTTTTTCTTCACATGGTGTTATTCGCATTCAATAAAAACAACTGAATGGCACAATGTTTGGCACGAATTTCATTAAAAATTATTTACTTTTTCAGGGTTAAAATAAATGACGCATTAGCATACATTTTTGATATGGTATTGGTATAACAGAAAAATACTAAAATGTTAAAAAAAAAACTTTGTTTCAAATTACGCCAATTTACTATAGACTCGATTATGGAATAGGTCCGATTTAAAAACTTAACAATTTTTAAGTTACTTATGAGCCCAACTACGCCCGGTAACATACGTCAATTGTCTTTAGGTCTAACTATGTAATTTACCTCCTTAATTAATGCATAAGTAAAAAACAAAACTTTTTTTTTACAGTTATCCAGATTGTAGGATCAGCGGTTACAGCTAGTTCAATACATGTCTGAAACGTCGCGGTATTTTAGTTTGACGTACGAAATATTATCATAATATTGATTATTAGCAATATTTCTGTTATTATTAACTTTTATAAAAGTTTTTCTTTTTCTTTTTTTTTTTTTTTTTTTTTGTTCACCAATATATATTTTAATTATTTTCGAGATAGGTTGCCACAGTAGTTGTAATGAAAGTGGTACTTTCGTGTTAACAGGGCACATGTGATAAATCGGCAAATATTTTTTACTCGGCTATATTCCGATTGCATCAATTTAATTTAAAATACATACATGCCAAATGCAAATACACTTAATACATAAATTTAAAACACACGCATTTCATTAAAAATACAAAAGAATAAAAATAAGAAATAATACTGTAAAGCGACATATTATAATTCTTCATCAAAGTATTGTTTCTAATTTATACACGCGAAAATTAAAATCTGCTATTGCCGAAAGTGAAATCCTAAAGTCGAGATTTGTGCCCGGCTAATATATAAGTACTGAAAAACCTCATGACGTTGCTGGTTTCTACGACATTTGTAAGAAGAAAAATCTAAATCGAAAATTTATATAAGGAAATAGTGATGGTGATATAAAATTAAAAAATCAAAAAACCTGACTTCGTAAAAAGTGAACTAATTAATTATTTCTTATCAATGTGAAACTATTTTTTATATTACTTACCTATTTTTTTTTTTTATTTACTTGTATTGATGACTTTTAAGTTGTGTTTAATTGTTAGTTCCTATCTATAAACACTGTTTTGATGAGGCTTGTAGATATCTGTGATGTTTAGATTTGCAGTAAAGCTAGAGATCCTATCTACACAACTTCCACGTTGAGTAATATTTAAACGGAGCTTCTGACTGTAAAATAGTCAATGAAACATCGTCTTCATTTTAAAAAACCTATCCAAATTTATGCGACTCAATAAAGTGTGTAAAAGTTTTTTTTCGTATCTACCGCCATTTTGAATTTATAAAAACAAAACCTAACCTATAACCATCGGACAGTTAACCCTTTCAGGCACAGTGTGCCCTGGTCGGGACACCTAATTTTAATTCCAAACTTACGGATGGCATCAAGAATATTTTAGTGAAATTTTGCTTTTACAGTGACTATTTAAAGTAACATGTTTTTAATTTCTAAAAAAGTCGTTTTAAAATTCCGGTGTCAGGCAATCATTTCATCATTTTACAACAAAAATTGCCAGTGCCGGAAAGGGTTAAGATGAATCGATAGAGACCGCATTCATTAAAATCGATCCAGCCGTTGTGATGTTTCGAGGGTATAAAGAAATCCACATACACAGATACGCGTGAAACACATAACCCTTCGTGGAAGCAGGGTAAAAAGAGATCACTTCAAAGCCTATATTATTGATTTACTGTCATTTGTGGCATCAATTATTAGTCAAGAATTGATTGACAGGATCCCTTTGCGAAAATCGACAATGGTTAGTAAAATAGCAAAACTGTCATCCGAGATCTGTCATAAACGAGTTAACCTGATTAAAGTATTATCCCCAATGATATACAACTAATCAATGTAGAACAATACACTATATACTAAAACTATCTTCTAAAAATTGTCAAACTAACAGTGCAAGTCACATGAAAATCAGCTTATTATCATTCTTTTTAACCCTTAAATACGCGATTTTCTATTTTGTTTCGAAAAAATTATATACGATACTCTGAAAGGTTTATAACACAGGAGAAATAATGAAAAGAATCGTGATATATTTTTCATATAATACGTCAATCTTTTCTTTTGTTGCACATCTGCAATATCAGTAAAAACTACTGTCGTGTGGCTGTTTTGCGCTAAAATAATACACATTAGTAAATACTTTAATAAGTATGTCACCAAATACCCTATTTTATACAATTATTTATTTTATAAAACTTAACCTTTAACCCTTTAATTCCCCATAATGGAATACGTTCTAGAAATTACGTAGCTCAGAGAATATGACTTTTCACCATTCAGTTTCAATGGTTAATTATACTTTGTTTAAATATCTGTCTTTTAATTAAAGCAACTATTGCTATTTTAATTTTCTGGTGTGAATTAGATATATGCGAATAAAAAAATCTATTAAATTCAAAACAGTGTTGTTTGCTTATATGCAAAGCTGCGCACTACAGGGTTAAAGGCTAATTTTTGATAATTGGGATCAACCGATTTCAGAATTTTTCCATATAACTCTATAACTAAGCAATGTAAAGCGATATGTTATATAATAAAACCTTACCTAGAAAATTATCTGACTAATAGTCAAGTCGCATCGAATTTTGGCCCTGTAGCACTTTTAAAAAATGCTAATCTTTCATAATCCTGTTCATCGGATTGCAGAACTTTCAACCATAATTCTATAATTTTGAAACTTAGAGCAATGTGTTACATGCCATCCCTGATAAATTACCTAAATAACAGCGCAAGTCGTATCAAAATCCGTCCAGCAAAACTTTTTTAAATGGCTAATCTTTCCTAATCCGGTTGATCTGATTATAGAACTTTCCACCATAATTCTATAACTAAGAAACGTAGAACGATATATTTCATACTAAAACTTTCCATGAAAAATAATCTGACTAACAGTGCAAGACGTATCAAAATCCACCCAGAAGAACTTCTTAAAACGGATAATCTATTACGATCGGTAATCTATTACGATAATCGGATAACGGAAACGAAAAACGGATAATCTATTACGATAATACTATAACTAAGCTACGCAGAACAGTATTTTATATACTAAAACCTTCGCTGAAAAATTATATATCTAGCAGTACAAATTTCAACAAAATCTTTTCAGAAGATCTCGAATTATAGCTTCATTTGTATTTTATATACATAATAAATAATATGCTTTTTCCTTTGCTCCCAGATTTTTTTATGACATTTTTCAAAGAAATAGTTGAAAGTATGCTATAATCAATGCATCACATATGAATTTTCTTTCTTGCTTTGTCTCAGATGTTTCTTATAACAGTGTTTTTCATAGAAAATGCGAAAATGTGACAAAATCTCCGTGTCATATGTGTTTTTTCTTTCTTGTTTTCATACAGATACATTTGCTTATAACAACATTTTTCAAAGAAATTTATGAGAGTGTTTTATAATCTATCCATCGCATATGATTTTCCTTTCTTGTTTGTCTCAGATGTTTCTTATATCAATGTATTTGTTGGAAATATATGAAAGTGTGACACAATCTCTGCATCATATATGATTTCTCTTTCTCGTTTTCTTTCAGATACATTTCTTATAGCTGCAATTTTAGCCTTTCTCCAGACAAAAATAAAGGTTAATTATACTGAACCATTGTTTTCCGAGCTATTACTTAACCAGGGTTCGTACGGGTGCTTGAATTTCATGACTAAGAAATTCTTCAGTACCAGTATTTCGAATGGAAAATCTCTCCTGAAATAACGCGAAATTTCGTCCGTTTAAACTAGATTTATTTTTCTATTAAAAAAATTCTGATATTGGGCCTTGAAAATAACGTTACCCGTACGAACCCTGTTAACTGTATTTTAATTTCTGTGTGAATTCAACTTATGCATATTCTTTGAAAGATAAATAAACGATTGTTTGTACGACTCCGAGACTAATGAACCAATTTTAAAACTTCTTTAAATCTTCAATAGATGATAAACAGTGTTTCCTAGAACACTGCAGTGAATCTGTTTTCCGTAAGCAGGTGGCTGCAAATTAGAATAATATTTTCACATTAATTCAAGTCTCATGTTCACTTAATGCAGTACAAGTATGAGGATATCTTAAAATATAACTTAATTAGTAATATTTAAATAAACCGCACCAGCATAATTTCAACAAGGACACAGAAATACCACTTGGCATGTTTTAAAAGCTAAGCCTGTAAAGCCGCGGTTTTTGCTAGTATTATATCGGGTCGATCGTCGGAAAGTCGTGTCGTGTTGGGAAAATCAATTTGTACCGGGAAATTCTATCATTTAATCGTTAGGTGGCGATTTTGATATTTAATCTCTAATAATTATCGGGCATAATTTTACGGTACGAATTGATTTTCCCAACACGACGCGACCTTCCGATCGACCCAATACAGTTTGAAAAACAGCTATTGTTTATTTTACTTTGAGACCAACTTTGTTTTTTGTACATTTTTGCTATATTGTTACTGATTTTCACACGCTATGTATTTTTTCATAAACAGAGAATGAATATAATTTAAATTTTTGATATATGCTTATATTAGGGGTGTAATATTTAAAAATCCTAGAAATAAAATTGTTCTAGTTTCTAGCTCGCTCATGCTTCAGAAACCCCATTGTTTGATTACAAGAAGTTCGTTTAGAAGATAAAGAAACATACACCCGTTTTAGTAGAAGAGCTGTTGAACATTTTTGAGTAGGTATTTGAGGCACCCTGAAAATTTGTGCAGCACCTCTTTGTAATGCCTGAATACAAAATCGAATGTCTGGCTGAAGGATCGTGGCCCAAAACCTGTGCCAGACACGTATCAAGTGCCATTTTTTGACACTACCCCCAAAAAAGTATTTGAGGCACGCTGAGATTGAAACAGAATAATATTTATACTTAGAAAAAAATATTTTGAAAATGACAGACACTTTAGTCGGCCCAAAAACTGTGCCAGACACGTGTCAAGTGCCATTTTTTGACTATCCAAAAAAGGTATTTGAGGCACGCTGAGATTGAGGTACAATAATATTTATGCTTAGAAAAAAATATTTTGAAAATGACAGACACTTTAGTCGGCACAAAAACTGTGCCAGACACGTGTCAAGTGCCATTTTTTGTCTGGCACAGGTTTTGGGCCACGATCCTTCAGCCAGACATTCGATTTTGTATTCATGCATTACAAAAGAAGTGTTGCACAAATTTTCAGGGTGCCTCAAATACTTTCCCTAAAATGTTTAACAGCTCTTGGGCTATTTAACTAGTGAATGTCTGCACACTTTTTTACGGATACACTTGCGCCTTTTTTTATTAAGAAATCTTCCGGAAATTATCGAAGTGTGAGAAATTTTGTAGTCGGTAGAGATCGACAGAAAATTCGTTTTCTGCGAAAAATCGGCCGGACCGAAACTATCTGTATTCCAAAATTTTTGTTTCTTCATTTGGAAGTTTGTAACATTACTCATTGATTATAGCTCTATTGGGTCAAATGAGCCACTCTTTATTTATTGCTATGAACTTCACTGTTTAGAAATACCAGTCATGACTGACTCAAGACGTGAGTGCAACTTATAAAGCAAGATATGCATATATGACTACATTTTGAAGACGCCTAGAAGTACTCATTAAAAGCTGGAGACTTAACAGTAGTAGAATTTTTTTAGTTCGAAACAGCAGAAGTGTTTAGAATACTCTTTGAGAAAGATCTTGTATAACTGATAATCGTTTACAAAAATCATTATAAAAGATAAATCGAGGTATGTATATTTAAAGCATTCTTTAATTAGATGAAATTCTTATAATTAGAAAATCCTTCTGTGTCGTTGATGAAAAAATTACATTTTGTTTTATATGAAAATAAAGAGTTTTGGACCAAGACACTGAGAGCTAACTTGGGCCACACGTATGATTATTTAATAATTAATAAACACGTATAATTAATTAACAGTTATGTATATTTATGTATGTATTAATTACTTTAAAAAAACATTTGGCCATTTTCTTTTTTGTTTTCCTTTTCGGCCGAATATAGGAAGATTACCGAAATTCGGTTTCGGCCTTTCAAAACCTGTTTAGGTTGATCCTTGGTAGTAAGTATACCAGATGATCCAACTCGTGATTCCTGGATTACAGAATATACCGATTGCAGATCAAAACGTAGGTAAATGCCATTTTTAATTGAAAACTGAAATAGATTTTTTTTAATTATATATTTTTATTACGTACAGGCATCCCCCGACTTATGTAAGTAATGCGTTGCTTAAACTTTTGCGTAAGTCGAATTTTACGTAAGTCGAATTTGTAAATTCCTTAGGTGAAATTTCGTCTGAAATTGCAATATTTATTATATAATATATAATATATACATTATTTACAAAGTTTTATTTTATAAATAAAGTAGCATGCAGCAGTATTTACTTGGATATAAATTACAAAAGTATGAAAAAGTATAAAAACAAACTGAAAACACACTTTTCAAATAAAAAGTAATCTTGTGGAATATGGTTTTAGAAATTTAACATTGATGAATTAATGTATATCAAATTTGAATCTACATCAAACGATCAGCTCTGAAGCTGGAAGAAAAAGTACACTCGTTCCTCCTCGCCGAAACTTTAAAATTAGGTTTCGTTATGGTTTGAATTCAGCTAAAAAAATTGTAACGGTTAAACAGAGTTTGTTTTAGCTCATTTTAATCATATCTGTGTTTGTTTTGTTAAAGATTTGATTCTATATCCCAACAAAAATATAACTGTATCTAATATACAAAAATATATTATTGTTGTGGTTTTTATCTGCGTATTTTATTTATAAAACAATTATCAAAAGTATGCAAATGCGTATCAAACGCACTAGTATGTTCATAAATGTAATTTTCGAAATTTCTTACGCAAGTGCGAATTTACGTAAGTCGAGTATTACTTAAGTCGAGGGATGCCTGTACTAACAGTACCAAAAACCCTTTTAATATAAATTATATATTCAAATGAAGTATTGAAAATTACGAAAAATTGTCGTTTAGTATTAGCCGAAAGTGGTGATTAATAGACAAATAAATTGCCAAAGGTTTCGCTATTTACAGGGAATCTGTTTGATCCTGATTATTTCAATATTTACGGATATATTTCGATTACTCATCTATTAAACTTATGTTTCATATTATTATTTTGTTGAAGTTTTAATTTCGTTTTAGAATATTACGCGAAAACAACAGGCTGAATAATGTAAATTCAGGCTTCCTCAGACAATTTTCCTGACTTTCAGCCAGATGCACACCAGTATTTTCTTAGAGAAAAAATTACTTTTATGAATAGCGCGAATGTATAAGTCAAGTTTTACTGCATAAAAATACTGGTATTTCAATGAAGGTGTAGGAACCCTGAAATCGTTTTACATAAAAAGAGATTTTCTTCCGTAAACTTGCTCCACGAAATTGCTATAGGTTTTTATAAAGAGTACTTCAAAATTATTCTTAAATGCACGCAAAGTCAGTAATTTAAGGTAAAGTTTTAAAACAAATTGCATTTGAAAGTACATTTTTCTTCTATCCAATTGTTAAAAAATTAAAAAAAAAATTAAGGTTTAGAAGTTAACAAAATTTGCAATAAAGAAGGAAAAATTCATTGCTTCGATTTTTGCCATCTTTAACATAATATCAGAGTTACTTACGAATATGTTTTTTCTTTATGTATAGATATATTTTAACCCTTAAATGCGCAATTTTTTATTTTGTTTCGAAAAAATTATATATGATTCTCTGAAAGGTTTAAGATACAGGAAAAATAATGAAAAAAATCAGAGATACATTTTTCATATAGGGTCAGGTGGGGTAATTATGACCAGGGGGTGGTAATTATGATCACAGTCATATTGAAGAAAACTGTGCATAATAAAATTTTGTTTCAAGCTTAGATATTACCCTCATAATATATATTTCATATTAGATATTCCTTATTGCCAGTCTGAAGCCTTTTTGCGATCCGAATAGCGATTTGAAACCAAGTCTATAAAAATTTTGATAAACGGATTTGTCACTTTGGAGTTCAAAGTGGTCACAATTACCCCAAACAAATGTGTATTGGCAAGTATAAAGATAAGATATAGTGGTCATAATTTCCTCACTAGTGGTCTTAATTATCCCAAACTTAAGTGATTGTGAGTTTTTGGTGGGGTAATTATAACTATCCTTTTAACTTAAAAAAAAAATAGCTATGAGAATTAAAACTTTTAAAAGGTGTTTTTAAAGGAACAAAATTACTTCCTATGTACTAAAAACACCACTTTTCCAAATAGAAATAAGCAAAAAAATATAACAATGTTGAAAATGTAAAAAGTGGTCATAATTACCCCTCCTGACTATAATACGTCAATCTTTTCTTCTGTTATGCACATCTGCAATACAAGTAAAAACTACTGTCGCGTGGCTGTTTTGCGCAAAAATATTGCAAATTAGTGAATATTTTAATAAGTATGTCTCCAAATACCTTATTTTATATATTTATTTATTTTATAAAAGTTAATATTTAATCATTAATTCCCATAATAGAATACATTCTAGAAAATACGTAGTTCAGAGAATTTGACTTTACACCAGAAAGTTTAAGTCGTTAATTTCGCTTTATTTAAATGCAGAATCTATGTTATTAATTAAAGCATATATTGCTATTTTAATTTTCTGATGTGAATTAAGTATATACAAATTTGAAAAATTTATTAAATTCAAAACACTGTTGCTTGCATATATGCAAAGCTGCGCACTAAAGGGTTAAGATATTTAAAAAGAATAAATCTGAAAAAGACAATCAGCAAGCGTATCAGAGACATTCAGAAAAGCGTGAGGATTGCATAGTTTCAAAACTCACATTTCATGTTAAATTGCAGGTCAACAAAATGTTACGCATGTGAAAATTTGTGATTTATTTTTCCTCCTTTTAACACTTTGAGGGGCAAGTGATTGTGTTCCTGTAATGTTGAATTCACGCCGGAATCTCCGTAAAATTTTATTTTAAAATAAGGAAAAGCAATTTTACGACATTTTTCCATCAAAGTTAGAAAAATAAAATTTCAAGATAAAAAAAAAAACACTAAAAACAATATAAAAGGACGTTTCGGATTCATTCTGAATCCCTGATCAGCTAATTCTTAACGTAAAAGTCATACTAGGTTTTAAAGTTCAACAAATAGAAAAACATTACATCAAGTTGCCAAAAAATTATAGTTAAAACAAAACTGAATATTCTATTGGTAGAGATGCAGCCTCATTAATTGCTTTATCAGCAGTTCTCGTGTACCAAGCTTCCAAAAACATGCAACTTGCATAAATGCTGCAGCCTGATCTAATTATGTAAGCATTCTCAAAACTCGGAAAATGATCAGTTTTCATGGCGTGGTCAACTACCGAAACGTCCTTTTATACTGTTTTTAGTATTTTTATCTTGTAATGTAATGTAATGTCTGTTATTTTGAAAAGTTTTTATAAATATGCGAATCTTGATTAAACTTAGGCGGGATAAAATATATTCCGCCGCCCCAAAATGGGTTAACCCTCTCGCTGCGCAACCCGAGATATACTCGGGCATGCCTTTTTCCGTCTAATTAATACTATTTGGTTATTCCTACCAGTTATTTTTTAGGGAAAACTTTGTCTGATTTAATCAGGACATTTTCCCCAGTTACGATGGTCAAAAATTTCTGCTTTAAACAACCGGTGAAGAAAGATTAAAAATTCTGTAAAAGACGCTCATCGCGAAGAATTGCTTACGCAGTGAGAGGGTTAAAGATCCAGAGTGTATACAAAGCTGTCAACTTTTACGCTTTTTTGTTACCACTAAAATTTAATATAGATTCTTGCTTCGTTCATCTCGCAGATTTTGGCGATCAAATAAGACAAATTTTACTATTAAGATTTAGTGTTAACAAACAAGTGTAAAAGCTGGCTAGCCTGCGTCATGGTGATTATTTTTCGTACTAACAACGTTTTTCAAAGAAATATATGAAAGTGACCATTAATCAAAGCGTCGCATATGAATTTTATTTACTGTTTGTCTAAGACGTTTCATAATAGAAACGTTTTTTCTTAGAAACATATGTAAATTTGTCACAATCACTGCATCATATGAATTTCTTCATTGTTGTCTGTCAGATACATTTCTTATAGCAACATTTTTCATGAAAATAAATATTTTAATAATGTAAATTTATTTTATTTTAAATTATGCGAATTAATTAACCGCTTAGGGACGAGCGACAGCTATAGGTGCTAAGTAAGGTGCTTAGAATCCTTCATCATTCCCACCAGTTATTTTGTATTGTAAAGTTTACCGTATTCAATCCGTGCATTTTCGGGATTCGACTACAGAAAATTTTCTGTTTTGAAAAATTAGTGGTAAAAGATAAAAAATTAAGTAAAGTATTATCGCTGCGAAGGGGTTAAGTACGTATTTACATGTCTGCCAACTGTTACGCCTTTATGTACGGCAACAATTTAATAGTAAATTTTTGGCTTTTTTAATAGCCGTAATCTGGCGATTAAAAACGGCAAAAATTTCTGTTAAATTTTTGTGATAGAAAAAAGTGTAAGACTTGAAAGCTATACATTTATATTTTTTCTACGGTACCAATGATATTTGCTAGTTCGTTAAATATCATTATAGAAAACATTCATAGCATGAGAGAAAAAAACTTTTCCTTCCATCTAATATATAAAAATGAAAATTTGTCTGTCTGTAATGCTATACAAATCCACAGTTTGGAAGCTAGAATTCTGAAATGTTACGTATATGTGTAGTAAAACACGGCCAAGGCAACTAAAGTAATCCGGAATCGAAATAACTTATAGTTCATTTTTAATTATTAAAAAAACAAAAATTTAACAGCAATTTCCAATCAAATTGAAACATTTTTCGTTATAGCTGTTGCCAACACTTAAAAATTCACAATAAAATTCTTATCACAAATATTAGTTTTCTATTGCAAGACTCATTGCATATTACGTACGCCACGCTGGAAAAAAGCTACTAAAAAGCTGTAGCGGGTATTACAATAATTCTTTTACCTCACATGCCACTCATTATAGATTATTTAATTGCGCTTAATTATTACATTTTTTTTAAAAATAAAGAAACACATTTTATCACAAACATCAACAAAACTTTTTATTCTATTTATTCCCTTATAAATAGCCTCTACAATTCTGTGTCTCACTCTGCGAATCATTAGGTAGCGGCGGAACGTAGACACGATCTTTTATAAAGCCCCATAGGAAAAAATCGTATCTCTAATGGCTGTTAATTCTTCAGCCCGGCAAAAACTCTTTACACTCAGGAGCCGCCATTTTGTGTATGTGGCACTGCAAGCGAGTAAATTGCAAAGTACTCGCACATGTGTTTATCTAAAACTGTTTGAGTTACTCTTTATTTGTGACCTTAAACCAACACTCTACAAGTCTTACATTAGGTACTATCAAAAGGGTCTAGCCGAATAAGCATAGCGAACTGGCCCCCACGGCCGATGTTTGAAATAATATGCGTGGTAATAAGGCTCATCATGATAATACAATATCGAGTGTTTTTAGCGCCTGACCTTGAACTGTCCTTGAGATAATCGGTAAATTATGTGCCGGCGCTACTATTTTTCAAATACATTTTTCTCAAACAGTGTAAAAGTTAAAAAATTGAAACCAACGCCAATTATTGAAGAATATATTAGTTCGTATTATATATTTTTTTCACATTTTTACACAAATTTTAACATAGAAAAATAAACAAAAATATTTCTTTAAAAAATTATTAATGTAATAATTTTATACTTACACCAACTAAAAAATTAGACAATAATGCTCAAAGTATGTATTTTTAAGAAAAAAAATTTCGTTAAAATCGAAGATGCGCTTGAGTTATAACAAAAATAATGCTAGAAACTTGCTAAAATATTTGTAACTTTCCCTGTTTGCATTTGCAGAAACTACGCTACTATCAATGAAGTGGTGGATTCCTGACATTTCCACTCGGGCAGGATGCGCAGTGCGCCAAAATATGAGAACGTTTCCTTACATACCACTTCGCTATAGGTTTGTTTCGTGTTTGTAAACATTCTGTTATTTTGGTGTTCTGTGTATCCTTTTCGCGTAATAATATCAAGTCGATGGTCTAGTCGATTATGCAGGTGAAGTTGAATAGGGGCTGTAAATATATAAGGTTATCAACTTTTTGGCAATTTCAAACCCCCCTCCCAACCTTCCAATATCATACGCTATCATTTCTCGAATACCCCTCCCCCTAATAATATTGTTATCAGTGTATAAAAATTGTTTTTATTTTTACATTTTTTTTTCATTTTTTTCTTTTTATGCGTTTGCTGTGATCTACAGATAGTTTGTACATTTTTTATTTGCATATTTTACCGATTTAAATGACGAGAAGAAATTCATAAAATATCACTATTATATAAGAAATAACTTTATATCAAATAACATTTTAAAGAAATACTTATTATTTAAAAGTTTTTAATACTAGCTCTTTGTTACATAATGTATTGAACAGTAATATTGTCTTCTTGCAATACGCCCTTGCCGGGGCTAAACAGAACTTCTTCTAAACAAAACGGATGGCCAACATTCCTCCCCATATTTTACTAGCAAAAATAACCAACATAATTTTGAATCTGGTTTCTCTAACAACGAATTATATACGCAGGAGAATATTAATGGTGAACGTTTTGTTATTCCATATTTTGGAATGAAATGTTTTATAATCATTCAATGGTTTTAATAATAACTTTGTATTTTCATAAAAAGAAGAAAACAAACTTAAAATAATTAAGATAACAGATGTAAAGTAAAAGATACGAAAAAAGTATATTTTGGTTTTTTTCAAAAATGATAACGATATGAAATGACAACTCCCTTCTCTTTACAGATATCTTCCGATGTCAAGTGCCAGGACACCCCCTTCCCACTCACACACACTACCCTAAACTGATACGTTATATATGTACACTGTACGTGTACAGTCGCATAGCCTTCTTCAATGTGAAAATCACAGTAGGCAAATGTTATCATTTTATTTGTCAATTCTTGATATTATTACGCGAGAAAGATGCAGAGTACGTCAAAATAACGGAATATTTACAAACTCGAAACAAACCTATAGGAAAGTAGTATAAATGGAAACATTATCTTATTTTGTCGTACTGCGCATCCTAACCGAGTGAAAATATCATGAATCGACCAATTCATTGACTGTAGCGTTTTTCTTCAAATGCAAACAGGGAAAGTTACGAATATTTTAGCAAGTTGCTAGCATTATTTTTATTATAACTCAAAAAGCGCATCTTCGATTTTAACGAATTTTTTTTTCTTAAAAGTACATACTTTGAGCATTATTCTGTAATTTTTTGGTTGGTGTAAATATAAAATTACTACATTAATAATAAAAAAAAAAATATTTTTGTCTATTTTTCTATGTTAAAATTTGTGTAAAAATGTGAAATAAATTAATACTATTTTTTTTTTTTATATAATACTTTGAAATTGTATTTTTATCCTTTACCGGGTTAAAATGTTCTTCACGCCTATTGGTGTTTTTCTTCTGGTTATCCACGGTTGACGTCACATGAGTAAGCAGGGTTAGGACAGTTTCAAGTGACGTCATTCGTCTCCTTTAATTTTCGTAGCTCCCTGGTTTAGTTTTTTTCAATGAATCACAAAAAAGTATGACTTGCTACCACGTTCTTGTTTACGCTACGACGCGCTACGTTTGTTTTCAACTCGATTTCTGAAATGGTTTTTCAGCTGCACAAATCATTGAAATTTTACTAGTTTTGAATCTTTTATAGAAAATTATGTGGAACAGAAGAGATTTCCGGTAGAAAATATTTGTATTTTAGAAATTAAGTTTACTCATACACATCTCAAATCGAAATAAAGCCTGACGTGGCTCCATCTTATCGGTGATTGGTAAGATTGATGGGTTCGCCGCGGATTCATTACACTGTGTTTTATTATTTAGAGATGCGGACAGACTGTGCAAACGATAAATCCAAATATTGAAAATTAGAGTTTCCCCATCAGTATGCTGAGAAGTCAGCAGATGCTAAGATTAGAAGAATATTACTATAATATGTTAAAATTTAATCTACGATACTAATTTAAGTTGAGATGTTTGTAAATGAATGAAAGTTCAAACTTTTCAGAATATCGTCATAGCAGAAAACAGTAAAGAAATAAAGTAAAAGATGGTAAAGAAAATTTACCACCCCCCCCCTCTTCCTTCAAAAAAGATAATTTTACTTAACGTATATTATTTCACTATGGTGTAGCATTAATTTCGCTGTTCCAGTATTCAAGAAAGGTTTTATTTTAAAAAAAAACATTATGGAATAAAATACGTTTTCAGGTTTCTGACAATAGGGAATATGTAACTAATTAGGATTACTATTATCTGATTTTAATTTTTTAGTTATTTATTGCATTCCATACGCATCACTTTCTGCGTAAGTGGGTTTAAAGTAATATTTTTTCATATCTGGAAGTTGTTCCCAGCTATTATATTTGGATATATATACTGTAAACTCGCTGTAAGGCGGACTCTGTGTAAGACGGAAATCCGTCCAACTCGGAAAGATTCTCAAGTCCCTGCTACTCCATAGACATAGAGTAAAATTTGTCTAAGGCGGAATACTGTCTACTGCGGAAAAATTTCTCGGTCCCGATTAATTCTGCCTTTGACAGAGTTTGCTGTATTATAGATTATAGATTGTATTATATTTTATAGATTATATTTTAGATTATATTTAGCAATAAACACGCCTTACATGATACGCATGTGTTTCTGCCTTAGATCAATGTAAGGTATGGATGGCCTTACATCGGTGTGAGGTATTAATTAGGTTACTAAGTACATTTTCTTAACCGTTTTGAGTCAATTTGTGTGATATAATAGGACTAATATAATGGATTACACAAGATTTGGGGCGAAATTAAGATATTTCAGAGAAATATATGCTTACAGTTGAAATTCGAGATTTTCATTACTTTCGACCTAATCATAGTTCTCTAAAGATACAAACATTCGCAGAAAAATACTTGAAAGTAACTTACTAGTATATAATAGTATGTAAAGTTTGTTTCTGTCTAAAATATGAATAAATTTTAGAAAAAAGCACACATAATATAAATTAACATTAAATTTTAATTAACGGGCCTTTAACTTTTTGGCAGGAAAGGAAACAACATTTCATTGTTGCCTCTATTAAAACTTTGTTGACTTGTCAAGAATATAGTCGTTTTTAACAATGAACGTCATATTGGGGCAAAGCCACAATTCTTTGTCAAACATTCTGCAATTTATCGCTTCTTTTAGGAAATTCTTTTCTCACCAGTGTTCCATTGCTTCTTTTTTGGGGGGGTGGGGGGTGGGGGGTGGGGGAATGCAACCAATCGCTTATCGATGTACCTATAGTTCTCGAGTTATAACCACTTTTCTGGCTATATTTCAAAACTATAATTTTTCATTTTTTCATACCACTAAAATATAATTACTTATGAAATATTTCAGTGTCATTTCTTATGTAAATTTTATTTCACTGAATCGAACTGAAGCATCCGCAGGACAATACGAGACGTAACGGTTCAGCTTCAACTATTTTTTTGCGAATGTTTGTATGTTTAGGGAACTATGATTAAGTCGAAAGTAATGAAAATCTCGATTTTTAACTCTAAGCATATATTTCTCTGAAAAATCTGAATACCGCAACAAAACTTGTGTAATCCATAATATTACAGTCATTCAGGGTAACTTTGATCCGCATTTTCTCTATTTTCATATGCCACACTCTTATTTTAAGAATATTGTTGCAACTAGAGGCAGAAAAGAGAAGAAATGATCCTAAATTATTGTATGACTATCAAAAATTAAGGAACAATAATGATAAAAGCAACAAAAAATGAATTTTTAACCTGGTTCAAAGTTACCCTGCCATTTAGGGTAACTTTGCACCATATGTTAAATATTATCTAAAATAATTCATTATAAAAAAAAGTATTATAATTAGGACAACTTTGAACCCCCAAAAATGTTTTCAGATATGTAAAGACTCCGAATTTACATTTCCCAACATCACAAGATTTGTGTAATTTATGATATTACAACAAATATTATGCATGAGAAAAGTGAAAGAAGAGAACCATGAATATTTAGATATAAAAAAATTGTTTATTGTTCATATAAAACATAAAAATGCAGCGAAAAACAATTTTCAATGTTTTATCTCAATAATATATCCATAGTTACAGAAATACATACTAGTCCTAGTATTATTCAAACAAGAATAAAAAATGTCGAATGTATGAAATGTCAAATTTGAGTAGCTCCGCCCTAAATAACGCCTTTAACCCTTACCGGCGCGGAGTAATTA
This sequence comes from Maratus speciosus, assembly GCA_963932465.1. Taxonomy (NCBI): domain Eukaryota; kingdom Metazoa; phylum Arthropoda; class Arachnida; order Araneae; family Salticidae; genus Maratus; species Maratus speciosus. The sequence goes on along the minus strand of OZ010799.1, from coordinate 218,234,872 downwards.
TTTTTATAAACTGATGATATAATGGACTGACACCGGAATTTATAAACGAATTTATTAGAAAATACGAACTTTCATATTTTCACGTCTATTACAATAGGAAAATTTCTTTTAAATATTCTTGGTGCCGTTCGTCAGTTTTGGAATTAAAATTAAGTGTCCTTTTTTAAGGACACCGCCCTCGAAAGGGATAAATGAATTTTATGTATTTTACACATATTTGTGAAAATATTTACATGTCATATCTAATGCGCACTTTCGGCATTAATATAAAATATACGTGCAAGTATGGGAAATTTTTGACAGTAGCACCTATAATCAGTAAATTATAAACATCAGTATAACTTTGAGCCGGCTCAAAGTTACCCTAAAAATCTGGTAAAACGTTAATGCCTTCTTATTTTACATTTCATTAACTATTAATAAATAAATAATCAAAAAATATTAACACATTTACAACATTTAGATAATAATATGTCGGATAAATGAGTATATTGTTACTTACTATGAAAATTTAATTGGATTACAACAACTTCAAAACAGCATTCAAAATTAACTTCAAAACAGTACTTCATAAAAACAGTTAGATGATGCAATTAATTGCGCATAATGTTGTTAATTTATTTTCTAAAATAAATAGTAGAAATCCCAGTTTATAACCTTGCCAACAGAGCACAGTTCTGAAGTTTATTTAATCTTTTGGAGTAAAAATTATTGAAAATTAGGAGGTGGCGCAAAGTTACACCCCATGGTTCAAAGTTACCCTGAATGACTGTAGTCCAATTATATCACAAAAATTGACTTAAACCGATTAAGAAAATGTACTTAGTAACCTAATTTATGCCGTACGCCGATAATTCGACGGATTTACATTGAATTATTTCGATTTGAACCAGGAACTTCATAAAATTAACAAAATAAAAGTCACAGATAAATTACTTAACTTGCCTCTATTAAAACTTTGTTGATTTGTCAGGAATATTATCGTTTTTTTACAATGAACGTCACACAGTCGTGTGAAACCACAATTATCCGTCAAAAACTCTGAAACTCATCGCAGCTTTTAGGAAATTCTTTTCTGATCTGTGATCCAAAGTTTCTTTTTTCCTTCTTTTTTTTTGGGGGGGGGGGGGGAGGCGGTCGAGCGATGCACCCAATCGCATGTCTATGCGACCTATAGTTTTTAAGTTATAACCACTTTCATGCCATATTTCAAAACTTACATATTTCATTATTCAACAGCACTGAAATATTTCAGTATCATTTCTTATGTAATTTCGTTCGCTGAATCGAACAGAAGCATCCACAGATCAATGTGAAAATTTTTTGTTTTTAAATAATGGTGCGAGAGAGAATTAAAATATAGTCGCCTGTAACAGCCCTGCACTAAGTATATATATCTCTGAAATATCTGAATTTCGACCCAAAACTTGTGCAATCCATAATATAAGTCTAATTATATCACAAAAATTGGCTAAAACCGATTAAGGACATATACTTAGTAAACCAACTTATACCATACACCGATCATTCGACGGGTACGAGATTCAATTATTTCGATATGAACCAGAAACTTCTTCATAAAATTAGCAAAATAAAAATCGCTTATTTAAAAATGTTAAATATTTAAAATAAAAATTCCGATGGGAAACATTTTTATAAAGTCTGAGTAAAATCCACGCTGTGGTTTTTGTTAAAAAAGAAAGATTAGGTTGAATGAAGCAAATAAATAAATGAGAACTTAATTTAAAATTTTTAAAAGTTAAAAAAAAACATTATACGGTGTAAGGTTGTTTTGGGCAATTCTTACGTATTTTCGTGTGAGGAATTGATTAAGACTATTCTAAATTGATACTTCTAAGCATTATCGAGATAATTATTGGCCTTTGATAAAACGAATGAATGACACAAGATAGTAGTTTCAAAGCCGCAATTGCTGATATTTGCATGTGAAATAAATATAGCTGCTTCGTAAATGTAAGCTTTGTTCTTTTCGTATTAAAAAGATATAAAAATTACAAACTGGACAAAATATAAAGGAAAATATAAATATTAAATTAAAAAAAGTTAACTGCAAATATCAATCTAAAATTTCTTTCTAAAAATCTAGCTATCTAACTGTGCTTTTCCAAGCACGTTAGAGAGGTCAAATTAAAAAATCGAAAATTGAGTTCGCTGATTATGTTGTGTACCCTGTTTGTACTTAGTAATATAATATTTAAGGTGGTTCGTTGTGGTTTCTTACCGTGGGAGGTAAATACCCTCAAATTGTCAAAATTTTATATTTGTAAATATAGGCAGACGAAAGGCAACAAAATTCGGCAAAAATTTGCGAAATTCCAAAAGTCTAAAAAAGCACACTATACCCAGATAGCATTTTTAATTTGCAGAAAATTTGCAGCAGTCTTGCTTTGAAAACCTATAAAGTTGCAGCAAGCTCTGCATAACAAGGCTGAAAGTTCATAACAAGACGGCAGCAAGATAACGCAAACGCCGAATTCACCACATTTTGAACTTGCAACTAACTTGTCGTGCAAGTTAAATTCATGCTGTATCAAATTTATTGCAAATTAACAGCAAACAAGTAATCGAAAATACTGCAAAATAGTAATCTTTCCACGCCCCACAATCGGTTTAGAACTGTTACACTATAAGTTTTACCCTTTCGGAGGGGTTCATAGACCTGGTCAGGTCTATTGATTCGGACAAACCGTCAGAGGGCGCATGAATGGTTTTCATCACCATAAACAATTTAAGGTAGTATTTGCGCTGTTTATTACAAGCCTTTTTTTGTGTGTGTGTTTGATAAATACAGCGTTTAAAAAAAGCAGTGCCAATCGAATAAAATTTCTGCGTATGTGCTGATTGTCTATTCTCTCAACATTGGAATTTGTTGCTTTCGTCACTTTTCTGAATTAAAGACAGTCTTGCCATCAGTTTCACAACAAACTACTATGCAAGTGGGGAATGGTATACCTTACGGGAAATTTGCTGCGAATTTATCAATTCAAATTTGTCAAGGCAAGATAATGTCAGGAAAAAATCAAACTTGCTGCTAATTTTTATGCTATCTGGGTAGACCCCTCTGTAGGGACGAAAAAAATTTTCGAAAAAATTCAAGCACGTATTACTCTTCAAATACAAAAGAAAAGACAAACACTGGAAAAGGCATTAAAATAAAAACCTAGAGGAATATAGACCTAAGAGGGTGTCCTGAATACTTAGTTCCCTAATAATTGAAGGTTTCAGATGATAAAAGTGGTATGTTACTAAAACTAAAATGATTGAAGATAATCTATGGTCCTGTACGATATGTTAAATTACTATTTGAAAAAATACAATGCTCACAGAGAATTTAATTGATAAATGAGGCATTTTACACTGCTCTTCAATTAAAATTAAACAATTAAATTAAATTAAACAATGATCTTTTCGTGTTAAAAATGTGAAAAATTCAAAATCATTAAAAAGTATAAGAGGAAACACAGATATTTAATTTAAAAAAGGATTTACACAAACATCTGTCATACTTATACTGTATATCGATCAAATTATAGAAATAAAAATTACGTTGCAATGCAGTAAGGCAACGCCCGCGATTTAATTAAGGCCATAACCTGTGCTGTTTTACAGTGAAAAATAATGAAGACTGTTTTCATTAGATTCATCATTTCATTGTTTTTTTAATTAGATGAAATTCGTATATCCTTCTGAGTAGTTGATAAGGTAATTATATTTTATTTTATATGAAAATTAAAAATTTTTGGTCAGACGCACAGAGAGGCCAAACGTATAATTAATTAATAATTATGTATATTTAACAAACACGTATAATTATTAATAATTATGTATATTTTTGATGTATTAATTACTTAATTTTTTTCTCGTTTTCGACCGAAAATAGGAAGATAACCGAAATTCAGTTTAGGTCTTAAAAGCCTGTATCGATCGATCATTAGTAGTAAGTATACCAGATGATTCAATCCGTGCTTTTTGGGTTGCAGAATATACTGCTTGAAAATCAAAACATAGGAAAATGCGATTTTTAATTCAAAACTCAAATAGAAAATCAAATCACTTTTTTTATACTTATTCAGGGATGAGAGCGCCCCGACCCAAATGACCGATTACTACCACTAAATTTTAATAGTATTTCCCGTACTCTTTAATGAAAAAAATTCTGGTATTATAATAAATCAAAGAATACTATTAAAATTTAGTGGTAGTAATCGGTCATTTGGGTCGGAGCGCTCTCATCCTGACTTATTATATATTTATTACTCACTAATAATACCAAAAATCATTTTACATGAAAAATATAAATTATATATTCAAATGAAGTTTTGATAATTCCGAAAAGCTGTAGTTTAGTATTAGCCGAAAGCGGTGATTAATGGACAAAGAAATTGCCAAAGGTTTCACTGTTTACAGCAGTCTGATTATGATTATTTCAATATTTAAACGCATAGTTCGATTACACATCTATTAAACTTGTGTTTCATATTATTGTTTTGGTGAAGTTTTAATTTCGTTATGGAATATTACCCGAAATTGTTTATATTGTTTTAAGTAAAAAGAGTTATTCTTCCCTAAATATGCTGCACGGGATAGCGATAGATTTTTATAAAGAGTGTTAGAAAATGATTTTTAAATCCATACAAAATGAATAATTTAAGATACAGTATAGAAAGAAATTGTATTTGAAAGTACATTTTTGTTCTATTCAATTGGGATAAAAATGAAATGTTTCCGAGGTTTAGAAGTTAACAAAATTTGTGATAAAGGAGAAATTCATTGCTTCGAGCATTGCCATCTTTGACATGGTGTAAGAGTTACTCACGAATATGTTTTTGCTTTACGTATAGATATATTAAGATGTTACCAAAGCATAAATTTGAAAAAGAAAATCATCATATCAGAGACATTAAGAAAAACTTGAGGATTACATAGTTTCAAAACCTAGATTTCATATTAAATTGTCACTCAACAAAATTTTACGCACGCAAACACTTGTGATTTATTTATCTTCTTTTAAATATGCAGAGTATGTACGAAGCTGCCAACGTTTACGCTTTTCCCTTACAACTAAAATTTAATATAGATTTTTGCTACGTTTGCTCGCAGATTTTGGCGATTATATAAGAGAACTCTTACAATTAATTTTTTATGTTAGCAAACAAGCGGAAAAATTGTCAATCATGCGTCATTTATGATATTTTTAAGTGAGTTCGTAATTACGCTACGTAGCACCTATAGTCGTTGTCTGGTCAATCCATCTGTCTGTCCGCATATTACTGCGCACAAAGTACCAAACCGAATGATTTGAAATTTAATATATATAATCGTTGTAGATTTTTGTCAAGTCATTTAAAATTTTATGAAAATCGAATCAAAACTTAAAAAGATATTAATAAAAGTTTTCTACATTCTATTGAATCCTATCATACGTAATTAATTCAGTGATATTTCTTGATAGAAAATGATTCTAGGTTGACATGTTGATTACATCTTACTTAAGATGGAATCATATTATTTCCGTTTTACTGAATTTAATATATAGAGTCGTAATAAACCTTCTATTCATGTATTTTTACGTAAGATTGCAACAGCTATTGCACCAAGATCTGAAATTTATAAAACTAGTTTTAGTACGATTATTTGCCACGTCTGACGTACGACTTTCAACTTGTTTTTCATTGCTCATAGATTTTTTTTTTTTTTTTTTTTTTTTTTTTTTTTTTTTTTTTTTTTTTTGTAATAACAACGTTTTTTAAAGAAATATGTGAAAATATACAATAATAAATGCTACGCAGATAAAATTTCTTTATTGAGTTGTCTTAGATTTTTCTTATAGCAATGTTTTTTTTTTTTTTTTAAACGTATGAAAATGTGTCATAATCACAGCATCATTATGATTTTTCACTCTTGTTGCCTTCCAGATATATTTCTTATAAGACCATTTTTTCATGAAAACAAATATTCCAATAATGAATATATATTTTATTTTTAAATTGTGCGATTTAATTAAATGCGTATTTATATTTTTTCATAGTATGGATTTTGTGTGCTCGTTCGTGAAATATCATTACAGAAAACATTCATGGGGGAAACAAAAAAATTATGTCCTTTTCATGTCCACAATTGGAATATTTTTTTCCTTGGTAAAATGGGACAGAACTAATTTATTTATTTATTTTTTTTTTTTTTTGTTTCGGTTAAAACAATCAATAATGACTTCATTAATAAAAAATTGTTTAAAAATGTGTTTTTTTTTTTAATTTAAATTATCCATTTTTTTTTTCAGCTTGACTAAAAAAATAGTCTGTCCGGATAACTGTAGGCATAGTTTTCAATTTAGGTTTTTAACTAATAATATTTAACTAATAATATTTAAAATATTTACATTGTTATCTGGTTTTATATAATCACAAAACATAGTATTTTAACTAGTTAGACCCGAAACAGTAACATATTTATTTTTTATTATTATATTTTAAGATTAAATTTTGTACTTTGAAATTGAAACCTCTGTTACTGTAACTTTTCTTATCAAAGAAATGACTTCCATTGTCCCCTACAGACGTTGCTACTGCGGTTACACGTACGTAAAAATGTTAGAAAAGATATGCTACAGCCGTTTTGAATTTATTCTGCACACGTATGGTCAGTAAGCTGAAACATCTGAATTCCGGATTAGTGTGCTTTCTCTTTGGAATCTATGTTACATAAATTTTAAATTTAAATATTGTCATTTTAATCAAAGTTTTATTTTTATTATATGATATTATGTTAACGTAATTTAAATAAATGTAAGATTTACATATTTTAAAAAACTATAGAAAGCACAATTTTTTTTCTTTGTTAAATTTAACATCTCAGTGGTGGAAAATTGGCGCAGAGGTGGAGCCTATTGACACCACTAAATTATAGTAGTATTTTGCCTCTTATCTAATGATCAAATTTCTGAGTTTTTATTAAACTAAATAACACCATAAAAATTTAGTGGTGTCAATAGCCTCCGCCTCTGCGCAAATTTTCCACCACTGACATCTGCTACGTGTAACTTCTGTTACTAGATATTTGTAACAGACGTAGATAAATTAACAAAAATCTTGTTTAACCCTCCGTCTACCAGACGGGTCCATTGGACCCGACAGGTACATACAAAATATTCATTCAAACCAGAAATTTCTTTAAAATAAACTAAGTATGTAAACCAGATAAAAATAAGGTAAATAAATAAGTTAAATAGTTTTAAATAAAAATTCTGGTGTAGAACGTTTTATTAAAACTTGAATAAAATTCCCGGTAGATCTAGGGTTAAAATTCATATGCATAATGAAAGTCCATCAGTATGCTTCAGTAGTGTTATTGTTTTTAGATTAATGTAAATACATTTCTACTGTCTAGTTTGTGTTGCTCAATGTAACCTTCAATATACAAAAATGTAACCTCTGTTACTACATATAATTTCTGTTACTTGCACTTTTTTCTATATTTTTCTTTTTGTGTAAAAATAGCTATCAAAAAATGTTCCCAAAACATCAAAAGGCATCTGTGCTTTCAATATACTAAAGCTATTTGACCACTTACAAATATATTTACTGCAGGGAATTAAAAATTTTGGCTGGAATGTTGAATACAAATAATAGAGGTTACATATTGTTATATAAGTTAATCCCCATTATTTTTTTCTTTTGAATATAAAACTGCATATTGAAGTCTAGTACACTAATCATGATACAATATACTAGAAGGAATATTTTTTAGGAATAAAAATGTGCTAAAGTGAGTGGGTGTAGTCCAGTACAATATTCATCTTCAACCCTTTCAGGAGCAAGGCAGTTCTATTCGTAAAATGCAGAAATGAATGAAAGACACCAGAATTTACAAATAAATTTATTTCAAAATAAGCAAAAGCTTTTGTTCACTAACTTAAGAAAAAGAAATTTTCATTCCAATATTCTGGTGCCTATGTGGCATTTAGGAATTAAAATTAAGTTAGGGTTTAAGGCGTTTTCAGGTGACTGTATTTTTATCCTAACAATAAATTTAGCTATGCTGGAACTGATTTTATATAGGTTGTATACATAAAACGATAAAGCTAAACCCCTTTTAAAATTTGAAATCCCTTTTTTAAATAAAATAAAAAGTTAAATTTTGAAATTAAAATTCAAATTTTTTAAATGCTTTAGTAATTTTGTCTCAGTGATTAAAACTTATTTTGGCACTGATAAGTTCGTTTTCCAGGATCACATTTTATAACTTAAAAGATCGTTTTGTCACACTTTATAAGGAAACTTTTGCTGACATTAGCGAAATTTTAAACTGTATTGGCTACCCGTTGGTCGATTTTGAGCCAACGCCTTGGCCAGGCAATCGATCATTGAGATTGGCCAATTAAATTATAAATACGCCCAAGTTTGGAGTAAGGACCTCTGGCTGAAATAATACTAACTACTATATTAAATAGCCCTGCCTGCACGCCTCCGGGAACGAAGATTTTAACATCTAAATCATGCACTAATATTCACGCCTGTCTGCTCTTTGGGGGAGCGTTGCAATAGACTAACGCCCGATATCCGTAAAGCAATAAACGAATCTCTGTTCTCATACCAAAGGGGTCTGATTTCTCAAAAGGATGCAAGTAAGACAAATAAATCAGGTCCCCAGGAAAAGACTGTGTCTTCCTTTAATCAGACACGCACTTTCTCTCAGGTTTTCCTTGGATCCCGTTCAGAACTGATGGACCGCGACAACATGAAACTGCTAAAGAGCTCACATGGAGCGATCCTCTGTAACCCTACACACCCTGCTGGATCCAGAAACTTACAAGGGAAGTCTTCATACGGGCATATTCCGAAAAATCTGAAAAAAATTGCAGAGTGTTCTTCTCATGTGGATATGTAGGCTTATAAAAAAATTATGGTGGAACCTCGATAGAGCGTTCGTAAAAAAATAATAAAATTTCGTTTTGGCGATTTATCATCGGTTGGCGATGAAATGAAATTTCGAAAAATACTTTTTCTGTCGAATACTCTTTAAGATAAAAATGTTTCATATTGAACTTGTTTAAATAAATTTAATGTAAATAACTTTAGTTTTGTCAGTTATACTTTGATTTAACTATAGTTTGTCATATATATATATAATGAAAGATAAATATCAAATTTTATGAATTAAAACAAAATTAAAATAAATTAAAAAAATTTCAATATCTCAAAATTAAGTCCAATTGAGCACTGTCGATTCAATTTTGTTACTATGGAAACGACGAATTCTTTGATATTGAAATGAATAACTGGTAAATGAATCATGCTTTTATTTGGGAATACGCTTAAATATCTGAAAGTATTTTTTATATATGAAATTGTTTTTAATGTAATAAAATTAAATAACAAGCCACATATATATGTAATACGAAAAAATGTATAGATTAAACTCTCTCATTGTTTATATTTAAAATCATTAAATACTTTTTACAGGCATTCTAAAAATCAATTAACAAACAATTTTCAGGTGCATTAAAATCGTTTGCATTTGTCGAGAAAAAGTACTGCTCCCCAAATCGCGTGACGCTTTCGTCTTTTTACGCCAAACATTCGACAGTATTTTATTTTTTTACAGACTTTCTACTGTAATTCCGCCGCTAAATTTGATAGATTCTATATTGCATACATAAGTAGTTTAATTAGTTTTTTTCTCAAAATATTCTGAGTATGCCCAGTAAGGAGATCTTCCTTGTTAGAAAAGATTCGCCCACAACTTCCGATGTTCCTGAGAGCCCCGCTAATGCTAACGAGTCCGCGGGAAAGAGAACCACCCCTTCCTCCGAGATTCCTTTCATACATATAAACACAGAAAAAATTATATTTGGTGAAAACTAAATGCGTAAAAAAAAAAAAAGTTATTGGGAAAAGGACATAATTTTTTCTTTACCTTACCTCTAATACTTCGTATATATAAAGGAAAATAAAATCTATTTCATGAAACTCCTAAAAAAGCCATCGAGATAAAATTTGAAGTAGACTTTTTTTCGTGAATTGTGCAGATTAGTACTTAAGGTTATAAAGTGTATTAAAGATTTAATTTTCGGATATATTGGTACTTTTTATTAAAGGGTTTTAAAGAAAAAAAAAGCAGAAAAGTCATCTCAAAATTATTTTCTAGTAACAGAGTAGTAGTTTGAAGTGAAATTAATATTTCTAACATTCTTCATTTTTATCAGAAATTTTATTATTAGTTTATATTTGTCATCATATCTACATTTTTTATGAAAGAAAATTGTTTTATTTGTAATATAAAAATATAGTTTAGCTGCAATTTCAGGAACTTCATGTTCACCTTGATATTCTATAAAAAATTTAAAATCAAAATTTATATATATATTTTTTAAAGTTGCTAAAAATTCCATGGAAAAGGTTTTTTTAACATAAAAAACCGTCGAAGATGTTAAAACTCGCCACACAAGCTCTTTCAACTGTTTCAAACACTCATCATCAGGGGAAATTTCAGCTGAAAACTCAGAATTTTCCCTTAATGATGACTGTTTGAAACAGTTTATAGCGCTTGGATGTCGAGTTTTAACTACTTCGACAGTTTTTTATGTTTAAAAAAAACCTTTCCGTGTGTTTTTTAACACCTTTTTTAGTAAAATAAATCATAAATTTATTTTAAATGTATTATTTCCTTTTCTTTATTTATGGATGAGATTTCCGCTTTTTTGCGAACCAGTATTTTGTTAGAGAAAATTATATTTCATTTAATCGGAACATTTTTGCGATTTAAAAGAACAACATTTTCTCTAATAATACTGGTGAGCAAAAACATGGAAATCTCATCTCTGTAATTTATTTGAAAGATTTTATTATATGTAAGTATTAGTGAAACATATTAGTTTATACATTGTATTAAATGAACAATCCAACAAAAAAGCAATCGACATAAAAATTTCAAGTATACTTTTTTTTTTTCGGTGAATTCTGCACATTAATACTTAGGGGTATAAAATTTAATAAATATTTAATTTTGGGATATATTGGTACCTTTTATTAAGCAGTGTTAAAAGAAAAATAACAGACAACTCATCTCAAAAATTTTTTCTCGTAACGATGTTGAAGTGAAATTAATACCTGTAGCATTCTTCGTTTTACTATCAGAAATTTTATTATTAGTTTATACCTTCATCATATTTACACTTTTTATAAAAGAAAATTGTTTTATTTGCTTTTATTTATTTGTAAGATTGCATTGTGTATTGTATTAGTGGAAAATATAAGTTTTATACGTTGTATTAAATGCATCTTCCATCTGCTACTCCTAATATTATTTTCCATTATTACATTATGGTTTTAAAGGGGTTATTATGGTTACATTATGGTTTCACGTTTCGGTGTACATTCAGCAATTGCGTTTCTGTAATGTTGAAATCGCATACGAATTTTCGAAAAAAAAATATTTCAAAAAGAGGAAAAGCAATTTTTCAACTTTTTCCCATCAGAGTTTGAAATAATAAATTTAATTAAAAGTCTCCGGTGAAAGTCTTGTTTGAAATTTAGTGGGATATAATATATTCCACGTGCCCTCAAGGGGTTAATTCTCACGCACGTGTCTTTCACGGGCAGTGTAGTCAACTTTTTTTTATTCAGATTGTTTTATTCCCATTACTTTTTTTTAAATAGTGAAATTGGCTTTATTCCCTAATTAAAAAAAAGTGGTGGCAGTGAATCAATCTGGAATTTTGTTAAAAGTAGACTCGCTTATTGGGCGCGACGCTAGGGTTAACCTCCACAGTAAGCAAGGGCCCTAGATGAGGGGTAAAAAATAATGAATAGTACCGTTATTCAAATGACTATATCGTGAAACTATATCATTTTGTTATAACAGTAGTAGCAATAAATACGTCTACATGTTACGCATATATTTCTACCTTAGATCAGTGTATAAATAAATTTTAGAAAAAAGCACAAATAATATAAATTAACATTATATTTTAATTAACCCCTTGAGGACGAGCGACACGTATACGTGCCGGAAATAGGCCTAAGGATCCTCGCTTATCCTCACCAGTAAAATTTTACTGTAAAATTTGCCTTATTTAATCTGAGCATTTTTCCGATTTGAATAGGCACAAACTTCTGTTTTTTAAAACCGGTAGCAAAGTAATAAACATTTCGTAAAAGGCTCCCGTCGCGAAGGGGTTAACGGGCCTTTCTGTAGAATTTTGGCAGGAAAGTAAACAACATTTCATTGCTGCCTCTGTTAAAACTTCGTTGGCTTACCAGGAATATAGTCTTTCCCAGATAGCATGAACATTAGCAGAAAATTTGATTTTTTCTGATATTATCTTGCCGTGACAAATTTAAATTGAGAAATTCACAGCAAATCTTCTGCAAGGTATAGCATCACCCACTTGCATGAGTAGTTTGTTGTGAACCTGATGGCAATATTGTCTTTTATTCACGAAAGTGACGAAAGCAAAACATACCTCTGTTGAAAAATAGAGAATCAGCAAATAGGCAGAAATTGCAGAAATTTTACTCAGCTGGCACCGCTTTTTTAAAATGGTATACTTTTCAAATACAAAAAAAAGTCTCGATCTGAACAGTACAAATATTTTACCGTAGCTTGTTTATTGTGGTAAAAACGATATAAGTATGCGTACAAACTTAGTACTGGGATCGGCGTAAAGTAACACAGTTGCGCCATCTTGTGGGCGGGGTGGTAATCCACATACGCGGGCTTTTGGTGTGACGTCATATATGACAGGCTGACCGCCCCCTGAATAGTAGGCCTGAGCGCTGACATAAAAATGGCGGCTGCTGAAGGCGGAATTTTTTCAGAGTGTGTACGGTCCCTTGAATTTCGACACCAATAAATTTTTAATGTTTTTCCCGCTATATTTTTCTGAGATTAAAGCAGTGAAAGAAATCTGTTATATAATACTGGTGTCAATATTTAAGGGACCGTACCTACGTTAAATTAAATCCGCTTTCGGCAGGCGCCATTTTTATGTCAGCGCTCAGGCCTAGTATTCAGGGGACTGTGACAGGATATCTACCACCTGCGTACATTTTCTAAATCTTTAGTCACTCGTGGAACTGAATTTTGTTTACCACCAGGCCGATTAGATGCACCAGACACCACAAAGTTTTCTTCGCCTAAAGACATTTCAGTTTTTAATCAATGTGAAAAAAACATTACAATTTTAGTGGTGTGAAGTAAGAAAACAGTTAGGCATCTTCCTGTAGTTTAACCCCGTCCGCTACGTGGCGTGCGACCTTGATTGACGTGACTTCACCTTTAATCTTGTGGTTAACTCTCCCATTTAAGATAGGACGCTTACTTATATCGTTTTGGTGCGTATGCATCAATAGACCTGATCAGGTCTATGGAGACCCTTCGAAGGGGTTAAACTTACTGTGTAACAGTTGTAAACAGTTATTGTGGCATGGAAAGATTACTAATTTGCAGTGAGTTGGCAATATTTTTGATTACTTGTTTGCCGTTAGTTTGCAATGAATTTGATACAGCATGAATTGAACTTGCATGACAAGTTAGCTGCAAGTTCAAAGTGTGGTGACTTCGGCGTTTGCGTTATCTTGCTGAAGTCTTGTTATGAACTTTCAGTCTTGTCATGCTGAGCTTGGTGCAACTTTGCAGGTTTTCAAAGCAAGACTTCTGCAAATTTTCTGCAAACTAAAAATGCTATGTGGGTTTTTAACAATGAACGTCACACAGAGGAGCGAAGCCGAAAGTCTTTGTCAGAATCTCTGGAATTCATCGTAGCTTTTAGAAAATTCTTTTTTGACCTGTGTCCCAATGTTTCTCTTTTTTTTCTTTTTTTTTCTTTTTTTTTGGGGGGGGGGGGGGGGATGCAACCAATTGCATATCGTTGTTCCTATAGTTTACAAGTTATAACAACTTTTCTGTCTATATTTCAAAACTTACATTTTTCATTTTTTCAGAGCACTAAAATAAAATTACTTATGAAATATTTCAGTGTCATTTCTTATGTAATTTATTTCACTGAATCCTAGGGCCGCAGGTCAATATGTGCCATAGCGATTGAGTTTCAACTATTTTTCTGCGAATGTTTGTATCTTTAGGAACTATGATTAAGTCGAAAAGTAATGAAAATCTCGAATTTTAACTCTAAGCATTTATTTCTCTGAAAAATATTAATATCGCCACAAAACTTCTGTAATCCAAAATATTAGTCCAATTATATCACAAAAATTGACTCAAACCGATTAAGAAAATGTACTTAGAAACCCAATTTATACCGTACACCGATAATTCGACGAACGCTACATTGAATTATTTCGATTTGAACCAATTCATCATAAAATTAGCAAAATATAAATCACAGATAAATTACTTAACTTGCCTCTATTAAAACTTAGTTGATTTGTCAGGAATATTATCGTTTTTTACAATGAATGTCACACAGTGGTGTGAAACCACAATTATCCGTCAAAAACTCTGCAACTCATCGCAGCTTTTAGGAAATTCTTTTCTGATCTGTGATCCAACGTTTCTTTTTTCCTTCTTTTTTTCGGGGGGAGGGGTTCGGGAGATGCACCCAATCGCATGACTATGCGACCTATAGTTTTTAAGTTATAACCACTTTCATGCCATATTTCAAAACTTACGTACTTCATTATTCAAGAGAACTGAAATATTTCAGTATCATTTCTTATGTAATTTCGTTCGCTGAATCGAACAGAAGCATCCGCAGACTAATACGAGCCATAGCGGTTGAGCTTCAACTACTTTTCTTCGAATGTTTTTTTTTACTTTAGAAAACTATGATTAGTTCGAAAGTGATAAAATTTTGGTATTGCGACACTAACAGGGCTGCCACAGGCGACTATTTTTATTTTCTATATTTTAAGAAAATGAATTTTCTAGTATATTTCTGTTGCAGATATTTCCAAAATGTATGTGAAATTTATTTTGTTTTTAAATAATGGTGCAAGAGAAAATTAAAACATAGTCGCCTGTGGCAGCCCTGCACTAAGTATATATTTCTCTGAAATATCTGAATTTCGCCTCAAAACTTGTGCAATCCATAATATTAGTCCCATTATATCACAAAAATTCTCTAAAACCGATTAAGAACATATACTTAGTAGACCAATTTATACCATACACTGATCATTCGATGGGTACTAAATTGAATTATTTCGATATGAACCAGAAACTTCATCATAAAATTAACAAAATATAAATCACTTATTTAAAAATGTTAAACATTTGGAATCAAAATTCCGATGAGAACTATTTTTATAAAGCCTGAGTAAAATTCAGGCTGTGTTAAAAATGAAAGATTAGGTTGAATGAAGCAAATAAATAATGAGAACTTAATTTAAATTTTTAAATGTTAAAAAACATTATATGGTGTAATGTTGTTCCGGGAAATTCTTACGTATTTTTGTGTGAGGAATTGAATAAGACTAGTCTCAAATTGGTACGTCTAAGCATTATCGAGATAGTTATTGGCCTTTGATAAAATGAGTGAATGAGAAAAGAAAGTAGTACCAAAGCCACAATTGCTGATATTTACATCTGAAATAAATATAGCTGCTTCCTTAATGTAAACTTTGTTCTTTTCGCTTTAAAAAAGATATTAAAATTACAAACCGGACAAAATATAATGGAAAATACATATATTAAATTATAAAAAGAGTTTTGCAAATATTATACTAAGTTTTCCGTATCGATCAAGCTACCTAACTGTGCTTCTTAAAGCACATTAGAGAGGCCTTATTATAAAGACAGAAATACCGTTAGGATGATGATGTTGTATACCAGGAATGTCAAACACGTGGCTCTCGGGCCACAACTGGGCCTTCGACGCCTTCTGTGTGACCCGCCAAGCCTTTGGCATTTTACCTGCTGTTAATTCAGTTGTTCAATGACGCATGCTCAATATGCATTTTGCACAACACACACAAACCACGATCTTAGAGAAGGCAAACATGGGAAACTGATGTATATCAGTATTGTCAACGTTATAAATTTTTTTTTATATTCTACCGCTATGTTTGAATCGTAATTTTTATCTTATTTATTCCGTCATTAAATAAGAGGAAATGTTTTTCTCCAGGATGTGGTAAGCGTTTTGAATTTAAAAAAAATCCCACTCATCTGGCAACGCTGATGTATACACTAAGGTGACAAAAGTCATGGGATACCCTGCTGATAGCGTGTCGGTCCTCCGTTTGCCCGGCTAATTGTAGCAGCACGACGTGGCATGGGCTCCACGAGTCGTTGGAAGTCTTCTGGAGAAATATTGATCCATGCAGCCTCTATAGATATCCATAATTCCGAAAGTGTTGCCGGTGGAGGATTTTGTGCATGAGCTGATCTCTCGATTATGTCGCATTAATGTTCGATAGGATTCATGTCGGGCGATCACGGTGGCCAAATCATTCGCTGAAATTGCCCAGAATGTTCATCAAACCAATCGCGAACTGTTATGGCCCGGTGACACGGCGTGCAAGTGGTCTCCCAGTAGCTGAGCGTAATCATTTCCAGTTAACGTTCGGTTCAGTTTGACCAGCGGACCCAGTCCATTCCATGTAAACACAGCCCACACCATTCTTGAGCCACCACCATCTTGCATAGTGCCTTGTTGACAACTTGGGTCCATGGCTTCATGGGGTCTGCGCCACACTCGTACCCTTCCATCAGCTCTTACCTATTAGAATCGTGACTCATCTGACCAAACCACTTTTTTCTAGTCTTCTACGGTACAACTGATATTGTCACGAGCCCAGGAGCATCGCTGTTGGTGATATCGTGATGTTAGTAATGGCACCCGAGTCGGTCTTCTGCTGCCATAGCCCATTAGAGCCAAATTTCGCCGGACTGTCCTAACGGACGCGCCCGTCGGACGTCCCACATTCATTCCTGCGATTATTTCACGAAGTTATGCTTGTCTGTTCACTCTGATACGTCAACGCAGATGTTGCTGGTCGCGGTCATTAAGTGCCGGCGGTTGACCACTGCGTTGTCCATGATCGGAGGTTATGCCTGAATTTAGGTATTTTTGGCACACTCTTGACACTGTAGATCTCGGAATGTTGAATTCTGCAACGATTTCCGAAATGGAATGTCCCATGCGTCTAGCTCCAACTAACATACCGCGTTCGAAATCCATTAATTCTCGTCATGTGGCCATAATCACATAATCAATATTCTCACACGAAGCATTTGAACACAAATGAAAGTCCTGCCCAGGCACTGACAGTTTATACAATTTGTAAGCGACACTACTGCCATCTATATATTTGCATATTGCTATCCCATGACTTTTGTCACCTCAGTGTATATACATATTGTCGGTACCATGTCAAACTAACCAATATGAAAACAGTGTTGCTAGTGGGCTACTTTTTAAAATTCAGATTTCTTAATTGGCACCATTTTTTTTTTAAATAGTAAAATTCGCCTTATATAATGGCATATTAAATAAGGCGAAAACAACAGGAATTTTACCATTTCAGAAAAGTGGTGCCAATCAAGAAATCTGTATTAAATAAGTTGCCCACTGGCAGCACTGTTTTCATATTTAATAGTTTGACACGGTACCGACGATATATAACTCAATTTTAAATTTTAGTTCTAAGAAATTGTGGATTCAAAGAAAAAATCGAAATATAGTAAAGCGCGGATTTTTGAGTCGGAAAATTAAAAGATTCGAAAAATTTGTACAGATATCTTATTTATAATTTTATAGATTTTGTTAAATTGTTTTACTACTCTATTCTATTTTACACATGCTGTGTTTATTAAATAATAAAAAATGTATCGTAAAATTAATAAAATACGGAGCTTATTAAGAACAGTTACAATTCAAAAAATTAAAATATAAAATTATTTGTACACACATTGCTTAATCATCATCAATGTAGAAAATATTTGGAAATATAGTTAGCAAAGATAAACAGATCTACCTTTTTATACAGAAATTTGACGGATTTCCATTTTAAAGTTTTTACTGTTAGTTTCGAACTGTTAAAGAAGGTTACTACTTCCATTTAATATATATATATATATAAATGAATGTGAATTACGTAAAGACCACCAATTGACAATGTACTTGAAGTTTTCATTTGAAATTACAAAGATTCTTAGTAACCTTCAACCACAAAGCAAATTTCATAGTGTTATAACGTTATTCGATAATATAGTTTATTTTCAATTAGAATTTATAACTTTGACAAAACAATTAAAAAAATTTATTATATTTTAAATGATGCCAAGAGTTGTTGCAAAAATAATCGGAGTGGAATTTCTTAGAATATACTAAATATCAAAAGAAAATTTTGAAATTTCAAGAAATATGATAATCAGTTTAATCTGATTACTTTACCTTTAATGATTGAGGTAAAAATTGCTGTTTAGCATTTATTATTGCCATTAATCAAAATTCATTTCAATTCCATATTAGTATAGAAAAATATATGTATGTAACGGTGCATAAAATTCTTATCAAATTAGTGAAAGATTGTAGTTGGAGGCATTAAATTCATATAATACTGGCGGCTAATGACAAGTTGTGTTATTTTTGCAGTCGACAAATTCAGTCAACTACATGTATTTGTTGGTAATTGTTGAGATCTGCTAAGTCCAGTCGAAACACATGTATCCGTTTTGCAGTCGTATTATAATCCGATGGTCAGGGCATACGTGTAGCAAGGCAAAGAATTTAGAAATTAGGAAGTTTCTCCAGAAAACTGAGCGAAATATCATTCTAAAACGTTTATTCATCAAAATATGAAAACGTAAATAATTCTCCCATTATGAGAACATTCGTAGAGCACTGAGATTGGAGCATGAATCGCTACATCGTGCTAAAAGATCGTAAACAACAAATTTAGAATTCTACTAGACTGTTAGACACATGATAACATAGTTGGAAACACTGTAACAAGTCAGAAATATACTCTCCGAAGTCATCGCATCTGCTTTTTGTTAGAAGCAATGGAGGTGACATATTTTGATGTAATACAGAAACGAACCAATCTGTGAAAGGAGAGCAGCGGGGAAAAAACTAATAGCATGAGAGGGGGAGTTGTTAGGTATATAAATCCCAGACCTCGTAATGTAGGAGTTATAAGGGGAAAAGTGTAGTGTGTTTAAGACGCGTGAAATCATATTTGTGGAATTTAAGATTAGAAACAAAAATAGCAAAATGGCAAAACATACGAAATTAAACACTAGCTTCTCTTAGAATATTATAATTTTGGTAGCTGATAAAATTTATGAAGGGATTAAAAATTTTAGATTACGATTTCGAATAAGATAATTATTAATATACGCGTTTTAAATTTAAAGGAAATTAGCGTGGAATAAATGTTAGATATTATTAGGAAATAGTAAATAATGAATATGCCGGAAACTTAGAATAATGTAATTGAATATTGCATGGTAAAATGTGTATATAACATGTATATGGCATTTTCAAAGTTCTGTAACTATTTAGTAATGAACTGATTTCCTAAGATAACTGTGCAAATAGACAATTAATTTTAGCTATAATCAGTAACGCATTTTTGAACGGCATATTTTCGTAGCTGAAAACATCTTGTTATTTCATAATGAAGGGAACGAATATTTTACATATAATATATATATAATAATACATGTATATATATATATATATAGATAGATAGATAGATATATAATATATATATATATATATATATATATATATATATTAATAATAATCTACATTTATATCGTTATATTGAAGACATCATTTTAATTGATACTGATCAATCTGCAATTACTCGATTTCCAGTTGATTATCCCACTAATTTGGAATTAACGGAAAACCTTTTATCTAACAATACAATTAACTTCTTAGATCTTAAAATTACAATCAAAGACAATAAAACAATCACAGATTTATATGACAAACGTAAAGAATTTAAATTCAAAGTTAATACATTTACAAATTTTAAATCTTGTCTACATCATTCTGTATTTCGGAATATAATACTTAATCATTTATATAGAATAAAATGTTTATGTTCTTCTCCTCTAATTAACAATAATATTAAAAAACTAATTTATGATGCATTAAATCATGGTTTTCCAAAAAAATTCATATATTCATTAATATACAATTAGTACTTTTCTTACATGATCTATTAAAACAAATTAACACATGCGTAAACAAAATTACAAAAAAATTATAAAATAAAAAAATATCTATAAAAAATTAAAAATTGTAAAATAATATAAAAAAATATTATAGGTTGGTTGGGTGGGTAGATGTTAGAGTACGGAGGAGGGTGGTGTTGTCTGGATAATACGCAATGGTTAATTATAAAAAAAAATGGGGCTCTTGTATTATTACTATATTTTTGTTACGTATTTTATATGGATGTTTATTTGATATTTTATATGTAATTGGAGAATTTCATTAATATTATAATTAGCCTAATTATTGATTAATCTAATTTACAATTATTTGTTATTAAATTTTAAATTTACTAAGGACAATATCATATTAATTACTAATAGTATGCCATTCTTATAGTGAATAATATACATATAAGTATGTATAATATAAATAAAGTTATACTGTATGCATTAAAATTGGGTAATTATTTTTATTATTATTACTCTATTCTTTTTAATATTTATTATCGGTTTAATGTTTTTGAATGTCCCACATTCATACTTTATGGTTTTTTATGGATGTCTGAAGATAATCCACACTCTATATTTGTGCTTATTAAGTAATGGGTATTTAAGTATCATTTAACCTTCTATTTACTTCCACATGTTTTTATTTCCTGTTCATTTTATAAATATGTGATATATAATTCATAAAAAATAATTTTTATATTTAATAATTATTTATATTAATTATTACTGATTTTTATTTTGTTTTATAGCATATAGCTATATGCTATATATTATCAATGTTCTAGAATTATTTATTTCTTAGTTTAGTTTAAATAAGTTAGCTAATAGAATATATTGTATGCTTTTAAATTTTATTTACAATAGTTTTTAAATACATTGTGTGGTTTGTATTCGGTTTATAATTCTCTATATATAAGGATATGTTTGGTTTTGCTGTTTATACAGTTATTTACATTCAAATGCTTACAATTATTTATACAGTTATTTACATTCAAATGCTTACAAATATTTATCTTGCGTTAGTTGTTTAATAGAAGTAATACTAGATGGCAGCACTAAATCTGTCTCTTTAAGATAGCTCTAATTGTTAATTTTTCTAGCTCCATTTCAGTTATAATTTAATACACCAGGGGGTATTTTTAGCTAAATTTTGACGATATTGTTAAACTGTTATTAATTAATTTAATAGTGCATTTTAAATAATGTAATTAATATCTATTTATTTTATATTAGATTAAATGTGTTTAACAAGGTATTTCAAATTTTATTTCAAAATGTATTAACTGCATCCTTTGGTATCATTTACTGTGATTTCTTAACTGTTTTATTCACCTTAATCTTTTTGATATACTGGCAGCCATGTGCGCGTGGATTTTTGTAAAATACTGAAATATTAATCGGTATGGTGTTTATTATTTATATTTTATATCCTATAA
Organism: Maratus speciosus; assembly: GCA_963932465.1. Lineage (NCBI taxonomy): Eukaryota > Metazoa > Arthropoda > Arachnida > Araneae > Salticidae > Maratus > Maratus speciosus. The sequence goes on along the minus strand of OZ010799.1, from coordinate 218,213,270 downwards.
ATATTTAAATACGTTTTATTGATTCTTCCATTTCATATTATTTGTTTCTATTCTGCTTTCATTTTTAATCAATTCACTTGATTTTATGGTTGTTTGGGCACAGGGGAAAATAACTTTTAGCTTTAGCTTATTTTTCCCACAGAAAACAACCATTTTGCTTATATCATTGAATTCTGTGCCCTTGATAACGTAATTCAATGTATAAGCTTTTCAATTTTTGTCGGTGTTCACTTTTTTCTTTTTCTTCCATAATAATTCTTATATATATATATATATATATATATATATATATTTAATACTTACAGCTTTAATTCATAATATTTGACGGTGGAAGATTATGTTTAATTAATGGTTATATATATATATATATATATATATATATATATATATATATATATATATATATATATATTATGATATGATACATCTTGTTATTTTTTAAGTCAAATAAACATAATTTCAACCAGAATATGTATTTAATAAATAAAACCAAATAAATAGCACAAATTTGATGATGCAAAATTTGCTTTTTTGTTTTCTTTTACTTGGGATAAAATCCAGAGGGTTGACACCTATGCCTTTGTTAGATAAATGTTAAGAAATCAGCGAGTGCAATCAATTTTTTAAATGAATAATATGTAGAAAATCCAAGTGAATTTTGTAGATTGGGTTGATTAAAAGTAAGGTCGAGAATTTTTTCCGAAAGATAGGATAAAGTAAACTATGAACTTTGGAAATTTACATGGATATTTCATCAATGAGGGTGTGTTTTGTTTAACCCTTTCATTGGCGGTGATATGCTTATGAGGCCACTTAATTTTAATTCCCAAACGCTAAAATAGCACCAGAATTCTGGTAAAATATTGTGCATACAATAAGTATGTAAAATAGAGCCTTTTTTCTTATTTAAATATAAATATTTCTGCAAATTCCGGTGCCAATCATTTATTTCAACACTTTAGCATTGAAAATGCTTTGCCCCTGGAAGGGTTAAACAAATTTTATTCTATGCAACGGTAATGATACATATTATCTATTTTTCTTTATATTGCCCGAGGTGATAAGCGAGTTTGAAAATCCTTTTGTACACCTTATACCTCCATATAATAATTCAATATTTAAAGAAATTAATTGTGGTCCTCGGTATAGCAGGTATATACTAGTGCTCCCGATGGGATACGTATTTCAGTTATACGTTTAAACGATATACGTATATACGTATAATACGTTTCTTTGAAATACGAATACCTTAAAATATACGTTTAAACGTATCCGGATACGTATAAGGGTACATCGGTTAAACGTATATTTAAGCATACGTATATTTAAAGTATACGTATATTTCAAGTACCGTATTTACTTCTAATAACAATGGACCTCATCAGTATTACGTCAGTGAATGGAGAATAAGCTGGAAATCGGTGGCGTTACCGTAGCAATCTGCATATTATGTTTCATACCTAAAATTTTGCTATTTTCCTTTTTAAATATTTTAATTTATTTATTATCTTCTAATTTTCATTAAATAAAGTGATAAAACGTTATATAAATTTGCTGGAACAGGTTAAATTGTTTTACAAATAAATAATAATTGCTGAAAGATATAGTTGTTTTAATTATGTTCTCATAATGGTTTAAAAAAGTGCGGTATTAACAGTGTGGCATAGCTGCCAACTTGTACGGATTTTCGCTACCACTAAAATTTTATAGAAAATGTCGCCTAATTCTATCGGTGAATTGCAGTGAATGTTGATATTTAAATAAGGCAGAAATTTCTGTTAAATTTTAGTGGTAGCAGAAATCCGTACAAGTTGGCAGCTATGGTGTGGTAATGGTCTGTTCACGAACTGCTTGTCTGGGTAAATGTGGTAATGTATGCCTACGGATAAGGAGCTGTTGTCGTTGGTTTTGCCTGTTCTGAACGAGACTTTTCAGCTGCAGGTAACATAACCTCAAAACGCAGTTGTTTGAATTCGGAAACTGTTAATAAGTTAGTACTTTTATTTCAAAACTGAAAGTTATTACCGTGATTTGCAAAAAGTACTTCGCAAATTTTTACTTTGAATTTATTTAGATTTTTTGTTCATCTCATGGTATTGAGAGCAAATACCCCGTAATCTTTATATTCTGTATAAATAATGTATACAAATTGTATTCATTGTAAGTAACTAGCAAAATTAAACACTTTTTGAGCAAAGAATGAGAATATAGGGGAAAGCAGGGTAATCAGGCTCACTTAAAGGAAAACATGAATAGCTGGTCAAATTTACACAAAAATCAATAGTTTACTAATGAACAATAACTCTAAAGCATAAGGAATAGTTTGCAATTAACTAATTTGCATAAAAGTTTTAAGAAATTTTTTTTTCGTTTTATTTAAGTAACAATGGATTGAGTGGTGATGGCCGACATGGTAGGAAAATTGCGTTCAAAATTTCAATATAAAATTTATGTTGGCGTTAAATTTTGCGTAAACAAGTACTACAAAAATAAATAAAAACATGAACGTACAGCTAAATGTATGTATTTTATAGAAATAATGAGTAAATGAACATTTGAAAATAAGAGTGTGCACTTACCTTCAAGTTAGATGTTGTAGAATTGTATTATAAAACAACTTCAAACAAATAACGTGGGGACACAAAAATACTTTCCTCCCGACGGTCACTATATCCTTACTGGGAACTTACGATAAAGTTCGCTAGGTGCCGGTACCGATCGCACGTTTTGAATTCTATTCTGTTTAGAGATATCTGGGTGAGCGAAATTATCCGCTGAGCGTCATTACCCTACTTTCCCCTAAATGTCTCAGAATAATTGTGAATCCTTGTTGAGTATGGTTTTTTCTTTTTAATATTTTTAAATTTCTTTGTTCGTGTGTGTTACAGTCAGTACTGAATCGGGCGCAAATGTTATTCTTTCCACTACGCTAATGTTGTCTACTCTGTTAATGTATAATAAAAATCCATTTTTTTTAATCATGACACTCATGGTAATTTTTATACGAAATGTTAGGGCACTGCGTTTATGATTTGCTAATATCGATAATATTTTGTATAACGTATATAATTTTTTGTATAACGTACCAATAAATTTCGATTACTCGTAGGCTGACAAATTATCGACATGCAAGTTTTAGAACGCAATTGCACATGCTTAAAATGACTTGCCTTCTGTTTTCTTTTTTAGAGTAAAACATATTTTCAAAATATTTTAAATTTAGAAAACAATATTCTTAAATACAATAAAATTAGGATTACAAAACTTCTCAGGAATCGGATTGATCAATGTCACTATACAATATAAAGTAAATTTAAGTCTGTTCTGTGGCCGCATGCAAAAATAATGTTTCGTGCGAAGTGCCCATGCCATAACGTCAAAAGGAGCTAGGTGCTGTGCTACAAATCTGCGAAAGGTAGCTTTGAAGCTACCCATACCAATAGTAAAGCATTTCATAATTAACAGCATTGTTTTTAGGGAAAACAGCCAATATCTAAACTGAGGAAAAGTATTCATATTTTTTTTAAGCACCTACCTGCATACCAACCAGGAGGTAGGTAAACATTGCCCCGGTAAACCGGGACTCTATATGCAGGACTCTAGAGAATATTTCTCAATGTATCTGATCCGAAGATAAGCATTAAAGCATCTATTTTCATGCCTTGCACGAATAACGTTTCGACGTTAATACGTTTAACCGCTTGGATAAGATCCGTATATACGGTGTACCATATATGCTGTTTTGCATAATACGTATAACCGCCGTAGCCATATTATACGTATCTGAATTTCGTACCCCGTATAATACGTATTATACGTATACTCGTATAAACGTTTAATAGGGAGCACCAGTAAATACCCTAAAAGTGTCAAAATGTTATCTTTGAAAACATAGGTTTACGAAAAGGAACAAACTTTGAGAAAAATTTGAAGAATTCTAGAAGTCTAATAAAGCACACTTTTAGACAACCCTGTACGGGCACAAATTTTTTTTTTCGGAAAAATTGAAACAAAGCATTATCCTTCAAGTATCAAAGGGAATACACTAGAAACGGACTAACGCTAGAAACGGAATTTAAATATAAAAAAAATTACATTTAAGTGTTTTTGCAGCTAAGTGCCGTGCAAAGTGGACTAGGAGGATGTCCTGAATACTCCCTTATAATTGAAGAGTTGATAAAGGTGGTATGTTACAAAAAGGAGTTAATCATATGATTGAAGATAATCAATAATCCTGTACCATCTGTTGAATTACTATTTGAAAATAAACCTAATACTCACAGAAATTTTAATTGATAAACGAGGCATTTAAAAATGCTCTTCGATTCAAAGCTTTGTTCTTTTTGTATTAAAAAGATGAAAAAATTACAAACCGGAAAAATTCTAAAAGAAAACACTAATATTAAATTTTAAAAATCACTGACACTGCTCCGAAATTCTGAAGTTTTGACGATCAAGTTGCCTAACTGGACTTTTCGAAGCAAGTTATAGAAGCCAAATTATAAAAACTAAAATTCCGTTAGAATGAGATAAACAGTACCCACAATTTAATTATGAGAGTACCTCTGCTGTTTTACAGTTAAAAATTATAAAGACTATTTTCGCAGAAGTCAAACCCAGAGTACAGTTTGACCTCCATTTTTATTCAGAAATTTAGTGTCATACTAGAAATAAAGAATAGTATTTTATGCTTTATTTAATAAGAGAGACTTAACGATCACAGGAAGTAAAAGTACTTCTTTGGAAATTTCCGGTATGAATTTGAAATGTCGGTTTAAAATTTGAGGCCAAACTGACATCCCTGGTCAAGCCATCGTATTGCTGTGTATAATAATGATGAGTCATATTTTTCGCTGCAAAAAAGTTCAACGGAAAGAGGATGTATTTATATAATATGCATCCTAGTGCTGCCACAGGCGACATTGTTTTAATTTTATTTCGCACCACTTTTTGAAAAAAAAAATCTTTTACATACGCTTTGACAACATTTGCATGAGAAATATGCTACAAAATGTATTTTTTAGAAATAATGGTGCGAACAGAATATATAAATAATTGCCTGTGGCAGCCCTGACATCAGAGAACGGTTAGTGGGATTGTGAATTTTATTTAAATTAAATATACCATTTGACACAATCCGAATTTTGAGTTTCAGAACACACTGATTGGTTAACATACATAAAGCAATTTTTAAATGAAAACTCAAACTGATGTTGATACAGGGCTTGCACGCTTTTAAGCCACGCTCCATTTTGTAAGGACTCTACCACCAGTAATCGCATAAAACTATCTTCTAGCTAAAGAATCGTGAAGAAAATTATTTTTATAATAATACTGGTGGTAGAGTCCTTACAAAATGGGACGTGGCTTAATAGCGTGCAAACCTTGTGATATTTAATTACATTTTTTAGTCCACTAACAACGCTAAAAAGCCTTTTTACAGGAAAAATATAATTTAGGCACTCAAATAAAGTTTTGAAAGGTATTTAAAACGGTACTTCAGTATTAACCATATGGGTTGTTTAATAGCCAAAGAAATCGCCTAAGATTTTACTATTTACATCATCCTCATTCATTCTGAAGAATTCAGTGTTAACTCTTTCAGGGGCAAAGCAATTCCATTGGTAAAGTGTTGGCATTAATCAATGACACCGGAATTTGAAAACAAATTTATTTATAACTACTAAAAAAGCTATATTTCACACATATAATAAATCGAAATTTTTTTTACCAAAATTCTGGTGCCAATGTGCCATTTTGAATTAAAATTAAGTGGTTTCATAAACATACCACCACCCCTCAAGTAGTTAAAGCACGTAGTTCGATTACAGGGTTGCCACGCTTCAGATAATTTTCCAGGTGTGATATCAGTATTTGTTTATAGAAAAATAAATGTAGCTTAAGCGCGCGAAACTTCGCAATATTTAAGGAGAGATTTTCTGTAAGAAAATACTGGTACTGAAAAATTTCCTGGTCTGGAAATTCCCTGAAGTGTGGCAACCCAGGATTTAAATCTTTTAAACTTTCTGTTTTGTATGTTTGTTTATTTTTATTTTGATGAAATTTTAATTTCGTTGAGAAAAATTAGCTGCAGACGACATGCCGAATTGGGAAATATATATATGTTATCGTGAAAGCCAGAAATCTGGAGATTGTCGACTTTCACCCGTGAATGCCAACATTCACATAGTCGCTTTGTGTATGTCCGAAATATTTGTTAAATACCCTTATTTCTGACTTACACCAGCAAATGTCGATATTCACCATGCACGAATGGTGAATGTTGAATATGTCGGAAATATGCATTTACGTCTTCGTGTTTCAGGCTAGATAATTAAATTTTAAATCATAAGAACGTTTTATCATCTGCAATCCAAAGGTATGCACGGATATTTATAATTCTTACTCGGTTTGGATTCGACACAGGTAACTCCGTATATTTTTCTGGTATAAAATTTGAATATTCTGAAACCCATATACAGGAGATTGCTATCTCACACAAGATTTGAATTATTATTTTACCATTTGAGTGTGTAACAGCGCGATAGCGCTCCTCTTGATATGTGCCAAAATTTCAGGAAGCGCGACATCGCTACTCTTGTTATGCGCCACAATTGCGGGAAGAGCGATAGCGCTAATTTAGTTTTATGCTTAAATTACGTAGAGGGTGATAGTGCTCCTATTTGTTTTCTCAGTGTGGTGTGCATTTAAGTTGGTTGCACTAGCGAAGCGTGTGACTTCTGTATATATCGTGGGCTTCCAAGTAATACTTTATTATATATAAACCCAAACACATTCTCATTTTCTGCATATATCCACAATTGTTCTGCACTGAAATGGTTAAGTCATTCTGGGCCCAACGTCCTATTAAAGGGTTACAATATTTACTTCTCAAGACTCTTAAAGCTTTAAAATTTTCAAAATTTTAATTTTTTATATGTTAAATTCGTATTTTTCTGAACATTTTGATATAATTGTTTCCTTGAAATTTCCTTTAGAACAGAAGTTATGGCTTTTAGAATTATACCCGCTTAATAGCTGAAGCGGCGTTTCCAAAACTTTGAAGTCATTTTTCTCCAAATGACGTTTTTGGGCATAATGCACACGATATCTCAAAAACTCCTGATTTTTTTTTCATGGCATTTTCAAAACATATGTATCATAATAGTCTGTATAAACTGAACCTAAAATTTCCTTTTTATTGTTAAAAAAGTTATTATTTTTAGGCGATTATACTGTTGAAATTTTCTAAATTTTGCATTAGCTAACTACATCGTTGTATTAAAAATATAAAAATACTTTAAATACAAATTTATTTAGGTTCAGGGTAATTATTATAATCTGAAGTATAAGTAGGTACTAAAATTTTCATTCTAGTTGCAAAATTTATTTTGTAATCGTGCCGTAATCTGTTATGCTGATTTTCTGCATCTTTCATCCCAATAAAAATTGTGTCTTAAAATCAAATACATTTCACGATGTTAAATGGTGAATATGTTCTCTTTTTTCCATTTTTTCCAATTTTAAGAGTCCTGAGAACCCCCCCCCCCCCTCCCTCTAACCGATCATGTCTTTCCACTGAGTATTATTGTGTTTTAGCAAGTAGTTTTGTTATTATCTCCATGTAATAATGATAGAATCCTAATTCTAGTAATGTATCCATTATCCATTCAATTCTCTCTCTCTCTCTCACTCTTTTTTAATACAATGTATAAAATTTTTCCTTTAGCTTATAAATTATTTTACATATTTAAAGGAGTGATTGTGTTTCTGTTTTTTCTATACCCACTGTTTCTTCCTAATAGCATATTTGTCATAAGAATTTTGATAATAAATAAGGCGAAGATTACTATTTGTTAATAAATATTATAAAAATTTAGAAAAGTAATTAGCCGAAAAAACTGTTTCAGGTATATTGGTTATATTGACCAATATTTTTAGTCATCGTTAACAGAGTTGGCAGTTTAGCGGAAATTCTGTATTCAAAATATCTACCAATTTTTTTTTTTTTTTTTTTTTTTTTTTTTTATGGAAATTTTCATTGTATTTATTCAATGAAAGTCTGCCGTTAAACAAAGCGAAAATTATAATTAAAAAAATCAGGTATTCTTTTAATATAAAAGTACAATTAGTTTTCAATGCTAATCGCTAGCATTTGAACTGAAATATGAATATTCATAAAATATTAGGTTTACTTTGGAAATTTGTAGTGAAACGCGAATGCTGCATAAATTTTGCTGTATATTGTAATAATCTCTAACAAAACGTCAATATTGTAAAAATACTTACTCTGTGATAGAAATATTAATAGTGAAATCGTAAAATATTTTTTGAAAGCACCGCACAATATATGTACAAACTGTAATTTCAAACATTTGACTGAAAGTATATTTTATTTTTATAAGTTTTATTTTATCTCATATAAACAAATAAAATGTGTAAATTTTATTAACTTAAGCGAAAATTTTGCACATTAGGAAAAAAGGAATATAATGGACAATGAATTAAATGCATTTAATCATCTGTTTTATTGTTCACTGCAGTCATATCTTTTCACACTTTCACATGTATAATATTATTAGAATTAGAATACTATCATTACATGGAGATAATAACAAAACAAATGGTTAAGGCAAAGTAATACTAAATGAAAAGACGTGTTTTCTTAACTGCTTGAGGGTCGGCGGAATATATCCCACCTAATTATTATCAGGATGCAGTGCTGGAAAATTGGCGCAGGGGTGGAGTCTATTGACACCACTAAATTTTTATGGTATTAATCAGTTTAATAAAAACTCAGAAATTTGATCATTATATAAGAGGCAAAATACTACTATAATTTAGTGGTGTCAATAGGCTCCACCTCTGCGCCAATTCTCCAGCACTGTCAGGATGTGAACCAAAAACTTGTAATTACACATTTATTTTATAACTTTTTGGAAAGAAATCGTAAAATAACTTTTCCTTAATTTGATTTTTTTTTGTATATTCCGGTGTGAAATCAACATTACGGAAACACAATTATTTCCCCCTGAAAGGGTTAATTGGACACTTCACCCCGAACGAATCGAATAATATTTTTAGGATTCCATGAATAGCAATCGGCTTCATATCATAAAGAGTTCACAATATTCAAAATTTAATACCAGAAAAATAAACTGAGAAATACATGTGTCCAATCCAAACCGAGGTAAGTATTGTGAAAATGCGTACTGAACTTAGTTTAAGCAGAAAACACTTCAGAAAGTATTTTAGAGTTCTGTTCTTCTTATGTTGTCGTTATGTCTTGCTACTGTTTTTATTTTTAACTAGCTAACTTGCCCGGCGTTGCCCGGGTACGTAAAAAAACAGCACAATTGCGAAAAACCTCTGAAAATCACAATAAGATATCGCGAAAAAATTTTAAATCACTGCGCAAATTTCGAAAAGAGAATATATATATATATATATATATATATATATATTGTGTTCGAAGATTGAAAGTTGATTCAACTTCTATCAACGTCTTTCACTAATGTGAAAAAAATGGTAGAAAATCGCTAAACTACACTAAAAATCACATACAAAATACCCGAAAAATAAGAAAATTGTTATACGAAATCCGAATAAACTTTATTGAAATGAAGGTAGAAATTACTTTAGTATTATAGGTCAAAAATGGAATGTCAAAAAAGTGCAGCAGATCGCGAAGAACCGTAAATATCGAATTAAAAATCACCTGATGACGTAACAAACACGTGTAAAGTGTTTAATGTCAAATAAATTTGACATTTTTGATCACCCATTATTGGCATTTAATCTTATAGTTTGGCGATATTTTTTTTAGGCTATGGGATAATCAGGTAGAACTACAAATTATTTCTGTTCGTATTTAAAAGTAGATAAATAACTCTTCTTTATATAAATAAATAAAATAAATATTGAAAAAAAAAAATGCTTATATGTATATGAAAAGTAAATAGTTTGCCAGTAAATATACGTAAAATTCACTTCACTCGCCAAGGCCATTTTCTCTAACTGACCAAAGCCCATACATTAAAAATATACCAAATACTCTTCAATCTGTTGCCTGATACTAAGTAATCACAATAATGTAAATAACTATTAGGCATAGATACGTACCGGGTTTGGCGCGATGTTTTTTCACGCCAATTTGGTGAAAACATCGTTTTCGAATGCCAGTTACATATATATATTTAAATTATTTTCTATTGTTTTAAAAGGAAATAGCAATAAATAATGCAAAGTTTAATTAATATTATAGTACAAAACAGTTTATATAACTGTAAAAAAGAAAATAAAAGTAAATAAACAATTTATTAATAAATAAACAACAATAGCCGAGTTACCATGTCAGGCAAAATAACGCCATTTTGGAGCCCATTATGTACCATGGAGCGTATATGACATCTGTGCCAACAAAACTTTCAATAATGTAGTAAATATGGCATTTGATGGTGGCTTGATTATCGAAGATTATAAAATATGTGTGTATATGGTACATTTTTACACTAAAATTTAAATACTTGACTACATAGTTATAATTTTAAATCCTTTTTATATAATTTACATTTGAATATAAAGATTTACTCCAAAATGTTCTCCTATACTTAAAAAAAATTATTGCTACGTTCGCCTGGCTTATTTCACGCTTTGTCCTTTGTGGCTTAAAATTGCATTGTTTGGCGACCAAGGTAACAATTAAATGGCATATAACTCACAAATAAAGCCTTTCTCCTGTAAGACATAAGATGGGAAAATTACATAAAAATGATAATTAAATTGAATTTAAAAAAAAGAAGGACTAAAAGACTGTTACTTAAATTTTATTTCTTCAAGTTTTTTCAGGCACATTTTTATTAACCTGGCGAAGCGAAAAATCATGTATATTATAGCGTATATTATAGCGTATATTATTATACTAGCCGCCGTCGCCCGCTACGCTGGTCGGTTTTTCTAAAGAAATCTTGAATGAAACAAAATATATCTGTGAATTTGATCATGCGTTTTAAAGCAATATGGACATTTACCTGGTGTATCCAATCGAATTGCTGAAAGCAATATAAATGTCAATACGCTATTATATCTTTTATTGGGTCATACAAAATTTAGACTGTTAAGGACCAATTTCTTTAGCTGATCTGTTAGTGTAGGATTCGGTAAAGAACAATAGAACAATATGTAATACACTAAAAGCTTCATGAAAAATTATCAATGCAAGTCTCATCAGAATCTTTTAATTGGACTTATTGAAAAGGCTGATCGTTCATAATAATTGGGTTCACCTGATTCTGGAACTTTCATCTATAATTCTACAATCAAGCAACCTAACAACCAAGCAACAGCAAATGATATGTGCTTTATACTAAAACATTCACTGAAAAATTAACTAACCGATCATGTTGCATCGAAATCCACTTACCAGAATCTTTTAAACTGGAAAATATACCGAAACTTTCCCTAGAAATGATCTAATTAACAGTTTAAATCCCATAAAAATTCATTCAGTGGAACCTTAAAAAAAAACAAATCTTTCAAAATTGGGTTCATCTGATTTAGAACTTTCCCCATAATTATTTAACTAAGCAACGTAGAACGTTATATTTTATACTAACATCTTTTCTGAAAAATTATATAACTAACAATCTAAGTCCGGTGAAAATCTATTCAGCAGAACTCAAGATATAGGCGGCCGGAATGAAATTTCTCTTTGCATTACATATATATTGAGATAGTTAAATATAACTTTCATAATCGCGTTAACCTGATTATAGAACTCTCTGGGAGGTAGGGGTAAGTATATACTGCATCACTTCTGAATTTTTTAAGGAACTCAGCTCAGCTTCCATAACTATAGCATGTATACTCTCTAGTAGACCCTATCTCTGTAGCGTATATCTTCCAATTTTCTTTACTGTACCACTGAGAACTTTTTCCGCATAGCTCCGTAACTAAACAACACAGAATGATATGATAAATATTGAAAAAATCCCTGAAATATTATCTAACTTACTGTGCATTTAATTAGTTGACTTGAAATCTTTCATAATCGAGTTCACCTAATTTTAGAACTCCCGTAGCAACTTAGAATGATGGTTTTTACATTAAACCATTTATAAACCAAATTTACTATTTAACAGTGTAAGTTCTACAAAATTCTGTTCAGTAGAATCTGAGTTACAGTCATATTTACAATATTTATTGGTCATTAAACCCTTTTTCTTTACAGTTGAAATAAAATCAGTAACTGTTTTGGTACTTCCCTGATATGCCAACACCATTGTCACCAAGCGTAATAGTTGGCACAAAAATGAAATGATACATTTGAAAAATATATATACAATTTTGTTGATAAAAAAAATGAGCATTTAAAAAATATAACTTTTGAAAATTACAGACTTTGACCTACCATTTTTTTTTTAAATCAATAATAATAATGGTACTACTTGGTTATCCCGTCGACCAAAAATCTATTGCCAAACTATAAGATTAAATGCCAATAATGGTTGATCGTAAATGTCACATTCACTTGACTTTAAGCAAGTGACACGTTTTTACGTCATCAGGTGATTTTTATTTCTACGTTTTAAATATATTTTTATTAATGTTATACTAATTTATTTGTTCTTCCGTTATTTAAAATAAAAATTATGTCAATTTGTATAATTTAGTAAGTGGTTTGGCGATCTATATAATTTCGCGAAATTGGTCGACTTGTACCAAAATAAATACTTAAAATATAAGAATAAATATTTTGCAAGTAATAAAATATAGTCAATTTAAACTGCAGTCTAGAAATTGTAAATGTCTTTTACTACTGAAGCATGGCGTACGTAATACGTATGTCTCACATTGCAGTAAACATTTCATTCTTTCTATGAAGACATTCATGGTTTTTTTAACAAAACATTTTTATATGCATAATTCCTAACTTCTGAAATAATTTTATTGTAGCTTCCTCATCATCAGATAACTGCGAAATGGTAAAATCTATATCAGTATCAGTAATAAATATTTTCTATTCAAAAAATAACAAATAGCAATTTAACAAATTACAACGACCATTTGGAAAATGATTTTTTCAAAGACTAAATTTTAAGACATAAAAAATCGCACGGAGTTGATCCTACATTACGTACGCCATGGATTAAACGATAACATTCCTTGAACCATCGTGAACAAATTTTAAAAGAATTTTCAGTTTTACAATTTTCGGTACTGTAAATTTTTAAACTTCTACGGAGCTGGTCATTCATTACGTACGCCATGAATTAAACATTAATAGTGTTATTACACGTAAAAATTGCAAGATTTCCTGAATTTTGTGTATTATCCAAGCATTTCATTGGCTGTTCGGGAAAAGGCTTTTCTATCATCAGATTTCCAAAAAATATCACGACCAATTTTAAATAAAATTTCATTCTTAAACTTCTAAACATCCGACAATATTACTTTTTATACCGTCGGATAGAGAAAAAAAAATGTACTTTTAAATACAATTTGTTTGAAAGCTGTATCTCAATTTGTTTCTGATTTATTAAATTTTTTTGTAGTTTTTATTACTTTTTTGTCATAGTGGCAACACTCTGTTGTCCATCGTTGTTGAAACCAAAGGGAAATACAGATTATGTATATACCAATCAGATAACGAATAAATTGCGGATTAAACCAACGAAAACGTTCAGATATGCTTTTGATTTCCTACCCTGACGAGAACAATAACCATTTTTCCAAATGGTTAAAAATTAAAGTTTTGCGAGATTATGATGGAATAAAATAAATTCCATCATTAAAAATTCCTGCATAAAAATATTCACGTTCAATAATTAGCAAATGTTAACGTGTGGTACGGTTTGCAATAAAAATCGTTTGCATGATTAGGGTTGAAATAAATGGCGAGATACCATACATTTTGGCATGGTATCGCGACGAAAATTAGAACGAAAAAGTACCACAGTTTTATTTTTTAATTTTTGAGGCGTTTGAATTTTTTTTTAATTGACGAAGTTGTTTTTATTTAATTAAAATGATTGGTTAAAAAAATATTCAATTTGAATTTTTTCCCTTGCTGCAGTAACAGAATGAAAAGAATGAGTTTTTAGAAATGATCACTTGAAAAATTCAGGTATTGGCGCCAAAGATAGTGCCAAATTAGAAAAATATGAAATATCTCTCGAACTATTGGGTTTAAAAGAATTTAGTTAGTACCATTCAATTCAGCATACAAAAATACACCAAAATATGTTATCAGTTGAAAAATAACTATAAAATCAGATTTTTAAGGATTTTTTTTTAAGTTTGTTCTCTTTTTTACCCCCCTTAGGGGTGGAATTTTGGAAAATCCTTTCTTAGCGGTACTCTATATCATAAGAAGTATTTTTACCCCGATTTTCAAGACTTTTGGTTCAGTAGTTTTGGCTGCGCGTTGATTAATACAAAATCCAGACTTTCTTTTATATATATAGATAAAGCGCCAAATAATGTATCAATTACTTCTTTCATACTAATTTATTTTTTAAGTTTTATAAACATTCCTTTCATATTTAAATTAAATATTTTCATTTTATAAATTTTACCTCGCATTAAAAAGGTTTTTGATTCTTTTTTTTTAATTAAACAAATAACAGTTATTTTCTAGTAATTTGCGAGTTGTTTACATTATTTTATAATGGATATAGCCATTTCAATTCATTTATCAACTATAATTTTCGGCAAAATGACCACTGGCAAAACTTTCGTAGAAAATATCAATAAAATACAATAATCTAAGCATTGTATCATGTTACTTTTATTCACAATTTAATTTACTTGGATTCCCTTAAATATAATTAACATAATCCCTTAAGTTAATATTAGTTTTTGTTGCATTAAAATAGCTCAATTTGTTGATTTTCTGTAAGAAAGTAATCCATATTGGTTTACAATGGAAGTCTATGGAAATTTGGCGAAATATTAGAGATATCACCAAGTTGGTGTCACATTTGGCGACTCATTTTGGTCGCCAAATTTGGCGATATACTGCCAAGTTGGCGACAAACTTAGCTGCATTTAGCGACAGAACTATGTCCCTCTACGGTAACCTCCTTATAGGTATGGAAATTTATTAAATTCTGTTCAATAATTGCATAAAAAATTCGCTAAAAATTCAAAAATCGCTGCACGAATTGGGAATAAACTTTCTTGAAAAGAGAACAAAATTTACTATATTGGGTTAAAAGAAAGAAACCATATTCTTCTCACTTATATGGAAAAATCGCCTCGAAACATAAAAAAGCGCTAAAAATCGCATAAAAAATTACATTTAAAAAAATCTAATCACAAAATCGAAAATCGGTCTTCGAGGTGCAAAACTTCATATATAGGCGTACCTTTTCCCCAAATTTTGTAGCTCTACGTGCAGTGGTCTCTTCAGAACGCCGTCGACACACTCACTCACTCACACACAAACTTCTTTCTTTATTATTATAGATAATTTACTTGGATTCCCTTAAATACTAGGACTTCCCTCAGAGGGATTAGTCTGAGCGATATTACTGAGAACATAGATTTAATAATAACATGTGGAAGCAAAGAAAATGAGATGTTATCTTTAATTGTCCATATACTGCGAAAATTTGAAATGATGAAAATAAACGAATTATAGAATTACAAAATCTTATATATAAGTTCGTATACACTGTTTAAAAAAAATGGGAAATCAAACCATTCAAGACAGCCATGCATGGATATAAAATTGAAAGTACGCAATATATTAAAAGTAAAATAGAAAATGAAACACTAATTTACTTATATCGGAATTTTAAATGTATAAAATGATGTCAAGAGCATAATCAGACGCTCCGCACCAATTTGCGTAACTTTAAATGAGAAATATATGATGTTTAAAAAGAATGGACTATACTTTATATGGTGTGTGCTCCCCCGGAATAGTTAATATTGTACAATATCTGTTTTCCACGGATGCAATGAGGTTGTCGATAACATTTAAGGAATTCTCTTCTCAAAATCTAATATAGTATCAAAGTACCGAATACATCAAATGTGGCATGCAATGCTTCGTTAGAGTGTGTTTTAGATATGCTCGATCGGATTTAAATGATGTGTGTATGCTGGCCACTACATATGCTGTATTGTTTTGTTTTCAAGCATATTCTGCACAAGTTGAGCTGTATTTAGCATGTATTAAATAAAAGAAATTGGCAATGATTAAACATAAAGTATGACACAAGATCCGAATATATCGTCTGCATAACTTTTGAGCTATCAAAGTGTCATTTGAAGTATTTTACAAATCCATACATATTTATTCAGCAAATCATGCAAGCTAACATACGCCAATATGAACCCGATTACAAAATTTCACCAGAATAAGTTAATAAATAAAAAATCTACTAATGATAATTGAGAATATGACCTTATGATAAAATGTCTAGAAAAATGAATCCGATAAAAAATTCATATCACATTTAAAACGGCACTTCCCTCTGTTAGTGGCATTGGCGAAAGAGAGAAAAGCCTAGAGAAGAAACACTTTAACAAGTACTTTCGGGCAACCTACTCACTGTTTCATACAGGTGTTTATTCAATATTTACACAATTTATTTAATACTAGGTGGATATCTATCAGTTTTGTTGCATTTAAATCGCATGTTTTGCGGAGGAAATGCAGCATTATGAAATATTTAAAGTTGCTGTACCTAATAATTCCAAATTAATGGTAATTGAGATCGCTTTCCGTTAATTTCATCTTTTTAAATTTTAATTTTTTTAGAAACCATACATAGAGACAATTGTATACTTTAAAACTAACCCGAAGCAAAATTTCAAGATTTTGGGCTCAGCAGTAACAGAGAAATAGAAAATTTTTTGAAAGTTTTTTGTTTCTGCACTGTTTTTTATAGCGACATTTTTAGAAATTGTTCTATTGCGAGAATTTACGTCATGATAAATACAGCCATGTCAATTTTTATGTTTATATTCCTAACAGTTCCATGTTCTTCGTTACTTATATCATCTTTAGATCTTTTTCCGCTTTGTTTAGTCTTTCTATTTTTTAGAATTCGTTCTACAACGAGCATTTAAATCTTATTAATTACTACCATGCCAAAGTTTTAGTTTCTAAACCCAACAGTATCCCAAAAATTTCAGTATTCCAAATAAATCATAGTTTAGAACCTTTCTAGAAATTTTTTCGTTTATCCGTCAAATCCAACCTTTTAGAGAGTGTTCTTTACGAGTATTTACATCTTAAAAGTAACTACCGCACCAAATTTAAAGTTTCTAACCCAATCAATATCGCCGAAATCACAATTTTAGGACTTTTTTGATCCTGCAGCGATGTAGGTTCTTGCACTGACATAAAATAGTCTTTTTTTCGGAGCAGAGATCGCCACCAACATTTTTTTAAAGTTGGTTATATAGTTTCAGGGATAACACCTCACAAACGTACAAGCATTAATAATATTATATACTTTATAATATTATAACGCTTTATAATATTAGCATTAGATGTACAGATACAAAAGCCATTTGTCTGTTGGAAGCTACAGTGCCGGCGTTGCCCAGAATTTGAAGGATGTTTGTTCTGAAAAATCAATTTCAAAATTTAACATACAACACAAAACAAACATTAAAAAAAGCAGTCGAAATGTTGTTGAATGAATCATATGAAAACGCTATATAAAAATGTATAAATGTATATATCAGACGCAAAAGAATACAGCTATAAATGAAATTATTTCAATTTATAATTGGAGCAATAATGTTAAAATACGCCAATATTTCCCTAATCGGGTTTTTATTATGCTTCAATACATTTTTCACACTCATATGACGTTATACTATATCCACCATGCCCTTTATATTTCCAATATGACGTAATATTTTCCTCTTTCACGTGGAAACCTTAAAATAGAAAAGTTATGAAGTTATATTCATTTCATTTAAATTCGTCAAACCATTTATTTCATTTTCATATTTCACGTGAATATCTTGCTATAGAAAAGTTATGACGTAATATCCACCTTTTTTTTTAAATTTGGCAAACTCTTTATTTCATTTTCATTTTTCACGTGGAAATCTTGCAGTAGAAAATTAATTGTTGTAGTAATAATTTCATTGTGTTTTTTAATTGTTGGCAACTGCTATAACGAAAAATGTTTAAATTTGATAAGAAATTGCTGTTAAATTGGTGGTTTTTTATTAATTAAAAATTAACTATAAGTTATTTCGATTCCGTATTACTTTAGTTGTCTCGGCCATGTTTTAATACACATGTACGTATCTCTTCACAATTTTGGCTTCCAAATTGTGGATTTTTTATAGAATTACAAAAAGACAGATAGACAAGTTTTCATTTTTATATATCTCTCTATTCTATGAAAAGTAACTAACGCTGTCACCGCCGCCGCCGTCGGTTTTGAATTTTTTGTGACCGGAGGTCTTTCTTCGTTAATATTAAGAAAACTATTGCATACATATATATGAAAATCGGTGATATTATAGCGAAACGTTTGATCAACACACTAATGCATAGAGTTTTCAAATCGAAGAATTATTTTAAGAGATATTTAATGCTAAAATTGGACAAAATCGTTCCATTAAAAAAAAATTTATAAGATCAAATGCTATACATGGGAATTTAATCAGTTTTAGATCATTTTATTCAATAGAAGATCCCGGTCTGCAGATTTCATTAATTTTTTTTTTTTAATTTGACTCATTTTTTGAGGTTTTATTTCTATTTTAAATTCAAATATTCAGCATTTTGACAGATATTTTTTACATATTTTAGAAAATGGTATTAATTTAAACTGTTGCCAACTGTATAAACAGCGCAAACAATAATGTTTGCTTCAAATAAAAAAAATATTTACACGTTACTATTATAAACAGAAAAAAACTTTCAAATTACAAATAAATAATTAGGTATAAAAAGCAGGCACTTATTGGAAATTACGCCATAAAAACTATATTTACATGTGAATTTTAAAAGAGAAAGGATATTGTAAAATAAATTCATTAACATGCGATAGAAATCTGAAATAGAACAAATTACGTCACATTACACTCATTATGCAAAATGAACAAAAATTAGTATTGCAAAACAGTTTAAATTTAAAAATTGCGCGAGACAAAATATTAGAGGTTAAATATTAGATTTTTTGAAAATTTTATTATTTGTCGTTTGATGTGAGGTGTTCAGCTATAAGTATGGAAATTTTTACTTTTCAACATAATTAGCGGCTGAGTTAGAAAAATTGCTTTAAATACACAAGTTAGAGCCCAGAGGGTTAAATATTAAGCCTTTTTCAAAATTTTATTATTTGCTGTTTGATGTGAGGTGTTCAGCTATAAGTATGCAAAATTTCATGTCTCCAACTTAATTAGGGGCTGAGTTAGAAAAATTGCTTAAAATACACAAGTTAGAGCCCAGAGGGTTAAATAATAGACTTTTTCAAAATTTTATTATTTGTCGTTTGATGTGAGGTGTTCAGCTATAAGTATGCAAAATGTCATGTCTCCAACTTAATTTGGGGCTGAGTTAGAAAAATTGCTTAAAATACACAAGTTAGAGCCCAGAGGATTAAGTAATAGACTTTTTCAAAATTTTATTATTTGTCATTTGATGTGAGGATTTCAGCTATATGTATGCGAAATTTCATGTCTCCAACTTAATTAGGGGCTGAGTTAGAAAAATTGTTTAAAATACAGAGGTTAGAGCCCAGAGGATTAAGTAATAGACTTTTTAAAAATTTTATTATTTGTCGTTTGATGTGAGGTGTTCAGCTATAAGTATGCAAAATGTCATGTCTCCAACTTAATTAGGGGCTGAGTTAGAAAAATTGCTTAAAATACAGAAGTTAGAGACCGGAGGGTTAAATATGACTTTTTCAAAATTTTATGATTTATCGTGTTATCGCAAGTGTTCAGCTATAAGTATGCAAACTTTCATGTCTCCAACTTAATTAGGGGCTGAGTTAGAAAAATTGCTTTAAATACACAAGTTAGAGCCCAAAGGGTTAAATATTAAGCCTTTTTCAAAATTTTATTATTTGTCGTTTGATGTGAGATGTTCAGCTATAAGTATGCAAAATTTCATGTCTCCAACTTAATTAAATTAGGGGCTGAGTTAGAAAAATTGCTTAAAATACACAAGTTAGAGCCCAGAGGGTTAAATATTAGACTTTTTCAAAATTTTATTATTTGCCGTTTGATGTGTGGTGTTCAACTATAAGTGTGCAAATTTTCAAGTCTCCGACATATATAGTTTCTGAGAACGGGCTCTGTGACAGACGGACAAACAGACAGACAAAGGAGTGAGACGGGTAGGGTTTCGTTAGATGGACGAAACTCTAAAAACATGCTGCGGATGACTGTAAAAACATCCTAAAATTACATTACCATCGGCGATCTACCAATCCCGAATTTAGTTTATATTCGTTTCATATATTCTTATTCTTTGTGCGGCCCTGTAAAATAATTATCAATATTATATACAGTAAAACCTCTGAATAGCGGACACCCCGAGAATGCAGAATTTGTCCTCTATTTAGAGGTGATCGCTACTGAGAGTAAAACATGGACAGTTATTTAAGAGTTTGTAATCGAAAAAATGTCCGCTAAATAGAGGTATCCGCTAATCGTGTGTGTCCGCTATGGAGGTTTTACCAGTAAAACTTCTGAATAGCGAACACCTCGGGAGGGCAGAATTTGTCCTCTCTTTGGAGGTGTTCGCTACTGAGAGTAAAAAATGTACAGTTATTTAAAGGTTGGTAATCGAAAAAATACCCGCTAAATAGAGGTGTCCACTAATCGGGTGTGTCCGTTATGGAGGTTTTACTGCATAATAATATCATCCTTTACAAGAAAACTGCATGCTGTATGATAGACAGACAGACATCCAGAGGAAGATAACCTCCGGATCAATAAACACTCATGTCTTTTGTTTTAATCATCCACAATTGTATGTCATACAACATGCCAGATTTTATACAACAGGCTAAAAACGGTCACCGTGGTACGGAATACTGTATTATTATTTGTTTGCCCACCTAAACTGGTTGCCACGGGTTGTTGCAAGGTTTGTGATCACGTGGTTGAAACTGATTTATTCAATATTACTGCGTGCGTATTTTTTTTTATTTGCCCCATGTGTTCAAACCAGTTGTCTACGAAAACATCAACCGGTGAAAGTGACGCACACTAAATTTCTGTGACGTATGCAGATAAATTGTGCTTTTTTAAGAGTTTTTTCTATATAATTTTTAAACGGTTTTGAACTTATTTTTCATAATATGTGCATTCAGTAGGCGACCCTCATAGGTACCTTCTGGTGCAATCAGAAACGAAATCCGACAAATATTTTTTGAGTTATGCTTGACGAAAGGTTTTTATTAGGCTTTTTCTTTAGTAGGACATGGCTTTAATATCCATCGTAGTAGTAAAGTGTCCGGACAGTAATATTTCGCTGAGTATTAGCCTTCGCTTCGCTCAGACAATAATTAACATAATACCTTAAGTTAATATTAGTTTTGTTGCATTAAAATATTTCAATTTGTTGATTTTCTGTAAGCAAGTAATCCATATTGGTTTGCAATGGAAGTCTATGGGAATTTGGCGAAATATTAGAGATATTGCCAAGTTGGCGTCACTTTTGGCGACTCATTTTGGTCGCCAAATTTGGCGATATACTGCCAAGTTGGCGACAAACTTAGCTGCATTTGGCGACAGAACTGTGTCCCTCTACGGTAACCTCCTTATAGGTATGGAAATGTATTAAATGCTGTTCAATAATTGCATAAAAAATTCGCTAAAAATTCAAAAATCGCTGCACGAATTCCAAATAAACTTTTTTGAAAAGAGAACAAAATTTACTATATTGGGTTAAAAGAAAGAAACCATATTCTTCTCACTTATATGGAAAAATCGCCTCGAAACATAAAAAAGCGCTAAAAATCGCATAAAAAATTAAATTAAGAAAAATCTAATCAAAAAATTGAAAATCGGTCTTCGAGGTGCAAAACTTCATATATAGACGTACCTTTTCCCCAAATTTTGTAGCTCTACGTGCAGTGGTCTCTTCAGAACGCCGTCGACACACTCACACACAAACTTCTTTCTTTATTATTATAGATAATTTACTTGGATTCCCTTAAATATAATTAACATAATCCCTTAAGTTAATATTAATTTTTGTTGCATTAAAATATTTCAATTTGTTGATTTTCTGTAAGCAAGTAATCCATATTGGTTTACAATGGAAGTCTATGGGAATTTGGCGAAATATTAGAGATATTGCCAAGTTGGCGTCACTTTTGGCGACTCATTTTGGTCGCCAAATTTGGCGATATACCGCCAAGTAGGCGACAAACTTAGCTGCATTTGGCGACAGAACTGTGTCCCTCTACGGCAACCTCCTTATAGGTATTAAAATGCATTATATGCTGTTCAATAATTGCATAAAAAATTCGCTAAAAATTCAAAAATCGCTGCACGAATTCCGAATAAACTTTTTTGAAAAGAGAACAAAATTTACTATATTGGGTTAAAAGAAAGAAACCATATTCTTCTCACTTATATGGAAAAATCGCCTCGAAACATAAAAAAGAGCTAAAAATCGCATAAAAAATTAAATTAAAAAAAATCTAATCAAAAAATCGAAAATCGGGCTTCGAGTTGCAAAACTTCACATATAGGCGTACCTTTTCCCCAAATTTTGTAGCTCTGCGTGCAGTGGTCTCTTCAGAACGCCGTCGACACACTCACTCACTCACAAACAAACTTCTTTCTTTATTGTTATAGATAATTTACTTGGAATCCCCTTAAATATAACTAACATAATCCCTTAAGTTAATATTAGTTTTTGTTGCATTAAAATATTTCAATTTGTTGATTTTCTGTAAGCAAGTAATCCATATTGGTTTACAATGGAAGTCTGTGGAAATTTGGCGAAATATTAGAGATATTGCCAAGTTGGCGTCACTTTTCGCGACTCATTTTGGTCGCCAAATTTGGCGATATACCGCCAAGTTGGCGACAAACTTAGCTGCATTTGGCGACAGAACTGTGACCCTCTACGGTAACCTCCTTATAGGTATGGAAATGTATTAAATGCTGTTCAATAATTGCATAAAAAATTCGCTAAAAATTCAAAAATCGCTGCACGAATTCCGAATAAACTTTTTTGAAAAGAGAACAAAATTTATTATATTGGGTTAAAAGAAAGAAACCATATTCTTCTCACTTATATGGAAAAATTGCCTCGAAACATAAAAAAGCGCTAAAAATCGCATAAAAAATTAAATTAAAAAAAATCTAATCAAAAAATGGAAAATCGGGCTTCGAGGTGCAAAACTTCATATATAGACGTAATTTTTCCCCAAATTTTGTAGCTCTACGTGCAGTGGTCTCTTCAGAACGCCGTCGACACACTCACTCACTCACACACAAACTTCTTTCTTTATTATTATAGATTAATGTATTTAATTTTTCAAAAAAAAAAGGGATCGCGACTCACTACAGTATTCATTCAATATAAATTAGGATATTGAATTAAAAAAATAAATGGTCAAGAGCGAGTATTACTCTCTCACAGAGGGTTCCGTACAATAAATATATGAATTAGTAATTGCATTATTAAAAAAAAAACCGTTGCTAAAAGAATACTACCACTTTGTAAAAAACTATGCAAAGTAGGGTTGGGTATAACAGTATATATACTAGAAAAATGTAAATGGATATACCATGAATGTTCAAAGATATATGGAACATAAAAACTATCAAACATAGCTATTCTGTATAACTCATTTTTACTTTCTTCTATCTTTACAAGAAGAAAGAACTGGATTCGCGAAAATTACCGAATTCCGGTTTTCGACGGATTTATACGTTTTAGGGTACAGAGGTAATGGAAAAAATGTTTTTACAAATTGTCTGTCTGTGAGTCTGTCTATCTGTGTGTGACACAAATTTTGTGGGCGCTCTATCTTAAGAACTACTGAACGGAATTTAATAAAACTTTAGATTCAGTTAGTCCCTGATATAAATTGATGCTGATTACTTTTTAAATCACCTAGCAGCTGGCGCTGTTATGCTGCATTATTCATGATTTCCACAATAGCTATATCTCAAGAACTAAAGTATGGATTTTCAGAAAACTTCAGATTCAATTAGTCCTTGATATAATTCGGTGCTGATAAACTTTTGGTGTAAAATTTTGTTACAGGGGGGGGGGAGGGTCATGTGACATATCTATAGTTAGGTCTTGACCTAAACTCCACAACCCTGACTTTCGTTTCCTTTTTTTAGTTCTTTTTTAGCCTGCAGGGGGCGTTTTTAGGCGTTTTTTGGAAGGTTCTTGAAAACCCCCAAGTTTGGTGTCCACAGAAAGGTCATGACATAAGCTCTTCATCTATGATCTCATCCCCTATTTCAACTCACAATTTAGGCAGTAGTAGGCTCTTTAAGGCGCATTTTCAGACATTTCTCAAAATCTTATAGAGAGTCGTACAGGAAGCCAGTATTTTAAACTTCATAGATTAAATTCACAATTGCATATGCTACATGCCATTTCGGTATTGTAAGGGGACTCTAAAAGGGTTAACTTTTCAACTTCTTTTAAATAAGCTCTGAAACATGGCAGGTGACATCAAATTAAAATTCCCGTTGAACACTCATGATCCCTGACGTTATTTACTCCCCCAACTTCCCCCACCATTACTTTTTCATCATACCAAGTGCAGCATGAACTTCTTTCAATCACAGGCAAGCCTTAAAAAGTTCATTTAGTTTTTAATATTCCCTGACTTGTTTTACTTCAGTGAAAAACCTCAAAACTGCAGGACTGGTCTACAGTTAATATTAGACATTTCGTGCAACTACCTATGGCAAAATGCGTAATTATCAAATGTGAAAAACATTCACAGGACATGCCATATATCATTGGTAAGGTTTAGTGGAGAGAAACAGGAAACTTGAATAAACTTGTCAACAATGTGTACATAAATGTAAATAAAGATTAGATGAAAAGAACTTGAAAGTTACCAAGAGAAAAATGTTTGTAAATGGCACATCGAGAGCAATGAGGTATATGAGCATTGAAACTCTTTTTATTTATTTATTTATTTATTTTTATTTATTTATTTATTTTTATTTATTTATTTATTTATTTATTTATTTTTATTTATTTATTTATTTATTTATTTATTTATTTTTATTTATTTATTTATTTATTTATTTATTTATTTATTTTGGTCAGTTTTCTTCAAAATTATGTCCCCTAGTTTTTGTAACTTATCTTCCAAAGCCTCTATATATTTTTTTACCCTTAAGATTACTAAAAACCCCCCGCTGTCCGATCATTAATTTTTTATCTTACTCATTTACGGTGATCTAGGTCACTGATTTTTACTTTAAACTCTCCTATTTTCCTTTTCCTTCAAAAAGCATGGTTGGGTCCTGGTGATGCCTGGGCCATAATTGAAAAAGTGAATTAATTATATTAAGTGAAAACGCTGTGCAAACAGTATAATCAGGACCGAAAAAGACACAATAGAAGACATAAGCTGATAGAGAAAATCAGAAGTATTTTTATTTACTGATATTATAAAAATATATATTCACAATGAAACACGGCGATCCGCCAAATGAAAAAGAGTTGCAGTCGCAAAGGAATGATTCCTCTGTCATAACAGAGTCAGATGAAGACGGGGTGAAGTCTAACGACAAAGAAACACAGCTACCACAGCGAGCAAACAAAAATTACCAGCCGGAAGATGAACTGCTGCAATTGACGCCGAAACAGCATCACGAATGACGATACTGGTTTTAATAGATCACATGGTTAGACATCTAAAGAAACGCGACAAAGGAAGTAATGAAAATGTACAAAAATACCGAAAGTTTTTGGAAGAGAAAGCGGAGGAAATAGAGAAAGAAAGCGTAAGACAACACGACAAGGCTGAGAAGGAAGAACACCAGGAACGAGACACGTTGTCGAAAATTGCAGACCAAGTACTAGAACTCATGCACCAACTACAAACGCAGTTAGCGTCAAACAAAGAAGTAAAGATAAAGAATACCATGTCATCAGTAATCAAAAACTTTAAGCAAACAACAGACAGAAGAAAATGTTCACTTAATAACGAAACTCAGCGAAAGAATTAAATTCCAAGAAGAGTTAATCAAACAGACAAAACAAGATAAAATCGAAAGAGAAGATCAATTGATCAATGATATGAACAAAATCATACAACAGAACCATGAACAAATGGAAAAAAGACTTGTCGAACATGTTACCACTCTTCAGGCAGAAAACCGAAAGGACTCAACTAATCATAGAGACGGAGAAACAGCAATAGAAAATGACCGATCAACATATGCAGAAATGACAAATTTTCCATCGCTCCCACAAGAAAGACCGACACTAATATTAACACCAAAAGACAAGGAAAGAAAAATGCCAATAATAAAGAAAGTTCTCAATTCTATGAATATGGCTGAATTACCACCAGTAGACTGCCAAACAACTAAACAAAATAAAATAATAATAACATGTAAAAACAAATTTGACCTAGAACAGGTGAAAGATCAAATCTGCACTACAGAAGATATGGCGGGAAAACTGGATATTAAAGAACCAAACCCGAAAACAGCCCGAGTGATAGTCTTTGGAGCCCCAGAAGCCCCAGTAGTCACACAGAAAAACGTAGAAAGAGAAGCAGACAGTTCACAGAACAACTTAGAAGAGCAACAAGAGCTATCTGAAAAACAAGTACTCTATCCGGCTTTGGAAAGAGCTCTGAGGAGGAAGGTCCAATATAAGCTGATAAGAGTATTGAAAGGAAGAGAGGGCGAGGAAACCTCTCACTTGGTGTTGCAGCTACTGGATAGAGATGCACTGCAACTAATGGCAGAAAAATTGTGCATAGGATTTAACCGGTGCACGGTAAGACGGTATGTCTTCATTCAAAGGTGTTATCACTGTCAGGAAATAGGGCATACAGCAAGAGTGTGTCAGAATGCAGAGGCCTGCGCTAAATGTGGCAAAGGCCACAACATCAAGGATTGTGCCTCAGAAAAAGAAGAGTGTGTTAACTGCAAAAAAGTGCTCGACTACTACAAGGGGGACCATAGGAAAGCTGGACTATATGAAAAACATCCATCTTACGATCCATCCTGCAGCGTGTATCAGCGAAAGAAACAAGAAGCGCTAGCGTCATTGTCTTATAGAGGTAAAAATTCAAATTAATTCAACAAAATTTACAGAACAACAGATCACAAACCGCTGCTTTTATGAAATTCCTCTCAGACTCGGACTATTCCCTGGTTTGTCTTCAAGATGCATACCTTTATGAAAATAGACCTCTATCACTTCCTCGAACAACACCATGCTATAGTTCAAGATCTAAAAAAGCCCATATTTTAATCTTAGACCAAAACGTAAAACATAATCTCTCTTCTAAACACTATAACTCAGTTTTTATAAATTTAGACCTTCAGCCTTTAACCTTAACCATTGGCAGCCTCTATAGCCCCCCGAGTGCTGACTTTGATGGGGATATTGAAAACGGGCTGGGTTCTAAAAATCAGAGCCCATTGCAGTTGGTTCTCGGTGATTTTAACGCTCAAAGTCAGCTTTGGGGCTATAGGAGTGAAGACACCAGGGGAAAAGTTCTTATCGATAGAGTCATAGCGTATCAAAGAGTTATTCTAAACTCTTCATCCAGTCCACCAACGTATGAGTCGGGGAAGAACCTGGGGAGGCCGGATCTGTCCATCTGCACGCAGGCTATGTTTTCACACATAAAACACTAGGAAGTAATTCCTTCCCTTTTTGGAGACCACTACCCAATAGAAACAGAGCTAAATTTCACATTACCCAAACTACCAAGAAGAAGATTCAAAACAAAGGGAATCCCTTTGACACAATTTTCCGAACAACTAACTCGAAAATGCTCACAGATTAACTTTAATGACATAGAAACTGTAGACCAGTTTAATGAAGAATACGAAACTTTTAAACAAGAAATATTATTACAAGCCAATAAATCCTTTAAAAAGAAAGCCCCCTTCAAGAAATTTAAAATTTCCTGGTGGTGTCCACAATTGAGGGCCCAAAGAAATAAAGTAGCAGCTCTTTTAAAAAGAGCAAAAAATTCAAACAACGAGTCAAATATAAACCAGCAATTTATCAAAAACAGATTTTATCGGAGAAGGAAAAAGCTTGGACAAACCTGTGTCGCAGAGAGACGGATCCTTTTGGTTTAACGAAAAAGTTAGCCTTCCAGCGATTCCAGGACTCACATATCAGTTACCAATTTGATTCTTTGTCACCCACTTCCAGGTCATCAAACCTTTTAAAACTAACGAGGGACATTTTTGGCGATGAAACTCCAAAGTAACTACCACAGCGACTAAACTCACGCGACCAGGCAAAATTCACGAAAAGAGAGTTGCGAAATGTTATTTTCTCATTCAATATTAACAAGGCACCAGGACCTGATCAAATT
This sequence comes from Maratus speciosus, assembly GCA_963932465.1. Classification (NCBI taxonomy): domain Eukaryota; kingdom Metazoa; phylum Arthropoda; class Arachnida; order Araneae; family Salticidae; genus Maratus; species Maratus speciosus. The sequence continues at coordinate 218,184,759 of OZ010799.1, read as the reverse complement.
GATCACAGGATGGTCAGGTGCATCTTTTCAAAAATTCCTAATATTCTGTTGGATATGTACAACAGTCTTTTAAAGTTAAACTATTTTCCTGATGACTGGAAATTGGGAAAGCTCGTGTATTTTAGAAAGGAGGGAAAACCCTTGAATGAGAGCTGTTCATATCGCCCCATCACTCTATTACCAATATTCGGAAAAATCTTAGAGAAATTAAATCTAAGACAATTACATCACGCATTAGACAAAACGAATTTCCTATCGGGTAAGCAACACGGCTACACGCAAAATAAATCTACGGAAACGGCTTTGGAGCAAGTGATTTCATTAGTATAACAACACAAACAAAATAAACAATAGGGGAAGACGGGGTACAATGAAACAAAATTTACTAATTATTTTTTCCTATCCACAATTTTGCATGCACAAAAATATAATTAATGCATATTTTAGGTAGCTTTCTTTACAAAAAAGCTACCTATTGCAGCCGTTCGGAGGAAAGCGATTTCAAAAAATTTTGGTATATTTTCATCGATCATGACCCCCCCACCCCGAAACCACCCTCCGTTCAAAATTGATATATATATATATATATATATATCTGACCTATGTCACACTGTAACTCCCGTAATTATGAACCGATTTCGATGTAATTCGGTGTGTACATAGTACATACCAATGTCTCGACCGAGTTCGTTGGCCAGCTTCATCCGCCGTTTTGTTTCAAAATGGCGGCCATTTAAAATTTGTAAAAAATTTTAAAACTTGAAATGTGGTACCAAAAAATTAAAAATGGAAAAATATTTTTTTCTTATGTATTTGACCTTTATACAAAGATTTCGGAGCAGTTTTTGTTTCGTCTATATCTTAAAAATTGGCTGAGTTATAGCATTTTGAATTTCTAGCGTGGCTGACATTTTGAAACGTCCTGAATTTTGTCACGCGATAAAAGGCGTATTTATGAACCGATTTGGATGTAATTCAGTGTGTACATAGTACATACCAATCTCTCGACCGAGTTCGTTGGCCAGCTTCATCCTCCATTTTGTTTCAAAATGGCGGCCATTTAAAATTTTTTTAAAAATTTAAAATTTGAAATGTGGTACCAAAAAATTGAAAATGGAAAAATATTTTTTCTTATGTATTTTACCTTCATACAAAGATTTCGGAGCACTTTTTGTTTTGTCTATATCTTAAAAAATGGCTGAGTTATAGCATTTTGAATTTCTAGCGTGGCTGACATTTTGAAACGTCCTGAATTTTGTCACGCGATAAAAGGCGTATTTATGAACCGATTTGGATGTAACTTCGTTTATACATAGTACATACCAATGTCTCGACCGGATTCGTTGGTCAGCTTCATCCGCCATCTTGTTTAAAAATGGTGGCCATTTAAATTTTTAAAAAATTTAAAATTTGAAATGTGGTACCAAAAAATTAAAAATTGAAAAAATATTTTCTTCTTATGTGTTTGACCTTCATAAAAAGATTCGGGAGCAGTTTTTGTTTCGTCTATATCTTAAGAAATGGCTGAGTTATAGCATTTTGAATTTCTAGCGTGGCTGACATTTTGAAACGTCCTGATTTTTCTCACGTAATAACAGGCGTATTTATGAACCGACTTGGATGTACCTTGGTGTGTACATAGTACATACAAATATCTCGACCGAGTTCGTTGGCCGGCTCCATCCGCCATCTTGTTTCAAAATGGCGGCCATTTAAAAAAATTAAAAAATAAAAAAATTTAAATGCGATACAAAAAATTGGAAAGTGAAAAAGATTTTTTTTGTATGTGTTTCACCTTAATACAAAGATTCCGGAACAGTTTTTCTTTCGTCTATATCTAAAAAAAATGGCTGAGTAATAGCATTTTGAATTTCTCTTGTGGCTGACATTTTAAAACGTCCTGATTTTTGTCACGCGATAACAGGCGTAATTATGAACCTATTTGGATGTAACTTGGGCTGTACATAGTACATACCAATGTCTCGACCGAGTTCGTTGTACAGCTTCATTCGCCATCTTGTTTCAAAAGGGTTGCCATTTAAAAAAAATTAAATTTAAAATTCAAAATGAGGTATTAAACAACTGGAAAATGAAAAAGATTTTTTTATGTGTTTGGCCTTGATACAAAGATTCCGGAGCAGTTTTTGTTTCTGAAAATTTGTTCTTTTGTTTATATCTTAAAAAATGGTTGATTTATAGCACTTTGAATTTCTAGCATGGCTAACATTTTGAAACGATCTTTTATTTGTCACGCGATAACACACGTATTCGCCTATTTCGATGTAAGAAGGCATGTGGATAGTATACATCAACACCTCGACCAAGTTCGCTGGCCAGATTCATCAGCCATCTTGTTTCAAAATGGCGACCATTAAATTAAAATATATATATATATTTAAAGTGAGGTGCAAAAAAATTAGAAATTGAAAAAGGTTTCTTTCTTAAGTATTTGACCTTGATATAAGGATTCAGGAGCATTTTTTGTTTGTCTTTACCTTAAAAAATGGCTCAGATATAGCAGTTTCAATTTCTATTGTGGGTGACATTTTGAAAAATCTGATTTTTTGCATGCGACAGCACTCCTATATATTAACCGATTCCGATGTGAGTGAGCATGTGCACAGCAATTACTAAGGTCTCGACCAAATTCACTGCTTAGCCTCATCCACCATGTTGTCTTAAAATGACAGGCACTTTAAGAAATTGCCGAATTTGGCAGCCAAATATATGTTACTTTAAAGAAAAGCAGCTTGGATAAAGCTGACTAATTTCGCGAAATTCTCATTCATTATATTGATAAAAATTAGTATTGAATCTCCTATATTCGGTTTCCACTAAATTGAGCTTCGTGTGTTTGAATGATATAATTTGGCTTTTTTTAAATAAGGATTATGAAAGCTGCCTCTTCCTCCCGGCACTGGCCGGAAGGACTTTTTAACCTTGTATTTTCCCCATCTACATAAATTTTTATTAGGTTCTAAACAATATATTTATGCTTGAAAAATAACAAAAAATAAATGACTTACAGTGTTTCATTGTACCCCGTATGCCGGGGTACAATGAAACACATACTGGGGTACAATGAAACACTCTAAATGATGGAAGCAATTTTCACCCAGTATAGTTTATTTTATGAAAAATGAGATAAATACAGAAACAAAACTTGATTAATAAGAAACTTGATAAAAATATTATAGTCTAAGATGAAAAATAAGAAAATTCTATTAGTTTAAGGACTACCTTTCATTTTATATTAAATTGGCTCAAGTCAGTTTCAAAAATTAGCATTTTTGCTTATATTTCAGTTGCTCCTGAAGGAATATGGGATGGTAGTTTCAACACAATTGAGTTTTTTTTTTTAATGTAAGTTTCTAAAAAAAAAAATTAAAACTTGGTTGGAGTTTTTTTATATCAAGTACTTCACATTTGACTTCATTTATGTATGATTTCTCCAACGGTATATATTTCCTTATGTTTCCATTTATATGGATACTGCTTGTACCATACATGTTGTGTGGGGATATCTCATTCTTAGTACCTCGATGACCAACTGGAACTGGAAAAAAAATCTGGATCATCATCAGAGTCTGTAGCAGGTAGAGTTTGTTTTCAAAACAATCCCTTCTTAGCTTTTTTTCTCTTTCTATTTTTATCTAAACAAGAGCATTTTTTACTGACCTGGTTAGAACAAAACTCTTTTTTTTCTGTTTTCCTACTCTTACTTCTAATATATTCTATTTACTATTTTTATTACTGTAATAAAACATGTTTCATTGTACCCCGTCTGCAAGTGTTTCATTGTACCCCGCACTGAGGTTACTAAATAAAAATTTATTTTAAAACTTCTAATATTTATTTTTTTTAGTTTGGTTTTGGAGGTATGAAGACAACAACCCAAAGATAACAATGTATAGTAAAAATAATTATTACATATAAAAACAAGGAAAAAGAAACAAAATTACTTTTTGTAAAGAAAGTTACTTTCAATGGTGCAAAAGCAATAATCTTCTATTGCTACTTTTGTAGAAGTGTGAATGTATCCAAATCACATCAGTAATTGGAACTTATAGTTGTATAACATATATATAAACTGCAACTCTGTATGACAAATTTGATTGATTTTACAAGTAATGTTTCATTGTACCCCTTGTTTCATTGTACCCCGTCTTCCCCTACACATCACTGGTGTCACTGGATTTCAGAGGAGCATTTGACAACCTCCCTTGGGACCAGGTGATCCTAGCATTGCAAAGACTAGGTATTTATAAACAACTCATTAATCTTGTCGTTTCCTTCCTTTCGGTTAGGCGAGCTCAGGTGGACTGGATGGCACCATTTCTGTTGTACTTCTTTAGTAAGGGTTGCCCGCAGGTATCGTGTCTGGGTCCTTTTCTTTGGTTGGTTCTGATGTTCTCTCTATTGTGGACCTTTGATGTACAGGACTGTGAACTGGTGGCATACGCGGATGACGTGATATTATTGATCTGGGCACAGTCGAGACGGCAACTTGAACAAAAAGCTCAGAAAGCTTTAAAATTTATACAGAATTGGGCAGAAACCAACAAAATAGAAATTTCACAAGAAAAATCCTCATCATTAACTTTTGGCAAACCCAAACACCTTAAGCGTGGCCCCACATTTAAACTTCAAGATAAATCAATAAAATCAGAAGCAACACTAAAATACCTGGGGGTAATATTAGATAAACAATTATCATTTCTCCCACATGTGGCACAAAAGAGAGTAGAATTCGGAAAAATAACTTAAAATCTTTATAAATTTTCATCAATCTCAGGTCGACTCCCTCCGGAATTTTTTAAGATTTGGTACTCGGCGATCTTACAAAGGAAACTGGCCTACGCGTGTGCTGTCTGGTTTCCGCGTATGGCGCAATATCACGGTCGTCGACATTTGCTCTCGGCACAAAGGAAAGCTTTGTTGCTGATAACGAGAGCATATCGCAATACGTCAACAAACGCCCTGCAGGTCCTCACAGGTCTCCCCCCACTGGATTTGCAGTGGGAGGCGGAGGCGGAATATTCGGGGGCGATTCGTCTCGGCAAGTCAACAGAAAAGGCTTTTGCTCCACTATACTATCCAAAATGCTCAAAATACAAAACATCACCACTAACAAGTGAAATACAAATTTGTGAAATAAACGACTATGTAGGCAAAATTACAATATACACGGACGGTTCCAAAATGTCCGAAGGCACAGCCTCGGCATTTTATGTGTACGAAAAAAACGAGCAAATCTATACTTGGAGAGTGAAACTGTCCCAGGATAACTCCGTCTTCCAGTGAGAACTCTTCGCGATCTCTTCAGCATTAGAGTGGATAGAGTCGGACAAACATTCTCAATACTTAATCATAACGGATAGCCTATCAAGTTTAAAAGCATTAAACAATTTTGACAATACAAACTATTTAATACCAAAAATTCTTCAACAATTACAAACAACAGTAAAAGACATATACTTCAATTAGACAAAAGGACATTCAGGTATTGAGGGCAATGAGGCAGCTGACCAACTGGCAAAATCGGCAGTAATGGATGAAACACTAATACATACATTTTTACCATATCCAGCTTCTTCACTAAAATCACAGACAAAGCAGAATCTGTTAAAAAATTGGCAAAAACGCTGGACGGATTCAGATACAGGCCGATATACGAAGGAATTCTTGCCATTGGTTGACCACAAGTATTTCGTAAACAACAGATACTTACACATATTTTTAACAAATCACGGTCCCTTTCAGGAACACTTATACAAAATTAACAAAAGAGACTCCCCACTATGCATTTGTGGCTTGCCGTCAACATCGTTACACTATGTATTGTACTGTACATTAACATCGCATTATCATCTCAAAAAACACGCACGTATGAATTTAGCAAGTTGGTGGCGGGATGTAAAAGAGAAACCACAACTACTCAACAAGATCATACAATGCATGAGGTTTATAGAAACAAACCAGTACATATTTTCAAATTCAGAGCCATTCTAGTCCGACTCCATCACTAGGGTGTAGCATGGAGGGAGAAACGGGTTATTAGCGGGTGCCAGAAACTTCTATCACTTTTGAATTTTTATCTTGTGCATCTCTCCAAACTCTAGTATGTGCAAATTGTAAATAGTAGGTGTGTTGTAATGTGTTTCTAATTGTGATGTTCAATATTGTGTGTTTAATGTACTGTGAAATCCCTGTAAATCCATGAAAAATGTAAATAATTATGCAATCACATTCAAATGATCCTCATGTAATCACTACATACAGTCATGTAAATAGTAGGTGCTTGATATTGTGTTGTAATGTGTTTCTAATTGTCATGTTAAATACTGTGTGTTAAATGTACTGTGACGTATATATATCCAAGAAAATTGTAAACAATTATGCAATCACATTAGGTGAAATGATCCTCATGTAATCACTACATACAATCATATATCTCGATGTGAAATCTTCGGTTCGCCCAGAAAAATTGGGTAACCAATTGTGATTGTAATTGTAAATCTCACAGTAACCGAAATAAATCTCAGCAACTTGATCAGGGACCCTACGCTCCCTCTCAGACTCTGGTTGAGAGTCGGGAGGAGTGGATGTGGTCTACCCCTCGGGATTGCACTAACACTCTAAAGCGAAAGCTGAGTTCCCGAGGTGGTCATCGCTGTCATCGCTGTAAATCACACAACAGGTGGCGCTACTGTGCTGCAATTTTCACAATTTCCGCAATAGCTGTATCTTAAGAAATAATGCACGAATTTTCATCAAATTTTAGATTGAGTTAGTCTTGATATAAACTTACCCTTATACGTTTTTTGTGTAAATTGCCCAAGAGGTGCCACTGCAATTCAGAACTTTTCACGATTTCCGCAATAGCTCTATCTCAAAAAGTAATGCACGGATTTTCATCAAACTTCAAATTCAATTAGAAATTCACGAAAGTTGTCCCTGATTAAAGTTTGGTATAAATCGCCTAATCGGTGGCGCTGCTGTGCTGTATTTATCAGGAAGTATTGACATGTATGATATAGAAGAAAATTTTGGGATTGACACATCCGAATATTTTAATATTATCTTAATATCTTTATAATGAACTTAATTCGATACTGACGATAAAAGAAGTGCATATTTAAACTTCATTTGGCATTTCATAAAACTAAATTCAGCATAGTAATAACTTTTTTTTCTACAATGCAGCTAAAACAAAACATTCGTTCAAAATTTACATTTGGCTCTGTGCTAGCGCGCTTCGAAAGGGGATCATAAATTTGCAACTCCGCCTTGGTCCTTGCCGCGTTTTTCCAGAGAGATTTTTATTTAACTTTTAAAGCCACTCGAGGCGTATTGAAAGAGCCATTCAGTGCAAAATAGTCACGAATCCCATAGTATTTATGTAATTCATTCTAATTAAAAGGTCTCTGGGATCTCAAAAATTGGAAAAAAATGAAAAAAGAGACCATTTTCAACGTTTAATATCATAAAATGTATGTGATTTTAAAACAAAATTTTTATTGCAATGAAAGATATAAGTACGTTCTTTCATTTTATGTATTTAAAAAATTGCAAGATGTTGAATTAGCATTTACAGGGTGCTCCAAACAGTCCGAGATTTGACAAGCAAAAAATTGGTATAACAGCTTACGCGCACAATTAGAAAATAAATATTGCAACGAGAATGAAATTTTGATGTCTACTTATACTTCAGATTGTAATAATTATCCTGAACCTAAATAAATTTGTATTTAAAGTATTTTTATATTTCTAATACAAAATTGTATTTAGCTAATAGAAAATGTTGAAAATTTCAACAACATAATCACTTTAAAAAATATTTTTTTGAACAATAAAAAGGAAATTTTAGGTTCTGTTTATACAGATTAACATGAAACGTATATTTTGAAGATTTCATGAAAAAATATTCAAAAGTTTTTGAGATATCGCGCGCGTTATGCCCAAAAACGTCATTTGGAGAAAAATGCCTTAAAAGTTTTGAAAATGCCGCTTAAGCTATTGGGCGGGTATAATTCTAAAAGCCATAACTTCCGTTCTAATGAGAATTTGAAGGAAACAATTATATTAAAATGTTCAGAAAAGATGGAAGATTAACATCTAAAAAATTTATTAAAAAAATTAAACTTTTAGAGTCCTGAGACCCATTGAATTAGTCTGTTTTTAACAATATGGCATTTATTGTTTTTATACTGTTACTGGCCATTGCATTACACACATATATCATTAAAAGTTCTTATCTAGGCTTTAAAAGCTGATGGTACATAGAGTACGCCGCTCCTGTCATTATGTATGTCCAAACGACCCATATCTTTAACGGTTAATACCTCGGCTAATTACTGACGATTTTTTTTCGAAAATCATGATCAACAATGCTTTTATACTTCTGCTACGATAGATACCCCATCGCTGCTCAACACTTTTGCTAAATACCCGTAAATCAAAATTTGTGTGTAACGGAAAAATGCGATTTTCTCAGAAACTATCTGACTTAGGGTAATCGCTATAATTTCCCTGCAAGGTTTAAATTAACGTCTACTACCTCTTTTTTTTCATAATTTTAGTTTCAGTAGATTCGGAATTAGATGGGGGGAACATATTTTTGCGCTACATTTTCGACGATATATTTGAAAATGTAATACCTAAAATTAAAAGAAATGTATTTTTGAATTCAGTGTTACGAAAGCTTTCACACGATATACAAAGAAAAGATTTTTTTTTCAAGCAACTTAATTCGCCCCTATACATTTTTACTAAATATACTAAATATATGTATTTATAAATGTTTAATAATTTGAAAATATGTGGGTCAACTGTCCTTATTACTTCCCTCAATTTGAACTTTCCACGCTCCATAGTTTACGAGTAAAATGTCTGTGACAGGCAGAAAGACAAACACAAGAGTGATATTATAATGGTTCCGTTTTTACTTTTTAAGTACGGAACCCTAAAAAAATTAAGAAAACGTTGCGCGCACCATCAAACTTTTGCATAAAGCTGACAAAGCTGACTGACTCGCAGTAGAACAAGGAATTTGGCGACAGACTCCAGCCTCTCTGTTAAACACCACTTCTCTTTTCTACCTCCACCAGAGCATATCTGCATTTGTCGACATTCACCGGTGAAGGTCCGAATACACAAGAATATAATCAAACATTCGGTCTTTCACCGACGTTTTTGGTATCTGTTGAAATTCACCGGTGAAAGTCGACATTCTCCAATTTCGGTCTTTCACAGTAACATATATATAAAGAATTAAAATTTTTAATAAAATTTAAAAGATTAAGATTGAAAATCGAAAGTTAAAATAGTTTGTCAAGGTGGGATTAAAATGCAGAATAACAAAATATATTTAGATAAATTAGGGTTAGTGTATAGCTGTAGCTACGAAAACTGCTAAATTAACAGTTTAAAAATATTTAAATCACGGGCTGAACAGTAGAGCTTTGAGGGGCTTCCTGGTTGAAAGCAACTTAACACTTAGCTTATTGATTGAGTATGTTATATATGACCTTATTATGAGCCATTGGGAATAGAAAAAGTGTAGTTTAAAACTGCTTAAGAAGTAAATGGTGATAAATAAAAGAAAATACAAACATTAAAAAAATTAATTATATAATAAAAATTAAAAGAACTAAACCACAGGGAAATATGTTACTAAAAAAATTTAATATTTTCTTCTATATTCTAAAACAAATCTTCTATATTCTAAAATCGAGTAAAATTCTTGCTATATTTGGTGTTAACCTTTGAAGGGCGGTGATCACGCGGCGTGAACATCTAACTTTAATTCCAAATCTGACATTCCGCACCAAGAATATTTTAATAAAATTTTACTTTTACTATGAAAGTCTGAAAAAGTAGATTTATATGTTCTAGGAAATACGTTCGTAAAATCTGGAGTCCGTCAATTAATTCATCATTTTATGAACAGAATTTCTCAGCCCAAAGGGTTAAAATTGAAAGAATATATTGAATGATGCAAATAAATAAAGCAGAACTTAATTTAAAATTTTAAAAGTTTGAAAACATTATGTGGTATAAAATTGTTTGAGACAATTCTTTTTGTTTAAGGAATCAAATAAGACCAATCTGAAATTGATACGTCCAAACACTGTCAAGATATTTATTGGCCTTTGATGAAATGCGTGAATGATAAAAGAAAGTACGAAACCCACAATTGCAGATTATTGCACCTGAAATAAATATATCTGTTTCTTAATTGTTGTATAGATGAGTAAAACTGCCAAAATATGTCGGATGCTAAAGGAGCTTTTTAAAAAAGCTTCGACAATCAAATTTGCTAACTATTTAGAAATTTGAATGCTGTATGTCTTATTTCTCCATCTAGTAATGCAATATTTAAAGGTATTAATTGTGGTTTCGTTTCCACTGTATAGGAGGTAAATACCCTGAAAATGTCAAAATTTTATCTTTGAAAATATAGGTAGATGAAAAGGGAAAAAAAATCGGCGAACATTTTCCAAATACCAAAAGTCTAATAAAGCACAGTTTTAGTTATCTGTGCGGGCACAAAAAAAAAAAAAAAAAAAAAAAAAAAAAAAAAATCGGAAAAATTCAAACAAAGCGTTATCTTGCAAGTATCAAAGGGAATACAAACTCTAGAAACGGAATTTAAATTTAAAAAATTACATTTGAGTGTTTTTGCAGCTTAGTCCACTGTGCAAAGTGAACTAAGAGGATATCCTGAATACTTATTTTCCTAATAATGAAAGAGTTCAGATGATAAAGGTGGTATGTTACAAAAAAAAGTTAATCATATGATTGAAGATAATCAATAGTCCTGTACCATCTGTTGAATTACTATTTGAAAAGAAACATAACGCTGACTGAGATTTTAATTGATAAAGGAGGTATTTGGCAATGATCTTCGATTCAAAGCTTTGCTCTTTTGTATTAAAAAGATAAAAAAATTACAAACCGGAAAAATCTAAAAGAAAATACAAATATTAAATTTCAAAAACACTCGGGGCTATATAAAATCCAAATTTTATCCATCAAGTTATCTAACTGTGCTTTTCGAAGCAAGTTAGAGAAGGCCAAATCTTAAAAACGAAAATTGTGTTTGATTGATGTAAGCTATACCCACGATTTAATTAATGCGAGATAGCCTCTACTGTTTTGCGGTTAACCCCTTGAGGGACGAGCAACTACGTTTATGAATTCCTGAATTCCCACCGGAATCTTTGAAAAATTCTATTTCAAAATAAGTAAAGGCAATTTTACGGCTTTATTTCCACCAAAGTTAGAAAAGTAAAATTTAATAAAATTTTCCTGGTTTAAAATTTCATTAATCATAGGTGGTATATAATATATACCGGTGCCACTCAAGGGGTTAAAAATTAAAAAGACTATTTTCGCAGATGTCAATCCCAGGGTTGCCAGTTTGGCCTCCATTTTTATTCAGAAATTTAGTATCCATACTAGAAATAAAGAATAGTATTTTATACTTTATTTAATAAGAGAGACTTAACGATCACAGAATATAAAAATATTTCTTTGGATATTTCCGGTATGAATTTAAAATGTCGGATTAAAATTTGAGGCCAAACTGGCATCCCTGGTCAAGCCATCGTAGGGCTGCGTATAATAATGATGAGTCATATTTTTCGCTGCAAAAATGTTCAACGAAAAGAGGATGTATTTATATAATATGCATCACAGGCTTGCCACTGGCGACTATTTTTTAATTCTGTTTGGCACCACTTTTTGAAAACAAAAACCTTTTACATACGCTTTGACAACATTTGCATAAGAAATATACTACAAAATGTATTTTTTAGAAATAGTGGTGCGAACAGAATATATAAATAATTGCCTGTGTTTGCCCTGATATCAGAGAACGGTTTGTTGGATTGTGAATTTTATTTAACCCCTTAACGCTCGAATTAAATTACGATTGAAAAATTCAAATTGCTTATTGGCACCACTTTTATGAAAAAGAAATATTCACCTTATTTAATGACACGATGAACGATGCTTAAATATAGCCAATTTCACTATTTTATAAAACTGGTGGGAATCAAACAATTTGAGTAAAAGACACAGCCCGTGAATATGACGGGAGCGAGAATTAAGGGGTTAAATTAACTATATCATTTGATCCAATCCGAATTTTGAGTTACAGAACACACTGATTGGTTAACATAGATAAAGCAATTTTTAAATGAAAACTGAAACTGATGTTTATACGGGGATTGCACGCTATTAAGCCACGCCCCATTTTGTAAGGACTCTACCACCAGTAATCGCATAAAGCTATCTTCTAGCTAAAGAATCGAGAAGAAAATTATCTTTATAATAATACTGGTGGTAGCGTCCTTACAAAATGGGACGGAGCTTAATAGCGTGCGAACCCTGTGATATTTAATTACATTTTTTAGTCCACTAACAACGCTAAAAAGCCTTTTTAACCCTTTATCTACTGACGGTACTTATAAGTACCACACACTTTAAACTTTTATATCATTACTAATATTCTAATGGTACTTTGCAAAAACACTCTTTTAACTTCACTTTATCCGAATACATAGCAGCAGTAGTTCTAGTTTTGTTATTTTAGAGAGGAAGGAGGCTATCTTTAAAGCAGTCGATTTTTTTTTTTTTTTGCCGACATTTTGTACAGCTTGCCACGCTCGTCTTTTTATTGCTACAAACGCAGTAAAGGATATAAGATACGTGTTAGAATTTTTTTTATGTGTTCATTATGATATTAGAATACAATTTGACTAGCTATTTTAGGTGAACGGTGTATGTATTTGATTTAACAGTTGAATTACTCGGTGGTACTTATAAGCACCGTCAGTTCACTGGGTGCATGAGAAAAATTTCTTGTTTACTTTTCGTCTCTGTAGTTATCTATCGTTTTCATCTGCTTTTAAATGTAATTACTAAAATGTAGTGTAGCAATGATTTCCCTGGTATTTTTTCTGTTTCATTGTTATTTTTTATAAGTAATCGAAAAAGTTGTGGCACTGGCTCGCTTATGCTGTGCTAGAAATGGCATATGTAAATTTATATATTGCATATATAGAGATGCGAGAGAATATGTTGTCACTGGAATATTGACTTCGCATAACTAAAGGAATGCTAACAAGATCGAAACCTAAAAAAAAAAGAGTTTTTCTTTTTCAACCCGTTCAGGAGCAAAGCATTTTCAATTCTAAAGTGTTTAAATAAATGACTAGCACCGGAAAATCACACACTTGTTAAATCGAAAATATTTTCAAGTGCCTCTCGGAATTCTTTGTGGGTATTCTGTTACGCTATTTTAGTCATAATGTACTGACGGTACTTTAAAGAACCACTTTACTTAATTACCTCTAAATAATTAAATTACTCGCGAGTGAGTATTTTTTTTATGTTTATCCTTTAATTTTCATTGTAGTAACTGAAAAAAAATATTTCATGAAATAAAATTGCAGTAGATCATAATGCCGTAGTTAAAGGGTTAAAGGGAAAATTTAAATTAGGCACTCAAATAAAGTTTTGAAAGGTATTTAAAACGGTACTTCAGTATTAACCATATGGGTTCTTTAATAGCCAAAGAAATCCCCTAAGATTTTACTATTTACATCATCCTCATTCATCCTGATGATTTCAGTGTTAAGCCTTTCAGGGGCAAAGCGATTCCATTGTAAAGTATTGGATTTAATGAACGACACCGGAATTTGAAAACAAATTTATTTATAACTATGAAAAAGCTATATTTCACACATATAATAAATCGAATTTTTTTTTACCAAAATTCTGCTGCCAATGTGCCATTTGGAAATTAAAATTAAGTGGTTTCATAAACATACCGCCGCCCCTCAAGTGGTTAAAGCACGTAGTTCGATTACAGGGATGCCACGCTTCAGACAAGTTTCCAGGTGTGATATCAGTATTTGTTTATAGAAAAATAAATTTAGGTTAAACGCGCGATACTTCGCCTTATTTAAGAAGATATTTTCTATGAGAAAATACTGTTACCGAAGAATTTCCTGGTCTGGAAATTCTCTGAAGCGTGGCAAACCTGTATTACATATCTATTAAACTTCTGATTTGTATATTTATTTACTTTGATGAAATTTTAATTTTGTTGAGGAAAATTAGCTGCAAATGACAGGCCGATATGGAAAAAATATGTATATAAAAAATTTTAAATTTTAATAAAATTTAAAATATTAAGATTGAAAATCGAAAGTTAAAATAGTTTTTCAAGGTGGGATTAAAATTTAGAATAACAAAATATATTTAAATAAATTAGGGTTATTGTATAGCTGTAGCTACGAAAACTGCTAAATTAACAGTTTAAAAATATTTAAATCACAGGCCGAACAGTAGAGCTTTGAGGGGCTTCCTGGTTGAAAGCAACTTAACATTTAGCTTATTGATTCAGTATGCTATATATGATTCTATTATGAGCCATTGGGAATAGAAAAAGTATAGTTTAAAACTACTTAAGAAATAAATGGTGATAAAAAAATTACAAACTTTAAAAAAAATTAATTATTTAATAAAAATTAAATGAACCACAGGGAAATATGTTACTAAAAAATTTAAATATTTTCTTCTATATTCTAAAACTCTTCTTATATTCTGAAGCAATTCTTCTATATTCTAATTTCGAGAAAAATTCTCGCTATGTTTGGCGTTAACCTTTGAAGGGCGGTGATCACGCGGCGTGAACGCCTAACTTTAAAACCACAACTGACAATCCGCACCAAGAATATTTTAATAAAATTTTACTTTTACAATGAAAGTGTGAAAAAGCAGATTTATATGTTCTATGAAATTCGTTCGTAAAATCTGGTGTCAGTCAATTAGTTCATCATTTTATGAAAAGAATTTCTCTACCCCTCAAAGTATTAAAAATGAAAGAATATGTTGAATGATGAAAATAAATAAAGGTATACTTATTGAATATTTAATACGTGAATTATCAGATTTCTAAAGAAGCGTAGAACCAACAATCTGAAAAATATCCAAGCCGGAAATCGAGCCCGGAACACTTGGAATACCGCTCCAACTGCTTTAACATTTTAGCTACCAGGACGATACGCAGCTTACCATTTCTCACTTACATATGTTGGTGGTAAGGCTACTACTGCAGCACAAGATGGAATAGTCTGCATGACAACACAATTCTGCGGCGAAACATGAGGCACAAATAAACCCACCATCGTTGATTATAAAGGAGAAGTAAGTTTAAAATTTTAAAGCATAAATTTGAAAGCATTATGTGGCATAGGTTGTTTGAAGAAAGAAATAAGACCAGTCCCAAATTGATACGTCTAAACATTGTGGAGATAATTTTTGACCTTTCATGAGATGAGTGATTAACAAAAGAAAGTACAATAGCCACAGTTACAAATAATTGCACATGAGATAAATATAGCTGTTTCTTAAATATAGGTTAGGTAGATGACTAAAACTGCCAAGCTATGTCGGATACTAATGAAGGGATGCAAGCGCTGATTTTCACCACTAAATTTTAGTAGTATTCTTCGCCATAATAAATCTCAGAAATTTTGTCATTAAATAAGCTGAGGAATACTATAAAAGTTTAGTGGTAGCAATCAGCCATTTGTGGCGCAGCACTTGCATCCCTGCTAGTAGAGCTTTTTGTTTTAAGATTCAAGAATCAAATTTACTCGCTATTTAGAAATTTGAATTTTGTATACCTTATTTATCCATATAGTAATGCAATATTTAAAGGGGATAATTGTGGTTCCGTATCCACAGTATAGGAGATAAATATCCTGAAAATGTCAACATTTTAACAAAGATAAGAAGAACAGAAACAAAATTCGTTAAAAACGTGCGAATTACCAAAAATCTAAAAACATACACTTTTTGATCCCTCTGTGCGGTCGCAAGAAAAGTTTTCTAAAAAATTCAAGCATGTTCATTATTCTCCAAGTATGGAAGGAAAGCTAAATATTAGAAACGACATTTAAACAGAAAAATGTTACTTTTGAGTGTTTCTGAAGCTTAGTCCATTGTGCGCCATGGAAAAAGAGGCTGTCCTTAATAACTTATTTCCCTAATAATTGAAGAGTTCGGATTATAAAGATGGCATGTAAAAAAATTGCTGATCATATTATTGAAGATAATCAATGGTCCTGCAACATCTCTTTAATTACTATTCGCCATTTCCATGAGTAATGTAGTGTAAGTCACATGCTGCGATTTTTGGCTACTAGTACTTTAGAACGAAAAATGTGATTATTTTATGGGAGATATCTCATTAATTGAATACGGCCAAGCAAACTTTTGGAAAATAACGGTGGCCAACAAGCATAGCAATTATCAGCTATGTGACTTACACTACAAAAAAAACCGATGGAACTAGCCTATGGAAAAAACCTAATACTCACAGAGATGAAGGCTTTTGACGATGCTCCTCAATAAAATTTTTTTTCTTTTCAAACCGGAAATAATATAGCAGAAGATACGAATATTCAATTTTAAAAAACATTTCTAAAATGCACCGAATTCCATTGTGAATGTCGATCAAGCTAGCTAACTGTGATTTTAACGCAAGTTAGAGAGAGTAATTTAGCACTAAAACGCCCAAAAAGGGTCGAATCGACTCCGGCCATATCATTAAATGTCGATTGGAACCAGAAGTTCTTTCAAAAAATAACTTAAATTGTCAAAAGGCAGCTTTGCGTTAAATAAAACAGTCAAATAATTTTAAATAAAAATTCTGGCGTAAAATATTTTTATAAAAGTTGAGTAAAATTTCCGGGCGATCTAGTGTTAAAGAATTATAAATTCCGCAAGAATGCAATAAAAAACGCCCACGAATGTAATGAAATACTCCCCCCTGTTTTATTTTACTGTTAAAAATCATAAAGACTATTTTCTCTGAAGCTTAAGAACCACGCTAGGGCAGCGTATAATTCCTAATACTGAGACATATTTTTTGCTCAAAAAAGTTTAACAGAAGGGCGATTTATTCATATATCATACACATAAGAAAATGCTTTGTTGGACTGTGAAATATTTTAAATTAAATATACCATTTCATCCAACAAGACATTTCGAGTTACAGAAGACACTGATTGGTTTACAGAACATAAATAAAGACATTTTTAAATGAAAACTCAAATTGGGTTTAATGTTTAATTTTTTTTAATGCCCACTAACAACGATAATAAGTCTTTTTAGATGAAAAATATAAATTAGGTATTCAAATAAGATTTTGAAAGTTATTTAAAACCTTACTTCAAAACTAACTATATGGGCTGTTTAATAGCCAAAGAAATCGGCTAAGATTTGACTATTTACAGCTATTCTGATTATATGAGTATTTAAACCCGTAGTTCCATTACATATCTGTTAAACTTGTGTTTTGTATATTTATTGTTATTTTGATGAAATTTTAATTTTGTCGAGGAACGTTAGCTGCACAAACTGGTCGAAGTGAAAGAAAAGAGAAATATAAAATGTTTTTAATTTTAATAAAATTTAAAAGATTAAGATTTAAAATCGATAATTAAAATACTTATGTCAAAGTAGGATTAAAATGCAGAATAATAAAATATATTTAGATAAATTAGGGTTAAAGTATAGCTGTAAGTGAGAAAACTACTAAATTAAATGTTTAAAAACATCTAAATCACAGGCTGAACAATGCTTAACAGAGGAGCAGCATTGGGATGCTTCCTGGTTGAAAGCAACTTAACACAAAGTCTATTGATTGGTCGTCTTTTTATTTTATGAAACATTGCGAATAGAAAAATAGTAGTTTAAAACTACTTAAGGAGAAAAAGGAAAAAAATTAAAAAATTATAACTTAATAAACATTTAAAATAACTAAACCACGGAAAAAGGTTACTAAAAAAATTAAATATATTATATGTAAATTCCGATGCAAAATTTTTTATAAAACTTGAGTGAAAATCTCGCTATATTTGGTTTACCATTTGACGCGGCGTGACCACCTAACTTTAATTCCAAGACTGACAATCCGCACAAAAAATATTTTTAATAAAATTTTGCTTTTACAATGAAAGTGTGAAAAAGTAGATATATATATCCTAAGAAATTTGTTCGTGAAATCTTTTGTTAATCAATTAGTTCGTCATTTTATGTACAGAATATCTATCCCTCTTAAAGGTTTAAAAATGAAAGAATGCGTACAACGATGCAAACAAATAAAGGAGAACTTAATCTAAAATTTTAAAAGTTTGAAAGCAATTTGTGGTATAAGGTTGTATGAGACAACTATTTTTGTCAGAGGAATCAAATAAGGCCAGTCATAAATTGATACGTCTAAACATTTTCGAGAAAGTTATTGGCCTTTGATGAAATGAGTGAAGGACAAAAGAAAGTACGAAAGCCACAATTGCAGATAATTTCACCTGAAATAAATATAACTGTTTCTTAAATGTATGTAGTTGAGTAAAACCACCAAGCTATGTCGGATGCTAATAGAGCTTTTTTTTTAAATTTCGACAATCAAATTTACTCGCTATTTAGAAATGTTAATGTTGTATATGTTATTTCTCCATGTAGTAATGCAATATTTAAAGGGGTTAATTGTGGTATTGTGTTCAATGTATAGGAGGTAAATACACTGAGAATGTCAAAATTTTATCTTTGAAAATATAGGTAGACGAAAAGAAACAAAATTCAGCAAAAATGTGCGAGTTTCCAAACGTCTAAAATGAAACAAACAAACACTTTTACACACCTCTGCACAGGCGCAAGTAAATTTTTCGAAAACATTCAAGCAGGTCATAATTCTCCGAGTACGGAAAGAAAGCAAGACACTAGATACGGCATTTAGAAAAAATCACTTTCAGTATTTCTGCAGCTTAGCCCACTGTGTGACGTGGACTAAAATGGTGTCCTGTATGCTTAATTCCCAAATAATTGAAATTCTCAGAAGATAAAGGTGGTATGTTACCAAAAAAAGAGTTAATCGTATAATTGAAGGTAATCAATCGTGCTGTACGATCTGTTAACCCCTTAATTATTGCTCCCGTCATATTCACGGGCTGTGAATACTTTTACTCAGATTGTTTGATTCCCACCAGTTTTATAAAATAGTGAAATTGGCTATATTTTAGTATCGTTTTATCTGTCATTAAATAAGGTGAATATTTATTTTTTATAAAAGTGGTGCCAATAAGCAATTTGAAATTTTAAACCGTAATTTAATTCGAGCGTTAAGGGGTTAAGAGGATCCTGGACACAAAAATCTTCAAATTTTCTAAAAACATTTTATTGCATTAAAAATTTCTCTGTGTTTCTCTGCTTAAAATGACGTTTAAATCATGTTTCTATCTTAATTGGAATAAGAAATATACATTTTTTTCGTTTTTGTTTGTTTTCAGAATCTAGCTTTCAAGCAATGGTTGTCTTGGAAACGACTTTTTGTGAAAATGCGTTTTTCTTCATGATGGGTTTTTTTACCATTGATCATATTGAAATTTTTATAAGTTAAGAACCGTTAAAGATAAACGGTTCAAACTTGGAACGTGTCTTTTTCAATTGTTTTACTTTAATTTTGATTTAGCAAATTTGAAAAAAATACTTACTTTTGAAAGTATGATTTTTTTTTTTAAGTTTTTTTTTTTTTACTTTAAATATTTCTAATTTGTATTTAAATTAATATTTTTTTAAATGCTGAATCAAAATTAAAACTTATATATTTCTGTTTATTTAAATGAGAAAAAAATAAAAATTCTGCAAATAAAATTTTGAGTTATAACGATTTTTAAATTACCCGACTTTTTTAATAAATTTTAAATTTAAAATTTAAAAAATACTATGAGACGTTTTACCATGGGGTTTTGTTTACAAAGGATATGATTAACCATCACAAAAAAATCCACAATTTTAACTCGATAAATAAAAATTATTTTAAAATGTGCCCCTTACTCAGTGGTGGAAAATTGGCGCAGTGGAGGAGCCTATTGACACCACTAATTTTTTGTAGTATTTTTCGGCTTATCTAATGATAGAATTTCAGAATTTTTATTAAGGTGAAGAATATTTCAAATATTAGTGGTGTCAATAGGCTCCTCCTCTGCGTCAATTTTCCACAACTGCTTACTACCCTTAAATATGATTTAATAAAACCTAATTCTCATGGAGATTTTATTTGATGAAGAGGGTATTTGACAACGTTTATGAATTAAAAGATTTGTTATTTTCGTAATAAAAGGTATAAAAATTACAAACCGGAAAAAATAAGAAAGAAAATACAAATATTATATTAAAAAAAAAAAAAAGATTGCCTGGGGGGAACGAACGAGGTACACCTTCATTTGATAGACCAAGCTAACCAACTGTGCTTTTAGAAGCAAGTTAGATTAGATAGGTCAAATTATAAAAGGTAAATTTTCTTTAGGGTGACACAATTAACACCCGCATAGCTGCCAACCTTTACTCTTTTTTACTACCACTAAAATTTAGAGATTTTCGCCTTGCTTAATCGTGAGATTTCGAGGATTAAATAATACAACATTTACAATAAAATTTTACTGGTAGGAAAAAAGCGTAAAAGTTGGCAGCTATGCACCTGCCATTTAGTTAATGATGTGTTATTTTACGGTTAAAGATTATAACGTCTATTTTCACAGAAGTCAAAGAATCACGATAAGGCTGCGTATAATTCATAATAACGAGTCTTATTTTTCGCTGCAAAAAAGTTAGGCGACAGTACACTTTTAAAAATTTCAAAAATCGATTTTTTTTTTAATTTTTACATCGTTAGAAAGGTTATTGTATTCTGAATAAGGTGATACCAATCTTTTAACTGTGTGATAATTATTTACTGATATATTAGGGAAAATGTAGACACCACCCCTTCATTTCCGAATTAACAGCCCTGCGATAACTGTCATGGCAGTTTGTTTACATTTTATTTTCGCGCTTTCACATTATCGTAACTTTGGAAATATGCCAAATATGCGGCAATTGTGGTTGGTTAAATACCTTAAACAATAATAAGAAAGCTTTAAAATATTAACTTCTACTTCCACTTTCGCCAAATTTGTTTATTTTCATGGTTTTTCACAGCTTTATTTTTTATTAAGTGCTTAAATTTTAAACAATATTTTTTTTTTCCTAGAGCAATACTTTCCTGATTTTGTAATAGTATTCTACTTCTTAGCATTTATTAGCTTTTTAATGAAAAAATATACAAAATGTACTTCAGAACAGTATCGAAGAAGGAGTCAGTTTAACCCTCTGTCTACCAGAAGGGTCCAATGGACCCGACATGTACATTCAAAATATTTATTCAAACCAGAAATTTCTTCAAAACAAACTAAATGTATAAATCAGACAATAATAAGTTAAATAAACAAATTAAATAGTTTTAAGTAAAAATTCTGGTGTAGAATGTTTTTATAAAACTTGAGTAAAATTTCCGGTAGTTCTAGGGTTAATGGTAATCTCTATACAAAATACGATAATATAAATGTATTCTAAGGTGCTAACTCATCTTATAGAAAACAAAAAAATAGTCAATATATAGTGATTTTTGTTTCAGCTGACAGTTCAGAATACGGATTTATTGACAGTAATATATTTATTTAATAAACTATCCGAATTTTTGTGCAGCAAAGTATGTGAATCAGATATCGAAATACGAGAAACCCTATAAAATGGCCTATATTTTACATAATTTTAAATAATTTAGTTTTATACTTTAAATAATTTAGTTTTATATAATGTGCACATTTAATTCACTTTATAATCAAAGTTAAAAAAAAATTAAGTTATATGGTTAAAATTAATTTTTACAATAGTAAATGCTACATTTTTACAAACTACATCTATTTAATTTTTAAGCATGTTCCTATATTCTGCAGCATTTTACAAATAATTTTATATTTATCATTTTAAACCAGCATCTAATTTTATTTTTAATACAGAATAGGATATATAATTAGTAGTTTTGTTTCCTTTATTATATAAAATTAGGGATGACAAAAATTAAGTTTAATTCATCTCTTATTCTTTTACAAAATAAGTTCAATTACTAACAATATCACACGTTGGACATTTCAGATTCTGTACAGACTTAATACAATGTCCATTCCATGACATTCAAATTAAAAATTATATTCATTCTTCAATTACTAAAAACCATTGTTATCTTAAAAATTGTTACACATAATATACTATTGCTTAATTCAATTATAATTATTAAGTTTAACATCCCTAAAATAATTTATTATGTGAGGAGCTACTGGCAGTAACAATAAAAAAATGTGGAAGGCTTACATTCCACTAATAAGTTGGCCAATTAAAATAAAATAAAACGAAACTCGCGATATTATCATGCAAATAGGTTAGGAAATAAACAGAAAGAAAAGGAGACTAGCAATCCGGGGCCCCACGCCATCATCTACCACACTAGGCACTTTTCACATAAAACAACCTTCTCAGTTCACTGCTGTCTCTCCAACTCACCAAAAACTTCATGCTTCCCGCCAACCTTTTACTTCCTTTTCTGCCACATATGCGCACAGGGTAAATAGTGCGATGAAAATGACACTTGAACTGTAAAATTATTTAATTTACTTAATTACTTGCATCAAAAATGCGAGAAACCAGCTACAAAAGCTTTGAGAATTCTTCACAAAAATGCTTGCTTATGAAGATTTATTGTTATAAAATTTAAACTTGAAGCATATCCCTGCGCGCCATTTGATCACGTGAGGACGCTGATTCCATCATCTGACGTCACATCAGGCAGGAAACTTACCCAATGCTGTGTTATTTATCATGTTGCAGTTATAGTTAGAAAATGAAAGAATATGAAAATTAAGATTGATAGAACAGAAAAATAAAATAAAAACATTAATTTGAATTACCTTTAAACTTTCAAAAATATTAAAATAAATACCAGTAGCTCAAAAATAAAATAACCTCGTTTCCAGTAGCTCCATGGTTGATATTTTAAACAATGATTCCAAAATATTGAAAAAATACTAATATTACAAAATACACATTTGATAGTTGATAAACAATTTAATTAGTCGGAAATACATATTTTAGAAATTAAACACTGATGTGGAGAAGTTGCGCAACCTTCAACTCATCATTTGCCAATCAATAAAAATATGGCTTCCACCAACCAATCTGCCTTCACAGCCAAACAAACATACCAAAATATTTAATTTAAAATGAGCCTTGTGGACAGTGTGAATTCATCCCAATAGTTTCATAAAATTCTGTGCCAATACTTTAACAATAATACATTATAACACTTAATTATTTACTTTTAACTGACTTTAACCCTCCGTCTACCAGACGGGTCCATTGGACCCGACAGGTACATACAAAATATTCATTCAAACCAGAAATTTCTTTAAAATAAACTAAGTATATAAACCAGACAAAAATAAGGTAAATAAATAAGTTAAATAGTTTTAAATAAAAATTCTGGTGTAGAACGTTTTATTAAAACTTGAATAAAATTCCCGGTAGATCTAGGGTTAATTTACCCAAAACAAAGATCGTTACTTTGTAAACAAACCGACTGCGAGTGACAAAAGTTAAGTAAAAATATCGTTGAAATAAGTTAAAATATAGCAATTAAAATTCATAAATGATTAATATGATAATTTTATAAGCTATGACATAACACAATACCCCCTTTTCCGCCTAAAAATTTTGGCACAAAATTTTTGACACAATTTTTCTCGCAACAAATAAAGCTACTAAATATAGTAAATACATTCTCACATAACATAAAGGAGCAAGTTGTGAGTTTGCAACCTTTATAACCCTTAAGTTACAAAACATAAAACCAAAATTAAAACAAAATACCACAAAACATAAAGGAACGCAAGTTGTGAGGTTGCTTCTTTTATAACCCAAAACATAAAAAAAAACCCATAATACACATAAAAATCCAACACAAAAACATTACAATACAATCTTCTCACCAGGGTATACATAATGTGAGGCCATATCTCCATATGCAGCTTCCTCCGTTCTCTGCTTGAAAAATTTGGTCCATACCATTCCGTCTCCTAGAATTTTACATTACAAAAGAAAAACCCTAACACTGCGAAACCCAATTTTAAATTTAACTGCATAATTAAAATTATCTTTAAAAAATTTATTCTTTCAACTAACAATCCCTCAAAATACCCAATTGCCTCTATCAGACTCCCCGATTGCCTGTTCTGGTAATCATACAAATAAAACATTAGCGCTCACAGAGTCCAAAATTCAACAAAAGAAAATTTTTAAGAATGTCAATCAAAATTTAAATTCTTTACTTTCATTTCCTACTTTAATACAATTGTTACTACAAATTTCACCCGCCAAGACAAGTCACCCCTGAGGCTTGTTCATTTAATTATAGAAATTACAACAATAACCTCTAGACTGACTCCCCATTTTAGCATACCCACAATTTTCCCAAAATGCCAAAATCAAAATTTTGAATAAAATTTTACCATAGTCATAAATGAATCATACTTTAATTAAAAAAATATATACGCCAATACTGTCACCTCTTAGGCTTGTTCAGATAAATCACAATTTAAAACAGTAGCCTTCGAGATTCCCAATTTTAGCAGCAATAATGTATTTCAAAAACGACAAAACAAAATTTAAAATTAATTTATTACTATTGCATTATAATTTAATAATATTGGACAAAAATTTGCTACACTAGTCACCCATGAGGCTTGTTCAAATAAATATAAATATTTAAAACAATAGCCCTTAGATTCCCAATTTTAGCAAAACAAAACTTACCGAATGGAATAATTCAATAAAAAAAAAACATTTAATACTGCACCCAATTCTTTAAAAACAATGAAATAACGTGATTAGCGATCCATGCGAGCCTGTTCTGGTAATTACAAACAATTAAAACAATGGAACAAAAGATCCCCAATTTTGGCCAAAACAACATTTTTCCAGAATGAGTAAGCAAACTGTATAATTTAATTTTACAATTATAGAAACAAAACCCAAAGTTTGCAAAAAAAATTTCAAAATTTGTCATCACGGTTGTCTGCTGACATAAGTTAAATTACCACAAATAAACCATCAAAATTCATCTATAAATTATCTCAACACATAATGAATTTATTTAAAATGCAATTCCTAAAGTCTTTCTTTAAATTTTTCTCCCATTACATCATTCATGACTTGTTTAATTAATTAAAAGCATTACAACAGTAGCCATCAAAAGTGCAATTTTAGAGAAACCAAAAACAAAATTTCAAGAATTACTAAAATCTAAAAATTTTAATTAAATCCCACACAAAATTTTAAATCTATATCTCCTTTTAATTACTTAACTCAGTGTGATACATATTGCCATGATAACTCTTAATTTACAAAAAACATTTCATAATAAATAACACATTTCAAATATTGTCACCATTCACACTGTTACCCCAAAATAATCAACAAAATAAAATATAAAAATAATACACAAATGGGCTTTTCACACTGTCCTCCATCTCGTACAGAATGCTTTAACAGATTAAACAATATACCCAAAAATTTACATAACTGCAGTGTACTATTATTAATGTATAATGATCCACTAGACTAACAGCACGGCACCAAAAATCTGTGTTGTGTCTTACCACAACAAAATCAATCCCACAATTCAAACTGAGAAAACAAAATTGTAACAAAGAGTAATGCTGTGATAAAACACAACACAAAAATAAAAATTTAAATTTATTTACTCTTTTATTGGCATGGAACAAAATTCCTTAACTTCCTGAAACCATAACTAAACCATTAACTTATCCCATGAAAAATACAATCCCTTATATAACACTTATTCCATTAACATTAATCCCATTAAAATCATAATTACTATCCTTTTACTCATCTTAAATTAAAACTTCTCTTATTGAATAAACAAAACAATTAAATTTAATAATTAACAAAATTTTACTGTTGATTGGCGTTGTGAACAATCAACTTTAAATATGAGAAACCCGCAATAACTAGATCCTAGTCTAGAGATCACTATTAATTAATTTAATCTTAAATCTTCCCGAGCCATGCACTTCGCATAACTCCTTAAAAACTCAAATTTTCCCAAGTCATGTACTACACACAACTTCTTCAAAAGGCAAATTTACTTCAATTTTCCAAGTACTCAGCAGAAACAAATAAATTCAAGAAAATAATGAAAACTAAAAAACTTAATTACCTAAACACCTTACAAAAATTAACAACAACAAATTCCAAAAACATAATACTAAAACCTAACTTCTAAAACAACCTTAATTAACCTCAAGAATAAAATTATTTCTGCCAAGTTATTCCTAACATGACCCCACCCTATGAGCAACTACTCTTGCATTACCTGAAAATTAGAGCTTTCAAAGATGTACACTGCAGTAAAAGCAAGCAAAATTAGGGATGACAAAAATTAAGTTTAATTCATCTCTTATTCTTTTACAAAATAAGTTCAATTACCATAGCTGCCAGCGTGTACGGATTTTTCATACCACTAAAAGTTTATAGTGAATTTTAACCAATTGAATCACCTAAATTCAAGCAAATTTATCGTTTAAATAATTCAAAAAATTTTATTAAATTTTAGTGGTAAGAAAAATCCGTACAAGTTGGCAGCTATGAATTACTAACAATATCACACGTTGAACATTTCAGATTCTGTACAGACTTAATACAATGTCCATTCCATGACATTCAAATTAAAAATTATATTCATTCTTCAATTACTAAAAACCATTGTTATCTTAAAAATTGTTACACATAATATACTATTGCTTAATTCAATAATAATTATTAAGTTTAACATCCCTAAAATAATTTATTATGTGAGGAGCTACTGGCAGTAACAATAAAAAAAATGTGGAAGACTTACATTCCACTAATAAGTTGGCCAATTAAAATAAAATAAAATGAAACTCGCGATATTATCATGCAAATAGGTTAGGAAATAAACAGAAAGAAAAGGAGACTTAGCAATCCGGGGCCCCACGCCATCTTCTACCACACTAGGCACTTTTCACATAAAACAACCTTCTCAGTTCACTGCTGTCTCTCCAACTCACCAAAAACTTCATGCTTCCCGCCAACCTTTTACTTCCTTTTCTGCCACATATGCGCTTTATACTTAAAAAATACAATTTAATCTTTAAACGGCTTTTTCTCAAAATGGCATTTTTTTACTCTTGCGCGCATGATATCTCCAAAACTATTTGAACTGGATCTTTAAAACTTTTGCTCTGCATACATATTTATATTAACATGAAAATGAACTAGAATTATAAAGCTGCGTTCAGTATGAAACAAATTATGCGATTGAATACATGTAAAAATTCATGGTTTTTCTATTTTTTCTAATTAAATGTTAGTTACTCTTTATTTAATTAACCGATTACAAATATCCTAGTTCAAATTATAGTCCAGAGTGTTATCTTTAATTTAAGATAAAGTTTATACAAATACAATGAAATTGCATGAAATATCGTGCGCGCAGTGAAATGTTATCTTCTGTAAAAATTTTAAATAGCACTATGAAATTGACCCATTGAATTTTTTTAAATTATAATATACCCAAATAAAAAAAAATTAAACGTAGTTCAATACCACCATATATACTCTAAAAATTTTGCGCTTCTAGAGTGGTTATCTTTTTCATAAAAAATTACTAAACTCATGACAAATTTCGCATGTTTTATGACCGTTAAAAGTGTACTGCCCCCTTAAGAGGAATAAGAAGTATTTATATATGAGGGGTTTACAACCATAGTAGACTAAGTCTATCTTGAAAAAAAAATGAGATAGTCCATTGAGAAGGTTCATAAAATCAGTTTTGTCCACTCCCACAGTGAACCAAGTCTGTTTTCACACACTTTCTCATATATGTCATCTGTTTCCAGCCTTTGTTTACCGTCGGAGTGGTTAAAACAGATTTTATGCACCTACTAAATGGACTATCTCATTCTTTTTTTCAAAATCGGGACTTCCTCTACTATGAACCCCTCATATCATACATCAGAAAATGATTCGTTGGATTGTGAAATTTTTTAAATTAAATACATGGTGCGTTAACAAAGTTTCAAGACTGATCTGAGAATAAAAAAATTATTAAACATTTTTTGTACAGCGTACTAAAATTCTTCAAAATATGACCCTTGGGCATCAACACACCGCTGCCAGCGTTTTTTCTATTGTTCATAGACTCCTTGGAAGACTTCGCGCGCGAGGCTGTTAAGGGACCTCGTCGAGCTGCCTGGATCGATGGAATTGTGTTGAATGGCTTCCCTTTCAGGTATTTTTTGATCCGGGGGAGCAAAAGAAACGCGCTGGGAGCGAGGTCGGTGCTCTAGGGGGCTTGCGAGAGTATTGCCACGTTAAACTTAGCCAAAACATCGGCGGAGGCAGGAGGCGTGTGAGTTGGCACATTGTTGTGGGGAATAAACCAATTATGACTGGGCGGACGCGCCGGGTAAGTTCCGTTTTACACTAGAGTGCTCCACAATTTGAAGAATCAAGACACTATAGCTTCGACCTCGTTCCCAGCAACCATTTTTGTCCCTTCGGATAAAGAAAGACCTGGAAGGGAAGTGATTCGACACGATTCCAGTGATCCAGGCAGCTGCGACGAGGGCCCTTAACAGCCTTGCACGCAAAGGCTTTCAGGGAGGCTATGAACTATGGAAAAACCGCTGGCAGCGATGCGTTGATGCACAAGGGTCATATTTCGAAAAATTTTAGTTCGCTGTACAAAAATGTTTAATACATTTTGTATTCTCAGGCCAGTCTTGAAACTTTGTGAATACGCCATGTATACCAGTTGATCCAACCCGGACTTTTCGAGTTACAGAACACACTGATTGGTTTAGAGAACATAGTAAAAAAACCTTTTTAAATGATAACTCAAATTGATTTTGATATTTAATTATTTTTTTTATTGCCCACTAACAGCACTATGAATTTCGAAATGAAAAATATAAATTAGGCATTTAAATAAAGTTTCGAAATTATTTAAAACGGTACTCCACTATAAACCTAATGCGCTATGAAATAGCCAAAGAAATCACTAAAGATTTGACTTTTTACAACATCTCCATTGATTCTGGTTATTTCAGTGTTTAAGCGTGTAGTTCGATTACACATCTATTAAACATGTGTCTTATATTTTTAATTATTATTAGTTTGGTGAAATTTAAATTTTGTTGAGAAAAATTGCTGCAGATAACAGGCTGTATTAATTTTTTAAAATAGCACTTGAGACTATTCTTAAAACCGTTCAAATTCAGTAAATTAAGACGCAGTTTTGAAAAAAATTGGACTTTAAAGTGCATTTTTCTGATAAAGCTTATACAATTAAAATTGCTTGATGTTTAGAAGTATGTTTAGAATAGAATTTGCAATAAATGAGAAATTTATTTCTGAGGTCGAAGCTACTGTCGACATGACGTCAGCGTTGCTTCAGGATAGGCTTTTGCTTTATATGATAGATATATTTTAAGATATTAACTAATGCAGAAATTTGAAAAAATCAATAATTGTACACGGTGTTTAGAGGTTAATAAATTTTGCAAAAAGAGAACTTTCTTTCTGATTTCGTTTCCACCGTTGACAGTACGTAAGCGTTGCCCAAGGATAGGTTTTGCTTTATATGATACTAGCAAACCCCGCGGCTTTGCTCGCGTAATAGTTGAAATATGCCAAGTGATATTTGCATGACTATTTTTTATTAGAAGAACACTTTTTGGAATAATTCAAAAATTACAAATTAAGACACAGTTTGACTTAACTTCATTATAAAAGTGCAATAGACAGAAATGAGATTTTAATTAATAAGAAGAACTAAAACTAATTCCAAATAAATGATAATTTAGAAAGTATTTTGAGACTTTTATGCTCATTTCAGTATTCATTTGAAGTTTTGAATTTTTTAGAAACCATCTTAACACATTTACATCTTAAAATTAACCATCATGTTAAAGTCCAAGCTACTTGTCTAACAGTCTACCACCTCTCTGGTGTTAGTGGCACCAACATAAAATGCCGAAACAGAGTTGAAATAGAATGTCTCGAAAAATGTTGAAACAGAGACTGTCCCCATTAATTTGCCAACATTAACCTTGAAATCGGCTGGTATTTCCTAATGTTCTATAGAAAACGGAATTTATATGTTTTTAAAGTCTTTCTTGTTGTACCTGCCAACCAGGTGGCAGTGACACCGGCATAAAATATAGCCCGTGTAGGATCAGAGACTATCACTCTTGATTCGCAACCAATAACTTCTGTAAATGGTTTATTATTTTCTGAGATTCCATAGAAATCGTAATTTAGGACTACTTTAGAATGCTTTTCGCTCCTTCCCTTCGCTTCACCCCTTTTTAATTTCGAAATAATTTTCGAATGTTCTTAGAGGACATTTATATTTTTTAAGTAACTACCGTGCTATATTTAAAGTTTCTAGCCTCTTCCGTACCGCAGGAATCGCAATTTAGAAAGCTTTTTGCTCCTGCAACCCTCTAGGCGTTGTGGCACCGACATAAAATATAGCTTATGTTTGAGCAGGTTCTATCACCATCAATTTGCAACTATTATGTTTAAAATCGGTTTCGTATTTTATATGATTGCATAAAAATTGTAATGTAGAACGCTTATAGAATGCTTTTCGCTCACTTTATCCTTTTAAATTTGGAATTTTCTTTCGACAATTCTTAGAAAGCATTTGCATCTTTGAAGTAAGTACCATTCCAAATTGAAAATGTTATACCCCCTCTTTAACATAAAAAAACGCAATTTAGAACATTTTGTTCTCCTGTAAACCCCAGGTGGTAGTGACAACAACGTAAAATATAGGCAATTCTGAAGCTGGGACTGTCACCATCAATTTGAAACTATTACTTCTGAAATCGGCTTATATTTCCTGAGATTGCGTAGAAATCGCTATTTAGAACGTTTTTAGAACGCTTTTTCTTTAATTTCACCCCATTTAAATTTCAAATTTTTAAGGAACTCTTCAATTTTCTCAAGGAACTCTCCAAGGAACTCTTCAATCAATAAGGAACTCAGAGAGCATTTAGATCTCCTAAGTAATTATCATGCCAAATTTCAAGTTCCTAACCCCTTCAGTATCACAAAAAACACAATTTAGAACGTTTTTTAAAAATGCAGCCGCAAGGTGATAGTGACGCCTATATTGGAGCAAGGGCTGTCATCATCAATTTCTAACCATTAATTTTGAAATCGGTTGGGTACTTTATGAGATTGCGTAGAAATAGCCATTTAGAACGTTTTTTAGAACTCTTTTCGCACATTTTCACCCCTTTTAAATTTCGAATTTTTTAAGAAATGTTCTGAGATATCATTTATATCTTATAAATAACTACCATTCTAAATTTCATGTTTCTAGGCCCTTCAATAACCCAAAAATCGCATTTTCGAACGTATTTTTGCTCCTGAACCCCTTTAGGGGTAACGGCACCGACATAAAATGTGGCCTATGTTGGAGCAAGGATTGTCACCATCATTTTGACACCATTATTTTTTAAATCGGTTTGGTACTTCTTGAGATTGCGTAAAAAACGCCATTTAGAACGTTTTTTAGAATGTTTTGTGCGCATTTTCACCCCTTTTAAATTTTGAATTCTTAAAGAAATGTTTTTAGAGATCATTTATATCTAATAAGTAACTACCATACCATATTCCGTGTATCTGGGCCCTTCAGTAATACAAAATTCGCAATTTCGAACTTTTTATTTTTGCTCCTGCATTCCCTTTAGGGGTGGTGGCACCGACATAAAATATAGCCCATCTTGGACCAAGGGTTGTCACCATCATTTTGACACCATTATTTTTTTTAAATCGGTTTGGTATTTCCTGAGATTGTGTAGAAACCACCATTTAGAACGTTTTTTAGAACGCTTTTTGTGCATTTTCACCCCTTTAAATTTCGAATTTTTTAAGAACTGTTTTTAGAAATCCTTTATATCTTATAAGTAACTAGCATGCCAAATTCCCTGTATCTGGGCCCTTCAGTAACACCAAAAATCACAATTTCGAACTTTTTTTGCTCCTGCACTCCCTTTAGGAATAGTGGCACCGACATACAATGTAGCCTATGTTGGGGCAAGGGTTGTCACCATCATTTTGACACCATTTTTTTTAAATCAGGTAGGTACTTCCAGAAATTGCGTAAAAATCGCCATTTAGAACGTTTTTTAGAACGCTTTTCGAGTATTTTCACCCCTTTTTAATTTCAAATTTTTAAGAAATGTTCTTAGATATCATTAGTATGTTAAACGTAACTACCATTCCAAATTTCATGTTTCTAGGCCCTTCAATAACACAAAAATCGCATTTTCGAACGTATTTTTGCTCCTGAACCCCCTATGGGGGTAATGGCACCGACATAAAATGTGGCCTATGTTGGAGCAAAGGTTGTCACCATCATTTTGACACCATTATTTTTTAAATCGGTTTGGTACTTCTTGAGATTGCGTAAAAATACCCATTTAGAACGTTTTTTAGAACGCTTTTTGCGCATTTTCACCCCTTTTAAATTTTGAATTCTTAAAGAAATGTTCTTAGAGATCATTTATATCTAATAAGTAACTACCATAACAAATTCCGTGTATTTGGGCCCTTCAGTAATACAAAAATCGCAATTTCGAACATTTTTATTTTTGCTCCTTCACCCCTTTAGGGGTGCAGGAGCAAAATGGGCTATATTTTATGGCTGTGGCACCGACATAAAATATAGCCCATCTTGGACCAAGGGTTGTCATTATCATTTTGACACCATTATTTTTTTAAATCGGTTTGGTATTTTCTGAGATTGTGTAGAAACCACCATTTAGAACGTTTTTAGAACGCTTTTCGCGTATTTTCACCCCTTTTTAATTTCGACTTTTTAAAGAAATGTCCTTAGAGATCATTAGAATCTTATAAGTAACTATCAATCCAAATTTCAGGTTTCTAGGCCCTTCAGTAACACAAAAATCGCATTTTTGGAACGTTTTTTGCTCCTGCACCCCTTTTTTGCCAGTGGCATGGACGTAAGATATAGCCTATGTTCTAAGTTGGACTAACACCATCATTTTGATACCATTACTTTTGGAATCGGTTAGGTAGTTCCTGAGCTTATCTCCGACAAATAAACAATTTTTACCTCTTTATAATATTACTAGCAAACCCCGCGGCTTTGCTCGCGTAATATGCCAAGTGATATTTATATGTCTAATTTTTATTAAAAGGTACTAACTAAATTTTTATTTTATTAAATGGTGATAATTATTTTATAAAAAGGTACTTATTACTTTTAGCAATAATTAAAAAAAATTACTATTTAAAACACAGTTTGATTAAACATCATTGTTACACTGCATAAGGCAAAAATGAGACTTAAATTAATAAAACGAAATAAAACTAAATAAGTAATAATTTAGAAAATATTTTGGAACTTTTATGCTCAATTAATACGCTCATTTCAGTATTCATTTGAAGTTTTGAATTTTTTAGAAACCATCTTCTTACATCTTAAAATTAACCATCATGTCAAATTCCAAGTCCTACCACCTCTCTCAACATAAAGGGCTATGTTGAAATAGGAACTGTCACCATTAATTTGCCAACATTAATTTTGAAATTGGTTTGTTATTTTCTAATATTCCACAGAAACGTAATTTAGAAAGCATTTAAAGGCCTTTTTTAGAGCGTTTGTTGTTTCTGTAAATCCCAGGTGCTAGAATCATCGGCATAGAATATAGCCTGTGTAGGATCAGAGACTGTTACCATTGATTCGCAACTATTACTTTTATATTTGGTTTATATTTCCTGAAATTGCGTAGAAATCGTAATTTAGGACTTTTTTAGAATGCTTTTCGCACCTCCCCTTCACTTCACACCTTTTTAATTCGAATTTATTTTCGACAGTCCTTCGAGGGCATTTATATTATAAGTAACTACCAGAAATTGCAATTTAGAAAGTTTTTAGCTACTGCAACCCTCTGGTGGTAGTGGCATAGACATAAAATATAGCTTATGTTTGAGCAGGTTCTATCACCAACAATTTGTCATCATTATTTTTTTAATCGGATTGGTATTTGATAAGATTACATAAAAATTGTAATTTATAACGCTTTTCGCTCACTTCATCTTTTTAAATTTGAAATTTTTTTCGACAGTTCTTAGAAAGCAGTTGCATATTGAAGTAAATACCATGCCACACTTCAAAGTGTTAGACCCTTGAGTTATGCAAAAAACGCAAATTAGAACATGTTTTGTTTTTGCAACCCTCAGATGGTAGTGACAGCAACATAAAATATAACCTATGTTATAGCAGGTACTGTCACCATTGATTTGCAACCATTACTTTTGAAATAGCTTTGAAATTTCCTGAGATTGAGTAGAAATCGCCATTTAGAACGTTTTTAGAACGCTTTTAGCGCATTTTCACCCCTTTTTAAATTTCCAATTTTTTCGAAACTGCTCTTAAAGATCATTTATATGTAATAAATATGTACCTTGCCTAATTTTAAGTTGCTAGCCCCTACCGATCACAAAAATCAAAATTTGGAACGCTTTTTTGCTCCTGCAACGCCTAGGTGATAGAGATACCGACTTAAAATAGCGTATGTGTTAGAGCAGAGGCTGTCAGCATCAATTTCTTACCATTACTTTTGAAATCAGTTTGATTCTTCCTGAGATATTGGTAACAAATCGGCATTTAGAACGTTTTTAGAACGCTTTTCGCTCATTTTGCTCCTGCATTTCCTCTGGGGTAGTGGAAACAGATATAAAATACAGCCTATCTTAGTGAAAGATCTGTCCCCATCATTTTTACACCATTATATTTGAAATCGGTTCAGTATTTCCTGAGATTGCTAGAAATCGCAATTTAGAACGTTTTTTACAACGCTTTTTGCGTATTTTGACCCCCCCCCCTTTTAAATTTCGACTTTTTTAGGAAATGTCTTTAGAGATCATTGATATCTTATAACTAACTACTATTCTAAATTTCGCGATTCAAGGCCCTTCCGTCACGCAAAAACCGCTATTTAGAACGTTTTTCTCCTGCACCCCCTTTGGGGTAGGGGCACCGACGTAAAACATAGCCTATGTTGGAGGCAAGGATTTTCACTCATTTTGACGCCAATATTTTTCAAATCGGTTTCGTATTTCCTGAGATTGTGTAGAAGCTACCATTTAGAACGTTTTTTAGAACGCTTTTCGCGTATTTTCACCCCTTTTAAATTTCGAATTGTTTAAGAACTGTTCTTAGAAATCCTTTATATCTAATAAGTAGCTGATACTTCAAATTTCATATTTCTAGGCCCATCAGTAACACATAAATCGCATTTTTAGAACGTTTTTTGCTCCTACACCCCCTTTGGGGTAGTGGCACCGACATAAACCATAGCCTATCTTGGAGCAAACATTGTCACTATCATTTTGACACCAATATTTTTTTAATCGGTTTGGTATTTCCTGAGATTATGTAGAAACTACCATTTAGAACGTTTTTTAGAACGCTTTTTGTGCATTTTCACCCCTTTCAAATTTTGAATTGTTTAAGAACTGTTCTTAGACACCATTTATATCTTATAAGTAACTAATATTCCAAATTTCATATTTCTAGGTCCTTCAGTAACGCAAAAATCGCATTTTTAGAACGTTTTTTGCTCCTGCACCCCCTTTGGGGTAGTGGCACCGACATACAATATAGCCTATGTTCTAAGTTGGACTAACACCATCATTTTGATACCATTACTTTTGAAATCGGTTTGGTATTTCCTGAGATTATGTAGAAACTACCATTTAGAACGTTTTTTAGAACGCTTTTTGTGCATTTTCACCCCTTTTAAATTTCGAATTTTTTAAGAACTGTTCTTAGACATCATTTATATCTTATAAGTAACTAATATTCCAAATTTCATATTTCTAGGCCCTTCAGTAACGCAAAAATCGCATTTTTAGAACGTTTTTTGCTCCTGCACCCCCTTTGGGGTAGTGGCACCGACATAAGATATAGTCTATGTTCTAAGTTGGGCGAACACCATCATTTTGATACCATTACTTTTGGAATCGGTTCGGTAGTTCCTGAGCTTATCTCCGACAAATAAACAATTTTTACCTCTTTATAATAGGAGTATGACTAGCAAACCCCGCGGCTTTGCTCGCGAAATATTTGAAATACGCCAAGTGATATTTATGTCTAATTTTTATTAAAAGGTACTAACTAAATTTTTATTTTATTAAAAGGTAATATTTTATTTTATTAAAAGTTTTTTTTATTAAAAGGTACTTATTACTTTTAGGAATAATTCAAAAATTACTATTTAAAACACAGTTTGATTAAACATCATTATTACACACCATTAGGCAGAAATGAGACTTAAATTAATAAAATGAAATAAAACTAAATAAATGATAATTTAGAAAATATTTTGAAACTTTTATGCTCAATTAATACGCTCATTTCAGTATTGATTTGAAGTTTTGATTTTTTTAGAAACCATCTTCTTACATCTTAAAATTAACCATCATGTCAAATTCCAAGTCCTACCAAGTCTCTCAACATAAAGGGCTATGTTGAAACAGGAACTGTCACCATTAATTTGCCAACATTAATTTTGAAATCGGTTTATTATTTCCTAATATTCCACAGAAACGTAATTTAAAAAGCTTTTAAAGCCCTTTTTTAGAACGTTTGTTGTTCCTGTGAACCCCAGGTGGTAGAAACATCGGCATAAAATATAGCCTGTGCAGGATCAGAGACTGTTACCATTGATTCCCAACTATTACTTTTATAATCGGTTCATATTCCCTGAAATTGCATAGAATCGTAATTTAGAACTTTTTTAGAATGCTTTTCGCACCTCCCCTTCGCTTCACCCCTTTTTAATTCGAATTTATTTTCGACGTTCCTTCGAGGGCATTTATATTTTATAAGTAACTACCATGTCATATTTAAAGTTTTTAGCCTTTTCAGTATCACAGAAATCGCAATTTAGAAAGTTTTTAGCTCCTGCAACCCTCTGGTGGTAGTGGAACAGACATAAAATATAGCTTATGTTTGAGCAGGTTCTATCACCAAAATTTGTCACCATTATTTTTTAATCGGTTTGGTAATTTATAAGTTTGCTTAAAAATTGTAATTTATGACGCTTTTCACTCACTTCATTTTTTTTTATTTGGAATTTTTAGTTCTTAGAAAGCAGTTGCATCTTGTAAGTAAATACCATGCCATACTTCAAAGTGTTAGAACCCTCAGTTGTGCAAAAAAACGCAAATTAGAACATGTTTTGCTTTTGCAACCCTCAGATGGTAGTGACAGCAACATAAAATATAACCCATGTTATAGCAGGGACTGTCACCATTGATTTGCAAGCATTACTTTTGAAATAGCTTTGGTATTTCCGTAGATTGAGTAGAAATCGCAATTTAGAACATTTTTAGGACTCTTTTCGCGCATTTTCACCCCTTTTTAAATTTCCAATTTTTTCGAAACAGTTCTTAAAGATAATTTATATCTAATAAATATGTACCTTGCCTAATTTTAAGTTGCTAACCCCTACCGATCACAAAAATCGAAATTTAGAACGCTTTTTTGCTCCTGCAACGTCTTGGTGATAGTGATACCGACATAAAATAGCGTCTATGTTAGAGCAGAGGCTGTCCGCATCAATTTCCTACCATTTCTTTAGAAATCAGTTTGATTCTTCCTGAGATATTGCGACAAATCGGCATTTAGAACGTTTTTAGAACGGTTTTCGCGCATTTTAATCCTGCATCTCCTCTGGGGTATAAAATATAGCCTATCTTGGAGCAAGATGTGTCACCATCATTTTTACACCATTATATTTGAAATCGGTTCAGTACTTACTGAGATTGCATAAAAATCGCATTTTAGAAAGTTTTTTACAACGCTTTTTGAGCATTTTGACCCTCTTTTAAATTTCGATTTTTTTAGGAAATGTCCTCAGAGATCATTGATATCTTATAACTAACTACCATTCCAAATTTCACGATTCTAGGCCCTTCCGTAACGCAAAAGCCGCAATTTAGAACGTTTTTCTCCTGCACCCCTTTTGGGTTAGTGGCACCGACATAAAGCATCGCCTATGTTGGAGCAAGGGTTGTCACCATCATTTTGACGCCATTATTTTTTAGATATGTTTGGTATTTCCTGAGATTGTGTAGAAACCACCATTAGAACGTTTTTTAGAACGCTTTTCGCGCATTTTCACCCCTTTTAAATTTCGAATTGTTTAAGAACTGTTCTTAGAAATCCTTTATATCTAATAAGTAGCTAATATTTCAAATTTCATATTTCTAGGCCCTTCGGTAACGCAAAAATCGCATTTTTAGAACGTTTTTTGCTCCTGTACCCCCTTTCGGATAGTGGCACCGACATAAAACATAGCCTATGTTGGAGCAAGGGTTGTCACTGTCATTTTGACAGCAATATTTTTAAAATCGGTTTGGTATTTCCTGAGATTGTGTAGAAACTACCATTTAGAACGTTTTTTAGAACGATTTTCGCGCATTTTCACCCCTTTCAAATTTCGAATTGTTTAAGAACTGTTCTTAGAAATCCTTTATATCTAATAAGTAGCTAATATTCCAAATTTCATATTTCTAGGCCCTTCAGTAACACATAAATCGCATTTTTAGAACGTTTTTTGCTCCTGCAAACCCCTTTGGGGTAGTAACACCGACATAAAACATAGCCTATCTTGGAGCAAGCGTTGTCACCATCATTTTGACACCAATATTTTTTAAATCGGTTTGGTATTTCCTAAGATTGTGTAGAAACTACCATTTAGAACGTTTTTTAGAACGTTTTTTGTGCATTTTCACCCCTTTTAAATTTCGAATTGTTTAAGAACTGTTCTTAGACATCATTTATATCTTATAAGTAACTAATATTCAAAATTCCATATTTCTAGGCCTTTCAGTAACGCTCAAATCGCATTTTTAGAACGTTTTTTGCTCCTACACCCCCTTCCGGGTAGTGGCACCGACATGAAACATAGCCTATCTTGGGGCAAGCGTTGTCACCATCATTTTGACACCAATATTTTTGAAATCGGTTTGGTATTTCCTGAGATTGTGTAGAAACCACCATTTAGAACGTTTTTTAGAACACTTTCTGTGCATTTTCACCTCTTTTAAATTTCGAAATGTTTAAGAACTGTTCTTAGACATCATTTATATCTTATAAGTAACTAATATTCAAAATTTCATATTTCTAGGCCCTTCAGTAACGCTAAAATCGCATTTTTAGAACGTTTTTTGCTCCGACACCCCCTTTCGGGTAGTGGCACCGACATGAAACATAGCCTATGTTGAAGCAAGCGTTGTCACCATCATTTTGACACCATTGTCTTTTAAATCGGTTTGGTATTTCCTGAGATTGTGTAGAAACCACCATTTAGAACGTTTTTAGAACGCTTTTTGTGCATTTTCACCCCTTTTAAATTTCGAAATGTTTAACATCTGTTCTTAGACATAATTTATATCTTATAAGTAACTAATATTCAAAATGTCATATTTCTAGGCCCTTCAGTAACGCTAAAATCGCATTTTTAGAACGTTTTTTGCTCCTACACCCCCTTTGGGGTAGTGGCACCGACATAAGATATAGCCTATGTTCTAAGTTGGACTAACACCATCATTTTGATACCATTACTTTTGGAATCGGTTCGGTAGTTCCAGAGCTTACCTCCGACAAATAAACAATTTTTTCCTCTTTATAATAGGAGTATAGACTAGCAAACCCCGCGGCTTTGCTCGCGTAATATTTAAAATATGCCAAGTGTCTAATTTTTATTAAAAGGTACTAACTAAATTTTTATTTTATTAAAAAGTAATATTTTATTTTATTAAAAGTTTTTTTTTTTTATTAAAAGGTACTTATTACTTTTAGGAATAATTCAAAAATTACCAATTAAAACACAGTTTGATTAAACACCATTATTACACTGCATTAGGCAGAAATGAGACTTAAATTAATAAAATGAAGTAAAACTAAATAAATGATAATTTAAAAAATATTTTGAAACTTTTATGCTCAATTAATACGAAGATTTCAGTATTCATTTGAAGTTTTGAATTTTTTAGAAACCAAAATATATTCCTAATATATATATAATTCCTAATATTCCACAGAAACGTAATTTAAAAAGCTTTTAAAGCCCTTTTTTAGAACGTTTTTGTTCCTGTGAACCTCAGGTGGTAGAATCACCGGCATAAAATATAGCCTGTGTAGGATCAGAGACCGCTTCACCCCTTTTTAATTTGAATTTATTTTCGACGTTCCTTCGAGGACATTTATATTTTATAAGTAACTACCATGTCATATTTAAAGTTTCTAGCCTTTTCAGTATCACAGAAATCGCAATTTAGAAAGTTTTTAACTTCTGCAACCCTCTGGTGGTAGTGGAATAGACATAAAATATAGCTTATGTTTGAGCAGATTCTATCACCAAAATTTGTCATCATTATTTTTTTAATCGGTTTGGTAATTTATAAGTTTGCTTAAAAATTGTAATTTATAACGCTTTTCACTCACTTCATTTTTTTTTTAATTTGGAATTTTCTTTCGACTGTTCTTAGAAAGCAGTTGCATCTTGTAAGTAAATACCATGCCATACTTCAAAGTGTTAGACCCCTCAGTTGTGCAAAAAACGCAAATTAGAACATGTTTTGCTTTTGCAACCCTCAGCCTCAGATGGTAGTGACAGCAACATAAAATATAACCTATGTTATAGCAGGGACTGTCACCATTTATTTGCAACCATTACTTTTGAAATAGCTTTGGTATTTCCTTAGATTGAGTAGAAATCGCAATTTAGAACGTTTTTAGGACGCTTTTCGCGCATTTTCACCCCTTTTTAAATTTCCAATTTTTTCGAAACTGTACTTAAAGATCATTTATATCTAATAAATATGTACCTTGCTTAATTTTAAGTTGCTAGACCCTGCCGATCACAAAAATCGAAATTTAGAACGCTTTTTAACTCCTCCAACGTCTTGGTGATAGTGATAACGACATAAAATAGTGTCTATGTTAGAGCAGAGGCTGTCAGCATCAATTTCCTACTATTACGTTTGAAATCAGATTCATTCTTCCTGAGATATTGCCGACAAATCGGTATTTAGAACGTTTTTAGAATGCTTTTCGCGCATTTTGCTCCTGCATCTCCTCTGGGGTAGTGGAAACAGAAATAAAATATAGCCTATCTTGGAGCAACATCTGTCACCGTCATTTTTACACCATTATATTTGAAATCGGTAGAGTACTTCCTGAGATTACATAGAAATCGCAATTTAGAAAGTTTTTTACAACGCTTTTTGCGCATTTTGACCCCTTTTTAAAATTCGATTTTTTTAGGAAATGTCCTTAGAGATGATTGATATCTTATAACTAACTACCATTCCAAATTTCACGATTCTAGGCCCTTCCGTAACGCAAAAGCCGCAATTTAGAACATTTTTCTCCTGAACCCCCTTTGGGGTAGTGGCACCGACATAAAACATCGCCTATGTTGGAACAAAGGTTGTCACCATGATTTTGCGCCATTATTTTTTATATCGGTTTGGTATTTCCTGAGATTGTGTAGAAACCACCATTACAACGTTTTTTAGAACGCTTTTCGCGCATTTTCAACCCTTTTAAATTTCGAATTGTTTAAGTTAATTGTTCTTAAAAATCTTTTATATCTAATAAGTAGTTAATATTTCAAATTTCATATTTCTAGGCCCTTCGGTAACGCAAAAATCGCATTTTTAGAACGTTTTTTGCTCCTGCACCCCCTTTCTGGTAGTGGCACCGACATAAAACATAGCCTATATTGAAGCAAGGGTTGTCACCGTCATTTTGACACCCTTATTTTGACACCATTATTTTTTAAATCGGTTTGGTATTTCCTGAGATTGTGTAAAAACCACCATTTAGAGCGTTTTTAGAACGATTTTCGCGCATTTTCACCCCTTTCAAATTTCGAATTGTTTAAGAACTGTTCTTAGAAATCCTTTATATCTAATAAGTAGCTAATATTTCAAATTTCATATTTCTAAGCCCTTCAGTAACACATAACTTGCATTTTTAGAACATTTTTTGCTCCTGCACCCCCTTTCGGGTTGTGACACCGACATAAAACATAGCCTATCTTGGAGCAAGCGTTGTCACCATCATTTTGACACCAATATTTTTAAATCGGTTTAGTATTTCCTGAGATTGTGTGGAAACTACCATTTAGAACGTTTTTTAGAACGCTTTTTGTGCATTTTCACCCCTTTTAAATTTCGAATTGTTTAAGAACTGTTCTTAGACATCATTTATATCTTTTAAGTAACTAATACTCAAAATTTCATATTTCTAGGTCCTTCAGTAACGCTAAAATCCCATTTTTAGAACGTTTTTTGCTCCTACACCCCCTTTGGTTTAGTGGCACCGACATAAGATATAGCCTATGTTCTAAGTTGGACTCACACCATCATTTTGATACCATTACTTTTGGAATCGGTTCGGTAGTTCCAGAGCTTACCTCCGACAAATAAACAATTTTTTCCTCTTTATAATAGGAGTATAGACTAGCAAACCCCGCGGCTTTGCTCGCGTAATATTTGAAATATGCCAAGTGATATTTATATGTCTAATTTTTATCAAAAGGTACTAACTAAACTTTTATTTTATTAAAAGGTAATATTTTATTTTATTAAAAGGTACTTATTACTTTTAGGAATAATTTAAAAATTACTATTTAAAACACAGTTTGACTAAACATCATTATTACACTGTATTAGGCAGAAATGAGACTTAAATTAATAAAATGAAATAAAACTAAATAAATGATAATTTAGAAAATATTTTGAAACTTTTATGCTCAGTTAATACGCTCATTTCAGTATTCATTTGAAGTTTTGAATTTTTTAGAAACCATCTTCTTACATCTTAAAATTAACCATCATGTCGAATTCCAAGTCCTACCACCTCTCTCAACATAAAGGGCTATGTTGAAACAGGAACTGTCACCATTAATTTGCCAACATTAATTTTGAAATCGGTTTGTTATTTCCTAATATTCCACAGAAAGGTAATTTAGAAAGCTTTTAAGGGTGTATTCCGATCCAAACTGCTTATTTTCTGATTCATTTTAAAATTCATTTTTGCTCTCAAACGCATCAAACTGAGAAATTCTCTTATTTAGAAACTATATAATGTGCCATGCTTCTTAATTTTTTGATAAATGCAGAAAATACTGTTTTCGTCCAATTTTTTCGAAACTGTTCTTAAAGATCATTTATAGCTAATAAATATGTACCTTGCCTAATTTTAAGTTGCTATCCCCTACCGGTCACAAAAATCGAAATTTAGAACGCTTTTTTGCTCCTGCAACGTCTTGGTGATAGTGATACCGACATAAAATAGCGTCTATGTTAGAGCAGAGACTGTCAGCATCAATTTCCTACCATTACGTTTGAAATCAGATTCATTCTTCCTGAGATATTGCCGGCAAATCGGCATCTAGAACGTTTTTAGAACGCTTTTCGCGCATTTTGCTCCTGCATCTCCTCTGGGGTAGTGGAAACAGATATAAAATATAGCCTATCTTGGAGCAAGATCTCTCACCATCATTTTTACACCATTATATTTGAAATCGGTTAAGTACTTCCTGAGATTGTATAGAAATCGCAATTTAGAAAGTTTTTTATAGCGCTTTTTGCGCATTTTGACCCCCTTTTAAATTTCGATTTTTTTTAGGAAATGTCCTCAGAGATCATTGATATCTTATAACTAACTACCATTCCAAATTTCACGATTCTAGGCCCTTCCGTAACGCAAAAGCCGCAATTTAGAATGTTTTTTGCTGCTGCACCCCCTTTGGGGTAGTGGCACCGACATAAAGCATCGCCTATGTTGGAGCAAGGGTTTTCACCATCATTTTGACGCCATTATTTTTAGACCGGTTTAATATTTCCTGAGATTGTGTAGAAACCACCATTAGAACGTTTTTAGAACGTTTTTCGCGCATTTTCACTCCTTTTAAATTTCGAATTGTTTAAGAACTGTTCTTAGAAATCCTTTATATCTAATAAGTAGCTAATATTTCAAATTTCATATTTCTAGGCCCTTCGGTAACGCAAAAATTTGGATTTTTAGAACGTTTTTTGCTCCTGCACCCCCTTTGGAGTAGTGGCACCGACATAAAACATAGCCTGTGTTGGAGCAAGGTTTGTCACCGTCATTTTAACACCATTATTTTTTTAAATCGGTTTGGTATTTCCTGAGATTGTGTAGAAACCACCATTTAGAACGTTTTTTAGAACGATTTTCGCGCATTTTCACCCCTTTCAAATTTCGAATTGCTTAGGAACTGTTCTTAGAAATCCTTTATATCTAATAAGTATCTAATATTTCGAATTTCATATTTCTAGGTCCTTCAGTAATACATTAAATCGCATTTTCAGAACGTTTTTTGCTCCTGCACCCCCTTTGGGGTAGTGACACCGACATAAAACATAGCCTATCTTGAAGCAAGCATTGTCACCATCATTTTGACATCAATATTTTTTAAATCGGTTTATATTTCCTGAGATTGTATAGAAACTACCATTTAGAACGTTTTTTAGAACGCTTTTTGTGCATTTTCACCCCTTTTTAATTTCGAATTGTTTAAGAACTGTTCTTAGATATCATTTATATCTTATAAGTAACTAATATTCAAAATTTCATATTTCTAGGCCCTTCAGTAACGCTAAAATCGCATTTTTAGAACGTTTTTTGCTCCTGCAC
This sequence comes from Maratus speciosus, assembly GCA_963932465.1. NCBI lineage: Eukaryota > Metazoa > Arthropoda > Arachnida > Araneae > Salticidae > Maratus > Maratus speciosus. Next base: position 218,139,977 of record OZ010799.1, on the reverse strand, counting down.
CCCCTTTGGGGTAGTGGCACCGACATAAAATATAGCCTATGTTCTAAGTTGGACTAACACCATCATTTTGATACCATTACTTTTTTAATCGGTTTGGTATTTCCTGAGATTATGTAGAAACTACCATTTAGAACGTTTTTTAGAACACTTTTTGTGCATTTTAAATCCTTTTAAATTTCGAATTATTTAAGAACTGTTCTTAGACATCATTTATATCTTATAAGTAACTAATATTCAAAATTTCATATTTCTAAGCCCTTCAGTAACGCTAAAATCGCATTTTTAGAACGTTTTTTGCTCCTACACTCCCTTTGGGGTAGTGGCACCGACATAAGATATAGCCTATGTTCTGAGTTGGACTAACACCATCATTTTGATACCATTACTTTTGGAATCGGTTCGGTAGTTCCAGAGCTTATCTCCGACAAATAAACAATTTTTTCCTCTTTGTAATAGGAGTATAGATAAGTATAGATTTATACCGGGTGAGCCATAAGTTCGTTAAAATTTTAAAAACTCTTAAAAAAAGGAAGAAATTATGGTAAAGGAGTGCGGTTTGCAAGAAAGGCCTCACAAGGTAGCCGGAATTTTTTTAACAGAAAAAAAATTTTAGGCAAAAAATCACATGTAGAGGGCGCTGGCGATCCGAAACACAATGAACAGGACAACAATACACTCCATTCATTTGTTCTTTCAATAACGAATGTTCAACATGATTTCCAGAACATTCTACGAGACAACTGTTTTCCTGTTCATTGAGTTTCGGGTCGTCAGCGCCCTCTACATATGATTTTTTTAACTATTTTTTTGTTGTTGTTGTTGCTAAAAAAAATCCAAGTGCTTTGTGAGCTCTTTCTTCAAACCGCACTCCTTTATCATAATTTCTTCCCTTTTTATGAGTTTTTATATTTTAGAGAATTTTGACTCACCCGGTATTTTAAGATATTAACAAATGCATATATTTGAAAAATGCAATCATCATACAGAAGCCAGTGAGAAATGTGTGACGATTCTTTAATTACTAAACACAGGCTTTATATAAAATTGTCAATCAACAATGTGTTGGCCGTGTAAGTAGACGGAATTTTTTTTTCATTTCTTAAAGAGGTATTTGCTTTCTTGTGGTTGAAAAAAAATAGATTCTTTTTTTAGAACATTCTATTCACTATTGTCAAAATATAATATATAATATAACGAGTTATATTTAAATATATTCGAGTACATTATCCGTGTGAAACGATTTGGCCGAAATCCAAGTTCTTTCATAGTTCTTCAGTGCTTTAGCGCAAAGTTTCCATAGGCTTACACTGATTTCAGGAGTCGTACTTGTCCTGAAATTTCACGACTTGGAAATTCTTCGGTAACAGTATTTTCTTATTGAAAATTCTCTTCTTAAATAAGGCGAAATTTTGGACGTTTAACCTAGATATATTTTTCAGTAAACAAATAGTGATAATTGTCCTGAAAAAATACCTCAAGAGTACGAACCCTGTAATCTATAACTTTAGAATCCTCATTATGGGCATAGATCGGCATTTAATTTTGGCACTGTGATCGCGAATTTTGAGTTATTAACATCACAAAGGTCAGCTATATCATATTAATACAGTGTGAGTCAGGAAACGTATTTTAATAAACTGAATTTCGTTACCATTTTTTAACCCCTTATTGGTCGCATTAAATTACGGTTTAAAAATTCAGATTGCTTATTGACATTACTTATTTGAAAAATAAATTGTCACCTTATTTAATGACAGGTAAAATGATACCATAATAAAGCCAATTACACTATTTTACAAAACTGATGGGAATCAAATAATCTGAATTTTTTGCCTTTTTCTTATTTACAAATAAATGTTTTTGAAAATCCCGGTGCCAATCATTTATTTCAACACTTTAGCATTCAAAATGCTTTGTCCCTGGAAGAGTTAAACAAATTTTATGTTCTATGCAATGGTAATGATATATATTATCTACTTTTCTTTATACTGCCCGCGGTGATAAGCGAGTTTGACAATCGTGTTTTACATCTTATATCTCCTAATGCAATATTTAAAGAAGTTAATTGTGATCCTCTGTATAGGATATAATATCCTCAAAGTGTCAAAATTTTATGTTTGAAAATATAAGTAGACGAAAAGGAACGAAATTCAGCAAAAATTTGCCCAATTCCAAAAGTCTAATAAAGCACACTTTTAGACCATTCTGTAGGGGGACAAAAAACATTACGCAGAAACGGAATTTAAATAGAAAAAAATTACTTTTGAGTGTTTTTGCAGCTTAGTCGGCTGAGAGAATGTCTTGAATACTTAATTTCCTAATAATTGAAGACCCCACCAGTGGCCGAGAGGTTCTGCCCTCGAAGCTGGTAGACGGGAGGTGCTGGGTTCGACCCCAATGGTGCCCGTCGGCCTAATCGTTCGGAGTTTTCGTGGTTTTCTTTGAACCTTGGTTTTCCAAGCGTAAATTCGGGTTAGGTTCCGTTAAAAAGACCACCACAGAGTGCACTCCTCCCTTTGGGCCTATATCCCTCTCGTACTGATAACTGGGCGTCGTAAACACAATCAATCAACCTAATAATTGAAGAGCTCAGATGATAAAGGCAGCATGTTACAAAAAATAAAGAGTTAATCATGTGCTTGAAGATAATCAATAGTCCTGTACCATCTGTTGAATTACTATTTGAAAAGAAACCTAATGTCACTGAGATTTTAATTGATAAAGGAGGCATTTGACAATGCTCTTCAATTCAAAGCTTTGTTCTTTTTGTATTTAAAAGATGAAAAAATTACAGACCGGAAAAGATCTAAAAGAAAATATAAATATTGAATTTCAAAAAACATTTACGTTCCTTGGAAATGCGGAAGCTTTGGCGATCAAGTTTCCTAACTGGGCTCTTCGAAGCAAGTTAGTAGAGGCCAAATTATAAAAACAAAAAATCCGCTTGAATGAAGGCCCCATCAGTAGCTGAGAGGTTCTGCTCTCGAAGCTAGTAGACGGGAGGTGCTGGGTTCGAAGCCAATCGCGCCCGTCGGCCTAAGCGTTTCGGAGTTTTCGTGGTTTTCTTCGAAACCGTGGATTCTCATGCGTAAATACGGGTTAGGTTCCCTTAGAAAGACCCTCACGAAGGTCACTCCCCCCAAAAGGGCCTATATCCCACATGTTGATAATCGGCCGTCATAAACCAAACCAAACCAAAACCGTTTGAATGAAGTGAGCAATACCCACAATTTAATTAATGCGAGAACCTCAGCTATTTTACGGTTAAAAAATTTAAAGACTAATTCGCAGATGTCAAGTCCAGGGTTGCCAGTGTGGCCTCCATTTTTATTCAGAAATTTAGTGTCCATACTAGAAATATAGAATAGTATTTTATTCTTTATTGAATTTGATTTAAAGAGCACAGAAAGTCAAATTACTTCTTTGGAAATTTCCGGTATGAATTTAAAATGTCGGATTAAAATTTGAGGCCAAACTGGCACCTTTGGTCAAGCCACGGTAGGGCTGCGTATAATAATGTTGAGTCATATTTTTCGCTGCAAAAAAGTTCAACGGAAAAAGGATTTATCTATATAATATACATCAACGCGGCTGCCACAGACGACTATTTTTTAATTCTATTTTGCACCACGTTTTCAAAACAAAAATCTTCTACACACGCTTTGACATCATTTGCATGAGAAATACACTAAAAAATGTATTTTTTAGAAATAGTGGTACGAACAGAATATATAAACAGTTGCCTGTGGCAGCCCTGACATCTGAAAACGGTTTGTTGGATTGTGAAATTTGTTTTAATAAAATACCCCATTTGATACAGCCCGAATTTTGAGATACAGAACACACTGATTGGTTTAGAGAACATAGATAAAGCAATTTTTAAATGAAAACAAACTAATGTAGATATTTAATTAATTTTTTTAGCCCTTTAACAATACTAAAAAAACTTTTTAGATGAAAAATAGAAATTAGGCATTCAAATAAAGTTTTTAAAGGTACTTAAAACGGTACTTCAGTATTAACCATATGGGCTGTTTAATAGCCAAAGAAATTGCCTAAGATTTGACTATTTACAACGTCCTCATTCATTCTGATTATTTCAGTGTTTAAACGCTTAGTTCGATTACATATCTCTTAAACTTCTGTTTGTATATTTATTATTATTTTGATGAAATTTTAATTTTGTTGAGGAAAGTTAGCTGCAGAAAACTGGTCGAATTGAGAGAAAGATTTGACTGTTTACGCCATCTTCTTTCATTCTGATGATTTCAGTGTTAAAGCACGTAGTTCGATTACAGGGTTGCTACATTTTAGGCAGTTTTCCAGGTAAAATATCAGTATTTGTTTATAGAAAAATAAATCTAGGTTAAACGCGCGATACTTCGCCTTATTTAAGAAGAGATTTTCTATAAGAAAATACTGTTACCGAAGAATTTCCTGGTCTGGAAATTCCCTGAAGCGTGGCAACCCTGTATTAGATATCTATTAAACTTCTGATTTGTATATTTATTTATTTTGATGAAATTTTAATTTTATTCAGAAAAATTAGCTGCAGAAGACACACAGAATTGGAAAAAAAGAAAAATGTACAGAATTAAAAATTTTAATAAAATTTAAAGGATTAAGATTGAAAATCGAATGTTAAAATACTTACGTCAAGGTAGGATTAAAATGTAGAATAATAAAATTCATTTAGATAAATTAGGGTTAGAGTACAGCTGTAGTTACGAAAACGGATAAATTAACAGTTTAAAAATATCTAATTCACAGGCTGAACAGTGCTGAACAGTAGAGCAGTATTGAAGGACTCTTCCTGGTTGAAAGCAACTTAACACCCAGTTTATTGCTTGATCGTCTTGTTATATTATGAGCCACTGGGAAAAGAAAAAGTGTGGTTTAACCCCTTCAAAGCCGGTGGTTCATTTTTGGACCACCTAATTTTAATCACTAAATGCATAGGTGCCAAACTCAAACTAATGTTCCGTAATACTAACGTTAATTTGACTCTTGTTTAATACGTTTTGAACCAGAATTTTTTTAAGAAATGAAATTAAACATGTAATAAAAACCTGGAATTAAATAAATAACCATTCATAAAATAAATTTTCTCGTTCGAAATGTGGTTAACGTGGGTCAAATAAATCCTGACATTACGGAAAATTAGTGAATGATTGGTGGCTATGCTAAATGGAAGATTGATACCAGAAATTTGGTTTGAAAATTTTGGTTTTATTTAAGAACGTGAAGAAAAGTTTTTACTTATTTCCAAATAAATTTGTATGTAGATTCCGGTGTCATTCATTCATTTCAGCATTTTACTAATACAAGTGTCTTGCCCCTCAAAGGATTAAAACTACTTAAAAAGTAAATGATGATAAATAAAAAAAAATATAATAATAATTTAATAAAATTTAAAAGAATTAAACCACAGGGAAATATGTTACTAAAAAAAAATAAATATCTTCTATAACAATTCCATAAAACTCGAGCAAAATTCTCGCTATGTTTGGTGTTAGACCTTTGAAGGGCGGTGATCACACGGCGGCGTAACCACCTAAATTTAATTCCAAAACTGACAATCCGCACCAAGAATATTTTAAAGAAATTTTGCTTTTACTATGAAAGTGTGAAAAAGCAGGTTCTTCAATATTCTGAGAAATTCGTTCGTAAAATCTGGTGTCAGTCATTTACTTCATCATTTTATGAACAGAATTTCTCTGCCCCTCAAAGGATTAAAACTGAAAGAATATGTTGAATGATGCAAATAAATAAAGGAAAACTTATTGAATACTTAATACGTGAATTATCACGTTACTAACGAAGCGTAGAAACAACAATGTGAAAAATGTTCAAGCCCGGAATCGAATTCGGAACACTTGGAATAGCGCTCCAAGTGATTTACCATTTAAGCTACGAGGACGATGACCAGCTTACCATTTCTCACGTACGTATGTTGATAAGGCTTCTACTGCAGCACAAGATGGAATAGTCTGCATGACATCCAATCCTGCGTCAAAACATGAGACACAAAGAAACCCAGCATCGGTGATTTTAAAGCAGAAATTAGTTTAAAATTTTAAAAGTATGAAAGCATTATGTGGTATACAGGTAGCTTGAGGAAAGAAATAAGACCAGTCCCAAATTCATACCTTTAAACATTGACGATATTATTATTGACCCATGATGAAATGAGTGAATGACAAAAGAAAGTGCGAAAGCCACAGTTGCAAATAATTGCACATGAGATAAATATAGTGTTTCTTAAGGAGACCGGGAAAGCCCTATCTCCGCCATGTTAAATTCACCATCTTTATGTACCTTTTTCTCAGAAATGGTGTAAGATAGAGGCCTAGATTTTTTAGAGTAGCTAGAATAACATAATTTACGTATTTTAACAGACCATTTTCTTTCTATGTGAAACTCAAAATTAATTATTAATTATTTATTGAAGTCATTTTTAAATTAGCATTTTTGGCAAGATTTCACTGCCTAAAATAAATAATCCTCAACAAATCATTAAATCCCTGTGTTAAAGTATACAATATAACATAATGTAAGTATTAAAAAAAACTGAGTTCTTAAGTTTAATAGATATTGAAAAAAAGGAACATAAACATGAAAAATCAAAGTTTTGCAAAAAAGTCAATTAAGGTTTAAATGGCCATTAAGCTGTGAAGTACTCTTAGAAAGAATGAATAATTTCATTCTTATTTCTTTACATATAAACATGTGTGACGCAACGTTGGAAAGATAGAAGGAAACTATTTAATGATATAAAAAAGTAAAAATAGATTTTTTGGTTGAATTTTGCTTCCCGGTCCTCTTAACCGCTTCAGGGGCAAGCAATTACGTTTGTGAAATGCTGAAATCCTACCGGAATCTTTGAAAAATTCTATTTCAAAATAAGTAAAAGCAATTTTACGGCTTTTCTCCACCAAAGTTAGAAAAGTAAAATTTAATAAAATTTTTCTGGTGTAAAACTTCATTAAACGTAGGGGGTATATAATATATACCGGTGCCCCTCAAGGGGTTAAATGTATGTAGATAAGTAAGACTGCCAACCATGTCGGATACTAATGCTGGGATGCAAGCGCTGATTTTCACCACTAAATTTTAATAGTATTCTTCGCCTTATTAAATATCAGAAATTTTGTCATTAAATAAGGTGAGGAATACTATAATAATTTAGTAGTAGAAATCAGCCATTTGTAACGCAGCACTTGCATAAGCTTCGAGAATCAAATTTACTCGCTATTTAGAAATTTGAATGTTGTATACCTTACTAGCAGAAGCACCCGTCTTTGCCTGTGTCAATTATAATAGACCTTCCATGTAAAAGAATAAATTAAAATGGACTATTATAGTAATCACAATAACTGAGATTTGTGCATTCGCATCCACAAATCATTAAAATGACAATTAGAAAACATATGTTATTGTCTCGCCACCATAATAAAATGTCTGAGCTTTAATATCACAATGCCTGTTTTCTTCGGCTGGTGTAACAGAAAAATCTGACGATTTTCTGACGATACGAAAAACAAATCCACCAAATGTCATATCATATAGTGAAATTCTCGTTTGTATGGCGTATATCTACATTATAAAGCAAAAATATGTCAGTGAGTAACGCTGACATCATACTATTGATGGCAAGGAACTAACAGACAAATTGTTCCTTTACAGCAATTTTTCTTTACTTCTAAACAGCACACAACTTAATTTTTTAAGCGGTCGAAATAGAACAAAAATTCCTTTCAAATGAAATTTATTTGAAAATTGTATCTCAGTTTTTTTTTTTTTTTTAACACTAGAAAGACGCAGAATTTTACTCAAATTTTATAAAAAATATTTTACACCAGATTTTTCATGTCAAATTATTATCTTATTCATTTAACTAGTTTTTTTGCCTTTTATCTCTTAAAGTAGTTTTATAAAGAAATTCCTAGTTCGAACCAAAATATATTCATTTGGTAGCGGTCAAAATGACCGCCGCCGTCTTTCTAGTGTTAATGGGTTTGAAATTAATTTTCAAACATGGATATTTTTAACCCTAGATCTACCGGGAATTTTATTCAAGTTTTAATAAAACGTTCTACACCAGAATTTTTATTTAAAACTATTTAACTTATTTATTTACCTTATTTTTGTCTGGTTTATATATTTAGTTTATTTTAAAGAAATTTCTGGTTTGAATGAATATTTTGTATGTACCTGTCGGGTCCAATGGACCCGTCTGGTAGACGGAGGGTTAAATGTGCGTGCAGCCCAACGAAACCATTACGAAAGATGAACCCGTTTGCTTTTAATGCAATATTATGAAGAAAAGGCATGTCTATGTGTAACTTTGTCATCATATTATTGATGACAACAACCTAATCTATCCACAAATTTTGATTTTACTACTATTTAACTTCTAAACATCGCACATTCGATTGTTCCAACGTCTAATAGAAAACAAAAGAAAACTTTCAATAATATTTGTTTGAAAAGTTTATGTCAATTTATACATTTTTTATAGATTTTAAAGTGATTCTATAGCATGAATATTTTTTTAATGTGCGTGCACTTACAAAATATTAACTCAATTGCTCAAAAACGCTGCAAATAATTCAGTACCTGTTTGTTTTCGGGTAATATTTCTTAACTAAATTGGTAAATGAAATTAAAACGCGAAAATAAAATAAAATGAAATAAAACACGAATTTAACAGAAATCAAATCGAACTACGCAAAATAATCTATTACGTATAGAAAATGCAAATGGGAATTTCGTTCCGGCTGCTTATAACTTGAGTTCTTCTGAATGGATTTCAATGCGACTATCAGTTTCTCAGGAAAGGTTTTAGTGTATAACATATTGTTTTATGTTGCTTAGTCATAGAATTATAGGGAAGAGTTTTATAATCATGTGAACCCAATTATGAAAGATTAGTATTTAAAAAAAAATTTATTAATGGACTTCCTTGGAATTTGCATCGTTTCTTGGATAATTTTACACGGATGGTTTTAGAATATTGTATTTACGTCAGGCAGTTATATATAAAAAATTATGGAAGAAAGTTCAATAATCAGATGAGGCCAATTATAAAAGATTAGCCTTTTAAAAAAGTTCTACTGGGCATATTTTGATGGAATTTGCTCTGTTACTATGCACGCATTTTTCTATAATGCTTTTAGTATATACCATTTTGCTCTACATGTTTTGTTATACAGTTAGCTGAAAAGTTACTAATCAGTTGAACCCCATTCTGAATGATTAGCCTTTTAAGATGTTAGATAATTTTTCAGGGATAGTTTTAGTATACTGCATATCGGTCTATCATTCTTAAACCAAGTTCTACTGTAAATCATCAACTAAAACATTTGACCCTTAAAACCGAAGTTTTGTCTTAAACATTAGAAAGTATAATAGCGCAGTGGCGTTAGTAACGTTTTCATCTACGCGGAAGGACGTTTGGATAAAGACCCATATTGCATTAAACTGACGGATCAAATTCACCGATATATTTCATTTAATTCAAGATTCGTTTGGAGAAACCGACCAACACAGTCAGCGAAATGTGATACTTAGATTATAAGGGAATTATAGTGAAAATATTCACGATTAACTACTCGCTATAATACGAAATTACCAAAAATACTTTTTTATGTAGTTTTTGGGAAATCTAAAAAATACACTAAATATATTAGTGTTTCAAATTAAAAGCGATTTTTATTTATGTTCCGTTAATGCGCAGTATATCAGGTACCTTTAAACACTGGTATCCTAAGATTCATTGCCTGTAATTTTTAAACGGAAACTCACACTAATCATAAAATCCAAATCTACAGCGATTAACATGAAAATGACGTCCATCTATGAAACTTTGTTTAAAATGAGAAAGCTAACTCTAAAAAAAATAGTTGTTATCCCCTTCGGGACGGGAGTCTTTTACAAAATTTTTAATCTCTTGTCACCGTTTTTTAAAAACAGAAATTTGTGTTTTCTTGAATCGACAAAATGCGCTGATTAAATAAGGCAAATTTTATAGTAGAATTTTACTGGTGAGGAAAACCAAGGATTCTGAGCACTTCATGCGGCACGTATACGTGTCGCTCGTCCCCAAGGGGTTAAGTTTTAATTTCAATTTAATATTAAAAGTATATTTTACATTATGGTATTTGATGTAAATCGTAGAATGTTAATACTGAATTTAAAATATTAAAACATTTACCTAAATGGTATAATTAAAGATACAACATTTATGGCCTCAAACTGGCTCTAAAATCCGGTTGCTATGATTTATTTTCTATTTCGATACAACATTATAACGAAATAGGAAATAAATCATAGCAACCGGATTTTAGAGCCAGTTTGAGGTCATATTTATCCAAATTGATGTCATAATTTATTGAAAGTGATTTAGAGATTTGTGTTTCTGATCCTTTTTTTGGAATAGAAAAGCCTATATTTTAGTGAAATTTTAATTTCAAATATATTAAATGGAGGCTTTAAGTTTTCTCAAAGCCTTGAAGTTTTTATTTAAAACGAGTTGGAACCCGTCGAATTTCGACGAAAGATAATGTTTACAAAGGAACTGTTGCATCAAATTTATAATGCATCGACAACAATAATTACAATAAAAAATCCATCTTACACTTGTTAATTTAACTCTCCAAAGACATATCTTAACTTAAGATTAACAAAATACTTTTTTCATAAACATCAACTGTTAAAATAATTGAAAAACTAAACTTTATTCATATACGTAATCAGTAACATATAATCAAGATAAGTAATTCTGATTAAGTTATTAATTGATGCTTGGTATTACGGAATGAAAAATCCGCAAAAAATGCTTTCATCTTGACATAATCATAGAATTTTTCTCTCTCTAAATCTAAACCGAATCAAGTCATTTCCCACGTTTCACATCCATATTAAAAGCCATTATTTTGAAATTCAGACAAAAAAGTGATATATTGATAGTCGTATTTTGTAATTGGCTTGAATTTTTTTTATGTTGAAGTTGATTATAATTAATGAATACTCTGCAATTTTAAAGCTCTGAAAAAATTTCCTGTTTTCTGTAGAAAATATCAAAGTTCAAGATTATGAATCCCCTTTTTCATGACAATTGAAATGCCAGTATGTTTGGATTGCTATATCTCTGGAAAGCAACAACATACCAAAATTCTTTTGTCATAAACTGTTAGTATAACACTACATGCTTAATAAAATTCACCTGGTTCCATGGGAGCATTGTTAATATTCATTATTATGTTGCCACAAAATGCAATCAAAATGATGTTTTTGTCTGTTTTCTGCACTTATTATCTTAGTTAAGCAATAGTGACCCAAAATTTGTCTTATAGAATAAGAAAGTTTACTATTAGGACAATCTGAGTAATATAGAACTTTACCGGGATAGCGATGCTGCTAGCAGATATAATCTGGTAAATATTCAAAAGTTCCAAAATCTGCAACTTTTGAATTACTCCTATCTCAAAACAACATCACAGTTGAATAAAACAAAATGTATCGGGTAGTAGTTCAACATATGTACAAAAACATGGAAACGAAAAATAAATGAGGTCTCATGCTATTTTCAGGGAAAAAAATGACAAACGTTATAAAAAGGCATTGTGTTACAAAAAGGCATATAGAAAGTCATCAGACATTTTCCCTATAAGAAAATGATTTATCCCGTTTCTCTTTCCCTTTCCTATGTTTTTCCCCTATGACGAAATGGAACATCCCTTTTCTCTTTCTTCTTCTAGGGGAAAAGCTTGATTATTGCACTGACTTTTTGTAACGTTTGTCATTTTTTTTCTTCTGAAAATAGCTTGAGACCCCACTTATTTTTCGTTTCCATGTTTTTGTACATATGTTCAACTACTTTATTTTATTCAACTGTGATGCTGTTTTGAGATAGGACTAATTCAAGAGTTGCAGATTTTGAAACTTTTGAATATTTAACAGATTATATCTGCTAACAGCATCAACATCCCGATAAAGTTCTACATTACTTAGCTTCTCCTGATAGTAAACTTTCATATTCTATAAGAAAAGTGTTGGGTACTATTGCTTAACCAAGATAATAAGTGCGGAAAACGGACAAAAACGTCATTTTGATTGCAATTTGTGGCAACATAACAATGAAAATCAACAATGCCCCATGGAACCAAGTAAATTTTACTAAGCATGTAGTGTTATACTAACAGTTTATGACAAAAGAATTTTCGGATGTTGTTGCTTTCCAGAGTTATAGCAATCCAAACATACTGGCATTTTAATTTTCATGAAAAATGGGATTCATGGCCTTGAACTTTGACATTTTCTACAGGATACAGGAAATTTTTTCAGAGCTTCAAAATTGCATATTATTCATTAGATATGATCCACTTCAACATAAAAAAAATCAAGCAAAACAAAAAATACAACTATCGCATTTTATCTGGTTTTCAAAATAATGGCTTTTAACCATTTAAAACATTTTAACACGCAATAGGTTATTAATAAATTTATTTTCAAACTTGAAGTCACGTTTGTCAACTATTGCAAATTTCCATGTTAAAATTCCCACTCGTGATTTGAGGTCTTAGTATAATCTGTGTACCTGCGCGTAAAAATTCCAGAAATTTATAACTTTTAGACGTATTCAAGGAGAAATATCTCGTTTTATCAAATAAAATTATCATTTACTTTTAAATATGATGTCATTTTCAGTCGCTGAAATATTTTGCCGATTGTCTCAAACTCAGTATCAACGAAATGAAAACAATAGTGAAATATAACAGCATCATCGGGGAAATTGTGCCTTTTTCAAAGCGTAACGTCATTTTCTGTTCAACTTTTTAAAAAAGATATTTTTAATTGTAATGAGAAAGTGGCATCAGTAAGAATATAATCAATAAAGATAACTAATCCACTTTTAATAGAAATGAAGTATTTCAGTTGCCATGATTAGAAAATTGGTATTAAAAACTAAAAAAAAAATTAATATCTCAAAAATAAATTGAGATACAGCTTTCAAACAAATTGCATTTAAAAGTGCATTTTTTTCTGCATACGACGGTGCAAACATTTAAAATGTGGGATGTTTAGAAGTTTAAAAATTTGCAGCAGCGAAAATTGTAAAAGCAAAATTTCATTTCAAATTTCAAAGTGCTGCCATTCGCAGAATGACGTATGCGTTACGCACAGATATGTTTGTCCTTTATAATATAGATATGAGAAATGCGCATTTTCTGCTTAGAGAGACGTCAATTTCAAAAATGTAACAATATATCGAGAGAGACTGAATTTGTATTGGTTTATGAAAAGAAACCACACGTGTTTGCCCTTTTTTTAATTATTTGTGCCGTTTTTTAGGGTGTGGCAATACAATAAAATAATTCAGATTATCTCGCTGTATTTTTGCATTCTTTGAAATCGACGTCATTCTAAATAGAAAATGCACATTTTTCATATATATATGTAAAACCTTTAACCATACGTATGTTAAAAGAACGTAGTATTTTCATTTAAATGTTAATAAAAATTTTGAGTTAATTTGAATAATAATAAGGAATCGTTTCAGAAGATCAAGGGTATCCCCTCAAAATAAAACATTATTAGAAAGCAGTGTTAGTTAATCAGAAATTGACGTCATATCTAGCAAACGATTTGTTTTATTATTATCTTTTCCCTAAATTATTTTCTTGATATTGAAACGCCTGTATAGATTTTTTAGCTTCAAAAACATTCAAATGAAGATATACTACGTCATTTGAATACGCATTTAGTTAAGGTTTTTAATTTATATGGGGAAAATGTGCATTTCCTGAATAGAATGACAACAATTTAGAAAATGAAAAAATATAGCGATTGAGTCTGAATTATTTTTAGCTTATAAAAAACAAAGTACTCGAGTTATCATTTTTTTTAAATTATTGAGCAGTTTTTTAGATGCCTGGCAACAGAAAAGAAACTGCTGAATTTGAAAATTTAAAAGAGATATTTCTATAATGTTAAAGTATGAAAGATGGTAGAAAAACGGGGTAAATAGTCCTCTGATGATTTTTTAAAGTAGACAGTGTACTTTTCCACGTTCTAAAACGTATGTACATGAAGTTTCGTGCAAATCGGTCAAAAATTGAAGATTTGTATAAAGGACAGAGAACGGCTTTTATATATATAGATATAGCCATATAGTAATACAATATTTAAAGGGGTTAATTGTGGTTTCGTATCCACTGTATAGGAGGTAAATACCCTGAATATGTCAAAATTTTATCTTTGAAAATACAAGTAGATGAAAAGAAACAAAATTCGGAAAAAATGTGCGAATTACCAAAAGCCTAAAAGCATACACTTTTAGACCCTTCTGTACGGGCGCAAGAAAAATTTTCCAAAAAAATTCAAGCAGGCTCATTATTCTCCAAGTATGGAACGAAAACTAAATATTGGAAACGACATTTAAACAGAAAAATTTTACTTTTGAGTGTTTCTGCAACTTATTTCATTGTACGCCGTGTAAAAATAGGGTGTCCCTAATACCCTATATTCCTAATAATTGAAGAGCTCGGATGGTAAAGATGGCATGTAAAAAAATTGTTAATCATATCATTGAAGATAATCAATGGTCCCGTACCATCTCTTAAATTACTATTGGCTATTTCAATGAGTACATGAAGTCACATGCTACGATTTTTGGCTACCAGAATTTTAGAACTGAAAATGTGATTTATTTTATGGGAGATATCTCATTAATTGAATATGAACAAGAAACTTTTAGAAAATAACGGTGGCCAACAAGCATAGGAATTATCAGCTATGTGACTTACACTACAAAAACCCATGTAACTAGTCTAATAGAAAAACGTAATACTGACAGAGATGAAGGCATTTGAAGATGCTCCTCAATGAAAAATTTTGTACTTAACAAACCGGAAAAAATATATTTGAAAATACAAATGATACAAATGATACATGAAAATACAATGAACATGTTCGCCTATGTCGATCAAGCTACCTAACTTTGCACTTAAAACAAGTTAGAGAGGCCAAATTATCACAAAAACGCCGAAAGGAGTCGAATCGACTCCGATCCTATGATTAAATGACAATTGGAACCAGAGGCTCTTTCAAAAAATACGTTAAATCGCAAAAAATGCAGATTGACGTTAAATAAATCAGTCAAATAATTCTAAATAAAAATTCTGGTGTAAAATATTTTTATAAAACTTGGGTAAAATTTCCGGGCATTTTAGTTTTAAAGAATTATGTTCCGCAAGAATGCAATAAAAAAACTCCCACGAATGCAGTAAAAAACTCCTCCCTGTGTTATTTTACTGTTAAAAATTATAAAGACTATTTTCGCAGAAGCTAAAGAACCACTCAAAGGCTGCGTATAATTCCAAATAATGAGTCATATTTTTTGCTCTAAAAAGTTTAACAAAAGGAAGATGTATTCATATATCATACGCATAAGAGAATACTTTGTTGGATTGTGAAATATTTTAAATTAAATATACCATTTCATCCAACCCGACACTTCCAGTTACAGAACACATATAAAGATATTTTTAAATGAAAACTCAAATTGATTTTAATATTTTAGCCCTGGTACGGTATGCTATTTCTTTCTCCCAGCTTATTTTGTGCAGTCTCTAAAAAATAACGTTACCTTACAGAAACCAGCCGTAAAACAAAGTATTACGATTAAATACTCTATAGCAATTTTTTAAACTTATAATCATCGCACATTTTCGATTTTTATACCGTCGTATTTGGGAAAAAAAGTTCTTTTTAATGCAATTTGTTTGAAAACTGGATCTCTATTTATTTTTGAGATATTATATTTTTGTAGTTTTTAGAGTCATTTGCTTACTATTGGCAACGGAAGAACTCCATTTCTGTAGAAAGTGAAAGAAAAATAACAATTATACCTTTTGTTGCCATTTTGCCATAAAAACGGAAAAAAAATTAACTAAAATACGTGCTATTTTGAAAACTATAAATCGAGGATTTCTGATAAAACATGTTGTTGGCAAGGGCCATGTGTTTTTAAATCTCGCATTTAACGAAAGTAATTTTTTTTCCTCCTGTCCGTTTTTTTGCTAACGAGAACATTTTTTCTCTTCGCGCGCTTTTAGGGTTAATGTAATAATGTGACGTAAGAGGGTAGAGGTTTTTATTATTCGGACAGACATGTAGTTTCAGAGCTCGAGTAGATACTAGGTTTTTTGCTGCGAAAATGGGAAGTTTGATGAAAGAAAAAATGGATTTGGTTCGGATTTTAAAAGTTCTGGCCGATGACCCTTAGAATTTTAGATGCGGAATGCCGAGAGAATCTGTAAGATTTTATAAGACGAAAAAAAATCTCGTTTTTTTCTATAATTCTGGGTTTGGACCCTTGAAATATTTGCTGCGAGTAAGAGTGTAAAAATGTACGTTGGGCAAAAGTTATATGCACTGTTTATACGTAGAAAATAGCTGCGGAAATTTTAGTGCTTCGGTGCTGAAAAGCTTTTGTTCTGAAAGTTTTACAGATGAGATCCTCTGCCCACAGGATAAATAGTAATTGAAATTAATCCCCTAATTCTCGCTCCGTCATATTCTCGGGCTGTGTCTTTTACTCAAATTGTTTGACTCCCACCAGTTTTATAAAATAGTGAAATTGGGTATATTTTGGTATCGTTTTTACTATCATTAAATAAGGTGAATATTTCTTTTTCATAAAAGTGGTGAAAATAAGCAATTTGAATTATTCAACCGTAATTTAATTCGAGCGTTATGGGGTTAAGGAAAGCCTTTATAATTGCGTCATAATATTAGCAAGTGAGTTCCTTTTTTGCGTTTATTGTTAAGTGAGTTCTTTGCGATTTTATAGTATGATTGTTTCTGTAAATATTGTTATTTCTATGTATATAGTGTATTATAATTGTGTGTTTGTTATAAATTTAATTGTGTAAATATTCTATATTCTAACTTTAAGCACATTGTGTATAGTCAAAATTTAAGCATTGTGTTATGTTTGTATGTCTAGGAGTTGTATATATATCTGTTTCATTAATATTAAGATTTATTAATTTGTTTTGGTTTAAATTTGAAGTTTAGTGTGTATTTTTTTTAGAGTAAGTATAGCTGCCCTGCGAGCGCGTCATCGCAGTTTAGCGGCACATTTCTATGTCATTGTTTTAAGGTGTTATTTTGAGTTTCTGACATAGAAAGTGGCGAGCCTGCCAGGATTGCGAATTTGATTATGAGTTTTGATTTTGATAATGAGAAATAATCATACTATTGGATAGGTATATTTAGGTTAGAAAGAATAACTGATGCCGCATATTTAGTATTTATAATAAATTTTCGTTTTCATGCTCATCGTGAGGTGAATTTTTATTTATTGTGCTAAATTATAATTATAATGTTGTGATTGTTGAGCTTAGAATTTATGAGTCATTATTAGAAATATTGATAAGATTTGTATTTGAGATTTTGAGTATATTTTCATTTATATAAAAAATGAATGTTGATACATTAAAGAAAAAACGTGCAACGGCACGTAGCTCTTATACTAGAACAACTAAGGTTTTAAAGGTCGAATTAAAAAACAACAACCGGATAAATCCATTTTAGATGATAAATTTGTTAAATTACAAACAATAATTAGTGAATTTTAATCTTATGATTCTGAAATGTTAGACTTAATGATAGCAGCTAAGGCTACTGATGATAATTTAGAAACGGAAGTTACAAGTTGCGAGGAATATTCCGATGAATTTATAACGCTCAGTCGCCGAATAAAAGAAAAAAACGGATAATTCGGACTTTAAAATTAATATGAGCTCTAATATTGATAGTAGTGTAAATACATGCAATGAAAAACGGTACAAATTGCCGAAAATTTAAATAAAAAATTTGATGGTCAACTGTTAAGTTATCTTTCGTTCTGGGGCCAATTTAAAAAAAATCCATGAGGATAAGAGTCTGGATGATGTTGACAAATTTCATTATTTAGCACAATCAATGTTACTGGGGACTCGAGCTTATGAGTTAATTGAGAGTTATCCCTTAACTTCGGACAATTATCCGAAAGTCATTTCTGCGTTTGAGGAGCGTTTTGGTAACAAAGAAATTTTAACTGAGATATATGTGAGAGAATTGTTAAAATTAATTATCCAAAACGTACGTTTACAAGGTAAAGATAAGTTATACCTGGTGTCATTGTTTGACATAATTGAGTCCCATCTCAGAGCGCTAGAGTCTTTAGGTGTACACCAAGACTCCAATACTGCGTGGCTATATCCTATGGTTGAATCATGTTTATCGGTTGAAATGATTACGGTGGGGCAGAGCAGCGTTCTATTTAGTAACAAGGGACCACGTCTCTCAAATCTTTTAGAATTTTTGCGAAAAGAAGTTGAAGGGGAACAGAGAGTCAAACTTGCACGGTCGGGGTTTGAAATTTCTCCTCTCTCAGAGAAGTCAAATTAAAAAATAAAAAACCTCCCATGAGTGCTGCAAGTTTGGTAGCAACCAAGGAGCCAAAGTGTGTATTTTGCGGAAAAAATCATGAGAGTAAAGTTTGTTTTTTAGCTCGGTCTTTGCCCCTAAAGGAAAGGCTAGATAAATTAAGAGAGTTAAAGTGCTGCCTACGCTGCCTTAACCCCTTAACGCTCGAATTAAATTACGGTTGAAAAATTCAAATTGCTTATTGGCACCACTTTTATGAAAAAGAAATATTCCCCTTATTTAATGACAGGAAAAACGATACTAAAATATAGCCAATTTCACTATTTTATAAAACTGGTGGGCATCAAACAATTTGAGTAAAAGACACAGACCGCGAATATGACGGGAGCGAGAATTAAGGGGTTAAGCATGGACATTTTGCTAGGGATTGTAAATTATTTATACAATGTCATGTATGCAAGCGATCTCATCCCATAATTTTATGTCCCGAGATTCAGAAAAAAAAGAGTGAAACTGTAGGGAGTGCAAAAGGGTCGACTACGGTACAAGCTACTATGTCTACACCTTCGTGTATGAAAGCAGTCCTCCTTATGACATTAATGGTTAAAGTACTGTCAGGGAGCATGAGGAAAAAAGTCAGATGTCTTTTAGATTGCGGATCTCAAAGGTCGTATATGCTGAAATCTACAGCCGAAGCTTCTTTAAAATTAGAAAGCCTCTCATCTGAGAATTTAGCTCATACTCTGTTTGGGGGAAAGAGAACTGAGTATAAAAATCATAAACGATATTCTATGAGATTAAGTCCTGTAGGGAGACGTACTGAATATCAGTTCTCCTTTCTAGATCAGGAAAAAATTTGTGGAGAGATACCACGCGTCTCTATAGGTCCTTTATTGAAGGAATTAAAAAAGCATAGAATTTGGATTTCAGATGTGGGTGACGGTTACCCGGAAATAGAAATTTTAATAGGTAGTGATATTTACGAACAAATTCTTACGGGTGATGTAATTCAACTTAATGAGGGTTTGACAGCCATTAATACTAAATTGGGTTGGACTTTGTGTGGAGAACCAATAGGATTAAATGTTCAGAGTTTTGAGAGTACCCAATCCATGTTAGTAACCAATCTTCGTGTTCAAAACATGAAAGTTTCTGATATGTGGAGTTTGGAAACAATTGGCATTGCCGATGAAGCGCAAACGTTTACCAAAGTGGTGGAGGATCAATTAGCGCAGGAACAATTTTTGAAGGGCTTCATAGAAACGAAGATGGGAGATATTGCGTAAGCTTGCCTTGGGTTCAAAAATTTCCCTCTAACATTTCATCTAATCGGCATATTTCAGAAAAAAGGCTTTTTGCCACTACTCGTAAATTAAAGAAATTAAATAACTTTGACGAATACGATAGGATATTTAAGGAATGGCTGTCGGAAGACGTAATAGAAAAAATCCCAGAACCTGAAAAGAATGAAAAGAGACATAACTTGTCACATCATCCAGTTATCAAATTAGATAGTTTAACTAGCAAAATTAGGCCTGTTTTCGACGCCTCGTGCAAATCATATTATTCGTTGTGGCTAAATGATTGTTTGATAAAAGGGCCGAATCTCGTAGAAGAAATCCCTGTGGTTTTAATGAGGTTTAGAGAAAAGGCGATTGGCGTAACTTCTGATATTAGACTAGCGTTTTTACAGATTGGCATAAAGCGGAAAGACCAAAATTATCTAAAATTTCTTTGGTGAGAAAATAGCAAAATTTGTGAATTCCGGCATAAAAGGGTTGTTTTTGGGGTTACCAGTAGCCCATACCTGTTGGCAGCGGTGATCTCATTCCATCTTAAAAATATGCCTAAAGAATTTGAAGTTGTTGCCCAAAAGCTTTCAAGTTCATATTATGTAGATAACTGCATAACCTCAGTTGATACGAGAGCAGAGCTTGAAGAATTTAAGAACCAAGCAAATGACATTATGGCAGAACCAAAAATGGAATTGCGTATGTGGACCTTTGGTCACGAAAATGAAACGTTACCTTCACGGAACACGGATACTGTCTCTCACGTTTTAGGTCTTCCGTGGGACCGTATAAATGATGAGTTTATAATTCCCTTCAAACCTAAACAAATATCACCAAACTTATCAAAAAGGAAACTTTTATCCATAATTCATTCGATATTTGATCCACTAGGCTTCATTGTGCCAATAATGGTACCTGAAAAATTAATACTTCAAGAAGCATGGGCAACTAAGGCAAATTGGGACTTACCTTTGCCAGACGAATTAAAGACTCGGTTCTTAACATGGTACCAAGGATTGTCTAGTATTTCCCAGCTTAGGTTTCCTCGTCGCATAGGTTATGGAAAAAGAGATACTTGGTCATTACATGTATTTTGTGACGCAAGTAGAAGCGCTTATGCCACCGTTATATTTTTAAGAAGTGAAGACGACGGAAAGGTTCATGTGATGTTCGTGGCAGCAAAATCTCGTGTATCTCCATTGAAGAAGGTGACAGTTCCGCGCCTCGAGTTATTGGCGTGTGTTTTAGGCGCACGTCTAGCCAAATACATTGCTGACGCTGTGCTCTTGGAAGAAGTTCCAATCTACTACTGGACGGATGCGACTGTAGCACTTTGCTGGATACAACGAGAAGAAAACTGGGGTGTATTCGTAAATAATAGAATCAAGGAGATTCGAAATCTGTCGAAGAAAGAATGCTGAGACACATCCCAGGAAAATTGAATCCTGCTGATATAGCCTCTCGTGGCTGTACTTCCCAGCATTTGTTGCGATGCGGTTGGTGGGAGGGGCCTGCATTTGTGAAAGCAACTCCCAAGGAATGGCCTGAATTTAAATTTTCTCCAGATGAAGAATTACTCGCATCAGAGTTAAGAAAAAAAAAATTATTGCCTTAAACGTGAAAATAGAGAGGTCTGGGTGGTACGAACGTTTTTCTAGTTTTTCCACAATCGTGAGAGTTTTCTGCTGGATGTTGCGGTTTGTAAATAAACTGAGAAAGAAGGCTTCTTATAATACTGATACCCTAATAGTGGAAGAAAAAACTAAAGCTGAGATGATTCTGTGGGGTATAGAGCAGAAAAAGTATTTTCACGAGAAAGAAAATTCCGTCCATGGTCTGCTGGTGGTGCGAGGTGATGACGATGTTCTTCGAGTGAAGACTAAAATCATCGAACGAGATGATGAACTGTCCTTTTTATATCCAGTTCTTCTTCCGTCCAAACATTACCTAACTGATTGCTTGATAGGGCAATATCATATACAGTACTGACATGCTGGTGTACAAATATTGGCTGCCAAATTAAGGCAGCACTGCTGGAACATTTCTTCAAAAAGAAATATAAGATCTTGCGTCAACCGTTGTGTCATATGCAAAAGATTCACGGCTAAAGGTTTTACTACTCCACCAATACAGTTACACCTTGACAGAGTAAGGGATTCTGCGGTCTTTGAAACAACAGGAGCTGATCTGTGTGAGCCTCTACTTTTAAAGCCAAAAGGAAAAGCCTGAATCGTATTATACACTTGTGCAGTGTATAGGGCAATTCACCTTGAGCCCCTCACGGCACTCAGCACGGAATCCGTCCTGCAAGCTTTCCGAAGATTCATTGCCAGGCGAGGGCGTCCGTCAACTGTGTATTCCGATAACGGAACCAACTTCAGAGGAACGGTAAATAGATCCAAATATGGAAGGTTGCTCAAACCACGTAAGAAATAATGTGTAACTGTAAATAATGACTTTTATTTCATTAATTTAGTTACTGAGAACTCTAATTTATCATGTCATATCTCTTTTATATTGTAATTGGTTTAATTAGTTCCTATTATTTAGTTTTTCATGTCATTTTATTTAATCTAGTAATGCTCAATTTAACTTTAATTTCTAATATTAAGAATTTTTGTCAATTATAAAATAGTTGATTTTAAGAAAATCAAGGCGAGAGGATGTTGGCAAGGGCCATGTGTTTTTAAATCTCGCATTTAACGAAAGTAATTTTTTCCGCCTGTCCGTTTTTTTTGCTAACGAGAACATTTTTTCTCTTTGCGCGCTTTTAGGGTTAATGTAATAATGTGACGTAAGAGGGTAGAGGTTTTTATTATTCGGACAGACATGTAGTTTCAGAGCTAGAGTAGATACTAGGTTTTTTGCTGCGAAAATGGGAAGTTTGATGAAAGAAAAAAAGAGTTCGGTTCGGATTTTAAAAGTTTTGACCGATGACCCTTAGAATTTTAGCTGCGAAATGCCGAGAGAATCTGTAAGATTTTATAAGACGAAAAAAAAATCTCGGTTTTTTTTAGAATTCTTGGTTTGGACCTTTGAAATATTTGCTGCAATTAAGAGTGTAAAAATGTACGTTGGGCATACGTTATATGCGCTGTTTATACGTAGAAAATAGCTGCGGAAATTTTAGTGCTTCGGTGCTGAAAAGATTTTGTTCTGAAAGTTTTACAGATGAGATCCTCTGCCCACAGGATAAATAGTAATTGAAATTAAGGAAAGCCTTTATAACTGCCGCATAATATTAGAAAGTGAGTTCCTTTTTTGCGTTTATTGTTAAGTGAGTTCTTTGCGATTTTATAGTATGATTGTTTCTGTAAATGTTGTTATTTCTATGTATAGTATATAGTGTATTATAACTATGTGTTTGTTCTAAATTTAATTGTGTAAATATTCTATATTCTAACTTTAAGCATATTGTGTATAGTCAAAATTTAAGCAGTGTGTTATGTTTTTATGTCTAGGAGTTGTATATATATATGTTTAATTAAATTAAGATTTATTAATTTGTTTTGGTTTAAATTTGAAGTTTAGTGTGTATTTTTTTTAGAGTAAGTATAGCTGCCCTGCGAGCGCGTCATCGCAGTTTAGCGGCACATTTCTATGTCATTGTTTTAAGGTGTTATTTTGAGTTTCTGTCACATGGAGCTATTAGAAACTAAATTTTATTTTAAATATCTACATTAATAATACAAACAAAGGAAGTCTTGTGAATATTTAGATAACCGATTTTTTGTCGAGTTTTTTGAATGACGAAATCTCTCTTTTTTTTTTCTTTTTTTTTTTTTTTTTGGATTTGTGTATTATTCAGCGATAGTGACGTCCTAAGCGTACTTTGCTGTAGATGTTGTTTAACACTGGATTGCAAATGATGAATTCTTCAGCGGATGTGGATAACGTCACTTTGTGTAAAATGAAATCGCGTGTTATAAGTCTTGAAACTGAACTACAGTAGAGTCCCGATTATCGGAGATTCCGCTTTCAACGAATTACTTTCTTCTGATGGACTGATGGCTTCCATTATTATAAAACAGTCATTATAAATGAAGTGTTAGGTGAAGATGAAAGAACAGCCGTAAAAAGTTAGAACTCCAATTTTCTGGTCAGAATGGGAAAACAAAAATGGCCATATTTTTTTTTTACACTTAATTTTAAATGACTGTTCCATAATAATGGAAGCCATCAGTCCATCAGAAGAAAATGATATATCTATTCCAAAGGTATAAGTTCGAGTAACTCGGATAATCAGGACTCTGCTGTATCTATATTTATATACATATATTATTTGTCATCGGGGGAGACACTAAATTCTGGAAAAGCAGAATTCCTGTTTTCTAGTAATTATTTTATTATTGCCCACTAACAATGCTATTAATTTTTTTAGATGAAAATTATAAATTAGGCATTCAAATAAAATTTTGAAAGTTATTTAAAACCTTACTTCAGAATTAACTATATGGGCTGTTCAAAAGCCAAAGAAATCGCCTAAGATTTGACTATTTACGCCTATTCTAATTATAACAGGCAGTTCGATTACATATCTGTTAAACTTGTGTTTTATATGTTTATTATTATTTTTATGAAATTTTCATTTTGTTGAGGAATGTTAGCTGCACAAAACTGATCGAACTGAGAGAAAAGAAAAATATAATTTTTTTTTTAAATTTTAATAAAATTTAAAAGATTAAGATTTAAAATCGAAAATTAAAATACTTATGTCAAGGTAGGATTAAAATGCAGAATAATAAAATATTTTTAGATAAATTAGGGTTACAGTATAGCTGTAGGTACGGAAAATACTAAATTAAATGTTTAAAAACATCTAAATCACAGGCTGAACAGTGCTGAACAGAGGAGCAGCATTGAGGGACTTCCTGGTTTAAAGCAACTTAACACCCAGTCTGTTGATTGATCGTTTTCTTATTTTATGAACCATTGCGAATAGAAAAATAGTAGTTTAAAACTACTTAAGGGACCGGGAAAGTCCTATCTCCGCCATGTTAAATCCATCAATTTTATGTACCGTTTTCTCAGAAATGGTGAAAGAGAGAGCTCTAGATTTTTTAGAGTGGTTAGAATAACATGTTTTACGTATTTTAGAAGACCATTTTCTTTCTATGTGAAACTGAAAATCAATTATTAATTATTTATTGAAAGTCATTTTTAAATTAGCATTTTTGATAAGATTTCACTGCCTGAAATAAATAATTTTCAACAAATCATTAAATCCCTGAATTAAA
Source organism: Maratus speciosus (assembly GCA_963932465.1). Lineage (NCBI taxonomy): Eukaryota > Metazoa > Arthropoda > Arachnida > Araneae > Salticidae > Maratus > Maratus speciosus. The sequence goes on along the minus strand of OZ010799.1, from coordinate 218,115,007 downwards.
GTATACAATATAACATAATATAAGTAATAAAAAAAATCCGAGTTCTTAAGTTTTATAGATATCGAAAAAAAAAAGGAACACAAACATGAAAAATCCAAGTTTTGAGAAAAAGCCAATTAATGATTTAAATGGCCATTAAGCTGTGAAGTACTCTTAGAAAGAAGAATAATTCCAACACTTCTTTTGTTTTATATGTAAACATGTGTCACACATCGATGTAAAGATAAAAGTTTAAACTATTTAATGATATAAATAAGCAAAAGTCGATTTTTTTTCCCAAAATTTGCTTACCTTTTCCCTTTAAGGAGAAGAATGAGAAAAAATCAAAAGAAAGAAAAAAATATATATATAATTTAATGAAAATATAAAAGAACTAAACCACGGAAACAGGTTACTAAAAAAATTAAACATATTATATAAAAATTCCGACGACAAACATTTTTATAAAACTTGAGTGAAATTCTCGCTATGTTTGATTTAACATTTGACACGACGTGACCACCTAACTTTAATTCCAAAACTGACAATTCGTACAAAGAATATTTTAATAAAATCTTGCTTTTACAATGAAAGTGTGAAAAAGCAGATCTTTATATTCTAAGAAATTTGTTCGTGAAATCTGGTATCAGTCAATTAGTTCTTCATTTTATGTACAGAATTTCTCTGTGCCTCAAAAAGTGTTTAACCCTAGAACTACCGAAAATTTTACTCAAGTTTTATAAAAATATTGCACATCAGAATTCTTATTTAAAACTATGGAACTTATTTACTTAACTCATTATTGTCTGGTTTACACATTTAGTTTATTTTAAAGAAATTTCTGGTTAGAATAAATATTTCGAATGTACCCATCGGGCCCATTGGACCCGTCTGGTAGACGGAGGGTTAAAATGAAAGAATGTGTTGAATGATGCAAATAAGCAAAGGAGGGCTTAATTTAAAATTTTAAAAGTTATTATGTGGTATAAAGTTGTTTGAGACAATTCTTTTTGTTTAAGGAATCAAATAAGACCAATCTGAAATTTATGCGTCTAAACATTGTCGAGATAATTATTGGCCTTTGGTGAAATGAGTGAATAACAAAACAATGTATGAAAGCCACAATTGCAGATATTTTCACAGGAATTATATATAGCTGTTTCTAAAATGTGTATAGATGAGTAAAACTGCCAAACTATATCGCATGTTAATGGAGCTTTTTTAAAAAAAATCTTCAACTATCAAATTTAATCGCTATTTAGAAATGTGAATGTTGTATACCTTATTTATCCATGTAGTAATGCAATATTTAAAGTGATTAATTGTGGTTTCGTATCCACTGTATAGGAGGTAAATACCGTGAAAATGTCAAAATTTTATCTTCGAAAATATAGGTAGATGAAAAGAAACAAAATTCGGCAAAAATGTGCGAATTACCAAAAACCTAAAAGCATACACTTTTAGACCCCTCTACGGGCGCAAGAAAAGTTTTCGAAAATATTCAAGCAGGTTCATTATTCTCCATCTATGGAAGGAAAACTAAATATTAGAAACGACATTTAAACAGAAAAATGTTACTTTTGAGAGTTTCTGCAGCTTAGTCCATTGTGCGCCGTGGAAAAAGAGGGTGTCCTTAATAACTTATTTCCCTAATAATTTAAGAGCTCGGATTATAAAGATGGCATGTAAAAAAATTGTTAATCATATGACTGAACATAATCAATGGTCCTGTACCATCTCTTAACCCCTTGGGGACGAGCGACACGTATACGTGCCGCATGAAGCACTCTGAATCGTTGTTTTTTCTCACCAGTAAAATTTTATTGTAAAATTTGCCTTATTTAATCAGCGAATTTTCTCGATTCAAGGAGACACAAATTTCTGTTTTTAAAAAACGGTGACAAAAGATTAAAAATTTCGTAAAAGCTTCCCGTCCCGAAGGGGTTAAATTACTATTGTCTATTTCCATGAGTACATGTAGTGTAAGTCATATGCTACGATTTTTGTCTACCAGTATTTTAGAACGGAAAAATGTGATTTATTTTATGGGAGATACCTCATTAATTGAATATCGTCAAGCAAACTTTTGGAAAACAACGGTGGCCAACAAGCATAGCAATTATCAGCTATGTGACTTACACAAAAATCCCATGGAACTAGCCTATAGGAAAAAACCTAATATTCTCAGAGATGAAGGAAGGCATTTGACAATGATCCTCAATTAAAAATTTTGTTCTTTCATACCGGAAAAAATATAGTAGAATATACAAATATTAAATTTTAAAAAAAGCTTACGAAGACAGGTTAGACTCTGTGGTGTACATCGATCAAGCTAGCTAAATGTGCTTTAAAGCAAGTTAGAGAGACCAAATCAGCTCGATTCCGGCCATTTGATTAAATGTCAATCGGAGCTAGAAAATCTTTCAAAAGATAAGTTAAATTGTAAAAATGCGGAGTTACATTAAATAAATCAGTCAAATAATTTTAAATAAAAATTCTGGTGTGAAATATTTTTGTAAAACTTGAGTAAAATTTTCGGGCGATCTAGTGTTAAATAATTATAAGTTTCGCAAGAATCCAATAAAAGCTCCCACGAATGCAATAAAGAACTCCCTCCTGTGTTATTTTACTGATAAAAATTGTAAAAACTATTTTCGCAGAATCTAAAGAACCACGCAAGGACTGCGTTTAATTCCTAATAATGAATCATATATTTTGCTCAAAAAACTTTAACAGAAGGAAGATGTATTCATATATCATACACATAAGAAAATGCTTTGTTGGATTGTGAAATATTTTTAATTAAATATACCATTTCATCCATCCCGACATTTCGAGTTACAGAAGACACTGATTGGTTTACAGAACATAAAAAAAGACATTTTTAAATGAAAACTCAAATTGATTTTAATATTTAATTATTTTTTATTGCCCACTAACAACGCTAATAAGTCTTTTTAGATGAAAAATATAAATTAGGCATTCAAATAAAATTTTGAAAGTTATTTAAAACCTTACTTCAGAATTAACTATATGGGCTGTTTAATAGCCAAAGAAATCGCCTAAGATTTGACTATTTACACCTATTCTGATTATATCAGTGTTTAACCCCTTGAGGGGCAAGCAATTACGTTTGTGAAATGCTGAATTCCCACCGGAATCTTTGAAATATTCTATTTCAAAATAAGTAAAAGCAATTTTACAGCTTTTTTTTCACCAAAGTTAGAAAAGTAAAAATTAATAAACTTTTTCTGGTGTAAAACTTCATTAATCGTAGGTGGTATATAATATATATCGGTGCCCCTCAAGGGGTTAACACTAGAACCGCCATAGCGGTCGTTTTGACCGCTACCAAATAAAAATACTTCGATTCGAACCAGAAATTTCTTTCCAAAATAAGTTAAATATGTATCACAAAGAAGTAAGTTAAATAAATAAGCTAGATAGTTTTTAATAAAAATTCTGGTGTAAAATATTTTTATAACATATGAGTAAAATTTCCGGCGGTTCTAGTGTTAAACGGCTAGTTCGATTACATATCTTGTAAACTTGTGCTTTGTATATTTATTATTATTTTGATGAAATTTTAATTTTGTTGAGGAAAATTAGCTGCACAAAACTGATCGAACAGAGAGAAAAGAAAAATATAATTTTTTTTAATAAAATTTAAAAGATTGAGAATTAAAATGAAAAATAAAAATACTTATGTCAAGGTAGGATTAAAATGCAGAATAATAAAATATATTTAGATAAATTAGGGTTAAAGTATAGCTGTAGGTACGGAAACTACTAAATTAAAAGTTTTAAAACATCTAAATCACAGACTGAACAGCGCTGAACAGAGGAGCAGCACTCAGGCGCTTCCTAGTTGAAAGCAACTTAACACCCAGTCTATTGATTGATAGTCTTCTTATTTTATGAACAATTGCTAATAGAAAAATAGCAGTTTAACCCCTTAATTCTCGCTCCCGTCATATTCTCGGGCTGTGTCTTTTACTCAAATTGTTTGATTCCCACCGGTTTTATAAAATAGTGAAATTGACTATATTTTAGTATCGTTTTTCCTGTCATTAAATAAGGTGAATATTTCTTTTTCATAAAAGTGGTGCCAATAAGCAATTTGAATTTTTTAACCGTAATTTAATTCGAGCGTTAAGGGGTTAAAACTACACTGCTGGCCACACAAAATGCAACACAAAAAATCTTTACAGATCTTTACAGTAAAAGCAAATTCACATCATGCGTTTGCGGCGATGAAATGTGCAAATCATTAGCATTGCAGCGCAGACGCACATCACGGGCGACCGTAGCGCCACTATCAAGCGCTATATAAGGGGAGAACAGATTGGCGATTTGAAGTACGGTAATTGTGTTTTCGTGCGTTTTTTTTTTTCTTTCTTTCTTTCTTTTGCGTAAGCTGTTTACCTATGCCTCGTGGAAGACATCGATCGTCTTTTGACCAAATTTCGGAATTCGACCGAGGAAGAATAGTAGCCTATAGGGATTGCGGATTATCCTTCAGAGAAATCGGTCAACGTGTTGGACGAAACCAAGCAACTGTGATGCGGATCTGTAATCGCTGGATGCAGGATGGAACGACGGACCGACGGGGCCAATCGCACCCATCTTGTTGCACCACTGCCCGTGATGACAGGCGGATTGTGCGCATGGCACTGATGGATCGCGCAGCCACATCACGCACCATAGCACAACAGATTCATTCTGCTACGCATCATTCGGTGTCCGGTCGTACCATTCGACGCCATTTGCAGCAGAGTGGAATGTCCGCAAGGCGTCCATTGCTTCGTTTACGCCTAACTGGAAACCACAGGCGATTGCGACGCGAATGGTGCGAGGAACGGCGGACATGGACAACGGAATGGAACGACATTGTGTTTACTGACGAATCCTGCTTCTGCCTGATACATCACGATGGTCGGATTCGAGTTTGGAGGGACCGTGGTGAGAGGCTGCTGAACTGTTGCGACATGCATCGCCACACTGGCCCTGCACCCGGTATCAGGGTTTGGGGTGGTATCGGATTTCACTGCCGCACCGCTCTAGTACGCATTGCCGGTACACTGAACAGCCAGCGCTACATCTCTGAGGTGTTGGAGCCCGTGGTGCACCCATACATTCAGCGCTTGCCATCAGCCATATTCCAACAGGATAATGCGCGACCACACGTGGCACGCAATGTTCAAGGGTTTTTCTTTACACATCAGATTGAATTGCGTCCTTGACCTGCTTGTTCTCCCGATCTATCGCCAATCGAAAACGTGTGGTCCATGCTTGCACAACGACTTGCCCGAGATACACCACCCGCTGCTACATCAGATCAACTTTGGCAAAATGTGGATGCCGCATGGACTGCTGTACCCGAAGGAGACATCCAAAGCCTCTTTGATTCTATGCCGAGGCGTGCGGCCGCGGTTATAGCCAACAATGGCGGCTACTCTAACTACTGATTTTGCCATCATCCACGCGTCACAAGAGGCTGTAATTTTAATCGTTTGATCTTTGTATAGCATGTTATCTGCCAAATAAATTTTATCTCTGTTCCTTCTTGATGTTGCATTTTGTGTGGCCAGCAGTGTACTTAAGGAGAAAAATGGGGAAAAATTAAAAAAAAAGTTATAATTAAAAAAATTTAAAAAAAAACCTAACCACAGAAACAGGTTACTAAAAAATTTAAATATATTGTATAAAAATTCCGATGCGAAACATTTTTATAAAACTTGAGTGAAATTCTCGGTGTGTTTGGTTTAACATTTGATGCGGCGTGACCACCTAGCTTTAATTCAAAAACTGACAATCTGCACAAAGAATATTTTAATAAAATTTTGCTTTTACAATGAAAGTGTGAAAAAGCAGATGTATATATTCTAAGAAATTTGTTTGTGGAATCTGGTGTAAGTCAATTAGTTCGTCATTTTATGTACAGAGTTTATGCTCCTTAAAGGGTTTTAAATGAAAGAAGGTGTTGAATGATGCAAATAAGGAATTAATTTAAAATTTTAAAAGTTTGAAAGCATTATGTGGTATAAAGTTGTTTGAGACAATTCTCTTTGTATAAGGGATCAAATAAGACTAGTCTCAAATTGATACGTCTAAACATTGTGGAGATAATTATTTGCGTTTGGTGAAATGAGTGAATAACAAAAGAATATATGAAAGCCACAATTTCAGATATTTTCACAGGAATTATATATAGCTCTTTCTTAAATGTGTATAGATGAGTAAAACTGCTAAACTATGTCGGATGCTAATGGAGCTTTTTTTGAGCAGCTTCATTTATCAAATTTACTCGCTATTTAGAATGTTGTATACCTTAGAATGTTGAATGTTGTATACCTTATTTAGCCATATAGTAATGCAATATTTAAAGTGGTTAATTGTGGTTTCGTATCCACTGTATACGAGGTAAATACTTTGAAAATGTCAAAATTTTATCTTTGAAAATATAGGTAGACGAAAAGAAACAAAATTCGGCAAAATTATGCGAATTACCAAAAACCTAAAAACATATACTTTTAGACCCATCTGTACGATCTCAAGAAATTGTTTCGAGAAAATTCAAGCAGGTTCATTGCTCTCCAAGTATGGAAGAAAAGCTAAATTTTAGAAATGGCATTTAAACAGAAAAATGTTACTTTTGAGTGTTTCTGCAGCTTAGTCCATATTGCGCCTTGAAAAAAGAAGGTGCCCCTAATAACTTATTTCCCTAATAGTTGAAGAGCTTGGATGATAAAGGTGGCATGTAAAAAAAATTGTTAATCATATGTTTGAAGATAATCAATGGTCCTGTGCCATCTCTTAACCCTTTCCGACGTAGTGGTCTCGGGTCGGGATACCTAATTTTAATTCCAAACTTACAAATGGCACCAAGAATATTTTAATAAAATTTTTCATTTACAATGAAAGTATAAAGAAACAAGTTTTTAATTTTTTTTTAAATGTCGTATGTAAATTACGGTGTCAATCGATCATTTCACAACAAAATTTGTCTGTGCTGGAAAGGGTTAAATTAATATTGGAAAAAACCTAATACTTACAGAGATGAAGAAGACCTTTGACGATGCTCTTCAATTAAAAACTTTGTTCTTTTCTATCCGGAAAAATTAAAGTAGAATGTACAAATATTAATTTAAAAAAAGTTTACGTAATGCACCGAAATCCTTCACGTTTATTGATCTAACTAGCTAGTTGTGCTTTTAACGCAAGTTAGAGAGGTCGAATTAAAGAGTTATAAGTTTCGCTATATTGCAATAAAAACGACCTAGATTTAACCAGTGTTATTTTACAGTTAAAAATTATAAAGAGTATTTTCGCAGAAGATAAAGAACCACGTTTAGGTCTGCGTATAAGTCCTAATAATAAGTCATATTTTTCACTCAAAAAAAGTTTAACAGAAGGAAGATGTATTCATATATCATACACATAAGTAAATGCTTTGTTGGATTGTGAAATATTTTTAATTAAATAAACCATTTTATCCAAGCCGACATTTCGAGTTACAGAACACACTGATTGGTATACAGAACATAAATTGAAAGCTCGAATAGATTTTAATGTTTAATTTTTTTTTTTTTTTGCTCATGAACAGCAGTAAAAAGTCTTTTTAGATGAAAAATACAAATTAGGCATTCAAATAAAATTTTGAAAGCTATTTAAATTTGTACTTCAGAATTAACTATATGGGCTGTTTAATAGCCAAAGAAATCGCCTAAGATTTGACTATTTACACCTTCTCATTCATTCTGATTATTTCAGTGTTTAAACGCGTAGTTCGATTACATATTTCTTAAACTTGTATTTTGTATATTTATTATTATTATGATGGAATTTTAATTTTGCTGAGGAATCTTAACTGGAGAAAACAGACCGAATTGAAGGAAAGAAAAATGAAAAATATTTTAATTTTAATAAAATTTAAAAGATTAAAATTGCAAATCGAAAATTAAAATACTCATGTAAAGGTAGGATTAAAACGTAGAATAAGATAATATATTTAGTTAAATTAGGGTTAGAGTATAGCTGTAGTTACGAAAACTGCTAAATTAACCGTTTAAGAGTTATTGCATGAGCGAATCAGGCAAAAAAAATAAAAAGTTTCCATCACCATCTCAGAATTTCTTAATTTTTTTTCCTTGTGTTGCCTTGCCCAAGGAAAGAACAAATCGCAAACATTTTTGTTATATCTCTTTGTGGTTTGGAGTTAGGGGGTGTCAAAGTTCCCTAAACGAGGGGCGTAGAAAAATTTTGTGTCATTTTTGCCGCTTTATTCTCTCAACTGTGACTGGCTCTGATGTGCTTCAGAGATTTTTTGTTTTCTAACTGATACTATACCTTGAACATTAACATCTCAAATCAAAAATTCATTTGAAGATGGTCAGAGCCCCCAAATACCCCTAATTTCGTAAAAAATCAGTTTTTAAGAATGCTTTAAATCTTGGCTCTGGTGTGATACAGAGGACATTTTCGCACAATGTAGTTAGACATTGTCATACGAAGTGAATTTAAGGTTAATATTTTTTTAAGGTCCCCAGAGCCATTCGGTATGGGGGCCCAAACACGGACCTGAACGCTAAGTTATGTAATTTCAAAACATTGGTGCAGCTGGCTCTGACCTCCTACATGAAAACTTTTTGCATGGAGTTGTAGCATCAACATAGTAGTTTCACATTATGAAAAAATATATTTTGAAGGTACCACCATTTTCAAGAAAAATCCATTGAAGTACACATGTTTTGGTGGGGTAATTATGAGTTTGAAGCTCTTTTTAAAAGAAAAAAATATCACTATCAAGTATTAGCTTAGTATTAAAAAAGTACTTTTAAATTCTATTTGTTTGAAAACTACAATTTATATTCGAGATATTAATTTTTTTGTAGTTTTAATGCCATTTCTGTAATGCTGGCAACTGATAGTATAAGCTCAATATCAGCAACTACACATGCTTGTTCACCAGTCTGTAAAGAAAATTATATTTTTAAAGAAGCTGAAAATAATGTAAAATGTAAAAATGTTAAAACATTTATTTTAAATATCACAACATACTAAAACATAGATTACCTCTATATGTTAGCAATGAGCATAAAAATCATCTCTTAGGGCTGAAAAAGCACATTCTTCACCATCTTCATCCTCAGATTTCCCATCTTTATTTTTTAAGCTTTACAGTGACTAAAGAATGCCACTATTCTTTCCTGAGTCAAGTATTCATCTGGACCAAAAAATTCCCTATTCTGTATGCCCTTTGTTCCGATCAGCTTGTGTACAGAATCTGCTGTTAACGTACTCCCAGTCTTCTCACCAATATAATAACATTCTTGAAGGAAGGTTTTTTTTTTGTTTTTTCAGTAAGTCGAATTGGTTTTTTCCTCTTTTTAATGGCCCATCTGTTGCTAGAAGTGTTTGTTTTGGAAGAAATCTGCTGCAGTTTGGTTTGTGCTTGCTTTAAAATTTCAACTAGTTTTGGAGTAACAAATGTTGTTTTCAAGCATTTTACATAAGCATGCTTTATTTTATCAAGTCCTGTAGTTGGAGTAATTAGTGTATGGGTTCCACTAGCAAGATGTCCCTGCAAATCTTTTTCATCATCAAATACACACGTACTGCTATCTTCAGGACAGAGAAGTTGGACTCCTACTGCTTTTTTCTTTTTAGCTTTAATAGTAATGGGAACAGTGCCTTCTTCAAAATCAGATATTATCACGAGACCAGATCGAAAAGACGGAGATTTGTATTGTACTTCATGCCCTTTTCCTACTTCATATTACCTTTAAACAGTCAGGTGGTTTTCATGGTATTCAACACTGTGGTTGTTGTTAATAGCTGGTATATGTGTAGATATACCAGCTAATATCAAATATTATATGCATTCTTTCAGCTTTCTAATACGAATTAAGTAAATGCAGACAAAATACGTCACACGAATGTTTTTTAAAATACATTTATATAGCAAACGATAATCTTGGCATAGCATGTATTTTAATCAATTTTTTTTAGTTATGAGAAAATGACAACAAAAAGATATAGTAATCTACTATTTTCCCTTTACTTTCAACAGAAATGGAGTACATCAGTCGCCAGCATTACAGAAATGGCATTCAAAGGTACAAAAAAAATAATATCTCAAAAATAAACTGATGTAATTTTCAAACAAATTGCATTTAAAAGTACAATTTTCTTTACGGACTGGTGAAAAAGCATATGTAGTTGCTGATATTGAGCTTATATTATCAGTTGCCAGCATTACAGAAATGGCATTAAAATTACAAAAAAAAAATAATATCTCAAATATAAATTGTAGTTTTCAAACAAATAGCATTTAAAAGTACTTTTTTAATACTAAGCTAATACTTGATAGTGATATATTTTTTAAGAGCTTCAAACTCATAATTGCCCCACAAAAACCTGTGTACTTCAATGGATTTTTCTTGAAAATGGTGGTACCTTCAAAATATATTTTTTCATAATGTGAAACTACTATGTTGAAGCTACAACTCCATGCAAAAAGTATTCATGTAGGAGGTCAGAGCCAGCTGCACCAATGCTTTGAAATTACATAACTTAGCGTTCAGGTCCGTGTTTGGGCCTCCATACCAAATGGCTCTGGGGACCTTCAAAAAATATTAACCTTAAATTCACTTTGTATGACAATGTCTAACTACATTGTGCAAAAATTTTCTCTGTATCACATCAGAGCCAAGATTGAAAGCATTCTTAAAAATTGATTTTTTACGAAATTAGGGGTATTTGGGGGCTCCCTATTCGGAAGCTCTGACCATCTTCAAATGAATTTTCGATTTGAGAAGTTAATGTTCAAGGTATAGTATCAGTTAGAAAACAAAAAATCTCTGAAGCACATCAGAGCCAGTCACAGTTGAGAGAATAAAGTGGCAATAATGACACAAAAGTTTCCTACGCCACTCGTCTAGGGAAATTAGACACCCCCTAACTCCAAAACTAAAAGAGATATAACAAAAATGTTTGAGATTTGTTCTTTCCTTGGGCAAGGCAAAACAAGGGAAAAAAATTAAGAAATTCTGAGATGGTGATGGAAACCCTCTGCCTGATATGCTAGTGCAATGACTCTTAAAAACATCTAAATCTCAGGCTGAACAGCGCTCAACCATAGAGCAGTAATGAAGGGCTTCCTGCAACTGAAAACCCAGTCTATTGATTATCTTCTTATTTTATGAACTATTGGGAATAGAAAAAGAGTAGTTTAAAACTACTTAACCCCTTAACGCTCGAATTAAATTACGGTTTAAAAATTCAAATTGCTTATTGGCACCACTTTTATGAAAAAGAAATATTCCCCTTATTTAATGACAGGAAAAACGATACTAAAATATAGCCTATTTCACTATTTTATAAAACTGGTGGTAATCAAAAAATTTGAGTAAAAGACACAGCCCGAGAATATGACGGGAGCGAGAATTAAGGGGTTAACCCCTTGGGGACGAGCGGCACGTATACGTGCCGCATGAAGCGCTCAGAATCCTTGCTTTTCCTCACCAGTAAAATTTTACTGTAAAATTTGCCTTATTTAATCAGCGCATTTTGTCGATTCAAGAAGACACAAATTTCTGTTTTAAAAAAACGGTGGCAAAAGATTAAAAATTTCGTAAAAGGCTCCCGTCCCGAAGGGGTTAAGAAGTAGATGATGATAACTCAAAAAGAATTAAAAATTAAAAAATCAATAATTTAATAAAATTTAAAAGAACTAAACAGGTTAGAAATAGGTTACTAAAAAAATTTAAATGTATTATATAAAAATTCCGATGTGAATCATTTTTTTAAACTTGAGTAAAATTCTTGCTATGTTTGGTGTTAACCTTTGAAGGGCGGTGATCACGCGGCGTGACCACCTAACTTTAATTCCAAAACTGACAATCCAAACCAAGAATATTTTAATAAAATTTTGCTTTTACTATGAAAGTCTGAAAAAAGCAGATTTATATGTTCTAAGAAATTCGTTCGTAAAATCTGGTGTCAATCAATTAATACATCATTTTATGAACAGAATTTCTCTGCCCCTCAAAGTGTTAAAAATGAAAGACTATATTGAATGATGCAAATAAATAAAGCAGAACTTAATTTAAAATTTTAAAAGTTTGAAAACATTATGTGATATAAGGTTGTTTGAGTCAATTGCATTTGTTTGAGGAATCAAATAATACCAGTCGCAAATTGATACGTCTAACACTGTCAAGATGTTCACTGGCCTTTGATGGAATGCGTGAATGATAAAAGAAAGTTCGAAACCAACAACTACAGATTACTGCGCTTGAAATAAATATATCTGTTTCTTAATTGTATATAGATGAGTAAAACTGCCAAGCTATGGCGGATGCTAAAGGAGCTTTTCTAAAAAAGCTTCGACAATCAAATTTACTAACTATTTAGAAATTTGAATGTTGTATGTCTTATTTCTCCATGTAGTAATGCAATATTTAAAGGAATTAATTGTGGTTTCGTATCAATTGTATAGGAGGTAAAAACCCTGAAAGTGTCAAAATTTTATCTTTGAAAATATAGGTAGACAAAAGAAACAAAATTTTAAAAAATGAGCGAATTCCCATAAGTCTAAAAACATACACTTTCAGACCCCTTTGTTCGGGAGCAAGAAACTTTTTCTGAAAAATTCAAGCAGGTCATTATTCTCCAAGTATGGAGTGAAAGCTGACCATTAGAAACGGCATTTAAATTAAAAAAAAAAATACTTTTGAGTGTTTTTGAAGCTAGTCCATTGTGCGATGTGGACTAAGAGGTCCTGAATATTTATTTCCCTAATAATTGCAGAGCTTAGGTAGTAAAGATGGTATGTTAAAAAAAAGAGTTAATCATATGATTGAAGATAATCAATGACCTTGTATCATCTCAGGGTTAAAAGTTTGGCCTCCATTTTTATTCAGAAATTTAGTGTTCATACCAGAAATAAAGAATAGTGTTTTATGATTTATTTAATAAGCGAAATTTAGCGATCGAATAAAGTAAAAATTCTTTTTTCAAAAATTCCGGTAAGAATTTGAAAAATGAAGGCCAAACTGGCAACTTTGTACCATCAGTTAAATTACTATTTGAAAAAACCTATTGCTTATAGAGATTTTAATTAACACTAGAACTACAGGAAATTTGAGTCAAGTTTTATAAAAATATTTTACATCAGAATTTTGATTTAAAACAGTTTTGTGTCGATGTGGGTTTGGATAAACTCTTTCGACACGTAAACAAACACATTTTAATATCAATTACACACAAAATATATACAAAGTCGCGAAAAGCGCAAAAATAACTTTGGAACATACATATTTCCATACAAACATCTCTAGGGGAGATACATTTCGAACACTCGCCGAAACTCTACTTAAACCCGCGCAAATATGATTACATACATTCACTTCACTTCATCACTTCATGTTTGGCAAAATATCTCAGGATATTTTGCAGACAGTGGCAACAGCGCCATCTATATGCTATAAAAATAAGGGAAGGCAGTCATTTTGTTACAACCTCCCCCTCTGGTTCCGCGGACGTCCCGGTGAGGAACCAGTAACTTTTTTAGGTGGTCTGCCACGTTTCCTAATAGGTGCAATAGGCACAATGTCAGAGTCATTACACAGTTTCAAAGCTGACGTATGACATGTAGCAAGCGGTTCATTTGGATTGTCCATGCTTGCTATAACAAATGTGGTGGGTGATTTTCGAGTTAAAATAATGTATGGTCCGTCACGTTTAGGCATGAACTTTGCAGTTTTATTGCTAGAGGCTTTACTTACTGGATGTAAGTCAACCCAAACCTTGTCTCCTGGAGCAAAACAATGTCCTGATTTTCTTTTACGGTCAGCGTATTTCTTTCTTTGATCTTGCTTGTCTTCAACTTTGTCCTTAATGTCTTTGGTGAAGTTTGCAAATTTCTTGAGGTATGGTGTAATTTCAGGTACAAAGTTGTCATTGTGAATTACAGCACGAATGTCGTGTTGAACATCGTCTGTCGTTCTTAATTCTCTCCCAAATTGTAAAAATGCTGCTGTTTCTCCAGTGGTGTCACACTTAGCAGTATTCATTGCAAAACGTATTGTTGGAAGTTTCTCTTCCCATGAACAGTGGTCATTCTCTACTAATATAGCCAATCTCGGCTTGAGATCTCTATTTTTTCTCTCCACAGGGTTTGCCTGAGGATGATATATGGGAGTTGGGTTTTGTTTGATACCTAAAAGAAAACAAAGTTGTTGCATCACACTACTAACAAATTGTGGTCCGTTATCACATATTATACGTCTGGGTAGACCATATCTAAGAATAACTTCTTCGAGCAACGTAGATGCACACTGTGCTGCAGTAGCTTCTGTAAGGGCAAATAGTTCAACCCATCTTGTTGCACAGTCTTCTACTATGAATATCCATCTTTTACCATTCTTACTTTTTGGTAAAGGGCCAAAAAGATCAATTGATAGAACTTCAAATCGCTGTGAATACACTGGTGTTTGTAACAAACCGGATGGTTTTTGATTAGAAGGTTTATACCTATTACATTCAGCACAATGTTTGACGTAATCTGCAATGTATGAACGCATTCCAGTCCAATAATATCTTTTGGATATTCTATTAAATGTACCTTCAGCACCGTAGTGACCAGCCGTAGGTGAGTCATGGTGTTCTTTTAAAATTTTCTCCCTTTCATGTGAGGGGACTACTAGTTGTGCTTCTTCAGATTCCGAAGTTGGGGAATACCTGTATAAAACTCCTTGGTTCATAATATAACCACGTTCAGTCCAGTTAGTGTAGTCTAGAGTTTTTTCTTCATCTTCGAAACTTTTAATAATTTTCTTTAATTCTTCATCTTTCATTTGTTCAGCACGTAGATCACTAGGCATTTTAGCAGGGATATCAATCATTATGGTGCAAATATCACAATCTTCTTTACTGATATGATCACACGCAGGACGAGAAAGCATGTCAGCTATGACGTTCGCTTTACCTGGAATGTATTCTATTTTCACATTAAACTCTTGCAACTGTAAAGCCCATCTGGCAAGTCTTCCAGAAGGGGATTTTAAGCTCATGAGCCATCGGAGAGGCTGGTGGTCGGATGCCACAGTAACTTCTGTTCCGTCAATGTATCCTCTGAATTTATTAAGAGCCCAGACAACAGCAAGAGCTTCCCGTTCCGTGGTGTGATAGTTGCGTTCTGCAGGAGTCAGTAATCTACTGGCGTACTCAATCGGATGCTCTTCCGCACCTTTACCCTGGAGAAGTACTGCTCCAAGAGCATAATTGCTTGCATCGGTTCGAATGATGAAGGGTTTTGTTTCATCAGCCTGTTTCAATATTGGTGATGAAACCAGGCATTGCTTCAAGGCTTGAAATGCATTTTCTTCATCGGCACCCCAATGCCATTGCATATTCTTCTTAGTGAGGTTACTAAGCGGTCTGGATATTTCTGCAAAATCTTGTATAAAACGGCGATACCATGAACATGTCTGCAGAAACGATTGCAGTTGTTTTATATTCTTGGGAGGCGGGATCCTCACAATAGCATCAATTTTCCCAGGATCAACTTCTAGGCCATTTGGAGTTATCCAGTGTCCTAAGTACTTTACTCTGGAACATGCAAAGTTGCATTTTTCTCGATTTGCAGAAAGTTTCCATTTCCCTAATCTTTGAAAAACAGCTTCAAGATCAGATAGATGTTGTTCAAAACTTGATGATAAAATAATGAGGTCATCAAGGTAAGAGAGAATATTTACATCTGGGAGTCCGTTGCGAAAGTTATCCATCGTCCTCTGAAACGTTGCAGGAGCGTTACGGAGTCCAAAAGGCATTCTTCGAAAGCGGTATGTTCCGAGAGGACATACAAAAGCAGTTTTATCACGATCAGGCCCATAGACACTCACCTGATGGTAGCCAGCATTCAGATCCAGAGTGGTCATGAACTGGGCAGTCTTTGCCTGATGTAGAAGATCGTCCATACGAGGGAGTGGATAGGTATCCGGTATAGTCACCTCATTGAGCTTCCTGTAGTCTACACATAGACGTACACTACCATTTGACTTAGGAATGAGCACGATTGGTGCAGAATATGGAGATTCGCATTGCTCAATAATTCCTTTGGCAAGAAGATCATCAATTTCTGTTTTCAACAACTCTTTCTTTGCCGGTGATAATCTGTAAGGTGGTAATGATATAGGACGATGTTCTCTAGTGTTTATGTGATGTTCGACGACGGGTGCTGCTTCTCCCCCTGGTTGAAAGGTATTGGAAAATTTTTCAAGCAAGTCATTAAGTCTCTTTCTTTGTATTGCAGATAGGTTTTGACCTTCATTTTCTCTTAACATAACTGTGTTAACTTTGACATTTGGTGTTGAGATTTCAGGTGTCGTTTTGAAAGGATCATCAACAAAAGGAAATTTATATCTTGGATTGTTCTGGAAATACCAACTTTGGCTTCGCATATCCAACACAATCCCCATTTTATTCAAAAAATCTATGCCTAACAATGTTCTATTTCCGGTGGCTCCGGGTAACGCAAAAATCGTTGTATTAGTTCTACGACCTTCTATTTCAACAGTGATTGTTGCTTGAAGAACGTTAGTTTCTTTTCGTATGCCATCAGCGAGCGTTATGTTTACACTGGTCTCTTCGAACGAAGTTCCTTGGTCACGGAGAAGCTTGAACAACATTTCCCCAGCAATGGAATGTGTAGCTCCGGTATCTGCGCAAGCTACCCCTGTAATACCATTTACCTTTATATACAACATAGGTGTTGCCTGTGTATTAATATAACAAGATTGGAGATGTAGGGAACTAAAATTTGCTGATTTTACTTGCGTAGATGGGGAGCAATTAGGACATTTTGCTTTTACAAAACATTGTTTCCCACAGCCATAGCAGCTTATAACTGGACGCTTATCATCGTTTACAAAGCTTGAATTCGTATATTTTGAGGTAGAAATATTTTTGAAATTTCCAAAATGTTCGCTAGCTTCATTTTTGGTTACCTGATTTTTCCAGAATTCCTGACCATTTGAATTTTTTGACAAAACATGTTTCTGTGTTTCACGCGATTTTGAATTACTTGCTGATTTTTGAAAAGGGGGTCTAATATTTTCATATATGTCAAGCTTTTCGGCCAACAAGACAGGGTCATTTAGTTTGTCCCAACCATCTAAATAATGATTTTTATATTCTGGTGGGCACTTTTTTTTAATCTGATCAGCGATTATTAGTTCTGAGAGCTTTTCAAATGAATTAACTTCTAATTCAGATAACCAACCTTCAAAATAATTTCTTTTTTCAAAGTAAAAATCTTTCCAAGTAGAATTCTCTCTTTTTTGATGTCGGCTAAATAATACCCTAAACTTCTCCGCTGTTAATTTAAATCTTTTTAACAAAATGTCACGAATATGTGCATAGTTTTTGAACATTTCTTCAGGCTCTCTTGCTATAAGTTTAGCAATGTCATTCGGAAGTACGGCGACTAATTGTGAGACCCAAAAATCTTTGGAAACATTTAACATTTTCATTTGACGTTCAAACATTGTCAAGAACAACGACATATTATCTTTTTCCGGATTAAATGGTGGTAGGATGTTTTTAATATCTATACGCATCTGGTCCATTTGATTTTGTGGGACAGTTGTCGCGGTATGGTTTTGAGCTTGCAGCTTAAGTTTTTCTAACTCATAAGCTCTTTCCTCAGCGATACGTTTGTCCTCAACCCTTTGTTCTTCTATGCTCTCTTGTTTTTTCCTATTTTGTTCTTCTATGCTCTCTTGTTTTTTTCTATCTTCCACGATAGCAATCAATGCCTCTTTTACAAATTCTTCATCGTCTTTAAAAAGGGCGCACTTCATAATTTTTTCACGCAAGACTACTATTTTATCATCTGCATCTACCTGAAGTTCTAATTCGGTAGCCAAATTATATAAATCGATTTTTTTCCCTTTAGAAAGAAACGCCATTTTTCCTAAAATCAGTTAAATTTATGCTTAAATTACAAAATTATATGCAATACTTGACCCATTAAATAATCAAATAACAAAATAACTACCTTCCCCTTACAGGTAAATATGCATAAACTTTCATAAACAATTGATGAAACATACAAAAATAATTTAATACCATACTAAAATCTATCTCTAATTAAACATGAGCTCATGTAAATATTAATGCAAAAATATTATAATCAGTTAATATGCAACTTTTTTTTTTCTAATATAACTTACCGTATAAAACTGTCAGAAACATTTAAATCATAAAATTTTAAGTATATGAAATGCCATCGATAATTTGATGTGAAAAAATTTTCATTCACAAATAAATATGAAAACAACAAAAATATCAAAATAAAGTACTTACTTACTTCTTTAAAATAAACAACATTCTAAATAATTATTGACGATTACTGAAATCACTTTTCTTTTCTAATATACTACGCTGTGCACAGTTAGAACAAATAATCATAAAATTCAAATAATATTGCATTGAAAAAAGAAAAGAAAAAAAATATTACCAAAAGAAATTATATAAATCTCTTTTTCAGAAAATTAATCTTTCATAATACTCAAAAGAACAACAAAAAAAAAAAAAACATACATGAAACAGCATTAAAAAATAAATAAACAGAAAAAAAAATTTTCAACTTTTTACCGGTAACAAAACAAATAAAATAAGATTTATCTTTCTTTAGCTAATCACTTTTCGCTGATTCATATGGCGGTTTCAGGTTTCTTTTAAACACACAGAATATCGGCGATAGTAGAACACTGAAAGTTATTTCGAAAACATTTTAGATCTGTCTAAAGGCTTTTCGATGATCACAAACAACAATTATGAAATAAGCTGAAAGATTTTTTTTTTTCACTTTTAACAGCACACTTTCGCCTTGAGAACTTTGAAGCTTGAAGCATACCCACAAATAATTATTCCATAAGGATGGCACTAATTACTTGATTTAATATCAAAAAGAATGCACACATTAGAAACGAAGTGGTTCTTTTTTCCATATACCATATTCTTGAAATGATGATTTCACACAATTACGAATCTAGCTGATTCTTTTTACTCATTTGCCAGGGCGGCAATACACTATAGAAGGAAAACGCTTTTCTTGTTTCTCAAACTTTAGAATTTGGAGATTCTTTTTAATCACTTACTTTGTCAGGATGACAAATACACAATTATCCACTGTCATTATTGTCCGGATGACAATATTTTGAACCTGGTATAGCGGTTCCTTTTTATTTCGTTTTTGAAGAAGGAGATTTTTTCACGTTGGGCGTCATTTTGTGTCGATGTGGGTTTGGATAAACTCTTTCGACACGTAAACAAACACATTTTAATATCAATTACACACAAAATATATACAAAGTCGCGAAAAGCGCAAAAATAACTTTGGAACATACATATTTCCATACAAACATCTCTAGGGGAGATACATTTCGAACACTCGCCGAAACTCTACTTAAACCCGCGCAAATATGATTACATACATTCACTTCACTTCATCACTTCATGTTTGGCAAAATATCTCAGGATATTTTGCCGACAGTGGCAACAGCGCCATCTATATGCTATAAAAATAAGGGAAGGCAGTCATTTTGTTACAGTTTAACTTTATTATTTAATGTTTTTATTCTTTGAATCTTTTAAATTTATTTCATAATCAAATTTCTGGTTTGAACCGAAACATATTCATATGGTAGCCGTCAAAATGACAGCTCACGGTAGTTCTAGTGTTAATGAAGGAGGGATTTGACAATGATTTTCAATTAAAAGCTTTGTTCTTTTAGTATAAAAAATATGTAAAACTAAAATCCGGAAAAAGTATAAGGAAAACTACTTATAATTTATTTAAAATATAGCCCGCGAATGTCTTTTAAATTTTCTTCTAGACGATCAAACTATCCAACTGTGTCGTCTTTCGAAGCAAGTTAGAGAGATAGAATTATAAAAACAGAATTTCCGTTAGAATGCGGTAAGCAACGCCCTCTATTTAATTAAGAAATGTCAGAACCTGAATAATGTCAGAACCTGCATAATTTTTAATGTTAAAGATTATGAAAGCTATTTTCAGAGAAGTCATAGAGCCAACTGTTAGGCTTTGAGTAATTCATAAGAATGAGTCATATTTTTCCCTGCAAAAAAGTTTAAAAGAAAGATGTTTTTACGCATCATAAAACAGGGAATACTTTGTTGGATTGTGAATTTTTTTTTATTAAATTTTGATCCAACTCGGGATTTCCGAGTTATAGAACACACTGGCTGGTTTATAGGACAAAGATAAAAGCCATTTTTAAATGAAAACTGAAATTTATATTGATATTTATATTGAATTATTTTTTATTGCCCACTAACAACACTAAGAATTTTCAAATCAAAAATATAAATTAGGCTTTGAAATAAAGTTTTGAAAATTATTCCAAACGGTACTTCAGTATTAACCGAATGCGCTGTTTAATCGTGAAAGAAATTTCCAAAGATTCGACTGTTTACAACATCCTCTTTGATTCTGATTATTACATTGTTTAAGTGCGTAGTTCGATTACACATCTATTAAACTTGTGTTATGTATATATATATTTATTATTATTTTGGTGAAATTTTAATTTTGCTGAAGGAAATTAGCTGCTGACAATGGCTGAATTATTTTTAGTATTTTAAGTGCAAAAGTGTTAACCTTCTATAATCGGGTTGCACGAGATAGAGACAAATTTTTAAAAAATAACGCGCGAAATTATTTTTAAAACCATTGAAATTTAGTAATTTATGGTATAGATTTGAAATAAATTGGATTTTAAAGTGCATTGTTTTACTATTAATAGACAGAAAAATTAAAATTGGTCGATGTTTAGAATTAAATTTGCAATAAATGAGACATTTCTTTCTGATTTCATTGCCACTGTTGAAATGACGTCAGCGTTGTTTCAGATTATGTTTTTGCTTTATATGATAGATATAGGGGAGACTAGAGACGGTTGACTATACGGGAGGCTTGACCCACCCATCAGTTTTCATATTTAAAAGAATTTCAGAGTTTTCTCAATAGGTGTCAACCAAAGCTACTGGAATGCTCAAACAACAGTCTCTGTTTCATACAGATAATCGAAATAGATGTAGAAAAATCAATTGTGAGGTGTTTCAGCCTAAAAGTTGTGTTTTTTAGAAATATTTTGTAAGCTGTTTTCAGATAAAATATATCATAAAATTTAAGTAGGTAGGTTTTAAGTAATGCAGAAATATCGAGCTTTCATTCCAGGCATAAAGATTACATAGTAAGTTAGGCTTAACATAACAATGTGCTATTCTTTAGAAAAGGGCTATGTGTGGAGGCTTGACCCAGTCAAAGTGAGGGAGGGTTGACTAGATCTTCAAAGCTCCTTAACACATTCATGACGGAAAACGAGAATTCTCGTTTTAATTCAAAAAACATCATTGACTAAGTGCGTGGCTTCCACCTTACAGAAAATGCATTTATATCATGTTGTCCATATTATTTTAGATTATAAGACATTTTATATTAAATTCGCACATTGAAAGATATTTACCGGTGCATAAACTTGGGAAACCTATATAAAACACCAATTTACAAAAGACTTTAGAACAGGGAGGAGCTTCTACTGCTTTAAAATTCAGATTTAATAAAAAGTGCCCTTCGTCAATGTGTTAATTTAGGGGGGGGGGGTGGAAAGCTTTTTATTATACATTGTTCATAATGGTTAATGGTTATATATAACAATGAATGTGAATTTATTCTGAAAAGCTACAGTAAAATGGGTTGATGGAAAAGAAAACATTTAAAACTGATTACAGAATGATGTGAAAAATTGCTATAGTATCCACTGCACGAAACAAAATAATGAAATGTAAAAGGGAAAATTGATAGGAACTTTTTTCCATTTAAATACTATTACTTACAGTAGGTAAATAGGAACAGTGGAAAAGTATGAAAGCAGCAGGCTTAACCGTTTCAGGGGCAGTTGTATGTTTATGAAACCACTTAATTTTAATTCCCAAACAACACAATGGCACCAGAATATTGCTAAAATATTTTCCATTTAATATGTATGTGAAACTATTGCCTTTTTCATATTTCCAAATAATTTTTTTCGTATATTCCGGTGCCAGTCATTTATTTCAGCATTTTAGTACTGAAAGTACTTTGCCCCTTAAAGGGTTAAAACATGTTAATGATAAGTTAAGTTCTCATGGTGCTGAAAAAGGTCATAGCATTGATCGAAAAACTTTAGGAAAATATGTAGACAAATTTCAACATGATGAAGAGAGTCAGATGAAGCCGAACTAAGTGACAACTAGAGTTGTTACGTCGAATGTCACAAAAAGTAGAACAAAGAGACACAATAAAAACGGAACGGTGGCTACGAAGCCCGGACATAATAATGCATGAAACCATATTAAAGCGGAACCCGTCTATACCGAAATACTGTCTTAAATGTTAAAATTTAATTTTCCCTGATGTGCAATTATACGTGCTCCGACAAAATCCTGTTTAAAATAAAATTTTTCTCCTCTGACTTACGATCGCATCTAAACAGGTTTGTATAAGCATCATTTTTTCAAAAATATGTTTTTATAATAATTCAAGCATGCAGCATAAAGTTATTTTGTTTTTTTTAAACTCATTTTATCTCTCTTCACAAATATTTTGATATAGAATAAAGTGGGTCAAGCCTCCCATATAGTGGGTCAACCCTCTCATACGTGGGGAGCCTTGATCCATTATTTTCTCATCATTAAAATCCATCATTTTTCAAATTTCTTATGTATTACACTTACCTAGCAATTCTATTTTGATAACTGGTTGTATAACTAATAAAATGATGTATAAAATTTTATTCTACGTTCAATATTTAAAAAATAAAAAATCATTTTGTAAAAAGCGGGTCAACCCTCCCTAGTCTCCCCTATTTGAAGATATTAACTAACGCATAAATTAGAAAAAAAAATCTTTGTACCCGATGTTTAAATGTTAATAAATTTTGCAAAAGACAACTTTATTTCTGAGGTCGTTTCCACCGTCGGCATTACGTAAGCTTTACCCAATTATTGGTTTTTGCTTTATATGATAGATACATTTTAAGATATTAACTAACGCATAAATTAGAAAAGAAACATTCTTTATATACGATGTCTAGAGGTTAATAACTTTTGCAAAAATAGAACTTTATTTCTGAGGTCGTTTCCGCCGTCGACACTACGTAAGCGTTACCCAAGGATAGGTTTTTGCTATATATGATAGACATATTTTAAGATATTAACTAGTGCATAAATTTGAAAAAAAAAAAAGAATCTTTGTACAGAAGGCAGTGATACATGTCGCACGATTCTTCAGTTACAAAACACATATTTTACATTAAATTGTCAGTAAATAAATTGTTAACCCTTTCAGGGACAAAGCACTCCCATTGATAAAATGTTGAAATTAATGATTGGCACCGGAATTTACGTACAAATTTATTTGAAAATAAGAAGAAGCTATTTTTCACGTACATGGTAAACCGAAAAAATATATAATAAAATTCTGGTGCCATGGTCGCTTTTGGGAATTAATTTTAAGTGGTTTCACAGACATACCACTGTACCTGAAAGGATTAACGACCATACCTCGTATACCTTTAGAATCCTCAAGATGGGCGTAGATTGTCATTTATTTTTAGTACTGTGATAGTAAATTTTGAATTATTCACACGTATGAAATAGAAAAAAGTGTTGGTATTGGTACATCCGACTACAGGGTTCTTACGTCTACCGTTATTTTCAAGGTATCATATCAGTATTTTCTTATTAAAAAATAAATTAAATTCAAAATAGCTAAATTTCGTCCAATTTCAGGGAAGATTATCTATAGAAAAATACTTGTATCGAATAATTTTTGGTCTGGAAATTCTAGCACCCGTACGAACCCTGGACTTGTTTTTTTTTTTTGTTTTTTTTTTTTTTTTTTTTACGGGGAAATGAATAAGTATATTTTACAAAGATTGGCTATATCATATTAGTGCAATGGGAGTCAGCAAACATATTTTAATAAGGAGAATTATGAAAATTTCTTTATATATTTTTTTAATAGGTGATTGTTAAATTGATTTATTTTGACTAATAATAAAATAATCAAATTTCAAAAAATTTCGATTGAATCTCCCTTTGTCCCTTTTTCTTTTAACTTACTCTTGTCTGAATATTTAAGATAGAAATAATTAAGCCTTTTAGCGTCCTGCAAAATTTTTCATGTATGTTTATTGAATTATAATAGAATTGCTATGAAAAGTATTTGTGTAACGATTTGTTTTTGATTACCTTTCATATTTATTTATCTTATGCACTTCAAAAAATAACATTAATATGAATTTTGTGTTAAATCAGCCCTTGAATTCAAACATTACGTGATGGAAAAACACGATTGGGACACAAAAAGGGAAAATGAAAAGAACACAAGAGATGAGCTATTCATAAGTAATTTAAATTGAATTTTTTCGGAAAAATAATAATTGTTGTGATTGAATTTTAATATTTTATTCGTTCAACTGCTATTCTTATTTAATTAGTGAAAACTTGAAGGACTCCATGCGTTTGACATGAATTTAAACATCTTCAGATGGACGATTATTTTTGGGATGATTTAAATATTTATTGCTGGAAAAAAAGAAAGAAAAATATTAGATGCCCGTAGTGTATCGTATTCCACCTTATATAAAATTTGACATTCTGTAAGGGTTGGGTTGGTTGATTTTTGACGGTCGATTATCAACTCGAGGGATATAGGCCCAAGGGGGAGTGCCCTCTGTGGGGGTCTTTCTAAGGGAACCTAACCCGTATTTATGCATGGAAATCCAAGGTTTCGAAGAAAACCACGAAAACTCCGAAACGGTTAGGCCGACGGGCGCGATTGGGTTCGAACCCAGCACCTCCCGTCTACCAGCTTCGAGAGCACAACCTTTCAGCCACTGGTGGGCCGACATTCTGTAAGGACATCATTTAGTCTGGTTAATCCTTGATTCCGAAAAATAAGTGCTACCACTTTATATCTTAACATCTAATAACTTTAATGTTCAATATATTACAAGTTCTCGGTTCATCTTTCTGCAAGGTCATGTATAAGCATTTAACCAGTTCATTGTTCAACCTGTTAAGAAATGAAACGTTCTGTTGGTTTTCCCTAATTAATAGGATCTTATTTGATTGAAAAAAAATACCCGATGTCAAGTTATGCCAAGGGAAGATCCACGCAATTTTGTGGGTGCAGGTTCGACTTTAAATTTATCCTCTGAGGCGGTGGTTGTTCATTATTTTAAATTGTTTCATATTTTGAGTAAATATTTGGTTTTGTTTTGGATTTTGATATTTCTGTTGATATTTTATTTATTTTTTGTTACTGTAAAGAATGCCTGACTGCCTCCAACTCTATATAATGCGGTTTGAAATGTAAATACAGGATGTGGTAGAATATCGATAAAGGTTCCTAATTTCTAGCCTAGTAATGCTAAGTTGTTTTTTGTGCATTTGGAAGCTAGTTTTAGATTACCAGGCATATCCGTCGAATAAACTATATTTGATCATTTGGTGGCTTTATTGGATGCGGAAACATTATCGTTTGCAACAGATATTCTTTGTACACCACCGAAGGATCCGGATACTGCTCTTAAAACACGATTATTATCGGAATCTGTTGTTTCGTAGAATCGAAAAGTAAAGACATTGCTTGAAGATTTAGAACTGGGTGATAGGTCCCCTTTAATGTTGTTGCGTAAAATGAGAGAATTGTAAGAGTCATGTTGAGGATGATTTTTTGAAAAATATATGGTTTCGCAGGTTACCGGTGTCGGTGCAAACAATTTTGTCGGCCAGTTCTGAGGGTTTAAATAAATGGGCGGAAATGACAGATAAGATTTGCGAATGCACGCAGGTTAGTGTTCATTCTCTGGATTCGCGAGGGTATCAACAGGCGCAGCTTAATCAGCCAAAATTGCAGGTTGAGGAATTTTCAAGGCTGGTTATTTCAGATTCTTTCACATAGGAAACCATACTTACAGAGCACATTTAATTCAAAGGACAGAGCATGTAAAAACGGATGGCTATGTTGTTATAATTTTCGATTTACGGAAAAGGCGCGAAAATGTGTGTCTCCGTGTGCTTACGAACCAAAAAACGATCATTGCTCATAGCGCATGGAACGATTAAGAAAGGGGAACTGACATATCCTTAAAATAGTGAAGCTTCAACGGTAACCGCTTTCGCAGGTGTTAATTACCGCCGGATCAAACTTCTGCCAGTAAATTTAAGAAGAAAATTTCTCTTTATTTAAACGCCTCATTGATGTAAAATTTCAGTCAAAAATAATGACTGATATTCATTTTTACTGGTGGAAGTTTACTTCGGCGGTAGTAGTTCCGCCATATTTTGACAACCAAGTAAACATCCCTGTCAGAGTCAGTGAAAACATTATAATACCTGGGCAAACTGACACTGACACCAGCAAAAAAAATTAGAAGTTCTTTACAATATTTCGGAGGAAAATTGCTCACGATTAAGACTCTTAAATAAGACGAAATTTTCTGCTCAAGTTTATTGGTGGAAGTTTTCACCGTTTGTACTCTCAAACTATTGATCCGATGAAAAAAAACAGCCGCCATCTTGTGATAACTTCCTCAGTTACTTCACTCGCAACTGCTAGAAAATACATTATATCTCTCCTCTTTATTCATAACTCCATTGAGTAGCGGCGGCTACTGCACGTATGAGCTTGAGTCGCAGACTTTATATTATTGATATAATTAAGCTGTCCAGTTTTTTGATAGACACTGGTAGTGATGTTTCATATTTTCCTAAGTCGTTTTTGGTTAGGGATACTAGTAAGAGCGATTTCACATTGTGTGCTGCTAATGGTACTAAAATATGCACTTACGGTACTAAGCTGTTGACTTTGGATCTTGGATTGAAACGTAAATCGCAATGGACGTTTATCGTAGTTGAGGTAAGTAAACAAATTATTGGTGCCGATTTTTTGCAACATTTTGGTTTATTGGTTGATTTAAAAAAGCGTTGTTTATTAGACCCGGAGACTAATATTACTGCTCGTGATCGCGCAAGTCTGTATGATATCCCAGTTGTTAAGACTATTCTTGGTGATTCTGAATATACCGAACTGCTTAAAAAGTACAACAATACGGACAATCGAACAATCGAACAATAAAACATGATACAGTACATTTTATCCCTACTGTTGGACCTTCTGTTACGGCTAGAGCTCGTTGGTTACATCCAGCGCAACTCCGAATAGCTAAACAGGAATTTGATTATATGCTAGAGAAAGGTATTTGTAGACCCTCAAAAAAGTAATTGGATCAGTCCATTGCATATGGTTTCTAAGGGTACGTCAAATTGGATATCAACGGGGGATTATAGGGCGCTTAATCGAATTACAGTGCAAGATAAGTACTCTATTCATCACATTCAGGATTTTACATATATGTTAAAAGGTAAAAAAAAATTTCGAAAGTGGATCTAGTCCGGGCATACCATCAAATACCACTATTTATACTATTTAATGGCTACTAAATTATAGTTTGATTTCCTATGAAGAAATCAACATGAGTATTTGTAGAAAAGTGCTAATGGCAGGGTTATTAAAATAGCACCAAATTTTGGACAACTTAGCGAAATATCGCCAAATTTGGTTGTGCATTAGTGCATTTTAAAAAACATTTCTACATTTTAGTGAATTTTAATTAAAGATTGTCTTTAAAAAAATATTTTTACATTTATATGTACATATATGTATATATATCTTTTTTGGCATGATAAAATAAGACTGTGTAGAGGTTTGAATGAATGCTTGTTCCAGAAATAGATTTCGTTGCGTCGAAAATTTTGTAAATAATCAGAAATGCTTTCTTCAAAACTTACATTTCAAAATGTTCATCAACATTTTGCTATTGACAATAACTTATAAAATTTTCTGGATTGTAGTTTTCAGTTTCAAATAAATCTTCGATGTTATCATCGCAAATTAGATATTCTGAATTAATACTTCAAATGATGATGTGTCACAGCAGACAAATTCAATAAAGTCATTTACAAGAATCTTGAATGCAGGAAGTACTTCAGCAACTGCCCTATGAATTGCTTGAATTTTTCCTGACAACGACAAATGCAGATATTCTGCGGAATATCTTTACATAATTTTATGAACATAATGTATATGAACATATCGGAGAAACTCGAACGCTAATGCTAACATGTGAATTGAATATTTCCAACTGAGCGAAAAAATGCCCAGCCCGGGAATCGAACCCAGATCCTTGGCTTACGGGGCAAATGCTCTACCGTTTAACCCCCTTGTTATAATTGGCCCCGTAAGCCAAGGATCTGGGTTCGATTCCCTGGCTGGGCACTTCTTCGCTCAGTTAGAAATATTCAATTCGTATGATAACTTTACCAATCAGTTTGATTGTGTTAAAATAATAGTTTACTCTAATGCTAAGTCTATGGGAGAAATCGTTACAGATTTCTCCAACTTTAATCTTTAATCTCTAATCTTTACAGATTTCTCTCTCGCATTTTAATAATTTTCAATGACTTTTTTGCATGGGATACCTAAGGTCGATACCCATTGTTGTACGTTTGTGCTTTTTCGATTTTGATTACAGATTATTTATATGAGGATATTTTAATTTTCGGAATGAGTTCAAATCGGAAAGATAAAGTCTACAAAAGAATGAATACTATGAAAGTCTACATCCTACGTACGAAAAATTGTTTTAAAATATTAAAATGCGAGACAGTAATATATATACACCGTTTCCATAGGATTAACATTAGTGTTCTAGTTTCTCTGCGTATCAAGGCCCATATGAATGTCCAATTAACACCTTGGGGACGAGCGACACGTATACGTGCCGGAAATAAGCCTAAGGATCCTCGTTTGTCCTCACCAGTAAAATGTTACTGTAAAATTTGCCTTATTTAATCCGAGCATTTTCCCGATTTCAATAGGCACAAATTTCTGTTTTTTAAAACCGGTAGCAATGTAATAAACATTTCGTAAAAGGCTCCCGTCGCGAAGGGGTTAAATGTGAAGTTTAATAGAATTCCGTGCGTCAGTGCTTGAGTTAAAGCGTCTAAAAAATTAATGTAACACAACACAGACAGATAGACATTAGACCAAAAATAGTCAAATATTAAAGAAATTATAAAAAACGTATTAATTCTTTTTCAGGTCCAAGAAGTATGAAACTTGTGACTACAAAATGTCCAGATTGTCAATAGGACAAACTTTCACCAGTAAATTTCAAAAGAAATTTTCATCTTATATAAACGTTCATGAAAAATTACTGTCATGAATAACACAAAAATTTCTATTCTTTTTTACTGGTGGATGTTTTCCTCTTTGGTAATCTGGCCCTTTTGCAGTCATAAGTTTCATACTTAACCCTCCGTCTACCAGACGGGTCCATTGGACCCGACAGGTACATACAAAATATTCATTCAAACCAGAAATTTCTTTAAAATAAACTAAGTATATAAACCAGACAAAAATAAGGTAAATAAATAAGTTAAATAGTTTTAAATAAAAATTCTGGTGTAGAACGTTTTATTAAAACTTGAATAAAATTCCCGGTAGATCTAGGGTTAACGACCTAATAGTTATGTTTTTGTAATGTTAACTTCACATCAAAATTTCAAAAAAAAATTAACATAAAATAAGGAAGTTTTGCTATTTTTGTTCATGTAAGTTCCGAAAGTCAAATTTTGTAAAACAAATTATGGCATAAATCCTAATTAAAATTAAGTGGTATAACAATATCCCGCCGTACTTCAATGAATTCATATAAATTCATCAAAAACCGAATGTCGAAAATTTTCACTAACCAATATTTTCTCCACGTGTATATATAAAAAAAGGAAATAATGAAAATTGCAGTTTAAATTCATTCATTAATTCAAAACATGGCCCTTGATCAGATGTACATTTTATTGAAGCAAAACAAACCTTTATATACCTTTTTCAGTGCTTCTATGTTTTAACTAAAAAAAAAGGGTTTCATTAGAATCGTTTTATTATTATTTATTCACACACAATTTAGTTTGAAATTGATATTTAATAACATCGATAAGAAAGATAGTATGTTTAAATAAATTAGAAAAATTAAGTGACGCTATAAACTCAAAAGAAAATTGAACGGAAAAAGCAAAATTTCTTTTACACAGGTAAGCAATGTTAAATTAATGTTATCCGAGTCAACCAACATATGAGTATTTTAATAAGGTTCAATTCTTTTCAATATACTTAAGTAGCTTTTTTTAATATAAGCATAGATTTAATCAAATTTTGAGTATTTCTAATATTTAATTAGAAATACTCTAAGCTTAATTAAATTTGATCTCGTTATATTTTCTCTAGCGCGTCTCTATTTTTGTCAAAATGTAATTAGGAATAACAGCTTCAGCAAAGAAAACAAGACAAAAGCACTTTTTTACCCTTTTCGCAAAACGCGATGACTAAGTTTATTAAAAATTTAAGATTTAATAATAATTCCGGTCATTAAATGTTATTTCTTTTTTTGATTGTTTAAAACATATTCTACTTGATAGAGAAGATAAAGTAGAATAAGTTACATAATACTTGGATGACAGAATGTTATACTGTACAATCTGTAAACTTAAAGACTGATGAATTACATTACCTCATAATTTAAACAGTCATCTGTGAAAAAGAACTTATATACATGAATAATATATGATGATGTACTCAGTAGTGGAAAATTGGCGCAGAGGAGGAGCCTATTGACACCACTAAATTTTTATAGTATTCTCCACCTTAACAAAAACTCAGAAATTTTGTCATTAGATAAGCCGAAAAGTCCTACTAAAATTTAGCGGTGTCAATAGGCTCCGCCTCTGCGCCAATTTTCCACCACTGATGTACTTATTGAAAAAAATTTTCCCAAAAGAATATGATTTAATACAAAATTAGTTATTCTTATGTCAAAATGACACTTTAAGCTATAAGTGTATGTTTTATAAACGTAAGACAAAATAAATCAATTGTTTATGTAAATTTTTCTAAGGAAAGCTATTTTAATTAAAATTTTTACGTAGCAATGCTTCATGAAATTTTTAAAAATTGATTATTAAAAGTATTAAATACAGGTACACAAATGTCAAATATGTCAAATTAATCTAATACGAACCAAACATATTTTAATAAAGACAGGTTTTTTTACATATTTAGATACGTGCAGATTAATTTGATTTTCTTTATTTTAGTTAGGAACTAAAGAAATTTTAACTAAATATCATTTTCAACATCTTTTTACATACATACATTCTATTCTTGCTAACATAATTAACTTAGAGATAATTAGAACTGAAAGCTTTAAAGTAAACTAGACAAAATAATTTTTTTAACCATTTATTATGATTGGATTTTATTGAACAAGATAATTCTAATCGATAAATTCCACCTTTTTTCTCTCATTTAATAAGCATACAAATTTAGTTATCTATTCCCTGAAGGATTGGATATGCTTTACATTCATATAAAACAAATTGAATCCTTCAAAGATGAGTGAATACATAAGAACCTTTTAATTATGTATTTATCTTTGAACAGGAAACATATCTAGACATAATATCGGAATAACACATAGCTGCCAGCTTTTAAGCTTTTCCTTACTGCATTTTTTAAAGAAAATGTAATTAATTTAATCATTTATTTACTTTATGAATTAAACTAAATTTTCTAGAAGAAAATAGTGGTAACCCAAAGTGTAAAAGTTGGAATTGCGTGAATAACCGTCACTTTACTAGTGAAAAGAATTGAGATTTTTTGGTTGCTTTGTTTTGAAAGCGACAAAATTTCTATTAAATTTTTGTGGTACAAAAAAGAGTAAGAGTTGGTAGCTATGCATACGAGTATACAGTGTGACTTCAAAAATCCGGCATTCAGAAATCCGACAACTGCAAAAATCCGGCATCAAAACCATCTTTTCCCTTTTTCTTTCTTTTACACTTTTAAGTTATGGGAGAAGAAAAAGAGCAATTATTTATGAATTAAAAGCTTCAAGATCGAAAGTAAAAAAGCAAAAAAAGAATATTTGACCTTTTTTTTTTTGTGAGAGACGATTATTTTCTGAACAAATTTTCTGGGAGCTGCACCGTTGCTTAGCAACACGAACAAATTTGGCGAATATATGGCACAATATATGGCCGGAACGAATTTTCAGCAACGGCGACATCAGTGATGAGGAAGAATTTTCAGACTTTCACATATCCCGTGAAAAGGCCACAATTTATGAGCTGATTGAACATGCAAAATATGAAAATGCATTAAGTGTCGAAAAAAGGGATATAAATGATTGACTAAACACTGGCGAAAATGCATCAGCAACGAACATTTTAACGGACAGCGAGATCGCTGACGCTATGCCTAGTAGAACCGCTGATAATGCTAGTAGCAGATCAGAAGATGAGGATGAACCACCGGCAGAAGAAAAGGTGTCACTAGAAATATTCATAAATTTGACTGGAGAATTAATGCATGCTTTAAAAAACAAGACTATATTTCCGAAATAGACATTTTTCATTTGTATAACATACAAAAGAGAAAGTAAAAAAAAATGCCGGCTCGGGCCTACAGGCGGAGGTAGATTTCGAAGTTAAGTACTAAATTCACGAACAAAACTTAAATCAAGATTAGAGATAAACCCAGTTCCTCCACTAAGAATGAGCTCTAACAATATCTAAAGCTTCTAAACATTTTGTGAAAATTCTAATATACACGAATACACACACGCATGTATATGGAATAGGTTTAAAAATAGCTAAAACAAATTCAGAGAGCCTCAAAGTGTTAAAATAAGTTAATATTTCCATAATCGTATTTTTATCATGTTTTAATACGTTTTCTCAAACTCGTATGACGTTACATATTCACCAACTGAGGTCCATTTTATTACCAATATGACGCAATATTTTTTTTTTTTAATTCGTCAAACTATTTATTTCATTTTGAGTTTTCATGCGGAAATCTTGCACTAGAAAACTTATGACGTAATATTCAATTTGTTTTCAATTCGTCAAACTATTTATTTAATTTAATTTTTCACGTGAACTTGCAATAGAAAAGCAATTGTTGTAGTGAGAATTTTATTGCTTTTTTTAAATTGTTGGCAACTGTTATAACGAAAAATATTTATTTTTTCCTGTCATTGTTGTGTAAGAGCTGGTTTTATCATAATCTTTTTCAGACAGTATTCAAAATTTTTAACACTCCCCATTCCCATTCCCTTGGACCGATTTTGCCCATTTTCAATCCCCGCCGAGATATTAGCCGTCTTAAAGTTGTTGGCGAGTTTGAAGACGATCCGTGCATAATTGCGACTTTTATCGTGCGGACAAAATTTAGTACATACATACATATATATATATATATATATATATATATATATATATAAACTTTTTAGGTGGGGGTGGTTTTGGGTTCCTGGGGTCGTATAATGAAAAGTTTTGAAGGAATTTTTCAAAAGTCGCACCGCGGTAACGACTGCAATAGGTAGTATTTCTTACGAAATCTACCTAAAAACATGGTTAAGTATGGCCAAAAAAAGTGAAGCAAAGTTAACATCGGTGATTCCGAAATAACAAGAGAAGAAATAATTTCACTCTTTATTAGATTTTTTTTTTTCTGTAACATAGAAAATATCAATTAAAGTAAGTTTTTTTTGCATTTAATTTTCTCTTTTCCTTAAATAAATATCATTTAATAATGACTTAAATTATGGCTATAGACATCACTAAGAATAAAGTACTACTTTTGATATTCCTAGTTACTACATTTGATATTCCTCGTCATGTCATTCGTCGTCGCATTCCTTGCGAACAACTATGCTCAGTTGCAGCTGCGTAGGTAACTTGTACAGTCTCTTCTGTGTCTTTAAAATGTTCAAGATTATTGAATCTCCCGCCACGTGTGAGGTAGGTCAGTGATTTTTTTCGCAGAACGATTCAAAACAAAAGACGCGGGATGATGACAGAGGGAATTTTTCTACTCCATGACAATGCAAGGCCTCACACCGTAGCTCAGAACCGAGCTTTATTGGACTCTTTTGACTGGGAAGTTGTGGACCACCACCCATACAGCCCCGACCTTGCACCGAGCGATTTCCATCTTTTCCGCTATCTTAAACATCATCTCGGCACCAAACACTACAATGATGACGATGACGTGAAAATGGCCTTGATCTCTTGGTTAACGGAGCACGCGGCAAGTTTCTATGAAGAGGTTATTCAAAATCTAATTGTAAGGTATGATAAATGTTTAAATAAACTTGGCAGCTATGATGAAAAGTAGAGAGATATATGAAGAATCTGAAAATAAATTTGGTTTTTCAAAATTTTCTTTCATTTGGTTTTTATTTTCAAACATGCCCTAACTTAAGAAACACTCCTCGTACTTTTGCCCAATGTTGCAGCATCTGGCTGATATTTTATTTAGAAATTCAGATTTTCTCACCAGTAAGTTTTATTAATTATTTTTGCTTTTTAAGCTGGTAGATATTCCACGGATAAAATAAAATAATTTTGCTTTCGAAATTTTCAAGTGTGAATTCAACATTTTATCTTATCTACAGATGTTTTCAGATGTAGATTGGGAGTAGTGTTGCCTGGTGTTCTGCGTAAATGAGGGCTCCAAAAATGCTCTGGACACCTCTTATTGCTTGGAGTTTATTACGCAATCTTTATTCGCAGATAGTTCTGCTATTAGATAAGGTGAAGAAAATTACATTAAAATACTGGTGTCCAGGACATTTTGAACACCGAATTACACGGGACACTAGGAAACCCTAATTGTGAGTTTGATTCTTAATTCTGTTTGGAGTACTGATAGGCAGAATGAATGATTTTATTATTCGAATGGATCATTCAGGCATGCGCAAAAGCAAGATTGAAAACCTTTTTTTTTTCTTTTTCAGATTCTACCAGAAATTTTGTATCAGAAAGAGGAGTTTCATATTTTAATTAGTATCAATTGAAAAACCCCATGGAAAAAAAATATTTCCTTCTTCAAGTTTTCTGAAGATAATTGATTAACAATATTTCGACGTCTGGCAACTATGCTTTTGGTTCTTTTCTTTTTACAAAATTTTTGATGGTAATTGATTAAAAATATTTACAAAGGTTAGCAACTATGCTTTGGTTCTTTTCTTTTTACAAAATTTTTGGTGGTAATTGATTAAAAATATTTACAAAGGTTGGCAACTGTGCTTTTGGTTCTTTTCTTTTTACAAAATTTTTGGTGGTAATTGGTTAAAAATATTTACAAAGGTTGGCAACTATGCTTTGGTTCTTTTCTTTTTACAAAATTTTTGGTGGTAATTGATTAAAAATATTTACAAAGGTTGGCAACTATGCTTTTGGTTCTTTGCTTTTTACAAAAAAATTTTTGGTAATTGATTAAAAATATTTCAAAGGTTGAAAACTATGTTTTTGCGCATGCACGAATCATTCTCTGGATAGTAAAATCATTCATCCCGCCCACCACTACTTTGGAACATGCAATAAGACTGGGTATTGGAATATAAAGTTGTAGTAGTAAAAGAAGGATAATTTTGTCATAGATTCTAAACTATTATTATTTTTTAATAAAGATGTAATACTGCTCAGCGTTTCCTTACCTCCAATGCTGAAGCTTAAAAATTTGTTTTGAATAATCGTAAATTTTAACTGTGTGTTTTCTATTGGAGTTTAGAGTCTTTTCAGATACTAATATTTAAACTCTTCGGGACCGACCACTTTTACACATATTTTATTTGTTTGGAACCGGTTATTTTTAAACAAAGACATTTACTTTCGTATTCACGAAAATGCTTCTAATTTGAAAAAGAATATACTGCTTTTGTTTATAATTGGTACCAAAAACAAATTAAGCGTGCGCCTTTTGTAGGTGCATATATGAAGACATAGTCCCGAATGGGGGCAAAAAAAATTGCTTTTTAAATACAAATGTTTATCCAAAATTTATAAAAAAGCCCTACATTCAAAAACGTCTTTTTTTTAAAAAATCTTACGGTTTAAAAATTCAAATTGCTTATTGGCACCACTTTTTTGAAAAAGAAATATTCACTTTATTTAATGACAGGTAAAATGACACCATAATAAATCCAATTTCCCATTTTTATAAAACTGGTGGGAA
The DNA here is from genome assembly GCA_963932465.1 of Maratus speciosus. NCBI lineage: Eukaryota > Metazoa > Arthropoda > Arachnida > Araneae > Salticidae > Maratus > Maratus speciosus. Next base: position 218,078,805 of record OZ010799.1, on the reverse strand, counting down.
TCAAACAATCTGAATAAAAGACACAGCCCGTGAATATCACGTAGGCGAGAATTAAGAGGTTAAGGAGGTGCTAAATTAATAGGTCAATTTTAGGTATATGTCTACGTTAGGAGTGTTGTATTTAAATGTCAGGGATGAGAGCGCTCCGACCCAAATGACCGATTACTACCACTAAATTTTAATAGTATTTCTTGCATTATTTAATGACAGAATTTCTGAAATTTAACCCTTTCAGGGGCAAAGCACTTCTGTTGCTAAAATGTTAAAATATTGGATGTACACCGGTATTTATCAACAACTTTAAATGAAACTAAGTAAAAGCTTTTCTTCCCGTACATTATACGAAACGAAATTTAGTTCCTAAATTCTGGTGTGAATGTGGCATTTGGGAATTAAAATTAAGTGGTATTTAAAATATAGTGGTAGTAATCCGTCATTTGGGTAGGAGTACTCTCATCCCTGTAATGTACACTATACAAACTTTAAATGATAACTAATATGAGTGTAAAAACTTGAAAGTACATTCTAAATCATCATGTATTTAGAAATAGTGTTAGTTTTCATTAAGGTCTCATTTTCGTCGAATGCACTGCAATAATGATGTTTAGTCAGGCTGTGGCATAATTAGTATTTTTTGAATTATTCGTAGCAGTATAATTTCTTCTAATAAAAATATTCACACAAATACCATTTGGCATATTTCAACTATTACGCGAGCAAAGTCGCGAGTTTTTCTAGTACTTTATAAAAATAATTATTAGTACATTTACTTATAATTTTGAACCTCTGTGTTCCTTTTAAGAACAGATAATCTTGAATTTTAAAAACTCTTACATTTCTTACAAAATTATATTTGTCCCTGATATAACGCTTACAAGCATTAAAAAATGATTATTAACTGTTAAATAGTTTCTTGTGAATAATGTTTTCTATTTTTTTTATTTTTAAACACCTCACTACGAAGTAACAAAAATAAGTAAAAAAGAAATGTTTTGGATATTTTATAAAAAGAAATTCTATGTGAATTATTCTCCCGTACAGTTCTGAAAAAAAAAACCCTCAGAAATATGTCAAGTTTTCCAAATGAATATTGGAAAAGAAAATAGCACTGCTATTTGTTGCTTTATTTCACAAACTCTTACATTTATCATAAAATTATAAAACGACCCTGATGTAACGCTTACAAGCAATTAAAATGATTATTAAGTGTTGTTTAATAGTTTTTTTGTGTCTAGTTATTTTTTTAGACATCTCACCACAACGAAAAGTTTAAAAAAAAAAATGGACATGTTTTTATCTTGATCGAAAAGTAGAAATTCACTGAGAATATCTTCTCTTGCGCGGATCAGGAAAAAAAACTCGGGAAGGAGTCAGGTTTTGCAACTGAATAACCAAAAAGGAAATTTTCCCGCTGCATATTGCTGTGTTTCTCAACCCATATAGAATCTATGAAGTTTATGCCTGATACAGAAATAAAAGTAACATATGCACACACCGGAATTGGTTTGTCAATCTGATCAGTGTTGACACTTTCCCCCTGATTTTTTAATTCAAAAATTTCAAATCCATACAGGAAACTCAGAAAGAAGAGTTTTCACTTCAAGTGTCACAAAAGTCTATCATTAAAAAAAGTAACTATTACGGGGAATTTCTGGTATGAATTCAAAATTTCGGAATCAAAGTAAGACCGAACTGACAAATATGAATACAATCTCATATGAGATTGTCATGAGGAAGAATATTACAATTTAGAATCAGATAGTTTACTATTCTTGTTTTTCATACTTAAAATTTCCTTGACTTTGAGTGGCCAAGTCTTGAATTGTTGTTATTTTTATATAACTAAAAAGCAGAATAAAAGTATTTGAAGAAATAACAAATCGATAAAAACGAAAACAAAGAATTAGTAAATGCCTATATTAAAGTTTATCCCGTCTTGTAATAGAGTATGTTTTTAATTAGTAAACTATATTATAATTGTGCTATTTATAATGATAGTATCTAATCCAGTAGTATTTACTTCTGTTTGAGAAAAGTATTCTCACACTGTTACTTGAAAAAAGTATTATTCGCTTTATTAACCCATTAACCGCGAACTATAACTTTAAGATCATGCACTTTTTTGCAGAAAAACGTTTGCCACCACAAATTTTGAAAGGTAATCTTCGCTTTATTTGATGGTCAGTGTTTCTTTTATTAAACAAGTTAAATTTTTTAATTAATAATAATGGCAGCTTGAGGGTTTATTTAAGTATACATATTTATTTTTGCTGTTGCGTCAACGCAACACCAGCGGTTAATGGGTTAAATGGCATAAACTCTGCAATTAAAGAAAGAGAAGTGCAATTTAGGGTTTATGAAATCATTCAATTTGAACATCAGTCTTTTAATGCAGAAAATTTTGCCTTATTTAGCCAAGCCAACGCGGTGCCTAAGGACCACCAACGTGGATCCTGATTAGTGTTACTAGGTGTCCCGGGTAAATAGGGACTCTAAAAATGGCCTGGTCACCAGTATTTTAAAGTAATTTTCTTCGCCTTATCTAATGGCAGAATTATCTGTGATTAACGTTTAGTGCGCAGCTTTGCATATATGCAAACAACACTGTTTTGAATTTAGTACATTTTGTATTCGCATATACCTAATTCACACCAGAAAATTAAAATAGCAATATTTGCTTTAATTAAAAAACAGACATTACGTATTTAAATAATGCGAAATTAACCATTGAAACTTTCTGGTGCAAAGTCAGATTCTCTGAACTACGTAATTTCTAGAATGTATTCTATTATGGGAATTAAAGGGTTAAAAGTTAAGTTTTATAAGATAAATAATTATATAAAATAAGGTATTTGGAGACATACTTATTAAAGTATTTACTAATTTGCATTATTTTAGAGTAAAACAGCCACACGACAGTAGCTTTACTTGTATTACAGATGTGCAACAGAAGAAAAGATTGACGTATTATATGAAAAATGTATCTCTGATTTTTTTTTCATTATTTTTCCTGTGCAATAAATCTTTCAGAGAATCATATACAATTTTTTCGAAACAAAATAAAAAAAATCGCGTATTTAAGGGTTAAAGATGGTAAAAAAAACTGTAAGAAATTAGTGGTATCCAGAACATTTGGAGCACTGATTTACGCGGGACACATGGCAACACTAATCTTGATACCGTCACGCGTAACCTCTGTCGAAAATGAAAAAATTACATAACACGAATTTTAGGAGCAACAGCGAAAATATAAATTTGGAAACTCTGGTGGAAAACCCCGCATCAGCGACGCCATTTCAGAGTTTGACGTATCTAATCATAGATTTACTATGATTACTTAAGGCAAAGATTACAATTTGGAAAAGCTGGTCTAAAAGTCTCTCGTAACGAAAGGGTTAAATCTAAGATTTTGTTATATGCCTTTTTGTTTTTCGGTCGAAAGTTGTTAGCGGTCTTTAAATCCAATCGTGAGGAGCTACATTTACCAACAGCCCCTAGATTGGAGAAAGCCGTGAAACACTTTATTGTGACGTCACAAAACGTCATTCGAAGTAGTCAAAACAGAGAAAAAATCTAATAACTTGCATGTTTCGATTTCGTCAGCTTTCTGAATTTTTAAGTATTATTTATTAATGATAATTAATAATCCCACAATCCATGGAAATCAAAACATACAAGTTCTTCGATTGTTTTTCTTTGTTTTCCCTGCTTCGTGTAACATTTCGTGACGTCATAAAAATGCGTGTCGAAGCTTTCTTCCTTATCTAGAGGGCACACTTTTTAACACTAGAGCGCCCGGAAGGTGTCGATCCGACTCTGACCATATGATTAAATGTCAACAGGAACCAGAAATTCTTTCATAAAATAAGTTAAATTTTAACCACGCAGATTTACATTAAATATATCAGTCAAATAATTTTAAATAAAAATTCTGGTGTCAAATATTTTTATGAAACTTGAGTAAAATTTCCGGGCGTTGTAGTGTTAATCTTTTATCGCGGTTTTTCAAAATAGATCTTTCCTAGTTTAATCGCGGCCCCACCAGTGGCCGAGAGGTTCTGCTCTCGAAGCTGGTAGACGGGAGGTGCTGGGTTCGATCCCAATCGCGCCCGTCGGCCTAATCGTTCGGAGTTTTCGTGGTTTTCTTCGAGCCGTGGATCTTCCATGCGTTAATACGGATTAGGTTCCCTTAGAAAGACCCCCACGGAGGGCACTCGCCCCGGGCCTATATCCCTCGTGTAGATAATTGGCCGTCAAAAATCAACCCAACCCAACCCAACCCTAGTTTAATCGCAAAAAATTCCTCTGAAATATGGTAAAACTTACAACGAAAATTGGCTGGTCGGATTAATGAAGGATTCTAGGCGTCTTATGTCTCACGTATACATGCTCGTCGTGAAGAGGTTAACAGAAGTATAAATGATGCTTTATTGTATCACCATAATCATCGTAATCTTCATCATTTTTATTTTTATTGTTATTGTTTTTTTATTATTATTATTGGAGTTATTGTTTTTATCATTAGTATTGTTATTATTATTATTGTTATTATTATTATTGTTATTATTATTATTATTATTATTGCTATTTTTATAAAAAAATTTTTATATTGGGTAGTCTAAAACATCACGGTATTTAATATAAACAATTTTCTACTGTATGCTCTGTGCGTACTGTTTTGTATTCTACTTCCTTGATTTTTCTTTCATTCTTCTTTCTCCTTCTTTTCTTTTTCCTTACAAATTTTTGTTACTAATCATTTTTGATAATTTCAATATTGTACGTATCGAATTAAAAGAATCAATTATATTTTAAAAAATAATAAAAAAACAAAATAAGTGAAATGAGAAACTTTTCCCATTAAGTATCTGAACAAAAAGGTGGGAATGATAGTTTTTCTATGATATATTATATATAATCATAAAATAATCCTTAGGAACTGTTATTTCTGTCACAGATCTTTTGACAAAAATAATTTGCTAAATGTTTGAGGGATTATTTTTTTAATGAAATACATTTAGACAAAAAAATATTCACAGAAGAATCAGCAAAATTTATTTGTCTGCTGTATCAGTTACAGTTAAAATATAGATGCTACATAGTTAATAGTTCATTATATCTTCTAACAATCCAATACATTGTAAATAAACTACAACAAAATGTTTTTTAAAATCCATTTTTCTGTGCGTACGATTTAGTTCTAAAAATAAACTATAATTGAATAAACAAGAAAATTTTTAATAAACATACAACAAATGTATTTATGTATTTTATATACATTTCTGTAATTGGAGAAAAGAAGAAAATAATTAATGCTAAATATATGGATAATTAAGAGTATATTTATTTAATTTTAATTAGATAAATATCATGATCGTGTGCATGAAAATTAAAACCCGTAGTATTCGTCTTATTTACCAGATTCTATCTTTAATCGATTATTAAGTCTTCTGTTATCTAACGGTTCCATCCCATATAATTAAATTTATCAGATTTTAATTTTCCTTTTCCCCCCAAATCAAATTCAAAATCATCAGTATCATCTTTCTTGTAGAGATTTTTCAATGCCTTCTTGCTATTTAGGTCAAGTTGACCATCAAAATAGAACGAATTTATGTGGTTCAAAAGTCTATCAACTTTTTCTGGGAAATCTTGAATCTTCTCATCATTTGAACTTAGCCTTCCAATTCCAAAGATTGGTTTGACATCATTGTCAATGTCATCATCTTTTGGTTTATCATCATTAATGAAAAAGAATCCTTTTAATTTCTTCCACATAAAATCAACAATTTCGTAATCATTGGCTTGCTTGTCGATGTCCACTTTGACATCCTGGAAAGCACTGAGGATAAGAGTGACAAATATATTCAACAGGATTATTGTTGTCACAAGGCAAAATATGAAGAAGGAAAGTGGACCAAGTAATGGCTGAGCTAGGCATATGGCATCAAAATCAAACCCACCACCGTTCATAATAGCAAAAGTTGTTTCAGCAGCCGTAACGAAAGTTGAAAATTCACGCATGGTAAAACCAAACGTCAAATAGAAAAATTGCACAAAAGCCAAATAAATGATCAAGAATACGACAAAGAATGATTTGAGGTCTCTGGCACACATTGCCAGTGTACTGTACAATATACCCATCCTTTTGTTAAACCTCAATATCTTTATAAATTTCAAAATGGCAATAAACATCAAGAACGCCATCAGAAAACCAAAAACTTCATCTACAGATGCCACAAACTGCATTTTTATATACCCGTTCCCATGAGTTCTTTCAAATGTTGATAATATCTTTCGAGTAATCAGCATTCTATATGCGTAAAATACTATAGCAGAAGTAGAAAGGCCGATTACAATTAGCTCCGCCCAATTCCAATAAGATTTGAAGTAGTCCCGCCCTTCTAAGCGGAATTTCTTACCTTCTCGTACAATGAAATATATTGTATAAATGACGTATCCTAACTCGCAAGCTAAAACAAATGCCCCAAATCCTTGGTGATATCTCATAAGGCGTATAACTTCAAGACGGTAAAATGGCACAACACCGCCGCCAGGTAAAAATTCAGCTACCATAGTCACAACACCAAATAAATTTACTTGAGCATTATATACAGAAAATTCAGCAAAGACAGCTCTTGTTCTTTCGTCAATCCAGTCACTTTTTTCTAATCGGAACATTTCTTCTTTAAGCTTTTCATGGGTCCCTCTTAATGGGAAGACATAACCTCCACCACCGTAAACATCTCTAATAGCCCAGAATGGCAGGCCATTAAGTTCCTTTGAAGAACGATAACGATACTCGTCATTTGTATCGTTCATAGCCAGATTCTTCCAGCCAGGTTCGTAGCTTTTCTTATCTTCATAAATGATATTGGAGTGCGATCGGCAAACTTCTGTAAGGGTCGTTACACGTTTGTCCACTCTGCAAGATCCTGTTTAAAATTAAAAGAACAGAAAAATAATTGTACAGGTATAACATTCAGGAAAAAAACTTATCTACAATATTGTAAATCACGAGCGAAAGCATCAATATCATGATTTATTAATGTCATAGATTTTATGAATAGATAATTTCTGAAAAACAAATTCATGTGTACTACTGAAGAGTAATTTTAATTATATAAGAAATGAAAGTGAAGTGTTAATATTTCAATTTTTAAAGATTAATAGGACTGTAAATTTATTTTCCAGAGATTGAAATATTATACAAGTTTGAGTTGTATATAAAACAATAATCGGACATTTGTTTTGCATTTGACTATTTAAAAATAATATGTTATAATTCTATCATGTAAATGTTTTGTATTTAACTCCGAAAAATAAGTTAACTATAATGTTTAGTTAGCCCTTCGTAAGTTGGCCTACTGTGAAAGATTAGTCAATTTATAAGGAACCAAATAACCTTATACAAAATACATTAAAGCCATGTTATGACAAGTTGGTCAGAGAAATGCATTGCATTTGTTTTATTATTTGTTATAATATAGCAATTTCCACTGTATCTTTACCATTAAAAAATATTTGAAGTTTAACCCCCTTGGGGACGAGCGACACGTATACGAGCCGGAAATAGGCCTAAGGATCCTCGTTTATCCTCACCAGTAAAATTTTACTGTAAAATTTGCCTTATTTAATCCGAGCATTTTCCCGATTTGAATAGGCACAAACTTATGTTTTTTAAAACCGGTAGCAAAGTAATAAACATTTCGTAAAAGGCTCCCGTCGCGAAGGGGTTAAAGAACGTCATAATTGGATAGGTATTTAAATTCTCGGATAATTCGGATAACTCGGATAATCAGACCGACCGACATGTGAGCTGCCACAGGCGACTATTTTTTAATTCTACCTCGTACCACTTTTTCAAAACAAAAATCTTTGATATACAATTTGATAACTTTTGCCACAGAAATATACTACAATTTTTTTTTCAAATAGAGATGTCAGCAGAATAGAAAAATAGTCGCCTGTACCAGCCCTGCTACATAGGATAAGATAAGTTCATGTATGTGGGGAGAGCATAGAATATAACACTATAATAACATATATGTAATAACAATATGACATTAAGCACTATTCGCTTCAATCAGATTAATTGATACGTGTAAAATTTTCTTATAAGAGAGGAGAAGAGAAGCTCATGTACGTAGGAAGAGCATAAAATACAATAATATAAAACCATATATATAATAATATGAGGGGCGCACAACCATAGTAGACCAAGTCCATTTCGAAAATAAAAAGGAGATAGTCTATTTAGAAGGTGCATAAAATCTGTTTTATCAGATCCCACAGGGAACCAAGTCTGTTTTCACGTACTTTCTCATATATGTCATCTGTTTACATACTTGGTTTACTGTGGAAGTGGATAAAACAGATGTTATTCCCTTTCTAAATGGACTATCTCATTTTTTTTCAAAGTTGATTTAGTCTACCATTGTTGTGAGACCCTCATAACATAAAGCACTCAAAGTTATTCCCCCATTACTTTTTGATTCTGCAGCATCTCAGTGACAACATCCATTAGGGTGGTCTTGGGATACTGGCTGTAATATATGGTGGATTTTGAATATTTCAGTGCTTTTCTAATCACTTAAATATATACTATTAAAATTTGAGTCTGAAAAAACAGTGGAATATCCTATAACTTGTAAACATCCATATTTATAATTTATTAGCTTCTTTTAACAGTAGTACAACTGCAATGTAACGTTTATTTCAGAGAGTAAAGATTTTGTATTTTTGTTTCTAGTATTTATGTTATTTATAAAAAATTATAGTATGTACCAAAAGCAAAAAAAGCAAACTATATGTTACACATGAACAAAAATATGTAAATACAGGGTGTCCATAATTAAACGAACCTACTTTAAAGTTCTCTACTAATGGTCAGAAAGTTATGAAATTTTGTAAAGGACATAATGAAGGCATAGCTGCCAACAATTTGCGCTTTTCTGTACCACAAAAAATTTTATAGTAAATTTTACTTTTTAAAATCGCCGTAGTCGGCTGATTAAATAAGGCAAAAAAATCTATTAAATTTTTGTGGACTAAAAAAGCAGAAAAGTTGGCAGCTATGATAAAGGGATGGGAATTTGTTTGAGCGAAGGGCGTTAAATCCTACAATTTAAATAAAAATGCAAATAAATTTTTGTCGACGTCCCTCAGAAGCTGTTATAAAAAATAGAAACTTTCGCGGAGATTTTATTTTCAATGTACTTGCTATTAGTAATCAGAATGTCGTTACGTTTGCTAGACCGAGCTTTGCAATAACATCGTTTTACCAAAACGGTAATTCCGCATTATTTGCTCTATGGAAATTTCGGACTTCGAAGGCGATGCGGAAAAGTCCATTGACTGTTAAAAATCTTCGATTAATGGTAACGAAATTCGAAGGAACAGGATCGTTAAATGTTCGTTCTGGAAGAGGAAGAAAACCTGTTTCCTCAGAAGCAATAGAGAGGGTTGCGCTTCATGTGAACGAGGACAAAGCTTCCAACTTAGAGTCTAGTACCAGTGTCCATCATGCTGCAGAAGTATTTGATATGCCTGGTTCAACTGTCCAAAAGATCATGCAGATTATCCTCCTGTATTATCCGTACAAGCTTCAACCTGTGCAGGAATTGCTTCCACATCATTTCGAGACTCCACACTGGTTCTCACTTCAGATTCTTGCTTGCTTTGAGGTTGATTCAGAAAGGCCTTTGAATATCCTCTGGACAGGCGAAGCGGATTTTCATTTGGACGGTTCAATCAATACTCCAAACTGCCAAATTTGGGAACCAGAAAATCCACATTCAATCTTGCAGGTTCCGTTGTATTCACCAAAAGTGACGGTGTGGTATGGATTTTCTGCATCGTTTATTCTCGGTCCATATTTCTTCGAGAAATTAAATTCTAGCGGTCTCGTAACAATTTCGATGAACGTGCAGTGATATGCATGTATCGTTGTTAGAAAATACACTTTTGCTAGATCTGCAAGCTCGTCAGTGCTTTTCATGTGCAATTTTCATGCAAGATGGAGCTCCTCCATACATTAGCCACTGTTTTAAGGTCGTCCTTAAGAATCACTTCACAGAAAAACGTATCGTCACCCGCCACTTTCTTAACCTATGGCTTCTCAGATCCCCAGACCGCAATCATGTGACTTTTGGCTTTGGGGGCATTTTAAACATTTGGTAAGTCATGATAATCCAATAACTTTACCTGATCTTAACCCTAGATCTACCGGGAATTTTATTCAAGTTTTAATAAAACGTTCTACACCAGAATTTTTATTTAAAACTATTTAACTTATTTATTTACCTTATTTTTGTCTGGTTTATATACTTAGTTTATTTTAAAGAAATTTCTGGTTTGAATGAATATTTTGTATGTACCTGTCGGGTCCAATGGACCCGTCTGGTAGACGGAGGGTTAAACACAGCATTTCACGACATGTTCTTAGCATTTCCCAGAATACACTGCGATCAACTGTGGAACATGCTATCTTACGATTCCAGATGGTAGCTGAAAGTCATGGCCGTCATGTGGAATATGTTTTGCTGCAATAAAATATGTAAACTATCCTAAATGTATGCTAAATATGCAACTCATTAAAACCGCCATCTGGTGGCGAAATTTTGAAACTTTTTTTTCGTTTAAACAAATTCCCGTTATTTTATTATGTCCTTCACAAAATTTCACAACTTTCTGAGCCTTAGTTTCGTCCGCAGACAACGTTAAATTAGGGTCGTTTAATTATGGACACCTTGTATGTACGTTTGTTATAAACGCAAAAGTAAGCAATCTTCAAAACTTATAGGGACATAGTTTGTTGTAAATATTCCTAAGTTTCATTTGCATGTTAAACATTATAACTCAGACATTCATAAACATTGACTAAAGCAGTACCCACTTTTATATCCATACACTTGCATATTTATTTATTTATTACACATTTGAAAATGTTTTCCTCTGCTTTCATTCTTTGTGAATGTTTATTTGTGAACAAATATGTCAATGAAATTTATTCCATAGTACTTTAGTCATAGTAAAGTGTTTCAGTGCTTTGAAATAAATTGATTACTTTATAAATAAAAATTCAAACAGATAGACGCGCGGACAAAGCGATATAATAAACACTTTTCAACTACACTGGAAAAAGCTAAAAATTAAAAATAATACCATGTCCAGTTAATTTTATTACACATTTACTGAGTTTGAAATGCAATTAACAAACTTGCTTTCTTTTACATAAGTAGGACAATTGCACCAGAAAATATAATAAATAAGATGTATACGTTAAAAACACATAAACTTGTTAAGAGGTGCACATAAACAAGAACTTTTAAATGAGCTTGTACTAATACAGTTAATGATAAAGCATAATATCGACGTTTCGAACTGCTTCCGCAGTCGTCTTCAGGATAAATATGATGTTGAAGAATTTAAGAGTCTAGAGTCGAAAGCATCCTGTCGAGCCTTGATCAATTATACTTTATTATAATTTATTTTATTATAATTGATCAAGAGTCAACAGGAAGCTTTCGTTTCTAGGCTCTTAAACATTTCAACATCATATTTATTCTGTAGATGACTGCAGAAGCAGATCGAAACGTCGATATTATGCTTTATCATTAACTTTATTTGCACAAGTTCATATGAAAGTTCTTGTTTGTGTGCACCACTGAGCACGCTTATGTGTTTTTAACGTATACATCTTATTTCTTAAACTTACTTTCTTTTATCCGAACTTGCCGGAGCATTCCATAGCCCATAATCCTATTGACTCTGTCATCTAAAAATCCACGCAAACCAAATGGCTGATCTCCATTATACCATTTTCCAACAATGAGCTCCGGTATAAGAATTTCCCGGGTCCATTTGTAAAAATCAGCTGTAGAGGTAATCTAAAAAATTAAATTAAATTAAACTAATATTACGAATGCTAGGCTCGAAGATGAACAGAATTAAAATTTATCACTTAATTAAAAAAACCGATTAAGATCAATATTTGATGAAATATTTCATTTGATAAATTATCTGGAATCGCCTTAATACCTTAACCCTTTCAGGGGCAAGTAGTTGTGTTTATGTAATGTCGATTTCACACCGGAATCTTCGAAAATTTTTCTTCCAAAATAAACAAAAGCAATTTTGCAACATTTTCCCACCAAAGTTAGAAAAGTAACATTTAATAAAATTTTTCTGGTGCAAATCTTCATTAATTGTAGGTGGGACATAATAATGTATCCCACCGCCCCTCAAGGGGTTAACGGTCGCATTAAAATATAGTTTAAAAATTCAAATTGCACATTGGCACCACTTTTTAAAAAAAGAACTATTCGCCTTAGTTAATGTCAGGTAAAATGAACTATCTGAAATGAAACTATCTGAATAAAACACTTTACTTATTTATTTATTATCTTTTTATTCATTTTCTGGTCCTGTTTTCCTTCTTTCTTGTTATGGGTTCTTCACTTATTATTCGTTTCAAGCACCTTCGTTTGAAGCGCGCCAGGTGTTTGAATAGGCTTAATTTTCTTTTAAGGTGTAAACGTTCAAGGGTTATTCCTAAGTTCATTAATATTATTTTCAAGCTTCCTTCTTCCATTCGTGTTCAAAATGCCTTAACTAGGAGTAAGTTTGCTATTCTTAGAGCCATCATTCAAGATGTTCGTTACTCTCTTTCTTGCATCGAATATGAATTATATTCTTTGCATTTACAGTTAAGTAAAACTGTAATTTATTTCCCTTTCCTTGAGAAACGGATTTTTGCTTACGTCGATTTCAAATCTAGGTGTCACAATGCTATTTTGGATAAAAAGTTTTCTTCTCTTCTGACTTCTAATTCTTCTGCTCCTAGTATTTCTCCTCTTGAGCAAAATTATGTTGTCAATTTGTCTTCTCACTCTCTTACTGATTCTCAGCGTGATGTTCTCTCACTTGGCTTGAATTTTTCGTGCATTTCTAAGCCTTCTATTCCGAACTTAATTGCTCCCATTGAACATTCTTTCAAAAACAGTAAAATTTCTTCTGGTCAACTTGATTCTCTTCGCTACCTTTTGGCTAATGTCATTTCTTCTAATAAATCTTTTAATAAGTCTAATCTTTCTTCTTCTCAGAAATCTGCTCTCAGTGAACTTAATTCCGTTCCTAACCTTCTTATTACTAAGGCTGATAAAGGCGGTCAAACAGTTCTTCTCAATAAATCTGATTATATTTCCCACGTTGAATCTATGTTAAACTCTGGTCCATATTCCAAATTAAAAAAGGATCCTTCTACTAAGCATTTATCTGACATCAAGCATGTCATTAAAAATTCTGTCTTTCTTAATCATAACACTAAACGTTTGGTCACCCCTACTATCGCTAATTGTGCTCGTTTCTATGCTCTTCCTAAGGTCCATAAACCTACTCTTTCCTTTCGCCCTATCGTTTCCAATATTGGTACTGCTTCTTATAAACTTGCCAAGTTCCTTTCTAAGTTACTCGCTCCTTTATCTTCCACTAACTTTCATACCGTGAAAAACTCTTTTGACTTTGTTGATAAAATTAAACGCCTTTCTCCTTGCAATTATATAATGGTTTCCTTAGATGTTAAATCCCTTTTCACTAACGTGCCTGTTCAAGGGGCAATTGATTGTTTGGAAAGAAGGTTGCGCGAATTTCATTACTCTTCCATTGAGATTGATGAAATCCTGCATTTAGTTAGTATTTGTGTCAGGCAAACTGCTTTTCAGTTTAACAATTCTTTCTATTCTCAAACTGAGGGTCTGGCCATGGGTAATCCATTGTCTCCTCTTTTATGTGATATTTATATGCATTTTGTTGAAGAAAAACTCTTCAGTTTATATAAATTTCCTTTCTGGTTTAGGTATGTTGATGACACTTTCATTTTAATTCCATCTGACCTTGATCTTTCTAATCTCCTTTCTCTTGTTAATTCTGTTGATCCTTGTATTCAATTTACTCTCGAAGTCGAAGAGAACAATTCTCTTCCTTTCCTTGACGTCTTGGTTTCAAAACTCCCAGATCGGTTCTCTACCTCCGTTTATAGAAAACCTTTCGCTGTCTCCCTTCCCCCTCATTCCCTTTCAAATCATCCTCCTCAACAAAAAGTGGCGTCCTTTTATACTTTTGTTTTTAGGGCGTTACGCATTTGTTCTGACTCTTCTGCTCTGAATAATGAAATTAATTATCTGAAATCTCTTGCCCTTGCTCGTGGCTATAATCCCTCTTTAATTGATAAAGCTTTGTATAAATTTAATAAGCCTAAACGTCCTTTTTCTGATTCAAATAATCCTTCTAATTTTAATTCTATAATAGTTCTGCCCTTTTATTCTCTTCTGTGTTTCAAAATTGCTAAAATACTTTCTCGTTTTAACTTTAAAGTTATCTTCAAATCTATGAATAAAATTAAATTCTCTTCTCTTAAAGATACTGTTCCTACTGAGAACCGGTGGGGTGTTTATTTCATTCCTTGCTCTTGCAATTTAGGTTATATTGGTCAAACAAAGAGAGCTTTAAAATTCAGATTAGGCGAGCATCAGAGATATATTGCAAATCAAGAAATCTCTAAATCTTCGATTGCTTCTCACTGTTGGTCTTCCAGTCATTGTTTCAATTTCTCCATGGCCAAAATTATTTCTTCCCCTGCCTCTCCCTCTCACTTGGATTTTCATGAAGCATATTTTATTTCTAAAAATTCTGCTAATCTTGTCAATGATCTCCCATCATCTCCTTTCCTATCTCCAGCGTGGAAATTAATTTTGTAATTCTTTTCCCTTTTCTCTTGTTTCTTTTCTTTTTATTTTGTAAAAAAAAAAAAAAAAAAAAAAAAAAAAATAATAATAATAATAATTTGGATTTTTTTCTTGTTCTTTTATAGTTCTTTATTTATTATTTTTATTTATATTTTTAATTTACTTCTTTTATTTTTATTTTTTCTTTTATTTCCATTTTTTCCATTTCATTTTCTCTTCTATCTTTTTTCAACACATTTCCCTTTTGCATATCCCTCTATCAGGTAGCGCCATCTGTCGCATTCTTCGCAACATTCTTTTTCTTCAGTTCATTTTTGAACTTGTTCGTTTTCGGACACGTGTATGCTTAGCTGATGACGAGCTGTTATGTTTTTAGCTCGAAACGCGTCCTGTGTTTTGTTTTAATTTTATGGTGATTTTTTACAAAGTTTTATTATTTTAATTGCTTCATATCGCCAGTTTTCGGTGCTGTTTCGCTGTATCAATAATGTCAGTTCATTTCTAATTTTCCCATTATTCCAAATCTCAGGAATAAAATATATAATCTAAGTCAAGTGCAAATTTGTAGTTTCATTGAAATGTAATATATAAATATTAAGTGAAAAATGTTTCTATTTTACATTTTCTGCATGTGTGTGTGGGAGGGGGGGGGGGCTACGGCAAAAATACCAAGCGCGACTAATAACGTTCTGAAAAAAGACGCGACTAATCTCGGGTTAATAGATGAAATTTTAAATCCCCTAAACCAGCAGAATTTTTTTTTAAACAATTTTTTGCCTTTTCCTATTTTTTTCCTATGTTACCGAGTCCGAGTATAGAAATGATTGTTTTTAGTGTTTCGTTCATCTGACGAAATCACAAGACGATTCGTCTCACTCCTTTGTTTGTCTGTCTGTCTGTCATAGAGCTAATTCTCAGAAACTATATATGTTGGAGACTTGATATTTTGCATACTTATAGCTGAACACCTCACATCAAACGACAAATCATGAAATTTCGAAAAAGTCTTATATTTACTCCTCTCAGCTCTAACTTGTGTATTTTAAGAATTTTTTTCTAACTGAGCCCCTAATTAAGTTGGAGGTTTGAAATTTTGCACAACTTGAAAACTTGAGATCATATGACAAATCATAAAAATTTCAAAAACTCTTATATTTACCCCTCCGGTTTCTAACTTGTGTATTTTAAGCAATTTTTCTAACCTTCCCCCTTTTCACACTTGGGGCACTTTTCTAACTTTTGCCGACACTCCTCACGTGGTGTACCATTGCACAGCCCTTTTACCGCTTTTTCATATTATACACCATAGCCTTACATATTTTAGTTCCACTTTTTACCGCCAGGGGCGCCTACCTATTTCGGGTGCTATGGACCCGATCCCCTCGAGTAATACATCTATGGATAGGTTGTAAAACGGAGTTTCGTTCGGATACAGGTTTGTTTAGAATAGAACGCGCCTCCTGGTTGCGAAATGTGGAACTAACAGATTTTGCAAAAGGATAAAGTGTTTTGAAAGGAATATTAAACGAAACCTTCTGTTTGGTCTATGATCACACTTACTCACTTGATTTATTTATGTTTCTTTAACAAAATAAACATATTTTAAAAAATTCCAGATTTTGCAATGCTAAAGCATAAATTAGTGATTTAGTTATTCTTCGGTTATACTACAACTAACACATTGTTGACCGATATTGCCAAATTTGACGAATTTTTTATTTAAAAATTGCAATTTCTTACCAGAAAGTTTGAATACTTTTCTCCGCTTTACTTAACATTCCGTGAGTAAAGTAAAAAAAAAAAAATGTATACCATTCAAAATTTTCTGGTATCAATTCAAAATTGCTGAATAAAAAATAGCTAGATTTGATAACACTGTGCTAATAGCTAGTTTTCGTCTTTTAAACTGAAAGACTTCCTTAACATATATGAATTTCATGGCAATCTGAATATATTTATAAGAGAGACCATGGGCAGACAGACAAACGAAATTCATAAACACTTTTCAGATATGTTGGAAAGTGTTAAAAAGGTGATTTCAGTTGTCCATTCTACTCATAAGTTCAAATCGCGGTAATAATTTTTTCAAAAGCGCTAATTCCTTATACAATGCTGTGACTATATTCTATTCCCACCACTATTTTAAAATAATAATTTTTTTAATATAGCTCACTCACTTACTCATGTTGTTTAAATATTTTTTGTCTTGAAAGGGTGATGCGAGATAGAATTAAAAAATAGCCACCAGTAGCCTTGTCTAGAAAGTACCATAAAACAGTCTGTCCATATATGAATTTCCCAGTTTCAATAGCACATTAGAACCGTTTAATTTAGACTGCTTACAATAAATCATACATCAAATTGAAGGCAAACTAACCTAGTTTTTCTTATAAATGTTCAATAGGTGCACCATTAGTTATATCGGCACACATCCGACCTAAGTCCAATTCTTCACACACTACGCTTAACAAGTCCGGAATAATGGAAGCAATAGCCTCTTCAGTTCTGTGTCTAAACTCTGGCAAATCATTAGGTAGCGGCAGAATGCAGACACGATCTTTTAGAACGCCCCAAAGGAAAAATCGCATGCCTCTAAAGGCTTTTAAAACTTCAACCCAGCAATAACGCTTTACGTTAGGAGTAGCCAATTTGCGTATGTGGCACTTCAAGCAAGTCAATAACAAAGCAGTAGTCACGCATGAGCTTATCTGAAAGTGTTCGAGTTACACTTTGTGACCTTGAACCAACACTTTAAAACGCTTACAATTTATACTGTTAAAATTTATAACTGTGAGATTATTTTATACACTGGTTATAATGTAATATTACAAATGCGCACATATAAAAACAATGACTTACCGCCATAAAATCATGATTCGAAGCACCTTCCCGTATAAAAGTATCTTTCAAGTTCTGTCTAAGGTAATAGGCACTGGGATCTCTGTTACCGTAACTAAGCACAGTAAGAATCCAGATGAAGAAGGCGTACGATATGATTTCTTTCAGAATAGCTGTCATCTGTAATTCTTTTAGTCTTTCAAGTTTGGCTCGCTCCATCTTAGCCATATCTGCAGGCTTATAAAGTAATTTTCGTTTCTCTTCTCTAGTTTCAGGTTCTAGTGTGGTGAAAGATAACAGTTATATTTAAAGAAATTGAAAAGATAATGTAAGTATATATATCTGTAATAATAAAAAAAAATTCGCCATTCTAACTTAGTTCATTTATTCCAAATCTTTACTACATTTTTACTTGTCTTTTAACAGTATCTTAAATATCAATTATGCTTTAATCCCATGCCTTTAATTCAGCACATTATTTTATTCTTATTCTACAAACCTTAATCTGTTATAAGCAATACTTCGCAAAAAAAAACTTAATCTATTTATTCCTTCATATTCTGAGACATTAAATTTTTATTTCTTTCGAATGTTTATTAATATCATTTTTATCTTTTATTAAAATTATTATTCGAAATCCCAGAATTCCTTGCAAGTATTTGCAGCATCTAATCCTTTTCCCCTTTTAAAATTTATGCTATAAGTAAAGAGTTCTATCACTACGTTAAGTTTTTCTCGCCTTACGCATTCTTTACAACCAATCGTTAACCCCTTCGGGACGGGAGCGTTTTACGAAATTTTTAATCTTTTGTCACCGTTTTTTAAAAACAGAAATTTGTGTCTTCTTGAATCGAGAAAATGCGCTGATTAAATAAGGCAAATTTTACAGTAAAATTTTACTGGTGAGGAAAAACAAGGATTCAAAGCGCTTCATGCGGCACGTATACGTGTCGCTCGTCCCCAAGGGGTTAAGCGTGCTTTCTCCTCTTTTCCCCTCTATAACTTAAGTTTCATTGGCTCTGGCGTAGGAGACGTCAGTGTACCTTTGCGTTTTTTGCTGATATTTACACAGCTTGCACTGGCTTGTAAGAGATAATTTTTACGTTTTTTCATCTGCTAACAAACACCTGTCACTTGTTGGTGTCATTTTTAAAATAGTGTAGCTCTAATAAGTTTTAAGATCGTCGTCTTCAGTATGAAGTGATGCAGGCTAAACCCGAGATTCGACTGGATAACTAGTGGAAGTTGTTGCTAATATGTGAATTTCAATAAATTCATTTCTGATTATGCAGCCTCTTTTGTTTAAATGGGAAATTCTTCCCAATTCTTCCACCTTTAGACACTTACGGCTGCAAACTAAAAATTCTGCGGATTAACTACTGGTTGGCAATGATA
Source organism: Maratus speciosus (assembly GCA_963932465.1). Classification (NCBI taxonomy): domain Eukaryota; kingdom Metazoa; phylum Arthropoda; class Arachnida; order Araneae; family Salticidae; genus Maratus; species Maratus speciosus. Next base: position 218,059,825 of record OZ010799.1, on the reverse strand, counting down.
TGGTATGTGTTCATCCTCACAATCTATAGTAAAATGGAGAAGTATAACATATATACGAGGTCTGCCGGAAAAATATCCGACCTTTGGCCAAAAATATATATATAAGTTACCTGACGGGATTGGGACTCTAATCCCCTTCAAAGTAGGTCCCGTGCGCCTGCACACACTCATCCCACCATTCCTTCCACAGTCGAATACACTTCTGGAAGGCTTCTTTTGGAATGGTGCTCAACTTTGCTGCCGCGTTCTGCATACCTCATCTCTACTCTCAAAACGATATTTTTTCAGTGACGCCTGCAATATCGGAAACAAACAGAAGTCGCAAGGAGCCATGTCTGGAGAGTACGGAGGTTGGCGAGTGATTGGAATTCCATATTTTGCTAATAAAGTCTATGTCTGATGTGATGGATGAGCTAGAGCGTTGATGAATCTTATGACACCTGATGAAACTTATAAATTGTTTCGCTTTGAAAAGCACTAAGCTTTTGACAAAATTGATGCAGTACATTTGCTCAACTCGTTCGGAGTCAGTTTCAAACGAAAACGTCATGATTGACGTCACGACTGAAATCGTCTATATTAATATTACAAACAAATGAATGCCTGAGAATCATTAGATAGCCGTTTTTTTGTCCAGTTTCTTTAACCCATTCGGGACGGGAGCCTTTTACGAAATTTTTAATCTTTTGTCACCGTTTTTTAAAAACAGAAATTTGTGTCTTCTTGAATCGAAAAAATTCGCTGATGAAATAAGGCAAATTTTACAGTAAAATTTTACTGGTGAGGAAAAACAAGGATTCTGAGCGCTTCATGCGGCACGTATACGTGTCGCTCGTTCCCAAGGAGTTAATGACGGCATTTTTTGCTGCATTTGTGTATTATTTTGAGATAGTGACATCCTGTGCATGCTTTACTGTAGATGCTTAAGAGTGGATCGTAGCGAATGACGTCATTTTACATAAAATAAAAACATGTGCTTTAAATATTAAAATTGAAATATGTTTTGTACTATTTATCTATACATATATTTTTTTTCATCGGGGGCGACACTAAATTCTGAAAAAGCAGAATTCCAGTTTTCTAGTTATAATATTTTTTTCTTCCCGCTGTTTTCCGTATCCTAATCGCTCACTTTGAGTATTCCGTAGTCTTTTCCGAAATTAGAAGCTTTGATTATATAAAATACATTTGTAGTTCCCATATGTATTCTTCCTTGAATCGGTTTATAATAATATTCGTTGAAATGTACCATTCTTAAGTCATTAGCTATATAACATTTTTCCTGGCAGCACACCGAAATAAAGCCACTTCTGCAATCAAGTAATTGCAGCACACTGCTTAAATGGAATTTCGTCAATTATATCAGATATATATACAGGGTATTTCACGGCCAGACCGTCAAACTTGCAGGAGGTGTTGGGGGCACACGGACGGCTCGAAATCATATAGCAATACAGGGTCTAAATTGCCGTAGTTGCGAGTTATGGTTCAAAGAAGCAGAGAAAAAGAACAGAAACAGCAACACATTAATGGGACAGAAAACATTTTATTGAAAGCTTCTATAACAGAAGGTGTTCGAAATTACAACCAGAATTCGTCAGGCAGGCTAGACAGCGGCGCCGTATAGAATTCCTTACGTTCTGGAAGATTCTTGGCGAATCACTAATCCTCCCGGCAGCTACAAATATTCGAGTGGCATGGTCTTCAACTGAAGAAACAGGGACCGCTGTCAAGCCTGCCTGACGACTTCTGCTCATAATTTCGAACATCTTCTGCAGTGCAACGTTTCAATAAAGTGTTGTCCGTCCCATTAATGTGTTACTGTTTCTATTCCTTTTATCTGCTTCTTTGCATCATAGCTCGCAACTACAGCATTTTCGACCTTGCATCGCTATGTGATTCCAAGTCATCTCTGTGCCCCCTACATATTCCTGCAATTTTGTCGGTCTGGTAGTGAAACGCCCTGTGTATGTAATCATACATTATATCTATCAACTGTGAGGTGTATATAAAAACGCGTTCACCAAAGCAGATGGAACATTGCAATATTATATAGGAATGACAAATAGAAAATTTAAAACGAGTATGAAAGAACATATACTAGATATTAGATACAACCAGAGAAATACAGTTTTAGCCAGACTACATAACATAGAGCCTTTACAGAGTAAATTTAAAAATAATAAACTAATAATCATCAACATTTTATTTCCCATACATTATCCGAGAATCAATTGAAATCTACACGCCGCTTCAGCTATTGTGAGCGGGCATAATTCTAACGGCCATAACTTCTGCTCTAATGGGAATTTTAAGGAAACAATTATATCAAAATGTTGAAAAAAGAGTTTAACATCTAAAAAAATTTAAATTGCGAAACTTTTAAAGCTTTAAGAGTCCTGAGACCCCTTAAATTTCTGTGCGTAAAACAAAAATGATACTCTTTGTGCAGTACTTTGTGCAATTCGGGCGTACCGGAAGGTGCGCGCCATTATCTTCCATTTGGACGACTGTTTATTTCATGTCACATATTTGGTCACTAAATTCTGAAAGAACATGAAAATCTCTAGATCTTATACCAGCATTAAATTTTAAAAGTTACTTTAGACGAAACTGGGGTCGCTTGATTAAAAAACGTCATTCTTTTCTTTTCTCACGATTATTTTTTTTCTTTTAAAAAAATAAAGGAAATCGCTCGAATAAATCTCGAAAAAAATGGTCGCCCGGTTTGAAAAATATTGCTTCGAGAAAAATAATTTTTAAAGGGGTCAGTGTCTAAAAGAGAGAGAAGGACCTCGAACACTTAACTATTTTTTATAACAATTATATTATTAACACTAAAACTACCGCAAAGGGTCAAATGACCCTTTTTTGATTTTTTTTTTCTTTTCTTAAACTAAAACATCACGAAATTTCTTTATATTTCACGACTTTTATTAAAATATATGATAGTATTATTCCTTAAAATACCTGATCGCCGAAGTACTTTTTTTGACTAGAAAAAATTATTTTAGGCTTAACTACCGCAAGGGGACATTTGATCTCTGAATAAATTTATGTTAAATCATAAAGATTTAAATGTTTTATTTTGTAAGACCATTAGTAAATTGCGTATTTTTTGCTATTACATAATTTATTCTACTGTATTACATCATATTTGTTAATGTGTGATGGTATAATTAGAAATTGACTTTACTCAGAGTGAAATTCTTGTTTTAACATTTCAGGTTATATCAAGAACGAAATAATCTAAAAAGTATGTGGTGAACATAAAACAAATTTGCACAATATTCTTTATTGAATTTCGAATTTCTTGAAATAATTAATTTTCCTTAAAATTTTTGTGTAATTGTAATTCTTTTTTTACTTTAATAAATACACAGTTTGTAATAATTATTTTTTTAAAAAAATGTTTTATTCATACACTGAAGTGCATTAACTGGTATAATTTGGTACTGAACAGGTACTGAACAGGTAATCAGCATTGAGGGGTTTCCTAGCTGATGACAGCTTAACACCCAGACTAGGAAATTGAAATGTCTTATGTTTTAATGAGCCATTGGGAAAAAGTTAAACTGTAGCAAAGCTACTAGAAGAGTAATAGAAGTTAACAAGAGAAAATAAGAAATTTAAGAAAAAAAGGAAAAAAATTGAAATTAAAAGTATAAACTTAAGATGAAAGAAAGTTAACGATAAATCTTAAAAAATACAAGAATCTTAAAATAAGTAAAGTCAAACTGTAGTTGTATAACTACTATAAGGAATTTAGAAAGTTAAAGTTAGTACTGTTCAGAGAAACACTCACCAAGCATGAGCAAGAAAAGCTAGGGTGGCAAAGACCACAACATCCAACCAAAAAAGGGACTAATCAGGGTCATACATTTTATTTTTTAAGTTTTACAATTTTTATGGTCTCTATAGTATATAGAGAGGTTTTTTTTCTTTTTTTTTTAATAATAAGAAAATATATACGGTAAGAAAAATATAGAAGAGGCAAAATATAGCGTGGTGAACTCAGATGTTACTGAGTGTCCATAATTATGGAAAACCTGGGCCGTTTCCGATGGTGGTATGGCATAATTTGGTCGTAAAATAGATAACTTTTTACATAGGGGTCGTTTGACTCTTTCCGGTAGGAATAGTATAAAAAAAATTCAGTATGTTTAGTGTTAATTAGCGTATTATTATTATTTTTTACATACAAAAATTTAAATGTATAAGAAAAGTGTACCTCCAACTGTCGCGCGGAAACCCGCGCTTCCCGAGTTTTTAAGTGGCGGTATCCTGCAACGCACCCACTACCGTTGTCGAGAAAGAAAAAAAAAAGCTGGAACCCGCAGTGGCCGTCCGACGATCTCAGTGACCCGAGCTTAGCCCTTAACGCTTTTCGATGTCTTTAACTCATTTATGCCTAGCGTCCCACTTTTAGGACGCTTCGAGTTTTAATAATTTTGTATAATTTTCTTCTTCTTTATAACATGAAAATTGTACGAAATAGTTATTTGTAAATGTCTTTATCTTTTACTGAAAGATGACAGCATAAGACGAATATTTATTTGCTTAAATGAAGGTTTTTTTTCGGAGTTTATAGATTTATCATTTTACAAGATGGCGAAAAGTAGAAAGTAAGTGTATTTGTGTATATTTTCTATCAAGAATCCAAATAAATAAGTCATAATCTTAGCTTGTAGGCTTCTTTGAAGTAGACATTTTTTTAAATTGTGAAATTATATGTTCAAGCCTATTTTTTATGCATTTTTGTAATGTACAAAATATAGGGCATTAAACACGAATGGGTACATATATTTATTAGCCATTTAGGGAACAGTTATTGATGTGAAGTCCTTTTCAAAGTGATTATGAAATTGTTTATAAGCCTCAAATACGATTATTCTTAGTTTATTATTACTAATACTTATAATGTTATCAGTCTCTGTAAAGAAATAAATATATTTTTTTCGTAGTTTAGGAAATGCTAATTATAATATATAATATACAATTTAAAATCTCATTTTATGTGACAAAACATATAACTATGCATGTTATACTAATACAAATATTATGCACATTCTGATATTTAGTAGGTTTACATTTTATTAACCCCTTAATTCTCGCTCCCGTCATATTCACGGGTTGTGTCTTTTTTTCAGATTATTCAGATTTGTTTGATTCCCATCAGTTTTATGGAATAGTGTAATTGGCTTTATTATGGTATCATTTTATCTGACATTAAACAAGCTGAGCATTTCTTTTCAAAAAAGTGGTGCCAATAAGCAATTTGAATTTTTAAACCGTAATTTAATGCGACCGTTAAGGGATTAAATAAATACAAAAAAAGTTAACGTAATTGTTTTTAGTATATTTCTAGCTCATTTTGCAACATTTTAAGAGAATTTTATCAACAAATTTAGGAAAATAAAAATTCAGGCTCAAATATGGGTTAATTTAATTAGCCGGTGTACTGGTCAGAGTTTAACCCTTGGCACTCTAAGCTTTTTTTCCACACTGGAACTAGCAACTCCGCAACATTTTTAAAGAAAATAAAATATGGTCTTATATAGTCAAATTGAAAATAATTTTTTTTATTTGAATGTTTTATATATTTTTACATCTTAGAAATATAATATTTAAATATTATGCTCTATAGTTCTGTTGAGTGTAGTATTTTATAAAGCACTCACCAAGGTGCATTGCAGGCTTTTCGTGACAAGAGTCACAAAATACCGTGTTTATATGGAATGCGCTGAGGAAATACTCTCAGGCACTCTTATGGCTGTCAAAAACTACACCTTTAATACTAGTTTTATTATTATTATATTGTTAGAACATTACTTTGTCGAATAACAGTGCCTTTTTTATAATGCTAAATTTTTTTTTATGATACATATCAGTCAGATTTGTCTTCATAAAAAAATGTTTAAATACATTTTGGATACTTTTATCACATCTCTACAGATTCCAATTAGATCACTTTATTAATGTAAATAATAGAACAGTAAGTAAGAACCAAGGTTAGAATTAATGTAAATTGTTCATGTAAATTAAGATGGTGAGTGAAACTTACCGTTGGAGTTGATGCAAAGAGCAGCCGGGTGAGTGAGACTCACTGTTGGAGTGCAAAGGTTTAAAAAAAGTGGTTAGTGTCTAAAGGAAAGGAAAAAGACAACGGACGAACTCGCAGAACGCCGCGAGTTCTGCGACGTTATGTTCAACAAGCAAAAAAAGATATTTAAGGAATTTGAATATCACAAAACATCTTTAGGACAATAATGTACACACTAGAGGATTGCAAAAAAATGGAAATTTAAAAAATTGAAACTTTTGACCCAAAGAAATTTAACCTCCCTTTAAGATATACATATATCGTGCAGTTTGCTTTGTGTTTACATATTACCTTTATGCAACCACTCTTCGTCAGGAGCAAGTTCCGGAGGTTCTTCATCATCTTCATCTTCATCTTCTGTATCAACCGATTTAAAGATAGCAGAAAAGAACATAGCAACCAGGAACACCTATTGAAAAATGTCAGTGTCAAAACCCATGTATTCCATACGCAGTTGAAATGGGATTCAATACATTACAAACAAATAATAGTGATGATTGTTAATTTATAACTTACTTTTATTGGCTGAGTAATCAATATGGAACTGAAAAATGAGATCAAAAGTGAGGTGATCCATTTCTTTGTTTTTTCATCTCCAAACTGCACGCCATATGCCCAGAGGAAGAAGCACGATACAAATATACTTGCCAAAGCAAGTATCCATGCAATAATACGACACCACCATGGAAACAAAAACCTCTTCTTTTTCTTCTTCACGGCTACAAAGCGATTTTCTCTACGAGATTCATCATCTTGAGATATGTCATCCAGAATCAATGTTGTTCCAGAGTGAGCAGATGAAGGTCTAGAAAATGTTGACAGTTTTTTCTTTGTTGCTTCTGTAGAAAAAGAGAGCAACCGATTAATTGAATCGACAAGAATAAGCTTTTCACCAAATTTTGCTGGTACTATACAAAACTATTTTGAAGCTCGTTAAATATAAATGTACAGTAGAACCTCTTTTATCCGAAACTCTTTTAAGCGAAATTTATTTTTAAACCTTTTTTTTCATTTTACTATCACATTCCATGTGTGCAAAATCCGTTTGGAAAGCTTTTTTTATTTTTTTATTTTTTTAACTATCATATTCCTTGCGTGCAAACACTGCTTTCCGAACTACGAGTACATATAAATATTTTCAATCCCTTTTCTTAGAGTTTCTTTGAATTTAATTTGAGCTTCCGTAAGCTGCGCAGCGGAACGAAGAAAACGAACAAATTAGGAATTCTGAAGATTTTGAAAGTTTTGCAAAAGGTTTGGCATGGCTGGAGCAGCAGAAAGACTGTGATACTGGTGAACTAATGATATTAAAAAACTTCAGACCTTCAAAGCAAAGACAATTGAAATTACAACAAATAAAACAATTTTTCAGAGCCTTGTGATAGATGTAAAAGGTACTGTTTGTTTTCAGAAAGCAAAATCCCCGCAATTTTGCGCATGCGTCAGGTCTGTTTTGATTTCATCAAAATAAGGGTGAGTCGAGTTTGTATAGCTGCGTTTGGCTGAATGCCAATCTTAGTGACAGCGTACAAGGGAAAACAACGAAGTAGAACTTCAGAAAATACCCATCTCAGCGTAACAACCCTTTGGTTAGTAGAATCGTCTCACAGTGCTAGGCGCGGCTTTCGAAAACGAACAGTATACTTAGTATCAAAATTTAAACTCAGGTAATTTATTCTTGTATCTATTTTGTTTTTGCTTTATTTTTATTAAGCACTTGTTGCAGGGTTCGTACGCTTTAGAGAATTTTCCAGGGGAGTAATCAGTATTTTTTTCTACAGAAAATTAAATCTAGGTTAAACGCGCGAAATTTCACGCTATTTAAGGAAAGATTTCCTATGAGAAAATACTGGTACAGAAGAATTTCCTGGGCTGGATATTCGAGGAGCCTCATGAATCCTGTTGTTACCTTAATAAGAAATACTGCATATATTTCTCCTTAATCTGAGAATTGAAGCATTCTCGATTATCCTAAAATTTCAATTTTCTGATAGAGGATCAGTCATAATTACTTCCGGATAACCGAGGATCTACTTTAATTGCAATGAATTTACGCTTTTTACACATTATAATGAAATTCTGAAAAAAAAAATAAACTTTAGGAATTCAAACTTACGTTGCTTCTTAATAGCCTCTGTAATACGAGATGGCCTCAGTTTGCGCAAACGCGTTTTCCTGAAAAGTGTAATCATCAGGAATGTAGGGGGAAATACAATAAAATTTGCCATTACACCAACGCCAATCTGAAAGAAATTGGTATAATACATAGATGAGATACTTTTCAAAATTTTTGTAATACTGTCAGCAATATATAAATTCAATATATAAATAATAAGTAATTCCTACCTATTTTTCAATTCCTACTATTAGTTCGCACTCTCCCTATATTTATATATCTTGTTCAAATTTTCAGTCGTTAATAAAATACTTATTATTCATCCTATCAAGTTGAAATATTTTTTTTAAACTTGTACTGGATGACAATTGATGTTAATACAGTTTTTTCAAATATTAATACATTAATTAAATTTTAATTAATTGATTTTAGTTTTATATGGGAGACAAATGGCGGCCATTGGTTATTGAACAGCATTTAATGCATCTTCATATCTATAAAGGGGGTTACCATAGGGGGGATCCTGTTCTGTCGCCAAATACCGCCAAGTTTGTCGCCAACTTGGCGATATATCGCCAAATTTGGTGACCAAAATGAATCGCCAAAAGTGACGCCAACTTGGCGATATCTCTAATATTTCGCCAAATTCCCATAGAGTTCCACTGTAAACCTACTTGCTTATAGAAAATCAACAAATTGAGATATTTTAATGCAACAAAAACTAATGTTAGCTTAAGGGATGATATTAAATTTTTCTTTGATGACCTAAGTAGGAATTGACTTTAAAAACAAAATTTTTATATTACTTGTTAATCAACAAGTTAATCACAAGTATCATAGTAACAATGGTAACCAAAATGTGACTTATTTTATACATCACATAATGACTCTCAAGTAGTGTTGCCATGTGTCCCACGTAAATCGGGGCTCTAAATGCTGTGGACACCAGTATTTTAAGGGGAAACATATCCTTTGAAACCCCATAAAAAAAATTCCTTCCCCTTATCTAAAGGCAGAATTATCTGCGATGGCGAAATAAACTGTAAAAAATTAGTTGTGATCAGAACATTTGGAGTCCTGATTTACGCGGGACACCTGGCAACACTACTCTCAAATCACCGTCATTTGAAAATTGAATTGTAAAATCGCTGTGACCAGTTCGTAGTCATTTTCAGTTTGTCAGAAAATGGAACATATGAAGGAACAGGGGCTGAGTTATGTTTTTTTTACATCACGTAACTAAAAGGCAACAATAGGAATTCCATTTTAGTCAAAATTCATTCATATTTTTCCATATTTAACCCCTTAACGCTCGAATTAAATTACGGTTGAATAATTCAAATTGCTTATTGGCACCACTTTTATGAAAAAGAAGTATTCACCTTATTTAATGAGAGTAAAAACGATACTAAAATATAGCCAATTTCACTATTTTATAAAACTGGTGGGAATCAAACAATTTGAGTAAAAGACACAGCTCGAGAATATGACGGGAGCGAGAATTAAGGGGTTAAGCCACACAAAGATGAATGCTTAAGCTACTTTTTAAATATACTAGGGGGCTCGGCCCCCTACGAGCTACGCTCGCCAACCCCCGTTCAGACACCGCAGACTCTAAAAGCACGCTAATTTGATCGGCTTAAAAAATATTTCGGAAGATTAAATTATAAGTTTAAAAACAGTGGCGATCTCCCTATAAACGGGTTTCTATTCATTTCTCTTTGATTGAGGAATTTTAAAGCCAAATCAGCGGCTGTTAAATGATACAATGGCTGTTTTCGTCTTTGATTAAATAAAATCAGTTGACATTTCAAAATAAGCTAATATAAAATGAATTAAATAAACAGAGTCTTTGCCTCCCGGTATTTTTTAGCAAAGCGAAAAGAAAGTTTTTTTTAATGACACTTTAAATGTATCGTTTTTAATCTGACGTAATTTTCACTAAACTTTTCTTACTCCTTTTACTATTCACGTGAAAATAATTTTGTTAGAAATGAAATATTATTTGCGCTATCCTAATAAAAATAGTTGAAAATATCATCTTAAAATATTACATAAATGTCTCGCGCAGTTTTTAAATTTAATCTGTTTTGCAATATTATTTTTTGTTCATTTTACGTAATGTGTAATGTGACGTAAATGTGATACAATTTCTCCTATTTAATACTTCTAACGCATGTTAATGAATTTATTATTTTACAACATTCTTTCACTTTTAAAATTCACGTGTAATATGGTTTTTATGATAATTCTCAATGAGTTCCTGCTTTTTATATTTTCTTGTTTATAATAGTCACGTGTAAAATAAATTTTTAATTTGAAGCAAATATTATTATTTGCGCTGTTTATACAGTTGGCAACAGTTTAAATTAATACCATTTTCTAAAATGTGTAAAAAAATATCTCTCGAAATGCTGAAAATTTGAATTTAAAATAGAAATAAAACCTCAAAAATTAGTCAAATTAATAAACTGAGTGCAGTCTGCACACCGGGAAATTCTGACGCACAAAATGATCTAAAAATGATTAAATTCCGATGTACAGTTTTTGCTCCTATAAAACTTTTTTAATGGAAAGATTTTGTCCAACTTTAGCATTAAATATCTCTTTAAATAATTCTTCGATTTGAAAACTGTCTGCATCAGCGTGTTTATCAAACATTTCTCTATAATTCCACCGATTTTCATATTTTTGTATGCAATATTTTGCTTAATATTAACGAAGAAAGACCTCCGGTCACAAAAAATTCAAAACCGGCGGCGGTGACAGCGGTAGTTACTTTTTTTTAGAATAGAGAGAAGAGAGATGACTGCTCTGAATTTAGTGAAAGGAGTTTATGACTTATTTCAGAACCAGTGGGCTTAGAAGGCAACTTCTCCGTACTACATTGAACTAACTCAGGGGTTTCAAACAGTGGCCCGCCGGATACCATTAAAATTTTATAGTAAACATTGATTTAGACAATCATCGAAACCCTCTGATTTAAGAAGTCGATTATTTCTTTAAAAAATTAGTAGTATCCGGTGGGTCACGTTTTGACACCCCTGAATTAACTAATAAAGACAAAAAAAAAAAGCAAGGTAAAACAGCATATAACTCTTTAAGCTCTTGTAAATTCACTTTTAGGCACCCCTTTTAAAGATTGAGAATCATAAGTGTTAATCAGACAGATATATTTGGTATTAAGGTTGCTAACTAAAGAGCTTTATCACAGCGCACTTGAATATAAAAACAATCACAACCGTTTAATGGGGCATGAAATACACGAAAATAAGAATTGAATACATAAACAGATGATTACTACAAATAAGAATGACTTTTTGCCTATCCAACAAATATCATACAAAAGAGTGCACTTATGCTTGTATTTTCTGAAGCAAGATTTTAACCCTTTATGTACTGAATTATGAATTCATGAAAATGAATTTTATCTTCTAAACCGTTTTTTGTGAATTGTTTAAACTACATTGGAAGATTTACATAGTCATTTAATAAATTTTAGAAGGATTTTAGCAGGTTTGAAGGATTTAGAAGGATACATTAAATTTGAATTCATGGGGATTTTGTGCGATATTTATAACCTCACTCAAATATTTTATTTTAAATATTTTTCTTAGTATTTTGTAGGATTAAGAAATGTACAAATATAACGTTCTTACAATAGAAATATAGAATTATTTCAGAATGGAAAAATCCTCCACCCCCCAACGCCAAGAAAGCTGAAGCGATGCAAAGGCAAATTAAATCATCCTTTTAAAAAAATGTTTGTTTTGTGTAATCAATAATGCTTTTGGAACAAGATAAAATAATGAATCTATAACTTATTCTAAACTGTATTACAACTAATCGATGTATTAAATGAATTTTATAACAATTTATTTTAATGATACCTATACGTACTGTCAGTAGATAAAAGGTTAAACCTTGCTTCCTACATTTTCCAACCGATCAGCGTCCAGGTCATTCCACTACTCATTTCATTCCATTCTCATGGATCGTGAACTAATGCCGATTGGTGAATTTATTACAGCCCGTAGGCTGTTATATTTCATTCAGTTGATAATTTTTGATTGGACATTGCTTTTCATTCTCACATATATTTTTTTAGTCTTCTGACGAAATAAGTAGCTAAACTCGTGCCTGCTGGCTAACTCATCTAATTCCTCTAAGCAAATTGATGCAATCGACTATCTTCAAATACTCTCTAATCAAGTCTAATCTCGTTGTCATAGCTTGGACTTGAAGCATACGCTAGGTACAGAATACCCTTACTCTGATACAGTATACAGGGTGATTCTAAATTCATGGTACAAAGTTTAAATGTTGGTACAGGACACGGTAGCAACCATTTACTTTATAGGAATGTATGGGAGCAAGAGACGCGTTGAAGCACAAACACCAAAGGGCCAATCTGGGCCTTTTTTTATTTCAAAATTTCTCATTCATACCAGAAAATTCCTATACCATTCTTTACTTTATATAAGACACCATTCACCTGCTAATCAAGGTTCTTCTACGTAAGGTTGTTCCATTTGAATGATAGCGAATCAGAGTACAGCAGGACTGAAACGTCACGTGGCGGACAAGATCGGGGATCGACCGGCCGTAAGAAAGTAAATAGATGAGTAAAAGAACGGAATATGAAGTAAATAATTTTTTAAAAAGCAGATCCTCGAAAGTAAATTGAACGAAATCACTTTCCTTAAAATAATTTGTTCAGACACTGATTGGAGTTAATTAAATATAAAATACATAATGGTTAAATAATATCGCGATACGTTTGTTTACATTCAAATACTTCAGTTAATTCGCGAAAAAAATTAAATTTTTAATGCGTAAAAGTACAAATGAAAACTTTTAAACTATTGTAAAATGAAGTGAATGGATGAATTATATGAATATGATGACACAGCAGTAATAATAAAAAGACTAGAATTACAAACAGAATAAATTAAACAAAACTCACACATCAAAACTTTTAACAATAATCCATTGTGCGACTACTAGATATAAGTTTTCAAAAAATTTCGAATATCACTATGCTTATTCATTATCAAAATCAATATGATTCAAATATCTGTAACAATATTTGAATTCATAACTACATAGGGCTTAGTTTCTCGCAAAAAAAAGTACCGGAGTTTTAATATTCTGCAGTAATAACAGCAAACTGTATATCTCCCCTCCCCCCCCCCCACACACGCAAATTTATATTTCATACAATATTTGCAAATTTTAAAGTAATTTCGTCTTCCTCAAAAAGAAATTTTATATTTTTGACATATCTTTAGGCATTAATATATAATAAATTCTAATAAATGAACAGAGCAAAAACATTAAAATCAGGAGTGGGAAATTCAGAAAATCCTACTCATCAAGGACTTCTTTGTATTGGTGCGCAGTATAAACTCTAGTCTGTTCTGACTAATATTTAAATATTCACTAAAAATAAAGAAGTACTGGAGCTGCGCTCCTGTGATATTCGGAGCAAATTAAGCACCGCGCGGAGCTAGAAAGTTAATCAGAGAGAATATTTTAAAAACACGAACAAAAAGCAGCGAGTAAAAAATGCAGAAACAGTTGCGACTAATTCTGACATTCCTCATCGCCGTTCTGAAACCATTGAAAAAAAAACCCTACACAGGACAAACTATGTCCCATATGTAAGCGCTTTGGTAGGAAAGAACACAAGAAATCTGAGATGGGAGGGAAAGAAATAAAAATTTAGGCTTTGATTTTTTAGAAACACTATTTCCGCTGAACTCCGGAGTGAGCGCCGGTGAATTCAGACCAATATTTAAATTTCCACTAAAAACAAAGAAGTAGCGGAGCTGAGAATCAAACAGAATATATTAATGATAATATCCAACGCAAATTAAGCACTGCTTATAGGCTAATACTTCAACCCTACATTAATTTTCATCTTAAATTTCTGCTTCATTTTATTTATCAGAGTAACACAAACATAATATTTAATAAAATAAATATTATCGTTATTTTGTTTGCGAATCGTCGGGTTAGCTAGATAGAAGTACATGTCGCTGCATCAGCAGCCAATCTACAACAGAACTACGAAAAATCGAGAAAATCGCGCAAAAATCGTTATCACAGCGCCCCCTTCCAGGATTACATATACATTTTCAACGGGACCTGACGTCAATAGTCTAAAATATACGTATGAAGTTTGGTTCAAATATATGCCTAACTTTGTATGCTTTCCGGTGGAACAATAATGAAAATAGCACAAAAATCGCTATTACAGCTCTCCCTCCCGGCGGTATGTCCCCAAATTTAACCTGGACCTGCTGGCCATAGTACAAAATATATAACTTCGCATAGTTTCCGAGGATATAATGAGACATACATGTATACGGACAGACAGAAATTTTGTAAAAACATGTTTTTCGGGATCTCTGACCTTTAAAACGTGTAAATCCGTCGAAAACTGGAAGTCGAACAAAAATTCGACTACAATACTTTCTTCTGTTATAGATAAAAGAAAGTAAAAAAAGATAAGGCTAAAAAAAAATATTTTAATAGATTTTCTTAAAGGTAAAAAAAAGTCCCAATAACAAAAGAAAATTTTTAAATTTTTTATGCATTTTTTTTTTTTTAAGGCGATTTTTTCATATGAATAAAAGGAATCCGGCTTTATTTTTTTTAGCCCACTATAGTATTAAATCTTGTTATTTTTTCAATAAAGCTTATTCGGAGTTCGTGCAGAGATTTTCGCATTCTTCTCGAATTTTTTATGCGATTTTTAGAATTTTGAGATTTGTAAAAGGAACTCGGTTACCAACTTTTAGCCAAATATAATAAATTTTCTCCTGTGCGAATTTTGAACTTTTTTCCCCCACTTCATGGCGTTTGTGAAAGAAATCTGGTTTTAATCTTTTAGTCTAACATAGTAAATGCTGTCCTCTTTTTTTTTTTTTTTTTTCTTTCATTAAGGTTTATTTTGAATTTCTCGCGATTATTTTATCCAATTTTTAGAGATTTTCGCGCTCTGCATAAATTTGTTGACGTTCGTAAAAGGAATTCGGTTTTGAAATTGTAGCTTAATCTAGTAAATTTGTCCTTTGCGACTTTAGTGGGTGTTTTTTTTCTTGCGATTTTCCAGAATAATAATCGCCAGTTAGCAAAATGCCCGGAATTTTGAAGAATTCCGAATTTCGACGTCCGGATTTAAGACTCTGTACTGTATAGGGCTCATTTAACTCTCCTTTAACTTTTTAAGAGTTATAGGAGCCTTAGTACTGCATTGTTAAATCTGCATACGTGTTCTTCGAGAGTTATTAGAACACGTGTTATAGTGCATTCACTAGGGGTTTTTTTTTTCAAAAAGGCTGTTAAAATAATATAATAATTAAAATCATTCACATAAAAAAATTCCAAAGCAGAACAGCATACAGACACGAGCGAAGCAAGGCGAATCTGTCCCACCGCCCCCTGAATAGTAGGCCTGATCGCTGGACCAAAAATGGCGGCTGCCGAAGGCGGATTTATTTCAGAGTGTGTACGGTCCCTTAAATATTCCTACCAATAATTTTTTGAAGTTTTTTCCGCTTCACTTTTCTGAGAATAAACAAGGTACAGAAATCTTTTATAAAATACTGGTGTCAACATTTAAGGGACCGTACCTACGCTAAAAAAAATCCGCCTTCGGCAGCCGCCATTTTTGTGTCATTTTTGTGTGAGCGCTCAGGCCTAGTATTCAGGGGGCGGTGTCTGTCCGCCACGTGACGTAATGTGCGAGCAGTTAAGAAATCTTTTCAGTTGGCGCATCGCACGAATGTACCCTCCTGCTGCTAAAAATGATTCAGGTACTGAACAGGTAATCCGCATTGAGGGGTTTCTAGCTGATGACAGCTTAACACCCAGACTAGGAAATTGAAATGTCTTATGTTTTAATGAGTCATTGGGAAAAAATTAAACTGTAGCAAAGCTACTAGAAGAGTAATAGAAGTTAACAAGAGAAAATAAGAAATTTAAGAAAAAAAAGGGAATAAAATTGAATTTTAAAGTATAAACTTAAGATGAAAGAAAGTTAACGATAAATCTTAAAAAATACAAGAATCTTAAAATAAGTAAAGTCAAACTGTAGTTGTATAACTACTATAAGGAATTTAGAAAGTTAAAGTTAGTACTGTTCAGAGAAACACTCACCAAGCATGGGCAAGAAAAGCTAGGATGGCAAAGACCACAACATCCAACCAAAAAAGGGACTAAAATGTTTGTGGTTTTGATTAAAATCAATGCTTTAGTTGAATTATGAATATTTTTTTAATTGGCTTTTAATGAATAACATGTGTTATGTTTTCAAAATTTTATGATTTGTCGTGTGATCGGAAGTTTTTAGCTATAAAAATGATTCAGTGAACAGCAGTGCAGTTCAATGGGATACCTAGTAGCAGTGCTACTCCACTCCCTGTAGATGAGTAAGTGTATAGCAAATCCTAGAGGAGCCATGAGGAAAGAGTTTAAGCGTAGTACATAGTACTACAATAAAAAATAGAGAAGATAAAAAATTTTAAAATAAATTAAAATATGTAACATTATTAAATAAAAAAAAATTTCTTCTTTAAAAATATCCGGTATGAATTTTTGAATTAAAAAGAAACGCAAAAATTAAGAAGTTTTCTTTATGCAATCATAAAATGTCTGTCTTAAATAAAGAAAATAATAGTATAGGAATTTTCTGGTATGAATAAAAAATTTTTGAAATAAAAAAGGGGCCAAATTGTTCCCTGGTGTTTGTACCTCAACGCGTCACTTGCGCCTATACATTCCCATACAATAAGTGATTGTTACAATGTCCTGCATCAACACTTAAAGGTTGTACCAGGAATTTAGAATCACCTTGTATATAAAAGATATTGAAATAAATACTAAAATTCGTTTGCAAACACTTACCTGCTCTGGACTTAATGAAAGTGGTCCCAGGCTAAATGCAGAACCACTGGGTTTGGAAGGCACCCTTCCGTACCACATGGCATTAACTAACATGGACAAGAAAAGCATGGCAAAACAACATGTGACTCTTTGAGCCCTTGTAAATCGACTTTTTGGGGGCCTCATAAAGATGGAGAACCATAAATGTCCGTCAGACAGATTCTTTTGAGTCTTCTGTTCAAACAAGTGGTTAAACTCCGTCGCTTCTCCCTTTCCAGCAACTGGTATTAATCTGTCAATCTGTAATCAAAGTCAACGTAAAAAATAAGAACGTACAATCATGCATTAGGCATAGATTACAAAACACTTTCAAACAAATAGAATGACGTACCTGAAAACACAATGGAAAATACACCGGGTAAAAGAATGTCCCAGTTTCAATGGTATATTATAAAAGTTTAATTTAGACAATTTACAACAAATCATACATCAAACTGGAGTTAAACTAACCTAGTTTTTCTTTAAAATGTTCGATGTGTGCACCTTTACACTGTTAAAAATATCCCCGTAAAATTTCAGGCAGAGGCCGGCCAAAAGAGATTCTAGTCATACCCCGTAAAAAGGAAAAATCCATGCCCTTCATTTTGTGCATGTGCAGTTCATAATTTTACGGGCACAGATATAATGCACTTTACAACACAATAACACTTTACTTACTGTTCCGTAGCATGTAGAACGTTAGATAATCATCACAGAATCGCTTTTTTAGCGGGTTAAAAAATATGTTACGGCGCAGTTAAGTGACATTATTTTTCGAAACACGACCAAAATGAAGGGTTACACCCTTTCGGAGTAAAATGTATGAGGTCGTACCGTATTTTTGCTAACACATGTGCTAGAACAGTAAGAATATGTGGATTATGCTTAATTTTCTAAGTACCTAAGGAATAAGGACGCTTATTTAATTAATCAGACCGTTTTTCATCAAATAAGGCGGTTCCCGTGAAAACTGGAGGCCAAACGGTCATGAATTTACAGTTTTTTTTTTCTAAGAGTGTAGTTATACGCACAAAGGCAACCTAAATCCCAGTTCTTCCGACACTTCGGTTAACAAGTCCGGAGTAATGGAAGCAATAGCCTCTTCAGTTCTGTGTCTCAACTCTAGCAAATCATTAGGTAGCGGCGGAACATAGACACGATCTTTTATAAAGCGATGATGATATCGCCTTTTGCTGCAATTGTGTATTATTCTGTGATAATGACGTCATATGCACACTTTTCTGTAGATGTTGTTTAAGACTGGAATGTAAATGTGGAATTCTTCAGCGCATGCGAATGACATCATTTTATATAAAATAAAAGTCTGTTTTTTAAGTCTTAAAACTGAGATATGTTTCGTACTATCCATATTTACATACATTTTTTTTTTCTTTTTATAGGGGAAGACACTAAATTCTGAAAAAGCAGAATTCCTGTTTACTAGTGTTACGTTTCCACTGATTAATAGTACTTTTTTGTGCATTAATTTCAGGTAAATAAAATTACTAATTCATTTTGAAATAAATTTTGATTTAGTTGTAAGTTAAGTCTCTGCTTTTTGGATTTTTTAAAGGGGTGAAATTGGGACCATTTTTTTTTTTCTTTTTTGCCATACATAGATACCTCTGAAAAACAATTTTTCGCATTGTTAAAATTTTTTTTGTACGAGATTTGCACATGTTTCTATGTGCATGGACAGCTAGTCAATGTAAAATCCTAATTTGGCAGGTTTTCACTGAAAATTACAACTTCCAAGGTCTTCAAAATGTCTGAGGGACGAAAATAGGGCCCTTTACCTATATTTCTGTTGAAAAAATGTATAGGTTACAAATCATATATTTGTCAAAATTTATTTCGAAATTATGTATTTTTTCCTACTAAATTTCTTCATCCTCTCCATATTCAACTCAAATCTTGTTGACACAGACATCTACCTACACCACTGAACTCTATAACAGAACGGAGGGTTCACTCACCGGTCTACATTTTTCGCGACCCCATCTTATTTTCAGTGCGTGAAAGTAATAAATCCTGCACTTTTCTTAATTTTAGAGGCGTTTTTTCAAACTTTTACGCATACGTTTTATCTCTTTTGGTTATTTCTACACCGGATTCATATTTTTATGTGCAGTACAGTAGAACCCACTAATCGGGGCCCACGTAGCTGATCCAAAATTCCGGTTAATCCGAACCGATTTTATTTTCGAAAATTATACTTGAACAAATTAAAAAAAAAAAAAAAAAAAAAAAAAAAAAAAAAAAAAAAAAACAGAATTAAGAAAATGCTCAATAATGTAAAAGTAGAACATATATATGTACATAAAATATAAAATGAAAATGTGCACTGTAGGCCTACTCGTAGAAGACATTTTTAAAAAATCTCGAATAGCTGTTTGTTTGCCAGTCACTGTAAAATTATTTTCTAAAATGCAAAAAAGTATTTAATTCAGAAGATGGTAAAAATTTATTTTTCCTTTCAACAGTTTGATTTCTCAAATGATTGATAGAAATGTTTTTTTTTTCTCCGCACCCCGTCGACGTGGTGATTGAGCTATTTATAGATTCGCGACTTTGAACCGTTTGTAATGGGTTGTTACGTAAATTCTTCCTTTTGAAGTATCATTAGATTATTATAAACACCGGGAGTGATTAACCCCTTGAGGGGCGGTGGGATAAAATATATCCCACCTAATTTAAACAAGATTCTCACCAGAAAATTTTAACTAAATTTTATATAAAAACATGTATAATAATCACTTATAAACAAATTAAGTTAAATAATGCTATAAAAAGTGATATAGGTAAAAGATATTTCTATCACTTTTTATAGCATTATTTAACTAAATTTTATATTTTTATCTTTGGAGGAAAATCGTTGAGAAATTGCTTCTCCTTATTTAAAAATAAAATTTTCCGATTATTCCGGTGAGAATTCAATATTTAGAGACATTTTTGCTTGCCCCTCAAGGGGTTAAACAGGAATACTGTTTGATTTTTTCGAAAGTCATGCCGGATTATCTAGAATGCCAGACGGTAAGATTCCAGATTACAGGGTGTTAACTAAACTACTGAGTAACTTACATTTTTTATAGCACGCATCTTTTTCTTTTCTATTTTTATCAGAATTTTTTGTAATCCGAATTTTTTGTAATCCGAATTGGAACCGGTCCCAATTAGTTCGGAATAGCAGGGTTCAACTGTACCGTTTTAATTGGACCCTTTATCTTAAAATTGGTCAAAAAATCGAGTTTCCTTTTTTAATATTAAATGAAAGCCTTTTTAATTGTAAATATTTTGACATCTCATTTATACCCGTACGATAATTATAATCGCAAGACATTGCAAATTTTTTAATACACTCAGTGCAATTACTCAAAGGCTAGTTCCATGGGTTCTTGTAGTGTAAGTCACATAGCTGATAACTGTTATGTTTGTTGGCCACCGTTATTTTCGTAAAGTTTGCTTGTCCTTATTCAATTAATGGGATATCTCCCATAAAATGAGTCACATTTTTCCATTCTAAAATACTGGTAGCAAAAAATTCTATCATGTTACTTACATTACAAGAACCCATGGAAATAGCCCCACACAAATTAAAACTTTAAATGGTTTTTCTTCCATGTTCACGTTTGCTTCACTTTCATGTTTTAAAAGTGTTAAGGTTTTTTTTTTTGTATTTGAGACAGAGATTTAAACTTTTTGGTACATGTTCTTTATTATATATGTGAAAAATTTGCACATGGTATTCTCCTTCATGTTTTTGTTATTTTTTACAAAATAAAGATATATGAAGATGTGTTAGATTTCATCGTTTTACACTATAAAAAAAAATCACAGTAAAAAAATTATAATAAATGTAATATTAGATATATCTGAAAATCCATGCGCAGTCTTGTGTAATACACATTTGAAAATCCTTTAAAAAAATGTGCAAAAGCATCAATTTTTAAAAAAGTAGTAGAAATTTTAAGAAATTAATTTTTTTTAATTTTAATTACATATGCAGTTAATTTTTTTTTCAAAATGCACTATTAGTTGTGGAAGCAGGACGTTTCGGTCCCGCCATTTCGGTCCCGCCGTTTCGGTCCCGAGACATTTCGGTCCCGAGACATTTCGGTCCCAAGACATTTCGGTCCCGAGACAATTCGGTCCCAAGACATTTCGGTCCCGAGACATTTCGGTCCCAAGACATTTCGGTCCCGAGACAATTCGGTCCCAAGACATTTCGGTCCCGAGACATTTCGGTCCCGAGACAATTCGGTCCCGAGACATTTCGGTCCCGAGACATTTCGGTCCCGTGACAATTCGGTCCCAAGACATTTCGGTCCCGAGACATTTCGGTCCCGAGACAATTCAGTCCCAAGACATTTCGATCCCGAGACAATTCAGTCCCAAGACATTTCGGTCCCGAGATATTTCGGTCCCTTCTCCAGCAAGCTGAAATTTTGTGCACTTGAAATAGGTGACAATTTTATAGAGGACATTGTAGAGTTTTTTAAATAAAGGCCTTAAAATTTTAGTAAACACACACAAATTTCGTATGGTAATCATTTTAAAAAACAAGGGGGGGGGATTGATATTTTCTATATTTTAGTGTATCATAAGTATAAGGGTCTGATAAAGTAAGACATTTATAACTCGATCTATAATTATCGCAAAACACTCATATTTTGTATGGTAAACGTAATCTTTATAAAAGGAGGGACATTATCAAATTTTTTAACTGAACTCCCTAAATTTTAGTATAACTCGAATATAAGGACTCGAAAACGCAAACACTTATAACACAGATCAAAATTGTCGTAGCCCACACAAATTTCCTATGATAATCATAATCTTTTTATAAGGCAGGGGGGGGGGCTCTGTTGACTTTTTATACATTTTAGTGTATCTTAAGTATAAGGTCCTGATAAATTAAAACATTTATAACTCTCTCTGTAATTATCGTAATCACACTCATATTTTGTACGGTAAACGTAATCTTTAAAAAAAGAGGTACATTATAAGATTTTTTAACTGAACCCTTGAAGTTTTAGTATAACCGAATATAAGGGCCCGAAAACCGCAAACACTTATAACTCGCAATCAAACTGTAGCACCCCATGCAGATTTTATATGGTAGAAGTAATCGTTTTCAGGAGTGGGGGAAGAGAGAGTTCTGTGGATTCTTTATAGAAGCTCCTCATATTTTAGTCTATCATAAATATAAAGTCCAGACAATTTAAAAATATTTATAAGTCGAGCTTTAATTTTCATATGCAAATGCCCATGCCAAAATGCACATATTCAATTGTATATAATTTGCACACTATGTGATTAATAATGAAAAAATCTGCAAATATTTTTACAAATCTTTATTTTATCCTATTATTTAACGGCGCATCAATTTTAAATGTATTGCATTTTACATATTTTTTAAAAAGGGGGTTCTTAACATGGAATTGTGATAAAGACACATTATTTTTTAAATTCTGCACCGGAACAGACTAGAACTTTCTATTTTATTTTAATAATTATTTTAATTTACTATTTTTTGAAAAACTATTTAAAAGTTGGCATTAATCTTTTTACATGTAACAATAATATTACTGCTATTTCTACCGGAATCGAATGCGAAGTTTAAAAATATTTTTAATTTTGAACCACTTCACCGTTTGCCCCGAGATAACTCGGGGATAAAAGCACTTTTTCCCCATCCCTGTTGACGGTGAAGTGGTTTGCACAATTACAAATCCTTTTTAATATATTTAAGACTTTTATATGCTTATTACATTCAAAAACTACGAGCACAATAAACATAAATCAAAAATTTAAAATTTCTATTGTCATAAAATATTCTTTTCGTATTTAAAATTAATTCTGTATTTCAAATATTTCTTTGTTATTTATTTGACTTATATACTTAGAATTAAAGCAGCCTACATGTTTTAATATGACAAATAAAAAATAAAAATGAAAATACAAAAAAATAACATAAAATCTCAAAATAGTAATGTATAGTGAATCACTTTTACGTAAAATTTCATTTTAAATTAAGAAATTTTATAAATATATCACAATGAAGAAATTTGGAAATTTAGAAAACATGTTTGGCTTTTCTTGATATCTATATATTATTCATTCAAAAGAATATTATACATGTATATATATATGTCAAGTGTAGATGTCCTGGCTTCCCCCATTTGATTATGCTAAATAAAGATCCAGATAGAAGAATTATTCTACTCGCGCTCTCTTTATTCTAGTCAGCCGGCGCTTTTTTGTGGCCACACTGCATTTTTCAACTTTAATGGCTTAAAAAAACCGGGACGACATGCAGTGGCGTAGCCAGGATTTCGTTTCGGGGGGGTGGGAGGGTCCAGAATTTTCCCTTCATGTTATATATATAGTAACACCTGTCAAGATGAAATTGTAAATATTGGTGAAAAATTCCGTTTTACACAGGTTTCCGTGTTATTTGGTGTATTTGTATAGTATTCTTTTCCGTAGCACTATGGAACATTTATGTTTAAGACAGAACTCCGTTATAGGCAGGTTCCATTTTTAAAAGTTTTGTGTATTTATATAAATATACTTATATATATCATATGAATAGAATAAAACTTGTCAAAATAGTAATTGTCTATAACAGAATCCTGTCTTTAACGTAAGCGTTACATGGTCTTAATATGAATTGCGATACAATTAAATTTGCTGAAAACCTGTCTGAAAAGGGGATTTTCACCCTTCTTTAGTGAAGCATAGTGAAACCTGTGAAAGCGGAATCTTTCTATAACGGAATCCTGTCTCAAACGGAAGAGTTTCAGAATCCCTGCGAAACGAACAATAGATCTTATTGAGGTAGTGTATCTTAGAGGTATAATTAATTACACTTCTTTACATGGAAGCCTGTCTAAAATGGAGCTTTTTACCAGTGCTTGGAATCTTGTCTTGACTGTGTATACAGTCGAACCTCGTTAACATGAACCTCAAGGGGAATCAAAATTTTGTTCATGTTAACAGTAATTCACGTTATCAGTATCAAATTTGTGTATTCGTTTTTATAGGGGACTGTGAAAACAATTCATGTTAAAAGTAATTCACGTTAAGCGTGTTCATGTTAACGAGGTTTGACTGTATATGATAGAAGTATTTCGAGTAACTTTAAGAATTTAGGTATATCCTTATTTAATTTCTTAATTTTTAAAAAAAGCATGAATAAAAAATATAAGGCCAATCTCTATAACTGCAACTAATAATACATTCAAGTTACATTAATATTTACCAGTGAAAAAGATTCACTTATGATGTAAAAAGCTGAGCGCATACTGAAGAGTTAAATTTAATTAACCCATTCGCTGTCATTCACGAGTATACTCGTGGCTTTAATTTATTGATTACTTTGTCACCACTATTTTAGAATTTAAAAAAAAAAGCCTCATTTATTGGCAGAAATTTCGCTGTATTAGTAAAGCGAAATTTATCTTTCTGAATTTGTGCTGGCAAACGACCTTCAACAAAAAATTTGAAAATTCTTAGTTTTGGCAGCGAATGGGTTAAATCAAGTTTCATATTACATAACATTTGCCTGCAATAAAGTTAGGGCCAAGTGGTTAAGTGTAAAACAGCAATTTTCATGTTTAATTTCTTGCCATTGAATTAAGAATTTGTGCTGTAACAGATATTGGATAATGATTTCACATAAGTGTCAATCGCATGAGCCGTTCATGCGATCCGCCGCGCTCCCCATGGAAATTTTTGAGGTAACCCAGATAGCATGAACATTAGCAGAAAGTTTGATTTTTTCTGATATTATCTTGCCGTGACAAATTTGAATTGAGAAATTCGCAGCAAATGTTCCGCAAGGTATACCATCGCCCACTTGCATGAGTAACTACTCATGACTGATGATGTGAAACTGATGGCAAGACTGTCTTTAATTCACGAAAGTGACGAAAGCAAAAAATCTCTCTGTTGAGAGACTCAACAACAATGAGAATCAGCACATACGCAGAAATTGCAGAAATTTTATTCGATAGCCACCGTTTTTTCTAAACGCTATACTTATTAAACGCCAAAAAATGCTCGAAATGGAAAGTACAAATATTACCTAAACGTGTTTATGGTGATAAAACCTATGCATGCGCCTTCTGACGGCGCTTTCGCATCAATAGATCAGGTCTATTGACCCCTTCGAAGGGGTTAAACTTATAGTGTGATATGGAAAGATTACTACTTTGCAGTAAGTTTGCAGTATTTTTGATTACTTCTTTGCCGTTAGTTTGCAATAAATTTGATACAGCATGAATTTAACTTGCACGACAAGTTGAAAACACTCATAGTTATATTGTTAAGTAAAAAAAAAAAAAATTCAAAAATTAAATTGCTTTTATTAAACGTATTTATCAATTCAAAATTATTTTAATTATTAATTGTTTAGATAACTAATTTATCAATTGCTTGTTTAAAAACTATTACATGAACTATATAATAGTTTTTATAGGGTAAATACAAATATATATATTTTTAATTTTCGGTTATTATAACGTTATTAACTTCATTAGGATGTATAAAAGTGATAAGGGTTCTGAAGATAAACATGTTGTTTATTCATTTATTAGTTAGCTTATAATATTATTTTTGCTCTTTAATTATAATTAATTAATAATTTCTTACTTTTTGCGAATTGTAAATTATAACTGTACTTAAAAAATTAAAATCTGCATAATATCACCTAACACTGTTAAGAGGTATTTTTACGTATTTGTACAATGTTGCATTATTATTATTATTATTATTATTATTGTTATCATTATTATTATTATGTTTAATTAATTAATTAATTAATTAATTAATACGTAGACTTTATGTTTTTGGCTGATTTTTCAAAAAATTCCTATATTATTTTTTGGAAATTATAAATTAAAACTTTTGAATAAAAACTTTAACTGCTATTAATAATTGCTATTAATTAATTCTCAAAAAAGTTAGGAATTTTAGTATAAAAATTAAATTAATATTTTATTAAATATATTTTTTATTTAATGTATCCTTAATTTATTAAAATAATAACATTATTAATATACATTACATTTTTTTACTTTAAAATAAACTCAATACATAATACATTTTACATTCAATTTATCATATAGTAGTTATAAACTGAAATTTATCTTTTACATGTTTATTTATTTTATATTTAAAGTCACCTAAATTTAAAACTATTAATATAATTAATAATAAAACTAAAATAAAAAATTGTTAATTTTTTTTTCTGGGAAAGTGGGAGGAAAAGGGTAATATTAAAAATCAATAAATAAATGACAAATACAAACAAGTTGGAAATAGCTCGTCAAACGTGGCAAATGAGGTGCGTTCGTACTATAACTAATTTTATAATTATTTTTTGCACCCCATATTGTACTGAATGTATATATTTTTTTTTGCACTTCATGAGTGCATAGCCTGTGACATCATTAAAATGCACTTGCAATATTTTTTTTCCCATTCCCCGTAATGTAACGCAAAAGTTTTGACTGTCTCTGTAATTAAACTATACACCGATTTTTATAAAATTCCAAATGGCTCGACAAAATTTTGTAACAATTATATATTTAAAATTTCAGACCACTCGGAAGGCTGTAACATCATTAAAATGCACTTGCAATAATTTTTTCCCATTGGCCGTAATGTAACGGAAAATTTTTGACTGTCCCTGTAATTAAATTATACATCCGATTTTCATAAAATTTGAAATGGCTCGACAAAATTTTGTAACAATTATATATTTAAAATTTCAGACCATTCGGAAGGCTCTAACATCATTAAAATGCACTTGCAATAATTTTTCCCATTGGCCGCAATGTAAAGAAAAAATTTGACAGTCCCTGTAATTAAACTATGCATCCGATATCCATAAAATTTGAAATGGCTCGACAAAATTATGCAACAATCATATATTTAAAATTTCAGACCATTCGGTTGAGTTGTTTTTGCTCTGTTATATGCGGACAGGCAGGCGAGCAGACGGACGGACTGAACGACGACTATAGGTGCTACGTATTTATATAATTACGAACGCACCTAAAAACCTTAGTTTTGTCAGTTAAAAATTGAAAATAAAATTAATTAAAATAATACTTACACTATTGCATAAAATAAAAAATAATCATCTTATTACAAAGAAATAGGCCCAGTTTCAATAAAATTAGTTCACAAAAATCGTCTACAATGGGTGAGAAGACTGTTAAAAATGCAACCAATAATTATTTTTAAAAAAATGAAGCGGTGGGTGGAGTTTTTTGACAACAAAATAATTTTCCTGGCACACCTAATTACCAAATCACTATTGTTTTCCCAATGTTTATAATGGTAAAGTAACTTATGAAAACAAAATTATAACTTTGTATTATAAAAGTAATAAGAAAAATTAAATATTTTTGCTTCAATAAATATATCTCATTTCTGAATTATTAAAGGAGAGGATGTAGAAGAATGATTTGAGGAAATATTTACCTACAATAGCTTATAAGTGTCCAATTGAATTATTGAAGACATTTATTTTTAATCTCACTGTAAAAAAAAATCTTAAAACAACAGAAAAAAATCTTCGAATTCTGACAGTAAAAATTGCGTTAACAGACTTCTTATGTCATTCCATCCTCATATCGCTTATTTTCATGTTAAACAACAAAAAATTCTGTTTTCTTTGCCATCAGTTTCCACTGCGACAGGATAATATGTTGGATAACAGAAAAACGGGAGGTCACCCCCTATGACGTCTAAAAGGTCATTTAGAATGACCAATAAGCATTGGTTATCATACCCACGCTAACGCGTCTCTTCTAACGTGAAATATTTGAGTGTCTTGTCTCTTGTGTACTGTTGAAAATGGCAGTTCGTTCAATAAAGCAGTTGATCTAATTGAAAAAGAATAATATATAAAGAATTTTTAACAGAAAATTAAGAATCATTTTCACAATTGAAACCGGTGACGCACACCTTTGACATCAGAACCGCTTTCTTCAATGATTAGGATTTACAGTTCGAATACTAGAAAACAAACATAGCAAAAGGTATGTTTTCCTCCTTCTTTTAAATATGTAACAATGTTTTTCCGAAACGTAACAATATGTATGAAAAATACTTCCTATTTGCTAAAAATCTTAATTAAGCAATACTACTTATTATTATTATTATTATTTTATAATGTATGATTTACTTAAATTATTAGTATTATTTTATACTTCATTTGTTTATGCACATTAGTAACTTAGTTGATCTAATTCTGTTAATAGCTGGAGATTATTTTTTTGATCGGTTGTTTATTTTAAGTTAAATAAATAATCTTAAGTTTATGATTAGTTTACAAATCTTGAATTTTTACATAGCTGTAGAATGATTACTTATTATATTTAACTTTTTTATGACTAAGAGTTTAATTTTACTTCATATGTATTAGTTCCAGAAATTTTGATTGAGATTTTAAATTAATTTTGTCATCAATTGACACACGTGATTAGTTTTGGAGTGATAGTTTTAATAATAAACACGGAGTAGCTGCATTAATTATTATAGTTATAGATAACTGTTATTTTCGTTTAACATTAACCAGAATAATATTTATTAGATCTGACGCTGTTCATATATTTTTATTGCTTAAATATATCACATTTCCTACTATTTACTATGTTGTTTAAAATGGAGTGGTTGATATTTTGTTTAATCGTTCCATATGTTGATTCTGAAGAAATGTTTTTTTTTTTTTTAGTACAATCTTAGAGTTACCTGTATAGTGGTTTAGTTAAAATTTGTAAATTTTATTCACTCCATTTAATGAAATAAATTTTGAGCTACAATTGTGTCTATTATTTTGAAAATAATTCTTATTTAAGCTTTAACCATTCATTTTATAGAATCAGCAAGTTTAATTTTGTTTAACATTTTAATTTAAATTATATTGTAATATTTTTTCTTATTTAGTTGATGATCATTTACTTTATACGGAAAAACATTGTAAATTGTTAAGAAGGATGAAAACTCATTTTATCACTTTAGCTGAAATGAAATATTTTTTTTTACGGTGATGTTTGTATAGATTTTAGTGGCTCTTCTTTTTCATTTCTCATCTTTGATCATAGCTGTCAACTTTTACTCATTTATATATACAAAGCTTTCTAGTCGAAAAAATTATAAAAATTGGCAGGCTATTATTTACATAATTAACCAAAGTCACTGATTTAACCTAATCAATTTTCAAAAATATTGCACGAATAAATATTAAAGTTCTTTTAATTACAAATCACATTCAATACATATATTTATTTTATTAATAAATATTTTTATGAGGGAGGGGGGAGTTACCTTATATCGTATATATATATTTTTATTATTCTGGGGGGGGGGGGGGGGTTAAGATACCTTCTTTCACTTATTCCAGTCTTTTATGTACTTAATTTACAAATGTATATCAATTCAACTGTTTAAATATTTTATTGCGAATAAACTATTTAAATTAATTTTATAAAAGTTTGGAGGAGAAATTCCTATAAATATTTATTATTATTAATATAAACAAATCGATCGGTAAATAGAAATTTCCCGTGTACCTAACCTATAATACGCGATTCTTCTGTTAAATAGAACCTTTCCCACCCCCCCCCCCCCTCGCCAACAGGAATCGACCTACAGATTTTGACTGTTGCGAAAAGCGTCAATTGTCAACAGGAAGTGCCTGTATGAGTACGTATTTCTGTCGTCTGATAACGCATTCTTTCGTTAACAGATATTTTCTGAAAACAAATAGTTTCTGGCAACTTTTTGCTGCCAGAAAGTTTCTGTTGTTTTACAAAAATATTTTTAACAATTATAATTGTAAGAAGGAGAAAAAATAAGAACAGTTTTTTAAATTATTTAATTAATGATGATAATTTAAAGGTTCTAAAAAACGTATGAAAACAACCAAAAAATCATCTATGGCAGTTTATAGTATATATAAAATACCTAATATTAATAACAAATAATAAAGCTTAAAAAATCCATTTTGTTAAATAATAATAATAATAATAAGACAATGTCCCCTGTAAAATTATATCACATTGTTCAATCAAACAAATTTTCAGCTCGCTGTGATTTCATTATCACGAGTTATAAAAGTTTAAATTTATCGGATTGTTATATTTAGCTTTTTTTTTTAATTTGGGGGATGTTAAAAAAAATTTAAAAAGGTCCCAAATAATGTTTAAATTACAGCGTTTGGCGGCCCACGACAATTAGAATACGAGTTATAAGGTGGTGGGCACCGAAATGACAAGGGACCGAAATGGCTAAGGACCGAAATGGCCAGGGACCGAAATGGCTGGGGACCGAAATGGCCAGGGACCGAAATGTCTCGGGACCGAAATGGCCAGGGACCGAAATGTCTCGGGACCGAAATGGCCAGGGACCGAAATGTCTCCGGACCGAAATGGCCAGGGACCGAAATGTCTCGGGACCGAAATGGCCAGGGACCGAAATGTCTCCGGAACGAAATGGCCAGGGACCGAAATGTCTCGGGACCGAAACGGCGGGACCGAAATGGCGGGACCGAAGTGTCGGGACCGAAATGTCGTGTACCCATTAGTTGTACATAGAAATGCAGTGAGTTCACTAACTGAACCATACTTTTAAAAATAAACAAAATTGTTGAAAAAGTAAACTTTCACCTTAACAATATATATATTTTTTTCTTTTTAACGTACATAAAATTTTATTTTAAATCAAATTAAATGTTTGTAATGGAATTGAATAAAATCTGTGGTTTTCTTTTTCAATAAAAAATATATTATTGAAAATGGTAGCAACTTTGTCATATTTTTAAAAGCAAATCCAGTTTGAAAATATCTACTCCAGAGGGTATACGGCGTATACCCCCGTATACCCTCCACTACATCCCTGCCCATAAGCACACGAGTTGGGATAAATCTCTCCCCCATCACATTTTTTCTTTAAAAAAAAATGATAAAGTTTTTGAAGACGTTTCTGATCTGCCTTGTATCTTTCAAGATCAAGGTCAAGAAGGGGTGAGTGAAGCAATGTCTTTTCTTTGTCCGCTAAGAGGGGAGAAATATATCTCTTGGGATTAAATAATACCCAGCATTTACAAACCTCTCGTTTTGATACGTTCATTTCTTACGGCATAAAACACACACTAAAATAATTTTAATGAAAGACTAACATAAAAGCTACATGTATATGTTGATGAAAGGGTATTAAATGTAATTAATATCACTTTTGCGAAATAATTCATCGTTTTCATATTTTCTAAAAAAAAAAAAAAAAAAAAAAAATGTGATTTTTACAGAAACTTCTACAAAATCTGAAAATAAATATGAAAATCATGATTTTCCCCCAAAAGAAGTAGTACTGATGCATTTTACAATACAGAGCTGTAGATTTGTTTTGAAAACGCATTTAGCCAAAAATATAATGGCAGACAAAATGGCGCGAGATTTTCCCACGCGTGTACTAATGTAGTTGAAAGGGATCGTGTGCTGACGGGTTAGCCCTTTATGTACTGAATTTGGAATTCATGAAAATTTTCTCTTCTAAAGCATTTTTCGTGAATTGTTTAAACTACATTAAAAGATTTACATAATCATTTAATGGATTTTAGAAGGATATTAGAAGGAATGGAGGATTTAGAAGAATTAATTAAATTTGAATTTATAGGGATTTTGTGCAAAATTTAAAACCCCACTCAAATCTTTCATTTTAAATATTTTTCTTGTTGTTTTGTAGAGATAGGAAATGTACAAATATAATGTTCTTACAATATAAAGATAGAAATATTTCCGAATTGAAAAATCCCCCCCCCCCCCCCCAACAAAGCCAAGAGAGTAGGAAAAGATGCAAAAGCAAAAAAATCATAAAATCATATGATATGAATATTTTCCAACTTTGCGAAAAAATGCCCAGGCTGGGAATCTAACCCATATCCCTGGCTTACAAGGTTGGAAAATATTCAGTTTCAGTTGGAAAATATTTAATTCGTATGATAACTTTACCAATCAGTTTGATTGTATTAAAATAAAAGTTAAAAGAAATCATCCTTTTAAAAATATTTTTGTTTTGTGTAACCAATAATGCTTTTGAAACAAGATAAAGTAAAGTATCTATAACTCATTCTAAACTGTATTGCAACTAATCGATATATTAAATGAATTTTATAAGTTATTTTAATGGTACTTATAAGTGCAATCATTAGGTAAAGGGTTGTGTTACACACTGTGTCTCGACCACAATCAGTAGCTGTATTTAATTACTTACCAGTCCATCTTCTTTCTCTACAGCCAACCATCTGTTACAGACAAACTCGTAGCGAGCTCCAGTCTGGACGTCACGAATTAAAACAAAGTTCAAGTACCATGATCTGAACTTCCCATTCCCAGAATTATCGTGCCAGATCCTTAAGTAATTTAGTCGTCCCAGTGGCCTGTAATGAAAAAATAATACCTATCTATAGAAACAAGTGGGAACAGATATTCATATGGGCAATTTATAAGCAAATAGAAAAAACATATAAGCAAACACTATTACTGAATTATACAAGTTGTAATTTTCCAACTGTGTGAAAAAGGTTCCAGTCCGGGATTCGAACAAGAGACTTTTTATATTTTAGAAATGTATTACAATTCATCAGACATACAAGTAAAAATTACATAAATACATGTGCAATTAAAAATGCAAACGTTTCTGGCTAAGTTTTAGCCCCTCATCAGTGCAATAACATTCAAATAACAAGAAAACTATGTATCATTTTACAGTTAAATTCTAATAAAGTATAAAGAACCATATCAAAGCAATGTTGTGTATTCTGGTTGAACTGCACAGGATTAATTAATCGGCAAACTTTCCTTACGAGTGAAGACACCTTCAAGAAAAACTCTACTTTTAATGTTAATGCAACTGGATCTGATAACTGTCATATTTGCGAAATCTGAATCCACAGATTTCGCAAATATAACAGTTATCACAGACAGTTATCAGGCACCACAGGAAACAGTCCAATCACGATTGATTCGGTGATCCTGATAGCCAAGCTATGGGACAACCTCGACAAATTCATTTCGTTGAGAACTTTACATGTAAAGTGTTCCGGACATAAAGGCTAAAGTGTGCATGAAGTGCATATCCGGCCATTCCGTGGTTTGTATAGCCAGCCATCCTCCCGTTAATCCACGGTAGAAATGCCGTTGAGTGACGACAATTCGAAGAGAGTTTGCCGAGGCGCCAGGCACTTATGTCCCATACCCCCGGAGACAAAACTACTTTCATCTGACAAGGAGAAGACATCGTAACAAGTGTCGAAGAAAAAGCGGAAGGGCTGATTTCCCATTGGTCGAGGCCGAGGCCCCTCCCTCTTGTAGTCAAACCACGCCAAGAAAGCTCAGGGAAGGCACAGCCCTAACAAAAAAAGGCCCAATTCAGGTCCACATATTTTTACATTATATTAAATTTTAAGTTCATTAACGAGGACCGACCCCAGTTTATACCACTTACAGATCCACCTAGTGGCTTGCCGTTTTCTATGACGAATATTGATAGATGTGTTCTATCACCCTGGAAGTTTTGTCCTCTTTTTCAGATAAACCCTTATATCGGATTCCGAATTTCTGGATAAAAAGAAATTCCTAAAATAGACGCATATATGCCTTTCGGCTGTATATAAGTTAATATAAACCAAAAAAAAAAAAAAAATTGGCAAGTGTAGTTGATCAGCTACATTATGCAGTGATGGTTAAAATTTAAGATTGTCTATCTTCATTATTTTAGTTTACACCATATAATCTACATAATATAAAAAAATGTAAAATAATACTTATATATAAATTTAAGCATTTTGAATGTTTCCCTTTTTTTTCACATAAATCCATTAATGTTACAATTTTCATGAAAATTGCAACTTTAATACTTTGGCATTAAAAAAAAATTACTAACAATTAGGAAAAGAAAAATAAGAAGTTTTAATTTTAAGATTTCAAGTGAAGGTAAATAGAATATGATTAGTGTGAAAAAACGTCCTTAACCTTCCTACCCTGAATGGGTCTAATCCACCCACTTCCATAATTCATTTCATTCGATTCGAACCAGAAATATTTTCGTAAAGTAAGATAAATAATAGGCCGGAAATCTAATATAAATAAATGCATTAAATAGTTTTTTAAAAAAAATCTGGTGTGAAATGTTTTTATTAAGGTTGAGTAAAATTTCAACTGGGTTGAAAGGTTAAGCAAAATGTTTAAAGATAATAAAAATTATCCTAATTATTTATATAATTAATTTCTTTTAAATAATTAATTTATAAACTATCTATAAATAAATTAATATATTATAATTTTAATGATATTAACAACAATAACGATAAGTGCAGTTCTATTTTTTTTAAGTGAGACAAATAAAACAGAAGCCTAAAATTAATTTTAATTTGAAAACACATAGATAACCCTTTTTTTAAATTCAACTAATCACATATTTAACACGTTCACGCCGGTGCGGTGGGTCACACGCGACTGTCTCAGAGTTGTCAAGTCTCCGGCTTTTGCACACCACTGTTATTTTAGAGAAAATGTCGTTCTTTTAAATCGCCGAATTGTTTTAATTAAATAAAACAACATTATCTGTATTAAAATACTGGTATCCAAAAAGCCGGAGACTTGGCAGCTCTGAGATAGTAGCGTGAACGTGTTAAGTAATATTTTCAATGAAATACGGCATATACATTTTAACAATAATTTTAAGTATATTTAACTATTTTAAAAAATATTAAATTAATAGTTTTATCTGTTAAAATATTTCACTTCTCGTTACAGTCCTGCACCGGCTCGGGTAACTCGATTTTATCGGAACCCGACGTAACCCAACCCGTAGGTCGGGTCGAGTTGACACTATGAGGGTGTATCAATAAGTTTTTGCCCTCACATAGAAATAATTGAGTGAAATTTATGAAATTGCTACATTTTATGAGTCCTTTTCTATATAGTCACCGTGCTCAGTAACACATTTCTGCAAACAGCATTTCAAAGAGAGGGGGGGGGGGGGTTGTATTCCAGGAGGCGCGATAGTAGACCCAAAGGGGGTCATTTTTCTATCTTTTGTCCATCACCACTTGTGATATATTGTTGGAAAGGCCTGTGAACACTTATTCATGCTATGCACCTCCCGAGCCCCTCCCCACAAATTTGCACCCGGGGGGCAAGAAGGATGTCTTCAAAATTTAAAAAAGTGCCCCCTGAGGGCATATTGGGGGGAGGGGCTCAGGAGGTGCATAGCATGAATTAAATTAGTGGTCACAGGCCATTCCAACAATATGAATCATGTGGGGGTCGGTAACAGTTAGTAAAATACCCCTCTTTGGGTCTACTATCGCGCCTTCTGGAATACATCCTCCCCCCTCTCTTTGAAATACCGGATTCACAAATGTGTTACTGCGTACACTGACTATATAGAAAAGGACACATAAAATGTAGAATTTCATAAATTTCACTCAATTTTTTCTATGTGAGGGCAAAAACTTATTGATACACCCTCGTATTTTTTTTTTTTTTTTCATTCTGGTTAGAGTTCACTTTAACCCTTAAAGCTCCGGAGTCTCTTGCAAAATTTTATTCGATCGGCACCACTTTTTAAAAAGCAGTTTTCTTCAAGTACACAATTTTAAAAATGCTCTGATTAAATAAAGTGAATTTTATTTTCCTTTATTACTGGTACGATAAACAAATTTTGCAAAGACTTAGGATGTCTCCGCAGCGGAGCCAACGAAGTCGGAAGGGTTAAATCTATCGGGTTCGGTCGCTGCCATCGAAATACTCAAGCCCTACTCAATGCCAGAGGACACGAGTGTGACGTCATCACTAATCGACCGATTTCTCACTATTGTTGGAATTCACACCGGGAAATTTTGAATAGCAATTCTTTTATTTTCTTTGTGGAATATCTGTCATCTTATATAGCAATAATAACTATTTATACTTACTGGTGAGAGTTCGGAATATCTAAATAAAAATTCAGCCAGATGCGGAATGCCACAGTGTTGCTGCGTCTGGCTGATTTTTTTATTGGGGGATTCCAAATTATCACCAGTGAGTTTAAATAGTTATTATTGTTTTATAAAATAATAGATAGATACTCCACAAATAAAATAAAAGAAAATTGCTATTCAAAATTTTCCGGTGTGAATTCCAATACCAGTGAGAAGTTGGTCAATTACGAGGCTAACGAAACAGACAGGCTACCTTGGTGCATCCCAAGTGTTTTTTTTTTTTTTTTTTTTTTTTTTTTTTTACAGACCGCTAGAATGACGTCTTCCTCTTGTCGTACACATGCATTGGTGAATTCGAGCATCACGTGACTCCAGCGATCTGTAAAAATGATATATGTGGAATGCACTGCGGTAGCCTATCTTTTTCTTTAGCCTCGGTCGGTTAGTGATGACGTCACACTCTCCTCTGGCCTTGAATATTTCGATGGCAGCGGTTCGGTACGGTTTCGGATTCAGTTTCCCTTCGGGTCTTCTCCGGGTGATCCGATTTTTAAAAAAAAAGTCCTAAATATTTCTCCATAAAAAAAAGACAATATTAATAAGCGCAAAATTGTTCATTTTTATACAAAAAAGAGGAAATTAATAGAGATGTAATTGTAGATTATTTTTCCATAGATGTATTGTTTAATTTTATTTCACTTCGGATTCGGTTTTGAATATTTCAGGTTCGGGTCAGTTTCGGGCCGAGTTTTACGCTGAGGATCTTTTTTTTTTTTTTTGGTTGGGTTCAGATCGTGTTTCAGGTTGACTTTAAACAGAATTTTTGCGTTTCTTCGGGTACAACCCAACCAGGGTAGATTTCATTTCACATGAGAGCAGGGTTCTCGCTGTCGTTTACATTGCGCCAAATCGCGACAAAATGCTTCATTTGGCGAGTAAACCAACAATCAGACTCGCGAAATTACGAGCGCTCAATTTCTGCTCTTTTTGTGTGCATGTGTTTGCCAATAAAGTTGAGAATTCTAGAGCATTATTCGCTTTGCTGAACGATTGATTCGCTTTAAATGTTCGATCGCACCGTCCGATTTACAATGCTCTATTTATAGACACACTGACTCAACGCAAATTCAGTTCAACAACGGCCAAAGACATAGAAAGGATTATGCGATAGGTATCAGTTATCAGTAAATCACTATCTATTGGACTCTATTCAGTTAATCGCTACCTGTGCGGCTGCGTTGTGTCGGTAAAACACAAACAAAATTATTAGCATCAAGCGCCAAATAGAGAAAAGTTTTGCTGGAATGCGATATTGAAATTAGCCATTTATCATATTATTTATTAGTTGTATGCAAAGTATCATTGGCCGATCAAATTTTTTCTTTTGTTACAGTCGAAATCTCACAGCAATTTTTAGTGTATATTTTCACAATGATAAATCAAAAATAGCTGTTTTGAATTTTTATTGAGACTTCTAAAAGAATGTCTGAAAGGTTTACACATTTAGGAGACATTTAGAATTAATAGGTTCTGTAGCGGATAGTCGAATTTCTACTTTATAAGGAATTAAAAAAAAAAAATTGGTTATTTTAAAACATACTGAAAAAAAGGAGTACAATAAAGAATTCAAGATAGATTTTTCAGTGTTTTACGCCGAATTTGTTTTGCTAACTTTTTTTTCATTTGACAGCTGTTTTTTAAATGGAATTATAAATAAAAAGGGTGGGACATGTGGTGTATTATCTACTAAATGTGAGTGATGTAACTGCGGACCAGTGTTGCCAGATTGGGGCCTTTTTTGTCCCCAGATTGTTGATTGTCACCGCTTTTTTTACATAGAAATATGCGGCCTATTTAAAAATAGATTAAACTTTCTGAAAAATATGGCGAATTATACTATTTTTAAAAAGTGGTGACAGTCAATTAATCTGAATTAAAAAAGTCCCTAATATGGCAACACTGCTGCGGAGGTTATTACAAGATGGCGGCTGTTTTTTTTTTTTAAGGGGTCTCAGGACTTTTAAAGCTTTAAAATTTTCGAAATTTTAATTTTTTTAGATGTTAAAGTCCTATCTTTTCTGAACATTTTGATACAATTTTTTCCTTGAAATTCCTATTAGAACTGAAGTTATGGCTTTTACATTTATACACGTTCAATAGCTGAAGCGTCGTTTCGGAAACTTAGAAGCCATTTTTCTCCAAATGACGTTTTTGGGCATAACGCGCACGATATCTCAAAAACTTAATGAATATTTTTTCATGAAATTTTCAAAACATATGTTTCATGTTAGTCTGCATAAACTGAACCTAAATTTTCCTTTTTATTGTTCAAAACAATTTTTTTTCAGGTGATTATACTGTTGAAATTCTTTTAATTTTGCATTAGCTAAATACAACTTTGTATTAAAAATATAAAAAAGCTTTAAATGCAAATTTATTTAGGTTCAGGGTAATTATTACAGTCTGAAGTATAAGTAGGTACCAAAATTTTCATTCTATTTGCAATACTTATTTTGTAATCGTGCGCGTAAGCTGTTATGCCGATTTTTTGCTCGCCAAATGTCTGACAGTTTGGAGACCCCTGTAAATGCTAATTCTGCATCTTATAATTTTTTAACTACATGAAATGAAAGAACATACTTATATATTTTATTCCAATTAAAACTGTGTCTTAAAATCAAATACATTTTAAGATATTAAATGTTGAAAATGGTCTTTTTTTTCATTTTTTCCAATTTTAAGAGTCTTGAGACCCCTTGATCGGATCAACTATTTCTGGTTATTGCCGAGGTAAACATCCACCAGTAAATTTGTATAGAAAAGTTCGCCTTATTTAAGCGCTTTATTCATGGAAAATTTCGCTCAGAAATAAGGTAAAAATTTCTTTTTCTTTTTACTGGTGTCAGTTTGCGCAAGTATTAAAAGTTTTTTCACGGACATTGACAAGAAGTTTTCGAGGTTGTCACACTATGGCAAAAACACAGGACATGACTACCGCCGGAGTAAACTTCCACCAATAAAAATGAATAGCTGTTTTGGCCATTATTTATAACAGAAATTTTGAGTTAAGAAGACGTTTAAATAAAGAGAAAATTTCCATTTAAATTTACTGGTGCGAGTTTGCCCCGGTGGTAATTAACGAAAGCGGTTACAGTTGAAGCTTCACTCTTTTAAGGCTATGTCAGTTCCTCTTTATTAATAGTTCCATCGTTTTTTTTTATCTCTTATTCGCAAAATTGCTAATGTTGGTGAAAAGCCAGCGAGAACCCTGCATGAGAATGTCAGGAATTTAGAAAGATTTAAATTTACCTAGGAACAGCCATAACAAAAGTATCAGCAGCATTTCTTCTAAATAATTTTCTTTTATTGTCCTCCAGAGTTCTTACAGCAGTTTCATCATCATCTCCGGATAATATGAACTGGACCTTTGATTAAAAGTAATATGTAGCAGGTTAATGGAATTTCAAATAATGATAGAACTACACATTCGTTTTATTTTCATGGCACTAAATATGGTAGACTCCTTCATATCCGCGATCCTAAAATTCGTAAATGCCTTAATCCTCTCTCTGCGTAATTGTTTTATCAAAATAGATTCAAAAATTGGTATTTAACCCCTTTGCGACAAGCGTCTTTTAAGAATTTTTATTCTTTTGTCACCGGTTTTTCAAAAAAAAAAAAATGTCTAATTCAACCTGGAAAATGCTCAGATTAAATAAGGCAAAATTTACAATAAAAAAATAACTGATGAGAATAATCAAGGAGGGTTAATTAGACGGAAAAAATGGGCGGAAAAAATTAGAGGAAATCTGGGGTTGCGCAAATTTTTCTACTTTTACGTTGCCCGAGGAAATCTCGGGTTGCGCAGCGACAGGGTTAAGGGAGTCTCAAGACTCTTAAAGATTCAAAATTTCCGAATTTAATGTTTTTTTTTTTTTTTTAGACGTCAAATCCCTATCTTTTCTCAACATTTTGATATATTTGTTTCCTTGAAATTCCGATTAGAACAGAAGTTATAGCTTTTAGAATTATACTCACTCAATAGCTGAAGCTGCGTTTCCGAAACTTTGAAACTATTTTTTTTTCCAAATGACGATTTTGGGCATAACACGCAGAATATCTCAAAAACTTCTGAATATTTTTACATGAAATTTTTAAAACATATGCTTCATGTTAGTCTGTATGAACTGAATCCAAAATTTCCTTTTTATTGTTCAAAAGAATATTTTTTTATGTGATTATACTGTTGAAATTTTCAATTTTTTGTATTAGGTTAATACAACTTTGTGTTAAAAATATAAAAATGCTTTAAATACGCATGTTTTTAAGTTCAGGATAATTATTATAATATAATGTATTAGTAGGCGCGAAAATTTTCATTTAAGTTACAAAATTTATTTTGTAATCCTGAATGTAAGCTGTTATACGAATTTTCTTCTCGTCAAATGTCTGACAGTTTGGAGCACTCTGAAGATGCTAATTCTTAATCTTGCAATTTTTTAAATACATGCAATGAAAGAAAATGCTTATATCTTGCATTCCAACAGAAATTGTGCTTTACAATTATATACATTTTAAGATATTAAATGCTGAAAATGGTCTTTTTTTTCTTTTTTTTTTCCAATTTTAAGAATCCTGAGACCCCTTAAATTCGCACATCTTTGCAGATGTAAAAAGTAAAATTTTCAGATGCAGGGGGGGGGGGGGGAATTCAAATTTTGTTTTAAATTTTTATATCATATCATACGCATTTTAAAGGTCTCAGGACTCTTAAAATTGCAAAAATGAAATAACAAAAACATTTTCAACATTTAATATCATAAAATGTATTTGAATTTAAAACACGATTTTAATTGGAGTGAAAGATATTAGTATGTTCTTTTCATTTCAAATATTTAAAACATTGCAAGATGCAGAATTAGCAGTTTCAGGGGGCTCCAAACTGTCAGACATTTGACAAGCAGAAAATCAGTATAATAGATTACTCGCAAGATTACAAAATAAATTTTACAACTACACTGAAAATTTGGTGCCTTCTTATACATCAGATTGTAATAATTATCCTGAACCTAAATAAATTTGTATTTAAAGCATTTTTACATACTTGCCAACATTCCCTTAAACTTCCGTAAAATGTGAGTTAAATTGACCCAGGTTAAATACGTTTCGAACCAGAAATTTACTAAATTAATTCAAATACATTTCATAGAGAAATATGATTTTAAATGCATAATGATACATCAAATAAATTTTCTGGTTAGTAACGGGTATAACTCTGGGTCAATTTAACTCACATTTTACGAAAGTTTAGTTGAATGTTGACAAGTATGTTTTTACATTTTAAATACAAAATTGTATTTAACTATTGTAAAATTTAGAAAATTTCAACTGTATAATCACCTAATTTTATTATTATTTTTTTTTACAATAAAAAGGAAGTTTTAGGTTCAGTTTATACAGACTAACATGAAACACGTGTTTTGAAAATTTCATGAAAAAATATTCAGAAGTTTTTGAGATAACCAGCGCGTTATGCCCAAAAACGTCATTTGGAGAAAAATGACTTCAAAGTTTCGGAAACGCCGCTTTAGCTATTGAGTGGGTATAATTCTAAAATCCATAACTTCTGCTTTAATGGGAATTTTAAGGAAACAATTATATCAAAACGTTCAGAAAACATAGGAGTCTGGCATATAAAAAAATAAAATTTTCGAAAATTTTAAAGCTTTAAGCGTCTTGACAGCCCTTAATATGTAATTCTGGTTAATACTCATGAAGGAAGTATACATTTATTCCCGAATGAATTCAAGATAGCGTTAATATCAGCGACGATCATGATTTTTTTACAAAATACATTTATGTTTTAAGATTTTTTGGTTTTTAATCTGGTTAAACATGTAGAAAAACTTCGTCATTTTATGATTTTGGTTTAAATTATTTGTGTACCTTTATGAGGTAAGTTTCGTCGAATAATTCTAAGAAAAACTTCTCTTATCATTGTTATGCATATTTAATTATGAATTATGAATTATTTACATGACCTTTACTTTTAATATTTTAATCATTTTTTAATTTTTTTTATTTTACTTTAGTATTTTACTTTATTATTTTACCTAATTATTTTAATATTTTACTATATCGTAAATAATCGTTATAATCCCAAGTGCATTATACATTCAGATTACTGTTTAAAAAATGTAAACAAAGCGAAATGTAGAATGTAAACAAGCAAAATTACTAGAAATCACCGAAATTATAAAATCGGCACATCCTCTGATCCGAAGCTGTGTAGATTAGAGGGAATCTACCATATGTTTGGTGATAATAAAGATTATAATTTGTACCTTAGAATCAGTAGCCGCAGCATCCTTATTCCCAGTGAAAACTATCATTTCATACAAATATTTGTCATCGACATCGTTATCAGGAAGTGGAGTGGCTCCAAGCTAAAACATATAAGATTTTCATAAGTTCAGAACGTGCTAATCATTGCAATAAATTGAATAATATATATGAAACCAAGTAAACATGAGAAATAGGATTTCAAAAAGACTCTGTGAAAATTATAAAGATGTACAGTCGGGGGATACGGCGAGGCCATATATTTGTATTAGATGATTTGTATTCGAAATTAATCTGTTTTCAAAATTTATTTCCCTTTCTTCTGTTTAACGCTAGCATTCAAAAATCATTTCTAATATCGGTCTAATTTAAGTGCAATCGTTATACCCACATAAATATTCTTTTATTGTTTCAGATAAATGATTTATTTGTTATTTCTAATTTAAGCCTATTTCCTTTCTCCGCATAAACATTCTTTATTGATATTTTATTTGTTAAACGCCGTTTTTTACAAATATGTTTACTTAATATAAAGATCATATAGTTAATTTAAGCTTGCTGGCGTCTCGTAAATGCATTAAAATACACATAAATTTCATTTTCACTTCGGTCGGTAAATAGATATTTGTCATTAATTATCCTCACCGTTATACTTTATGCAAGCAATGTAGGTTTGCTTTTTTATTTCACTTATTGATTCGTTGCCAAATGTGGTTTCTGTCCTTGGTGTTTATCTAGTTTAAATTTTAATATATCTTCCAGTTTAACGGTTATTTTGTCATTGGCGTATTGGCTCAAGACAGATGTATTCTTGTCGTATTAAATTACGCAGATTGAAAGGGACTCGCTCTCTTATCTTCGTACTGTAAACAGCTTAAAAATTTGCTGAGTTAGGGAGGCCACCACTGCTTTACATCTTATGCCCACTTCCGTAAAAATAAATACTTTTGCATGGAAACTGTTTCTTCTGAATTATTCCCTGATGGATTTTTTCTAGGAAACGGATCAACTCATCTGGGTTTGCATTTAGTAACATCGTCTTTGTACTCAACGATTGTGTTTACTATCACGACCGGAGTATTAAATAAAAAATACTCCATAGGGGAAAAAAAGTAAACACCCCCTACTAACTCCCCAACAAATTATCGTA
This sequence comes from Maratus speciosus, assembly GCA_963932465.1. Lineage (NCBI taxonomy): Eukaryota > Metazoa > Arthropoda > Arachnida > Araneae > Salticidae > Maratus > Maratus speciosus. The sequence continues at coordinate 218,016,186 of OZ010799.1, read as the reverse complement.
GAAGAAAGTTACTGGTATCGAACGATTGGAAATAAAGTCTAATTTTAAATAATGGATATAAAATTTGCTTTGGGGTCATCTACATATTAAATTGAACCCAAACTTCATTTTTTTTCAATAGCAATACCCAATTTTAACAAGATATTTGGTATCTTCGGTTCAAACTATGCCTAGACACCAAATTTCAAGCCATTTGAATGATAAGCTTTTGAATTATAAACATTCAAAATTTAGTGCTTCTATTGCCAAATTACATTTTCATATTTTTATAAACAATTATACTGCTAATGTGCTATTTTTTTTGTGTAGCAATAATACTATAATACCCAAACATAAATACGCTGAATTTGCAATTTTTATAATTTTATGATATGAATTATGAAATTAATATTTGAAAAAAATTATGAATTTTTATTTATGTTATTAATTATAATTATTTATTTATGAAAATTATGAATTTTGAAAAAAATTATGAATACCTACAATTTTTTTGATGGATTTAGATTTATTAAGTCCTGCTTTATGGAAATCCAAAATTTTACATTTTTCTTCAAGGTAGTTTTCAAATTATGCTTAAAAAACAACAAAATGATGGTTTAAGGGGGCCGTCTATGACAGAAGTGACTAGATATTTTGAAATTTCTTATGCTATCCTGTAATCTAGCAGTCTTCAATGACTGCTTGAATGGCGCTTAAGATACCTTGATCAAAAAGGGGGCTGTCTGGGCCAACAATCGAGTACCGAACTTCATATTTGATACAGCCCCTAAAATACGCTCGTTTTAAAATAATTAATTTATCGGAAACTTATCGCATGAATTGCATAAAAAATTGTTTTCAGGCTAATTGAAGGGTGTAGAGTTCATTTATGCTGTCAGAATTGTGTACTGCTATTGAGAAAAACAAAGTTATGGTTCGTTTTAATATGTAGATGGGCCCCTAAGGAAATTTTATATACATCATTTAAAGTAGACTTTATTTCCAATCGTTCATTACCAGTAACTTTCTTCTATGATAATTTTTTGCAGAGTTTGTAGGGGTGCTTACATTTTTCCCCCCACGACTGTACATTCATAATTATATGCGCAAATGCAACAGCACAACATGATTGTAAAAAAATAATTATAATATAGTCGAATTTGTAATTGGAATTGTGGAATCCAGGGTTTCAATAATGCAAGGGCATAGGGGACATCTGCTCCAAGCCGCCCATTTTAAAGGGAGGATGGTGGGCAAGGACGTAAGCAGGATTTCCATTAGGTAGGAACAAATGGTAAAAATGACTAAAAGTGACCAAATTTCTTTTTTTTCTTTTTTTAGAGAATTTGGAGGGAGGGGCTGCTCTTTCCTCACTTCCTCTGTTTCTGTGCCCCATGGCTCCCCTACCACCTTCCAAAGGCCCCAACTTCATTATCAGAAAACTAATGATTAGAATTTATGGAATTACCCAAATGCATGATAATGCAATACAAAGGTTAATTTTTTACTGCAGTAGAAAATGGCATGATATTATGACAAATAGCCAATGATGACAGAGAGACCTGCATCTACACTACAACAGCTAACATCAGCTCTTTTATTTCTATAAGAATTAAAAAATAATAATTAATAAATAAATAAACTTGCATTCTATTATGCCATAAATTAGGGGCAATCTTTCTTGTGATGCCCTGTATACAAAGGTTGATAGGTAGTACCTCATATGTAATTCATATATAATACAATAGCTATGAAGTTTAGATCGGCTAACATCAGCATACTTCACGAACAATTTCCACGGATAGTACATGGGTGGAGCAGAATAATTCTTGCCCCAGGCCTTAGGTAGTCGGAGTCGGGCCGAGTTGGAATCTATTGTAATTTGAGCGTGAAAATTCAATTGTAGATTTAACATATTTTTCCTTATTTTCATTGTTAGATTGCTTATTATAACATATATGAGTTTCATCTTTAATTTTTTATTTCATTTTTTTCCATTTGTGCATGATAAATTTAATGTTGTCTATATTATGGTTATTTGAAATGTATAATATATGTGTATATGTTTAAAACTAAATATTTTAAAGCATGTTTTCACTTTCATTTAAAGAATTAATTATTTTAGCATGAATGTTTTTACACACAAAGAGTTACTTCGTATTTTCATCACCGTGAGGCTTTTTCCGAATATTCAACAAAAGAAATACTCAAAATAAATTGATTTGCTTCTAAGTATTAATAATAAATTATCTTAATTAGTTTTACGAATAACAAATATTAAAATTTAAAATATTTTCGGCTAAATTTTGTAAATTTTTATTATTATATTATTATTATTATTATTATCATTATTATTATTATTATTATTATTATTATTATTATTATTATTACTGTTTTTTTTTCCTTGTAAAAATAAAATTTTATGAATATTTAACGAAATTATTCTAGAAATATTTAATTACTACTCAAAGGCAAGTATTTACTTCAAAATCATTTGAATAGATGGCAGCACTAAAAAGTCCTACTTATTCTAAAGATGTTTTATTAGTTTTATGTATTTTCAGCTCAATATTGAAGGTTTTCAAACGTTGAATATCCTTTTTTTTTTTTCTTTACCTTGAGAATTCAACTTCATGATGTGTACTTCAAATTATTCTTCAAATACTTATTAATGAACAACTGAAATTAATCATTTACACCTAAATAGCAATAACAGATGACACCAGCAAACGATTTCCTTATAAACAACATGCTTCTGGTAACAAAATATATGAAAAATTTCAAACGCTAAACGTCTATTCTGGTCTTACTACGTGGATCCATTTTTTATAAATTTTAATTTAAAATTAGGAAATTAATTCCTTGCGCATATGTTTAAGAAATAATCAATTTATTTATTTCTAAATAGTCTTATACGACGGTTAGGATATAATTCGACCATTTTTCTCTCTGGGGAGAACTTTTGCAGATGTTAGAGAATTCCGGGAAAGGGGATTGCACTTATAGATCATCAGTAAATGGAAAATGCAGTCTGGGTAGAAATAAGAGTTAGAGCCAGGAATTTACTTCCAACAAATTTGTATAGATGGCAGCACTAAGCAGTCATTATAAAGTTCTTTGTATTTTTATATTGGCATATTTTCAGTTCACTATCGAGGGTTTTCAATTATTAAATGTAAATTTTTTTCTCTGCTTTACCTCGACGATTCCACTTCATGATATGTACTTTAAATTATTCCGCAAATACTTATTAAAGGACAGCTAAATTCGATCATTTACATCTAAATAACGACAACAAAAGACACCAGCGAACGTTTTACTTATAAACAACATGCTTCTGATAACAAAATATTTGAAAATTTCAAACACTAAACGTGTGGTCTAGTCCTTACTACGTGAATCCAATTTTTATAAATTTTAAATTAAAATTAGAAAATGAATTTCTTCGCATATGTTTAAAAATAATTCATTTATTTATTTCTAAATAATCTTATACGAACGATTAGAATTTAATTCAAGCATTTTTCTCTCTGGGGAAGATGTTTGCAGATCCAGGGCTGACGTTAGACATTTCCGGGAAAGGGGATTGAACTTCTACGTCATTAAAAAATCGAAAATGCAGTCCGGGTAGAAATGGAAGTGGGAGTCAGGAATTTACCTTAACCCGGGAGAACTCGCTGCATGAGATTTTCTCTCACAGTCGTACTTTTTAAAGACTCTTATTTAAATCATTTTTCATTTTAATTAAAATTTCAAATTGTTTTACAATTATTTTACCTATTTTGTGAATAAAAGTACTAAGCCAACCAAAAAAAGGTGATATTATATGAATGTAAAGTAAAAAAAAAGCAATTGGGCATTCTCACTAGCGAGTTCTCCCGGGTTAAAAAAATTTGTATAGACGGCAGGACTAAACAGTTATACTTATTGTACAGTTGTTTATATTTTTATATTGGCATATTTTGAGTTCAATATGCAAGGTTTTCAATTATTTAAAATAAATTTTTTTGTCTTCTTTACCTTGACGATTCAACTTCATGATATGTACTTTAAATTATTCCTCAAATGCTTATTAACCCCTTGAGGGGCGGTGGGATATACTATATCCCTCATTATTCGAATCAAGACCCGCACCAGAAACTTTTATTTAAATTTTACTTTAATAATTTTGGTGGAAAAAAGTTGTAAAATTGCTTTTCCTCATTTTGAAATAAAATTATTCTAAAATTCCGGTGTGAATTGAACATTACAGGAACACAATTGCTTGCTCTTGAAAGGGTTATAGAACATGTGAAATCGATCAATAATATCATCTAAATAGCGATAACAGATGACGCCAGCGAATGTTTTCATTATAAACAACATGCTTCTGATAACAAAATATTTAAAAATTTTCTAGCGCTAAACGTGTGTTCTGGTCCTTACTACGTGGATCGAATTTTTATTAATTTCGAATGATAATTAGCAAATGAATTTCTTGCGCTTATGTTTAAAAAAATAAATCATTTATTTACTTCTAAATAGTGTTATAGGAGCAGTTAGAGTTTAATTCAAGGATTTTTCTCTGTGGGGAGGGTTTTTGCAGATCCGGGGCTGGCGTTAGAGATTTCCGGGAAAGTGGATTGCACTTCTAAGTCATTAATAAATAGAAAATGCAGTCCGGATAGAAATGGGACTAGGAACCAAGAATTTACCTCAAACAAATTCGTATAGATGGCAGCACTAATCAGTTGTACTTATTGTAAAGTTAATTGTATTTTTATATTAAAATATTTTCAGTTCAATATCGAAGGTTTTCAGCAGGGGTGTAGAGGAGGTTATACGGAGGTACACGCCGTATACCTTCTGGATTTTTTAAAGGAGCTCCGTATACCCAATGTTTCTCAAATAAAGCTATAGCATATTCTCTAGGCATGACGTTAATGGCTTTAGCGTATACCCTCTGCTTCTAGCGTGTACCTTCTGGTTTTTTCGCGACTGCAACAATGGTTTTCAGTTACATTATGTAAATTTATTTCACTTCTTTACCTCAACAATTCAACTTCATGATATGTACTTTAAATTAAATTATTGCTCAAATGCTTATTAAAGAACAAGCTGGTAGACGGGAGGTGCTGTGTTCAGTCCCAATCGCGCCCGTCGGCCTAATCGTTCGGAGTTTTCGTGGTTTTCTTCGAGCCTTGGACTTCCAAGCGTTAATACGGGTTAGGTTCCCTTAGAAAGACCCCCCCCCCCCACGAAGAGCACTCCCCCCCCCCCCCGATAGGGCCCATATCCCTCGTGTTGATAATTGGCCGACATAAACACAGTCAATCTAATAGTAAAATATTTGAAAATTTTCAAACATTAAACGCGGGTTCTGGTTTTTTCTACGTGTACCCAATTTTTATTAATTTTTAAGTAAAATTAAAAAATGAGTTTTCTGAGCATATGTTAAAAAAATTATTTCTTTATTTACTTCTAAATATACGAGCGGTCAGAGTTTAATTCAAGCATTTTTTTTTTTCTCAGGGAAGGATATTTGCAGATCCGGGGCTGACATTAAAGAGTTCCGGGAAAGGGCGTTGCAGGTTTATGACATTAATGAACAGAAAATCCTGTCCGGGTAGAAGTGGGAGTGGGCGATAAAGCTCCTGAAAGGAAGCATTCGTCGTTTCTGCTTCTTTTTAAGGTTTTATTTTATTAAAGAGGGTTTTTCTTATTACAAAAGTAAAATTTTATAAATATTTCACACTAGAACACCTGGAAGGAGTCGATCCGACTCCAACCATATGATTAAATGTCAACTGGAACCAGAAATTCTTTCATAAAATAAGTTAAAGTTAAAACAAGCAGATTTACGTTGAATAAATCAATCAAATAATTTTAAATAAAAATTCTGGTGTCAAATATTTTTATGAAACTTGAGTAAAATTTCCGGGCGTTCTAGTGTTAACGAAATCCTTCCCTAAATATTTAATTAATATTTACTATTTAGAACAATAAGTTGCTCTAATATAACTGTCAAAGATGGCAGCACCAGAGTGTACTACTTATTGGGATAACATTTCTATAGAACAATATATTGCATGGTTCGTACGGAATACCGTTATTTCTCCAGGAAAACTACCAGTATATTTTTATAGAAAAATAAATCTAGGTTAAACGCACAAAATTTCGCCTTCTTTTACGAAGAGATTTTCTATAAGATTATACTGGTGCTGAAAATTTTTTTGGTCTGCAAAATTCAAGAAGGTTCAAGAAGGTTGCAAAATTCAAGCCATGTATTAAATAGTAATACTTAGTCAATAAATCGCTAACATAGTACTAACAGTACCCAGAGTACTTATTCAAGTAAGAACATGTTTACAAGAAAAATATCTGTTTAATATTTAAAAAATTTTCGTATTTAACACATTTTTTTGGCTACTTCTTGCCACAAAGATATAAATTTACTAATTTTCGTTTAACTGCTTCAGAAAGGCTCGAAAATTAACTACTTATAATAAATTATTTTCTGCTAAATGCTTTTTTTTCTGGAAATATTCAACAAATAATTATTGAATAGTATTTATTATAGTGGTAATTTTTAAGATTTATTTTTCTTTAACCCTTTCACGGGCAAGTAATTGTGTTTGTCTAATTCATACCAGTATTTACAAAAAAAAATTATTTAAATTTAGGGAAAAGAAATTTCATAGCCTTTTTTTTCACCAAAGTTAAAAAATATTTAAAAAAAAATTTTGGTACGAATCTTCATTTAAGTGGGATAAAATATATCCCACCGTCATTTAAGGGGTTAAGTGCTGCTCGTCACTCAGTTTTCGAATTCCTCCCGGTAATGTAAAGTCTATGGGCATTTGATGCATTCTATTATTTAAAATATCGCTTCAGAAAATTAATATTTTTAACTTATTTTGTCTGTGTACTCTTCTTAAAGGATGTCTCTTTTTTTCTTAGATCTCAAAATATTCTAAAATCTACGCTTAATTTTATAAGAAGTGTTAAAATTTTACTCCCACTTCATTCACTTTTAACACACAAAATATTAAATTAAGTATAGATTCTTGAAATATTTTGACAACTAAGATAACTAGTTGGATGTGCTAATCCCAAAACTTTCTTCTATCTTATACATTTTAATACTTCAAAAAGTAGTTACACATGTTAATACTTCAATATTATTAGTTCAATACTATACCAACTTTCATTTTCTTCTTAAATTTCTACTTCAGCCAGTTAAACGAACTAAAAACAATTTAGTCTATATCATGATATCTGTTAAAGTTAATAGTTTTTCCTTATTCTGTTCTTATCAGCTGTTTGCTAATAGTCGCCTTAGCAGGAAGCGAGTTCCCGCCTTTGCACGAGCCGCCGATGGACAATAGAACTACGAAAAATCAGAAAAGTATACAAAATTCGCTATCACAGAGCCTCTTTACCGCGCAATATTTCCAAATTCAAGAAGCACCTGATTGCCATATCCAAAATTATGCACAAAAAATTTGGTTCAATTGTATACATAATTTTATACACTTTTCGATGGTACAATAAAGAAAATGGCACAAACATAGCTATTACATCGCCCCTTCCGGCAGATTCTTTTCAAATTCAGGGAGGACTTGCTTGCCATAGCCAGAAACATATACAAAAAATTTGGTTCAATTCTATGCTTCTATTCTTCATACACTTATTGATGGTACAATAATGAAAATGGCACAGACATCGCAACTATAGCCCCCTCCCCCCCTTCAGGCGGAATTTTTTCAAGTTCAGGGAGGGCCTACCGACCATAGCCTTACACGTACACAAAAAATTTGGTTCAATTCTATGCATAATTTTATACAGTTTTCGATAGTACAATAATGAAAAATGGAACAAACATCGCTATTACAGCGTCCCCTTCTGGCAGATTTTTGTCAAATTCAGGGAGGACTTGCTTGCCACAGCCAGAAACATGCACAAAAAATTTGGTTCAGTTATATGCATAACTTCATACACTTTCCGATGGTACAATAATGAAAATCGTACAGATATCGCAATTATAGCGCCCCCTCCCGGCAGAATTTTTCCAAACTCAGGAAAGACCTTCGTGCTATGACCAAAAACAACCACAAAAAATTTGGTTCAGTTCTATGCATAACTTCATACACTTTTCGATGGTACAATATTCAAAATGGCACAAAAATCGCACAAAAATCGCTATTACAGCGCCCGCTATAGGCGAATTTTTTCCAAATTAAGGAAGGACCTGCTTGCCATAGTCAACAACTTAAAAAACATTTTTGGTTCAATTCTATGTATAACTTCATACACTTTTCGATGGTACAATATTCAAAATCGCACAAAAATCGTTATTACAGCGCCCCCTACTGGCGAATTTTTCCCAAATTCAGAGAGGACCTTCTTGATATAGCCAAATACTTAAAATAATTTCTTTGTTCAATTCTATGTATAACTTCATACACTTTTCGATGGTACAATATTCAAAATCGCACAAAAATCGCTATTACAGCGCCCCCTACAGGCGATTTTTTTTCAAAATTCAGGGGGGATCAGCTTGCCATAGCCAAAAACTTAAAATAAAAATTTGGTTCAATTCTATGCATAACTTCATACACTTTTTGATGGTACAATGGCGACAAACACACGGACAGACGGACAGACAGACATTTTTTATAAACATGTTTTTTGGGATCTCTGACCCCTAAAACGTGTAAATCCGTCGAAAACTGGAACGCCGAACACTTTTCTTCTATTGCAGATAGAAGAAAGTAAAAAAAACATTTTATTAATCGAAATTTAAAAGAGTACAGGAGAAAATAAACTAGTTGGATGTGCCAATCCCAAAACTTTCTTCTATCTTATACATCTTAATATTTCAAAAACTAGTTACATATGTTTATACTTCAATATTATTAGTTCAATACTATACCAACTTTGATTTTCAACTTAAATTTCTGCTTCAGTCAATTAAACGAACTAAAAACGAGTTAATCTATATCATGATATTTGTTAAAATTAATAGTTTTTCCTTATTCTGTTGTTATCAGATGTTTGCGAATAGCCGGCTTAGCAGGAAGCGAGTTCCCGCCTTTGCACGAGCCGCCGATGGACAATAGAACTACGAAAAATCAAGAAAAGTATACAAAAATCGCTATCACAGAGCCCCTTTACCGAGCAATATTTCCAAATTGAAGAGGACCTGTTGGCCAAAGCCAAAAACATGCACAAAAAATTTGGTTCAATTGTATGCACAAGTTATACACTTTTCGATTGTACAATAAACAAAATGGCACAAACATCGTTATTACAGCGCCCCCCTTCTGGCAGATTTTTTTTCAAATTTAGGGAGGACTTGTTTGCCATAGCCAGAAACATACACAAAAAATTTAGTTCAATTCTATGCATAACTTCATACACTTTTCGATGGTACAATAATGAAAATGGCAGAGAGATCCGATTATAGCGCCCCCTTCTGGCGGAGTTTTTTCAAGTTCAGGGAAGACTTGCTTGCCATAGCCAGAAACCTACACAAAAAATTTGGTTCAATTATATATTTAAAGTCATACACTTTTCGATGGTACAATAATGAAAATGGTACAGACATCGTAATTATAGCGTAACCTTCCGGTGGAATTTTTCCCAATTCAGGGAGGACCTTCGTCCCATGACCAAAATCAAACACAAAAAAAAATGGCTCAATTCTATGCATAACTTCATACACTCTTCGATGGTACAATATTCAAAATCGAACAAAAATCTGTATTAAAGTGGCGAATGTTTTCCAATCCTACCGGCGAATGTTTTCCAAATTAAGGAAGGACTTGCTTGCCATGCCCAAGAACTTAAAATAAAAATTTGGTTCAATTCTATGCATAGCTTCATACACTTTTCGATGGCACAATATTCGAAATTTCACAAAAATCGCTATTACAGCGCCCCCTAGCGATTTTTTCCAATTTCAGGGAGGATCTGCTTACCACAGCCAAAAACTTAAAATAAAAATTTGGTTCAATTCTATGCATAACTTCATACACTTTTTGATGGTACAATGGCGACAGACACACGGACACACGGACAGACGGACAGACAGACATTTTCTATAAACATGTTGTCAGGTTCTGAGAAACATCTGCTATTAGAACTGGGGTTCCATATTATTTTGTCTTAATATATTATATATTGTATGGTCTGTGTACTGGAATTTCAAAATAACATCCTTTCCTTGTCTAAAACTGGATCTAAGCCTGGGCAAATGTACAGATGGAATGAAGGGGGAAAAGATGGTTGCCGAGGGGTTTGCCCAAACTTTTGAGATGTCTGTGGAAGATGGGGAGACAACGGCATTCCACGAACGAAGAAAAGAGCTTGGAATTCGAGCCAGGTAGAAAACCCACAGGGGGTTACGTTGAGAAAAGGCAGAAGGTTGCTAGGGGCAGGCTCTGCTGCTGAGACAGTCATTTGGAGCCGAGAGCGCAGGGTGGACAGTAGTTTCTGCGTATAGCTCTTAGATAAGAGCGTAGGGTAGGGTTGAAGGCTGGAGTGCCAAGCGCAAGGGGAGTTCCTTGGATCGCTCTGAGAGAGAGTTTAAGTTTGAGAGAGGCTCGGAGAGCTTAGGCTTAGAGCACATGTGTTGGGAGATTGAGATTGATCTCCGGTAAAGCTTATTTAACGTGTATAGAGTGAGAGTGAGATAACCTAGTTTTAACAGTACATAGCCAGCATTTACTGTATTTAATTTAATGTTGAACTGGATCACCTATATCCGAGTTTTAAGTGCAAATAGTGTTTGGTGCTGTGCAATTAGTGTGTAAATAAATTGTTAAATTAGTTAATTGAAAGTGTTGGTCTTCATTTAAACAATCCTCTCAGTACGTGACCGATATCACGTAATCATATCGGTGGTGGCAGCATATAAATAGAACGGAATTTCTTCAAAGTTGTGCGGACTAAGAGGAAACTCCGACAAATTGGTGGCAGCGGTGGGATAGAATCGTCTCAGACTAGTGACCAGCGAGCCGTGTTGCAGTGTGTTAGTGCCGGAGCACCCAGTGGAATTCTTGCGTGGAAATGCCGGATCGTCGAGCGGAAATTTAGAGAGATAAAAACCAAGCGTCGAGCAGAAATACAGAGTGTGTGTGCCCTATCATCGTTACAGCGAACCGAACTAAAGTGTTGTGCCCTATCGTCGTTACGGCGAACCGAAATAATGTTTGTGCCCTATCATCGCTACAGTGAATCAAATTACGGTGTATTACAGCCTGAGTGCTGAATATCATCAAAGTGACTTTAACCCCTTGGGGGCGAGCGACACGTATACGTGCCGGAAATAGGCCTAAGGATTCTCGTTTATCCTCACCAGTAAAATTTTACTGTAAAATTTGCCTTATTTAATCCGAGCATTTTCCCGATTTGAATAGACACAAATTTCTGTTTTTTAAAACCGGTATCAAAGTAATAAACATTTCGTAAAAGGCTCCCGTCGCGAAGGGGTTAAAGTGTGAAATATTGAATTCATCGTGAAACTACGTGTGAGCAGCGGAGTACCCCAGCAGATAAAGTATAAGGTAAGGTGTTTTGATCATTTCTGTCTGCTGACATTCTCGAACCAAATGTACTTGTTGTTGTATAATTAACAGTAATTTAAGATAATTTATGTGCAATAAAGTAATTGTGTTCAGATAGGTAGGAGATATTAAGAGCCATATTTACTATTGTTTTAAGAAAATGTCATAATAACTTGTACTAATATTGATTTTCTATTTTTTTTTACTAATAATGGTAGTGAACAAAATTAATGCATTGTCTTAATAAGAATTGGAAGGAATAGTTGAATTTACTTAAATCTAAATTATTGTTAAAATAATATTTAAATGAAGCGATACTGCTTTAAGCTTGAAGAGTTGATAACAAACGAGTAATGAACATTTGCTCAGAATTTTAATTGGCTAGAAGTAAATTTCGAAAAAAAAAAGGCTCACAGGAGAAAAAAAAAAAAAAAAAGACAGGCTCACAGGGGAAAAAAAAGTGAATGTTTTGATTGTATTTGTTTTAAGTGTGAGAACCAGTATTGAATTTGGAAGTATTTTATTGAAGATAATTGTAGAAATTTATAGGTGTATGTTATACAATTTTTCTTTATGTGGATGTTTCTATTGGCATCAATACTTTTATTCAATTTGCAACGTATCAGTATTATTATGTAAATTGTATGTTATTATCTAATGTATAAATTGGAATCTATAGTGCATAGTAATCAAATCGAAATTATTGTTTTACCTTTTGTTTTATTGGAAGTAAATTGTGTGATATCAATGGTTGCGGAAAATCAGATTACACAGTAGGTTAAATTAGAAATATAATACGTCGATTATCCGAAATGTATTAATTAATATAATAAGTGGAGGTAACTGTACTAAGGTAGAAATTTAGGAAATATTAATTTGGTAGGTTTAAATATTATTGTAGAGTGGTAATAGTAATCGGGGAAGATATGGCTTTCTTATTGAAACTAAAAAGGGTGGATCTTCAGATGATAGCCGAAGAATTGGGGGTTGAATTCACGGAAGTGGATACCAGATTTCAGCTTAAGAAAAAGATAATGGACAGCGATGAATATGACGAGGGGGCTGTTATGGAATTATCTAACACTATTGTTGCGGAACGATTAGAGCGCGAAAAGATAGAAAAACAGGAAAAATTACAGCGCGAAACGTTAGAAAAATTAGAGCGCGAAAAGTTAGAAAGAGAAGAGAGGGCTGAAAAAATAAGGATGGAACATGAATTAGAAATGGAGAGGCTAAGGGTACAAGGTTCGACAAATAACTCAAATGGGTCTAGGGAATCTAATAATGAAAGTAACCTAGAAAAATTGATCAAAAGTGTTAAAACTCTGTCTATCAAAGTACCAGAAGGGACTGAGGGATGGAATTTATTTTTCAACAGTTTAGAAAGGGCATTCAAAACTAAAAATGTACCGGAAAACCAGCAGGCCGAAATTCTACTGATTATGTTAGGAGATAAGGCAGATAATTTGTTAATTTATACCACTAGGTAACAAATTGAGAGTTATGAGGAATTAAAGGAGTTAGTTCTAAGGGAACATGAGCCGACACCGAAGGCGTGTTTGGAAAATTTTAAGAAGGCTAGGATAAACCAGAATGAAACTCATGTACAATTTGTATCGCGTCTAATAGCAACATGGGAAAATTATTGTAAGATTAGGGGTGCTGACTCATATGAAAAGGTCAACCAGTTAATAATTACGGATAAGTTATTAAACAGGCTAGATGAAGAAACCGCATCATATATTGGGTTAACTCACCAGAGTAAATGGTTGGAAGCTTCTAAAATTGCTAAAGAATGTGACAATTATTTTGACGCTAAACATAAGTCTTATGCCGTTACGTATAAAAGTTTTAAGGGTAAAGATAGGTATGGAAACAGTGAAAAAGTGAAACCGAGGGAGGATAGTAAATTTAGTGGTAATTGAGGCAAAACGGGAGTAATGAGACTAATGCTCTTTCGGGTAGGAAAACTGATTTTAAGAAACCTAGTGATGATTCAACTCCTAGATGCTTCAAATGTGGTTTAAGAGGTCATTACCAACGTTTTTGTAATAAAGTGGGTAATGAGGGAAATAATAATGCTAGTAAAGGGCATGAACAGAAAGCGGGTGTAAATAAGATTGTCGTGAAAGGAAATAAAGAGTTACCTAAGGGAGCTATTGTGGCGAGGATATCGGCAAAGGCGAGAACAGAGAACTAATGTTTTTGGTGAGAAATTAAATAAACTTGAGAAAATTGAAGTTAGTGTAAATGGGCAAAAAGCGAAAGGGTTGGTTGATTCTGGATGTGAAATTAGTGTTATTCATAAAGATTTGGTACCGGAAGAGAAAGTAAAAGGAGCGGTTAGTATTTATTTACAAGGATTATTTGGGGAAGCAGTTAAATCACCGTTGGTTAAATTACCATTAGCTATTCCGCAATTCGGACAAACTAATATAATTCATCAGGAAGTACTTTGCGCGGTAACCTATAATTTTAATGAGCAGGTAATTTTACATCCCGAGGTGATTAATGAGTTGTCAGGGGTCAGTCGCGAGGAGCCATTGCTAGAGTCCCAAGAATTAGAAAGTTCGGAAATTAGCATTGATAACTCGAGTGAAAGGAAAGATATGAATAGCGATAATTGTAATGTTTACGCAATAGAAGCGAGATCGGAAAATTTACAAAGTCAAAATGCAGAAAAAACGGAAGTGGAGGAAAATAATAAAGTTACCGCTAGTAATTCAGATATGATTAAGAAATCCCAATTGGAATACAAAAATTTAGAGAGAGTTTGGGAATTAGCAAAAATGTCTAAAGGAGATTATAATATTGTAGATGGTTTATTGTATCATAAAGAGAAATTGTTAGGCGAAACTATAGCGCAATTAGTAGTACCCAAGGTAAGAAGAGAAGAAATCCTAAAATTAGCGCATACTTCGGTATTTGGAGGGCATCATGCAGACAAGAAAACGTTACAGAGAATCAGGTATTCGTTTTATTGGGATGGGATGGCGAAATAAACTAAACAATTTTGTGAGTCATGTTTACAGTGCCAATTGACTAGAGGGGTTAAAGTGAATGATAGAGCTCCTATTTCCCCAGTATCGCGGCCAGAACTTCCATTTCAGGTGGTTAATATTGATTTAAGTGGGCCTATTGATCCTAAAAATTCACAAGGGCATCAATATATACTAACCTTAATTGACCAGCATACTAGGTGGGCGGAAGCAATACCCCTAAAAAGTTTAACTGCTAAAACAACGTGTGATGCATTACTTCAAATATTTACAAGGACAGGAATTCCAAATATAATCGCGTGTGATAATGGAACCAATTTCACTGCCGACTTAACGAAAGAATTTGAGAAAAGGTTAGGGGCTAGTCCACGATTTTCGACCCCACAGTACCAACAGTCTAACGGTCTTGTGGAACGTTTTAATCAGACGCTTAAACGTATGTTGCATCATACGATTAGGGAAGAAGGGAAAAGATGACATGAACAAATACCATTTATATTATGGGCGTATAGGGAAGTGCCCAATTCTACGACCGGAATCGCACCTTTTCAATTATTATATGGTAGAGCGCCGGAGGGTCCTTTATCAGTTCTCAAGTCATCCTGGGCAGGAGAAAATAAGGGGGCACAGTTAGATACTATGCCGATTAATAAGTATTTGAATAAACTTAGGGGACGCTTAAAAAGAGCCGCAAATGAGGCAAAATTATCGTCCGAGGTGCAACAAGGCAGAATGGCCTATCATTCTAACTTAAGGTCAAAAGAAAAAACGTTTGAAGTAGGCGATAAAGTAACACTGTTAATCCCCGATTCAACTAACAAGTTACATTCTAGGTGGCAAGGGCCGGCAATTATTGTCGAAAAACGAAACAGGCATTCGTTTATAGTTGAATTAGCCGACGGGAGTAGGAAGCACGTGCACCAAAATAAAATAAGAGAATTTATTGCTAAGTGTAATATAGTGAATATTGTTTTTGAAAGTGATGAGTAATTTGGAGAAGTTGGGGAAATTCCTATTTTAAACCGGGAACAAGAGGTAGAACGGGATATAGAAAGGTTCGAAATAAAAGGGTTATCTAATAGTCAAGTCAAGGATATAAAATCCATTTTGAGGGACAATAAAGAGGTATTTATGGGTCCTGTGCGACCAGCGGAAGTAGGGGAGCACCGTATTGATTTGAAATGTGATTTGATGTGGCAAGGAAAAAGCCAAAGTTATATAGTGTACCTGTTGCTTACAAAGAGGAAGTAGATAGACAGATTCAGGAGTTATTAGAGTTAAATCTAATCGAAGTATCAAATGAAGAAATTAGTCATCCAATTGTTTACGTGGCGAAAAAAGACGCAACTGTTAGGCTTTGCATTGATTATAGAGCTTTAAATTCAGTAACGCAGGTCCCAACATTTCCTATGAAAGATTCGCAGGAAATCGTGTATACTGTGGAGACAGCTAAATATTTATCTACCATTGATTTATTGAGGGGTTATTGGCAAATTAAGATGGCGGAGTAATGTAAACATTTGACAGCTTTTACAACTCAAAATGGGACTTATCAGTGGCGTACTATGCCTTTTGGTTTATCAGGGGCGGCTGCTACGTTCCAAAAAGATATGAATGAGGTTCTTCAAGGTCATCGGAGGTATTCACAAGCATATATTGATGATGTCATCATTTTCTCCGACACCTGGGAAGGGCATTGTGAGCATGTTAGGTCTGTCACAGAAGAACTCAAAAATAGAAATTTTACGATTAGGCTGGACAAATGTAAATTTGGAGAGAAATTGACTAAGTTTTTAGGTCATGTAATTGGGGGTGGAACGCATGCACCTGATGAGGAGAAAATAGGAGCAATAAGAGGCTTAAAGAGACCGAAAACTAAGAAGGAAGTTAGATCCGTTTTGGGATTAATGGGATTTTACCGGTCTTGTATTCCAAATTAGGCAGAAATTGCTATACCTTTTACCGACCGAATTAACTAAAGGGAAGGTTAAAAATACTATACCATGGGATGAAAGGGCAGAAGAAGCATTTAATACCCTTAAAGATGGATTATGTAACGTGACACGTTTGGCTACACCTACCGTAGGCCGGGAATATCAGCTTCACACCGATGCTTCAGACCTGGTAGTAGGATGTTGTCTTACTCAAAAAGATGAAAAGGGGCAGTTTAAACCGATAGTTTTTGCCAGTCAGAAATTATCAGGGGTTCAGCGGGCTTGGCCGAGTATAGAGAAAGAGGCTTGGAGTTTGCGGAAGTTTGAAAAATGGACATATGGATCTCAAATTGAGATCATAACGGATCATAATAGATTAAAATTTCTCACTGAAACAACCCCAAGGTCCCCCAAACTCACTAGATGGGCTCTTGCCTTGCAACGCTGGCACCTGAGTATTTCTCATCGTCCAGGAGCGCAACATTTGAATGCTGATGCAATTTCTAGGCTACATAGGAAGAGCTGGGAAGAACAGCCAGTTGCTAGCCCATCGGCATCAATGACTAAATAGTGGACAAAAAGAGATGTCATCACGTTTCA
Organism: Maratus speciosus; assembly: GCA_963932465.1. Classification (NCBI taxonomy): domain Eukaryota; kingdom Metazoa; phylum Arthropoda; class Arachnida; order Araneae; family Salticidae; genus Maratus; species Maratus speciosus. The sequence continues at coordinate 217,999,125 of OZ010799.1, read as the reverse complement.
AAAAATTTTTTTTATGTATGTGTAATTTTATTTGAATTTTGTGTTTATAATAGTGTATTAGAATGTGTAGTTTTTCTGTAATAATAATATTAGTACACGGTTCATTAGAGATGTCAGTAGATAATGTTCAGACACCTTGATATATATAGGTAATAATAATAAAGAAGAAACCTGCAAAGAGACTATTGAACTCTTCTGTGATATTACTATATGTTTGGGGAAAATTGGCCCCTAAATGGCATATTTTCCGCTAAGGTGTGGGGTTTCAGGTTCTGAGAAACATCTGCTATTAGAACTGGGGTTCTATATTATTTTGTCTTAATATATTATATATTGTATGGTCTGTGTACTGGAATTTCAAAATAACATCCTTTCCTTGTCTAAAACTGGATCTAAGCCGGGGAAAATGTACAGATGGAATGAAGGGGAAAAAAGATGGTTTCCGATGGGTTTGCCCAACCTTTTGAGATGTCTGTGGAAGATGGGGAGACAAGGGCATTCCACGAACGCAGAAAAGAGCTTGGAATTCGAGCCAGGTAGAAAACACCCAGGGGATTACGTTGAGAAAAGGCAGAAGGTTGCTATGGGCAGGCTCTTCTGCTGAGACAGTCAGTTGGAGCCGAGAGCGCAGGGTGGACAGTAGTTCCTGCGTATAGCTCTTAGATAAGAGCGTAGGGTTTAGTTGAAGGCTGGAGTGCCAAGCGCAAGGGGAGTTCCTTGGATCGCTCTGAGAGAGAGTTTAAGTTTGAGAGAGGCTCGGAGAGCTTAGGCTTAGAGCACATGTGTTGGGAGATTGAGATTGATCGCCAGTAAAGCTTATTCAACGTGTATAGAGTGAGAGTGAGATAACGTAGTTTTAACAGTACACAGCCAGCATTTACTGTATTTAATTTAATGTTGAACCGGATCACCTACATCCGAGTTTTAAGTGTAAATAGTGTTTGGTGCTGTGTAATTAGTGTGTAAATAAATTGTTAAATTAGTTAATTGAAAGCTTTGGATTTCATTTAAACAATCCTCTCAGTGCGTGACTGATACCACGTAATCATATCGGTGGTGGCAACATATAAATAGAACGGAACTTCTTCAAAGTTGTGCGGACTAAGAGGAAACTCCGACACATGTTTTTTGGGATCTCTGACTCCTAAAACGTGTAAATCCATCGAAAACCGGAAGTCGGAAAATTTTTCGATTACAATACTTTCTTCTATTGAAGATAGAAGAAAGTAAAAAGAAAAGTGTCCAGTTAAACTGATGGCATTGAGCTCGCAGTCTATTCACACTAACTGTATCTTATACTCTTACTTCAAAGAATAATGCCTTTTGAAAAATAAATTAAGGGGTGATTACAACCCTCCTGTTTCACATCTTTAAACTTAACCAATAAGCCCCCAATTCTCATCAGGGAAGCGCCTTATCAGAATAAACCGGTATACAAAATTTGAAGCAAATCGGTTAGTAAAACCCATTTATCTAAATTAAGGGGGTTGTTAGGCCCCCGTCCCCCCCCCCCCCTTTATACTTAACCAATGAACCTCCAAATCTAATTCAGGAAGCGCCTTATCATAATAAACCGGTATACCAAATTGGAAGCAAATCGGATAAGAAAACACATTTATCTAAATTAAGGTGTTATTACCCCCCACCACCGATCCCTCCTTTATACTTAAACAATGAACTTCCATATCTAAGCAGGGAAGCGCCTTATCAGAATTAACCGGTATACCAAGAGTTTTAGAAATATTCTAACTTACGACTACTATGAATTTGTTATGGGTAGAAATTTGAAATTTTACATGGCTGTTACTCTTAACCCTTTCAGGGGTAAGCAATTGTGTTTCTGTAATGCCGAATTTACACCGGAATCTTCAAAAAAAGTTATTGCAAAATAAGTAAAAGCAATTTTACGACTTTTTTCCGCAAAGTTAGAGAAGTAAAATTTAATAAAATTTTTCTGGTGCTAATCTTCATTAATCGTAGGTGAGATATAATATATCCCACCGCCCCTCAAGGGTTAAGAAAAGCACACAAAAAACAGAAATAAAGAATATTAATATCTTGAGGAGATATTTTAAATATAAGAATGCATCAAACGCCCATACACTTAACGTTAGCAAGGGGAATTGGGAAACTGTATGACGAGCCGTCTTAATAAGGATTTTCTTTTTTGTAAAAATAAAATAAAATAAATATTTAACGAAATTCTTCCACGAATATTTAGAAAATAATTAATATTGAATAGCAATAATTTACTTCCAATAATTATAATAGATGGCAGCACTAGACAAAATTACATACTGGAATTCTATGAATACTACATGAGATCCTATGATCATGTTTACTATGAAAAATATTAGTTTGATATTTAATAAAATTTTTCGAATTATAAACTTTAAAGGCCACTTTTGCAACGAGGATTCAATTTTATAAATTTTCATTTATCTTCTTTCAGAACGGCTGGGAAATTAATAAAAATAAATTATTTTCTACTATTATTTTTCTGGAAATATTCAACAAATAATTGTTGAATATTATTTATTATGCTGATAAATTTTAAGATTTTTTTATGGGGATTTTCTTTCTTATGCAAATAAAATATAATAAATATTTAACGAAATACATCCACAAATATTTAATAAATAATTATTATTAAAAAGCAATAATTTACTTCAATGCAATTATAATAGATGGCAGCACTAGAAAATATTATTTAATGGAGTATTATTAATATGAATACATGTGATCCTATAATCATGTTTACTATGAAAAGTATTAGTTTGATATTTAATACATTTTTTTTTTTTTTTTTCGTATTTAAAACTTTTTTTGCCTACTTTTAGAACGAGGATTCAATTTTGCAAATTTTTATTTAACTTCGTCCAACAATTGTCGTAAAATTAACTATAGAAAATGAATTATTTAATGTGAAGTATTTGTATCATATTTACACCCAAGTTATAAATCACAAATAGAATGAAATATTTTTTATGAAATATTGACTACTAGCTTATCCGCCCGGCGTTGCTCGATCCCGTTAAAAAAAAGAAAAATAGCAGAAACGCAAAAAAACTCTAAAAATCGCTGCACAAATTCCGAACAGACTTTATTGAAAAGAGAACAAAATTTACTATATTGAGCAAGAAAATTAAAACAAAATTCCTTTTCATAATGTGAAAAATTCCCAAACAAAACACTGTAAAACTCACGAAAATTTTTTTCAAAAGTCGCAGAGGAACAAAGACTATATTGGGTTAAACGGTTAAAATCGCCGAAAAACACTAAAAACTCTAAAAATCGCGAAAGATTCGAAAATCGGTGGATGTACCGAATAAACTTTATTGAAAAGAGCACAAAATTTGCAATATTTTGCTAAAAGATCAAAATCAAATTCATTTTAGTAATGTGGATAAATCTCAGAGAAACTATTAAAAAAACCTGTTAAAAATCTCATAAAAATTGCTAAAAATGCAAAACTCGCAGGCAGAGGACAAAATTTACTACAGTGATCTAAAACATTCAACCGGACCCGAAAAAAAAGCTAAAAATCAGATTGAAAATCGCAGAAGACATAATGAGGCTAAATATTCGAATCCGAACTCATTTTACTAATTATAGTAAAATCGCATAAAATATCACGAAAAAAATAAAAAATCGCTGTACTTTTTTTTTTGTAAAGAGAGCAAAATTTATAGCATTGAGCTAAAAAGATATAATCGAATTCTTTTCACAAATGAAAAAAAAAAATCTCCGCGATATAAAAATAAATAAGAAAACAAACTAATAAGAATAAACTGGCTGAAAATTGAATAAAGAAATGCTTGAAATTCAAAAATCGTAGAGAACAAAATTTACTACAGTGGACTAAAACATAATAACCGGAATTCTTTCACGAATGTCAAAAATCGATGCATGGATTTTTTAACAAATTTACGAAATATTTAATAAATTATGAACCAAAACTCCGCCCTTTATTTCCAAATAATAAATGTGTATCAGCTTCAGACAGTGGTGACAAATCTTATAAAGCAGAAATCTATCAGCCACTAATGTTGACGTAATAACAAAGGTGTCAACGACCTACAGTAACGCTTTTACTTTATCATACATTTTTTCACTTCTAGATATCGCATAATTTAAAATTTTCACTATCGAATAGAACAAAAAACGCATTATAAAATTAAATCTTAAAAAATCACTTCTTATTATTAATATTATATTTATTAGTTTAAAGCTACGAAACCTGTGCAAATATAAATATAATAAATATATATAATAAATAGATACTTTGAATATAATAAATATGTATTCAAAGCCTAGATATAAAAAAATGCTGCATTTTTTTTTATTATTATTATTTCCCTTCTACTTCTTTTTGTCGGTATTGGGAAATATTTTTTAAAAATCGCTAAAAATATATTATTTATTTCTAATTATGGTAATAGATGGCAGCACTAAACAATTTACCTATAAGTTAATTATATAATCAATATTTCTCACGAAATAGGTTTTAGAAGAAGAAAATCGTTCCTTGAGAAATATGTGAAGTATGTGGCGCTGTGTAGCACGGTTCTACTCCAGTGTTGCCAGATGGGCTATTTTTTTTAAAATTCAGATGTTTTGATTGGCACCACTTTTTTGAAATGATAAAATGCGCATAGCAACCCTTTCTTGAAGCCGGGATCACTACCCACCGTCACGTGATGGTGGGCAGAGAAAGCGTGCCAAACCGGTTTTTCTCCTGCCAAAATCGCCTCAGAATTTCCCTCTGGTTCCCGCTGAAACTTTATCGCGTCAGCGTTTCTCTTGCACGAATCAAATCCGAGAGTTGCCAATAAGGAGATCACCGCCAGAAAAGACAACCTTTTGGCGATGAAAGCAGAAACATGTTAGCTTCAAGTTCTGTCCGAAAGAACAATGGGATTCGGCCTCTACTTCTTATCTTTACTCTGAGAATGCGCCTTATTTAATGACACATTAATTAAGGCAAGGAGAAAGGGAATTTTACCGTTTCAAAAAAGTGGTGCCAATCAAGAAATCTGAATTTAAAAATAATAGCCCACTAGCAACACTGTTCTACTCGGTTCGTCTGCTTCAATATGCTCAACCAATAATCTCTTTGATCATTGAGATGCAGCCAATGAAGATCAATTGCCTGCGATAGAGGCGCTGGTATGGGGTTACACGGTTCTATTCTATGCTGTTGCCATTGCCTTATTTAAGTCCAAAGCCGCGACAGGATATTAACACTATTTCGTGTGAAGTCCTTATCTATTCTATGTTCATGATCAATATAATCAAAAGTTTAAAAAAGTACAAATCGAAACGTTGAAGAAATCATGTTTATTGCTACGTTTTTGTCTATGTTTGTATATATTATTTTTCGCATAAACTAATTCATTAATTGTAAAACCGATACCTAATTTTATTAAGTGCACTACATTGAGGATACAAAAAAATAATGGAGTGATTTGACAAATATTTATAGAAGTTTTAGTGTTTTAAACACAGTAATGTATTAAACTTTAAACTTATTTCAATATTTTTAAAAAGTTTTAAACTCTCAATTTTTACCCACAAAATGATTTTTTTTTCTTTTTTGCCAAAATCAGTTTTTTTTTTTAAAGTATAACCTGTAATAATATGCGTATATAATAAGTAAATGTTCACCAGTAAGAAAATATTCTTCAAAGTTTGTCATAGGGTACCCTTAACATTATACTAAAATCAAAAATGATGATACGTCATAATCTAATATTTAGCTCACTAAAATAATTTATCTTGAAAAAATATTCTTCAAATGAAGATACGTTATAATCTAATGTTTAGCTTACTAGAAAAAATTAACTTGAAAAAAATATGCTTCAAAGTTCTTCACGGGGTACGCTTAACATTATATTAAAATCATTCTCGAAGATACTTAATAATTTAACGTTTATCTCATTAGAATAATTTATCTTGAAAAGATTGGTTTTCCAGTGAGTGGAATTAGTAGCAAATTATATAAGAAACGCCCTAGAGAAAGGGGATACAGAAAAATATGCACGAAATTTTTTAAAATATCTGATAAACACTGACTAACCTTTTCTTTATCTTTAATATCCTGCCTTCGAGCCCATGCCAACAATCCTAAGTATATCAACATAATATTGATGATCGTCATATATATAGTCACGTTATCAGCAAATCCAGCATTTGCAAAAACATAGCTGAAATCGACTGTATTCGGAGCGACGAAGAAACCACCACCAAATGACGTCAGATGGTTGCATTTACACTGCGTAAGTGCAACTGTGGCATTTTCAACCTAAAAATAAAATGAAATAAAAATTAATCAAATTATTAAAAAAAATCTATTAGCCCCTTTGATCACATATACTAGACATATAGATTGTTCAAAATCCTTGATTTTTCATACCAGTAATTCTGTACAGAAGTTTTTGCCTAATTAAATTATAGTAATTCTGCGGTTTGATTAGCAAAACGTTTCCATTTAAAATTACTCGTGGCAAAAAATTTAAAAATTCCGTACGACATCGAAATTTTTTAATTAAAACAAAAAACGCAAAACTGGTAAATCTGTCAAACACAGGAAATACGTGAAAATAAATAGAAATGAGAGTTCTTTTTATATTCAAAAATTTAGATTTCATACCGGAAATTTTTAAAGAAGAATTCTTTCTTTACGTAATCATATACTAGACGTCTTATTAAATTATTTGGCTCTATTTTCAAATTTAACAACTCTCCAAATCCTTGGAAAATGTCTATTATCTGTCCTATCCCTAAACCTGGCAATAATCATTCTGATCCTACTAGTTATAGACCTATCTCTTTACTTCCATCTCTTAGCAAGGTTGTTGAACGCGTCATTAGGGCTCAGTTACAACAACACATTGATCAGAACAATATTCTTAGGCCCGAGCAGTTTGGCTTTAGGCCCAAGCACTCAACACAACACCAGCTGTTTCGTGTTGTAGAGTTTCTTGGCGAAAAGCTCAACGCGAAGATTCCAGCTGCCGCCACTTTTTTGCATGTCGCAAAAGCTTTTGACAAAGTCTGGCATGAAGGCCTTATATACAAATTGATAAAGCTTGGATTCCCTGCCAGACTTATATTTTTAATCTTCTCATACCTTTGCGACCGCTCCTTCCGCGTCCGCATCAACAATATCCTTTCTGCAATATTCCTTATCCTAAGTGGGATATTTTAAGGCAGTGTCCTCGGCCCACTCTTATTCAACCTATTTTTTATTGACATACCACGATCACTCCATACTTATTTAGCTCTCTATGCGGGCGACACAGCAATTTACGCTTCAGCCCACCTCCCGTACACACTATACAGACGCCTACAGGCTCACATCGACCTTTTTATTAACTGGTGCAACCTATGGCGTGTTCGCATCAATGAAAGCAAAACTTCAGCTGTTTACTTTTCTAGAAAACTAACCTATCCAAATAGACTTACTATCAATAGCACCACCATCGAGTGGACTAAGTACCTGGGGTCACTCTTGACCAACGACTTACTTGGAAACATCACTTTCGTATCATCAGCGGGAAAGTCGCTGGGGCCTCTGCTCTTGCCATCTATAACAAATACACTCTTTACAATGCCTGCATTCTTCCCATTATGACTTACGCCTGCCTCATTTGGGGATTCACATGCAAATCATCCATGGACAGTCTCAGTCAACTACATAATAAACACTTACGCATTGTACGTAACGCCTCACGGTACCTCCGTAACTCCACTATCCGTAGAGACCTTAATACCCCTACCTTCCGTAAAAGAGTTATCGACCTCTCAAAAAAGATTTATGGTAACTTATACAACTTCCTAATGAAATTCTGGCTGCGCTGCCTGAGTACGATCCCTGTGAGCCTGAGCATAGAAAACGCCGCAGATTCTCCATTATTATGGACGTTGAGGGAACTTGAGTTCTCCACCACTGGCAAAATTTACTTTTTATTTCTTTCCTAAACTTTACTCATTATCTTAACTTTTTATATTAAAAAAAAATATATATGTATATATAATAATAATAATAATAAATTTACTGCTAATATCCAGCAACTACGATCCTTGGATCATTTTACTGTTACCTAGTAACAAAAGAAAAAAAATGTATGGACCCTGAAAAGTGCCTTTTTTTGTTTCCTGTGACATAACATCTGTCACACCATTTACCAGCCTTGTCCGACAGCTTGTCAGCGTAACTTTCTTAACTGTGCTTAACATATTTTTTATTCTTAATTTTAACTTTTATTCCTTTTATTTTATTTTTTCTTAATCAGTAAGTTTCTTACTTTTTATATCTTAAATACCACTTTTCTTTAAAAGTATTTTTCTACAATTTATATCTTTATTTTATTTAAAATTTATAGTAGTTTTAAAACTACAGTTAGACTTTCTATCCCCAATGGCTCACTAATAATAAGACAATCATACATAGACTGGGCGTAAAGTTGCTGTCAACTCGGAAGCCCCTTAAACAAACACTGATAAGCCACTGTTAACGTCTTATTCTATCCTTCTATTTTCTACTGTGGATTTCATGTAACAGTGAAATCCCGCCTTCCTATTTTCGTATTGGCTACCTGTTGGGCCACTTACTTAAATAGACTTTCCTCTCTCTTTTTCTCTCATTCTGTCTTTGATTCTCGACAGTGACGCTGGGAGTTATCGACACTCTCTATTACAGTAGTGTTTCCACTACACTTTGACTAACAATTCCTGTTTTTTCTTATGGTGTGCAAAACAAAAACTCATCGACAGGGCGTGGATTTGTTCTACAAATGGGTAGCCCCTGGAACTGTATGCTGCTCACTGTTCACGTATAGATTGGGAACAGATGTTATATATTCCCGCGGCCGCCATTTTGGATTTTTTCTTGGCGTGAAAATCTCTTTTCCGCCAAGAATATTTATGCGCATGTTAGGCTTAACGGGGTTGCCAGAACACGTCACTCGTCGGGGTTGCCTTATCGATAAACGCCAACAAAACATCGCCGAGAAATCCAGGATGGCGGCCGCGGGAATATATAACATCTAAGCCATAGATTGTTCAAAATCCTTGATTTTTCATACCAGTAATTCTGTACAGAAGTTTTTGCCTAATTAAATTATATTAATTCTGCGATTCCATCAGCAAAACATTTCGATTTAAAATTATTCTGCGATTTGATTAGCAAAACGTTTCCATTTAAAATTACTCGTGGCAAAAGAAAATTAAAAATTCCGTACGAGATCGAAATTTTTGAATTAAAATCAAAATCACAAAACTGGAGAATCTGTCAAACACAGGAAATACGTGAATAGAAATAGAAATGGGAGGTTTTTTTTTCTTTTTTAATTCAAAAATTTCGATTTCACACCGGAAATTTTCACAGAAAATGTTTTTCTTTATGTAATCATATACTAGACGTATAGATTGTTCAAAATCCTTGATTTTTCATACCAGTAATTCTGTACTGAAGTTTTTGCCTAATTAAATTATAGTAATTCTGCGATTCCATTAGCAAAACGTTTCCATTTAAAATTATTCTGCGATTTGGTTAGCAAAACGTTTCCATTTAAAATTACTCGTGACAAAAAAATTAAAAATTCCGTACGATATCGAAATTTTTGAATTAAAACAAAAAACGTAAAACTGGCAAATCTGTCAAACACAGGAAATACGTGAAAAGAAATAGAAATTGGAGTTTTTTTTTTTTTTTTTTAATTCAAAAATTTCGATTTCATTCCGGAAATTTTCAAAGAAGAATTTTTTATTTATGTAATTTTGAAATGTCTTTCTTAAATAAAGAAAAGAATAATATTGGAAGTTCCTGGTATGAATGAGAAATTCTGAAATAAAAATTGGCCAAATTGGCCCCCTGGCGTTTGTACCTTGACGAATCACTTGCGCCCATACATTCCTATACAATAAATGATTGCTACAGTATCCTGTACCAACCCTTAAAGTTTGTACCATGAATTTCGAATCACCCTGTATATATATTAGATCTATATAAATGAGAATTTGTGTTATTTATAAGAACTTTTTTTTTCTTATTTACTAATAAATTTACTTACATAACATCCAGCTCCAGACCATATTCTTAGATCGTAATTGTAGAAATAACAACCGGATGTATAAATTCGTACCGAATAGTTAGTAGAAAAATCTCGAACAGCTTCGCCGTGAGTAAAATTGAAGGAACTCTCAAACAACATCTCTTCTGGCATTGAACCATTTTGGGCAGTACTATTAGCTTCAATAATTCCCAAATAGAAATATCCAGTTCTGTTTTGAATGATCTCATTTGATAAAAAGAGGTCATAAGTTCCTAAAAAATATAAAGCAAAATTATTCATCACGATTACATCATTTGTAAATAAGTAAATAAATGAATAAATCTAACGATTCCGAAGTGCGTGCGTTGGTTGGAATTTCCTTGGAATTTTCTGGTATGAATGATAAAAGGTGTGATAGAAGTGACTAGATAGTTTGAAATTTCTTATGCTATCCTATAATCTAGCAGTCTTCAATGACTGCTTGAGTTACCGCTTAAGATGCCTTGATCAAAAAGGGCGCTCTATCGATCAACAATCGAGTACCCAACTTCAATTTGGATTCAGCCCCTAAAATAAGCTTGTTTTAAAATAATTAATTTCTCGGAAACTTGTCGCACGAATTGCATAAAAATTTGTTTTTAGGCTAATTGCAGGGTGTAGAGTTCATTTATGCTGCGAGAATTGTGTACTGCTATTGGAAAAAAAAAACAAAGTTATGGTTAATTTTAATATGTAGATGGCCCCCAAAGAAAATTTTATATACATCATTTAAAAGTAGACTTTATTACCAATCGTGTGGTACCAGTAACTTTCTTCTGCGATAATTTTTTGCAGAGTTAATTAGGGGTGTTTACTTTTTTTTTCCACGACTACAGTCTTTTGATAAATCCACCACAACGGCAATTCTATCGTTCATTCAAAAATAAGTGAGACACGGAGTAAACATAAAAGTTGCAATTTACGCCAAGGAGTTTCAATTTCGCACTTTTTCACTTGTTTATCGATTTTATAAAAATAAATAATTAAGTATTTGTTTGCAATAAAAAATAGAAAAAAATTGTTGACAAATAGTTAATGTTTGAAAATTTGACTAATCAATTCAACAATTGCGATAATTTATTTTTATATTTCTTCATTAAAACATCATCAATATTTTTTATCGGAGTATTAAGTTGTAACACCTTTTTATTAGTTTTTTAAAGATATTTCCGTCTCAGCCTTGCTAAAATGTAACCTTTTTCGGGTTTTTTCTTTTTTTGGTTAATATATATATATATATATATATATATATATATATATATACATTTTTTTTTTGAGAGAGAGAGAACTTAATCTTCTTTTTTTTAAAACACTAGAGGTCTCTGACCCCTACGAGCTACGCTCGTCAACCCCGTCCAGACATCGCAGACTCTAAATGCACGCTAATTTGATCGGCTTTAAAAAGATTTCGAAAGATTGAATTATAATTTAAAAAACAGTGGCGATCTCCCTATAAACGGATTTCTATTCATTTCACTTTGATTGGGGAATTTTAACGCCAAATTAGCTGAGGTACTACTTGATTATCCCGTCGACCCATTTCGCCAAATTATATAAATCGCCAAACCACTCGCCAAATTATACAAATTGACATAATTTTTATTTTAAATAACGAAAGAACAAATAAATTAGTACAACATTAATAAAAATACAAATAAAACGTCGAAATAAAAATAACTTGATGACGACGTAGACACGTGTAACTTGCTTTTAAAGTCAAGTTAATGTGACATTTACGATCAACCATTATTGGCATCTAATCTTATAGTTTGGCGAATGATAGATTTTTGGTCGACGGAATAACTAAGTAGTACCAAAGATACAATCGCTGTTTTCGTTTTTGATTAAGTAAAATAAGTTAAACATTTCAAAATAAGCTAATATAAAAGGAATTAAGTAAACAGAGTCTTTGTCTCCTGGAATTTTTTAACAAAGCGAAAGTTCTTTTAAATGAGACATTTTAAATTAATCGTTTTTAATCTGATGTAATTTTGACCAAGCTATTGTTTTTCGTTTAAATATTCACTCGAAAATACTTTTGTTAGAAATAAAATATTATTTGCGCTTTCCTAACAAAAATAGTTGAAAATATCTTCTCAAAATATCAAATAAATGTCTCGCGCAATTTCTAAATTTACACTGTTTTGCAATTTTATTTTTTGTTCATTTTATGTAATAACTGTAATGTGACATAAATATGACGTAATTTCTCCTATTTAAGACTTCTAACGCATGTTAATGAATTTATTATTTTACAATATCCTTTCTCTTTTAAAATTCACGTGTATAGTTTTTATGACATAATTTTTAATAAGTTCCTGCTTTTTATACGTAATTATTTAATTCTAATTTGAAAGTTTTTTTTCTGTTTATAATAGTCACGTGTAAATAAATTTTTAATTTGAAGCAAATTTGAACCGCTGTTTATACAGTTGACAACAGTTTAAATTAATACCATTTTCTAAGATAATGTAAAAAATATCTCTAGAAATGCTGAAAATTTGAATTTAAAATAGAAATTAAACCTCAAAAAATGAGTCAAATTAAAAAAAGAAATACAGTCTGCACACCGTGAACTTCAAACGTATAAAATGATCTAAAAATGATTCAATTCCGATGAATAGTTTTTGCTCCTATAAAACTTTTTTAGTGGAACGATTTTGTCCAACTTTAGCATTAAATATCTCTTAAAATAATTCTTCGATTTGAAAACTGTCTGCATCAGCGTGTTTATCAAACATTTCTGTATAATACCGCCCATTTTCATATTTTTGTATGCATTATTTTTCTAATATTAACGAAGAATGACCCCCGGTCACAAAAAATTCAAAACCGGCGGCGGTGACAGCGGTAGTTACTTTTTTTTTAGAATAGAGGGAAAGTAAACAAATACCAATCAAATTAAGAGAAAACAAACTACATTCATTTATAGCAAAGCAGTAATTGTAGCTTTGACAACCATCAAAGCTTATCTAGCGTTGATTGTGGAGCAAGGCATTTTAAAAGCTGCTAATTTAGCCGCGCTTTTGTTAATTTTCTGTATCTCTAAATTTTGAATAGTCTAAACCAGTGGTTCCCAACGTGGGGCGTACATGAAAACGCCCAACCGGGGGACCTTCTAGGGGTGCAATTCCAAATTTCTTACTCACTGATTCACTATCAGTTTCTTTTGTCTTTCTGGGGAAAAGTAGAGTTGTAGGCTAAAAAAAAAATAAATGGAAAACAAGAAAAATTTAAGAAATCAATTTTTTTATTGAATTTTTAAAATATTCCCTATCGAAATTTTAAAATAGATAAAACACCAGAATAACTATGCGAATAATCAAAGTACTTTGATGTCTTTTAAAATATTGAAGCTCACAATAATTTTTCTGGTACTGATTTTTAAAATTTTTCGTAGCGCTTTCGATTATTTATTGAATGAGTTTTCTACTTCTATTTGCGAAGACAATTAACGATATTGGGAAAGGGAAAGCAGACAGAATGTGTTACGCAAAATAATGGGTGCTTAATTTGATAAAGATGAAAACATTGAAACACTTCTTGTGTACTGTGTTTTCCATAGAAAGAAGTCAGTGTCCAAAGTTTTCCCACCAACTATTAATAAGTTACAAGAATGCATTAAAAAACATGTAAATTTATTAGTTTTAACTTCAAATGTAAGTGTCTATTTAAGATATTTTGCGAAAATAAAAATGCAGACCGTATAACACTTTTCTTTAACATTGAGTTATGTTGGAAAAGTAGAACAAAACTCATTTTGGCATATAGGCAAAGATCTATAATCTCACTGCATTTATAAAATTATGTTAAAATCACATTTGTGGTAGAAGATTAACCTCTTTGATAAGTTAAAAAATGTAAAATGTATAGCTATTTTTAAGGCTCTATTACACTTCCACCGTGTCAAAAGAGTTCACTTTTTAAATAATGAGACATAATTTATAGATTTAGGGAGGGGGGGGGGCATAGCGACTTTATAGATACTATGGTGGGGCGTGGCCAATAAAAGGTTGGGAACCACTGGTCTAAACTAATCTTTTCATTTACCAATCATATACAACAACAACAAAAAACATTTGGTTAATTGTTTAAATAATATATTTTTTTATGTTATAGATTCCTTAACCCTTCAATGCATAGTGATGAATTTTTTTTTTACTTTTGTGTATATTTTTTTAAACACTTTTTATTTAAATTTTAATAAATAAATTAAGTTTTTAGCAACTATATTTATATAGAAATATTAATCTTGTAAAATTACAAAAACATGCTATTAAATAAAGTCAAAAATGTATCTTAATATTTCTGGTGGTGAATAAAAAGCACACTTCTAAAAGAATAATTCATGCATTTAAGGGTTAAAAGGTTTTATTTAGCGTCTAAGACGTCGGTGCCACCAGCATTGGTCTGAAAAGCTTTTCTGCATGAATGGCGATAGTTCTTAGAGGTCTGCACGGGCCGAGATTTCCAGGCCCGGGACCGGCCCGACTCAGAGAGAAAAAATATTTGCCCGGCCCGGCCCGTAAACAGTTAAAATCTCGGCCCAAGCCCGGACCGGCCCGAGTGAATTGCTACAAAACATTGATTTTTGGCGTGGATTTGGTTAAAAACTTGACTCTTACAAGGAGTTCTGACCAAAAATATGTATCTTAACCTTTTTTCATGTTTTTAAACTTCATTTTTATAAAAGTACCGCAGGCTGCGATATTTATTTTTTTAATGACTCGCTATTTGTTCTATGTAAATGTTTCAGTTATCATTAATATTGTTAATACATATTCCATGTATTAAATTGTTAAATATCTGAAAAATGTTGTACAGTAAAATCTTCTAAGACTCATTTACATAGAAAAGAAAAAAAAATGCGTTATAGACAAGTTCCCTTCTTAGCAAATGTAAATGTATTATATATTCTTTTTTTACGTATTAGTATATTAATTTTGAATGTATCAACACGTTTTTCAGTTTAAAACAGGATTCCGTCATGTGCAGGTTCCTTTTCACACGTTTTACTATATTTTAATTAGCGTAGAAATTTACTATTCTTTAAAAAGAATAAATGTTAATGTTTAATTGTAAAATAATGGCGATTCAAAAAATGTATGCATATTTTGCAAAAATCTTTGGGCCAGGCTTAGTTTTACTGACCTTTGAACGGACAGGTCACGCCGAGACAATGATTTTTATACGGGCTGGCTCAAAACTAGGACTGAAAATTTTGGGCCATGAAGACTAGAAAAGAAACCAGTCCCGGCTCTGTACAGAAAAATAAGTTAGGCCCGACTCGGCCCGATTCTTCCGGAAAAAAGAAAGGCCCGAGCTTTCAGAAAAAAGTATGGTCCGGGACCGGCCCGGCCCGAGTGCCGCAAATGAAAATTTCGGGACTCGGGACGGCCCGTGCAGATCTCTAATAGTTCAGTAGGCAAGGCTTCTCTTCACCGTAACTTTTACCGCAAAATATGCTCACAGGTACATGCAAATTCAGAATCTAAATACAGCAATCAAAACCAGAAAATATGTATAGCACATATGGTTTGTGTTTTGCATGCACAATATTATCCTTCTGTGAATGAACTGAAACAACTTAAAAAACTTATTTTACATATTTAAAATTTACTTTCTACAACAAAATAAAATTGTAAAGCTGCGGATGAAGAAGGAAAAGGTCAGAGTTTTTGGTTTCATTTAAATTTTTAATATTAAAAAAAAATTATTAAATAATACTTCCTTTTTCATTTGTAGATAGATTGATATATTTTAAAACGCGAGTTGCGCTAATACATGATTTGTTAAAATTTTTGTTAGCAGAACACTTCCAATTTTTCTTTTTTAATTTTTTCTAAGTGTATATTGCTCAACCGCAAGAAAATTGAGACATCTCACAAAAATTCATTTTGCGTTTTATCCCACTAAAAGGTCTGTTACTGGTGCTTCTTGCTACAGAAGATGCTTCATAGGTGTAGTTATACGAAAAAACGATTTATTACGCTATACGTCCATTCGTGACCACAGAAGGGGAGCGGATTGTGTGGGGAGGTAAAATTACTCAATCCTCCAAACCTCATCTAAGTTTTCATTCTTCAGGGTTTTATACTTTTATGCACTTTTTACTCGAGTATGCAGCGCTAGGTGCTATAATTTCATGTTACAGTAAAATCATGCAAATTTTCTTTTGCCTCTGCTGTGAAATTTACCTCTGCCGAGCCTCTTTTTTTGCGGGTGAGCGATATATTTTAACTTATTTTGCCAATACTAATCTGAAAATATGCTTTTTCCCGCAGTAGGTATGATGTTCTTGAGTTTTTGAGCTAATAATAGTAGAATGCAGAACTTTAGATAGGAACAATAACATACGAAAACATGTTTTTACTTTCTTCTATCTATACAAGAAAGAATTTTATTCGTTAAAATTTTCAAATTCTGGTTTTCGACGGATTTGTACGTTTCAGGGGTCAGAAATCACGAAAAACATGTTTTTACAAAATGTTTGTCTGTGAGTGTGAGTCTGTCTGTCTGTCTGTGTGTGACACAAATTTTGTGGGCGCTCTATCTCAAGAACTAATGAACGGAATTTAATAAAACTTTAGATTAAGTTAGTCCCTGATATAAATTATTGCTGATTACTTTTTGGTGTAAATCGCCCAGCAGCTGCGCTGCTATGCTGCATTATTCATGACTTCCACAATAGCTATCTCAAGAACTAAAGCACGGATTTTTACAAGACTTCAGATTCAGTTAGTCCCTTATATAATTTGCTGCTGCTAACTTTTTGGTGCAAATCTCCCAATAGGCGGCGCTACTATGCTGCCTTATTCATGATTTTCGCAATAACTCTCTCTTAGGAACTAATGCACGAATTTTCATTAAACTTCAGATTCAGGTAGTCACTGGTTTAAATTAGTGCTGTTTAGTTTCTGGTGTAAATCGTCCAACAGGTGGCGCTACTATGCAACATTTTCACGATTTCCGCAATAGCTGTATCTCACGAACTAATGCATGAATTTTCATTAAACTTTAGATTCAATTAGTCCCTGATATAAGCTGATCCTGGTGAGTTTTTAATGTTAATTGCTCAACAGGTGCCACTGCTATGCAGAACTTTTCACGATTTCCGAAATAGCTCTATCTCAAAAACTAATGCTCGGGTTTCATGAAACTTCAAATTGAATTAGAAGTTCACTTAATACGATGCTGGATAGATTTGGGTGTAAACCACCTAACCGGTAGCGCTGCTGTGCTGCATTTGCAGGAAGTATTAACATATATGAAATAAAAAAAAAGTTTTGGAATTGCTACAACTGACTAGTTTGTAAATTGTTTTAGAAAGCCCAAAACTAACCATTTTCTTCTCTTATGTTGGCTAAATTGATCATGAAGTCATATGAATGTAACAAGGGTTTCACTCGGTGCTTCACAAACACCAGCAGTTCTACTTCCGGATCAGATGGTGTAATTTCAATATTCACAGCAGAATCTGCTTTCTCCACAACAAACTGGTGATATACCATTTGCTCATTCCACTTGATAACTGCATGTACAAAATTAGGTTCTGGTAATGCCTATGAAAATAAGAAGTATGAAAAATGTCAAAACTTATTATTTTATAAGTAATTATTTTATAAGTAATTGAGTGCAATAAAGAACAATAAAATATGATAAAACATTTCCGATATCAGGTTGAACATCATTTGCCAGTTCATCAATTTAACACAATTATTCTAATTGATTAACAAATCATGCGAGTTGTAATTTTTTACTGAGTGAAAAAGTGTCCAGGACAGAATCTGAACCAGGCAGGTTTCGCTTTGGCTTTTGACATTGGCAGTTTAAGTCAAAGGTGCCTGGTTAAATCCTGTCGTGGAAACATTTTCATTCACTTGGAAAATTACAACTTGTATGATGTGTTTACCAATTAGAACAATTGTGATAAATTGATGATTTGTAATGACATATCTATTTTTTTTCCTTTACCTGCATTTTATTCTGTCAGTTGTAACAAATAACAGACTGAACAACATTATCAATAAGGCTATCTGGGTGAAATGTGCCCGCTAGATTTGTTCAGGATAATTCAGTTGGCAGCGTATTAGCAACTTAAACCAAAATGCCCTAGTTGAAATGCTGGACTCGACAATTTTACACTTAGTTTTTAAATTACAACTCATATTATTTGATGTCTTTCTGAATCAGTAACTCTATTTGATTTCGACTAATCCTTTTTGGGGTTTTTTTTTGGATGAAGGCCAAAGTTGAACAACATTTTTCCAAAAGGGGGAAAATTATCCATGCCAAGATCGAAATCTGTGACCTTGCTCAATGCGCCGATGCTCTACCACCTGAGTTACCCAGACGATTCCAAACTGGCACAATTCAATCACATATTATAAAAGTCCGATAAAAGCAGCTTTGTCAGGCGACACCCAGGCGAAAAATATTGCCCTGACTGCATCGTGGAAAGTGTTAAACACCCTTATAAAATAATGGTGAGGTCTGTTAAAAGCGCTAAAGGGGTGGACGACTCTACATTGTCCAGGGAACCATGATACAAGACCAGTACAGGCAAGTTCTGGAAACTCGGCTGCTGCCGCAAATTGAAGAATGGTTACCAGGTGGTGAATAGTTCATGTTTATGCATGATTCAGCGCCTTGTCATAAAGCTAGAAGTGTTAAAAAGTTTTTGGCAGACCACAATATCTCAGTTTTACCTTGGCCTGGCAATTCTCCTGACATGAACCCCGTAGAAAACTTATGGGAGATCACACGCCGAAAATCGTCAAAGATATGATTACAACCAAGGTACAACTCATCGAAAAACTAATAAATGATATCGCATCACAACCCTAAAATAAAAGAAAGTGCCAGAAATTACATAGAAAGCATGCCGAGAAGCATCGAAGCACTCCTCGAAGACTAAGGAAATGTCACCAAATAATAATATTCTTTACTTAACATTGGTAAATTGACTGTATTATATTTTTGTTGGGGGTTTTTCATATACTAATATTGCGTAAATACTTCAACTATAACAAGAAAGCGTTTTAAACTTAAAAACAATGTTTATTTTCAAATTATATCCTAATATTGTACAAAAAACCTATACTTCATGACTTTCCCTAATAATTTGGCAACCCACTGTATATTGCTTTTTAGACAATAGTGTTAAAAATACTACAATGTGTTTCAATATAATAAAAACTTTATTTCACCTTAATGATAATAAAATAAACGAAACGAAATACATGTACGATTCTTTAAAGTATGTGTAATTTCTATTGTGGACTACTGTTACTCTATGTTATTTCAGTAAACGTAAACTTACATATATGTTCAGTTTATGGTAAAGCTTTTAAAGTTGTGTAATTCGACACGGTTTCACAAAATAGTGACACTATTTGAATTTTGTGGCCACTCATATTTTTCTCCCCCTGACATCAGGATTTGTGTAAGCGTTTCTTCACTAAAACAATGGATGTATTTGATCATATAATCCTGTGATTATATTTGATATAATCATTTGATGATATAATCCTTTATTTTACTTGAGGTCATGATTATTTATAGCATTCCTTCAATTATATTGTTATTTTATTAATTATTATACTAGGTTATTAGTTCACTATTCTTCAACAAACACAACAGCTTACTTTTGTATACCAGAAATTTTGAAAAGTAATTTTTGCCTCATTTAACTGCAAGATTCTGCGATTACATATGACAAAAGTTTCTTTATGGATATACTGGTGTAATATGGATTTCTTTATGGATATACTGGTGTTAAAAAAGAAAAATGTAAGTATAAAAATAAGCATCCGTAATAGTTCTGTAACACCTTTATTTATATAATGTAAAAAAAAAAAAAAAAAAAAAAAATACGCCGCATCTGTTACTTTAATTTAGAAAGCATAAAATACACTAATGCAGAGATCCCCATACATTTTTCGCTATTTTCAGAACGAAATTGGTCAATCGATAACCTCTATTTTTGCGAAACATTTTCTCCTTTCAAAAATCTTTCAAAATAACTGTTCAATCTCGTTCCGAAAAAGGCGAAAACTTCATCTGAATCAAAACATAAGTTATTATTTCTTGTACTATTTTGTTATACTAAACAATTTAGATATACTTACCAAATCTTCCATTCATTCGAATAAATATATTTGAACCGGAAATTTTATTTCATGAATGAATTAAAAAATATTTTTAATTACTGCAAAATAATCAATGATTCCAGGAACTCTTTTCCGCATCTTGTTCAGGAAATGTCTAAGGAAGCAAAATGCATTTAAATAAATAATTATTTGTTAAAGGTATGTTTTTTTTTATATTTTGGCATGTACTGTTTATAACTTCCGAGACCGAGTGTGTGCAGGGTTGCCAGTTTGGCCTCCATTTTTATACCGAATTTTCGACTTCAGACGGGAAATTTTTGAAGACATATTTTTACTTTTAGTAATCAAGAAAAGTCAGACATTATGTAAATCAGAAAAATCTCATTTCTTTTTCTGGTGTGAATCCCAGTGTTTAACCCCTTAATTCTCGCTCCCGTCATATTCTCGGGCTGTGTCTTTTACTCAAATTGTTTGATTTCCACCAGTTTTATAAAAGAGTGAAATTGCGTATATTTTGGTATCGTTTTTACTGTCATTAAATAAGGTGAATATTTCTTTTTCATAAAAGTGGTGCCAATAAGCAATTTGAATTATTCAACCGTAATTTAATTCGAGCGTTAAGGGGTTAATAGAAGTGAAGGCCAAACTGCAACCCCAAATCTGTGTTGCCAGCCCACTACTTTTCATTATTCATATTGCTTGGTTGGCACCACTTTTTTTAAATAATATAATTCGATTTATTTTCTATTTATTTAAATTGATATAAAATAAAGATACTTTAAAAACGTTGTAACAATGAAGCAACATGAATGAAAAAAAAAAAAAAAAACGTGTGTGCTGGCAATACTTGGATGAGTAGTTCGATGCATGTTCCTCTCTGTCAAGCTTTGCGAGCACAACAAGAGATATGCTTGATACCTCCTATATCTCTGCGTATAATATAGATACAGGCACTAGAGGATTTAGTGCGGAAACGGGCTATTATAGTAATGTTTTTAAAAGTGCTAAGAAATTGAATTCTCTAAATGTTGAACGATGCTAAACGACAAATGTTGATCGCAGCGATATCTGCTAGCTCTTCACCGGCCGAAACGCTATCTTCCAAAATCCCTATATAACGTTTACCTTTGAACAACTCTACCCAATGTTTACCTTTCGGTTTTTGCTGCGATTGTCAATTATCTTTCAGCATCTGTCAACATTTTTGGGATTCAATTTGTAAGCACTTTTTGGTTGGTCGATTGCCACAGTATATCTTCTAGGCACTATACTTTAGCGTTTTTTGTAAAACGCCTTTATAAGAGAGTGGCTACATACCTGAAATACAATTATTTTGGTCTCGAGAATTTTGGATATTCTCTTTTTGAGAGCATGCCAGTATCTTGTATCCTCTGTTATCCTCTCAATGTCGCCTAGCTAATGCCAGTTTACTGTCTGTCTTTTTTAAGCGGATTCATCCAGAGCCGCATCGCCAAGTTACGCAAAATGGATTGCTATAATTTGAACAAAAACTTCTAAACTAAGCATGTGTATATTATAAAGGCACTGTATTTCTTTCTGCTTGTAAAAATCGATTCTGCGCTAGAGTGCTTCAATAAGAGACGAGTGATATTCGCATATGGCGCATGAACAGATTGATATTTAGGTCCAAACTACGGAACACCACATTACGGAACTTGGCAATGTTAACGAGACGAGTTTTACAAGTCAACAAAAATTAGCTTGGCAATAAGGGAGGACTCGCCAAAGTGTTTGGTGATTCAGTTTTTTCCAAAATATTCTTGATCGATTAAATTTTATTTCATGCATGTCGCCATGCTCTTATAGAAGCACCCTATACTGTGATGTTTGTCCTTTCGTATAAGAGTATACGTATTACGTATTATATTAGGTATACGAATCGGAATGTGTGCGTTAATCAACCTACCAACCAGTTATAAGTAAAGTCAGAATATAACAAAACTTTTTACTGAGTATGAAAAACCTTTCATAAATAACTCACTGGTGGAGCTCCTTCTTTCTTGCTTCCTCGAGGAACTTTGATAGTAAACCAGCCAGTTGAATTCTGTATCTTCATAAGATCCAAATATTCATCCAACATTAAAAGTTGCAGTGTTTTTGTATCATTAGATAGCAGGTCAACACTGTCACCATATGAATCTAAAATAGCTGGCCATGAAACAGCCTAAAAGCGAAAAAAAAAAATACAAGGGTATTTAAAAAATATATATTACACTTTTTGTTTTCGATTTATGCTTTATTTTCAACTTTTTAGTGTTTAATTTTTTTTACTGAGACAATATCACAGTGGATAGCATATTTTACCCAGCGTAATTTGGGGCATACTGAAATCCATTGTTATTGAAATCCGTATACAGTTATAACCATAAAGAATGTTTGAAGATTTATCACTTGCGTTCGGCTAACGAAAAAAAATGACAAAATCTATTTATTAATTTATAATTAAGGGAGTTTTACCTGTAGAAGGCCGAAAAAAAGAGTGTTTTTAGCACTTTTTTTCCAATCGGACGGGACCCGTTGGATTGCCAGAATCGTTTACAATCAATTTCTGTTAAGGATTATGAAGGTACATAATAGTGTCTGGAGCTTCAACCAATTTAAGATCAAAAAGTTGAAAATCAAGAAAGTGGCAGCGATTTGAATAAAAGGTCTATTTCGTAACCCCTTTTAGCACTTTGGCGTGTTTCTAAAAATATTTTTTTTAATAAAAAAGGCTGAAAGTGGTCCAAGCTACAATAAATTATGTCACCTTTAAATTGAAAAAAAAAAAAACTAGCAAGAACGGTTGAATAGTTTTTGCTTTCTGATCCGGCACAGTTTGAAAAAATCCATTTTGCGTAAAATACATTTCCAAAACAGCGTAAGTCCTTCGAACGCGTTGCGCTAAAACACTAAATAACTACGAAAGGAGATCGAATTTGGCCAAATCGTTGTACACTGAAAATTTACGGACGATAGGGGATAGAAAAATGCAAATAAAGTACAATAGACTTTTTTAACCGGAAAAAAGCAAATCACTACTTAAGCTGTAAAATATTAAAATGATAAATTGTCATCGGAAACGCACATTTGTCCATACTTTTTATAATTATCAGGAAGCAAGTGAAAAATCAGTTACAAATTTCCATCTTTACGTACATGAACTAAGTTATGTTGCATAATAGAATTTGAAAATCAAATAATTTAATAGAAATTTTATATTAAAATTTTATTGGTGGCAGTCGTAAAATATATCGTTTATTTGTTATATCTACATATATATCTGAGCATCATTGTTATTTTAAATAATATCTCCTTTGCGACGAGCTTCTTGCACCAATATTTCCAAATAAAAATCTTTTTTATAATTTAATCGCTGAAAATATGTGATTAAATACGGCAAATATTATTATTTGGAAATACTGATAAGAAATATTAAATTTTGTGCGCACTCTATATGACACTTGCACGCGACACTTGTCGCGAAGGCGTTAAACTACATGATTTAGGAAAAAATAGATAACTGCATTCGTATTTTTGAATAATTTTATGTTTTATTTATTTTAATACTAACTTCAGGGATGAGAATTCTCCGAGCCAAATGACCAAATTTTAATAATATTTCTCGCCGTATTTAATGACAGTATTTCTGAGATTTAATAAAAAGTAAAGAATACTATTAAAATTTACTGGTGAAAATCAACCGTTTGGATCGGAGAATTCTCATCCCTGTAACTTTTAATATTTATGATGCCTACCATTACTCCAAGGGTTTCATTTCCCCAACAGCCAACATCTGAGAGAATATCACAAACATCTGGGAAAATATAAACAGCTTCGCCATGCTGTATTGCTCTGTTACTCAGCGTGCCTCCTTTGAACCTGCAAAATATTTAAAAAATTAATATATTTAAGGTATTTGTCTAGCTTTTTTAAAAATATATATACAATATTGAATAAATGCACATATTTTTAGTTCAATTATAATATAGAAAAATGAAAAATACAGTATCCTAACAATGTCTTCATAAACTTTTAAACTAGTCTGATATGGCAATCCCAGAACATTCTTCTATCTCCGACATCTTAATATTTCCTGAAAAATGAAGCATAGAAACGCCACCGGTTAGGTGATTTACATCTAAATCTAATCAGCAACAACTTCTTACTGATTCTGAAGTTTGATGAAAATTCATGCATTAGTTCTTCACCTACAGCTATTGGGGAAATCGTAAAAAATGCAGCATAGTAGCGCCATCTGTTGGGCATTTACACCAAAAACCAAACATCACTAATTTATATCAAGGACTAACTGAATTTAAAATTTTATGGAAATTCGTGCATTAGTTCTTGAGGTAGAGCCATTGCGATAATCATGAATAATGCAGCATAGCATCGCCATTTGTTAGGTGATTTTCACCAAAAAGTAGTCAGCACCATACTATATCAAGAACTAACGCTATCTGAAGTTTTATGAAGATCCGTCCGTTAGTTTTTGAGATATAGCTATTTCGGAAATCTTGAAAAAGTGATCATAGCAGCGGCACTTGTTGGGCAATCTACACCAAAAAAGTAATCAGCACCAATTTATATCGGGGACTAACTGAATCTAAAGTTTTATTGATTCCTTTCATTAGTTCTTGAGATAGACCGCCCACAAAATTTGTGTCACATACAGACAGACTCACAGATAGACATTTGGTAAAAACATGTTTTTCGGATTCTCTGACCCCTAACACGTATAAATCGAAAAACGCAATCAAAAAACGGTATTCGAAAAATTTCACGAATTCAATACTTTCTTCTTGTAAAGATACAAGAAAGTAAAAATTGAGGGTTTTGCCATTTTTTCTTTCTTCTATCTTCAGCGGAAGAAATAGATGGTAGCTTTTGCTATGCATCTGTTCCTGAGCCTGTCGGCGATTTAAGCGCTGGAACACGCCATCTGGCGGAGAAAAAATATACTTCTCGCTTCAGGAACATCTCATGCAAATATTTTGAATTACATGTATTTTTAATATGTTCAGAATGATTATTTTTTTGCGCAAATTCAGATTTCTTGTGGCATTTGTATTCTGCATTATAAACCGAAGTAAAAATTTTCAGAATTTTAATTTCTAAAACTTTCAAATTCATTTCCAATAAAAAAAAAAAACTATTTCAATGACAATTTAGCATTAGTTAAAGGGACAATTTTCCTGTACCGAGGGCTACAATCAGCGCTTCTATAGGTCGTTTGAGTCCCAATTCCGGTCAAACAGGTAGACAGACAAGACAAAATTTAGGTGGTATTTTTAAGTGTACGTCGTCTAAATAGTCGAATGAACATAGAAATAGACGTTTTTCTGAAAATCACAGACAGACAATCGAAATTTATATATTAGTATAGATTCCGATTTTAATACTTGCTTATAATGTTTCATTTTACGTAAGTGTTGTGCATTTAACAATTCTTTGCTTGCTGACACCTTGCGACTTCTTTTAACGCCTTAAATGTAGGTTACTTTTCTTTTAAATTCAGATTTCCACTACTTTTTTAATGTAGATATATTATAATTAAGGGGTAAAAATGTCAGGTTTAATTATTTTTTAGAACTAAAGTTTTAACCCTTTTAGGAGGTGCTTCTGTAACCTTGAATTCACACCAGATTAAAAAAAAAGGGGGGTTATTTAAAAATACAAAAACACAATTTTAGATCCAGTCCTTTTTTCCACTTAAAACTAAAATTTTATTCAAAGATTTTGGTAGAAACCCTGATTAAGGGGTCTCAGGCCTCTTAAAATTGGACAAAAATGAAAAGAGAAGGCCATTTTCCGTATTTAATATCTTAAAATGTATATGATTTTAAAACGCAATTTTTTGTTGGGATGAAAGATGTAAGTATGTTCTTTCACTTCATGTATTTATAAAATTGCAAGATGCAGAATTAGTATTTACAGGAAGCTCCAAGCTCTCAGACATTTGTCGAGCTCAAAATTGGTACAACAGCTCACGCGCAGGATTACAAAATAAATTTTGCAACTAAAAATTTTTTTATGAGTAATTATACTTTAGATTATAATAATTACCCTCAACCTAAATAAATCTTCATTTAAAGCATTTATATATTTTTAAAACAAAGTTGTATTTAGCTAATACAAAATTTTAACAGTATAATCACCTAAAAACTATTTTTTTAACAATAAAATGAAATTTTAGGTTCATTTTATACAGACTTACATGAAACGTAGGTTTTGAAAATTTCATTAAAATATATTGAGACATTTTTTAGATATTATGCGCGTTATGCACAAAAACGTCATTTGGAGAAAAACGACTTGAAAGTTTCAGAAACGCCGCTTCATCTACTGAGCGGGTATAATTCTTAAAACCATAACTTCTGTTCTAATGGGTATTTCAAGGAAACAATTATATCAAAATGTTCAGAAACAATAAGAGTTTAACGTCTAAAAAAATTAAAATTTCGAAACTTTTGAAGCTTTAACCCATTTAATTCTCGCTCCCGTGATATTCACGGGCTGTGTGTTTTATTCATTTTGTTTGATTCCCACCAGTTTTATAAAATAGTGTAATTGGCTTTACTCTGGTATTCTTTTACCTGTCATTAAATAAGGTGAATATTTCTTTTTCAAAAAAGTGATGGCAATAAGCAATCTGAATTTTTAAACCGAAATTAAATGCGACCGTTTAGGGTTTAAGAGTCCTGAGACCATTTAAAGCTAAGTTGGACAAAATATATATCACCAACCTTCAAAGTATCATGGCCATAGACAGTGTTGCCAGATTGGGGACTTTTTAAATTCAGATTATTTGACTATGACCACTTTTTAAAAATAGTATTATTCGCCTTATTTTTCGGAATTTTTAATCCATTTTTAAATATGCCGAATACTTTTATTTCAAAAAAGTGGTGACAATCAACAATCTGGGAACAAAAAAATTTCCGATCTGGCAACATTGGCTAATCCAAGTAAAATATGTTTTAAACCGGATTTTTTTTTTTTTTTTTTTTTAATGAAGTCTAAGAAGTTCCTCATGCAAAGGATATATATTTCCAAACAAATATTTTCCGGTTTTAACCCCTTCTGGCACAGGCAAATTTTGTTGTAAAAATGAGGAAATCTTTGACTGACACCGGAATTTACATACCACTTTTTTATAAATTAAAAACTTGTTACTGTATACTTTCATTCTTAATGCAAAATTTTATTAAAATATTCTTGGTGCCGTTTGTAAGTTTGGAATTAAAATTAGGTATCCCGACCCGGACACACTGCGTAGGAAAAGGTTAGACAGTATTTAGTTGCATCAGAGTCCGGAATAAGTAATATATGTTGGCATCTATGATCATGACCAATTGGATCATTTAAGGGGACAAGGCACCTTAAAAAACTTAAAAATCATTTTTTTTTTTTTTTTTTTTTTTGTAAATTTCACTTTAACCCCTTAACGCTCAAATTAAATTACGGTTTAAAAATTCAAATTACTTATTGGCACCACTTTTATGAAAAAGAAATATTCACCTTATTTAATGACAGGTAAAACGATACTAAAATATAGCCAATTTCACTATTGTATAAAACTGGTGGGAATCGAACAATCTGAGTAAAAGACACAGCTCGTGTGTGTGACGGGAGAGAGAATTAAGGGGTTAAATATTATTCAGTGGTACATTATATGCATTATAGCATGCATTTATCACAAAAAAGTTAAAAAAAAAATATTTTTGAGAAAAAAATGGAATTTTACACGTTGTCTTAGAATTCTTCGAAATGCCTCCTGCGCATTCCACATAAAGAAAATTCTCCAATATTTTTTATAAAAGTTTGGTTTATATATACAAATAAAACTGTGCATCGATTTTTATATATTACAATATAAAGGTAAAAGAAAAAAAAATTTCACATTTTTTTTGAAAATTTTTCGAAAAAAATTCAATTTTTTTAACCTTTATATTCAAATATATAAAATACGATACACAGTTTTATTTATATATATAAACCAAACTTTCATAAAGAATATTGGGGGATTTTCATTGATATGGAACGCGCAGGGGGCATTTCGAAGATTTCTAAGTAAAGCGTAAAATTCCATTTTTTTTTTTCTCAAAAAAAAAAAAAAAAAAAAAAAAAAAATACTTTTTTGTGATAAACTAGGGGGCTCGGCCCCCTACGAGCTACGCTCGCCAACCCCCGTCCAGACACCGCAGACTCTAAATGCACGCTAATTTGATCGGCTTTAAAAAGATTTCGAAAGATTGAATTATAATTTAAAAAACAGTGGCGATCTTCCTATAAACGAATTTCTATTCATTTCTCTTTGATTGGAGAATTTTAACGCCAAATCCGCTGCGGTGCTACTTGATTATCCTGTCGACCCATTTCGCCAAATTATATAAATCGCCAAACCACTCGCCAAATTATACAAATTGATGTAATTTTTATTTTAAATAACGAAAGAACAAATAAATTCGTACAACATTAATAAAAACACAAATAAAACGTCGAAATAAAAATAACTTGATGACGTATACACGTGTAACAACATTTCAAAATAAGCTAATATAAAAGGAATTAAGTAAAGAGAGTCTTTTTCTCCTGGTATTTTTTAACAAAGCGAAAAGAAAGTTCTTTTAAATGAGACATTTTAAATTAATTCTCAAAATATCAAATAAATGTCTAGCGCAATTTCTAAATTTAAACTTTTTTGCAATATTATTTTGTGTTCATTTTATGTAATAACTATAATGTGACGTAAATATGACGTAATTTCTCCTAAGACTTCTAACGCATGTTAATGAATTTATTATTTTACAATATCCTTTCTCTTTTAAAATTCAGTGTATACTTTTTATGACGTAATTTTTAATAAGTTCCTGCTTTTTATACATAATTATTTAATTCTAATTTGAAAGTTTTTTTCCAGTTTATAATAGTCACGTGTAAATAAATTTTTAATTTGAAGCAAACATTATTGCTTGCGCTTTTCATACAGTTGGCAACAGTTTAAATTAGTACAATTTTCTGAAATCTGTAAAAAATATCTCTAGAAATGCTGAAAATTTGAATTTAAAATAGAAATAAAACCTGAAAAAATGAGTCAAAATAAAACAATTAATGCAATCTGCACTCCGGCAAATTCTAACGCATAAAATGATCTAAAAATGATTACACTGCCATGTATAGTTTTTTCTGCTATAAAACTTTTTTAGTGGAACGATTTTGTCCAACTTTAGCATTAAATAACTCTTAAAATAATTCTTCGATTTGAAAACTGTCTACATCAGCGTATTTATCAAACATTTCTGTATAAAACCACCGATTTTAATATTTTTGTATGCATTATTTTTGTTAATATTAACGAAGAAAGGCCTCCGGTCACAAAAAAATCAAAACCGGCGGCGGCGGCGGCGGCGGCGGTGACAGCGGTAGTTACTTTTTTTTAGAATAGAGAGATGCATGCCATAATGCATATAATGTAGCCTTGAATAGTAAAAAAATTGAATTTTAAGGTTTTTAAGGTCCCTTGTTCCCTTAAGCAGTTAACACGAAATAGAGTAATATTTCGTTTTAGTAATAGAGTAATATTTCGTTTAATATAGCTTTTTTGATAAAATAAAATGTTAAAGTTGTCATTTTTCTGAATTCCGGAAAATTTCGATAGCAAACATTTCGTAAAAGATTTGCAAATGATCATAATTCTGATTCAACGTGCTTTGTTCCAGTTGATAGAATTTCTTTATGAGTTTCTGTAACATTGCATTGCAAAGCATTGAGTTATTAACACTAGAAAGACAGACAATTTTACTAAAGTTTTATAAAAATATTTTACAACAGCATTTTTATTTAAAACTGTTTAACTTATATATTTAACTTTATTTTTTTCTTCTTTGTTTATTTAAAAACTATTTCATAAAGATATCTCTGGTAAAAAGGGAAATATATTCATTTGGTATGGGCCAAAATGGCCCTTATTGTCCTTCTAGTGTTTAAGAAAAGTTACCGCAAAGGAAGACTAGTATGTTGTGGCCATCACAAAACTTTCTTCTATATAAATCACGTCAATTAAATCATTTAAATAGTACAAGAAATAACAACGATTTAGCACCAATTCATACCAAAGTATATCTGAATTTGAAGTTGGATGAAAATTCGTGCATTAGTTCTTGAGATAGAGCTATAGCGGAAATTCTGAAAAAATGTAGCATAGCAGCGCCACCTGTTGAGCGATTTACACCAAAAATAAGCAGCACTAAATGATATCAAGGTATACCTGAATCTGAAGTTTGTTGAAAATCCAAGCATTAGTTCTCGAGATAAAGCTATTGCAGAAATCGGAAAAAATACAGCATAGCAGCGTCAACTGTTGCGCGATTTACACTAAAAATTAAACAGCACTAATTCATATGTCAATTCATGTCAAGGACTAACTAAATCTGAAGTTTGATGAAAATCCGTGCAATAGTTCTTGAGATACAGCTCTTGTGGGAATCGTGAAAAATGCAGCACAGCAGCGCCACCTGTTGGACGATTTACACCAAAAATTAAACAGCACTAATGTATATCGGGGACTAACAGAATCTGATGTTTGATGAAAATTCGTGCATTTTTTCTTGAGTTAGAGCTATTGCAATAATCATGAATAATGCAGCATAGCAGCGCCACCTGTTGAGCGATTTTCACAAAAAAGTAATCAGCACCAAACTATGTCTTGGACTAACTAAATCTGAAGTTATATAAAAATCCGTGCAGTAGTTCTTGAGATATAGCTATTGCAGAAATCGTGAAAAATGCCGCATAGCAGCGCCACTTGTTGGGCGATTTTCACCAAAAAATAATCAGGTCCAGTTTATATGAAGGTCTAACTAAATATGAAGTTTTGTGAAATTCCGTGCATTAGTACTTGAGATAGAGCGCCCACAAAATTTTTGTCACATACAGACTCACAGAGTGACAGACAGACTCACAGACAAACATTTTCTTAAAACCATCAAATCGTGTTCTGCGCATTCTAAAACGTATAAATCTGTCGAAATTTTTCACGAATCCAATACTTTCTTCTTGTAAACATAGAAGAAAATAAAAAAGGATAACCTTTCCAATGCTTAAATACACCAATGCAGTTCTACGATAAGAGTATCACGTCACTCTAGCTGTCTCTAAAAAAAGACACGTGGAATGCACCGAGGTAGCCTTTCTTTTTCGTTAAGCTCGGTTAGCTCCAATATAACATCGTATAAAAACGATGATGCTAACAACCATAATAAGAACGCCTTCTAAATCAGGATTGCCACGCTTCAGGGAATTTCCAGACCAGGAAATTCTTCGGTACCAGTATTTTCTTATAGAAAATCTCTCCTTAAATGAAAGCGAAATTTTGCGCGTTTAATCTAGATTTATTTTTCTATAAACAAATGGAGTAGAACCTCGATTATCTGAAGTAATTGGGACCGACCCTCTTTCGGAAAATCGAAATTTTCGGATAATCGAGAAACCTTTAATTTTAAGATGAAGGAGAAATATATGCGCTATTTCTTATTATGGTAACAAGTGCTTAATAAAAATAAAGCAATAACAAAATAGAAACAAGAATAAATTACCCGAATTTTAATTTTGAAATTAAGTACATTTTACATATTTCACAAGAGTGAACAAGGGGAGTGTGAAACAATGTTTTGCTTGTCGCAGTTTCGATTGGCTTTGCTTTAGAAACTCTATCACGAAGTTTTTAAATATTATTAGTTCACGAGTATCACAGTCTTTCTGCTGTTCCAGCCATGCAAAACCTTTTTCAAAACATTCAAAAGCTTCAGAATTGCTAATTTATGAGTTTTCTTCGTTCCACCCCGCAGCTTACGGGAGCTTAAGTTAAATTCAAAGCAACTCTAAGAAAGGGGATCAAAAATATTTATATGTACTCTTAGTTCGGAAAGGACCGCTTGCACACAAGGAATATAATAGTTAAAAAAAAAATAAATAAAAAAGCTTTCAAAAGGGATTTTGCACATAAGGAATTTGATAAAAAAAAGGGCTTTAAAAAGGGATTTCGGTTAACCGAGAGTTCCGGATAAAAGAGGTTTTACTGTACTTATATTGTACTTGGAAAATTCCCTGAAGGTTGGCAATCCTGTAAATAATGCCATGCTCAAAGCTGTGGTCTCAATCTGTAGGACATAGCATGTTGTCTGGCAAAATGTTGATTTCTGAGACTTTTTTATTTTTGAATTGTATTATTTCGATTTATTAAATTAGTAATCTACAGCCAGCTTTTAAAGTATGCCACTAGCATTTTTATTAATAAGCAAAAAGTAAAAATAGTCTTTTAAAAAATACTCTTCTATAAGCATTTAATGTTTACTTTTAAAACCACGCCTCATATTTTAACCGTTTCTGGCGTGGAAAAATTCTGTTCGCAAAATGATGAATTCATTGACCCATACCAGAATTTACATGCTAACTTCTTAGAAATTAAAACACTGTTGTTTTAACTTCTTCGGACCTGGAGTATCCTATAGGATACACATCTTTACAAATTTTTTTCCTGTATATAAATGATGATTAAAAAATGAAAATGGTGTGAATGGAATCTTAAAAGATAGCCAAACTAAAGCAAAGTATCAATTTGTTTCTTATAGTGCTTTTTTTTACCATAAAATGGGATTTAAAAATGACTTGCAGAAAAAATGAGGGAAATATACAAAAACGAAAAGTAAATCATTTTTTTATACGTTAAAATACCATATGGAGAGTACATTCAAAATAAAAATATATTAAATGCATAATTATTTAATATTTTTCATTGTTTTTTCCATGCAAAACAAAAGAAAATATCCTAAAAGTTTGTCAAAAATGCACTTATTGAGTCCCATGTGTCATATATGATATATCAAATTTTATGTACAAAAAATAAATTAAATTTTTTTTTGCTTTTCAATCTTTCTTAGTTATCACTTTGCAAACATAAATTCATAACTGAAGTAAAAATACATATGAAAATAAACCCTGGGGTCTGAAGAGGTTTTAAACTTTCATTACAAAAGCAAAATTTTATTAAAATATTCATGTTGCCGTTTGTAAATTTGGAATCAAATTTTGTAGGTACCGCAGTGAGATCACTGTGCTGAAACAGTTAACTACAATTCACTCCTTTTTTTTTTCCGTTACAATGCATGATTTTGGTGTGGGCACCGAACTCTATTATAAAAAATTCACAGTTTTTTTTTTTTTTTTGTTCTAGGTAGTTGATAAAACATGTATAATTTTTGTCCTGTTTCTTTTTTACGGTTGTGCAACAGAAAAGAAAATATTAAACAATATTTAAACTATATTATTGGAATTTCTGAATTGATTTCTCAACCTATAATCGCAAATTAATTAATATAAAACCATTACTTGATAAAAGCGTTAGTTTGATAAAAAATATCTCACTCTTTATGTTTTATTTATATTTCATTTTCTTCGTTTTAGCCTATAATTTATTGTAGTTTTACAGCCGTTTGGCATGTTTTGAATCACAATTAAATCCATTGTTATTTCAATTTGTATACAATTGTACGAGTTACTGAGAATATTTGATGATGGCTCACCTGTAGCGGGAGAACAGAAAAACACTTTAAAATTAATGTATTAATTTATAATTAAGCTCCAAAAAATATTAAAATCTTACCATGTCATCGGAAATGCACTTGGGAACACATTTCTTATATTTCTAACATAACCGGAAGTGGGTTAAAGATCTATTGCAAAACTTCATCTATACATACAAATCAAGTTGTTTTAACCCCTTCAAGGGCGGTGGTTAATGTTTGGACCACTTAATTTTAACCCCTAAATGCCACATTCGCTGCAGAATATTGGAATGAAAATTTTCCTCTTACTAAGTACGTGAGCGAAAGCTTTTGCTCAATATGAAATAAATTTGTTTGTAAATTCTGATGTCATTCCCTTATTTTAGCATTTTGCGAATAGATAGTACCTTGTCCATAAAGGTTTAAATATAAGAGTGCATTAATAAGCTATTTAGTGCGATGTAAATGATTAATTAAATTGGATTTTAAAGAGACACTTACATAGATATGGTCAATCCTAGACCGCTAGGTGCTATGAACTCCATTGGCTTTTCTCCCACAATTATATTCTTTAGCATAGCCAGCACTAATTTTATTGTAAGATCGACGATTGTTCGAATTTGTCCTTCAGCCTAAAAACATACAAAATAAATATATATGAATGTCAATACATTTAAGAAAATGCTAAAGGGTCAATCCACTTCAAGTGGTACAGAAAATCATTAATTCGTTGCTCGACCATTTTTAAAAAATCTGAAATTTTTTGTACAACAACCGTAACATGATGGAAGTTTAAAATGACTATTATTTTAATTTTATTAATTTTTGTTTGTGCATGGCGGCCATCTTTGTTTCATCGTCTGCAGCAATTTTCTCAGAAGAAGGGTTTACGGAATTGTAAATAATTCATCGTTTATTTATCCAATTCAAGTGCGGATTGAAGCAATTTGTACAGAATACATTGGGCTAAAAATGTGGTAATAGAGTAGTTTCTGGAAATAAATCCTTATTGGTGAAATTTAAGCTTAAAGTTTCAGTTTTTTTCAAAAATTTGTCCGTTTACAAAGGGAAATTTTTCTAGCAAGGAAAACTGTAAACATGACATAATTTATTTTACAAATAGACCAAAAGTACTTGTACTCACACGCCAAGTTCCAGACCTGGGACTTCGTTTCTCTTCACTAAAAAAAATCCCATTTTTTTCAAAAATGTCAAAAATCGCACTTTTTAGGCTTTGATATCTCTGGTGGGGCACGAGATAAAAATCTGAAGTTCTGGTTTCTAAGAGTATTGTATGATAGTGCTATGCACCAGAAATTTCAAGATGGAGATTTGACTACAAGCTGAGATATAACATGGGCAACATGTCAAAAGAATACTGCCAAACTATTGTTTTGTTGTAGTCACAACTAAGTATTTATCTCAGAGTGTCACTTAAATTTATATTTTTGATTATCTTTAATTAATAGTAACAGAAATTAAAGCTCTTTGCAAAGCTTAGCAATTAATTAAAAAAATAATTATGCCTAAGTTCATACATTTTGTATGGTTTCAGTAACTTTTGTTGTAAGTAATTTTAGTAACTAAAAGAAACCTCAGCACTTTTACATAAAGAAAAAAAAATTTGTAGAAGACCTGAAACAAAAACAGAACAGGGAAAGAGAAAAGCTTTTAATGTTTTCATACTTGTTGAGACATGATGAAACGTGTCAAAACACATTCTTACTTGTTGGTTTAAAAACCACAATTTTGATCTTTCTCAAAATTTTATTTGTAGGAACCAAGTCTTGTCATTTCTTGATAACTTGATTGAAGATCTTGGCCCTGCTGGCTCATAGAAATAAACTTTGAAATCACTATGTGCAAGTCTCAGTTCATTAATAATTCCTAGATTACTTCTTCTGCAAAAATGTCATTTTCTGAAGTATAAATTTTGAAAGGGCTTTGGATATCTTTACTTTCTAAAATTTACTTGAGGCTGATGCATGGTAACATCGTATGATGTTTCATTTACAGGAATACACATGGTAGGAACAACATATTATGGTAGGAACAAGTTTCAGGGATTGGCAAGCAACATTAAAATTGTGGTTTTTAAACCAACAAGAAGGGATGTGTTTTGACACATTTGATCATGTCTCAACAAGTATGCCATCATTAACAGCTTTTCTCTTTCCCTATTCTGTTTTTGTCTCAGGTCTTGTATAAAAATATTTTTTTTCTTTATATAAAAGTGCTAAGGTTTCCTTTGATTGCTAAAATTATAAAAAAAATTACTGAAACCATACAAAATGTAGGCCTTAGGCATAATTATTTTTTAAATTAATTGCTAAGCTTTGCAAAAGGCTTTATTTTCTGTTACTATTATTTAAAGATAATAAAAAAAATAAATTTAAATAACACTCTGAGATAAATACTTAACTGTGACTACAGTAAAACAATAGTTTGGCAGTATTCTTTTGACATGTTGCCCTTGCCATATCTCAGCTTGTAGTCAAATATCCATCCTGAAATTTCTTGTGCATAGCACTATCATACAATACTCTCAGAAACCGGAACTTCAGATTTTTATCTCGTGCCCCACCAGAGATATCTAAGCCTAAAAAATGCGATTTTTGACATTTTTGAAAAATTTGGGAATTTTTTTTGCGAAGAGAAATGAAGTTCCAGGTCTGGAACTTGGCGTGTGAGTACAAGTACTTTTGGCCTATTTGTAAAAAAATTATGTCATGTTGACAGTTTTCCTTGTTAGAAAAATTTCGTCTTGTAAACGGACAAATTTTTGAAAAAAACTGAAACTTTATGCTTAAATTTCACCAATAAGCAGGTAGTTTCCGAAACTACTCTATTACCAAATTTTTAGCCCAATGTATTCTGTACAAATTGCAACAATCCGCACTTGAATTGGAGAAATAAACGATGAATTATTTACAATTTCGTAAACCCCTCATTTGAGAAAATTGCTGCAGACGATGAAAAAAAGATGGCCGCCATACACAAACAAAAAGTAATAAAATTAAAATAATAGTCATTTTGACCTTCCATCATGTTAGGGTTGTTGTACAAAAAATTTCAGATTTTTTAAAAATGGTCGAGCAACCAGTGCTGGACCACTTGAAATGGATTGACCCTAAAAAAATAATAATAGTTGTATTTAATACTCCATCTCAGGGTAACGGTTTTTTAAAACTATTTTTCCAACCACTATTTCAAAATAATAATCTTCCTGGTAGCTCTCTACAAATATTCGAAGTAAGGAATTTAATAAAATAGTTACCAGTCGTAGCCCATCAGCTAGAAAATCAACATAATTGATAAATTTAAACATTATAGGAATATATGCATGAGATTATTTCGCTGGAATTTTTATGTTCATTATGCATTGCATGCCAATCGTCGAATTGCTAGGTTTTGATTTGAAGTTCAGTGTGAAATGAGCGCGAACGAAATGGCATATATATTAATTTATTGAAGAGAGAGTGAGGAAATATTATCTTATCACAGTTTAAATTTAATTCATTGTTTTAAAACATAGAGCGTTTTGAGATTTATTATTATTATTATTATTTTACATTATATATAATTTTAATTGCGTGAAACGCAACAGTGTTTTTCGTAGAAAAATTTCTCATCTCACTCATTTATAACTGTAGCAAAATTAAAAAAGTAATTTTTAAAACATATAGAAACAAAACCAGATATATATATTTACAATGAATATTATTATCCTATTAACTGATTAATTTTATTTACGACGCAATTTAACTTCGTAAATTATTATTATTATTATTATTATTTAGTGTTTTTATTAACGAACATATTTGGGTACACTGGGAAGGGGTGAGGATCAATAAATTAAATAACTAATTAATTAAAAAAATTATTGTATTTTATTCCGTTTCCATTAAAGCACAATTTGGTACTAAACTATAAATATATACTAGAAAACATGAATTCTGCTTTTTCAGAATTTCGTGTCGTCAACGATGAAAAAAAAATTATATAAATATAGATAGTAAAAAACATATTTCAGTTTTAAGAATTTTATTTTATATAAAATGACGTCATTCGCATCCTCTGAAGAATTCCACATTTATGATCCAGTCTTAAACAACATCTACAGAAAAGTATGCATTGGACGTTACTGTTGCAGAATAATACAAAAATCCAGAAAAAAGCGATGTCATCATTCAAGAAACTTGACAAAAAAATAGGTTATCTACTTACTCATATGCCTTCATTTGTTTGTAGCATTAATATAGATACTTAAAAATAAATATAGTTTATAATAGCTACATGTTTTATCAGTATTTTTTCAAAATAGCACGTATTTTAATTACATTTTTTTCAGTTATTATGGGAAAATGGAACAAAAAGATATATTAATATACTATTTCTCAACTATTTTTCCTTTACTTTCTACAGAAATGCAGTATTTCTGTTGCCAACGTTAAAGAAATGGTTTTAAAACTACAAAAAAATTAATATCTCAAAAATGAATTGAGAAGCAGTTTTCAAACAAATTGCATTTAAAAGTACGTTTTCCCCCCTATACGACGGTATAAAAATTGAAAATGTGCGATCCTTAGAAGTTAAAAAAATTGCCGTAGAGATTATCCGTATTTAACAGTACAATGAAACATCTGCTTTGTTTTACAGCTGGCTTATATAACAGAGCGTTATTTTTTAGAGACGACTCTTTATTTGCTGCCTGAAATAAATAGCGCATCTGGGGCTAATAAACAAAATACAATTAAAAACAGTAACTTATTTATCGTTAGCTGAATTATATGTTTTCTGAAATTAAACTCTTTTAGGAATTGGAGGGAAAAATTAAAAATCGTGTATACTTAAGGGTGATGTATAAGCACTTGAGTTTTAAATATATACTAACTTCATAAAAAAAGTGAAAACAATGTAACTATATAATATAAAATGAATCAATGTTATTTTAAGGAGAAAATGCATATTCTTTGCTAAAAGTTAATGAATTTATTAATGAAAAGTGTGCGAAATTACAAGGTATCGTATAACGGACTGACGGTTTTTAAAACGGAATAGCAAACAAACATTATCGGCTATTATAGTCACTTTTAAAGAAGGTTATTGTATACCGTCAGGAATTTCTTTATTCTTCTCCTTTGTACTAAATCTCTGAAACTGGTAGCACTTCACTTTCATAAATAATGAGAGTCCTTGAAAAACAGCACCAAAAATCATTACAATTTCTAAACGCAAACCATCTTTTTAATACTTCAATACTTAAACAGAAACTAGGACATAACCTGCTGAACTTTGATCCATCTTTATATTTTACTGAGCATTATTACAATACTGTGCCATCTGTCGGTGGTAAAAGGAAGCATACTACGGAAATCTCCGACTTTTTGCATTTATCTCCTGCAAGATCTACTTTAATAATTGTCACCCGTGCTTGTTATTCCGTTTTAAAAATGTAATTTAGGTTAATGCACTTTAATATACGTACCTGGTAAAAGTATAATAACATTATACTCATTGATAGGTAACTTACTCTTAATAAAACATCCTACTGTTGCATGTTGTCTTACCACAGAATTTTTGATTGCACCACTATTTTGAAATGGCAGATGTAATGACAAGTTTCATTAGAGATTAAATAAGGCGAATATTACTATTTCAAAGAAAAAATAGCAATTAAGTAATCCGAATTTAAAAAACATGACCAAAAGGCAACACTGCGTTTTTCCAGCCGTGATCATGAACTTTCAATACTCTTGTTGTAAAACGTCTTTGTTGAAAAACGTCAGTGCAATGCAAAGAATTAAATACTGTCATACAGTGTTGCCAGTGGACTACTTTTTAAAAACCAGATTTCTTGATTGGCACCACTTTTTTGAAATGGTAAAATTCCACTTGTTTTCGCTTTAATTAATATGTCACTAAATAAGGCGAATTTTACCATTTCAAAAACGTGGTCACAATATAGAAATCTGAATTTAAAAAAAGTAGCCCACTTGCAACACTGCTGTCATAACAGATTAGATAAAATGTAAAAAAACAAAAACAAAAACAAAACAAAACAAAAACATATATATATATATAAATAATAACGTTAGAATTTTTAAAAGTACCTCTTGGCGTTCATGTTTAACAACAGCCAGAGTAAGTGCATCTTCCAGTGGAATCGTTCCATCAAAAAAGCTGTCTATAATAAAATAAAATAAATAAATAATTAAATAAAAAGAAGATGCTTATTTTATTACATTTGAAAAATGAATTTTAATTAATTACTTCAACTATTTAAATATAATTAAGTCTGAATAAAATTAAAAAAATAATAGGGCATTTAAAATTAGACATTTCATAAAATACAGGTGCTAGTTAATTAAAACATTAATACATACTGACCCTTTGTGACCCAACAGCTTCGATTTGATAAATATTTACTTATGTCTAGAACGTATCATATTAAACATGCAAAAAAAAAGTTTTGAAAAAAAAAATAAAAAGTTATTAATTAAAAGATAATTTTTTCACATCTACAATATACAGAAAATTACATATTTCTCATAAATATTGCCAATTTTCTAATATAAAATTGTAAAGTATACGAATTTACCTTTGTAAAAAATCTATTTATGGGCTTCTCTAGCCTTTTTTAATTTGACAAAATTTATCAAGTTCATTTCAGTAATAACGGTGGGAAACTGCTCAAATGATAAGTAAAACTTTCCATGAAAAATAAACTCTCTATCGTAAAATCGTTTTTTAATCGTTTATTTGTCATAAAATCGTTTTTTAAAGCCCATTGTATAAGTAACATTGACTATCGGGTATGTTGCAGATACAAAGCGATGATACAAGAGGTTAAAATAACAGAATAACATCATAAAGCAGAGTAGACATTTCCGGAGTACCACAAACAATCGAGACCAAACAGTTGTTTTTAAAAGTTCGGAAATGTACATCGGAGAGGACACTCATACTCAGGTAGAACTGCGAAGAGTGCTATCAAATTAGGCGATTTATGTTCAATACTTGTTTATCAGCTGACTGCATACCAGATTTTGAGAAGATTAAATTAATTGTATCCGATTGTATTAATTATAAAAACAGATTATTTTTGATGGATGGTTCACAAGTGTACAAAGATCCGCTCTAAATGAGGCGTGTGCAACCCATGTAACTTATGAATAAAGAAGAATTGAAATATCCCTAAAATGGTGAAGCTTCAACTGTTATCGGATCCATGCGGCTTGATATCCGGCGGGGTAAACTTCCACCAGTAAATTTGAATAGAAATTTTCTCCTTGTTTAAAAGCCTTATTCATTCAAATTTCCTGTCTTTAGTAAAGCAAAAATATCTATATATTTTTACTGGTGGAAGTTTACACCGGAGGTGGAAAAGCCCTACGGTTCCGCTATATTGTGATAACAAAAACAAACCTCCTGTCAATGTCAATGAATTTGATTACTGTCGGGAAAAACTTCCACCAGTAAATTTGAGTAGAATTTTACGCCTTATTCATGCAGAAGTTCTTACACAAATAAGACAAATTTTTTATTCGTTTTCACTTGTGGAAAATTGTCAAGGCGATCATTAAGCTCTGGTCCGATGTAAACAAACAACAACCGACATCTTGTGACTACCTCTTCAGTTACTTCACTCGCAACTAGTAGAGACTGCATTCTATGTCTCCTCCGCTTTATTGATAGACATGGAGGAAAGAGATAGATGGATATTAAATGTAGTGGCTGGGCTTGATACAGAAAATGCAACCCTGAAATGGGTTAAAACCATGAAACTATTAATAAAAAGGAACTGGCATATCCTTAACCCATTAACCTACAATGACGGGCATAGCCCGCGTGCGGTGATCGGCCAAAGGTAAATTCTTCCTACCACTAAAATTTCACAGTAAATATGGTTTAACTTAATCGTCGAAATTCTATGATTATACAAGACGAAAATCTCTATTGAATTTTAGTGGTAGCTATAGATTTGCCAAACCGTGGAGCTGTTGAGACTAAATCGCAGGTTAAGGGGTGAAATTGTAGGTTAAATTGTGAAGCTTAACTGTAACCGCTAACGCAAGGGGTTGATTACGGCCAAGAAACACTTCCACCAATAAATTTTAATAGAAATTTTCTCGTTAATTCAATCCCTTATTAATGTAAAATTTCAGTCATAAATAATGGCACAAACAGATATTTATTTTTACTGGTGACAGTTTATTTCGGCGGTAGTCAGGACCTGCTTTTCCGTCATATTGTGACAACCTAAACAATCTACTGTCAGTGTCAGTGAAAAATATTTTAATACTTGCGCAAACTGACACCAGTGAAACCAAATAGAAATTTTTACTATGTTACTAAGAAAATATTTCTATGAATGAGGCGCTTAAATAAGACGAAAATTCCTATTCAAATTTACTGGTGGGAAGTTAGCAGGCGGTCATCAGAAACTGTTGATCCGATGTAAAATATCAGCCGCCATCTTGTGACAACCTCCTCAGTTACTTCACTTGCAACTGGTAGACAGTACACTATGGTCTCCTCCTCTTTATTCATAACTCCATTATTAACCCCTTGAGGGGCACCGGTATATATTATATACCACCTGCGATTAATGAAGTTTTACACCAGAAAAATTTTATTAAATTTTACTTTTCTAACTTTGGTGGGAAAAAGCCGCAAAATTGCTTTTAATTATTTTGAAATAGAATTTTTCAAAGATTCCGGTGGGAATTCGGCATTTCACAAACGTAAGTGCTTGCCCCTCAAGGGGTTAAAACAAATTAAAATTAAGACTAAATACTGTAAAAGCACTTATTTTCGCCAGCCCGTCGTAATCGCGAAAATTTAAGTCTTGCAAAATATTTCTTTTCTACGCCTCAAATAATATAAAAAAATCAGAGAATTTTCACTTATCCAAAATTTAATGATTACAGTTACTTAAATAAGAAATAAGTACAAAAATTTCTTGAATACGTTCAACTATTTCTTGAATACTATACAACTATTTCTTGAATAAAAACAAATAATGAAATTAATAGAATGCAGCTCATTCACTTACAATATTTATACCAGCTTCTTTGAAGCCGTTCAAAATTATCTTATGTTTGGCTTTAACACCGTTAACCCTAGAACTACCGAAAATTTTACTCAAGTTTTATAAAAATATTGCACATCAGAATTCTTATTTAAAACTATGGAACTTATTTACTTAACTCATTATTGTCTGGTTTACACATTTAGTTTATTTTAAAGAAATTTCTGGTTAGAATAAATATTTCGAATGTACCCATCGGGCCCATTGGACCCGTCTGGTAGACGGAGGGTTAAATGTTCGAGCAAGCCAAAAAGCATGAATCGGTTTTAGTCGTGATATTCGCAGGTCCACAGATTCTCTTTCCTCTAGAAATTTAAGCAAAAAGTGTTCTATTTAGGTAGTTTCGTGATTTTTCAATTTTCGGTTCTCTTCATATAAAATTCGCGA
Source organism: Maratus speciosus (assembly GCA_963932465.1). Classification (NCBI taxonomy): domain Eukaryota; kingdom Metazoa; phylum Arthropoda; class Arachnida; order Araneae; family Salticidae; genus Maratus; species Maratus speciosus. The sequence continues at coordinate 217,955,867 of OZ010799.1, read as the reverse complement.
AATTTTGAGCTCGCGAAATCACCGATCATTTTCGCGAAAATTACGGCTCGCAAAAATAAGTGCTTTTACCGTACTTGCGACTCCATAGAGTCTGTATGCAGCTGGGCCGAATGAGGGCATTTAAATTTGAGCGATAATCACCTTCTAATTGCAAATCGTTTTTATGGCATACTGCATCTCCACTTATCTCTTTCGTTCGTGATTGATAGCTCCGTTATGCGACCTTAATATGCGGTCCTCTGTGACATACATACATTTCTGGACAATTATAAACAAGTGTTAGATTTCGATTGATGGTTGAACTCATGAGGATCTTCACTGCAAGCCTAAAACATCTACTGCAATATTATGATTTTATTTTGCGATTTTAATATACGGTTTTCATTCTGTGTTTATTAAATTTCAGATTTACATGGTGTGTTCACAAAGTTTCAAGACTGGTCTGATAATTCAAAATTTATTAAACATTTTTGTGCCGCGTACTAAAATTCTTGTGACTAAAATTCTTGTGTGTGATGACCCTTGGGCATCAACACACCGCTGCCAGCGTTTTTTCCATTGTTCATAGGCCCCATAGAAGTCTTCGCACGAAAGGCTGCTAATGGTCCTCGTCGAAGCTGCCTGGATCGCTGGAATCCTGACAAATCGCTTCCCTTTCAAGTTTTTTTTTATCCGGGGGAACAAAAAAAGTCCTGTGAGCGAGGTCTGGCCTGTAGGTGGTTTGCGGCAGTATTGCCACTTTAAAGATAGCCAAAACTTCGGCAGCGGTGAGCGACGTGTGAGAGGGTGCATTGTCGTGTGGAACAATCCAATCGTTTCTGATGTGTGGGTGGACGCGACGGGTCAGATCAGTTTTTCTCTGGAGTGTTCCATCAGATTTGGCTATATTTAACGTGGCAATACTGCTGCAAGCCCCTTACAGCCCCGACCTTTTTCCCAGCAACTTTTTTTGTTCCCCCGTGTCAAGAAAGACCTGAAAAGGAAGCGTGCGATTCGACACGATTCCAGCGATCCAGGCAGCTTCGACGAGTTCTCTTAACCCCTTCGGGACGGGAGCCTTTTACGAAATTTTTAATCTTTTGTCACCGTTTTTTAAAAACAGAAATTTGTGTCTTCTTGAATCGAGAAAATGCGCTGATTAAATAAGCCAAATTTTACAGTAAAATTTTACTGGTGAGGAAAAACAAGTATTCTGAGCGCTCCAAGCGGCACGTATACGTGCCGCTCGTCCCCAAGGGGTTAACAGCCTTTCGTGGAAAGACTTCCATGGGGCCTATAAACAGTGGAAAAAACGCTGGTAGCGGTGTGTTGATGCCCAAGGGTCATATTTCGAAGAATTTTAGTTCGCGGTTTTGAATTATCAGACCAGCCTTGAAGCTTTGTGAACACACCATGTATAATGTCCTATTAATATAAGTTAATTATCTATTTATATAAAATCCAAATCTCTGTGTGTCCCTCACGATTCCGGTAGGACCGCCTCATTGAAATGAGTAATTGTTGAAAAATACAAATGCAGTGTTACCACAGTAGCGCCAAATGTTGGCCAACTTGGCGAAATGTGTATTTTAAACGGCGAAATGTGTATTTCTTTCAAAGTGAGCCCTAATTAGGTTGGAGGCGTGAAAGATTGTATACTCATAGCTGAACACCTCCCATCAAATGAAAAAGCATAAAATTTTGAAAAAGTCGCGCATTTAACCCTCTGGGTTCCCACATGTGTATTTTAAACAACTCTTTCTAAGTGAGTCCCTAATTAGGTTGGAGGCGTGAAATTTGGCATAATTATAGCTGAACACCTCACATTAAACAAGAAATCATAAAATTTTCAAAAAGTCGTAGATTTAACCCTTTGGGCTCCCAAATGTGTATTTTAGACAATTCTTTCTAACTGAGCCTCTATTTTTGGTTGAAGGCATGAAATTTTGCATACTTATAGCTGAACACCTCACATGAAATGACAAATCATAAAATTTTGAAAAAGTCGTACATTTAACACTTTGGGCTCCCACATGTCTATTTTAAACAACTCCTTCTAAGTGAGCCCCTATTTTTCGTTGGAGGCGTGAAATTTTGCATACTAATAGCTGAACTTCTCACGCCAAATCACAAAACATAAAATTTTGAAAAAGCCGTACATTTAACCCTTTGGGCTCCCACATGTGTATTTTAAACAATTCTTTCTAAGTGAGCCCCTAATGAGGTTGGAGGCGTGAAATTTTGCATACTTGAAACTGAACACCTCACATCAAACGAAAAACCATAAAATTTTGAAAAAGTCGTAGATTTAACCCTTTGGGCTCCCAAATGTGTATTTTAGACAATTCTTTCTAACTGAGCCTCTATTTTTGGTTGAAGGCATGAAATTTTGCATACTTATAGCTGAACACCTCACATGAAATGACAAATCATAAAATTTTGAAAAAGTCGTACATTTAACACTTTGGGCTCCCACATGTCTATTTTAAACAACTCCTTCTAAGTGAGCACCTGATTAGGTTGGAGGCATGAAATTTTGCATACATATAGCTGAACATCTCACATCAAATGACAAACCAATTTTGAAAAAGCCGTACATTTAACCCTATATGCTCCCACATGTGTATTTTAAACAACTCTTTCCAAGTGAGCACCTAATTAGGTTGGAGGCGTGAAATTTTGCATACTTATAGCTGAACACCTTACATCAAATGACAAATCATAAAATTTTGGAAAAGTTGTACATTTAACCCTTCAAGATCCCACGTGTGTATTTTAAACAATTTTTTCTAAGTGGGACCCTAATTAGGTTGGAGGCGGGAAATTTTGCACACTTATAGCTGAACACCTCACATCAAATAACAAACCATAAAATTTTGTAAAAGTCGTACATTTAACCCTTTGGGCTCCCACATGTGTATTTTAAACAATTCTTTCTAAGTGAGCCCCTAATTAGGTTGTAGGCGTGAAATTTCGCATGCTTATAGCTGAACAACTCACATGAAATGACAAACCATAAAATTTCTTTTTAGTCGTACATTTAACCCTTGGGTCTCCCACATGTGTATTTGAAACAATTCTTTCTAAGTGAGCAACTAATTAGGTTGGAAGCGTGGAATTTTGCATACTTATAGCTGAACATCTCACATCAAATGACAAACCAATTTTGAAAAAGCCGTACATTTAACCCTTAGGGCTCCCACAGGTGTATTTCAAACAATTCTTTCTAAATGAGACCTTATTTAGGTTGGAGGCGTGAAATTTTTGCATAGTTATAGCTGAACATCACACATCATACGACAAATCATAAAATTTTGAAAAAATCGTTCATTTAACCCTTTGGGTTCCCACATGCGTATTTTAAGCAATTCTTTCTAACTGAGCCCCTTATTAAATTGGAGATTTGAAATTTTGCATACTTATAGCAGAACACCTGAAACCAGGCGACAAATCATAAAATCTTGAAAAAATGTTACGTTTAACCCTTTTAGCTACCACATATGTATTTTAAGCAATTCTTTCTCAGAGAGCCCCTAATTAAGTTTGAGACATGAATTTTTGCATACGTACAGCTGAATACCTCTGACCATACGTCAAATCATAAAATTTCCAAAAAGTCTTATATTATTTACTCCTCCTGGCTCTCACTTGTGTATTTTAAGCAATTTTTCTAACCTTCTCCCTTTTCACCCGTGGAGCACTTTTCCAACTTTACCTGACATCCCTTTGGCCATTCTTTCATATTATGCACTATAGCCTTACATATTTTTGTTCCACTTTTTACCGCCCGGGCGCCTACTTATCTCGGGTGTTATCGGGCCAATCCCCTCGACTAATATATCAACGGATAGTATATAAAACGGAGTTTGGTTCGGATAGAGGTTTGTTTAGAATATAGTGCGCCCCTGGTTGCGAAATGTGTACCTAACAGATTTTTCAAAAGTATAAAGTATTTTGAAAGGAATATTAATCGAAACCCTCTGTGCGATCTGTGATCACACATACCCATTTTTTTCAAAATCTATGGGTGAGAATTTAAAATATAATATACAAAAATGTACATCCTTACATCTTCCTCCCGTTACTAATAAAATAACCGCCAATAGACGACGCTGTACTGTCTGAGCTCCTAACTGAGCGATTTTAATGTTCTTTAGGTACTTTTCCAGTATAGGTGCCTTGGCGAAAAAGGAAATTTGGCAACATATTTTCCGGGAACCTATCCACTGTTTCATTTTATGTACACACGCATTTTTTTCGATATTTATACGATTTATTTAACATAAAAAAGCAGTTACCTAATTTTATACAAAAGCAGAAGTAATTTGTACATAAAAAACATCAATACATATATAAAAAAACAAAAAAACTCATCAAGTTTGTTTTCAAAACTGTTTATATGATTTGACAACAAATCTCACTTTCTGATGCCTGAATTACACGAGGCTTTTTAAGAAAACGCCAAAGCCTCTATAGTGGAAAAGTACCAAATTTTCTATTATTTTGCGCTATCTGCGCTATAGTTTGTACTATATTTAAGGGGGGGGGGCGAAAGTTTAAACATTAAATATTAAAGTTTCAATAAAGCAGTTTAAGACTAAAAAAATAAGAATAAAATAAAGGCAAAATAAATCTAAACAAGAAAGAAAAAGCATAGAATATGAAACACTTTCCAACACTTCCTCAATACTTTAACAAAACTTCGTTATTTAGGGAAATAAGGTAAATAAGATAACTAAGTAAACATTTTAGAAAACGCATACATTTTTTTAAAAATTCATTTTAGCAGTTACCGTCCATAGCCAATAGTATCGTTATTACACGCCACTATTTAGCTAAAATTTAATTCAAACTAAAATACTCTTAAAACTACTGAAATCACATTTACAAATATTATCATCCGTAGACGGTTATGTATCCAATTCTTTGCATGACCCTGTATATCATTTTATCTATATTCAATAAACATTTCTTAGTAAACTAAATGCCGTTCATGGTAAAAATGCATAACTCCTTTAAAAACCACCTTTAAGCAATTTACTCTCATACTCAGTAACCCTTACGAATTCATTTGTGTAGCCCTGTATATCAACGGCATTTATACATACAGTATAGTATACATAAATATAGTGAAACATAAAAGCAAACATCATAATTAAAAATGCATTTCCTACAATCATCGCTTATGTACAGTACTTCAGAGAAAAGTTTCTTGGCGAGAAAGAAGTTTGCCAACGTATTTTCTGACAACCTATTTACTGTTTCATACTCACAACAAATAGGTTGAACTGTATACATATTTGTTCCATATGTATGCAATTTATTTAATGTAAAAAAAAGCTATTTACCCATGTTTATAAATAAACAGAAGAAATTTCTGCACAGATGTCATTACGCATCGGGTTTGGCGTGTTTTTGTTTCTGACACCAATTTGGCAAAAACTCGCTTTCGAATACCAGTTACATATACATATTTAAATTATTTGCTATCATTTTGAAAAGGAAATAACAATAAATAAATAAAAGTTTAATTAATAACTATAGAACAAAACAGTTTATATAATAAAAAAAGAAAATAAAAGTAAATAAACAAGTTATGGTACTTTTCGGTTAGCCGGGCGCCAGTATTTTATATACATATTTATATACATACATATATGTAAATATACATATATATTTACATATATATATGTGTGTATATATACAATATTTGTATATGTAAATATATGTATATTTACATATATGTATGTATATAAATATGTATATAAAACACTGGCGCCCGGCTAACCGAAAAGTACCCAAGTTATTAATTAATAAATAAATAACAATAGCCGGGTTACCATATGAGGCAAAATAACACCATTTTGGCGTCAGTTAGTAACTCAGTGCATATATCACATCTGTGCCGTAATTTGTATATAAAAAAATATTATATATAGTTAGAAATTATTTATTTTTATGTATATAAATATGACACAGGTGTCATATACGCAACATATTGGCGTGATTTTTTTCTGACCCCAATTTGGCGAAAACATCAACAGCATAAACAACAACATCCGGGTTACATATCAAGCAAAATATCGACTCTTTGGCGCCAGTTAAGTACCTGTTGCGTATATGACATTGGCGTCTGAAAAAAATCGCACCAATATGGTCCGTATATGACATCTGTGCCATAAATACATATATAAAGAAAAATAAAAGTTCATTAGGTTTTTTTTTCATAGCTCTTTATATATTTCGGGAAGAGTTCCATATCCTGTGCTGGTTGACGCAATTGGCGAAGGAATCAAAATGGCGCCAAAAAGCCATTTTAGCATCTTATAACAAATTTTCAAGGTGGCTGAAAAACATGGTCTTTAAATATTTATAAACATATATATATTTAATAAATGTTATATATGTCGCATGTTAAAAAAAATACGATGTTTATACAGATAGTTTTATTTTTATGTATATATATTACATATAGAGATATACCTTATGCATACATAATATATATACCTATAAATAAATATTATGCGCTTATGTATAATTTTATATATTTATTATATATGTCAAATTAAAACAAAAGTTATAAATTTTTCCGAAAAAAAAATATGCTATAAATGCAAAAAAATTACACAAAAAAATATGAATAAAGTACATTCCAGAAAAAAAGCAACCCCAAAGGCTGAAGATCGCAACCACATCGATTCAATTAATGCCAAAAATGAAAGCTCGCGAAAAAAGAAACAGCATAGAATATGGAACTCTTCCCTATATTTTGGCAACATATCTCACTTTCTGACGCCCGAATTGCACCAAGCTTTTTCTAAAAATGCAAAGTGCCCTATAGTGGAAAAGTACCTAAATAAATAATTAATAAATACATGTATAAACAAAAATACAAATTCATCAGGTTTGTTTTCGTAGCTGTTTATATATTTTGGCAGCATATCTCACTTTCTGGAGCCCGAATTGCCCAAGCTTTTTAAAAAAATGCGCTATAATGGAGAAGTACCTAAATAAATAATTAATAGAAATAACCAATTATATAAACTAAAACATTTTATTTCAAGATCAAAGCATTGTTTTTAATTTCAATTAAAAAGTACATATATCCTAGGATAACTTCAGTTCAAATTAGGTTGACAGTTTAATACCTCATTCCATAAACCTAAACAAACACAAGTGATTCATTCATCGTGAACCGTAAAAAATATTAAACCATTGAGGTAATCATTCACAAAGTAGATTCTCCACCAATCAATGGACAATATTCTTATGACGTCATAGTAGATATAATAATGGCGGTATCGTTTGTTTATGGTTTCAATTCTCAAAGATTTTATTTTAAAATATCTCTCAGTTATATTACTTTATTGTCATATTTATGAACTCAAAACAAAAGCATATTTTTTCATTATATAGTTATTAAATAATGAACAAGTAATATAAAAATTTTGTTTTTAAAGTCAATTCCTACTTAGGCCATCAAAGAAAAATTTAATATATTCAAGCTAATATGAGTTTTTGTTGCATTAAAATATCTCAATTTGTTGATTTTCTATAATCAAGTAGGTTTACAATGGAACTCTATGGGAATTTGGCGAAATATTACAGATATCGCCAAGTTGGCGACAAACTTGGCGGTATTTGGCGACAGAGCAGGGTACCCCCCCTATGGTAACCCTTATTGAAAATACTTTCATTGAAATTCAATAACCAATGGCGGCCATTTTGTTTCCCATGCAAAACTAAAATTAATTAATTAAAATTTAATTAATTAATTAATATTTGAAAAAACTTTATTAACATCAATTGTCATCCAGTACAAGTTTTAAAAAATTTATTTCAACCAGATAGGATGAATAATGAGTATTTTATTAACGATTGAAAATTTGTACAAGATAAATATATAAATATATAAATAAATATAGGGAGAGTGTGAGCTAATAGTAGGAATTGAAAAAAAATATAAATGCATGAGTTGAAAAATTTAAATAATTTTCTTTCTTAATACTAAACAATAGCATTGACGTAACAGCGGGCTTATGTTAAGTAAGTTTAACGGTTTAATTCTGTTGTAATATTCAAAATAACTGTATTTATTAGATATCAGTAAACAACATCAGGGCTCGATTAAACTTTGAAGTTAGAGGCAATACAATGTCATTTCAGGACCTTTCTTAGGCTTTTCTAAATTCCACATATACATGGAAACTCTTCAGTGTTACAAATATTATTCATAGGACTGATATAACATCAGAACGGCAGGCAGTTTTACACAACTTTTTGTAAACCACTGTATATCAGAAATTTTATTAAAAACTGGTTACTTCTTTGCTATAGCGGTCCACACAATTATGAGTATGACAAGTTGCATCCAATTTCACCAAGATCGTGAAGCACACGCGTATAATACCACATAATACCATTTTATTAAATCATATACGATAGTTTAATAGTTTTTACCTTACTTCAAGTATGTAATTTATTTGTTTTTAAGAATTTCCAATCTGAATTGTCCAATATATGAATTTAAAAAAAAATGTAAACAAAGATTGAATAGACATGACCGCAAAAAGCCTCAAATCCGCTCACTACTTGGAACCAAACTGTGCAGATTAGTCGTCTACTGTACACAGTTTTTCACAAATGTGTTTCGTTCTTAAAATGTGTTATTTTCAACTATCACTGAGGAACAAGCGAGAAAACTCATATTCTTGCACATGAGTTGTATATATCTTTATATCTAAATTTCCGTCATTTTTGACGGGTTACCTTTCTAGTATTTGTTATAATGTACTGCAGGTTCATTAATTTTATTTTGTAATAAATCACGAACAAAGAAAAAAGTGAAAGGTCTGAAAATGAAGGCAAGTATATCTTTTTTACACCATCTGTGCAATTCTAATTAATTCCAATTCTAATTAAAGTCTTTTAAAAATGAATATTAGCTTTTCGTTTAGCAACTTGATTGTTGATTTTAATATTAAAAGATTACAGATATAGTTATTTTTACTGCAAATCTTACTTACTGCAAAATTACTTAGTAAAAGATTTAATTAACAAAAGACTTTTTCTTAAACTATAATTCAATAAATGTAGCTGTAAAAATCTCTCTGAATAAGATTATAAAGCTAAAATAAAACGAATTAAGTAATACCTTTTTCTTCTTCACCATATAAAGGAATTTCAACATCATATTCGAAGTCCAATGCTTTTTGACGATCAGTAGGCAAAACAACACCACTAATAAGTTGTTCTGTCATCCTCTGAAATTGAAAGTATCAAAAATACAAGTCAAACAAAATGATGGAAACTTTAATAAAATAACAGTTAATGAATTTTAATATCTAAATAAGAATAATATTGTTTAAACTGAATTTCAGTATGATGTTTAAAATATGAAAAGTAAATATAATGCTTAAAATTATATATGCACATTTATTAAAACAATTGCAGAAGAATTTCTTATTAAAATCTTCAGTTAACCTGATACTATATACAAGGCTTGAAGCATTCCTAAAATTTTCACACTTTGGTTCACTTTGGCTACATTGGGTTTCCAAATGAGATGAAGACCCAGTTTTTCAAGCATAAAAAAGAAGAAAATGTTACAAAACAAGCTGAAGTCTAATCAATGTTAGAAATAGAACAAATCGCATTGTTTTATAAATTAAATATAATTGAAACGACGATTTATACAAAGGTGTTTCATAATGATATGAAAATTGGCCAAAAATATAGATTAATATTCAGTGTAATGTATGCGCTAGATCTTTTAATTAATGTAAACACGCGATCAGGCATGGAGTAGACCAAACTTTTTAATATATTTTGATAAATTTAATTCCAGTGGCAGATGATAGCAGGTTTTAATTATGAATCATGTTTCATAAATGCAAACGGGGACTTTATCAAGTTTAATATTGATTTTAAAAAGTATTTCCCGGAAAAATTTTACCAAGTTAATTGTTAAGTTTTTTGCAGAAATTTTTTTTTATCAGTATTGACCTTGATAAAGTGGCCTTTTTTGTTAGTTTTAGCATGTTACAACATTAGTTTAATTAACATTTGTTTGTTTGTTTGAAAGGTGACTGAAACTACCGAAACGATTTCAAAAACAATAGTGGCAAGAGGCTCGTAACCACCTCTGCTCCAATTTAGGCTATATCGGTACAACAACTCTCAAGGGAGAGCAGGAACAAAAAAGGTTCTAAAATTGTTGAGGCTAGAAAATTCAAATTTAGCGAGTTGGTTACTTTTAAGATGTAAGTACTTGCAATAACCGGTTACTAAAACATTCGAAATTTAAAAGTGTAAAATGGCGGAAAATGTTTTAAATTGCAATTCATTTCGAACTGTTAGAACTAGAAACCGAAAATCTGGCATGGCTGTTATTTTAGAAACGTAAATCTTCGCCCTGAACAGTTTTTAAAAATACGAAATTTAAAAGGGTGCAGAAACAAATAAGGTTCAAAAACTGCGATTCATGTTATACAGTTGGTAAAGAAGCTTGGAATTTAGCATAGTAGTTACTTTCAGTGGTGGAAAATTGGCGCAGAGGCGGAGCCTATTGACACCACTAATATTTTATGGTATTCTACATCTTAATAAAAACTGTCATTAGAGAAGATGAAAAATTCTACTAAAATTTAGTGGTGTCAATAGGCTCCTCCTCTGCGCCAATTTTCCACCACTGTACTTTTAAGATGTAAGAACAGTATATAAAAAATTCGAATTTTAAAAGGGAAAAATAAGAGGAAAACGTTCCCAAAATATTTTAAGTTACGATTTAGTTAGAATTGATATGATTAGAAACTTGAAATTTAGTATAGTGCATAGCTGCCAACCTTTACGCTTTCTTCCTACCACTAAAATTTTATAGTGAATATTCCCTTATTTAATCGTCGAAATCTCACGATTAAACAAGGCGAAGATCTATACTAAATTTTACTGGTAGCAAAAAAGCGTAAAAGTTTGCAGCTATGATAGTGATTACGTTTAAGAGGCAGATACTCGGTATAAACAGTTGATTAAAAATTTAAAATTTAAAGGACTAAAATAAACGGAATACGCTCTAAGGTACGGTTTATTTAGAATTGTTCAGAATAGAAAGATAAAGTTTAACATGTCTTATTTTTAGGACGTAAATACTCGCACAGAACAGTTTTCACAAAATTGGAAATTTAAAATGGTGCAGAAGCAAAAAACTTTCTAAAATTGAAATTCTTGCGATGCTTCTAGCTAGAAACTTGAAATTTGACATAATGTGTCTTTTTCCTAAATTTAAGTAATTAAGCATTTATTATCTAACAACGGTTTCTAAAAGCACGAAATAAAAAAAAAATGAAATGAGTGGAAAACGTTCTAAAAACGTTCTAAACTATGATTTGTCTGAAACCGTTAGGGTTAGAAACTTAAAATTTTACATGTCTGTTACTTTAAATACGTAAAAGACGTAAATGCTCTCCCAGATTAGTTTAAAAAAAATTAAATTTTAAAGTTTTTAGGAGAAAAAGTTCTAAAATTTCAACTTCTGTGATATAGCAGCTGAGATAACTAGAAGTTAGGTATTGGGCATGGTGATAACTTTTGAGACGTTAAAGAACGGCTTCTAAAAAACCAAAATTCAAATAAAAAGTTAAATGAGCGCAATACAGCGAAAACACATTCTGAATTACAATTTGTTTGGAATTAATTTTAATTGTAATTGAATTAAGTCTCGTGTGCACCTAATGCATTATAAGAAAGAAGTTTACTGAAAATGTGGCTTAATTAGTAATTTTTGAATGATACGTAGTACTATAATTTGCTCTAATAAAAATAGGCACACAAATACCACTTGGCATAATTCAACAACTGCGTGGGCAAAGCCGCGGGTTTTGCTAGTAACATATAAAGTGCGAATCAATACGAAATTGCAATATTCGCATACGTAAACTTTTTGTCAAGTAAGGTTTCTCATCTTTATTGTGAATTTGTTGATAATACCCCTGTTGATGTTTTCGACCATAGAATGCATATAATATCGAGTTTATATCCAGCTAAAAGAGAAAACTAATACCCACTCAAGGAAATTCCAACTTCTAATAAACCAGAGACATCGTTTTTCACCACTTCTCTCCACTAAACCAGTTCCTTATATTAACTATTCAAGTAATGTATTTTCTAGCATTGAAGACAGAGCCCTTTCGCTTGGGCCAAAATTTGTATTTGACAGTAAAGAAAACCGTAATAGCACTATTGCAGATTGTGAAAACGTCATTCAAGCCATTCCAGAGAGGAATAGAGACGAAAAGCGCGCAACAATGTACAAGTTAATAAAACGAATATCTTATGAACAAAATAAAGAGCAAAGCTTACTTTTGAATACGTTAAAGAAACTGAAGAACGATCCCAATATTATTTTTATCAAGACGGACAAATCAAACAGAATTGCAGTATCGGACAGATTAACTTACATAGATAAAATGAATGCGTGTATAGCGGATATGGATTGCGAAATTCTACAAATATTTAAATCCCAAGATTTTCCGTTAAGTTTATGAAGAGTTAAGTTAAGATGAAGAGTTAGTCCGCAATGGAAAATGGCCGGAAAGTATGAAACCGCTTATTAAAATGAACCACACTGGAGTTGCTCCGATATTAACTGGGATATTAAAAGATCATAAATAAAATTTACCGTTGAGACCTATCGTTTCCCGCTGCGTCGCAACCATATACTTTTTAGAAAAGGCCTTCGTGATCTTCTTGAAGTCAATACTTCCTGATTCAGTTTTTGCTATTGAGTCTACAAAAGATTTTATTGATAAAGTTAAACAATTTCCAATTAATACAAGCACCATTATGGCAAGTTTAGACGTAGCATCTCTATATCCTTCCATCAATATGCACGAGGTCATGCAATACATTATTATGATCATAGATAGCAATTCAAATATGTCTCAATATATCAAAACCTCACTAAAATCTGGATTTAACCTCATAGTTTACAGTAACATTTTCATTTTAATAATAATATTTACAGACAGTTACATGGTGCACCGATGGGATCACTAGTTTGCGGTTTATTTGCAGAGTTTGCCTTAAGATCTCTAGAACATAAGATCTTTGGTACGTTTAATTTGAAACCCGAAAGTTGGTTAAGATATGTTGATGATGTTTTCGTCCAATGGAACTACAGTTTATCTGATTTAAATGGTTTTCTTCAAGATATAAATAAATTAAGTAACAGTATGAAATTCACCCTCGAAATCGAAGAAAACGCTTCACTTCCATTCAGTGTTGCCAAATTACCGTTTTTTTATGTAGAAATATTCAGCCTATTTAAAAATAGATTAAAAATTCTGAAAAATAAGACGAATTACATTATTGTAAGAAAGTGGTGACAGCCAAATAATCTGAATTTAAAAAAAAATCCCCAATCTGGCAACACTGCTTCCATTTTTAGATGTTCAGATTAATAGATGCAGTTCTGGATTAAATTTTTCAGTTTATAGAAAATCTATTAAAGAAAACACTGTTATTCCTTTTTCAGCAAACCTTCCTTTTCAATATAAAATCTCTGCATTTCAGTCATTCATTAAAAGAGCATTTATGATCTACTCAGATGACCAATTAAATGAAGAAATCGATTTTATACAGAAAATAGCCTTTGATCATGGTTTTCCAACAAAATATATAGATAAGATAATTCAGAAATACAACGCTCCCCCTCCTTCGGGCCAATAGCAGGATAATAATCGACCTGTGGTCTACAGAAAATTTCACTATATTCCCGCTATATTCGAAAAGCTAAAAAAGATCATACAGAAATATAACATAAAGTTGGTCACTATTCCATCCCCTTACCCGTTGCCACCGAAATACTCAAGGCCTGAGGACGGGAGTTGTGACGTCATCACTAATCGACCGACTTCTCACTAGTGTTGGAATTCACACCGAAAAATTTTGAATAGCAGTTTTATCTTATTTTATTTGTGGAATATCTTTCACCTTATAAAATAATAATAACTATTTAAACTTACTGGTGAGAATTTGGAATACCCCAATAAAAAATCAGCCAGATACGGCCACACTGTGGCATTCCGCATCTGACCGAATTTTTATTTTGAGATTCTGAATTCTCACCAGTAACTTTAAATAATTAGTATTGTTGTATATGATGATAGTTATTCCACAAATAAAATAAAAGAAAATTGCTTTTAAAATTTTTCCGGTGTGAATTCCAACACTAGTGAGAAGTAGGTCGATTAGTGATGACGTCACAACTCGTGTCCTCAGGCCTTGAGTATTTCGGTGGCAACGCCTCACCTCATTGACATCGTCAGTTATAAGATCGTCAGGATCCCAAAGGATGAAAAAGCTGGTATATATGAAATCCCTGTTAATTTATCTAACAACATTGAAAGAGTCTACATCGGTATGACAAAACGAAAGTTTTCAGTAAGGATTATGGAGCATCGCATGGCCATTAAACAGAATAAACAGAATACAGCCCTTTCTAGGTTCTACTTGGCTAATGGAGTCTGCTATATTAACTTTTATGCGGCAAAAATTATAGTTCCGTGCAATAACCCTTTTGAAAGTAAAATTAGAGAATCAGTTGAAACCATCGCACGTGAGGATAAACCTTTGTAATGATAACTTATCTTATAATATCCAAAAATCTGGCATAATATCATAAAAGTCATAATTCTTTATCTAATTACAATATTTCAGCTTAAACTTGTATTATGTTGCCAAATACTTGAATGAGAACTCAGTTGAACGTGGTTCTGTCCCTCATGTGTAGATGGCGGAACTCGTGGTTTCTTAAATCGACCTTTTGATTAATTTGATCTCGGTTCATTAATAATTATTTATTTTCACTGGATGGCAACAACACATTTTTGTATTCAAATCATTGGTCAAGTTTCGACTAATTATCTCTTGCACAAGAAGCTTTCGTTTCTGAACTTTGAGCCATTTTACCATCATATTTTCCTGAAGACGGTTGTAGAAAAAGCTCGAAACGTAGATTTTAAATGTTTGTTTATTAAAGTTTGTATTTTGTGCATCATTGAGCAAGATTGTGTGTTCATTTACAATACGAAAGGTTTTACAAAAATAATAACAACAAAAGAAATAATGCGAAGCACTCGTAATGCTCCTAAAAGTTTATAACTTTGCTACCAGTATTTCCACACACACACACACACACACACACACAAAAAAAAAAAAAAAAAAAAAAAAAAAAAAAAAAATTGTGGTAGATTTCTTTTGCACATATTAACCCCTTCGCGACGCATGTTTTATGCAGAATTTTTAATCTTTTGTCACCGGTCTTTCAATACAGAAATTTTTGCCCAATTGAGTCAAGAAAATGCTCGAATTAAATAAGCATAGCTGCCAACTTTTACGCTTTTTTCCTACCACTAAAATTTAATAGATATATTTGCCTTGTTTAATCATATTTCGTCGATTAAATAAGACAGTATGTACTATAAAATTTTAGTGGTAGGAAAAAAGCGTAAAAGTTGGCAGCTATGAATAAGGCAAAATTTACAATAAAAATTTACTGGTGAGAAAAATTACGGATTATGAGCACCTTATGCTGCACGTATACCGGTCGCTCGTACTTAAGGGGATAGATTATGCAGATATTAACCCTCTCGCTGCATAACCCGAGATTTTCTCGGGCAAGGTAAAAGTAGCAAAATTTCCTCGGGGATGCATATGTTTTTCCGTCTAATTAACCCGCATTTATTATTCCTACCACTTACTTTTTTATTGTAAATTTTGCCTTATTTAATCGCAGCCTTTTCCCGATTAAATTAGACAAAAATTTTTGTTTTGAAAAACCGGTGACAAAAGAATAAAAATTCTTAAAAGTCACTCGTCGCGAAGGGGTTAAATACGCAATTTTTGAAGCTATTTTAATAAAAAAAATTACACAGCAAGAGGTTTATCATATTGCCGACGGGCAATTTTTTTATCAAATCTGAATTTTAAAACAGCAGAAGCTCCTCCCTGTTCTGAAAGTCTTTTGGAAATTGGTGTTCTAGACAAGTTTCCCAACTTTATGCATCGGTAAATATCTTTCAAGTACGAATTTAATATAAAATGTCTTACAGTCTTAAAAAAATATGGTAAAAATGATATAAATGCAATTTTCTGTAATGTAGAAGCCACGCCCTTAGTCAATGATGTTTTTGAATGGAAACTAGAATTGTCGTTTCCCGCCGTGAATGTGCTGAAAAGAATAATTTCCAACCGAACGGTACAAATTCTAAGTGCCAATAAACACGAAATATTCAGAAACAAGAATAAGAAATGTGTTTTGGCGGATGCCAGATTACCGTTTTTTATGTACAAATATTCAGCCTATTTAAAAATAGATTAAAAATTCTGAAAAATAAGACGAATTACACTATTTTAAGAAAGTGGTGACAGGCAAATAATCTGAATTTAAAAAAAAGTCCCCAATCTGGCAACACTGCTTCCATTTTTAGATGTTCAGATTAATAGATGCAGTTCTGGATTAAATTTTTCAGTTTATAGAAAATCTATTAAAGAAAACACTGTTATTCCTTTATTTCCTTTTGGCAACCGTCTAAAAGAGGTAACCAATTTTATCGTTTATAATTTAATTCTCCTATAATCATTCAGATAATGAAAAATGCAGGTTTTTTTATTCAGTAAACATGATGAAAGATAATTTTATGTTTAGGGCTCTTATGAAAAATATTTTTAGTATATAATGAATTGGAGTTATTTAATGAATATCTAAGAGCAATATAAAGGATTTATGGTTATTCAATATAGATTTATTAGGTTTTATAATGATTTTGGAGTCTTAATAAAGATTTATTAGTTTTATAATGACTTTGGAATCATTAAAATAGATTCATTAGTTTTATAATGATTTTGGGATCAGTAAAATAAATTTATTAGTTTTATAATGATTTGGTATCATTAAATGATGATTTGTAGGTTATAAAATGATTTTAAGCTAATTTAATGTGTTTAATGATATTGGAATTAAAGTAGTTGCAATTGATCTTGTAACCAGAATATTGTAAAATTATTTTGTTAGTGTTTTTTTTTTTTTTTTTTTTTTTTTTTTAATTATAATATAACTCATCCAGGAAAGGTTAGTCCTGGCTCTGCATTCAGACAGAGAACACATGATGTCGTTTCTCTGTATTTAAAGAGAAAACATGTATCCTGACGCTATATAAACAGACAAGCATATGATTTCCGATTTTTTGCACACCAATATATTCTTAGAGAAAATATTGTTCTCTGAAATCGCAAAAATGTTCCGATTAAATAAAATGACATTTTCTCTAACAAAATACCGGTGTCCAAAACGCGGAAATCACATGCCTGACAGAGTATAGGCTATACAATTTTTAGATATGCGTTTTTGAATTTCCAAATGGCCAAACACGTGGTACAAATACTTCGACTTATATATTTCTTTCTTTCATTGGTGTAACAACTGAGATTTTCCTTTACACTTTAATGACATCTGGATGGGAATTCCATCCAGACTGCACTTTTTAAGAAAATACTTCTTTTATACTCTGCCGTTTTAGGATTTATTTTTTTTTAATTTTCTACAATTGCCTGACTACATCTGGATGGGATACCATATCCAGATTGCTTTTCTCATTCTTCTTTTATATTTAGAGTGTTTCTATCTCACTTTTTGGAGGTTTGTTAGTCTACTCATTTTGGCGCAGCACGTCCCTAAATCTTTCCGGCGCGGAGTAATTCTGTTTGTAAAGTAATGAAATGATGCACTGACACCAGAATTTAGAAACGAATTTATTACAAAATAAAAACTTGCTTATTTTCCCGTACTTCATGAAAGGAAAATTTTAATTAAATATTCTTGGTGCCGTTTGTCACTTTAGGAGTTAAAATTAGGTGTCCTTTTTTGTGGACACCGCCCGCTAAAGGATTAAGGGATTTTGCGCCATAAAACCTTATACAACCAACCTTCGACATACATGTTTTATGCTCCTATTCCTATTTCTAATTTAACATTCGCAAGCAAAAATGAAATGTAATTTGATTTCGATTTTCTTTAGCATTATTTTTATTTGTACAAATAAATAGATATTAAAATGCGATATTTCTTTGTAACGATTAACACATTGGATGACGGCTAGTTTTCGCCCGCCTGTGGGCGTTACTTTCGCATGTTACATTATTTAACCCTTTCAGGGGCACCGTTTGCAGTCTGCAAACGCTTAATTTTAATGGCCAAACTACGAAATGACACCGGTAATTTTTTAGTACAATTTTGATCTCATAAAATACGTGAAGAAAAGCTTTTTGATTATTTTCAAATAAATTTGTTCATAAATTGCGGTGTGAATTAATTATTTGAACAGTTTTCGAGCAGAAATGCCTTGCCTCTGAAAGGGTTAACAAAAAAAAATTTCCTCTATCCGTCTTTATATTACAAAGGGGTTCTCGGACCTCTAAGTGATCTCGAATCAATCCGGCCTTGGCGCGGAAGGATGACCGAGAGCTTGGCCGAGGTCGCCGTGGCGGTCCTTTTCCATTTTCGGAGAGGAGACTAAAGCGGGGGCCCAGACGGGTCCAGGTGGCCGATGGAGTTCTACGTCCAGCGACCGGACTACGTCCGAGGGCGCAACGTGGACCCTGGTTAGCTTGTCGCTGGCATGTCATCGTGTGGAGACGACTGCTTTGGGGACCGACGAGCAGTAACCGGCTTGACCGAGGTGAATGGGGCGAGTGCGGTCCAGCTTTTCTGAGCGAGCATGTGCGTGGGGGCTCGGAGCTGCCTTGATGTGAATTTTCAAGGCTGTCAAGCGGTGCGGTGTCTCAGAGGAGCTCGACTTAGCGTCGTGACCCTGTGCCTCGGAAAACAAAAGGCTTACGAGTCGGAAACCAAGGTACCCTGTGTGGTCTTGGGTGCAAATGCCCATGGATCGTCGAAGCAGGTGGATGTGTTGGCGGCGGGTGAGCGAACAGAACACAGGCGGTCACCAAAGGGTCCGGTCGGACCAAAACTTTTTGCTTTTTTTCTCTTCGTTCAACACCCGGAAATAGATTGTCCACTGGGTGGGCTGTTGTCCTTGGGTGTCCTTGGATGATGGTCCTAGGAGATTTAGCGACCCCTTGTGGACGATCCGATCGGGTGTTGGACTTTGAATTTTCCTTTTTTTTATTTCTATCTACTAACTCTGTGTTGTGTGTGGAGTCCTCGGGATCTGGACATAGACTGAAGTGGGCCCTTGAACATCTGGGAGGGTTTGCACCCCTCCGTGCCCAACGAGGTCCGATCAGATCCCGAACCCTTTTTGCTTAATTCTCTTGGGTCTCGTTCGGTGGTCTTAGGGCAGGACGACCGTACTGACACGTCACTCGGTCCGGGGCCTTACGGGACTCTAACTTTCCTAATTTTTGTCTCTATCTACTAACCTACGACCCGACGTTGACTAGGAGGTGGGAGGGTCCCTCAGGGGACGCGAAGCCTCTAGGTCCGAAGGGTCGCCTTTGGGTCCGGGCCCAGCCTTTGACTAGTGAGCATCGCTATCTACGCGCCCCTCAGGGTGTGTAGCTCACGGGTCCTCATGGGCACGGACTCGCTTTTGTAAATAGTTTATTTTATTTAAAGTGTTTTATATTATGTTGTCTTCCTGTGGGTTCGGGTCTTCCTCGGTGGAGTCAAGGGGTGGACTGGGCATGTGCGTCGTGTGTGGTTCGTCCCCTACGCACGCTGTCTCGGTATTCTGCCTTGACTCTGCTTGGGACTTCCTGGGCTCTAAGGCCTATCATTACACCGAAGTAGACCTCGTCCGGGGTCGTCGCCCTACTTCCGTTCTTGGTCCGATGGTGTTTAATGACGTGTTTATGTTTAGATTAAGTTTATGTTGTGTAATCTTTTCCTTCTCCCTTGGCTCATGGCTAGCCACCCTCTCTCAGCCAACGAGTTGGCTGTGGGCTGGGTATGAATTGAGTTTAACTTTCCTGTTTTTTACTTTCTACTAACCTTTCATCCGCGGGCTGAAATCGCAGAGATAACCTTTATAGGAGTTTCTCAGTTTCGGCACGCGGTAAAGCAAGCTGGTGTGGAGTCCCCCTCGCTAGTTTCCGAGCACGGGCTCTTCCTATGAAGTGTCCCGCAATTAGGAATCGATGATGCGACGGTGGCTCTGCATCAGGTCGAACCTGTTCCGACCCCTCTTTCGAGTTATATTGAGCCGGGTTGCTTGGTCAGCGTTCGGACGTTGGTGTATGGGATTTTCGGGGGGCCGTCATTGACCAACGTGAGTGTTGGTCCGTGGTTCCCCGAGTGTGCAATGCTCCAGAGGAGGCTAAAGCGGGACAATCCTGCTTGGGACCCTATTGAGGAATTCTGGTGCCGGTTAGAATGACTGGCCCGTCCTCGTAGGTCATTCCCTTGCAGTGGGTGCCGTGGCGGTCCTTTTGGAGGGCACCGTGTGATAATCAGTATTGATTAAGTACACGTACGTAGTTTGCCTTATATTACAAATGAATGAATGTAAAAATGTTATCGTTTCTAAGTATATATAGGCATAAAATTCCAATTGTAAAAATATAAATATTGTGTATGCATTTTGAGAAGTAATGTAGCATGTAAAATGCAAAAGTACCGCTCTTAAGCGGAAATCCACATGTCTAATGAACATTAATTCACGTCTCTTGTTGATAATATGTTAAGTTAGTGCTTTTAATATGCTTTCCAACAACATGGTATGCATATCCTACTATCACACAATTAAACCCGCTTGCAGTTATTTTTAGTGTAACCGTTGTCAACTGTTCTCTTTCCACAATCTTAGTGTATTCTACGGTTGGATGTTTTCTAATTTTTTCAATTCCTACTATTAGTTCACTCTCCCTATATTTATTTATTTCTTTATAAAATATTTATTATTTATCCTATCAAGTTGAAATACATTTTTTAAAACTTGTACTGGATGACAATTGATGTTAATACAGATTTTTCAAATATTAATTCATTAATTAAATTTTAAATAATTAATTTTAGTTTTATATGGGAGACAAAATGGCGGCCATTGGTTATTGAACAGCATTTAATGCATCTTCATATCTATAAGGTACCATAGGGGGGACCCTGTTCTGTCGCCAAATACCGCCAAGTTTATCGTCAACTTGGCGATACATTGCCAAATTTCGCGACCAAAATGAGTCACCAAAAGTGACGCCAACTTGGCGATATCACTAATATTTCGCCAAATTCCCATAGTAAACCTACTTGATTATAGAAAATCAACAAATTGAGATATTTTAATGCAGCAAAAACTAATATTAGCTCAAGGGATTATATTAAATTTTTCTTTGATGACCTAAGTAGGAATTAACTTTAAAAACAAAATTTTTATATTACTTGTTTACCATTACTATCAATTCATAGGCCAAAGTTAATGTATATGGTTTTCT
The DNA here is from genome assembly GCA_963932465.1 of Maratus speciosus. NCBI lineage: Eukaryota > Metazoa > Arthropoda > Arachnida > Araneae > Salticidae > Maratus > Maratus speciosus. The sequence goes on along the minus strand of OZ010799.1, from coordinate 217,934,444 downwards.
GGGCTTCACCTTAACGCCCAAAGGGCGGGTATAGCGTATGCCTAACATACAGTGTACGACGCATTTTACATTTGTGTGCCGGTAATTTTTGATCGTAGTCTTTGCCTTGTATAATCGTACTAAACAGTGTTAATAGATTGATGGACTACCTTGTTGACATCAACTTCATGCCCTGACAAAAATGAGACATTTTTTCAATGTTTTGTGCGATAAGAAGAAAAATAGTCGTATTAAGATTATAACTTTAGGGAGAAACATTCTACGAAGGAAAGGCAACAAATTTCCCAATTGGTCGAGACCAAATAGGCCTTTTCCACCAGTAATAGCTGCGGAATAGGAAGAGAATATATAAAATATAGTCAAATAAATTTACTAAAATCGAGTCAACTAAAATGAAATTTTACTAAAAATGTAAAGTGTAAAGGTAGAATTCTTAGATTAAATATAGTGAAGATTACTATGCAGAACTATTGGCATTAAAATTAACATTCAGAAAAATGATGCCAGTCCAAAAGGGGGAAATGTCGAATTTACGCAATTATGCAAGCAGTACGAATAAAAAAGAGAGAATAAAGAGACATGTTGCATTTATTCAAAATTCATCCTAATAAAGACAAATTTAAGGTCAATGTTGCCGAATAATATAGAACTGCAACAGCTCAAATATTTATATCAATTTTTCGAAAATAATAAAAAGAACACATGTTTTTCTTTCTGCAATACATTAAAAAATAAAAATAAAACTGCCCAGTTAAACTGATCGCTCAATGCCATCGAGCTCACAAACTATTCACACTGATTGTATATTATACTCTTATTTGAAAGAATAATGCCCTCTAAAAATAAATTAAGGGAGGATTATCCCCCCTCGTTTTTCTCCTTTATACTTAACAAATGAACCTCCAAATCTAGTCAGGGAAGCGCCTATTCAGAATAAACCTGTATACCAAATTTGAAGCAAATCGGATAATTCTGCATGAAAAACGCATTTAGCTAAATTAAGGGGGGAGGGGAGTGTAACCCGCCGTTCTACTCCTTTATACTCAATCAATGGACCTCCAAAACTAATCAGAGAAGCGCCTTATCAGAAAGGACCTAGAAAAAAATATTTGAAGCAAATCGAATATTTATATGAAGAGGTATTGCGTTAGGTACATACATATATACGTCCATACATACGGACGTACATACAGAACCTGCGGACACACAAGCTCTCAGGCTTTGATAGCCTGTGAGCTAAAATAAGAGTAGAGGTATGAAATTTTATAAATAAGATTTAACCTTTCAGCGGTTGTGTTACGCCTCTCTTCGCCAGATTTTTCACAATAGCAATAAAATGAAAAACAGTTATGCATGTGAATTTAGTAAACGCTAAATTTTAATTTGCATGGCATTTACTAGAAAACAAAATCGAAAAATTCACACCAGTGGCGTCCGCTTGAAGTTTTCAAGATTTTTTTTATGAAAATGAAAGTATCTAACACTTTTAGAAACAATTTAATCTTTCATCTTGAAAAGATGTAGTCCAGTATAAAAATTTAGATTTCCATTTTGGAAAGAAAATAACCTTTCTTTTATTCATCTCTTAACAAAAAGAAATCCTAGGAATTTCATGACATTTATCTTTATCATGAATCAAGTAAAGGAGCGTGACTTAGATAGGGTGAAAAACATATAAGTTTCGCTTACATTTTCATTAAAATGTGCAATTATTTCTGTGCTGATTTTACATCAATCAATCGGCATAAAAATCTGCAAAAAAAAAAAAAAAAAAAAAAAAAAAAAAAAACATTTGTAAAGTTTTAAGCTCCTTCACACTTTTTAAAATTTTTCAGACTGTTTCTTGTATAGATTTGTATAAAACTATAAATGTTAGTACCTCCGCTTCCAACCGTTCCAAAATTGTAAGTGGTTTCATAAATTAAAAAGCATAAAAATAAAATAAAATAAATAAGAATAAAAAATATGTATAGAATTTAATGAAAAGGTAAGGAACAGTGATGTCTGTCTTGATGTGTCTTGTGTCTTGTGATGTGTGAATGTCTTGTGAAGAAAAAAACCCTAAAAATATACAAAGGCAAATGCAAAATCAGCGCAGTATTCTAACGTTGGTTTCAAATAATCTCTATACGCTATCTTCGTAATATTAGCACTCCGTATTCTCAAAAGCTTAATTGGGTGGTTATATAATTTCAATCTTCCATTAAGATATAAGTATCAATAAATTTCTATTCGTGTCAGAAAAATTAAGGAGTAATTTTAATTAATTACTTTGTATTTCTTAGACGATGCATGTGTTCAATTTTCTTAATAATCACGACGATTATTATATAAAAATGAACACATGGCATAATATCGAGACGTTCTCTTGAACAGCAAGCGATAGTAAATACAAAACGACTAGAGATCGAGTTTCACATTATTAACACGTAACTAGAAATACGAATTGCCTTACGCGATCAGAGACATAGAGTCAAAAAGACTCCAATGTTATTTTTCTTTTTTGTCTTTTGGAATTTATTTTGGAAACGCAATATATTCTAGAAATTATGTAATGATAACATAACTACTTGACGGTACTGAGGAGATGATTTTGTTCAAGGAGAAAAACCACGTGATAATGAGAGCCAAAGAACAACGCGGAGTCATTTCGTCTCCAGTTACGGGTTTTAATAGCTTTTTAAATGGTTACGTAAACCTGCAAATATTTAGTAGAAATTAAATCAACCTAATCCCATCATAATTTGGCTCCTCCCCTTGTATCTAATTAAACATTTCGGAGGAAAAACAAAATATTAGATCTACCGGAAAGTTCTGTCTGACAATGTTACTTCACGCCTACTGTTTTAAAAATCAGATTTCTTCATTGGCACCATTTTTTTGAAGTGGTAAAATTCCCATCGTTTTCATCTTTTATATGAAGAAAACAGTGGGAATTTCACCATTTCAAAAAAGTGGTGCCGATGAAGAAATCTGAATTTTTAAAAAGTAGGCATGGAGTAATATTAACGGACAGAACTTTCAGGCAGGCCTATTTAATATAGAGGATTTCCTTTTAAATTACTTTTATGAATATTAAAAGATTGTTTTAAAAATTAGACGTTTCTTCGTCATTATACGCAATAAACTATCGATTAAGCTCGTTGTGTTCTAACGTCTTCTTCTACTTCTTCTTCTTTTTTTTTCAAATAATTATTTTGAGCTCTATGTAATACGTTATATTCAATCTATTCTCTACTCATTTAAATACAATAAATCCTTTAAGATATTCCTTGCTTCCACTTCCAGCTATTTCAAACCAAAGAAAATTAGTCGGATGTGGCAATCCCAAAACTTTTTTCTATCTCACACCTGTTAACCCTCTCGCTGCGCAACCCGAGAGTTTCTCGGGCAACGTAAAAGTAGTAAAATTTGCGCAATCCGAGATTTCATCGGGTATGCATTTTTTTCCGTCTAATTAATCCTCCTTGATTATTCCCACCAGTTACTTTATTGTAAATTTTGCCTTATCTAATCCAAACATTTTCCCAATTAAATCAGACGAAAATTTTTGTTTTGAAAAACCGGTGGCTCAAGAATAAAAATTCTTAAAGGACGTTCGTCGCGAAGAAATTAAATGCACAATTTTTGAAGCTATTTTAATAAAACAATTACGCAGCGAGAGGGTTAATGCTTCAAAATTCGCTACCACAGTGCCAAAATTAAATGGCAATGTATGCCTATCATGAGGATTCTAAAGATATAAAATTCCGTGCATTAGATTTTGAGATATGATTCTCGCTAAAATCATGTAAATCCTGAAAAATGCAACACCGCAGCGACACCTATTGGGCGATAATGACAATACCTAATCAGCAACAACTTGTGTCAACGTTTAACTGAATCCTAAGTTAGATTAAAATTAGTGTGTAAGCTTTTGTGATACAACTATTGCAGAAATCGTGAAAAATGCAGCATAGCAGCGCCACCAGTTGGGCGATTTACACAAAAACGTAAGAAGCACCAATTCATAAAAAAGGCTAAATTAATCCGAAGATTAATGAAAATCCCTGCATGAATTCTTGAGATAGAGTTATTGCGGAAATCGGTAAAAATGCAGCATAGCAGCACCACCTGTTGAGAGATTTACATCAAAACGTAAGCAGCACCATTTCATGTCAATTACTAACTGAATCTGAAGTTTGATAAAAATCCGTGCATTAGTTCTTCAGATAGAGTTATTGCGGAAATCGTGAAAAATGCAGCATAGCAGCGCCACCTGTTGAGCGGTATACGCCAAAAAATAATCAGCACCAGTTTATATCAAGGTATAACTGAATGTAAAGTTTTGCGAAATTCCGTGAATTAGTTCTTGAGATAAAGCGACCACAAAATTTTGTCACATACAGACAGACATTTTCTAAAAACCCTGAAATCGTGTTCAGGACCTTCTAAAAAGTAGAAATCCATCGAACAACGGAAGTCGAAATTTTTCTCGAATACAATACTTTCTACTCGTAAAGATAGAAGAAAGTAAAAACATATCTATTGCTAACTAAATAAAATTACATATTTTCATTAAGGAGTTTATTGTACTGGTTATAAATAATAACTACCTATTTGTTTTCATATTTTAGAGAGGACATTAACTCTCTTGCTGCGTAATGTTTTATCAAAATAGCTTCAAAAATTGCGTATTTAACCCCTTCGCGACGAGCGTCTTTTAAGAATTTTTATTCTTTCGTCACTGGTTTTTCAAAACAAAAATTTTTGTCTAATTTAATCGGGAAAATGCTCCGATTAAATAAGGCAAAATTTACAATAAAAAATAACTGGTGGGAATAATCAAGGAGGGTTAATTAGACGGAAAAAATGCATGCCCGAGAAAATCTCGGGTTGCGCAAATTTTGCTACTTTTATGTTGCCCAAGAAAATCTCGGATTGCGCAAATTTTGCTACTTTTATGTTGCCCAAGAAAATCTCGGGTTGCGCAAATTTTGCTACTTTTATGTTGCCCAAGAAAATCTCGGGTTGCGCAAATTTTGCTACTTTTATGTTGCCCAAGAAAATCTCGGGTTGCGCAGCGAGAGGGTTAAAGGCCGTAACATTTTAACCCATCCCTCTTAGGGTTGCCAGTTTGTTTATTCGGAAATTTCGCATTCATACCAGAAATTTTGTATCTTATTCTTATCTTGATTTATTGACAGACGTTTCATGGTCGCTTGAATATTCGAGCAACTTGTTGAGTATTGATTCGGAGTCTGGACCTTGGAGAAAGAGGTTGTGTTTTTTCCGACCGATGCTTTGTGGTACCGTGTTTACCCGCGTTTACGTCGATCCCGTGTGTAAGTCGACCACCCAATTTCCCGATCAAGAAATTTGATTTTATAAAATCCCGCGTATAAGTCGACCCCCCAATTTTCCGATCAAGAAATTTGAATTTTTTTAAAAAATACATTATTCAAAATCACCTGGAAAAAAAAAAGAAAGTACTAAATATACAATCATAAATAAACTTTATTTTTTTTTTATTTATTTGAAATCATATGAAAAAAAAGTACTAAATATACAATAATGAAGATAATAATATACTAAAGTAATGTACAAAGTTAAACTGATTCAAGGTCCGATTCAGTATCGGACTCGCCAAACAATTCACAAAAATCCTCCGTCGTTATCGGCTGATCATCGTACACGTTTTCAATCTCTGTATCGCTACATTCTTCCTCGTCGTTATCACTTTCGAAAATGGCATAATCTTCTGTGCCGTCTAGTTCGTTGCTTATGCAGCATTCTTGAACGATTTTATAATCATTTCGGAAGGAATTTGATTCCACGCATCTTTAACCCACTGGGCAATTAATGCAATGTCAGGCTTTCTAATATTACCGCCCTTTGTAAATGTTGGACAACCGGATGAAATCAACTCTGCCCAATATTTTCTAAAATTTGTTTTGAAAGGCTTACTGAGGCAAACGTCTAGGGGTTGAAGGACGGATGTCAACCTTCCCGGGATTACAGCTACAGTCGTTTTCAGTTCTTTCTTCACTTTATTCACGTTTTCAGAAAAGTGGCCACGAAACGAGTCGTAAACTAACAGGGAAGGTTTTTTGAAAACAGCTCCCGGTCTTTTACCCCACACATTTTTAAGCCAGTCGACTTTTCGTGTCATCCACCCCTTTTCATTGGCTCGAATCAGCGCACCATATGAAAATGTAACGTTTTTCGCAACGCTTTTCTTTTAAAAATAATCAACGGATGAAACTTACTACCGTCGGCCCAACAAGAAAGAACGACCGTAAAACGGGTGTTTTCAGGCCCAGTCGTTTTTATCAAAATTCTTTTTCCCCCTTGCAGTTCACTGTTTTATTTTCTGGTAGGTCGAAACACATGGGTGTTTCGTCCATATTTCCTATATAGCAAAGTTCAAAAGATTTCCTTTTTCTTTGATCGATGGCGTATTTTTGAAATTTCATTATCTTTGCTTCCAAGTCAGATGATAATTTTTGTACCAGTTTAGTGCGCGTGCGTAAAGTCAAACCATGACGATTCATAAATCTAGTGCACCAATGTTCTGAGGCACGAAACGTGTTTGGAACACCATACTTTTCTTCTTTTTCAAGCTTCATTGCTCGTAAACGTATGGTAGTTCTAGTGACATGACAATAAATCCATCCGGCCGGCACTCTACAACTCAATCATGAAATACATTTTCGAGTTCTAGAAAGGCGATTTTCCATGCCGCAAACCCTTTTTTGATTTTGGGATGTTTTCTAGCTTTGACTTATTCTTGCGCCAATCACGAATCAATTTTTCGTGAACCTCAAACTGACGAGAAGCAGCACAGTTGTTAGACTCTTTCACAAAAGAAATAACTTTAAGTTTAAATCCGGTTGCGTGTGAATTGCGTTTCTGTTTTCTAATAACTAAATCAGCCATATCAGTAGAAACAAAGAGAAAAAGTATAGTAAGGTAAACGAAGAAATAATGAATAACTGTACTATTAAGAAAACACAAGATATAACGCGGGTCACATGATTTTAGTGAGTCACATAGTTCTAGCCACTCGCTGACGATTCAATTGCACATAGGGGTGATACATTATCGGAATTTTATCTACTGATCTATCAGAGGGTGGGTGGGTGGGGAGAAGGCGCACACTCATCGCCAGCACCAAACCCGTCACCCAGTCTCCTCTTTTTCTCGCTTGGTATGGAAATCGACAGTAAACGACGTCATTGTGTTATGGAATGCGAAAAGAGAACAATTGCTTTTCAGAAGGGCTTTTCTGACTTCTAATTAAAAAAAAAAAATTAAGGACCCTCGTACAAGTCGGCCCTCCTAACTTTAAAGTATTTTTTTGTCCAAAATTTCTCGACTTATACGCGGGTAAATACGGTATTCATTTTAGTCTGCTGTTTGAGTAAAGTGCTGATGGCGCATTTTATGGGTGGTGAATCTGGATCTTTTAAGGGGTCTCAGGAATTTTACTTTTTAGCAAGCGGTGCAATTTAGCAACATTTCACATTTAATTTTTTTTTTTTCAGTTTCTATAAAACATAAATGCATAAAATTTTTAATATGGGCAACATCTCTTCCATTTAAAATACTTTTTTTTTTATATTCTACATTGAAATTTTATTTTAATTTTTATATTTAATTTTGATAAAAAATTTAAAATTATTTCTTAAATAAATTTTATGCTTGAAGCAACATTTTTCACAAACTAATAAAGCAATTTGCAGGAAACTAGGTAAATATCTTCATTTTATGGTAAATAATAACTTATACTTCAAATTCAGTATTATAATTGAATTGATTATTTAAAATTGGCAATTTTTCAATAAATGAATGAATTTTTTAAAAATTTTATAATTTAAATTTAAATTTCAAATAAAATAAATAAATAAATTGCTTACAAATGAAGTATACGTTCAAGATAGATTAGTTTTACACCATTATCAATATTTTTTGTGGCTCTTGAACAAATAGTTTTGCTACAGGCTTGCGCGCAGTGCATGCAGATGAAAAAAGAATTTTAAATTTTTTATCAAAATTAAACATAAAAAAAATAAAACAAAATTTCAATATAGAATATTAAAAAAATATTTTTAAAAGAAGAGATATTAGGTTGTCTACATTAAAAAATTTATGCATTTATGTTTTATTAGAGACTGAGAAAAAAAATTAAATGTGACATGTTGCTAAATTGCACCGCCAGGTAAAAAGTAAGACTCCTGAGACCCCTTAAGATTAAGATACATCCTCTGAACTATTTTCTATGTAATTTCAATTGACTTCTCAAGGTCAGTTTCCCGGTCTCTATATTGGACTAGTAGCTATGGTAAAACCCCATTTTGTTGGCTGACCGCTCTACTTTTTCCCATTGCAATGAAGGGTTGAAGTGGAGCAGACAGATAACCTTGAGAAGCCAATTGAAATTACATAGAGTATAGCTGCTGCATTATAGTAATGTGACAATCAGTGTTCACAGATTTCTCATATGGGGGCTGAAGACCCATTCAACTTTGCGAACAATGCAAAGCGCATTATCGCTGGTACTGAATCCTCGGATTTAGTAGCTGCAAGAATGGAATTCTCGCATCTCACTGATATTAACCAACGTGATTTAGTAAAGCTATTCTTAACGGACTGTGACACCTATATCAAAGGACTTATTCAACGTGATGACTATTCTACAGATACCCCGCAACAGAAAAACGTGAGTAACCTTTTGAATAACTTAATGTTCATGTTCTGTAATCCATTTGCCCCAATTAAACTTAGTAAACTTACTTAAGAGATTTATAGCTAATCATGACTTTAATTCAATCGAATTCCTAACTAATCTTAAAGCATTTGCGGTGGACCTAAACGATGGTTTTATACAGCTTATTCTATTGATAAACATAAAAGGAATCCCGAGGAATCCGCATTGCCTCCCGAAAACAAATTTCAAATTCTAGACGACAAAAATAATGAAAATAATGTTATGGAAATTACTAACTTTACCGGTCGACTCAGCCAGTGGCTTTGCTACCATCACCACCCCATAAGTAAGATCCATCCCTTTTACATAGAAATAAAGGGAAAATGGCACGAATTAGCCGGAAAAATCAAAGAATTAAACGAAAGCAATCCATTAATTAACATGGACGGAGGGTTATAGAAAGTTCATTGTAAAAGCGACACTGACTTCAGAAAAACCCAGTCGTATTTGGATACAAACTCGATTGCTTACACCACCCTTAGCCCAGCGGAACAACGCCCACGTAAAATGGTGATTAGAGGGATTGCTTCTTATACTGACCGCCAGCTTAACATTGATGCGCTTAAAAAATATGATTTTAAAGCAAATAGAGCATTTATGATGAAAAGTAAGAAAACTGGTTATCCCAATTGACTTTATGTTGTAAACGTTTTGCCTAGAGCAAAATATGAGGAAATATACAATATCAAAGAAATTTGTTATTTCAGAGAAGTTATAGAGAGATTGAAGGGCACTAAAATTGTTAAGCAATGTTACTGTAAGCAAAGTTCGGTCATGCCTCAGTAAGAAAACTGGTTATCTCAATTGACTTTATGTTGTAAACGTTTTGCCTAGAGCAAAATATGAGGAAATATACAATATCAAAGAAATTTGTTATTTCAGAGTAGTTTAGAGAGATTGAAGGGCACTAAAATTGTTAAGCAATGTTACTGTAAGCAAAGTTCGGTCATGCCTCAGTGGTATGCCATTTATCGTCCAAATACGCGAAATGTGCAGGTCTCCACCTTACACAGCTTGCACCAAATTGCATCAAAATTCTCCAAATATTCTGGTCCGCACCCAGAAACATACTGAGGTCGCCACAAACCCCCGAAATTCCTAAAATCAGTCTGTTTCTCAAACAACTTGCAAAGATAAACCCAAAGCTTCCCCCAACATGATGGCGGAAATTATGTCTGTCTATAATTATGTTGAAAAACCTGAAACCATGCCAAAAGAGTCTGAAAAAGAACCGGCTCCGGACCCTTCTCTCAGTCAAAACCTTGAAAGTGCTAATTCTTCTCAAAATAATCTAAATATTCCTGAAACTGTAACATCAGAAAATTCCTCAAACTCAAATTATTCCACCGACATCAAATAAAATCTTTAAAACCTCCCAGGAAATGAAAGAGGTTCTCAAATTCCACAAATTTATCCAATATTTAAAAACATAGCAAAACTTTCTAAAAACTGCACTGATCCAATGGAAAAACTGCTCATCGTCTTCAGCGCCTTTGACAATCTGGCCACGGAATTCAATTCAACCGATAATGAATAATTACCCTGCATTCTTTTCCTCACTTATTTTTCTGTCTCTGAATTGTAACTCTCTGCAACATACAATCAATAACTTTAAAATTTTCATCATAGATCAGCCGCAAATTGATGTAATTTTTCTCGAAGAAACCTAAAGTCCTACGTGTAATATTAACATCCCTGGGTATAGGCTTTACCACACACCCCGTGCCAACAGCACTCACAATGGTGGCACCGCTATTTACATCAAACATCCCATACCACACTATCAAACACAAAACACAATCTATAATGATATTGACTATACAAGGACTATTTTAGAGCTTCCTCATATCAACATCAACTTAGCCTCCATTTAAGCTTCACCTAATGGTCATATTCCAGCTGATAGTTTCACCTAACTTTTTTCACAGCACCAACACTGCTTTTTTGCTGGCGATTATAATGCCAAAAGCAGGCGCGGGAATTGTCATGGCAGTTCACAGCGTGGTGCCTCTTTACATAACTTAATCCAACACTTAATCCTAAGTTTACATGCACAAACACCTAAACACATCAGCATAGAGCATAAAACCCACAATTCTATCATTGACCTCGCTCTTTCTCAAAATCTCCACTCCGTATCACCAATTCTGCAATTAGTGACCTTTCTTCTGATACCCGATCTGCTTCAAAATTGACATTATTAAACCTCTCGCTTCTCCACCTTCCGTGGCCATTGATTTTTCTAAATTCACTAATCACTTTGCTTATCAAGATATCATGTACCCGGAAATAAACAATCCCAATGATATTGGTGCAGCAGTTGACCTACTCAACTCTTACATCACTAATGCTCAAAATTTATCTACCGTTAATATTTTCAAGAATAATAACTCTTTTATCCCTCCTCGTCATATTTATAACCTCTTTAAACAGCGTAACCAGCTCAGGACTTTCTCAAAATTCTAGAGGTCTCTCCCTTAAACACCTTATCAATAGGCTTAATAACAAAATCAAAAATTGTCTGTATAAAGAAAAACAGAAAGAAATATATCGCCAAATTATGCAAATTGACATAATTTTTATTTTAAATAACAAAGAAGAAAAAAAAAGCAATTTAACAAATTACAACGACCATTTGGAAAATGATTTTTTCAAAGAATAAAATTTAAGACACAAAAAATCGCACGGAGTTGATCATACATTACGTACGCCATGGATTAAACATTAATAGTGTTATTTCACGTAAAAATTGAAAGTGACAAAAATCGCCTGCAACTCGTCAGATTTCCTGAAACTTACGTATTATCCAAGCATTTCATTGGCTGTTCGGGAAAAGGCTTTTCCATCGTCAGATTTCTTGGAAATCTGACGACCAATTTTAAATGAAATTTCATTCTTAAACTTCTAAGCATCCCACAATATTACTTTCTACACCTGATGTCAAAAATGTCAATGTCAAAAAAAAAAAAAAAAAAGTCAAAATGTCAAAAAAATCAATTTGTTTCAGAGTTATTATTTTTTTGTAGTTTTTATTACTTTTTTTGTCATAGTCGCAACAGAAGTATCCGTCTCTGTTGAAAGTAAAGGGAAATACAGATTACTGTATAAACCAATCAGAAAACAAATAAAATGCGGATTCAACCAATAAAAAACTTCAGATATGCTTTTGATTTCCTACTATGATGAGGAAAATAACCATTTTTCCAAATGGTTAAAAAATCCTCAAAACTCTTGCTAGTGTGGACAATTTCCTCTGTCTTATAAAACGAAAACTTATAAAAAATATATCTCCCCTATCCTCCCCGCTTTCCGCTAACAATTCTACCATTTATACGAATCAAGATAAGGCTAATAATGCTCATGCTCATGCTACGTTGTAACTCAATTCTCTCTAAAACAGACACTAACTAGTCAAGCGCATCTCAGTGAGGTTAGTGATACTGTTCGCAGTGTCCTGGTCATCTTCCAGATGATCATCCCCCTGTTATTCATCCCATTGTTTTTCACAATATTATCAAAAAACTTAAAAAACGCAAGACCCCAGGTTATGACAAAATTACCAACACTGCTCTCAAACATTTTCCTCCTAACTGTTTTCATTACATAACTGACCTTACTAACTCTATATTTAAATTCAACTCTTTTCCTAAAACATTGAAAACTTCCATCATCTCACCTATCACTAAATCTGGTACTAATTTTTCTGATCCTACCAACTACAGAACCATTTTACTTCCACCATCTCTCAGTAAAGTCATCGAACGCGTCATATGGACCCAGTTGCAGCACTTTATTCAGCAAAACAACCTTCTCATACCTGAGCAGTTTACCTTTCACCCAAAACACTCAATACAACATCAGCTCCTTCGTGTTGTTGAATTTCTCAGTGAGAACATCAAAGCGAAGATTTCTGATGCTGGAATATTCCATGATGTCGCAAAGGCATTTGATAAAGTGTGGCATGAAAGTCTTGTATACAAATAAATTAAGCTTAAATTTCATGCTAGACTTATACACTTAATATTGTGTTACCTTTGCGACCGCATTTTCCGCGTACTAAAAAACAACATTCTTTCATCTATTTTCCTCATCTTAGAGGGTATACTTCAGGGGAGCGTGTTGGGCCCCATTTTGTTCAATATCTTCTTCAACGACATCCCACGCTCTTTGCACACATACCTTGTTCTGTATGCTGATGATACTTCCATCTACGCCTCAGTTCACCACCCATGTAATCTTTATCGGTACCTACAAGCACACATAGATGCATAGAACTGGTGTACGATATGGCACATCTTAATTAACGAAAAACAAAACTTCTGCTGTATACTTCTCACGCAAACTAACATACCCAAATATCATTAACGATACTGCTATTCCGTGTTTAAATGATGCTAAATACCTGGGGGTCATCCTCGACCGTAGGCTAACATGGAGCAAGCATATTCGTTCAATCAGGGGAAAACTCGAAGGAACTTTCATATCTCTTAAACTTCTTCTCACCAGTAAAACTCTATCAATATACAGGAAACTTCTTCTTTATAACTCCTCAATCCTACCTATTATAACCTACGGTAATCCGGTTTGGGGTTACCTGAACCTCTCCCAATGGATAATCTTAGTCGCCTGCGCAACAAACATGTCCGTGCGCCTCCCGTATTTATTAATTTGTATGTATTAATTTGCTTACATTTATAGCTCTTATGAGGATTTATTAGGACATAATGAATTGAAGTTATTTAAAGAATTTTTATGAGTATTTTAATGAATTTAGAGTCATTTAATACAGATTTATTAGCTTTTATAATGATTTTGGAGATTAATAAAGATTTATTATTTTTGCAAGGATTTTGGGATCATTAAAATAGATTTATTAGTTTTATAATGATTTTGAGATTATTAAATGAAGGTTTATTGGTTATATCAATATTGCCAGTGGGCTACTTTTTTAAAATTTACTTATCATGATTGACACCAGTTTTTTGAAATAGTACAATTCGCAATTATTTGATGACATACTAAGTAAGGCGAAAAGAAGGAGAATTTTACCATTTCAAAATTCCATTTCAAGATATATTATTTTTGCAAGGTTTTTGGGATCATTAAAATAGATTTATTAGTTTTATAATGATTTTGAGATTATTAAATGAAGATTTATAGGTTATATCAATATTGCCAGTGGGCTACTTAAAAAAAATGTTAGATATCATGATAGGCAACAGTTTTTTGAAATAGTACAACTCGGCATTATTTAATGACATACTAAGTTAGGCGAAAACAAGGTAAATTTTACCATTTCAAAAAAGTGGTGCCAATCAAACAATCTAAATTTTAAAAAAGTTGCCCACTGGAAACACTGGGTTATATGATGATTTTACCCTTTGAGCTCTGGAGGGTGAATTTCTTCCCACTTAATTTTAATCTCGAAATGTCACCGGAATATTCGACCAAATTTATTTGAAAATGAATTAATGCATTTTTTTTTTCGTGTATATTATAAACCGAATCTTTTGTTTGCAAAATGCTGGTGCCAATGGGACATTTGGGTATTTTGAAGCAAACCAGAGCTCAAAGGGTTAAGCTAAGTTAAACCTTTCTAGGGCAAATTACTTCAGTAGCTAAAATTTTGAAATGATTTAATGACACCAGGTTTTACGAACAAATTTGTTTCAAAATAATTAAGCTCTTATTCTTCACGTACATTACAAATGCAAATTTTTCTTTATAAATTCTGGTGCCATTGTGGCATTTGGCAATTAAACTTATGTGTGACGCATACTTCCCACCGCCTTATAAAGGGTTAACGTGTTTTATGACATTGGAATTAGGTTAATTGCAATAGATTTTGTAACCAGAATATTGTAAATTTATTTTGATGGGTTGTTTTTTGTTATAATATGAATCTTCCAGGAAAGGTTAGTCCTGGCTCTGCAATCACACCATGGAACTATTAATAAGAGGAACTGACATATCCTTAAAATAGTGAAGCTTCAACTGTAACCGCTATCGCATGGTTTATTTACCACCGGTGGAAACTTCCACCAGTAAATTTCTATAAAAATTTTGTGTTTATTTAAACGCCTTATTATTGGAAAATTTCAGTCATAAATAATGGTAGAAACAGATTTTCATTTTTACTGGTACAAGTTTACTTTGGCGGTAGTCACTCCCTGCGTTTCCGCCATATTGTGACAATAAGGGAAACAAACTGGCAGTTTTACAAGGCTTAATGGCACCAGTAAGAACAAATAGAAATTTTAGTCACATTTGTGGGGGAAAAAATTTCGATGTATAGGACGCTTAAATAATATGAAATTTTCTATTCAATTTTACCGGTGGAGATGATTTTTAAAAAACGCAGGCGCCATCTTTTGACAACCTCCTCAGTTACTTCACTCGCAATTGGTAGACACTCCATTATTCAGACAAAGAACACATGATATAGTGGTTCCAGAGAGAAGACATGTATTATAGCTCTGTGTAAACAGCGAGTATAGTGTAGTACCGTGAAATTTAATATGGTGTTATTTTATTTTATTTAATAAACATTTTAATCCACTTTGGCTCTCCCACTTTGTCTTTTTGATTTGAAATAATTCGTGGAATAAGAAAACAAAATGGAAAATACGAATATATAATATGAATTTAGAATACTTACTGAAACAATACCACCCATAGTTCCTACAGCATACATGCAGAAATCTAATAATTGCTGGGGAGCTTCAACTTGTATGGTATGAGCTAGCTGTACAGTTTTATTTAACAGCATTATTATTGCTTCCTGAAAGATATAATGCACATTAAAACTAAGAAAAATCTCTTAAAAATAAACAGTTACCATATTAAACCGGAAGGTAGCATCGCATTTTGGAAACCAATTCTAGCATCACTGATTTAGATATATAATAGATTAAATGGTACAGGAAACAAAACTGTCAGTCAACTTTCACTCAGATGTTAGGACGTTTCCATAGTAACTTTACACACCGCTGCAACCCGAAATGAATGCCAATTTGAATACCAATGATGTTCCGCGTCGGGGTTCAATCAGTTATCCAGTTGCCACTCAATTCACATTGTAGAAAGCTGTACGATGTTACTATGGAAACACCTTCTATTTGTGTTACAGCTAGCTGACAGTTACGTTAACACGTCACTGCAAAAAGTAAGAATTTTCAAATTTCTTCTTGAAAGTTGTTTGCCACCACAAATTCTGAAAGGTAAATTTCGCTTTACTAATACAGCGAAATTTCTGCCAATAAATAAGGCAATATTTTAAATTTTAAATAATGGTGAGAAAGTAATAAATTAAAGCCGCGAATATTAAAGCTACGAGTATATTCGTAGTGTGGCAGTCAACGTGTTAACCGTAACATCTTTTCTATCATATGTTCTAAAACAATCGAAGCTAACTTTGGTTTCTAGATTCCACCCGGATTATACACACATATATATGTATATACATCACTAATATTTTTTTTGAAAAAACACATTGTAAAAAAAATAATAATAATACAGAAATTGCACTGGTAATCAAGACGCCAGTACTATTTCCGTATTTTAACGGAAATTTTTCCTCGTAAATTACAGAAAAATGTCCGTTTTTCTGGAATTTACTGGGAAAAATTTCCTTTAAAATACGGAAATAGTACTGGCGTATCGATTGCCAGTACAATTTCTGTATTTTAGCCCCCCCCCTTTTTTTTACAGTGTAAGAATGAGTTCAAGGGACCATTTTTACCTTATTGCATTGACATTTACTTATTGAACGCTAGTTTTCACATTTTACTAAGAGTGGTTTAACACAGCAGGGAGCTTTTTGTCGAAACACTTTTTTGTTATGATATTTACTTTAAATCCCACTATTGCCGATATTTCTCTTTTTGACACACAAAAGTTGAAGTTGTATTAAAATTTTTAACATGTCTCTGTAAAAATCTATACGATGACTATCTTAAAAACTGTGTAGTACTTTGTATTTTAACAACATATTCACATTTTGTTACGATTATTCCTTTTTTTACAAAAGTTAGAACCTATAGTGAAACACGAACGAAAATATTCAATAACCATTTCCGATCCACCTACAATTTCGAAAAGAGTTATTTATCTTTAGAAAGCTTAGAAACCAATATATTTTCGATATTTAACCCCTAAATTCTCGTTCCCTTGATATTCACGGGCAGTGTTTTTTATTCAGATTGTCTGATTCGCACCAGTTTTATAAAATAGTGTAATTGTCTTTATTATGGTATCATTTTAACTGTCATTAAATAAGGTGAATATTTCTTTTGCTATATTTGTAAAGATATTGCTTATTATTATTGCTCTTTCATTTCCTGAAATTCCAACATGCGATTTTATCCAGCCAGATATGACTTTATTATGTGACAGGCGCAAAGAATTGAAGATATTAAAAAGCTGACCGTTAGATGGAAATAAGTGCTAAAGAGCGTAAATGGATGATAAACTGTCAGTATAAATATGAAATGAATCATACGGTGTACCAATGCACCAATTGATAGCCTCGTCTATCGCTGCCAATTCAGCTTGAAAAACTGAATTATAGTCATGTAGTTTTAACCTCGTGTCTAGCATAAAAGAATCCTTATACCAAACCATAAATGCAGCACCTACTCCGTTCATCATTCGAGAACCATCAGTATAAAATATAGGATGGTTCACCACTAGTAATGTATCTACTACTGGCAAGAGGTCTGAGGACTCTTAAAGCTTCAAAATTTTTGAAATTTTAATTATTTTATATTTTACACTCCTATATTTTCTGAACATTTTGATATAATTTTTTACTCGAAATTCCCATTATAACAGACGTTATGGTTTTTAGAATTGTACTCGCTCAATAGCTGAAGCGGCTTTCCCGAAAATTGGAAGTCATTTTACGGAAAACGACTTTTTTGGGCATAACACGCAAGGATATCTCAAACACTTCTCAATATTTTTTCATGAAGTTTTTGAAATAGATGTTTTATGTTAGTTTGTGTAAACTAAACCTAAAATTTCCTTTTTATTGTTCAAAAAAATATTTTTTTAATGTGATTATACAGTTGAAATTTTCAAAATTTTGTATTAGATAAATACAACTTTTTATTAAAATTGTAAAAATGCTTTAAATATAAATTTATTTAGGTTCAGGGTAATTATCACAATCTTAAGTATAAGTAGGTACCGAAATTGTCATTCTAGTTGCAAAATTTATTTTGTAATTATGGGTGTAAGCTGTCATAGCAATTTTCTACTTTACAAATATCTGATAGTTTGAATTCTCCTATAAATATTAATTCTGCTTTTTGTGATTATTTAAATATATGAAACGAAAGAGTATACTTATATCTTTCATCTCCCTAAAAATCGTGTTTAAAAATCATATACAGTTTAAGATATTAAATGTTAAAAATGTTCTTTTTTTTTTATTTTTTCAAATTTTAAGAGTTCTGAGACCCCTTAAAGGCAGGGATGTAGTGGAGGGTATACGGGGGTATACGCCGTATACCCTCTGGATTTTTTTAAGGAACACCGTATACCCTCTGTTTCTCAAGAAATCTATAGTATATACACTCTAGGGTATACGCTATGCTTTGAGCGTATACCCTCTGCTTAGAGCGTATACCCACTGTTTTTTTTACGACTACACCACTGCTTAAAGGGTTAAAGATACATTTGTAAAAACAAAGTTTTTTTGCGGCCACTGATTTTCGGAAACGTTTACGATAGATTTTATATTGCATTAATCAGTTTTATCAATCCTGAACATAGTTTTTTGGATGTTATCCATTCTCAAATGAGCATTTTCATGTTCAACAAATACGTTTTACAGGAAAACGTGACAAACTAACCCTTTGATGTTGGACAGAATTGGCGATTATTTTAGTATTCCATTGCTGGACGATTTACAATTTTTTCGGAAACGTTTGCGAGTATTTTTTTGTGCATTAATCAGTTTTATCAATCCTGAACATAGGTTTTTGGATGTTATCTATCCTCAAATAAGTATTTTCATGTTCAAAAAATACGTTTTACAGGCAAACGTGACAAAGTAATCCATTAATATTGGACAGAATTGGCGATTATTTTAATATTTCATAGTAGGACGATTTACAATTTTTTTCTGCTATATTTCTCTTGACAATATACTATTATAAGTCTATAACAGAGATTCGTTTTCAAATAGGATAAAAACCAGACCGTTGGGGCTTATAAATCCAATCCGTAATCAGAGATTTAACAGCATTAACATAAATATTAATATTAATATTATTTTGTTAATCTTACATGTATAAATTCAGCTGCGCAACTGAAAATGTTTAATTTACAATTGATAGCATCCCAAAAACCGATATCACGATTTGTGAAAACGCATTAATACACTACAAAAACCATTCATAAATATTTCTATAAATTAATGGCAGCAGAAGAAACTTTATTTTTATAAACTCGTCTTTAAATCTTGAAAATGTAATATTTTCTGTGTATTCTAAAGATAAAGTTTTTTCGGAATCGTGGGTAACTCAGAAAAGCTTTTGTGCACTTAGTTTCGTGGATATATTAAGTTTTTGTAGATTAAGGTATCTGCCTAAATTAAAATGGCTATTTTCGTGAAAATGTTCGATTTTATTTCTTTATTATTAATTTACTTGAAAAAGCAGTCGCTTATGATTCCAAATCTGTTTTAATTTTATTTCTATGATTATTAGAAGATGAGTTACGGTCTTCGGGACCGGCGGCTTTTACGCAAATTTTTATTAGGTTGGCACCACTTAAAAAAAAAGTTACCTTTATTTAAACAATCACGGAAATGTTCTAATTAAAGAAAGCAAATGTTACGTTCCTTTTTTACTGGTGTCTAAAACAAATTGTGTATGCTCTTTTTGAGGGCGCATATATGCACCCATGGTCCCGAATGTGTTAACCCCTTTACGCTCGAATTAAATTACGGTTGAATAATTCAAATTGCTTATTGGCACCACTTTTATGAAAAAGAAATATTCACCTTATTTAATGAGAGTGAAAACAATACCAAAATATACCCAATTTCACTATTTTATAAAACTGGTGGGAATCAAACAATTTGAGTCAAAGACACAGCCCGTGAATATGACGGGAGCGAGAATTAAGGGGTTAAGCAAGACTGGCCCATTATGGTTGCTCTGTAAAGATGCAATGGTGCAGCGTATAGAATATATAGTGTGGAAATCGGCTATTCCAGTAATACTTAAAAAATTGATAAAATATTGAACCCCTTAAATGTCAAACGATGCTGAAATCCAATGAGTCGATCACAGCGACATCTGCAGGATATTTTCTAAAACTCCAAGACGATTTGGTCTAGACTCTGTAATAATACGATGTATACTGTGAAATTTGAAAATATATCGCAGATGTCGCTGCGATCGTCTCCCTGGATTTCAGCACCATTGCACATTTAAGGTATACACCTTTTTAGCGCTGTTTGGATAGCAGATTTCCACACTATATATTCTAGACGCTGTAGTAATGATGTTCTGCTACACATTGGGTCGAATTATATAGACTCTGCCATAAAAAAAAACTACAAAACGATTTACAGATATTTGCAGGGTTCGTTTCTATGTACTATAAAAATAACAATAAAAAAATTACCATGCCCTCATTATCAATACCGTCGCCATCACCAGCAATTGCTGTCAGTGCGCTACCGATTTGTTCTAAATGTCCAAGTGTATCAGTATTCATAACACTGCTTACAGACCGAACCATCTTCAATCGAGTTTGAGCCTTCTGTTCAGCTTCTTTATCTAATAATCCAGGATCAGCTAAGAACGTAAAAGCAAATAAATCAAGTTTGCATAGTAAAACATACTATTGATACATAAATAATTTTGGATCTTACAATGAAAAATTAATTATAATTTAAATTGTTGTTGTAAGTCATTGTAATTTTCTTTGTAAACTCATTTTAATGCAATATTTAAAAGCGAAAAATTTTAAAGTTTTAATTTGTTATGCCACGGATATGTAAATATTTCTGCATATTATATTGTTAAATATTCACATTTAAAACTATTTATTCTTCGAATTAAAATTAATTTCCTTAAGTTTTAATTACTAATACTATTTTTTTAAATCCTAAAATGAAAAATATTCTAACTTAACATTCCTTTCTTGCTGTGAAAAGCTTATAATTTAAAACGTCTCATTATATTAAGTCTTATATTACGGTTATTTATAAAGAAATATAATTATGATTTTATTCTGTATACTCTATATTTCTATATTTACAACAAACCATTAAAGAAAAATGTAAACTTTTCCAATTTTTTTCTGAAAATTGTCATCTATGATTTACTTAGACTTCTAGTCTTGTATTTTTTAATTCCCAAAATTTCGTCTGTATAATTTTCATTTTTTAGTGCGATAAAAAGTTACAATAGCAAAATTTGGTGATGGAGGGCTTTGTACATAATACAATCAAATAATTACGTGACAAGCAATGTTTATTTGCATTCAGATAATCCTTAGATGCATTTTAAAACACTCAAGTGTCGATTGTGTATATCATAGCAAAGAATTAACTCCTTCAGCACCAGACGTACACTGTGTAAGCCACGATTTCATCGCTCATTCCTACCAGACGTACAACACGTAAAACATTTATAATATTCAAGTGTGTAGTTTTTTTTACGTGGTAAATAACTGACAATTTAAGCAAAATAAAGAAGAGTAAAATTTTGCGCAAAATCTGGTATATGCGCTCACGTAGACTACAATAATCTGATGCTGAGGGTTTTTAATTTGCAATTGAGTTTCGAAGGATGTTTTTAACTTAAACAAGCACATATCTGGAGTGACTGTTTCATGACGAATGCTTTCTTTAATGACTTAATCCTTTCCGGCGCAGTGGTTTCACTGCGGGACCACCTAATTTTATTTCAAAATTTACAATCGGCACCAAAAATATTTTAATAAAATTTTGCTTTTCCAATGAAACTGTAAAACAATAAATGTTTAATTTCAAAAAAGTTCATTTTTAAATTCTGGTGTCAGTCAATCATTTCATCATTTTACTAACAGACTTTTACTCAGTGTTGCCAGATTAGGGATTTTGTCCCCGTTTGGGGAATTTTGAACCTCTGGGGGAATTTTTTGGGGACAAATAGTTCGTGGGGAAACTTTTGTGGACTACAAAAATTTTGTGGAAAAAATTGAGGAATTTTTAATTTCTTTTAGTCCTGTAGAAAAACTGGATCAGTCTCGAACTCAATTTTGATTTGAAAAACGAAAACACAATCCAGAAATCGGAAATATCAATCATTATTCTCTTGGATGTGGTCGTGTTCATTGTTTACTACATTACAGTTTACACACATTACAGATACATGAGACTCTAAAGTCTTAAGCAGCTTAAATCTGCAGGGCTTTAACGAAAAAATTCCTACGCCGTACTTTAAAAAAATTTTAACTTAAATATGTGGAAAGCAGATATTTTTCTCTTATGATATGCAAAAGCACATCGATTGATACAGCGAAAGTACTTTGCATTATGATTATGTACTTCAGTATAGGGATGACAAAAAAATTAAAACAGCGTACCATTGATAAGAGATTGTCTAAAGCTATGAGCTAATGCAACAATAGTCCAACATTGTTAGACAATACTTTTAAAAACAAACATGAAATAACTTGTTGCTGCAAAATATCTCTCATTCTCATGTAGCTAAAGAATATGCATTCAGCCCAGTTTAAAAATTTGTTTTTTGTAAATGGGGAATTTTTTCAAAAAAAGGCTTGATTTGAGGAAAATTTTTTAGCTTAAATTACTCAGATATTTTTTATAGTGGTAAATTGAAAATTTAAAAATTCCCTTTTTGAGTAAAAACTGAGTTGGGGACTTTTACGGAAAAAAACACTGATTCGGGGAAAATTTCAGAAATTTTGGGAAATTGACTTTTGACTATCTGGCAACACTGCTTTTTCTATGCCGGAAAGGGTTAATTAGTACTCCTGAAACGTGCTTCTTCGTGGTGGTAAATACACTAAGTATTTAGTTTGTAAAATGATTCTAAGAGTTTACTGATTTATAATAATACGTCGAGGTATATCAGTATTCTTACATCTATACTTATTAAAAATGCTGTTGCATATTATTTTTTATCTTTTTTTTCTAAATAGCTATGATAAATATAAAATTATATATCTATTTCCAAATAATAATAATAATAAACTTTTGATAAATATAAAAGAATATATCAATGATTTTTTAGATTAGGTCTTCAACACGACAACAGGTGGCAATACAGACTGCGCTCGTGCAGTGTTGTCAGTGGGCTACATTTTTTAAATTCGGATTTCTTGATTGGCACCACTTTTTTGAAATAATAAAATGCGTCTTATTTAATGAAATATTAATTAAGGCGAAAACAGAGGGAATTTTACCATTTCAGAAAAGTGGTGCCAATCAAGAAATCTGAATTTAAGAATGTAGCCCACTGGCCACACTGCGCTCGTGTCTGTAACGACTTTCATTTTTGTTGACATAGTGGCACAAACATCGCTAGATTAACACTAAATATACCACGAATCTTACTCAAGTCTTATAAAAATATTTCCCACGAGAACTTTTTTTCAAAGCTATGCGATCGTGATGTTCAATTTATTTCCTTGTGATTTATATTTTATTTAAGTATAAAGAAATTTCTGGTTCGAATCGAAATAGTTTCCTCTCGTGCCTGTCAAAAAGCCATTTATTGGTATACTTAGTGCTAACACAGTGACTTGTGCTGGTTTGGTTCTCTGACATCTGCAATTAGATCATCAAGCTAATATAATTTTGTTTAAAACTGTGTAAAATGGTCACAGAGGCATTAAACATTTAGCGAAATTCTGGCGCGGGAAAAAATTGATTTTTAGACTACTATGCACTCTAAATATAAAGGAGTGACTATCGGAGTGAATAGTCACTCTATCGCAGAGTCAAAATATGCCCAACCGTTAGAGTGACTATTCACTCTGAGCAAAAGTGAAATTTTTGACTCTCTGAAAGAGCGAATGGTCTGGAAAGGAAGTGAAAATAGGAAGTGAATATTCACTCTAAACAGAGGTGGATAATCACTCTTTCGGAGGAATGACTATTCACTCTTGCTAAAGGAGTGCGGTTTTTCACCCCTGGTATGAGTGAATAGTCACTCTTTCATAGAAGTGAATGTTCATTTTTTAGGGAGTCAATTCTTTTTTTATTTTGCTTTTATGGGCATTTTAAAAGAATCACATCTTTTACAGCATTTAGTGAAAATAGATACAAGCGGGGTAAAGATTGGAATAAAGTACTTTATCAGCAATATTTATTTAATTCATAGTTTGTAACACTAATTGAACTTTTAAGGAAAAAACCAGTTAAAGTTACATATGAATTTAATTTAGATTACTGACAGAAATAAACTAATATATTTTATTCCAATTTTATCCTTTGTGTTTGCTTCTATTGCATACCCTATGAAAATATCACTTTTAAAGTTTTATAAATAACTTTTTAATAGGTGGATATTATATGTTTAACAATGTTTGATGTCATTTTAATTTTTGGTTTTAAATATAAATTCCTATCTTTTTACCGTACTCTTTCCGTAAATTATTGCTATTTTTGCAAAGTCCTATTGTTCTAAAATATTTTTCAATTTTTTACTTAAAACAATGCTTATAAACTTACATATTTTTTTAAAAATGAGTTCTAAGTATGATTTAAATATTAAGAATGTGTATTTTTTTCCGCTGTGATTTGCTTCTGTTTTATTTAATATGATCATGTAGTCTAAATTTTAAGTTCTCTGGAATATGTATATATATGTCTTTTAAACATATTCCTTAACTTAATCATGATTTCTAATTTTGGCCCATTATTGTTGAAAACAATACTTATTAATGAAACGACATGGTAAGTCATATTTAATTTAAATTTTTTATTCCCGTAGATATTGTATTTTGGGAATATGAGCAAAATAGATTTGATATGTTTTATAGGAAAAGATTGACCTAGGAAATAGAAAAAAAATAAATATAAAAATAAACACATTACATTTATTTGTATCTGTATGAATTTTAATAAAAATAAAGTGAATGACTGCATATAAAAGTTCTTATTGTTTGAAAACATTTTAATGTAAAAAAAGTAGCTCTTTAAAAAATATTCAGTCCTAAATCATGTAAGAAAATATGAACTTTTTAAAAAATATACTAAAGCTGTCTTATCGATAAACTTCAAAACAGGCATAAAAAACATTTTATTTCGATGCTTAAATATCATGTTTTATTTTTTAGTGCTAAAAATTACGTGCATCAAAAACGTAGAAAATGCGTTTAAATTGAAGGAAATTTAATAACTGATGCAGAATGTCTATAATTATTTTTTTTATATTACTCAGTCTCGAAATTTTAAAATCATAACCCGCAGAAAAATGTTTAGATACAATTTAAAAAAAATTAATATACAGTAAAACCTCTCTAAAACGACCACGTACTGTTCCAATAAAAATTGGTCTCTCCGAGAGGTGGTCTCTTAATGGAGGTCATGTTTAAATCTAGATTTTAATTGTTGAAAAATGGTAACAATGTTACTTAAATTTATTTTTCACACTAGGAAAAAATATAAAAAATTAAGTATAAAAACAAAAGTTAAGTACATAAGTTAATTACTGCAGAGTTTAAAAAATGAACACATTGAGCTTTGCTTTAATTTTACAGTTTTATATTTTATAATTTTTATTTCCAAGTCCTTTCGAAGTTCAGTAAATAAATGCATTTTTTTGTGGACGGGAACAAATAATGACGATTTCATTAATTTATCTATTTCTTTGAGAGTTTTCCGACACAACAGGGCAGAGGAGTTTATTAACCGTCAGTCTTAATTTGTAATCAGAGTTAAATTCATTGCCTAAAAATGCACAAAGGGGTTTAAACAGTTAAAAGTTGCCGGGATAAAAAAAAATCTAAACTTAGTTTAGAAGTTTGATGAATAATGCACTCTCCTGAATTATTTTTTTAATAAAACCTTCTTCAAGCGACCAGGAAAAAACGGAATTTATTTCATTTTCTTCAAAGAAAACGGTCTCTCATGGAGGGGGTTCAACTGAGATGGTCTCTGAATGGAGGTCAAATTAGTATTGAGCCTACGGGAATAAATTTCGTTCCATGAAAAAATGGTCGTTGAGGGAGGTGGTCGCCTAATAGAGTTGATCACACAGGGAGGTTTCACTGTACCAACCTTTTCGTAATATCATAAATACTCTTAACTGTATATAAAATACTGTATATACAATAATAAATACTCTTAACTGTGTATAATCCGAAATCAAAATTAAAACAAAAAGAAAAAAAAATCTCATAGAACGGCAAATTAATGTTTTCGAATGACGTGTCTCCTACGATTGAGAAAATATATCTTCTCTTATGAGTAAGTTACCCTTTCAAACGAAAGAGATAAAACTTCTTTGTTTTGGTCGTTGGTAAAAATTTTATAATTTGCAAACACAGCATTCAAAGGGAATAAAAAAATATTTTCACTCATTTTTTTTTAAATTCACATTTCTCGAACTAATGAAGTTTGGATTATTTTTTTGCTAACCATTGTGAGCTTAGAGGTCTGCACGGGCCGAAATTTCCAAGGACCCGGGCCGACTCATAGAAAAAAAAATTCGGCCCGGCCCGTAGAAAAAAATTTGGTCCGGCCCGGAAGTTCTGCCCGAGCCCGGCCCGGAAAAAAGTTAAAATCTCGGCCCGAGTGAATTTCAACAAAACATTGATTTTTTATTTTTTTGAAGTCTTAAAAATCTGGAAAATGCTATACAGTAAGATGGAATTGTATAGATTTTATAGAAAATTGTATAGAAAAAAAAATGCGTTATTAGACAAGTTCCCTTCTTAGCGAGTGTAAATGTATTATATATTCTTTTCTTATGTATTAGTATATTAATTATGCATGGATCAATACGTTAGTGAGTTTAAAACTGGGTTCCGTCATACGCAGATTCTTTTCACACGTTTTACTATGTTTTAATTTAGCTATATTTTAATAAGCGCAGAAATCTAGTGTTCTTTAAAAATAATAAATTTTAATGTTTCAGGGTAGAATAATGACGATTTAAAAATGTACGCATTTTTTTGCAAACATTTTTGGCCCAGATCTAATTTTACTGACCTTTGAATAGACCAGGCGACGGTGAGACAATGATTTTCATACGGGCTGGGTCAGAATTAGGACTGAAAATTTTGGGTCGTGAAGACTCGGAATGAACCAGTCCCGGCTTTTTACAGAAAAAATAAGCTAGGCCCGGCCCGAGCCTTCAGAAAAAAGTGTGTCCCGGGACCGGCCCGAGTTCCGTGAGTGAAAATCGGCCCGAGCACGAGCCGGTGCGTGCAGATCTCTAGTGCGTATTCAATTGTTAACCCCTTGGGGACGAGCGGCACGTATACGTGCCGCATGTAGCGCTCAGAATCCTTGTTTTTCCTCACCAGTAAAATTTTACTGTAAAATTTACCTTATTTAATCAGCGCATTTTCTCGATTCAACAAAACACAAATTTCTGTTTTTAAAAAACGGTGACTAAAGATTAAAAATTTCGCAAAAGGCTCCCGTCCCGAAGGGGTTAAAAGAATTATATTTCAAACCGCTACTTGAAGAAATATAACAGACAATCACTTTTGAACACTCTAACGATCAATCTTTTTCTATACAACATACAACTATTTAGTGCATAATCTTAACATATCTACACGAATAAATGGTTAAAATTAAATAAGACTTACCTTTATTTTATGTATTCCATTAAGAATAATTTTAATGATATCCTTATCTGTTGATCCTAAGATGGCGGACCAGACGAAAGTGTGATAATTTTTCTTATCTTACGAGGGCGCTGTCGCCTTGCTGTTCTGATTGGCTAATAAGCAATGCATACGCAAGCCACTCTTTCGGGAGTGACAACTTCACTCTCGATAACGGAGTGAGATATTGGACTCCTTTCTAGAGAGTGGGAAATTCCACACTTTAAGGAGTGTATTTTTACAAAATTCACTCCAAAAAGAGTGAAAAAGCCTGTCACCCTTTCAAAGAGTGAGCTTTTCACTCCTCCCAGTTTTAGAGTGTGCAATGCACTCTTCCACAACTTATAGGTCATCAGTATCTCATCAACATATGTTATCTGCTACCTCTTCCTCTGCTGCCGCTTTCTTCTTTATGACCGAAGATGAAGACTCAGTTGAAAGATTGCCGTTTTTATGTCGCTTTCGAGATTGAGGACGAATGGCTAAATATGGACTAATTTAAATAGAATTACTTTCAGGTCGCATTACAAGTAATACTTTCATTTGTATGTCGTGCACATGACTGCAATTTCGAAGAATTTGCTTTTCAAACTGAGTACGGAACATAAAATTTACTTTAAACAGAGCTTTTCTGGAGCACACTTGATATAATATTGGATAATCTACCCTATCAAAATCTGTGCGCGTTTCTATGTGATCTCAAAACCCCAGGCTACGAAATTTGGCACAAGGGTTTAATGGTAGGGGGCCCATGAACGATTGGGGAAAAAATTCGAAAATTTTAAATAGATTTTTTTTTATTTTATGTGTTTGACGAATTTTTGCCTTTTTTATGTTCAACCCGTAATCGCGCGAGTTCTAACCAATGTGAGATATGCATATTACGTACGCCACGATGCTATACTAAGAAGCAGATAGGGTATTATGATAATTCTTTTTCCTCACATGCAAATAATTAGAGATATACATACGTACACCATTTTGCAATATTCAGAAGCTCTAGCTGGTATTGCGATAATTCTTTTACCTCACATGTAAATAATTAGAGCTTATTTAATTGCGCTTAATTATTACATTAAAAAAGTCCTTCCGGCCACTGCCGGGAGGAAGAGGTAGCTTTCATAATCCTTATTTAAAAAAAGCCAACTTATATCATGCAAACACACGAAGCTCAATTTAGTGGAAACCGAATATAGGAGATTCAATACTAATTTTTATCAATATAATGAATGAGAATTTCGCGAAATTAGTCAGCTTTATCATGCTGCTTTTCTTTAAAGTAACTTATATTTGGCTGCCAAATTCGGCAATTTCTTAAAGTGCCTGTCATTTTAAGACAACATGGTGGATGAGGCTAAGCAGTGAACTTGGTCGAGACCTTAGTAATTGCTGTGCACATGCTCACTCATATCGGAATCGGTTAATATATAGGAGTGCTGTCGCATGCAAAAAATCAGATTTTTCAAAATATCACCCACAATAGAAATTGAAACTGCTATATCTGAGCCATTTTTTAATTGTAAAGACAAACAAAAAATGCTCCTGAATCCTTATATCAAGATCAAATACTTAAGCAAGAAACCTTTTTCAATTTCTAATTTTTTTGCACCTCACTTTAAATATATATATATATTTTAATTTAATGGCCGCCATTTTGAAACAAGATGGCTGATGAATCTGGCCAGCGAACTTGGTCGAGGTGTTGATGTATACTATCCACATGCCTTCTTACATCGAAATAGGCGAATACGTGTGCTATCGCGTGACAAATACAAGATCGTTTCAAAATGTTAGCCATGCTAGAAATTCAAAGTGCTATAAATCAACCATTTTTTAAGATATCAACAAAAGAACAAATTTTCAGAAACAAAAACTGCTCCGGAATCTTTGTATCGCCAAACACATAAAAAAATCTTTTTCATTTTCCAATTTTTTAATACCTCATTTTGAATTTTAAATTTAATTTTTTTTAATGGCAACCCTTTTGAAACAAGATGGCGAATGAAGCTGACCAACGAACTCGGTCGAGAGATTGGTATGTACTATGTACACACCGAATTACATCCAAATCGGTTCATAAATACGCCTTTTATCGCGTGACAAAATTCGGGACGTTTCAAATTGTCAGCCACGCTAGAAATTCAAAATTCTATAACTCAGCCATTTTTTAAGATATAGACGAAACAAAAACTGCTCCGGAATCTTTGTATAAAGGTCAAATACATAAGAAAAAAATATTTTTCCATTTTTAATTTTTTGGTACCACATTTCAAGTTTTAAATTTTTTTTAAAAAATTTAAATGGCCGCCATTTTGAAATAAAACGGCAGATGAAGCTGGCCAACGAACTCGGTCGAGACATTGGTATGTACTATGTACACACCGAATTACATCGAAATCGGTTCATAATTACGGGAGTTACAGTGTGACATAGGTCAGATATATATATATATATATATATCAATTTTGAACGGAGGGTGGTTTCTGGGTCTGGGGCTCATGATCGATGAAAATATACCAAAATTTTTTGAAATCGCTTTCCTCCGAACGGCTGCAATAGGTAGCTTTTTTGTAAAGAAAGCTACCTAAAAATAAAGTATAATATTTTATCGCAAACATCATCAAATCTTTTTATTCTATTTATTCCCTTATTCCAAAGATATCGTTTTATCGTCTGCTGCCATAGTAATATGATAAATTAAATTTTAATAAAATAATGCACAGTAGTAGAAAAATATTTTTCTAAATCGAATGGTTATTTTTGATTGTGGTTTTAGAATTAAATTGATGAACTCCCGTGCGGAGAACGGGTTAAACAGCTAGTATTCGATAAAATTTCATATAGTGTTTCAATTTGCACTTACCAGTAGTAACTTCTTCATACGTGCTATTTTCATCTAATGGTAGTCTAACGTTCATCAGAGATGACAATGCTTGGGACACTTGATTCATGCGCGCTTGATCACCTGAGGCCTCGACTTGCTCTAATTGTCGGTTGTTAATAAAGCCATCGTAGTCTTGTTTAAAAGGTGGATCCAACTGAAACAATCATAGTTAAAATTTTAATAAATAATTATAAAATCTGAAATACATTAATATTTAATACGTGTTAAAATAAATAATCACTGTTTAACGTTTGATATACGATTTAAAAATAACAAATATATTACAATTAATCAGACATATAAGAAAAATTACATAAATACATTTAATACAATTAAAAATGCAAACGTTTCGAGCTAAATTTTAGACCCACATCAGTGCAATAAATAACATTCAAATGACCAGAAAACCAAATATTATGTTTACAGTTAATAATTATTAGCAGTTAAAATTGAAGAAAGTATAAAAATATATTAAAACAATGCTGTGAATTCCGGTGGAAGTGCACAGGATTTATTAATCGGCGAAGTTTGCTTACGAGTGAACACACCTTCCAGAAAAACTCTACTTTTAACGTTATTGCAACCGGATCTGATAACTCTCATACATTTTTAGACTGAATTTATTGCAGTCTAAAATTGAACAGTATTCTTTAGATACCGACCATATCCCAGATTTCGCAAATATGACAGTTATCAGATCCGATTGCAATAACGTTAAAAGTAGAGTTTTTCTGGAAGGTGTGTTTTCACTCGTAAGCAAACTTCGCCGATTAATGAATTCTGTGCCCTTCCACCTGAATACACAGCATTGTTTTGATATTTTTATTCTTTCTCTAATTTTAACTGCTAATAATTATTAACTGTAAACATGATATTTAGTTTTCTGGTCATTTGAATGTTATTTATTGCACTGATGAGGGGCTAAAATTTAGCTCGAATTGTTTGCATTTTTAATCGTATTAAATGCATTTATATAATTTTTACTTGTACTTCTGATGAATTGTAATATACATTTTATATTTAATACGTGATTTATCATATTGCTAACTAAGCGTAGAAGCAACAGATTGAAAAATGTGCAAGCCGGGAATCGAACCCGGAACACTTGGAATAGCGCTTCAAGTGCTTTACCATTTAAACTACAAGGACGATACCCAGCTCAGCATCTCTCATTCAGACATGTTGGTAAGGATGCAACTGCAATGCAAGATGGAATAGTCTTGTTTAATAGTCTTTTTTCTTGTCGCAATTTAATAAAAGAACAAATTAATATTTAAAAAAAAGGTTATGTTCTACTTAACATTTAATAGAATAGTGTGGCTCTTAAGTATGCCTATTTTTAAACATTAACAAGTTTAAATACGGTAAAACCACTGTGATAAAAGGCTTTAGATTCCAATTTTTTTGCTGAAGTTTTTCCTATGCCCCTCTATTCTTTTCAGCAATATCTCAGATCTGCCACAAATTGGATACTTATTTAGGAACTTTGAGCAACTTTTATATAACCAACAGTTTAACTGAATGCACTTGATCCAATCACACTTTTCACTCACACAATAACAGGATTTATTGCACTCTGCTAGACACTCTGAGCACTCATTCTCATTCACTTTAAAAAAATCCTCATCTTCTGAATCTTGGTAGGGAATTTCATCATCATCCATATCACCGTCTGTTGAAGATTCTCTCTTTCTAGCCTTTAACTTCTTCTTTTCTAATTCCTTTTTAGAAAGGCTTGAGACATCTGGAAATTCGCAGTTGTCATTGTCACGCCGATTTAATTTGGCTTTTATAGGCCTTTAAATTTATTTTTATGTTAATATTAAAATGAGAAACAAAACTTTGAGGAAAATTACGTCATATTTAAAACGATACATTTAAAATGTCTAATTTAAAATACATTTCTTGTAAAGTCTTTATAAAAGTACGGGAAGCAGCGGCATTGTTTACTTACCCATTTTATACAAGCTAATTTTAAATTGTTGGGTTGATCGTATTTAAACAATCACGAAAATAGCCGTTAGCTGTCTCGACAGCAATTGATTCGGCTTTAGAATCCCTCAGCCAAAAGGAAATGAATGGAAACCTGATTATAGGAGATCGCCACAAGTCATTTAATTACAATTTAATCTTCCTTAATCTTTTCAAAGCAGATTAAATTAGCATGATTTTAGAGTGTGTGGTGTCTGGATAGATGTTGGCGAGCGTAGCTCGGACTGGCAGAAGTCCCTAGTTATCTAAAACTATATTATATACTACCGATATTTATATTTATTAAAATTATTTATAACTGAATTTAACATAAAATTTTTAACAATGATTGAAAGGAATAATTATTAAGCTATTATTCATAAGGACAAAAAAGTTTATTTATAAGGCGGAATACATATAGAAACCTTTCAAATTATGTTCACCTTAGATTTTGATATTTCTTTAAGTTCCATTTAGAAAATTAAGTCTATTTAGAAAATTTATGATTTTAATCAATGAATTTTTTTAATCAGATGATTAAAATCACGATTTAATCACTGATTTAAATTATATGATTAAAATACTTTGCAAGTTAGGTAATAGACAAGAGAAATTTAAACAATGAAGAAACAACCAGGCATTTGACCGCAACGGGAAATAACCGGCATCTTACCCCAAGGGAAAACAACCGGCGTCTTAACCTCAAAAATTTTCGCCAACTCACCCCAAAGTATTGGGCAAGACACCGGTCCCCCCACTGAAGTGTAGAAGCGGGAACTGGCCGCCATTTATGCTTTGCAGAAAGGCCAGGTACCACTACTCTCTACAAGCATCACATTTATTTCTCTGGAGTTTAAACTAAGACTTATATAGGCAAATAAAGAAGTCACTTAAAGCATTTTGGACACTTACCAGAAGTGTTAAGACGAAATAGCAATAAAAAAGCAGAACTTAAAAATTTAAAAAAAGAACGCAAACGGAAATTAAAGTATCAGTAGAGAACGCTATTCCTTACAACTAAGCGGCGTTTCCCTGCAGAGCCTGCGCTTATGAAAACTACATGATACGGCATCTCACGTTATGTTACTCTCTATCACATAGAAAACATGACACATTTTATTGAATAGATTTTCTTGTTCAAAACATTCTCATTTGACTTACAAAACAATAAAACAATAGGAAACTACGAGACACGTTTTTATGGCTGCCAATAACTACCCTTATAAGTCATATAAAGAAATTTGAATGAAAAAATTTACTTAATAAATGAAATAAAATACGTAATATACTTCATTATGTAAACGAAGAACATATTTTATTAAATAACTTTATTGGTTCAAAATATGTGTATATGATTTTAAAAATTATAGAAGTTGGTAGCTATGCACCATATAATTGAATTTCAAAAATGTTGAATCCACACCAGAATTTTTTAAAATAAAGAAATCCAATATTACAGCCTTCTTTCTTTCTTTTTTTTTCATCAAAGTTATAAAAGGAAAATTTTGTTTAAAAAATTCAAATACAAATTTTGATTAAAGTTCAGTGGTATTAAAGATACACCACGGTCCTTCAAAGGGAAAATAATTTTTTCAGCATATGTTATATTAAATAATATGTGAATCAAATATTTCTTATGATTACAAAATATTACTTTTTGTTTGTTTTCAGGATGTATTTGTCATTTAAAATTTAAATGGGGATTTTTATTTTAGTTACAACTTTTAATTGAAATTCATATACATGATGGACACAAATCACATAATTGAATAATTGACAAAATGTTAATTGTAATGTACCAGTTGCGTGATAGATTAGAAGTAATGGATCTATGCTTGCGGATATACTTCTTACTACAGTGCTCACACTTCACTTTTGATTAGTTATAACCTTTAATTGAAATTCTTATACATGGTGGACACAAATAACATAATTGAATAATTGACAAAATATTAGTTGTAAGGTACCAGTTGCATGATAGATTAGAAGTAATGCATCTATGTTTGTGGATATAGATGTTTCTTATGTTCTATCTATGCTTCTTACCACAGAGCTCACATGCTACTTTTGATTAGTCGCGGACATCTAATTCCATTGCTGCAACGATCATAAAATCTTTCACTTTTAGACTTTAGTGTATGGATAAACTGAAACTAAATTAACTGGGACCTAACTCTTGTAAAAGATAAGCAGTCTGCCGCTTTCGAAATCCATTCCTGCATTGAAATGATAAATCCAGGGCTCGCAGCGTTCCTAAAATTTTCGCACTTTGCTACCAGTATTTTAAATAAGATTTCTTCGTGGTAGATTCCTTTAACATCTGTAATAGAATTATACAATAAAGATTATCGTTTTAAAATAGTGGTAGGAAAGTGCGAAAATTTTAGGAACGCTGCGAACCCTGTAAATCAGAACTGCACTTGTTTTGAACAACGTGAGCATTTTCACAGATATAGGGCAAGAACTATTTTATTTACCCATATGATAATTTCAGAGTAACGGTGAGTAGTCACTAGAGATTAGACAGGCCCACCAAAACCGCCTTGGGATCGAATTGTATACTATTAATGTTTAAAATGGCCGTATGTAGTTTAATGTTATGGCAGTTGAATTTGTGTGTTTTCGCGTTGTAAATCTGTGGCTCATGCATTTAATCACATTCCGCATCAGAATGTTCCGGAGAGGAAAATGTGCTATTTGGGTAGATTATTAGTTTGAGAGCATTTATTTATTTATTTTATTTCAGAATATTTTTTTATTTATTTCAGAATTTGAAATCTGGCCCTGTAAGAAAACAAGAGTAATAAAAAAAATGTCCTAAGTATAAAAATAAAGATTAGTTGAACATATTTCGAAACATTATGTTAGGCAACTTTCAGAACTTTAAAACAGGAAAATTTAGTGGCATGAAAGCTCCCCTGATAGGATTTCATTGTCATTTTTCGACTTATACAAATTGTTTTCAAGATCTGCTATTTCCTTAACCCCTTAACGGTCGCCATAAATTACGTTTAAAAATTCAAATTGCTTATCGGCACCACTTTTTTGAAAAAGAAATATTCACCTTATTTAATGACATGTAAAATGATACCATAATAAAGCCAATTACACTATTTTATAAAACTGGTGGGAATCAAACAATTTAAATAAAAGACACAGCCCGTGAATATCACGGAAGCGATAATTAAGGGGTTTAAGAAGCATGCAAACTGGTACGGCTATAGTGTCTGGAAATATATAGTGTGGAAATCGCGTTTACCGTAATTGCTTTTGAATGTATCCAAAAAATTTCTTTTTCTAAGACGGCGCTGACATCGATATTATTCCTTAAAAATGTAAACGTTAGTTACAGCCTCTAGAAATATGTGGTGCGAAATGCATTAATCCAGAAGATTCGGTCATTAACCCCTTAACAGGTTTGACCCTACACCGTACGTGCAAGAAGAGTTCGCTTGTTTTGTTACTAAAAGCTTTTTTTTCGACAACACTAACTTTAAACTGCAATAATCGCTTTATTTAATGGCAGACATATATCGATTATAAGGCAACTATTTTAGTGCGATAAACGTGATGTATGTTCTCTATTTTTAGTTTATTGTGTCAAAAAAATTAAATCCTTAAGGGGTTAAGTTTTTATTTAGAAATTCCGAATTCTCACTAGAAAGTGCATTTACTAGAATAGTTATTTTTTAGTTTATAAGATGTCAGTGCTTAATATTTCCGGCATCGTGGGTTAAAATCTGTCCCACTTAATTATAACAGCAAAATGCCACAACGGCACCAGGATTTAAAAATGATTTTTTTGCCTTTTAGATTGCACGTGAATAAAAGGTTTTACTTATTTTCAAATAAATTTGTTCATTAATTGCGGTGGCAATCAATTATTTCAACATTTTAGTAAATGAAGTACTTTGAACCAGAAAGTGTTAACAGTATAAAGTTTTTGAAGGGCTTCCGGGTTGGCATCAGCTTTACTTCGAAAGTTTACTAACGCATGCAATGACCGAAACAACTGGCGAAACAGTTCAACAGTATTTGAGGGGTCTCCTAGTAATCAAATACTTTCCCAGATAGAATGAACATTAGCAGCAAGTTCGATTTTTTCTGATATTATCTTGCCATGACAAGTTTGAATTGAGAAATTTTCAGCAAATCTCCCGCAAGTTATACCATCCCCCACTTGCATGAGTAGTTTGTTGTGAAACTGATGGCAAAACTGTCTTTAATTCACGAAAGTGAGGAAAGCAAAAAATTCCTCTGTTGAGAGAATAGACAAATACGCAGAAATTGCAGAAATTTTATTCGCCTATTACCGCTTTTTTTTAAACGCTATACTTATGAAATACGAAAAAAAGGCTCGAATTGAAAAGTACAAATATTACCCTATCTTGTTTATGGTAGTAAAAACGATGCATGCTTCTTAACGGAGGGTATACATCAATCGTTCCCTTCGAAGTGGTTAATGTGGAATGGAAAGGTTACTACATTACAGCAAGTTTGCTGTATTTTTGATTACCTGTTTGCCGTTAATTTGCAATAAGTTTGATACAGCATGAATTTAACTTGCACGATAAGTGTTAGCTGAAAGTTCAAAGTGTGGTGACTTCGGCGTTTACATAATCTTGCTGCCGTCTTGTTATGAACTTTCAGTCTTGTCATGCTGAGCTTACTGCAACTTTGCAGGTTTTCAGAGCAAGAGTGTTGCAAATTTTCTGCAAACTAAAAATGCTATGTGGGAAAGTTTTAACTTTAAGAAAAAGATCTTGCATTTTCAGCTACAGAAACTAGTAATGTAAGAAGCACACACATCAAATATAGTTCATGCTGGAAAAAGCAGTTTATTACAATTGTCTTATTCAGTCATAATTCTTTTCGGTTTCCATGTTTCATGTCTCGCCACTTTTGATACCATATTCGATCTAATAGTTGCTTCCGATATCTAGTCGTCTTTAAGGAAGTTAAATTTTTGTAATAAGATTATTTGTGATGTATTAGCACTTTTTTGGAAGTATTAGAATGTGTAAAAAATGGTTCATGGTGGTTTCTATTTTTGTACTTCTCAGTCAATTTATTTTAGATGGTTCGAAACAGTTTTAGAACATTCTCCAAGTTCAGCAGTAAGCTTCGAACGTGTCGGATTTATGCAGCTCTGTAAGGGACACTTGGGAGTTCCTTGGAAGGAGGTGGCGCCCTTCTAGACCATTAATAATCATAAAATTCCGAATCTTTCGATTGCACCTTTAAACAACTTGACAGGTGGATCAAGAACCCCATCTCTGTATATTTCAGCATTCACAGTTGCAGTGGTAATAATGTGTCGGTCACTGCGGTCATTCAAAATGATGTCCGTCCATACCATGATTCCACGACCTTTGTATCGATGCCTTTCACGGATGTTTGCAGCCTTATTGCGTCTGATTTTCTCCCTCCATATGGTAACACGTCTGTAATAACTCTCTCAACAAAATCGGGATTCATCGGTAAAGAGAACTCGGCTCCAGTCCGTGGTACTCCAATGACGATGACCTCTGCACCACTTTAACCGGGCGCATTTTTTTTCTACCGGAGTTAGTGCAACACAAATCATGGGTTTCCTTGCATGCAGCCTGCAACTCACAGTAAACCAGGATAGTCGAGTTCTTGTTGCTGCAGCAAACTCCCTGCAATCTGAACTGATGTCGATTGCCTATTTCTTTTAGCAATCGTTGGCAAATTACAGTCCTGAGAGCCTATTGTGGTGCGTTTTCTACCTTGACCTAATTGTCTGTGGACATTATACCAGTGTCTTTAAACCGTTTCCAGAATCTTGATATGACGCGTTTGGCTATTTTTAAGTCTTTACAGACCCCCAAGAGTGCCTGTCCTGCTTCCATTCTCTCTATCGCACGCAATTTCTTAAAATCGGTCAAATGTTTTCTGGACGACATATTCCATCTACTAGAAGCGAAAGTTTTACCTAATTACACATACAATCCTTAAAATTATACTTCAAATTACCCACGTGCGCTCCTATTCACACATGAACCGAAAGAACGGCCTGAGGCTGAAAATTTTGCATATATTTCTGTAGCGAATGTTAATCCCATTAGACTACGTGATAACGTTGACATTGAGTTACCTTTCTGGAAGTTTCCTTAATAGAATTAACATAAAGTACCTTTTTATGGTTGTTCCTTTAATTTTTCTCGCCAGTGTATTTTGAAAGTGGTAACAAATAACCAGTCCAAAAATAAAGTTACTTTAATTAATTGCAGGCAGCAGATCTAAAGTAATTGTTAATATTGTCCGTTATAGAGTGAACAAAGATAAGGGTCACGAAACTCAACCAATGTACCGTTATTGCGTTCGTATAAACCCGTTCTTTCCCCATAAGTGTCGACAACAGAGGCCATCGAAGTTTTACATTTAATCTAGTTACAGTAAATTTGCGTAATCGGAATAGCAGGTATACTTGGATAGTTATCCTTCCGTCTCGGGACATTAAAATGTTTTCGTTTATGAGAGGATTCCGTGTTTTCAGAAAACCTGCCAAGAAGGATTCACAATTGGAACGAGTTTCATTTCAGATAAGTTTCGAACGTTAGCAAGCACAAATATATAGTGTTGTTTTCGTCGAACCTTGAATTCTTCTCTTTTGAGATAGGTCATCTTCACAGATTTTCCTATAATAGATTTATGGTCATCAGAGATTATGTTATAGCAACAGTTTCTAACCTGGAATAGCGTACCCCTGGGGATACGTTGCGGGTCTGCTGGGGTATGCGAAAATACTATCGATAATGGAGAAAGTCACAAAAATGTTAGGGATATCAATGTAATTTGCATCGATTTATTATATGGTTGTGATAAGAAGATTACTAATGAAAATAAGCATGTTTACGTTATCTCCTTGGGCGGAGGGGGGGAAGGGGGTTATGAGAAATGGGGGTACTCCGAAATGAAAAACCTAAGAAAGGGGTATGTGGAAGAAAAAAGTTTGGTAAGTGAGTACGTTTTAGTAGTTTTAAGGGATACTGCGAAAACGGAAAGTTTATATAGGATACCTGCCTAAAACGTAAAAGTTCATAGTCCCGAAGAAAGACATGCCTTTGAATTATACCTCCTAAGACGAATACCTCTCTAAAGCGGCATTTTTTATAGATCTTTGTGATTCTGTCTTAGCAGTTTTTACTGTTGTATTTGTATCCATGATTCAGTAAACCAGGTCTACTTTCGGCGGGGGGGGGTGTTCCGGACCCCTCCCCCCTTGGCTACGCCACTGCCGGGAGGGACAATCTATGCTCTACAGACTCACTTCCTAGTCTGAGTAGTCTCTGAAGGGAAGTAAAAGTAAAAGGGGGCACAGGACCTTTAAACTTTCAAAATATCAGTTTTCTGTTTTTGCTTTATTCTGAATTATTTTAATTTCTGAACAACATGCAAAAACCCCATTCAAAAATCTGCATTATTTCTTGAGTTATAGGCACTCATAGAGAGTAAGTAAATGGAAGGTCCGTAGATATTGAAACTTTAAATCGCGTTTTCTTATATTAGTAAAGTTATAGTTTGTGCGCTCTGTTACTTTCAAACTATGTAAGCTACTTCCAAAAATTATCCAAATGTGCGTTTCTTCATCGTCTATATGCTAAAAACATATTTTGGAAATTTAATTTTTTGCACTTGGAAAACTTGTAAAAACTTGTAAAAACTTTGAAAATTTAAATTATTTTATATTTTGTGCGAAAATTAAATTTTAAACAAAACTTTTTGTGTATATTTTGTTTTGAGATAACCCAGATAGCATGAACATTAGCAGCAAGTTTGATTTTTTCTGATGTTATCTTGCCATGGCAAATTTGAATTGAGAAATTCGCGGCAAATTTCCCGCAAGGTATACCATCACCCACTTGCATGAATAGTTTGTTGTGAAACTGATGCAAGACTGTCTTTAATTCACAAAAGAGACGAAAGCAAAAAATCCCTCATTTGAGAGAATAGACAATCAGCACATACGCAGAAATTGCTGAAATTTTACTCGGTAGGCACAGCTTTTTCTAAACGCTATACTTATTAAATACCAAAAAATGCTCGAAATGAAAAGTACAAATATTACCTAAACTTGTTTATGGTGATAAAACCAATGCATGCACCTTCTGACGGCGCTTTCGCATCAATAGACTTGATCAGGTCTATGGACCCCTTTGAAAGGGTTAAACTTATAGTGTGACATGGAAAGATTACTACTTTGCAGTAAGTTTGCAGTATTTTTAATTACTTGTTTGCCGTTAGTTTGCAATAAATTTGATATAATATGAATTTAACTTGTACGACAAGTTAGCTTCAAGTTCAAAGTGTGGTGACTTCGGCGTTTGCGTTATCTTGCTGCAGTCTTGTTATGAACTTTCAGTCTTGTCATACTGAGCTTGCTGCAACTTTGCAGGTTTTCAAAGCAAGACATCTGCAAATTTTCTGTAAAAACTGAAATGTAGGTTATACCCAGTGGAAGAAGTGAGTGTCTAAGATGCTTGAGTACGTAAGAAAGGAATAGTCTAACTGCAGGGAAATATCTGCGCTTAAACCATCAGCACACGCGCTGGGTAAAACTGACCCCAATTACATTGTAAAGACAATCTACAAATGCAGGCACGTGTGCTGACGGGTTAAGAGGAAAAGTAAAAGTGCAAAATGCAGGAGAAATTTGGATTGGACGAGATCCGGAACCCCACCCTCTCAAGATCTAGAGAAATAAGAATGAATGAAAGACAGACGATAAGCAAATTTTAATGAAAAAGAAGTCTAGGTGTTGAATTTGGACTAAAAAATAGAGAAAGTAAAGATAAGTTTCGCAAAAGTTTCAATCTCGGATGGCAAAGGAAGCCGTCCAAGGCCCCAAGATCTTAAAAAACTAAAGCCCTTTTCAGGAACCATACATTTTAAATTACAAGTTAAATAGATTTTACATTTTTTTGTAATAACAAAAAATAAGTTTTTTGAACGATGTTATCGTTCGATTTAGAGGAATTGGAAAGCATTTCAGTAAACATTATTAGTTTTGAGAAGTTATCGTTTTTGGCAGAAATTTTTTCCAAGACGCTGCTGAGTTTTTCTGTAACTTCCGAAAAGTGAGTAATTTCAAGTTCGGCTTTGATTTTTCTAATAATTTCGACAATAGTGGGGATTTCATTTGTAAATTCGTGAAGTTCATAAAGATGTTCAATAGCGGGAGGGGGGGCGGGGGGCAGGTTTAGCTTTCCCCTTAGATTTTTCTTAGTTTTATGGGGGTTTTGGACTTTCATCGTTGTTTCCTTTGAATTTTTAGCATCAGGGGTTGCTTCTGCATAAGAATTTTAGAACTGTGGTATGATGGGAATTTTTTTACATCCTTTATAGCTAGAAGGTGCGAAAGATCGCACTTGGTGCATTGCGGGGCTGGTCTGGGTAGCTCATTAGCTTTTTTATGGGGTTATTCGGTATAAAGGTGGTCCCCGCTGCATCCCACACAGCAGGGGTCTATGTTACAGTTAGTGGCTATATGAAAATTTTTTTGGCATCTGTGGCATTGTATTGCCTTTTTTGCAACTCTGAATTTTTCAATGTTAGCACGAATTTGAAATATGGATATTAGGTTAAAGATTTCATATGATGTTTGGCTTTTTGGGAGTTCTACGAGAAAGAAAGGGAGAAGTTTTTTCCCTCTCTGCGGCTTTTAAGTTGCGATATTTTAATGATTGTAAATCCTTTAAAAGTTAAGTTTTCTTTAATTTCATCAATGCAAGTTGAGGTTGGGATGCCTCTAATTACAGCTTTAATGGGGATTTCTCTATCGGGAACTACATAGAATTGGACACAATTTTGCTTCAGGTGTTTTATTATGCGCATTTTGTTACGGAGGTTGTTTAGGAGAATTTTAAGATAGCTACCTGAAAGTTTTGCTTCGAACTCGAACTTGTCACCTCTCGACAAGTTTTTAGTACATTCGACTTCCACAAATATATTAAAATAATATTACTGTTCCTAATTTTCTGGTGTGAATTTCAGAATTTCTAAATAAAAAGAACCGCTTTCAAATCGGACATTTCATACTTAATAACATAATATATGCCTGAATTTTCGTTCATTCCTAATATATCATGTATTACAATATACCTCTTTTAAATTCGAAAAATTCATTTTTCAAAAATAAGTTACCCGTAGTTTTAATTGCATAATAAATATCTAAAAACACACTGGATTTATTTCTGTTCATTCGAGCAATATACTCGATCATAGCGCCCTCTGGTGAAAATGTAATCTTTTGGATACAGTTTCGCTTGTTGATTTCCAGGCAATGTAGCACAGCTGATGAAATTTGATATCTTACCATCATCGTCGATATATTCACTCTAGCTAAAGCACCTTCTTTATCTTTTATATCGACTCCTAATTCAAATAAACCGTAAGGTAAAACCAACTGTGCTTCCCCATCAGGACCAGCACTTAAATATATCAAAGCCGCAGTATCATTCTGTATGGCTGAAAAGAGAGAAGAAATCCATTAGAAAATATGTTATATGAATTAATTTTTTAACTGTTTAACGGAATTAATGTAAAGAAATAGAGTTCAGAAAATTAATTCACTAAAAAAACACGTACATTAGTTCAGATCTCAACAACCCATTTTCTAAGCACATAGTGAAGAAATAATAATAAAACAATACTAAAGCAGTTATAAAGAATATAATGAAGCAATAATAAAATAATAGTAATAAAGCACGTCATGAAGCGTACGCTTTATGGTACTCAATAAAGTCCCCCGTGGCACCCCTACATTTACAGTCATTAACATCTCTTTATTTTTTCCCAAGTTTTTATTTTTTATTTTATGCATAATTAATTTCTAAACGTAAGTAGCATAGTTAAGTTAACATTAAGGCATTTAACCGCAAAAATTATAAATTTAACGATATGACAAATGTAATAGCATAAATTAATTGCAATACATAAACAAAATGTGCGACATAAATTGTCGGATATCTCGAAAACGGATGGTTTGCGACGGATAGTTCCATTGAGTTTTTTACACAGAGTTCACAAGAAACAGATACTTTGTACTAAATAAAATTATTAAAAAAAATTATAAAAATCTTACTCCAAAATGCAAAATGTTCGATGTCTTTTCCTTCTGGGTCAGACCATCCTAAGCAACTAACGGTAAAAACATCAATCAATGCTCTCCCCGTTTCAGGTACAATTGTGCAATTTCCACCTTCAGGAGGCTGGTTAATATGCAAGAACAAATCAGATTCTCCACGAAGGCCATATTCGTTTTCAGCAATCAATTTAGCGATAAAATCCCCGTAAGTTGGATAATATTCTTTGAAAAAGTCTTCACTTAAGGCCATTTTTTTCTCAGTAGCACCTGTAAAATAGAAGTGAAATTTTAATTGAAAATTTCAATTATGGATTACCTAATTAACTTATTCGCATCATTAGTGTGCATTTCAGGAATTCTTTTTTATTCAGAAATTCTGAATTCACATCGGAAATTCTAAAAAAAGAATTTTCATTTTATGTAATCAAAAAATGTCCGTCAT
The DNA here is from genome assembly GCA_963932465.1 of Maratus speciosus. Taxonomy (NCBI): domain Eukaryota; kingdom Metazoa; phylum Arthropoda; class Arachnida; order Araneae; family Salticidae; genus Maratus; species Maratus speciosus. The sequence continues at coordinate 217,890,475 of OZ010799.1, read as the reverse complement.
TAACTCTTGCCTGTGACGCGCAACGCAAATGCGCCAATTTTAGAAAGCCCGATCTGAATTCGTGCAAGAGAAAAAGCGGTGTTTCAATTCCGTGCAGCCCGAACTCAGTTCGTCTAATGCATAATATGTAGTTTACCATTTTCCCAATAGATGGCGATACTTCCCCGCTAAAAGTTCGACGGTTTTCGTGCCATTTGCCGAATTTTTGTAATTTTGCAGTTCTTTCCAAATTTCATTCAAACCACATTACCATACTGTAAAGGATTTATGAAATTCAAAGGAATCTGAGGGACATGGCATTCATGACAGTTGATATAAATAATAATATTGTTGTATTAGTTTATTTTAGTTATCTTGAAAATTATGTCTTTTGATTTATTTTGCTATAATTTGAGAAAAAATTTCTGTGATCCATTAACATTTCCCATACATGTGAAAATGTTGAATATAGTAGTTATTTCGTTTAATTTTAATAATCTTTTTCTAACCTTTTGATGGTAATAACGAACAAAATTAAAGAGAATTTTTTTTTCCATTTTTGGCACGTTTTTCTCAAATGTATTCCATAGGCAAAGAGTTAAATAAAGCAAAAATTGCTATTCAGAATTTCTGGTAAGAATTTGGAAATTCTGAATAAAGAAGAAATTCCCGAAGAATGAGTGTGTAAATGTGTTAACTAACAGTTATTTCAGTAAGTTGGCTGTCAGTTATTTTTCAACACTGGTTGCCACAATGAACATTTACAGAGCTAGTAAACGTCCCATTTTTTTCCAATAGCTCTATTAAAAAAAAAGTAGATTTATGTAATAATAGAAACTCTGCCGTAACAGAAAAAGAAGATTATTATTCGAAAATACTGAAATAATATGAAAAAAGGGCAGATATGTATTAGTAACAAATGATTTACAGTAATACCTCGACTTACGTCAGACTAGTTCCAAGACTAGCGACGTATGTTGAAAAGGACGTCAGTCGAGGTACATTTAGACAAGGCTCCACTCGATCTTACACAGTGCGTTAAAACGAAAGATCGAGTTGGGCCGTGATTTAGATAAGCAAAAACGGATCAGTAATAAATTTCTCCAAAATCTAATGAACGTATTCTATTATATTTAGGGATTATGTTACATGCATTTAACATTAGCAAAATATATGCTTTTGTAATTTAAGAATTTGGAGTAAATCAGTAAGTTATTAACTTACAATTTATTGTTTTTCTAGCTTTCCCGTTCAAGTCGTTGAGTAAACCCCTTCCCCTCCCATAAAAAGTGCAATAAAGTTTGAACCGACCAAATTTTCTTCTTTTTTTAGAAGCTCTTTGTAAGAGTAGAGATAGTTTTTTAAGTTTTTCTAGTGACTTTTTTTATTTGTTTGTCAATATCACTTGACTGCCGCGGAAAAGTTTCACTTCATAGAACCAAAAGTCTTGAAAAAAGTTTTACCGCTTGTAGGATCCCAACTTTTTTTGATTGAGGTTCGCCCCGGAAACTTTTAATAAAGTTTTACTTTCATAATTTTATTGAAAAAAAGCTGGGAAAAAAATGCTTTTCACGACTTCAAAATAAAAATTTTCAAAATTTCCGGGGAGAGTTCAACATTACAGGGAAACAGTTGCTTGCCCCTGAAAGAATTAAAGTTCTTCTTAATTAAAGATTTTTTCCCAGGCCAGTCAACGTAAATGCGGGGTGATGTAAGTCGAGGGGACGTAAGTCAGAGAATTACTGTATATTATTTCTATTGTCAACATCTCCTTTAACTAATATGTAGCGTACAAGTATGAATGAGGTACCTTTGGATAGGATATTTTACCCACATCTAATATTTCATAATAAATGTAACTAATATGTAGCGTACAACAGTAAATCAGGTGTTATTGGATAGGATTTTTTGCACACATCTGAAAATTTGCACTGCGAATTTCTGTTATACTTTTAGGTTAAGTATCATTATACACATTATTTCTGATGTCAATATCCCTTTTTCAAAGCACATAGAAAACGCAAAACTATGGATGGGGTATTATACGAAAGATTTTGAACAGGTTTTTGACATAATACACTCATATTTTGTTAAAAACAAGTTGTTTGATTTTTTTTTTAAATGCAGTTAAATATAAATTCATGGAAAATGTATCGGAAAATAATGACAAAGATTGCAGTGTGAATGCCTCAAATGGGTCTACTGATTATGTATCCGAGGCTAACGAAAACGACAGACTGCCGCGGTGCATACCACATGTCTTTTTTTACTGACCGCTATAGTGACGTGTTGCTCTTTTCGAACACCTTCATTGGTGCATTCGAGCATCACGTGCTCCAGCGGTCTGTAAAAAAAGATACTAGGAATGAGCCGCTGTAGCCTGTCTTTATCGTTAGCCTCGCTTTAAATCATAGTGAAGTAACAATTGTAGTTTTGCACCTAAGGGCATAAGAGGTCCATAAAAGGAACAAATGATCAGTGGTATTGCTTCAAAAACTATTGACGTTTAAAAATCTGAATTCTACATGATGCATTAGATCTGGTTTGATGCGTTTTGACATCATATGTGAGTTATTATTTGTTAATGGGATACTGACGCTTGCACTTCTCGTACACCGGTACTATACACATAAAAAGAGCTGCCAAGAAATACAGGTAGACAAAACGTGTTAATAGAATATATCGCTTATTGTAGTAATCTCTCAGCGCACCAAACTGTTGTAGTTTGTTTCCGTATAAAAGTCTATGTTAATGAAACAAGGGGATATTCCCGTGCTTCTTGCTTAACGCTCTCGCAGCGTAATTTTTTTTTATCAAAATAGGTTCAAAAATTGCGCATTTTTTTATTACATATTTCAAATCTATGTATATTTTAGAGTTTAAATATGTAAACATTTTCTGCAAAATAGTTTATTTTTAACCCAAACCTGCATCAAAAATTAAACATTTAAATCAGGATACATCAGGACTGTCACTGGAGACTATTTTTATATTCTCGCACTACTAGTGCAGAAGAATCAATTTTGCAGTACATTTCATTTGAGATATCGTGTGCGTTATACCCAAAAAACGTCATCTGGAGTAAAATAACTTCAAAGTTTCTGAAACGCCGCTTTCTATTGAGTAGTTATTATTCTAAAAGCCATAACTTCTGTTCTAATGGGAATTTCAAAGGAACAATTATATTGAAACGTTCAGAAAATATGCTAGTTTAACATTTAAAAGAATTGAAATTTCGAAAATTTTAAAGCTTCAAGAGACCTAAGACGGCTTAACTTGGTTGATTGAAATGACTACCAGGGTGCCCTAAACAAAAATAGCGACAATTGCACAGGACGCATGCGCAGACTGTGCTCAGAGAGATTTTTTGTACAAACTAGGGCAAATCTACATTACAGAACTTGACGAAACTCTTCTTAGCGAGTTATATTATACGATCAAGACAAGTTAGCAAACATTAACTTTTAAATAATGGCAGGCTTGGCAAAATGCTTGGAGATTCGTTATTGTCCAACATCGTCTCAACCAATCGCATTTTTCTTTATCCCGTATGGAGCCATTCTCATATAGAGACACTTTAGAAATGAACTGTGTTATCCAATTATGTCCCTTCTGTTGCTTGGAATATTGTGGGTTAGGGGCCCCTCTCAGTCCTACCCAGAGTCGTTCGTTCCAATCGTAGCTAAACAGTGAAGTTCTTTTTTCCAAAAAAAAACATTCTGAAGTCTTTGAGAATAATTAGTAGGATCAAATTCGTGATTATTTTCAACGTGTTTAAGCTTTTTGCGTGTTTTATCCTTGTGATTCTTTTACATTGTCTTCGAGACGAAAAGGCGTCATTTTAGCCCCTTGGGGGTGCAAGCAATTACGTTTGTGAAATGTTAAATTCCCACCGGAATCTTTGAAAAATTCTATTTTAAAAGAAGCAAAAGCAATTTTACGGCTTTTTTCCACCAAAGTTAGGAAAGTAAAATTTAATAAAATTTTTCTGGTGTAAAACTTCATTAATCGTAGGTGGTATATAATATATACCGGTGCCCCTCAAGGGGTTAAAAGAAAAATTAAGTGTATTCAATGATGTAAATAGATATATGCAGTTGGAACTTTTAAAGATATTTGAGGTGTTCTTAGTTCAAGTTTTGAAATTCATAAAATCAAAGTACAAAATCTTGAATGATCCACAAAAATCTCAGTCAAAAAGGAAAACCGCCTCGAAAACAATCTGAGGTTGAAGATGCCCTTTTACAGTAGTTAAATTGAAAACGAGTCCTCAATGTTCCTCTCAGTGGACTGATGTTGAATCAGAAAGTTTTAGCGCGAGAAATAAAAATCATTGATTTCAAAGCTATCAATAGCTGCTCGTGCAGATGGAAGCAAAGGAATCAAATTTCATTGAAAAAAATTCACCATGAAGCAAGTGATGCCGACACAGTCCTGACAAATCATGAGATAAATAACACCTATTTTATTGTAGGATTCAACTCATAGAATGTAATGTTGAAATGGTGAAGAAGAAGAATCTAAAAAAGACTCTTTCGCATGCTGAAGATAGTAATGCCTGTGGTGTTTATACAACGCTTCTCAGAAGCGAAAATAAACGTAGACTTTAATTTATTTGATTAACTTGGAAAATCAAATAAAATGTTTCTGACAAGTAAAGAAACTCAACAGTCGAAAATATCCAATTTTCTTCAGCAAGAAATTAATAAGTAACATCAAAATATAGTATTTAACACTAGAACGGTGGTAGGGGTCATTTTGACACCTGAGTACTTTCGTCCGTTGATTACTCTTGTTTGCTTGGGCGAAATCGTTTGAAATGTTTTGACTTTTCCTAAATAGGTAACATATATTTCTAAAAAAAAATTCAGCTTTCTAGATTTGTTAGTTTTTGAAATATGGGCTTGTATTCCTAGAACGGCGGACGGGGGTCATTTTGACCCCTTTAGTAAAATACTCTTTGTGATCGAAGCTGCTTTTGTTGCTATACTATATGTTCGAGGAGCAATAAATTCAAAGAAAGGAAAAGATTTTTTTAGGTTTGATGAAAAGACAACAAGATCTGGCAGACTACAGACTGTTAAATTTGCTCTTGCATCTAAAATGTGGAATAAATTTATTGAAAATTGCAAAACATGCTACCGACCAGGGCAAAATATTGCAGTTGATGAACAATTGTTCCCATCTCAGGATAGATATAAATTTACGCAATATATGCCAAATAAATCGGATAAATTTGGAATAAAATTTTGGTGATCAGTTGACGTTGATACTAAATACCTCTTGAATGAATTTATTTATCTAGAAAAGGATGAAACAGCCAATCCTTAATTACTTTTATCGGAAAATGTTGTCATGAAATTAACAGATCGCCATCTAAACGAAGGGAGGAATATTACGACAAATAGCTATTTTACTAATATCAAATTAGCAGAAATGTTTAAAAACTAAAAATACAACTTTGTTTGCACAATGAATAAAAACAGAAGAGAAATTCCTATATCATTGAAAAATATGCGCAGTACTCTTTATTCATGGAAGATAGTGGTGTGTGATAACATGACACTTACCATCTATCAAGCCAAAAGAAAAAAAAAGTTTTTTTCTACTGAGCTCATTACATTCTACTGTATAAACTGAAGATGGTCTCAAGAAGTTGCCTGATTCAATAGAATATTACAACGCAACGAAGTATGGTGTGGATATCCATGATCAGATGTGCCGAAAATACTCCGTGAAATCGGCTTCTAGACGATGGTCTGTACATATCTTTTTCAATATTTTGGATCATGCAGCTTTAAACGCCTGGATAATTTATAAAATTGTAACAGGCAATCCTATCAGTAGAAGAGATTTTCTATTAAATTTAGGAGATGTGTTCAGAATGGATCTTATGGTTTCAAATCTCCCAAAGATCTTTCCTGAGTCTTCGGAATAAAAAACACGAAAATAAAATAGATATCAAGAGAAAACATGTCAAGTACAGACATGCAATGGAAACAAATCTCAAGAATTTTGCGCACCATGTTTCAAAGTTGTGTGCGGAAAATGTACTGGAAAAAATGCTTTTTTTTTTTGTTACAACTGAATTAATTCCTAATACGTGTGAAGAATTTGGAGTATTATAAGCATTAAATAAAATTGAAACAGAATGCTTAACGTATTAACCATTCAACTACACTTATGATGGAATAACGGAAACAACAGAACTTATTTCTCATTTATGGATTTAGAGAGTGAATCATTCGGCGAGTAAGTAGATGAAAATATAAATATATATTATTTTATAAATTGTGTTTTATTTTAGTTAACATTAGTTTTAATTTGTGAAAACATTAATTTTAAATCGATTTTTATATCAAATTAATGAGTTTTTTGAGTAGTCGTAGTATGATCCAATTAATCGCCCTGTAGGCGCTACATATACAGTACTTTAAAAATTCAATAAATTATCGAGTAATATTAAATATAAATTATGAAATACACGTAATTTACATATTTTTGCCAAAGTATCGCATTTAAAATTGTTTTAGCGTTTTTTTCAGTAGTTTCATCGAGGGGTCAAAATGACCCCTTCCCGCCGTTTCAGTAGGTAAGATTTTCCCGCCGTTCTAGTGTTAAACTTATGTGTGGTATGTATATATTCTACAATAAAACAGCTTTTTGACATTTGAACAGGGTTCGTATTTGTCCTTGAATTTCCAGACTAAGAAATTCTCCGGCACCAGTATTTTCTTATAGAAAATCTCTCCTTAAATATGGCGAAATTCCGCGCGTTGAAACTAGATTTATTTTTCTATAAAAAAATACTGATATATTACCTTGAAAATAACGGTACCTGTACGAACCCTGTTTGAATCTTAATTCCCAAATTTTAATGTCGTACTTTGTTTTGTTTTTTTATTTTTTATTTAACTTTTTGAAAATTTATGCTAGTTTAAATTGTACTGATAGGAATTTTTTTAAACTTTTGTTGCTTTTCTTGTTTGCCTCTAAAATGGTAGGTACAATAATGTAACTCAGTATAATGAGACATTCCGCTTAAGTATATTTTTTCTCAGCAAAATGATTATTCTATTCAGCAGGATCGACTTTAATTATATGTGTGTATTAAAAAATATTGAGACTTCCCACCTCTGATATACATAGTCGCATTAAATTCAAGAACTATGGAAATAATTACCAACTAAAAATTCGGCGGCTTCGGCTAAATAGGTTTCATTGCCTTCAGCATCTACACCAAACACTTGCCATTCATATAAAAGTTCAGTATCACAACCTTCTTTGCACAGTCCAATCAGGCCAACTCTTACGGGATTAATGCGTTGACCAATAGGATCGTTTGGATAACATAGTTTTTCTGTTTGGCATCTATAATAGAGGAACAAAAAAATTAACAATAAACTCATTTACAGATATGTAAGAATTGTATTTTTTGCAATTCTGATACATTTATTCTAACAAGGGGGCCATCAAACATGATGCGCACATTTTTTGATAATTTTTAAGTATGTTGTAGGGGTCACACCCCTAATTATTCCTGTGAAAGGTTTCCTTCAAATGGGCCTTAATTTTTAAGAAATTGGGGGTCAAAGTTCAGCATACTTTTCAAATACCTATTTATTGCTGTTCTGTACGCGTACTTGGTGGCGTCGAGGTAAAGCGCAAATACGCTATACTGCAGACAGCGGGTTCGGACCTAACTTGTACCAACATTTTTTTTTTTTTTATTAATATTATGTGAATTAGGAATTAGGCAGCTTTGAACTTTTTGATATTTTCCTAATTAATTACATTTATTATTTAATTATTAATTATTTACATTTATTACATTAATTAATTACATTATATGTTTTTTTTGCAATTTTTAAGTTAATATTTCTATAGACCAAAATTAATCTAATTTATGTCTAGAATTTTTGTTGAATTGTTTTGATTAAATTTATTGGTACTTTTCGGTTAGCCGGGCGCCAGTGTTATATATACATTTATATATATATACACATATATGTACATATATATATGTACACATACACACTTATATATACATACATATGTATATATATATGTGTAAATATATGTATATTCATGTATATTCATATATATGTATATATATGTGTATTCATCTATATATTTATATATAGTATACAACACTGGCACCCGGCTACCCAAAAAGTACCAATTTATTATTATTTACATTTTTATAATTTAAGCGCTGATCTATAATAAATATATATGTATATTTTATTTACTTTATGGAATTTTATAATTTTTACCATAATTTATACAAAATATGTTTCATGTCGAATAAACGTATTTACGATTAGATAATTTCAATACCATATTTACAAGAGTATTAAAAAGTAAAAGTAGTAACAATTATATGTAATTTTTTACCAGTTGTATAAATTTTTAATGCCCTCCAAATACCTTTATCTGTAAAGTTCGAACTCGACACAATTTTTTTATTTGCACAAATAAAAAATTACAGATTAAATTTAAAATATTTTTTATTCAATTATAAATATTGTTGACGTCATTCTTAAATATTCAGCTGGAAATGCAATAATGAGAGATATTTATTCTATAAATAAAAAATATTTAAAAAAAATCGTCTGCTGTGCTTTCGCAGCAATATCAGAAGAAATAAAATTTTCCTTTTATTGATCTTGTTCAGCTATTTAATGAGATTAAAAAATTAAGTATTTAAAGAATATATATTATGTTTGTGCGTTCTACCAATATTGTTAAAAAAATTCATGCAAAGAAACTGTTTTTATAATCAATTTTTAATGCTATTTTATGTTTTGAATATTATTATGATATGTATCACCCGATTAATTGCATATTTACTAAATTAATAATGGCGATGTCAGTAATGGTCAACATTTCATTAGTTAACATATTGCATTCGTTATATTTAGAACAAATGAAATATTGAAAGTATATATTATTTTGTTAATTTTTTGTAGTCAATTATTATATATATATATATATAATGTAAGAAAAAAATATTATGCCTTATCTCATAACTGTGATAAATAACAAAATATACATACCGGGTGTCCCAAAAAGGACTGACTAATTTTAAAATTCAATAACTTGCAAACGGTGACAGATATTTAAAAAATTCTTGCAGGAGGGTTGTGCATAAGGTCAAAAGTTTTATTATAGTGATTTTCGATTTTAGTTCGAATTGTAAACAATAGATGGCGCTGTAAGCAATAGTCGCTAAATACAGGCTCGATTTTTGGTCCTTTTTCTTGTTCCATGCGGAAAAAGGAGATGGAAATGTATTATCCGGGCCACGAAATACCAAAAATCGAGCCTGAATTTAGCGTCTATCGATCGCAGCGCCATCTATTGCTTTTAATTCGAACTAAAATCGAAAATCACTGCAAAAAAAAAACTTTTGACCTTATGCATCACCCTCCTGCAAGAATTTTTTAAATATCTGTCACCGTTTGCAAGTTATTGAATTTTAAAATCAGTCAGTCCTTTTTGGGACACCCGGTAAATGTAAACAGCAGTAGTAAGTTTTAAAAAGATGATATAGCAATATATAAATTAGTTTAATAATATTAATTTTCTTTAAAAAAATCGAAAATGTAAATGTAATTTAATGGGAAAATATCAAAAAGTTCAAAGCTGCCTAGTTCCTAATTCACATAAAATTAGTAACATATCAAAAATATAATATTAATTAAAAAAAAATACGGAGGCACAAGCTGGGTCCGAACCCGCTATCTACGGTACGGCGTATTTTCGCGTTACCTCGACGCCACCGAGTACGCGCTCGAAACAGCAATAAATAGGTATTTGAAAAGTACACTGAACTTTGACCCCCAATTTCTTAAAAACTAATGCCCATTTGAAAGAAACCTTTCACCGGAATAATTAGAGGTGTGACCCCTACAACATACTTAAAAATTATCAAAAACTGTGCGCATCATGTTTGGTGGTCCCCTTGTAAGTAAAGATGTTTTGTAGCTGTAATTTTTTATCTACCTCAATATTCTGTTACTAAAGAGAATTTTGAACACAGATTTAATTAAACCCATAGTGAATGTCACGAGTGTTAGGCATATGTTAAATGAAATTTATGAATACTACTAATAGATTTGAATGTTACCTACAAAAAAATTGACATAAACATCATTTAAAGATACATAAGAATTTTACTTTTAATCATTCTGATACAAGGGTATATCAATGCGTTTTTGCCCTCACATAGAAATAATTGAGTGAAATTTATGAAATTGCTACATTGTATGAGTCCTTGTATGAGCAGCAGAAGAAAAATTATTCTTATAAACTCGTCTTTAAATCTTGAAAATGTAATATTTTCTGTGTTTTCTAAAGATAAAGAGTTTTTTCGGAATCGTGGGTAAGTCAGAAAAGCTTATGGGCATTTCGTTTCGTGGATATATTGTTTTTTTGTAGATTAAGGCATCTGCCTAAATTAGAATGCCCATTTTCGTGACAATGTTCGATTTTATTTCTTTATTACGAGAGTGTATCAATAAGTTTTTGCCTTCACATAGAAATACTTGAGTAAAATTTATGAAATTGCTATATTGTATGAGTCCTTTTCTATATAGTCATCGTGCACAGTAAAACATTTGTGCAACCTGTATTTCAAAGAGAGGGGGGAGGATATATTCCAGGAGGCGCTATACTAGACCCAAAGGGGGTCATTTTTCTAACTTTTGCCACCCCCCACATGTGACCAATTGTTGGAAAGGCCTGTGATCATTTTTATTCATGCTATACATCTCCCGAGCCCCTCCCCCCAATTTTGCCTCCCGGGGGGATATGAATGATGTCCGCAAAATTTAGAAAAGTGCCCCCCACCCCCCGGAGGGCAGATTTACATATGGTGGTCGGCAAAAGTTAGAAAAATGCCCACCTTTGGATCTACTATCGCGTCTCCAGGAATACATAATTCCCCCCTCTCTTTGAAATACCGGTTGCACAAATGTGTTACTGCGCACAGTAATTATATAGAAAAGGACTCATAAAATGTAGCAATTTCATAAATTTCACTCAATTATTTCTATGTGAGGGCAAAAAACTTATTGATACACCCTCATATTCTTCAATTTTAACTTTCTTATTTCTTTATTGTCCATCCAGATGTTTTGTAACTTTACAATTTCAACCACTTTTATTATGATCTCTGGTATTAAAGTGATTTTTAGGAACATATTTAATGAAACTTCGAACAATTATTATGAAAATGAGACATATATTAAATGAAGGTTATGAATATTATGCATAAATTACTATTTTACCTAGAAATATACTGTTATAGAAAAAAATCACTCTAGATATTTTATGTGTTACTCGGAAAAATTTTCAGGTGTTCTGGATTTTGTCAAGAGGATATCGTTGGAAAACACGTTACTGATGATCCCGTTGATCAAAAAACTGTCGCCAAACTTTAGATTAAATACCAATAATGGATGATCGCAAATGTCACATAAACTTGGCATTAAACATGTGTTTGCTAAGTCATCAAGTCTTTTTAATTCGACGCTCTATTTGAATTTTTTTAATGTTTTACTAATTTATTTGGGTACTACTTGATTATCCCATCGACCAAAAAACTATTGCCAAGCTACAAGATTAAATGCCAATAATGGTTGATCGTTAATGTCACAATCTCTTGACAATAAACACGATACACGTGTTCGGGTTACGTTATGCAGTGATTTTTAATTCATTTTTTAATTTATATTTTTATTAATTTTTACTAATTTATTTGTTCTTTCGTTAATTAAAATAAAAAATATGTCAATTTGTATAATTTGGCTAATAGTTTGGCGATTTGTATAATTTGGTGAAATTGGTAGACGGAATAACCGAGTAGTATCGAAAGCTCTTACTATGAAGATGAAAACTTATATAAGAATAAAGGTATATTTAAATATTATACAGACATACATACAATAAATACAATAAACCCAACTGGAGTGATAAATTAGCCAGAGCCAGTATGTCTGTATAATATTTATATATACCTTTAACTGTTGAATGCAGGCGTTATTTATGTGTGTATGTGTGTTTTAATATCTATTGTAGTATGTGTGTTTTATCATAAAAATAAGAATTACCCGCCCGAATTCACCTATTCAGGAGATAGGGCCCAATTTCTTCTGTGGACTCTTTAACTTTCTTAATGGAACAGCGTAGCAGCACAGAATCAATTGACACCGCAACATTTTATTAGTATTCTTCATTTAACTTCAGGACAGAATTTACGAGATTTTTGAAGGCGAAGAATGCTATAAAAAATTAGTGGCGACAATCGCTCAACTTTTGCGCCACTGTTTCATCACTGCTCTTAATTTATATCTGTGCTGGAAACATTTATTTATTTAATTTTGCGTGGAGAATTATTACGACGATTTTTTTGCGATGAAGCAAAGGTAAAAAAAAAAGCTTTACAAAATTAGAAGGATCCCATGCATCTGGACTCCGTGCTGACTACGCACCTGAGCACTGTTAGCGAGATTAAAATGATAATCTAGCTTTTGATGTAATATTCTTTTTACCTTTTTTATTCTTTCTGCATAACATCGCAAAAGAATAGAAACCTATATCTTGTGAAAGGTTGGATAATAACGGATAATTTTATACCTTTCTTGATCCTCCTGACAAGAGATTTCCAACGATATAGCTTTTGAGAAAATCGGATTTTTTTTTCTTTATGCATAACGTCACGTTAAAAATTACCTCGTATCTCATGTACAGCTCTATTCAGGAGGAAAGATTCTATATTATCATTAATACCCTTTAGCAAGATCTTTTAACGATAACAATTTTAACTAAATCCAATACTATCAGTTGGATATGCTTACTAGTAAGAACCTTTAGTGTCGTTAACCCATTAAAGCCGGAATTATTTCCCTCTTTAAAATGCAAAAGTTGCATTACACACCAGTTTTTTTTAAATAGCTATTTTTGTTAGATTTTATCACGATCTTTAAGTCGTCAAATAAAGATAATGTTTCCGTTCAAAAATACTGGTTTTCAAAAAAAAAAAAAAAATGGTTTAAACTTTCCTGGTACTATAATAGTACCGCTAGGTTTTAATGGGTTAAAGTTTAAATTGAAGACAATGATAACTGCAATATTTATTTATTTTTTCTTTTAATTTATGTATGAAAAGAATTTTTGTCATTTTTTTCTGCCTGCTACACTAAGATGCAAGAAAAAACCTAGACCTGTTGTGAAAATAAATTGCATACTTACTCAACACTTATGATTGGAGGTATATGCTCCAAAAGAACAATTTGTAGGCCACCCCAACTAGGATCTCGATCAGACATTTCTATTTTAATTATGATTTCATAAGTCACATTGGATCTTCGGAAAACAGTTGTGTTCCAATTCACATAACTTTCTGTAAGGTTGATCATACCTAAAGAAGAGGGTGTTAGTAAATTTAACAATAAATAAAAAACAAAGAAAAAAATCATGCGTCAGGCATAGATTATGAAACACTTTCCAACACCTTCAGAATAATGTAACAAAACTGCACCGTTTAATAAGTTAAAATATTGCGTCTAATTCAACCATATCGAAAAACTTACATTTGTAAACCCAATTTCAGTTGTTTCCATCTACAATCGGAAAATTCTCCGAATACTTTGAGAAGCCCTGTATATGATATATAGATTTGTATCTATTAACTGCATGCATTCCAAAATTTAGTCCAGTTAAGAAATATATACACCTCAGTTGAAAATTCCCCTTCATCAATTTCAGCTAATAGGGAGAATGAATATATTTTCGTAATGAGTATGTATTTTTATAATGAGAAATAATGTCAGTGAATTCTTTTGTGTAGCCCTGTATATGAGGTATAAAATTTATATACAATGAGTAAAATGAAAAAAAAAGTTCAATTTAAAAGCGCATGCCAAAATTGAAAACGCACTTCCAATGGTGAATAATGTTGTATTGTATTTCTATTTTTTACTATGCTATAATAGTGATAACAGTAAATCGCAAATTAACAACAATGAGTACAAATCAACTTTTAAAACCACATTAGAGCTGTTCTCAAATCCAAAGAGCTACCTCTGATACATTTCTGGATTAATTTTTGTTTAGAAATGCATGAAATTGGCAGGTGTTATTACTCAGAAACTATGTAATCGGAAGACGTTTTCAATTTTTTTTGGTAAAGGCAGAATAACTTTCAGAAAATACTGTCAAAGCAGGAGTTTTGAACCAAATAACTGACGCAGGAGCTCGAGAAAGTTGAAAAACTTCGTCACGTGAAAAGAATCGCTTATAACCCGAGAGTAAGTATTTTATCAAAAATTGGAAAACATGTTTCAATTCGAAAACGCTTTAATAGTCAGGCCTGCCAATTTTATGCCTTTTTCCCTTTCAAGGGGGGTAGTATGTTTATGAAACCACTTAATTTTAATTTCAAAATGCCACGTTGGCACTAGAATTTTTCGTATAAAATTTTCCGTTTATTATGTATGTAAAATATAGCTTTTTCTTATCTTTAAATAGATTTGTTTGTAAATTCAGGTGTCACTCACTCATTTGAACATTTTAGCAATGAAAGTTATTTGCCCCTGAAAGGGTTAAGAGGACCGGGTAAGCGAAATATAACCAAAAAATCGATTTCTACATTTTTATATTATTAAATAGTTTAAACATTTATCTTTTCAACGATGTATTACACATGCTTATATATATATAAAAAAGTGTTTGATTTTTTCATTCTTTCTAAGAGCACTTCACAGCAGTGTACTATTTTTTTTTATATTCAGATTTCTTGATTGGCACCACTTTTCTGAAGTGGTAAAATTCCCACTGTTTTCGCTTTAATTAATATGTTATTAAATAAGGAGAATTTTACTATTTCAAAAAAGTGGTGCCAATCAAGAAATCAGAATTAAAAAAAATAATTCACTGGCAACAGTGCTACAGCTTTAACAAACTTTTTCTCAAAACTTCGATTTTTCAGGTTTGTGTTCCTTTTTTAAAGTATCTATTAAACTTAAGAACTCAGATTTTTCTAACTACTTACCCTAGTACCAGCGACTGGTCGCATTTTGCTAGGCCTTTCATCAATTCCTCGAAAGTTGCTCGAGAAATAATACACGTATATCATTGCGAGCAACATATGAGAACCGGTTTTGATGAGGCTATATTTCATCAACTAAAGCTAACACTATGAGCTCATTTGCCGATGAAAACGTGCTGATTGGTAACTCACCAACAACAGATAACTGCCCAATATCGAATCACTGTGAAATATGGGCGAAATCGCAGTTTTTCTGGAAGCGCAAATCTGATTGGTTGAAAGACGAAGGCTGCGCGAAGTCCCGGATGAAGTCGGTGTTGTTGTTTTGATGAACTCTCCAGCGAGGAAGGAGGAAGCGGACGCCATTGCTTCAGCGACAGCGTGAGCTCCTTGGAAGTTGAAAAAATACCTTTTCTCGGAAATATGTAAGTACCTATTTCATTCTTTCTGATGTTATTACTTTTTTCACAAATAAATGTTGTGAAAATACTATACAGAGTTGACAATATTTCTGATTTTCCACGTTTTCCTGTACCCTTGAGTTTCATACACATTTTTTAATAGCTTGAAATTTTTATTATCATATCGGTAATTTGTCTCGAATAATAATGAAGTTCTTCATTATTGTTTTGTAATTAAACTGGTACAGAACGTGATTACATTTTTAAAATAATGTTTTTACGGGAAAAAATAAAAACCCGAATTCTGAAATAAAATCCGATTTTTGGGTCTCGGAGATTGGCAAGTCTGTATGTATATGTTGTTTCTGGTTGCTGTATGTATAAATCCTTTTACATTTTCTGATCGAATAAAGAGAAAAAATATTTTAAAATAAGCAAAAAAAAAAAAAAAGTACCAATCATTCTGGCAACCAAAATGCTTTAATATTATTAAGTCAGGATTTAAGAAAAATAAAACCCCCTTTTAACACCTTTTTTTCAATAACACCCGAAATAACCCCTACAGCTGCGATTTTCAAAAAGAAACAGGCAGAGGAGGGAGGGGGGGATGATATTAAAATCCAAAAAAGTTCATAAAATACTCTGTCACTTAAGATAAAAAAAATTTTGGCAGGGTTCGCAAATATCAAAATAGTCAAATACTTAGTGCTGATTATAAATATTTTAAGATTTTTGTGTTAAAGGAAAGAAATGATTAATTGCTGTCAAAGCTTAATATATATATATATATTTTTAAAACTGAAAAAGGGTTATTTTGTATACTTAAAAGTAGGTGTGTGTACATTTTTCTTATACAGAAAGTAAAATTATTACAGTGCAGATAATGTATGATTTTTTTTTTAATTTGTCTATTTTCTGTGTTTTAAAATGTGTATTTTTGCTTTATTTTGATTGTCGCCATTTTAAAATGCACACTTTTGCGTGTTGTCTCCTAGAGTTTGGTAATCTGGGAGACAAAACGCAAAAACATGCCGATTTTGTGATTTGGTTTGGAAATGCACCAAGAAGGGGGGGATCAAAGTTTAGTTAAAATATTTTTGTTGGTTTTCAAGGGGGGGGGGGGGTCATGACCTCCAGGACCGAAACTAGCCTTTCTTGCACCCGGGGCAAACATGGATTTTGGCGCCCCCCCCCCCCCTCTTCCGCAAAGTATATTTACAAAGAGAATTTTACTAACTTTATAATAGACGACTTATTTTAAAATTTAAAATATATAATCATAAAATATGTAATACTGAACAATTTACACTGGCGGATCCAAGGGGGAGGTCCCTCTGAACATCAACAAAAATATTGTACAGATCATTTTTAAAATGACATATTCAGTAGAGTCCCGATTATTCGAGTCCCGCCTAACCGAGTTTCCGCTTTCACCGAGTTACTTTTTTCTGATGGACTGATGGCTTCCATTATTATGAAACAGCCATTATAAATGAAGTGTTAGCTGAAGATAAAAGAGCAGCCGTAAAAAGTTAGAACTCTGATTTTCTGGTCAGAATAAGGAAAAAAAATGGCCATATTTTTTTTTTTTTTTATCTTCATCTAACACTTTATTTATAATGGCTTTTTCATAATAATAGAAGCCATCAGTCCATCAGAAGAAAATGATCCATTCCAAAGGTATAATCCTTCATTTGGCGCCCCTTCGTTCTGGCGCCCGGGGCACATGCCCCCTCAGCCCCCCCTTAGTTTCGGCCCTGATGACCTCTGTCACCTCCCCCTTGGATCCGCCATTCTAGATTACGTAGTTCAGTATTACATATTTTATGATTTCATATTTTTAATTTTAAAATAAGTCGGATATTAGAAAATTAGTAAAATTATCTTTCTAAATATACTTTGCAGAAGAGGGGGGGGGGGTTTGCCCCGCCCGTTCCATGTTTGCACCCGGTGCAAAAAAGTCTAGTTTCGTTCCTGATCCAAGAGGGGGTGATGACCCCCCTCCCCCTGAACAACATAAAAATGCTAAAATTTATTTAAAAAATGAAATAATTTTTAATTTTTTTTTAATTTTAATGTTATTTAATTAAGTATTAAAGGAAAAAAATGGTTAATTGCTGTCAAAGCTTAATATATATATACTTTTTAAACTAAAAAATGGTTGTTTTGTAGTATATAACCTTTACCGGTGCAGAGTAATTCTGTTCATAAACCGATGCAATAATGGACTGACACCGGAATTTATAAACAAATTTATTAGAAAATACGAACTTGCTTATTTTCACGTACATTATAATAGGAAAATTTTAATTAAATATTCTTGGTGCCATTTGTCAGTTTTGGAATTAAATTTAGGTGTCCTTTTTTTAAGGACGCCGCCCTCGAAATTGTTAAAAGTAGGCGTGTGTACATTTTTCTTGTACAGAAAGTAAAATTATTACAAGACTCATAATGTGTGATTTTTTTTAAAAATTTTTGTATTTCCTGTGTTTTAAAATATGTATTTTTGCTTTATTTTTATTGTCGCCATCTTAAAGTGAACGTTTTTGCGTGATGCCTCCTAGAGTTTGGAAATTCTGGGAGACAAAACGCAAAAACGTGCCGATTTGGTGATTTTTTTTGGGAAAACACCAAGAAGGGGATCAAAGTGCAGTTTAATTTGGGTACTCTAACTCAGTAGCAGAACGGCACCAGGCACTGCATTTTTTTATGCCTGGTAAACAATGGCGGATCCAAGAGGGGAGGATAATGACACCCCCCTGAACAACAGAAAAATGCAAAAAATTATTTAAAAAATGAAATATATTTTTAACTAGTTTTGAATTCTAATGTTATTTAATTATGTATTAAAAGAAAAAAAGGATTAATTGCAGTCAAGTCAAAGCTTAATATATATATATATATATTTTTAACTGAAAAAGGGTTGTTTTGTATTTAAAAGTAGGTGTTTGTAGTACAAACTGTACATTTTTCTTGTACAGAAAATAAAATTATTACAGGGCGGATAATGATTTTTTTTTTTCAAAATTTGTGTATTTTCTGTGTTTTAAAATATGTATTTTTGCTTTATTTTGATTGTCGCCATCTTAAAATGCATACTTTTGTGTGGTGTCTCCTAGAGTTTGAAAATCTGGGAGACAAAACGCAAAAACATGCCAATTTGGGGATTTTTTTTTTTTTTTTGAAACACACCAGGAAGGGGATTAAAGTAGAATATTTTTGTTGGTGTTCATGACCCCCCCCCCCCTCTGATGCCAGTCATCTCCCCCTTGTATCTGCCATTGTAGATTACGTAGTTCAGTATTACATATTTTAAATTTTAAAGTAAGTCTAATATTAGAAAATTAGTAAAATTCTCTTTCTAAATATACTTTGCAGAAGAGGGGGGGGGGTGCAAAATCCATGTTTGCCCCAGGTGCAAAAAAGGCTAGTTTCGGCCCTGATCCAAGAGGGGGGGTAATCCCCCCCCCCCTTGAACAATAGAAAAATGCTAAAAATTATTTAAAAAATGAAATATATTTTATATTCTTTTTGAATTTTAATGTTATTTAATTACTATGTATTAAAGGAAAAAAAAAAAGATTAATTGCAGTCAAAGCTTAATATATACAGTAGACTCCCTCAAATCTGCAAACCTAAAATCCACACATCATTACAGATGTAAACAATGAAAGTTTTAGTTCAGATGCCAGAACACAATTACAGAATTTTTTAGTTTTATATAATTATTCTGCATGTATTTTAATATGAAATTATAGATAATATGACTGAATTCATGGTTTTTCATGAAATAAGTATAAATTTATTTCTGGTAAAAATCAAGATATTGCCAATATCATTGGTAATAATCACAGTCTTTTTACTAAATATATATATGTATCAATCAAACTTTTTTGCATATTAAATCTGACTAAACCTTAAATACAACTTCCTTACTTTATGATTTTTATGTGAAATTATTAACATGGTACCTTTAAGAGGAAAGTTTCATTCAATAATTCATCTTTATTATGCATATTTAATTATACATTAATTATTTAATTTTTAATAATTTAACTTTATTTTTATTTAAAAATATTAATCATTTTTAAAATTATCTTACTGTTTATTATTTTAGTTTAATACTTTACTATTTTAATATTTTGCTATACTGCAAGCATTCATATAATTTCGATTACATCATTAGCTACATTCAAATTACTGTTTAAAAAATGTAAACAAAACAATAACCAGAAATATGCAAAATTTTAAAATCAGCACAACCTCTGGTCCCAAGCTGTGCGGATTTGAGGGAGTCTACTGTATATATTTTTTAACTAAAAAAGTGTTGTTTTGTATTTAAAAGTAGGTGTGTATACATTTTTCTTGTAGAGAAAATAAAATGATTACCAGGCGGATAATGTAGGATTTTTTTTTTTTCAAAATTTGTGTATTTTCTGTGTTTTAAAATATGTATTTTTGCTTTATTTTTATTGTTGCCATCTTTAAATGCATGCTTTTGCATGATGTCTCCTAGAGTTTGGGATTCTAAGAGACAAAACGCAAAAACGGGCCAATTTGGTGATTTTTTTGGAAACGCACCAAGAAGGGGATCAAAGTGCAGTTTCATTTGGGTACTCTGCCACTCAGTAGCAGAACGGTAGCAGGTGCTGCATTTTTTTTTTTTTTTTTATGCCTGGTAAACAATGGTGGATCCAAGAGGTGGGTCATGAGCATGACACCCCCCCCCCCACCACCACCACCACCTGAACAACAGAATAATGCTAAACATTATTTAAAAAATGAAATTTTAAATTCTTTTTGAATTTTAATGTTATTTAATTATGTATTAAAGGGAAAAATTGATTAATTTCTGTCAAAGCTTAATATTATATATACTTTTTAAACTGAAAAAGGGTTGTTTTGTATTTAAAAGTAGGTGTGTGTACTATATTTTTCTTGTACAGGTAGTAAAATTATTACCGAGCGGATAATGTATGATTTTTTTTTTCAAAATTTGTGTATTTTCTGTGTTTTAAAATATGTATTTTTGCTTTATTTTTATTGTTGCCATCTTTAAAAGCATGCTTAGCACGATGTCTCCTAGAGTTTTTGATTCTAGGAGACAAAACGCAAAAACGGGCCAATTTGGCGATTTTTTTGGAAATGCACCGAGAAGGGGATCAAAGTGCACTTTCATTTGGGTACTCTGCAACTCAGTAGCAGAACGGTAGCAGGTACTGCATTTTTTTTATGCCTGGTAAACAATGGTGGATCCAAGAGGTGAGTCATGAGCATGACCCCCCACCGCCCCCCTATCACCTGAACAACAAAATAATGCTAAACATTATTTAAAAAATGAAATAATTTTAAATTATTTTTGAATTTTAATGTTATTTAATTATGTATTAAAGAGAAAAAATGATTAATTACTGTCAAGGCTTAATATTATATATACTTTTTAAACTGAAAAAGCGTTGTTTTGTATTTAAAAGTAGGTGTGTGTACTACATTTTTCTTGTACAGGTAGTAAAATTATTAGCAAGCGGATAATGTATGATTTTTTTTTTTTCAAAATTTGTGTATTTTCTGTGTTTTAAAATGTGTATTTTTGCTTTATTTTGATTGTCGCCATTTTAAAATGCACACTTTTGCGTGTTGTCTCCTAGAGTTTGGTAATCTGGGAGACAAAACGGCAAAAACATGCCGATTTTGTGATTTGGTTTGGAAATGCACCAAGAAGGGGGGGATCAAAGTTTAGTTAAAATATTTTTGTTGGTTTTCAAGGGGGGGGGGGGGTGTCATGACCTCTGTTACCTCCCCTTGGATCCGCCATTCTGGATTACGTAGTTCAGTATTACATATCTTATGATTTCATATTTTTAATTTTAAAATAAGTCAGATATTAGAAAATTAGTAAAATTATCTTTCTAAATATACTTTGCAGAAGAGGGGGGGGGGGGGGGGTTGCCCCGCCCGTTCCATGTTTGCACCCGGTGCAAAAAAGTCTAGTTTCGTTCCTGATCCAAGAGGGGGTGATAACCCCCCCTCCCCCTGAACAACATAAAAATGCTAAAATTTATTTAAAAAATGAAATAATTTTTAATTTTTTTTAAATTTTAATGTTATTTAATTAAGTATTAAAGGAAAAAAATGATTAATTGCTGTCAAAGCTTAATATATATATACTTTTTAAACTAAAAAATGGTTGTTTTGTAGTATATAACCTTTACCGGTGCAGAGTAATTCTGTTCATAAACCGATGCAATAATGGACTGACACCGGAATTTATAAACAAATTTATTAGAAAATACGAACTTGCTTATTTTCACGTACATTATAATAGGAAAATTTTAATTAAATATTCTTGGTGCCATTTGTCAGTTTTGGAATTAAATTTAGGTGTCCTTTTTTAAGGATGCCGCCCTCGAAATTGTTAAAAGTAGGCGTGTGTACATTTTTCTTGTACAGAAAGTAAAATTA
Source organism: Maratus speciosus (assembly GCA_963932465.1). Lineage (NCBI taxonomy): Eukaryota > Metazoa > Arthropoda > Arachnida > Araneae > Salticidae > Maratus > Maratus speciosus. Next base: position 217,868,578 of record OZ010799.1, on the reverse strand, counting down.
TTACAAGACTCATAACGTGTGATTTTTTAAAAAAATTTTTGTATTTCCTGTGTTTTAGAATATGTATTTTTGCTTTATTTTTATTGTCGCCATCTTAAAGTGAACGTTTTTGCGTGATGCCTCCTAGAGTTTGGAAATTCTGGGAGACAAAACGCAAAAACGTGCCGATTTGGTGATTTTTTTGGGAAAACACCAAGAAGGGGATCAAAGTGCAGTTTAATTTGGGTACTCTAACTCAGTAGCAGAACGGCACCAGGCATTGCATTTTTTTATGCCTGGTAAACAATGGCGGATCCAAGAGGGGGGGATAATGACACCACCCCTGAACAACAGAGAAATGCAAAAAATTATTTAAAAAATGAAATATATTTTTAACTAGTTTTGAATTTTAATGTTATTTAATTATGTATTAAAAGAAAAAAGGATTAATTGCTGTCAAGTCAAAGCTTAATATATATATATATTTTTTTAACTGAAAAAGGGTTGTTTTGTATTTAAAAGTAGGTGTTTGTAGTACAAACTGTACATTTTTCTTGTACAGAAAATAAAATTATTACAGGGCGGATAATGATTTTTTTTTTTTTCAAAATTTGTGTATTTTCTGTGTTTTAAAATATGTATTTTTGCTTTATTTTGATTGTCGCCATCTTAAAATGCATACTTTTGTGTGGTGTCTCCTAGAGTTTGAAAATCTGGGAGACAAAACGCAAAAACATGCCAATTTGGGGATTTTTTTTTTTTTGAAACACACCAAGAAGGGGATTAAAGTAGAATATTTTTGTTGGTGTTCATGACCCCCCCCCCCCCCTCTGACGCCAGTCATCTCCCCCTTGTATCTGCCATTGTAGATTACGTAGTTCAGTATTACATATTTTATGATTACATATTTTAAATTTTAAAGTAAGTCTAATATTAGAAAATTAGTAAAATACCCTTTCTAAATATACTTTGCAGAAGAGGGGGGGGGGGGTGCAAAATCCATGTTTGCCCCGGGTGCAAAAAAGGCAAAAAAAATGAAATATATTTTATATTCTTTCTGAATTTTAATGTTATTTAATTACTATGTATTAAAGGGAAAAAAAAAGATTAATTGCAGTCAAAGCTTAATATATACAGTAGACTCCCTCAAATCTGCAAACCTAAAATCCACACATCATTACAGATGTAAACAATGAAAGTTTTAGTTCAGATGCCAGAACACAATTACAGAATTTTTTAGTTTTATATAATTATTCTGCATGTATTCTAATATGTAATTATAGATAATATGACTGAACTCATGGTTTTTCATGAAATAAGTATAAATTTATTTCTGTTAAAAATCAAGATATTGCCAATATCATTGGTAATAATCACAATCTTTTTACTAAATATATATATGTATCAATCAAACTTTTTTGCATATTAAATCTGACTAAACCTTAAATACAACTTCCTTACTTTATGATTTTTATGTGAAATTATTAACATGGTACCTTTAAGAGGAAAGTTTCATTCAATAATTCATCTTTATTATGCATATTTAATTATACATTAATTATTTAATTTTTAATAATTTAACTTTATTTTTATTTAAAAATATTAATCATTTTTAAAATTATCTTACTGTTTATTATTTTAGTTTAATACTTTACTATTTTAATATTTTGCTATATTGCAAGCATTCATATAATTTCGATTACATCATTAGCTACATTCAAATTACTGTTTAAAAAATGTAAACAAAACAATAACCAGAAATCTGCAAAATTATAAAATCCGCACAACCTCTGGTCCCAAGCTGTGCGGATTTGAGGGAGTCTACTGTATATATTTTTTAACTAAAAAAGTGTTGTTTTTTATTTAAAAGTAGGTGCGTACACATTTTTCTTGTACAGAAAATAAAATGATTACCAGGCGGATAATGTAGGATTTTTTTTTTCAAAATTTCTGTATTTTCTGTGTTTTAAAATATGTATTTTTGCTTTATTTTTATTGTTGCCATCTTTAAATGCATGCTTTTGCATGATGTCTCCTAGAATTTGGGATTCTAAGAGACAAAACGCAAAAACGGGCCAATTTGGCGATTTTTTTGGAAACGCACCGAGAAGGGGATCAAAGTGCAGTTTCGTTTGGGTACTCTGCCACTCAGTAGCAGAACGGTAGCAGGTGCTGCATTTTTCTTTTTTTATGCCTGGTAAACAATGGTGGATCCAAGAGGTGGGTCATGAGCATGACCCCCTCCCCCCCCCCCCCCTATCACCTGAACAACAGAATAATGCTAAACATTATTTAAAAAATGAAATAATTTTAAATTCTTTTTGAATTTTAATGTTATTTAATTATGTATTAAAGGGAAAAAATGATTAATTTCTGTCAAAGCTTAATATTATATATACTTTTTAAACTGAAAAAGGGTTGTTTTGTATTTAAAAGTAGGTGTGTGTACTACATTTTTCTTGTACAGGTAGTAAAATTATTAACGAGCGGTTAATGTATGATTTTTTTTTCAAAATTTGTGTATTTTCTGTGTTTTAAAATATGTATTTTTGCTTTATTTTGATTGTCGCCATCTTAAAAGGCACACTTTTGCGTGGAAGAGACTCAAGGGTGAAAGGTTCCATTCTCCCATTGGCTGAGAAGAAACAAGAATCCCGCGATTAATTCTCAAGGTTACAAGTCCTGATAATTGAGCAGTGGTAGACAATTCTAACTAACAAATCAGAAGGCACATAGCATTTCACCACCAAAACAAATCGCCAAGTGTCACTTGAGATTATTTCAAGTATTAAGTTGCAATCATATTAAATTTTCTTTACGACATGTAAGGATTCACGGGTAACAATGATATGGTATTTTATAAAATATCCTTTTTTCCCGGCAAAAAATTGATAAAACTGACTTTCTTTTAAAAAAGTAACCAATTTAAATATTTTAGACTTATTATTTTGTAACTTACTTTTAAATTACTCATTACATATATTCCTTTTGTATATACAGGTGTATGTAAATTTAAACTAAAAAAAAAAAATAAATAAAAACATATCCTATATTTTAAAAGTATAAAATTGATATTTATACGAAAAGTAAAATTTAATATTTTTTTATTTATAGCTTTGCATCAGGAGGACAGAAGCTTAGGGGATTGCCCCCCCCCCCCGCACCCCCGAAATAATATCCTGGCTACGCAACTGCATTTAATTACCTATGTGTTTTGACTGTAGTTATGTATGCAAAGCAACAGTAAACTCAAGCACCCCCCTCCCCTTCCTTGATAGCTGATGTGTTTTTTAAAAATAAAAAACTATATAAAACAATTAATAAAATAAATTATAGTTCACACTTGTAGTGAAATATAATGAAAAAATAAATTAAATAATAATGACTTCTTTTTTTTTTTTTTTTTTACTCACCCAAAAGAAAAAAAAAAAGTTGGAACCAAAAACAATAATATCTGAGCAATAACTACCAAAAACTGTAAGAAGTTTTTATAATGTATTTTGTTGCATTAAATATTTCTAGTTAATGATTACTTGGACTAATGCCTTTAACTTAGTTTTCAAATATTTAGTGTGGTAATAGTGAAGGGGAAATTTATGATAATTTTTTTAATAAAAATAATTTATGTTTTTAACTGAGTTTTCAAATAATATATATATTGTTTTAAAAAGTAGTTTATTAGAATTTTTTAATAAAAACAATTAAAAATTTTTTAGCAAATTTTAATAAAAAGTACTTAATTAACTATTACAAATTTATTTAAATAATTAATTACTTATTAAGTTAATAATATTATTAATATAAATTCATAAATTAATAAAATTTTACTTTCAAATAAAATAATCTGAATATAGTTATGTATTCAGATATATTGTTAAATAATATAACATAAAAATAATAATATTTTATATAAGTGTAAGAAATAACATTATATTTTCAAAAACATTCATTTTAAGGAATTGAAATAAATAGCTTTTAAGTAATATGAGTTTTAAAAATTAATTTCATTAACAGTATTTTATACATAATAAAAAATTACAAAGCATTTGATAATAAAGTAATAAAGTTTTTCTGTATGAAAAATACTAATTAATTTTAAAAGAAAACTTTGATAAATTAATTTTGTTAATTTAATATTTATCTGATACTAAAGTTATAAGGGAAAAAAATAATGTAAGTTTAGGAGATATCATTATTGAATTACAATAAATACTCAATTTAATTCATAAAAAATAGCTTATATGAATTTCGAAATTTATTTAAAACTAAATTTTATTTTATTTTAAAAATTAAATTTCAATTTTATTTAATTTAATAACAATTAAAACTTAATTTAATCAAAATTTTATTTAATTATCTAATTGACAATTAAAAAAATTGGAAATGAACTGATAATAGAAGTCTACAAATCTTTATTAACTAACTTAATAAAAATCGAAACAAAACACAAATAAAAAATACAAAAGCAACAGAGAGGATAGAACTTGCCTACTTAAGTTTGCTAGACAAGCGCGTTAACCACTGGACAACATCGTCCACACAAAACTCTGACCAAAATAGCATGAATTAACTAGGTACGATATTTCTCAAAGTGCTTGTATTTCATTGCCAAATCATCCCTGCGAAGCAAGCCAAGACCGGTTTCTGATCAACCAATGAGAGAATGGAACCTTTCACTCTTGAGTCGCTTCCCTTTTGCGTGGTGTCTCCAAGAGTTTGGAAATCTGGGAGACAAAACGCTAAAACGTGCCAATTTGGTGATTTTTGTTTGGAAACGCACCAAGAAGGGGATCAAAGTTTATTTAGAATATTTTTGTTGGCCATCGCCCCACCCTGGGATCTGCCATTGTAGATTACGTAGTTCAGTATTACATATTTTATGATTTCATATTTTAAATTTTAAAATAAGTCGGATATTAGAAAATTAGTAAAATTCTCTTCGTAAATATACGTTGCAGAAGAGGGGGGAAGGTGCGTCAAAATCCATGTTTGCCCCGGGTGCAAAAAAGGCTAGTTTCAGCCCTGATCCAAGAAGGTGGATAATGACCCCCCCCCCCTCTGAACAACAGAAAAATGCTAAAAATTATTTAAAAAATGAGTGCAAATTAGTGATATTTTTGCACAACCGATTGATACGTTTGCGAGTTTTTTACTATGAAAGGTTGTTGAAATTAAATTTTTTTTCCCTTGACTGATCAACAAATTTTGTGGGGGTTTTCCCCCAAGATCGATTGACAAGTTTTGTGTTATTTTTCATGGCCAATTAATGAATTCGGGTGGGGGGGGGGGGGGTGATTCTTATCCGAATTTTCAGAAAATTTAAGGCATTAAGTTCAAAAAATTATGAAAAATCAGTTATCAGTCTGGAAATTCAGACATAAAAAATATATAACTGAAAAAGCGACAAATGGTCACCAAAAAAATTGATTTTGTCAGTTGTTCGCAGAAAAAACATTTTAATCAAAGCATCATGAATAAAACGCAAATTTCATCAAAGAATCACAGAAAAAACATGAATCTCATTAAAGGATTGAGAAAACTTAAATTTTGTCTAAAGATCGCAAAAACTCAAATTTTGTCAAAGGATCGCAAAAAATCAAATTTTGTCAGAGGATCGAGGAAACTCAAATTTCTTCGAAGGATCACAGAAACTCAAATTTCTTCGAAGGATCACGGAAACTCAAATTTCTTCGAAGGATCGCAGAAACTCAAATCTCTTCGAAGTATGCTGAAAACTCAAATCTCTTTGAAGTATGCTGAAAACTCAAATTTCTTCGAAGGATGTCGAAAACTCAAATTTCTTCGAAGGATGTCGAAAACTCAAATTTCTTCGAAGGATGTCGAAAACTCAAATTTCTTCGAAGGATGTCGAAAACTCAAATTTCTTCGAAGGATGTCGAAAACTCAAATTTCTTCGAAGGATGTCGAAAACTCAAATTTCTTCGAAGGATGTCGAAAACTCAAATTTCTTCGAAGGATGTCGGAAACTCAAATTTCTTCGAAGGATGTCGGAAACTCAAATTTCTTCGAAGGATGCCGGAAACTCAAATTTTTTCGAAGGATGTCGGAAACTCAAATTTCTTCGAAGGATGTCGGAAACTCAAATTTCTTCGAAGGATGTCGGAAACTCAAATTTCTTCGAAGGATGTCGGAAACTCAAATTTCTTCGAAGGATGTCGGAAACTCAAATTTCTTCGAAGGATGTCGGAAACTCAAATTTCTTCGAAGGATGTCGGAAACTCAAATTTCTTCGAAGGATGTCGGAAACTCAAATTTCTTCGAAGGATGTCGGAAACTCAAATTTCTTCGAAGGATGTCGGAAACTCAAATTTCTTCGAAAGATGTCGGAAACTCAAATTTCTTCGAAGGATGTCGGAAACTCAAATTTCTTCGAAGGATGTCGGAAACTCAAATTTCTTCGAAGGATGTCGGAAACTCAAATTTCTTCGAAGGATGTCGGAAACTCAAATTTCTTCGAAGGATGTCGGAAACTCAAATTTCTTCGAAGGATGTCGGAAACTCAAATTTCTTCGAAAGATGTCGGAAACTCAAATTTCTTCGAAGGATGTCGGAAACTCAAATTTCTTCGAAGGATGTCGGAAACTCAAATTTCTTCGAAGGATCGCAGAAACTCAAATCTCTTCGAAGTATGCTGAAAACTCAAATTTCTTCGAAGGATCGCAGAAACTCAAATCTCTTCGAAGGATGTCGAAAACTCAAATTTCTTCGAAGGATGTCGAAAACTCAAATTTCTTCGAAGGATGTCGGAAACTCAAATTTCTTCGAAGGATGTCGGAAACTCAAATTTCTTCGAAGGATGTCGGAAACTCAAATTTCTTCGAAGGATGTCGGAAACTCAAATTTCTTCGAAGGATGTCGGAAACTCAAATTTCTTCGAAGGATGTCGGAAACTCAAATTTCTTCGAAGGATGTCGGAAACTCAAATTTCTTCGAAGGATCGCAGAAACTCAAATCTCTTCGAAGTATGCTGAAAACTCAAATCTCTTCGAAGTATGCTGAAAACTCAAATCTCTTCGAAGGATGTCGAAAACTCAAATTTCTTCGAAGGATGTCGAAAACTCAAATTTCTTCGAAGGATGTCGAAAACTCAAATTTCTTCGAAGGATGTCGAAAACTCAAATTTCTTCGAAGGATGTCGAAAACTCAAATTTCTTCGAAGGATGTCGGAAACTCAAATCTCTTCGAAGGATGTCGGAAACTCAAATTTCTTCGAAGGATGTCGGAAACTCAAATTTCTTCGAAGGATGTCGGAAACTCAAATTTCTTCGAAGGATGTCGGAAACTCAAATTTCTTCGAAGGATGTCGGAAACTCAAATTTCTTCGAAGGATGTCGGAAACTCAAATTTCTTCGAAGGATGTCGGAAACTCAAATTTCTTCGAAGGATGTCGGAAACTCAAATTTCTTCGAAGGATGTCGGAAACTCAAATTTCTTCGAAGGATGTCGGAAACTCAAATTTCTTCGAAGGATGTCGGAAACTCAAATTTCTTCGAAGGATGTCGGAAACTCAAATTTCTTCGAAGGATGTCGGAAACTCAAATTTCTTCGAAGGATGTCGGAAACTCAAATTTCTTCGAAAGATGTCGGAAACTCAAATTTCTTCGAAGGATGTCGGAAACACAAATTTCTTCGAAGGATGTCGGAAACTCAAATTTCTTCGAAGGATGTCGGAAACTCAAATTTCTTCGAAGGATGTCGGAAACTCAAATTTCTTCGAAGGATGTCGGAAACTCAAATTTCTTCGAAGGATGTCGGAAACTCAAATTTCTTCGAAGGATGTCGGAAACTCAAATTTCTTCGAAGGATCGCAGAAACTCAAATCTCTTCGAAGTATTCTGAAAACTCAAATTTCTTCGAAGGATCGCAGAAACTCAAATCTCTTCGAAGGATGTCGAAAACTCAAATTTCTTCGAAGGATGTCGAAAACTCAAATTTCTTCGAAGGATGTCGGAAACTCAAATTTCTTCGAAGGATGTCGGAAACTCAAATTTCTTCGAAGGATGTCGGAAACTCAAATTTCTTCGAAGGATGTCGGAAACTCAAATTTCTTCGAAGGATGTCGGAAACTCAAATTTCTTCGAAGGATGTCGGAAACTCAAATTTCTTCGAAGGATGTCGGAAACTCAAATCTCTTCGAAGGATCGCAGAAACTCAAATCTCTTCGAAGTATGCTGAAAACTCAAATCTCTTCGAAGTATGCTGAAAACTCAAATCTCTTCGAAGGATGTCGAAAACTCAAATTTCTTCGAAGGATGTCGAAAACTCAAATTTCTTCGAAGGATGTCGAAAACTCAAATTTCTTCGAAGGATGTCGGAAACTCAAATTTCTTCGAAGGATGTCGGAAACTCAAATTTCTTCGAAGGATGTCGGAAACTCAAATTTCTTCGAAGGATGTCGGAAACTCAAATTTCTTCGAAGGATGTCGGAAACTCAAATTTCTTCGAAGGATGTCGGAAACTCAAATTTCTTCGAAGGATGTCGGAAACTCAAATTTCTTCGAAGGATGTCGGAAACTCAAATTTCTTCGAAGGATGTCGGAAACTCAAATTTCTTCGAAGGATGTCGGAAACTCAAATTTCTTCGAAGGATGTCGGAAACTCAAATTTCTTCGAAGGATGTCGGAAACTCAAATTTCTTCGAAGGATGTCGGAAACTCAAATTTCTTCGAAGGATGTCGAAAACTCAAATTTCTTCGAAGGATGTCGAAAACTCAAATTTCTTCGTAGGATGCCAAAAACTTGAATTTAGTAGTCAAAGGTCCTCTTAAAAAATGCAAATTTCATCAAAGGTCATAGGGGAAAAAACGCAAATTTTGTGAATGGTTCGCAGAAAAAAGTTGCGGTTTCTTTAGAAAACAGCACACACACACACACATACAAATATTTGTTTATTATTATAGGTATAGTTTTTCACCCCTTGGTGATGAGAGCCCTTTGAGGCTTAATTTTAATCTTTTACCACCGGTTTTTAAAAACAGAAAATTTTCTTTAGTTGAATCGCGAAAATCCTCTGATTAAATAAGGTAAATTTTACATTAAAAAATAACTGGTGAGAATAATGAAGGATTCTGAGTACCTTAAGTGGCACATATACCGATCGCTTGTCCCCTAGGGGTTAATCTGAAATAATAGACTGAACTAACTTTTGAAAAATTGGTTTTAACCTGAACCCACTTGCAGGAATGTACGCTCAGCCTGAAATCGACCCGAACCAAAAACAAAGTTTACTCAACTTGCAACAAAAATAATTAGCTCCAGAAGAAAATTGATTGTTCTCCCTTCCTCCCCCCCCCCCTCACCTATCTGCTGTAACCTTTCAGAAAATTTGTTGTAAATTTCAGATTTTGATTTTTTTTTTTTTATTCTGAATCAACTGCAAATTTAACGGTTACTTTTTGCCATAGATTGGACGAAATTCTGTTTTTTCAACAGTCAGTTTGTTAATCAAAGAAAATGCCAGGGAGTCCTGTTTTGACTATAATTTTGTTAAGGATATAATAAAACAATTTCATTCTGAAATGGATATTCATGATGCCATCAGCAAATATACATTGTTCATGCAAGTAGTTAAAAATGGAGGCATGTTAAATATTGCAAAGTTTCCTGAAATTTTTTAAAGCGAGCATAATCATACATTTTCAATAATTTCCAAAGTTATAAATGTTGAGCTTGTGCTGTCTGTCACAATTTTACCTTCTGAAAGGAAATTCAGGGCACAAAATCGAATAAAAACTAATTTCTGAACTACATTTAATAACCCCATTGTAAGAACTCATGACATTTGATTGAAAGTTGAATAATAGACTGTATAACAGCTTGATTTTCTTCCTTATTGAAAAAATTTTGCGTACTAATTATTCTGAATTGTTGATTTAAATTGCTTCAATGATATTTTGTCATGTCCGTGTTAATGTATTACTTTAAATAGCATGTAAAATAACAGTGAATTTTAAAGATTCCCCCCCCCCCTCCTCCCTTAAACAGCTCAACTCCACCTCCATTTATAAATGTTAGGAGGGAGACTCTCTTCCTAAGAAAAATTTAATTTCAAGCCCTGTCTTGACCAATTATCAAATTTTTCGACCGATTTACAAATCCTGCCATTTCGTCTTCTGACTGATTCACAAAATTACTCTGTTTTTCCTCTGTTGCATTGAAAAATTGCATGATTTTTTTATTCTGAGGTGGATAGAAAATTTGATATTTTTTCTCCATCAATCGATCACAATTAATTGATTTTGCAGTTATATTCTTGCATGGAGTTGGCAAATTTCTCGATTTTTCCCCTTCTCTATGACCAATTGACAAATTTCGCATTCCCTTCCCATATTCGATGAATTTTGCTATTTTTTTCCCCTCAGCCAATTAGTGAAATTCAAATTTTTTTATTGCAGCCGATTGACATATTTTGCAATAAAATTAAATAAAAAGGGTGCATCCAAAAGAGCAGTAAGGACCACTGGGTGCATAATGTAGTTTGAAAAGGTCCACCGTGCTTTACGCCCTTCCAAATTAGCCTAGAGTCAATACTATTTGTACATTAAAATTCCTTATCTTTAAAAAAAGAATTCTATTTTATGATTCTTAACTTTTAGCATTGCACCTGAAAAACATCAAGAAATCCAGAAATTTTATGCAATTGCTTTTTTTTGTGTCTCAGTACTTTAATGAAATGCAATACATTTTATTTTTTTTATATTAATTTTTTTTTTATCCTTAGGATGTTCTTGAAATTCCTATGAGACCACTCTCTGAGAAGGCAAACAGTGTTTCCTTGCATCGTGATTTTTAAGAGAAATCTAAGGGTAATTATAATTATGTTTATGCTAAAGAAACTACTTTTTGCAGCAGATGCTGCTTAATGTGATTATGTGTAATATCAGCCTGTTAGTGTTATCAAAATCATCATGTCCCGACCTAACAATTCATGCTAAAAAGCATCGCTCTGTGTGATAAATACTTTGTTTAATGGTATTGCCTTTTCAGCAGCAGTTACAAGCGAAGTTCTGTTAAAAAGCCCTTTCAAGGCATGAATTCTAAATAAGAAAAAATGTAGCAATTTATCCCTATGAATTTTTTGTGATCACATTGCAGATGCATGCATGACATGGGAATATGCAGTCAATTAAGGAATGTAGGTGAGTAGCTCGCAACAGCTGCTGCAAGGGGAAAGCTTCAGTAAACCTCGGAATGGGAACAAAAATTATATACCTGCTAGCAGCGTCACGTAACCATTTATTTCGTTATCAAATAAAGTTCTAGTCAGACAATAAAGGTCAAAATTAGCACTAGCCACCGGCCACAGGGCCAGTAAATGAGAAAAAGTGGCCAGTGAAAAATTGTCTATCAGCGGCCACTTTTTTACAAGGAGAGAATAAAATTTTCTTGCATTTCATCAAGGATTCTGCTTTCTTTGGGTTCCAATATATTTACATTAACATATTTATTTGGGCTGTTCAGTTTTAGATAAATATTTATAGAAATTTTACTGTTTAGTATTTTTAAATAAAAAAGTGGCCACTTAAAAAACTAGTTCTACCGGCCAGTGGCCGCTAATGAAATTTCCCAATTTTGGCCTATATCAGACAACCAGTTGTGGTAAGTTGTATATTGTTCAATTATCTTTGAAAGTCAATGGCAATGGCTACTATGAATGAAAAGCAAATGGATTTAAGTATTTAAAAAAATTAGATTTTACATCGTTATATTTTACCTCAAATGAGCCAACACAATGCTGCAGTTCAATTAAAAATTATTCAACCTCTTATGTGCAAAATCTTTAAAAATCGAAAGATTTTTAATAAAAAAAGAAAAGAATGGTAATACAGAATATTACAAACTGAAGTGGAAAAGATGCTGACATTTTTGTTTTCAAACAATCGGCAAAAAAGATGCAAGAGTCAGTGGTCTACTCATGTGACAAAAAGCAGATGATTTAGCAGAGAAAATGGGAGAAAAGTGGATTTGTTGCAGTTGATGGCTGGTTTCAGCATTGGCAGAAAGAGAAAACATAGATTAAAGCAGATGGCTTAGTAGAAAATAGGAAAAAGTAGATTTGTTGCTAGTGACGACTAACTTCGGTATTGGAAAAAATGTGAAAACATTGTTTAAAGCAGTTAGTATAGAAAAATGGATTTGTTGCAAGTAATGCCAGCTTCAGCATTGGAGAAAACATGAAAAATAATATTTTAAGAGTCCATAGAAAACAAAAAGATGCTAATATGACAGCTACAGAAAAATTGGTGAAAGGGGAGTGGCCAAAACTTATGTTTTCATATATAGTGTTTAACCCTTTCGAGGGTGTTGTCATTAAAAAAGGACACCTAATTTTGGTTGAGTTGGAAATGAGTTGATGAAAAATGAGTTGGAAATTTTGAAATGCGGTTTACAACATTGGTCGGACAATTTTCAAACACGGTACAGATATGAAAAATTCATTATTAAAATTTTCAGGGAGAATTGTAAAAAGCAAAAATTACCGAAACCCTTCAACATATTTTATCCCTTTTAAAGTCATAATTTCAACAAGGATGAGTAATACTTTTCTACATAATAGTATTACTGGACATAGTATTATCTTAAATCACTTATTCTTATCAATTGGAAGGTTTGCGAGCAGGCCCACTTGAAAAAATCACTGTCGTTTTTTTTTCAAATTCTCTCATGCTTTCAGAGCTGTATCATTATTTAATCTAAGTAAAATAATGAACATAATTTTAACAAGAGTTTATTAAAAGTAATTTATTTGATTTTTAATTAATTAAAGAATATTTTTAATTAATCAATTCTTGATTGAATTAAAGTTTTAGAAAATGCAAAGATAAATGCCAATTTGGGGGTGGAGTGGGCGGCTAGCTTTTTCAAGTGTTTCTCTGAAGGGCATTATTTCCTCTTAGAAATATTGATTTTGAAATATATTTTAAATTTTATAACACAAATTGTGAAAATTTGGCTTTTTTTTTTTTCTCCTCGGGTTTGCAAGAATAAAATTATACAAAATTGTAGATTTTTTTTGTTTGTTTGTTTGGTTTCTGCACATGGGGCCTGAAATAAAACAGATATTGTAAAATTTTAATCTGTGTGACTGAAAATAAAGCCAAAAATGTAAAATTTTCGCTTCAAACTGTCTGCAATCTGTCTCGAATCGAAAGGTCTGTGTGACATAAAATAACGATGGTGGTGTAAACTTTTTATAAATTTTACAGGAGCTCATTGAAATTTAATTTTTTTTTTTTTTTTTGGGGGGGGGGGGGGGAGGGAATTGTTTTTAGAAAAAAGTGTCATCTTTTCCAACCTTTTTTCTCTAACTGCAGTGTAGCTCAAAGAATATATTATTATTACAACAAAATATTCTGCTATTTCCAAAAAGAAAAAACGTGATTGGTTGATCCATTTAAACTGTATATTTTACATGTCAAGCTAAAAATGTTGTATATGCAACTGACAATATCTCTATCAGTTTTAAGAGTTGTTGTTGTATAATAAAAATATCTGTTATACTACAAACTATGAATAATAACTGGGTAAATTCAGTTTTTATGTTACTTTATTCTTTCTATGTAAAAAAAGAAAAGAAATTGGATTACTTTTCGACACAATGAATGGTATACTGCCTTTAAAGAAAATTATAGAAAATCCAATAAAATCATAAAACCACCTTTTCTTCATAGCAAAAAGCTGGTTTTTTTTTTGTTGTTGTTGTTTGAAATAATATTTTGGGTGAAATCTGTAGGGTATATTGATATAAGTGCCAGGTTTCAATATGGAGAAAATCTCCAAAATTGCTTCTTTGTAAAATGGTTAATAACGCTGAAACTGTTTGTAGAAACAAAGTGTAATTTTGTATATGAAGTCTTAATTTTTTTTTTCTTTGTAAATTTGCAGGTTGCTATTGGAAAGTTTTATCTTTGTTAATTTTAGCTTGTATATAGAAAAATTAACAGATGTTAAATAACAGTAGGCATTAAAGGTCTGCACAGACCAAAATTTTTACAATTATTTCAAATTGTGCAAACCCAAAAAATCCAAGATAAATAAATAAAAAAAAATGCTAAGCTGGGGCCAAAATCATAAATCCACCTTCAGTTTCTATTTTTGAATTAGTATTCAACCATCTCAAAAGATATTTTTTCTTTCTTAAAAATTTCAAAATGGACTTTTTTTTTTTTTTTTTAGAATGACCCCATATCTCTCCCATGGAAATAAAATACTACAAGTGTACTTAATAAAGCTAACTGAAATAAACCACACTTTTATATGTATATACATACACATGATTATGCATAAAAATTTACTGTTTTGTTCTCTTTTTGTCTAGCTTTGTGAACTGCATTTTACATCTGCTGACATTCATGAGTTCCCCCTCTACACTGCAGAAAATGGAATATGTTACCTACGCTTAAGAAAAGGTGGCATTCCGTCCTGTTTGATTCTTTGACCAGAACACTTCTAAAACAAGATACTTCATGTAATTCTCCAGATACAAAATAAAGATCAATTTCTCTTGAGAATTTTTTTTCCAAAGTTATTTTAAACGCATTAGCTTTTGTTTGTTCCTGTTGGAACATTATTTATAAATAAAAACAGTGTAATTGATGCACTTATATATTTAAACTTACTTTGAATTTCTTTTGTTGTGTATGTTATGTGTTATTTAAAAATAAATAAATCTTAAATTTATATCAAATGAGTTAATTAAAGTTTGATTTGGAAATTATTAGCTATATTTGAGTATGTGAGTTTCAAAATTTGCCTTATCCAGTAAATCAAATTTTGGGAAATCGTGAAAAACCTCTGATCGTGTCCATTGGTTTTCATTGTAAACCAAGATTTTACAATGCCAGAAATACACAATAAAGCTAGTGTTTTGCAGATGGTATTGTTTTCCAGATTCATGTCCACCGGTACCAGTAGAATGGAATGACAGAGAAAACTCTATTTTTTAACTTTTAGATAAGGAGTTTTGAAACTGGTGTCCTCATTAAATTCTTATGCATGAATATTCAATAAATATTTTATTATTTCTACTTTTTATGGGATGTGAATGTACAAAGCAACATTTGAATCATCTGTGACAATTAATTGCTTCAGAAACTTTTTTAACGTAGAAGATTTTTGTTTCGATTTATACGAAGGGTTACAGGAAGAAGCAACAACATTTTTTTTTTTTTTTTCTGTCATTGTTTAACCTTAATAAAACTTTCAAATAATACATTTATATTAAATGAGTAAGCTAATTGAACAGAATTTAAGTACTTTTTGTGTACGCTAATTTCAGATGTACATAGTTTGCAGCCAATCAAATAAGTTTTAGACCAATAAAGTTTATTTAAATATGTTGCATAATATGTAAACAATAGAAATAACATAAATCTTATTTATTAAAATTTCTCAGCAGATTATGCACTAGAAATTAGGGTATTTTATTCATTTAGTAATTAAAAAATGCAGATAGTATATGTAGATTCTTAAAACAACACTTCAAGTTTAGAAACAATAAGATAAAATAGCTAACATTAATGTGATATTTTATATAGGCATAGAGATATAAAACTGAAAAAAAATCTAATTAAGATAATGTATTTTTTCAGTTATCTGCCCTAATATCTAAACAGAAAGTAACAGGAGATGGCTGTTGCTATTAAACAACAAAAAGTACATTCAAACCTCATTAACATGTACAGAATTAACCTGGTGTACTTTTAATATAAATTTTTCCTACAATGCCTGTCAAAATTAATACAACGGTTTTATTAATAATAATATAAACTGATGATAACATCAGGAAAAAACTTTTAATTTGCCTTGAGATTTATGTTAACGAGGTTTGACTGTATAACTACTACAATAGTATTTTAAATTTTGTTTCAATCAGAAATTTATGGATTAATAAACAAAATCAGTTAAATGTTAAACATTTTAAATATCACGAGCATTAAAGCCTTTGCTTATTCCACTTTGTGTGGATTTGTCCGCATTCAACTATTGTGACCTATGCATCTGGATGCATAAGTCTAGGTGTTGAAAATATTTTTTCCTACACTTCCAGAGAATGTTGATCCTGTGCTGCTTAATGAAGCCCAATTCCATAATAAATATAAATTTATGTAAATGTTTTGAATGAAAAAAATCATAACAGCAGTGTTGTGGGAAAAAAATTATCAGAAAGTCTCAAAAAGTTATTTTCAAATACATTTGACAATTAGATTGATCAATAATTAGTAATATATTAATTTAAATAGTTTTTCTGTCAATTTTTCTTAAATCATATTAAGATACAAATATTTCAGAGGGGGAAATCCCCTACCTTCCCTACAGTTAGGGTTTTCACAGACAATACAATTGTGAAGTATCAGCATGACATAAGACTAATAGAAAAGAAATTAACCGTAGGTGTGAAAGTTGTGAATATTAACCCCTTGAGGGACGATGGGATATATTTTATCCCACCTAAGTTTAATCGAGATTTGCACCGGAAACTTTTAAATAAATTTTATTTTTGTAACTTTGATGGAAAAAACTTGTGAAATTGCTTTTCTTTATTTTGAAACGGAATTTTTCAAAGATCCCGGTGTGAATCTAACATTACAGGAACGCAATCACTTGCCTCTCAAGGGGTTAAATGAAATTGATTTGACTTAAAAATGGAACTTGCAAAGCTGAACCTAATTCATACATTTGTTTTAGAAATATAATCTGTTATTACAGTGTGCTTCTTCAAGAGTTATTTTTTTGCACTTTACAGATATGAATTATCAAATATTTAACAAAGAAATTGTAATAAGTATACTTATTACCACCTTCCCACGTAGTGAAAGAAGAAAAAAACTTTAAACCAGAAATTTATTTAATGAAATAAAGTATATTTCAAATCACTACTAAATAGAAGCAAGGCACATTTAATTAAATTTTCTGGTTCAAAGTATTTATTTTTGGGAAAAACGGTTTATTGCCAAATATGGGTATGTGTTTGGACAGTTCGTGTGATAAAAAATGGTCTTTATTTAAACGAGGAGGGTGTGATGCCCTTTGCTTTTGTACGCCTCTTGTCAAGGATCTCTGAACAGACCGAAATTCTACCTATTTAGACACCTGAATCCCACCAATCCCCCCCCCCCCCTTTCCAGTAAATATGCTTAATTAAAAATATATACTCTTTTGAGTTATGAGTGTTTATACAACAGTATAACTTACTGAATTATTCATGTACCTTGGTAGAAAAAGGCCCAATTGCATTTTTCGTCTTTCAAAGTCTAATAAAATGAAAGAAATAACCTTTCATATTTTATAATGAAAAATTTAAGGGGCAAAAACTTATCAAAGCAGAACAATAATTTAGAATTAATAAAATTCTTTTAAAATATTTCTATCAAACATAATGATAAACAATAAGAGTGGTAATTGTTAGTCGAATATTAATACTTAAAAAATGCATTTGATTTTTTTTTTAAATCAGTTTGTTGAAAACAAGCAAACTTAATTGATTTAAAATAAAAGGCTTTAGGAAGAGGATAAATAATAGAATTTAATAGGATTATTTAAATGAAGGAGTAGTATTCGTTCAGAAATAAAAAAAATATGGAACTCTTTCTAACTCAGCTTACCCCTCCCCCTCCTTCAAAAAATAAAAATAAAATTTGGATATTTTTGTTTAAATATTTTGTTTCAAACGATTGTAGTAAAGCTAATAGAAATTAAAAGAATGTATTTACATTTTTGACGCTTAAAATTTTAATGTATGTATATTTCGAAAATAAATATTCTGAAATCGCTTTCATTTATACACCCAACCAACCAATCTATAATTCATCGCTTTCTAATCAAAATTTGCTTAGTAACTCATCTAAAAGTCATCGCATTTTCATCGTTATCAAATCGTACTCCTCGGTGTTTCATCACAAATTTTTCTAAAATTCATCAGATAGCGATCATCCATAGATCTCAGGCTGATGAGACATTTCTGAGTAATTGCCGATGAAATTCATCCTTCTCCGATGAGAATGCGATAATCGGCCACTTATCGTGTCATCGGACTTCGATAAGAGGCCATTCAAGGGCCATATACATTTTGCTACTAGGGTATATTATGTTATAGTGCATACATTAACACAGGGATTTAATGATTTGTTGAGAATTATTTATTTTAGGCAGTGGAATCTTACCTAAAATTCTAATTAAAAAATGTCTTTCACTAAATAATTAATAATTAATTTTCAGTTTCATTTAGAAAGAAAATGGTCTGTTAAAATACGTAAAGCATGTTATTCAAACCACTCTCGAAAATCTAGACCTCTATCTTTCACTATTTCTGAAAAAAAGGTACATAAAGTTGGTGTATTTTAACGTGGCCGAGATAAAGCTTACCCGGTCCCCTTAAGGGGAAAAAATGAGTAAGAAATTTTTTAGTTGTTCAGCAGGAAACTTGTAAACAGTGTTAAAACATTACCAGGTCCCTTTCCAAAGCAACCACCAAGATCGGGTTCTTCCAGCAAACCATCTTTGTTTTCGTCTTCTTCGCTACTTTCTTCTGAACTAGGTGTTGGCATTCCAGTCGGCCTTTCTTTGTACAAAACGCTTCG
Source organism: Maratus speciosus (assembly GCA_963932465.1). Taxonomy (NCBI): domain Eukaryota; kingdom Metazoa; phylum Arthropoda; class Arachnida; order Araneae; family Salticidae; genus Maratus; species Maratus speciosus. The sequence goes on along the minus strand of OZ010799.1, from coordinate 217,850,000 downwards.
GTCATATATCGGATCGGACACATTCTGCATGTCTTCAGTCAAATTTCTGTTAATAATTTCGCCCGGTAAGCGTCGACAGAACCATTTTATAGTAAAATTCTGAAAATAAAAACATGTAAATAAATAAATAGAAATGCTTAATTCATCTTTAAAAGTTAAACTTAAACTTACACTATATGCAAAATTACTTAAAAGATGACACAGTATTTAAAAAATGTTAAATTATTTTAATACCTTAGAACTTTCAACTATAAAAAACATTGTCTTCTTCAGAGGAATATAAGAAATACAACAGTTATTGACGCCTAATTTTCAAAATCCACGTAGATGGTGACGAAAGGAGTGAAAGTGGAAGTTAATTTATAGATCCGGAAACATAGGAAAATAAAACATGGATATAGGGAAGTGAAGAATTACTCGTTTTATCATTTTTTAAGTAAATTGAGTTTTTGTTTGGTTGGCTCAGTTTAATTAAAGAATGACAAAACGAGTAATTCTCCACTTCCCTATATCCATGTTTTATTTTCCCTATGTTTCCGGATCTATAAATTAACTTCCACTTTCACTCCTTTCGTCACCATCTACGTGGATTTTGAAAATTAGGCGTCAATAACTGTTGTATTTCTTATATTCCTCTGAAGAAGACTATGTTTTTTATAGTTGAAAGTTTTAATGCATTAAAATAATTTAACATTTTTTAAATACTGTGTCATCTTTTAAGTAATTTTGCACATAGTGTAAGTTTAAGTTTAAAAACATGTAGTTTTGATGACAGGAAATTTTGATTTGAATAAATATATTTGTACCTGGGTCATTTTCGAAATCTGTCCATGTTTTGGAATAGCAAAATCAAATTTTTAGAAATAATCAGAGAGTTTTAATTTTTTGTAAATAATTACCTTATCTCATAAAAATATACAAGCATCAGCAAAGCAAAAATTACTAATTTAACATTTTAAAACTAATTTTTTAATTTTAATGAGCTTGGCAATGACATAAGTCAGCACGGTAATGAAATCATCTATGGTAATGACAAATAAAGCAAAATATTTTTATTTACCCCCCAGGCATAAATGGCAGCAATTTTAAGTTCTAGCCCATACAATGATTTTCTACTTCTTATATAATAAAAGCAGATTAAGAAATAAAAGTTCATTTAATTATCAGTTAGAAGTGGGTACGGTAATGACATACAAAAAATACTCACCAAAACATTAAAAGTCTTTACTTGTTTTATTGAATCTATAAAACTATTTACTCTGCTCACATAAACCTGATAGCAAGTTGACTTTTAAGGATTATTTTTGCCTTGATAAAAATGCATGTGCTGCCCTCTAAAAAATTCCAGATGAACTTTTTGTGAGAAGCATGGTAATGACACTCTTTCTTTGGACACGGTTTAAAAAAATTATTAAGAATTATAGATAAGTTTAATTTATGAAAATAAATAATTTTTAGTTAGTAGCATCTTAATAAATAAAAGTGTATTTAAAAAATTATAACCATCTGTTTTAAATAGAACTTAGTCAAATCTTCACCTGATTAATTGCTTGTTGGGACAATCTATGGTAATGACATTTTGACTACAAAATAATATATTTCTTATTTTTAATTTTTTTATAAATAATAATATATGTGTAAATTATCATAAAAATGCAATAATTAAAATTATGATATTTAACTATTTTTCTGTGCAAATGTGAAAGGGAAGTAAAACACGATTCTTTTTAAAAATCACCCAGTTATATATATTACAGCTTTCTCATGACTAAAAGTTATTTTTTAATTACTAAAAGTCCCTACCACCTATGAGCTAGGCTAGCTAACCTCCATTCAAACACCATCGGCTCTAAAAGTATGCTATTTTGTTTTGTTTTAAAAATATTACAGAAGATTGAATTATAATTAAACGACAGTTGCGATCTTCTGTGATTAGGTTTACGTTCATTTACCTTTGACTGGGGATTTTAAGATCGAATCACCTGCTATCGCGACAGCTAACGGTTGTTATCTTATTTGATCAAATAAGATCAATTAAACAATCAAAAATAAGCTTGAATAAACTGGCTAAGTAAACAAGGCCGCTGCCTCCCGGAATCTTATAACGATGTTATAAAAAAATTGTTTTAAATGTATCATTTTAAATTTGACGTAATTTCGACCAAAGTTTTCTTTCTCTTTTTAGTAATTACATGTAAATACATTTCTTTAATTGATAGGAAATATTTGCGCAGTTTTAAAATTTGGCAACAATAGGTAATGAAATAAAATTTTCGAAATATTAAATAAATTTCTCTTTAGATAATTAAATTTTAAATATATTTTTTTAAAAAACATCTAAGTTAAATTTTAAAAACGATTTCACCCTGCACTCGGCAATCTCGTCAAGGATGTGCCTGGTGAAGATCGTTAAATTGCTATGCATAATTTTTGACCCTATGAAACTTTTTAACGAAACGATTTTGACCAAATTCAACATTAAATAGCGCTTAAAATAATTCATCTATTTAAAACCTGTCTACTTCAGAGTGCTCATCAAACATTTCTCTATAAAAGAACCGGTTTTTATATGCAATGTTTTTCTCAATATAAGCCCCCAAAAAAATTCCGGTCATAAAATACGATATACTTCGGCGGCGGTGTCAAAGCAGCAGATTAGAAAAATATATTCTGAAATTTCCCAGCACGTTTTCATCGCTTTATATTTCTGAGAATAACTAACTCAAGAAAAACTTTTAGAAAATACTTTTAAGCGACTTTTAAAGGTCTGCTTGGTAGAGCATAAAACTAATGTTTAAAATTGTGACATTAAACGCTACTGCTAACCATTTTTTGTTCTAAAAATCTCAATTTTAACTTTTCACATGATTCAATAATACAGAAATTTTCATCAATTTACGATCTAGATTTTTGGGAAGCTTATAAAATACGGAAGAATTCTCAGAGCTTATTTAACTCATTAACCCTTTATCTACTGACGGTACTTATAAGTACCACTCACTTTAAACTTTCATCCCATAGTGAATATTACTAATATTCTAAAGGTACCTTGCAAAAGCACTCTTTTAACTCCACTTTATCCGTATACATGGCAGCAGTAGTTCTAGGTTTGTTATTTTAGTGAGGAAGGAGGCTATCTCTGGCACAAACGATGGGTTTTGTGCCGACATTTTCTACAGATTATCACGCTCGTCTTTTTATTGCTGCTAACACAGTAAAGGATATAAGATAAGAGTTGGATTTTGTTATGTGTTCATTATGATCTTAGAATACAGTTTGACTAGCTATTTTAGATGAACGGTGTATGTATTTGATTTAACAGTTGAATTAGTCGGTGGTACTTATAAGTACATTGGGTGTTGGAGGAAAAATTCTTGTTTACTTTTCGTCCGTTTAGTTATCCATCGTTTTCATCAGCTTTAAAATGTGGTTACTAAAATTTGGTGTAGTAATGATTTACCTTGTATCTCTTTTCTGTTTCATTGTTATATTTTATAGGAAATTGAAAAAGTTGTGGCACCGGCTCTTTTTTGCTATGCTAGAAATGGCATATGTAAATTCATATACTGCATACGTGGAGATGCGCGAGAACGTGTTGTCCTTTGAATATAGACGCCACATAACTAAAGGACTGCTAACAAAATCGAAACCTAAAAAAAAAAAAAAGTTTTCTTAACCCTTTCAGGGGGATAGCTTTTTCAATGCTAAAGTGTTGATTTAAATGATTGACACCACAATTTACCAAAATATTTATTTGTAAATAGGAAAAAAAATGGCCTATATTTCACATACTTATTAAATCGAAAATATTTTCTGGTGCCATTTGAAATACCTTGTTGGTTTTCTGTTACGATATGTTACTCATAGTGTATTGATGGTACTTTAAAGTACCACTTTAATTAATTACCTCTAAATAATTAAATTTTTCACGGGTGAGTATTTTCTTTATGTTTACCCTTTAATTTCCATTGTAGTAACTGAAAAAAAATATTACATGAAAAAAATTGCAGCACATCATAATGCAGTAGATAAAGGGTTAAAGCCGGTTGGCAAGAAAACTTGCCATGTAATTCGAACAAAACTTTTAAATTTGAATACCAGTATTTTAGTTTGGAAATTTTCACATCGTCTAATCTCAAATTTTGAGCGATTAAGTAGCAAAGCGATATAAGTAAGCGTCCTATCTTAAATGGGAGAAGTAACCGCAAGATTAAAAGCGAGGTCACATCAATCAAGGTCATGCGCCACGTAGCGGATGGAGTGTGAACTACAAGTAGATACCTAATTGTTTTCTTACTGACACCACTAAAATTTTAAAGTTTTTTTCACCTTGATTAATAACTGAAGTACCTATGATAAGGCGAAGAAAACTACGTCGTGTCAAGTGCGTCTGGATGCCTCTCTCGTCACGCCATTATTTTGCATCAAATGTGGCAAACAAAACTCAGTTCCATGAGTGACTGAAAATTTAGAAAAAAAAGCGCCACACTAAAAGCGTATGGGAATTATCACTCCGTCTACAAGATGGCGCAACTGTGTTAATTTACGACTGATTGCAGCATTAAGTTTGTTCGCTTACTTATAACGCTTTGATTAAGTAGTCCAAAATTACAATGCGGAAAATACTGGTGTCGAAGAATTAAAAGAAGTGTAAAAGAAAATCGTCCTTAATGGGTTGATAATACATATGTCGAGGATACCTAATTTTTCGAAAGTCTGATTTCCATTTTTTTAATTCACTGTCTTCCCTTCCCCCTTTTTTCTCCTTTTTGCTTAAGCTCTTCCAGAATAGCTATGCTCTTCTCTTTTTTCTTTTCATGTACGCCGGAATAATTGACTCTGATGTTCCATTTTTCAACACTCTGCGCCATAACATCGTTGGCCGCAAGTCGTGAGTTGCTTCGCTCTTGCTCGCATATTTCTATGTTTTAAAGATTAATTTTAATATTTGTACTCATGGTGGATTTTTAGAAGCTCCGAAACAGCTGTCTATACACTGTCGTATACACATATTTACAATTTGTGTTTTTTAACATTGACCATTTATTTCTTATGACCTTCTTTGCAGAATTTTCCTAAAAAGAAAGTAACATTTATAATTCAGTAATAATTATTTGTTATGATTGTTATTTTCCAACTGTATTATGCTGCATTATTCTAAGAATTTTGTCGTATAAAATGTAGTCTCATTTTTGTGGTAAACGGGCATCAAACGTGAAATTTTTGATGGAAACTGAAAAAATAATTTGATAAAAACTCTTGAAAATTTAAAAGTCAGTTATGTTTCTTAAAACCAGAAGAAATAATCGCACGAGAATGGTTTAAGTGTACAACATACAACAATCATTATAAATGTTCAACTTACAGAGAAAACGTACAATCTGGCAACATTGATCCATATGAATACGTAAAAACTGCATGTAAAAAAAAAAAAAAAAAATGTGGAAAGTGTACATTAGATAATATGACAGTTTTGACAGTGTTTGACGGTAGTTTGAATCTTTAAAATGGAAATTTTCAGTTTACAAGATCAGGATGGTCACAACACCGAGAAAACCGGGAAGCACTATTTTAATTAGCAAACGGTATACAACATATGGTAATAGTATATAATAGTATATAATAGCGAAAATATATATTTAATAGTATATATTCAGTAGAGCATCGGTTATCCGTACACTTCAGCACCGATGTTATTTCGAATAAGCAACCAGTTCGGGTAATTAGACAGGCAATTTTAGGGATATTCCTGACCATGCGAAAATGGTTAAAATGCATATTTTATGTGTAACAGTTTTTTATGGAAGAAATGTATACTTTTAAAAATATAGTATTGGATATGTAAATTAAAAAAATATTTTATGCGTATAAAATTTTCCATGAAATATTATTCACCAGGCTAATGATTGGCAGCTGTTAGTGCTGGTAAGTTTAAAAATAGTTTTCTATTGTGTTTTATTTATTTATTGTAGAATTTTCTGACTTCTAAATTAACCAAAAAAGCTTTAGATTGTTTTTTGCTTTAAAGGAGATAGTGTTATCGCTGCCATATCACGAATTATTCTTAAATACATAATTTGAATAGAATCAGCATTCTCCTGTCATTTCAACCATTTCATAGCTAATTAGCTGTAACTGTGTATCCTAAAGTGCTCGAAAAACGGCTGTCTTTTTACTTTTTTCTATCTTTACAAGAAGAAAGTATTGGATTCGTGAAAATTTTCCACTTCCGGTTTTCGACGGATTAACAGGTTTTAGGGGTCAGAGATTCAAAAAAACATGTTTTTACAAAATGTCTGTCTGTGAGTCTGTCTGTCTGTATGTATGTGACACAAATTTTGTGGGCGCTCTATCTGAAGAACTAATGCACGAAATTCAATAAAAATTTATACTGAGTTAGTCCCTGATATAAATTGGTGCTGATTAGTTTTTGGTGTAAATCACTCAACAGGTGGCGCTGCTATGCAGCATTTTTCACAATTTCCGCAATAGCTCAATCTCCAGAACTAACGCACGGATTTTCATAAAACTCCAAATTCTGTTAGTCCTTCATATGAATTGATGCTTAACACCTTTTGGTGCAAATCGCTCAACAGCCGGTGCTGCTATGCTGCATTTTTCACAATTTCTGCAATATCTCTATCTCAAGGACTAATGCACGGATTTTCATCAAACTTCAAATTCAGTTAGTCCTTGATATGAATTGGTGCTGATTACATTTTGGTGTAAATTGCCCAACAGGTGGCGTTGTTATGCCGCATTTTTCAGGATTTATACGAATACCGCAATAGCTCTGTATCAAGAACTACTGCACGGATTTTCATCAAACTTCAGATTCAGTTAGTCTTTGATATGAATTGGTGCTGATTAGGTGTTGGTGTAAATCGTCCAACAGGTGGCGCTGTTGTGCTGCCTTTTTCACGATTTCCGCAATAGTTCTATGTAGAGAACTAATGCACGAATTTTCATCAAACTTCAGATTCACGTATTCCTAGATTAATATTGCTGCTGATTATGTTTTGGTGTAAATCGCTCAACAGGTGGCGCTGCTATGCAGAATTTGTCATTACTTCCGCAATAGCTCTATCTCAAGAACTAATGCACTAATTACCCCCAAACTTCAAATTCAGTTAGACGTTGACATAAGTTGATGATTACTAGATTCTAGTGTAAATCGCCCAATAGCTGGCGTTGCTATGCTGTATTTTGCTGGATTTACACGATTTCAGCGATAGACCTATCTCAAGAACTAATGCTTGGAATTTCGTCTTTTTAGAATCCTCATGATGAGCATAGATTGCTATTTAATTTCAGCATTGTGATAGCGAATTTTGAAGTATTAACCTGCATGAGATAGAAGAAAGTTTTGGTATTGGTACATCCGATTAGTTTAGAATGGAGTGAAAAAATTCGAGCGGTAAATTGCACGAATTAGACTTTGCTCACACTGATTCACTGATCTGAAATTTTTTTCGATTTCAATGGCGTCCTGAAAAGATTTGCAGACAAAAAAAAGGGGGGAGGGGTTGGGGTCCGGATATTTCCAGTTCGGTAAACTGAAGTTAGGATAATCGGCGCTCTACTGTATACGAATACACACATATTCATATACCTTGCTATTTATAAATTGAATTCATAATACTAATATAATACCTTATTGGTTTCGTCATCAGGGTCAATAGAATTTTGACCAGGATCTAAAATTAGACCTTGTCCCCATCCTCTTGTGACTCGGGACTGCGCTCCTTCTGTCAGTCTTACAATGACAGGTGAAGGCACAACTTTTACGAAAGTTTCAATTGATCGCACCAGTTCTAGTGGTGGATTTTGTATAAAAACTGAAAAATAAAGATACAATAAAATACAATAAAACTCAGTTTGGAAATGCATAGGAAAAAATACGAAAAAATCCAAAATAGATAAAAGCTAAATAATGTGAACAACAAAGCTCAATAAGCGAATAATGATGATGGTAAAAAAAATCTTTTTGCTTGTAATATAATTTTTTTTTTAATTTAGTTTTTTAGACTTGCCAGTTGTATGTACGTATAACCAAACAACCAAGAATCATTTAAAAATATTGAAGATGGAAAATTTGTTAAGAACGCCTCTATGGGTTTAAAATTATAGGTTTGCTAATATTGTAGGGGTACTAGTGTGTGCTCTTAACACTTGCTTTTAACATTTACTTCAACTGCTTTGGATTGGAAACAAGAACGAAAGCCTTGGTGTTCGAAAACTCAAGTGGTATTTACCATTAACCTGCTTGGACTTTAGCCGTGATCAGATTCAATCAGATTAATGGTGGGCACGAATTGAGCATTCGACCAATTAGTTAACCCATTAAAGACTGACGTTGCGTTTTCGCAACATTATATTTGTGATTTTTGCACTTTTTCTGTTACCAGTAAAAAAGAAAGGTAAAATTTGCCTTATTCAATTAATAAATTTCAGTGAATCTAAAAGTAAAAGTAAGTTTTTGACAAAAAATGGTGTGAACTGAATAAAATTCCTGTAAAACATGCTGGTCCTTAACCACTTAACTGTTTTGCCCGAACAGATTTCGGGCAAGAAAAGTTAGATTGCTTCGCTTTGCGACACCATTAATTTTTACTTGTAATCTTCGGTTCATTCACTGGCAGACGTTTTTGATTATTTCAGGCCAATATTTTTGTACTAAAAAAGGTGGTGCCGAAGAAATAAACTGTTACGGAGTTAATGGGTTAAGATCGATAGAGAATACGAGAGGAAATGATGAGTCAAGTACCAGTAAGCAATTAAAATCAATACGAATAATGCATAACCATGGATATTGGATGCCAGAACGTGGATATTAACTCGAGTGCCTTATACAAAGTAGTCGCACCAATAGACAGGAAAGGCCTTCTTGGACGGCCGACCCAACAATGAGTTTAAAACTGAGAATATCCATAAAGGCCATCATAGTGGAAAACAGTAATACAAAGAAGAATTTATTTACGTTAAACGAAGAAGGTGTGGAATTGGGTACTAGTGCTTTATTTTTCTTTTTTTAAAAAGCTACCCTCTCGATTTAGGACAAATAATGAAAAATATAGAAGAGACGTAGCTACACCTACAAGTAATAGTATTTTTTCTGAAGCAAGAAGGTAACGTTATAAAAAATAAATATACTAGTACCCAATTACCCTCAGTTGCCAATTCCCATTGTTTACCTACAAGACGCCCATGAGAATGAGAAACAGTAACACCGGGAAGCAGACAATTTGGGTAACCGGGGGAGTTAGAGATTTAGGTATTTGGGTACTAGTTTTTTTTCTTTCTTTTTTTAAAACGCTAGCTTCTTGGTTCAGGACAAATAGAAAAAAAATACAATTGATAGATAAGGGATGTAGTTACATCTACAAGTGAAGGTATTTGTCCTGAACCAAGAGTGTACAGTTATAAAAAACAAATGAAACACTATTATCCAATTACCCTCAGTCGCCAATGCCCCTCGTTTATCTACAAGAAGCCCAAGAGAATGGAAAACAGTAACACAAGTAAGAAGAATGTTAGGGTCTTATCAATTAGGATCTCAAAATTGGACTTTAGGTTTAATTGGATACTAGTGCTTTTTTTCCCTTTTTTTAAACTCTACCTTCTTGTTTTAGGAAAATAATAATAATAATAAAAGTTATTGGTAAGAATTGTAGTTACACTAACAAGTGACTGTATTTGTCCTAAACGAAGAGGGTGCAAGAAAACAGCGTTGTAAAAAAATAATACACAAAACAATGGTACCCGATTACCCTCGTTTATCCTACAAGACATAAAGTATTGTACTCACCTGTCATGTTAACCGTAAATTTGAATTTATATAGACCTCCTTTCAGGAAGAATGGTTTGAGATAGAGCATGGATTTTCGGTAAGAATCTACCATGGTCAAATCAATTTCTTCTATTACTTGTCCATTAGTTTCGTTTAATCTAAATCCACTCCAATATCTTTGAGTATCAGCAGAGTCGTTACATTTCATTGTCGTATAGGAGTACAATACAACAGGCTGAGATCTAAAATTAATCAAGATAATAATAAAATTCTTAGACACAAGAAAAGTTCATTTTATAGTTTATCTAGATCAGTGATTCTTAACCATCCACCTACAAAAGGATTCCAATGGACACGACAGGTGGGTGATTTTCAAAAAGTGCCATGTTTTGCTGCCCTTTCACATTTGCGCCGAAAAATATTTACATATCATAATTTTAATTATTGCATTTTAACTATCGTGTTTTTTAATGATAATTTGCAGATATATTATTATTTATGAAAATTTTTACAATAAGAAATATATACTTTTGTAGTCAAAATATCATTACTGTAGGTTCAGGGTTCGTACGGGTACCGTTATTTTCAAGGCCATATATCAGTATCTTTATTATAGAAAAATAAATCTAGTTTAAACGCGCGAAATTTCACTTTATTTAAGCATATATTTTTTATAAGAAAATACTGGCACCTAGGAATTTCTTAGTTTGGAAATTCAAGGACCCGTACGAACTCTGAGGTTGTCCCAACAAGCAATTTGTTAGGTAAAGATTTGTCTAAGTTCTACTTAAAACAGATGGTTATAATTTGTTTAATACATTTTTATTTGTTAAGATGCTACTAATTAAAAATATATCTTCATCAATTAAACTTATCTATTATCTTAATAATTATTTTAAGCCGTGTCCCAAGAAAGAGTGTCATTGTCATGCTTCTGACAAAAAGTTCATCTGGAATTTTTTAGAGGGCAGCACATGCCTTTTTATCAAGGCAAAAATACTCCCTAAAAGTCAACTTGTTATCAGGTTTAGGTAAATAGGGTAAATAGTTTTATAGTTTCAATAAAACAATTAAAGACTTTGAATGTTTTGGTGAGTATTTTTTTGTACGTCATTACCGTACCCACTTCTAATTGATAATTAAATGAACTTTTATTTATTAATCTGCTTTTATTATATAAGAAATAGAAAATTATTGTATGGGCCAGAAGATATAATGGCTGCTATTTATGCCTGGGAAAAATATAAGTATTTTGCATAATTTGTCATTACCGTGCTCACTTATCTTATTACCAAGTTAATTAAAATTTAGAAATTTGTTTAAAAGTGTTAAATTAGTAATTTTTGTCTCTGCTGATGGTTATATATTAATGTTTTTGAGGTAAGGTTATTATTTTCAAAAGATTAAAACTTTCTGATCATTTCTAAAAATTTGATTTTGTTATTCCAAAACATAGGCAAGTTTTGAAAATGACCCAGGTACCAACATATTTATCCAAATTAAAATTTCCTTTAACCCACAAATACACGCGCGGAGTACCGCACACGCCAGAGAAGCTCTTTTCTATGTACGATTTGTACTTTGCCACCGATAAATTGAAATAGAAATCGACATATTATTAATTTCCAGTAATTTGTTATAAATTATACGATAATATAATTTGAAGGTTACTTTTCGAAAAATAGTGGTGACAAATGTATATACCGTACCTACTCTGGATATGTCATTCTCTACGCGTGTATTCCAGGGTTAAAATAAACTAAATATATAATCCAGTCAATAATAAGTTTTCGACCAACCCAATATTAAGGAATTCGCATGCAAATTCCACCAATATGCTCAAATCTACGCATAAAGATTATTCCACTGATCACTGTAGATTGGAATTAAAGGAGAGCATAACGACTCTCGTGCGATTCGTGAGATCTCTGCGTTGGCTCATTGGTTCAATTAACTTAAGTAGTTAAAAATGAAAATTCTGGTTCAGAATATTTTTATAAATTTTCAGTAAAATTTCAGGCAGTTCTAGGGTTAATCTGCTGGCCTCAAATCCCAAAGGATCTGCAATGTATCTTCATGGGACCGCGAAACATTTGTATTCAATGTAATTGTTTTTATATATATGGAACCTGGGAGAAATCTTTCGATATTTTCGAAGCCTGGCGATCCTGTCTTAAGAGTTTTTGTTGTATCACAAAAAGAGTTTTTGTTGTATCACGGAATTCTTAAGAAAATCAGTAATTTCAGCCTTAAATACTATAGCTCTGCGAAGATAAAGGGTAATGCAAAAAGTGGTCCGTTATATCTAAAACTTTAGGAACCGCTGATCTATGTAGGTGTATATAAAATATATCATTTGTAAAATTACTAAAAGTAAAGAAAATATATGTGTTTTGTAAAAATGTTGCACATTAACTAATATTGTATAGACTTACGTTAATTCGTTATTTCCACTTAAATAATGCATTTATTTTTAGAGTATAAATGAATTACAAACGTTTTTACTTTCACAAAACCTGCTTGTTTTATCACTTCTATAAATCTTTAACCTTGGTACTGAAATACCCTATATCATAGAAATCGACTTGCACCACTATGAAAAATATATCGGAAGTTCAGGAATTTTATTTAGATTAAATACTGACAAATCTCCTCAATGAACTGATTATAAATATATTAAAGTTATTTATTTTTCAAAACTTTGATATAGAAACTGTGTCTGTTCAATCTTCCTCACATGCAGAACCATATAGTTGCTACAAGTTAATATTTTTATTGTTTTATTTTCCACAATTTCAAACAATAATCTTCGTGGTAAAATTCTGATAGAAATTTGCGACGAAGATTAATATCTTGAAACAGTGGTATACAAAAAAGTCAACTTTGGAAATCCTATATTTAATTTAAGTAATTTAAGATTAATGATATGTGAACGAATTTAACAAGTACCGTAATTTCTGGCTTATAATCCGCGTATCAAACAATCATGCTTGGATACAGAAATTTTATTTAATAATTGTAGTCAAATATTTACCGCAATCTAACAAGTTACATTTTATTAAATAAAATTTCTAGGTCTAAACATAATTGTTTGATCCGCGAATTATCCGTCGGAATTTAAGATAATTAATTAAAAACACAGATAATATATTCAACATACTTTATGTAAATATAGCAGTGTTATTTTGTATTAAAAAAGGGGCCCTAATATCTACATGGCTTTGAGAACACATATCCGGCAAGAAGATAATAGAGTTTATTAATAATTTATTAATTTATTATTGAAATCCAGAGATGTATGTGCGTATGGTCACTTAAATTTATCTGTTAAATATAACGTCATTCTAGATAATTAATTCTATTGTGGTAACCCTTTCATACTTTTCAACAAATACTCATTGTTGAAGCTGATGTAGGGATAAGATTTCCGTGTTTTTGCACACCGGTATATTCTTAGTGGGAATGTTGTTCTATTAAATCGCAAGAGTGTTCCGATTAAATGAGATATCATTTTCTCTAGCAAGATACTGGTGTAAAAAAACGCGGAAATCTCACCCCTGAGTTGATGCTGATTTCTCCATAGAAAATCAAACATAAACAGTAGGTAAATCGACCCCCGATGCCCACAGAATAACAGAAGAAATTTACTGGTACCAATCGATTGGAAATAAAGTCTACTTTTAAATGATGTACATAAAATTTGCTTAGGGGAAAATATACAAATCAAAACCAGATGAAACTTTGTTTTGTTCAATGACAACGCCCACACTATATTTTAAATCTTCGATTCAAACTAGACCTAGAAATGAAATTTCAAGTCACTGGGATAAAAAGTTTTTGAATTATAAACATTCAAAATTGAGAGCTTCTAATGTTAAATTACATTTTCATATTTTTATTACTATCTCTTGAAATTATAATCCTAATGTGATAATTTTTTTGTTTGGCTATAATACTAAAAACTCGATCATAAATACATTAAATTTGTAATTAAAAAATTATAATATGAGTTATGAAAATAATATGAGAAAATATATGAATTACAATCGATGATTTTTTTGAGAGATTTGCAGTTATTATGCCCTGCTTGATGCGAATTCTGAATTTCAAATTTTTCTTCCAAGTAGTTTTCGAATTATGAGTAAAAATCGTCAAAATGATGGTTTAATCTGGCCTTCTATGATATAATAAAAACATAATTAAAAAAAATATATATTTTACACATTTTATTGAAACATTTGGGTTAACAATAGTCGAAACATAATAAGCGGCTGAAATGTTTATATTGGCAACAAAAAATACATTAACAGAAATGACACAGTCATTCTGCAGCATTTCACCAAAAGAGTACCGAATTTCAATTTGGATACAGTCCCTAAACCAGGCTCATTTTAAAATAATTAATTTCTCGGAAACTAATCATAGAAATGTTACGAAAATTTAGATTTAGGCTAATTGAAGGATGTAGTATCTATTTATGGTGTCAATTTTGGGTTGTTATTGAAAAGAAATCTTTTGTGGGGTTCATTTTGATATGCAGATGGGCCCCTAAGCAAATTTTATATACATCATTTAAAAGTAGACTTTATTTTTAATCGTTTGGTACCGGTAACTTTCTCCGACAACATTTTATTGCGGAGTTAGCAGGGGGTGTTTACTTTGTTTTTCCCACGACCGTACGTAATGTCGAGTTATCAATGGATTCTAAAAGAAATTCTACAAAATGGATACAAAGTAATTCTTAACATATTTAGCGCGCAGCTTTGCATATATGCAAACAACAGTGTTTTGAATTTAATAGATTTTTTTTATTCATATATACCTAATTGAAACCAGAAAATTAAAGTAGCAATATTTGCTTTTATTAATAACATACATTCCATATTTAAATAAAGCGAAATTAATCAATGAAACTTTCTGGTGTAAAGTCAGTTTCTCTGAACTACGTAATTTCTAGAACATCTTCTATCATGGGAATTAAATGGTTAAAGTTTAACATTTATAAAATAAATAATAACATAAAATAAGGTATTTGGAGACATACTTATTAAAATATTTACTAATTTGCAAAATTTTAGAGTAAAACAGCCACACGACAGTAGTTTTTACTTATATTGCAGATGCAGATGTGAAACAGAAGAAAAGTTTGACGTTTTATATGAAAAATGTATCTCGGATTTTTTTTTCCTGTGTAATCAACCTTTCAGAGAATCATATATAATTTTTTCGAAACAAAATAAAAAATCGCGTATTTAAGGGTTAAAAACGAAATTTCTTACCGATAAATTTCTATGGAGCAAGGTAATAACTTGCAATCCTATTTCGGATTGATAGATCGCGTGCTTTGCAAGTCTGATTTATAGTGAAGAATCTCAGCGTTCTGTTAACTTCAGATATAGAATTAAATGCTTTGAAAAAGCCATCGATATAACCTTTCGGAACATACGTATGTCGAATTATCAATGGATTCTACGAAAAATTCTATAAAATGGATATACAAAATAATTCTTAACAAGGAAACTTCCTACTGATAAGTTTACTCTATTTCTGATTGATAGATCGGGTGCTTTGCAAGTGCTACTTGTAATGAAGAATCTCAGCGTTGTGTTAACTTCAGATATAAAATTAAATGCTTTGAAAAAGAATCAATGCAACATTTCGAAATATACGTATATCGAGTTATCAATGGATTATAAAAACAATTCTACAAAATGGATACAAAATAGTTCTTAAAAACGAAAATCATGACCGATAAGTTTCTGAAGGAAAGTAATAACTAACAAATCTATTTCGGATTGATAGATCGGGTGCTTTGTAAGTCTAATTTTTAATGAAGAGTCTCAGCGTTATATTAACCTCAGATATAGGATTAACCTTTTATCTACTGACGGTACTTGTAAGTACCACTCACTTCAAACTTTCATCCCACAGTGAATATTACTAATATTCTAATAGTACTTTGCAAAACACTCTTTTAACTCCACTTTATCCGGATACATGGCAGTATTAGTTCTAGGTTTGTTATTTTAGCGAGGAAGGAGGCTATCTTTGACACAGACGTGCCAACATTTTGTACAGATTGTCACGCTCATCTTTTTATTTCTGCAAGCACAGTAAAGGATATAAGATAAGTGTTGGATTTTATGTGTTCATCATGATCTTAGAATACAAACTGACTAGCTATTTTAGGTGAACGGTGTATGTATTTGATTTAACAGTTAAATTACTTGGTGGTACTTATAAATACTGTCAGTACATTGGGTGTTGGGGAAAATTTTTTTGTTTACTTTTCGTCTGTGTTGTTATCCATCGTTTACACCTGCTTTAAAATGCAATTACTGAAATGTAGTGTAGTAATTATTTCCCTGCTATTTCTTTTCTGTCTCATTATTATTTTTTATGGGAAATCGAAAAAGTTGTGGCACCGGCTCGTTTTTGCTATGCTAGAAATGGCATATGTAAATTCATATATTGCATATGTGGAGATGCGAGAGAATGTGTTGTCCCTGGAATATAGACGTCGCATAACTAAAGGACTGCTATCAAGATCGAAACCTACAAAAAATTGTTTCTTTTAACCTTTTCAGGCGCAAAGCATTTTCAATTCTAAAGTGTTGAAATAAATGACTGGTACCAGAATTTGTCAAACGATTTATTTGTAAATAGGAAAAAGCCTATATTTCACATACTTATTAAATTGAAAATATTTTCTGGTGCCATTTGAAATACCTTGTGGGTTTTCTGTTACGATATTTTAGTCATAGTGTATTGACGGTACTTTAAAGTACCAGTTTAATTAAGTACCTCTAAATATTTAAATTTCTCACGGGTAAGTATTTTTTTATGTTTATCCTTTAATTTTCATTGTAGTAACTGAAAAAAAAATATTACATGAACAAAATTGCATTAGATAAAGGGTTAAATTCTTTGGAAAAAGCATGAACACAACCTTTCGAAATAAACGTATGTTTATTAATCAATAGACTGTAAAAAAGTTTTATCTAATGGATACCAAATAAATCTTTAAACGAAAATTCTTACCGGTAAGTTTCTGGAGCAAGGTAATAACTTGCAATTCTATTTCTGATTGATAGATCGGGTGCTTTGCAAGTCTGATTTGTAATGAAGAATCTCAACGTTGTGTTAACTTCAGATATAGCATTAAATGCTTTGAAAAAAGCATCGATGTAACCTTTCGAAATGTAGGTATGTCGAATTATCAATGGATTCTCCAGTTCACCTTCCCACACGACTTCCTCTGCAGTATCGTTACATGTTTCTCCATTTCCGAAAGCTCGTAAAACTGTGCCATCATCATAATCAACCAAAAGGCAAGTATCTGTACCGATACGTTCTAAATACACCTGAAAAATAATTTAACATAACTACAGAAGAATTGTCGAAGTATTACATTTGCATGTTTCAGGTTTACTAATAAAAGGCAAATAAAAAATAAATTATCCATTACACATTGAATATGAGCTACTACCTATATTTTACTGTATTATAATTTCTATGATAAATTAACGGCTTTTTACGTTCTTTTATTTAACTCCATAGCACATTGTAAAAAAGTTGACCGCTTTTTAAAGTCTGTTATTTAACTGCTTTATAACTGTAAGATGCGTTGACGACTTTTTACGTTCATTTATTTAACTTCTTTGAACGTGGCCGCCCCTCCGGGTGGTCCGAAACCGACTCCTTGAGGGGGGGAGGAGACTTGGAGACCGGCCGATTTCGTTGTACACGAATGCGAGGGGGCCAGATGGGGGCGAATCACAACCTCCTAGAGTGGCTCGGGGTCGACAGGCTTCAAGTCCGGTGGCCACGGGTAATGTATGTCGTGCATGGGAGAGTCACGGATTGAAATAAGTGTTCCCTCCCACGGCACCCGGGTTCTCTGAGCAAGCCGGATAGCGACAGTTCATAGCCTGATCTCATAGCCGGCCATAGACCGGACGGTGACTCTGGGCAAAGGGTAGCTAATGTGATAGGATCCTATCCACCAATTGACGAAGAGGGAGCCTAAGAAGAGAGAGCGGGCTCGGTGACTCACTGGTGATGACGGGGCTCGAGGGATCGCCATTCAGGGTCTCGGAGCAATCGAAGTGTGAGGATTTCGGACAGCGTCTGATGGGCTATTTGCGTCAGGAGGCTCATCCCGCCGAGATGTCCGTCAATGGAGCAGTTGTGAACCGACCCTAAGGTGGGTAGGGTTTGATGGTGCCCTCGTCGACCAGGGAGCGGTCGCAGGGGGAGGCCAGTATGGCTCTGGTTGCCCGTTGTCGTGCCGTAAACCCTGGGAGAGGGTCGGTCGACAGGTCCGCCATTGAACACTATCCCCGCAGGTAACCGGGCCGGAGGTTCGCCGAATAACGCGGCGGCGCTTAGAACCTTGGAGGAACTCTTGGTCCGACCCAGATCCTGCGTGTCTATGCGCGAATGGAGGTTGCCGCGCTCAGTGGTGAGGATCTGGCAGTGTCCCAAACTAACTTCCGAACGCAACTAACAGGTACAGGTCGGTCATTGCACGGGGTCAGGAGCATTCGTGCTTGGGTACACTCGACGGCCTTGAGGTAAGGTAGTGGGGACCGGGCTTTTGCCGGTCTCCTGGGGCTTCTCCACCCTCGGGTGGAGTCGGGTTGTGGGTTATAGGCGGGCGGGATTCCGGACCCTCCAACCCCTCTAGCGAGGCGGGGTCTATCCTGTCTAGGTGGAGCTTTCCGTACCTGCCTGGGGTCACTAACGCACCTAGTCTCGTCTCTCTTGACTCCCATCGTTGAGCCGTGAGGAGTTTCGTAGGTTGAGGGGAGAGATTGGGCGAAAAACCCCTAGTTAGGCCATGTCTTTGTCGTCAGAGGAGGAGTCATCTTGTCTTCTCGGGGTCCGTTAAAGGCGCCTTCATGATCCCCCGAGCGAGACGTCGACTTTGGCGTCAGGAGGGATTTTCTCCGACCTTCCGGGGCTTCTTAGCTGGGAGCACCTTCCTCTCCTATCGGTTGGCTCGCATATATGTCTTTGACAGAAAAAGGTAATTGATCTTGTGAGCCCTCCGTAAAGTAACTCCGGCTCGGGAAATCTCGTGTGGGTTCGTGGGCCCGACTCCTTTGTAGGTGTTTGGCTCCTACGGGCTGTCGTGGCGTACCTGGTCGGCAACCAAAAGAAAGGACCATTTGGCTCTTCTAGCTGGGTGGTGAGGATTGTCGTATGCGACCAATTCATCTCTCTTTTGGGAATAATCGGAAAATGTGCTCTAGGCAGTGTGCCGGTTTGATCGGAGCTTTTGTGTGGGCGGCCTTGACATTTCATGCCTGGCGGCGACCTTCGGGACGCGTCGCGGGGTTTGGCTCTCGGGTAGTTCCGAGCAGGGGCAAATGGGCTTGTGAGAGCCTAGGACCGGGACGTGGGACCCCGTGTTAACTTCTGTGAATATTGTGAAAAATTTTGAAAGCTTTTTGCACTCTGTTATTTAGCTGTTTTATAACTTGTAAAATACAGTGCCGGCTTTTTACAAACTTTTATTTAACTAACTTGGTTCATGTATAAGAAGCTATAAAAATCGAAATTCGTCGCCAAAGACTATAGTACCTTTACTTGTGAGGATTGTTTTCAGCAACTGTATAGATGCGTACAGAAGTACATAACTATAGAAGTGCAGTACTTTGAAGGTAGTTGTGAGTAAACAGGGTTCGTACGGGTCATTGAATTTCCAGACTAAGAAATTTTTCGGTAGCAGTATTTTCTTTTGGAAAATCTCTCCTTAAATTGCGCAAAATTTCGTCCGTTTAAACTAGTTTTATTTTTCTATAAAAAAAATACTGATATTTGGCCTTGGAAATAACGGTACCCGTACGAACCTGGTAAAGCATAATCCCAATAAATCATAAAAATCAGTCTTCGAATTTTTTATCCCTGCAGTATATCTCTACAAAGGTATAAGTAAAATCCCATGAACTATAAATTTTTCAAGACTGCTTTGGTCCAAGGAACTCAAATAAAGTGTCTAAATTCGGTGTTACTTTTTGAAAAATTAAAGCTGGGAGAATTTTAATAAAAAGACGATGTCTTTTTCGAAAATTACATACATTTTCAAAAAGCAGATAAATTCCCGATTTCGGTAACTCTCGTAATTCTTTCCGTAAACTGGCGATAAAAATGCATAGAATAGTGTATGTTTTACCCTACTGTATGTAAGATTAAAACGTCAGATGCGTGCACACCTTGGAATTTACAAGGAGAAGCCAATATTTTAGATCAGAGATCTAATCACAAATCATAATCATCTCATTTAATTATAGGCTCTGAAACATTTTTTTGCAATTAAATAAAGCGAGAACATTTGATAAAATATTGCGTTTAAAGTATAAGCACTCTGTAACGTTAGAGTTCTTGTACATTTAAATAAAATTAAATTGGTCATTTGAGAAAATAAAGCATCTCCATTGTTTTAGTCTCGTGCATAATTTCAGTCCTCAACTTAGTAAATATGTATATGTTTTTTAATCCTAAATTCCTCGACATACGCAGCACAACTTTTTATGTTCATACTTCTTTTTAGTTAATATAAAACTCGTTGTTATCCTAAACAATGAGCACACTAGATAAACATTTTGCTATTCAAAACATCATACAAATGCGTCGCTAGATTACAAATATTTAAAATAAATTCTTTGCAATTATTCCGGGTTTAATTTATAAAAATTTACTTCTTGACAGTGACGGCCAATAGTCGACAGTCTATGAGAGTCTTTCGATACTACCGGCTCTGAACTATCAAAGGTTTGAATTTTTGAATTTCAGCTTTTGATAAACTTCACTTATAAACTAATTTTTCAGCAACAACAACAACCGAAATGTTCTTATTACAGGATGAGTATATTTTTTAATAGAATTCTTTGCCTTATTTAATTGAAAAAAAATTACAAGTTACGATTAAATAAGACTGCTACAATTAAATAAGATCTGGACATACAACGAAACAAACGAATAGACAAATGAAACGATTTCATTTACCTATTTCCACTATGCTAAAAAGTGTTAAAAAAAACATACCTCAAACTCTTTATCCTCCTCCTCTTCTAACGTGGCATTCACATTATCGATTGCGATCAAACCTTCAACAGGCTCCATGAGATAAATGAATAAGAAAACGGGATCTGTAGTTTTCTGAACATGGTTATAGGCTGATACAGTAAAGTTGTAGTAACCAGGCTAAATTAAAAGAAAAAGGAGAAAGAAAAAATCATGCGTCAAGCATAGATCTTGAAACACTTTCCAACACATTCAGAATATTGTAACATAACTGCACCATTTAATAAGTTAAAATATGTCTAATTCAACCCTATGGAAACACATAACATATTTGAAAAGCCAATTTCACTATCCCATCTACAATCGGAAAATTATTTGAAACCTTTGAGCAGCCCTGTATATGATATACAGATTTGTATCTATTAAGTACATGCATGCCAAAATATAGTTCACTTAAGAAATACACATACCTCAGTTGAAAAATTTCCTTCAGCAATTCCCGCTATAAGGAGAATGGTACGTGAATAATTTTATGCAGCCCTGTATATGAGGTATAGAATTTAATACAACGAATAACATGCAAAATATTAGATAAATTTTAAAGCGCATACTGAATTTAAAACGCACTTCCAGCTATTATTACTCAAAGACAGTACTGTAACCGATTTCTTTTGTGTGTCCCTGTAAATGAATAACAAATGCTGTGAATGCCCTATTCTAACATAATCGTAGTGAAATTCAGTTATTTATATCAGTTTTAATACATTTGAAATAGCGTAATTTCATTAATATACTCTGCAAATGATTTTCCCCCATATACCATAATGTAATGGAATTCTTTTGAGTGCTCCTGTAAATGAACTATTAATCCCGCATACTTCATATACAATACCAAACATGCCTTGGTGGCCCTATATAACCATTATCAATTGTATGAAAATCCGAGTATATTTACCGGAGTTAGAGCGTGGACAGACGAACAGACATACCGAATGCATAAACACTTTTCACCTTTGTTGGAAAGTGTTAAAAAGGACATTATTAGACAATACTGTGAATTTGTTGCACATAACCAAAAGAAGTGGATGGATCTATTAAAAGCCTTTATGATAAATGTTTAAGTACATAGCTTAGAACGCGGGTGTGAAACTTCTCACGCTGGAAAGCCTCGTGAATAACTAACTGCATTCAAATTTTACATGTTCTTAACCCCTTGAGGGACGGTGGGCGAATTATATCCCACCTAATTTTAATCAAGATTTGCACCGTAAGTTTTTAATTAAAATTGACCTTTTTAACTTTGGTGGAAAAAGTTGAAAAATTGCTATTCGTTATTTTGAAACAAAATTTTTCGAATATTTCGGTGTGAATTCTACATTACGAAACGCATTTACTTGTCCCTTAAAGGGTTAATTAACCCTCTCGCTGCGCAACCCGAGATTTTTTCGGGGATGCATTTTTTCGTCTAATTAACCCTCCTTGATTCTTCGCACTAGTTATTTTTTTATTGTAAATTTTGCCTTATTTAATCGGAGCATTTCCCATTTAAATTAGACAAAAAATTTTGTTTTAAAAAACCGGTGACAAAAGAATAAAAATTCTTAAAAGACGCTCTTCGCGAAGCTATTTTGATAAAACAATTACGCAGCAAGAGGGTTAAACGAAGAAAATATTCTTATAACTTTATAACTTACTATTTAATTTAACGCGAGAAAGCCCAGAGTATGAATGGTTTCTACTTTGTCACCAATAAATGCAAATAGTAATCGTGACCTTATTTAGTCGGAGACAATTGTTATAAATTATGAGATAAAATAATTTAAAGATTACTTTAAAAAAATAGTGGTGACAATTGTAAAAAACATACACACTCTTAGTCTATCAGTGCCGGCGCGAGTCCTCTTTGGTTAATCCTTGTATTTGCAAAAATTGAATTAAATCTGAATCAGACTTTATTTTTATAATATAGGAAACATATGCTTATATGCTCAAAATATTTCGGGTTACAAAAAATTATGAAAAACGAAACTATTGAAAAATGCCTGTTAGTAGTAACTGATCATATAAACGTACTAAAAATCCACCTGTTTAACTATTGGAAAAAACTGCTTCTTTCTGACTAAAAGTTAGTAAATGTTGCAAAATAATGTAACAATTTTTACATTAACTTTCGTTTTCAAAGGTAATTATGAAAAAAAAAAAAAAAAAAAAAAAAAAAAAAAAAAAAAAAAAAAAATTCGTATTTTTTCTTTCTCTTTAATTGTTGGTGAAGATGACATTTTAATGATCCAGTACTTGATCAGTCCGTAACAACTATATATATCGGTATTTTTTAAAGAAAATAAATTTATTACATAAAATAAACGTAAATGAACCGCACGCCTTATTTAATGACCTGGGAGAATTAAATTGAACTTTATATATATATATGTATATATATATATATATATATATATATATATATATATATATATATATATATATATATATAATTGTGATTGTACCGAGATTTTTTTTGCAATAAATTCGAGAATCTTTTATTGGAGATTTGTGGAAAGCTTTCTATTTGATCCGTTTTAACACATAGAGGGGAGGTGGGGTGTATTACAGGGATACAAGCGCTGCGTCAAAAATGGTTGATTTTCGCCGCAAAATTTTAATAGTCTTTTTCGTTTTATTAAATCTTAGAAATTCTATCATTAAGTAAGGCGAGGAGTACTATAAAAGTTTAGTGGTAGCAATCAGCCACATAGGTGCCAACCTCAAACTAATCTTCCGTAATACTTGCGTTAATTTGACCCTAGTTTAATACGTTTCGAACAAGAAATTTTTTTAAGAAATGAAATGAAATTTGTTCCACGCAGAAACCTGGAATTAAATAAATAAGCATTCATGAAATAAATTTTCTGGTTCGAAATGTGGTTAACCTGGTTCAAATTAATCCCGACATTACGAAAGATTAGTGGAAGTTTGGCAGCTATACAGCCATTTGTAGCGTAGCACTTGCATCCCTGTATAATATCTCCCACATAAAATTAATGAAGATTTGCACCAGAAAAAATTTATTAAATTTTACCTTTCTGACTTTGGTGGGAAAAAAAGTCGTAAAATTGCTTTTTCTTATTTTGCAATAAAATTTTTTGAAGATTCCAATGGGAATTTGACATTGCAGAAACTCAATTACTTGCTCCTGAAAGAGTTAGGGGCAAAGCAATTCCATTGCTTAAGTGTTGAAATTAATGACTGACACCGGAATTTGAAAACACATTTATTTCTAAATATGAAAAAGCTATATTTCGCATATATATATACATATAATAAACCGGTTTTTTTTGCCAAAATTCTGACGCCATTGTGGTATTTGGGAATTAAAATTAACTGGCTTCATAAAAATACCACCGCTTCTCAAGGGATTAACACATTACCGGCGGTAAACGAGAGATCCACTTTCTATTCGAAAAACATAAGGACAGAGGAAAAACATAAGGGCGTGGCTTCTACCTTACAGAAATGCAATTATACCATATTTTTTTAGAGAATGGGGCATTTTATTTTAATTTCGTGCATTGAAAAATATTTACATATTCCATTACACTTACATTATACAGGGTGATTCAAAACTTATTGTTCAAATTTCTGGGGAGGTAGGGAATACGTCAGGAAACCAATTTTACATAGGAAAGTATGTTTGAAAATGTACGCATGCATATGTAGAAGGCGCTTGGTGTACCTAACGGCCCATTACGTCCGAATCATTGTTTTGACTTTCCTAAAGCTAGTACTAGTTCTTCTCCTATTTCCGCTTCTCATTTGGACTTCCACGAAGCCTTTTACTTCTTTAAAAACTCCAAAAATCTCGTTAATGACCTTTATTGAACACCTTCATTATCTGACGCCTGGAAACTTATCGTTTAATTTATTTTCTTTCCGGTTCTTTTAATCTTTATTTATTTTTTACTTGGCTTGTTTTTTACTTTTTGTTTTCATTTTTATTTTATTTATTTCTTCTTAATTTATTTTATTCTTTGATTTAACTTTCTTCGTTCATGAATTTTTAAATTTTGGTTTCACACCAGAAACCCTAACCATCATTAACGAGATTTTTGGAATTTTTAAAGATGTAAGAAGTTTTGTGGAAATCCAAATGAGAAGTGGCAATAGGAGAATCAATAATACTAGCTTAACCCTTTCACGGGCGGTGGCTAGAGGGTCTACCTACCAAATTTTAATTCCAAAACTGACTACTGGCACCAAAAATATTTTAATAAAATGTTGTTTTTGTAATTGAAGTGCAAAATAGCGTTTTGTTATTTAGTAAGAAATTCGTTTGAATATTCTGGTGTCAGTCAATTATTTTGTCAGTTTACGAACAGAATTTCTCTGCCCCTGAAAGGGTTAAGGAAAATCAAAACATAGATTGGGACGACATGGAAGGTTGGGTACACACAGCGCTCTCTACCTACTGCGTACACTTGCGGACATATTTTCCTATGTAAAATCGGTTCCCTCACATATATTCTACCTCTCCACGAAATTTGAACGATAAGTTTTGAATCACCCTATATACGTAAAATTTACATTGTAATACTTGCGAAACCTATCTAGGAAAACAAATAATGAAAGACTTTCAGAAGGGCGGGAAACTTCTGCAGATTTAAAACCCAGATTTCACAAAAACATACCGATAGTCATGTGTTACTATCCGATCATACCTTTAGTAACAACTAGGACTTCCCTCAGAGGGATTAGTCTGAGCGATATTACTGAGAACATAGATTTAATAATAACATGTGGAAGCAAAGAAAATGAGATGTTATCTTTAATTGTCCATATACTGCGATAAACTGAAATGATGAAAATAAACGAATCGTAGAATTACAAAATCTTATATATAAATTCGTATACACTATTTAAAAAAATGGGAAATCAAACCATTCAAGACAGCCTTGCATGGATATAAAATTGAAAGTACGCAATATATTAAAAGTAAAATAGAAAATGAGACACTAATTTACTTATATCGGAATTTTAACTGTATAAAATGATGTCAAGAGCATAATCAGACGCTCCGCACCAATTTCAGTAACTTTAAATGACAAATATATGATGTTTAAAAAGAATGGACTATACTTTATATGGTGTGTGCTCCCACGGAATAGTTAATATTGTACAATATCTGTTTTCCACGGATGCAATGAGGTTGTCGCTAACATTTAAGGAATTCTCTCCTCAAAATCTAATATAGTATCAAAGTACCGAATACATCAACAGTGGCATGCAATGCTTCGTTAGAGTGTGTTTTAGATATGCTCGATCGGATTTAAATGATGAGTGTATGCTGGCCACTACATACGCTGTATTGTTTTGTTTTCAAACATATTCTGCACAAGTTGAGCTGTGTTTAGCATGTATTAAATAAAAGAAATCGGCAATGATTACAACATAAAGTATGACACAAGATCTGAATATATCGTCTGCATAACTTTTGAGCTGTTAAAGTGTCATTTGAAGTAATTTATAAATCCATACATATTTATTCAGGAAATCATGCAAGCTAACATACGCCAATATGAACCCGATTATAAAATTTCACCAGAATAAGTTAATATATAAAAAAGCTACTAATGATAATTGAGAATATGACCTTATGATAAAATGTCTAGAAAAATGAATCGGATAAAAAATTCATATCACACTTAAAACGGAACTTCCCACTGTTAGTGGCCTTGTCGAGAGAGAGAAAAGCCTAGAAAAGGAACACTTTAACAAGTATTTTCGGGCAACCTACTCACTGTTTCATACAGGTCTTTATTCAATATTTACACAATTTATTTAATGCTAGGTGGGTATCTATCAGTTTTGTTGCATTTAAATCGCATGTTTTGCGGAGGAAATGCAGCATTATGAAATATTTAAAGTTGCTGTAACTAATAATTCCAAATTAATGATAATTGAGATCGCTTTCCGTTAATTTCATCTTTTTAAATTTTAAATTTTTTAGAAACCATTCATAGAGACAATTGTATATTTTAAAACTAACCCGAAGCAAAATTTCAAGATTTTGGGCTCAGCAGTAACACAGAAATAGAAAATTTTTGAAAGTTTTTTGTTTTTGCACTGTTTTATATAGCGACATTTTTAGAAATTGTTCTATTGCGAGAATTTACGTCATGATAAATACAGCCATGTCAATTTTCATGTTTATATTCCTAACAATTCCACGTACTTCGTTACTTAGATCATCTTTAGATCTTTTTCCGTTTTGTTTAGTCTTTCTATTTTTTAGAATTCGTTCTACAACGAGCATTTACATCTTATTAATTACTACTATGCCAAAGTTCTAGTTCCTAACCCCAACAGTATCCCAAACATTTCAGTATTCCAAATAAATCATAGTTTAGAAACTTTCTGGAAATTTTTACTATTATCCGTCAAATTGAACCTTTTAGAGAGCGGTCATTACGAGTATTTACATCTTAAAAGTAACTACCGCACCAAATTTAAAGTTTCTAACCTAATCAATATCACAGAAATCACAATTTTAGAACTTTTTTGCTCCTGCAGCGATGTAGGTTCTCGCACTGACATAAAATAGTCTTTTTTTCGGAGCAGAGATGGCCACCAACATTTTTTTTAAGTTGGTTATGTAGTTTCAGAGATAACACCTCACAAACGTACAAGCATTAATAATATTATATACTTTATAATATTATAACGCTTTATAATATTAGCATTAGATGTACAGGTACAAAAGCCATTTATCTGTTACAAATTAAAGTGCCGGCGTTGCGTAGAATTTGAAGGATGTTTGTTCTGAAAAATCAATTTCAAAATTTAACATACAACACAAAACAAACATTAAAAAAAGCAGTCGAAATGTTGTATGAATGAATCATATGAAAACGCTATATAAAAATGTATAAATGTGTATAACAGACGCAAAAGAATACAGCTATAAATGAACTTATTTCAATTTATAATTGGAGCAATAATGTTAAAATAGGCCAATATTTCCCTAATCGGGTTTTTATCATGCTTCAATACATTTTTCACACTCATATGACGTTATACTATATCCCCCACGTCCTTTATATTTCCAATATGACGTAATATTTTCCTCTTTCACGTGGAATCCTTGAAATAGAAAAGTTATGAAGTTATATTCACTTTTATTTAAATTCGTCAAACCATTTATTTCATTTTCATATTTCACGTGAATATCTTGCAATAGAAAAGTTATGACGTAATATTCACCTTTTTTAAAAATTCGTCAAACTATTTATTTCATTTTCATTTTTCACGTGGAAATCTTGCAGTAGAAAATTAATTGTTGTAGTAATAATTTTATTGTGTTTTTTAATTGTTGGCAACTGCTATAACGAAAAATGTTTAAATTTGATAAGAATTTGCTGTTAATTTGGTGTATTTTTATTAATTAAAAATTAACTATAAATTATTTTGATTCCGGATTAATTTAGTTTTCCTCGGCCATGTTTTAATACTCATGTACGTATCTTTTCACAATTTTGGCTTCCAAATTGTGGATTTTTATAGAATTACAGACAGACAGACAGACAAGTTTTCATTTTTATATTACATTTTTTATATTTTTATATTAACAGCGCATCTTTATTCTAAAAAAAGTAACTAACGCTGTCACCGCCGCCGCCACCGGTTTTGAATTTTTTGTGACCGGAGGTCTTTCTTCGTTAATATTAAGAAAACTATTGCATACAAAAATATGAAAATCGGTGGTATTATAGCGAAATGTTTAATCAACACGCTAATGCATACAGTTTTCAAATCGAAGAATTATTTTAAGAGATATTTAATGCTAAAGTTGGACAAAATCGTTCCATTAAAAAAAATTTTATAGGAGCAAAAGTGATGTGAATTTAACATCAGTGAGAATCTAACAGAATGTGAATTTAACAGTACATGTGAATTTAATCATTTTTAGATCATTTTATTCAATAGAAAATACCGGTGTGCAGATTTCATTAATTTTTTTTAATTTGACTCATTTTTTGAGGTTTTATTTCTATTTTAAATTCAAATATTCAGCATCTTGACTGATATTTTTTACATATTTTAGAAAATAGTATTAATTTAAACTGTTGCCATCTGTATAAACAGCGCAAACAATAATGTTTGCTTCAAATAAAAGAAAAAAAAATATTTACACGTTACTATTATAAACAGAAAAAACCTTCAAATTAGAATTAAATAATTATGTATAAAAAGCAGGCACTTATTGGAAATTACGCCATTAAAACTATATTTACATGTGAATTTTCAAAGAGAAAGGATATTGTAAAATAAATTCATTAACATGCATTAGAAGTTTGAAATAGAAGAAATTGCGTCACATTACACTTATTATGCAAAATGAACAAAAAATAGTATTGCAAAACAGTTTAAATTTAAAAATTGCGCGAGACAAAATATTACAGGTTAAATATTAGATTTTTTCAAAATTTTATTATTTGTCGTTTGATGTGAGGTGTCCAGCTATAAGTATGCAAATTTTCATGTCTCCAACATAATTAGGGGCTGAGTTAGAAAAATTGCTTAAAATACACAAGTTAGACCCCAGAGGGTTAAATATTAGACTTTTTCAAAATTTTATTATTTGCCGTTTGATGTGAGGTGTTCAGCTATAAGTATGCAAAATTTCATGTCTACAACTTAATTAGGGGCTGAGTTAGAAAAATTGCTTAAAATACACAAGTTAGAGCCCAGAGGTTTAAATATGACTTTTTCAAAATTTTATGATTTATCGTGTTATCGCAAGTGTTTAGCTATAAGTATGCAAACATTCATGTCTCCAACTTAATTAGTGGCTGAGTTAGAAAAATTGCTAAAAATACACAAGTTAGAACCCAGAGGGTTAAATATTAGACCTTTTTCAAAATTTTATTATTTGTCGTTTGATGTGAGGATTTCAGCTATAAGTATGCAAAATTTCATGTCTCCAGCTTAATTAGGGGCTGAGTTAGAAAAATTGTTTAAAATACATAAGTTAGAGCCCAGAGGGTTAAATATTAGACTTTTCAAAATTTTAGTATTTGTCGTTTGATGTGAGGTGTTCAGCTATAAGTATGCAAAATTTCATGTCTCGAACTTAATTAAATTAGGGGCTGAGTTAGAAAAATTGCTTAAAATACACAAGTTAGAGCGCAGAGGGTTAAATATTATTTTTTCAAAATTTTATTATTTGCCGTTTGATGTGTTGTGTTCAGCTCTAAGTATGAAAATTTTCAAGTCTCCGATATATATAGTTTCTGAGAACGGGCTCTGTGACAGACGGACAGACAGAGGAGTGAAACGAATAGGGTTGCGTCAGATGAACGAAACTCTAAAAACATGCTGTGGATGACTGTAACAACATCCTAAAATTACATTACCATCAGCGATCTACCAATCCCGAATTTAGTTTATATTCGTTTCATATATTCTTATTCTTTTGTGTGGCCCTGTAAAATAACTATTAATATTATATACAGTAAAACATCTGAATAGCGGACACCCCGAGAAGGCAGAATTTGTCCTCTATTTAGAGGTGACCGCTACTGAGAGTAAAACATGTACAGTTATTTAAGAGTTGGTAATCGAAAAAATGTCCGCTAAATAGAGGTATCCGCTAATCGGGTGTGTCCGCTATGGAGGTTTTATCAGTAAAACCTCTGAATAGCGAACACCTCGGGAGGGCAGAATTTGTCCTCTATTTGGAGGTGTCCGCTACTGACAGTAAAAAATGTACAGTTATTTAAGGGTTGGTAATCGAAAAAATGCCCAATAAATAGAGGTGTCCACTAATCGGGTGTGTCCGTTATGGAGGTTTTACTGCATAATAATATCATCCTTTACAAGAAAATTGCATGCTGTATGATAGACAGACAGACATCCAGAGAAAGATAACATCCCGGAGCAATAAACACTCATGTCTTTTGTTTTAATCATCCACAATTGTATGTCATACAACAGGCTAAAAACGGCCACCGTGGTACGGAGTACTGTATTATTATTTGTTTGCCCACCAAAACTGGTTGCCACGGGTTGTTGCAAGGTTTGTGATCACGTGGTTGAAACTGATCTATTCAATATTAATGCGTGCGTATTTTTTTTTTATTTGCTCCATGTGTTCAAATCAGTTGTCTACGAAAACATCAACCGGTGAAAGTGACGCACACCAAATTTCTGTGACGTATGCAGATAAATTGTGCTTTTTTATCAGTGTTTTCTATATAATTTTTAAACGGTTTGGAACTTATTTTTCATAGTAGGTGCATTCAGTAGGCGACCCTCGTAGGTACCTTCTGGTGCAATCAGAAACGAAATCCGACAAATATTTCTTGAGTTATGCTTGACGAAAGGTTTTTATTAAGCTTTTTTTTTAGTAGGACATGGCGTTAATATCCATCGTAGTAGTAATGTGTCCGGACAGTAATATTTCGCTGAGTATTAGCCTTCACTTCGCTCAGACAACTAGTGATGGGCAGAATGAATGATTTTACTATTCAAATGAATCATTCGGGAATGCTCAAAAGCAAAGCAGCGAACCATTGTTTTTTTAATAAATTCAATTCTACCAGAAATTTTGTACGAAAAAAGAAGCTTCATATTTTAATTAGAATCAGTTTAATAACCCCATAAAAATATAAAACTTCTTACATCAAAATTTCTGAAGATAATTACAGTAGAACCTTGATTATCCGAAGTAACTGGGACCGACCCTCTTTCGGAAAATCGAAATTTTCGGATAATCGAGAATACTTCAATTTTAAGATTAAGGAGAAATATATGGTCTATTTCTTATTATGATAACAATTGCTTAATAAAAATAAAGCAATAACAAAATAGAAGAAGGAATAAATTACCTGAATTTTAATTTTGAAACTAAGTACCTTTTACATATTTCACAATGTTTTGAAACAATGTTTTGTTTGTTGTAGTTTTTATTGCCTTTGCTTTGAAGCTCTATCACAGAGTTTAATATTATTAGTTCACCGGTATCACAGCCGTTCTACTGCTGCAGCCATGCCAAATTTTTTGCAAAACATTCAAAAGCTTCGGAATTGCTAATTTGTTCGTTTTCTTCGTTCCACTCCGCAGCTTACGGGAGCTCAAGTTTAATTCAAAAGAACTCTAAGAAAGGGGATCGAAAGTATTTATATGTACTAGTAGTTCGGAAAGGATCGTTTGCACACAAGGAATATGATAGTTTAAAAAAAAAGAAAAAACCTTTCAAAATGGATTTTGCACACAAGGAATGTGGTAGTAAAAAAACTTTAAAAATGAATTTCGGTTAACCGAGAGTTTCGGTTAAAAGAGTTTCGGATAAAAGAGGTTCTACTGTAATTAAAAATATTACGACGGTTGGCAATTACACTTTTGGTTCTTTTCTTTTTACAAAAATGTCTGGTGATAATTGTTTAACAATATACACAAAGGTTGGAAACTATATTTTTGCGCATGCACGAACAATTTATTCGATAGTGAAATCATTCTTTCCGCCGATCACTAGTTGCGACTACAAATTGCAGCAAGGCGTTTCATTAGTCGTTATATGCGTTTAATTCCAAACAAAATTAACATATCCGTGCATTATTTTTTGTTTTGTACAATCTTGTGTCTCAGTACACATTTATTGGTGCACCCATACTATACTACTATGAAAACGCAGTACAACAAATAATATTAATAATGTGTACCTTACACATAGCTGCCAAGTTCCCATTGATCTTCCGTAATATGTGTATTCATTTGACCCGTTTCGAACCAGAAAATTTATTTAATGAATCTTTATTTATTTAGCTTAAGTTTTCTACACGAGCCCAGATTTTTTTTTTACCTGTGATTTCTCTCACATTCTTTTCACTTATCTGCTCTGAAGGGGTCCTGGGACACAAAAATCTTCAAATTTACTAAAGAATTTTTATTACATTAAAAAATTCTCTCTTTTTCTGCTTAAAATGATGTCATGTTTCTGTCTTAATTAGAACAGGAAATCTACTATCTATATTATAAAGGACAAACATATATGTGCGTAACGCATACGTCATTTTGCGAATGGCAACACTTTGAAATTTGAAATAAAATTTTGGTCTTGCAATTTTCTCTACTACAAATTTTTAAACTTCTAAGCATCCAACATTTTAAATTTTTACACCATCGTATAAGGAAAAAAATTATCTTTTAAATGCAATTTGTTTGAAAGCTGTATCTCAATTTATTTTTGAGATATTAATTTTTTTGTAGTTTTTAATACCATTTTTCTTATCGTGGCAGCAAAAGTACCTCATTTCTATTAAAAGTCATTGAAAGTAAACGGAAAATAGTCGAAAATAGGAGATACTGTATCTTTTTGTTGCCAATTTCACATAAAACCTTAAAAAAAAGTTGAAATTAAAATATGGGCTATGTCAAGAAGATTGTCTGTTATTCCGTGGTAATGACGTCATAGACACACTTTTTTATAGACGAAATTTAAGACTGGATTGTAAAAGGGAATTGCTTTAGCGGATGCAAATGACTTAATTTTATAAAATATATCGCTTTTGATAAATTTCAAAAAATTATTTGATTGTATAATTCGTATTTTCCATATGAAAATTGCTTTTTTAATGTAAGTGGTCAATCTAAAAAATTTATTGCACATAAAAAATTATTAGTTTTCAATTTAAAAAAATGTTTTCACCTATATTCTTTAACCCGGGAAGCCTGGGTACGATCCCCTAGTATATATAAAATCCAAACGGAAATTTCGTTCCGAACGTCTATATTTCGAGTTTTACTGCATGGATTTTGACGGAACTTACACTGTTAGATAGATATCGTTTCAGGGAAGGTTTTAAGCTAGAACACATCGTTCTACGTAGATTAGTTATAGAATTATGAGAGAAAGTTCTGTTATTTTGGGCGAAAGGTTTACCATTATTTGATTGGCGATAAATTTCGTTGATAAATGAATTGAAATGATTGTACATCTCGGAAAAAAACTGTTACTAATTTTATTTAAAAGAAAAAAAAAGGGAAAATGAAAATTAGTTTCGACAAGTGGTAATATTATAAAACGAAAATATCGAATTTAAACATAAAAGGGAATGTTCGTCATGCTTAAAAAATTATTCAATATGAAAGATTACAATTTTAAACTATATTTGGCAATTTATCTCTTGCGTCAGGTTAAGAAAAATGCATCAAAAAAATTTTATATGATAATATCTAAGTAACAATTTTTTTTTTATTTATTTATTTATTTATTTATTTTACTTTTTTTTATTTAACTCGCCCATCATGTGACTTGCAGAAGAAACTAGAAGATGTAATCATAAAAATGACGGTACTTGTGAGTTACATATTGTATGTTTATTTACGATTTCATTTTATGAACTGAGACAAAACAATTTAATTTTAAGCCAAAAATGCATTAGCGTGTCATCGGTTTGAGTGACGTTCACAATATTGGTTATTTTTTAAGTAGACGACTGCGTTTTTGGAAAAGACTAATTCTACTTATATACATAATTCAAATGGAAATTTCATTACTGCTGCTTAGATCTCGAGTTCTGGTGAACTTACACTGCTAGATAGATACTTTTTCGGGGAAGGTTTTAGTATATAAGAAGTCGTTCTACGTTGCTTGGTACTGAATTATGGTTTAAAGTTCTTTAATGAGATGAACATGATAATGAAAATTAACCTTTTAGAAGGTTCTGCCGAATGTATTTCGATGGGACTTGGACTGTTAATTAGATAATTTCCCAGGGAAGGTTTCAGTATACAACATGTCCTTCTACGTTGCTCAGCCATACAGTTTTGGGGGAAATTCTGTAATCTGGTGACACAATTATCACAATTTAGGCTTTTTAAAATGTTATAATACACGGTTATTGATAGAATTTGCATTGTTAGTTTGGCAATTTTTCAGAGATAGTTTTAGTATATAATATATTGTTCGACACTGTTTAGTCATAGAGCAATGGGGTAAATTCTGTAATTTTCCAATGCCCTTTGCGAGGTGGAAGAAATGGGCTTGGCGAGAGAAGGAAAGTTTTCATGCATATTTTCTGTTCAATAATTATATTAGAAGACAATTATCTCTTTTTTACATAAAAAACAGAAATAAATTGTATATAAATAACAAAAATATTAATATTCATAAATAAAAATTTTATAGGAATACATATTTTAAAAAGCATAAAATTCATTTTATTTGTTTTCATACCTGTTCATATCATTTGGCCACAAATCTCACTTTCTGACGCCCGAATTCTGCCAAATTTTTAAACATCTAACCAGCATCCATCGACCTTAAAATCAGGAAAATTGGAGAGTAGACGTAGTTTGTAAAGTATGCATTAATTAAGGGGAGAAATTACGTAATCGAGTCCACAGACAATTGGCATATTTGGTACCGATAACTTACATAATTGAGTCTACCGACAATTGGCGTATTTGGTACCGATAAGTTACATAATTGAGTCTACAGACAACTGGTGTATGTTACCGGGCGTGGTTTGGCGCACAATTAACTTAGGAAAAGGTTTAAGTTGACTCTTTGTTTTTAAACCGGACACCTATTCCATAATCGAGTTTTAAAAATAATTAGCGTAATTTGGGGCACATTTTTTTTTTACAGTCATTTGGCTACTTTTATATTATACCACACGGTACCAAAATGTATACTATTGCGCCATTTATTTCAATCCTAAACGCGCAAAGATTTTTTGGTATTTTTCCAGTATAGGGATCTTGGCGAAATTGAGAAAATAGCTTTGGCGGAGAAGGAAATTTGGCATCATGCTTTCCATGTTTTCTGTGTTTATACAATTTATTTAAAATAAAGATGCTATTTATCTAATTTTATATAGAAATAAAAGTAAAAAAACAAACAATAATATGCATATATAAACAAACAAAAAATTTCATCAAGTTTGTTTTCTTAACTGTTTATATCAATTAGCAATAAATCTCACTTTCTGATGCCCGAATTGCGCCAAGCTGTTTTAAAAAAACGCCAAGGCGCCTATATTGGAAAAGTGCCAAATTTAATTGCAAACCGTGCCAAACATTGTGGCTTCCTATTTGTTGAACCGAACTTCTTTTGACTTTAATTATTATTTAATTGTAACACTGCAAAATAAATTTAATTGACTATTTTTTTAAATTGAAAGTATTTTTTATTATTAAGTAAAATTAAGTTATAACTTTATTTTTCGCTGATTAAAAAATGGAAATGTTTACTGCAGTGCTAAGAGATACTTAGAATTTCATGTGCATAGTTTAAATGGTGATTTAAAAAAATTATAATATGGGAACCGACACCAAATTGGCTAATTTTATCGAGAATGTTTTGGTACAAAATGAAATACATTTGTCGTAGACATGATGGGTGGGGTTAGTGGAGTCTATGCCTTAAGATAGGCCTCCCCACCCGGCAAACCCTGTCGTAGACATGATCGTAAATCTCAATATTCGCCGACTGAAAAGTCTTTAAAATTATTCAGATGAAACAACGAAAAAAATAACTTGCAGTTTCATAAATTTTAAGAATCAATATTCTTATCTATCTATCTACTTCTGCTTCTACTATATATATGTGAGTAAAATGCAAATGGGAAATTCGTCCCGGCTGCATATAACTTCAGCTTACCTGAATGGATTTTGATGAATAATCGAAATAATAGTTAGATAATTTTCCAGGGAAGATTTTAGCCTATAACATATCGTTCTACGTTGCTTATACATAGAACTAGGACTTCCCCCAGAGGGATTAGTCTGAGCGATATTACTGAGAACATAGATTTAATAATAACATGTGGAAGCAAAGAAAATGAGATGTTATCCTTAATTGTCCATATACTGCGAAAAATTGAAATGATGAAAATAAACGAATTGTAGAATTACAAAATCTTATATATAAATTCGTATACACTGTTTAAAAAAATGGGAAATCAAACCATTCAAGACAACCATGCATGGATATAAAATTGAAAGTACGCAATATATTAAAAGTAAAATAGAAAATGAGACACTAATTTACTTATATCGGAATTTTAACTGTATAAAATGATGTCAAGAGCATAATCAGACGCTCCGCACCAATTTCAGTAACTTTAAATGACAAATATATGATGTTTAAAAAGAATGGACTATACTTTATATGGTGTGAGCTCCCCCGGAATAGTTAATATTGTACAATATCTGTTTTCCACGGATGCAATGAGGTTGTCGATAACATTTAAGGAATTCTCTTCTCAAAATCTAATATAGTATCAAAGTACAGAATACATCAAAAGTGGCATGCAATGCTTCGTTAGAGTGTGTTTTAGATATGCTCGATCGGATTTAAATGATGAGTGTATGCTGGCCACTACATATGCTGTATTGTTTTGTTTTCAAACATATTCTGCACAAGTTGAGCTGTATTTAGCATGTATTAAATAAAAGAAATCGGCAATGATTACAACATAAAGTATGACAAAAGATCTGAATATATCGTCTGCATAACTTTTGAGCTGTCAAAGTGTCATTTGAAGTAATTTACAAATCCATACATATTTATTCAGCAAATCATGCAAGCTAACATACGCCAATATGAACCCGATTACAAAATTTCAACAGAATAAGTTAATATATAAAAAATCCAATAATGGTAATTGAGAATATGACCTTATGATAAAATGTCTAGAAAAATGAATCGGATAAAAAATTCATATCACATTTAAAACGGCACTTCCCTCTGTTAGTGGCCTTGGCGAGAGAGAGAAAAGCCTAGAGAAGGAACACTTTAACAAGTACTTTCGGGAAACCTACTCACTGTTTCATACAGGTCTTTATTCAATATTTACACAATTTATTTAATGCTAGGTGGGTATCTATCAGTTTTGTTGCATTTAAATCGCATGTTTTGTGAAGGAAATGCAGCATTATGAAATATTTAAAGTTGCTGTACCTAATAATTCCAAATTAATGGTAATTGAGATCGCTTTCCGTTAATTTCATCTTTTTAAATTTTAAATTTTTTAGAAACCATTCATAGAGACAATTGTATACTTTAAAACTAACCCGAAGCAAAATTTCAAGATTTTGGGCTCAGCAGTAACAGAGAAATAGAAAATTTTTGAAAGTTTTTTGTTTCTGCACTGTTTTATATAGCGACATTTTTAGAAATTGTTCTATTGCGAGAATTTACGTCATGATAAATACAGCCATGTCAATTTTCATTTTTATATTCCTAACAGTTCCATGTTCTCCGTTACTTAGATCATCTTTAGATCTTTTTCGGCTTTGTTTAGTCTTTCTATTTTTTAGAATTCGTTCTACAACGAGCATTTACATGTTATTAATTAATACCATGCCAAAGTTCTAGTTTCTAACCCCAACAGTATCCCAAAAATTTCAGTATTCCAAATAAATCTTAGTTTAGAACCTTTCTAGAAATTTTTACGTTTATCCGTCAAATTGAACCTTTTAGAGAGCGTTCATTACGAGTATTCACATCTTAAAAGTAACTACCGCACCAAATTTAAAGTTTCTAACCCAATCAATATCGCAGAAATCACAATTTTAGAACTTTTTTGCTCCTGCAGCGATGTAGGTTCTTGCACTGACATAAAATTGTCTTTTTTTCGGAGCAGAGATGGCCACCAACATTTAAGTTGGCTATGTAGTTTCAGAGATAACACCTCACAAACGTACAAGCATTAATAATATTATATACTTTATAATATTATAACGCTTTATAATATTAGCATTAGATGTACAGATACAAAAGCCATTTATCTGTTACAAACTAAAGTGCTGGCGTTGCCCAGAATTTGAAGGATGTTTGTTCTGAAAAATCAATTTCAAAATTTAACATACAACACAAAACAAACATTAAAAAAGCAGTCGAAATGTTGTTGAATGAATCATATGAAAACGCTGTATAAAAATGTATAAATGTATATAACAGACGCAAAAGAATACAGCTATAAATGAACTTATTTCAATTTATAATTGGAGCAATAATGTTAAAATACGCCAATATTTCCCTAATCGGGTTTTTATCATGCTTCAATACATTTTTCACACTCATATGACGCTATACTATATCCACCATGCCCTTTATATTTCCAATATGACGTAATATTTTCCTCTTTCACGTGGAAACCTTGAAATAGAAAAGTTATGAATTTATATTAACTTTCATTTAAATTCGTCAAACCATTTATTTCATTTTCATATTTCACGTGAATATCTTGCAATAGAAAAGTTATGACGTAATATTCACCTTTTTTTTTAATTCGGCAAACTATTTATTTCATTTTCATTTTTCACGTGGAAATCTTGCAGTAGAAAATTAATTGTTGTAGTAATAATTTTATTGTGTTTTTTAATTGTTGGCAACTGCCATAACGAAAAATGTTTAAATTTGATAAGAAATTGCTGTTAAATTGGTGGTTTTTTATTAATTAAAAATGAACTATAAGTTATTTCGATTCCGGATTACTTTGGTTGTCTCGGCCATGTTTTAATACAAATGTACGTATCTCTTCACAATTTTGGCTTAAAATTGTGGATTTTTTATAGAATTATAAACAGACAGATAGACAAGTTTTCATTTTTATATATCTCTCTATTCTATAAAAAGTAACTAACGCTGTCACCGCCGCCGCCGCCCCCGCCGGTTTTGAATTTTTTGTGGCCGGAGGTCTTTCTTCCTTAATATTAAGAAAACTATTGCATACAAAAATATGACAATCGGTGGTATTATAGCGAAATGTTTGATCAACACACTAATGCATACAGTTTTCAAATCGAAGAATTATTTTAAGAGATATTTAATTCTAAAATCTGACAAAATCGTTCCATTAAAAAATATATATATATAAGAGCAAAAGCTATACATGGGAATTTAATCATTTTTAGATCATTTTATTCAATAGAAGATCCCGGTCTGCAGATTTCATTCATTTTTTTAATTTGACTCATTTTTTGAGGTTTTATTTCAATTTTAAATTCAAATATTCAGCATTTTGAGAGATATTTTTTACATATTTTAGAAAATGGTATTAATTTAAACTGTTGCCAACTGTATAAACAGCGCAAACAATAATGTTTGCTTCAAAATAAAAAAAAAAATATTTACACGTTACTATTATAAACAGAAAAACACCTTCAAATTGGAATTAAATAATTAGGTGTAAAAATCAGGCACTTATTGGAAATTACGCCATAAAAACTATATTTACATGTGAATTTTAAAAGAGAAAGGATATTGTAAAATAAATTCATTAACATGCGTTAGAAATCTGAAATAGAACAAATTACGTCACATTACACTTATTATGCAAAATGAACAAAAAAAAGTATTGCAAAACAGTTTAAATTTAAAAATTGCGCGAGACAAAATATTAGAGGTTAAATATTAGATTTTTTCAAAATTTTATTATTTGCTGTTTGATGTGAGGTGTTCAGCTATAAGTATGCAAAATTTCATGTCTCCAACTTAATTAGGGGCTGAGTTAGAAAAATTGCTTAAAATACACAAGTTAGAGCCCAGAGGGTTAAATAATAGACTTTTTCAAAATTTTATTATTTGTCGTTTGATGTGAGGTGTTCAGCTATAAGTATGCAAAATGGCAAAATGTCATGTCTCCAACTTAATTAGGGGCTGAGTTAGAAAAATTGCTTAAAATACACAAGTTAGAGCCCAGAGGGTTAAATATTAGACTTTTTCAAAATTTTATTATTTTCCGTTTGATGTGTGGTGTTCAGCTATAAGTATGCAAATTTTCAAGTCTCCGACATATATAGTTTCTGAGAACGGGCTCTGTGACAGACGGACAAACAGACAGACAAAGGAGTGAGACAGGTAGGGTTTCGTTATATGAACGAAACTCTAAAAACATGCTGCGGATGACTGTAACAACATCCTAAAATTACATTACAATCAGCGATCTACCAATCCCGAATTTATTTTATATTCGTTTCATATATTCTTATTCTTTTGTGCGGCCCTGTAAAATAATTATCAATATTATATACAGTAAAACCTCTGAATAGCGGACACCCCGAGAATTCAGAATTTGTCCTCTATTTAGAAGTGACTGCTACTGAGAGTAAAACATGTACAGTTATTTAAGAGTTGGTAATCGAAAAAATGACCGCTAAATAGAGGTATCCGCTAATTGGGTGTGTCCGCTATGGAGGTTTTACCAGTAAAACTTCTGAATAGCGAACACCTCGGGAGGGCAGAATTTGTCCTCTATTTGGAGGTGTCCGCGACTGAGAGTAAAAAATGTGCAGTTATTTAAGGATTGGTAATCGAAAAAATGCCCGCTAAATAGAGGTGTCCACTAATCGGGTGTGTCTGTTATGGAGGTTTTACTGCATAATAATATCATCCTTTACAAGAAAATTGCATGCTGTATGATAGACAAACAGACATCCAGAGAAAGATAACCTTTCGGATCAATAAACACTCATGTGTTTTGTTTTAATCATCCACAATTGTATGTCATACAACATGCCAGATTTTATACAACAGGCTAAAAACGGTCAGCGTGGTACGGAATACTGTATTATTATTTGTTTGCCCACCAAAACTGGTTGCCACGGGTTGTTGCAAGG
Source organism: Maratus speciosus (assembly GCA_963932465.1). NCBI lineage: Eukaryota > Metazoa > Arthropoda > Arachnida > Araneae > Salticidae > Maratus > Maratus speciosus. The sequence goes on along the minus strand of OZ010799.1, from coordinate 217,808,557 downwards.
TTTGTGATCACGTGGTTGAAACTGATCTTTTCAATATTACTGCGTGCGTATTTTTTCTTATTTGCTCCATGTGTTCAAACCAGTTCTCTACGAAAACATCAACCGGTGAAAGTGACGCACACCAAATTTATGTGACGTATGCAGATAAACTGTGCTTTTTTAAGAGTTTTTTCTATATAATTTTTAAACGGTTTGGAACTTATTTTTCATAGTAAGTGCATTCAGTAGGCGACCCTCATAGGTACCTTTTGGTGCAATCAGAACCGGATTCCGACAAATATTTTTTGAGTTATGCTTGACGAAAGGTTTTTATTAGGCTTATTTTTAGTAGGACATGGCGTTAATATCCATCGTAGTAGTAAAGTGTCCGGACAGTAATATTTCGCTGAGTATTAGCCTTCGCTTCGCTCAGACAATTATGTTTTAAAGTTATATAATCAGACGAACCCGATAATGAAACATTAGCCTTTTTAAAAGATTCAACCGAATTGATTACGATGGAATTTTCACTGTTAGTTAGATAATTTTTCAGGCAAGGTTTTAGCATATACTGTACCTTTCTGCATGGATTAATAAGAGACGTGTGGTGGAAAGTTCTATAATCAGCTGAACCCGATTATGAAAATTTAGCATTTTTAAGAAGTTCTAAAGGACGGATTTTGATAGGAATTCCATTATTAGTTAGATACCTATTCAGGCATGGTTTTAGTAGTTTGGATATTGTTCTACGTTGTTTAGTCATAAAGTAATGGCGGAAAGTTCCATAATCATAAGAAACCTATTATGAAAGATAAGAGTTTTCAAAAAGTTCTAGATGGCGGATATTGATAATACTTGCTTTGTTGATTAAACAATGTTTGGGGAGGTTTTAGTTTATTGCGTATCATTCTACGTTGCTTAGCAATAGAATTATTGGGGAAAGTTCTATAATCAGATGGACCCCAATATGAAAGATTAGCCTTTTCAAAAGATTCAGCCGATGGATTTCGATTGAATTTGCACTGTTTGTTAGATAATTTTTCAGGCATCGTTTTAGTATATACTATGCCCTTCTGCATTTTTTAATAATAGCGATGTAGTGCAAAGTTCTGTAATCAGTTGAACGCGATTATGAAAATTTAGTACTTTAAAAAAGTTCTACAGAACGGATTTTGATAGGAATTTTATTGTTAGGTAGATACCTATTCAGATATGGCTTTAGTATTTTGCATAGTGTTCTACTTTGCTTAGTCATAAAGTAATGGCGGAAAGTTCCATAATCATCTGAAACCGATTATGAAAGATTAGATTTTCATAAAAGTTCTAGATGGCGGATATTGATAATACTTCCTTTGTTGATTAGACAATGTTTGGGGAGGTTTTAGTTTATTACGTATCATTCTACGTTGCTTAGTTATAGAATTATGGGGGAAATTCTATAATCAGATGGACCCCAATATGAAAGATCTTGGGATGAAATTTGCATTATTAGTTAACTATTTTTTCAGGGTTTGTCTTATTATATTGAATATTGTACTATCATTCTTTACCAAATTCCACTGTGATTTAACAACTAAAAGGGTTAAGACCTTAATAGCTGAAAATTTGTCGGCACATTAGAAAGTGTCATAGCACAATGGCGTTCATATCGTTTACAGCAGCGCGGAAAAACGTTCCAGGTAAGGTTCCATATCGCTTTAAATCACAATATCATATTCACTGATACATTTTGTTTGATTCAAGGTTCGTTTGGATAAACAGACCAGCGTAGCGGGCATAGCTTGCAAGTTATATATATAAAATCCAAACGGAAATTTCGTTCCGAACATCTATATTTCGAGTTCTACTGCATGGATTTTGACGGAACTTACACTGTTAGATAGGTATAGTTTCAGGGAAGGTTTTAAGCTAGAACACATCGTTCTACGTAGATTAGTTACAGAATTATGACGGAAAGTTCTGTTATTTTGAGCGAAAGGTTCACCATTATTTTATTGGCGATGAATGTTTTGATAAATGAATTGAAATAGCTATACATCTCGGAAAAAAAAAACTGTTACTAATTTTATTTAAAAGAAAAAAAAAGAAAAGAAAAAAAGAGAGAAAATGAAAAACAGTTTTGACGAGTGGTAATATTGGAAAGCGAAAATATGGAATTTAAACATGAAAGAGAATGTTCGTAATGCTTAAAACTTTATTCAATATGAAAAGATTGCAGTTTTAAACTATATTTGGCAATTTATCTCTTGCGTACGGTTAAGAAAAATGCATGAGAAAATTTTATAAAATAATATCTGAGTTACATTTTTTTTTTATATTTAATTCAACCATCATGTGACTTACAGAAGAAACTAACAGATGTAATTGTAACAAGTTGGAAATTGCTCGTCAAACGTGGCAAATGAGGTGCGTTCGTACTATAACTAGTTTTATAATTATTTTTTGCACCCCATATTGTACTGAATGTATATTTTTTTGCGCTTCATAAGTGCATAGTCTGTAACATCATTAAAATGCACTTACAATAATTTTTTTCCCCATTCCCCGTAATGTAACGGAAAACTTTTGACTGTCCCTGTAATTAAACTATGCATTCGATTTTCATAAAATTTGAAATGGCTCGACAAAATTTTGCAGCAATTATATATTTAAAATTTCTGACAATTCGGAAGGCTGTAAAATCATTAAAATGCATTTGCAATAATTTTTTCCCATTGGCCATAATGTAACGGAAAACTTTTGGGTATCCCTGTAATTAAACTATACATCCGATTTTCATAAAATTGGAAATGGCTCAACGAAATTTTGCAGCAATTATATATTAAAAATTTCAGACCATTCGGAAGGCTGTAAAATCATTAAAATGCATTTGCTATATTTTTTTTCCCATTGGCCGTAATGTAACGGAAAACTTTTGGGTGTCCCTGTAATTAAACTATACATCCGATTTTCATAAAATTGGAAATGGCTCGACAAAATTTTGCAGCAATTATATATTAAAAATTTCAGACCATTCGGAAGTCTGTAACATCATTAAAATTCACTTGCAATAATTTTTCCCATTGGCCGTAATGTAAAGAAAAACTTTTGACTGTCCCTGTAATTAAACTATACATCCGATTTTCATAAAATTGGAAATGGCTCGACAAAATTTTGCAGCAATTATATATTAAAAATTTCAGATCATTCGGTCGGGTAGTTTTCGCTCTGTTATATGCGGACGGACAGACAGACGGACGGACAGACGGACGGACAGACAGACGGACTGAACGACGACTATAGGTGCTACGTATTTATATAATTACGAACGCACCTAAAAATGACGGTACTTGTGAGTTACATATTGTATGTTTGTTTACGATTTCATTTTATCGCCAAACGATTTAATTTTAAGCCAAAAATGCATGAGCGTGCCATCGGTTTGAGCGACGTTCACAATATTGTTATTTCTCAAGTAGACGACAGCATTTTTGGAAAAATACAATTCTACTTATATATATATATATACATATATATATATATTAGGGGGTTCTGTCCCCTGCAAGCTACGCTCGCCAACACCCGTTCAGACACCGCAGAATCTAAAAACACGCTAATCTGATGGGTTTTAAAAATATTAGAGAAAATTGAATTATACTGAAAAAAGCTGTGAAGATCTCCCTGTAAACGGGTTTCCATTCAATTCCCTTTGATTGCAAAAATTTAAGGACGAATCAGTTGCTGTTAACCCATTAACCGCTGACGTTGCGTTCACGCAACAGTCAAAATAATTGCTCACGCAATGGATTAATTACATTGGCACCACTATTTTAGAATTTAAAAAAAAAAATGTCCTATTTATTGCAGGAATTTTGCTATTTTAGTAAAGCGAAATTTACCTTACTGAATTTGTGGTGGGAAACTACTTTCAACAGGAAATTTGAAAATTTCTATCGTAATAGTTTTGGCGGTTAATGGGTTAAGACATCCAATGGTTGTTTTCGTTTTTGATTAAAGAGGATCAGTTAAACATTTGAAAAGAAGCTAAAATAAAATAAATTAAGTATAAGAGTCTTTGTTTCCCGGTATTTTAAAACAATCTCTATAACAATAGCCTAAGTTATGTGACTCTGATCAACAGTTCCAGGCGGACCACTTCGCTTTTTATACTCTAGGTGCCATTTTGGTACTTTAATGTTAGCCAGTCACAGGTGATAAGTCGTCAAATATTATTCTATCGCCATCATTTCATTTGTATTATAATAGTTCAAGTCGTCAACTGCCATAAACAAATACGGTCTGATCCCTTCGCCGTTCATATGAAAGTTTGGCAAAGATGTCATATACGTCCCATACTGGCGTTATTTTTTAACGACGTCAAATTTGGGAAACGCATCAACAGCATAAACAGCAACATCCGGCTTACCATATCAAGCAAAATAACGATACTTTGGCGCCAGTTATGTGCCCGTTCCGTATATGACATTGGCGTCAGAAAAAAATCGCACCAATATGGGACCGTAAGTTTTCAATTTTGACTAAAAAATCAAAATTTTTTGCGAATAAAACTACATAAAAGTTGCCATAGTCGCAAAGAATTATAGGTACTGTTACGCTAGCAGGATGCAAATCTCGCCAATAGCTTTTTTTCAACTCGCCAGCTAGCATTTTTTTTTTTCGGGTGGTAATATTTGGCCAGATACGCACCGCATGTTTGGCGTGATTTTTATTTTTTTACGAAAATTTGGCGAAAACCTCGTTTTCAAATACTCGTTACATATTATGCATTTTTGGCATTCCTTAGATAGCCCGACGACCAAAAATCTATCGCCAAACTATAAGATTAAATGCCAATAATGGTTGATCGTAAATGTCACATTCACTTGATTTTAAGCAAGTTACACGTGTTTACGTCATCAAGTGATTTTTATTCCGACGTTTTATTCGTATATTTATTAATGTTATACTAATTTATTTGTTCTTTCGTTATCTACCCTATATATATAAAATCCTAATGAATCGAATTGAAACGAATTTATATAATGATTCTATGAAACGACTGATTAAACAACTGATTACGTTTCACGGCGATTTCGCCTAAAATATGGAATACTTTGCGATGAAATTAACACCCAAAATCCGTATTGATCCACAGATCTCAAAACTGGTATTAAAATTTTAAAATGAGATTTAGTTTTTGAAATATTAATTTTTTTCTGACTTTAAATACTTTTTTTCTAATGATGGCAACTCAAATTTTAATCATAACAAATACTTTTTTTCATATTTTAGAAAAGGTTATTTTAAATTAATTTGGCGACGAGTTTGGCCTCCCTTAAATGTATGCTAAGAAATTCATCATGTTACTTTTATTCAGAATTCAATTTGTATTTAATTATCATTTTATTTAATACAAAACTTTCATTTAAAACTGAAACCTTTAAAATAAATGGCTTTTACTTCATTCTTTTTTTTTAAACGAAACGAAAAGGAAAATATTAAACACAGATGTCATATACGCAATGGGGTACCTAATTAGTTCCAAAATGGCGTTATTTTGCCTGACATGGTATCCCGGCTATTGTTGCTTATTTATTAATAAATGTTTATTTGAATTTATTTTCTTTTTATTTACAAAAAATGTTATAAATTGTTTTGTTCTATAGTTATTAATTAATTTTTTTTATTTATTGTTATTTCATTTTAAAAATAACAGAAAATAATTTAAAAATACATATGTAACAGGTATTTGAAAACGAGGTTTTCGCCAAATTGTCGTAAAAAAAAAATCACGCCAAACCCGGTGCGTATGTGACAATGCAACAAATCATGAGATTTAATTTCCACTTCAAAGCAACGTTTTAATGTTATTACTTCTCCCGTCGACCAATTTCGACAAATTATATAAATAGCCAAATTATACAAATTGACATATATATATATTTTTTAAATAACAAAAGAACAAATAAATTTGTATAACATTAATAAAAATACAAATAAAACGTCGAAATAAAAATCACTTGATGGCGTGAACATGTGTAACTTCCTTAAAGTCAAGTGAATGTGACATTTAAGATCAACCATTATCGTTATTCAATCTTATAGTTTTGCGACAGATTTTTGATCGATGGGATAACCAAGTAGCACCATTTTAATTTACCTCTCGAAAAAAAAAAATGCTAACTGTCGAGTTAAAAAAAAGCTATTGGCGAGATTTTCACCCGGCTAACATAAAAGTACCATTCTTTGTGATCATGGCAACTTTTATGTAGTTTTATTCGAAAAAATAATTTTGATTCTTTAATCAAAATGGAAACCTTTCTTATGAAAAGCGAAGGAATCAGCCCGTTGTTTACGGCAGTTACATGACTTGGACTATTATAATATAAACGAAATAATGGGGCTAAAACAATATTCGGCGACTTATCACACCTGTGGCTGGCTAACATTAAAGTACCAAAATGGCCGCCTGGAATATAAAAAGCGAAGGGATCCGCCTGGAGCTGTTGATGATAGTCACATGACTTAGGCTATTATTATAGACAATGTTTTCAATATTAAAAACAGCGCAAAGAATAATATTTCCTAACGATTAAAAATTTATTTTCATGTGACTATTAAAAACAGAAAAAAAAACTTTAAAATTACTATTAAATGAGTACGTGTAAGTACGTGTGGGTACGTGAGGCAGGAAAATATTGAAAATTATGTCCTAAAAATTGTATTTACACGTGAATATTAAAAGGGAAAGGAAACTTTAAAATAATAAATACATTAAAATGCGTTTAACCCTTTTACGGACAAGGCACTTCAATTCGTAAAATCTTGAAATCAGTGAATGGCACCAGAATTTACAAACAAATTTCGAAATACAAAAATGATTTTGTTCACTTACTTAATAAAAGGGAAATTTTCATCCCAATATTCTGATGCTAATGTGGCACTTAAGAATTAAAATTAAGTGGTCCAAAAATGAACCACCACCCTTGAAGGGTTAAAGCAACAAATTTTAGTAATTGTATTGTGTCAATCGTTTTTATAACGCTGTTAAAAAATACAGAGAGACAAAGACTCTGTTTACTTAATTCATTTTATTTTAGCTTCTTTTCAAATATTTAACTGATGTTCTTTAACCAAATACGAAAACAACCATTGGATGTCTTAACAGCAACTGATTCTACCTTAAATTTTTGCAATCAAAGGGAATTGAATGGAAACCCGTTTACAGGGAGATCGCTTCAGGTTTTTTCAGTATAATCCAATCTTCTCTAATCTTTTTAAAACCGATCAGATTAGCGTGCTTTTAGATTCTACAGTGTCTGAACGGGGGTTGGCGAGCGTAGCTTGCAGGGGGCAGAGCCCCCTAGTTTAAAATAAAAATTATGTCAATTTGTATAATTTGGCGAGTGTTTTGGCGAAATAACTAAGTAGTACTGTATTTCTTAATTATTTTCTATTATTTTCTAAAGGAAATATAAAAAAAATAATTAATAATCATACAACAAAATAATTTATATAATTTGTAAAAAGAAATAAAAGTAAATAAACATTTATTATCAAATAAACTACAACAGCCGGGTTACCATGTCAACCTTTTCTGAAAAAAAAAATATCTGTTTGATTAAAATTTGAGTCGCCATCATTAGAAAAATGTATATAAAATTAGAAAAAAAAAATTAATATTTCGAAAACTAATTCGAATTTAAAAATTCTAATACCAGTTTTGAAATCTGCGGATCAATATTCATTTTTGGTGGTAATTTCATCGCAAAGTATTCCATATTTTAGAAGAAATCGCCGTGAAACATAATCAGTTGTATAATCAGTCGATTCATACTTCCGTTTTATACTTCCGTTTCATAAATTCGTTTCATTAGGATTTTATATATATAGGGTAGATTTTGACGATTTATTCGTATATTTATTAATGTTATACTAATTTATTTGTTTTTTCGTTATTTAAAGTAAAAATTATGTCAATTTGTATAATTTGGCGAGTATTTTGGCGATTTATATAATTTGGCGAAATTGGTCGACGGAATAACTAAGTAGTACTGTATTTCTTAATTATTTTCTATTATTTTCTAAAGGAAATATAAAAAAAATAATTAATAATCATAGAACAAAATAATTTATATAATTTGTAAAAAGAAATAAAAGTAAATAAATATTTATTAAGAAATAAACAACAAGAGCCGGGTTATCATGTCAACCTTTTCTGAAAAAAAAAAATAAATATGTTTGATTAAAATTTGAGTTGCCATCATTAGAAAAATGTATATTAAAGTTAGAAAAAAATTAATATTTCGAAAACTAATTCGAATTTAAAAATTCTTATACCAGTTTTGAAATCCGCGGATCAATATTGATTTTAGGTGTTAATTTCATCGCAAAGTATTCCATATTTTAGGAGAAATCGCCGTGAAACATAATCAGTTGTTTAATCAGTTGATTCATACTTCCGTTTCATACTTCCATTTCATAAATTCGTTTCATTAGGATTTTATACATATTAGGGGATCGTACCCGGGCTTCCAGGGTTAAAGAATATAGGTGAAAACCTTTTTTTTTTTTTTTACTGAAAACTAACAATTTTTTTATATGCAATAAATTTTTTAGATTAACCACTTACATTAAAAAAGCATTTTTCATATGGAAAATACGAATTACACAATCAAATACATTTTTGAAATTTATCAAAAGCGATATTTTCTTATTAGCCGCATGCTGAGAGTTATTTGCCAAGATTTTACTACTTATGGCATTCTTTTATATTCTGATAATTTCAGAGCTTGTACATGTCTGGTAAATTTGTGTTTTATTTGTTATTTTATTTATTTATTCATAGGGAAGTTTTTGTATAGTAATTAGCTGTAAGAAAACGATGAACTCTTTATTTTGTTTTAAGGGCAAAGGGGCAATCTTTCGTAATCGAGCTCCGCGCGATATAGATAAATTAAAAAAATGTTTCATGCTTTAAAATTGTTTTTAATACCATAGACAATCAGTAAACTGAGATGAACTTTGCAAACAAATTCCATTAAAAAAAATCCTATTTGGTGATCTAAAAATTTAAATTGTACGATTACAAATATGTTAGATTTGTGTTTTTTCAATATTATTCTTTTATTTGTTTATAAAAGAAGTATTAATTTCGTTAATTTGTCTTTCACAAATATGTTAGTTTGGTGTTTTTTTTTAATATTATTCTTTTATTTGCTTATAAAGGAAGTATTAATTTCATTATGCAAAAATAGTCAGAAACAAATGCTGAACAATGTTTGTTGCTTTATGTGCAAAATGTTTATTATTTTATGTATTGAAACCGGCACGTGATAAAATAAACGTAAAAAAAAATTATGCTTAAAAATTTGAATACAGTTTTTAAACAAATTGCATTTGAAAGTACATTTATTTCCCTATGCGACAAAAATTGAAAATGTATGATGGTCAGAAGATTGAAAAAATGCAGTAGCGAAAATTTCAAGACCAAAATTTGATCGTGAAGTATTGCCATTCGCAAAATGACGTCAGCGTTACGCACAGATACGTTTGTTCTTTATAATATAGATACATAATCAATAAAATATAATAAAGATCAGTTATTAGGTTGTGGTTATCAATTGAGGCTCTTATGCTTGGATTTCCGGAATGAAAACAGCAATTTTCACCTTCTAAAAATTTGTATACGCACTTCTCATATCGATATTCATCATTTTTTTTTAAATGTATTTTGTTTGATCATTTAAAAATCATTTTAACTCAAAACTTGAAGTCAAGATTGCCAGCAACATCTTTTATATGAACAGACGCACTCTTTATTTGAGATTCTAATCTCAATTTTGGAGAGTAAAAATTTCCGTAATTTATGGTTTTTAGACGCATATGTGTTAAAAGGCTTAGTTTTATCTAAGAAAATGATCGTTTTCTTTTAAATATGACTTCATTTTCACTTAAATAAGCATTTCGCCTAGTGTCTGAAACTTAGGATTAGTACACATGCAGAAAGAAAATCACTATAGAAATTTATGAGGAAAAATGCGTGTTTTCAAAAGCAGTATGTCATTTTCCGTTATTATGCCCCTAATATAATATTCTGCTCCTAATGGGATTTTGCGCCCCTAAATCCTATACAACAATTTTTATCAACAATTTTGAATTTTTAATCAGAAAATAGAATGAATAAAGTTTAAAATACCTCATTATTTCTCTCTTGTCTGCAGCAATGAAAGCTATCTAATTTTCATCATTTTGAAGAAATATTATAAAATGCTTTTAAAATTCAAATATAAAAGTGGGGACATTTAAAAAACAAACAGATAGTGCGACCACATCTACAAAAGAAGAGCTTTCAGTTTAAAAATATATATATTAGTAAAATTGGTTCAGCAGAAAGATCAGGGCAGATGACTAAAAAACACACTTGTGTTTTACATATATAGATTATATAAAATTAGGAAAAATTAAATTAAGCAAATTATGTTATTTTGATAAAATTATAGTAGAATGTCCTAAAGAATAGCATTAAAATTTTATTGTTCGAGAGAATTTTTGACAAAAACTTTAGGAACACGATATTATTTTAAACCACGAATTATTTGTTTGCTTGTCTAACTCGGCGAAGCAAATCCATCCAGGCAAGAATCATCAATTTCTGTAATATAAATCGCTATTATTTGCATGTCACCTCTCTTTTATAAAGACACTCTATATTTTTGTAAAATATTGCGTTTATCAGTGTGTGCTTTCGATTACATTATTTTCAAAAGTGAAGCATTTTCACCTGTGAAGAGTTTCAAAGCAGCTGGGCTGTGAAAATGACGCACTTCTACAAAACATAATTCAGGTTTAAGAATGCTTTTTTATAAAATGACGTCATTTGCATCCGCTAAAGCAATCTACTTTTACTACGCAGTCTTAAACTTCGTCTATAGAAAAATGTGCATATGACGTCATTATCACGGAATAACTGACAATATTCTTGACATAGCCCATATTTTATATTTAACTATTTTTTCAGGTTTTATGAGAAATGGCAACAAAAATATACAGTATGTCCTATTTTCAACTATTTTCCGTTTACTTTCAATGACTTTCAATAGAAATGAGGTATTTTTGTTGCCACGATAAGAGAAATGGTATTAAAAACTGCAAAAAATTAATATCTCAAAAATTAATTGAGATACAACTTTCAAACAAATTGCATTTAAAAGAGCATTTTTTTCCTTATACAACGGTGTAAAAATTTAATATGTGCGATGTTTAGAAGTTTAAAAATTTGCAGTAGAGAAAATTGCAAAACCAAAATTTCATTTCAAATTTTAAAGTGTTGCCATTCGCAAAATGACGTATGCGTTACGCACAGATATGTTTGTCCTTTATAATATAGATAGGGTAGATATATATATATATAATTCAAATGGAAATTTCATTCGGGCTGCCTAGAACTCGAGTTCCGCTGAACCTACACTGTTAGATAGGTAATTTTTCAGGGAAGGTTCTAGTACATACGTCATTCTACGTTGGTTGGTATTGAATTATGGTTTAAAGTTCTTTAATGAGATGAACCTGATAATGAAAAACTAGCCTTTTGAAAAGATTCTGCCGAATGTATTTCGATGGAACTTGGACTGTTAATTAGATAATTTTCCAGGGAAGGTCTCAGTATATAATAAGCTCTTCTATATTGCTCAGTCATACCGTTTTAGGGGAAATTTTGTAGCCTGGTGTACGCAATTATCAAAATAGCCTTTTTAAAAATTAAAATAAACGGTTTTTGATAGAATTTACATTATTAGTTTGGCAATTTTTCAGAGATAGTTTTAGTATATAACTAGCAGGCCCGTCCGGCGTTTCCCGGGGTTTGTATATAATAACTATAAACAAAACCTAAGTTTCTATGATTTTATATCTTTGGAAATTCTTTTAAATGAACCTAATTTCGGAGGCCCTCATTGACTTCCGCACCTTCTATTGTGTTCCCATCAAACTTTTTCCCGAACGAAAAGTGTAATCTAGATCCCCACTACCCATGGCAGTATTTACCGGAAGTTCCTGCACGTGCCGAAGACAATCGAAATCCAGATCGGATAGATCGGATAGAAAAGAGGCATGTTATTAACAATTTAGTGCATAAAAACTAAAAGGAGTCCAGGGGCCCCGGCTCTTAAAAGTTAAAAATCTGAGCCTCAGGTGCATCAGGACGTGTCTTGGAACAATCACTAATGAAGTTTCAGACTTCTACGTGAGATAGATTTTGCTATCTATCGCCGACAGACACACACACACAGAGCGATTTCTTCTTTTATTAGTATAGATAACCATATATATACATATATATCACTTTAAAACGAAACTTTGAGTATTAAAAGACGTTCAAATCTAAAACTTTCATCGAGAAATACCTCATTATCTTATATGAAAAATATAAAGCAATCTATAAAATAATAAAAAAAAACACAAATACTATTTGGGACGCGAAGGATTCAAACCCTTAACACCTGGTCTCGAGTTCAATGCTCTATCTATTCAGCCGTCTAGCTTACACTTCACTTGCAACAGATTACTTTTATAATTAACACTATAATTAATGAAATCCATGATCTGTTCCTGAACGCGCTGAATGTTTATTCTATCCACGATACAGATCTACTCCATGTTCCTGTCTCCTGAGCTCGCGCGCGCGGCGCGCGTGCATCTTGAACACACCCATTGCTATCACGGTTTATTTAATTTCTTCTGACAAAAATTTATACAGCCAACCAACCGAAAGCAAGCGGATTAAAAAAAGCCGAGAAAAAAGTGTATTTTCGATGACAGTGAGTTGCGTTTGTAAATTAATTACTCAGCTATTAATTAGAATATTAAAATTCTGAAAGTCAGGTGCATTAGGAGAGGCCTTGGACTCTTTTGAGAAAAATTTTGAGCCTCGTACGTGCCGTAGATTTTGCTAGCCATCGCCGACATACACACACACACATACACACACACACACACACAGAGCGATCTGTTCTTTTATTATTATATAGATATATTGTTAGAGACTGTTTAGTCATAGAGCAATGGGGTAAATTCTGTAATTTTCCAATATAGTTGCCAGGAGCAAAAAATGAGCTTGGCGAGAGAACGAAAGTTTTCATGCATATTTTCTGTTCAATAATTATGTAATTTATTTACTATAAAGAAGACATTTATCTCTTTTTCATATAAAAACAGAAGTAAATTGTGTATAAATAACAAAATACTAGGACTTCCCTCAGAGGGATTAGTCTGAGCGATATTACTGAGAACATAGATTTAATAATAACATGTGGAAGCAAAGAAAATGAAATGTCATCTTTAATTGTCCATATACTGCGAAAAATTGAAATGATGAAAATAAACGAATTGTAGAATTACAAAATCTTATATATAAATTCGTATACACTGTTTAAAAAAATGGGAAATCAAACCATTCAAGACAGCCATGCATGGATATAAAATTGAAAGTACGCAATATATTAAAAGTAAAATAGAAAATGAAACACTAATTTACTTATATCGGAATTTTAACTGTATAAAATGATGTCAAGAGCATAATCAGACGCTCCGCACCAATTTGAGTAACTTTAAATGGCAAATATATGATGTTTAAAAAGAATGGATTATACTTTATATGGTGTGTGCTCCCCCGGAATAGTTAATATTGTACAATATCTGTTTTCCACGGATGCAATGAGGTTGTCGATAACATTTAAGGAATTCTCTTCTCAAAATGTAATATAGTATCAAAGTACCGAATACATCAAAAGTGGCATGCAATGCTTCGTTAGAGTGTGTTTTAGATATGCTCGATCGGATTTAAATAATGAGTGTATGCTGGCCACTACATACGCTGTATTGTTTTGTTTTCAAACATATTCTGCACAAGTTGAGCTGTATATAGCATGTATTAAATAAAAGAAATCGGCAATGATTACAACATAAAGTATGACACAAGATCTGAATATATCTTCTGCATAACTTTTGAGCTGTCAAAGAGTCATTTGAAGTAATTTACAAATCCATACATATTTATTCAGCAAAGCATGCCAGCTAACATACGCCAATATGAACCCGATTACAAAATTTCACCAGAATAAGTTAATATATAAAAAATCTACTAATGATAATTGAGAATATGACCTTATGATAAAATGTCTAGAAAAATGAATCGGATAAAAAATTCATATCACATTTAAAACGGCACTTCCCTCTGTTAGTGGCCTTGGCGAGAGAGAGAAAAGCCTAGAGAAGGAACACTTTAACAAGTACTTTCGGGCAACCTACTCACTGTTTCACACAGGTCTTTAGTCAATATTTACACAGTTTATTTAATGCTAGGTGGGTATCTATCAGTTTTGTTGCATTTAAATCGCATGTTTTGCGGAGGAAATGCAGCATTATGAAATATTTAAAGTTGCTGTACCTAATAATTCCAAATAAATGGTAATTGAGCTCGCTTTCCGTTAATTTCATCTTTTTAAATTTTAATTTTTTTAGAAACCATTCATAGAGACAATTGTATATTTTAAAACTAACCCGAAGCAAAATTTCAAGATTTTGGGCTCAGCAGTAACAGAGAAATAGAAAATTTTTGAAAGTTTTTTGTTTCTGCACTGTTTTATATAGCGACATTTTTAGAAATTGTTCTATTGCGAGAATTTACGTCATGATGAATACAGCCATGTCAATTTTCATGTTTATATTCCTAACAGTTCCATGCTCTTCGTTACTTAGATCATCTTTAGATCTTTTTCCGCTTTGTTTAGTCTTTCTATTTTTTAGAATTCGTTCTACAACGAGCATTTACATCTTATTAGTTACTACCATGCCAAAGTTCTAGTTTCTAACCCCAACAGTATACCAAAAATTTCAGTATTCCAAATAAATCATAGTTTAGAACCTTTCTAAAAATGTTTACGTTTATCCGTCAAATTGAACCTTTTAGAGAGCGTTCATTACGAGTATTTACATCTTAAAAGTAACTACCGCACCAAATTTAGAGTTTCTAACCCAATCAATATCGCAGAAATCACAATTTTAGAACTTTTTTGCTCCTGCAGCGATGTAGGTTCTTGCACTGACATAAAATAGTCTTTTTTCGGAGCAGAGATGGCCACCAACTTTTTTTTAAGTTGGCTATGTAGTTTCAGAGATAATACCTCACAAACGTACAAGCATTAATAGTATTATATACTTTATAATATAACGCTTTATAATATTAGCATTAGATGTATACAGATACAAAAGCCATTTATCTGTTACAAACTAAAGTACCGGCGTTGCCCAGGATTTGAAGGATGTTTGTTCTGAAAAATCAATTTCAAAATTTAACATGCAACACAAAACAAACATTAAAAAAAGCAGTCGAAATGTTGTTGAATGAATCATATGAAAACGCTATATAAAAATGTATAAATGTATATAACAGACGCAAAAGAATACAGCTATAAATGAACTTATTTCAATTTATAATTGGAGCAATAATGTTAAAATACGCCAATATTTCCCTAATCGGGTTTTTATCATGCTTCAATACTTTTTCACACTCATATGACGTTATACTATATCCTCCATGCCCTTTATATTTCCAATATGACGTAATATTTTCCTCTTTCACGTGGAAACCTTGAAATAGAAAAGTTATGAAGTTATATTCACTTTCATTTAAATTCGTCAAACCATTTATTTCATTTTCATATTTCACGTGAATATCTTGGAATAGAAAAGTTATGACGTAATATTCAACTTTTTTTTTTAAATTCGGCAAATTATTTATTTCATTTTCATTTTTCACGTGGAAATCTTGCAGTAGAAATTTAATTGTTTTAGTAATAATTTTATTGTGTTTTTTAATTGTTGGCAACTGCTATAACGAAAAATGTTTAAATTTGATAAGAAATTGCTGTTAAATTGGTGGTTTTTTATTAATTAAAAATTAACTATAAGTTATTTCGTTTCCGGATTACTTTAGTTGTCTCGGCCATGTTTTAATACACATGTACGTATCTCTTCACAATTTTGGCTTCCAAATTGTGGATTTTTTATAGAATTACAAACAGATAGTCAAGTTTTCATTTTTATATATCTCTCTATTCTATAAAAAGTAACTAACGCTGTCACCGCCGCCGCCGCCGGTTTTGAATTTTTTGTGACCGGAGGTCTTTCTTCGTTAATATTAAGAAAACTATTGCATAAAAATATATGAAAATCGGTGGTATTATAGCGAAATGTTTGATCAACATTTTAAGAGATATTTAATGCTAAAGTTGAACAAAATCGTCCCATTAAAAAAAATTATAAGAGCAAAAGCTATACATGGGAATTTAATCATTTTTAGATCATTTTATTCAATAGAAGATCCCGGTTCGCAGATTTCATTATTTTTTTTTTAATTTGACTCATTTTTTGAGGTTTTATTTCTATTTTAAATTCAAATATTCATCATTTTGACAGATATTTTTTACATATTTTAGAAAATGGTATTAATTTAAACTGTTGCCAAATGTATAAACAGCGCAAAAAATAATGTTTGCTTCAAATAAAAAATTATTTACACTTTACTATTATAAACAGAAAAAACCCCTTCAAATTAGAATTAAATAATTAGGTATAAAAAGCAGGCACTTATTGGAAATTACGCCATAAAACTATATTTACATGTGAATTTAAAAAAAAAAAGGATATTGTAAAATAAATTCATTAACATGCGTTAGAAATCTGAAATAGAACAAATTACGTCACATTACACTTATTATGCAAAATGAAGAAAAAATAGTATTGCAAAACAGTTTAAATTTAAAAATTGCGCGAGACAAAATATTAGAGGTTAAATATTAGATTTTTTCAAAATTTTATTATTTGTCGTTTGGTGTGAGGTGTTCAGATATAAGTATGCAAATTTTTATGTTTCCAACATAATTAGGGGCTGAGTTAGAAAAATTGCTTAAAATACACAAGTTAGAGCCCAGAGGATTAAATAATAGACTTTTTCAAAATTTTATTATTTGTCGTTTGATGTGAGGTGTTCAGCTATAAGTATGCAAAATGTCATGTCTCCAACTTAATTAGGGGCTGAGTTAGAAAAATTGCTTAAAATACACAAGTTAGAGCCCAGAGGGTTAAATAATAGACTTTTTCAAAATTTTATTATTTGACTCGTTTGATGTGAGGTGTTCAGCTATAAGTATGCAAAATGTCATGTCTCCAACTTAATTAGGGGCTGAGTTAAAAAAATTGCTTAAAATACAGAAGTTAGAGACCGGAGGGTTAAATATGACTTTTTCAAAATTTTATGATGTATCGTGTTATCACAAGTGTTCAGCTATAAGTATACAAACTTTCATGTCTCCAACTTAATTAGGGGCTGAGTTAGAAAAATTGCTTAAAATACACAAGTTAAAGCCCAGAGGGTTAAATATTAGATCTTTTTCAAAATTTTATTATTTGTCGTTTGATGTGATGTGTTCAGCTATAAGTATGCAAAATTTCATGTCTCCAACTTAATTAGGGGCTGAGTTAGAAAAATTGCTTAAAATACAGAAGTTAGAGACCGGCGGGTTAAATATGACTTTTTCAAAATTTTATGATTTATCGTGTTATCGCAAGTGTTCAGCTATAAGTATGCAAACTTTCATGTCTCCAACTTAATTAGGGGCTGAGTTAGAAAAATTGCTTTAAATACACAAGTTAAAGCCCAGAGGGTTAAATATTAGACCTTTTTCAAAATTTTATTATTTGTCGTTTGATGTGAGGTGTTCTGCTATAAGTATGCAAAATTTCATGTCTCCAACTTAATTAGGGGCTGAGTTAGAAAAATTGCTTAAAATACAGAGGTTAGAGACCGGGGGGTTAAATATGACTTTTTCAAAATTTTATGATTTATCGTGTTATCGCAAGTGTTCAGCTATAAGTATGCAAACTTTCATGTCTCCAACTTAATTAGGGGCTGAGTTAGAAAAATTGCTTTAAATACACATGTTAGAGCCCAAAGGGTTAAATATTAAGCCTTTTTCAAAATTTTATTATTTGTCGCTTGATGTGAGATGTTCAGCTATAAGTATGCAAAATTTCATGTCTCCAACTTAATTAAATTAGGGGCTGAGTTAGAAAAATTGCTTAAAATACACAAGTTAGAGCCCAGAGGGTTAAATATTAGACTTTTTCAAAATTTTATTATTTGCCGTTTGATGTGTGGTGTTCAGCTATAAGTACGCAAATTTTCAAGTCTCCGACATATATAGTTTCTGAGAACGGGCTCTGTGACAGACAAAGGAGTGAGACATGTAGGGTTTCGTTAGATGAACGAAACTCTAAAAACATGCTGCGGATGACTGTAACAACATCCTAAAATTACATTACCATCAGCGATCTACCAATCCCGAATTTAGTTTATATTCGTTTCATATATTCTTATTCTTTTGTGCGGCCTTGTAAAATAATTATCAATATTATATACAGTAAAACCTCTGAATAGCGGATACCCGAGAATGCAGAATTTGTCCTCTATTTAGAGGTGACCGCTACTCAGAGTAAAACATGTACAGTTATTTAAGAGTTGGTAATCGAAAAAATGTCCGCTAAATAGAGGTATCCGCTAATCGGGTGTGTCCGCTATGGAGGTTTTACCAGTAAAACTTATGAATAGCGAACACCTCGGGAGGGCAGAATTTGTCCTCTATTTGGAGGTGTCCGCTACTGAGAGTAAAAAATGTACAGTTATTTAAGGGTTGGTAATCGAAAAAATGCCCGCTAAATAGAGGTGTCCACTAATCGGGTGTGTCCGTTACGGAGGTTTTACTGCATAATAATATCATCCTTTACAAGAAAATAGAATGCTGTATGATAGACAGACAGACAGACATCCAGAGAAAGATAACCTACCGGATCAATAAACACTCATGTAAAAGCACACATACTACAATATATATTAAAACACACATACACACATAAATAACGCCTGCATTCAACGGTTAAAGGTATATATAAATATTTTACAGACATACATACATTGTATTTATTGTATGTATGTCTGTAAAATATTTATATATACCTTTAAACACTCATTCTTTTCACTCAGTCTTTTGTTTTAATCATCCACAATTGTATGTCATACAACATGCCAGATTTTATACAACAGGCTAAAAACGGTCACCGTGGTACGGAATACTGTATTATTATTTGTTTGCCCACCAAAACTGGTTGCCACGGGTTGTTGCAAGGTTTGTGATCACGTGGTTGAAACTGATCTATTCAATATTACTGCGTGCGTATTTTTTTTTATTTGCTCCATGTGTTCAAACCAGTTGTCTACGAAAACATCAACCGGTGAAAGTGACGCACACCAAATTTCTGTGACGTATGCACATAAATTGTGCTTTTTCAAGAGTTTTTTCTATATAATTTTTAAACGGTTTGGAACTTATTTTTCATAGTAGGTGCATTCAGTAGGCGACCCTCATAGGTACCTTCTGGTGCAATCAGAAACGAAATCCGACAAATATTTTTTAAGTTATGCTTGACGAAAGGTTTTTATTAGGCTTTTATTTTAGTAGGACATGGCGTTAATATCCATCGTAGTAGTAAAGTGTCCGGACAGTAATATTTCGCTGAGTATTAGCCTTCGCTTCGCTCAGACAATTAATATTCATAAACAAAAATTTACATATATGAATACATATTTTAAAAAGCTTAAAGTTCATTTTATTTGTTTTCATAGCTGTTTATATCATTTGGCCACAAAACTCACTTTCTGAAGTCCGAATTGCGCCAAGATTTTTAAGATCTAACAGTACCTATTGATCTTAAAATCAGGAAAATTGGAAAGTAGATGTAGTTTGAAAAGTATGCATTAATTAAGGAGATAAATTACGTAATCGTGTCCACAGACAATTGGCATATTTGGTACCGATAAGTTACATAATTGAGTCTACTGATAGTTGGCGTATTTTACCTGGCGTGGTTTGGCGCACAATTAACTTAGGAAAAGGTTTAAACAGATTCTGCGTTTTTAAAGCGGACCTATTCCGTAACCGAATTGACACAGAATTGGAGTGATTTGAAAGAAAAATTTTTGGCGACCTTTTCCTATTTTTACGTTATACCAATACCATACCAAAATGTATGCTATTGCGCCATTTGTTCCAATCCTAAACGTGCAAAATTTTTTGGTACTTTTTCAGAGGTTTGGTACTTTACTTTTTTCTTAAAATATTTTGGTACTTTACATTTTGGCGAAACAGAGAAAATAGCCTTGGCGGAGAAGGAAATTTGGAAACATTCTTTTCTGGCAACCTATTCACTGTTTCATTTCATATACACAAGAATTTTTGTTCTACGTTTATACAATACATTTAACATAAAGATACTCTTTATCTAATTTTAATTAGAAACAGAAGTAATTTGTATATAAAAAACATTGATAATATACATATATAAACAAACAAAAAATTTCATCAAGTTTGCTTTCTTAACAGTTTATATCAATTGGCAACAAATCTCATTTTCTGACGGCCGAATAGCGCCAAGCTTTTAGAAAAACGCCAAGGCGCCTGTAGTGGAAAAGTACCAAATTTAATTGCAAACTGTGCCAAACATTTTGGCTTGGTATTTATTGAACGCTAATTTCTTTTGGCTTTAATTATTATTTAATCGTAACACTGCAAAATCTTTAATTTACTATTTTTTGAAATTGAAAGTATTTTTTATTATTAAGTAAAATTAAGTTATAACCCCATTTTTAGCTGAATAAAAAATGGAAATGTTTACTGCAGTGCCAAGAGACACTTAAAATGTCATGTGCGTAGTTTAAATGGCGAGTCTGAAAAAAAAAAAAATTTATAATATCGGAACCCACACCAAATTGGCTCATTTTACCGAGAATGTTTTGGTACGAAATGAAATACATTTGTTGTATACATAATAGTAAATCTCAATACTCGCCGATTGAAAAGTGTTTAAAATTATTCAGCAGAGACAACGAGAAATAACTTGCAGTTTCATAAATTTTAATAATCAATATTCTTATCTGTCTATCTACTTCTGCTTCTACTATATATACTAGATTAAAATGGAAATGGGAAATTCGTCCCGGCTGCATATAACTTGAGCTCAACTGAATGGATTTTGATCAGAATGATAGTTAGATAATTTTTCAGGGAAGATTTTTGTATATAACATATCGTTCTACGTTGCTTATACATAGAATTATGTTTTAAAGTTATATAATCAGACGAACCCGATAATGAAACATTAGCCTTTTTAAAAGATTCAACCGAATTGATTACGATTGAATTTTCACTGTTAGTTAGATAATTTTTCAGTCAAGGTTTTAGCATATACTGTACCTTTCTGCATGGATTAATAAGAGACGTGTGGTGGAAAGCTCTATAATCAGCTGAACCCGATTATGAAAATTTAGCATTTTTAAGAAGTTCTAAAGGCCGGATTTTGATAGGAATTCCATTATTAGTTAGATACCTATTCAGGCATGGTTTTAGTAGTTTGGATATTGTTCTACGTTGTTTAGTCATAAAGTAATGGCGGAAAGTTCCATAATCATAAGAAACCTATTATGAAAGATAAGAGTTTTCAAAAAGTTCTAGATGGCGGATATTGATAATACTTGCTTTGTTGATTAAACAATGTTTGGGGAGGTTTTAGTTTATTGCGTATCATTCTACGTTGCTTAGCAATAGAATTATTGGGGAAAGTTCTATAATCAGATGGACCCCAATATGAAAGATAAGCCTTTAAAAAAGTTTTACTGGATGGATTTTGTCAGTTTGTTTGTTTGCATTATTAGTTATATAATTTTTCAGGGTTTGTTTTTTTATATTGCATATTGTACTATCATTCTTTACCAAATCCTACTGTGATTGATCAACTAAAAGGGTTAAGACCTAAATAGCTGAAAATTTGTCTGCACATTAGAATGTATAATAGCACAATGGCGTTCATATCGTTTTCAGCAGTTCGAAAGGACATTCCAGGTAAGGTTCCATATTGCTTTAAATCACAATGTCAAATTCACTGCTACATTTTGTTTATTCAAGGTTCATTTGGATAAGCAGACCAGCGTAGCGGGCATAGCCTGCTAGTATTAAATATTACGTTTTGGTTTCTTTTCAAAATCTAGCTTTCATGCAATGGCTGTCATGGAAACAAGTTCTTGTGAAAATGCGTTTTTCTTCATGATGGGTTTTTTTTTCACCATTTCTCGTATTGAAATTGTTATAAGTCAAGAACCGTTAAATATAAAGTGTTCAAACTTGGAACATGCCCTTTTCAAATGTTTTACTTTAATTTTGAAATTTGAAAAAAATATTTACTTTTGAAAATATAATTTTCTTACATTTTTTTTTTTTTTACTTTAAATATTTTTATTATTTTTTTAATTAATATTTTTTAAAATGATGAATCAGAATTAAAACTTATGTATTTTTGTTTATTTAAATGAAAACAAATTTAAGTTCTACAAATAATATTTAGTGTTATAACGATTTTAAATTACCCCACTTTAATAATAAATTTTAAATTAATTTTTTTTTTAAGTTATGATAAGTTTTATCATGTGATTTCGTTTACAAATGATATGGTTAACCATCACAAAAAAAATCAAAATTTTAACTCAATAAATAAAAATTATTTTAAAATGTGTCCCGGACCCTCTTAACCGGATTAAACTGTGATTTAACCCCTTGAGGGGCGGTGGGATATATTTTATACCACCTACGATTAATGAAGATTTACACCAGAAAAATTTTATGAAAGTTTACTTTTCTAACTTTGGTGGAAAAAAGTCGTTAAATTGCTTTTCATTATTTTGAAATAAAAATTTTCTAATTTTCCGGTGGCAATTCAGCATTATACAAATGTAATTGCTTGCCCCTCAAGGGGTTAAATATATGCATTTTTAAATTATATTTTTCACATAGTTAACTCTTTACTCATTTTTTACTTTGTATTAACTAAATACTACAACCTTTATTTTTTTTATTAAATTCTAAAATTTTTTATTCTACTCTTTTTTATTGCATTAACTATTAATTGCTTAAACTTAATTTATGTAGTATATAACGACATATAGACTTTTTTTCTTTCATCTAATATAATATCTTCTCATCTAATATAAAGACTGAGCATAAAGTTGCTGTCAATTCGGAAGACACTCAAGAGCACAACACAATGAATTGTTGCTGAATAGTTGAGCAGCTGTGAGGGGTTTCCTAGCTGCAATCAGCTTAACACCCAGTCTAATATTGAGATGTCTTGTGTTGTAGTGAGCCATTGGGGGGGGGGGGGAGTGCAGTGAAAACTACTTAATAGCAAAAATGAAGAATTTTATGGAGTAAAACTTTAAAATTTTGAATAACTATAAAGTTAGAAACTAAGTCTTTAAACTTAAGTCAATTAAATTAGTAGAAAAGAAAAATGTTTAGGTATAGCTGTAGTTATTAAATCTACTATATAAAAAAAAAACGATAAAAAATAAATAAAAGTTAGCACTTGTTCAGAATTTGCTCTCACCAAGCTTGGGCAGGAAACGGTGTAAAAGATGTGGCAAAAGCCCTTTAACAAAAGAAGCACTAATCAGGGCAATACATTTTTTCACTATATATAATTTAATATATTGTATAAAGAAAAAGTGTTATATATATATATATTTTGTTCTTAATCGCCAAATTATATAAATTGCCAAACCACTCGCCAAATTATACAAATTGATACAATTTTTATTTTAAATAACGAAAGAACAAATAAATTAGTATAACATTAATAAAAATACAAATAAAACATCGAAATAAAAATCACTTGATGACGTAAAGACGTGTTGTCAAGTGAATGTGATAATTACGATCAACCATTATTGGCATTTGACTTTACAATTTGGCGACAGTAATTTGGACGATGAGATAACTAACAAGTACCCATACTTGCCAACTTTTCCTTAAACTTCCGTAAAACGTGAGTTAAATTGACCCAGATTAAAAACGTTTCGAACCAGAAATTTACTAAAGGAATTAATTGAAATATATTTCATAGAGAAATATGATTTTAAATGCATAATGATACATCAAATAGATTTTCTGGTTAGAAACGGGTATAACCTGGGTCAATTTAACTCGCATTTTACGGAAGTTTAGTTGAATGCTGGCAAGTATAAGTACCTATTTTTTAATAAGAATATGTAAAAAAGGTTTAAAAAACGAAAGAAAAAGACAGTTTAGCACGCAGATTTTAGATAATTTCATTTATTTTCAAAAAACCTTGTTCGAAGCGTATTAAACCTGATTCGTATTAACCAATATATTACGGAAGATTAGTTGGAGGATTGCACCTATGCTACATAAAAGTAAAAAATAGAATTAACTCACTTCACTAAACATTGATGTGTAGCTTGTATCAGAACTATTCTGTATTGTTGTACCATTCGCCATCTGAACAATATAAAGTTCAACTTCACCTATAAAAATCACAGCATGAAGAATTAATACCTTCAATCATTATCAGTGGTGGAAAATTGGCGCAAAGGAGAAGCCTATTGACACCACTAATATTTTATGGTATTCTTCACCTTAATAAAAACACAGAAATTCTATCATTAGATAGCCGAAAAATACTATTAAAATTTATTGGTGTCAGTAGGCTCCTCCTCTGCGCCAATTTTCCACCACTGTGAATCATTATAGTGTTTTAGTATTTACATCAAAATCCTTCATATTCATTATAGAGGAAGTAAGGGAATGCAGTAAAATATCTTGAAAAGATTTTCTCTTTTATTGATTTTGCTAAACCTTTCAGCTCTGTTAAAATTTTTCTCAACCTTGATAAAAACATATCAATCAGAATTTTTATTTAAAACTATTTAATGTAATTTTTGTAACTTAGTCTTTTACATGAGTTCTATGTAACTTGTTCGAATCGAATGAAATAATTTGTAGAAACGGGTCAATTAGACCCATTTAGGTCAGGAAGAGAAATCTTATAGAATTAGTAAAAATCATATGAAAAGGCAGTTAAGTGTCTCAGGACTCTTAAAGCTTAAAGCTCTTAAAGTGACGTCATTTACGACTACTCCGTGTATTGTAACCTCCTTGCATTGAACGAATGAGTTTCTAAACCACAGTTACCAGTTTCTGAATGTAAAAATAAAATCCTGAAATTGACGCATACATATGCTAATGATGCAAATGAGTTAAACTAAGTAAAAATTTCCTCTGTTTGGATTAACCAACAACTGCGCATAAATGACGGCCACATTAAAATAATAAACAATTTCAATATTTCTTTCAAAAGTAAAACCTTTCAATGATTGGTTAGACTCGTGCATTAAGGATTTGCTATGTTAAGATTTGTTATGTTGTACATACCATGCCACAAATTCTCCTCTCTATTTCATAGCTGCTAACCTTCAATTTATTTTCCCACTAAATAAACCAAAAGTTTCATTATATAAAAATATTTTACGGTCCATCGTGGGTGAGTGATTTATGGCCCATCGTGGCTGAGTGGTTAAGGCACCACACCGCTAGTCGCCTGAGAACTTAGGTCGGTTGCGGGTTCAACTCCTGCTGAATCCATTGCACACCCTTTGTGGAGCTCTCGGATGTATTTCTCTGGTGTTGTAAATTTCCTTGTGCTATCTCATCCTTGTACAATGACGATGACTTATAAGCGGGCCCCTGATGTCAAGCACATGTCAGATGTATGCGATCAATAAATGAAAAAAACTTTATTCATTAAATACGCGTTCAGAAAACATTTAATAAAATATTTTTTGTGGTTCAGTTTACATTTTTTTGGCTTGAAAGATAAACGGAGGTTGTTAGCTGTGTTTGTTTGAAGACATTAAATTAATGATGATATTTTACCTGTTGCAACACTCATATGCATGGTGACATTTCTTTCAACAGGAAATTTATTTTTCTCCGGTCCATGACCTGCTATCTGATCATGGCTTCCAAGAATAGGGCTGTATAAAACATTTACTGCCAGATCCCTTATACGAACAGCCGTTTCCACCTGAAATATACAAATGTCATAATTATTATCGAACAAGTGCAATAATTTTCTATCCTATATCAATTCTCACAGATGGCAATAGCGACTTAACCTTTTAACACTCAATTAATCGCTTTTTTAATGTTTGAATTTAAGTGAGATTTTTTTTTCTACATATCTTTAGAACATAATATAAATAACAGCTTCTTGTACTTAAAAGATTTAACCTATAACAGGGTTCGTACGGGTCCTTGAATTTCCAGACTAAGAAATTCTTCGGTACCAGTATTTTCGTATAATAAATCTCTTCTTAAATAAGGTGAAATTTCGCGCGTTTAAACTAGATTTACTTTTCTATAAAAAATACTGATATTTAGCATTGAAAATAACGGTACCCACACGAACCCTATATAAATAAAGGGAATCCCTCCACGTTCCTATTGGGTAGATCGGAAAGTCGTGTCGTGTTGGTAAAATTAATTCTTACCGGAAAATTCTATCATTTAATTATTAGACATTGATTCCGATATCTAATGTCTAATAATTACCGGACAGAATTTTCCGGTACAAATTGATTTTCCCAACATGACACGACTTTCCGATCGTCCCAATAAAATGTGAACAGCCCAAAGCACTGACATATGCGCATTACGTTCTTCCCAGTCTTACGTAAATTTTGCACTTCGTTTAAAAAAAATTCCTGCTGGTGTTTTTTCATGCGGTAGCTGCAGTGTGACTGTTGTTAGTACATTGCATCGTGGAACAGAGGGTCAATTGTATATCTGAAATGTTTGCAAATCTGTGTCTTTTCAGGGTCGATTTCTGTCTTGGAAAAAGGAAAAAGTCTGGTGGCAAAAGATCGGGGAAGGATGGGGGGCTGAAACCACCGAGCAATTTGATCCTGGGCGAAAAATCGTTTCACACTCACATCAACATACCATGAAATATCGCGCAAAACACACTATTTGAATGATATCGCAATGACTAATTACGGACAACTACACATTTTTACACAACTTGTAACAGAATTTCATATTCTGCTCTATATAAGACTCTCTGCTACATTACGCAGTGCACTAACAACAGTTACGTTACAGCTACCGCATGAACAAACAATGAAGATATGAAGAGGAGGTGACATGTAGTGCATTGTCTACCAGTTACGAGTGAAGTAACTGAGGAGGTTGACACAAGATGGCAGCTGTTTCTTTTAATTGGAATCTACAGTTCTGAATACCTCCGAGGAAAACTTCCACCAGTAAACTTGAATAGAAAATTTCGTTTTGCTCAAGCGGCTTATTCATAGTAAATTTCTCCCCAAATCTGGTAAAAAATTTTCCATTTGTTTTTATTGATGTCAGTTTGCCCACGTATTATATTATTTTTTACTACCACTGACAGGAGGTTGTCCAGGTAGTCACAATGTAGCGGAAACGCAGGGCCTGATTACCACATAAGTAAACATAGACCAGTAAAAATGAACACCCGTTTTTGCCATTATTTTTGACTGGAATTTTGCATTAAGGAGGTGTTTAAGTAAGGAAAAATTTCCTATTTAAATTTACTGGTAAAACGTAACCCCAAAGGTAATCAACCCATGTGACAGCGGTTATTGTTGAAGCTTCACTATTTTAAGGATATGTCAGTTCCTCTCTATTAATAGTTCCATGGAACAAAGACCTTCCGAGAATTTTGAAAACCAAAGAGCAAAATTTTCCTGAGAGGGAAGAACGTAATGCGCATGTGCGCGCACGTCCGGCTGTTCATAATTTAGAAAGGAGGAGAGATTCACCTTACTTGTCGGCCTCCCCTTGTAGATAAACAAGAAAAAGAAACTAACGCAATGCATTTAGAAAAAAAAAATGTTTCTTTACCAGTTCGAAAAGGATGTTTTGCTTGTACAAGAACAGACGAAAGCTTTATTTCTCTTTTCGCTGTTCTAGTATATAATTTGTACATAATACAAATTGTACAGCAAATCAAATGTATGCACTTTATAAGAAGAAATAATGAAGTATTCCAAAAAAAACTTAAAAATCCTTCTTATTGTTAAAAAAAAACATTTTTTTAGGTGATTATACTGTTGAAAGTTTCTGAATTTTGCATTAGCTGAATATAACTTTGTATTAAAAATATAAAAATGCTTTAAATACAAATTTATTTAGATTCAGGGTAATTATTACAGTCTGAAGTATAAGTAGGCACCAATATTTTCATTCTAGTTGCAAAATTTATTTTTTAATCCTGCGCGTAATCTATTATAAAGATTGTTTGCTCGTCAAATGTCTGACAGTTTGGGCCCCCCGTAAATGCTAATTTTGCATCTTGTAATTTTTTAAATACATTAAATGAAAGAACATACTTATATCTTTTATCCCAATTTAAAATGTGTCTTAAAAACAAGTACATTTAAGATATTAAATGTTGAAAATTGTAATTATTTTTCTTTTTTTTTCAATTTTAAGAATCCTGAGATCCCTTAAGGCAGTGTTGCCAGTTGGCTACTTTTTTTTAATTCAGATTTCTTGATTGGCACCCCTTTTTTGAAACGTTAAAATTAACTTTGTTTCCGCCTTAATTAATAACTCATTAAATAAGTGGCATTTTACCATTTTCAAAAAGTGGTGCCAATAAAGAATCTGAATTTAAAAAAAAGTAGCCCATCTGGCAACACTGCCTTAAGGTATTTTCCTACATGAAAATGGCAATTTTCGTGAAAATTCTCGGATTTTTTTATTATTTTATTTGAAAGAGCAATCGTTAAAGATTCCAAATCTGTTTAAATTTTATCTTTATGTATACCAGAAGAGAAGTTATGGCCAATTCAATAAACTGGAAACAACGAATGGAATACCGGAAGCAGGCGTTGGGAAGCCAGGAGAAATGTAAACAATGTTTCTATGCATTCTATTATTACGTTTTTTTTTTTTACATAAAAATGGTAATAAACCTTAATTTACACTTCAAGATTAATTTTGTATGTGTCTGAAAGATATAAAAAAAATCTTTGAATACGGTTTCTGGAAAATAAATTTTTCCGTTATCTCCATGTTCGATAAACTTCATTACATAAAATGTTTTAAACATATTTCAGGGAAGTTTTGTCAAAATGCTTTCCATATTACTTACTCTCTTCTGAACTAGAATCTAAGCTCTATCTGATAATGTAATTATTTTACAGGCACTAGAATATAAAAAATCAGTAACTTTTAATAAAAAATATGTATTTTTTGACATATTTTGAAATATTTTAGTTTATTTTTATGATATTCTAAAACTTCTAGGTCAGCGTATAGGGAAGTGTATAATAGTATGGAGTACAAAGGAAATTGAAACATATTTAATTGAGTATACGCTGACTAGCGTAAGCACGCAGCTAAAAAAAAAAAGTCGAAAAAAAAATCATTGTTCGTACACCTCCTTGAATTTTGCAGACCAGAATTATTTTCGGCAACAGTATTTTCTTATAGAAAATCTCTTCTTAAAAGAAGGCAAAATTTTGCGCATTTAACCTAGATTTCTTTTTGTATAAAAAGATACTGGTAGTTTTCTTGGAGAAATAACGGTATCCGTACGAACCATGAACCCTGACGTGGAAATGTTTTACTCAACGTAATGTGTTTTCGAAAATAATAACAATAAAAAAAATATTGAGACTTTTTTCAAAATTATGCTGTTGTAAGAAAATACGATACTTAGTACGATATATGCTAATATAAAACAAATTGAGATGCCATTGTATGTCATACAAATTATGGGCATCTTTGTGAAATATGGGTCAAACGCGTACTGTTTGAATAATGCTATTTCCGAAAAGTAATATTTGCTTTAATTAATAACGAAATGTCATAAGACGAGTTCGAAAAGAGTGGTATTCAAAAACTTGCTAAATTCGCAACACTATGCTATTGTGATTTATATATGGTCAGTATCGGGTCTGCTTCAGTATGTGGTCTATATCTGTTTGAATGTCTTAGCAATTTCAGTTATTTAACAAAGGCTGTGACTGACATGTGATATGCGGAGTAATTTCAGGGCTCCCAAATGGTCCGCCTACTGAATACCAATAAATTTTAACAGAAAATTTTATATAGGGTTGCGCTAGAATTAACTTTCAAAGGTGATTCCGGGCGGTTTGTCAGAAAAATCTAAAAAGAAAATTTTTCTAAAAAAATATTGGTATTCAGTTGGCGGATCATTTGGGAGCCCTGTAATTTTAGCATAGATGTAATCTGTATCTTGATAAAATAGCCAAATTTCATGTCACTTAATCTCATATAAACATAACGACTGTTGGAACAAATATGTACGAACGACTGGCAGTATGGGAATACATAAACAATATAAACTGAGATAGAGACTAGCAACATTTATTTTTATAATGCCGAGGAATATTTTACAATTCCCCCTCCCACTCCCAACACACACACACACATACACAGATACGCACACACTCTAAAAATTCACTTTTACGAACATGTAAAACAAGTACAATTAGCAGCAATATTTTTTTACAATGTTGAGAAAAATCATTTGATGATTTGTTGTATTAACCCTTTAGTGCGAAGCTTTGCATATATGCAAACAATAGGTTTTTTTTTATCTTAATAGATTGTTTTTATTCGTATATACCTAATTCATACCAGGTAATTAAAATAGAAATATGTGCTTTAATTAATAACATTCCGTTTTTAAATAAAGCGAAATTAACCAT
Organism: Maratus speciosus; assembly: GCA_963932465.1. Taxonomy (NCBI): domain Eukaryota; kingdom Metazoa; phylum Arthropoda; class Arachnida; order Araneae; family Salticidae; genus Maratus; species Maratus speciosus. The sequence continues at coordinate 217,777,863 of OZ010799.1, read as the reverse complement.
TGAAACTTTCTGGTTTAAAGTTAGATTCTCTGAACTACGTGCTTTCCAGAAAGCATTCTATCGTGGGAATTAAAGGGTTAAATGTTAAGTTTTATAAAATAAATGATAATATAAAATAAAATATTTGGAGACATACTTATTAAAATATTTACTAATTTGCATTATTTTAGCCTAAAACAGCTACACGACAGTACTTTTTACCTGTTCTGCAGATGTGCAACAGAAGAAAAAATTGACGTATTATATGAAAAATGTACCTCTGATTTTTTCCATTGTTTTTTCTGTGTAAGAAACCTTTCAGAGAATCATATATAATTTTTTCGAAATGAAATAAAAAATCGCGCATTTAAGGGTTCATTACAGTAAAATTTATCAAGGTAAGTACTTTCGCTATGCAATTTAAGGTATAGTGAAAACATTCATTTTATAATATTTCATAAGAAATTGTGTTTTTCTTTAATTAAAAATGACTTGGCATGTGGTAATTTTAATGTGGTAATTTTAAATGTCATAATAACATTATGCCGGAAAAAATATACTGATTACGTGATATATCATAAAAGCCGTTTCGATGGTACTTGCTGGCCCCAGCGAGTTCCCGCGGTTGTCAAAAAAATCCCTACAGACTAGAAAATAAACAAATCCGTAAAACAAGTAATAGCGTTAGCAATCTCTCCCAAGAAACCCAAATCTCAGCGGATATATTTAAGAATTATAACTACACCAAAAATACTAAAGACTCTGAACTCTCAACTAGTAATGAAATATTAAACTCTGATATTAATGATAGTACTACCGCAAACACCCATTCCTCCCCTACTATAGAAAATTCTAAAATTCCTACAAATTGCACCAACGATATAAAAGATATTCTTAATACTTTCAATGAAGTTAAGCAAATTTTACAAATCACTAAATTCTTAAAATGTATAAAGAACATCTCAACTCAATCTAAGAAACTCGATAATACGATGCAAAAACTGACGGTTATATTAACTGAATTTGATAAACTTGCAAGTTAAATCAACATTAATGAAGATTAAGCTCTTCACTTGTTAAACTTTTTGCTTTCTTTCTGTTCGTGCTGTTTGTTCAAAAATTAAAAAAAAAAATTCTTAAATTGCATAGTATGCTCTTCTCATGTTATTCCTCTTATTTTTTTCCTTCTTTTTGTTTTATTCACCTTCAAATTACTAGACTGGTGGACGCCGTCCTCTTGCTGTCGTTTGTTCCCCTCGGCTTTTGCGTTTCTCTGTATATTTAGTTAGAACTCTCCTCATTGTAGCTTTTGTACATTTTTAATATTTTTTTTTCCTTGCAGTATATTAAACTCTCTTGTAAATATGTATATATATAAGTTTTTTTTTTGATTTCTTCGATTTTGCTCGCATTGTGTTTAACTTTTTATTTCTCATGATATATTTAATGTATGGTCTCTGAATTGAGTCTTTTTTTTATGGGGCTTCCTTTGGTAGCTTTTTCGCCTGTCCTGGACATTTATTTGGATCATATGAAACTTTTTTTTTTCTCACTAGTTATACTAACAATTTTTTCTTTTAAAAATTGTCTATCTTTTTAGCTTTTACTTTCTTTTTTTGCGGCTACTAGCCGCGTTTAAACGCTCTTTTTTCTAAGGTTCCCATTGCATTGTAACACGATATATATTTAGCTAGCCTGGATGTAAAGTTGCCAAACAACTAGGGAATCCAAACACCAGCTAACATTGTTTCATTGTTCCGGTACTTGCTGGCTTGCTGTCACTTGTAATTTATCTGTCGCGGTAAGCTGCTAATGTAATTTGCAGCTTGTATAAATAATAAAAGAAAAGTGTCAAAAATGCTTCCAAGCATATTCTATTGCAATGTATGTTTTAGTGAATTCAACTAGTTATAATTTTACGGTCACCATGAAACGAAAATGTGTCTTTTAGTGAAGGATTTCAGTTTAGCGTAAGAATGCAGTATGCAAAAGCATAACGCTAGACTGCAATTTATGTTAAATTCAGAGGATTGGTTGCCCTTAATTTCGATTAGATTTATTTATTCTAACCCTTTCAGGGGCAAAGCACTTTCATTAATAAATGCTGAAATAAATGAATTTCACCGTAATTTATCAACAAATTTGTTTGGAAATAAGAAAAGGGGTATATTATATCTAAATGTTTTCCGTTTAATTTGTATGTGAAAATACATATTAACCCTTTCAGGACTGGCGTCTCTCATACAAATTTTATTTGTTTGGAACCACTTTTTTAAAGGAAATTACATTAACCCCTTGGGGACGAGCGACCAGTATACGTTCCGCCTAAGTTGCTCAGTATCCGTGATTATTTTCTCCAGTAAATTTTTATTGTAAATTTTGACTTATTTAATCCGAACATTTTCCCGATTCAATTAGGCAACAATTTTAGTTTTAAAAATTCGGGGATAAACGATTAAAAATTCTTTAAAAGACGCTCGTATCGAAGGGGTTAACATGCAAAACCACGAAAACGGTCTAATTAACTAAGCCAAAGATTGCTTTTTTTATATTACTGGTGGATAAAACATATTCTACTTATACCATTTGAATGTGCATATATCACCGTATAATTCACCTTATTTTTTGACATATATTAAGGAAAAAACAAGGGGAATTTTACAATTATAGAAAAGTGGTGCCAATCCAGAAATTTGAATTTTAAAAAAGTAGCTCACTAGCAACACTGTTTTCATATTGGATACTTTGAGATGGTACCGACGATATGCTCCTATAGTCCCGAATGGGTTACATGGAAATTATTTTTGCAAAATTCTGGTGCCATCGTAGCTTTTGGAAATTAAAATTAAGGGATTTCATAAGCATACCACCGCCGCTTAAAGGGTTAAACCTTTTAAGAAAATTCAAAGATAGAAATTCTAATCTGGGGTTGCAAGTAATGTTGCCAGTTGTCCGCGTAAAACGGGCCCTCAAATGCTTTAGACCCCAGTATTTTAAAGTAATTTTCTTCGCCTTATCTAATATCAGAATTATTTGCGATTGAAAGTGGTGAAATAAACTGTAAGTAATTAGTGGTGTCCAGAGCATTTGGAGCACAGTTTTTTCACGGGGCACCTGCTAACACTAGTTAAAAGTGTGACCTCTTTTTTTATGCTTAAGTTCCGAATTCAATACCGGAAATTCCGAAAGAAAAATTTTAACTTTAAGTAATCGTGAAATATCTGTCATTAACACATGGGCGACCAGGAACGAGAATTTTTTCTTTATTTTACCAAACATCACTGAATAAAGGCGTGGCTTCAATCTTAATAAAAATTCACTGTAAATCAAATACAGTTAGCAGCAATATTTTTTTTTAATGACGAGAAAAATCGCTTTCTGATTTTTTTGTATTACATTAAAATTTATCATTACGGTAAGAACTTCTACTATGTGATTTAAGTTATATTAAAAATATTCATTTTATCGTATTTAGTAAGAAATTAATTGTGTTTTTGTTGATTTAAAATGGACATGACTTACATAGCTTTAATGTAAAATTTTTTGTAACTTATACCGGAAAAAAAGTACAGATTACTTCATATAATTTAAAAGCCGTTTATCCCGTACGTTGACAATTTCTTCTTCTTGTTGCATCATGATATGTTGCTGTTGAATCTGGCAACTTATATAAATGTTGATTATGATTGACACAGTGTTACCTGTGGGCTACTTTTTAAAACTCGGATTTCTTGATTGGCACCACTTCTTCGAAATGGTAAAATTCGCCTTATTTAATGACATATTAATTAAGACGAAAACAAGAGGAATTTTACCATTTCAGAAAATTGGTGCCAATCAACAAATCTGAATTTGAAAAAAAAAGTCTACTGGCAACACTGGATTGACATAAGTGTGTTTCCAAGTGTGTTCTATTTACCATATATATTTTATCCCTTTAAAATGCATGATTTTTTATTTTGTTTCAAAAAAATTATATATGATCCTCTGAAAGTTTTATAACACAGGAAAAATAATGAAAAAAAATCAGAGATACATTTTTCGTATAATACGTCAACCTTTTCTTCTGTTTCACTTCTGCCATACAAGTAAAACCTACTATCTTAACTAAAATATAACATATTAGTAAATATTTTAATAAGTATGAATCTAAATACCTTATTTCATATATATTTTTATTTTGTAAAACTTAACCCTTAAATGCATAGTTTTTTTTAAATTATGTTTTTTACTCTTATATTAAAGATTAGACACCAGACATTTTACTCTAGATTTTTAAGTTTAAATTTTTGTAATTTTTAAGACATAACATCTCTATGTAAATACATTGGTTGTAAGAATTAAATAAAACGTGATGTAGATATGCATCACTATGCATTTAACCTCTTGAACGGCGGTGAATTATAATACATACCACCTAATTTTAATACTTAAATGGCACTGGAATTTTATAAAGAAATTTTGCTTTTATAATTATAATTGAAGAAAATCTCTTACCTAATGTCAAATACTTTTGTTCTTAAATCCCGATGTGAATCAATAATTTCAATGTTTAATTAACATAAATGCTGTGCCCCTGAAAGGGTATTATTAAGGGGATTAATGAATTCAACTTGTTATTAATTTTATGTTCATCATGAAATGAAAATGGGACTTTTAGTGGAGTATTTTTGTTTACGTCAAGGTGTCTTGACTTTATCTTGCTACGAAAGCATAACCCCAAACTGCAATATTTGTTAAATTTCACATGATTGATTGCTCTCAAATTCAGTTCGATTTATTTATTTTAAATCTTTTAACCCCTTGAGTGGCGGCGGGACACATTATATCCCAGTTAATTTTAATCAAGATTTGCACCAGAATCTTTTAATTATATTTTACTTTTGTAACTTTGACGGAAAAAGTTGTAACACTGCCTTAAGTTTTTATTCGAAAATTCAGTTGGGTTTTCAGCTTTACAGAAAATCAAGTACTTGATAAATTAAAAGATAGAAATTCTAATCAGGGTTGCAAGTGTGACCTCTGTTTTCATGATTCCAAATTCATACCGCAAATTCAGAAAAAGTATTTTAATTTTATGTAAATACGAAATATCTATCACATTGGCGACCGAGAAAAAAAAAAAATTCGTTTTTATTTAATAAAACATCACTGAATAGGGCCGTGACTTCTAACTCACAGAAAATGCATTTATATCACATTGTTCATATTTTTTTTAGATTGTAATAAATTTTAAATTAAATCCGTGCATTGAAAAACAGTTACAGATACACAAATTACACCCTTTCAGGGGCAAGGCATTTCCGCTCCGAAAATGTTCAAATAATTAATTCACACCGCAATTTACGAACAAATTTATTTAAAAATTATCAAAAACTTTTCTTCACGTATGTTATGAGATTGAATTTGTACTAAAAAATTATTTGTGCCATTTGGCAGTTTGAGCATTAAAAGTAAGAGTTTGCAGACTGCAAACAGCGCCCCTGAAAGGGTTAAGAAATCAATCTATCAAGGAAACCAATTTACAAGACTTTCAGATGAAGGAGGAGCTTCTACTGTTTTAAAAACCAGATTTCATACAAATTTACGAACTAAAATAACTTCTTAAAACACCAACAAAACCTTAAATGCGCTAGGCCTTTCGAAAGATCTGAGTCTTTCTTCGTCAGGCGCAAAAAGACGTGCTTATACTATGAAAGCAGCAGCAAGAGTGAGGTATATGCGGGTTTATGAGATATATGAGGTAAGGCAGCAGGACTTTCATAGTACAAGCACGTCTTTTTGCGCCTGACGAAGAAAGACTCAGGTCTTTCGAAAGGCCTAGCACATTTAAGGTTTTGATGGTGCTTTAAGAAGTTATTTTAGTACGTATTAATTCACACCGGTTTCAACTTATTTTCTTTCATACAAATTTGCCGATCGCCAATGTGTTAACACGTTCTAGGTCAAAGTTGAGGTAGTGCATTTGTTCACACATGTCGAGATCATATCTGCTTTTAAATTCAGGTTTGATATGGGTCAGAGAATTTCCATACCAGGAATTTCTTCAGTACTAGTTATTTTCTTATAGAAACTCTCTCCTTAACGCGTTCGCTGCCCCCATATAAATTTAAATTGATCGCTAGTGTGCACAACTTCAAAGACTAATTAAAGTCTTTTTAAGGCTACACAGCTCCCTAAAAATGACAAAAATATCGAATATTTTTTATTGAATTTTTCAGTGGTCCATAAGGTTTTGAATCATGACTCCAAGTTTTAGATCTGAAATCCAAATAGATTTAAACATATTTGAACTTTTCTGAGTGTTCTCAGAGTGTTCTGAGTGTTCTTTTACAAACTTTAAATGCATTTTTCTCAGGCTTTTATTTTTGGTGATGTTAGTGTTTGCTATTCCCTAAGACTTTTTTTCTGTTGCAGATAGAGTCTTGAAATTTTTTATAGGCACTTATATATATATATGAGTGTACTACAGTAATTAGTATGGATTTAGGCCTGAGTGTTATAGTTTTTTTTTAATGCCAAAGTTAATATTTCCAAATTTTTCTTGTTTTTTTCAGGTTTCGCGCTACAATTTTTTTTTTTTTTTTTAATTTAAATAAAAGTTACATCTTTAATTCCATGCTAACTTTTGTTCCCAATAATTCAATGAATATAAGTCACTTAAAATAACTAAAAAATATTAAAAATTAAAAATATTATAAAAGTTTTTAAAAACTTCAAACTGTTGAAAAATTTTTTTATTTAAAAAAAATGGTGATTGCTAAAATGATTTTTTTTTTTTTTTACCAGAATCAGTTTAATTTTATAATCTCAAACAAAGTCATTAATTATTTTTAATGTAACTGTCTCCATTTTTTTTTTTTGAAAAAGGGTACTGTGAAGCCTTAAGAGGGCGCAGAATCTTTCAATTTGTCGGAGCAATCAAAAACATCGCCTCTTTCAAAGTACCAAAATACAAAGTGCAATTAAGATCCTTTTTTCCCCTTTCTTCCTGAAGTATATAACTTTAACTGCATTATCCAGAAAAATAAATGCTGTTTGTGCAAAATTCATATTTAAATTTTAAATTTAAAAATTCCTCTGGCTAATGCATGATTAAATGCTGCACGCATGATACCATTCTAAATTATGCATATAGAAAACAATAATTGAACAAAATAGAATCTTGACATACCTACTTCTAACTTAAAACCAAAATATACACAAAAAGCTTCCTTTAAATTAATTTTAAAGAAAGATTTTTGTGTATATTTTTGTTTTAAGTTAGAAGTAGGTGTGTCAAGATTCTATTAAATTTAAATAATTTAGCACAAAAAATTTTTCAAAATTTTCAAATTTTTTTCAAGTGAAAAAAAAAAAATAACCAAGATATGTGATTTTTTTTTTTTAGCATGTAGATTATAAAAAAAAAAAAAAAAAAAACGCATACTTGGTTAATTTTTGTTAAGCTGTAGCTTACATAGTTTAAAAATAACAGTGCACGCAATCTCCAAATTTACTAATCTGAGAAAAAGCGTTTTAAACTTTCAATATCTACAAACATTCAGTTACAATCACCGTCTATAAATGATTAAAACTCAAGAAATAATGCAGATTTTTGAATGGAGTTTTTTGCATATTGTTGAGAAATTTAAAAACTTTCAGGATAAAACAAAAACCGAAAACTGATTTTTTGAAATTTGAAAGGTCCTGTGCTCCCTTAAACCCTTATGGATGAGCGTCTTTTACAGAAATTTTAATCTTTTATCACCAGTTTTTCGAAACAGAATTTTTTTCCTATTTGCATCGGGAAAATGCTCGGAATAAATAAGGCAAAACTTACAATAAAAATTTAGTGGTGAGAATAATCACGGATTCTAAGTGATTTTTATTTAATGTTATATGGAATGCTACCCGTGACCTGCTACCTGTGCTTGCTACCTGTGTGTTATTTAGATAATTGTTTTAGAACTTATCATACATAATTTTGTTTCAATATACCTGTATTTTGTTTCAATATAATATAAAAAAAAACTTTTATTTGTTGTGTTCTTCAAAATATTCAGAATAGATATGTTTTAGGTTCTAAACAATTAGTTATTGTATCTAGGTTTTCAGAACTAAATTATCCATTTCAGTACGCTAAGTGTATTATTTAGTATCTTCCTGTACGCCAAACACCTATACATTGCATATATATGACACTATATAGCTTATTGTGCTCTCTGTAACTTAAAAAAATTATTTGGCATCTTAAGGGGTCTCAGGACTCTTAAAGCTTCAAAATTTTCCCAATTTTAATTTTTTTTTTTATGTTTAAACTCCTATCTTTTCGGAACATTTTGATACAAGTGATTCTTTGCAATTCCCATTAGAACAGGTGATGCTCATGGCAGTGAACAGATTAAATAAGACGAAATTTCGTGCGTTTAACCTAGATTTATTTTTTTTATTAGAAAATACTGATATTTTACCGGGAAAATTCTCTGAAGCGTGGCAACACTGAAATTATTTTCTGTTGGTTTGTTATTTAGATAATTGTTTTAGAACTTATCATACATAATTTTGTTTCAATATACCTGTATTTTGTTTCAATATAATATAAAAAAAAACTTTTATTTGTTGTGTTCTTCAAAATATTCAGAATAGATGTGTTTTAGGTTCTAAACAATTAGTTATTGTATCTAGGTTTTCAGAACTAAATTATCCATTTCAGTACGCTAAGTGTATTATTTAGTATCTTCCTGTGCGCCAAACACCTATACATTGCATATATTTCTGTGGCAATACTCTTCATCGTTGATTTAGATAAGGAGAATAATAACGAGTTATCTCGTAGCTGGCAAGGAAACTCAGCTTGCCAACTACGAGTATTCTCGTAGATGGCAGCGAACATGTTAAATAAGGCAGAAATTACGATTTGGAATTTACCTTATGAAATTAAAATTTCTGAATAATAAATTAGACCAATCTGGCAAACCTGTCTCCAATGTCCATTTAACAAAAATCAGTGCGCCATATGTACCGGAGCAAACGTGAAATTATGAAAATATTGTTCTGTTTCGTGAAATCCTGGTAAATATCGCTCCGATTCGTGCAATTGTTAAAATACTGCTACAGTTCCTAAAAATATTAATATCTCCGTTCCGGTAAATGTTCATAAGAAAAAATGGATAGAACGTGCGGTGAGGCACTTAATATCATTGCGATAAGCCACCATCCATACCCTACTCACGGATGTGAAATGATTGCGATTAGTTCTTACTCCAAGTGAACTTTTCTCGAGGCAGAAGACTATTAAATTAACTAAATAAATAAAACAGGGCACCAAGCTTTTCAATTTTAATCTTTAATATAACGAAGATGAAATCATGCTGAATTTAGGCAATACCGGAGACACTATATAGCTTATTGTGCTCTCTGTAACTTAAAAAAATTATTTGGCATCTTAAGGGGTCTCAGGACTCTTAAAGCTTCAAAATTTTCCCAATTTTAATTTTTTTTTAGATGTTTAAACTCCTATCTTTTCAGAACATTTTGATACAAGTGATTCTTTGCAATTCCCATTAGAACAGAAGTTGTAGCTTTTAGAATTATAACCGCTCAATAGCTGAAGCGGCGTTTCCGAAACTTTGAAGTCATTTTTCTCCAAATGACGTTTTTGGGCATAACGCGCAAGATATCTCAAAAACTTCTGAATATTTCTCCATGAAATTTTCAAAACATATGTTTCATGTTAGTCTGTATAAACTAAACCAAAAATTTCCTTTCTATTCTGAAAAAAAAAATACTTTCTTGTGTGATTGTACTATTTAAATTTTCAAAATTTTGTATTAGCTAAATACAACTTTATATTAGAAATATGAAAATGCTTTAAATGCAAATTTATTTAGATTCATCGTAATTACAATAATCTGAAGTATAAGTAGGGGCCAAAATTTTCATTCTAGTTGCAAAATTTATTCACTAATCATCGACGTAAGCTGTTATACCAATTTTCTGCTCTTTAAATGTCTGACAGAATGGAGCTCCCTGTAAATGCTAATTCTGCATCTTGCAAATTTTTAAATACATGAAATGAAAGAACATACTTCTATCTTTCATCTCAATAAAAATTGTCTTTTAAAATCTATGTATATATTACGCTATCGTATGTGGCGCAGAAATCGCGATTATTTGTTAATTGTTTAATGAAACTCATCTCATTGGTTACTGAACAGCATTTAATCAAAGCCATTGAATATTTATTCAATGGCTTTGCATTTAATGCATTTCCATACCTATAAGTGGGGTTACCATAGGGCGGGCACTGTTCTGTCGCCAAATGCCGCCAAGTGTTTCGCCAACTTGGCGTTATATCGCCAAATTTGGCGACCAAAATTAGTCGCCATAAGTGACGCCAGCTTGGCGATATCTCTAATATTTCGCCAAATTCCCATAGACACTTCCATTGTAAACCTACTTGCTTATAGAAAATCAACAAATTAAGATATTTTAATGCAACAAAAAACTAATTTTAGCTTAAGGGATTATATTAATTATATTTAAGGGAGTCCAAGTAAATTAAATTATGAATAAAACTAACATGATACAATGCTTAGCATGCTTTCCCAAACATAAATTTTAAGGGAGACCAAACTGGTCGCCAAGGTCGGCTAGTTGTATATATTTTAAGATATTAAATGTTGAAAATAGTTTTTTTTTTTTTAATTTTTTCCAATTTTAAGAGTCCTGAGACCACTTAAATACTTTTTTAAATTGTTTTTGTGTGGTTAGAAATAAATTTCTGACTTTCAAAAAAAATTTTAGTTAGCAATAATTTTCAAAAAGCGTTCCAGTTCTTGGATTTTTCCATTTCGAGCCTTGAAAAAATTTTGTCAGTACAAAAGTTTAAAACTCTAACAATATTGAAAACTTACCTCAGTCAGCAGTGTATATGAAGTAACTATATTAGATATACGGATGTTAACAAGATAAACTCCGGGTTTTCGGTATTTGTGTTCAAATGATTCCTGAATTCCTTCTCCTTCTTTTGGGATATTCCATTTCCAAGTCTTTTTGTCACCAAATGTGAATACTGCCGTTGCATTTGTCGGCAGCAGTTCAGATGCTGGATAAGTCAGTTCAAACAAAATGGAACCTATAAAAATTATCAGTATCGAACGTTTCTTTAAAAGAATTGGTAATTTTGTAAATACATGGCTCACACGCATTTAAGCCACGCCCCATTTTGAAAGGACACTACCACCAGTATTATTATAAAGATCATTTTCTTCATCATTCATTAACTAGAAGATAGTTTTATGCGATTACTGATGGAAGAGTCCTTACGAAATGGGACGTTGCTTCATAGCGTGCGAACCCTGAAATAAAATACTACATATTTCATAGTAGATTATCATTTAAAATAATCTCTGTCTTAAAATCTAAATATAGAATATCTCGATATAGAGAATAAAAAATTATTATATTGACTCAAGGGTAAATATATTTATACTCAGTTTGGTCTTTTGGGGTATTTTTAACGTCTTGACTATGAGTCAAGGCATGCCCAGTGAACTACTTTTTTTTTCCAATTCGTATCACTTTTTGAAAATTTATCTCTGTCATACACTTATACTAAGATATCGATGTGCCAAACCAGCCACTAATCTTTCGTAATATGTGAGTTAATTTAAACCAGGCTTAATACGTTTCGCACAAAAAAATTTTAACCCCTCAATTCTAGCTCAGCTCCCGTGATATTCACGGGCTGTGTCTTTTATTCAGATTGTTTGATTCCCGCCAGTTTCATAAATAGCGTAATTGGCTTTATTATGGAATCATTTTACCTGTCATTAAATAAGGTGAATATTTCATTTTCAAAAAGGTGGTGCCAATAAGCAATTTGAATTTTTAAACCGTAATTTAATGCGGTATGATATACTATATCCCACCTAATTTTAATTCAGATTTGCACCAGAAACTTTTAATAAAGTTTTACTTTTATAACTTTGGCGAAAAAGCGCCAAAAAATTGCATCTCCTTATTTTGAAATACAATTTTTAAATTTCCGGTGCGAATTCAACATTACTGAAGCACAATTGCTTGCCCCTCAAAGTGTTAAGGCGTTAAGTAATGAAGTTTGTTAATTTCAACATAAAATGCTGAAATTAAATAAAGATTCACCAAATACATTTCTAGTTGGAAATGTTTTTAAATTGGGCCAAATAAACACACATATTACGGCAGATTAGTGGAATCTTTTCATCTCACATATAACATATAATGCTAGTTACATACTAACTTTGTAGTGTAAGTCACATAGGTACAAATTGCTACGATTTTTGACTACCAGTATTTTAGAACGGAAAAATGTGACTGATTTTATCGGAAATATATTATTAATTGGATAAGACGGAGAAAAACGTTGCGAAAATAACGGTGGCCAAAAAGCATAGCGGTTATCAGCTATGTGACTTACAAAAAACCATGGAGCTAGCCATAAGTGATATTACAAACACATTAAAAATTTATGTTTCGAATCGCTTCCGCAATCCTCATCAGGAAAAAATTATGTTACATAAGTCTGAAAGTTCAAAACGGACATAAACGTCCAAGAGCACAGAAGAATTCCTGAACATAGGTTACAAAAAATCACAGCGTTACCATACAATCATTTTGTCCTGGTGACGATCGCGGAAGCGATTCGAAATGTAGATTTTTAATGTGTTTGTAATATCACTTATATATTATATGTACCATTTGACAAGTTGTTTTTAAGTATATTTTATGGTGCAATTGTCCAATACGTATTTATTTCAAAAATAATTTTCGAGAAAGAAAGGTTTACTCAAATTCTACCTACAAGGAGCGTACTCTTCTAAAACTTCTAAGGAATCTGGCACAACTTATTGAGTTTAGAAATTTTTTAATTAATTTTTAAATTGCTGACTCTATATCCGGCCTATTTCATCGTAGATTTTTAATAATTTTCTGTGACTAAATAGGGCAGTAAAATCTATTTAAAAAACTTGTTAAAATTGTATAGTAATATACATACCATGTACTTATCATTAATAATGATATTGTAACCAGTGGATGAATTTTTAAATAAAAATCAATTTCTAGAAACTAAAACTTTGAAATCTAAAGTTACAGCTCATTCCGACAACTGTTTTTTTTTTTACTATTATTATTATGCTTAAAAAACTACCCACATTGCAGCCTGTTTTGTAACGATTAAAAATGAATTTAATCACAGAAGTTTCAAATAAACATGCATAATTCCTAAACACTGGAACACATGAATTTCTGTTTCGTATCCGAAATGTTACCAAGAAATCGAAATCTGATATCAAAATTGTTAAAAGATATTTCGATTTATAATCCTCTAATTAAGATATGAAACCTTCCCCCCCCCCCTTCTGCTACAGGAAATATCGCATCATTAAAAGTGAAAGCTTAAAAGCCTTTCGCCGCCAGTGATAATGAATCAGGAAGTTCTGTATTTCTTGTCTTTCGTACCATTTGAGATATGTTGAAGCGGCTGTAATATTTAAACAACATGCTCGCGCGTTTTTCATCCTGGGTTGCATATAAACTTATAAACATTATAATTAACGCAAACACTTATATATTGAACTTTTTCACTGAACATTTAATCTTATGTCAAAATTAGATGTTACTTTTATAATTTTTCAAATATGGAAAAATGTTTATAGGTGAAATATTAAGAAAATTTAAGTACATCAGCACACCTACACACTAGTGTACACTAGTACAAGCACCCTTAAGAAAATTTAAGTACATCATTAACTATTTCATAGACGTCATTACTAACCTATTCGTAAAAGTCTCATTTTTATACGATGGTTTGAGGCACAGTAAGTAAAGTTCGTGCTTTTTTTTACCCAGGACTGTTTGTGTACATGCAACACAGTGAGTCAAAACTAACTGAAAAACATTGCCTAAGAAATTAAAGTTCTTTTGCAAACAATTCAAATATGCCATACATAATCAGTATTGCCAATTGGTGAAGTATAACTTTTATTTAAATATCTATCACTTTTTCCGAATAATATTATTTACCTTTTTTAATCTGTCATTAAATAATATGAATATTACCATATTTAGAAATACTAATAGAAGTATGAATGATAAAAATAATCGCAACTTTGTTGATAGATGTTGTACATATTTTAAATTAAACGAGTTGAAACCAGTCGAAATACGACGAACTAAAATATATAGAAAATAATTGTTAGATCGAATTTATAATAAACGTTAATGAATGTCTAACACTTAAAACTAATATTTTTAGTCTAAAGTTACTAAAATACTATTTCCACAAACTTTCCTGTTTAACCCCTTTAGGGACAAGCAGTTAAGTTTGTGAAATGCTGAATTCCCACCGGAATCTTTGAAAAATTCTATTTCAAAATAAGTAAAAGCAATTTTACGGCTTTTTTTCCACCAAAGTTAGAAAAGTAAAATTTAATAAAATTTTTCTGGTGTAAAATTTCATTAATCGTAGGTGGTATATAATATATACCGGTGCCCCTCAAGGGGTTAAATTATTGAAAAATTAAAGTGTATTAGAATCGAATATCAGAAGTGCATTAGTACGTAATCAAGATAAGTAAATATGTTGAAGTTATCGGTTGAGGCTCTTATGTTTGGTATTACGGGATGAAAAATCAGCAAAAATAATTTCACTTTGTCGCATCATAGAATTTTTTCCCATAACATCTGAGTCTTGCGTCATTTTTACATTCTCAAAATTTACATTCTCACCACTCAATTCTGTATTCACCATTTAAAAATAGTTTAACGCGCCATAGATTATTAATGAATATACTTTCAAACTTAAAGTCACGTTTGCGCGATACAACTTTTAATTGGAACTTTCGCACTATTTGAGGTTCAAATCTCAGTACCCGCGAATAAAAAACAAACAAACAGAAATTTGTTTTTTAGACACTTTGTGATCACATATTTAGTTTTAACCCCTTCGCGACGGGAGCCTTTTACGAAATGTTTATTACTTTGCTACCGGTTTTAAAAAACAGAAGTTTGTGCCTATTCAAATCGGGAAAATGTTCGGATTCAATAAGGCAAATTTTACAGTAAAATTTTACTGGTTAGAATAAACGAAGATCCTTAGGCCTATTTCCGGCACGTATACGTGTCGCTCGTCCCCAAGGGGTTAATCAAAGAAAATGATCGTTTTGTTTTAAATATGACATCATTTTCACTCACTGAATCATTTCGCCTAGCGTCTCAAACTCAGGGTCAGCATAATGAAAAAATATTGATATGAAAAAGATTTATCAGTGAGAATGCGTGTTTTATTAAAGGCTGATGTCATTTTCTGTTCAAAAATTTTTAAAAAGTTACTTTTATTTGTAATGAGAAAATGATATCAATAAGGATATAAACAATAAAAATAAATAAACCTCATTATTTTTCATTTCTCTGCAACAATGAAAGTAGTATTCAAATTGCCACCATTTTGAAGAAATATAAAAAAAAATTTAAATTAAAAATAAAATTTAAAAATGGAAATAAATAGAAAAATAGCTAGAACGGTCACACCTACAAATGAACAGCTTTCATTGAAGACAAAAATTATTATCAAATTTGGTTCAATAGAAAGCTCAGGGCTGATGACTAAAAAAAACAGCCTGGTCTTTTAAATATATGGATGTTAAAACGGTTACATACTTGGAAGTATTTGTGGTGAATTCGTCGTGACGCCATAGATTGGTAGAACGGGTCTCTGAGCTTTCAGAATATGCGATTGTGTGAAGTTGGCATGTGGATTAGAAGCTCTGACTTTGATGACGTACACACCAGGTTGAGGATATTTGTAAGTTTTTTCATACTTTCCACCTTTCTTCACCTCTGTGAAAAGAACAAATTAACTTTTTATTAAAGCATGAAACTTTTAAATATAAGTACTCGTACTTATAAGTAACAGGAAATGATAGAATATATTATTCGATTGAAATATCCTACAGGAAAGTTAGATGAAAATATTTTTATCAAAAATACATCTTATGAGAAATAATACATTTTTATATGGAATTACGAAAATATATAAAATAACAACATTTATGTAAATGTACACTGAAAAAAATGAGTACTCAAAATTGAGAAACACATGTACTCATTTTTCATCCCATGGTTGTGTTCAAATATGAATCGTAATGTACTGCCCCCCTGAACTTAAAAATTAAAGTAAAAATGTACTAACATTTATTTTCCGTTCTAAATTATTAACAAGAAACGTATAATTGATTATTTATTAAGAAAAATAGCAACATTATTAGCAAGATATCCAAATCGAATATTTTTATAACAAGAGTTTTATTAGTAAGTAGTTTTAAATTATTTTAAAATACCGTACATAATTAAATATTTGAATCATCATGAACATATTTTATGCCTCCATAAATGAAATAAACCATTACAGAGTACAAAATTATCGTTTTGTTTGTGTTTGATAACATGTGATGTTTCAAAATTGAGAAAACATATGCTCATTTTTGATCCAAACATACTCAATTCGATATGAGTACATCGATTTATTCATTTTTGAATACTTCATTTTTTTCAGTGTACTGCGTGATAAAAAGGGAAATTTTTTAATTTGGAAATTCTGAATTCAAACCAGAAAATTTTCAACAGTAATTTTCTTCTATTATATTTATAGAATATTTATCGTCTTAAAAAAAAAAAAAAAAAAAAAAACTACTCAAACTTTCTGGCGAGACTACGGAATGTCTAAATAAAAAATCAGTCAGATGTAGCAACACGGAGTACATGCAATGATAACTTAAGTATAAAAAAAAATCAGTGGATTCAGCTATAAGAAATTCTTTATAGCCGCTATCACTATAACCGTAGATGCAACATTTCTTAATTATTTCGGAGTCCGATCCAAGACAAACATGTTTAAAACCGGAAAGTGTATATAAGGAAATGCATCTTCATTATACAGTCGGACCTCGTTATTCCCACCCCTGGTTTTCACGCCACTCCGCTTATCACGTCAGTTTTTCAAAGTCCGTATTTTCTGTGTGAGATTTTAATGTAAATAAACTCCGTCGTCGAATAATGCTTAATTCCGGATATCCCGACGGTTTAGGAAAATTGTCCATTTTTCATATTCCAGCTTATAAGCACGGAAATTATGCGGTAAGAAATGTCTTAGCCAAACTTTTCACAAAAGTGTCTAAAATATCCATTGAGATAAATGAGAAAATTTACTTCGATCCTTTATCTGAATAAATAAACCCACACACTACGAATGATCCACTTAAGTTCCAGACAGACGTATCAGTCTACTCGCGGGCTTTTTGTTCTGGTTAGGCGGCGCTTTCTTGTGGTTACATGGCGTTTTTCATCCGACTAAAACCGAAGTATTGCGTTACATTGAAACGATCAGCAATTATCTCACATTTATTTCTTAAACAACGAATATTGATTACAAGTCATGCATAATATGGAAAAAAGAATTTTAGGAAGCACATCTACTGATAAGCAAACCTTTATTCATAGATATTTCATGTTACAATAAAAAAACAAGTCATCATAATCCTGATTTTTATTCTTTTCAATTTTGTTTTTGTGTTTATTTTGTTTAATAATAATGTTTTATTGCTTAAAACTGCAGGATGAGTTATGAATTTAACCCATTTATGCCTAGCGTCTCATTTTTGGGACGTTTCAAATTTTAATGCATTTGTATAATTTTCTTCTTCTTTATAACATGAAAATTGCATGAAATCATTATTTATAAATGTCTTTATCTATAACCGAGAGATGACAGCACAAGGTGGATATTTATTTGCTTAAATTAAGGCTTTTTTCGGTGTTTATAGATTTTTAATTTTTCAAGAGGGCGAAATGTAAAAAGTAAGTTTATTTGTATTTTTTCTATCGTGGACCCAAAATCGCAAGTTATAATCTTAGCTTGTGGACTTTTTTGAAATACGTGTTTTTTTAAATTGCGAAATTTAATGTTCAAGCCTATTTTTTATGCATTTTTGTAATGTACAAAATATAGGGTTCTAGGCACAAATGGGCACATATTTTTGTTAGAAATTTACGAGAGAGTTATTTATGCAATCTCCTTTCGAAGATATTTATGAAATAAATTGTTATTAAGTCTGCAATACGATTATTCTTATTTTATTATTAATACTAATTATAACGTTATTAGTCTCTGCAAAGAAATAAATATATTTTTTTTAGTTCATTAAAATACTAATTATAGTACATAATATACAATTTAAAAACATTTTAAATATAAATATAGGCAAAATATATAATTATGCATATTATTCTACTAGAAATACTCATACTTAGTTCTTTTACATTTTATCAAATAAGTAAAAAAAAAAAAAATAAGCTTAATTTTTTTTAGTATTTTTCCAGTTCATTTTGCAACATTTTAAAGTGATTTTACCAAAAATTTTGAGAAAACAAAAATTCAGGCACAAATGGGTTAAAATTGTCTTAAATTAATTAAAAACACAGATGTTTTTAAACCTGTTTTCTCGAACTCCGGTTACCACGACACTCCGCTTATGACGACACTTTTTTCTGGTCATTAGAATGTTTGGATAACGAGGTTCGACTGTATAATGTACTTATTAGATTTCATTTTAAAGCTTTTGACTGAATAAAATTTCCGGTTGTCTTGGATCAGACTCCGGAATAATTAAGAGATGTTGGCATCTATGCTATGACGCTTATTATAGGTATCAGGTCATCAAGTATGAAACTTGTGATCACAAAAGGGCCAAAATACCAAGAGGGAAACTTGCGCCAGTAAAAAAGAATAGAAATATTTGCATTATGGCGTTTATATAAACTGAAAATTTCTTTTAAAATTTACTTATGGGATACTACCCGTTGGTAATCTGGCCATTTTGTAATCACAAGTTTCATACTTGAGGACCTGATACTTATAATAAGCGTTATAGCATATATGCCAACATTTCTTAATTATTACAGAATCCGATCTAAAACAAAAATGTTTAAAACCGGAAAGTATATATAAGAAAATGCATCTTGATTATATAATGTACTTATTAAATTTCATTTTAAAGCTTTTGACTAAAAAAAATTTCCGGTTAGAACCTGTGATCGCCGAATAATTTAAGTGTGGCAGTAAATGCGCTTAACCAGTGCTGCAATTTGCCTGATTAGATTTGAGGAGACTGCTCGATTCTACGTTTTTTTAAATATAAGGGAAATTCAAATGAAAAGAAGGCGCTTGCTCTTGCGTCGTTGTTTCAAATGCAGTGGGTTACAGTGTCTGCCGATAGATGGCGTGGCATTTTCCCTAGTTATGCATGTACCGTGAATGGCTTTGCCTTAGTTTGTAGATTCTTAAAAAGTTGTTTTGCGCGATCGGATAAGGGAGTTATGAATGAAGAATGGAGTTATGATTTTTTTTTTTTAATGCCATATATTTCTGTGTTTGCCGCATCCTTGTCTAACATGAGCACATTCGTTTTCAAAACAGTAACCTCTCATTATATCGCGTATAGTGTGAAAATGGTGTTCACAAACCGGAATAAGCTATATAATTGTTTCGAAACTATTACTTTATATTCAAATTACACTTTTCTAAATAAATAAAAAAGATAAATAATTGAGCTTATTAATTGTGATTTGCGAACAACAGGATTTCATTAGATTCTTTTTTAATGCCATATCCGTGCCACATCTATGCGTTTGCCGCATCCTTGTCTAAAACGAGCATATTCATTTTCAAAACAGTAACCTCTTATTATATCACATATAGTGTCAGAAAGGTGATAACAAACAAGAATCTGCAATTATAATGGTTTCCAAAATTTTACTTTATATTCATATTACACTTTTCTTAATATATAAATAAAAAGATAAATAATTGAGCTTATTATTTGCGATTTCCAAACAATAGGTTTTTATTAGAATTTTTTTAATACCATATTTTTCTGTGTTTGCCATATCCTTGTCTGAGACGGGCACTTTCATTTTCAAAGCAGTAACCTCTCATTATATCGCGTATCGTGTGAGAAAGATGACAACAAACAAGTATAAGCTATATAGTTGTTTCCAAAATATTACTTTATATTCATATTACACTTTTCTTAATAAAAAAGGTAAATAATCGACCTTATTTATTGCTATTTGGAAACAATGGGATTTTTAATCTGTTGTATCTATTTAAACACGCCCCAAAATAAGTAAAAGAAACCTATAATTAATATTGCTATTATGTAAACCACGTACTAGTACCCAATCCAACTGAGACAAATTTTGTGCATAAATACGCTTAGTTTATAATTGTTTGGCTATAGCAGCAATATAGTCATCAGTGGTTCACTTGACAAAAGAAAGCGTTTAGTAATTTATACAGGGTGTCCGAAAAGTTTGGAAACGGTCGAATAACTCGAAAAATACATATCAGATTAAAAAACGAAAAGGTACATTTAAATATTTTTAAAAAAGCTACTCAGTGATTGTTAACTTGCTACTCAGTCAGTTAATTTGACCCCCGCAACCGAACCCCCGGGGATCAGAGGGGATCCAACTTTGAAATCTTGAATGATAACCCCTCATTTTTTATTGCAGATTCGGATTCTACGAACAAAAATACGTTACTTTTGTAATTAACATTTTTTTTCGGTTCTTCGTTGATCACGGTGAAATAGAGCAAATACGACAGACATATTTTGGTTTTCCCAACCAGGTTTTGACATCTCGAAATCTGATTGGCCAGAACTTTTGACGTCAAAGTTATCGTCTTTTTCGGGAATAGTGTTTCTCGAAAACCATCAGTGAAGTTTGTTATGTTCATAAAAATTAATAGAAATATATTAAATTAGTTTTCTATTTGCATTTCTTTTTATCAAGTCGATCCTTTTAAAATAATAAACTGCGTATTATGCTATTTTAACGAGTAAATATGAACCTTCCCTCCCGAACAGAAAAATGATAGTCTTTATTATTTGGGGGCGCGGTGTGTTGCTATTCTTCTTTTCGATGTCTTCTGCTGTTAAAAAAATAACTTATTTCGAAGCCGGATGGGAGTGTATGAGTTTTTTTAAAATTATTACTATAGAATAACATATAGGACCAAAAAAACCCATAAAACATTTTGTGCTGGCTGAGCAAAGGATGGGAACTAGCGTAAATTTCAGGTGGTTGAGGTGGGATTATAGTATAGGTGCAGATTTACGGTCGCCAGTCGCCATGTGGCGAATAAATTTTTGCTGTGGCGACTAACTTTCAGTGTCTTAGTCCCCAGAGATCAATTTCCAGTCTTCCCAATCCCCGTCGCGAAATTTTTATATATTTATATTTTTTTTTTGCAAATAGAAAAGCACCTGCTCTTTTCACTAGCCGAGATCAAGTATGACCTTGATAAAAAGTCAGGTAATTTTTGCGATCTCAGCTACCGTCGTGAACGATGCCCCTGTGATGTACTGCTTTCTTGCGAACATTATGCTCGAATATAATTCTGCGCATGTCCGCTCCACTACAAAGCTTAGAAGCTGTGAAGCTCGGCACATGAGCGCGCTAATGGTAAAGCTTCTCCTTTGGACACCAGCGAAAACAAGCATTTCTTCGAATGCTTTGTCCGAAATCCACAGTTGAAATAAATACTTCTTTACTGCAGATTTGCTTACGAGACAATCGAAAGTTCCCGATGCGATAGAGATTATTTAAGGGCTTTGGATTATGGAGTCGCGAAGATAGAGGATTCCGAACTCTGAAGAAAAAAGAACAAAAAGAAAAAGAGACTCGCACGAAAAAATACTTAACGCGAGGTATATTCTTGCTCTGTAAATATTTTCTGCAAGTGCGAGATTTGTATAGTGTAAAATAATCTTACACATTCATAATTTTCTTATATGTATACTTTTATATGACAAAATCAAAATAAGAAATAAAGTTTTCCTAATATTTCCCATTATCATGACTGCTTAGCCTATACATGTTTAGTTATTCAATTGTATCTTGTCCAACTTTATCTTCTGATTTTTCCAGATTTATATTATACTTTTTTAATATCAAAGTTTCAAGAATTTTAGGATTAAATTAAATATACACATTTGTTGTAATTAGTCTGTGTTTTGTTGTACATGTGTATTTTTCACAACTATTTTTCATTTTGAATTCCTGAGTTTCTTTGTTAAGTTTTTCCCATATAAACACTATTGTTTTGTGATTTTGTTTCACAATGTGGCTACTAGATTTTGGTTAGGAGCCAAATTGGCGGCAGGAAAAAATAATTAAACTGTTTAAGCTCTCTTGTATATTTCTTTGGGGAGACGACGTTTTATTTTCATTGGGGGATGATGTAGAAAATTGTTTAATTACTTATTTATTATTACAATAAAATATCAAATGTGGCAAAATACAGGGTGCCCGAAAAGTCTGGAAACGGTCGAATAATTCAAGAAATTCATATAAATTAAAACCTAAAAATAACGTGTTAAATATTTTTTTAAAAGCCATTCCGTGATACCAAATTTGACATCCCACCCGACCATCTGGGGGTCAGAGATGTTCCAACTTTGAAACCTTAAATGATAATCCCCATTTTTTATTTCAGATTCGGCTTATACGGACAAAAATACGTAAGTTTTGAAATTAACATTTTTTTCGGATCTTCGTTGATCACGGTGAAATGAAGCAAATAAGACAGATTGGTTTTCCCAACCAGGTTTTGGCATCTTCAAATCTGATTGGCCAGAACTTTTGACGTCAAAGTTACAGTCTTTTGCAGGAATAGTGCTTCTAGGGAACCATCAGTGAAGATTGTTTTGACGGCGCTTTATATGCTTTTTCCATAAAAATTAATAGAAATATATTAAATTAGGTTTCTATTTGCATTTCTTTTTATCCAGTCGATCATTTTTAAATAATAAACTGCGTATTTTGATATTTTAACGAGTAGATATGCACCTCCCTTCCCGAACAGAAAAATTTCTAAGTGTTTTCTAAATGTGATGGAGCACAATATTTTCTATGAAAAGTAAAATCTATTAGTTTATTAAGAGACATTAAATAAATTTTATAATATATTTTGATAAATGGTACTTACGAGTACCATCGGTGCATAAACGTTTAAGCTACGAAGAAAAACTATGAATTCTTTGTTTTATTTTAGTTTTTAAGAGTCGTGTGGAACTTTACAAATGTAAAATGTGATTAATAAATATACAAAAGATATTTACCTCTCAAAAACTCTTTTTTGGTACGACCATCACCAAAATCCCACAGCACGTCTACAAATGTGCCTCCACTAATTTTTATTTCAATGGTAACGGTCTCAGTCGTAGAAGCATCCGGAGGTGTCACACTCAGTTTCAATCCGGACAAAGGTCTCTGAGAATCCACTTCTTGTTTGCGGGTGATAGGAGTCGTTGAAAATTTGTTATAAAGTTTCATCATCACATCATGCATACCTACAGAAAAATAAATGATAAACATGTGAAACAACAAGAAATATTATTTAACACTTTCAGTAGTATAGACTAAGGTTGGCAACCTCCAACTAGCCTTCCGTAATATCGTCGATGCCATGTCAAACTATCAAATGTGAAAACAGTGGGCTGCTTTTTTAAAATTCGAATTTCTTGATTAGCACCATTTTTTAAAATAGTAAAATTCGTCTTGTTTAACTTTTTTTAATTACATATTAATTAATGCAAAAACAAGGGAATTTTACCATTTCAGAAACCGACGATCGTCGGTACCATGTCAAACTATCCAATCTGAAAAAAGTGGGCTATTTTTTTTTAAATTCAGATTTCTTGATTGGCGCCACTTTTCTGAAATGGTAAAATTCCGTCGTTTTTGCCTTAATTAATATGCCATTAAATAAGGTTAAATAAGACGAATTTTACTATTTCAAAAAAGTGGTGCTAATCAAGAAATCTGAATTTTAAAAAAGTAGCCCAGTTTTTTCACATTGGATAGTTTGACATGGCATCGACGATATGTGGGTTAACCCTTTGAGGGGCATGTAATTGTGTTTCTATAATGTCGAATTCACACTGGAATCTTCAAAAAATTTTATGGCAAAATAAGGAAAAACAATTTTACGAACCTACGATGAGAAGAATTCTTGCCGAGGATCCCAGGACCTATGTCCCACATCCCAAATACCGGTTTTTGACCAAAATTAGAAAAGTAAAATTTAATAAAAATTTTCTGGTGCAAAACTCCATTAATCGTAAGTGGGATAGTACATATCCCACCGTCGCCCAAAGCGTTATAAGTAAACGAACAAACTTAATGCTGGAATCAGGCGTAAATTAACACAGTTGCGCCACCTTGTGGACGGAGTGATAATTCACATACGCGGGCTTTTAGTGTGGCGCGTATTTTCCAAATCTTTAGTCACTCATGGAAATGAATTTTGTTTGCCACATTTATTGCAAAATAATGGCGTAGCGAGAGGGCCATCCAGATGCACTTGACATCACGAAGTTTTCTTCGCCTTATCAAAGCAGTGTTGCCAGATAGTCAAAAAGTCAATTTCCCCAAATTTTTGAAATTTTCCCCAAATCAGTGCTTTTTTCTGCAAAAGTCCCCAACTGAGTTTTTACTCAAAAAGGGAATTTTAAAATTTTCAATTTATCACTATAAAAAATATTTAAGTAATTTGAGCTCAAAAATTTTTCCCGAATCAAGCCTTTTTTTTGAAAAAATTCCCCATTTACAAAAAACAAACTTTTAAACTGGGCTGAATGCATATTCTGTAGCTACATTAATAGAATGAGAGATGTATTTTGCAGTGACAAGTTATTTTACGTTTGTTTTTAAAAGTATTGTCTAACAATGTTGGACTATTGTTACATTAGCTCCATAGCTTAAGATAATCTCTTATCAGTTGGGATTTGAATGAATCCGAGATGGTACGCTGTTTTAATTCTTTTTGTCCTCCCTATACTGAAGTACATAATCATAATGCAAAGTATTTTCGCTGTATCAATCGATGTACTTTTGTATATCATAAGAGAAAAATATCTACTTTCCACATATTTAAAATAATTTTTTTTAAAGTACGGCGAAGAAATTCTTCGTTAAAATCCTGCAGATTTAGTCACGTGCAGGTTTAAGCTGCTTAAGACTTAGAGTTTCATGCATCTGTAATATCTGTAAACTGTAATGTAACATAGTAAACAACGACCACGACCACACCCAAGAGAATAATCATTGATATTTCCGATTTCTGGATTGTATTTTCATTTTTCAAATCGAAATTGAGTTCGAGACAGATCCAGTTTTTCTACAAGATCAAAAAGATATCTTTACGGAAAATAGTAAAAAAAAAAAAAAACGAAATCCCCAGGTTTTTCCCATAAAATTTTTTTGTCCCCAAAGATTTCCCCACGAACTTCTTGTCCCCAAAAAATTCCCCTAGAGGTTTAAAATCCCCCAAAATGGGGACAAAATCCCCAATCTGGCAACACTGTATGAAAGGCACTTCAGTTATTAATCAAGGTGACAAAAACTTTACAATTTTAGTGGTGTGAGTAAGAAAACAGTTAGGTATCTACCTGTAGTTCACACTCCATCCGCTAGGTGGCGCATGACCTTGATTGATGTGAGCTCGCTTTTAATCTTGCGGTTATTTCTCCCATTTAAGATAGGACGCTTACTTATAACGTTTTGACCGTGTCCCCTCCAGGAGTTAATTTGACCCAGTTTCAATACGCTTCAAACAAGAATTTTGTTTAAGAAACAAAATTAAATAAGTTCCAAGTATAAACCTGTAATTAAATAAATAAAGATTCATCGAATAAATTTTCTGGTTCGATATATGGTTAACCTTGGTCAAATTAAACCACATATTACGGAAGATTAGTGGGAGCTTAGCAGCTATGGTATAGCCTGAGGTGCCAAGTTCCTTCTAATCTTCCGTAATATGTGGATTTATTTGAACCACGTTTAACCCCTTGGGGACGAGCGTCTTTTACAGAATTTTTAATCTTTAATCACCGGTTTTTTAAAACAGAAATTTTTGCCTAATTGAATCCGGAAAATACTCGGTTTAAATAAGGCAGAATTTAAAATAAAATTTTACTGGTGAGAATAATCCCCGATTCTGAAAAACTTACGCGGCACGAATACCGGTCGCTCGTCCCCAAGGTGTTAATACGTTTCGAACCAGAATTTTTTCTAGGAAAAGAAATTAAATAAATTCCACTTAGCACCCTGAAATAAAGTAAATAAATTTCATCAAATACATTCTGTGTTATGAAACATGGTTAGCAAGGGTCAAATTAATCCACGTTTTACGGAGAATTTGTGCGAGATTGGCAAATATGCCCTAATACAGTGTGGCCATAATCAAAACACCCCTACTGTAACCATTTAATCAATTTATCCATTTAATCTCTGTACATGTAACCATTACTGTAACCATTTATCTATTTAATCTCTCAATATCTGACATTCAAATTTTGTGCACATGTTATTGAAGACATGGGGAAACGAATTATGTGAAAATAAATAGCTTCAGAAATCTCCGATAAATAGCGCTGTACAACTGGTCATCCGCTGAAAAGATGCATCTCTACTAACTTTATTTGAACGCAAGAAATGTTGATGTCACAAGCAATGTTGCCAGTGGGCTACGTTTTTAAAATTCAGATTTCTTGATTGGCACCACTTTTTTGAAACGGTAAAATTCCCTTTCTTTTTGCTTTGATTAATATGTAATAAAATAAGGCGCGTTTACCATTTCAAAAAAAGTGATGTCAATCAAGAAATCTGAATTTAAAAAAGTAGCCCATCTGGCAACACTCGTCACAAGGGTCTTATCTACACATGAATGCTGCTCAGTATAGTTTCTTTCATGAAGCTGTAAAATCTGCAGTTTCTGTGCTTGTTCAACTGCAGATCTTAACCAGTCGACATAGATGCTTCTCAAAAGATAGAGTGTTACTTTCTTTCAAGGTATACCGAGATAGATCAAGCCTCCTTTAGTCGCCCGCCGAAACGGTCGGTCCTCCCACGAGGAGGAGGCCCGCCGCACAGCTGCGGCATTTCACGGAAGGATCCGACACTGTTCCGGGCCAAGCCGAACGGATCGCTCCGACAGCATCGCCCAGTACCAGTGCAGTGCCACACCCGCTTCGGACCCCAGCCTGAAGATGAGTCCTCGATAAACAAGATTTTATAAATGTCCACAGAGCAAAAAAATACTCGGATTAAGATCCAGAGAACAAAACGGCCAGGTTGTCAGAAACGCATGACTGGTTGTTTTGCCATTATTGAAATGTTTCAGAAGAAATAACAGTTTCCCCAGTTTTTATTTTCTTTTATACCCAGAACATGGCTGTAAACCATGGCTTAAATAAGAAGTTTTAGCCTTACAAAGTAAAATTGCAGTTACGATGGCAGTTTAAGCTTATTTACTTTTTTTCCATCAGGATAATAGAAATTAAAACGGTAAAAGTCCCATGTATATGGTTTTTTAATTATTAATTTTGTCCTTTTTTTCCTATTTTGTGTTGTACAGCACGATATAGCGGTGATCCTGGAATTAATTTTTTGCGTAATCCGTTTTCCTATGTCTTGAATAGTACAGTGCCAGCAAAAAATTCTTGATATTCATTAAAAAATGTAAAAAAAAAACTACCAACTTTGTAAAATGTTATTGCCAAAACAAATATTTTGTCATACTTTCTTCCGCTTTTATGACAGTTTTCAGTCTATTAGACATTGAAGTTACCAAATTTTGGAAATAGTCTTTGTCCATGTGAAAAAAAAAACTTTTTTAATACCTCGTGCAGTTCCTTGATGCTGGATGGATGTTTCTCTTGAATTTTATATTTCTTGTGATTCCAAGTATTTCCTACTGGATTAAGGTCAGGTTACTGGCCATTCAAGTACTGCTATATTATTATCATGTAACCATTTTTGCACAAGTTTTGTCGTATGGGCAGGTGCTCCATCATGCGTGAAAAATTAACATTTGTGAAGAGATCAAAATTGCGGCAAGAAGCCTTGTAGAATTTCTAAATATTAACTATCATTCATAATCACATTTTTTGGACAGAAATATTGTCTATCTCTACCTTTTTCACCACTAAAAGCACCCCATTCCACGACACTATCTAGGTGCTTTACAGTTTTCACAGTAAACTTTGTGTCTCATCTTGAAGAACCTTTAGGTCGTCTCATCATCATCTGACATCCTGATTAGCCTGAAAGTGCTTTTATCAGAAAACATTACTTTTCTCCTGTCTTCCGCTGTCCAATTTGAATATTTCTTCCAAAAATATTATTTTTATTTTTTCATCACATAAGTAAGCACCTGTTTCTTCGCTGCCCTTCGGGATGGTAGCTCCAGGTCTTTCTGAAGTCTCTGACAGATGGTCCTTACTGATACATTCATTAGTGAATATGAATATTTCTTTTTTAGGTGCGTTCGTAATTATATAAATACGTAGCACCTATAGTCGTCGTTCAGTCCGTCCGTCTGTCCGCATGTAACAGAGCAAAAACTACCCAACCGAATGGTCTGAAATTTCAAATATATGATTGTTGCAAAATTTTGTCGAGGCATTTCAAATTTTATGAAAATCGGATGTATAGTTTAATTACAGGGACAGTCAAAAGTTTTTCTTTACATTACGGCCAATGGGAAAAATTATTGCAAGTGCATTTTAATGATATTACAGCCTTCCGAATGATCTGAAATTTTAAAGATATAACTGTTGCAAAATTTTGTCGAGCCCTTTCAAATTTTATGAAAATCGGATGTATAGTTTAATTACAGGGACAGTCAAAAGTTTTTCATTACATTACGGCCAATGGGAAAAATTATTGCAAGTGCATTTTAATGATATGAGAGCCTTCCGAATGATCTGAAATTTTAAAGATATAACTGTTGCAAAATTTTGTCGAGCCCTTTCAAATTTTAGAAAAATCGGATGCATAGTTTAATTACAGGGACAGTCAAAAGTTTTTCTTTACATTACGGCCAATGGGAAAAATTATTGCAAGTGGATTTTAATGATATTAGAGCCTTCCGAATGATCTGAAATTTTAAAGATATAACTGTTGCAAAATTTTGTCGAGCCCTTTCAAATTTTAGGAAAAT
The DNA here is from genome assembly GCA_963932465.1 of Maratus speciosus. Lineage (NCBI taxonomy): Eukaryota > Metazoa > Arthropoda > Arachnida > Araneae > Salticidae > Maratus > Maratus speciosus. The sequence continues at coordinate 217,748,792 of OZ010799.1, read as the reverse complement.
CGGATGCATAGTTTAATTACAGGGACAGTCAAAAGTTTTTCTTTACATTACGGCCAATGGGAAAAATTATTGCTAGTGCATTTTAATGATATTACAGCCTTCCGAATGGTCTGAAATTTTAAAGATATAATTGTTGCAAAATTTTGTTGAGCTATTTCAAATTTTAGGAAAATCGGATGTATAGTTTAATTACAGGGACAGTCAAAAGTGTTCCGTTACATTACGGGGAATGGGAAAAAAATATTGGAAGTGCATTTTAATGATGTATCAGACTATGCGCTTTATGAAGTGCAAAAAATTATACATTCAGTACAATATGGGTGCAAAAAATAATTATAAAACTAGTTATAGTACGAACGCACCTCATTTGCCACGTTTGACGAGCAATTTCCAACTTGTTATTTCTGTAGCTGTTATAGTTTGTTTTAACAGTATCTAAAGTTTTAATAAACTATCAGACCTGTCTGAAGTCTTTCTCAACCCATTTTTTCGTTATGGTGTGCTGTCACGTGGTAAATTGGCCCTCGCCTTTTTTAAGGCATAAGTCAGTTTACCTTGAGGCTTGTACAGCTAAGGCTATACGACTTAACCCCTTGAGGGGCAAGCAAAAATGTCTCTAAATATTGGATTCTCACCGGAATAATCGACAAATTTTATTTTTAAATAAGGAAAAGCAATTTTTCATCGAATTTCCTCCAAAGTTAAAAATATAAAATTTAGTTAACATTTTTTGGTGAGAATCTTGTTTAAATTAGGTGGGATATATTTTATCCCACCGCCCCTCAAGGGGTTAAAGGAACATTTTGTTCGAATAAAGTCAAAGCACAATTTTTTTTCGCAATTGTAAACTTTTTACGCCCCATTATTCGCACCAGAAGAATTTCTTTCCAGAGCGGAAAAAATTTAAAAAATCCCTCATTTCAAACAACGACTGAAACTAGAAACAAGTTGGAAATTGCTCGTCAAATGTGGCAAATAAGGTGCGTTCGTACTATAACTAGTTTTATAAATATTTTTTGCGCAGCATATTGTACTAAATGTATATTTTAGTGCACTTCAATAGGTGCATATCAATTTCATTCTGTTCGAAAGGCTGTAACATCATTAAAATGCACTTGCAATAATTCTTTCCCATAGGCCGTAATGTAACGAAAACTTTTGACTGTCCCTGTAATTACACTATACATGCGATTTTCATAAAATCTGAAATGACTCGATAAAATTTTGCAACAATTATATGTTTAAAATTTCAGACCATTCGGTTGGGTAGTTTTTGCTCTGTTATACGCGGACGGACAGACAGACGAACTGAACGACGACTATAGGTGATACGTATTTACATAATTACGAACGCACCTAAAAAGCCCTCTTTTCAAACCACGACCATAGCTAGGAAAAAAAGGGTGAACGCTGAGTCATCTCAAGCTGTAAGGGCGACCACTCGTCATGGCCAACGTGTCATAGAAACTCTCGCCAGCCTCTTCTTTTTAAACAAATAAGAATAAAATAAAACATCTGAACATTGAGATCGTGGCTTGAGTTTCACGACTTGTTTTTCTGGCACCGTATGTACACAAAATTTGAAGTCGTTACACTGAGTAGTTCGATATATAGGGAGGTGATAGTAGGGGTGTTTTAATTGTGGCCACACGGTATATACACTCTTCTTAGACCCATATTTCATGGCGACTAACTTTCCGCTTTTCATTCCAAGTCAAACTGAAACAGAAAATTTATTTAATAAAACGTATCTTGCTTTTATATAGTATTTATTGGGTTTCATTTATGAAATAAAATTTCCGGCTTAAAGTATGTTTATTTGACTTGAAAAAAAGATGAAATTTTGCAGATATGATATTTATAAGAGCTTCCGCTGAATGTCTCCACTAAGTGTAAAATATAGTATATATGTTATAATTTTGAACTAAAAATTAAGAAAATGTACGACTGTATAATCTTAATAAAAAAGATTTTTAGAAACATATAAATATGAAAGAGAAAGTATTTTTAGAATCATATAAATATTACAGACAAATGATTTTTAGAAAAATATAAATATCAATGAGAAATGATTTTTTGAAACATATAAATATGAAAGAGAAATATTTTTTGATAATTTAAAAAAAGACGCAACTCGACTAAAAATTTATAAAGTGTTTTATGTATAAAATTATCAAAAAGTATTCTTTAAAATGATATGTCTCAAAGTGTTCTTTTTTTAAATTCAGTGCAAAATATTCCAGGGCCAACTGGTCCAATTTTTGTATGGTAGTATTTCTGTAAGAAAAAAAAAATCGTTCTAGGCATTTGCAATAAAAATAATCTTAGATTTCGGTTTCTATTAGGTCATCCAGTACGAAACTTGTGATTACAAAAGAGCCAGATTATCAACGTGGCAAGCTTCCACCAGTAAAAAAGAATGGAATTTTTTGTTTTATTAACGACAGTAATTTTTTATGAATTTGGCGTTTATATAAGATGAAAATTTCTTTTAAAATTTACAGGTGGAAGTTTGCCCCGTTGGTAATCTGGCCCTATTGTAATCAGAAGTTTCATACTTAATGATATAAAATTCCCAAGATAAATCTAAAAAGAAGATTATTCTTTGAAAAAAGAAGATTTCAAAAATGGGACGAGTGAGAGCACTGGGTATCTCGGGTCGATTTCAGGTTTATGTGTATAGAGTTTTCGACTCGAGTTTGGGGCGAATTTTTTTTTTCTTTTTCTTTTATTTTCTTTTCTTTTCTTTTTTTTTTTTTTTTTTTTAGCCTGGTTGACTTTAACCCCTTCGCGACGAGAGCACTTTGCTTAATTTTTTAACTTTCACCACCCACTTTGCTTAATTTTTTAACTTTCACCACCGTTTTCAAAAAAAGAAAAGTTTCTGTACTTGAATCGCGAAAATACTCTTACTAACCCTCTCGCTGCGGAACCCGAGATTTTCTCGGGGGTGCATTTTTCCGTTTAATTAAAGCTCCTTGATTATTCCCATCAGTTATTTTTTATTGTAAATTTTGGAGAATTTTTCCGATTAAATTAGACAAAAAATTTTGTTTTGAAAAACCGGTGACCAAAAGAATAAGAATTCTTAAATACACAATTTTCGAAGCTATTTTGATAAAACAATTACGCAGAGAGAGGGTTAAATAAGATAAATATTATACTAAAAATTAACTGGTGGGAATAATGAAAGATTCTGAGTACCTTAAGTGGCATGTATACCGGCCGCTCGTCCCCAAGGGGTTAAGCAAAATTTCCGAGTTCCAGTCGGGTGCAATCTGACCCATGCAGTAGTTCTGATTGTGCGTTACATGTATACTAACATAGTAGAAAAAAAAGAGATTTTTTTTAAAATAAAAACATAATTACCTATTTTCTTAGAAAATAGATACTGCACTCCAAGTTCAATAGGATTATTTATCACAGCTTGAAAATAGTGAACTTTTTGGGTGTCTGCCAAAATCTCTTGGGATATCACAGTCTCTTGAGTCGTCTCAAAAGTAAGTGCACCTAAATCGGAGCTCTCTTTCAAGTAAGGTTTCCTGTAATGGAAAGCAATGAGAAAATATTTTCAAAATTGAGCTGGCTAAAACTTTTTAAATAGAAAATTGTGAAAATAAATCAAAATATTAAACAATTTTCAACGCTAAATATACCGAAACCCGTCATTTGAGTAATTTGACCAGTGAATGCCAAAATAAACTATTTAGAGGATTTTCTTAATAAAACAAATAAAAGATAAATCACATTGAAATATGTTAAGGGTCTTGTACCTCTTTAGGGTACCGGGAAAGCCCTACCTCCGCCATGTTAAATTCACCAACTTTATGTACCTTTTTCTCAGAAATGGTGAAAAATAGAGGTCTAGACTTTTTATAGTAGTTAGAACAACATGATTTACGTTTTTTAACTGAGCATTTTCTTTCCAAGTCAAACTTAAAATTAATTATTAATTATTTATTGAAAGTCATTTTTAAATTAGCATTTTTAGTAAGATTTCACTGCCTATAATAAATAATTCTCAAGAAATCATTAAATCTATGTGTTAAAGTATAGAATATAGCGTAATATAAGTATTTTTAAAAAATCTGAGTTCCTAAGTTTAATAGATATTGAAAAAAAAAGGAACATAAACATCCGGGTTTTGAGAAAAAGTCAATTAAAGCTTTAAATGGCCATTAAGTTGTGAAGTACTCTTAGAAAGAATGAATAATTCCAACTCTTCTTTTTTATATAAATAAACATGTATGACGCATCGTTTGAAAGATAAAAGTTTAAACTATTTAATGTTATAAAAAAGTAAAAATCGATTTTTTGGTTGAATTTTGCTTTCCCGGTCCCCTTAAACACGACGAAAATGAAGGAAAAATTCGAAGTTTGAATTAGTATATCTTCTAAATTTTATTAGGTACAAACATGAAATTTTCACTGTTACCATAACTTCGTGCGTATCCGCCGCACCTCAGATAATTCGATTTCGTACCAGAATTTATTTTAGATAAAATGTGACTTCCTTCTGCTTAGTATTTATTTGACTCTTTTTTTAAATAAAATTTCCGGTTTGAAAAAAACTTAACTAAGTCGCGGGGGATACGCGCGAAATTACGGTAATTAAACATATTGTGCATTTTAATATACGCTGTATGGCCAAAGGTGACCGGTCGCTTGCGATTTTAGACGTTTTGTTAAATATCTAGTAAAAATATATGACGAATTAACCTGAAAATGCACGTGTGTAAACAGTAAAGAATGGGTCATATATTTCCGCGAAGATTTTTTTCCGAAACCCCTTAGGGGACCGTCAGCAAATTAAAAAAGAACGAATATCTTTTGGATAACCCTGTAAAAACTAATGTAGCAAAAGCGTTCAAACTCGAGATTATTAATAAGTGGCTTATTGTAATATAATGTGTTCATTTTTATGAAAATAGCATGCACACTCGTAGAAAAATTTAGATTTTTATAAAAACCGTCCGAAATTTCGCCAAGTTTTTTGCTTATAATTTGCAGAGTTCTTAATATAAAAAAAGTTCTTTTTAGAAAATATGACAAACAACATTGCACACAATACTCTGCAATCAGAATTAAAAAGTAATAAAAAGTGGATGAAAAATAAGCAGGATTACTAAAAACTGTTTCACTGCGCATGCGCGAATGCAATCAAAATATAATGTGCATAATGTATTAGCAAAGTATATAGAGCAACTTTTATGAAAGTCTCAAAATCATAGCTTGAAAATTCTGAAAATTATTGTCGATAGAATAAGCTCGAAATCCGTTGTTCCCAAAAGGAAGAAAAAAGATGTGGGGTTGTATTCAAATATAGTAGTACGTGCAACATTGTGTACGGTATCTTGGCACTAATCAACAGATATTTGATACAACCCCTCATATTTTTGCTTCTTTTGGGGAACAACGGATTTCGAGCTTATTCTATCGACAATAATTTTCAGAATTTTCAAGCTATGATTTTGAGACTTTCACAAAAGTTGCTCTATATACTTAGCTAATACATTATGCACATTATATTTTGATTGCATTCGCGCATGAGCAGTGAAACAGTTTTTAGTAAACCTGCTCATTTTCCATCCAATTTTTATTATTTTTAAATTATGATTGCAGAGTATTATGAGTTGTTCGTCATATTTTCTGAAAAAAACTTTTTTTTTATATTAAGAACTCTGCAAATTATTAAGCAAAAAATTTGGCGAAATTTGGGACTGTTTTTATAAAAATCTTAATTTCTCTACGAATATGCATGCTATCCTCATAAAAATGAACACAGTATATTAAAATAAGCCACTTATTAATAATCTTGAGTTTGAACGCTTTTGCTGCATTAATTTTGACAGGGTTATCCAAAAGATATTCGTTTCTTTTCAATTTGTTAACGGTCCCCTATGCGGTTTCGGGAAAAAATATACGCGGAAACATATGACCTATACTATACAGTTTAGACACCTGCAATTCAAATTAATTCCTCAGATACTTTTCTAGATATTTAAAAAAACGCCTAAAATCGCAAGTGACCGGTCACCTTTGGCAATATAGTGTACAACATTAGAAATTGGCTAGTCTTTTACAGAATTTGTGTAGTGTGATATCAATTTAAAAAAACCCTTAACAGGTTAAAAGTTTGTGACACAGCGCTTTATCTTATTGCTATAAGAATTTTAAATATGGAACTTAAAAATAATGATATCAAATTTTAAGTGACGCTATATTATTTATTTTATCATTTTATTTTTGTTTTATTTATAATTGCATGCGTAAGAATTATGTTAAATTTAAAAGGATGTATAAAAATTTATTCATTGATGCGTTATCATTCACATTTTTCATAAATTCAAACTATGAGTTTTAAAAGATATGATATTAAAATTTAAGTGACGCCTTGATGTAGCCTTAAACAATGTTTTAAAATACAAGCTTTTTATCATTTTAACATCTAGTGTTTTTAATTTTAAAAAACATTTGTATATATTTTATGACACCTATGTAGTGATGTGTTTTAAATGAAGCATTTTAAATGTTTCCATGTTTTTATATAATAAACAAAGGTGAATCTGGCGTTCAAGATTGGACTATTTTATTAAGTCAATTTATTAATTTTAAAATTCAATTTTAATTATTTTCGATTTGGCTAAATATATTTACACATCGAACCAAAACTTTTAATTTTCCAATATACTGTTAACCCCTTCGCGACGGGAGCCCTTTACGAAATGTTTATTATTTTGCTACCGGTTTTTAAAAACAAAAGTTTGAGTCTATTCAAATCGGGAAAATGCTCGGATTAAATAAGGCAAATTTTACAGTAAAATTTTACTGGTGAGGATAAACGAGGATCCTTAGGCCTATTTCCGGCACGTATACGTGTCGCTCGTCCCCAAGGGGTTAAAAATACCACTTTCACTGAACCTGTACAGTGCACTGTAATGTATTTATATGAATAAATTGATTTATCTTTTGTACCACGCTATCCAAAATCAAAAGTAAAATTTATGTAAGTGATTTCTTTACGTCATAATACCCATTTGCAGATATTTCGCTTAGTTTGGATAAAGTTTGGATCCAAAATCAAAAGTAAAATTTTTGTAAGTGATTTCTTTACGTCATAATATCCATTTGCATATATTTCGCTTAGTTTGGATACAATGACGCAAAGAAATCACTTACATAAATTTTACTTTTGATTTTGGATAGCGTGGTACAAAAGATAAATCAATTTATTCATATAAATACATTACAGTGCATTGTACAGGTTCAGTGAAAGTGGTATTTTTAACAGTATATTGGAAAATTAAAAGTTTTGGTTAGATGTGTAAATATATTTAGCCAAATCGAAAATAATTAAAATTGAATTTTAAAACATTGTTTAAGGCTACATCAAGGCGTCACTTAAATTTTGATATCATATCTTTTAAAACTCATAGTTTAAATTTATGAAAAATGTGAATGATAACGCATCAATGAATAAATTTTTACACATCCTTTTAAATTTAACGTAATTCTTACGCATGCAATTATAAATAAAACAAAAATAAAATGATAAAATAAATAATATAGCGTCACTTAAAATTTGATATCATTATTTTTAAGTTCCATATTTAAAATTCTTATAACAATAAGATAAAGCGCTGCGTCACAAACTTTTAACCTGTTAAGGGTTTTTTTAATTGATATCATTACTTTTTTTAAGTTAATAATAAAAAGATAAAAAAAAAATTTAGAGGCTAATGATAGGAACTCATAATCGTGATTTCCATTCACCTTTAATTCCCCCCCCCCCCCTTCAAAAAAGAATACCTGATACTTATATTGTAAAGAGTGCTGTGCTTTTTGATTTTTTTAAGAACTTTTTAGTAAGATATGGAAGTAATACACAAAATGTGGGGGCGGGGGTTATGGTTTGTTTCACAGATATAGAAAGCTTTGTTAAAACTTACTATGTAAAATGTTTACTTTCTTAAGAAAAATATAAAGAAATACTACTCTTTAAACCTTTTTATTAAAAATACAATAAAATTGTAAGCAAAAAAATACTTTCAAATAAAATTTATTTGGAAATTACTGATTTTTTATTTTCTAAGGAATAATTTCCCATCATGTAAGTTTTTAATCTATAGTTGTATTGGGGTGGTAGGATATTAGATTTACTGGATACAACTGTATAAAATGCATAAAATACATTATTATTACTCCCATTATTGAAAAGAAAGTTTTATTGTGATATCCCCCCCCCCATTTATTGTTAATGCTGAATTTAGGCAATAGATGGCGATACCATGCAGAGAAGCATTTAATTATTGATGTATTTAACTAATCCTGCAACAAGCAATGTAAAATACTTTAAAAACAGATTTGAATTATATTTTGTACCTTGAAATTTTTAATGCTAGGAAACGGTTTAATAATTTAGTTAGCCAACTGAATTATTTAATTTGAGGTTTTATTTCACTTAATTTTTTCTGTGAATACATTTCTCATTTATTCAGTGGTGGAAAATTGGCGCAGAGGAGGAGCCTTGACACCACTAATATTTTACGGTATTCTTCATCTTAATAAAAACTGTCATTAGATAAAACGAAAAAGTCTACTAAAATTTAGTGGTGTCAATAGGCTCCTCCTCTGTGCCAATTTTCCACCACTGCATTTATTGTTAATGCTGAATTTAGCCAGTAGATGGCGATACCATGCAGAAAATCATTTAATTATTGATGTATGTAACTATCAGACACAGAAAAGAAGACTAGACTCAGCAACACCAATTCAGCCTATGTTAACGAATGAAGTAACGGAGAGCGTGATCTAAGGCTCAGACACAGGAAAAAAGACTAGACACGGCAACACCAATTCAGCCTGTTAACGAATGAAGTAACTGAGAGCGTGATCTAGGGACGTTTTCTGACCCTTCCAATATGGCAGCCAGTGCGAGAGCAGTGAAACTCAAATTAGTGATTATTAAAAACAAATTAACATGTATGCAATCCAAAGAGTTCTCGATTATTCCTGTTTTCATTTATGAGTAATACTATTCATTTCAAGAGATTTCTCAACTTTTATTTAATATTTATTGAGGAAATCCTTACTTGAAAATCTGAAAGAATAAAAATATTAACTGTCTAGATTGCTGCTTCTGCCATCTGTTGAACCAAATTTGATGAAGTTGAATAAAAAAATCTTTAACAGTAAAAATGTTTTAAAAATATGCTAGATTAAATGTTATTAAATGATACTGAAATACTCGAGAAAAATGTGTACACTGACTCTGAAGTACTAAAATACTTCAGTTTTACTCATTAATAGGCACAATATTTCTCCATCATTTATTTACTTTAGAGTTAAAATTCCAGATCTTGAGCTAGGATTTTTTTTTTTTTTTTTGACATTAATTTCATTAGAGTTAAGTATTCTTATATATAAAAAAATTAAGAATAATAAAATTAATTATTATCTCCCCCCCTCTCAAAATACCTTTTATTATTATTAATTTTATATCACATTAAATCAAAATTGACGTTTCTAAATTCATTAGATTTTGCCTATCAGAAAATTTATTAAAATAAACGTCAAAAGCCTGTGTTCTTAGATTTTAAACAGTTTTTATTGCATTAATTTCGTTACATTAAAAAATATTTTTTAGAATTCTCATCATTTTTTAAAGTAAAATTATGAATAAGAAAATTCAAAGACAAAATTAATTACTAATCCATCCCCACCCCCAATATCTCATTTTTTATAATATTCATAATTTTAGTTCACGTTAAATCGGAATTGACGTTCCAAAATTCACTAGATTTTGTCTACCAGATGGTTTTTTAAATAAACGTCTTAAGCTCTTAAGCGGTAGTCTTCAAATGACTAATTAGTGAATTAACAACAAATTTCTGCCTGATAAGTGATTTTTAATTATTTAAAAATTATTTATTTCGCAAAAAAAGTGTATATATATATTATTTGTTATGATTCGCAAATTATTAAAATGCAATAAAAGTTCAGCGATAATGAAAAATTCTTCTATATTTTTGGTTAATAAAGACTTAAAATAATTTTTTATACTTCATTATCCCTTGATTAGTTTTCAGCTTTACAAATCTTACTGAAGTATGAAATGATTTTTATAAAAGTAATGCAATTCATTTAAAACACTAGTAATAATTTTAATCTAGGTTCTATATTTTATTATTTTTTGTTAATAAAATTCTGGATTTAAACTTCAGCATTGAAAAGCTAGTAATGCAATTCATTTAAAACACTAGTAATAATTTTAATCTAGGTTCTATATTTTATTATTTTTTGTTAATAAAATTCTAGATTTAAACTTCAGCGTTGAAAAGCTTACAAAATCAAATGAATGATTTTTATAAAAGTAATGCAATTAATGCAACTCATTTAAAATATTTCTTATAAATAATGCACTGAGGTGCAATATATTGCATTTACAAAATAAATCTATATATATATATGCTTAAAAAAAAATCTGACTGCTTCAAAGAGGACAGACCTCGCGACCTATGTATTGCGAGGCCCGCACTTAACCGACTGAGCTACGGAAGGATCGTAAACTTCGCACTAAACGTTGATCAGAAAGAAATTAAGCGCATGAATACAGTAGACGCAACTTCGGTGAAATTCCCATAAATGGTGGAAAAATATAGTCCGATTTTTCATGCTTATTATAAAACGAATAAGAGTCTTCCTGGAAACACACATGGTCTTATTCGGTTCACCTAAAATAGATTTATATTATATATTAATTTTAATAAGATCATTTTTGGAGGGGAAAAAAGTGAATTAAAAATAAAATTAGAGTTTTCCCGGAAAAAAAGAAAAGTGTTATTCACCTCGTCTTAATCAGATTTATATTATATATCAATTTAAAAAAAATCGTTAGAACTGTTTTCGAGATTTTGAAATTAGGGACTTCTTACGTACCGAACGCTTTCGCTTTAAAAATGGCTATTTAGATCTCAAAATATACTGCACGTAGGAATGTAAAAATTTCAGTATACGATTAGACTGCAGATATAAGACTGTTCTAGAAAAATCAGAACAATAGGACCTATATCTGCGGAGATATTAAAAAGCGGCTTTTCGCGTTTTCTTTGATGTCGAGTTAGCCGTATATATAAGTTCCGCCATCTACGAATTCTACGATACGATTTTGGGCTTAAGGCTGCGTCACTCGCAATACTACCGTCTTCCATGATTAAAATAGCCTTTTTGTTTTTACTTCTTAAGCATTGCATTCACATATCTTGTGAATATATGGATGGATTGCTGCGAAATTTGAAATAGATAATAAACACTTAAGTATTTTTAATATGATCTACTTTTAATTATTTGCAGTGAAAAGATTTTAGTAATGACATTTTTTAATCATTATGGGGACGGTGGACGTTAAAAAAACATTTCTTTAATTTTCATCTTAGAGATAAGAAATTTTGAGAAAATACACATTTCGTCATAAGTACATAGAACGCCTTAAAAGAAATTTGCAATCTCATTATAATTTTAAGATTTTCTGAAAATTTTTAAATTTTAAAACGAAATTTTAAAATGCTCCATGCGTCTCAATTTGTGAGATATTTTCTCGTTTTTGCATTTTAATCACTTAACCCCTTGGGGACGAGCGTCACGTATACGTGCCGCATGAAGCGCTCATAATCCTTTTTTTTCTCACTAGTAAAATTTTGCTGTAAAATTTGCCTTATTTAATAAGCGCATTTTCTCGATTCAATTAGACACAAATTTCTGTTTTTAAAAAACGGTGACAAAAGATTAAAAATTTCGTAAAAGACTCCCGTACCGAAGGGGTTAACCCTAGAACTACCGGAAATTTTACTCAAGTTTTATAAAAACATTCTACACCAGAATTTTTACTTAAAACTATTTAATTTGTTTATTTAACTTATTATTGTCTGATTTATACATTTAGTTTGTTTTGAAGAAATTTTCTGGTTTGAATAGATATTTTGAATATACATGTCGGGTCCATTGGACCCTTCTGGTAGACAGAGGGTTAACACTCTATTGCAAATAAATCTATGTATCGATATTTTAATCCCTTGAATAGTTAATTTTTTAGAGAGTTTTTTCTGAATTCCATATTGATTTTCATCAAAATTTTTCCTTTTAATAAGTTAAAAATCAAATTTAATTGTCTTAATGAAGTCGAATTTTAAAATGCATACACAGTTACTTTGTAAGCAGTATCAAGATTCTAACTTAGCAATTTCATGAACTTTGATAAAAAAAAAATTAACACGCATGGAGCATTTCAGAAATCTAAAATGTTGAAAAATCAGTTTTGATGAAAACAGATTTAAAGTATATTAAAGGGTCGAAGGGAATATTAAATGGTTTGTGTGCAAAATTCAAAAGCTTGTAACGCATCTGATTGCGGATTGCAAATGGCTCAGAACAAACTGGGAAATAATAATATGCACAAAAATAATTTTCGATTTTGAGGTCGGTTTTTGTTTAAATAAAGGTCCACGATCCCCTTAACAAATGTAAAAGTTTTTTTTTCTTGGAAAAATATCTTATTTACATAGTAGTGAAATAATTTTGACATAAGAATAGATCATTTTAAAAATACATATGTGTTTATTATATGTGGAAAATTTCATAACAATCCATATATATGTTCTCAAGATATCATCCGTGCAATGACCGATGCAGTAAAAGGAAGAGTTACAGTGAAACCTCCCTGTGCGACCACCTCCATTAAGTGGCCACCTCCCTGAACGACCATTTTTTCATGGAACGAAATTTATTCCCATAGGGTCAATACTAATTTTATCTCCATTCAGAGACCATGCCAGATGAACTCCCTCCCGGAGCGACAATTTCTTTGAAGAAAATTCCGTTTTTTCCTGGTCGCTTGAAGAAGGTTTTATTAGAAAAATAATTCCGGAGAGCGCATTATTCATCAAACTTCTAAACTGAGTTTAGATTTTTTTTTTATCCCGGTAACTTTTAAGTGTTTAAACTCCTTTGTGCCTTTTTAGGCAAGGAATTTAACTGCGATGACAAATTAAGAATGACGGTCAATAAACTCCCCAGCCCTATTCTGTCGGGAAACTCCCCCCCCCCCCTAAAAAATAGATAAATTAATGAAATCGTCATGATTTGTTTCCGTCCAAAAATAATTGCATTTATTTACTAAACTTCGAAAGGACGGAGAAATAAAAGTTTTAAAAGATAAATGCATAAAATCAAAGCAAACGTCATTTTTTAACCTCTGCAGCAATTCACTTACGTAATTAACTTTTGTTTTGATACTTAAATTTTTAATTTTTTTCCTAAAGTGAAAAATAAATTTTAGTATCATTAATTGTCACCTTTTTTCACCAATTAACATCTAGATTTAAACATGACCTCCATTAAGAGACCGCCTCTCGGTGCGACCAAATTTTATTGGAACGGAACGTGGTCGCTTTAGGGAGGTTTTATGTATTTGAAATGCTGTTTTCAACTGAAGAATAGAAATATTGAGTAGTAAGCAATTAAAAATACAGGGTGTACCAAAAGCCCCTGACAAATTTTAAATTCAATATAAATTAACCCTCTCGCTGCGTAATTGTTTTATCAAAATAACTTCAAAAATTGCGTATTTAACTCCTTCGCGACGAGCGTCTTTTAAGAATTTTTATTCTTTTACCACCAGTTTTTCAAAACAAAAATTTTCGTCTGATTCAATCGGGAAATTTCTCCGATTAGATAAGGCAAAATTTAGAATAAAAAAATAACTGGTGGGAATGATCAAGGAGAGTTAATTAGACGGGAAAATGCATCCCCGATGAAATCTCGGATTGCGCAAATTTTGCTACTTTTACGTTGCCGGAGAAACTCTCGGGTTGCGCAGCGAGAGGGTTAAAGTAATTGTCGTACAGGGGTGCGGTTTGGATTAAAATGCTTCTCACGATGAAAAGTTTATTTTAAGCAAATTAAAATAATTACTTTCAAACTCTGATCATAGATGGCGCCTTTTGGAACGGAACGTGGTCGCTTTAGGGATTTTAATTTCAACAATGCAGACACTTTGTAAAAGTCTGGTCAGTTTCTAATAGTAGTATATCAAAAACCACTGTCTGTTTAATTTATAGTCAAGATTTCATGTTTAAAAAAGATTTTGGAGATGCACTAATTCAAATTTTGAATATTTTTGTCGATTTTCATCGCGTTTAAAAGGTATAAGATTCCTTCAATATAAAATTTAAATAGTTTAAATAAAATCTTTTTGGGAAATATTTTTATAAAATTTTATAATACACTATATAATATTTTATAGACATTCTAAATATGTCTAATGTTAAAAAGAAACAGCAAAAATATTTCTCAAAAGTTTAATCTTTCTATATTTTCTTTATACCTGTTAGAAATAATCAATAGGTCAGTTGCCCCGACATTCAGAGAAAAAGGATCACTTGCCCTAGAGGTTCGTAGTCAGAAATTGTCCAAATTTCCTGATGCATTTCCTACTGCCCAATATGAATGTTATCTCGAAGTGGAACGTGAAAATCAATTTTTTTCCCCACAAGATGTTTAAAATTAGAAATAGTTAAAGTGTAGAGATCGTAACCGAATTTCTATACGTTTTCTCTAATATTATTATACAGCGAGGTTGGTACTAAAACAACCAAAATATATTAATTGCTGGCATGATCGCAAAGTTTTCTTACTATCTCTATCTGAAACTCCCAATTTGGTGAGAGATTAAGTAAATAAATTAAATTCAGAATAAAAGTAATGTGTTGCACACATTTAACCCTTTCAAGGGCGGTGTTTCATTTTTTGACCACTTAATTTTAATGCCTAAATGCCACATTGGCACCAGATTTTCAGAATGAAAATTATCTTTTTATAAAGTACACGAAGAAAAGCTTTTACTTGATTTTAAATAAAGTTCTTTCTAAATTCTGGTGTCAGTCAATTAGTTAAGAATTTTGCGAGTAGAGGCGCTTTGCCCCTGAAGGGGTTAAACGAAACTTAGCTGGTCGGCTATTTGGTTAAAAATTCATTTTTTCCACCCCCGTTCTCTGCATGCGTATCATCGGGGTTGCCAGTTTGACCTCCCTTTTTAATTGGAAATTTCGAGTTCATACCAGAAATAAAGAATATCATCTTATTCTTTATTTGTTGAGAGACATTTAGCGATCATATATAGTAAAAATTTATATTTTGAAATTTCCGGTATGAATTTGATATTTCTGATTAACATTGGTGTCCAAACTAGCAACCCTGCGTAACATAACGAAGGGTTAATGTGTTATGAAGTTATTATTGAATTCTCATCGCGTTAAGTATAAGAAAGTTATTTCAAATATCGTCATATTGATCATTTTATTCCGGTTCACAAAAATGCTTTAAACATCTAAGCAACTTCTTTAAAAAGTACTCTGAAATAAATCACCTGTAAGCAACTTTAGCCATCGTTGTAACGAATGCAATCATGTCCCCGGGAAAAACTTCCGGCGTATCCGTTAGTTCAATATACTGATGACCTGTTTCAATGGTCATCTGCACAATATGTACAATTTCAAATTCTGGAATTTTAACAAGATCGAACTGTGGACATTTGGCAGGTTTGATAGAGGTACATGTCTGTATCTGGGCGCAAAATGATTCTTCTTTGGTACAGGTATGCAGATCTCTTATAACAGGGCACACTTGTTCTTCTGGACATTTCTTTCTCAAAACCTAAAAGAAGAGTTTTCGTTAGTTTACAAAGAATTATTGGTACTTTTACAGTATAGGGGCACTGGCAAGATTGAGAAAATGGTGTTGGCTAGAGAAGGAAATTTGGCAACATATATTCTGGCAATTGAATTGCTGTTTCATATACACAAGCATTTGTTTTCAATATTTATACAATTTATTCAACAAAAAGAAGCTATTTAACCTATTTTTATGGATAAATAGAAGTAAATAGTATACAAAAAGCAATAATAATTATGTATAAATAAATATATATACTTATATACACAAGCATAAAACTTCATTAGGCTTGCTTTCATAGCTCTTTATATCATTTGGCAACAAATACAGTGGTGGAAAATTGGCGCAGAGGAGGAGCCTATTGACACCACTAATATTTTATGGTATTCTCCAGCTTAATAAAAACTCAGAAATGCTGTCATTAGATAAGCCGAAAAATACTACTAAAATTTAGTGGTGTCAGTAGGCTCCTCCTCTGCGCCAATTTTCCACCACTGCAAATATCACCTTCTGAAGCCCGAATTGATTTAAAATAAAACGCCAAAGTCCCTCAAGTGGAAAAGTACCTAATTATTAAATATGGAATTTGATTGTTAGTACTTTCAATATCTGCCAAATTATCGCGTGATTTATGATATAAACAATCCGATCATACAAAAAATGAAGCAATTGCTGCGCTGCAATTGAGTGTTATGATTGCAAATTATTTCTCATTAATCACTATCACTAGTATTTATTCAAAATAGTTTTTTGTAAATACTGTCTGTATTAAAACGGGCTGTATGTATCGTACGTAGGTATGTATGTACGTCGGTATCTTATATATGACTGATGCAAGTTTGTTAGATGCAAGTTCATTGTTAAAATTTGCCTATTGTTTTAACAGATAATTTACTGAATGTTTCACAGAATATCTACTTTATATAAATCACAGATTTTCTCTGTTATCCAGTATATACATCGTTTTCGACCTCTAGCGAAAAATGTTAGAATATTGAGATCCTTTTCTTCTGACTGAGAAATAAATTCGAGTGTACCAGAAACATTCTAAAGGCAAATGGAAATGATTTTGTAAAAAGAACTTTGTTTCAGTTATTCCAATTAAACCAGAAATTCTGCATAGGTAAAAGAAAGGCATCTCGTGCAAAGAACTCGGAATGCACCCTTTTTGTAATCAATACAGGAGATTTCTGTTCAACAGGATTGCTTTTATTTTAGAGTGGATGAGCTTTGTCAGCTTTAAAGAATTTCTCTGTGTAGCTTAAGGGAGCAGCTAATAGCATTGCCAACGTCGACTTGACCCCTTGGGGGACGAGCGACTGGTATACGTGCCGCTTAAGGCGCTCAGAATCCTTTATTATTCTCACCAGTAAATTTTTATAGTAAATTTTGCCTTATTTAATCCGAACATTTTCCTGATTCAATTAGGTAAAAAATTCTGTTTTTAAAAACTGGTGATAAAAGATTAAAAATTCAATAAAAGACGCTCGTCCCGAAGGGGTTAACTTCCATAAAATGTGAGTTAATTTAAACCAAGTAAAACAGGCGTGTAACCGGAAAATATGTTAGATGTATCATTAGCTTTCTAATTTCCTGTTTCTACGTTGGACTTTTTTAATAGCATTTAAAAAGAAAATTCTGCTTCAAAACACCTGTTTAATCTGGTTTAAATTAGTTTACATTTTACAGAAGTTAAGTTGGAAGTTGGCAAGTATGCAATGCTAACAGGATTCTTTAGGTTGTAAGCAATGAATTCCATGCAAGGGTGGAGATGATATGTGAATATGATATATATAGCATAAAGATAAATCTAACAGTTAAAAAATATTTTTAAATATAAACTACTCTTGTGTCGAATCTATTATTTTTTGCGTTTATATAAGGTAATATGGACTTTGATACCTCTTATACATAATGAAAATTATTGTTCGTATGTATGTAGAGAGAACTAAGGATGTTTCATATACTTTTTTTCTAAAGTTCTCGCAAATTGTATTTGACATACAATAGCATCCCAAATTGCCTTATACAAAAAAGTTAATATATTCATATTTTTTGCAGAGTTATAATTATTAAAAAAAAGCACTAGATTATGTTTATAAAAGTATTTATTATAATTTTGTAAACCGGATCTAAAATCCCCACTTCAATGAAATGTGAAACAATGTAAGAGAATTTTAACCTCTAAATCATATCTATGTACTTTTTTGTACTTTTTAGCAAAAGAGACTTTTAAAAATAAAATAAAGGTTTCCTGTGTAGTCAAGCACTCCCGATTTCACTTGTTTATGTTGTCAGATGGATGTACGCATATAAGATAGATGTAATCACAGAAAATAAATATAAGTATGTAGGGCTGGACGATATCAGAAATTTAATATCGCAATATATCAACGAGTTAATAATGATATTTGTGATATATCGCGATAACTACCTTAAATTGTGCAAGACTAGAAATTTTACTAATTTCGAAACATAAATGGCATAATAGCAGCAATTTAAGTAAAAACAGATGTAGAGAGCAGCTACTCAATGTCTTATACCTATATGTTCACACAGCAACATTAAAATAAGTATATATATTTATAAAAATATATTTTAGAAAAGGAACCAATATTTGATATCTGTTTGCACGTATACCATTTGTTGCAAAGTGTTTTCCTTCAAAAATAGTATGTTTCCTATTCTTCATACTCTATGCGTTATTTATTAGCGACATTTTAATTAGTGAAGTACTTTGCGAATAACTGACAAAATTATAAAATACAAACTAAAATAGAACATTCTTAAATTTAGGACTTTGGCGATTTTATTTTAATTAACACAGGACAAGAGGAAGCTCGGAAAAAACCTAAATTTAATGCCACATGTCGTGCTAATATATTTGTTATTAAATAGGTTTCAGTGGATAATAGATGCAACAGAAATGTTGCTTTTCAATCTTTCTCTAAAGAATCAATTCATTCTTGGCTGTTCTCAAATACAAAAGGGCAACTTTATGACATCAGTTTTAATTTATTTTTGTTCGGAAATGCATGAAACTAGCAGGTGTTGTAGTTCAGAAACTGTGTAATCGAACTGATTTTTCCAGGTTTTTTTTTTACAAACGCAATAGATCTTTCAGAAAATAGTGACAAAGGAGGAGTTTTGAACTAAATGTCCGTGCAAAAGAATAATAACCACTCAAGAAAGGTGAAAAACGTCTTTGTCACATGATCAAAATCGCTTAACTCAATAGGTAATTTATCAAAAAATGGAAAACACAGTTCGTTTCTAAATCGCTTCCAAATTTGTGCCTTTACGTTTAAAAATGAATTTGTAAATGTGTCAAAACGTTTTGAGTTTGTTGAGCAGAGGAGATGAGAACAAACAGCCTTAATAGAAAAAATCCATGTATTTATATCTTCCTACCTATTTACTACTAGAAAATAACATTGAAACCTTTTCCAAAAATATATAAATATTTAAATCGCACTCGAGAATAGATTTATAACTAATTTAAATTTTTTTTTTGATAAATATTCATAGCTGAAAAATATCAATACAGAATATATTAAATTCACTCCAGAAAACTTCGCTTAACAAAAATACGACAAAGAAGAAAGTCAATATGAATCAACATTACTGACTGGGAAGCTCTTTTTAAAAGCAACCAATCACTACTGTGAAAGACTGCTTTGACCTTGGGCTTTTCGCCAACTTTCATTGCAACTTTGCTATAAACCAAAGGGGAAACTTATAGCGCACTCTGATTGGTTGCTTACAAGCCGAGAATTCCATCTACTTGGATATAGACTCGATGATCACCTGTTATCTTCCGTATTAAACGCGACAATGAATAACCAATGCTCATGCGTTATTATTCATAATGGATCAATTATCTGGAGTTATTGGAATAGGTGTAGGCTAATCACAATTGATATGAGAAAGGATGATAAGTGTTATTCAGTATTACGCAGATAGTCGAACGAACTTTAGTTTTTACAGAGAAGGGATAGATGTATTGCAATGATTGGGATAGTTTCTATTGCAGATAATCAGCGGAAAGGAAGATTATCGATGTAGACTTTCTGTTGAGACAGAAGGAAGAAGACATTGGAATAGAATTTTTTTTCAGGGGCTCTGGCGGTGAGCGCAAAATATTACTATTTTATTGAGTTCTGAGTTATTTGGTGATACTTTATCGGTGCTCGTGTTCGTAATTGCAGTGTTTGTTAACATGTTAACACTGTTATATTATTGGGATATATCAACTGAGTCAAAGTTTAGATATTGTTATTGCGATAGTTAAATAATATCAATATCTGTCGATATATTGATAAATAATTCAGCCCTATAAGTATGTAAATATATATCTTTTCGTTGGGAGCATTGTGGAATAAAAATCCAACATTTGAAGTGATTAAAAAACTTTTAATTATTCCAAATACCAAAAATTACATAAAGATGAAGAAAATAGATATTGAACAAAGAAACTTGTTAACAATTTCCCTTAACTACTTTCAATACTGCGGCATATCCGGATAAGGACAAAGCTGAAATTCTTGCTAGGTCATATGCTGAGTAGTTCTCCCCTAATCCTTACTTAGCTAGTTCTGATCATTATTTTGAAGTAAATGAAACTATTCAAAATTTCTCAGCTACCCGTCCCACGGACCCACTCCCGGAAATTCTACCTATTTTTATTTCTAACATTATAAAAACCTTAAAAACAGGAAAGTCCCTGCATACGACAACATTTCTAATTATGCTCTTAAAAACCTTCCTTGTAATTATATTATTTACCTTACTACATTAACCAATGCTATACTTCAATTTTATTACTTTACCCTGGAAAACCTCTATTATTGCACCTATTCCTAAATCTCAATTTAACCTTCAAGGTCCGACTAACTATCGTCCCATTTCACTTTTACCCTCTATTAGCAAAGTTGTTGAGCGAGTCATTAGGTCCCAGCTCCACGACATCTTAGACGAACATAATATTCTCATTCCTGAGCAATTTGGCTTCAGAGCTAAACATTGTACACTTCATCAACTCTTTCGTGTTGTGGAATTCCTTAGTGAAAATCTCAACACGAAAACTCCATCTGCGATTGTTTCTCTTGATGTCGCTAAGGCTTTCGATAAGATCTGGCATGTAGGCCTTATTTACAAGTTAATTAAGCTTGGTATTAATGCTAGACTCATGTTTCTTATACATTCATATCTTAGCGACCGCACCTTCTGTTTACGCATTAATAAATTATTATTCACACTCTACCGTATTCTTACTGGTGTACTTCAAGGCTCTGTCCTTGGCCCTATATTATTTGCATATTTTTCAACGCTATACCAAGAACACTGAGGACTTATCTTGACCTGTACGCGAACGACACGGCAATGTACGCCTCTGTACACCATCCATACACCTTATACAAAATTCTTCAAAAACACATTGATGATTTCCTTAGCTGGTGTACACAATGGCATGTTAATCTCAGTGAACAAAAAGCAGCTGTTGTTTACTTTTCCAGGAAATTAACCTTTCCAAATCGTAAAACTAGTAATAACATACCATTCCCTGGACTAACCACACTAAGTATCTGGGGAAGATTGATCTGGAGATCCTTGATAGAAGATTAACTTGGAAAAAACACCATCAAAGTTCGTGGCAAAATCACCGGACTCTCCAAATCTTTCGCACCTCTTCTCAAAAGTAGCACGCATTCTGTCAAAAATAAACTAATATTATATAATGCATCAGATCTGTATTAACCTATACCTGTTCGATCTGGGAATTCGCATGCAAAACTAGTATGGATTAACTTTATCGTGCTCACAACAAAAGTCTCCGTGATATTCGTAATGTTCACTGATACCCACGCAATACAAATATCCACAGGGAACTAAAAACCACTTCAATAAAAAACGTATTAATCAACTTTCTAAAAAGTTTTATAAAACTGTATACAATCTTCCTAACCAAACCATTGCGAAATTACCCGACTACGAGGTATCCGACACCACTAATAAAAAAGTCCTAAATACTCGCTTTTGCCTAGCGATAAAAACTGAGGTTTCCTCACCCTTCTGCTATACTTAACCTTTTTGTTTGTTTTGTCCTGTTTTTGTTAAAAATAAATAAATAGAAAAATAATAAAAAAATTAATTGTTTTTCTGCTATATGATTAGCATTTTTACCAGCTTCAACTTAATGTATGGTCTCTGAAAAGAGTCTTTTTTTATGATGGGCTATCCCCTGGTAGCTTTTTCGCCTATCCTTTTTGGAACTAATGGAATTTCTTTTTTTTTTCTAAATTTTTCAAAATTATCTTTTTTTTCTTTCTCTTTATTCTCTTACATTGTTAAACTTTGAGTACTTTAATTGCTTATTCTTTTCTTACCTTTTTATAGTTATTTTTCTCATTGTGGCTACGAGCCACGTTCAAACATTAATTTTTTTAAGGCTCCCTAATGCCCTAGCAATACGATGACCTCTCAACTGGATGTAAAGTTGCCACGTAACTAGGTAGTCCATCAACAAGATCGCATTGTTCCATTGTTAACAATTTAACAAATTTCGTATTACGTAATGGGCAATTCCACGGAAAATCCTCATTTTTTGAGGGGGTATCAAATTTATAATATGTTAAATTTAAGGGTATGACTGGAAAACTTGATATTTTTATATTCTATAGAAAAATCCTAATAAAAAGGCATTGTAAATCACTGTTTACAAACTAAGTTAACACCTTGAGGGGCACCGGTATATATTATATACCACCTACGATTAATGAAGTTTTACACCAGAAAAATATTATTAAATTTTACTTTTCTAACTTTGGTGGAAAAAAAGCCGCAAAATTGCTTTTACTTATTTTGAAATAGAATTTTTCAAAGATTCCGGTGGGAATTCAGCATTTCACAAACGTAATTGCTTGCCCCTCAAGGGGTTTAAGTACCATTATTGTCTTTGTAAAGTCATAATGTTACGTCAGTTACACGTGTAAATGCCATATTTTTTTTCTTTTTTATTATTCAGAAATTAATTAAACAAGTTACTGTTACAATTTGGCATTACTTAGTGTTGTTGAGAACATTAAATCACTTTTTTTTAACTGGATAGGTTTGATAATTTTTACACTTCAGTGAAGGCAGAAAAAATGCTTGTATATTTTATGTTACGTCAGTTACAGAATTTTGAATTGTAATTTTTGGGACTCAAAGAGAGATTGAAATAATCTGCAGGTATTTAGGTATTAAGACCTTAGTAAGAAATATTTTATATTTTAAAAATTTGTTCTAGCTTTATTAGTAAATTTTCTACATAGATTTGAAAACAAAATTCGATGATAAATTGTTACGTCAGTTACGATGGAATTGCCCTAATACAAAAACATTCTCTTTATTAACTCTGTGTCCGTTGAACAGGACTTTTTATTATTACGGAACTCTGTTTCTGTTGAACGGCGTTGTAATTGCTGTAGCTTCATACGGATAAATTATGTTTCATAACTAGACAATTTGAATCAGTTTAGCAAGATTTCTTTATACAATATACAAGGGGAAATTTGTTAGCATTACTGATAGAATTTTTTCTATAAAATCTACAGGAATATTTAGAGTGTACGGTACGTGTTGATCGTTGCAGATAGGTTAAAGGACTAATTTAAGATTAAATATATGTTTATTATTAAGTATTTGCTCTTGGAAATAAACTACAATGCAATTTTCCGATCATGACCTAAATTTTAAGTGTGGTGTTATTTTAAATGGGATTCTTAAATCATATTTTCTAGCGTGAAATTTGCCTTAACCCTTAAATGCCGGGTGTTGCTTTTCGGCAACATACCCAATTTAGGCTTCTAAAGTACTATTAGAATAATATTGAAACTATAATACCTAATGTTGCCAATAAAATACATTCTGAAAATATTATTAAATCGATTTTCAACATGTACAGGGCAACACTTAAGCTGTTTAAGAATAAAGATAAATTTATTTTTTCAATTGTTGCTACATGTTCTTTTTGTTTTGTTTGGAAGCTTGCGAAATACCCTATTTTGTTCTGCAGTGAGCAAGTAAAATTTATTTCTTATTATAGTTCCTAAATTTTTGCGTGTTTAATATTAAAGAATTTTATCAAGGAAAATTATGTTTTCAATTAAAGACCAGTATTGTCGATTAGTAACAAACTGATTTTTAGCTGTAAACTATACCTAAAACAAAATATGATTTTTTAAGTATTTTTCCCATGATTTATTTAAAAAATGAAAGCCGAAAAACATTATTATAATGATTTTTGAAAAATCAGGCATTTAAGGGTTAAGACACAAAGGAATTGGCTAATAATAGAATAATATAATTAATTTGATCTTTCGAAATTGAATAACTTTAGTAATTACCATGACAGCCATCGCTCCAGACTCTAAACTCCATAACTGGACCGCAGAAAGCCGACCTCTGGTTCTTACAGGTTCATGTTGTGGTATAATTAACATGTAACCAGATTCCTTTGGTGACATTTCATGTGTGAGATGCTGCGGTATTTGAACTCCAATCGCTTGAACATTAGTATCTATGATTAAAAGGATATTTTTCAAATACATACTAAAACATTATTTAATTATTTAAAAGAAACTCCAAGCACAGTGACCTCTCACTTTTTTCGTATCAAAAGTTTTGCAGTATTTCATCTAAGAATTTATAAGGAGAATTTTACTTTCCAGAAAATGCGGTGCTGGACATTAACCCTTAAATACATAGTGATGCCTACCTGCATCACTTGTTATTTAACTCTTAACAACTACTATATTTATACAGGGTGTCCCAGAAGTAATAGGACAAACTTTAAGGGGAGGTAGGGGACATCACAAGGATTCAGATTTGCATAGCAACCCAGGGTCGGAACGCTTTCCTGTCGCGGTAGTGACGACACAAACACAAGAAAGAAAGGACACGAACAGGGAGAGAAAACATGTTTATTATTCTTAGTACTGCAAAAATGCCGGGACAATGCTGGAAAGTGTTGAGGAATTTGTTGCACGCATCGTGGCAGCTGCTGGGGAAGTCCGGAGCACTCCCGGTATTTTCGAGAACATTAGATCTTCCATACACCGGAGATGCGCTTCCATGCATCACGGCCGGGGTCGCAATTTCGAACATCTACTTTGATGACGATCGTTGTCCCTTTAATGTTCTTTCTTCTTAGTTTTTTGATGTACTAAGGATAATAAACATGTTTTATCCTCTTGTTCGTATCCTGTCTTTTTTGTGTTTTGTGTCGTCACTACCGCGCCAGGAATGGGTTTCATACCCTGGGTTGCTATGCAAATCTGAACCCTTGTGATATCCCCTACCTCCCCTTAAAGTTTGTCCCATTACTTCTGGGACACCCTGTATAGAAATATTAATCCTGTAAAAATTACAAAAATATGCTTCTAAACAAAGTTAAAAATCTACCTTAAAATTTCTGGTGTCTAATCCTTAACATAGTAATAAAAATCACAATTCTAAAAGTAGAACACAATTCTTGTATTTAAGGGTTAATTTTTACAAAAAAAAAATGCACATAAAATAAGGTATTTAGATTCATACTTATTAAAATATTTACTAATTTGCAATATTTTACTTATGACAGTAGTTTTTACTTGTATTGCAGGTGCGCAACATAAGAAAAGGTTGACGTATTATACAAAAAACTAGCCGCCCTTGGCGACCAGTTTGGTCTCCCTTAGATGTGTGCTAAGCATTGTACGATGTTACTTTTATCCAAAATTTAATTTACTTCCTCAATACTTCGCCAAATCAGCAGTTTCTAGTAGAGAAATCAAGAACTCCGTATTTTTATGGGTACTACTTGGTTATCCCGTCGACCAAAAATATATCGCCAAACTATAAGATTATATATCAATAATGGTTGATCGTAAATGTCATATTCGTTTGTTTTTAAGCAAGTTACACGTGTTTACTTCATCAAGTTATTTTTATTTCAACGTTTTATTTGTATTTTTATTAATGTTATACTAATTTATTTGTTCTTTCGCTATTTAAAATAAAAATTATGTCAATTTGTATAATTTGGCGATTTATATAAGTTGGCGAAATGGGTCGACGGTATAACTAAGTAGTACCTTTTTATGCTAGCCAGGCGCAAGTGATAAATCATCAAACATTGTCTTTCCAATCGCATTTTTTCATATTTCATTAAATTCATCTAAAATATAATAATTTCACTCATTTTATTTAAAATACATAATTTTAATTTGAAATTCACGACTTTCACTTTTTCTATTCCTTTTTTAAGAAAAAGAAAAGAAAAATAATAAATAATACCAAAAACCACGGCTTTTAATTTCAATATCAAAGCATTGTTTTAATTTACCACGCGAAAAATAAAAAATGTAAAAAATGGTCACCTGGCATATAAAAAGCGAAGCGGTCAGCCCGGAATTATTGATGAAAGTTACATGACTTAGGCTATTATTATAGAGATGTTTCTGATTTTTTCATTATTTTTCCTTTGAAATAAACCTTTCTGAGAATCATGTATATTTTTTTCGAAATAAAATAAAAAATCATGCATTTAAGGGTTAATTTCGGTAATTCGCGTATAAATAAGGGACCACTGTATCCGGACTATTACTTAACACTCAGCATTACTTTTTTTGCTGTAACAGAAATGTTGTTAAATAAAGAAACTTAATAAGTACATAGGTGCCAACCTCAAACTAATCTTCCGTAATACTTGCGTTAATTTGACCCTGGTTTAATACGTTTCGAACCAGAAATTTTTTTAAGAAATGAAATTAAATACATTCCAGGTAGAAACTTGGAATTAAATAAATAAGCAATCTTAAGTATTAAAATTCTGGTTCGAAATGTAGTTAACCGGGGTCAAATTAAACCAGGCATTAGGGAAGATTAGTGGAAGGTTGGCAGCTATGTAAGTAACAACATTAACCCTACAATGCATAGAGTTGCCAAATTTCCCTTTATATTTTGTTCAGATTATAATGCAGCATTTTACAACTTTATTTTCTCTCCTAAATTTTAGTTAAAAGTTGACGTGACGTTTTTAATATTTTTCTTGTTTAACATACAGTTATTACATAATAATTTTAGGGGGGGGGATGGGTTATTAAAAAAAAAAAACATGCACTAGACGGTTAAAAACAGAGATATTTCATTAAACATTTTTTAATGCATATAATATTTATTGTGACTTGGGGGGAAAAAAGAGAAACAATTGCTGGTATGTTCAGGGTTGCCACTGACAACTATTTTTATATTCTATTCGCACCACTATTGGATTTCAGAAAGGTTTCTCAACTCAACCCAAAAAAAATTAATTGATAACTTCTTACTTGTTTCTAAATATCAATTTTACCGGCGTCTGTCTATCATTTATTCAATTAGCTCATACAACAGTTTGAATAATAAGTAAAAGTTACAGATTATATATAATACAATGAGCCAATTTTCGTGTGAATACCACTTCACCCATTTGAATTACAAACTGCCGAATATCATGATTAGGAGTTTTCAAAATTTAAATGGTGTAATTCAGGAAGGAAAGGAGGTAACAGGCTGCTTTTAACCCTTACCGGCGCGGAGTAATTCTGTTTATAAACTGATGAAATAATGGACTGACACCGCAATTTATAAACGAATTTATTAGAAAATAAGAACTTGCTTATTTTCATGTACATTATAATAGGAAAATTATAGTTAAATATTCTTGGTGCCATTTGTCAGTTTTGGAATTAAAATTTGGTGTCCTTTTTTAAGGACACCGCGCCGGAAAGGGTTATCACTTTCCAACATAGTTGAAAAGTATTTATGAATTCGGTTTGTGTGTCTGTCCATGCTCTAACTCGAGTAAATATACTCGTATTTCCAAAGAATTGACATCCGTTATTCAAGTTTACTATGGCATGTTCAGTATTGAAAATAAAGTACTTAGAATTTATAATTCCTTTACAGGAACTTCCGTTATATTGCAGTATATGGGGACAGAATTATTTACAGTGTATTTTAGTGAAGTTACCCAATTAGTTACCACTACAAGATGCTAATTGTAGTATAGAGAGTGCGTAGCATTCATTTTTCATTTACAGAGACACAAAAATAATTCGGTTATAGTTTTGTAATAAAGTGCCGCGGCTCGTGATCGGTTATTTTGGGGGTACTAAATTCATGGCTGAAAATTTTAATCGTTTCTCAGCGTTATTTTAATTATTTTACTTGATTCATAGTAAAACGTTCCGTCAATACAAGGGTATATCAATAAGTTTTGTCCTCACATAGAAATAATTGAGTGAATTTTATGAAATTGCTAAATTTTATGAGCCCTCTTCTATATAGTCAGTATGCACGGTAACACATTTGTGAAATCGGTATTTCAAAGAGAGGGGAGAGGACGTATTCCAGAAGGCGCGATAGTAAACCCAAAGGGAGTCACTTTTCTAACTTTTACCGACTCCCACATGTCACATATTGTTAGAAAGGCCTGTGACCACTTAATCATGCTATGCACCTCCCAAGCTCCTCCTCTCAAATTTGCACTCCGGGGGGCACTTTTCTAAATTTTGATGATGTCATTCATGGCCCCCGGAGGGCAAATTTGGGGGGTAGGGGCTCGGGAGGTGCATAGCATGAATACTGGTCATCCTTTGGATCTACTATCGCACCTCCTGGAATACATCTTCCCTCCTCTCTTTGAAATAATCCTTTACAGAAATGTGTTACTGTGCACGGTGACTATATAGAAAAAGACTAATACAATGTAGTAATTTCATAAATTTCACTCATTCATTTCTATGTGAGGGCATAAACTCATTGATTACACTCTCGTTTCTCGTAAGTAAACCAAAGATTGTATTTAAATAATAGTGGTACAGGCAGAATAAATTTGGCATTTAGTGCCCTGTTTACATCTATTAGTTCTAAAAATATGCAAGAGTTTATAAATCTTTGCTATTTGTAAAAACATGCAAATTCGTAATTTTCGACACAATCTAATAAAAAAGATTTTTATGATAGAAATTCTTTATAAACCAATTTTAAATTGCTTTCTATAATGGATTCACATGTAAAGTACAAAAAGTATAAAAATCTGTGCGGCGACCAATAAAAAAGTAAATAAGAAAATTTAACTTCTGCTTTTTTTTGTTGTTGTTGTTCTAGACACGAACTGAAATAAGTCATATTATACATAAACAAGAAAGAAAAAATCATGCGATAAGCATAGATTATGAAATACTTTCCAACACATTCAGAATAATGATACAAACTTTACCGTTTAATAAGTTAAAATATTATAGACATAATATTCAAACACATGGAAACGCAAAACACATTTGAAAACCCAATTTCAGCTACAATCGGGAAATTATCCAGATTTTTTGACCAACCCTGTATATATTGTATTGCCCTATTGTATTTTAATCATCTTGTAGCGAAATTCAGTGATTTATATCAATTTCAATCCATTTGAAATAGCGTCATGTCATTAAAATGCACTGCAAACGATTTTTCTCCATTGAGTGTAATGCAACGGAATATTTTTGAGTGTCCCTGTAAAGGAACTATTAATCCCACATACCTCATATACAATATAAAAAATGCCTTGCTCACCATAAATAACTTTTATCAATTGCATGAAAATCCGAGAATATTCACGGGAGTCCGAGCGCGGACAGAGGGACAGACAAACCGTATGCATAAACCCTTTTCAACTTTGTTGGAATGTGTTCAAAATGCGTACAGATATCTCTTTTCCTTCATGAGATACGGTGTTTTAAAGTCTGTCATATTCATTTACACATTAATATCATTAAAAGTACTCAGTTAAAAAATATGTATAAATTCACATCAACTACCATTATGAAATTGGAAAAACTGTGTAACTTACATATCTTTTCAATTTTTTGTTTGCTCCTTAAAATATGCAAGCGTTCATAATTCTTTAAATTGTGTAAAAACATGCAAATTCGTAATTTTCGACACACTCTAATAAAAAAGATTTTTATGATAGAAATTTTTGATAAACCAATTTTAACTTGTTTTCTATATTGGTTTCACATACAAAGTACAAGAAATATTAAAATCGGTGTGGCGACCAAAAAATAAAAAATAAAAAAATAAAATTTAACTTCTGCTTTTTTTTGTTGTTATTGTTCTACACAAGAACGGAAATAAGTAATATTATGCATAAAAAATGCATACAGTTATCGTTTTCCCTTCTGGAGGTATGTTTCAAAGACTGTCATGTTCATTTAAATATCAATATAATTAAAAGTATTGAATTTAAAAAATACGGATAAATCCGCGACAACTGCATGATAAAATTGGGAAAAGTGTGTAGCTTACATTTCTTTTCAACTGTTTGTGTAGATCTATTAGTGCAAAAAATATGCAAGAGTTTATAAATCTTTGAATATTGTAAAAACTTGCAAAATCGTAATTTTCAACAGACTCTAATAAAAAAGATATTTATGATAAAAAATTTTCGTAAACCAGTTTTAACTTTTTTATATATATATAGGTTTCATGTATGAAGTATAAGAAATATCAAAGTCGGTGTGGCTTTTTTTTTGTGTGTGTGTGTGGGTGTGTGTGGAATCACCCGAAAATAAAAGTGCCGTGTAGATAATTTTCAATGAAGTAAAGTGAACGTATTTGTACCGGGAAAATAACTATACTAAAATAATATATTAAATTAAAATTTTTTGTGACATTGTGTGCCAGGCAATTCTTTTTAAATCAAGAAAGCTAGTTGCCCATCAGAGGCGATTAGAGTGGGTGAAGTAGTAAAGAATTGAAGAATTAATAGTTTTATGCGTTGCTTTAACCCTCTAGCCGCTAGAGACTGTTTCAGTGAGTTACTTTTTTGAAATTAAGATTGTTTGATTCCCACTACTTTTTTGAAGTAGAAATAGTAACTTTATTTAGTTACAGATTAAACTCTTTGGTCCCTGGGGCCCAAAATAGGGACCTCTGTTTTTTTTCCTTATAAAAACTAAAATGTCCTATTTTTTTTACATTTCCATATCACTTCTTAATAGTTGAATGTTTTTTACATTCAAAGCGACCGAATAAATGGCAATATCTAAGCTGATTCCCACATAAAATAAATGTTATTTTCATCTGATTTGGCAAAATGCCTAAAAATGCCCAAAAGATAGTATGACCAAGAAAGTGAGAAATTTTCATAAGTATTTAACTTAAATCTTTTTCAATAAAAAATTTTGAGGATTTGTAGATTATTTACTTGTGTCAAGCCCTTAAATTTGTGATTGCGTTATTTTAGGTTAATGGTTATTAAATTGATGTTTTAACCCTCCGAGCGTCTAGCAAAATGGTAAAATTGTAATGTTGTTTTCTTTACATTTAGTTTTAAATGCTAAGAAAATAGGATTCTTTCAACATTATAAAAAAAAAAACTCAATTACAAATATGAATGTAATCCTTGAGAGTATTAATAATTCTTCAATGTATTTAAAATTCATTAAATCAATAGAATTGTATTATCTTAAATATTGCTTGTATTGCTGTGAAACCTGGAGCTTAGTGAACGGAATAATACGCCCCAAACACTTAGAGGGTTAAAGGGGTTTGCAGTTTTAGATCCATATTTTTGAACCTAAATTACTACGCGCCTAAAGAATCCATTTCAGAAAAGATATTTTTTCTGTCATTTACGATGTCATTTTGTTTGGAAAAAAACAATGAATAAGACTTTGTATTATTATTTTAACTTCGGAACTGAAGAGGTTAAATAATGCGCGAATAAGATGAATTATACGCTTTTAAAAAAGTGGTGGGAATCAAGCAATCTGAATTTTAAAAAAGTAGCCCACTGGAGCGCTAAAACAGCGTTTCCTGCGGCTGGAGGGTTAACTGAATACGTTTTTTTTATAAAAAATTTCATGTTTTTCAAAAATGTGTTCAGAAGGTAGATGCATACTTTAATCTTCCTACCCTGAATTGGTCGAACCTATCCGTTTCTATAATTTATTTTATTCGATTCAAAACAATTTTTTTAAAAATTAAAGTAAGCTTTATAAAATCAACTGAGCTAAACAGTGTGAACAGTTTGATGGGTGTCCTAGTAGATATCCACTTAACACCAGTGTTGCCATTCGAATACAAAAATTTTATTTTGAATACAACTATTTTCATAGAGAGTTCGTCGCCTTAAGTATTTATAAAAATTTTGCGATTAAAGCAAGCGAATAATACCGTACGGAAATAGTGGTATTAAAATTAAAATTTCAGTATTCGTCTGGCAACACTGCTTAACCCTCTCGCTGCGCAACCCGAGATTTCCTCGGGCAACGTAAAAGTAGCAAAATTTGCGCAACCCGAGATTTCGTCGGGGATTCATTTTTTTTCCACTGTCAACTATTTTTTAATTCAACTCGAACCACTATTTAAATTCAAAAATTTCTATATAGACTTTAACAAAATCTGCAATAAAAATTGTTGTTCTTAAAGTAGTGGTGCGAGAATATAAAATTAGCCTCCAGTGACAGGCCTGATTTAGCCTGATTTAAATGTAATGTGCGCAATTTTTGAACTTATTTTGATAAATAAATTACGCAGCGAGAGAGTTAACACCCAGTCTAAAGTTAAACCAAATGCGCTATTTTTTATTTTGTTTCGAAAAAATTATATATTATTCATTAAAAGGTTTATTACACAGGAAAAATAGTGAAAAAAAAATCAGAAATACATTTTTCATATAATACGTCAAACTTTTCTTCTGTTGCACATCTTCAATATAAGTAAAAACTACCGTCGTGTGGCTGTTTTACATTAAAATATTGCAATTTATTATTTATTTTATAAAACAACCTTTATCCCCTTAATTCCCAAAATAGAATACGGTCTGAAGATTACGTAGTACAGCGAATCTGTTTACACCAGAAAGCTTCAATGGTTAATTTCGCTTTATTTAATTACGGAATGTGTGTTATTAATTAAAGCAGATATTGCTATTTTAATTTTATGGTGTGGATTAGGTATATACGAATAAAAAAATCTATTAAATTCAAAACACTGTTGTTTGCATATATGCAAAGCTGCGCACTAAAGGGTTAATGTGTCTATCAAAGCATGAACAAATACGCACGAGGAAAACAGTCGAACTGCAGAGAAAAATCTGCGATTGAGAATAAAAGTAAGACAGCCAGAGCCAGGAGAAATTTGGTTGGGCGGGGACCGCAAGCGGCGCTCGCTCGCGGTTATGTTAGATATTTTTATTAAAAATTCTGGTTTGAATATTTTTAATCAACATTGAGTAAAGTTTTAACAAGGTAGGAAGGTTAACCTATTGGGTATTTGGATATATACTTGTTTCAGGGCTACCACTATCGTTTTTTTTTTTTTTTTTTTTTTTTTTTTTTTATATATAATTCCATTTTTCACCACTTTTTTCAAAACAAATATATTTAATATACACTTTAAAAACATGCGTAAATATCTAATGTGCACATTGAGAACATGTGAAAGAAAAATTTACTACAAAGTTTTTACTCTTTAAATAGTGGTATGAATAGAACATAAAAATAGGCGCTAGTGGCCAAATGCATGACGAGTCCTAGTCTTCAAATATAAATACCGAATTCAAATGAAAATATTGTATAAAACCACCTACAGAGTTTATTGGAATTTTAAAAGGTACTGAAACTGTAAGCGATATTGAATAACTGACGTCTTCGAGTAAATTTTCAGTAAACGGTCTATATCGAAGGCCAGGTGAGTTCTATAGGGACCTTTTTCACATTTTGATTTTTTTTTTTTTGCCGTTTTTTTTTTATGGCGTCACTTTATGCTTCACTACCGGTTCCGAAAGTGAAATAAAAAAAAACTGCAACCAAAATCAAAAAAGAACAAAAGCGCCTGTTTAGAGATCCATCTCAGCTATTCCATGCAAAAAAATAAGTAAAATAAACACAAAAAAAATTAAAATACAAATAAGAAATTTAAAAATGACTCTCCGATAAATTTAACATTAGTTTGCAAGTGTTTTTGCGTTACTAGTTTAGACTCTTAATCGAAGAATCACTGTATTAGATAGAAAGTATCGGGTGTCCCAAAAATGACTGATGGATTTTAAAATTCAATAACTTGCAAACGGTGACACACATTAAAAAAATTCGTGCAGGAGGATTGTGTATGATGTCAGGCGTTTCTTTACTGTGATTCTCGATTTTAGTTCGAATTTCAAACGATAGATGGCGCTGAGAGCAATAGGTGCCCAGTCCAAACCCCATTTTTGGTACTTCGGGATCCATTGAATACGTTTTAATCTCCTTTTTTCGCATGGAAGAAGAGAGAAGCCGAAAAATCGAGCCTGGATTTAGCTATTATTGCTCGCAACGCCATCTATCGATACTATTTGTAACTAAAACTGAGAATCGCTCTATAAAAGCTCCTGATATCTTACATAACACTCTTGCAAGAACTTTTTTATTATGTGTCACCGTTTGAGAGTTATTGAATTTTAAAATCCATCAGCAATTTTTGGGACACCCTGTAATTAAAAGAAAAAATTGCAGATGAAATACAAAATTTATCAAAGTAGAAATATTTTAATAAGTTCATTGAAAATAAACAGATAACAATAAAGATTGAATTTTAAATAATCACCTGGTAATCCCATCACAACTTTCTCAGATTCATCTCCAAAATCGATTTCCATAGTCACAAAGCCACCAGTCATTGTTGTCAAATTACAAGTCACAACTACAGTGGGTTTCACAACAGAAGGACAGGTAAAGTTAACTGTTTTGTTTTCAATGCTATCAGCCACTGTCACCTCAGTACTTGCCAGAACTCTATATGACTAAAACAATAAGACATAATATATTACACTACCGTACGTGTCACAGAAATCGCGATTATTTGTTAATTGTTTAATGAGAACGCCCAAATGAAACTAATCTCATTGGTTATTGCGTAACAATTTTTTGGCAGGATTTAGCCCGAGATAAATCGGTTTTATTTACGTTTCGCTCTTTCGCTGCAATTATGGAGCTTCAAAATATCATTAGAAATGCCCGTAAAAGTTCTAGACTCACGGTTGACAAACAACCGCGGAGTCGATCTCACGAGCACACACGGAGGCCAATCGAAATTTTCCAGTTGCTCCGGGAGTGTTCAAATAGAGGAGAAAAAAGAGAAGGAGGAAAGTGAACAGAACTAATTATAGAAAATTTAACCATAGAAACCATAGAAAATTAAACCATTCTAAAATTTGTTCTGTTCACTCCCCTCCCTTTTTTTCCTCTGTTTGAACTCTCCTGGAGCAACTGGACAATTTTGATTGGTCTCCCTGTGTGCGCGTGAGATCGACTCCGCGGTTGTTTGTCAACCGTGAGTCGCATATCGCCGTTGACAGTCCAGTTGAAGGGTATCCCTTTCTGGCCCTCTCCCCTCCCCCCTTTAATCCTGAATTTTAATTTTATATTTAATTTTAAGCACTGATGATGAAACATTGGAGGTTTCGAAACAGCTGTATGCGTTTTATATACTTATATTTGTGTATGTCTACGTTCTTTCTCTTTCTAAATATATTGGCACAAAGTACAATCCTTTCCCCTTTTTATCTACCCTAAAGGATACAAACTCATAACTGCGAACATCTTACGCTTTTTTGTACCACAAAAATTTAATAAGAAATTTTACCTTTCTCAATCGCCGTATTCTGTTTATTAAATAAGTTAAAAGCGCCTATTAAATTTTTCTTTCTCAAAAAAGCGTCAGAGTTGCTATTCAAACATATTAGAAATGGCATCGTATTTAGGTATAGGCTAATTCCATAGCTTTTTGTAGTGTAAGTCACATAGCCAATAACTGCTAGGATTGTTAGCCACCGTTATTTTCGAAAAGTTTGCTTCGCCTTATTTCAATTAATGAGATATATCCGATAAAATAGTCACATTTTTCTGTTCTAAAATACTGGTAGCCAAAAATCATAGCATGTGACTTACACTACAAGTACTCATGGAACTAGCCTATAATGATTTGCAGAAATTAACACTATGCTCAAGAGTAAATTATAGATGAAAAAATTTGGCTTCAAATCTGGTACTTTGATATTTTGTTGCATCGTATCAGTTTTTAAACGACGATGAGATAAAAATGTTTTTTTTTTTTTTTTTTAATAAATAAGTGTTAGTCTAAAAAAAAAAACAGTAGAACAAGTAACAGGAGATTAAAATGTATTGTAAAGACATTGCTAATTTTTGCAAATATATTTATAAATATATATACAAATACATAATTGAGTTCAGAGGTTCACACCTCACTTTAAAAGATTGACTTTTATGAGAAAAAAAACAGCTGACAATGTGTTAACTTATTACAATTGTTAGACATATGCATTTAAATTTACGGTTAAAAAAGCAATTAGCTAGTTTAAAAAAGTTGAAAACCTAACTGTAATTATTTTTCATTAAAACTGGTGAAAAATATTTTCATTTAAATTGATAGTGATCACTGTCGTTACATTTCGATATCGAACATTGTAGCTTGTTTCAATGCCAAAAATATTCTTCCCTACTGTTGTCTGCGATACCAACGACTATATTTTAAATCAAAGCAGTATCGACAGAGGTGAAAATGATGCCCATGTGTTTATTTAAATTTGAAATACAACAATTCTGTAAGTGTTTATTCCAAAAATTCTTCGGATGTTAAATTTGAGTAGCTCCGCCCCAAATAACGCCTTTAAATGAATTTTATTAATTTTTACACATATTTTTGTAAATATTTATATGTTATACCCAACGCAAACTTTCGGCCGTTATATTATAATATAGGTGTGCATATGAGGAATTTTTTACAAGAAAATGGTAATTTTCGCATAATCATAATATATGATTTTTATTTTTGTAAATTTTTTTATCGATCGTCTATAAAAACAGTAGTTTTTATAAACAGAAAATTATACAAAAATTTCCAGTTATGCATCTTTGGAATTTATATAATCTCATTTAATGGCATGAAATTCGGTGCAGTAGCTTTTGAGAAAATCAGTTTTTAAAAAATTCGGAAAAACATTTTTATCTCACAAAATATCAATATTTAGCAGGTGCTAATATGGGAAATATATTGACAGATAGGTAGTCACATCTGGGAAAAAAATCAGGAAATTTGATTGAAAGGCGTGTTTCCTATGCTTATGCCTATTATATGCTTTCCTCCCTATGCCCTTGGATTTTGGCAACGCCAGGTTATTTGTTACTGCTACAATTGTTTACATTTCATCTCTCTGTGCTTTTATTGCAAATCTGTGTCTTTTAAATTAATTTTACACTTTCGGCAACCATACTAAATTTATTAGCAAATTTATTCGCATTGCACCACTTTTTTTAAGAAACACTTTTACTTATACTTTGACAACATATGCAAGAGAAATTTACTAAACCATTTACTTTTAAAATATAGTGGTGCAAATAGAAATAAAGATAAAATCGTGTATTTAAAGCTAGTGTCCATTAAGAGTTAAGTATGGTGAACTGTGATAGGATTATGGCTGCACGTGATACATGATTATGTGATATTCAGATAACTTCTGTTACATTTGTAGTGAATATGCTATGCATTTTGTAAGTATTAAGTTCGATTAAATTACCTTTTCTCATATTATACGTATGGTATCAGTAGAAAATGGGTTAATGCAAATGTTGGAAAACTGTACCTGATGGAACAAAAATGAACTCATTTTTGGAATTAGCATCTCAAAATCTTGTAAAAACACCATAAATTGTTAAAAGGGTTTTCGCAAAGCTAAATTTTGCAGGTCTGTGTAATTATAAAGAAAATTATATTGAATCAGAGTTCTCAGTTTGGCTTCCATTTTTATTCAGAAATTCTGAATTTGTACCAGAAAATCGGATTAGTAATTTCAGCCTTTTTTAATGACAGACATTACGCAATTATGTAAAGTAAATTTCTTTCATAATTTCCACTATGAATTCAGAATTTTGGAATAAGGTAGAAGGTTAAACTGGCAAGGCCTCAATTGCAAACGCAACATAAAATTCCTAAAAACTTAAAATCTCTCTAACATGATAATAAGAAACTTTAAAAACTTTATTAATGTCGAATAATAGGGGTTCTGCCCCCTGCGAACTATGCTTGCCAACCCCCGTTCAGAATATAAAAATCCGTTAATTTGATCTGCTTAATAAAGATTACGGAAGATTGAATTATCTATATATATATATTACGCTGACGTACGTGGCACAGAAATCGCGATTATTTGTTATTGTTTAATGGCAACGCACGAGAAACGCATCTCATTGGTTATAGTGTAAAAGTCATTTGGCAGGATTTAGGCGGAGGTAAATCCGGTTGATTCACTTACGTTTCGCGTTTATTTATTTACGTTCTCTCTTTCGCTGCAATTATAGAACTTCACAATATCATTAGAAATGCCCGTAAAAGATCTCGGCGAATACTTGAAAGCGAAAAAGAAGCTGTATTAAGAAGAGAAAATTGAAATAGATTGGATCGAGAAGGGCGTCAAGCACAGAGCATAAGCGATCGCCAAAGTAGGCTTAATAACCAACGCGTTGCTTCTGAAATCCAAATTACCGATTTAAACGTTCCGGAGCATAACTGTGGATATATATATGACATCTGTGCCAAATAAATATTACTCAGTGGTTTTTTTTTTTTTTTTTTTTTTATGAAGTCCACTCCAATGTTATAGTTTTCAATGACTGTCCCGGCACAGTTTCTGCCCGGGCATCGCCTGGCGGGTCAGCTAGTAATTAAAAAACCAGGGGCGATTCCCCTGATGCCCTTTTATTGAGGGATTTTAAGGCCGAATCAGCTACTGTTAATTGCTGTTTTCGTGCTTGATTAAATAAGATCAGTTAAACATTTGAAAATTAGCTTATATAAAGTGAACTAAGTCAACAGCCTTTGCTTTCCGGTATTTTTTAACAACGCTGTAGGAAGATTACTTTAAATGAGAGATTTTAAATCTAACGTAATTTTCACCGAACTTTTCTTTATCTTTGCTATATTTACCTGAAAATATTTTTATTGTTAAAAATATAATATTATTAATTGCACTTCCTTAAAATTGACAACAATAGTTTAAACGATCATCTCGAAATTTGGCATAAATCTCTCGTGTAAATATATTTTTAAATTTAAACTGTGTGGCAATATTATTATTTGGACATTTTAAATATGACGCAATTTGCTCCATTTACGACTTTTAACACATATTAATGAATTTATGATTTTAAAATTTTCTTTCTTTTTTGATATTCACGTGTAAATATAGTTTTTATGACTTAATTTTCAATATTTTCTTGCTTTTAATACGAAATCATTTAGCTCTAATTTGAAGGTTTTTGAAAGTCGAAGTGTGAAATAAATCACCTATGTAAATATATTTTTTTTAATTTAAACTGTTTGGTAAATGTTATTATTTGGACATTTGAAATAGGACGTCATTCCCCCCCCCCCCCCCCCCATTTACTGCTTTTAACACATATTAAATAATTTATTATTTTAAAGTTTTCTTTCATTTTTAATATTCTTGTGTAAAAACAATTTTTATGCTGCAACGTTCAATATTTTCTAGCTTTCAACACGTAATCATTTAATTCTAATTTGAAAGGTTTTTTTTTTTTCTGTTTATAATAGTCACGTGTGTGTCTAAATTTTTAATTTAAAGGAAATATTATTCTTTGCTCTGTTTTAGCAACTGGCAACAATTTAAGATAGTAACCTTTTCTAAAATATGCAAAAAATATCTCTGGAAATGCTGAAAATTTCAATTTTAAATTAAAATTAGGCAAATTAAAAAAATAAATACAGTCTGCACACCGCGAGTTTCTGTTGAATATCCCTATAAAAAATTATTAAATTCCTATGCATAGTTTTTGCTTATATAAAATCTTTTTAATGGAACTATTTTGTCCAACTTTAACATTAAATATCTCATAAAATAATTCTTCGATTTAAAAAATGTGTACTTCAACATATTTATCAAACATTTCTCTATTAAAATAAACATTTTCACATTTTTGTATGCAATAGTTTTCTTAATATTAGCGAAGAAAGAGCTCCGGCCAAAAAAATTAATTGACAGCCGCGGTGAAGCATTAGTTACTTTTCTTTAGGATAGAGAGATATCTTAATAAACTTCTTAGTTACACTAAAAATAAATAAAGCACTACGCGTTTCGCAAGAACGATGTCTTACATCAGGCGCAAACATGACGTGCGCCTTTTGAAAGAAGGATAATCACTAAAAGGAAGTGAATGGGAAAGGGGAACTGTTTCCCGTTTCTTTTCAATATGGCCACTGTTTTCAAAATGGTAGCATGTCTTGTTTGCATCTGATGATGAAAGACATCGTTCTTTCGAAATGCGTAGTGCTTTACTTATTTTTATGGTATTTATGAAGTTTGAAAGTTATATTACTCTTACAGGGTTGCCACGCTTCAGCGAATTTCCAGACCGGGAAATTCTTCGGTACCAGTATTTTTTTATAGAAAATCTCTCGTTAAATAAGGAGAAATTTCGTGCTTTTAACCTAGATTTATTTTTCTATAAACAAATACTGATATCTTTCCTGGAAAATTCCCTGAAGCGTGGCAACCCTGTCTTATGTGATTGCCTTGAAATTATATTTAAAACACGAAAACAATCAGTATAAAATTATTACCTCCGGAGCACCGTTAGGCTTTGCAGATACCTGAATCCAATATTTACCCGGAACAAAATATTTATGAACCAGTGCTTCGTGAACGAAATTGAAAGCTCCGTAGCTACCATCTCCGTAATCAATTGTAAACTCAACATCATCTCCTGTTTCATGGTTAACCGTAAATATAACATCGGCTGCAGTTTGAACAACGTCATCGGACGGTTTTACTACTAGACCGGTGACCGATATAATGATGTTTGATCGATAAAACACTAGGAGATCTGGATTTGTCCCACATTCTTCAGCAGGAGCAACAGGTACCTCTTCAACTAAAATAAAACATTGAATGTATAAAACATTTTATAAAATAAATATGAATTAAAATAATTATTATTAAATAAAAACATTAGGATTAGACTTTACATCGTTGATTAATGCACAAATTAAAAATAGAAAAGTACATAACTGTACTTTGCTAAGAAGCAATGTAGAATGGAAGCATTAAAAACTTAGTAAAAAGTCAAATTCTTCCAAAGTTTCGGTTAAAACTCTATAGCCATCCTCAGGGATGTTCAAAAACATAACTGATGAAGTAAAGTTTGCACCTTGACGATAGGGAGGTGAGAAGGGGGAAGGGAGGGAACTACGAATAGAAACTTAGAATGAAAAGAAGGAAAAAAATACACATACTGTGTTGGAGCCATCTACCGATGAAGAAGTGAAACTAAACTAAATAAACGGTGAAAAAGGGATTAAGTTATTTTTTAAATGTTTATCCATGTACTTATGATGTTAAATGAAAATTATCATAAATGTAAAGATACCTGTAATGATAACTTCTCATTTAACATTTCAAGTATATGGATAAACCTTTTAAAAATAATTTAAGCCCTTTTTTACAGTTTATTTGTTTAGTTTCACTTTTTCATCGATAGATGTAAGATCTATATATCGTTTTTAGGTGCGTTCGTAATTATATAAATACGTAGCACCTATAGTCGTTCTCTGATCCATCCGTCTGTCTGTCCGTCTGACTGCATATAACAGCGCACAAACTGCGCAACCGAATGGTTTGATATTTAACATATATAATCGTTGCAGAATTTTTTCGCGTCATTTCATATTTATGAAAATTGAATCAAAACTTAAAAAGATATAAATAAAAATTTTCTTCATTCTATTCAATCCTATCATACGTCATTCATTCAATAATATCCCATGATAGGTAATGATTGTAGGTTGTCATGGTGATTACGTCCTATTTAAGATGGAGTTCTGTTATTTCCGTGTTCTGAATTCAATATATACAATCGTAATAAATTTTGTATTCGTGCATTTTTGCTTAAAAGTGCAACAGCTATTGCACCAAGATCTGAATATTTATAAAACTAGTTACGGTAAGAACGCACCCCATTGGCCACGT
Source organism: Maratus speciosus (assembly GCA_963932465.1). Classification (NCBI taxonomy): domain Eukaryota; kingdom Metazoa; phylum Arthropoda; class Arachnida; order Araneae; family Salticidae; genus Maratus; species Maratus speciosus. The sequence continues at coordinate 217,706,974 of OZ010799.1, read as the reverse complement.
TTGACGTACAATTTCTGACTTGTTAACCATTTGGAAAAATGGTTATTGTCCTCGTCGGGGTAAGAAATCAAAAGCTTATCTGAAGCTTTTTATTGGTTGAATCCGCATTTTATTCGTTTTCTGATTGGTCTATACCAGTGGTTCACAACCTTTTATCGGCCACGCCCACCAAAGCATCCGTAAAGTCACTATGCCCCGCCACCCCCGTAATCTGTAAATTATGTCTCTTATTATTTAAAAAGTGAACTCTATTCACACGGTGGGAGTGTAATAGTGCCTTAACAGAAGCTATTCATTTCTCATTTTTTAACTTGTCAATCAGGTGAATTGTTTACCACAAATGTGTTTTTAACATAACTTTAAAAATGCAATGAGATTATACATCTTTGCCTATATGCCAAAACGAGATTTGTAGTATTTTTCCAACTTGTTGTTTCCAACTCAATGTTAAAGAAAAGTGTTATACAGTCTGCATTTTTATCTTTACAAAATATCTTAAAAATACACTTGTATTTAACGTTAAAACTGATAAATTCATACATTTTATAATGCATTCTTGTAACTTATTAAGAGTTAGTGGAAAATCTTTGGGCACTGACTTTTCATTCTATGGATAACACAATACATAAGAAGTATTTCAAGATTATCACCTTTATCAAATTTAAGTAGCATTTAAGTAGCCATTATTCAGCATAACACATTCTCTTTATTTTCCCTTTTCCAATATTGTTAATTGTCTTCGCGAATAGAAGTAGAAAACTCATTCAATAAATAATGGAAAACGTTACAAAATACACCACCAGAAAAATTATAGTGAGTTTTAATACTTTTATAGATATAAAAATACTTTAAAAGATTATTCGCATAAGTATTCCGGTGTCAAGTCTATTTTAAAATTTCGATAGGGAACATTTTAAAAATTCAATTAAAATAATCCGATTTCTTAAATGTTGCTCGTATTCCATTTATTTTTAGCCTACAACATTACTTTCCCCCAAAAAAGACAAAAGAAACTGATAGCGAATGAGTGAGTAAGAAATTTGGAATTGCCCCCCAGGTGGGGCGTTCGCTCCACGTTGGGAACCACTGGTCTATACAGTAATTTGTATTTCCCTTTACTTTCAACAGAGATGGATACTTCTGTTGCCACTATGACTAAAAAGTAATAAAAACTATAAAAAAAAATAATCAGAAACAAATTGAGATACAGCTTTCTATCAAATTGCATTTAAAAGTACATTTTTTTCTGTATATGACCGTGTGAAAAGTAATATTGTGGGATGTTCAGAAGTTTAAGAATGAAATTTCATTTAAAGTTGGTCGTCAGATTTCTTGGAAATCTGACGATGGAAAACCCTTTTCCCGAATAGCCAATGAAAAACGCTTGGATAATACGTAAGTTTTAGGAAATCTGACGGGTCGCTTGCAATTTTTGCGTGTAATAACACTATTAATGTTTATAATCCATGGCGTACGTAATATATGATCAACTCCGTGCTATTTTTTATGTCTTAAATTTTAGTCTTTGAAAAAATCATTTTCCAAATGGTCGTTGTAATTTGTTAAATTGCTTTTTTTTTTTTAACTGTCTTGGACCGGTCCGAACAAAAAACTAATCCAAAGGCCCCAGCTAATTCCTATAAAAAGGTCTATTTTCCTTTGCCAACATTGCTCTACATTTAAAATCCTTTTAAAAGAATATGATATGCATATTTATACAATGGAGTTATAAATAAAGACGAGGAGACATATAGTGTGGTGTCTAGCAGTTACGAATGAAGTAACTGACAAGGAAGGTCTCCATACTGGGCATACTCAGAATATGTTGAAAAAAATGCTAGTGAAAGTACTCATGTATGTAATAAAGGACCAGTTAAAATTAGCGGCGGAATTACAGTAGAAAATCTGTAAAAAAATAAAATACTTTCGAATAATTGGCGTGAAAATACGAAAGCGACACGCAATTTGGCGATCAGCACTTTTCCTCGCCAAAAGCAAACGATTTTAATGAATCTGAAAATTGTTTGTTAAGGGTGTATTTCGATCCAAACTGCTTATTTTCTGATTCATTTTAAAATTCATTTTTGTTTTCAAACGCATCAAACTGGGAAATTCTCTTATTTAGAAACTATATAATGTGCCGTGCTTCTTAATTTTTTTGATAAATGCAGAAAATATTGTAAAAAACGCTGTCAAAGTTGGCGTTTTGAACCGAATTTTCCGAAGCGGGCGATCTGGGAATGAAAAAAAATGGTCATACTGAGAAAATAATTGTTTAAAAATCAAATTCTAATTAATTGAGCTGAAAATGAAATCACACGGCATGTTAAACATGTCTTCAGAAATCACCCCAGCAAGTTTCATGTTTTTACTTTTAAAAATGAGTCTGAAAATGTCTCAGGAAATTTCGAGCTGTTGAGGGTGAAAAAGTATTTTTTCGAATATACCCTTAATTGATTTTGAGAATATGCGGTATTTAATGAATTTAAACGTAAACCATGAAAGAATTTATTATTATTATTACATTTTGTATTATGCATGTTGCTTGTTGCCGATTTAAAGGAAATTTTGCCATTGTTTTATTCTCCAATCCACCATTTTTTTTATTTAAACCGCTTTATCGGTTATAAAAATAACTTTTAACGCCAGGTGAATAATGCTGCAGTAATACATTACATTTCCATACCGAAGAAGTTGTTTCCATAGCAACAAAGTTGAATCCACAGAGATCAATGGAGCATATTTTTGAGTTTGGAACAATTTTAATCAATTTAGATTTTGTTTTAAATCGTAAAATATGATAGTTAAAATTCGTTATAAGTACATATAAATATATATGACAAAACTATAGTTAGAACAAACTAAAAATGACAAAGCTAAAGTTATTTAAATTAAACTTATTTAAACAAATTCAACATAAGAAGTTTTTTCTTTAAATAGTATTCGACAAGCGTATTTTTTGAAATTTTATTTCTTCGCCAAACGGTGATAAGTCGCCAAATAAACGAAATTTTCATTATTTTTTTACGGACGTTTTACAGAGGTTCCGCCGAAAATTTTTTTATAAACATATATACCCATGGGAGAAGAACATTCTGTATTTTTTTTTCAGATTTTTCTGAGTATGCCCGTATGGAGACCTTCCTTGTGAGGAGGTTGTCACAAGATGGTTGCTGTTTTTTAATCGGATCCACCGTTTCTGATTACTGCCAGTGAAAACTTCCACCAATAAACAAAAATAGAAAATTGCGTCTTATTGAAGGGAAATTACTCTCACAAATATGTTAAAAAATTTTCCATTTCTTTTTATTCGTGTCAGTTTGCCCAAGTAATTATAATTTTTTACCTGACACAGACAGTAGGTTGTCTTGGTTGTCACAATGTGGCGGAACTACTACTCCCAAAGTACACTTCCACCAGTAAAAATGTATGTCAGTTTCTGACATTACTTTTGATTGAAACTATCCATTAAGAGGAAATCCACTAGTCACTCAAAAAGACCCGGATAACAATGTTAATCCTGTGGGGAAGATATTTTCAAATATCGTGTTTAAATTTATTTTTTTATTTATTTATTTATTTTTTTTTTTTGCATAGAATAATTGAGGACGATCTACAACCGGGCTAGTTTTTACTTTTTCGATTTTGGTTTCAGATTTCTTTTAAAAATTCCTTTCACTTTCGAAACCGGTTCTGAAATTGAAACTGTCCTAATATAAAAAACCTATAACCAAAATCAAAAAAGTAAAAACTAGTCCGGATGTAGATCGTTCTCAGCTATCATATGCAAAAAAAAAAAAAAAAAAAAAAGATGTAAAAAATATTAAAATACAAACAAGATATTTGAAAATAACTTTCCCGTAGGATTATCATTATCATCCGGGTCTTTTTGAGTGACTAATGTGGCCTCTTAACCCATTAACCGCTGACGTTGCGTTCACGCAACAGTCAAAATAATTGCTCATACAATGAATTAATTACATTGGCGCCACTATTTTAGAATTTAAAATAATGTCTTATTTATTGGCAGGAATTTTGCTATTTTAGTAAAGCGAAATTTACCTTACTGAATTTATGGTGGGAAACTACTTTCAACAAGAGATTTGAAAATTTCTATCGTAATAGTTTAGGCTGTTAATGGGTTAATGTGACGTTTAAATAAAGAGAAATTTTCTACTTAAATTTAGTAGTGGAAGTTTTCCGAGGTGGTAATCAATCCCAGCGAAAGCGGTTACAGTTGAAGCTTCACTATTTTAAAGATATGCCAACATTGTGTTCCTCTTTCAGTTCCTCTTTCTTAATAGTTCCATCATTTATGCACATTTTTTAGATTACAGTATATTTCAGAATATATGTTCGCAAGCCATGGAAACGATGTCGGATTTAACCTTTAGTAAGCGGTGTCCACAAAAAAGAACATCTAATTTTAATTCCAAAACTGACAAGCCGCACCAAGAATATTTAATTAAAATTTTATTTTTATAAATTGCGGGAAAATAAGTAAGTTTTTATTTTCTAATAAATTCGTTTCTAAATTCTGGTGTTAGTTCATCATTTTAAAAACAGACTTACTCCGCACCGGAGAGGGCGACCTTGACGCCCTTAGTTAACCCTTTCCGGCGCAGTGTGTCCAGTCTGGACACACCTAATTTTAATTCCAACCTTGCAACTGGCACCAAGAATATTTAACAAAATTTTGATTTTACAGTGAAAGCTTAATGTAAGGAGCTTTTATTTTCTAAAAGAAATCGTTTGCAATTTCCGGTGTCAGTCAATATTTTCTCATTTTGCTAATAGAATTTGTCTGCGCCGGAAAGGGTTAATGTCTCGATGCCTCAAACCTGGTCAGCATGGATACAATGCTCGACAAAGTGGATGTGAATACCACAAGGCGTATCTGCAAACTTATGCGCTTTTTTGAATGAAATAAACATATTTTAACCCTTTCAAGGACGGTGGTACGTTTATGAAACCACAATTTAATTCGAAAATGTCACAAGGGGATGTCCATAAATGATGTCACACTTTTTTTCAATATTTTTTACCCCCTCCCCCCTTTGTCACAAAGTGTCACACTTCACCATACCCCCTCCACCCCCTTGTCACATATCACGCTTATATTACCTAAACATATACTTGCAGTTCAGAAACAAAGCAGTACGTTATAGATCATATTTTAAATTTTATTTTTAAACTTTAACTATATGTTTTAATGACATTTGGGAACATAACAATAAAAATGATTCGTGTACTTATTTTGTATGAAATAAGATTAAGGTTTACAACAAAACACATAATTAATATACAATATTAATAAAATATTAATATGAAAGAACAATTGAAAACAGTAGCGTTCTGGAATTTGAAATTGAATTTAATATATTTAGCTTTAAACCTTATTTTTACTTTATGAACATAAAATGCTTTAATTTCAAAGTAACTTCAAAATTGAATAAGCTGATTTTTAATGCTTTTATTTTAACAAAAATGTGTGATGTCACACTTCTTCTTACCCACTCCCACCTCCTTGTCACAGCTGCCACAATTTCACGAACTCCCCCCCCCCCTCTAAACGTGACATCATTTGTGGACGGTCCCCAATGACGCCAGAATTTTTGTATAAAAATTTTCGCTATGTGAAATATAGCCCTTTTTCTTATTTTCAAATATTTTTTTTCGTAATGCTTTGTGGAAATGCTTTGCCCCTGAAAGGGTTAAACCAGAAAATTCTTTCGATAAAATCCGTGCCGAATTTATTTAATGAATTATAAAACATAATTTGTTTTACTTATTAAGGAAAAATTCTGTTATGTTTATTTGATTTATTTTAAAACGCAGAAGGTGTCAGCCATGCTAAAGAACTTTAAAAACATTCTCGTGCCAAATAACATTTACTGAAACACGCCATTTGGCTATTGATTACAAAACTTTAACCATAAAATACAGAACTTTACCGCTTAAATGAAATTGTCAATGAACCAACAGATTTCTTTCTCTCTCTCTCTCTTTCACTTTTTTTTCAGTGTTTTTTACGTATTTTAATTTTTGAGTGTGGAATTTGACAAAAACTTCTTAAATCACCCCTTTTGGAAACTAATCAGAACGCCTTTTAGAATCTTTATCAGATTTTACCACTTATTTATGCGAATATTTTTTAATCTATTGAGACTTTCCCGTCATAAGGTCAACTACTAATTCTATTCTAGTATTTCCGGAGTGTGATTTGGAGAAACAGAGTAATTTTTATGACAGTTTTTCAAAGGAATCCACATTTATTTTAAACAATATTGATTCTAGTATCGTTCATATTTTTTACCTACTATACTTGTGAAGTTCCATTGTGTATTTGTATGATTGTGTGTTCGTTCATGTTGAAAATAAAGCGTGTATATATCAATGCTTTTTGTGTTTAAAAAAAAAAAAAAACGGAAGAGTTGTACGCGAATACGTAAACCGATGTTGCCAATTGGGCGTAATTTCTGCTGTATGATCTTGATTTTTGTCTTCATTACTTTATTTTATTATCTTTAACAACAATAAAAGCATCGGGCTGTTGTTTAACGTTAATGAAATAAGTATATGTTTACAGTACAGTAGATTCTGATTAATTTAGGATACATTCATTCTAACACGTTTCGTCCCAATAGAGTCATCCCAGCTTTTTTGCCAAAAAATTGTTTGCCACCACAAAAAATTTAAAAGTAGCATTTGAATTATTGCCGAAACGTCAGTGAAGGCTTACTGTGGAGACACGAAAAGTTTTGATTTCCGTTTGTCTGTCTGTCTGTCTGTCTGTCTGTTCCGCGATAACTGCCGCAAAAAGCATCCGATCAGCTTGAAATTAATTGGGCATATTCGTGAGATACCCGGACGTAGCTGTATAGTTTTTGGTTAAATTTCGTTCATTCGTTCGGAAAATATGGAAGATTTTATTTTTCTTTATAATGCTTTTCTACGGCAAGTCAGACGATTTTCAAATTTCGATTAGTTGAAAGAAAATGGCACGTTTGATTAATGGATTTAAATGTCAAATTATGGATACTAAAATTCCAAATAAGGGTTTTAAATTATTCCTATTATATTGAAGTTTTATCAATATATCTATCAGATTTTTTTATTTACGTGTATAATGTTTTGAGGACATTTATACATGTATTCCAATAATATAAAGAATTTTTAAATTAATTTTCTTGTTTTACATGATACATATTTCTTTTTTTTTTCCTTTTCTTCGTTGCCTAGCGACTGTTATTCGTAGCCTATCATTGCGTCAAATATGAATGAAGTTAGTAAATTACGTTAATTTTGTTGCAAGTACTATTAAAAGGCTATCACAAAAAATATTTTATCGCGCCAAATCGATGCAATTTATGCAATTAACAGTGGGCACGATAATGAATTATTTTCCAGTAGATTTATAGATCTCCAGATATGCATATTTTGGGGGGCTTTTAATATGTTATTGCTATCGCATGGATTAGGATGTTTAAACTAATGTTTAACCATGCTGAAAAAAAAAGTACAGTTAAAGGCATGTAAATCCTTTTTAACACTTTCCAAGATGGATGAAAAGTATTTATGACTTCAGTTTTTCTATCTGTAACCTGCCGTGTTTCTCTACGTGCTCTGCTCTAACTCGCGTAAATATAGTCGGGATTACATGTAATTGATATACGTTATCGAGGTTTGCCAAAATATGTTTGGTATTAAAAATGAAGAGTGTAGCATTTATAGCTTAATTACAGGGGCACTCAAAACTATTCCGTTACATTATAGTGTTTGGGAAAAATCGTCTGCGGTGTATTTTAATAATGTTACACAATTTTAAACGTAATGAAATTTATATACTTTATTAAGGTGCACTAGAACCTGGTTACTATAAAATATGTTATGTGTAGCACTTACAGCATGCGTACAGGGAACTCAAAGGTATTCATAATATTACAATCTTTGAAGAAAATCCTTTTGTGGCGTTTTTTAATGATGTTACTCTGTTACAAAATAATAAAATTGATATGTATTTTTTGAAACATTTTTGTAGTATATGGGGTGCAAAGCATATGTTTTTTTCAGGGTCACACAAAAGTGGTCAATTAAAATGTGGTCTACGGGAAAAAAAAACTCTTCACAGCTTATTTTAACACATTAGCGACGGGAAACGAGAATTCTCGTTTTTATTCAGAATACATCATTGACTAAGGGAGTGACTTCTACCTTACAGAAAAGACATTTATATTGTGTTGTCCATATTTTTTATAGATTGTAAGACATTATATATTACATCCGTACATTGAAAGATATTTACTGCTGCATAAACATGAAAAGCATATCTCAGAAACCAATTTCCGAGACACTTTCAGAAGAGGGAGGAGCTTCTACTGTTTTTAAACCCAGATTTAATTAAATTGCCTGTCGTCAGTGCGTTAATTGTGTTGCACTAATTCAAACATTATGAAATTAAATTACATTACTGTGGTTGACTACAAGAAGCTTGAATATGATTTGTAATCGTATTTATCGTTCATTTATAGGGTCACATAAAAAATTTCGGATACAGTTCTGGTCTATTAGGGATGATTGCTGAAGAGCATTTTCGATTATGGTGTGCGTTTTAACGTTAAGTAAATTTCTGCTTAATAAGTAGTGCTTAAATATTGTATAGACCATGTACAGGGATACACAAATGAATTCGTAAGTATAAATGAAAATGAGCGCGAATTGCTTCAGTGGGATTTTTTTTTTGAGTTATGTATTTCCCAGCCCAATTACATTTAGTATACTAACAAATGTTTGCAGAATTTAAATAGAACCATATACAGGACTCCGCAGAAACTGGATATATGGTGCACACTATGCATACTAATCACCGGAAATGTGATATGAGCAGTTTTAAGAGGGTTTTTTGTCTGCATTAAATTTAAATGTTATAGACGACGCGTAAAAATCTTCACGTAATATACAGGGCTGTAGAAAAGAATTCATGTACGTTTCCGTCTACTGGTAGAATTTACTAAAGGACATTAACACAATTAATTGATAATTACAAATGTAAATTAAATTACACTACGAAGGGGTTCAGGGGGGCAGAGCCCCCCTGAAGAAATCTACTTTATTATCTAAAAATTACCAGAATAAGTAGCTCATGTGATTTTTCAGAATACCATTACATAACAAGGGGTTTAATTTAACGTTTCTAATGTCAGAAACCTTCGAAATATTTTTTCGTTTTATAAATGTTTATGTAATTTCAAAACTTTAAATTTCGTTTTTTGTAGAAAGATTAATATTACTCAAAGGGTGCTAAACACAATGAATTGTAGAGCTGACGTTGGGGCTCCTGATCTGCAGATTTACTAGTTGCCGAAACGTCAGTGAAGGCTTACTGTGGAGACACGAAAAGTTTTGGTTTCCGTTAGTCTGTCTGTCTGTTCCGCGATAACTGCCGCAAAAAGCATCCGATCGGCTTGAAATTCACTGGGCATGTTGATGAGGTACCCGGACTTAGCTGTATAGTTTTTGGTTAAATTTGGTTCATTCGTTCGGGAAATATAGAACATTTTATTTTGCTCTATAATGCTTTTCTATGGCAAGTCAGACGATTTTCTGATTTTCATTTGTTGAAAGAAATGGCTCATATGAAAAATGGATTTAAATGGTAAATTTTTTATGCTGAATTTTTTAAATAAGATTATTAAATTATTCCAATTAGTTTGAAAATTTGTCAATATATTTGCGAGATTTTTTAATTAGGTTTATAATATTGGGGGGAATTTTATGCATGTTTTCCAATAATATAAAGGATTTTGTTTTATCAATTTGACATAATGCATATTTCATTTTTTCCCTTTTCTTTCATCTGTTGCCTAGCAACGTAAGGTCAAAACGCATGAATTAATGCATTTGTATCTTTGCATATAGATGGATTTTAGTCCAGAAATAAAAATAGGCAATATTTCATTTATTTTATTTATTTTATTCAAATATTTTGCTTAAAAATACAAAAGTTCATTATTTTCATAGAGAATAACGTAACATTTTCCCATAACATTTACCAATATTTCTTTAATTGTTGCCAAGAAAATCAAAACCCGGAATAATATTTTCTTTTAAACAATTTTCAATTGAAATGTTTTGTCGTGAAAAAGGAAAAGGAAAAATAAAATTAAGAATTGAAAAATTAATATGGCGGCATATTGGAAATAAAAAGAAAACTCTCAAGTATTTCTTAATATAACAAGATGAAAAGTTTTGAGTAAGTACGCATAGCAGGTGAATTAGACGTCATTTATCGAAAACAAAGATGCTGGAATAAAAAGATCTTGGGTAAAATAAAATTAACTATTATTCACGGAGGAAAGAGATAGATGGAGATGCAGTATGCCGTAAAAACAGTTTGCAATACGATGTGCGTTAATCTCAGATTTAAATGCCCTCATTCGGCCCAAACTAAACAAGCACGTGGAACAGGGACCGAATTCTTTGACTTCATCCGTGCATTTTTTCTGTAAATGAAAATGATCTGCTTATATTTAAGCAATAAGCATTCTAAGGTAGCATTTCATTGTATTATGAATTAAAAACTGTATTACTAAAAATATTATTCTGTTTTGTTTTTAAGCACATCGTTGTGTTGTGCCGAATGTAGCGGATTTTAGGGTTACATTTTTGGCGTCAATTCAAGATTTATTATCTGTGTACCGTTAACATGAATATTTTATTTTAAATTTAAAATTAGTTAATTTATTTAAAAAGAAACTTATTCTTATCCTTATAAATCACAGCGTAAAAAAAAAAATCTAAGATATACTATAACCATCCGCACAATCAATAAAAAATTATGAATGTAAATTTAAATAGACTACGGGGGGTTCAGGGGGCTCTGCCCCCCTGAAGAAATGCAATTTTTTATTTAAAAAGTTACCAGAATAAGTAGCTCATCAGAATTTCAGAACATCAGTGTATAACCACTTGTTTAACACTTTTAATTTCTGAAACTTTACGAAGTATCTTGTATACTTATAAATATTTATGTAATTTGAAAACTTTAAAAAGCGATTTGTAGGAAGTAGAATATTACGCAATGAGTGCTAAAAAACAATGACTTGCAAAGATGACGTTGAGGCTCCTAATCTGCAGATTTACTAGTTGCCGAAACGTCAGTGAAGGCTTACTGTGGAGACACGAAAAGTTTTGAAATCCGTTTGTCTGTCTGTCTGTCTGTCCGTCTGTTCCGCGATAACTGCCGCAAAAAGCATCCGATCGGCTTGAAATTAATGTGGCATGTTGATGAGGTACTCGGACTTAGCTGTATGGTTTTTGGTTAAATTTGGTTCATTCGTTCGGGAAATATAGAATATTTTATTTTGCTCTGTAATGCTTTTCAATGGCAAGTCAGACGATTTTCAAATTTTCATTTGTTGAAAGAAATGGCTCATATAAAAAATGGATTTAAATGGTAAATTTTGGATGCTGAAATTTTTAAATAAGAGTATTAAATTATTCCTTTTAGTTTGCAATTTTGTCAAAACATTTGTCAGAGCTTTTAAATTAGGTGTATGATGGATTAGGAGCTGTTAAATTAAGGTATGATGGAATTTTATACATGTGTTCGAATAATATAAAACATTTTATTTTATGAATTTACTTATATTTCATTTTTTTTCTTTTAACCGTTGCGTAGCAACTATATCTCATCTAAAAATATCATAAATGTGAAAGTATGTATGGTTTTTAAAGTCAAATCAAAGTTAAAAGGAATGAATTAATGAATGCCTTTGTATAGATATTTGCATATAGATTGATTTAAACGCAGAAATGAAAATAGTATATATACTATATAGAATAATATCTTTATTTATGTATTCAACTATTTTGATTATAAAGGAAAAAGTTCGTTATTTTCATACAGAATAAACTGACATTATTCTATTAAACTTTATAAACTTTATTGTTGCCAAAAAAAAAAAAAAAAAAAGGAATAACAATTTCTCCCAAAGAGTTCATTTTAATTTGTAAGATTTTCACGTGCAAAGGGAAAATGCAGCAAATTACAAATAATAAAAAAGATAAATAGGACAGGAATGAATACATATAAACATTTCACACCAAGTACCACCTAAATTAATTTTTGTAGTGGTATTTTCCCACACTACGAAGAAAGATTCCTCGATTTACACGATTTTATTTGGCCTTCCTTTTCTCATTGGTTGCGATTTCATTTTCGCAATTGCGTATATTAATTGGCACAAAATTTTACATTTTTATGACTGAGGTATATGTAAGGCCATACAAATAAGAAATTCCGTATTGTTTCCTATAAAATGTGATAAAGTGTTGGTTAACTATATATGTTTCTATTAAGAGGAGCAGGGCTGCCAAGCCTCCGGCGTTCTGGATACCAGTATTTTAATACAAAAAATGTTACTTTATTTAATTGAAACATTTGCGTGATTTAAAACAACAACATTTTCTGTAAGGTAATAGTGTTGTGCAAAAAGCCTGAGACTTGCCATGTCTGGTGGTGAGTGAAATGTTTTATTTAATTCATTTATCTCTATTTTAATGCTACGTGAACAACGTCCCGTGTAATAGCTTGTAGAGTGTAAAATAAATTATTAAAATAATCCCTATTACGAAAAATGAAACAAAATGCCCGGCTAAGGGAAATAAAAGGTTAGTTAACCTTTCGTAATTTGACCTGAACACAGGTGTGCATCAAATTTCAACGGTGTTTGTAACGTCACGATTTTAAATTAAATGTGGATACTATTAAAAGGCTATCACAAAAAATACTTAACGGCGCCATATCACGTTTATCTATTTAGTCAGTTGGAAATGGACACGATGATGAATTATTAACCGTTAGGTTTAGAACTCCTCCTACTTTAGGGTGATTTTAGTAAGTTAATGCTATCGAGTACATTTTTAGATATTTAGATTAGATCTTAGATATAAATATTGCAGAATGGTAATCAAAATTATTATTAGATTTCTAAATTAGATGTCTCAGTTTACATTTCCAAAAGTTCTTTATCCATTAGATACAGATGTTTGTGGTTAGCAGGCAAGTAAATACTGCTGTATGGATATTAGGATAACGTAAAATGCTTGACCAAATTGTTGCTTATCCTTATAAATCGCAGTGTAAAAATGAATCTAAGATATAGGATAATCATTAACTCAATCAATAGAAAATTACAAATGCAAAATAAATTACACAACGGGGGGTTCAGGGGGGACACCCCCCTGAAGAAATTTGCTTTATTATATAAAAATTACTAGAATAAGTAGCTCGTGAGAATTTCAGAATATCATTGCATAACAACGTGTTTAATTTAACGCTTCTAATGTCTGAAACCATCGAAATATTTTTTTCTCCTTCTATAAATGTTTGTGTAATTTAAAAGTTTAAATTTTGTTTTTGTAGAAAGATTAATATTAAGCAAAATTTGCTAAAAACAATAAGTTGCAGAGATGACGTTGAGGCTCTTGATCTGCAGATTTACTAGTTGCCAAAACGTCAGTGAAGGCTTACTGTGGAGACACGTAAAGTTTTGATTTCCGTTTGTCTGTCTGTCTGTCTGTTCCGCGATAACTGCCGCAAAAAGCACCCGATCAGCTTGAAATTAATTGGGAATATTCGTGAGATACCCGGACGTAGCTGTATAGTTTTTGGTTATATTTGGTTCATTCGTTCGGAAAATATGGAAGATTTTATTTTTCTTTATAATGCTTTTCTACGGCAAGTCAGACGATTTTCAAATTTCCATTTGTTGAAAGAAAATGGCACGTTTGATTAATGGATTTAAATGTCAAATTATGGATACTAAAATTCCAAATAAGGGTTTTAAATTATTCCTATTATATTGAAGTTTTATCAATATATCTATCAGATTTTTTTATTTACGTGTATAATGTTTTGAGGACATTTATACATGTATTCCAATAATATAAAGAATTTTTAAATTAATTTTCTTGTTTTACATGATACATATTTCTTTTTTTTTCCTTTTCTTCGTTGCCTAGCAACTGTTATTCGTAGCCTATCATTGCGTCAAATATGAATGAAGTTAGTAAATTACGTTATTTTTGTTGCAGGTAGGCTATCACAAAAAATATTTTATCGCGCCAAATCGATGCAATTTATGCAATTAACAGTGGGCACGATAATGAATTATTTTCCAGTAGATTTATAGATCTCCAGATATGCATATTTTGGGGGGCTTTTAATATGTTATTGCTATCTCATGGATTAGGATGTTTAAACTAATGTTTAACCATGCTATAAGTGAAAAAAAAGTACAGTTAAAGGCATGTAAATCCTTTTTAACACTTTCCAACATGGATGAAAAGTATTTATGACTTCAGTTTTTCTATCTGTCGCCTGCCGTGTTTCTCTACGTGCTCTAACTCGCGTAAATATAGTCGGGATTACATGTAATTGATATACGTTATTGAGGTTTGCCAAAGTATGTTTGGTATTAAAAATGAAGAGTATAGCATTCATAGCTTAATTACAGGGGCACTCAAAACTATTCCGTTACATTATAGTCTTTGGGAAAAATCGTCTGCGGTGTATTTTAATAATGTTGCACAATTTTAAACGTAATGAAATTTATATACTTTATTAAGGTGCACTAGAACCTGGTTACTATAAAATATGTTATGTGTAGCACTTACAGCATGCGTATAGGGAACTCAAAAGTATTCATAATATTACAATCTTTGAAGAAAATCCTTTTGTGGCGTTTTTTAATGATGTTACTCTGTTACAAAATAATAAAATTAATATGTATTTTTGAAACATTTTTGTAGTATATGGGGTGCAAAGCTTATGTTTTTTTCAGGGTCACACAAAAGTGGTCGATTAAAATGTGGTCTACGGGGGAAAAAAACTCTTCACAGCTTATTTTAACACATTAGCGACGGGAAACGAGAATTCTCGTTTTTATTCAGAATACATCATTGGCTAAGGGAGTGACTTCTACCTTACAGAAAAGACATTTATATTGTGTAGTCCATATTTTTTATAGATTGTAAGACATTATATATTACATCCGTACATTGAAAGATATTTACTGCTGCATAAACATGAAAAACATATCTCAGAAACCAATTTCCGAGACACTTTCAGAAGAGGGAGGAGCTTCTACTGTTTTTAAACCCAGATTTAATTAAATTCCCTGTCGTCAGTGTGTTAATTGTGTTGCACTAATTCAAACATTATGAAATTAAATTACATTACTGTGGTTGACTACAAGAAGCTTGAATATGATTTGTATCGTATTTATCGTTCATTTATAGGGTCACATAAAAAATTTCGGATACAGTTCTGGTCTATTAGGGATGATTGCTGAAGAGCATTTTCGATTATGGTGTGCGTTTTAACGTTAAGTAAATTTCTGCTTAATAAGTAGTGCTTAAATATTGTATAGACCATGTACAGGGATACACAAATGAATTCGTAAGTATAAATGAAAATGAGCCGAATTGCTTCAGTGTGTTTTTTTTTTATTATTTGAGTTATGTATTTCCCAGCCCAATTACATTTAGTATACTAACAAATGTTTGCAGAATTTAAATAAAACCATATACAGGACTCCGCAGAAACTGGATATATGGTGCACACTATGCATACTAATCCCCGGAAATGTGATATGAGCAGTTTTAAGAGGGTTTTTTGTCTGCATTAAATTTAAATGTTATAGACGACGCGTAAAAATCTTCACGTAATATACAGGACTGTAGAAAAGAATTCATGTACGTTTCCGTCTATTGGTAGAATTTACTAAAGGACATTAACACAATTAATTGATAATTACAAATGTAAATTAAATTACACTATGAAGGGGTTCAGGGGGGCTCTGCCCCCCTGAAGAAATCTACTTTATTATCTAAAAATTACCAGAATAAGTAGCTCGTGAGATTTTCAGAATACCATTACATAACAAGTGGTTTAATTTAACGCTTCTAATGTCAGATACCTTCGAAATATTTTTTCGTTTTATAAATGTTTATGTAATTTCAAAACTTTAAATTTCGTTTTTTGTAGAAAGATTAATATTACTCAAAGGGTGCTAAACACAATGAACTGTAGAGCTGACATTGAGGCTCCTGATCTGCAGATTTACTAGTTGCCGAAACGTCAGTGAAGGCTTACTGTGGAGACACGAAAAGTTTTGGTTTCCGTTAGTCTGTCTGTCTGTTAGTCTGTCTGTCTGTTCCGCGATAACTGCCGTAAAAAGCATCCGATTATCTTAAAATTAAGGATGCATGTTGGTGAAATCCCCGGATTTAGCTGTATAGTTTTTGGTTAAATTTGGTTCATTCGTTCAGAATATATAGAACATTTTATTTTGCGACTTAATGCTTTCCTATAGCAATTCAGACGATTTTTCCATTTTTATTTGTTGAAAAGAAATGGCTCATATGATTAAAGGATTTAAATGCTAAATTAAGGATGATGAAATTTCCTAATTAGAACCATACATTATTCATATTAGTTTGAAATTTTGTGTATACATTTGTCAGAGTTTTTAAATTCGGTGTATAACTTTTATGGAGGGATTTTATATATGTGTTTCAATAATATAAAACATTTTTTTTAATATAAATTTTCTTTTTAAGCACATATTTAATTGTTCTTATTATCTTTTAACTGTTACCTAGCAGCGAACTACACCTAAAAATATCGTAAATGTGAAAGTATGTGTAATTGTTTGAAGTTAAATCAAAGTCAAAAGGGACGAATTAATGCATTTGTGTCTTTACATATAGATGGAATTTACCACTGGAATAAAAAAAAACTATGTTCTATTTATTTTGTTCAAATATTTTTCTTTTAAATTAAAAAGTTCATTATTTTCATAAGGAATAAATCGACACTTTGCTATGAAATTTAACAATTTTTTTTTTTTTTTTTTTTTTTTTTTGCCGTTGCCACGAAAATTTAATCCCGGAATAAAAATTTATCCTAAACAGTTAATTTTGATTTGAAAGATTTTTATGTGCGAGAGGAAAATGAAATAAAAAATAGACATGAATATGCCTTCATATTAGAAATAAAGTGAAAATACGAAAAGAAGGTGAATTTGATCTCATATATCAAAAATAAAACGAATACGCTTTGAGATTGAAATAAAAGGGGCTTGTGTTATGATATTAATTCTTATTATTAAAAAAAAAATGTTACTAATATCTCATGGTTTATCGTCTGTACACAGCTAACAGAGATGTTAATTCTTAATCGAAAATTCAAATGAGGAAAAAAAACTTTTGAAGAGCAAGTATATAGTAAATATCAAAATTATGCACCGCAAAATTATCGCTGTCGAAAATGACTGTCATTGTTCGGGAAATAAATATTTTCATCCTTAAAAACCAAGCATTAACTAGATTGCCTGAAAAAATGTTTTTTGACGGGTGTTACTTCTTAATGCCGCCTCATTTCAGAAAGTATGAATGAGAATTATTTTATTTTTAAAGGAAATTACATTTTCATTCATAAAACCTAAACGTTTAATATAATTGCGTCAATGTAAATCATTTTCTGTTTTACCAGTATTGAAAAATAAGGCTCGGAAGTGCAAAAAGAAATCTAAGATTTGCGCTAACCATTAGCGCAATCAATAAAAAGTTACGTATGTAAATTAATAAGACCACGGGGGTTCAGGGGGGCAGAGCCCCCCTGAAGAAATCTACTTTATTATGTAAAAAATATACCAGAATTAGCAGCTCATGAAAATTTCGAAATATCCTTCCATAACGTTTTTAATTTAATGCTTCTAATGTCTGCAAACTTCGTATTTTTTATTCTTATAAATAATTACATAATGTGAAAACTTTAAATTGCGGTTTGCAGGCAACTGAATATTACCAAAGTGAGTCTAAAAACAATGACTTGCAGAGCTGACGTTGAGGCTCCTGATCTGCAGATTTACTAGTTTAATACCAACGTTTCTGTCAATTAATTGCCGAAACGTCAGTGAAGGCTTACTGTGGAGAAACGAAAAGTTTTGGTTTCTGTTAGTCTGTTTGTCTGTCTGTCTGTTCCGCGATAACTGCCGTAAAAAGCATTCGATTATCTTAAAATTAAGGATGCATATTGGTGAAATCCCCGGATTTAGCTGTATAGTTTTTGGTTAAATTTGGTTCATTCGTTCGGAATATATAGGACATTTTATTTTGCGACTTAATGCTTTCCTATAGCAATTCAGACGATTTTTCCATTTTTATTTGTTGAAAAGAAATGGCTCATATGATTGAAGGATTTAAATGCTAGTCTAGTAAATCTGCAGATCAGAAGCCTCAACGTCATCTTTGCAATTCATTGTTTTTTAACACTCATTGCGTAATATTCAACTTCCTACAAATCGCTTTTTAAAGTTTTCAAATTACATAAATATTTATAAGCATACAAGATACTTCGTAAAGTTTCAGAAATTAAAAGTGTTAAACAAGTGGTTATACACTGATGTTCTGAAATTCTGATGAGCTACTTATTCTGGTAACTTTTTAAATCAAAAATTGCATTTCTTCAGGGGGGCAGAGCCCCCCTGAACCCCCGTAGTCTATTTAAATTTACATTCGTAATTTTTTATTGATTGTGCGGATGCTTATAGTATATCTTAGATTTTTTTTTTACGCTGTGATTTATAAGGATAAGCATAAGTTTTTTATAAATTAATAAAATTTAAATTTAAAATAAAATATTCATGTTAACCGTACACAGACAATAAATCTTGAAGTGACGCCAAAAATGTAACCCTAAAATCCGCTACATTCGGAACAACACAACGACGTGCTTAAAAAAAAAAAAAAAAAAAAAAAAAAAAAAAAACAGAATACTATTTTTAGTAATACAGTTTTTAATTCATAATACAATGAAATGCTACCTTAGAATGCTTATTGTTTCATTTTACAGGAAAAATGCACGGATGAAGTCAAATAATTCGGTCCCTGTTCCACGTGTTTGTTTTGTTTGGGCCGAATGAGGGCATTTAAATCTGAGCGATAACGCACATCATATTGCAAACTGTTTTTACGGCATACTGCATCTCCATCTATCTCTTTCCTCCGTGAATAATAGTTAATTTTATTTTACCCAAGATCCTTTTATTCCAGCATCTTTTTTTTCCCGATAAATGACGTCTAATTCACCTGCTATGCGTATACTTACTCAAAACTTTTCATCTTGTTATATGAAGAAATACTCGAGAGTTTTCTTTTTATTTCCAATATGCCGCCATATTAATTTTTCTATTCTTAATTTTATTTTTCATTTTCCTGTTTCACGACAAAACATTTCAATTGAAAATTGTTTAAAAGAAAATATTATTCCAGGTTTTGATTTTCTTGGCAACAATTAAAGAAATATTTGTAAATGTTATGGAAAAATGTTACGTTATTCTCTATGAAAATAATGAACTTTTGTATTTTTAAGCAAAATATTTGAATAAAACAAATGAAATATTGCCTATTCTTACTTCTGGGCTAAAATCCATCTATATGCAAAGATACAAATGCATTAATTCATCCGTTTTGACGTTGGCTTTACTCAAACATTATACACGCAATTCTACTAATATTATTAGGACCAAATACGTTGCTAGGCAACAGATGAAAGAAAAGGAAATAAATGAAATATGCATTATGTCAAATTGATAAAACAAAATCCTTTATATTATTGGAAAACATGCATAAAATTCCCCCCAATATTATAAACCTAATTAAAAAAATCTCGCAAATATATTAACAAAATTTCAAACTAATTGGAATAATTTAATAATCTTATTTAAAAATTTCAGCATAAAATATTTACCATTTAAATCCATTTTTCATATGAGCCATTTCTTTCAACAAATGAAAATCTGAAAATCGTCTGACTTGCCATAGAAAAGCATTACAGAGAAAAATAAAATGTTCCATATTTCCCGAACGAATGAACCAAATTTAACCAAAAACTATACAGCTAAGTCCGGGTACCTCATCAACATGCCCAGGGAATTTCAAGCCGATCGGATGCTTTTTGCGGCAGTTATCGCGGAACAGACAGACAGACTAACAGACAGACAGACTAACAGAAACCAAAACTTTTCGTGTCTCTACAGTAAGCCTTCACTGACGTTTCGGCAATTAAGGATGATGAAATTTCCTAATTAGAACCATACATTATTCCTATTAGTTTGAAATTTTGTGTATACATTTGTCAGAGTTTTTAAATTCGGTGTATAACTTTTATGGAGGGATTTTATATATGTGTTTCAATAATATAAAACATTTTTTTTAATATAAATTTTCTTTTTAAGCACATATTTAATTGTTTTTATTATCTTTTAACTGTTACCTAGCAGCGAACTACACCTAAAAATATCGTAAATGTGAAAGTATGTGTAATTGTTTGAAGTTAAATCAAAGTCAAAAGGGACGAATTAATGCAGTTGTGTCTTTACATATAGATGGAATTTACCACTGGAATAAAAAAAAAAACTATGTTCTATTTATTTTGTTCAAATATTTTTCTTTTAAATTAAAAAGTTCATTATTTTCATAAGGAATAAATCGACACTTTGCTATGAAATTTAACAATCTTTTTTTTTTTTTTTTTTTTTTTTTTTTTTTTTTTTTTTTTTTTTTTTTTTGCCGTTGCCACGAAAATTTAATCCCGGAATAAAAATTTATCCTAAACAGTTAATTTTGATTTGAAAGATTTTTATGTGCGAGAGGAAAATGAAATAAAAAATAGACATGAATACGCCTTCATATTAGCAATAAAGTGAAAATACGAAAAGAAGGTGAATTTGATCTCATATATCAAAAATAAAACGAATACGCTTTGAGGTTGAAATAAAAGGGGCTTGTGTTATGATATTAATTATTATTATTTTTAAAAAAATGTTACTAATATCTCATGGTTTGTCGTCTGCACACAGAATTCTTAATCGAAAATTCCAATGAGAAAAAAAAAAAAAAAAACTTGAAAATGACGTCATTGTTTCGGGAAATAAATATTTTCATCCTTAAAAACCAAGCTTTAACTAGATTGCCTGAAAAAATCTTTTTTGACGGGTGTTACTTCTTAATGCCGCCTCATTTTATAAAATATGAATGAAAATTATTTTATTTTTAAAGGAAATTACATTTTCATTCATAAAACGTAAACGTTTAATATAATTGCGTCAATGTAAATCATTTTCTGTGTTACCAGTATTGAAAAATAAGGCTCGGAAGTGTAAAAAGAAATCTAAGATTTGCGCTAACCATTAGCGCAATCAATAAAAAGTTACGTATGGAAATTAATAAGACCACGGGGAGTTCAGGGGGCGGAGCCCCCTGAAGAAATCTACTTTGTTATTTAAAAAATATACCAGAATTAACAGCTCATGAAAATTTCGAAATATCCTTCCATAACGTTTTTAATTTAATGCTTCTAATATCTGAAAACTTCGTATTTTTTATTCTTATAAATAATTACATAATTTGGAAACTTTAAATTGCGGTTTGCAGGAAACTGAATATTACCAAAGTGTGTCTAAAAACAAGGACTTGCAGAGCTGACATTGAGGCTCCTGATCTGCAGATTTACTAGTTAGTTAAATTATTCAGCATAAAAATAGTGGTAATAATGGTGGCCTGCGAGCCACAGGTTGTGCATCCCTACAATAGAGAATCTTCCCTAATTATCAAAAGTAACGTTAATGATATTTCTCGGTTTCTTTCTTTACATTCATTCCCAATTAAACCATGTAGTGTCTTTTTAACCGGAATCTACTGCGTACCATTCTTTTTCATGTAATTTGAAAATGAATGAGATAATTTAATCTTTTAACCCCTTAACGGTCGCATTAAATTGCGGTTTAAAATTTCAAATTGCTAATTGGCACCACTTTTTTGAAAAAGAAATATTCATCTTATTTAATGACGGGTAAAATGATACCATAATAAATCCAATTACATTATTTAATGAAACTGGTGGGAATCAGACAATCTGAATGAAAGACACAGCCCTTGAATATCACGGAAGCAAGAATTAAGGGGTTAAGGGGCAAAGTACTTCAGCTCCTATAATGTTAAAATAACTTATTGACATCTGAATTTATGAAAAAATTTATTTCAAAATAGTTAAAATCATGTATATTGTATTAGATTAATTTTAACACAATTATTCTAACTGGTAAATAAATCATATATTGTGTTAGATTAATTTAACACAATTATTCTAATTGATAAATAAATCATATGAGATGTAAATTTACAGGTGGGCGAAAAGTGTCCGGAGCAGGATTCGAAACAGGGGTCTCTTTCCTGAAGCTGCAATTGCTATGCCTTGCTCGGCCTTAAATGTTAAAATTTCATTTTCCCTGCTGTACAATTATACCTGCTCAGACGAAATTCTGTTTAAGACAAAATTTCTCTTCTCTGACTTGCGATTGCGCTTAACCCCTTAATTCTCGCTCCCGTCATATTTACGGGCTGTGTCTTTTTTTCAGATTATTCATATTTGTTTGAGTCCCACCAGTTTTATAAAATAGCGCAATTGGCTTTATTATGGTATAATGTTACCTGTCATTAAACAAGGTGAGCATATCTTTTTCAAAAAAGTGGTGCCAATAAGCAATTTGAATTTTTAAACCGTTATTTAATGCGACAGTTAAGGGGTTAAACAGGTTTGTATAAGTATCACATTTTCAAAAATGTTTTCTATAATAATTAAAGCATATAACATAAAGTTACATTGCCTTTTTTAAACAGATTTTATTTCTCTTCACAAATATTTCAATATAAAACAAAGTGGGTCAAGACTCCCATATAGTGGGTCAACCCTCCCATATGTGGGGAGCCTTGACCCATTATTTTCTCATGGTTAAAATCATGGTTGTTTTTTAATATTATGATAATTTAATTTTTAAAGTTAAGGTAGGGTGCATATAGGTCTACCATTATTTTTTAATATAATTTTTTATCTTATAATCATTGAAAAATACGGCGATTAAGAAAAAAATTCTATGCGAAAAATCTCGTGATAAAAAAATGAGTGTAAAAATGCCTAAAAGTACAAAATTCCTTTCGAAGAAACGATCACCATTAATTTTTTTCACATGATTTATTTTTGAAGAAATTAGTCCACGGGTTTAACATCTAGTCCTTTTTTAGGTGCGTTCGTAATTATATAAATACCTAGCACCTATAGTGGTTGTCTGATCCGCCCGTTTGTCCGTATATAACAGCTCAAAAACTACACAACTGAATAGTTTGAAATTTAATATCTATAATCTTTGCAGAATTTTGTCGAGACCTTTCAAAATTTATGAAAATCGGATCAAAACTTAAAAAGATATTAATAAAAGTTTTCAACAATCTATTAAATCCTATCATACGTAATTAATTCAATGACATCGCATGATAGGAAATGATTCTAGGTTTCCATGGTAATTACGTTCTATTTAAGATGGAGTCCAATTATTTCAGTATAACTGAAATTAATGTAATAAATTTTGTATTTATGCATTTTTGCATAACAGTGCAACAGCTGTTGCACAATGATCTGGATATTTATAAAAATTGTTGCAGTACGAACGCACCACATTTTCAACGTTTGACGTACAATTTCCGACTTGTTTAAAAATTCTGTGAGGATAACTAATAAACAATTCCGCTTTTATCTCAATTAAACTAATTTTATTGAATCACGTTCATCGTACGTAGATACAACAATTACACTAGATTAATTTTAACACAATTATTCTAACTGATAAATAAATAATGTGTGTTATAATTTTCTAAATGTGTAAAAAAAAATGTCCAGTAACTCAACAGAATAAATCGCTGGTAATGGATCTCCAACACACTACACTAGATTAATTTTAACCTCTTCAGTACCGAAGCTAATATAATAATACAAATGCTTATTCATTGGGTTTTTCCTAATAAAATGACTTCCTAAATGACAGAAAAAATATCTTTTCTGAAATTGATCAATTAGGCGCTTAGTAATCTAGGTTCAAAAATATGGATCTAAAACTACAAACTCCCCTTATAAACATCTATTTAATAACCATTAACCTAAATTAACGCAATCACAAATTTAAAAGCTTTAAAGAAGTAAATAATCTACAAATCCTCAAATTTTTTTATTGAAAAAGATTTAAGCTAAATACTTATGAAAATTTCTCACTTTATTGGTCATACTGTCTTTCAGGCATTTCTAGGCATTTTGCAAACTCAGATGAAAATAACATTTATTTTATGTGGGAATCCTCTTAGATGCTGCCTTTTATTCGTTTGCTTTGAACGCAAAAAACATTCAGCTTTTAAAAAGTGATATGAAAATGTAAAAAAAAAATCGGACATTTTAGTTTTTACGAGGAAAAAAACAGCGATCTCCGTAGGGGACCCAGGGACCGAAGAGGTTAACACAATTATTCTTATTGAAATAGAAATCATATGAGTTGCAATTTTCTAACTGGACGTAAAATGTCCATAGTGGTCAATTTTTCAAATAATTGTGTTAAAATGAATCTAATGTAATTACGCATCCAGCGTTTACTGGATTTCCATTGCTTGAGATTTATTCTGTTGAGCTGATTCTTATATCAGAGCAGATGCTATTATCAATAAGATTAGCTGGGTGAATTCTGTCCTCCAGATTCGTCCGGGGTCGCTTAGTTGTCAGAGCATTTGTAGTTTCAGCCAAGAGATCCCTGGTTCGAATCCTGGCCTGGAAATTTTTCGCCAAGCTAAAAAATTACAATTCATGTACAGTCGTGGAAAAAAGTAAACACCCCTACTAACTCTTCAACAAATTATCGTAGAAGAAAGTTACTGGTACCGAACGATTGGAAATAACATCTACTTTTAAATGATGTATATAAAATTTGCTTATGGGAGCATCTACATATTAAAACGAACCATAACTTTGTTTCTTTCAATAGCAGTACACAATTCTGACAGCATAAATGAACTCTACACCCTTCAATTAGTCTAAAAAAAATTTATGCAATACGTCCCATAAGTTTCTGAGAAATTAATTATTTTAAAACGAGCGTATTTTAAGGGTTGTATCCAAACTGAAGTTCCGTACACGATTGTTAGCCGAGAGAGCTTCCTTCTTTATCAAGGCGGCACCCTAAGCAGTCAATTAAGCCTGTTAGATTACAGGATAGCATAAGAAATTTCAAAATATTTAGTCACTTCTACCATAGACGGCCCCTTAAGCCATCATTTTCCGTTTTTTAAGCATAATTTGAAAACTACTTGGAAGAAAAATGTGAAATTTTGGATTTCCATAAAAGAGGACTTAATAAATCTGAATCCATCAAAAAAATTGCAGGATGCAATTCATAATTTTTTTTAATATTAATTTAATAATTAATAATTCATATCATAAAATTATAAAAATTGCAAATTCATCGTATTTATGCTTGGGTATATTTGTATTATTGCTACACAAAAAATTAAAACATTAGGATCATAATTTCAGAAGTTATAAATAAAAATATGAAAAAGTAATTTAACATTAGAAGCACTAAATTTTGAATGTTTATAATTAAAAAACTTATCATTCAAATGACTTGAAATTTAGTGGCTAGGCATAGTTTGAACCAAAGATTTGAAATATCTCGTTAAAATTGGGTATTGCCATTGAAAAAATTAAGTTTGGATTCGTTTTAATATGTAGATGCCCCCCTAAGAAAATTTTATATAGGTCATTTAAAAGTAGACTTCATTTCGAATCGTTCGGTACCAGTAACTTTCTTCTACGATAACTTGTTGAAGAGTTAGTAGGGGGTGTTTACTTTTTTTTCCACGACTGTACAACAATTACTTATGTTTCACCAGACCTAAACATAAATTAGAAAAATATATATGTTTTTAATCACATTAACCCCTTCGGGACCGGCGGCTTTTACATAAATTTTATTCGGTTAGTACCATTTTTATTTAAAAAGTTACCTTTACTTAAACAATCACGAACAATGGAACAACGGAACAATAAAGCAGGTGTATGGATTCCCTAGTTGCTTGGCAACTTTACATCCGGGCTAAGAATATATCGTGTTACAATGCAATGGGAGCCATAGAAAAAAGAGCGTTTACACGCGGCTAGTAGCCACGAAAAAAATAAATTAAAAGATAAGAAGATAGACAATTTTTAAAAGAAAAAATTGTTAGTATAACTAGTAGAAGAAGAAAAAAAATGTTCCATATGATCCACATAAATGTCCAGGATAGGCGAAAAAGCTACCAAAGGAAACCCCATAAAAAAAGACTCAATTCAGAGACCATACATTTAATATAACTTGATAAGTAAAAAGTTTAACACATCGAAGAAATGAAAATAAACTAAATTATATACATATTTGCAAGAGAGTTTAATTTACTGCAAGGAAAAAGTAATAAAAATGTAAAAAAAGCTACTATGAGGAAATTTCTAACTAAATAAACAGTTAAACGCAAAAGCCGAGGGGAGCAAACGACAGCAAGAGGACGGCGTCCACCCAGTCTAGTAATTTGAGGTGAAAAAAATAAGAATGAAAAAATAAGAATAATAACATGAGAAGAGCATAAAATTCAATTTAAGAAGGTTTATATATATATACAAACAGCACAAACAAAAAGAAAGCAAAAAGTTTAACAAACGAAGAGCTTAATCTTCGTTAATGTTGATATGACTTGCAAGTTTATCAAATTCAGTTAATATAACCATCAATTTTTGCATCGGATTATCGAGTTTCTTAGTCTGAGTTGAGATGTTCTTTATACATTTTAGGAATTTAGTGATTTGAAAAATTTGTTTAACTTCGTTGAAAGTATTAAGAATGTCTTTTATATCATTGGTGTAATTTGTAGGAATTTTAGAATTTTCTATAGTAGGGGAGGAATGGGTGTTTGTGGTAGTACTATCATTGATATCAGAAAATTCTCTACTTAAAGAAACTAAATATTACTTTTCTTTTTTACTGGTGACTAAAACAAATTCTGTATGCTCTTTTTGAGGGTGCATATATGCACCCATGGTCCCGAACGGGTTAAGCTATTTCAATTTTGTTTTGTAAGAAAAAATATTTTACTAAACAGAAGTAAAATATTTCCAATATTAAATTACAGTTTAGAATGAGTTATAGTTGCATTGCATTACCTTGTTACATTTGTGTATGTCGGCAACAGTGAAAAAAATAAAATATTAGTGGTCACCGAAACCGATAGTGGTACACGTCGATGGGAATGCATTAAGCAAAGTTGGCTGATTCAAACTTACTAATGACAATCGTCAGCAGAAAAATGGAGAAAGATCATTCATTTGTAATATATCGTTAGTTACTTGCAGTAATCAGGTCGTAACCAACAACTTTAAGCAATGTTTAACAAAATAAAACTAAACCACATAACTAATATTAGTATGATAATTTTATTTCTAAAAGTATGTAGAGGTTGTGTATAGCGTTCAGTTCTATCACAATTTTTGAATAGAATTTTTTACCCTATTTATTCGCGCCTAAATATTATAATTTCGGCGATTACAAATTTTGTTATTTAACACGTTGAGTGGCACGGTGACTGACACTGAAGCTGAAAAATTTACAATGTTCTAAGTAATTTTTAAGAAAGTACAATTCTGTAATAAATAAAAGGTACGTAAATTTTAAATAAATTTTCAGTAGTTATTTAAAACAATATATATATATTTAGTTTTATATCATATTTTAGACCGTCGGTCATCGGCGAATGACGCGTTTTAACCCCTTGAGGGGCAAGCAATAATGTTTCTATAATACTGAATTCTCACCGGAATAATCGAAAAATTTTATTTTAAAATAAGGAAGAGCAATTTTGCAACAATATACAGCTCAAAGATAAAATTTCGAAATTTAGTTAAATCTTTCTGGTGAGAATCTTGTTTAAATTAGGTGGAATATATTTTATCCCACGCCCCTCAGGGGGTTAAACGAAAAGTCCAGTTTCATCACCAGTGTCTGACGTGGCGCTTAACGTGTTAACTATGAAAACCTTTCTAAGGAAAATTAATTTTGATTAAGAAGGTGAAAATTGTTTAATGTAATGCGAATTTATTAACAAATTGCTTTGAAAGTAATTAAATGCTTTTAGTCACGTTTATTATAAAAGTAAAATTTTACCTAAATTTATTAGTGCGAATTTGGTATATGTGGATTAAAATTAAGTGGTAAGTATAATTCACAATATAAATACAATATTACACACACAATAATAGAAACACAATATAATGCCTTATAAAGGGTTAAATAGAAAATTTGAATCTGAAATACCGGAGTCATACTCTTTGGAATCTCTAAGTAGTGTACGCATCTTGGATATGGTCCTGATTCGAGTAATTAAATAATTAATATCTGGTATTCTATATTGCATACGTTGTATGAATTATCCAATTACCTTAGACAGACCTTTTCCGTGGTATCCTATACATGGATTCGCCTTAGCTTATCGGTCGGAATTTGGAGATTCCATATTTAAACAAATAGTGCCTGAAATTTTTCTTACCTTTTTTATCTTTAGCACACAAGCATAACTTTTGTTTCAGGATTCCGGAATATGGCAGAAAGAAATCTCCACATTTAGCCCGGCATTCAATGTCTGTCATAATCTGCTTTCCTGGGTCATAGCCACCCGGGGAGTAATGGAAGTATTCAGCTCCATTAATATAAATGCAGTCTCCATCTTGAATAGCCTGTACACCTAAGTTTCACCATAACAATGAAAGACGTAATGTGATTATTTACAGTTGCAACACATATTAAAAATTTTTAGAGCTTTTGAATTTCTTCAATTCACTTTGCATCAGGTTTGCCGATTTTTAGAGAGAGTAAAAAAATCCGGCTGGCCTTTTTTTTGTTTTGTTTTGTTTTTAAACTACTTAAAAAAAAACCCCGGTTTTAACTGAAAAAAGCCGTTTTTTATTTTTTTAAAGGGCGGTTTACACCTAATTCATATTAAATTCGGATTAATTTATTTTTAATACACTTATAAATATTTTATACTAAATAATATAATATTATAAATTTCTATTAAATTTTGTCAAATTATTAAGTCTTTGTAACTGCTAGAAGAAAACTGTGAAGGCATTATGTCTGAAAAAATATTCAGACATAAGAAAATTCAGAAAATGCATTAAATTAAACCCCAAAGTTGTGGTTTGAAATTTTATTTTAAATACCTCTACATATACTACACATTTTAAAGATTGCATTTAATTAAATAATGACAAAATGTCACACATCAAAACAGAAACATTCCTGCATACTGCTGTTTACTTTTAAAATTGATTAAAACTAAATAGTTTGCATGTGTTTAATAAATGGAGTTTTCTGATATATTACTTTAGAACACCCAGTAATAAGTAATCTATTTTCTGATAACTTTTAAAAACGATATATGTAAAAAGTTTTCCTGCTACTGTGCAATTATGAAACTTATTCCAGATATCCCCCATGTGGACAGATTAAATCATGAAACGAACATTTTTGAAAGAGAAATTAGGATGGTATAATATTTGAGGTGATTTTAGTACAATAAAAATGTTCTCCAAATAAAATTTATTGAATAAAATTCGTTGAAACTTTTGCTATTGAAATTAGTTATTCATTGATATGTTATTCATAATACTGTTTTCAGAGTAACATATAGTGTTTTTATTAAATGACTTTATATATGTATGATTTTAAATGTGTATGAGAAATGAAGTAAGACTTGTATATTAATAGCCCTTAAAATTAGTTCAGTAACAAAACATGTAATTAAGCAGCCATTGTCCTCTTTAATTATATAAAGCAGGGGCAAATGAAAAAAGGGTTAAAGGTAAAAAACAGATTAGAAAAAAAACAGATAATGGTTAAAACAGATGAAGCAATTGGTATGGCCCTTTTAAAATATAGCTGGCATATTTGCAATTCTGACAAAAATCACTTACAGCTCCATCTATGTGTTATTCCAATATTAATGTCTTCATTATTGAGAAATCGGAATATTTATTAAATTCTAACTCAATTAAATGTCTAAAACTAATTGAAAAACATTTTAAAATGTGTTGTATATAATTAAAAGGCTTCACTACATAAAAGCCAAATATAACAAATAAAGGGCAACTTTTTTCCAAAATAAGCCGGTTAAAACTAATAAAAGCTATCGACGTGGCTTATTATTTTTTATTTTAGCCGTCTTTTTTGCAACTTTCCTTTGCATCCGCTAAAGTTTCGCAATTTAAATTAACACAAATTATTGGTACGCACTGAATTTTGCAGAGAAGTATTCTCACACAACTATTTTCGAAAAGCAATATTACATTCATTTAATAAAAAAAAATTGCTACAGTTGAAGAGAAGACTTCTATTTGAAAAAAAAAGTGTAAACCCTTTAACCCGCGTAGTGAATGTTAAACAATAACTCTTTGATAACCTTTGAGGTTGATTTCTCTTGAAATTTTTCTTGTATAAATTTATGGCAGATATTATTTTGCAAATAGTTGTACAATTTGTATAAAAAAAAATTCACTCGGACGAATGTGTAACGACCCGTAGTCAAAGGGTTAACAAATACACTTTAGGCATAGCGGCTAGAATAAATAGTGTGGAAAACGGCTTCTCCAGTAATACTTAAAAAAAGTGTTAAAACTTTTAGTCCCTTAATTGTCCAATAATGCTGAAATCCGAAGAGTCGATCGCAGCGACATCTGTAGAATATTTTCTAAAACTGCAAGACGATTACTAGTTATAGATTACTAGTCCATGGAGTTATGAATAAAGAGGAGGAGACATATTGTGCATTGTCGACCAGTTGCAAGTCAAGAAACTAAAGAGATTATCACAAGATGGCGGCCTTTTTTTTTTTCAGATCAATACTTTCGAATTACCGCCGGGACAAACTTCCACCAGTAAATTTGAACATAATATTTCGTCTTATTTAAGCGCTTCATTCATTCAAAATTTCTCTCACAAATATCACAAAAATTTCTGTTTGATTTTACTGGTGGCAATATGCCCAGGTATTATATATAATCTTTTCCACTAACACTGACAGGAGGTAGGTTAGGTTGTCAAAATGTGGCAAAAACGCAAGGACTGGCTATTGCCGAAATAAACTTTCATCAATAAAAATGAATATATGCTTTTGCTATAATTTGACTGAAATTTTGAATTAATCAGACGTTTAAATAAGGAGAATTTTTTTATTTAAATTTACTGGTGTAAATTTCCCCCGGTGGTAATCAACCCTTGTGCAAGCGGCAATAGTTAAAACTTCACTATTTTAAGGATATGTAAATTCCTCTTTATTAATAGTTCCATGGTCTAGATGTTGTAATAATACGATACTTAAATTGGAATTTTAAAATATCCCGCAAATGTCGCTGCGATCGACTCTTAGGATTTCAGCATCGTTGCACATTTAACGGATTGAAAATTTTAGCACACTTTGGGTAACAGATTTCAACACATTTATTCTAGACATTGTACTTTAGTTTAGTTTCGTATTTTTTTTATTTAAAAATCACATAAATCACAGTGTAAAAAAGGGAAAAGGTTATAGCAGAGCTCTGTTATAGCAGACACTTTTACGAATATTCGATGTAACCCCGCAGTTACCATAACTCCGAAAATATTTCTCTTATCTCCTATTAAATTAGTTCCAGAAGAACATACGAGAAATCTCAGAAACCGACAATTTGTGACATGTATGAAAATGTTTTTGAAATAAAATGTACCCTTTGCTGCTCATAAATTTTAGAAAATATGTGTCTGGTTACTTGGAATCCTATTGGTTTCTGCTATGTCTTTTCTTTACCCCTTTCGAGACGGCATGCCTTACACAAATTTTATTTGAATGGTACGGCTTTTTTTAAAACAGTTCCCTTTACTTGTAAAATACCAAACAATACTGTAATTAAAAAAAGACAAATATTACATTTATTTATTAATGGTGTCAAAAACAAATATCACATGCACCTTTTGCCGATGCATATATGCATTACCCGTCCCGAAAGCGTTAAAACTTATGAAGATAACGTGAAAGTCACCAGATATCCGCGTAATTACGAAGTGGCGCAAATTTTTGTAATTATTTCTCTCACAACAGAGAAAATTTCAGGTTTTTTATTGTACTAACCCATTAACCGCCAAAACTATAAGGTTGAAATTTTCTACTTTTTAGCTGAACGTTGTTTTCCGCCACAAACTCTGAAAGATAATTTTCCCTTTACATGATCTTAAAATTCTATGTCTTCAAGTCAGGCTGATTTTTTAATTCTAAAATAGTGGTGGGTATACGTGTATTATATATGACACGTGATTTATTATATTGCTAACGAAGCGTAAAACCAACAGTGAAAAAGGTCCAAGCTGGGAATCGATATCGGAATCCTTGGAATAGCGTTCCAAGTGCTCTACCATTTAAGCTACGAGGACGATGCCCAACTTAGCATTTCCCACATATGTTGGTAAGGCTGCAACCACAGCAAAAAATGGAACAGTCTTCATGAGCACACAATCCTGCGGCGAAACAAGAGACACAAATAAACCCAGCATCGGTGAACACATATATAATTTTAATTAATTTTTTCAATTAATTTTCAATTAATGCTAAGCTGACCATCGTCCTCATAGTTTAAATGGTGGAGAACTTGGAGCGCTATTCCAAGGGTTTCGCATTCGATTCCCGGCTTGGACATTTTTCATATTGTAGGTTCTACGCTTCGTTAGTAATGTGATAAATAACGTGTTATATATTGGATAATTTCGAGTGCAATTTCACTGCTGATAATTAAATGAAAACATTAATTAAAATTAGGTATGTAAATAACTTAAATATGTGCATTTATTTTGACCGTTGCGTGAACGCAACACCAGCGGTTAATGGGTTAAGAGGTCAGGTACTTTCGACAGTGCCTAGAAATAATTATTTTATTTAATAGCTTACATTAAAATTGTGTTCTCTAGAAACATTTAAAAAGAAACCACATACAAAAATTCTCTTTAGAAGGGAAATTATGTCTAAATCAATTTGAGCTCTCTCTATACTATCAAGGGGTAATTCAAACTTTAAAACCAATTTTCTCAAAACAGTGATTATATTCATTGCGTGCATTATTTCTAGGAAATGGCTGGGTAGGAGTTCGTAAAATTTTGACAGAAGGTATAAACCTTATACGAGGATGGTTCAATAATTAATGTCCCGAGTGTGTATAAAATACACGAATTTCTAAATGAATATCGAGGTTTTAACGCTTGGTAATATATATTACATAAAACTTAAAATTATAATTAATACATAAAATGAAGGGGCAACTCAAACAGTTTTACCTATGTGCTTACAAGTGTTCAATGTGAGCAGCTTTCGCCACACGTCACACATCAAGTCGATAGTTCACTTCTTACAAAACATTGATTAGCAAAGAAGTTTTGTTCAAATGCTCACCCGATCTGACACCATGTTGTGGTGATTACCCGTGGCTACCCGTGGTGATTCGTAAAGGATCGTGTGTATGTGCCTCCACTACCAGCTGACCATTGCAGTTGTTGCAGCAATGATCCCCACAAACACTAATTAACGTTTGGGAAGAACTGAACTATGGACTTGATGTGTGCCGCATGACGAGAGGTGCTCACATTGAACACTTGTAAGCTTGTAGGTCTGAATTGCTCTTTCATTTTATGTATTAATTATAATTTTAAGTTTTATGTAATAAAAACTACCAAGCGTTAAAACCCCGATATTTATTTAGAAACACCCCGTATTAGTACTGCGATGGCTGATGTAGAATATTGAAGCCTTATGTCTTAGATGCCTATGTGCTCAATTTCAGAACCGTAGCTGCTGTATCGTTCTTTCGTTTTAAATGTGAGAGGTGGCACCAAAAGGGGGGTGGGGTGGGGAGGGAAAGGCTGGTTTGGAGCTTATGGGGCCAGATCTAGAGCAGTTCTGCGATAGATTTGTGACAGTGCATGAGACGTGGCTACATCACTATCACCCCGAGTCCAAAAGACACTCTCATAAGCTTCAAACCAGTCTTTTCCCTCCAACCCCCCCCCCTTTTCAAACTAGGTGCCACCTCTCACACCTAAAACGAAAAAAAAATGTTAATATAGCAGTTACGGTTCTGAAATTGAGCATATAGGCATCTAAGACATTAGGCTTCAATATTTCACATCAACCATTGCAGTACAAATATTTTATACACATCCGGGACAATAATTATTGAACCACCCTCATAGATACACAAAATGACCTACTATTACGTTCATAAAGTGAGATAGGAATTATGACTTTTTTTTTGAAAAATTCAAAATTTTGAGATTCCTGGTTTCACATTTAATTTTCTGAAGAACTAATCATTATATTTTTTCCAGTGTCGGTCATTTTAAACACACATTATATCTCTAATCAATGAAAAATTTTGGGCTGACTGGAACAATTCCATTATGTGAAATCATGCGTGCAAAGCGTATAAGATAAATTAATTTAATAAAAAAACATTAAACTTCAAATTAAATTTAGAGGTCTCAGGACTCTTACAATAAAAAAAACAAATGAAAAAAAGGCAATTTGCAACATTTAATAGCTTAAAATGTGTATGATTTAAAAAAAACAATTTTTATTGGTATTAAAAGATATAAGCATGCTCTTTCATTTTCGCATTACTTCTGTATTTAAAAAATTGCAATATGCGGAATTTGTATTTATAGGGCGCTCCAAACTGTCAGACACTTGCCGAGCAGAAAATTGGTATAACAGCTTACGTCCAGGATTACAAAATAAATTTTGCAATTAGAATGAAATTTTTTGTGCCTAATTATACTTCAGATTACAATAATTACCCTGTACCTCAATAAATTTGCATTTAAAGCATTTTTATATTTTTAATACAAAGTTGTATTTAGCTAATACAAAATTTTAAAAATTTAAATAATATAATCACCTAAAAAATTTTTTTTTGAACAATAAAAAGTAAATTTTAGGTTCCGTTTATACAGACTAACATGAAACATATGTTTTGATAATTTCATGAGAAAATATTCAGAAGTTTTTGAGGTATCCTGTGTGTTATACCCAAAAACGTCATTTGGAGAAAAATAACTTCAAACTTTCTGAAACGTGCTTTAGCTATTCAGCGAGTATAATTCTAATAGCCATAACTTCTGTTCTAATGGGATTTTCAAGGAAACAATCATACCAAAATGTTCAGAAAAGATGGAAATTTAACATCTAAAAAAATTAAAATTTCGAAATTTTTGAAGCTTTAAGAGTCCTGAAACCCCTTAAAAACTTTTGTATGCTGCTAGACTATTTTTAAGAGCATTAACTGTTAATATATATTTCCTTTAATGTGAGTTTCAAATTTCACATTCAAAAGTCAATGAGATGTGAAGTTATTGCAATTCATATTAAGGTCTTATTTTTATGGAATTTGCCACCTTCAAAGGTACCTCACCACTTAAGACAATTGTGTAGTATGAAATGTGTTATGAATAAGGACAATGTATTTTTAAACAGTTTACTAATTTGTAACATCTAACCTACAAGAAATGCAATTTTGGTTATATTTGGGTGCAATATTGCATTAATCAGAAATATTTCCAGCGAAAAACCAATATTAGATAAATATTGGATTCATGCTAAAATATTTGCAATGAAATGAAGCTATTTACTGCCCCACTTCGAAATTCCAATTTCCAGTCTCAATTAAGTAAAGTGTTTATAAAATAGCAGGATAAAGTATTCGAAGAGATTGACTCTTTATTTTTTAAAATAATTACTATTCAAATTTATTATGGATCATATGAGAAAAATTTAAGATTTGAAAAAAGCTGTTAATCATATATTTTTTTAATGTTTCCCTAACTCCTCTGTCATTTCTAGCACACGCAGGATTTTGGCCTAATTCATTCAAAATTGCCCCAACGTTCAACATATGAAGAAATGTTTTGTATTTCATATCTAATTAAACTGGTATAATATTTTTAGAAACAAAACTTACTTTGCCACCAAGTCGTCGCGATAATCTGAAATAAAAAAGAATAATACTAGTTAGTAAAAGTATATATTTTTTAAACAAAAGCATTTGAAAATTGTTTTAAAAAGTTTTACAAAAGTTCAATATAAATAGCCATTTTATTTATTATACACTGGCCTCCAAAAGTTAAGGTACACGGACTAAATGCGTTCGATTGCACACGTTTTGTCGAATATCTACAAAACTTATTGACGAATTGTTCTTGAACTTCTGGGATGAAAAGAACATGTTTCATTTCATATTTCTCGGTGAAGATTTAGTCGGGGGTACAATTAGGGGGCTAATAATAAATTTAATAATAAAATAATATTTGCGATCACCCATGTAACAGGAAAGGCTGGAAATGGTTTGTCACTGTGGTAAATGACTATTTGGGTCCTGTTCAACGTTTGTATGCATTTGTGTAAGCATAGCACTCATATTCGTGAAGATGTTAACGTTTTTGTGAAAAACTCAAACGTTTTTTTATAGCATACAGAGTTTTCAACCAAATTTAACACAACTTTCCAAAAACCTGACAAAGAACAGTAGAAACAGTATACTGCAATTAAGACATGAATATATTGAATATTTGATAAGATATGGGCATTTTTATGAGATAATTTTTAACTGCGCATGCGCGGAAGATTTCAAAATTTTTATTTCATAATTTGGTACTCAGTATTTTGGGGCAACTTCTATAAAAAGTCCAATCAAATATTGTGAAAACTTAGGAAGTTGTAGTGAGCTGATTGAAAAGTTGTGTAAAATCCCTTACAATAAAGCTATTTTTAGGAAGCAACTCACTATATCGACCCCATCTTTGTGAATTTTCGCGATATTTGACTAGACTTTTTATATAAGTTGCCCTAAATAGCTGACTACCAAATTCTGAAAAAAAAATTTTGAAATCTGCTGCGCATGCGCAGTTAAAAATTATCTCATAAAAATGCCCATATCTCATCAAATATTCAATATATTCATGTTTTAATTGCAGTATACTGTTTCTACTGTTCTTTGTCAGGTTTTTGGAAAGTTGTGTTAAATTTGGTTGAAAACTCTGTATGCTATAAAAAAAAAAAGTTTGAGTTTTTCACAAAAACGTTAACATCTTGACGAATATGAGTGCTATGCTTACACAAATGCATACAAATGTTGAACAGGACTCAAATAATCATTTACCACAGTGACAAACCATTTCCAGTCTTTCCTGTTACATAGGTGGTCGCAAATATTATTTTATTATTAAATTTATTATTAGACCCCTAATTGTACCCCCGACTAAATCTTCACCGGGAAATATGAAATGAAACATGTTCTTTTCATCCCAGAAGTTGAAGAACAATTCGCCAATAAGTTTTGTAGATATTCGACAAAACGTGTGCAATCGGACGCATTTAGTCCGTGTACCTTAACTTTTGGAGGCCAGTGTACTAAAGTCACAATTCGGGACTTAAAAATTTCAATGAAAAAGAAATATGCAATCAAATTTTACTATTTTTTTTTAAGTATTATGAACGTAAAGGTATAGTAGAGCACACACACTACAACGTCGTTTTTTTTTTCAAAGGATATCACGGCGGCCGCAAACAGACAAACATATGGAACTTCGTGGCCCAAGCCGAACCATGATTTTTGCGCGAAACTTTAACAATGAAAACACATTAACCGTCTAATTCCCATGGTAGAATACGTTCCAGAAATTCCTTAATTCAGAGAGCAGGAATTCACACCTGAAAATTAAAAAAATAAATTTCGATTTAATAATAAATTTATTTGAATACTGAATGGTTGCTATTATAAAGCAAATGCTGATGTTTTCATTTTCTGGTATGAATTTGGAATATCCGATTTGAAAAATCCAGTAAATTCGGAACATTGGTGGTAGCATGTATGCTACTGCAGGAATTAGCGGGTTAATGAACTTACCATGAACTTTTAACCCTTTGAACTCTGGTGGGTGAATTTCTTCCCACTTAATTTTAATCTCCAAATGTCACAATGGCACCGGAAAATTCAACCATGCCATAGGAACCCTAGATGCCATAGGAAATAGAGTTTCACTAGACGCTACGCCATTTTGTTGATCTTTTCTTTTGAATGGGGGTCATTCTCTGAAAAGTGGCTGTTTTTTTTTTTTTTTTTTTTTTTTTTTTTTTTCAATAATTGCGGCTCAATAAAATTGCCTCAAAAATCTCAAAATTTAGTCTACAAGTACCTGATTGCTATATTTATCAAAAAATAATATGAACCAAACTGTATCTCATAGTTTCTCTGATATTTTAATTTCAAAGCACTTCCATTGCTAAAATGTTCAATTAAATGATTGGCACCGGAATTTAAGAACAAATTTATTTGTAAATAAGAAAAATGCTATATTACATGCATGTTAAATAGATAAAAGTTTATAAAAAGTTTGGTGCCGTTGTGGCGCTTGGGAATTACACTCTAAATTGAAATGTCTGAAATTCAGACACTTAAGTGACTGAAACGGAGTGTTCAATTTTCAGACATTTTAAAATGTCTGAATTTTTTCAGTCACTTCTTGCGTCTGAATTTCAGACACTTCAAACGTCTGAATCGCAGCCGTTTCTTTTTGCAAGCATGATACTCAGCCATGTTTGACCACAATGAATCCTGGAAAAATATTTGACCATGGTCCTGCCCCTCCACCCCCATGCAGCCTCATTTTAGGGGCTCTCAAAATTGGTATGCCATTTTCGTAAAGCTGATAATTTAAATCTTTTATTGACATTGTACTGATTATAATCAATATTTTGAACTTCTGTAGTAGAATAAGATTAAAAACAAAAAAATGTTTATCTAAATACAATAAAACCTCTCAATAGGGGGGGGGGGGGGCTACTACGGAATTTGTCCGCCATTCGTTGCCGAGGTGACCGTGATTGAGAGATTTTACTGAATTTAGATTTTTTTTAAATTTATTTAGTTTTTAATCTTATTCTACTTTAAAAGTTCAAAATATTGATTATAATCAATACAATGTCGAAACAAATTTAAAATAAAAGCTTTACAAAAATTGAATGTTTAATTTGGGGCCCCTAAAAGTGTAGTGAGAGGATACTGCCCAGTTTTCCCATGATTTAATCAAGTGCTCCATCTACAAAAAGTCCAAACCTGCATTATAAGTTCGCTAAATAGAGGTGTCCGGTATTCGGGAGTGTCCGTTATGAAGGTTAATGGACATTCCCTAATATCGGACACCTTTATTGAGCGACAACCTTTTTTAATCCACAACCCAGACATCTGTTTATTTTTACTTCACAAAAGCAGACACCTTTGATTATCGAACAAATTCCGCAGCCCCCAGGTGTCCGCTGTTGAGAACTTTTACAGTATTTCGATAAATATATATATATTTGATTCTAATCATGTCCTACTCTAAAAGTTCAAAATATCATTATAATCAGTACAATGTCGAAAGATTTTTAAAAAAAAAATTACGAAAATTACATACAATTGCGAAAAATTTGCTTTACGAAAATTGCATGACAAATATCCCCCCCCCCCCCAACACACACACACAAAAAATTCATATTATAGGATACGCGATCTTTGAATATCTCGAAACGATCAAAAACAAAGCCTTTTTCAAAGTACCAAAACGCAAATAATATGCAATTAAGATCTTTTTTTTTCCCTTTCTGCCTCAAATATATATTCATAACTATAATATTATCCAGAAAAATAAATATTGTATATACAAAATTAATATCTAAATTTTAAATGTAAGCCGTCACATCACTAATGCGTGAATTAAAATCTAAGTGCTGCACGCATGATAAA
The DNA here is from genome assembly GCA_963932465.1 of Maratus speciosus. Taxonomy (NCBI): domain Eukaryota; kingdom Metazoa; phylum Arthropoda; class Arachnida; order Araneae; family Salticidae; genus Maratus; species Maratus speciosus. The sequence goes on along the minus strand of OZ010799.1, from coordinate 217,667,154 downwards.
ATTCTAAATTATGCATATAGAACAAAATAGAATCATAACACACCTACTCTACATTAAATAAAAAATATACACAAAAAATTTGGTTTAAAATTCAATTTCAGCACAAAATAAATAAAAAAAAGTAAAATATTTCAAGTTCAAACAAATAAATAAACAATTTTTTTTTTTTTTTTTTTTTTTAGCATGTAGACTAGAAAGAAACGCATATTTGTTTATTTTTTAAAAGCTGCGCTTACATAGTTTGAAAGTAACAACAAAAGCATAAACTTCAAACTTGCTAATCTGAGAAAACGCTTTTTAAAGTTTTGATATTTACGGATCTTCAACTCTCCTTCTATAAATGATTATAACTCAATTTTGAATGGGGTTTTTTGCATATTGTTGAAAAATTTTAAAACATTCGGAATAAAACAGAAACAGAAAACTGATTTTTTGATAGGTTAAAAGGTCCTGTGCCCTCTTAAAAATTAAGTTTTCTTTAAAATTTATATTTTCACATGGGCAATTTTTTAAAAATATAGATCAGATGATAATCACAAGAGCTATTTAACTATCAATAAATAAATATTATATTTTAATAAGATAAAGAAAAATGTATTTCCAGTTTCAAAACTTTGTCTTAAATCTACACATAATCAGTAAAGCTTAATAAAATAGCTAAAGAGATCAAGTGTAATCATTCTCTAAATCATTAGAGTGTTATTGACATTATATATATTTTTTTTCTCCTTCCAGTGTAGCGATGCCAGATGAATCGTCGGCGGTTTTTCTTACCATAGGAAAAATCGAATGATATGGTTGAATAAGGGCGTTGAATGGATGTTCAAACTGTATTCTTTTAAATACTTATAATTAAGCATACATAATATAATAATTAAAAACAGTTATTAAATATGGATGGTTGTTATAATGACATGGGTATTCCAGTACATATCACATAATAACCTTTGAAAAATATAGAAATCGAATGAAACCAAAGTAAACATTAACAAATGCTGTTCGAGAAGAAGGCTTAGTATTGCGTAAGTCAATAAATTCAATAACTGCAAAAACATCCTGTAGACTCATTAAAACCGATTTTCAGGATAACATTGGTTAGAAAATAATATAGAAACATGATTGCAGATGTTTTTAAGAACAGAAACTTAATCATTAGCAAGATAAAATTTTAACATGGAAATTCAACAGACAAAATGCTTTAAACAAATTTTGGCATAACTCAGAAACTAATAAAGCTAGAGACTTATGTAAGGGTTCCATTTAAAGAGAAAACATTTACGGAGAATTTGCAACACATGGTCTAGGTCCCACTTACCTGGAAAAAGGTGTAAGGTATCCAAAATTATACCCGCACAGGGGGCGTCAATTTCAATTGGTGGCTAGGTTAATGATCCTTGAGGGAGAAATACTTTCATCTTTTAAAACGAAAATTCCTTTATACATCCGGCTAACTATATTAAAAGGGTGAAATTTTTTCACACTCAAAATATAATCTGCCGGACAAAAGTTTCTATTTATCAGATGTGACGAACTGAAGACTAATAACACTGTATTACTGATAAAATGATTACGAATAAATACTAAGTCGATACGAATTAATCCACAGAACTTCACAATCCACAAAATATGAATAAAGTCAAAATAAACTTTCAGTTTGAAACTGAATTACAACGTACATTAGAACGAAAGACATCTAAAACGCATGCGCAACTGAGAGTCCCCCTGGTGGTTATAAGGAAGAACTGGAGAAATATTTCCCCTCCCAGTATGATGAAATTGAATCAATTATGTTTCTTTATGTCTGATAATTAAAAATGAATGATATTTCTTTTCTTACAAATGGCTATAGAATAATTTTACGTTAAGGGAAAATGTTACTAAGAATTTTACTTCAGAGAAACCCACCCTCCTTTGAACACTTCGTAGAAGACAATTTTAATTCTTTTCTTCTTTTGATGGTCATATATTTCAAATTTATCTCAAACGGTGTGTGGGGGGGGGAGGGGGAGCTCAGGGGGGGGGGTGAAGTCCATTGAGAAAAAAAATTTCTATTTTCAAAACTGTTGTTTGAAACTTATTTTTGAACGATTACTATTTCTTAATTGTTAAATTTTTAGATGCGTTCGTAATTATATAAATACGTAGCACCTATAGTCGTCGTTCAGTCCATCTGTCTGTCCGTCTATAACAGCGCAAAAAGTACCCAACCGAATTGTTTGAAATTTAAAATATATAATTATTGCATAATTTTGTCGAGTCATTTCAAATTTTATGAAAATCGGATGTATACTTTAATTAGTACAGTCAAAAGTTTACCGTTACATTACGGCCAATGGGAAAAAAGATTTCAAGTGCATTTTAACGATGTTACAGTTTTTCGAAAAGAATGAAATTGATATGCGCTTATGAAGTGCAGTAAAATATGCATTCAGTACAATATGCTGCACAAAAAATACTTATAAAACTAGTTATAGTACGAACGCACCTCATTTGCCATGTTTGACGTGCAATTTCCAACTTGTTATATTTATTTTTATGTTGATATCTTTAAAAATTTCTTGCACGAGGAGTTCTGACAAAATATTCTTAGTTTGCCTATTTCATGTTTATGTTCTGCATTTTAGAAAAGCAGATTACGCTGTTGACCCCAGACACACCTGTTCCAAAATCTTGTCCCTCCCTAAATTTCTTTCTACCGGTACATCTCTTAGTATTTAGAGGGAAAGGGGGTTGACCCTTCCTAGGAAATAAATATATTTTGTGAAAAGCAATTACTGATTTATTTATTGCGTCAAAAGTAACTTAGTCCAAAACTTTAGTAAGCGATCTATTTTAATTTTCCGGATGTCCCATGATCTAATCAGATTACATTTTTTTAATAAAATAATACCAAATTTAATGGATAAAAATATTTTAAACATCCTTTATCCATTCGAAAACAATTTTCTGGTAGTGCTGGCATACAAATTGCAATACATTTATACATACAGTTATCACACATATGATACAACTGTATCGCATTTAGACACTTAAGTGTCTAAATTTCTAAATGTCTTAATTTCAGACATATCACCATTATTCAGACATTTTAATCAGTTCATTTATGCCATGATCATAATAAGACACTTATGTGTCTTAAATTTAGACATCTGTGATGTCTGAAATTTCAAATTTAGACTCTTAAGTGTCTGAATAACTTTTTCAGTCACATATGTGTCTTAATTTAAGACGCCTCTATTTTCAGTGTAAAATTAAGTGGTTTCATAACCATACTACCGCCCTTGAGAGGGTTAAAAAAAAAGACATTATAATTAGAAGTCATACTGTCAATAAATATTTTTTTTTTTTACTCTATGTCAATTGAAAAAATAAAGATAAAGCATTAACATTTAGAAGAGTTAATGTTTATTTGAATCAGTACATTTTTTTTAACTTCTCCTAGTAAAATAATAAAAATTCAAAATGTATTATCTTTAATTACGGTAATTAAAAGTCTTATGAGTTTTTAATGTGTATTTTATTGCATTAGATTTTTTTATTTTACTGTTTAGTACATATATAAATGGATTCAGATCATTCCCTCATATTAAAATTATGAGGGAATGATTGTGAGGGAATGACGAAATACTTCTGAAAACCATGTTATACAAAAGCTATTAGTCTTAGGTATATTTGCAGTTTCTAAATATCTTTTGAAACACATTTATAATAATATAACAACATAAAAAGACATTTCATTAATTTTTTATCAAATTTATAATAGATGAGGGAATGACGCGTAATAAAAATACTTACATTGATCTAGTACTTCAAAGCCATATACTAACTATTCAAGAACGTTTTTGAGCAAACAACAAGATGGATACTTCACTTTACTCTTGTACAAACTGTCCTAGACATATATAAAGCATGTGCTGCTTTCTACTAAGTAAATAATCAGGGCTCGCACCGTTCCTAAAATTTTCGTACTTTTCTACCAGTATTTTAAATAAGAATTCTTCGAGGCAGATTCCTTTAACATCTATACTAGAGTTATAGAACAAAGATTATTGTTTTAATTTAGTTGTAGCAAAGTGCGAAAATTTTAGGAACGGTGCGAGCCCTGAAATAATGGCAAATTTATAGTTATGTGAGGGAGTGGCGACAAATGCAAGGGACATCATTAAAAATTGCACAATTCATTCATTATACAAAATTAAAATATGATTAAATGGCTAAACATGTATTTAAGTGTGTTTAATGGATTGAGAAAAAAATAATTATAAATATACGTGCTGCAATGGCAGAGAAAGCATTTTCTTTCCTACATATGTGAATGGGGACATAGTGAGGGAATGATATTTGCATTAAAAGATACATTAAATTTATCAAATTTCAATTTCAATAAGCAAATAATTACAGTTTATGTGTATAACTGATTAATATTGATAGTTTAAATCACTTTTTCTATTTGTAATTTTAAAATTATGTCTTTAAGACCCTTTCTCTGAAAATTGCCACTTTTCAGAGAATGACGCATGGTCAGGGAAATTGTACATTTTACTGTTACATGGACCATAGAAAATGCACGTTTTCATTTATAAAGTCGAGGTTTTATTTTTAATTATTATTAATTTGAAATAATTTTATTTTTTCCTGATTGTCTTTTAATGATTAATGTGCTGGAATATTATTGCACCTTTATTAATTTTACCTGTAAGGCCCTCATGGTTAACATGTGTAAAGCCAGGGGATTCTACTAGTTAGTAATAAAGTTTGATTAAATATGAATATTTAATGAAAATTGGTTTTCGTGTCAATTTATTATTTTTAAATAACTGTCTGTCGGATTAAAAAATGTATGCACATTTGTTTTAGAGAAGTAAGATGATCTGTCTCTTACGAAATAAGTTTGACAGTCCGAATAAGCCCGAACAGACCCAAAAGGATAGAAAAAAGCGCTAATTTGCTCTGTTTTATAAATATTAACCGACAAAGGAAGATGGATGATATTATGTCAACCAGTGACGAACGTCTGTAATCGGGTTTCCATTCATTCCCCTTTGAATGTGAGATTTTTCGGTCCACTGCTGTCATGACAGCTGACAGTTATTTTTGTGAGTGATTAAGTAAGATAAATTACACTAGTTTACTAGTTTTTTAAGCTCTTAATTCTCGTTCCATTGATATTCACAGACTGTGTCTTTTATTCAGATTGTTTGATTACAACTAGTTTTATAAATTAGTGTACAGTAGTATCCCGACTTACGTCACTCCGCATTTATGTCGTCTGGCCTTTAAAAAAAATTTCTCAATTAGACGCATTTTGAACTTTTTGTTCTATGAAGGGAAACTTTCGCACGAAAGCCAAGTCATAGTGATAAAGAAATAAAAAGTCACTAGAAAATGTTTAGAAAACTTATTCTGCTGTTACAAAGAGAGCTTTAAAAAGTAAAAAAGAAAAATTAGTTGGTTCAAACTTCATTACAAATTTTTTTCGCATCCTCAAAGACTCGAACGAGGCAGCTAAAAGAACAATAAATTGTAAGATAACAACTTATTGTTTTGTTCCAAATTCTTGTATTGCAAATTCGTTTTTTTTCTCATGTTAAATGCATGTAACATAAACCCTAAATACAAAATAATATGTTCATTAGATTTTGGAGAATTTTTATTACTTATCCTTTTTGGCTTTTCTAAATGTAAAGTTAGTTGGGGTAACTGGACCCACGAGGTAACTGGGCCATAGGCTATTTTATAAAAAACTGTTGATGTTTTTTAAGTTTAAGCTTTTGTGAACAAAGCACCTTAATCTCTACTTCCTAAAACAACGTGTGTCAACTCAATCATAACTCTCACTTTGCTGTGGTAGGTTGTCAAAAATTTACGTTTCTTTTTTTAAAAACAACGTCCATTTGGCTGAACTTACACGGCTTTTTATTAAAATACTGTAAGTACTTTTATTAAACAATCTTTTTTTTAAAGATTAGGCATATAACTATATTAGTATTATTAGGTATCTGTACATATTTACTTCAAGTTTCAAATGTAAGCCCGGTGTCCCAGTTACCCCATAAATATTTCAAGAATGGGGTAACTGGGACATATATCCGGGGAAACTGGAGCTTGCTGGATCCAGTTACCCCAATAGTTATAAATATTGTTTTTCAGTTTCTCTTACTACGGGTAGTAAATTTCTCCATTGTTTCTGGCATATAATAAAGAAAATTATAGAATACCATATTAAAATTACGTAATAAAAATTTTAAAAAAGCATATTGGGTGGTATCAAACCAAATTTCTTGAACCCTTTAGACGTTGTGATGCCGTTATGACATCACATAATTTTAATTCCTAATTGCCACACTGGCATCGTAATTTTATAATGAAAATTTCACCTTTATTAAGTGCGCGAAAATATACTTTTACTTGCTTTCAAATAGATTCTCTTGTAAATACTGGTGTCATTAAATTATTTCAACATTTTACTAATGCAAGTACCTTGCCCTTGAAAGCGAGATAGGCAAACCTTGAAATTGTACGATATGCATGGGTCGTATTCTACAGGGAAACTTTTATTGTTCCTACCACTATTTTGAAAATAATATCTTCATCGCAACTTTCTTTAGAACATATTAAATAAAATGATCATGAAGGTAACTCATTAAGGGTTCTGGTAGGAACAGTAAAATTTTCCCTATATAATGCGAGCCCTGGATATAGGTAAAGTACTTAAGTACTTACATAGCCCTTTGTTCATAGATTTGCCTCGCTATTTTTCCCTTAAAATACCCATGTGACTTTTGTACTTATTACCTATACTAAAGTACATAAGTACTTACTTCATTTTTATGTTTTTGGCATAAATAAATCTAATATTTTCACTTTTAGCGCTTCTTTTAGACACATTGACAGCAAAGGTTTTTCTTACAACGCTCCTTTATTCACATATAATTTACGTGATCTGCCTGGTTTAAATGTTTTTAAGTTGTTTACACTTTTTCAAACAGGACCTGATATCCCATATGAAAAAAAAAATAAACGCGTCTGGAACATAGACCCCCCTGGTCCACTTACCCCAGTTTTATGGGCCAACTGAACCCATGAGGAAAGAAAGATGAAATATGCATATTATTATATTTTAAAATATTAAAATGTAATTTTGAGCATTTCTACCTGATAGAGGGAACCTAACTGAACACATTTACAGAGGTTCGGACTTTAATTCAAATGAACATTAGCTTTTTGAATCTGAATTGTCAGAAGCTCCAGAGTCACATTGTAAAATCATGGCCCAGTTTCACCAACTAACCTTACCTCGACTTACATCGTTTTCGACTTACGTCATTAATCTTGGAACGAATTGCTGATGCAAGTCGAGGTACTACTGTAATTGGCTTTGTCATGGTATCATTTTACCTGTCATTAAAGAAGGTGAAAATATCTTTTTTCAAAAAAGTGGTGCCAATAAGCAATTTGAATTTTTAAACCGTAATTTAATGCGATAGTTAAGAGGTTAAATTATTCCCAGCATTGCTGAATAGAATTTATCACTATATTTTAAAAACATTTGTGGAGCTGCCACAGGCGACGATTTTTTAATTCTATTTCAAAACAAAAATCTTTGACATACATAAGCTTTGACAACATTTGCTAGAGAAATATACCGCAAGATGTATTTATTTAAAATAGTGATGCAAACAGAATATAAAAATATTCGCCTGTGGCAGCCCTGCATTTGCAACAAATATTATCATGTACCAAAACTCCTGAATCAGTTTCTACAAAATTTGTCACAAAAATCTAAAAAGAAGATTTTTCTTTGAAAAAGAGAGGTATATAAAAAAAAAAGGACGGAGTGAACGGCTTGCATATTACTTATACCACTTAAGTTTGCCTCAGAATTTTTGAACATAAATTTATGTTTATAGCTTTTATGGAAAAAAAATGTGAAATTGCATTTTCATATTTTCAAATGAAATGATTTTGAAATATTGTTGTAAATTACAGAAACACAATTACTCTTGTCTAAAAGGGTTAGTAGAAATAAACTGGATTGCTACTCTGAAGCCATTCCTTGATTCAATGAAGCATAAACTATTAGTCCGAAAATGTGGTAGGTAATGTGTGTAAAAATACAATGCGTCACAGCGCAAAGCGATATAAGTAAGCGTCCTATCTTAAATGGTAGAAGTAACCGCAAGATTAAAAGCGAGGTCACATCAATCAAGGTCATGCGCCACGTAGCGGATGGAGTGTGAACTACAGGTAGATACCTAACTGTTTTCTTACTGACACCACTAAAATTGTAAAGTTTTTTTCACCTTGATTAATAACTGAAGTTCCTCGGTCAAGGTGAAGAACACTTCGTGGTGTCAAGTGCGTCTGGATGCCCCCTTTCGCTACGCCATTATTTTGCAATAAATGTGGCAAACTAATTTCATTTCCATGAGTGGCTGAAGATTTGGAAAATACGCGCCACGCTATACTGAATTATCACTCCATCCACAAGGTGGCGCAAATGTGCTAATTTGCGCCTGATTCCAGCATTAAGTTTGTTCGCTTACTTATAACGCTTTGTCACAGCGTTTCTCTTTTCAAAACTTAGATACTAATCCCTTAACAGTATCTATGCTTCACCTTTACACGAAAGCCGTTCTATTAAACAGCTACCATTCCATGATACAGACATCATTCGATATACACAGATGTCTAGTATACTTTTTTTTATTTTTATATCTTAAATCCTTCATATATATTCTGGTTGCAATTGATTTTTTACACTCATTTAACTCATTAATGTTAAGTAGCGCAATTTCGCTAAAATACAATCATTTTTTTAATCGTTTTATCAATTTGTTTCACCCTTTTCGTAATTTATTTATATTAATTAAGTGAAAATTTGTTCCTAATCGTTTCGAAAAGTCATCATTATTAATTTCTGAAATGTTTGTCCTCCATTATTGATTTTCAAAGAGCAGCTTCAAAAAGGTGATTGATATGATTGATATTTTATAATAATTTTGTAATTTTGTTTCAAATTTTCTGAGTGTTCAGTATATATTTATACATATTACAATATAATATATATATATATATATATATATATATTAGATTAAAAATAACAAATATAATTCAAACTAGTTGGATTTGCAATCCCTAAACTTTTTTCTATCCCATACATGTTAATATTTCAAAATTTGCTACACAGTACCAAAATTAAATGACAATCTATGATTTCAATGTGATTCTAAAGGTATAGGTTCGTTAACACTACAACGCCCGGAAATTTTACTCAAGTTTAATAAAAATATTGACACCAGAATTTTTATCTAAAATTATTTGACTGGTTTATTTTACGTAAATCTGCGTGTTTTAAATTTAACTTATTTTATGAAAGAATTTCTGGTTCAGTTGACATTTAATCATATGGTCGGAGTCGGATCGACTCCTTTCCGGTGTTCTAGTGTTAAGTGTGTGCATTTAAAATAGAGATATAAGCATCGCATTTTCAAACAAAATTCCCTATCCAAAGAGAATAAAAACAACATCTGTTGGGTAGTATGCAATACGCCAGAGCCTAATAAGGTTTGAAAGTGATGTATTTATGTGAAAGTGTAACAGAATATGAAGTTTGATTAAATTCAGTGCATTAGTTTTTGAGATAAAGGTGTAGCGAAAATCAACAAATCATGCAAAATGCAACATAGTAGCGTCACCAGTTATATGATTTACACGAAAACCTAATCGGCGTCCATTTATGTAAAGGTCTTTGAGAATATGTTGAAATGTTGAATAGAATAATAATATGTTAAATGTTGATAGTAGGGATGAGATTTTCGCTTTTTTGCACACCAGTATTTTGTTAGAGAAAATTGTATTTCATTTAATCGGAACATTTTTGTTATTTAAAATAACAACATTTTCTCTAAGAATATACTGGTGAGCAAAAACGCGGAAATCTCATCCCTGGTTGATAGATATTGTTTGGGATTTTTTAGCATTCGTATGTAAAATTTTTTGCCATTACCGAACTATACCTTTTTTCCATGCAATTTTCATCTAAGGAACTAAAAGCAAATGTATCAAAAGTATGTGTTACCATTGAAAAATCAAAGTTCGTGCAATATCTTATATGTAGACGACCCTATTTCAAAAATAGCATTCATATTCAAAAAGTAGACAATATCAGTCTATAGGTATCTCTTTCTTCTCTGTGCGATAGTTTGATGATAAAATATGCAGTGTGGAACATTCTGTTATTTTTTTTCTATTCTGTCCCGGGTAAAATCTTCTGATTATTCTAAATATAACTTTAACCCCTTAATTCTCGCTCCCGTGATATTCGCGGGCTGTCTTTTATTCTGATTACTTGATCCCTACTAGTTTTATAAAATAGTGTAATTGGATTTATTCTGGTATCATTTTACTTGTCATTAAATAAATTGAATATTTATTTTCCAAAAAAAGTGGTGGCAATAAGCAGTATGAATTTTTAAACCGTAATTTAATGCGACCGTTAAGGGGTTAAAATGAGTATCTTTTATAACTCTTTCCGGCGCGGAAAATTCTGTTTAAAAATTGATGAAATGATGGACTTACACCAGAATTTATAAACAAATTTACTAGAAAATATGAACTTGCTTGTTTTCAAGTACGTTATAAAAAAAAATAAATAAATAAAAATACTGGGTGCCAGTAAAATAAAAACAAGTTGGAAATTGTACATCACATGGCAAATGAGATGCGTGTGTAATATAACCAGTTTTATAAATATTTTTTGCACCTCATATTGTTTTGAATGTATATTTTAGTGCACTTCAGAAGTGGATATCAAATTAATTCTGTTCAGTAGGCTATAACATCATTAAAATGCATTTCAAATAGTTTTTTTCCCATTGCCCATAATGTAACGGAAAACTTTTGGCTGTCCCTGTAATTAAACTATACATCCGATTTTTATAAAATTTGAGTTGACTCGACAAATTTTTGCAACAATTATATATTTAAAATTTCAGAGCACTCGGTTGGGTAGCTTTTGCTCTGTTATATGCGGACGGACAGACAGACGGACCGAACGACGACTATAGGTACTACGTATTTATATAATTACGGACGCACCTAATTAGGTGTCCTTTAAGGGCAATTCCCGCGAAAGTGTTAAGTAAGGTCCTCACAAATTCGAGTTTGTTTCATACGATATCTACGAAGCTGCTTCAAATAGGTAAATTCAGTTTCATCACGAACAATACAATTCAAGATTTCTATGTAATAAATGCATTAATATTGTTAAAATTATTTTATTACTGAAAGAATGTCAAATAATTTTTCGTGGCAATGGAAAACTCATGAGTAAAAGGTTAAATTTTTAAACATTTTTTTTTCTTACATTTTCTGATAACAACAAAGTTTTACGGAAAATTAATTTCACAAAATAAAGCTGACAATCACTTCGGGACCGGTTGCTTTTACACTTTTTTATTCGGTTGGCACCACCTTTTTAAAAAAAAAGTTACCTTTACTTAAACAATCATGAAAATGCTCTAATTAAAGAAACTAAATATTACTTATCTTTTTACTGGTGCCTAAAACACATTATGTATTCTCTTTTTGAGGGTGCACCCATGGGATCATAAATATGGAGACGGGATAATAAATATGGAGAAATATATTTCATGAGATGACCTTTGGGGTTGTCAACTGGAACGAAGGCCCCATGCATTACATTTTATGGTCTCATGTGGTCAGGAATATAGATCTAGATGGCCTACTTGTATAAGCGCATGTAAAATGCCTACTTTTTTCCCATGGTGACCCATATATTTTATTTCTATAGATCTATATAGATGCTTGACCATTAATGATACCTCTATGGATCTATGTAGATGCCTATGTAGATTTATTACGTTTTCGATATGGTTATTTTTTATAAGCTAAAAACTTTGGAGGAAGACCATTACTGGCACATTTACTCTACCTACATTGTTAACCAGGGATAACATTTTGGCCTTTTTTAATTCAGAAATTTCAAATTCATAGTGAAAAATTGAAAGAGTAATTTTTGTTTAATGTAATGAGAGACGCTCCAAGATTACGTAAAGTAAAAATTCTTCTTTTAAAGTTTCCGATATGAATTTAAAATGCCTCAACACAGGGTTGCCAGTTTAACCTCCAATTTTAATCCGAAATTTTAAATTCGTACCGTAAATTTCGAAAGTGGGACTTTCCCTGTGAACACTAAATGTCTTTTATTAAATAAAGAGTAAAATATTATTCTTTATTTCTGGTATAAACTCGAAATTCCTAAATAAAAATGGAGGCTAAACTGGCAACTCTTCTTTGTTCAAAAAAATGTTTTCGAATATTTAAGAAAGAGTCAGAATTAGATATTCGAGTACCAATATATTTAATGATAAAGGAAGCCGCCTTTATAAATTAAATTCTTATTGTACTTTTCCTTTAATTTTTCTTTTGGAAGACAAAGAATTTCTTTCTGCTTTATAGCTTTTAAAAACTAATAAAGGCGAGATGTTAAGAAAATTTCTCAAAGTATTTAAAAATGCATATAAAGCGGGAATCTGATGATGGAACTCCGGAGTAGAAAATGTACATTTGCGTTCACTTCATTTCACATTTTGATTTTCCGATTGAAAATCTACAGAGTCTATCCTAATGTTACAAAGAAGTAACGTTTGTTTGTTTGTAGGGAGTAGTCTCTGAAACCATGGGACTATTAATAAAGAGAAACTGACATATCATGAACGGCGGTGATGCCGTCACGGCGTCACATAATTTTAATCCCTAATTGCCACATTGGCACCGGAATTTTATAATGAAAATTTCATCTTTATTAAGTACGTGAAAATTTTCTTTTACTTGATTACACATAAATTATCTTGTAAATACTGGTGTCACTAAATTATTTGAACGTTTTACGAATACAAGTACCTTTCCCCTGAAAGGGTTAAAGCAGGGAAGCTTCAACTGTAACCACTTTTCCAAGGGTTTATTACGACCCAAAGCGATATAAGTAAGCGTGCAAACTTAATGCTGGAATCGTGCGTAAATTAACACAGTTGCGCCATCTTGTGGACGGAGTGATAATCCACTTAAGCTGGCTTTCAGTGTGGCGCATATTTTCAAAATCTGTAGTCACTCATGGAAATGGACTTTGTTTGCCACATTTATTAAATAATGGCGTGCCGAGAGGGGTATTCTGGTGCACTTGATACCACGAAATTTTCTTCGCCTTGTCAGAGACATTTCAGTTAATACTCAAGGTGAAAAAAACTTTACAATTTTAGTGGTGTGAGTAAGAAAACAGTTTGGTCTCTACCCGTAGTTCACACTCCATCCGCTACGTGGCGCTTGACCTTGATTGATGTGACCTCGCTTTTAATCTTGCGGTTACTTCTTCCATTTGAGATAGGACGCTTACTTATATCGCTTTGATTACGACCGCCAGTAATTTTTTTAAATGTCGGCGGTAATAAAATTATTTCCACCAGTAAATTTAAATAGAATTTTTTTCCTTATTTAAACGCTTTATTAATGTAAATATTCAGTCATTAATAATTGAATTAAAAGATTTTCATTTTTACTGGTTTCAGTTTATTTTCGCTGTAGTCATGCCCTGAATTTCCGCCAAAGCGTGACAACTTAGACAACCTACTGTTGTCAGTGAAAAAGTTTCTAATACATGAGCAAACGGACATCAGTAAATACAAATAGAAATTTTTAGGATATTTCTGAGAAAATATTCCCATGAATAAAGCTCTTAAATAAAATGAAAATTTCCATTCAAATTTACTGGTGGGAAGTTTGTCCAGGTGGTAATCAGAAACCGTTGAACCAATTTAAATAATCAGCCGCCATCTTCTGAAAACCTCCTCACTTACTTCACTCGCAACTGGTAGACAGTACAGTATATGTTCCTCCTCTTCATCTATAACTCCATTTCTGAAACTACCGAACCGATTTCAAACGTAATGGTACCCTGCTCCAACATAGGTTATATTTTACGTAGGTACTCTACCCCAAAGAGGGTGCAGGAACAAAAAACATTCTGACATTGCGATTTTCGTTGTACTGGAGGCTGTAGAAACTTGAAGTTTGGCATCGTAGTTTCTTATAAGATGCGATTTAAGGTAGATTTCTAAAAAATTCGAAATTTAAAAGAGTGAAATGCGGTAAAGGCGTTCTAAATTATGATTTCTATGGAACTCTTAAAAGGACAGAAACATAAAATTTCATTTGTCTGTTACTTTTAATTCACAAATGCACCCACAAAAGAGTTTTTTTTTAATCAAAATTTTAACTTTTTCCAGGGCAAAGCACTTTCATTGCTAAAATGTTGAAATAAATTAATGGCACCGGATTTACGAACAAATTTACTTGTAAATATCAAAAAAGCTATATATCACATACATAGTAAACGGAAAATATTTTACCAAAATTCTGTTGCCATTGTGGCGTTTAGGAATTAAAATTATGTGTTTTCATAAACATACCACGTCCAGAAGGTAAAGGAGCGAAAACGTTCCAAACTATGATTTTTGTGATACTGAAATGATTAGAAGCCAGATATATGGCATGACAATTACTTTTAAGATACAAATGCTCGCTACGAATGGACTTTAACCCTAGAACTACCGGAAATTTTACTCAAGTTTTATAAAAACATTCTACACCAGAATTTTCACTTAAAACTATTTAATTTGTTTATTTAACTTATTATTGTCTGATTTATACATTTAGTTTGTTTTGAAGAAATTTCTGGTTTGAATAAATATTTTGAATGTACATGTCGGGTCCATTGGACCCTTCTGGTAGACAGAGGGTTAAAGAAAATCGAAATTTAGAAGAGTGACATGACAGGAAATCATTCTAAAAACGATCTAAATTACCATTTCTATGGAATTGTTTGAGATAGAATCTCGAAATTTGAGATGACTGTTACTATTAAGCCGTAAATACTCGCACAACGCAATTTTAAAGATAATTCAAAACTAAACAATCAGAAATGCTCGAAAAGCGTTTTAAATACGTTTTAAATTACGATTTCTATGGAATTGTTGGTTAATAGAAACTTGAAATTTGACATGAATGCTAGCTTTAAGACTTAAATACACGAATAGAACAGTTCTTTTTAAATCGAAATGAAAAAGGGGGCAAGAGCAAACAAATGCTCTAAAATTGCAATTTTTGTGGTTCCGAAGGAGCTACGAACTGCAAATTGTGGATGGTAGTTACCGATAAAATGCAAATGCTCTCTAAGAATGGTTTCTAAAAATGCGAAATTTAAAAGGATGATATGCGCGAAAAGATTTCTAATAACATTCTAAATTACGATTTCGCTAGAATTGTTAAGGATAGAAACTTCAAATTTGACATGGCTGCTTCTTTTAAGACGCAAATGCAGTGTTGCCAGTGGGTAATTTTTTTAAATTCAGATTTCTTGATTGGCACCTCTTTTTTGGAATGGTAAATTTACCCTTGTTTTCTTCTTAATTAATGTGGCATTACATAAGGCGAATTTTACCATTTCAAAAAAGTGGTGCCTATCAAAGAATCTGAATTTTAAAAAATAGCCTACTGTGAACACACCACAAATGCACATGTAGAAGAGGGTCTTTTTTTCGAAATTTAAAAGTGTGAAATGAGCAGAAAAATTTCTAAAAACGTTCTAAATTACGACTTCTATTTATTTCGTAAGAAGCAAATATTATCAGTACAACATTTAGATTTATTCCAGAAAATCAAATATAAGCTCAGTTTATGAAAGACTGAGATGAGTGTGTGTGTGTGTGGGGGGGTGACCTTCCCAATAACTTGCTAAATTGTAACTTACTTAACCCTTTTAGGGGCAAGTGTTTGTATTTCTGTAATGTTAAATACATACCAGAATACATACCAGGTTTTCGAAAAAAAAGGTGCTTGGAAATAACGGAATGAAATGTTACAGTCTTACTACGTACTCCAAAGTTATAAAAGTTAAATTTTTGTTATACAGTGCTCGTCAAGGTATTATATTAACACGTTTCCCAATGTCCTCGTCTCATCTTTGTTCTATTTTTTTTAAGGTCTCCAAAGAGCGAAAAAAAAAGTAAATCGTGTCATTCGATCACCTTTTGCTGCTAAACAACGCTAGGGTGATATGTTCATGCGCCTGATTTAAATATCAGTGCTATTAGGCACGATGAATTGGCCTATCTTGATGTACATCTTCCGCCGCACTGATGACAATCTGTGAAAGGATGACAGGATTAAGTCGTGAATTGTCTTCCAGCTATAGTCCTATCGCGAATTCCTAGAATTTGTAATTTATTAATATATCAGCTAAATATTTTTTCTGGTATGAAATTTTGTTTAAATTTGCTTTTCTTATAGTTAACTGAAAAACACAGTGATGGACAGAATGAATGATTTTAGCCAAACTTCGTATTTTTTAAATCAATTCTTACAAGAATTTGTCTTTAAAAAGAAAAAAGATGTATCATATTTTAATTAGAACTCAACTGAATTAAAACCACATACAAATAAGAAACTTCCTTTTTTTACGAAATCTCTGAAGGTTAAAAAAGAACGAAGATTTAAAATATTACGAAGGTTAGTAACTATGCTTTTGTGCAAGTCCGAATGGTTCATTTGAATGAAAAATTTATTTATTAGCCCATCGCTAAAAAAGTATATTACTACTGGTATTAATAAATAGTTATATTAAATAGGTTAGATTGCAAAATTAACATTCTTTAGAACAGTGTTTCCCAAACTTTTAATGGCCTCGCCCAAAACTGCATATATATTAAGCGTCCTATCTTAAATGGGAGAGGTAGCCGCAAGATTAAAGGCGAGGTCACATCAATCAAGGTCGCACGCCACGCAGCGGGCGGGATTAAACTACAAAAAGATACCTAACTGTTTTCTTACTTCACATCACTAAAATTGTAAAGTTTTTTCACCTTGATTAATAGCTGAAAGGTGTCTGATTAGATAAGGCGAAAAAAATTCGTGGTGTTACGTGCACCTGGACTCCCACCCCCCTCTCCATGTCGCTACGCCGCTATTTTGAAATAAATCTGGCAAACAAGATTCATATTCCATGAGTGGCTAAAGATTTAGAAAATATGCGCAGATGATAGATATTCTGTTATATATGATGTCACACTAAAAGTCCGCGTATGTAGATTATCAACCACGTCCACAAGATGGCGCAGCTGTGTTAATATACGCCCGATTCCAGCATTACGTTTGTACGCTTAATATGTATGCAGTTTTGGCCTCGCCCCGATGAAGCATCTTCAAAATCACGATTCCCCTACCTCTTCATACACACACATTTTGTAACAAAAATCTATTATTGTCTAAAATGTAAACTCTATTCACATGGGGTAAAACTAACAGAACTTTAAAAATAATCATTCATTTCATATTTTTTAACTTATCAAAGAGGGGAATTTTCGGTCACAAATGTGTTTTTAACTACAACGACCCCTCACTTATACGTGACTTGCATAAATAATTTTTTTCGTACCACTATTTCTGAAGAAATAGTTTTGCAGTATTTCATCTTGGAATTTATACGGAGAATTTTGTTTTCGAGAAAAGGTGGTACTGAAAATTAATTTCGGTTCTTCGCATATAAGTGAGACGTCACTGTAATTCTATAAATGGAATGAGGCTATATATCTTCATCTCTATGTAAAAATTGTTTTGTTCCAACCATGGAACTGTTAACAAAGAGGAACTGGCATAGCCTTAAAATAGTGAAGCTCCAACTGTAACCGCTTTCGTAAGGGTTGATTTTCGTCGTGGCAAACTTGTACCAGCCAATTTAAGTAAAATATTTCTTTTTATTTAAACGCTTTATTAATGCGACATTTCAGTCAAATATAATCACGAAAACAGATTTTCAATTTTACTGGTGGGTGTTTACTTTGGCGGTAATCAGTCCCTGCGTTTCCGCCATATTGTGGCAACCTACTAGACAACCACCTGCTAGTGTCAGTGAAAAAAATGATAATGCCTATTCAAAATGCTAACAGTAAAAACAAATAGAAATTTTAACAATATTTGTGAGAGAAACTTTTCATGAAAACACCACTAAAATAAGGAAAAATTTTCCATTCAAAAATTAGTAGGGGAATTTTCCTTCCGCGATAATAAGAAACTATTGATCTGATATTAAAAAAATCAGCCGCCATTTTGTGACAATCTACTCAGTTACTTCACTCGCAACTGGTAGACAATACACTAATTGTTAAGCGAAACAGCACCGAAAACTGGCGATATGAAACAATCAAAATAATAAATCTTTGTAAAAAATCACCATAAAATAAAAACAATACATAGGACGCGTTTCGAGCTAAAAAATATTTACAGCTCATCATCAGCTACAGTAAACACGTGTCCGTAAGGGGAGAAGGTCAAAAATGAACTGAAAGGTAGAGAGTAGAGCTTGCAAAGAATGCGACAGATGGCGCTAGCTGAAAGGAGCACATGCAGAAGACGAAAGTGTTTCCAAAATGATAGATGAGAAACTGATAGGGAAAAATGGAAATAAAAGAAATAAACAAAATTAAAATAAAATAAAATAAAAAAAGTAAATTAAAAAATATAAATATAAATAATAATAATAATAAAGAAATATAAAAGAATAAAACAAGAAAAAAACAAGCGATCCTTTTTTATAAACAAAATAAACAGAAAAGGAACAAGAGAAGAGGGTAAAGAATTACAAAAGTAATTTCCACGCTGGAGAGAGTCAAGGAGATGATGAGAGATCATTGACAAGATTATCAGAATGTATCTATATGTCATCTCCTCTTTATTCATAACTCCATTCTTCCAACTTATCTCATCTCAGTGTTAATTAAAAGTGTTATATGGTCTGCATATTTAACTTCTCCAACTTCGTGAGGACACCCTCACATTTCGCAGTAGAATTGTAACATTGAAGTATTTATAATTCATTTTAGTAACGTAATAAAACTGGTAGGAAAGCTTTGGACACTATTTTTTTTTTCTTCTAGTAAGTAATAACACAATCCACATGCACAGCTGCCACAGGCAATTATTTTTATATTCTATTCGCACCACTATTTAAAAAATATATTATACAGGGCTATTACAAATGATGGACCAGATTTTTAAAAAAAAAATCATATTTTTGAAACTACTGCACATATTACAATAAGTGATACATGAATTTAAAGAGAAATATACCAAGTTTTTTCAGTTAAAATTGTTCGATGTGTAACTCGCTTGTTACATGGCATACGTCCAATCTGTAGTCCAGTTCGTCCCAAACATTTTGTAGCATCACTCTCTCAATGGTTCTGAATTCTGCACAAATACGTTCTTTAAGTTCTGACAGTGTCAAAGACATTGTTTACGTACCACCAATGCCGAAAACAAAGTGTTCAGAACTTAAAGAGCGCATTTGTGTTTCTTTCCGAACCATTGACAGAGTGGTGCTACAAAATGTTTGGAACGAACTCGATTACAGATTGGACGTATGTCGTTTAACAAAAGGGTCACACACCGAACATTTGTAACTGAAAAGTACTTAGTATATTTCTTTTTAAATTCACTATCACTTATTGTGCAGTAGTTTCGAAAATATGATTTTTTTTTTTAATCGGGTCCATCATTTGTAATAGCCCTGCAGTATAATTCTCGTATTAAGTGTTGTCAAAATATATATAAAATATTCCTGTTTTTATTAAGTGGTGCGAGATAGAATTGAAAAATAGTCGCCAGTGTTGCACGGCTCAAGAAACATTTGAAAATTAGCATCTGTAATCAATTTTATGTAGGCATTATTCTCCATCAAAACACTTTTCTCTATTTTCCCTTTCCCATTATCATTAATTTGCTGTTATGTTTTAAAAATTAAAATCTACTTGTTATATATTTATGCACTGTGTGGGTGACCTGCTCTACATGGTTTGTACGGATACCGTTATTTCTCCAGGTGATCTACCAGTATGTTTTTATAGAAAAAGAAATCTAGATTAAACTCGCAAAATTTCGCCTTCTTTTAGGAAGAGATTTTCCAGAAGATAATACTGGTGCAAAAAAAAAAAAAAAAAAAAAAAAAAAAAAAAATCCTGATCTGCAAAATTAAACGAGGCGTACGAACCATGCTCTAGAGCCATAGATATTACCATTTACCCATTTCCTTTTCTAATACTATTTAAGGTTCAGAAATTTTATTGAGCTGGTACTACCACGTATTGATATTTTAAACATATTTTAGGTTAAATATGTTCAAGGCAGTCATATTTAGATGCCCTCTTAAGTAGTTTCACATGTAAAAGTTTCTTCATGTGACATATAGCAGAGCGAATAGAAATTCAAAAGAAGGCTCACCAAATGAATAATAGAAACGGTTGAGAAAAAATTGTAAATACACTAATAACCAGAAAAATTAATAACATTTTGAAAAGTAGGAAAAAAAAATTCGTTAAGGTGATTGGGGAGAAGTTCTAAGTTATTTTTAATAATCATTTATATTATTATTCTGGCTTTGATTCTATTTCAAACTTTTGAATGGGAGCTTTTTTAAAAATCAACCAAAAAAAACCCACTTTTGTAAAATTTTACTTTTAAATTTTAAAAGTACAGTAATACCTTGACTTACGTCAGCAATTCGTTCCAAGACCAGCGACGTAAGTCGAGGTACATTTAGATAAGAAAATAATTATAAGTAATAAAAATTCTCCAAAATCTAACGAACATATTCTATTGCATTTAGGCATTATGTTACATATATTTTACATTAGCAGAAAAATGTGTTTGCAATGCTAGAATTTGGAATATATAAACAAGTTGTAAACTTACAATTTAGTGTTAATCTAGCTGCTCCATTCGAATCTTTGGGAATGCGAAAACATTTTGCAATGAAGTTTAAACTGACGGAATTTTCTTTTTTACTTTTAGAAGCTCTTTGTAACAGCAGAGTGAGTTTTCTATGCTTTTTCTAGTGACTTTTTTTATTTGTTCGTCACTATCACGTGACTGTCGCGGGAAAGTTTCCCTCCATAGAACCAAAAGTCTTCAAAAAATTTCAAAGTGCGCTTAATTAAGGATTTTTTTCCGGGCCAGACGACGCAAATGCGGGTGACGTAAGTCGAGGGACCATAAGCCGGGATACTACTGTATTTATTTTGAACAGGTGAACAGGTGACGATTTGATGGGGTACCCAGTAGCAGTGCTACTCCATTCCCTGTAGATGAGTACATGTTTATCATATCATAGACGAGGGATTAAATTTTGAAATTTTTATATAGTATATTTACAACTATTGTCTAAACCGTATTATTTTTAATAATTCTTCACATTATTATTCTAGATTTGATTCTATTTCAAACTTTTGACTGGGAAGTTTTTTTAAGTTCAACAAAAAAAAGCACTTTTTTTGAAAAATTTGCAAGTATTTATTCTAAAACGTCTAATACGCACTAATAATAATCTCGAAGCAGCCGGAGTCGTTTGGTAGCTTCAGAGTTTTAAGCGATACCGTCACGGTTTTCGATGTCTTTATTTTGTGCAATTTCCCTTTTAAATTTGTCCGGTTTCAATTTTTGATTTTTTTTTTCAAACTGGCTTCCGCAAAAGAGTCTGAATAATAGTAGAATAAAGTTGCTGCGGACGGAAAGAAGCCGCTCGCCGTGGCGGTTTAAGTATACTTAAGTTTAAGTTACATTTCCTGCGTTATTGATGCCTTGGATTCTTTTACCCTTTTTACTTTCTTCTATCTTCAGTAGAAGAAAGTATTGTAAACGAAATTTTTTTTACTTCCAGTTTTCGACAGATTTATACGTTTTAGGGGGTCACACATCCTCAAAAACATGTTTATACAAAATTTATTAAGCTTATTATTACAATGTCTAGTAAGTAATAAGTCTAAAACGGTACTTGAAAAAAAAAAACGAATGGATGAGTTAAAAATTTGGAATTGTCCCCCGAAAAAGGCAAATTGCCCGTCAGTGGGACGTACGGAGGAATAGTCCCTAATATACAACACGTCGGATACAGAATTTATATCCGAAAATTTTACGTTTCCCTGTAAATGAACGATAAATGTTATGCACACCATATTCTACTCCAAACATCTTGCCGTAAACCTCAGTAATCACTTTCTTCACGTCTAAAATAGTGCAACATAAGTAAAATACGATGCGAACAGTCATGATATAAGCAATATCTTTTGTGTGGCTCTGTAAATGAATGGTAAATGCTTTGCACATCGCAATCTACAAAAAGCATTCTTTTTTTCATATCAGTTTCATTGTAACAGATTAGCATCATTAATATACACTGCAAACTATTTTTCTTCATAGACCAATAATATAACAAAATACTTCTGAGTTCCCCTGTAGGCAGAACTTGACTTGAAACTGGAAATCTGACGACTGGTACTTTTAAGGGGACCCGGTAAACTCTATCTTGGCCATGTTAAAATACACCAACTTTATGTACTTTTTTCTCAGAAATAGCAAAAGACAGATGTCTAGATTATTTAGAATAGTTTGAATAACTTGCTTTACATATTTTAGCAGACCATTTTCTTTCTAAGTGAAACTGAAAATTAATTATTCATTATTTATTGAAAGACTTTTTTAAATTAGCATTTTTGGTAAGATTTCACTGCCTAAAATAAGTAATTTTCGACAAATCATTAAATCCCCGCTTTAAAGTATGCACTATACCATAATATAAGCATTTAGAAAAATCTGAGTTCTTAAGTTTAATAGATATTGAAAAAAAGAAACACAAACTTGAAGTTTTGAGAAAAAGTCAATTAAAGTTGTGAAGCAGTGTTGCCACTGGACTATTTTTTTTAATTCTGATTTCTTGATTGGCACCACTTTTTTGAAATAATAAAATTCGCTTTATTTAATAACATATTAATTAAGGCGAAAACAGTGGGAATTTTACCACTTCAGAAAAGCGGTGCCAATCAAGAAATCTGAATTTTAAAAAAGTAGCCCACTGCTGTGAAGTGCACTTAGAAAGAATGAAAAAATCCAACACTTTATATATATATATATATATATATATATATATATATAAAGTGTTAATGGTGTAATACATAGTGGGTGTAATAGATCGTTGAAAAGATAAAAGTTTAAACTATTTAATGATATAAAAAAGTAAAAATCGATTTTTTTTTTGTCGAATTTTGCTTAATCGGTCCCCTTAACCCTCTCGCTTTGCAACCCGAGATTTTCTCGGGGATGCATTTTTTCGTCTGATTAACCCTCCTTGATTATTCCCACCAATTTTTTTTTTCATTGTAAATTTTGTCTTATTTAATCGGAGAATTTTCTCATTTAAATTATACAAAAATTTTTGTTTTGAAAAACCGGTGACAAAAGAATAAAAATTCTTAAAAGACGCTCGTCGCGAAGTTATTTTGATAAAACAATTGCGCAGCGAGAGAGTTAAGACTCAAAGACTTATTCAAAGACTCTTTCAAACTTAGACTTAGAAAATATCAGATTTAGAAAGAGATATTTTTACAGTATAGCAGAAAGCCTTTTACTTTGCACACATCACATTGTGACATGCCAGGAAAATGACAATCTGAAAGTTTAAGTCTTTTAATTGCTTTATTTTTGTGCTATTATGAATATAATATGTCTTGAAACTACTTCCAAGAATATTTTTTATTAGACTGTAAAAAAGAAAATTGCGTTATGTAACATTTCATAGACATTTTATTGTGTGGGCTGCAATTTTCGTATTTTGTGATATTGTCCCTTATGCGTTAATGCTACAAATGGTTAACCTTTGCTGCACAGGCGTCATTGAAATTTTTAATGCCCGTAACATATTCAGCATTTTTTAACTTACTTAAGCTGCCAATTCTACGATTAGAAAAAGTTAAAATTACGGTTATAATATTCTGGTATTAAAAAAATAAAAAAAACACGCATCTTGTATAGAATATATACCAGGGTGGCTACAGATCAGGTAAAAAGATATAAAAAAAAGAGGCTAACATGAGTAATCACTTTCAGGAAAAGTTCGACTGATATCATCGCGCGATTAAATTAAGTGAATTTTTCTATAAGAAGATACTGGTATTCACCTCTTTTTTTGACCATATTTCCCCTTGATATGTAGCCACCCTGTATACGTGACACCCGTTCTGAAGGGGTTAAAGCAGTCATGTCAAACTCTTGGCCCGCAGGCTACATTTGTACCGCTGACAATTTATCAATAACCCGCTAAACCTTTGACATTTTCCCTTTGATTTAACCCTTAAATGCGCGATTTTTTCTTTTGTTTCGAAAAAATTATATATGATTCTCTGAAAGGTTTATTACACAGGAAAAATAATGAAAAAAATTAGAGATACATTTTTCGTATAGTAATACGTCAATCTTTTCTTCTGTTGCACATCTGCAGTACAAGTAAAAACTACTGTCGTGTGGCTGTTTTACGCTAAAATATTGCAAATTAGCAAATATTTTAAGAAGTGTGTCTCCAAATACCTCATTTTACACAATTATTTATTTTATAAAACTTAACCTTTAACCCTTTAATTCCCAGGATAGAATACTTTCTATAAATTACGTAGTTCAGAAAATCTGGCCCCACCATTGGCGAAGAGCTTCTGCTCTCATAGCTGGTAGACTGGAGGTGCTGGATTCGATCCCAATTGCGCCCGTCGACCTAATCGGTCAGAGTTTTCTTCGAACCTCGGATTTCCAAGCGTAAATACGGGTTATGTTCCCTTAGAAAGGCCACCACTTTAGGCGCCCCGCCCCCTACACACACACTTTGGGCCTATTTCCCTCGTGTTGATAAGTGGTCGCTAAAAATCAACTTCAGAAAATCTGACTTTACACCAGAAAGTTTCAATGATTAATTTCGCTTTATTTAAATGCGGAATGTCTGTTATTAATCAAAGCAAATATTGCTATTTTAATTTTCTGGTGTGAATTAGGTGTATACGGATTAAAAAAACCTGTTAAATTCATAAAGCTGCTGTTTGCATATATGCAAAGCTGCGCACTAAAGGGTTACATTTTAGTGTACATTTATTAAATTATATAGGTGCCATTCTGATCTACTACTTTCTTCCATCTGTCCACAAGTCTCATACTGCCTTCTTTCCAAAACATTTGTGATTTGGTGGGAAAATACTTATCAAGATGCTTTTTTATGTCATTTAAAGAGTCAATTTTTTTTTTTTTTTTTTGGGGGGGGGAGAGAAATTTTGAGAAAAAGATACAAAGAGTAGTCGGGCGGAGCAATGTCCGGAGATTAGTGAGGGAGAGGGGGACAGAATGTCTCAAACGAATGCAAGGAGTTTGTTTTTGACACTGAAAGTTTGTTCTAAAAGCAGTGTTGCCAGTGGGTTACTTTTTTTTTATTCATTTTGCTTGATTAGCACCACTTTTTAAAAATTGTATAACAAACCTTATTTTCGTCTTATTTAATCTGTCTTTAAATAAGGAGAATTTCACTAGTGTAAAAAATTGGTGGCAATGAAACAATCTGAATTTTAAAAAAGTAGCCCACTGGCAACACTGCCCAAAAGTTTCATTTTCAATTCGCGTGATATTTTTAAATTAATCTCGCACCACTTTTTGAAAATAAAAATATTTTACATATACGTTGCCAACATCTGCAAAAGAAACATGAATAGTGCTAATTTTTTTTCTGTTTTTAATCCTTCTCTTTTAATATAGTAGTTTTTTAACTACAGTTAGACCATTTATTATAAGTCTTTAAAATCTCTATCAATTTTTTACTCATCTTAAGTCTTAACTTATTTTTTAACTTTAATACTTTTCTATACTTTAACTGTATAATTTTTCATTAACTTTCTTAATTTTTACTTTTAAGTAAATCTAAACTACAGTTTAACTTATCCCAATGGCTCACAAAACATAAGCATAGTTTCCAACCTTTCACTAATCTTCCGTAATATCTGGATTAATTTGACCCAGGTTAACCACTTTCGAACCAGAAAAATTATTTCTTGAATGTTTATTTATTTAATTCAAGGTTTCTATGTGGAACATATTTAATTTGTTTCTTCAAAAAATTTCTGGTTCGAAACGTATTAAACCAGGGTCAAATTAACGCACATATTACGGAAGATTAGTTTGAGGTTGGCACCTATGCATAAGACATTTCATTTCCTAGACTGGGTTTTAAGCTGATATCAGCTAAAAAAAACCTCGATGCTGTTCACCTGTTCAAAAGAAACACACTATAAAACGTATTTCTTAAAATAGTGAAACGAATTGAATATAAAATTAGTTTCAATTTTCTTTTTAAAATCGACACGAACTTTCCGGACAATCCAATATTATGAAGTAACGCGAAGAAAAAACTCAAACCGTACACAAAACCGTAAAAAAAAATACAAAGAGTTTTATGTGGAATTTAGTTTGCTCCGATTAACTGCTGGTAACTAAAACAAAATGTATTTGGGGGTTACCCTTAATAGAAGACTTACTTGGAATAAATACTTTATCAATGTTTGAGCTAAAGTCGCCAGAATCTCTATTATCTTTTGCCTCTTCTTAAAAGTGACACACTTTCCATTAAAAATAAACTTATATTATATAACGCTTGCTATAGGTCTGTACTAACTTATGCCTGGGGGATTTGCATGCAATATAAATGATCTCTACCGTGCTCTTAATAAAAGTCTACGTATTATTCGTAATGGTTATCAGTACCTTCGCAATACTACTACCCGCAGGGATCTTAACACCATTTCATTAAAAAAAAATAATTAGCCAACTTGCTAAAAACATCCAAGAATTTATTTAATGAGCTAAAAAATTTTAAGAAAAAGAAAACAGTCGGGCTGGCACGAACTTTCTGGACAACTCAATATATAAATTTTATGCGATATTGTGATTATTGTTTTATGCTTTCTACTTCAGTAAAAATGATAATATTATTACAAAAAATATACCAAACAAGAAATTGAAACAAATTAGAAAAACTCACCAGGATATATGTTTTAAACATAAACACTTTATGCATGACGTTTATGCAGCAACAAAAACAAAGTTATTTTCTTTATGTCACATGCTAAAATGTCAATAAAAATCTTCTTTATGGCACCGTTTCCTAGGTTTTACAAGGTATTTAATAGTTCCTTTCCTTTACAAAAGAATAGACGATGAATAACTGTACCGTAAAATCTTTACTTCGAAATGAAGACAGAAATTCCCTATTGTTAGGGATTCCACATTACCGCCAGGGAAAAATGAATGATGATATATATGTCTACATGTTACTGCAATTTTTGAGGCTGGATATTTATTGAACCATGAAATACGAAAATAGTTGTACATTGGAAAATTAATTATCTTTCTTACTTTGAAAGGTTAAATTTCAGGAAAGTCAAACAGTTACCTTATAAACTTGTAAATACGTCGACCACAAAATTAGAGAAAAAAAAAATCTAATTCCATTTTAACACCAGTATTTTCATATACAAATCTTCTTATTTAATCGCAGAAAACATGACAAATTGTGCAATTAAATAGGTTGAAGTAAACTACTAAAAAATATAGCTATTTAAGCGGAAGGACACATTACTTTTCTTGAATTTTCAGATCGACTTATGCGCGAGTATATAAGTTTTATGAATAGTTTTATACGGCGTGTGAAATAATCTCTTTAGTCGATGAATTTCTCTTACTTTTTTCCGTATTAAAATTCAAAACTGAGAAAATGTTATGCCTTTCTTTAATTAATTTTAAAACTTAATGTTAACTAATTTCTCAATTAAATAATTGTCTGAGCGAAGCGAAGGCTAATACTCAGCGAAATATTACTGTCCGGACACTTTACTACTTCGATGGATATTAACGCCATGTCCTACTAAAAAAAAAGCCTAATAAAAACCTTTCGTCAAGCATAACTCAAAAAATATTTGTCGGATTTCGTTTCTGATTGCACCAGAAGGTACCTATGAGGGTCGGCTACTGAATGCACCTACTATGAAAAATAAGTTCCAAACCGTTTAAAAATTATATAGAAAAAACTCTTAAAAAAGCACAATGTATCTGCATACGTCACAGAAATTTGGTGTGCGTCACTTTCACCGTTTGATGTTTTCGTAGACAACTGGTTTGAACACATGGAGCAAATAAAAAAAAATACGCACGCAGTAATATTAAATAGATTAGTTTCAACCACGTGATCACAAACCTTGCAACAACCCGTGGCAACCAGTTTTGGTGGGCAACCAAATAATAATACAGTATTCCGTACCACGGTGACCGTTTTTAACCTGTTGTATAAAATCTGACATGTCGTATGACATACAATTGTGGATGATTAAAACAAAAGACATGAGTGTTTATTGATCCGGGAGGTTATCTTTCTCTGGATGTCTGTCTGTCTATCATACAGCATGCAATTTTCTTGTAAAGGATGATATTATTATGCAGTAAAACCTCCATAACGGACACACCCGATTAATAGACACCTCTATTTAGCGGGCATTTTTTCGATTACCAACCCTTAAATAACTGTACATTTTTTACTCTAAGTAGCGGACACCTCCAAATAGAGGACAAATTCTGCCCTCCCGAAGTGTTCGCTATTCAGAAATTTTACTGGTAAAACCTCCATAGCGGACACACAAGATTAGCGGATACCTCTATTTAGCGGACATTTTTTCGATTACCAACTCTTAAATAACTGTACATGTTTTACTCTCAGTAGCGGTCACCTCTAAATAGAGGACAAATTCTGCATTCTCGGGGTGTCCGCTATTCAGAGGTTTTACTGTATATAATATTGATAATTATTTTACAGGGCCGCACAAAAGAATAAGAATATATGAAACGAATATAAACTAAATTCGGGATTGGTAGATCACTGATGGTAATGTAATTTTAGGGTGTTGTCACAGTCATCCGCAGTATGTTTTTAGAGTTTCGTTCATCTAACGAAACCCTACCTGTCTCACTCCTTTGTCTATCTGTTTGTCCGTCTGTCACAGAGCCCGTTCTCAGAAACTATATATTTCGGAGACTTGAAAATTTGCATACTTATAGCTGAACACCACACATCAAACGGCAAATAATAAAATTTTGAAAAAGTCTAATATTTAACACTCTGGGCTCTAACTTGTGTATTTTAAGCAATTTTTCTAACTCAGCCCCTAATTTAATTAAGTTGGAGACATGAAATTTTGCATACTTATAGCTGAACATCTCACATCAAACGACAAATAATAAAATTTTGAAAAAGTCTTAATATTTAAACATTTGGGCTCTAACTTGTGTATTTAAAGCAATTTTTATAACACAGCCCCTAATTAAGTTGGAGACATGAAAGTTTGCATACTTATAGCTGAACACTTGCGATAACACGATAAATCATAAAATTTTGAAAAAGTCATATTTAACCCTCCGGTCTCTAACTTTTGTATTTTAAGCATTTTTTCTAACTCAGCCCCTAATTAAGTTGGAGACATGACATTTTGCATACTTATAGCTGAACACCTCACATCAAACGACAAATAATAAAATTTTTAAAAAGTCTAATATTTAACCCTCTGCTCTCTAGCTTATGTATTTTAAACAATTTTTCTAACTCAGCCCCTAATTAAGTTGGAGACATGAAATTTCGCATACTTATAACTGAAATCTTCACATCAAACGACAAATAATAAAATTTTGAAAAATGTATAATATAGAGGGGTATCTCCAACCCAGAGGGTAAAATATTTAACCCTCTGGGCTCTAACTTATGTATTTTAAGCAATTTTTCTAACTCATCCCCTAACTAAGTTGGAGACTTGAAAGTTTGCATACTTATAGCTGAACACTTGCGATAACACGATAAATCATAAAATCTGATATTTAACCCTCTGGGCTCTAACTTTTGTATTTTAAGCAATTTTTCTAACTCATCCCCTAACTAAGTTGGAGACTTGAAAGTTTGCATACTTATAGCTGAACACTTGCGATAACACGGTAAATCATAAAATTTTGAAAAAGTCATATTTAACCCTTAGTCTCTAACTTCTGTATTTTAAGCAATTTTTCTAACTCAGCCCCTAATTAAGTTGGAGACATGAAATTTTGCATACTTAAAGCTGAACACCTCACATCAAACGATAAATAATAAAATTTTGAAAAAGGTCTAATATTTAAGCCTCTGGGCTCTAACTTATGTATTTTAAGCAATTTTTCTAACTCATACCCTAACTAAGTTGGAGACTTGAAAGTTTGCATACTTATAGCTGAACACTTGCGATAACACGATAAATCATAAAATCTGATATTTAACCCTCTGGGCTCTAACTTATGTATTTTAAGCACTTTTTCTAACTCAGCCCCTAATTAAGTTGGAGACATGACATTTTGCATACTTATAGCTGAACACCTCACATCAAACGACAAATAATAAAATTTTGAAAAAGTCTATTATTTAACCCTCTGGGCTCTAACTTGTGTATTTTAAGCAATTTTTCAAACTCAGCCCCTAATTAAGTTGGAGACATGAAAGTTTGCATACTTATAGCTGAACACTTGCGATAACACGATAAATCATAAAATTTTGAAAAAGTCATATTTAACCCACCGGTCTCTAACTTCTGTATTTTAAGCAATTTTTCTAACTCAGCCCCTAATTAAGTTGGAGACATGACATTTTGCATACTTATAGCTGAACACCTCACATCAAACGACAAATAATAAAATTTTGAAAAAGTCTATTATTTAACCCTCTGGGCTCTAACTTGTGTATTTTAAGCAATTTTTCTAACTCAGCCCCTAATTAAGTTGGAGACATGACATTTTGGATACTTATAGCTGAACACTTCACATCAAACGACAAATAATAAAATTTTGAAAAAGTCTATTATTTAACCCTTTGGGCTCTAACTTGTGTATTTTAAGCAATTTTTCAAACTCAGCCCCTAATTATGTTGGAGACATGAAATTTTGCATACTTATAGCTGAACACCTCACATCAAACGACAAATAATAAAATTTTGAAAAAATCTAATATTTAACCTCTAATATTTTGTCTCGCGCAATTTTTAAATTTAAACTGTTTTGCAATACTATTTTTTGTTCATTTTGCATAATAAGTGTAATGTGACGTAATTTGTTCTATTTCAGATTTCTAACGCATGTTAATGAATTTATTTTACAATATCCTTTCTCTTTTAAAATTCACATCTAAATATAGTTTTTATGGCGTAATTTCCAATAAGTGCCTGTTTTTTATACCTAATTATTTAATTCTAATTTGAAGGTTTTTTCTGTTTATAATAGTAACGTGTAAATAATTTTTTTATTTGAAGCAAACATTATTGTTTGAGCTGTTTATACAGTTGGCAACAGTTTAAATTAATACCATTTTCTAAAATATGTAAAAAATATCTATCAAAATGCTGAATATTTGAATTTAAAATAGAAATAAAACCTCAAAAAATGAGTCAAATTAAAAAAAATAATGAAATCTGCAGACCGGGATCTTCTATTGAATAAAATGATCTAAAATGATTAAATTCCCATGTATAGCTTTTGCTCTTATATATTTTTTTTTTTAATGGAACGATTTTGTCCAACTTTAGCATTAAATATCTCTTAAAATAATTCTTCGATTTGAAAACTGTATTCATTAGTGTGTTGATCAAACATTTCGCCATAATACCACCGATTTTCATATATTTGTATGCAATAGATTTCTTAGTATTAACGAAGAAAGACCTCCGGTCACAAAAAATTCAAAACCGGCGGCGGCGGTGACAGCGTTAGTTACTTTTTATAGAATAGAGAGATATATAAAAATGAAAACTTGTCTATCTGTCTGTTTGTAATTCTATAAAAAAATCCACAATTTGGAAGTCAAAATTGTGAAGAGATACGTACATGTGTATTACAACATGGCCGAGACAACTAAAGTAATCAGGAATCGAAATAACTTATAGTTAATTTTTAATTAATAAAAAACCACCAATTTAACAGCAATTTCTTATCAAATTTAAACAATTTTCGTTATAGCAGTTGCCAACAATTAAAAAACACAATAAAATTATTACTACAACAAATAATTTTCTACTGCAAGATTTCCACGTGAAAAATGAAAATGAAATAAATAGTTTGCCGAATTTAAAAAAAAAAGGTGAATATTACGTCATAACTTTTCTATTGCAAGATATTCACGTGAAATATGAAAATGAAATAAATGGTTTGACGAATTTAAATGAAAATGAATATAACTTCATAACTTTTCTATTTCAAGGTTTCCACGTGAAAGAGGAAAATATTACTCCATATTGGAAATATAAAAGGCATGGTGGATATAGTATAATGTCACATGAGTGTGAAAAATGTATTGAAGCATGATAAAAACCCGATTAGGGAAATATTGGCGTATTTTAACATTATTGCTCCAATTATAAATTGAAATAAGTTCATTTATAGCTGTATTCTTTTGCGTCTGTTATATACATTTATACATTTTTATATAGCGTTTTCATATGATTAATTCAACAAAATTTCGACTGCTTTTTTTAATGTTTGTTTTGTGTTGTATGTTAAATTTTGAAATTGATTTTTCAGAACAAACATCCTTCACATTCTGGGCAACGCCGGCACTTTAGTTTGTAACAGATAAATGGCTTTTGTATCTGTACATCTAATGCTAATATTATAAAGCGTTATAATATTATAAAGTATATAATATTATTAATTCTTGTACGTTTGTGAGGTGTTATCTCTGAAACTACATAGCGAACTTAAAAAAATGTTGGTGGCCATCTCTGCTCCGAAAAAAGACTATTTTATGTCAGTGCAAGAACCTACATCGCTGCAGGAGCAAAAAAGTTCTAAAATTGTGATTTCTGCGATATTGATTGGGTTAGAAACTTTAAATTTGGTGCGGTAGTTACTTTTAAGATGTAAATACTCGTAATGAACGCTCTCTAAAAGGTTCAATTTGACGGATAAACGTAAAAATTTCTAGAAAGGTTCTAAACTATGATTTATTTGGAATACTGAAATTTTTGGGATATTGTTGGGGTTAGAAACTAGAAATTTGGCATGGTAGTAATTAATAAGATGTAAATGCTCGTTGTAGAACGAATTCTAAAAAATAGAAAGACTAAACAAAGCGGAAAAAGATCTAAAGATGATCTAAGTAACGAAGAACATGGAACTGTTAGGAATATAAACATGAAAATTGACATGGCTGTATTTATCATGACGTAAATTCTCGCAATAGAACAATTTCTAAAAATGTCGCTATATAAAACAGTGCAGAAACAAAAAACTTTCAAAAATTTTCTATTTCTCTGTTACTGCTGAGCCCAAAATCTTGAAATTTTGCTTCGGGTTAGTTTTAAAATATACAATTGTCTCTATGAATGGTTTCTAAAAAATTTAAAATTTAAATAGATGAAATTAACGGAAAGCGATCTCAATTACCATTAATTTGGAATTATTAGGTACAGCAACTTTAAATATTTCATAATGCTTCATTTCCTCCGCGAAACATGCGATTTAAATGCAACAAAACTGATAGATACCCACCTAGCATTAAATAAATTGTGTAAATATTGAATAAAGACCTGTATGAAACAGTGCGTAGGTTGCCCGAAAGTACTTGTTAAAGTGTTCCTTCTCTAGTCTTTTCTCTCTCTCGCCAAGGCCACTAACAGAGGGAAGTGCCGTTTTAAATGTGATATGAATTTTTTATCCGATTCATTTTTCTAGACATTTTATCGTAAGGTCATATTCTCAATCATCATTAGTAAATTTTTTATATATTAACTTATTCTGGTGAAATTTTGTAATCGGGTTCATATTGGCGTATGTTAGCTTGCATGATTTGCTGAATAAATATGTATGGATTTGTAAATTACTTCAAATGACACTTTGACAGCTCAAAAGTTATGCAGACGATATATTCAGATCTTGTGTCATACTTTATGCTGCAATCATTGCCGATTTCTTTTATTTAATACATGCTAAATACAGCTCAACTTGTGCAGAATATATTTGAAAACAAAACAATACAGCGTATGTAGTGGCCAGCATACACTCATCATTTAAATCCGATCGAGCATATCTAAAACACACTCTAACGAAGCATTGCATGCCACTTTTGATGTATTCGGTACTTTGATACTATATTAGATTTCGAGAAGATAATTCCTTAAATGTTATCGACAACCTCGTTGCATCCGTGGAAAACAGATATTGTACAATATTAACTATTCCGGGGGAGCACCCACCATATAAAGTATAGTCCATTCTTTTTAAACCTCATATATTTGTCATTTAAAGTTACTCAAATTGGTGCGGAGCGTCTGATTATGCTCTTGACATCATTTTATGCAGTTAAAATTCCGATATAAGTAAATGAGTGTTTCATTTTCTATTTTACTTTTAATATATTGCGTACTTTCAATTTTATATCCATGCATGGCTGTCTTGACTAGTTTGATTTCCCATTTTTTTAAACAGTGTATATGAATTTATATATAAGATTTTGTAATTCTACAATTCTTTTATTTTCATCATTTCAATTTTTCGCAGTATATGGACAATTAAAGATAACATCTCATTTTCTTTGCTTCCACATATTATTATTAAATCTATGTTCTCAGTAATATCGCTCAGACTAATCCCTCTGAGGGAAGTCCTAGTATAAAGAAAACTACTTAAAAGTACTGGTATTCAAATGGAAAAACAGGTTATTTTTCTAGAAAATTTAGGGCCGACTTATACGCGAGTATGTACGATATTTCAAAATAAATCTTCTCTCATTTTTAAACGTTTTATGCGGCGTGTAAAATAACTTCTTTAGTCTTTGTTCTCTTACTGTTTCCTATTTTAAAATTCAAAACTGAGAAAAATTTATGTCATTCTTTAATTGTTATTAAAATTTAATTTTAACTAATTTTTCAATTAAATCATGTCAAGATAACTACTCAAAAATGCCTATCCAAATGGAAAAACACGTTATTTTTCTAGAATTTTGGGGTCGACTTACCTAATATATACGAAATTTCAAAATAAATTTTCTCTCATTTAAACGTTTTATGCGGCGTGTGAAATAACCTCTTAAGTCTTTGAATTTCTCTTACTGTTTCCTATTTTAAAACTCAAAACTTGGAGAAATATGTGTCATTCCTTAATTGATATTAAAATAAATTTTAAGTAATTTTTCAATTAAACCCATCTTAAGAAAACTACTTAAAAATACTGCTATTCGAACGGAAGGACACGTTATATTTCTAAAATTTTAGGATCGACTTATGCCAGAGAATATGGGGCATTCTCACAATCTTTTGACTTTCATGTCCCTGAATAATAATTTTTATTTTAATACACTTTTTTGTGTTTTTTTTATTTCATATATTTGGAAACATCCCATTGCATGATTGCACAGCAATATTAACGAGATAAATAAGTTTTGGACGATGTTGTGGGTCCAAACACCTGGAAAACTCCTATACCGTCCCGTGTACCTGATGCTGATTTTTAAGTTTGGAGTTGTCTGGATAAAATTGTTTCAATAAAAATAATTCGATGTAATTTTTTTCTGAAACTGGAACTATTGTTTTATGTAAATAAGTAACTAAAAATTAGCCTGCACACATTTTTAGGGTTGTTATTATTTTTTAAACTCTGTCCCTAGGTTTTAGATTTTTTACCATCCCTCTTCTAAAATTATACAGAAAATCACTTGAGATGCAGCCACAGAATTTTTTTCAAGTTTTTCTCATGCAGAAGTATGCTAGAGAAATAATGTCTAAAATTCTTTGGCAGGAAATTTACTGTAGAATTTAAATCAGCATTTAAATATCAATTTCAAGCATCGTGGCTTTATTAGTAGTCTCACCGTCCCGAAAGTTTATTCCTGCACTTTTCGAGGTAAATTAATTTTTTTTAATTTAATCCAATGTAAATAACTGTTTCTAAAAATCAATGAACATTTTTACCGTTGAATTACCGAACATTGAACCGTTTAGTCTTATCATGATCTGCCTAAAACAGGTGGTAATTTCCTTGCTGTTCCATCCTTACCGTCCCTTTTTATCCCATTTCGTCCCTTTTCCCTATACCATCCCCCTTTTTTTTTTACATTACCGTCCCTTCTTTAACACCCCTTTAAGACAATGTTATACCAAAATTTTGTACTAAAAATACTACATTGTCATTATTTCTTATTTGGATGTCCTGTGGGTACTATGCAAATTCATTATAAGTAAAAATATAGAAGAAAATAAAAAGATTTTGTGGTAAAATAGTAAGAAAAATTAAACTCGCAAGTTTAACTTAAACCTCAGTTAAATAAAAAATTTTTCGCTTCTGACCATTTTTTCTTTATTTTGAATCATTAAGGCATTCGTCTATCAGATTAAAATGTTATTTTAGCAAGTTTAATTTCGCCAGATTTTTTCCCCCCAAAAGTCAAAAGATTGTGAGAATGCCCCATATACGATATTTCAAAATAAAGTTTCTCTGATTTTTAAACGTTTTATGCGGCGTGTGAAATAACCTCTTCAGTCTTTGAATTTTTCTTACTTTTTCCTATTTTATAATTCAAAACTGAGAAAAATTTATGTCACTCTTTAATTGATATTAAAACTTAATTTTAACTAAATTTCAATTAAATCATCTTAAGAAAACTACTCAAAAATGCTGCTATTCAAACGGGATAGCACGCTATTTTTCTAGAATTTTTGAGTCGACTTATACGCGAGTACACACCATATTTCAAAATAAAATTTCTCTCATTTTTAAACGTTTTATGAGGCGTGTGAAATAACCTCTTTAGACTTTGAATTTCTCTTACTTTATCCTATTTCAAAATTCAAAACTGAGAAAATTTTATGTCATTCTTTAATTGTTATTAAAATTTAATTTTAACTAATTTTTCAATTAAATCATCTTAAGGGGGTTGGTCACTCAGCTTCCGATTTTCCCTCATTAATATAAAGTCTATGGGCATTTGATGCGTTTCGTATATTTAAAATATCTCCTCGGGAAATTAATATTTTTAACTTCTATTTTTTGTGTACACTTCCTAAAAGATGTCTCTTTTTTTCTTAGTTCTCAAAATATTTCTAAAGTATAAATTCAATTTTATATGAAGTGTTGAAATCTTACTCACAATTCGCCCGCTTTTAACACATAAAATATTAAATTCAGCATAGATTTTAGAAATATTTTGAAAACTAAGAAAAAAAGAGACATCCTTCAAGAAGAGTACGCAGAAAAAAAGATGTTGAAAATATGAATTTCCCGAGAAGATATTTTAAATATACGAATGCATCAAAAGTCCATGGACTTAACATTACGGAGGAGAATTCCAAAGTTGAGTGACCAGCCCCCTTAAGAAAACTACTCAAAAATACTTCTATCCAAACGGAAGGACACGTTATTTTTCGTGAATTTTAGGGTCGACTTATGCGATAGTATATACGATATTTTAAAATAAAATTTCTCTCATTTTTAAAAGTTTTATAGGGTGTGTGAAATAACCACTTTTGTCTTTCTATTTCTCTTACATTTTCCTGTTTCAAAATTCAAAACTGAGAAAAATTTATGTCATTCTTTAATTGATATTAAAACTTAATTTTAACTAATTTTTTAATTAAATCATCTTAAGAAAACTACTCAAAAATACTGCTATTCAAGCGGAATAGCACGCTATTTTTCTAGAATTTTAGGGTCGGCGTATACGAGGTATATACGATATTTCAAAATAAAGTTTCTCTCATTTTTAAACGTTTTATGGGGCGTGTGAAATAACCTGTTTAGTCTCTGAATTTATCTTACTTTTTCCTATTTCAAAATTTAAAACTGAGAAAAATTTATGTCATTCTTTAATTGATATTAAAACTTAATTTTAACTAATTTTTTAATTAAATCATCTTAAGAAAACTACTCAAAAATACTACTATTCAAACGGAATATCACGCTATTTTTCTAGAATTTTAGGGTCGGCTTATACGAGAGTA
Source organism: Maratus speciosus (assembly GCA_963932465.1). Taxonomy (NCBI): domain Eukaryota; kingdom Metazoa; phylum Arthropoda; class Arachnida; order Araneae; family Salticidae; genus Maratus; species Maratus speciosus. Next base: position 217,629,184 of record OZ010799.1, on the reverse strand, counting down.
TATACGATATTTCAAAATAAAGTTTCTCTCATTTTTAAACGTTTTATGGGGCGTGTGAAATAACCTGTTTATAGTCTTTGAATTTCTCTTACTTTTTCCTATTTCAAAATTCAAAACTGAGAAAATTTTATGTCATTTTTTATTTGTTATGAAAACTTAATTTAAACTAATTTTTCAATTAAATCATGTTAAGAGAACTACTCAAAAATACTGCTATCTGCAAAATAAAAGGTGAGAAAATTTCGACAAAATCAGTAAAAGTCTGAGTGTTTCGTCACTGTTTCGCTCGCTTTCGGTACGCATATACTCCAAAAATTAAATTACGCAGGAAATAAAATGTCAAATAGCATATTACTTTCAATACAATATTTTTTCGCGATTATTTTCATTTAAAAATATAAAGTCAGACAAAATGGAGTTAAAGTTATAAAATCATGCAAATTTGAGGTTCATTTAAAATTATTATCACGGGCCCGGGCGCTCAGCTAGTTGTATATAAAAATGAAAATAAGAAAATTAATTTTATAATGGAATATTTAAAAAATACAAATGCTTTTTATGACTATATGTTTGGTAACGAAAATTGTGAATTTGAAGTATTGATTGATCTACACCCTTTGATTCCTTGTATTTAGTAAATCCCAGCTTTTCCCTAACATAGGGAAAAACTGTGCTTCATCAAGCGGACACAGTGGTCAAAAAGTAAACTTTAATATTAATAACATCACTGATTGTGCATCGTTACCAAGACTACAGTTACGGTACATAACCATAATTTCTAGCGAAGGCGATTAATCTGTTACGAGCTGTTGGACAAACAGTTATTTTTGTTCTCCTATTAATCAGGATAAAACGCTCTTTCCCTAGTTGCCAATAATATTAAATGATTTGACTTATTTGAACGCCATTTCATTACATAAGCATTCGACGTACTTTACAACCTAAAAATGGATATGATACTGAACTAGTTATGTAATTAAAATAACATAAAATCGCTACTGATGTTTATAAACATCTAAAGTTTTCTTAGATATTAGTAATATAGATATAGTAGTCGTATCCTCTTAACCCTTTTGCTGCGTAATTGTTTTATCCAAATAGCTTCAAAAATTGTGCATTTAAGAATTTTTATTCTTTTTTCACCGGTTTTCATAACAAAAATTTTTATCTAATTTAATCGGGAAAATGCTCCCATTAAATAAGGCAAAATTTACAATAAATAATAACTGGTGGGAATAATCAAGAAGGGTTAATTAGACGGAAAAATGCATCCCCGAGAAAATCTCTGTTTCCTCAGCGAAAGGGTTAACACATTAACTGCCAAAACTATAAAATAGGGATCTTCAACTTTGTTGAAAAACGATTTCCACCGCAAATTTTGACGGATAATCTTCGTTTTATTTGTAGTCAAATTTCTTGTTATTAAATTTACTTTATTACACCTATTCTATCATATTTTATGTTATTTAAATTAATTTCTTTCAATCTCTGCTGCTTTTCGTATCTCCAATTATTTTCCAAGTAGATCCGCTCCTTCTCTCGGATTAACCAATCAGAAATTTCTAGCGTTTCCTATATCTCTTATCGCTTCATTTCTCTATAAACGCATTTTTTTTTCTTATTTTCGCTTTATCCTATCTTAATTTAATTATAGTACAACTATTGTGCTATGGATAGACTTTATTTTTATGGCTCCTCTATGATGTGATAAATAATAACTCATCTACAGGGAGTGAAGTAGCACTGCTAGTACGTATCCCATCAAAGAAATCACCTGTTCACAAGTTATTAAATAAGGCAAATTTTTTAATTAAACAATAGTGATAGCTTGATAGATAATTTAATCATACGCAATTATTTTTACCGTTCCGTCAATGCAACACCAGCGGGTAATGAATTAAATATCTGCAAATGTGTATTTTGAAATATTTACTTCAACAATTGCAGACATTGAAAAATTGTTTACCTAAAATAGGGCTTTCAACAACTTAATCTCAGGTCACAGAGCTATTTCAGAATAGTAATCATTAACTCGTTAAATTTTTGTCATTGAATAAGGTGAATATTAATGTTTGGAAAAAGTGGTAACGCCGCACCCTGCTGTTTAGTTGTTTGAAACACCTATCTACAGCATTTTTTTTTTCATGTCAGAAACTTTCTGTTGTTACAGTTCAGTTCAATAACTCAAAACTTCGAAAACTCGATAACCCGAATAAATCGATATTTTATATGCAAAAGACTAGCATAATATATTTACTTTATTTCAAAATCAAAATTATTGGATAAAGATAAGTCGAAATCAAATTCACCATTTTGAACTAAAGTTTAAATAAAATGTTTAAACACGTTAACTGGCATGTGATGCGCCGATCATCGTCCGTACTTCTGAATGGATGCGCCATACGACTACAGGTGTGCCGATTTCAGTTTTACCGAAATTCCTACCAGAAGATTTTAATAGTAGTCTTTCCTGTATTTAATTTCTTCGAAATTCGCGTCGCTTAAACTTCTTTAATTCTTCGGCACCCGTTTTAAAGACTGTAATTTTCAACTAACTTAAGAGATGAAAATATGTGTTTGTATAAGGCGAATATTTCCGTTCAGAAATACTGGTGTTTTAAACAGGCTTGCCAGTTAAGCCTCATTTTTTACTTTCTTCTATCTTCAATAGAAGAAAGTATTGCAACCGAAATTTTTTTCGACTTCCAGTTTTCATCGGATTTAGACGTTTTGGGGTCAGAGATCCCAAAAATCGTGTTTATACAAAATATCTGTCTGTCCGTGTGTCCATGTATCGCCATTGTACCATCGAAAAGTGTATGAAGTTTTGAATAGAATTGAACCGAATTCTTTGTGTATATATTTCGCTATGGCCAGTAGGTCCTCCCTGAATTTAAAAAAACGCCTGAAGGAGGCGCTGCAATAGCGATGTCTGTGCTATTTCATTACTGTACCATCGAAAAGTGTATGAAGTTATGCATAGAACTGAACCAAATTTTTGTGCATGTTTTTGGCTATGACCAGTAGATCCCACCTTAATCTGAAAAAATTCCGCTGGAAGGGGGCGCTTTAATAGTCTGTGCCATTTTCATTATTGTACATCAAAAAGTGTACGAACCTATGCATAGAATTGAACCTATTAATTTCTTGTGAGTGTTTTTTTGGCTACGGGCAGCAGGTCCTTTTTCAATTTGGAAACATTCCGCCGGAAGGGGGCGCAGTAATAGCAATGTCTGTGCGATTTTCATTATTGTACCATCGGTTAGTACATGAATGTATGCATTTAATTGAACCAAATTTTTTGTCTATGTATTTGGCTGTGGCCACCAGTTTCTCCTTGAATTTGAAAATATTTTCCAGGAAGGGGCTGCTGTAATAACGATTTTTGTACCATTTTCTTTATTTGACCATTGAAAAGTGTATGAAGTTATGAATAGAATTAAATCAAATTTTTTGTGTCTGTGTTTTGGCTATGGCAGATCCTCCTTGAATATGGATGTATTCCGCCTGAAAGGGGCGCTGTGATATGTGTGTGCTTTGTATAATTTTCTCGATTTTCCAGAGTTCTGTTGTCCACTGTTGGCTCGTGCAGCGACGGGAACTCACGTCCTGCTAAGCCAGTTATTCACAAAAAGCATGTGTACAACATTTGATTTTAATATACAGCCGAACCTCGTTATCCCGACACTCTAAGGTCCAAGAAAAAGTGTCGCCATAAGCGGAGTGTCGCGGTAACCGGAGTTGAAAAAAATATGTTTATAAAAAGCTGTATTTTTAATTAATTTAGGACAATTTTAAATTCATAACTGATTTTACAGTGTTAAGCAATAAAACATTATTATTAAACTAAATAAACACAAAATAAAATTGAAAAGAATAAAAGTCAGATTTATGATGACCTTTTTTTTTTTTTATTGTTGCATTAAATATTGATGAATTAAGATTTGCTTATCCCTAGATGTGCTTCCTTTTTTCAATATTATACAATGAATTGTAATCAATATTCGTTGTTTGAGAAATGAGTGTTAGATAATTTCTGATCGTTTCAATGCAATGCAATGCTTCGGTTTTAGTCGGGTGAAAAACGCCGTGTAACCACAAGAAAGCGCCACCGGACCAGAACAAAAAGACTGCGAGTAGACTGATACGCCTATCTGGTGCTTAAGTGGGTCATTCATAGTGTCTGTGGGTTTATTTATTCAGATAAAGGATTAAAGTAAAATTTCTCATTTATCTCAATGGGTATTTTAGACACTCATGTGAAAAGTTTGGCTAAGACGTTTCTTACCGCTTAATTTCCGTGCTTATAATATGGATTATGAAAAATGAAATTTTTCCTAAATCGTCGGGATATCCGGAGTTTATTTACATTAAAACCCTATACAGAAAATCGGGACTTTGAAAAACTGACGTGATAAGCGGAGTGACGTGAAAACCGGGTGTCGGGAAAACGAGATTTGACTGTATATCATGATCGAAGTGAACTCATTTTTACTACGCTTCATTGACTGAAGCAGAAATTTAAGATGAAAATCAAAGTTGGTATAGTATTGAACTAATAATGTTGCAATATTAACATTTGTAACTACTTTTCGAAATATTAACCCTTTAGTGCGCAGCTTTACATATATGCAAACAACATTGTTTTGAATTTAATAGATTTTTTTTAATTCGCATATATCTAATTCACACCTGAAAATTAAAATAGCAATTTGCTTCAATTAAAAGACGGACATTGAGTATTAAAAGAATGCGAAATTAACCATTGAAACTTTCTGGTGTGAAGCCAGACTCTCTGAACTACGTAATTTCTAGAACGTATTCTATCATGGTAATTAAAGGGTTAAAGGTTAAGTTTTGTAAAATAAATAATTATATAAAATAAAGTATTTGGGGGACATACTTATTAAAGTATTTAATAATTTGCATTATTTTAGTGTGAAACAGTCACACGATAGTAATTTTTACTCATATTGCAGATGTGCAACAGAAGAAAAGATTGACGTATTATATGAAAAATATATCTCTGATTTTTTTCATTCTTTTTCCTGTGTAATAAATCTTACAGAGAATCATATATAATTTTTTCGAAATAAAATAAAAAATCGCGCATTTAAGGGTTAAGACGTATGAGATAGTAGAGAGTTTTGGGATTGGCACATCCAACTAGTTTATTCAGAAATTCGAAATTCTTAAATATATATATATTAATAAAATATAGATTGATAGATAGATATGCAGAGATTTTATGCGATGATTGATAAACATGCAGAGATTTTATGCGCTGCTATGCGTAACGATGTAAGTATTTATGGACACATGTGTTATTCTGTTTGACCAAGCATGTTATCTATTTAAATATGTTTTAAGAATTTTAATTTAGACGTATCTTTATGCAAAACTATTTCCTTCTTTCTTTCTCAGCTTTCTTCTCACGTGCTTAAACGATCATCTACTTATGGTTTACTTGCACATACGTAATCACTTTTCAGCATAGGAAATTTATCTCATAAATTATCTTGTAATTTCTCATGTAAAAGTGTTATAAAAATGTAGACATGCTTGGTTTAAGTGATGTCATCACTGAAAGATTGATAGTCAGTGTTTTCTTGAGATTTGAAAATCTGCTCATAGAGATTGATCAACCTTTAACGGACGGTTGCATTAAATACATGATTCTATATTAATATTCCATTCCCACCACTATATTTTAATAGTAAATTTCTCTTGCATGTGTCAAAAGACTAGCGCTCCCTAAGCACAGGGATGTCATGTCATGTCAAGTTAAAGCGTTTCTTAAAAGAAAAAAGAAAAGCGGTGACAAATAAATTTGGCTGCATTGGTCCGTTAAGGGTTAATTATTTGCAAAAGGGTCATTCCATGTCACGTGTTGGACAGCTTTTTTACATATTATTCTTTTTGAAAATACGGTATTATGTCAAATTAAAACAACTATGCTATTATGAAAATCTAGGGTTTTTTATTATTTTTAATCTATATTTTATATTTTAATAATTTTTTTCTGTATCTAAAGACATAAAAATATATATTTTGTGACAATAGAGGAAAATAACGCAAAGGCATGCTTAGATTGTGCAAAGATTATCTGATTCTTCCACATTCTTTTACAACGTTTTTCTGTTATATATATATATTGGGCATTCGGAAAGTCGTGTCCGTTTGGGAAAATCAATTCATACCGGAAAATTTTATCAGGTAATTATTAGACATTAGATATCGGAATCAATGTCTAATAATTAAATCATATAATTTTCCGATACGAATTGTTTTTTCCAAATGGACACGACTTTTCGAACGACCCAATAATTGCTTTCCATACTCTCATTCGACCATTTAGAGTTCTTATTCGTAATTAAGCATGTTATAAAATGCATGTAATTATATTAGATGTGTATATGTAAACATAAAAATAAGAAAAAGTTGTACGTAAATCTAGTGATAATGAATAAAAATATGGAAAGTCTAACATGAAGGCAATTAAAAAAAATACACTGCAGTAAACTCTCTGTAAGGCGGACTCTGTGTAAGACGGAAATCTGTCTAACTCGGAAAGATTTTCAAGTCCTTGTGAATCCATAGACATAGAATAAAATTTGCCTAAGGCGGAATATTGTCTACTGCGGAAAATTTTCTTGGTCCCAATCGCTTCCGCCTTAGACAGAGTTTACTGTATTTATCATTTTAAACTCTTCTGCGTAAATAAATATCTGGAAAAGAGCAGTTTAATAATAATAATAATAATAATTTATTTGATATAAAATTTAAACTGACGAATCTGTCAAAAAATATACCATGTTTTTGTTCTATCGGGGGCACGTGTCATTGTTTTATTATAATATGTTTTTCTTTTTTAAATAATCATGATTTAAAACCTTGTTGTATCATTTTCTTTTTCATGTATTTTAATCATTCTATTTAATAAATCACGCGCAATTATTAAAATGATTTCTAGCGTTTAATTTGTATTCCAGCTGTTTGCGCAACTAATATTTCAAATATCACATCTTTAAAAATTCTACTTTAAATTCTCAATCATGTATATTACTGTAAATCATCAAAAGATGGCAGCACGAGCAACATTTTTGAGGAATGTGCCCTTTATTTGCTTTCAAGTAGAATGAATTTTATATGATTTCCAGGACATCACTGAGAAATAGTTACCAGGGATGTACAGAGTTGAATTCAGACTCTTTTTTCCGGTATATGGGGGTATACGCCGTATACCCTCTGGATTTTTTTCAAGGAACACCGTATACCCTCTGTTTCTCAAGAAAGCTTATAGTTTATGCACTCTAGGGTATACGCTCTGCCTTGAGCGTATACCTTCTGCTTAGAGCGTTTACCCTCTGTTTTTTTTTTTTTTTTTTCGACTACATCACTGATAGTTGCATAAATTGTGCGTTTTATTTTGGAATGGGGAACATAAAATCCATCCACCAAGCACTTGAAAGATTTTTTTTTAAGTGAAACATTATCCGCTTATTTCCCTTTAACCTCTCGAAGTGCGGTGAGATATTTACATACCACTTAATTTTAATCAAGATTTATACCAGAGTTTTTAAACAAATTTTACTTCAATAATTTTGTTTAAAACACAAAGGCCATACAATTACGTTTTCTTATTTACAAATAAAATATTTCGAAAGTTCTTGTGCGAACTGAAAATAAAAAAAAACACAACTGTTTGACAGTGAAATGGTTTAAAGTTGGATGAAATGAATGTTCGCATGGTATGCAAAGCTTAAAATAACTACAATAAACAGATTATTAAGAAGTTTAATAATTATAAAGAAGGAGCCTGGTGCAATATAATAGAAGCGTAAAAAAATACAACGTTAAAAGCACCAAAAATTTTAAATTTTAAGCATATGGGTTTCATGCTTAAAATTTAAAATTTTTGGTGCTTTTAACATTGTATTTTTTACGTTTCTATAAGAAGTTTATTAGTTTTGTATGTCATAAAAAGATGGCAGCACGGTCACCTAATTTCGCGATTTGTTACTTCTTTTCAGTAGAATGAAAGTTCCATCCTTCGTAAGCGTTGATGCAAGGCCGAAACTAGACTTTTTTGCTCCCGGGGCAAACATGGATTTTGGCGTCCCGCCGCCGCTCTCTTCCGCAAAATATGTTTACAAAGAGAATTTTACTAATCTTATAATAGCCGACTTATTTTAAAATTTAAAATATGTAATACTGAACTACGTAATCTACAATGGCGGATCCAAGTGGGAGGTCACGGGAGTCATGCCCCCCCCCCCCTCCCCCTCTGAACACCAACAAAAATATTCTGAAGATCATTTTTAAAGTGAAATATACAGTAGAGTCTCGATTATCCGAGTTTCCGCTTTCACCGAGTTATTTTCTTCTGATGGGCTGATGGCTTCCATTATTATGAAACAGCCATTATAAATGAAGTGTTAGGTGAAGATGAAAGAGCAGTCGTAAAAAGTTAGAACTTTAATTTTCTGGTCAGGAATAAAAAAAAAAAAGGGGCCATAATTTTTTTTTTTTTTTTTTTTAATTATGGCCATTTTTTTTCTCATTCTGACCAGAAATTCAGAGTTCTAACTATTTACGACTGCTTTTTCATCTTTACCTAACAGTTCATTTATAATGGCTGTTTCATAATAATGGAAGCCATCAGCCCATCAGAAAAAAAATGATCCATTCCAAAGGTATAATCCTTCATTTGCGGCCCTTCGTTCTGGCGTCCGGGGCACATGCCCCCTCTGCCCCCCCCCCCCTTAGTTTCGGCCCTGGGTTGGTGGCACGGCCATAGCAAGCCTAAGAAATGTGGAGGGCCTAATATCCATACATAAATATATGAAGGTAAACGACTCGGTCAAAAAATTCACTTATTATATTATTATAATCATTTTTTTTTTCTTCGATGATAATTAAGTCTGCGACTCAACAGTTTCTTATATTGACAACTCATGACATTTTAGTGCATTAAAAAGATGTTTTAAAAGTATCAGCTACAAGCTGTGTCGAATCAAGCCAGAAAGTTTAATTATTTCAGCTACCAGTAGTATTCCAAATTTCTTATAACTGAATCTCTTCATGATTTTTTTTTTCATCGAAAGCAGATGGCAGCACGAGCAACAAATCTGTGTGTTTGCCCGCTTTTTTTTAGCTCAAAGGCTATCAAAGCCTGAGAGCTAATGTGCCCGCCGGTTCTGTATGTACGTATGAACTTAACGCGATAACTCTTGATAAAAACATCCGCTTTGCTTCAATTTTTTTCTCTAGGTTCATTCTGATAAGGCGCTTTCCCTGATTAATTTTGGGGGTTCATTGATTATGAATAAAGGGGGACAAGTCCCCTCCCCTTAATTTAGATAAATTGGTTTTTCATGCAGAATTATTCGATTTGCTCCAAATTTGGTATACCAGTTTATTATGTTAAGGAGCGTCCCTGATTAGATTTGGAGGTTCATTAGTTAAGTATAAAGGGGACAAATATTCTGAAGAATCCTCCTTCTGAATCCCTCCTTAATTTGGATAAAAGGGTTTTTCATGCAGAATTATTCGATTTGCTCCAAATTTCATATACCGGTTTATTATGTTAAGGAGCTTCCCTGTTTAGATTTGGAGGTTTATTGGATAAGTATAAAGAGGGGAAACGGGAGCTAATCCCCCTTCATTTATTTTTTGAGGGCATTATTCTTTGAAATAAGAGGATAATATACAATTAGTGTGAATAGTCTGTGAGCTCAATGCCATCAATTTAACTTGGGCACTTTTCTTTTTATTTAATTCCTGAATATTTTTTACTTTTCTTTCCAACAAAAACAAGAAAGGATATAAAAGGCAAATGACTTTTATATCTTTTCTAGATATTGTTGGGAAGCGATTACAAACTTTGTACTCTTCGGAATGAGAAAAAAAAATTCTTTCATTTAATATGTAAAACAGAATATATATATATATATATATATTATGAAAATCACGTGGAAGATTGTTTATCGTTGTTCGTATTGTATGCGAAGAGTAACATAACAGTGATAAACAGATTATTGATTTGTGTTTCTCTCTATTCTAAACAAGAACGAAAAATCATGAGCCAGGCAAGGATTATGAAACACTTTCGAACACATTCAGAATAATGAAACAAAACTGCACCTTTTGAAAAATTAAATTATTACGTCTAATTCAACTATATGGAAATGCATGACACATTTCAAAAACCAATTTCAGTTGTTCACATCTACAATTGAACTTTTCAGCAGCCCTGTATATGATACATAGATTTGTATCTATTACCTGCAAGCATGCCATAAAGTTAAGTTCACTTAAGAAATACATATACTTCAGTTGAAAATTCCCCTTCAGCAATTTCCTCCAATAAGGAGAATGGTACGTGAATACTTTTGTGAAGCCCTGTATATGAGCTAGAGAACTTATATATAATGAGTAACATGCAAAAAATTAATTAAATTTAAAAGTGCATACCGAATTTTAAACAGCTCTAGCAATTATTACCCAAAGACAGTACTGTAACCGATTTCTTTTGTATGTCTCTGTAAATGAATAAAAAATGCCATGAATGACTACCATCACGTTCTAACGTGATGGTAATGAAATTCAGTGATTTATATCAGTTTCAATACATTTGAAATAGTGTAATGTCATTAAAATACTCTGGAAACGATTTTCCCCATATACCATGACAAACCGAATGCATAAACACTTTTCAACTTCGTTGGAAAGTGTTAAAAAAGTAACTAACACTGTTACCGCCGCAGTAAAGGATTTTTTTTTATTTATCTTTCGTGGATATTTCTTCGTTAATATTAAGAAAACTACTGCATACAGAAATGCGAAAATTGGAAGTATTATTGAGGAATGTTTGATAAACGCACTGATGATGAGAGTTTTTAAATCGAATAATCATTTTATGAGATACTGAATGTTAAAGTTGGTCAAAATCATTCCATTAAAAAAGTTTTATAGAAGCAAAAACTATACATAGGAAATTTAATTTAATCTTTTTTTTTTTGAAGGATATGCATTAAAAGCTCCGGTGTTCAGACTGCATTTATTATTTTTATTTTTTTTTAGCGGGGGGGGGGGGGGGGATTCCCATTTTAAATTTAAATTTTCAGCTTTTTGAGAGATATCTTTTACATAATTTAGAAAGGCTTATTATTTTAAATTGTTGCCAATTGTAAAAACAGCGCAAATAATAATATTTCCTTCAAATTAAAAATTTATTTACACCTGACTATTATAAACAGAAAAAAAAACTTTCCAATTAGAATTAAATGATTACATATTAAAAGCAGGAAAATATTGAAAGTTTCGTCATAAAAACTATATTTACACGTAATGGTTTACGAATATTAAATGCCACTATTTTTTATTGCCAAGCTTCACTTTTTCTAATCACATCATCAATATGCGATAAAAGAATATAGATATTACGATTAAAAATGCTGGTGTTCTATGGTCATAAACTTTTTTACCTATGATTGGGAAAAAATCAAAATCAGACTTGATTAAATTTTATGTCTTTGATGTTTTAATAGGTAATAAAGAGATGGCAGCACGAGCACAGAATTCCGCGGTCATTGGTTGTATTCAAACAGAATGAATGTTTCTTTCCCAGACATCGTTGGGAAACAATTACAAATACGCTATATGGCTAAAGGTGACCGGTCACTTACAATTTTTGACGTTTTCTTAAATATCTAGAAAAATACATGAGGAATTATCCTGAAAATCCAGATGTGTAAACAGAATAGTACAGGTCATGTATTTCCGTGAAGATTTTTTTCCCGAAACCCCATAGGGAACCGTCAACAAATTGAAAAAGTAAGAATATCTTTTGGACAACGCTGTAAAAACTCATGTAGCAAAAGCGTTCAAACTGTAGATTATGATTAAGTGCCTTATTGTAATAAATTGTGTTCATTTTTATGAAAATAGCATGTATATTCGTAGAGAAATTAAAGTTTTTATAAAAAGAGTCCCAAATTTTGCCACGTATTTTGCTTATAATTTGTAGAGTTCTTAAATTAAAAAAAGTTCTTCTCAGAAAATATGACAAATAATATTGCACACAATACCCTGCAAAATCAGAATGAAAAAATAATAAAAATTGTATGAAGAATGAGCAGTTTTACTAAATAATGATTCACTGTGCATGCCCGAATGTAAACAAAATATAATGTGCATAATGTGTTAGATAAATGCATAGAGTAACCTTTGTAAAAGTCTCAAAAACATAGCTTGAAATTTCTGAAAATTATCGTTGATTGAATAAACCCAAAATCCGTTGTTTCCTAAATGAAGCAAAAAGATGAGGGGTTGTATCCATATATCCATTGATTAGTGCCAGTATAGCATACACAATATTGCACGTATAGTTCTGTATTTTGATACAGCCCCTCATCTTTTTGCTTCCTTTTTGGAATAACGGATTTTGAGCTTATTCTATAAACGATATATTCAGACTTTTCAAACTATATTTTTTAAATTTTCACAAAAGTTGCTCTATACATTCAGCTAACATATTATGCAAATTATATTTTGTTTACGTTCGGGCATGCGCAGTGAATCATTATTTAGTAAAACTGCTCATTTTTCATACAATTTTTATTAATTTTTCATTCTGATTGCAGGGTATTGTGTACAATGTTATTTGTCATATTTTCTGAAAAGATCGTCTTTTTATATTAAGAAGTCTACAAATTATAAGCAAAAAACCTGGCAAAATTCGGGACTCTTTTTATAAAAACTTTAATTTCTCGACGAATGTACATACTGTTCTCATAAAAATGAACACAGTTTATAGCAATAAGGCACTTAATCATAATCTACTGTGTTGAACGCTTTTACTACGTTAGTTTTTACAGGGTTATCCAAAAGATATTTATTCTTTATCAATTTGTTGACGGTCCCCTATGGGGTTTCTGGAAAAAATCTTCACGGAAATATATGACCTGTACTATTCTGTTTACACACCTGGAGTTTCAGGATATGCCTCATGTATTTTTCTAGATATTTAACAAAACGTCAAAAATCGCAAGTGGACGGTCACCTTTGGCCATATAGTGTATTATGCTCTTTTGAATGAGAAAAATAGAAAATAAAATCTACCATCTAATATGTTTGATATCATATACGAAAATGAAGCATTATTAATTCTTTTCTATTAAAAGATTCGTGTTCGCTGTTTGTAATGTATGCGGAATAAACAAATTATTAAGTGATACATTAAATTATCGAGTAGCGTTTGCGAGGGTTGTAATAAACAATATTAATTTTTACACTGTGGAATAGGGGGGGGGGGGGGATATCCTTTCAAATGCAATTTGTTTCAAAATTTTATCTCAATTTACTGATTTTTTACAGTTTTTTAAATAATTTTTAAGCATGTTTTTTTTTTTTTTTTTTTTTTTTTTTTTTTTAATTGCTTTCTATCGTAAGAATAATCCATTTGCACTTATAACAATATAAATAGATGAGCAATTGCTTTCGACTAAACCACTGAAATCATCATAATCAAAAAGTTAAGTAGCGAAATCTTTGGCGATCGCCTGGGCCATTAACTCCTTGCATGCAGTTAACAAGAAAGAACAGCTTTCAATAAGTTTAAAAACTTTATTTGAATTCATTATTGATATTTTTCATATAAGAAAATTTTTACGTGTTCCAGAGGGAAATCTAGAAAAAATATATAAAATATAAAAAAATCTATCAGAATTTTCGATTTAAAAAGAAATGGTTATGATCTATATTCTCTAACCTGTGAAGCCCTGGTTGGAACACTTATTAAATATTATAATTAAAAGGAATTCGGACATAAAAAATTGAAATGCTCCGCCAATATTAGGTCAATCGGAAAGCCGTGTCGTATTGGGAAAATCAATTCGTACCGGAAAATTCTGTCCTGTAGTTATTAGACATTAGATAACGGAATCAATTTCTAACAGTTAAATGATAGATTTTTTCGGTACGAATTGATATTCCCAACACGACATGACTTTCCAATCTACCCAATAACATTCGAAATTCACTTCATATTAATTCTAATTTAAATTTAACATCACGAATATTTCTGCATATCATAAAGCATAAATGTAACATCTGTTAACCCTTTCAGGGGCAAAACATTTTCAATGCTAAAGTGTTGAAATAAATGAATGGCACCGGAATCGACCAAAAAAAAGTATTTATAAATATGAAAGAGTCTACGTACTTATTAAATGGCATCTCATCACTCCCGCTCCACCGCAAGTTATATTTTTCGCAGTGTGAATGGCAGGTGGGACGGTTCGTAGAATAGTTTCATCTCTATTTGAACTGTATCATGGCATCTATTAAGGATACGAGTTATATGGCGGATGTTATTGAAAACATCGCAAATGGAACGTTAGTCAGCAACTTTAAGGAACAATTTGATAATATTTCGTCCAACTTCGAGGACCATTCTAAGAAAATACTGACTGATTTTTACACCTTCGTGGACAGATATATTTTAGACTTGAAAAATAAAGATGGTTACGTTACTTCGCCTTCTGATCACGAGGAGGTAAGAAGAACATGTTTTGAAGCTTTTTCTTTGCTAAGGGAGCCAACTGTAAATAATTTGTTAGACTCTGCTATTTTTGGCTTTTTCTGTTCTATTCAGTATAAGAAAACACCTAACATAATCATTAATGAAACTAACCTTAAAAATGAATTATTCAACGCAGTCAAAAAGGGGATTAAGCGTCCCTTGACAGAGGAAAGTTCTACTATCCCTCTTGCTAATAAATTCAAAAATATCGCAAATGAAGTTAATCTAAGCGATAATGCTGACATGGAGCAATCCAATTCTGATGATGGCTCCGTCCAGGAACCTGGTAACCCTAAAAAACCTACTAATCCCTTCTATATCGAAATCGACCAAAATTGGACGACGCTAGCTCAACAAATTACCGAGGTAAATTCTGAAAAACCAAAAATAGCTCTTAAAGGGGAACGCTTAGTAGTTCAATGTGCTTCGGACAATGACTTTAAATTAACACAGCGATGGCTAAATCAAAATAAGATAAAATATACTACTCTTGACCCAAGAGAGTTAAGACCGAAGAAAATATGCATTAGGGGCCTCCCTTGTTATACAGATGTTAAACTTATAGAAGAAAGCCTTCGCGAGCATGGATTTGCAGTCACTAGGGCTGCCATGCTTAAAAATAGAAAGACCGGGCATCCTATGCCAATCTATATGGTAAATGTTATACCACGTAAAAACTTTGAGGAAATCTACAAAATTAACGGGATCCACTATATTTCTGTTAAAATTGAAGCCTTTACTTCAAAATTTAAAGTTAAACAATGCTATCGGTGTCAAGGGTATGGACATGCCTCAGAGGTGTGCGGCTTTGACGCCAAATGTGTCAAATGTGGGGAATTACACTTAAGCACTGATTGTGTGCACAAAGGTAGAATTAAACCCACATGCGCAAATTGTGGCCTTGGACATCCTGCGAATTTCCGCGGGTGCCCTAAAAACCCGTACAGACTTGAAAATAAACATAACAGAAAAACTACACGTAATAGCGTCAGCAATCTCTCCTCGGAAACAAATATTCTTGCCGAAATCTTTAAAGATTATAACTACACCAAAAAAACTTCGACTAATGATCCCTCAACTAGTAATAACATGATAAATTCCGAAACTAATGTTAATGATACCTCAAATACCCTTGCCTCTCCTACTATTGAAAATACTAATAATACTCAAAATTTGAAAATTCCAGTAAATTACTCTAATGATATTAAAGATATACTTAACACCTTCAATGAAATAAAGGAAGTTTTTCAATTTACAAAATTCCTAAGCTGCATCAAAAACATATCAACTCAAACCAAAAAAATTGATAACCCTATGCAAAAAGTAATGGTGATAATCAATGAATTCGATAAACTTGCTACCCTTCTCAACTTAAATGAAGAATAACTTCATTCCCTGCTAAACTTTTTCCTTTTTTCCCTGTCTTTCTGTCTTTTATGTGCTCAAAAAAAAAAAAAAAAAAAAAAAAAAAAAAAAAAAAAAAAAATTAAGCTGTTTTTTCTTATGCTTTTCAAGTTCTTTATCAGCTTTACCTTATGTGCTTTAATTACACTATCTTGGTCTCCTCATATAACCTTTTTTCATCGAGTTACCAGACTGGACGGGCGCCGTCCTTCTTTCCCCTTGTTCCCCTATATATTTTGTGCTTTTTTAAGTCCTGTTAGTCTGAACTCTCCTCAATGTTGTTTTTTACTATAGTATTTTCCTATCTTTTGTGCACTTACATATAAACTTTAATCTCTCTTTTTTCTGTAATTATGTAAATACTTCATTTTGTTATAAACTTTTGTATCTTATCTGTTTATAATTGTGTTAAACTTATGTATGGTCTCTGAATTGAGTCTTTTTTTTTTATACGGGGCTGCCTTTGGTAGCTTTTTCGCCTGTCCTGGACATTTTTGGATCATATGGAACTTTTTTTTTTTTTTTTTTTTTTTTTTTCCTACTAGTTATACTAACAATTTTTTTCTTTAAAAATTGTCTATCCTTTTTAGTTTTCTCTCTATTTCTTCGTGACTACTAGCCGCGTTTAAACACTCTTTTTTCTATGGCTCCCATTGCATTGTAAAACGTACTATTCTTAGCCTGGATGTAAAGTTGCCACGCAACTAGGGAATCCATACACCTGCTCTATTGTTCCATTGTTCCACTTATTAAATGGAAATAATTTTACTACAATTCTAGTGCCGTTGCAGCGTTTGGGAATTAAAATTAAGTGGTTTCCTAAACATACCACCGCCCCTGAAAGGGTTAATTATTCCGGAGTCTGATCAAAGAAAAACACGTTTTCAACCGGGAAATATATATAAGGAAATGTGCCTTGTTTCAATAAGGTAAATTTTAGATTTCACTTTGGAATTTTTGTTAAAATAAAATTTCCGGTTGAAAACATATACTTCTTGGATCAGACTCCGGAATAATTAAGAGATATTGGCATCTATGCATAAAGAGATGGCAAAATGACCAATGAATTTCGCTGTCATGTCGTGTACTTGTTTTCAAGCGAAATTAATTTTACATCCTTTCTAGGTATCGATGGGAAACAATTACAAATATTATGTTTTTTAGTAATAGGAAAATGGTAACAAAATCTATCAAACAATAGATTTGATAGCATATTTTTATTGAAAGTAAGTGAAGCATCGTTCATTTCCATTAAAAGATGCGTGATCGTTGTTTGTATCATATGCGGAAAAAAACGTATAAATAAATTATTGAACAGGATTTCCAATGTTTGCAGTTAAATTTGCATTAACACTAGAAAGACAGCAAGCGGTCATTTTGACCGCTACCAAATGAATACATTTCTATTCGAACCAGAAATTTGTTTATAAAACTAGTTTAAAAAGTACAAAGAATAAAAATTAGTTAAATAAATAAGTTAATAATTTAAAAGAAAATTCTCATGTCAAATATTTTTATAAAATTTCAGTAAAATTCTCCGTCTTTCTAGTGTTAATGGGCACAATAATTTACATAAATTCAAAAATTAAATTTCAAATGCTTTCTCAACTAATATTTCAAATCTCACCCTTTTTAGGTGCGTTCGTAATTATATAAATACGTAAATCCTATAGTCGTCGTTCAGTCCGTCTGTATGTCCGTCCGCATAAAACCGAGCAAAAACTACCCAACCGAAAAGTCTGAAATTTTAAACATATAATTGTTGTAATATTTTGTCCAGTCAATTCAAATTTTATGAAAATCGGATGTATAGTTTAATTACAGGGACACTCAAAAGTTTTCAGTTACATTACGGCCTATGGGAAAAAATTATTGCAAGTGCATTTTAATGATGTTACAGCCTTCCGAATGGTCTGAAATTTTAAATATATAATTGTTGCAAAATTTTGTAGAGTCATTTCAAATTTTATGAAAATCGGATGTATAGTTTAATTACACGGACCGTCAAAATTTTCCGTTATATTAAGGCCAATGGGAAAAACTTATTGCAAGTGCATTTTAATGATGTTACAGCCTTTCGAACAGAATGAAATGGATATGCACTTATGAAGTGCACTAAAAAAATACATTCACTACAATATGCGATGCAAAAAATATTTATAAAACTAGTTATAGTACGAAGTTTCAGTTGGTCTGTTAAAATACGTAAAGCATGCTGTTCAAACTACTCTAAAAAATCAAGACCTCTATCTTTCACCATTTCTGAGAAATAGGTACATAAAGTTGGTGTATTTTAACATGGCCGAGATAGAGCTTACCCGGTCCCCTTAATTGACTTATTAAATTATTAAATGGCATTTGTAATGTTTTCAATTAAATTTGCATAAATAGGCATAATAAATGAAGTTTCAAATGCTTTTGCAACTAATATTTCAAATCTCGCACTTTTTAAAATACTAATTCAAATTTTCTCTCTAGAATATTTTTGAAAATCGTAAATAAATGGTAGAACGATCACCGAATTGTGCGGCCATGTCGCGTACTTGTTTTTAAGCAGAATGAGTTTTACATCCTTTCTAGGTATCGTTGGGAAACAATTACAAATTTTATACTCTTTAATAATGGGAAAATGGGAACATAAAATCCATCATCCATTATATTTGACAATGTATTTTATTTTTATTTTTATGGAACGCAAGCGAAGCATCGTCCATTAATTTTCCATTAAAAGATTTGTAATCCATGTATCGTCTACGAAGCTTAACATAACAGTAGTCAACAGGTTATTAAGTGGTTAGCAAATGCATAAAATTTGACGAACAAATCCATGACTTGCATAATGATAAATGACAAAATAAACTAAGTACATTGTATCTATTTTTGTTTTGTTTTCGTTGTTATTTAATAGTCTGGGTCTCTGCTGTTTCCTGTTTCAAAACTGAAAACTAATTTTAGTGTTTTTAAGATAAGACAACATTACGTCCGAGTACAATATTCAAAGATAACTATATTTAAATCTGAGTCATTTTAAATTAAAATATTTCGTAATTTCACGTTGTTTTTAATATTTATTATGTGTAGTAATTTTTAATTTGAAATGCCTGAACTTCAAATATGCAGTAGAACCTCGATTATCCGAAGTAATTGGGAGCGATCATGTTTCGGAACATCGAAATTTTTGGATAATCGAGAATGCCTCAATTTTAAGATTAAGGAGAAATATTTCTTATTACGGTAACAAGTGCTTAATCAAAATAAACCAAAAGCAAAATAAAAACAAGAATAAATTACCTGAATTTTAATTTTGAAATTAAGTACCTTTTCATAGTATATCACAAGGGTTTGAAAAAATGTTTTGTTTATCGCAGTTTCGATTGGCTTTGCTTTGAAGCTCTATCACGGAGTTTTTTAATATTATGAGTTCACCGGCAAAACAGTCTTTCTGCTGCTCCAGCCATGCCAAACCTTTTGCAAAACATTCAAAAGCATCAGAATTGCTAATTAATTCGTTTTCTTCGTTCCACTCCGCAGCTTACGAGAGCTCAAGTTAAATTCAAAGGAACTCTAAGAAAGGGGATCGAAAATATTTATATGTACTCATAGTTCGAAAAGGATAGCTTGGCAGTGTTGCCAGGCGAATGCTATAATTTTATTATCAATACCGCTATTTTCGTACGGTATTATTCGCTGGCTTTAATCGTAAATAAATAGGGGGACTGTCTCTCTATAAAATTAGTGGTATTCAAAATGAAATTTTAGTATTCGTATGGCAACACTGCCGCTTGCACACAAGGGATATGGTAGTTAAAAAAAAAAAAAGAAAAAAAAACCTTTTAAAATGGATTTTGCACACAAGGAATGTGATAGTTAAAAAATAAATAAAAATAAATAAATAAATAATAATAATAATAATAATAATAATAATAATAATAGTAATAAAAGCAATTTATCAAATTACAACGACTATTTGGAAAATGATTTTTTCAAAGGCTAAAATTTAAGACATAAAAAATCGCACGGAGTTGATCCTACATTACGTACGCCATGAATTAAACATTAATAGTGTTATTACACGTAAAAATTGCAAACGACGAAAATCGCCTGCGACTCGACAGATTTCTTGAAACTTACGTATTATCCAAGTATTTCATTGGGTGTTCGGGAAAATGCTTTTCCATCGTCAGATTTCCAAGAAATCTGACGACACATTTTAAATGAAATTTCATTCTTAAACTTCTAAACATCCCACAATATCACTTTTTACACCGTCGTATAGAGAAAAAAAAATGTACTTTTAAATGCAATTTGTTTGAAAGCTGTATCTCAGTTTGTTTCTGAGTTATTAATTTTTTTTTTGTAGTTTTTATTACTTTTTTGTCACAGTGCCAACAGAAGTATCCATCTCTGTTGAAAGTAAAGGGAAATTACAGATTACTGTATAGACCAATCAGAAAACGAATAAAATGCGGATTCAACCAATAAAACGCTTCAGATATGTTTTCGATTTCCTACCCTGACAGAGGACAATAACCATTTTTCCAAATGGTTTGATTTATGAATTTGGTTTATCTAGCTATCTGCCTTTCTGTCTGCTCGACTTGGCCGTGTTCTAATTCTCGTAAATATACTCGGATTGCTATGTAATTGATATATGCTGTTGGGGTTTGTTGTATTATATACTAGCAGGCTTTTCCCACTAAGCTGGTCTGCTTCTTCAAACGAACCGTGAATCAAGTGAAACATATCGGTAAATCTCACCTTGTATTTAAAAGGAATATAGACCTTTATCTGAAATGTCCTTCCGTATTGCTGAAAACGATACAACGCCATTATACTATTATACCGGGTAAGCCAAAAATTCCTAAAAACTTTAAAAACTCATAAAAAATAAGGAGGAAATTATGATAAAGGAATGCGGTTTGCTAGAAAGGGCTCACAAGGTAGTCGGATTTTTTTAGCAGCCAAAAATATTTAGTTAAAAAATCACATGCAGAGGGCGCTGACGACCCGAAACACAATGAACAAGACAACAATACGCTTCCTTCATTTGTTCTTCCAATAACAAATGTTCAACATGACCTCCAGACATTCTACAACACAACTCTTGTCCTGTTTGTTGTGTTTCGGGTCGTCAGTGCCCTCTACATTTGATTTTTTAACTAATTTTTTTTTTTTTTTTTTTTTTTTTTTTTTTGCTGCTAAAAAAATTCCGACTACGTTGTGAGCCCTTTCTTGCAAACCGAACTCCTTTATCATAATTTCTTCCTTTTTTATGAGTTTTTAAAGTTTTAACGAACTTTTTGCTCACACGGTTTTTTAATGTGTTAACACATTTATTTATTAACACATTTTCTAATGTGTCAGACAAAATTTGGGATGTTAAGGACAAACGTTTTTAATTTATCATTTACAGTAAGATTTCGTAAAAAATGATAGAACGACCAGCACTATAATAAAACCATCACTGAAAAGTTATTTAATTGCAATGAAATTCTCAATGAAATCTGTCCGCTAGAACTCTTTAAAAAGTTTAATCTTCCATAATAGGGTTCATCTCATTATGAAAGTCCACCCCACCCCCCTTCCTCCATAATTCTGCAACTAAGCAACGTAGAGCAATATTCAATGTATTAAAACCATCCCTCAAAAACTATCTAACTAAAAATGAAAGTATCATCAAACTCCGCCCTGTAGAACTTTTTAAAAAGGCTGCTATTTAATTGGGTTCATCTGATTATTGAACTTTTCCTCATAATTGTATAGCTAAGCAACGTAGAAGAATATGCAATATACTAAAACCTTTCTTGAAAAATTATCTAACTAACAGTGAAAGATCAAAATCCATTCTGCAGAACTCAAGTTATAAGCAGCAGGAACGAAATTATCATTTGTATTACATATGTATATACATATATATATATAGTAGATTATTAATTATTATATTATTATGTATATTATAATACTGAAGTATAGTATATATTATCTGTCGCTATGAAAATTAAGTGTATGGCATTTATAGTTCGTTTACAAGGATAAACAAAAAAAATCTGTTACATTATTGTCTATGAGGAAAATTCGTTTGCAGTGCATTTTAATGATGTTCATATAACTAGAGCATAATGACATTGATATGCATTTTTGAGGTGAGCTACAACTTGCTTTTTGTGGAGTACATAATAAGTAATGGTTACAGTTCGTTTATAGTGATACACAATGAAATTAATTTATTTTATGATCTATAGGAAAAAAAGTGTTTGCATTTTAAAGATGTTATGATACTTCATTGTGTCTAATTTTGCTCTGTTTCCGTTTTTATTTAATAGCATGTGGCTCCAGTATTTTTTTTCTCAAAATTCGCCAGATTTTTCAGTTCATTGGATTATTATTTATTAAAGGCTTTTCATAAATCCAAATTACTAATTCCGTGTCATATTTACGTCATTTTTGGTCTTAAAATTTTCTGGTATTTAAGAGGGCTGGTCACTCAGCTTCGGAATTCTCCTTAGTAATGTTAAGTCTGTGGACTTTTGATGCATTCGTATATTTAAAATATCTTCTCTGGAAATTCATATTTTTAACATCTTTTTTCTGTATGCTCTTCTTAAAGGATGTGTCTTTTTTTTCTTAGTTTTCAAAATATTTCTAAAATCTATGATAAATTTAATATTTTATGTGTTAAAAGCGGGCGAACTGTGAGTAAGATTTTAATACTTCCTATAAAATTAAGTCCATACTTTAGAAATATTTTGAGAACTAAGAAAAAAAGAAACATGTTTTAGGAAGTGTACATGTTACCGGCCAAACCCGATTTTAGGCCAAGCTAGTTTATCCTAACACGCATAGGATAAACTAGTTTTTCCTAGGCCAAACTAGTTTATCCTAACGCCCATAGGATAAACTAGTTTTTCCTAGGCCAAACTAGTTTATCCTAACACCCATAGGATAAACTAGTTTTTCTTAGGCCAAACTAGCTTGCCTAACGCTCATAGGATAAACTAGTTTAGCCTGCTATTCATTGCCCCGAACTAGTTTATCCTAGGTCAATCTAGTTTATCCTAGGCTAATTCAATTTGGCGTGATTTTATTCACCCCAAAGACCGCAACGGCGCCAACTTTCTAAATTTATCCTGAGCCGATCTAGTTTGTCGTTGGCCAATGCAATTTCACGTACTTTTATTGATCCCAACTATACTACACCGGCGCCAACCTTGTGCAAAGAAGTATTGCCGTCACCCCCGTATAATATATTTTATTAGATGAAGAGTGGGATACTGTCCCCCTATCTTCCCCATTTCATCGCCGCCGGTAGTTACAAAATATGTTCCATATATTCAAATTGTGTGCTGGAGTACCAAAGAATGGGGATGAGAGGTTATCATAAAATTTAGGAGAGGAAGAATTTACAGATTTTTTTTCACATAAATATCACTTGGCTTTGAATTATTTATGAATAAATGCATCATTAAGAATATCAGAAGTACATTTGATATTCTTTCAGAAATCTGGAATTTTCAAAAATCCGGCGAAGTCCCGGCACCAGTTTGGCCTAAAATACATATATTTTTAGGCTACCATTTGTTAGAAGAATCTGTGTACAGGACTCGCACTGTTCCTAAAATTTTCGCACTTTGCTACCAGTATTTTAAATAAAAATTCTTCGTAGCAGATTCCTTGAACATCTATAATAGAATTATACAGCAAAGATTATCGTTTTAATTTAGTGGTAGCAAAGTGCGAAAATTTTAGGAACGGTGCGAGCCCTGTGTGTATGACGAAATTCTGTATTAAAAGCATTTTTTTTTTCAATCGGTGCAAATTGGATACAATAATCCGTTGGAAAAAAACATAATACATTTGCCAGAGACGATGGGTTTGCTAAAAAAGGAACTTAACTATAACGAAGTTTTTTTTTTCTCCTATGTGATTCGACTTCGGAGGTTTTTCTATATAATTTTTTTCAGATTTTCAAGTCTCGAACCCGTGTAAAAAAATTAGTGGTAAGTATTCAGATATTTACATACAAATAGATATTCATTAAAAAATCAACATATAGTTTACAATAGAATCATTAATACGCATTCTGTGGCTTGGAGATTTAAAAATTTTAAAAATCCTATACAATAAAATCATCTAAGACGGAAATGCACGGGCAAGAAGAAACTCCGTTATAGGCAGGTTCCCTTATTAGAAGGTTCATCGTCTGTTGTAAATGCATTATATTCTTTTTACAAGTAACTAATATCCTCATTTTACAGAGATCAACATATTTTTTTTTGTTGTTGTTAAACACAGGATTCCGTCATAGCCTGGTTATTTTTTCTCAGGTTTTACCGTATTTTAATTGTATTACCTAAAAATGCATCTACTCATGTTAAAACTAGTCGGATGTATCAATTCCAAAACTTTTTTCTATTTCAAACATGTTAATACTTCAAAATTCACTATCACAGTGAAAAATTAAATGGCAATCTATGCTCATCATGAGGATTCTAAAGATATGAAATTCCGTTCATTAGTTTTTGAGATATGACTATCGCTGAATTCGTGTAAATCCAGCAAAGAGCAACATAGCAGTCTGTGGAGTAATTTACACCAAAACCTAACGAGAAACAACTTATGTTAACGTCTAATTGAATCTGAAGTTTGAGGAAAATCCGTGTATTAGTTTTTGAGATACAGATACTGCGAAAATCGTGAAAAATCCAGCACAGCAGCGTCACCTGTTGAGCGATTTACACCAAAACATAATCAG
Organism: Maratus speciosus; assembly: GCA_963932465.1. Classification (NCBI taxonomy): domain Eukaryota; kingdom Metazoa; phylum Arthropoda; class Arachnida; order Araneae; family Salticidae; genus Maratus; species Maratus speciosus. The sequence continues at coordinate 217,604,441 of OZ010799.1, read as the reverse complement.
CCACAATATTAATCAAGGTATACTTGAATCTGAAGTTTATGAAAACCCATGCATTAGTTCTTGAGATAGAGCTATTGAGGAAATCGTGAAAAATACAGAACAGCAGTGCCACCTATTAGGCTATTTACACCAACACCTAATCAGCATTAATTCATATCAAGGACTAACTGAATATGAACTTTGTTGAAAATATGTGCATTAGTTCTTGAGATAGAGCTATTGCAGAAAGCGTGTAAATCCTGCAAAATGCAGCATAGCAGCACCACCTGTTGGGCGATATGCACCAAAACATAAGCATCACCAATTCATATCAAGGACTAACTGAATCTGAAGTTTCATGAAAATCCGTGCTTTAGCTCTTAAGATAGAGCTATTGCATAAATCGTCAAAAATGCAGCATAGCAGCGCTACCTGTCGGGCGATTTACATAAAAAAGTAATCAGCACCAATTTATATCAGGGACTACCTGAATATAATTTTTTTATTAAATTACATGGATTAGTTCTTGCGATAGAGCGCCCACAAAATTTGTGTCACATACATACAGACAGACATTTTGTCAAAACATGTTCTTGGAAATCTCTGACCCCTAAAACGTGTAAATCTGTCAAAAATTTCCACGAATACAATACTTTAATCTTGTAAAGACAGAAGAAAGTAAAATAATAATAATAATAATAATAAATATATAAATTTTAATTGTGGAATAATAGCGATTTAAAAAAACGCCCATAAAAAAAAAGTTTGGACGTGCCAAAAGTTACTCATATTTTTACTGAACATACCAAAGATCGGTCCAAATGATTTTCATATGAGCTGAGTTGGAAATTTGACTTAACCTTTCTGCCTGTGCAGACATCAAGAAGAATTCAGTCCAGCCCCGACTTAAGCCGGAAAAAAATTTGAGTCCCGGTCCATCTCGGTCCGAACCTCTCGAAAAAATTCATTCCAAACCAAGCCCGGACCGAGTGTCGGGAATGAAAATTTGGCGGGCCAGTACAGACCTTTACATCGAATAACCAAAGACTAGCTTACAGAATTTTGTAAATTTGGTCGCTAAACTTCTATTATATTTAAAAATAATAATAATTTTAAATACGAGTTTTTAGTGGACTTCCATAGATGTGTTTGATTTGAGTGGATTCGTTTGAATAATTTTGAATTTGAGGTTGAACTTGACACATTTTTGAGAAATTGAATTTGAGTTTGAAATAATTCGGATCGTTTCTTTTTTTCTTTTTTTTTTTTTTTCATTTTGTGACGTCAATATAAGAATGTCAAATTGAATTGGCATAGGATAAACTAGATTGGCCTAGGATAAACTAGAAGGTTTGCGCGAACCGGTTTTTGGGATCAATAAAAGCACGCCAAATTGAATTGGCCTATGATAAACTAGTTCAAACCAATGAATAACAGGCTAAACTAGTTTATCCTATGATCGTTAGGCCAAACTAGTTTGGCCTAGGAAAAACTGGTTTATCCTATGGGCGTTAGGATAAGCTAGTTTGGCCTAGGAAAAACTAGTTTATCCTATGGGCGTTAGGATAAACTAGTTTGGCCTAGGAAAAACTAGTTAATCCGATGCGCGTTAGGATAAACTAGTTCGGCCTAAAATCGGGTTTGGCCGGTAACATACACAAAAAAAGAAGTTAAAAATATTAATTTCCCGAGGAGCTATTTTAAATATACGAATACATCAAATGCCCATAGACATTACATTAGAGAGGGGAAATCGAAAGCTGAGTGACCAGCCCCCTTAAGCTCAGAATAGATGTATCATTCAACTATTTTCAACTGTCGGCTTCTATATTGGTCACGCGGTGCTTTTGATTTTTAATAGCTTTACAAGGAAACTGAGGGACATCCTGCAGGAGTAAAATCTTTCCTGCAAATTGATCTAATCTCCTTACCTCCTTTGCATTGATGTATCCCCCAAGCCATTTGTGAATAAACCACAGAAGTGTGGGAATGATAGGTTTCTTGGAAATGTGATGAAGGATGGAAGAGCAAGTGTCTAAACTGAGCCAGTTTCCAAACCAGTTTTGAACTCATTTTATCGATCCTCAAGTGATTCGAACATTGCCTAGTAGGCAGACCGGAATTGAACTACTGAAACTGCGTTTTGAACCAAAACTAAACGCCAACTTTCACAACATTTTCTCAAATGGATCAAAATTGGTCAAAAAATTGGTCAAAAGATATAAGTATGTTCTTTAATGTTAAATTTAGAAAATTTCAACAGTAAAATTACCTAAAAAATATTGTCTTTTGAACAATAAAAAGAAAATTTTACGCTCAGTTTATACACACTAACATGAAACATGTGTTTTGAAAATTTCGTAAAAAATATTCAAAAGTTTCTGAGATATCCTGCGCGTTATTCCCAAAAACGTCTTTTGGAGAAAAATGACTTCAAAGTTTCGGAAACGCCGCTTCAGCTACTGAGCGCGTATAATTGTAAAAGCCATAACATCTGTTCTAATAGGAATTTCAAGGAAACAATTATATCAAAATGTTAAAAAAAAATAGGAGTTTAACACCTAAAAAAATAAAATTTCGAAAATTTTAAAGCTTTAAGAGTCCTGAGACCCCTTAAGCTGAAAAAGGGGAATTTGTTTCTAAGAGGGCATATCGGAGAAGAACTATAAGAACGGACATACTCGCGCAGCTGTTTCGATTGACGGGTTGTTGTCGTAAAGACCAGGACATGACTATCGCACGGGCACTCGGGGCCCGTACCCCGGGCACGAAATTTCTGAGGGGCGCAGAATTTTTCATATAATTTCATCTAAATTTTCATTAAAAAATCATAATTGTAAAAAAAAAAAAAGTGATATTTCATATATTAATACGATGAAATGACAAAAATATGTATCAATATATGGTTAAAAGCACATTTCAATAAATAATATAAAAAAATATATATTTTTTTTTAATTCCTGGAACCGTCTTTCAATTTTCGGAATACCTGATTTTTTAAGTCGACACTTTTCGAGTAAATGTGTAATATGTAAAAAAAAAATAAGTATCACTAAATAAACCAATCTAAGGTGGCACGAAAAATTGAAAGAGGCCTGGGCACAGAAACTTGCTACTCGGGCCCTGGTAACGACTGGGCATCACCTGGTGCCTTGAGGGACGGGGGATCGCTACGCGATTTCCTCTAAAGGACCGCATGGAGTCACTCTGTTTCCGGATCGAGAAACTATTTAGTTTTATATCGGATAACTGTAAACAGCCCACGATAAAGTCAAAACATGGTCCAGTCTAGAGAACTGCATTAGTTCAGGAAACTTTATTTTACCCTACACCGACTCGACCCATGATTTAGGATAACAAAATAATAATAATAATAATTTTCTGTACATTAAAATAAGTTTTAATACAATTGTATAGAGCTTTCAGAAGAATCAGTTTAAAAAATAAAAAATATGTACATTGTTGCCAACTCCAACTATTCTTCCGTAAAATGTGCTGTAATTTGACCCAGGTTAAACCTTTCAGGGGCAAAGCAGTTCCACTGCTAAAATGTTGAAATGAAGGATTGACACCGGAATTTACGAACAAATTTGTTTGCAAATAATAAAAAGCAAAATTTCGCATACATAGTAAACGAAAATTTTTTGTACCAAAATTTTGGTGATATTGGGACATTTGTATGTTAAAATTAAATTGTTTCATAAATTTACCACATACATTGAAAGGCTGAAACACGTTTCGAAGCAGACAATTTATCCGATGTGATTTTATTTAATTAATTTTATATTTTTTCACGGAACTTATCTGAATTTATTGATTAAAAAAATGTTCTTCGAAACGTGTTTTACTTTGTTGAAATTAAACACATTTTACGAATGAATACTGGAAAGGTGGGAGGTATGATACATAAAAAATGCTATATTTATATTTTAAAATATTGCATGTCCTTCATGGTCGTATCTAATAAAAGAAAACTGATCCAAACACAGCTCAAGGGCAGGGCCGGACTCGAGTTTCGCACCAGGCATGGGCCCATGTAAATCCCTAGGGGTGCTGAAGAAAATCTTGCTCAGAGCTGCATTTCTGTCAAAGATCTTTAGAACATTTTAGTTTGATGTTCAGAAGACACATTCCATATTTAAAACATATTGCCGAAACAATGTATCAAACAAATTCCAAAATCCGTAATTTTGGAATAAAATTATTAGGCATGGATAACATTGAAAACAAAGCAATAACAAAACCAATTACAGGAAATTAATGTTTATCGGAAGCAAGCTTTTTATATATGATGCGCCATTAGGTTGTAATTCTATTCAGTGAATATTCGCAGGGCTGCCGCAGACGACGATTTTTATACTAGAGTTCTACTATATTTTAAAAATAAATTTTGTAGTATATTTTTCTTGTAAATGGTGTGAAAGTATAAGTGAAAGTGATGTTAAAAAAATGTTGCCAACCGAATCGCGTAAGATATACTGGTTCCGAAAGGGTTAAGATTGTCACCTCGCACACGCCATACGACAGATGTGACAAAGTACCGATGCCACGTAGGATGTGGCATAAGACCGATAAGGGTTAGGCAAGACAATCCGTCGAACAAAACTCAAAATTCGTAATTCTGGTATAAAAATTATCAGACATGATGGAAAACATTAAAAACAAAGCAACAGAAAAAACAATGATAGAAAATTTAATTCTAAAGTCATAATGCCAAGATAATCCATCAAACAAAGCCTAAAATCCTTAATTTAGGAATAAAAACTATTACTATGGAAAACATTAAAAGCAAAACAACATCAAAACCAATGATAGGAAATTAAATTCGAAACTAAAAACATATTGTCGAGACAATTCATCAAACAAAATTCTAAAATCCGAATTTTTGGAATAAAAATTATTAGTCATGTAAAACATTAATGAAAAGAAAATTTCCCAGTTAAACTGATGGCATTGACTTCACACGCTATTCACACTAATTGTATATTATACTCTTATTTCAAAGAACGATGCCCTCGAAAAATAAATTAAAGGGGGATAAACCCCAGCCCCTCTGTTTCCCATTTTTAATCTTAACCAAATAGTCTCCAAATCTCATCAGGGAACGCCTGATTAGAAAAAACCGGTATACTAAATTTGGAGCAAATCGGGCAGAAAAACCCATTTATCTAAATTAAGGGGTATTAGCCCCCCCCCCGTTCCTCCCTTTATACTTAACCAATGAACCTCTGGATATAATCAGGGAAAAGCCTTATCAGAATAAAACGGTATACCAAATTTGAAGCAAATCGGATAATTCTGCATGAAAGAGCCATTTATCTAATCTAAGTGGGGCTAGCCCACCGTTCTCCATTTTATACTTAAGCAATGAACCTCGAAATCTGATCAGGGAAACGCATTCACAATCCCAAATTTGAAGCAAATCGGATAACACTGCATGGAAAACCCATTTATCTAAATTAAGGGAAGGGTAGTCCCCTGATTTAGATAAATGGGTTTCTCCCGTTGCCTGTTTTATAAATCAATGAACCTCTAAATCTAATCATGGAAACCCCTTTTCAGAATAAACCGGTACACCAAATTTGAAGCAATTCGTATAATTCTGCATGAAAAACCAATTTACCTAAATTAAGGTCGGGGTAGCCCCCGTTCCTCGCTTTATACTTAACCAATGACCCCCAAAATCAATCAGGGAAGCGCCTTATCAGAATGAACCTATTTGCAAAATTTGAAGCAAACCCGATAATTATGCTTGAAAAACCCATTTATCTAAAGTAAGGGGGGGGGATTAGCCCCCGTTGCCCCTTTATACTTAACCTATGAACCTCCATAACTAGTAAAAGTATCTTATCAGAATGAACCTATTTGCAATATTTGAGGCAAATCGGATAAATCTGTCGAAAAAAACATTTATCTAAATTAAGGGGGATTAGCGCCCCGAGCCCCTATTATACTTAACCATTGAACTCCTATAAGTAATCAGGGAACAGCCTTATCAGAATTAAACTATTTACAAATTTTGAAGCAAATCGGATAATTCTGCCTGAAAAACCCATTTATTTAAATTAAGGGGGGGGGGATTTGCACCCCGTTCCCCATTTATACTTACCCAAGGAACCCCACCCCCCGAGAGTATTGAAAGAAGAGCCTTATCAGAATTGACCTATTTACAAATTTTGATGGAAATCGGATAATTGCGCCTAAAAAACCCATTTATCTAAATTAAGGGGGTGGGGGGATAGCCCCCGTTCCCTCCTTATACTTAACCAATGAACCCCGAAAAGTAATAGGGGAAGTACCTTATCAGAATGAACCTATTTACAAAATTTGATGCACATTGGAAAATACTGCCTGAAAAACTCATTTATCTAAATTAAGGGGGGAATTTGCCCCCCGTTCCCCCCTTTATATTTAACCAATGAACCCCCTAAACTAATCAGGGAAGCGCCTTGTCAGAATGAAAAAAAAAATTAAAGCAAATCGGATATTTTTATCAAGAGTTATCGCGTTACGTACATACGTACACACGTACGTACATACATACATACATACATACAGAACCTGCGGGCACATAAGCTCTCTGGCATTGATAGCATGTGAGCTAAAAACGAAGCAAGAGCCATAAAATTCCAAACTAAAAACATATAATGCCGAGACAATCCAATAAACAAAAATCAAAAATCTGTAATTTTGGAGTAAAAATTGTTAGCCATGGAAAACATTATAAACGAAGCAAGAGCAAAACCAATAATAGGATATTAAATTCGAAACTAAAAACATATTGCCGAGACAATCCAGCAAATAAAATTCAAAATCCGTTATTTTGTTATAATAATAATTAAGCGTGGAAAACATTAAAAACAAAGCAACAGCAAAACCGATGATCGGAAATTAAATACCGAACTAAAAACCTACTGCCGAGACAATCTATCAAACAAATTCTAAAATCCGTAATTTTGGAATAAAAATTATTAGGCACTGAAGGAAAACGAAGTAACAGCAATGGCAATGATAGGAAATTAAATTTCGAATTAAAAAAATATTGCCTTATATAATTTGTCAAACAAAATCCAAAATCAGTAATTTTGGAATAACAATTATTAGACGGGGAAAACATTAACAACAAAGCAACAGCAAAAACATTGAGAGGAAATTAAATTCCTAACTAAAAACATATTGCCGTGAAAATCCATCAAACAAATTCTAAAATCCGTAAATTTGGAATAAGAACTATTAGGCATGGAAAACATTAAAAGCAAAATAATAGCGGTACCAACGACAAGAAATTAAATTTCAAACTAAAATAAAATTGCCTATATAAACCATCAAACAAAATACAAAATCCGTAATTTTGGAATAAAAATTAATAGGCATGGAAAACATTGAAAACAAAGCAACAGCAAAACCAATGATAGGAAATTATACGCCATGAAAAACACATAAAACATGAGCTTTATCACTTTTATGGTTTAAGCTCACTGCTTTTGCAGTAGCACTTGAGATTTATGTAACTTTCTCACAGAACTTCCATAGAATAATTAGATGGCTACGATAAGCCAGTAATTTTGGAATAACAATTATTAGGCGGGGAAAACATTAACAACAAAGCAAAAGCAAAACCAATGATAGGAAAACTATAAAAATATATTGCCGAGACAATCCATCAAATTCTAAAATCCGTAATTTTGGAATAAGAATTATTAGGCATGGAAAACATTAAAAGCAAAGTAACAGCAGTACCAATGGCAAGAAATTAAATTTCAAACCAAAATAATATTGCCTATATAAACCGTCAAATAAAATCCAAAATCCGTAATTTTTGAATAAAAATAAATAGGCATGAAAAACATTAAAAACAAAGCAATAGCAAAACCAATGATAGGAAATTATACGCCATGAAAAACACATAAAACATGAGCTTTATCACTTTTATGGTTTAAGCTCACTGCTTTTGCAGTAGCACTTGAGATTTATGTAACTTTCTCACAGAACCTCCATAGAATAATTAGATGGCTACGATAAGCTGCAAGATGAATTGTCTAACACCACAAGCTGAAAGATGTGAGATTGCTGAGTATGAATGGTTATTGGGACTTGGATATGAGCGCTTTACGAGAAGAATGTGAAAAAATTGCTGTTGTGTTATCTAGGAGATTAAGGAATAATTATTACCTTGATGCACAAGGCGATAGGTAAATTTTGGAAGTAGAACTGAGTTTCTTGCCAAAACAAGTAGTGAAAAAAAATGTTCGACGAAGAAACTGTTAATCGACTTCCAAAAAAGAAACAATGCCGGTTGTAGTTTTCTTTTTTAAATACTTGGTGATGCTACAATGCATTTTCAAAAATATCTTTTTAAATACTGCCACTTGAGTAAAAAGTACTCAATTTTAAATACGATACATACTCAAAATAGCTCCGATCCAAATATACTCAAAATGGAAAAACACATATACTCATTTTTGTTCTTATGGTTGTGTTTAAATATGAATCGTTATGTATTGTCCGCCTGAACCTACAAATTAAAGTAAAAAATAAACGCACATTTATTTTCCGTTCTAAATTATTAACATGATACGTTTACTTGATTATTTATTAAGAAAAATTGAAAAATTATTAGATAGATACCCAAATCGAATATTTTTATCATAAGAGCTTTATTTGTAAGTATTGTTGTGTATTATCACTTTTAAATTATTTTAAAATACTGTACATAATTTATTATTTGAATCATCATGAACATATTTTATGCCACCGTAAATGAAATAAATCATTACAGGGTACAAAATTATCATTTCGTTTGTGTTTGATAACATGTGATGCTTCAAAATTGATAAAACATATGTTCATTTTTTATTCAAACATACTCAATTCGATATGAGTACATCGATTTACTCATTTTTGAGTACTTCATTTTTTTCAGTGCACCCGTTCAGACACCGCAGATTCCAAAACAGGCTAAGTTGATCTGCATTTAGTTTTGTTGAGAGTTATTTATATTGAGTTGTCGAATTTCATGATCAAAAGATTACAAACAACAACATAAAAAAAAAAAAAAAAAAAAAAAAAACAAAAAAAAAAAAACCTCTAAATGAAAAATTAAACAAACCTGTAAATAAAGCTATTCCAAATTAAGCAATCTGGCATTCAAAAATAAAGACCTAATGTTATTTATGCTTAACGCAGGATTTTTCTATCTTCTTGAATTTTCATTAATTAAATTTTCTTTATCTCTGATTATATTTAAAATAATAATAATATTTATTCTCCTTAAGTGACTTAAATAACTGAGTACTAACAGAAAAGGGATTAATAATCTTTATTCAAGGGACAAAACCCATTAAAACTCTCGTATAAGGCACTTTTTATTTCTTTTTTATGTTAATGTGTTGAAACACTATCTTAACTGGGGTGTTCAGGAAAAGTCTCCTTCCCTGACTTTCAACACATGCGAAAAAAAAAAAATAATAATAATTCTACCACTTTTTGAAAAAAATGCTAGTAAACAATTGTTTTTTAATATAATACTTTTTAAATGCGGAATTTGTGTAATATTTTTTTATGTTCATTTGTTTAAAAAATACCTTGCACGAGAAGGGTTGATAAAATATTCGCAGTTCATCCTATTTCATATTTATATTCTCGGCAGCGGCAGTTTAGATTTATATAACCTTCTTCCAGATCTAGCATAGAATAATAGATGCCTACGATAAGATGCAAAATGAATTGTTTTACACCACAAGTTGAAACATGTAGGATTGCCGTGTATATATATGTTTATTGAGCCTTGGATGTGAGTTTTTTACGAGACGAATCTGGAAAAAATGTTGTTGTGCTATCTAGAAGATTAAAGAATAATTATTATTTTGATGGTGTAATTCAAGTCAAAAACAAATAGTGAAAGCAGATTTTGATTGTTGACTTTATATATTTACTTAAAACTACAAAAAAGTAAAAAAAAAAAAAAAAAAAAAAAAAAAAGTAGCTTGTCAATACAATTGAATCCAACTTATTCCTGTGTCAGAAATTTATCTGAATATACGGTATTTTTTTTTTTTAAGATTATTTTTTTGGAAAAAATGCTGTTGTGCTATCTAAAAGATTAAAGAATAATTATTATTTTGATGATGTAATTCAAGTTGTTTTGATAGGCAAATTCAACTAATAGAATTGTGATTATTTCCAAAACACAAAACTGAAAGCATATTTTGATTGTTGACTTTATATATCTACTTAAAACTTCAAAAAAGTAAAAAAAAAAAAAAAAAAAAAAAAAAAATTAGTTTGTCAATACAATTGTATCTAGCTTATTCTTGTCTTCGAAATTTATCTGAATACACGATATTTTCTAAAAAAAATTTCTTTTTAGAGAAATTTTGTTATGTGATGAAAATAAATTCGTGAATGTGTAATAAGGCAGCGTGTATTGATATCAAATAACAGTATTAAAAGTACAGTTAAACTTAAAAATTTTTTGAAGAAGGCCGCATTTATTTTTATTTTTACACTGTAATAAAAGGTACATACTTTGTTATTAGCAGGTGATAAATCGCCAAGTAATGATCCCACTGCCTTCATTCGTATTGCATTAGTTGTATTTAACAGATAAATCTTTCACACACTTCCTTCAATATATATAAAATGAAAAGAAAAATTCCCAGTTAAACTGATGGCATTGAGCTCACAGGCTATTCACACTAATTGTATATTATACTCTTATTTCAAAGAATAATGCCCCTCAAAAAATAAATGAAGGGGGATTAGTCCCCGTTTGTCCCCTTTATACTTAACCAATGAACCTCCAAATCTAATCAGGGAAGCTCCTTAACATAATAAGCCGGCATACCAAATTCAAAGCAAATCAGATAATTATGCACGAAAAAAATCATTTCGCTAAATTAAGGGGAGGGTATTAGCTCCCCCATTTCCCCCCTTTGTGCTTAACCAATCTTGTTTTACAAGAAGGTGGAAGAAAGCAAAAATCTGGATTGACTCCAATCGACTGTTCGAACACTGATGTAAATCTGCAGAAAGTAAAAAAAAAAAAAAAAAAAATCCGAAAAATCATGCATTAAGCATAGATTATGCAACAATTTCCACCATTTCTAGAACACAGTAGAGCGCCGATTATCAGGGCCGGTCGGGACCAATCCGGTTAATGGAAAATCCGGATAATTGGACAACTTTAAAAAACTCCTATGGGAATGTTTTTTAGAGTTTTTTAGGTAACTTCCCTTCACACTTTTTCCAGGCTTAGGACTGGTAATTGTGGTGGTGCACATTTTACCATACTAGAAATGGCGTGTTTAGAAGTTCTTTTTAACTTTTTATACATTTTATTTCCTACAAAATTGGCACATAGTTTTACATAGTAGTACACATAGAAATTATTACAAGTGTAAATACATACACTGTACGCTACATACAATTAAAAAAATCATTGTGATAGGGAAGAGAAATTCTTGATAGTCTTCTGCTACATAGAGGGCATTCTTTTTTCTGGGTGGAACTATCGCGAGTTAGAAGGGAAACTTCTTATGTTCCAGAAACAGGTGATTTTATGTATTGCTGTATTTGCATTTGTTGGCGAATTTATTATTTCAGGATTAGGAACGATTTTGACTAAATTTTGTATCCTACCGTTTTGGAGTACGAAAACACCACTGAGTTAGGTCACATGTACGAGAAAATTTGATTAGTGGGTCGTTTTGGGGCTACTATGGGTCAATGCATTTCAATGGGAATGAAGGTTGAAACAGTTATTAAGTAGTTGAACAATTTCAGTAAGGGAGGACTCAAAGTTGACAACCGTTTTGCCACATTTGGTAGTATTTGGCGAAAGTTTAGCGACAATGGCGGGATATACCGGAAATTCGACTTTCAAGATTACCAAGGGTAAAACACATGCTTGGCGCAAAATGAAAGAATGTCGCCAAATTTGGCGATATTTTGGTGAAAAAAAATTGCTTTTAGAATCTGCAGGAATTTTCTAGAAATTCCCAATAGGAGCCGAGATACATGATTCAACCAACGTACCCTTCAAGGATACCCTTCTTTGTAAATATGTAAATAATGTAAAGTTTAGAAATATGTACATAGTTTTAATATTGATTGTTTCTTTAAATAATACTGTTATATAATAAAATGGCTTATAGCAATAATACAAGGAGAATTTATTGTTATATGGTGCTGAACACAAAGCTAATTTTAACCGGGCGTAAGTCGGTCTTTCCATGCTAGTCATGTAAGAATATATATAAAATAAATCAATCATAAACTACACTTGTCATCGCTGCAAAAAAAATAGAGAGATTGTAGTTTTGATTTATGATACTTTAGATGAGCAATTTAAAACTGCAACTGGAAGACTGATCTTTTAAATTTCATAAAAATTTGTTTGTTTAATTTAATACAATTTCTAAATCCAAAAATTAACTAATTTTCCATACCATAGTTTTTAACACTTTCCAACAAAGTTGAAAAGTGTTTATGCATTCGGTTTGTCTGCCCGTCTGTCCATGCTCTAACTCCCGTAAATATACTCGGATTTTTCCTGAAATCGATAAAGGTTATTTAGGGTCATCAAAGCATGTTTGGTATTGTATATGAAGTATGTAGGATTATTAGTTCATTTACAGGGACACTCAAAAGTATTCCATTACATTATGGTATATGGGGAAAAATCGTTTGTAGAGTATTTTAATGACATTACGCTATTTCAAATGTATTGAAAATAATATAAATCAATGAATTTCACTACGATCACGTTAGAACAGGCATTCATGGCATTTTTTATTCACTTACAGGGACTCACAAAAAAATCGATTACAGTACTGTCTTTGAGTAATAATTACAGGAGTGTACGGTTTAAAATTCGGTATGCGCTTTTAAATTTAATTAACTTTTTGTATGTTACTTGTCATATATAAATTATACACCTCATATACAGGGCTGCACAAAAGTATTTACGTACCATTCTCCTTATTAGAGGAAATTGCTGAAGGGAAATTTTCAACTGAAGTATACGTATCTCTTAAGTGGACTAAATTTTGGCATGCATGTCATTAATAGATACAAATCTATATATTCTATACAGGGCTGCTAAAAAATTCGGTTAATTTGCCGATTGTAGATGGGAACAGCTGATATTGAGTTTTGAAATGTGTTATGCGTTTCCATATGGTTGAATTAGACGTAAAATTTAAATTTTTTAAATGGTGCAGTTTTGTTACATTATTCTGAATGTGTTGGAAAGTGTTTCATAATCTAAGCTTGATGCATGATTTTCCTTTCTTGTTTCAACTATAAATAGCTCTTAGAACATGTATCGAAACTGTGAAAACAATATTGTCCTTTGGGTAAACATTTGTTTCAGGGCTGCCACTGGCGTTTTTACTTTCTTCTATCTTTACAAGAAGAAAGTACTGGATTCGTGAAAATTTTCGAATTTCGGTTTTCGACGGATTTACACATTTTAGTGGTCAGAGATTCCGAAAAACATGTTTTTACAAAATGTCTGTCTGTGAGTCTGTGCATCTGTGAGTCTGTCTGTCTGTCTGTGACACAAATTTTGTGGACGCTCTATCTCAAGAACTATTGCACAGAATTTAATAAAAATTTATATTCAGTTATTCCTTGATATAAATTGGTGCTGATTAGTTTTTGGTATAAATCGCTCAACAAGTGGCGCTGCTATGCAGCCTTTTTCGCGATTTCCGCAATAGCTCAAACTCTAGAACTAATGCACGGATTTTCATCAAACTTCAGATTCGGTTAGTCCTTGGCATGAGTTGAAGTTCTGTACATTTTGGTGTAAATCGCTCAACAGGTGGCGCTGCTATACTGCATTTTTTACGACTTCCTCACTCTATCTCAACAACTAATGCTTGGATTTTCATCAAACTTCAGATTCAAGTATACTTTGATATGAATTAGTGCTGTTTGTGTTTTGGTGCAAATCGCTCAACAGGTGGCGCTGTTATGCTGCACTTTTCAGAATTTCCATTATAGCTGTATCTCAAGAGCTAATGCAATAATTCTCACCAAACTTCAGAATCAGTTAATCCTTGACATGAATTGATATTTTGTACATTTTGGTGTAAATCGCTCGACAGGTGGCGATGCTATGCTGTATTTTTCAGAATTTCCAGTATAGGTGTATCTCAAGAACTAATGTACGATTTTCATCAAACTTTAGAATCAGTTAGTCCTTGAGATGAATTGACATTTTATACAGTTTGGTGTAAATCACTCAACAGGTGGCGCTGCTATGCTACATTTTTCAGAATTTCCGCTATAGCTCTATCTCAAGAACTAAGGCATGAATTTTTATCAAACTTCAAATTCAGATACGCTTTGATATTAATTGGTTCTAAATTGATGTAATTTCTTGTACTATTTAAATGATTTAATTGGCGAGATTTATATAGAAGAAAGTTTTGTGATGGCCGCAACATACTAGTTTATTTTTAATTCCATCTCGCATAACTTTCTCAAAACAAAAATCTTTCACATACACTTTGACAACATGTACAAGAGAAATGTGTTACAAAAAATATATATATATATTCATTAAATAGTGGTATTAATAGAAATGTAAAAATAGGCACCTGTGGCCAAATGATGACGAGTCTCAGTCGTCAAATGTATCCAAAGGGTTAAATTGATCAATGTCAAGTAAAAAAGATACAAAATAAATCAATAACTCAGCATGCTATCGCTGCAAAAGAAGAAATTTCATAGTTTTGATTTATGATACTTTTGAGCAATTTAAGAGTACATCTGCACAAGACTGATTTCTTTTGCTTTTTGTTTATTTTTCTTATTTCTTATCGTCACTTCATGCGGTTTTTCATGAAGTTATCATGCTTAATGATGTGCGAGAGAATGTTTCGTGGGATTGAGATATTTTATTTTCCGAACTGAAGAAAGAAACTGACACTGTAACGAAATATATATATATATATAGGAAGATAAAATCAGAGTTTTTGTTGCGATGATAAATAAATAAAAGTAACAATGATGTCATTTTAAGGCATTATAAGAATAAAAATAATAAAGAAACTGGACATTCTGTCAATAAACCGAGTAATTACTAACAAATAAATAGAAAGGTAAATATGTTATACAGAACTTGGTGAAATTCTGTAGAAATAAATAGAATGAAAAGTGAGTTAGAAATATTAATCGCGATTCCGTGATCGAAAGGTAATTTTTTTCAAACTAAAGATCTTGATGTCGGAAGTAAATAAAAGTAATCTAATTAATATGTACTGTAATACAGGCTTTGATATGTATGAATGAATTTTATGACGCGCCACATCTCAAACCGAGTGTTCGACAATCCTTTATTCACTAGGGAGTTCATTTACACAAGCAGGGCTCACAGTGTTCCGAAATTTTTTCATCTTTGCTACCACCATTTTAAAACAGAAAATTCGTCGTTAATATTCCTCCAAAAATATTACTGTAACACCTGCATTTGAAATTTACCAAAATAATACTGTTTTGAAATAGCGGTCACAATGGTGGAAAATTTTAGGAACGCTGCAAGCTCTGCATGACATATACAGCAGAGGAGGAAAAGCAAATGCGTAGCAAGTGAAAGATAGCGTCAACTGATGAAAATAACATTGCCTGCAATAGATGCATGCATATACAGTGGCGCCAACTTATATGGGCGCATGGGGCTCGAGCCCACCCAATAATTTGCTCCCCCAGCCCACCCAATTTCCATTATTCTATTTTATTATTTTACTTTTTTATTCTTTTTTTTTTCAAACAAAATTTTTTTTTGTTGGCTTTCACAAAATCCTTTTGAAAAACACTAAAGATAGTAATATTAATAAACATGTAGGATCACTAAAAGTCTCTTTAGCGTACATTCAATTAAATTTTTCTCAAAAGAGAAATTTCCTGCAAACTGTTGCTTTACCAGTGAATACAGATCAATGACAATCTATTTCAATGCCATAGCATCCATAAAGCAGTTAGGCGACCGATATTTTTTACTTAATGGGTAGTTTTTATTTTGGGTACATGTGGACTGTTCAAAATATCCCATTGGTTCTTATTGACACTTTCCTTTTTCTGAAGAGTCGATCAGCGTAAAAAAATGTATGTGCTAAATTTTACCCCCCATTGGTACCCCTGAAAGTTAGTTGCATTCCGCAGTCATTTGAGACAAAAATTGTGCCATTGGACGTAAAATCACTTGATTATATTTGATCAACCATTTTTAGTGTTTGATCAAACCCGAAAGTGCCTATTTAATGTGGTATCAAAAAAGATTTCTGGTGATGGGTAAACCATGCGAATTTAATTTAATAGGATCACAAATGTATGCTTTAAAATTTATCAGTTAAAACCATTTATCCGAAAAATATTTGAACCCACCCAATATTTTTCAAAAGTTGGCGCCACTGTGCATATATATGTACCTTACATACTACAATCTATCTATCATTATATGAGGCGTTCAGAAGCCAATCCGACTAACTCCATTTTAAGTGGCATTTTAAGGGGCATTTTAAGTGGCGTTATAACAAAGGAACATTAAAAATTTTCCATATATTTATAGAGTGATAAAATGTTACCCTTGATTAAAAGAAAATTAATGAGTTCAATCAAAATATCCAGAGAAAGAATATTATATAGATACAATATTTTTTTATAGTTACAATAACTTTAACTGTTTATACTGAACATTTTCATTTCATGGAGTTGATCGATTTGTGCACTGAACGGCTCATATCGTCCTAAGCTATAATCTATCAATCATAAATCATCTTAAGTCGTCATCTATCAATCATACATAGCTTAATGGAGCTATGAATAAAGAAGAAGAAACAGATGCTATCTACTGGTTACCAGTAAAATAATTGATTATGTATTCACAAGATGGTAGCTGTTGTTTGTTTATATGGGATCAGAGCCTAACTAATGCCGGGGCAAATTTTCAACCAGTAAAAACGAATAGAAATTTTCGACTTATTTATGCCTTGTCATCTGGAGTTGAAAATGGCAGGGCTTTCCACAGGCGACTATTTATCTATTCTATTCGCACCTTTATTTAAGTGGTCTCAGGACTCTTAAAATTGGAAAAAATGAAAAAAAAAAGACCATTTTCAACATTTAATATCTTAAAATGTATTTAATTTTTAGACACAATTTTAATTGGAATAAAATATATAAGTATGTTCTTTCATTTCATGTATTTAAAAAATTATAAGATGCAGAATTAGCGTTTACAGTGGGCTCCAAACCTTTAGACATTTTTCGAGCAAAAAATCGGCATAACAGCTTACGCGGATGATTACAAAATAAATATTGCAACTAGAATGAAAATTTTGGTACCTACTTATACTTCGGATTGTAATATTTACCCTGAACCTAAATAAATTTGTATTTAAAGCTTTTTTATATTTTTAATACAAAGTTATATTTAGCTAATGCAAAATTAATAAAATTTCAACAGTATAATCACCTAAAAAAATATTGTTTTGAAAAATAAAAAGGAAATTTTAGGTTCAGTTTATACAGACTAACATGAAACATATGTTTTGAAAATTTTATGAAAGAATATTCATAAGTTTTTGAGATATCGTGCGCGTTATGCCCAAAAACGTCATTTGGAGAAAAATGGCTTCAAAGTTTCCGAAACGACGCTTTAGCCATTGAACGTGTATAAATGTAAAAGTCATTACTTCAGTTCTAATTGGAATTTCAAGGAAACAATTATATCAAAATGTTCAGAAAAAATGGGAGTTTAACATCCAAAAAAATTAAAATTTCGAAAATTTTAAAGCTTTAAGAGTCCTGAGACCCCTTAAAAAAAAAAAAAAAAAAAAAAAAAAGATTTTGTAATTTATTTTTCTTTCAAATATTCTCGAACAGTATGTCAATAATTTTTGTTTTGAGAAAGTGGTGTGTGGTAGAATTAAAAAATAGTCGCCTGTGGCAGCCCTGCAATGGGCATAGGCGGGTTAATTTGCCAAAAGCAAAATGCAACATGATAAGTAATTTTTTGAAAAATTCTGGCTAACATTTATGCACTATTAATTTATCTAATGAGTTACCCGATTTAACGTTAATCTCGTCTTAACGATGCTTTTGAACGGACTTTTTTCTATCGTTATATAGAAGTTTAAGGGGGTAGGATACCTTTAAACACTCAAAATTTTCGATTTTTTTTCATACATATTTTGATTCCGTAATCATTTCTGAACATTATGCAAAAAACCGCATCAAAAAATTCCCATTAGTTTACTAATTATGGCAGTTTTACTATTAAGACTACATATTAAGACTACATAGGATAATTAAACTTTGCGTTGCGTTTATTCAAAACGATGAATTTTGATACTGCGCGCAGTGTTACTAAAAAACTATGCATGGCAATCAAAAGACATTTTCACCACATATTCATTCCTGTATTAGCTACAACTTAAAACCAGAAAAAGGTAAAATTTCATTTATTTTTTTTTCTGTTTTTGTACTTTGAAAATATTTTTCAAAAAGTGAAAATTTTTAATTTTTTGTTAATTTTTAGGTGCGTTCGTAATTATATAAATACGTAGCACCTATAGTCGTCGTTCAGTCCGTCTGCCCGTCTGTCCGTCCGTCTGTCCGTCCGTCCGCATATAACAGAGCAAAAACTACCCAACCGATCGGTCTGAAATTTTAAATATATGATTGTTGTAAAATTTTGTCGAGCCATTTCAATTTTTATGAAAATCGGATGTATAGTTTAATTACAGGGACATTCAAAAGTTTTTCTTTACATTATGGCCAATAGGAAAAAATTATTTCAAGTGCATTTTAATGATGTTACAGTCTTCCGAATCGTCTGAAAATTTAAATATATGATTGTTGCAAAATTTTGTCGAGCCATTTCAGATTTTATGAAAATTGGATGTATAGTTTAATTACAGGGGCACTCAAAATTTTTCCGTTACAATTATTGCAAGTGCATTTTAATGATGTTACAGACTATGCTTTTATGAAGTGTAAAAAAATATACATTCAGTACAATATGGGGTGCAAAAAATATTTATAAAACTAGTTATAGTACGAACGCACCTCATTTGCCACGTTTGACGAGCAATTTCCTACTTGTTTAATTTAGTCAATATTTTTACAAATATTCTAGTTTTATTATAAAGGTAACACTATTATGTATTTATTTTCACCAAAATTTCCACCCTATATGCATATTTTCAGTTTTTATCATGCGCGCAAGATTTTTTTTCTCTTATTATTATATATTTTTAAACTTATCATTTCAATATTTATTCATGAATTTACAAGTATATATATTTTTTTAAATGTAAATTTAAATATGAGCTTTACAGTTAAATGAAGTTTGATTTTTATATTTCACTTATTACACAAGTTCTGAAGCTAGGAACATAGTGATATTTTTTACATTTTCGACACGTTCGAATAGCGATGCATTACATCCCTCACATAAATATAGTATTTTTATTGAATAACAAAAGAAAAAATATATAAACAGAGAGTTCATATATACCGGGTGTCCCAAAAATCACTGACGGATTTAAAAATTGAATAACTTGTAAACGGTGACAGATATCTCAAAAATTTTTGCAGGAGGGTTATGTAAGAAGTCAGGAGTTTTTATGCTGCGATTCTCAGTTTTAGTTACAAGGAGCAGTTATAGATGGCGCTGAAAGCAATTGGCGCTAAATCCAGACTCGATATTTCGGCCTCTCTCTTCTCCCACGCGAAAAAAGGAGATTAACCCTTAAATGCCTGATTTTTCAAAAATCATTGTAATAATGTTTTTCGGCTTTAATTTTTTAAATAAATCATGGGAAAAATACTTAAAAAAATCATATTTTGTTTTAAGTATGATTTACGGCTAAAAAACAGTTTGTTACTAATCGGCAGTACTGGTCTTTAATTGAAAAAATAATTTTCCTTGATAAAAATCTATAGTATTAAACACACAAGAATTTTAGGAACTATAATAAGAAATAAATTTTATTTGCTCACTGCAGAACAAAATAGTGTATTTCGCAAGCTTCCAAACAAACCAAAAAGAACAAGTAGCAACAATTGAAAAAATAAATCTATCTTTATTCTTAAACAGCACAACTGTTGCCATCTACATGTTGAAAATCGATTTAATAATATTTTCAGAATGTATTTTATTAGCAACATTAGGCATTATAGCTTCATTGTTATTCTAATAGTATTTTAGAGCCTACACTCTCAGAAATGGATACTCAGATTTCACGAAATTTTCTTCATTTTTGACGAAACCATTTCCTGGGATATGCTCCGAGCGAATATTTCGTCATATTGAGAAAATTACTTTCTTCGCTTGTTTGAGGATAACAATTTCGTCAAAAGTGGTTATTTGAAAAGTGCAATCAGAGGGCTGGTGGTGCCACCTATTGAACAGTTTGGAAGCTCTTGTATCGACAGGAGAAAAAATAATAACTTCGGTCTTCGGATTGATTCGAACTCACGACCTCCGGTGTGGGAGAAGGTCACTCTAGCTATTACGCTATTGAGTCCTCGAACAAATACGATTTTACATGCATGTAATGGATTCTACTGTATATTTATATTTTTATATGGTTGGTTGTAATTTTATCGATGGTGTTATACTTATAATTCTTGCAAGTTTTAATTAGTAAGACTAATTTATTATTATTATTTCCTATGGTTAATATGAATAATTATAATATGAATAATTATAATATGGCTTGATTAATATAATTTATTAGGAAAATTTTCTTTGCTCAATGAATGATTAAAATATGGTCTGGTTAATTTGTTGCTCAGAAATAACGAATTTTAAAGTACATATGGGGGAGATTTTATCAATTTGAGTAGTTGGTTAAGATTTTAACACTTTACTGTTTACAGAAGAGAAGGGAGAGGGATCAATTATGCATATTTAATTTGATAGTTATATGAATATATTTCTTAAATGAAAAAGAGTTCTTGGAATTATGAAACTTTATTGACCAAATTTTCTTTTTGAACGATTTTGTAAAACACAGGAAATTTATTCTTTTCGAATTAAACCATAGCGAGCAAAGTAAAATAATAATAATAATAATAATATAAATAATAATAAACATTCTTAAAAACTTTAACAGCTAAAAAAATAACTAATGCAGAAACAATAACTACCTGTGTTTCAGCATTTTCGGGAAAGCGCTAAAAAGTGCAATTTTTTAAATAAATTAT
Source organism: Maratus speciosus (assembly GCA_963932465.1). Lineage (NCBI taxonomy): Eukaryota > Metazoa > Arthropoda > Arachnida > Araneae > Salticidae > Maratus > Maratus speciosus. The sequence continues at coordinate 217,583,237 of OZ010799.1, read as the reverse complement.
GACAGGAATAACATATTTTTTTTAAATAAATTATGACAGGAATAACATAAACAAGCAAATATTTGACTGCTAAAGTCGCAGGATTTGAGGAGGTACGGTTTCCTTAAAATGCATTGAGTCTGGCCGTGAGTGAAGAAACACCTTCGTCAAATATTTGAGAGTTTACGTGTCGTTAAAAGTCACGTGATTTTGAAACGAAATGATTGTCAAAAACAACGAAATATAGCTCGAGGACTGCTGAATCGTCAAAATTGAGAGTTTTATTTCTGAGAGTGTAAATTGGGTATGTTGCTGAAAAGCAACACCCGGCATTTAAGGGTTAAAATGTTTTGAATGGATCCCGAAGTAACAAAAATCGGGTCTGGAATTAGCACCTATTTTTCGCAGCGCCATCTGTTGTTTGAAATTCGAACTAAAATCAAGAATCACAGTAAGAAAACTCCTGACATCATACATAACCCTCCTGCAAGAATAACCCTCCTGCAAGAATTTTTTAATCACCGTTTGCAATTTATTGAATTTTAAAATCCATTAGTCATTTTTGGGACAACCGATACATGTGCATGTACACCCACATGTACAAAGAATAATTTATATAAATCAGAAATTACGTAATGGAATGCAGGATTTAATCACCTACTTATATATAAATGCAAATGTGCATTTCGTTCCGTCATTTTATAATTTGATTTCCGCTGAATTGGTCGCTGAATTATAAACTGGCACTGTTCTTACATAGATATTTTTTCAAGAAAGGCTTTAGTATATAACATGTACTTTGCTTAGTTACAGAGCTATGGGTGAAAGATCTATAATCAGGTGGACACGATTATGAAAGTTTAGCCTTTTAAAAAAGTTTTACCGGGCGGATTTTGAATAGAACTGCATTTTTAGTTACGTAATTTTTCAGGGATGGCTTTAGTATATTGCATATCGTTTTATCGTTTTTCACCAAATCCTACTGTAAATGATCAACAAAAAAATTTGGTCCTTAACAACACAAATTCGTGTCATACGTTAGAAAATATAGTAGCGCAATGACGTTCGTACCGTTTCAGCAATGCGGAAAGACATTCGAGATAAAGGTCTATATTTCTTCACAACACAAGGAAATTCACCGATATATTTTGTTTGATTCAAGGTTCATTTAGCGAAACCGATCAGCGTAGTGCATGAAGCCTGTTAGTTAAATATATAACCTTTTTTTTTCGCATAAATTTATGATTTTTTAAACCTTATAAAAATGTTTTCAGAACAATTTACAGCAACGTATATGTAGTACATATTTCAATGTATAACATTCAGAAATAACAATAATTATTTTCACTTTAATATGATATTTAACATAGATAAATTCTTTTATTAACCTTTAACCCAAACAATGACTGAAAGGTTCTGCTCTCAAAGCTGGTAGAAAGGAGGTTCTGGTTTCGAACCCAATCGCACCCATCGTCCTAATCATTCGGAGTTTTCCGTGTTTTTTTCTTCTTCTTTTTTTCGAACCTTGCGTAAATACGTGTTACACGGAAAGAACAATTTTGTTAAAACAACAACAACAACAAAAATAGTTGTGCCGGTAAAGATATTGTTATAACTCCACATTTAAAACTAAAGGTCTGGCCGGTGATGTAAAAGTGACAGTACATTGGGATGCTGCACAAAACCCAATTTTATTATTGAGCTCTCATCCGATTGACTGCAAACAGATTCAAAAACAGTAAAGATGAAATTTATTGAAAACAGTTTGACATGATGATGGGGGTGGGCCGCTTAGAAAAAGCGTGTCTTTACACAGTCAGAGTATCAGGCCGATGATACACTTACATATCGAATGCACGCCACATCCACTGGAATACCAAGCCAATATCAGAGTTAACTAAACGCCAAAATTATCCGTTGCATAAAAAAGCAATGGGAGCGAATTTAAATTATTGACGAATAAAATGATAAAGACAAAATCGTGAAAATAACTCAAGCAACCCTACCGAAACATTAACAATACGTAAAATTTATGTATATTATAGATGTCAAATATAATTTTATGATTAAATTTATTGCCTGAGTTAAAATGCAAGAAATGGATAAAAACGCTTTGTTAATAAAAATGATAGCTCTCTTTTGTAAACAAAGCAAAGGAAAATTACCCACATAAATATTGTAACTAAAATAGATTAGTATTAAATTAATATCGAAATGACAGAAATGTAATTATCGTAAATCAAGTATAATTTAATCTGTTGACTTGCAGATATAAAATAGCGAAATCAAAATGATAATGAATCATTTCGTTAAAAAGACATGTTTATTATTTAATGTTTTACTTCCGCATGAAAGAGACGAGAAATAAGTCTGAAATTACTTTTTAACAAATCCATTTATGACTGACTGAATACATGGAAAGAAAAAGAAAACATTAATTAAAAAAAATAAATAAATAAAAAGGACAATATATGATGATTGCATCATCATAGTGCCTTCCAAATTTTGCCCCATCCAAATATTTTTCGTTGAACTGACAAAATCCTTTTGTTAGTTCAATAAAATTTTATTGAACGAACAAAATCATTTGATTAGTCGAACCAACATTTGGTCAGTCCAATCAAACATTTTAGCTGGGACTATATTAACCAAATCTTTTTTTTCGCGTAGAATCCCTTAGAAAGACCCCCCCCCCCCCCCACGGAGACATCTCCCCACTCGGGCCTATATCCCTAGTTTAGATAATCGGCCGTCATAAACGATACCTTTATTAACATTTAACTTATTTCAAAGTGGAGGGGGGGGGGGTTGTACAGTAAACTTTTTTGTTTTTGCATTATTTCTGCTGTTCTTGCATTACTCACACTTTTTTCTGTAGTGGTATTTTCAAGAGGATTTTTTTTTTTAATCGGGATTCTATTTTTTAATAAAGTCATTAATAATATACCCCCTTTAGTAATAGATTGTTATAGAAAACATTTAATCGAAAATACCGCAACAAACAATTAATAAATGTTATTATTGTAACAGTTAATTAATACATTTTACATTAAATCACGTTCATTAATTTGTCACATAGTAATACTTGACATCGTCTTATAATTAAAAAATTCTTGGCGTGTTCTAATATTAGACAAACTTTTAATTTAGCTAACCTTTCCCCTTCAGGAAACTTATGATAAATTTATATTAGCTAAGACACAGAAAACAACAAGTGTATTCTAATTTCCCACTGTAATTAAACGAAATAAGACGAACAATTTTAAGAAACGGTGGTAAAAATTTCCAACAATTAATTACACTTCCTATATATGAGGGAAAAATATCTGATACGTAATATTTTTTCCTGTTGCACCTTTTCCCTAAACCAATTACTTTTATGTAAAAGATAAGTTTTGAAAAATCCCTATTTTCTTCCCTTAATTTATATTAAGTAACATGCCACATGATCTCCCAAGTCGAACTTGATGCATGAACTTCTGTTCACCTGGACACACCCTTTTTGAAAAAAACAACATAATTATAATTTATGATATTCTTCGATAATATTGCTTCAGTAATATTGATGACCGTATATTAAAAAAAATAATAATAGCTCTCGGGGCATCATTATAAAATCGCATAAATATTTTATGTAAATTGCATACATTTTTTGGTCGTGTATATTTAGAATTGGAAAATATTTGTAAGTTATAAAATAGTGTTAAAGATCAATAGATTAAACACAATAAATAAAATAAAAATTCTGGTGCTATATCCACCTTGAGTTAAATAATTAAAATATACGTAAAGCACAAATAATTGTACAAAAATTACTTTCAGTTGCATAAATATAATATAAAAATACTTAAAATACAAATACAAACACTAATTAAACACTAATCAATAAATATTTACCACAGCTTATATATATATTGGAGTTAACTTTTTTATTTGCTGTTACTGAAAAAACACCATAAATATAAATTATGCGTTCTTCCATAATATTATATTTTTTTAGTATTGATGACGTAAAAAAAAAAAAATAGCTGCCGAGGCATCATTATAATATCGCATAAATATTTTATGTAAATTACATAAATTTTTAGGTTATGTATATTTAGAATTGGAAAATATTTGTAAGTTACAAAATACTGTTGAAGATCAATAGATTAAGAGGCTACTTCAGTCAAACGAAAAGACCCATTCGCCAATGCTAATCCTATGGAAGAAATTTATAAAGATATCTCGTTCACAATTCAATATTTTAAAATGATTTCTTTTGCTTTGAATAGTTGAGATCGATGTGTACAAAAGCCGTTGTTTACTTTTTCGATTTTGTTTACAGGTATTTCTTATGAGGACACTTCATTTTCGGAGCCGGTTTCGAAAGTAAAAGCATCCTCATAAAAAATATCCTCAATCAAAATCGAAAAAGTAAAAAACGGCCTGCATACAGATCGATCTCAACTATTCAATGCAAAAGAAATAATTTAAAAATATTGAAATGCGACCGAGATAGCTTTATAAATTTCTGCCATAGGATTAGCATTAGTGAATGCGCCTTTTCATTTGACTGAAGTAGCCTCTTAAATACTAATCGATAAATATTTACTACAGTTTGAGTTATCTTTTATTTGCCATTACTGAAAAAATATCACAAATATAATTTATTATATTATCCGATAATATTACTTTTTTTAGTATTGATGACCGTAAAAAAGTATAGCTGTCGAGACATCATTATAAAACCACATAAATATTTTATGTAAGTTACCTAAATTTGTTGGTCATGTATATTTAGAATTGGAAAATATTTGTAAGTTATGAAGTAGTGTTAAAGATCATTAGATTAAATACTGATCGATAAATATTAAGTACAGTTTAAATATCTTCCAGTTATCTTTTTTATTTGCTGTTAATGAAAAAATACCATAAATATAAATTATTTGTTCTTCCATAGTACTATTTTTTACTTTCTTCTATCTTTACAAGAAGAAAGTATTGGTTTCATGAAAATTTTCGAATTCCAGTTTTCGACGGATTTACACGTTTTATGAGTCAGAGATTCCAAAAAACATGTTTTTACAAAATGTCTGTCTGTGAGTCTGTCTGTCTGTCTGTCTGTCTGTCTGTCTGTCTGTCTGTCTGTCCGTCCGTCTGTCTGTCTGTCTGTCCGTCCGTCTGTCTGTCTGTATGTGACACAAATTTTGTGGGCGCTCTATCTCAAGAACTAATGCACGAAATTTCACAAAACTTCATATTTAGTTAGACCTTGATATAAACTGGAACTGATTAGTTTTTGGTGAAAATCGTCCAACAGGTGGCGCTGCTATGCGGCATTTTTAACGATTTCTGCAATAGCTGTATCTTAAGAACTACTGCACGGATTTTCATAAAACTTCAGATTCAATTAGTCCAGGATATAGTTTGGTGCTGATTACTTTTTTGTGAAAATCGCCCAACAGGTGGCGCTGGTATGCTGCATTGTTCATGATTATCGCAATAGCTCTAACTCAAGAAAAAATGCACGAATTTTCATCAAACTTCAGATTCAGTTAGTCCCTGATATAAATTATTGCTGCTTAATTTTTGGTGCAAATCGCCTAACAGGTGGCGCTGCTGTGCTGCATTTTTCATGATTTCCACAAGAGGTGTATCTCAAGAACTATTGCACGGATTTTGATCAAACTTCAGATTTAGTTAGTCTTTGACATGAATTGATGTATAAATTAGTGCTGTTTAATTTTTGGTGTAAATCGCTCAACAGGTGACGCTGCTGTGCTGCATTTTTCACGATTTCCACAAGAGGTGTATCTCACGAACTATTGCACGGATTTTCATCAAACTTCAGATTTAGTTAGTCCTTGACATGAATTGATGTATAAATTAGTGCTGTTTAATTTTTGGTGTAAATCGCTCAACAGGTGGCGCTGCTATGCTGTATTTTTTGCGATTTCCGCAATAGCTTTATCTCAAGAAATAATGCTTGGATTTTCCACAAACTTCAGATTCAGGTATACCTTGATATCGTTTAGTGCTGTTTACTTTTGGTGTAAATCGCTCAACAGGTGGCGCTGCTATGCTACATTTTTTTCAGAATTTCCGCTATAGCTCTATCTCAAGAACTAATGCACGAATTTTCATCCAACTTCAAATTCAAATATACTTTGATATGAATTGGTGCTAAATCGTTGTTATTTCTTGTACTATTTAAATGATTTAATTGACGTGATTTATACAGAAGAAAGTTTTGTGATGGCCACAACATACTAGTTTAGTATTGATGGCGTAAAAAAATTATAGCTGTCGAGGCATCATTATAAAATCGCATAAATATTTTATGTAAATGTCATAAATTTTTTGGTGATGTATATTTAGAATTGGAAAATATTTGTAAGTTATAAAATAGTGTTTAAGATCAATAGATTAAATACTAATCAATAAATATTTACCACAGTATAAATATATTGGAGTTATCTTTTTTGTTTGTCATTACTGAAAAAAATGCTACAAATGCAATTTATGATATTCTTCGATATTGTAACTTTTTTCACTTTCTTCTATCTTTACAAGAAGAAAGTATTGGATTCATGAAAATTTTCGAATTCCGGTTTTCGACGGATTTACACGTTTTAGGGGTCAGAGAACCCAAAAAACATGTTTTTAATAAATGTCTATCTGTGAGTCTGTGGTTCTGTGAGTCTGTCTGTGAGTCTGTCTGTGTGTAACACAAATTTTGTGGGCGCTCTATCTCAAGAACTAATGAACGGAATTTAATAAAAATTAATATTCAGTTAGTCACTGATGTAAGTTGGTGCTGATTAGTTTTTAGTGTAAATAGCTCAACAGGTGGCGCTGCTATACAGCATTTTTCACGATTTCCACAATATCTCTATCTCAAGAACTAATGCAGAGATTTTCATCAAACTCCGGATTCAGTTAGTCCTTGACAGGAATTGATGTTGCATGCCTTTTGGTGTAAATCGCTCAACAGGTGGCGCTGTTATTCTGCATTTTTCAGAATTTCCACTATAGCTTTATCTCAATAATTAATGCATGAATTTTCATCAAAATTCAGAATCAGGTATGCTATGATATCAATTAGTGCTGTTTATGTTTTTATGCAAATCGCTCAATAGGTGGCGCTGCTATGCTACATTTTTCTCAATTTCCGCCATAGCTCTATCTCAAGAACTAATGCACGAATTTTCATCAAACTTCAAACTCAGATATAATTTGATATAAATTGGTGCTAAATTGACGTAATTTCTTGTATTATTTAAATGATTTAATTGACGGGATTTACATAGAAGAAAGTTTTGTGATGGCCACAACATACTAGTTATTTAGCATTGATGGCTGTAAAAAAAATAATAGCTGTCGAAGCATTATTATGAAATCGCATAAATATTTTATGCAAATTACCTAAATTTTTTGGTCATGTAATATTTAGAATTGGGAGATATGTGTAATTTATAATGTAGTGTTAAAGATCTATAGTGTAATACTAATAGATCAATAATAAAAAATAAATATTTACTACAGTCTAAATACCCTGGAGTTATCTTTTTTGTTTGCTAGTACTGAAAACATACCATACATATAATTTATGACATTTTTCGATAACATGACTTCTCTAGTATTGACAACAGTTAAAGAGTAGAAACATATATAATTTATAAAGTACTGGTAAATATTAATAGATTAAAAATTAAAAATTGAGCATTTGCTAAGGTTAAATATCTTTCTGATATCTTTTTATTCAACACTATCAAAAATTATCCTTATCATTATTTACAATATTCTTTGATAATATTGCTTCTCTGCTACTGATAACCTTATAAAAAATGGTATCTGATGATCCAACATAAAAAATTGCATAAATATTTTAGGTAAATTACATAAATTTTTTGGTCATGAGTTTTTAGAATTGGAAAATAGATGTAAGTTATATAGAGTTAAAGATAAATAGATTAAATGCTAATTAATCTATTTATCAAGTTAGACTACTACTACAAGAAAGTTACTACAGTTTAAATATATTGGAATTACATAACAAATTAAAACCTTTTAATAATATACTGATTTTTAATTGCTAAAAGGCGTAAATTAAAACTTTAAAAACAGTAAAAATAGGTATATTCAACTATTTACATTTTTCGACTCTACCCGAGCCATTTTCAAAGCAAATAAATAAAAATATTCTAAAATTGCACCGTCTATGAATTATATGAATCATATATGAAAAATCACTATATTGGTATGACTAGCAGGAAATTTAAGCATAAAAAAAGGAGCATGCAGCTGATATTAAATGCTAGAAAACAAGAATTCTGCTTTTTCAGAATTTAGTGTCGCCCACGATGAAAAAAAATATATATATGTGTATAAATATAGATAGTTCAGCTTTAAGACTTAAAAGATGCGCTTTTATTTTACATAAAATGACGTCATCCGCATCCGCTGAAGAATTCCTCATTTACGATCCAGACTTAAACAAAATCAACAGTAAAAAATGCATAGGACGTGACTATCGGCTGAATAATACCCAAATCCAAAAAAAGAGATTTGTCATTCAAGAAACTGGACAAAAAAAATCGACTATCTCACGATTTATATGCCATCATTTGTGTGTAATATTAATATAGATACTTAAAATTAAATTTAGTTTATAATAGCTTCATGTTTTATCAGAAATCATTCATTTATATTTTTACAAAATAGCACGTATTTTAACTACTTTTTTTTCAGTTTTTATGAGAAAATGGCAACTAAAAGATATAAGGGGCCGTTCAAATATTACGTAAGCACCTAAGGGGGGGGGGAGGGGGTTAGCGATTTGCTTATTTTTGCTGACAAGGGGGGAGGGGGGGTTTGAATGATGCTTACGTAAGACATTTTCAGAATCTCTAACTTGTAAAAAAAAAAAATTATAAAATTTCAAATTGAAAGAAAGAAATAGCAAAAGAATATTAAACTTGAAGTTCTGATGTCAGCTATTTTGACCGCACAAGGAAAACATAAACGATCTCTTTTATCTAGAGGTGACTGTTCATGTTTGATGCATGAGGGCTTATTATCTCTGAGAACTTACTACTATTTCCAATTGTGAGAATAGAATAGAATAGACCGATATAGAATAGAATATTGAATGGACCGATGCGATATGATGTATTGTGACAATATGAGTTTTCCGGGGAAACTTCCAAAACGTAAGTAAAATTCTATCTTTTTTGTTTCCAACCCTCCTCTGTCAAGTGGTTGAACCCCATAACCATAGTGACCGACTGCTCTACTGTCTGGTGTCTCGTGAGTTTTGAAAACCTCTCAGAACAGATCTGCACGGGCCGAGCTCGGGCCTATTTTCATTCACGGCACTCGGGGCGGTCACGGGCCATACATTTTTCTGAAGGCTCGGGACGGGCCGGGCGTAGTTACTACTCTTTACGGGACGGACCGGGTTCTGGCCTTACTTTTTTCCTGGGGGATCGGGCCGGGCCCATTTTTTCTGTACAGAGCCGGGACTGGTTTCATTCCAAGTTTTCAAGGCCCATAATTTTTACGGGCCAAAATTTTCAGTCCTAGTTTTGACGCAGCCCGTATGAAAATCATTGTCTCGGCGTAGCCTGATCCATTCAAAGGTCAGTAAAATTAGGTCAGGCTCAAAAAATTTTGAAAAAAATGTACACATTTTTAAATCGCTATTATTCTACTATTAAACATTCAAATTTATTCTTTTTAAAGAATAGTAGATTTCTACGCTTATAAAAATATAGCTAAATGAAAATATAAGAAAACACGTGAGAAGGAACCTGTCTATGACGAAATCCTGTTATAAACTGAAAAACGTGTTGATCCATACAAAATTAATATACTAATACGTAAGAATAGGATATATAATACATTTAAAACTTGCTAAGAAGGGCACTTGTCTATAACGGATTTTTTTCTTTTTTATGCAATTCCGTTTTAGAAGATTTTATTGTATAGCATTTTTCAGATTTTTAGCACTTCAATACATGGAATATGGATTAACGATATTAATGATAACGGATTCATTTACATACAAGAAATAGAGATTGATTAAAAAAAATAAATGTCGCAGCCTGCGCCACTTATAGAAAAATGAAGATTATAAACATAAAAAAATATTTAAGACATATTTTTGGCCAGAACTCCTCGTACGAGACAAATCTTTCACCAAATCGACATAAAAATCAATGTTTTGTAGAAATTCAATCGGGCCGGGCCGAGATTTTAACTTTTTTTCCGGATCGGGCCGGGCTCGGGCCGAACTTTTAACTTTTTTATCGGGCCGGGCCAATAATTTTTTTGTACGGGCCGGGCCGAATTTTTTTCTCTATGAGTCGGGCCGAGCCCGGGCCTGGAAATTTCGGCCTGTGCAGACCTCTACCTCTCAGTACTGCAGTGTAGTGGTGTTTAAAATAAATAAAATCAGAAATATGTCTTCATTTCGAGAAATCTTGTATAAAAAACTTTTTGAAAGTTTCAAAAAGTCTGCATCAGATAAACCTTTGAAGGATATCCAATGTAAAACTAATGATGTGTGGCGGCAGTACAAAAAGTCTTCTAAAACTGACAAAGAGTTAGAGGTATTGGTGCTAAAAAGAATTGAGGACGAACTGCGTAAGGCAACCAAAAAGAAATCAGTCTTTCTTGATTATTTTATAAAGGTAATTATAATCAATTTATTCTTAAAATTTTAAATATATTTTATCATAACTTTAAGTTTACATAATTACTTGTAAAAATTGGAAAAAAGATAGATAAGATAAAATGACCGTGTAGCCTTGGCAAAACATGGTCAGTATGGGAATAAATAAAGACAAAAAAAACGTCAAAAAACGAGTTATTACTTTTTAAATATGGCGTAGCCAAGCTAAGCCTTATTTTTTCTTTTCAAATAACTCAAAAATTAATGCATCCATGGGGGAAAAAATTAAAAAAATATGTTAGTTTTGTAGCAGATAATCTTCTAACTGTTTTCAAATTTTGAACCTTACTAAAAATGAAATGTAACCCAATTGAATTGAAACCAATGTATCTCAGATTCAAAAACAGATAAATAAGGTTTCCAGTGATCTCAAAAAAGGAAAAACAATCCTTAAAAAGGAAACGACAAAATGCTGAATACCAAAGAAAACATCGAACCACCAAACGAACAAAGCTTGGAGAAATCTGCTATGATAATCCAGACATAAAAAAAAATAGCTTTGAGGGAATAAGTAGGAAGACCAAGTTTAAACAACCATTATTACTTAAAGCAATAGAGTATTTATACGCATCCATAGCTATTATTGGAAGCGCTGCAGATGCAAAAAGAAGAAACAAGTCCGAAGTGTCAACTCTCGATGACTTGACTGCAAAACTGAAAAGGTTGGTTTAGCAATAAGCAGGAGTAGAACATATCTTCGTTTGCTTCCAAAAAATTCCTCAACCATCCAGTGTCGAAGACATGTCACCACAGTGCCGATAAAACTTTCTTGGATTCTGGCTGATTATCACCGATCTCACATTGATACCCAATTTTCAGTAATATCTATCCATTGTTTAGAAACTTTAGCTTCAATTTTTGGACCCATGCAAGTGTTTCTTCTTTCACATGATGACAAAGCGCGTGTACCTTTGGGAATTACAGCAGCCAATAAACAGGCCATGATACTGATGCATATGGAGTATCACGCATCCTTAAGCGATCACGACTGTGTCATCGCTGAACGCCGCAAACTTATCCCATGTGTTTACACTGGTATTGTGATTGCTCCTGGCATGGCAGGTCAAAGTAAAGCCATACATAGGTTATTCTGGTCCAACGTTAATAGCTATAAGAGGTGGGAAACACAGTTCTTCCACGGCAAATACTCATGCTCAGGATCTTGAAACTCTATTAATACTCAAAGATTTTGAAAAATTAGTGAAAACAGAAGAGGGTTTCATCAAACCTGTAATCATAGTAACGGTTGATGGAGATCCAGACAAGAATCCCCGCTACCAGAAAGTTATATCGTTTGCTATTAACCATTTCAAAAAGCATGATTTGGATGGAATTTTCATAGCGTGCAGTGCTCCTGGAAGAAGTGCATATAATTGAGTAGAAAGGCGAATGACACCACTTAGTCGAGAACTGTCTTGTCTTATACACCCTCATAACCATTATGGTTCCCATCTCGATGAGAAAGGTCGCACTACTGATGAAGAAATGGAGCAAAATAACTTAGCATATGCTGGTAAAACTCTCGCAGATATCTGGAACTCATTAAACATTGACAGTTATCACGTTACTGCCACATATGTTGATTCAGGCGAACCAGAGTCTCTTGGTTATGACTTGGATTGGTATTCGAAGCTCGTACAAGAAAGTCAATACTTGCTGCAAATTGTAAAATGCGAAAAAAAGAATTGTTGCTCTCCTGCACGTAGTGGATTATTTCGTATATTAAAAGGACGATTCATTCCTCCTCCAATTAAAATGATACAATCGTCAAATGACATCATTGCAAGTGAAGAGGGGGAATTTATAGATTTAAGTCTCCGTCTGGCCTTAAATCTGAATAGTACAGAAAAGGGATTTTTAAAGATGCTGTATGATTATTTTTGCTCTTCCATAAAGTTCACGCATTTATCCGCAAGAACTTGTGGAAGTTGTGGCCAATATCATGCATCTCAGAAGTCAGCAAACAGACACAAAAAAATTCAACAGAGTGAAAAAAGCGAGAAGGACTGCCTTATACGACTATTGAGAATTGCTGCTCGTCGAGCAAATGAACTTATGCGCTTCGTAAAATTCGTGGAAGATATGGAAGATGTTGAGTGGATCAATGAAGATGAAGTTGATAAAGATTGCATCCGAATAGTAAGCGATGAAGATAATCAAGTAAAACTGGAAACCAATATCATAACAGATATGGAAAAATGGCTTGAGCAGCCGTGGTCAGCATCGGAATAGATACTGTCATGTTCAAATTTAAATTTTTCAAATGGCTTAGTTCTTCTAAAATTGTGATGTAAGAAATTTTCTTAAATAGAATTGTAAAGAAATAAAACAAGCGTTTATTATTATTTAGTAGTTATATTAGTCGAGTAGAGTTTTATAATTTGTATTGTGTCCTAATTTTTTTTTAAGTAGGGGGGGGGGGTCCAATTTTCTTACGTAATTATTAAGGGGGGGTTCGCGATTTGCTTATTTTTGCTGACAAGGGGGGAGGGGGGGTCAAAAATAGTCAAAAACATGCTTACGTAATATTTGAACAGCCCCTAACTGGTATTTTTCAACTTTTTTTCCTTTACTTTCTACAGAAAGGAAGTATTTGAGTTGCCAAAATTAAAAAAATTGGCGTTAAAAACTACTAAAAAATTAATATCTCAAAAATAAATGGAGATGCAGTTTTCAAACAAATTGCATTTCAAAGCACTTTTTTTCCCCCCAATACGACGGTATAAAAAATTTAAAATGTGCAACACTTAGATGTTTAAAAAAATTACAGTAAAGATTATTCCGTACAATGATACATCTGCTTTGTCTTACGGCTGGTTATACAACGGAACGTTATTTATTGGAGGAGACATTTTAATAGCTGGGAGAAAGAAATACACTGCTCAAAACAATTAAAGGATATTTGAAGTTTTATATAAAATAAAGATATAAACGAAATTTTTTTTGCCGAAAATAGAAGAAGAGAATCACAAATGCAAAATTTTCTGGTTTTCAAACTGTGGAGTATGCAAATTTTGAGTTCGACGTCAAAAACGTCGCTTCAGCGGCAGCGGATGAAATTTGACTTTCAACTGGATAAAAGAGAATGAAGACAAGGATGATCGGCATTCAGTGATTGCTTTGTTTCGATGAGTACGATGTCTCAGCGAAGTCATTTGACAGATTCAGAAGCTTTGAGAATTGTTGGTAGGTTAGAAGGGGGCCAAACTCAAGCCGAAGTAGCGCAAGCCATTGGAGTGTCACAAAGTGTCATTTCCAGGATCTAATACCGTTTTTTGGAGAGTGGATGTGCAGGCCGAAGACCAGGCCAAGGTCGTAGACGGGCAACAACGCCCAATGAAGATCGGTATTTAGCGTTAACAGCTCGGAGACACCGAATCATGAACGCTACTCTTCTCCAACAACACCTTCGCTCGGCTACAGGCACCACGATTTCAACTCAGACTGTCCGAAACCGGCTCCATGCTGTAGGTCTGTATGCTCGCCGACCGATGGTATGTGTTAGATTAACATCAAGGCATCGTCGCGACCGCAGGGAGTGGGCAACCGAGCATGTCAACTGGAGGAGAAATGAATGGAGCAATATTCTGTTTCCTGACAAGTCCCGTTTTTCTGTGCATCCGGATAATAGGCGTATTTTCATCTGGAGGGACCGTGGCAGTAGGAATAATCCTGCGTTCGTGCACGAAAGTGTCAGATTTGGCGGTGGAAGAGTGTTGGTGTATGGTGGCATCTCCATTGACGGGCGCACTGACCTCTACAGCATTTGAGATGGAGCTCTGACTGGTCGCCGATATAGGGATGAGATCCTCAGACCTATTGTAGTCCCTTACGCTGCAGCAATCGGAGATAACTTCATTTTAATGGACGATAACTGCAGGCCACATCGTGCAAACCTGGTGGAGGATTTCTTTTTCGAGGAAGGAATCGTTCGAATGGAATGGCCAGCGTGTTCTCCAGATGTGAATCCAATCGAGCACGTTTGGGACGCTCTAGGAAGACGAGTTTCTGGCCGCCAACAACCCCCACAAACTCTCCAAGAACTGGAAAGAGCTCTTCTGGAAGAGTGGGGCAGAATACCCCAACTCGTCATTAATAGCCTCATTGAGTCCATGCCTCAAAGGTGTTCAACGTTGCTGGCCGCCCGTGGAAACCATACCCCCTACTGAAAATGATTTTCTTTGAAGAAAACACCTTTTCTTATTCTTTTTTTCTCATATGCACAAATTGTGTTTTTTTCCTTTAGTACACAAATGCGCAATAAAATGCATTTTTTTCTGCCAAACATGTGTAATTTATTGTCATATAACCTACTATGTCTGTCGACCATGTATCAATCAGCTAAACAGTTTACCAGATACAAAATCCACCTAAAACTGCAATATCCTTTAATTGTTTTGAGCAGTGTAGCATACCGGAGTTAACAATAGAAAAACCACAGCAGTAGCAAGATTATATCAAGAAGAAACCATCCAAATAAAGTTTATTGAAAATAAGATAACTTTTCACTCCAGTGTATACCATCCATCCATTATAAGAGAAACCATAGAGGTAACACGCAAAAATTCGATATGTAACGATGCAGCATCATTAACTTACCAAAACTATAGCTCGAGTTACTCAATGGTTTCGAAAATAAAAGTAAAAATCTAAGTGAAATAAAAGAATAACATGCATAATATGAAAGAGTACGTGAAAATTTGAATGATGGCGTTTCATAGACGGTGCAGTTTTAGAATATTTTTATTTATTTGTTTCGAAAATGACTCGGGTACAGTTGAAACATGTAAGCAGGTGAATAAACATATTTTAACTATTTTTTAAATTTTTAATTTACGAACCTTTTAGGAATTAAAATTACTATATCTTGAAGTTATCTTTTTATTTGCCATTACTGAAAAAATACAGGGTGTCCAGCGAATAAGACCCTGATTTCAAGATTAAATATCTCAAAAACAAAGATCAAAGATGTGGTAAACGTTTTGTTTATTAGCTAAGGTGTAAAAATGTTATACAGAAGTTTCAAAATTTAGTTGCAAAAACCGTTAACAGATGGCGCTGTAATCGCAATGCCTATAAATTGTGCTTCGAAGTCCAGAGCACTAGTGTCTTATTCCTAGATGGCTTCCTATGAAAAAACGAAAATTGGGCAAATGCACTTTTTCGTTGGGGTGATGTGCAGAAGTGGAGATTTCTGGTCACAAAATTATTGCATCAGCTTTAATTTTAGAGAATTTCAATTAATAGAATTTTCAATAAAAAGTTTAGAAATCATTATATAATAACTTATTAAAATATTTTATTAAATTCAGTTTTTAATGCCATATAATTATTTAAATGAAAATGCATATATTTAGAAAAATAATTTTGTACTTTTTATTTATTTTTTATATTTTTAAATCACGGCATAATATTTTGATATTATCGTTTACACCTGAATTATTATAAATAAAAAAGTAATTTTGTACTCTTCATTTATTTTTAAATCACGACATAATATGTTTGTTTTAGCACAAAACTTATATTTCTTTTCTTTGTAAACAAAGTTTTAGGGACAGAAATTATGCATTAAATTACTTCATTTTTAAAAGGAATTGATGATAAGTCATATCATCAACGTCGAAGCAAAAGTATTTTGGAAACTGCACTCCTTTCCAACACTTCGGATCATATCGCTAAAAGCTGCACCATACTTCTGTGCTCAATGATAAAAAAAATGAAAATGAGTTTTAAAAATTAAAATGATTTTTTTAAGTTAATTAAGTTTTTAAAAATAGAAACTTTGTATTTTTTCATACAACTTATTTTCTACTATTTAAAAAAATGATTTAAGAACCATTATTAAAAATGATCAATGATTTTTAAAAAGGAGGTTTCTTTTAGCTTAAATAAATTTTAAAACTAGAAACTTCAGATTTTTTTTATTCAAACTTTTTTTTCACAATTTAAATAAATATTAAAAAGTAAAGATTTCCAATTTTTTTTCAAATCCACCTCTGATTGGATTTGATACCACGATCTACCAATTAGGAGAGAAAAGACATACCACAGAGATACTGGTATTCGGACCGAAATAGCTTATAACAAAATTTAAAACAATAGGTGAGGAATAGTCTCATTCCATCTAGGAATGAGACGCAAGTGCTCTGGACTTTGAAGCATAATTTATAGGCATTGTGATTACAGCGCCGTCTGTTAACGGTTTTTGCAACTAAATTTCGAAATTTCTGTATAACGTTTTTACAGCTTAGCTAATAAACAAACCGTTTACTGCATAATTCTATTGATCTTTCTTTTTGAGATATTTAATTTTGAAATCAGGGTCTTATTTGCTGGGCACCCTGTATCATACACTGTAAAAAAAAAAAAAAAAAAAAAAAAAAAAAAAAAAACGGACTAAAAAACGGAGATTCTACTGGCAATCTAGACGCCAGTACTATTTTCGTATTTTTGCGGAAATTTTTCTCCATAAATTACATAAAAATTTCCGTTTTTCTGATTAAAAACGGAAATTTTTTTGTAAATTACGGGTAAAACTTCCGTAAAAATACGGAAATAGTACTGGTGTCTAGATTGCCAATAGAATCTCCGTTTTTTAGTCCGTTTTTTTTACAGTGTAAATATAATTTATTATATTATTCGATAATATTACTTTTTTTAGTATTGATGACCGAAAAAAAGGTATAGCTTTCGAGACATCATTATAAAACCACATAAATATTTTATGTAAGTTACCTAAATTTTTTGGTCATGTATATTTAGAATTGGAAAATATTTGTAAGTTATGAAGTAGTGTTAAAGATCAATAGATTAAAAACTAATCGATAAATATTAAGTACAGTCGAAATATCTTGGAGTTATCTTTTTTATTTGCTGGTAATGAAAAAAATACCATAAATATAAATTATGATATTCAGCCATATTATTATTATTATTAATATTATTATTTAGTATTTATGGCGTAAAAAAATTCCAGCAGTCGAGGCATCATTATAAAATCGCATAAATATTTTATGTAAATTTCATAAATTTTTTAGTCATGTATATTTAGAATTAGAAAATATTTGTAAGTTATAACATAGTGTTAAAGATCAATAGATTAAATACTAATCAATAAATATTTACCACAGTTTAAATATATTGGAGTTATCTGTTTTATTTGTTATTACTGAAAAAAATGCTATAAATGTAATTTATGATATTCTTCGATATTTTAACTTTTTTTTTAGTATTGATGACTGTAAAAAAAATAATAGCAGTCAAAGCATTATTATGAAATCGCATAACTATTTTATGCAAATTACCTAAATTTTTTGGTCATGTATATTTAGAATTGGGAGATATGTGTAATTTATAATGTAGTGTTAAATATCTATAGCGTAATACTAATAGATCAATAATAAAAATTAAATATTTACTACAGTTTAAATACCATTGAGTTATTTTTTTGTTTACTAATACTGAAAACATGCCATACATGCAATTTGTGACATTTTTCAATAATATGACTTCTCTAGTATTTACAACAGTTAAAGAGTAGAAACATATATAATTTATAAAAAATGGTAAATATTAATGGGTTAAAAATTAAAAATTGAACATTTTCTAAGGTTAAATATCTTTCAGATATCTTTTTATTCAACACTATCAAAAATTATCCTTATCATTATTCACAATATTCTTTGATAATATCGCTTCTCTGCTACTGATAACCTTGTAAAAAATGGTATCTGATGATACAACATAAAAAATCGCATAAATATTTTAGGTAAATTACATAAATTTTTTGGTCATGTGTATTTAGAATTGGGAAATATTTGTAAGTTATAAAGTAGTGTTAAAAATTAATAGATTGAATACTAATTAATAAAAATTTACTACAGTTAAAATATATTGGAGTTATATATCAAATTAACTCCTTGTAATAATATACTAATTTTAATTGCTAAAAGGCGTAAATTAAAACTTTAAAAACATAAAAAATAGGTTTATTCAACTGTTTACATGTTTCGAGTCCTTTTCAAAACAAATGAATAAAAATATTCTAAAATTGCACCGTCTATGAATTATACGAATCATATGTCTATGAAGAATCGTTATATTGGTATGACTAGCAGGAAATTCAAGCATTAGAAAAAAGGAGCATGCAGCTGATATTAAATTCTAGAAAACAGGAATACTGCTTTTTCAGAATTTAGTGTCGCCCCCGATGAAAAAAAAAATATATGTGTATTGTATATAAATATAGATAGTTCAGTTTTAAGACTTAAAACACGCACTTTTATTTTATATAAAACTAGAAAGGTAGCCCGTCAAAAATGACGGAAATTTAGATATAAAGATATATACAACTCATGTGCAAGAATATGAGTTTTCTCGTTTGTTCCGCAGTGATAGATGAAAATAACAAATTTTAAGAATGAAATACATTTATGAAAAACTGTGTACAGTAGAAAACCACTAATCTGCACAGTTTGGTTCCAAGTGTTATGCAGATTTGAGGCTCTTTGCGGTCATGTCTATTCAATCTTTGTTTACATTTTTTAAAATTTATATATTGGACAATTTAGATTGTTAAGCCTTAAAAATAAATAAATTACACACTTGAAGTAAGGTAAAAAATATTAAATTATCGTATACGATTTCATGAAATGATATTATATGGTATTATATGTGTGTGCTTCACGATCTTGGTTACGACTTTGGCGAAATTGGCTGCAACTTGTAATAATTCTAATAGTGTGGGCCTCTATAACAAAAAAGTAACCAGTTTTTAGCGAAATTTCTGATATAAAGTAGTTTTCAAAAACTTGTGTAAAATTGCAGGCCGTTCTCATGTTATGCCAGTCCTGGGAATAATATTTCTAACACTGAAGAGTTTCCATGTATATGTGGAATTTAGAAAAGCTTCTCCAAAAGAAAGGTCCTGAAATGACATTGTAATTCCTCTAACTTTAAAGTTTAATCGGGCCCTGATGTTGTTTACTGAAATCTACTAAATACAGTTATTTTGAATATTACAACAGAATTAAACAGCTAAACGTATTTAACTTACACTCGCTGTTACTTCCCGATTTTATTTTTTAGTATTAAGAAAGAAAATTATTTAAATTTTTCAAATCATGCACATTTATAATTTTTTTCCGTCTTTAATAACTAAATAATGAAAAAAATATGCTTTTGTTCTGATCTCATAAATATGACAATAAAATAATGTAACTAAGAGACATTGCAAAATTAAATCTTTGTGATTTCAAACCATAAACAAATGATGCCGCCACCATTTTACCTACTATGACGTCATTAGAATATTGTCCATTAATTGTTGGAGAACTTACTTTGTGAATGATTACCTCAATGATTTAATAATTTTTACGGTTCACGATGAATGAATCACTTGTGTTTGTTTAGGTTTATGGAATGAGATATTAAGTCGTGAACCTAATTTCAACTAAAGTTATCCAAGGATATATGTATTTTTAATCGAAATTAAAAACAATGCTTTGATCTCGAAATAAAAATTTTAGTTTGTGTAATTGGTTATTTCTGTTAATTATTCATTTAGGTACTTTTCCATTATAGCGCATTTTTAAAAAAAGCTTGGCGTAATTCGGGCATCAGAAAGTGAGATATGTTGCCAAAATATATATACAGCTACGAAAACAAATCTAATGAACTTTTATTTTTGTTTATATATGCATTATTTTTATATACATAAAAAATCGTTTCTAAATATATATAATATTTTTTATATACAAATTACGGCACAGATTTCAGATATGAACCGGGATACCTATGTCGCTAAAATTGTGTTATTTGGCCGGCTATTGTTTTTTATTTATTAATAAAATGTTTATTTACTTTTATTTTCTGTTTTTAAATTATATAAACTGTTTTGTTCTATAGTTATTATTCAAACTTTTATTTATTTATAGTTATTTTCTTTTCAAAATGATAGCAAATAATTTAAAAATATATAAGTAACTGGTATTCGAAAGCGAGATTTCTGCCGAATTGGCGTCAGAGAAATATCACGCCAACCCCGACGCGTATATGACATCTGTGCAAAAATTACTTCTGTTTCTTTATAAAAATGGGTAAATAAATTGTATACATGTGCAAAAAATTGCTTGTGAGTATGAAGCAGTAAATAGGTTGTCAGAAAATACGTTGGCAAACTTCTTTCTCGCCAAGAAACTTTTCTCCGAAGTATTGTACGTACATAAGCAATGATTGCTAGAAATGCATTTTTGATTATGATATGCGCTTTTATGTTTCACTACATTTATGCATACTATACCGTGTATATAAATGCTACAGTTCATATGCAGGGCTACACAAAAGAATTCGTAAGGGTTACTGAGTATGAGAATAAATTGCTTAAAGGTGGTTTTTAAAGGAGTTATGCAGTTTTACGCTGAACTGCATTTAGTTTACTAAGAAATGTTGTAGAATATAGATAAAATGATATACAGGGTCACGCAAAGAATTGGGGCACAGATGTCATATTCGCCCCATATTGGCGCGATTTTTTTTCGGTTGCCAATTTGGCGAAAACATCAACAGCATAAACAACATAATCTGGGTTACCACATCAAGCAAAATAACGACACTTCGGCGCCAGTTAAGTACTCGTTGCGTATATGACATTGGCATAAAAAAAAATCGCACCAATATGGGGCGAATATGACATCTGTGCCAGAATTGGATACATAACCGTCTATGGATGATAATATCTGGAAATATGATTTCAGTAGCTTTAAGGGTAGTTCAAATTAAATTTTAGCTAGATATGTGGCATGTAATAACGGTACTATTGGCTATGGACGGTAACTGCTGAAATCAATTTTTAAAAAATTTTATGCGTTTTCTAAAATGTTTACTTAGTTATCTTATTTACCTTATTTGCCAAATAACGACGTTTTGTTAAAGCATTCAGGATGTGTTGGAAAGTGTTTCATATTCTAAGCTTAACGCATGATTTTTCTCTCTTCTTTAGTTTTATTTTGCATTTATTTTATTCTTAATTTTTAGTCTTATACTGCTTTATAGAAACTTTGGCACACTTGTCATATATACCCCATGTTGGAGCGCTTGTTTCCGACGCCAATTTGGCGAAAACATCAACAGCATAAACAACAACATCGGGTTACCATATCAAGCAAAATAACGACACTTTGGCGACAGTTAAGTACCCGTTGTATATATGACATCTGTGCCGAAACTTTAATATTTAATGTTTAAACTCTTCGCTCCACTCACCTTGCATATAGTATAAACTATAACACAGACAGCGCAAAATAATAGACAGTTTGATACTTTTCCACTGTAGGGACTTTGGCGTTTTTTTTAAAAAGTTTGGTGTAATTTGGGCATCAGAAAGTGAGATTTGGGTACTTTTCCGTTATACGGATACCATTGTCGCCAAGCGTAATAGTTGGCGCAAAATAAAAATCACGTGAACTGAGGCATTTGAAAAATAAAAGAGAAAATATTGTCGTACTAAAGTGAGCATTTAAAAAATATAACATTTGAAAATTCCAGACTTTTACGAACTATTTCATTAAATCACAAATATATACTTAAAATAATTGAACAAATCACTGTTATAAAATAAAGCAATAAAATAAAAGTCATATTAAACTGCTGGCATAAAATTACAAATATCTTTTAGCATTTTGAAATAATTGGCACATTAGCATACACAGTACTTTTCCGTTATACGGACAGCATGCCAAAATGTGTGCTAATGCGCCAATTATTTCAACCCTGATCGTAGATTTTTATTGTAAACCATGCGAAACATTGTGATTTGTTATTTATGAAACGTGAATCACGTGAATGATTATTGTTTAACTTTAACCTTGGAAAGCTTTTTAATCTGCTATTAATCGAATTAAAAATGCTTTTTTTTTAAAGTTATAGTTTACTTTTACTGCTGATGCTCAGATGGATTTTATCATTTGGCAATTACCAGATGATGAGAAGGTTGTGATAAAGCTGTTTCAGGAATTTGGAATTCTGCATAATAAAAGATTGTGTTCAAAAAATCATGAAATGAAATTATGGATGAGTTCTGGAAATCCGAAATTGAGATGTAGCTTACGATCATGCGAGGAAAGCGTAGGAATACGACAAAAAACTTGGTTTAAAGGATCGCGGGTGACTTTTCCTAATGCTTTGAGGTTTATATATTTATCGTGCAAAGAGTTGACATCGATTGAGTTTTGTGAGCTGCAACTTGATATGAACCACAACACAACAGTGGAATGGAATAGTTATTCGAGAGAAGTTTGTGCAAATGCTTTATGTTCACGACCAAATAGAAAAATCGGTGGACCTAATAAAATTATAGAAGTAGATGAAAGATATTATTTATACAGATTGCTGGAAAGAATATAAAACAGATGAACTGCTAAGTGCTGGTTATGATCATTTCACAGTGAATCACAAATACAATTTTGTCGACCCTAATACTGGATGTCATACTCCAAATGTTGAGAGATTATGGGGCATCGCAAAATGGCGCAACAAAAGACATCGGGGAGCTGTTCGTCATCATTTAGAGTCGTATCTCATAGATTTTATGTGATGACGCCTTCATTCAAAAAATGAAACCTTTACTGCAATGCTGAAAAATATTTATAATTTTATGGCAGCAGTTTAATATGATTTTTTATTTTATTACTTTATTGTATAACAGTTATTTGTTCACTTATTTTCAGTATATATTTGTGATTTAATAAAATAGTCCGTAAAAGTTTGTAATTTTCAAATGTTATATTTTTAAAAGGCCCACTTTACTATCGACAATGTTTTTTCTTTTATTTTTCAAACGTTTCAATTCACGTGATTTTCATTTTGCGACAACTATTGCGCTTGGCGACAATGCTGTCCGTATAACGGAAAAGTACCGCATACATTTTGGCATGGTGTTCGTAGAACGGAAAAATATTGAGATTTGTCGTCAAATCATATAAACAGGTATGAAAGCAAACTTGATGAGCGGTTTATTTTTATATGTTTATTTTATATGTATATTATTCATGTTTTTATGTATAAATTACATCTGTTTCTGTATAAAATTAGAGAAACGGCTTTTTTATGTTAAATAAATCGTATAAATATCGAAAAAAAATGCGTGTGTATATAAAATGAAACAGTGGATAGGTTCTCGGAAAATGTTGCCAAATTTCCTTTTTCGCCAAGTCACCTATACTGTAAAAGTACCTAAAGGACATTAAAATCGCGCAGTTAGGTGCTCATACAGTACAGCGTCGTCTATTGGCGGTTATTTTATTAGTAGCATCGGGAGGAAGATGTAAAGATGTACTTTAAATTCTCACCCATAGATTTTGAAAAAATATCTTAAAAGAGCGAAATTTAAATTAAATTTTGGTGACCTCCTTTATGAAAGATTAATAGTTTTAAATGGGAATTTCACCAAATTAGCCAGCTATCGCCAAGTTTGCCAACATTTGGCGCTACTGTGGTAACCCTGCATTAGTATTTTTCAACAATTACTCATTTCAATGAGGTGGTCCTACCGGAATCGTGAGGGACACACAGAGACTTGGATTTTATATAAATAGATAGATATATATGTGGAAGGTTATGTTTAATTAATGGTTATATATATATATATATATATATAAGTAGAATTGGGTATTTCCAGAAAATGCTGTCGTTTATTGAGAAATAACAAATATTGTGAACGTCGCTCAAACCGATGGCACGCTCATGCATTTTTGACTTAAAATTAAATCGTTTGGCGATAAAATGAAATCGCAAAAAACATACAATATGTAACTCACAAGTATCGTCATTTTTATAATTACATCTGCTAGTTTCTTCTGTATGTCACATGATGGTCGAGTTAAATAAAAATAAAAAGTAAATTTAAAAGAAATCAAAAACAAAAACAAAATTATCACTCAGATATTATTTTATAAAATTTTCTGATGCATTTTATTTAACCGGACGCAAGAAATAAATTGCCAAATATAGTTTAAAACTGCAATCTTTCATATTGAATAAATTTTTAAGCATTACGAACATTCTCTTTCATGTTTAAATTCGATATTTTCGTTTTCCAATATTACGACTCGTCAATTTTTTTTCATTTTCTCTCTTCTTTTCTTTTTTTTTCCTTTTAAATAAAATTAGTAACAGTTTTTTTCCGCGATGTACAACCATTTCAATTCATTTATCAAAAAATTCATCGCCAATAAAATAATGGTAACCCTTTTATCCAAAATAACAGAACTTTCCTTCATAATTCTATATCTAACCTACGTAGAACAATGTGTTATAGCTTAAAACCTTCCCTGAAACAATACCTATCTAACAGTATAAGTTCCATCAAAATCCATGCAGTAGAATTCGAAATCTAGGCGTTCGGAACGAAATTTTCGTTTGGATTTTATATATATAATAGATATAATAGATATAATAGATAATAGATTATGCGTTATGAACTATCTCAAAGTTTAAAACAGATCGCATTGTTAGATTTCCTAATTTTAACAATATCGCGTTATGTTAGTTCCACATTCCACCACCAGGGAGCGCACTCTATTCTTAACGAAAGCGTATCTGAACGAAACTCCTTCATGCAACCTTTCCATGAATCGGGAGGGTGGCGGTCTTAACCAATAATTTAAGATAACTGCTGAAATTACTACGAAAAATAATTTAAAGGGGCCCTACGCGGGCTCCTTAAAGAGTTAGAGGAAATCGGAAGACGGCAAAATAATCGCGGGGAAAAGTTTGCTTGGGTGCTTCGGAGCTACTTTTGGCGCGAGATCTAAGCTCTACGACCAATAGGAGACCAGATATTTAAGGAAATATGAAGTAACAAAGAACAAAATAACAGAATTTTCCATAATAATTCTATAACTAATCTAGGTAGAATGATGTGTTATAGCTTAAAACCTTCCCTGAAACGATACCTATCTAACGGTATAAGTTCCGTAAAAATCCATGCAGTAGAATTCGAAATCTAGGCGTTCGGAACGAAATTTCCGTTTGGATTTTATATATATAATAGATGACGTCATCCGCATCCGCTCAAGTATTTCTCATTTACGACCCAGACTTAAACAAAATCTACAGTAAAAAATGCATAGGACGTGACTATCGCTCAATAATATCCAATTAAAAAAAAAAAAAAAAAAAAAAAAAAAAAAAAAGAGATTTATTATTCAAGAAACTGTAAAAAAAAATCGACTATCTCACGATTAATATGCCTTCATTTGTATGTAATATTAATATAGATACTTTAAATTAAATTTAGTTTATAATAGCTCCATGTTGTATCAGAAATCAATCATTTATATTTTTTCAAAGTAGCACGTATTTTAATTACTTTTTTTTCAGTTTTTATGAGAAAATGGCAACAAAAAGATATAATTGCTATTTTTCAATTATCTTCCCGTTATTTTCTACGGAAATGGAGTACTTGAGTTGCCAAAATTTAACAAATGGTGCTAAAAACTACAAAAAATTAGTATCTCAAAAATAAATGGAGATGCAGTTTTCAAGCAAATTGCAAAATTCGTATTGAAAAAAAAAAGTACTTTTTCTTTCAATATAAAAATTGAAAATGTGCGATGCTTAGAAGTTTAAAAAATTGCCGTAGAGATTAATCCGTACAATTATACATCTGCTTTATTTTAAGGCTCGCTTATACATTGTTACGTTATTTTTTGGAGACGACACATTAAAAAGTGGGAGAAAGAATGCAATGTACGACGAGGAGAACCCGCTATGAATTTCCAATAGAAGGACTGTTTTTCGCTGCTCACAAGCACCTGAAACAAACTGGGTCGCCAAATTAGGAAAATGCATTAAATCTTTGAAGCTTATATCAACGTCTAGTTTTAAAAGTTGATTTTTTACTACATTTGAAGAAAAAAGTTAATTTTCTCGCCTCTTTTTTCACTTTTGGGAGCTTTAAAAAACATTTAATCAATGAAAATTATTAAAATCTTCCCGGTGGTATAAGCTCCAGCAAAAATGATTGACTTTTCTTTTTTTTTTTTTTTTTATCGAAAATGAAGAAAATTGTTCAAATACAATAGAAAGTTGAAATTTTAGTGCAAAATTCACCTTGATTAATAACTAACATACATAAGATACAAATAAATGTGAATACATTGCTTACAGGTGTGTCAAGTATTAATATTAAGTATTATACTTGACACTATACTTGATATTGACACTATATTAATATTACGTTGACACTACACTATATTAATATTAGGTATTAAGTATTAATAAAGATTCAATACATAGTTAATAAACCTGTATTTTTGAAAAAAAAAAAAAAAAAAAGAATAACACTTCCGTTCCCCCTTATATTCCATACCACCCTTGAAGTAAAATGGACTGTTCCGGACAAGGGTAAAGACGCAGAGAGAAAACAGCTATTAGTTTTTCACTGAAGATGACCGAATTAATGTCGGTTGAAAACGTTTTGGATTTTAAATGACTTTAATGTGTGTTTAAAGGATTTTATTATACTTGACACACCTGTAAGCAATGTATTTACATTTATTTGTATCTTATGTATGTTAATTGTTCAAATACTTATCGAAAAAAAATGTCGCAAAGTTTGAAAAATATGGTTTCGAGTAAAACATGTTTAAATATTTTACAATAGTGTTGTTCAACGTGCGGCGTTACACTTATGGGCAAAAATTATTGTACGGAATTGGAAGATTACGAAACCGCTTTACGGCGAAAATCTATGCATTCAAAAGATGCAAAAAAAGGGCAAAAAAAAAAAAAAAATCGAAATTTTTTTATCCAAAGAATTACATCTACCTGTTAAGTATGGTGATTCTCTCCATTCCCTTCAATATTCAATAAATAAATAATGCATGATACATATTGATATATATTTGGTATGGAAGTTGAAAATTTTCTTTTTTCACCAAAACCAGATAGTTACTTACAATATAGTTACATAAGAGTGAGAGAACTAATGCTCATATAGTTCGTATAACATATGAGATGTACAAGTGTATATCAATAAGTTTTTGCCTTCACAAAGAAAGAATTGAGTGAAATTTATGAAATTGCTACATTTTATGAGTCCTTTTCTATATAGTCAGTGTCCACAGTAACCCATTTGTGCAACCGGTATTTCAAAGATCGAGGGAGGGGGATGTATTTCAGGAGGCGCGATAGTAGGCCCAAAGGGGGCGCATTTTTCTAACTTTTACCGATCCGCACATCTGACATATTGTTGGAAAAACTTGTGACCACTTATTCATGCTATGCACCTCCCGAGCCCCTCCCTCCATAATTGCGCCCCCCCCCCCCGGAGCGCAATTATGGAGGGAAATTTCTAAATTTTGCGGGCCTCATTCATGCCCTCTCCGGGGGGCAAATTTGTGGGTAGGGGCTCGGGAGGTGCATAGCATGGATAAGTGGTCACAAGCATTTCCAACAATATGTCACATGTGGGGTTCGGCAAAAGTTACAAAAATGACCTCCTTCGGCTCTACTATCGCGCCTCCTAGAATATATCCTCCCCCCCCCTTTCTTTGAAATACCGTTTGCAGAAATGTGTTACTGTGAACGGTGACTATATAGAAAAGGACTAATATAATGTAGCAATTTTATAAATTTCACTCAATTATTTCTATGTGAGGGCAAAAATTTATTGATACACCCTCGTATATAATCATCATTTTATAACAAACTCAATTTGTACTTACGTATGTGCCTTCCTTTCTCGGATTAGTGTCTTTCGCGGATAAGGTTATATCCGACTCGAAACCGGAAATGCTATTTCAAGTCAATGCAAAACCGGAAGTGAACCCACCGAAAAATTTCCTGAACCCGAACTCGAAATTGGTAAAAATAAACCATATTTTAATAGAATTCTGGTAAGAATTGTCCATTATTTTAATAGAATTTCGGAAAGAATTTCGAATTGTGGAACGGTGTTGTGTTAGTGTTGTTTGTAACGGCCAATTATCTACACTTGAGATATGGGCCGGAAGGGGGGGGGGCACCTCGGGAGTCCTTCTAGGGGAACCTAATCCGTATTTACGCGAGGAAATCCAAGATTCGAAGAAAACCACGAAAAACTCCGAACGATTAGGCCGAGAGGTGCGATTGGGTACGAACCAGGCAACCCTCTTCTACCAGATTCGAGAGCAGAATCTCTCGACCACTGGAGGAGCCGAATTGTGGAACGAGTTGTCCATTATTTTAATGGAATTGTGAAAGAACTGGTCACTATTTTAACAAAATTGTGGACAGAATTGTCCATTATTTAAATAGAATTGAATAGTCTGCAATAATATCCTTAATATCAGTTTTATGTTTTGCGTGGATAAATGAACATGCATATACTCAATGTTCAAACATATAGTCTCTTCAGCTGATATATTCTTTTTATTATTATTATTATTATTATTATTATTATTATTATTATTTATTGCGTAAACTTGAACACAAACCCGAAGCACAAAAATAAAATCCCAACCTGAAAATTTATATTCATATTTATTGGTTAAAGTTTGTTCGGAAGGATAACACCTTGATGATCTAATCCTTGATGATAATGTAAACAAACAACTTCTGCCATATCGGTACTATATACTCAGTTACTCCACTGAATTGGTTGGTTGTATTTATGGCGGCCAATTATCAGCACGAAAATTATAGGCCCTAAGGAGGGTTCCATGGAGGTCATTCTAAGGAAACCGGATCCGTATTTACGCTTGGAAAACAAAGGTTCGAAAAAAACCACGAAAACTCCGAACGATTAGGCCGACGGGAGCGATTGGGATCGAACCCAGCACCTCCCGTCTACCAGCTTCGAGAGTAGAACCTCTCGGCCACTGGTGGGGCTATTCCACTGCAAATTGGTAAACACTATGCTATGTATTTCTCTTCCTCTTTATTTATAACTCCACTAAGCGCACTTATTTCGAAAAAAAAATAACTTCGCTTTTTTAGAAAGTTGTTTTTTCATGTAATTTTGCTTCCACAAAACCCAAGTGGGTCCAACTCTTTTCGAGTGAATCTTTTTCGTTAGAGTTGTAAAATTCCAGTTTATTCCTAGGTTTAAACTGGATTTTTCACAATCTTTGAAACTTTATTCTTCATACAGGCCAAAAGACTTTTTTTAAAAAGTCTCTTCTGTTCAATGGCATAATTAAGTTTAAAATTTTACTACAGTAAGTAGCGTTCTTTAAATATGAAGTCACGATCTTTGTGGTTTGCCGGTATATAATCTTTTGTCAATTAGTAAAACCATTAAGAATATAAAGTATCTATATATTTTCATATTCTGAAAACAAGGATGGGAAAATCTTTTTCTGAAAGTATATTTCATAAAACAAAAATAGAATATCAGCACGTTCACCTTTAAAAAAATAAGACAGTCGTCAAGGTTGACTATCTTTGGAATGAAATGGAAGTAATCATTCACATATGTTTCTTTATGTTTCTTTTGATACCGAGTATTATTGATGACTTATTTTTTTTATTATTATTATTGCATTTTATTTGTAAGAGATTTCAATTTTATATAACATAGACTCATGGAGTTTATTCTGCTTTTTATCTCCGGTTATTAGTTTATTTATGTAGTAGAGAGAGATTTTTTTCTCTGCTTTTTTTTTTTTTTTTAAGATTTCCTACATTATTGAAATCATTAAGGGGTTACCTCTAGTCACGACCTTCAATCGGAAGTCATTTTTGGCATATTTTTCTTCGAAAGTATGCAATAGATAAAAACAATTAATACGTTCGAATACTCCAGTCTTAAACTTTATTCACGAATTTTTGTGTACGAAAATAATGAGAAAGGGCAGAATTATGGCCCGGCTCCGGTGACACCTCTCATTCGTGCGGGGTTGTCAGGATAACTGGGAAATCGCTTTTCTGAAACAAACGAAACCAATCGGTTTTAATAATATATTAGATAAACTTTTTCTTGAACGGAGGAAATTAGTTTACTGTGATTGCAAACAAAATTTCGACGGTATGATGAAGGATATTTTTTGGCTTAAAATTTAGCTATTCTAAAATAAACAATAAATACGTTCGGATACTTCAGTCTTAAACTTTATTCACGAATTTTGGTGTACGAAAATAACGAGAAATGGCAGAGTTATGGCCCGGCTCCGGGGACACCTTTCATTGGTGTGGGGCGGACAGGATAACTGGGAAATCGCTTTTCTGAAACTAACGAAACCAATCGGTTTTAATAATAAATTAGATAAACTTTTCCTAGAACGAAGGAAATTAGTTTATGATGATTGAAAACAAAATTAGACTGTATGACGAAGGATATTTTCTTGCTAAAAATTTACCTATTCTGAAAACTACGATAAATACGTTCGAATACTTCAGTCTTAAACTTTATTCACAAATTTTGGTGTACGAAAATAATGAGAAAGGGCAGAATTATGGCCCGGCTCCGGTTACACCTCTCATTCGTGCGGTGTTGTCAGGATAAATGGTAAATCGCTTTTCTGAAACAAACGAAACCAATCGGTTTTAATAATATATTAGATAAACTTTTTCTTGAACGAAGGAAATTAGTTTACTGTGATTGCAAACAAAATTTCGACTGTATGACGAAGGATATTTTTTGGCTTAAAATTTAGCTATTCTAAAAACAACAATAAATACGTTCGGATACTTCAGTCTTAAACTTTATTCACGAATTTTGGTGTACGAAAATAACGAGAAATGGCAGAGTTATGGCCCGGCTCCGGGGACACCTTTCATTGGTGTGGGGCGGACAGGATAACTGGGAAATCGCTTTTCTGAAACTAACGAAACCAATCGGTTTTAATAATAAATTAGATAAACTTTTCCTAGAACGAAGGAAATTAGTTTATGATGATTGCAAACAAAATTAGACTGTATGACGAAGGATATTTTTTTGCCAAAAATTTAGCTATTCTAAAAACTACAATAAATACGTTCGAATACTTCAGTCTTAAACTTTATTCACAAATTTTGGTGTACGAAAATAATGAGAAATGGCAGAATTATGGCCCGGCTCCAGTGACACCTCTCATTCGTGCGAGGTTGTCAGGATAAATGGGAAATCGCTTTCCTGAAACAAACGAAACCAATCGGTTTTAATAATATATTAGATAAACTTTTTCTTGAACGACGAAAATTAGATTATGGTGATTGCAAACAAAATTTCGACAGTTTGACGAAGGATATTTCCTGGCCTAAAATTTAGCTATTCTAAATTGTATAAAAAATATTAATTTAATCAGAAATTAAATCCCATGATCCAAGGGTAAGATAATTCTCATTGCTACAATTTCACAGTTTCATTGAAATCCTTTAAGAACGTTGTTTGTAATTATGTCCACCGATTTAAAAAATGCCAATTCGAAAAAAACGACTTTAAAGTTTTGAAACGAAATTAAAATGTATATAACATTCCTAACAAAACGATGCTATATAATACGTGGTTACATTTTAAACAGGTCAGCTCCCATACATGAGGAAAGAGAGACAGCTACTGCAAGGAGCAGCCAGAGCGCTGGCTACTGTGGCAACTTAACGGGGTACAGTGTTCTCTTTGGTTGTTAGAAAAATAAGGTCTTACAATCAGATCGATTTAAAATTTTGAAATTGAATAATCTACGGACAAAACTTTTGCATTATCACAAAAACTGCCCCAAATCGATTTTTCCAACATTTGTGACTGGAAGTAACCCTTTAATGACTTGAATTGGTTACCGAATATTTCAGCGTATAACGCACACCCTTAACAATCATATTTAGACGCAGCGATTTTATTTGATTAATAAAGTGAAATAATTATGACGCAGCAAGTAAAAAAAAAAAAAAAAAAAAAAAAAAAAAAAATCTGGCTTTAAATATGTTTATTTGAGCTAAGCGTGAGACACCGGAATTTATGGTATATGTCTCTCTCGAATTTAAATTTAAGAAAATATTAATGTATCAAGACATTTTCGAAAACATTAATGGATTGTGCCAGTAATGACATGCCATACAATATGTTTTTTCCGGTAAAGGAAAGGTCAATCCCATGTTTTTTTCCATAAAATGTGAGTTCATTTGATCCAGGTTAAACCAACTCGAACCAGACAATTTTTAAAGAATTACAGTGGCGGTCAAAAGTTTCCGGCCAGTTAGTTTCTTTGATTTTTTTGACAGAACGTTTCAGCGAAGAAGAAGCAGGATTGCTCCAAAAGTTAGGAATGAGCAAAGTATCTCTGACCACGTGATCATTTTGATTGGATACTGAAGTTGCTTGATGCAAAGGGGTGGAATTCGAAATTTGCGTGTGCAAAAGTTTCCGGCCATTTGTCATCCGTTAGTTTTTGATATCGGTAAAGTGATTTTTTGGCCGTGTTTGTTAATTAATCAATGTGAATAACGTATTTGAAATTCAAAAATGAAAAGTTGAACAATTTATTGTTTCTAAAAGAGTGACTTGTTTGTCGATAAAGGGATAATCCTCTCTTGAGATTGCGGCGAAATTGTCGATCGGAAAATTTGGTGTGAACAATATTTTAAAAAAGTATAAAGATGGTCATGGTCTTCGGAACTTGCCACGGTCCGGGGGACCCTGGAAAAGACTATTGTTGTGGACAGAATTATCAGGAGAAAAGCAGTTGATGACCCGCATAAAAATGCCGCTGCAATTCCCAGCGATTTATGGTGTTAAAATATTGTTGCAATAAGTCGGTCTACCGTGTCAAGACGCTTACGTGACGTAGGACTTTATGGAACTGTCGGTGTCAAAAAACCTTTTATAACTAAAAAAACCCAGAGGGACGGACTAACATTTGCCAAGGAATACAAAACCTGGTCAACTGAAAACTGGAAAAAAGTACTATTTTTCCGATGAATCGACATTCAATTTTTTTAGGAGTGATAACAGACGCAACAACCGACGACCTAAAAACAAAAAATAAGATTCGAGATCTTGTTTCTACAATGAAGTATGGCGGAGGACACGTTAGGCTGTGGGGAGCATTACCTGGAAAATGTGCCTTTTGAGTAAATTCGAGTAAATACGGTACTTTGTATGTTTTATTTACACGAGCAAAAATATCTTACGAGTCAAGGATTTGAATCTCCTGAATTAAAATAGAAATAAATATACAGCTCATATTCAAAATATTAGAATAATTGAGAAAAAGTAATAAGAAAAAATTAGTTTTCATTTATTTATTTTTGATAGTAAGTAAATGCAATTAAATTTCTTATAAATTAAATATGGAATGTTTAGATAAGATTTTAACACTTACAAAATATAAAATACAGTACAATAAATTAGGTATACAACTTTCAGAAACACATCAAAATACTAGAATAAAATTTAGATTGGTTCAAAATATTCGAATATTTTATTTTACGCAACAATATTACCTTATGAATATGAAGTAAATGGTATTTAATATTTTGTGACATCACCTTTAGCTTTCACAACAGCGTACAATCGATCTTGCATACTATATACAAGGTGTTTACAATATTTTTTATCAATATTAGCCCAAATAGACTTCATACGTGCCACTAACTCAGTTTTACTTGAAGAAGGATTTTTTTGAAGTTTTTTCTTCGTTATACACCATAAATTTTCGATGGGATTAAGCTCTGGTGAGTTTGGTGGCCAAGGAAGGTGAGTTTGGTGCCTTAAGGCTGTTCTTAACTGCTCTGCTAAACAAGTGCAAAACGTTTTGGCACATTTACAAATTCATTTTTTAAAGGAAAGGTATAAAATTGGAAAACCTGGCCATGGAAGCGATTGGGAATTAAACTGTTTTTTCCATTTTTTGATCAATCAATTACCTATTGAGTTATAGGCAAATTTGATCACGTGACAAACACATTTTTTGCCCGTTCTTGAGTGCTCTTTCTAACTTCGCGTGGAAATTCGGTTCAAAACGCCCACTTTGACACTATTTTCTGAAAGATCTATTGCGTTTGCAAAAAAAAAAAAAAAAAAAAAAAGGAAAAAACAGCACAATTACATAGTTTCTGAATAACAACACCAGCTAGTTTCATGCATTTTCGAACAAAAATAAATTAAAACATATGTCAGAAAGTTGCCCTTTTGGATTTGAGAACACCCTTAATGTTGCTTTGGCCAATTCTTAGTTAACACTGAGGTATACGGTGACGCTAAATCTTGTTGAAAGAGGAAATCGTCTTTAAATAAATCGTCTGATGATGGAATCATGTAATATTCCAAAATTTCTTGATATATCTGAGAGTTAACCTGTTCGTAGACGATGTATAACTTTCCAGGTACTTCTGCACTCATGCAACCCCAAACCATGACACTAGCAGCAAATTTTACGGAACGTTTAAGGCATTCTTTATCAAATGCTTCTTGCTTCATTCTCCAAACTCGAATACCTTGATTACCATATGAAACACAAAATATACTTCCATCCCTAAATAATATATATTTTCCAATTTCGCTCTATAAACGGCTTGATTTACCATAATTCAATCTTATACGCTTTTGTTTTGCAGTCATGAGAGGTTTCGTTTTCGGTTCGTGAGATTCAAACTTAAATTTATGGAGACGTCTTAATGTTGTCGATGTAGAAACTTCAACTCCTTCTTCTTTCCATTTTCGGTGCAAGAATCGCAAAACGGTTTTTCTTAACTATACGCTTCAGTTTCCTGTCTTCTCTAGCAGATATTTTTGATTTTCGGCCAACATTTCGGCGATTATTTTGAAAATTTCCATTTTTTTAATATTGTGTTAGTATTTTACTAACGCTTGATTGCGAACAATGTAAATAATTCGCTATATAACATTGATTTTTACCGTGCCGATACAAATCAACCATACGAAGTTTAACAGATTCAGGAATATCACACACACGACCTATTTTAAGACGAAAAAGCAAACAAACTGCAAAAAGAATACTGATTTTAAATAAAATCGTATGAATTTTATCAATGATGCCACCAATTATGAATTGGTGATAATTAAAGGAGAATTAATGTGAAATATTCTAATATTTTAAACCACTTGAATAAATATTCTAATATTTTGACTTTTCAAAATAATGTTTTTTTCAATTAATCTTTTCAAATATGATATTAATTTTAAGGTAATAAATAAGTTTAATCAACAATAAGTTCTTAATAAAAATATCATTTGCATATTTGCATTAAAAGACTTTAAATTACCAAACAATATTTTCAACTTGTAAAAAAAGTAATTATTCTAATATTTTGAATATGAGCTGTAATAGAAAAAAAAAAAAAAAGGAAAATAAAGAAAGCGATCGATTGGAAAGCCATTATTCAAAAACACTTTTCTCCCAAGCGATTGCAAATGTTGCTTCTGCTAATAGAGTCCTGCATCTACGGAGAGAGAGGTAACAGATGGTTAACCAACCTGTTTCTTCAGAGGGAGGGGAAAGTCGAATCCATTGAACTCCCTCCTGTCTGTATGTTGACCCTGAAATGAAAAAGCGGTACGCGGGTTTTCCCCAGCACGTGCTTTTTTATCCAGCACGTGGAGAAGACTAATTCCTTGATTGTTTTCTCAGGAAGTGATTGGCTGCGGGGCATTATAATCAACATGAACATAGAATAGAGAACATAGAATCATAGAATATCTATTCTATGTTCATGATAATCGAGCTGTAGAAAAGTAGCGATTGTTTTTGGGGTGCTACAATGTTGAGTTGAACTTTTGTGATGGTGACTTTGGCCGTTGAGTCCAGCATTCGGACCCGTGGTTTAGGCTGGTCCGAATTGGGTTGACGTTATTTTTTTTTTCGGGTTCGGTTGACTTTAAATGTTTCGGGTTTGGGTTGAGTTTTGATACTTTCTGGTCGGGTTCGGGTTAACCCGATTTTTCAAAGAATAGACTTCATTTGAAAAAAAAAAAAACAAACAAACAAACAAACAACTATATGTTCCAATATAATTTGTGTATGAGGATGTGAGTTTCAAAACTCGTCTTATCTAAAATGAAAAAAAAAATCATGTTTTATTTATTTTTTTTTTCTAGCAATCAATTCTACAGGTAAACTTGCAACGAAAAAAATCTTACAATCTACAAAAATCCTAGTTCTATCCTATATTTCTGGCATTATAAATCTTCGTTTACAACGAAAACCAATGGACGTAATTAAACTTTTAAGCAATTTCCCAAAATTTAATTTTCTGGATAAGGCGAATGTTGAAACTCACTTTAAAAAAGATAAAATTGATATTAGAGACATAATTGTGGACTAATTTTCCTTAACCCCTTCGCGACGGGAGCCTTTTACGAAACGTTTATTACTTTGCTACCGGTTTTAAAAAACAGAAGTTTGTGCCTATTCAAATCGGGAAAATGCTCGGATTAAATAAGGCACATTTTACAGTAAAATTTTACTGGTGAGGATAAAGGAGGATTCTTAGGCCTATTTCCGGCACGTATACGTGTCGCTCGTCCCCAAGGGGTTAAGTGTATTAAATTAGGGATTAATTTTCTTGCACTTCGGGCTCGGGTTTGAATATTTCCAAGTTCAATTCGAGTTTTGGGATTACGATTTTTTTATTTTAATTTTATTTACTAGGGGGATCTACCCCCTACGAGCTTCGCTCGCCAACCCCGTTCAGACTCTAAAAATCCGTTAATTTCATCGGTTTAAATAAGATATGGAAGATTTAATTACAGTGAAATACGTTTAACACGAAATTGAGGGGGGCCGAAATTTTTTTTCGTGTTAAAAGAATTTTGCGGTAAAAGATTCGTAAAAAAGAAAGAACAAAACTCACAAATATTTTTGACGTCGGCAAATTTTATTTCGATTTACTGATAAACTATTAGTAGGTTGCATCCATTTTAGGATAAAAAGCAAGTAAAAAAAATATTGTTTTTTTTTTGGGGGGGGGGGGGGGGGAATAAAATATCTTTTTTCAGAAGTGTCTTTTTTTAGCATTCTGAGATCTAGTTTGTTTGTATCAAATAAGCAAAGCTGTCTCTAAATCTTCGTGCTTAGCGGTTCTCACACGTTTTCTCTCTGGCTTAAACATACTGCGCTCAAACATTAACGTGATAAAGTAGAATTGGCAATGCAAAACTCTTTGCAGATTTCTGTTTTCGTCCTTCTTTTTCATCCACTGCATTAAGAAGCGAAATAGCAATTTGTTTTCGGACCGATTTTTCAGCCATTGTGCTCATAAAATATAAGCTAATTTAAAGAAAAAAAAAAAAAAAAAAAAAAAAACATGAAATTCACTGACTCTCTCCCAAAATCCAGTGGTTTAAACACAAAATTCACCAATTTCAACTCAAACTAACTAGATCGAAAGATAATTTTTTTTCGTGTTAAACGATTTTTGTTTCGTGTTAAAAGAAAAAAATATATATATTAAATTGCATAGAATAATGTCCGGACCGCTATATCATTTCGTGTTAAGCGTTTTCGTGTTAAACGTATTTCACTGTATAATTAAAAATCCAGTGGCGATATCCCTGTAAAAGGGTTTCCATTTATTTCTCTTTTAATGGAGGATTTTAAGGCCAAAAAAGTTGTTGTGAATTGCTGTTTTCATTTTTGATTAAATAAGATTAGAAAAACATCTGAAAATTAGCTAAAGTTAAATGAACTAAGTCAACAGAGTCTTTGCTTCCAGGCATTTTTTTAATACAGCTATAAGAAAATGATTTTAAATCACACGTTTTAAATCTGACGTAATTTTAACCAAACTTTTCTTTTTGTAATAGACGCTTTCAGTGTGACGTCAGTCATAACATTTTACATGGAAACTGACCCCAAACAAACGGTTGCTATGTTTCATTTCTTATTAAATATAAATCGAAGAAAATGTAACCGGCGCATATAAAGTGTTAAAACATATATCTGCGAGATATAGCTGTAAGATATAGCTATAATATATAATAAAAATAGAAAATACAGCATAGCAACGGTTTGTTTGGAATCAATATCCAAGTAAAACGTCATATCTGACGTCACGACCGAAAGCGTCTATATTCACCTGGAAATATTTCAATTGTTAGAAAGGAAATATTATTAGTAAATAAATACATAGAAATGCTTAATTCATCTTTAAAAAGTTAAACTTAAACGCCAACAACAATTGTATTTCTTATATTCCTCAGACGAAGACTATGTTTTTATAGTTGAAAGTACTAAGGTATTAAAATAATTTAACATCTTTTTAGTATTCTGTCATCTTTTAAGTAGTTTTGCACATAGTGGAAATATTATTATTTGCGCTGTCTTTGGCAACAGTAGTTTAAAAGATTATCTCGAAATATGAAATAAATCTCACGTGTACGTGTAAATATATATATTAATTTAAACTGTTTGGCAATATTATTTAGCTATTTGAAACAGGACGTAATTCCACCTGCATTTACTGCTTTTAACACATATTAAATACTTTTTTATAGTTTGTTTTTCTTTTTAAATATTCACGTGTATAAAAAAATTTATGACGTAATTTTTAATACTTTCCCGCTTTCAACACGTAATTATTTAATTCTAATTTCATTGGGATTTTTTTCTTTTTATAATAGTCACGTATTCAGTTTAAAGGAAATATTACTATTTGAGAAGTTTTTACAATTTTGGCAACAATTTAAAATAACAATCGTTTCTAAAATATGTAAAAAATATCTCTGGAAAATCTGAAAATTTGAATTTAAAATGGAAATAAACCCTCAAAAAATGAGTCTAATTAAAAAAATAAATGCAGTCTGGCACCGGGAATTTCTAGTATATAAAATGATCTAAAAATGATTAAATTCCTATGCATAGTTTTTGCTCCTATAAACCTATTTAATGGGACGATTTTGACCAACTTATACTCTTCATTTAAAAAAATAATAATATAATAATAACAATAATGAAATAACAACTATATTTTTTAGTATAATGAGCATATATGTTTATTTCTATTAAAAATAAAAGGATAAAATTGATATTAGAAATATAACTGTGGACTAATTTTCCATAAGTGCATTAAATTAGGGATTAATTTTCTTTCACTTCGGGCTCAAGTTTGACTATTTCAGGTTCGGTTCGAGTTTTAAGTTAAAGATATTTTTTTTTCCCTTTGGCCGAATTCAAAGATGACTTTAAGTGGAATTTTCGAGAACCAAACCCATGCATGACTCTAGACGGGTCATCCAAATTTACAAAGAAAGTCTTAAATACTCTTGATTAAAATAATAATAATAATAACTATATATTTTAGTATAACGAACATATATATGTTTATTTCTATTAAAAAGAAAAAGATAAAATTGATATTAGAGATATAGCTGTGGACTAATTTTCCATAAGTGTATTAAATTAGGTATTAATTTTCTTTCACTTCGGTCACAGGTTTGAATATTTCAGGTTCGAATTAAAGATTTTGTCGAATTTTCGGGTTTGCTTTAAGCAGAATTTTCGGGAACCAAACCCGTGCATCACTCTAAGCGGTTTACCAAATTCTACCCGAATTCGACAAAACTCGTTGTTCAAATCGAATCACTCATTTTTTTTTTCTTTACGAGAGATTGAGTTTTTACACTTACGAATTGAGTTTGGGAATACCCAGTCAGTGTAGCCAATCCACTTCTTTTTATTAAAATTCAAAAATCTTGACTGCTAACACTTTTTTAGAATACTATTATTCTCCTCACTTTTGTACTGTTCAATCTTTCATAAAATAAAGAGAATATCATTGTTTCAAAAAAGTGGTAAAAATCAAGCAATCTGAATTTTTAAAAGAAGTAGCGAACTGGCAACGTTTTACATGATCTTTCAACAGAAAGTCTGGACAATTGTTTCAGATGAAAAATCATAAACAGTCCAAACACAATTTAACAATTTTCTTAACCTTTAACTGATGTGACTAAAATTTGTTACACAACTGATGTGATCCGGTCTCTCAGCCCCTCGAATAAAATGAATAAAAGAAAATAACTCAAATGGTTGAATTTACTTAAATTTTGTCCTAACAATATCGTTGTACTTCTCTTAGGAGCATGTAAATTAAATTCATGAAAAAAGTATTTTATTCATATTATTTAGCTTCAGTACAGAAAAGTAAAAAGCTGTAAAAGTGTTTACAGATGGGAGTCGCGGGATCTGGGAGACCGCGTGACATCAGTTAAAGGTTAATTTAAATATACATTTTAATGGTTTGAATTCACGTTTATATATATTTCTATGTTAAATTATACCATTTTAACGATATTCATAATCATAACGATATTCCTTCAATTATATATCGATAATTTCATTGAATATCAAATATTTTTAAAAGGCTTTACAGTTCCATGAATTATGTTTTTTTTTTTTTTTTTCCTTTCTCTTTCTATTATCTATTGACCGATTTATGCTTCAGACATTTTTATATAGTGAAGTTCGTAACATCAGTCTGATACAGTGTGACTTCAAAAATCCGGCATGAAAACCATCTTTGTTCTTCCTTTTTCTTTTACATTTTCAAGTTATGAGAGAAGAAAATTAGCAATTGTTTATGAATTAAAAACTTCAAAATCAAAAATAAAAATGGAAAAAAAAAAAAAAAAAGAATGTTTGATTTTTTTTTTCTTTTGTCAGAAGCAATTATTTTCTGAAAATTTTTTTTTCTCAAGGGTGGTTGCACCGAATTAAAGCTCGGTACGGCATTCGGAAATTAGCTGTATGCAGAATAAAAGATAGATGATTGGCTATGCATTGACAAAAATGCACCAATAACGAGCAATTTAACGGACAGCGAGATCGCTGATGATGTGCTAAATAAAAGCGCCGATAATGCTAGTAGCAGCACAGAAGACGAGGATGAACAACCGGCAGAAGAAAAAGAGTCATTAGAAAAATGCATAAATTTTACTGAAGAATTAATATCTGCTTTAGAGAAACAAGACTGTAATTACGAAATAGGCATTCTTCATTTGTATAAAATACAAGAAAAACTTGTTAAAGAACGGCCAAAAATATTGAAGCAAACAAAATTGACATGTATGTTTCCGAAACAACACGAGAAAAGATAATTCCACTCTTTATTTTATTTTTTTTTCTGTAACACAGAAAATATCAATTAAAGTAAGTTTTTTTATATTTAATTTTCTCTTTTTCTTACATAATTATCACTTAGAAATAAATTAAATTATTGCTAAAGGCACCATTAAGAATACTAGGTGATCGAACCCGAGCTCCTCGGGTTACAGAGTATAGGTGAAAATCACTTTTTTTTTTAAATTGTAATTATTTTTTTACATGTAATATATATTTTAGATTACCGACTAACATCAAAAAGAATTTTTATCTGAAAAATATCAATTATGCAATCAAATAAAGTTTTAAAATTTATTAAAAGCAATACTTTCACATGTCACCGCATGCCAGGAGTTATTAGCCCAAGATTTTGCGACTTACGGCAGTCTTTCCGATCATTTCAGTGCTTTAAGCGCGTGGTTCAATCACATGTCTGTTAAATTTGTTTCTTATTTACAATATTTTATTTATTTTAAGAATACTAGGGGATCATACCCGGGCTTCCCGGGTTAAAGAATATAGGTGAAAACATTTTTTTTAAATTGAAAACTAATATATTTTTTTTTTTATATGCAATACATTTTTTAGATTGCCCACTTACATTAAGAAAGCATTTTTCATATGGAAAATACGAATTTTACAATCAAATAATTTTTGGAAATTTATCGAAAGCGATATTTTCTTATTAGCCGCATGCTAAGAGTTATTTGACCAAGATTTTGCTACTTATGACATCCTTTTATATTCTGATAATTTCAGAGCTTATACATGTCTGATAAATTTGTGTGTTTTATTTATATTATTTTAGTTATTTATTCATTGGTAAGTTTTTTTTAATGAATATTAGCCGTAAGAAAATGATGAGCTCTTTATTTTGTTTTCAGGGTAAACGGATTATTCTTTCGTAATCGAGCTCTGCGCGATATAGATAAATTAAAAAATATTTCAAGCTTTAAAATTGTTTTTAAAACCATAGACAATCAGTAAACTGAGATGAACTTTCCAAACAAATTCCATTTGGAAAAAAAAATCCTCTTTGGTGATCTAAAAATTTAAATTGTACGATTACAAATATGTTAGATTTGTGTTTTTTCAATATTATTCTTTTATTTGTTTATAAAAGAAGTATTAATTTCATTAATTTGTCTTTCACAAATATGTTAGATTGGTGGGGTTTTTTAAAATTTTATTCTTTTATTTGTTTATAAAGGAAGTATTAATTTCGTTATACAAAAATAGTAGAAACAAATGCTGAAAAATGTTTGTTGCTTTATGTGCAAAATGTTTATTATTATTATGTATTGAAACCGACACGTGATAAGATAAACTTAAAATAATATCATGATTAAAAATTATTTTAGAAAATATCAATCAATTCATCAGTCAATTAAGATACAGTTTTTAAACAAATTGCATTTGAAAGTAAATTTTTTCCCTATGTGACGAAAATTGAAAATGCACGATGGCCAGAAGATCCAGTCTCTTCACAGTTGCATTTATCC
Organism: Maratus speciosus; assembly: GCA_963932465.1. Taxonomy (NCBI): domain Eukaryota; kingdom Metazoa; phylum Arthropoda; class Arachnida; order Araneae; family Salticidae; genus Maratus; species Maratus speciosus. The sequence goes on along the minus strand of OZ010799.1, from coordinate 217,540,026 downwards.
TTCACACGCTTTCCAATCTTAAAAAGGAAAGTTGGGAAACTACCATGTCCAGAGATATAGTACTGTAAGACTTGATTACTTGTAATATATTTTATGTGCATTTTTTTCAAGATTAGAATAAGTGTCCCGACTTTTTTCACTACTGGACCAACAGTCCTGCCAATCGTTACTTATCTTGGCCCCACAATATTTTGTAGTAACAGAAATTGGAAATGGCACTGTTTCATAAACATCAGCAGACTTGTCGGCAATCACTGATTTGGCCAAAGAATCTGTCCGTTCATTGCCTGCAAAGCCAGCAGGGGCTTTTATCCAACCAATCGCAAACGTCTTATCACTATGAGCCAATAAAATACCATATATATCACGTACAATAACGTTAGTTGGAAAAAGCTCTCTGTAATGTAAAAACAGAAGAGAGATTATCTGCATAAATTATTGCAGAATTCTAATTTGGGGAAAATATCCATATAATGACATGTTCCATACCGATAAGTTCAGACTGATAGATGGAATTTGTTTTGATTTTGAATCCCGTTAATCAGGCATAAGTAAGTGGGGACTTACCCGTTTTCAGGATACTTATCTGTTTCGGTGTAAATCCATACTTTGTTTTAATCCAATATGTATTAGTTATCGTAATTTTAATGCACCACTCTTTATACCTCCTTTGACAAAAGAAATTATAGACTATTTGTTATATCAAATGAATAATCGGTAACATTTTTAACCGACTTCAAAAAGAAGGATGTTATCAATTCGACCTGTATGTATGTTTTGTCCATGTTCACGCATAACTTTCTTAAATATGAACCGATTTTGATAATTTTTTTTTTGTTTGAAAGTGTAAGTCCCCCATTTGGTCCCATTGCAATTTCATCAAAATATGATGATTAGAATTTTTTTTAAATAAAAACTTTAAAATTCAAATCCTTTTTGAAGCAGTCGCCCGATTATAAGCGCTCATCTTTGATACTGTTACTCTTACAAAGATACGAGATCTTTCAAAGTGCGAAAACTTAGCTGGACATGGACCGAGATCCAGGTAGGTTTTTCGCTGGTAGTGAAACGAGATTGACCAATCAGAAGCCTGCAGTTTTGCGAACTTTTCGCTGTTTGCAAAAAGGCAGGCTTCGGATTGGTCGATCTCGTTTCGCTAAGAGCGAAAAATCTATCTGTATACCGGCCATTTTCTCGTCCACCAAACCGGAAGGCCCACATAGACACAAACCGATATCGGAAGTCGGTGTCGAAAAGTTGAAAATCAACCTTTAAAATTCCTTATGTATCAGAGCACAAGTAGTACAGCGCCTAGAATAAATAGTGTGGAAATCTGCTATCCAAACAGCACTAAAAAATTGTGTCACTTAAATGTGCAATGATGCCGTAATCCAATGAGCCGATCGCAACGACATCTACGTTATATTTTTCCAATTTCAATGTAAACATTGTACTATAACAGCGTCTGGACCAAGTTGTCTTGGAGTTTTAAAAAATATCCTCAGATGTCGCTCCGATCGACTTTTTGGATTTCAGCATCGTTTTACATTTAAGGGATACAATATTTCAGTACTTTCTAAGTACTACTGCTACAGAGTCTAGAATATATAGAGTGGAAATCGGCTATCCCAGTAATACTTAAAAAAAGTGCTAAAATATTGGATCCCTTAAATGTCAAACGATGCTGAAATCCAATGAGTCGATCACAGCGACATCTGCAGGATATTTTCTATAACTCCAAGACGATCAGGTCTAGACGTTGTAATAATAAGATGTGTTTACTTTGAAATTCTAAAATATATCGCAGATGTCGCTGAGATCGGCTCCCTGGATTTCAGCATCATTGCACATTTAAGGGGTACAACTTTTTAGCGCTGTTTGAATAGCAGATTTCCACGCTATGTATTCTAGACGCTGTACTACTGCGATAGTAAGTCAGTATGTTCTGGATATGTTCTGGCGCGATTTTTTCCCGACGCTAATTTAGGGAAAACATCAACAGCATAAACAACAACATCCGGCTTACCAAATCAAGCAAAATAACGATACTATGGCGCCAGTTAAGTACCCATTGCGTATATGACATTGGCGTCAGAAAAAAAATCGCGCCAATATGGGTCCGTATATGACATCTGTGCCGAAAGTTTTCCATTTTGATTAAAAAATCAAATTTCTTTTTTGAATAAGACTATATAAAAGTTTCCATGGTCGCAAAGAATTCTTGGTACTGTTACGCTAGTCGGGTGCAAATCTCGCCAATAGCTATTTTTCAACTCTCCAGTTAGCATTTTTTTTTTATTTTTCGAGTGGTAAATTAAAACACTGCTTTGAAGTTGAAATTAAATGTCATGGTTTGTTACATCAAATGTCATATACGCACCGAGTTTGGCGTGATTTTATTTTTTCGAAAATTTTGCGAAAACCTCGTTTTCGAATACCAGTTACGTATGTATTTTTGGTTTCTTAGTTATCGCGTCGACCAAAAATGTATCACCAAACTATAAGATTAAATGCCAATAATGGTTGATCGTAAATGTCACATCCACTTGACTTTAAGCAAGTTACACGTCTTTACGTCATCAAGTGATTTTTATTTCGACGTTTTACTTGTATATTTATTAATGTTATACTATTTTATTTGTTCTTTCGTTATTTAAAAAAAAATTATGTCAATTTGTATAATTTGGCGAATGGTTTGGCGATTTATATAATTTGGCGAAATGGGTTGACGGAATAACTAAGTAGTACCGTATTTTTTAATTATTTTCTATTATTTTTAAAAGAAAATAACCAAAAAAATAATTAACTATAGAACAAAACAATTTATGTAATTTAAAAAAAGAAAAAACGTAAATAAACATTTATTATTAAATAAACAACAGTAGCCGGGTTACCACGTCGACCAAAAAAATGCCATTTTGGCGCCAATTAGGTTCCCCGGTGCGTATATGGCATCTCTGCCTAATATTTTTCTTTTCATTTCGTTTAAAAAAAATAAAGAAGTGAAAGCCATTTATTTTAAATGTTTCAGTTTGTATTAAATAAAATGATAATGAAATACAAATTGAATTATGAATAAAAGTAACATGATACATATTTTAGCATACTTTTAAGGGAGGCCAAACTGGTCGCCAAATTAGTTTAAAATAGTAACCTTTTCTAAAATCTGAAAAAAAATTAAATATCTATTATGATTAAAATTTGAGTTGCCATCATTAGAGAAAAGTATATAAAATTAGAAAAAAAAAATTAATATATCGAAAACTAATTCGAATTTAAAAATTCTAATACCAGTTTTGAGATCTGCAGATAAATACGGATTTTTGGTGTTAATTTCATCGCAAAGTATTCCATATTTTAGAATAAATCGCCGTAAAACATAATCAGTTGTATAATCAGTCATTTCATAGAATCGTTACATAAATTCGTTTCAATTCAGTCGTTTCATAATATCCGTTTCATAAATTGGTTTCATTAGGATTTTATATATATAGGGTAGATATTTTTTCACAAAATGTACATGACCTATTTTCAAATCAACGGCTCATATATACACTATGTATTCATTAACTGAAAAAATATGTATATTAAAATTTAACCACGTAACCCGAAATTACATCTGAGTGATTCTCAGAAGGCGACGATTTATTTTATTAAGGTCTTATTTGTTGAGTGATAAATTATTAATTTCCATCCGTGTGATTTCAGGTGTTGTAGAACATGATCACGATCTTCCGAAAGATCGATCATTGACAAAATAATTATTAATCGATGACAGAATAATTGCTCTGCCGTGACAAAATTCATTAGCCCAAGGCTTTTTAAATACAAAATAATCTAGTCTGACTGTTTCCTATAAAAGCAAAGCTTATCTAACATGTAGATTGAAGACCTATAAGTACATAAAATTGTGTTTCTTGTTGTTTTACTAAATATTGGAATTTAATATTTTCTTTGTTATGTCAAATTTATTATGATTATTTTAACACTTTCCAACAAAGTTGAAAGTGTTCGTGAATTCGGTGTGTCTGTCTGTCTGTTTGTAAAACCAAAACAGCCATTATTTTCGAAAGTACAGTAGAACCTCTTTTATCCGAAACTCTTTTAACCGAAACTCTTGGTTAACAAAAATCCATTTTTAAAGCCTTTTTTTTTTTTTTTTTTTTTTTTTTACTATTACATTCCTTGTGTGCAAAATCCATTTTGAGAGCCTTTTCTTTTTAACTATCATATTCCTTGTATGCAAGCGTTCCTTTCCGAACTACGAGTACATATAAATATTTTCGATCCCCTTTCGTAGAGTTTCTTTGAATTTAACTGAGCTCCCGTAAGCTGCGGAGTGGAACGAAGAAAACGAACAAATTAGCAATTCTGAATCTTTTGAATGTCTTGCTAAAGGTTTGGCATGGCTGGAGCAGCAGAAAGACTGTGATACTGGAGAACTAATAATTAAAAAAAAAAAAATCCCTGCAAAGCAAAGGCAATCGAAACTGCGACAAACAAAACATTTTTTCAAACCCTTGTGATGTATGTAAAAGGTACTTAATTTTAAAATTAAAATTCAGGTAATTTATTCTTCTTTCTATTTTGCTATTGCTTTATTTTTACTAAGCACTTGTTACCATAATAAGAAATATCGCATATATTGCTCTTTAATCTTAAAATTGAAGTATTCTCGATTTTCCGAAAGATGGTTCGCCCCAATTACTTCGGATAATCGAGGTACTACTGTATGTCAGAGATAGGCGATTCACAAATACTGTTTTCCTTTCTTCTTGCTGTATGTTAAAAAAGAAGCAAAACAAATTATTTTTAATAAATTCATTAGTTGATACTTTCTACGGAGCGTAAATGAAAGCGGTGAAACTTACGAAAGCTTCTCCAAATTAACGTATTGTATCGAAATCTTTTTGCAACAACATTAATTACGCACAGGAAATTAAAAGTGTTTTTTAAGATAGACGTTGAATGCTCGCAAACAAGCATTTAAAAAAAAAAACTAATTTTAATTTTACACTTATTTACAATGTAGTATCTCAAAATGAATTCCTTCGATTAATTAGGACATATAGAAACAATGCATTTTTATCGTCATCAAAAATCTCCAACAAAATTCAGAAGAAAATCTGATCTATTCTATTAACGATGAAAGTAGCAGAAAATCATCAGACAGGATTCCTTCAATTAATTGGGACACACGAAAATGAAATTATCTCCATCAGTCAGTCAAAATATTTTTGAGTTATCTACAGCATATTTTTCTGTTCATTTTCGGATATTAAATATCGTACTTATCTGAGAGGCGAAATTAAACATCTACTAAATATTTTATATATTTCAGGTAAATCTCTTAAATATTCATGTTACCCTTTTTTTTTCTTTTTGGTTGAGTAATTAGTTAAATGTTTTCATTGAATAGCAATTTCTTTCAAAAGTATCTCAGCGATAGGCGATTCACAAATTATTTTTTTTATATTTCTTGTTGTCACATGTTAAAAAAATAACAAAAAATAATTCTTTTTTTTTTTTTTAAAGGGGTGAATTTTTGCGTAATCGTGAGATACCCTGAATTAACGCATTGTATCAAAATGTTTTTGGAACTACATGAATTCCGCACATGAAATTAAATGTCGTTTTTAAGATAAAAATTGAATGATTATAAAAAAGCATTTATTAAAAGAAAACAAATTTTAATTTAATATATATTTACAATGCAATATCTCAAAATGAATTCCTTCAATTAATTGGGATATAGAAAAACCAAGCGTTCTTGTCGCCATCTAAAATCGCCAAAAAATTCTGTACATAATCTAATCTATTTATTCTATTAACTATGAAAGTAACAGAAAATCATCAAAGTGAATTCCTTCCATTAATTGGGAGATACGAAAACGAAATAATCTTCAGTCATTCAAAATATTTTTGTGTTATCTACAGTATATTTTCATGTATATTTTCGCATATTAAATATTATACTTATCTAAACGGCGAAATTAATCATTTACTAAATATTTCAGATGTTTCAGGTTATTCTTAAAAATTCATGTTACTTTTTTTTGAGTAATTAGTTATATGTTTTTATTGAACAGCAATTATTTTCGAAAGTATGTCAGCGATAGGCAATTCACAAATATTTTTTTCTTTCTTGTTGCTGTATGTTAAACAAAATAAGGAAACAAAAATGACTCTTTTTTAAAATAATACATTAGTTCGCACTTTCTGTGGAGCGAAAATGAAAGGGTTGAATTTAACATAACAGGGAGCTAAGCCAAATTAACGTATTGTATCCAAGTATTTTTGGAACACATGAAATTAAAAGTGGTTTTTAATATAATCACTGAATGCTCACAAAAAAGGATTAAAAAAACTAATTTTAATTTTATACTTATTTACAATCTAATATCTCAAAATGAATTCCTTCGATTAATTAGGACATACAGAAACAGTCATCTAAAATCTCCAAAAAAATTCAGAAGAAAATCTGATCTATTCTATTAACGATGATAGTAGCAGAAAGTCATCAAACTGAATTCCTTCAATTAATTGGGACATACGAAAACGAAATTATCTTCATCAGTCATTCAAAATATTTTTGTGTTATCTACAGCATATTTTCGTGTTCATTTTCAGATATTAAATATCGTACTTATCTGAGAGGCGAAATTAATCATTTACTAAATATTTTAGGTGTTTCAGGTTACTCTTAAAAATTCATGTTACTTTTTTTCCGAAAGAGTAATTAGTTAAATGTTTTTATTGAATAGCAATTATTTTCGAAAGTATGTCAGCGATAGGCGATTCACAAATAATCGACGCGGCGGCGTTATTGATATCTACGATTCATTCAGTTTTACGTGATGTTCCGCACAGACACGCAACATAGTTCCTAAATTCCGTCTGCTAAGGTGTTGACATTGAATTAGGAGTAACATTTAATGGAAAGAAATGACAAGTGTATTCCAGTGATGAGAATAAGTGATTTGGAAGCGATTATGTGATATGCGAAATTTCTCACGTTCTTTAATTAAAGGTCAAATTGAAACAAATATGGAGGAATTTTAAGTAATAAAAAATTTTGAAGAATTCTAGGTCTAGGTTATAAATTCTAAGAATATTTAATAGATTATGAATAGACAAGTAAGTGAAGATGTAATTACATTTAATGGCTTATGAAATTACTTTTTAAAGTAAAATAAAAAAGTAAAAACATCTTTGAATTTTCGCAGTAAACATTTGTTAGTTTTTAACCCTTTAAGCGTCCTGCAGATTTTTCATTCATGTTTGAGGGCTCCTAAAATAGTAGCTATGTAAAGTATACATGTAAAATTTTTATTTGAGAACCTTACATATTTATTTATCTTACTCTATTAAAAAAATTAGCTTTAATATCGTTTTCGTGTTAAAACAACCTTTGATTCCAAAAGTTAAGTGGCGGAAAAACACGGTTAGGACGCTTAAAGGGTTAAACAAATTATATATGTATATTTATGTATGCGAGTATTATAAAATATTACAAATTATCATCTATTTTAAATAGATAAATTGTATATATATTTATATATATATATTTAAAAAAAATATTTTTATCATTAAATTTTTTCATGTAGGCAACAGCCATATGCTATACCTTATTAATTGACTCAAAAAAGTCGTTATTCAATTTCACACTAGGAGACCGGGAAAGCAAAATTAAACCAAAAAATCTATTTTTACTTTTTTATATCATTAAATAGTTTAAACTTTTATCTTTCCAATGATGTGTCACACATGTTTATATATAAAAAAATAAGTGTTGAAATTATTCATACTTTCTAAGAGTACTTCACAGCTTAATGGCCATTTAAATCTTTAATTGACTTTTTCTCAAAACTTGGATTTTTCATGTTTATGTTTCTTTTTTTCAATATCTATTAAACTTAACTCAAATTTTCATTTAATACTTATATTATGTTATATTGTATACTTTAACACGGGGATTTAATGATTTGTTGAGAATTATTTATTTTAGGCAGTGGAATCTTACAAAAAATGCTAATTTAAAAATGACTTTCAATAAATAATTAATAATTAATTTTGAGTTTCACTTAGAAAGAAAATGGTCTGTTAAAATACGTAAATCATGTTATTTTAACTACTCTAAAAAATCTAGACCTCTATGTTTCGCCATTTCTGAGAAAAAGGTACATAAAGTTGGTGAATTTAACATGGCGAAGATAGAGCTTTCCCGGTCCCCTTAAGGGGGCTGGTCACCCAGCTTCGGAATTCTCCTCCGTAATGTTAAGTCTATGGACTTTTGATGCATTCGTATCTTTACAATATCTTCTCGAGAAACTCCTATTTTTAAGGTCTTTTTTTCTGTGTACTCTTATAAAAGGATGTCTCTTTTTTCTTAGTTTTCAAAATATTTCTAAAATCTAAGCTGAATTTAATATTTTATGCGTTAAAAGCGGGCGAACTGAGAGTAAGATTTCAACACTTCATAAAATTAAATCTATACTTTAGAAATATTTTGAGAACTAGGAAGAAAAGAGACATCTTTTAGGAAGTGTACACAAACAATAGAAGTTAAAAATATTAATTTCCCGCGGAGATATTTTAAATATATGAATGCATGAAATGCCCATAGACTTTACATTAGTGAGGGGAATACGGAAGCTGAGTGACCAGCCCCCTTAAGTAAGTGCAGATGTAATTACATTAGCTTATGAAATTAATTTCTAAAGTTTCACTGTATAAACATCTTTGACTTTCCGCAGTAAACGTTCCTTAGTTTTTAAACAAAGTTATTTTTCATAAATATGTTTATCATTAAACTTATTGATGTGGACAAAACTACCCTAGTCATCTGCTGCACCTTATTAATATATATATATATATATATATATATATATATATATATATATATAAATGTAGTGTTATTCAATTTCACACTTAAATAAGTGCAGATATAATTACATTTACTATCTTATGAAACTACTTTCTAAAGAAAACAAAATTTAAAAAAATTTGATTTTTCACAGTAAACATTTCTTAGTTTTTAATCAAAGTTATTTTTCGTAAATATGTTTATTATTAAACTTATTGATGAGGCTATACTACCCTAGCTATGTGACATAATACCTTATTAATTGACTTTAAAAAATGTAGTTATTCAATTTCACATTTAACCCTCCGTCTACCAGACGGGTCCATTGGACCCGACAGGTACATACAAAATATTCATTCAAACCAGAAATTTCTTTAAAATAAACTAAGTATATAAACCAGACAAAAATAAGGTAAATAAATAAGTTAAATAGTTTTAAATAAAAATTCTGGTGTAGAACGTTTTATTAAAACTTGAATAAAATTCCCGGTAGATCTAGGGTTAAGTAAGTGCAGATGTAATTACATTTAATAGCTTATGAAACTACTTTCTAAAGTAAACAAAAGTAAGAAAGAACTTTAATTTTTTATAGTAAACATTTCTTAGCTTTTAAACAAAGTTATTTTTCATAAAAATACTTATTATTAAACATACTGACGTAGACACTTATGCTTAAATTATTACATTACTTTTTTTTTATGTAGTTATTCAATTTGACACTTATGAAAGTGCAGATTAAATCACATTTAATAGCTTATGAAACAACTTTCTAAAGTAAACAAAACTTTATTTTTTTATATTAAACAGTTCTTAGCTTTTTAACAATGTTATTTTTCATAAAAATACTTATTATTAAACATACTGATATAGACAGATATGTATACGTTATTAGTTGACTTGACTTTTTTAAACGTAGTTATTCAATTTGACACTTACGTAAGTTCAGATGCAAATACCTTTAATAGCTTCTGAAACTACTTTCTAAAGTAAACAAAAGTAAAAAACTTTAATTTTTTATAGTAAACATTTCTTAGCTTTTTAACAAAGTTATTTTTCATAAAAATACTTATTTTTAAACATACTGATGTAGACACATATGTATATGTCATTAGTTGACTTTTTTAAATGTAGTTATTCAATTTGACACTTATGTAAGTGCAGATGAAATTACATTTAATAGTTTGTGAAACAACTTTCTAAAGTAAACAAAACTTTAATTTTTTATGGTAAACAGTTCTTAGCTTTTAAACAAAGTTATTTTTCATGAAAATACTTATTATTAAACATACTGATGTTAGACACACATGTATACGTTATTAGTTGAGTTTTTTTTAAATGTAGGTATTAAATTTGACACTTACGTAAGTGCAGATGTAATTACATTTAATAGCTTCGGAAACTACTTTAGTAAACAAAAGTACAAAACTTTAATTTTTTATAGTAAACATTTCTTAGCTTTTTAACAAAGTTATTTTTCATAAAAATACTTATTTTTAAACATACTGATGTAGACACATATGTATATGGATACGTTATTAGTTGACTTTTTTTAAACGTAGTTATTCAATTTGATACTTAAGTGTAGATGTAATTACATTTAATAGCTTGTGAAACTAATTTGTAAAGTAAACAAAACTAAAAATATTTTTGATTTTTCACAATAAACATTGCTTAGCCTTTAATCAAAGTTATTTTTCACTAAAATATTTATAATTAAACTTATTCATGAGTGAAATAAAATTAATAAAAATATTGTTATTCAAAGTTTTCTGGTATGAATTCCGAATTAATGAATAACAAAGCCTCCAGATTCGGTAATACTGGTTGAGGATTAGCATTATGGAAAATTTCTAATTTGCCACTGTTACTTTAGCTTGTCGGAAAAAAGGGATTGTTGTATCAATTGTACGTATTCAAAGTGACTGTATGTAAATATGTATGTGTGTTATAGTACGTATATAGGTATATAAGATGGATTAATGTAAGCATATAAATAAAGGAAATGATATATGTAATAAGTGTATATGTAATATGTATAAAGTGCATGGCATGAAGACGTGTTAAAATTTAAAGCCCATTTATTAATCTTAACTACTGCGGCATGTACATAACATTCGCCAATAACGCATCGTCTTATTTTTTTAGAATGATTTTTTTAGCTCACAGGTTATCAAAGCCTAAGAGCTAATGTGCCTGCAGGTTCTGTATGTACGTACGTATGTACGTAAGTAAAGCGATAACTCTTCATAGAAACATCTGATTTGCTTCAATGTTTTTTTTTTTTCTTTCTTTTTTTTTTTTTTTTTTTTTTTTTTTTTTTATAGCAGGTTCATTCTCATAAGGCGCTTTTCTGATTAGTTTTGGGGGATCATCGGTTAAGTATAAAGGGGATTACGGGGGCTACTCCCCCCTTAACTTAGATAACTGAGTTTTTCATGCAGAATTATCAGATTTGTTTCAATTTTGGATAACCGGTTTATTCTGATAAGGGGCTTCCCTAATTAGATTCGGAGGTTCATTATTTAAGTATAAAGGGGGGATCGGGGGGGGGTGTAATGCCCCTTAATTTAGATAAATGGATTTTCTTATCCGATTTGCTTCAAATTTGGTATACCGGTTTATTATGATGAGGTGCTTCCCTGATTAAATTTGGAGGTTCATTGGTTAAGTATAAAGGGGGAACAGGGGGCTAATACTCCCCCTTTTTAATTTAGATAAATGTGTTTTTCTATCCGATTTGCGTCAAATTTGGTGTACCGGTTTATTCTGATAAGGCCTTACCCTGATTAGATTTGGAAGCTCATTGTTTAAGTATAAAGATGTGAAACAAGGGGTGGAAGCTAACCCCCCCCCCTCTTAATGTATTTTTCGAAAGGCATTATTCTTTGAAGTCAGAGTATTATAGACAATTAGTGTAAATAGACTGCGAGCTCAATGCCATCAATTTAACTGGGCACTTTTTTTTATTATTACATTGCAAACACATAGAAAGCACACAATACATGAAAAGAGAGTACTGTAATCATGATTTGTATGTCTGTGTGTGAGTGAACATGATAATTTTAATAGCTTGTGAACGGTTCATGATCATTTTCAAACGGTTTTGAAATTAAGTTCCCATTTGTCCAATATATTAAAGACCACTGTAGCAAAAATTATGTAATGTTTTGTAAAAATCGGCCGATGATTTAAGTATTCAATCCATTTTTAAACAATTTTCAAATAATTTTGTGATTGATTCTATGGGGAAAATAAACAGTGTCACAATGCAAAGGTGATAAATATTAAAGCTTGTTAATCAAGCGCAGAGGTAACGTGTCCAGTTTGAAAACTGGAGGTCTAGTGTTCGAATCCAGTCGATTCAATCTGGCCAGTAATTTGTTAAAAATTCCATTTTTTTTCTTTTCGTTTCCGTTTTTCAAAAAATTTCTCGACGACACGTACATCTGTGTTCGGAAAATCGAGAGGTGTCACTCCAGATTTTTTTCATTTGTTTATTTATTTATTTTTATTTTTATTTTCCTTTTTGTTATTTGGTTATTTATTTAATTTAATTATTTATTTATTTATTTATTTATTTTTTTGAGGGAGTGTTAGCAGTAGACACGTCCCTCTAAACATTTTATAAATTTATTGAAGCATTGTATTAATTTATATCCTGGAACCATTTTTTAAAATAGTATTTCTCATGATTTAATGTGTCAATAGAAATGGTATTGAAAAAAAAAAAAAAAAAAAAAAAAAAAAGAAAGGAAGGAAAAAAAAAAAAAAAAACACCATTTCGCAACTTTTTATAACTAACTTCCGATTTTTATCCAAGTCATATAATTATGTTTTGAACCAGAAAATTTATTAAATGAAACGTGTTTTGTTTCTATTTCTATGTAGTACGTCTGTGATTTCGTATATTAACAAAATTTTCGGGTATAAAATATGTTTGTTTGACTTTAAAAAAAAATTAACGTGGGGCAGCTAAGAACAGAGCGGGGCTTACCTTTATTTTCGTGCCAAATAGAGTTATTTTGAATTAAAAAAAAATATTTAAATTAATAAATGTTGGAAGCTTGCAAGTATGTCCTAGTATGAAAACATAAAGGATATACGCTGAAGATAACACATTTTGTGAATCCCTTATACAGGGTAAGCTGTTTAAAAAAATAGACACTTGAAGTTAGTATAAAAAAAAGAAAAAAAAATGGTTTCAGTTTAAGCACTTCGAGACTAGGTCGCATATACGTGGCATATAGGTTGCTCTGTATCCTTCCTTTTTCTTACAAATAATTTTTAATTGTAAATTATGCCTTAATTAATCGAAAATTTCTCCGAATAAATTAGGCAAAGATTTCTGGTTTAAAATACTGGTGGTAAAAGATTAATTCTCCTGTACGTGACGCTGGTTGGAACGGGGTTGAGCACCGTTTTACGTCAAGAGAAATAATTTTTGTGTAGTAAAACCACGTCCACAATCTATTTTTACAATCAAATATGCCCCGTTTCTCACTCTAAACCAGTGGTTCCCAACGTGGGGCGTACGCCCCACTGGGGGCAATTCCAAATTTGTTACTCACACTTTCTCTATCAGTTTCTTTTGTCTTTTTTTAAAGTAATGTTGAAGACTAAAAATAAATGGAGTACAAGTAAAATTTTAAAAAGTCGTTTTTATTGAATTTTTTAAATTTTCCTTATCAAAAGTTTAAAATAGATGTTGACACCAGAATAATCATACGAATAATTTATGAAAATGTTTTAACATTATTTTACCATTATTAAAACTTGCTGTAATTTTTCTGGTACAGAATTTTATAATTTTTCGTAACACTTTCATTTTTTTCATTTACGAGTTTTCTAGTTCTATTTGCTCTGCTATATGTCCCACGTTAAAAGTATATGTAAATTTGAATGTTTTGATATTTAGCCTAAAAATATGAAATATCTGAACGAGGTACTACAAACTTTATACAAATTATAAATCTTAAATATCATTAGAAAAGGAAATGGGTAGATAGTAAATATCTGTGGCTCTAGTGCAGACATTCTATATAGTAAATAAATTTGCATGATCGCATATACATCTTAAATTTTAAAATAAGACAGTACACGGAAGACAATTAATGATATTTGCAAAGGAAAAACCGAAAAAAAAATGTTGTGATAGGGAATATGGCTACTAAAATTTGCTAAAGATGAGAATCTTAAAATGCTTCTTGTATATTGTGTTTGCACCCATAGAAAGAAAATTTGGTGTTAAAAACTTTTCCACCCACTTTTAATAAGTTATAAAAATGCATTATAAAATGAATGAATTTATCAATTTTAACGTTAAATGTAAGTCTCTCTTTAAGATATTTTGTGAAGATAAAAATGCACACCGTTTAACACTTTTGTTTAACATTGAGATAAGTTGGAAAACTGCAACAAAACACTTTTTGCTCAAAGGCGAAGATGTATAACCTCGTTGCATTTATAAAATCATGTTAAAAACACATTTGTGACAGAAGATTCACATCTTTGATCAGTTAAAAAATGTGTCATGAATAGTTATTATTAAGGTATTATTATGCTTACACCATGAGATTAGTGTTAACGTTTTAAATAATACATTACAGATGATTTGGTGGGGCGTGGTCAGTAAATGGTTGGGAACCACAGCTCTAAACTGAACCTGGATTTTTGTTCATAATTCGATTGATAATTAAAAATATTTTGGGTACATTTTCGACAGACTAACTTACCTTTGTGTGAAATGAGATAATATCACGGGGAGCGCAATGCACTGGATTGTTCTGAAAGTTCGTGCCGATTGGTGCCCACTGGTAACTATTTCTATATTCTATTCGCACCACTGTTTTTAAAAATAAGTTTTTAGCCCCCGAAATGCTATTTCTTTCGCCCAGCAATTGAAATGCCTTCTTCAAAAAATAACATTCCGTTGTATATGCCAGCCGTAAAACAAAGCAGATGTATCATTATACTGTTAAATACTCTACTGCAATTTTTTTCCCTTCTAAGCATCGTACATTTTCAATTTTTATACCGTCGTATTGGGAAAAAAGTACTTTTTAATGCAATTTGTTTGAAAACTGCATCTCAATTTATTTTTGAGATATTAATTTTTTGTCGATTTAAGAGCTATTTGTTTAATTTTGGCAACTCAAGTACTCCATTTCTGCGTAGAAAGTTAAAACAAAAAATAGTTGGAAAATAGTAATTACATCTTTTTATTGCCATTTTCCCCATAATTACTGAAACAAAAAATTACTTAAAATACGTGCTATTTTGAAAAAATATAAATGAAGGATTTCTGATAAAACATGGAGCTATTACAAACATTATTTAATTTAATTATCTATATTACAAACAAATGAAGGAATATGGTTCATGAGGCAGTCAATTTTTTTTTGTCGAGTTTCTTGAGTGAACATCAGTTTTTTATTTATTTATTTATTATTTATTTATTTATTTATTTATTTTTGTGTATTGTTCAGCGACAGTGACGCTTATAAATAGTTTACTGCAGATGTTGTTTAAGACTGGACCGTAAATGGGGAATTCTTCAGAGGATACGAATGACATCATTTTATATAAAATAGAAGTGTGTTTTAAATCTTAAAACTGAAATACGTTTTGTATTATCTATATTTATATACATAGATATTTTTTTTTCATCGGGGGAGACACTAAATTCTGTAAAAGAAGAATTCCTTTTTTCTAGTACAGTATGTTTCTTTCGAACATGTTGTCAAAGTATATGTCAAAGGTTTTTATTTTCAAAAAGTAGTGCGAGATAAGTTTAAAAATATTTCGTGAATTGAGGAACAAACCTTTACTGTCAGAAACAGTGCCGTGCGAAGAAAAAACTGTGTCCGGGGCAAAGTTTCTATTTGCCCTCCCCCCCCCCCCGGACTTTTTCTTTGTGATAGGTGCCACAAAATTGATAAAGAGCAGAAACAGAAATAAAGCCTATTAAATAAATATTTTGCGTTTATTTTGGAACTTTAAAACGTGTAATTTTATAATAATTCATAAATTCCAAGCAACTAAATAACATAAGAGAAAATTGCAGTTAGTCATTAGAGAGATTGCGATGTTTTGGTCAGATTTTTCTCAACTTTTCTCTCTTTTTTTTTCTAGCCATTTTCAGTTGTTGTTAGTATATGAGTTGGAAAAAATGGGAAAATTGGTAAGGTAAAAATCGCTAACAACAAGGTTGGAAACAATAGATCCCGAGAGAGAAAAAAAAAATCCTCCAGAAATAATAGAGAGAGAAAAAAAAAAGACGTTGGTAGTATAAATTTGGCGCCCCTCGATTTCCGCACCCTGGGCGACCGACCCCTTCTGCCCCCCTTTCGCACAGGGCTGGCCAGAAACAAACTGCTTGCATTCGTTTGAGACATTCTAACCCTCCTTTCCTACTCTCCGGACATATTGATCCGCCCGACTACTCTTTGTTTCTTTTTCTCAAAAATTCTCTTCGGCAAAATATATTCACTCTTTGGATCACATAAAAAAGCGTCTCGATAAGTATTAGGTTGAGCAAAAAGTTCTGGGAAATTTTTAATCTAATAGTTACCAGAATTTGTGTCGTATATAGGAGTACTAGTGGTACAGTCTAGACGTGGCTCCATCTGATTATGGCCTCTTTCCAAAGCGATATAAGTAAGCGTCCTATGTTAAATGGGAGAGGTAACCGCAAGATTAAGGGCGAGGTCACATCAATCAAGGACGCACGCCACATAGCGGACGGGGTGAACTACAGAAAGATGCCTAACTGTTTTCTTCTTTATGGATAATCTATTAATTGCACATCTATTAAGTAGCTGCGCAAGCGCAAACTTCGTGTTTCCATTTGTTTGTAGCATTTATATTCTGACAGTAATAGAATATTCTATTAATTTTTTTTCGTGTTTTTTGACTTATTTATTATAGTTAATTATTTAAATAAAAACAGTTCTTGTTAGAACTAATATTATTTGTTAAAATGACAAAATGTTGGCCACCGAAGAATAGCTGTAGTTTTCGAAATTGTAAGAAAATTCTTTTTCTTATAGAATTCATATCTGTACTTTTCCAGAGAGTAAAACAAGTTAGATACGTATTTTAACTTTAATTTAATAAAAAAGATAAAATATTATTCAATATATATTATCAAATGTTATTGATTTAATTACGCTCGATTTCAATTATTTTCTTTTAATGAAATGGAAAATGACGCATAAAAATTAGTAAGTAGTTAATATGTAAAGATAGAATTTTGTAGTCTTATTTTTTACTCAATTTTTGATGTGCTAAAATTATAAAAACGGATATACACGGTTGTATTCCAGATGAGAATAAAATGTTTATGAATGTTTAGAGTATGTATAGAATTTAAGAATAAATAAAATATTCAATTTTAAGTCCTTTTCTTCGTTTACCAAGCGCAGACGATAACTTTCCAATATTCTTTTGATCGTATTGCAATCATCTTATTTAACTAACAAATATTTCATCCATTTCATTTAAAACTCATTTCATTTTATATTCGGAATCTCTTTAAAATGCTTGCATTAAATGTTGTACTATTAAACGAGCAAGTATTGTTCATTTATTTGTTTAAATATTTTGCAAGTCTAGCACTCTAAGTGTTTGGGGCGTAATATTCCGTTCACTAAGCTGCAGGTTTCACAGCAATACAAGCAATATTTAAGTTAATATAATTCTATAGATTTAATGAATTTTAAATAGATTGACGAATGATTAATACTCTCAAGGATTACATTCATATTTGTAATTGAGTTTTTTTTTTATAATTTTGAAAGAATCATATTTTCTTAGCATTTAAAACAAAATGCAAAGAAAACAACATTACAATTTTACCCTTTTGTAGGACGCTCGGAGGGCTAGGCAATAATTTCAATAATTTTCCTAAAATCATCAGATTATTATTATTTTTTTTTTTTTTAAGCAAAGCCATTTAGTGAATCCCTCTTAAAAATTCAATTACGAATTTCAAATTGTTATAACAATTTGAAATTCGTAAGTATACTTAACTCACAGAAGATGAACCTTGTTTGCCAGATTTATTGCAAAATATTTTTGTTACAGCTTGTTTTGATAAAAAATATGTGTATTTAAAAAAAATAGCCACAATGTCATTTTAGTTTAAGGGCAAAGGGCAGTAATGCTTTCTAGCATTAGTGCTTTTCTCCCGAAATTAAAATGATATTGCGACTTTTTTTTTTTTTTTTTAACGTACATAATTTTATCAAAACAAACTGTAATAAAAATATTTTGCAATAAATCTGGTAAACAAAATTCATCTTCCATAAGTGAGTAAAGATTCAGAAAATATGCGCAAGAGATGTGCAGTTAGTAGATATTCTGTTATATATGACGTCACACTGAAATCCCGCGAGGTAACCAGAAAGACAGGCTACCGCGGTGGGTCCCATTCTTCGTTTTTTACAAACCGCTGGAGTCACGTGATGCTCTTTTCGCACACCTTCATTGGCGCATTCGAGAATCACGTCACTCCAGCGGTCTGTAAAAAAAGAAGAATCGGACCCACCGATGTAGCCTGTCTTTTTCATTAGCCTCGGAAAACCCGCGTATTCGCATTATTCATTCCGTCCACCAGATGGCGCAGCTGTGTAAGTATACTCTAAATTCCAGTATTGACATTGTCTGCTTACTTATATCGCTTTGGCCTCTTTCGATCAATGCAACAGTTTTTCAAGGGCCGTCGATTTGAATTCTCTAATGAAGTTTAAGAAGCATGTCAAGAGTTTTTCGATTCCAAGGAGCCGCCATGGTACTTCCAGCAAATCGGAAAACTGGCAGAACGATGGCAGAAATTCGTGGACTATGATGGTCTCTACTTTGAAGAATAGTCCTTGTTGCTTTTGTTGTTAATTTGCGCATAACAACGCAACTTTCATAATTTTCCCAGAACTTTTTGCTCAACCTAATATTTTGCCACCAAATCCCAAATGTTTTGGAAAGAAGGCATTGTGAGACTTCTGGACAGATGGAAGAAGTTTGTAGAACAGAATGACACCTATATAATTTAATAAATGTATACTAAAATTTAAATCTCCTGCGTTTCAATTTTCTTTCAAAATCGTCACGAACTTTCCGGATAACCCAATAATTCAATCAGTGACACTATATTCATTATAGGCTAATTCCATGGGTTTTTGTAGTGTAAGTCACATAGCTAATAACTGCTATGCTTGTTGGCCACCGTTATTTTCAAATTGTTTGCTTCGCCTTATTCAATTAATGAGATATCTCTGATAAAATAAGTCACATTTTTCCGTTCTAAAATACTGGTAGCCAAAAATCGTAGCCTGTGACTTACACTACAAGTACTCATGGAACTAGCCTATAGTAAAACTGACAATGTTTAACCCTTAAATGTGCGATTTTGTATTTTCTTTCTAAAAATTTATACATGATTTTTTGAAAGGTTTATAAAAAAGGAAAATTAATGAAAAAAAGGTCAGAGATACGTTTTTCATATAATACGTCAATCTTTTCTTCTGTTGCACATCTGCAATATAAGTAAAAAATACTGTCGTGTGACTGTTTTACGCTAAAACATTGCAAATTAGTAAATATTTTAATAAGTATGTATCCAAGTATCTTATTTTATATAATTATTTATTTTGTAAAATTTAACCTTTAGCCCTTTAACCCCTTGAGGGGCGCCGTTTGCAGTGTGCAAACGGTTAATTTTAATGCCGAAATTAACAAACGGGACCAGGAAGTTTTTAGTACACTTTCGATATTATAATAAACAAGAAAAACAGAAAGTATTTGATTATTTTCAAATAAATTTCTTCTTAAATTTTGGTGTGAATTAAATATTTGAACATTTTTAGAGCAGAAATGCCTTGCCCCTGAAAGGGTTAATTCCTGTGATAGAATACGTTCTAGAAACTACGTAGTTCAGATTCGTAGTTCAAAATTTCAATGGTTAATTTCCATTTATTGAAATACGTCATATATGTTATTAATTAAAACAGATATTCCTATTTTAATTTTCTGTTGTGAATTAGGCATATACGAATTAAAAAATCTATTAAATTTTTAACACTGTTGTTTGTATATATGCATAGGTGCCAATCTCAAACTAATCTTCCGTAATACTTGCGTTAATTTGACCCTGGTTTAACACGTTTCGAACCAGAAATTGTTTAAAGAAATAAAATTAAATATGTTCCACGTAGAAACCTAGATTTTACCCATTTGAGATGCCTGCACAACTTACGACTTTGTAGGTCCCGAAATTGACATAAATGGCTCTTGGACATCCCATCGAACTCACGAAGATGATTGTAAGATGCAGCGACGAAATAAACGAGTTCGGTCCACAAAGAGGCTCCCGAGTCAAATTCTTTTCTCCCATTCATCTCCCAGTTATTCCTTACGTAGATATAGGCATAGCTTTCTCGAATGCATATACACTGAATTTAAGTATATATATGAAATATATTTAGCTTTTTAAATGACGAAAACAGTCATTTGTACTGGTCGAACTAGGAAGACTGAAAAGTCCTGCCTTTTTTATATATATATATATATACGATTTAAGAATTGAAAATTTGGGGCTAGTCCGTCTCCCCCTTTTATTATTTGGTTTTTCTCAATGCTAATTCGACGGAAAAATGGAATTTCCAATAAAGAAGAAATAATATCTTTACTTATTGTTCAAGCTAAATCCATTTTGAATTGGCTCTCAGAAGCCCCCCTATTACACAAATATATTCATTTGGAATGCTAAGAACACAAAAATCAGCGTGAAAACCAATCTATGTGTGTGCGTATGTGATAGAGATGGCTAGAAATATCTACCATACGTGCAAGTCTGAAAATGTGTGTGAGGTTAGTCCAAGGCAGGTCCTGAAGCACATGAGAGTCAGATTTCTAATTTTTTTTTTTTATAATTAGCTGAGAATATCACTTAAAAGCTCATCGCAAAATGGCAAAATCGCGCGCACATCTGAACCCAATTCCACAGCCTAAATAAAAGAAATTAAGAATTTTCACTAATCGGGAAAAATTAAGAAAAGTAATTAAGATATCGATTTGAAACTTTCAGAGCCCAAGTAGAAAAATACTTTACACCTGTGTATAAAATTTTGGATCGGTAATTTTTTTTTTTCAAAACACTGATGGCGACAGTACAAAAGTTCGGAGAAAGAACCATACAGGGACGAACATTCATTAAAGCCCGAATAAAAAGAGATCTTTTTTCCGGTCGACCACTCCATTTAATTTTCGAAAATCGACGGAGCAGAGATTATGACATGTAGACAATTCGACTTAATTGTTAAACGCTGCCAAATACTAAAAACATAATTTAAAAGCATTTCATCAATTTAATCGAAGATTATTAATGTGTTCTGTGGCAAGAGTCCTATGATATGAGTCAAGATTTGGTCTAAGAGGGTTTCTCCCCTTTATTTACATTTTAAAATATCTTTTTCCGAAATATAAGTCTTCTTTTACCGCCATTACAGAACGTTAACGGCGCATTCGTTTCTCGGATTCTATGGGCCAATTTCAACGGGAATTCATTCACTCAACTTAGCTTAGGATTTTATGGCAGTTTTTAGCACCACCTTCTAGCGCAGGTGACGCATTCTTATTTCGGGTTCTATGGACTCAATTTCAACTGGGTTTTGCTCATTCAACTTGTTTTTCGATTGTCTTACAGTTTTTAGTTCTATCTTCCACCGCCAGGGGACATTCTTATCTGAACTTTCATGGACCCGATTTTTGCGGAATGTTTTTCTTTCAACTCATCTTATGATTCTCTTCAGATTTTCTGGCTCGTGCGCAGTGCACCTGTTACATGGGGACCCGTGCAGGAGATTAATTTTCAAAGGGATAAATTTGAATGTAGGTATTTAGTGGTTAGGGATGTGTTCGTAGCAGGTCCTGTCTACACTGCCGAAGACAGTGGGGACCCAGGCCAGAGGCTCATTGTGAGCGATTCATTATTTATTTTAAATTTTAGTATGAATAGAAGCTTTTATCGTTTGGGGTTTGTTTGGAAAAATCTACGGGCGGGTCAGCTAGGATACAGATGAACAATGTTTTTTGATACCAGAAATGTGACCCCAAGTCATGAACAGGCCTTTTGATTTATAAACTGGAGGCTAGTATTGCGATGCTAGTACGGTTTCAGGCACTAAAATATTGAGAAAAATATAAAGAGAGGAAAGATGGGTAAATGGAAAATAAGTAGGACACAGGTGTGAGTAAAGGAATTTAAGGTAGTGGTTAACTAATAAAAGAAAGTCAGTATGAAGTGAATAATAATCTTCAAAAGAAAAAAAGATAGTAAAAGCTTAGTACGAGACATTTTAGTGAAAGGATAAAATGTTAGAAGAGAGTGTCATAGAAAAGAAATAGTAGGTAAAAGGAGTATGAGTTTCATACAGGTGCGAGATAGGAATTTAGGGTACGTTTTGAAGAATAAAAGTCAGTCATGCCGTTTTAAAACATATAACGTGAAAAGCGTAAGAGAGTCATAAACGAGATGCGGGAGGTAAGGGAATAATACAAGAGATTGAAATTAACATGGGGAAGCCTGAGTGTTCTCCCTTTTCGCATTAAATTACTAGGACAGCAGTTGAAATACTGTGGTTTTCACCTAATTAAAAAGGGAATAAGAAATCTTTCATTACAAAGCAATAGTGATGAGGAAAGTAAAAGGTGTGAAAGAAGGGGCGAGATGGCATTTTGGGCTTGGTTAGAGGGGCGATTGCTAAGCATCCAGGTGTACAATTATACCACATGATAACAGAATAGTCACGTATCAAGTGATTTAACAATAAAAATTTAAATATTAAAACAGGGGTTCTAGAGAGGTGACCAATGGAACGTTTCCGTATTGTAAGTGTAAAAACCAATGAGATATTGGGAAGAGCAAGATAGGAGGATTTGACGTAAAGGGGATGAAAAGAGGGAAAGAGATGAAGAGTAAAAAGGTAGACGAGAGAAAAAGGGAATACTAAAAAATACTAAAAAATTACTTAGTACTAAAAAATAGTACTAAATTAAAATATTTAATCTTCAATCTGTCTATTTTATTGCTGCCCACATTTATCTCATGCTAAACTCGGGATAGGAAGGGGTGTGTATCACGGCCTGTTAGACGCCCAATTTCTGATGACTCCACTCACATACATGACTTTAACTATTGTTTATATATTAATGATTAAGTAATATTGTATAAGGGCGGTCAGCAATAAAATAGACAGATTGGAGATTAAATATTTTAATTTTTGTATGTTAAAGTTTACAATTGGACAATTAGTATAGAAATTAGGACTTAAACACAAAGTCCAGAAAATAATAAATAAGTTAAGAATAAACATAGTAGCCTCGCCTTGCCTAAAGCAGTCCGCATTAAAGTAATTCACATTTACTGTGAATCATTACCAACGCTCTCTAACATTAAATATCTAAAAATCACAGTGCTGAAGTGGGAAATAATAGATAAAATTTATCTTACCCAATATACAGGTGATGAACAAGTATAATGCCCCAGGCATGCCACGGTCTTTAATGAACATCCTCCAGAATATATCTAACACTAGCGGTATAGAGTCACGGGCCAAAGGCCAAAGTGTCCAGTATAATAATGACGTAAGAGCTTAAAGCATGCTCCGATACACTAAGTCAAAGTTCAACACTAGTCATTTCAATCATGCTAAAATCCTTTCACATTATGGATTGACTCCTTGGCGACACAATCAGCTTGCACTCTCCTCTCTTAAATTCTTTCCATCTCTAGCTTTTATAACTCACTAACATCGATTCAGCTTTTCCGAATTATCTCTCCTTCCCATTCTATGAGAATTCCGAATTATATATCCTTTCCATTCTATAAGACTTCCGAATATCTATTCCCTTTTTCTCTGGTCTACCTTTTTACTCTTCATCTCTTTCCCTCTTTTCATCCCCTTTACGTCAAATCCTCCTATCTTGCTCTTCCCAATATCTCATTGGTTTTTACACTTACAATACGGAAACGTTCCATTGGTACTAGCACCTCTCTAGAACCCCTGTTTTAATATTTAAATTTTTATTGTTAAATCACTTGATACGTGACTATTCTGTTATCATGTGGTATAATTGTACACCTGGATGCTTAGCAATCGCCCCTCTAACCAAGCCCAAAATGCCATCTCGCCCCTTCTTTCACACCTTTTACTTTCCTCATCACTATTTCTTTGTAATGAAATATTTCTTATTCCCTTTTTAACCAGGTGAAAGCCACAGTATTTCAACTGCTGTCCTAGTAATTTAATGCGAAAAGGGAGAACACTCAGGCTTCCCCATGTTAATTTCAATCTTTTGTATTATTCCCTTACCTCCCGCATCTCGTTTATGAAACTCTTACGCTTTTCACGTTATATGTTTTAAAACGGCATGACTGACTTTTATTCTTCAAAACGTACCCTAAATTCCTATCTCGCACCTGTATGAAACTCATACTCCTTTTACCTACTATTCCTTTTCTATGACACTCTCTTTTAACATTTTATCCTTTCACTAAAATGTCTCGTACTAACTTTTACTATCCTTTTTTCTTTTGAACATTATTATTCGTTTCATACTGACTTTCTTTTATTATTTAACCACTACCTTAAATTCCTTTACTCACACCTGTGTCCTACTTATTTTCCATTTACCCATCTTTCCTCTCTTTATATTTTTCTCAATATTTTAGCGCCTGAAACCGTACTAGCATCTCAATAATATATCAATTGCTTCAATAAAGAAAAAAAAAGAGAAAAAAAAAAAGAAAAATGCACTGAGTTCTGGTCTATCATAGGCAAGTTTTGGCAATAACACAAATTCTATATAAATTTCACTGTAATACTGAATTGAAAATTTTACGTATACTTATTATGAACATTCGTAATATAACATATAATACTACACAATTGAAATACTGAAAGGAATAATATAAAATTGATATATCAATACATAGTAATAACTAACCAGGAAATATAGAACATGCATAGAAAAAAAAGAAAATATAATAAATGATTATGAAAGAATAAATCAAAATAATGATTTTATAAGTACGACCAAATTTCTAGTATATTTCCTGTTTAGTATATGATATTATAGCATTCATTTTGAACGACAGCAGCATGTTAAAATTGTTGAAAATATCGTTATGAGAATGCATACAATAAACAATGTAGAACCTATAAATTTCAAAATAAAAAACGAAGTTGAAAAATTTGGCAAGGTGAAAAGGTCCAACCAGTTAGTGTTAGATGCACTGTTAATAGTCTTAGTATAATTCATGTTCAGTTGCATAAGTTCTACAGTAGGTTCATCCAAGCAAAATTTTAAAGTTTGACAATGTACTAGTGTCGTAGATTTTAAGCAGAGTTTTTCAGAATAGCATCTTGCCATCGCGAAAAATTAAATATCAAATTTTTGAGATTCTGTTGTCAATCTGATCGCTTTTGTATGCACATTTATTTCTTGAAAGTGAATGCTAACCACACCTGAGTCACAAATGCTGAGAGCTACAAAAGTTAACCTGGCAAGGATGGCGCACTTATAACATCCCTTAACCGAGATGTCCTCCTCTATAAATTTCGGGCATACTGTCTGTGATTTTACAGAGAGTTTGTAATCAGCGAAGTAAAGTTGCACTCGAACAGCTGAGGATAATAATAATGTCGATTGTAATTTCTCATCTACAATTTTAAACAAATGCACATCTCTTTGTAAGGGTAATGCATTTTCTTGAGAAGATGCAATTTGTGCGATTGCATCTGGCGCATTAAGGCATCGTAATGTGTCTTCAAAAAACTCACAACTCGTAATTTCAGGATCAAATATGAAGCCTTTCGTAAAAGAGGAATTCGCTTGAATTGCCCCAATTTCGCCAGCTTTAGGGACGTTTTTATAACTTGCTTTTGCTAAGTATGATTCATAGGACTTTCCTACCCTCTGAATCAAAAAATCATCCATATGAAAATGAGCCTGATCATAGGCTCCTAGAATAGTCACCTTTATGCCTGACTTCGTGAAAGTCGAATCTGTTACTGTTATACTAGAGATTGTATTATTTTCCTCATGTTTTAATGAAATATGATATTTACAAGTATGACCTCTAATTTTGGATACCTCATAACTATGTAATAAATCCGGTTCATACCAAGTCCTATAGAAGGCACAAGAAGATCTGAATAAATTACAACCTGTTCCCGCCCCAGATTGAATGCACGCTGATATTCCTGGAAAATCTCTACTTTGAGGTGTTTTTGCTTCAAAGTTTATGCCACCTCGTCCGACATGTCTTTTAATGCAGTGAACTCCGCGTCCACAATATTCGTTGAACGTACAGGATACTTGTGAAATATGATTATTTTTTACGGAAAAAGTGAAATATTGTCTCTCAGTATTAAAATCACAAGTAACTGCATCTAATTTCAAAGTCATTGAAAAGAGTTGGTTGTTCATTTTATCCGTAAACCACAAACAAGATTCGGACTTAAGTGTCTGTAGAGTGATTTCTGAAGTTGAATGTAATTTACAGGATTTTGTACCATCTTGTAATGTTTCACATGTTTTGAGATCCGAACTTATGATTGCATGTGTGTTACAATCAGCGTTCGACACAGTTACTACTAAAGCACAGGCTACCAAAACCATTGGAAGCGAAGTTAATTTTGTGTGCTGTGTGTTATGTAATTCTAAGTGTCCATAACACCTGAGTAATATTTGTCGAATGGTGCTTCCTAAAAATGCCCCAATTAATAAAAAGCATCTTGCAATCATTTTTGTTATTTTATATAGCATGTAAAGTATCATACCTAAAATTTGCACAATATAATAAAAACTCTTCAAGATAGTTTTAATAAATGACGCTAGCAGTAATGTAAAAATTATCAATATACAGTATGCTGAATACTGCATAGGTTTTGACAAACACTTAAAATGCGTTAGAACTTCCCGACAAAGAAAACGTCTTAACTGGCAGACATTTTTTCCAGAAACATGTATTTGGCCTGAGACAGTTTTTCCACTTGTGTGTAAATATATTATCGTTAAAACTGTTTTATAGGCCAGAAGCTCGAAAGGAATTTTTATCATTAAGTTATTTGGTACAGTTAGAACATATTCGAACTCAGAATTTCGGAGAATTACTCTTCCCTTGTCTGGCAAATTGAGAATAGGGTCATCGAACTTAACCGTAATATTATTGTTACTAAATTCTGTGTTTTCCTTTTCTAATAGCTTACGAGAATGCGAATGTTCTTCAAAAGTTGATTTACTGTCGAATAAGCAGACATCCCACGTTATTATGTCGGGATCGTAAAACGTTTGAGTTTCCGTAACTGCTAACAGTTGTGGTTTTTGGTGAGTGAGGGACAAAGACTTTCTTGGGAACAGTTTCTGAATTTACAAAAGTCTTTTGTACCTTGGCAATCCACATCACACTCACAGGTTTTCCCTTCATTATCACGGCATTCATATGCTGTACTGACCTGACTTTAGAGGTCTGCACGGGCCCGGGCTTGGCCCGAGGCCCGTACCCGGCCCGGCCCGCGGGCCGGGCCGGGCCGGCAGAATTAGGAATTTTTTTTCAACGGGCCGGGCCGGGCCGACAGACACAATAAACGGGCCGGGCCGACAGACACAATAAACGGGCCGGGCCGGGCCGGCAAAAAAATTAATCGGGCCTATCGGCCCGAAATAAGAATTTAAGCGAAGCAGATAAAATACGAGCCATTTTCAATGAGTATGATTTTCTCGAGAAGTATAAATGTGCGTCACGAGCCGATGCGAGTTTAACAACATCAAAACAGAAATTTAACATGTCCATCGTAGAGATCGGCAGCGTACAGTTACAAGATGTCTGATTCCGAGTTTAATTTTTTTTTCAGCAGACTCGTGCCGGGACGGAACTGGTCTTAATCGATCTCAGGATGTGTAGAACAGTCATTGTGTTTTGTAGTATTAATAGTGATAATGAACTTCTCTTAACAGTATCTTTGGAAATATACCTTAAAGTGGTTCTCATATTCACTGTTCAACAATGCGAAGCTTTCAGACACATTTTCTGACAAAATTTTTAACTATAAAGGAATAAAATTGACAGGCCTGCCTATTGAAGGCATTTGGAAACGAATAGCTTTTCCCATATTTGATAAATTTCTTACAGAGATAACAGAGATTCCTGTCACGTGACTGTACGTTTTTCTCCTTTCCTGTGCTATTGCTTCCGGAAATTCGATTCAAAACGCTAACTTTGACAGTATTTTCAGAAAGATATATTGCTTTTATCTATAAAAAAAACGACATTTACATAGCTTCTGAATAAGAATACCTGCCAATCTTACGCGTTTCCGAAAAGAAAAGAATTCATAAATGTGTCGAAATGTAGCTCCTTTGGGTTTGAGAAAAGCCTTAAAAATGAGAGAAATATTTTCACAAATCTACTTTTTATTATACAGCTTCAAAAGTTATTATGTTTTTAATCCTTTATTCTGAACTACATTAATCTTTTAATGAATCCTTATTTCCATTTTGAAATGTCTGTAGACACGATGACTAAAACATTGTAAGTTAATGTTTACTATTGTGTGTTTTCTGTTTTGCGAACATCATAGTAATGTAAAATATACTGTAAAATGTTCCCATAAATATGTATGTAGTATTCATTAAAAGAATCTTAATTGTATGTTGAGAAAAAACGGATTTTTTTTTTTTTTTTTTTTTTTTTTTTTTGTAGAAATTTGTCGGGCCGGGCCGGGCCTGTTTTCACTGATTTTTGTACGGGCCGGGCCGAGAACTGTAAAAATGCAAACGGGCCGGGCCGGGCTCGGGCCGAACTTCCAATTTTACACCGGGCCGGGCCGGGCCAAGATAGCTTTCGTTCGGGCCGGGCCGGGCCCGGGCCTGGAAATTCCGGCCCGTGCAGACCTCTACCTGACTTGCTTCATTTTCCAAATGTCGTAAGATAAACGCTCCTGGCTGTATTAGTTTAAAATCGCGTGTAAGTACAAAAGATGCTTTCCCCACAAGACATCGTGAAAAATCATGAATGGCACACGAATTCGGGGGAATGTCAATACGCCTAAAGTGTGTCTTGTAAGTGGGATGCATTCATAATCTCCATTGAAATGGCAAATTTTCGCCCTGCTTTGCAAAACTGGCAACAGTAAATGCTGTAATAAAGGGAAAAGCAAAATTTCACTACCAATTTCCCCTTCATCACTAAATAAAATATCACAATTTATTTGAAATATAGATGGTAAAATTTCCATTACCTAAGAATATTACACATAATTTAATGCCTCACAATACCAAGAATGGAGTTCAATATAGCACACATATAGTGCTTTATTATTATTATTATTATTTTTTTTTGAATAGACATGAATTTATTGTACTGTAAGTCTAGATACTAATAATTACGTAAAGGTGATACTTACTTAATTTTAACACCCATACTCGACTTAACTGGCATGCAAACATTGCTGTATAATCGAACATTCGTAATCCCTTTTCCATATACTTTTAATATGGTACCATTAATTAAGTGCACATGAAAATTCTATAATTAAATTAGACATAAATCTAATGCATAAATAATAGAATTTTGAGTTAAAACTGCTTACAATAACTATAAGAATTTGAATAATTATAACCTATGTAAAATGAATTAGGCCTTAAAGAAAAAATGAACATGTGGTTTATCATGATGTGATTGTGTAACTATTCTTTTTCTATGTATTTTATTTGCTTAATAAACAATATTACTAGCAATTTCAATATTAGCCCATAAATTTTCGTTCAGGGAAAAAAAAACACGAAAAGGTAAAAAAAAATAATTCGCCTGCAAATTATTAGCTATACCCTCCCATATCAAAATCCCTAAAAGAAAACAAATGAAAGCTAAAGGTAACAAAGTTTTACATGCGCGTATGCCTCAATTCAGGTACATAATTATCTAAGGTACCAACTGTGTTGAGCCATCCCTAGAAACATTTACAGAAGCTTTTCCTTCATTCATTATTTGGATATAACAAAATATCTTACTAAAGAATATATCTTACACACAGGCACACAATTTTTTTTTTTTAAATCAACAATTTTTATTTATTGTCAAAATATGCGAGATAATTTCGGTTTAAACCTCTCTGTTTGGCGCCCCTTGGCCTCGCCGTCCGGGGTCGGCCGTCCCCCCCCCCCCCTTAGCTACGCCACTGCGTCGACGAGGAGGAACTAAAAAAACATTTCTGTAGATAATTTGCGAAATCAAACTGTTGAAAGTAAAAATAAATTTTTATCATCGGAATTAAATACTTTTTGCATTTTATAAAAGAATTTTATAGTGACTGGCAAACAAACGGATATTCGAAATTTTTTTAAGATCGCTTCTACGAGTAGGCCTACACTGCAGGTTTTCTTTTATATTCATGTATATATATATATATTAATCAGTATTTGTTTTATTCTATTCAAAATGTTTAAAGAGTAAAAAACATGCTTTGCTACTATTTTTTGTTTAATTCTAACTTCTACACGTTTTTCCATACATACATCCGGTAATTCAGATAATTTTGTAAGTTAATGTTTTCAATGAATCTGTTCAAGTATAATTGTCGAAAAAAAAACTGGTCGGATTAACCGAATTTCGGATTATCGGGGTTCTACTGTATTCCTCAAAATACCCATAAATGCTTCTTTTCAGATAAAACAAACCCCATCACTCACAAACATGATGTAATCTACAAATTTATTAATTGTTGCATCGCCTGGAAAACTAAACCCACTTATGATATCATGCGCCGGAAAAAACAAACAAAAAAAAAATCACTCTCATCACAATCCTTTTTACCGTCATTAAACTGCTTTGTAACACACATTTTTTTTCCAGATGCAAACCACGCTGTTTTCCCTTCAACCCACTCCTGTCACTTCCGTATACGATCTCAAACCAGACCTTTGGCGCCTGTAAAAAACTGCCAAGTCGGCGCCAACACAAGGTGAAATGCCAGATTCACTGGACGCCGATTAAAAGTTGGGGAAAAATCAAATAAACTGTAACTGGAACTAGAACTAAAACAAGGGGAATCTCAAATATTTGACCCTCAATAAAAATGATAGATTGTGAAGGAATGAAAATAAATAAACAAAGTATTTTTTTATGTATATGAGTCGTTTTTTCCACGCTTCCTGTCATCATACCCACGTGTTTTTGTCGCAGAAGGTCGGAGTTGGCTGTCGCCGGTGCCAGCGGAACGGTCAAAATTTTGCTTCGTAATTATTTGTGTGCGTGTGTGTCACTGGGTTTGTGATACAGTGACTCGTTCTCGCTCTGCACTCGTGTGTAAAAGAAATGCCGGTTTTCAGGGACGTATAATAATAATGTCCTCTGTAACTAAGAATGTTACGGGAGTTTCTCTGTGTTAGAATTCTTTTGAAATATTATAAATACCACAGTTGAATCGATTGTAAGATGCGGGAATTAATACGATAATGTTGAATAATAAATGGCCATTTAAAAAATATTTTATTATTTAATATGTTATTCAAATATAGTTAAGGGGGATCCAAACTGCTTATTTTCTGATTTATTTTCAAATTAATTTTTTCTCTCAAACGTATTAAACTGGCAAATTCTCTTATTTAGAAACTACGTAATGTGCCGTGCTTGTCGATTTTTTGATAAATGCAGAAAATATTGAAAATAATGCTAACAAATTTGGCGTTTTGAACCGAATTTTCCGAAGCGGGAGATCTGAGGATGAAAAAAAAATGATCATACTGAGAAAATAATTTTTTAAAAATCAAATTCTAATTAATTGAGCGGAAAAAGAAATCACACGGCCTCTTATACATCTCTTCAAACATCACGTCAGCAAGTTTCATGTTTTTACTTTTAAAATCGAGTCTGAAAATGTCTCAGAAAATTGCGAGGGTGGAAAAATATTTTTTCGAATACACCCTTAAAATAAATAATTTTAATACATTATTGCAAAGAGGTTCAGCAAAGAGACCTTCGATTTTCGAAGATAGTCACTTGGTTTATGTGAGCATTGATTACAGATATTTACGAGGTATTTTTACATTAATAATGTACATTTTCGCGTTATTTTTTTTCCTGGTGACACTTCAATTGGACCCCCCCCCCCTTTTTTTTTGCAATAAATTAAGAATGGGCACGAAACACTATACTTTTTACATTTTAAAGTATTTGTCGTATGCAATCGAAAGTTGTCTATCAATTAGTAAATTTTTGCTTACAGTTAAAAATTAGTGTTATCCAAAAGCTTTTAGTAAAATACCAATCAAACTCTTCCTGTTCGAGCAAAACAGTTAACTTGTTAATAAAAAATTTATAACGAAAATAAAAAGGCTAGGAAAAAGGAATTCTGTTCTTTCAGAATTTAGTATCGCCGCCGATGAAAAGAAAAAAAATATATAAAAATATTACAAAACATATTTCAGTCTTAAGACTTAAAACATATGCTTTTATCTTATAATATGACGTCATTCGCATCCGCTGAAGAATTCCACATTTACGATCCTGTCTTAGACGACATCTACAGAAAAGTTTGCATAGGACGTCACATCTCAGAATAATACACAAATCCAGCAAAAAGCGATATCGTCATTTAAGAAACTCGACAAAAAAATCGTCTATTTATGATTCACATGCCTTTATTTGTTTGTAAGATTAATAATATGGATACTTAAATTTAAACATAGTTTATAATAGCTCCATGTTTTATCAGAAATCATTCATTTATATTTTTTCAACATAGCACGTATTTTAATTACATTTTTTGTTTCAGTTGTTGTAGGAAAATGGTAATAAAAATATATAATAATCTACTATTTTTCCTTTACTTTCTACAGAAATGGAGTACTTCAGTTTCCAACATTAAAGAAATAGGTTAAAACTACAAAAAATTAATATCTCAAAACTCAATTGAGATGCAGTTTTCGAAGAAGTTTAATTTAAAAGTACTTTGTCTTTTCTATACGACGGTATAAAAATTGAAAATGTGCGAAAATTAGAAGTTTAAAAAATTGCAGTAGAGATTATTAGCATTTAACCCTTTCAGGGGCGGGTTACTAATATTCATAAAATGTCGAAATAGGTGAATGACACCAGTATTTACAAGAAAATTTATTTGCAAACAAGTAAATGTATATTTTCGCGATCTTAATAAAAGTGAAATTTTCATTCAAAAATTCTGGTACAAATGGGGCAATTAGGGATTAAAATTAGGTGATGTCATAGCTTCATCACTGTCCTTCAAGAGGTTAATCGTTCAATGATACACCAGCTACGTCTGACTTATGTAACAAAACGTTATTTTTTAGAGACGAGGCTTTAATTGCTGGCCGAAAGAAATAGCATATAGGGTGCTAATAAATTAAAAATAATTGGATATCAAATGAGAAGTTTTGCACAATCGGGCGCTATATGGGGCATTCTCACAAGCTTTTGACTTTTGGGGAAAAAAATCTGACAAAATTAAACTTGCTAAAATAACATTTTAATCTGATAGACGAATGCCTTAATGATTCAAAATAAAGAAAAAAGGGTCAGCAGCGGAAATTTTTTTATTTAACTGAGGTTTAAGTTAAACTTGTGAGTTTAATTTTCCTTACCATACCCCTATAACTTTTTATTTTCTTCTAAATTTTTACTTATAATGAATTTGCATAGTACCCACAGGACATTCAAGTAATAAATAATAACAATGTAGTACTTAGATACAGAATTCTTGTATAACATTGTCTTAAAGGGGTGTTAAAGAATGGACGGTAAGGTAAAAAAGGGGGATGGTATTGTAAAAAAGGGACGAAATGGGGCGGTAAGGATGGAACGGTAAGGAAAATTAGCACCTATTTTTAGGAAAATCATGTTAAGACTAAGTGATAGCCACAATGTTCATTGATTTTTAGAAACAGTTATTAACATTGGATTAAATTGATTGTTTTTTTTTTATTTACCTCGAAAAGTGCAGGAATAAACCTTGGGGATGGTAAGACTACCAATAAAGCCACGATGCTTGAAATTGATATTTAAATGCTGATTTAAATTCTATAGTAAATTTCCTGCCAAAGAATTTTAGACATTATTTCTCTAGCATACTTCTGCATGAGAAAAAACTTGAAAAAAATTCTGTGGCTGCATCTGAAATGATTTTCTGTATAATTTTAGAAGAGGGATGGTAAGGAATCTAAAACGCAGGGACAGAGTTTAAAAAAATAATAACAACCCTAAAAATGTTCGCAGGTAAATTTTTAGCTACATATTTATTTAAAACAATAGTTCCAGTTTCAGAAAAAAATTACATCGAATTATTTTTATTGAAACAACTTTATCCAGACAGCTCCAAACGTAAAAATCAGCGTCAAGGACACCGGATGGTATAGGAGTTTTCCAGGTATTTGGACCCTCAACATCGTCCAAAACTTATTTATCTCGTTACTATTGTTGTGCAATCATGAAATGGGATGTTCCCCAGTATATGAAATAAAAAAAACACAAAAAAGTGCATTAAAATAAAAATTATTATTCAGGGACATAAAAGTCAAAAGATTGTGAGAATGCCCCATATATACTAGCCGATCTTGTCAATAGATCATACACAAGACTGCACAAATGAATTAGGATATTTTTCTGGCTGCCGTTGGTAACAGCTGAAATTTGGTCAACTGTGGTATGCGTTTTCCGAATTGTTTACTTAGACATCATCTTTCATTTTTATTAACTCCTTATTATTAAGCGTCGCTCCCGATAAGTTTAGGCTACGTTTTTTGAAATTCAGGTTGTTTGATTGCCACCACTTTTTTGTAGTAGAAATATTCCCCTTATTTAATGGCAGATAAAATGATGCTCGAATAAAGCCAATTACACTATTAAAAAAAAAAAAAACTGGTGTGAATAAAACAATCTGAATAAAAATAGAAAGGAAAAGTGCCCAGTTAAACTGATGGCATTGAGCTTACAGGCTATAGACACTAATTGTATATTATACTTTTATTTCAAAGAATAATGCCCCCCGAAAAATAAATTAAGGAGGATTAGCCCCCCCCCCTTTCCCTCTTTATACTTAACCAATGAGATTCCAAATATCATCAGGGAAGCGCCTTATCGAAATAAACCGGTATACCAAATTTGAAGCAAATCGGATAGAAACACCCATTTATCTAAATTAAAGGGGGTATGAGTCGTAAGTTCCTCCTTGATATTTAACCAATGAACTTCCAAATCTAATCAGGAAAGTGCCTTATCAGAATAAACCGGTATACCAAATTTGAAGCAAATCTGTTAAATCTGCATGAAAAACCCATTTATCTAAGTTAAGGGGGGATTAGCCCCGTTACCTCATTTATACTTAATCAATGAACCTCTAAAACTAATCAGGGAACCGCCTTATCAGAATGAATCAAGAAAAAAAAATTGAAGCAAATCGGATATTTCTATCAAGAGTTATCGCGTTACGTACATCATACAGAACCGGCGGGCACATATAGCCGAATTAGGTCACGGGCGCGAGAATTAAGGGGTTAAACACGGAAATTGTGTTACTCTATTCTTAATGTGCTGTAAAATGTTTCATAATCTGTGCTTGATGCATGGTTTTTCTTTCTTGTTAATAATGTAGTACATTAGTATCGCACAGCTGTAAAGTCTCCGGCATTTTGGATAGCTGTATTTTAATACAGATATCGTTATTTTGTTTAATCGGGTATTCTGAGATTTAACCCTTTCCGGCACGGGCAATTTTTGTTGTAAAATGATGCAATGATTGACTGACACCGGAATTTTAAAACGATTTTTTTAGAAATTAAAAAGTTGTTACTTTAACTATTTATTGTAAAAGGAAAATTTTACTAAAATATTCTTTATGCCGTTCGTAAGTTTGGAATTAAAATTAGGTATCCCGACCCGGGCACACTGTGCCGAAAATGGTTAAAATATTAACATTTTCTCGAACCAGGCAACATCCTCAACTGCAAGTTCTGGATTTTGACAAGAGTGGTACCGTTCGAAAGGTTTTGAAAGGAGGATCAAGAAATGTGCAGGAACTGTACTCCCGAATCCAATAGTTCACGAAATATTCTCAATGGAAAATAGCAAATAGAAAAGGAGAAAAATAAAAGATTTAAAAACTGTTTTACGAATTAGGGGACAATAAACACCGTCCCCTGAATTAGGCCTGAGCGCTGACACAAAAATGGCGGCTATCGTAGGAGGATTTTTTTTAAACATATCTTTAGTCCTGTAAATTTAGACACCAGTATTTTATAAAAGATTTTTGTTTTAAATATTTGTCTTATTTCCTTTGGTTTGTTTTATTTAGTAATTTAGTATTTTCATTATATTTATCAGCATATGCATTTCACTTAAAGTTTTTCACCTCTAATATTCAAAAAATACGTCTTGTAATTGTTTATGCATGTATACAACATAGTGCAATTGCTGTCAATGTATCGGGTGTCCCAAAAAGGACTGACTGATTTTAAAATTCAATAACTTGCAAACGGTGACAGATATTTAAAAAATTCTTGCAGGAGGGTTATGCATAAGGTCAAAAGTTTTTTTTACAGTGATTTTCTATTTTAGTTCGAATTACAAACAATAGATGGCGCTGTAAGCAATAGTCGCTAAATACAGGCTCGATATCTGGTCCTTTCTCTTGTTCCATGCTGAAAAAGGCGATGGAAATGTATTATCCGGGCCACGAAGTACCAAAAATCGAGCCTGAATTCAGCGTCTATTGATCGCAGCGCCATCTATTGTTTGTAATTCGAACTAAAATTGAAAATCACTGTAAAAAAACTTTTGACCTTATGCATAACCCTCCTGCAAGAATTTTTTAAATATCTGTCACCGTTTGCAAGTTATTGAATTTTAAAATCAGTCAGTCCTTTTTGGAACACCCGGTATGTACTGATGACACTTCTTGTGAGTTTCAGAGTCAAAAACTGCAAACTGAATTTATTTTTCTGTATGTTATTAATTGTTTTAAAAATATTGTAAAGACTACTCATTGTTAATGTATCTTACCATATGCAGTGGATTTGAGTCCCCCCCCCCCCCCCGGGATTGCACTTATACTCTAAAGCGAAAGCTGGGTTCCCGGGGCGGTGATCCCTGTTTAATCTCAGAAAAATAAAATGGAAAAATCTTTTTAAAATTGTTGGTACCAAAATTCAAGGGGACATACACACACTGGAAAAAATCTGACTTCGGCAGCCGCCATCTTTGTGTCAGCGCTCAGGCCTAGAAATATGAGGGCGATGGCAATAAATACAAATTGCGAGTAAGGTATGAGTAGTAATACGAATTAGTTCCTCGCCTGATCCTATTAGATTTGGAGGCAGTAGCACAGACAATAACCGTCGATTTCACGGCCTGAAATTCATGAATTAGTTAAAACCCAATTCGCATATTAAAACGCAATCAGTCTGCAAAGTCACATCTTGGTGGATAACACCTGAAAACCTGATTTCAGCGGTTGATTCGTAGGTTTACCATTATGTTTTCCTGCTCCCAGTCCTTCACACTGTTAAAGATCTGCAGCTTTAGCTGCAAAGTCACTCCACCTCTTATATAGAATATCTCCATTCTGACCAATGAGAATGCTCCATTTTATAGTCAAGTACGTAATAGTTTTTTTTTTTTTTTTTTTATAAAAGCGGTGGAGTGACTATGCAGCAAAAGCCACAGATTTTTAACAGTGCATGTTTTCAAACCTTTGTGTTCAGGAAAACACAATGGTAAACCTACTAGTCAACTACTAAAATCGGGTTTGCAGGTGTTTTCCACCAAGATATGATTTAGCAGACCAATTACGTCTTAATATGCGAATCGAGTTTGAACTAATGCTGGAATTTCAGACGTGAACTCGATGAGGTGATTGTCAGCGCTTCCACCTCTCGGTCTATCTATGATTGCAAGAGGGCATGGGCAGAGCCTTGGTCGGAAATTCCAGCAGTGGACCAAGACAGACGTTTTACTGCGAAACAATAATGCTCCTCATCGTTTGTGACTGGTATCGAAAACACTTGTTTTTCAATTCTTTTACTAAGTAAAACCCTATCATGATTAATTATGACAAAATTCCTGCTTTTGATAGCTTTTGAATGAATCTCATTCTGTTTTTCACTTCTTTATTTCTCCTCTCCTGAAACAGAAAAAGGCCCATATCTGGTGAACTATTGTATTAGGGAGTATATTCTTGATATTCTGCACATTTCGTGATTCTCATGACAAGAGCTTTCGAAATATATGAGTCTCGTCAACGTCCAGAACTAACAGTAAGGGATGTTCCCCAGCAAGAAAATAGTGGTATGAAAAAAAGCAGTAGACATCACAACTCTGGTATCGAACATCAACTTATTGTAGCTAGAAATGAAATTTCGATAATTGTATTAAAACTAAAAAGACCGTGAAGTGTCATTTCGACCCCTATCATATGAATATATTTCGGTTGGAACCAGAAATTTCTTTGTAAAATAAGTTTAAAAGATACAAAGAAGAAAAATGTTAAATAAATATGTTAAACAGACTTAATAAAAATTCCGGTGTGAAATATTTTTATAAAACTCAAGTAAAATTTTCAGTGTTTTAGTGTTAAATAATGAGAATGGATATTAAAAATAGGCAGCTATGCACGTTGCCCAAGCTTTCAGTAGAAACATAGATTGATAAGAATTTCATATATGTACCACTCACTTAATATCGTTACACATATAATCAAGATAGAGATAAACGTTCATCAAATTAATAGCGATTGAAAACCTAACACATTTTTAGCATTCATTTGGTGTGAGAGCTTCTAATTGGATAGTAGTAGGAAAAGGACAGTTCTGGCTCAGCCGCAGGCGGTGCGGCGGTGCCGCACCGCCTGCGGCACCGCCTCCGACACCCCTCTGCTCCCCCTCCGACACCGTCCCTCCTCCGACACCGCACCCCCTGCGACACCGCCTCTGGTACCCCTCCGACACCGCCCCCTAGCGGGAAAAATGGCGTTTTTACAGTATTTTCATGCTATAACATGAGAGTTGAACGTTAGATCGACTAGATTATCATACTATAAGATGAAGATTAAATTTACATTTGAATTTTGAACAACCTTTACCGTAATGAGTATTATTAATTAAGCAAAACAATGGAACATATCAATTTTTAATGAAAAAGCTGAATTTTTTCAAGTACAAGATCAGAATATACTTTCAAATGGTGAAAGTTAAACGCGTATATTTGAATTTTGAACAATCTTTGCCTTAATGAGTATTATTAATTAAGCAAAACAGTGGAAAATATTGCTTTTTAATGAAAAAGATTGATTTACACTATATAAGATATGGTTAAATGGAGAAGATTATCGTACTATTGAATGATGATTATTAAATTTATATTTGTATAATCAACCTCTTAAAGAGTATCATTAATTAAGCAAAACAATGGAAAATAACAATTTTAAAGGAAAAAAGCCGATTTCTGTAGATTATTTTCAACTACAAGATCAGAATATCAACTTAAATTGAGAAAGTTAAACATATATTTGAATTTTGAACAATCTTTACCTTAATGAGTATTGTTAATTAAGCAAAACAATGAAAAATAACAATTTTAAAGGAAAAAAGCCGATTTCTGTTGATTATTTTCAACTACAAGATCAGAATATCAACTTAAATTGAGAAAGTTAAACATATATTTGAATTTTGAACAATCTTTACCTTAATGAGTATTATTAATTATGCAAAATAACAAAAAAATATAAATTTTAATGGAAAAAGCAGATTTATTTATTTATTTTTTTTTCCAACCATAAAATGAGAATATCGTCTTAAAATGGAAATTTAAACATACATTTCAGTTTGAGAACAACCCTCACCTTAATTAATTTTGATTAACTGAACAAATAACAAAAGTTAATATGGAATAAAAAGATGAATTTTATTAACTTTTATACTAATTTGTGATTTTAACAGACATTTAAACACTAGTTATGTAAGATTTAAAACCTTAGACAAATACGTCCTAAGACATATATTAATTAATCAAAATAAATTCTTTCAGCTTAATCAATAACTGAAAATTTATCATTTAAAATATAAATATATATATATATATTTTCATGATTGTACATATAAAAATGAGTTTACAAGCTAATTTCCTTAATTTTTAGAAGATTCAACAGAATATTTTCAACAAGTCTGGTATAAGAAAAAATAATTTCAACCCCTATTCACTATCGTCAACCGCTCACATTCCTTAAGCTTGGGGGAACACAACAATAGAGTTCTGACGTCACAAAAGTATATCGGAAAAATGTTTACATCCAAAAAAAAAAAAAAAAAAAATATCAATTTTTATGCTTCTTCTCAACTGTTAAATGAAAGATATAAACTTATATTTTAGTTTTGAACAATCATTACCTTAATGATTATTAATAATTAAGCAGAACAATGGATTATTATACTAATATTTCTTTTTTATGAAAAAGACACATTTAAACGAATTCGGTTAACATTTACACTACTTTGAGATTTTATCCTCCTTTTTTAGACGTTAGTTATGTAATATTTAATTCGTTACACGACTATACCCCAAAATATATTCAATCTAATTTCCTTAATTTTAGCAGATTCAACAGAATTTTTTCGATAGGGCTAGTAATAAGATAATAATTCCAGATCACATTCACTGCACGCTACCCCTAGCATTCTTCAAACTTGGGAAGGGACCACAAACCTTCTCTGACGTCATATTCGAACCAATTTTTTAGTTCATGTTTACTGCACCTGGTAAACTACAAAGCATAACAGAAAATGTTTCCGTTCAAGAAAAATATCAGTTTTTAAGTAAAAAGAGACTGAATTCTTTACAACTATTACATGAAAGATGTAAACATTTATTTTAGTTTTGAACAACCATAACCTTAATGAATTTTTATAAGTGAAAAAATAACAAAGGAAAATATTATATTTTAATGAAAGAAGACAAATTTAAACGAATTTGATTGACTCTTACACTAGTTGGAAACTGTAAATGAGTAAAATTGTTTTATGAGTTCATTTAATCATTGACAGATTCGAGATTTTGTACATATATCCGAATTTTGAATGAACAGCATCTTAATGAATATTAATAATTAAGTAAAACAATGGAAAATATCAATTTTTAAGGAAAAAGATCAGAATATCAGCATAAAAGAGGAAAGATACGAGGATTTTAACTTAAAAGGGAAATTTAAACATTTATTTCAGTTTTTGAAAAATCATTACCTTAATGAATTTTAATAATTGAACAAATAACTAGGGAAAATATTATTCTTTAATGATAAAAGACAAATTTAAACGAATTTGATTAACTTGTACACTAGTTTGAGATTTTATCCTCCTTATAGATGCTACCTATGTAGAGTTTTAACTTTTCAACGATACACACTTTAAGAAATACTCATTACTAAAGAAAATAAATTAATTTTAATCTAATCAATAACTGAAAATTACACATTTTAAAAATATTTTCATGAATGTGCATAAAAATACGAGTTTACAAACTAATATCCTTATTTTTATTACATTTAACTAAATTTTTCTACATTCAAGCTTAATTTTTATACACAAAGCATTATTTAATCAAATCCAGTACTTTCAGATTTAACGAAATTCACCGATTTTCACTTTTTAAACTAATCCTATGAGTTAAAAAACAAGAGCACCTCCTATAATTTTATAGCATTGGGAATTAGCAACACATTAAAACTTAAACATAATAATAATAAAAAAAAGTTATTAAATAATTGCTTAGTGCATAACTTTCCCTCAAAATGAAAAACAAATGAATTCTTGAAACCCCCAATCTTACTAAGTAAAGAAAAATAAATAAATAAATAAAATTAAAATAATTATTCGCCCTTGGACGGATTCGAACCGCCAACCCCATGGTTAACAGCCATATACGCTATCCAATTGCGCTACAAGGGCATCGAAGATTTTTGAATTATTGCAATACTTATCTACATCAAACTCGATTCTTGCTCCTATATATTTTACCATTACATAATTTTAACAAATTTACATCGAATTTGTAAGATTTTAACACTTTGATGACATACACCTCAAGAAATATTCATAATTAAACAAAAAAAATAATCTTATCAATAACTGGAAATTTCACATTTAAAACACATATTTTCGTGATTGTACACATAAAAATAACAGTTTACAAACCAATTTCCACAATTTTATCACATTCGAACTTAATTTTTACACACAAAACATTATTTAATCATATTCTATACTTTATGATTCAGTGAAATTCGGACTAGTCTAGGTTATTCTGCTCATATTATTAATCAAATTGTCTTATGTTTCACCTTGCATTTCGAAGATTTTCGAATTATCATCCATCAAGTTTCGTAAAACATAAATACTATCTTTATAGTTTAATGATACATAGTATACATGACTAGCCTGAGTTATTCTATCCATATTATTAACTAAATTATCATGTTTCATCTTACACATCGAAGATTTCTGAATTTTCATCCATCAAGTTGCTTAAAATATTAATACTACGTTTATAGTTCTAATGATGCATAGCATACATGAATGCAATCTTTAATTTTAACATTTCACATTTCAAATAACCTATTTCAAAGCCAAACTATATGAATTTTTACTACAACGCTTATCACAGAAC
The DNA here is from genome assembly GCA_963932465.1 of Maratus speciosus. NCBI lineage: Eukaryota > Metazoa > Arthropoda > Arachnida > Araneae > Salticidae > Maratus > Maratus speciosus. The sequence goes on along the minus strand of OZ010799.1, from coordinate 217,497,436 downwards.
AATTTACGCTTCACACTTGTCTAATAATTATTAGATATGTATTCCTCAGAAATATTACTACCATATGAATAAGTGAAGAAAATGTAATATATACATATATATATATATATATATTAAATAACCTCATACACGAAAAGTATCACAGAAGGAAAATACTAATAATCAATTAAAATAATTAACTATTACATAAAATTCCATCTATTACATATAAAACTTCAACTGATGAATGAAAAATATGCAAATTAGCAAAATAAAATTTACAAAAGTAAGAAAAAATACAAGTTATTGAAAATTTAATTAAAAAAAAAGGCTTTTGAAAATTGCAAGTTTAACTCCTACCTTAAATGTCATTACCACTATCTCTTCGCAGAATATAATAATCTATGGTTTGCTATAACAGAATTTCTTGATAACATTTATTACACTACTGATTTGTACGCATGCGTGAGTTGTCACGTGATCAAAACGTTTGAGAATAATATAAATTTTCGAAAAGCAACGCAGCATTTCTCATTTCAACTGTTAGACTTAAGGGAGAAGATAACTTTAGTGCACAACTCTGATAAATTTCCAGATTTTAATTCAAGTGGGGAATCGATTTCTTTGTTAGTGAATAAAGTAAGTTTTAGTATATCATTGCAATATATAATAATAAAAATAAACAATGAATAAATTATTATTTATATATTAAACCTTTTCTAAGTATATAAATATATTTCTTTTATTGTACAGATGTTGCAGCAAGATGAATCAAAACAGCAGCAATCCTCTTTATCAGAAATGGATGATCTGAATGATTCGCTCTTAGCACATGTAGAGTTAAAGAATAATAAATATGTAAGTACTTAGATATGAAATACTATTATTCATATATGAAACGTAATTAGAGTAAATTTAAAATCAAATATTTTATTGTTTGTAATTTAACAAATGTTTTTTATCCATATCATTGAAGAGAATTCTAATTGTTTACATTTATTTCTCTCACAGATGTGTTCTATTTGCTACAAACAATTTTTAAGTAAATGGAATTTAAAAGAACATACACAGATCCATACAGATGAAAAACCCTATACTTGTGAAGATTGCCAAAAGCCGTTTTCAAGAAAATATGAATCAAAAATGCATACTACATCATATAGTCTATCACCAGCTGTATGTAAACTTTGTGAAGATATTCAAGAAATAACCAGACGTTTGAAGAATTTAACAATCAAGGGAGAGATTTAGACTATGTACTCAACCTATTTGCATAAGAGTTACCACAATATCCCAAAATTGAAATTTCGAAGGCACACAGTGTAAAGAAATTTTTGTTACCCATGATTCTCGTAACCACCATGAATTTGGATATTATTCATAATGTATTCCTTAAATTGTTATAATAAATATTCTTTTATCTGCACTTATCGACGTGTTTATTTATATCTCCTAACATTTTAAACGAAAAACGCTTTCCCATCTTAAAAAATTTCATAAGAACACATAAAAATTAACAGATGAATGAAAAAATATGCATGTTCACAAAGTTTTCTAGATATATTTACAAAAATGTTTACAAAATAAAAAATTTGCAAGAGTAAAAGACAAAATTCACAAAATTAAAAAAAAAAAAACACAACATAACATTTTTTTCTTCTTACAAATGTGAGTTTTTAGAAAAGTAGGAAAAAAAATACACTTAGATTTTTTTTTTCAAAAGTGAAAAAAAAATATTTTTACAAAAATATTTTTACAAAAAATATTTTTGCAAAAAATTTTTTTACAAAAAATATTTTTACAAAAAATTTTTTTACAAAAATTTTTTTTTACAAAAATTTTTTTTTTTACAAAAAATATTTTTACAAAAAAAAAATTACAAAAAAAATTATAACATAAAAAAATAATAAAAAAAATTTACAAAATTTGTGAAAAAAATTGCAAAAAAGTTTGAAAAAAATTTACAAAAAAGTTATGAAAAAGTTTCAAAAATGATATTTTAAATATAGTGTATAATGGTTGGCCAACCATTATAATACTATTTAAAATATCATTTTTTGAAACTTTTTCATAACTTTTTTGTAAATTTTTTTCAAACATTTTGACACTTTTTTTTCCCAAATTTTGTAATTTTTTTTTATTTTTTTTTATGTTATAATTTTTTTTTGTAATTTTTTTTTGTAAAAATATTTTTTGTAAAAAAAAAAATTTTTGTAAAAAAAATTTTTTGTAAAAAAATTTTTTGTAAAAATATTTTTTGTAAAAAAATTTTTTGTAAAAATATTTTTTGTAAAAAAATTTTTTGCAAAAATATTTTTTGTAAAAATATTTTTGTAAAAATATTTTTTTTTCACTTTTGAAAAAAAAAATCTAAGTGTATTTTTTTTCCTACTTTTCTAAAAACTCACATTTGTAAGAAGAAAAAAATGTTATGTTGTGTTTTTTTTTTTTTAATTTTGTGAATTTTGTCTTTTACTCTTGCAAATTTTTTATTTTGTAAACATTTTTGTAAATATATCTAGAAAACTTTGTGAACATGCATATTTTTTCATTCATCTGTTAATTTTTATGTGTTCTTATGAAATTTTTTAAGATGGGAAAGCGTTTTTCGTTTAAAATGTTAGGAGATATAAATAAACACGTCGATAAGTGCAGATAAAAGAATATTTATTATAACAATTTAAGGAATACATTATGAATAATATCCAAATTCATGGTGGTTACGAGAATCATGGGTAACAAAAATTTCTTTACACTGTGTGCCTTCGAAATTTCAATTTTGGGATATTGTGGTAACTCTTATGCAAATAGGTTGAGTACATAGTCTAAATCTCTCCCTTGATTGTTAAATTCTTCAAACGTCTGGTTATTTCTTGAATATCTTCACAAAGTTTACATACAGCTGGTGATAGACTATATGATGTAGTATGCATTTTTGATTCATATTTTCTTGAAAACGGCTTTTGGCAATCTTCACAAGTATAGGGTTTTTCATCTGTATGGATCTGTGTATGTTCTTTTAAATTCCATTTACTTAAAAATTGTTTGTAGCAAATAGAACACATCTGTGAGAGAAATAAATGTAAACAATTAGAATTCTCTTCAGTGATATGGATAAAAAACATTTGTTAAATTACAAACAATAAAATATTTGATTTTAAATTTACTCTAATTACGTTTCATATATGAATAATAGTATTTCATATCTAAGTACTTACATATTTATTATTCTTTAACTCTACATGTGCTAAGAGCGAATCATTCAGATCATCCATTTCTGATAAAGAGGATTGCTGCTGTTTTGATTCATCTTGCTGCAACATCTGTACAATAAAAGAAATATATTTATATACTTAGAAAAGGTTTAATATATAAATAATAATTTATTCATTGTTTATTTTTATTATTATATATTGCAATGATATACTAAATCTTACTTTATTCACTAACAAAGAAATCGATTCCCCACTTGAATTAAAATCTGGAAATTTATCAGAGTTGTGCACTAAAGTTATCTTCTCCCTTAAGTCTAACAGTTGAAATGAGAAATGCTGCGTTGCTTTTCGAAAATTTATATTATTCTCAAACGTTTTGATCACGTGACAACTCACGCATGCGTACAAATCAGTAGTGTAATAAATGTTATCAAGAAATTCTGTTATAGCAAACCATAGATTATTATATTCTGCGAAGAGATAGTGGTAATGACATTTAAGGTAGGAGTTAAACTTGCAATTTTCAAAAGCCTTTTTTTTTTAATTAAATTTTCAATAACTTGTATTTTTTCTTACTTTTGTAAATTTTATTTTGCTAATTTGCATATTTTTCATTCATCAGTTGAAGTTTTATATGTAATAGATGGAATTTTATGTAATAGTTAATTATTTTAATTGATTATTAGTATTTTCCTTCTGTGATACTTTTCGTGTATGAGGTTATTTAATATATATATATATATATATATATATATTACCATTAATTAAACATAACCTGCCACCGTCAATTATTATGAATTAAAGCTGTAAGTATTAAAAAAAAAAAAAAAAAAAAAAAAAAAAAAAAAATTATAAGAATTATTATGGAAGAAAAAAGAAAAAGTGGACACCGACAAAAATTGAAAAGCTTATACATTGAATTACGTTATCGAGGGCACAGAATTCAATGATATAAGCAAAATGGTTGTTTTCTGTGGGAGAAATAAGCTAAAGCTAAAATTAATTTTCCCCTGTGCCCGAACAACCACTAAAATCAAGTGAATTGATTAAAAATGAAAGCAGAATAGAAACAAATAATATGAAATGGAAGAATCAAAAAAACGTATTTAAATATTTATAGGATATAAAATAGAAATAATAAAAACCATACCGATTAATATTTCAGTATTTTACAAAAATCCATGTGCACATGTCTTCCAGTATATCAAAAAGATTAAGGTGAATAAAACAGTTAAGAAATCACAGTAAATGATACCAAAGGATGCAGTTAATACATTTTGAAATAATATTTGAAATACCTTGTAAAACAAATTGAATCTAATATAAAATATATAGAAATTAATTACATTATTTAAAATGCACTATTAAATTAATAGATAACAGTTTAACAATATCATCAAAATTTAGCTAAAAATACACCCTGGTGTATAAAATATAACTAAAATGGAGCTAGAAAAATTAAAAATATGAGCAATATGAAAGATACAATTTTAGTGCTGCCATCTATTAATAATTATATTAAACATCTAACGCAAGATAAAAATTTGCAAGCTTTGAATGTAAATAACTGTTTAAACAGCAAAACCAAACAAATCCTTATATATAGAGAATTATAGAACAACCACTAAAATCAAGTGAATTGATTAAAAATGAAAGCAGAATAGAAACAAATAATATGAAATGGAAGAATCAATAAAACGTAATTAAATATTTATAGGATATAAAATAGAAATAATAAAAAACATACCGATTAATATTTCAGTATTTTACAAAAATCCATGTGCACATGTCTTCCAGTATATCAAAAAGATTAAGGTGAATAAAACAGTTAAGAAATCACAGTAAATGATACCAAAGGATGCAGTTAATACATTTTGAAATAATATTTGAAATACCTTGTAAAACAAATTTAATCTAATATAAAATATATAGAAATTAATTACATTATTTAAAATGCACTATTAAATTAATAGATAACAGTTTAACAATATCGTCAAAATTTAGCTAAAAATACACCCTGGTGTATAAAATATAACTAAAATGGAGCTAGAAAAATTAAAAATAAGAGCAATATGAAAGATACAATTTTAGTGCTGCCATCTATTAATAATTATATTAAACATCTATCGCAAGATAAAAATTTGCAAGCTTTTGAATGTAAATAACTGTTTAAACAGCAAAACCAAACAAATCCTTATATATAGAGAATTATAAACCTAATATAAATCACACAAAGTATTTAAAACTATTGTTAATAAAATTTAAAAGCATACAATATGTTCTATTAGCTAAATTATTTAAACTAAACTGAGAGATTAAATAATGTTAGAACCTTGATAATATAGCATATATCTATATGCTATAAAACAAAATAAATTCAGTAATAATTAATATAAATAATTATTAAAAATTATCTAAAAATTATTTTTTAATGAATTATATATAAGATATTTATAAAATGAACAGGAAATATCAAACATGTGGAAGTATATAGAAGGTTAAATAATACTTAAAATCCCATTACTTAAAACGCACAAATATAGAATGTGGATTATTTTCAGACATTCATAAACATTTTCTTCACTTATTCATATGGTAGTAATATTTCTGAGGAATACATATCTAATAATTATTAGACAAGTGTGAAGCGTAAATTGTTCTGTGATAAGCGTTGTAGTAAAAATTCATATAGTTTGGCTTTGAAATAGGTTATTTGAAATGTGAAATGTTAAAATTAAAGATTGCATTCATGTATGCTATGCATCATTAGAACTATAAACGTAGTATTAATATTTTAAGCAACTTGATGGATGAAAATTCAGAAATCTTCGATGTGTAAGATGAAACATGATAATTTGGTTAATAATATGGATAGAATAACTCAGGCTAGTCATGTATACTATGTATCATTAAACTATAAAGATAGTATTTATGTTTTACGAAACTTGATGGATGATAATTCGAAAATCTTCGAAATGCAAGGTGAAACATAAGACAATTTGATTAATAATATGAGCAGAATAACCTAGACTAGTCCGAATTTCACTGAATCATAAAGTATAGAATATGATTAAATAATGTTTTGTGTGTAAAAATTAAGTTCGAATGTGATAAAATTGTGGAAATTGGTTTGTAAACTGTTATTTTTATGTGTACAATCACGAAAATATGTGTTTTAAATGTGAAATTTCCAGTTATTGATAAGATTATTTTTTTGTTTAATTATGAATATTTCTTGAGGTGTATGTCATCAAAGAGTTAAAATCTTACAAATTCGATGTAAATTTGTTAAAATTATGTAATGGTAAAATATATAGGAGCAAGAATCGAGTTTGATGTAGATAAGTATTGCAATAATTCAAAAATCTTCGATGCCCTTGTAGCGCAATTGGATAGCGTATATGGCTGTTAACCATGGGGTTGGCGGTTCGAATCCGTCCAAGGGCGAATAATTATTTTAATTTTATTTATTTATTTATTTTTCTTTACTTAGTAAGATTGGGGGTTTCAAGAATTCATTTGTTTTTCATTTTGAGGGAAAGTTATGCACTAAGCAATTATTTAATAACTTTTTTTTATTATTATTATGTTTAAGTTTTAATGTGTTGCTAATTCCCAATGCTATAAAATTATAGGAGGTGCTCTTGTTTTTTAACTCATAGGATTAGTTTAAAAAGTGAAAATTGGTGAATTTCGTTAAATCTGAAAGTACTGGATTTGATTAAATAATGCTTTGTGTATAAAAATTAAGCTTGAATGTAGAAAAATTTAGTTAAATGTAATAAAAATAAGGATATTAGTTTGTAAACTCGTATTTTTATGCACATTCATGAAAATATTTTTAAAATGTGTAATTTTCAGTTATTGATTAGATTAAAATTAATTTATTTTCTTTAGTAATGAGTATTTCTTAAAGTGTGTATCGTTGAAAAGTTAAAACTCTACATAGGTAGCATCTATAAGGAGGATAAAATCTCAAACTAGTGTACAAGTTAATCAAATTCGTTTAAATTTGTCTTTTATCATTAAAGAATAATATTTTCCCTAGTTATTTGTTCAATTATTAAAATTCATTAAGGTAATGATTTTTCAAAAACTGAAATAAATGTTTAAATTTCCCTTTTAAGTTAAAATCCTCGTATCTTTCCTCTTTTATGCTGATATTCTGATCTTTTTCCTTAAAAATTGATATTTTCCATTGTTTTACTTAATTATTAATATTCATTAAGATGCTGTTCATTCAAAATTCGGATATATGTACAAAATCTCGAATCTGTCAATGATTAAATGAACTCATAAAACAATTTTACTCATTTACAGTTTCCAACTAGTGTAAGAGTCAATCAAATTCGTTTAAATTTGTCTTCTTTCATTAAAATATAATATTTTCCTTTGTTATTTTTTCACTTATAAAAATTCATTAAGGTTATGGTTGTTCAAAACTAAAATAAATGTTTACATCTTTCATGTAACAGTTGTAAAGAATTCAGTCTCTTTTTACTTAAAAACTGATATTTTTCTTGAACGGAAACATTTTCTGTTATGCTTTGTAGTTTACCAGGTGCAGTAAACATGAACTAAAAAATTGGTTCGAATATGACGTCAGAGAAGGTTTGTGGTCCCTTCCCAAGTTTGAAGAATGCTAGGGGTAGCGTGCAGTGAATGTGATCTGGAATTATTATCTTATTACTAGCCCTATCGAAAAAATTCTGTTGAATCTGCTAAAATTAAGGAAATTAGATTGAATATATTTTGGGGTATAGTCGTGTAACGAATTAAATATTACATAACTAACGTCTAAAAAAGGAGGATAAAATCTCAAAGTAGTGTAAATGTTAACCGAATTCGTTTAAATGTGTCTTTTTCATAAAAAAGAAATATTAGTATAATAATCCATTGTTCTGCTTAATTATTAATAATCATTAAGGTAATGATTGTTCAAAACTAAAATATAAGTTTATATCTTTCATTTAACAGTTGAGAAGAAGCATAAAAATTGATATTTTTTTTTTTTTTTTTGGATGTAAACATTTTTCCGATATACTTTTGTGACGTCAGAACTCTATTGTTGTGTTCCCCCAAGCTTAAGGAATGTGAGCGGTTGACGATAGTGAATAGGGGTTGAAATTATTTTTTCTTATACCAGACTTGTTGAAAATATTCTGTTGAATCTTCTAAAAATTAAGGAAATTAGCTTGTAAACTCATTTTTATATGTACAATCATGAATATATATATATATATATTTATATTTTAAATGATAAATTTTCAGTTATTGATTAAGCTGAAAGAATTTATTTTGATTAATTAATATATGTCTTAGGACGTATTTGTCTAAGGTTTTAAATCTTACATAACTAGTGTTTAAATGTCTGTTAAAACCACAAATTAGTATAAAAGTTAATAAAATTCATCTTTTTATTCCATATTAACTTTTGTTATTTGTTCAGTTAATCAAAATTAATTAAGGTGAGGGTTGTTCTCAAACTGAAATGTATGTTTAAATTTCCATTTTAAGACGATATTCTCATTTTATGGTTGGAAAAAAAAAAAATAAATAAATCTGCTTTTTCCATTAAAATTTATATTTTTTTGTTATTTTGCATAATTAATAATACTCATTAAGGTAAAGATTGTTCAAAATTCAAATATATGTTTAACTTTCTCAATTTAAGTTGATATTCTGATCTTGTAGTTGAAAATAATCAACAGAAATCGGCTTTTTTCCTTTAAAATTGTTATTTTTCATTGTTTTGCTTAATTAACAATACTCATTAAGGTAAAGATTGTTCAAAATTCAAATATATGTTTAACTTTCTCAATTTAAGTTGATATTCTGATCTTGTAGTTGAAAATAATCTACAGAAATCGGCTTTTTTCCTTTAAAATTGTTATTTTCCATTGTTTTGCTTAATTAATGATACTCTTTAAGAGGTTGATTATACAAATATAAATTTAATAATCGTCATTCAATAGTACGATAATCTTCTCCATTTAACCATATCTTATATAGTGTAAATCAATCTTTTTCATTAAAAAGCAATATTTTCCACTGTTTTGCTTAATTAATAATACTCATTAAGGCAAAGATTGTTCAAAATTCAAATATACGCGTTTAACTTTCACCATTTGAAAGTATATTCTGATCTTGTACTTGAAAAAATTCAGCTTTTTCATTAAAAATTGATATTTTCCATTGTTTTGCTTAATTAATAATACTCATTACGGTAAAGGTTGTTCAAAATTCAAATGTAAATTTAATCTTCATCTTATAGTATGATAATCTAGTCGATCTAACGTTCAACTCTCATGTTATAGCATGAAAATACTGTAAAAACGCCATTTTTCCCGCTAGGGGGCGGTGTCGGAGGGGTACCAGAGGCGGTGTCGCAGGGGGTGCGGTGTCGGAGGGGGGACGGTGTCGGAGGGGGAGCAGAGGGGTGTCGGAGGCGGTGCGGCACCGCCGCACCGCCTGCGGCTGAGCCAGAACTGTCCTTTTCCTACTACTTTGGATGTTTTGAATTTGAAGGTATTAGTCCTTGCAATCACCTTTTAAATTTTTCGTGAAATGAAATCAAGAAAATTTTGTAAGAAATTTTCTGTGGTCGTAAGCAATTCAAATATTAGTATTATGATTTACTTGCTTCTTACGTGCATTTAATATTTTAAATTCAACTAAGATTAGCAGGGAAACTCTGACGCCTAACTACATTGCTATCCCTAAGTTTCGCCGCATTTCTACTTCATTTTCCGTTAATACATGAAGTAATACATACAAAATCATTCGGCTGACATAGAAATGATCAATTACGAAGCGATGTTTGAAAATATATTAACCCCTTAATTCTCGCTCCCGAGATATTCTCGGGCTGTGTCTTTTACTCAAATTGTTTGATTCCCACCAGTTTTATAAAATAGTGAAATTGGCTATATTTTAGTATCGTTTTTACTGTCATTAAATAAGGTGAATATTTCTTTTTCATAAAAGTGGTGCCAATAAGCAATTTGAATTATTCAACCGTAATTTAATTCGAGCGTTAAGGGGTTAAATAAACTGCACTTTAATGTTGTAAACAGCCCACTTAAACACATAGAGAAAAATCTTAATAAAGATTTTAAATTCCTATCACTTCACACATTACTCTAGCTTTCACTATAGATATAGCTTGATAAGAATATGATATCTGTACCGCTCACTTAATATCTTTACACATATAATCAAGATACAGATGAACTTGTATCAAATTGATACCGATAAAAATCTATGGTGTCATAACACAATTTTTGCATTCATCTGACGTGCGAGCTTCTAATTGGATGTTTTGAACCTGGAAGTTATTAGCCTCCTGCATTCTTCTTGTACTTAATAGCAGGGCTTTAAAAAAGCAGAAAACCCGATGATATCTTCGGGAGATCCAATCCATAACGTGAACCTGTCATTCCAAAGGCAACTTCGTGCCTTTTTTTACACCTATATTCTGCGGGCAATCTTTGATGTCAATGAAGCAGGGCAACTAGCTCATAGAGTTTGATCGTTGCGTTTTTAACCTTTTTAATCTACAGATCATTATCTAGTGTTCCACGAAGCATTGAAACGTTGTTGTCAGTTGGCTTGAAATCTATTAGAGAAATATTTTTCAGGATACCTGTAAATTGAGGTGGGTGAAAAAACTTATCCAGAAAGCTTTTTTTTTTTCACCGCTTCGTGGCGGATAGCATTCATCAATTGTAACAAAGAAAATTCCACGAATGAAGTTAGTTAACCCCTTGGGTACAGTCGTGGAAAAAAAAGTAAACACCCCTTACTAACTCTGCAAAAAAAAATATCGTAGAAGAAAGTTACTGGTGCCACATGATTGTTAATAAAGTCTACTTTTAACTGATGTATATAAAATTTGCTTAGGTGTCATCTACATATTAAAACGAACTATAAATTTGTTTTTTTTCAATAGCAAGCAAAATTCTGACAGGATAAATGAACTCTACACCATTCAATTAGCCTAAAAATAATTTTTTATGCAATCCGTACGATAAGTTTCCGAGAAATTAATTATTTTAAAACAAGCATATTTCAGGGGCTGTATCCAAATTGAAGTTCACTACTTGATTGCTGCCGAGAGAGCCCCTTTCTTGATCAAGGCATCTTAAGCGCCACTCAAGCACATATTGAAGACTGCTAGATTACAGGATAGCATAAAAAATTTAAAAATATCTACTCATTTCTATCTAGACGACCCCTTAAACCATCATTTCGCCGTTTTTTAATCATAGTTTGAAAACTACTTGGAAAAAAAATGTAAAATTTTGGATTTCCATAAAGCAGGACTTAATAAATCTAAATCCATTAAAAAAATTGTAAATTGCAATTCATAATTTTTTCGAATAATAATTTCATAATTCATAATTCATATCGTAAAATTATAAAAATTGCAAATGTATTTATGTTTGGGTATTTTAGTATTATTGCTACCCCAAAAATTAGCCCATTGGGAGTATAATTTCAGGACATATTAGTGAAAATATGAAAATTTTACATTAGAAGAACTAAATTTTGAATGTTTATAATTCAAAAACTTATCACTCAAATGACTTGAAATTCGGTGTCTAGGCATAATTTGAACCGAAAATTTGAAATATCTTGTTAAAATTGAGTATTGTCATTGAAAAAAATGAAGTTTGGGTTCGTTTTAATATGTAGATGGCCTCTTAACTAAATTTTATATACATCATTTAAAAGTAGACTTTATTTCTAATCGTTCGGTACCAGTAACTTTCTCATACGATAATTTGTTGAGGAGTTAGTAGGAGTGTTTCCTTTTTTTCCACGACTGTACATTTGTCGACTCTCGTCATGCATTTGGTCACTGGCACCTATTTTTATATTCTATTCATACAATATTTTGAGGACACAAATTTCTATACTATATTTATCTTTCACATGTTGCCAAACTGTATATCAAAGATTTTTGTTTTAAGAAAATGGTGCGAGAAGGAATTAAAAAAAAAAAAAAACGATATTGGCAGCCTTGAAACAAATGTGTATCCGCGGAGTTGACACGTTCACGCCGGCGCGGTGGATCACAGTCGACTGTCTCAGAGCTGGCAAGTCTCCGGCGTTTTGGATACCAGTATTTTAATACAGAAAATGTTGTTTAATTTAATTAGAACAATTGGACGATTTAAAGGAACAACATTTTCTCTAAAATAACAGTGGTGTCCAAAAAGCCGGAGACTTGACAACTCTGAGACAGTCGAGTGTGACCCACCGCGCCGGCGTGAACGTGTTAATTCTAACTCTCTGTTCATCGATGTCCGCCGATTACAAAATTCCATGTTAACGTAAAATTTAATAAGAAGATTGATTACGTATTATTTAACATTAATAATGAAATCTGTTACAGAAATATTTTTCAGGATACCTGAAAATGGAGGCGGGTAAATAAACATTCAGAAAGGTTTTTTTTTTTTTTTTTTTTTCCACCGCTTCGTGGTGGATAGCAGTTGTATCAAAGAAAATTCCCTGCATGAAGTTAGTTAATCCCTTGGGTACACTTGACGACTGAAGCTCGTCATGCATTTGGTCACTGGCACCTATTTTTATATTCTATTCATACCATATTTTGAGCACACAAATTTTTATACTATATTTATCTTTCACATGTTGTCAAACTGTATATCAAAGATTTTTGTTTTAAGAAAATATTGCGAGATGGAATTAAAATTTAAAAAAAAAACCGCTAGTGACAGCCTTGAAATAAATGTGTACCCGCGAGGTTAATTCTAACTTTCTCTTCATCGATGTCCGCTGATTACGAAATTCCATGTTAAAGTAAATTTAATAAGAAGATTGATTACGCATTATTTAATACTAATAATTAAATCTATTACAGAAATATTTTTCAGGATACCTGAAAATGGAGGCGGGTAAATAAACATTCAGAAAGTTTTTTTTTTTTTTCCACCGCTTCGTGGTGGATAGCAGTTGTAACAAAGAAAATTCCCTGAATGAAGTTAGTTAATCCCTTGGGTACACTTGACGACTGAAGCTCGTCATGCATTTGGTCACTGGCACCTATTTTTATATTCTATTCATACCATATTTTGAGCACACAAATTTTTATACTATATTTATCTTTCACATGTTGTCAAACTGTATATCAAAGATTTTTGTTTTAAGAAAATATTGCGAGATGGAATTAAAATTAAAAAAAAACCCGCTAGTGACAGCCTTGAAATAAATGTGTACCTGCGAGGTTAATTCTAACTTTCTCTTCATCGATGTCCGCTGATTACGAAATTCCATGTTAAAGTAAATTTAATAAGAAGATTGATTACGCATTATTTAATACTAATAATTAAATCTATTACAGAAATATTTTTCAGGATACCTGAAAATAGAGACGGGTAAATAAACATTCAAAAAGTTTTTTTTTTTTTTTTTTTTTTTTTTTTTTTTTTTTTTTCCACCGCTTCGTGGTGGATAGCAGTTGTAACAAAGAAAATTCCCTGAATGAAGTTAGTTAATCCCTTGGGTACACTTGACGACTGAAGCTCGTCATGCAGTTGGTCACTGGCACCTATTTTTATATTCTATTCATACCATATTTTGAGCACACAAATTTTTATACTATATTTATCTTTCACATGTTGTCAAACTGTATATCAAAGATTTTTGTTTTAAGAAAATATTGCGAGATGGAATTAAAATTTAAAAAAAAAACCGCTAGTGACAGCCTTGAAATAAATGTGTACCCGCGAGGTTAATTCTAACTTTCTCTTCATCGATGTCCGCTGATTACGAAATTCCATGTTAAAGTAAATTTAATAAGAAGATTGATTACGCATTATTTAATACTAATAATTAAATCTATTACAGAAATATTTTTCAGGATACCTGAAAATGGAGGTGGGTAAATAAACATTCAGAAAGTTTTTTTTTTCCCACCGCTTCGTGGTGAATAGCAGTTATAACAAAGAAAATTCCCTGAATGAAGTTAGTTAATCCCTTGGGTACACTTGACGACTGAAGCTCGTCATGCATTTGGTCACTGGCACCTATTTTTATATTCTATTCATACCATATTTTGAGGACACAAATTTTTATACTATATTTATCTTTCACATGTTGTCAAACTGTATATCAAAGATTTTTGTTTTAAGAAAATTTTGCGAGATGGAATTAAAAAAAAAAAAAAAAACCGCTAGTGACAGCCTTGAAATAAATGTGTACCCGCGAGGTTAATTCTAACTTTCTCTTCATCGATGTCCGCTGATTACGAAATTCCATGTTAAAGTAAATTTAATAAGAAGATTGATTTCGCATTATTTAATACTAATAACTAGGACTTCCCTCAGAGGGATTAGTCTGAGCGATATTACTGAGAACATAGATTTAATAATAACATGTGGAAGCAAAGAAAATTAGATGTTATTTTTAATTGTCCATATACTGCGATAAACTGAAATGATGAAAATAAACGAATCGTAGAATTACAAAATCTTATATATAAATTCGTATACACTGTTTAAAAAAATGGGAAATCAAACCATTCAAGACAACCATGCATGGATATAAAATTGAAAGTACGCAATATATTAAAAGTAAAATAGAAAATGAAACACTAAATTATCTTATATCGGAATTTTAACTGTATTAAATGATGTCAAGATCATAATCAGACGCTCCGCACCAATTTGAGTAACATTAAATGACAAATATATGATGCTTAAAAAGAATGGACTATAATTTATATGGTGTGTGCTCCCCCGGAATAGTTAATATTGTACAATATCTGTTTTCCACGGATGCAATGAGGTTGTCGATAACATTTAAGGAATTCTCTCCTCAAAATCTAATATAGTATCAAAGTACCGAATACATCAACAGTGGCATGCAATGCTTCGTTAGAGTGTGCTTTAGATATGCTCGATCGGATTTAAATGATGAGTGTATGCTGGCCACTACATACGCTGTATTGTTTTGTTTTCAAACATATTCTGCACAAGAGTTGAGCTGTATTTAGCATGTATTAAATAAAAGAAATCGGCAATAATTACAACATAAAGTATGACACAAGATCTGAATATATCGTCTGCATAACTTTTGAGCTGTCAAAGTGTCATTTGAAGTAATTTACAAATCCATACATATTTATCCAGGAAATCATGCAAGCTAACATACGCCAATATAAACCCGATTATAAAATTTCACCAGAATAAGTTAATATATAAAAAAGCTACTAATGATAATTGAGAATATTACCTTATGATAAAATGTCTAGAAAAATGAATCGGATAAAAAATTCATATCACATTTAAAACGGCACTTCCCTCTGTTAGTGGCCTTAGCGAGAGAGAGAAAAGCCTAGTGAAGGAACACTTAACAAGTACTTTCGGGCAACCTACTTACTGTTTCATACAGATCTTTATTCAATATTTACACAATTTATTTAATGCTAGGTTGGTATCTATCAGTTTTGTTGCATTTAAATCGCATGTTTTGCGGAGGAAATGCAGCATTATGAAATATTAAAAGCTGCTGTACCTAATAATTCCAAATTAATAGTAATTGAGATCGCTTTCCGTTAATTTCATCTTTTTAAATTTTAAATTTTTTAGAAACCATTCATAGAGACAATAAAACCAACCCGAGGCAAAATTTCAAGATTTTGGGCTCAGCAGTAACACAGAAATAGAAAATTTTTGAAAGTTTTTTTTGTTTTTGCACTGTTTTATATAGAGACATTTTTAGAAATTGTTCTATTGCGAGAATTAACGTCATGATAAATACAGCCATATCAATTTTCATGTTTATATTCCTAACAATTCCATGTACTTCGTTACTTAGATCATCCTTAGATCTTTTTCCGCTTTGTTTAGTCTTTCTATTTTTTAGAATTCGTTCTACAACGAGCCTTTACATCTTATTAATTACTACCATGCCAAAGTTCTAGTTTCTAACCCCAACAGTATCCCAAAAATTTCAGTATTCCAAATAAATCATAGTTTAGAACCTTTCTAGAAATTTTTACGTTTATCCGTCAAATTGAACCTTTTTAGAGAGCGTTCATTACGAGTATTTGCATCTGAAAAGTAACTACCGCACCAAATTTAAAGTTTCTAAACCAATCAATATCACAGAAATCGCAATTTTAGAACTTTTTTGCTCCTGCAGCGATGTAGGTTCTTGCACTGACATAAAATAGTCTTTTTTTCAGAGCAGAGATGGCCACCAACATTTTTTTAAGTTGACTATGTAGTTTCAGAGATAACACCTCACAAACGTACAAGCATTAATAATATTATATACTTTATAATATTATAACGCTTTATAATATTAATATTAGATGTACAGATACAAAAGCCATTTATCTGTTACAAACTAAAGTGCCCGACGTTGCCCAGAATTTGAAGGATGTTTGTTATGAAAAATCAATTACAAAATTTAACATACAACACAAAACAAACATAAAAAAAAGCAGTCGAAATGTTAAAAAAAAAAACAAGTTAGAGCCCAGAGGATTAAATATTAGACTTTTTCAAAATTTTATTATTTGTCGTTTGATGTGAGGTGTTCAGCAATAAGTATGCAAAATTTCATGTCTCCAACTTAATTAGGGGCTGAGTTAGAAAAATTGCTTAAAATACACAAGTTAGAGCCCAGAGGGTTAAATATTAGACTTTTTCAAAATTTTATTATTTGTCGTTTAATGTGAGGTGTTCAGCTATAAGTATGCAAAATGTCATGTCTCCAACTTAATTAGGGGCTGAGTTAGAAAAATTGCTTAAAATACAGAAGTTAGAGACCGGAGGGTTAAATATGACTTTTTCAAAATTTTATGATTTATCGTGTTATCACAAGTGTTCAGCTATAAGTATGCAAACTTTCATGTTTCCAACTTAATTAGGGGCCGAGTTAGAAAAATTGCTTTAAATACACAAGTTAGAGCCCAGAGGGTTAAATATTAAACCTTTTTCAAAATTTTATTATTTGTCGTTTGATGTGAGATGTTCAGCTATAAGTATGCAAAATTTCATGTCTCCAACTTAATTAAATTAGGGGCTGAGTTAGAAAAATTGCTTAAAATACACAAGTTAGAGCCCAGAGGGTTAAATATTAGACTTTTTCAAAATTTTATTATTTGCCGTTTGATGTGTGGTATTCAGCTATAAGTATGCAAATTTTCAAGTCTCCGATATATATAGTTTCTGAGAACGGGCTCTGTGACAGACGGACAAACAGACAGACAAAGTAGTGAGACAGGTAGGGTTTCGTTAGATGGACGAAACTCTAAAAACATGCTGCGGATGACTGTAACAACATCCTAAAATTACATTACCATCAGCGATTTACCAATCCCGAATTTAGTTTATATTCGTTTCATATATTCTTATTCTTTTGTGTGGCCCTGTAAAATAACTATCAATATTATATACAGTAAAACCTCTGAATAGCGGACACCCCCGAGAATGCAGAATTTATTTAGTGACCGCTACTGAGAGTATAACATGTACAGTTATTTAAGAGTTGGTAATCGAAAAAATGTCATCTAAATAGAGGTATCCGCTAATCGGGTGTGTCTGCTATGGAGGTTTTATCAGTAAAACCTCTGAATAGCGAACACCTCGGGAGGGCAGAATTTGTCCTCTATTTGGAGGTGCCCGCTACTGAGAGTAAAAAAATGTACAGTTATTTAAGGGTTGTTAATCGAAAAAATGCCCACTAAATAGAGGTGTCCACTAATCGGGTGTGTCCGTTATGGAGGTTTTACTGCATAATAATATCATCCTTTACAAGAATATTGCATGCTGTATGATAGACAGACAGACATCCAGAGAAAGATAACCTCCCGGAGCAATAAACACTCATGTCTTTTGTTTTAATCATCCACAATTGTATGTCATACAGCAGGCCAGATTTTATACAACAGGCTAAAAACGGTCACCGTGGTACGGAGTACTGTATTATTTTTTGTTTGCCCACCAAAACTGGTTGCCAAGGGTTGTTGCAAGGTTTGTGATCACGTGGTTGGAACTGATCTATTCAATATTAATGCGTGCGTATTTTTTTTTTTTTGCTCCATGTGTTCAAACCAGTTGTCTACGAAAACATCAACCGGTGAAAGTGACGCACACCAAATTTCTGTGACGTATGCAGATAAATTGCGCTTTTTTATCAGTTTTTTCTATATAATTTTTAAACGGTTTGGAACTTATTTTTCATAGTAGGTGCATTCAGTAGGCGACCATCATAGGTACCTTCTGGTGCAATCAGAAACGAAATCCGACAAATATTTTTTGAGTTATGCTTGACGAAAGGTTTTTATTAGGCCTTTTTTTTTAGTAGGATATGGCGTTAATATCCATCGAGGTAGTAATGTGTCCGGACAGTAATATTTCGCTGAGCATTAGCCTTCGCTTCGCTCAGACAATTAAATCTATTACAGAAATATTTTTCAGTGATACCTGAAAATGGAGGCGGGTAAATAAACGTTCAGAAAGTTTTTTTTTTTTTCCACCGCTCCGTGGTGGATAGCAGTTGTAACAAAGAAAATTCCCTGAATGAAGTTAGTTAATCCCTTGGGTACACCTGACGACTGAAGCTCGTCTTGCATTTGGTCACTGGCACCTATTTTTATATTCTATTCATACCATATTTTGAGCACACAAATTTTTATACTATATTTATCTTTCACATGTTGTCAAACTGTATATCAAAGATTTTTGTTTTAAGAAAATATTGCGAGACGGAATTAAAATTAAAAAAAAAAAAAAACCCGCTAGTGACAGCCTTGAAATAAATGTGTACCCGCGAGGTTAATTCTAACTTTCTCTTCATCGATGTCCGCTGATTACGAAATTCCATGTTAAAGTAAATTTAATAAGAAGATTGATTACGCATTATTTAATACTAATAATTAAATCTATTACAGAAATATTTTTCAGGATGCCTGAAAATGGAGGCGGGTAAATAAACATTCAGGAAGTTTTTTTTTTTTTTTTTTTTTCCCCACCGCTTCGTGGTGGATAGCAGTTGTAACAAAGAAAATTCCCTGAATGAAGTTAGTTAATCCCTTGGGTACACTTGACGACTGAAGCTCGTCATGCATTTGGTCACTGGCACCTATTTTTATATTCTATTCATACCATATTTTGAGCGCACAAATTTTTATACTATATTTATCTTTCCCATGTTGTCAAACTGTATATCAAAGATTTTTGTTTTAAGAAAATATTGCGAGATGGAATTAAAATTAAAAAAAAAAAAAACCTCTAGTGACAGCCTTGAAATAAATGTGTACCCGCGAGGTTAAGTCTAACTTTCTCTTCATCGATGTCCGCCGATTACGAAATTCCATGTTAAAGTAAATTTAATAAGAAGATTGATTACGCATTATTTAATACTAATAATTAAATCTATTACAGAAATATTTTTCAGGATACCTGAAAATGGAGGCGGGTAAATAAACATTCAGAAAGCTTTTTTTTTTTTTTTCACCGCTTCGTGGCGGCGGATAGCAGTTGCAATAAAGGAAATTCCCTGAATGAAGTTAGTTATAGTTAACTCTAACTTTCTCTTCATCCATGCCCGTCGGTCACTAAATTCCATGTGAACAAAGCTAAATTATCAAAAGGTCGGAAATTTTACGTAAAACGTGGCAAATGAGGGACATTCGTATTATAACTAGCTCAATAAATATTCAAATTTTGGTGCAATAGCTGTTTCACTCTTATGCAAACATGCATGAATACAAAATTTACTACCATAATATATATTTAATTCAGTAATACGGAACTAATAGGACTCGATCTTAAATAGTACGTAATCACCATGGCAACGTAGAATCATTACCTATCGTGGGATATCATTTAATTAATCACATATCGTAGGATTTAATAGAATGAAGAAACGTTTTATTAATATCTTTTAAGTTTCGATTCGATTTTCAAAAAATTTGAAATGATTCGACAAAATTCTACAGTGATCATGTATAATAAATTTCAAACCATTCGGTCGGGTAGGCTTTGTGCTGTTATATGCGGCCAGACGGATTAACCAGACAGCGACTATAGATGCTACGTATTTATATAATAACGAACGCATCTAAAAAAGATGGATTCCTTTATTCCATTGCTAGGGCAACGAGCGTAGTTGCCTATTCTTACGCTTTTTTCTACCAAAAAATTTCGGAATTAAAAAAAAAAAAATATAGATTTTTTTATGCGAGTTTAACCCTAGAACTACCGGAAATTTTACTCAAGTTTTATAAAAACATTCTACACCAGAATTTTTACTTAAAACTATTTAATTTGTTTATTTAACTTATTATTGTCTGATTTATACATTTAGTTTGTTTTGAAGAAATTTTCTGGTTTGAATAGATATTTTGAATATACATGTCGGGTCCATTGGACCCTTCTGGTAGACAGAGGGTTAAATTGTCTGTTTACATTAAAGCTCAGTTTATGTAATATATTTTCAAACACTGTTTATTTCATAACCGATCGATTCTGTGTTAGTCGAAAGTTCTTTTATGTGTTACTTTCTGTGTTTATATAATATGTAATACAATAGCACCGTAAATTGAAGATTGAAACTGCGGTAAGGCCAGGGGTCAAAGGCCAGTTCACCTTTGTTGAAATGAAAAAAAAATATATGTTATAAAATTGATAAGATGCTCTATAAACTTTTTCAATTAGTATACTTTCCCCTGCATTGCTAACTCAGTTTCTATATTTGCCCCAAGTAGCACTTCAAATCGTTATAACCCAATAATGGCTGTTATCAAATTCCGCCTAGTTTCGATAATCATCAGTGCAGGCATATGTCCGATGTCTTGACACTTCTCAAACATCATAATTTCCTTGGTACTAGAAATCCCAATTAACCTTTAACTGATGTTACCGGTCTCTCAGACCGCGGCTTTTTTCAATTTTTATAGTTTAACTTGCAATTTTCAGTTTCACTACAAACACTACCAAAATTTTATTCCGTTTGGAACTTTAGTACTATCACCAGAGACTTTTGAATAGGTTATTTGTAATTATAACAGTCCTGTACAAAAAGTTTAGTACAAAAACACCATCCTATGAGTTAATCGTGCCTTTTATTCATCTTTCGATGGAGCGGTCTCACAGACCGCTTCACACTAGTTATGTGACAATTTCTGTGACATCAGTTAAAGGTTAAATTCAGAAGCAACTCGCAACACATGGCCCAATTATCAAGTATTTATAACTTTTAAGTTTAGGAGAGCAGGAACATGTATCATACTAAGTGGAAGCCAACTATCCAAAATTACTCAGGAGCATCTAATATAGAACACTCTAAGGCAATAAATCGTAATAAAGTAGTCTTCTTGTGGTGATCTTCTCTTAAAACTTTAAATTCACGAAGATTCCTACGGCCGCGGTGCAGACTGGATTGGGGCTGCTCGGCTTGACACCGGCGGGCGCCGCCTTGGATGACTGCAACTCCGGCTAAGATGTCTTCTACGTCCAATAAAACAATGTCTGAACAACTGTGTGTTTTCTTTAAGTACGAATACCGCCAGCCACGCTTCAGAACCTAGTTTTACATCATATATATATGCTAGAATGATTTATGTATATTGTAATACTAATTTTTTTAATCCTTCCGATTATAGTAAATCTTCGTTAAAATTTAGCAGTGGAATTTCAGCAAAAATTTTCAAGTAGAATGTAAGGGGCAAATGACTTAGAGGGCTTACTTCAAAACATCCGATTAGAAACTCGAGATTTTGTTACATCTGGTGGATGAATTATTTAGAAAATCAATATTCTCACCAGAAAGTTTGAATAATTAATTTTGGTTTATAAAATGTTATGTATTCCGTAATTAAATTTCAATAAAAAATATCATTCAAAATTTTCCGGTAGATATTTGCACATAGCGTCGCAAATCACAAGAAAGAAAAAAAATATGTTATCAGGGTTTGTACGGGTCCTGGAATAACCAGAACAGGAAAGTCTTCGGTACAAGTATTTTCTTATTGAAAATCTCTCCTTAAATAAGCCGAGATTTCGCGCATTTAACCTAGATTTAAATTTCTATTAAAAAAATACTGATATTTTTTCCTGGAAAATTCCCTGAGGCGTACGAACCCTGGTTATGACACTGAATATATTTTTCAGTATTAATACTAGAACCGCCATTAGGGGTCATTTCGACCATTGCCAAATTGATAATAGTCAATTTGAACCAGAAATTTCTTCATTAGATATCGTCGATACCATGTCAAACTATCCAATGTGAAAATAGTGGGCTACTTTTTTAAAATTAACATTTCTTAATTGGCATCACTTTTCTGAAATGGTAAAATTTCCTTTGTTTCCGCCTTAATTGAAATGTGATTAAATATGGTTAAATAAGGCACATTTTACTATTTCAAAAGAGCGGTGCCAATCAAGAAATCTGAATTCTAAAAAAGTAGCTCATTGTTTTCACATTGGATAGTTTGACATAGTACCGACGATATGCTAAATGTATGTAGCGCAAAAATAGGTTAATTAAATAAATTAAATAGTTTTTTATAAAAATTCTGGTGTAAGATACTTTTTATAAAACTTGAGTAAAAATGCCGGCTGTTCTAATGTTAATTTGACACAAATTTATCTGTATCTTTTATATATGTGTGTGACGGTTTTGATTGAGTGGTACGGATATCATATTCTTATCAGGCAATATCTCTGAAAAGCAGGGAAGCATGTGACATAATTAGAATTTAAACTTTGTATAAAAAACTTTTGTTGATGCGTTTAAGAGAAGTGTTTAAATTTCCTTGAAAGGCAGTGCAGTATTATATACACTGAAACTTCTTTTAAAGGCCACCCCTGTTCAAGGGCCAATATTTTTAAGAACGAACATTTTCCCCCATATACATAATGTTAAATTTACTCCTATTAGGGGCCGCACCTACCCTTGATAAAGGCCATTTTTTTACACATGTGCCTTATATCCTAAACAGGTGCATTGAATTCCTGAACCAAAAGGTAAGAGTTCAGGAAACAACTGCACTTGCAACAAAGAAGACTGGGGAATATGGGGAGGACTTAGTAACACAAGGAAGGACTGCAAACTCTTCCACGAGTGAAACAAACAGGCGTTCCTCACACTTTGACCTTTCAATCTGTATTGGTTGGGTTGGAGGGGAAACTTGACCCTTTGTTGTGGGCATACAAATGATAACAGGTTATCTAGAAAAACTTATTCCAAATTTACTAAAACTGAATGCCTATCAAAGCACAATTTTTACACTAGAAATTCTATGCTCAGGCTTAAGCAAACTTTAAAATTATGGCACCTAAATAAAGCCAAAGCGTACATTTGGATGTGAATGACAAAATCAAAGTTCTTAATTGCCATGATCAAAGAATATCTGCAAGAAAATTGGCTTCACAGTTTAATTGCAGCAAGAATCATATAAACAATATTGGTAAAAGCAAAGAACTTACTGGAAGAATATGCACATTTTAAAAATAACGGTATAAAAAGAAAGAAATGAAAAATTTGGTCACCACTATTATTATTTGGTCACCACCTCTCATAAGGGCCAATTTTCAATGGAATGGCAGGTGGCCCTTACAGAGAGGTTTCACTGTATCTCACTTTATTTTTATCCCCAAATGTCACAATGGTACCAGCATTTTTAAATAAAGTCTTGCTTTTATAATGTACGAGAAGAAAAACTTTTATTAAGTTTCAAATAAACTAGCCGCCCTTGGCGACCAGTTTGGTCTCCTTTAAAATTTATGTTTGCGAAAGCATGCTAAGCATTGTATCATGTTACTTTTATTCATATAATTTACTTGGACTCCCTTAAATATAATAAATATAATCCCTTAAGCTAATATTAGTTTTTTGTTGTATTAAAATATCTCAGTTCGTTGATTTTCTGTAAGCAAGTAAACCCTATTGGTTTACAATCGAAGTCTATGGGAATTTGGCGAATTATTAGAGATATCGCCACGTTGGCGTCACTTTAGGTGACTCATTTTGGTCGACAAATTTGGCGATATATCGCAACGTTGGCGACAAATTTGGCAACAGAACAGGGTCCCCCCCCAATGGTAACCTTCTTTATAGATATGGAGATGCATTAAATGCTGTTCAATAACCAATGAGATGCGTTTCATTAGGGCGTTATGCCATTAAACAATTAACAAATAATCGCGATTTCTGTGCTACGTACGGCAGTGTAATGTATATATAGATTTGGTTGCATATCCTGGTGTCGTTTAATCATTTGAACATTTTAGCAGCAGAAGTATTTTGCACCTGAAAGGATTAAACCTTTGCAGTGGAGTGTCGGCAAACAGCTGCACAAGCTTTATGTACACAATTCTATTTTTTTCATTCTATTCGCATCACTATATTTTAAAAGTACATTTTTTAGTAAATTTCTCTTGCACGTGCTTACGAAAGTGCAAATTAAAATGTTCCTTTAAAAAAAAAGTAGTGTAAACCGAATGAACACGTGTAACAGTCGCCTGTGAGTTCGAGGAATGCTTCTACGCAAAGGGTTAAAACATAAAGAGCAGTTCATTTAACCTATTTTTTAACATCGTACCCAAATTGATTATTTCTGTGTTAATTAAATGCTTTAATATGGATTACTTCTTCGATTTTTATAGTGAAAATACTAAACGTAATAAGTACTAAAGGTAGTTACTAAAGGTAAAATAATAATAATTAGGGGCTTCAAACGAAGCCATAAGTCAGAAACGTTGCATCAATCTCAAAAGGTAAAGAAAAGAAACAAAAAACTGGTCCTGCATCTTTGCAAAAATATTATCTTCCATTGTCAAAGCTACCGGAATCCCTCTGAGGAATTTAAATGTTTAAAGCATTGCGCTAGTACCATGATTATAAGAAAATTCAATCTTAAAATGCTTTATTTATTATTCATTATGTAACGTTTAAAAGGCTAAAGAGTAGTTTATTTAACTGATTTTCACATGTACAGAAATTGATTATTTATGTGTTAGTTAAATGCTTTCGTATGTTTTACACTGTAAAAAAAAAACGACATTTTTACAGTACAAAGTACTGTTCATCTCGCACACAAACTCAATCACAGTTGAATGTACTGTATCTTTCTTTGGTTTCCTGACTATTTAAACATGAAAAATACAGTAGTTGCGCAAAATTAACAGCACAATGTACTGGTAATTTGGACGCCAGTAATTTGTGCTGTGGTCCAAATGCGTCCAAAATTGCCAGTACATTGTACTGTTAATTTTACGCAACTATTGTATTTTTCATGTTTAAATAGTCAGGAAACCAAAGAAAGATACAGTACATTCAACTGTGATCGAGTTGTGCTGGCAAATTTACAGTGGTTTTTTTACACTGTACTTCTTCTATTTTTATAATGCGCAGAAATTAAAAGTGAAATAATTACAAGGCTAATACAAATTATGGAACCGATTTAAAAAAATCATATTTTCGAAACTACTGCACATATTACAATAAATGGTACATGAATTTAAAGAGAAATATGCTAAGTTTTTTTTCAGTTACAAATGTTCGATGTGTGACCTTTTTGTTACACGGCATACGTCCTATCTATAATCGAGTTCGTTCCAAACATTTTGTAGCATCACTCTGTCAATGGTTCTGAAAGCTTCACAAATGCGTTCTTTAAGTTCTGAACACTTTGTTTTCGTCATTGGTGGTACATAAACAATGTCTTTGACACTGTCTCAACTTAAAGAACGCATTTGTGTAGAATTCAGAACTATTGACAGAGTGATGCTACAAAATGTTTGGGACGAACTCGATTACAGATTGGACTACAGATTATGTCATGTAACAAGAGAGTCACACATCGAACATTTGTAACTGAAAAAAACCTTGGTATATTTTTCTTTAAATTCATGCATCACTTATTATAATATCTGCAGTAGTTTCGAAAATATGATTTTTTAAAAATCATGTCCATAATTTGTAATAGCCCAGTATAATTAGGGGCTGGCAATGAAGGCTGAAGTCAGATACGTTGCACTAATCTCAAAACGTAAAAAGAAAAAAAAAACTGATCTTGCATCTTTGAAAAAATATTATCTACCACTGTCAAAGTTACCAAAAGCTGTCTCAGGAATTTTAACTCTTTCTGGTCCGGTGACACTTGCACAAATTTTATTCGGTTGGCACCATTTTTTTTTAAAAAGAAGTTACCTCCAACTACCGAATTGCGAAAATGAAGTAATTAAATAAGGCAAATTTTAAATTTTATTTTCCTTCATTACTGGTGCCAAAAGCAAATTTTGCAACGAAAGATGGTTCCGAGTAATACTCGGTGTTGGACCGCAAAGAGTTAATGTATCTGTTTTGTAATTCATAAAGCATTGCTCTATAATCATGATTATAAGAAAATTCAATCTTGAAATGCTTTATTGATTATTATTATTATTATTTAATGCTTAAAACACTAAAGAGTAATTGATTTAACCTATTTTAACACATTATACCCACATTGATTATTTCTGTGTTAGCTAAATGCTTCTGCATGGATTACTTCTTCTCTTTTTATAATGTACAGAAACTAAAGATAAAATAATGATAACTAGGGCCTGGCAACGAAGGTAGAAGTCAGATACGTTGCACTAATCTCAAAAGATGACAAGAAAAGATAGTGCATCTGGGAAAAAATATTATCTACCATTGTCAAAAGTACCGGAATCTGTCTCAGGAATTTTAATGTGTCTGTTTTATAATTTTTAAAGTACAGTAAACTCTGTCTAAGGCGGAATCGATCGGGACCGTGAAGATTTTCCGTAGTAGGCAATATTTCGCCTTAGACAAATTTTACTCTATGTCTATGGATTCGCAGGGGCTTGAAAACCTTTCCGACAGATTTCCTTCTTACACGGAGTCCGCCTTACAGAGATTTTACTGTATTGCGCTAGTATCATCATTATAAGAAAATTCAATACTTTATTCACTTTATTATTTAACGTTTAAAAGACTATAAACTGGTTCATTTTACCTATTTTCACATATTATACAGAAATTGATTGTTTGTGTGTTAGTTAAATGCTTTTGTATGGATTACTTCTTCTATTTTTATAATTCACCGAAACTAAAGGTGAAATAATTATACTTAGGGTCTGGCAACGAAGGCAGAAGTCAGATAATTAGCACTAATCTCAAAAGGTGGGAAAAAAAAGTGCCCGGTTAAACTGATGGCATTGAGTTCACAGGCTATTCACACTAATTGTATATTATTCTCTTATTTCAAAGAATAATGCCCCTCAAAAAATAAAAGAAGGGGGATTAGCCCCCGTTTCTCCCCTTTCTACTTAACCAATGAACCTCCAAATCTAATCAGGGAAGTTCCTTAACATATTAAACTGGTATACCGAATTTGAAGCAAATCAGAAACTTCAGCATGAAAAAACCATTTCGCTAAATTAAGGGGTATTAGCTCCCCCATTTCCTCCATTATGTTTAACCAATGAACCTCCAAATCTAATAAGGGAAGCTCCTTAACATAATAAACCGGTATACCAAATTTGGAGCAAATCGAATAATTCTGCATGAAAATCCCATTTATTTAAATTAAGGGGGCTAGCCCTCCTTTCGCCCTATATACTTAACAAATGAACCTCTTAATCTAATGAAGGAAGCGTCATATCGGAATAAACTGGTATATCAAATTTGAAGCAAATCGAATAATTCTGCATGAAAAACCCATTTACCTAAATTAAAGGGGGGACTAACCTCCGTTCCCCCTTTATACTTAAGCAATAAACCTCCAAATCTAATCAAGGCAGCTCCTTAACATAATAACCTGTATACCAAATTTGGAGCAAATCGAATAAATCTGCATGAAAAACCCATTTATCTAAATTAAGGGGGGGGCAACCCCCTTTCCCCCTTTATACCTAACCAATGAACCTCCAAATCTAAACAGCGAAGTTCCTTAACATAATAAACCGGTATACCAAATTTGGGGCAAATCGAATAATTCTCTATGAAAAACCCATTTATCTAAATTAAGGGAGGTGGACTAGCCGCCTTTCCCCCCCTTTATCCTTAACCAATGAGACCCCCAAAACTAATTAGGGAAGCGCGTTATCAGAATGAGCCTAGAAAAAAATTTGAAGCAAATCGTATGTTTCTATCAAGAGTTATCGCTTTACGTACGTACATACGTTCATACGTACATACAGAACCGGCGGGTACATTAGCTCTCAGACTTTGATAGCATGTGAGCTAAAAACTGATCCTGGATCTTCGAAAAAATATTATCTACCATTGTCAAAGATGGAAGTATTAGTAAAGAGGAATTGACATGCCCTTAAAATACTGAAGCTTCAACTGTAACCGCTTTCGGAAGGATTGATTACCTTCGGGGCGAACTTCCACCAGTAAATTTAAATAGAAATTTTCTCCTTATTTAAACGCCTTATTAATGCAAAATTTCAGTCATAAATAATGGTAAGAATGGATATTCAATTTCACTGGTAGACGTTTACTTCGGAGGCAGTCAGGCCCTGCGTGAAAAAAATTAGAGTTCCTGGGCAAACCGCCACCAGTAAAAGCAAATAGAAAATTTAAACACATTTATGGGAGAAATTTTTCATGGAAATGTCGCCTTAATAAGGTAAAATTTCTATTCAAAAGTTACTGGTGGAAGTTTACTTCGGCGGTAATCAGAAACTATTGTTCCGATATAAAAAATCCGCCGCCATCTTGTGTGAACGTCCTCAGTTACTTCAGCCGCAACTCGTAGATAATACACTATATGTCTCCTCCTCTTTATTCATAACTCCATTTGTCAAAGTTACATAGCTGCCAACCTTCCACTAATCTTCCGTAATGTCTGGTTTAATTTGACCCCGGTTAACCACATTTCGAGACAGAAATTTTTTTCTATGAATGCTTATTTATTTAATTCTAGGTTTCTACCTGGAACATATTTAATTTCATTTCTTAAAAAAATTTCTGGTTCGAAACGTATTAAACCAGGATCAAATTAACGTAAGTATTACGGAAGATCAGTTTGAGGTTGGCACCTATGAAGTTACCAAAAGCTGGCTCATGAATTCGGTTGGCATCGCTTTTTAAAAGGAAGTTACCTTCAAACAGCGAATTCCGAAAATGAAGTAATTAAAAAAGGAAAATTTTATTTTCCTTTATTACTGGTGCCAAAAGCAAAATTTGCGAAGAAAGATGGTCGAATCAGACTCCGGGTTCGACCACAAAGTGTTAACCCATTAACCGCGAAAACTATAACGTCGAAATTTCCAACTTTTTAGCTGAACGTCGTTAGCCACCACAAACTCTGAAAGATAATTTTCTTTTTATATGATCTTAAAATTTTATGTATTTTATGTAAGGCCGATTTTTTAGCTGAAAAATAGTGTTTGGTATGTAAATAACTTAAATATGTGCATTTATTTTGAGTGTTGCGTGAACGCAACACCAGCGGTTAATGGGTTAATGTATCTGTTTTGCAATTCATAAAGCATTGCATTATAATGATGATAATTCAATCTTGAAATGCTTTATTTATTATTAACCCTTTGCGCTCGGCGTCTCTTACACAAATTTTATTCGATCGGCACCACTTTTTAAAAAGAAGTTTCGTTCAAGTACAGAATTTCAAAAGTGCTCTGATTAAATAAGATGCATTTTATTTTCCTTTATTACTGGTGCAAAAAACAAATTTTGCAAAGAAAGATTATGTCTCCGCAGCGGAGCCCTCGAGTGCAAAGTGTTAATATTATTTAATGCTTAAAACACTAAAGAGTAATTCATTTAACCTAATTTCACACTTATACCGCCATTGATTATTTTGTGTATGTTAATTGCTTTTGCATGGATTACTTCTTCTATTTTTATAATGCACAGAAATTAAAGATAAAATAATGATAATTAGGGCCTGCAACGAAGGCAGAAGTCAGATACGTTGCATCAATCTCAAAACATAAAAAGAAAAAAAAACTGATCCTGAATCTTTGAAAAAATATTATCTACCATTGTCAAAGTTACCGGAAGCTGTCTCGGGAATTTTAATGTATCTGTTTTATAATTCATAAAGCATTGCGCTATTATCATAACTATATAAAAAAATCCAATCTTAAAATGCTTTATTTATTATTATTATTTTAAATTGCTTCATTCATGCCGGCAAAAAAAGGAGATAAAAAAGTTATAAATAGCTAGAGAATAAATTTGTTTGGTACATTATATCCATTAGTCTTTACAATAAGGAAAAAAACAAGCTGGCAATTTGTTATCCTTTACATTGTCAAAGGCGTGGTTCACTTTATAAGATCACCATTCACAAAAATAGTACGTCATATATAATACACTTAATGGCATTACAGAAGCAAGGAATGGTTTATCGAACATTCTATGCATAAACGGTTTTGTATTTATTGTTGGGTGTTGAACTGAGATAAATTTAGCAACAATTTGGACACCTGTTATGCTAAGTCTTAAACCGGATAAAAATTATGGTATTTTAAATTATTATGATCCCATGTGGTACACAAAGCTGTAATATTTATTCAAATTGCTGCTTTGGTGTTTTTTGAAGGATTTATAAGCTTCTAATAATAAGAAAAAAAACGGAACAATCGAGATTTTTGCAATCCTCAGTTCGTCGATTGACTCTATTTTGACAGAGGAAGTTCATGTAAAATGTTTCGTCCTTTTTTGAGTATTCCGACCGTTTTTCTTATGAGGAAAAAACGTTTTATACAAGCTTCTGTTTCCAAAACAATCTTCATTTAAATTTTCATGTTGATTAGAAATTAGCGACATTGTGGTATTTCTTTTGTTTGTTTTTTTATTTTTCATGTTATATTTTGACATTAACTTTACACTTTCATTTCAATTTTTCTTTCTTTTTTTGAAAAAGAAAAGCTTTTACTTATTTCCAAATAATTTTTTTCGCAAATTCTGGTCCCATTCAGTCATTTTAACTCTTTATCCGACAACTCAATTCTGTGGATTAAATGTTGAACATAAACTCAGCCGTTTAATCACATGCATTATAAAAACCAAATATTTCACTAAAAATTCCGGTGAGAATTTCAATTAAAATTAAGTGGGAAGTGTATTTCCATTACCCAGTAAAGGGTTAACATTTTAGAAATTGACCCCTGAAAGGCGTAAAGAGTTATTTCTGCTAATTAATCTAACGTGTTTAAATTCATAATACGAAAAATTTGTTTAATAAAGCTGTGGTTTACTTAAAACAACAATTTTTGCTAGAAAAATATTTTATTTTGTTAAAAATACATAGATGCTTAGTAGTTACTAGGTATCTACTATGTAATAACAGTAATTTCTTTTTTTTTTTTTTTAGATGCGAAAATAAATAATTGCAGTCATTTTTCACCTAACATGAACACTCCTCAATCTCTACAATGAACGAGAATAAATTTACGGAGTAATTGTCAAAAGGAGATATTGCTGCATAATTTTTGCTACATCATGTTAACTTTTGAAAAATAAAGATACATTCTGTTACCTATGAAAGATGACAAGAAAATTATTCGTTTAAAACAGAAACTTTTTTACTTAGAAGACAGCTGATTACATTGTTAAAATGAAAGACAAGCTGCTGCATACGAGGTGTGAACTGATTTTGAAATGCTGTAATTAACACAATGAAGTCATATTATAATGTCTAAACCGAAATCAGATTTAAGTACTTAACAGTATGGAGTTCAAAAAAGATTAACACCAGAAAAATTACAGAGAATAAACTAATAAATATTTTTCGAAAAATTTGTGATGTCACTACATTGAAAATTTGCTACATTATTTCCCTTTCTGTGGCTTCCATTGCTAAAATGTTAAAAATAATCATGTGTTATTAGTTATGAGATATGTTCATTGCATCCAAACTAGCATTAACTAATATCAAAATAATATTAACTAGAATTATTTAGCTTAAAAAAACATATTTATCAGTCTACTTAGTTACGGGGACCTTCTACGTTGGGAGCCCAAAAACAAAGCCCTTTTTTATGATTTTTTGTAAGAAAACTGCATGATGGATCTTTTTGAAATTTTAACGGTTTATTGTGCATATCTTAAGGTATACATAATATATTTTTTTTTTTTTTTAGATTTTGTTGCTTCTACTCTAAGCTATAAACAAATATGTTCAACTGCTTTGGAAAATTTCGTCTGGACGGTGGGCATGATAGCGCCTTGTAGAATTATCTGAAACACAAAAATAATTTTTTTCGTAAACTTCGTGATAATTGCTTCTAGTGAAGTTAAAGAAACACATAAATTTATTTAAAAAAAGTTATGTAATGGCTGATAAAAAGAAAAAAAAATTGTTAAAAAAATTCATTCTTATTTGTTAATAACTTTTTTAAAAAATAATTTTAGTAAAAGCTTTAATTTATATCGAAGGCAATTAAACAAGCTTTAATTAAAAAAAATCAAAATGATCCATTGAGTAGTTCTTTTTAAACCTTGCCCAACGTGTCAAATAATGTGGATGAACATATTTGTTTATAACTCAGAGTAGAAACAGCAAAATCTAATAAAAAAATTATTGTGTATACCTTAAGATATGTACAATAAACTGTTAAAATTACAAAAAGATCCATCATGCAGTTTTCTTACAAAAAATCATAAATAAGTGCTTTTTTTTTTGGTCTCCTAATGTAGAAGGTCCCCTTAACCTCATGGGACGATCGTCACCTACATGTGTCGCATAAGCCGCCCGGAACCCTAAATTATTCCCACCATTTATGTTTTATTGCAAATTTTGCCTTATTTAATCAGGGTATTTTCCAGATTAAATTAGGCAAAAAATTATTCTTTGAAAATCCAGTGATCGAAGATTAAAAATTCTGTAAAAAGCACTCGTCATGAAGGGGTTAAGAAACATATTCTTTTAAAAATTACAGACGAGAAATATTTTATTTGTGCTGTTTAGAAGAAAACACGGCTGAAGAATCATTAAAGGACGTAAACACAAGACTGATCGGAACCGCAAAAACAATGAGAATAGCTTTGAATGAAATATTGCATTGTCTCCGTCAAAACAGCTTGCATAAGCAAATACCACTTAGGGGAAGGGGGACAGCTCTAAAAGAATGTGCTAATGCAGACAAGGGTGGTAGAACGTTTATTTCTAGAATTTCAGACAAATGTGTAGCAAAGAATGCGGCGGAGTAATGTATAGTTGCTTTCCGGATTGTATTTCTGTTGATTTCGGCATGTAACGCTTTCTCAGAAAATCTGTTACAATGACTCGTGAATGTTGATTGATTACGTGCTTATTGTCATAAGAATTTAATGACAGTTAAGATAGAAAATGTTCTTTTATTTTTAAAGAAGAAAAATCTAAAAAAAAAAAAAAAATTACAGAGGAGGGGCGGATGTGACCGACTAATGTAGGATTCATCAATCCGTGGCCCGCAGACCACCAACCTTTACGCAATTTTAATATAAAAAAATTGGCTCAATTAACATAAAAAAGATTGAGATTAAAGAAGAATTTCGAAATTTCTGGTGACAAACAATTTTCAAGCAAAAGGTAGACCCCTTAGACCAGTTGTCGTCAACCTTTTGTACCGCACTGACGCTGCCATCGAAATACCCAAAGCCAGAGAACACGAGTGTGACGTCATCACTAATCTACCGACTTCTCAGTAGTGTTGGAATTCACACCAGAAATTTTTGAATTGCAATTTTCTTTTGTTTTATTCGTGGAATATCTATCATTTTACAAAACAATAATAACTATTTAAGCTTATTGGTAAGAATTTGGAATCCCCCAATAAAAAATCAGCAAGATGTGGCAACACTGTGACATTCCGCATCTGGCTGAAGGAAACGCTATTTTTGCGTTCAGTGGGTCACTTTTTTAAAATTAAGATTGCTTGATTCTCACCACTTTTTTAAAAGCGTATTATTCGGCTTATTCTCGCATTATTTACTCAGTAATTAAATAAAGTGACTATTTCTACTTCAAAAAAGTGGTGAAAATCAAACAATCTGAGTTTTAAAACTTAAAAATATACCGCGGTTTTATCCAAGAAAATGAAAAAGTCGCCCGTGGCTGGAGGGTTAATGCAAAAACAAACTCCAGCTTCCTCACCGCTGTATTCAAAGCTTAAAGCTTTTGTGTTATACATGCAATGCTAAAAATAAAGTATTTGTGAACGGCACCACAAATAGCATCGGAATACAAAATATAACGAAATAATAGCGAAGAACGGCAAAATAATAAGCAGAATAAAAAGAAATAAATAAAAGCGTACATTTTTCCACTTAATGGAAGTGCCAGAATGCAACTTCAACTGCACTATTTTAAACACTTGAGTTTACATCTTTATGTAAAGAATTGCTGCGAAATTTAAATAAACAGCAATAAACAGTAGTGAAACGATCGTTTAAATTATTTTCTATGATAGAAGAAAAATAGACAATTCGATGCGTAATGTGCTGTGAAGCATAGTTAAAATATAAGTATAACCTCTTTTATCCGAAACACTTTTAACCAAAACTCTCGATTAACCGCAATCCATTTTTAAAGCTTTTCTTTTTTCTACTATCACATCCATTTAAAAAGCTGTTTTCTTTTTTTATATATATACTACCCTATTCCTTGTATGCAAGCGGTCCTGTCCGAACTACGAGTACATACAAATATTTTCGATCCCCTTTCTTAGAGTTCCTTCTGAATTTAACTTGAGCTTCCATAAGCTGCGGAGTGGAACGAAGAAAACGAACAAAGTAGCAATTTTGAAGCTTTTGAATGTTTTGCAAAAGATTTGACATGGTTGGATCAGCAGAAAGACTGTGATAATAACTCATAATATTAAAAAACACCGTGATAGAGCTTCAAAGCAAAGGCAATCGAAACTGCGATAAACAAACATTTTTTCAAACCCTTGTGATATATGTAAAAGGTGCTTAATTTCAAAATTAAAATTCAGGTAATTTATTCTTCTTTCTATTTTGCTATTGCTTTATTTTTATTAAGCACTTGTTACCATTATACAAAATATTGCATATGTTTCTCCTTAATCTTAAAATTGAAGCATTCTCGATTATCCAAAAATTTCGATTTTCCGAAAGATGGTCGGTCCCAATTACTTCGGATAATCGAGGCTCTACTGTAATACGTTTTCTCTTCTTTTCTTTTTTTTCATATGTAATATATATATGCATCTATATTTAGTTCTTATTCATTCAAACTGACTTGATGCCCTTTCGCTCAGACTTATCAGATGCGAATTCCTTTAAATTCTTTAAAATAAAAAATAAAAAGTATTTAATATATAAACAAACGCCAAGTTAATCACAGCTGCATTCATTCCTACAGGAAAATTTAAATAAGCTTGGGCTTCGAGCTAGGCCTGCACACGGAGACCTCTCTAAAGTAAGCACCCATGCTTTTAACCCCTTTTTATGTGTGTCCCTTTTTTAAAAGTTTCTGTCCATATGGACAAATTCAATATTTCTATTTAATTTCTTTTTTTTTTCATATCATATTTGCTAAGTCACCGGCTTTTTGCGCACCACTATTGTCTTAGAGAATATGTTGTTCTTTTAAATCTCCCAAATGTTCCAATTAAATAAAACAATATTTTCTGTTTAAAAATACTGGTATCCAAAAAGCCGGAGACTTGGCATCTATGTCATATATACAGGGCTCCCAAATGGTCCGCCAACGGAATACCAATAAATTTTAGCAGAAAATGTTATGGTAGGTTTGCGCTAGAATTATCTTTCAAAGGTGATTTCGGAACGGTTTATAAGAAAAATCTAAAAAGAAAATTTTTCTAAGAAAATATTTGTATTCAGTTGGCGGCCCATTTGGGAGCCCTGTATATATATATACCGGGTGAGCAAAAAGTTCGTATAAACTTTAAAAATTCATAAAAACCGAAGAAATAACCGAAATGAAAAACTGTTTGCAGGATTAGCATCGATAGGTCACGGGAATTTTTTAAAGACAGAAATAAAAAATAACTCAAAAAACAGCCGACAGATGGCGCTGGCTCGTGCGATTTTGGTGGAAATATGCAATCGAAACGGTTATAAGAACTTGCACTCCAAATCCAGAAATTGTCCACCTAAAATAACTTCACCAACAAAGCTTTATCCTTCATACTCAGCATCCTTGATTAAGTACACGGCTCACAACGGTGAACTAGTTCTGGATTAGTGGCGCAAATTCTTAAAACAGTTTCATTTGCATATTTCCACCAAAATCGCACGAACCGGCGCCATCTGTCGTCTGTTTTTTGAGTTATTTTTTATTTCTGTCTTTAAAAAATTCCCGTGACCTATAAATGCTAATTCTGCAAACAGTTTTTCATTTCGGTTATTTTTTCGGTTTTTTATGATTTTTTAAAGTTTATACGGACTTTTTGCTCACCCGGTATATTAAGGCTACCGGAAAATTCTGTCGTTTAATGTTCTTTCACACATACTTTTTTAAAATTCTGATTTCTTCACTGCACCACTTTTTTGTAATAGTAAAATTACCATGGTTTTCACCTTAAACCCTTCGGGACGTGAGCCTTTTACGAAATTTTTAATCTTTTGTCACCGGTTTTTAAAATCAGAAATTTGTGTCTTCTTGAATCGAGAAAATGCGTTGATTAAATAAGGCAAATTTTACAGTAAAATTTTACTGGTGAGGAAAAACAAGGATTCTGAGCGCTTCATGCGGCACGTATACGTGTTGCTCGTCCCCAAGGGGTTAACCCCTTCAAGGTAGGTGGTCCATTTTTGGACCACTTAATTTTAACCCTTTCAGGGGCAAGGTACTTGTATTCGTAAAATGTTGAGATAATTGAATGACACCAGTATTTACAAGAAAATTTATTTGTAAATAAGTAAAAGCATATTTTCGCATACTTAATAAAGGTGAAATTTTCATTAAAAAATTCGGGTGCCAATGTGGCAAATAGCGATTAAAATTATGTGATGCCGTGACGGCACCACCGCTCTTCAAGGGGTTAATTCCTAAAAGCCACATTAGCTCCAGAATATCTTAATGAAAATTTTCTTTTTATTCAGTACGTGAACAAAAGCGCTAGCTTATCTCAAAATTAATAAGTTTATAAAATCTGGTGTCATTCACTCATGCCCGAATTTTACGAATAGAAGTGCCTTGCCCCTGAAACGGTTAATGTGAAATGTGAAAACTATGAGAATTTTACCATTTCTAAAAAGTGATGCTAATGAAGAAATCAGAATTTAAAAAAAGTAGGCGTGAAAGAACATTAAGCGATAGAATTTTCCGGTAGACATAATATTCTTTTGTTCCTATTAATTAAAACTGACTTGATGCCCTTTCTCACAGACTTGGCCTATGTAAATTCCTTTAAATTCTTTAAAATAAAAAAGAAGAATTGTTTAATACAAAATAAAATGCCAGGTTAATCACCGCTGCACTCACGCCTGATTGAAAGTTTTACTGGGCTCGGTCTTTGGGCCAGGCCGGCCCGTGCAGACTAAAGTACCTATAATAACACTGTTTATGTATGTCCACATTTTTTTTGTTTGTTTCTGTCCATTCGAGCAGATTCGATGTCTTTATGTCTTTTCTTTTCTTTCGTATATATATATATATATATATATATATATATATATATATATATTAGTTCCTATTCATTAAAACTCACTTGATGCCCTTTCTCACAGACTTATCAGATGTGAATTCCTTTAAATTCTGTAAGATACAAAAAGAACACTATTTAGTACAAAAACAAATGCCAGGTTATTCACTGCTGAATTCATTCCTGATTAAAAATTGGACTGAGTTCGGGTTTTGGGCCAGGCTCGCCCGTGCAGACCTCTAAATTAAACACCCATACAAACCCTGTTTATGTATGTCTGAATGTATGTCCATTAGGGTGGAGCGAAAAAAATTATTATTTTTAAATCAAAAACGGGTAGGTGCCAAAAGTTGCCTTTATACTAGTACATCATCTGCGTGCAATATTACCGCTGAAAAAAAATGGCTTGAGTCTGCGCTTTTGGTCCAAAAGTCGAAATTTTGGCTAAAATTTGACATTTTTTCAAAAAATAGAAAAATTCCTATAGAGCTGGCTATTATTTAAAAGTGTTATTTAAACCTTTATTATTAATGACTTAACATATTTAAACGATAAAACTATATCTTTGTTCTGTGTAACGGGATCGAAACTGACAACTTTTGGTAAAAAAAGGCGTTTCCACTCTGTTGTGTCTTACAACTTATTGTCGTTTGAAATACAGCTCTTACGTAGTTGCTTTCAAATCTACCAAGGAGGTATCACGTGGGGGTGGCTGCATTTTATGACACAGCAGTGCATAGCTTGACCACCCTTCCATCTGAGCACAATGTTTTATTTATATATTGAATTGGGATTTTTTATGAAAGACTGGCATAAGTTTCCTGTGTATCAACCTTAATCCATCTCTTTTTTGTATCCACAGACGTTGGGTGATGCTGCTGTGACACTTCTTCATTTCTACTGCTTGTGTATGATAAGATAAGCAGAATAATGCAGTGGAATTAATGGAATCTATTCAGCCCTCTAGTATCTTCATTAAAATTACATCCAGTTACTGTATAGTAATTGGGAGTTCTGTTCCTACTACAATTTACAACATCTAGGTATTTCATCTTTGAGTATGTCATCATTTACTCTACCTTTTGCATTTTTTATATGCTGATAAGCTTGTTATTTAATGTGATGGCTATCGTCATCAAAATTGCAATAAGAATTTGCTCTCGATGTGAAAAGCTACCATTTTCCTAAATAATTTTTTTTAGTATTTGTTTTTTGCCGTTTTCTGTGATGTTTAGAAGCCGAGTAATTTCCCATAAGTTTTTAGATCAATTTTTTAGATGTGGATTTTATTTGGTGTAAACCATCCTGCGGTATAAACTTGGATTGCATACTTTGCGAGTGAACCAGACTCTGATGTTCAATCAGTGCTTATATAAAGGCGAATAATTTTATGCGCAGTTGTGAACCATCATGCGTAGGACAAGTTTCTTTGGTTCCTATTCGCTAGTTCTTCTGAGCAATATCTTGATGAAATAACTTTGCAAATATCTATCTGTTATTTCTGCAATGTGCTGAGTACCCTTTTCTCGATTTCAGGAAATAATGTTTAAAAATTACTTTCTGTGGCTTCAAAAATTGAAATAAGAAGGGAATTAGCACGTGAACAAAGATTTTCCTATTGGTCGGCGCATCCCTGTGGGTTAGAATCTAATTTTTGCCACGATCTTATCTAATAAATGATGCAGAGGAAATTCACTGGACTTGCAGGTGGCATATGATCAGTTGTAATGGTTCATTCTAAACATGTCCCTCGCAGAATGGATGACAACGACTAACAGAATTATCCGCCTTCAAATGAGCACTCACTGCCCTTCAGAGTCTCTACGTTCAATCAAAAAGTACTATGTTATCCAAGTTTGGCCCCAGAATAGTTTAACAATCAAATGAAATCCACAGCTAAAGAAAGAGTTTAAAAACTCATGGGAAATTGGCTACACATAAACAACTCGGCTACTAAACAACACACAAAACATAATAAAACAAATACTAAAAAAAAAAGGTTATTTCGGACAATGGTTGCTTTGCATACGCAGAGGAAATTCTTATTTCAATGCTCTCTGACGATTGCCATCACATTAAACAGCTAGCTGCTCAGCACATAATAGTTGAAAGATGAGAGTATATGATGACATATGCAAATCTGAAATATCGACAATAAACTTTGAAGCGGATAATTATATAAATCTAATTCAATGGAAAAGTGTTCTGGTAACTTAACAGAACCTCCAATCAATATGCATTTATCGTGTGCAATCTTTGTAAAGATAATAGAAGGCTGAATAGATTACATTAATATCATACGCACTGCATTACACTGTTTGTCTTCCCTTACACAAACAGTAGAAAAATACTTAAAGGAGATCACAGCAGCAGCATTCAATGTCTGTGGATCCAAAGAACAGATGTACCAGGTTGCTACATAGAAAACTTATACCAGTCTTTGATAAAAAATCACAATTCAATGTATAAACAAAACATTGAGTTCAGATGGTAGGGTGGTCGAGCTATGCACTGTTCTGACATAAAATGCAGCCACCTCCATGTGGTACCTCCTGGGTAGTTTTGAAAACAACTAGGTAAGAGCTGTATTCTAAACAACAATTAGTTGTCTGGCACAATAGAGTGGAAACGCGCCTTTTTTTTTCATCAAAAGTTGTCAGTTTTGTTCCAGTTATACAGAACAAAGATATCTTTTTATCGTTTAAATATGTTAAGTCATTAATAATAAAGGTTTAAATAACACTTTTAAATAATAACTATCTCTATAGAATTTTTTTAAAATTTTTGAAAAAATGTCAAATTTTACCCAAAATTTCGACTTTCGAACCAAAAGCGCAGACTCAAGCCATTTTTTTTCAGCGGCAATATTGCACACAGATGATGTACTAGTATAAAGGCAACTTTTGGCACCTACCCGTTTTTGATTTTAAAAAATTAATTTTTTTCGCTCCACCCTAATGTCCATATTTTTTTTTTTTAAGTGTCTTTCCCTTTGAGCAGATTCGATGTTTTCTTTCTCTTCTTTTTTTTTTCATATATATATATATATATATATATATATATATTTAAGTTCCTATTCATTAAAACTGACTTGATGCCCTTTCTCACAGACTTATCAGATGTGAATTCCTTTAAATTCCTTAAAATAAAAAAAAGAAGAACTATTTAATACAAAAACAAACACCAGGTTAATCACCGCTGCATTCAAAGCTTTTTATACCTTACCTCTGATATAAAATTAGAATGAGGTATTTGTGAACTGCACCACAAATAACCTCGTACAATGATGATAAAGTGCTATCCAAATCGAGCGGCGTGTTTAGAGTTCCGTACAGAACGGAACCTTGGAA
Source organism: Maratus speciosus (assembly GCA_963932465.1). Taxonomy (NCBI): domain Eukaryota; kingdom Metazoa; phylum Arthropoda; class Arachnida; order Araneae; family Salticidae; genus Maratus; species Maratus speciosus. Next base: position 217,456,306 of record OZ010799.1, on the reverse strand, counting down.
CTAAATGCGGCTGCGATGAGTTCTCAGAGTTGTACTCTAAGCATCACTTTGCTTTTTAATTGATTACGGGCACGTGAGTAGTAATTATGTAACTCGGGAAGAATATTTGAGAGTAGAACTGGTAAAGCGGCTTGCCGCAGGAATCATTCATTCTAACGGCTAATTTATTAGCTTCTAATACAGTGTTTGTGGTTTGAACATTGTTACCGCATCTGAGTGATTTTTTATTTAGGCATTCCGAATTATCACAGTAAGTTTTAACAAATATTATTGTTTGTTTTAACAAATATTATTGTTTTATAATAAGGTACAATTTCCATAAATAAAATAATTTAATATATCTAAATAAAAAATCCGTCAGATATGGCAGCGTTTGATTTGAGCAGTCTAATATTGGCAACAAGATATTTTTTCTCATTGTTCAGATAAATGTGACATATATTTAACAGCATTATTGTTCCGTTTGCTTTTAGAAAATTATTAGCCATACAAAGAATATTTGTTGCATCATAAAAGGGCAGACTAAAAATTCCTAACGAACAATATCCATTTTAGAATAACTATGTTAATCATGTTAGGTGAGTAAACATTCTTACAGAACCTTAAAGCAATCCGACTGGGTTAATTTGTACTCTAAGCATCGCTTTGCTTTTTAATTGATTACGGACACGTGTGTAGAAATTATGTAACCCTGAAGAACATTTGAAAGTAGAACTGGTAAAGCGGCTTGTCGCAAGAATCATTTCTTTTTACTGCTAATTTATTAGCCACTAATACAGTGTTTGTGTTTTGAGCGGCTTAATATTGTCAATAAAGTATCTTTTCTTACTGTTCAGGTAAATGTAACATATATCTAACAACATTATTGTCGGTTTTCCTTTAGAAAATTATTAAAAGGCGTTTTAATTAACTTATTAGCCAAACAAAGAATATTTGTTGTATCATAAAAAATCAGACTAATAAATGTAAATGAGCAATCTCTCTTTTAAAATAACTACGTTAATCATGTGACGTGTGTAAACATTCTTATAGAACCTTAAAATAGTGCTGCTGGGTAGATTTCTACTCTAAGCTTCACTTTGCTTTTTAATTGATTACGGGCACGTGACTAGTAATAATGTGACTCAGAAAAATATTTAAGAGTAGAAATGGTAAAGGAGCGTGCCCCAAGAATCATTCATTCTAACGGCTAATTTATTAGCTACTAATCGAGTGTTTGAAGGATTTTTTTTAAAGAGTGGGCTAATATTGATAAACAAAGTACTTTTTCTTACTGTTCAGATAAATGTAACGTATAGGGTAGATCGGGGCGCGTTTACGCGGTTCTTTTTCAATGAATTTTCCAATTTTTATGTTTTAACTTAGGAAATAATAGACATTGCGGTTTTATAAAGCAGTTAATAAAGTCAAAATTTGTGTATGCAGTTGTTGCCCTCTTTCTGTTTTCAACCGAAAAAAATATTTCTCTTAGGTCCAAGTCTTTTATGTTATAAGTGATACCAAGGTGTAAGTGAAATAAATATTTAACCAAATTGAAATGTTTTATTTATAACTTAAAACACTGTTTTAAAATAAAATAAATAAAGAGAATTAATTAAAGAGCATTTTCCAGGTTAAACTGAAAACATAGTGCTTATTGCTAATTAAAAACAGAAACTATTTAGTCATCTTCATCATCACTGTTACAGTTTTTACAAATAAAGTATTTCCTCATCTAAGAGATTGAACCCAGTCATGTCCTTTTTTGGATTGGTTGTATGATTTCAAACAATAAATACACAAACAGCTTTCATCTTCGTCATCAGATTCATTCTCTATTTTCTTTTTTCCAGAGTTTACCAACTTTTTCCCTTTTGCAGTTTTTGGTTTATACTTTTTCCTTTGCTGTCTTCCTGTGCTGCTTCCATAGAAACTAGTAAAATTTTACTTGATTTCTTCTTTTTGTTTTGCTGTGCCATAATTTTTTTCTTGATGATTGTAAGCTATAAGAGACGAATCTGTTACTTAATTAAACATTAAATGATGATTTGTAAAGCTAAATAGCTTGAAAATACTGAAAAGGTTTGTGACGGTACGGAGCAAGAAAGCTTCAGGGGCACGTTCACGCAGTAAGAATGTGCGTAAAGGTGCCCCGATGTCAATGCGTAAACGTGCTCCGTCGCCATGTTTGGATTTATTTTTAACGTGCAACGAAAATTAATAACATTTCTGTTCCTACAAATACAGTTCTCAAGAAAGGATAAAATTCTGCTAATATTCATATATTTGTTTATCCTTAACTAAGTATTATTAGTTTACAATAAGTTTCAATAAGTTCAACACAAAATTTACTCACCTTGACAGAAAACAGGTTATCCTTTCCGCATGCTAGAACAAAGCTCGAATGACGCTCAAAAATGTGTGAGAATACTCTCTAGGGAGCAGTATCAATCTGTCATGACTGGTGGTGCGCCAGTTATAACTAGTTTCGGAAAAAGTGCACTGCGTAAACGTGCCCCATGCGTAAACATGCCCCGGTCTATCCTACACTATATGGCCAATGATGATTGGTCACTTGCGATTTTAGGCGTTTTGTTAAATACCTAGAAAAATAATGAGGAATTACACTGAAACTCCAGGTGTGTAAACAGAATAGTATAGGTCATATATTTCCGCGAAGATTTTTTCCCGAAACCCCGTAGTTGACCGTCAACACACTGAAAAAGAACGAATATCTTTTGGATAATTCTGTAAAATTTAATCTAGCAAAAGCGTTCAAATTGTAGAACATGATTAAGTGACTTATTGTAATAAACTGTGTTCATTTGTTTAAGGATAGCATGCATAATAGTAGAGAAATTGAGGTTTTTATAAAAAACAGCCCCCAATTTCGCTTAGTTTCTTGCTTATACAGTGAGTGATCGGTTAACGAACTTCATCCGTTCCAAAAAAGTGTTCGCTAACCGAATTGTTCGTTAACCGATTATAGATTTAGTATAGATTTGTGTTGGAATTCAATTAATTCGTTCTTAAAAGCTAAATATTACATAACAAATGATACAAATCTTCCGTTTATAATAGGGTCAATATACGTTCTTATTTAATATGGACAAGTCGTGCTTTGATGGCCTTGTCCGTGTCGTGGTGTATTTAAAAAAAAAATAAAGATAAAAATAATTAAATAAATGACTTTCCCTTTGTAAAAACTTTTAGGATTACGTTCATTAAGTAATACCAGTCACTCTGGCCTTTCAAAAACTCCTTAGTTCTTTAAAAGATCGTGTTTATTGCAGGGGTAAAGCTCATGTGGAAACTAGATGAGCCTGTTAATAATTTGTGAAATAAATTTCAATTAAAATAATTTTGAATTAAAAATAAAAAGGGACACAAAATATAAAAATTAATCTGTCCATTTTAATTGGGGACCCTAAAATTTAGGGCTCAAAATCACGGTAGCCCATGAATTAATTATGTCATACGTATACAATAGGGTAGAACTAAAAAACGAAGTTTCGAAATTTATATTCTAATAGTGATTCTTTTTTTCCTTTTTAACTCAGTGATGGAACAGTGTAGCAGCAAAGAATCAACTGACACCGCAAATTTTTATTAGTATTCTTGATCTAACTTCAGGTCAGAATTTCTGAGATTTTTGAAGCCGAAGAATAGTATAAAAATTTAGTGGTGAAAATCGCTCAATTGCTGCGCCACTGTTCCATCACTGTTTTAACTCCATAAAAAGAAAATATTTTTCTTTTAATTTTAAAATGATGTTTTCTGATTCCTCAAAGCACCTGATTTTCCCTAAAAAACGAATAAAAGCCAATACTTGCACGAAAAGGGTTTTAAGCTTATTGTTAAATTTATACTTTGCAAAATTAAAATAATGAATTGTTATTGTCCAGTAATAAGGAGAATAATTTAGTTTTAATGTCATTGGAAATTGTCATGTTAGTGCCATGGAAAAGATGGCCCCACTTTATTTACCTTTTGTAGAAGCCAGCGTAGTGGGCGTCGGCTTTCATTGTATCTGATTTATTTGGCTGTGACTCTTAACAAGGTAGTCCAATTTAGCGTGTGTTACCAGTTTCTGCGATTATTTTTCAATAAAAAGTCTTTGTCAAACGTGGCAATGTCTGCTAACATGTCTAAATCTAGAAATTTGTTGAAATGTATGGTATTTCGCATACCAAAACAATTAACATTAGACTCTCGTCTTTGGCGAACATATGAAGATGTTATGAAACATTATTTATGTGTTCAATTTAACTTAAAATCTGTTAACTGGAATCTGGAACACACTGTTTCTGAAATTTCTAAAGCTGTTGCTGATATAATTAAAAGTGTATTGCTGAGACCTTGAATTCAAATAGTTTCTGATACACAAATCATAAAAAATGGTTAGAGATCGACTATCATGAGACATGTCAAAATTTGAAGAAAAATATTAAAATTAGAAAGAATAATCCCACATCCAATATAAAATTGCAATATGTTAGGTCATAGTGCAAAAACTTTTGCAAATGCACAAATTATTATCGTGTATCAGAACAAGAACGTCACTTTCTCAAAGACCAAAGAGAGATTGGGGTGATGCCAATTGGATTAATCGATATAAAAACTACAAAAAAGTGTAGCAAGTCTGGAAAAGGAAATATCAAGGAAAGAAAAAATTATTTAAAAAAAATGATATTTTGATTAAATGACCTACCAAATGAAGAAAATACTTCAATCGGTAGTTCATCTAAACCTGAATTTGATAATCAACAAGGTGAAAGAACCAGAGTATTAGACAGAATTGCAAATATTATTGCAAATAACACTTTTCTGATGATAATAAAGAATGGTATTTCTGATGATAATAAAGAAAAGGTAACTGACAGAAGGACTTGAAGAAGACAAAGAGAAAAGAAAAGGGAAATTTTGGAAGAAACAGAAATGAGCTAATTTTAGAAGGTTTGTATTTTGATTGCAGAAAGAATAACACTATAACTGAAGCAAAGTGAAAAAGTATAACGAAAAATCATTACAGAAGAACACATGGTCTTATCTCAAAAACCAAGATAAAAATATATTGGTCATATTTCATTGACATCGTTTTGTTATATTAATATAACCACTGCAATTCTGGTGTATTTTCAAAATAATAATACAGACGTTTCAAGTTTAAAACCGCCGTCAATGAACCGCCGTCAATGCAGGACGCAAATCCCGAGTTATCCAAACATAGGAAATAAGACTGTAAATACTTTACAATGGATAATTTGCTTATTACATGCAAATGAACTTTTTTTCAGATACTTATTTCAATATCTTGCTGGAAAAACTACGAGTACTAAAGGATTTTCTGGACCAATAGGAAAGCAACTTGAAGAAATGCAAACATGTTGAAATTATAGACTTAAAAAAATGGATCCTGTCTTGACAGACTGATCGGATGAAGAAGTAGTAAAAAAAAGTACTAGATAAAAAAAAGTACAAACAGGGGAAACACCTGAATTTAAGATTTTCCTTGCCTACTCAAACAGTAGAAACGTGTGTCAAAATTGTCTCGTGAGCTGCGTCAACCTTCTTTAGATATTAAGCAAGAAATGGCTTTATCTTGGGAAAGTTGAATTCCCACAATGAAATGACAAAGTTTGCCTAAGAAGAATTATAAGCCAGTAGGTTGAATATCCAACAGAATTAATTTAGAACAAAGGGGGTAAGGAGGGTGGAAGTCGATATTTAGCCACCTCGTCGTGATGACTTCTGGGTAGTATTTGCTTAATAGAAGCAAATATGAGCTAATAGCTATGTTGTTTATTTTATACTGAAATTTTAAAACTTTGACATCCTTGAGGGACCGGAAAGAAAAATGTATTTAAAAAAATCTTTTCAGCCGATAGTTTAGACATCCAAAAAAGATAAAGTTTTCACTATTACACATTAAAACAAAAAAGTTTTTTTTTTTTACCCTATAGTTAAGTTCCACCCTAGTATACAACTGTTAAAATGTTCTCTAAGTAGACAATACATGCAATTAAATATACAGCTCGGCAAATCTGAAACACAGCATTGCTTTTTACCCGACTGCCAAGAAGGGTTTTGTGTTTCACGCGTAACTGGGTATGTGGATTTCTTTATACCCTAGAAACATCCCAACGGCTGGATGGATTTTAATGAATGAGGTCTCTATCGATTTGTCTTAACCATCCGATCGTTATAGGCTAGGTTTTTTATATAATTCAAAATCAAAATGGCGGCCGTAAAATAAAAAATGTCGGTAGAGACGATTTTTTTTTTTTTTTTTTTTTTTTTTTTTTTTTTTTTTTTTTTTTTTTTACGCACCATAGTGGGCGCACATTACGCACATATCATTGGATAGGTCTTTCAAAATGAAGATGATGTTTCATTGGCTATTTTACAGTCAGAAGCTCCGTTTAAATATTACACAACCTGCAAATTGTGTAGGTAGGATCTCTAGCTTTACTGCAACTCAAACCTTCATAGACATCTATGGGCCTCATCAAAACAGTGTTTATAGATAGGAACTAACAATTAAACACCACTTTAAATGTCATCAATACAAGTAAATAAAAAAATAGGTAATTAATATAAAAATAGTTTCACATTGATGAGAAATAATTAATTAGTTCGCTTTTTACGCAGTCGGGTTTTTTGATTTTTTTAAATTTAATTTTTACTTGTTTTTTGGCTTTGTTTTGTGAGGTGTTCGTTAACCGAACATGTGTTCATTATCCGAACATAAAAATCTCACGCTAAAGTGTTCGTTAACCGATTTGTTCGTAAACAGAACAGTTCGTTAACCGATCACCCACTGTAATTTGCGGAGTTCTTAATTAAAAAAAATGATCTTTTCAAAACATATGACAAACAACATTGTACACAATACCCTGCAATCAGAATTAAAAAATAATAAAAATTGGAAGAAAAATGAGCAGGTTTGCTAAACATAGCTTCACTGCGCATGCGGGAATGCAATCAAAATATATTTTGCATAATGTATTAGCTAAGTGTATAGAGAAAGGTTTGTGAAAGTCTCAAAAACATAGCTTGAAAATTCTAAACATTATCGTCGATAGATTAACCCTTTATCTACTGACGGTACTTATAAGTACCATTAAAATAAATTGTTATAAAATTCATTTAATTCATCGATTAGTAGCAATACTGTTTAGAATGAGTTATAGATACATTATTTTATCCTGTTCCAAAAGCATTATTGGTTACACAAAACAGAAATATTTTTAAAAGGACGATTTCTTTTGCCTCTTGCGTCTTTTTAGCTTTCCAGTGCTGAGGGGGAGGGGGGGGGGTGGATTTTTCAATTCGGAAGTATTTCTATATTTTTATTATAAGAACATTATATTTGTACATTTCCCAATCCTACAAAATACTAAAAAAAAATATTTAAAATAAAAGATTTGAGTAGGGTTATATTGCACAAAATCCCTATAAATTAAAATTTAATTAATCCTTCTAAATCCATCAATACTTCTAAAATCCTTCTTAAATTTATTAAATGATTGAGTAAATCTTCTAATTTTGTTTAAAGAATTCGCGAAAAATGCTTTAGAAGATAAAATGTTCATGAATTCATAATTCAATTCATAAAGGGTTAAGCTCAAAATCCGTTGTTCCAAAAAGGAAGCAATAAGATCAGGCTTTGTATAAAGTGTTGTCAGATTGGAGACTTTTTTGTCCCCAGATTTTTGATTGTCACCACTTTTTTGTAATAGAAATATTCGGCCTATTTAAAAATAGATTAAAAATTCTGAAAAAAAAGGCGAAGTATACTATTTTAAAAAAGTGATGACAGTCAAATAATCTGAATTAAAAAAGTCCCTAATCTGGCAACGCTGTTTGTATCCAAATATATTAGGTTGAGCAAAAAGTTCTGGGAAATTTTTAATCTAACAGTTATCTGAATTTGTATTGTATATATGAGTATTAGTGGTATATCTGCAGGAATTCAGGAATTTCGTCTCCAAAATGCCTATTGAACAGTATGATTGCCGTGTGTTGATCCGGCATTATTGGAGAAAAGGTCTAACGATTCTGAAATCCGTCGGTGAGTTTGCACAGTTGGACGGCGTCGAAATTCTTCCACACCCGCCTACAGTCCAGACGTGGCTCCATCCTATTATGGCCTATTTCGATCAATGCAGCACCTTTTTCAAGGGTCATCGATTTGAATCCTTTAATGAAGTTGAAGAATCATGTCAAGAGTTTTTCAATTCCTACGAGCCGCCATGGTACTTCCAGCAAATTCAATTTCTGGCGGAACGATGGAAGAAAGTCATAGGCTATGATGGTCTTAATAGTCCTTGTTGCTTTGCTTTTGTTGTTAATTTGCGCATAACAACGCAATTTTCACAAATTCCCCAGAACTTTTTGCTCAACATACTAGTAACGTGTTGTATACACTATCTTGACACTAATCAACAGATATTTGGATACAGCTCCTATATTTTTGCTTCCTTTTGGGAACATCAGATTTCGAGCTTATTCTATCCGCGATAGTTTTCGGAATTTTCAAGCTGTGTCTTTGAGACTTTCACAAAAGTTGCTCTATACACTTAGCTAATACTTTATGCACATTATAGTTTGATTGCATTCACGCATGTGCAGTGAAGCATTTTTTAGTAAACCTGCTGATTTTTCGTCCAATTTTTATTATTTTTTAATTCTGATTGCAGGGTATTGTGTACAATGTTATTTGTCATATTTTCAGAAAAGAACATTTTTTTATATTAAGTACTCTGCAAATTACAAGCAAAAAACTTTAGGACTGTTTTTATAAAAACGTTAATTTCTCTACTAATATACATGCTATCCTCATAAAAATGAACACAGTTTATTCTAATAAGCCTCGTAATCATGTTCAACAGTTTGAACGCTTTTGCTACGTTTGTTTTTACAGGGTTATCCGAAAGATATTCGTTCTTTTTCAATTTGTTGACGATCCCCTATGGGGTTCCGGAAAATTTTTCGCGTAAATATAGGACCTATACTATTTTGTTTACACACCTGGATTTAAGGGTAATTCCTCATGTATTTTTCTAGATATTTAAAAAAACGTATAAAATCGCAAGTGACCAATCATCATTGTCCATATAGTGTATTTGACAGTATTATTGTTTGGATTGCTTTTAGAAAATTATTATTTATAATTTTAATTCATTTATTAGCCATCCACACGGTATTTGTCTTATCATAAAAGGGCGTACTAATAATTGTTAACGAACAATCTTCCCCTTTAGAATAACTGTATTAATCTTGTGGCGTGTGTTCTTAAAGAACCTTTGAAAAATGCTACTGCGTTGATTTGTACGCGAAGCATCCACTTGCTTTTTTAGTTCACTACTGACGGATGAGTAGTAATTAGATAACTGGAAAGAATATGTGACAGTTCAATTGATAACACAGCTTACCGCAAGCATAAATTTTAACAGCTCATATATCAACGACTAAGGTTGAAATCCAGTGTTTGCGCTTTTAACACTTTCCAACAAAGTTGCAAAGTGTTTATCATTTCGCTTTGTCTGTCCGTCTGTCCACGCTCTAATTCCCGTAAATATACTCGGATTTTCATGCAATTGAAATATGTTAATGATGCTTACCATAGCATGTTTGGTATTGTATATGAAGTGTGTAGCATTAATACTTCATTTACAGGGCCACTCAAAAGAAGTCCTTTAGATTATGGTATATGCGGAAAAATCGTTTGCAGAATAATTTAATGACATTAAGCTATTTCAAATGTATTGAAACTGATATTAATCATTGAATTTCATTACAAGATTATTACGACAGAGTAGGGCATGCATACCATTTATCGTTCATTTACAGGGACACACAAAAGAAATCAGTTACAGTACTGTCTTTTTTCAGCAATAATTGCTACAAATGTGCGTTTTCAATTTCGGTATGCGCTTTTAAATGTAACAAATTTTTTTGCATGTTACTCGTTGTATATATAGGGCTGCTCAAAGAATTCGGATAATTTTCCGACTGTGGATTGGAATTGCTGAATTTGGAATTTCAAATGTGTTATGCATTTCCAAATGGTTCAATTAAGACAACCTATTTCAACTTATTAACCCTTTATCTACTGACGGCACTTATGAGTACCGTTAAAATAACTTGTTATAAAATTAATTTTTAATACATCGTTTAGTTGTAGTTTAGAATGAGTTATAGATGCATTACTTTATCTTATTCCAAAAGCATTATGGATTACACAAAACAAAACAATTTTTAAAAGCATAATTTCTTTTGCCTTTGCATCTTTTCAGCTTTCTTTGCGTTGGGGGCGGGGGGGGGGGATTTTTCAATTCGGAAATATTTCTATATTTTTATTGTAAGAATATTACATTTGTACATTTCCTAATTCTACAGAATAGTAAAAAAAAATATTTAAAATAAAAGATTTGAGTGGGGTTATAAATATTGCACGAAATTCCTATTAATTCAAATTTAATGAATCCGTCTAAATCCTTCAATCCTTCTAAAATCCTTCTAAAATTTATTAAATGATGATGTAAATCTTCTAATATAATTGACACAATTCACGAAAAATTCTTTAGAAAATAAAATTTACATGAATTCATAATTCAGTACATAAAGGGTTAGACGGTGAAGTTTTGTTACATTATTCTGAATGTTTTGGAAAGTGTTTGACACTATATTCATGGCGCTTGATTTTTCTTTCTTGTTCCTAATGTTACGAAAAAAAGTTGACCTTTCATCTCATAATAATAATACAAATATACATAAAGTTATAAATGTTAACACATTTCAACAGTTTTCCGTCCAATGTAATTTCTTTACAATATAACCACAGGGGGGGGAATTTTTCAAACCATTCGGAAGGCTGTAACATCATGAAGGGGTCTCAGGACTCTTAAAGCTCTAAAATTTTCGAAATTTTAATTTTTTTTTATGTTAAACTTCTATGTTTTCTGAACTTTTTGATATAATTCTTATTTTGAAATTCCTATTAGAACAAAAGTTATGGCATTTAGAATTATACTCGCTCAATAGCTGAAGCGGTGTTTCCAAAATTTTAAGTCATTTTTCTCCAAACGACGTTTTTGGGCATAACGCGCATGATATCTCAAAAACTTCCGAATCTTTTTTCATGAAATTTTCAAAACACATATTCCATGTTAGTCTGTATAAACTGAACCTAAAATTTCCTTTATATTGTAAAAATAAAATATTTTTTAGGGGTTTATATTGGTGAAATTTTCTAAATTTTGCATTAGCTAAGTACAACTTTGTATTAAAAATATAAAAATGCTTTAAATACAAATTTATTTAGGTTCAGTGTAATTATTATAATCTGAGGTATAAGTAGGTACCAAAATTTCCATTCTAGTTGCAAAATTTATTTTGTAATCGTGCGCATAAGCTGTTATGCCGATTTTCTGCTCGTCAAATGTCTGGCAGTTTTGAGCCCCCTGTAAATGCTAATTCTGCATCTTTCAATTTTTCAAATATTTGAAATGAAAGAATATACTTGTATCTTTCATTCCCATTTAAAATTGTGTCTTAATACCAAATACATTTTAAGCAATTAAATGTTGAAAATGGTTCTCTTTCTTCATTTTTTCCAATTTTAAGAGTCCTGAAACCCCTTAAAATACACTTGCAATAATTTTTTCCCATTGGCCGTAATGTAACATAAAACTTTTGACTGTCCCTGTAATTAAATTATACATCCGATTTTCATGAAATTTGAAATGACTCGACAAAATTTTGCAACAATTATATATTTAAAACTTCAGACCATTCGGTTGGGTAGTTTTTGCTCTGTTATATGCGGACAGACAGACGGACGGACTGAACGACGACTATAGATGCTACGTATCTATCTATATTATAAAGGACAAACATATCTGTGCGTAACGCATACGTCATTTTGCGAATGGCAACACTTTGAAATTTGAATTAAAATTTCGGTTTTGCAATTATATCTACGGCAAATTTTTAAACTTCTAAACATCGCACATTTTAAATTTTAACACCATCGTATAAGGAAAAATATGCTCTTTTAAATGCAATTTGTTTGAAAGCTGCATCTCAATTTATTTTTGAGATATTAATTTTTTTGTAGTTTTTAATACCAATTTTGTAATTGTGGCAACTGAGGTACTTACATTTATATTGAAAGTAAAGGGAAAATAGTCATGGTTTATTATTTTTTATTGATTATATCCTTATTGATGCCATTTTCACAATACAAATAAAAGTAACTTTTTTATAATTTTTGAACAGAAAATGATGTCAGACATTTAAAAAAAAAACACACATTCTTCTTCATAAATCAGTTACATTTCAATATTTTTACATTACGCTAATACTGAGTTTGAGACGCTAGGCAAAATGATTCAGTGAGTAAAAATGATGTCATATTTAAAATAAAACCATCTTTTATTTTGATAAAACTAAATATTTGACCGATACTAAATGGCCAATACTATGCAACTAAAGGCAAATTTCTGAAATATTTTTTCGCCGGTATTGAGATTAGAACTTAAAGTTTGTGCGAATGTTCACATGAAAAGTTGCATCGGACAAACGTGACTTTAAGTTTAGAACTACATTCATTAATAATCTATTGCGCGTTAAAATACTTTCAAATTGTGAATTTGAGTGGTGCGTATGTAAATTATTAGAATTGAAAATAACGTACAATTTAGATTTCATGGTGGAAAATTTTATGATGTGACAAAGCGAAATCCTTTTTACTGATTTTTCTTCCCATAAAAACAAACATAAAAATCTCAATCGAAAAATTCATCATAATTACTCATCTTGATTACGTATTCTAATAGAGTTTAATTTTCCAATATTTTAAGCAGTTGAAGTTTGTGGAAATAATATTTTAGTAATTTTAGATTAAAAATAATTAATTATTTTAAGAGTGAGACAGCCAATGTTAGATGAATTTTTTATTGTAATTATTTTTGTAGGTTTATTATAAATTCGATCTGACAGTTCCTTTCTAACATTTTAGTTCGTCGAATTTCGACGGGTTCCAACTCGTTTATATAATTACGAATGCACCTAAAAACTACTAGTCGTTGGGGGCAATGAATTTATGTATAAAGAGGAGGAGACATGTAGTATATTCTCTACTAATTGTGAGTGAAGTAACTGAGGAGTTTGTCACAAGATGGCGGTTGTTTTTTTATATCGGCTCGACAGTTTCTGATTATTGCCGAGGTAAATTTCCATCAGTAACTTTGTATAGAAAAGTTTGCCTTATTTAAGCGCTTTATTCATGGACAATTTAGCTCAGAAATTAGTTAATATTTCTTTTTGTTTTTACTGGTGTCAGTTTACGCAAGTATTAAAAGTTTTCTTACTGACATTGACAAGAGGTTGTCTAGGTTGTCACACTATGCCGGAAACACACGGCATGACTACCACCGGAGTAAACTTCCACCAGTAAAAATGAATAGCTATTTTGGCCATTATTTATGACAGAAATTTTGAGTTAAGAAGGCGTTTAAATAAAGGGAAAATTTCTATTTAAATTTACTGGTGCGAATTTGTCCTGGTTGTAATTAACACCTGCGAAAGCGGTTACAGTTGAAGATTCTCTATTTTAAGGCTAAGTCCGTTCCTCGTCATTAATAGTTCCATGTTGGGGGCCATCGTAATACTTACCCATCAAGGATATGTATAATATAAAATATGAAAATAAAACATGTTAGAAATTGAATAATGATTTACCGAAATTGCAAGACATGGTGAAATAATTACAGCTGTGTTTCAAGATTGCATTTGATAGATGAAATCTTATTTTATCTGAGTGAAAACCAACTACCCATTTTTCCCTCTCTTTTCACGTGCAGAGAGAAAAAAAAAGGAATTTCCAACATCTGGTATACATAAAAGTGTTGCACAACGAGAAGCAATAAGAAAGACTAATGAACTGAAAACTTTTCTTCCTTTTTTAGTCAGTCTCTAAATATATGCCCTAAGCAAAACACGCAGTGTGTCTGCGCTCTGAAAGTTAATTAAATATATAACTTTGAATGTAAATTTAATTTTAACTTTATCTATGTGCTTTTAATTAAATAGTGTAGTCCTGTGATCCTGTGCCCTCTTTTGTTACTGAGTGGAATATTTTCATGCTGATTCACTTTGGATTTTATAGCAGGTTGGATTACCCTACGCGGATTCAATCAACGCTGAAAATAAAGGTAGGAGCATGCCAATTTTATCTTTCTCCTTTTCTGTGAAGATGTTAAAAGGGAAAACATTATTTTCTAAATATAATTCATGAAGAGAAGCTCAGTTATTTAACTGCCGTGATTTCACAATAAAAATTCAATAGATTATGAGACTGAATGAAGGCTGTGAACACGGCAAGTTACCGCTCTCTTCTATTTAAACTATTGTGACAATAAATGAAAATAAACGAAAACTCTTGAAAGTTAAGAAACTAAAATAAAAGAAATCTTTTAAAGATAAAACAATGGCCTCCTCCCTAAAAGAAAACTTTAATATCGAAAAATTAAATCCGCATAACTATGCCCAATGGAGTTTTAAAACCCAGATGCTCCTAATGAGGGAAGATTTATTTAATTATACACAGGATGACCCCCCAACACCACTAACTACTGAGTGGACTAAGCGAGATAATCGTGCTAGGGCTACAATTATATTAACTTTAGAAGACTCACAACTTATTTATGTGAAAAATGAAACGACAGCCAAGACAACTTGGAATGTTTTAAAAACTATACACGAGCGCGCAAACCTTTCGAGCAAATTATATTTACTCAGAAAGTTATACAGTATAAAACTCGGGGAAAACGGAGATATGATAAATCATATCGTAAAAATACTAGAAACAGCCGACAGATTAAAGGCGATAGGGGAAGAAATTAAGGACACGCATTTATCCGCGTTACTTTTATGCTCCCTCCCACCGAGTTATGATACTTTGATTATCGCACTTGAAGCGAGAAATGAAGAGGAGTTAAACTCTGAATTTATAAAAGGAAAATTGACCGATGAGTATCAAAGAAGACAAGATAGCTCGAATAATACGTCGCGCGAAAATGCGTACAAAGCAGAAAAAAATAATACTAAACCACAATATCGCAAACAAGAACAAAATATGTTTTGTACATATTGTAAAAGACGAAATCACATAAAATTAAATTGTTGGTTCCTTAAGAATAAAAATTCAAATTCTAAAAACCAAACAATGAATAAAGGGAGACAGAATGCTGCATTATGTTCTGAAACGAACAAAATCACTCCGGAAGTAGAAGAACAAACAAACACACAGACTCTGGGGAATAGTAGCAAAGAAAACAAAACCACTTTAGATACAAAGGTGTCTCAAAACAATTGTTCCTTTTACGCGAACATTGAAAATAAATCTACCTGGATAATTGATTCAGGGAGCTCTTCACACCTTTGTAACGACATAAACCTATTCAGTGACATTGATACAAATAATAAGAACACAGTCACGATTGCAAACGGAAAAATTCTTGCTTCACACGGGACAGGCACAATAAAATTACAAACACAATCAAACGACATTACTTTAAATGAAGTTTTGTACGTGCCAGAAATACAGTCAAATTTAATGTCTGTTAATAAAGCAGTGAAGCATGGGTGTAAACTCATTTTTGAAAACGAAACCTGTAAATTAATCCAAAACGGCATAACCTTTATAGAAGGGAAAATTAAAGGTAATTTATATGAAGTAGACCTTTACAAACATAAACAAGTAAACTATGCGAATTTAGCTCATCAATGCAAGAATAAAAACTGTATTGAACTCATGCATAGGAGATTCGGACACAGAGATATAAATGCTTTAAAGCAACTGCAAACTAAAAGTTTAGCAACAGGTTTTAATATGGAAAATTGTAAACATGAAGTAATATGCGAAAGTTGCATAAAATGTAAATTAACAAATGCTCCGTATCCTAAACAAGCTACAAACAAAGCTAGTAAAATTCTCGATTTGATTCATTCTGATGTATGTGGCCCGATGCCAACAGAAAGTATGGGAGGAAAGAAATTCTTTCTCACATTTACTGATGATTTCAGTAGATTTACAATGGTATTTCTTTTATCAAAGAAAAGTGAAGTCATCACTAAACTAAAAGAGTACGTAGCCATAACGAAAAATAAATTCGGTCGCAATATAAAGGAATTAAGAACTGACAACGGCGGGGAATATACCAGTGATGAGATAGAAAATTACTTAAAAGAAGCAGGTATACACCATCAGCTAACCGTGCCAAATTCTCCAGCTCAAAACGGTGTTTCGGAGAGGAAGAATCGTACACTAGTTGAAATGACGCGATGCCTGTTATCGGAAGCGAAACTACCTCAGAAGTTTTGGGGTGAAGCTCTAAATACAGCGGTATACTTAACTAATCGACTCCCCACGAAAGCTCACAATTCTACTCCATACCAATTATGGACAAATAAAATACCGGATTTAAGCAACATTAGAATGTTTGGCTGCAAAGCTTACGCTTATCTCGACAAATCCCAAAGAGGAAAACTTGATGATAAAGCGATTGAAGGAATTTTTGTCGGTTACGACAATAGATCTAAAAGTTATAGGATCTATACTGGTAATAATAAAATTATACGAGCAAGAACCGTCAGATTTCTAGAAAACTTTAATTCAAACACAACACCAAATTTAAATCTGAAAAATGATAGCGAAGTTCAGAAACAACCCGAAAAAGCAGGGGAAAATTCCTCAGAAATTATAATAAGTATGCAGGAAGAAAAACAAACAGACAGTGAGGAAAATACAACAAATGAACCTAGAAGATCACAAAGATCGAATAGAGGTGTTCCACCAGACAGACTCGCATACATTACTAAAGAAAATAAAATTATAGAGCCGAAAAATTTCGAAGATATTAAAAATCTAAACAATCCACATGAGAAAAACCAATGGTACGAAGCAACTAGTGAAGAAATTGCTTCATTAATAAAAAAAAACATGTGTAAACTATTTATAAAATGCATATCCAAGGATAACTATGTTACTGAAATTTAATAGGCTTTGTCGCACTATTGCATTCTAAGTACATACCAAATTTCAAGCCTCTATCTCAATTTGTTCAGTAGATAGAGTGTTTAAAATCGTGGCTTGATGACGGCATAAACTTTAAATGCTCTATTACTAAACTTGCGTAAAAGAAACATACCTATAACTCCAAAAGTGATAATCCTATTGCCTATCAGTTTACTGCGTCGGATTAAGCGTCTCATTTCCAATTAAAATACATCTTTGAATTGAAATTTGAATGAAATACAGGGTCATGAAAAATCGAAGAGTGTGGAAATTATGATTACGAATATCTCGGCAACTAATCATCCGATCGACTTCATTCTTTATGCAAAATTTATGTTTTTTTATCGTCTTTTATATTCACTCTTTAATATAAATAACTTCGAAAAATTTTGCATACCTTTTATCGGAACGCAAATTTCGAGAGTACAAAAAAATATTTCCGGATAATCCAGGATAATAAAATTCAATAGGCTTCTTCTCATACTTACATACTAAGTACACACCAAATTTCAAGTCTCTATCTCAATTTGTTCGGAAGATAGAGCGCTTACACACAGACACACAGACAGAAAGACGGGCGGCAATTTTTCTTTTCTAAAAATATGTTTTTCGGAATTTCCAGTGTCTGTCATTTGTAAATCCGTCAAAAAAAAAAAAAAAAAAAAAATCGATTTTCAAAACGATTACAATATTTACCTTATAGTACGTATGCTGGGTAAGTAAAAAGAAAAATTAAAGAAAATAAAAAAGCATTCGTTGCGTGTTTTTCGAAGACCAAATTGCAATTCATCAACTTGTCCCATTCTACTGCAAACTTTTAAACAGAGGTCTCAATCAAGAATTCTAACTTGCTCACATCAGCCGG
Organism: Maratus speciosus; assembly: GCA_963932465.1. NCBI lineage: Eukaryota > Metazoa > Arthropoda > Arachnida > Araneae > Salticidae > Maratus > Maratus speciosus. Next base: position 217,438,376 of record OZ010799.1, on the reverse strand, counting down.
TATACTTAACTGAAATGGTACTTAATCAATCTCTTATGAAGTTATTTGAAGCTCAGGTAATAAAATCTTTGTTTCATGCTATTTCTGAGTTGAAAGAATTCGGGTATTGTGTTCGCATTGTGTAATTAGCATCAAGTTTTTTCTAGGATTTGATTTAGCGGTCGGATTTGATTTGTCGGCCTGTAATTGTTCATAATCTTACCAAAAGAACTTGAGCGTTTATCTCATAATACTAATACAAATATAAATAAAGTAATCAATATTACACATTTCATAATTTTTCCGACCCACGTAATTTCTTTACAATGTAACCACTGGAAAAAAAAAATGAAAGAAAAAAAGGGCATTTATCGCGTGTATTTCGAAGACCGAATGACAATTCATCAACTTGTTCCATTCTATTACAAACTTTTAAACAGAGGTCTCACTCAAGAATTCTAACTTGATCACATCAGCCGGTATACTTAGCTGAGATGGTACTTAATCAATCAGAACGAAACTCCGTTTTATATACTATCCGTAGATATATTAGTCGAGGGGATTGGGCCGATAGCACCCGAGATAAGTAGGCGCCGCTGGCGGTAAAAAGTGGAACTAAAATATGTAAGGCTATGGTGCACAATATGAAAGAATGGTCAAAGGGATGTCGGCAAAAGTTGGAAAAGTGCTCTCCGGGTGAAAAGGGCGGAGGTTAAAAAATTGTTTAAAATACACAAGTTAGAGCCCGGAGGAGTAAATAAATTAAGACTTTTTGAAAATTTTATGATTTGCCGTGTGGTCTGAGGTATTCAGTTATACGTATGCGAAAATTCATGTCTCCAACTTAATTAGGGTCTCTCTTAGAAAGAATTGCTTAAAATACATATGTGGTGGCTCAAAGGGTTAAACGTAAGACCTTTTTCAAGATTTTATGATTTGTTGCCTGGCCTCAGGGGTTCTGCTATAAGTATGTAAAATTTCAAATCTCCAATTTAATAAAGGACTCAGTTAGACAGAATTGCTTAAAATACGCATGTCGGAACCCAAAGGGTTAAATGTAAGATTTTTTCAAAATTTTATGATTTGTCGTATGATATGTGGTGTTCAGCTATAAGTATGCAATTCACGCCTCCAACCTAAATAGGGGCTCACTTAGAAAGAATTGTTTAAAATACACATGTGGGAGCTCAAAGGGCTAAATGTACGGTTTTTCAAAATTTTACGGTTTGTCATTTGATGCGAGGTGTTCAGCTATAAGTATGCAAAATTTCACGCCTCCAACCTAAATAGGGCCTCACTTAAAAAGAATTGTTTAAAATACACATGTGGGAGACCAAAGGGTTAAATGTACGATTTTTCAAAATTTTATGATTTGTCGTTTGATGTGAGGTGTTCAGCTATAAGTATGTAAAATTTAACGCCTCCAACCTAATTAGGGGCTCACTTAGAAAGAATTGTTTAAAACACACATGTGACAGCCCAAAGGGTTAAATGTACGACTTTTTCAAAATTTTATGATTTGCCGTATGATGTATGGTATTCAGCTATAAGTATGCAAAATTCCAAGTCTCCAACGTGTATAGTTTCTCAGAACGGGCTCTGTGACAGACGGACAGAGGAGCGAGACGAATAGGGTTTCGTCAGTTGAACGAAACCCTAAAAAAGGGCATATCATAATTAAAAATGCATTTCGAGCAATCATTACTAATATACAGTAATTCGGATACAATATAGTATCTGAAATCTTTTCAAATACACAGCAAACAATTTCCCGTATACCATTATGAACGGAATTCTTTTGTGTGGCCCTGTAAATGAACAATAACTATTCCTTGCACTCCATATTCAACAGAATGCATATTTTAGTGGACTTCATAAATTAATATCAATTTTACTGTGCTTGAAAGAGTGTAACACCATTAAAAATCATTTGAAACGATTTTTTCCCATTGGCCGTAATGTAACGGAAAACTTTTGACTGTCCCTGTAAATGAACTAAAGATGCTACAAACTTCATTTGAAATAGGGAACGTGCTATGGTAGTGGTCACTAACATTCAAAAATTTCAGAACGATCCGAGCATATTTACGAGAGTTAGAGTGTGGACAGACGGCCAGATGGACAGACGGACGAACAAACCGAAGTCATAGACACTTTTCAACTTTGTTGGAAAGTGTTAAAAAGGCATTCATCACGTGTTTTTCGAAGACCGAATGACAATTCACCAACTTGCTCCATTCTATTCCAAACTTTTAAACAGAGGTCTCACTCAAGAATTCTGCCTTGCTCACATCAGCCGGCATACTTAACTGGGATGGTACTTAATCAATCTCATATGAAGTTATTTGCAGCTCAGGTAATAAAATCTTTGTCTCGTGTTATTTCTGAGTTGAAAGAATTTGGGTATTGTGTTCGCATTGTGTAATTAGCATCAAGTTTTTACTTGGATTTGATTTAGCGGTCGGATTTGATTTGTCGGTCTGTAACTTTTCATAATCTTACCAAAAGAACTTGAGCGTTTATCTCATAATAATAATACAAATATAAACAAAGTAATTAATATCAACATATTTCATAATTTTTCCGATCCACGTAACTTCTTTACAATGTAACCACTGGGAAAAAAAGAAAAATGAAAGAAAAAAAAGGCATTCATTGCGTGTTTTTCCAAGACCGAATGACAATTCATCAACTTGTTTCATTCTATTGCGAACTTCTAAACAGAAGTCTCACTCAAGAATTCTGCCTTGCTCACATCAGCCGGTATACTTAGATGAGATGGTACTTAATCAATCTCCTATGAAGTTATTTGCAGCTCAGGTAATAAAATCTTTGTCTCATGTTATTTCTGAGTTGAAAGAATTCGGGTATTGTGTTCGCATTGTGTAATTAGCATCAAGTTTTTACTTGGATTTGATTTAGCGGTCGGATTTGATTTGTCGGTCTGTAACTTTTCATAATCTTACCAAAAGAACTTGAGCGTTTATCTCATAATAATAATACAAATATAAACAAAGTAATTAATATCAACATATTTCATAATTTTTCCGATCCACGTAATTTCTTTACAATGTAACCACTGGGAAAAAAAGAAAAATGAAAGAAAAAAAAGTCATTCATTGCGTGTTTTTCCGAGACCGAATGACAATTCATCAACTTGTTTCATTCTATTGCGAACTTCAAAACAGAGGTCTCACTCAAGAATTCTGTCTTGCTCACATCAGCCGGTATACTTAGATGAGATGGTACTTAATCAATCTCCTATGAAGTTATTTGCAGCTCAGGTAATAAAATCTTTGTCTCATGTTATTTCTGAGTTGAAAGAATTCGGGTATTGTGTTTGCATTGTGTAATTAGCATCAAGTTTTTACTTGGATTTAATTTAGCGGTCGGATTTGATTTGTCGGTTTGTAACTTTTCATAATCTTACCAAAAGAACTTGAGCGTTTATCTCATAATAATAATACAAATATAAACAAAGTAATCAATATCAACATATTTCATAATTTTTCCGATCCACGTAATTTCTTTACAATGTAACCACTGGAAAAAAAAGAAAAATGAAAGAAAAAAAGTTCATTCATTGCGTGTTTTTTCAAGACCGAATGACAATTCATCAACTTGTTTCATTCTATTGCAAACTTTTAAACAGAGGTCTCACTCAAGAATTCTGCCTTGCTCACATCAGCCGGTATACTTAGCTGAGATGGTACTTAATCAATCTCCTATGAAGTTATTTGCAGCTCAGGTAATAAAATCTTTGTCTCATGTTATTTCTGAATTGAAAGAATTCGGGTATTGTGTTCGCATTGTGTAATTAGCATCAAGTTTTTACTTGGATTTGATTTAGCGGAATTGCCTGGCAGGTTGTTGGCGCGCGCCATGCCAAAAAAATATTTTTTTTGTGTATTCGTAAATACCATGCATAGTTGGAATACTTTTCTTAGAACCCCAATTTATGACAAAAGTAAACACCAAGAATGTATTCATTAATTGGTATTTTAATTAATTTCGTGTTTTCATTAGCTTGGAAAATTCATTAATTTCCTGTTTTCATCAATTTAAAGAATTCATCAATTTCAACCATTCATTAATTTAGATGTTTTGGAGCGTTCATCAGTTTAGCGTTTTCTCTAACTTGAATTTTTTGACATGGTATCATTAAGCTAGCCTTGCAAGCGATTAGGCGTTAATTATAGATTAAACTGATGTAGGAACAATGAGGAAAAAAAAGATGTTTGTATTAAATACTTTTTAAGCACTAATAGTCTGACAAAACGCTGATGCATGGAATGTAAGCGGAAAACAAATCAGCTTAGCAAGCTTTATATAATAAGTATAAGAGTAAAAATAGTTTTAAAAAAAAAATACTCTTGTATAAGCATTCAATGTTCATTATGAAAGTAATGCCTAATTTTTTTTTTTACAACAATTCATGTTTTCTCCCTAAAATTTACGTTACAATACATTAATTAGGCATGGTCACGGAAAACGATTATGAAAAATTCACTTTTTTTTTACGCTTGACAGAAAGTGAAAACTATTGGATTTGTTTTAAAATTTTATACCTATAGCTCTGTTTCCAGTGGGCTACTTTTTTTAAATTCAGATTTCTTGAGTGACACCGCTTTTTTGAAATAGTAAAATTCGCGTAATTTAACCCTATTTAATGACGTATTAATTAAGGCGAGAACAAGGGGAATTTTACCATTTCAGAAAAGTGGTGCCAATCAAGAAATCTGAATTTAAAAAAATTAGCTCACTGGCAACACTGTCTGTTCCTTTTTTTAAGATAAGGCAACAGGAAAAAAAATGAAACATCATTTCAGTGTTGCCAGATTGGACAACACTGATTTTTTTGTCCGCTGATTGTTGATTGTCACCGTTTTTTTGAAACAGAAATATTCGCCCAATTTAAAAAGAGATTAAAAATTCTGAAAAAAATAAGCGAAATATTCTATTTTTAAAAAGTGGTGACAGTCAAATAATCTGAATTAATAAGTCCCCAATCTGGCAACACTGCATCATCATTTAAACTATATTTCTAGAACTTAAAAATTGATTTTTCACCGTATAATCGTAAGTTGATTAATCTTAATTAATTGATGCGGAAGTTGTTTTTTTTTTAAATATTACTGCTTCATTTTTATTTATAATTCTTCTGGTTTATTATGTGTAAAATGTTCATTGTTGCAGTTTATCAGCAATTTGGTCTATTGCGGTGAGCGTTTATTGGTGCATCATTAACTCATTAACAACTCATGAACAGTTTGCACGAAAATCAGTCATTTAACTCATACGAAAATTTTGAATATGTAAACCTGTATTTTAGTACGAAAAATTTCATGTTCCAGTAGAGCGCCGATTATCGGAACTCCAATTAACCGTACATTCAATTATCCGAACTTTCAATTATCCGAACAGCCTATTTCTCCCAAACATTTTTTAAATCGAACTCTCAATTATCCTTTGGCTTGGAATGAAATTTTAAATAAAGGAAAAAAACTACTAGTAGATCAGAAAATGAGGAATGTAAAACAATAAAGAAGATTAAACAATAAAGAAAGAATCCTAAGCTATGAAGAAAATGAAATTAACGAGTGGTTAAATAGTAAAGTACAAACCCTGAATATCAGATTTTAAATGATGATGAGACTTGAATGAGATTCATGATGAAAAAGAAATTGAAGAAAATGAAAACAAATGCTCACTTTGCTCTCTCTGGTCACATTACCCCTTCCCCTACATTCTGTCAAGCGGTCTCTGGCAAATCACTTAGCTGGGCAAACGTCTCTGACAGCAGTAATTAACTATTAAAAATTCTTTTCCAAAATTGTATATATCATAGAATAATTTATAATACAAAGTATAAAATGTAAGAAAAATAACATGCAAATTCTGTCAGATGATGTAATGTGTATACTTATTTTTTTTTATTTTTAAAATCTTCCATCGTTTAGAATATTTTAAATATTTATTTATTTTTGTATTTACGATTACTTTCAAGTTCCTCTCATCTATAGATTCTCCGACAATTATATCAAATTTGTCTGTAAGAAATAAAGTAAATACTAAACGCGAAAAAAAAAGCATTTAAAGACAAATTTGAGCAATAGTATTATTATTTTACCCAGTATACGTTATTTTTACTGAAAGAAAAAAACATACCGTCTTCATTTGAAACGAATAGGTAGTCATTTTCTGAATCCCTAAACTTGAAATATAGATTTCCGAGTTATGCGAATAAGGTAAACAAGTAAACTGAATAGACGAAATGATCGAGAATTTCTAGTCTGTAGCTTTCTCGGTGGTAAAACGAGTATCCTGAATCTTTTGAATTGTGAGAAATTATCACTTGATTTCTAAAATTAATTCATAAACTAGAATTACCGTTATTAAAACTCTCTTCTTCTGTTCAGATTTATTCGCAGATATTTTTAAATAACTTTGACCATGATAATGTAGGAAAACAGTCTTGAATTTTAACAGAGATAACTAGAACACTCTAGTACAGGAAACTATAATTTATAAGGATGACACAGAGCAATTTTTTCTGGAGTCACAATCCATTTACTAGATGCCAGTCGTAGAATTTTCTTTCAGTGTTTTGAATTGGGGCGCTGCCATCGAAATACTCAAACCTTGAGGACACGAGCTGTGACGTCATAACCAATCGGCCGACTTCTGGCTACTGTTGGAATTCACACAGGAAAATTTTGAATAGCAATTTTCTTTTCTTTTATATATGGAATATCTATCATCTTATAAAACAATAATAACTATTTAAACTTACTGGTGAGAATTCGGAATCCTCTCAATAAAAAATCAGGTGCAAAATGCCACAGTGTTGTCGCATGTGGCTGATTGTTTATTGGGGGATTCCAAATTCTCACAAGAAAGTTTAAATAGTTATTATTGTTTTATAAGATGAGGGATATTCCATAAATAAAATAAAAGAAAATTGCTATTCAAAAATTTCCGGTGTAGCTTAAACTGTAGAGAGAAGTCGGTCGGTTAGTGATGACGTCACTACTCGTGTCCTCTTGCCTTGAGTATTTCGGTGGCAGCGATTGGGGCAGTGTTGCCAGATTAGGGAATTTTTTGTCCCCAGATTGTTGATTGTCACCGCTTTTATGAAATAGAAATATTCGACCTATTTAAAAACAGAATACAAATTCTGATAAATAGGGCGATATACTATTTTAAAAAAGTGGTGACAGTCAAATAATCTGAATTAAAAAAGTCCTCAATCTGGTAACAATGAATTAGGGCTCGGGGCCCCTAAAAGATTCCAACTTCCGTGGGCCCTGGGCAGACGCCCCATCAGCCAGATGGTTGCACCGCCCCTGAGAACATTTAATATATTTATTTAAAGATGATAAATGTAATCTTTCGGAATTTGGCCCGGTCCTTAACTATGTGCATAACTTGGCACAAAATTGAATACAAAGTGAAAACTTGAGGTGACACAGCTGTCGCTATTTTTAAACAAATTCACAGACTGACTAGAAATTTAAAACTTGATTTTGATTGCATGGTTCGCTACCTGCTTAATTACTCAGAACAACTTAATTTATTAAAAATGAAAGCATTTAATCTTTTTAGATTGATGTAAACTTTCCACATGCTAAAAAGGTTTCTCGCTTTTTAATCAGATAAAATTTATTTGTTTCGTGAATAATAAATTATGCAAATGCTATCCGAAGTTGCTTTGTATAATTTGCTTTGATCTGTATTTTAATTAATTACTCTTTAGCATGTACATAACATTCGTGTTGTTTAATAACAGCAGTTAGAAAAGTATACTTTACCGATTTTAAATTGTAAAAGCTGCCGTGTTCTACAGATTGCATGGAAAAATAAGCTCGCACCATTCTTTTTTTTTCTGTACTATTGTTTCCGAATAGTAATATTCGTCTTATTTAATCGCAGAATGATTAAATATTACTATTACGAAAGTACTTGTACTTAAAATAGCAACATACTGAGTCCTAAAAGAGGATGGTGATATATATTATTTTTTTTTATCAAAGATGTCAAATATTCGTTCAATAGGGTAAAAGCACCAGTAATCGGCCCCTTAATTTGAGTAGCTGATCATTTGTTCAAAAAAAAAAAAAAAGTCGCTGATTACTAACGAAAAAAAAATACTGACAGTTCTATGCCGATGCATGGTTCGTACGGATATCGTTATTTCTCCAGGAAATTACCAGTATCTTTGAAAAAAAAAATCTATGTTAAACGCGCAAAATTTTGCCTTCTTTTAAGAAGAGATTTTCTGTAAGATAATACTGGGGACGAAAATTTTTCTGGTCTGCAAAATTTAAGGAGGCGTACGAACCATGCGATGTCTCCACATAGGAAAATTCTAACATTTAATTTAGAACAAAAAATAGAAAACTACCTATAAAGCATTTTATCTCATTCTGGCCAATTACTGGCCTCTGGGGAGGGCCAGGGACTATTGGAGCACTAACCCTATATTGTACTCTCTTTAGCAATAATCAGCATGTTTATACGTAAATTTTCTTTCGTGGTACAAAATGTTTTGAGATTTCTTATAATATTTGAAAGTGTTTATTGATTTCTGCATGATGTGCCTTTCTTGTCAACCAACTCTAAATACGACAAAACCGGTCATTCGACTGGTACCAAAGGCAAACTCTCCAAATCGAACCAGAAACTTTTTCACAAAGTAAATAAAATACAAATCATGTAACAGGTGCTGGACAGGGAAGCTTCTTTGATAGGCTTCCTAGTTGCGGCCAACTTCAAGCAAAGGGTAATTATGAACTGTCTTGCAAAATTAGTGAGCCATTAAGAAATAGTTAAAATGTAATACAAAACTACTTTAAAAATGGCTTAACGAAAAAGAACAAACACTGTTAAATACTCTAAATAAAATTAACGGTGTGAAAGATTTTTATAAAACTTGAGTAAAATTCCAGGTACAGTTAAACCTCCCTGTGCGACCACCTCCCTGAACGACCATTTTTCATGGGACGAAATTTGTTTCCATAAGCTCAATACTAATTTTACCTCCATTCAGAGACCATCCCAGTTGAATTCCCTCCATGATCGACCCATTTCTTTGAAGAAAATGAAAAAAATTCAGTTTTTTCCTGGTCGTTCGAAAAAGGTTTTGTTATAAAAATAATTCCGGAGAGCACATTATTCATCAAACTTCTAAACTAAGTTTAAATAATTTTTTTATTATTATTCCGGTAACTTTTAAGTGTTTAAACCCGTTTGTGCCTTTTTAGGCAATAAATTTAACTCTGATGATAAATTAAGAATGACGGTGAACAAACTCCTCTGCCCTATTCTGTCAAGAAACTGTCAAAGAAATAGATAAATTAATGAAATCGCCATTATTTGTTCCCGTCAAAAAAAAAAGCATTTATTTACTGAACTTTGAAAGGACTTGGAAATAAAAGTTATAAAAGATAGAAATGTAAAATCAAAGCAAACGTCAATGTATTCGTTTTTTAAACTCTGCAGTAATTAACTTAAGTAATTAACTTTTGTTTTGATACTTCAATTTTCATATTTTTTCCTAATGTGAAAAATAAATTTTAGTAAAATTAATTGTTACCTTTTGTTCAACAATTAAAATCTAATAAAACACTCATGCTACAATATATATTAAAACACACATACACACATATATAACGCCTGCATTCAACAGTTAAAGGTATAGATAAATATTATACAGACATACATACAATAAATACAGTAAACCCAAATGGAGTGAAAAATTAGCCAGAGCCAGGAATCGAACCCGGGACCACAGTATACAAGACTGCTGCTCTAACCACTGAGCTACTCAGGCCGATGCCTGAGTCTGCAAATAGTTTCATACATCGCATACAAATAGTCTGCAAATTCTTCTGCAGACTCAGGCATCGGCCGGAGTTGCTCAGTGGTTAGAGCAGCAGTCTTGTATACTGTGGTCGATTCCTGGCTCTAGCTAATTTTTCACTCCAGTTGGGTTTATTGTATTTAATGTATGTATGTCTGTATAATATTTATCTATACCTTTAATTAAAATCTAGATTTAAACATGACCTCCATTAAGAGACCAGATCTCGGAGTGACCAATTTTTATTGGAACGGAACGTGGTCGCTTTAGGGAGGTTTTACTTTATATTTAGTATTAATTGGGGCTAAGATGTGTTATTATCCCACCCTCCACGATGTTGAGTATTTGGCGATTTTTATCGCTCTGGCAACCCCGGCGTTTGGCGTCTAGTAACTTATTATGGCAAACCCCTTTTTTACGACGCGAGAGCGTGAACATTCATTTCACTGCCGGGTGTCGTTGCTGATTGTTGGTTGACTCTTGTACCAGATACTCTTTGATATCGTGTTCTATGGCTGTCTTTTTATTTTTATGTTAAATTTATTGGATGTATTTCATTGACTATAGTTTTCTGTAGTCCGTTTAAACGCTCTTGCTGAAGTAATTAAGAAATATGAGGAAATTTTGACATGAAAGGGGGATTTGTTTATAGCGTGTCAATGCGTATTAAGCCTATTTTGGAAAATGACGGCGGTGTTATATTTTGTGCTGTAGGTTTCAAGAAAGCAGATGTCTGTTAAGGTATGTTGATAATTTTATGTATATTTTGTTGCTTTAAGAGTTTTTTACATTTTGAGATTGCTGCAAAACGAGAACTACTGAATTTTGAGAATGCTATATTAGCGAGAAATGCTGAATTCGGCGATGTTTTTTTTTTCGGAAAATGAGCGCGAAGCGCACATACAACTATTGCTGATTGCCACTTTAGCGAGTCTCGTTTTTTAGGTATATTTTGCTGTTTTAAGAGTTTTTTACATTTTGAGATTGCTACAAGACGAGAACTGCTGAATTTTGAGAATGCTATATTAGCGAGAAATGCTGAATTCGGCGATGTTTTTTTTCCGTTAAATGTGCGCGAAGCGCTCATACAAGGATTACTGATTTGCCAGTTTAGCGAATTTTGTTTATTATTTACATTTTATTTTCGTTGAGCCAAACATGCGTAGAAACGGGTGCTTGGCGACATTTACTGCTTGGCGGAAAAGGGGGTTTCTCGCCAAAAAAAATCCAAGATGGCGGAGGGTGGGATAATAACACATCTGTTCCTTAATTGGGATTTATTTAAAATTTAGTAATAACATAGCTGTCAATTTTCTGAATTTCTCAAATAAATTAAACCCAGAATTTTTTTTAAATAAAATATATATATATCTTGTCCTTACGTGGTATTTGTTTGTTTTCTTTTATAAAGTATAATTTCTGGTTCTAAATATGTTTATTTTTCTTTAAAAAACCCCGGGAAGAATGGCAGCTATGTAATTAATTGAAGTAAATTAAAAACCATCTCAGTAGCATTTGCTGAAAGAAAACGCGATTTGTTCTCCCCATCAGTGAGTAAGAACAATGTTGTGGATGGAAAGCCTTTTCTTTGTTTCAAAATACTGACCTATTTTTACACAGGCACTATTCATTCAGACATTTATCGTCAATCAAACAGTCGAAGTGTCGTAAATTAAACAATCGTTAATCAAAAGAATTCTAAATTAAGGAAGCGCGAGGTAAGTGAGTTTTTCACCTCTATTTCTCAGAACTTAAAGTGTGATTCCTGTTGCCCATCTATGTTATTAGCATATTGAAATGCTACTATTTATTGAAATAGGGGACCCCTACGAGCTACGCTCGCTAACCCCCGCTCAGACACCGCAAACTCTAAAAGTATGCTAATTTAATCGGCTTTAATTTTTTTTTTTTTTTTTTTTTTTTTTTTTTTTGAAGAATGAATTATAATTAAAAAAAACAGTGGCTATCTCCCTGTTAATGGGTTGTTTTCGTCTTTGATTAAATCAGATCAATGAGACATGAATAAATAAGCTAATATAAAATGATTTAACTAAACAGAGTCTTTGTCTCCCGATATTTTTTAACAACGCTATAAGGAATTTTTTTTTAATAAGACATTATAAATGTGTCGTTCTAAATCGGACGTAATTTTCACTAAAGTTTTCTTTCTCTTTTTAATATGCATGTGAAAATACTATGTTGTTAGAAGGAAAATATTATCTGCACTGTCTTAGAATTTTCAACACAAGAGCAATGCGATCTTGTAGGCCCTTCAGTAACATCTGCATTGGTTCATTGGTTCAAAATATCTCAATATGTAGATTTTCTGTAAGCAATTAAATCCTAATTGGTTTATAATGGAAGTCTATGGGAATTTGGCGAAATATTAGAGATATCGCCAAGTTGGGCTCACTTTTAGCGACTAATTTTGGTCGCCAAATTTGGTGATATATCGCCAAGTTGGCGACAAACGTGGCGGCAGAACAGGCTCCCTCCTATGGTAATCCCCCTTATAGGTTTGAAGATACATTAAATGCTGTTCGATAACCAATGAGATGCGTTTCATTCTCTCCTTGCCATTAAACAATTAACAAATGATTTCTATTTCTGTGCCACATACGATAGCGTAATATATATATAGATATAGATTAGTTTACAAGATTAACTCAAACTAGGAAATAAATGTCTCCCGCAAGTATATTTTTAAATTTAAACTGTTTGGCATATTAAAGAATGTATTACTTTACAATTTTATTTCTCTTTTAAAATTCACGTGTAAATATAAGGTTAGTTGGGGTAACTGGACCCACGAGGTAACTGGGCCATAGGATGTTTTATAAAAAACTGTTGATGCTTTTTTAGTTTTAGCTTTTGTGAACAATGCACCTTAATCTCTACTTCCTAAATCAACGTGTGTCAACTCAATCATAACTCTCACTTTGCTGTGATAGGTTGTCAAAAATTTAGGTTTCTTTTTTTGAAAACAACGTCCATTTGGTTGAACTTTCACGGCGTTTTATTAAAATACGGTAAGTACTTTTATTAAACAGTCTTTTTTTTAACGATTAGGCATATAACTACATTAATATTATTAGGTATCTATACATATTTACTTCAAGTTTCAAATGTAAGCCCGGTGTCCCAGTTACCCCATAAATGTTTCAAGAATGGGGTAACTGAGACATGTATCCGGGGTAACTGGACCATGCTGGATCCAGTTACCCCAATAGTTATAAATATTTTTTTTTAATTTCTCTTACTACGGGAAGTAAATTTCTCCATTGTTTTTTGCTCATAATAAAGAAAATTATAGAATATCATATTAAAATTACGTAATAAAAATTTAAAAAAGCATATTGGGTGGTATCAAATCAAATTTCTTGACCCTTTGATGCCGTTATGACATCACATATTTTTAATTCCTAATTGCCATAATGGCATTGGAATTTTATAATGAAAATTTCACCTTTATTAAGTTCGCGTAAATATACTTTTACTTGTTTTCAAATAGATTGTCTTGTAATGGTGTCTGTGGCCTGGTGTCAATAAATTATTTCAACATTTTACAAATGCAAGTACCTTGCCCCTGAAAGCGAGATAGGCAAATCTTGAAATTGTACGATATACAGGGGGTCGTATTCTATAGGGTAACTTTTATTGTTCCTACCACTATTTTGAAAATAATATATTCATCGCAGATTTCTTTAGAATATGTTAAAAAAATGATCATGAAGGTAAGTCTTCAAGGGTTCTGGTAGGAACAATAAAATTTTCCCTATATAATGCGAGCCCTGAATACAGATAAAGTACTTAAGTACTTACATAGCCGTTTGTTCATAGAGTTACCTTGCTATTTTTTCCCTTAAAATACCCATGTGACTTTCATACTTATTACCTATACTAAAGTACATAAGTACTTACTTAATTTTTATGTTTTTGGTATAAATAAATCTAATATTTTCACTTTTACTGCTTTTTTTAGACACATTGACAGCGAAGGTTTCTCTTACAACGCTCTTTATTCACATATAATTTACATGAACAGCCTGGTTTAAATTTTTTTTAAGTTTTTTACACTTTTTCAAACAAGACCTGATATTTCATATGTAAAAAAATAAACGCGTGTGGAACATAGACCCTCCTGGTCCACTTACCCCATTTTTATGGGGCAACTGGACCCATGAGGAAAGAAAGATGAAATATGCATATTTTAATATTTTTAACTATTAAAATGTAATTTTGAGCATTTCTGTCTGATAGAGAGAACCTAACTGAACACATTTACAGAAGTTCACACTTTAATTCAAATGAACGTTAGCTTTTTGAAGCTGAATTGTCAGAACCTCGAGAGTCACATTGTAAAATCATGGCCCAGTTGCCCCAACTTACCTTAGTTTTTATGACGTAATTATCAATATTTTCCTGCTTTTAATCCTTAATCATTTAATTGTCACTTGAAAGTTTTTTTTTTCTGTTCATAATAGTCACGTGTAAATAAAATTTTAATTTGCAGGAAATATTATTCTCTGCACTATTTTTAAATTTGGCAACAATTTAAAATAATATCCTTTTCTAAAAGTTGTAAAATATATCTCTCGAAATGCTGAAAATTTGAATTTATAATAGAAATAAAACCTCAAAAAATGAGTCAAATTAAAAGAATAAATGCAGTCTGCACACCGGGAGCTTCTAATGCATAAAATGATCTAAAAATGATTAAATTCCTATGTATAGCTTTTGCTCCTACAAAACCTTTTTAACGGAATGATTTTGACCATCTTTAACACTAAATATCTCTTAAAATAATTCTTTGATTTCAAAACTGTCTGCATCAGTGTGTTTATCAAAGATTTCTCTAACATACCACAGATTTTGATATTTTTGTATGCAATAATTTTCTTAATATTAATGAAGAAAGACAAAAAATTCAAAACCAGCGGCGGCGGCAGTGACAGCGTTAGTTACTTTTTTTTTTTTTAGAATAGGGATATAATTGAGTTGTTTCATAGGGTTGTCAGTTTGAGGCCTCCAGTTTTGAGCTGAAATTTCAAATTCATGCTGAAAGTTTCGAAAGAACAATTTTTATTTCATGCAATTGCTAAATGCGCCTCATTAGATAAAGCATAAAATACTATTCTTTATTACTGTTATGAACTCAAAATTTCTGAATAAAAATGGAGGCCAAACTAGTAACCTTGTTCCTTAAATCCATTTAGGGAAAAAATACTTCTGATGCCAAAATATTGAAATCATTGCTTGACATTAGAACTTACGAACAGATTTATTTGAAAATAATAAAAAAGTGTTCCTTTGTGTATATCTGGGCAACAAATTTTTATAAAAATAATTCTGAAAGAAATTTGGTAGTTTGGAACAGGGTTACCAGTTTTTCCAGTTTTTTATTCGGAAATTTCAAGTTCATGGCGTTATCACTGCGTTGCATATTTGCAAAACACTTAAAAATCAATGTTACTTATACAGTAAGTTTCAAAAAACAATTCTATTTCTTGCTGCTATCTCCCAACAATACAGATAATAAATATTGCTAAAAACAATTAACACGTTCGTCGCCCAAGCACCGCCCCCTAAATACTAGACCTGAGCGCTAACACAAAAATGGCGGCTGCCGAAGGCGGATTTTTTTAAACGTAAGTAGGGTCCCTTAACCCCTTAACGTTTGCTTAATATTTGGGGAAACCATCAAAAAAGTACCTATTTTTTATTACAGAAATTGAATAATTATAAGATTTCTACATAAAATATGCAATTAGTTTTTTTAAGGCGAAAAAAAAGATGTGATAGAACAAATTCACATTTGTGGAAAAGCCATCATGCGAGAATTCTGTGTTTTAATGTTTGTTTTACACCATACAAAGTAATTCGAATAAGACCTTTATTTTCCACATCTTAGATCTTTAGTTATCATCATCACACAAATTTTGACAAATAACATTTGAAATAACATAACATACATTAAATTTTGATTATTAATAATTTTTTTGAGTGTGATATATTTCGAAACATGCAATACAAAGTCTAACATCACAATGAGCGACAAAAACCAAACCCAAACACTAATATTCAAAGACTTCACACGGAAATGCCAATTAAATTTTTCTAATTTCAGAAGTTTTTTGAAGCAATAAATCTCCAGCCCGGAAAAATGAACGGCACGAGAAATAACGAACGACACCTCAACCCGTGATATTGACGGGAACGAGAATTAAGGGCTTAATTGTAGACACCAGTATTTTATAAAAGATTTCTCTGACCTTTTTTAATCTCAGAAAAAGAAAGCGGAAAAAACTTTAAAAATTATTGGTATGAATATTTAAGGGACACACGCTGAAAAAAATCCGCCTTCGGCAGCC
This sequence comes from Maratus speciosus, assembly GCA_963932465.1. NCBI lineage: Eukaryota > Metazoa > Arthropoda > Arachnida > Araneae > Salticidae > Maratus > Maratus speciosus. Next base: position 217,422,164 of record OZ010799.1, on the reverse strand, counting down.
GCCATTTTTGTGTCAGCGCTCTGGTCGAATATTCAGGGGCGGTGGCCCAGCGTGATTCGGCTGAGTTTCTCGCCAGGCCCAAATCCGGCCGCCGGAGTGCTAGAACGTAAACAGAGCCAGCGCTGCCACAGACGAATATTTTTTTAATTCTATTTCGCACCACTTTTTCCAAAACAAAAATATTTTACATATGCTTTGACAACATTTTCAAGAGACATGTACTACAAAATATTTTCTTTTATATATATAAAAATAGTCGCCTGTGGCACTCGATATCGAGGTTCGTTATCGGCATAGTATAATGTAATATGTTATCCTAAATATAAATTAATAAAAGGTATAGAATAATGTGTATATTTTTAGTATTTTTATGTTGTATATCCTATAGTTGTATTTCAGTGCTTATTCTATTCAATTTCTTTTAAAAATCCAACTGAGAATCCTATTTACTTGAACAAGAAGAGCGTTACCCATATTTGAGTGACGGGACCCCGTGGAAGCATATACGTCACACAGATATGGGTGACGCGGCGACGAACGTCTTAAGGGATATTGTGAGCTTGGTACAAAGCGATCATATAATCGACAACTTTCTAAACACAAATGATATAAAACAGGATAAAAGGGAGAATTATAACGTCTACAAAGTTGGGAATATACAAATTTTGTCTGTGACATAGAAAACGTCGCATTCTAGATAAGGAACGAAAAACGACCTCGGAGTATTTCTTATAAGCAGAAGATTAAAAACAATTCACACGTGTTGAATATTTTGTAACAGTGAATACGATGTCTCAACAACATGACTTAGCTGAATTCATGGGTGAAGTCTCCAGTCTTGGAGAAATTTTTGAGTAATAGAAAATTATACTTTTTATGATACAATAATAGCAATTTTATAAGCAAAAACTTTTAATCTCTTTTTTTTTTCTTGTAAAAGATCAATTTTTCAGTGGTGGAAAATTGGCGCAGAGGAGGAGCCTAATGACACCACTAAATTTTAGAAGTATTTTTGAGCTTATCTAATGACATAATTTCTGCGTTTTTATTAAGCTGAAGAATGCTATAAAATGTTTGTGGTGTCAATAGGCTCCTCCTCTGCGCCAATTTTCCACCACTGAATTTTTAGCTATAGTCAGTGATAAAACAGTGTAGCACCAGAGAATCAATTGACAGCGCTAAATTTTATCAGCATTTTCCGTCTTATATCAGGATAGAATTTCAGAATTTTTTTAAGGCAAAGAATACTATCAAAATTTAGTGGTGACAAACTCCCAACTGCTGCGCCACTGTTCCATCGTATAGGGCAAGACATTGAAATATTCTAGCCTACCTCCTTTAATTATAACCCAATACTCGTAAGCGTTTCCAGTTTTGGTTTGGATAGGCTTCTTGCATCCATGTCTGAATTGCTAGCCTGGGTGGGTGTGTGTGGGGGGGGGCATCGGTTGTTTAAAGGTCGTTCAAACACAATCCGTTGTAGAGAAGCGTTCGGAGCTTTGCAAAGTGTCATGTCCAGACCATGGAACTGTTAATAAAAAGGAACTGACATATCCTTAAATGGATGAATCTCCAACTGTAACCGCTTTCGCAGGGGTTTATTACCGCCTGGGAAAACTTCCACCAGTAAATTTATATAGAAGTTTCATCTTATTGAAACTCTTTATTAATTAATAATATCCGTGATAAATAATGGCACAAACAGATATTCATTTTTACTGGAGAAAGTTTACTTTGGCGGTAGTCGGGGTCCTGCGCAAAGCGATATAAGTAAGCGTCCTATCTTAAATGGCAGAAGAAACCGCAAGATTAAAAGCGAGGTCACATCAATCAAGGTCACGCGCCACGTAGCGGATGGAGTGTGAATTACAGGTAGATACCTGTCTGTTTTCTTATTCTCACCACTAAAATTATAAAGTTTTTTTCACCTTGATTAATAACTGGAATGTTTCTGACGAGGTGAAGAAAACTTCGTGGTGTCAAGTGGATCTAAATGCGTCTGTCGCTAAGCCATTATTTTCCAATAAATGTGACAAACAAAACTCATTTCCATGAGCGGCTGAAGATTTAGAGAGTACGCGCCACGCTAAAAGCCCGCGAATGTGAATTATCACTCCGCCCACAAGGTGCGCAACTGTGTTAATTTACGCCCGATTCCAGCATTAAGTTTGCACGCTTACTTATATCGCTTTGGGTCCTGCGTTTCCGCCATATTGTGACAACCTCCTGAAAATGTCAATGAAAAATATTATAATATTAGGTTGTAACGAAAGTTTTTCGCCAAATTACCATTACATAATACTAATTATACTATATATAATTAACTGTAATTTTATATATAACCACCATTCCGCCAAATCTTCACAGTGCCATATGATACAACACTAGTACCTAAAGCTGTACACTGTATTCGGTGACATTCTGTAGCTGACTTTTTGCAACAGAACTGGATGTAAATGATGGTTCTAATCTGGTAGCGTGATAATTCCATTTCAGACACCTTGTACTTAATGATAACGATATTTTTTTTGAATTTTCACAACACAGTGTTATAAAGCAAGCCTCTTTCTTTCAAATGCCATAAATCGTTTGACAAAATATGAGCAAACACGTAAACGCGAATTCTTTCCAAAGAGCGTAATGTCTGTGGCGGGAAACTTTCGTTATAACCTGATACATGTGTAAACTGACACCAGTAAAAATAAATTCAAAATTTTTACCGAATTTCTAAAAAAAAAAAAAAAATTCTTCCATGATTAAGGCGCTTTAATAAGAAGAAAATTTTTATTCAAATTTACTGGTGGGAAGTTTGCCCCAGCGGTAATACGAGACTGTTGATCCGATATAAACAAACAGCCGCCATCTTGTGACAACCTCCTGAGTTACTTCACTCGCAACTGGTAGAAGGTACATTATATGTCTCCTCCTCTTTATTCGTAACTCTATAATCCAGACTATGGAATCGATTTTTGGAAACTGGAAATTTTAGCCGTTGAACAGGGCAAAATCGTATGCATGCAGCAACACAAAATGAGGATAGGTATTTAATATTAACCTTTAAATGCATAGTGATACATATGTGTATCCTTTTTTATTTAACTCTTAGAAGCCACTATATTTACATAGAAATATTAATCCTCTATAAAAATATGCTATTAACCCCTTCGGGACGGGAGCCTTTTACGAAATTTTTAATCTTTTGTTACCGTTTTTAAAAAACAGAAATTTGTGTCTTCTTGAATCGAGAAAATGCGCTGATTAAATAAGGCAAATTTTACAGTAAAATTTTACTGGTGAGGAACACGAGGATTCTGAGCGCTTAATGAAGCACGTATACGTGTCGCTCGTCCCCAAGGGGTTAAATAAAGTTAAAAAATGTACCTTAAAATTTCTGGTGTGATGTCTTTAATATAAAAATAAAAAGTACAATTCCAAAAATAATCATTCGTGCATTTAAAGGTTAAGTTTTACAGCATAAAAAATGTATATAACATAAGGTATTTAGATTACGTACTTATTAAAATATTTAGTAATTTGCAATATTTTAGTTTGTACTGGTATTGAAGATGTGCAGCATAAAAAAAGGTTGACGTATTATACGAAAAATGTATCACTTATTTTTTTCCCTTATTTTCCTGTGCAATAAACCTTTCTGAGAATCATACACTGCTGGCACACACAAAATGCAACACCCTGAAGGAAGCATGCAAACCATGTGAAAATTTTGTGGCGATGAAATATGCAAATCATTCACACTCAGAAATAAATACTAAGATTTCATGAAATTTTCTTTGTTTTTGACGAAACAGTTTCCTGGTAAATGCTCCGAGCGAATATTTCGCCAAATTGATGAAATTACTTTCTTCACTTGCTTGATGATATAAATTTTGTCAAAAGTTGGCTGGTTGCGCCATCTATCGAACAGTTTGGAAGCTCCTTATTGACAGGGGAAGAAAAAATTTACTTCTCGTTTCCTTCGGCCTTTGGCGTGGGAGACCGTTGCTCTTCCAACTTGGCTGTTGGAGACTAGTAAAAATTTGCTTTTAGATTGACGTAATGAATTCTGTTGCGTGTTTATGTTTTTATACGGTAAATTGTAATTTTATCGGTGCTGCTATAATTTCTGAAAGTTTTAAGTAAGGTTAATTTATTATTATGGTTTTCTCATGGTCAATGAATAATTATAATATGGCTTGATTAAATAATTTATTAGTGAAATTTTCTTTGCTCAATGAATGGTTAGAATATGGTCTGGTTAATTTGTTGCTCACAAATAATGAATTGTGAAGTGCATATTGCGTGAGATTTTATCACTTTGAGTAGAGGGATAAGATTTTAACACTTTACTGTTTATAAAGGGGAGAGAGATCAATTATGTTTATTTTTAATTTGATTGAAAACAGAATATACTTCTTAAATAAATTTTAAAAAAAGATATCCTGGAAGTTTGAAATTTTATTGGCCAAATTTTCTTTTTGAATGGTTTTGAAGAACACAGGAAATTTATTCTTTTCGAATTAAAACATAACGAAAAACATATAAATAAATAAATAAATAATAAGCATTCCTAAAAATTTTAACAGCTAAAAAAATAACTAATGAAGAAACAATAACTACCTACATTTCAGTATTTTCTGAATGGCACTAAAAAGTGCTGTTTTAAAATAAATTATTACAGGACTGATAATTATAATACATATAATAAATATAAACAAGCAAATATCTGCTTGCTAAAATCGCAGGATTTGAGGAGGTACAGCAATTGTTTCCTTAAAATGCATTGAGTCTGACCGTGATTGAGGTAAAACTTTCGTCAAATATTTGAGAGTTTACATTTCGTTAAAAGTCACGTGATGTTGATAGGAAATGATCGTCAAAAACGACGAAATACAGCTCAAGGATTTCCGAATCGTCAAAAGTGAGAGTTTAATTTCTGAGAGTGTTAGCATTGCAGCGCAGACGCATATCACGGGCGACCGTAGCGCCACTCGCATGCGCTATATAAGGGGAAAACAGATTGACGATTTGAAGTACGGCAATTGTTTTTTCGTGCATTTTAATTGCATAAGCTATTTACCTATGCATCGTGGAAGACATCGAGCGCCTTTTGACTAAGTTTCTGAATTCGACCGAGGAAGTATAGTACCCGCTAGAGATTGCGGATTGTCCTTCAGAGAAATCGGTCAACGTGTTGGACGAAACCAAGCAACTGCGATGCGGATCTGTAATCGCTGGATGCAGAAGGGAACGACGGACCGACGGGGGCAATCGCACCTTGTTGCACCACTGCACGTGATGACAGGCGGATTGTGCGCATGGCAGTGATGGATCGCGCAGCCACAACACAAACTATAGCACAACAGATTCAGTCTGCTACGCATCATTCGGTGTCCGCTCATACCATTCGACGTCATTTGTAGCAGAGTGAATGTACGTAAGGCGTCCATTGCTTCGTTTACCCTTGACTGGAAACCACAGGCGTTTGCGCCGCCAGTGGTGCGAGGAACAGCGGATATTTACAACGGAATGGAAAGATATTTTGCTTACTGGCGAATCCCACTTCTGCCTGCAACGTCACGATGGTCGGGTTCGAGTTTGGAGACACCGTGTGAGAGGCTGCTGCATTGTTGCGTTATTCATCGCCACAATGGTCCTGCACCCGGTATCATGGTTTGGGGTGGTATTGGATTTCACTGCCGCACCCCTGTAGTATGCATTGCCAATACACTGAACAGCCAGCGCTATATCTCTGAGGTGTTGGATCCCGTGGTCCTCCCATACATTCAGCGCTTGCCATCAGCCATATTCCAACAGGATAATGCGCGACCACACGTGGCACGCAATGTTCAAGAGTTCTTTACCCATCAGATTGTATTGTTTCCTTGGCCTGCTTGTTCTCCCGAAATATTGCCAATCGAAAACGTGTGGTCCAGGCTTGCACAACGATTGGACCTGGATACACCACCCGCTGCTACGCCAGATCAACTTTGGAAATATGTGGAAGCCGCGCGGACTGCTGTACCCCAAGCAGACATACAAAGCCACTTTGATTCTATGCCGAGGCGTGTGGCAGTGGTTATAGCCAACAACGGCGGCTACACTAACTACTGATTTTGTCATCATCCACACGTCACAAGAGGCTGTAATTTTAATCGTTTGATCTTAGTACAACATGTTATCTGCCAAATAAATTTCGCTGTGATATATCTGGTCCTTCTTGGTGTTGCATTTTGTGTGGCCAGCAGTGTATATAATTTTTACGAAACAAAATTTAAAAAAATCATGCATTTAACCCTTTCATGCATTTAACCCTTTTGCAAGGCATTTCTGCTCCAAAAATGTTTAAATAATTAATTCACACTGGAATTTACGAGCAAATTTATTTGAAAATAATCAAAAGCTTTTCTTCGCGTATATTATGAGATCGAAATTGTATTTAAAAAATACTGGCGTCATTTGTCAGTTTGGGCATTAAAATTAAGCGTTAGCAGACTGCAAACGGTGCCCCTGAAAGGGTTAAGTGTTAACTACCATAAGAAACAGCAGTTGAATCGCCACTCTATTTCAATAGCACCTTCAGAACACTATTGGTGCCAGAGTTTCGACTCTAACTGTCCGAAACCAACAAATCAATGTTGGTATGTATGCTGGCAGGCGTAGAGTTTGTGTTTCTTTAACCCATTAACCGCCGAAACTATAACATAAAGATCTTCAACTTTCTTGCAGAAAAACGTTTGCCACGACAGATTTTTAAAGAAAATCTTCGCTTTATTTAATGATAAAAGTTTATATTATTAAATAACGGAAATTTTTTATTTCAAAAATAGTGGTAGATGGATATTAAATTTAGTCATGGGTATTTAATTTTACTGTTGCGTCAACGCAACACCAGCGGTAATGGGTTAAGGGAACACAAGATTGGGTGAAATCCTATGGAAAATATGCCAGCTTTAAGACCCGTTTTCTCGGAAACTACCCGACGTATTTTGGTGAAATTTGAAATCCATAGTCACTGGATTATGCTCAAAATTTATGGCAGACAGTTTTTTTCTGCGACATAAACTTTTTATTTTAAAGCAATGGCCGTTTTTCCGAAATTTTCCATTTTTCCGAATTTTTTCTTTTCTAAAACTAATTAAAGTTTTTTTAAAACTGTCAGCCATATATGATCTTATATTTATGCTCTACCACCAAACAAATTACCAAAATCGCCCAAGTACTTTATGAAATAATGGGATCTTTACCTGAAAAGTACTATTTTTCAGGAGAGGTAAAAAACTTACATTTCTTACTTAAATTTACCTACACTTCACACTTCCAACTTGTGTGAAGTTCTTGCACAATTTTATCAAACACATGAATTAAACTATATATAAACACTTAGATAAAATTTAGTTTCATATAATAAATGAAGTATTGTTTTATCACTTATCGGTTCTTTGTCTTTAAGACTAACATCTCTTACATAAATTATATTCGGTTAGCACCACTTTTTTTTATACGAAAGACTTTTACTAGTACTTTGACAACATGCATAGTGTAAAATTAATTTTTAAAAAATAGTGGTGAAAGTAGAATTTAAAAATAGAAATAAGTATAAAATGTTACCGTAAAATTAATGTGAATGGGCGTGGCGTCCGAGTCGGTGTATTCCCTTGAATTTTTATGATTATTTCTAATGGTCAGGAAAAATACGGGCATACCAATGGATTCAGGAAGGTTCAAAAAACTTTTTAAGCCAATAAAACAAAAATCATTTTTTTCAAAAAATTTCACACCTTAACCGCGGACCACATTACTGCCAACAGAAGAGGGCACAAGAGCATCTCAGATGAGGACGTGATGAGTAGTGCACATTTCTCATCTACTTCCAAAAATTCTAACAAAATACACCAACTTCAACTAACTCCAACAAAATCCTACCAAGTTACACTCATAAGATTTTCAAAACATTTAACGACATCAAAAAAATCTTACAAATAACCAAATTCTTACAATGTATAAAACTTATTTCCACCCAAACTGAAAAACTAAACAACCCAATATAAAAAATGTTAGCCATCATAAAAGAATTTAATAGTTTAGACAATCAGTTCAGTAACACCTACTTTGATAAATCTCCTAAAACAATGCTGTCGCCGACCACCTTTCTCTTAATTTCCCCCTATATATACCTACTGTTTTTAAATGTCTTGTTAGTTTGATCTATCTTCATCTATCCTTAATCTTTTTTCCTCTATTATTGTTTATTTTAATTTTAATTTTAAAAATCTTCTATTAAAAATTAAAATTTTTATTTCTGTAATTCTGGGTTTTTTTTTTTTTTTTCGCATTGTATGCCTTTTTTAACTATAATGTATAGTCTCTGAAAAGAGCCTTTTTTCATGAGGCTTCCCTAAGGTAGCTTTTTAGGTCTGTTTGGATCTTTTTCTCTCTTTTCCTTTTTTTACTTTTTACATTTTCATATTGTTAAACTTTTATAGCTTAATTTATTTATTTTTTTCTTATTTTAATTTACTAAACTTATTTTTCTCATTGAAAAATAAATTCATAATAGTATACTTGCTAGTCTAGATGTAGTTTCTCTCTATCCATCAATAGACATCAAAGAGTTTGTGAAAATTATAGGAGATTCAATTGATCATATCCAAGCTTTTAGTAAGGATACACAGATTACACTTAAATCAGCATCAATTTAGTGACGCAAAATAATGTATTTATTTTTAATGATAAATTTTACAGACAAACTGAGGGAGATCCAATGGGATCACCCATTTCAGGTTTAATGGCGGAGCTGAAGCTTAGACCTATAGAAAATCAAATAATGGAAAATTTTGAAGTAAAACCAACGCTATGGATCCGTTATGTAGACGATGTGTTTATAGTTTGGGATCATGGCATACAAACCTTAAATGAGTTTTTAGTGAAAGTTAATGAAATAGACACGAACATTAAATTCACCTTGGAAGTAGAAAATGAGGGGGTTTTACCATACCTGGATACAGAACTAATAAGAAATATGGATGAGGGGAAAATAGAAAGAAGAGTATACAGGAAGCATTGCCGTTCGAATAACACCATCTCTTATGACTGTAACTCCCCTTTCAAATATAAAATTGCGGCTTACAGATTTTACGTAAAACGAGCCTTTGATATTTGCAGTGAAAAGCACCTACAAAATGAATTAAATACAATTAAACACATTGCAGTAGAAAACGGATTTTCCCCTCAGCACATAAATAAATTAATTTATGAAATAAAGCAGAAAAATCAAAAAGAAAGAATAAACAAGAGAAAACTTAGAATCTGTACCTTCGATTACGTACCAAGATTATATGAAAGATTAAAATACGCTTTAAGGAAATTTGATATCAATTTAATAGCCAAACCTCCTACAAAACTAAAAGCTCTAATTGAAAGGAAAATTGATCCCATACCTAATAAGGAAATTGCAGGTGTTTATTCTATCCCATTTGAAACGGAAAATCAGAAGGAGTTAAGCTACATAGGTATGACCACTAGAAAATTTAAAGAAAGATTGGGGGAGCACATGAGAGATATCAAGTTTAACCGACCGTCTACAGCACTTTCCAGATTAAATCAACGCCAAAATTTAAAAATAGATTTCGAAAACGCAAGAGTAATTTTACCTACATCTGATCATCTGATCATACTTTGAGAATTAGGGAGTAATTGGAAATTTTAAGTAAAGAAAATAATGTATGTAACGATGTTTTATCTTATGATATACCTCAAATTTGGTTTAACATTTTGAAAATATCTAACACTTCAGCATTGGAACGAAACAACTTCATAGACACCCCCAACAAATAATAGACTGACCCTTTTTTCCCAGACTGGTGTATAAATAGCTCAGTGAATGCGGCATTCCAGTGAAAGTATCCTTTGAAAATGATCGCGTTAGCGATCGAAAGATCTCAGGAATCATCTTTTTCTGTTTCATTATGATTTTAACATCAATGGTTTTTAAGTTTTTAAAGACCAGTTCATTTTGTAACGGTATATTTTAATAAATTTTTATGCACCTTTTTAGTAAACAGTTTATTTTTAGTTATTTTTAGTTATTTTTCTCATGTGGCTACCATCCACGTCTAAAAAAAAATTCTGCTTTGAATGTCAATTTATCTCTCAACTGGATGTGAAGTTTTTCCGCAACTAGGGAAGCCATAAGATGTATCCATTGTTCCAATGTTTTTAGTGTGAATTATTTCTTTAAATCCAACCGTTTGTGCCAGTGCAATTTTCACTATCCGGAAATTACAATTGTCTCACTTTCTTGTTTGTAGATATTTCGTTATATTTACGAAATACTATACAAAAATTAGTTTATAAATTTATCGAAAAAATTTTCGAAATCGAGCGTATTTATTTATTTATTTAAATAATAAATTGAAAGCTGATTTGATTTTTGTGATTGATTTTTGTGAATTGCTTCTTTAAATCCAACATTTCGTGCCAGTGCAATTTTCACGATCCAAAAATTACAATTGTCTCACATTCTTATTCGTACATATTTCGTTATATTTACAAAATACTATACAAAAATTACTTTATAAATTTATGAGAAAAGTTTGCGAAATCGAGCGTAAACAATTAATAAATGAATAAATAAATTGAAAGCATCCTTTAATGTGAATTGTTTCCTTAAATCCAACGTTTCCTGCCAGTGCAATTTTCAATATCCGGAAATTACAATTGTCTCGCATTCTTGTTTGTAGATATTTCATTATATTTACGAAATACTATACAAAAATCAATTTATAAATTTATCGAAAAAATTTGGGATATCGAACGTAAAAATAAATAAATAAATAAATAAGTAAATTGTAAGCACACTTTTTTGTGACTTGTTTCCTTAACACTAGAACGTCCAGCTGGTGTCGATTTGACATCGATCAATTGACAAAATGTCGATTCGTACCAGAATTATTTTCGTAAAATTAGTTAAATTGTAACTAGAGTTGTAAATCTGTTAAATAAATAATTGAAATTGTTTTAAACAAAAATTCTGCTGTTACGATGTTTTTATTAAGTTTGGGTAAAATTTCCGGACGTTCTAGTGTTAAATACAACGTTTCGGGCCAGTGAAATTTTCACGTTCAAGAAATTACTATTCTCTAAAATTCTTGTTCACAAATATTTCATTATATTTACAAAGTACTATTTCGGTTAAACGAATTTTAATAAAATTCTTAGTTTGGGTGCGATTTTAAAAAATTATGTTAGTAATTTAACTATTTTCTTTTTAATTTTTGTATAACTGAATGGAATAATATAGTTGCTCTTTAATCTGAATCGATTTTCAACCGTTAAATTCAACCGTTCGTGCCAGTGAATTTTTCACGATCCAGAAATTACAATTATCTCACATTCTTGTTTACAAATATTTCGTTATATTTACAAAATACTATTTCGGTTGTCGTCCGATGGCGTGGTCAGTAAGCGGAGACTGCTGTCACTCCGAGGGTCCGGGTTCGAGTCCCTGGGTAAGACATGGATGTAATTGTGAATCTCCCTTTGTAGTTATATAAATATATGTAATGTAATGGAAATAAAAATTTTTGTGGTTTCTATGTATAATAAGGATCATTCGAGGCGACAGCCATTGTAGCTATAGGCCCCAAAGCAATTTCCACTTCGGTGGACTTCAATTGTCAAACTATTTCGGCCAATCGAATTTCATTAAATTCTTAGTTGGTGTGTTATTTTAATTTTTTTCTGATAGTAATTTAAATACTTTTTTTGTGTGTGAAGTAATTACTCTTTAACCCACTCAAGGGCAAAGCACTTCTGTTCGTAAAATGCTGAAACGATTGAATGACATCAGAATTTACAAACAAATTTATCTGAAAACAAGTAAAAGCGTTCTTAATACGTCACGATCTTGATAAAACGAAAATTTTCATTATAAATTTCTGGGGCCAATGAGGCATTTTGGGGTTTAATGTAAGTGGTCCAAAATCGAACCACCGCCCTTGAAGAGGTAAATGCGAATCGTTTCCTTAAATTCAACGGTTCGTACCAGTGAATTTTTCACGATCCAGAAATTACAATTCTCTCACATTCTTGTTTGCAGATATTTCGCTATATTTACAAAATACTGTAAGGAAAAAAAAGAGTTTATAAATGTACCGGGAAAAAAACTGCGAAATTGAGCAAAAAAAATTAAGATTTGAAAACCTTTAATGTGAATTGTTTCCTTAAATCCAACTGTTCATGCCAGTGAAATTTTCACGATCCGGAAATAACAATTCTCTCATATTCTTATTTACAAATATTTCATTATGTTTACAAAACACAGTAAAAGCTCCCTCTGCAACCACCTCCATTAAGTGACCACCTCCATTAAGCGACCACCTCCCTGAACAACCATTTTTTTCACGGAACAAAATTTATTCCCATAGGCTCAATTCTAATTTTACATCCATTCGGAGATCATCCCAGTTGAACTTTTTTCATGAGCGAGCTATTTCTTTGAAGGAAATTAGCCAAAAACAAAAAAACAAAAGCCGTTTTTTCCTGGTCGCTTGAAGAAGGTTTTATTAGAAACATAATTCTGGAAAGCGCATTATTCATCAGGCTCAAACTAAGTTCAGAATTTTTTTCTGTAACTTTTAAGTGTTTAAACCCTTTTTGTGCCTTTTTAGGCAATGAATTTTACTCTAACAACAAATTAAGAATGACGGTCAATAAACTCCCTGCCCTATTCTGTCAGGTAACTCTCAAAGAAATAGATAAATTAATGAAATCGTCATTATTTCTTCCCGTCCAAAAAAAAAAAAAAAATAATTGCATTATTTACTGAACTTCGAAAGGACTTGGAAATACAAGTTATAAAAGATAAAACCCTAAAATCACAACAAACGTCATGTATTAATATTTTTAAACTCAGCATTAGTTAACTTATGTAATTAACTTTTGTTTTGATACTTAAATTTTCATAATTTTTCTTAACGTGAAAAATAAATTTTCGTAAAATTTTCAGCAATTAAAATCTAGACTTAAACATGACCACCATTAAGAGACCCCTCTCGGAGCGACCAATTTTTATTGGAACAGAACGTAGCCGCTTTAAGGAGATTTTACTGCACTACTTCGATCTATCAAATTTCATAAAATTCTTAGGTTGTGTGTGATTAAAAAAAAATTCTGGTAGTTATTTAAATAGCTTTTTATTTAATGTATTTGTATAACTCTATAATGTATAAATCTTTTTTCTTTTTGGAATGTATAACTCTACGCATAACTCTTGAATTTTTCACGATCCAGAAATTACAATTCTCTCACATTCTTGTTTACAAATATTTCATGATATTTACAAAATACTATTTCGGTCAATCGAATTTCATTAAAATTCTTAGTTTGTGTGTGATCCCTTGTCGAGGTCGACCTCTAAAATCGGACTCTCTTCCGCCAACATGCCTCCGAGTCTGGCGCCGGGAGAAAACTGCCAAGGACCTACGGAGATCCAAGACATCTCTCGAACAGGTGCCGGAGAAAAAGATACAATTTGTTACCGAATGACAGCTTCGACATTGACAGTCTCGCATAGCCGTCTTTCCGACTGCGCTACGACACGTAACACAAATTTTCACTTTTTCGTTGCTCTGATTTAATCTAAGGAAGTTTCACCTTTTCTCAGTAACACCAAACACTTGGTGTCACTGTACTTTTATTCCTTTGCGTACGTCTAGAATTTGACACTTTTTTAGCTCACAGGCTATCAAAGCCTGAGAGCTAATGTACCCGCTGAGTTCTGCATGTACAGTCGTGGAAAAAAAAAAAGTAAACACCCCTTACTTTACTAACTCCTCAACAAATTATCATAGAAGAAAGTTACTGGTACCGAACGATTGGAAATAAAGTCTACTTTTAAATGATGTATATAAAATTTGCTTAGGGGCCATGTACAAATTAAAACGAATACAAACTTCATTTTTTTCAATGACAATACCCAATTTTAACGAGATATTTCAAATCTTCGGTTCAAACTATGCCTACACACCGAATTTCAAGTCATTTGAATGATAAGTTTTTGAATTATGAACATTCAAAATTTAGTGCTTGTAATGCTAAATTACATTTTCATATTTTTATTTATATCTCCAGAAATTATGCTCCTAATATGCTAATGTTTTGTGTAGCAATAATACTAATTATACCCAAACATAAATACGCTGAATTTGCAATTTTTATAATTTTATGATATGAATTATGAATTATGAAATTAATATTCGAAAAAATTATGAATTGCAACCTACAATTTGTTTGATGGATTTAGATTTATTAAGTCCTGCTTTATGTAAATCCAAAATTACACATTTTTCTTCCAAGTAGTTTTCAAATTATGCTTAAAAAACGGCAAAATGATGGTTTAAGGGGCCGTCTGTAATAGAAGGGACTGGGCATTTCTGCTGTTTCGTAATCTAGCAAGCTTCATTGGCTTCTTAAGGTGCCTTGATCAAGATGGGGGCGGGCGCTCTCTGGGTTAACAATCGAGTTCCGACTTCAATTTGGATACAGCCCTTAAAATACGCTCGTTTTAAAATAATGAATTACAGAAACTTATGGTACGAATTGCATAAAAATTTGTTTTTAGGCTAATTGAAGGATGTAGAGTTCATTTATGCTGTGAGAATTGTGTACTGCTATTGAAAAAAACAAAGTTATGGTTCGTTTTAATATGTAGATGGCCTCCTAAGCAAATTTTATCTATATCATTTAAAAGTAGTCTTTATTTCCAATCGTTCGGTACCAGTAACTTTCTTCTACGATAATTTGTTAAAGAGTTAGTAGGGGGTGTTTACTTTTTTCTTCCACGACTGTACGTTAGGGTGGAACTAAAAAACGAAGTTTCGAATTTTATATTCTAATAGTGATTATTTTTTTTCCTTTTCAACTCCATAAAAAGAAAATATTTTTCTTTTAATTTTAAAATGATATTTTCCGGTTCCTCAAAGCGCTTGATTTTCCCTAAAAAATGAAAAAAAAACCAATAATTGCATGAAAAGTTTTATGATTATTGTTAAATTTATATTTTGCAAAATTAAATTAATTAAGTGTTAATGTCCTGTAATAAAGAGAATAATTTAGTTTGAGTGCCTTAGAAAAGTTAGCCCCGCTTTATTTGACTTTTGTAGAAGCCAGCGTCGCGGGCGTCGGCTTTCATTGTCTCTGATTTATTTGGCTGCGACACATAAAAAGTTAGTCCAATTTAACGTGTGTTAACAGTTTCTTTAAATATTTTTCAATAAACTGTCGGTGTCAAAAGTGACAAAGTCTGTTAACGTACCTAAATCTAGATAATTGGTGAAGTGTCCTGTATTTCGTGAACCAAAACAATTAACATTAGAGTGTCATTTTTGATGAACATATGAAGATGTTATGTAACATTATTTTGGGGTTCAATTTAACTTAAAATCTGACAGCTGGAATCTGGTACACACTATTTCAAAAATATCTAAAGCTGTTGATGATACAATTAAAAGTGTATTGCTGAGACCTTCAATTCCAATGGTTTCTGATACACAAATCATAAAAATATGATCAGAGACTAGCGCGAAAAATGTCAAAATTTGAAGAAAAATATTAAGATTAGAAAGAATAATCCCACATCCAATATAAAATTGCAAAATGTTAGGTAATCTTGCAAAAACATTTCTTTGTGTAAAAGCACTAAATATTATCGTGTATCAGAACAAGAACGTCACTTTCTCAAAGACCAAAGAGAGATGGGGTGATGGTAATAGGGTCAATAGATATAAAAACTACAAAAAAATGTGTAGCAAGACTGGAAAAGGAAATATCAAGGAAAAAAGATATTTTAAAACAAAAAAATGATGTTTTGATTGAATGATCGTCAAGTCAAAAAAATAGTTTGGAAGGAAATAGTTCAATCGGTTGTTTTTCTAAACCTGAATTTGATAATCAACAAGGTGAAAGAACCGGAGTATTAGACAGAACTGCAAATATTATTGCAAATGGCACCTTAGAAGATATGGGTATTTCTGTTAATAATAAAGAAAAGGTAATTGAAAGAAGGACTTGAAGACGACTAAGAGAAAAGAAAAGTAAGAATTTGAAAGAACAGGAAAGACGAAATGAGTTAATTTTAGAAGGTTAGTATTTTGATGGCAGAAATGATAACACTATGATAACTGAAGCAGAGGGAAAAAGTATAACTTAGAATCATAAAAGACGAACACCTGGTCTTAGTTCAAAAACCAGGATAAAAATATATTGGTCATATTTCCTTGACATCTTCTTCTTATATTAATATGGCCACTGGAATTTTGGTGTATTTTCAAAATAATAATACAGACATTTCAAGTTTGAAAGTTATTGGATGAAACAGAAACGCCTTTAATGCAGGATGCAAATCTGGAGTTGTTAAAATATCGGAAGCAATACCCTAAAAACTTTATAATGGATAATTTGATTATTACATGCAAATGAACTTTTTCTTAGATATTTATTTCAACATGTTGCTGGAAAAACTACGGGTACAAAATGATTTTCTGGACCAGTAGGAAAGCGACTGGAAAAAATGCGAACATATTGAAATTATAGACTATAAAAACATGGATCCTAGCTTGACGGACTGATTGAATGAAGAACTTTAAAAAGTACAAACAGGGGATACACCTGAATTTTAGATTTTTCCTTGTCATACTCAAACAGTGGAAACGTGTGTCAAAATTGTCCCGCGAGCCGCGTCAGCCGTCTTTAAATATTAAGCAAAAGATGCCTTAATCTTGGGAAAGTCGAATTCCCTCAATCTAATGACAAAATTTGCCTAAAAAGACAGAAGGTTGAATATCCAATTGAATTAATCCATAACAAAGGGAGGTAATGAGGGTGGAAGTAGATATTTAACCACCTTCTCGTGGTGACTTCTGGATAGTATTAGCTAAATAAATGTAGATATGAGCTAATAGTTACTTTATACTGAAATTTCAAAACTTTGACCTCCTTGAGGAACCGGAAAACAACTTAATTTAAAAAAAACCTTTTCAGCCAAAAGTTTAGACATCCAAAAAGGAAAAAAGTTTTCACTATTACGCATTAAAACAAAAAAGTTTTTTTTTTACCCTATACTTAAGTTCCACCCTACTGTACGTATGTACGTAACGCGATAACTCTTGATAGAAATATCCGATTTGCTTCAATTTTTTTTTAGTTTCATTCGGATAAGGCACTTTCTTGATTAGTTTTGAGGGTTCATTGGTTAAGTATAAAGGGGGTACGGGAGCTAATTCCCCCTTAACTTAGATAAATTGATTTTTCATGCAGAATTATCAGATTTTCTTCTAATTCGGTTTATTGGTTTATTCTGATAAGGCGCTTCCCTGATTAGATTTGGAAGTTCATTGGTTAAATATAAAGGTGGGAACGGGGGGCTAATACCACCCTTAATTCAGATAAATGGGTTTTTCTATCCGATTTGCTTCAAAGTTGGTATATCGGTTTATTTCGATAAGACGCTTCCCTGGTGACATTTGGAGGCTCATTGGTTAAGTATAAAGAGGGAAAGGGGCGGGAGCTATTCCCTTCCCTTAATTTATTTTTCGAGGGGCATTATTCTTTGAAATAAGAGTATAATATACAATTTGTGTGAATAGCCTGTGAACTCAATGCCATCAGTTTAACTCGGCACTTTTCTTTTTCATTGTTCCTGCAATACGGGTTGATTTTTTGCACTCTTTTATTTAACTCAATTTGGTTTTTGCAGGTAAAGATAAATTTTTGAAATCGATTTTTAACCCACTTCTGATAGAATATAATTATAGCAAGTCGGAAATTGTACGTCAAACGTGGCAAATGAGGCGCGTTTATACTATAATTAGTTTTATAAATATTCAGATCTTTGTACAATGGCTGTTGAACTCTTAAGCAAAAATGCATGAATACAAAATTTATGACTATTCTGTAAATTAAATTCAGCAATATGGAAATACAAGGGCGTAATCCCCATGGCGACTTAGAATCATTCCCTATCATGGGATATCATTGAATTTGTTACGCATGATAGGATTTAACAGAATTAAGAACACCTTTATTAATATCTTTTTAAGCTTTGATTCGACTTTTATAAAATTTGAAATGACTCGACAAAATACTGCAATTGAATTGACAGTCTCGCATAGCCGTCTTTCCGACTGCGCTGCGACACGTAACACACATTTTCAGTTTTTCGTTGCTCTGATTTAATTTAACGCTTTCCGGCACAGTGTGCAAGGTCGGCATACCTAATTTTAAATCCAAACTTACAAATGGCACCAAGAATATTTTAATAAAATTTTGCATCAACAATGAAAGTGTAAAGTAACAAGTTTTTAATTTCTAAAAAAGTCGTATGTAAATTCCGGTGTCTGTCAATGATTTCATCATTTTACAACAAAATTTGCCTGTGCCGGAAAGGGTTAAGGATGTTTCACATTTTCTCAGTAACACCAAACTCTTGGTGTCACTGTACTTTTATTCCTTCGCGTACGTAACGAATTTGACACTTTTTGTTCCTTCAATACGGGGTGATTATTTTAAGCTCTTTTATTTAACTCTTTAACCCCTTAACGCTCGAATTAAATTATGGTTTAAAAATTCAAATTGCTTATTGACACCACTTTTATGAAAAAGAAATATTCACCTTATTTAATGACAGGTTAAAACGATACTAAAATATAGCCAATTTCACTATTTTATAAAACTGGTGGGAATCAAACAATCTGAGTAAAAGACACAGCCCGTGAATATGACGGGAGCCAGAATTAAGGGGTTAATTCGTTTGGGACCATAGGTGCATATATGCATCCGCAAAAAGAGCATACAGCATTTGTTTCAGCCACCAGTAAAAAAGAAAAGTAATATTTATTTTCTTTAATTAGAGCATTTTCGTGATTTCTTAAGTAAAGGTAACTTTAAAAGAAAAAGTGGTGCAAACGGAATAAAATTTGTGCAAAAGCCGCTGGTCTCGAAGGGGTTAATTTATTTACCCTCTTTTTGGTTTTTGTAGGAGATGAATTTTTCAATCGACTTTCAACCCTTTTGCTGATAGGTTAGAATTAGAACAAGTCGGAAACTGTACGTCAAACGTGGCAAATGAGGCGCGTTTGTACTACACTGGTTATCAAAAATTAAGGAAAACTCACAAAATGCTAATTTTCAAATACTCGAACACTCAAAAGGAAATAACATAATTCGAGTAATTACTATCTCTACAACACAGCTAGCCCATATAACGTCTCATTCATGTCACACATGGTCACAAGTGTCACAGTCACTACGGTGAAGCAAAAAAATAGGAAATTCCATACATCTCATTATGAGTCTCAAATGATCACTATATGCGACTCCACTGAGAAGTCAATGTAACTGCTGCTTTGTGACGAGTCCCCAGGTGACTTTACAATGTAGTTAAAATGTGACTCTCATGTGACTGTCATTTTTAGACTCAATTTCATAGTCATCATGAACGTTATTGCATTATGATAAGTCACCAAATAATATCATATTATAGTCACATGGAGACTTTTCCCAAAAGAGCACAATGGCGACTTCACAGTAGTCTCTCTGTCACCTGAAAGTGATGATGTGACTTTAATGTGACATTATTTGGTAACTTATTACAATGGAGCATTCACGATCACTTTGAAATTGAGTCTACAAATGACAGTCACATGAGAGTCACAATGTAACTACATTGTAAAGTCACATGGTGACTCGTCACAAAGCAGCAGTCACAGTGACGTCTCAGTGGAGTCACATATAGTGATCATTTGAGAGTCATAATGAGATGTATGAAATTTCCTATTTTTTTGCTTCACCGTAGTGGCTGTGACACTTGTGACCATGTGTGACATGAATGAGATATTATAGTGACTAGCTGTGTTGTAGAGATAGTAATTACTCGAATTATATTATTTCCTTTTGAGTGTTCGCGTATTTGAAAATTAGCATTTTGTGACTTTTCTTTAATTTTTGCACACCAGTGTATAATTAGTTTTATAAATATTCAGATCTTGGTGCAATAGCTGTTGAACACTTATGCAAAAATGCATGATTACAAAATTTATGACTATTCTGTAAATTAAATTCAGCAATATGGAAATACAAGGGCGTAATCCCCATGGCGACTTAGAATCATTCCCTATCATGGGATATCATTGAATTAGTTACGCATGATAGGATTTAACAGAATTAAGAAAACTTTTATTAATATCTTTTTAAGCTTTGATTCGACTTTTATAAAATTTGAAATGACTCGACAAAATACTGCAATTGAATTTACAGTCTCGCATAGCCGTTTTTTCGACTGCGCTACGACACGTAATACAAAATTTCAGTTTTTCGTTGCTCTGATTTAATCTAAGAAAGTTTCACCTTTTTTCAGTAACACCAAACTCTTGGTATGACTGTACTTTTATTCCTTCTCGTACGTAAAGAATTTAACACTTTTTGTTCATGAAATACGCGGTGATTTTTTTACACTCTGTTATTTAACCCTTAAAGGCGCGATTTTTTATTTTGTTTCGAAAAAATTATATATGATTCTCTGAAAGGTTTATTACGCAGGAAGAAATTCTTCCTGAATAATGAAAAAAAAATTCAGATATACTTTTTCATATAATACGCCAATCTTTTCTTCTGTTGCACATCTGCAATAAAAGTAAAATCTGCTGTCGTGTGGCTTTTTTAAGCTGAAATTTTACAAACTAGTAAATATTTTAACAAGTAGGTCTCCAAATACTTTATTTTATATAATTATTTATTTTATAAAACTTAACCTTTAACCCGTTAATTCCCATGATAGAGTACGTTCTAGAAATTACATAGTTCAGAGAATCTGACTTTATACCAGAGAGTTTCAGTGGTTAATTTCGCTTTATTTAAATACGGAATGTCCATTATTAATTAAAGCAAATATTGCTATTTTAATTTTCTGGTGTAAAT
Organism: Maratus speciosus; assembly: GCA_963932465.1. Lineage (NCBI taxonomy): Eukaryota > Metazoa > Arthropoda > Arachnida > Araneae > Salticidae > Maratus > Maratus speciosus. Next base: position 217,401,194 of record OZ010799.1, on the reverse strand, counting down.
TAGGTATATACGAATAAAAAAAAATCAATTAAATTTAAAACACCGTTGTTTGCATATATGCACAGCTGCGCACTAAAGGGTTAACTCAATCTGTTTTTTAACACTTTCCAATAATGTTGAAAAGTGTTTATGCATTCGGTTTGTCTGTCCGTCTGTCCACGCTCTAATTCCCGTAAATATACTCGGATTCATTGAATTGATTAAGGTTATTTAGGGTCACCACAGCATGTTTGGTATTAGTATATGCAGTATGTAGGATTAATCGTTCATTTACAGGGGCACTAGGGTGGTCACAAGAAATCAATTTTCGAATTTTTCAGGGGGACCCCCCAAAAAGTTGCCAATTGACTAGAAGATGAGATTGGCTAAGTTTCAGCTCATTTGGATAATATTAACCCGTGCCTCATTGAGGTTTAAGTTTGAAAAAAACGTGATTTTTCGCAAAAAAATGCTGTTTTTCCTTCATGAAATGAATACAATTGAACCTAGAAACATAATGCAGGTCTCATTTTATAAAAAAAAGTTTTGCTTTTAAGAACCACACACCATTTTTTTCTAAAAATGTATAGATTTAAAAATATGTGCATTTTTCAGGACCAGACATCACTTGAATCCTAAAAATTGACTTTTTATGAAAAAGCGAAAAAAAAAAAATTTGTAACATTCCATTTCATCTGCTTTCCACCTTTTGTTTTTCTTTTTTTCGTTTTGTGAAGTCCAATAAAGTGTTTGATTAAAAAAAATTCCAAAGAAAAGGAAAAAAATCGAATTTTAAACTGAAAGAATTTTTAAAAAAAGGGAGGGTGAAGGAAGTATAGAAATGAGAGCAAATAATGCTCAATTGCATTTTATTATTAAAGTTGTGTTACAAGAAAGGAGGCATAATAAAGAAAATAAATTATTTTCCATTACAACTGTCACGTTAACCCTTTCGGCACAGAAAAATTCTGTTCGTAAAAGGATGAAATGATTGTCTACCCCGGAATTTACAAACGACTTTTTTAGAAATTAAAAACACATTACTTTAACCTTTCATTGTAAAAGCAAAATTTTATTAAAATATTATTCATGCAGTTTGTAAGTTTGGAATTAAAATTAGGTGGTCCCGGCGTGGGACGCTGCGTCGGAAAGGATTTAAGTGGTAATGGTTTAGATAGGGTGGCTTATGTTGACTTTTCTTACCAAAGTATTATCTAAAAATGAAAATGCAACTTGATCCGAGTTAAGATACCAAATTGTCATTTTAGCAAGTGCTTTGTCTGTAACCTATTTATCAAATTTTCCGTAGTGAACAAGTGATTTTATTATTTGCATGTCTTGAACTGGGGGCTAAAGTGGAAGTATTGAAGCACGCTTTTACATAATATTGATTAAAAATAAGAAAAGATCTTTGATACCTTCTTTTTCTAAATTTGTTATTGAAAGATGATCCCTGAAACAATATATTTTGAGAGAATGAATGGCCTGTGTCGCCGTCCATCTGACATGATTAAAAGCACCAGGTGCTCTGAAAAAATGTCTTTTGCAGGAAGGAGTTCTATAAAAATTAAACAAAGTTGGATAAACTCTTTATAATCATCCCTGAGCTGTTAATTTTTAAAAGTTTCTGTAAGAAAATTTAAAATTTCTTCTGAATTAACTATTTATACCTAGTATTTCATCTTCAATAGCATATTTTGTATACTTTCTCTTGTTTAATTTAGACCACACAATCAAAATTGTTTTTTTTTTAATATCTGGCTGAGGGGCAGTGATTATGCCCATTTTACAATCAAGAACAGCTTTTAGGAAAATTTCTAAATTATGGTGGCGGCATGGTAAATACAGAAGACTTTTCCTTTAACAATTGCTATAGAAAAAAATCGTTTCCTCTGAGGCGACCTGTGTTTACTGCAGTTGTATCAAAAAATATTGCCTGGATTTTAGCAACTTCCTCCCACTCTTCAACTGCTGAAAATACAGCTTTTGCCTGAATTATTCCGATACTACTTTCAAGTTGAGGAACTCGTAGTAACAGTTCTTCATCCCCACAACTAATTAAAACTTTTATCCACTCTACATTTTCTTTATTCAAAAAATGGTGAAGCAGTTTTCCACCCCAGTGAACAACAGTTCTCTCTAAACGGGAATTTAAAAATCTGTTTTTGATGAGCTCAGTTTTTTGTTTACGAAACAGTTATTTGCAGAGTCGATGTCTGTGGTTAGCTATTGGATGTATTCTAAGTCTAGCAGCTTCTCTGGCGTTCAGTTCATTTTGCGAATATTATACAATAAAATACATGAAACTTGACAATTACTTGACTGCTTACTGTCGATGATTTGTTGAGACATGTGTCCAATTTAAAAAATCTTACATTTCTGCCATCATATCAAGAGGGGGAAGGAGTTTTACGGAATGTTTCGTCAATTATAAAAATAGATAACCATAACAGATAACAAAAACAGCCTTGTAATAAAAAGAGAAATTCAGAGGCTCAACTGCAATACAAATCGAGAAGCTCTTTCTTACTAGACACAGAAATAGATAACTAATAATCAATTATAATTCATGAAATATTTTTAAAGTTACAAAAATCGTTCACTTATTTTTGCTTATTAATAAAAATAATACAAAAAAATTATCAAAAGTAATAAAATTTTTAATTTGTCATTTTTTACTTATGTTTCAAAAATGCAGAATTTGAGGGTATGGTTCACTTGCTGTCCTGAAAAATACTAAATGTTCATTAAATATAAGTTTTCATGAGAGTAAAAGTTCAAGGCAACAACAGTTTCTATGAAATAAAACAAGAATCAGGTTTCTAAGACAAATATTTTTCACGTAAAGAGAGAAAAACGACAATTTTTTGCCAAAAATTGCAAATTTTCAAGAATTCAACCTCGATGAGGCACGGGTTAATGTAATTTACTTGAGCTGAAACTTTGCCAATCTCATTTTCTAACTAAGTGACAACTTTTAGGAGGGTCCCCCAAAGAAAACGTTAAAAAAAAATTTCCCCATGTTGCTTGTGACCACCCTAAGGGGCACTCAAAAGTATTCCACCACATTATGTTATATGGAGAAAAATCCCTTACAAAGTATTTTAATGGCATCACGCTATTTCAAATGTATTGAAACTGATATAAATCAATGAATTTCACTACTATCACGTTAGAACATTGCATTCATAGCATTTTTTATTTATTTACAGGGACACACAAAAGAAATCGTTTACAGAACAGTACTGTCTTTGAGTAATAATTGCAGGAGTGCACGGTTTAAAATTCAGCATGCGCTTTTAAATTTAATTAATTTTTTGCATCTCACTCGTTATATATAAATTCTATACCTCAAATACAGGGCTGCACAAAAGTATCCACGTACCATTCTCCTTATTAGAGGAAATTGCTGAAGGTAAATTTTCGACTGAGGTATATGTATCTCTTAAGTGAACTAAATTTTGGCATTCATGTAGTTAATAGATTCAAATCTATATATCATATACAGGGCTGCTGAAAATATTCGGATAATTTTCCGATTGTGGATGGGAACAGCTGAAATTAGGTTTTGAAATGTGTTATGCGTTTCCATATGGTTGAGTTAGACGTAATATTTTAATTTTTAAAACGGTGCAGTTTTGTTACATTATTCTGAATGTGTTGGAAAGTGTTTCATAATCTATGCTTGACGCATGATTTTTCCTTTCTTGTTATAGGTAAAGATTAATTTTTGCAATCGACTTTTAACCCTTTTCCTGATAGGCTAGAATTATAACAATTCGGAAATTGTACGTCAAACGAGGCAAATAAGGCGCGTTTGTATTATAACTAGTTTTATAAATATCCAGATCTTGGTGCAATAGCTGTTGCACTCTTATTCAAAAATGCATGAATTTAAAATTTATTACGATCTTATAAATTAAATTCAGTCATACAGAAATTATAGGACTCCATCCTAAATAGGACGTAATCACCATGGCGACTTAGAATCATAACCTATCACGAGATATCATTGAATTAATTACATACAATAGGATTTAATAGAATGAAGAAAACTTTTATCTTTTTAAATTTTGATTCGGTTTCATAAAATTTGAAATGACGCAACAAAATTCTACAACGATTATATACTATACTAAATTTCAAACCATTCGGCTGGTTAGTTTTCGCGCTGTTATATACGGACCGACGGACGGACCTGACTACGACTATAGCTGCTAAGTATTAACCCATTAACTGCCAAAACTATAAAGTAGGAATTTTCAAATTTCTTGTTGAAAGTCGTTTGCCACCACAAATTCAAAAAGATAATCATCGCTTTATTAAATCAGCGAAATTTCTGCCAAATATTAAGAATGTTTTTTTTATTTAAAATTAGTGGTGGCAAAGTAATTAATTAAAGCATGAGTAATTATTTTGACCGTTGCGTCAACGCAATACCAGCGGATAATGGGTTAATATAATTACGAACGTACCTAAAAATTATTTACAAAGTTGCGTTTTCGATGACAATACAACATTTTATTATTTTTACATCATATATATTAATTAACACATAAATTTTGACGCAGATTCCAATTAATCCATTATAGTTGATAAATAGCCGAATAATCTCTGTAAGTCATATAATTGTATGGGAGGAGAAAAAACGATGGATTCAATTATGTGGCAATAAATGCTCCCCAAAATATGCCAAAGCGCTATGAAACTGCAACAATAAAAACATTTTAAAGAGTTAAAAGTAGAAAATGAATTTTAAATAAAAAAAATTAAATATGTAATATAGAAAATACAGTTGATAGTTAATTAATTAAGTTACGATTATACATTGAGAAATCAATTTAGAAATCCTAGAAAGATAGTTTAAATAATGTTTCATTTTTACTTTTCAGTTGCCTTTCTTAAAAAATAAACCGAGCAAAAATTATGTATGTTTAATAAATTCATTTGCTCGAGCTTTCTACCAAGCCTAAAAAAAAAAAAAAAAAAAAAAAAAAAAAAAAAAAAAAAAAGTGAACTTTTCATATTCGAGCTCGTTGCCAACCCCAAATTCATGTATTGTAACGAGAATTTTTGGGAGAAGACACGAATTGTGTAAAAATATTAGGCAGTATATTCAAGAGTACCATTAAATGCTTATAAAAGAGTGTTTAAAAAAACTATTTTTAAATAAAACATACAATATGTTTAACCCTCAAATGCATCACTTTTTATTTAACTATGAACAACTACTATATTTATATAGAAATATTAAGGGGGTCCGGTACACATTTTAAAATAATTTTTATTCATTGAGTTAAAATTCTGAATTTTTTTGTGATGGGTAACCTTATCATTTGTAAATAAAATCACAGGATAAAACTTCTCATAATTTTTTTAAAAAAATTTCAAATTTCAAATTTATTAAAAAAGTAGGGGTAATTTAAAGTCGTTATAACTCGAAATATTACTATATTAAAGTTTTAATTTTGATTCAGCATTTTAAAAAATATAATTTATAAAAAAAATTAAAAATATTTAACGGAAAAAAATTTTAAAAAAAGGTGGTGCAACTTAAAAAAAAAAAAAAATCATATTTTCAAAAGTAAATATTTTTTTCAAATATATTGAATCAAAATTAAAGTAAAACAATTGAAAAATATGTGTTCCAAGTTTGAACCGTTTACCTTTAATGGTTCTCGAGTTATAAGAATTTAAATACGCGAAATGGTGAAAAAACCTATCACGAAGAAAAACGCATTTTTACAAGAAGTCGTTTCCATGACAACCATTGCTTGAAACCAAGATTTTTAAAACAAACCAAAACAAAAAAATTAATATTTTTTGTTCTAATTCAGATAGAAACATGATTTAAATGTCATTTTAAGCATGAAAAAAACAGCGAAATTTTAAATGAAATAAAATGTTTTTGCAAAATTTTAAGGTTTTTGTGTCCCAGACCCCCTTAACCCATTAACCGCTGACGTTGCTTTCACGCAACAGTCAAAATAATTGCTCATGCAATGAATTAATTACATTGGCACCACTATTTTAGAATTTAAAAAAAAGTCTTATTTATTGGCAGGAATTTTGCTATTTTTAGTAAAGCGAAATTTACCTTACTGAATTTGTGGTGGGAAACTACTTTCAACAAGCAATTTGAAAATTTCTATCGTAATAGTTTTGGCGGTTAATGGGTTAATGCAGTAATAATTAATAAAATATGCTACTAAATACAGTTAAAAACCCATCTTAAAATTTGTGGTGTCCAATATTTAATATGAGAATAAAAAACACAATTCTAAAAGAATAATTCGCAGATTTAAGGGTTAAGTTTAACAAAATAAAAAAAAATATATATAATAACATATTTAGATTTATACTTATTAAAATATTTACTAATTTGCAATTTTGGTTTTCACTTGTATTGCAGATGTGCAACATAAGAAAAGGTATAGGTAGAAAAGTATTATACGAAAAATGTATCGCTGATCTTTTTCGTTATTTTTCCTGTGTAATAAACCTTTCTGAGAATCATATATATTTTTTTCGAAATAAAATAACAAATTATGCATTTAAGGGTTAAAAAGCTCATTCTCTTACTTAACCCTTCCGAGGGCAGTGTCCTTAAAAAAGGACACCTAATTTTCATTCCAAAACTGACAAACGGCACCAAGAATATTTAATTAAATTTTTCTTTTATTATGTACGTGAAAATAAGCAAGTTCTTATTTTCTAAAATATTCGTTTATAAATTCTGGTGTCAGAAATTATTTCATCAGTTTATAAAAAGAATTACTCCGCGCCAGAAAGGGTTAAAAGGCGACTAAAATAATATAAGAGATGTTAAAAAATATATACATTTTATTTAAAACTTCTTAGTATATTCGGGTTGCACTTCTAAAGTTCATTAGACTGTTTTGATAACTAATTGCTGTTTATTTATACAAATACGTCACTTCGTTTTGAAATGAGAGAGCCAATAATTATTAGAGTTGAAAGTAGAAGTAGCAGTCCCTTGGATTAAACTTAAGTAGAAAAAATTATATATTAATTGCAGTTCCATTTACAGTAGAGCGCCGATTATCCGAACAAGTCGGGACCAACCCTAGTTCGGATAATCAAAAGTTCGGATAAATGGACAGACAATTTAAGAGATGTTCCTCATTATACTAAAACCTTCACACTTTATCTAGACTTAGAATTGGCAACATCAATAAGTGCTAGCGTGTTGAAAAATTGACTTTTACTTTTTTTTGTATTTTTAATGCTGTTTTGTTTAGTTTTTTATTATTTAATTTTTTTTCTCTCTTTTTCTCATCTTCTGAACATTAGAGATTATAATTTAAGCAAAAACCCTTTCGATTGTTGCTAGCTTCAAACAAGACATTCTTTTCATTGCAGCCATATCTCGAATTATTCTCAAATACGTTAGTTGAATACGATCAGCGTTCTTCTGCCGTTCGAGCCATTTCATATCTGTTTCGAAAAATTGATGGTCCTGAGTCATTTTCAAAGCATTCGTTTTCATTTACTTCATTTTCTTTTTCGTTGTTACTGCTCCTAACGATACACTAATCGCGGATTCGATTTCGCATTATAAATCTGAAGGGAAAAAATGACTGAAACAGAGTATTCAGATAATTGGAAGGCCGATTAAGAAATTGTTTTGTGAGAAGTAGGTTGTTCGGATAATTGGAAGTACGGTTTAAAAAAATGAGAGAAATCAGCTGTTCGGATAATTGGAAGTTCGGCTAATTGGAGTTCAGATAATCGGCGCTCTACTGTATTTTATTACATCACTTTGTTCTGATTGGTCACTTTCATTTTAAATGTGTAGCTGGACAGTCGAATAACAGTGTTTCAGATTAAATTTGAGTAGAAAAAAAAATATTTAACGCCACCATAAACTTTAATACGTCCCTTTGCTCAAATTTTCAGGATTTATTTTCAGGATATTTAACCATATATTGAGGATACTGTAGGATAGGGCGTCGTTGCATACTTCATTGTATAAATAAATATAAATTAGTTATGAAAATATTCTCTGATGAGGGCTTGAGAAATGCAGCCCGAAAGTACTGACAAGGAAGGTCTCCATACGGGCATATTCAGAAAAATCTGAAAAAATTACTGAGTGTTCTTCTCATATGGATATGTATCTTTATAAAAAAATTTTTGCCGGAACCTCGATAGAACGATCGTAAAAAAATAATGAAAATTTCGTTTATTTGGGGATTTATCATCGGTTGGCGATGAAATGAAATTTCGAAAAATGCTTTTTTATGTCGAACACTCTTTAAGATAAAAATGTTTCATATTGAGCTTGTTTAAATAAATTTAATGTAAATAACTTTAGTTTTTCCAGTTTTAGTTTGATTTAACTATATATTTCTCATGTATATATATATATAATGAATGTTAAATATCAAATTTTATGAATTAAAACAAAATTAAAATAAATTAAAATTGTTTCAATATCTCAAAATTTAAGTCCAATTGAGCGCTGTCGAGTTGATTCAGTTTTGTTCTTATGGAAACGACGAATTCTTTGATATTGAAATAAATAACTGGTAAATGAATCTTGCCTTTATTTTGGAATACGCTTAAATATATGAAAGTGTTTTTTTTGTATATGAAATTGTTTTTAAAGTGATAAAATTAAATAACAAGCAACATAAATATGTAATACGAAAAAAAGTCTTTATTAAACTCTCTCATTGTTTATGTTTAAATTCATTAAATACTTTTTACACGCATTCTAAAACTCAATTAACAAACAATTTTCAGGTGCATTAAAATCGTTTGCTTTTGGCGAGGAAAAGTACTGCTCGCCAAATCGGGTGACGCTTTCGTCTTTTCGCGCCAAATACTGGAAAGTATTTTATTTTTTTACAGACTTTCTACTGTAATTCCACCACTAAATTTGACTGATCCTTTATTACATACATAAGTTTAATTGTTTTTTTTTTTCAAAATAGTCTGGGTATGCCAGTAGCGGATAGGGACAGCTTAACCCTAGAACTACCGAAAATTTTACTCAAGTTTTATAAAAATATTGCACATCAGAATTCTTATTTAAAACTATGGAACTTATTTACTTAACTCATTATTGTCTGGTTTACACATTTAGTTTATTTTAAAGAAATTTCTGGTTAGAATAAATATTTCGAATGTACCCATCGGGCCCATTGGACCCGTCTGGTAGACGGAGGGTTAATGCAACAATGTTAAAACTTCCACTGCGTAAAGCTATGGGGAAAAAATAAAAAATTCCCTAGCCGGCTTCGGCAAGTTGTTTTGTTGGTGTTGATGTTCATTTGTACTTGGTACTTATCCCCCAGATAGCATGAACAATTGCAGCAAGATTAATTTTTTCTTGATATTTTCTTGTCACGACAAATTTGAAGTAATAATATTGCCGCAAGGACACTACTAGGTAGACGGAATATAATCAATCGCTTCCTTGCAACGCAACGTTGCTCTAAAATTGATACAACACTGTCATAAAATAACGACGTAAGCGAAAAATTCCTTTTGTTGGAAGGGGAAGATATATAAACACGCATGCGAGGAAATTTGACAAAGACAAAATTACAACACATCTTTATTGAATCTCATGATTAGCAGCGCCACTGGATTCCCAGATAGCATGAACATTAACAACAAGCTTGATTTTATCTGACACTATCTTGACGTGACAAATTTGAATTGAGAAATTTGCAGCAAATTTCCCGCAAGGTATTCCATCCCCCACTTGCATGAGTAGTTTGTTGTGAATCTGATGGCAAGACTGCCTTTGCTTCACAAAAGTGACGAAAGCAAAAGTTCCTCTGTTGAGAGAATAGACAATCAGCACATACGCAAAAATTGCAGAAATTTTATTCGACCGCCACCGTTTTTTGTGGACACTATACTTATCAAATACCAAAAAAGGGTCGTATTGAAAAGTACAAATATTACCTTAACTTGCTTGTGGTAATTACAACGATGCATGCACCTTGTGACGGTGAGTTCGCATCAATAGACCTGACTAGGTCTATGGGCCCCTTCCAAGGGGTTAAATTATAGGGTGACAGTTGTAAACAGATAGTGGGGTGTGGAAAGATTACTACTGTGTAGTAGATTTGATTACTTGTTTGCCGTTAATTTGCAATAAAATTGATACAGCATGAATGTAACTTGCACGACAAGTTAGCTGCAAGTTCAAAGTGTGGTGACTTTGGCGTTTGCATTATCTTGCTGCAATCTTGTTATGAACTTTCAGTCTTGTCATTCTGAGCTTGCTGCAACTTTGCAAGTTTTCAAAGCAAGATTGCTGCAAATTTTCTGCAAATTAAAAATGCTATCTGGGCCATGTGTTTTATATTTTATTGTGCGTTTATATTCTATTTTTCTCCCACTTTTATTACTGTAAATTAAGATGTTAATACTTGAAGAGAATGCATTATAATTTTTAATATTCTAATGTTAAAAATATTATGAGATGCTCTCATCCCAGATAGCATTTTTAATTTGCAGAAAATTTGCAGCAATCTTGCTTTGAAAACTTGCAAAGTTGCAGCAAGCTCAGAATGACAAGACTGAAAGTTCATAACAAGATTGCAGCAAGATAATGCAAACGCCAAAGTCACCACACTTTGAACTTGCAGCTAACTTGTCGTGCAAGTTACATTCATGCTGTATCAATTTTATTGCAAATTAACGGCAAACAAGTAATCAAATCTACTGCACAGTAGTAATCTTTCCACACCCCACTATCTGTTTACAACTGTCACCCTGTAATTTAACCCCTTGGAAGGGGCCCATAGACCTAGTCAGGTCTATTGATGCGAACTCACCGTCACAAGGTGCATGCATCGTTGTAATTACCACAAGCAAGTTAAGGTAATATTTGTACTTTTCAATACGACCCTTTTTTGGTATTTGATAAGTATAGTGTCCACAAAAAACGGTGGCGGTCGAATAAAATTTCTGCAATTTTTGCGTATGTGCTGATTGTCTATTCTCTCAACAGAGGAACTTTTGCTTTCGTCACTTTTGTGAAGCAAAGGCAGTCTTGCCATCAGATTCACAACAAACTACTTATGCAAGTGGGGGATGGAATACCTTGCGGGAAATTTGCTGCAAATTTCTCAATTCAAATTTGTCACGTCAAGATAGTGTCAGATAAAATCAAGCTTGTTGTTAATGTTCATGCTATCTGGGATTATACTTTTTCTATAAAATAGGAGATGAAATAATCCTAAAATTAAAATATATAATATAATAATTTTTAAAAAAAATAACTTTGCCCTCTCAATTGGGATTTATTTATTTATTTATTATAAAACAAAGAAACCTTTTAAATTAAGAATATAGAGAAAACAAATTGTTATAACTTTTAAATTTTGTAAAAAAATAAAATAAAAATAAAATAAGCCACATTGACGTACTATATATAATAATACGTTACATATACATAACTATACTTAACCCATTTATGCCTAGCGTCCCATTTTTGGGACGTTTCAAATTTTAATGGATTTGTATAATTTTCCTCTTCTTTATAACATGAAAATTGCATGAAATCATTATTTATAAATGTCTTTATCTATAACCGAAAGATGACAGCACAAGGTGGATATTTATTTGCTTAAATTAAGGCTTTTTTTGGTGTTTATAGATTTTTAATTTTTTAAGAGGGCGAAATGTAAAAAGTAAGTTTATTTGTATTTTTTCTATCATGGACCCAAAATCGCAAGTTATAATCTTAGTTTGTGGACTTTTTTGAAATACATATATATATTTTTTTTAATTGCGAAATTAAATGTTAAAGCCTATTTTTTATGCATTTTTGTAATGTACAAAATATAGGGTTCTAGGCACAAATGGGCACATATTTTTGTTAGAAATTTAGGAGAGAGTTATTTATGCAATCTCCTTTCGAAGGTATTTATGAAATAAATTGTTATTCAGTCTGCGATACGATTATTCTTATTTTATTATTAATAATAGTTATAACGTTATGAGTCTCGGCAAAGAAATAAATATATTTTTTTGTAGTTCATTAAAATACTAATTATAGTACATAATATACAATTTAAAAACATTTTTAAATATAAATATAGGCAAAATATATAATTATGCATATTATTCTACTAAAAATACTCATATTTAGTTGTTTTTTTTTTACATTTTATCAAATAAATACAAAAAAATTAAGTTTAATTTTTTTTAGTATTTTTCCAGTTCATTTTGCAACATTTTAAAGTGATTTTACCAAAAAAATTGAGAAAACAAAAATTCAGGCACAAATGGGTTAAGGAACAAGTTTCAAATTATGTATATTTTAATTATAGACGTATATATTAGTTAAATCATATTTATTGTTTTCTAAAGCCTTGACTGGAAGCAAAGTTTTTCATTACATCCCTTGGTGACTAATTTGCTATAGCCTTAAAGCTGTTAAAACGCCAGATACATGTCCCTGTCAATTCATCATCCTTGTCAATTTATATGTAATGAGTTAAATATTAAATAACATTATTATGGCATAAAAGATGAACTGCTTTTAATATTTAACAGTAAAAGTTGTAGATATTTGTTTACTTATTTATGTACCTCTTACTACAATATTGGAAAGATTATCATCTAAAGATTTATTTTTTAATATTATTTTCAAATATTTTGGATAGGTGGCGCCAGTAGTAATAAAAAAGCTTATTTTTTTCTTTGCTTCAAACCAGGTTTAGAAAAATCCCCACGAGATTTCCTTCTCCCTTCTATAATGCAGGCGCTTCTTTAACATTGTTGCATTAAGCTGTCCCCTCCGCTACTGGGTATGCCCAGTAAGGAGACCTTCCTTGTGAGAAGTTTTAAATAAAATGTATATTTTTAAGTTGTAACCTCTCTTTTATTATTTTAGTCGCTTTTTAAGTCGCCTGTTAACCCTCCGTCTACCAGACGGGTCCATTGGACCCGAGAGGTACATACAAAATATTCATTCAAACCAGAAATTTCTTTAAAATAAACTAAGTATATAAACCAGACAAAAATATGGTAAATAAATAAGTTAAATAGTTTTAAATAAAAATTCTGGTGTAGAACGTTTTATTAAAACTTGAATAAAATTCCCGGTAGATCTAGGGTTAAATGAATCTTGCCTTTATTTTGGAATACGCTTAAATATATGAAAAATTTTTTTATATATGAAAATTTTTTAAAAGTAATAAAATTAAATAACAAGCAACAATATAACAACAATATAGCAACAAGCAACAATATACAAATATGTATTACAAAAAAGGTATTTATTAAACTCTTTCATCGTTTAAGTTTAAATTCATTAACACGTTCACGCCGGCGCGGTGGGTCACACTCGACTGTCTCAGATCTGCAAAGTCTCCAGCTTTTTGGATACAAGTATTTTAATACAGAAAATGTTGTTTTATCTAATTAGAACAATTGGGCGATTTAAAGGAACAACATTTTCTCTAAAATAATAGTGGTGTGAAAAAAAGCCGGAGACTTGACAACTCTGAGAAGTCGAGTGTGACCCACCGTGCCGGCGTGAACGTGTTATATACTATTTACACACATTCTAAAAATCAATTAACAAGCAATTATCACGTGCATTAATCCACATTAAACGCATCGTTGAGGTTTTTCTAAATTCTAACCATGTTTTTTAAATTTTTCCCTTTATTTTACACTCTATCCTCTTATTTTATATTATTTTATCGACATCATCCCTGCCTAAGCATTTGGCAACGATAAACATCCACTTTCTACCAAAAATTATCTTGTTTTCATGTTTGTTTCTGATTTTTCAGTATCCCCCCAACCCCCGGTCACCTCCTTCATCTCTGTCAGAACGAAGGGATTTGATTCGATGCAACTCGCTTCCTCATTGGCTGCTGAAGTTGGCCGTCAAATCCGACTGAGATTCTCCCATCCCGACCCGCCTGACGTAGCTGTCATCCTCTTTCTTTATTGATCTTTTTAGGCAGTTTTGATTCGATACACTTCGCTTCCTCATTGGCTGACGAAGTTAGCCGTCAAATCCTTGCCGTTTCCTTTTCAAAATTCATTATTTTTTTGTGCCAACTTCTACTTTTATTAACGTTTTCGATTCCTATCTTTTTTATTTTTGGATTTAACTAATTTATATATATATATATATATATATATATATATAAATGTATGGCTCTGGGGCCTTTTTCATCTTTCCCCACGATCCCTGGCTAACTCTACCATCCCAATGCTCCAGAATTCGCAAGGAATTCCATGCTGCTTAAACACCGAAGTACTTTGTCTTATTCGAGCCGATTAATCCGATTGAGATAAACAGAAGCATAACGACTCCTGTAGGTACTCATGATGAACTGCATTGGTACATTGGTACGTGCATTAAAATCGTTTGTTTTTGACGAGGAAAAGAACTACTCGCGAAATCGCGTGACGCTTTCGTCTTTTCGCGCCAAATACTCGAAAGTTTTTTTTTTTTTTTTTTTTTACAGACTTTCTGCTGTAATTCCGCCGCTAAATTTGACGGATCCTTTACATAAGTAGCTTAATTACTGTTTTTTTTTTTTTTTTTTTTTTTTTTTTTTTTAATATTCTGAGTATGCTCGGTAAGGAGACTTTCCTTGTAAAGTTATTCGAATACGCCTGTCTTTTTACTATAGAAAACCATATTGAAAACAGTGTTAAAAAATACCATGTAATTCGAATTTTCAAGACATTTAGTTAGAAAATTCTACTATCTTGAGAAATTAATCTCAATTCTAAAATTCTTAATATTAACTCAATACTGTTCAAAATACTTCTCCAAGGCACAGGCATCTGTTACACGAATTCATTCGGTTGGCACCGCTTTTTTTTTAATAAACATTTTTACTTTTACTTAAATAGCATGTAAAAGAGAAATTTACTGAAAAATGTACTTTGAAAATATAATAGTGCAAGTAGAATATTAAAATAAAATCGTGTAAATAAAGCTTGGGTGACTATTTCCCGGCATTCGACCGCAAAGGGTTAAATACTTAAAAGTAGAAAATAAATTATAAGTAAAAAGTGAAGAGTGTAATATAAAAAAATACGCATTTATCAATTAATAGTTAATTAATTAATTTACGGTTATACGTTGAAAAATCAATTTAGAAATCCTAAAAGACTTCAAAGACTGTTTCATGTTTCATTTTATCAACTTATACTAAATACTGATAAAATTATAATTTAGCTATGTAAATAATAAATTTACATTATTAAATATTCAGGGATTAAGCACGATCAGAAACTCCAATAGCACAGCATAAAGAAGCTTTAAGTTGCTATGTTTGTTCCTGGACAGATTGATCTGGCTCTACAGTGTTTTAGTAAATGTTTTTATCTATTTTTAATGGGTTATTTAAATGCACATTACATTTAATGGGTAGTTTGAAATAACGTATTTCTATTCAAAGTACTTTGAAGAGAAAACAATTGGTCATAAAAATGCCAAATCCGCATTGTTTGCATTTCAGTGCATAAGAAAAACGAAATACGTAATTTTGTTTATATATATATATATTTAAACAGCAAATTATCAGGGCTCCCAAATGGTCTGTCACCTGAATACAAATATTTTTTTAACAGACAATTTCATGGTATGTTTTTACAACATCCGCGCTATAATTAACCTCCAAAGGTGATTTCTGAAAATTTTTAAGGAAAAATCTAAAAAGAAAAATTTCCTAAGAAAATACTGTTACGGACCATTTGGGAGCCCTGAATTATGTATACAGAATTTGCAAAAACGAAAAGGTCTCGTCTTCTATTATTGCTGCATGGAGAACTGGCAAAATATTTACCTCAATTTACATCTGAGGAATATGATAATTATTAGTCTCTTATACGACTAACAAATTATAATTTTTGTGTATTGACCGATGACGAGTAAACTCGTCACTTATTTCGCACATTTTTTTTATTCAAAACATCTACAAAAGTTTTATGTAGTACTTTTTGTTAACCTGAATGTCTGTCATTAAACAAACAAAAAATAACTGTTATTTTTTAATAAAGAAATTTCAAACGGTTCCAATAGTGACACAAAATCCGCCCATTTTTTCATTGTTACCAGATTTTCTCTATAATAATTTTTGATGTATTACTTTTTGAACATGTCGTGTGAGTAATGTCTTGTAATCAGGATGTATGTATATGAGATGGAACAAAGAGGAATCGATATATCCTGATGAAAATGACGAAGATTTAACTGTAACCAGTTCTGCAGGGACTGATTATCTCGATAGACTACCACCAATAAATTTAAATAGAAAATTTCCTCTTTACTTAAAATGCCTTATTCATTTAACATTTCTGTCATATATATATCAATTCGTTATTACTTGTGAAAGTTTATCTCAGCGGTAGCCTGGCACTGCGGTTCTAATATATTGTGACTGCATAAACAATCCTCCTATCAATATCAGTAAATTTGATTACCGTCGAGGCAAACTTCCATAAAAATCAGTAAAAAGTTTCGACTTATTCATGCAGAATTTCTGTCATGAATAAGGCGAAAATGTCTATTCGTTTTTACTTGCAAAAATTTTCCCTGACTTTAATCAGGAACTGATCCGATATATACAAATAACAGCCGCTTTCTTATGGCTACATCATCAGTTACTTCATTGACAACCAGTAGATATTACGCTATCTGTTTCCACCTCTCTTTTCATAACTCCATCGTATATGTGTGTGTGAGAGAGAGAGCCGCCCTAGTACAGCGCCTAGAATACCTAGTGTGGAAATATGCTATCCAAACAGCACTAAAAATTTGAATCCCTTAAATGCGCGACGATACTGCTAAAATGCCAAGTGTCGATCGCAGCAACATCTGCGGGGTTTTCCAAAGCCGCCTCAAGACTACAAGCCAAACACAAGGTTTCGTGACGTCACGACGCGGGGCTTAGATCAGCCGTGGAGAGCACATGCGTTATTTAAAACATTAATTATTTCCTCCATATTTCAACTTATTATCACAGCATATGGGGGAAAAAATAAAAACTTATAGTTTAAAGACGCTAATTCAGTGCTTTTTAATCAATTTCGATCACTCGAAACAATAATAACGATAACACAAAAACAATATTTATGAAATAATATCACTGTGTCAATGAAAATGTGCATCAGAATTAAAGATACATTAAAGAAAATTCGTTCGTTAGTGAAAAAAAAATCCCAAGTACTAAATTTATTTTAGTAGACAGTTTTTATTTATTCTACTTTGAAATTCAGAAACAATATCAATTATCTATTTGGTATGTATTCAAAAACAAGACATTAAATATTATTACATGGGCTTGAAATTATACAGTAAATATCCTATTAAATATTAAGTGATTTGAAACCTGCATATAATAAATAGTAAAATTAAAGTATACATTAAATTAAGTATTCTTATAAATAAATTTTCGTACTGTAAACTTTACTTATCAGAAATGGGTAATTTTCACATAAAATCCATTAAATTAAAAAACATAAAACTGTCATAATACTAAAACAACACAAGTTCATGAAACAGAAAATTATTATTTAGTTTTGTATTAGTTTGATATATTATGCAAGGTACAAGCAATAGGTTTTTTTAAAAATGTATTGACATATGAAGAGAAAAATAAAAGAAAGAAAGAAAAGACTTTCATCAATTGGAATTAAAATATTCCTAATTTATGTTCATTTTCCTCGAATGTTTAGGTAATAGCTGATAAAAAAAAAAACATCGAAAAACACAAAAACCTTCCACGAAAATATTTCATTTCCAAAATAATGTTGTGTGGGTTCTTAAATGTTTGTTCACATCTTTTAAGCTTAAAATAATCAATTTTTATGAGATGAAAAGTATTTCCTGACTAGATCTAAAAGTAAATTTATAATTATAGAATAATAATTTTATTTATTGTCATTTTTAATTAAACATTAAAATGTATATGAAAACACATAGGATTTTTGCGAAGAAGGTGTGTGGGGGGCGGGGGGGACTACTGTTTTGCATAAGGGTACTAACAACCCTCCCTCTAGTCTTGTAAATAAATTGTTTACAGTTGAGGCAAAAATAGAGAGTTCAAAAACATTATCCCCATAGATCTATTTACACAGTACATAAGCATTTATAATTTAACAAAAAATTATAAAATGAATTTTTATTAAGGTAGTAAACGTTTAAGATTAAAAAACAACAATAAATTGATACAAGTATATTGATCGGGGTTTGCTTTAAACGAAGTAAACAAGATAAAAATGCTATGTATTCACAGCGACTTTTATGAAAATTTCTAGAATATTTAAATTTTTAAGTATGAATATATATATATATATATATATATATATATATATACATAAATTTGTTGTCAAATTAAAGTACAACTAATTCTGCATACAAAATAACCCGAGTTACTATTCACACGACAAGTGTCTTTTAATAAATGGGCGTTAATTAACCCCTTAACGCTCGAATTAAATTACGGTTGAAAAATTCAAATTGCTTATTGGCACCACTTTTATGAAAAAGAAATATTCACCTTATTGAATGACAGAAAAAACGACACTAAAATATAGCCGATTTCACTATTTTATAAAACTGGTGGGAATCAAACAATGTGGGTAAAAGACGCAGCCCGAGTATATGACGGGAGCGAGAATTAAGGGGTTAAATGTCACTGTAATGAATTAGAGAAAACAGAACAAATTATAAAGAGAGGATGATGTGACAAGATACAAATTAAATGATATAAGTCTTGACACGATTTAGGGATGTTTGCCATTTTAAATTATTGCTCTATGTGGAAAGAAACAGAACTACAATAATATCGTTTCGTTTTGAGATACGGTATTATTGATAGAATCGTACTAGGATTTGCTAGTTAATTTATTTCAAAGAAATTAAAAATAAAAGATTTTGAACACAAGAAATAAAACTTGTGCTGATAGCATATAAATATAATTTGAAAATGAAACTTACCTTGAAAAAAATATGTTATTAGGCTAAGTAAAACGCACGTGCACGTAAAACAGTAAGATACAAAATTCAAATGTTCGGGGCTGGCGAATTGGCAGTTAGCCAGCCCCGGGCTGTGACGTCACATGTGGGGGGAAGAAGGGCGTGTCTGGCTTGTAGTCTTGAGGCGGCTTTGGGTTTTCGTATTACTAGTATTACATTGTAAAGACTAGCAATATCTTGCAGTTGTAGAAAACATCCTCCAGATGTCGCTGCGATCTTCATATTGCAGCAGCATCGTTGTACATTTAAGGGATACAATATTTTAGCGCTTTTTTAAGTATTACAGGGATAACCGATTTCCACACTATATATTCTAGGCGCTATAGCTATAGTGTTACCAGGTTTCCTGCGTAGACCAGGATTCCAAATGCTCTGGACACCACTAATTTCTTACAGTTTACTTCGCCCTCTTTAATCGCAGATAATGCTGTTATTAGATAAGGCGAAGAAAATTAGTTTTAAATTCTGATGACCGGAGGATTTGGAAACCCCGGAGCATTTGGATTTACGCAGCCGCGTAAATCGGGAGTTTGAATTAAAATATTTGATATTTTTAAACATGAAGCACAGTGGCGAAGTAGTCAGTGCGTTTGGCTACCAGGCAGCAAGTGACTGGTCGACTCGAGTTCGACTCGGCGTGGGCAATGTTTTCTCAGCCTTTCAACCTTTCGGAATGGATAAAATGAGTACAATGCTGGCTTGGGAACTAACCACAGACGGTCCCGCGTTAGACTGACCACCTGACTGTGATATATACCATAACCCTTTAAGACCGGAAATTATTTTGTAGAATTGAAAAGCGTTGATGGTTTCCCCTAATAATGATCATATTTGATTGAAAAAAAAATATTTAAAAAATACCCAATGTCAGTTTAAGCCAACTGAGGATCAACGCAATTCTGTGGGTGCAGGTTTGACTTTAAATCGCACAAAAAGAGGAAAATGTTTTTTCTTTTTCTTAGGATCACCTACACAATTGTGTAGGTCAGATCCTAAAGAGGCACAGCACCCTCGGAACACAGTGTAATAAAAACAGGGTTGGGCACTATAGCCCCTGATCGCCACCTGCAAAGCCGCGGGTTTTATTTCTTGTCCCTTTTCTTCCCTTTTTTCTTTCCCTTTCTCCCCATTAGAGATAGAGAGGGTTATCTCTAAACCCACTTCCATATATGAACTTAACTTTCTTGAAGCTTTTCATACGTATAAAATTTTTGACAATATTGTTAAATATGAATTCGTTATTCCCCCTTTATCAGATTGTTGGAAATATTACATAAAATCCTCTTTTTCTTAATTACTACCAGCATTTTTCACACCTTTGGTTATATTACCTATATTATTCTCCTATTGGTTGATATCCGAATTTTCCTGCTTTCTTATTGGTCAATGAACTTCTCACTTGAATCCTCTTCTCTCCTATATACTTGAATAAGTTTCCGCTATTCTTTGCACTGAGGACGGTACGCTAAATGTTACCGAAACTAGTCTGTTTAAAGTCTACATATTCTGGCGTTTTAGAGTTGTTTTAAATTTATATACTAAATATATCATTTGACCGGTACAAATGAAAATATTTCCAATCAAACCAGAAATTTCTCCCTAAAATAAATAAAATAAAATTTACATAGACGTAAATAAAATAGAAGACAATGTTAAATAGTTTTCAATTAAAATTCTGTTGTGGCACATTTTTTGTAAAATTTAACTAAAATCCCCGATTTGGTTAGTGATAAACACAAATATTCAACTTTATTGAGTCTGTTTTGAAAATCGGTTATAAACTATATAAATATTTATCTATAAAAAGCTTTTTTAGTATATTAATGTCTTAATATTGTCCGAAAACATTTTTCTGACTGAATGAAAGCGAAGGATATAAGAACAACGTTAACGCAGGATTCTTACTTTTGTGCCATTTTTCCTTTATAGTTTTAATCTTTTTTTAAATATACTTGAAACGCAATTACCAAACTGCACTCTGTTTTTAAAATATAAATTAAAATATATAGATTTTTATCTATCAAAAACTCTGTTATATTAATGTTTCAAAATTGCCCGAAAACATTTTTCGACTGAATGAAAATAAGGGATTAAAGAACAACGTTAACGCCCTGTTGTTTCCACTTTTCTGTCATTCTTCCTTTGCAGTATTTTTTCCTTGATTTAAGTTACTTTAAACGCAAATATCAAACTACGTTGACTCTGTTTTTAAAATATAAATTAAAATATATAAATTTTTATCGATGATAAATTGAAAAACTATTGTCGCCAATTTAACTCTGTAACTCTTTTATATAAATGTGTCAAAATTGCCCTAAAACATTTTTTCGTCTGAATGATTAATGAACAGAGGTTTCCGAGGGATTAAAGAACAACGTTAATGCCCGTTGTTTCCACTTTTCTGTCATTCTTCCTTTGCAGTTTTGTTTTTTCGATTTAAGTTACTTTAACACTAGAACGCCCGGAAATTTTACTCAACTTTCATAAAGATATTTGACACCAGAATTTTTATTTAAAATTATTTGACTGATTTATCTAACGTAAATCTGCGTGGTTTAAATTTGAGTTATTTTATGAAAGAATTTTTGGTTCTAGTTGACATTTAATCACATGGTCGGGGTCGGATCGGCTCCTTCCAGGCGTTCTAGTGTTAAATGCAAATATCAAACTACGTTGACGCTGTTTTTAAAATATAAATTAAAAATACAGGGTGATCGTTTTTAAAGTGACAGTGTTTGGAGCACCCTGTAGCGCGATCTAATAGCCGAAATGGCACCAAACTTGGTATTTAGACTAATCAAGACATGGAAAAAAGGATTCCATGAAAAAAATAGTTCCAAAAATCGCCGCTAGGGCATTTTGTGGCGCTTTGCAATGTATAAAATGCGATAAAAGAAAAATACTAACACATACAATCGTACAGTTAAATTATTAATGTTTATTCACTACATTAACTTCCCCGGTGAGGAATTAGACCACCTTCAATGTGAGCACCGTTCTCAGAAATAACACCGTGCATTCTGTGCACAACGTTCTCCACAGCCGTACGTAGCATATCACGAGGAATATTCCGCACTGTCTTTGTTATGTTGTCCTTTAGAATAGACAAATTTGATATTCCACCAACATAAACTTGAGATTTCAAATAACCCCAAAGCCAAAAATCGCATGGCGTGAGGTCAGGGGGACGAGGCGGCCATGCAACTGGAAAACTCCGACTCATGACTCTATCATCAGTGAAGTTTTGGCGCAACAGCTGCTTTACCTTATTACTAATGTGTGGCGGAGCAGCATCCTCCATAAAGATTGTCTGTTGGAGACGGTTTCTTTGCTGAAGTTGTGGAATAACAAACGTTTGCAGCATTTCGTGGTACCTTTCTGCATTTATGGTGCACGTTTCGGGTCCTGTCGGAGTGATGGTCTCAAAAAAGAATGGCCCAATTACGAATTCGGCTGTGAAACCACACCAAACAGTGACTTTTGGGGAATTTAATGGGATTTCATGCACGGTGTGGGGCTGCTCAGAAGCCCAAATTCGGCTATTTTGCGTGTTTACGGACCCATTGAGATAAAAATGGCACTCATCACCCCACAGAATGTGCCATGAGAAAGCATCATCAATTTTTACCCTGGCAAGAAACGATAGAGCGAATGTCACTCGCTTATCATAATCACTTGGTTTCAGTTCGTGCAAGCGGCTGATTTTGTAGGGGTAAAATCCAATAACGCGCCGCAAAACTCTCCATACCGTGGAATAATTCATGTCCAATTGTCGAGCTACACCCCGGGCGCTGCTAGTACCAGAAATGGTTCCCTGCGATCCTTCGACAATTGCAGTTGCCACATCAGTTATTACATCTTCTGATACTTGCTTACGTCCTCTCCCAGCGCGAATGGTCAGTGAACCCGTTTCCTCGAACTTCTTAATCATTTTCTTAAGACCATTCAGCGATAAAGGCCCCTTTCGTAATTTTTTTCTGGTTCGAAATTCCCGAAGAGCTGCGGATGCATTACATTGATTCATATAATTCAGCTTCACCAGTAACGCACGTTCCGGTAAAGTGAGAGGCATGTCCACTGGAGCACGTTTACTTCAACTGAGATTATTTGTCGGAACTGTCTACTACTTGCTTTTATAGCCCCTATTACTGGCGCTGTCATCGCACAACATTTGCATTTTTCTTTGATACCCGTGTTTTATGCTAATTCTCGTTATTGTAAGCTACAGCAGCGCCACAAAATGCCCTAGCGGCGATTTTTGGAACTACATTTTTTTTCACGGAATCCTTTTTCCCATGTCTTGATTAATCTAAATACCAAGTTTGGTGCCATTTCGTCTATTAGATCGCGCTACAGGGCTCTCCAAACACTGTCACTTTAAAAAAGATCACCCTGTATATAAATTTTTATCGATGAAAAACTCACTACTCATTCACAACTCATTCACTTTTAACGCAAATGTCAAACTACATTGACTCTGTTTTTAAAATATAAATTAAAATATATAAATTTTTATTGATGAAAAACTCACTACTCATTCACTACACATTCACTTTTAGGTCAAATATCAAACTACATTGACTCTGTTTTAAAATATAAATTAAAATATATAAATTTTTATCGATTAAAAACTCACTACTCATTCACTACTCATTCACTTTTAACGCAAATATCAAACTACATTGACTCTGTTTTTAAAATATAAATTAAAATATGTAAATTTTTATTGATGAAAAACTCACTACTCATTCACTTTTAACGCAAATATTAAACTACATTGACTCTGTTTGTCAAATATAAATTAAAAAATATAAATATGTATCAATAAAAAACTCTTTTGTCTCAAAATTGCCGAAAAGTTTTTTTTTTTTTTTTCGATTGAATGAAAAAAAAGATGATTAAAGTGCATCATTAATGGCGGGTTGTCTCCCGCTATTCTGCCATTCTCCTTTTAAACTTTTTCTTAATTTAAACATATTTTAAATTCAAATATCAAATAACATTGATTCTGTTTTTAAAGTCTTATTTAAAAAATATGTACTGCATTTTTATCTATGAAAAAAACTTTAAATTTACGTCTCAAAATTGCCCGAAAACATTTTTTCGAGTGAATAAAAACGGAAGAGTAAGGATCAACATTAACATTAAGTTGTTGCCCACATTTCTGCCATTCTTCCTTTATTACAGATTCTTTCTTTATTTAAACATAATTTAATCTCAAATATCAAACTATAGACATTTTTAAAAAAATCTAAATTAAAATATGGGAATTTTTATCTATGAACATTTTTTTTTTTTTTAAATCAATGTCTCAAAATTGTCCGAAATCATTTTTTCGACTGCACGAAAACGGAAGACTAAAGAACAACATTAACAACATGTTGATTCTCCTTTATTTGTCAATTTCGCTTTAAAGGTTTTCTTGATTAAAAAATACTTTAAAAGCAAATATCAGATAAACATTGACTCTGTTTTAAAAGATAAATTTAAAAATATAAATTGTTGTGAAAAACCTTTTTTATATTAACATCTCAAAATTGCTCCAAAACATTTTATCGATTGAATTAAAACAGAAGATAGAAGAACAACGTTAACGCCAGTCTATTTCCCCCCTTTCTGTCATTCTTCTTTTACAGTTTGTTTCTTTGATTTAACTATACTTTAAACTCAAATATCAAACTAAATTGACTCTATTTTAAAACTATATATTTTTATAGATGATAATTATCTCTAAAGTTTGACTGACATTTTTTTCGACTAAATGAAAACAGAAGATTGGAGAACAACAGTAACGAAAGATTGTTTCCCACTTTCCTGATTTATATATACTTTGAGCTCAAATAACAAAATACATTGGTTCTGTTTTAAAAATGTAAATTAAAACATGCAAATTTTATACGTGAAGAAAGCTTTTATACTAATATTTCAATATTGCCCCAAAACATTTTTTCTACAGTATGAAAATGGAAAATTCAAGAACAACGTTAGCGTTGTTTCCGACATTTTTACCATTTACATTTTTTATTATTTTTTTATTTAAATGTGCTTTAAACTCAAATATTAAGCTACATTGACTCTAACTTTAAAATCGAAATTAAAATATATAACGTTTTTTGGATGAAAAACTATATGTTAACTCTTTATTACCTATATATATTACTCTTTTATATAAAACTTTTCCGGCGGGGAGTAATTCTGTTTGCAAAATGATGAAATAATGGACTGACACCAGAATTTACAAACAATTTTATTAGAAAATAAAAGCTTGCTTAATACTTTTGATGCCGTTTGTCAGTTTTGGAATTAAAATTAGGTATCCGTTTTTTAGGGACACCGTCCGTTAAAGGGTTAAGCCATTAAGTCTCGCTCCCGCTAATATGATGGGCTAAAGTATTGTTCTCTTTTTACCGTGCCCCATGATATTGCCGGGCTGGAGATTCAAAAGTTTAAAAGTAATTACACTATTGAAAAAAACTTCTGAAACCATAAAAAAATAATTTGTTTTTCCATATGAAGTTTTTGAAAAACATCTGGAATTCTGATAAGAATCCGAAAAGAAGTACTCGATGTTTTTGTCCTAATTGTGAAGTCACTGTGGTCACGTCACATCTGTGACCAAAATGCCACCACTCAGTGATGTCACATTGTGGCTGAGATGCGAACTTCTTAGAAAACTTTAAACAATTATAAAAATTCTTCAAAACATGTTACTTATTGTAAAATTTTATTTTTCCGGCAATTAAAAAAATATTGTTATGTCACTGCATGTAACGTACGTCACGTCATATATGTGACAAAAAACCCACCATATTGTAAATCACAGTGTGACAAAAATATTAACTTCAAAAATTTTTGAAAATGAAGAGAAATATTTAAAACATGCCCTAGTTACAGCGCAGTGGTGGAAAATTGGCGCAGAGGCGGAGCCTATTGACACCACTAATTTTTTATGGTATTATTCAGTTTAATAAAAACTCAGAAATTTGATCATTAGATAAGAGGCAAAATAATTGACACCACTATAATTTAGTGGTGTCAATAGGCTCCACCTCTGCGCCAATTTTCCACCACTGTACAGCGGCATAAGGAATGAATATTAGTGGACAGCAAATAGTAAATTCGGACACGAAAAGAAGGGGGAGGGGAGAAAAAGAAAAATGCACGGTACAAGTATCAACAAACTAGATTTCCATGCTATATTTTATCAATTTGATATCTAAGAAGTGAAAGTATACTTTTTTCATGATTTCAATTTTATCTAGCATTGCAATTTAATATAATAATACATCACGGATTGTTATTATTATAAAAGTATTTCTCAGAAAAATGCTATGTGCTGGAGCAATTTGAAACATATTTAGAATTAGAAATATTAAATCTATACACTTTACATATTTAGTTTGCAGGGAGGAAATTTTTTAACTTTTTTGGCGACCACTGGTCGAAACACTTCTGTGGTTTCAAACTAACCTATTACAGTTAAGTCTGCAGATTTTAATGAGCACGCAGAAAGAATCTTCAGAGTTTAGTCATATATGCATTTATTGCTTTATAATTTACATTCAAGTCATATTTTTTTCCTGTTAATCTATTTTTAGTAACTGTTTTTTTTTTTTAAATTTTACTTCTTTCAGCCTTTTTAAATAAAATTAGCCTTTTCCGAAAAAAAGATATATATATACAAAATTTATGCAAAACACATGATATAATTAATTTTTCGCATTTCCAATTTGTGTTTTAGAGGTATGACTTTTAAAAAAGTTATTTTACAAATTGTTTTATTCTGCAGAAAATTAACATGAAAAGATTGACAGATTGACAAAGAAAAATTTTTTATCCTCGAAAACATTTTTTTTATTTATTAAGAAGATATTTTTTATTTATTACGCATGAAACAAACTTTACTTAAAAAAAGGGGGGGTGGTATTATTACCATTAAATTTATTTTTACACATTTTAAAAATTTAAGCAGTGTTTTATCTAATAAACTTCCGTTTTCAAATGAATTTTTTTTAAACTGATAAAAAAGAAATGGAAAATGCATTGGAGAATTCTTCAAATAGAAAATTTTAATTACAGACTAACTCATAAAACTATTCCGCCTGAAAGTTAGGACTGCAAATAGTAAAATCAGCTGCTGAAGATCGTCTGCGTCGAATATGACCGCAACCGCAGGGTAAACAGAGAACTTTTTGTAATACACGCGGGAAAAGAACATGACCAAGTCTACAATGTCAGCTTTTGTTTTTGCTTTTTTAAATGTAAGAGAAAGACGTCTGCCATTTTCGGGCAAAAATACTCGGATATTATTAATTTACAGCAAAAAAAGGTAAGTCTTATTTAATTTAAATTTTTTATTTCTGTTTGTATATTACGATTATGAATTAAATAGTTTTATGTTATACATATAGAAAGTGACTGATTTGGAATTGTTTTGAAGCGAAATTTTCCTAATCGACACTATTTTGTAAAATGTGTTAATCGAAAAAAAAAAAAAAAAAAATTCATGTCTACATTCATAGTGGGATGAATATAAACATTAATTTGCAGTTACTTGAGATTGAGACAGTGATGTGGAATTTTTTTCGGCTTCTTATTTTTTTTCCTGATTACTAACACTCATATAACAGTATTTATCGTCATTATTGTTTTGGAGTTAAATATTATATTCGAATAGTATGATATTACGAAACTGTTTCAGTTTAGAAATTAACATTATAGTGGGAAAATGTCTTTTTACATATTATAATAGCGTAACTTTTGAAAGATTTTTTTTTTTTTTTTTTTTTTTTTGCTAATAATATTTTAAATTATTATTTAAAATCCTGAATCTTCATACCAATGTTTTCAGATTTAACATTTGCCAAAATTATAAAATAATAGGAATTCCTTATAACATATGGAAAGATTTTTGAGAAATTGCTAAATCTAATAATGCATTTAATTCATCTATTGTAGTTAGTTGTTGTTTAATAGTACAATTAAAAATACTAATTATTATTTTTAGTGTTTTTCAAATTGGTATATTTATTTATTTATTTTTAATTGTATGTAAACATTTATTTCTATTTGCGATTTTAATCAAACATTTAATTATAGACATTCAGAATCAGTTATTAAATTTTCTTCGATTGTAAACTCATTTTCTACGTTTTCGATACACATAAATATTGGCATTAAAGGTGTATTCGAAAAAATATTTTTCCACCTTCAACAGCTCGATGTTTTCTGGGACATTTTCAGACTCATTTTTAAAAGTAAAAACATGAAACTTGCTGAGGTGATTTTTGAAGAGATGTTTAAGAGGCCGTGTGATTTCATTTTCCCCTCAATTCATTAGAATTTAAGTTTTAAATAATTATTTTCTCAGTAAGACCTTTTTTTTTTCATTCCCAGATCTTCCGATGTGAAAAATTCGGTTCAAAACGCCTACTTTGACAGCATTTTTTTGTAATATTTTCTGCATTTATCAAAAAATCTAGAAGCACGGCACATTAGGTAGTTTCTAAATAAGAGATTTTTTCAGTTTGATGCGTTTGAGAACAAAAAGGAATTTAAAAATGAATCAGAAAATAAGCAGTTTGAATTGAAATACACCCTTAAAAAATAAAATATTATATTTAAGCATTGAAATAAAGTGTTTTTCATGCCTGATAGGAAGCTTATAGATTAAACTGCTTTAGTATATATTTTTTAAAGTTCATTATTTTACTTTTATATTTCCTTTCAATCATTTATTTTACTTTTATATTTCCTTTTTAACACCTTTCAACAAAGTTGAAAAGTGTTTATGACTTTGGTTTGTCTAGCCGTCTGTCCGCGCTCTAACTCTCGTAAATATACTCGGATTGCTCTGAAATTTTTAGATGTTATCGACCTTTACCATAGCACGGTCCCTATGTGTAACGACGTTTGTAGCATGTTTAGTTCATTTACAGGTACAGTCAAAAGTATCCCGTTACATTACGGCCTATGGGAAAAATCGTTTCATGATTTTACACGTTTTCATACAGAAAAAAATTGATATGCATTTATGAAACGTACTAAAATATGCATTCTGAAGAATACGAGATGCAAAGAATAGTTATTGTTCATTTACAGGGCTAAAAAGAAATTCCAATACATAATGATATAGCGGTGGAGGGAATTGTTTGCGGCGTACTTTAATTATGTTAATCTATTTCATATATAATGAAAATGATATACGTCGCTGAGGTTTACATACTATAAATTTTTCATGTAGAATATGAAGTGTATATAGCATTTACAGGCACACACAGTATAGTTCAGATACTATATTGTATCCGAAGTACTGTTCATTTGTGATGATTGCTGGAAATGCATTTTTAATTATGATATGCGTTTTTATGATTCACTATATTTATGCATAGTATATGGTGTATATAAATGCTATAATTCATACACAGGGCTACACAAAAGTATTCGCAAGGATTACTGGGTATGAGCGCAAGTTACTTAAAGGTGGTTTTTAAATGAGTTGTGCATTTTTACGCTGAACTTAATTTAATTTACTGTTGTATAATATAGATAAAATGGTATACAGGGTCATGCAAAGAATTGGATACATGGCCGTCTATATATTATAATTTCTGGAAATGTGATTTCAGCTGTTTTAAGTGTGTTTTAGTTTGAATTAAATTTTAACTAAACGGTGGCGTGTAATGAAGGTTCTAGGTCAACTACAGGGTTGTACAAAACTATTAAAGTATGTTTCCATATATTAGTATAAATTGCTGAAAGAGAGTTTCAACCTGCTATGCGTTTTCTTGCTAAACTAAATTATCCCATTATATAATATATATATCAACCTACAGATCAAATACAGGGCTGTTCAAAAGAATTGGAAAACCTATTTAGCTATGGACAGTAACTGCGGAAATGAGTTTTTCAAATGTTTTATGCGTTTTCTAAAATGTTTACTTAGTTCTCTTATTTACCTTATTTCCCTAAATAACGAAGTTTTTTTAAAGCATTCGGGAAGTGTTGGAAAGTGTTTTATAACTTATGCTTAACGCATGATTTTTCTTACTTGTTTTTTCTATTTCCCAGATCAGTCTTTTCCTATAGAACATACCAAATCTATTTAAGCTCATATTCACAAAATACAATTTACACGGAAATAAAAAATTTAAATAAATATGGCTTACGTCGTATTTAATAAAGCAAAGATTAATCACAACCACAACACCTTAAAATCTTATACATTCTTAATATCAAGCTTGAACTCAAGATCAAGCTTAGAACTTAATAAAAAAAGATGTCAGTTGACAAACATTGTTTTTTAAGTAGAAAAATTAAAACTATTTTAGAAGAATAGGACTCCAAAATAGCTATATTTTGCTAAAAAGTACGGTAAAAAGATACGATTTTATATCTCAAACAAAACTTTATTTTAAAATTCATCACAATATTAATACTTGGAAATTTTTCCACAAAGAAATATTCGGTTTGCATACAATATTTCAAATGAAAATGAAATTTCAAATTAATTGCTTAAAAGTAGCAAAGGCCAACCTAGTGAAAAGAGTCCATGCCGGGACTCGAACCCGTGCCATCAGCATATCGCACTAACATTCTACAGACTAAACCACATGGAACGACACTCAGCCTGGAAAATTTCTCGCTATTACATGCTGACAAGGCTACAAAAGCAGCATAAGATGGGATATTTATCGTGAGCCACCGACATGGGGCGAACACGAAACTTAATTAAATTCAGCATCGATTGAAACTATATTAAGACTTCGAAATTTTTCCAGAGAGAAACATTCGCCTTGCATACAATATTTCAAATGAAAATCAAATTTCAAATTAAAATTGACTTTTAAGCATGTAATTTGAAATTTGATTTTCATTTGAAATATTGTATGCAAGGCGAATGGTTCTCCCTGTAAAAATTTCCAAGTATTAATATAGATTCAATCCATGCTAGATTGAATTAAATTTCCTGTATATTCCATGTCGGTGGCTCACGATAAATATCCTTTCTTGTGCTACTTTTGTAGCCTTGCCAACATGTAATTGTGTGAAATTTTCCAGGCTGGGTATCGTTCCGTGTGGTTTAGTCGGTAGAATGTCATTGTGTTATATTGATGGCCTGGGTTCGAGTCCCGGCATGGAATCATTTTCACTAGCTTGGCCTTTGCGCCTTTTAAGAAATTAATTTGAAATTTGATTTTCATTTGAAATCATCACAGTGTTTATGACAAGTTCGTCACAAATGACAAATATTTCACAAATTGGTCACAATGTGACTTCAAAGCATTGTCGCTTTCGTCACATGTTCGTCACAAAATTAATGCCAAAATAGTCACAAATGTCACACTTTTCACAAATTAGTCACACTGTGACTTCACAGAGTAGTAACAGTGTGACGTCACAAACGACCTCTAAAACGGTCATAACGACCTCGCATTCTAGTCACTATGACGTCACATCGACGTCACGTGACGTCACATCGACGGTCACAAAGTCACAGTGTGACTTCACAACGACGTCGCCGTGACGTCACCATGCCTTACGGGATATTATTTCAAGTGTTATTTCTAAAAATTTGTAAAGTACTAAAAATGTAAAAAATAAGGATCTTATTCGCATTAATTTGTATCGTCTAAAATAAACATAAAGGCGCTAAATTGCGCATGGTGGCTTTTCTGCAAATGTAAATATATTCTATAACAACTTTTCTTTCACCTCAAACAAACTAATTGCATATTTCATTCAAAAACGTTATAATTATTCAATTTCTGAAATAAAAAAATAAGTACTTTTTATGGTTTTTATAAATATTAACCCTTTAGTGCGCAGCTTTGCATATATGTAAACAACAGTGTTTTGAATTTAATAGATTTTTTTTATTCGTATATACCTACTTCATACCAGAAAATTAAAATAGCAATATTTGCTTTAATTAATAACAGACATTCCGTATTAAATTAAGCGAAATTAACCATTGAAACTTTCTGGTGTAAAGTCAAATTCTCTGAACTACGTAATTTCTAGAACATATTCTATCATGGGAATTAAAGGGTTAAAGGTTAAGTTTTATAAAATAAATAATTATACAAAATAAGGTATTTGGAGACCTACTTATTAAAATATTTACTAATTTGCAATATTTTAGCGTAAAACAGCCACACGACAGTAGTTTTTACCTGTATTGCAGATGTGCAACAGAACAAAAGACTGGCGTATTATATAAAAAATGTATCTCTGATTTTTTTCATTATTTTTCCGTTGTAATAAACCTTTCAGAGAATCATATATATTTTTTTCGAAACAAAATAAAAAATCGCGCATTTAACCCTCTCGCTGCGAGACCCGAGATTTTCATGGGCATGCATTTTTCCGTCTAATTAATCTTCCTTAATTATTCCCACCAGTTTTTTTTTTTTTTTAATTTTGCCTTATTTAATCGGAGCATTTTCCCGATTAAATTAGACAAAAAAAATTTTTGTTTTGAAAAACCAGTGATAAAAGAAGCTATTTTAACCCTTAGTTGCATAGTGATGTAAATTTCCATCACCTTTTTATTTAATTTTTAATACATAAATTAAGTTCCTACAACCACTATATTTATACAGAAATATTAATCCTCTAAAAATTACAAAAATATGCTGCTAAATAAAGTTAAAAATCTATCTTAAAATTTCTGGGGTCTAATCCTTAATATCAAATAAAAAAAACACAATTCTAAAAGAAAAGTTCATACATTTAAGGGTTAATTATTTTGAAGGTATTTTAATAAAACAATTACGCAGCGAGGGGGTTAACGGTTAAGCAATCTCTAAGATGTTAAAGTTTCAAAATTGCCTGAAAACATTTTTTCGACTGAATGAAAACGTAAGATTAAAGAACAACATTAACGCCAAGTTGTTTCCCACTTTTCTATCATTCTTCCTTTACAGCTTTTTTTCTTGATTTAAACATACTTTAAACTCAAATATCAAACTTTTTTTTTTCTTCTAGGCGACAGTCCGGGTCCCACCAAAGGTATGCCAAACGCTATCAGATCTTCGAAAGATTTAGTAACAGTGAATGTTAAAAAAAACTTCTCCGTGACTCAGCGAGTTATATCTGGAACCACTGTTAAAAGAAAACTCTAGTGAAATGGACTCACTGACATTGGCTTTTGTTGGTGGCATTCGACTTCACGGAATGTCAAAGTCAGGAAGAAAACAGATGCTGCGATAAAATTATTGGGAGCTTAGTAATGAAGATTATGCTATTGTGAACGAAAGTATTTAACAAAACATCAGTGATATAATTGTTGTTAAACTAAACTTTGGTGATTTAAAGTATTATTAATGAGTGTGGTTATTTTAAACTGTCTGTAAGGTCAGAGGGAACGATTGTTATCAGGAAATTCTTGTTCTAGAAGAAAGCAAATGGAAATAGAATTACAACAAGAGAAAAAAAAAATTCGTAAACAAGGCGTAACGATTATTTTTTTAAACTTAAAACAAATTTTAGCTATCATAACTCTTTTTGAAAAAGCATACTTCTAAGGTTTTCTCTATATATACAGTACACTCCCTCTAATCCGCACAGGTTGGGACCAAGGGTTTTGCGGATTATAGAATTTTGCGGATTATAGGTCATTTCTTTGTTTACATTGTTATATTTGGAATTTATCAACAAATATAGTATCCACATTGTAAATAAATAACATGGAAATGAAAAAAAAATGTTTTTCTAATATAAAAAAAACTATATTCAGTATTTGAAATAAATATAAAGGATATAATAATACAAAATTAATAGAAACATTTCTACAACTTGTTTTTAAATCTCAAATATCACAGTGACAATGGTTTGCTTTACAGCTTTTAATTTATGCTCTGCAATTTAATCTTGAATCCTTTTAAGAATCATGATTTCTTGATCAATAACAAAAGTTTGTTTTTCTAAAATAAATATTTATCCAAAAGAGCTACCCCTTTTCAAAAGCAATTTTACCTTTTATATAGCCAACAAATGTGTTCAAAATATAACAGTCTAATAGTTATTTACAAGATACACAAAACATTCCCTTCTAATAAATGCAGAAAACATTAAAAAATTTTAGTGCATTTCAAATTAATTAAAATTCTTAATAAATTCATCAGATTAATCAACTTTTATTACAGTCAAAATGTGCATTATCTTGCTTAAAAAAAGATTTTAACTCTTTGTTTACATGTTTGTTTACATCTGAAATATAGTGCGGATTATAGGCGTTTGCGGATTATAGAGTTGTGGATTAGAGGGAGTGGACTGTATATTTTTTAAATATTATCTTTTTAAAAGATGATGCAAACGAATTAGTATTTCATGTTTTTTTACAAGTCAGAAGTCTGTATATCAATGATATAATTGTTGTTAACCTAAACTTTGGAGATTTAGAGTATTATTAATGAGTATAGCATTGTTATTTTTAACTGTGCGTAAGGTTAGAGAGAACGTTTGTTATCAGGCAATTCTTGTTCTTGCAGAAAGCAAATGAGAATAGAATTACAACACGTGAAAAAAAAACCGTAAATATAGTTATTAGCATAGTTTTTTTTTTATTTAAAATAAATTTTAGTTACCATAACTCTTTTTCAATAAGAATTTTTTAAGGTTTTTTTATAATTTAAAATACAAAAAGAATTCGATATTATCTTTTTGAATTAGTATTTCAAGTAGTTTATAAGTCCCTAGTTTGTACATAAATGATATAATAGTTGTTAACCTAAACATTGGTTATTTACAGTATTATTAATGAGTGTAGCATTGTTATTTTTTAAACTGTCTGTAATGTCAGAGGGAAAGTTTGTTATCAGGAAAATCTTGTTCTAGAAGAAAGCAAAGGAAAATAGAACTACAGCAAGTAGAAAACAAAGCGTTAAGGCATAATGATTTTTTTTAAACATAAAATAAATTTTATCACAAATCTTTTTGAAAAAGAATACTTTTAAGGTTTTTTAAAATTTAAATGACAAAAAGAATTTGATATTATCTTTTAAAATTTGTATTTCATGTCGTTTATAAGTAGTAGTTTGTACACCAATGATATAATTGTTATTAAACTAAACTTTGGTGATACAAAGTATTATTAATGAGTGTAGAATTGTTATTTTAAACTATGTGTAAGGTCAGAGGGAACGTTTGTTACCAGGAAATTCTTGTTGCAGAAGAAAGCAAATGAGAATAGAATTACAATAAGTGAAAAAAAATCGTAAACGCGGCATAGTGATTTTTTTTTTATTATTTAAAATAAATTTTAGTTACCATAACTCTTTTGAATAAAAATACTTTTAAGGAATTTTTATAATTTAAAATACAAAACGAATTCGATATTATCGTTTTGAATTCGTATTTCAAGTAGCTCATAAGTCAGTAATTTGTACATCAATGATATAATAGTTTTTAACCTAAGCTGTGGTGATTTAAAGTACTGTTAATGAATGTAGCGTTGTTATTTTAAACCGTGGCTATTTGCATGAGAACTTGTCATGTCTGTCACACAGCTGAAAATCGCTATGCTTGTTGGCCACCGTTATTTTCGAAAAGTTTGCTTCGCCTTATTTAATTGATGAGATATCTCCGATAAAATATGTCACATTTTCCGTTCCAAAATACTGGTAGCCAAAAATCGTAGTATGTGACAGACATGGCAAGTTCGCATGGAAATAGTCCTGTCTGTAAGGTCAGAGGGAATGTTTGTTGTCCAGAAAATCTTGTTCTAGCGAGAAGAAGAAAGCAAAGGAAAATTAGAGCTACGGCAAGTAGAAAACTAATCGTAAACAAGATATAACGATTTATTTAAATTTAAAATAAATTTTAGATATCATAACTCTTTTTGTAAAAGAATACTTTTAAGGTTTCTTTATAATTTAAATGACAAAAGAATTTGATATCAGCTTTTTAAATATTTGTATTTCAATTACTTTATAAGTGAATAGTTTGTACATCAATGATATAATTGTTGTTAACCTAAACTTTGGTGGTTTAAAGTATTATTAGTGTGTGCAGCGTTGTTATTTTAAACTGCTTGTAAGGTCAGAGAGAGCGTTTATTATCTGGGAATTCTTGTTCTAGAAGAAAGCAAATAAAAATAGAACTACAAAAAGTGAAAAAACATCGTAAACAAGGCATGCTGATTTTTTTTTAACCTTAAAATAAATTTTAATTATCATAATTCTTTTTGAAAAAGAATACTTCTAAAGTTTTCTATAATTTAAAATACAAAAAGATTTTGATATCATCTTAAAAAAAAAAAAAAAAAATGCAAATAAATTAGTATTTAAAGTAGTTTTTACATCAGTAGTCTGTACATCAATGATATAATTGTTGTTAACCTAAACTTTGTGGATTTAAAATATTATTAGTGTGTGCAGCGTTATTATTTTAAACTGTCTGTAAGGTCAGAGGGAACGTTTGTTATTCGGAAATTCTTGCTCTAGAAGGAAGCAAATGAAAATAGAATTACAACAAGTGAAATAAAATCGTAAACAAGGTATAATGATTTTTTTTTTCCACTTTAAATAAATTTTAGTTATCAGAACTCATTTTGAAAAAGAATACTGCTACGGCTCTTTATAATTTAAAATACAAAAAGATTTTGATATTATATAAAAAAAGAAAAAAAAAAGCAAATTAATTAGTATTCCAAGTATTTTATAAGTAGTTTTGTCACGTGTAATACGCAAATCCGGGTTCCAAATTCTATTGACAACTCTCATTTCTTACAGTCTATTTCGCCATCTTTAATCGCAGATAATTCTGTCATTAACCTTTACCGGCGCGGAGTAATTCTGTTTATAAACTGATGAAATAATAGACTGACACCGGAATTTATAAACGAATTTATTAGAAAATAAGAACTTGCTTATTTTCATGTACATTATAATAGGAAAATTTTAGTTAAATATTCTTGGTCCATTTGTCTGTTTTGGAATTAAAATTAGGTGTCCTATTTTAACCCCTTACGTGCCGAGAAAAACTTACGAGATTCACTCTCCAGTGCCACAGTTAGAACTTAGTGGCCTTACAAAATGGGGCGTGGCTTAAGTGCGTGCGAACTCTGTAAATAATCATTGAGGGATAGAAGATGTTCCTTTTAATTTTTGTGGATTTACTAAGAACTGAAAGCTGTACCCTCAAGCTATCGATAGGAAACTATTGTACATATCTCGAACAAAACAAAAGTGAACGGTAAACCAAACAATATTTTCTCTAAAATAATAGTGGTGTACAAAAAGGGCGGAGCCTTGTCAAATATGGAAAAAAATTCGCTTGTATTTTCACGTCACTAGCTCAGTGCGATAGCCTTTATGAAGGTAGTTCCTTCTACCACTTCTCCTCTGAAATAGGTCAGTCTTTCAAAAACACCTTCAAAGTCTTTTTTCTTTTTTTTTTTTTTAATTCCAAAGCCGTGGGCGTGGTTTTACTGGTACAGCGCAGTATAAAGGACAATATTTTGGACTGACGTATATATACGTCAGTGGCACTTAACGCATCGACTATGCGCGACGGATATATACGTCTGTGGTACTTAAGGGGTTAAGGACACCGCGCCGGAAAGGGCTAAATAAGGCAAAGAAAATAATTTTAAGATACTGGCATCCAGATCATCTGAACCCAGATTAACGCGGGGCACCTCGCAATACTATTTAACCCTTTCCGGGGCGGTGTCCTTAAAAAGGACACCTAATTTTCATTCCAAAACTGATAAACGGCACCAAGAATACGTTTATAATGCACATGAAAAGAAGCAAGTTCGTATTTTCTAATAAATTCGTTTATAAATTGCGGTGTCAGTCCAATATTTCATCAGTTTATAAACAGAATTACTCCGCGCTGGTAAGGGTTAAAAGTCAGTAGTTTGTACATCTATATAATAATAAAAGGAAGTTTTGCTCTGTCTAAGTGTGTGCGTGTCTATTTGTCTGCGCACATGGCTATCAAAATATAAGGGATGTACAAGACTGAAAAATTTTGTGAGGGTAGCCCAAAGTGTCTCCTGATGCACATGAGACTCAGAATTTAAAAATTCTTATAATTAGTTGAGTTATTAATTAACAATTGCAAAGCACTCTCATTAAAAACTAATCTCTGCCTTTACGGGAGGGAAAAAAGCGCTGGCGCATCGGCCGAAAATGAATGCCAAAAAAAAGTAATTTCATGTGTGTGGGGGGGGGGGATTTTCTCATTATTTATTAACTTATATCAGCCAAACCGCTCAGTAAGGATAAAAACTGAAGATATTATCTGAAAGATCGTACTCTTACGCCTCAAATGCCGCAATTAATTAAAAAGGAAATCACACTGAACTCTTTGAAAGAAAATTCAAA
This sequence comes from Maratus speciosus, assembly GCA_963932465.1. Lineage (NCBI taxonomy): Eukaryota > Metazoa > Arthropoda > Arachnida > Araneae > Salticidae > Maratus > Maratus speciosus. The sequence goes on along the minus strand of OZ010799.1, from coordinate 217,362,872 downwards.
AAGGGTCGTTTTTCATTAAAAAGTTTTTCTCCATTATTGCAACGTCCCTCCAGGGTGCAGTTTTAGAGTTAGATTCTTAGGTCCCCAGCCACGTCCCGAGTAAAAGACTCTCTAGCAAAAGCGAGATTGAAAAAAAAAATTGAAACCGGACAAATTTAAAAGTGAAATTACACAAAATAAAGACACCGAAAACAGGCAAGATAGGGCTTAGGGCGAGGATGGCCACCCAGAGAAACCCAGCAATGAAGCTACCGGACGACCCCGCTTCCCCCAGCCCATTTCCAGACCCCAGCCGACAAACCAAAAAATATGTTCCCAAAGCTTAAATTTTCTTTTAACCGGTGGTGTAATTGGCTTTAAAAAATAGGAATTTTAACCCCTTCAAATACACCGGTGAACTCAGGTCCCATCGCGCCTCACGGAGATGATATATTTCTTCGTTGAAATTAACTAAATGTTCGTATTTAAAAACAATCTTTTTAGAGCATCTCAATGGGCAAGATTTACATCACCTAAAAATTGTTTTAAACGTTCGGAAGGGTTAAAATGCTTTTTTCAAAATAAAATGTGTGAAAATTTCGACGAAATCAGCCTGAGTGTTTCGCTCGTTTTAAGTACGCATATGCTACAAAAATCAAATTACGCAGAAAAAAAAAAAATTGTTGTTAAACTAAATTTTGGCGATTTAATGTATGATTAATGATCGTAGAGTTGTTATTTTAAATTTTCCGTAAGGTCATAAAGGACAGTTGTAATTTGGAAATTCTTGGACTAGATCTAGAACAATACAATTGAAAAAAAATAAGCAAACATAATGATTTTTTTACAAATTAAAATAAATTTTAGTCATCATAACTGCATTTTAAAAATAATACTTTTAGGGTTTTCTGTAATTAAAAATACTAACAAATTGTGATAATAATTTTTAAAAACTATGCAAATTATTTAGCATTTCAAGCATAGTTCGTACAATATAGTACAATATAGTTTTAAAAATTTCTTTCGGATTTTCTGGTATGGTTTTGGAATTTCTCAATAAAATTATTTAACATGTTAATAGATTTTTATATTGTTCTTTTTGTAGAAATTTTACAAATTATTTAGTATTTAAGCAGTCCGAAGGTCAGAGTTCAATGATTGTTATCGGTTCTGCTGGGTAAAAAAAAATAAATAAATAAATAAATAAGGAATCTTACTCAATGCACGCGATGCATATATTGTAAACAAGATGTAACTATTCTTTTCTCCAAATTTAACACACGTTTTAATCTTCTTAATTTAAAAATAATAAGAATATTTTTATGCATTTCTAAAATTAATATAATAAAAGAATTTTGTTTATTTTTGTTAAATGATATTCCGATAATTTCAGGTGAGATAAGCCTACATGTTAACCTCCGCCTAGCAGACGGGTTCAATGAAGGGTTGACAGTTTGGCCTCATATTTTAATCCGAAGTTTAAATTCATACAGGAAATTTTGAAAGAAGAATTTTTAGTTTATGTTGTCGCTAAATGTCTCTAATTAAATAAAGCATAAATGCTATTCTTTATTTATGGTATGAACTCGAAATTTCTGAATAAATATTGAGGCCAAACTTGCAACCCTGGTCCACTGGACCCGACAGGTACAGTCGTGGAAAAAAAAAAAAGTAAACACCCCCTACTAACTCCTCAACAAATGATCGTAGAAGAAAGTTACTGGTACCGAAAGATTGGAAATAAAGTCTATTTTTAAATAATGTATATAAAATTTGCTTAGGGGGCCATCTACACATTAAAACGAATCCAAACTTCATTTTTTTCAATGACAATACCCAATTTTAACGAGATATTTCAAATCTTCGGTTCAAACTATGCCTAGACACCGAATTTCAAGTCGTTTGCATGATAAGTTTTTGAATTATAAACATTCAAAATTTAATGCTTCTAATGTTAAATTACATTTTCATATTTTTATTTATATCTCCAGAAATTATGCTCCTAATGTGCTAATTTTTTGTGTAGCAATAATACTAATATACCCAAACATAAATACGCTGAAATTGCAATTTTCATAACTTTATGATATGAATTATGATTTATGAAATTAATACTCGAAAAAATTATGAAATGCAACCTACAATTTTTTGGATTGAATTAGATTTATTAAGTCCTGATTTACGGAAATCCAAAATTTCACATTTATCTTGCAAGCACTTTTCAAATTATGCTTAAAAAACGGCAAAATGATGGTTTAAGGGGCCGTCTATAGTAGGAGTGGCTAGATATTTTTAAACTTCTTTTGCTGTCGTGTAATCTAGCAGGCTTCATTGACTTCTTAAGGTGCCTTGATCAAGATGAGGGCTCTCTCGGTTAACAATCGAGTTCCAAACTTCAATTTGGATACAGCCCTTAAAATACGCTCGTTTTAAAATAATTAATTTCTCGGAAACTTATTGTACGAATTGCATAAAAATTTGTGTTTAGGCTTATTGAAGGATGTAGAGTTAATTTATGATGTCAGAGTAGTGTACTGCTATTGAAAAAAACAAAGTTACGGTTCGTTTTAATAGGTAGATGGCCCCCTAAGCAAATTTTATCTATATCATTTAAAAGTAGATTTTATTTCCAATCGTTCGGTACCAGTAACTTTCTTCTACTATAACTTTTTGAGGAGTTAGTAGGGGGTGTTTACTTTTTTTCCAACGACTGTACATTCAAAATATGATCCATACGCCATGATTGTATGGCATGATAAGCTGAAACATATACGTGTAAGAGTTGTTTAATAATTTATAATAATGTTAATTAATATTGAAATTAGTTAATTTGTAAAAAGTTAGTAAGAGAACAGAAGCTTCGTAAATAAATTGATAACAAAATACGATGATGTTTTTTAAATTTAAGTAAATTTCAGATAAACTTAATTTCAAAATGTTTTAGAATGTATAAAATTAAATAAACTGTAAAAATGAACTATATAAAAAAAAAAATGTTAATTTTTTAGACATTCTTAATAAAAAAAAAATGCACTTTTTAGCTAATTAAAAGATTCAGTTTATGAATGAGTATTATTATTATTATTATTATTCTTGTTGTTGTTGTTATTGTTACTATTATTATATATATTACGTTATACCACTATTCTGATTTTAATTCTCAATTACAATTATATATATATATATATATATATATATATATGTTTTATTAAAGCCTAAAGAAGACACATTTCTATCAATTACTACCTTTCTCCAAAATATCGCTGTATAAAATGTATAAATATGGAAATTACGTCATTTGAGACCAATGATACAACAGCATCAATAAAATAAGTTTTTTGAAGAATGAGTCCAGTGTTAATTAAATCAAAAAAGTGCTAGATGGAAAGAAAGACAAATTTTTAGGGGGCTAGGGGAGGGTGAGGGGGGTTCGAAGCATGTTTATTTTACTTGAAAATAAGCATAAATGCTGGTGAGTATGTATGCGACAAAGTAAAAGTCATAGCGACATTAACACATTTGCATCATTTGCACATACAGGGTATTCCGTTAAAGGGGTCCAATATTAATAGGGGTAATAGAGGAGATCACATGGAGCATAAATCAGTATATAAAGCCTGGTCGGATCTCAATAGTTTTCAAGTTACAGCAAATAGAATGAAAATTCGGAAAATTGTAAAAGAACCCTCATTGCTAAAGTATCGATAATGCTACATAAAAACGAAGCACATATTTACAAAGAGCAGAAAAAAACCTACAAAATGACATCAATTGTATTAAAATAGCAATATTTATTGACGAGTTACAAGCCCTGAAACAGTGAAAAAAGTACGAAATCCAATATACATCAAAATAGTTAATCGTTAATTCCAAAAAGACAACTCTAGCTACAACAAGGAAAATGTAGTAAAATTTGGTCCATTCCGAAAACTTTCGAAAAAGCTTACAATGAACCATATCGGTTTAATTGTGTGAGAGAAATTAATCAGTTTCTTAGTTACAACTCCGCTTTCTATGACACTAGCAAAGGTTAAACTCCGCCCATCACGATTGGAAACACCGCCTTTTTAATTACTCTCAACTATACATTTTCGATCATGCTTCTTCTGAGATGCAACATTTTTAATTATTCAAAAGTTGAATGAACCAAAATAACTTTACAATAATAGTCTACATTTTAAAGTGGTCTTTTATTGATATAAAGCTTAAGTTAAATTCTTTAAAATTAAACTGGTGGTGAAAATTCGGAAATAATTAAAAATATTGCGATTTGTAACTATGCAAGAAGTTTCAGTACATGTTTTACATGGACAATTATTGTATGTATATGCGCATCATAATTTATGATAGGAAATAATAATAACAAATAGCATAATAATTTTATTAATTATAAATTTAAAAAAGACACTAAATTTTAAATTAATTCATACAAACTTTGTAATTTACAATTTGAGTACACCACAGTCTGTGACTTACAAAATACTGTGCCAAAAAGCGTTGAAAATAAAAGAAAAATGACAAATAAAGAATTACATTCCACGTACTTTATGACATATGTGAAGCATAGTCTTCTGGCCTGCGCTGCACAGTTCAATGTCGGAAGGCAGACGAACGGACATTATTATAATAGGTGTTCGAAGTTGCGCCCATTAACAGAATCGCACAGCCGACAGCGACGTCGTAAAGATTGGCGAACACGCCGAAAAACTCCGACGGAGTTGGGAATGTCTCCTGCAGCGACAACGATTCGCGCTAGTAAATCCTCCGGTGTATTCACAGGCGTTTCATACACCAGCGATTTAAGGTGTCCCCAAACAAAAAAGTCTAACGGATTGAGGTCTGGAGAGCGTGCAGGCCAAGCAACAGGTCCACTGCGTCCAATCCATTTCCCAGGATATGTTGAATTGAGGTGATTGCGAACACCTATGAAAAAATGTGCCGGTGCGCCATCGTGCATAAACCACATATTGTGGCGCAATGTTGCTGGCACATTTTGCAGTAACTGCGGTAAGATATCCCGTAGGAAAACCAAGTACGTACTGCCATTGAGTACATCTGGGAGTAAATATGGTCCTATTAGATAATCGCCGAGGACACCTGCCCATATGTTCACACTGAACTTTTGTTGTGCGTTCGACGGGAAAACAGTGTGCGGATTTGTATATGACCATGTGTGCATATTGTGCGTGTTTACCACGCCCTCTCTCGTAAATGTTGTTTCATCAGTAAATAAAATATTTTCCAGAAATTGTGGATTATTTTCTGTTACATTAAGCAACCAGCGTACGAATTCTGTCCGCTGAGCACAATCTGTTACTGATAACAGTTGTACCCGCTGCACATGAAAGGGGTGCATGTTTTCTGCACGCAGAACACGCCACACACTTTGGTGAGAAACACCGACTTCAGACGCAGCAGCTCGTGTACTCGTGGAGGGGTTATCTTTAAAAATATTCAGTACATCTTCTTCCATTGCAGGTGTTCGTACATGTCGAGGTTTCCCTGCATCAATGCTTGCTGTATTAAACGATCCAGTCTCCCGTAATCGTCTATCGATTTTTATGAAGAGTTTCGAACTTGGGCAACGTCTTCTTGGAAACTGCTCACGGTACATGCGCTGTGCTAGACATGCATTTCCATGAGCTTGCCCGTACATCAGACGCATGTCCGCATATTCTTCGTTAGAGTATTCCGGCATAATTATTATACATCAACTTACTACAATCCCACTTACAACAGCCTCCCTTTAACATAACGCCCACTGATGACTGCTGTTTTATTACACTTTTCTTCCTATACACATAGAAAATTTGCATAAAAATTACTTCTTCTTCATCATCCTGAAAGTTCATGGAGGAAACGCAGCAGTCACGGAGTTTGCTTTAAGACAAGGCGAGAGCTGCACAATATGTCATTCACTTGACCAGACTGAATAATGAAAGGGTATTGATAGAGGTTGATCAGAAATGTATAATTGAAAGATATTAAAACGGGGTGTTTACAATCGTCATGGGCGGAGTTTCGCCCTTTCCGAGCGTGCAACAGTACAGAGTTGTAACTAGGGAACTGCTTGATTTCTCCCATACAATTAAACTGATATGGTTTATTGTCAGCTTCTTCGAAAGCTTTCGGAATGGACCAAATTTTATAACATTTTCCTTGATGTAGGTAGAGTTGCATTTCTGGAATTAACGATTAACTATTTTGCTAAATATTTGATTTTGTATTTTTTCACTGTTTCAGAGCTTGTAACTCGCCATTAATTCTCAATATTCTAAAACAACTTATGTCATTTCGTAGGATTTTTTCTGCTCTTTCTAAATATGTGCTTCGTTTTTATGTAGCATTATCGATAGTTTAGCAATGAGGTTTTTTTTTCCGATTTTTCATTCTATTTGCTGTAACTTGAAAATTATTGAGATCCGGCCAGGCATTATATACTGATTTATGCTCCGTGTGATCTCCTCTATTACCCCTATTAATATTGGACCCCTTTAACGGAACACCCTGTATATGCGGTAATTCAAGTATCCCTTTTTTATTCAGAAAATTCTGAATAGTAATTTTCGCTTTATTTAATGACATGTTAATTAACATTGCGTTTCGTGACTACATAAAGTAAAAATTATTCTTCGAAATTTCTTGTATAGAACCGTAATTTCTGAATAAAGAAGAAGTTTCTGGAATTCAAGCTAAGGATGCAAATTGGTTAATTTTGTTGGTTTAATAAATATACATTTTTAGTTAATTTTACCTTGCCTCGAAATATCGGTGTATAAAAGATATAAATTTGCAAATTACGTCACGTGATCTCACAGATACAACAACAGCAATAACATAATTTTCTGAGGATAAGAATCTAAAAATACTAAATAAAGCTAAGCATTTTGTTGAGTATATTAAAAATCAAAATTACTCGTCAAATTTCCCCTTGAGTAATCATCCAGATGAGACCAACAACCTTCTTCAGACAACACGCCCTTAAATCTCTTGGTGTAACATCTTGTGTCAGTTATCTCAACATGTTGGTATTCTGTTTTCTGCGTAGTCGAAAGTGTTGTCAGCGATACATTTAAACAACCCATTAGCCAGGGGGATGGAAACGTAAACATTATTGCATTTTGCACTTTAAACGTGTGTTTTAAAAGATGACAGCGTGGAGATTTTTTGAAGACCCAGCGATGAGTCAGCGTTCATAACCTTCTGTAAGTCTGGGTAAATGGATTTGTTTCTAAATGTCAAGAAATCTGTAATGTGAAAAAAAAAAGGAATGAGTAAAGATGATTTCATTTTCTACTTACCCATCCAGTGTTGCCAAAGGGCTACTTTTTTTAAATTCAGATTTCTTGATTGACACCACTTTTTTGAAACGGTAAAATTAACTTTGTTTTTGCCTTAATTAATATGTCTTTAAATAAGGCACATTTTACCATTTCAAAAAAGTGGTGCCAATCAAGAATCTGATTTAAAAAAAAAAGTAGCCCATCGGGCAACACTGTACCCCTTCTGAAAAATATAGTTTCCCTTGTATGAAAAGTTTGAATTTCACAATAACTCAAATATACTATGCCTTATTGGTTATATCGAGCATGACCTATCCAAACCACCCAACAATGAAAAAAGAAATGAACGGAAGATATTTCCATTTTCCACGCACCTCGTCCATTCGGAAAAACAGTTTATCCGGCGGATGAAAGGTTTAATTTTCCCAATAGCTCAAATAGTTTAACTCATTACCCGCTGGTGTTACGTTCACGCAACGCTCAAAATAAATGCACATATTTAAGTTATTTACATACACCCGACTATTTTTCAATTATAAAATTGGCCTTATTTAAAGGCATAAAATTTTATGACTATATAAAGCGAAAATTATCTTTTAGGGTTTGTTGTAGGAAACGACGTTCAGCTAAAAAGTTGAAAATTTCAACTTTATAGTTTTGGCGGTTAATGGGTTAACCCTTTCCGGCACAGATAATTTTTGTTGTAAAATGATGAAATGATTGACTGACACCGGAATTTGAAAACGACTTTTTTAGAAATTAAAAACATGTTACTTTAAATGTTCATTGTAAATGTTTGAATTTCACAATAACTCAAATATTCTAATACGCCTTATCGGTTACAGGGTTCATACGGGTACTGTTATTTTCAAGGCTATCGGTATTTTCAAATTAAAAAAAAAATCAAGTTCAAACGCACGAAAATTCGCTTTATTTCTGGAGAGATTATCTATAGCCAAACAGTGGCATCGAAGAATTTTCTGGTCTGGAAATTCCAGGACCCTTACGAACCCTGGGTTATATTGAGCATGACCTATCCAAACTTAAAAATGAGCCCCACCAGTGGCCGAGAGGTTCTGCTCTTGAAGCTGGTAGACGGGAAGTGCTGGGTTCGAACCCAATCGCGCCCGTCGGCCTTATCGTTAGGAGTTTTCGTGGTTTTCTTCGAACCTTGGATTTCCAAGCGTTAATACGGGTTAGGCTCCCTTAGAAAGACCCCCACGTAGCCCCCCCCCCCCCCTTAGGGCCTATATCCCTCGTGTTGATAATTGGCCGTCATAAACACAACCACAACCACAACCAAACTTATAAATGAAAAAAAAATGAATGGAAGATATTTCCATTTTGTACGCCCCTCCTCCATTCGGAAAAACAGTTTATCCGCCGGCTGAAAGGTTTAATTTTCCAAATCACTGAAATAGTTTAATGTGCGTTATTGGTTATATTGGGTCATGACTCATGACCATAGATGCCAACATTTCTTAATTATTACGGAGTCTGATCCAAAAAAAAAACATTTTTTCTACCGGTAATTTTATTTTATTAAAATTTTTAAAATAAATTTTTCCATTTCGGTGAAATAGAGTGTCTCTCAGATAAAAGAGTTCAGAATGACTCAGTCTCATTGGGTCATAACCGACCCAAATCCTAAAATCCCATTTTCAGGCAAATTGAAACGAAGGCCAAATTCTAACCCGAACAGACACCTTGCCGTCCGAAACCAATACAAACCCGATCTAAAACTCCATATCCGTGTTAAATTACCGGGCGGTATTTAACCCTTTATACCTTGACGGTACTTCTAAGTACCATTAAAGAAAATTCAATGTGAAATTTATTTAATTCGTTTACTAATAAATGTAGATTGCACTTTTCATATAAAATAATTTTCTCAATTCTATTTAGAAAGCACAGTGAAATAGAGATCTGAATGGGCCAGGGTTTGCCCTGAGGACCATGCTCGGCCCGGCAAAATTAGGCAGAAATTTGAAAATCGGGTCGGGACGGCAGAATCAGGACAAATTTTTCTTCGGGCCGGGCCTGGCCTGGCCGATAAACGAAATAAGCAGGTCGGACTTGGCTGATTAAAAAAATAAGGAGGGCTACCGGCCCGATATATAAATTTTAACGGGGCCGATAAAATATGGGTCATTTTCAGTGAATATGACGTTCTCGAGAATAAATATAAATGCACGTTTCGAGCCGATCCTAGTTTGACAATATCAATAAAGAAATGTAACATGTCAATCGTAGAGATCGGCATCTGACATTTACATGGTGTCTGAGCCCGAGCTTAATTTATTCAGCAGACTCGTGCCGGGTCGAGATCAGGCTTGCAATTTCTTTTTACATAGTCGAACCGGGTCGGATCTGGTCGTCTTAACCCCTTCGGGACGGGAGCCTTTTACGAAATTTTTAATCTTTTGTCACCGTTTTTTAAAAACAGAAATTTGTGACTTCTTGAATCGAGAAAATGCGCTGATTAAATAAGGCAAATTTTACAGTAAAATTTTACTGGTGAGGAAAAACAAGGATTCTGAGCACGTATACGTGCCGCTCGTCCCCAAGGGGTTAATTGTTCTCAGGATGTGTAGGGCAGGCAATATATTTTGAAGAAAATATTAATAACAATAATTAACTTCTGTTAGCGAAATCTTTGGAAATATATCTTAAGGTGGTACTCAAATTCACTGCTCAACAACGCGAAACTTCCTGACACATTTTCTGACTAATTTTTAACTGTTAAGGCATAAAATTGACTGGCCTGACTATTGAAGGGATTTTAAAAGGAATAGCGTTTTCCTTTTTTGATAAATAAAATTCTTATCGATAGATAAGAGATTCTTGTCACATGATTTCGGGTTTTACTCTTTTCTCGCGCTATTGTTTCCAAAAATTCGAGTCAAAACTCTAACTTTGACAGTATTTTCTCAAATATATATCGCCTTTATCAAAAAACAGATAACGCCATTCGATTACATAGTTTCTGAATAAGAACACCTACCAAATTTATGCGTTTCCGAAAAGAAATGAATTAAGATATGTGTCAGAAAGTAGCTCCTTTGGATTTGAGAAAAGCCTTAATAAATGACAGAGAAATATTTTCAAAAATCTGCTTTTTATTGTACAGCTTCAAAAGTTTTTTTTTTTTTTTAACCCTCCTTTTTTCTTTTATTCTAAACTACATTATTTTTTTAATGAATCCTTATTTGAATGTTGATACATCTAAGACTTTAAATAATCATTTATGTTGCTATTTTGCATTTTCCGTCTTGCGAAAATATCGTAATTTTAAAATGTACTGTAAAATTATCCCATAAATATGTATGCAGTATTCTTTAAAATAATCTTAATTTTGTGTTTAAAAAAATCTGAATTTTTTGTAGAAATTGATTCGTGCCCGCTCTATCCTGATTTAATTGATTTTCCACGGGCCGGGCCGTGAATTGTAAAAATATAAACGGGCCGGACCCGGGCTGAAATTTTAATTTTTATATCGAACAAGATAGCTTTCGTTCGGACCGGGCTGGGCCCTGGCCTGGAAAATCCGGCCCGTGCAGACCTCTACAGTGAAACAGTCTAAGCTAAATATTTTTAATGTGGTTATTTTCTCAACCATTTACATAAGTGTAACTTTCACCCTATTAAAAAATTTTATACAAAAAATTTGCAAATACAAAACACTTCTCTGTTATAGATAGGATCACAATACATTGATTTACGTTGTTGTTATAAGAATTGGGAGATTTCCATAACAGTAATTTTTGTTAATTAATCTAATTATTATTGTAAATATTTTGCAAAAAGAGCTCTAATTACCGATTTATCAAATCAGATTTAATTAAAAAATTATCTAAAAATCCAATTATTATTATATATGTTGTTCTGGATCTATTAGCGATTAATGTAAATAGTTATTTAGGTGAAGCAATTTTTGTATTCAAAGCTCAGGATATAAAGGTTTAACGACATTTTAATTTTTAATATCTGTAATTTTGAATAGTATTTTTTGCCTTATTTAACCCTTACCTATCCGTTGGCTCCACTGCGGAGACATCATCTTTTTTTCCGAAATTTGTTTTTTGCACCAGTAATAAAGGAAAATAAAATTTATCTTATTTAATCAGAGTATTTTTTAAATTGTGTACATGAAGGAAACTTCTTTTAAAAAAGTGGTGACGATCGAATAAAATTTGTGTAAGAGATGCTGGAACGCAAATGGTTAATCCAATAATTCTAAAATTAGACACGAGAAACATTATGAATAAAATATTATAAGTACTAAAAAATAAAATCCGTATGCACCCTAAATGGAACTTGACCACTCTCAGGTGGCTTTTATTACAAAAAAAAAACTTCGAACTCTCAACACAGTTTTTAATAGTTATTTTTGCTTCATTTACTTCTTTTACGCCATAGTGAGGAAATTTTTCGGAGCAGGGAAAATAATATATTTTGAAAGAGAGGTAAATTAATTTCTATGTATTCAAGCAATTTTTTCTAAATATATAACTATATATTTATATTTTGTATATTTAAATATCAGAACCCTTTAGGATTTAACGACAAGCCAGAAAGCCGCAAAATTAAATAAAATCGAACCCGCACGATTATACACATTTAAGCTTAAATAGATACCGATAGATATTCCGTGTATAAAATTATAACTAGAAAACAGGAATTCTGCATTTTTCAGAATTTAGTGTTGCCCTCGTTGAAAAAAAATGTATGTATATAAATACAGATGGTACAAAACGTATTTCAGTTTTAAGATTTAAAAAACACACATTTATTTTATATAAAATGATGTCATTCTCATCCGCTGAAGAATTCCACATTTACAACGCACTCTTAAAGAACAGCTACAGAAAAGTATGCATAGGACTTCACAATCGCAGAATAATGTACAATTCCAGAAAAAAAGCGATGTCGTCATTCAAGAAACTCGACCAAAAAAAAAATTGGCTAGCTAATGATTTACAGGCCTGCATTTTAAAGCATCATTAATATAGATACTTAACCCCTTAACGCTCGAATTAAATTACGGTTTAAAAATTCAAATTGCTTATTTGCACCACTTTTATGAAAAAGAAATATTCACCTTATTTAATGACAGGTAAAACGATACTAAAATATAGCCGATTTCACTATTTTATAAAACTGGTGGGAATCAAACAATCTGAGTAAAAGATACAGCCCGAGAATATGACGGGAGCGAGAATTGAGGGGTTAAAATTAAATATAGTTTATAATTATGAGAAAATGGCAACAATATGGGAAAAACTCATAGTCTACTATTTTCCAGCAATTTTTCTTTTACTTTCTGCAGAAATGGAGTACTTCAGCTGCCAACATAAAAAAAAACTCGTTAAAAACTACAAAAAAATTAATATCTCAAAAATAAATTGAGATGCAGTTTTCAAACAAATTGCAGTTAAAAGCACTTTTTTCCCCCTAAACAACGGTATAAAGATGGAAAATGTGCGATGATTCGAAATTTTTAAAAATGCCGTAGAGATTAAACCGTACAATAATACATCTGCTTTGTTTAACAGCTGGCTTATAACCGTAACGTTATTTTTTGGAGACGACACATTAATTGCTGGCCGAAAGAAAGAGCATATCGGGGCTTAAAAAGTACTATTAAAATTTTTCTCATGTCAATTCTGAATTTCTGAATAAAATATCCGGCAAATTTGGCAATATTCTACGTGTCACCCGTTTCGCAAAAATTAACCCTTAAATGCATGATTTTATATTTTGTTTAAAAAAAATTATATATGATTCTCAGAAAGGTTTATGACACAGGAATAATAATGAAAAAAAGTCAGAGATACATTTTTCGTATAATACACCAACCTTTCTTATGTTGCACATCTGCAATACAAATAAAAACTAAAATATTGCAAATTAGTAAATATTTTAATAAGTATGAATCTAAATACCTTATTTTATATAATTTTTATTTTATAAAACTTAACCCCTAAATGCATGAATTATTCTTTTAGAACTGTGCTTTTTATTCTTACATTAAAGATTAGAAACCAGAAATTTTAAGATTGATTTTTCACTTAACTTAGTAACATATCATTGTATATTTTACAGGATTAGTATTCCTATATAAATATAGTGGTTGCCAAGAGGTAAATAGAACGTGATTCAGGCATGCATCACAATGCATTTAAGTGTTAATGCAATGGTTTAATCCGATTAGCAAAAAATAATCTAAAACTATACCTGTAATAGGGTAAAGTGCCCATATTTCGTCCCCTCTCCTAATTTCGTCCCCCATAACTTCTCCGCTTCTGCGAAAGTGGCGCCACTTATGACGCAAGGCACAGGGGACGGAAGGTAAAAGGGTTCAGTGTTGAAAGTTTCGTTCGCAAAGACGCATACATAAATTAAAGACGACGAATTCCTATTTTTAGAAGACCTGAGTTCTTATTTGTCGTTTGTAGAACGTTATTTACTGTACTGTAGGTATTTATTTCTTATTCATTGCATGTATTTTACGTTGATAAGATGCTGACAGTAGCATACAATGAGTTTTAGAACGCTCAGTTCATCTTACGAGAACTGAAATTCCGTAATATTGGGATGTAGTGCGTTCCCAATTTCGTCCCCCTTGTAGTTCATATTTTCGTCCCGGGGACGAAATTAGGAATGCTTTTTCATGACAATTTTTTCCTCATGTTTGGATGGCTAATATTTCGTTATGTTATTCTTCCACTGATAATTAGTACATTTATTTGTGCCTTACTTTAATGTAAATTAAATTACTTACTCATTTAGAAATAAATCTTGATTTAGTTATAAGTTAAGCATCGGCGTATTGGATCTTTGGGGGGACGAAATAGGGACCATTTTTTTTTCTTTTGAAATTTTTAGATACTTTTGAAAAAACAATTTTTCGCATTTTTTTATTTTTTTTTTGTATGATATTTGCCTATGTTTCTATGTGCGTGAATAGTTAGTCTACGTAAAATCCAAATTTGGTATATTTTCACTGAAAATTACAACCACCAAGGGACTAAAAGTGACTGGGGGACGATAATAGGGCACCTTACCCTACCAAATTTATTTTTAATAAAAAGACATTAATAAATACATTCGTAATACATATTCAAATGGTTTTTCTTAAAATAATATTCTGAACTTTCTTTTGAAATATTCTATAAAAGGGTGTTTCAAGTTCACTCCTTTTTTTTTTTTAATCCGGAATCCCAGATAGCATTTTTAATTTGCAGAAAATTTGCAGCAGTCTTGCTTTGAAAATCTGCAAAGTTGCAGCAAGCTGAGCATGACAAGACCGAAAGTTCATAACAAGACTGCAGCAAGATAACGCAAACGCCGAAGTCACCACACTTTGAACTTGTAGCTAACTTGTCGTGCAAATTAAATTCATGCTGTAACAAATTTATTGCAAATTAAAGGCAAACAAGTAATAAAAAATACAGCAAACTTACTGCGAAGTAGTAATCTTCCCACGCCCCACTATCTGTTTACAACTGTTACACTATAAGTTTTACCCCTTCGGAGGGGTTCATAGACCTGATCAGGTCTATTGATGCGAACACACCGTCAGAAGGTACATGCGTCGTTTTCATCACCATAAACAAGTTAAGGTAATATTTGTACTTTTCAATACGAGTCTTTTTTTTCTATTTGATACATATAGCGTTATGGTGTACCTTGCGGGAAATTTGCTGCGAATTTCTCAATTCAAAGTTGTCACGGCAAGATAATGTCATAAAAAATCAAACTTGCTGCTAATGTTCATGCTATCTGGGATGCTTGATTCCCACCACTTTTTCAAAGTAGAAATATTCGCCTTATTTAATGATAAATTAATTAATGCAAAAATCAGGCGAATTACACTTTTTTATGGCATGTGTGATAGCAGTCATGATTAGTGATAGCAATTCCAGATAGCATTTTTAATTTGCAGAAAATTTGCACCAGTCTTGCTTTGAATACCTGCAAAGTTGCAGCAAGCTCAGTGTGACAAGGCTGAAAGTTCATAACAAGACTGCAGTAAGATAACGCAAACACCGATGTCACTACACTTTGAACTTGCAGCTAACTTGTCGTACGAGTTAAATTCATTCTATATCAAATTTATTGCAAATTAACATCAAACAAGTAATTAAAAAGACTGCAACGTAACAATCTTTCCTTGCCCCGCTATCTGTTTACAACTGTTACACTATACGTTTAACCCCTTCGGAGGGGTCCATAGGCATAATCTGGTCTACTGATGCGAACAAACCGTCAGAAGGTGCATGCATCGTTTTAATCACCATAAACAAGTTAAAGTAATACTTCCCAGATAGCATGAACATTAGCAGCAAGTTTGATTTTTTCTGACATTATCTTGCCGTGACAAATTTGAATTGAGAAATTCGCAGCAAATTTCCCGCAAGGTATACCCTCCCCCACTTGCATGAGTAGTTTGTTGTGAAACTGATGGCAAGACTGTCTTTAATTCACGAAAGTGACGAAAGCAAAAAAACCCTCTGTTGAGAGAATAGACAATCAGCACATACGCAGAAATTTTATTCGGCCGGCACCGCTTTTTCTAAACGCTATACTTATCAAATACCAAATGGCTCGCATTGAAAAGTGCGAATATTACCTTAACTTGTTTATGGTGATGCAAACGATGCATGCACTCTCTGACGGTGTGTTCGCATCAACTGATCTGATTAGGACTATGGACCCATCCGAAGGGGTTAAACTTATAGTGTAACGGTTGTAAAAAGATAGTGGAACGTGGAAAGATTACTGCTTAGCAGTATTTTTGATTACTTGTTTGCCATTAATTTGCAATAAATTTGATACAGCATGAATTTAACTTGCACGACAAGTTAGCTGCAAGTTCAAAGTGTGGTGACTTCGGCGTTTGCGTTATCTTATTGCAGTCTCTTGTCATGCTGAGCTTGCTGCAACTTTGCAAGTTTTCAAATGTAGACTGCTGCAAATTTTCTGAAAATTAAAAATGCTATCTGAGATTGTACTTTATCAATACGAGCCTTTTCTGATATTTGACAAGGATATCGTTTAGAAAAGGCGGTCCCAACCGAATAAAATATCTGCAATTTCTGCGTATGTGCTGATTATCAGTTCTCTCAACAGAGGGATTTTTTGCTTTCGTCACTTTCGTGATTTAAAGACAGTCTTGCTATCAGTTTTACAACAAACTACTCATGCAAGTGGGGAATGGTATACCTTGTGGGAAATTTGCTGCGAATTTCTCAATTCAAATTTGTCACGGCAAGATAATGTCAGAAGAAATCAAACTTGCTGCTAATGTTCATGCTATCTGGGATCAGGCAATCTGAATTTTAAAAAAGGAAGGTAACACTAGAAACCCCGAACTGACCGAAACAGATTAGCACCAAAACGATTCGAGTCGATATGACCGAAATCCGAAAACAACAACAACGACAAACAAAACGAAACAACAACAAAAAAAAACGTGGATCAGGCAAACCGGCCCCTGAATACTAGGCCTTCGCGCTGACACAAAAACAGCGATTTTTAGTGTGTGCATGGTCCCTTGAATTTGAAAATTAATAATTTTTGGAAGTTTTATCCCCTTTTTTATGATATTAAATAAGTCAGAGAAAACATTTAGAATATACTTCTTTCTAAATTCACGGTACCGTACAAATGCTTAAAAAAATCCGCCTACGCAGCCGCCATTTTGTGTCACTACTCAGACCTAGTGTTCAAGAGCAGTGTTGTCAGCGGGCTACTTTTTTTAAATTCAGATTTCTTGATTGGCACCACTTTTCTGAAATGGTAAAATTCCCCTTGTTTTCGCCTTAATTAATATGTCATTAAATAAAGAGAATTTTACTATTTCAAAGAAGTGGTGCCAATCAAGAAATCTGAATTTTAAAAAAGTAGCTCGCTGGCAACAGTGTTCAAGAGGCGGTTTATCGGACTAGAGTTGAATAAAATCGAGTTATTGGACTCTGTGCAAGATTGTATTTGATATTCTATATTCTTTAAGTTTAACACTAGAACGGCGGGAATTTTTACTCAAGTTTTAAAAAAAATATTTCACATCAGAATTTTTACTTAAAACTATTTAACTTATTTATTTAAGTTATTTTTGTGCAGCATATATTAATCTTATATTACAAAGAAATTTCTGGTTCGAATCGACATTTATTCATTCAGAAAGGATCAAAATGACCCCTCGCCGCCGTTCTAGTGTTAAAGTCATGCCAGAGGTACGGAAACATAAACATTATTTTATCTCGCACTTAAAAATAATCTTTTAACCCTCTGTCTACCAGAAGGGTCCAATGGACCCGACATGTATATTCAAAATATCTATTCAAACCAGAAATTTCTTCAAAACAAACTAAATGTATAAATCAGACAATAATAAGTTAAATAAGCAAATTAAATAGTTTTAAGTAAAAATTCTGGTGTAGAATGTTTTTATAAAACTTTAGTAAAATTTCCGGTAGTTCTAGGGTTAAGAGTGAGATTTGAAAAGATTTTTTGAAGACCAATTTACAACATCTCGAAATGCACAGCGTGGAAATCGCATATACCGGTATTGCTTTAGATTGTATAAAAAAAAAATTAGATTTCCTTAGGCGGCGTGGTCATCGAATTTATCGATTGAAAGCATAAACATTAAGCGATAGATACAGCGTCTAAAAATATGTGGTGCGAAACGCATTTTTAAATAATAGGTCATAGTATGAGACGTCAGACTTCAATTTTTTCTTTTTTTTAGAAATTCCGATAATTTTTATACAGTGATAGTGTTGTCAGTTCTATCACGTTTTAAAAATAATAGTAGGAATTGAAAAATCATGTTAGATGTTCCACAAATAATTGAAAACAAATTTATTTTTCAAAATTTTCCGGTTTAAATTCAAAATATTTCAGTAAAAAAATAAAAAAAATAAGTTTTAAAATAAACATTATTTTATCTCGCACTTTAAAAGGGCGTTTTAACAGTGAAATTTGTAAAGTTTTTTTGAAGACCAGTTTACTGTATCTCGAAAAGTATAGTGTGGAAATCGCATACACCGGTATTGCTTTAGATTGTATTAAGGGGACAGGGAAAGTCCTATCTTCGCCATTTTAAATTCACCAACTTTATGTACCTTTTTCTCAGAAATGGTGAAAGATAGAGGTCTAGATTTTTTAGAGTAGTTAAAATAACATGATTTACGTATTTTAACAGACCACTTTCTTTCTAAGTGAAGCTCAAAATTAATTATTAATTATTTATTGAAA
This sequence comes from Maratus speciosus, assembly GCA_963932465.1. Lineage (NCBI taxonomy): Eukaryota > Metazoa > Arthropoda > Arachnida > Araneae > Salticidae > Maratus > Maratus speciosus. Next base: position 217,344,342 of record OZ010799.1, on the reverse strand, counting down.
ATCATTTTTAAATTAGCCTTTTTGGTAAGATTTCACTGCCTAAAATAAATAATTCTCAACAAATCATTAAATCCCTGTGTTAAAGTATACAATATATCATAAGTATTAAATAAAAATCTGAGTTCTTAAGTTTAATAGATATTGAAAAAAAGGAACATAAACATGAAAAATCCAAGTTTTCAGAAAAGTCAATTGAAGATTTAAATGGCCACTTAGCTGAGAAGTACTCTTAGAAAGAATGATTACTTTCAATACTTATTTTTTTATATATATAAACATGTGTGACAATTCGTTGGAAAGATGAAAGTTTAAACTATTTAATGATATGAAGACGTAAAAACTGTTTTTTTAGTTGATATTCGCTTTCCCGGTCCCCTTAAAAATATTACATTTTCTTAGGTGGCGTTGTCATCGAACTTATGGCTTGGAAGTGTAAATATTAAGCGTTAGATACAGCGTCTAAAAATATGTGGTGCGAAATGCATTTTTAAATACTAGGCCATTAAGTACGAAACTTCCGGCTTGAAAGTGGTTTTTTTATTTAGAAATTCCGATTCTTTTTATACAATGATAGTGCTGTTAGCTCTATCATGTTATAAAAAAATCGTGATAGATATTCCACAAATAATTGAAAAGAAATTTAGTATTCAAAATTTTCCGGTTTCAATTCAGAATATCTAAGTAAACAAAAATAAATAAATAAAGTAAGATTTAAAATTAACATTATTTTCAGACTTTTACGTGCAGTAGTTTTCGCTAGCCATCGCATACACATAGACACACACACAGAGCGATTTGTTCTTTTATTAATATAGATATTCCTAAGAATTAGTTATTTTAAATATTTTTTCTGTTAATTTTTATTAATTTTATTAGTTCATCATCTAGTTCTTATACTACAGTTATACATTTTCATTTTTCTGGCTTCCTTTTGCCTCGGTAAGTCGCTTATTTATCATCTGGGGGCGAACCCTTTACGCTCGACTGTGAGAAAATAGCCGCCCAAGCTTTTTATACATGATTCAATTTTTATATTCTATTTGCACCACTTTATTTTAAAAGTTACATTTCTTAGTAAATTTCTCCTGCGCATGTTGTTAAATTGCAATAAAAATGCTTTTAAATAAATAAAGTGCCAACCGAATAAATTCGTGTAAGAGATGCCTGTACCTGGGAGGAGCACTTCCACCGGATAGGGTTAACACTTTAGTGTCCAGCTTTGAATCTATGCAAACAACACTGTTTTGAATTTAATAGATTTTTTTAAAATTCGCATATACCTAATTCACACCAGAAAATTAAAATAGTAATATTTGATTTAATTAAAATCAGACATTCCTTATTTAAATAAAGCGAAATTAACCACTGAAACTTTCTGGTGTAAAGTCAGATTCTCTGAATTACCTAATTTCTAAAACGTATTCTATTTTGGGAATTAAAGGGTTAAAGTTTAATCTTTATAAAATAAATATTTATACAAAATAAGGTATTTGGAAACATACTTATTAAAGTATTTAGTAATTTGCATGATTTTAGCGTAAAACAGCCACACGACAGTAGTTTTTACTGGTATTGCAGATGTGCAACAGAAGAAGAGATTGACGTATTATATGAAAAATATATCACTGATTTTTTCATTATTTTTCCTGTGTAATAAACCTTTCAGAGAATCATATATAATTTTTTCGAAACAAAATAAAAAATCGCGCATTTAAGGGTTAACAGCAACTAGGTAACCCATAACTATTCCTGCATTGTTCCATTTAAAAAGGTAACAAGATTAATTCGAACATTCTGGTGAGAATTTGGAATTTCTGAATAAAAAATCCACTTGATGTGGCAACGCTGGTCGTAATTGTCTGTACCATGAGAAGAATGATTCCTTTTCCCAAAAAATTATTAACTGTATCTTTAAAAGAGTCATATACAACCAGGAAGTCTTTACAGAAAACTATGCCAAGGCATTCAGTAACTGAGTATGTTGTCACCAATAAATTTATGAAAACACATTACCCCACAAGATGAAAATGTAAACATTCTGCCTCTATTACTTACTCTTGCATGTAGCATCTGTGTGAAAAAAAGAAATCAGGGCGTAGGTTTTTCAAGAGCAAACTCTGACTCAACTTAGAAAATGTGCCACAAAATTAAGACTTCAATATTATTCACTATTTTTTTTCGTCTCTGAAGCTGGCAACTGCTCATAGTTTTTCAGAGGCAGTGACGTCATGAAATGACGACTTTTGCCCCTGAATGATTCAAGAGTCGAAATTAGAATATGGATAGTCAGTAGGTTTGTAATTTCAGGGATGAAGTTTTTAGTTAATTTGTCCATTATGCAAGTCAGTTTTTATGAATCACACAGATGGAGACCTAATAAATAATTTTGTATAACGAAATGGCGTTTTCTTTTCATCTTTTGACGAAAGAAAAAAAAAGAGTTTTTTTCACAATTTAGATGCTGTTACTAAATATGATTTTACAATGATAAATACTAATATTTATACCGGCTTTTTTAAAACCCCTTGAGCACCTAATTTAAACAAGATTCAAGCCAAAAACTTTTAACTAAACTTTATATTTTCAATTTTTTTTGTGGGTAAGTGATGGGGCGGGGGGTTAAAAAATTTCTTTTCCTTATTTAAAAATAAAATTTTTCGATTATTGTAGTGAGAATTCAATAATACAGAGACATTATAGCTTGCTCCTCAAAGGGTTAACATATTTCTCAAATAGGTTCAATTATTAAGTATGATTTTACCATGATAAATGCTAGTATTAATACAGATTTTATTTATTTATTTATTTTGTTCTACTTTGTTTTAAATTAAGGAAAATTGCTTATCTTCGTTTACATTTTTGTAAGTTCAACTTTTTTATTTCCAAAAGATATTTACATTTCCGTAAAATGTTTTATTTTCATCTTTAACCTGTTAACCCTTTTAGGGAAAAGTACTTCTATTCGTAAAATGATGAAATAATTGAGTAACACCAGATTTTACAAACAAATTTAATTGAAAATATGTTAACCCCTTGAGGGGCGGTGGGATAATATATATCCCACCTAATTTAAACAAGATTCTCACCAGAAAATTTTAACTAAATTTTATATTTTTAACTTTGGAGGAAAATAAGTGAAAAATTGCTTTTCTTTATTTAAAAATAAAATTTCTCGATTATTCCAGTGAGAATTCAATATTTAGAGACATTTTTGCTTGCCCCTCAAGGGTTAAAGCATCCTTTCGTTAACAAAAGGCGAATTTTCATTACAATATTGGTGCCAATGTGGCATTCAGGAATAAAAATTAAGTGATTCAAAAATGAAACACCGCCGTGAAAGGGGTGAAGCAAGTAATTTATTTTTAAAAAATCTATTGCTGGATGTGTACAATGCTGCTAGTGGGCTACTTTTTTAAAAATTCAGATTGCTTCAATCACACCATTTTTTTAAAAGAGTATAATTCTGTTTAATCTCGCATTATTTAATCTGTCATTAAATATGGTGAATATTTCTACGTCAAAAAAGTGGTGGGAATCAAGCAAAGGGATTTTTTTTTTTTTTTTTTTTAAGTAGCTCAACTGGAATTGGTGATGACGCATATATACGTCAAACCCACTACATTTAAACTTTTGCATGGCGTATATATGCGTCAAACTCGCTTAACAGGATAAGTTATTAACCAGGGAATGCTCGCGCATATCCAGGATATGAACGGTTAACACTTTGCCACCAATAAATTCAAACAAAAATCTTCATTTTATTTAATCGTTGACATTGCTCACAAAAATAATTTGACGATTACTTTTCGAAAATTAGTGGTGAGAAATGTCATAACCGTGCCCAGCCTAGGTATGACATACCCTGCGCAAGCAATCTCGTGTTAACCCTTATCGGGCGCTAGATTTTTATCCATCATTCTATTTTTATATTCTATTCGCAACAATATTAAATTTTGTAGTACATCTGTCATTCACATGTTGTGAAAGTACAAGCTGAATAAAATTCGTGTAAGAGATGTTGGTCCAGATGTCACGTGGGAAGTGGCATAGATCGCATAAGGGTTAAAATTAGTTTCGTAATCAAGATTTAATTTTGTAAATAGGAGATGAATTGATAACCGAAGGAGTTGAAAATGACTCCGTATTTCAAGAACGGAAAGTATCAAAGTCGGGTTTACGGAGGGTTAAAATTGAATATGTAGTGCTCCTATCACCACTATCTTCTTGTTTATAATGTGTGTGTTTCTCATAAAAATATATTTCCATACAGAAATTTTATTTATTGTCATATAACTTATTTTTTATGGATTTGTATTATTTAATTTAAAAAATATTTTGGTGTGTCACCCATTGATTTGACTCGCCCACCGCAGGCATGTCCAAACTTTCAGTAAGCAAGGACGCATCTTAGCTGGTTGTAAACAAAGAAGAGTGCCATTGTACACATGACTCGAAACATGCAACAAAATTATGTCAGTGTAGTAGCCAGTATTGCCAGTGGGCTACTTTTTTTCAATTCAAATTTCTTGATTGGCAACACTTTTCTGAAATGGTAAAATTCCCTTTATTTTCACCTTAATTAATATGTCATTAAGTAAGGCGAATTTTAATATTTCAAAAAACTAGTGCCAATCAAGAAATTTGAATTTTAAAAATAGTAGCCCACTGGCAACACTGGTAGTAGTGGTAAAGATACACATACGTTTTATATCCCTTTAAGACCGGAAGATTTTTAGTAGAAATGAAAAGTTTTGGTGGTTTCTCCGAATTAACGGGATCATGTTTGATCGGTAAAAATATTTTTAAGAAATACCGATCTCCGATCTGCTAAAGGAGGATCCACGAAATTCTCTGGATGCAGGTTGAACGTTAACAGGTTCACGCCGGCGTCGGTATTCATATTTTTCGCTGTGAGACGGCTCTCGAATTTGTACATCGCTTTATCTGGCGACGCAGAACTATAGCTTATTCAAACCAGTGTTACCAGAGAGCAACTTTTTTAAATTCAGAGTTCTTTCACCACTTTTCTGAAATGGTAAAATTCACCTTATTTAACAGTGTTGCCAGATGGGCTACTTTTTTTTAAATCAGACTCTTGATTGGCACCACTTTTTTGAAATGGTAAAATGAGCCTTATTTAATGACATATTAATTAAGGCAAAAACAATGTTAATTTTACCGTTTCAAAAAAGTGGTGCCAATCAAGAAATCTGAATTTAAAAAAAGTAGCCCTCCGGCAACACTGTTATTTAATGATATATTAACCCCTTAATTCTCGCTCCCGTGATATTCACGGGCTGCGTCTTTTATTCAGTTTCTTTGATTCCCACCAGTTTTATAAAATAGTGTAATTGGGTTTATTATTGTATCATTTTACCTGCCATTAAATAAGGTGAATATTTCTTTTTCAGAAAAGTGGTTCCAATAAGCATTGTGAATTTTTAAACTGTAATTTAATGCGACCGCTAAGGCGTTAATTAAGGCGAGAACAAGGGGAATTTTACCATTTCAAAAAAGTGGTGTCTATTAAGAAATTTAAATAAAAAAAAGTAGCTTACTGGCAACACTGATTGTGATAAGATGCCCCTCTGATATTTATTGAATTAAACTCAGCAGAGGTCATTGTGAAAGTCTGAAAGTTCATAAGGAGTCAGCAAATTATTTTGTGACATAATTTTATAGATGAAACTTCAGACAGCCCAATCTCCACATATCATACACATTCAGCCTAACTTTGTTAATTAAAACAAGTAAGAAAAATCATGCGTACAGCATAGATTATGAAACACTTTCCAACACTCCCTGAAAGATTTAACGAAACTTCGTTACTTAGGGAAATAAGGTAAATAAGATAACTAAGTAAACATTTTAAAATCTGATTTCAGTAGTTACCGCCCATAGCCAAATATGTATTCCAATTCTTTTGAACAGCCCTGTATTCGATCTGTATGTTGATATATATACTATATAATAGGAAAATTTAGTTTAGCAAGAAAATGCATAACAGGTTGAAATTCATCTTTCATCAGTTTATACTAATAGATGGAAACATACTTGAATACTTTTGTACAACCCTGTAGTTTACCTAGTACCTTTATTACATGCCACTATTTAGATAAAACTTAATTCAAATTAAAACACGCTTAAAACAACTGAAATTACATTTCCAGAAATTGTCACCCATAGACGGCCATGTATCCAACTCTTTGCGTGGCCCTGTATACCATTTTATCTATATTCTACAAATATTTCTTAGTACACTAAATTCAGGTCAGCGTAAAAATGCATAACTCCTTTAAAACCCACATTTAAGCAATTTATGCTCATATTCAGTAACCTTTACGAATTCATTTCTGTAGCTCTGTATATGAACTATAGCATTTATACGCACTTTATTGTATGCATAAATATAGTGAACAAGTAGGTAAGTGTGGTCACAGATCGCCAGAGGGTTTCGTTTAATATTCCTTTCAAAACACTTTATCCTTTTGAAAAATTTGTTAGTTCCACATTTCGCAACCAGGGGCGCACTCCATTCTAAACAAACCTCTATCCGAACGAAACTCCGTTTTATATACTATCCGTAGATATATTAGTCCAGGGGATTGGGCCGATAGCACCCGAGATAAGTAAGCGCGCCCCTAGCGGTAAAAAGTGGAACTAAAATATGTAAGGCTATGGTGCATAATATGAAAGAATGGCCAAAGGGGTGTCGGCAAAAGTTGGGAAAGTGCCCCTCGGGTGAAAAGGTTGGAGGCTAGAAAAATTGCTTAAAATACACAATTTAGAGCCCGGAGGAGTAAATAGCTCAAAGGATTAAATGTAAGACTTTTTCAAGTTTTTATGATTTGTCGCCTGGCCTCAGGTGTTCTGCTATAAGTATGCAAAATTTCAAATCCCCAATTTAATAAGGGGCTCAGTTAGAAAGAATTGCTTAAAATACGCATGGGGAGCCCAAAGGGTTAAATGTACGATTTTTTCAAAATTTTATAATTTGTCGCATGATATGTGGTGTTCAGGTATAAGTATGCAAAATTTCACGCCTCCAACTTAATGGGGGCTCACTTAGAAATAATTGATTAAAATACACATGTGGGAGCTCAAAGGGTTAAATGTACGGCTTTTTCAAACTTTTATGGTTTGTCATTGTATGTGAGGTGTTCAGCTATAAGTATGCCAAATTTCACGCCTCCAACCTAATTAGGGGCTCACTTAGGAAGAATTGTTTAAAATACACTCGTGGGACGCCAAAGTGTTAAATGTACGACTTTTTTAAACTTTTATGGTTTGTCATTTGATGTGACGTGTTCAGCTCTAAGTATGCAAAATTTCACGTCTCCAACCTAATTAGGGCTCACTTAGAAAGAATTGTTTAAAATATACATGTGGGAGCTCAAAGGGTTAAATGTACGACTTTTTCAAAATTTTATGATTTTTCGTATGATGTGTGGTATTCAGCTATAAGTATGTCAAATTTCATGCCTCCAACCTAAATAGGATCTCACTTAGAAAGAATTGTTTAAAATACACATGTGGGAGCTCAAAGAGTTAAATGTACGACTTTTTCAATATTTTATGATTTGTCGTATGATGCGTGGTGTTCAGCTATAATTATGCAAAATTTTACACCTCCAACCTAATTAGGGGCTCACTTAGAAAGAATAGTTTAAAATACACATGTGGGAGCCCAAAGGGTTAAATATACGACTTATTCAAAATGTTATTATTTGCCGTATGATGTGTGGTGTTCAGCTATAAGTATGCAAAATTTCAAGTCTCCAACATGTATAGTTTCTGAGAACGGGCTCTGTGACAGACGGACAGACAGACAGACATAGGAGCGAGACGAATAGGGTTTCGTCAGATGAACGAAACCCTAAAAAATCGTATATCATAATTAAAAATACATTTCGAGCAATCACAACTAATATGCAGTAATTCGGATACAGTATAGTATCTGAAATCTTTTCAAATACACAGCAAACAATTTCCCCTATACCATTATGAACGGAATTCTTTTGTGTACCCCTCTAGATGAACTATTCTTTGCACCGCATATTCAACAGAATGCATACTTTAGTGGGCTTCATAAATGAATATCAATTTTACTATGTTTGAAAGAGTGTAACACCATTAAAAATCATTTGAAACGATTTTTTCCCATTGGCCGTAATGTAACGGAAAACTTTTGACCGTCCCTGTAAATGAACTAAACAGGCTACTAACTTCATTTGCAATAGGGAACGTGCTATGGTAGAAGTCACTAACATCGAAAAATTTCAGAACGATCCGAGCATATTTACGAGAGTTAGAGCGTGGACAGACGGCCTGACGGACAGACGGCCAGACGGCCAGACAAACCGAAGTCATAGTAGTCCAGGCAATAGAGACTGTACAGGGGTTCTACCTAGCAAAATTCATGGTAGTTCTGGAAAAAGGCTTACAATTTTTTTGGGGTCGCTGAATCCGAATTTTTAACTTCCCACCAAAATTTCCCCCGGCAACCCCCCCCCCCAAATTTTGGTAAAATGCCCCCCAAAAAAGGTTCCTATTATAAAAATCAATTTTTTTTATTGTTTTAGGGAAAAAGTATCTAGAAATTCAGAAAGTAGACAAAATTTGCAACAAATTAGATATATGACATTATGACTTAGGATGAAGGGGAAAGGGGGATCTGCCTCGGAACATGCGCGCGGTACTGCGTGAACTAAGTTTCGCAATTCCACTTAACCACTCACACGTTTACATTCCCCCTCCCATCTCCCCTCCGAACTTTCTCTATAAGGTTTACTTTAAGATTTTTGGGTCGCTGAATCCGACTTTTTAACTTCCCCCTAAAATCTTCGCCCCCCGAACCCCCTGTTGGCAGATCCAGGCCCATATACCGGTACCAACTTAACTACCCGAACATACATTCAAATGGGGAAAAAAGGGTAATTAAAAGTAATTACCTAAAAGTAATTGGAGGTTAACTACTCCCAATCACTGTACCTGAATTATTATAGTGGGTATTTGAAAACATTATAATTTTATAACTAACATTTGTGATCGTAATTATATAATAATGGCCCTGGCTATTCCTGATAATTAAACTAACCTTAATTATCTTAAATTGAGGCGGGAGGAAACACATCTCCAAAACGCCCCAAGTTGCGTTGTGTAATTTTAGTGAAGAAATAGCGTATAGACCGCGTAGTTATATCTAAATAAAACCTATCTAAACTACGCATAAATAACATCATAAAGAAGACTGTTACCTGAAATAAAACTTACATTAGAGTAAATCAATGGACTCATGTTGTATTAAAAACATAGCCAAAATTTAACAATAAACAAAAAGTTTATTTACAGATAATTTACATATTTACAAAAATGAAATAAACAAAATAGAATTGTGTCCCAAGACACCAGCGTTCCAAAGAACGAAATTGAATTAGTAATTGCATTAAATTTACCTTTTAAATTATCCTTACAAATATTACTTAATTGCTTGTGTACCATAAATTGTACATCCCTAACGCAACATAGATTATTAAAACAATGGGAATACACAAACGTTAAAGAGCACATACCTTCTGTAGAGGAGGATTACTCGTACCTTAAGATTTCACTTAAATCCATAGCACATTGAATGTTTTTTTACACTCTATGAAAAGTTCACTAATTTAAATCATTTGGTGATGTAAATAATGTCCGAGGACTGTCGATCTTAGGGCCAACCCTTAACGGGAAAACACGTCCCGAATAAATCGTAATCATCGTAAAATTTCCTTTTAAAACACTGGAAGGCATCTTCTTTTAAGTTATCATAAATTGGGAGCTGAACGCATCTCTTAAAGAACATCATCATGGGTTTGGGACTCGCATCCATCTCTTTTTCTTAAGTCATCATGGTTAAGGCACTAGCATCAATCTGTTGAGACATCATAGTTTTGGGAGCTGCATCGATCTCCTTAAGACATCATGAATTGGAATCTCGAACCGATCTCCTTATTTTTTGAGACTTCATAGTTTTAAGAGCTCGAACTGATCTGACATCATGGATTGCGATACTCGCTTGCAACTCTTTTATTTTAAGACTACATGGTTCAGGAACTCAAACTGATCTGACTGTAACTTCATTCTTCAGTTACGAAATCACCTCGTGATGACAATATGGAGGAGGGTCCTCTGCCCCCTTCGTCGAATGGTCGGTCAGCCTTGCTGACCCGCTCTTCTTCCTTCTACCTGCAAACCTCTGACTCGATATTGCACTTTTTTCGGGGTATACCGTACTCCGCCCTCTGAGCGTCAGTGATCTTGGTTTCTGGACCCCGGGTCTTCTTACTTCGCCTGTGTGGTCTGTCTTATACGACTTCTTTATTAGGTACCATAAATAAAGTAACATCCAGCGTAAATACATATATGAGTATATTTATATTCAATAATAATAATAATAATAATCAAAATAAATATATGTAAGAACACACTCTAAATATATATACATTTTATAAAATAATAATAATAATCAAAATATATAAATAATAGTATTTTTTATGACCATAAAATAAAATAACAACCTGCTGAAGTGGTATCAAGGGTATTTATGTCAGTTACATGATACACTTCCAGCATCCCCCTCCCCCCAAATAGTTGTTTCTAACTGAAATTTCTTAATTTTTAGGGGAAAAGCATTACGAAATTCAGAAACTACACAAAATTTGCAACAAATAGGATATATGACATTATGACGTAGGATGAACGGGGAGGGGAAGGGCTGCCTTTGAACATGCACTTCGGCGGTAAGTGCACTAAGTTATGAAAGTCCAGGCAATAGGGGATTTTACCTGAAAAAATTAATACTAGTTCTGGATTTCGACTACTTTATGTTTTTTGGGTTGCTGAATCCGAATTTGTAACTTCCCACCAAAATTTCACCCGGCAACCCCCCAAAAAATTGATTTTTTGAAAAAATTTGGTTTTTGAGAAAAGCGCTCTGGGAATGTTCCGAGGCAACCCCCTCTCTCCCCATTTATCCTACGTCATAATGTCATACATCCTATTTGTTGCAAATTTTATCTAGTTTCTGAATTTCGTAATGCTTTTCCCCTAAAGCAATAAGAAATTTAAGTTAATAACAACTGTTTTGGGGTGGGGGTTTCGGGGGGGGGAAATTTTGGGGGTAAGTTAAAAATTCGGGTTCAGCGACCCAAAAAAACTTAAAGTAAACCTTATAAGGAAAGTTCGGAGGGGAGATGGGAAGGCGAATGTAAACTTGTGAGTGGTTAAGTGGAATTGCGCAACTTAGTCCACGCAGCACCACGCGCATGTTCCGAGGCAGATCCCCCCTTCCCCTTCATCCTAAGTCATAATATCATATATCTAATTTGTTGCAAATTTTGTCTACTTTCTGAATTTCTAGATACTTTACCCCTAAAACAATAAAAAAATTGATTTTTTTAATAAAAACCTTTTTCGGGGGCTTTTTACCAAAATTTGGGGGGCTGCCGGGAGAGAAATTTTGGTGAGAAGTTACAAATTCGAATTCAGCGACCCAAAAAACTTAAAGTAAGCCGATTTCCAGAACTACCATTAATTTTGCTAGGTAAAATTCCCTATTGCCTGGACTATAAACACTTTTCAACTTTGTTGGAAAGTGTTAAAAATGATCTACAGGAAGAAAGAGCGCAAGTAACATAGATTATGTTGGTCTAAAATGGACATGTATGCGAACGTGCATATAAAAAATGCCCTGAAACGTTATCGTTTTTAACACTTTCCAACAAAGTTGAATAGTGTTTATGACTACGGTTTGTCTGGCCGTATGGCCGTCTGGTCGTCTGTCCACGCTCTAACTCGGATTGCCCTGAAATTTTTTAAGGTTATTGGCGTTTACCATAGCACGTTCCCCATTTCAAATTAAGTTTGTAGCGTGTTTAGTTCATTTACAGGGACAGTCAAAAGTTTTCCGTTACATTAGGGCCTATGGGAAGAAATCGTAATGATGTTACTCGCATCCAATCATAACAAAATTGATATGCATTTATGTAGTGCACTAAAACATGCATTCTGTATAATATGCGGCGCAAATAATAGTTATTATTCTTTTACAGGGCCACACAAAAGAATTCCGTTACATAATGATATAGGGAGGAAGGGGAGGATTGTTTGCAGCATATTTAAATTATCTTAAACTATTTCACATATAATGAAATTGATATTCGTCACTGAGGTTTACTATAAGTTATTTCATGTATATTACGAAGTGCATAGCATTTTCAGGGGCACACAAAATTTTCAGATAGCATATTGTATCGGAAGTACTGTACATTAGCGGTGATTGCTGGAAATGCCCTTTTCGGTTCCATGTCACTTCCTACGTGACATAGATACTAGCATCTCTTCACAAATTTTATTCGGTTGGCACCCGCTTGAACTTATACTTTGACAACAAGACAAATGTACTACGTAATTTATTTAAAAAATACAATGGTGCTAATAGGATATAAAAATAGAATCAGGTGTTAAAAGATAGCAACCGATAAGGGTTAAATGCCTATCTGAAATTTTTCGGCAACTCATAAAATTTATTTTTAAAATTCGACTTCCCAAAATTTAAATTGGAATGGTTCTAAAAATTGCAATCTCTTATCATGAAAAATGATCTCTGCCAGTACATTTATACTAGTCTATTTTCAAGAAAAATCTACAACAGGATTTATTTAAAATTATGTACAGTCGTGGGGGAAAAAAAGTAAACACCCCCTACTAACTCCTCAACAAATCATCGTAGACAAAAGATACTGGTACCGAACGATTGGAAATAAAGTCTACTTTTAAATGATGTATATAAAATTTTCTCACGGGGTCATCTATATATTAAAACGAATCCAAACTTTATTTTTCTCAATGGCAATACCCAATTTTAACAAGATATTTCAAATCTTCGGTTCAAACTATGCCTAGACACCAAATTTCAGGTAATTTGAATGATAAGTTTTTGAATTATAAACATTCAAAATTTAGTGCTTCTAATGTTAAATTACATTTTCATATTTTTATTTATATCTACTGAAATTATGCTCCTAATGTGTTAATTTTTTTTGTAGCAATAATACTAATGTACCCAAACATAAATATGCTGAATTTGCAATTTTTATAATTTTATGAAATGAATTATGAATTATGAAATTAATATTCGAAAAAATTATGAATTGCAACCTACAATTTTTTGGATGGATTTAGATTTATCAAGTCCTGCTTTATGGAAAACCAAAATTTCACATTTATCTTCCAAGTAGTTTTCAAATTATGCTTAAAAAACGGCAAAATGATGGTTTAAGGGGCCATCTATGATGGAAGTGAGTAGACATTTTGAAATGTATTCTGCTGTACTGTAATCTAACAGGCTTCATTGACTCGTTGAGTGGCACTTAAGGTGCTTTGATCAAGAAAGGGGCTCTCTCGGTTAACAATCGAGTACGGAACTTCAATTTGGATACAGCCCTTAAAATACGCTCGTTTTAAAATAATTAATTTCTCGGAAACTTTACGAATTGCATAAAAATTCGTTTTTAGCTAATTGAAGGGTGTAGAGTTCATTTATGCTGTCAGAATTGTGTACTGCCATTGAAAAAAAAAAAAAAAAAGTTTGGGTTCGTTTTAATATGTAGATGGCCCCCTAAGCAAATTTTATATACATCATTTAAAAGTAGATTTTATTTCCAATCGTTCGGTACTAGTAACTTTCTTCTACGATAATTTGTTAAGGAGTTAGTAGGGGGTGTTTACTTTTTTTTCCACGACTGTACCTATTTTTTAATAAAAATATGTAAAAAAGGTTTAAAAAATGAAAGGAAAAGACAGTTTAGCAGATTTTAGATAATTTCATTTCTTTTCAAAAAACCTGGTTCGAAGAGTGTTAAACCTGATTGGTATTAACCAATATATTACGGAAGATTAGTTGGAGGATTGCACCTATGCTACATAAAAGTGAAAAATAGAATTAACTCACTTCACTAAACATTGATGTGTAGCTTGTATCAGAACTATTCTGTATTGTTGTACCATTCGCCATCTGAACAATATAAAGTTCAACTTCACCTATAAAAATCACAGCATGAAGAATTAATACATTAATACATTAACATATTAATTTAATAATTAATAATTCATATCATAAAATTATAAAAATTGCAAATTCAACGTATTTATGCTTGGGTATATTAGTATTATTCCTATACAAAAAATTAAAACATTAGGATCATAATTTCAGAAGTTATAAATAAAAATATGAAAAAGTAATTTAACATTAGAAGCACTAAATTTTGAATGTTTATAATTAAAAAACTTATCATTCAAATGACTTGAAATTTGGTATCTACGCATAGTTTGAACCAAAGATTTGAAATATCTCGTTAAAATTGGGTATTGCCATTGAAAAAAATTAAGTTTGGATTCGTTTTAATATGTAGATGCCCCCCTAAGAAAATTTTATATAGGTCATTTAAAAGTAGACTTTACTTCGAATCGTTCGGTACCAGTAACTTTCTTCTACGATAATTTGTTGAAGAGTTAGTAGGGGGTGTTTACTTTCTTTTTTCCACGACTGTACATTTGAATACAAAAGTAGTAGGTAGAAATTGGGGAAACCAAAACAGTGGCGCAGAGCATGTCGGAAATTGTACGTCAAACAAGGCCAATGAGGTGCATTCGTACTATAACTAGTTAGGTTTCGTTTATCTGACGAAACTTTATTCGTCTCACTCCTGCCTCTGTCTGTCACAGAGCCCGTTCTCAGAAACTATAGATGTTGGAAACTTGAAATTTTACGTACTTATAGCTGAACACCTCACATCAAACGACACATCATAAAATTTTGTAAAACTCTGCTCTCTAACATGTGTATTTTAAGCATTTTTTTTTATCTGAGTCCCTAATTAAGTTGGAGACTTGGAATTTTGCATACTTATAGCAGAACACTTGCGATCACACGAAAAATCATAAAATTTTCAAAAAATCTTATATTATTTAACCCTCTGGGGTCTAACTTGTGTATTTTAAGCAATTTTTCTAACACCCCCTCCTTTTCAACCGGGGTGCACTTTTCTAACTTTTGCCGACATCCCCACGTGATATATCATTGCACAGCCCTTTGACCACTCTTTCATATTATGCACTATATCCTTACATGTTTTAGTTCAAATTTTTACCGCCAGGGGCGTCTACCTATCTCGGGTGCTATGGGCCCGATCCCCTTGACTCATATATCTACGAATAGGTTGTAAAAAGGAGTCCTGGCCCGTAATCAAAATATTAATTAACCCTTTGCACCCGAGAGGTGACTCTCGCTCACCACTACTTTTGCCAGGTGTGTCGCTTAAGTCAGGGCTCCAAATGCTCTGAACACTACTAATTTCTTACAGATTATTTCGCCATCTTTAATGACAGATAATTCTGCCATTTAAATAAGGCAAAAAAAAAAAAAAAAAAACTCTAAAGTACTGGTGTCCAGATCATTTGTAGTCCCGATTTATGCGGGACACCTGGCCACACTAGTGGTGAGTGAGAGTGAAATCTCGAGTGAAATGGGTTAAACAGAAACTTTTAAAAATTTTGAATATTTTAAATATGGAAAAAATTCAATATGCATGTAATTCTAATTGCTCCTCTTTATATTATTTTAAGATTGTTCAAGCAATCTATTTTGCATCACAATCACACAGTTATTTTTAGCTAGTATCACTATTATTGAACGCTGTTTGTAGTTTATGTTTGAGAAAAAAGGTGAAAACCATTTTGTAGTTACTTTTAAGCGTATAACAAATATCTGTTCTAAGAGCTCTATAAAAATAAAAATTGCATAATCTATTAGAAATCAATATGGCACAAATTTTTTTTAATTTTTTTTTCGAGTGAAAAAAAGTTTCAGAACAGCCTCAACCCCTTCACGATAAGTGTCACGAGCTTTTACTATTGTGACACCACTATTTAGGATAGTTCTTTTTTTAAAAATTAACGTTATTTAATCACTGAAGTCATGTGATTAACAAAGACATTTTTTTTTTTTTTTTTTTTTTTTTTTTTTAATACTAGTGTCCAAATTAAAGAAATTTGTGCCCATTAGACCTTTCCGGCGCGGAGTAATTCTGTTAATAAACTGATGAAATAATGGATTGGCAGTAGAATTCATAAACGAATTTATTAGAAAATATGAACTTGCTTATTTTCATTTACCTTATTTAAAAAAAATAAATAAATAAATATTCTTGGTGCCGTTGTCAGTTTTGGAATTAAAATTAAGTGCCTGTTTTAAGGACACCGCCCTCGAAACGGTTAAAAGCATACCTGTCAATTTTATGTTTTTATTAAAACCCATTAAAATCAGAATTTTTTAAAAATAAAAGGAAATATTAACATGTAACCACATTGGCTCGAAATTCGTTTATTTGACTAGAAAAAAAAAAAAAAAAAAAAAAAACTCCGAAAAATGCCAGCTAATGCTTAAAAGGCCATGGAACTCAGAATAAAAAGAATTGACATATCCTCAAAATGGTGAAGCTTTAACTATAACCGGTTCCACGGGATCTGATTACCGCCGGGACAAACTTCCACCAATAAATTTGAATACAAATTTTCTCCTTTTTATGCGTCTTATTCGTGCGAAATTATGCTGTTAATTAAGTATGCTGTTTAAGTTATGCTGTAATTAAGGCGAATATATCCATTCATTTTTACTTGTGGAGGTTTGCTCCGTCGGTACTCAAGCCCTGTGGTTCCGCCATATTGTGACAACTCAAACAATACTTCTGTCAATGTCTGTGAATTTCATTACCGCCAAGGCAAACTTACACCAGTAAATTTTAATAAAAATTTTGGCTTTGTTTAAACGCCTTATTCGTGCAGCATTTCTGAAAAATAAATAAAGCAAAAATTTATATTCGTTTTAACTATTGGAAGTTTGCCTTGGCGTTAATCAGGCCCTCATCAAATGTAAACAAACAATGCCGCCATCTTGTGATTACCTCCTAAGTTACTTCACTTGCGGCGGCAGATACTACTTTATCTGTCTCCGTCTCTTTATTTTAACATAAGAACTACACTGCGAGCCGTCAAAATGACGGCTACCATATGGATATGTTTCGGTTCAAACCAGAAATTTGATTATGAAATAAGTTTAAAAGACACAAAGAAATAAAACGTTAAATAAAATAATGAAGTCAAACTGTTTTAAATCAAAATTCTGGTGTGAAATTTTTTTTTTTATAAAACTTGACTAAAATTTCCGGTAGCTCTATTGTTAAAAGGCACGTATATGTGCCGCTCGTTATAAGAGGTTGAATCTCAGAGCAATAAATAAATTGTAATTAACAGTGGCGCCAACTTATATGGGCCCATGGGCCTCGAGCCCACCCAATAATTTGCTCTTAGCACACCCAGTTTCCTTTTTTTTATTTTATTACTTATTTATTTTTTAATCACTGGAAAAATAATTCTTCCATTGAAAATAATTTTGTTTGAAAACACAGTAAGGTGGCAGTAACAGACACACAGGACCCTAACCCAACCCATTTAACCAAACTCAAATAATCCTGTTAAAATATTGCTGTCTCTATGACATATATCATATACATAAATGTGGTAATGAATGGTTACAATGCATAAATGTACTTCTCAAAGAAATTCTCTGTGAATACATTCAGACTCATCCTTTTTTGTGTTATTGTCTAACTTTATAGTCTAAATTAGCAAATAATTCCATACAAAAGTTGTAATGATAGGCTGTTTTCGAATAAAGATTGGCTATTTTCTGACATATTTCCCAATTCATTTTTCATCATATATGCAAGGAAATCGCGGGTGTTAAGAAATCAAGAAATCAAATAGAGTTTCCATATTTACTATAAGATTAAATGATTTTCAGAACATGCTGTCAAAGACTTTTTAACTGATTTTTGACATGCGTCATTTTTTAGTCCTTTGAGTTTTAGTTTGTAGTCATATTCATAGAATAATAGTAAATATTAGAGTCCATAAAATGAAGACCTCATATGAGAACAAAATTTAATAAAATCACAACATTATATTCTATTTAAACAAATTCTAACTTCTCTATCGTAACTTTTCCATCTATCTCCTTATCTTCAAAGAAAACAAAATGCCCATGTCATTTTACCCTAAAATGGTTGAGCCCACCCAATATTTTACAAAAGTTGGCGCCACTGGTAATTAATAGCTTTTCATAACAGTGAACTAAACGGCTTGCGCTACTTATAAAAGAGAATTAAAAGCGAAAAAATCGCACGAATAATAATACTGGTGTCAATATTCTAAAAAACATTTGGAAGAATATAATTTATTATTTGAAAACTACACAGTTCACTGGAACTTTATTAAAAGCCTTATCCAAAAAAACAGAGTCTAATATATTCTATTATAGCTCAACCTATCGCTGTGACAGTGGAGATCGTTATCATCAACTACAGCTTTGATAAGACTTAATGTTTTATATGTTTTGATTACCATGTTATTTATGAAAGAACACAATACTCTTTTAAAGAATAACTAATAGCATATGAAGTAATCATAAATCCTTGTTTTATGCTTGTCTTTATTTATCATAGCAGTGTCACATAAATCAAAAGATTAAGTGTTAAAATCTTATAAAACAAAGCATAGTATTGGAAACTAACATTGATTGCTCTATAAATTTATCAAAAAACAATGGATTATGTCAATGATAGCCAGAAGCTCACATCGTTGACAAAATTCATCCTCAATGACAGTGCATTAAAACTGCGTAATTACTTTGTTACTGTCCTATAAGGAAATATTTTAAATACAAGACGACATAATATGATATACGTATATATCTTTTTTCTTTACCTACGCATATTGAACGGCATGGTAGTTGAATATGCTACTCTAATACAGTGAAACCTCCCTGTGCGACAACCTCCCTGAACGACCACTTTTTCATGGAACGAAATTTATTCCCATAGGCGCAATACTAATTTTACCTCCATTCAGAGACCATCGCAGTTGAACTCCCTCCATGAGCGACCCATTTCTTTGAACATTCATTATTCATCAAACTTCTAAACCAAGTTTAGATTTTTTTTTTA
Source organism: Maratus speciosus (assembly GCA_963932465.1). Taxonomy (NCBI): domain Eukaryota; kingdom Metazoa; phylum Arthropoda; class Arachnida; order Araneae; family Salticidae; genus Maratus; species Maratus speciosus. The sequence continues at coordinate 217,325,239 of OZ010799.1, read as the reverse complement.
TTCCGGTAACTTTTAAGTGTTTAAACCCCTTTGTGCCTTTTTAGGCAATGAATTTAACTCTGTTGACAAATTAAGAATGACGGCCAATAAACTCCTCTGCCCTATTCTGTCAGGAAATTCTCAAAGAAATAGATAAATTAAAGAAATCGTCATTATTTGTTCCCTTCCAAAAAAAAAAAAAAAAAAAAAAAAAAAGAAAAGAAAAGATAAGAAAAGAAAAGAAAAAAGAAAAATTGCATTTATTTACTGAACTTCGAAAGGACTTGCAAATAAAAGTTATAAAAGATAAAAACGTAAAATCAAAGCAAACGTCAGTGTATTCATTTTTTTTTTAAATCTGCAGTAATTAACTTATGTAATTGACTTTTGTTTTGATACTTAAATTTTCATATTTTTTTCTAATGTGAAAAATAAATTTTAGTAATATTGTTACCTTTTTCCAATAATTAAAATTTAGATTTAAAGATTACCTCCATTAAGAGACCATAGACTGATGAGACTGATGAAAATTAATTGAAAAATTAATTAAAAAAATTATATATGTCTTCACCGATGCTGGGTTTGTTTGCGTCTCATGGTTTCCGCAGGATTGTGTGCTCATGACGACTCTTCCGTCTTGTGCTGCAGTTGCAGCCTTGCCAACATATGTGGGAAATGATAAGCTGGGCATCGTCCCCGTAGCTTAAATGGTAGAGCACTTGGAGCGTTATTCCAAGAATTCCGAGTTCGATTCCCTGCTTGGACATTTTTCACATTGTTTCTTCTACGCTTCGGTAGCAATGTGATAATTCACGTATTATATATTCGACAAATATTATATTTATTTGTTAATGGTGCCAGAAATAAATTCCACATGCACCTTTTGACGATGCATATATTCATCAACCGTTCCGGTGGGGGTTAACTCTTTGAGCTCCTGGGTTGAATTTCTTCAAAATACCCAAATGTCACATTGGCACCAGTATTTTGCAAACAAAAGTTGGGCTTATTATACGACCGAAAAAATGCATTAATCTGATTTCAAACAAATTTTGTAGAATATATCGGTGGCAATGCGACATTTGGAGATTAAAAATTAAGTGGGAAGCAAAGCGATATAAGTAAGCGTCCTATCTTAAATGGGAGAGGTAACCGCAAGATTAAAGGCGAGGTCACATCAATCAGGGTCGCACGCCACGTAGCGGACGGGGTTAAACTACAGGAAGATGCCTAACTGTTTTCTTACTTCACACCACTAAAATTGTAAAGTTTTTTTTATCTTGATTAATAGCTGAAATATCTTTGACAAGGCGAGGAAAACTTCATGGTGTCAAGTGCATCTGGAGGCCCCTCTCACTACGCCGTTATTTTGCAATAAACATGCTAAACAAAATTAAGTTCCATGAGTGACTAAAGATTTAGAAAATATGCGCATATGGTAGATATCCTGTCGTATATGACGTCACATTAAAAGCCCGCGTATATGGATTATCAACCCCGCTCAAAATGGCGCGGCTGTGTTAATTTACGCCCGATTCCAGTATTAAGTTTGCACGCTTACTTATATCGCTTTGGTGGGACGAAATTCACTCAGCAGAGGTCAACGTGTGATTAAATTTTACTCTTATTTTTGCTTTGAATTTTTACTGGTGTTGACTTTATTTTGGTGTCTCGACGCTAACCAAGTGGCGACTTTCTGCGATAACCGTAAATCATTATAAATTTTTAAACCTTTGAGGGCCAAGTAATTATGGTTTTGTAATGTCGAATTCACACAGGAATCTTCAAAAAGATTTATTGACAAATAATGAAAAGCAGTCTTATGACATTTTTCGACCAAAGTTAGAAAAGTAAAATTTAATAAATTTTTCCTGGTGCAAATCTTCATTAATCGTAGGTGGGATAAAATATATCCCACTGCCCCTCAAGGGGTTGATAATTATTAATTTAATTAAACATATTTTCGACTTGTAAAACCTATCATACTTCGCTCATTTCGTTCGTATGGCTTTTTACTATCGATTTACATAAAAAGTTATCAATTCCGCGATCATGGGACTTTCGTTGTCACTGGCTCCCGGAGTATATTCGAATGATACGGGCATGCGCAAAATCATTGCTGCCAACCTTTATTATTATTAGTAGTAGTAGTATTATTCCATTTCTACCACAAATTTTGTATTGAAAAAACAGTTTCTTACTTTAATTAGAATTAATTTAAGAACACCATAAGGTATAAAAATTATTCTTTTCTATTAAATTTCTGAGGATAATTGATTAGAAGAATTGCGAAAACTGGCAACTATGCTTTTGGTTCTTTCCTTTTTACAATTTTTCTGGTGGTAATTAATTAAAAATGTATACAAAAGTTGGAAACGATGTTTTTGCGCATGCTCGAATGATTCATTCGATAGTAAAACCATTCATTTCGCCCGTCGCTAATATTAGACGCAGTATTTCTTAACTCTTTACATCTCAGGGCAGACAGAAACAATGTTCGTACACTTTAGAACTTAGAAGATGCAGAAGATTTAAGGGTTTCGAATACCAGAATTTTCCTAAAGCAATGGTCGTCATATCATAAACACATAACTTTTCTCATTAAAAGGCAAATATTACTTTAAGAAAATTCTGGTACAATTTCCCTTAAGCGTACTGAACAATTTTTCGATTTTTACACGGTCTTTTTTCTGCGGTGAAATGATTTCGTGAATTTGTCAAAAATTAGCGAATATGTATTTAAAAATATAATACTTATGAGAGACTAGTTAATTTGTAGTTTTCGCTAATGCTTTGGGAACTTTTTTATATTTTTACACTGTAAAAAGAATATCCGTATTATTACTGACATTTTTCAACTCTTTCCTGAAGATGGTGATAGATGATCACCGAAAGGTTTATTGTTATAATTCTATTTTAATCTTTGTTTCGTTTTAACCGTACAACATTTTGTATACACAATTCAGTAAACTTGTGATTTTTTATTTTCACGTTAATATCAAATTAACTTTAGTTCAGAAATTCCAAACAATTAAATACAGTAGAACCTCTTTTATCCGAAACTCTTTTAACCGAAACTCTCGGTTAACCGAAATCCATTTTGAAAGCCTTTTTTTTTTACTGTCACATTCCTTGTGTGCAAATCTACTTTGAAAGCTTTTTTTTTTTTTTAACTATCATATTTTTTTGTGTGCAAGCAGTCCCTTCCGAACTACGAGTACATATAAATATTTTCGATCCTCCTTCTTAGAGTTCCTTTAAATTTAACTTGAGCTCCCGTAAGCTGCAGAGGGAACGAAGAAAATGAACAAATTAGCAATTATGAAGCTTTTGAATGTTTTGCAAAAGGTTCGGCATGGCTAGAGCAGCGAAAGACTGTGATACTGGTGAACTAATAATGCTAAAAAACTCCTTGATAGAGCTTCAAAGAAAGGCAATCGAAACTGCGACAAACAAAACATTTTCTCAAACCCTTGTGATATATGTAAAAGGTACTTAATTTCAAAATTATAATTCAGGTAATTTTTTCTTGTTTCCATTTTGCTATTGCTTTATTTTTATTTAGCACTTGTTGCCATAATAAGAAATAGAGCACATATATTTCTCCTTAATCTTAAAGTTGAAGCATTCTCGATTATCCGAAAATTTCGATTTTCCGAAAGAGGGTCGGTCCCAATTACTTCGGATAATCGAAGTTCTACTGTACATAAGAGAAAATTGCGCTTATATTACGGCAACGGGGGGGATCTAGAGAATATATGTGGAAAAAATTTATCCAACACAGTTTACAAAGCTTTTGGATTCAAGGAGGAAACCACCTGCTATTTTAAGAGTGTATGTTTTTGTCACAAGTACAGAAATAAAATTCCAGTCTCACAAAAGGTTAATAAAAGAGACTAAGACAAAGATCTAATGTAAGTTTTAAAGAGGAAAAATTCCTTTGTCAGAAATTTGTTTTTGTGTGTGGGGTAAGGGACCATACAATATGCAATAACTTTGAAACGAAAAATGTACTTATTTTTATTGAGGTGTGTGTATGGGGGGGGGGCGGATCCTCGATATGTATATACAGTAGAACCTCGATTATCCGAACTAATTGCGACCGACCCTCTTTCGGAAAATCGAAATTTTCGGTTAATCGAGAAGCTTCAATTTTAAGTTTAAGGAGCTATATATGCAATATTTCTTATTTTGGTAACAAGTGTTTAATAAAAATAAAGCAATAGCAAAATAGAAATAAAAATATATTACCTGAATTTTAATTTTGAAATTAAGTACCTTTTACATACATCACAAGAATTGTGAAAAATGTTTTGTTTGTCGCTGTTTCGATTTCTTTTGTTTTGAAGGTCTATCACGAAGCTTTTTTAATGTTATTAGTTCACCAGTATTACAGTCTTTCTTCTGCTCCAGCCATGCGAAACCTTTTCCAAAGCATTCAAAACCTTCAAATTTGCTAATTTGCTCATTTTCTTCGGTCCACTCCGCAGCTTACGGTAGCTCAAGTCAAATTCAAAAGAACTCTAAGAAAGGATATCGAAAATATTTATATGTACTCGCAATTCGGAAAGGACCGCTTGTACACAAGAAATATGATACTTAAAAAAAAAAAAAAAAAAAAAAAAAAAAAAGAGCTTTCAAAAATGGATTTTGGTTAACCGAGAGTTTCGGTTAAAAGAGTTTCGGATAAAAGAGGTTCTACTGTATATGGGTGATTCTACAATGTGTGGGTAATTTCCAGGGCTGCTGAGTCGGAGTCGGAGTTGGGACCATTTTTGAGCGAAAGAGTCGGAGTCGGATCTGTTAAAATTCCCGGAGTCGGAGTCGTCCATTTTGTCCACCGACTCCGCAGCCCTGGTAATTTCACTCTGTGATTTATTGAAAAATAAAAGTTACATTTTATGCAATGTTTTTTGTTAGAAATAGATAATACATGAGGTAGTGAGTAATTTACAATAATCTGGTATAATCTTTAAACAGTATTTCTCTTTAACCTACCTACCTCTAATCGATCCGTTTCTATAATTTATTGCATTGGATTCAAACCAGAAATTTCTTCATAAATTTATTTAAATAAAAGCCATATAGAACTAAGTTCAATAGATAGTTTGAATAGTTTTAACCCTTTCAGGAGCAAAGTACTTCTGAAGCAAAAATGTTAAAATTATTGATTGACACCGGTATTAAAGAGAAAAATTATATAAACTTCTTCGGTCACTGGGTCTCCATTCCGGGACCTCTGTTCTTTTCCTTATAAGAACTAAAATATCATTTTTTTTTTTTTTTTTACATTTTCACATCACTTTTAAATATTTGAATGTTTTTTGCGTTCAAAGCAAACGAATAAATGGCAGCATCTAAGCTGATTCCCACGTAAAATAAATGTTATTTTCATCTGAGTTTGCAAAATGCCGAAAAATGCCCAAAAGACAATATGACCAAGAAAGTGGGAAATTTTCATAAGTATTTAACTTGAATCTTTTTCAATGAAATTTTTTGAGGATTTGTAGATTATTTACTTGTTTAAAGCTCTTAAATTTGTGATTGCGTTAACTTAGGTTAATGGTAATTAACCCCTTAACGCTCGAATTAAATTACGATTAAATAATTCAAATTGCTTATTGGCACCACTTTTATGAAAAAGAAATATTCACCTTATTTAATGACAGTAAAAACGATACCAAAATATACCCAATTTCACTATTTTATAAAACTGGTGGGAATCAAACAATTTGAGTAAAAGACACAGCCCGAAAATATGACGGGAGCGAGAATTAAGGGGATAAATTGATGTTTTAAGGGGGCTTGTAGTTTTAGATCCATATATTTGAACCTAAATTACTAAGCGCCTAAAGGATCAACTCCAGAAAAGATATTTTTTCTGCCATTTACGATGTCATTTTGATTGGAAAAAACCAATGAATATGAATTTGTGTTATTATTTTAGCTTCGTAACTGAAGAGGTTAAAATAAATAAAAGCTCAACTTCGCGTACATTACATAAAGCAAAATTTATTTTAAAAAATTATGGTGCAAGTGTGGCATTTATGAATTAAAATAAAGTAGTACACATAACATACCAGCGCCCTTCAAGGAGTTAAATAAAAATTTTGGTGCATACGTTTTTAGTCGAAGCTCTGTAAATTTTCTACTGGGTAGTGAGATAATGCAATTTCATTGAAAGGGAACAGCATAGTACCAAAATTAAGAAAATTCCTAAAAGTTAATCTTAGTAAGACTGCAATATAATATTTTGAACTAAGCAAAAGTATGTTACACCATAGCAAAATCATAAATAAATAAAAATAATAATAAGGAAAATTTAAGTACAGGACAGTAGTGACAGGTAATAAACATTTTCTTATCTTCCTATCTATTTTGCAGCTTGTAACTGCTTTTGAAGTAGGGGGGGGGGGGTAGTGCACAGTGAGACGAAAATTATTATTACTTAACAAATGGCAACAATTTTTATTCTTTTAAAAAAAAATTGCTACAACTTTAAGCTACACAAATACGCTACACATTAATGTATAAATGGCTTTAAAAAAGTTATTTATAAAAGCACAGAAGCAGCATAAAGGAGATCGAAAATTGTCTCACTGGGTACCACAAGTGGTACACAGTGAGACAATGTATATATTTTCATAAATCATACATTTTATGCTCTATCAGTAATTTTCTGCAGTTTATGACTTCTAATTAATATTTCTAGATTAAATTTTTTTTAAAAATATGAGCCTCGGTTGGACAATGGCAGACATTGGGCTACCTTCATGCAAACTTTCAGCCTCTTACGTTTAGTAGGTTTCACTAACCATTGCACACCCCCACACACAGAGAGATAGAGAGAGAGAGAAAAAAAACCTATTCTTTTATTAATAAATAACTTTTTTTACGTCAGAACCGCATAGTAGATACACAGTGAGTGATACACGTCTCACTGTGTACCACAACTGTGTGTCTCACTGTGTACTTTCGTTACGTTGTAACAAAATGGATGCCATATCTGTTTCATCATCAGTTTCATAGCTTTGAATGCTTGTGTCGTTTTGTCGACATATTCTATCATTAGATATAGTTAGGTTTGGTTAAGTAAATATATGCCATAATGAAATAAATAAAGTCTAAAATGGACGTTTATGTAACTTTAACCCCTGTAAAATAAATAATTACTTACTATTTTGTTGGACGAGTAACCGAAGTGCCGAAACTACATCCACGTGTTACATAAGATGAGATGGTTCAGTGTGTGTTCCAGCTAGGAGAAAAAGTTATTACTATATGTCAAAATGGCTGCTGTCTCACTGTGTACCATGTTTCACTGTGTACTCCCCTACCCTACAGATAATTATATCATGTGACTTTCTCAGCAATCAAGAGCTACTAAATATATCTGTGCTCCAAATTTTATCTGTCCTCTTTATTGCCTCATGACCAATTTTACACAAGGGGACAGTAATGCCAAAAAAAAAAAAAAAAAAAAGAGTGTGGGAGAACGTTTCTCTGGCCAGAATAAATATAAAACTACTTATAATTTACAATAAAAATTCTTTATTTTATACTTTAGAAAATAAATTTTTATTTTGAATAGTAAAATTTCTAAAAATAGTTTGTCATTAGAGACATTCACTTAAATCATAGACATTACACTTAAATTTTTTCCAGAAGATCAGTGCATGAAGTTGGGGACAAGGGACAGAAGGGACAATTTGAATATTTAATATATTATTGGAGTAAAATTTGCAGTTATTATCTTGAAAATCTGCTTCGAAATTGTAGAAAGGCATTACAGAATATATTTTATGCTAAAGAAAATTATATAAAGGATAAAATGTAGCATATAAATCAAGGGATACAAACTACCCACTCATTAGAGGCGATTCTTCTCTCGCTTGAAAACACCCGCTCCATAATGTTAAACCAATGGGGAGGTTGTTTTCGAATTTCTCGTTTAAATTTGAATATTTATTTATTTATTTTATTTTATTTTTATTTTATTTTTATTTTTATTTTTATTTTTATTTTTTTTTTTTGCATAGGATAGCTAAGCTCAATCTTTAATATGAGTCTTTTTTACTTTTTCAATTTTTGTTGCAGATTTTTTTTTTTTTTTTTTTTTTTTTTTTTTAATATTTATATATAGAGAGATATTAGGAAAATCCCTCCCCATAGGATTACCATTAACTCCTGAGTGTCTTCACAGGCAGGGACAGGAACCTTAAAAAAAAAAAAAAAAAAAAAAAAAAAAAAAATATATATATATATATATATATATATATATATATAGCTTTAATTCATAATATTACGGTTTTTGATGGTGGTAGGTTATGTTTAATTATTGGTTATATATATATATATATATATTTAAAAATGTCGAAATGCAAACGAGATATTAGGAAAATCCCTCCCCATAGGATTACCATTAACTCCTGAGTGTCTTCACAGGCAGGGACAGGAACCTTAAAAAAAAAAAAAAAAAAATATATATATATATATAGCTTTAATTCATAATATTACGGTTTTTGATGGTGGTAGGTTATGTTTAATTATTGGTTATATATATATATATATATTTTAAAATGTCGAAATGCAAACGAGATATTAGGAAAATCCCTCCCCATAGGATTACCATTAACTCCTGAGTGTCTTCACAGGCAGGGACAGGAGCCTTAAAAAATATATATATATATATATATTTAAAAATGTCGAAATGCAAACGAGATATTAGGAAAATCCCTGCCCATAGGATTACCATTAACTGCTGAGTGTCTTCACAGGCAGGGACAGGAGCCTTAAAAAAAAAAAAAAAAAAAAAAAAAAAAAAAAAAAAAAAAATATATATATATATATATATATATATATATATATATATATATATATATATATATATATATATATACATATATAAATATTTAAAAATGTCGAAATGCAAACGAGATATTAGAAAAATCCCTCCCCATAGGATTAGCATTAGCTCCTGAGAGTCTTCATAGGCAGGGACAGGAGCCTTAAGGGTACTTTCAGTTTCGAAACCGGTTTTGAAACTGAAAGTACCTAAAAAAAAAAAAAAAAATCTGCAACCGAAATGGAAAAAGTAAAAAAGAGTCATATTAAAGATTGGGCTCAGCTATCCTATGCAAAAAAGAAAAAAAAATCGTTTAAAAATATTTAAATTTGAACGAGAAATTCGAAAACAACCTCCCCATTGGTTTAACATTAAAGAGCGGATGTTTTCAAGTGAGTGAAGAATCCTCTTATTAGAGTATCGCCCATGTATCCAGTATAGAATCCAATCCGTAATTAAATAATGTGTTTTGTTTTTGTTCCAACTCTAATAATTGTACTACAAATTTTGAAGTAGAGAATGATGCTCTAACGTTAAATTCTTTTTCAGTTTTTTTTAAAATTTAAATGACACATCATGCCACAATAGTCAATATACACCTCTGTCCTTAAAGTTACTAACAAACTAATTGGATTGAAACTTAACTATTCAAATCCATTTTCCATCTTTCTCGTAGTGCTGCCCTCTTTTGACAGTTAGGTATACTAATAAGCCTTGACCCTGAAAAAGGAGAAAGTGAACACGGAATGAACAACTGAATGTTTTGATTAAAGAGTAAGGGAGAAAGAAATGAAACCTTTTCCTTTTTCTTTCGTTACTTCCTTACCATTTGTTTTAATATGATATTGTGACTTTTTTTTTTTTTTTTACTTTTGCCTTCATTTAACGATACCTAAATACCGTCTATGCGGTAGATATGCCAGTAATGGACACCCTTCAATGTTTTTGGTTTATAAAAAAAAATAACCAATAAAACTTTAGCTTTTATTATTTTTTTCATAACCCCCCCCCCCCCCCCTGCATATTTTGTAATCTTGCATTATTGTTGACACTCTTAATCAAACCAAACAGGAAGCAGAAAATAATGTTTCAAAGTTCCACTGTTTTTCAGTGAAAATCTTAATGAACATGGCTTCATTTAATACATTCACATATTCTTTATTTCTAAGGTCTAGGACAGTTTGTACATAAGTAAAGTGAAGCAGCCATCTTTTTGTTTGCTCAAAAACATTCCTGAATAGATAGCACATGGCTTTGAAGCAACTTTGAAGCAACACTTTGCTTATCAAAGCAAGTGTTTTTATTACCCGTCATTCCATCATCTATTATAAATTTAATAAAAACTAATAATTTTTTTTATGATGCTATATTGTTAGAAATGTGTTTCAAAAGATATTTAGTAACTGAAAATATACCTTAGACTAATCATTATAGTATAATATGGTTTTCAGAAGCATTTCGTCATTCCCTCATAATTTTAATATATAAAGGAATGTTCTGAATCCATTTATATACGTACTAAACAGTAAAATAAGAAAATCTAATGCAATAAAATATACATTAAAAAACGCATAAGGTTTTTAATTAGAGTAAGTAAAGTTAATACATTTTTAATTTTTATTATTTTACTGGGATAAGTTCAAAATAAATTTAAAAGATATATTGTACTAAATCAAATAAACTTTAACTCTGATAAATGTTAATGTTTCATCTTTATTTTTCCATTAAAATAGAGTAAAAAGAGATATGATTTATTGATAGTATGACTTCTAATTATAATTTCTTTTATTTTTTAACTCTTTCAAAGGCTGTAGTATGTTTATGAAACCACTTAATTTTAATTCCCAAGCGCCACAATGGCACCAGACTTTTTATAATTTTTTTCTATTTAATATGTATGTAAAATATAGCATTTTTATTATTTACAAATAATTTGTTCTTAAATTCCGGTGCCAATCATTTATTTGAACGTTTTAGTAATGAAAGTGCTTTGAAATTAAAATCTCAGAAGATCTAACAGGTACAGTTTGGTTCATATTATTTTTTGATAAATATAACAATAAGGTACTTGTAGGCTAAATTTTGAGGCAATTTTATTTGGCTGCAATTAAAAAAAAAAAAAAAAAAAAAAAAAAAAAAAAAAAAAAAAACAGCAAATTTTCAGAGAATGACCCATATACATTAAGGGTTTCCTTTAATCCATCGCGTATATGTATGTCTATTGATTAGGACGGTAGTTGATTGACAAATGGTGGCGAAATTGAATCCCGACTGCGTCATGGTAGTTCCTAGTGGATTGGATTCAACTTTAATCCTTTAGTGCGCAGCTTTGCATATATGCAAACAGTGTTTTGAATTTAATGTACTTTTTTATTCGTATATACCTAATTCACACCAGAAAATTAAAATAGCAATACTTCGTTTAAATAATAACAGGCATTCCGTTTTTAAATAAAGCGAAATTAACTATTAAAATTTTCTGGTGTAAAGTCAGATTCTCTGAACTACGTAATTTCTAGAACATATTCTATCATGGGACTTAAAGGGTTAAAGGTTAAATTTTATGAAATAAATAATTATAAAAAATAAGGTATTTGGAGGCATACTTATTAAAATATTTACTAATTTGCAATATTTTAGCATAAAACAGCCACGACAGTAGTTTATACTGGTATTGCAACAGAAGAAAAGATTGACGTATTATATGAAAAATGTATCTCTGATTTTTTTTTTTCGTTATTTTTCCTGTGTAATAAACCTTTCAGAGAATCATATATAATTTTTTCGAAACAAAATAAAAGAATCGCACATTTAAGGGTTAAAATTAAAAACAAAATAATAAAGAGACCATTTTCAACATTTAATATCTTAAAATGTATTTGATTTTAAGAGACAATTTTAATTGGGATGGAAGATATATGTTCTTTCATTTCATCTATTTAAAAAATTGCAAGATACAGAATTAGCATTTACAGTGGGCTCCAAACTGCCAGACATTTGACGAGCATAAATCAGCAAAACGGATTACGCGCAAGATTACAAAATAAATTTTGAAACCAGAATGAAAATTGTGGTGCCTACTTATACTTTAGACTATATCAGTTACACTGAACCTAAAGAAATTTGTGTTTAAAGCATTTTTATAATTTTAATACATAGTTGTATTTAGCTAATGCAAAATTTTGACAATTTCAACTGTATAATCACCTAAAAAATATCTTTTTGAACAATAAAAAGAAAATTTTAGATTCAGTTTATACAGAAAAACATACGTTTTTAAAATTTCAGGAAAAGTAATAAGAAGTTTTTGAGGTATCGTACGCGTTAAGCCCAAAAACGTCATTTGGAAAAAAATGACTTCAAAATTTCGGAAACGACGCTTCAGCTATTGAACGGGTATAATTCTAAAAGCCATAACTTCTGTTCTACTGGGAATTTCAAGGAAACAATTATATCTAAATGTTCAGAAAAGAAAGGAGTTTAACATCTAATTAAATTAAAATTTCGAAATTTTTTCAGCTTTAAGATTAAAATTTTTGTGTAATGACGCGCAGTTGCTGGTAGCCCACAGTCAAAATGACGTGGAGTGCAAAGGGTTAATTGAAACATTTCGAATTCATATTCGACTGAATATAAAAATAATAGCCATTCCTGTCCCACAATAATTATTTTATAATTAAAGATGTATTAAAGTATGTACTAATTATATATATATAATGTAAAGATGTATTAATTATAATTAAAGATCTGAGAAAAATGCATTTTTCTCAGACTTTTATTTTTGCTGATGTTAGTGTTTGCTATTCCCTAAGGCTTTTTTCCTGTTGCAGATAGTCTTGAATTTTTTTTTCTGGTTTTGAGCTACAAAAATAAAAATTTAAATTTAAATAAAAGTTACATTTTTAATTCCATACCATTTTTTGTTCCCAGTAATCCAATGAATATAAGTCACTTAAAACAACTAAAAAATATTAAAAATTAAAAATGTTATAAAAGTTTTAGAGAAGTTCAAATTTTTCAAAAATTTAAACAAAAAAATGGTGATTGCTAAAATGATATATATATATATATATATATATACATACATACCAGAATCAGTGTAATTTTATAATCTCAAACAAAGTAATTAATTATTATTAATGTAACTGTCTCCAAAATTGTTTTCGAAAAAGTGTACTGTGTAGCCTTGAGCGGAGATCCCGATCTGTTCAGAACTTGTAACCTTTAATTAACAATTTAAGGAGAAATAATTTTGTTCTTGTAACGTTGGAAATTGACATGAACTGAAGAACAATTTCATTTGAAAATATATAAAAGAAATTTATTTATTTTTTCATGTAAATATAAAGGAAATAAAAAATTCAAAAATACTCGTGCAAGTTTTGATTGAAATTAGGTGGTTTTAATGATAACCACCGCCCTTTAAAAGGTAATAAGCGTATTTAAATAGAACGATCTTCATTGATTTCTATGTCATATAATTTGAGATTATAAAATAATCATTGTGGGCCAGCAATGGCTATTTTTTTTATATTCAGTCGAATATGAATTGGAAATGTTTTAATTAACCCTTCGCACTCCGCGTCATTTTGATTGTAGGCTACCAGCAACTGCGCGACATTACACAAAAATTTTAATCGTTCTGCACCACTTTTAAAAAAGAAGTTTCTTTCAAGTACAGAATTTCAAAAATGCTTTGATTAAGTAAAGCAAATTTTATTTTACTTTATTACTGGTGCGAAGAACGAATTTGTCAAGGAATGATTATGTCTGCGACAACGGAGTACAAAGGGTTAAAAAGAAAGCGAGCACTAGATGTGCATTTGGTTCGAGCCGGCAGAGGAAAAGTTCCAAGAGAACAAGATCGGCTCTTTACAGTTGACGCACATAAATGCGATTCATCTACAATCATATTTGGATTAATATTTCAAAAATTTTGGAATTTTCCCGGTTTGAATCTTTAATTACCCAGCATGCAAAACACTCTCTGTTGTAGATGGCGCTATTTTTAACTTGCGAAATTTTCCCATTCATGGCTTTGACCTAAGCACAGGAAATAAGAGGATAATATTTTACGCTTTCTCTTTATATGTGCTACTTTGAAAAAAATTTCAAGGTTAAGCGCGAAAATAGTGAAAAAATATGAATTAAGAATAGAAAAAAATGACTAAAGATTTTTTCACTTTTTAAAAAATTCTTGAATGTTAATTATTTTTTTTTTTCAATAACTGAATTGAAACCCTTTACATAGATGCTAACATATCTTAATTATTCCGGAGTCTGATCCAATCCAAACATGTTACCAACAGTAAATTTTATTTACTAAACGATTTTAAAATGAAATCTAATAATTACCATGTGAAAGAAGACACATTTTCTTATAAACACTTTACTGTTTTAAACTTGATTATCTTAAATCAGATTGCGGAATAATTAAGAGATGTTGGCATCTATGCCATTAGTGCCTAACGTCCCTTTTAAGGCACGGTTAAAAAATGCATCGCAATCTCACAGAATTTATTGTATCAGCACGTATTATGCAAAAAAAAAAAAAAAAAAAAAAAAAAAAAAAATTTAATTGTTCATTTCTTTTATATATTTAGCAGATGGCTGCACTAAACAGATATTTAGTTTATAATATGTCGTTTTCGTTTCTAATGGAGTAGAAAACAGTGTTTTTGCAATGTCAAGAATAAAAGGATAAGTATGTTTAGTTATTTATCAATTAAATAATTGTTATTCATTGATATACCAGTAAATACAATTATAAGAATTCATATTTTTGGAATTTCGAAAAAATTTAAAAATTAATAGTTTTTTGCCATTTTTATTACGTTCCTATAAAGGGACGCTAGGCACAGGAGGGCACGTTGTTTTACCATTTGGTACAGATAGATGATAGTTTTGTTCTCAATTACAATTTCACAGGAACGTTAAGTTGATGTATTAAAAATGTATTTTTGTGTAAATTTAATGATTAGTTTTAAACATCAATACTGTAGTTCATAATATTATGAAAATATGTACTCCCTAATCAACTTTATTTCTAAATTCTAATTATTGTGGGTGGTTATGTTTGTTTACATACAGTCGAAATATTTCAAACAGAAATCTATTTTCTTGCTCCTAATATTAAAATCATAATAAATATTTATATTTTAATAAAAAATATTGAAAAATGTGAATAAGATACAGGTTAGGTTGGTTAAATTTAGATTATAAAACAAAATATTTGTAAGAGATTTCATAATTGAATAATTTTTTTTATTTCTCCCACACTAATCGACTATTTGTCACATAAAGAATTTAATACCATTGGTACAGTTCGTTCTAATCGTACAGATTGATGCTCATTTACAGATATTAAAACATTCAAAAAACGCAAAAGAGGAACTTTTGAATATAAATTTGAAGGAGAATAATGTAATTTTAGTTAAGTGAAATGACAACTGCGTTGTGACAATAGCCTCAAATGTATACGATGTTTATCCTCCAATGAAAGCAAAAAGGCGCTCAAGCATTGGTAAAAAGAAATTAAAATTGATCAAACGAAACCGGTTCTTAGGTATAATCAGTGGATTGGAAAAATTGATAGGATTGACCAGAATTTTTTTAATTATCGTTGTTCTATTCGCAGCAAAAAGTGGTGGTGGCCACTTTTTATTTTTGGTTTGGAAGCTGCTATGGAAAATACATGGCTGTTATATTAGACCGGGAGCCGACAGCACAGACACGTGGTTCGTACGGATACCGTAATTTCTCCAAGAGTCTACCAGTCTACCGGTCTACCAGTATATTAGTTTAGAAAAAGAAATCTAGGATAAACGCCAAAGCGTTATAAGTAAGCGAACAAACTTAATGCTGGAATCAGGCGTAAATTAACACAGTTGCGCCACCTTGTGGACGGAGCGATAATTCACATTCGCGGGCTTTTAGCGTGGCGCGTATTTTCTAAATCTTTAGCCACTCATAGAAGTGAATTTTGTTTACCACATTTACTGCAAAATAACGGCATAGCAGATGCACTTAACAGCACGAAGTTTTCTTCGCCTTATCAAAGGCACTTCAGTTATTAATCAAGGTGAAAAAAACTTTACAATTTTAGTGGTGTGAGTAAGAAAACAGTTAGGTATCTACGTGTAGTTCACACTCCATCCGCTACATGGCGCATGACCTTGACTGATGTGACCTCGCTTTCAATCTTGCGGTTATTTCTCCCATTTAAGATAGGACGCTTACTTATATCGCTTTGATAAACGCGCAATATTTCGCCTTCTTTTAAGAAGAGATTTTCAATAAGATAATACTGGTGTCGAATAATTTTCCGGCCTGCAAAATTTAAGGAGTAACCATGAGACAACCACCTGATCGAGTTGGAAGCTGAAATTCCAGAATTAGCTAAAACTCGATTCCCATATTAAAACTCAATCGGTCTGCCAAGTCATATCTTGATGGAAAACACCTAAAAACCCGATTTTACCGGTTGACTCGTAGGTTTATCATTGTGTTTTCCTACTCCTAATCCGCCATGTTTTCATACCTTTGGGTGCAGGAAAACGCAATGGTAAACCTGCGAGTCGACCGCTAAAATCTGGTTTTTAGGTTTTTCCACCAAGATATGACTTGGCAGGCCGATTGCGTTTTAATATGGGAATCGAGTTTTAGCTAATTCTGGAATTTCAGCCTCCAACTCGATGAGGTGGTTGTCTGTGCTGCCTTGCTCCCGGTCTTTGTCCATCATCAAATGCAAACCCTTTGAATTTTCTTCAGTTCCGCAGTGTGATGATATGTTAATTTCATCATCACAGATATGTGATGATGAAATTAACATATCATCACATATAATTATTTATCCCCTTTTAAAATTAAATTCTCCTTTTAACAATTTAAAATCTAATCGATACTTCTTTTCCTTTTAAAAAAAAGTATATCTATTTCTTCTCTTTTGCGCTCAATAAATTACTGTCTCTTTATATCCCAGCAGTGTTACCAGAGGGATACTTTTTTTAAATTCAGATTTCTTGATTGGCACCACTTTTTTGAAACGATAAAATTAACTTTGTTTTTGCCTTAATTAATATGTCATTAAATAAGGCACATTTTACCATTTCAAAAAAGTGGTGCCAATCAAGAATCTGATTTTTTTTTTTAAAGTAGCCAATCTGGCAACACTGTATCCCAGGCTTATCCAAAACCGCTAATAAAATAAATCAAAAAGAAATCTTTTTCTCATCCTAAAATCATTAACTGTTCGAGTATACTTTCCTTCGGTTAAGGGGTCTCAGGACTCTTAAAATTGGAAAAAAAAGGACCATTTTCAAAATTTAATATCTTAAAATGTATTTGATTTTAAGACACAATTTTAATTGGAATAAAATATATAAGTATGGTCTTTCATTTCATGTATTTAAAAAATTATAAGATGCAGAATTAGCATTTACAGGGGGCTCCAAACTGTTAGACATTTTCCGAGCAAAAAATTGGCATAACAGCTTACGCGCACGATTACAAAATAAGTGTTGACACTAGAATGAAAATTTTGCTACCTACTTAAACTTCAGATTACAATAATTACCCTGAACCTAAAAAAATGGTATTTAACCCTCTAAGTGTTTGGGGCGTAATATTCCGTTCACTAAGCTCCAGGTTTCACAGCAATGCAATCAATATTTAAGATAATATAATTCTATAGATTTAATTAATTTTAAATAGATTGAAGAATGATTAATACTCTCAAGGATTACATTCATATTTGTAATTGAGATTTTTTTATAATTTTGAAAGAATCATATTTTCTTAGCATTTAAAACAAAATGAATAGAAAACAACATTACAATTTTACCCTTTTGCTAGACGCTCGGAGAGTTAAAGCTTTTTTATATTTTTAATACAAAGTTGTATTGAGCTAATGCAAAATTAAGAAAATTTCAACAGTATGATCACCTAAAAAAATATTGTTTTGAACAATAAAAAGGAAATTTTAGGTTCAGTTTATACAGGATAACATGAAACATATGTTTCGAAAATTTCATGAAAAAATATTCATAAGTTTTTGAGATATCGTGCGCGTTATGCCCAAAAACGTCATTTGGAGAAAAATGGCTTCAAAGTTTCCGAAACGACGCTTCAGCTGTTGAACGGTTATAAATGTAACTTCAGTTCTAACAGGAATTTCAAGGAAACAATTACATCAAAATGTTCAGAAAAGATAGGAGTTTAGCATCCAAAAAAATTAAAATTTTGAAAATTTTAAAGCTTTAAGAGTCCCTTAACGTATAGATATAAAAAAAAGGGTAATCTTTGACCATATGCTCTTGTGCAGCAGTAACTTAAACACCCATTGTAATTTTCCATTTGATAGTCAATACAATGCCTTTTCGGCCTGAGAGATATCCTGTTAATATTAAAATCGGCGCCTGGATCTGGATTCCTTTTTTTAAATATAACTTTCCCAGTGCCCAGCTGTGGCATATCATACTGTTCGTTAACATTTCAGTTACTCGAGCTAATGAATCATTACGCTGATTTTTAATTCAAAAGGTCCGTTGGGTTATAATTGTGCAAAGTTCAAAGATTTGCGGCTCGATGCACTTACAATCAAGGCTGTTGAACGGCATTCTATCTCTGGCCGCACCGCTAAAAAGATGTAACACTTTTGTCTCCTGTACACCGAGGGGGGGGGGGGGGGGCACCCCGCGAGAATGTTATATTGCTCGCTTGTATTTAGTAAAATGCCACATACGTATCTTGGATCTTCTAACTGAATCTCTCATAGTACCTGAGTTTTTGCTCCCACGCAAAGTACTTTAAACTGATACGGCTAATTGGATACAGATAAAATGACTATTTAAAATTTAAATTAATTTATCTTCAAAAGGATGAACGAAACCAACAGTATACGCAGAGAGGTCACTCTGGCATATTTTCAAAAGTATGCTTGCGATAAAATACTGCAGTCAGGGATACCTCTAGGCAGGCCAAAGGCATTAAACTCAAGAGTTCCTGATTCTGTGAAATATGATGGAGATAAACATTACGTTATTATAAATGTAACTCAGATTCGATGCGACAAATGTGGAAAAAAAGTGTACAGCAAATGCAGAAAGTGTATAGTAGGTCTACATGACAAATGCTTTGTGGCATTTAATATTTTACTATAAAAGTAAAGTGTTACTTTAATCTCAGGTGTTTGTTCTTTAGCTTAAAATTTAACATGTTTGAGTTATGAATGTATTCAAACATACCGGGTGTCCTAAAAAGGACTGACTGATTTTAAAATTCAATAACTTGCAAACGGTGACAGATATTTAAAAAATTCTTGCAGGAGCGTTATGCATAAAGTCAAAAGTTTTTTTACAGTGATTTTCTATTTTAGTTCGAATTACAAACAATAGATGGCGCTGTAAGCAGTAGGCGCTAAAAACAGGCTCGATTTTTTGGTCGATCTCTTCTTTCATGCGGAAAAAGGAGATGGAAATGTATTAAGTGGGTCCCGCAGGACCAAAAATCGAGCCTGAATTTAGCGTCTATTGATCGCAGCGCCATATATTGTTTGTAATTCGAACTGAAATCGAAAATCACCGTAAAAAAACTTTTGACCTTTTGAATAATCCTCCTGCAAGAATTATTTAAATATCTGTCACCGTTTGCAAGTTATTGAATTTTAAAATCAGTCAGTCCTTTTTAGGGCACCGATAGAAAAAAAAACAGTTCACAAAAAGGGTTGGGTTGGGTTGATTTTTGGCGGCCAATTATCTACACGAGGGATATAGGCCCGGGGGGAGTGCCCTCCGTGGGGGTCTTTCTTAGGGAACCTAATCCGTACTAACGCATGGAAGATCCACGGCTCGAAGAAAACCACGAAAACTCCGAACGATTAGGCCGACGGGCGCGATTGGGATCGAACCCAGCACTTCCCGTCTACCAGCTTCGAGAGCAGAACCTCTCGGCGTTCACAAAAAGGCAATGTACCCTCTGGTGCCTAGCGTCCTTTTTAACGACGTTTCGAAATTTTTAAATGAAACATAAAATATTCAGACAGGATTTTTTTACTATTTTTTCAGTTGATCTTATGCCCGTTGACAACGGTATACCAAATATTATTGAAAAAATGCAACTTGAACATCAATGGTTAATAGAAATTAAAACAATATTTAAAGACTTTACAACAACAATATATCATTTATTTATTTATTTATGCCTAAGTGGAGCAAGATCACCAGATCGCTAGGATCCGGTGTAGACCATATTTGCTCCACCCGGTAAGTTCCCCGGAATGCGGGGATTCATTACAAAAACTTCCAGTCCTCAGATAGTAAAGGCACATAAAAAAATATATATATATTAACACATACTAAAAAAGCCACTAGAGCACAAAACTCCTTCGCGACAGTCATCGGTGAGTTAATGCTGGAGAAGTCCATTGATAAAAGAAAAAAAAACTTGAGGATCATGATTCAGGACTACATCGCCACGATGGTATGCGCGTCGGAGGTCTGTCCCTTAGAGACAAGGGGCACTAGGACTGCCAGAGCTTGACAAAGGCTCCAACGCAACAATGGACGAGTCTTAGGAGTGCAGATGCAGAACAGCTAGGAGGTGAGATTGGTCAGGTCCATCAGGAAGCAAAATATTTCTGCCAAATGGCGGAGTAGTTTTGGGCGCGATAAGATATTTTTGAGCCAAGTATCGGGGAGGGTTTTTGGGTACCTAAACTCTATTCCAACTCAACTTGGCAGCACTGTGAAAGGTAGAAACAGTAACATTCCGCCTTGGAAAGTAGTTCTCCGATATTTTTAAATCTTAAATGGTGAAAATGCATACAAATTTATATGATTATGTTTATAAATTACAAATTTCGGTATTTTGAAGCATATATTTAATGTAATTTCTCTGTTAAAAGTATTTAATTTAAAAGTAATTTGTATTTAAAGCGAACGTATAAAGTAAAAATCTTGGCGTAAAAAACTCTCCTTTGGCGAGGAACAAATCTTCAAGGTTAAATATCTGGCGCGCTTTAGTGCTCTGCTACTCCGCGCATTCTTATTGTTCTTATGAATAGTTTTAATAATACTCGCTGTTTGCTTTCGCTTTTACTTTTCTTTTTAACGTGTTCATAGTTTTTTATTTTTACTGTTAATTATGGTTAATATTTATTCATTTATTAACTGAGTATTTCTAAAATTTGTTACATAGTTAAATATTTATTTGAATCATACTTATTTGAATTATAACATAGAAATTTGCTGTTTTAAACTTAGAGCTTAAATATAGAAAATTTTGTCCTTCGCGATTTTAAATTTCTTAGACAATTTTCGATGCGATTTTTTTCTTTGCGATGTGATTTTTTCAACATCAGTACATGGAACTCGACTTCAAATTTTTAGTTTAAAAAAGTAAATTTTGACATTTTTTCAAAAAAGTTTTTCCACAATTCGTGCACCCTTTTTTAAAGTTTTCGCTATTTAAAAAAAAAATTCGCATTTTGCGGGCCGGGCGACGTCAGGCGGATCAGCTAATATAATATAAGATAGTGCTAAAATCAGTCTAAAAAATGTAAAAATAAGAAAAGAATAACAATGCAATTCGTTATTTTAATAGATTATATAATTAATTTCATAGGAACTTCAAAACGTACAGATTTTTGCACACGCATTATACTTTTCCGCCAAAATGGCGCTTTTCCTTGGTTACTAGTGATCCTTTGCTCTTCAAGCAAACCCTGGTTGCTACGGCAACGGCTGCGATTCGGCATTCGTAGCATAACCAACGCTGCCAACTTGAGGTGGAATCAAGTATAAGATGCCAGGCCTCTGTGAGTGTTCAGAAGAAATAGTAATGGTCTGGGGACCCAAAAGCCCCACATTCGTAGAGGTCCGTGCTAGAGCGTTTAAAATATTTTAGGTGTGTCCTGAATGGACCATAACCAGAGAGGAAAGCTGATGTGTGGAGGGGAGAAAGCTGACAAATTATATGAGACTTTGGGGAATAGGGAATACGTGTGCCTGACTTTACGTGAAGCATAACAGTAGCATCCCTATTTGTCATAATACAGGGTTATTACAAATGAATCATCGGGTTTTCATACGTTACTACGTGCGAACTAGAAAACATATGAATCCATGACAACTCAAACGAGGCGGCGTTAACTGCAGTTTCGTGCTACGTATGTGTCGTGCGCGTGTGGTTACCATGGTTGCTGCGCGAACGTCATATTTAAAATGGCGACTGGACAGCAGAAATTTTCCACAGAGTTAGCTGTGGAAAGGAAAGTTTGCGGCTAGCGCGATATGTCGATTTCTTGGGACTACGGATAAAACTCTCTCTAACTCGGTTCACTGTTTCTTCAGTAACGCTTGGTCGGCCGGAACTTTTGCCTTTATATAAACAACCGGTTTATATGAAGTGCAGAATACTTTGTTGGGTTGGTGGTTTGCATTTGTATGCCTTCCGGAATGCTCACTGAACGGTTATAAGCGATTCACACTTTGAAAATTCTAGTACACAAAACGCTTTCTGCTGTTGAGTTGCCATTTTGAATATGACGTTCGCGCGGCAACCATGGTAACCACACGCGCATGACAAATACGCAGCGCGAAACTGTAGTTAACGCCCTCTCATTTGAGTTGTCATGGAAACATATACGTTTCCTAGTTGGCACGTAGTAACGTATCAAAACCCGATTATTCATTTGTAATAACCCTGTACTATTATAACATTTTCTACCTCATTACAAGATCCGAATCTTTGCATTGCATATACATGCATTTGGGTGATTCCACAAATTTTAATCTTTATTTTTCTCAGGATGAAGCTGGTGCCGTTGAGGGGGGGGGGGGGGGAGAGACGGGGTGAGGAGACAGCCACCAATCCTAAATTGTGGAGGGAAAAGGGATTTTGGTCTTTTTGGCCAATTTTTAAAATTTGGCTTCCTCTTAACCCTTTCAGGGTCGGTAGTATGTTTATGAAACCACTTCATTTTAATACCCTGACTCTACAGTGGCACCAGAATTGTGGTAAAATATTTTCCATTTAATAATTATGTGAAATATAGCCTTTTTCATATTTACAAATAATTTATTTGGTAAATTCCGGTGCCAATCATTTATTTCAACACTTTAGCATTGAAAATCCTTTGTCCCTGAAAGGGTTAAGGTTGTTTTCATGTTCACTTCTCAAAAAGCGCGAAACTGTCTGCCATACTGTCGTGTACATAAACATAAGGGTATAAAACTGGCAGACCTGACAATAGAAGCGATTTGGAATCGAAATGATTTTTCCACTTTTTTGATAAATAAATTACCTATGGAGTTATAAGCGTTTTTGATAACGCGACAAGACGTTTTTCTCCATTACTTGTCTGGTTTTTCTGTTTTCGTCTGTAAATTCGGTTCAAAACGCCCACTTTGACAGTATTTTCTGAAAATTCTATTGTAATTACAAAAAAAAAAAAAAATGGGGGGAAACGTTTTTCAATTACATAGTTTCGGAATAACAGCACCTGTCAATTCCTGCATATGCTCTTGAAAGCCTCGGGCAGCTACTCCGCATGCCCCTGCGTTAATCAGGGGCTGTCTACAGTATATATGTATAGTCGTTGGGTTTTGGATCCTGCAGCTTGCAGGATTGCAATCTTTAAGGGGGCACAGGACCTTTAAACTTTCAAAAAATCAGTTTTCAGTTTTTGCTTTATTCTGAATGTTTTAAAATTACTCAACAATATGTAAAAAACCGCATTCAAAAATCTGCATTATTTCTTGAGTTATAATCATTTTTAGATGATGAGTATAATAGAAGGTCCATAGATATTGAAATTTGAAAAGCGTTTTCTCAGATTAGTAAATTTGGAGTTTGCGCGCACTGTTACTTTTAAACTATGTAAGCTACAGCTTAGAAAAAATTAACCAAATATGCATTTCTTTATAGTCTACAGGGTAAAACAAAAAAAAAATCAGATATTTTGGTTATTTATTTTTTTGCACTTGGAAAAACTTGAAAAAAAAATTGAGTTTTTTTAACTTTTTTTTATTTTATGCTAAAATTAAATTTCAAACAAAACTTTTTGAGTATATTTTGGTTTTAAGTTATAAGTAGGTATGTTATGATTCTATTTTGTTCTAAAATTGCTTTCTATATGCATAATGTAGAGTTTTATCATGCGCGCAGCACTTAATCACGCCTTAGTGGGATGAAATTTTAAATTTTAAATTTAAATATTAATTTTGTACATAAAACATTTATTTTTCTGTATAATGTACTTAAGGATATATACTTTAGGCAGGAAGGGGAGAAAGAGATCTTAATTGCATATTGTTTGTGTTTTGGTATTTTGAAGAAGGCGATGTTTTTGTTTCGACAAACTCAAAGGTCCTGTGCCTTCTTAATTCTGAAATATCTTTCGTTAACAGATTAGATGCGGAGGAGCATGGTCGTGCTTCTTACATGTTGATTTGAAAAATGGGATATGTGGTGTACCGAGCAGCTGGTTGTTAGTAATTAATTTTAATAAGTTCTAATCAGTTATGGTTATCTTTATCACTGCAGCTGTCTGCGAGGCTGACAAAATCTTTAATAATAATAATGATTGAGGATAAAAATAGTTAAAATTTATGGTTGTACGTGACATAAAATCAAAATATTTGCTTTGTAACAAAAGGAAAGCCACCGGTCAGGGAGTTTTTTAGAATACTAATAGTATTTTCTTATAAGCAAAAATCCGCTTATATAATCACCCGATTAAAGAAGACGAATTTTCTATAAGGAAATACTGATCTTTTTCCTAAAAAAATCCCTCAGAAGTAGCCACCTTGTTTCTCTGGCCTGTTCATTTAAACCGGGAGCCGGGGACATCGCGAAATTGAAAAAAAAATTATGAAAAGAATAGTAAAGAGTAATACGAAAAAAAATACCTAGGTATGACTTGGTTTGACAAGCAGAAAATATATTTAACCCTCTGTCTACCAGAAGGGTCCAATGGACCCGACATGTACATTCAAAATATTTATTCAAACCAGAAATTTCTTCAAAACAAACTAAATGTATAAATCAGACAATAATAAGTTAAATAAAGAAATTAAATAGTTTTAAGTAAAAATTCTGGTGTAGAATGTTTTTATAAAACTTGAGTAAAATTTCCGGTAGCTCTAGGGTTAATTAAATTAATTATAATTAAGGGGTCACAGGACTCAAACCTTCAAAATATTCGAAATTTTAATTTTTTTAGATGATAAGCTTCTATCTTTTCTGAACATTTTAATACAACTGTTTCCTTGAAATTCTTATTAGAATAGAAGTTATAGCTTTTAGAATTATTCCCGCTCAATAGCTGAAGTGGCTTTTCAGAAACTTGGAAATCATTTTTTTTTTTCAAATGACGTTTTTGGGCATAACGCGCAGGATATCTCAAAATCATCTAGATATTTTTTCATAAAATGTTCAGAACATACGTTACATGTTCATCTGTATAAATTGAACCTAATATTTCCTTTTTATTGTTCAAATATATATATATATATTTTTATGCACTGATATGTAAGGTACTTTACGGTAAACTTTTGAATGATTGCTACTATAATAAAAATAACTATTTACCATTGAATTCGAAAGCTGCAGTAATAGAAAATAGGATTAAAGCTTTCTATAAAAAAGTTAAGCTGAAACAAATGAGTCAAAGTTTCCCATATCTCATATTAGTGCCTAAATTCCATAAAACCCCTATCAAATTCAGGAGTGTAACTTGTGGATTTGGTTCATATATTGGTGCTGTTAGCAATGCTTTGCTGGGGGTACTGGGGGGAGTGTTTGACGGAGTGATGGGGGGGGGGGGAGAGACGACTTTTATTATAAAAAATAGCTATACACTATTAGATAATCTGAAAAAATTAAAAAATATTACTGGTTCATTCGCTTACGATTTTGCAGACCTCTATAACACAATTGATTTGACAGATTTAAAAGAAAAAATAGTAGATTTTTATAATACAAATAGTACTCTGGATGTTCATAATGATTTTTTCATAAATTTATTTCAGTTAGTAGTACAAGAAAACTACCTTTACGAAGGAAATACAATATTTAAACAGGTTCGGGGTATTCCAATGGAGGGGAGTTGCAGCTCCATTTTGGCAAACATTTACTTACATATATATGAAAGAAATAATAATTTAAACAGTAACACATTATCCTACAGATATATTGATGATGTTTTGATAGTCAAATTAAACAATGATATTGAAAATATTGATTTTACATATTATCCTACGTCTCTGAGTCTGGATCCCTCCTCCCAGAATTGTAAAAATATTAATTTTCTAGATGTGAACCTAAGCATAGAAAATGAAAATTTGATATCTAAGTTATTTGACAAGCGAAATGATTTCAACTTCAATACCTTTAAGCTGATATATTTTGAATCCAACGTGCATGTTTCGATTAAAAGAAATGTACTTAGAAATGGATTAATACGAATCGAAAGACTGAGTACTAGAGTTAAAGATATGTTTAATGATATTTTAGAGTGGTGCCGCTTGGGATTCAAGCATGGTTATCCTCGCAATTTCATCAGGAGAATAACTAGTGATTTTATTAAGAGTAGCAGGTGCGGAACTGAACTGAACTCAGTGATGGGTGAGAATGGAGGTTTTGATGAGTTGATTGATCTAATGAGTTAGAGAGATATTTTGGTGGATGTTGTAGTTCTGTTTAGTTTTTCATAGTTTTTCATTTTTTCAATTTTGGTCTTGGCGAGTGAAGGGGGACGTAGCATGCTTAAAGTCTGACTTAACCCTGCAGAGTATGTCGTTAGCCATACCGCTCGCCTTCTGTTCTGTTCTATTATGTCGTGCAATTGTATATATTTTCTTTAGTTTGGTTATTCAGTTTGATTTTAAGAGTTAAAGTTTATGTTGGTTTTTTTAATATTTTCGATGTGAGTTTCAATTTAAATATGGTGAGTGATGGATTTTGATATTTTGTTTGTGGTTTTATATCTATATATATTAGGTGATTATGTTGTTGAAATTTTCAAAATTTTGCATTAGCTAAATACAACTTAGTTTTAAAAACATACAAATGCTTTAAATACAAATTTATTTAGGTTCAAGGCGATTATTATAATCTGAAGTATAAGTAGGCACATAAATTTCCATTCTAGTTGCAATAGTTATTTTCTAATCGTGCGCGTAAGCTGTTATAACAATTTTCTGCTCGTAAAATGTCTGACAGTTTGGAGCCCCCTATAAATACTAATTCTGCATGTTATAATTTTTTAAATGCATAAAATTGAAAGAACGTACTTATATCGTTCATCTCAATAAAAATTGTGCATTAAAAGCATATGCATTTTAGGATATTAAATGTTGAAAATTATCTCTTTTTTTCATTTTTTCGAATTTTAAGAGTCCTAAGGCCCCTTAAAAAGCAATGATAATGCTTTGCCCCTGAAAGGGTTAAGGGAGTTGGTCACCCAGCTTCCGATTTCCCCTCATTAATGTAAAGTCTATGGGCATTTGATGCATTCGTATATTTAAAATATCTCCTCGGAAAATGAATATTTTTAACTTGTAATTTTTGTGTTCACTTCCTAAAAGATGTCTCTTTTTTTCTTACTTCTCAAAATTTTTCTAAAGTATAGACTTAATTTTATAGGAAGTGTTAACATCTTAATCACAGTTCGCCCGCTTTTAACACATAAAATATTAAATTCAGCATAGATTTCAGAAATATTTTGAAAACTAATAAAAAAACAGACATCCTTTAAGAAGATTACACAGAAAAAAGATGTTAAAAATACGAATTTCCCACGAAGATATTTTAAATATACGAATGCATCAAAAGTCCATAGACTTAACATTACGCAGAATTCTGAACCTGAGGTGATTAGCCCCCTTAAGAGGCTACTTCAGTCAAGCGAAAAAACTCTTTCGCTAATGTTAATCCAATGGGAGGAACTTTTTAAGATACCTCATTTGTATTTCCATATTTTTTAAATGATTTTTTTTCTCTTTTTTTTTCTTGCATAGTTGAGAAAGATTTTTACAAAGGTCGTTTTTTACTTTTTTGATTTTGTTTACAGGTATTTATAATAAGTACACTTTCAGTTTCGGAACCAGTTTTGAAGGTAAAAGCTTTCTCATAAAAAATAATCAAAGAAATTCGAAAAAAGTAAAAAACTATGCAATGCAGAAAAAATCATTTAAAAATATTGTAAAACGAGATAGCTTAAAAAAATTTTTCCATACACTGTTAAACATTTTGCAGCATTCTGGCAGGTCATTCGACCGTTTTTTGAAAAAACGGTTTCATAACCATAATTTAACTATATTCTGACCATAAAATGGCCTATAATATGGTCAGAATAGTGTTAAAATTACGGTTGCGTAACTGTTTTCGGAAAAAACGGTCAAATGACCTGCCAGAATGCTGCAAATTTTTAACAGTGTAGAAATAGCATTAGAAAGCGGGTCTTTTCTCTTGAGTGAATCCCCTAACATGCGTAGGTATATTGTGTCGTTGACCTTTCTCTTATCACATCTAGGGAAATGGTTCCTTTTAACCTTTTCGGTTCCGATGTGTATATACATAGCCGCCAACTCTTCTGCTTTTTTGTGCCACAAAAATTTTATAGAAATTTTTGCCTTATTTAATCGGCAGATTACGGCAATTTAAAAAGGTAAATGTTACTATAAAATTTCTGTGGTACAAAAAAGCTTAAGAGTTGGCAACTAAGTATATGCATTAATTTCAGGGGAAAATTGCTTTTGTATTTTGACAGATTCATTAGTATAAAACATCAGCAAGTAACTTGAATACACATGCCACTATAAATAACTATTAAAATTTATTTACATTTTAGAACTTACAAAGATTAAAAACATCGTCAGGCTATTCGTTTGTTTAAAATGATGACCATACAAAATCAATAGCATCTTTCATACTATCCTATCTAATCACCTGTTCTCTTCTCTCACCTGTTCTCTTACCAGTTTCTCCCATCATCTTTTCCCTCTCGGATCCTTTTCTTCCGTCTCCCCGTTAACCCCTTCGGGAACAACGTATTTTACATAAGATTCATTCGTTTGGCACCAATTTTTTCTAGAAGGTTTCTTTCAATTACAGAATCTCGAATATGATCTAATTGAGAATGACAAATATGGCTTATCTTTATTACTGGTGCCAGAAACAAAATATGTATGCGTCTTTTGAAGGTGCATATATGCACCCATGGTCCTGAATGGGTTAAATCCCCTAATGATGCGTAGGTATTGATTCGCTGCTAGGTTAACCTCTATCTGATCACAGGTATGGAAATGGTTGTGATTTGAACTTTTCATGTCCAATATAGGATAAAACAACCATTGATGGCCAGGTTAAGGACGAATTTTTCGGTTTTTAGCTAATAATTACTATGGCGAGGGCATTTTTTTCATGCCGATGATCAAAATGTAACAAGAAAGGATACAAGAAGACTTTCGTGTCAAGAAAATTAACAAAATATAAATTTATTCCTTTACAAGATTTGTTTTACTAAAAAGTACAAAAACATCAGAAATGGCCCGCTTTACATCCGTAATGGCCCATAATTGCATTAGTGATGGCCTACTGAAGTCGATTCTTCTTATTCTGATAACTTTTGCAATATTTGGCCCAGATATTTTGGTGGCTTCTTTGTTGGTCACCTTAGCTCTTTTGTTGACCAACTAAGCTTCTTTTTTTCGTTTTACAGCTCTTTCTCTCTGTTTTACTTCTTTTTGTTGCAGTCGTTCTTGTTTCTTCCGTACCTTGTCTTTTGCAGCTCGCTCCATCTTTGCGATGTCAGGATGAAAGGCATTCTCTCCGATCTCCTCTTCCCCTTGCTTTCTGTACTGTGCGGCCACTAAAAGATTTCTTTTAACCGTTGAGAGCGGTATTCTGCTGTGGAAGTAGTATTGCCTTTATTTTCCGGCTCTGAAAAATTGACTTCGTCGAAGCTCTTCGGCTCCTGCTGAACAATTCTGAGAGTCATAGGAATATTTTCGAAGGTTTTACTGTTACTGAAGCTCGTACTTGACTTGTGTACCATGATGTCTACTTTGTCTGAGTAATCTTCTTCAGATGGATCCGTTGCCGTTTCTGTAAGCCTGGTTTGAATGTTTGGTATCTCACCAGAATATTATACAAACGGCGTAAAGCTTCCAATTCTTCACTTGGTGGTTTTTGAGTATTTTCGACTTTCTTCATTACATTCTCACCGACGACTTGATGGAAGTTCACAATCGATATATTTATCAGTGTAGTGTTTGAAAAACATTACAAGCGGTTTCAGTTGAAACATCACTCAACATCATCACATCATTGCTCACATCATTGATCACATCATATCCATTGCAATTTTAATAGTCTACAGCGTCTGCAACTGAATGGATAGGACTGAAATCATTTTTTATTGCCATCATCATGTAGATTTCCAGCGCGATTTTCAGGATTGGAGCGACTTTAGTCACAGCTTCATGTGGATTATTTTTTCGCCATCAGAAAAGGGCCTAGTTCCACTGAGCTTTTAGCGGACGAAAAGAAGCTACGTTACAAGGATGAAGAATATGGGTTGCATTTGGGTATAAAACTATGAAAATTATCTGTTGAGATTTGCAAAGTTCACTAGTTTCACGAGTCAGATGTGTTTTGTGCCCATCCACAAATAAAATTACCGGCAGTTTAACATTCTTCTTTGGTAGAAAAAGGGCGAAGACATTTCCTATCAATTCATAAAACGTATTAATAGCTTTTTTTAACGTGTGAAACATGTAGAAAATAAAAATATAAACAGAAATGCTTTAATTCTTACCTTTCTTAAAACTTCTTTTTACTTAGGGTCATTTCCAGTGTTGCCAGTGGGCTACTTTTTTTTAATTCCGATTTCTTGATTGGCACCACTTTTTTGAAACTGTAAAATTCACTTTATATTCTCCTTAATTAATATGTCATTAAATAAGGCACATTTTACCATTTCAAAAAAGTGGCGCCAATCAAGAATTTGATTTTAAAAAAAGTAGCCCATCTGGCAACACTGGTCGTTTCTCTAAAAATTCCTTGACGCTCTGTATAACATCTCACTTGCGTCTGGGGTGTCCTCTCTTTGCACAGTAACTAATCCAATTCCTTATAATTTCCTCTTCTGTTTTCAAAATTGAGGGAGGTCCTTTTCGTGGTGTTTTCCCACTCAATCTATGTCTCAATGGTAGACCTTGGTATTTTAAACCAAGATGCTGTAGTTTTTACAAACATTCCATGTTTAACCGCATCAACTGCCTTCTCAGCTCGATCCTACTGCTCTTTACTCAATTTCTTTGGAGCCATTATCTGTATTCTAAAATAAAAAAAGAGATAGCCGTACTAACACAGCAGAATCGTAGAATTAAGGTTTTATTGTTTGCTTAGCTTGATGTCAAAAGGAAAAATAATGGAACTGTATTATCCTATGGCATGAATTAGTTGTTAGACTTCTATACACTAGCGTGTACATATTAAAATAACTTGCAAATCCAAATTTCAATTTCTCTAAACAATTGCAAGTAATTCGTAATTTAGAGTGTTTTCAGTTCATTTAAGCTTTTTGAATTTCGATATATTTTAGGAACCGTTCTTAATGAGCATTTATATCTTATAAATAACCACCATGAGAATTTTTAGTTTCTAGCCCCAACAATATCAAAGAAATTGAAGCTTTAGAACTTTTTCTTCCAGCACCCTTTTAAATTACGATTTTTTAAAAAACAGTTTTGTGCGAGAATTTACGTCTAAAATGTGACAACTACGTCAAACTTCAAGTTTATTTTACAAACAAGACCATAGAAATCGTAATTTAGAACTTTTGCTGGTCATATGACCCTTTTAAATTAAAAAAAAATTAGAAAACATTCTTGACGAGCATTTGTATCTTCATAGCCATAACGTCAAGTTTCTAGCCCCTTCAGTATCACGAAAATCGGAATTTTAGAACTATTTCAGCACACATTTCCATTTAAAAAAAACTATTTTTTTGCGTACATTTGCGAATTAAAAATAACAGCCATGTCAAGTTTAAATTTTATATTCTTTACATTTCTTATATATAGGCTAATTCCAAGCGAACTTGTCATGTGTGTCACACAGCTAAAAATCGTTATGCTTGTTGGCCACCGTTATTTTCAAAAAGTCTGCTTCGCCTTATTCAATTGATGAAATATCTCCGATAAATAAGTCACATTTTTCCGTTCTAAAATACTGGTAGCCAAAAATCGTAGCATGTGACAGACATGACAAGTTCGCATGGAATTAGCCTATATATTAATTTTAGGGTAAAATTACTTTTGCATTTCACCGGATTCATTAGTATACGAGTAAAGCGTCAGGAAGGTAACTGAATGCACATGCTTACATAAATAACTATGAATATTTATTTCCATAATTTTTCATTAACGAATTTATAAATATTAAACACATCTTCAGGAAATTCGTTTATTTAAAATGAAGACCACTGAAAACCAATAACATCTTTCAGAATATCCTCTTTAATCATTTACTATCCTCTCTCATTTGCCTCATCAACTTTTATCTCCTGGATCCTTTTATGTGATCGCCTGGTCCAATCGCCTATTGATTCATATGTATTATTTACATAATATTTACATTAAAGAATTTGCAAGCATTAAACATATCATAAAACTGTTCGTTTATTTAAAATGAAGACAATTCACAATCAATAGCATCTTTCAGAATATCCTATCTAATCCATTGCTCTCCTCTCGCATTTTCCTCATCAATTTCCCGCATCATCTTTTCGATCTCGGATCATTTTCTCCGACCGCCCCGTTCTATCTCCTAATTATGCATAGGTATTTAGTCAGTTGCTAGGATTCCCGGTATCCATCTTATCACAGCTAGGGAAGTTGTTGGATTCTAATGGTCCCGTCATAAATATTAATAATTATTTGCATAATATTTACATTAAAGAATTTGCAAATATTAAACACATCAGCAGGCTATTTGTTTATTTAAAATGAAGACCATTCACAATCAATAGCATCTTTCAGAATATCCTATCTAATCTATTGCTCTCCTCCCGCATTTGCCTCAATTTCCCCATCATTTTCCGTCTCAGATCCTTTTCTTCGACCATCCCGTTCTATCTCCTAATGATGCATAGGTACTGAGTCGGTTCCTAGGGTTCCTAGTCTCCATCTTATAACAGCTAGCAAAGTAGCTGTATTTTAATTCTCCTGTGATAACTATTAATAATTATTTACATTAAAGAATTTGCAAACATTAAACTCGTCATCAAGCCGTTCGTTTATTTAAAATGAAAACCATTCATAATAAATAGCATCTTTCAGAATATCCTATCTAATCCATTACTCTCCTCTCGCATTTGCCTCATGAACTCCCCCCATCATCTTTTCCCTCTCGGATCCTTTTCTTCGACCATCCCGTTCTATTTCCTAATGATGCATAGATACTGAGTCAGTTGCTAGGCTTCCTGATCTCCATCTTATCGCAGCTAGGGAAGTAGCTGTATTTTAACACTCCTGTGATATAATTAATAATTATTTACATTTAAGAATTTGCAAACATTAAACACGTCATCAGGCCATTCGTTTATTTAAAATGAAGACCATTCATAATAAATAGCATCTTTCTGAATATCCTATCTAATCCATTACTCTCCTCTCGCATTTGCCTCATGAACTTCCCCCATCATCTTTTCCCTCTCGGATCCTTTTCTTCGACCATCCCGTTCTATGTCGTAATGATGCAAAGGTACTGAGTCAGTTGCTAGGCTTCCTGATCTCCATCATATCACAGCTAGGGAAGTAGCTGTATTTTAATACTCCTGTGATATAATTAATAATTATTTACATTAAAGAATTTGTAAACATTAAACACGTCATCAGGCCATTCGTTTATTTAAAATGAAGACCATTCATAATAAATAGCATCTTTCAGATAGCCTATCTAATCCATTACTCTCCTCTCGCATTTGCCTCATGAACTTCCCCCATCATCTTTTCCCTCTCGGATCCTTTTCTTCGACCATCCCGTTCTATGTCCTAATGATGCAAAGGTACTGAGTCAGTTGCTAGGCTTCCTGATCTCCATCATATCACAGCTAGGGAAGTAGCTGCATTTTAATACTCCTGTGATATAATTAATAATTATTTACATTAAAGAATTTGTAAACATTAAACACGTCATCAGGCCATTCGTTTATTTAAAATGAAGACCATTCATAATAAATAGCATCTTTCAGATAGCCTATCTAATCCATTACTCTCCTCTCGCATTTGCCTCATGAACTTCCCCCATCATCTTTTCCCTCTCGGATCCTTTTCTTCGACCATCCCGTTCTATTTCCTAATGATGCAAAGGTACTGAGTCAGTTGCTAGGCTTCCTGATCTCCATCATATCACAGCTAGGGAAGTAGCTGTATTTTAATACTCCTGTGATATAATTAATAATTATTTACATTAAAGAATTTGTAAACATTAAACACGTCATCAGGCCATTCGTTTATTTAAAATGAAGACCATTCATAATAAATAGCATCTTTCAGATAGCCTATCTAATCCATTACTCTCCTCTCGCATTTGCCTCATGAACTTCCCCCATCATCTTTTCCCTCTCGGATCCTTTTCTTCGACCATCCCGTTCTATGTCCTAATGATGCAAAGGTACTGAGTCAGTTGCTAGGCTTCCTGATCTCCATCATATCGCAGCTAGGGAAGTAGCTGTATTTTAATACTCCTGTGATATAATTAATAATTATTTACATTAAAGAATTTGTAAACATTAAACACGTCATCAGGCCATTCGTTTATTTAAAATGAAGACCATTCATAATAAATAGCATCTTTCTGAATATCCTATCTAATCCATTACTCTCCTCTCGCATTTGCCTCATGAACTTCCCCCATCATCTTTTCCCTCTCGGATCCTTTTCTTCGACCATCCCGTTCTATGTCGTAATGATGCAAAGGTACTGAGTCAGTTGCTAGGCTTCCTGATCTCCATCATATCACAGCTAGGGAAGTAGCTGTATTTTAATACTCCTGTGATATAATTAATAATTATTTACATTAAAGAATTTGTAAACATTAAACACGTCATCAGGCCATTCGTTTATTTAAAATGAAGACCATTCATAATAAATAGCATCTTTCAGATAGCCTATCTAATCCATTACTCTCCTCTCGCATTTGCCTCATGAACTTCCCCCATCATCTTTTCCCTCTCGGATCCTTTTCTTCGACCATCCCGTTCTATTTCCTAATGATGTATAGGTACCGAGTCAGTTTCTAGGCTTCCTGATCTCCATCATATCACAGCTAGGGAAGTAGCTGTATTTTAACACTCCTGTGATATAATTAATAATTATTTACATTAAAGAATTTGTAAACATTAAACACATCATCAGGCCATTCGTTTATTTAAAATGAAGACCATTTACAATCAATAGCATCTTTCAGAATATCAGATCAATTTTAGATCAATTATTGAGTCAGTTGCTAGGGTCACTGATCTACATATTATCACAGCTAGGGAAGTAATTGTTTTTTAATGCTCCCGTGTCCGTTTTTCTTTTTCTTATTTTTAGGGGGTGGGGTGGGAGGATTACTTTTTGCAATTAAAAAAATAAAGTTATCCAAGTCACAAAAATTAAAGTTTATTGAAATTCAAGGGATATGTTGGAATCTTTTTAATGCTCGGTTTTACTTACTAAATTCAAACTAAAATGTTCCAAATTTTCCATTGTATCTGAAATAATACTAATGAAATCACCATTTTTTTGTCATTAAAAATAGTTTTGTATATCATTAAGAAACTTTATTAGACACATATCTCATTTAACCAGGATTTAAAAATTGAGATTAGTTATATTTTGTTTCTCTAACACTATCGATCCCATACATTCCGTTTTACATAAATATTAGTACAAAAAACACAGCAGATTTTAATAATACAAACTCAAGCTAAAAAAAAATTCATGTTTTATCGAGGCGACATTGTTTGCATAATATTACAAAAAAAAAAAAAAAAAAAAAAAAAAAAAAACAGGAAAAACCAAACTTTTCAAGTGAGTGTATATAAAACCATAATACTTCAAGAGATTCATATGGAAGACAGAAAAAGGAAAAAATACAAAAAAGAAACAAAGAAAGAATTTCAGCCCAGCTGTAAATTATTAAAGGCGCAAAGTGTAGAATAGAAATAAAATTAAATTTGTTGGGGGCATTAAATTAATTAAAATTTTATTATACGTATACTAATGCACCCGCAACAGCCATCAAAACATAAAAAAAAATATATGAATATATGGTGGGGTGTCATACGCTTCAGGGAATTTTTCAGGGCAAATATCAGTATTTTTTTTATAGAAAAATAAATCCAGGTTAAACGTGCGAAATTTCACCTTTTTTAAGAAGAGATTTTCTGTAAGAAAATACTGGTGCCGAAGAATTTCTTAGTCTTGAAAATTTAGGACAAGTACGACCCCTGGATATGGTAAATATATTTTATTGAAAAACACTCTATTTGAGTTTATATTATTTGGAAACAAAATATAATTCGTATTTTATTTTATCATATTTTTTATTTTATTTTTTTAAATAGTTCATGCACCAGGTCACAAAATGTAAAATTTAGTAAAGTTTAGTAAAGTTAAGTAGTTAGTAAAGTTAGTAAAATTTAGTAAAGTTAAAATTTTTTAATTTTAACTTTAATTTATTAAAATTAAAGTTAAAATTAAAAAATTAGGAGCATTGGTTATTAAAACTTAATTGTCAACATTATATAATGAAAGCGTATCATTCACTATATACCCTTTAAAAAGAAATTACAGTTTGAGATTATGCATATACATATTTTATCTATCCTTGTCTATCTTCCGTTTTATATAAGCATTACTGTAAGAATACAACAACATGTGACAAACGCAAACTAAAATGTTCAATGTTTTCCTCTGTATCATACCCTAAGTAACGTTGTTTACATAACATCAAAAATAGAACAGGAAAAAATCAAACTCTTCTTGTGTCTGTATATAAAACCATGCTTCCTCGGTAGAATCATATGGAAGAGAGAAAGATAGAGAGAGAGAAAGAAGTTATCCAATAAATAAATAAAAAAAGGGTGGCAGCTCAGCTGAAAAAGATTACAGGCGCCAAAGTGTAGAATAAAAAACTGCATTCCAAGGAAGGACGTTTAAGAAGGCCTTGGCAGCCATTAAATATGACGTCACGCTGTGACGTTTGGTGAATTTACTATTGGTCGGTAGCGTGGGAATTTCAAAGAGCCGGCCAATCGCTGCGAGTCACTGTTCAACAACTAAGCACATGTTCCGAAAACTTTCATTTCAGCCGGTGTTTAAGTTGAGATAAGTTGACCCTTCAAGCCTCCTGGATTGTTTTGTGTTTCATTTGATAATCAAAGGATTTATAAGTATTTTATGCTGAACACTTAGAAAAAAAGTGAAAAAAAAAATCAAAACTACAAATACAGCATCCGGAAACATAAACAAGATATTATTATTTTATTTTAAAGTGGATTTTATTAAATTAGATAAGAATAAAAAAAAAATATGTAAAGTTTCAGATTCATATACGAAGAGGATTGTTTTTTAGTGGATTGCAAAATTTAAATATTTGTGAAAATTACCTAAGGATTTAAATACTATTATTATATGTGACATCACTATGAGGAAGTTAATTCAGAAAATTTACACAAAATCATCTTTGGATATCATCAAAAGGTAGGAAGTGGAAATTATTTAAAATTATTTTAAGAATGCTTTAAAATTATGTGAAAATGCTTGCTAATTATTTTAAATTGCCATCAGAATGCTTAAAAATTATTAAATTATTTAAAAATAACATAAAAAATAAAATTTTCAAGCAAGAAATAAATTTTAAAAAGTTATCTAAATATCTATTGCTTTCAATAACACACACACGCACACACACACACACAAAAAAAAAAAAAATGCAAATGTCAATTCTGACGCACAATTATTATTATTATATGTTTTTTAAATCATTAAATTTTCATAATTCATTATCTAAATATCACTGACATAGAAATACTTGGAAATTATTTGAAATTATAATAAATAACAAAAATTTAAAGCGTGAAAAGAAGTCATGAAAAATATAATTTTCGAATATGAAAACTTGAAATATAATAAAATGTTATTTAGAATTTTAAACTTAACATTTAAAAATTAAGTATGTAATCAGTTTTTAAGAAGTAAAGAATAAAATTTTATATAAACTGCTAAAATTTTCATGGTTAACTTTATATACAGATTTTATCAAAATAATCTTTAATTTAACAAAATTCACTTAGAATTAATTACAAAAATTTTATAACGTTTAATTTATAAGATTTAAGCATTTATACGCATAGCTCCAACTCTTCCGCTTTTTCAGACCACAAAAATTTAATAGAAAATTTTGCCTTATTTAATCGGCAGATTACGGCGATTTAAAAAGGTAAAATTTTCCATAAAAGTTTTGTGGTCTGAAAAAGCGTAAGATGTTGGCAGCTATGTATACGATTTATACAATTTTAGCTAATTTTTATTTTACTTGTTTAAACGGAAATACCGTAATTTCTGGTGTATAGCCCGCAGATCAAACAATTCAGTTTGGACACAGACATTTTATTCAGTATTTGAAGACAAATATTTACCGTGATCTAAAAAGTTACATTTTATTTTTAAAAATTTCTGGGTCGAAACACAATTGTTTGATCCACGGGCTATACACCGGAAATTACGGTATTTAAAATACACAATATAAACTTAAAAATGCTCACTGTTTTACTAAAATAATAAAAGAGATGTTACAAGTTAAAAATATATTTTTTATTTAAAACTACATAGTACTTTTGGACTGTATTTCCCAAGACCATCATCAGAGAATATTTAAAAAACTAATTCTTGTTTATTTAAGTATTGCTGTAAGAATACGGCAACATGTGACAAACGCAAACTGGGATGTTCAGCGTTTTCCTCTATAGATAAATAAACAGCAGTTACAGTCGAGTCTCTATAGAACGAAATCCATTGTTCCAATAAAAAATTCGTTATATAGAGAAATTTGTTATATAGAGAATGAGTAAAAATTCCTATTTAATGTGTAAATTTTGAACAAAAATTACTTTTGAGGTGTTTAATTAAGAATTTTAAATGTTTAACTATAAATATTAACCTAATATTGTATTTCTGAATTATTTAAACAGTTTCAAAAAAGAGAACAGACATTTATTTGAAAGCATAATAAAAATCCCATAACGAAAAGTTACATTAATTTTAGACGAGGAAATCTGTAATTTTTCGCTGTTTTGATTTCCAAATTGTTACACTCGCGAAAAAATGTTCACACTTTAGCAAGGAATGAAAAATTGTATCGGGAACATTTTCCTCCATTTGAATTCTAAATCACAATAAACTTCAATTACCTCTCTGATCCCGCTCTTATATGTGTAACAATTCAAGTGACACTGTTTTAAGAAGTATGTTGGAAGGTGTGTAGGAGGGCGGGGGTTGATGAAATCGTTGGGCATAAAAAACAAGGAGATTCAAGGTAGAAAAGTAAGATAAAAATTCAGCACTGAGCGATAAATCACTAATCAGTGATGGAAAATTGATTTCATTTTATTTGGAAGCTTTTTTAAAACAATAAATAAGAACATTTTATGAAAAAAATTCGTTATATGGAGATAGATATTTCGCTATATGGAGACTGTTTTTAATGAGATCATGGGAAAAAGGGACCGTTCCTACTAAAATTTCGTTATATAGAGAAATTCGATGTATGGAGTTTTGTTATAGAGAGACTCGACTGTAGTTTTTTCTTTAATATTCTCTGATGATGGGTTTGGGAAATACAGTCCGAAAGTACTATGAAATTTTTAATAAAATGTATATTTTAAACTTGTGACATCTCTTTTATTATTTTAGTCGCCTTTTAAGTAAAACAGTGAGCTTTTTAAAGTTCATATTGTATATTTTATATTCGAATCCATGTGAAACATTGCGTTTCGTCTGATTTTATCGGAAATATTTATTTAATTGATATTAAAATAATATGTATTAAAGTATACCCCTCTTAATCTCCTGGGGACGAGCGACTGGTATACGTTCCATTTAAGCAGCTCAGAATCCTTCATTTTTCTCACCAGTTATTTTTAATTGTAAAGTTTACCTTCTTTTTTACTAAGTTTAATCGGAGTTTTTTCACGATTTAATTATAGAAATATTTTTATTCTGAATAACCGGTGGCAAAGATTAAAATTTAAGCAAAGGACTCTCGTCGCGAATGGGTTAATAAATATCATAATTGAAATAAAAATAAATTCGTATAATTTATCTTAAAAGATGAAACTAATTAATATACTGTCAAAAATGTGTAAATAATTTTATTTACGCATTATAAATTATAAGTATTTTTTTAGCGCTTAAACCAGTGTTTCCCAACCGTGCCCCACCGAAGCATCTGTAAACTCACGATGCCCTCCCCCCCCCCCCCCCCAAAAAAAAAAAAAACCCACTCTGTATCTCTTATTATTTAAAACGTAAACTATTCCCTTTGACATGGAGGAAGCTTTATCAGAGCCTTAACAATAACTATCCATTCTACATTTCTTATTTTGTCAAAGAGGTGGAATTTCTACCACAAATGTATGTTTTAACGTATATCTATAAAAGCGATGGCAAAAATAGTCTCATTGTTGTTTCTTTCCAACTAACCTCAATTTTAAACAAAAGTGTTTGTTATATGTCCTCTATTTTTTTTTCTTCACAAAATATCTTGGAGAATCTCTTAGATTTACCACTAAAATTGATAACATTGACACATTTTTTGATTCATTTTAGTAACTTATTAAGAGTTGGTCGAAAATCTTTGGAGACTAAATTTTTTTTCTATGCATAGTACGTATACATTACACAAGAAGCATTTCAGGATTATCATCTTTATCAATTTAAATAGCCATTATTCCCCAATAAAACATATTTCTCTGCTCTCCCTTCCCCATTATTATTAATTGACTGCCATGTGTTATATTAATTTAAAATGTATACATCATGATGTATATATATTTACTGTATAGGAGGACTGCACTAAAGTCAAGGATCTTTACTATTTATACAGTTACTTTTCTAATGTTATTTAAGATTTATAGCATTTATGTAGTTAGTTCCTCGTTTAAATATTTCAAATATTTTTTGTTAAATATGTTCAAAATAGTCAGATTTAGATATACCATTAAATAATTTCACAAGTAAAAATTCTTTCAGTGGATATATATACACAGCGAACACAAGTACAGAG
This sequence comes from Maratus speciosus, assembly GCA_963932465.1. NCBI lineage: Eukaryota > Metazoa > Arthropoda > Arachnida > Araneae > Salticidae > Maratus > Maratus speciosus. The sequence continues at coordinate 217,284,072 of OZ010799.1, read as the reverse complement.
CTTATTCTATAAATAATTGATATAATTGTAAAAAATTGTAAAATATATTTATACCAGAAATATTATAGAAATTTTTACAAAGGCAAAAAAGAAAATTGAGCGTGTGAAAAGATTTGTAAAGATTGATCATATAATTATTCGGGGTTTAGTTCTATTTTGAAATTTAGTTTGGGAACATTTAAAATTCCATAATGAAACTTCTTTTTCAATTTTATTTTTTAATTTTGCGTGTCTTACATTTATTTTTAGTCTAAAACATAACCAAAACAATGGACAAAAAAAACTGACAGTGAATCGGTGAGTAACGAATTTGGAATTGCCCCACTTTGGGAACCACTGAAACTAATATTTCAACTAATGATAGCTTACTTTAAATTCTGATTACTTTCTGACATAATGGTGCTGTATATGTGAAATATCTTTATATTCCATTTAACTAAAATAAAACATTTTAACATAATTTTGGGGATTTTTTACGTTAAGTCTTTGCAAAAATTCTTAAAAGTCGATAACTTTTAAACTGAAGATTTTTTCGTTAAATTTAAATGAATTTTCATTAAAAAATAATACATATTGGAGTATAATTTATTCGAAAGGGCCATATACATTATTTATATTTATAAATTTCAAATTATTATTATTATTGTTGTTGTAGTATAATAAAAGATGTGATAGTAATTTACTTAAAGTACATCGTTATTTCTAAAACATGAAATACGGTATACGTAGGGTATATTTTTGAGAATCTTTTCAGCTGAATATGGCATATTTCTGCTCTACTCATTTTATAAAAATTTTATAGAAAATAATTAATCTCGGTTAAATTATAACCCTTTAACCCCTTCGCGACGGGAGCCTTTTACGAAATGTTTATTACTTTGCTACCGGTTTTAAAAAACAGAAGTTTGTGCCTATTCAAATCGGGAGAATGCTCGGATTAAATAAGGCAAATTTTACAGTAAAAATTTACTGGTGAGGATAAACGAGGATCCTTAGGCCTATTTCCGGCACGTATACGTGTCGCTCGTCCCCAAGGGGTTAAGATCTGACCAATACCATTGTATAGAAGGAAAAGGAAAAAACAATTTCCTCATTTTCTGTTATTTAAAGCCGAGTCTGCGCCACACAATTGTGTGGATTCTCCCTTGACGTAACCTGACATCGAAAAAAATTTTAAATATTTTTTTTTTCAATCAAATATGATATTATTAATTAGGGTTAAAACCAATACCTTTAATTTCTACCAAAACTCTTCAGGTCTTAACCCTTAAATGCATGATTTTTTTTTATTTTGTTTCGAAAAAAAAATATTTATGATTCTCTGAAAGATTTATTATACAGGAAAAATAATGAAAAAATCAGAGATACATTTTTCGTTTAATACGTCAATTTTTTCTTATGTTGCACAACTGCAATACAAGAAAAAACTAAAATGTTGCAAATTAGTAAATATTTTAATAAGTATGAATCTAAATACCTTATTTTATATATATATATATTTATTTTGTAAAACTTAATCCTTAAATGCATGAATTATTTTTTTAGAATTATGTTTTTTACTCTTATATTAAAGATTAGACACGAAAAATGTAAAAATAGATTTTTAAGTCTATTTAGTAGTACATTTTTGTAATTTTTACAGAATTAATATTTCTATATAAATTTACTGGTTGCTAAGAATTAATTAAACAGTAATGTAGCTATGTATCACAATACATTTAAGGGTTAAAGGGATAACTGAAGAGCTCTTTTTATGTGTCCCTAGAAAAATAATAATTTTACTTTTATCCGACTTTTTAATTGGCTTATATATACTTTGATTAGAATAAATATAAATATTTTACGTAATTTTATTAAAAAGACTGTGATCTAAATGTACAGTAATAGTTTGGTGACTTAATGCTGGGCGCCCAAATGGTCCGCCAACTGAATTCCAATATTATTTTAGAAAAATTTTCTCTTTAGATTTTTCTTACAAACCGTCCCGGAACCACCTTTGAAAGTTAATTCTAGCGCAAACCTAGCATAAAATTTTCTGTCAAAATTTATTGGTATTCAGTTGGCGGACCATTTGGGAGCCCTGTTAATGTAAACAGGGTTCCCTGATATGTATCTATGGATATATATCATGATATATATTCTATATTTATTTTCAAAATATCAGGAAGCTTGATATTCACGATATTTCCATGTATGTTATATTTATTTTGCAACGATTGTGGTTGATATTTTTGATATTTGCAGTCAAATGAAGTGCAAATGTGTTTTTTAACTGTTATTGACTGCGTCGTTCTATAGATAAAGAACTTTTGCTATCTCCCAGCTAGCTTTATGTTTGAAGCTGAATTTTTAAATTTAGGGTCAATAATTTTGTTGATAAATTTACTTAGAACAGGTACTGAAAGATAAACTGTTTAATTTAGATAATAGGTTTTACAGTTTCATTAGAAATATTTTTTTCTGATTTTTGCTTCGTTAAGTTTAAACTGCATAACTGGTTAGGGAATGCAAAAGCAGACAAGCTTAAATTTAAATACAAACTTTTCAATATAAAAAATTATTTTTTATAATTTTGTTGTATAAAACATAAAATTTTCTTTATATTTGATAGGAAATCTTATAATTTGTTTTTTGTTAGTGTAAAAATCAAATTGTGTCTGTTTTCAATTAGATGCTCTTAAATTTTGTTACGTACGCGAAAAAGAAAAATCATTTAGAATATTGTTTTATTAGGTTTCCATGCGAAGTGTAAGGTGTTTAAGTTTCTAATTTCTATTTGGTCTGAAAATATTTATAAACGTCAATAAATAAACTATTAAAAATAAATCGATATATATCAAGTTATCGGATATTTTTGACATCGAAAATATCATGATACTTATGAACCCTGAATATAAAACTTTTCTGGATTCTTATTGTATTTTTTAAATTTTAAATGTCCTCTTTTATATCACACTTATTCGGATATCTTCCATATTTTTCCTGTCTGCAGGTATGCAAGGCAAAATAAGAGTCTACTTGTATTAGAAAGGTGATTCATTTTGAAAAGATTTAGTAACAGTGAATAAATTGTCACAGGCTCTAAGAACAGTATCCTGAAAGGAAAGATAAGATTTTATATTATCAATTTAATCATTTAAATTAAAAAAAATAAGTTATTAAAACCAGTATTTTTATAGAGAATAATTATATTTAAAATTTCACTTCAATAAATTGCTGGAATATTGTCAGCCATCAAAAAAATATATCTAGAAACAACTGCTGTAAAGCAGAAGAATTATTAATATGTACATAAAATGTCAAATATGTACAAGTGCGTGCTATTCCCCGGTTTTAAAATTGGTCGCAGGAAATATACCTGCGCATTTGACACGAAGTAATCTGTAATTTGTATAATAGAGTCATTATATAATTTTGGTTAGTTTTCCTTTGTTTAACCCCTTGAGGGGCGGTGGGATGAAATATATCCCACCTAATTTAAACAAGATTGTCACAAGAAAATTTTAACTAAATTTTATATTTTGAACTTTGGAGGAAAATCATTGAAAAATTGCTTTTCGTTATTTAAAAATGAAAGTTTTCGATTATTCCGGTGAGAATTCAATATTTAGAGCCATTTTTGCTTGCCTCTCAAGAGGTTAAATAGTTACAACTGGTTAGAAATAGTACGGTTTAGAAATTGCAGTTAATAAGTGTGCCTATTTATCGTTATTTTATTGTGAAAATTTTATTGTGCATAAAAATAATATTTTGTTATAATCATTCTTAAAGTTTAAATGCCCCTATTATGTCGTTCATTCGAATATATTGTGTTTTTTTTTTCGTTTCTCCCAGTAAGCTTAGACATAACAAGGGTCTTCTATGTTATAATGTATAATTTCTATAAAAGCAGGAGTACCTCAAGCGGCTATTTTATGTTCGATTCGCACAAGTATTTTAAGAGAATAAATTTTGTGGTATGTTTCTCTTGCAAACGTTGTCAAAGTGCATGAGATTTTTTTTTTTTTTTTTTTTTTGGGGGGGGGGGGAGTGGTAGGGCATAAATACATAGAAATAAAAAATAGTCATTTGTGGAAGACGTGTAAAATTAATATCGTACATTAACCCTTTATCTACTGCATTATGATCCACTGAAATTTTTTTTACAGTTACTACAATGGAAATTAAAGGATAAACATAAAAAAAAAACACTCACCTGTGAGAGAAATTTAATTCCTTATAAGGAATTAATTAAAGTGGTACTTTAAAGTGCCGTCAGTACACTATGACTAAAATATCGTAACAGAAAACCCACACGGTATTTTAAATGGCACCAGAATTGAGTAAAATATTTTCGATTTAATAAGTATATGAAACCTTGCCTTTTTTATTATTTAAAAAGAATTTTTTTTTGGCAAATTCCGATGCCAATCGTTTATTTCAACACTTTAGCATTGAAAATGCTTTGCTCCTGAAAGGGTTAAAAAAACTATTTTTTTTTTTTTAAGGTCTCGATCTTGTTAGCAGTCCTTTAGTTAAGCGACGTCTGTATTTCAGGGACAATATGTTCTCCCGCTGCTCCACATATGCAATATATGAATTTACATATGCCATTTCTAGCATAGCAAAAAAGAGCTGGTGCCACAACTTTTTCGATTTCCAAAAAAAAAAAAAAAATGAAACAGAGAAGAAACACTATTAAAATTTCTAGAACTACTGCTGCCATGTATCCGGATAAAGTGGAGTTAAAAGAGTGTTTTTGCAAAGTACTATTATAATATTAGTAATATTCACTATGGGATGAAAGTTTAAAGTGAGTGGTACTTATAAGTACCGTCAGTAGATAAAGGGTTAAAACATCTGTGTTTCTCACATCTGGACTATTTATTTGTATTTCTTATTGTCTAAAGTCTTATTTATAAATGTTTATGATACATAAAAAAATATTGTTAATTTTAGCTGACTATTAAACGCAGATAGCAATTTATATCGATACAGTAAAACGTATTCTACATATATTTAAATTAAACTTTCACCAGACTTGAATTTAAATCATAAGAAAAATTTACACATAAATAAAATTTTATATAATTATTCATTTGTACGGAAAACGTATAATTGTACTATAATGTGTAATTTATATTAAATTTAACTTATATTGGGATACTTATTTTCTCCAAATTAAAATGACTTATAATATGAGTATAAATATTTAACATTTTAAAAATTGTATTATTGCTATGTCAAATATAAAATAAAGCAAAATTTGGCAGATGAAATCTCTCTGACAGTGATTATTATTGTTTTACTATAATAGACTCCCTATTTTATTAGCACATTCACGACGGGAAAGGAGAATTCTTGTTTTCATTAAAAAAACATCATTGACTAAGGGCGTGGCTTCTGCCTTACAGATAATGCTTTTATATAAAGTTGTCCATATATTTTTTTTTAGATTGCAAGATATTTTATATTAAATTCGTACATTGAAAGATATTTACCGATGCATAAACTTGGAAAACCTATCTAGAACACCAATTTACAAAAGACTTTCAGAACAGGGAAGAGCTTGTACTGTTTTAAAATTCAGATTTGATGAAAATTGCCCGTCGGCAATTTGTTAAGCTAATTTTTACCAAAATTAAAAAAAAATTAATTTGTACTAATTATAATATAAATTCAATATGTATTAAAAACGAAAGCGCTATCAGAATTTTAAAAACTGATTTATGTTAATATATATCTTTGCCCAAATAAAAAATATTTATATAATTATATAAGATTTTATTTAAAAATTATTTAAGCCAATGCTTTACCATTCAAAATGTTGTTTGTGTATTTTATGTAACTTAAAGAATTATAGTTCTTTTAAAAGGCGAAGATACGTGATTAGAGACTAATAAGACAATTCACCTTTTCTACAATTTTGTTTATTTTAAAAAATATAGTTAAAATATTGAACTCACTGCATTTCAATATTCAACTAAAAGTGAATTTAGAAAAAAAGATGAACTGCATATTTAATTAAAAATTTTTAAAGTAAAAAAAAAAAAAAAAAAAAAAAAATTGCTTTTTTAAAACCCCTGCTGCTTTTTTAAATATTGATATTTTTGCCCAATGTTTTCTTTTAAGATTTTCAAATGCCTATTACACAAGACTGCGCATAGATTTTTTGATACATCTGATATTGCATTCAATATAATCTTTTACTGATACAGATAGTGAAAAACGTTGAAATCTAACACATCTTCATATACTTGATTTTATTAAAAAATAACAAAAAACCTGAAGGCTAATTCCATGGGCGGATTTGTCACATATATAATAAAGAACATACACAAAAAAATTAAATCTCTATCTCAAATACAAAAAAATCTTTTTAAACAGGAAAGTGACGAAAATGTGAACATGGAGAAAAAGCCATTTAAAGTTTTAATTTTTATGGGCAAATACGCTGAGTGAATTAACAAAATTTACAATATCTCGCGATGTAATTGCCGTATGGGTAAAATGGAAGTATCAAATTATTCACAATTAAACGAAATTTCATTTAATATATAAAAAAAGAAAATCGATTTTTGTAAACCAATTTTGAGGTAAACTGTCCCTTTAATATTGTTTAACTGAAATAGTTTTTGCTAATAAATATATAATAAACTGTTAAACTTTAATATAATAGATAATTTCATTATATCTGTATATGTATGTATGTTCTTATATAACATAATTTGTGTGTTTTCTTTGTATATTTTGATTAATCTTTAATTACGATTCGGTTAGCTATGAAGTTAATGCATAATTCATTACTTCACATCTTAAATGTTTAAGACGCTTAAATCCGCTTTACTTATTCTTTCGCTGGATAAGTAAGACAGATAGTGTAGAATAAAAATGTAAAACGGTGCTCCCAGGGAAAAATTATATAATATTTTTCAATTGCATAACAATTCTCTATTAATAAGCAAGATGATTCCTTTTTTGTTTGTTTGTTTGTTCTTTAAATATCCATCGTAATTTAGCTGTACTAAAGAAAGAGCCAGAACTTTTAACTTTTCTTTTGCGCATGTATGTGCTAAACCGGAATTTGTTTGAGCGACTTTTTTTCTAAACATATGATCAATTTAAAACGCAAAAAAATCTTACATGTATGACTAGATACTTTGGTTACTGTGAATAAGGCCCAGCGATCTGAATTTTTAACTTCTCTTTTGTGTGCGTATATGTGTTAAAACACAATTTGTATGAGCGACATTTTTACATATAATATATTTAAAACGCAAAAATTTTTGCATCTAAAACTAGATATATCGATAACTGCGAATAAGGTTCGACGTCCTGAACTTTTAACTTGTCTTTTGTGTGTGTATATATGTTAAAACGCAATATTTTTGAGCGAAATTTTTACTCATAGTATATTCAAAATGCAAAACTTTTTACATATAAGACTAGATATATCAATCACAGTAAATTAGGTTCGATTGTCGAATTCTTTGCTTTTTGTAACAGGTGCCTGTACCTGTTAAAAGGCAATTTGTTTGAGCTACATTTTTATACATACCATATTTAAAACCAGTGTCTGATTTTTGAGTGATTTTTGATGATCCAGTGATCGATTTGTCTTAGGATTTGTTATTTAGAAATATTGAATTCACACGGAAAATTTTAAACAGCACTTTTATATTATTTATGAAATGTCTTTCACCTTATAAATCAAAAATAATTCTTAACCCCTTCGTGGGCGGTGTCCTTTAAAAAAAACACCTTTTTTTTTTTTTTTTTTTTTTACTGGCACCCAGAATATTTAATCAAAATTTTCCTTTTATAATGTACTTGAAAATAAGCAGGTTCGTAATTTATAGAAAATTCTTTTATAAATTCTGGTGTCAGTGCAACATTTCATCAGTTTATAAACAAAATTACTCCTCGCCGGAAAGGGTTAAACTTACTGGTGAGAATTCGGAGTGTTTAAATAAATAAAAAAAAGTCCGATGCGGCAACACTGTTTAAGGGGAGCGGGTTAGCTCTATCTCGGCCATGTTAAAATACAGCAACTTTATGTACCTTTTTCTCAGAAATGGTGAAATATAGAGGTCTAGATTTTTTAGAGTAGTTTGAATAACACGCTTTACGTATTTTAACAGGCCATTTTCTTTCTAAGTGAAACTGACAATTAATTATTAAATATTTATTGAAATACATATTTAAGTTAGCATTTTTGGTAAGATTTCACTGCCTAAAACAAATAATTCTGAACTAATCAATAAATCACTGTGTTAAAGAATGCACTATAACATAATTATAAGTATTTTAAAAAATCTCAGTTTTTAAGTTTAAAAGATATTGAAAAAAAGGAACACAAACCTGGAAAATTGAAGTTTTGAGAAAAAGACAGTTAAAGCTGTGAAGCAGTGTTGCCAGTAGACTACTTTTTTAAAATTCCGATTTCTTGATTTGCACTACCTTTTTGAAATAGTAAAATTCGCCTTTTTTAGTAACATATTAATAAAAGCAAAAACAATGGGAATTTTACCACTTCAGAAAAGTGGTGCCAATCAAGATATCTGAATTTTAAAAAAGCAGCCCACTGCTGTGAAGTGCTCTTAGAAAGAATGAAAAAATCCAACACTTTTTTTATGTATAAACATGTGTAATAGATCGTTGAAAACATAAAAGTTTAAACTATTTTATGATATCAAAAAGTAAAAATTGTTGAATTTTGCTTACCCTGTCCCCTTAATACGCAAAAATTACTGCATATAAGACTAGATATTTCGGTTACTCTGAATTAGACCCGACAGCCTAAACGCAATTAAGCCTAAAAGCAACATTTTTACATAAAATATATTTTAAACGCAAAAAATTATTACATATAAGACTAGCTATTTCGTCTGTAAAGTTTTAAGTAACGATGGATAGAAGAAATTTGGCTTCACTGTGGGTGCGTATGAATATAATACAGGTAATAACTGGCGTTCGCCGAATAGTCGGCCAGTGCTCGCTGATTGTCTCCGGAAAATTATTCGATCGGTGAAAGTGGAGATTGTCCGCTGAAGGTAGCTTCATTTCGTCGGTGAAGGGATTTAGACGAAGGTGTGCTACCGAAAGTGTTGACCTCGTTGTTTCACCACGATAGTCATATACGGAACTGCTGAGAATACTTGCACAGGAGGAAATGCCGATTAAGTTCGACATTGACTAAACAAAGTCGAATATTTATTTGCAAGAAAAAATATTTTTCAAATGTTTGGTTAATATCTGAATCACTGAACGTTCAAAATTAGATAATCGACGGTTATTAAATTTTGATAATAACTTAATAAGTGTTTTATTATATTATAGGGCAAATTTATTAAATTAAAATATTTAATACAGTTATTATTAGTGTATTATTACAGTTAGCAGTGAAGAAAAAAGTACTGTTAATAGAAAAACTGCAGCTGCAGAGTTTTAGAAAAGTGCTAATAGACATACTGCGAGGTGGTTGTTTTATCATAACGTTAAAAGTACATGCGTCACAAAATGCTTCAAATTGTTTCTACCAATTTATATACTTTAACAATGTATAATCGTCTAGAAGGAGCCTGGAAATTTGTAAACAACTGATACCACGCTTATATGTGCAAAGTATTCGTACATGCTTTATGGAATCTCCAAGGAATCTGTAACCACTATTTAAGATTAGAAAAAGGCAATTTAACCCCTTATCTACTGACGGTACTTATAAGTATCATTAAAATAACTTGTTTCAAAATTCATGGAATACATCGATTAATTGTAATACACTTTATAATGAGTTATAGATGCATTACTTTATCTTGTTCCAAAAGCATTAGTGGTTACACAAAACAAAAATATTTTTAAAAGGTTTTCTTTTGCCTTTGCATCTTTTCAGCTTTCTTGGCGTTGGGAGGGGGTGGGGAGATTTTTCAATTTTGGAATATTTCTACATTTCTATTGTAAGAGCATTATATTTGTACATTTCCTAATTATGCAAAGTACTAAGAAAAATATTTAAAATAAAAGATTTGAGTGGGGTTATAAATATTGCTCAAAATCCCTATAAATTCAAATTTAATTAATCCTTCTAAATCCTCCAATCCTTCTAAAATCCTTCTACAATTTATTTAATGATTATATAAATCTTCTAATGTAGTTTAAAGAATTCGTGAAAAATGCTTTAGAAGATAAAATTTTCATGAAGTCATAATTCAGCACATAAAGGGTTAATGTTTAAATAGCAAAATTCACAATCACCGCGTTGAATAGCAGGATATCTAATAATTTTCTGAAATTAAATAAAGCAAACATTTCTATTAAAAATCTGTGGTAAATATGTACGCACCCTGTATGTGTAACTTTTTTAATAACCTTTTCTCAAATTCAATTTTCTTACATAATTCTTTACACCTTATTTTAATAAAATTTATTAAAATAGAGAGCGGAGATTTTCACGTAATATGTACAGCCTTATTTCTTTAGAATTATCTAAAATCTTGAAAGCAACTATCTATATATGGAATATTTCATGAGATTTGGAAGAAAGAACATTTTTATGGTTTTTTGAACATTTCAGAAATTAATTTTTAAGCCTTTCATGGGCAAAATAAATAAATAAATAAATAAAATACTTCAGTTGCTAAATTGTTGAAATGAATGAATGACACCAGTTTCCTTTTTTTAAACAAATTTGTTTCATAATAAGTAGAAACTTGTCCTTCCAATACATTATAGAATCTAAAATTCTATTTAAAATTTCTGGTGCCATTGTTGCATTTGGTAATTTAAATTAAGTGGGATGTAATAGAACATTTTGATTTATATTTCAACGATTATACAAATTAAAATTTACTATTGAATTTTAGTCGTATCAAAGTTGGTAGATATGGGTAGTGAGTAATAGGCGTTATATATTTATTTACTAGTAATTTAGTTAAAGTACTGAACAGAAGATAAACATATAATAGATATTAAAGAAAAATAAGAGAAAATACGATAAAGCATTTTAAACTAAACTTATTTTACTTTATGACTAAAAGCTTATTATTGTCCAATGTTCTTAACTAATATCTATAGTATCATCGCATATTTAATTATTTTTCGTTCATTTTCTTTTCATATAATATTCAATTATGAAAATCTTTTCTGTAAATATCTCCATGACTTATCTCATGATTCTTTACTCATCTCCAAAAGCAAATATACTTTGAAAAGAACTTCTGTCTATATTTAAAAAAATATTGTTTTTAAATTTCGCTTTCTCTATGTAGTTTACTCAGTTATAGTAAACATCTCTTTAAATAATACCTTGAATTTTAGTTACTGATTTTGAAGACCAAATACATTTCAGTATACGATAAAGCATTTTAAACAAAACTTAGTTTACTTTATGACCAAAAGCTATTATTATCTAATGTTCTTAGTAAGTAATAGCTATAGTATCATCACATATTTAAGAATTCTCCGTTCGGTTTGTTTTCTTTTTTCATATAATATTCAATTATGAAAATCGTTTCTATAAATATCTACATGATTTATCTCATGGTTTTTTACTCATCTCCAAGATCAAATATACTTTGAAAAGTACTCCAGTTTATGCTGTCTATATTTAAAAAAAAAATTGTTTTTAAATTTCGCTTTCTCTATGCAGTTTACTCAATTGTAAAACATCCCCTAAATAATACCTTGCTTTTCAGTTACTCATGTCGAAGAGCAAATACATTTCAGCATAAGGTAAAGCATTTTAAACTGAACTTAGTTTACTTTGTGAGTAAAAGCTTATTATTGTCTAATGTTCTTAACCAATAGCTATAGTATCATCGCATAGTTAACTATTTTTCGTTCATTTTCTATATATAATATTCAGTTATGAAAATCTTTTCTGTAAATATCTCCATGACTTATCTCACGATTCTTTACTCATCTCCAAAAGCAAATATACTTTGAAAAGAACTTCTGTCTATATTTTTAAAAATATTGTTTTTAAATTTCGCTTTCTCTATGCAGTTTACTCAGTTATAGTAAACATCTCCCTAAATAATACCTTGAATTTTATTTACTGATTTTGAAGACCAAATACATTTCAGTATACGATAAAGCATTTTAAACAACACTTAGTTTACTTTATGACCAAAAGCTATTATTATCTAATGTTCTTAAGTAATAGCTATAGTATCATCACATATTTAAGAATTCTTCGTTCGGTTTGTTTTCTTTTTTCATATAATATTCAATTATGAAAATCGTTTCTATAAATATCTACATGATTTATCTCATGATTCGTTACTCATCTCCAAGATCAAATGTACTTTGAAAAGTACTCCAGTTTATGCTGTCTATATTAAAAAAAAAAATTGTTTTTAAATTTCTCTTTCTCTATGCAGTTTACTCAATTGTAAAACATCCCCTAAATAATACCTTGCTTTTCAGTTACTCATGTCGAAGAGCAAATACATTTCAGCATAAGGTAAAGCATTTTAAAGTGAACTTAGTTTACTTTGTGAGTAAAAGCTTATTATTGTCTAATGTTCTTAACTAATAGCTATAGTATCATCGCATATTTAACTATTTTTCGTTCATTTTATATATATAATATTCAGTTATGAAAATATTTTCTGTAAATATCTCCATGACTTATCTCACGATTCTTTACTCATCTCCAAAAGCAAATATACTTTGAAAAGAACTTCTGTCTATATTTTTAAAAATATTGTTTTTAAATTTCGCTTTCTCTATGCAGTTTACTCAGTTATAGTTAACATCTCCCTAAATAATACCTTGAATTTTAGTTACTGATTTTGAAGACCAAATACATTTCAGTATACGATAAAGCATTTTAAACAACACTTAGTTTACTTTATGACCAAAAGCTATTATTATCTAATGTTCTTAAGTAATAGCTATAGTATCATCACATATTTAAGAATTCTTCGTTCGGTTTGTTTTCTTTTTTCATATAATATTCAATTATGAAAATCGTTTCTATAAATATCTACATGATTTATCTCAAGATTCTTTACTCATCTCCATGATCAAATATACTTTGAAAAGTACTCCAGTTTATGCTGTCTATATTAAAAAAAAAATTGTTTTTAAATTTCGCTTTCTCTATGCAGTTTACTCAATTATATTAAACATCCCCTAAATAATACCTTGAATTTCAATTACTGATGTGGAAGAGCAAATACATTTCACTATACAATAAAGCATTTTAAACAAACATAGTTTACTTTATAACTAAAAGCTTATAATTATCTAATGTTCTTAAGGGGGCTCAGGGCTTGAAAACTTTTCAAAAAATTGATTTTTTAGTATCTATTTTCACTATTTAATTACTTCTGAACACAGTGCGAAAAACCGCATAAAAATATTTGCATTTTTAACGGAGTTATAAGCATTTATATAACAGTCACTTTCATAGCCGCACCCATTTAATTGCAACTTTCAGTCGCGTTTTCTCAAAACTTGATTTTTGACAACTGTCCGTAAGATTTAAAAAAAAAAAAAAAAAAAAAAAAAAAAAAAAAAAACTATTTGATGGAATAGCTTAATTTTTTTTTTTTTTTTTTTTTTTTTGCATGCATATAACATCATTATCTATAGAATGAATTAATATATTTTAGATAGCTTAATATTTTGCGTATTTATAAGGGAAAAAACTTGAATTTTTTAGGGTTTTTTAAATTTTCAAATTTGAGAGTTTTTTTTAATAAGGTTTCCTTTGAGTGATAGTTATATCCTTAATTCATTCTGTAGGGTAAAGTTTCCTGATCATTTTAAAGCAAAAATTAGGTTTTTATGTCAATTCAATGTTAAGTTATCTTGCGGGTGGTGACACCTACATTTTTTTTCGAAAATTGTGTTATATAGATTTTGCTGTATTTTTTCTTTTATTACATTGAAGTACTTCATTTTATAATTTTATAAGACTACAAACGTACCTTAAAAGTATCAGAAAGTTTAAATTAGTTACATTCAGTACTTCTGTTTTTATATGTACTCGAAGCGAGAGCTCTGTTTACATGCTTTTCGGTATCGATCAAGCCCTGAGGGCCCTTAAGTAATAGCTATAGTATCATCACATATTTAATAAAATTTCGTTCAATTTTTTTCATATAATATTTAATTATGAAAATCTTTTCTATAAATACCCCCATGACTTATTTCATGTTCTTTACTCATCTTCAAGAGCAAATATACTTTGAAAAGTACTTCAGTTTATGCTGTCTGTATTTAAAAAAAAAAAAAATGTTTTTAAATTTCGCTTTCTCTACGTAGTTTACTCAATTATATTAAACATCTCCCTAAATAATACCTTGAATTTCAGATATTGATGTTGAAGAGCAAATACATTTCGTTATAAGATAAAGCATTTTAAACTGAACTTAGTTTACTTCATGACTAAAAGCTTATTTGATGTAAATTTCTCACTGGGCGAAAAATGTCCGGACCATGATTCGAATTTACATCTGATATGATTTATTTACCAATTAAAATAGTAAAATTCATCTAGTGTAAAAGCTTATTATTATCTAATGTTCTTAAGTAATTGTCATAGTATCATCACATATTTAAGAATTTTTCGTTCATTTCGTTTCTCTTTTTTCATATAATATTCAGTTATGAAAATATTTTCTGTAAATATCTCCATTACTTATCTCATGATTCTCTACTCATCTCCAAGAGCAAATATACTTTGAAAAGTACTTCAGTTTATGCTGTCTATATTAAAAAAAATTGTTTTTAAATGTCGCTTTCTCTATGCAGTTTACTCAATTATGTTAAACATTTCCTTAAATAATACCTCATATTTCAGCTACAGATGTCGAAGAGCAAATATATTTCAGTATACGATAAAGCATTTTAAACTAAACTTGGTTTACTTTCTGACTAAAAGTTTATTATTATCTAATATTCTTAAGTAATAGCTATAGTATAATCACATATTTAAGAATTTTCCGTTCATTTTGTTTTTCTTTTTTTCATATAATATTCAATTACGAAAACCTTTTCTGTATATATCTCCATGACTTAACTCATGATTCTTTACTCATTTCCAAGAGCAAATATACTTTGAAAAGTACTTCAGTTTATGCTGCTTATAATTAAAAAAAAAATTGTTTTTAAATGTCTCTTTCTCTATATGCAGTTTACTCAATTATGGTAAATATTTTCTTAAATAATACCTTTTATTTCAATTACTGAAATTGAAGAGCAAAAATATTTCAGTATCTGATAAAGCCTTTTAAATTAAAAATAGTTTATTTTATAACTAAAAGCTTATTATTATCTAATGTTCTTAAGAAACAGTTATAGCATCATCATATATTTTAAAAAATTCTTTCATTTTGTTTTTCTTTTTTCATATAATATTCAGTTATGAAAATCTTTTCTATAAATATCTCCATGACTTATCTCCTGATTTTTACTCATATCTACAAGAGCAAATGTACATTGAAAAGTATTTCAGTTTATGCTGTATATATTTTTCAAAAAAAGTTGAGTTTTTTTAAAATTTCGCTTTCTGTGCGCAGCTTTCCTAATTATGATAAACATTTCATAAATATTACCTTGAATTTCTTTTACTGATATCGAAGAGCAAAAGTATTTTAGCACATGATAAACATTTTAAACGAAAATTATTTTATAACTATAGGCTTATTGTTATATGATGCAATATGTGACTTTTCTCATGATTTTTACTGATCTTCAAGAGCAAATATACTTTGAAAAGTGTTTCAGTAAAAGTATTTAATGTTATTAAGCGATAGTTATACTATCACATATTTAAGAATTTTACGTTCATTTTGTTTTTCTTTTTCCATATAATATACAATTAAGAAAATCTTTTTTGTAAATATCTTCATGGCTTATGCCATGATTTTTACTCATCTCCAAGAGCAAATATACTTTGAAAAGTATTTCAGTTTATGCTATGTAAACATAAATTAATACCTAAATTAACCCCTTCGGGACGAGTCCCATATACGAATTTTATTCGCTCAACATCGTTTTTTTAATGCCGAAAATGCCCTAATTAAATATGTTGATACATGGTCCGGAAGTGTTCAATAATATAGTCATCCTTTGAACTTTATACACACAAACCTTTTGCCAACCGTTTGATTTTTTTTTCAAATCAACCCAAATCAGAAAAATATTAAAGATATAAAATAATAACCAAATAGAAAAAGGAACAAATTACTAATTGTTTTATCAGGCTTAAATTATGTTCGTTTAACATAAAAAAAAAAAATAAATAGTGGAAGGTTCGCAGCCATATCAAATATTAAACGCTTGAGTTTGTGCTGTCCAAAAATTAATTATCACTAAATAGATTACATTATGACATTCTGATTATGCATCATTTATGTCATTATGTCCTGATTACCAATTAGGCACACTACCATCACAAATTTCGAAAATAAATTTTCGGCTTATTTAATCACCTAATTTTGAAACTAAATAAGGCAAAAAATACTTTAAAAAAAATGATGAAAGCTTGGCTAGGCGCTAATCAGACCCTGTTATTTGAAACGAACTAAAATAACTTCTTAAAGCACCATTAAAACCTTAAATGAGCTAGGCCTTTCGAAAGATCTGAGTCTTTCTTCGTCAGACGCAAAAAGACGTGCTTCTACTATGAAAGCAGCAACAAGATGCTTTCATAGTAGCATTTTCCTGTTACTTGATCGATGTTTAAGTAACATACATTTCGGAATATTTCATTTAAATTTCTTTCTTTTTCGTATAGCTTACCCAATTATGAAAAACTTTTCCGTAAACATCACCTTGAATTTCATTTACTAATTTCTAATATCAGAAATCCATCAACTACTAAAGTGCTTAAATTATTTCAAATCTCTTGTACTATTAGTGAAAAATATTTGAATTTATGCTATCTAAAAGCTAAATATTATCTGAACTAAACAAGTTACATTATGCCTTCTTTGGTGAATAGCAATAGCTCCATATTCTTCAGAAATTTCGTTCTTTTCATATAGTTTACAGAAATATGAAAGGCTTTTTCGTAAATATCCCCTGGGCTTTTATTTAGTTATCCTCAATAGCAGAAAACTTTTTACCCTTGAAATACTTTAAATTATTTCAAATCTCTTATATAGATGAATGAAAAATATTTAACTAGAGTTTATGCTATCTAAAAGCAAATTATTATCTGAACGATGCACTCAACACATTTTCTTCCGAAGTTTCGCTCTTCTCATATACCGTTTAAAAAACTATTTAAATCGTATTATAGTAAACCGTCATTCCTATTTCTAAACAATAATGAAGGCATTTTCCGAAAATATCATCTTGACTTATCATTTACTAATCTCTAATAACAGAAGTTTTTGAACCCTTGAAATGCTTTAAAGTACATCAATTCACCTGTACTGTATAATGAATGAAAAACATTGAAGTTTTAGCTACATAGAAGCTAATTATTATCTGAACTAATCTCTCATTATGCTTTCTTTGATGAGTAGTAGTAACAGCACCATATTCTGCAGAAATTTCGGGCTTTTCGTATAGTTTATATAACAAGTAAATCTCCAGATCAGGATCCTCAACACCAGCTCTGCAAGTTATTGTTTTTTAATCTCATTTTACATTACATTCAACATCCTATACAATCCGCAATTAATTTTTTTTTAATTACATAAATATCTATAAGCATATAAGATTCTTGGAAGTTTTTGGAAATTAGAAACGTTAAATTAAACAAGTTGTTATGCAATGATGTTATGAAATTGTGATAAATTGCTTATTCTGGTACCGTAATTTCCCGCGTATACGCCGCAGCTCAGATAACTCGATTTCCAACCGGAATTCGTTTTAAATAAAATGTGACTTTCTTTTGCTTAGTATTAATTTC
Organism: Maratus speciosus; assembly: GCA_963932465.1. Lineage (NCBI taxonomy): Eukaryota > Metazoa > Arthropoda > Arachnida > Araneae > Salticidae > Maratus > Maratus speciosus. The sequence goes on along the minus strand of OZ010799.1, from coordinate 217,266,218 downwards.
ACTTAATTTCTTAAATAAAATTTCCGGTATGAAAAAGACTTAACTAAGCCGCAGCGTATACGCGGGAAATTACGGCAATTTTTTACATAAAAAGGACATTTTTTTTGTGGGGTCTGCTTCCCTGAATCCCCCGTAGTGCCACTAAATTTACATTAGTAATTTCCTATTGATTGTACGAATGGTTATAGTATATCTTGGATTTCGTTATACACTGTGATTTTATTGAAATAAGCAATAGTTTGGACAAGGGTTTTATGATGTTATCTTAATATCTAAATAGCAATATTTTCTTATCTGCCAACCACGAATCAGAAGTGTCAGATGGATAATTTGAATAAAATCTTATATATGAAAATAACTTTTGGACATGTAAACTGAATATATTATATCTAACATATATCTGATTTAGAAATGTAATGTTTTTACAATTTTGTTTACGAAGAGCAGTTTTTGGTGGTCATTCTATAATAGTTAGGTTCTAGAATATTTAAGGTCTTATCTACATACATCCTAATCTACTGGATAGGAAGAGATTATTAAAATGACTCCGAAATAGGCATATTTGAAGGCTTTTAAACCTAATAGGTAGTCATTCATCATGGTGTCCGCTGCCAGTTGATTAAATAGCTAACGAGATTTGGAGATACAGGCTATTTCCATGAGTACTTGTAGTGTAAGTCACATGCTACGATTTTCGGCTACTAGTATTTTAGAACGAAAAATGTGACTTATTTTACGAGAAATATGTCATTAATTGAAAGAGGCAAAGTAAACTTTACCAAAATAACGGTGGCAAAAAAGCACAGCAGTTTTCAGCTTTGTGAGGACTTAAACTACAAAAACCCATGGAACTAGCCTATAAAGAATTTTGTGTGATATACTTTAAATAGTACCCACATTCAATTAAAAGCCGTAATGTTACTGACATCATTCATATTTGACGCAAACCTATGTTGCAGACCAAATTACGAAAGATTAACTAATCTTTTATTTCACTCAACCATGTTTTGGTTTATTCTTTCGCAATCTGGTATAAAATTCCATCAAAAGTTATACACCTAATTTCAAAAATCTGACAAATGTACTGAAAAAATTGAAAATAATAGGGATAATTTAAGACCCTTATTGGGAAACTTCAGCATCTATAGTTTTTCATCTAAATCAATCAATCAAATCCGTAATTTTCTTTCAACAAATGGAAATTTGAAAATTCGCTGAAATTGCCATAGAAAAGCATTATGCAGCAAAATAAAATGTTCTATATTTTCCGAACGAATGAACCAAATATAACCAAAAATTATATAGCTAAATCCGGGTACCTCACCAACATGCATACTTAATCACAAGCTAATCGGATGCTTTTTGTGGCAGTTATCGCGGAACAGGCAGAAAAACAGACGAACAGACGGAAACCAAAAATTTTTCGCGTCTCAACAGAAAGCCTTCACTGACGTTTCGGCAATTACGAAAGCCTTTTCCGTAAATATCATCTTGGCTTTCATTTGGTAATCTCTAATAGCAGATTCTGGAATCCTTGGAAAGCTTTAAACTAGCTCAAATCTTTTACATGTATGATAAAAGAAGAATATATGAGTTTATGCTAGCTAAAAGTCAATTATTATCTGAACTTAGAAATCAAAATATGCCTTCTTTGATAAATTGCAAAACAACATATTTTTCCAGAATTTTCGCCCTTTTAATATAGTTTACACTATTATGAATGCCTTTTCCATAAATATCACCTTGAATTTCAATTACTAATCTCTAATAGCAGAAATCCTTGAATCCCTGAAAAGCTTAACCTTTTCAGTGACAAAGTTCGTAAAATGTTAAAATGATTGAATGACATGAGAATCTACAAACAAATTTATTTCAAAATAAGCAAAAGATTGTTCACGTACTTAATAAAAATAAAATTTTCATTCTAATATTCTGGTGCTAGTGTGACATTCAGGAATTAAAATTAAGTGGTTCAAAAATGAACCACCGCCTTGAAAGGGGGTGGGGGGGTAACCCTTTCAGGGGCAAAGTACTTCTATTCATAAAATGTTGAAATGATTGAATGACATCAAAATTTACAACCAAGTTTACTTGTAAATAAGTAAAAGCGTTTCTTTATGTACACTGCAAATGGAGGCGTCTTAAATTCAGACACATATGTGACTGAAAAAGTAATTCAGACATTTAAGTGTCTAAATGTGAAATTTCAGACATCATAGATGTCTAAATTTAAGACACATAAGTGTCTTACTATGAGCATGTTATAAATGAACGGAGTAAAATGTCTGAATAATAATGACATGTCTGAAATTAAGACATTTAGAAATTCAGACACTTAAGTGTCTGAATGCGATACAATTGTATCATATGAGTGATGACTGTACGTACAATTGTATTGCGATATGTATATCAGCGCTATCTAAAAATATTTCCGAATGGATGAAAGATATTTAAAATACTCTTTCATCCATTTAATTTAGTATTTATTTATAAATGAAGAAATCATGGGACATCTGAGAAAATTAGAAAAGTTCGCTTACTAAGGTTTGGAGCTAAGTTATTTTTGGCGCAATAATAATTAAATAATTGCTTTTCACAAAATATAAAGTTTTCCAAAAATTACTTGTTATCATGATCGTATACAGAATCGCTCACCTAAATACTAAGAGTTATGAGTAGAGGGAGAAAGAAACGTACTGAGGAGCAAGATTTTAGAACATACAGTAAAACCTCCCTAAAGCGACCACGTTCGTTCCACTGAAAAGTGATCGCTGCGAGAGGTGGTCTCTTAATGGAGGTCATGTTTAAATCTAGATTTTAATTTTTGAAAAAAGGTAACAATTAATGTTACTAAAATTTATTTTTCACGTTAGTAAAAGAAATTATAAAAATTTAAGTATCAAAACAAAAGTTAATTATATAAATTAATTACTGCAGAGTTTAAAAAATGAATACATTGACGTTTGCTTTGATTTTACGGTTTTATATTTTATAACTTTTTTTTTCCAAGTCTTTTCAAAGTCACGTCAATAAATGCGTTTTTTTTTTTTTTTTTTTTTTTTTTTTTGACGGGAACAAATAAAGACGATTTGATTAAATTATGTATTTCTTTGAGAGTTTCCCGGCAAAATAGGGCAGGGGAGTTTATCGACCGTCATTCTTAATTTGTCATCAGAGTTCAATTTATTACCTAAAAAGGCACAAAGGGGATTAAATATTTAAAAGTTACCGGAATAATAATAATAAAAAAAAATCTGAACTTAGTTTAGAAGTTTGATGAATAATGCGCACTCCGGAACTATTTTTCTAATAAAATCTTCTTCCAGCGACCAGGAAAAAACGGGATTTGTTTCATTTTCTTCAAAGAAATGGGTCGCTCATGGAGGGAGTTCAACTGGGATGGTCTCTGAATGGAGGTATAATTAGTATTGAGCCTGTGGGAATAAATTTCGTTCCATGAAAAAAATGGTCGTTCAGAGAGGTGGTCGCTTAATGGAGGTGGTCGCACAGAAAGATTTCACTGTATATGCCTGGGGTCCACAGCCCAGTCCGCTTTTGTAAAATGCAGAATATAAACATGAAGTAGGCTAAACTAAGAATTTATGCCAGAACTCCTCGTGTAAGACAATTTTTAAGAAATTTAAAAATTAAGAAATATTAATCGTTTAAAAATAAGTTTCTAACGATATTTTTCACAATGGAGAACTGATTTCTTTTTCTCTCTCCTCTGTCTGTCTTTTTTTTTTTTTTTGTTTTTTTTTTTTAACTGCCCCTCCTCATTTAAGATAAATTTGATATATATGAATACTAACAGAAAAACAGAATTAAAATCGTCTTCTACGAGAAGTTAAGGTGTGTGTGTGTGTGTGTGTGTGGTGGTGGGGGGGGGGGGGGAGCTCCTCTGGAGAAAAATTCTTAGCAGCATTTTCTCTTAGCGTTTAATTAATATATTGCTATTTGGAAGAGAAAAAAGTATTTTTTAAATAATCAAACGTATAGAAAATATAATTAATTAAATTTCAGGGATGGACAATTGCTCTCTTCATGACCACCGAAAATTCGATATGTTATTTTCTAGTTTTACAATAAAATCTGTATTTAAAGTATGTTTTCTACATGTCTAAAAATAAAAAAACTGCAAAAACTATACTCAAATAAATGTAACACATTAAGAAAAATACCTAATAAAGAAAATAAAACTTTTCTTATTTCTTCTTATTCAATGATTTATTTCTCGCTGATAAAAAGTTCAAATGAGCTCATCAAGCCCTTTATAACGGTTTATAAACAGTAGGCTGAGATCAGCGACTGCAGTGGTAATTAAAATGCTGATTTCGCCTATTTCTCTTTGTTCAAATTTCAAATACGTCCGTTGGCAACTGGCGCGTTAAAACGGTACTTTCAGTGAGGTAGTAATCTGTTTAACAAAGTTGCCCGCAATTTTTTTATGTGTAACATTATTTATATTCTGTGACTGTGTCATATACATAGATGGAACAGTTTTTTGGAATAATTCATTTATGGAATAATACATGCGATTATTATAAAAATGATACGTTGAGTAATGTGTGCCATCCACATAGATGTATGTGCAGCTTACTAATACACAGCTTATAAAGTGCATTTTTGGAATTTCAATGATTGTTCTTGAGAGATTGGAGAATAAGAAAGTGCTTGTGAAATGTGATTCGAAAAAGCGAATTGAATTAAATTCTGCTTTATATTAAATTATATCATTATGAAAAAAATATGTTGAATAATGAAAAAAAAATGTCCTCGTTATATGTTTTTTAATTATCAGCATTCATCTGAATATTTAGTGAAATATGTAAGAAGAAAGTGTCTATATTTTTGTGTTACCGTTTATATTACATGGATTTACTTTATTACATTTAAGGAAGTACTAAAAAGGTAAGAATGTGATTATTTACAAAAATATAATTTTTATATGGAAATAGAAATTTTCCTTGAACAATATTAATTATGTAATATTAATTATTTAAATCACTTTTTAAAGAATACATGTGTTTATCATATTTGTATCTTTCTATATAGAATAAATATTTTTCAGTATTACAGTGTTTTTTATTATTTTCGACTAAATTTATTTCATTTTCAGGATTAATTAACTAACTTGCTTGATAATTCTTAAAGCATTCGATTTATAAATAAATGTTTTTCATATAAAATAATATCATCATTGCTTAAATCATTGCTTAAGCATTAAAAGTTATTGCTTGTGTACATTGACACCCAAATTTGTCAACATTTTTAGTATTATATTTTTGTCAAAAAAAAAAAAAAAAAAAAAAAGCAGTTGCAGCACTATATAGTTTTTGTTGTGGATACAAGCTATTAATCTGACTATAAAAATGTCAGTAAATATTAGCCATTTAATATAATGCCATTTTTTTAATAGTTAATTTTATTAAAAATATTTTTCTATAATAGCTATATAATGATTTACAATAAAATGAGTAAGGAAATAAATCATTATTTACTTTGTTTAATTGCATAAAATTATATTTAAGTTTTGTACAATTTCAGATATTGAAAAATTTATTAATATTGATTTATTGATTGTTAAAAAGAAATTACAGATTTAGAACGGAAAAAAGACTTTATTTTCATATTTTACTGCATTTTTCACATAAAATTGGGGGGATTTTTTTTTCAACGTTTGTTCATTTTTATAAAAGATACCGAAATAACAATTAAATATGTATTTTTAATGCAAAATAAGTTTTGAAATTAGATGTTATTTCTCTTGCATGTTATTAAAAAAATATATATGTTTAACTTTTTAAAGATAGCTTAGTAGATCTGGTGATTACCATATGCTATATGTAAAAGAAATTGCCTACATGGCAAAATATAATTAAAAAGATCAAATTATTAAATGATATTGTTATTAATAAACCCTTCCGTTGTAATTTCTAGTTACAGATAATATTAACATGATTTCGTATATGAATTTTTATGTTTAATGACAGATCATTTAATTCTTTTAAATTTTCGAAATTAATGTTTTCATGTAACAAAATTAAATTTATGTATAGGAAATGCTATGAACATTTTTGCTTCAAGTGGAGGGCATAAAACTTGAAAAATAATTATAAAAGTATCAGAATTGGAGTTATCGTGAAATTTTTAATGTTTTATAAATACATTTTAAATTGTTCCTTTGTAACGCTTTATTAAAAAGTTCGAAATTTCTACAGTATTTAATTGCACGATGACAGAATTTTTTTTAGACTATGGAAACTTGTTCAAAGTAAATGTATATATGTATTTCCTGTGTTTCATCTGTATAACATATTTAAATTTTAAGACACAGAAATTTTCTGACAACTTTCAACGTCAAAATTATTCTGATTTTTTATAGGATTATTTTTTATTATCATCGGAGAATGCATCCATTTTCGCAAAGCAATTTATTGTACTTATTATATATCATATTGCATACTTTTAGATTAGGATGAAGTTAATGACAAAGGATATATTTATCCAAACATATATTTACATGTTCATATATGTATATATATATATATATATATATATATATATATTAAGTCATCAATGTGTTTAAATTTTTGTTGCTGTATATGTAGTAGGGGCAAGGGGGGGGGGTAATGAATGTATGCCGCTGGTACTGGAACTTATTAGAACCACATTTCCTATACTGTCAAAAAAAAAAAAAAAACATTTTCTAACTTTTTTAGAATATATTTATAACTGTATATATTAAATAAAACCTCTCAATAGCAGACACCCTAGGACCGTAGAATTTGCCCGCTATTTAGAGGTTTTATTTTCATATGTAAAAAAAGTCCAGAGTGTACAAATACCCAGCATACTGAGTACAAATTACATAAAATATGCTTCAATATATTATTAATCTGCTTTTCAATCCACAAATGTTGTGGATTGAAAAAAGTGATCGCTATATAGGTGTCTGCTATTCGAGAATGTCCGTTATTACTGAAGCATACAGTAAACTTCTATAACCGGTCACTCCCGAATAGCGGACAGCTCCATTTAGAAAAATATAAAGCGGGGTAGTGTTTCTTCTAGAAGCAGGACCTGATTAAAACATGGAAACTGATCTGCGGCCCTGCCCCCTCACCTTCCCATCGATTTTTGTGGCCCCAAATTTGGTATGCAATTTTACGAATTCAATGTTTTTATATATGTTTAGGTTTTTTAGTATTATAACCGCATACAAAATTATCATATTAGGATTATAATTTCAGGGGATATTAATAAAAATATGAAAATGCAATTTAACATTAGAAGCTCTAAATTTTGAATGCTTATAATTCAAAAACTTATCATTCAAATGACTAGAAATTTCGTTTACGGGCCCACAAATTTGGTATGAAATTTCCATAAAGCTGATATTTTAAATTTGTTTTGATCTTATACTTATTTTAATAAATATTTTGTACTTTTAGAATATGATTAGGTTAAAGAAAAGGATATATTTATCCAAATATGTATTTGATGGCATCGAGCAGTCTTAATTTTTTTTTGTAGCAATATATGAAGGTGGCGGTGGTGGTGGTGGTGGTGGAGGGGGGGGGGGCGAATAAATACTAGGTCTTTGGACTGGAATTAATTTAATAAACATTTTTGATGCCGTAGGGCATATATGAAATCACATAAATACATATTTAGGTGAATATATTTATATATATTATCCTATTCTAAAACTACAAAATACTGATTACGATCATAATAAAGTCAAAACTGATATAAAATATCAGCTTTATAAAAATTTTGTACCCAATTTGGGGTACCCTAAAATCAGGGGGCAGAGAAGCATCCTAGTTTTACCACGCTGCAATTAGCTCTGCTTTATGGTAACAAATTATTCTCATTTATAAAAAATGATTCAATGTGGTCAAATATGGCTGCATATATGACTTAGAAAGAAAAGTGGTCAAAGATGGCTTCATATTGGCAAAAAAAAAAAAGGCTCAAAGATGGCCGCAATTAAGACACTTGAAATGTCTGAAATTCAGACTCAAGAAGTGTCTAAAAATTTTAAGACACTTTAAAACGTCTGAAAATCGAACACTCCAGTTTCAGTCACTTATGTGTTTGAAATTCAGACGCAAGAAGTGTCTGAAAATTTTCAGACATTTTAAAACGTCTGAAAATTGAACACTGCGTTTCAGACACTTAAGTGTCTGAATTTCAGACATTTCAGTTTACAGTGTACTTAATAAAATGAAAATTTTCATTCCAAAATTCTGGTGCTAATGTAGTTTTTAGGGATTAAAATTAAATGGTTCAGAAATGAACCATCATCAAGGGGTTAACCCAGGGCTCGCAGCGTTCCTAAAATTTTCGCACTTTCTTACCACTATTTTAAAACGATAATCCTTATTGTATTATCCTATTATAAATGTTAAAGGAATGTACCAGGAAGAATGTTTATTTAAAATACTGGAAACAAAGTGCGAAAATTTTAGGAACGCTGCGAGCCCTGGGTTAACCCCTTGGGGACGAGCGTCTTTTACAGAATTTTTAATCTTTTATCACCGGATTTTTAAAACAGAAATTTTTGCCTAATTGAATCAAGAAAATGCTGGGATTAAATAACGCAAAATGTACAATAAAAATTTACTGGTGAGAATAATCAAAGATTCTGAGCACCTTATGCGGCACGTATACCGGTCGCTCGTCCCCAAGGGGTTAAAGTGCTTCAAATAGTGCTGCCAGGTATCCGCGTATATTAGGGCCCCAAATGCTGAGGAAACCACTAATTTCTTACAGTTTATTTTGGCGTCTTTAATCGCAGCTAATTCTGCCATTAGACAAGGCGAAGAAACTTATTTTAAAATATTAGTGTCAAGATAATTTCGAACCCCGATTTATGCGGTACATCTGGCAACACTAGTTTTAAATCTCTTATGATGAACGAAAAATACTTGCGTTTTCGCTATGTAAAAGCTAATTGTTATCTGAACTAAATGTCACATTATGACCTGTTGTATGAGTAGCAACAGCAACATAATTTTCAGAAATTTCGCTCTTTTCATATAGTTAGCACAATTACAAAAGCCTTTTTCCGTAAATATTACCTTGACTTTCATTTACTAACCTCCAAGAACAGAAATCCTTGAACTTATATCTTCAAATAAAGAGCTTTGGTTTTCTGTAAAAAAATAAAACTAAATAAAAATAAACATGTTTTATTTTGAAAAAAATATATATTTTAGATTAATGGAATCTGTCTGTCAAACACAATTATAATTGAATTACTTAAGTGAGTGTTTCTCAATCGTTTTGGAAACGTGATGAACTTTGGATTTAAAAAGATTTTTGCTACAGAAATTTACAATTACACAGTATAATTTTTGAAGCAAAGCGTCTGTAAATCCCACTTGTTGTTATTTACAGTGAGCAAAAAAAGTATTTGCACACCAGGTAAATTTGTTGTAGCATATGTATAAACAAATAAAAAACAAATAAGAATTAAAAATACCAACACTTTTACAAAAGAAATAAACATATTTAATATCTGATTTAATAATTATATTTAAAATATGAAAACATAATAAAGTAGCATTTGTACTTCCAAAAAAATATTTGCACACTAGCAATAAAAATAGAACTAGAGGTGTTATTTATAAGTTAAAAACAGTGCTAATATTTAGTATGCATGCCCTGTGTTTCAATTACAGCTTGTAATCGTCTGGGCATTGATTCTATTAATTTGTGACATGTTTCACTGCTGATTTGTAGCCATTCTTCCCTAAGAGCTTGCTTAAGTTCTGATTTGTTAGAAATTTTCTTTTTCATTATTTTCACATCCAAAATATGCCATAAATTTTCAATCGGATTGAGGTCTGGTGATTGTGGTGACGTTTTCAATTGATTTTTTACATTATAAAGCAACCATAACCTCGTAATATATGCAGTGTGTTACCGAATCGTTATCCTGTTGGAAATAATACGAATTAGGAATTCCTAATTTCAGAGCAACTATTAGATAAATGATCTCGCAATATATTAATATATTGTTTAGCATTCATATTGCCTTCAATAAAGGTCATTTCGCCAACTCCGTTAACAGACATGCATCCCCAAATCATTGCATGACCACCGCCATGTTTTACAGTTGGTTTCAAGTTTTTAATTTGAAGAGAAGTATTTGGCTTTCGCCATACAGTTTCCTTACCATCTGAGCCAAAAATATTGAACTTGCTTTCATCGGGAAAAATAACAGTTTTCCAAAACTCTAGTGGTTTGCTGACATAAGCTTTTGCAAATTCAAGTCTTTTCACCCTATTTGTTTCACTAATAAATGTTTTTTTCGAGGGGCTCTTCCTCGAATATTTGCATCATGAAGAATATTTCTAATTGATTGTGGTGTAACTATTGTTCCCGACGTTGAAGCGACATCAACAGCTAATTCTCGAGCACTTAGAAAAGGGTTTTTGGAGTTTCTTTTATGATGGCTCTCCTTTGCCTGGTATTTAGCTTTCTTGGACGCCCAGTTCGCGGCTTATTTATTGTCGAACCAGTTTCTTTTTTCTTCTTAATTACATAACGAACACTAGAAAAGTTTAGATTTAATTTTTTACCTATTCCTCGGTAACTTAATCCAGAATTGTGAAGAAATATAATCTTCTCACGGGTAGCAACAGACAGTTCACAGTTTTCGGCGCCATTAGAACAAAAACTCCCCAGAATCCCTGCTCCAGTTAAATTATTGCGTGACTTTAAAGTGCGGGGCTAATGTACTGCGGGACTGACATGCTAAACATTTGCATAATGTTCACATTTAATGCCTTTTTTAACAGTCAATGCTTCTTGTGCAAATGCTTTTTAGGTATGAGGAAATATTAATTTATTTTTTAAAATGTGTAATATTACTGTTTAAGGAAAATGGGTAGTTATTTTTATTTTCTTCTTATTTAAATAAGTGAATAATTAAGAGAATAGTATCAAATTTGCTTTCTATGGTTACTTATGCAAAAAATCGTCTACGTGCAAATACTTTTTTTTGCTCACTGTATTAATTACTGTATTAATTATAGAAAAAAATAGTCTAATAATTCTACATTATAAAATAGTTGACCCTTTCAGGTACAAAGTACTCATATTCCCAAATTGCTGAAATGATTGAATCATATCAGAATTTATAAACAAATTTATTTGAAAATAAATAAATCTTATCTTCATGTACTTATTAAAAGAAAAAAAAAATTTAAAAATTCTAGTTCCAACGTCGCATTTATGGATTAAAATTAAGTGTTCCAGTAATGAGCCTTTGCAGGTGTCAACCCCTTGAGGGCGACCATCCCATTAATTTTAATCAAGATTTACACCAGAAACATTTAATTAAAATTTAATTTTCTAACTTTGGTGGAAAAAAGTTGAAAAATTGCTTTTCCATATTTTAAAGCAAAAATTTTCGAATACTCCGGTGTGAATTTAACATTACACAAACGCGATGACTTGCGCCTGAAAGGGTTAACCAATAAAATTTAACTAGAGAGTGCATAATATATTCTAAAAATACGTGAAAAAAACTATATTTTATTTCTTTATGTTGCTTTTTATGTAATTATTTTATTTTCGCTGCGAATAAGAATCTATAACACATTTTCGACAGGAAATAAACTCTCGCTTTTCATACTTTTAGTTTCATTCTTAGCTGAATATTCAATCTACTTGTTCTTTTCTTATAAAATACATCCAATAGCATCTAAAAATTGTTTTGATAAAAAAAAATGCAGTTTAAAACATTATATTCGTTTTTATATGCACGCACACGTAACTACTCTCTCCTCTCTTGGTGCATATAATACAAGAATATTCTTGTTATTTCTAATTAGTTTTAAAATTAGTATTTCATTTTTTAACTTAACTCTGGACTACTGAGATGTTCTAGGCAAGTTATAAGAAAGTACAACATAGGAAGCTGAATCAACAAAATTATTTAATTTTTGCATTTGGAAATTCAAATGACATTTTTTGGATTTAATAACATTCCTGTGGTACAACATAATTGTTGAAGTAAAATTAAACAATTCACACAGAACGTGCATAATGCATTCATTTTAAAAATAGAGGAAAAACCTACATATTATTTGTTCATTAATTTTTTCGATTAAGAATTTGTGATTTATTTTCGGCAGAGAATCGTTTTTCCAATGCTCGCACCTCCTTGGAATTTTTAAGGACTCTGGCGCCACTATTAACGCTAACTCAGGAGTTACATGATCTTTTTAACACTTTCCAACAAAGTTGAGAAATGTTTATGCATTCGGTTTGTCTGTCCGTCTGTCCACGCTCTAACTCTCGTAAATACACTCGGATTTTCATGAAATCGATAAAGTTTATTTAGGGTCTCCAAAGCATGTTTGGATATTGTAAATGAAGTATATAGGATTAATCGTTCATTTACAGGGGCACTCAAAAGTATTCCATTACATTATGGTATATGGGGAAAAATCGTTTGGAGATTATTTTAATGACATTACGCCATTTCAAATGTATGGAAACTGATATAAATCACTGAATTTCTCTACGATCACGTTAGAACAGGGCATTCATAGCATGTTTTATTCATTTACAAGGTCACACAAAATAAATCGGTTGCAGTACAGTACTGTCTTTGAGAAATAATTGCTGGAGTGTACGGTTTAAAATTCGGTATGATCTTTTAAATTTAATTAATTTTTTGCATCTTACTCGTTATTTATAAATTCTATGCCTCAAATACAGGGCTGCACAAAAGTATTCACGTACCATTCTCCTTATTAGAGGAATTTTCTGAAGGTAAATTTTCAACTGAAGTATATGTATCTCTTAAGTGAACTGAATTTTGACATGCGTGTAGTTAATGGATTAAAATCTATATATCCTATACAAGGCTGCTGAAAAAATTCGCATAATTTTCCGATTGTGGATGGGAACAGCTTAAATTGAGTTTTTAAATGTGTTATGCGTTTCCATATGGTTGAATTAGACATAATATTTTAATTTTTTAAACTGTACAGTTTTGCTACATTATCCTGAATGTGCTGCAAAGTGTTTCCTAATTTATGTATAACCAGGGTTGCTACGGAGTCAGGGAATTCCCTGGCTTAACACCAGTATTTACTTACAGAAAGACTGGGCTTATGCAATAGCATGATTATGTTAGATAAATTAAGATTAGTTTTACTAGATAAATTTACTGGTATTTAAGTTGAAAGCGTAACAACCCTGATAACGCATGATTTTTTTCTTACTTTTTTTTTTCATTTGACGCTGTCTATTGGTCTTTTGTGAACTATTTTGTGTTACTTACGAAAAGTGGTGAAATCTGTTTTTTTTCTGATTTGTTACCAAGGGTAGCTTATAACATATTTTGTTGATACTACTTGCAATGCGCTCGGCTGGTGTTTTTTCTCTATCTTTATAAGGCAGTAATTATTAATTATGCAAACAATTTAAAGAAAACGATATAATAAAATTATTATATCGTTGAATAGTTGCTACTGCGCAGCGTAAGCATTTTAAAGCTAGAAAGACCGAGAATTTTACACAAATTTTAGAAAAATATTTTACATCAGTATTTTTATTTTAAATTATTAACTTATCCATTTAACTAGTTTTTTCTTTGTGTGTTTTAAACTAGTTTTATAAAAAAAAAATTCTGGTTCGAACCGAGATATATTCATTTGGTAGCAATCAAAGTGACTGCTCGCGGGCTTTCTAGTATTAAAGTAGGTATGTAATTTAAAATTATCCTTTTTTGAGCAATTTCTGTTAAGTAACTCTGGAGTGATGTTATGACATTATGTCCAACATAAATATAAATAAATTTTTCACTATTTTTCTGGTGGATAATTAACAAAAATACACTGAAATATAATGTTTTCCGAACAAAATAAAAAAATCATACATTAAAGGGTTAATCATGCGAAAATTTCTATTTAATTTTTAAAACAAAGAATTCGTAACCACCTTGTTTAATCACAGAATTTGCAAAATTTTTCTGCAGTTAGATAAGGCGAAACATAACTGTTAAAAATTTGTTGTAGAAATGCGCGTACATGGTTTTCTTACTGTCAATTTCGTTTTTAGCTGAATAATCTGCTTTTGACAAACAGAAAGATCAAGGAAAAAAAGTTATTTAATTCTTAACCTTCCACCTACCAGACGGGTCGAATGGATCTCACAGGTATATTCAAAATATTTGCACTCTCAGAAATGGATACTCAGATTTCACGAAATTTTCTTCATTTTTGACGAAACCATTTCCTGGGATATGCTCCGAGCGAACATTTCGTCATATTGAGAAAATTCGAGGCTAACGAAAAAGACAGGCTACCGCGGTGGGTCCGATGCTTCTTTTTTTACAGACCACTGGAGTCACGTGATGCTCGAATGCACCAATGAAAGTGTGCGAAAAGAGCATCACGGGACTCCAGCGGTCTGTAAAAAAAGAAGAATCGGACCCACCGCGGTAGCCTGTCTTTCTCGTTAGCCTCGGAGAAAATTACTTTCTTCGCTTGTTTGAGGATAACAATTTCGTCAAAAGTGCTTATTTGAAAAGTGCAATCTGAGGGCTGGTGGTGCCACCTATTGAACAGTTTGGAAGCTCTTGTATCGGCAGGAGAAAAAATAATAGCTTCGCTCTTCGTGTTGATTCGAACTCACGACCTCCGGTGTGGGAGACGGTCACTCTAGCTATTACGCTATTGAGTCTTCGAACAGATATGATTTTGCATGCATATAATGGATTCTACTGTATATTTATATTTTTATAAGGTTGGTTGTAATTTTATCGATGGTGTTATACTTATAATTCTTGCAAGTTTTAATTAGTAAGACTAATTTATTATTATTATTTCCTATGGTTAATATGAATAATTATAATATGGCTTGATTAATATAATTTGTTAGGAAAATTTTCTTTGCTCGATGAATGATTAAAATATGGTCTGGTTAATTTGTTGCTCAGAAATAACGAATTTTAAAGTACATATGGGGGAGATTTTATCAATTTGAGTAGTTGGTTAAGATTTTAACACTTTACTGTTTACAGAAGAGAAGGGAGAGGGATCAATTATGCATATTTAATTTGATAGTTATATGAATATATTTCTTAAATGAAAAAGAGATCTTGGAATTTTGAAACTTTATTGACCAAATTTTCTTTTTGAACGATTTTGTAAAACACAGGAAATTTATTCTTTTCGAATTAAACCATAGCGAGCAAAGTAAAATAATAATAATAATAATAATAATAATAATAATAATAATAAACATTCTTAAAAACTTTAACAGCTAAAAAAATAACTAATGCAGAAACAATAACTACCTGTGTTTCAGCATTTTCTGAAAAGCACTAAAAAGTGCAATTTTTTAAATAAATTATGACAGGAATAACATAAATTTTTTAAATAAATTATGACAGGAATAACATAAACAAGCAAATATTTGCTTGCTAAAGTCGCAGGATTTGAGGAGGTACAGTTTCCTTAAAATGCATTGAGTCTGGCCGTGAGTGAAGAAACACCTTCGTCAAATATTTGAGAGTTTACGTGTCGTTAAAAGTAGCGTGATTTTGATACGAAATGATTGTCAAAAACAACGAAATATAGCTCGAGGACTGCTGAATCGTCAAAATTGACAGTTTTATTTCTGAGAGTGTGTTCAACTAGAAATTTCATTAAAATAAACTAAATATAAAAGGCAGATGTATAAGTTGAATAAATAAGTTAAATAGTTTTAAATAAAAATCCTGGTGTAGGACATTTTTATAAAACACGAGAAAAAATTCCGGTAGTTCTAGGGTTAAATTTAGAAATTCAAATAGTATTTTTAGGATTTAACACATTGAGGACGGGTCACGTGAATTGAAGTTTTCGGGGATTGATGGAAGAAAATATTCCTGGTACTGGAAATTTTCTAAGGATGAGTAAAGAAGGTGTAATCCAGGCATGCTTACGTCTGATCAGGTTTGCCAGTTTGGCCTCCCTTTTTCGTTAGAGATTTCGAGTTCATACCACAAATAAAATATAGTATTTCATGTTTTATTTAATGAGACATTTAACGATTAAATAAAGAGTAAATTATCTTTTGCAATTTTCGGTGTAAATTTGAAATTTCCGATTAAAACTGGAGGCTAACCCGACAACCCTGCTTCTGATTGGTTGTGAGCAGGTTATAATTTCTAACGACATTTGTAAACGTAAATTTCGTGCTCGTTTTCGAAAAATGACCCGTCCTCAATGTGTTAAGAGCGCACTTCAGTCACGGGAAGAAAGGAAAAAGCAAATGTTAATTCTATGGGGGCGTTATTTTCAAATTTCTTGATTTGATTTTAATATTTTTGAATGGTTTTTTTTTTTTTTTTTTTTTTTTTGCTCAGGATAACTGAGGACGATATACAACCGTTCTAGCTTTTACTTTTCAAATTTGGTTATAGTTTTATATTAGGATAGCCTTAATTTCAGAAAGGTTCCAGCTGGTTCCGAAAGAGAAAGAAATAATAATTAAAAAACAAGTGGGTAAGTGTGATCACAGATCGCACAGAGAGTTTCGTTTAATATTCCTTTCAAAACACTTTATCCTTTTGCAAAATCTGTTAGTCCCACATTTCGCAACCAGGGGGCGCACTCTATTCTACACAAACCTCTATGCGAACGAAACTCCGTTTTACAACCTATCCTTAGATATATTAGTCGAGGGAATCGGGCCTAGCAGCCGAGATAGGTAGGTGCCCCCTGGCGGTAAAAAATAGAACTAAAATATGTAAGTCTATGGTATTCAATATGAAAGAGTGGTCAAAGGGGTGAGGCAAAAGTTTAAAAAGTGCCCCCCGAGTGAAAAGGGGGAAGGATAAAAAATTGCTTAAAATACACAAATTAGAGCACAGAGAGTTAAATATAAGAATTTTTTCGAAATTTTATGATTTGTCATTTGATCGCAAGTGTTTAGCTATAATTATGCAAAATTTCAAGTCTTCAACTTAATTAGGGGCTGAGTTAGAAAAAAAAGCTTAAAATACACAAGTTAGAGCCCAGGGGGTTAAATATGAGATTTTTTCGAAATTTTAGGCTTTGTCGTTTGGTGTGAGGTGTTCAGCTATAAGTATGCAAAATTTTAAGTCTCTAACATAGATAGTTTCTGAGAACGGGCTCTGTGACGGACAGACAGACAGACAGAGGAGCGAGACGAATAGGGTTTCGTCAGATGAACGAAACCCTAAAAACGGAAACCAAGATCGAAAAAGTAAAAAAGAGCTGGTTGTAGATAGTCTTCAGCCATCCTATGCAAAATAATTCTTCAAAAATTTTAAAATCAAAGCGAGAAATTTGAAAATAACGCCCCCATAGACTTAACATTAGCGTTTTCCTTGCGATACTTTATAATTTTTGAAGTAACATTTCTGCAATTCAGACTTGTTATTGTTTATTAAAAAAAAAAAATCAACATTGTAAACTAGTTAAACAATACAAATATTTTAGAGCATGCAAAATTTATTTATTTTTTAAAGTACATAAAAACTCCTTATATTAGTTATTCATGTTGTTGTTAATATAATTGCTTTATTTTCGTAGCGAGTAAGATTCTATGATATATTTTCGACAAAGAATAAATTCTTATTTTTCTTACTGTTAAATTTGTATATTTTCCCTTTTTTCTGAACGATCTGCTTTGGAGAAATAGTAAGTTCAACCAACAAAGTTATTGAATTCTTACATTTTGAAATTCAAATGGCATTTTTTGTATAAAATAAGATTTCTGCGATACATCATAATTTTTCAAACAAAATTTCTACAATTCACACTTGTTATTGTTTATTAAAAAAATATATGAGTGGTTCGCCAATAAGTGGATAATTTGTGCCCCTTGGGATTATATTCTACATTTTAACATTTATATAATTTTAGTTGGCATAAAATATATTCTGTAATGCCTTTCTACAATTTTGAAAATAATTTTTAAGAAAAAACTCTAATTTTTACTCTAATAATATTTTTAATATTCGAATCCTGTCAATATTCAATATATCAATATTCTGTCCTTTGTCCTCCACTTCATGGACTGATCTTCTGGAACAAAATTAAGTGTAATGGCAAACTATTTTTAGAAAGTTTACTATACAAGATAAAAATTTACATCCTAAAGCAGTGATTCCCAGCGTGGGGGCGGGGGGCAATTTCAAATTTGTAACTCATCCATTCGCTGACATTGGATAAGCAATCTTTTAGACTAAAAATAAAAGTAATGCGTGCAAAATTAAAAAAAGTAATATAAAAAAAAGTTTTTATGTTGAATTTAAAGAAAAATCCGAATCAAAAGCTTTAACCCTTAAATGCATGAATTATTCTTTTAGAATTGTGTTTTTTATTTTTGTATTAAGGACTAGACACCAGAAATCTTAAAATAGATTTTTAACTTTATTTAGTAGCATATTTTTGTAACTTTTAGAGGATTAATATTTCTATATAAATATAGTGGTTGTAAAAACTTAATTTATGTATTAAAAATTAAATAAAAAGGTGATGGAAATTTACATCACTATGTGTTTAAGGGTTAAATAAGTTCAACACCAGAATAATTATATTAGAAACCTTTAAAAATTTTAATATACAATTTTTTCTAATTTTTCTGGTTAAAACTCTATTTAACAATTTTCTCAACTTTTCGTTTATTATTTAAATGAGTTTTGTATTTCTTTTTGCAATGCTATAAGAAACTTTTGCTGTCGGAAACTTTTGTATGTGAAACTATATAAGGACAAATCTAAATTTCACTGTCTTCAACATATTTAAAGTAAAAATTATTTTGAATATCTAAACGTGGTACTAACAACTTCATAAAATTTACAAATCTTAAAAAAATAAATATTACAAAACTAAATGTGTAATTCAGGGGTGTCCAACCTTTTTGTCTTCAATTCAGTTGACACCGTTTTTTTTAAATCGTAATTTTGTCCTTTTCAAATTGCAAAAAAACTGTCATTAAACAAACTAATAATTTTCTGTACATAAATACTGGCATCTATCTGGCACGCGTGCCGCAGTTTGGACATCCCTGGTGTAACTATTTATGGTTGTCGAACAGGCGCTCCTACATAGAAAATAAATATAAAACGTATAAAATTTAAATTTTAAATTCAGATAATACATGGCAGTCTATTAATTATAACCGGGAAGGAAAAAAAATGTTTTTGGAGGGGGAATAATGAAAAATTTGATAAAGTTCAGAATCTTGAAATGCTTCTTGTGTGTTTTGTTATCCACAGAAAGAGAAATGTTCACCAACTTATAATAAGTTAAGAACTATAAATTGTGTCAATATTATCAATTTTAATGTTAAATGTAAGAGTCTCTTCAAGCATTTTGTGAAGACAAAAATGCAGACTAAATACCACTTTTGTTGAATATTCAGGTAAGTTGAAAAGACACAACAAAACACTTTTTCGCATAAAAGTGAAGATGTATTATCTCATTTATAGAAGTATCTTAAAATCACATATGTGACAGAAAATTAATATCTTTGATAAGGTAAAAAAATGTAAAATAAATAGTTATTGTTAAGGCTTTGCCAGGTTTCTTTCATGTGAATTGAGTTCACTTTTTAAATAATAAGAGATATATGATGTAGAATGTATGTGTGGGAAGGAGGGGGGGGGGGCAATCGCGATTTTCCGGATGCTTCGGTGGGGCGTGGCTAAAAAAGGTTGGGTACCACTGTTCTAAAGTATAAAATAAAGAATTTTTATTGTAAATTGTAAATAGTTTTATATTTATTCTGGTCAGAGAAATGTTGTTCCCTAGTTTTCATGTCACTACTGTCCCCTTGCGTAAAACTGCTCAGGTGACCATCAGGAGATCAGGTAAATTTTCGAGGACAGTTCCATTTAATAGAAGCAGCAATCTTGATTGCTGAGAAAGTCACATAGTTTAATTATCTAGACTTCAAAAGGAATTACAAGCTGCAAAATAGATAGAAATATAAGAATACGTTTATTACATGTCACTACTGTCCCGTATTTATTTTTTTAGCCCCCGGTACGGTATGCTATTTCTTTCTCCCAGTTTATTTTGTGTATTCCAAAAAATATGTTTCCTTACAGAAGCCAGCCGTAAAACAAAGCAGTACGATTCAATACTCTATAGCAATTTTTTTAAAATTTAAGCATCGCACATTTTTGATTTTTATACCGTCATATTGGAAAAAAAAAGTTCTTTTAAATGCATTTTGTTTGAAAACTGTATCTCCATTTATTCTTGAAATACTAATTTTTTTGTAGTTTTTAGAGCCATTTGCTTAATATTGGCAACGGAAGTAGTCTGTAGAAAGTAAAGGAAAAATAGTTGTAAAATATTAATTATATATTTTTGTTGCCATTTTCTCATAACAACCGAAAGAAAATGTAATTAAAATACGTTCTATTTTGAAAAAAATATAAACGAATGATTTCTGTTAAAACAATGCAGCTATTATAAACTATATTTAAGTATCTATTAACCATTAGATAGCCGTTTTTTTTTTTGTCGATTTTCTTGAATGACGGCATCTTTTTGCTGCATTTGTGCACTATTTCGCGATAGTGATGTGTTATGCATGCTTTACTGCAAATGTTTAAGTGTAGATCGTAAATGTGGAATTTTTAAGCAGGTGCGAATGACCTCATTTTACATAAAATAAAACGTGTGCTTTAACTCTTAAAATTGAAATATGTTTTGTACTGCAGTAGAGTCCTACTTAACTGAGTTATTTTCTTCTGATGGACTGATGGCTTCTATTATTTTGAAACAGCCATTATGAATGAAGTTTTAGGTGAAGATGAAAGAGCAGCAGTAAAAAAGTTAGAACTCTGATTTTCTGGTCAGAATGTGGAAAAAAAGGGCTAAAATGTTTTTTCGAAAAAAAAAAAAAATGTGGCCATTTTTTCCCCCATTCTGACCAGACAATCAGAGTTCTAACTTTTTACGACTGCTTTTTCATCTTCACCTAACACTTCATTTATAATGGCTTTGTCATAATAATAGAAGCCACCAGTCCATCAGAAGAAAATGAAGTAACGGAAATGCCGGGGGCGACACTAAATTCTGATAAAGCAGAATTCTTGTTCTCTAGTTCTTCTTATTGTTTTTAAATATTTATTATTCTATCATAATGTAACATACTTTTGCTTAGTTGAAAGTATCATATTGTAGTCTAACTAGGATTAACTTACTATGAGCAAAGAAGCAATTTTCTTAATTTTGTCACTTCTGTTCGATGAAATTGCATCAAGAAATAATTTCGTTATCCTTTGATTATGGGCCGGAAGTGGCGACTATTTTTATAATTAATTGTACTGCAATTTACAAACAATTTTTTTTTTTTTTTTTTTTTTTTTGTACAATGTCTTGAAAATGTCCTAGTTTAAATATATGAAAGAGATTACTTTTGAAAAAGGGGTACGAATAGAATAAAAAAGAAATTCCTCTGAGACGTATATGTCCGACCCGTGATGAAAGGGTAACTATGCTTTGTTAAGCAACTAGGTTTAGAAGAAGGATTTTTCTTCTAAATGTTTTTTTAACATTTAAATTTACAAAAAATACATTTAACTTAAAAGGGAAAAAATGTAGAATAAAATATAATTCATGGATTTTCTTTTTGTTGATTTTTACTGAATGTTTCTGATACTGTTTCTGATAGTTTGCATCTAAATTCTATTCATATTATTTTATGTGAAATTAACTTTTGTAGGCGCTGATTAATTCTGTTCGTAAAATGTTGAAATAATTGATTGACGCTAGAATTTACAAACGGATTTCTTATGAGAAAAACTAATTTTTCTAAACGTTCATTATAAAAGCAGAATTTTATTAAAATATATTTGGTGTAATTCGGCAGTTTGAAATTGAAATTAATGGGATATACTATTTTGTTGTCCGGAAAGCTCGTACCGCTTCGTGTCCGCTGGTAACTATTTTTATATTCTAGTCCTACCACTATTTAAAAAAATGCGTTTTATAGTATTTTTCCTTTTGCAGATGTATCAAAGTATCGGTGAAATATTCTTATTTTCAAAAATTTGCGAGATGAGTTTAAAAGTAACACGTGAGTTGATAAACAAACTTTTGTAATAACCTTTGACTGTCAAAAACAAACTCCTTCCATTCGTTTGAGGCATTCTGACCCTCCCTCCCTACTCTACGGACATTGCTCCGCCCGACTACTCTTTGTTTCTTTTTCTCAAAAATTATCTTAGCCTAAAAAAATTGACTCCTTGAATGACATAAAAAATGCATCTCGATGAGTATTTTGCCATCAAATCACAAATGTTTTGGAAACAAGGCATTATGAGACTTCTGGACAGAGAATGGTACGTATATAATTTATTAAATGCATAGTAAAATTTAAATTTAAATATTCCGTGTTTCAATTTTCCTTCAAAATCGGCACGAGCTGACCGGACAAATTATTGTATCCCACCTTATTTTAATCAAGATTTACACTTGAAACTTATAAGAAACTTGAACTTATTAAAATATGATATATATGATAATACTTGAAACTTATTACAAACTTATAAGAGAAATAAATTTTACTTTTATAACTTCGGTGGAAAAAAAAAAATTGTAAAATCGCTTTTACTTATTTTGAAGTAAAAATTTTCGCAAATTCCTGTGTAAATTGAACATTACAGTGCACAATTACTTGCCCTTGAAATGGTTAAAAAATGCTTGGAAATACTTATATTTATGACTATAAAAGCTGACAGATGACAAAATGCAAAGCTGCCAACTTTTCAGCGGTTTTGTTTATCCCTTTTTCAGAATAGTAATCATCGATTTACTTAATCATAGAATTTATTCCGTTAAATAAGGTAAAGATTTCTAGTCGATAACAGAGGTAATAAAACAACGGAAAAGTTTGTAGCTGTACTTCACGACTTTTCTGTCAACCCAATATATTCCCTTATATGTGACTAATTAATATTACTAGCTAATTGCAAAATTCGCATGCATTTTTCTTATAACCTGTTAATAAAACGCTACGGATACTTTTAATGTGAAGTTTCAAAACAATATTTTTTACATGCAATCCAAAGGCGGAAAATACTTCATTTAAGTTCCCGCAATTAATATACATAAATAAATATAAGGTGTGTTAAGATATACTTTTTACTTTTAACGTATTGTTACTTATCGAACAAAAAAGTTATCATCATTTCTCATACCGTATATTACGGTGAAAAATTCAGATTTTGATGTAAGAAATTCGATTTAAACTTACATCTCATCATTATACGTTCTTATAAAGGTGAAATATTAAAAAATGAGAAAAGAAAGAGGAGAAAATATATTTCTAATATGATATATATTAGGTCGACTGAAAAGTTCTGACCGTTAATGTTATTTCACTTTTTTAAAATTCAGATTTCTTCATTGGCACCACTTTTTTTGAAATGATAAAATTCCCATTGTTTTCACATTTCACATTAAAATGAAAACGATGGAAACAAAGCGAACAAACTTAATGCTGGAATCGGGCGTAAATTAACACAGTTTCGCCATCTTGTAGACGGGGTGATAATCCACATACGCGGGCTTTTAGTGTGACGTCATATATGACAGGATCACCGCCCCCTGAATACTAGGCCTGAGCGCTGGACCAAAAATGGCGGCTGCCGAAGGCGGATTTTTTTCAGCGTGTGTACGGTCCCTTAAATATTCCTACCAATAAATTTTTGAAGTTTTTTCCGCTTAATTTTTCTGAGAATAAACAAGGTAGAGAAATCTTTTATAAAATACTGGTGTCTACATTTAAGGGACCGTACCTACGCTAAAAAAAATCCGCCTTCGGCAGCCGCCATTTTTGTGTCATTATTGTGTGAGCGCTCAGGCCTAGTATTCAGGGGGCGGTGACAGGATCGAGGCTAACGAGAAAGACAGGCTACCGCGGTGGGTCCGATTCTTCTTTTTTTACAGACCGTTGGAGTCACGTGATGCTCTTTTCGCACACCTTCATTGGTGCATTCGAGCATCACGTCACTCCAGCGGTCTGTAAAAAAAGAAGAATTGGACCCACCGCGGTAGCCTGTCTTTTTCGTTAGCCTCGTGACAGGATAGCTACACTGTTAAAAATATCGTGAAAAATTACCTCTGTTTTTAAAGGCTATCTATTTTCTGACCAATGAGAACGCTCCATAGGCATTTAAGTAGCGTTCTCATTGGTCAGAAAACAGATAGCCTTTATAAACAGAGGTAATTTTTCACGATATTTTTAACAGTGTACCATCTGCGCATTTTTTCTAAATCGTTATTCACTCACGGAACTGAATTTTGTTCACCACATTATTGCAAAATAACGGCGTATCGTCCTGATGCACTACGAAGTTTTCTTCGCCCTGTCAGAATCGGTTCAGCTATTAATCAAAGTGAAAAAAACTTTACAATTTTAGTGGCGTAAAGTAAGAAAGCAGTTAGGCATCTTCCTGTAGTTTAACCCCGTCCGCTACGTGGCGTGCGACCTTGATTGATGTGACCTCTCCTCATGCAGTTACCTCACCCGTTAAGATAGGACGCTTACTTATATCGCTTTGAATGGAAATTTTACCATCAATGAAGAAATATGAATTTTTGAAAAAGTAGGCGTAAAATAACATTATCGGACAGAACTTTCCGGTGGACTTAATACAATGTAACACAAAATACTAAACACGTGATGATCACAATAAAATTCTTTATATGATTACATTCAAAATACTAGTTTTAGTAAAATATATAACAACGGAACTTGTCTATAACGGAATCTGGTCTTAGATGGAAAATTTCGATGTTCACAAGATACATTCGATACAATAATACGCGTAACATGGGAGGGGGGGGGATGTAAACTGGGATTTTTCTTTGCTCCCTTTAAATTCCACTTACACTAAAACCTCTATGTGCGAGCATCTTCATTAAGTGACCACCTCCCTGAACAACCACTTTTTCATCAATAGGTCAGGAGGTCAATATTAATTTTACCTCCATTCAGAGACCATCCCAGATGAACTCCCTCCATGAGCGACCAATTTCATCGAAGAAAATGAAACAAATTTCGTTTTTTGCTGGTCGCTTGAAGAAAGTTTGATTAGAAAAATAATTCCGGAGAACGCATTATTCATCAAACTACTAAACTAAGTTTAGATTTTTTTTAAATTCCGGTTAATTTTTAAAGGTACCCTTTGTGCCTTTTTAGGCAATGAATTTAACTCTGATGACAAATTAAAAATGACAGTCAATAAATTCCCCTGCACCATTCTCTCAGAAACTCTCAAAGAAATAGATAAATTAATGAATTCGTCATTATTTGTTCCCGTTCAAAAGAAATTGCATTTATTTACTGAACTTCGAAAGGACCTGGAAAT
Organism: Maratus speciosus; assembly: GCA_963932465.1. NCBI lineage: Eukaryota > Metazoa > Arthropoda > Arachnida > Araneae > Salticidae > Maratus > Maratus speciosus. The sequence continues at coordinate 217,240,837 of OZ010799.1, read as the reverse complement.
AAATGTTATAAAAGATAAAACCGTTAAATCAAAGCAGACGCCAATGTATTCATTTTTTAAATTCTGTAGTTATTAACTTAATTAACCTTTGTTTTGATACTTAAATTTTTATATTTTTACTAATGTGAAAAATACATTTTAGCAACATTAATTATTACCCTTTTTTCAACATTTAAAATCTATATTTAAACATGACCTCCATTAAGAGACCACCTTTCGGAGCGACCAATTTTTATTGGAACGGAACGTGGTCGCTTTTACTGTATACAGTGGTGGAAAATTGGCGCAGAGGCGGAGCCTATTGACACCACTAAATTTTAGTAGAATTTTTCGTCTTATCTAATGACAGTTTTTATTAAGATGAAGAATACCATAAAATATTAGTGGTGTCAATAGGCTCCTCCTCTGCGCCAATTTTCCACCACTGCTGTATATCTCATGTAGGTTATTTTTATTTCTTTTTTTCAAAGGAGAGGTTGTGCATAATACCGCGAATATACCTATAAACAGAAAAAATGTAGTCTGGCATTACAGCTTTGCATTATACATCGGGAATGTACGACATACACATAGCTGCCAAGTTTTGCGTTTTTTTTCTACCTCAATTTTTTAAGAAAGGAATGTGTGTTATTTAATCATCGAAAACATAGGATTAAATAAGGAAACATTTTCTTATCAAAAATAGTGGTAGGAAAAAAGCATAAAAGTTAGCAGCTATGCATATATATATATATTTCTATGGAAGTATGTAAGACTTTTTCGAACAATGTTTCAACTGAAAAAAAATTAATTTTGCCATATTCAGTCATTTTATAAAAGTCACAAAGAAAAATTTAAGCATGATTAAATTATAATTTAGACAGTCATTTTATCGCGCCTCGAATATATTGCTCGTTTAAGTGCCTCAAAAAAAAAAAAAAAAAAAAAAAAAAAAAAAAAAGAAAAGAAAAAAAAAATAAATAAAAAACTTAGACTTTAACTGCATTTTTCGATTAACTTACGTATAGTTTATAATTAATATAATTATTTACGGTTATTTTACGTAGAAACCTGTAGTATGCCTATAAAATGATACTTTGGAGCTAAATGCAAAAATATTTCTTGTCTATCGCTACCTTTCTTGATTTCAAAATGTTCTCTGTTATACCGAGCATTAGGTTATATCGGGATTTTTTTCTTTTTTTCGTACCTTGGGTATTCGCGACGTAACGAGATGCTGATATGTTGTAAAACTGATTTATTTTGAAACCATGTGATAAACTAATAAATTGGTAATAAGCCGTAGAACTGGTATCTTTTTATAAGACATGATTTCATATAGTTATCATTAAATTTCAATCATTATTGAAAAAGTACTACTCATTTCACACCAATATTCTTTTAGAATATTTTTAAATTTTAATTTCATTTTGGAAGTTTTATTTGATCGTATTAAAAGTCGTACTTGATACATATCAATAAGTAGCTGCTTGTAAAAGCAGTTGAAGTTGAACTAATCAAAATTTTAAACATTTACTTTACTCTAGTAAATCAATCACCGGTTCATATCTAGCAACTATGTCAAACCAAGTATAAAAGTGAACATTGTAGCTCAATCTTGAAATTGGTCGTAGAAAATATGCACCACCATTTGCGCGTTAGTTTGCGAACTGATTCGCGATTTCTATAATATAGCGATAATATGGCTTTTGTTTACAATTAGAAATTGTAATTAATAAGTATGATAATTTATCGTTATTTTATTGCGAAAATTTAAATGTCCATAAAACGTAATATTTTGTTGATAAATATAAAACATTTTCTTTTTTAACACTTTCCAATAAAGTTGAAAGTTGTTTATGCATTCGGTTTGTCTGTCCGTCTGTCCGTCTGTCCATGCTCTAACTCCAGTAAATATACTCGGATTTTCATGCAATTGATAATCTATATTTAGGGCCATCTAACCATGTTTGTTATTGCATATGAAGTATGTGGGATTAATATTTCATTTACAGGGTTACCCAAACGAATTCCATTACATTATGGTATATGCGTAAAAATCGTTTGCAAAGTATTTTAATGACATTACGCTGCTTCAAATGCATTGAAACTGATATCAATCACTGAATTTCACTACAAGATAATTACAACAGAATAGGGTATTCATAGCATTTGTCGTTCATTTACAGGGATACACAAAAGAAATCGGTTACAATACTGTCTTTGAGTAATAATTGCTGAAGTGCGTTTTCAATTTCGGCTTACTCTTTTAAATTTAACTGTTTTAATCATATACAGGGCTGCTCAAAGTATTCGGATAATTTCCCGATTGTAGATGGGAAAAGCTGAAGTTGGGTTCTCAAATGTGTTATGAGTTTCCATATGGTTGAATTATATATGGTATTTTAACTTATTAAACTATGAAGTTTTCTTACATTATTCTGAATGTGTTGGGAAGTGTTTCATAATCTATGCTTGACGCTTGATTTGTCTTTCTTGTTTAAAACTTTCCAACAAAGTTGAAAAGTGTTTATGACTTCGGTTTGTCTGTCTGTCTGTCCGCGCTCTAATTCTCGTAAATGTACTCGGATTGCTGTGAAATTTTGGGATGTTATTGGCGTTTACCATAGCACAATCGCTATTTCAAATGAAGTTTGTAGCATGTTTACTTTATTTACAGGGACAGTCAAAAATATTACGTTACATTACGGCCAACTAGAAAAAATCGTTTAAAATTATCTTTAATGATGTTACACGCATCCAAACATAACAAAATTGATATGCATTTGTAAAGTGCACTAGCATAGTGCAGTAGAATATGCGGTGTAAAGAATACCTATTATTCATTTATAGGGCCACACAAAAGAATTCCGTTACATAATGATATAGAGGCGGGGGGTATTGTTTGTGGCCTATTTTAATTACGTTAAACTGTTTCATATATAATGAAATTGATATATGTCGCTGAGGTTTCCTATAACTTATTTCATGTATGATACGAAGTGCATAGCATTTACATGGACACACAAAATATTTCAGGTACTATATTGTATCAGAAGTACTGTACATTAACTGTGATTGCTGGAAATGCATTTTAATTATGATATGCGCGTTTATGTTTCACTGTATTTACGTATATTATATGGTGTGTATAAATGGTATAATTCATATACAGAGCTATACAAAAGAATTCGTAAGGGCTACTGGGCATGAGCGCAAATTGCTTAAAGGTGGTTTTAAAATGAATTATGCAGTTTTACGCTGAACTGCATTTAGTTTATTAAGAAATGTTTGTACAATATAGATAAAATGATATACAGGGTGACGCAAAGAATTAGATACATGAAGGCTATGGATGATAATTTCTGGAAATATGATTTCAGTAGTTTTAAGAGTGTTTTAGTTTGAATTAAATTTTAACTAAATAGTGGTGCGTAATAAAGGCACTAACTAAATTACAGGGCCATACAAAAGTATTAAAGTATTTTATTCCAGTATATAGTATATGTATCAAAATATAGATCAAATACAGGGCTGTTCAAAAGAATTGGAATACATAAATGGCTATTTACGGTAACTGCTGAAATCAGTTTTTTAAATATTTACTTAGTTATCTTCTTTACCTTATTTCCCTAAATAACGAAGTTTTGTTAAAGCTTTCAGGGAGTGCTGGAAATTGTTTCATATTCTGTGCCGTACGCATGATTTTTATTTCTTGTTTCTATTATGATTGGTCTTAAATTTTAAATGCGCTGTATTATTGCTCTAAATTGGATATATCAAGGGGCTAACGCATCTGGCATCTGGCATAACGCATTTTGACGCATCTGGGGATTCAGGAGATTTTACGTGCTTAAATACCAGAAATTTCTTAAAGTGTCGGACGCTATACATGGAAACAGGTTTTTTTATTATTATTATTTTTTTTTTTTATTAAACGAGGCAAATATTTCTTTACGAAAATTCTGATAAAAGGTGCTTGAAAGTCCTTTAAGCGTACGAACCTGTAATACATTATAATCGTTAATTTTATAAAAATAATACCGTATATTAACTCTTAATTGCATAGTGATGTAAATTTCCATCACCTTTTTATTTAATTTTTAATACATAAATTAAGTTCTTACAGCCACTATATTTATATAGAAATATTAATCTTGTAAAAAGTACATTTTTATGCTACTAAATACAGTTAAAAATCTATCTTAAGATTTCTGGTGTCAAATACTTAATATAAAAATAAAATACACAATTCTAAAAGAATAATTCATGCAATTAAGGGTTAAAACATGTGCGTTATCCACATTAGGAGTATTTATGTGTATTTTAATTGCCTAAAATCTTATTTATAAACGTTTTTGTTATGTTAAAAATTATTTTTAACTTTTGCAGGCAATTGCACGACGACGGCGATTTACATCAATACATTAAAATGTATTCTATATATAATCAAATTCAACTTTCACTAGACTAGATTTTAAATGATAACAAATATTTACATATAAACAAAATTTCGATATACTTATACAATTATAGGAAAACATATAATTTTATTATTATAATGTGTAATTTGTTTTAAATTTAACTTACATTGAGGTACTTATTTAATCCATATCAAAATTATGTATGTCTATATAAAAATATTTAATTAAAAAAAATTAATGTTACGTCAAGTAAATAAGAAGGTCAAATTTGTCAAGTTAAAAGTATCTGATAGTGATTATTATTGTTTTCCTAAATTATTCTTCATATTATAATATGAGATTTAAAAAAATAATTTTATTTGTACTATTTGTAATATGAATACAAATATACAGGATGTCCATAAAAGAATCATCCAGTTTCAATAGTATGCTATAACAGTTTAATTTAAACTAGATTTACAACAAATGATGCATCAAATTGAAGGTGAACTAACCTAGTTCACAAACGTTCAATGTGTGCACTTTTAGTTATACGCACACATCCAACGTAAAGTGCAATACTTCTCACACGTCGGTTAACAAATCCAGAGTAATGGAAGCAACAGCCTCTTCAGTTCTATTTCTTCTCAAACCTGGAAAATCATTAGGTTGCGGCGGAACGTAGACACAATCGTTTACAAAGTCGTAAAGGAAAAAATCGCATGGCTCTAACCGTTGTTAAAATTTAGGACTAGCCATCAGGCCCTGACTATCACACGGACACTCGGCGCCCATAATTTTAAGTATCGGATTTACCACAAGTTAATTAGTTTGGGAGAAAAAAAAAGGAAATCTGCAAATAAACGGAATTTATTTTACATTTTTATGTGTACAAAAAAAAAAAAAAAAAAAAAAAAAACTATGTACTTTATTGTAAATCTGATACTTAGTTTTATCAAATAGACCATAAGGAACAACGAAAAAAATAATTTGAGTGAATTGAAAAATATACATAAAAGTTTTATCAATTTGAATATACTAATTCGTCGAAAAAACACAAACTGAACAGAACCGGTAACTGAACTGGTAAGTTAGATTTTTTTCACCAATTCAACTTCCATTGTAAAAATTAATGTTCCATAAACGCTAATACTTTAAAATATCTATCCAAAGTTTAAAAACGTTACACTTTTGCCGCATTTTATGGTTCGAATTTGTTATGATGTTATAAGTACCATAAAAAATTATCGTTTCTCTATGCATAATTATATGTATCTAGACATACTTCTTTATTCTCATTTTCTTTTTTAAAACTTAATGTAAATTAGTGTAATTAATTAAGAATTGAAAGAAATAATCTTAGATAAAAGCTCCTCCTTTAATATTATATGCAAAAAACATGATCATATTACCGCATATATATGCTTCGATGTAATGTTTTTATATTTATTAGGATGCTAAGCATAAGATATAAAATGATCATTTCTGTGTGCATGATTACATGTATCTAAATATAAGTTTGAATTTTTCCTTGCTTTTTCATAATTTAATGTCAATTATTGTGATTAATTCAGTATTGTAAAAAATAACGTTTCACAAAAGTTCATTCTTTAAAATTATATCCATGCAAAGTTAGAAAACATGATACTATTACCGAATTTATATGCTTTGATATATGTTTTACTATTTAATAATGATGCTAAGCATACGGTATATAATGAGCTCTGTGCGTAATTTACATGTACCTAGACCTATGTCTTTATTCTTCCCTTTTTAAAAATAATGTAATGTTAATTATTTCAATCAATTACATATTGTAACAGATAACATTACATAAAACCTCATGTTTTAAAATGATATCCAAGGAAAATTTGGAAACATGATCCTATAACTTTATTTATATGATTCGATGATTTTGCTATTTGTTAACCCATTAACCGCCAAAACTATTACGATAGAAATTTTCAAATTTCTTGTTGAAAGTAGTTTCCCACCACAAATTCAGTAAAGTAAATTTCGCTTTACTAAAATATCAAAATTCCTGCCAATAAATAAGACATTTTTTTTAAATCTAAAATAGTGGTGCAAATGTAATTAATTCATTGCATGAGCAATTATTTTGACTGTTGCGTGAACGCAACGTCAGCGGTTAATGGGTTAAGATGCTATGCGTACATAAAAAAAAATAATCGTTTCTCTATCCATAATTACATATATCTAGGAATAAGTCTTTATTCGTCCCCCTTTTCTCAAAATTTATTGTCAATTATTTTAATTAAGTATCATAAGAAATAACGTTATTCAAAAGCTCATGCCTTAAAATCATATTCGAGGAATGTTTAGAAACGTGCTTTTGTTACTGAATTTATATGTTTCTATATATATTTGCAATTTGTTATGAGCTATGAAAACAATATAAAAAGAGCGTTTCTCTGTGTATAATTCAGTGTATCTAGAAATAAGTCTTTCCATCTTTCGTAAAGTTTAATGCTAATTATTGCAATTAAGTATTGTATGAAACAACATTAGTTAAAAGTTCATGCTTTAAACTCTTATTCAAGGAAAGTTTTGAAACAGAATTCTATTGCTACATTTATATGTTTCGATATATGTTTTGAAATTTGTTATGATGTTATGAAAACGATAAAAAATGAGCGTTTCTCTCTGTATAATTCCATATATCTAGACATAAGTCCTTAGTCTTTCATTCTTTCTTAAAATTTAATGCTAATTATTGTAATTAAGTATTGTAAGAAATAATATTAGTTAACTACCTGTTCTTTAAAATCGTATTCGTGGAAAGTTTAGAAACATAATTCTATTACTGAATTTATATGTTTCGATATATGTTTTGCTATTTGTTACGATGCTATGAAAATGATATAAAATGAACGTTTCTCTCTGTATAATTCCGTATATCTAGGCATAAATCTTTTAGTCTTTCCCTCGTTCTCAAAGTTTAATGTTGATTATTGTAATTAAGTATTATAAGAAATAACATTAATGCTCATGCTTTAAAATGTTATCCTTTCAAAATTTAGAAATATGATCCCATTACCGAATTCATATACTTCGATGTATGTTTTGCTATTTTTTAAGTTACTATGCGTACAATATAAAATAATAGTTTTTCTATGTATAATTACATATATCTAGGCATAAGTCTTTATTCGTCCCTTCTTTCTCAAAATTTATTGTCAATTATTGTAATTAAATATTATAAGAATTAACGTTATTTAAAAGCTTGAATCCATGGTTTAAAATCATATTCGAGGAATGCTTATAAATACGATTCTATTACTGAATTTATATGTTTCGATATACGATTTGCAATTTATTATGATGCTATGAAAATGATATAAAATGAGCATTTCTTTTTCTATAATCCCGTGTATCTGGACATCAATCTTTAGTCTTTCCTTCTATTAAAATGATACCATAATAAAGCCAACTACACTATTTTATAAAACTGGTGGAAATCAAACAATCTGAATAAAAGCAACAGCCCGTGAATATCAATGGCGCGAGAATTAAGGGGTTAATGTTAATTATTGTAATTAACCCTTAAATGCACGATTTTTTATTTTGTTTCGAAAACATTATGTATGATTCTCTGAAAGGTGTATTACAAAGGAAAAATAATGAAAAAAAAAAAATCAGAGGTACATTTTTCATATAATACGTCACTCTTTTCTTCTGTTTCACATCCGCAACACACGTAAAAACTACTGTCGTGTGGCTTTTTTACGCAAAAATATTGCAAATTAGTAAATATTTTAATAAGTATGTCTCGAAATACCTTATTTTACATAATTATTTATTTTATAACTAGGGGGCTCGGCCCCCTACGAGCTACGCTCGCCAACCCCCGTCCAGACATCGCAGGCTCTAAATGCACGCTAATGTGAGCGGCTTTAAAAAGATTTCGAACGATTGAATTATAATTTAAAAAACAGTGGCGATCTCCCTATAAACGGATTTCTATTCATTTCTCTTTGATTGGGGGAAATTTTAACGCCAAATCCGCTGCGGTACTTACTTGATTATCCCGTCGACTAATTTCGCCAAATTATATAAATCGCCAAACCACTCGCCAAATTATAAAAATTGACATAATTTTTATTTTAAATAACGAAAGAACAAATAAATTAGTACAACATTAATAAAAATACAAATAAAACGTCGAAATAAAAATAACTTGATGACGTAGACACGTGTAACAACATTTCAAAATAAGCTAATATAAAAGGAATTAAGTAAACATAATCTTTGTCTCTCGGTATTTTTTAACAAAGCGAATTTAAATGAGACATTTTAAATTAATCGTTTTTAATCTGACGTAATTTTGACCAAACTATTCTTTCTCTGTTTAATATTCACGTGAAATACTTGTGTTAGAAATGAAATATTATTTGCGCTTTCCTAAGAAAAATAGTTGAAAAGTATCCTCTCAAAATATCAAGTAAATGTCTAGCGCAATTTCTAAATTTAAACCGTTTTGCAATATTATTTTGTGTTCATTTTATGTAATAACTGTAATGTGACGTAAATATGACGTAATTTCTCCTATTTAAGACTTCTAACGCATGTTGATAAATTTATTATTTTACAAATTCCTTTCTCTCTTAAAATTCACGCGTAATTATAGTTTTTATGACGTAATTTTTAATAAGTTCCTGCTTTTTGTACATAATTATTTAATTCTAATTCCAAATGTTTTACAATAGTCACGTGTAAATAATTTTTTTAATTTATTATACGTATAAATATATATATATATATTTTTTAAGCAAACATTATTGTTTCCGCTGTTTATACAGTTGGCAACAGTTTAAATTAATATCACTTTCTAAAATCTGTAAAAAATATCTCTAGAAATGCTGAAAATTTGAATTTAAAATAGAAATAAAACCTCACAAAACTAGCCAAATTAAAAAAAAAAAAAATACAATCTGCACACCGGGAACTTCAAACGTATAAAATGATCTAACAAATGATTAAATTCCCATGAATAGTTTTTGCTCCTATAAAACTTTTTTAGTGGAACGATTTTGTCCAACTTTAGCATTAAATATGTCTTTAAATAATTCTTCGATTTGAAAACTGTCTGCATCAGCGTGTTTATCAAACATTTCCGTATAATACTACCGATTTTCATATTTCTTTATGCATTATTTTTCTTAATATTAACGAAGAAAGACCTCCGGTCGCAAAAAATTCAAAACCGGCGGCGGCGGTGACAGCGGTAGTTACTTTTTTTTAGAATAGAGAGAAACTTAATGTTTAATCCTTGAATTCCCATGATGGAATAAGTTCTAGAAATTATATACACCAGAGAATCTGACTTCACACCAGAAAGTTTCAATGGTTAATTTCACTTTATTTAAATACGGAATGTTTGCTATTAATAAAAAAAAAATATTGCTATTTTAATTTTCTGGTATGAATTAGGTAATTAGGAAAATATCTATTTGAATTGAAAACACTGTTGTTTGCATATATGCAAAGCTGCGCACTCAAGAGTTAAGTATTGTAAGAAAAAACGTTAGATAAAAGCCATAGATGCCGACATCTCTTAACCCCTTGGGGACGAGCGGCACGTATACGTGCCGCATGAAGCGCTCAGAATCCTTGTTTTTCCTCACCAGTAAAATTTTACTGTAAAATTTGCCTTATTTAATCAGCGCATTTTCTCGATTCAAGAAGACACAAATTTCTGTTTTTAAAAAACGGTGACAAAAGATTAAAAATTTCGTAAAAGGCTCCCGTCCCGAAGGGGTTAATTATTCCGGAGTCTGATCCAAGACAAGCATATTTTAAACCGGAAAAAATATATAAGGAACTGTGTCTTCTTTTGATAAGGTACATTTAGCTTTCTTTTGAAATTCTTGATTAAATAAAATTTACGGTTGAAAACATTTTCGTCTTGTATCGGACCCCGGAATAATTAAGAGATATTGGCATCTACGTAAAAGCTCATGTGTTAGAATGTTATTCGTAAAAAGTTTAGAAGCATAACTAACATGTACCTAAACATGTATCTTTTTTATAATTTTGTGTCAATTATTTCTATTAATTGGAAACATGATCCAAAAACCTCATTTGTATGCTGCGTTGTATGTTTTATTATTTGTTAAGATTCTATGCGTAAGTAAAGCGTAAGCAATAAAAAGTTATTTTTTTTTTCTATGAATTTGGGAACATTTGGGCATCAGTCTTATTTTCCCCCTTCTTTCTCAAAGTTTATTGCCTATTATTGTAATTAAGTATTATAAGAAATAACGTTAGTTTATTTCTTATGTTAGCTCGTGTTTTAAAATGTTGAGAAGTTTGAAAGTTTAGAATCATGATCCTATTTATTACCGAGCTATTTGTTATGATTCTATTCGCACGATATAAAATGGCCGTTTCTCTATAAACTAGCCGCCCTTGGCGACCAGTTTGGTCTGCGTTAGATGTGTGCTAAGCATTGTACCATGTTACTTTTATCAGTGGTGGAAAATTGGCGCAGAGGCGGAGCTTATTGACACCACTAAATTTTTATGGTATTATTCAGTTTAATAAAAACTCAGAAATTTGATCATTAGATAAGAGGCAAAATACTGCTATAATTTAGTGGTGTCAATAGGCTCCGCCTCTGCGCCAATTTTCCACCACTGCTTTTATCCAAAATTTAATTTACTTTCTCAATACTTCGCCAAATCAGAAGTTTCTAGTAGAGAAATCAAGAACTCCGTATTTTTATGGGTACTACTTGGTTATCCCGTCGACAAAAAATATATCGCCAAACTATAAGATTAAATATCAATAATGGTTGATGGTAAATGTCATATTTGCTTGTTTTTAAGCAAGTTACACGTGTTTACGTCATCAAGTTATTTTTATTTCGACGTTTTATTTGTATTTTTATTAATGCTATACTAATTTATTTGTTCTTTCGCTATTTAAAATAAAAATTATGTCAATTTGTATAATTTGGCGAGTGGTTTGGCGATTTATATAATTTGGTGAAATGGGTCGACGGTATAACTAAGTAGTACCTTTTTATGCTAGCCAGGCGCAAGTGATAAATCATCAAACATTGTCTTTCCAATCGTATTTTTTCATATTTCATTAAATTCATCTAAAATATAATAATTTCACTCATTTTATTTAAAATATGTAATTTTAATTTGAAATTCATGACTTTCACTTTTTCTTTCCCTTTTTTAAGAAAAAGAAAAGAAAAGAAAAATAACAAATAATACCAAAAACCATGACTTTTAATTTCAATATCAAAGCATTGTTTTAATTTAACACGCGAAAAATAAAAAATGTAAAAAATGGTGACCTAGCATATAAAAAGCGAAGCGGTCATCCCGGAACTATTGATGACAGTCACATGACTTAGGCTATTATTATAGAGATAATTACATGTTCCTAAATGTAAGTCTTTATTATTCCCGTCTCTTTTATAATTTAATGTCAATGATTGCAATTAATCGAGTATTGTAAGAAATAACGTTAAATAAAATCTCATGCTTTAAATATTTAATTTAAATAATTTAATAAAATCATGCTATAAATATTTATGCAAAGTTTAGAAACAAAATCATGTTCCTGCATTTATTCGAAATTGCTTGAAGAAATTTATGCATTGCTTAGTTATATATTTTTATATTTGTTATGATGCTTTGCGTACGATATAAAATGATAGTTTCGCTGTGAATAATTACATGTTCCTTGACGTAAGTCTTTTTTCTTCCCATCTCTTTTATAATTTAATGTCAATGATTGGAATTAATTAAATATTGTAAGAAATGATATCGAATAAAAGAACATGCTTTAAAATTATACCCATGCAAAGTTTAGAAACATAATCCTATTACTGCATTTATATGCTTCGATATATTTTTTGCTATTTGTTCCGATACTATTCGTACGATATAAAACGACTGTTTCTCTGTGAATAATTACATATTCCTAGACATAAGTCTTTATTCTTCTCATCTCTTTTATAATTTAATGTCAATGATTGTAATTAACCCTAGATCTACCGGGAATTTTATTCAAGTTTTAATAAAACGTTCTACACCAGAATTTTTATTTAAAACTATTTAACTTATTTATTTACCTTATTTTTGTCTGGTTTATATACTTAGTTTATTTTAAAGAAAATTCTGGTTTGAATGAATATTTTGCATGTACCTGTCGGGTCCAATGGACCCGTCTGGTAGACGGAGGGTTAATTAAATATTGTAAGAAATAACGTGAAATAACAGATCATGCTTTAAAATTATATCCATGCAAAGTTTAGAAACATAATCCTCTTATTGCATTTATATGCTTCAATATATTTTTTTGCTATTTGTTATGATGCTATGCGTACGATATAAAACGACAGTTTCTCTATGAATATTTATATGTTCCTAGACGTAAGTCTTTATTCTTCCAATCTCTTTTATAATTTAATGTCATTGATTGTAATTAAGTATTTTAAGAAATTACGTTAAATAAAAGCTCATGCTTAAAAATTATATCCAATCAAAGTTTAGAAACATAATCCTATTACTGCATTTATATGCTTCGATACATTTTTTGCTATTTGTTATGATGCTATGCGTACGATACAAACTTATCAATTCTCTGTGAATAACTAAATGTTCCTAGAGGCAAGTCTTTATTATTTTTATCTCTTTGATAATTTAATGTCATTGATTGTAATTAATTAAGTATTTTAAGAAATGACGTTAAATAAAAGCACATGCTTAAAAAATATATATCCATGCAAAGTTTAGAAACATAATCCTTACTGCATTTAAATGCTTCGATATATTTTTTTGCTGTTTGTTACGATATACTACATAAAAGGATAGTTTCTGTGTAAATAATTACATCTTCCTGCACGTAAATCTTTATTCTCCCCCATCTTTTTTATACTTTAATGTCACTGATTGTAATTAATCAAGTATTGTAAGAAATAATGATAAATAAAAGCTCGCACTTTAAAATTATATCTATGCAAAGTTTATAAATATAATCCTATTACTGCATTTATATGCTTCGATATATATTTTGCTAACTGTGTTGATTCTATTTGTTCGATATGAAATCACGGTTTCTCAACGAATAAATCAACATGAACCTAGACATAAGTCTTTATTAAGAGTAAGACTTGCCAGTTATGTATTTAATTTGATATTTATAGAATTACCGATAAGTATATCGATAAGTAATAGCGATGAGGAAAAAAAATAACGACACATTTAATATCGATACGGAAACATGCGCACTCAACTTAAGCGACTCAAAACACTGCGCACTCAATATTTCGGAAGCCATTGTCATGTTTCGAATAGGTAAGAATAAGATTTAACTCTTTTTTCAAGTTGTATTACATAACTTAGTACAGATCTTTTACAAGTTTTATTTAGAAATTGTGCTAGATAAATACTGATGCTTTTAATTTAGAATCATACAAAGTTTAGCAACGTATTGCCGCATTTGGATACTTATATTTTGCTTTTTTTTAAAATGATTAATTATATCCGACACGAATTGTTTTTTTATGTGTACGTATGAGCACAGTTAACAGATGGAAAATACACACATCGTGTACTGTCTAGACATAAGTTTTTTTTTTTAATTTCATCCTTTCACTTAGGAATTTTTGTTATATATTTACATAATAAAATAACAGATTGGTTTGAAAGAGTTTATATAAGTTAAGCATAAAAATTTTCAGCCTTACATTTTCTGAACAATGTGCAAACTCATCGCAGTTAAATATTGTTCATCTTGAGTTGTCGGAAGACACCGTGTTTTATTTAAGTATTGTGTAAAATCTGATTCCTAAATATGTAAATGTTAATTTCATTAAACATAATTTTTAATATATGTACTACAGTGCGAAATATTTCCTTTGCGCGTTCTGCATGTCAATATCTTATGTATGATTTTATTTTCGATTTTATTTTATTTCTTTTCTGAAGGTCATTAACTCCACTTCAATTGTAATTTAATTTTTGCTTTTAAATTACCCAAATAGTTAAAAAATGAAATTGTTAGGAAAATGAAAAAATATATATTTTTAAGATATTAAGGGGGCACAGGACCTTTAAACCATAAAAAAATCGGTTTTCGGTTTTTGTATTATTCTGAAATTAAAATAAAAAAAATTCAACAATATACAAAAAACCCCATTCAAAAATCTGCATTATTTCTTGAGTTATAATCATTTATAATGAAATCGTGAGTATAATGGAAGGTGCGTAGATAGTGAAAATTTAAAACGCGTTTTCTAGGATTAGTAAATTTGGAGTTTGGACGCACTGTTACTTTCAAACTATGTAAGCTACAGATTTTAAAAAATTAACCAAATGTGCGTTTTCCTTACACTCTACATGCTAAAACCAAAACAATTCAAACATTTTGGTTATTTATTTTTTTGCTCTTGAAAAACTTGAATTTTTATTTGAAATTTTTGAATTTTCTTATAATTTGTGCTAAAATTAAATTTTAAACAAAACTTTTCATGTATATTTTGGTTTTAATTCAGAATTAGGTGTATTAGCATCCGGTCCGGTATGCTATTTCTTTCTCCCAGCTTATTTTGTGTCCAAAAAATAACGTTAGTTTACCAAGGTTAGCTCTAAAACAAATCATTACGATTAAATACTCTTTAGCAATTTTTTAAACTTCTAAGCATCGCACACTTTCAGTTCTTATACCGTCGTATTGGGAAAAAAAAAATGTTCTTTTAAATGCACTTTGTTTGAAAACTGTATCTCCATTTGTTTTTGAAATATTAATTTTTTTGTAGTTTTTGGAGCCATTTGCTTAATATTGGCAACGGCGTTTTATCTATTTCTGTAGAAAGCAAAGGAAAAATATTTTTAAAATAGTAATTATATATTTTTGTTGCCATTTTCTCATAACAGCCGAAAGAAAATGTAATTAAAATACGTGCTATTTTGAAAAAAATATATAAATTAATGATTTCTGTTAAAACAATGGAGCTATTATATACTATATTTAATTGTAAGTATCTATGAATCATTAGATAGCCGTTTTTTTTTTTTTTTCGATTTTCTTGAATGACGATATCTTTTTGCTGTATTTGTGCATTATTTCGCGATAGTGATGTACTATGCATGCTTTACTGTCGGTCTGTGAAATTCTTAAGCGGATGCGAATGACGTCATTTTACATAAAATAAAACGTGTGCTTTAAGTCTTAAAATTTAAATATGTTTTGTACTGCAGTAAAGTCCCGCTTAACCGAGTTATTTTCTTCTGATGGACAGGTGGCTTCTATTATTATGAAACAGACATTATAAATGAAGTGTAAGGTGAAGATGAAAGAGCAGCCGTAAAAAACAATTATGGCCATTTCTTCCCCCCATTCTGACCAGAAAATCAGAGTTCTAACTTTTTAAGGTTGCTCTTTCATCTTCACCTAACACTTCATTTATAATGGCTGTTTCATAATAATAGAAGCCATCAGTCCATCAGAAGAAAATGAAGTAATGGAAATGCCGGAGGCGACACTAAATTCTGATAAAGCAGAATTCCTGTTTTCTAGTTATTATTCTACTGTGTTTAAAAATTGTTTTCTATATGCATAATTTAGAGTTTTATCATGCGCGCAGCACCTAATGATTTTAATTCACGCATTAATGAGATGAATTTTGAAATTCAAATATCAATTTTGTATATACAACATTTTTTTTTATGGATGATATAGCTGAGAGTATATTATACTTTAGGCAGAAAGGGGGAAAACAGATTTTAATCGCAAATTATTTGTGTTTTGGAACTTTGAAAAAGACGATGTTTTTGATCGTTTCGACAAACTCAAAGGTCCTGCGCCCCCTTATCTTGACAGTTTAGAAAAAAAAATGAAATTTTAACAGACTTGATTATTTACCTTATACTAATGATATTTATATATCTACCCTAGTAAACAATGTTGCCAGTGGGTTCTTTTTTTTTAATTCAGATTTCTTGATTGGCACCACTTTTTTGAAACGGTAAAATTCCCTTTGTTTTTTCCTTGATTAATATGCAATTAAATAAGGCGAGTTTACCATTTCAAAAAAAGTGGTGTCAATAAAGAAATCTGAATTAAAAAAGTAGCCCATCTGGCAACACTGCTAGTAAAATCCGTGCGCGTATCTATGTAACCTCAAAAACTCGGAAACCACCGGGCGCAGGGTTACGAAATTTGGCATACGGGTTCCTGGTAGGGGCCCATGAATGATTGGGGGGGGGGGGGGGAATTCGAAAAAAAATGACAAATTTTTTTTAATGTTTTTGATGAATTTTTGGCTTTTTTTATGTTCAATCTGTAATCGCGCGAGTCCTAAGCACTGTCAGATAGATATACGTATTACGTACGCCACGTTGCAATACTAAGAAGCTCTAGCGGGTATTACGATTATAATTTTACCCCACATGCAAATAATTAGAGATTATTTAATTGCGCTCAATTATTACTTTTTTTAAAAAATAAAGAAAAATATTTTATCAGAAACATCAGCAAAACTTTTTATTCTATTTATCCCCGCATTCCAAAGATATCATTTTAGCGTCTGCTGCCATAGCAACATGATAACTTAAATTACATTTTTAAAAAATGCACAGTAGCAGAAAAATATTTTTCTAAATTAAAAAGCTATTTTTAATTTTGGTTTTAGAATTAAATTCATGAACTCCCGTGCGTAGAACGGGATAAGCAGCTAGTTATAATAATATTTTTTTAAGACATATGTCAAGGTGAACATAAGCATATTCAAAATGACATATAAATATAAAAATGTTAAGGGAAAAAAACTAAACCTTTGGTGCCACAATATATTAAGGATTATGGCCTACAGTACCTAGCCCCGTTTTTTTTAAATGGGTCCTGAGGTGTTAATATAGCATATGACCAGGTCAGGTGGTCAGTCTTACTCAGGATCCCCAATTCCAAAAACTGATCGACCCGTAATGGATGAAAAGATGAGCGAACCTTTCCCCAGGGCTGCGGAGACGGAGTCGGAATCAAGCCTATTTTTGAGCGAAAGAGTCGGAGTTGGAGTCGTTCATTTTACAAGCAGGTCTGCATTGTCGGAATGGGAGTCGGCCTATTTTTTGAGCGAAAGAGTCGGAGTCGGAGTCGTCCATTTTTTCCACCGACTCCGCAGCTCTGCCTTTCCCAGTCCGCAGTTCGGTTGCCAGATTTGCCTTTTTAAGACTTTCCAACATTGAAAAGTGTTTATGCATTCGGTTTGAATGTTTGCGTGACCGTCTGTCCACACTCTAACTCCCGTAAATATACCCGGATTTTCATGGAATTGATAAAGGTTATTTAGGGTCACCAAAGCATGTTTGGTATTGTATATGAAGTATGTAGGATTAATAGTTCATTTACAGGGGCACTCAAAAGTATTCCATTACATTTTGGTATTCAAATTGGTAATTCAATATGAAAAACCTTCCTTGGCATAAAAAATAAGGGAAAGTGGGTGGGGGGACTCATACCTTTTTATACCTTATCCACTTTAGGGGCAGTGGTCTATATTATATCCCACCTAATTTTAATGAAGATTCTTTCCAGAAACTTTTCATTAAATGTTAATTTTTAAACTTTGGTGGAAAAAAGGTAAAAAAGTTGCTTTTCCTCATTTTGAAGCAATTTCTTAAATTCCGGCGTAAGTTCACTTGAAAGGGTTAATGTATTGACTCTTGAAGTCAGAATTTTCAACTGAATGTAAATTGCGCACATACTCTGCACTTATCCGTGTACCATAATATCATTTTATTTTAACGATTTAATTTGTTCATCACATGTTTTACAAATAAATGATTATTTATGAAAAGTCAACTCATCGGATTTTACCCCAACAGAATGAGTGTCGCTAAGCAAATTTGAAAATTGCACGCAGAAATACTAGCAGCAGTTTCGTTCTGCGAAATAAATCCTTATTATATGTGCTACAGACAGAAATATAAAAAGTTTCAATGACCTTGAGTATGTTCATATTTAAGGATTTTGAAAGATAAGAAACATAAAAAAAAGGAAAAAAAAATACTCCAACGTAAAAAAGACACAAATGCAGTGTGGAGATACTCTAACAACTGTTTCTTTTCCTTGATTAGAGCTAAATATGTCATCCATTATCCGCTACAGGGCTGCTCAAAATGAGTCAAACTGAGGTATTCAGTTTTCACCGGACTATACTGTTTTACCCTACATTCCCCTGCATAGTTGTCAACTCCCCAGTTTTTTAGTACCACTATTAAAGAAAAAAAAATTCTCTTTATATAATTAGAGAATTCTGCATTTAAATAAAGCAAACATTTCTATTTAGAAAAGCTGGCACTCGAAAATCGGAAGAATTGACAACAGTGCAAATATATTTAACCCCTTCGGGATCGGCGCCTTTTACACAATTTTTATTCAGTTAGCACCACTTAAAAAAAAAAAAAAGTTACCTTTACTTAAATAATCACGAAAATGCTCTAATTAAAGAAAGACAATATTAATTTTGTTTTTTCTAGTGCGAAAAACGAGTCCTGTATGCTCTTTTTGAGGGTACATATATGCACCCGTGGTTGCGAACGAGTTAAGGGGACGTACAACTCTTAAAATCTTTAAAAAATCGATATTTTGTTTTATTTATTGAACACATACATCAGACTTGTGTGCTTGACACCAGGGCCCGCTTATAAGTCATCGTCGGTATACAGGGACGAGATAGCACAAGGAAATTTACAATACCAGAGAATTACATCCTGGGGGCTCCACAAAGTATGTGCAACGGAACCGGCGGGGTTCGAACCCGCCCCCACCTACGCTCTCAAGCGATTAGCGGCGTTGTGTCTTATCCACTCAGCCACGGTGGGCCCATATTTTGTTATTTAATTCATTTGACAGCTGATGTCTTTCTGAACAATTTGCCGCAAACTGAATTAACCCTAGAACTACCGGAAATTTTACTCAAGTTTTATAAAAAACATTCTACACCAGAATTTTTACTTAAAACTATTTAATTTGTTTATTTAACTTATTATTGTCTGATTTATACATTTAGTTTGTTTTGAAGAAATTTCTGGTTTGAATAAATATTTTGAATGTGCATGTCGGGTCCATTGGACCCTTCTGGTAGACAGAGGGTTAAAACATTTGTAAAATTGAGCTCCTTATAGTAAAAAAATAAATAAATAAATAAATTAGCCTTACTCTGTTCCAAGCGAAAGATTTACGTTTAAACTGATTTTTCTCAAAATCGATATTTTTGTTCTTGCGCGCACGATAACTCCAAATGTATTAAAGGATGATGTGTATGATTCGAAACTTTACATTTATCTTTACTAGATCATTTTCTTCAAATTTAATTAAAATCAATGAAATTAAACAAAAATTATTGAATGTATAGGTATTCGAGTGACAAAATGTATCAAAATGTTCATATTTTCATTTGGAAAATCAAAAAACTTTAGAATTTTTTTTGCTTATTCATTAGATTTTAGTCCATTTTATTTTTGTAATATTCTTAAAGTTATATTAAAAGTTTCAAAGTTCTAGAGAGTATAGATATTTTAAAATCATGTCCGCAAGCTATATACATTATCATTATTTAAAAAAAAAATGCATTAAGGAATAATTATTATCAATAAATTATAGAGTGTTTAACGCAAATTTAATATTATATTGCATGGAGAACATATTATAGTACTAAAAAAACTGGAATGATTAGGGCAAAAATGAGTGCATTTGTCTTCAAAATCCAATTTTTCATTTGTTTAAAGGGTCGCATGTCCCCTTTATAGAAATCAATATTCCTTGATTACCAAATTTCTTGATTGCTTAATATGCTAATACGTTTAATAATTTTCTTGCAAGGAGATTCTGTATTCAATTTTCGGTTTAACCCCTTAATTCTCGCTCGCGTTGTATTTACGGGTTGTGACAGGCTGTGTGTTTTATCCACATTGTTTGATTCCCACCAGTTTTATAAAATAGAGTAGTTGGCTTTATTCTGGTAACTTTTTACTTGCCATTAAATAAGGTGAATATTTCTTTTTCAAAAAAGTGGTGACAATAAGCAATCTGAATTTTTAAACCGTAATTTAAAGGGACCGTTAAGGGGTTAAACTAATACTATTGTAGCAAAATACATTTTTATCATAATCTAAAATTTTTTTTCAAAATAATTTTTAATATAATAAGTATATCTACAGTGATCTTTAAAATAAATTTATCTGAGCAAATAAATATATCCTAAATAAAGATATTTGGCGCAATAAAATACAAAATAGACAAGAAAGATGTTTAACCAAACTATAAAAGTAAGATCTTTTTTTTTATTCCAAAAAATGTGCACATAAAATCCCAACCTGGAGGTAAGAAATTACACGAAAGAAAATATAACTATAAAAATAATGGATTGCTTTTACAGCTCGCATAAAATATAATAATAGCTTTTTGTATGATGCCTTAATCATATAATGATAATCATAGTTTTCGCTTTAACATAAAAGTAATGGATTCGCACTTGCAATTGAAGAAAAAAAGTTTAACGAGTATCAAAACAGAATATAGTTGATGAATAAGTGATATTTATTACGATAAAATAACCATTCTAAAATTCTCCATTTTAACTAACTCCATACTCGGATCTATTAACTTCAAAGCTTATCACAGCTAACTGTGCAATGCAATTATGTCGTTATGGCATAAATGTATCTTAACTATTACTTCAATATTGCATACCTTAATCTTTTGATTATGGTGTTGGGACGTTATACGTTCCAGTGACGTTTTCTTTCTACTCGTACCACTCTTTGAGAAATAATCTCTGTAATCCATATATACTAGGATATATTCAAGCGAAATCTGCCTTAAAGAATTTTTTTGTAAATTGTGGTACGATTGAATGTATAAATAGTCACCAGTCCTACACTGTAAAAAAAATTCTGTAGTACTACTAGAAAATCTCTAGGCAACTGGGATTCCATGAACTTTTCTAGTGACCAATACAGCTTCTTCTTAAGTAACAATACTGCATTAAACTTAGTAAACAGCACATTGTCTTTTTTAGCGAACATACTAAGAAATCGTTAGTAGCCATTACAGGTGCATAATTGCCAACTTGTACGGATTTTTGCTACCACTAAAAATTAACAGAAATTTCTGTGTTATTTAATTATCAACATTCACTGCAAATCGGCAATTGAATTAGGCAAAATTTTCTATGAAATTTTAGCGGTAGCAAAAAACCATACAAGTTGGCAGCTATGCAGATGCTTTTCTAGTGTCGGTGTGTATACAAAGAAATGATTATGTATTATTCTTCACTAAGAAATTTTTAGTAACCGTTGCAGGTGTTTTTTTAGTATGTTTACTAAGAAATAGTTAGTACTACTTCGTAGATATTTCTCTTGTATCTTCACTAAGAACAGCCGTTACAGGTCTTTTTTAGTATGTTTACTAAGAAAATATGTGTAACCATTACAGGTGCTTTTCTTGTATGTTTACTAAGAAGTCTTAAATAGCATTACACAAACGTATTTTGTATGTTCACTTTCACAATGTTAGACATTTATTAGAAAACATCTGTAACGCTATCAAGGAATTTTTGTAATGTTACAGGTATTTTTCACATAATTTACACTAGATTTTTAAATGCGATAGAATTTTAACTTTCAAGAGGTAAGTTAATAGTAGTTAGGGCAGTTTAAAAGAATAAGCATTCTATAAATATTAAGCCAAATATTCTGCAACAATTTCTGTATGTCTTTCATAATATTTTATGCTACAAAATTAAAATATACTAGGGGGCTCGCCCCTCTACGAGCTACGCTCGCCAACTCCCGTTCAGACACCGCAGTTTCTACGCTAATTTGATCGGCTTTAAAACGATTTTGAAAGATAGAATTATAATTTAAAAAACAGTGGCGATCTCCCTATAAACGAGTTTCTATTCATTTCTCTTTGATTGGGGAATTTTAAGGAAAAATCAGCTGCTGTTAAAATATACTTTTGCTGTTTTCCTCTTTGATTAAATAAAACCAGTTAAACATTTCAAAATAAGCTAATATAAAATGAATTAAGTAAACAGAGTCTTCGTCTCCCGGTATTTTTTAACAAAGCGAAAAGAAAGTTAATTTAAATAAGACATTTTAAGAGGGCTCTCATGTCAAGCACACAGGTCGTATGTTTCTATTCAATAAATAAATAAATAAATGAAAGACATTTTAAATGTATCGTTTTTAATCTCACGCAATTTTCACCAAACTTTTATTTCTCTTTTTAATATTCACGTGAAAATACTTTTGTTAGAAATGAAATATTATTTGCGCTGTCCCAACAAAAATAGTTGAAAAGTTCATCTCGAAATATCAAATAAATGTCTCGCGCATTTTTTTAAATTTAAACTGTTTTGCAATATTATTTTTTGTTCATTTTGCTTAATAAGTGTAATGTGACGTAAATGTGATGTAATTTCTCCTATTTAAGACTTCTAACGCATGTTAATGAATTTATTATTTTACAATATCCTTTCTCTGTTAAAATTCACGTGTAAATATAGTTTTATGAAGTAATTTTCAATAAGTTCCTGCTTTTTATACGTAATTATTTAATTCCAATTTGAAAGTTTTTTTTCTGTTTATAATAGTCACGGGAATAATTTTTTTAATTTGAAGCAAACATTATTGTTTGCGCTGTTTATAGAGTTGGCAACAGGTTAAATAAGTACAATTTTCTAAAATAAGTAAAAAATATCTCTCAAAATGCTGAAAATTTGAATTTAAAATAGAAAAAGAGCTCAAAAAATGAGTCAAATTTAAAAAATAAATGCATTCTGCACACCGGGAAATTATAACGTATAAAATGATCTAAAAATGATTAAATTCTGATGTATACTTTTTGCTCCTATAAAACTTTTTTAATGGAACGACTTTGTCCAACTTTAGGATTAAATATCTCTTAAAATAATTCTTCAATTTGAAAACTGTCTGCATCAGCTTGTTTATCAAACATTTCTCTATTATACCACCGATTTTCATATTTTTGTATGCAATATTTTTCTTAATATTAACGGAAAAAAACCTCCGGTCACAAAAAATTCAAAACCGGCGGCGGCGGTGACAGCGTAAGTTACTTTTTTTTAGAATAGAGAGATATATTTATAATATCAATAATAATTATAAACATTATTTTTTTACACCGAATACAGAGACACCCTTTAAATATAACTTCCATTTGAGTTTTCTATTCCTGTTAAATTTAAATTTTGTAAAATAAAGATCTAAATCTGTAATAAGTGCATCTATATTTAGTATACAAATATTTTAATGTTAATAATTATATTTATACTAAATTATTTTTGTAGCATAAAATATTAAAAAAAGACAAATATTTAGCTTCCTATATACTGTTGAAAATAAAGTTCGGTGTTTCATCAAGAAAATGGTGAAATCAAGCTGAAATTTAGCTGCAACCAAAATATAGGCGCATATCATTAAATTAGACAGCTTGTAATTTCGAATATATTGAAAATACGTTTCCTTGCAAATACTTCGACAGTAAATGATAATAGGGTCACAATTATTTTCTTTGAAAATTTATAAGCAATTCCATGACAGTAAAAATTAGTATACTGCGGCCATCGTACACCTTCCTTGTATCTCATTCTACTACTCTAAAACGTTCGACCACTGTTTTGGACATATACGTGCCACTGGATTATTTTACTGACGCGTACTTGGATACTTTCAAAAGAAATCTACCACAAAGCAGTGAAAACTAGTTGGTAACTAGTACGTAAAACTAGTTGTAGTACGAACGCACTTCATTTGCCACGCTTGACGTACAATTTCCAACTTGTTTTATTTAGAATTTTCGAATTCCTACAGGAAATTCTAAAAGGAGAACTTTTACCTTATGTTATCACAAAATATCTATATCGTTAAAGAGCTATTAATTAATAGCAACACAATTCCAACTAACGTTTGAGGAGTTTAACCCCTTAATTCTCGCTCCCGATATATTCACGGGCTAAGACGGGCCCGTGAATATATGCCGTGCCCCTGTGTTTTTTATTCGGATTCCTTGATGCCCACCAGTTTATAAAATAATGTAATTGGTTTTATTCTGGTATCATTTTACTTGTCGTTAAATAAGAGAAATATTTCTTTTTTAAAAAAGTGGTGGCAATAAGCAATCTGAATTTTTAAACCATAATTTAATGCGACTGTTAAGGGGTTAAATGAAGAGTGGTTTAAGGGACTAATTTTGAAAAAAAAAAATGGTTAAAAGCCTACACTAGTCACGCGAAGAAACACGAATGCTAATGTTAAACCTATGGGATAAACCTTTACAGATTTCTCTCTTGTATTTAAAAATTTTTAAAGGAATTTTATTTTAATTTTTTGGCACAGGATACCTGAGGTCGCTATTTTATGTTGTGCGTTTCTACTGTTCCGATTTTGGTTACAGATATTTTATATGAAGATAGTTTCACTTTCAGAACCGATTCCAAATGTAAAAGTGTCCGTGAATAAAAAACTGTAACAAAAATCGAAAAAGTACAAACGTACAACATTTAATATCGACCTCAGGTATCCCATGCAAAGAAAAAAAATAATAATAATTAAAATTATTAAAATACAAGCGAGAATACTATAAAGATTTCTCCCATAGGTTTAACATTTGCATTTGAGTTGCTTCGCGCTGACTATTGTAGGTTCTTAAGTTCATAGTAGGTACCTAGACTGTCATAAAGCTTAGGTCCGATCAATTTTAAGAGACACCAAATCAAAATTTTGATCACCACTATTTCCTTACTCAAAATTTCATTTTAGATTTATTTTGCAAACGTCGTAGAAACCAGCTTCGTAATAATCTACCATGAAAATAGTTGTAAAAAAATATTTCTGGTCCAAAAAGAGACTTCTCCAAAGCCTGCATATCACTTTACAGGTAGAAATATCAATATAACCTTTTCGGGTTCGATTTTTTTTCAATTTTGAAAACAAAATTACTTTTATGTTAATAATGTTAATCGTAGCTATCCAAATAGATTTACTGAAGTTTAAAGAATACCCCATTGCCTGAAATATAACAAATGCAGTTATTTTGCGTACAGTCATTCAGGGTAACTTTGATCCATGGGGTGTAACTTTGCGCCGCGTAAAATTTTCAATATTTTTGACTTCAAAAGGCTGAAAAATCTCCGGTGCTAAACTCTGTTGACAAGGTTATAAACTGGGCTTTCAGCTCTTTATATTAGAACATAAATAGGCAACATTATACACAATTAATTGCATCATCCAACTATTATTGTGAAATACTGTTTTCAAGTTAATTTTGAATGCTGTTTTGAAGTTGTTGTAATCCAATTAAATTTTTGTAGTAAGTAACAATATACTGATTTATCAGACACATAATTATCTAAATGGTATAAATGCGTTATTATTTTGCAATTATGTATTTACTAATACTCAGTAAAATGTAAAATTAGAAGGCACTACCATTTTACCTTATTTTCAGTATAACTTTGAGCCGGCTCAAAGTTAGGCACAGGTTTATTGTTTACTGATAAATACTGCATAATTTTCTGTTCATAAAAACTATGTGAAATAATGAGAAAAAAAATACAAAAATAAAAACCATATCTGAATGTTATACGAAAATACCATTTTCTTGTCAAAAATTCACCATATGTGCACGTATATTATATATGAATGCCGAAAGTGTTCATTGGATATAACATGTAAATATTTTCAAAAATATGTTTAAAATACATAAAATTCATTTAAAGACGTTATTTGGGGCTGAGCTACTGAAATTGGACAGCCCATATATTCGACAAGGGATGCCAGTTTGGTCTCAAATTTTAATCCGACATTTAAAATTCATACCGGAAATTTTCAAAGAAGAATTTTTGCTTTCTGTCATCGTTAAATATCTCTTATTAAATAAAGCATAAAATACTATTCTTTATTTCTGGTATGGACAGTAAATGTCTGAATAGGAATGGAGACAAAACTCGCAACTCTGCATTCGACATTTTTTATTCTTGTTTGATTAATACTAGTACTACTATGTACTACTGTAACTATGGCTCTATTATAGAGTTAAAACATTGAAAATTGTTTTTCATTGTATTTTTATGATTTATGTGAATAATAAACAGTTCTCTTTCGCTAAATATTCATGATTTTCTTCTATCACTCTTCTTATACATAATATTCGTTGTAATATCATAAATTATACAAATCTTGTGATGTTGGGAAATGCAAATTAGGAGTCTTTAAATACCTGAAAAAAAAACTTTTTCGCTTCAAAATTGCCCTAACTATAATACTTTTTTATATGATATTTATAATATGGTGCAAAGTTACCCTACATGGCTGGATAACTTTGAACCAGGATAAAAAAAAAACATTTTTTATATCATTATTACTCCTTAATTTCTATAGCCATACAATAATTTAAGATAATTTCTTCTCTTTTATGCCACTAGTTGCAACAATATTCTTAAAATAAGAGTGGGGCATCTGAAAATAAAGAAAATGCGGATCATAGTTACCCTGAATGTCTGTACTATTGAATTCATATTCATATGGCAATAGACTAGGGAAGGGTATTTTGAGACGTTTGGAAAATATTGCATTACAGCAGTATTTAACAGATATTACAAATTTCTAATATTTTTTGCGTTTTATTGCACATGATTCGTTCAGAAAAGTAACCAGTGTTTTAAATTTAAAGAGTGAAATATGTGTTTAAAATAAAGGAATTGGCAACGGTGCGAAGAGAATTAAGAAAACTTTTATTATTATTGTTATTACTAAATGACAAAACATAATGGAAGCCATAATAAGAAATGCATAGACATGTACTATCATCACTATGTATATATAGTAACAAAAGTAATTGTTAAGACAAAATAATACCCGATGAAAAGACATGAACTGTTAATAGTACACCAGACCCGAAAGGTATAAGGAAAATTTACAAGTAAAAAGCACCTGAACTTGTGTTTTACGAAACAAGTAATTATTGTAGCGGAGAATAGGAAGAAAATGAGACAGATCACTTTGCTTTTAACCCTTTGCACTCGAGTGGTGACTCTCAATCACCATTAGTGTTGCCAGATATCCCGTGTAATCAGAGCAAAAGACATGCTCTAACAGCACTAAATTCTTACACATTATTTTGCCATCTTTAATCGCAGATATTTCTGTAATTAAATAAGGCGAAGAAAATTACTTTAACCCTTTCCGGCGCAGGCAAATTTTGTTGTAAAATGATAAAATCATTGACTGACTGCGGAATTTACATTCGAATTTTTTAGAAATTAAAAACTTCTTACTTGACACGTTCATTGTTAATGCAAAATTTTATTAAAATATTCTTGATGCCGTTTGTAAGTTTGGAATTAAAATTATGTATCCCGACTCGGGCGCACTCTGCCGGAAAGGGTTAAAAGGCTGGTGTCCAAAGCATTTGGACACACCGATTTATACGGGACATCTAGCAATAGTGGTTGAGTGAGAGTCACCTCCCGAGTGCGAAGGGTTAAATGTTTAACTTTATTCTGTTTCTGGAAATAAATCATTTTATTAATAACTTTATTAAAAATTATAAAGTAATAAAATTGAATAACTTTATTACTTTATAATTTTTATGGTACCTATATAAGATTATTATTATTCATATGTAATTACATATGTATCTGCAAACAAAAATATCTATAACATTCCAATAGAGAACAGTACGGTTATTAGCTTTTGAGTGTTCTTCACAGTTCAAAATATTGAGCTTTCCCTTAGTGGCACTTGCATAATTTTTATGCTATGGTGTTTTAGGAGGAAATAATTGCGCCCTAAAATTTGTGCCGGATGCAGATGTTGCAGCGTACTATATATTTTTTTTAATGTTTACTACCAATTTTTCTAAACAGCAATCATTCTGACAGATTCCTATTGCTCGTTTCACCGAAATCAATCATAAAAATTTATTGTTTGGACGCTGCAACGCCTTCCAGTGATATCGCCTCCCTGGATTCCCTACTGCTACGCTGCTGGGAGCTTACGAACTTTTTATTTAACCGCTTAGTGCGCAGTTTTACATATATGCAAACAACAATGTTTTGAATTTAATAGATTTTTCTATTCGTATATACCTAATTCACACCAGAAAATTAAAGTAGCAATATTTGGGTTAAATATTAACAGATTTCCCGTATTTAAATAAAGCTAAATCAACCACTGAAACTTTCTGGTGTAAAGTCAGATTCTCTATACTACGTAATTTCTAGAACGTATTCTATCATGGGAATTAAAGGGTTAAAAGTTACCCCTTAAATGCATAGGGTAGAATGCGTTCCCGAAATTTCATAATTCAGAGAATCGGAATTCATACCAGAAAATATAAATGGTAAATTTCGGTTTATTTAGTAACGAAATGACTGTTATTAAATGGAGTGAAATTTTCTTTTTTATTTTTCTGGTGGAAATACGGAATATGTGAATAAAAAATCCAATAAATAGGGAACAATTATTGTATCAAAAACGATACCATATGCATTTAAGTGTTAAGCTGTATAAAATAAATAATTGTCTAAAATAAGGTATTTGGAGACATTAAAAGATTTACTAATTCGCAATATTTTAGCGTAAAACAGCCACACGACAGTAGTTTTTACTAATATTGCAGATGTGCAACAGAAGAAAAGATTGACGTATTATATGAAAAATGTATCTCTAATTTTAATTTTTCCTTACTTTTCTTGTTAATAAACCTTTCAGGGAATAGCATATAATTTCTTTTTGACAGAAAATAAAAAATCGCGCATTTAAGGGTTAAATCAATCAAAGAAATAGTAAAACTGAAAACAGGTTGAATTTGAATTAACAATTTTATATCAAAATGCATTTTGTCCCAGATCCATTAGCTGAAAAAATCGATACAGAGAAGAATTTCCGCTAACACATTTTTCATTTGCAAGGTGCACAGCATTTTTTTTCCTTGATCCTTTACATGTATAGGCGTGCGTAAGTTTTCAATAATCTAAGGCAGGTTTTTCCCCAAATATCATCTTAAGTTCCATGTGTGACTTTTCAAGGACACTATTCTCCAAACTCGTGGAAAAACCTACAAATAAAGGTATTTAATTTTCTTTTTCTTTAAAACTACTTTGGATTAAGTACACTGTGATAAGGAACTTACGAAATATTTAAATTCTTAAGGATCAATTCTGCATTCTTAAGGATCAATTTTGTATTTTTAATGCAATTGTTCCACACCTGATGCTAAATTATACTAAGAGTTAGATTTGAATTAAATTTAATATATATATATATATATATGTGCATTTTAATTCTGAAATTAACTAATAGCTTTGTAATTAGTAATTATATTCTTAAATTATATTAATGTCAATATCGTGATTCTTAATATGAAAAATACTTTTATTTCTTATTTAGTAGAAAAATATGGAGCATATAGAGGCATTAATGTTTAATTTTCTTTTTCTTTAAAACTACTTTGAATTAAAGTACATCTTGATAAGGAACTTACGAATAATTTATATTCTTAAGGTTCAGTTTTACATTCTTAAGGATAAATTTTGTTATAGAGTTGTTGCACAGAGTTAAATTTGAATTAAATTTAATATATATATCTATACATTTTAATTCTGAAATTAACTAAGAGCTTTGTAATTAATAATTATATTCTTAAATTATATTAATGCCAATATCGCGATTCTTAATGTATGAAAAGTACTTTTCTTTCTTATTTAGTAGAAAAATATGGAGCATCAGGCATTACTGTTTAAATTTTCTTTTTCTTTAAAACTTCTTTGGATTAACCCTTTCCGGCACAGACAATTTTTGTTGTAAAATGATGAAACGATTGACTGATACCGGAATTTACAAACTACTTTTTAGAAATTAAAAACATGTTACTTTGAATGTTCATTGTAATAGCAAAAGTTTACTAAAGTGTTATTGGCGCCGATCGTAAGTTTGGAATTAAAATTAGATATCCCTACCTGGGCACACTGCGTCGGAAAGAGTTAAAGTACACCGTGATAAGGAACTTACGAATAATTTAAATTCTTAAGGTTCAGTTTTACATCCTTAAGGATAAATTTTGTAATAGAATTGTTGCACACAGTTACATTTGAATTAAATTTAATATATATAACTATACATTTTAATTCTGAAATTAACTGATAGCTTTGTAATTAGCAATTATATTCTTAAATTATATTAATGTCAATATCGCGATTCTAAATATGAAAAATACTTTTCTTTCTTATTTAGTAGAAAAATATGGAGCATCAAACATTACTGTTTAATTTTCTTTTTCTTTAAAACTTCTTTGTATTAAAGTACACCGTGATAAGGAGCGTAAGAATAATTTAAATTCTTAAGGTTCAATTTTACATTCTTAATGATAAATTTTGTAATAGAATTGTTGCACACATGAGACTAAATTATACTAACAGTTACATTTGAATTAAATTTTATACATATATCTATACATTTTAATTCTGAAATTAACTAATAGCTTTGTAATTAGTAATTATATTCTTAATTTATATTAATGTCAACATCGGGATTGTTAAGAAAAATACTTTTCCTTCTAATTAAGAAGAAAAATATGGAGCATATAGAGGCATTGCTGTTTAATTTTCTTTTTCTTTAAAACTACTTTGGATTAAAGAACACCGTGATAAGGACTTCCGAATAATTTAAATTCTTAAGGTCCAATTTTGCATTCCTAAGGTTCAACTTTGCATTCTTAAAGATCAATTATGTAATAGAATAGTTGTACACATGAGGCTAAATTTTACTAACAGTTGAATTATTTAATATATATATCTATATATTTTACTTCTGAAATTAACTAATAACTTCCTAATTAGTAATTTTATTCTTAAATTATATTAGTGACATTTATCGTGATTCTTTTTATGAAAAATACTTTTTTTTTTCTTATTTAGTACAAAAATATGGAGCAAATAGAGGCATAACTACTTTTAGATTAACACTTTGCACTCCGTTGTCACCGCTGCGGCAAGATCATCTTACTTTGCAAACCTTGTTTTTGGCACCAGTAATAAAGGAAAATAAAATTTTCCTTATTTAATCAGAGCATTTTTGAAATTGCTTGCTTAAAGTAAACTTCTTTTTAAAAAGTGGTGCCGACCAAATAAAATTTGCGTAAGAGACGCCGGAGTGCAAAGGGTTAAAAGTATTTTTCAAAGAATTTTTTGTACTTTATTTAACAAAATAACTTAGTGAGAAAAAAGAAAAATATATAAAATAATGGAACGTATAGCGAGGCATGAATACCTTAAAAAATGACTGGTACCAATACATTTAAGAGATTTTATTGCAATGTTTTTAATAAAATAATTTAGTAAGGAAAAGGAAAGAAAGTATGTAAAATAATGAAATATGTATGAGAGGAATTAATATATACTTCAAAAATCAATAGTACAGAAATCTTTAGAATTTATTTTGATGTGTTTAATATATTTTTTTCTTTTTTTGAAGAAAAGGAAAAATGTAAAACATACCGGGTGTCCCAAAAAGGACTGACTGATTTTAAAATTCAATAACTTGCAAACGGTGACAGATATTTAAAAAATTCTTGCAGGAGGGTTATGCATAAGGTCAAAAGTTTTTTTACAGTGATTTTCAATTTTAGTTCGAATTACAAACAATAGATGGCGCTGCGATCAATAGACGCTGAATTCAGGCTCGATTTTTGGTACTTCGTGGCCCGGATAATACATTTCCATCTCCTTTTTCAGCATGGAACAAGAGAAAGGACCAGAAATCGAGCCTGTATTTAGCGACTATTGCTTACAGCGCCATCTATTGTTTGTAATTCGAACTAAAATCGAAAATCGCTGTAATAAAACTTTTGACCTTATGCATAACCCTCCTGCAAGAATTTTTTAAATATCTGTCACCGTTTGCAAGTTATTGAATTTTAAAATCAGTCAGTCCTTTTTGGGACACCCGGTATATGACATACATGAATGCTTAACCCTAGATCTACCGGGAATTTTATTCAAGTTTTAATAAAACGTTCTATACCAGAATTTTTATTTAAAACTATTTAACTTATTTATTTACCTTATTTTTGTCTGGTTTATATACTTAGTTTATTTTAAAGAAATTTCTGGTTTGAATGAATATTTTGTATGTACCTGTCGGGTCCAATGGACCCGTCTGGTAGACGGAGGGTTAAGACAATCAATGGTACACATACATATTTTTAAAAGAGGTTATTGTGTTGAATTTAATAAAATAATTTACTGGGGAAAAGAGGAAAACATTAAAACATTTATAAGAGGCCTGAATACTTACGAAGAAATATAAAAATACAGTGGTACCAAATTTATAAAGAGAATTTGCTGTATAAAATAATATAATTTAGTGAGATAAATAAGGAAAAATATGCAAAATAAGGAGACATTTCCTGAAACATGAATGCTTAAAAAAATGGCTCCATTCTTTAAGAATATTTACTGTAGTGTGTTACTTAAAATATGTTAGAGAGGAAAAGAAAGAAAAATGTGTAAAAATATGTAGTATGACAAGCAAAGTGCTGCCTGTTTGCTACTTCTTTTAAAATTCTGATAACTTGATTGCGACATTTTTTTATACGTTTTTAAAATAATGCAAAGATAAATCCAATTATTCTATTTTAATAAAAGTTGCGACAATCAAGCAATTTGAATTTTAGGAAAAGTTCCGGATTGGCAAATTATAGAGATATGAATAAAAAACATCTCTGGATCCAGTATTTAAGAGGATTTATTCTATTGTGTTTCATGAAATGATTTAGTGAGGAAAAGAGGGTAAAATATATAAAATAGAGAAACATATATGCAGGGTTTCCACTGGCGACAATTTTTATATTCTGAATGCACCACTATTTAAAAAAAATAATTTTGCAGTAATTTTTGTGAAAGTGAATTGGAATATATTTGTTTCAAAAAGGGGTGCGAGATAGAATAAAAAAATGTGCCAATGTCAATCCTGTATATGAGAGACATGAATATTTAAAATGAATCGAAAATAAATATATTTTAACCCTTTAACAATCGCTTAATATTTGGAAAAACTATAAAAATACATATATTTTTATTACAGAGATTGGTTAATTATAAGGTTTCTAAATAAAATATGCAATTAGTTTTTTTTTAAGAAAAAAAAAAAAAAAGATCTTATAGAAAAAATTCACATTTGTAGAAAAGCCACCATGCGCGAATTCTGTGTCTTAATGTTTGTTTTACACCATACAAATTAATGCGAATAAGATCTTTATTTTTCACGTCTTAGATCTTTATTTATCATCACCACACAATTTTTTATATATAATATTTGAAACAATATATATATTGGGTCGATCGGAAAGACGTGTCGTGTTGGGAAAATCAATTTTTAACGGAAAATTCTGCCCGGTAATTAGAAATTTGATATCGGAATCTATGTCTAATAATTAAATGATAGAATTTTCCGGTATGAATTGATTTTTCCAAAACGACACGACTTTCCGATCGACCCAGTACATTACATTTCGATTATTAATATTTTCATTTTGTGTGGTATATTTCGAAATATGCAATACAAAGTCCAACATCATAATCTGCGCAAAAAGCGAAACGTAAACGGTAATATTCAAAGACTTCAGACGGAAATGACAGTTAAATTTTTCTGGTTTAAGAAGTTTTTTCCAGCAATTTAATCTCCAGCATAGAAATATGACGTGCACGAGATATAACGAACGACACCTCATCCCGTGATATTGACGGGAGCGAGAATTAAGGGGTTAAGGGAGACATATAAGAGAGACATAAACACTAAAAAAAAAAATTGCACCAAAATTTTAAAGAGAATTTATTGTATTGTGTTTAATGAAATATTTTAGTGTAAATATGAAGGGAAAATGTATAAAATTATGGAGCATATATAAATGGAATGAATTCTTATAAAAAAAAAATCGATGATGCCAATACTTTGAAGATAATTTATTGTGAGGTGTTTAATAATATAATTTTGTGGGGAAAAGGAAAAAGGAACAAAAATATGAAACATATATGATCAGGCCTGCTACTGGTGACTATTTTTTCAATTCTAACTCGTACTACTTTTTCAAAACAAAAATCTTTCACATATACTATGATAACAAGTGCAAGAAAAATATAGTATAAAATTTACTTTTTAAAAATAGTGGTGCGAATCGAATATAAAAATAGTTGCCAGTAGCAGTCCTCTATGGGCGGCATGAATGCTTAATAAATTCAGTGGTATTGAAATTATGAAGATAATTTATTTTATTGTGTTTTATAAAACAATTTAGTGAGACAAATAAAGAAAAAAAATGTATTATACAGTCTTGCCAGCTTAACAGATTTTTTATTGCAGCATTTTTTACTTGAAATTATAATATTCATCTTATTTAATAATAAACATTCGGGGATTAAATAAAGGAAATATTACTATTCAGAATTAGCTCTATTCAAAATTAGCTAAATTTGCAAAATTCTATTAAACAACAAAGTTTTTCGCAATAAATTATTAAAAAAAAAAAAAAAAAACACTAATTGGCCTAAAGAAATTTCGATGTTTATTGTGAATGTATAAGATAAAATATACAGTCTAGAAATGGGTAGAATAAAAGATTTTATTATTTGAATGAATCATTCTGGCATGCGCAAAAGCATAGCTGCCAACCATTGTTTTTTAAATATTCAATTTCTGCCAGAGATTTTGTAACAAACAAGTGGGTAAGTGTGATAATAGATCGCACAGAGGGTTTCGTTTAATATTCTTTTCAAAACACTTTATCCTTTTGCAAAATCTGTTAGTTCCACATTTCGCAACCAGGGGGCGCAGTCTATTATAAACAAACTTCTATCCGAACGAAACTCCGTTTTACAACCTATCCGTAGATATATTAGTCGAGGGATCGGACGCATAGCACCCGAAATAGTTAGGCGCCCCCTTGGCGGTAAAAATTGGAACTAAAATATGTAAGGCAATGGTGCATAATATGAAAGAGTGGTCAAAGGGGTGTCGGCAAAATTTAGAAAAGTTCCCTCCGATTGAAAAGGGTGGAGGTTAGAAAAATTGCTTAAAATACACAAGTTAGAGACCGGGAGGGTTAATATAAGACTTTTTGAAATTTTTATGATTTGTCGTGTGATCGCAAGTGTTCAGCTGTAAGTATTCAAAATTTCAAGTCTTCAACTTAATTAGGGGCTCAGTTAGAAAAGAAAAAAGTTTAAAATATACAAGTTAGAACCCAGACGGGTAAATAAAAGACTTTTTCAAAATTTTATTATTTCTCTTTTGATGTGAGGTGTTCAGCTATAAGTATCCAAAATTTCAAGTCTCCAATAATATAGTTTCTGAGAACGGGCTCTGTGATCGACATACAGACAAAGGACTGAAACGAATAGGGTTTCATCAGATGAACGAAACTCTAAAGAGAAGTTTCTTATTTTAATTAGAATCAATTTAAAAACCCATAAAAATAAACAAAATCTTTTCATCTTCAAAATTTCTGAAGCTAATTGATTAAACGTATTCTGACAGCTGGTAACTAAGCTTTTGGTTCTTTTCTTTTTAAATTTCTGGTGGGAATTGATTAAAAATATTTACAAAGGTTGGAAACTATATTTTTTCGCATTCTCGAATGATTCATTTGATAATAAAATCATTCATTCTGCATATCACTAGTACAGTCTTTGGGGGAAAATACACAACACCTCAAGCTGTTTTTCACCAAATTGTAGCAGAGATGTGAAATGTAACATTCGACAAGGAATTTTGTCTACTTTTTTTTTTAATATGAATGCATTTTTGCAAAGGAGGCTTTCTACACATTAACCATTTCCTGCGCGGAGTAATTCTGTTTGTAAACTGATGAAATAATGGACTGACACCAGAATTTATAAACGAAATCATTAGAAAACACTAACTTGCTTTTTTTCACCCTGCATTATAATAGGAAAATTTTAATTAAATATTCTTGGTGCCGTTTGTCAGTTTTGGAATTAAAAAATAGGTGTCCTTTTTTAAGGACGCCGTCCTTGAAAGGGTTAACCCTTAACTAACGAATGTCGTCATATTCTCGACAACGAATTTTTATTCTCCAAATGTGTTGTGTTCAGTTATTACTGTTTTTGCACCGCATTTTCTGAGAAACCTTTTTACAGTATTGAATTTCTGAAATTTTGAGATTAGACAAGACGAAGTCTTCTGTGCAAAAATGCTGAGGCACAAATTCATCAGTACACAAAAGACAATAAAAGTGTAATCGGCGCTCATTGAGAAAGTGTGATGTACCCAACGACAAATCATTTTGACGATCAAAGTTTCTCTAGATTGGATATATTTGTATGATTAAATGTTGAAGACAAAGATGCATTTGTGATTTAGAATTTGAACGTAACCATGCACATGACATATTAAAATTTAAAATTAAAAATTTTCTTTAAAAAAATTTCTTTTAATTTTCCAAATGTGTTTTCATTTATAGTAATAATACTAATAAAATAGAAACATGGTTGCCTTTTCGGTCCAAGGCGCTTGTGGGCAACGGACACTTCACTCATGGTGCGCCGGAGCTCGCTATTATATAAAAGCAGGGCTTCATTTCTAACAGAAAAAGTACCGTAGTTTTAATCTATATCATCATCATCAACAACAGAAACGGTTTTCAGTCCACTGCCCCGTAAAAAAATGTTTTTGCAAAGTACCATTAGAATGTTAGTAATATCCACTATGGGATGAAAATTTAAAGTGAGTGGTACTTATAAGTACCGTCAGTAGATGAAAGGTTAAAGTGTGAACAATGGAACTAAGAATAAATATGAATTAATATATCCTAAAATGGTGAATCTGCAACTATAACCGGTTCCGCTGGGGCTTAACACTTCTCATGTAAACTTCCACCAGTAAATTTGAATATAAATTATCTCCTTATTTAAATGCCATACTCACGCATAATTTCTGTGATAATTAAGCCAAAAATATATATTCGCTTTTAATGGTGGAATTTTATTGCGGCGGTAGTCAGACCCTGCCGTTCCACAATATTGTGACTACATAAACAATCCCCCTGCCAATGTCAGTTAACCCTTACCGGCGCGGAATAATTCTGTTTATAGACTGATGAAATAATGAACTCACACCGAATTTATAAACGAATTTATTAGAAAATAAGAATTTGCTTATTTTCACGTACATTATAATAGGAAAATTTTAATTAAATATTCTTCGTGCCGTTTATCAGTTTTGGAATTAAAATTAGGTGTCCTTTTTTACCCCCTAAATTCTGGCTCCCGTAATATTCACGAGCTGTGTATTTTATCCAAATTGTTTGATTCCCACCAGTTTTATAAAATAGTGTAATTGGCTTTATTATGGTATAATTTTACCTGTCATTAAATAAGTTGAATTTTTCCTCTTCAAAAAAGTGGTGCCAATAAGCAATTTGAATTTTTAAATGGTAATTTAATGCGAACGTTAAGGGGTTAAGGGCACAGCCCTCGAAAGGGTTAAAGATATTATAATGTCACCGGACAAATTTCCACCAGTAAAAACGAACAGAAATTTTTGCCTTATTTTTGGTAGAAAAATAGCATGAATAAAAAGCTTTATACCGTCCTCAGCAAAAGTTTAGACACTGGTGATTTTTAACGTTTAAATAAAAAATACGAACACTTGGGCTATACAAATGGCTGTACTTATTTTTTAATTTATTTTAAACGTTTTAGGAGAGAAATAACGATTTTACTGTAGAATATTACTTAATTTAACTGTAAAAAGTAACATATTGCAAAAGTTTAGGCATTTTTGTGATTTTTAGGCAACTGTTCACGGAAAAACGCAAATTTCAAACTTATGACGTCACATGCATGAAGTATTTAAGTGCACCTCGCGATAGTATCGGTTAGTGAAGATTCCGTGAGCTAGAAATTTTCAGTCAGATGAAGTATTTAAAGCATGGAAGCTGAAATCGAAAGGGGACTGTTGCAGAAATTTCAGCTATTTTGAATCGTCCAAAGAAGTCTGTCTATTAAGTATTGTCTAAGGGTAACTCTTTCAAAGCAAAACATAAATCTGGAAGGTCTCATGTGGCCAGAAAACGAGATTATAGAAGGATCCATGAACTGGTATCTAGATAAATGATGACTGCTAATCGCATTAAAAGTGAATCAAAGCTTTCTGTGTCAACGGATACTTTCGTAGATGAATTATAGAAATATGTACATTAGTTTACATGAAAATGATAAAAAACCATCCTTGAAATTTCATAACAAATTGACCCCTTCTCGTCGCGGAGTAAATTTGTTTATAAAACTGATGAAATAATGGACTGAAACCAGAATTTATAAACGAATTTATTAGAAAATATGAGCTTGCTTAATTTCACGTACATTATGAAAGGAATATTTTAATTAAATCTTCTTGGTGCCGTCTGTCAGTTTTGGAATTAAAATTAGGTGTCCTTTATAA
Organism: Maratus speciosus; assembly: GCA_963932465.1. Lineage (NCBI taxonomy): Eukaryota > Metazoa > Arthropoda > Arachnida > Araneae > Salticidae > Maratus > Maratus speciosus. Next base: position 217,201,923 of record OZ010799.1, on the reverse strand, counting down.
GGACACCACCCTCGAAAGAGTTAGTGACTTGGGTCTCACTTTGTTTTAATTCTCAAGTATCTCTGAAGTTTCTTAATGGTCGCCAAGCAGCGTAAGACTACATACATACATTGGAAAACAATTTACAGCCATTTGGAGAACTTTTAGCTTTTCCAAAGTATGTATTTGAGCAATATAATGCGTCTATCCATGTTGCATACAAATCAAGAAATTAGTTTAACTCTCAAAGTATTACTGTTCTCAAATGGAACCGCGTGTAGCCCTGATCTGAATCCAATCGAAAACTTTTGTGGCATCATATCTCATACTGTTTATGCAATTTTTTTTACAATAATCCTCTGTAAATGAACTTCGATCTGCTGTTGGACGTGTTTGGTACGAAATAGACCCCCCAAGTGATGCAGGATTTAGTTTCTTCGATGGAAACTCGCATTTTTGCATTAATAGCAGATAATGTAGGTGCAGTTCGACTTTAATTTATGGATATTTTTCTGTTAACAAACGAATTGTCTATACTTTTGCCACAATGTTAAATTTGTTTTTTTTTGTCATTATATATTATGTAAAGTGTATAAATTAAAATTTATGGTTTGTGTATGAAAAATATGTCCCCAGTAATATATGACAGTTGAGTTACAACAATTCGTTTTATACTTCTCAGTACAAAAGCATAATCTATCATTGTCTAAACTTTTGCTGAGCACTGTATATAGCCAAATATTCTATTAAATTTTACTGGTCGAATTTTACCTCAGAATCATATGACGTAATTTGCAGAACAATTGGCAATGAGGAACTTTTTGATCCAATGTAAGCAAAGAAAACTGCCATGTTGTAAAAGTATTCCCAGTTACTTCATTTGTATCCTCCTCTTTTATTAATAATTCCATTGTATGTACCTCATATCAATCCTTCGCTAACGAATGCCAAAATATTCATGAATACCAATTTTATTGTCGTAATATGTTATTTTCAATTATTATTTTTTCGGCACTTTTTCCTTTTTGCATTATAGCAATTGTTGAAAATTTGAGATTAGATAAAGCGAACATTCCTGCGCAAAATACTGGTGTCCAAATTCAAAGATTTTGCAGACTTTATACGTGAAAAATTGTTGAATTTTACTCGAGTGTTTTTATGCAAAAAATTTCGACTTATCTAATCTGAAAATTTCAGCATTTTAATAATTCAAAACCGAAGAGTTCCGTATCCTGTGGTTACAGTGTCTAAAAGTATATAGTGTGGAAATTAACAAGTGTTAACTGTATACGAAATATTACATTTTCACCGGAGGGCACTATGATCGAGCCTATTATTAGGGATGAAAAGAAATCCAGTATGTTTTTAGATATTTACTATGCTATTCAAACTACGGGAAACTTATTTTTGAAAAATATTTTTTTTCAAAAAACAGAATTAATTTTTTTTGTAATGCACGATACGTTCGGAATGAATGAAAATTCATGCATACATTAGGTCATTAAGGGAGCACAAGACCTTTGAATTTGTCAAAACGATAAAAAACATCGCTTTTTTCAAAGTACCAAAACTCAACAAAATATGCAATTAAGATCTTTTTTCCCCTTTCTGCCTAAAATATATATCCTTAGCTTTATTATTCAGAAAAATAAATGTTGTATATAGAAAATTAATATTTAATGTTTAAATTTAAAAATTTATCTCACTAATGCGTGAATTAAAATCATTAAGTGCTGAGCGCATGATAAAACTCTAAATTATGCATATAAAAAACAATTTTTGAATAAAATAGAATCCTAACAGACCTACTTCAAAATTTAAACCAAAATATATACAACAAAATTTATTTAGGCTATTTCTATGCGAAATTGTCATGAAAAAATCGTACTATGCGACAGACATGACAAGTCCGCATGGAAATAGCCTTTAAAATTTAATTTTAGAACAACAACAACAACAAAAAAAAATTCAAAATTTTCAAAAATTTTTTCAAGCTTTTCAAGTGCAAAAAAATAAATAAACAAAATATGTGAACATTTTTGGTTTTAGCAAGAATACTATAAAGAAATGCATGTTTGGTTAATTTTTAAAGCTGTAGCTTATATAGTTTGAAAGTAACAGAGTTCGCAAAGTCTAATTTTACTAATCTGAGAAAACGGGTTTTAAACTTTCAATATCAATGGACTTTCAACTGTACTGACCGTCTATAAATGATTATAACTCAAGAAATAATGCAGATTTTGAATGTGGTTTTTTTCCATATTGTTGAGAATCTTTTAAAAATTTATAATAAAACAAAATCCGAAAGCTAATCTTTTGAAACTTTAAAGGTCCTGTGTCCCCTTAACCTCTTCGAGTGCGGTCGTTCATTTTTGGACCACTTAATTTTAATTTCTAAATGCCACATAGGCACCACCAGAATATTAGAATGAAAAATTTCTTTTTATTAAGCACGTGAACGTACGCTTTTGCGTATTTTGAAATAAATTATAGCATATTTTGTTTCTAAATTCTGGTGTCGATCACTTATTTCAGCATTTTACGAATAGAAGTACTTTGCACCTGAAAGGATAAAGTATGAACCGTTTGATTTGAAGTCTGTTTTTTTTACTTAGAAATTCAGAATTTACACCAGAAATGTTTAAATATTTTACTTCATTAGTTGAATATATACCATGATATAAGTTTAAAATAACTATTAAAGCATTCTGGTGATAATTCGGAATTTTTTAAATAAAAAAACCGCTTTCAAATCGGACGTTTCATGCTTAATCCTCTCGCTGCGTAATTGTTTTATCAAAATAGCTTCAAAAATTGCGCATTTAATTCCTTCGCGACAAGCGTCTTTTAAGAATTTTTATTCTTTTGTCACCGGTTTTTCAAAACAAAAATTTTCGTCTGATTTTAATCGGGAAAATGCTCCGATTAGATAAGGCAAAATTTACAATAAAAAGTAACTGGTGGGAATGATCAAGGAGGGTTAATTAGACGGAAAAATGGATTCCCGATGAAATCTCGGGTTGCGCAAATTTTGCTACTTTTACGTTTCCCGAGAAACTCCCGGGTTGCGCAGCGAGAGGGTTAATGACCTAATATTTTTAATGCGTTTCGCACCACATATCCCTATATGCTGTTACTAATGCTCAGTGTTTACACTTTCAAGCGATAAATTCGATGGCATTGCTGTTTAAGAAAATGTAATTTGTTGGATACATTCCGAAGCAATACTGGTATATGCGATTTTCACACTGTGTGTATCTAGACTCTGTCGTGTGGTGCTTGGAGAAAGAATCCAAAATGGCTTTAAAAGGCCATTTTAGCACCTTGTCAAGTTTTTATTTTTATTATATTTTATTATACTTATATTATCTATATATGATTATATGTTATAATAGAATATATATATAATAATAGTATGTGTATATGATAGAAAAATGGAAAATGTATTATAATAGCTCTCTCGATATATATTACGCTATCATACGTGCCACAGAAATCGCGATTATTTGTTAAATGTTTAATGGCAATGCCCAAATGAAACGCATCTCATTGGTTATTGAACAGCATTTAATGCATCTCCATACCTGTAAGGGGGGTTACCATAGTGAGGACCATGATCTGTCGCCAAATACCGCCAAATTTGTCTCCAACTTGGCGATACCTCTAATATTTCGCCCAATTTCCATAGACTTCCATTGTAAACAAATAGGGTTTACTTACTTACAGAAAGTCAACAAATTGAGCTATTTTAATGCAACAAAAACTAATATTAGCTTAAGTTATTATATTAATTATATTTAAGGGAGTCCAAGTAAATTCAATTATGAATAAAAGTAACATAGTACAATGCTTAGCATGCTTTCCCAAACATAAATTTTAAGGTAGACCAAACTAAGGTCGCCAAGAGCGGCTAGTTACATTATATTAAGTATTATTATTTATATATATATTTATTTATAAATTTACTAAACCCGAAAAGATCATCACAACCACATCAAAACATTTATCGCCAAATTCTCCGACACAGGATAGGGGACCCTTTCCCATGCAAAGTTGTGCGAAAAAGTAGGGCCAAAAAACAAAACAAAAAAGAAACATAATTCACTCCTATCGTCAAAGTATCATGTTCTCTTAACCAGACTTTCCGTTCGTTAAGGGTTAATATTCATCCAAGATCCAACAATAGAAATCGTATTTAACCCCTTAACCTACAACGACGGACATAGCTCGCGTACGATGATCGAGCCAAAAGTAAATTCTTCTTACCACTAAAGCTTCGCAGTAAATATAGTTTAATTTAATCTTCGAAATTCCATGATTAAACAAGGCGAAAATCTCTATTAAATTTTAGTGGTAGCTATGGATTTGCCAAACCGTGGAGCTGTTGAGACTAAACCGTAGGTTAAGGGGTTAATGGAATTAGTATTTTTATTCATTTCTAAAACATGTTTATTTCTTAAATAATTGCATCTACATATCCAGCAAAGAAAGAAACAGTGGGCCATCAGCTGGAAAAAAGATGGCAGCCAGCACTGCCATCAGCGGTAAAGTGCAATGGTGCCATTACTTAAACCTGTACAAAAGTGTCCGAGTGGAATGCAGCTGGCCCATCAGTGATGGCCAACAGCAGGCCAGCATTGGTATGTCATCACATTACTTCAATCCGGCACTTTTCCTGCAGTGCTAGCATTTATCCCACTGTTATTCCTTTGCTATCCCAGCACGTTCCCTTACAAAAATTTCTTATAAAATTCTATAAAAAAACAAAGTAAAATAGAATTACGACTCTTTTTTTCTATAAGCTAGCTTCACCAAGAGCTATAGAAATATCTATAGAAATATTTGAACTTGCAGAGGTTTCCATGTGGTCACCCTTCCAAGCACTAATCAAGCTCGATGCTGTTGCGTTTTTGTGATATGACATGAACAAGTACTTTCAGCGTATGCTATGACCGCTCGTAGTTTTCAAGCTCTCATTACACTATTTCAGGTTCGTTCTTTTGCGATTTACGTTTCCAATCATTAAACTGGTATAGAAATCCTACATATTTTATACGCTTTTTTTATTATTGATTCTGAACTGTGTAAATTATAAAAATCGAAATCCTTTGTAACTTAGTAAGACAAGATTTAAGGAGAAAAAAAAGGTGCGTTGAAATAAAGACTTTATTTATTTACTCATTTACTTATTTATTTTGGTGGTGGCAATGGTGTTATATTATTTGCATTTTCAAAAAAAAATTAGCTTCACAGCTTAAATTGTGTTAAGATATTCATTTCAAATTTGTGTTCAAATACTCAATGTCTTCGATATTCGCAGCGCCACCTAGGTAAGCGTTCCCAGCAATAATACTGCAAAAGTTTGTGCACTTCCATGTAGCGGTGGGCCAGCGTATGAGATAAAACGGAAGCCCACCAGAATTTTATCTGACGATTTCCAACAGCAAAGTTGACTGAAGCTGCCCAGCTGTGGTCATGCAGTGGTAGACCATTAGCCAGCACTTCTCCATCATTGCCAGCACCTATCTTGCTGCTTGTTAGTAATTTCCTCTCTTCTGGGATGGAGCGTTCAGAAGATAATCCGACTAACTCCATTTTGAGTGGCGTTTTTTTTAAACAAAGGAACATTGCAAATTTTCTATATATTTATGTAGTGATAAAAAAATACCTTTGGTTAAAAGAAAATTGATGAGTTCAATCAAAATAACCCGAGAAAAAGTATTATATAGGTACAATATTTTTATAGTTACAATAACGTTAACTGTTTATACTGAACATTTTCATTTGATGGAGTTAATCGATTTGTGCACTGAACGGCTCAATTATGTTACCTGTATTTTGTAAAATCAAATAAATAATTTTCATTTTGAATCTTTAGTTTTCGATCTACGAAAAAAAAAATTAGTTGGCATGTTATGATCATGTATTTGTTTTTAATTATTTATTATTTTTTTAAGGAAAAAAATGCACCAGGATGTAAAAAGATTCACCACTCTCGGTCCAGTGGTTGAAATGAAAATATTGAACTCGAACTAATCATATACCATTTTTTGTATCAAATAAATTTTACAATCAGGACTGATCAAGAGAATTTTGTTGTATATAATGCGTGTCTCATAAATGTATTTTCGATCAGAATTTTTTTTTTTAATATCATGTAAATATAACTAGATGAAATGTAATGATTTTTTTTTATTAAGCTAAAATTATTGTTGAAAATAATCTTATTTGACCGGTTTATTAGGTAATTTTATTAACAAAGAAAAAATAATAAATTAAGCAAAACAATATTTAAAAAAAAGTATTGCGTCCCATAGCTACAAACACACATAGATTATTTTTTCCTGAGGCAAAAAAAAAAAAAAAAAAAAAAAACATATTTTAAAATAGATGATTTATTTAATAATATGGCTCTTATTATTATACGGTACTTATTTGATTTCAAATATTAATCAGAAATTCTTTGGTTCAAAATATTTTTATTTTGCTTGAAAAGAAACCAGAATATTGACAACCTACGTAAAACAAGTAACTATCATACAACCAGGATTTCTGCATAATAACTTTCGCTTTATTTAATGATAAAAATTTCGTAACAAAATTAGCAGAAATTACCGCACAGAGTGAGATAGTAGGTTTTTTTTAAACAAAGATAGGGCCAAAGAAAGCAGTGTTGCCGGGTAGTCAAAAGTCAATTTCCCCAAAATTCCTGAAATTTTCCCCAAATCAGTGTTTTTTTCCGTAAAAGTCCCCAACTCGCTTTTTACTCAAAAAGGGAATTTTTAAATTTTCAATTTACGACTATAAAAAATATCTAAGTAATTTAAGCTAAAAAAATTTCCCCAAATCAAGCCTTTTTAGGAAAAAATTCCCCATTTTCAAAAAATAAACTTTTAAACTGGGCTGAATGCATATTCTGTAGCTAATACATGAGAATGAGAGATATTTTGCAGTGACAAGTTATTTCATGTTTGTTTTTAAAAGTATTGTCTAACAATGTTGGACTATTGTTACATTAGCGCCATAGCTTTAGACAATCTTTTACCAATTGGGATTTGAATGAATCCGGGATGGTACGCTGTTTTAATTTTTTTGTCATCCCTATACTGAAGTACATAATCATAATGCAAAGTATTTTCGCTGTATCAATCGATGTGCTTTTGCATATCATAAAAGAAAAATATCTGCTTCCACATATTTAAGTTAAAATTTTTTAAAAGTACGGCGTAGGAATTTTTCGTTAAAGTCCTGCAGATTTAGTCACGTGCAGACTTAAGCTGCTTAAGACTTTAGAGTCTCATGTATCTGTAATATGTGTAAACTGTAATGTAGTAAACAATGAACACGACCACATCCAAGAGAATAATGATTAATATTTCCGATTTCTGGATTGTATTTTCGTTTTTCAAATCAAAATTGAGTTCGAGACTGATCCAGTTTTTCCACTGGACTAAAAGAAATTAAAAATTCCCCAAGTTTTTCCCCAAAATTTTTGTAGTCCCCCAAAGTTTCCCCACGAACAACTTGTCCCCAAAAAATTCCCCCAGAGGTTCAAGATTCCCGAAAATGGGGACAAAATCCCCAATCTGGCAACACTGAAAGAAAGTCGGAAAAAATTTCATAAAACATAACTAAACCTATCTTCAAATTTCTTATCTTAGCTATTTATAAAAGACAGCTAAGGGTCATGAGTATTTGAGTCTATTCATACTTGTGCTGCTCTGGCCATCGAAATAGAATATATTCCTAACAATGTTTCTATTTTCTATTTCCGGGTGCAATGTAATTTTTTAAATGTGATTGTTAAAACAATATAAAGGCATCCCTCGACTTACGTATCATTCGACTTACGTAAATTCGCAGTTACGTAATCCCGGAAATTACATTTATGAACACACTAGCACGTTTGATACGCATTTGCATACTTTTGATAATTATTTTATAAATGAAATATGGAAATAAAAAACATAACCATAATATAGTTTTATGTATTATACAGAGTTATATTTTTATTAGGATATACAATTAAATCTTTAACGAAACAAACTCAAATCTAATTAAAAAATTTGGGGTTCAACCGTAACAATTATTTTAGCTGAATTCAAACCAAAACGAAAACTAATTTCAAATTTCAATGAAGAGGAACGAGTGTATTTTTTGCTGTTCGTTTGATGTAGATTAAAAATTTTTTAAATCAATTCATCAATGTTAAATTTATAAATTGCGCCTTCCATAAGAGGTTTTTTATTTGAAAAGTGTTCTTTCAGTATGTTTTTATATTTTTTCAGACTTTTATAGATTATACCCAAGTAAATACTGCTGCATGATGCTTTATTTATAAAATAATACTGCGTAGATAATATATATATATATATATATATATGTATTATATTCATAAATAAGATACTGTACTAAATTCTAAGTCGTTAAAAATTATCATCGTTCTTATCGGTTAATATTTATATATATATATAATAAATATTGCAGTTTCTTACGAAATTTTACCTAATCAATTTACAAATTCGATTTACGTAAAATTCAAGTTATGTAAAAGTTTGCGGAACACATTACTTACGTAAGTCGGGGGATGCCTGTACTATTTTTCTTAGGGTGATTGAGAAATCCGACTCTTTACAATGAGGTTAGACTATTTCTAAAGAGCTTTGATAATTGGAAAATCATCTCCTCTTTTCTATTCAGCCTGCTATGTTTCAGGTTTATTGCCAAGTACCTAGGTAGCGTTCGGTTAATCGGAATGTGACCCTTTATTTCGCAATACATTGATATTTTTAGGCTTTTTGCAAAGAGCTTATATAGGTTTAGGCTAGTTGAAAAATGATCAATTGTTCCTCAATTAGCCTGATATTTTCAGGATTGTTGAAATGAGTCTTATGCAGTTTTAGGCTAATTAGAAAAAGACCATTTTTTTTCTTCCAAATATCGTGCTGTAACCGGCATGAACCTGAAAATTTCTTTTGAAGTCAACTGTCTACCCGATGCGAACCCGACATATTTCAAATTGTACCGGAAATGCTTCAACACGAAAACTAAATGACAGGAAATTAATTCAACATTTAATGTAATTATGAAGCGTAGTCTACAATTATATCACTAATACAAATTTTGTATTTTATAATGAAAAATGGACATACCTACATTTTTTAATATTCGAATATCGATAATCTCTGAATGATCAGATTGTGCTTAATTTTCTTTTTTCGGGTCGGTGTGACTGTAATTTTCTTTAGCAAATAAATAAATAGAATGCTAAATTAATCTTTAAAAAGTTAAACTTAAAATTACACTATGTGCAAATTACTTAAAAGATGAAGTTTCTGGAGTATATATAATGCCACTGAAAACAGAAAATATTTATCTCGAATACATACGAATGACTTCTCGTAAACTTAAAAATCGTATTAAAGAACATTTGAGAGATTTGAAGTACAAGCGGCCAACAACAGCCTGTCAAGACTTAACCAGAAGCAGAATATACAAGTTAATTTAGAAGATACAAAAATTATATGCCCCTTAAAGAATTACCGTATATACTCGCGTATAAGTTGATCCCCTAATTTCCAAATGCAAATTCTGCAAAAAATAAAAAACCCGCGTATAAGTCGAACCCTAACATTTTACTTGAATTTTGCACACAATCAAACCAAAGATTTAACTTTCGAGTGCTAAAACGTAGTAAGTAAACAAATATAAATCAAGGAAATGCTTTTTAATGAGGAATTTTATTATTATTTGTATGTTTTATATATTATTTTGTTATCCATACACTTAAAAACACAGAATTTCGCAGTATTCGAAGTGTTCATTTTTGCTTATTTAATTGACTCGCGTATAAGTCGACCCCCTAAATTTGCTTGACGAAAATTGTCAGAAATTTCTCGACTTATACGCGAGTATATACGGTATCAAGATTTAACCCTTTGCACACTATTGTCGCCGCTGCGGAGACATTGTAAGGTAAGTGAAAAACTCCGTTATCGCCGCAACGGCTACATAATCTTGCCTTGAAAATTTTGTTTTTGGCACCAGTAATAAACAAAAGAAAATTTGCCTAATTTAGTCAGAGCGTTTCTTAAATTGTCTACTTTTTCTTCTTTAAATAAAACTTCTTTTAAATACGTGGTGCCAATCGAATAAAATATTTGCGTAACGACGCGGAATTGCTGGTAGTCCACAGTCAAAATGACGCGGAGTTGCTGGTAGCCCATACTCAAAATAACGCGGAGTGCAAAGGATTAATTATCGGTGAATCAATAGAAATCATTACTAAAGAAAATAGTTTTTGCAATGACGTTTTATCCTAAAACAGGGTTTGAACGGGTACCGTTATTTTCAAGGCCAAGTATCAGAATTTTTTAATAGATAAATAAATCTAGTTTAAACAGTCGCAATTTCGCCTCATTTAAGCAGAGATTTTTCCTAAGAAAATACTGATACCGAAGAATTTCTTAGTCTGGAATTTCATGGACCCGAACGATCCCTGCTAAAATATACCCAGAATTTGGCTCAGTTTGCTTAAGCAATCATAAAACACGTAATTTTCCACTTCCCTCTGTATCCATATTTTTATTTTCCCAATGTTTTCCGGATCTAAAAATTAACTTTCACTTTCACTCCTTTTGACACCAACTACGTGAAATTTGAAAATAAGACGCTTGTATTTTTCTATTCTCTGACGAAGTCTATGTATATAGTTGAAAGTACTAAGGATATTGAAGTAATATATAACGTATAATAATTATAAGTATCAGAATTTTTTAATAGATAAATAAATCTAGTTTAAACAGTCGCAATTTCGCCTCATTTAAGCAGAGATTTTTCCTAAGAAAATACTGATACCGAAGAATTTCTTAGTCTGGAATTTCATGGACCCGAACGATCCCTGCTAAAATATACCCAGAATTTGGCTCAGTTTGCTTAAGCAATCATAAAACACGTAATTTTCCACTTCCCTCTGTATCCATATTTTTATTTTCCCAATGTTTTCCGGATCTAAAAATTAACTTTCACTTTCACTCCTTTTGACACCAACTACGTGAAATTTGAAAATAAGACGCTTGTATTTTTCTATTCTCTGACGAAGTCTATGTATATAGTTGAAAGTACTAAGGATATTGAAGTAATATATAACGCCTTTTTAAATATTTTTTCATCTTTTAAGTGATTTGCACTTAGTGTAATTTTAAGTGAAATTTTCTTTCTGTATGTGAGATCACCTTAGAACAACCGTCACCATTCATAATTTTAGGTCCAGCGGACCACTAGCATAGATTTTTCAAAAACACAAACATATTTTTACAATAATGATCAGGGAATTTCCATTTTATTAATATGAGATTAACTTACTTAACATGAGAGTTAAATGGATACTTATTTAATTATAAGAAAAAATTGCTCATTTAATCCTAACAAAAATTTATATGCAACAAAAGTATTAAGTTATTCGAATTATTGAAAAATAATAAAATCTTATTTAACCCCTTAAGGGGCAAGCAAAAATGCCGCTAAATATTGAATTATCACCGGAATAATCGAAGAATTTTATTTTTAAACTGGCAAACCCCGCGGCTTTGCTCGCATAATAGTTGAAATATGCAAGTGATTGATAAAAAGAACTAAAACTAAATAAATAATAATTTAGAAAATATTTTGAAACTTTTATATTCTATTAATACGCCCATTTCAGTATTCATTTGAAGTTTTGGAATTTTTTAGAAACCGTTTTCTTACATCTTACAATTAACCATCATGTCAAATTCCAAGCTTCTTGTCTAACGGTCTACCATCTCCCTCAACATAAAATGCTATGTTATAAGAGGGACTGTCCCCAATAATTTGCCAATATTAATTTTGAAATTTGTTTGATATTTCCTTATATTCCACAGAAACGTAATTTAGAAAGCTTTTAAAGGCATTTTTTAGAACGTTTGTTGTTCTTGCCAACCCCAGGTGGTAGAGTCACCGGCATAAAATATAGCCTGTACAGGATCAGAGACTGTCACCATTGATTCGCCACTATTAGTTTTATAATCGGCTTATACTTCCTGAGATTGCATACAAATCGTAATTTAGGACTTTTTTAGAACGCTTTCCGCTCCTTCCCTTCGCTTCACCCCTTTTAATTCGAATTTATTTTTGACAGTGCTTCGAAGGCATTTATATATTTTTTAGTAACTACCGTGCATATTTAAAGTTGCTAGCCTCTTCAGTATCATAGAAATCGCAATTTTTTCAGAACGTTTTTTGCTCCTGCAACCCTCTGGTGGTGGTGGCACAGACATAAAATATAGCTTATGATTCAGCAGGCTCTATCACCAACAATTTGTCACCATTATTTTTTTAAATCGGTTTCGTAATTGATAAGATTGCATAAAAATTGTAATTTAGAACATTTTTAGCAATCTTTTCGCTCACTTCATTATTTTAAATTTGGAATTTTCTTTCGACGGTTCTTAGAAAGCATTTGCATCTTGTAAGTAATTACCATGCCAAATTTCAAAATGTTAGACCCCTCAGTTGTACAAAAAACGCAAATTAGAACCTGTTTTGCTCTTTCAACCCCCAGATGGTAGTGACAACAACATAAAATATAGCCTATGTTGGAGCAGGGACTGCCACCATCAATTTGCAACCATTATTTTAGAAATCGGTTTGATATATCCTGAGATTGTGTAGAAAACGCAATTTAGAACACTTTTCGCTCATTTTCACACCTTTTAAATTTTCAATTGTTTTTAAAGATCATTTATATCTAATAAATATGTACCTTGCCTAATTTCAAGTTGCTAGCCCCTACTGATTACAAAAATCGAAATTTAGAACGATTTTTGCTCCTGCAACCTCCAGGTGATAGTGACACCGACATGAAATAGCGTCTGTGTTAGAGCAGAGGCTGTCAGCAATAATTTCCTACCATTACTTTTGAAATCAGTTTGATTCATCCTGAGATTGCTGAGAAATCGGCATTTAGAACCTTTTTAGAACGTTTTTCGGGCATTTTCGCCCTTTTTTAAATTTCAAATTTTTAAAGGAATGTTCTTAGAGATCATTTATATCTAATAAATATATAACATGGCAAATTTCACGAAACTAGGTCCTTCCGTAACACAAATATTGCATTTTTAGAACGTTTTTTGCTCCTTCACCCCCTTTGGGGTAGTGGAAACAGACATAAAATATACCCTATCTTGGAGCAAGAGCTGTCACCACAATTTTTACACCATTATGTTTGAAATGGGCTCATTACTTCCTGAGATTGCATAGAAATCGCAATTTAGAACGTTTTTTACAACGCTTTTCGCGCATTTCCACCCGTTTTAAGGTTCGATTTTTTAAGGGAATGTTCTTAGAGATCATTGATATCTTATATGTAAGTACCATTCCACATTTCATGGCCCTTCCATAACCCAAACACCGCAATTTAGAACGTTTTTTGCTCCTGCAACCCCAAGTGCTAGTGACACAAACATAAAATAGAACCTATGTTAGAGCAAGGGCTGTCAGCATCAATTTACAACCAATACTTTTGAAATCGATTTGATACTTCCTAAAATTGCGTAGAAATTGCCATTTAGAACGTTTTTCAGAACGCTTTTCGTGCATTATCACACTTTTTAAATTTCGAATTTTTTAAGAAGTGTTCTTAGAAATCTTTTATATCTAATAAGTAACTAATATCCCAAATTTCATATTTCTAGGCCCTTCAGTATCACAAAAATTGCATTTTTAGAATGTTCTTTGCTCCTGCACCCCCTTTGGGGTAGTAGAAACAGACATAAAATGTAAGCCTTATGTGAGAGCAAGGGTTGTCACGATCATTTTGACACCATTTTTTTAAAAATCGGTTTGGTACTTCTTGAGATTGCACAAAAATCGCCATTTAGAACGTTTTTTAGAACGCTTTTTGCGCATTTTCACCCCTTTTAAATTTTGAATTTTTTGAGAAACGTTCTTAGAAATCATTTATATCTAATATGAAACTAACATGGCAAATTCCATGTATCTGGGCCCTTCAGTAACACCAAAAATCACAATTTCGAACGTGTTTTTGCTCCTGCACCCGCTTTAGGAGTAGTGGCACCGACATAAAATGTCGCCTATGTTGGAGCAAGGGTTTTCAGCATCATTTTGACACCATTAATTTTTAAATCAATTTGGTACTTCCTGAAATTGCGTAAAAATCGCCATTTAGAACGTTTTTTGCTCCTGCACCCCCTTTGGGGTAGTGGAAACAGACATAAAATGTAGCCTTATGTGGGAGCAAGGATTGTCACGATCATTTTGACACCATTATTTTTTAAATCGGTTTGGTACTTCTTGAGATTGCACAAAAATCGCCATTTAGAACGTTTTTTAGAACGCTTTTTGAGCATTTTCAACCCTTTTAAGTTTTGAATTTTTTGAGAAATGTTCTTAGAAATCATTTATATCTAATAAGAAACTACCAGGCCAAATTCCATGTATCTGGGCCCTTCAGTAACACCAAAAAGTACAATTTCAAACGTATTTTTGCTCCTGCACCCACTTTAGGAGTAGTGGCACCGACATAAAATGTCGCCTATGTTGGAGCAAGGGTTTTCAGCATCATTTTGACACCATTAATTTTTAAATCAATTTGGTACTTCCTGAAATTGCGCAAAAATCGCCATTTAGAACGTTTTTTAGAACGCTTTTCGCACATTTTCACCACATTTAAATTTCTTTTTTTTTTTTTTTTTTTTAAGAAATGTCCTTAGAGATCATTAGTATCTTATAAGTAACTACCATTCGAAATTTCATGTGTCTAAGCCCTTCAGTAACACAAAAATCGCATTTTTAGAACATTTTTTGCTCCTGCACCCCCTTTTGGCCAGTGGCACGGACTTGAGATATAGCCTATGTTCTAAGTTGGACTAACACCATCATTTTGATACCATTACTTTTGGAATCAGTTGGGTAGTTCCAGAACTTACATCCTACAAATAAACAATTTTTACCTCTTTATAATATTAGTATAGAAGTATAGATAAGGAAAAGCAATTTTTTCACGATTTCCCTCCAACGTTAAAAATATAAAATTTAGTTAAAATTTTCTGATGAGAATCTTGTTTCAATTAGGTGGGATATATTTTATCCCACCGCCCTCAAGAGGTTAAAAAACGAACATTTTTAGAGTGATATTTGTTCTTGCTTTTTTAAGTGGATTCTTGTTCGTGGATTTTTTATATATACTATTATTTTAAACAGAGAGCGTTTTTATGTCGAGCCGAGAAAAGTGCCGAATTTTATTGTCATTACGAAAAAAAAAATTTTTCTGGAAAATATTTGGTTGAATGAAAATTGTCATTGTTTTTTCACTCATTTTCCTATAAAAGCAAGTTTTCATATGAGAGAAAAATCTATTTGGCAAATAACACTATTAACATAAATATCAATGATTTTTATAATTTAAATTATCAGAACATCTAAAATTTAATAAATATAAGAAATCTAAAAATATTATTTTTATTTTATTAATAATAAAATTTAAAAAATTCAAATAGTATTCAGATTTTGCTGCGAACCACCAAAATCTTTTGGCTGACTACTAGTTGACGACCACTGCTCTAGAGGTCTAGAGCGTTTCTTACTGCTCAAATTTAGGTTTTTGATGTAGGTTTGTTGCAAATTTCACAAAGAAATCAACGAAAATAAGCAGAACTGCGTTTCAGCAGAATTAAATTTATTGCCTTGAGTTTTTAAAACGTTATTAGTAACGTTTTAATTTTTTAAGTATATATTAGTTGATACGTTACTAGGACTTCCCTCAGAGGGATTAGTCTGAGCGATATTGCTGAGAACAGAGATTTAACACTAGAACGCCCGGAAGGAGTCGATCCGACTCCGACCATATGCTTAAATGTCAACTGCAACCAGAAATTCTTTCATAAAATAAGTTAAATTTAAAACACTCAAATTTACGTTAAATAAATCAGTCAAATGATTTTAAATAAAAATTCTGGTGTCAAATATTTTTATGAAACTTGAGTAAAATTTCCGGGCGTTCTAGTGTTAATAATAACATGTGGAAGCAAAGAAAATGAGTTGTTATCTTTAATTGTCCATATACTGCGATAAATTGAAATGATGAAAATAAACGAATCGTAGACTTACAAAATCTTATATATAAATTCGTATACACTGTTTAAAACAATGGGAAATCAAACCATTCAAGACAGCCATGCATGGATATAATATTTAAAGTACGCAATATATTAAAAGTAAAATAGAAAATGAAACACTAAATTACTTATATCGGAATTTTAACTGTATAAAATGATGTCAAGAGCATAATCAGACGCTCCGCAACAATTTGAGTAACTTTAAATGACAAATATATGATGTTTAGAAAGAATGGACTATACTTTATATGGTGTGTGCTCCCCCGGAATAGTTAATATTGTACAATATCTGTTTTCCACGGATGCAATGAGGTTGTCGATAACATTGGAGGAATTCTTTCCTCAAAATCTGATATAGTATCAAAGTACCGAATACATCAACAGTGGCATGCAATGCTTCGTTAAACTGTGTTTTAGATATGCTCGATCGGATTTAAATGATGAGTGTATGCTGGCCACTACATACGCTGTATTGTTTTGTTTTCAAACATATTCTGCACAAGTTGAGCTGTATTTAGCACGTATATTAAATAAAAAAAAATCGGCAATGATTACAACATAAAATATGACACAAGATCTGAATATATCGTCAGCATAACTTTTGAGCTGTCAAAGTGTCATTTGAAGTAATTTAAAATCCATACATATTTATTCAGCAAATCATGCAGGCTAATATACGCCAATATGAACCCGATTATGAAATTTCACCAGAATAAGTTAATATATAAAAAATCTACTAATGATAATTGAGAATATGACCTTATGATAAAATGTCTAGAAAAATGAATCGGATAAAAAATTCATATCACATTTAAAACGGCACTTACCTCTGTTAGTGGCCTTGGCGAGAGAGAGAAAAGCCTAGAGAAGGAACACTTTAACAAGTACTTTCGGGCAACCTACTCACTGTTTCATACAGGTCTTTATTCAATATTTACACAATTTATTTAATACTAGGTGGGTATCTATCTGTTTTGTTGCATTTAAATTGCATGTTTTGAGGAGGAAATGCAGCATTATGAAATATTTAAAGTTGCTGTACCTAATAATTCCAAATTAATGGTAATTGAGATCGCTTTCCGTTCATTTCATCTTTTTAAATTTTTTAGAAACCATTCATAGAGACAATTGTATATTTTAAAACTAACCCGAAGCAAAATTTCAAGATTTTGGGCTCAGCAGTAACACAGAAATAGAAAATTTTCGAAAGTTTTTTGTTTCTGCACTTTTTTATGTAGCGACATTTTTAGAAATTGTTCTATTGCGAGAATTTACGTCATGATAAATTCAGCCATGCCAATTTTCATGTTTATATTCGTAACAATTCCATGTACTTCGTAACTTAGATAATCTTTAGATCTTTTTCCGCATTGTTTAGTCTTTCGATTTTTTAGAATTCGTTCTACAACGACCATTTACATCTTATTAGTTACTACCATGCCAAAGTTCTAGTTTCTAGCCCCAACAGTATCCCAAAAATTTCAGTATTCCAAATAAATCATAATTTAGAACCTTTCTAGAAATTTTTACGTTTATCCGTCAAATTGAACCTTTTAGAGAGCGTTCATTACGAGTATTTACATCTTAAAAGTAACTACCGCACTAAATTTAAAGTTTCTATCCCAATCAATATCGCAGAAATCGCAATTTTAGACCTTTTATGCTCCTGCAGCGATGAAGGTTCTTGCACTGACATAAAATAGTCATTTTTTCGGAGCAGAGATGGCCACCAACATTTTTTTAAATTGGCTATGTAGTTTCAGAGATAACACCTCACAAACGTACAAGCATAATAATATTACACACTTTATAATATTATAACGCTTTATAATATTAGCATTAGATGTATAGATACAAAAGCCATTTATCTGTTACAAACTAAAGTGCCCGGCGTTTCCCAGAATTTGAAGGATGTTTGTTCTGTAAAATCAATTTCAAAATTTAACATACAACACAAAACATTAAAAAAAGCAGTCGAAATGTTGTATGAATGAATCATATGAAAACGCTATATAAAAATGTATAAATGTATATAACAGACGCAAAAGAATACAGCTATAAATGAGCTTATTTCAATTTATAATAGGAGCAGTAAGGTTAAAATACGCCAATATTTCCCTAATCGGGTTTTTATCATGCTTCAATACATTTTTCACACTCATATGACGTTATACTATGTCCACCACGTCCTTTATATTTCCAATATGACGTAATATTTTCCTCTTTCAAATGGAAACCTTGAAATAGAAAAGTTATGAAGTTATATTCACTTTCATTTAAATTCGTCAAACTATTTATTTCATTTTTCAGGTGAATATCTTGCAATAGAAAAGTTATGACGTAATATCCACCTTTTTTTAAATTTGGCAAACTATTTATTTCATTTTCATTTTTCACGTGGAAATCTTGCAGTAGAAAATTAATTGTTGTAGTGATAATTTTATTGTGTTTTTTAATTGTTGGCAACTGCTATAACGAAAAATGTTTAAATTTGATAAGAAATTGCTGTTAAATTGGTGGTATTTTATTAATTAAAAATGAACTATAAATTATTTCGTTTCAGGATTACTTTAGTTACCTCGGCCATGTTTTAACACACATGTGCGTATCTTTTCACAATTTTGGCTTCCAAATTGTGGATTTTCATAGACAGATAGACAAGTTTTCATTTTTACATAACTCTCTATTCTAAAAAAAGTAACTAACACTGTCACCGCCACCGCCGCCGCCGGTTTTCAATATTTTGTGATCGGAGGTCTTTCTTCGTTAATATGAAGAAAACTATTGCATACAAAAATATGAAAATCGGTGGTATTATAGCTAAATGTTTGATCAACACGCTGATGTATACAGTTTTCAAATCGAAGAATTATTTTAAGAGATATTTAATGCTAAAGTTGGACAAAATCGTTCCATTAAAAAAGTTTTGTAGGAGCAAAAACTATACATGGCAATTTAATCATTTTTAGATCATTTTATTCAATAGAAGATCCCGGTGTGCGAAATCCATTAATTTTTTACAATTTGACTCATTTTTTGAGGTTTTATTTCTATTTTAAAAATCAAATATTCAGCATTTCGACAGATATTTTTTACATATTTTAGAAAATGGTATTAATTTAAACTGTTGCCAACTGTATAAACAGCGCAAACAATAATGTTTGCTTTAAATAAAAAAAAATTATTTACACGTTACTATTATAAACAGAAAATAATCTTCAAATTAGAATTAAATAATTAGGTATAAAAAGCAGGCACTTATTGGAAATTACACCATAAAATCTATATTTACATGTGAATTTTAAAAGAGAAAGGATATTGTAAAATAAACTCATTAACATGCGTTAGAAGTCTTAAATAGAAGAAATTACGTCACATTACACTTATTATGCAAAATGTACAAAAAATAGTATTGCAAAACAGTTTAAATTTAAAAATTGCGCGAGACAAAATATTAGAGGTTAAATATTAGACTTTTTCAAAATTTTATTATTTGTCGTTTGATGCGAGGTGTTCAGCTATAAGTATGCAAAATTTCATGTCTCCTACTTAATTAGGGGCTTAGTTAGAAAAATTGTTTAAAATACACAAGTTAGAGCACAGAGGGTTAAATATTAGACGTTTTTCAAAATTTTATTATTTGCCGTTTAATGTGAGGTGTTCAGCTATAAGTATGCAAAATTTCATGTCTCCAACTTAATTAGGGGCTGAGTTAGAAAAAATGCTTAAGATACACAAGTTAGAGCCCAGAGGGTTAAATATTAGACTTTTTCAAAATTTTATTATTTGTCGTTTGATGTGAGGTGTTCAGCTATAAGTATGCAAAATTTCATGTCTCCAACTTAATTAGGGGCTGAGTTAGAAAAATTGCTTAAAATGCTTAAGTTAGAGCCCAGAGGGTTAAATAATAGACTTTTTTAAAATTTTATTATTTGTCGTTTGATGTGAGGTGTTCATCTATAAGTATGCAAAATGTCAGGTCTCCAACTTAATTAGGGGCTGAGTTAGAAAAATTGCTTAAAATATAGAATTTAGAGACCAGAGGGTTAAATATGACTTTTTTAAAATTTTATGATTTATCGTGTTATCGCAAGTGTTCAGCTATAAGTATGCAAACTTTCATGTTTCCAACTTAATTAGGGGCTGAGTTAGAAAAATTGCTTAAAATACAAAAGTTAGAGCCCAGAGGGTTAAATATTAGACCTTTTTCAAAATTTTATTATTCGTCGTTTGATGTGAGGTGTTCAGCTATAAGTATGCAAAATTTCATGTCTCCAACTTAGTTAGAGGCTGAGTTAGAAAAATTGCTTAAAATACACAAGTTAGAGACTGGAGGGTTAAATATGATTTTTTCAAAATTTTATGATTTATCGTGTTATTGCAAGTGTTCAGCTATAAGTATGCAAACTTTCAAGTCTCGAACTTAGTTAGGGGATGAGTTAGAAAAATTGCTTAAAATACATAAGTTAGAGCCCAGAGGGTTAAATATTCGACCTTTTTCAAAATTTTATTATTTTTCATTTGATGTGAGGTGTTCAGCTATAAGTATGCAAAATTTCATGTCTCCAACTTAATTAGGGGCTGAGTTCGAAAAATTGTTTAAAATACACAAGTTAGAGCACAGAGGGTTAAATATTAGACCTTTTTCAAAATTTTATTATTTGCCGTTTAATGTGAGGTGTTCAGCTATAAGTATGCAAAATTTCATGTCTCCAACTTAATTAGGGGCTGAGTTAGAAAAATTGCTTAAAATACACAAATTAGAGCCCAGAGGGTTAAATGTTAGACTTTTTCAAAATTTTATTATTTGCCGTTTGATGTATGGTGTTCAGCTATAAGCAAAATTTCAAGTCCCCGACGTATATAGTTTCTAAGAACGGGCTCTGTGACAGACGGACAGACAGACAGACAAAGGAGTGAGACAGGTAGGGTTTCGTTAGATGAACGAAACTCTAAAAACATGCTGCGGATGACTGTAACAACATCCTAAAATTACATTACCATCAGCGATCTACCAATCCCGAATTTAGTTTATATTCGTTTCATATATTGTTATTATTTTGTGCGGCTCTGTAAAATAACTATCAATAATATACACAGTAAAACCTCTGAATAGCGGACACCTCGAGAATGCAGAATTTGTCCTCTATTTGGAGGTGTCCGCTACTGAGAGTAAAACATGTACAGTTATTTAAGTGTTGGTAATCGAAAAAATGTCCGCTAAATAGAGGTATCCGCTAATCGGGTGTGTCCGTTATGGAGGCTTTACCAGTAAAACCTCTGAATAGCGAACACCTTGGGAGGGCAGAATTCGTCCTCTATTGCAGGTGTCCGCTACCGAGAGTAAAAAATCTACAGTTATTTAAGGGTTGGTAAACAAAAAAATGCCCGCTAAATAGTGGTGTCCACTAATCGGGTGTGTCCGTTATGGAGGTTTTACTGCATAATAATATCATCCTTTAAAAGAAAATTGCATGCTGTATGATAGACAGACAGACATCCAGAGAAAGATAACCTCCCGGAGCAATAAACACTCATGTCTTTTGTTTTAATCATTCACAATTGTATGTCATACAACAGGCCAGATTTTAGACAACAGGCTAAAAACGGCCACCTTAGTACGGAGTACTGTATTACTCGTATTATTTGTTTGCCCTCCAAAAGTGGTTGCCACGGGTTGTTGCAAGGTTTGTGATCGCGTGGTTGAAACTACCGTAATTTCGGGTGTATAGCCCGCGGATCAAACAATCGTGTTTCGACCCAGAAATTTTTAAAAATAAAATGTAACTTTTTAGATCGCGGTAAATATTGGTCCTCAAATAATGAATAAAATTTCTGGGTCCAAACTGAATTGTTTGATCTGCGGGCTATACACCGGAAATTACGGTAATCTATTCAATATTACTGTGTGCCATGAACATAGAATATCCCTATTCTATGTTCATGTTGCGTGCGTATTTTTTTTTTTATTTGCTCCATGTGTTCAAACCAGTTGTCTACGAAAACATCCACCGGTAAAAGTGATGCACACCAAATTTCTGTGACGTATGCAGATAAATTGTGCTTTTTTATCAGTTTTTTTAATATAATTTTTAAACGGTTTGGAACTTATTTTTCATAGTATTCATAGTGCATTCAGTAGGTGGCCCTCATAGGTACCTTCTGGTGCAATCAGAAACGAAACCCGACAAATATTTTTTGAGTTATGCTTGACGAAAGGTTTTTATTAGGCTTTTTTTTTAATAGGACATGGCGTTAATATCCATCGTAGCTGTAATGTGTCTGGGCAGTAATATTTCGCTGAGTACTAGCCTTTGCTTCGCTCAGACAATTAATTATTAAAAATTATATTTTTCACCTTTAAACGACAGCTTAAGTAGAACACCCGAAGCATTAATATAATATTACTAATTAATTTATTTAAAAGAAGAAAATGTTTCCTTTACAAATTTTTAAATGTTTCATTTCAGGATGCTATTCGGACTCGGGTTGAAGTGTATGTGGTATTGGTCAAGTTGTGTATCCAGAAAAAATATTTTTTCTTGTTGCTTCGGGTGGTGTGCGGGTTAACTTATAATGGATTGTTTGATTTCGGGTCGGATACAACCCCATCCGCTCAGGATTCTACAATTCAAACCATTTGCTATTTAGAAGTGTTAACTACATTGAGGTAAAAGCGTTCAAATATAAAAGTGTTAGGAATTTGAAAAGAGTTCGCTAAATGCAGATTCCGCTGCTTGGAAATGTTTGTTATGGAGGTGTTATTGTACGGATATTTTTCTCCTGAATAAATATTTTGGGCTTTGATTTGGAAGATCGGCTCAACTTCAAACTTCTCGAACCGTAAGAGTCAACGCCTAAACTAAAACCTACCCGAACCCGAAAAAGTGAAAGTTTAGCCGACCCGAAACTAGAAAATGTAGCGCCAACACCACTCGCAGGGCTCCCACTGGTCCGTTTTGTGAAAACCAGTAATTTTCTAGAAAGAAATTCCTAGTAGGTTTCGGCAACAATTTCATGAAAAACACTCTTCCAAGTAAGTTTCTTTGAAATTTATAAAGAAGATTTTTCGTTAAATAAAAGCGATGTTCAAAAAACGGACCGGGTGGGAGCTCTGCACTCGAGTCGACCCAATGAACGGCAATGAATTATTGCAGTACCGCCAAGTGAGGTAACTTTGACCCAAAAGAGAAAAATAATTAATTCTGCTACATTATTCGCAAAAGTTTGGTCTCAAAATATAGCTAGCAGTACTAGTGTGAAGCTGGCAGCTCATTGTAAATAATTGGACAAGGTTCCACTGTGGCAGCATGGGCCAAAATTTCGTACATTTGGGCCAATGTTACCACAAATTTGGGCCAAAGCTACCCCAGTTGAAGGTACCTCAAAGGGATTGAATGATCATGCATAATTTCAGTATAAAAAGGGTTTTCAGAAACTTAAAAGCTTATAAAAATTGTTGACAGATTTATTTGCGCAGCTGATAATCTAAGTTTAGTGAATACATCATATTTATTTTAAGGGTATATTTTTCGCAAAAACTCCGTGCATAAGCATCAATAAAATATGCAGATAATGTCGATTTTTAAGGTTTTCCAGCATTACGTAGAAAAGATGGGTTGCTAATAAAAATAATAATTAATAACACGTAAGAAAATTTATGTATTAATGAAATCGGCTGAGAAATTTTTTAAAGTTTTCCTAACGTTACGTAGAGTAGATGTGTTGCTAAAAGAAAATAATTATAAAGGATATAGCTCCTCTGCAGATTTAATCGCTAAAGCAATTTATCTAATGTATGCTTCATAATTATTTCCATTAGCAATTCATCTTTACATGATACTGGGAAACAGTAAAAACTGCCTCATCTCCATATTTCATTATTGCATGCTTTTACTTATATATTTTCTATAATCATTTTTAATAGCAAATCATCTTTTCTGTGTAATGCTGGAAAAACATTAAAAATTTGCCTCATCTACAGATTTGATTAATACAATTTTTTTTTATATATCATTTTTAATTATTTTCATTAAGAATCCATCTTCTCAACGTAATACTGGGAAACACTAAAATTCTGCATCATCTGCATGTTTTATTAACACGTTCATGCCGGCGCGGTGGGTCACACTCGACTGTCTCAGAGTTGTCACGTCTCCGTCTTTTTGCACACCACTGTTATTTTAGAGTTGTTCCTTTCAATGTTTTTCCTTTAAATCGCCCAAACGTTCTAATTAAATAAAACAACATTTTCTGTATTAAAATACTGGTATCCAAAAAGCCGGAGACTTGGCAGCTCTGACAGAGTTGCCAAGTCTCCGGCTTTTTGCACCCCACTATTATCTTAGAGAAAATGTTGTTCTTTTAAATATCCGAAATGTTCTAATTAAATAAAAGAACATTTGAAATACTGGTATTCAAAAAGCCGGAGACTTGACAGCTTTGAATATAATAAATTTCATACTGCATTATAAAACGTGCATGGAAAAATACATAATACCAGAAAAATATACTCGTAGTTTTATATGGAATTTACTTTGGAACATGTTATTGAAAATTCAAGTCGATATTTACAAATGTCAAGATATTTACCTATGTTCTACTGATAGGTACATTCAGCTGATAATGTGTGGAGTACGCGGTGCTGAAAAAAGTATAGATCCGCCAACAAAAGCAGTAGGGGAGACCAGGGCTATAGGTGCAGGTTTTAGTTATTGATTTTTATTGATTTTTTGTTTA
The DNA here is from genome assembly GCA_963932465.1 of Maratus speciosus. Classification (NCBI taxonomy): domain Eukaryota; kingdom Metazoa; phylum Arthropoda; class Arachnida; order Araneae; family Salticidae; genus Maratus; species Maratus speciosus. The sequence goes on along the minus strand of OZ010799.1, from coordinate 217,177,048 downwards.
AGTTTTTTAACGAAATTTAACTGCACTTTGAAGCACAGACATTTGCTATAAATACCCGGAATTCTGAGTTTGTAGCTTTTGTAGTTTATGTTTAGCGTAAGCCTGAAGTAAGAGAAAAAATGTGGGCCAAATTACCCCGTCGTGGGGCAAGTTGCCTATACCTATGGGGTAAGTTAGCACACGCTTTATGAAAAGTTAAATTAAACTTAAATAAGACACGCAATAAATCAATTTTATTATTACCAGCAAGTTTAAACAAAAGCATAATTCCTGTACAATGTAATTTCAAAATTATACAGAGATAAAAATAATGAATAAAACATTAACATTAAGTAACTTTCATCCTACTCGATGTCATCATCAGAGTTATAGTTATCACAAATATAAAATCAAGTTATTGTTAAACTTCGTGCTTTTCTCGAAGTGTTTTTTTTTTAGAGGTGGAAACAAAGTTTTCTTTATTAGCTCTTTGCCTTTTGCCAACTTTTACTGTTGCCTTTCTTTTCTTTTTTCTGTATTTCATCTTTTTTTCCTTTATCAAGCTCCCTTTTCCTCTTTCAATGTGTTTAGATTTCCTGAAACGGTCAGTATTCTTATTGTTTCCTTTTTCTTACATCTATTTTTCAGCATTTTCTTTTTTGATTCTGTCCTTTTTAATGGTATAACATCTCCAAGATTTAATGATCCAACATCCTCAGCCGAGATCGGCCCCACCAATGGCCGAAAGACTCTTCTCTCAAAGCTGGTTGACGGAAGGTGCTGTGCCCGAACCCAATCGCGCCCGTCAGCCTAATCGTTCGACGTTTTCCGTGTTTTTCTTCAAACCTTGAATTTCCTTGCTTAAATACGGGTTGGGCTCCCATAGAAAGACTTCCACGGAGGGCATCGCCCCCCCCCCCTTCGTGTCCATATCCCACGTGTAGATAATTGGCCCCCATCAACAACATCAACATCGACATCCTAAGCTATAATAAGAGTCCGGTGACTGCTGGAGATAAAACAGAATAATTTGGTAATGAATCTTTTGAACATCCAGATTCTCCACTGTGATTGGTGAGTTATGAACACCGTCACTCGATTGAACTTCATTCTTCATAATTTGGCAATATCGGATCCGACTTCTCGGAGGAATATTAAAAGCTTTAACAGTTTTCTTAATATATCGTCCGATAATTAATACGACATCCACAGCATTTCTTATAATATTCTTTGGTATTTTGGCCTGTTCTGTTTTTCTCTGTCAATTACGCATGTTGTCTATTAAAAAAGTAATCAATTCGTCAACGGTATAAAACAGCAGGAAATATTACAAAAGAATGTAACGGGGTTAGTTGGCGCAGCGAGCCAAGTTGGCCTGAGTTTAATGCACCTACTACCCCCATAATAAATTTCTTCACAAAATGGGAGACATAACCATCTAAACTTAAACAATCCAAGTAAATCACATATGGAGTAGGTAGAGTTAATCATACACTATAAAAAACTACAATTATTGAGATCGTATCAGAAATTAGAAAAAAAATGAATAAACAAAAAATTATTTATCAATGCAAATATTAGGAAAATCGTAATAAATGTCCACTGCCAGTGGGTAAGGCTGCAAAACTACATTGGGAATTGTAGAAAGCAAGAAGATAGGTACTCTATGACTAGTTACCCCATCTATCAACAAACAGGTGAATTATGAGGACTGCGCCTACTCACACCTGCAGCCAACTATCCCCGGTCTCTCCTACAGCTCTTATTTTAATGAAAGGCTAATATCATAACAAAATTATACACACAAACTTACGCAAATTTCGTCATTTGTTTTAAATTACGATAGTACGTTTTAAAAAATAAGCAAAAATTAATTTCTACATAACACAACTTGTTGGACAAAAGTTCAGAACCAGTTTTTTAATATTTTAACTACGCATGTAAAAAAAATCTACACTAATTTTCAGTACTTTGTTTGCTTCCCCTTAACACCGATGACTTCCAAAAGACGCTTTGGGAAGAATTTGCAAGGTTTTTGCACGTGGAAATGTGTGTTAGGTTCCATGTTTACAAAATGGCTGCTTTCTATTCAACAATTGAAAAAAACTGCTTTTTTGGCATAAACCTAACGAACTGAGATTCCCCACAAGTTTTCTATGACATTTAAGTCAGGACCAAAACTGCATACATATTAAGCGTCCTATCTTAAATGGGAGAGGTAACCGCAACCCTTGAGGGGCGGCGGGATATATTTTATCCCACCTACGGTAAATGAAGATCTGTACCAGAAAACAATTATTAAATTTTACTTTTCTATCTTTGGTGGAAAAACACGATAAATTGCTTTTTCTTATTTTGAAATAGAATTTTTCGAAGATTCCGGTACGACTTCAACATTACAGGAACGCAATCACTTGCCCCTCAAGGGGTTAAAGCACCGCCCCCTGAATACTAGGCCTGAGCGCTCACACAAAAATGGCGGCTGCCGAAGGCGGATTTTTTTTAGCTTAGGTACGGTCCCTCAAATGTAGACACCAGTATTTTATAAAAGATTTCTCTATCTTGTTTATTCTCAGAAAAAGGAAGCGGAAAAAACTTCAAAAAATTATTGGTAGGAATATTTAAGGGACCGTACACACGCTGAAAAATATCCGCCTTCGGCAGCCGCCATTTTTGGTCCAGCGCTCAGGCCTAGTATTCAGGGGGCGGTGGTTAAAGAGGAGATCACATCAATCAAGGTCACGCGCCACGTAGAGGATGGGGTTGAACTACAGGAAAATGCCTAACTGTTTTCTTACTTTACACCACTAAAATTGTAAAGTTCTTTTCACCTTGATTAATAGCTGATAAGCTTCTGAGCAGATAGGGTGAAGAAAGCTTCGTAGTCTCAAGTGCATCTGGATCGCACCCCTTCTTCATTCTTTTGCAATAAATTTGGGAAACAAGATTCATATTCCGTGAGTGACTACAGATTTAGAAAATATGCGCAGATGGTAGATATCCTGTCACGGGGCTAACGAAAAAGACAGGCTACCGCGGTGCACCTACGTATCCTTTTTTACAGACCGCTAGAGTGACGTGATGCTCTTTTCGTACACTTGGTTTGGTGAATTCGATGATCACGTGACTCCAGCGGTCTGTAAAAAAAGATACGTGGAATGGACCGCGGTAGCCTGTCTTTTTCGTTAGCCTCGATCCTGTCATATATGACGTCACACTAAAAGGCCGCGTATGTGGATTAAGAACCCCGTCTACAAGATGGCGCAGCTGTGTTAATTTACGCCCGATTCCAGCATTAAGTTTGTACGCTTAATATGTATGCAGTTTTGGTCAGGACTGTTAGTTGGAAAGCCCAAAGTTTTAACGTTGTTTACAGATAATCAGTATGAAGTTGACACAGACTTGCAAATAGAAGCGTTATCTTGAAGCAACACCAATTTCTGATCATTAAGTAGTAGAACGAAACAGAATATTTTTATAGTCAAAGGAGTTTATCTTTGTCTTAAAGAAAACTAAACTTGTTTTTCCTTTTGCAGTAAAGCCTGCCCAAATCATCACTGAACCATCACCTTCAACACGTCTTGAAAGTAGATACCGCTCACTTTGTAATTCATGCCATCATGATAAATACCTTAAACCATCTGGAACATCAATGTTCAATTTTTGTTCATTAGTAAAAAAGAATTTTTGCCATAGATTGAATTTCAAGGCATTGGACAATGCGAATTTTAGTCTTGCATTAATTTTATGCTTTTGTAATTTGGATTTGGATTTTAATATAGCATATTTCAAGCATTTGGCACTTGTTAACACAATTCTAACAGTTATGGACGTTATTGAGCAGATTTTATAGTACAAGAATAGGCACAAACTTGAACGGTCATTCTTTTAACATTTGGTTTATACCGGGCTAAAAGTTTTCGTAGCTGCCCGCTGATTTTATTTCTTCCATAGCTCAGTGGTAAGATTCCCATAGCTTTCACACTCCATATTAAGGTGAAAACAATGGGAATTTTACCATTTCAAAAAAGTGGTGCCAATGGAGAAATCTGAATTTAAAGAAAATAGGCGTGAAAGAACATTAAACGACAGAATTTTTCGGCTGACCTAATATAATGGTAATTTGCTTTTCACTCAGCCCAAAATCCGAAAAAGCCCTACTTTTACCATTTTCTTCTTCAGTCAATGATTTTCCACGACCAAAGCAGCATTTGCATATCTCAAAACTTTAAACCTAGCGACTACTAACCTATAAACATAATTACAGACGAGTCCAAATAAAGAACTACACTCATGACGTAATCTCATTACGCTAGATTTAACCCTCTCGCTGCGTAAGTAATTCTTCGCGATGAGCGTCTTTTACAAAATTTTTAACATTTTATCACCGGTATTTTAAAGCAGAAATTTTTGGCTATCGTAATCGGAGAAAATATCCTGATTAAATCAGATAAAGTTTTTGCTAAAGAATAACTGGTGGAAGTAACCAAATAGTATTAATTAGAAAGAAAAATGCATGCCCGAGTATATCTCGGGTTGCGCAGCGAGAAGGTTAAAGGGTCTCAGGACTCTTAAAATCGGAAAAAATGAAAACTGAGACCATTTTCAACTTTTAATATCTTAAAATGTATATGATTTTAAAAAACAATTTTTATTGATATGAAAGATATAAGTACGTCCTTTCATTTTACGTCTTTAAAAAATTGCAAGGTGTAGAATTAGCACTTACAGTGGGCTCCAAACTGTCAGATATTAGACGAGCAGAAAATTGTTATAATAGCATACGCGCACGCTTACAAAATAAATATTGCAACTAGAATGAAAATTTTAGTGCCTACGTATACATCAGATTATAATAATTACCATGAACTTAAATAAATTTGTATTTAAAGCTTATTTCTATTTTTAATACAAAGTTGTATTTAACTAATACAAAATTTTGAAAATTTCAACAACTTAACACCTAAAAATACATATAAATTTTTTTAAACAGTAAAAAGTAAATTTTAGGTTCAGTTTTTACAAATTAAAATGAAGCATATGTTTTAAAAATTTTACGAAAAAATATTCAGAAGTTTTATGAGATATAGTGCCCGTTATGCCCAAAAACGTCATTTAGAGAAAAATGACTTCAAAGTTTCGGAAACGCTAATTCAGCCATGGATCAGGTAGAATTCTAAAAGTCATAACTTTTATTATAATGAGAATTTCAAGAAAACAATTATAATAAAATGTTCAGAAAAGATATTAGTTTAACATCTAAAAAAATTAAAATTTCGAAAATTTGAAGCTTTAACCCTCTTGCTGCGCAACCCTACAGTTTCTCGGGCAACGTAAAAGTAGCAAAATTTGCGCAACCCGAGATTTCATCGGGGATGTATTTTTCCGTCTAATTAACTCTCCTTGATCATTCCCACCAGTTATTTTTTTATTCTAAATTTTGCCTTATCTAATCAGAGAAATTTCCCGATTGAATCAGACGAAAATTTTTGTTTTAAAAAACAAGTGGCAAAAGAATAAAAATTCTTAAAAGACGCTCGTCGCGAAGGAGTTAAATACGCAATTTTTGAAGCTATTTTGATAAAACAATTACGCAGCGAGAGGGTTAAGAGTCCTGGGACCCCTTAAAAGAATTTGTTTGTTCTAAACTTATTTCCATTTGTTAACATTTTCGGCCCAAGCCCGAGTCTGACTTGAGGGAGATCATTTTTCTTTGCAAAATTTGCTTTTGACACCAGTAATAAAGAAAAATAATATTTGCCTAACATAATTAGAGCATTTTTGAAATTGCATAAATGAAGGTAACTTCTTTTAAAAAACTGGTGCCAGCCGAATAAAATTTGTGTAAAAGTCAAACACTTGTAGATAAAAATACTTTTTTTACATTTACAATTGAATTAACTCCGCATGTTGTCGGATTCCCCCTTGGTCCACACAGCTTCGAAGAATGTTCCTTTTTTGTTGATATGCTGGCACCACCGATATAATTACGTGATATCGGACACGCTTTGAGAGGCTTATCGGAAAGAATACTAATTCATTCTCTTAAACTTAAATAACAATATATTTACACACTATTTACAAATAACAAAACAATATTTACAATTGAGAAAGCGGATATAGCATATAGCTGATCCGGTCCGACATTAAGTCACCTATAGAAAATATTTTCTACATAAAGTTCCGCTTATTAAAATATTCTAAATTCCTCTCACACTACGTTTGTTAAAAAAGGTTTATCGGAGAAAGATAAATCGAATATGAAAACAGTGTTGCCAGTAGGCTACTTTTTTAAATTTAAATTTCTTGATTGGCACCAGTTTTTTTGAAATAGTAAAATTCGTCTTATTTAACCATTTGGGGACGAGCGGCCGGTATTCGTGCCGCGTAAGGTGCTCAGAATCGGTGATTATTCGCACCAGTAAAGTCTTATTGTAAATTTTGCCTTATGTAGTCCGAGCATTTTCCCGATTCAATTAGGCAAAAATTTCTGTTTTAAAAAACCGGTGATTAAAGATTAAAAATTCTGTAAAAGACGCTCGTCCCGAAGGGGTTAATGACATATTAATTAAGGCGAATCTAAATAAAAATGCAGCCAGATGCGGAATGCCAAACTGTTGCCGCACCTGGCTGATTTTTTATTGGGTGATTCCAAAATTCTCAGCAGTAAGTGTAAAGAGTTATTATTGTTTTATAACATGATAGGTATTCGACAAATAAAATAAAAGAAAATTGCTAATTCAAAATTTTTTGGTATGAATTACAATACTAGAGAGAATTCTGTCGATTAGTGATAACGTCACACTTGTGTCCTCTGGCCTTGAGTATTTCGATGGCAGCGGCCGCACTCACCTGGTATAGCCCTTTCCCTGTTCACGAAGCCAAAATTACCACTTCGAGCAAAACATTTTGAGTCAAATGAGGCTATAAAAGTAATTCCGCAGAAGGAGCTAAAGGTCATAACAAAATTTACCTACCTAAAAAATATGGAAGATTGGATCCTGCGCTGGAATAGTTCTATTGCACTCAATGGGGTCTACTTTGAAAGTTGCAAAATACATTTTATGAAAAAAAAATTTATGTGTGTGTGTTTTATTTAACATTTCTGGGTGCTTTTTGCGCAGAGGGTACTTCATAGTTGCCAATCTCCCGATTTTTTGGATACCAATAAAATCTTACAAAAATGTTTTCTTTAAATGTTCGATTGTATGAAGCAAGTATTTCTGCATAAAAATATTGGCATGAAAAAAATCGGGAGGTTGGCAACAAAACTGCATACATATTAAGCGTACAAACTTAATGCTGGATTCGGGCATAAATTAACACAGCTGAGTCATCTTGTGGACTGGGTTGATAATTCACATACGCGGGCTTTTAGAGTGACGTCATATATGACAGAATATCTGCCTAAAACTAAAAAAAAATCCATCTGCGCATATTTTCTAAATCTTTCGTCACTCATAGAATACGAATCTTGTTTACCAGATTTATTGCAAAATAATGACGTAGCAAGAAGGGGTCCAGATGCACTTGACACCACAAAATTTTCTTCGCATTATCTGATCACACTTCAGCCATTAATCAAGGTAAAATTTTTTTTACAATTTTAGTAGTGTGAAGTAAGAAAACAGTTAGGCATCTTCTTGTAGTTCAACCCCATCCGCTATGTGGCGCGTGACCTTGATTGATGTGACCTCCTCTTTAATCCTGCGGTTACCTCTTCCATTTAAAATAGGACGCTTAATATGTATGCAGTTTTGGGTTAGCAACTATGGCACTACTTTTATCATTCGTACATTTCAAATTTGCAAAGACCATAGTGGTCAATTTAAGCGTTACAAAATAAAAATATTTCGATTCATATTAGGCTATTTCCATGAATACTACACTTGTTGTGTAAGTCACATGCTACGATGATTGGCTACTAGTATTTTAGAATGCAAAAATGTGACTTTCTTTATCGGAGATATATCTGATTTACTGAATAAGGCCAAGCAAACTAATCGAAAATAGCGGTGGCCAACAAGCGTAACAGTTATCAAGATCAGCTATGTGAGTTACACTACAAAAACCCACGGAATTAGCCATTACAAGTTGAATATAAATCACACAGAAATAAGTTAACCCTTAAATGCATGATTTTTTTTTATTTTGTTTCGAAAAAATTATATATGATTCTTTGAAAGGTTTATTACACAGGGCAAAAAAAAAAAAAAAAAAAAAAAATGAGAGATAAATTTTTCGTGTAATACGTCAACTTTTTCTTATGTTGCATACCTGCAATACAAGTAAAAACTAAAATATTGCAAATTAGTAAATATTTTAATAAGTATGAATCTAAATACCTTATTTTATATAATTTATTATTTTTCAAAACTTAACCCTTAAATGCATGAATTATTATTTTTTTAATTATGTTTTTTACTCTTATTTTAAAGATTAGACACCAGAAATTTTAAGATAGATTTTTAATTTTATTTAGTAGCATCAAACTTTTGTAATATTTAGAGGTTTACTATTTTCATATAAATATACTGGTTTATAAGAATTAAGTACAAAGTGACGTAGATGCGCATCACTATCAGTGATGGAACAGTGTAGCAGCAGCGTATGAATTGACACCGTAAAATTTTATAAGTATTCTTCATCTAACTTCAGGACAGAATTTCTGAGATTTTGGAAGGCGAAGAATACTATAAAAATTTAGTGGTGACAATCGCTCAACTTCTGCGGCACTCTTCCATCACTGATCACTCTGCATTTAACTCCTTGAGGGGCGGTGGGATAAAATATATCCAACCTAATTTAAACAAGATTCTCACCAGAAAAATTTAACTAAATTTTATGCTTTCAACTTTGGAGGATAATCGTTAAAAATTGCTTTTCCTTATTTAAAAATAAAATTTGTCGATTATTCCGGTGAGAATTCAATATTGAGAGACATTTTTGCTTACCTCTCAAGGGAATAAGGGTTAAATAAATAGACTTAGATAGAAATTTTCGTGTAAAGTAGATTAATAAAACTTGAGTTAAATTTCCGGCCGTTTTATTGCCGAATGCTAAAGTGCAATAAACCAGAAAACGCGCTGCCGGGACCGAAATAGCGGGTTTAATTTTTGAAACACCTTTCTCAAAACTAAATTCGAGATATCTCGAGTAATGTACTCAAGGGTCTAAAAAGTTTTTCTTTAAATTATTGTTGTTTAATTAATCTCAAAATGTTCCAAAATTTTATTTAAAAATTTGCAGAACACGCATTCTTTCACATGAAAAAAAAAACTAACTGAGTAAGACATAAACTAAACGAATTCTTTTATAAACAGTACAATATCAAGGGGGAAGTCATTTTTTAAAACAGACGTATTCAACAAAACGAACAGTTCTTACTAAAATTAAAAAGCTGAAGTAATAAGATATTTTTTGACATTTTATGTTCTAAATTTCGATGAAATTCCTTCTTTATAGGTCTAATTAAAAAGTTGTACTTAAAATTAAAATGAAAAATATGGCGTTTACTTAATTGTTTTGAAAACTTTCCAACATAGTTGAAAAGTGTTTATGAATTCGGTTTGTCCGTCAACTCGCGTAAATATAGTCTGATTGCCACGAAGTTGATAAGTTATTGCTGTTTACTGTGGCTTGTTTGGTACTGAATAAGAAGCGTGTAGAATTAACGATTCATTAACAGCTTATCATTTATCGAGCATCAACCGGTTCGTGAAAATATGACAAATATTATTCCGTTTCGTGAAAATAGGACAAATATTGTTCTGGTTCATGAAATTATGGTAAATATTGTTCCGGCTCGCGCAGTAACTAAAACTCATTGTTAATTCATTATAAATATCATTATAAATATTGCTTATTATACTCTTTGTGACTTTTTATTATTATTATTAAGCATCCTTAATGCATTTTTATGGTTTCTGTCAAATTTGATTTCAAAATTTCTCTATACTTTGAAAAAAAAAAATTAGTCAACAATAGTTTTGATATAGAGTTTCGGTTACTGAATTTTTGCATTTTGAGCCTATGCATTTCATCCTATGTAAAAATAATTGTTTGTAACTGATTATCATAAGGTTTTTAAAAATTTATTTATTTATTTTATTTTTATAGATTTGATTGTACATAGTTGAAATCAAAGTTGAAAACATAGTAGTACCATCTATGGCAAATTCTTGAATCAGATTAGCTTTTAATTTGCTGAAAATGAAACTTTTGATAATGAAGCGTTTCCGTCCAAACCGCTTTCTTGTAACTTTATTTACTTTTTAACCCTATGTTAGTTGCATGTGTAATTCTGTGATACGAACGACTATTTTACTCTTTCAAGTTTTGAATTAAGTTAGATTTGGAACTTGCGGCTCCGTCTACCTTCCTCACACAGATATTAATTTTTTACCAGCGACAGGTGCTCTTAACCCTTTAGTGCGCAGCTTTGCATATATGCAAACAACAGTGTTTTGAATTTAATAGAATTTTTTATTCGCATATACCTAATTCACCCCAGAAAATTAAAATAGCAATCTTTCCTTTAATTAATAACAGACATTTCGTATTTAAATAAAGCGAAATTAACCATTGAAACTTTCTAGTGTAAAGTCAGATTCTCTGAACTACATAATTTCTAGAACGTATTACATCATGGGAATTAAAGGGTTAAAGGTTAAGTTTTTTATAATAAATAGTTATATAATAAGGTATTTGGAAACATACCTATTAAAATATTTACTAATTTGCAATATTTTAGCATAAAATAGTCACAGGACAGTAGTTTTTATTTGTAAATCAGATGTGCAAGAGTAGAAAAGATTGACGTATTATATAAAAATGTATCTCTGGTTTTTTTTCATTATTTTTCCTGTGTAATAAACCTTTCAGAGAATCATAAATATTTTTTTCGAAACAAAATAAAAAATCATACATTTAAGGGTTAAGCTGGCTAATGCATCCCAAACCCAACGAGATAGTGTCGGCTTGATCACACACATACACATATCAATTATTTTGAAAAGAAAAGATTACCAAGTTAACATTATAGAAATTATGCCTTATTTATTCTAAATAGTATTTCGTATTTTATACAAATCGGCCTTTCATCCTAAAAGTACAGTAATACGTATATTAGTATTAAGAAAATTACGAAAGGTAATATCTATAAGTAAATCTTCTGTATTTGTTAAAAATTAATTTATTATTAATGTTTTAGCTAAAATTATCAACTTAGAAGTACTTTCTTTTATTCATATGCATAATTATATACATATGGAAGTGCAGTAGCATTATCAGGCCTTTTCTCTGCTATTCAAAAGAAAACAACAACAAAAAAGCTATATAACAGAAAGCAATATAACGATGCGTGATATATCCAGAGGGTACGTTGCATTCTTTTTTCATAAAAGGCTTTTAAAAGTAAAAAAACGGAGAAAGTATCTTACAACATAGCTGACAAACCTTCCCATTGTTGAGTACTATTATTTCCATATAGTAATCTTTGTCAAATTTTATTCAAAATTTCAGTCTTTTAATATAGAATATTTTTATTTGGAAACATGTGGTGCACAACAATCGAAACGTTTGGCAGCTATGAAAACAGTTAGTAATGTCTATATAATTTCTTAATATAAAAGAATGTGGTCTCATGTTGCAGCGGTTGCAATTTTACAATAGATAGAGACGATGAAAGTATGATAAAAAACTCGACTGTGTGCGAAAAAATCTATAATTTATTTAAAATCGGGTCAAATTAAGTCAAATTAAAAATATAATATGTTGAATGCATTTTTAGCTCTTCTCTGGAGTACATTTGTGCTTCATTATTATGAGGCAGCAGAAATATTCTATTCACTACTTTTTTCGAATAGCAATTTTTGAATAATCAGCGAAAATATTAATTTCAAAAATATTAAATTCGGATAATTTATAACAGCAATTCTGGATTTAAATAAGGTGACGATTACTATAGCGGTGTTCTCTTTCTGTGGCAAAAATCCCACCTGTGGTAATTAGGCTCTGCATGTGAGTCAAAATTGACAATTGTAGACATTAGCGTCATGATGCTTCATTATTTTAAAACAAGTTGGAAATTGCAAGTCAAACGTGGCAAATGAGGTGCTTTCGTACTGTAACTAGTTTTATAAATATTTTTTGCACCGCATATTTTACTGAATGTATATTTTAGTGCACTTCATAAGTGCATATCAATTTCATTCTGTTTCAAAGGCTGTAACATCAATAAAATGCACTTGAAATAATTTTTCCCCATTGGCCGTAATGTAACGGAGAACTTTTGACTGTCCCTGTAAGTAAACTATACCTCCGATTTTCATAAAAATTGAAATGCCTCTACAAAATTATGCAACAATTACATATTTAAAATTTCAGACCATTCGGTTGGGTAGTTTTTGCTCTGTTATATGCGGACCGATGGACGGGCAGACAGACGGACCGAACGACGACTATAGGTGCTACGTATTTATATAATTACGGAAACACATAAAAAAAGCATCCCTTTATTTAAAAGTAATGGTTTTAAAATTACATTAAGGAAAAACACAAATGAAAAATAATTTAATACCAGAAAATATACCTTCTTTTATAGAAATTTCTTTTAAATGATTGCTCAAGTTGTTGATTCTTTCGCATGTGACAATTTGGTCTAGATGTTCATCCGTCTTTGCGGATAGCTGAAGTTTGTGACTTTATCATGTATTGGTAGATTGGGGCTTTTGTCACTACATTTAGGTCTGCCGCCAAAGCGTTATCAGTAAGCGAACAAACTTAATGCTGGAATCAGGCGTACAATACACACTTGCGCCACCTTGTGGACGGAGAGATAATTCACATACGCGGGCTTTTAGTGTGGCGCGTATTTTGCAAATCTTCAGTCACTCACGGAAATGAGTTTTGTTTGCCACATTTATTGCAAAATAATGGCGTAGCGAGAGGGGCATCCAGACGCGCTTCATACCACGAAGTTTTCTTCGCATTATCAGAGGTACTTCAGTTATTAATCAAGGTGAAAAAAACTTTACAATTTTAGTGGTGTCAGTAAGAAAACAGTCAGGTATCTACCTGTAGTTCACACTCCATCCGCTACTTGGCGCATGACCTTGATTGATGTGACCTCGCTTTTAATCTTGTGGCTACTTCTCCCATTTAAGATATGACGCTTACTTATATCGCTTTGTCTGCCGCTTTACAGACCGCTGGAGTCATGCGAGGCTCTTTTCGCGCACCTTCATTGGTGCATTCGAGCATCACGTGATTCCAGCGGTCTGTAAAAAAAGAAGTATCGGACTCTACGCAGTAGCCTGTCTTTTTCGTTAGCCTCGCTTTCTCAAAAGTTGAAATAGTGACATGCTGTTCGAGAAAATTTGCTAGAAAATTGTACAACAAAATCTTTTTTTTTTTTTTTTTTTTTTTTTTTTTTTTTTTTTTTTTTTTTTTTTTTTTTTTTTTTTTTAAATGGTGGTGGGAATAAAATAAAATTTGTTTTTTTTAACTTTAAAGTCAATTTAGGAAAATCAGTGTTTTTGGAGAGAAACTTTTGAAATGCCTTTATTATTGCACGTTTTCAGGTTAAAGTTTTCTTTTAGTAATCCGATACGCTTGATCTCGATTAGGATTGGATATTATTTATTAGTCATTATTTTTTTCCTTTCCTTTCTTTCTTTTTTTTAAGACTTTTTAATCTACCAAAAAGCAAATATAGAAAGCGAAATTCTGAATAATCAATATCATAAAGCAGTGACGTCGAACCTATGGCACGCGTGCCATAGGTGGTACGTGGGAGATTATTTTCGGCACGCATAGATTCATATTCTGAATTAAAATATTGCAGGGCTCGCCTGTAAAGCAAGGTAATTAGAAAATGGAATTTTCGATGCATTCAATTTTGAAATTTTGTAAAGAAAATACACACAAAACTATTATGATTGCTTCCTGCAAAACAGCTGATTTGTTAAGAGTGGAACTTCTGTTAACTTATGTGCAATATCTTTTCCCTGATACACTTTATTTTAGGACTTATGTGCAGTTAATTTTCATTTTGTAAATTCAGATGTAAAAATTATTGAATAAATATAATATATATTGTGTAAAATCTTTGTACTTCTAGAAAGTTCTTACAATGCAATTAAACAATTAAAAAAAACAATCAGAATTTTTTTTTAAAATGTCAGTTGCCATGCTTTACGCCCCAGCCTTTCATATAATGAAAATGCACAAATTGCACTATTTTGAATGTAGACTTGCTGCTTGTCGCTGTCATACAGATTGAATAAACTGAAATGCAACTTTATAAATCCTGATCTAGCTCAATATTGGATCAAAAAATTTTGATATTGGAAGATTATCGGGAAATAACGATCATAAGCAAAAATTCCGGCGGTGAAATTATGATAAGTTGGAATTTCGAATTCAATTCCATAGAAGTTTTTTTTTAAATAGCCATTTTTATATATTTTTTTTTCTGATAGTTATTTTTATTTATTTTTTTATTTATATTTTATTTATATTTTTATCTTATTTTATTTTATTTTATTTATTTATTTATTTATTTATTTGGGGGGGGGATGCATGAAACGTATGAAAAACTCAAGTAGAAACCTGTTATCAGGTGTCTCCAATTCAAATGGCATTCTCTTAAGGATAAACTGAAATTCGAAGCTGATCTGAATTATTTGGACTCGAAGACGCAACAAGAGAAATGGGATTAAAAAAAATATTTAAGTATATTACAAAACTTTACCCATATATTTTAAATCCTAAATTCAGTACTTTAATTAATTTTGCTACTTTGATCCACTAAATTTGTTGGCACGCCATGATCATGTGAAATATTTTTGGGAAAAAATTGGCACACGGATCTGAAAAGGTTCGCCAACCCTGTCATAAAACATTTATTGCCTTTTCTTCCTAAATGAAATGTTATTTTAAATATAGTATGTGTTTTGTATTTTCAACAAAACAAATTGTAACAGATGTAGATAAAATTGTAGATTTAGACACCCGGTACCCACAAAAAAAACATATCACTTTACGACAACTTTCAAGTGCTGAGTTGCTAAACATCTGAAAACTATGCCAGTTTCGCAGACGGAAGATTTTCCAATAATTAATTATATAATACATAAAATTTTATTTTATTTATTTATTTATTTTTAAACGGTGATTATTTTCAAAAAAAAGAATTGATTTGTAGAAACATTTTGAGCTTAAATTATTTAAATACAGTTATAGTGCTAAATTTAAAATTTAAAATTTACTTTTTTAAGTAGAATCTTCTAAGCTTCTAAGCTTCTTAAGCTTCTTTTTGGAATAAAACTCACAGATTATTGGAAATTTTCAGAACTTTTGGTGATATTTACTTTGGACTATATGAGAAACATTGTTAACGGCTGGCGCGAATTCACGTCTTTTTGAGCATGTTTCCGCCAACTGCCATTTTATGTGTTTCAAAATTTCTATACACACAAAACACAACACAAAATACAACACATACACAAAATTCGTATTTTTACAATTAGAATGAGATGCATATAAATACTTCGATTAGAAACAATACATTCATTTATTATATAAACAGGAACGCGGATAAAATATTGTTGTTAAATAATGTAATATGCAAGTGTAGCACCCATAGACGTGGCTTACTGGTTAGAATATAAAAAATCACCAATGTGTTAATAAAAATAAAATGTAAGTAATTTTATCTTTTTTATATACAGAACTTCTGAATAGTATTTTTTTCGGTACTCTTCCAGCATAAGGGCCTTGGCGAGATAGAGATAATGGGTTTGGTAAGGGAAGGAAATTTTCATGCATTTTTTTCTGGCAACCTATTCACTGTCTCATTTCTCAAACCATTTTTTTAATATTTATACAATTTGTTTAATATAAACAAGCCATTTGTCTATTTTTTATTCAAACAGATGAAAATTGTACATAAAAAAGAAAGAGAAAATCATGCATGAAGCATAGATTACGAAGAACTTTCCAACGCATTCAGAATAATGTAACAAAACTGCACCGCATAAAAAAATTAAAATATTACGTCTTATCAAACCGTATAGAAACACATTACACATTTCAAAACCCAATTTCAGCTGTTGCCATCTACAATCGGAAAATTATCCGAGTTTTTTCAGGAGCACTGTATAAGATATAGATTTGCATCTATTAACTACATGCATGCCAAAATTTAGTTCACTTAAGAAATACATATACTTCAGTTGAAAATTCCCCTTTAGCAACTTCCTCTAATAAGGAGAATGGTATGTGAATACTTTTGTGCAGCTCTGTATATTAGGTATAGAATTTATATATGACGAATAACATGCAAAAAATTAATTATATTTAAAAGCGCATACCGAACTTGAAAGTACCACCAGTGGCTGAGAGGTTCTGCTCTCAAAGCTGGTAGACAGGAGGTGCTGGGTTCGAACCCAATCGCGCCCGTCGGCCTAATCGTTCGGAGTTTTCGTGGTTTTCTTCGAGCCATGGATTTCCAAGCATAAATACGGGTTAGGTTCCCTTCGAAAGACCCCCACGGAGGGCACTTCCCTCTCGGGCCTATATCTCTAGAGCAGATAATCGGCCGTCAAAAATCAACCAACCAACCAACCGAACTTTAAACCGTACACTCTGGCAATTATTACTCAAAGACAGTACTGTAACCGATTTCTTTTGTATGTCCCTGTAAATGAATAGAAAATGTTACGAATGACCTGTTCTAATATGATCGTAGTGAAATATCAGTTTCAATATATTTAAAATAGCGTAATGTCATTAAAATACTCTGCAAACGATTTCCCCCATGTACCACAATGTAATGGAATACTTTTGAGTGCCCCTGTAAATGAACTATCAATCATACATACTTCATATATAATATCAAACATGCTTTGGTGACCCAAAATAACCTTTATCAATTGCATGAAAATCCGAGTATATTTAGAGCGAGTAGAGCATGGCCAGATGGCCTGACGGCTAGACAAACCGAATGCATAAACACTTTTCAACTTTGTTGGAAAGTATTAGAAACAATAATGGTAATATATGCAAGTAAAATGTTTTTAGATATATAAATACATATATAAATAAGCATAAGCTCATTAGGTTTATTTTCATAGTTGTTTACGTTATTTGGCAACAAATTTTACTTTCTGAAGCCAAGCTTTTAAAAATCCGCGAAGTTCCCCCTATTGGAAAAGTACCTTTTTACTTTCTTCTGTCTTCACCTGAAGAATGTATTGGATTCATGAAAATTTTCGAATTCCGGTTTTCGACGGATTTACACGTTTTAGTGGTCAGAGAACACGAAAAACAGGCTTTTACAGAATGTCTGTCTGCTGTCTGTCTCTGTGTGTGTGACACAAATTTTGTGGGCGCTCTATCTCAAGAATTAATGAACGGAATTTAACAAAACTTTATATTCCGTTAGTCCTTGATATAAACTAGTGCTGATTACTTTTTGGTGTAAATTGGGTAACAGGTGGCGCTGCTATACGGCATTTTTCACGATTTCCGAAATAGCTATACCTCAAGAACTAATGCACGGATTTCTATAAAACTTCAGATTAAGTTAGTACTTGATATAATTTGGTACTGATTACTTTTTAGTGTAAATCGCCCAACAGGTGACGCTGCTATGCGGCATTATTCGTGTTATCGTAATAGCTCTATCTCAAGAACTAATGAACGGAATTAACAAAACTGTAGATTAAAAAAAAAAAAAACAGATGTCACTCAAGAATCTCGACAAAAAAAATGACTGTCTAATGATTCATATGCCTACATTTGTTTCTAATATAAATAATTATATTAAACATAGTTTATAATAGCTCCATGTTTTATCAGAAATCATTCATTTATATATTTTTTTCAAAATAGCACGTATTTTAATTATGTTTTTTTTTCAGTAGTTATGAAAAATGGCAACAAAAAGATATAATTGCCATTTTCCAGCTATTTTTTCTTTATCTTCTACAGAAATGGAGTACTTGAGTTGCCAAAATTAAACATATTACGCTAAAAATACAAAAAAAATCAATATCTCAAAAATAAATTGAGATGCAATTTTGAAACAAATTGCATTAAAAAGCACTTTTTTCCGATACGACGCGACGGTATAAAAATCGAAAATGTACGATGCTTAGAAGTTTAAAAATTGCAGTACAGTATTTAACAGTACAATGATACATCTGCTTTGTTTTGCAGCTGGCTTATACAACTTAACGTTATTTTTTGGAGACGACACTTTATTAGATGGGAGAAAGAAATAGCGTACCGGAGGCTAATAAAAGTGGCTCTTTCGTCACTCGCATCATAAAAACAAAATATTTTACTAAAAATTCCGTTGCGAATCGATTAGTTTCAATAAAAATTAAGTGGTAAATATGTTAACATTACCCAATAAAGGGTTAAGCAGATTTTTAACCTTGGTCTACCTTCCTCCCACCTATATCACTTTTTTCCCCGCGGCAGGTGTTCTCAAGCCGGATAATGTATCCCAAACCCTAGGAGAAAAACTGTTGACTTGTATCACAGATATACGCATGCGATTAACGCAGGGTTAAATTTGCCAAAGTCTTTTGGCCCACTCTATATAATAAATTACAAAACTCTAATTCATGCATTGCACGATAACGAATTATTTTTAAAAGAAAAGTTTACTAAGCTAACATTATGGAAAATATATCCCTTATTTACTCTAAATAGCGTTTCGTATTTTATACAAATCTGCACTTAATCTTAATACAGTAATATGTATATCACAGTATTGAAAAGTTAAGAAAGGTAATAACTATAAGTAAATATTTTGTATTTCTTAATTATTAATTTATTTTTAATTTTTTAGCTATAATTAACAATTTAGAAGTATTTTCTTTTATTCATATGTGTAGTTATATACATGGAAGTGCAGAAACTTCATCATGTTTTTTTTGTTCTCCCACTTAGAAAAAGAAAAACTATATAACAGAAAGCGATATAGCTATGCGCGATATAGTAACCAGAGGTAATGTATGTACAATTCTTTTTCCGTAAAAGGCTAATAATAATAATAATAATAATAATAATAATTATAATAATAATAAAACGCAGAAAATGTCTTACAACTTACAACATAGCTGCCAAACTTTCCTATTTTTGAGTACCATTATTTCCAGATAGTAATCTTTGTCTAATTTTCTTGAAAATTGCAGTCTTTTAATATGGAGCATTTTTATTTGGAAATACGTGGTACTCAATAATCGGAATGTTTGGCAGCTATGAATTCAGTTAGTAATGTTCTTAGGGGGCGGGTGGGGACAACAGTAGCGAAATCAACTTTAAAACAGCTGACGTCGATGTACCTTTTTCAATTACTAAAGCCCTTTAAATACTATTATAACCCTTAACCCCTTAACCTATGATTTACGTCTAACAGCTCCACGGTTTGGCAAATCCATAGCTACCACTAAAATTTAATAGAGATTTTCGCCTTGTTTAATCATGGAATTTTGACGATTCAATTAAGTTATATTTACTGTAAAATTTTAGTGGTAGGAAGAATTTACATTTGGCTCGATCATCGTACGCGAGCTATGCCCGTCATTGTAGGTTAAGGGGTTAACGATCGAAGTACATCTCCCATAAGTATCTCTTACACGAATGGCCCCACTTTTTTCTTTTATAAACACACATACTAGTATTTAAACTAATTATGCAATAATTGACAGAGTTGGATACATTTAACAAAGCAATTAAGTTTTCAAAGCAAAAAAAACACCTTATTTATTGGCAGAAATTTCGCTGTATTAGTAAAGCTGAATTTGCCTTTCTGAATTTGTGGTGGCAAACGACTTTCAACAAGAAATTTGAGAAGTCTTACTTTATAGTTTTGGCAGTGAACGTGTTAAACAATATTGTTAGTTAATAATATTAATTAGTCACATTTAATACAAGATATAAGTATTTTTAAGAATTTTCTAACTTCATGCAAGATATAACCATGGTATTTAACCAGAGCGATTAAACTTAGAGTTTATGCTGTGCGTGTTAAATGGTTTAGTACGAACTTGCGCTACTTTCCACTGCTGCGGCCGATATCCAAAACAAAATTTGTAATTTTTGTTCGCATACATGAGCGTCACTCAGGGTTGCCAGTTTGGCTTCCATTTTTATTCAGAAATTTCGAGTTCACACCAGAAATAAATAACTGTATTTTTTGCTTTATTTAAAGACACAGTTAGCGATTACTTAAAGCAAAAATTCTTCTTTAGACATAGAAATGTCTAAAGAAGGATTTTTTATTATTTTGCATAGCTGCCAACTTTTACGCTTTTTTCTTACCACTAAAATTTTGCCTTTTTTAATTTGCCGATTTCGATGATTAAATAAGAAATTTTTTATTAAATTTTAGTGGTAGAAAAAAAGCGTAAAAGTTGGCAGCTATGATTTTGGAATTTATTTTTATTTTGGATGAATTTGAAATTACGGATTAAAATTGGTGGCCAAACTGGCAGTCCTGAGATCACTCTCCTCTCCTGTAACGAATTCTCAAAGTATAAGCCTTAGAATAAATGGAATAGCCACAAGTATTTGTTAGATTCCATAATTCATCTCACTGACTTTATGCCAGTTGTTCTTGACTTTACCAAAGCGATATAAGGAAGCGTCTTATCTTAAATGGGAGGTGTAACCGCGAGATTAAAGGCGAGGTCACATCAATCAAGGTCGCACGCCACGTAGTGGAAAGGGTTAAAATACAGGAAGATGCCTAACTGTTTTCTTACTTCACACCACTAAAATTTAAAGTTTTTTTCACCTTGAGTAATAGCTGAAATATCTCTGATAAAGCGAAGAAAACCTCGTGGTGTGTTTTGCATCTGGACGCCTTTCTCGCTACACCTTACTCGCAATAAATGTGGTGAACAAAATTCAGTTCTATGAGTGACTAAAGGTTTAGAAAATATGCGCAGATGGTAGATATGCTGTCATATATGACGCCACACTAAAATCCTGCGTATGTGTATTATCACCCCGTCCACAAGATGGCGCAACTGCGTTATTTTACGCCCGATTCCAGTATTAAGTTTGTAAGCTTACTTATATCGCTTTGACTTTACCCTAACAAGAGATTACAATTTAGAGCAAATCTATCGTTGCTAGCTAGATTAAAATTTTTTAACTGTTTCTTTTTAATTATTCCGGTGAAAACTTTTTATTTTACAGCAAGCAAAAAGAACATCAGTCATAAGAGGACACTATTTTCAAGTTGCAAAGCATCTATTCCTCTGCGCAGTCTTATTATATAATGGCTTTGCATTTAACGCAAATACTATGAGAAACTGTATAAGAAATAAAATAAATTTTAGTCGTTAGATTTTGCGCAACGTTAAAGTTGTTTTTAAATTATTTAATCGTGGAAATACGTTATCCCCACCGCTATCAAATGAGGCAGTTACCAAGTCTGCAATTTAAATATTAAATAGAAATTTTCTAATAAGAAAAAGTCGTGCTAGACTCCTTCGAAATTACAAGGCGTGTACGCACGTTGATTTTGTGAACAAACTACTACAAATAAAAAAAAACATTTTTAGTAGTTAAATTTTATACAAAATATAAGTTCTTTTTAAATTTCATGCCAAGGAATGTACGTACTTTGAGTTTAGCTTTTGGCAAAACTATTATTAACTAAAAACAAAAAAGAAAAGGTACGGTAATCGCCTTAGTAATTCTCAAGAAAGATAAACATCAGTGTCAGTTGGTTTTTTTTTTTTTTTTTTTTTTTTTTGTGATTTTTCAAATCAAGTAACTATTGTATTTTTTCTTTTTATTTCTTGCCGAATGACAGTTTAATTATTATCAAAAATACAGTGTGACCTTGAAAATCCAGCATTCAGAAATTCAGCAACTTCAAAAATCCGGTATCACATTCATTGTCCCCCCCCCCCCCCACCTTCTTTTCTTAAAGAATTAAAACTTACGAGAGAAAGAAAAATTGCAATTGTTTACGAATTGAAAACTTCGAGATCAAAAGCGATAGATTAGCGGACAGAGAGATTGATGACACTGTGCTAAATAGTACCGCCGATAATGCTGGTAGTAGCTCAGAAGAACGAGCACAAGGTGCCGGTAGAAGAAAAGGTGTCTCTGGAAAAATGCACAAACTTGATGGAAAATTAATATCTGCATTAGATACAAAACTGTGTTTATGAAATCGATATTCTTCACTTGTTCAAAATAAAAGAAAATCTTTTTAAAATCGGCCGAAAAAAATTAAGCAAATGAAATTGGCATCGATAAATTGGAAACCGTACGAGAAGAAATGACTTCAGTGCTTATTAGAATTTTTTTTTAACGTAGAAAACATCAATTTTTAAAAATATGTTTAATTTTCTCTTTTTTTTTCTCACATAAATGGGCGATTTTCAAAGTGTCGTGTTTTATTGTCATTTCACATTTGCACAAAAAATAGTTAAATATCATAATTTTAATAATTGCCTTTTAACTATCATGTTTTTTAATGATAATTTACAGATATATTATTATTTATAAAATATTTTAAAATAAGAAATATATTCTTTTGTAGTCAAAATGTCATTGACATAGGTTTCCCAACAAGCAATTTATTAGGTAAAGATTTGATTAAGTTCTATTTAAAACAGATGGTTATAATTTTTTAATACATTTTTATTTATTAAGATGTTACTAATTAAAAAAATATTTATTTTCATTAATTAAACTTATCTATGATTCTTAATAATTATTTTAAACCGTGTCCCAAGAAAGAGTGTCATTGCCATGCTTCTGACAAAAGTTCATCTGGAATTTTTTAGAGGGCAGCACATGCCTTGTTATCAAGGCAAAAATGCTCCTTAAAAGTCAACTTGTTATCAGGTTAGCTATTGGCAATAGGGGTGAATAGAGTAAATAGTTTTATAGTTTCAATAAAACAAGCAAAGATTTTGAATGTTTCGGTGAGGGTGTTTTTTTTTTTTTTTTCTTGTACATCATTACCGTACCCACTTCTAATTGATAATTAAATGAACTTTTATTTATTAATCTGCTTTTAATTACACAAGAAATAGAAAATCATTGTATGGGCCAGAAGATATAATGGCTACCATTTATGCCTGGGGAAAAATAAAAGTATTTTGCTTAATTCGTCCTTACCATGCTCACTTATCTCATTACCAAGTTAATTAAAATTTAAAAATTAGTTTTAAAATGTTAAATTAGTAATTTTTGTCTCTGCTGATGGTTGTATATTAAGGATTTTGAGGTAAGGTAATTATTTACAAAAGATTGAAACTTTCTGATTATTTCAAAAATTTGATTTTGCTATTCCAAAACATGGGTAAATTTTGAAAATGACCCAAATATCGCTTCGTTAGTGTTGTACCGCGTAAATCGGGGGTTTCAAATGCTTTGGACACCAGTATTTTAAAGTAATTTTTTTCACTTTATGTAATGGCAGAAATATCTTCGATCAAAGATGGAGAAATAAATTGTAAGAAATTAATTGTGTCCAGAGTATTTTGAGCTCTGATTTATGTGGGACATTTGGCAACTCTACAATTGGCCATGAATTAAATTATGAATAAATGCACCATTAAAACTATCGGAAGCACTTTTGATATTCTTTCAGCAATCTTGAGTTTTCAAAAATCCGGCTTAGTGTCGGTCCCCAAAATGCCGGATTTTCGAGGTTATACTGTACTACATAAAAATATTGAAATCACTCCAGAAGAAAAGAATTAAACTATGTCAGCTGTTTTAAATGCAATTTCATAACTGTTCTCGACTCTTTAACCTCTTCCCTTACCAAATTTTTTTACAAAAAAACTGCAAAAAATCATCATATTTTTTATTACATTATTTTTAACACCTTAACGTTCGCATTAAATTACGGTTTAAAAATTCGAATTGCTTATTGGCACCACTTTTTTGAAAAAGAAATATTCACCTTATTGAATGATAGGTAACTGTACATTAATGAAGCCAATTATACTATTTTATAAAATTGGCGGGAATCAAACAATCTGCATAAAAGACACGGTCCGTGAATATCACGGGTGTTAGAATTAAGATGCTAATAACTTATTTTATAATTCTACCTCGCATCATTTTCACAAAACAAAGATCAAAGTTCTTTGACATGCTACTTGGCAACATTTGCAACAGAAATGTACTACAAAATTTATTTATTTTTAAATATTGGTGCAAGTAGAATAGAAAAATAGTCCCCGTGATTGCCCTGTAAACCAGGGTTTTCTCGGGATAATAATCATTTGCATTATACACAAACACGAGATAACTCGGGATAATAAGGGAAGCGGTTAACCCTTACCACTCCGTTGGCTCCGCTGCGGAGACATCATCTTTCTTTGCAAAATTTGTTTTGGGCACTAGTATTAAAGAAAATAAAATTTACCTTATTTAATCAGAGCATTTTTGAAATTGTGTACTTGAAGGAAACTTCTTTTAAAAAAGTTGTGCTGATCGAATAAAATTTGTGGAAGCGACGCCGGAGTGCAAACGGTTAATATCATTTATCCTTCAGCAACTTATTCCGAATGTTTGTTTTATTTTATATATTTTGATAGCATAATTGTTTTACGACTTGTCAAATCAATTTAGTTATCGAAAACTAGTTGACAGCGTCAAGCCTGTTTGGGCGTTTACTCACGCCTACTGAAATTTGATATAGATTTGATGAGCTAGTATTTTATTAAACAATGCAACCTCTCTGTAACAAGAAATGAAATTGCAAACGAAAAGGAAGTCATGACTGACTGTTCGACAAAATAAAGTAGAAATTTTTGAAAAAGTATTAAAAGGAAATACTTTTTAGCTCACAGGCTATCAAAGCCTGATAGCATATGTGCCCGCAGGTTCTGTACGTATGTACGTATTATGTATGTACGTAAGTACGTAACGTGATAACTCTTGATAGAATTATCCAATTTGCTTCATTTTTTTTTTTTTTTTTTTTTTTTTTTTTTTTTAGGTTCAATCTCATAAGGCGCTTCCGAGATTAGTTTTGGGGGTTCATTGATTGGTTTAGTATAAAGGGGGTACGGGGTGCATCCCCCCCCCCCTTAACTTGGATAAATGGGTTTTTCATGCAGAATGATCAGATTTGCTTCAATTTTGGTATATCGGTTAATACTGATAAGGCGCTTCCCTTTTTAGATTTCGAGGTTCATTGTTTAAGTATAAAGGGGGATCTGGGGTGAGAATACCCCTTAATTTAGATAAATGGGTTTTCTTATCCGATTCGCTTCAATTTGGTGTACCGGTTTATTATGATAGGGCACTTCCGTGATTAGATTTGGAGGTTAATTTGTTAAGTATAAAGGGGGGATCTGGGGGGATAACCCTTAATTTAGTTAAATGGGTTTTCTTATCCAATTTGCTTCAATTTGGTATACCGGTTTATTATGATAAGGCACTTCCGTGATTGGATTTGGAGGTTCATTTGTTAAGTATAAAGGGGGGAATGGGGGGAGGGCTAATACCCTCCCTTAATTTAGATAAATGGGTTTTTCTATCCGATTTGCTTCAATTTTGGTATACCGGTTTATTCTGAATAACGCGCTTCCCTGATGGGACTTGAAGGCTCTTTGGTTAAGTATAAAGATGTGAAATAGGGGGGACGGGGTAATCCCCACCTGGATTTATTTTTCGAAAGGCATTATTCTTTGAAGTAAGAGTATAATATACAATTAGTGTGAATAGACTGTGAGCTCAATGCCATCAGTTTAACTGGTCACTTTTCTTTTTTATTTCTTTATTGTTACAATATTTACTTATTGCAGGGCTGCACGGGCGAATATTTTGGCTACCAGGAGTTTTGAACAATAATAGTTGTCTTTGCTTTCTACAACATTCAAAAGAGAATTCTTTTCAATTCTGGTATTTTGAACAATTAAACTGTTTAACCTTTTTAACACTTTCAAACAAAGTTGAAAAGTGTTCATGAATTAGGTTTGTCTGTCTGCAGTCTTTCCGTACTCCTAACTCGCGTAACTGTAGTCCGATTGCCATGAAATTCATATATGTTATTGGGTATCAAATTGGTATATTCGGTATTGAAAATTCAGTGTGTAGCATTACAGGGACACTCAAAAGCATTCAGTTAAATTACGGTCTATGGGGGAAAATCACTTTAACCCTTTATCTACTGCAATTTTTTTCATGTAATTTTTTTTATCAGTTAATACAATGAAAATTAAAGGATAAACATAAAAAAAAATACTTACCCGACAGCAATTTAATTCCTTACAGGTAATTAATTAAAGTGAGTACCGTCAGTACATTTTGACTAAAATATCGTAACTGAAAGCACGCAATAATGGCACCAGAATAGTGATAAAATATTTTCGATTTAATAAGTATGTGAAAGATAGGTTTTTTCATATTTAAAAATAATTTTTTTTGCAAATTCCGGTGTCAGTCATTTATTTCAACACTTTAGCATTGAAAATGCTTTGCCCATGAAAGGGTTAAAAAGGCTTGTTTGGACGATCTTGTTAGCAGTCTTTTGTTATGCGAAATCTATATTCTAGGGACAACATGTTCTCTCGCATCTCCACACATGCAATATATGAATTTACATATGCCATTTCTAGCATAGCAAAAACGAGCCGGTGCCACAACTTTTTCAATTTCCTATAAAAAATAACAATGAAATAAAAAATAAGTACCAGGGAAATCATTACTACACTAGATTTTAGTAATTACACTTTAAAGCAGATGAAAACGATGGATAACTACACAGACGAAAAATAATCAAGAAATTTTTCTCCAACACCCAGTGTGCTGACCCCATTAAATCAAACCCATACGCTGTTCCCCTAAAGTAGCTAGTCATATTGTATTCTATAATCATAATGAACACATAAAAAAAATCCAACACTTATCTTATATCCTTTACTGTTTTTGCAGTAATAAAAAGACGAGCGTCAAGGGTAGCCTCCTTCCTCGCTAAAATAACAAACCTAGAACTACTGCTGCTACATATACGGATAAAATGGAGTTAAAAGAGAGTTTTTGCAAAGTACCATTAGAATATTAGTTATATCCACAATGGGATGAAAGTTCAAAGTGAGTGGTACTTATAATACCACTTTTACCAATTTTATCTTGCGGCATTTAATACTTAGTTTCTTTGAAAAGTATTTTTTTTTCAGCTTTTATATAATTATATTTTACATTAGTTAAAGTAATTTACAGTTTTCTCTGTCCTCAAATTAAAAAAAGAGAGAAAAAAATATCTTTAACATACTATTAAAAACATTGCATCTATCTATATATGAAATATTCATTTAAACTATGTGAGAGTTTAAAGTGTCAGAGCGCAGTTTTTCACAGATTGAAAGAAGTATAATCATCTGCTAGCGAATAAAAAATGCAAAAACTATTTCTTTTTAGTTATTGTTTAATTATATATTAATCAAATCATTATTTAACGCTATTTTTTCCTTTTATATAATTATGTAATTTTTTTTTTCAATCTGGCTTTTGCTAGAGAGTCTTTCATTCGGGACGTGTCTGGGCACCTGGGAATCTTGCTTCCGCAAAAGAGTCGGAGTAGAGTAGAAGAATAAAGGGTTGCGGACGAAGATGGGCCTCTCGCCGCGGCGGTACAGTAATATTTGTTGAT
The DNA here is from genome assembly GCA_963932465.1 of Maratus speciosus. Taxonomy (NCBI): domain Eukaryota; kingdom Metazoa; phylum Arthropoda; class Arachnida; order Araneae; family Salticidae; genus Maratus; species Maratus speciosus. Next base: position 217,149,408 of record OZ010799.1, on the reverse strand, counting down.
TAATGTGAATGTTATTAAAACAAATTCGAGTTTGGATGCCGGTGAGACACCGTTTATTATTGTCAAAATCAAGAGATTGTAACAAATGTTGCACAAGCGAAAAGTGTTTGCTGCAATGTGCTCCACCACCCCACAAAGTTTTGTACCGTCAATAATGAATCACCGAATTAGTATAGAACACGAATGTATTGATTTCTCTCAAGAATTTGGACTGCAGAGAAAGGCAAACTGCGATAAACATATTCATAAACTAATAGGACAATCACTGCTAGCACCTTGAGTCAGTAGATAAAGGGTTAACCCCTTGAAGAGCACCGGTATATTATATATATCACTTAATTTTGATTCCCAAATGCCACATTGGCATCGGAATTTAGGAATTAAATTTTCCTTAATATGATGTACGCGAAGAAAAACTTTTACTTAATTTCATATAAATTTATTCATAAATACTGGTGTCATTCAATAATTTTAAGCATTTTATCATTAGAGGTGCTTTGCCCCTGAAAGGGTTAATGATATTACACTATTTTAAACCTACTGAAATTTATGTACATTCCTGAGGTGTACTGCACGGCGCTTACTGTATAATATGGTTGGCATAGAATTTATCCTTCATTTACAGGGACACACAAAATAATTCTACAGAAGGAATTGAACAATAATTGAAGTATTGAAGTCTATGAACAGTAATTGCTGGAAGTGTGTTTTCAGTTACGTTACGCGTTTTGAAATTGAACTAATTTTTTTTAAATATTTCTCGGTACGAATGAGTTCTATTGGAACAAATGCTGTATATTCTCGCGGCCACCATCTTGTATTTTTTCTTGGCGTGAAAACCTCTTATCCGCCAAGTAGTAAATGTAGCCAATTTATGCACATGTTAGGCTTAACAAGGTTGCCAGAACACGTCACTTGTTGGGTTGCTTTATCGATAAACGCCAACAAAAAATCGCCAAGATATCCAAGATGGTGACCGCGGGAATATACAGCATCTAAGCCGTTCTATTGATCATATACAGGGCTGCACAAAATTTCTCAAGTACATTTCCGTTTATTCACAAAAATCGCCATGTAGAAATTTCCAACCGTGTTGTTCGTTTAATTGAACTAACTTTTAACATACTATGTAGTATACATATAAATCTATAGTTCATATACAGGGATGGATTAAAAAAATGGTTTTTTCCGATTACTGAAGTTAATAGCAGAAACTGGGTTTTTAAATGCATTACAGTCGTGGCCAAAAGTTTAGGACCACCGTGCAGAAACTAGCGTTTTTAAAATTGAAACCACTGATAACGTCATAAATCAAATCGATTTTCGTCAGATGGCGTCATTCCGTCTGACAGTGGAGTTTCTGTATTCGCTTTTCTTTTGAACTTAGAGTAATAAATGTCGCAGATGCAATTTATTGTCTGGATTTTAAATTTCAGTGGTGGTCCTAAACTTATGGCCACGACTGTATGTGTTTTCAAATTGTTTATTCAAACATCACGTTTCACCTTAATAAACATTAAAATTTTGTTACAGTATTCTTAATGTGTTTCAAAGTGTTAGATAATCTGTGCTGGATGCATGATTTGTCGCTCTTTTTTAAAAAATCTAAATGCTAGATTTATTTTTTAAATTTAATTATATTTCTCCTTTTTAATCTTATCCTAAACGCTTTTCTATATTTAATTATTAGCCCCCGGTATGCTATTTCTTTCTCCCACCTATTAATGCGTCGTCTCCAAAAAATAACTTTACGTTGTATAAGCCAGCCGTAAAACAAAGCAGATGTATCATTGTACGGAATAATTTCTAATACAATTTTTTTAATTTCTAAGAATCGCACATTTTAAATTTTTATACCGTCGTATGAAGAAAAAGTACTTTTAATGCAATTTGTTTGAAAACTGCATCTCCATTTATTTTTGAGATTATATTCTTTTTTTTTTTTTTTTTTTTTTTTTTTTTTTTTTTTTGTAGTTTTTAGCATTATTTGTTTAATTTTAGCAACTCAAGTACTCCCTTTCTGTAGAAAGTAAAAATAAAATAGTTGAAAATAGCAATCATACCTTTTTGTTGCCATTTTCTCATAAAACCTGAAAAAAAATTTAATAAAAATACGTGCTATTTTGAAAATATAAATGAATGATTTCTGATAAAACATGGAGCTATTATAAACTAAATTTAATTATAAGTATCTATGTTAATATTACAAGCATATATCGCCATATAATCAATATTATTTATCGCCATATAAACAAAATTTATTAAAAACGTGAAATATTTAACTGTTCAAGAGAAATCTACCACGAAGATGACAGTGGATTTATAACATTCCTGTCCAAAAAGGTTATTATTTAAATAATTACTCATTGTTTTACCGGCATGTAATAAAAATTTATTAAAATTTTTAAGCGTTCAAGAGAAAGGTAGCACCTCATGAAACGGGTGAAAAATCGATTACAATATTCAGCTTTAACCCTTTAGTGCGCAGCTTTGCATATATGCATACAACAGTGTTTTGAATTTAATGTGTTTTTTTTTTTTTTTTTTTTTTTTTTTTTTTTTTTTTATACCTAATTCACACCAGCAAATTAAAATAGCAATATTTGCTTTAATTAATAACAGACATTACGTATTTAAATAAAGCGTAATTTACCATTGAAACTTTCTGGTGTAAAGTCAGTTTCTCTGAGCTACGTAATTCCTAGAACGTAATCTATCATGGGAATTAAAGGGTTAAAGGTGAAGTTTTATAAAATAAATAATTATACAAGATAATGTATTTGGGGACATACTTCTTAAAATATGTACTAATTTGCAATATTTTAGCGTAAAACAGCTACACGACAGTAGTTTTTTTTATATTATAGATGTGCAACAGAAGAAAAGATTGACGTATTATATAAAAAATGTATCTCTGATTTTTTTCATTATTTTTTCTATGTAATAAACCTTTCAGAGAATCATATATAATTTTTTCGAAGCAAAATAAAAAATTGTGCATTTAAGGGTTAATCCCTCCAGGATGGATGCCACGTATACGTTCCATATACATAGGATGTGTATAGTTATTACTTCTTAACATCAGAATATTTTAGTTGCAATCTTTGGCTTGTCTAATTGTAGAAATCGTGAATTTTATAAGACGAAAAATTCAATACGGAATTGCTGGTATTAAAAATAAAATTTCTTTTAAACTTTCAGGGCTAAAGTATTTTTGTTGCTAAAACGTTGAAATTTTGAATGGCCCCAAGATTTACAAACTTTTTAAATTTCAAAATAAGTAAGAGGCTTTTCTTCATGTTCAGTATAAGAGCAATTTTTTTTTATAAATATCTGATGCCCTTGAGGCATTTAATACATTGGACTCGGGAGACGTAACGATATTGTTTTTTTTTCTGGATTGGGGAAATTGGTATTGGTACCGGAAAATTTGTAAGGAAGAAAAATAATGTGTAATTCAAGCATGCTTTCTTCGTTTGGTTGTGAGCAAAGTTTAATTTATAGAGGCATCTGTAAACGTAATTTTCCTGTTCATTTTTGAAAGATGTCCTGTGTCCAATGTGTTAAGGATTAAAATTAAATGGGATATATTATGTCCACCTGCCATTCAATGAGTTAAATGACGTCCGTCTAGACAGGGTTGGTAACTTGAAATAAAGTTAGTAAAAAGAGTGTTGTAATTTTTTTTTCTCGGAAAAACTTAGTTTAATTACAGTATCAAGATTTACTTGTAACTCTTATTATATAGTGTGGAACATACGTTTCCATACATAAGAAGCATTTTTCGATTTTTATTTAGACTAGATAATCCAATCTGGTGTTCCAGGATCATAAGAAAAATATCAATTACATATTCAAACAAAGTTTTCAAAATTAAGTGAAAACAACACATTCGGGTACTCATACTCATATCTGAGGTTAATAGCCGAAGAAATCGCCAAAGGTTTTGCCACTTGCAGCAGTTTTGCCAGTGGGCTACTTTTAAAAAAATTCAACTCTCTTGATTGGTACCACTTTTTTGAAATGGTAAAATTCCCCTTTATTAATGTCATTATATAGGGTGCATTTTACTACTTCAAAAAAGTGGTGACAATCAAGAAATCTGAATAAAAAAAAATAGCCTGCTGGCAACACTGACTTGCAGAAGTATTTTTGATTCTGATATTTTTTTCTGCGTTAAAGCAAATATTGAGTCGTTTGGGAAAATTTGGGAAATCAGAAAATTCTGCCCGGTAATTATTAGACATCAGGTATCGGAATCAATGTCTAATAATTAAATGATATAATTTTCCGGTATGAATTGAATTTCCCAAACGGACACGACTTTCCGAACGACCCAATAGTTCAAACACATATATGTTAAATTTGTGTTTATTTATATATTATGTATTTACCTATTTATTGAAGAAGGGTTAATTTCGTAATGGCCTATAAATTAAAACCTACTACTACATTAGTAATACTAATCGGTACTACACTGTAAAAAATAAAAAAATAAAAAACGGACTAAAAAACGAAGATTCTACAGGCAATCTAGAAGCCAGTATTATTTCCGTTTTTTTTTTTTAGGGAAATTTTTCCCCATAAATTACAGAAAAATTTCCGTTTTTGATCTAAAAAACGGAAATTTTACTTTAATTTATGGGGGAAAATTTCCGTAAAAATACGGGTATAGTACTGGCGTCTAAATCGCCAGTAAAATCTCTGTTTTTTAGTCCTTTTTTTTCAGTGTATGCTATCGTACTACATTAGTAATATATTTTATACTCTGTTTATAAAATTTGATTAAATAAATATTTTATTCTAACGACATATTCCTTTTCTTCGTAAGCTTTACCTAGACCTCCAAGCGGTCTCTTTTATAGTGACTAAATTAAAATTTTTGTAGCCAGTATTTTCTTACGAACATTTTCTTTTTAGATTTATCTTTTAAATGTCGCAATAATCCACCATGCGGTGAGCTTATTATTGCAATTCCTGTAGCAACCTGATATAAAAATAATTTTATAAAATATGTGCTGGCAAAATATGTGACCGCTCCGAGGCCTGCCTGTAGCTTGTTTTCTAAAATATTTATATATATAGTAATATATTTACATTATATAGTAATTTTTAAGGAAACTTTTTTTTGTATTGATTTTAGAAGCTATTGTTATGGGCAACAATACAGGTATCCCTCGACTTACGTAAATTCGCACTTACGTAAGAAATTTCGAAAATTACATTTATGAACATACTAGCGCGTTTGATACTCATTTGCATACTTTTGATAATTGTTTTATTAATAAAATATGCAGATAAAAACCACAACAATAATATAGTTTTATATATTAGATAGAGTTATATTTTTATTGGGATATACAATCAAATCTTTAACAAAACAAACACAAAACTGATTAAAATGAGCCAAAAACCTCTGTTTAACCGTTATAATTTTGTTAGCTGAATTCAAACCATAACGAAATCTAATTTTAAAGTTTCAGCTAAGAGGAACGACTGTATTTTTTCTTCCACCTTCAGAGCTGTTCGTTTGATGTAGATTCAAAATTGATATAAACTAATTCATCAATGTTAAATTTATAAATTCCATCTTCCACTAGATACTTTTTATTTGAAAAGTGTTCTTTCAGTTTGTTTTTATATTTTTTCATACTTTTATAGTTTATATCTAAGTAAATACTGCTGCATGATACTTTATTTATAAAATAATACTGTGTAAACAATGTATATATTTATTATATACACTGGTGAAAACAATTAAAGGGACAAACGGTTTTTTAAAAAGCAAAACAAAATAAGTTATCGCTATACGCAAATAAGGTATCAGATGATAGTTAAGCTCGTCGCGGACACACCTGCCACGCAAGTGGTATGTGTGGTCATAAGAAAGTGGCGCTGTGATCGCGTAAGTGCAGAGGTGCCTCATTTGACCGCCGAAGCTTGTAGCGGAAGGGCGTTTTGAAGCATCGTAGCATAACTCAATCCTTGTTTTTTAAATTTCTTTGTTTACCCATCGTTAGTATGGCTAGTCGACATCGTCCAGATGATGCCACAAGATGGCAGATTGTTGGAAGACTCGAGGCCGGCCAATTACAAGCAACCTGTTCTAAGGACTTCGGTGTTCCGTGAAATGTGGTGTCTACTCTGCGGAAACAGTTCACAGAGACAAAAACAGTGATCCCCAGACCTGGTCAAGGCCTAAAAAGGGCAACAACGCCCGCTGAAGACCATTATTTGAGACTTTTAACCAAAAGGGATAGGTCCGCGACAGCGAAACAACTGTCTCTCTCCTGTATAATGCTACAGGAACATCCATTTTACGGAAAACAGCCACCCAGAGACTTAATGCAGGTGGCATGTATGCCAGGTGCCCTGTAGTCTGCATCCCTTTGGCTGTGAACCACAAAAAGTCCCGTCTAGTATGGTACCGAGAACACCTGTCTTGGACAGAGGATAGTTTGGGGCGGTTCTGTACAGTGATGAGTCGCGATTCAGTCTGGACAGCGACTCGAGACGTGTTCTCGTCTGGAGAGAACCCGAGAGTCGATATCGGCCCTCTAACATTGCCGAAATTGATTCTTATGCTAGAGGTGGTCTGATGGTCTGGCATGCATCAAGGTAGACGGGCGTACCGACCATAATGTGTTTGATAGAGGTACTCTGACAAGTCAGCGGTATAGGGACGAGATTCTTGCACCCTCTTTCAGACTTTTCCGCGGAGCATATAAACCAAATTTCGTTTTTATGGACGATAACGCCCGTCCACATAGAGATCAGTTGGTGGACGAATACCTTGAATCGTAGGATGTTCAACGAATGGAGTGACCTGCGATGTCCCCTGATCTTAATCTCATCGAACCCATATCGGACGCCCTTGGACGATCAATTGCAGCTCGAAGACCAGCTCCAAGGACCATCGATGATCTCAAGGGTGCCTTGGTGCAAAAGTGGGTGAAGTTGCCATAGAAATTGATAAGGACCCCGGTAAGCAGTATGAAACGCCGATGCGAGAGTTGTGTAGTTGCTACAGACGATTATACACTCTATTAGATATGCTTGACTGACAGGGTGTCGGTCAGCTGCTGTACTGGACACGTGATCAGTTACCTTATTTAGGGTGCAGGTTGTACCCATTTTTGTTTTCCCATACATTAGTCTTATATCGAATGATATTTTGGCAAAGTTTGGTTTTATTTGCTTTGTTAGTTTTTTTTTTAATTGCAAAAAACCATTTGTCCCTTTAATTGTTTTCACCAGTGTATATATAATAAATATTGCAGTTTCTGACGAAATTTTACCTAAGGAATTTACAAATTCAATTTACGTCATATTCGACTTACGCAAAAGTTTACGGAACGCATTACTTACGTAAGTCGAGGGATGCCAGTACAAACTATTTAAACATACATCACTTTAACTTAAATTTAAGGAAGTTCGGAACACATTTTAAGATTTTTTTTTTAATTTTTTTAATTTTTTTTTTAAATTGTTAACCATATAATTCGTAAATAAAATCATATCACAAAACTGCTCAAAAAGTTTTAAAAAAAATTAAAAATTTAATTTTTCTTTTAAATGGGGTAGTTTACAATCGTTATAGCTCAAAATATTATTTGTCGAATTTCAAAACTTTTTCATTTAATTAAACAGAAATATATAAGGTTTAATTTTGATTCAGCACTTTTTTAAATGTTAATTTAAAAATAAATTCAAATAATTTAAAGTAAAAAATAAAAACAAATTACTTATTTTTTTTTAAATCGCATTTCCAAAGTAAATATTTTTGTCGAATTTGCTGAATCAAAATTAAACAATTGAAAAAGACATGGTCCAAGTTTGAACCATTTATCTTTAACGGTTTTTGACTTAAAACAATTTAAATATGACAAATGGTGAAAAAAAAAATCATCACGTAGAAAAACGCATTTTCACAAGAAGTTGTTTCCATGAAAACCATTGCTTGAAAGATACATTCTGAAAACAAACAAAACAAACAAAATAATAATATATCCTGTTCTAATTAGGATAGAAACACGATTTAACTGTCATTTTAAGCGGGAAAAAACAGAGACTGTTTTAGTGCATTTTTTTTTTTTTTAATTCAACGATTTTTGTGTCCGGACCCCTTAATTTGAATATTAGAGATACATTTTGACTTGTCTATATTTTAGCTAATAGTATTTCCGAAAAGTAACCTATGCTGAATTTATTTAATATCCTTTTTAATCCCTCTGAGATTTAATATGGCGAAGATTAGTTTCCTCAAATACTGGTAACCAAAATATAGACTAGCTGCGACTTGAGACACCTGCAGGAAACTTACTTCACATTTGAGTAATATTTTGATTAAAGTATTAGACTATTTAATATTTTCAAATGTTTACATAACGCTTAAAAAATACGAAAACAGTCCTTTCAAAAACTTCTGTTATAAGGAGTATCCCGTGACAATAATACACATTATTTAATCATGGATCATTTCAATTTCAATTTAATTTGAATATTAGAGTTTTTTATAACTAGTCTAAATTTTAGCTTCTAGTATTCCCGAAACTTAATATTTGCTAGTATATTTAATATATTTAAATCCCCATGGGATTAGATTAGTCGAAGATTACTTACCGGGATTACTGGTAGTGAAAATATAGACAAGCTGTCACTTTTAAAAGACTAACTATAAAATTAGTAAAGAGTTTAAAATACTAAAAGCATTAAAAATACATTTAGAAGTTTCGTTAAGCAACTGCCAGATTTCATCAGTACAATTTTACTATTGTAAAACAAACAACAGAACAAATCAAGTACAGTTAAAGTTATTTTTTCAGAAACAAATACAAGTTAAATATAGTTTTTCCAAGTTAAAATTAATTTTAACTGATTTTTTCTGTTGTTTGTTTTACAATTCTTAAATTGTACTGATGGGGCCTTGCGGTTGCTTGGCGAAACGTCTAGTAAATGTGTTTTTAATCTTATTTCAGTATTTTAAACGTTTTATAAATTTTATTTTAAACTATATTCAAGTCTGTCTTACTTTATTTATTTTATTTTGTCTTGTAAATGTTTCAAATTCAGACGTTAAATATATGTATTGGGCCGATCGGAAAGTCGGTCGTGTTGGAAAAATCAATTCGTACCGGAAAATTTTGCCCGGTAGTTATCAGACATTAGATATCGGAATCAATGTCTAATAATTAAATGATTGAATTTTCCGGCACGAATTGATTTTCCCAACACGACACGACTTTCCGATCGACCCAATATATTGCAAGTTGTAACTTGTGACCCCTGACTGAAACTTAATTCACTTACAGTAATTTGACCAATGTATTTTGATTCAAGACCTACATGAGACTCTTTTAATATTTTCAAATGTTAACAGAATTCTAAAAAAAATATAGAAACAGTCCTTTTTAAAATCTTCTATTATGACAAATATCCTTTGACCATTCATTGTAACGAGATTTTTCGGTGGTACGTAACGGGTCATTATAACAATCAGCTTTATTAATATTTTTCCTAAAAAGTTTTTTCTTGCATCATTTTCTGAAACTCATTATGTGGAATGATTATAATGACCCACTACGTATCACCAAAAAATGTCGTTATAATGGATGATCGTGGAATATTCGTTATAATAGAAGATTTTAAAAGGATTATTTTCGCATAACACCTATTATAACGAATATCCCATGATCACCGATTACAACGACATTTTTCGGTGGTACGAAGCGGGTCATTACAACAATCAACTGTATTAATGTTTTTAATAAAAAAGAAAAGTGCCCAGTTAAACTGCTGTCATTGAGCTCACAGGATATTCACACTAATTGCATATTCTACTCTTATTTCAAAGAATAATGCCCCTCGTAATAATAAACTAAGGGGATTAGCTCTCCCGCCGTTTCCCCTCTTTATGCTTAACCAATGAGCCTCCAAATGTCATCAAAGAAGCCCCTTATCGAAATTAACCGGTATACCAAATTTGAAGCAAATCGGACAGCAAAAATCATTTATCAAAATTAAGGGGGGTAATAGTTCCCCGTCCCCCCCTTTACATTTAACCAATGAACTTCCAAATCAAATCAGGGAAGCGCCTTATCAGAATAAACCGGTATACCAAATTTGAAGTAAATCGGATAGAAAAAACCCTTGTTATAAATTAAGATTATTACCCCCCCCCTTGCCTCCCCCTCTTAAGACTTAAATAATGAACCTTCAAATCTAATCAGGGAAGCGCCTTATCAGAATTAACCTGTATACCAAATTTGAAGAAAATCTGATAATTCTGCATGAAAAACCCATTTATCTAAGTTAAGGGGGCGTAAGCCCCCCCGTTCCTCCCTTTATACTTAAACAATAAACCCCCAAAACTAATCAGGGAAGCGCCTTATCAGAATAAACCTAGAAAAAAATCTGAAGCAAATCGGATATTTTTATCAAGAGTTATCGTGTTACGTACATACATACAGAACCGGTGGGCACATTAGCTCTCAGGCTTTGATAGCATGTGAGCTTATAAAAAGCTTTTCCTTGCATTATTGGGAATTGGACTGTTCATGGGATATTCGTTATAATAGAATATTTTAAAAGCATTGTTTTTGCATTTTCACGCATAACATCTATTACAACGAATATTCTATGATCACCGATTACAACGACATTTTTCGGTGGTACGAAGCGGGTCATAATAACCATCAACTGTATTAATGTTTTTAATAGAAAGCTTTTCCGTGCATTATTTTCCTAAACCCATTGTTGCTGACGACAATACGAAATATTTAAGCATTTGACATTTATCAGAAAACAATCAGGATTAAGATAAGAAAATGAAACAATCTCTGCAATCAATGAAGCAAATTTTGTTGATACCTATCACACCAAAAGAAAATTCTATAGAAATCCGGATTCCTTTTCCGTTGGTCTGTAAGTTGCCTCAAAGGTAATTGCTTCAAGCCAAGGATACCAAAATATTATGGGAAAGTTTTTTATGATTACCCTTTTTTTGTTTGAGTTACCTTTTGTATTTTTACCAATTAATTCTGTCGACTGTATAAAGCATCATTCCAGGTTTAACACAGATGAGTTATTCGGAAACAATGGACCTTAAAACGATTTAGTTGTAATAACCGATATAATTTTTTCTATAAATCCATGTGTCATCTCCCGATATATCGCTTAGAAGATATTGACTATAAAAAATAAATATAGGCAATTCTCCAATAAGCGAGTAATTTCAATCTCTGATTTAGGAAAAAATAAAAGTTAAATTATAAACAATTTTTTTAGAAATAGATAAGGCATAAGGTAGTAAATAATGTACTACATTCCGGCACAGTGTTACCAGTGAGCTACTTAAAAAAAAAAAAAAAAAAAAAAAAAAATCGGGTGTATTGATGGGCACCACTTTTCTGAAATGGTAAAATTCCCCTTATTTTCGCATTTATTAATATGTCATTACCGCAATTTCTCGCGTACACGCCGCGGCTCGGATAATTCGACTTCCTACCAGAACTCGTTTTAAATAAAATATTAGCTTTTTTTGCTTAGAATTTATTTGACTTCATTTTTTACTTTCTTCTATCTTCAATAGAAGAAAGTATTGTAATCGAAATTTTTTTCGACTTCCGGTTTTCGATGGATTTGCATGTTTCAGGGGTCAGATATTCCAAAAAACATGTTTATAGAAAATGTCTGTCTGTCTGTGTGTCCGTCTGTCCGTCTGTCCGTCTGTCCGTCCGTCCGTCTGTCCGTCTGTCCGTCTGTCCGTCTGTCTGTCGCCATTGTACCATCAAAAAGTGTATGAAGATATGTATAGAATTAAATCAAAATTTTATTATAAGTTCTTGGCTATGGCAAGCAGGTCCTCCCTGAATTTGGAAAAAATTCGCCGGTAGGGGGCGCTGATATAACAATTTTTGGGCGATTTTGAATATTGTACCATCCAAAAGTGTATGGAGTTATGCATAGAATTGAACCAAATTTTTAGTTTAAGTTTTTGGATATGACAAGCAGGTCCTCCCTGAATTTGGAAAAAATTCGCCGGTAGGGGGCGCTGTAAATGCGTTTTTTGTGCGATTTTGAATATTGTACCATCGAAAAGTGTATGAAGTTATGCATAGAATTGAACCAAATTTTTATCTTAAGTTTTTGGCTATGGCAAGCAGGTCCTCTCTGAATTTGGAAAAAATTCGCCGGTAGGGGGCGCTGTAATAGCGATTTTTGTGCGATTTTGAATATTGTACCGTCCAAAAGTGTATGAAGTTATGCATAGAATTAAACCAAATTTTTATTTTAAGTTTTTGGCTATGGCAAGCAGGTTCTGCCTGAATTTGGAAAATATTCGCCGGTAGGGGGCGCTGTAATAGCGATTTTTGTGCGATTTTGAATATTATACCGTCCAAAAGTGTATGAAGTTATGCATAGAATTAAACCAAATTTTTATTTTAAGTTTTTGGATATGGCAAGCAGGTCCTACATGAATTTGCAAAAAATTCGCCGTTAGGGGGCGCTGTAATAGCGATTTCTGTGCGATTTTGAATATTGCACCATCGAAAAGTGTATGAAGTTATGCATAGAATTGAACCAAAAAAAATTTTAAGTTCTTGGCTATGGCAAGGAGGTCCTCCCTTAATTTGTAAAAAAATCGCTCGTAGAGGGCGCTGTAATAGCGATTTTTGAACAATTTTTGTGCCATTTTGAATATTGTACCGCCGAAAAGTGTATGAAGTTATGCATAGAATTGAACCAAATTTTATGTGTTTATTTTTGGTCATGTCACGAAGGTCCTCCCTGAATTTGGAAAAATTCTGCCGGAAGGGGGCACTATAATTGCGATGTCTGTACCATTTTCATTATTGTACCATCGAAAAGTGTATGAAGTTATCCATATAATTGAACCAAATTTTTTGTGCATGTTTCTGGCTATGGCAAACAAGTCCTCCCTCAACTTGAAAAAATTCCGAAAGAAGGGGGCGCTATAATTCCGATCTCTGTGCCATTTTCATGATTGTACCATCGAACAGCGTATAAAATTATGCATACAATTGAACCAAAATGTTTGTGCTTGCTTTTGGCTTTGGCCAACAGGTTCTCCTTGAATTTGGAAATATTGCGGGGTAAAGGGGCTCCGTGCTAGCGATTTTTGTATACTTTTCTTGATTTTTCGTAGTGCTATTGTGCATCGGCGGCTCATGCAGTGGCGGGAACTCGCTTCCTGCTATGCCGGCTATTCGCAAACAGCTGATAACGACAGAATAAGGAAAAATTAATAATTTTAACAAATACCATGATATAGATTAGCTCGTTTTTAGTCCGTTTAATTGACTTGAGCAGAAATTTAAGATGAAAATCAAAGTTGGAATAGTATTGAACTAATAATATTGAAATATTAACATGTGTAACTAGGTTTTGAAATATTAAGATGTATCAGATAGAAGAAAGTTTTGGGATTGGCACATCCAACTAGTTAAATAATATTTCCGGTATAAAGAAGGCCGCGGCGTATACGCGGGGAATTACGATAAATGCCACGAATTTTACAATTTCAAAAAAGTGGAGCCAATCAAGAAATTTGAATTAAAATGAAGTACCCCACTGGCAACACTGTTCTGGCATAAACTTTAAACAGTATTTTTCTTTAACCTGCCTACCTCTAATCGACTCATTTCTATAATTTATTGTATTCGCGCCGAACCAGAAATTTATTCAAAAACCTATTTAAATAAAAGACTTATAGAAATGAGTTCAATAAATATATTGAATAGTTTCAAATAAAAATTCTGGTGATTAATTTTCAGTAAAATTTCAACACTTTAGTGAGCTTATGCAATTTCATTGAAAGGGGGTTGCAGTGACAGAGACAGTATTGACAAAATTAAAAAAAATGCTTCCGTTCTCATAGTAAGTTAACCTTAGTAGGACTGTAATATGATACTTTGAACTAAGCAAAAGTATGTTATACATCATGACAAAATCTTAAATAAATGAAAATAATAATAAGGAAAACTTAAGACCGGCATAGTAGTGACGATTATTAAACATATTCATATCTTTCTATCCATTTTGCAACTTGTAACTTTCTTTGAAGTCCAGATTATTAAACCAAGTGACTTTTTGAGCAATCAAGAGTGCTGCTTGTACAGTCAATCAGGGTAACTTTGAACCACGGGGTGTAACTTTGCACCACTTCCTATTTTGCAATATTTTTGACTTTAAAAGACTAAATAAACTTCAGAACTGTACTCTGTTGGCAAGCTTCTAAACTGGAATTTCTACTCTTTATTTTAGAAAATAAATTAGCAACATTATGCGCAATTAATTGCATCATCTAACTATTTTTGTAAAGTACTGTTTTCAAGTTCATTTTGAATGCTGTTTTGAAGTTGTCGTAATCCAGTTAAATTTTCATAGTAAGTAACAATATACTCATTTATCAGACATATTATTATCTAAATGTTGTAAATGTGTTAATATTTTGTGATTATTTATTTATTAATAGTTAATAAAATGTAAAATAAGAAGGCACTAGCATTTTACCGCATTTTCAGGGTAACTTTGAGCCAGCTCAAAGTTACACTGATGCTTATAATTTACTGATTATAGGTGCTACTGTCGAAAATTTCCCATATTTTCACGTATATTTTATATAAATGCCGAAAGTGTGCATTAGATGTGACATGTAAATATTTTTACAAATATGTTCAAAATACATAAAATTCATTTAGAGGCGTGATTAGGGGCGGAGCTACTCAAATTTGATATTTCATACGTTCGACGTTTTTTATTCTTGTTTGAATAATACTAGTACTTGTATGTATTACTGTAACTATGGATATATTATAGAGTTAAAACATTGAAAATTGTTTTTCACTGCATTTTTATGTTTCATATGAACAATAAACAGGTTATTTTTTAAATTTCTAAATGTTCATGGTTCTCTTCTTCCACTTTTCTTATGCCTGATATTTGTTGTAATATCATAAATTATACAAATCTTGTGATATTGGGAAATGTAAATTCGCAGTCTTTACATATCTGAAAACATTTTTTGGTGTTTAAAGTTGTCCTGACTACAATACTTTTTTTAAATAATTAATTATTTTATATAAAAATTTATGATATGGTGCAATGTTACCCTAAATGGCTGGGCAACTTTGAACCAGGCTAAAAATCCATTTTTTATTGCTTTTATCCTTATTATTCCTTAATTTTTGATAGTCAAACAATAATTTAGAATCCTTTCTTCTCTTTTATGCTCCTAGTTGCGCCAATATTCTTCAAATAAGAGTGTGGCATATGAAAATAAAGAAAATGCGGATCAAAGTTACCCTGAATGACTGTACTAAATGTAACTGTCCTCCAATTTTTATCTGACTTCTTAATGGTCACATGATCAATTTTATACAAGGGGACAGTAGTGACATAAAAACTAATGGACAACATTTGTTTGACCAGAATAAATATAAAACTATTGATAATTTATAATAAAAATTCTTTACTTTGTAGTTTAGAATGTAATTTTTTATTTTGCATAGTAAAATTTCTGTAGATAGTTAGTCAACGCGCTTAAATTTGTTCCAGAAGATCAGTGCATGAAATGGGGGACAAGGGACAAAAGTGACAATTTGAATATTTAACCTCTTAATTCTCGCTCCCGTGAAATTCACGGGCTGTGTCTTTTATTCATATTGTTTGATTCCCACCAGTTTTATAAAATAGTGTAATTGGCTTCATTATGGTATCATTCTGCCTGTCATTAAATAAGGTGAATTTTTCTTATTCAAAAAAGTGGTGCAGTAAGTTATTTGAGTTTTTAAACCGTAATTTAATGCGACCGTTAAGGGGTTAAAATATTATTGGAGTAAAATTTACAGTTATTTTTTTAATTATGTTCGCAATTATAGAAAGGGATTACATAATACATTTTATGCTAACGAAAATTATAAAAATGGTAAAATGTAGCATATAATACCAAGGGACATAAACCACCCACTATTGGAGAATCGTCAATATATAGCTGGCACTTGCAACTATTTTTTACTTTTTTACTTACAATTTTTTTTCAACGAAACTAATCTACCTGCAAGATTAGTTGAAGTCTACCAAAGAGATTATAATTTTGAAATAGTGGCAGACAAAGTATTAAAAATACATTTCATTGTACTATGAAACAATGGCCATTAAAATGATTTAGTTGTAATAATCGATAGAATTTTTTTCTAGTTATCGATGTGTATTTTCCCGATATATCGATGATAAAAAAATATAGGACTCATAGCGATACCTATTTTTTTATTATTTTGTACATGACTATTTCTAAAACAATCTAACTCGAGGATTAGTAGACATCTACCCGAACGATTATCTTTCAAAAAGTAGTACACAAAACAATAAAAACATTTGTAATTATTCTAGGGAACAATAATGGACATTAAAATGATTTAGTTGTAATAACCAAAATTATTTTTTTGTAGATATCGATGTGTCATATATCTTTGGAAATATCGACACAATTAAAAATACGGGGATGACTCCCACTGGCATTTTTTTCTATTATCATTTCCATAATAATTCCATTCACTACTTTTATACGAACTAATCATTATCCAAGATTTGTGGAAATCTACTAGGACGATTATTGTTTTGAAATAGTGGTAGACAAATTAATAAAATTACATTTAATTCTGCCATGAAACATTGGCCATTAAAATGATTTATTTATAATAATCGATATGATTTTTTCTAGATGTCGATGTGTCATTTCCCGATATATCGCTTTGAAAATATCGACGATTAAAGAATAATACATGGAGGATACTGACGCCTATATATATATATATATATATATATATATATTTTAAAGCTACCACTATTTTTATACGAAAGTAATCTTCTTTCAGATTAGTGGGAATCTACCGAAACGATTATTGTTGGGAAATAGTGACAAGAAAAGTAATAAACATACATTTAATTCTGCAATGGAACAATGGACATCTATATCATTTAGTTTTAATAACCAATATATTTTTTTTTTCTAGATTTCCGATATATCATTTTGAAAATATCGACTATAGAAAAGTACAGGATTATAGTGACGGTATAGGTGTACAGACGACTAATTTTTTTATTATTTTGTATACCACTATTTCTAAATTAAAATAATCTACCTCGAAGATTACTGGAAATCTAACAAAACGATTATTGTTTAGAAATAGTGGTAGATAAACTAATAAAAAGTACACCTAACTTTGATTTTACAGGATCATAAGTTTAAAGAATTACGGATATTGATTGCTGTTATTTTTTAATAATTATATTCTCCTTAATTGATACAGGGTTCGTACAGGTATCGTTATTTTCAAGGCCAGATATCAGTATTTTTAATAGGAAAATAAATCTAGTTTAAACTGACGAAATTTCGCCTTGTTTAATGAGATTTTTTTCATAAGAAAATACTAGTACCGAATAATTTCTTAGTTTGAAAATTCAAAGACCCGTATGAACCCTGTTGATAGCAATCATTACTATCAGTAAAATGGTGGTATTAACACTAGAACAGTGGTTCCGAACGAGGGGCGTATGCTCCACAGGGGGGCAGTTTCATATTTCTTATTAACAAATGTTTTGTCATTTTTTTCTAATGAAAGTAGTGTCGTAGTCTAGAAACAGAAATAGTAGTAGATGAACAAATTTAAAAATAACTGAATAAGAATTAATTTTCGAAGCGTTCTCATTTAATAGTTCAAAATACACTCATATTGGAATAACTATTGGAATTAATTGAAATTATTGAGTCCTTTTATATATTAAAACATCATTCTAATTTTTCTGGTTTTAGTATTATTTTAGTGCAATACGCTTCTTTTTTTTATTTACTAGAAGGCTCTGCTCCCTACGAGCTACGCTCGCCAACCTCCTTTTAGACACCCCAGATTCTAAAAGCATGCTAATTTCATCGGCCTTAAAAAGTTTGAATTATAATTTAAAAAAACAGTGACGGTCTCCCTGTAAACGGGTTTTCATTCATTTCCCTTTGATTGGAGATTTTTAAGACGAAATCAGCAGCTGCTAAGAGATACAATGGCTGTTTTTGTCTTTGATTAAAAACAAGAAAGAAAAATCATGCGTGCGGCATGGATTATGAAACATTTTCCAACACTCCCTGAAAGCTTTAACGAAACTTCGTTATTTAGGGAAATAAGGTAAATAAGATAACTAACTAAACATTTAAAACTGATTTCAGCAGTTACCATACATAGCCAAATATTTATTCCAATTCTTCCTAAGAGCCGTGTATTTGATCTGTAGGCTGATATATATACTATATAATAGAAAATTTAGTTTATCAACGCATAACAGGTTGAAATTTCTCTTTCAGCAATTTACACTAATAGATGGAAACATACTTCAATACTTTTGTACAGCCCTGTTGTTTACCTAGTACTTTTATTACACGCCACTATTTAGCTAAACTTTAATTCAAACTAAATCACTCTTAAAACTACTGAAATCGCATTTCCAGAATTTATCATTTATAGGCGGCCATGTATCCAATTCTTTGCGTGGCCCTGTATATCATTTTATCTATATTCTACAAACATTTCATAGAAAACTACATGCAGTTCAGCGTAACACATTTTAAACCCACCTTTGAGCAATTTACAGTCATACTCAGTAACCGTTACGAATTCTTTTGCGTAGCCCTGTATATCAACTATAACATTTACACACGCCATATAGTATGCATAAATGTAGTGAAACTTAAAAGCGCATATCATTAAAAATGCATTCCCTACCATCGCCGCAAATATACAGTATTTCGGATAGAAAATACTTGTCTGAAATGTTTTGTATATTCCTGTAAATGCTATGCGCTTCGTATTATACATGAAATAACTTAAGTAAGCCTCACCGACGTATATCAATTTTATTATATATGAATTTGTATAATTAAAATACGCCGCAAACAATTTCCTCCTATACCATTTGTAATGGAATTCTTTTGTGTAGCCCTGTAAATGAATGATAACTATTCATTGCACCGCATATGCTACAGAATATTCTGCATATTTCAGTGCACTTCGTAAATGCATACATTTTTATTATGTTTGAAAGGGTGTAACATCTTTAAAATTCATTTGAAATGATTTTTTCCCATTGGCCGTAATGTAACGGAATACTTTTGACTGTCCCTGTAAATGAACTAAACATGCTACAAACTTAATTTGAAATAGGGTTCGTGCTAGGCTAAACGTCAATAACCAAAAATTTCAGTGCGATCCGAGTATATTTACGAGAGTTAGAGCACGAACAGACAAACCGAAATCAATAACACTTTTCAACTTTGTTGAAAAGTGTTAAAAATTAGTTCAAAATTTGAAAGTAAGCTAATGTAAAATGAATTAAGTACACAGAGTCTTTGTCTCTCGGTAATTTTTAACACCGCTATGAGAAAGTTCTTTTAAATGTATCGTTTTAAATATGACGTAATTTTCACCAAAGTTTCCTTTCTCTTTTTAATATTCACATGAAAATTCTTTTGTTGTTAGAAAGGAAATATTATTTGCGCTGTCTTCGAATTCACGATAATAGTTGAAAAGATTATCTCAAAATATGAAATAAACGTCTCGTGCAAATATATTTTCTAATTTAAAGTGTTTTGCCAACTTTTTTTTTATTTGGCCTTTTTAAATATGACGTAATTTCCTTCATTTATGACTTTTAACGCATAATAATGAATTTAGTATTTAAAAATTTTCTTTCTCTTTTAAAATTCCCGTGTAATTGTAGTTTATATGATGTAATTTTCAATATTCTGATTTTTAACACTTAATCACTTAATTCTAATTTGAAAATTTTTTTCTGTTTATTGTAGCCACGAGTAAATAAATTTTTTATTCGAAGGAAATATTATTCTTTGCGCTGTTTTTTTAAATTGGCAACAGTTTAAAATAATTGCCCTTTTCTAAAATGTGTAAAAAATATCTCTCGAAATGCTGAAAATTTGAATTTAAAATGGAAATAAATCCTCAAAAAATGAGTCTAATTAAAAAGATAATTGCAGTCTGCACATTTGGAACTTCCAATGTATAAAATGATCGAAAAATGTTTGAGTTCCTATGTATAGTTTTTCTCCTATAAAACTTTTTTGATGGAACGATTTTGACAATCTTTAACATTAAATATCTCTTTAAATAATTATTCGATTTAAAAACTGTCTGCATCAGCGTGTTTATAAAACATGTCTCTATAATACCACCGATTTTCATATTTTTGTATGAAACAGTTTTCTTAATATTTACTAAGAAAGCCCCCCGGTCATAAAAAATATGGATGCCGATCTAGTAGGAGTATACCCGGATCATCTACGCAGATTTTCATTGGTCCATTTCCAAATCAAAACTTTTTTTATATATATAGAAGGATTTAAAAAAAAAAAAACTTGTACATGCATTCATAATGCAATATGCCCATGAAGGAACTTTAACATATGAAATTTTGTACGGTATATCTAAAATTAACTATTTGGACATGTTTAATCCAAAAATGAATGATCTAAATGAGATGCTGCTTTTATGAAATTAATAAATCACTTGCGCATCACGGAAGGAAATGGGGTGAAAGTAAACTTCTTATGGTTATTTTTCAAACCACATACATTATATTAACATACTTCATGACATAGACATAAACATTTTAAAATTTAAAATAGGAGAAAACATGGTGGCCAAATAATAACAATAGGGGGAGGGGGGGAAGCCCGATATCAAAGAAGTATGTTACGAAAGAAAATTATTTACATACAGTGTTTAAAAGCGCGAATCCGGAAATGTTTTGTGAATTATGTTATCCATCCAGTCTCGGTGATAAACAAATAACACTTGTTCTTAATGAAGGACTAAAATCCATTATAAAATGTATCATTTTAATTAGATGTCATACAAAATGCGAGAGGAATTTCAAGAAATTTTATGAAAATAAAAATGTAGGCTATTAATCAAATTTAAATTTGAGGTAAGTTGTCAAAAAAAAAAAAAAAACTTTTGTAGATGTAAATGCAAAGATCCATGGCCTCATTGCATCCATAGTTATGTTAAAAACATACTTGTAATTAAAAAATATATATGATTTTGATAAAATAAAGAATGTGAAATCACTTATCAGAGTTATTTCTATTTTCGTATCCTTCCGGGAAAATAGTTTATTTTTTATGTTATAAGATATATATGATATAGAAGGGAGGGAGGACATCATGACTTTAGAGATGCTTAGGTGGGCACGGCCAAAAAAAGGTTGGGAACCATTGCACTAGAACTACCGTGAGCCGTCATTTTGACGGCTACCATATGAGTATGTTTCAGTTCAAACCAGAAATTTGATTATAAAATAAGATTTAAAGATACAAAGAAGAAAAACTGTAAATAATAAACTTAAACTGTTTTAAATCAAAATTCTGGTGTGAAATATTTTTATTAAACTTGACTCAAATTTCCGGTAGTTCTAGTGTTAAATGTAGTGATGGTCAAAATGAGTTATTTTGTTATTGGAATGAATCATTCTGCCATGCGCAAAAGCATGGCTGCCAACCTTTCCATTAATTTAATCAATTAACCATTTCAAGGGAGATAATCAAGGAGATGATCAAGGGCTAGAGGGTATAGCCACCTAATTTTAATTCCAAAACTGACTACTGGCACCAATAATATTTTAATAAAATGTTGCTTTTGTAATTAAAGCGCAAATTAGCGTTTTGTTATTTAATAAGAAATTCGTTTAAATATTCTGGTGTCAGCCAATTATTTCATCATTTTATGAACTGAATTCCTCTGCCCCTGAAAGGGTTAAAACCAGAAATTTTCTCATAACTCATTCATCTCAAAATAACGCATTGCAAAGCAGCTAGACTATGAGAAATCCGACCACAATAATCGCAAATCCTTAGCTGTGCTTTATTAAGCCCTTGGGTGCATTTGACCGCTGATACCTATTTTTATATTTTATCCGTACTACTGTTTAACCCTCTAATTCCCAGGATCGAATGCATTCCCGAAATTTCGTAATTCAGAGGATCGAAATTCATACCAGAAAATCCAATACAAACTTTCGGTTTATTTAATAACGAAATGTCTGCAATTAATTAAATTAAAAATTTCTATTTTAAATTCCTATTTTAAATTTATGATGTGAATACGGAATTTCTGAATAAAATAATTTACTAAATCGTGAGCACTGATGGTAGCAAATATGCTACCATGAGCAGTAAAGGGTTAAAGGGGAAAAATGTAGTATATTTCATTTGTACATGTTATCAAAGTGTATATGATAGTATTTTGGTTTGAAAAAGTGGTGCAAGATACAAAAAAAAAAAAAAAAAAAAAGGCAATGGCAACCCTGAAAAAAAAATGTATTCCCAAGGAATTAATTGAGTCGTTCAGAAGACAATCCGACTACCTCCATTTTAAATGGCGTTTTTTAAACAAAGGAACATTGGAAATTTTCTATATATTTATACAGTGATAAAAACTTATCCTTGATTAAAAGAAAATTAATGAGTTCAGTCGAAATATCCCGAGAAAAAAATATTATATACAGTAAAACCTCCCTAAAGTAACCACGTTCCGTTCCAATAAAAATTGGTCGCTGCGAGAGGTGGTCTCTTAATGGGGGTCATGTTTAAATCTAGATTTTAATTGTTGAAAAAAGGTAACAATTAATGTTACTAAAATTTATCTTTTACATTAGGAAAAAATATGAAAATTTAAGTATCAAAACAAAAGTTAATTATATAAGTTAATTACTGCAGAGCTTAAAACATGAATGCGTTGACGTTTGTTGTGATTTTACGGTTTATCTTTTATAAATTTTATTTCCAAGTCCTTTCGAAGTTGAGTAAATAAATACAATGTTTTTTTTTTTTTTTTTTTTTTTTTTTTTGAAAGGGAACAAATAATGGCGATTTCATTAATTTATCAATTTCTTCGAGAGCTTCCTGACAGAATAGGACAGGGGAGTTTATGGAACGTCATTCTTAATTTGTCATCTGAGTTAAATTCATTGCCTTAAAAGGCACAAAGGGGTTTAAACACTTTAAAGTTACCGGGATAAAATATATTAAACAAATTCTAAACTTAGTTTAGAAGTTTGATAAATAATACGCTCTCCGGAATTAAATTTTCTAATAACACCTTCCTCAAGCGACCAGGAAAACACGGAATTTTTTTCAATTTCTTCAAAGAAATGGGTCACTCATGGAGGGAGTTGGACTGGGGTGGCCTCTGAATGGAGGTAAAATTAGTATTGAGCCTATGGGAATAAATTTCGTTCCATGAAAAAATGGTCGTTCATGGAGGTGGTCGCTTAATGGAGGTGGTCGCACAGGGAGGTTTTACTGCAGATACAATATTTTTATAGTTACAATAATTTTAACTGTTTATACATTTTCAACTGAACGTTTTCGTTTGATGGAGTTAATCGATTTGTTCACTGAACGGCTCATTGATGGCAAGGACTAAGTATATCTATTTCTACAATTACACTTAATTTTCTAGTTTGTTCTGTTCTTTTTTATTATTTAAAAGAAAAACATTTATTTAGACTGCTTTAGCAGCATTTTTTTCTGTATATTTAAGTGTATGGTTTCTGCAAAGAGCCTTTTATTCTGAGATGGATTAGTCTTCGATAGAATTTCATCTTTCTCCTTTTTAAACCATTGGAATTTTTTTTTCTTTTTTTTTTTTTTTTTTTTTTTTTAACTTTGTTAAATTATTTTAAGCCATAAAATCTACTTTTTTGAATCTTATATTTTTTTAAACTCTTCTTTAATTCAATTCTTCCTCATCTTCAAATAGATTTTATTAAAGTTAAGAGGTCTTTAAATTATTAAATTATTGTTAAATTATTTTAAGCCATAAAATCTACTTTTTTGAATCTTATATTTTTTTAAACTCTTCTTTAATTCAATTCTTCCTCATCTTCAAATAGATTTTATTAAAGTTAAGAGGTCTTTAAATTATTAAATTATTGTTAAATTATTTTAAGCCATAAAATCTACTTTTTTGAATCTTTTATTTTTTTAAAGTCTTCTTTAATTCAATTCTTCCTCATCTTCAAATAGATTTTATTAAAGTTAAGAGGTCTTTAAATTATTAAATTATTGTTAAATTATTTTAAGCCATAAAATCTACTTTTTTGAATCTTATATATTTTTAAACTCTTCTTTAATTCAATTCTTCCTCATCTTCAAATAGATTTTATTAAAGTTAAGAGGTCTTTAAATTATTAAATTATTGTTAAATTATTTTAAGCCATAAAATCTACTTTTTTGAATCTTATATTTTTTTAAACTCTTCTTTAATTCAATTCTTCCTCATCTTCAAATAGATTTTATTAAAGTTAAGAGGTCTTTAAATTATTAAATTATTGTTAAATTATTTTAAGCCATAAAATCTACTTTTTTTAATCTTATATTTTTTTAAACTCTTCTTTAATTCAATTCTTCCTCATCTTCAAATAGATTTTATTAAAGTTAAGAGGTCTTTAAATTATTAAATTATTGTTAAATTATTTTAAGCCGTAAAATCTACTTTTTTGAATCTTATATTTTTTTAAACTCTTCTTTAATTCAATTCTTCCTCATCTTCAAATAGATTTTATTAAAGTTAAGAGGTCTCAGGACTCTTAAAGTTTCAAAATTTTCGAAATTTATTTTTTTTTTGGTTAAACTCCTCTCTTTTCTGAACATTTTGATATGATTGTTTCCTTGAAATTATCATTGAAACAGACGTTATAGCTTTTAGAATTATACCTCAATTTTAGAATTATGCTCAATAGCTGTAGCGGCGTTTCTGAAACTTTGAAGTCATTTTTCTGCAAATTACGTTTTTGAGCATAATGCGCAGGATATCTCAAAACTTCAGAATGTTTTTTCATGAAATTTTCAAAACATGTGTTTCATGTTAGTCTGTATGAACTGAACCTAAAATTCCCTTTTTAATGTTCAAAAAAATATTTTTTTTTTTTTTTTTTTTTTTTTTTGTGATTATACTGTTAAAATTTTCAAAATTTTGCATTAGCTAAATACAACTTTGTATTAAAAATATAAAAATGCTTTAAATACAAATATATTTAGGTTCAGGGCAATTATTGAAATCTTAAGTACAAGTAGGCTCCAAAATTTTCGTTCTAGTTGCAAAATTTATTTTGTAATCCTGCGCGTAAGCTGTTGTACCAATTTTCTGCTCGTCAAATGTCTGACAGTTTGGAGCCCCCCATAAATGCTAATTTTGTATCTTGCAATTTTTTAAATACATGAAATGAAAGAACATACTTATATCTTTTATTTCAATTTAAAAAAAAAATTATATGCATTTTTAGATATTAAATGTTGAAAATGGTCCTTTTTTTCATTTTTTCCAAGTTTGATAGTCCTGAGACTCCTTAAAAAGTTTTTTTCTTTCTATGACTCCCTATTGCGTCTGAAGTCGCTAACTGTTTAACTGGGTGTTGAGTTGCAACGCAAATAGGCAACCCACAATGATACTTACATTAATCCATTGTTCCATGTTAATCGATTTTTATTTATTTATTTATTTTCCTATTTATTCATTTATTTATTTATTTTATTTATTTGTTTATTTTTCATTACTAAATTTTTTACTTTAATTAAATAAAAAGAATACTAATTTTGGCAGCTGCTTTTGTGCATGCCCGAATATTTATTTCATTCAAATACCAATATATTCCATTATGTTATCACCGATTTAATGTATGTAAACCGTTCACCCTTTCCGGCACAGGCAATTTTTGTTGTAAATTGATGAAATGATTGACTGACACCGGAATTTTAAAACGACTTTTTTAGAAATTAAAAACATGTTACTGTTAATGTTCATTGTAAAATCAAAATTTTACTAAAATATTCTTGGTGCCGTTCGTAAGTTTGGAATTAAAATTAGGTATCCCGACCCGGGCACAGTGTGCTGGAAAGGGTTAAGCCTATGTTACGCGGAAGCACAGAATAGGTGTATAGTACACAGACGAGAAAATATCAACATGATAGTGTGAATAATTTCTACATATCAGACGTTTTTCCCTACTTTTTAATATATTGAACCCTTTAATTATTTATTTATATTTTATGTGAATCTAAATATCTCCAATGGAAGTTTTGCTAGTTTATTTTACATGTATTTTTTAAACGCGTTACAGTTGTAAAGTTAAAAGCTGAAATCTTAATAAAAAAAAATTGTGCAATCAATGAAGCAAATTTGATTGATACCCATTACTCCAAGGGGCAAATTCTATAGAAATCCGGATTCTTTTTCCTTTGGTTTACTAGTTGCCTCAGAGGTAATTGCGTCAAGACAACGTAACCAGAAAAAACATAAGAAAATTTTCTGAGGATTATCCTTTCGTGTTCCATTATTTTCGATTTTAACTAAATGAAGGTATAGAATTATAGTTCCGCATTGAACGCAAGTAAATTTTTCGGAAATAATTTTCTTAACCCTCCTAATGCCAATTAGCATATATGCTACCACCAGTGTTTCCATTTTAGTGAATATTTTTATACAGATATTCCAAATTCAAACCAGAAATTTAAAATAGAAATATTTAATTTATTTAATAATAGACATTCCGTCGTTAAACAAAGCGAAAATTATTATTGAAATTTTCTGGTATGAAGTCAGATTCTTTTAATTACAGTATTTCTAAAACGTAATTTACTATAGAAATTAGAGGGTTAAAATGATTTAGTTAATACTTGCCGACTTCCAATTTAACTTCCGTAAAATGCAAGTTAAATTAAACCAGATTAACACATTCACGCCGGCGTGCATCACCGGTGGGTCACGCTTGCTGCTCCATCGGGCGGCCTGCATCACCGGTGGGTCACGCTTGACTGTCGCATCGGGCGGCGTGCATCACCGGTGGGTCACACTCCACTGTTAAATAGAAGGCGTGCACTACAGGTGGCTCACACTCAACTATGCCATAGACGGCGTGCACTACAGGTGGGTCACATTTGAATATTCGAAAATTCAGTAGCAAAAATAATTCAACATTATAAACCTTATATAGTCACGACGGGAAATGAGATTTCTCGTTTTCATTCAAAAGATATCATTGACTAAGGGCGTGGCTTCTACTTACAGAAAATGTATTTATTTCATGTTGTCCATATTTCTTTAGATTTTAAGACAATTTATATTAAATTCGTACATATGTAGTCAATAAAATTATGTCTCTAAGTAATTTGCTTACTCCTTACGAACTTTGAGCCATTCACAATCAACTCTGTTTGTTATATTGGAGTTCAATTTAATAAATATGAGAGAGGCGTGTCATTACATACAATGTCTGAAAAAGCGACAGTACCGCGCCGCCAGATGAAGCAAAACATGAATTTGAGCGCCGCCTCACAGAGAAAAACATGAATATAGGCGCCGGCGTGAACGTGTTAAGCAAGTTTCCATTCAGAATTTTTTTAAAAGAAATGACATCAAATAAGTTCCACATGCAAACCGGAAATTAAATAGCTAATGATACATCTAAAATATTTTCTAGCTAGAAACTATTTTAACATAGTTTAATTAACTCACATTTTACGGAAGTTATGTCCTAAGATGACAAGTATGTTTAGTTGCAATTACCGATAGAAATTTTATTTCTAGCAATCGGTTTGTTGTTTCGTGCTATATCGCTTTGAAAATATCGGCGATATAAGAGTATTAGTATGGTAGTATGGATGTTTTCTATAGATAGGAATATTTCTCTTATTATTTAATATTTTGACTCATTAAGTTATTTGTGGTTACTTATGTGAAATTAAAAAATGAGTAGAAGTTTATCTATTTTTATACATTTATTTTTAAGACACAAGTAAAATAACAATTTCTTCGTAAAGTATCACTACTATTAAACCATGCAACAGGATTACAAGAGTAATGTTAAAATCTCTATACTTAACCCTTTAACCCTCTCGCTGCGCAACCCGAGATTTCATCGGGAATGCATTTTTTCAGTCTAATTAATCTTCCTTTATTATTCCCACCAGTTTTTTTTTTATTGTAAATTTTGCCATATTCAATCGGAGCATTTTCTCGATTAAATTAGACAATTTTTTTTGTTTTGAAAAACTGGTGAAAAAAGATTAAAAATTCTTAATAGACGCTCGTCGCGAACGGGTTAAATACGCAATTTTTGCAGATATTTTGATAAAACAATTACGCAGCAAGAGGTTTAACCCTAGATCTACCGGGAATTTTATTCAAGTTTTAATAAAACGTTCTACACCAGAATTTTTATTTAAAACTATTTAACTTATTTATTTACCTTATTTTTGTCTGGTTTACATACTTAGTTTATTTTAAAGAAATTTCTGGTTTGAATGAATATTTTGTATGTACCTGTCGGGTCCAATGGACCCGTCTGGTAGACGGAGGGTTAATGCCCATGGTATCATTTATGATACAATCAGTGTTCCCGATTTATTGGATTTTTTATTCACATATTCCGTATACCCACCAGAAATTTAAAAGAGAAATTTTCACTTCCTTAATAACAATGGAACAATGGAACAATAGAGCAGGTGTATGGATTCCCTAGTTGCGTGGCAACTTTACATCCAGGCTAAGAATAAGACGTTTTACAATGCAATGGGAGCCATAGAAAAAAGAGTGTTTAAACGCGGCTAGTAGCCACGAAGAAATAGAGAGAAGACTAAAAAGGATAGACAATTTTTAAAGAAAAAAATTGTTAGTATAACTAGTAGGAAAAAAAAAAAAAAAAAAAAAAAAGTTCCATATGATCCAAAAATGTCCAGGACAGGCGAAAAAGCTACCAAAGGAAGCCCCGTAAAAAAAAAAGACTCAATTCAGAGACCATACATAAGTTTAACACAATTATTAACAGAAAAGATACAAAAGTTTATAACTAAATGAAGTATTTACATATTTACAGAAAAAAGAGAGATTAAAGTTTATATGACAGTGCACAAAAGATAGGAAAAAACTATAGTAAAAAACAACATTGAGGAGAGTTCAGACTAACAGGACTTAAAAAAGCACAAAATATATAGGGGAACAAGGGGAAAGAAGGACGGCGCCCGTCCAGTCTGGTAACTCGATGAAAAAAGGTTATATGAGGAGACCAAGATAGTGTAAGTAATGCACATAAGGTAAGCTGAAAAAGAACTTGAAAAGCATAAGAAAAACAACTTAATTAATATTTTTTTTTTTTTTTTTTTTTTTTTTTTTTTGAGCACATAAAAGACAGAAAGACAGGGAAAAAAGGAAATAGTTTAGCAGGGAATGAAGTTATTCTTCATTTAAGTTGAGAAGGGTAGCAAGTTTATCGAATTCATTGATTATCACCATTACTTTTTGCATAGGGTTATCAATTTTTTTGGTTTGAGTTGAAATGTTTTTGATGCAGCTTAAGAATTTTGTAAATTGAAAAACTTCCTTTATTTCATTGAAGGTGTTAAGTATATCTTTAATATCATTAGAGTAATTTACTGGAATTTTCAAATTTTGGGTATTATTAGTATTTTCAGTAGTAGGAGAGGCAAGGGTATTTGAGGTATCATTAACATTAGTTTCGGAATTTATCATGTTATTACTAGTTGAGGGATCATTAGTCGAAGTTTTTTTGGTGTAGTTATAATCTTTAAAGATTTCGGCAAGAATATTTGTTTCCGAGGAGAGATTGCTGACGCTATTACGTGTAGTTTTTCTGTTATGTTTATTTTCAAGTCTGTACGGGTTTTTAGGGCACCCACGGAAATTCGCAGGATGTCCAAGGCCACAATTAGCGCATGTGGGTTTAATTCTACCTTTGTGCACACAATCAGTGCTTAAGTGTAATTCCCCACATTTGACACATTTGGCGTCAAAGCCGCACACCTCTGAGGCATGTCCATACCCTTGACACCGATAGCATTGTTTAACTTTAAATTTTGAAGTAAAGGCTTCAATTTTAACAGAAATATAGTGGATCACGTTAATTTTGTAGATTTCCTCAAAGTTTTTACGTGGTATAACATTTACCATATAGATTGGCATAGGATGCCCGGTCTTTCTATTTTTAAGCATGGCAGCCCTAGTGACTGCAAATCCATGCTCGCGAAGGCTTTCTTCTATAAGTTTAACATCTGTATAACAGGGGAGGCCCCTAATGCATATTTTCTTCGGTCTTAACTCTCTGGGGTCAAGAGTAGTATATTTTATCTTATTTTGATTTAGCCATCGCTGTGTTAATTTAAAGTCATTGTCCGAAGCACATTGAACTACTAAGCGTTCCCCTTTAAGAGCTATTTTTGGTTTTTCAGAATTTATCTCGGTAATTTGTTGAGCTAGCGTCGTCCAATTTTGGTCGATTTCGATATAGAAGGGATTAGTAGGTTTTTTAGAGTTACCAGGTTCCTGGACGGAGCTATCATCAGAATTGGATTGCTCCATGTCAGCATTATCGCTTAGATTAACTTCATTTGCAATATTTTTGAATTTATTAGCAAGAGGGATAGTAGAACTTTCCTCTGTCAAGGGACGCTTAATCCCCTTTTTGACTGCGTTGAATAATTCATTTTTAAGGTTAGTTTCATTAATGATTATGTTAGGTGTTTTCTTATACTGAATAGAACAGAAAAAGCCAAAAATAGCAGAGTCTAACAAATTATTTACAGTTGGCTCCCTTAGCAAAGAAAAAACTTCAAAACATGTTCTTCTTACCTCCTCGTGATCAGAAGGCGAAGTAGCGTAACCATCTTTAGTTTTCAAGTCTAAAATATATCTGTCCACGAAGGTGTAAAAATCAGCCAGTATTTTCTTAGAATGGTCCTCGAAGTTGGACGAAATATTATCAAATTGTTCCTTAAAGTTGCTGACTAACGTTCCATTTGCGATGTTTTCAATAACATCCGCCATATAACTCGTATCCTTAATAGATGCCATGATACAGTTCAAATAGAGATGAAACTATTCTATCGAACCGTCCCACCTGCCATTCACACTGCGATAAATATAACTTGCGGTGGAGCGGGAGCAACCTCCTCACATGACCCCTCTCAACAGAGCTCCAACGCAAACTTCCTTAATAACAGACATTTCTTTATCAAATAAATCGAAATTTAGTATTTACATTTTCTGGTATGAATTCCGATTCTGTGAATTACGCAATTTCTGGAAAACATTCTACCCTGGGCATTAAATGGTTAATACTGTTGACTGGTAATGAGAATACTCGTATTTTTAAAATGGTACGTTGTTGACTGAAGGTGTGCGCAGGATCCTTAGTTCCACCTACGTCATTTTTCTTGAATAAAATATCAGAAAGCTTTTAACAAAAAAATTGCGTCGTTACATGAAACAAGTCGGAAATTGTAAGTCAAACGTGGCAAATGAGGTGCGTTCGTACTATAACTAGTTTTATAAATATTCAGATTTTGGTGCAATAGCTGTTGCTATCTTATGCCAAAACTGCATGGATACAAAATTTATTAAGATTATATAAATTAAATTCAACAATATGGAAATAATATGACTGCATCTTAAATAGGACGTTATCCCCATGGCAACTATAATGGGATATCATTGAATTAATTACATATGGTAGGACTTAATAGAATAAAGAAAACTTTTATTAATATTTTTTAAAGTTTTTATTCGATTTTCATAAAATTTGAAATGACTCTACAAAATTCAGCAATGATTCTATATAGTAAAAAAATTCAAATCATTCGGTTGGGTAGTTTTTGTGTTTTTATACGCGGACAGACGGACGGACCAGACGACGAATACAGGTGCTGCGTATCTATATAATTACGAACGCTCCTAAAAAACTGGAGTCATGGAGGAATGAATATGTTTTCGAGAAAATTTTTAACTAAATATATAATGGAAACTACTTTTTTTTTTCTCTCTCCAAGGGCGTAGGAACCGGGGGAGCTGTGGCTCCACTGGAATATTTCAGACGGGCTCAGCTCCCCCGGGAGAAATTCTCGCACCTCATCTGTTTACGATACATTGCTGAATTAAAACATAAAGTATACTTTTTCTAAGAAATTCCCATAATAAACAACAAAGAGAAGAGAGAGAGAGGTGGTGAGCACATTTATTTGTGCCTTCACACTTTTTCCCACTCTTTACAACCCTCTGGATTTCCAGAAAAAAGGGGGTCTTATGTAGGTCTACTACAAATTACCTGCACCGATAGTATATTTATAAAGAGGAGGCCTTTAAAATTGATTTGGAAAAGATTTGTAAAGAATTTGTAAGCAAAACAACAGAAAGCACTTTAATTTTTGGTAAATGGAAAGGGGAGAAGCCTTAAACTTGAATATTGTATTCAAGATTGCACATAAATTAAGTTTCTATGTATCAAGTATATTTATTAAAAACTATTTTAACTGGATTAAAGAGTTGGTGATCATTTGATATGCTTCTATTTTATACTCCTGCTTGTGAAACGTGCAACACTATGAAGGAACCCTCCAAAATGAACGAAATGTTCCGCGCTACTAGCTTTTCGCAATATGCCCCGGCTCCCCCTATTTATACAAAGTTCCTACGCCATTGTCTCTCTCGGTATGCTATTTCTTTCTCCCAGCTTATTTTGTGTCGTCTCCAAAAAATAACGTTTGTTTGTATAAGCCAGCCGTAAAACAAAGCAAGAGGTGTCATTGTACGATTAAATACTCTACAGCAATTTTTTAAACTTCTAAACATCACACATTTACGATTTTTATACCGTCGAACTGGAAAAAAGGTACTTTTAAATACAATTTATTTGTATTTAAAACTGCATCTCCCTTTATTTTTGCGATATTTTTTTTTTCGTACTTTTTAGAGCCATTTGCTTAATGTTGTACATCATTAAAATGCACTTACAATATTTTTTCCCCATTGGCCGTAATGTAACGGCAACTTTTGAATGTCCCTGTAATTAAACTATACATCAGATTTTCATAAAATTTGAAATGACTCGACAAAATTTTGGAACAATTATATATTTAAAATTTCAGACCATTCAGTTGGGTAGTTTTTGCGCTTTCATATGAGGACAGACAGACGACGGACCAAATGACGTCTATAGGTGCTACGTATTTTTATAATTACGAGCGTGCCTATAAATCGGGCATTTTTTTAGACTATACGAAATTTTGTATAAAATTCAAACATTTTCAAAATATTTATACAGAAAAACTCGAAAACCTTACCAAGGCAACCGACTTTCACAAAAGGCGGGGCTTCTATTGTTTCGAAACAGAGATTTCATAGGAAATTCCTGTCTACAATGTGTGCTCCCAGTTGGGTTTTGGCAACATCGATTTGAAAATTCATTTAAAATTTTTCTCTTATTATTAATATTGAAGCATTAAATTATTTATTATTATTTTTGTGAAATAAAAAATTTTCAACAGCAGTTTATCTATTTTTATACATTTATTTTTGAGACACAAATAAAAGAATAATTTCTTCATAAATTGTCCCTAATATTACACCAAGCAACAGAATTACAGGAGTAAAGTTAAAATCTGTATTCTTAAGTACATGCAGGCCAATACTCCCAGTTGGGAATTGGGAACACCGATTTGAAAATTCATTTAAAATTTAAATTTTCCCTATATTGACTTGAAAAAGAAATTAGCAGATGTGATAGAAGGATGGTTTGTTGTTTTTATATAGAAAACAAAATTGAATTATAAAAGGAGACATGTGCAAAATATCATAAAAATCATTTTTGACAGAAAACTTTTTCATTTCTGTAAAATGAAATACATTTCACAGAATTAAAATTCATACATTTCATTTAAATTTCTAAATATCCATCTTACATAATTCATATCAGCTCTTAAATTATGTTAATCAATGTCTAATATTAGTTATCTGTTTTCAATAATTCTTACTGCTCTGCTTTTTATTTAATTACAAAACACTGTCTTGCATTCCTGAATCCAGTATAAACAAATTGTCAGAAGTGATAATGTGATGATAACTGGAAACACCATTCTATTTTCATTTTATATCAATTCTATATCTCATGGAAATGGAGCTATGAATAATGAGAAATTGACATATATGGGCATTTCCACGAGCACTTGTCTTGTAAGTCACATTCCGGAATTTTGACTACCAGTATTTTAGAACGGTAAAATGTGACTTATTTTATGGGAGACATCTCATTAATTGAAAAGAGTAAAGGAAACTTTTATAAAATAACGGTGGCCAACAAGCATAGTATGTGACTTACACGACAAGTGCTCGTGGAAATACCCATATTCAAAATGATGAAGCTTCAACTGTAACCTGTTTCTTAGTGGCTTATTACCGCCGTGGCAAATTTCCACCAGTAAATTTTAATAGAAATGTTCTCCTTATTTAATTTAAACATCTTATAATGCAGAATTTCAGTCATAATTATGGCCAAAAACAGATATTTATTTTTACTGGTGGAAAATTACTTTAGCAATAGTCAGGTACTGCGTTTCTGCCATATTGTGACAAACTAAACAACTTCCTGTAGTCTCAGTGAAATGGATTATATTACCCGGGGCAATTTCCACCAGTAAAAACGACTAGAAAAATTTTCATATTTGTGAGAGAAATTTTGCATGAATAAGCTGCTAAAAGAAAGTGAAATTTTCTATTCAAAATTTACTGGTGGAAGTTAGCTTCTGTGGTAATCAGAAGCGGTTGATAGGATGTAAAACATAAGTCGCCTGTGACAATCTCCACAGTTACTTTCTCTCGCAAATAGTAGACTCTACCCTATACGGCAATTCCATCGTAACTGACGTAACGTTTG
The DNA here is from genome assembly GCA_963932465.1 of Maratus speciosus. Lineage (NCBI taxonomy): Eukaryota > Metazoa > Arthropoda > Arachnida > Araneae > Salticidae > Maratus > Maratus speciosus. The sequence continues at coordinate 217,114,605 of OZ010799.1, read as the reverse complement.
ATCGTTGAATTTTGTTTTCAAAATTATGTAGAAAATTTACTAATAAAGCTAGTTTAAATTTTTACAATTTAAAATATTTCTTACTAAGGGCTTAATACCCAAACCTGCAGACTATTTCAGGGGGACCGGGACACATTTTCAAAAAAAAAAAAAAAAAAAATATTTATTGAGTTAAAATTTTGAATTTTTATGTGATGGTTAACCATATCATTTGTAAACAAAATCAAATGTAAACAAAAAAAAATTGATTTAAAATTTATAAAAAAGTGGTATAACTTAAAATCGTTATAACTCGAAATATTATTTGTAGAATTTAAATTGTTTTTCATTTAAATAAACAGAAATATATATATTTTAATTTAGAGCCAGCATTTTAAAAAATATTAATTAAAAAAATAAAAATATTTAACGAAAAAATTACGAAAAAAGTGGTGCAACTTTTTTTAAAAAAAATCATATTTTCAAAAGTAAATATTTTATTCAAATATGCTGGCTCAAAAGTAAAGTTAAATAATTGAAAAAGATATGTTCCGAGTTTCAACCCTGTATCTTTAACGGTCTCGAGTCACAAGAATTTAAATATGAGAAATGGTGAAAAAAACCTCTCATAAAGAAAAACGCAATTTCACAAGAACTCGTTTCCTTGACAACCATAGCTTGAAAGGCAGATTTTGAAAATAAACCAAAACGAAAAAATTAATATTTCCTGTGCAAATTAAGATAGAAACATGATTTAAACATCATTTTAAGCAGAAAACGGCAGAAAAATTTTTAATCCAATAAAAAAAAAATTGAAAATTTCAAGATTTTTGTGTCCCGGACCCCCTTCAATCTATCTTTTAGTCCCACAAATTGCATTTCAAAATTCTGTAACTGACGTAACATAAAATATACAAACATTTTTTGTGCCTTCATTGAAGTGTAAAAATTATCAAAACTATCCCGTTAACAAAAAGTGATTTAATGTTCTCAACAACACTAAGTTATGCCAAATTATAACAGTAATTTGTTTAATTAATTTCTGAATAATAAAAAGAAAAAAAATGTCATTTACACGTGTAACTGACGTAACATTATGGCTTTAGAAAGACAATAATAGTACTTAACTTAGTTTGTAAACAGTAATTTACAATGCCTTTTTGTTAGGATTTTATTACAGAATATAAAAAATATCAGGTTTTCCAATCATATCCTTAAATTAAACATATTATAAATTTTATCCCCTACCCCAAAAACGATAATATTCTGTGGAATTGCTCTATAACATTGGCACCATGTCAAACTATCCAATACCAAAACAGTGTTGCAAGTGGGCTACTTTTTTTAAATTCAGATTTCTTGATTGGCAACACTTTTCTAAAATGGGAAAGTCCCCCTTGTTTTCGCCTTAACCCCTTCGCGATGGGAGCCTTTTACGAAATGTTTTTGCTACCGGTTTTAAAAAACAGAAGTTTGTGCCTATTCAAATCGGGAAAATACTCGGATTAAATAAGGCATATTTTACAGTAAAATTTTACTGGTGAGGATAAACGAGGATCCTTAAGCCTATTTCCGGCACGTATACGTGTCGCTCGTCCCCAAGGGGTGAATTAATACGTCAATAAATTAGGCAAATTTTAATACTTCAAAACAGTGGTGCCAATCAAGAAATCTGAATTTAAAAACAGTAGCCCACTGGTAACACTGATTTCATATTGGATAGATTGACATTGTACCGACGATATGTCTCCTGATATTTATACATAACTCCATAGAAAATTTGTCTTTTAAATTATTTGGTTCGTTAAAAATTTTGTAACCGGAAAATATATTTAAACATTCATTGATAGTTTACAATTTCAGTGAAAAAGTTGATTATTTTTTGTTAAAAAAACTTTGTAGTTCAAGTAATGTAGCCGTTTTGAAACGACTGCTAATGTTTCTGAATATATAACACTGTTGCCAGATTCGGGATTTTTGAACCTCCAAGGGAATCTTTTGGGGACAAGTAGTTCGTGGGGAAATGTTTGGGGACTATCACCATTTTGGGGAATTTTTTAACTATTTCATGTAAAGTTTACTTTTCCCCACTAAAAATAATATGAAGATTATCTGAAGAAATCTCCAGTTTCTCCAGAAATTCTACAGAAATCTGAAGAAATTTTGCAGATTTAGCTTTACCTTCAAAATATCTACAGAATTTCTTAAGATATTCTTTAAAATATCTGCAGAAATGAGCCAATTACCTACAGATTTTTGGGCCAATTACCTACAGGTTTTCTACAGATTTAGTCATCGATCACTGGACAAAACAAAGTTTTATAAGTTAAGTCAGATAGAAGCAAATGTTGCCAACACCACGTCAGATTCATTCAAATCCCAATTGATTAAAGAGGGTCTAAACCTTGAAAATGTTATTGGTATAAACGTAGATGGAACTAACGTAATGATAGGCCAGCATCATCAATTGGCAACAATTTAAATAAAAATGAAAAGTGCCCAGCTAAATTGATGGCATTGAGCTCACAGGCTATTCACACTAATTGTATATTATACACTTATTTTAAAGAATAATGCCCTCAAAAAAATAAGTGAAGAGAATTAGCCCCCGTTTCCCCCTTTATACTTAACCAGTGAACCTCCAAATCTAATCAGGGAAGCTCCTTATCATAATAAACCGGTATACCAAATTTGGAGCAAATCGAATAATCCTGCAAAAAAAAAACCATTTATCTAAATTAAGGGGGTGGACTAGCCGTCCTTTATCCTTAACCAATGAATCCACAAAACGAATCAGGGAAGCTCCTTAACATAATAAACCGGTATACCAAATTTGGAGAAAAGCGAATAATTCTGCATGAAAAACCCGTTTATATAAATTAAGGGGGGTGGACTAGCCCCCCTTCCCCCTTTATCCTTAACCAATGAACCCCCAAAACTAATCAGGGAAGTTCCTTAACAAAATAAACCGGTATACCAACTTCGGAGCAAATCGAATCATTCTGCATGAAAAACGCATTTATCTAAATTAAGAGGGGCGGGCTAACCCAGTTTTTCCCCCTTTATCCTTAACCAATGAACTCCCAAAACTAATCAGGGAAGTTCCTTAACATAATAAACCGGTATACCAACTTCGGAGCAAATCGAATCATTCTGCATGAAAAACGCATTTATCTAAATTAAGAGGGCGGGCTAACCTCCCTTTTTCCCCTTTATCCTTAACCAATGAACCCCCAAAACTAATCAGGGAAGTTCCTTAACATAATAAACCGGTATACCAAATTCGGAGCAAATCGAATGATTCTGCATGAAAAACCCATTTATCTGAATTAAGGGGGGTGGACTAACCCCGTTTTCCCCCCTTTATCCTTAACCAATGAACCCCCAAAACTAATCAGGGAAGTTCCTTAACATAATAAACCGGTATACCAAATTCGGAGCAAATCGAATGATTCTGCATGAAAAACCCATTTATCTGAATTAAGGGGAGTGGACTAACCCCATTTTCCCCCTTTATCCTTAACCAATGAACTCCCAAAACTAATCAGGGAAGTTCCTTAACATAATAAACCGGTATACCAAATTCGGAGCAAATCGAATGATTCTTCATGAAAAACCCATTTATCTGAATTAAGGGGTTGGACTAACCCCGTTTTTCCCCCTTTATCCTTAACCAATGAACTCCCAAAACTAATCAGGGAAGTTCCTTAACATAATAAACCGGTATACCAAATTCGGAGCAAATCGAATGATTCTTCATGAAAAACCCATTTATCTGAATTAAGGGGTTGGACTAACCCCATTTTCCCCCCTTTATCCTTAACCAATGAACTCCCAAAACTAATCAGGGAAGTTCTTTAACATAATAAACCGGTATACCAAATTCGGAGCAAATCGAATGATTCTGCATGAAAAACGCATTTATCTAAATTAATGGGGTGGACTAACCCCCCTTTCCCCTTTATTCTTAACCAATGAACCCCCAAAACTAATCAGGGAAGTTCCTTAACATAATAAACCGGTATACCAAATTCGGAGCAAATCGAATGATTCTGCATGAAAAACCCATTTATCTGAATTAAGGGGTTGGACTAACCCCGTTTCCCCCCCCTTTATCCTTAACCAATGAACTCCCAAAACTAATCAGGGAAGCGCCTTATCACAATGAACCTAGAAAAAATTTTTGAAGCAAATGGGATATTTCTATCAAGAGTTATCGCGTTACGTACATACATACATACATACATACGTACATACATACATACAGAACGGGCGGGCACATTAGCTCTCAGGCTTTGATAGCCTGTGATCTAAAAATAAAAAAGAAAAATGCGCAGCTAAACTGATGGCATTGAGCTCACAGGCTATTCACACTAATTGTATATCATACTCTTATTTTAAAGAATAATGCCCCTCAAGAAAAATAAGTGAAGGGGAATTAGCCCCCGTTTCAACCTTTATACTTAAAGTGAACCTCCAAATCTAATCAGTGAAGCTCCTTATCATAATAAACCGGTATACCAAATTTGGAGCAAATCGAATAATCCTGCAAAAAAAAACCATTTATCTAAATTAAGAGGGTGGACTACCCCTCCCCCCTTTATCCTTAACCAATGAATCCCCAAAACGAATCAGGGAAGCTCCTTAACATAATAAACAGGTATACCAAATTTGGAGCAAAGCGAATAATTCTGCATGAAAAAACCATTTATATAAATAAGGGGGGGGGGACTAGCCACCCTTCGCCCTTTATCCTTAACCAATGAACCCACAAAACTAATCAGGGAATTTCCTTAACATAATAAACCGGTATACCAACTTCGGAGCAAATCGAATCATTCTGCATGAAAAACCCATTTATCTAATTTAAGAGGGGCGGGCTAACCTCCCTTTTCCCCCCTTTATCCTTAACCAATGAACCCCCAAAACTAATCAGGGAAGTTCCTTAACCTAATAAACCAGTATACCAAATTCGGAGCAAATCGAATCATTCTGCATGAAAAACCCATTTATCTGAATTAAGGGGGTGGACTAGCCCCCCTTTTCCCCCTTTATTCTTAACCAATGAACCCCCAAAACTAATCAGGGACGTTCCTTAACCTAATTAACCGGTAAGGGGTGGGCTAACCCCCCTTTTCCCCCTTTATCCTTAACCAATGAACTCCCAAAACTAATCAGGGAAGTTCCTTAACATAATAAACCGGTATACCAAATACGGAGCAAATCGAATGATTCTGCATGAAAAACCCATTTATCTGAATTAAGGGGGGTGGACTAACCCCGTTTTTCCCCCCTTTATCCTTAACCAATGAACTCCCAAAACTAATCAGGGAAGTTCCTTAACATAATAAACCCGTATACCAAATTCGGGGCAAATCGAATGATTCTGCGTGAAAAACCCAATTATCTGAATTAAGGGGGTGGACGAACCCCCCTTTTCCCCCTTTATCCTTAACCAATGAACTCCCAAAACTAATCAGGGAAGCGCCTTATCACAATGAACCTAGGAAAAAAATTTGAAGCAAATCGGATGTTTCTATCAAGAATTATCGCGTTACGTACATACATACATACATACATACATACATACATACATACATACATACATACATACATACATACAGAACGGGCGGGCACATTAACTCTCAGGCTTTGATAGCCTGTGATCTAAAAATAAAAAAAAAAAATGCCCAGCTAAACTGATGGCATTGAGCTCACAGGCTATTCACACTAATTGTATATCATACTTTTATTTTAAAGAATAATGCCCCTCAAGAAAAATAAGTGAAGGGGAATTAGCCCCCGTTTCAACCTTTATACTTAAAGTGAACCTCCAAATCTAATCAGTGAAGCTCCTTATCATAATAAACCGGTATACCAAATTTGGAGCAAATCGAATAATCCTGCAAAAAAAAAACCATTTATCTAAATTAAGAGGGTGGACTACCCCTCCCCCCTTTATCCTTAACCAATGAATCCCCAAAACGAATCAGGGAAGCTCTTTAACATAATAAACAGGTATACCAAATTTGGAGCAAAGCGAATAATTCTGCATGAAAAAACCATTTATATAAATTAAGGGGGGGGGGGGGGGACTAGCCACCCTTCGCCCTTTATCCTTAACCAATGAACCCACAAAACTAATCAGGGAATTTCCTTAACATAATAAACCGGTATACCAACTTCGGAGCAAATCGAATCATTCTGCATGAAAAACCCATTTATCTAATTTAAGAGGGGCGGGCTAACCTCCCTTTTCCCCCCTTTATCCTTAAACAATGAACCCCCAAAACTAATCAGGGAAGTTCCTTAACCTAATAAACCAGTATACCAAATTCGGAGCAAATCGAATCATTCTGCATGAAAAACCCATTTATCTGAATTAAGGGGGTGGACTAGCCCCCCTTTTCTCCCTTTATTCTTAACCAATGAACCCCCAAAACTAATCAGGGACGTTCCTTAACCTAATTAACCGGTAAGGGGTGGGCTAACCCCCCTTTTCCCCCTTTATCCTTAACCAATGAACTCCCAAAACTAATCAGGGAAGTTCCTTAACATAATAAACCGGTATACCAAATACGGAGCAAATCGAATGATTCTGCATGAAAAACCCATTTATCTGAATTAAGGGGGGTGGACTAACCCCGTTTTTCCCCCTTTATCCTTAACCAATGAACTCCCAAAACTAATCAGGGAAGTTCCTTAACATAATAAACCGGTATACCAAATTCGGGGCAAATCGAATCATTCTGCATGAAAAACCCATTTATCTGAATTAAGGGGGTGGACTAGCCCCCCTTTTCCCCCTTTATCCTTAACCAATGAACTCCCAAAACTAATCAGGGAAGTTCCTTAACATAATAAACCGGTATACCAAATACGGAGTAAATCGAATGATTCTGCATGAAAAACCCATTTATCTGAATTAAGGGGGGTGGACTAACCCGTTTTTCCCCCTTTATCCTTAACCAATGAACTCCCAAAACTAATCAGGGAAGTTCCTTAACCTAATAAACCAGTATACCAAATTCGGAGCAAATCGAATCATTCTGCATGAAAAACCCATTTATCTGAATTAAGGGGGTGGACTAGCCCCCCTTTTCCCCCTTTATCCTTAACCAATGAACTCCCAAAACTAATCAGGGAAGTTCCTTAACATAATAAACCGGTATACCAAATACGGAGCAAATCGAATGATTCTGCATGAAAAACCCATTTATCTGAATTAAGGGGGGTGGACTAACCCCGTTTTTCCCCCTTTATCCTTAACCAATGAACTCCCAAAACTAATCAGGGAAGTTCCTTAACATAATAAACCGGTATACCAAATTCGGGGCAAATCGAATGATTCTGCGTGAAAAACCCAATTATCTGAATTAAGGGGGTGGACGAACCCCCCTTTTCCCCCTTTATCCTTAACCAATGAACTCCCAAAACTAATCAGGGAAGCGCCTTATCACAATGAACCTAGGAAAAAAATTTGAAGCAAATCGGATATTTCTATCAAGAGTTATCGCGTTACGTACATACATACGTACGTACGTACATACATACATACATACATACATACATACATACATACAGAGCGGGCGGGCACATTAGCTCTCAGGCTTTGATAGCCTGTGAGCTAACAAGTGAAAATGAACTTTTTGTATAAAATGTATCTCTCATTCTTTTCGTTTAGATGCGAATATGCATGCTAAATTTGGCCGAGTTTAAAAGTTTATTTTTTGTAAATGGGGATTTTTTTCAAAAAAAGAAATTCCTGATATGGTGGAAAAAATTTAGTTTAAATTAGTTGAACAGTAGTTTTTACATTGGAAAATTGAAAATTTACTTTTTTGAGTAGAAACTGCGTTGGGGACTTTTTCGGAAAAAAAAAACTCTGATTTGGTGAAAATTTCAGAAGTTTTGGGGAAATTGACTTTCGACGATCTGGCAACCCTGATATATAATTAAGAATTTGTTTGCTGTCTAGTGTTGGAGATTGTTCAGTGTTGCCTGAGGAATACTAAAATTTTATTTTGAATGCCACTTTTTTCGTACGGTGTTTGTCGCTTACTTTAATCGCATTTTTTTTTTTTTTTTTTTTTTTTTTTTTGATAAATAAGGCGACTATCTCTCTATGAAAATAGTGGTTTTCAAAATAAAATTTTAATATTCGTCTGGCAACCTAAGACTGTTTTTTGAGTGGTAGATTTCTCTTGAAAATACAAAAGTGTAAGTGTATGGTAGAAATTAATTTTCAAGATAAGGTACAAAAATAAAAAAATCAATTGCCCACTTTGATTTATATGATCCGCCCCTTAGTCAAAGGATTAACCCTTGACCCCTTGGGGACGAGCGACCGGTATACGTGCCGCGTAAGGTGCTCAGAATCAGTGATTTTTCTCAACAGTAAATTTTTATTGTAAATTTTGCCTTATTTAATCCAAGCATTTTCCAGATTCAATTTGGCAAAAACTTCTGTTTTGAAAAACCGGTGATGAAACATTAAAAATTCTGTAAAAGATACTCGTACCGAAGGGGTTAAATGCGTGATTTTTTATTTTGTTTCGGAAAAATTATATATGATTCTCTGAAATGTTTATTACACAGGAAAAATAATGAAAAAATATCAGAGATACATTTTTCATATGATACGTCAATCTTTTCTTCTATTTCACATCTGCAATACAAGTAAAAACTACTGTCGTGTGGCTGTTTTACTCTAAAATATTGCAAATTAGTAAATATTTTAATAAGTATGTCTTCAAATCCCTTATTTTATATAATTATTTATTTTATAAAACTTAATCATTAACCGTTTAATTCCCATGATAGAATACGTTCGAGAAATTGCGTAGTTCAGAGAATCTGACTTTACACCAAAAAGTTTCAATGGTTAATTTCTTTTTATTTAATTACGGAATGTCTGTTGTTAATTAAAGCAAATATTGTTATTTTAATTTTGTGATGTGAATTAGGTCTATATAAGTAAAAAAATCTATTAAATTTAAAACACTCTTGTTTGCATATATGCAAAGATGTGCATGTAACTTTAATGTACGATCTTGGAAAAAAAAAGGGTTTGGGAAAAATTTGGAACAGTTTTGGGAAATTTTCTTATGATCCACCTTTTACTGTTCATTTATCTTGTATAATTTCACTATTATTTCGACTTCATATGGGCATCAATGTAAGTTGAACAGAAATATCTCTCATTCTAAATCTCTCATATTCTAAATCTCTATAACTCTATTTATATAACTCTAATATTCTATTCAATTCTCATATCTCTCATATTCTAAAAAAAGTAACTAATGCTGCTTCCGCCGCTGCTGTAATTCAATTTATTGTGACTTTTTCAATTTCTTGGCACATAAAATAATAACAACAACAATAATAATAATAATAATAAAAATAATAATAACTATTGCATATAAAATCATATTAGTATGCATATAAAAAAAGACTAGCACTTCTGTAGAGAAATGCTCGATAAACAAGCTGAATTAACAAGCGATAAACAAGCGATAAGCTCGATAAACAAGCGATAAACAATTTATTGTGACTTTTTCAATTTCTTGGCACATAAAATAATAACAATAATAATAATAATAATAATAAAAAATAATAATAATAACTATTGCATATAAAATCATATTAGTATGCAGATAAAAAAAGACTAGTACTTCTATAGAGAAATGCTCGATAAACAAGCTGAAACTAACAGTTTTTTAATCGAAGAATTATTTTAAGGTGTCTCAAGACTCTTAAAATTGGAAAAATGAAAAAAAGAGAACATTTTCAACCTTTATCGTAAAATGTGTATGATTTTAAAATGCAATTTTTATTGGGATAGAAGATATAGGTATTTTCTCTCATTGCATGTATTTAAAAAATTGCAAGATGCAGAATTAGTATTTATGGGGGGCTCCAAACTGTCAGACATTTGACGAGCAGAAAATTGGTACAACAGCTTACGCGCAGGATTACAAAATAAATATTGCAACTAGATTGAAAATTTTGGTCCCGCTTATACTGCAGATTATAATAATTACCCTGAACCTAAATAAATTTGTATTTAAAGTATTTTTATATTTTTAATATAAGGTTGTATTTAGCTAATACAAAAATTTTAAAATTTCAACAGTATATATATATATATATATATATATATATATATATATATTATATATATATATATATTACACATATATATTATATACATATATACATATATATATAATATATATATATATATATATATATATATATATATATATATCAGTGGCGTGGCGTGAAAATTTTCGGTGGTCATCGCAATTATTTAAGTTTGTGGTGAAAAATTATTAACTCTAAAATTCAATGGTTGAATGTTCAAAAAAGAAACTTTAAATCTTACCTTCACTTATACATAAACTAGAAATGTTCTGCTAAAACTGGATCGTAGGTTTTTAAAAGCTTATTAAGAGTTTTAAAATATTACTTGGTCATCGCCGCATCCAGCGATGACCGGACGCCACGTCACTGATATATATATATATGTATATAATCTATTTCCAATTACAATAATTAATTCAATAAATTAATAAATTTAGCAGCAAATTATAACAGTAACATTATACAAAATACAGATGGAAGCCTATACAAGTAATACTAATTAAGCAAAATCCACTAATTGACTAGCACATTGCATACGATTAATCCATATTAACATATGAAAAATCACCAAATTTTGAAAAAAAAAATCCATTAAAGACATATGAAACAAAAAACTAGCTAAATAATGTTGAACACTTAAAAGACATATTATAAACTAACAATAGATCAAACGGCAGAATGGAGCCGGAAGCTTATATAGCATTTCACTTCATCAAGGGTACATGAAACACCAATATAGGAAAAAGCATAGTCAATTTCTGTAAAAGAATCCAGCATAAGCTAAAAATTAGATTCTTTATGTACCCGATCGACCACACATACACACACACAAAAAAAAAAATTCCATGACAAGTAAATTGAATCAAGTAAAAATATTAATCAATACAAGATCCTTAATAATGAACAATATTAATTTAAAGAAACAATTAAATTTGAAGGCATACCAAGCAAGAGAATTGCAATGACCCTATTAAATCTTGAACAAGTAGCAATTTTATCACAGCAAAAGTTATATCTATCTATCTATCTATCTATCTATCTATCTATCTATAGATATATATATACATAATCTATATCTATATTTAACAATAAAAGAAATTTTAAGTTCAGTTTATACAGACTAACATGAAACATATGTTTTGAAAATTTCATGAAAAAAATATTCAGATGTTTTTGAGATATCGTGCGCGTTATGCCCAAAAACGTCATTTGGAGAAAAATGACTTCAATATTTCGGGAACACCGCTTCAGCTATTGAGCGGGTATAATTCTAAAAGCCATAACTTCTGTTCTAAAGGGAATTTCAAGGAAACAATTATATCAAAATGTTCAGAAAATATAGGAGTTTAACATCTAAAAAAATTAAAATTTCGATAATTTTGAAGCTTTAAGCGTCCAGAGACCTGTTCACTGTTCAATGTTGAAATCGATCAAAATAGTTGAGTTAAAAAAGTTGTATTTGATCAAAAACTCTGCACAGCAATGTAAACATATTTTGCACGTATAATGTTTGAATATATTGGGGTGTGCAGTGTTCAGTCCTTTTTTTGTCTATTTTTTAAGTTTTTTTAAAAAAATTTCTCACTTAAGCTTTCATTATCTGTGTAAATATTTAATTCATAGTTTTAAATAGCCTTTTTTACTTTCTACTATCTTCGATAGAAGAAAGTATAGTAATCGAAATTATTTTCGACTTCCGATTTTCGATGGATTTACACGTTTTAGGGGTCAGAGGTCCCAAAAAAATGTTTATAGAAAATGTCTGTCTGTCCGTCTGTCTGTCGCCATTGCACCATCAAATAGGAAATGAAGTTATGCATAGAACTGAACCAATTTTTTTTTAAGTTTTTGGCTGTGGAAAGCAAGTTCTTCATTAATTTTATAAAAATCCACCATAAGGGGACGCTATAATAGCGATTTTTATACCATTTTCAATATTGTACCATTGAAAAGTGTATGAAGTTATGCATAGAAATGAACCAAATTTTTTTTGTAGGTTTTGGTCATGGAAAGAAGGTCTTCCCTGAAATTGGAAAAATTCCGCTGGAAGTGAGCACTGTAATAGCGATTTTTGTGTAGTTTTCAATATTATACCATTGAAAAGTGTATAAAGTTATGCATATAATTGAACCAATTTTTTTATGTATGTTTTTGGCCATGGCAAGAAGGTCCTTCCTGAATTTGGAAATATTCCGCCGAAAGGGAGCACTACAATAGCGATTTTTTTTTTGTGTAATTTTCTTAATTTTTCGTAGTTCTATTTTACACCAGCGGCTGATCAAGTGACGGGAACTTCCCATCCTGATAAGCCGACTATTCGCGAACAGCTGATATACCACAGATTAACGGGAAACTAATGATTTTAATTTGATCGAGATTAACTCGTTTTCACTCCGATTAACTGACTGAAGCAGAAATTTATGATGAAAGTCAAAGTTGATATAGTGTTGAACTAATAGAAATGAAACATTGACTTTGTAACAACATTTTGAAATATTAAAATATATGAGATAGAAGAAAGTTTTGGGATTTGCACATCCAACTAGTTTACTAACTGTTGCCAGATTTTAAAAGGTCTAAAAATAATGTTTACAAATGCTTTTCAATTGAAAAATATATTTACACGTGACTTTTTAAATGGAAAGAAAGCTTTAAATTAATAAGCTATTGCATGTACAAATTGTTTAACCCTTTAGTGTGCAGCTTTGCATATATGCAAACAACAGTGTTTTGAATTTAATAGATTTGTTTTATTCGTATATACCTAATTAACATCAGAAAATTAAAATAGCAATATCTGCTTTAATTAATAACTGGCATTCCGTATTTACATAAAGCGAAATTAACCATTGAAACTTTCTGGTGTAAAGTCAGATTCTCTGAACTACGTAATTTGTAGAACGTATTCTATCATGGCAATTAAAGGGTATGGCATATAACCAGGTTATGTTTTATAAAATAAATAATTATATAAAATAAGGTATTTGGAGACATACTTATTAAAATATTTACTAATTTGCAATATTTTAGCGTAAAACAGCAATACGACTGCAGTTTCTATTTGTATTGCAGATGTAAAACAGAAGAAAAGATTGTGTGATGAAAAATGTATGATGAGATTGTATCTCTGATTTTTTTTCATTATTTTTCCTGTGTAATAAACCTTTCAGAGAATCATATATAATTTTTCCGAAACAAAATAAAAAATCACGCATTTAAGGGCTAATTGTGAAAATTACGTCATATATAAAACGATGTATTTATAACGTCATATTTAAAATAATTTTTTTAATTGTCATATTTAAAAGATTTCCTTATGGCATCTAAAAGATAAGTTTCTTCTAAACGTTGCAAAATCCTGGAAGGCAGCGATATTATTTGCTTAACCATTTTATAAAGCAGATTTTCAAATGTGTAATTGATTTTTCTTAATCAGTCATGAAAAACAACACATGTCAGCTGCTGCGACAGCGGTTAATGTGGAACCGAAAGTCCTCACTCCTCCAGACAAATTGAAATGAATGGTAACTCGATTACAAAGATGGCCAGTGGACCTGATAATATTCTTTTGCTTTCTATAATCTGGTAATCTTTTTAAAACAGAGCAAATTAACGTGTTTTTAGAGGACTGGGTTGGTGTCAGTCTAGACTTAATTGCGGTAGACTGTAGTGAATTACGATTTCGATTATTTTTTATCTCTAAAAGAAGATTACAATTGTGTCTCCTTTATGCAGGTTGAATTACAATTACATTTTTATTTATCCTTTTTTAAAAATTCTAGATTACGATTACGTTTAGATTATGATTAATTATTTTTTGTTGAATTACGATTTTCGGACTAGTCGATTCCGATTACAGCTCGGTTGCAATGATTTCATAATCTGCATTCTATGAATACCCCTTGAATCGAATTCATTGTTTAGCTATGGCTTATGTAGTATGGCTATGTAATATTCAGATTTTACAATTACTTATAAATGAAAAACTGCGTTAGTATTTATGTGTATGTATGTGCGTTTACAATTCAAAAGCATTTAAGATTATCCGAAAAAGCTTCCGAATTGAAATCTCCGTGGTTCTTATTGAGTTTTGACCGTTTACATTCAGAAATTCTTCTGAAGGAAATTTTCACAAAAATGTTATTTTATCATATGCAAATACATAATTAATATTGAATATTGAGAAAATGCCTCAGTAAAGTGTTCTGAGGTTCTGATCTTCTCATTCATGATTATGCAATGTTCTTCTTTCTTTCCTTTTTTTTTTCATGGTGAAAAAAGAATTCCCCATCTCATCTTTGTGTGCTTATAAATAATCAGTACACAGCACTTATAATTTTCCTAAAATTGTTTCAGGATGACCTAGGTTAAACAAACGATTTTTATAACGGAAAAAATGCGTAATAAATAAATTTAAATAATGAACTCTATGAAACAAGACAAATTTTATTAAATAAATTTTCTGGTTCAAAACATGTTTATTTACCATACTTGCCAACTTACCGATAATTTCCGTAAAACTGTACCGATATCTTCTGTAGTAAATAAACGAGTTTCGAACGAGAAAAGTTATTTAATAAAATGTGTCTTGTCACATCGAGTTCCGTATATAAAAATTTATTTATTACACATTTTTTCCGATGATTTACTATAGGAGCTATCGGTCCAGTTTTGCGAAAATTATCGGTATGGTCGCAAGTATGTAATTATATCGTTATAGCTACAAACTTAGCGATTTTTCCGTAAAACTGATTCAACGTGACCTAGGTCAAATAAGCAATTTTTATACCTGAAAAAAATATGCAATAAATAAATTTATATAAGGAGCACAATGAAACAAGATACATTTTAGCTTTCTGGTTCGAAATGTGTTTTTTTACTACAGGAGATATCGGTAAAATTTTACGGAAATTATCGGTAAGTTTGCAAGTATGTTATCGGATAATAAAGGAGGAAAAAAAATGCAATTTAACAAATTACAACGACTATTTGGAAAATGATTTTTTCGTACGCCACTACGTACGCCATGAATTAAATATTAATAGTGTTATTACACGTAAAAATTGCAAGCGGCAGAAATCGCCTGCGACTCGTACGTATTATCCATCTGAAAGTTACGTATTATCCAAGCATTTCATTGGCAGTTCGGGAAAAGGCTTTTCCATCGACAGATTTCCAAGAAATCTGACGGCCAATTTTAAATGAAATTTATTTCTTAAACTTCTAAACATCCCACAATGTTACTTTTTATATCGTCGTATAGAGGGAAAAAAATGTACTTTTAAATGCAATTTGTTTGAAAGCTGTATCTCAATTTTTTTGTTTCTGAGTTATTGATTTTTATTGTAGTTTTTATTACTTTTCTATCATAGTGGCAACACTCTGTTGTCTATCTCTGTTGAAAGTAAAGGGAAATACTGATTACTGTGTAGACCAATCAGAAAACGAATAAAATGATGATTAAACCAATAAAAACCTTCAGATACGCTTTTGATTTCCTACCCTGACGAGGACAATAACCACTTTTCCAAATGGTTAATAAAGCTAAAAGTTACACTGATTTTCCTGAAGCTGAAGTTTAAACATGCAGTTTTATGATCTTCTTCTTAGACACATACAGAAAACAGCTATATTCAGCGTGTCCTCCAAAAAAAAGTATACAAAAATACATTGAACATACTTGCCAACTTACCGATAATTTCCGTAAAACTGTACAGATATCTTCTGCAATAAATAAACACGTCTCGAACCAAAAAACTATTTATTCAGATGTGTCTTATTCTGTTGTGTTCCTTATGTAAGTTTCTTTATTACACATTAAGTTAAAATGCATATTTTGCATAAACAAGCATTAATAAGGGCAAAATGAGTATGATTTATCGAATAAATTGCCGTATGCAATTTAAAACCTTCTTTTTTCGTTTAGTTTTTAGCATTTCTATGCTTGAGGGGATGGGGTGGGGATTGTATTCAATTGCGGCCATAAAACCATAAAAATAGTACTTTTTCTTTCCCTTTTTATTTTTTTATCCTTCATCGCTCTTATTCAGTGACTTCATTTTGACCCATGATCCCTGGAGTGACCACTTCTAAGACTACTTTTGTGACTCATGATCTTTGACCTTCACTAGGCCCTATTTAGGATGAAACTTAAATAGTTTGAGAACGTCAACAGCGTACCAGACGCGGGTCAACGGAAACAATGAGAATTCAATTTGTTCACCTAAAACGGTACGTATGCATGTTGCTCATCGAGAAGGGGTTAATATGCGCAACGCCTCATATCGTTTCGATAGAGATAAAAACTGGCCTTTTAACACTAGAACAGTCGGCAAAAACGTATACCTATAACCGCGAAAGCGGTCATTTTGACCGAAGAGGATTACCATGCTCAATTATTGTTTACTTTCCATTTTTTGCTCTTAGTATTGTTTATTACTATTATTACCATCATCGCCCATATAATAATATATATTTCATAAATTTTATTATATTTTTTATACTTTACTTTGTCATAATTATATAATATATATATATATATATATTATTTATATTTTTTATTTCAAGAACATTTTTATAGTAAAACTAGGGGGCTCTGCCCCATGTAAGCTACGCTCGCCAACCCCCGTTCAGACACCGCAGAATCTAAAAGCACGCTAATTTGATCGGTTTTAAAAAGATTAGAGAAGATAGAATTATAATGAAAAAACCTATAGCGATCTCCCTGTAAACGGATTCAATTCCCTTTGATTGCGAAAATTTAAGGCCGAATCAGTTGTTGTTAAGACATCCAATGGTTGTTTTCGTGTTTAATTAAAGAAGACCAGTTAAACATTTGAAAGGAAGCTAAAATGAATTAAGTAAACAGAGTCTTTGCCTCCCTTTTTTTTAACAGCGTTATAAAACGATTGACACAATCGAACAATTTACTACAATTACTACAATTTACCGGTTTAACTCCTTCAAGGGCGGTGGTTCATAATTTTTATTCTTAAATGGCACCAGAATATTGGAATGAAAATTTTCCTTTTATTATTAAGTGAAAAAAAGCATTTTCGTATTTCGAAATTTGTTTGTAAATTCTGATGCCATTCACTGATTTCAACATTTTACGAATAGAAGTACCTTGCCCCTGAAAGGGTTAAATGCATATTAATCTATTTATTATTTAAAAGTTTCCTTTCTCTTTTAATATTCACGTGTAAATACAATTTTCAAGACATATTTTTTAATATTTTCCTGCTTTTAGCACGTACTCATTTAACCCCTTCGGGACGGGAGCCTTTTACGAAATTTTTAATCTTTTGTCACCGTTTTATAAAAACAGAAATTTATGCCTTCTTGAATCGAGTGCTGAACAGTGAAGCAGCGGTTAAGGGGTTGCCTAGTTGAAGTCAACTTTACACCCAGTCTGATTAAATGTGATGTCTTACATAATGTAGAGCCATTGGGAAAGTAAGAAATGTGTAGTTGTTTGCAACTACTTAAAAAAGGAAAAAACTTAAGATAAAACTCTATAATAATAGCCTAAGTCATGTGACTATCATCAACAGTCCCTTCGCTTTTTATATTCCAGGTGTCCATTTATTTACTTTAATTTTAGCCAGCCACAGGTGATAAGTCGCCAAATATTATTCTATCGTCAGCGTTTCACCTATATTATAAAAGTCCAATTCATGTAACTGTGCTGCCATAAACAACTACGGCCCTTCACTTTTCTTATGAAAGTTTTCCATTTTGATTAAAGAATCAAAATTATTTTTTCAAATAAAAGTACATGATAGTTGCTATGATCGCAAAGAATTCTTGGTACTTTTATGTTAGCCGGTTGCAAATCTCGCCAATAACTTTTTTTTTTAACTCGCCCGTTAGCATTTTTTTATTTTTCGAGTGGTAAATTAAAACGGTACTGCTTTGTCATCCCGTCGGCCAAAAATCTATCGCCAAACTATAAAATTAAATGCCTATAATGGATGATCGTAAATGTCACATTCACTTGACTGTAAGGAAGTTACGCGTGCTTACGCCATCAAGTGATTTTTATTTCGACGTTTTATTTTTATCAATGCTATACTAATTTATTTGGGCACAGATGTCATATACGCGTCATCATCGCGCCCATATTGGCGCGATTTTTTTCCGACGCCATTTTGGCGAAAACATCAACAGCAATAAACAACAACATCCGGATTACCATATCAAGCAAAATAACGATGCTTTGGCGCCGTTAAGTACATTTGCGTATACGACATTGGCGTCAGAAAAAAAAATCGCGCCAATATGGGGCGTATATGACATCTGTGCTTTTATTTGTTCTTGCGTTATTTAAAATAAAAATTTCGTCAATTTGTATAATATGGTGAGTGCATTGGCGATTTATATAATTTGGCGAAATTGGTCAACAGGATAACTAAGTAGTACATTTAAAACATTGCTTTGAATGTAAAATTAAATGTCAGGATTTCTTGCAATATTTAATCGGGTTTGGCGTGATTTTTTTTTACGACAATTTGGCGAAAACCTCATTTTCGAATACCAGTTACATATGTAATTTGAAATTATCTTCTATTTTTTTTAAAATGAAATAATAATAAATAAAAAAATTAATTAATAATTATAGAACAAAGCAATATATATATATATAGGGTGTGTATTTTATGTAATGAGAATAAGTCCACAAAAAATAATTTATTAGAGATATCGCTACAAAACGTTAGTAGTCTTCAAAATATGCTCCTTGAGCATCAACACACTTCTGCAGGCGAGATTTCCACGCTTCGTACGCTCCCTGGAAGTCATCAACCGAAACATCCATCAGAGCATGCGTGCAAGCCCTTTTGACAGCATCCAGGGACCCGTGGTGGCACCCTTTGAGGGCGGTTTTCACTTTGGGGAAGAGGAAAAAGTCTGCTGGGGCAAGGTCGGGACTGTAGGGAGGCTGTGGATTTGTTACAATGCCATTTTTTGTCAAGTGCTCGGTAACCACGAAGCAGGTGTGAGATGGCAAAACTTCCTCATTCCAAGTCCTCAGTGATGATTTTGTGCACAACCATTTTATCCATTCTTAGCTTTTCTGCTATCATGCGAGCACTTAAACGCCGGTCCATGTTCAGCAAATGTCGCACGCGCTGTTCGTTTTCTGCGGTTCTTGATGTTGACGGGCGACCTGCACGGGACTCTTTCCTCCATGCTCTCCCGGCCTTCTTTAAACATTTTGTGCCATCTAAAAACTTGAGCTTGCGATAATCTTTCCCTGCCGTACGCTTGCTGAATCATTTCCAGCGCTGAAGCACCCGATTTTCCAAGGCGAACGCAAAATTTGATTGCGTAACGCTATTCAATGCTTTGTTGCATTTTGAACTTGCACACACTTTTTTGAAGACGTCTACGCCACGCTTGATCCTGCCTCAATCACAGCCAGCAGGCGACTGGCGAGTGGAGCGTTATCAAAGTCGAAGGCCCCACTACCGACTCCAACCGGTCGGAGCGCCCTCTGGCGTACAGCCGCGTCAGGACAAAAATATTCTCATTACTTAAAATACAAACCCTGTATATATTAAATATACAGAAAATAAAGGTAAATAAACATTTATTTATTAATAAATAAGCAACAATAGCCGGGTTACCATGTCAGGCAAAATAACGCCCTTTTGGCGCTATTTAGGTAGTAGTATTTAGTATTTTTCGTTTCGTTTCGTTTAAAAAAAAGAAAGAAATTAAAGCCATTGATTTAAAATTTTTCAGTTTCAAATGAAAGCTCTGTATTAAAT
This sequence comes from Maratus speciosus, assembly GCA_963932465.1. Taxonomy (NCBI): domain Eukaryota; kingdom Metazoa; phylum Arthropoda; class Arachnida; order Araneae; family Salticidae; genus Maratus; species Maratus speciosus. Next base: position 217,094,710 of record OZ010799.1, on the reverse strand, counting down.
AAAATGATAATGAAATACAAAAAAAAAAAAAAAAAAAAAAAAAAAAAAAAAGCATTGTTCTCTGCATAGATTTAAGGGAGGCCAAACTGGTCGCCAAATTAGTTAAAAAAAAATAATAACCCTTTCTTAAATATGAAACAAAATATCTGTTATGAATAAAATTTGAGTTGCCATCATTAGAAAAAAAGTATTTAAAATTAGAAAAAAATTAATATTTGGAAAACTAATTCGAATTTAAAAATTCTAATACCAGTTTTGAGATCTGTGGATCAATACAGATTTTTGGTGTTAATGTCATCTCAAAGTATTCCATATTTTAGGAGAAATCGCCGTGAAACAGAATCAGTTGTTTAATCAGCCGTTTCATAGAATCGTTTCATTAGGATTTTATATATATAGGGTAGAAATATTTTTCATGAGAAATCGAAATTGCTAAAAACAAGAATAAACTTGGTGAATTCAAACAATTATATTAATCCCCTGAGCAATACAACATTCTGGGTGGCGAGTTGTCAGGAAAAAACACAGTCAAAAAAAGAAGAACCTACCAGTATTTTCTTCCAGAAAATACTACCAATAATATAAAGATATTAAAGAAAACGGATTTCTCTTTAACAAAATACTGGTATGTAACACCTTTTTTGACTGTGTTTTTCAGAATTGATACTCGCTAGATCTAGAAAATTATAAAACACTTGTAGAGTTCATCGTCTAGAACTAGCTTTTGTAGAATACTTCCGTGCCATTTGGTCGAGCACGTCGACGCCAAATTTTGTAGAATTATAGAGCTTTACACTTTCTAATAAGTGTTTATCACAAGTTTCAAATTTGACTGATTGATGTCGAGAACTTCGACATAAAACATATTTATTTTTCTTCCCTTGATAAACTGAACGTAATATCATCTTTGGAAGAATTTGGCTACTCTACAAAGACTTTTTCAGATTTTATGGTCTGTGGAATTTTGTTTTCCGTCCGCGATTGACTGTGCCAACAATGCTTGTTTTTAGTGACTTCAGCTTTTCTGCACGGGGCAGTGAAGTAAAGACGTTATCTGTGGTAATGTTGTAACCTTTGTGGAAGTATGGTTGTATGAAGTAGGGACTGCTACGACATCTATTAGATAAAATGTGCATTAAAATTGACGGCGGTCATTTTGACGTTTTCGGCGGTTCTAGGTATAGGGGAGGTAGGGGAGGTTTGATACATAGGGAGGGTTGATACATTGACAATTTTTCTCAACAAATGGCATTAACAGCCACTGTAACAGATGTAAAGTCTTCTTTTGTTAGCAGAGGCCATCATTAGCTGGACTTAGCAGTGAAGAACTAACAACGTTTTATTTTTCTTTTAACTTTGAAAACTTTTGGAATGTCAATGTAAATTTTTTTAAATACTGATTTTGTTTCATAACTCTTATTATTGTGAAGATAATATCTTGTAATTTTTTTATTTGTAAAGCACATTGTTAGGGTGAGTTTTACCAGAAAGCAGATTGACATTTTGCAACTGCATTTATACAAAGTGATTGAAAATCCAATAAAGCATGATAGAGAGAAATGATACATTAGTGCTGGGGAGAAATGATACACTTGCATATTTGAAATTCAATAGTTTTTTTAAGTTGTAAACTAATATAGGACTGTAATATTCATTATTGTTTTACAGCAAGAGCTACTGAAATTGGTAAGAAAGAACAAAAAGACTATTCATAGACATTATGTTGGTTACATAGAAAAGCAGTGCGATGAAAGTTGCTTTGCTCGTCATGCAGAAGGAAAAAAGTTTAAATGGCCTGAAAGGGAAGATGCTTCTATAATTGTCGAAGGGCAAATTAAAAAAAACATTAAAGCCATCCGATTTTACTTACCAAAATGATAGTTATTAGTTTTTCATTTAACTATTTCAGGGGTGGCGGTATGTTTATGAAACCACTTAATTCTAATTCCCAAACGCTACATTGGCACCAGCATTTTGGTAAAATATTTTCCATATAACATGAAAGTGAAATATAGACCTTTTCATATTTCCAATTGAATTTGTCAGCAAATTCCGGTGCCATTCATTTATTCAACACTTTAGCATTGAAAATGCTTTGTCCTGAAAGGGTTAAAGAAGTGTAACCTAAATTTAAGCTAAATTTATGTTAAATTGTTTGCAAATCAGCAGTGTTCACTTCATTTTTCTTTGCAGCAAGATCTCTAGGGGTTTTTTTTTTTCATTACTTATTTTCTAAAAAGTTTGTTAATAGAAATGTTTAAATAGTAGCAATTGTTTAAATATTTTTGTAAAAAAAATTTCTGAAAAAAAATATGTCAATGTCATTTCTTTTTAAATTTTACTTAAATATTTCAAGATTTATCATAAAAAAATTGTATGACGCATAAATTGAATTGTCTGCATTTTTTTTTTCGATTTACATAACAATGTATCAAACCTCCCTTGCCAGTGTATCATTCCTCCCCAGGAATGGGGAGTTTTGATACAGTAGTAACCATTCACAATAATTGGGATATATTTTTTGAATGATTATTTTTTAATTTCAGAATATCTTTAATAAATGAATAAAGGGTCACTTTATAAGAAAACACGAAAAATTTGTTTAAAAATAGGTTTCTAAGGGTTGTAAAAAATTAATTAAAAAAAGGTGTATCATACCTCCCCTACTGTTGCAGTACTTCATAAATTTTGGCTGACTGGAAAATTTATCACTGGCATATCATAGCTTTTCCAATTATAGGAAAAGTCACTGAAACTGGAAGTTATACTCTAAATAGAAACAAACCGGTACGGAATGAAAGTTTCCAAACGGTCAAAAGGACCGCCTCGGCGGTTCTAGTGTTAAATTATTTTATTCCTTAAAAAATTCTGTAACCGGAAAATATATTTAAACAGTTTTTGATAGCTTACAATTTCCGTCGGAGGCCGGTAATTTCGGTGAATTCAATGTGCTGCATTTCAAGTAATGTAGCCGTTTTGAATGGGCGGCTATTATTCCTGAATGCTAATTAAGCGGTTGGTGTTCTGGAGTGGAGATTACTTTTTATTCCTGAATGTTAACCCTTTCCGTCGCGGTGTCTTTGAAAAAGGACACCTAATTTTAATTCCACAGCTGACAAACGGCACCAAGAATATTTAACTAAAATTTTCGTATTATAATATACATGAAAAATAAGAAAGTTCGTATTTTCTAATAAATTCGTTTTTAACCCCTTAGGAACGATGGCGTATGTATCCCCCTTAGTATGCGTGGCGGAAATAGGCCTAAGGGTTCTCGTTTATCCTCACCAGTAAAATTTTACTGTAAAATTTGCCTTATTTAATCCGAGCATTTTCCCGATTTGAATAGGCACAAACTTCTGTTTTTTAAAACCGGTAGCAAAGTAATAAACATTTCGTAAAAGGCTCCCGTCGCGAAGGGGATAAATAATGGTGTCAGTCCATTATTACATCAGTTTGTTAACAGAATTACTCCGCGCCGGTAAGGGTTAATTAAGCCTTTGGTTACTGTCCCGGAGTGGAGATTATTTTTTATGTGGTAGATTTCTCATGAAAATATCAAACTATAAGTGTATGGCAGAGGTTACTTTTTAAAATAGGGTACAAAATTTATAGGTAGAGGTTAGTGATAGGCAAAATGAATGATTTTACTATCGAATGAATCATTTGGGAATGCGCAAAAACATAGTTTCCAACTTTTGCATGTATTTTTAATCGATTTCTACCAGACATTTTGTAAAAAAAAAAGAGCCGAGAATATAGTTCCCAGTCGTCGAATTTTTTTTTCATCAGTTATCTTTAGAAATGTTGAAGATTAGACGAATTTTTATATTTTTATGGGGTTTTTTAATTGATTGTTATTAAAATAAGAAACTTTTGATACAAAATTTCTTGTTAGAAATTGAATAAAAATAATAAAAAAGTTGGAAGCTATACATTTGCGCACGGACGAATGATTCGTTCGATTAGTAAAACTCATTCATTTTGCCCATCACTAGTAGAGACATTCTTGAGATCCTTGTACGAACAGAATAAATAAAAGCCCACTGGAACAATGGAGATGAGAATAAAGAGAAGGAGACACGTGGTGTATTATGTCTACGAATGGCTTATGAAGTAACTGATAAGGTTTTCACAAGATGGCGGCTGATTTTTTACATCAGATCAACAGTTTTTTATAACCACCAGAGCAAACTTCTACCAGTAAATTTTGAATAGAAAATTTTGCCTTATTTATGCGTTTTTTTTTTTTCCCATGAAAAATATCTTTCATAAATATGGTTATATTTTCTATTTGTTTTTACTGGTGGCAGTATGCACAGATATAATAATCTTTTTCACTGAGATTGACAGGAGGTTGTCTAGATAGTCACAATACGGCGGAAGAGCAGAACCAGAATACCTTCCAATATATACTTTCACCAGTAAAAATGAATATCTGTTTTTGGAAATATTTATGACTGAACTTTTGCATTAATAAGGCGTTTAAAAAAATAGAAAAATTCCATTTAAATTTACTGGTGGAAGTTTTTTCTGAAGGTAATCAAAACCAGCGAAAACGGTTAAAGTTGAAGCTTCACTATTTTAAGGATGCGTCAGTTCATCTTTACTAACCCTTTGCACTCTGTTGTCGCCGCTGCGGCGACATCATCTTTCCTTGCAAAATTTGTTTTTGGCACCAGTAATAAAGGAAAATAAAATTTGCCTTATTTAATCAGGGCGTTTTTGAAATTGCGTACTTGAAGGAAACTTCTTTTTAAAAAGTGGTGCCGACCGAATAAAATATTTATGTAATGACGCAGATTTGCTGGTAGCTCACAGTAAAAATAACGCGGAGTTGCTGGTAGCCCATACTCAAAATGATGTGGAGTGCGAAGAGTTAATGGTTCCATGACTAGAACGGATAGGTACCGATCTGTAGTCAAAATGCTAATCATACCTATGTGTTTCCATGCGATTTTATAATTTATTTTTTAAAAAAATAGCAGATGCGTGAACCGCATTGAACTGCATTTGTGTGATATTTTACCCAGGTCAAATCTACTATTTCCACTTAGTTTAATTTAGCACATAGTAACTAAATTTCAATTTATCAAAAATTAATAATTTTATTTCAGCAATTAATAACAAAATTTAGATAAATATTTTTATAATATGATTTATATTGCATTATTCTGATTCAAATTGAATGTGAAAACTGCTATTTATAAATGTTGTGAAGTATAAATTCAAACAAAAGTTTTTTAGATTTCGGAAATCTTTTTTTTTTTTTTCAAAATACACTTACTTAAATCTTAAATACTCAGTATATTGTATGTATAATATCCTATATCACAGCTTGTGCTAAAGATTTTGCATTGGTTTCTTTTAATGGTTTTCTTGCACTTCCACATCCATCATCAGAAGCGGTTTAGAAATAGTAACTTTAAAAATCAGATTTGATTTCTCCGATTGTGGAAAATTTCATAAATCTGCAACATTATAAGCATGGAAATTAACAAGTTTGAGATGCCTTGTTTTTCTGCTTTTAACAGTAAGCCATGTCTGTAGGTATTACAAGTTGCATTATTTAAGAAAAAGTTTATTTGCATTCATGTTTGTATTAGATATACATGGAACAAACATATATGTGTAATAATGACACTGTTTTTAATCTATGTGTTTATAAGCACGAGTTGGAACCCGTCGAAATTCGACGAACTAAAATGTTAGAAAGGAACTTCAGATCGAATTTATAATAAACCTACAAAAATAATTACAATAAAAAATTCCTCTAACATTGGTTGTCTCACTCTTAAAACAAACAATATTTTCGAAATATTATTTCCACAAACTTCAGATGCTTAATTTATTGAAAAATTAACCTCTATTAGAATACGTAATCAAGATGAATAATTATGATGAATTTATCGATTGAGGATCTTATGTTTGTTTTTGCGGGATGAAAAATCAGTAAAAAGTATTTCGCTTTGTCACATCATAAAATTTCCCCCCATAAAATCTAAACTGTACGTTATTTTCACATTCTCATAATTTACATACGCACCACTCAAATTCACAATTTGAAAGTATTTTAACGCGCAATAGATTATTAATGAATGTATTTCCAAACTTAAAGTCATGTTTGTCCGATAAAACTTTCCATGTGAACTTTAAGTTCTAATCTCAATACCCGCGAAAAAAAAAAAATAAAAATAAAAAAAAAATAAAAAAAAAAATAAAAACATTCAGAAATTTGCCTTTAGTTGTCATATTGGCCATTTAGTATCGGTCAAATATTTAGTTTTATCAAAATAAATGATCGTATTGTTTTAAATACGACATAATTTTTACACACTGAATCATTTTTCCTAGCGTCTCAAACTCAGTATCAGCGTAATGTAAAAATATTGAAATGTAACTGATTTATGAAGAAAAATGCGTGTTCTTTTTTAATGTCTGACATCATTTTCTGTTCAAAAATTATTAAAAAGTTACTTTTATTTGTAATGTGAAAATGGCATCAATAAGGATATAATCAATAAAAATAATAAACCATGACTATTTTCCCTTTACTTTCAATATAAATGGAGTACTTCAGTTGCCACGATTACAAAATTTGTATTAAAAACTACAAAAAAATTAATATCTCAAAAATGAATTGAGATACAGCTTTCAAACAAAATGCATTTAAAAGAGCATTTTTTTCCTAATACGACGGTGTTAAAATTTAAAATGTGCGATGTTTAGAAGTTTAAAAATTTGCCGTAAATATAATTGCAAAACCGAAATTTTATTTCAAATTTCAAAGTGTGGCCATTCACAAAATGACGTATGCGTTACGCACAGATATGTTTGTCCTTTATAATATAGATAGTACAAGATGGTCATAACTAACCCTTCGGACTCCGGCGTTTCTTACACGAATTTTATTCGGTCGGCACCAGTTTTTTTAAAAGAAGAATAATGACTTGAAAATTGGATAAAGAACTTCTCTTTCTGCTTTCGTTAGGACTCAGTAAGTGAAATTGCAGATAAAAAGCCTTTATCAGTGTTTATATAATTTTTTAGCTTTCTCAAAAGCGTTGCCATGTTGAGTTTAAATGTAAGTCATTAAATTAAATGTGCTAAATAAAAGGTAATTTTATTTCAGTATTGATTCTGCATTTTAAAAATTCTATTATCGATTACACAGCGCCACATATTTCTCTAGCAGTGACTTTCGAAAATAATTTTTTGACGCAAAATCCGTCGTCCAGCGTCTTCTTTAACCAATGGAGTTATGAATTAAGAGGAGACATATAATGTACTGCCTACCAGTTGCGACTGAAGTAACTGAGGAGGTTGTCACAAGATGGCGGCTGCTTTTTTTAAATCGGATCTACAGTTTCTGATTAACGCCGAAGAAATCTTTCCACCAGTAAAATTGAATAGAAAATTTCACCTTATTTAAGACTCTTATTCATGGAAATATTTTCTCACAAATATGGTAAAATCTCCTATATACTTTTACTGGTGTCAGTTTGCCTTGTAAAACAGTCAGTTTGTTTCACTTGTTGTCACAATATGGCGAAAACGCAGGGCCGGACTTCCGTCGAAGTAATCTCCCACCAGTAAAAATAAAAATCTGTTTCAGCTATCATTTAAGACTGAAATTTTTGCATTAAAAATGCCTTTAAATAAGGAGAAAATTTCTTTATAAATTTTCTGGTGGAGTATTTCACCAGCGGTAATCAACCCCTGCGACAGCGGTTACACTTGAAGCTTCACTATTTTAAGGATTTGCCAGTTCCTCTTTATGAATAGTTCCATGGTTTAATCTTCCCACAAAATTTGATGCCATTCTGTCAATTAGATGGCACTACAGATCACTCTGAGTACTTCAGTTTAATTATGGCCTCCTTGTACATTGACTGAATAATTACAAATACTGTATGTATTTTTTGATAAATAATGTAACATACAAAACATGGTATAAAAACGCCCATGGGCAGACTTTCGATATCCAAATAATGAAACTTCATGGCAGCGTACGCCAAAGTGTTAATATAAGTAGGATCGTTAGTTCTACATCATCCATCTGGAGACCATGGTTTGGTCTGATCATGGCAGGAGGGTCATGCAGAACTAAGGATGTTTATTTGAAAGATGTTTATTTGAGCAGACCATTGATTGGTCTGCTCAAATAAACATCTTTAGTACAAAAAATTTTATTTAATGGAGTATTCTCCTCGTAAATTATAACAAAATTCGATTTTTTGAGGAACACTTACATGAAACAGCAATATCTTCTGCGCAGTCTAAAACAAACTACATAAACAAATTCTGCAATTACGCTATTTATTACTAAAAGTGTATGAGTAAATGATTAAAAAGGCTTTGCCACACTGTAAAAAAACGGACTAAAAAACGGAAATTCTACTGACAACCTAGACGCCAGTATTATTTCCGTATTTTTATGGAAATTTTTGCGCTTTTAAATTATAGAAAAATTTCCGTAAAAATGCGGAAGTAGTACTGGCGTCTAGATTGCCAGTAGAATCATCGATTTTTAGTCCGTTATTTTTGACAGTTCACGCCCACCTATAACAGAACGCACACACTCAGCTAAGATTTTTTAGGCCCTGATTCTGAACCTTATCGTTACATTTCGATATCGAAAAGATATCTTGACTTATACAACAACACTCCTCTACCCTTTTATAAGCAAATGCCATTGACAATTGTTTGCTCTGTGTCCTTAGTTTCACATATGTAATTTTACTTGCATAAAACGTGTGCTGACGCTTTTGACAGTAAACATATTTACAGACTTGCCAAGTCTCCGGCTTTTTTCACACCACTATTATCTTAAAGAAAATCTGGTTCTTTTAAATTGCCCAAATCTCGTAATAAAATGAAACTACATTTTCTGTATTAAAATACTGGTATCCAAAAAGCCGGAGACTTGGCAGCTCTGTATTTATTTATATCGTATGTTTGACCCTATTTTATTTGACTTTTTTATTGATGCGTAAACCTGGAACACCTGCCTATCTTTATAATGTTCAAAGAGAAGGTCGAGGCTTTTATTCATTTCATGCAAAATCACCGGTGAACAATATTTCATGTGAAATAACAGTGGAATTTCTTAATATTTTTTAAAGACTATATTTAAGTATTGCGCGGCAGCGCAATACTTATTTTTTTTCAGTGTCACTTCTCAATGTTAATTTAACATGGAAAAGCCTATGGAGATCAAACTTTTTCATTTTTTCTTTTGTCCCTGATGCCACTCATTTTTCATTCTTTACTAATTTTAATGATATTATAAATTTAAAGTGTAAGAACGATTGCCTGACGTCAGGGTCAAAACGAATGGTAAAATGCCTTTGCATATGGATGAATTATAACCCAGAGAGAAACACGGGCCAATATTTTTTTACATTATTCAAATATGTTTCTTAATAATTACACTTTTCGCTTTTTTCATTGAAAATCAACGGACATTTTTCATAGAAAATGTAACATTTTTACTTCATTGTTGCAAAAATTTCAAAAGCCGTAATAATAATTTATTTCTTTTTAGTTGAAAGATTTTCACGTAAAATATTAAATTGAGCTAGTTTTTTTTTTTTCAAAAATTAAAAAGGTGAATATGGCGTCATAGTGGAAATAGAAGGGATATTTTCAGAATAAGTTTTTGCTTTGGTCAAGTTTATATTTTAGTAAATGTTTCTAATGAATAGCTATTTTTACACAAGGTAGCGAACTTAGTGGGGAATTATATAACTTAAATTTTCAAATGTATTTTTTTTCCGAGATGAGAACTATTTATAACCCCAAGTTAAACTTAGGTAAATTTTCTGATGTGTTTACATCAACCCTTGGGGGAGAATAAGGTAACAAAATTTAAGTAAAACTTTTATTTTTTATTTTTTACTGTATCACAGCTATAATATTGTTAAATATTAGCAGTAAGGATTCAACACAATTTACATTTACATTCATAGCGTTCCTGAGTGGGAAATAGGGTATCTAAATTTAAATTAAGTTAATTTTTTATGTTTTGATTATAGATTTTTTACGTTCAGATTGGAAGTTTTGTCCAAACTACCGCAACCTGCATTACTACAGTTGAATTACACATTAGTAAACTGCATCCCACATTGTGATGCAATATCGCATACATCAAAGCCTGATGATGATACTCTCCATTGATTTTGAAATGCGTTCGTCTGAGTGCAGTAGTTATTAAAAAACTTGACATATTAAACAAACAAATTAAAAAAACAAAATTTATTTCCTACATTGTTTAAGCCCGAGAAGGGACAGATATTAAGATATTTCATTCAATTAGTTTTACATTTAATGTTAAATTTTTGTAACAAATTAGTTAGACCAATTGATGATTAAAAAATAAAAATAAAATTCATACAATATGATACTTAAAACACCCTAAAAAATTAGATTCCGTTCAAATGAAATCGAAATAAATGTTAGACTTTTTTTTAAGTTTTGTATTTTGCATGCATCTTATCATTTTATGCACAATTGTCATTAACATAATGCAAAATCTGCAATACAAATATTTTCAATTAAAAATGGAAGAAGTCTAAAATTTATTTCGATTTCATTTGAACGGAATCTAATTTTTTTAGGGTGTTTTAAGTTGTATGTAATATTGTATGAATTTTATTTTTATTTTTTAATCTTCAATTGGCTTAACTAATTTGTTACAAAAATTTAACATTAAATGTAAAACTAATTGAATGAAATAACTTAATATCTGTCCCTTCTCGGGCTTAAACAATGTAGGAAATAAATTTTGTTTTTTTTTTATTTGTTCTTCAAATTACGTTTTTGTTTAATTTTTTATTGACTCAAAACTAATCCAATACAAGTAAATTAGAACAATATATGTTTCAAGTTTTAATAAAATGCATCTTAAAGTGATTGATCTCAAATTGAGGTTTTTCAGAATTGATCGCAAGATATCACTGGAATTACTTGATGGATTTTCATGATAGTTTTAGACATTATAGATCTATTATGCCCATTAGTTAACCCTTTGAGGAACGGTAGAATATATTTTATCCCACCCAATTTAAAGAAAATTCGCACCAGAAACTTTTAATTAAATTTTATATTTTTAACTTTTGGGGGCAAATGCTGAAAAATTGCTTCTCCTTATTTTAAAATAAAATTTTTAGATTATTCCGGTGAGAATTCATTATTATAGAGCCATTATTTCTTGACCCTCAAAGGGTTAACTCTGATCATAAATATCTTTATTGTTTCACCTGTAAAAATATGCATAAATAAACTCCGAAAAAACAATATGCAATACTTTCAACTTTACTTTAAATATATAAATTTTGAAACAATATGCACATGTTTGGGTTCAGTCTTACGATATACTAGATATTTTGTGTAACTCCTTAAAGATTGCACGTGACATTATTAAATGGCTTAAGAAATCTTGTCAAAAAAAAAAAAAAAAAAAGAAAAGAAAACTTTCAACATTTTGAAATAAACGACTTTAAAATATGATTTTAAGCACTGCTTACATTGTGTCATCTATCTAGTCTTAAATAACATAATTATAGAATTTTTTAAGCTTTATGTTTTGTGATGCGCAAAAAATGTACACCTCTTTTATATACCTGTTCCTCGAAAAAAAAACTTTTGCAACTTTAACACTTTGAGGGGCAATCAATTGTGTTTCTGTAATGTTGAAAACACACCAGAATGTTTGAAAAAAAATTATACGAAAATAAGAAAATGAGATTTTGCAGCGTTTTTTTTACCGAAGTTGTAAAATTTTATTTTAAAAATATGCTATGGATTTACTAAGTAGGATGAAATATATCCGACTCACCTTTAAGATGTAAAAAATAGTATGCCGATTTAACCCTCCGTCTACCAGACGGGTCCATTGGACCCGACAGGTACATACAAAATATTCATTCAAACCAGAAATTTCTTTAAAATAAACTAAGTATATAAACCAGACAAAAATAATGTAAATAAATAAGTTAAATAGTTTTAAATAAAAATTCTGGTGTAGAACGTTTTATTAAAACTTGAATAAAATTCCCTGTAGATCTAGGGTTAATGAAGCAAAACAAATACATACTGTACAGGTGTGATTTAAATTTCATTAAATGAAATTTCTGGTAGAAGTACATTTATATAACTTTATGCTTACAACCTACTTGATGTTGGTGATGAGCATAATGAATGATTTTACTATTCGAATGAATCATTCGGGCATATGCAAAAACATAATTTCCAAACTTTTTATATTTTTTTAATCAATTACCACCAGATATTTTGTAAAAAGATAAGAAACAAAAGATAAGTTGGAAGCCTTCTACATAAGAATGATATCGTGGCAGAGCTACCTGACTAAGACGCCTTCAAGCCCCACCTCGTAAGCGCCCCAACTATTCCACAATTATTGACTCCCAGTGATCTTTGTGTTCACCGCACCATATTGCTTCTGTCAATTTTTCATATTTTTCTCATCTTTTTTTACTTTTTATATATTAAAAAAAAACCTTATCTATATATATTATTTATATATATATATGAAAATATATATATATATTGCTCTGATTAGTGACTTTTTGTTAAGTAGTGGCCTTGCTGCCTCCCTTTTCTGCTTTTCCTGCCCAAGCTTGGCGAGTGTAACTTCTGAACTAGTACTTACTTTTATCTCTTTTTCACATTTTTTATCCTTTTTATAGTAGTTCTTGCAACTACAGCTATACCTATATTTAAATATGACTATTACTTCTTTTTCAAGTTCTTAAATTTAACTTAAACTTTTTTATCTCTATAATTTAAACACCTATGCTAATTTCTATCTTTAATATTTTTTATCACTTTAAAATGTAGTTTTTAAACAACTACACCTTTCTTTTTTTCCCAATTGCTCATTACTTTGTAAGACATCATATCTTAAGCCTGGGTGTTTAGTCGATAGCAACTAGGAAACCCCTCAACGCTGCTCTACTGTTCAGCACTGTTCTACTTAACCCCTTCGGGAAGAGCGTCTTTTACAGAATTTTTAATCTTTTTTCACCGGTTTTTTAAAGCAGAAATTTTTGCCTCATTGAATCGGGAAAATGCTCGGATTAAATAAGGCAAAATTTAGAATAAAAATTTACTGGTGAGAATAATCACTGATTCTGAGCATCTTACGCGGCAAGAATACCGGTCGCTCGTCCTCAAGGGGTTAAGAAGTATTTTTTTTTTCATTTACTTCTTAACGCCTTCGGGACGAGCGTCTTTTACAGAATTTTTAATCTTTTACTCCTGGTTTTTTAAAACAGAAATTTTTGCTTACTTGAATGGGGAAAATGCTCGGATTAAATAAGGCAAAATTTACAATAAAAATTTATTGGTGAAAATAATAACTGATTCTGAGCACTTTACGCGGCACGAATAGCGGTCGCTCGTCCCCAAAGGGTTACGTAGTTTTAAACTACACTTTTTCTTTTTCCAATGGCTCACAATTATACAAGACATTCAAACAGTAGGCTGGGTGTTAAGCCGATCAGAGCTAGGTTACCCCTTAATGCTGCTCTACTGTTCAGCAATGTTCGTAGTTTTTCTAATCAATTATCTTCAGAAATTTTGCAGACAATTTTTTTATTATATTTGTGCTCTTAAATTAAAATAAGTAACTAGAATAAGAAACTTCTTTTTCGATCCAAAATTTCTGGTAGAAATTGAGTTAAGGGGACATTCTACATTAGGAGGAAAAAAAAGCACTTTTTTATGATTTTTTTGTAAGAAAACTGCATGATGGATCTTTTTGAAATTTTTACAGTTTATTGTACATATCTTAAGGTATAACCAAGAATTTTTTTATTAGATTTTGTTGCATCTACTCTAAGTTATAAACAAATATGTTCAACCACATTTTTTGACACGGTGGGCAAGATAAAAAAAAAAAAAAAAAAAAAAAAAAAAAAAAACTACTCAATGGATCATCTTGATTTTTTTTTTTAAATTGAAGCTTATTGAATTGCCTTCGAAATGAATTAAAGCTTTTACTAAAATAAAAAAAAAAAAAAAAAAGTTATTAACAAATAAAGACGAATTTTTTTAACAAATTTTTTTTATTTTTTTTTAATCAGCCATTACATAACTTTTTTTTTAAATAAATTTATGGGTTCCTTTAATTTAACTAGAAGCTATACTCACGAAGTTTACGAAGAAAATTTATTTTTGTGTTTCAGATAATTCTACAAGACGCTATCATGCCCACCGTCCAGATGAAATTTTTCAAAGCAGTTGAAGCCCCACCAGTGGCCGAGCGGTTCTGCTCTCGAAGCTGGTAGACGGAAGGTGCTGGGTTCGATCCCAATCGCGCCCGTCGGCCTAATCGTTCGGAGTTTTCGTGGTTTTCTTCGAACCTTGGTTCTCCAAGCGTTAATACGGGTTAGGTTCCCTTAGAAAGACCTCCACGGAAGGCACCCCCCCCTCAGGGCCCATATCACACGTGCTGATAATTGGCCGACATAAATACAACAAACCAACCAAAGCAGTTGAACATATTTGTTTATAACTTAAAGTAGAAGCAACAAAATCTAATAAAAAAATTATTTTGTATACCTTAAGATATGCACAATAAACTGTTAAAATTTCCAAAAGATCCATCATGCAGTTTTCTTACAAAAAAATCATAAAAAGTGCTTTTCTTTTGGTCCTTTTGCGAATGCTTCAACGATTCATTCGAATAGTAAAATCCTTCATCCCGCCCATCACTACTTGGTGTACAGTGTGAGAGCCCGATATTTTAGTGTCACCACATGACAAATATTACTTACAAGGGAACCACTTTTGGTGTTGCTCGAACCTAGCATCGAGACCTGGTGCGTTTTGTAGCCCTATACATAAAAGTTAGAGAACCGAAAAAATTTCTCTGCTAAAATAATATTTTATATACGTTTTTATACTTTTAATTTTTTTATTATTACATATTTATTTGTTTATTTCTCGCCAAAAGTGAGTTAAGTCGCCAAATATGGCACTACAATTTTTCCGACCGCTTTATCCAAAGAGAAAATGTACAGAACATATTACTAGAATTATATCAGATTGCGATTTTTTTTTTATAATTGACAGCATAAGAAACAAATATTAGATTTTTATTTTTTTTTCTATGCAGACGATAAATATATAAGTAATAAATATAATTGTATAAAAGGTTTCAAGATCACTGAAAACTATTTTTTAGTGAAATACAAAATAAGCAAACTATTTTCTTTTGAAATCGAATGAAATAAAGTTTCGAATGTTTAAAATGAAATGTTGCTGTATTAAATGGTCCTTCGGTAAAAGTAATCATAAAGTAAATTAATATTTTCACACAATTTAGAAAAATTACTGTGGCGAAATAGGTTGGACATTACAATTTCTAGCTATTACAAATTCAGCTATGACATTTGGCTCTACTTTTAAAAGCTCTACTTTTGAAAATAAACGCCAACTGTTTCCCCGCCAAAATTATGAATATAAAGTTGCAATTTTTCAAAATCAAATTCGTGGGTTTTTGAAGGAATTTTCAAACTTTTTTCAATATTTTATACTTATTATTAACTAATTTTTATTTTTAAATGGTTTTCTTTAAAAAAAAAATTCAATGTTAATAGTCCGATAAGTGGTCTCGAAAATTGCATTTTCAGAAAATTATGCTGCTGTATAACCAAGAAATATTATTTTAACAGAAAAATTTTATCGATTCTCAAACTTCATAATATAGGGCTTTAAAATGCACCAGGTCTCAATGCTAGGTGCGAGCAACACCAAAAGTGGTTCCCTTGTTAGTATGAATCATCACTATTTGGAGAACATCCATGTTATGTTTAACTTTTCCTCTATAGGGGACAGGAAATAGTATAAAATTTTGCATTTAAATTTTTTTTCCAGATTAAACAAAATAAATACGCTACACTACTAAAAAGTCTTTTGAGGCCCTGGGCCAAAAACTACATTCCTGCTCTTTTTCTGCCCATGCATTCTGTTATCTGCTATACAGAAAATCATATAAAGATTTATGTCACACTTCTATCTTGTCTAACAGGACCACACAATTGCATTAGATAATATTTCATCAAGATATCACAAAAGTTCTCAGTAATGAATTATTTAGAAAGAAAATGGGTGGGCATATGTTAATATCATTCATTAAAAATAAACTTTCAGCGGAAGTTTGGTTAGTCACCATAAATATCCCCTGCATACAAAAACCTTATTAAAATATAATTAACACCATCTGCCGTAGAAGAACCCCCAAGAGTGACACAATTTTCTCGCTGTTCAACATGATCTTTAAACATATCGCTTTTCCGATCTTTTTCCTCTTCTAATTAAAGCTGAAATTCCTGATAATTACCACTTAATATTTCATTAGAAAGATAGGAAAGCTCAATTGATTTATATAAGTCTGTAATTCCGCAATAATAAATCACAGCTTCGTACTAATTGGTTTATTAAAATTCACATCTATTGTTTTGGTAAAACATTAACAACATTATTATTCATTTCGCAAGCTGTTTTTAAAGTCACTGCCGCGAAAGAACACAAATCAAGTGTTTATATCTTCATGCTCACCTAAACGGCAGATTTATGTTTAAGTTTCGTGATTTTTCTGAAAGAAGGATGTCTGAGAAATTAGTATCTGTTCTCTTCTTATCTTCTTTATGTGACTCAAATAATATTAAAAGTTGTAAATTTTGTTAACAAGGAGTCGACGGATTGTTGGTAAGCTTATAGGAAAACCGTAATGACTTTTCAACGCTGATATTTAATAAAAAAGCATAGTCATGGCTGAATAAATATTTTTACGAGCAACTTTTCAATTAAATATCCGATAAGAACTACTTCGACTTTATTTTAAAATTGCCTATGTCTGGGATATTAGTAACTGAATTCTTCTTATCGCCTTTATGTGACTCAAATAATATCAAAAGTTGTAAATTTTGTTAACAAGGAGTTCACGGATTTTTAGTAAACTTATTGGAAAGTCGCTGATCAACGCTGATATTTAATAACAAAAACTGGAGTCATGGAAAAATAAATATTTTTACGAGCAACTTTTCAACTAAATATACGACAAGAACTACTTTGACTTTATTTTAAAATTGCCTACGTCTGAGAAATTAGTAAATGCATTCTTCTTATCTTCTTTATGTGACTCAAATAATATCAAATCTTGTAAGCTTTGTTAACAATGAGTTTACGGATTTTTAGTAAACTTATTGGAAAGCCGCTGATCAACGCTGATATTTAATAACAGAAACAGGAGTCATGGAAGAATAAATATTTTTACGAGCAACTTTTCAACTAAATATATACGATAAGAACTACTTTGACTTTATTTTAAAATTGCCTAGGTCTGAGAAATTAGTAACTGCATTCTTCTTATCTTCTTTATGTGACTCAAATAATATCAAAAGTTGTAAATTTTCTTAACAAGGAGTTGACTTATTTTTAGTAAACGTATCGGAAAGCCGCTGATTAACGCTGATATTTATTAACAAAACAGGAGTGATGGAAGAATAAATATTTTTTCGAGCAACTTTTAAATTAAATATATAATAAGAATTACTTTGACCTTATTTTAAAACTAGATAATACCCGTCAACATTTGACGGTAAATAGCTTGAACGTTGTTATTAGAAAAATTCTTGCATTTTTAATTAGTTGTTGCACATATAAATATATAAATGCATAATTTATCATGTGTTATCTATACACGCATGCATGATAAATATTTTTAAGGGGGAGTCTATTTATTTCCTTATACTGTAAAAAAAAAAAAAAAAAAAAAAAAAATATATATATATATATATATATATATATGCAGTGAGAGGGTTAAATAAAGTTAAGTTTGCTAATCCGATTTTCTGACATGAATGCGAAATATCTGAATAAAAAAATGAACTAAATTGACGACACTGATGGTAGTATACATTTTACCATCAGTTACAGAGGGTTAAGACAATAGATGCCAACATCTGTTAATTATTCCGGAGTCTGAAACAAACATGTTCTTTACCGGAAAATATATATAAGAAAATTTGTCTTCTTTTAAGGTGCCTGCCTACGTACGGAGCTATTTTTTCCAAAGCTATTTAATTATTTTTTAAACTTATTTTTACTAAGATTAGGACTAGAAAATGTGAAAAAAAGTAAAAAATATTTCATTTATTGATAAAATTTTGGTAAATGGGGGAATTTATAGTAAAATTTAGTGAAATTTGGCCCGAAATGCAAAATGCTCTAAAGGAAATTCTACTGTATGTATCTTAATTTCCTTTTTACACTTCATATTTATGATATTGGTGAAGGCAATTAACTAAAATCTAAGAGATTCTTTAAGTATTTCAAAACTTATAGCATATCGCACCTGATTACATGTTAATTTTCATAAAATTCATCGATGTCATTCCACAAAAACATCCATGAAACAAAAAATATTTATTCTAAATTTAAATCTTTAGTTCATTGTCTTCACAATAGTGTAAATCACATATATTTTAAATTTCATAGTGATACTCGAATAACTTTTTGAGAAATCATGTTTTGCGTACGGAATTTTCACCGAAAATTAGATTTTCCAAAAATGCATTTAAAGTTTAGATTTATGTTTTACTACAAGAATTTACAGTAATATACATCTAAATTTCATGGAGCATATTATTTACATTTCTTATTATTAAACAAATGCATCCAAAATCGCGAAATTTCCCCAAACATACGGCCCTTTAAAAGCAATTTAAAAAATTAAAAAATTTAAATTTTAAAGCCCTTTAAACAGCACCTCCGATTTGAGTGACAGCTGTTGAATAGTTTTAAAACCGCTATAACTCCGGATCTATTTTTCGTACAATAAAAACAAATACAGTTTTGGAAAAGTAAAAAGTTGGTCTTTAATAAAATAAAATAAAATAAATTTGACAATTTTGGTCGAAAATTGCATTTTCAACGTAATCAAAATTTTGATTTGAAATTTTTGTTAAAATAAAAATTTGGTTGAAAACATGTTCATCTTAGACCAGACTCCGGAATAATTAAGACATGTTGGCATCTTTGGTTAATCCTTTCCAGCGTGGAGTAATTTTGTTTATATACACTGCAAATAGAAGCGTCTTAAATTTAGACACATATGTGACTGAAAAAGAATTTTAGACACTTAAGTGTCTTAATCTGAAAATTCAGACATTATAGATGTCTTAATTTAAGATACATAAGTGTCTTACTATGACCATGGTGCAAATGAACTGAGAATAATGTCTAAAATATCCGCAAACGTCTTATTTTAAGACACTTCATTGCTTTAAACGTGTCTTAATTTAAGACGTTTTGATTCTTCCGACGCAATAACCACCAGGGGGCACTCGCACTCCCAGTTGCGCACGCGCTTTAGATGTCTTCCTTCGAAGTGGTATACGTTGTAATGCAAACGAAGTTTGTTTTTATGTACGCGTGTATTTTAATTCGTTTTTGCGAAATATGAAGTACTGTGGTTTTAATTCGTATTAACTTGGATTATTTATTTATTGAATACATACATCTGACGTGTGTGTTCGACATCAAATGTCTCTTAGAAGCTGTCGTCGATATAAGGGCGGGATAGACACAGAACAGAAGTAGACGACGGTTGAAGATTACACCCGGAAATTCTACAAAGCGTGTGCAATGGGCTTAGTGTTAACTCGTATTAATTTATATCAATAATATTGTGTTATTCATCTTCGTCCTGTCGAAGCTGGCAAAAAAAAAAGAAACTTTTGTCTGGCAGGTCCTGTTTTGAGGATGAAACATCTCATTCTTTAAATATGGCTAGTCGGATGTATTATGGTATTACCTTTTAAACTGGTGCAAGTCTTTCTCCCTCACTGTAGTTGTGGTAGTTTTTAAAATTTCAAATCGAGGAATTTTTCTTACCTCTTGCAAACAGCGATTTAAGTAAGTGTTATAATTTTTTTATAGTACTAACATTAGTGTCTTTTATGATTTTATTTATTGCACTAAACAAAATATTACATGAAATTTAATTAGTTTTGAATCTTTTTGCAAAAAAAAAAAAAATAATTCTAGAAGTATATATTTTTTAATTTATGACGTTGTCTTTTATTACAAATTATGTATTATTTATTCTCATCTTTTTTCTCAAATTTAAAGTAATAACATCACTAAAAAACAGACATATTTAGAAGTTAAGTTCATTCCCTTGTTTTGTTTTGTTTTCAATATGGCAGTTCCTTTCAATGACTAATGTTTATCTCATACTAAACGACCACAAGGAAATAGAAAAAAAAAAAAAAACTTTGAAAGATCTCATAAAGCTTTCTTACTTCCTAGCTAGGGATTACAATCCCGGATTGATATCCCGGGATCCCGCTTCAACTTTAATCCCGATTTTCGGGGTTGCCTTTTTTTTTTTTTTTTTTTTTTTTTTTTTCAATTGAACAATATTTAGCTGAAACTAAAAAATATATTTATAGACTTTCGCTTTTGGAAAAAAAATCAATTGATTTTTATGAAATTTATATATAATTGAAAAAGAATATTTATCGCAAATATTTCTTAGATATATTTCTAAAGCTATTAAATCTTTTACCGAGTCGATTAAATGTGCAAAGCTTTTGACTTTGAAACATAGATGTAAGTAACCCAGTCATGAAAAAGGAAATCATTTGTTTATTTTGATTTTGCTGCGTGTAGAAAATATATTTCACTTCGAAGGTCATTTTCCCATTAGACTTTACTGATAAGCATCGCAAGTGTGTATCATAGTGATTATGTGGTAACTTCTTTTTTTGCGGCTTTATTTTGCTTTAAAGATATCTAATGAAAAGTGTTTAATAGGAATGATAACAATAAGCCAATGTGGCAATATAAATTTTTAAAAAATCTAACTTTTAAACGATAAGGATTTTCATTTTTTTTTTCGGGGAGGGGGGGGGGGGAGATTTTGTATGAAATTTTCGTAAAGCTGATACCTTAAATCTTGCACTGATTATAATTAAAGTTTTGAACTTTTAGAGTAGGACCAGATTAAAAACACAAAATATAAATAAACAAAATACCGAAGTAATTTTTTTCTCAATATTAACCCTTTGCACTCGAGGGCTCCGGAGCGGAGCCATTTAAAATTTATCTTCAAACTCGAGGTCTCCGCTACGGAGACAATGCAAATAATTTTGTGATACCATGTAATCTTGGCTTTTCTAGACAGGTATCACAAAATTATTTGCATTGTCTCCGTAGAGGAGCCCTCGAGTTTGAAGACAAATTTTAAATGGCTCCGCTCCGGAGCCCTCGAGTGCAAAGGGATAAAGTAGAATATTTATTTATTTATTCATAGTTGTGATTATCATCTGATATATATGTAAAATTGCCTATGTGGCAATATAAATTTTTAAAAAATCCATTTTTAAATTATATGAAGTAGAGTAGGACAAGATTATAAGAAATATATATATTTATCCATGTACTTTAAAAGCCATCAATAGCCCTTGCCGTTGAATTTGTCCGATAATCGGAGATGTCTGCTTTTGTGAGGTAAAAATATACAAATATGTATGCCATGCGGATTAAAAAAGTATTCGCTAAATAGATGCTTCAGCTATTCGGGAATGTCCATTAACCTCCACAACGGATACTCCCGAGTACCGGACATCTCAATTTAGATAACAATAATGCAGGGTTGCATTTTTTTCAAAAGAACTTCTTAATTAAAGAATGGGCATACTGGGCCGTGCCCCGCCCCCCTACGATTTTAGTGCCCACAAATTTGATGTGCAATATTTGTAAAGCTTATGTTTTAAATCTGTTTCGAAATTGTACTGATTATAATCAATATTTTGAACTTTTAAAGTAAAATAAGATTAAAAATAAAACAAATTTAAAAAATCTAATATTTAGATCAATATTTTTAGTTTTAATCTTGTTCTACTCCTGAAGTTCAAAATATTGATTATAATCAGTAAAATGTCGTAAAAGATTTAAATTATCAGCTTAACAAAAATTGCATACCGAAATTGAGAACACCAAAAAATCAGGCTGTAGTGGGGGGGGGCAGGACCCCAGCCAAATATTTTTCCAGGATTCAACGTGGTCAAACATGGCTACGTATGATGCTTGAAAAAAAAAATGGATGCTATTAAGACGTTTGAAGTGTCTGAAATTCAGACACAAAAAATGTCTGAAAAAATTCAGACATTTTAAAATGTCTGAAAATTGAACACACCGTTTCAGACACTTAAGTGTCTGAATTTCAGACATTTTAATTTAGAGTGTACAGATGAAAAATTCGACTGACACCAGAATTTATAAACGAAGTTATTAGAAAATACGAACTTGCTTATTTTCACGTACATTAGAAAAGGAAAATTTTAATTCAATATTCTTGATGCCGTTTGTCAGTTTTGGAATTAAAATTAGGTGTCCTTTTTTAAAGACACCGCCCTCGGAAGAGTTAAGACTTGTAAAGGGTGTTTTTTAACACTAAAAAGACCGTGAGGGTTCGTTTTGACCCCTACCATATGAATATATTTTCGTTCGAACCAGAAATTTCTTTGTGAAATAAGTTTAAAATGCACAAAGAAAAAAAATGCTAAATAAATATGTTAATCAGATTTAAATAAAAATTCTGGTGTAAAATATTTGTAAAAAACTTGAGTAAAACCTCCGGTTGCTTTAGTGTTAAAGGTGTGGTTTTGAAATTGGCAACACTCTTTCTAGTAACAGTCAATGTGACAGATGATAGATCATTTGTGATCAAGTATGTTCAACCATTTCATCATGAATAAAATTACTCCAGAACAACACTTGCAAATTGTGCAAAACACCATCAGTTTATTGCAGGAGACAGTCGGGGAGCGCATAATTTCGCGTAATTTACCTGTGAACATGCCTACAAGGTGATACGATCTCACACAAATGGATTAATTTCTGTAGGGATATGTGAAGTCACTGGTTTGCGCCGATAAACCACAGACGTTGGAACACTTGGAAATCAACATTCGCCGCGTTATTGCTGATATACGACCCCAGCTGTTTGATAAAGTTGTCGACAACTGGATTCCCAGTTTGTGCTTCATTCAAACCAGCCACGGTGCTCATATGCCCGAAATCATTTTTAAACACTAATGGCATAAAATTATTTATGTAATAAAACAATATCACGGCCATTAACATTATTTTTATGTGTTTAATTTCGCTTTAAATTCGTATACCTCTAAAAAACATCCTTTACATATACCTGGTGAGCCGAAAATTCGTTAAAACTTTAAAAACTTATAAAAAAGGAAGAAATTATGATAAAGGAGTGCGGTGTGCAATAAAGGGCTCACAAGGTTGTCGGATTTTTTTTTAGCAACAACAACAACAAAAAAAATTAGTTAAAAAATCACATGTAGAGGGCGCTGACGACCCGAAACACATTGAACAGTACAACAGTTGCGCCGTAGAATGTTCTGGAGGTCATGTTGAACATTTGTTATTGGAAGAACAAATGAATGGAGCGTATTGTTGTCCTGTTCATTGTGTTTCGGGTCCTCAGCGCCCTGTACTCTGATTTTTTAACTATTTTTTTTTTCTGCTAAAAAAAATCCGACTACCTTCTGAACCCTTTCTTGCAAACTGCACTCCTTTATCATAATTTCTTCCCTTTTCATGATTTTTTTAAGTTTTAACGAACTTTTGGCTCACCTGGTATATATATTTTGATTGATGTAATCAATAAAAGCGTCTGACTGTATTAAGCAGTGAGCGACTCATATAACCGATGATATGGATAAAGCTTAAATAATGTCTAAGAGGTTTCAGAAAATTGAGTTTTATTATACAGGATTCGCACATGTCCTTGAATTTCCAGACTACGAAATTATTCGGTACCAGTATTTTCTTATGGAAAATCTCTTCTTAAATAAGGAGAAATTTCGTCCGTTTAAACTAGATTTATTTTTCTATAACAAAATAAATACTGATATTTAGTCTTGAAAATAACGGTACTCGTACGAATCCTGTTATAGTTAACCCTGCTAACTACTTTTCAGTCATCGTTAATTGCATGTTCCTCTTCCATTTTAGCTGACATTACTGGACTGTCTTCCATCCGATGCCAACTCGACTGAAGGAGCAGAGCGAAGCCGGTTTCTGGGCTTTGCTGCCGGGAGTGGCCGGGAAGTGTGCAAGGTGCCGGCGTCGTGCCACCGCGTGAATGTTGAACTTGCTGTGCTTTCGGTTTGTGGTTGGACCCTCGTGGCACAGCATTGGCCACGCCGTACCAGGTAAGAAAAAAGCATAGTGCAGAAAGGGGGAGGGGGAGACAATTGTCCCTCCCTTGGTTTTCTCATTAAAAAAATCCTTTTCTCTTAATAATTTTGAAAAAAAAAGTAACTAATTGTCCCTTTCTTGATTAAAAAAAAATCCTTTTCTCTAGCGATTTTGGAAAAAAAAAAAACCCCTAAAAATCTATTTTTCTTAAGTGACTTAATTTAACGCTAAGAATTCAAGTATTTTTTTAGTCCGGGGTTGCGCTGCAAACCAACGACACCGCCCAAACCACCCGTGGAAGAAACTTGTTACATCTTTTTCTTTCCACATCCAAATATTTAAAAATTATCTCAAACGGGAGTTTCAATGGGTATCCGTCCCACAACAACAACAACAACAACAAAAAATAATGCGCCCAATTCATCTTTTTGAAAAAAGTTGCTTTTGGTTTTTCAATGTTACATTTATGTGATACTTTTTTTTATAAGTTGTTATATTTAAAAACTGTCTTGCATGAAGTGTTCTGACCAGACATTTTAAAATGTCTGGTCAGAACACACATAAAATAAACTAAAGTAAATTTACTTTAGTTTATTTTATGTGAATATTCTCCATGAAAAAAAGAAAGAAAAGAAAAGTAAAAACATGTCTTTGGCTCTCGATTAGTTGAAAATCTTGCCCCTCCCTGCATTAGTTGAGCCCATAATTGTGAATTTGTTTCTATTAAAAAGTCTCCGACTTGCTCAGGGTGCTGACAGTTCTGCCACAAACTTTTAAAATAATTTTTACTTTCTTCTTCTTTACAAGAAGAAAGTATTGGATTCGCGAAAATTTTCGAATTCCGGTTTTCGACGGGTTTACAAGTTTTAGGGGTCAGAGATCCCGAAAAACACGTCTTTACAAAATGTCTGTCTGTCTGTCTATGTGTTTGTGTGTGACACAAATTTTGTGGGCGCTCTATCTCAAGAACTAATGAACGGAATTTAATAAAACTTTAGATTCAGTTAGTACCTGATATAAATTGGAGCTGATTACTTTTTGGTGTAAATCGTCCAGCAGGTGGCGCTGCTATGCTGCATTATTCATGGTTATGTCAATAGCTATATCGTAAGAATTAAAACACGGATTTTCGGAAAACTTCCAGATTCAGTTAGTCCTTTATATAATTTGATGCTGATAACTTTTTGGTGTTACTCGCCCAATAGGTGGCGCTTCTCTACTGCATTATTCATAATTATTGCAATAGCCCTATCTCAAGAACTAATGCACGAATTTTCATCAAACTTCAGATTCAGTTAGTCCCTGATATAAATTAGTGCTATTTAGTTCTTGGTGCTATTCGCCCAGCAGGTATTATGATGCATTTTTGTGATTTCCACAATAGCTGTATATCAGAAACTAATGCATGAATTTTAATCAAACTTTAGATTCGATTAGTCTATGATATAAATTGATCCTTATAAGTTTTTGAGTGACACAGCTATTCCGAATTTTTCATGATTTCAGCAATAGCTCTATGTCAAAAACTAATGTACGGATTTTCATTAAGCTTAAAATTCAATTAGAAGTTGACATAACTTGTTGCTGATTAGATTTTGGTGTAAATCACCAAACCGGTGGAGCTGCTATGCTGCATTTTTCGGGAAGTATTAACATGTATGAGATGGAAGAAAGTTCTGGGATTGCTACAACTGACTAGTTTATCTTATTTCAATCGCAGAAAATATTGCAAATTATACTATTAAATGAAGCGACTTTAAATTATTTGGTTTAACCCGGGATTGCACGCACAGGGTATGACATACCCAGGGTGGGCTACGGTTATTACATTTTTCACCACTAATTTTCGTGAAGTAATTTTAAAATTATTGTACCGCAGAATTTGTGAGCAATGCAATACCAACGAATAAATAACATGACAATTTTTGACAGAATTTAAGATGGCAAAGTATAAATTGTACATATCCTGCATATGCGTGAGCATTCCTGGGTTACATATTGCATAGAGAACTTCAAATCATTATCCTGAAATACCTCATATACTGAGTATAATAACCACAGGAACACCCCCACACACACTTACATACAATTTGCGGCCTTTCTGTGGTGGTAAATAGGCATAAAGCGTTTTCTAGCGGTTTAATCCAGTTTTTAATCCGATAATCAATTATTCAAAAATTAAAAATAAATTGGCAAGAAAGCGAATTGGCATTAAAATTAACATGTTAATTGACTTATTTACTTACTATAGGTTCCTTAATCAATAAACCAGATTTTCAAAACGTCTCTATAGTTATCTTGTAAATGGTCTTTAAGACATGTTGAGAAATTTGGACAAAGATTTAAATGCATGGAGCATTTAAAAATTAAATACAATGTAAAGAAAGTTGTTTTGAGAAAAGGTATTTAAAGTTCTATACGATGCATTAATCTCATTATTAAATTTTTAGAAGTATGAAAACAATCACCCGCCAATTTCTACCATTCAGTTTCTTCCAAGTGTAAAGTAATATCGGTGTTGCCATTTGTGCTTTTTTAAAATTCAGATTGCTTCAACTTTTTTTTTTTTTGAAATTGTAATTATCGTTTTATTTAATGACATATTACATAAGGTGAGTATTATTATTTCAAAAAAGTCTTAGCAATCAATCAATCTGTATACACAACCCTCTCGCTCTGAACACTAGGCCAACGCGGGGTTGTCGCAGATTTGCCCTTTTTTTAATTCCGAAAATTTGCTTCCATACCAGAATTGCCCGTGTTTTTTCTTTTAATTAAAGACAAACATTTCGTGATTCCTTAAAGTAACATTTCTTCTTGCAGAATTTCCGGTCTAAATTCGAAATTTTGGAATTAAAAAAAGCCGAACTGTTAACCTCCAGCCAACGTGAAGGCAAAAGAAATGGGGCTTTAATAGGCGAATTTTTTTATGAGATGATGGATGATGATGCGCAGACCTTACACACACACACACACACACACACACACACATACATACATACATATATATATATATATATATATATATATATATATATATATATATTCATAAATAAAAATAAAATTGTTTCACAAACTTTTCTGGTGTGAATTCAATATATCTAAATAAAAAAATCCGCCAGACGCCGCAATACTGCCCTTGAATATCGTTATTTTCTAAAAGAATTTTTCCCAGAAAAATTGGGCAATGAACTCTTTTAAAAATTAGGGATAATACAAACACTGAAAAAACCCTCCTACGGCAGCCGCAATTTTTGTTTCAGCTCGTTGGCCTAGTTGTAGAGAGTTGTGCTCGACAGTACTAATACTACTAATAATAACAATAAACCCCCAACCGGTCAGATTGTTGGTAAGGTATATAGAACCAGTATTGTCAGTTCGCTCAGATTTCTTAGTTTTGCAACCAGTTTTTTTAAATAGTGCAATTCGTCTTATTTTATGACAGATTAAATAAAAGGAAAGTAAGGTTTATTATACATTTCAAATAAGTGCTGAAAATCAAGCAATCTGAATAATAATTTTTAAAATGTAGCCCACTAGCAACGTTTTATAGAACATTAAAAAGCAGAAAACCAACGTTTAAAAATGCACAAATGTTACATAAAAAGCAGCAAACATCTGTTTCGAATCTACTAGCGAGATTCTAATTCAGTGCAATATAGAGCAAGGCACAGCGTGCTAGAAAAAGCAAGGCTGGGCCAAAAGCACGCTCTGACCAGCGTTTTTCTAGCACGCTGTGTCTTGCTCTATCTTGCACTGAAGAAGAATCACGCTAGTAGATTCGAAACAGCTATTTGCTGCTTTTTATGTATCGTTTGTGCATTTTAAAACGTTGGTTTTCTGATTTTTAATATACTTGCACAATGGCTGTATTTGCTATTTTTATGCTTTATAGAACAACCAAAAATCAGAAGCTGTAAAAAAATAAAAATAAAATAACGAACATTTTTAATACCTAATTTGCACTCTAGGGAGAATAATATATAAATACAAAATCCTTCTTACGCATTTTACTAAGTCCCTTTAGCAGTAGGAACTTAGCTTACACGATATGCAGCATACTGGCAGGCGGGTACCACTACCGTTTCTTCAGCGATTAAAAAAAATATACACAATTATCTTTAAAAGAAAAGTGGTGTAAATAATAAATCCTGATAAAACATATATGCCGGGTGATTATATTTAAAGTTTCACTTTCAAAAGGCTGTAAAAAAGAACCACTGGTCAGAATGACTTGATATTTCATGTGAGCAATGAGAATTTGTTTTCCGAAACAAAAAAGTACAAAAGTTGACAGAAAGATGGCGCTGTACTCGTCATAGATGCCAATAAAAAGACGTGACATGCGCACTACATATAACACTTGTGACAAAAAGGTAGACGGCCTTGTGGCTCATCGGTGGGCATGCAGGATTGGAGATGACAATTCAGTGTTCCAAGCTGAACTCTTTGCAATTCTCCGAGCCTTGGAATGGATTGCTCTCTATCCTCAACCTATATACTTTCACCTTTATAGTGACAGCCTTTCCAGCCTGCAAGAAATCTTCGCACAACGGACTAAACACCCCCTAGTACTCAAAATTAAATTAATTTTAAAAACTCTCGTCCATAGGGTCTCTCTCGGCCATGTCACCGCTCATATCGGCATAGCTGGCAATGAGCTGGCTGACACGCTGGCCAAGGAGGCCACCTCACGTCCAAACATAGATTTTGCCCTTCCTGTTCCCCCATCTTATATTCGTTGTTTCCTTAAAAGGAACATACTTTCAGACTGGCAACTCTACTGGGATGCCTCACGTAAAGGCAGGCACACCTATTCCTTAATCCCAAAAGTCTCCTATAATCTCTTAGCTTTCTCCCCTTCCACATAAGCTTTCCTCTCCGGTCATGGTCCATTTAGAACATATCTCAATTATTCCAAACGCTCTGGCACGGACCTCTGCGAGTGTGGGGCTTTTGGGTCCCCAGATCATTATTATTTCTTCTGCACACTCACAGAGGCCTGGCACCTTAGGTACCCTAACCCCCGCCCAGATACTTGGCTCAAAAACATCTTATCTCGCCCAAGACTACTCCGCCATTTTGCAGAAATATTTCACTTCCTTATGGACCTGACCAATCTTACTTCCTAGCTGTTATGCATCTGCATTCTTGAGACTCGCCCTTTGTCGCGTTACAGCATTTGTCGAGCTCCTGGCAGTCCTAGCGCCCCTTGTCGTGCAAGAGTAGGTCTCCGGCGCACATACCATCTGGACGATGTGGTCCGGAATCATGATACAATCCTCAAATTTTCTTTTTTGATTTATGGACTTTCATCTCCAGGATCAACCCACCGCTGCCTGTCGCGTAGGAGCTTTGTGCTCCAGCGGCTAGTTTTTATGTATATCTATGTGCTAATGTAGTTTTTTCCCCCTCGTTGGGATGTGCCTTTTGTCCGAGGACTGGAACTATGTGTAGTGAATCCCCGCATGTCGGGGAACTTACCGGGTGGAGCAAATAAGGTCTACACCAGATCCTAGTGATCTGGTGGTCTTGCTCCTCTTAGGCATAAAATATTCCGATTCGCACCAGAATTTTTTTTCTAAAATAAGTTAAATATGTACCACGGAGAGATAAGTAAAATATATAAGTTAAGTAGTTTTAAATAAAAATTCTGGTGTAAAATAGTTTTATAACACTTGAGTAAAATTTCCGGCGGTTCTAGTGTTAAGAAGCACCTCTGGCCGCTGCCACCGAAATACTCAAGGCCAGAGTACTCGAGTTGTGACGTCATTACTAATCGATCGACCTCTCACTAGAGATGGAATTCACACCGGAAAATTTTGAATAGCAATTTTATTTTATTTTATTTGTGTAATATCTATAATCTTATAAAACAATAATAACAATTTAAACTTACTGGTGAGAATTTGGAATCCCCGAATAAACAATCAGCCACATGCGGCAACACTGGTCTATTTTGCATCTGGCTGAATTTTTATTTAGGGATTTCGAACTCTCACCAGTAAGTTTAAATAGTTATTATTGTTTTATAAGATGATAGATACTCCACAAATGAAATTGGATTACTTGGATATGATGGAAATGCCGTTTGAATATGCAAGTCGTATGAGTCGAACTTCTTCCGTAAGCTCTCTCAATTCTATCTCTTCTAATGTAAATAGTCAAATGACTACTAACGAACTGATTGATAGATACGATAACGAAATTCTCGGACCAAAGGAAATTTCAATTGATGGGTCACCCCATCTTATTACCCTGATTGAAAAAATCCAAATTTACAATTTTATTTGTAGAAACCGCGAAGCTAATATTTCCGACGCCCTTAAATGGGTAGTTAATCTGTATCGGAAAGTCAAAACTGATGATATCTCTATCCCAGACGCTGCTGAGGACGGATTTAAAACAGTTACCCGTAAACGCAGGAAAAATAGTTCTGGCAACTCAGCCTCTTCCAAAATGGACGATACTTCTAAGCCATTAGAAAATTTGGGCTACGAACCCTTAAACAACGAAACTGAAATGGAAATCCCAGAGACTAAAAAACCCAAACCAATTATGGTTGCGGGGCTTACCGACATCATAGAATTTAACAGGAACTTAGAAAATGGTGGCGAGTTCGACTTCGAAACCAAATTAGCAGGTAAATTTCTTAAAATTTTCCCGGCTACCCTCAAAAATAAAACGCGTTTAATTGATCATCTCAAGCAAAATAAAATCCAATTCTATGTCATTCCTGACCGTGAAATTCTCCTAAAAGTGGTTATTAGAGGCCTTCCAACCTCAACCCCCACTGAAAAAATTAAAGAAAGCTTAGAAATTAAAAACTACAATATTATTAAAATCTCTCAACTTAAAAGTCGTAGGGAGGGGTAAAAACCTCTCCCACTCTTCTTAGCTGAACTCCCTAAAAATTCAAATTCCTACGAAATTTTTAGCCTAAAATCGCTCTTCCAAATTCGAATCACCGTGGAGGAATTCAGAGTTGCAAAAAAGGCAAACCAATGCCACCGGTGTCAGAATTTCTTTCACATATCTGAAAATTGTAACATGGATCCCTGCTGCGTGGGATGCAGCGGGGACCATTTATCTCCAGATTGCCCCCTTAAAAAGGTAACTGAGCCACCCAGACAACCCCCAAAATGCAAAAATTGTGAACTCGCTCACCTTTCTAACTATAAGGGCTGCAAAAAGTATCCCACAAAGCCCCAATTCAAAAAATCATATGCTGAGTCAACTTCTAATGTTCAAGTCCCCAAGGGAAAAACGACAAAAGTCCAAAATCCCCCAAAATAAACTGAAAAACCCAAACATAAACCTAAACCCACCCCAACAGAGCATCTTTATGAATTAAAAGAATTTAATAACGAAATTCCCACTATAATTGACCTAGTTAGAAAAATAAAAGCCGAACTTGGAGTTACCCAATTTTCGGAAGTGTCAGCTAAACTCAGCAGCGTCTTGGATAAGATATCTGCCGAAAACAATGTTTTCGCTAAATTATTTACTTTCTCCGAACTTATCTCCAAATCAACAACTAAAGATGATATTTCATCTTAGTTCTATTCCTTTGGAAAGATGTATTTAAAAAAAAAAAAAAAAAAAAAAAAAATTTTCTTTAAAGAATTTCTAATTATAGTAACTTTAAAAATATATGGTTCCTGAAAAGGGCTTTTTTGTTTTTGTATGGTAGCCTTGCTGCTCCCTTAACTGCTTTTCCCGCCAGCTTGGCGAGTCTACTGGACTAGTGCTAACTCTTCTTTTTTCTACCTTATTTTTCCTATCATTAGTAGTTTTAACTACAGCTATACCTATATTTAATATAACTCTCTTTACTTTTTCTACTTTTAAACTTAACTTACTTTTTGTCTATCCTTAAAATTTACATTAAATTAATATGTAGTCATACTGCACCTTCTCTTTTTCTTCCCAAAGACTCATTACTTGCAAGACATTTTCATCAAGGTTCAAAACTCGCAGAGGAGAAAATTTATTATATTTGGTAACCGAGTTCCTTTTACAAATCTAAAAAAAAAAAATGCCACGGAACATTAAAAAACTCTAAAAATCGCATAAAAAATTCACAAAAAATGCAAAAATCTCTGCACGAACTCAGAATAAATTTTATTGAAAACATGACAAGATTTAATATATTGTGCTAAAAAAAATAAAGCCGGATCCATTTTACTCATATGGAAAAATCGCCGCAAAATTTAAATAAAGAGTTCAAAATTGCATAAAAAATTTTCTTTGGTTATTGTGATTTTTTTTAACCTTTTTTTTAAAAAAAAAATTCCTCTATTAAAATATTTGCTTTAGCATTACCTTTTTTTACTTTCTTTTATGTATAATAGAAGAAAGTATTGTAGTCGAAATTTTGTTCGATTTCCGGTTTTTGACGGATATCCACGTTTTAAGGGTCAGATAACCCGAAAAACAGGTTTTTACAAAATATCTGTCTGTCCTTATCTATGTGTGTCTCATTATATCATCGGAAAGTATATGAAGTTATGCATACATTTGAACCAAACTTATGCATAGCTGCCAACTTGTACGGATTTTTGCTACCACTAAAATTTAAAAGAAAATTCTGCGTTATTTAATTATCAAAATTCACTGCAATTCGGCGATTGAATTAGACAAAACTTTCTATTAAATTTTAGTGGTAGGAAAAATCCGTACAAGTTGGCAGCTATGCTTATGGGGTAATACATGGGGCGCTGTGATAAGGTTTTTTGTGCGATTTTCTCAATTTTTCGTAGATCTGTTGTACATCGGCTGCTGATGCAACGACATGCACTTCATATCTAGCTAACCCGGCGTTTAGCAAACAGCTGACGTACAATAGGATAACGATAATGTTGATTTTATTAAATATTATGTTCGAGATTAACTGGTTTTTACTCTGATTAATAAAATGAAGCAGAAATTTAACATGAAAATTAATGTTAGTGTAGGGTTGAAATAATAACCTGTAAGCAGTGCAGCTCCGATACTTTGTTTTTAGTGGAAATTTAAATATTAGTCTGAATTCACTAGCGGTCTGAATTCACTCCGGTGCCCAGCGGAAATAATGTTTCTAAAAAATCCTAAATTTTATTGTTCTTTCTCTCTCATCTCCAATCTTTTGCGTTCTTTCCTACCAAAGCGCTTTCGTATGTGACATAGTGTGACATGTGTAGGTTTTTTCTAATGGTTTCAAAACGGCGATGAGGAATGTCAGAATTAGGCGCAACTGTTTCACATACAGCAATGCTTAATTTGCACTGGAGCTTACCAGAGCTCAGCTCCAGTACTTCTTTGTTTTTAATGAATACTTAAATATTTGTCGGAATTCATTGGAGCTCATAAATACTGCGCTCCGGAGTCCACAGGAACAGCGTTTCCGAAAAACGATGCCTAAATTATATTTTCTTTTCCTCCCAACTCTAATTCTCTGTATTCATTAATATCAAATCGCTTACACAGGTCTGGCGCAACGTCGCGCGGGGTTCTGTCAAAGCAGTTAGCCTTGCCCAACATATGTATACTGCAATACTAGACTAATGAAATTTATTTTTAATTTGTAGATGCCATAGAATTGTGTATAATAAGGAAAATAAAATGCGTGAAAAATGTCACTAATTTCCCACATAATGTGCACAATTAATTCTAATTTTGCAAATTCTTTTATCATTTACAATATTTTAAATATTTTTTTGCGTCCACTGTAGAGGTCAGCACGGGCCCGTACCGGGCTTTCAAAATGAAGGCAAACTTTCAAACGAGCTGAGCCGACAGAATTAGGATATTTTCTAACAGGCCAAGCCGATAAAGAAAATAAACGAGTCGGGCCGACAAAAAAATTAAGCGACCCGACCGCCCGATATAAAAAAATAAACGAAGCCGATAAAATATGAAACCTTTTCAATGGATATGATTTTCGCGAGAATAATTATAAATGTGCTGCACGAGCCGATGATGTTAATTTGACAATATCAATAGAGGTATGTAACATGTCCAGCGTAGAGATAGGCATCGGACAGTTACATCGTATCTGAACACTGGCTTTTACATCGGGCCGGTCCAAGATAGTTTACGTTTGGATCGGGCCTGGAGATTGCAGCAGGTACAGACCTCTAGCCCACGATTAGTTTTGAAAATGCCGAATCAGTGCATCCATTGACATTTATATCAACTTCGCCTGCAAGAAATAAACTTAATATTCGCTTTTTCTCTCGAATAAACGTTTAAAAACAAATCTAGAGCAAAAACATTATTTTATACAGAGAAAACGATATTTTGAATTGAATAGAGAGACTCAGGCAGTGCTGGAAAATTGGCGCAGAGGTGGAGTCTATGGACACCACAAAATTTTTATGGTATTATTCAGTTTAATAAAAAGGTCTGAAATTTGATCATTAGATAAGAGGCAAAATACTACTATAATTTAGTGGTATGAATAGGCTCCACCTCTGCGCCAATTTTCCAGCTCTGCTCAGGGCTCCTAATAAGACCCCCGATTGTTGTGGGGCCCTGGGTAGCCACCCCGTTTGTCCTATGGTTACACCGGCCCTTTGTTTACTTGTGTGACGTAATGTGTCGCAAACGTTAGAGCATACCTATTTGATACATTTCATTACCTTAAATCTAGCCTCTCAAATATAGACTCAATGACTTACTGTATGGATGGCTTCCGAACGGCGGTGAAGAATGCCAGAATTAATTACAACCGTATTTAGCGTTTTTACTTACTGCTTTTTGTTCGAATTTTTAAAATATTCTTTTCGATCAACTTTTTAGCTTCATGCGGTGCTTAATTTGCACCGAAGTTCAAAGGAGCGCAGCTTCAGTGCTTCTTCATTTTTAGTGAATATTTAATTAGTCGGAACCCACCAGAACTTATAAATGTTGTGCAGTGAAGCCCACCGATTGATACAAAGAAATCCCTGGCGAGTAGAATTTTCTGAAAAATCTCCACTCCTGCTTTTAATGTTTTTGCTATGCTCATTTATAATTTTTTCTTAGATATAAATGCATATAGATTAGTAAAAAAAAAAAAAAATAATAATAATTAAAATTTCTATCCTGAAGACGAAATTGGTTTAAATTTTGCAAATATTATAAGAAATATAAATATGCGGGTGGAGGGGACGGTTATTACTGCAGAATACTAGAACTCCAGTACTTTTTTTTTTACTAGAAACTAAGCTCTGTGTATATATATATTGCTATAGATATTTGAATCATATTGGTGCGCATTTGAAACTAAAGAATTTAAAAATTTAATGTTGATTATTAATAATGAAGATCAATGATTTTACAACATGATTGTATGTAAAAAGTATTATTCACGTGCATTATTGAAAATATGATATTGGTTCTTATTTTTTTTCTTTTCTATTTTTTGAAAATATGAGCACATTGTTAAATCTGTATACCTCCATATATTTTTTTCTATAGTTTCCTATTTGTATGGATAAATGTTATATTTGATGTGTTTTATAAGATAACATGGATATTTTATTACTGAAGTTGTTTTAAATTTTACTATATTGTTATTTGAATATTATAATGTAAAAAATATGCATAGTACATATATTTTTTAAATAATGGAATTAGTTTAATTATAGAGCAATATTATTGTATTATTTTAATCCTGAATAAGCATAGTGACATTCGAAATATTTTGAAAACTTATATCTAGTAATTGGACAATGCATTATTGTTAAAAGTTTTAATGTGTGAGTTTTGTTTTATTTATTCTGTTTGATTATACTACTCTTTCTTATACTACTGCTTTGTAATCATATTCATGTAATTCATTCATTCATTTTATTTTACAATAGTTTAAAAGTTTTTATTTGTACTTTTGCGCATTAAAAATTTAATTTTTTTTGCGAATTTATTCAAGTATTTGAATGTAAACAAACGTATCGTGATATTATTTAACCATCATGCATTTTATATTTAATTAACTCCAATCAG
Source organism: Maratus speciosus (assembly GCA_963932465.1). Lineage (NCBI taxonomy): Eukaryota > Metazoa > Arthropoda > Arachnida > Araneae > Salticidae > Maratus > Maratus speciosus. Next base: position 217,058,479 of record OZ010799.1, on the reverse strand, counting down.
TGTTTGAACAAATTATTTTAAGGAAAATGATTTCGTTCAATTTACTTTAGAAAATCTGCTTTTTAAAAATTTATTTTACTTCATATTTCATTCTTTCGCATCCATTTACTTTATGACGGCTGGTCGATCTCCAATCTTGTCCGCCACGTGACGTTTCAGTCCTGCTCTACTTTGATTGACTATCCTTCAAATGGAACAAAACCTTATGATAGAAGAAGCTTGAAAGAAAAGAAAATTGCCATTCAAAATTTTCCGGTGTGAATTCCAACACTGGTCAGAAGTCGGTCGATTAGTGATGGTGTCACAACTCGTGTCCTCTAGCTTTGAGTATTTCGATGGCAGCGCTCTGGCACGATGTCTGCTTTCGGTCTGAAAAAATTGATTGATAAATTCGAAGAGACGGGTTCATTTTCGTTTTTGCTATTTCCACTGTTTTTGGTCTAGGGACAATTAGAAACCGATTTTTTCCTATCGGCTGTGGCAGCTCCTAGTCGTAGTGGATGTACTTTGAACAAAGGATGTCACAACAGCTTGTCACGTCGTTTAATTAGCATCTTATGACGAGTACAGAGACTTCGGTTAACTTTTGTACATTTTTTTTCTTTCGCAAAACAAATTCGCATTGCTTCATATATTCTCAAATGAAATATCAAGTCATTCTGACCAGTGGTTCTTTGCTTACAGTCTTTTGAAAGTGAAACTTTAACTATAATCACTCTGTATACTCAATTATTAATAGTGGTGTTGCTTATTTGGATACTTTGCTTATAAAAAAAATAACTTGAAACTTTTTCCGACTAGTAATTTTCGTTTTATTTAATCATAGAATGTCTGTTATTAAATAAAGCGATGATTATTATTCTCATATAAAGTTAGATATTTAGAAAAACAACACTCATTTCAATGTTTACCATCCCTTAATATAAATATTTGACCCATCTTAACCCCTTGGAGACAAGCGTCACGTACAAGAACCGCATAAGATCTTCAGAATCCTTGATTATTCCCACCAGTTATTTTTTATTGTAAATTTTGCCTTACTTAATCAGAGCATTTTCTCGATTAAATTAGGCAAATTTTCTGTTTTGAAAAACCGGAGATAAAATATTTAAAATTCCGTAAATACGCTCGTCGCAAATGTGTTAGAACAGACGTCAATGTCATTGTCCTAAGCAGGGCTGCCACATGCGACTATTTTTCTGTTCTATTCGCACCACTATTTCAAATAAATAAATAAATTTTGTAGTATATTTCTCTTGAAAATGTTGTCAAACTGTATTTGACAGATTTTTGTTTTGAGAAGGTGGTGCGAGATAGAATTAAAAAATGGTTGCCTGTGTGCAATCAGTGTCTCCAGATTGGAGACTTTTTTAATTCAGATTATTTGACTGTCATCGCTTTTTTAAAATAGTAAAGTTCCTCTTATTTTTCAGAATTTTTAATCTATTTTAACCGTGCCCGTCAAATTTCCGGGCTGGAGATTTATTGCTGGAAAAAACTTCTGAAACCAGAAAAATTTAATTGGCATTTCGGTGTGAAGTTTTTCACTATTAGCGTTTGGGTTTAGTTTTTGGCGCAGATTGTGATGTCGGATTTTGTATTGCATGTTTCGAAATATATCGCACTCAAAAAAGTTACTAATAATCAAAGTTTAACCCTAGATCTACCGGGAATTTTATTCAAGTTTTAATAAAACGTTCTACACCAGAATTTTTATTTAAAACTATTTAACTTATTTATTTACCTTATTTTTGTCTGGTTTATATACTTAGTTTATTTTAAAGAAATTTCTGCTTTGAATGAATATTTTGCATGTACCTGTCGGGTCCAATGGACCCGTCTGGTAGACGGAGGGTTAATGTATATAATATTGTTTCAAATATTATTTGTAAAAATTTGTTTGATGATGATAAATAAAAATCTAGGATGTCAAAAATAAAGGCCTTATTCCTATTAAATTGTATGGTGTACAACAAACAATAAAACACAGAATTCTCGCATGATGGCTTTTCCACAAATGTGAATTTATTCTATAACAACTTTTTTTTCGCCTTAAAAAAAAACTAATTGCATATTTTATATAGAAATCTTATAATTATTCAATTTCTGTAATAAAAAAATAGGTACATTTTTTATCTTTTTTTTTTTTTTTTTTTTAATATTAAGCGACCGTTAAGGGGTTAAATAGACCGAATATTTCTATTTAAAAAAAACCGGTGACAATCAACAATCTGGGGAGGAAATGGTCCCCAATCTGACAACACTGGTGGCAACCCTGCCTAATTTTAAAATAGCTTTGATATACCTCCTTTGAAAAGTTACGCAATTATTATGTAATTAATACCAGTGTTGCTTAGTTGGATAACTGTTTTGTAAAAAAATATCTAAACGTTTTTCCATCTAGTAATCGTCACTTTATTTAATCATGGAATGTCTGTCATTAAATAAAGCGATAATTATTATTATCAAATAGAGTTAGAAATGTACAAAAAAAAATCACTTTTTTCAATGTGTACTATCCTTTTAAACATAAATATTTGACCCATCTTAAAATATAGATCAATGTCATTATCCTAAGATTAAAATAACTTTAATATATCTATTTTGTAAAATTATGCTATTATTATGTGATTAATACCAATGTTGCTTAATTGGATAAAAAGAAATCTAAAGTTTTTTTCGACAAGTAATTTCCCCTTTATTTAATCATGGAATATATGTTATTAAATAAAGCGATGGTTATTATTCTCAAATAGAGTTAGATACTCCCCCCCCCCAAAAAAAAAACCAAAACTTATTTCAATATTTATTACCCCTTAACATAAATATTTGATCAATCTTTAAAAAGCACCAATGTCGTTGTCCTTTGTTAAAAATAGCTTTAATATATCTCCTTTGTAAAATTATGCTATTATTATGTGATTAATACCAATGTTGCTTAATTGGATAATTGTTTTATAAAAATAAATCTAAAACCGTTTTCGAATAGTAATTTCCCCTTTATTTAATCATAGAATATATGTTATTAAATAAAGTGATGGTTATTATTCTCAAATAAAGTTAGATATTTACAAAAAAAAAAAAAAAAAAAAAAAAAAAAAAAAATCATATTTACAATCTCTTAATATAAATATTTGATACATCTTTAAAAAGCACCAATGTCCTTGTCCTATGTTAAAAAAAAGCTTTAATATATCTCCTTTGTAAAATTATGCTATTATTATTTGATTAATACCAATGCTGCTTAATTGGATAAAAGGAAATCTAAAGCTTTTTTCGACAGGTAATTTCCCCTTTATTTAATCATGGAATATATGTTATTAAATAAAGCGATTGTTATTATTCTCAAATAGAGTTAGATATTTACAAAAAAAAAAAAAAAAAAAAAAAAAAAACTTATTTCAATATTTACCATTCCTTAATATAAATATTTGATCCATCTTTAAAAAGTACCAATGTCGTTGCCCTATGTTAAAAATAGCTTTAATATATCTCCTTTGTAAAATTATGATTATTATGTGATTAATACCAATGTTGCTTAATTGGATAAAAAGAAATCTAAAGTTTTTTTCGACAAGTAATTTCCTCTTTATTTAATCATGGAATATATGTTATTAAATAAAGCGATGGTTATTATTCTCAAATAGAGTTAGATACTTACAAAAAAAAAAAACAAAAAAAAACAAAAAAAAAACAAAACTTATTTCAATATTTATTACCCCTTAACATAAATATTTGATCAATCTTTAAAAAGCACCAATGTCGTTGTCCTATGTTAAAAATAGCTTTAATATATCTCCTTTGCAAAAATTATGCTATAATTATGTGATTAATACCAATGTTGCTTAATTGGATAATTGTTTTATAAAAAGAAATCTAAATCCATTTTCGAATAGTAATTTCCCCTTTATTTAATCATGGAATATTTGTTATTAAATAAAGTGATGATTATTATTCTCAAATAAAGTTAGATATTTACAAAAAGCAAAAAAAAAAAATTAAAAAAAAAAAAAAAAATCATATTTACCATTTCTTAATATAAATATTTGATCCATCTTTAAAAAGCACCAATGTCCTTGTCCTATGTTAAAAATAGCTTTAATATATCTCCTTTGTAAAATTATGCTATTATTATGTGATTAATACCAATGTTGCTTAACTGGATAATTGTTTTATAAAAAGAAATCTAAATCCATTTTCGAATAGTAATTTCCCCTTTATTTAATCATGGAATATTTGTTATTAAATAAAGTGATGGTTATTATTCTCAAATAAAGTTAGATATTTACAAAAAAAAAAAAAAATCATATTTACCATCTCTTAATATAAATATTTGATCCATCTTTAAAAAGCACCAATGTCCTTGTCCTATGTTAAAAATAACTTTAATATATCTCCTTTGTAAAATTATGCTATTATTATGTGATTAATACCAATGTTGCTTAATTGGGTAAAAAGAAATCTAAAGCTTTTTTCGACAGGTAATTTCCCCTTTATTTAATCGTGGAATATATGTTATTAAATAAAGCGATGGTTATTATTCTCAAATAGAGTTAGATATTTACAAAAAAAAAAAAAATAAATAAATATTTACCATCCCTTAATATAAATATTTGATCCATCTTTAAAAAGCACCAATGTCGTTGTCCTATGTTAAAAATAGCTTTAATATATCTCCTTTGTAAAATCATGCTATTATTATGTGATTAACCCTCTGTCTACCAGAAGGGTCCAATGGACCCGACATGTACATTCAAAATATTTATTCAAACCAGAAATTTCTTCAAAACAAACTAAATGTATAAATCAGACAATAATAAGTTAAATAAACAAATTAAATAGTTTTAAGTAAAAATTCTGGTGTAGAATGTTTTTATAAAACTTGAGTAAAATTTCCGGTAGTTCTAGGGTTAATACCAGTGTTGCTTAATTGGATAATTGTTTTATAAAATAAATTTGAAACTTTTTCTTGACTAGTAATCTTCGCTTTATTTAATCACGGAATGTCTGTCATAAAAAAAGAGCGATGATTGTTATTCTGCAATAGAATTAAATATTTATAAAGGAAAAAAAAACACTTTTTTAAATGTTTATTATCGGTGTTGCCAGTGGGCTACTTTTTTAAAATTCGGATTTCTTAATTGTCACCGCTTTTTTGAAATTATAATTTTCCCCTCGTTTAATGTCATATTAATTAAGGCGAAACAAGGGGAATTTTACCATTTCAAGAAAGTGGTGTCAATCAAGAAATCTGAATTTAAAAAAAGTAGCTCACTGGCAATACTGTTTGCCGTTCCTTTAAACCTTTCAAGAGCCGTGATCACACGGTGTGACATCTAATTGTAATTCCAAAACTGACAATCGAGCCCAAAAATATTTGTAAAAAAATTTCTTTTATACTGAAAGTGTCGAAAAGCAGGATTTTATTTGTTGAAAAATCCGTTTGTAAATTCTGGTGTCAGTCAATTATTCATCATTCATCATTTTACGAACAGAAACAGAATATAAATGTTTCACCCATCTTAAAACATACATCAATGTCATTGTCCTAAGTTTTAAAATATCTTTAGTAGATCTCCTCTGTAAAATTATGCAATTATCATGTCATGTTTGTTTGTCTTCAAAACAACTGCATAATCATGCATCTCAAGATAAAGTGCTGCACCGGAATAATCATCTATGACTGTAAAAATAGATGAATTGGACATCAGAATTTTTCATATGTCCAGAACATCATAATTATCGTTATTATTGTGTTTATTATAGTTAAGAAAGAGTATACCACTGATTTAATCTAAAATTTCAATTTCTCTTAATGGATGTAAATTATAGTTTACTGTAGAGTATAAAATGATTCATTGCAGGAATAATAGTTTAGAAAAATATTTTTCTGCAGTTTTTCATGTTTTAAAACTCCATTTATCAATAAGTTACCATTTCAAAGAAAGTAGAGTATGATCACGTGCAGAAATTTATATTGAGGAATTTTAGGGGAACACCATCATGTATAAATAAAATTACACAAGCCTGCGATGGTTGTGATTTTAAACTTTTGATAATTGATTATTAGGTATTCTTTAGCGCTGAATTTGAAATGACCTTAATTTTTAACCATCACGTCAGAATTTTTCACAAATCGGTTAAAAAAGAAAAAAAATGGAAAATTTGATACTATAAAATAGATGGGATGGTGGTGTTTTTTCATTTTTGATAACTGACTTTTGTGCATTTTTTAGTGCTAAATCCGAACATGACCTTTATTTTCAACCATCACATCAGGATTTTTCGCAAATCGTAAATTTCAAGTTAAAAAAAAAAAAAAAAAAAAAAAAAAAAAAAAAAAAAAAAAAAACAGTTGAAATCTGTTAAATCAATTTTTCAAAGGCTTACCAAAAGAAGATAAATGTTTTAAATATATCTTCGACTTTTTTCCCTGCCTTATCAATCTTCAAAATAAAAGAGGACATTGAGATGAACTCCATAGAGAATATAAAAGCACAGTGGCACCGATTGTCACCAATGAATTTTAACCCCTTAGTGTGCAGCTTTGCATATATGCAAACAACGCTGTTTTGAATTTAATATATTTTTTTTATTCACATATACCTAATTCACACCAGAAAATTTAAATAGCAATATTTGCTTTAATTAAAAAACAGAAATTTCGCATTTAAATAAAGCAAAATTAACCTTTGAAACTTTCTGGTTTAAAGTCAAATTCTCTGAACTACGTAATTTCAAGAAAGTATTCTATTATGGAAATTAAAGGGTTAAAGGTTAAGTTTTATAAAATAAATTATTATATAAAATAAGGTATTTGGAGACATACTTATTAAAGTATTTACTAATTTGCATTATTTTAACGCAAAACAGCTACACGACAGTAGTTTTTACTTGTACGAGGGTTACTCTGAAATTATTGAGATACGCGCAGACGAGAATTTGCAAAATAAAAATAACGGTTTAATTTTAAAATACAAAGTATTTTAACACAGCAGACGATTTTTTACTGACTTACTTCAACTTGTTTAGCGTAGAATAAATTTTAAACAGAAGAGAAAATGGAGTTGACGCGAGAACATTTTCGCGCTATGATTTTCTACGATTTTAAAGCAGGATTAAATCAAGAAGAATGCGTTCAACGGTTGAAATTAGCATTTGTTGATGAATCTCCAGCTCGTGCTACTGTATTCAGATGGTTTAAAGAATTTAATAGAGGTTGCAATTTTCTTCAGGATGAAGAACACACAGGAAGGCCGCCGTCGGCAGTAATCCCGGATAATGTGTCTGTCATACGAAAAATGTTAATGGATGATAATCGCTGTACCTATCAAATGATACAGAAGGGACATAACATTGGATCCGCAGGCATACACAAAATTATTCATGAAGAATTGCATATGAAAAAAGTAGTTTGCCGTTAGGTTCCCCATAATCTGAGCACCAAAAAGAGGAGCGTGTATGAATCAGTAAAAAAACTCTTAAATTGCTAAATGATGGGGGCCACCGCATCATTTTAAAAATTGTAACGGGTGATGAAATGTACATACCGTTTTTTGACGTTCCAACACGTCAAGAAAGCAAAGTATGGGTCTTTGAAGATGATCCCACGCCGACAACAATGAAAAGACAACGCGCACTGAAAAAAGTGATGTATGCCGTTTTCTTCAGAAGTACGGGATTGGTCAAAGCCATGAAGTTGGAAGGACAAAAGACAGTAACAGCAACCTGGTATACCGCTAAATGTCTTCCAGAAATTCTACAGGAAGTGAATGTTTGGGGACTAATGCTTCACTATGACAATGCATCTTCGCACACAGCCGGATTAACAGCTGAGTTTCTTAAACAAAAAATAATTAAAGTGATAGAACATCCGCCGTATTCACCTGATCTAGCTATGTGTGACTTTTGGTTATTCTTTAATCTAAAAAAGAACTTACGTGGACGTCGTTTTCATTCAGAAGAAGAGATTGATGTGGCTACAAATGCATTTTTTTTCATCTATTCCAAGAACTGAATGGCTTGAGGCATTTAATCTGTGGAAAATTCGTCTACAAAAGTGCATTGATGCTAGAGGAGACTACTTTTAACACACCTAAAATTTTGTAAGTATAACTTTAAAAACCTAGTTGTATCTCAAAAATTTCAGAGTGACCCTCGTATTACAGATGTGCAACATAAGAAAAAATTGACGTATAATATGAAAAATACATCTCTGATTTTTTTCATTATTTTTCCTGTGTATCACCTTTCAGAGTATCATATATATTTTTTTCGAAACAAAATAAAATATCGCGCATTTAAGGGTTAACTCATATTGGACTACACCAATTAAATATATTTGAAAATTTTTAAAACTTCGATTATATCATTAATATGGTGTAATTAAGTAGATACCAGCAAAATTTTGAAAAAAAGTTTTTTAATATTTTAAGTAACTAGCTGTTTTATAAACAGGATATATTAGTAGGACACATAGTAAGGACATATAAAATGCATACATAAACTAATTTTATGAGCAAATATTTTATTTTACTTTAAGAATACTGTTTATGTTGTACAAAAATACTGTATGATTTCTCCAATAAAAGGCTAATAATAACGGTAAAATTCTAGATTATAAGATCACAATTTATAAAGAATTTTTTAAATAGATTTTTTTCCATTAAATTTTAATTGGTTACTTGTTTTTTTTTATATGTTATACTTTTATGTATTTTAAAGACGTCATAACAAAATTATAACATCATATAAACATCATAAAAAAATACAGAAAATCCTTACCAATTTAATTTTAAAAAATGTTTTATTAGCTGTCCTATTTATAGGACAGCGGCCAATATGGGTTAATATTATTCATCGACTTAAAAAATTTCAGAAATTCTGTCTCGAAATATGAAGAAGAATACAATTAAAATTTTGTGGTGTCAACTGATTCTCCGCTGCTACACTGTTCCATCACTGTAATAGGAAAAGCGCAAGGCAGAGCATGAGTGGTTCAAAGAAACATGGAATAAAATTGTAAGGATTTATAAAAGTACATAGTATAAGATAAACGATGAAAGAATTATTATTAAAAAATAAAGTTTTCCATCTATTTTATAGTATCAGATTTTCGCAATACAGTAGAATCTCGATTATCTGAAGTAATTGGGACCGATCATCTTTCGGATAATCGAGAATGCTTCAATTTACAGATTAAGGAGAAATATATGCACAATTTCTTATTATGGTGACAAGTCCTTAATAAAAATAAAGCAACAGCAAAATAGAAACAAGATTAAATTACCTGAATTTTAACTTTGAAATTAAGTACCTTTTACATATATCACAAGGTTTGAAAAAATGTTTTGTTTGACGCAGTTTCGATTGCCTTTACTTTGAAGCTCTATCACGGAGTTTTTTAATATTATTAGTTCACTAGCATCACAGTCTTTCTGCAGCTCTAGCTATGCCAAACCTTTTGCAAAGCATTCAAAAGCTTCAGAATTGCTATTTTCTTCGTTTTCTTTGTTCCACTCCACAGCTTACGGGAGTTCAAGTTAAATTCATAGGAACGCTAAGAAAGGGGATCGAAAATATTTATATATACTCGTAGTTCGGAAAGAACCGCTTGAACACAAGGAATATGATAGCTTTAAAAAAAAGCTTTCAAAACGGATTTCGCATACAAGGAATATGACATAAAAAAAAGCTTTAAAAGTGGATTTCGGTTAACCGAGAGTTTCGGTTAAAAGAGTTTCGGATAAAAGAGGTTCTACTGTATTTAGACTTTCTAACAATTTGCGATTTGCGAAAAATCTGGAAGTGATGGTAAAAAAATCTTTTTCGGATTCAGTACTACAAAATACATAAGAATCAATTACCAAAAGCTAAAAAATACAATCATCACATCTATTTTATAGTATAAGATTTCTGCTATTTTCTTATTGTTCAACTTTGAAATTCACTATTTGTGAAAAAAAACTAGCTTGATGGTTAAAAATGAAAGTAATTTTCGGATTCAGCGCTACAAAATGCATGAGAATCAATTGTCAAAACCTAAAAAACATGACACAACCCAAGTTTTGGAGGCTAGTGTTGTTAATTTCAAGATTATATCATGACTTCATTCTGAGATAACATCTATCTTCTTAACCCTTAAATGCGCGATTTTTTATTTTTTTTTTTTTTCGAAAAAAAAATATATATGATTCTCTGAAAGGTTTATTACACAGGATAAATAATGAAAAAAAAAATCAGAGATATATTTTTCATATAATACGTCAATCTTTTCTTCTGTTGCACATCTGCAATACAAGTAAAAACTACTGCCGTGTGGCTGTTTTACGCTAAAATAGTGCAAATTAGTAAATATTTTAATAAGTATGTCTCCAAATACCTTGTTTTATATTATTTTATTTATTTTATAAAACTTAACCTTGAACCCTTTAATTCCCATCATAGAATACGTTCTAGAAATTACGTAGTTCAGAGAATCTGACTTCACACCAGAAAGTTTCAATGGTTAATTTCGCTTTATTTAATGAATGTCTGTTATTAATTAAATCAAATATTGCTATTTTAATTTTCTGGTGTGAATTAGGTATATATGAATTTAAAAAAATCTATTAAATTCAAAACACTGTTGTTTGCATATATGCAGAGCTGCGCATTAAAGGGTTAAAAAGGAAGGCTTATCTTTATTTGATACAGCACAATTCCGTTTTACTGATTTTAACTGTTATTTATTTTATTAAAACTTTGCATTCGAGAAAATGGAGAAAAGGTTTCTTGAAAGTTCATTTGAATAATGTTCTGTAAAATAAATATATAAATTTCACTTTTAGGCAAAATATATAAATAAACTCAATTTCTTCTTCCACCAAATCAATATTCGAAATTCTTAAAGAATTTGCTGATTTACAACTTGCACTATCACCTACCTCTTTTACGAAAGAGAGTTTTATAATAATAAATATTGTACCAATAACAAAAAAATTACCAATTAAACATTAAACCATTACCCGCTGGTGTTGCGTTCACGCAACGGTCAAAATAAATGCACATATTTAAGTTATTTACATACCCATCACTATTTTTCGATCTAAAAATTGGCCTTACTTAAAGACGTAACATTTTAAGATCATATAAAGCAAAAATTATGTTTCAGAATTGCTGGTGGCAAACGACGTTCAGCTAAAAAGTTGAAAATGTCAACCTTGTTGTTTTGGCGGTTAATAGGTTAAGGAACTACATTTGTGACATTTCTGGACTCTCAAATTGATATTATTGGGTCGTTCGGAAAGTCCTGTCCGTTTGGGAAAATCAATTCCTACCGGAAAATTCTGCGCGGTAATCATTAGACATCGGAATCGATATGTGCTCGGTAAATGATTTTCCGATACGAATTGATTTTCCCGAACGAACACGACTGTCCGAACGACCCAATAAATCAATAGTAACGCTCTTTGCGCGTTTCTCGTTAGTATTTTTCCTCTTGTTTAACATATTGTATGCGGGACACGTACTAGTACGTTTTTGTGGGTTGGGGACAGAAATTATGTACGGACAAGAAAAGAAGGTGTAATCGAAGCATGCTCGCTTCTTATAGATTGTGAGCTGGTTTTAATTTACAGTGGCATTTGTGAACGTAAATTTAATGCTCATTTTCGAAAAATTGCCCGCATACAATGCAGTGTTGCCAGTGGGACTTTTTTAAAATTCAGATTTCTTGATTGGCACCACTTTTCTGAAATGGTAAAATTCCTCTTGTTTTCGCCGTAATTAATATGTCATTAAATAAGGCTAATTTTACTATTTCAAAAAAGTGGTGCCAATCAAGAAACCTGAACTTAAAAAAAGTAGCCCACTGTCAACACTGATACAACGTGCTAATACGATAACTTTGTATTTTTTAATTTATTTATTTATTTATTTATTTATTTATTTATTTATCGTCTAAGTTGTCTTTGTACTACACGGGTATCTTTGCGCATTTTCAATTTTGACTTCAGTTATTTTTGTGGTGATACTTTCAATTTCAGAACAGGTTTTTTGGTAATAAGAGTTCATATGTTTTTGTTCACGCATTATTTTTCAATTCCTACTATTAGCTCACACTCTCCCTATTTTTATTTATATATTTATATATTTATCTTGTACAAATTTTCAATCGTTAATAAAATACTCATTATTCATCCTATCAGGTTGAAATAAATTTTTTAAAACTTGTACTGGATGACAATTGATGTTAATAAAGTTTTTTCAAATATTAATTAATTAATTAAATTTTAATTAATTAATTTTAGTTTTGCATGGGAGACAAAATGGCCGCCATTGGGTATTGAATTTCAATGAATGTATTTTCAATAAGGGTTACCATAGGGGGGGACCCTGTTCTGTCGCCAAATATCGCCAAGTTTGTCGCCAACTTGGAGATATATCGCCAAATTTGGCGGCCAAAATGAGTCGCAAAAAGTGACACCAACTTGGCGATATCTGTAATATTTCGCCAAATTCCCATAGAGTTCCATTGTAAACCTACTTGCTTATAGAAAATCAACAAATTGAGATATTTTAATGCAACAAAAACTCATATTAGCTTGATTATATTAAATTTTTCTTTGATGGCCTAAGTAGGAATTGACTTTAAAAACAAAATTTTATATTACTTGTTATATTGTTGTTCCTGTTATTATTTACGTAACTTTCACCAATAATGTAACCTAAAATGAATAAAAATTTGACAGAATTATTTGATTATCAGATTTTGATTTAGTATTGTGAAATCTATAAAAAAATCAGTCTTTATTGTGTTACATATGATGGTTAACTGATTTTTACATTTTCTTGCGAAAAAAGAAAAATTTATCAGTTTTAACCCTTAAATGCGCGAACTTTTATTTTGTTTCGAAAAAATTATATATGAAACTCTGAAAGGTTTATAACACAGGAAGAATAATGAAAAAAAAATCAGAGATATATTTTTCATATAATACGTCAATCTTTTCTTCTGTTGCACATCTACAAAGTAAAAACTACTGTCGGGTGGCTGTTTTACGCTAAAATAATGCAAATTAGTAAATACTTCAATAAGTATGTCTCCAAATACCTTATTTTATGTAATTATTTATTTTATAAAATTTAACTTTTAACCCTTTAATTCCCATAATAGAATGCGTTCCAGAAATTACGTAGTTCAGAGAATCTGACTTTACATCAGAAAGTTTAAATGGTTAATTTTGGTTTATTTTAATACGGAACAATGGAACAATGTGAGCAGTGTCCTTGGAGTCCCTAGTTGCGTTGCAACTGCACCTCCGGGTTATAAATATTGCGTGTTTCAATGTATTGGGAGCCTTAAAAAAATAAAGTTTAAACGCGGCTGGTGGCCACAAGTAAAAAATAAAAGTAGAGAAGAAAAACAATTAAAAATTGATAGTATATCAATAACAGAAAAAAAAAGTTCCTTATGATCCAAATAAAATGTCCATGACAGTCGAAAAAGCTACCAAAGGAAGCCCCAGCATAAAAAAAGACTCTATTCAGAGACCATACATTAGTTTAACACAATAAATGCAAAGCAAAGTTTGATAGTATAGAAAAAATTGAAATATTTACATATTTACAGAAAAAATTATAAAAATTTATAAGTTAATGCACAATAGAGAATAAAAAACATAACTGAGGAGAGTTCAGACTAACAGGACTGAAAAAAGCACAAAAAGGGGAACAATGGAAAAAGAGGACGGCGCCGCCCAGTCTGGTAACTCGATGATAAAAGGAGACCATGTTAATGAAAATAAGGTATAATAATAAGGCAGAATAAGGTAAGACATATTAAAAACATGATAGGCAATAGAAAAAGCAGTTTAAAAGGTTTTTCATACGGAATGTCTGTTTTTTTAATTAAAGCAAATATTGCTATTTTAATTTTCTGGTGTGAATTAGGTATATGCAAATAAAAAAAATCCATTAACTTCAAACCAGTGTTGTTTGCATTATGCAAAGCTGTGCACTAAAGGGTTATTTTACTATTCATATTACTTCCTCATTGCTTTCAAGTTTAACCCCACCAAGAAGGGCTTATTTAACCCTTATGTACTGAATTATGCATTCAGGAAAATTTTATCTTCTAAATAATTTTTCGTGAATTGATTAAACTATATAAGAAGATCTACATAATAATTTAATAAATTTTAGGAGGATTTTGGAAGGATTCATTAAGTTTGAATTTATAGAGATTTTGTGTAATATTTATAACCCCACTCAAATCTTTTATTTTAAATATTTTTCTTAGTATTTCTTAGAATTAGGAAATGTACAAATATAATTTTCTTACGATAGAAATATAGAAATATTTCCGAATTGAAAAAGTCACTCCCGCCATCCCAATGCCAAGAAAGCTGAAAAGATGCAAAAGCAAAAGAAATCATCCTTTTAAAAATATTTTTGTTTTGTGTAATGTAACCAATAATGTTTTTGGAACAAGATAAAGTAATGTATCTAAAACTCATTCTAAACTGTATTACAGCTAATCAATGTATTAAATGAATTTTATAACAAGTTATTTTAATGGTACTTATAAGTATCGTCAGTTGATAAAGGGTTAACGACACACTGAAAAAAAAAACGAAAATTCTGCTACTTGCCAGCACAGTTTCCACGTTCAAACATCTTTATGCTCAACACACATGTGTTACAGACAAAGATGATAAAAATGCATCATTAACATTAACATATAAATTATTATTATTATTTTGCTACTTTAGCACGTATAAATGCAGTTATGCAGCTGAAAATGTTTTATTGAGAATTAATAATATGCTAAAAACCGATATCCCGATTTATATAACCTGAGTAATACATTATAAAAACTACTTGGGGAAATTTCCTAAAATTAGTCGCAGCAAAATAAACTTTATTATTAAAAATGATAATTTAAATCTCGAAAATATATTGGTTTCTATGGTATCTAAAGATACAGAAAGTGTTTCAAAAACATGAGTAACTGAAGAGGTTATTGCATATTTCCGTTTGTGGTTATATTATATTTCCGCAGATAAGGCCAGTGTACATGCTTTTTAATTTTTTTCAGCTTCAAGTGCGATTATCTCTATTCTTCTCCAATTGTTTGCGGTTAGTAAAAAAAAGGGTGGGAGATTTAACAATGGAAAAGGTTGACATAGGGAGATCAGTATCTTTCATGCTGCAGAATGATACACCAGTATACATGAAGTACAATTAAAAAGGAAAAACACCGCCTTACTACAACAAACAAGCCGTTAATTTAACCCTTAAATGCCTGATTTTTCAAAAATCGTTATAATAATGTTTTCGGCTTTCATTTTTTAAATACATCATGGGAAAAATACTTTAAAAAACATATTTTGTTTCAAGTATGGTTTACGGCTAAAAAACAGTTTGTTACTAATCGGCAATACTGGACTTTAATTGAAAAAATCATTTTCCTTGATAAAATTTTATAATATTAAACACACAAGAATTTTAGGAACTATAATAAGAAATAAATTTTACTTGCTCGCTGCAGAACAAAATAGGGTATTTCGCAAGCTTCCAAACGTAACTAAAAGAACATGTAGCAACAATTGAAAAAATAAATCAATCTTTATTCTTAAACAGCACAAGTGTTGCCATCTACATGTTGAAAATCGATTTAATAATATTTTCAGAATGTATTTTATTGGCAACATTAGGCATTATAGCTTCAATATTATTCTAATTGTATTTTAGAAGCCTAAATTGGGTATGTTGCCGAAAAGCAACAACTGGCATTTAAGGGTTAAGTTTACGTCTATTGGACCTAGGAACAAGTTTTTTTTTATTTTTTTTTTCTACAGTGTAGTTATTTAAATAAAAATACAGCGAAACTTCCATTTAACGAAGTTTCATAGTTTCACTTAAACATTTTGTTATGAAGAAAATTCGTTAAACAGAAATCAACTCAAATTCATGAAATTTGTATAATAAAATACACATGCGTAAAATAAAAAAAAAATTATACATAATATGGAAATATTGGAAAAATGTATTTTAATTCGGGCAGTACCTTTTTATTATGCAATGTAGACAATATGAGAAAATTTTAAATAGAATAGCGTCTAAAAAACCCATAATAAAGAGAGGTAAAGAAAAACTGAAGTGTAGCGTAATTTTTCTCTCTTTTTTTGTCAGTATTTCAATTCCTTAAATTAAAAAAAGTCTATCATATTACTTTGTACGGGTTTCTTATAAAAAATACATTGTTCATAAAAATTTTCGCATTTTTATACCCGAACAATTTATTTATTAATACCCGAACAAAATATGTATTACCAGAACAATTCATTTGTAACATTCTTGTAAAACTGGAATCCCCTTCTTATTGTATCGAAGGCTTTTAGCATTTTTTCTTTTGAATGAAAATGATTAAATAAGTAAATTTCATTTTCGTACAATTCGCTGAAATAAATTCTTTCAGCCTATTCCTTTGAAAACTGTGCACGCAGGAAAGTAGAATAAACTTCGTTATATAGAATACGTTTTTCGTAATATGGGGATTAATTTGCATGTTAATTGTATTCCAAGTCAAGGTTCGGCAGAAAACTTCGTTAAATGGAAAACTTCGTTAAATAGGGATTTCGTTAAAGAGAAGTTCGACTGTATCTTCAAATTTCACGCATTTATTTGTAAAAGGTTTCGTGTCGTTAAAAACAAATTTGAGCCTTAACCCTTTAGTGCACAGCTTTGCATATATGCAAACAACAGCGTTTTGAATTTAATAGATTTTTTTAATTCGTATATACCTAATTCACACCAGAAAATTAAAATAGCAATATTTGCTTTAATTAATAACATACATTCCGTATTTTAATAAAAGGAAATTAACCATTTAAAACTTTTTTTGTGTAAAGTCAGATTATCTGAAATACATAATTTCTAGAACGTATTCTATCATGGGAATTAACATCTCTCTCTGCGCAACCCAGATTTTCTCGGGGATGCATTTTTTCTTCTAATTAACCCTCCTTGATTATTCCTACCAGTTATTTTTTATCGTAAATTTTGCCTTATTTAATCGAAGCCTTTTCCCATTTAAATTATACAAAAATTTTTGTTTTGAAAAACCGGTGACAAAAGAATAAAAATTCTTAGTAGACGCTCGTCGCGAAGCTATTTTAATAAAACAATTGCGCAGCGAGAGGGTTAAAGGTTAAGTTTTATAAAATAGATAATTGTTTTTTTTTTCATTATTTTTCCTGTGTAATAAACCTTTCAGAGAATCATATATAATTTTTTCGCAACAAAATAAAAAATCACGCATTTAACCCTAGATCTACCGGGAATTTTATTCAAGTTTTAATAAAACGTTCTACAGCAGAATTTTTATTTAAAACTATTTAACTTATTTATTTACCTTATTTTTGTCTGGTTTATATACTTAGTTTATTTTAAAGAAATTTCTGGTTTGAATGAATATTTTGTATGTACCTGTCGGGTCCAATGGACCCGTCTGGTAGACGGAGGGTTAAGGGTTGACTTTACTTCTGTTTGTACCTAGAAACATGATTTTCTTTTACTTCAAATATCACGCATTTATTTGTAAAATGTTTCGTGTTGTCAAAAATAAAGTTGACCCTTAAAAACACCTTCAAGACTTCTCGATAATTCTGTCGGTTCGTGAAAAAAATCTTTAACCTGTTGGTAATACTTAATGTCAACAGACGTCAACAATGAAAAAACACCTCTTATCTGAGAAATGCATGTAGCGTGATAGTGTCTTCAGGACGTCCTGTCCCCTGACATCAAGATACATGACCCCTGATAAGTATTATCAGATATTCCTCCCACAGTAAAAAGAAGAAAAAAAAATCACCTGTTACGTATTTTGTTCACATCTCGTCGAAACAATCGTAAATTTGTAGGAAAATGGTGTAACAGTATGGATAACAAGTTTCTTACTTTTGAGTAACTACTATTTTCGTACAGTAATCTTCGACTTTTTTTTTAACACGTGAATTTACGTTTTTGGTGATTGATGGAAGAAAAATATTACTTATACCGGAAATTTAGCAAGGATGAGTAAAGAAGGTTTAATCCAGGCGTGCTTACATCTGATTGGTTGTGAGCAGGTTTTAATTTCTAACGACATTTGTAAACGTAAAATTCGTGCTCGTTTTCTAAAGATGATACGTCCTCAATGTGTTAAGAGGCTACTTCAGTCAAACGAAAAGATCCCTTCGCTATTGCTAATCCTATGGAAGATATTTATAAAGATACCTCGCTTGAATTTAAATATTTTTATATGATTCTTTTTTTAACCATTTGGAAAAATGATTATTGTTTTCTGTCAGGGTAGGAAATCAAAAACATATCTGAGGCGTTTTATTGGTTGAATCCGCATTTTATTCGTTCTCTGATTGGTCTATACAGTAATCTATATTTTCCCTTTACTTTCAACAGAGATGGATACTTCTGTTGCCATTATGACAAAAAAGTAATAAAAACTAAAAAAAAAAAATAATAATAATAATAACTTAGAAACAAATTGCGATACAGCTTTCAAACAAATTGCATTTAAAAGTACATTTTTTCTCTATACGACGGTGTAAAAAGTAATATTGTGGGATGTTTAGAAGTTTAAGAATGAAATTTCATTTAAAATTGGTCGTCAGATTTCGTGGAAATCTGACGATGGAAAAGCCTTTTCCCGAACAGCCAATGAAATGTTTGGATAATACATGTTTCAGGTGGATAAT
The DNA here is from genome assembly GCA_963932465.1 of Maratus speciosus. Classification (NCBI taxonomy): domain Eukaryota; kingdom Metazoa; phylum Arthropoda; class Arachnida; order Araneae; family Salticidae; genus Maratus; species Maratus speciosus. The sequence goes on along the minus strand of OZ010799.1, from coordinate 217,039,739 downwards.
ACGTAAGTTTCAGGAAATCTGACGAATCGCAGGCGATTTTTGTCACTTGCAATTTTTACGCGTAATAACACTAATAATGTTTAATTCATGACGTACGTAATGTATAATGAACTCCATGCAATTTTTTACGGCTTAAATTTAGTCTTTGAAAAAATCATTTTCCAAATGGTCGCTGTAATTTGTTAAATTGCTCTTTTTTTTTTTTTTTTTTTTTTTTTTTTTTTTCTCTTGCATTGAATAGTTGAGATCGATCTGTAAAAAGTCCGTTGTTTACTTTTTCAATTTTGTTTACAGGTATTTTTAATGAGGACACTATCATTTTCGGAACCGGTTTCGAGAGTAAAAGCATCCTCATAAAAAATATCGGCAATCAAAATCGAAAAAGCAAAAAAACGGCCAGCATACAGATAGATCTCAGTTATCCCATGAAAATCATTAAAAAATATTGGAATGTGACCGAGATATCTTTACAAATTTCTTCCACACGATTAGCACTAGCGAAAGCGTCTTTTCGTTTGACTGAAGTAGCCTCTTAACAGCTTCCCTGATTATCCCAAGTTATCCCGGGCTCATATATATTACAATTAAATATTATACCGAGAAAATTCGAGCATGGCATAATTTGTTACTACGATATGTTTTATCACGTTTTTTCAGAATTCGGAATTTCTGAATAAAAAATTGCAACACTGTACTTGAGTAATGAATGTTTCAATTAACATTAAACCTTATTGGTAGAAGTATAGTCGTGGAAAAAAGGGATATTCTTCCCACAGTAAAAAGAAGAAAAAAAAATCACCTCTTACGTATTTTGTTCACATCTCGTCGAAACAATCGTCAATTTGTAGGAAAATGGTGTAACAGTATGGATAACAAGTTTCTAACTTTTGAGTAACTACTATTTCCGAATAGTAATCTTCGAATTTTTTTAACAGCTTCCCTGATTATCCTAAGTTATCTCGGGTTCGTATATATTACAATTAAATATTATCCCGAGAAAACTCGGGCGTTGCATAATTTGTCACTACGATCTGTTTTATCACGTTTTTTTCAGAATTCGGAATTTCGGAATAAAAAATCCGCCAGATTCGCAACACTGTACTTAGTAATGGATGTTTCAATTAACATTACTAGGGGGCTCGGCCCCCTACTAGTTACGCTCGCCAACCCCCGTCCAGACACCGCAGACTCTAAATGCACGCTAATGTGATCGGCTTTAAAAAGATTTCGAAAGATTGAATTATAATTTAAAAAACAGTGGCGATCTCCCTATAAACGGATTTCTATTCCTTTCTCTTTGATTGGGGAAATTTTAACGCCAAATTCGCTGCTGTACTACTTTATTATCCCGTCGACTAATTTCACCAAATTATATAAATCGCCAAACCACTCGCCAAATTATACAAATTGACCTAATTTTTATTTTAAATAACGAAAGAACAAATAAATTAGTACAACATTAATAAAAATACAAATAAAACGTGGAAATAAAAATAACTTGATGACGTAGACACGTGTAACAACATTTCAAAATAAGCTAATATAAAAGGAATTAAGTAAACAGAATCTTTGTCTCCCGGTATTTTTTAACAAAGCGAAAAGAAAGTTCTTTTAAATGAGACATTTTAAATTAATCGTTTTTAATCTGACGTAATTTTGACCAAACTATTCTTTCTCTTTTTAATATTCACGTGTAAATACTTGTGTTGGAAATTAAATATTATTTGCGCTTTCCTAAGAAAAATAGTTGAAAAGTATCCTCTCAAAATATCAAATAAATGTCTAGCGCAATTTCTAAATTTAAACCGTTTTGCAATATTATTTTGTGTTCATTTTATGCAATAACTGTAATGTGACGTAAATATAACGTAATTCTCCTATTTAAGACTTCTAACGCATGTTAATAAATTTATTATTTTACAAATTCCTTTCTTTCTTAAAATTCACGTGTAATTATAGTTTTTATGACGTAATTTTTAATAAGTTCCTGCTTTTTGTACATAACTAGGGGGCTCGGCCCCCTACGAGCTACGCTCGCCAACCCCCGCCCAGACACCGCAGACTCTAAATGCACGCTAATTTGATCGGCTTTAAAAAAATTTCGAAAGATTGAATTATAATGTAAAAAGCAGTGGCGATCTCCCTATAAACGAATTTCTATTCATTTGTCTTTGATTGGGGAATTTTAACACCAAATCCGCTGCGGTACTGCTTGATTATCTCGTCGACCAATTTCGCCAAATTATACAAATTGACATAATTTTTTATTTTAAATAACAATAGAACAAATAAATTCGTACAACATTAATAAAAATACAAATAAAACGTCGAATAAAAATAACTTGATGACGTAGATACGTGTAACAACATTTCAAAATAAGCTAATATAAAAGGAATTAAGTAAACAGAGTCTTTGTCTCCTGGTATTTTTTAACAAAGCGAAAAGAAAGTTCTTTTAAATGAGACATTTTAAATTAATCGTTTTTAATCTAACGTAATTTTTACCAAGCTATTTTTTTCTCTTTTAAATATTCACGTGAAGATACTTTTGTTAGAAATAAAATATTATTTGCGCTTTCCTAACAAAAATAGTTGAAAAGATCCTCTCAAAATATTAAATAAATGTCTAGCGCAATTTCTAAATTTAAACTTTTTTGCAATATTATTTTGTGTTCATTTTATGTAATAACTATAATGTGACGTAAATATGACGTAATTTCTCCTACGACTTCTAACGCATGTTAATGAACTTATTATTTTACAATATCCTTTCTCTTTTAAAATTCACGTGTGTACTTTTTATGACATAATTTTTAATAAATTCCTGCTTTTTATACGTAATTATTTAATTTTAATTTGAAAGTTTTTTTCCTGTTTATAATAGTCACGTGTAAATAAATTTTTAATTTGAAGCAAATATTATTGCTTGCGCTTTTTATACAGTTGGCAACAGTTTAAATTAGTACAATTTTCTGAAATCTGTAAAAAATATCTCTAGAAATGCTGAAAATTTGAATTTAAAATAGAAATAAAACCTGAAAAAATGAGTCAAAATAAAAAAAATTAATGCAATCTGCACTCCGGCAAATTCTAACGCATAAAATGATCTAAAAATGATTACACTGTCATGTATAGTTTTTGCTGCTATAAAACTTTTTTAGTGGAGCGATTTTGTCCAACTTTAGCATTAAATATCTCTTAAAATAATTCTTCGATTTGAAAACTGTCTGCATCAGCATGTTTATCAAACATTTCTGTATAAAATCACCGATTTTCATATTTTTGTATGCATTATTTTTCTTAATATTAACGAAGAAAGACCCCCGGTCACAAAAAATTCAAAACCGGCGGCGGCGGCGGTGACAGCGGTAGTTACTTTTTTTTAGAATAGAGAGATTTTTTAATTCTAATTCAAAATGCTTTTTTCTGTTTATAATAGTCACGTGTAAATAAATTTTTAATTTATTACACGTATAAATATTTTTTTTTTGAAAGCAAACATTATTGTTTCCGCTGTTTATACAGTTGGCAACAGTTTAAATTAATATCACTTTCTAAAATCTGTAAAAAAATATCTGTAGAAATGCTGAAAATTTGAATTTAAAATAGAAATAAAATCTCAAAAAATTAGCCAAATTAAAAAAAGAAATACAATCTGCACACCGGGAATTTCAAACGTATAAAATGATCTAAAAATGATTAAATTCCCATGAATAGTTTTTGCTACTATAAAACTTTTTTAGTGGAACGATTTTGTCTAACTTTAGCATTAAATATTTCTTAAAATAATTCTTCGATTTGAAAACTATCTGCATCAGCGTGTTTATCAAACATTTCTGTATAATACTACCGATTTTCATATTTTTGTATGCATTATTTTTCTTAATATTAACGAAGAAAGACCTCCGGTCGCAAAAAATTCAAAACCGGCTGCGGCGGTGACAGCGGTAGTTACTTTTTTTTAGAATAGAGAGAAACATTAATGGTAGAAGTATAGTCGTGGGAAAAAAAAGATATTCCTCGCACAGTAAAAAGAAGAAAAAAATCACCTGTTACGTATTTTGTTCACATCTCGTAAATTTGTAGGAAAATGGTATAACAGTATGGATAACAAGTTTCTTACTTTTGAGTACTACTATTTCCGAATAGTAATCTTCGAAATTTTTTTAACAGCTTCCCTGATTATCCTAAGTTATCTCCGGTTCGTATGTATTACAATTAAATATTATTCCGAGAAAACTCGGGCGTGACATAATTTGTCACTACGATGTATTTTATCAAGTTATTTCAGAATTCGGAATTTCTGAATAAAAAATCCGTCAGATTCGCAACACTGTACATGAGTAAGGAATATTTCAATTAAGATTAAACCTAAATGGTAGAAGTATAGTCGTAGGAAAAAAATGATACACGCCCTGCTGACTCTGCAATTAATTATCTAGAAGAATGTTACTTGTACCAAACGATTGGAAATAAAGTCTACTTTGAAATGATGTATATAAAATTTGCTTAAGTGGCCATCTACAAATTAAAATAACACCAAACTTTGTTTTTTACAATGACAACACCCGATTTTGACAATATATTTTTAAATTTCGGTTAAAACTATGCATAACTACGAAATTTCAAGTCTTTCGTGTGGTAAGTTTTTGCTGTTGGTATTAGTGTTATTTATGACGGCCGGTTATCTGCACGAGGGATATAGACCGGATGGGGAGTGAACTCCGTGGGGGGAGGGTTCTTTCTAAGGGAACCTAATCCGTATTTACGTTTTTCGTTTAGTTTCTTTTTGTCTTTGTTGTATTGCTATTATTAGTGTTGTTGTTGCTATTATTTTGAGAATTGCCTTAACCCTCTGTCTACCAGAAGGGTCCAATGGACCCGACATGTACATTCAAAATATTTATTCAAACCAGAAATTTCTTCAAAACAAACTAAATTTATAAATCAGACAATAATAAGTTAAATAAACAAATTAAATAGTTTTAAGTAAAAATTCTGGTGTAAAATGTTTTTATAAAACTTGAGTAAAATTTTCGGTAGTTCTAGGGTTAAGGGAATTATTCTTTTCTAACTTAACTGTTAGCATTCATTGAACATATATTATTTTAAAAATTTATATTAAAACAAGGCTTAGTTTTTATGAATGATTTATATCTGCTTATCACTGCAAATAACTTACTAAAAGTATAAGAGAAGGATTAATAAATGATAATTAATATTCGCATAAAAAAGCACAAATAAATGTACAAGAATTACTTTCAGGTAAATAAATAAAATTTAAAATGCATCATGACCTGAAAGTAATCCTTGTACATTTATTTGTGTTTTTTTATATGAATATAAATTCTCTAACTCAAGGGGAATTGAGCACTGGAATTTTATCTTCCATTTATTACTAAATGATAGTTAATTATTTAATTGAAAACTGTAATTATAATATTCATTTAACAAAAGAAAAATATAGTCGCACCACTCAAACACCGTTAAATACTTAATTTTTTAAGCAGGAAACTTTTTATTAGTTGATTTATTATGTTTATGAGAGCGGTTAACCCTTTCAGGGGCAAGGCACTTTTATTAGTAAAATACTGATGTAAATGAGTGACACCGGAATTTACAAACAAATTTACTTGAAAATGAGTAAAAGCTTTTCTTCACGTACTTAATAAAATGAAAACTTTCAAACCAAAATTCTGGTGTCAATGTCCTATTTAGGGATTAAACTTAGGTGGTCCAAAAATGCGCCACCGCCCTTGAAGGGTTTAATTTACTGAAAGAATGAGAAAAATATTATATATAAAAAATACCCTGACAGCTGCATTTGTAATACTCTTTGTTTCAACTTAAAACTTACATTCTGATTTGAAGCATGGAAATTTTTTTAATGAAAAAATTAAGAAATACTCTCCAAATATAATTTAACTTTGTACATTATAATGTAACTTTATAAATTGTAGTGTTGCCAAATCTGACGGTTTTTTTATTCAGTAATTTCGAGTTCACATCAAAAATTTTTAGTACCAATTTTCCTTTACTTTATTCATCAAATATCTATCATTATAATTCGCAGAGATAAATATTCAAACTTTTTGGGGAGAATTTAGAATTTCTTAACAAATAGTTTTATAAATGCCTCAAGTGGTAAGTATAGAATTAACTAGTGTTGCCAGTTGTCCCGTTTAAATCGTTGCTCCGAATGCTCTGGACACCAGTATTTTAAAGTAATTTTCTTTGCCGTATCTAATCGCAGAATTAGCAGAAAAAACTGTAAGGAATTAGTCGTGTTAAGAGAACTTGGAGTCAAGATTTACGCAGGACACCTGAAACACTGGACTTAACCCTTATCGGCTACTAGCTTTTTAAACATGATTCGCCACTAGGTTGTAATTGTACTCAGTGAATATTCGCAGGGCTACCACAGACGACTATTTTAAATTTCTATTCGAATCAATATATTTTAAAAATAAATATTTTAGTATATTTTTCTTACACATCTTGTTAAAGTACAAGCATAGCTGCCAACATCCCATTAATCTTCCGTAATATCTAGATTAATTTACACCAGGTTAACCACTTTCGAACCAGAAAATTTGTTTCATGATTTTTAATTTTTTCAATTCAATGTTTTTACGTGGAACGTATTTAATTTCATTTATTAAAAAAATTTCTGCTTCGAAACTTATTAAACCGCGGTCAAATTAACGCACGTATTACGGAAGATTAGTTTGAGGTTGGCACCTATGTACAGTCGTGGAAAAAAAAAGTAAACACCCCCTACTAACTTCTCAACAAATTATCGTAGAAGAAAGCTACTGGTACCGAACGATTGGAAATAAAGTCTACTTTTAAATGATGTATATGAAATTTGTTTAAGGGGCCATCTACATATTAAAATGAACCATAACTTTGTTTTTTTCAATAGCAGTACACAATTCTGGCAGCATAAATGAACTCTACACCTTTCAATTAGCCTATAAACAAATTTTTATGCAATTCGTGCCATAAGTTTCCGAGAAATTAATTATTTTAAAGCGAGCGTATTTTAAGGGCTGTATCGAAATTAAAGTTCCGAACTCGATTGTTAACCGAGAGAGCCGCCTTCTTGATCAAGGCACGTTTAAGCGTCAATGAAATCTGTTTGATTATAAGATAGCAGAATAAATTTCAAAAATTTACTCACTTCTATCATAGACGGCCACCTAAACCATCATTTTGCCGTTTTTTAAGCATAATTTGAAAACTACTTAGAAGAAAAATGTGAAATTTTTTATATCCATAAAGAAGGACTTAATAAATTTAAATCCATCAAAAAAATTGTAGGTTGCAATTCATAGTTTTTTCGAATATCAATTTCGTAATTCATAATTCATATAATAAAATTATAAAAATTGCAAATTCAACGGATTTATGTTTGGGTATATTAGTATTATTGATACACAAAAAATTAGCTCATTAGGAGCATAATTTCAGGAGATATAAATAAAATATGAAAATGTAATTTAACATTAGAAGTAGTAAATTTTGAATGTCTATAATTCAAAAACTTATCATTCGAATGACTTGAAATTTGGTTTCTAGGCATATTTTGAACCGAAGATTTGAAATATCTGGTTAAATTTGGGTACTGCCATTGAAAAAAAATGAAGTTTGGATTCGTTTTAATATGTATATGGCCCCCTAAGCAAATTTTATACACACCATTTAAAAGTAGACTTTATTTCTAATCGTCCGGTACCAGTAACTTTCGTCTACGATAATTTGTTGAGGAGTTAGTAGGGGGTGTTTACTTTTTTTTTCCACGACTGTACTTGTAAAAGTGATCCCAACAGAATAAAATTCCTCTGAGAGATTCTGATCCCGTTGTCTTAACACTAGAAAGACGGCGAATTTTACTCAAATTTTATAAAAATATTTCGCACCAGAATTTTTATTTTAAATTATAAACTTATTTGTTTAACTAGGTTTTTTTTTCCTTTGTTTCTTTAAAGCTAGTTTTATAAAAAAAATTCTGGTTTGAACATATATATATCCATTTGGAAGTGGTCAAAATGACTGCTCGCCGTCTTTCTAGTATCAATCTTCTCGCCTCTCATAGGATCGATACGACAACGGGCCGATGTTACGAGGGATGTGACATAGGACCGATAAGGGATTAATATTGCAACCCCGTCTTCTCCAATACTTTAAGTTGATATTGAAATCCACAAAAAATTCTTAAGGGTGTTCGTCAGTGAGATCTCAAATTTTCCCTCTCGAGCTTAAACCTACATGCGTGGAATGTATTCATACTTTTAAAATATGTCACCAAGAAATAAATATTTTTAATTTCTGTTTACTGTGTCTCTTTCTTCTTTAGCTGACAAAATATCGTTAAAATATATACTTCATTTAATATTTTAAGTGATAAAAGCTGATGACCTGTGAGAATGATTTTTATATTTAAATAAATTAAGTACACATTTTCGAAATATTTTGGCAACTGAAAGATATTGAGATATTTTTTAAAAAGAGATCACAGAAAAAAGTATAAAAAAAAATAGTTTCCTGGTGAGATATTTTTTAAATGAAAATCAAAATGCATTGCATGCTCATAGGTTTTACATTAGCGAGGGGAATTTGAAATCTCCTCACGTTAATGTTAATGGTTTCCAGTGTTGCTAATGATCGCTAATGCTAAAGTTAATCTTAATGGTACCAACAATAAAATACAACCTATGTTGGAACAGATTCTATCACCATTATTTTTTAAATAGGTTACTGTATATACTCGCGTATAAGCCGACCCCAAATTCGAGAGAAATAACAGACTGCATACCAGTATTTAAAAAAAAGTTATCTTAGTCTTATCCAAATGCAGAATTTTCTGATATTAAATAAGGCGAATAACACGAAAATACTGGTATGCAACATATTGTTTTCCTCAAATGTAGGGGTCGGCTTATACGCCAGTATAAACGATAGGTAGTTCCAGACAATGTTGCCAGATTGGGGACTTTTTTAATTCAGATTATTTTACTGTCACCACTTTCTTTAAAATAGTATAATTCGCCTTATTTTTAATCTATTTTTAAATAGACCGAATATTTCTATTTAAAAAAAAACAGTGACAATCAACAATCTGGGGACACTAGTTCCTGAGATTAACCGCAACAAATAAACACACAAACAAACGTTTTTCTGTACAATGTAACATCGTTGCAGGTCTCCCGATTTTTTGAATGCCAGTAAATTTTTACAAAAATCTTCGCTTTTATTCATTACAGAAATTGTGCGATTATATAAAACAAGTATTTCTGAATAAAAATATTGGTATAAAAAAATTTGGGAGGTTGGCAACTATTATATTAGTATAGATTAATTGTATTTACCTGTTACATTTTGCAAACTTCATCTAGTTACGTGATAAAAAAAAAAGTTAATAGTATTTTCTTGAACAACGTAACTTGGACCATTTCGCTTGTTATCAGAAAGATAGTGTGAATGTAAAAAGAAGCAGTGATCTGGCAATAGTCTAAAATATGTCGCAAGTTGTAACCGCCATAAGGTGGTATTTTATCACAGCAAATATAAAACATCTTGATTTTTAAAAAGCATCTTATAAAATGTTTCGCTATAGTTCACTATTACACTATCGGATAGTTTGGATCACACGATACAAGGGTAAGGGATAAAATTGTTTTTTATATTGTTATTAGTTAATGAAAAAAGGACGAGTTTCGCATTAAAAGTCTTTGACTTTTTCTTTTGTAGAAAAATATTTGAATAATCATGAGAATGCCAAGTTCAGAGAATTTATTTATAAACTTTTTTTTTTTCAATAAAGTTTAGAAGATCTGTTTATTTATAACTGATTGAAAAGTAGAAAAATTTTTGCATTAATAAATTATTGAATTTTATATCTGTAGAAAAATAACTCAATAATCATGATAATACCCAGCTCAGATAATTTATTTGTAGGAATTGATTGAAAAAGGCACATATTTCGCATTAAAAATTATTGAATTTAATTTATGTAAGAAAACAATTAATAATAGTAATTATAATTAATAATAGCAATTATGTAAGAAAATAATAAAAGTGTTGTTAAATAGTCCTAGTTCACTGAAGTTATTTTATAAACCATTGTTTATTTTGATGTAAAGTTCAGAAGATCAGTTAACACAAGTGATTAAAAAAGAGTCAAATTTCGCATTAAAAATTATTGAATTTAATTTGTGTAAGAAAATAATTAACAATATTAAATGTGAAATAATTGCTAATAGTAATTACAATTAACAATAGTAACTGTGTAAGAAAATAATAATAGTGCTGCTGAATAGTCTTAGTTCACTGAAGTTATTTTATAAACCATTGTTTATTTTGATGTAAAATTTAGAAGATCAATTAACACAAGTGATTAAAAAGGAGTCAAATTTCGCATTAAAACTTATTGAATTTAATTTGTGTAAGAAAACAATTAATAATATTAATTGTGAAATAATTAATAATAGTAATTATAATTAATAATAGTAATTATAATTAATAATAGTAATTTTGTAAAAAAAATAATAATTGTATTGCTGAATATTCCTAGTTCACATAATTTAATTATAAACTTTTCTTTTATTTTCCAATAAAATTTAGAAATCTATTTATCAGAATTGATTGAAAAGATACATATTTCACGTTAAAAATTTTATTGAATTTAATTTGTGTAAAAAAAGCAATTAATAATATTAATTGTGAAATATATGTAATAACATTAATTATAATTAATAATAGTAATTGTGTAAGAAAATAATAATAGTCCTAAATAATAGTCCTAGTTCACAGAAGTTATTTTATAAACCATTGTTTATTTTGATATAAAGTTTAGAAGATCAGTTAACACAAGTGATTGAAAAATAGTCAAATTTCGCATTAAAAATTATTGAGTTTTATTTCTGTAGAAAAATAATTAAATAATCATGATAATACCTAGTTCAAAGAATTTATTTATTAACCTTTTTTTCCTTTAAAGTTTAGAAAATATATTTATGACAACGGAATGAAAAAGAGACAAATTTCGAAATAAAAATTATTGAATCTAATTTGTGCAGAAAAATAATCGAATAATCTTGATAATTATTTAGTACACATATTTTATTTTATAAACTGTATTATTTTAGTATAAAGTTTGAAAGATCCATTTAAAATAACTTATCGAAAAGAGACAAATTTCGCATTAAAAATTATTGAACTTAATTTCTGTAGAAAAATAATTGAATAGTTTTAATAATAACTGGCTCACAGAAGTTATTTTACAACTTTTTTTTTTTTTTTGCTGTAATGTTTTGAAGATCTATTCATCACTAGATATTGCCTTTTTGGGGGGGCGCTAAATTCATGATTGCCAAATTTATTCTTTTCTTATCACTATTTTTTTTAATAAAATATTTCTCGTTGTTATTCGAAGACCTTTCCGACGTTAAACAATTCAAAAATTTTTTTACAAAAAATTATGGTACGAAAAGAATAAATTTGACAGCCAAGCATTTTGTAACGCTGCCCCTTCCCCGAACAACAACAACAACAAAAAAAAAAAGCCAGTCACGAGCCATTACTGACTACAAATCTATTTTACAGCAGCTAAGTCTCCGATTTTTTAATTCCGGTTTTTTGGGAATAAAAATGCTGGCAGTAGCGTAGCCAAGGTGGACTCAAAGGATCTAGATACCAATATTTTAAAGAAGCATTCTTCATCTAATCTAATCGCAGAATTTCCAGTGATTCAATAAGTCAAAAATAACTTTACGAAATTAGTGGTATATATGTCACCCAGCCCCTGGCCTGGCTAAGGCACTAAACACACATCCTACGTAAACCCAGAAAACAGCGATTACTTTAGAACTCCGGAAATTACTTTAACTGCGGAAACTTTATAGAAATTTCGTTACATTTTCCTGATTTCTGTTGTTACTTAAACATTTATTTAAGACTAAGACGGATAATTTACATAAGTGATTTTCATATCTGTTTTATTATGTTAAATTACTAAACAGACAGCATCCGACTCCAGTGATAATGTCAAGTTATGATGTATAGGTTTTTCATCTTCAACGTAAATTATTTTAAAAGTCTGATTCGTTCTACCTAAAAAATCCTAAAAAAACACACTTAATTTTTTGTTTGTTCGCTTTGTTTTATTTTATCTGATCAATTCTGTGTATTCCGCCAACAAAATAAAAGCAGCAGTGCATCATAACTACATTCGCCTAAAATAACCTAACATATGAAGAATATATTACCAATTTTACCATTTTTTCCATAGATAAGTGTCCAATAACTGGTTATCTAACAGTTTCACATCATATGCTAAACCAGTAATATATTGCTATACAATAATCAGTGGGGAAGACGAATATACAAGGGATGTAAATCCTTCACCGAATGACTGATGTATGAATAATTCATTGGTCATAAAAGGGTGAAAAAGTACACTCGGCAATCCTCAGAAATTTGGAAGCGATGCGGAAAATGGATTTTACATTCAGCGTGTCAAAAAACATGACACATTGCTGATGTGTTTCACGGTTTTTGTGACTGTAAACCTAATCAATATGAACGTCCCTGTTGTGTATCTCCTCTCACATTTGCTTAATTGACTACTTTTTATTCTGACGTAATCTTTGGCATTATCAAATGCTGCGAATGTCCGAGGGAATAGTTTCTCAGCGGGATATCTGCTAAGAACGAATTTGTTTCTTCAAAGCAACACGATTGTTTCGAATTGAAAGGGTATATTTTAAGAACCATGTTCTCATAGCAAATTCTCACCATTAATGTTAAATACAGTGAGTTTTTTTTAGTTAATAAACGTGACAATTTCCAAATAAAGCATCTAATTTCGAGAATATACGCGGCGTCGGCAAGCCTCAGAAATTTTGAAGCGATGCGGAAAATGGATTTTACATTCAGCGTGTCGGAAAACATGAGACATCGTTGATGGTTTTTTTACGCTTTTTGTGATTGTAAACTTAGTCAATGTGAATTATCTGTTGTGTATCCCCTCTCCGATTTGCTTAATTGACTACTTTTTATTCTGAGCTAAGAACGATTTTTTTTCTGCAATACAGTACCATTGATTCGAATCGAAAGTAGTATATATTTTAGGAAGCATGCTCTCATTGGCAAATTCTCACCGTTAATGAAAAATGCAGAGCGTTTTTTAACCTCTTAATTCTTGCTCCCCTGATATTCACGGGCTGTGTCTTTTATTCAGATTGTTTGATTCCCACCAGTTTTATAAAATAGTGTAATTGGTATGTTATGGTATAATTTTACCTGTCATTAAATAAAGTGAATATCTCTTTCTCAAAAAAGCGGTGCCAGTAAGCAATTTGAATTTTTAAACCTTAATTTAATGCGACCGTTAAGGGGTTAAATTGATAGGCGAGATAATTTCTTTATAAAGCATCTAATTTCGAAAATTCACTCGGCAAATTATCAAAAATTTGGAAGTGATGAGGACAATGTATTTTATATTGAGCGTGTCAAAAAAACATGATACATAACTGGTGTGTTTTCACGATTTTTCTGATTGGGATTTCTGACCTAATCAATCAAAGCACATCTGTTGTGTATCTCATCTCAGATTTGCTTAACCCCTTAATTCTCGCTCCCGTCATATTCACGGGATGTGTCTTTTACTCAGATTGTTTGATTCCCACCAGTTTTATAAAATAGTGAAATTGGCTAAATTTTAGAGACGTTTTGCCTGTCATTAAATAAGGTGAATATTTCTTGTTCATAAAACTGGTGCCAATAAGCAATTTGAATTTTCAAACCGTAATTTAATTCGAGCGTTAAGGGGTTAATTGACTACTTTTTTTATTTTGAGATAATCTTTCGGTTTGTTAAGTGCTACGGATGTCGGAGTTCAATAGTTTCTAAGAGACACATTTGCTAATTTTTTTTTTTTTTTTTCTGCAAAGCTTCACGATTGATTCGAAGAAAATGATATATTTTAACAACCATGTTCTTATAGCAAATTCTCGTCGTCACGATGTAGTGTGTTTTTTGACTTAGTGGGTTTGATCACATTAAATTTTCATGTTCGAGTTGGGTTTTGATTCTTTCGGGTCGGGATCAGATTGACCCGATTTTTCAAAAGAGTGTTCTGAATATTTTTCAGATGTTGAAATCTGAATTTTATGCGTGTGTATATTTATATAAAAAAGATAAATTTTGTATATGAGTTGTAATTGTAATCTACCGTCACATAATTATATTAAATTAAGAATTAATTTTCCTTCACTTCAGGTTCGAGTCGGGTTTCGGTTTGACAAAATTTTTTTCTTGGTTTCGGGTTGACTTTAACCGAAAATTTCGGACTCGTCTCGGACCCGTGCAAGACTCTAAAAACGGTTTTCGTCTGCCGGAAAATCAACGCACTTTAACCCTTTCCGGCCCAGGCAATTTTTGTTGTAAAATGATGAAATGATTGACTGACACCGAAATTTTAAAACGACTTTTTTAGAAATTAAAAACATGTTACTTTAAGTGTTCATCTAAAAGCAAAATTTTACTAAAATATTCTTGGTGCCGTTCATATGTTTGGAATTAAAATTAGGTATCCCGATCCTGGCACATTGCGTCGGAAAGGGTTAACTCCAAAGCGAAATTCTTAAATATGAGACAGATATTAAAGAACTGGTATAAAGCTCTTTTTTGATGCAATGCAGTAAAATAAATTACAATCGTTCTCTTATATTCATTTTATCTTTTTACAATAATAAATACAATAAATATGATGATGATGATAATAATAATAATAATAATAATAATAATAATAGTAAAATATTTATGCTTTATCTGAAAGAATAATTTGATTTTTGAAGAAAGCGACATAAATGAAATCTAAACTATACTAAACAAAACCTAACCGTGAATACTAGAGTCAAGCCGACGTACAGTGGCGAATTTCACCCAAATCTTGGCCAAATTGGAATATTTTTCAACTTTGTGAAGACAATTTTTTTTCTTCTTTCTGGTACTACATTCTCAAAGCAAACAATCCTATATAGCACGCGGAAGAAAAATTGAATAAAAAAATTATTTTTTTAAAGTAGTGTGCAAACTGAATATAAAAATAGTTCCCTGTGGTAGCCTTAAACTTTCGAAAATACGGTGAAAGGATTAACAATACTGTAAAGAATGCTCTCGAAGGCCTAATGAAGATTAGAATGATTCCATCTAGTGCAGTGGTTTCCACCGGGGGAAATTTTTCTTTTTAGTGGGTCAGTTTCAAATTTATAACTCACCGATGGAAATTTTTTTTAAATAGAAAAGTGATGTTTTTGACAAAAAATAAAAGTAATACCTACAAAACTTAAAAATAAAATTAGAAAAAGTTTTTGTTGAATTTTTAAAATGTTCTAAATCAGAAGTTTATTACTTAAGGATACACCCAAATCTTACTGACTTTTTAACGAAAAAAATATTTGAAATATATAAACATGGTACTACCAATTTTATGAGATTTATGAATCTTAAATAGCATTAGAGAAGGAAAGGGACAAATAGTAAATATCGATAGCTACAGGGCAGGCTTCCTACACAGTAAATGAATATATAGCATACGCAATTTACCATTTAAAATCACATATTACATGGCAGTCAACTAAGGATAATTGGGTAACGACAAAAAAGAAATGTGTTTTGATATGGTATAATGGTACTTAAAATTGATAAAAGTCAGAATCTTGAAATTATTCATGTGTATTAGTTTATCCATAGAAAGAAAATTTAGTGTCCAAAGCTTTTCCACCAACTTTTAATAAGTTACTAAAGCGAATTATAAAATGTGGCAATATTATCAATTCTAATGTTAAATATGAGAATACTTGAAGCATTTTGTGAAGATAAAAAACGCAGGCCTTATAACAATTTTTTTTAAGTTGGAAAGGCGCATCTAACCCCTTTTTGGCATAAAAGTGAAGATGTATAGCTTCATTGCATGTATAGAATTATGTTAAAAACACATTTGTGGCAGAAAATTCTCTTCTTTGATTATCAAAAACAAGTGGGTAAATGTGATCACAGATCGCACAGAGGGTTTCGTTTAATATCCTTTTAGAAACACTTTATCCTTTTGCCAAATCTGTTATTTCCACATTTAGCAACCAGGGGGCGCACTCTATTCTAAACAAACCTCTATCCGAACAAAATTCCGTTTTACAAACTATACGTAGATATATTAGTCGAGGGGATCGGGCCCATAGCACCCGAGATAGGTAGGCGCCCCCTGGCGGTAAAAATTGGAACTAAAATAAGTACGGCTATGATGCATAATATAAAAAAGTGGTCAAAGGAGTGTCGGCAAAAGTTAGAAAAGTACTCATCAGCTGAAAAGAGAAATTTTTCTGTTTAGAAAAATTGCTTAAAATATACAAGTTAGAGCCCAGAGGGGTATTATAAGACATTTTCAAAATTTTATGATTTGCCGTTTGATGTGAGGTGTCCAGCCATAAGAATCCAAAGTTTCAAGTCTTCAACTTAATTAGGGGCTCAGTTAGAAAAAAAAAAATGCTTAAAACACACAAGTTAGAGCCCGGAGGGGCAAATATTAGACTTTTTCAAAATTTTATGATTTGTTGTTTGATTTGAGGTGTTCAGCTATAAGAATCCAAAATTTCAAGTCTCCAACATATATAGTTTCTGAGAACGGGCTCTGTGACGGACAGACAGACAGACATATAGAGGAGTGAGATGAACGAAACCCTAAAAAGGGAAACAAATAGTTATTGTTAAAGTTTGTGAGATTTCCTTTATGTGAACATAGTTCAATTTTAAATAATAAGAGATACATGTTAGAGAATGTGTCTATGAGAGGGGGAGGGGGGCACCGTGTTTTTACAGATGCTTTGGTAGGGTGCGACCTAAAAAATTGGGAAACACTGATCTATAGTCTAATTTTCAAAAATTTCGGTGTAAAAGCCAAGACAATTCATGCATTTATTGAGTGAGATAATTAAATTATAAAAGAAGTGGAGGATTTTGCTAACCAATCTGCCCATGTTCTTCCCCAGAAATTTTTTTCTATAGTTTCATGACTTATAGCAAATTTTCTTTTAAAATATTGGAAAGATTACTAAAAATTACTTCTTGGATTCCAGTTTGAATAACAGGATCCGCCCCTGCATAATATAATATTTTTTCTGAAAATGGTAGAAAGTAGCAATTAAAATTAACCATATTGTGAAGGTGAGATAAGAAGCTGCTTTTCTCATTTGTTAATTCGACTGGATGTAGTTGAATTTCATTCCTTTTTTAAAAAATTGGTAAAGAAACGAATTTCATTCCTTTTATAAAAATTTGGTAAAGAAACATCAAATTGTATATTATGGTGAGGCTTAAAAAAAAAAAAAAATCAAATTCTAACAATGAAAATCTACTGATACATTTTCTCTCTGTGACACTTTTTATCATAAAAATACTTTAAATTTTCATCATAATAGATTAAATTTCACTATATCGTTTAACATATTTTTATTTGAGAAAAGAGTTTGATATAGAATTAAAAAACAGACGTCAGTGGCAGTCTTGTAAATGTATTGTTTTGTGTGCTATGTGTGTGTGGGTTTGTTAATGTTGGACATTTATAGTGCTAACTGGTGGTTATGGTCTTCTATATAGAAACAATGCAGGGAGCCACTTAACAGAAAATATTATGAATTTAACGACATAACAAATGTTCAGAAAATATTATGAATTTAACGACATAACAAATGTTACAGCATAAATAAACAAATTGGGTGACGTACATTCTCGAATATCTCGAAAACGATTAATTTCCGACGGGTAGTTGCATTGAGTTTTTCACTTCTTGTGACACAGTTTTTCCAACGATACCGCTCTCGTCAAAATCGGCGACTTACGTTTCTTGCAGTTCTCTATGCAGATTAAATAAGTCAAAGAAAACTTAAATACTCAACCTGTGGTTGAATTCAGGTAAATTCATAGGAATCGTACGGTAATTGAAGTTGTGTACTTCTATTTTTGAATAATAATTAATGTACTCAAAATTAATACAACTTCTGAGTTTACATATGGCGAAGATTATTCTTTGGATTTATAGTGGTACACAAGTTCAAGAACCTTATGAACATTGTTGCTTATTTATCGGATGTTTCATTCCTTATAAAAGCTACCAGAATTTCCGTATATTCATCTTTTCTTTATTTAACGATATACATTAGGTGATTAAATTTAAAAAAAGCATACTATTCGGATATTCTGGAAAATTTTTTGCGTTAAAAACCGCGCTAAATTGGCAACACTGCGTACGAACAGTGTTGCCAGTAGGTTACTTTTTTTTAAATTCAGTTTCTTGATTGGGACCACTTTTCTGAAAGGGTAAAATTCCCTATGTTTTCACCTTCATTAATATGTCATTAAATAAGGCGAATTTTACTATTTCAAAAAAGTGGCGCCAATCGAGAAATCTGAATTAAAAAAAGTAGCCCACTGGCAAAACTGCGTACGAATCCTGAATTAGGCTATTCGATCGAGTCCAGGATTCTAAATGAAAATACCAGTTCAACCTTTTTAACAATATGAGGAATCTAAAAATCCATTTTGTCTCATATTTCAGTTTCATTAACCCCCGCACTTTTATTACGTCATATTTCTGTCCTTTTTTTTTTCTTTTTTTCCTTTTCTCTTTTTCACATTCCTTTTTAAGGCGAAAAGAAGAAAAAAAATCCCGCAAATTTCACATTCCGCTTTTGGAATAGATAAGTTACGGAGTCGTCTGGCGACCTTGAATTCGGATTACACAAGGGCAAGGTCGTTCGGTGCTTTTAGTATTCCTCTAATGAAATCCGCTAAAGAAATGGGTGTCAGGGAGTCATAAGTTCAATTAATAGAGGATTAATAAGATAACAACAAAAAGATATATTAGCAATGATGTATGTATGAAATTTTCCATACATAAGATATGTGTTATGCAGGAACTTTAAGAAGGTTAAGATAGGTTTATCATAACATAATGTACTCGTTATAAATTTGAATATTTTTGGTATTTATGGCAATATATTAAGACATTGAAGGAACTTAATGCAATGGCTTAGAGCGTTTGTGCAATATAAAATATAAGATAAACTATTGGTAGAAAAGTTAAAAAGTTAAAAATATTAAAAAGTTAAATTCCTCACTGTCACGAGACTTTTTTCAATGAAATTTATTTTAAGATTCTTTCTTATTATTGTTCGAAAGACACTTGGTAATTTGTTCACAGCCAGGTGCTGAAAACCATGGAACTATTAACCCTTTGCACTCGAGGGCTCCGCTACGGAGACATAATCTTTCGTTGCAAAATTTGCTTTTGGCACCAGTAATAAATGAAAATAAAATGTACCTTATTTAATCAGAACATATTCGAAATTGTGTACTTGAATGAAACTTCTTTTAAAAAAGTGGTGCCGATCGAATAAAATTTGTGTAAGAGACGCCGAGCGCAAAGGGTTAATAAAGAGGAACTGACATATTTTTAAAACAGTGAAGTTTCAACTGTAACTACTTTTACAGGGATTGATTAGTGTCATGTCAAACTTCTACCAGTATATTTAAAAAGAAATTTTCTCTTTATTTACACAACTGTTTAACACAAAATTTCAGTCATAAATAATCACAAAAACAGACATTTATCTTTACTGGTGGGAGTTTAATTCGGCAGCAGTCAGGTTCGGCGTTTCTGCCATATTGTGACAACCAAGACAACTTCCTGTTATTGTCTAAAAATAATTATAATACCTGGTCAAACTGTCACCAGTTAAAACGAATACAAATTTTAGCCATATTTGTGAGTTAAATTTGTAATGAAAATGCCGCTAAAAACTTTCTATTTAAAATTTACTGATGAAAGTTTGGTTACACGGTAATCGGAAACTTTTTATCCGATGTAAAAAAAAAAAAAAATAAAATAAAATAAAAAAAAGATCCGCCGCCATATTGTGACAACCTCCTCAGTTACTTCACTCGCAACTGGTAGACAATACACTATATGTATTCTGCTCTTTATTCATAACTCCATTCTGAAAACCGAAAGTCCATCCCTGCTCCATTTCCAACTTAGGCCCCTTTATTTGAGAACGTGAGTTTCAAAACCTTATCCATGGCTCGCAGTGTTCCTAAAATTTTCGCACTTTACTACCAGTATTTTAAACGATAATCCTTATTGTATAATTCTATTACAGATGTTAAAGGAATTCTATAAAGAAGAATTTTTATTTAAAATACTGGTAGCAAAGTGTGAAAGTTTTAGGAACGCTGCGAACACTGCCTTACCTTATCGAGAAAATCAAATTTTGGGATATCGCGAAAAACATCTGACAGCGCCCATTGGTTTTCATTGTAAACCAAGATTTTACAATGCCAGAAATACACGATAAAACTATTTTTTTTCTCCAGATTGTAGTGTTTTTTCGATACAAGTTCACCAATAGAACAGACTGATAAGCGTAAAGTCAATTTTCTTAAATTTTGGATAAGGCGGGTTTTTAACCCTTAAATGCCTGATTTTTCAAAAATCATTGCAATAATGCTTTTCAGCTTTCATTTTTTAAATAAATCATGGGAAAAATACTTTTAAAAAATCATATTTTGTTCTAAGTATAGTTTACGGCTTAAAAACAGTTTGTTACTAATCGGCAATACTGGTGTTTAATTTAAAAAATAATTTCCCCTGAAAAAATTTTATAATATTAATCACACAAGAAATTTAGGAACTATGATAATAATTAAACTTTACTTGCTGACTGCAGGTCAAAATAGGGTATTTCGCAAGCTTCCAAAGAAAACAAAAAGGACAAGTAGCAACAATTACAAAAATAAATCTATCTTTATTCTTAAACAGCACAACTGTTGCCATCTACATATTGAACATCGATTTAATAATATTTTCAGAATGTATTTTATTGGCAACATTAGGAATTACAGCTTCAATATTATTCTAATAGTATTTTAGAGCCTAAATTGGGTATATTGCCGAAAAGCAACACTAAGCATTTAAGCGTTAAACTCACGTCCTCATATATATATAATAAAACTTTGGGTAATTATTAACTATAAAATCACATGAAAAATCGACCATAAGTAAATGATACAATAAAACTGCATATCTGCTATAAAATTGTATATCCTGTATAAAACTGTACATTCGATAATCTGAAATTCATAAACTGAAAAAAATATATATATATAATATAAACCTAACCTTCTAACAGAAATTCCACATAACATTTTTTTATTTGATGACAGACATTATGTAATTAAAAAAACACAAATTACTCTAGAGAAATACTTTTAACACTAGAACCGCTGGCTATTTTAGTCAATTTTTTATAAAAAAGTGTTTCACACCAGAATTTTTATTTTAAACTATTTAACTGATTTAATTAGCCTATTTTTGTGCTTCATAGATATAACTAATCTTAAGAAAAATTTTCTGGTTCCAATCGATTATTATCTATTTTGGCAGGGGTCAAAATGACCCCTAATGGCGGTTTTAGTGTTCATGTGGCAGTTTAAAAAAATTAATAAAAAATGGGCTAAGTTGAAAAAAAAACTGCGTTTTTGATCTCTGCAATATCTACACTGGCAAAATGACAATTACTTGACTTATTCCCGTATACACTATCTCGTTAACCCTCCAGCCGCGGGAAACGCTATTTTCTCGTTCTAGCGGGTTACATTTTAAAAATTAAGGTTGCTTGATTCCCACCACTTTTGTAAAAGTGTATAATTCGGCCTTATTCTCGCATTATTTAATCTGTAATTAAATAATGTGGCTATTTCTACTTGAAGAAATTGGTGTGAATCAAACAATCTCAATTTAAAAAATATAACCCACTTGAAAAATTCGCCCGCGGCTTGAGGTATAAAAGTATCCGGACATTTCCGATTTTAGAGGTTTTGACAAATATCTAGAGAAATGTTCGATGAATTGTTCTTGAACTTCGGGGTTCTAAAGAACATGTTTGACCTTATATTTTTCAACGAAGATTTAGTCTCGTTAGCATTTGAACAATCTGAATGAAAAAATAATTGTTTACGATAACCCGGTATCAAGAAAAGTTAGAAATGATCTGTAATTGTAGCACATTACAATGTGCATCTTGAAAATTATTTCTCTCCATTTGTGTAAGAATAGCTCGTAAAATCAAGAAGTTGCACGGTTCAAATTTGTGCTGGACTACCTTTTACCCGAATTACACCGTCTTGACATTGATTCAATAAGCGTAAACACAAGCTTCGCACATATTTTTGATAACAATTTCATAGCAGCCAACTTGTACGGATTTTTCTCACCACTAAAATTTAGTAGAAATTTTTATAAAAAACAATCGCAGAAATACGACTTTTTCTAACGATTAAATAATACAAAAAATTCTGTTAAATTTTAGTGGTAGCAAAAATCCGTACAAGTTGGCAGCTATGCAATTTCATCAACAATTCTCCATGTTCCTTGCTGGAAAAATGAAGAATACCAGTGCATCCGCTTCTATCGAAATACTCAAGGCCAGAGGACACGTGTTGAGACGTCATCACTAATCCACCGAATTCTCACTAGTGTTGGAATTCACGCCGAAAAATTTTGAATAGCAATTTTCTTTTATTTAATTTGTGGATTATATCTATCATTTATAAAACAATAATAACTATTTAAACTTACTGGTGATAATTTGGAATCCCCCAATAAAAAATCAGCCAGGTACAACAACACTGTGGCATTCCGCATCTGGCTGAATTTTTATTTAGGGATTCCGAATTTTCACCAGAAAGTTTAAATAGTTATTATTATTTTATAAGATGATACATAATCCACAAATAAAATAAAATTGCTACTTAAAATTTTCCGGTGTGAATTCCAACGCTAGGAAGTTGGTCGATTAGTGATGAAGTCACAACTCGTCTTCTCTGCCCTTGAGCATTTCGAAGGTAACGGTGCATCCCACATGCTTTCAACAGGATTGAGATCAGTACTTTGCGGTGGCCAATTGAAGTATGCGAATGATGATTTTTGCTCCTGGAATCAATCTTTTACTATATATATATAGTGGAATATATGATAAATTCCTGTTGTAGAACTGTTCCAATGAATAGAATTGTTTGCCTTATAACCCCTTGGATACACGTTTTTCTCAGGCTACCACTTTTTTTTTTTATACGCCACCTCGCACCATTTTCTCAAAACAAAAATCTTTCGTCGCTTTGACAGCATGTGCAAGATCAATATACTACATTTTTTTTTTTAAATAGTGGTATGAATAGAATATAAAAAATGACGCCAGTGGACAAATGCATGACAAGTCTCTGTCATCAAATATACCCAAGGGGTTAATCGCTAAAAGAAATACAAATCCTGCGATAATTGCAGAAAGATTTTTAATCCGAAGAAAATACGTTAGGTAAGTTTTCTAATATGAAATAGTGGTGTCATACTCGTTAGAAATTCTAATGAGTGTACGCAGCATGCAATAATAGAAACACAAAGTTAAGTCTCAGAGATTTACGAAACCTTCACATTTCTTTGTATCGGTATACTTAAAAGGAAAAATCATTCTTTTTTTCGATACCTTTATGAGCAACTAATTTTCGCTTATCCGTCTCTTAGTTTTGGAGCATCCGTCAGGAATTCATACTATACTGGCCGCAAACAGTGTTGCCATATCTAGCGGGTTTTTTATTCAGATATTTTGAGTTCGCATCAGTAATTTTTTAATACTAATAATCGCGAAACATCTATCACTGTAATAACTGAAAGTAACTATGGAAACTTCCTGGTGAGAATTTAAAATTTCTTAATGGTAGTTTTATAAATGACGCAACAATGCGCCAAACGACCTGTATATGGTGAAAAGCAGAATGAACGTTTTTTCTTTTCAAATGAATCATTCGGGGATTCCCAAAAGCATAACTGCCAAATTTTGATTTTTTTTAAATTCAATTTCTTCCAAAAAGTATATATTGAAAATTTTTTGTGTTATTTTAATCAGAATTAAGGGGACCGGATAAGCGAAATTCAATCAAAAAATCGATTTTTATTTTTTGATATCATTAAATAGTTTAAACTTTTATCTTTTCATCGATGTATTACACATGCTTATATATATATAAAAAAGTGTTGGATTTTTTCTTTCTTTCTAAGAGCACTTCACAGCAGTGGGCTACTTTTTTAAAATTCAGATTTCTTGGTTGGCACCACTTTTCTGAATTGAATTCCCATAGTTTTCGCCTTAATTAATATGTTATTAAATAAGGCGAATTTTACCATTTCAAAAAAGTGGTGCCAATCAAGAAATCAGAATAAAAAATAAGTCCACAGCAGCACTGCTTCACGGCTTTAATTGACTTTTTTTCTGAACTTCGATTTTTCAGGTGTGTGTTCCTTTTTTTCAATATCTATTAAACTTAAGAACTCAGATTTTTCTAAATACTTATATTATGTTGTAGTGCATACTTTATCACAGGGATTTAATGCTTTGTTGAGAATTATTTATTTTAGGCAGTGAAATCTTATCAAAAATGCTAATTTTAAATTGTCTCTCTATAAATAATTAATAAATAATTTTCAGTTTCACTTAGAAAGAAAATGGCCTGTTAAAATACGTAAAGCATGTTATTCAAACTACTCTAAGAAATCTAGACCTCTGCCTTTCATCATTTCTGAGAAATAGGTACATAAAGTTGGGGTATTTTAACATGGCCGAGATAGAGCTTACCCGGTTCCCTTCAGGACCAGCGTGTTTAACAGAAATTTTATTCATTTCACACCACTTTTTGTTAAACACTTACTTCTACTTTATGAATTACTGAAATGTGTTAAATTAAGTAAAGCAAATTTTACTGTTCTCTTTTACTGGTACATTTTTTTAAATCACCAATATAATGTTGCGTATATTATGTCTTTAACCCTTTATCTACTGACGGTACTTATAAGTACCACACACTTTAAACTTTTATACCATAGTGAATATTACTAATATTCTAATGGTACTTTGCCAAAAAACGCTCTTTTAACTCCACTTTATCCGAATACATGGCAGCAGAAGTTCTAGGTTTTTTATTAGACAGGAATGAGACTATCTTTGAAGCAGTCGATGTAATTTCTGCCGACATTTTCTACAGATTGCCAAGCTCGTCTTTTCATTGCTGCAAACACAGTAAAGGATATAAGTGTTGGATTTTTTTATGTGTTCATTATGATCTTAGAATACAAATTTGATAAGCTATTTTAGATGAACGGTGTATGTATTTGATTTAACAGTTGAATTACTCGGTGGTACCTTCAGTACACTGCGTGTTGTAGAAAAACTTCTTGTTTACTTTTCGTCTGTGTAGTTATCCATCGTTTTCATCTGCTTTCAAATGTAATTACTAAAATGTAGTGTAGTAATGATTTCCCTGGTATTTCTTTTCTGTTTCATTGTTATTTTTTATAGGAAATCGTAAAAGTAGTGACACCGGCTCGTTTTTGCTATGCTAGAAATGGTATATGTAAATTCATATATTGCATATGTGGAGATGCGAGAGAACGTGTTGTCCCTGGAATATAGACGTCGCATAACTAAAGGACTGCTAACAAGATAGAAACTTAAAGAAAAATGTTTTTTTTAACCCTTTCAGGAACAAAACATTTTCAGTTCTAAAGTGTTGAAATAAATGATTGGCACCGGAATTTGCCAAACGATTTATTTGTAAATACGAAAAAGGGCCGATATTAACATATACTTGTTAAATGGAAAATATTTTCTGGTGCCAGTTGAAGTACCTTGTGGGTTTTCTGTTCCAATATTTTAGTCATAGTGTACTGACGGTACTTTAAAGTACCACTTTAATTAATTACCTCTAAATAATTAAATTTCTCACGGGAGAGTATTTTTTTTTATATTTATCCTTTAATTTTCATTGTAGTAACTGAAAAAAAAAATATTACATGAAAAAAATTGCAGTAGATCATAATGCCGTAGATAAAGGGTTAAGCTTTCGCGGGCGGTGTCCTTAAAAAAGGACGCCTAATTTTAATTTTCCTGGCACGCAGAATATTTAATTAAAATTTTTCTTTTATAATGTATGTGATAATAAGTAGGTTTCTATTTTCTATTAAATTCTTTTAAAAATTCTGCTGTCAGTCCATCCTTTCATCATTTTGTGAACAAAATTACTCCGCACCAGAAAGGGTTAACCCATTAACGACGAGCCTCTTTTACATTTCTTGTAATTCTTCGGCACCAGTCTTTCATACATTATAATTTTGAAATATTTAATCGCTCAAAATTTGAGATTAGATAATTTGAAAATTTCCAAACTAATATACTGGTATTCAAATTTAACCCTTAAATGCGTAATAATTTTATTTTGTTTCGAAAAAAATATATATGATTCTCTGAAATGTTTAATACACGGGAAAAATAATGAAAAAAAATCTGAGATACATTTTTCACATAATACGTCAATCTTTTCTTCTGTTGCACATCTGCAATATAAGTAAAAACTACTGTCGTGTGGCTGCTTTATGTTAAAATAATGCACATTAGTAAATACTTTAATAAGTACGTCTCCAAATACCTTATTTTATATATATATTTTATTTTATAAAACTTAATCTTTAACCCTTTAATTCCCAAAATAGAATACGTTCTAGAAATTACGTAACTTTACACCGGAAAGTTTCAATGGTTAATTTCGGTTTATTTAAATACGGAATGTGTGTTTTTTTTTAAATTAAAGAAAATGTTGCTATTTTAATTTTCTCTAGTGAATTAGGTATATGCGAAAAAAAAATCTATTAAATTCAAAACAGTGTTGTTTGCATAAATGCAAATCTGCGCACTAAAGGGTTAAAAGTCTTGTTCGCCTTACATGGCAAGTTTTAATAAGTTAATGGTTTAAGTAACCCATGAAAGTATAAAAATCTTTTAGTCTTCAAAATTTCTGAAGATAAGTGATTAAATAAAATACGGAGGTTGGCAACTATGATTTTGTTTCTTTTGCTTTTTTTAAATAAATTTCTGGTTGTGATTGATTGAAAATATATACAAACTAGGTTGGAAACTATATTTTTATGCATGTCCGAATGATTAATTTAATAGTAAAATCATTCATTCTGCCCAACAGTAGTGTTAATGACCCAATCTTGAATAATACTGACGTCAAATCGACGCACAATGACAACCATTTAAGCAATCTATTTACATTTTCCCGCAAACTTACTTTATTTTAAAAATTGCATATTTTAAATTTTTAAATCATCAAATACAGTAAAAAAATGTACTTTCAAATGCAATTCGTTTGCAAACTGTATCACAGTGCATTGAATTTTTAAGGATTTATAACACATTCACGACGGGAAACGAGAATTCTGGTTTTCATTCAAGAAACATCATTGACTAAGGGCATGGCAAACCTTACAGAAAATGCATTTATATCATGTTGTCCATATTTTTTTTTTAGATTGTAAGACATTTTATATTAAATTCGTACACTGAAAGATATTTACTGATGCATGAACTTGGGAAACCTATCTAGAACACCAATTTACAGAACACTTTCAGAACAGGGAGGAGTTTCTACTGTTTTAAAATTCCGATTTGATAAAAATTGCCCGTCGGAAATATGTTAAATTAATTTTCAGACTTGATTATTTCAACATGGTATCTCTTTTGCAAATTGCTCGATTACGTAAACGTTTAGCACATTTGTGCTTAAAACAATATAAATATGTTCAGAGTTTTTTCCGGTTAATATTCCATAAAGAAATTAACGCTTCAACAATAAATAAATAAAATAAGTTAACCCATTAACCGCCAAAACTTTTCGCTTGTTTTTCAACTTTTTAGCTGAACGTCGTTTGCCACCACAAACACAAAAAGATAACTTAACTTTCGCCTTACATGATCTCAAAATTTTATGTCTTTAAGTAAGACCAAATTTTTAATTGAAAAATAGTGGTGGGTATGTAAATAATTTAACGATGTACATTTATTTTGACCGTTGCGTGAACACAACGTCAGCGGGTAATGGGTTAAATAAAATACAAATTTAACAGATGTATAACCGAAGTATGCTCTTCAACTTGACATATAATCATATCCATATAGGCTCCAGTACGTAGGGAAATCTTTGGAAATTTCTGCAGCTATTAAACTCTGGCTTACGGCTAATAATAAGATATCGATTTTAATAAATTTCAAAACTTCGTTTCAATACAAAATTGCTATTTTTTTTTTTTTTTTTTTTTTTTTTTTTGGAGAAAATTGATTTTTGGTATTATTAGTGGGCAATAAAAAACATATCTATATATATCAAAGCCGTTCTCTGTGTGTATGTCCTTTATACAAATCTTTAATTTTTGACCGATTTGCACGAAACTTGCTGTACATAGGCTTTATAACGTGGAATAGATCCCTGTCACCTTTAAAAAACCACCAGACCAATATTTATCCCTTTTTTCTATCATCTTTCATAATTTAACATTATAGAAATATCTCATTTTAAATTTTCAAATCCAATAGCTTCTTTCCTGTTGCCACACATCTAAAAAACTGCTCAATAATTTTTTAAATAATGATAACTCGAGTACTTTGTTTTATCTATATATATAAAAGCCGTTCTCTGTGTGTATGTCCTTTATACAAATCTTTAATTTTTGACCCGATTTGCACGAAACTTGCTGTACATAGGCTTTAGAACGTGGAATAGATCCCTGTCACCTTTAAAAAAATCATCAGACCAATATTTATCCCTTTTTTTCTATCATCTTTCATAATTTAACATTATAGAAATATCTCATTTTAAATTTTCAAATTCAATAGTTTCTTTTATTTTTTTCTTTTTCATCTAAAAAACTGCTCAATAATTAAAAAAAAAAATGATAACTCGAGTACTTTGTTTTACCCTCATAGCATGCATGGTCACAGTGACGTCATTGTGACGTTACTGTAAGTCACTGTGGTCACGTCACATCTGTGACCAAAATGCCACCACTCAGTGATGTCACATTGTGACTGAGATGTGAACTTCTTAGAAAACTTTAAACAATTATAAAAATTCTTCAAAACATGTTACTTATTGTAAAATTTTATTTTTCCGGCAATTAAAAAAATATTGTAATTTCACTGTTATGTCACTGCATGTAACGTACGTCACGTCATATATGTGACAAAAAAAACCACCATATTGTAAATCACAGTGTGACAAAAATATTAACTTCAAAAATTTTTGAAAATGAAGAGAAATATTTAAAACATGCCCTAGTTACAGCGGCATAAGGAATGAATATTAGTGGACAGCAAATAGTAAATTCGGACACGAAAAGAAGGGGGAGGGGAGAAAAAGAAAAATGCACGGTACAAGTATCAACAAACTAGATTTCCATGCTATATTTTATCAATTTGATATCTAAGAAGTGAAAGTATACTTTTTTCATGATTTCAATTTTATCTAGCATTGCAATTTAATATAATAATACATCACGGATTGTTATTATTATAAAAGTATTTCTCAGAAAAATGCTATGTGCTGGAGCAATTTGAAACATATTTAGAATTAGAAATATTAAATCTATACTTTTTACATATTTAGTTTGCAGGGAGGAAATTTTTTAACTTTTTTGGCGACCACTGGTCGAAACACTTCTGTGGTTTCAAACTAAACATTTTCTATTACAGTTAAGTCTGGAGATTTTAATGAGCACGCACAAAGAATCTTCAGAGTTTAGTCATATATGCATTTATTGCTTTATAATTTGCATTAAAGTCATATTTTTTTCCTGTTAATCTATTTTTAGTAACTGCTTTTTTAAAAAATTTTTACTTTTTTCAGCCTTTTTAAATAAAATTAGCCTTTTCCGAAAAAAAAAAAAATATATACAAAATTTATGCAAAACACATGATATAATTAATTTTTCGCATTTCCAATTTGTGTTTTAGAGGTATGACTTTTAAAAAAGTTATTTTACAAATTGTTTTCTTCTGCAGAAAATTAACATGAAAATATTGACAG
This sequence comes from Maratus speciosus, assembly GCA_963932465.1. NCBI lineage: Eukaryota > Metazoa > Arthropoda > Arachnida > Araneae > Salticidae > Maratus > Maratus speciosus. The sequence goes on along the minus strand of OZ010799.1, from coordinate 217,009,712 downwards.
ATTGACAAAGAAAATTTTTTTATCCTCGAAAACATTTTTTTTATTTATTAAGAAGATATTTTTTATTTATTACGCATGAAACAAACTTTACTTAAAAAAAGGGGGGTGGTATTATTACCATTAAATTTATTTTTACACATTTTAAAAATTTAAGCAGTGTTTTATCTAATAAACTTCCGTTTTCAAATGAATTTTTTTGAAACTGATAAAAAAGAAATGGTAAAATGCATTGGAAAATTATTCAAATAGAAAATTTTAATTACAGACTGACTCATAAAACTATTCCGCCTGAAAGTTAGGACTGCAAATAAACAGTAAAATCAGCTGCTGAAGATCGTCTGCGTCGGATTATATGACCGCAACCGCAGGGTAAACAGAGAACTTTTTGTCATACACGCGGGAAAAGAAAATGACCAAGCCTACAATGTCAGCTTTTGTTTTTGCTTTTTTAAATGTAAGAGAAAGACGTCTGCCATTTTCGGGCAAAAATACTCGGATATTATTAATTTACAGCAAAAAAAGGTAAGTCTTATTTAATTTAAATTTTTTATTTCTGTTTGTATATTACGATTATGAATTAAATAGATTTATGTTATACATATAGAAAGTGACTGATCTGGAATTGTCTTGAAGCGAAATTTTCCTAATCGACACTGTTTTGTAAAATGTGTTAATCGGCCATCGCTCAAAAAAAAAAAAAAAAAAAAAAAAAAAAAAAAAAAGAAAAGAAATTCATGTCTACATTCATAGTGGGATGAATATAAACATTAATTTGCAGTTACTTGAGATTGAGACAGTGATGTGGAATTTTTTTCGGCTTCTTATTTTTTTTTTCTGATTACTAACACTCATATAACAGTATTTATCGTCATTATTGTTTTGGAGTTAAATATTATATTCGAATAGTATGATATTACGAAACTGTTTCAGTTTAGAAATTAACATTATAGTGGGAAAATGTCTTTTTACTTATTATAATAGCGTAACTTTTGAAAGATTTTTTTTTTTTTTTTTTTTTTTTTTTTTTTGCTAATAATATTTTAAATTATTATTTAAAATCCTGAATCTTCATACCAATGTTTTTAGATTTAACATTTGCCAAAATTATAAAATAATAGGAATTCCTTATAACATATGAAAAGATTTTTGAGAAATTGCTAAATCTAATAATGCATTTAATTCATCTATTGCAGTTAGTTGTTGTTTAATAGTACAATTAAAAATACTAATTATTATTTTTAGTGTTTTTCAAATTGGTATATTTATTTATTTATTTTTAATTGTATGTAAGCATTTTTTTTCTATTTGCGATTTTAATCAAATATTTAATTATAGACATTCAGAATCAGTTATTAAATTTTCTTCGATTGTAAACTCATTTTCTACGTTTTCGATACACATAAATATTAGCATTAAAGGTGTATTCTAAAAAATATTTTTCCACCTTCAACAGCTCGATATTTTCTGAGACATTTTCAGACTCATTTTTAAAAGTAAAAACATGAAACTTGCTGAGGTGATTTTTGAAGAGATGTTTAAGAGGCCGTGTGATTTCATTTTCCCCTCAATTCATTAGAATTTAAGTTTTAAATAATTATTTTCTCAGTAAGACCTTTTTTTTTTTTTCATTCCCAGATCTTCCGCTGTGAAAAATTCGGTTCAAAACGCCTACTTTGACAGCATTTTTTGTAATATTTTCTGCAATTATCAAAAAATCGAGAAGCACGGCACATTAGGTAGTTTCTAAATAAGAGAATTTTTCAGTTTGATGCGTTTGAGAACAAAAAGGAATTAAAAAATGAAACAGATAATAAGCAGTTTGGATTGAAATACACCCTTAAAAAATAAAATATTATATTTAAGCATTGAAATAAAGTGTTTTTCATGCCTGATAGGAAGCTTATAGATTAAACTGCTTTAGTATATATGTTTTAAAGTTCATTATTTTACTTTTATATTTCCTTTCAATCATTTATTTTACTTTTATATTTCCTTTTTAACACCTTTCAACAAAGTTGAAAAGTGTTTATGACTTTGGTTTACCTAGCCGTCTGTCCGCTCTCTAACTCTCGTAAATATACTCGGATTGGTCTGAAATTTTTAGATGTTATTGACCTTTACCATAGCACGGTCCCTATGTGTAACGACGTTTGTAGCATGTTTAGTTCATTTACAGGTACAGTCAAAAGTATTCCGTTACATTACGGCCTCTGGGAAAAAATCGTTTCAAAGGTTTTTTCATGATTTTACACGTTTTCATACAGGAAAAAATTGATATGCATTTATGAAACGTACTAAAATATGCATTCTGAAGAATACGAGATGCAAAGAATAGTTATTGTTCATTTACAGGGCTAAAAAGAAATTCCAGTACATAATGATATAGCGGTGGAGGGAATTGTTTGAAGCGTACTTTAATTATGTTAATCTATTTCATATATAATGAAAATGATATACGTCGCTGAGGTTTACATACTATAAATTTTTCATGTAGAATATGAAGTGTATATAGCATTTACAGGCACACACAATATAGTTCAGATACTATATTGTATCCGAAGTACTGTTCATTTGTGATGATTGCTGGAAATGCATTTTTAATTATGATATGCGCTTTTATGATTCACTATATTTATGCATAGTATATGGTGTATATAAATGCTATAATTCATATACAGGGCTACACAAAAGTATTCGCCAGGATTACTGGGTATGAGCGGAAGTTACTTAAAGGTGGTTTTTAAATGAGTTGTGCATTTTTACGCTGAACTGAATTTAATTTACTGTTGTATAATATAGATAAAATGGTATACAGGGTCATGCAAAGAATTGGATACATGGCCGTCTATAAATTATAACTTCTGGAAATGTGATTTCAGCTGTTTTAAGTGTGTGTTAGTTTGAATTAAATTTTAACTAAACGGTGGCGTGTAATGAAGGTTCTAGGTCAACTACAGGGTTGTACAAAAGTATTAAAGTATGTTTCCATATATTAGTATAAATTGCTGAAAGAGAGTTTCAACCTGTTATGCGTTTTCTTGCTAAACTAAATTATCCCATTATATAATATATATATGAACCTACAGATCAAATACAGGGCTGTTCAAAAGATTTGGAAAACCTATTTAGCTATGGCCAGTAACTGCGGAAATGAGTTTTTCAAATGTTTTATGCGTTTTCTAAAATGTTTACTTAGTTCTCTTATTTACCTTATTTCCCTAAATAACGAAGTTTTTTAAAGCATTCGGGAAGTGTTGGAAAGTGTTTTATAATCTATGCTTAACGCATGATTTTTCTTATTTGTTTTTTCTATTTTCCAGATCAGTCTTTTCCTATAGAACATACCAAATCTATTTAAGCTCATATTCACAAAATACAATTTACGCGGAAATAAAAAATTTAAATAAATATGGCTTACGTCGTATTTAATAAAGCAAAGATTAATCACAACCACAACACCTTAAAATCTTATACATTCTTAATATCAAGCTTGAACTCAAGATCAAGCTTAGAACTTAATAAAAAAAGATGTCAGTTGACAAACATTGTTTTTTAAGTGGAAAAATTAAAACTATTTTAGAAGAATAGGACTCCAAAATAGCTATATTTTGCTAAAAAGTACGGTAAAAAGATACGAATTTATATCTCAAACAAAACTTTATTTTAAAATTGTCCATTTTAAAATTCATCACAATATTAATACTTGGAATTTTTTCCACAAAGAAATATTCGGTTTGCATACAATATTTCAAATGAAATTCAAATTTCAAATAAATTGCTTAAAAGGCGCAAAGGCCAACATAGTGAAAAATATCCACGCCGGGACTCGATCCCGGGTCATCAGTATAGCGCACTCACATTCTACCGACTAAACCACATGGAACGATACCCAGCCTGGAAATTTTCTCCCTATTACATGTTGACAAGTCTACAAGCGTAGCACAAGATGGAATATTTATCGTGAGCCACCGTCATGGGGCAAACACGAAACTTAATTAAATCCAGCATCGATTGAAACTATATTAATACTTGGAAAATTTTCCAGAGAGAAACATTTGCCTTGCATACAGTATTTCAAATGAAAATCAAATTTCAAATTAAAATTGCCTTTTACACTATTAATTTGAAATTTGATTTTCATTTGAAATATTGTATGCAAGGCGAATGGTTCTCTCAGAAAAAAATTTCCAAGTATTAATATAGTTTCAATCGATGCTGGATTTAATTAAGTTTCGTGTTTGCGCCATGTCGGTGGCTGACGATAAATATTGCATCTTGTGCTGCGTTTGTAGCCTTGCCAACATGTAATAGTGAGAAATTTTCCAGGCTGGGTATCGTTCCGTGTGGTTTAGTCGGTAGAATGTAAGTGCGCTATACTGATGGCCCGGGTTCGAGTTCCAGCATGGAATCTTTTTCACTAGTTCGCCTTTGCGCCTTTTAAGCAATTAATTTGAAATTTGATTTTCATTTGAAATCATCACAGAGTTTATGACAAGTTCGTCACAAATGACACATATTTCACAAATTGGTCACAGTGTGACTTCAAAACATTGTCACTTTCGTCACAGGTTCGTCACAAAGTTAATGCCAAAATAGTCACAAATGACACACTTTTCACAAATTAGTCACACCGTGACTTCACAGAGTGGTCACAATGTGACGTCACAAACGACCTCTAAAACGACCATAACGACCTCGCATTCTAGTCACTGTGACGTCACATCCACGTCACGTGACGTCACATCGACGGTCACAAAGTCACAGTGTGACTTCACAACGACGTCGCCGTGACGTCACCATGCCTTACGGGTATTAGCCAATAAAAATTCAGACTCGATTGCTATATTTTTGCATTTTTGAAATCGACGTCATTCTAATCAGAAAATGCACATTTTTCATATATTTATGTAAAAACTTTAACTAAGCATGTTTTAAAATGACCTTAGAAGTACTTTAGTTGAATGTTAAAAAATCTATTTTAATGAAGTCGTTTCAATATCAAGAATCAAATAAGGAAAATGATAATACTAAAAAAAAAAAAAAAAATCGTTTGCTAGATATGACGTCAATGTCATCAATATAATTTCAAACTGGCTCTAAAAACTGGATCTTACAATTTATTCCCTATTTCTTTGTAATCTTTAATTATATCATTTAGATAAATGTTTTAATACCTGAAATGCAGTGATAACATTCTACGATTTGTATCGAATACGGTTATATAAAATACGATTTTTGTACGATTTATATTAAATAAAAATTATAGCTACTATTTTTTAGGGTAAGCTTTTTTTCTTTTTTAAACAAAATTTCATGACTGACAGACTTTTCTGTTAGACGTTGAAATAATAGGATGCATGATGTTTAGAGATCAAATTGCAGTAAAAGCGTAATTTATGGTACGGTTAGGTTGTTGCCACCAACAATATGGTGCTAGGCGTTACTCATAGACGCTACTCTTTTCTTCATAATATTGCATTAATAGCAAACGGATACATCTTTCTGAATTGGGTTCCAGGTATATTTAAAAATATATCCGTGATTGAAAATTAATTTAAAATGGATAAACAATCCGTCAATTGAGATAAGCTTTTCAAAAAAAAATTACTGAAAGTACTTTTTGTATTCTATTAGATTTTGGAATAATCAAATGTGCGATGTTTAAAGGTCAAATTGCAGTAAAAGTTAAATTTATGGTTGGGTTAGGTTATTGCCACCAACAATATGATGCTAGAGTTACTCATAGTTCATCAATGTCTTTACTTTATAATATTGCATTAAGAGGAAACAGGTATATCTTTCGTAATTGGGCTGCATGTAGGGATGAGATTTCCACGTTTTTACACACCGGTATATCCTTAAAGAAAATGTTGCTCTCTTAAATCAAGAGAGTGTCCCGATTAAATGAAATATCATTTACTCTAACAAAATACTGGTGTGAAAAAATGCGGAAATCTTATCCCTGGCTGCATGCAAATCAAAAATATCCATGATTGAAAATTACTTTAAAATCCATTCACATGAAAAAAAGGAGATACAATTTTCAAATAAATTTCATTTGACAGAAGCTTTTTCTATTCGACAGTGTGAAAGACGAAATTGTATGATGATAAGTTAAAATTTTTAGTAAAGGCAAAATTTATGGGTTAGGTCATTGCCATCATCAGTATAATGTCACAATTGGCATTGTGTTTGTAGTTTTATATATATATATATATATATATATATATATATATATATATATATATTCTGAAGATGACTCAGTGAAAGAGTCGAAACATGTAATTTTTAATATTTTTAATGTTTTTTATTATTTAAATGACGCTTTTTAAGCAAATAATTGTACTTTAATATATGTTATGACATTTGTTTGGAATATACATTATTATGGTATAGTTAATAGTAGACGCAATTAAAACTATTTTACTTATATTTTTTATCGGTCTTTTAACGATTCGTGGACGGTAATGCACCAATCTCAGTTATCGTCACTGCCGTATTATTTCATTTTAATGTATTTTACCCGGGTGGACCATTATTATTGACACGAGCGAAGCCGGGTAGATCTGCTAGTATGCTAAATGAAAAGTATCTATTAGAGCTTCCAATAAGAAAATTGGTTTTCACTTATGATTTGTTTATGATCTCTAACCTGCATAGCCAGGATTGGATCCCCTTGTCTTATTAAGGGGGTCCGGAGCTAAAAATTCTCAAAAATGGAATTTTTTATTTATTGGCTTAAAAAAAATACCGAATTTTTAGCGTTAAATATCGCAAACCGCATGCTTTTATCTTCATTAGATCCAGATGTATAACACCTTTTGCCTTGAGAAGCGATGCATCAGCTGCCCTCTGGCGAGAACTTTAATTTTATCTATCTCGGAATAAATTTTTTCACGATTTCTCAATTTTAAAAGAATATATCTAAAGTTCCCTGCAAGATATAAGCATGAAATTTTCAAGAGAAATTTTATGCTGTATTTCCAACAAATTGTCTTCAGGATTTTTAATTTTGAGGGATAATTGTAAAAATATGCTAATTAATGCAAAACTCAATCATAAAAAAACTTCATTTTTTAATTAATTTTTTTTTATAAAATTCATAATCAATATTTTAACCCTCTAAATGTTTGGGGCGTAATATTCCGTTCACTAAGCTCCAGGTTTCACAGCAATACAAGCAATATTTAAGATAATATAATTCTGTAGATTTAATGAATTTTAAATGCATTGAAGATTGATTAATACTCTCAAGGATTACATTCATATTTGTAATTGAGTTTTTTTATAATGTTGAAAGAATCACATTTTCTTAGCATTTAAAACAAAATGCAAAGAAAACAACATAACAACTTTACCAATTTGAAAGACGCTCGGAGGGTTTTAAGGAATCTTGAAGATAAATTAAAATAACATATTTTCTGTACACAAAAGTGTAAAAATTTTTGTAAATCGAGTAAGTACTTCCAGAGTTATATCAAAAATTAAATGTTTAAAATTTTTTAATTTAATTTTTTTAAATATTTAAAAATGTTCAGGTTTTTTTACACGCAGTATACTTGTTATATTAAAACGTATTTCAGAAAAAAAAATCATAGCAAAATCTCCATAAATAAATAAAAAAAAAAAAATAGAATTTTGTGCCCCGGATTCCCTTAAACCTGCAATGCATAGCGCATCCTTTTCGCACACTATAAATTTCACGTTAAATTAGGGCATCCAATATGAAACTTGCGATTACAAAAAGGTCAGATTACCATCAGGTCAGTCTTCCAACAGTAAATTTTAATACAAATTTTCTTCTTACATAAACGGCATACTTATGAAAAATTACTGTCATGAATAACACAAAAAATTCTATTGTTTTTTACTTGTTGAAGTTCGCCCCGTTGGTAATCTGGCCCATTTGTAATCAATCACAAGTTTCATATTTCATGACTTCATATATTGTTCATATTATAATATAGCCATTTGACACACTATAGTTCTAGCTTAATGCTGTTCTCAACTGCTCTGTTCAACAAGCGCAAAACCTTTTGACACATTAACAAATTTATTTTTTAACGAAAAGATATAAAAATAGAAGACCTGAATATGGAAGCGACTTGGAATCAAACTTTCGTTTCCATTTTTTGCTAAATAAATTACCTAGTGAGTTATAAGCGATTTTGATCATTTGACAAACACGTTTCACGCTCTTGAGTGGTTATTCTTCTTTCGCGCGAAAATTCGGTTCAAAACGCCCACTTGGACACTATTTTCTTAAAAATCTATTGCGTTTGCAAAAAAAAAAAAAAAAAAGAAAAAGAAAAAAAAACAAAAAAAAAAACCCGGAAAAAACAGAGTTCGATGACATAGATTCTGAAAAACAACACCTGATAGTTTCATGTATTTCCGAACAATAAATTAAAACATGTCATAAAATTGCCCTTTTGGATTTGAGAACAGCCTTAAATTATGAAGAAAATTTGACATGTGATTTTTTAAATATTTTTCTTGTTCACTATATCGTCATTATATATTTTGTTCGGGGGGGGGGGGGTAATAAAAATCAGCTATTGTAGGATTAAAAATGATTCATAATGATGTGAAATGATATATGCTTGTTTAAATAACCGCTAAACCAGGGGTGCAAACTGTGGACCACCGGATACCACAATTTTCTTTTTTAAGAAACTAGGGGACTCTGCCCCCTACGAGCTGCGCTCGTCAACCCCGTTCAGACACCGCAGACCCTAACAGCACGCTAATTTGATCGGCTTTAAAAATATTTCGGAAGACTGAATTATAATTTGAATTTGACGATTATAATCTGACGTAATTTTCACCAAACTTTAATTTCTATTTTTAATATTCACATAAAAATACTTTAGCTAGAAATGAAATATTATGATCATCTTAAAATATCAAATTAATGTCTCGCGCAATTTTTAAATTTAAACTGTTTTGCAATATTATTTTTTGTTCATTTTACGTAATAAGTGTAATGTGAAGTAAATGTGACGTAAATTCTCCTATTTAAGACTTGTAACGCATGTTAATGAATTTATTATTTTACAATATTCTTTCTCTTTTAAAATTCACTTGTAATTATAGTTTTTATGAAGTAATTTTCAATGAGTTACTGCTTTTTATATTTTCTGTTTATAATAGTCACGTGTAAAATAAATTTTTAATTGGAAGCAAACATTATTGTATGCGCTGTTTATTCAGTTGGGAACAGTTTAAATTAATACAATTTTGTAAAATTTGTAAAAAATATCTCTCTAAATGCTGAAAATTTGAATTTAAAATTGAAATAAAACCTCAAAAAATGAGTCAAATAAGAAAAATAAATGCAATCTGCACTTCGGGAACTTATAACGTATAAAATGATCTAAAAATGATTAAATTCTCATGTATAGTTTTTGCTCCAATAAAATTTTTTTAATGGAACGATTTTGTCCAACTTTAGCATTAAATATATCTTAAAATATATCTTCGATTTGAAAACTGTCTGCATCAGCGTGTTTATCAAACATTTCTCTATAATAAATCCGATTTTCATATTTTTGTATGCAACAGTTTTTTTAATATTAACGATGAAAGGCCATGCTTAAGCATTCAAATTGGATGCCGATTTGCCCGGAATATCTACGCAGATTTTCATTGGTCCATTTCCAAATCAAAACTTTTTTTTTATGTATAGAAGGATAGGCGACTTCTTGAATGGCAGAGATTCGACGCGACGATTAGATAAGGTGTTTTTTTTTTCTATAAAATTTTAGTGGTATCCGGTGGATCACAGTTTGAGACTTCTGTGCTAAAGCCTATCACTCCAACTTTTACGAATAACAAAAGCAATATCTTTGGAATGATACCCCAGGGTTGCCAGATTGGCCTTTAATTAAAAAATTTCGATTTCATACCGGAAAGTCTGAAAGAAGAACTTTTATTTTAGGTAAACACGATATGTCTGTCATTAAATAAAACAAGTTGGAAATTGCTCGTCCAACGTGGCAAATGAGGTGCATTCGTACTATAAGTAGTTTTATAAATATTTTTTGCACCATATATTGTACTGAATGTATATTTTAGTGCACTTCATAAGTGCATATCAATTTCATGTTGTTCGAAATGCCGAAACATCACTAAAGTGCACTTGAAATATTTTTTTTCCATCGGCCGTAATATAACGGCAAAATTTTGGCTCTCCCTGTAATTGAACTATACGTCCGATTTTCATAAACTTTGAAATGACTCGACAAAATTTTGCAGCAATTATATATTTAAAATTTCAGACCATTCGGAAGGCGGTAACATCATTAAAATGCACTTGCAATAATTTATTCCCATTGGCCGTAATGTAACGGAAAACTTTTGACTGTCCCTGTCATTAAACTATACATCCGATTTTCATAAAATTTGAAATGACTCGATAAAATATTGCAAGAATTATATATTTAAAATTTCAGACCATTCGGTTGAGAAGTTTTTGCTCTGTTATATGCGGACAGACGGACAGACAGACGGATTGAACGACGACTATAGGTGCTATGTAATTATATATTTACGAACGCACCTAAAAAAAGAATATTATCGGGATTTTCTGGTATGAATATGAAATTTCGGAATTAAAAAAAGGCCAAATCGGCAACCCTGTGATAGCTGTCACTTTTTCTGATTAGTAAAGTTTAATCGACTTATCTACGGAATGTCTGTCACATTTGTCTGCGTAGTTGCGCATAATAAACCATTCTTTTTGCCCAACTAATTTATGCTACCCTGTATTTTTACTTTCTAATATCTTCAATAGAAGAAACTATTGCAATATCTATTTTTTTCGACTTCCGTTTTTCGACGGATTTATATGTTTTAGGGGTCAGAGATCCCCAAAAACATGTTTATACAAAATGTCTGTCTGCCAATCCGTGTGTCCGCCTGCCCGTGTGTCGCCAATGTCGCTAATCATCGAAAAGTGTATGAAGTTATGCATAGAATTGAACCAAATTTTTTGTGTATCTTTTTGACTGTGTCAAGCATGTCCTCCTTCAATTCAGAAAAATTCCACCGGGAGGTGGCGCAGTAATAGCGGTTTTTGTGCCATTTTCATTATTGTACCATCGAAAAGTGTATGAAGTTATGCATAGAATTGAACAGAATTGTTTGTCTGTGTTTTTGGCTATTGCCAGCCGGTCCTCCTTGAAATTGGGTATATTCCGCAAGAAAGGGGCGCTACAATAGCGATTTTTGTATAATTTTTTCGATTTTTCGTTGTTCTATTTTCCATTGGTGGCTCCTGCAGCGACGGAAACTCGCCTCCTGATAAGCCGGCAATCCGCAAATAGTTGACAACAGAATAAGGAAAAACTATTGATTTTAATAAATATCATGATCTAGATTAACTCATTTATACTCCGATTAATCGACTGAAGTAGAAATTTAAGATGAAAATCAAAGTTGGTATAGTTTTGACTAATAATATTGAAGTATTAACATGTGTAACTAATTTTGAAATATTAAGATGTATGAGATAGAAGAAAGTTTTGGGATTGGCACATCCAAGTAGTTAATTGTTGAAATTAATGCATTTATGTCAAAGTACATATAATAGAGTGAATATTAAGAATTAATAAACTTTATGTCGTCTTATGCAAAAAAAAAAAAAAAAAAAAAAAAAAAAAATTACTGACTCAGAGCTGTCAAATCTTCTGAGTTTTGAACACTATTTTCTAAATTTTATCTTCCTTTGTCTTATTAACTCGGAAAGTTTCTCCGGTTAAAGATAAAATTATTATTCTAAAATTTAGTAATCGACAATCTTGAGTGCTGGCATCTCTGCTAATGGTTAAAATAAAAATTCCTCGGATTTAAATCAGTTTTCAACATCCTGGATAAATAAACAAAGTACCGATCGACTAGGTCCTATAAATTAAGTAAAATATATCTATTTCTGTCTGGAATACAGATGGTATCTTGCCTTGCTTTTCAGATCCTTTTTAGCTTAAACGGTTGAATTCTCCCATTTCTCATTTAGATTTACCTTCTTGATTAGCCATGGAAACATAAGACTTATTGATATCCGGGAGCTGTGAGTATTTATTTTCAGATGTTCTTTTCATGAAGAAAAATAGAAAGGTAGCTTTTTATTTCACAGGCTAACAAAGCCTGAGAGCTTATGTGCCCGCAGGTTCTGTATGTATGTATGAATGTACGTACATACGTACGTAACACGACAACTCTTGATAGAAATATCCGATTTGCTTCAAAAAAATTTTCTAGGTTCATTCTCATAAGGAGCTTCCTTGATTAATTTTGGGGGCTCATTGGTTAAGTATAAAGAGGTACGGGGTGCTAATCCCCCCCCCCCTTAACGTACATAAATGGGTTTTTCATGCAGAATTATCAGATTTGCTTCAGTTTTGATATACCGGTTAATTCTGATAAGGCGCTTCCCTGATTGGATTTGGAGGTTCATTGTTTAAGTATAGAGGGGGGGGGCGATCGGGGGGGATACCCCTTAATTTAGATAAATGGGTTTTCTTATCCGATTTGCTTCAAATTTGGTATAACGGTTTATTATGATAAGGCGCTTCCCTGATTAGATTTAGAGGTTCATTTGTTAAGTATAAAGGGGGAACGGGGGGCTAATACCCCTTAATTTAGATAAATTTGTTTTTTTTTTATCCGATTTGCTTCAAATTTGGTATACTGGTTTATTCTGATAAGACTTCACTGATGAGATTTGGAGGCTCATTGGTTAAGTATAAAGATGTAAAACAGGGGGGGGGGGTAATTCCCCTTTTAATTTATTTTTCGAAAGGCATTATTCTTTCAAGTAAGAGCATAATATACAATTAGTGTGAATAGACTGTGAGCTCAATGCCATCAGTTTAACTGGGCACTTTACTTTTTTATTTATTTCACATTCCTATATTTTTTAAAATGCGCGTGTAAATAAATGTGAGAAAACTGCATAATGCTGAGAATTTAAACGATCGTGGTTTTAATTGATTACTAAGTAAAATGCTTATAAATTAAGCATATACAGTATAATCTCGCTAATGTGTCTCCACTTAAGACGTATTTCCTGTTAATTAGGACAGTTAATTTTTACTCCCTTGATTGCCAATTAACCCTTTGCGGTAGAGTGCCGGCAAATTGTCGCCCAAGCTTTATATACATGACTCTATTTTTATATTCTATTTGCATCACTATATTTTTAAAGTGAAATTTTTAGTAAATTTTTTTATGCAGCAGTTTTTAAAGTACAACTAAAAATGTCTGTTAAAAGAAAGTGGTGCCAACCGAATAAATTCGTGTAAGATGATTGTGCCTGGTAGGAGTATTTCGATCGTAAAGGGTTAATATTAAAGACATCTCTTAAGGTACGTGCCTACCTTCGGGGCACTTTTTTTTAAATATGAAATTTTTATCAAATACACATGCTTTTAGTTAAAACAGGGAATAAAACTTTAAATTCAAATAAATTTTTAATAGAATTTCAATTAATTTTTCATATGTAGCCAATATTTAGTAAAATTTTAGCAAAGAATTGCGTTTATGCCAAACCTTCTATAACAAAATCTGTTCAATATATTTCACTTTTCTTTTTCAGCAATATATTAGTAAACCACTTACGTGTGTTATGAAGCAAAAGATTTGCATTACCTCTTAAATTTACTAATTTATACCAAATTTTGTATACAAAACATGATTTTCTATTTTTAAAAATGTGTATTTTTCAATAAAAAGGCTCTTAAATTAATATATACGTACTTAAAAGCTGAATTTTGCTTCATAATATACTAATAGATGTGCAAAATCATGTGACCAAATTTTATTTTACTATCTTAAAAACTTTATAAGAAATGAGGTTTCTTGTAGACGTAAACAATGAAAAACGCATTTTTAAGATTTTAATATAGCACAGAAACTTATGTAATAAAGGTTTATATTTTGGGCTATAACTTTGCCTCTAATTGTCGCTGAACTAAACGTAAGGCATTTTTGGAATCCAAAATGTTTGAACTAATGTTCCCAAATGTTTAAAATTATAAACACAAAAACGAAAATTTTCGCAAAAACGGCGATTGGAGGGTAGGCACATACCTTAAAGCGCACTATTCATTAAACTTTTATAGTGTATCTTACTAATAGAATTTAATTACTTTCAAATTTATTTGTTCTTAAATTCTGGTGACATTGTATCATTTCACCATTTTAGCAACATAATTAAGGAGACCGGGTAAGCTCTATCTCGGGCATGTTAAAATACACCAACTTTAGGTACCTTTTTCTCAGAAATGGTGAAAGATAGAGGTCTAGATTTTTTAGAGTAGTTTGATTAATATATTTTATGTATTTTAACAGACCATTTTCTTTCTACGTGAAACTGAAAATTAATTATTAATTATTTATTGAAAGACATTTTTAAATTAGCATTTTTGGTAAGATTTCGCTGCCTAAAATAAATAATTCTCAACAAATCATTAAATCTCTGTGTTAAAGTATACACTATAACATAATATATTTAGAAAAATCTGTGTTATTAAATTAGATATATATTTAAAAAGAGGAACACAAACCTGAAAATTTGAAGTTTTGAGAAAAAGTCAATTAAAGTTGTGAAGCAGTGTTGGCAGCAGGCTACTTTTTTTAAATTCTGATTTCTTGATTGGCACCAATTTTTAAAAATAGTAAAGTTCGCCTTATTTAATAACATTTTAAGTAGGGCGAAAACAATGGAAATTTACCACTTCAGAAAAATGGTGCCAATCAAGAAATCTGAATTAAAAAAAAGTAGCCCACTGCTGTGAAGTGCTCTTAGAAAGAATGAAAAAATCCAACCCTTTTTTTTATATATAAATCGTTGAAAAGATAAAAGTTTAAACTATTTAATGATATAAAAAAGTAAACATCGATTTTTTGGTTGAATTTCGCTTACCCGATTCCCTTAAAATGCCTTATAAAAGGTTAAATTTTATTATCATCGTATTCTATGAAATCTATTTATTAAAAAACTGAATTCAATCTACTCAACGAAAGCGATAATTTTAAAGCATTAAAAAGTTTACATAGACTAATGCGGAGTTCGTTTGGAGAGTACAAACGCACTAACGAGAGTTCAGTGTACTGTAAAATTTGTCTATAATGTTATTGATGGCAAAGCCAATATAAAAAAATCGAAAAGCCTCCATTTATTAGTAAAGTGTTGCTACGAAAACACGCCAATGTAGTCATTAGTCTCTCAATATTGTCTTCTTTCAGAATATAAATGAATTTTTTAAATAAGGATCGTGTGCATATAAAAATTGCCCCATTTTTGTTTTAAATGGCAACACCCACTTTTGATTCCATATTTGAGTTCCTTTATATCCTAACACCGGAAAAGTACATAATTTATTTAATGGACAGAGATGAGAATTCTCCGTTCCAAATGTTTGATTTTCACCACTAAATTTGTATAGTATTCCTTGCTTTATTAAATCTCAGAAATTCCGTCATTGAATAAGGCGAGAAATATCCTGTAGCAAGTAGTCATTTAGGACGAAGAATGCTCATCCCTTAACCCGGGAGGAGTCGCGTGTGATATGACATACACCGGGTGCGTACGGTTTTTGCAATTGTCACCACTATTTTTCGAAAAGTAATCTTTGACGCATAATTTGTAACAAATGTCTCCCACTAAATAAGGTTACGATTATTATTTGCATTTATTGGTGATAAACTATAAACCTCTCACACCCTATTTATGCGCGGCTTCCCCAGGGTTAACGGAGTTAGAAAAGATCGAAGTTTGAGGATGCCGATGTCAAATTTACCTGAGAAACTTTAATTTCTCAAAATATAATCCAATTTAAAATTTCCGTTTTCAGTGAGATACATTAAATGGACCCAAACATTTTCTAAGCGATTTATTCAGTCAAAAGCATATTTTCCATTCAGAAAATCATTAATAATTTAGGATTTCAAAATTAAGAATTATTAGATACATCAGTTTTCGTATAAATAGAATGAGCATCGTCCAACGCTGTAACTTTAAAGTTCCTTCTGATCATTAATTTTCTAGATGCATAAAAACTTTACTTTTCAAAGGTTTAACACGTTCAAGCAGTGTTGCCAGATTGGGGACTTATTTGTCACCAGATTGGTGATTGTCACCGCTTTTTTGAAATAGAAATATTCGCCTTATTTAAAAATAGATTAAAAGTTCTGAAAAGTAAGGCGAATAATACTATTTTTAAAAAGTGGTGACAGTCAAATAATCTGAATTAAAAAAGTCCGCAATCTGGCAACACTGCGTTCACGCCGGCGGCAGTGGGTCACACTCGGCTGTCTCAGAGCTGCCAAGTCTCCGGCTTTTTGGATACCAGTAATTTAATACAGAAAATATTGTTTTATTTAATTAGAACAATTTGGTGATTTAAAGGAACAACATTTTCTCTAAAGTAATAGTGGTGTGCAAAAAGCCGGAGACTTCACAACTCTGAGACAGTCGACTGTGAGCCACCGCGCCGGTGTGAACGTGTTAAAAGGCTCTATTCGCTACGGTTCAATTACGTATCGCAAAATCGAAATTAGCAACTCTCTTTAAGAAATTTAGGGAAATAATTCGAATAAAAAAAAGCCGAATAAAAAAGTCCAAAAGTTATTTAACCTTTTAGGTGCAAGCAGTTCTGTTTCTGTAATGTTGCTATCACGCCGGGATTTTCGAAATTTTTTATTTCAAAATAAGGAAAAACAATTTTGCAGCACTTTTCAACCAAAGATATAAAAGTAAAGTTTAAATAAAAGTTACCGTTGAAAATTTTTATTAAAATTAGGTGGGACATAATTTATTCCACCGCCCCTCAAGGGTTAATAAATTTTCTTTTTTAAGTATATGGAGATTCAATAAAAAGTGCATAAACTATACCTTTTTCTGGAGAGCCTTGAAGTAAAATATAGTGTCAAAAGTGGGTGTTACCATTACCGGTAGAATTTTTTGAATAAAAAACTGTTAGGAAAAAGCGGCATGAGTGCCTCTAAACCCCTAAGCTGGCAGCGCCACTGCATTATTGACAGTTTCACATAAAAAACGAATTAGTCTTTTTAGGGGGTTGGGGGGGTGGCGGTTGCTACCCATTAATATCTATACGAAATCTCCGGCAAGCTGTGTTCAATTGCTCGTTTTATAATTCTACTATTTGCGAATAACAGTCTTCGCCACACTTAATCACCAAATTTGGATTAAGTAAGACGACACACTGTCTAAGGATTGAGGAAATACAGACAATTTCATATTTATAGTTTATATTATCGTTATAAAATTTACTTCGGTTTTATTTACTGTTTATTGAGATACATTTACCAGATAATTTTCAGTATTCCGTTAAAAAATGTGGTATAACCATGGAATTATACTTGTTAAGACAAAAACCTGCTTAAAACGAAATTTTACCCAGCCCCATGCGATACTATCTTAACAAGTTTGATTGCATAATAGATGTGTTACCAACTATGATAAAAACCTGCTTAAAGCGGAATTTTTCCGTTTTCTTATGTTCTACCTTAGAAATTTTTACTGTATCTCAGCCACCTCCGAAATAAATCTAGATACGCCGCTGAAATCTTGTCTATTTGCAGAATTTTCAGCGATTAAACAACGCGAAAATAACTTTACGAAATTAGTGGAATCCAGACACCAGTGGAAGTCTGAATTCCACTAATTTCGTAAAGTTGTTTTCGCGTTGTTTAACTGCTGAGGGAGCCTGCATTCCACTAATTTCGTAAAGTTATTTTCGCGTTTATTAATCGCTGAAAATTCTGCAAATAGACAAGATTTCAGTGGCGTATCTAGACTTATCATTTCAAAGGTGGCTGAGATACAGTAAAAATTTCTAAGACAGAACATAAGAAAATGGAAAATTTCCGCTTTAAACAGGTTTTTATCATAGTAGTTAAAGCATCTATTATACAGTCAAACTTGTTAAGATAGAATCGCATGACGCTGGGTAGAATTTCGTTTTAAGCAGGTTTTTGTCTTAACAAGTATAAATCCATGGTTATACCACATTTTTTAACGGAATACTGAAAATTATCCGCTAAATGCATCTGAATAAACAGTAAATAAAACCGAAGTAAATCTCTGTATAACGGAAACGTAGCTGAAATGGAAAATTTCAAGGTCTTTGCGAAATAACACACTTTCTAAGATTAAAACCTGTTTAAAATGAAATAACTTTCTGGTTCCTATAGAATTTCATCTTAGCCGGTTTCATGGCAGTTTGCTAAACTTTTGTAATTAAACTCGACATTTTCTATAAATTTCGGAGGGAACTGTAGCCCCATCAGCCCACCCCTTGCCAGTGGAGCGCCGGCCCAGTGTGCAAAGTGTGCGGCGCACACAGGCGCCGAAGTAGTAAAGGCGTCAAAGATTTCAGTTGAAGAGCAAATAGTTAAAAAAATCCTTAATTTAATAAAACTAAAATGTATTACATTTTCTTGACATCTGAATTATTTTTTGTAGATTTGCATGAGACAAACTTTCTTATAGATATTTATTTTATTATTATTGTTATTTATTTATTTCGTTTCATTCTACTTCTCCTAATAAGTGATTTAGACGTAGACCTATCCAACCTTTCAATACACAGAGGCGCACCTCATATAGATGCAAACAATGAAAGGCGCCATAATTCACATGACTGAAAATCTGCAACATTATTATCTCATTGTAATATTGGTAAAGCATTGTACAGTTTTATTACAACAGGGCTAAATTGTACCTGCTTTTGTTATTTTTAAATAGCAATCTTCTTCTTACTACAGAATTTCTGTCATAAATAAGAAGAAACTTACTATTCGGATGCATTATATCTCACAGGCATAAGCATAAATCCCCTACGACTCAGAAACTCTATTTAATAATAATTTGCAGAAATAATATAAATCACAGTAAATTTAAAATTACATTTTTCAGAGGGTCAACCTATCTCAAAAGTTTTGTAGGTGAAGGGGACAGAAACAGAAACCCTAACCACTAAATAACAAATTAATAACATAAAATAATTAACACTAAATAACGATCACTGGTAACAATTAAAAGAACCCCATTCAGATATTATTGATTTTAAAGGCATTCTTTAAAGTGGATTTTTAATTTTAAAAATAGCCAGTAAGAGGAAAGATTCGAATAGGCGCCAAGAAAATTTTCAAAGGGAGCCGCCATAGTTCTGTGGGAGGCGCATTGGACAGACTTGAATTAGAGAACGGAATTTCCAGGCCGTTGCTCTGCATAGGCGTAACCAGGGGGGGTGCCCTGGGTGCCCGGGCACCCCCCTCCCCCCGCTTGCGCAGACTTAAGCCACAATTATTTTTAAAAAATCGAAATCTACAAAAGAAGAAAGAAGAAGAAGTGAAAGCAGAGTTCAATTAGTTTAGCAAATTTAGTTTAGTTCAGAAAACTAACAGCCTAAGATTTGAACCGTGATAAAAGAAAAAAACCCACGTTCTTTTATTTTTATTATTATGTTGTTTATATTTTTTAAAAGTAGAATATTTACAAGAATCTGTATTAGTCATAGTAAGTCAAAAAGATAGTTTTATAATCCCACTTTGAAGTCTTTTGTTTGTGGGATATTTTTTTTTAACACCGTTCTTTCTATTGCACATTTCTGCAATTTCATGAGAAATTAACGCAAGTTCTTGACGAGGATAGAAACAAACTATTTGTCTCTTTGCTTTTGTAGTCTAAAGTCTAGAAAGAAGAAAAATAATTTAAAAGGGAATGCAGATGTGAAACACTAATTCTAAAATGCGATTAGCCGGGGGAAGGGGGGCGGTGCACAGACTCCTTTATAATCCTTTATTAGATATATTAATCCTTTGAAAATGAGAAATAATAGCACAGAAAATTCAAATTAATCTGGAGGTTGGTTGGTTGAATTTCGTGTTTCGAGATCATTTTTTGACATTCGTAAAAGGAATATGGTTGCAGTCTTTCAAGTCAATATAGTAATTGATTTCCTCTGAAAAATTTTATACGATTTTTGGAGTTTCTTCTCGTTTTGCGGCGTTCTTTTGGAACTAGGAAAAGGACCCGGTTTCAATCTTTTATCCCAGTGCAGTAAATTTTGACGAAATTCGCGATTTTACTCTGTGATCATTTTATGATATTTACAATTTTTTCCTAAAATCGTTTGATGAAATTCACGTCTTTCTACGTGATTTTTTTTGTCGAAATCCGCACTTTTCACCACTAACATTTGACAAAATTCGTGTTTTTTTACCGCGATATTTTGACGAAATTGGCATTTTTAGTACGATCCTTCGATGAAATTTCGGCCAAATAAAAAGGTGTTTTGTATGAGTAAAGAAAGATAACGTTGGAATCAGAAAAATAAGACGATTTTCTTTATTTCTCCCTCGCCCCTTTTTTTGTAACTCGACGGGGATCGATTTCAAAATGCAGTGAAAATGGAACGCTAGTCTTCCGTTAGTGTGAAGAACCACTTAACGTCTAGAGAAATGCAGAGGCATGACTACTTTGAAGAAAGAAAGCTGCTCAACTTACTATTATCATTATGGCTTTTAATTATATTTCGACTAATTATCAAAAAATAAAAAATCTGAGCCCCAGGTGCAGGGCTTAATTTGCGCCGGAGCCCAGCTCCGATACTTCTCTGTTTTTAGTAAATATTTAAATATTGGTCGGAATTCACCGGAGCTCATAAATACAGGGCTCCGGAGCCCAGTGCAATTCGTAGCTATGCATTTTTTCATAAAAATGCATAGCTACGAACTATTATTTTTTGTGTTAACACTATTTCCGAATCATAATCCTTACCCTATTTAATCGCAGAATTCTGCAATTAATTAACACTAAAACTAGGCAAAGATTACTATTCGGAAGGAGTGATAACTAAAAAGTGGAATAGTTGACGGCTAAGTATATGCTGGTAGATATTTTTAAAATTTTTATTTTGCTAAAGAAAAAAAAAATGCTTTAAATTTTTCACATAATGTACGAAATATAAATATGCAGATTGGAGTGACGCGCGGGGGGGGGGGGGTACAACTGTAGTACCGCTAGCACATAATATTAGGGCTCCGGTACTTTTTTTCTTAGAAATTAAGCCCTGCTCAGGTGCATTTGGACTTGCCATCTTTTATTCTATTAAAATTTTCTGATCTCTATCCGCGGTAGATTTTCTTAGCCATCGACAACACATGCAGAGTCTTTCATTAACATAGATATGCAAATTAGAGATAACAAACAACTTTCTTTTATTAGTTTCTCTTATTTATTTACTATTGTATTGCATTATTTTCTTTGGGATAATGAAATTTGCCCATATAATGCAGAATTCTGATACAGGCAGGTTTTATTTTCACAGACTTTACTGTGTTTCGAATTTTATTTACATATCTCCCAACTTTCCATATAATTTTAAGTAATTTAAAAATGTTTGGAACCAGAAATTTTATTTAATAAAAGAAATTAAATACGAACCCTATAGAAACAAGGCGCATTTTATTAAATAATTTTTTGGTTCAAAAAGCTTTATTTGATCTGTATAAACTCCAGTAGAATGGCATTCATGCGTTTATCTCATATTTTTTATAAAGTTTTATTTTCGGAGGTGAAGGGAGGGGTTAGGGCGCCAATTGAAATTCTGAACACAGGCGCTGGATACTGTTGGCGCGCCCCTGCCCCTTGCATACGACACTATTATCCCAGATAGCATGAACATTAGCAGCAAGTTTGATTTTTTTTCTGACATTATCTTGCAGTGACAAATTTGAATTGAGAAATTCGCAGCAAATTTCCCGCAAGATATACCAACCCCGACTTGCATGAGTAGTTTTTTGTGAAACTGATGGCAAGACTGTCTTTAATTCACGAAAGTGACGAAAGCAAAAAATCCCTCTGCTGAGAGAATAGACAATCGGCACATACGCAAAAATTGCAGAAATTTTATTCGGTTGGCACCGCTTTTTCTAAACACTATACTTTTCAAATACCAAGAAAGGCTCCTATTGAAGAGTACAAACATTATCTGAACTTATTTATGGTGATGAAAATGATACACGCACCTTCTGACGGTGTGTTCGCATCAATAGACCTGATCAGGTATATGGGGCCCTCCGAGGGGGTTGAATTTATAGTGTAACCGTTGTAAACAGATAATAGGGCGTGGAAAGATTACTACTTTGCAGTATTTTTGATTGCTTGTTTGTCGTTAATTTGCAATAAATTTGATACAACATGAATTTAACTTGCACGACAAGTTAGCTGCAAGTTCAAACTGTGGTGACTTCGGCATTTGCGTTATCTTGCTGCAGTCTTGTTATGAACTTTCACTCTTGTCATGCTGAGCTTGCTACATTTTTGCAGGTTTTCAAAGCAAGACTGCTGCAAATTTTCTGCAAATTAAAAATTTTGTCTGGGTAAGAGTATTTCTTCAAAATAGTGGCACCCAGCTTCCATGGGATGCTATGAATCTCGAATGCTGGAAATTAATGAAAATATACTATAGATGAGGAGATTATATATGCGGACGTGAGTTTCAAAACTCTCTTTATCCAGATAATAAAATTTTGGGATATTGCGAAAGATCGCGAGTCCATTGGCTTTCATTGTAAACCAAGATTTTACAATGCCAGAAATTCAAATTCAAACTAGTTTTTTTGCAGATTCTACTGTTTTTTCGGAGCAGGTTTGCCAAAGCCCAGATAGCATTTTTAATTTTCAGAAAATTTGCAGCAGTCTTGCTTTGAAAATTTGCAAAGTTGCAGCAAGCTCAGCATGAGAAGACTGCAACAAGATAACGCAAACGCCGAAGTCACCACACTTTGAACTTGTAGCTAACTTGTCGAGCAAGTTAAATTCATGCTGTATCAAATTTATTGCAAATTAACGGCAAACAAGTAATGAAAAATACTGCAATGTAGTAATCTTTTCATGCCCCACTATCTGTTTACAACTGTTACACTATAAGTTTAACCCCTTCGGAGTGGTCCATACGCCTCACCAGGTCTATTGATGCGTACACACCGCCAGAAGGCGCATGCATCGTTTACATTACCATAAACATGTTATGGCAATATTTGTACTGTACTTTTTATTACGAGCCTTTTTTTGTATTTAATAAGTGCAGCGTTTAGAAAATGCGGTGCCAACCGAATACAATTTCTGCGTGTGTGCTGATTGTCTATTCTCTCAATAGAGGGATTTTTTGCTTTCGTCACTTTCGTGAATTAAAGACAGTCTTGCCATCAGTTTCAAAAAAACTACTCATGCAAGAAGGGGATGGTTTACCTTGCGGGAAAATAGCTATGAATTTTTCAATTTAACTTTGTCACGACAAGATAACGTTAGAAAAAATCAAACTTGCTGCTAATGCCCATGCTATCTGGGAGAATAGATTATGGAGAAACACTATTTTTTAAATTTTGGATAAGGCGAGTTTTGAAACTGATGTCTTTGTATGAATAAAATACTAGAAGTCATGTATTCATATATTCATGTATGGCAGCTTCCACTATATTTTATACAATTTTTGCCTAATTCATATATTTACATTTTTTAATCATTAATTTCATATGATAAAATAAGGCAAAAATCACTGACTTGAAATTGTGATAAAAAAGTGTAAAAGTTGGCATCTACGCTGTAAGGAGAGCCCGGATTATAAGTTTTATCTTTAGATTAAACGAACAGGCCACTTTTTGTTTATTCTGAACGCATGAATTGTTCCATTTTTCATTTGCCTATTATGAATCATGGAAGCATAAAATTTTCGCTGATATCCGATAGATGCAAAATTCTGCTATTACATCTATTACGCCCTTTTATTCAATTCAACCTGCTTTTTAGGGTTTCGTTCATTTGACGAAACCCTATTTATCTCACTCCTCTGTCTGTCTGCCCGTCCGTCACACAGCCCGTTCTCAGAAACTATATATGTTGGAGACTTGAAATTTTAAATTCTTATAGGTGAACACCTCACATCAAACAAAAAATCATAAAATTTTGAAAAAGTCTTATATTTATTCCTCTGAGCTCTAACTTGTGTACTTTAAGCATTTTTTTTCTAAAACTGAGCGCCTAATTAAGTTGAAGACTTGAAATTTTGGATTCATCTAACTGAACACCACACATCAAACGACAAATCATAAAATTTTGAAAAAGTCTTAGGGGAAGTTGGCCCAAAATGATCCCCTTAGGGGAAAACTTATGTAAAATAACATAACTGTTTAAATAAACCTTTGGTCCTATGTTAATATGTTATACATTATATTTTGCATCAGAAACATGCTTTAATAATAATTTAAACACAAATTGAGTAATGAAAAAAACTGATTTTTGAAAATGTGTCCAAAGGATCATTTTATCCTCACCCAAGGGTAAAATGATCCTTCATCTAAAAATTATTGTAAATTGTATTTTATCGGCAAAATAAGGGATAGTAATTATGACAATACATAATGAAATAAAATAAGCTTTACAATAAAATAGCATACATAATTGATTTAATGTAAATTTTTAACTAAAAAAGTGTCACAAATAATTTCGAAAAAACAATAAAATGGAATATTTGAAAATTAAGATCGAAAAGTAACGCCTATTTCCTCTCCTTCCGAAAACTAGGAATATTTAAGCGCATATCCAGAGTTACCAAATCTCCGGCTTTTTGCACACCACTATTATTTTAGAGAAAAAGTTGTTCTTTTAAATTAGCCAAATGTTCGAATTAAATAAAACAATATTTTCTGTATTAAATTACTGGTACCCAAACAGCCGGAGACTTGGCAGATATGCATATCGCAAAGATACACATAATCCTAATTCGCATCTATCCCATTTTGCGCCCACTTACGACATTTGTGACACTGGATCGAACCTTTTTTTCTGCAGAGGAGGCAAACAGTTCATCGCAATAAATACACTTTTGTTCATCTTCTGAATCTGTTTCAGTATATTCCAAATATTGTTTTTTAGGCACCCTTTTCTTCTGTATAGGAATCAGTGTTGGCAACACTGATTCCCATAACAACATAGCCAGTGTTGCCAGTGGGCTACTTCTAAAAAATTTAGATTTCTTGATTGGCACCACTTTTTTGAAATAGTAAAATTCGCCTTATTTAATGACATATTAATTAAGGCGAAAACAAGAGCAATTTTACCGTTTCATAAAAGTGGTGCCAATCAAGAAATCTGAATTTAAAAAAAGGAGCCCACTGGCAACACTGATGGGAATACGTCTTTGCTTTGACTTCATGCTCTTTTCTTTGCTTGTTCTGGCTATTTCGTTTTTAGATTTATAATATTTTAATTGGATTTTCTTAGCTGCAGACTGTTTTATCTTCTCTTTCTCTTCTTTTTTTTTTCGTTTCCAAGAGCAGTTGATTTTTATAAGGACTGCTCGTTAAAATGACACTTTTCATCGATTTCCTTTTTCTCGAAGTGCTTAATTCCGTTTTCTTTGGAGACGCTAGGACAACATGTGGACTCAAAGAGAAAGGTTTGGTGCAGTCACACATTTGGCTCCCATGATGACTAGGAAGCGGTACCAAATTTTCTTCAGTCAATAAAATGGTAGTAAAACGATGCACATAATGGATCATTTTACCCGGCAACATGACCGTCCATTTTAGGTCATATAACTAGATGACGCCGAGAAACATAACAAACTTAGCATGTGCAATTCACATCTAAAAACATACTCTATAAAGTAAACCAAGTCATATTTCTGTACATGAAAAACTGTATATGTAAATAAATATGAAAGTTAGTGCTTATCTTATAGCAGATGTTATAAAAACCCCTTTTTCAAAGAATTATATTCAGACGCGTTAGACTGCGATCGTTTGAATACAGCCATTGCTTCTTCTTCACTTGACGCAACTAGTTTATGTGTTATTCTGTAGATAACGCGACCTGTCTGGAAGAAAACCTATGTGGATCGTTTTGCCCGCTAGGGTCATTTTAGGCCAACTTCCCCTATATATACACCTCTGGGCTCTAACTTGTGTACTTTAAGCTTTTTTTTTTCTAACTGAGCCACTAATTAAGCCGAAGATTTGAAATTTTGGATTCATATAACTGAACACCTCACATCAAACGACAAATCATAAATTTTGAAAAAGTCTTATATTTATCTCTCTAAACTCTAACTTGTGTAGTTTAAGCCTTTTTTTTTCTAACTGAGCCCCTAATTAAGCTGAAGACTTGAAATTTTGCATTCATATAACTGAACACCTCACATCAAACGAGAAATCATAAAATTTTGAAAAAATCTTATATTTACTCCTCTGAGCTCTAACTTGTGTACTTTAAGCTTTTTTTTTTTCTAACTGAGTCCCTAATTAAGTTGAAGACTTGAAATTTTCGATACTTATAGCTGAACACCTCACATCAAATACCAAATTATAAATTTTGAAAAAGTCTTACATTTACCCCCTCTGGGCTCTAACTTGTGTATTTTAAGCAATTTTTCTAACTCAGCATCTAATTAATTTGGAGATGTGAAATTTTGCATACTTATAGCAGAACACGTGCGATCACACGAAAAATCATAAAATTTGCAGAAAGTCTTATATTATTTACCCATCCGGGCTCCAATTTTTGTATTTTTAGCAATTTTTCTAACCTCCACCCTTTTCACCCGGGCTACACTTTTCTAACTTTTCCCGACACTCCTTTGACCACTCTTTCATATTATGCACCATAGCTGTACTTATTTTAGTCCCAATATTTGCCGCCGTGGGGCGCCTACCTATCTCGAGTGCTATGGGCCCGATCCTCTCGACTAATATATCTAGGGATAGTTTGTAAAACGGAGTTTCCTTCGGATGGAGGTTTGTTTAGAATAGAGTGCTCCGCCTGTTTTTCGAAATGTGGAAATAAAAAATTTTGCAAAAGGATGAAATAATTTGAAAGGAATATTAACCGAAATTTTTACAAGCAAAGTTGAAAAAAAAGTCTGCGCAACGATCCCTAATGTCAGCTCATTTTTACTTTACCCATTATCCAAATTTCATGAATAAAATGTATAATTTAAATAAACGGCAAATGTATAACTTCATTGAAATGGAATGTTCGAATATTAAGTGAAAAATGTTTCTTATTTAACATTTTCTGTATGCGGTGGCTTGCGGCAAAAAGACCGAGCGCGACTAATAACGTTCTGAAAAAAGCCGCGACATACTCTCGAGTTGTCGTATGTTCACCGATTACTCCGAAACTATGCAGCTGATTCATGCCATTTTTTAAAAATTACTGCCAATTGGTTCCATTTAAATTTAATCAAAATTTGTTGAGTACTCAGGGCTCGCAGTGTTCCTAAAATTTTCGCACTTTGCACGTATTTTAAACGATAATCCTTATTGTATAATTCTATTAGAAATATTAAAGGAATCTATAAAGAAGAATTTTTATTTAAAATACTGGAAGCAAAGTGTGAAAGTTTTAGGAAGACTGCGAACACTGAGTACTTCTTCAGAAATTCAAAAAACCTCCCTCCACGCACTTTTTAAAGTATAGCACATGGTTATGTTTAGCCTAATTTACTGTACAATCTTTATGCCTGGAATAAAAGCTCAATATTTCTGCATTACTTAAAAATCTATTTACTTAAATTTCTATAATATATTTTATTTGAGAAAACCTTACAAAAAGGTTTTTTAAAAATACACCTTTTTAAATCTGAAAACTTTTCACAATTGAGTTTTCCACACATTTTTCAATTATCTGCATGAAACAAAGACTATTGTTTGGGTATTTCAGTTACTTTGGTTGCCACCTATTGGCAAAACTCTGAAATTCTTTTAAATATGAAAACTGAAGGGTGGGTCAAACCTCCCCTGTGGTCAATCCTCCCCAGTCTTCCCTAATGCTATGAATGCGGATTTAGCAACATACGAAAAGTCCGCTATGCCACAAACGTTGTGATTAGTAAAAACGTTGTAGACCGTATGACAGTAGGACCATTTATGACATTTTGCTGATCACTTTGTTTTTGGTGAAAGTGGGTGTCAGAGTAAAAGTGCTTAAAGCATAAGGAAAGGCAGGCACATTTGATAAGCGGTTGGGTGTTACATTTGTTATACTAGGTTGAGCAAAAAGTTCTGTAAAATTTGTGAAAGTTGCATTTTTATGTGCAAAATAACAACAAAAGCAACAAGGACTATTCTTCAAAGTAGAGACCATCATAGTCCACGACTTTCTATGCCACAGTACTGCCAGATTCCGGATTTGCTGTAAGTACGAAGTTTGTCGCTGTAGCAGCACCTTCATTCTTATTAATCTCATCGACGGCTTCTAGAATAGTCAGACCTTTTCACCAATAATGCCGGATCAACACACGCCGGATCATACTATTCGATAGGCACTTTGGAGCCGAAATGCCTGAACTCCTATAGATATATCACTAGTACGCTTATATACGACATAAATACTGGTAACTATTGGATTAAAAATTTCCCAGAACGTTTTGCTCAACCTAATAAGTTTTGGCTGTAAGTGTGAAACATATTTGTCTCCGGATTGGATGCTTTGTATTTCAATTTGCAGTAACACCTTTTGGAAAGCATATCAGCGCATGTCTTCAAATGCGAGGGCGGTGATATAGTTGGGAACCAAATTATGCAATTTAGTAATAACTTCTCTTGCAGTCAAATCTTCACCACATATAAGCCTGTGAGTTTTGGAATACTCGGTAGTACGTTTGACTATATGTTTGTAGTCAGGCTAGTTCCATGGGTTTTTGTAGTGTAAGTCACATAGCTCATAACTGATATGCTTGTTGGTCACCGTTATTTTCGAAAAGTTTGCTTTGCCTTATTCAATTAATGAGATATCTCCGATAAAATGAGTCACATTAATCCATTCTAAAATACTGGTAGCTAAAATTCGTCACATGTGACTTACACTACAAGTACTCATGGAACTAAGCAGTCATGATAACGTTTCAACATCAAGGCCCTGGAGATACTTCGTTGTACCTCCAGGTATAATCATGACTTCGACGTTTTCCCGCAATTTTCTGTGAAGTTAAGGATCTGCATGGCCTATCCGCTTGTCCAAAATGAATGTCTCTTCTCTTCCCGTGTAGGTTCTTTTACGTTTCGAAATACTATTCAGCCAACTGATTTTAGGTTTTCCCTGAAGCGAAGTTGATTAATAGGACGTTGTGATAATGCAGTTGTTGTAGGCGTTTTTCCACTCGTGGCTCAAATTTATCTTGCAGCTCCTGCGATGTAAATTTCGGACGAGTACTTCCAATGGATGTTTTGTTTTTGGTGACATTTCCAATGATACCACACTTATGAAAATCGGCAACTAGCACTTCAGGTAGTTCTCGTGTAAATAAAATAAGATGCATCTTTTTTTGGCGAAATTTATTCTATTAATTAGTTTTAAGAAATACGAAGGTATTCAATTATTTTTCCCCCTGCCCGAATCATTCATTCGAATATCAAAATCATTCATTCTGCTCTTAACTACTTTTTTCAGTTAATAGTCATAAAAGCAATTTAAAAAACATATTTATATATATATGTGACGATTTGACGGCAAGCAGCAGGCATTGTCGAAATTATGGGGGTTTCCAATCATAAAAAACACAGGTGTTCAGGCCGATATGGTTGTCGAAAATAAAAGACTCGAAGATCATAAAAATGCAGTCGATTAAAAGCAATCCATTTTATTGACATTCTCATAATTTGACTTCAGGGGGGGGGGGGGGATGCTCCGCTCCACCGATGATAAAAAAAACAAAGGTCGCTCACATCAAAATTAGCTTAAAAGATCTTCCATTTCTCGATTCGAAATACTTCTCGCTTCCTTATACTACCAGACACTTATTACCTTCGTAAACTCACTAAATCTCTCACAAAGTTCTTATAAAACTCCAACCACATCTCAACAAAAACGCAGAAAATCTCTCCGAAGAGTCTTTTCCAATGACTAATGCAGATTGCTTTTGAAGTGCCCTTGTATCCGGCTAGCTGATTGTATTTATACTACCTCGCTCAAGGATTGTTCGAGAATATTCCATAGCCAGACGCAATAGATGTAAACAAATTTTAATCTCCGTTGTTGAGACTGCGCTAAAAATAGCTTTTCTCTCACCAGACGATTTTTAACAAAAAGAACAAGTTGGAAATTGCTCGTCAAACGTGGCAAATGAGGTGCGTTCGTACTATAACTAGTTTTATAATTATTTTTTGCACCCCATATTGTACTGAATGTATACTTTTTTGCACTTCATAAAGCACATAGTCTGATACATCATTAAAATGCACTTCCAATAATTTTTTCCCATTCCCCGTAATGTAACGGAACACTTTTGACTGTCCCTGTAATTAAACTATACATCCGATTTTCCTAAAATTTGAAATAGCTCAACAAAACTTTGCAACAATTATATCTTTAAAATTTTAGACCATTCGGAAGGCTGTAATATCATTAAAATGCATTTGCAATAATTTTTCCCATTCCCCGTAATGTAACGGAACACTTTCGACTGTCCCTGTAATTAAACTATACATCCGATTTTCCTAAAATTTGAAATAGCTCAACAAAACTTTGCAACAATTATATCTTTAAAATTTCAGACCATTCGGAAGGCTGTAATATCATTAAAATGCACTTGCAATAATTTTTCCCATTGGCCGTAATGTAAAGAAAAACTTTTGACTGTCCCTGTAATTAAACTATACATCCGATTTTCCAAAAATTTGAAATGGCTCGACAAAATTTTGCAACAGTTATATCTTTAAAATTTCAGATCATTCGGAAGGCTCTAATATCATTAAAATGCATTTGCAATAATTTTTCCCATTGGCCGTAATGTAAAGAAAAACTTTTGACTGTCCCTGTAATTAAACTATACATCCGATTTTCCTAAAATTTGAAATGGCTCGACAAAATTTTGCAACAGTTATATCTTTAAAATTTCAGATCATTCGGAAGGCTCTAATATCATTAAAATGCACTTGCAATAATTTTTCCCATTGGCCGTAATGTAAAGAAAAACTTTTGACTGTCCCTGTAATTAAACTATACATCCGATTTTCATAAAATTTGAAATGGCTCGACAAAATTTTGCAACAATCATATATTTGAAATTTCAGACCATTCGGTTGGGTAGTTTTTTCTCTGTTACATGCGGACAGACGGACGGACAGACGGACAGACGGACGGACAGACGGACAGACGGGCAGACGGACGGACAGACGGACGGACAGACGGACGGACTGAACGACGACTATAGGTGCTATGTATTTATATAATTACGAACGCACCTAAAAATGAATTTATTTCTGCGTAAATTTTAAAATATTGAAATATTAGTTGGCACCTGGGTATTTTAAATAAAAGAATGAATTGAAATATTTAGGTTTTATACGGGATAATAATATTTTAGCAGTTAAATAAGGATTTTAGGGGAATATGATATACCGAGATTTAATAGCGGATTTTAATAGGAATTTAAATAATAAAAGGTTTTTTTTTAAAGAATATAAATAGTTAGAGCCATTTTTAGATTTACGCAATTTTGAATAAATATTATTCTATGGATTAGGATCTTATAGAGATTAATAGACTAGGGTTTTAATTTAATAAGCCGGTATAATATACAGTGTTGCCAGTGGGCTACTTTTTTCAAATTCAGATTTCTTGATTGCCACCTTTTGAAACGGTAAAGTTACCCTTGTTTTCGTTTTAATTAATATGTCATTAAATAAGGCGCATTTTACCATTTCAAAAAAGTGGTGCCAAACAAGAATCTAAATTTTAAAAAAGTAGCCCATCTGGCAACGCTGATAATATACGGAATATTACTGAAAGAGAGAAATTTATACTATAACATATTGTTAAACTTGAGGAAAAAATATAAATTTTGTAATATATACTTGTAGACCAGAAAAAGTATATTACAGATATATTAATAAATTTAAAATTTTAGAAGTAAATGATTTTATATCAATCAAAAAATAAATCACGAAACAATCTTGTTATCATTGCAGGATTGAAATATGCACGATAGAGTAAACGCATCAAGATAGGTCACTTCATCGGACCTAGTAGAAAGTGTTGCTGCATCTGGCGGGTTTTTTTTTTTTGGGGGGGGGGGGAGATGCGGAATTCACACCAGAAAAATTTGAATAGCAATTTTCTTTTATTTTACTTATGGAGTAGCTAGCCAAAGCGATATAATTAAGCGTCCTATCTTAAATGGGAGAGGTAACCGCAAGATTAAAGGCGAGATCAGATCAATCAAGGTCGCACGCCACCTAGCGGATGGGGTTAAAATACAGGAAGATGCCTAAATGTTTTCTTACTTCACAGCACTAAAATTTTTTCACCTTGATTAATAGCTGAAATCTTTCTGACAAGGCGCAGGAAACTTCGTGGCGTCAAGTGCATCTGGACACCCCTCTCGCTACGCCATTATTTTGCAATAAATGTGGTAAACAAAATCCAGTGATTGAAGATTTAGAAAATATGCGCAGATGGTAGATATCCTGTCACATATGACGTCACACTAAAAGCCCGTTTATGTGGATTATCACCCCGTCCATAAGATGGCGCAACTGTGTTAATTTACGACCGATTCCAGTATTAAGTTTGTACGCTTACTTATATCGCTTTGGTATCTAGCATCTGATAAAGCAGAAAATATTAAAACTTTCTGATGAGAATTCGGTATGGCTAAATTTTAAAAAAAAGCCAGATGTTGCAACACTGACTGTAGCACGGACATTTATATCAGGTTTCCACATAAACACTAGTACCCCAGACTTCTTCCACGGCAAAAGGTGTTCGAATAATAGAATTTCTTGGTAAAAAAAAAGCTGTTGTGAGAGCCTTGTGAGACATAAATCTTTCACCTTATTAACTGGTGAAGTTTTGTTAAAGTATTTCAAAAGTGTTAGAAAGTGTTTCATAATCTATGCTTGACGCATGTTTTTTTTTTTTTTTTTTTTCATTCTGGTTCAAATTTTGTTAGCAGTTTATGTTTATTTCCTATGTAAAATGAATGTTTCCGAGATCATCACTAATGATAATTTCACTTATTAACCCCTTCAGGATTGCAAGTTTGGCCTCCATTTTTATTTCGAAATTTCAAATTCAGACCGGAGATTTTGAAGGAAGAATCTTTACTTTATGTAATCACAAAATTTCTATCCTTAAATAAAGCAAAAAACACTATTTTAAATTTCTGGGATGAATTCGGATTTTCTGAATAAAAATGGAGGCCAAACTGGCAACCTTGTCTGGAACATAAAACGCATAAATCCAAACTTTTACGGTTTTTACGGTTTACAGAGTATTTTATTTATACTAGCAAAAGTTATGCTTTGTTTGGATTCGCGAAGCACTATTTAATAAGATAAATATTTGAAAGTTACAATACTTTATTGTATTATTTTTTGCATCTTTATTAATACGTTCACGCCGGCGCAGTGGGTCACACTCGATTGTCTCAGAGTTGCCAAGTCTCCGGCTTTTTGCACACCTCTGTTATTTTAGAGAAAATGTTGTTCCTTTAAATCGCCCAATTGTTATAATTAAGTAAAACAACCTTTTCTGTATTAAAATACTGGTATCCAAAAGGCCAGAGACTTGCCAGCTCTGAGTCAGTCGAGTGTGACCCACTTCGCCGCCGTGAACGTGTTAAGCAAAAATGTTATTTCGTGTTTTGGCGCATTTTAATTTTAGAAATGTAAATCCAGCCAAATAACTAAGAATTTCCTCGTAATTTTTTATTTATGATATAAGACTGGTATAAATAAAAATATTTTCGAAGCAAAATTTTACAAAATTCTTATATAACGAATTTAACAATTTTATTTGTTTAAAATTCTTTTGTTGCCACTTTACAGAAAAAAAATCATAATATAATTCTTTTAAAATGCTTAAGTAAATGATTGATGTAAAGTCGTCTGCGGAAATGATTTCACATAATAAGAATAAATTGTGTATTTGAATTCTTAATACTGAAAAATGCTTTTATAGTTGAATGTAAATAATTGAATTTTCACATCTTAATTCATTAAAAATATGCTATTATTTTCATAAAAAGGGTATTTTAAAAATTTCGTAAAAGAAATCGTGAAACTATTTAATTAATCATGATTCTATCTATAATGACTAACTCCATGATTTAATTTTTCTTATGAAAGTATACATGTTTCATTTTTTATTTGCAAAAATGCGTCCGTAATGGAAAAACATGTAAAATAAATAAATTAAAATAATAATTTTTTAAGGATATTCTGTACAAAAAATATAATATTGTGGAAATCTACAGATCATAATTCATTTTTATGTTTAATTTCAAGTCAAAATACTGACCAGTTTTTTTGTAAAATGTAGGACAAAATGTAATTTGTGTAGCCTAGTAGATGATTCGCTTCGCTCATCCTAATAATTAATTATAAATTTATAACTAATTAATTGATTATTTATTTATATTTATATATTATATTTATATTTATATATTTATTATATTTATATATTTATTATATTTATATTTATATTTATATATTTTTTATTTATTTATTTATTTTATTTCCTCGATTAAAAAATAAAACTTTCTCTGTTTAAAAATAGTGGCTAAAAAAAAAAAAAAAAAAAACGTAAAAATTAGTAACTACGTGATACATATTGCTGTGTAAAATATAAATGGACTATGAACTGTTAAAGCTTTTCTTTTCGATCTGATTTAGTGTAAACTATTCCTTCTCTTATTTGTATATCTTCGAAACATAAAACATGCTGATATCCGGGAGCTGAAAGATTTTGTTAGTTTTTTCCGGGAAATAACCTCATGATGAGGATAATTAAAAAGGTAATCTGCAGTTTTCATGTCAGTCTTTAGTTCTAAAGATACGTGTGAGAACAGCTGTTGGAAAATTGCATGATACAAAGCAGTTAGAAGATAATGATTGCAGTTACTCTTTTAGGAAATATTTTTATTTTTTGTTGAATGGCACTGTAATTAAAGAAAGTTTTCAATTACACAAACCAGAACCGGATTTTATACTTTGTATTCAGTCTAACTTAATTCTAATAATTTAGTCTTCTTTTTTTTACCATCTAATCTGAAGTTTTTCTTTTCTTTTCTCCTTTTCGTTTTATTTTCCTCCTTTTTCAACAGAATCATGCATAAAGTAGTTTGACAGTTTAAAGTATCTTTTCTAATACCCGTGATTTTAACGGATAATAATCGTTATAATGATGAGATCTGAACAATATTATCCTTAAACATAAAAAATAATTCAATATTAAAAATTTTTAGATGATTTTTATACATATTTTTAAAATTTTAAATGGCATATCGATTGGAAAAGAGTTTTGATGTCTAAGTTAACTTTCTGCCTGGTTGCTAATAGTCGCAATAATAAATTAACATGCAAAGGCCCGACTTAGCACTTTTGAAAATTGGGGCATGATTTCATCAATATTTCCAAATAGTAATTTTCTCTCTATTTATGACAAAATTTTTACCTTTAAATAAGGCAATATTTACTATTTGAAAATAGTGGTATTACTTGGATGGAGCCTCTGTCCCTGTCCCCAAAGGGTTAAGGGGGGGGGGATCACCTTGAGCAACTCAATATTGTTTGTTTTTATCACATTATTAAAAAAATTCTTGGAGCTGTAAATATTTCTTCAAACTAAACAATTTCTTTTGAGAAAATTGTACAAATCTTTGTTTAAAATTCCTTTAAATACATTTAAAGAAAAATAATTTGAAATTAGTTTAATTAAGACATACTAATTAAAGATTTTCAAAAAGTTGATTTGTCATGCACGTGTTGCGCGCAGGATTATTAAAACTATGTTTTATATATCCAGTTAATATCACATATATATATTCATAAAATACTGTACATTAACTACAATAATAACGAAATTTACACATGAAATTATTTTTTCAGGCAATTAAACCATAAAATACAAAATTTATGATAAAATTAAAAAAAATGAATAAATATATTACAGTTATTTACTTAAAAATAGGTAGAGGCTATAAAACTATATAAAGTACAATATAATACAAAATATTAAAGTTTCTACGTTACTTAGTTTTGGAAATATCATGCGCGCAATATTAAAAATATCTGTTTTGAGAAAAATGACCAGAAAGTTTGAGTTTACCTCGATTCGGATTGGTATCGCTCTACATATCCTCTTTAATAAAAAGCTATGAGTTGCTGACGACTGGATTTTTTGATCGTTGCCACAAGTTAATCTCAGAAAATGAAACATTTGAAGTTACTGAAAAAATTAATAGCTCGAAAAGTAATTGTCAGAAAATTGTTAGACAAAGTACGTTAGAAAGGTAAAAAATTGTATTTATCTTTACATAAATTTCAAACCCAATGATTATGCCGTTTTTCAAATATTGAATTAAAAAAATTACCGAGTTTCACAATGGAGTATCATAGCGAAAAGATAATGATAACGACAATATGTGCTGACGTGTATACTGCCTATAGCACGAATCACAAATTATAGTAGCCTTATTATTCTGTTAAAATATAAAAGTGAATTATGATGTCCCGAGTGCATGGTATTTTATTTAAATCTCGACAAATACAGAAGCGCCATTTCTTTTTAGTTGTGAATAATATAGGTTAATTCACGCATGACCTCATATTTAAAATGAATATATGGTTAATGCATTGCTTCTACAAGACAAAGTGATAGCATGAATTTACATTTCTTTTTCTATTTTTTTTTTTCAAAGATCAAGACTATATTTATTTAGGCTTAGGAAACATTTTTTTTTTAAATACTGGTATTAAAGGAAAATTTCTCAAGGCTTTCAATGTATTAAAAAAGAGAACATAGTTGTGCGAGATTCATAGTCCGTACGGTATTTAATTTTGAAATTTATTTTTTTAATCAAACGTGTTTGAAACACCGGGCAACACCAGGTATTTCAGTTAGTTTTATCATAAAACTGGTTCTGATTGGAATATCGTCAACATTTTAAAAAATAAAGTTTTGCAACGTGTAATTCTTTAATATTAGACAAAAAAAATGTTTGACTTTCTAAAAAGATTTAAGGTGATCTTCCCCCTTAATCTGATCCTAAATATGGCAAAAGATTAACTAAAAATTCTATGGGCATAAATACATAAAAGTAATCTAGTTTTATGTAATTTCTTTTTCTTTTTCTTTCTTTGTGTGAAAATACATGAATGTATTTCATAAACCCTTTGCTGTAAAATTACTAGTGAAGCCAGATCAACATGACTTTTCCGTATGAAACGCATAGCTTCAAAATGCTTCAATTTTTTTGCGCACCAGTAATTTCGAAAAGAGTTCCTGTTTTTATATAATCACCTTACTTCTGCGATTAAATAAGGCCAAGAATAATATATATTAAAACGCTGAGATAATTGTGAAAGACCAAAATTGCCACATTTGCGCATGCGTCAACTTTTCCAGGTTGTCCACTCTTGATTCATCACCTTGATTCACGGTTAGTGAACGATTCGCCGTAGACAAAGAATTCTTTAAACGTTCATAGACAGCGCATGTGCAGGGTGTTATGTTACAAGTATAAAATTAAAGATATACAGGTATGTAAAATACATATAATAAAGATATATCAAATAAGTTTTCTATTTCCAAATGAGTTTAACCTGGGTCAAATTAAATTTTTTTTCCGCGTTTTACGTAAAAGTAGTAGGAGGTTATATAGGAAGTTAGTGAGAAATATTATAATCATTCTTTCTCATTAATAATAACTGATTTATAAAAAATCAAAATTTATAAAAATCCAAAATCTCAATCATCTCTGCTATTGATTCAAAAGTGATAAAATTTGAAATTTTCACGTTATTATTTGCTATAAATGAACTTAGTTTACTTAATTACCATCTTTTACGCTTTTTTGTTATTGCTAAAATTTACTAGCAAATTTTGCCTCATTTATTCAGAGGTTTCCACGATTAAATAAAATAAAATTTATTATTAAACAGGGGTAATTAAAATGTGTAAAAGCTGAATGCTGTCCTTAATACTATAATTTATGTATAATGCTACTAAATAGCTCTCTCTAATTAGCTCATATTCTGCGCAGCAATGCATATATGAATCAAATTAACTTTCAAGAAATAGTATTTCTACCACTATATTTAAATAAAAATATTTATATATTTTAAAAAAGTCTGATTTTTTGGTAAATGAGTATTCTACCGTATAAATTTGTGGTGTATGACCCTCACGTAGTAAAAAAGTTCTTCCTTCGTGGCAGTGTTGCCAGATTGGGGATTTTGTCCCCATTTTGGGGAATTTTAAACCTCTAGGGGAATTTTTTGGGGACAAGATGTTCTGGGGAAATCTTTGGGGACTAAAAAATTTTTGGGGAAAAACCTGGGGATTTCGTTTTTCTTACTATTTTCCTTAAACATATCTTTTTGGTCTTGTAGAAAAACTGGATCTGTCTCGAACTCAATTTCGATTTGAAAAATGAAAATACAATCCAGAAATCGGAAATATCAATCATTATTCTCTTGAATGTGGTCGTGTTCGTTGTTTACTATGTTACACTCAGTTTATAGATATTACAGATGCATGAGACTCTGAAGTCTTAAACCTGCACGTGACTAAATCTGCAGGATTTTAACGAAGAATTTCTTCGCCGTACTTTAAAAAAAATTAATTTAAATACAGTAAACTCTGTCTAAGGCGGAATCGATCGGGACCGAGAAAATTTTCCGTAGTAGACAATTTTCCGCCTTAGACAAACTTTACTCTATGTCTATGGATTCACAGGGACTTGAGAATCTTTCCGAGTTAGACAGATTTCCGTCTTACACAGAGTCCGCCTTACAGAGAGTTTACTGTATGTGGAAAGTAGATATTTTTCTCTTATGATATACAAAAGTACATCGATTGATACAGCGAAAATACTTTGCATTATGATTATGTACTTCAGTATAGGGAGGACAAAAATAATTAAAACAGCGTACCATCTCGGGTTCATTCAAATCCCAACTGATAAGAGATTATCTAAAGCTATGGAGCTAATGTAACAATAGTCCAACATTGTTAGACAATACTTTTAAAAACAAACGTAAAATAACTTGTCACTGCAAAATATATCTTTCATTCTCTTAATGTAGCTACAGAATATGCATTCAGCCCAGTTTAAAAGTTTGTTTTTTGTAAATGGGGAATTTTTTCAAAAAAAGGCTTGATTTGGGGAAAAATTTTGAGCTCAAATTACTTAAATATTTTTTATAGTGATAAATTGAAAATTTAAAAATTCCCTTTTTGAGTAAAAACTGAGTTGGGGACTTTTGCAGATAAAAACACTGATTTGGGGAAATTTTCAAAAATTTTGGGGAAATTGACTTTTGACTATCTGGCAACACTGCTTCGTGGTGCCCTTTAATATGATTATAATAAAACACTATTTCCAAAAGACAAATTTGTTAAACGAACGCCTAGATTCAGTTCTACACATTTGGCCGTTATAACATGATATATCACTTAGTATTTTCATAAATCAGTTTTTACGAATGAAAAATGTGCTTTTCCTTTTTTTATTGTATCAGTTAGAATAGAATTGAAGTTATAAAATAGTGCTCGCGATTATACGTAAAATACATAGAGAACCGCTTTTACCATATTATACCTATCCAAAATCCGAATCCATATAATACGTTTTATACGTATAATCGACAGCACTATTATAAACCAAATGGAACTTTTCTTTTAATTCCATGTAACCCATGCAATTTCCTTGCTTTCAACTAATAAAAAAAAAAAATAATAATAATAATTCTTCATCTAGTTCGCTTATTTTAATGTATCGTTATATCTAGATGTCTTCTGATTTGACTGTTTGATTAATGATGTGTATTTTTCAGTTTTCTAATAATATCTTCTCGTATGCCATAAATAATCTAATTTCCGAAACATATATTCAGATTTATTTGCATGTAATTTCCTTTAAAAGTGAGAAAAATAAAAGATTAGCGAATGTTTTTCAAACGAAAATAAGCATTAAGCGGCAATTTTATTCAAGTACAGTAATTTAATACCTAGATTATTCTGCAGAGGAAATTGATCGCACAAAGACATGAATTTACTCTTTTATTCAATGCTTTAATTTTTTGTTATTTGAAGCGCAAATAATGACTATATATTTTAGACGAATAGAAAATTGTTATAAAAACATAGACATTATGTGCCTGCTGGTTTATGCACTTAGTATAACGTATGGGTATTTATTATTAACTAAGCTGAATTGCTTGAAAATTATTCTGATAAGGTTTTCTACATTATCTGTAATGTCATTCACACCAAAATTCTCTTGCGGTTTACATTAGCGGTGATAATAATTTTCATTTATTTATTTTTATACTTAAAGTTCTTGCTAGCTGAAAGATTTTTGCGATGAAATGCTAAATTATAATAACGTTGAGAATCTTTTTTTAGCCCCCCCCCCCATATGCTATTTCTTTCGGGAAATAAGTGCCGTACCTAAAAAAGAAAACATTCCGTTACATAAGACGGCCGTAAAACGAAGCAGATGTATCATTGTACGGTTAAATATGGATAATATCTACTGCCATGATTTAAACTTCTAAATATCGCACATTTTCAATTTTTACACCTTCGTATAGAGAAAAAAGTACTTTTAAATCAATTTGTTTGAAAACTGCATCTCAATTTATTTTTGAGATATTAATTTGTTTTTTGTAGTTTTTAGAGCTATTTCTGTGATGGGCCCAAACTGAAGTACTCCATTTCTGTAGAAAGTAAAGGGAAAATAGTAGATTACGAAATCTTTTTCTTGCCTTTTTCTTATAACAAATTAAAAAAAAAAATTGTACTTAAAATACGTGCTATGCCAAAAACATAGTCTGCTATAAAAATGTATTTTAAAGTATATATGTGTGACTTTTTTCCCTTTTTTTTACAAACAAAGGCTTATGATTCATTAGATACCCGATTTTTTGTGTGGAGTTTCTTGAATGACGACATCGCTTTTTGCTGGGTTTGTGAATCGTTTAGCGATAGTGACGTCCTATGCATAGTTTTCTATCGATGTTTTTTAAAACTGAATCGTAACTATGGAATTCGTCAGATGATGCAAACGACGTCATTTTATATAAAATAAAAACATGTATTTTAAGTTTTAAAACTGAAATATGTTTTTACTGTATTATTTATCTATATTTTTTTTTATTCATCGGATGCGACACTAAATTCTGAAAAAGCACAATTCCTGTTTTCTAGTTTTTATGCCTCGTTATGAAGTATGTTTTTAAATTGAAAATTGCTATTTCACTATTTTAGAATGCACTTTCAATGAAATTTGTTTCATACATAAAGTTAAATATGATTCTGTAAGACATGGAAAGTAATAATTATATTTTTATTTCTAGTAAAATGTTGTAAAAATAGAATTTACATTTGAATTGATTCACACTTCTTTCTAAAGTAGGTTTAAGTTCGGTGTGTTTGACTTAAATTGCTATCTAAATAAAAAAATAATAATTTATTAGTAATTGAAAATTAAATCAGAAAAATGTGACGCGGAAATGTTGTACTTCAAAATTTTTTGCCATCTCTCAATTTTTTGTAATGCTGCTTATTAATACTGCTGCTAAGTGCTGTAGCGAATTTAAAACCATAGCGATTTTTTTTCCTTCAAGTTTTCTCTAAAAATATTCAAATCGGAGTATTTGTTCAGAAGATATTGATGGTACCATCAGTTATAAAAACATGTATAATAATCACTTATAAACAGATTAAGTTAAATAATGCTATAAAAAGTGATAAAATATCATTATTAAGATTGACGATCGTTTCGTCGCACAAACGGCGACATTTTCAAAACCATTCACTTTAGAAAATATTTTCACATAATTAAAAAACAATAAACATAGTACA
The DNA here is from genome assembly GCA_963932465.1 of Maratus speciosus. Classification (NCBI taxonomy): domain Eukaryota; kingdom Metazoa; phylum Arthropoda; class Arachnida; order Araneae; family Salticidae; genus Maratus; species Maratus speciosus. Next base: position 216,967,807 of record OZ010799.1, on the reverse strand, counting down.
CAATGTCACGAAACATGATGCATAATGAAAAACATTACAAACATAAAATTAAACTAAAATTAAATTAGCTATTTGCGAGCGTGGATTAATTTTCAAAAAACAAGTTACTTTTTAAATTATGTGAAAATATTTTCTATCGTGAATGATTTTGAAAATGTCGCCGTTTGCGCGACGAAACGATCGTAAACTTAATAAAGATATTCTATCACTTTTTATAGCATTATTTAACTTAATCGGTACTATCAGTGTTGCCAGTGGGCTACATTTTTCAAATTCTGATTTCTTGATTGCCACTAATTTTTGGAAATTGTAAAATTCGCCTTGTTGAATGCCATATTAATTAAGGCAAAAACAAGAGGAATTTTATCATTTCAGAAAAGTGGTATCAATCAAGAAATCTGAATTTAAAAAAAGTAGCCCACTGGCAACACTAGGTACAATGTCAAACTATCGAATATAAAAACAGTGGGCTATTTTTTTAAATTCAGATTTCTTGATTGGTACCACTTTTTAGGAATAGTTAAAATTCGCCTTATTTAACCTAATTTAATGACATATTAATTAGGGCGAAAACAAGGGGAATTTTTGCACTTCAGAAAAGTGGTGCCAATCAAAAAATCTGTTTAAAAAAATAGCCCACACACGTTTTTGCATTGGATAGTTTGATATGGTACCGACGATGTAACAATTGTGAAAATAGTTATAATGTTAACCCCTTGAGGGGCGGTGGTATATATTATATCTCACCTAATTTAACCACGATTTGCACCAGAAACTTTTAATTAAATTTTACTTTTATAACTTTTGTGGAAAAAAAAAAAAGGTTGTGAAATCGCTTTCCCTTATTTCGAAATAAAATGTTTCAAATTTTCCGGTGTGAATTCAACATTAGAGGAACGTAACTGCTTGCCCTTCAAAGGGTTAACCAAAAATTTATTTCATTGAAGTTTAGAAATGTATGGGATATAAAAAGAGTAGTAGTTACATTTTTATTATGAATCTATACTGCACAAATTGGACGAAATATTTTCCTTGAATTCATTTGCGATCCTTTGACAATATTATTATATTTTTATCATTTTTCTTTGAATATTATTTCAAAGCTGTCAAGTCTGCGGCTTTTTGAATACCAGTATTTTAGTAAAGAAAATGTTGTTTTATGTGATCGAGACATTCGGCGATAAGAAAACAAAATTTTCTCTACGATAATATTCTTTCAAAGAAATAATTTGGTTACAATTGAATACGAGCAACAACAATTGAGTTAATATATAATGCTTCAAATCATGCTGGCTAAAATATGCTAACTGGCTGTAAAACTGTAACAATGAAATATTTTTAAAACTAAAAAATAGAAAACGAAATATAGATTGTAATAATTAACCAGTTAACTGTTTTGCCCGAACAGAGTTCGGGCAAGAAAAGTTAGCTTGCTTTGTTACTAAAAGCTTTTCCACACCACTAATTTTTACCTGAAATCTTCGGTTGATTAAATGGCCGACTTTTCTCGGTTATTTAAGGCAAATATTTTTGTACTTTAAAAGTGGTGTTGCTTGCCTGTTTTTAGTTTATGGTGTCAAAAAAAAAATGTGACAGTTAAGTTGTTAGTCCATTCAGGAGCGGTGGTTCATTTTTGGACGACTTCATTTTAATTCCTAAATGGCACATTGGCACCTGAATATTTAAATGAAAATTTTCATTTCATTACGTACGTGAATAAAAGCTTGTACTTATTTTGAAATAAATTTGTTTGTAAATTCTGTTGTCAGTCACTCATTTCAGCATTTTAAGGATAAAAGTAGCTTGCCCCTGAAAGGGTTACACACAGAAAAAGAGTTTTTATTGTTACATAAAACATTGATTTATAATAAATTCCCAGAATGTAGATCATTCCGGTTTACGGATGTCCGGATTTCGGCCTTTGCAATGAATATGACTATGAATAAGTAATCATCTGACTGATTGAATCTATAGTTATGGATATTTTTCTTTCATAAAAATGTAGTTGGCACTGTCGAAAGTGAGGCATATGTAATTTTAGTGCATTTCTAGAGTTAAACGCACGAGTTTAAACTTTCAGCGGCAGGCATATAAGCATATCCTAATATAGAATTCCGCGAAAAGCGTTTGAATTCCGCGAAAAGCTGTATAAGGCGACTGTTCATTTACTTGGTGAGAAATAACTCTTATTAGCGATATTAAATTTCATCTGTTAATATTAATATAAACGGAAAATCATTATTGTTTTTTTAATTAGATGAGTTTTAAAAATTTCAATATCATAACACAATATGCACGATTATATTTTTAGAATTCTTAATAGGTATAAGTGTTTAAACTTATTTTAATTCGAAATTTATTTTTAAACACTGATTCAATATTTATTTTTTAAAAAATTATGCTTTTTTTTTGTATTTTCTGTTAAAACAGGCTTTTAAAAATTTTCTGATTCTATGTTTATTTCCAAAATATCATGATACTTGTGAAACGCATGGCATATGGACAGTTTGACGCGATTGGAAAGACTCCTATAATCAGGACTTGATTACTAATGGGTGAAACTTTCACCAGTAAAAACGAATGAATATTTTTGCGTTATTCATGACAGAATTTTTTAATTAACACAGCACTTAAATAAGCCGAAAATTTCTATTTTACTGTACGGGAACAATCCCATAACCTGTGTGGAAGATTTGGCAAGTTTTTTGGCAGGGTTTTTTGGTGATAAATGATCTGGTTGTCGTGATCTTCAGCCTTTGGGGTTGCTTTCTTGCCGCTTGAATTCGTGTATTAAATCGTAATTAAGATTTATATAATGTGTATCAATTTTTGCATTGTTATACGGGCTTCTTCTCCATTTTATGATTTTAATTGCTATTTATATCAGATGTATATTTTTTTAGATTCCCGCAACTTGTTTTAGGTACGTTTTTAGCTAGATTTCGTATGAAATACTACCTATTGGGATCGTTCCTAAGTTGGAATTTCTGAAAAATTTTTGCAGATCTATACCAATCATGACCCATAGAACCCAAAACCAACCTCAGTAAAAAACTTTATATCTATCTATCTATCTATCTATGTATCTATCTATCTATCTATATATATCACTTTCTTCTGGACACGATAACTTTCGTAATTCTGCACCAATCTCTTCCAAACTGATACATAAAATCAATGGTCATAAAATCTCGGTCAAGTTCGTTAATGGGCAAAATCGGACCAAGGGGATGGAAATAGGGAGGGGTTTTGCGAAAACTAAAAACCCCACATAACTTCTTAATTTTTATACATATCAAATCAGTTTAAAGTTTTTATTACTTCTAAAAATAGGGCCAAAATTTTATGTATCACAGATTTTTGATAAAGTTAAAAATGGGCTCAAGGGGCGCAAAAAATAGGGTTTTTGGGAGAACAAAAATCATAACTTCGTCAATTCTCAAGATATCAATTCCAATTAATTTTATTATAAATCTCCTTAATATTATCTACAACTTTTATATTCACAAGTTTTTGATAGGACCAATTCGTACCACAAAAAAAAATTAAAAACGAAAACAAAAACGGGGTTTGAAGAAGTAAAAAATCCATAACTCCGTCAATTCAAAAGATATAAAATCCCCATGAATTTATCATATATCTTATTAATATTGTCTACAATATCTGTATAGACAAGTTTTGGATAGGACCAATTCTTACAGCAAAAACAAATTAAAAATACATAGCGCTTGAAGAAAAAAATCATCTAAGTAAGGGTGTATTCAAATCCAAACTGCTTATTTTCTGACTCATTTTACAATTCATTTTTGCTCTCAAATGCTTCCAATTGTTACGTTTTCTTACTCAGAAACTATATAATGTACCGAAATGGTCGATTTTTTGATAGAGGCAGAATACATTTTTAAAAATGCTGTTAAAGTGGGCATTTTGAACCGAATTTCCCGACGCGGATTGTGTTGGAAAAATCATTGCATTAAGGATGCACTCAAATCCAAACTGCTTATTTTCTGACTCATTTTTTAATTCATTTTTGCTCTCAAACGCATTTAATTGGTACATTCGCTTATTCAGAAACTATATAATGTAAAGTAATGATCGATTTTTTGATAGAGGCAGAATATATTTCAAAAAATGATGTCAAATTGGGCATGTTGAACGGAATTTCCCGAAGCGATTGTGTTAGAAACGAAAAATATTGTCCTTCTGAGAAAATAATTGTTTATATATCAAGTTTTAATTATTTGAACAAAAAATAAAAACACAGGTCGCTTATAAATCTCTTCAAAAATCACGTCAGCAAGTTTCATATATATATATATATATATTTATTTTTTTCTTTTTTTTTTTCTTTTTTTTTTTTTTTTTGGTAAAAAGGAATCTGGAATTATGCCAGAAAATTTCGAGTTGTTGAGCATGAAAAATTATTTTTTTGAATACCGCCGTAACATGATTATGATAACCAGCTATTATATAAAAATGAAATAAAAACTCGTCAAAAGCGGTCAGATGAAATTGTTAAAGTGGATTTATCTCTAATCATGATTTAGTTTTTGTTTGTGAAATTAGTATATTTGACTTCGAAATCTACCTCTGCCTGTAGGCCGGGCCGGCAGGGATTTTTTTTCGTTTCTAATTTTTTTTTTCAATATTTTCGAATATTAATTTCATAATTCATATCATAAAATTATAAAAATTGCAAATTCAACGAATTTATGTTTGGGTATTTTAGTATTATTGCTACACAAAAAATTTGACTTGAAATTTGGTGTCTAGGCATAGTTTGAAACGAAGATTTGAAATATCTTGTTAAAATAGGTTATTGCTATTGAAAAAAAAATGAAGTTTGGGTTCGTTTTAGTATATAGATGGTCCCCTAAGCAAATTTATATACATCATATAAAAGTAGACTTTATTTCCAATCGTTCGGTACCAGTAACTTTCTTCTACGATAATTTGTTGAGGAGTTAGTAAGGAGTGTTTACTTTTTTTCCCCACGACTGTGTTGTCTTGGTCAGATTATAATGAAATGAAATAAAAAGTTTCAAAATTCAGTAACAGGTTTTAAATTTTGTCCGAGACGAAATAGAAGATGCCAAGTTTATTTTATTTTATTTATACAAATTTTAACGGTGTTGTTTTTCGTAAGTATCAAAGAAACATTTTATATCATCTCGTGATATCATGCGAAAGTTTTGTTATTTAGTTATTAATGTAATAATTAGAGTTTATTAAGAAATGTTGCATAGAGGTGCTTATTTTTAAGTACCACTATTTCTGAATATTAATCTTTAATCGCAGAATTCTGTAATATATATATATTTAATTTGCCATACAGTATCTTCTGATGCAGCAATCAATCTAAGATCTCTAAAACAGAAAGTAAGTTTCCGCTAGGTTCTATTATTATGTAACCATAAATGAAATAAAAGTCTCAAAATTCAATAATAGGTTTTGAATTTTGACTGAAACGAAATAAAATCTTCTAAGTATTGTTATTTTTTATACAAAATTAACGGTGTTGTTTTTCGTAAGTATCAGAGAAGCTTTGTATATAATCTCCTCATATCATGTGAAAAGTTTTGCTATTTATATATTAATGCATAAATTAGAGTTTATTAAGAACAGGTTGTATATAAATTCTTGTTTTTGAGTATCACTATTTCCGAATATCAATCTTGGACATCAACGAATTATTTGATTTAATAACGTAAAAACCACTATTCGGAAATGGTGAAAGTCAAATTTCAGCAGCTCTACGCTACTTGAAGAATTTTAATTCCAAAATTAAAAAAAATGTGATAGTTTTAGCTAATAATTTTTGCATCAACACTGTATATCTTTAATTTTCTTATTTTCAGAGAATGCAAGTACTTACTTATTTTAGCTGTTAAAATTATATATTTCATAATAAATCATAATTGTTTATTAATTGATTTTTTCCATGAAACCATTAATAAAGAGGAACTGACATATCCTTAAAATAGTAAAGCTTCAACTGTAATCGCTTTCGCTGGAGTTGATTACCACCGGTAAAGACTTCCACCAGTAAATTTAAATAAAAATTTTCACCTTATTAAAAGCCCCTTGAATGCAAAATTTCAGTCATAAATAGGTTGTCAACGATTTTAATCAGTTGATTTAAATCAGCGATTAAAATCATTATTTTAATCAACCGAATTAAAAAAAAAAATCATTGATTTAAATCAAAAATTTTCTAAATGTTTAAAATGTCAAAAAATATATTAAAATCTAACATAATCATACTTTGACAGTTTTTACAGGTATTTTGACTTATGAATAAACAAAAGAGCTTTAATTAATTGTTTCTAAGCTTAATTCACGAGTATTGTAAAAAGTTAAAAACAGTTGAGTTTATAAAAAGTATTGTTTTTAAGTTTTTATCCAGATTAAAACAGTTTAATTTAAAAATGATATTTAAATCTAATATAATTTGCAATGTCATAAATTCTTTTAGGTAATCAATTCATGCATTATTTTATATAAAATTACACATAGCAAGTGTAATACATTTCTACAAGTAAAAGAATAAATAGTAATTAATAGCAATCTCAAGTAAAAGAGGAATGAAAGATTGACATCTTTTCAAAGCTAAATTGTAAATGAATGCATAAGAGAAAAAGAAATAATTGGTATAAAAATGCTGAGCTCAGCAAGAACTTCTTCGGTATAAGGTTGAATAAATGTTTTTAACTTTAACTCACATAATACTAAATAAAAAATAATGATTAGGGATTGAAAAGGGCAGCAAAATTTTTCTTAAAAAGAAAAAAAAATGAATCATTGAAAGCTAATAATCCACACTGAGAGGTAATAATGCTGTTACTTAAATATTTTGAGGATTTCAGATATAAGTGGCTAACGTAGATTTACCTATATGAATGGGTTTAACTCATTTTCATAATTCTTTTGGTTATCATGCACATACATGTGTGTAAGTTTAGATTTTGGTGGTTTACAGTAATTTTCCTAAATACAAATGCAAAACGAGCTGCAAATAATATCTGTTAGTTTTGTTATTTGTGTTACTAACTAATGAATTACTTATTTGCTGTTTTTATTAAACCTGTAATACTTATACTATTTCTTCTAGGACTTTTTTAAATGGTGCCACACCATGCCCCTTTTGAAATTGGCAAAATGCACAATGGCTGGAAAAAAATAGTTGAAATTCGCCTGTAGTTGTACCCAGAGATTTTTTGTAAAAAACTTTCCAGTATTTCTAAATTCATGTGGCCAAGATCTCGCAAAAACATAGAACTTTACTTCTTTAGAAAATAAAGGATATTATTAAAATATGTTATTTAATTGTATTTTTCAATTTGTTATTCATAAAATTATTAAAAATTAAGGACACTTTATTCATCATACTAAAAATTATTCTTTTTTTTCCCCCTTATATCATTACTAAACACATTACTGATATATTTCCTCATGAAATAGTACCCTTTTTTGGAACTAGCATCCTGTCCCTTTTCCTTTCTAAAATGAATTCTACATTATTATCATTTTAATAATTAAGTCTTAAAAATGTATATGTTCCTAATTAGAGCATTAATTGTTTAATAATTATTAATTTGAAGTAGTGTTAATTATTTAATATAAAATACAGTTAATAATTTTAATAAATGTTAAGTATCACTAGTTTTTATAAAGTTTTACATAATTATTACAATATTAATGTATATAACATTATTGTATGATACTACCTAATGAAACTACTAATTTGCAGTTTTTATAATTTCTGTAATTACTAACTAATAATTATAATTTTATTAATTAAAGTATAAAAACATAGATTATGTTAGCAATTGTTTTGGAAACCTAAAACTCTTGGTAGCTATTCCGTATTTGAACGCTGGGGAAAAAATCATAAAAATCCGATTTAAATCAAGAAAATCTGATTTAAATAAAAAAAATTCTATTTTATTATTATTTTTTTTTAAATCATGATTTTTTTACACCCTAGTCATAAATAATGGTTAAAAAAATATTCATTTTTACTGGTAGAAGTTTACTTCGGCGTCAGTCCCTGAGCTTCCGCCATATTCTGACAACCTAGAGAACCTCCTCTCAGTATCAGTGAAAAAGATTATATTACCTACGAAAACTGACACCAGTAAGAAGAAATAGTTTGAGCATATTTGTGGGAGAAATTTTCCATGAACAAGGCGCTTAAATAAGACTAAATTTTCTATTCAATTTTACTGGTGGAAGTTTACGCCGGTGGTAGTCAGAAGCGATTGATTCGATTTAAAATAAACAGCTGCCATCTTTTGACAATCACCTCAGTTACTTCACTCGCTACTGGTTGACAATACACTATATGTCCCCTCCTCCTTATTCATAACTCCATTATTTTTTCCGATATTTCACTTTCAAAAAGAACGTTCCCAAAAATGACTAACTTTCGAATAAAAATCGTTTTTATTGCGATTATTTTTCTCATTATGTAATTTATTTCTACTTCTTTTAAATAATTTATTACCTTAGAGAAAGTCTGTGGTTACTTTTCAGTTAAAATCCTCAAATATACATTTAACCCTCCGAGCGTCTTGCGAAAGGGTAAAATTGTAATGTTGTTTTCTTTACATTTTGTTTTAAATGTTAAGAAAATATGATTTTTTCAACATTATAAAAAAATCTCAATTACAAATATGAATGCAATCCTTGAGAGTATTAACCATTCTTCAATGTATTTAAAATTAATTAAATCTACAGAATTATATTATCTTAAATATTGCTTGTATTGCTGTGAAACCTGCAGCTTAGTGAACGGAATATTACGCCCCAAACACTTAGAGGGTTAAAAAGAATGTTTATAATGACTAAATATACTGGAAAGTGAGACCAAACTTTAGTGCATCATTTGTGATATCATTAGTGAATGATTTGTAAGATGACAATTTTCTAGAATCAATTTATTTCTCATTTTAATTATGTTAGAAGAAAATTGTACTTGGATATTACTTAAACTCAGCACACAAGTTTTGCAATAATGACTAAATTTGCAGAGAAAGATTATTTCTTAGAATAATTTTTTCAGGGTTCGTACGGATACCGTTATTTTCAAGGCCAAATATCAGAATTTTTTTATAAAAAAATAAATCTAGTTTAAACAGCCGAAATTCGTTTTATTTCAGGAGAGATTTTCCATAAGAAAATACTGGTACTGAAGAAATTCTTAGTCGGGAAATTCTAGCACCCGTACGAACCCTGGTTTTGTACTATGATTAGTTTTAACCCTAGAACTACCGGAAATTTTACTCAAGTTTTATAAAAACATTCTACACCAGAATTTTTACTTAAAACTATTTAATTTGTTTATTTAACTTATTATTGTCTGATTTATACATTTAGTTTGTTTTGAAGAAATTTCTGGTTTGAATAAATATTTTGAATGTACATGTCGGGTCCATTGGACCCTTCTGGTAGACAGAGGGTTAAGGTAAAAATCTATTTTCCTCTATAATTAAGTTACAGACAAATTGTGTTTTGATACCATGTCAGTTAAACTTCCTAAATAAGTCTTGTGAAAAGTATAATGACTAAATTCTTAATACATTCACGACAGGAAACGAGAAGTCCCGTTTTTATTCCAATAAACATCATTGACTAAGGGCGTGGCTTCTACCTTACAGAAAATGCATTTATATCATTTTGTCCATATTTTTTTACACAGTAAGATATTTTATATTAACCCTTTCCATTGCGAACTAATTCTGTTTATAAACGGATGATATAATGGACTGACACCAGTATTTATAAGCGAACTTATTAGAAAATATGAACTTGCTTATTTTCACGTATATTATAAAAGGAAAATTTTAATTAAATATTCTTGGTGCCGTTTGTCAGTTTTGGAATTAAAATTAGATGTCCTTTTTTAAAGACACCGTCCTCGAAAGTGTTAAATTCGTACGTTGAAAGACATTTACTGATGCATAAATTTGGGAATCAGCTTCTTTAACTATTCATTGTAAAAGCAAAATTTTACTAAAATATTCTTGGTGCCGTTCGTAAGTTTGGAATTAAAATTAGGTATCCCGACCCGGGCACACTGTGCCGGAAAGCGTTAAATAAATCGGAAAATATTATTCGTATTTTTGGTATTAATTCGAAATTTTTGAATAAAAAAGGAGGACAAACTGGCAACCGTGGTATATACTCGCGTATAAGCTCATTCCCGAATTCGACAGGAATAACGTATTGAATACTACACTGTAAAAAAATCCATGGACTTTCCGTTTTGGAAAAGGCAACTAGTTGCCTTTTCTGAAACGAATAGATTCTTTTGAGAATGAAAAGTTCTAATTTACAACACGATTAGTTTCACATCTGCAATGAAAGTAATCTGTTTGGCAATGAAAGATGTCACTTTCATTGCAGATGTGAAACTAATCGTGTTGTAAATTAAAACTTCTGATTCTCAAAAGGAATCTATTCCGTTTCGGAAAAGGCAACTAGTTGCCTTTTCCAAAACGGAAAGTCCATGGATTTTTTTACTGTGTAACATTTAAAAAAAAGTTGTATTCGTCTTATCCGATTGCAGAATTTGCAACTGATTTCTGTTATTAAATGAGGCGAAGATAACAAGTCGAAAATACTGGTGTTAATATATTTTTCTCTCGAATTTAGGGGTTCGACTTAATGGAGTTATGAATAAAAAGTAGGAGATATGTAGTGTAGAGTCTACCAGTTGCGACTGAAGTAACTGAGGAGGTTGTCACAAGATGGCGGCTGCTTGTTTAAAATCGTATCTACAGTTTCTGATTAACCCCGATAAAAAACTTCCCACCAATAAAATTGAATAGAAAATTTCCTCTTATTTAAGAGTCTCATTCATGGAACTATTTTCTCACAAATATGGTAAAATTTTCTATTTAATTTTACTGATGTCAGTTTGCCTTGTAAAACAGATAGTTTGTTTCCCTGGTTGTCACAATATGGCGAAAACGCAGGACCTGACTTCCACCAAAGTAATCTCACACCAGTAAAAATAAAAATCTGTTTCACTAATTATTTATGACTGAAATTTTAAATTAATAATGCCGTTAAAAAAGGAAACAATTTCTATATAAATTTACTGGTGGAAGATTTCCCCGGCAGTAATCAACCCTCGCGAAAGCGGTTACAGTTGAAGCTTCACTATTTTAAGGATATGTCACTTCCTCTTTATTAACCCGTTCGGGACGGGATCCTTTTACGAAAAATTTAATCTTTTGTCACCGTTTTTTAAAAACAGAATTTTTTTTCTTCTTGAATCGAGAAAATGCGCTAATTAAATAAGGCAAATTTTACTGGTGAGGAAAAACAAGGATTCTGAGCGCTTCATGCGGCACGTATACGTGTCGCTCGTCCCCAAGGGGTTAATAGTTCCATGGTTGTCACAAGATGACGGCCGAATTTTTACATCGGATCAACAGTTTCTGATTACTGGTAAAGCATACTTCCACCAGTAAATTTAAAAAAAGAAAATGTAACCTTTTTTTAGCGACTTATTCATGCAAAGTTTCTTGAAATGTTTCATGAAAAAGTATTCATGAAAAGTTTCTATTCGTTTTTACTGGTGGAAGTTGGCCAGGACATTATAATATCTTTCACTGACAATGACAGGAGGTTGTCTACACTGTTAAAAATATCGTGAAAAATTACCTCCGTTTTTAAAGGCTATCTATTTTCTGACCAATGAGAGCGCTCTGTAGTTGTTCATGTAGCGTTCTCATTGGTCAGAAAATAGATAGCCTTTAAAAACAGAGGTAATTTTTCATGATATTTTTAACAGTGTAGGTTGTCACAATATGGCGGAAACTCATGTCCTGACTTCTGCCGAAGTAAACTTCCACCAGTAATAATAAATATTTATTTTTGGCCATAATTATGACTGAAATTCTACAGAAATAAGGCGTTTAAATAAGGAGAAAATTTTTATTCAAATTTACTGTTTCAAATTTGACCCGGTGGTAATGAGTCACTACCAAACCGGTTACAGTTGAAGCCTCACAATTTTGAGGATATGTCCGTTCCTCTTTATTCAATGTTCCATGGTCTACTTATACGCGAGAATGTTCGGTACATTTTACTTTCATCAGACCTTTCTGTGTCCTGTAGCGTGCGACACATGTCCAGACAAGAAATTCCGTCTGTGTCTCGATTGTAAGCTTCAGTGAACTTTTCTGCTAAATTTTATCTAATCAGGTGATTCTGTCTGTTCAGAATGATTTATGAGTAACTTTTAGCTGCAAAAAAATCCATAAATCTTCGTCTTTTCTCCGTAAAACATTTTCACTACAATATAAAACGATAGAAGTTAGTAGACTGTCATCGATAGACTACCGTCTTTGATGGGAAACAAGCGACATTAACATGTATATCATGCATCACAAAATATAACACAGTTACATTCTATGTATATTCATTACATAAATTATACGACTTATCTTTTTTTCCTAATAATAAAACAGGCTTACTGGAATATACAATCAGAATAGTTAATTTTCGGAATGGAAACAGAAGATGCTCCAAAATGTGATAAAGATTATCATCGTCTTTGAAGTGAAATACCAATTAAAATTAAGGTGGCTATAAACGGGGACCGGGAACTACAATTTCCTAATAGCAATATTTACCTTATTTAACACCTTGAGGGGCGGTGGGATAAAATATATTCCACCTAATTTAACCTTCCGTCTACCAGACGGGTCCATTGGACCCGACATGTACATTCAAAATATTTATTCAAACCAGAAATTTCTTCAAAACAAACTAAATGTATAAATCAGACAATAATAAGTTAAATAAACAAATTAAATAGTTTTAAGTAAAAATTCTGGTGTAGAATGTTTTTATAAAACTTGAGTAAAATTTCCGGTAGTTCTAGGGTTAAGCAAGATTCTCACCAGAAAATTTTAACTACATTTTATATTTTTAACTTTTGAGGAAAATCGTTGAAAAATTGCTTTTTTTAAAATTTAAAATTAAAATTTCTCGATTATTCCGGTGAGAATTCAATATTTAGAGACATTTTTGCTTGCCCCTCAAGGGGTTAATCGAGAATGGCATACGAATAAGAAGACGATTGCCATTCGGTAACTGGTACTTAACCCTTTGCACTCAAGAGGTGACTCTCACTCACCACTGGTGTTGCCAGCTGTTCCGCGTAAATCGTTTCTCCAAATACTCTGGACACCAGTATTTTAAAACAATTTTCTTCGCCTTACCTAATGGCAGAATTGTCTGCGATTTAAAGATGACGAAATAAACTGTAAAACTTTAGTAGTGTCCAGAGCATTTGGACCTCTGATTTATACGGGAACACTTGGCAGCACTAGTGGTGAATGAGAATCACCTCTCGAGTGCAAAGGGTTAATGTAAACAAGACAGAAAAAAATCATGTTTCAAGCATAGATTATGAAAGACTTTCCAACATATTCAGAATAATGTAATAGAAAGCTTCTAAATTAAAGTATTATGTCTAATTCAACCATATGGAAACGCATAACACATTTGAAAATTACCAGAATTTTTTGAGGAGCCCTGTATATGATATATATATTTCTATCTATAAACTACATGAATACAAAAATTAAGTTCAGTTAGGAAATACATATCACAGCTGAAAATTCCCCTTCAGCAATTTCCGTTAATAAGGAGAATGGTACTTGAATTCTGTTGCGTGGCCCTGTATACGAGGTATAGAGTTTATGCATAACGAATAACACTAAAAAATCTGTTAAACTGAAAAACATATACTGAAATTGAAAACGCACTTCCAGCAATTACTTTCGGTTCGACTTTCCAACGGTACACTGGAAATAATACAGTACAACTATATAAATGTACCACTTTTATATACTTGCTAAATAAACATATAATTTTAACCAAAACCGGAACTTACTTTTGCATATACAGTGAAATACGTTTAACACGAAACTAAAGGGACCGAAAAATTTTCTCGTGTTAAAAGAATTTCGCGTTAAAAGATTCGTAAAAAAAAAGAACAAAACTCACAAAAACTTTCGACGGCGTCAAATTTTACTTCGATTTCCTGTTAAACTACTAGTAAGTTGCATCCATTAGGATAAAAAGCAAGTTTAAAAAAAAATTTTTTTTTTTTTTTTTCGGGGGGGGGGGGGGGGGATTGTATATCTTTTTTTTTTTTAAGTGTCTTTTTCAGCATTCTGAAATCTAGCTTGTTTGAACCAAATAAGCAAATCTGTCTCTAAATCTTCGGGCTTAGCCGTTCTCATACGTTTTCTCCCTGCCTTAACTATACTGCGCTGAAACATTAACGTAATGGGATCCCTATTTTAATTATTGTTGATAAAGTAGAATTGGCAATGCAAAACTCTTTGAAGATTTCTTTTTTCGTCCTTCTTTTTCATCAACTGCTGAGGTTTATCTTCATTTGAAGTGAAATGGCAGTTTGTTTTCGCACCGATTTCTCAATCATTGTGCTAATAAAACATAAGCTAATTTACAAAAAATACGAAATTCTTTGATTTTCAACCAAAATTCAGTGGTTTTAACATAAAATTCACCAATTTTAACTCAAACTAACTAGCTCGAAAGCGAATCTTTTTCGTGTTAAACGATTTTTGTTTCGTGTTAAAAGAAAAAAAATGTATTAAATTGCATACTATACTGTCCGGACCGCTATATCATTTCGTGTTAACCGATTTTTCGTGTTAAGCGTTTTCGTGTTAAACGTATTTCACTGTATCTGAAATCTGAAAGAAGAAAATCAAAAAGTCTAAAAAAATTTAAATTTCAAAAATCTGAAAATAATCTGAATTTTCTCAGACTCTAAGACTCAAAGACTGTAGTTAGGAAAGGCTCAAAGACTGTAGTATACACGACTTCTTTTGTGTGACCCTGTAAATGAACGATAAATGCTTTCAATGACCCATTCTATAGTAGTTGCAAGCATTATTGGATGACGACAACACACAAACGCAACAAGAATACATTATTACTACAGCAATGCAATACCACTATATTAATGTACCACTTTTATATACTTGCTAAATAAACATATAATTTTAACCAAAAACGGAACTTACTTTTGCATATGTCTGAAATCTGAAAGTTGAAAATTAAAAAAAAAATTGAAAAAAAATTAAAGTTGAAAAATCTGAAAATTATCCGATTTCTTTGAGTAATTCTTTATATGATACACAGATTTTGTATCTATAAACTACATGCGCGGAAAAATTTAGTTCACTTACAAAATACATACTACAGTTGAAAATTCCCCTTCAGCAATTTCGCTAATAAGGAGAAAAGTACGAGAATTCTTTTCTGTAGCTCAGTATAGAATTTATACATAATGACTAACATGCAAAACATGATTTAAATTTTACAGTCCATACCAAAATTGAAAACGCATTTTCAGCAATTATTGCTCAAAGACAGTATTGTAACCTTTTTCTTTTGTGTGTCCCTGTAAATGAACTATAAATGCTATGAAAGCCGCATTCTATAGTAATCATCCTGTAGTAATCATCCTGTAGTGAAATCCAGTGATTTCTATCAATTTCAATACATTTGAAATAGCGTAATGTCATTAAAATACTCGATGAACGATTTTTCCCAATTAAGGATAATGTAACGGAACGCTTTTGAATGCCCCTGTAAATGAACTAGTAATGCTACACATTTTATATTCAGTAGTGTGCATTCCATGGTAAACATCAAAAACGTATATCAATTGCATGAAAGTCCGAGTATATTTACGCGAGTTAGAACTTGGACAGACAGAGAGACGGACAGACGGACGGACAAACCGAATGCATAAAAGCTTCTAAACTGTGTTGGATAAAGTTAAAAAGAGGAGGGAAGGATTATTATAACAATCCTGTAAAATAATCAACGTGAGTCATAGAGTATGATATTTTTCTGCTTTTCAACTTACCTTTATAGCATTTATTACTCAATAACGATATAACTACGATAGTGTGCACTATCGTCTTTGAAGAAAAACGTCATATAGTAAAATATTGCAGACGCATTATAATGTATTCTTTCTTTTCTATCTTTAAAATACTCTATTTGAATAATAAAGTATGCTATTTTTCTCCTTTTCAATTTTTCGTTATTTGGAAAGTTCTAAAAATAAGCGGGGGTAATGATTAAAACCATCCTGTAAAATAATCAGCTTGAGTCATAGAGTATATGATATTTTTCTGCTTTTCAACTTACCTTTATAGCATTTATTACTCAATAAAGATATAACTACGATAGTGTGCACTGTCGTCTTTGAAGAAAAACGTCATATAGTAAAATATTGCAGACGCAATATAATGTATTCTTTCTTTTCTATCTTTAAAATACTCTATTTGAATAATAAAGTATGCTATTTTTATGCTTTTCAATTTTTCGTTATTTGGAAAGTTCTAAAAATAAGTGGGGGTAATGATTATAACCATCCTGTAAAATAATCAGCTTGAGTCATAGAGTATGATATTTTTCTGCTTTTCAACATACCTTTATAGCATTTATTACTCAATAACGATATAACTACGATAGTGTGCACTGTCGTCTTTGAAGAAAAACGTCATATAGTAAAATATTGCAGACGCAATATAATGTATTCTTTCTTTTCTATCTTTAAAATACTCTATTTGAATAATAAAGTATGCTATTTTTCTGCTTTTCAATTTTTCGTTATTTGGAAAGTTCTTAAAATAAGCGGGGTAATGATTATAACCATTCTGTAAAAAAATCAACTTGAATCATAGACAGTGTTGCCGTGTGACCTGCGTAAATCGGTACTAGAAATGCTCGTGGCACCACTAATTTCTTATGGTTTATTTCGTTATCTTTTACCACAGAAAATTTTGTCATCATATAAGTCGAATAAAATTACTTTCAAATACTGCTGTCCAGAGCATTTAGAATCCCAATTTACGCGGAACACCTGGCAATGCCAATCATAGAATATGAAACTTTTATGCTTTTATGCTTATCTTTATACGTATTAGACAATAACTATACAAGGTCATTCTAAATTCATGATACAAACTTTAAGGGTTGGTACAGGTCACTGTAATAATCATTTATTCTATAGGAATGTACGGGTGCAAGTGGCGCGTTGAGGTAAAGTCGTTGAATAAAAAAGTAAACACCCCCCACTAACTCCTCAACAAATTATCGTAGAAGAAAGTTACTGGTGCCGAACGATTCGAAATAAAGTCTACTTTTAAATGATATAGATAAAATTTGCTTAGGGGACCATCTACATATTAAAACGAGCCATAACTTTGTTTTTTTTTTCAATAGTAGTACACAATTTTGACAGCATAAATGAACTCTACACCCTTCAATTAGCCTAAAAACAAATTTTTATGCAATTCGTATCGTAAGTTACTGAGAAATTAATTATTTTAAAATGAGTGTATTTTAAGGGCTGTATCTAAATTGAAGTTCGTAACTCGACTGTTAACCGAGAGAGCCCCATTTTGATCAAGGCACCTTAAGAAGTCAATGAAGCCTGCTAGACTACAGGACAGAAGAAGAAATTTCAAAATATCTAGTTACTTCTATCATAGACGGCCCCTTAAACCATCATTTTGCCATTTTTTAAGCATAATTTGAAAATTACACGGAAGAAAAATGTGAAAGTTTAGATTTCCATAAAGCAAGACTTAATAAATCTAAATCCATCAAAAAAATTGTAGGTTGGAATTCATAATTTTTTCGAATATTAATTTCATAATTCATAATTCCTATCATAAAATTATAAAAATTGCAAATGCAGCGTATTTATGTTTGGGTATATTAGTATTATTGCTACACAAAAAATTAGCACATTAGGAGCATAATTTCTGGAGATATAAATAAAATTATGAAAATGTAATTTAACATTAGAATCACTAAATTTTGAATGTTTATAATTCAAAAATTTATCATTCAAATGACTTGAAATTCGGTGTCTAGGCATAGTTTGAACCGAAGATTTGAAATATCTTGTTAAAATTGTGTATTGTCATTGAAAAAATGAAGTTTGGGTTCGATTTAATATGTAGATGCCCCCTAAGCAAATTTTATATACATCATTTAAAAGTAGACTTTATTTCCAATCATTCGGTACCAGTAACTTTCTTCTACGATAATGTGTTGAGGAGTTAGTAGGGGGTGTTTACTTTTTTTTCCACTATTGTACAATCAGTACAGTGCCAATTTGGCCCTCTTTTAATTTCAAATTTTATCATTCATACCAGAAAATCCCTATGCTATACTTTACATTATTTCAGACAGACATTTCATGATTATATAAAGAAAAAATTCTTCTTTGAAAATTTCCGGTAAGAAATTGAAACTTTTGAATTAAAAAAAACGCAAAGCTAGCAAATCTGTCAAGTACAGGTTTTACAGATTTTTTTTTTTTTAATTCAAAAATTTCGATTTCATACTGGAGATTTTCAAAGAAGAACTTTTTCGTTATGTAATGATGAAATGTCTGTCTTAAATAAAGAAAAGAATAGTATAGGAAATTTATGCTATGAATGAAAAACTTTGAAATAAAAAGAGGGCCAAATTGGCCCCTGGTGTTTGTACCTCAACGCGTCACTGGCACCCATACATTCCTATACAATAAAAGATTGTTACAGTGTCTTGTATTATCCCTTAAAGTTTGTACCATGAATTTAGAATCAACTTGTATAACAACGATAGTGTACTCTGTCGCCTTTGAAGAAAAACTTCATATAGTAAAATATTAAAGACGCAATATAATGTATCTTTTCTTTTCTACCTTTGAAATGCTCAACTTGAATCATAAAGAATGATATTTTTCTTCTTTTCAACTTTTAGTTGTAGAACTTATTAGGCGATGACAAAATTCTAACCATAATAGTGTACATTGTGGCATTTGAAGAAAAACTTCATATAGAAAAATATTAAGGGCGCAATATAATGTATCCTTTCTTTTCTACCTGTAAAATGCTCAACTTGAATAATAAAGTGTGATATTTTTCTGCTTTTAAACTTTTCATTGTAGAACTTATTAGACGATAACGAAATTATAACCATGACAGTATATAGTGTCGTCCATGAAGAAAAACTTTGGATAGCAAAATATTACAGACGCAGCATAAAAAGTATCATGTCTTAAAATACTCTACCTGCAACGTAAAGTAAATTATCTTATGCATTTATTAAAACACTTTTGTTATATTACTTTTAACTTAATCGTTTTTACTTTAATCCTTTCAGGGGCAAAGAACTTTCATTCGTAAAATGCTAAAATATTTGAGTCACATGAGCATTTAAAAACAAATTTATTTCAGAATTCGTAAAAGCTTCTTTTCGCGTATTTCATAAAATCAAACTTTTCAATCCTGATTTCTGGTGTCAATGTGGCATTTTACAATTAAAATTAGGTGGGATATATTTTATCCCACCGCCCTTCAAGCGGTTAAAACATATTTTTATTTCAGCATAAAACTATAAAACTATAGAGGTTAATTCTGTAGAATAAAAATAAAGAAAGCTTTAAAATATTACAGATAAAATATACTTTGTTGTATCTAAAGTAAAACATCACATACTAAAATTTTCCGCTCGCAGCAATGTCTCCAATTTTAAAATTCTCAACACGTAACATTACGCATAACAAATTTATACATTAACAAATTTAAATCATTAACGGTCATTTCAGAAAATTCTTTTTTATTCGGAAGTTCTGAATCCATACCGGAAATACCGAATAAAGAATTTTTACTTTACGTAATCACGAAACTTCTAAAACTACTATTCAGAATTATTTGTATAAATTTGTAATTTCTGAATTAAAAACAAAATCCTGAATTAAAGCGTATATGAGATAAAGATGGATATCAGTTGATTAAAAAAATCTGAAATATAATTAGCATAACTGTTTTAACACTGGCGATTTTTATTTAAAAATACATACTAAAATATAGACTCAAAGCTGCAAAATAAAGTATCGTATTATTCTTCAGATTTTAAATACTCAACCTGCAACACAAAGTATCTTTTTTTTCTTCGGATTTCAGATACTTAACCTGCAACATAAAGTCTATTTTTTATTCAGATTGCAAATACTCAATCTGAAACATAAAGTATAATTTACATATACATCTGTTAAAAACTTTCTGTTCTAATATAGCTTTTAAGAAAACTCTTAACTGATGTATGTTTTCGTTTTTAACTACATAAAATATTTACATAACAGCATAAATCTTTACAGCAGCTTACCTTTACAGCTTAATAAACAGCTTATCTTTATATTCTACAAAAGTGAGTTCTGTTGAATATAAAGATAGGAAGCTTTAAAATATAGCAGGTAAAGTATACACTATCGCCTTTGTAATGAAACTCCAGATATTTAAATTTTAACCCTTTATCTACTGACAGTACTTATAAGTACCATTAAAATAACTTGTTATACAATTCATTTAATACATCGATTAGTAGTAATACAGTTTAGAATGAGTTATAGATGCATTACTTTATCTTGTTCCAAAAGCATTATTGGTTACGCGAAAAAAAATTTTTTTTAAAGGATGATTTCTTTTGCCATTGCATCTTTTCAGCTTTCTTTGCGTTGGAGGGTGGGGGGGGAGGAATTTTTCAATCCGGACATATTTCTATATTTCTATTGTAAGAACATTATATTTGTACATTTCCTAACTCTACAAAATACTACGAAAAATATTTAAAATAATAGATTTGAGTGATGTTATAAATATTGCACAAATTCCCTATAAATTCAAATGTAATTAATCCTTCTAAATTCTTCTAAAATCCTTCTAAAATTTATTAAATGATTATCTAAGTCTTCTAATGTAGTTTCAAAAATTCACGAAAAATGCTTTAGAAGATAAAATTTTCATGAAATCATAATTCAGTACATAAAGGATTAAACTCAAAGCATACATATTTTCTTCTCCATATATATATATATATAAACCCTGCAACATAAACATGGTTTGTATTAGTGATGGGCAGAACGAATGACTTTACTATTAGAATGAATAAATCGAACATGCGCCAGAACATAGTTTCCGACCTTTGTATATATTTTAGTCAATTATCACCAGAGATTTTGTAAAAGAGAAAAAGAAACAAAAGCATAGTTGCCAACCACCGTATTTTTTTTAATCGTAACTGTACAGTGACGTTACAAAAATTATGTGATCAACTTTTTTGTAATTTTGGTCACCCTCCCCCTTACAATATTATACGTTATCATCTCCCCCCCCCCCCCCCCGCCTCCCTCGTAATGATATCGTTATCAATGTCTAAAACTCCTTTTCATTTTTGGAAGTTTTTTCTTTTGCTTGCAATGATATACAAATTTATTTTTCGCATACTTCATTGATTCAAATGAACGGAAGTCAATAAAATATCCCTTTATGTATGAAATAACTTTATATCACACAACACTTAAAAGAAATAGTTACTATTTAAAAGTATTTAATAACAGCTTCTTGTTAAATAATGCATTCAGTAGTAATAAAGTATTTTTAGGTGCGTTCGTAATTATATAAATATGTAGCACCTATAGTCGTCGTTCAGTCCGTCTGTCCGTTTGTCCGCATATAACAGAGCAAAAACTACCCACCCGAATGGTCTGAAATTTTAAATATATAATTGTTGCAAAGTTTTGTCGAGTCATTTCAAATTTTATGAAAATCGGATGTATAGTTTAATTACAGAGACAGTCAAAAGTTTTCCGTTACATTACGGCTAATGGGAAAAAATTATTGCAAGTACATTTTAATGATATTACAGCATTCCGAATGGTCTTAAATTTTAAATATATAATTTTTGCACAAATTTGTCTAGTCATTTTAAATTTTATAAAAATAGGATGCATAGTTTAATTACAGAGACAGTCAAAAGTTTTCCGTTACATTACAGTCAAAGGGAAAAAATTATTGCAAGTGCATTTTAACGATATTACAGCATTCCGAATGGTCTGAAATTTTAAATATATAATTGTTACACAAATTTGTCCAGTCATTTTAAATTTTATAAAAATCGGATGCATAGTTTAATTACAGGGACAGTCAAAAGTTTTCCGTTACATTACGGCCAATGGGAATTAATTATTGCAAGTGCATTTTAATGATGTTACCGCCTTTCGAATGGTCTGAAATTTTAAATATATAATTTTTGCACAATTTTGTCGAGTCATTTCAAATTTTATGAAAATCGGATATATAGTTTAATTACAGGGACAGTCAAATTTTTCCGTTACATTACGGCCCATGGAAAAAATTGTTGCAAGCGCATTTTAATAATTTACAGCCTTTCGAACAGAATGAAATTGATATGCACTTATGAAGTGTACTAAAATATACATTCAGTACAATATGCGGTGCAAAAAATATTTATAAACTAGCTATAGTACGAACGCACCTTATTTGCCACGCTTGGCGAGCAGTTTCCAACTTGTTTAATTTGTCCCCGCACGGGGTGGTGGTGGTGTGGGACCAGGCAGAACTTCTTATAAACAAAACAGGTGAACAACATTCTTTCTCGTTTATTTACTAGTAAGCACAAATATAATTTCAACCATACTTCGCATATGCCTTCTCGAACAGCGGTTTATATATGCATGCACATATGACAGAAGAAATAGGAATGCCAAACGATGGGATATTCCACACTTAAGAATTAAGTAATTTTAAAATCATTTAATTATTTTAATAATAACTTCGTATTTTCATAAAAACAGATAAGAGACTAAAGAAGTTGGAAATTGCGCGTCAAACGTGGCAAATGAGGTGCGTTCGCATATAACTAGTTTTATGAATATTTTTTGCACCGCATATTGCACTGAATGTATATTTTAGTGCACTTCATAAGCGCATATCAATTTCATTCTGCTCAAAAGGCTGTAACATCCTTAAAATTCACTTGAAATATTTTTTTCCCATTGTTTTTTCCCCATCCTGGCCGTCATGTAACGGGAAACTTTTGACTGTCCCTGTAATTAAACTAAACATCCGATTTTCATTAAAATTGAAATGTCACGACAAAAGTTTGCAGCAATTATATATTTAAAATTTCAGACCATTCGGTTGGGTAGTTTTTGCCCTGTTATATGCGGAGAGACGGACAAACGAACCGAACGACGACTATAGGTGCTACGTATTTAATTACAAACGCACCTAAAAAGATAATATACACTTTTGATGTAAAGAGGAAGTTACAAATAAAAAGAGCAAATTTTGGTTGTATAAAAAATGATAACTATATCAACAGACAACCACCCTCCCCCTGGAGATATCTAACGACATCATTTGAGAGACCCCCTCGTACCCCCTAAAATGATAACGTTATATCTGCACAGCCCCTTAAATATCTTCAGAAACTTTGAGGAAAAAAAGAATTTTTATATTTTATAGGTATACTTGCCAACTTTCCACTTAACTCTCGTAAAATACGAGTTAATTTAAACCAAGTTATGCATGTTTCAAACCATAATTTTTTTCTAAAGAAATTATATCAAACAAGTTTCACGTGAAAACGGGAAATTAACCCACTTGTGCCTGAAATTTTGTTTTCTCAAATTTGTTGATAAACCACTTTAAAATGTTGCAAAATGATTTGGAAAAATACAAAAAAAAATTACGCTAATTTTTTTTTGTTGTATTTATTTGATAAAAAGTATACATAAAGTAATCATATTAAATATAGGAATATTCATAACATTTGTAATAGTATAATATGCATAATTATATGTTTTGCGTAAATTGTTACAAAATAAGCTTTTAAATTTTATATTATATACTATAATAAAAAAATTTATGAATTACCAAAAAAATATATTTACTTCTTTGCAGAGACTAATAACATCGTGAGTATTATTAATAATAAGCTAAGAATAATCCTATTTGAGGCTTAAAAAAATTTATTTCATAGTCATCTTGAAAAGGACTTTACATAAATAACTGTCCCCTAAATTGATAAAAAAAATGTGTACCCATTCGTACCTACCGCCCCATATTTTATACGTTGCAAAAATTCATAAAAAGCAGGCTTGAACATAAAATTTCACAATTTAAAGAAATACGTATTTCTAAGAAGTCTACAAGCTAAGATTAAGACTTGGTTTTTTTTTTTTTTTTTTTTTTTTTTTTTTTAATCCTTGATGGAAAAATCACAAATAAACTTACTTTTTACATTTCGCCATATTGAAAAGTGAAAAATCTATAAACTCAGAAAAAACCTTCACTTAACCCTTACCGGCGCGGAGTAATTCTGTTTATAAACTGATGAAATATTGGACTGACAACGCAATTTATAAACGAATTTTTTTAGAAAATATGGACTTTCTTATAAAGAAGAAGAAAATTATACAGATTTGTTAAAATTCGAATTGTCCCAAAAATGGAACGCCAGGCATAAATGATTTAAATAGCTAATGATACAGCTAAAATATTTTCTGATTAGAAACTGTTTAACCTGGTTTAAATTAACTCACATTTTACGGTCACAAGATAAGTTAGAATTTGAAAAGTATGCATAGTTCTTAAGTTAATTATAATTAAAACAAGAAGCTTATTTTTCGATACAAAATTTCTGGTAGAAATCGAATTTTCTTCTTGTTTTAAGTTGGCATCTATGCTTTTGCGCATGCCTGAACGATTCATTCGAATAGTAAAATCATTCATTTTCCCCATCACTAATTACCATAGGCGCCGGCTTAACAGGGGGGGGGGAGGGGAAAACGGGCATACTTCTACCACTAATTTTAAAATATTATTTATATCTTAATTAACCCCTTAACCTACAATGACGGGCATAGCCCGCGTACGATGATCGAGCCAAATGTAAATTCTTTTCACCACTAAAATTTTACAGTAAGTATAATTTAATTTAATTGTCGAAATTCCATGATTAAACAAGGCGAAAATCTCTATTAAATTTTAGTGGTAGCTATGGATTTGTCAAACCGTGGAGCTGTTAAAAGTAAATCGTAGGTTAAGGGGTTAATTGTAGCTTAATATTTGGAAAAACCATAAAAAAAAAGTACCTGTTTTTTATTACAGAAATTGAATAATTATAAGGTTTCTATATAAAATATGCAATTAGTTTTTTTTAAAGCGAAAATAAATGTATAGAACAAATTCACATTTGTGGAAAAGCCATCATGCGAGAATTCTGTGTTTTAATGTTTGTTTTACACGATACAAATTAATGTGAATAACACCTTTATTTTTCACATCTTAGATCTTTATTTATCATCATCAAACAAATTTTTACAAATAATATTTGAAATAATATATACACATTTAATTTTGATTATTAATAATTTTCTTGAGTGTGATATATTTCGAAACATGCAATACAAAGTCCAACATCACAATCAGCGCCAAAAACCAAACCCAATGTCGAATATTCGAAGACTTCACACGGAAATGCCAGTAACATTTTTCTGGTTCAGTTTTTTCCAGCAATAAATCTCCAGCCCAGAAATATGACGGGCACGAGAAATAACGAACGACACCTCAGCCCGTGGTGACGGGAGGGAGAATTAAGGTGTTAATCAAAGTTGTTAATTAAAGGCAAAAATTTTTTTTCTAATTAGTTGTGGAAGTATGCCAGATTACCTTCTTCGACCACATGAATTCGGCGCCTATGGAATAGTTGGCTCTGCTATTTCCAAAAATAAATCTTTGCAATTGCTTCGATTAATTGCGTAATTCTAGAATTATTATAAAGCGAATACTATTGAGTCGCTCGGAAAGTCGTGCCGTTGTTGGGAAAATCAATTCGTACCGGAAAATTCTATCATTTAATTATTATTTTTTCCGATATCTAATAACTACCGGGCATAATTCGCCGCTACGAATTGATCGACCCAATATTTTGCGGAAATAAAAGTATCCTAAGTATCTCATAACTGCTAGCTTTTACGCTTTTATGTACCACAAAAATTTAATAGTACAGGCAAAAATTTCTATTAAATCTTTGTGGTCTGATAAAACATAAAAGTTGGCTGCTATGGTATAACCCTACGAATCTCATACATTTATTTAGAAAACTTTTTATTGCGTAATTATTATAAATTTTCGTTTTTTTTTTTTTTTAACTTAAAAGCACCTTTTCACAGTATAAAACTGTAGAGATGAATTCTGTAGATTTGAAATAAAGAAAACTTCAGAATATAGCAGATAAAGTATACTCTATCGCCTTTGAAGTGAAACATCAGATACTAAAATTTTCAACTCGCAGCTTACAGTATTATTTCTTCTCTTCGTTTTGATGCACCCGGCCTTGATTTTCTACCTGCAAAGTATCCAGTTGTCCGTATTAATTTCGGAAACTGTCAAAATAAGTATATTTTATTTAAGTACGGTTACGTTTAGGACGAATAGAGTGACGAAAATTTTTATTTGCATGAAATCGAAAGCAAATAAGTTATTAATTTTCTGCTGCCCATGGTAACAGATTTGCTACATTTCTATTAATGAAAAATATTTGTTTTCAACTATACATCATTAAGGGAACCGTCACCTATTGATCACTGATTATAAACACTCATTACTATTTCGAAATCTGGCAATATGTATATACAGTAGAACCTCTTTTATCCGAAACTCTCGGTTAACCGAAATCCATTTTTAAAGTTTTTTTTTTCTTTTTTTTTTTTTTACTATCACATTCCTTGTATGTAAAATCCATTTTAAAAGTTTTTTTTTTTTTTTTACTATCATATTTCTTGTATGCAGGCACTCCTTTCCGAACTACAAGTACATATAAATATTTTGATCCCCTTTCTTAGAGTTCCTTTGCATTTAACTTGAGCTCCCGTAAGCTGCGGAAACGAACAAATTAGCAATTCCGAAGTTTTTGAATGTTTTGCGAAAGGTTTGGCATGGCTGGAGCAGCAGAAAGACTGTGATACTGGTGAACTAATAATATAAATAAAACAACTCCGTGATAGAGCTTCAAAGCAAAGGAAATCGAAACTGCGACAAACAAAACATTTTTTCAAACCCTTGTGATATATGTAAAAGGAACTTAATTTCAAAATTAAAATTCAGGTAATTTATTCTTGTTTCTATTTTGCTATTGCTTTATTTTTATTAAACACTTGTTACCATAATAAGAAATATTGCATATATTTCTTCTTAATCTTAAAATTGAAGCATTCTCGATTATCCGAAAATTTCGATTTTCCGAAAGAGGGTCGGTCCCAATTACTTCGGATAATCGAGGTTCAACTGTATTTTATTTAAGTGTTGTTATGTTGAAAACTCATAGAATGACACTCTAAAATTTAGTTGTATGAGAACGAAAGCCAGAAAGTTATTAATACTCTTTCAAATGTAAAAGATTTATCACCATTATATTAACCCTTTCAAGGGCGGTGGTACAGTGGCGTATGTAGGCTTATCATTTCGGAGGGGGGCTGCTATATAGTATAGGTTTCTAAGAGGGAATTACATGAAACGGGAAAAATCCCGCTTAAACAGGTTTTTATCGTAGCAGTTAATGCATCTATTGTACAGTCACACCTACCGGCTAAGACGGAATCGGATTTGACTGATAAAAAATTTGTTTTAGGCAAGTTTTCGTTTTAATACGTATAATTTCATGTTTATACCACACTTTTAAAACGGAATACGGAAAATTATCTACTAAAAGTAATTTAAATAAAAATAAATAAAACCGAAGTATAGAGCAAATTTAAAATTATTCCAGAGCGTTCTCACTCTGGAATTCACTCTGGAACTCACCCCCGCCCCCCCTCACCTCCTTCAACACATTCTGGGACTCATTTTGGAGCATATATGCATGGCATTTGCAATATTTAAGTATTGAATAGCGATTTCATTTTCTCGTAAATGGGATACATTTGGAATATCAGCTCCCTGATGATGACTTTCCCGAGACTGTCACGTCCCGAAAATCGGCTGCCAAATTTGATAGTATTTTCTGATTTTTTTTTAAATCATAAATCGGGGTTGATTGAAAGTTTTTTGTGTATTCAACATTCAGAATCCCTCAATAAGATTTATGGTGTATTTTAAATGTAAATAAAGCTTATATCCAAGGTTCGCACACTGCTTGGAATTTCCAAGGACTCTGCCACCACTATTAATTATAAGAAAATTTACATTTAATTTTTAAAACACAGAATTCGCAAGCACCGCCTTTATTCAGCGATTTTGAAATATTTTTTCTACAGTGAAATACTTTGAAAATACTGTTAAAATTTTGTGGTAAAAATGTGCGAACCCTGTTATATCTAATCAAAAACAGATTCTATGATTCTGCAACAACCATAGAATAAGGTTTTTTGCCTGTAATGCTATGGAAATAAAATACACATCACGATGCTGTACCTGTAACGAGCTGAATAACATATCTATAACGTACCAAGCATTTAAGTAAATAATAATTAAAAAAAAAGTTTTGCAGTTCATACTGAGATGTTTTAATCTATACATTACCTTAAATCACAGATTTTTAAATAATAAATAGGAAGTATAAGTACTTTATTAATGTTTTTTTAAACTAATTAAAATAAATTATGAACTTTTAGTGTCTACCCTATATATAAAATCCTAATGAAACGAATTTATGACACGGAAGTATGAATCGACTGATTAAAAAACTGATTATGTTTCACGGCGATTTCTCCTAAAATATGGAATACTTTGCGATGAAATTAACACCAAAAATCAACATTGATCCGCAGATTTCAAAACTGGTATTAGAATTTTTAAATTCGAATTAGTTATCGAAATATTATTTTTTTTCTAATTTTATATACATTTTTCTAATGATGGCAACTCAAATTTTAATCAAACATATATATATTTTTTTTTATATTTCATAAAAGGTTGACATGGTAACCCGGCTATTGTTGTTTATTTGATAATAAATGTTTATTTACTTTTATTTCTTTATACAAATTACATAAATTATTTTGTTCTATGATTATTAATTATTTTTTTTTATATTTCCTTTAGAAAATAATAGAAAATAATTAAGAAATACAGTACTACTTAGTTATTCCGTCGACCAATTTCGCCAAATTATATAATTCGCCAAAACACTTGCCAAATTATACAAATTGACATAATTTTTATTTTAAATAACGAAAGAACAAATATATTAGTATAACATTAATAAAATATAAATGAAATAAAAATCACTTGATGACGTAAACACGTGTAACTTGCTTAAAGTAAAGTGAATGTGACATTTACGATCAACCATTATTGGCATTTAATCTTATAGTTTGGTGATAGATTTTTGGTCGCCGGGATATCTAAGGAATACCAAAAATGCATATGTAACTGGTATTTTAAAACGAGGTTTTCGCCAAATTTTCGTAAAAAAATAAAAATCACGCCAAACCTGTATATCTGTAACCGTGTATATCTGTAACCTGTATAACCGTATCTGACCATATATTACCACTCGAAAAAGAAAAAAAAAGCTAACTGGCGAGTTGAAAAAAAGCTATTGGCGAGATTTGCATCCCGCTAGCGTAACAGTACCTAGAATTCCTTGCGATCATGGCAACTTTTATGTAGTTTTATTCGAAAGAAAAATTTTGATTTTTTAATCAAAATGGAAAACTTACGGTCCCATATTGGCGCGATTTTTTTCTGACGCTAATGTCATATACGGAACGGGCACATAACTGGCGCCAAAGTATCGTTATTTTGCTTCATATGGTAAGCCGGATGTTACTGCTTATGCTGTTGATGCATTCCCCAAATTGGCGTCGTTAAAAAATCACGCCAATATGGGACGTATATGACATCTTTGCCAAACTTTCATATGAACGGCGAAGGGATCAGACCGTATTTGTTTATGGCAGTTGATGACTTGTAGCATTATAATATAGATGAAATGATGGCGATAGAATAATATTTGGCGACTTATCACCTGTGCCTGGATAACATTAAAGTATCAAAATGTCACCTAGAGTATAAAAAACGAAGTGTCCCGCCGGGAACTGTTGATGATAGTCACATTATTTAGGCTATTGTTATAGAGATTGTTTTAAAATACCGGGAGACAAAGACTCTTATACTTAATTTATTTTATTTTAGCTTCTTTTCAAATGTTTAACTGATCCTCTTTAATCAAAAACGAAAACAACCATTGGATGTCTTAACAGTAACTGATTCGCCCTTACATTTTTGCAATCAAAGGGAGTTGAATGGAAACCCGTTTACAGGAAGATCTGCACAGCTTTTTTCTGTATAATTCAATCTTCTCTAATATTTTTAAAACCCATCAGATTAGCGTGTTTTTAGATTCTGCGGTGTCTGAACGGGAGTTGACGAGCGTAGCTTGCAGGGGGCAGAGCCCCCTAGTCCGCATATAATGTTTTACACAATAAAAAGCGTATAAAGAGAGCCTGTGTATAACGAAAACTTCGCTGAAATGGTATGTAGTCTCTGCGATATAACACTCTTTATAAGATGAAAACTTGTGTAAAACAGAATATTTTCTAGTTCCTTTTGAATTTCATCTTAGCAGGTTTCATTACATTTTGCTAAACTTTTGTAATTATTTTTGATATTTTTTCTACAAATTTCGGAGGTTGCTTCAGCCCTATCAGCCCACACCCTGAATACGCCGCTGTGGTGGTAGTTTATGGAACAACTTAATTTAAATTCCAAAATGCCACAACAGGGTTCGTACGCTTCAAGGACTTCCAAGGACCTTTTACCAGAATTTATGTAAAATTATATTTGCTTTATTTAATAAAATAAAAAGAAATCTATCTTCAGATATAATGACCATTACTTTACGGAATTTCTGGTACTAAAACACCTAAAATCAGCTGAATCCCTTGATGCGTACGATCACAATGGCACAAGAATGTTGGTGAAATATTTGCCTTTTATTTTGTATGAGAATTATAGCCTTTATCTTATTTACAATTAACTTTTTTCGTTAATTCCGGTACCGTTAATTTATTTCATCATTTTAGCAATGGAAGTGCTTTGCCCCTGAAAAGTGTTAACATTTTTAAGAGCGATGGTATGTTTATGAAACCACAATTATTATTTCCAAATCCCAAAACAGACCAGAATATTTGCGAAAAAAAAATTTCCCTTTATTATGTATGTAAAATATAGCCCTTTTTCTTATTTCCAAAAAAAAATTGTTCGTAAATTCCGGTGTCATTTATTCATTCATTTCAAGATTTTAGCAATGTAATTGCTTTACTCCTGAAAGGCTTAGTGAAAAAAATCTTTTACATTACTATACCTTTTATTAATTGAATCTTAATCTATTGATCACTGATGATAATCAATAATAATCACCTTAGTAAGAGCCAAAATAAGTACATTTTACGTTATAATAAGTAGGGGAGGGTAGTACACAGTGAGACGAAAATTATTATTACTTAACGAATGGCGACGATTTTTATTATTTTGAGAAAATTTTTGCCACATCTTTAAGCTACACAAATACTCTACACATTAATGTACAAATGATTTTAAAAAAGTTATTTATAAAAGCACAGAAGCAGCATAACGGTGTACCGAAAATTGTCTCGCTATGTACCACAAGTGATACACAGTGAGGCAACGTATATATTTTCATAAATCATGCATTTTTACACTCTATCAATAATTTTCAGCAGTTTATGATTTCTAATTAATATTTCTAGATTATCAAAATATTAAAAATATGAGCCTCGGGTGGAAATGGCAGACCTTGGGCTACCTTCATGCAAATTTTCAGCCTCTTACATTTAGTAGATTTCCCTAGCCATCGCACGCCCACACGCACACATTCAGAAAGAGAGAGAGAGAGAGAAATAAACCTTCTTTTATTAATAAATAACATTTTCTTTTTTTACATCAGAACCACATAGTTGATACACAGTGAGACACGTCTTACTGTGTACTTCCGTTACGTTGTAACAAATGGATGCCACATCTGTTACATCAATTCCATCGCTTTAAAAAGTTTATGTCGTTTTGTCGAAATAGTCTATTATTAGATATAGCTAGGTTTGGTTAAGTAAATTTACGTCATATTGAAAGAAATAAACTCTAAAATAGACGTTTATGTAACTTTAACCACTATAAAATAAAGAATTATTTACTATTTTGTCGGACGAGTAACTGAAGTGCCGAAATTACATCCATATGTTGCATAAGATAAGGTCCTTATGCAGTGGTGGAAAATTGGCGCAGAGGTGGAGCCTATTGACACCACTAAATTATAGTAGTATTTTGCCTCTTAACTAATGATCAAATTTCTGAGTTTTTAGTAAACTGAATAATACCATAAAAATTTAGTGGTGTCAATAGGCTCCACCTCTGCGCCAATTTTCCACCACTGCGTTATGTGTGCGTGCCAGCATGGAGAAAACAAACTATATGTCAAAATGGGTATTATTATTACATTAAATGCGGTCACGTTTAGAACGCATAGAGTGACATGAGAGATTTGCTTGCTTGAAATAGGAAGCAAATAAGTTATTAATTATCTTCTGAACATGGTAACAGAATTGCTAACTTTAATAAATGGGAAAAGCAATGGAGAATTTTTTATCTACCCATTCAAAAAGCTTTATTCTTAGCTACCCATTCAGAAAAACTTTATTGTTAGCTACCCCATTATTAACATATCTTACCCATTATTATCATATTTTTCAGGCGCAGTTTTTTGTTATTCAAAATATCTAGCAGGATATTTCAACAGCAAGTTTCGATTTATATCAGGCAGACAATCTGCGATTAAAAAAATCAAAAATTAATACTCAAAATTTCTGGAATCCATTTTCAAGGTAATTGAGAATATTCGACAATGAGTTAAAACGCCACCAATCACGTTTTTCACGTTTTCTCGCGTTATTTTAGTGTATTTTTTCTTTTAAGATTATTTCTATACCACTTAGTTCCATAAAAAAGAAACACATCTCTAACATAACTATAAAGGGAAATCACAGAACTCGCAAAATTATATAAAAAAAGCCACTCTAATAAATTTCAATAAAAGCAAAATAATACTTCCCTCCAATCTATACTATCCGACCATTATAAGAGAAATCATTGAAATTGTAACATGTGCAAATTCAGTATGTAACGATACAGCACCATTTAATTTGACAAAACTATGGGTAGAGTTACTCCATGGATGCGGCTTTGAATATAAACATCAAATTAAAAATAAAATAAAATAACGCCAGATAATGCTAAAAACGTGAATGATAGCTTATTGAATCATTGCATTATAGATCGTGCATCTGTAAAATATTCAGTTATCTAAATACATTAACATATTGGTCATAACTTGATGATAACATTCATTGTTGTGTATATTAAAGCATAAAAATTTTCCGCTGCTCTGCTTTGTTAGCGAAGCCGACGAAAGAATCAGGTAGTAATACTTACACCTCTCTTTGCTTCCACGTGATCAAAACAGGCTGGTTTCCAGCAATAGATCAGTTTCAACCACGTGACTACGCTCCCCTAATTTTCCACTAACCAACCAAAATCGTCGATTTTTTAGCTGATATTAGCGCTCAACCAATGAAAGTAGAGAAAAAAAGGAAAAACCGATGGACAAAAAAAAAAAAAAAAAAAAAAAAAAAAAAATGCCTGCTAGGTTGTAAAGTTGGTTCCTAGGGAGTGACGTCTGTTGAAACTGATATTTTGTTGAACTGCTACATAATCTATGATCCGCTAAAATGTCACGAAGATCTGTGAAGTACTTCGGCGTGATTTTAAAATTTCAACTCACTTTTTATTTACGCCTCTCTTTGCTTCCACGCAAGGTTGCCAGTTTGGCCTACGTTGTTATTCCGAGATTTCAAATTCAAAGCGGAATTTCGAAAAGAAGAACTCTCACCTTAGATAATCGTGAAATATGTGTCATTATATAAAGCAAAGAATACCATTCTTAATTTCTCGTATGGACTCTGAATTTCTCATTATAAATAGAGGCCAAACTGGCAACTCTGCTTTTACGTGATCAAAATAATCTAGTTTCTAACAATTGACGAACTGTTAGGTAATAAAGATATGACAAAATGGCGCAGGGATCGTTGGAGTTACTCGGCCTTCCTCTTTCATTGGCTGCGCTTCGTGAGGAGGATGTACAAATAATTGACCCTGTATTAATTAGAAATTTCAACTCATTTGTTACTTACACCTCTTTTTGCCTCCATGTGATCAAAATAGACTGGTTTCCAACTATTGTCGAACTGCTACATAATCAAGATATATTAAAATGCCGCAGAGATCGTTGAAGTAACTCGGGCTGTCTCTTTCGTTAGTTGTACTTCGTGAGAAACGTGTACCAACATGAGGGACACGCATCCTATATTAATTAGAAACTTCAACTCATTTGTTACTCACAGCTCTCTTTGTTTCCACTAGATGAGCCCACGTGATCCCGATCAAAATAAGCTGATTTCTAACAATCATTGAACTGTTAGTTAAATAACACATAATAAAATACCGCAGAGATCGGTGGAGTAACTCGGCCTGCCTCTGTTTTTGGCTGCGCTTCGTGAGCAACATGTACTAATATTTGACCTTATATTAATAAGAAACTTCAACTCATTTGTTATTTACCCCTCTCTTCGCTTCCACGTGATCAAAACAGACTGGTTTCCAGCAATTATCGTACTGCTATGCAATCAAGATATGTTAACCCCTTGAGGGGCACCGGTATGCATTATATAACACCTACGATACAAAAGTTTTATACCAGAAAATTTTTATTAAATTTTACTTTTTTAACTTTGGTGGAAAAAAGCCGTAAAATTGCTTTTACTTATTTTGAAATAGAATTTTTCAAAGATTCCGCTATGAGTTGAACATTACAGGAACACAATTACTTGTCCCTCAAGGGGTTAACCCCTTGCGGAGCGGTGGTATGTCTATGAAACCACTTAATTTTAATTCCCAAAACCCATAC
Organism: Maratus speciosus; assembly: GCA_963932465.1. NCBI lineage: Eukaryota > Metazoa > Arthropoda > Arachnida > Araneae > Salticidae > Maratus > Maratus speciosus. The sequence continues at coordinate 216,932,890 of OZ010799.1, read as the reverse complement.
TGGCACCAGAATTTTGGTAAAAAAAAAAAAAAATTCGGTTTCTTAGTTGCGTGAAATGTAGTTTTTTGGTATTTACAAAAAAGTTCCTTTTCAAATTCCGATGTCAGTCATTAATTTCAGCACTTATGCAATGGAAAGGCTCTGCGCCGCAAAGGGTTAAAATGCAGCATAGATCGGTGAAGTGACTCGGCTTGTCATTGGTTGCGTTTAGTGAGGAACATGAACCAACAATTCACCCTATACTGATTAGAAACATCAAATAATTTGTTGACTTGCTGGCAAAATCTTTAGAAACACGAATGCTTCTATAGTTTATTGATGAAGATTCCTTATAATTTCTTTTGTTTAAGAATTATTTAGTATTTAGTTTAAGACTTAGTCTTTATTTTCTCCCTGAAATCTAAATACTAGATTTAGCGTAGTCCCATAAACTGTCCATTCATTTGACTGAGTCGTTTCTCCTCTGATAAATTTTCCTTGCAGGAAAAAAATCAACAATATATGTCTAATATGTCGTCAAGCATTAATAACAGGTGATAAAGGAAAAAAAAATGACGTTTAAAATGAAAACAAATTCAACCTCGGAACAAATTAATTAACAATAACAACCCGTAACGGATTTACATGTTCTAAATAAATGAATTTCTGTCACTACTAAGTGCATTCATAGTTTAGAATATTAATGCCGAAAAAAATACCCTTGCTTTGCTTCGTTAACGCAACCGACGAAAGAGACTGTTCGCGATGGCCACACCCCCTTGGCATCCACATTATCAAATTAGGCTGGTTTCCAACAATTGTCAAATTTCCACGTAATCAATATATGCTAAAATGCTGCAGATATCGGTGGAGTAACTCGGACTGTCTCTTTCGTTGTCTGCGCTTCATGAGAAAAATGTACTAATAATTGTGACCCTATATTAATTAGAAACTTCAACTTATTTGTTACTTACACCTCTCTTTTCTTCCACTTAATCAAAATAGGCTGGTTTTCAACGATTATCGAATTACTATGTAATCAAGATACGCTAAAATGGCACCGAGATAGGTTGAGTACCTTCCCAAATAGCATGAACATTAGCAGCATGTTTGATTTTTTCTGACATTATCTTGCCGTGACAAATTTGAATTTAGAAATTCGCAACAAATTTCCTGCAAGGTCTACCATACCCACTTGCATGAGTAGTTTGTTGTGAAACTGATGGCAAGACTGTCTTTAATTCATGAAAGTGACGAAAGCAAAAACTCCCTCTGTTGAGAGAATAGACAATCAGCACATACGCAGAAATTGCAGAAATTTTATTCGGCTGGCCCCGCTTTTTCTAAACGCTATACTTATCAAATACCAAAAAAGTCTGGTATTGCAAAAGTACAAAAATTACTTTAACTCGTTTATGGTGATGAAAACGGTGCATGCACCATCTGACGGTGTGTTTGCGTCAATAGACCTGATCTGGTTTATGGACCCCTCCGAAGGGGGTAAACATATAGTGTAACAGCTGTAAACCGACAGTGGGGTGTGGGAAGAATACTGCGTTGCAGTAAGGTTGCAGTATTTTTGATTACTTGTTTGCCTTTAATTTGCAATAAATTTGATACAGCATGAATTGAACTTGCACGACAAGCTAGCTGCAAGTTCAAAGTTTGGTGACTTCGGTGTTTGCATTATCTTGCTGCAGTCTTGTTATGAACTTTCAGTCTTGTCATGCTGAGCTTGCTGCAAAATTTGCAGGTTTTCAAAGCAAGATTGCTGAAAATTTTCTGCAAATTAAAAATGCTATCTGGGTTGTCCTGCCTCTTTCCTGCTCGTTTCCTTCTTTCCCTATATTAATTAGAAACTTCAACGCATTTGTTACTTACACCTCTCTTTGCTTCCACGCGATCAAAATAAGCTGCGTTCCAACAATTGTCGAATTGTTATATAATCAATATCCCACAAAGCATTTTTAGTTTGCAGAAAATCTGCAGAAGTCTTGCTTTGAAAACCTGCAAAGTTGCAGCAAGCTCAGCAGGACAAAACTGAAAGTTCATAGAACGACTGCAGCAAGATAACGGAAACGCCGAAGTCACCACACTTTGTACTTGCAGCTAACTTGTTCTACAAGTTAAATTCATGCTGTATCAAATTTATTGCAAATTAACAGCAAACAAGTAATAAAAATACCGCAAACTTACTGCAAGGCAGTAACCTTTCCGCACCACACTAACTGTTTACAACTGTTGCACTATGAGTTTAACACCTTCGAAGGGATCCATAGACCTGATCGGGTTGGTTAACGCATACGCACCGTTAATGTGCATGCCTCGTTTTTTCTACCATAAACAAGTTAGGGTAATATTTGTGCTTTTCAACTCGAGCCTTTTTTGGTATTTGAAAAATATAGCGTTAAAAAAAGCGGTGCCAACCGAATAAAATTTCTGCAATTTCTGCGTATCTGCTGATTGTCTATTCTCTTAACAGAGGGATTTTTTTTTGCTTTCGTCACTTTCGCGAATTAGAGTATTGCCATCAGTTTCACAACAAACTACTCATGCAGTTGAGTGAATGTATACCTTGGGGGAGCTTTGCTGCGAATTTCTGGATTCAAATTTGTCACGGCAAGATAATATCAGACAAAATCAAACTTGCTGCTAATGTTCATGCTATCTGGGAGATGCTAAAATGCCGCAGAGATCGATGGAGTAATTTCGGCCTGTCTCTTTCATTGGCAAAATATGCTAATACTTGAATCTATGTTAATTAGGAACCTCATCTCATTTGTTTCTTACACCTCTATTTGCTTCGATGTGCTGAAAATAGGCTGGTTTCCAACGATTGTCCAACTGCTATATAATCAAGGTTCGCTAAAATACCACCGAGATCGGTGGAATAACCCGGCTTGTCTCTTTCGTTGGCTGCGCTTCGTAAGCAACGTGTACTAATAATTGATTATATATTAATTAGAAACGTATTAATTGTTACTTACACCCAGTGATAAAAGCGTTGTGCCACAAATGGCTGATTTTAACCATTAACCCTTATATGCGTTATTTTTTATTTTGTTTCGAAAAAAATATATAAAGGCATACTTGCCAACTTTCAGCTAAACTTCCGTAAAATGCAAGTTAAACTAACCCAAGTTCAACACGTTACTAACCAGAAAATGTATTTTATGTATCATTATGCATTTGATGTCATGTATTTCTGTGAAAATTATTTGTATTCATTTCTTTAAAAAATGTCTGGTTCCAAAAGTGTTTAACCTGGGTCAGTTTAACTAACATTTTACGGAAGTTTAAGGGAAAGTTGGCAAGTATGTAAAGGGTTTATAGGGTATATCTCTGAAAGGTTTATAGGAAAAACAATGAAAAAAAATCAGAGGTATATATTTTATATAATACGTCAATCTTTTCTTCTGTTGCACATCTGCAATACTAGTAAAAACTGCTGTCGTGTGGCTGTTTTACGCTAAAATAATGCAAATTAGTAAGTACTTTAATGCGTATGTTTCCAAATACGTTATTTTATAAAACTTAATCTTTAACCCTTTAATTTGCATAATAGAATGCGTTCTAGAGATTACGTAGTTCGGAGAATCAGACTTTACGTACGAACATTTCAATGGTTAATTTCGCTTTATTTAAGTACGAAATGTCTGTTTTTTAATTATAGGAAATATTGCTATTTTAATTTTCTGGTGTGAATTAGGTATATGTGAATAAAAAAAAATCTATTAAATTTAAAGCAGTGTTGTTTGCATATATGGAAAGCTGCGCACTAAAGGATTAAAGCTAAATAGTATTCTTTACTTTATTAAATCTCAGAAATGTTGAAATTAAATAAGGCGTGAAATACTATTAAAATTTAGTGGTACCAATCGGTCATCTGTGGCGCAGCGCTTACATCTCTGCCTGCAACACCTCTCTTTGCTTCCACATGTTCAAAATAAGCTGGTTTCCAATAATTGTCATGTCTGCTTTGTAATCTAGGTACGCTAAAATACTGCCGAGATCGGCCAAGTAACTCAGCCTGTCTCTTTCGTTGGCAAAATGTACTAATAATTGAATATCTGTTTATTAGAAACTTTATCTCATTTGTTGAGTTCCTGGCACAAGCTTTCGAATTTCAGATGCTTCTACAGTTATTTATTAAAATTCGTAATAATTTTTTTTCTATCTTCATAATTTGTTATTTTGCTTTTACACTTAATTTTTGTTTCTGAATAAAATCTAAATACTAGATTTCCCTTTCCCCATGACCTTTAATTTCATTTGACAGTTATTTCTATTTCCCTCTAGTAAATTTAACTACGAGGGAAAAAAAGTAGAGAACAGGAATTCTGTTTCTTTAGAATTCAGTGTCGCACCCGATGAAAAATTAAAATATATATACATAAATAGTACAAATCATATTTCAGTTTTTACGCTTAAAATACACGTTTTTATTTTATATAAAATGACGTCATTTGCATTTTCATTTACGATCCAGTCTTAAACATCTATAGAAAAATATGCATATGACGTCACTATCGCGGAATAATACACAAACCCGGTAAAAGCGATGTCGTACAAGAAACTCGACAAAAATAAATCGAGTATCTAATGATTCGTAAGCCTTCATTTGTTTGTAACATTATTATGGATACTGAAAATCAAACATAGTTTATAATACATTGTATCATCAGAAATCATATATTTATATTTTTACAAAATTCGGAAAATTTTATTACGCACGGATTAATAAAATTGCATTCTTTCAGCTTTTTGATAGGAATTAAACAGTATACTTTCCCTTTACTTTCTACAGAAATGTAGTACTGCAGTTACCACCATTACCAAAATGGCATTAGAAACTACAAAAAAATCTGCACCTCAAAAATAAATTGAGATGCAATTTTCAAGCAAATTGTGTTTAAAGGTACTTTTTTTTCGTATATGACGGTGTAAAAATTGAAAATGTCTGGTGTTTAAAAGTTTAAAAAATTGCAGCAGATTATCAGTATTTAAACGTACAGTGATACACCTGCTTCGTTTTACGGGTGGCCTATTGTTAGGTGTAACGTTATTTTTTAGTGACGGCACTTTAATTGTTGTTTGAAAGAAACAGCAGGTCGAGAGCTAAAAAAAAAAAATAATCAACAATGAATACCTTATGTATCACCAAGCATTGATAACAGATGAAAAAGAAAATAATTATAAGCTTAAAATTAAAAGACTCTGAAGAAATTATTCTAAAAACGAAGGATTTAACAATAACATCTCATAAAGTATTTTCATATTCTAAATACAGGATCCCCCGACTTACGTATTACGCGACTTACGTAAATTCGCAGTTACGTAATAAATCTCGAAAAGTACATTTGTGAACATACTACTGCGTTGCGTTTGATACGCAGTTGCATACTTTTGACATTTATTTTATAAATCAAATATATAGATATAAACCACAATTATTATATACAATTTGCATAACTACAGACATACACACATTAAAATTTTATTAAAAACAATTAAAATATAGTTAAAAAATATATAAACGTTTCGGCTATTTTCATAGCCCTCATCAGTAAACGAACAGAGTCACAAAACAGCAAGAGCCACAGTAAACGAAAAAACAGTTAAAATCACGGTCTAAGTAGGATAAAATAATCAGCAAGAACTTGGCGATTCAGCTAAAACGGTTCTCCAATCCTCAAGGAAGACACGGCTAAAATAGACGGGGCAATTGGATTCCACAATCCGTAATCCAGACGTAATTATGTATGTATTTTTAAATTATTATATAGTTTATATATTAGATAGAGATATATTTTTATTGGTACAGTAGAACCTCTTTTATCCGAAACTCTTTAACCGAAACTCTCGGTTAACCGACCGAAATCCATTTCTAAAGTCTTTTTTTTTTTTTTTTTTTTTTTTTTTGAACTATCATATTCCTTGTGTGCTAGCGGTGCTTTCCGAACTACGAGTACATATAAATATTTTCGATCCCCTTTATTAGAGTTCCTTTGAACTTAACTTGAGCTCGCGTAAGCAGCAGAGTGGAATGAAGAAAACGAACAAATTAGCAATTCTGAAGCTTTTGAATGTTTTGCAAAAGGTTTGGCATGGCTGCAGCAGAAGAAATACTGCGATACTGGTGAACTTATAATATTAAAAAACTCAGTGATGGAGGTTCAAAAGAAAAGTAACAGAAACTGCGACAAACAAAACATTTTTTCAAACGCTTGTGATATATGTAAAAGGTACTGAATTTCAAAATTAAAATTCAGGTAATTTATTCTTGTTTCTTTTTTGCTATTGCTTTATTTTTATTAAGCACTTGTTACCATAATAAGAAATATTGCTTATCTTTCTCTTTAATCTTAAAATGGAAGCATTCTCGATTATCCGAAAATTTCGATTTTCCGAAAGAGGGTCGGTCCCAATTACTTCGGATAATCGAGGTTCTACTATATATACAATTAAATCTATAACAAAACAAATTAATCTTTATTGTTTGTTTTTCACAGTAATCATCTAATTCATAATAAATACAGTTTGTCCTTATCAAGGAATTTTTTATTTTGTAAGTGCTATTCAATTGTCTTGCCGTCAGAAATTCACGGAGAATAGGTTAAATTAGTCCCTTTTAATTATTCCTTATTTTTATAGTCGTTTGATGTAGATTCAATATTGTTATAAATCAATTCATCAATGTTATATTTTTAAATCCCGTACTTCACAAGATATTTGAAAAGTGTTCTTTAAGTTTGTTTTTATATTAGGTAGATTTCCTAAGAAATACTACCTATTGCAGTCGTTACCATGGTGCGACTTTTGAAAAATTCCTTCATAACTTTTCATTATAGGACCCCAGAAACCCAAAACCACACCCACCTAAAAAGTTTATATATATATATATATATATATATATACTATATATATATATACTACTATCTCGGCGGGGATTGAAAATGGGCAAAATCGGCCCAAGGGAATGGAAATGGGGAAGGTTAAAATTTTTGAATACCGCCTTAACATCATTCTGATATTCTGATAAAACAATCTCTTTCACAACAATGACAGGAAAAAATAAATATTTTTCGTTATAGCAGTTGCAAACAATTAAAAAAAAAAGCAATAAAATTCTCACCACAACAATTGCTTTTCTATTGCAAGATTTTCACGTGAAAATTAAATTAAATAAACAGTTTGACAAATTGAAAACAAATTGAATATTACGTCATAAGTTTTCTAGAGCAAGATTTCCGCATGAAAACTCAAAATGAAATAAATAGTTTGACGTAATTAAAAAAAATCAAAATATTGCGAATTATTAGAAATCTAATGGACCTCAGCAGGTGAATATGTAATGTCACGTGAGTTTGAAGAAACTTATTAAAACATGATAAAAACCCGACTATAGAAATATTAACATATTTTAACACTTCTCTTGAGTTTCTCTGATTTTGCTTTAGCCATTTTTAAACCTATCCCATATGCATGCGTGTGTATATTCGTGTATATTAGAATTTTCACAAAATGTTTAGCTCCCTAGATCTCATTCTTAGTGAAGAAACTGGGTTTATCTTTAATCTTGATTTAAGTTTTGTTGGTGAATTTAGTACTTAACCCTAGAACTACCGGAAATTTTACTCAAGTTTTATAAAAACATTCTACACCAGAATTTTTACTGAAAACTATTTAATTTGTTTATTTAACTTATTATTGTCTGATTTATACATTTAGTTTGTTTTGAAGAAATTTCTGGTTTGAATAGATATTTTGAATATTCATGTCGGGTCCATTGGACCCTTCTGGTAGACAGAGGGTTAACTTTGAAATCTACCTCCGCCTGTAGGCCCGAGCCGGCAGGGATTTTTTTTTCATACTTTTATAGTTTATATACAAGTAAATACTGCCACATGCTTTATTTATAAAATAATACGGTGTAAATAATATATATATGTATATATAAATAAATATACAGGGTGTTCCGTTAAAGGGGTCCAATATTAATAGGGGTAATAGAGGAGATCACATGGAGCATAAATCAGTATATAAAGCCTGGTCGGATCTCAATAGTTTTCAAGTTACAGCAAATAGAATGAAAATTCGGAAAATTGTAAAATAACCCTCATTGCTAAACTATCGATAATGCTACATAAAAACGAAGCACATATTTAGAAAGAGCAGAAAAAAACCTACAAAATGACATCAATTGTATTAAAATAGCAATATTTATTGACGAGTTACAAGCCCTGAAACAGTGACAAAAGTACGAAATCCAATATACATCAAAATAGTTAATCGTTAATTCCAAAAAGACAACTCTAGCTACAACAAGGAAAATGTAGTAAAATTTGGTCCATTCCGAAAACTTTCGAAAAAGCTTACAATGAAGCATATCGGTTTAATTGTGTGAGAGAAATTAATCAGTTTCTTAGTTACAACTCCGCTTTCTTTGACACTAGCAAAGGTTAAACTCCGCCCATCACGATTGGAAACACCGCCTTTTTAATTACTCTCAACTATACATTTTCCATCATGCTTCTTCTGAGATGCAACATTTTTAATTATTCAAGAGTTGAATGAACCAAAATAACTTTACAATAATAGTCTACATTTTAAAGTGGTCTTTTATTGATATAAAGCTTAAGTTAAATTCTTTAAAATTAAACTGGTGGTGAAAATTCGGAAATAATTAAAAATATTGCGATTTGTAACTATGCAAGAAGTTTCAGTACATGTTTTACATGGACAATTATTGTATGTATATGTGCATCATAATTTATGATAGGAAATAATAATAACAAATAGCATAATAATTTTATTAATTATAAATTTAAAAAAGACACTAAATTTTAAATTAATTCATACAAACTTTGTAATTTACAATTTGAGTACACCACAGTCTGTGACTTACAAAATACTGTGCCAAAAAGTGTTGAAAATAAAAGAAAAATGACAAATAAAGAATTACATTCCACGTACTTTATGACATATGTGAAGCATAGTCTTCTAGCCTGCGCTGCACAGTTCAATGTCGGAAGGCAGACGAACGGACATTATTATAATAGGTGTTCGAAGTTGCGCCCATTAACAGAATCGCACAGCCGACAGCGACGTCGTAAAGATTGGCGAACACGCCGAAAAACTCCGACGGATTTGGGAATGTCTCCTGCAGCGACAACGATTCGCGCTAGTAAATCCTCCGGTGTATCCACAGGCGTTTCATACACCAACGATTTAAGGTGTCCCCAAACAAAAAAGTCTTAACGGATTGAGGTCTGGAGAGCGTGCAGGCCAAGCAACAGGTCCACTGCGTCCAATCCATTTCCCAGGATATGTTCAATTGAGGTGATTGCGAACACCTATGAAAAAATGTGCCGGTGCGCCATCGTGCATAAACCACATATTGTGGCGCAATGTTGCTGGCACATTTTGCAGTAACTGCGGTAAGATATTCCGTAGGAAAACCAAGTACGTACTGCCATTGAGTACATCTGGGAGTAAATATGGTCCTATGAGATAATCGCCGAGGACACCTGCCCATATGTTCACACTGAACTTTTGTTGTGCGTTCGACGGGAAAACAGTGTGCGGATTTGTATATGACCATGTATGCATATTGCGCGTGTTTACCACGCCCTCTCTCGTGAATGTTGCTTCATCAGTAAATAAAATATTTTCCAGAAATTGTGGATTATTTTCTGTTACATTAAGCAACCAGCGTACGAATTCTGTCCGCTGAGCACAATCTGTTACTGATAACAGTTGTACCCGCTGCACATGAAAGGGGTGCATGTTTTCTGCATGCAGAACACGCCACACACTTTGGTGAGAAACACCGACTTCAGACGCAGCAGCTCGTGTACTCGTGGAGGGGTTATCTTTAAAAATATTCAGTACATCTTCTTCCATTGCAGGTGTTCGTATATGTCGAGGTTTCCCTGCATCAATGCTTGCTGTATTAAACGATCCAGTTTCCCGTAATCGTCTATCGATTTTTATGAAGAGTTTCGAACTTGGGCAACGTCTCCTTGGAAATTGCTCACGGTACATGCGCTGTGCTAGACATGCATTTCCATGACCTTGCCCGTACATCAGATGCATGTCCGCATATTCTTCGTTAGAGTATTCCGGCATAATTATTATACATCAACTTACTACAATCCCACTTACAACAGCCTCCCTTTAACATAACGCCCACTGATGACTGCTGTTTTATTACACTTTTCTTCCTATACACATAGAAAATTTGCATAAAAAGTACTTCTTCTTCATCATCCTGAAAGTTCATGGAGGAAACGCAGCAGTCACGGAGTTTGCTTTAAAACAAGGCGAGAGCTGCACACTATGTCATTCACTTGACCAGACTGAATAATGAAAGGGTATTGATAGAGGTTGATCAGAAATGTATAATTGAAAGATATTAAAACGGGGTGTTTACAATCGTCATGGGCGGAGTTTCGCCCTTTCCGAGCGTGCAACAGTACAGAGTTGTAACTAGGGAACTGCTTGATTTCTCCCATACAATTAAACTGATATGGTTTATTGTCAGCTTCTTCGAAAGCTTTCAGAATGGACCAAATTTTATAACATTTTCCTTGATGTAGGTAGAGTTGCATTTTTGGAATTAACGATTAACTATTTTGCTAAACATTTGATTTTGTATTTTTTCACTGTTTCAGAGCTTGTAATTCGCCATTAATTCTCAATATTCTAAAACAACTTATGTCATTTCGTAGGATTTTTTCTGCTCTTTCTAAATATGTGCTTCGTTTTTATGTAGCATTATCGATAGTTTAGCAATGAGGGTTTTTTTTAGAAATTTCCGATTTTTCATTCTATTTGCTGTAACTTGAAAATTATTGAGATCCGGCCAGGCATTATATACTGATTTATGCTCCGTGTGATCTCCTCTATTACCCCTATTAATATTGGACCCCTTTAACGGAACACCCTGTATATATATAGTAAATATTGCAGTTTCTTTCAAAATTTTACCTAAGCAACTTAAAAATTCGACTTACATAAAACTCAAGTTACGTAAAACTTTACAGAACGCATTACTTACGTAAGTCGGGGGATGCCTGTATATGGACTTCTGCCAATACTAGACAAGACACACCTTGTCTTTCTCAGCATGTAAATGTGATTTTTTTTACTTTAAATTAACATATACATCTTATTATCTTGTGCAGGTAAAATTTGAATAAAAGTTTCTTCTTGCATCGATAATAACAACTTTCAGAATTATTCAAAAAATACTTTTAAAAAATTGGACAATGTTAGACGGGTTTTCCCGTAATCTTTTCTGTTTTTACTTTGTTCTTTCTCCTTGCTGTTCCGTGTCTGGCGCTGGACTGTTCACCTCCAATCAGATCAAGGTCAAAGTCATGGGGAAAAGTCTTGACATGACTACAAATGCTCCCACTTTTCATATTGTTACTCCTTTTCTCCCTTCTTTTTTTTTTCTTTTAATATTGTTTGCGTTTTTTACAGAGGGTATAATTAATGAGATAGCCAAAACTGACTCTATTCCTTATGTCTCTAAAATATATGTGTATACAAATTTTTATAGCTTTCATATCGATGCTTCCATCGCAGAAAGAAGTAATTTGGAGAAAACTTTGAAATTACAATTGAAGGGTTTTAACCCTTTCAGGGGAAAGCAATTGTGTTTTTGTAATGTCGAATTCACACTGGAATCTTCCAAAAAATTTATTGCAAAATAAGTAAAAGAAATTTTTCGACTGTTTACCACTAAAGTTAAAAAAGTAAAATTTAACCCTTAATTGCATGAATTATTCTTTTAGAATTGTATTTTCTATTTTTATATTAAGGATTATTAGACGACCAAAAATCGACGACCAGAAAAGAAGACCAGGACACCAGAAATCTTAAGATAGATTTTTAACTTTATTTAGTAGCATATTTTTGAAACTTTTAGAGCATTAATATTTCTATATAAATATAGTGGTTGTAAGAACTTAATTTATGTATTAAAAATTAAATAAGAGGGTGATGGAAATTTACATCACTATGCAATTAAGGGTTAATAAAGTTTTTCTGGTGCTAATCTTCTATTAATCGTAGGTGGTATATAATATATCCCACCGCCCCTCAAGGGATTAAACAAAAACAACACTTGTCCGAAATTTGAAATTTACAAGATAATAGAAGAAAAGTTTCTGGACTTCAAAACCAACTAAGTTGAAAAGTGTTCATGAATTCGGTTTGTCTGGCCTTCTGTCTGTCCACGCTCTAACTCACGTAAATATTCTCAGATTTTCATGCAGTTGATATATGGTAATGGTGTTTACCATGGCATGTTCGCTATTGAATATGAAGTGTGTAGCATTAATTGTTTTATTTACAGGGGCACTAAAAAGAATTCCGTTACACTATGGTCAGTGGGGAAAAATCGTTTGCAGAGTATTTTAAGAGCCTACTTCAGTCAAACGAAAAGACCCGTTCGCTAATGCTAATCCCATGGAAGACATTTATAAAGATATCTCATTTGAATTTAAATATTTTAAAATGATTTTTTTCGCATTAAATAGTTGAGATCGATCTGTACAAAGACCATTGTTTACTTTTTAGATTTTGTTTACAAGTGTTTTTAATGAGGACACTTTCATTTTCGAAACCGGTTTCGAAAGTAAAAGCATCCTTATAAAAAAAATCTGCAATCAAAATCGAAAAGTAAAGAACGGCCTGCATACAGATCGAGCCTAGTTATCCAATGGCTAATTCCATGCGAACTTGTCATGTCTGTCACACAGCTGAAAATCGTTATGCTTGTTGCCACCATTATTTTTGAAAAGTTTGCTTCGCCTTATTCAATTGATGAGACATCTCCAATAAAATAAGTCACATTTTTCCGTTCTAAAATACTGGTAGCCAAAAATCGTAGTATGTGACAGACATGACAAGTACGTATGGAATTAGCCCAAAACAAAAAAAAATCATTTAAAAATATTGAAATGCGACCGAGATATCTTTATAAATTTCTTCCACAGGATTTCCATTGGCGAACGCGTCTTTTCGTTTGACTGAAGTAGTCTCTTAATGACTTCACGCGATGTCAAATGTATTGAAATTGATAAGAATCACTGAATTTCACTACAAGATGATTATTATAGAATAGGGCATTCATAGCATTTGTCGTCCATTTACAGGGACACACAAAAGAATTCGCTTATAGCACTTTCTTTGGGCAATAATTACTGGAAGTTCGTTTTAAATTTCGGTATGGCTTTTAAATGTAACTGATTTTTTGCATGTTACTTGTTGTGTAAATATTCTGTACCTCGTATACAGGGCTGTACAAAAGAATTTACGAACCGTTCTCTTTATTATCGGAAATTGCTGAACGGGAATTTTCAACTGAATTCTGTACTTCCTAACTGAACTAAATTTTTGCATTTATGAAGTGAATATATACACATATAAATATCATGTACAGGGCTGCTCAAAGAATTAGGATAACTTTACGACTGTATACGGGAATTGCTGAAATTGAGATTTCAAATGTGTTATGCGTTTCCAAATGCTTCAATTAGACATCCTATTTCTACTTTTTAAACGGTGAAGTTTTGTTGCATTATTCTGAAAGTGTTGGAAAGTGTTCCTTAATCTATGCTTGACGCGTGATTTTTCTTTCTTATTTTTAGTTAAATTGCAACAGAACTATAGATACCGTTTTAAAATAACATTATGCTGTTACTTCAGTTTTGTAATATTTGAATAAATGGTGTGGGTTTTTTTCATTGAGGGGGTGGGGAATTATTTATTAATTACCCGGCTGCCAAGAAGGGTTATGTGTTTCACGCGTATCTGGGTATGTGGATTTCGTTATACCTTCGAAGCATTCTAACGGCTGGATGGATTTTAAGGAATGAGGTCTCTATCGATTCGTCTTAAGGGTCCGATGGTTATAGGCTAGGTTTTGTTTTCATAAATTCAAAATTGCAGCCGTACAATACAAATTGGCGGTAGAGACGAAACATAATTTTTACGCACCCTATTGAGTGGCATATCATTGGATAGGTCTTTCAAAATGAAGATGATGTTTCATTGACTATTTTACAGTCAGAATCTCCGTTTAAATATTACATAACCTGGAAGTTGTGTAGGTAGAATCTCTAGCTTTACTGCAACTCTGACCATCATAGGCATCTATAGGCCTCATCAAAACAGTGTTATAGATAGAAACTAACAATTAAACACAACTTAAAAGTGATCAATACAGGTAAATAAAAAATAGGTAAGAAATATAAAAAATAGTTTCACACTGATGAGAGAAATAATTAATTGGTTCGCTTTTTACGCAGTCGGGTTTTTTTTATTTTTTAAATCTAATTTTTACTTGTTAGCAATTATAAATGCACAGATAAAACTCGGTCTGTTTTTGAATGTCTAATTTTTAAAACAAAAATCTTCTTTTTACATTTGCCTTGCAAATTTTCTAAAAAACTACCCCGAAAGTTTTATCTATAATTGAAGTTCTAAAAGGTTTTCAAGAAGTTTCACAGTAATAATGGGCACTTTCAGCTGTTGCTGAATACTGAGTACGTTGAACAATATTGTGTAATTGCTTCAGTTTTGTAATTTTTGAACAAATGATGTTGGGGGGGGGGGGGTCGTCAATTGAGATGCTCAGAACCACAGTAGACCAAGTCCATATTGTAAGAAAGAATAGATAGTCCATTTTGTAAGTGCATAATTTTTTTTTTTACCCACTCCCACAGTGAACAAAGTCTGTTTTCACATACTTTATCATATACAGTGAAATACGTTTAACACGAAAGTGCTTAACATGAAAAATTGGTTAACATGAAATCATATAGCGGTCCGGACAGTATATTATGCAATTTAATATATATATTTTTTCTTTTAACACGAAACAAAAATCGTTTAACACGAAAAAAATTCGCGTTCGATCCAGTTAGTTTGAGTTGAAATTGGTGAATTTTGTGTTAAAACCACTGAATTTTGGGTGAAAATCCGTGAATTTTGTACTTTTTTATAAATTAGCTTATGTTTTATGAGCACAATGGTTGAGAAATCGGTGCTAAAATAAACTGTTATTTCGCTTCAAATGAAGATGAAGCTGCTTAATGCAGTTGATGAAAAAGAAGGACGAAAACAAAAATCTGCAAAAGTTTTGGCATTGCCAATTTTACTTTATCAATCATAATATATAATAAAAAATAGGGATCCAATTACGTTAATGTTTGAGCGCAGTATGTTTAAGCCACAGACAACGTGTGAGAACCGCTAAGCACGAAGGTTTAGAGACAGTTTGTTTATTTGATTCAAACAAGCGAGATCTCAGAATGCTCTTAAAGACACTTAAAAAAAAAAAAAAATCTGATTTTTTCCCCCCAAAAAAACATTTTTTTTACTTGCTTTTTATCCTAATGGATGTAACATACTAGTACTTTAGCAGGAAATCGAAATAAAATTTGACGACGTCGAAAATATTTGAGTTTTGTCCTTTTTTTTTTTACCAATCTTTTAACGCGAAATTCTATTAACACGAAAAAAAGTTTCGGCCCGCTCAAATTCGTGTTAACCCTTTCCGGCGCGGTATCCTTAAAAAAGACACCTAATTTTAATTCCAAAACTGACAAGAGACACCAAGAATATTTAACTAAAATTTTCCTATTATAATGTACATGAAAATAAGCAATTTCGTATTTCCTAATAAATTCGTTTATAAATTTCGGTGTCAGTCCATTATTTCATCAGTTTATAAACAGAATTACTCCGCGCCGGTAAGGGTTAAACGTATTTCACTGTCATCTGTCTATAGACTTTGTTTACTGTGGGAGAGGATAAAACAGATTTTATGCGCCATATAAATGGACTATGTCATTTTCTTTTTCAAAATGGGCTTGGTCTAATATGGTTGTGAGCCCCTTAATTGATAATTACCAATTCAGGGATCCCACTCGGTTCGTTTTTAATACCAGTTTTCAAACATAATCCTTCTTTTTAACACTTTCCAACATAGTTGAAAATAGTTTATGAATTCAGTTTGTCTGTTTACCCGTGCTCTAACTCGCTTTAATATAGTCAGATTGCCATGGAATTCGTTTATATTAACCTTTATGTACTGAATTATGAATTCATGCAAATTTTATCATCTAAAACATTTTTCCTTAATTGTTCAAACTACAGGATTTTAGAAGGATTGAAGGATTTATAAGGATTAATTAAATTTGAATTTATAGGGATTTTGTGGAATATTTATTTTAAATATTTTTCTTAGTATTTTGTAGAATTAGGAAATGTAAAAATATAATGTTCTTACACTTGAAATATAGAAATATTTCCGAATTGAAAAATCCCCCCCCCCCCTCCCCACAACGCCAAGAAAGCTGAAAAGATGCAAAGGCAAAAGAAATGACTTTTTAAAAAAATATTTTTGTTTTGTGTAACCAATAATGCTTTGGAACAAGATAAATTAATGTATACAAAACGCATCACTGTATTACAACTAATCGATGTATTAAATGAATTTTATAAAAAGTTATTTTAATGATACTTATAAGTACCGTGAGTAGATAAAGGATTATTGGGGTTTACTAGGGTATGTTCGTTAATTAAAATGAAGTGTTTAACATTTAAGGTTTATTCACAGGGACACTAGAATAATTCCGTTACATTATGGCCTATGGAGAAAAATCGTTTGCGGTGTATTTTAATGATACTACACCATTTTAAACATGTCGAAATTTAAATATGCTAGAAGGTTCTTACTGTAGAATCTAATGTGCATATAATTTATCGTTCATTTACAGGGACACACAAAAGTATTTGTCTACAGTACTGTCTATGAAGAATAATTGCTGGGAGTGCGGTTTCAGTTATGGTACGCGTTTTAAAGTTAAACTTTTTTTTGCATATTACGTGGTGTGTATACTGTCGGACCTCGTTATCCCGACACCCGGTTTTCACGTCACTCCGCTTATCACGCCAGTTTTTTAAAGTCCCGATTTTATGTATATGATTTTAATGTAAATAAGCTCCGGATTTCACGTCGTTGAATAATTTTCAACTTCTGATATCCCGACGGTTTTGGAAAATTGCACATTTTCATAACCCATCTTATAAGCACGGAAATTAAGCGGTAAGAAATGCCTTAGCCAAACTTTCCACAAAAGTGTGTAAAATACCCATTGAGATAAATGAGAAATTTTACTTTAATCCTTTATCTGAATAAAAAAATCCACACACTATGAATAAACCACTTAAGCTCCAGATAGACGTATCTATCAATCTACTCGCGGTCTTTTTGTTCTGGTCAGGCGGCACTTTCTTGTGATTACATGGCGTTTTCCATCCGACTAAAACCGAAGCATTGCATTGCATAATATGGAAAAAATAATTGTGGGAAGCTCATCTAGGGATAAGTAAACCTTAACTCATCAATATTTTATGTAATAATAAAAAACAAGTCATCATACATCTGACTTTTAAAGTTTTCAATTTTGTTTTTGTATTAATTTTGTTTAATAATAAAGTTTTATTGCTTAAAACTGCAAGAACTGTTATGAATTTAAAATTGTCTTAAATTAATTAAAAATACTTTTATAAACATATTTTCCTCCAACTCCGGTTACCGCGACACTCCGCTTATGACGACACTTTTTTCTGGTCATCAGAGTGTCGGGATAACGAGGTTCGACTGTATAAATTCTATAGATCACATGCAGAGCTACACAAGATATCTCATGGACATTTCCGTTTATTGACGGAGATTGCTGAATGGTAATTTTCAACTATGCTATGCGTTTAATTGAACTAACTTTTATCACACTATATAGCATAAACACAAAGATATTTTACGTTAAGTGCTTGAAATGATCCTATTGACAATCAATAATACATTAATAGAAGTGACTTAGTTATTCTGTAGCATTTCAACAATCGACTACTAAACTTCAATTTGGATACAGCCCCTAAAATATTCTCATTTTAAAATAATTAATTTATCTGAAACTAATAGTAAGAATTTCATGAAAATTTATATTTAGGCTAATTGAAAGGTGTGGAATTTATTTATTCAAAAATGGATATTGTGAAAATTGGAATTTGCTATTGGAAAAAACAAAGTTTGGTTTTGTTTTGATATGTAAATGCCTTATAAGCAAATTTTATATACAAATGGGTGACAAAATAATACGAACACCCATGAAAAAGGTATGGTCCATTTCAAAGGACCAGAACGCGCATGTCACTTTGCACTCAATTCTGCCACCTAATGGTTATGAAAGGTAAGATATCAGTCGCTCAACATTAGTCATAGGTGTTGTATGCGCGTACCATAAGCTCTGGAAAACTCAGTAATGACTGACTTGTCAGAGTTCGAAAAAGGAATGATTGTTGGAATGCGTTGCGCTGGTTGCTCCGTGACGGAAACAGCCAATTATTTGGGGAGTGCAAGAAGTACTGTGTCAACCGTTATGACAGAGTACACGAAATGCGGTAAATTGTCATCTGCGAAGTACAACAGTAGACGGAAAAGGAAGCTTTCTGAGAGGGATAAAATAGAGTTGGACCCCATAGCGGTCAGAAAGCGCAGGCAATCTTTATCCCAGATAGCGTTATATATAAATAGTCATCTCCAGAATCCATTTGAGCAAGAACTGTCCAAAGGGAACTTCATGCTTCGAACATTTATGGAAGAGTTGCAATTCGTACGCCATTGGTGTCACAGGTGTTCCTATTATTTTGTCACCCACCTGTACATCCTTTAAAAGTACACTTTATTTCCAATCGTTTGGTACCAGCAACTTTCTTATTCGATAATTTGTTGCAGAGTTAGTAGGGGTGTGTACTTTTTTCCCCATGACTATACCTATCTGGAATTCCCTTTCTATCAAACGATGAGTAGGGGAGACCGGGGCTAGTAGGTGCAGTTTTTAGATATTAATTTTTATTAATTTTTTGTTTACGCTTTTTAACAAACTTTAACTGCACTTTTAAAGAACAAGCAGTTGGCTATAAATACCCCGGAGTTTTGAGTTAATGTAGGTTTTGTAGTTAATGTTCAGTGGAAGCCTAAAGTAAAAGGAAAATTGTGCGCCAACCTACCCCGTCACAAGCAAGTTGCCTATACCTATGGGATAAGTTGGCACACACTTTATAAAAATTTAAATAAAACTCAAATAAGACATGCAGTTAAGAGAAATCAATTTCATTATTACCAGTAAGTTTAAACAAAGGCGTTATCGTCGTACAATGTAAATTCGAAATTATGCAGACATATAAATAATGAATAAAACATTAACATTGAGTAACTTCTATCCTGCTCGATATCATCATCAGAGTTACAGTTGTCACAAATAAAAATTCGACTGTCTCCGTTTGGGCAAGCCTGATTTGCCCAAAAGCTTGCATTGCAACCACTTTTTCGGTGTTTGCTGTTTTCCAGGCTTCCAGAACAAACCAGACACCGAGCCAACTTGCCCCGTGTTCAATGCGCCTACTAGCGCCAGAATAAATTTCATTACAAAAGGGACACGTAACCTTCTAAACATAAATAATCCAAGTAAATCACAAATTGGGTAGGTGCAATTAATCATACACTAAGAAAAACTGCACAAGTTAAATCGCAATTATTAAACTAAGTATTAGAAATTAGAAAAAGAATGAAGCAACAAAAAATTACTTATGAGTACAAAAAAACAGAAAAATCGTAATAAATGTCCACTGCACGTAGGTAACTGCGCAAAACTGTAATGAGGATTGTAAAAAGCAAGAAGAAAGGTACTCTGTGACTGGTTGCGCAATCTATCCACAAACAGGCGATTTATGGGGACTGCGCCTACTTACCCCTGTAGTCAACTAGCCCCGGTCTCCCCTAATTATGATCGTTGGGAACTATTATTTGTAATAGTTGATATAGCGATAACCTTTATTTTCTTTTTTAACTTATAAAAATAAATACACGGAGTAAAATCAGAACACTTAACACTAAATATAAGATACAGAAACTAATTCTTGGTCGAGAATAAAGTTCAACTTTCATCAGCATTTCTGTTATACATTATTTTATTGGTATTAATTTATATTTTTGATTATTGCATTCTTAGTTCTCTAATGCCAATGGTATCATATACGCTACCACCAGTGTTCCTAATTTAGTGGATTTTTTAATTTAGTGTCTCGAATTCATACCAGAAATTTTTAAAAAATGAGCTTTGTTTTATTTAATAACAGACATTCCGTCAATAAATGAAGCGAAATTCATTGTTTAGATTTTCTGGTATGAATTTGGATTCTCTGAAATACGGATTTTCTAGAACGCATTCTAGCGTTACAAAGTTACAAAGTCTAGGTTAACCTTTTAGTGAGCAGCTTTGCATATATGCAAACAACAGTGTTTTGAATTTAAATAGATTTTTTTTTTATTCGTATGTACCTAATTCACACCAGAAAATTAAAATAGCAATATCATGATTCGTACGGATACCGTTATTTCTCCAGGGAAACTACTAGTATGTTTTTATAGAAAAAGAAATCTAGGGACGCGCAAAATATCGCCTTCTTCTAAGAAGAAATTTTCTATAAGACAACACTGATGCCGAAACATTTTCTGATCTGCAAAATTCAAGGAGGCGTACGAACCATGAATATTTGCTTTAATTAATAACAGATATTTCGTCTTAAAATCAAGCGAATTTAACCATTGAAACTCTCTGGTGTAAAGTCAGATTCTCTGAACTACGTAATTTCTAAAACGTATTCTATCATGTGAATCAAAGGGTTAAAGGTTAAGTTTTATAAAATAAATAAGTACATAAAATAAGGTATTTGGAGACATAGTTATTACAATATTTACTAATTTGCAATATTTTAGCGTTAAACAGCCACACGACAGTAGTTTTTACTTGTATTGCAGATGTGCGACAGAACAAAAGATTGACGTATTGTATGAAAAATATATCTCTGATTTTTTTCATTACTTTTCCTGTGCTATAAACCTTTCAGAGAATCATATATAGCTTTTTCGAAACAAAATAAAAAATTGCGCATTTAAGGGTTAACACCTTCACGACGAGTGGCTTTCACAGAATTTTTTTATTTTTTACTACGAGTTTTTCAAAACAGAGAATTTTGCGTAATTCAGTCGCAGAAATACTCTGATTAAATAAGGCAAAGTTTACAATTAACCCATTTGTGTCTAGTGTCCCATTTTTGGTACGTTTCAAATTTTAATAAATTTGTATAATTTTCTCTTCCTTTCTAACATGAAAATTGTATGAAATAATTATTTATAAATGTCTTTATCTATTACCGAGAGATGACAGCATAAGGTAGATATTTATTTGCTTAAAGGAGGGCTTTTTTGTGTTTGGAAATTTTTAATTTTTCGAGCTGTTGAAATGTAAAAAATAAGTTTATATGTATTTTTTTCTATCAAGGATCCAAAAACACAAGTCATAATCTTAGCGTGTAGACTTTTTTGAAATATGTAATTTATTAAATTGCGAAATTATATGATCAAGCGTATTTTTTATGCCTTTTTGTAACGTCCAAAATATGGGGATCTAGGCATGATTGGAAAAATATTTTTGTTAGACATTAGGACATAGTTATTTATGTAAACTCCTTTTGAAGATATTTATGAAATAAATTGTTTTTATGTCTGCAATACAATTATTCTTGTTTTATTATTAATAATAGTTATAACGTTATTAGTCTCTGTAACGAAATAAAAATATTTTTTTAGTAGTTCACAAAATTACTAATTATAGTACATAATATGTAATTTAAAAACTTTTTAAATATAAATATAGGCAAAACATATAATTAAGCATATTATTCTACTAGAAATACTCATTAGTTCTTTTACATTTTATCAAATAAATACAAAAAAAAATTAAGCATAATTTCTTTTAGTATTTTTCAGTTCATTTTGCAATATTCTAAAGTGATTTTAGCAAAATATTTCAGAAAACCAAAATTTAGGCACAAATGGGTTAAAAATAACTGGTGGGAATAATGAAGGATTTTGAACACCTTTTGACATTTATACGTGACGCTGGTCCCTCAGCGGTTAAGGCTCTCACACACTTAAATTTGCTCATTTGAAAATCAATGTCTGTATCACGAAAATCATAATACTTCTTGAAGTTCATCAAAATTCACCTTGAAATTGCTATTTTCTAACACAAATGTATCTTTTTGTGCAGTGAATTATTTGTGTCTTTGCATCACAACGTATCAAGTTTCTATCGTGTAGTGAATTATTTGTGTCTTTGCATCATTGTATCAAGTTTCTAATCGTGTAGTCAATTATTTGTGCCTTTGCATCACAGTGTATCAAGATCCTATTGTTTATTATCGCTGTATTCTCGCTACATTCAACTCGTTATCATGGTGATGGTAATACCTATTTAGCTGATAAACTATTCAAAATTATTTTTTTACGTAGCAAATGCACTCTTTCGTGAAATAACTATTTGAAGTTGACGTTCGTAATTTGAATATCTGAGTGCTTGATTTTGAATTTAAATAAATAATATGAAAGCAGCAATTCAGATTATCTTTATTCGAATGAATTTTATCTAGATTTCTTTGTATTTGTTTCTTTATCTCTGATTTCTATCCTGTCTTCGTTATGAACGTGATGCTCAATTTATCTGAAAAAAAAAAAAGCAAAACTTAAAAATTCAAATTTATATCTATAGATGCCTGTTCTAGAATAATTGCGATAGTTGAAATTTGACAAGGGTAGTATGAATATATCTATGCAAGGTGTCTACAGATCAGGGAAAATCACAGTCAAATAGGATAGGAAATACCAGTTTTTTCTTATAGAAAAATTCGCCTTATTTATTCGCGCGATTAAACAAGATGAATTTCTCTATAAGAAAATACTGGGTTTTCACCCTTATTTTGACTGTGATTTTCCCTGATCTGTAGACACCCTGTTATGGCAAGCATGAATTTCTTTGTGTTCAAGTGGAATTGTTCATACATTTTGCTGAGTTTTCAACATTGCAGCAACATAATTATTTGCCGCTGAAAAGAATTATGCTAACTATTTCGTAATTTAATTGAAAAAAATGAAAAAAAAATATTTCAATTCCTATGTAAGGAAATGTTCATTTCTTATTTAGGGTGATCAAAACTGTTTTTTATATTGTTGATCATGGTGTCTAGTTGCTAATTATAAAACTAATGCTATAGAACCTGCTAATATTGTTGTAATCAGTAGGGATGCAAGTTCTGCGCCATAAATGGCTGATTGCTGCCATTAAATTTTTATAGTATTCCTGACCTTATTTAATGACAGAATTTCTGAGATTTAATAAGGCGAAGAATGCTATTAAAATTTAGTGGTGCAAATCAGCCATTTGCGCATGCATCCCTGAATTATTGGGTCGATTGGAAAGTCGTATCGTGTTAGGAAAATCAATTAGTATCGGAAAATTCTGCCCGGTAATTAGTAGATATTAGATATCAGAATCAATGTCTAATAATTAAATGATAGAATTTTCCGGTACGAATTGATTTTCCCAGCACGACACGACATTCATATAGACCCAATAGATGAACATAATACTCTTTTCCATAGCAGCTAATTTATTTTTTTTGGGGGGGGGGGGTGCGGGGGAGGGGTTTTAAGTAAAAAAAAAAAATACATGATGCCATTAAATTTGTCTAATAACATTACACCATGTAACACAATATTTTTTCTGAGTAATCAATATCATTTTCTAATTTGTTCTATCATAAAAAAAAACCATGAAAAACTTTATTTCCCGGCGAAAAATTTGCTTTTGTGGTCAGGACAACAAAAAATTTAAGTTTGTGGAACATACGGAAACACACTAGATTAATTTTAACACAATTATTCTAATTGGTTAGCTGGGTGAAACAGTTCGACCAGAATAGTCCGGGATAGCTCAGATGGCAGAGCACTGGCGGCTTCAGCCAGGAGGTCCCGGGTTCGAATCCTGGTCCGGACATTTTTCGCCCAGTTGGAAATTTACATCTAATATACGGAAACAGTTATGTGAAAAATCTCACTGACTGTGGGTACATTGAAAATTGAAAAGAAATCTTTATTAGCACCAGACTTATGGAACAGATAGTCATGAGTATTTAATTAGAAATTTTCGACTATATTATATTAGAAAAAATTCTATTAAAAAAGTGGTGCTAAAGAATAAAAAATGTAAATGTTGGTAGCTATGTAAATACCACTGTGACAGCCATAAAAGCGATGTTTCAGGGGTATAACAAAACTTTTGTACATACTTGCTGCTCAATTAAACAGAAACCAATACTGTCAAGCCAGAAACAGATCTTTTTTGAAAATTTGTTACCTAGTGTTATAGAATCAACGCCTGTAATTAGATTAAGATTGTAATTAGATTTTAGACTTTTTTCCATAGCAACTAATCTAATGGGGTTTTCTCAAATCAAAAAACATAAATGAAAAAACAAAATTTTCTTAAAAAATAAAATTATTTAATTATGATTTTTGTTTGTATGTGTTACTTATTAAATTGTATTTCCTAACAAATCTTTCTGATTAAAGAGTTTTTCTTTAACTTATTAAAAAAAAAAAAAAAAAAAAAAAAAAAAGAAGAAGAAGAAGTTTGCAGTTTACTTGTTCATCCAAATTCAACTTGAATTCTGGTTTTCTAACTCATATTAGTACGACAATTTACATGTGACATTCGTAGTTTAAATATCTGTAATAATATTTATTTTTGTAATTTAGTGGAAAACACTGATTCAGATTATTTTTTCTAGCTTAACTCAGGTGCGATTTATTTTCAATTTTGAGAGAAAAATTACTTTCACGCAAACTAGTAATATTTTACTAGTTTGAGCAAAAAGTTCTGTGAAATTTGTGAATGTTGCGTTGTTATGCGCAAATTAACAACAAAAGCAATAAGGACTATTCTTCAAAGCAGAGACCATCGTAGTCCACGACTTTCTGACATTATTCTGCCAGATTCCGGATTTGCAGGAAGTACGAAGCTTGTCGCCGTACCAGCACCTTCACCCTCATTAATCTCACGGATGGCTTTCAGAATCGTTAGACCTTTTCTCCAATAATGCCGGATCAATACACGCAAATCACACTGTTCAATAGGCATTTTGGAGCCGAAATTTATAAACTCTCATAGATATACCACTACTACTCCTATATACGATGCAAATTCTGGTAACTATTAGTTTAAAAATTTCCCAGAACTTTTTGCTCAACCTAATATCTATCCAAATAGATTTACTGAAGTTTAACACGTTCACGCCGGCGCGGTGGGTCACACTCGACTATCTCAGGGCTGCCAAGTCTCCGTCTTTTTGGATACCAGTATTTTAATACAAAAAATGGAGTTTTATTTAATTAGAACAATTGGGTGATTTAAAGG
The DNA here is from genome assembly GCA_963932465.1 of Maratus speciosus. Classification (NCBI taxonomy): domain Eukaryota; kingdom Metazoa; phylum Arthropoda; class Arachnida; order Araneae; family Salticidae; genus Maratus; species Maratus speciosus. The sequence goes on along the minus strand of OZ010799.1, from coordinate 216,907,511 downwards.
AACAACGTTTTCGCTAAAATAAAAGTGGTGTGCAAAAAGCCGGAGTCTTGACAACTCTGAGACAATCGAGTGTGACCCACCGCGCCGGCGTGAACGTGTTAAGGAATTTGTCATTGTCTAAAATCTAACGAAGGTAGTTATTTTGCTGACTATTCAATTCATTCCCATATAAAAATAGACTAAGGAAGAGTTTTTGGATACGTTTGGAAAATATCGAACTACAACAAACTTTAACAGGTATTACAACTCAATATCTTTTGCGTTTTACCACGCGTGATACCTTCAGAAATGTAACCTATGTTTTAAATTGAAAGAGTGAAGTACAGACGTGTGAAAAGTATTAGAATAATTGTGAAAATTACAATAAAAACGTGTTATATTAACACTAGAAAGACGGCAACTTGCCGTATACCTAGAAAGACGGAAGGGGCCAATTTGGCCCCTCGATACTTCTTGATGTCTTGAGTAGGGTAAATGCTAAGTAACAAGCGAAAAAAATGAGGAAAATTAAAGAAAAGGCAAATAAACTTTACACTGACCTTTATTTCTTTACATTTTATGCTTTCTTAAAGCAATCAGTACATCGAAATTCTGTAGATCCGCATTTGCCGCAAACTGGTCTTTTACATTCGAGGCAAGTGTTTCTGGTATGATTTCCTTTGCAGCTTGTTTTCACTTTACATTTTGATCTTTTCGTTCCCCTGCTGTCTTTTATGTCATTTTCTGGAGTTACATTAGATTCTGTACCAGATCGGGATGCTGTATATGGAGTCCGCAGCTCTTCACACAATTGCAGAATAAAATTTCTCCGACTGAGTTTCTCCTTTCCAGTCACTTCTTTATATAAAATCCAAGCATTTAGGGCAGACATATCTAAAACATTATAAAAGACGTGCATAGGCCAACGACGTGTTCCAGATTTAGTGGTATACAGGCGTAACATTTGGTCTACAATATCCACTCCATACTTTGTCGGGTTATAAAACTGGACTGTCTCGGGTGTCTTTTTTTCATTATTGTCAATGGTAACACTGGGATAGGGGGAACTTAGTAACAGAACATGTTTCTTCCTCTTTCTATGATACGACGTGATAGTTACGTCATGTTCCTTTTGGTACATGTAGGGTCCAATTCTTCCTTCCCTATCTTGGCTGTTGGTGGCACTTCTTTGGGATCTTTTCTAAGTGTTTCAACTAAGCTTGTTGAGTTGGCTCTCAATTTTTCACACAATTTTACAGATGTAAAATAGTTAGTAATTACATTTCTACCTTTCCCTAAATATCCTTGAGTGAGCCTCATCACTACATGTTCATGAATAGCTTGATCCGCAGCTCTATTGATATCCTGACCAGTATATGGAAATCCGTTGAGGATATATTTCAAATCTACACAGACAAGTAGCCAAAATTTTATCCCAAACTTGTCCGGTTTATTTGGAATGTACTGTGTAAAAGGACACCTGGCTTTTGATGGCAACAATTGTTCATTGACCGTGAGATTTTCTCCTGGTTTGTAGCATGCTGCACTATTTTCAATGAACAAATCCCATAGTTCAGATGCCAAAGCGAACTTACCTGTTTTTAATCTTTCTGATCTTTCTGTTTTCAAATCGAATTATATCTTTGAAACGATCTCTTGGCATAGTTTGTGAAAAAAATGGCGGTCCCCAAACTGATTACCATAACGTATTTACTGGAAAATTCTTTGCTCCGTATACTCCTCTTGCATACATAATAGAAAAAACAGCGTTCAATACATCTAATGTTACTGTCCATGTGTCATTTTCAATTTGACGGCGAGCTTCTGCTTCGTTACATTTTTTTATATGGCGTACCACTTTATCACTGAATATCAGGCGCCACGCACTAATTACATTATCTGCATTTATATACCTTTTCGCATATGAGGTCCGCCCTTGCAATTCCCGCAATACGTTCTGTGTTGCACGACGTCCTTTAGTAGCAGAAGGTGCAATCACTTTCCAAATTGTCCCGTCGACAGCAGTGTCTTCGTGACCAATTAAAGGTGGTCCAGGAAGACCAATATATGTTTTCCGAGGAAGTTTTTGACTACGCCTTTTAGAATGCGTTCGTCCTCGTGCTGTAGATGTAAAAGGCTGGGAAGTATTTTTGGAAAAATCGCCATAGGAATCACTTTCATAGATAACTTTGCTTTCTACTGACTGTAATTTCGATGATAAAAAATTATCAGACATGCGTATTTTTTTTTTCTCGATTTTTCATTAGATTCTTCTATGGTAGTCTTATTTCTGCATTCTTGAGAACTTTTCACTGAAACACTATTTCGTGAAATTGTTTCAATTTCATTTTCAGTGAACTGCTGCTTTCCGTGTCTTCTTTTGGAGGAATATATTCTTTACCTCCATCTAAACTGCTGTCATCACTATTCCCTGACTCCAATTCATCTAATATTCTCAATTCCTTCAAAATCTCTTCGTGAGTGAGACCACGTTTTCGAAACATCTTTTCCATTCTTTGTCACTTTAGTAACTGACAATATGTTTTCATTCTATTGGTCACGTGGGTAGATCTTCAGGCGCGCCACCCAGTCAAGCCCAACTGCCGGTAAAACCCATTTTACGAAGTGAGGGGCAACGTAAACAGAATGTAAATGGGGAATATGAAATCGAATTACTAGGATGCTATTTACAAGGTCATTTCGCGAATAAAGCAGTGAGATGCAGATAACAGTGAATGCGAGAAAAGGGGGGTTAATTTGGCCCTTCCCGTCATTCTAGGTATATTGTTTGAAATCGGTGATTCTATTGAAGTTGGAAAGAATTTATTTCAAATACAGTGACAGTAAGCCAAATAAATAAAAGTAATGAAATATCAAAATATATAGTTCATTAATGTAGAAAATACAAAGTCGCAAAGAGCGATAGGGGCCAGATAGGCCCCTTCCGTCATTCTAGTGTTTTAAAGAAATATTTAAAAAATATTCATACATTTAATATTTAGTTTGCTTCCCCTTGTTTTTTATTAAAGAAATGATAGCATACTTGTCTTGGCATACTTTTTATGAGTTTTTGGCAATTAATTTGTATTTCGTTGTCATGATGCCAAATTTGATGAGTCTTTCTATCAGACTAGTCTTGTTTGTGAAGTTGTATTTTTTTAATTTTTCCTTTACAATGGGCTAAAGGTTCTCTATGGGGTTCATATCTTGACTGTTTCCAGGCCATGGAAATGTTTTCTTTAATTAAATTAAAGAAATGCAACATCACAAACAAGAATGTTCTGACAGAAAAATTTATCCAAATTTGGCATCATGACAACGAAATACGAATTAATTGACAAAAACTCATACAAAAGATGCCAAGACGTATCGAATCTTTAATAAAAAACAAGGGGATGTACACTAAATATTAAATGGATCAATATTTTTAAATGTATTATTTCTTTAATATAACAAGATTTTAATGTAAATTTCACAATTATTTTAATAATTTTCACACGTCTGTATATGTTTAAAATAAAAGAATTGCCAACGATTCAAAGAGAATTAAGCAAACTATTATTATTATTATTATTATTATTATTATTATTACTAAATGGCAAAACATAAATGAAATTATAATAAGAAATGCATAGACATATACAATAGAGCGCTGATTATCCGAACAAGTCGGGCCAGACCCTAGTTCGGATAAGCCAAAGTTCGGATACATGGACAGACAATTTAAAGGATGTTCCTGACTATACTAAAACCTTCACACTTTATCCAGGCTTAGGACCAGTGTTGCCAGATTGGGGACTTTTTATTTCAAATTATTTGACTGTCACCACTTTTTAAAAATAGTATAATTCGCTTCATTTTTCGGAGTTTTTAATCTATTTTTAAATATGCTGAATATTTCTATTTCAAAAAAGTTGTGACAATCAATAATGTGGGCAAATGTGATAATGTGATAAAAAAGTTCCCAATCTGGCAGCACTGCTTAGGACTGGCAGCACCAGTTAGTGCTAGCGTGTTCAAAAACTGTTTTTTTTTTGCTTACTTTTTTTTTTGCTTACTTTTTTATCATGAAAAATTTTCTTTTTATCATGTTCTGAACTCCAGAGATTATAATTTAAGCAAAATAGCTTTCTATTGCTGCTTGCTTCATATAAGACGTTCTTTCCAATGCTGCCATATCTCGAATTCTTCTTAAATACGTTAGTTGAATAGGATCAGAGTTCTGCCTTTCGAGCCATTTCATAGCTTTTTCCAAACATTCAAAAGCTTCGTTATGGGATGGACCTGGGTCTTTTTCAGAGCATTTGTTCATTCGTTTTCTTTTCTTCAATTTCTTTTTTATCTCAAATCTCATCCACAATCTCATCATCATTAAAAAAAAAAAAAAAAAAAAAAAAAAAAAAAAAAAAACAAAATTGAGAGAAATAGTCTGTTCGGATAATTGGAATTTCGGTTAATTGGAGTTCTGATAATCGGTGCTCTGCTGTGCTGTCATTACTACATGTAGATCGTAACAAAAGTAAATGTTAAGGCAGAATAATACTCAGTTAAAAGACATGTACTATTAATAGTACGCTAGATCCGAATGGGTTAAAGTGTTTTTTTTTTTTTTTTTTTTTTTTTTTTGTCTTTGTTACATTGCATACTTATTCTTTCCTTTCCATATGTTTTCTTTGTTTGTTTCTACCAGAACCAATTTATTTTTATTCTAGTTGCTTTTCCATGATCAACGTCGGTCATTGTACGAATCGCGATGCATGTTTCGCTTATTTATTTATTTATTTAATTTATTTTTTTATTTATTTAGTTATTTACTGTTTGCCTGTTTATTCGAAACAAAAAGTTGCACAATAATTTATGTTTGAGGTTTGTAATTTCAATACCTGTATCCCATAATTTGCTAAACCTGTAATAATTTAATTGAAAACAATTTGTTTGTGCTATTTGTATTCCATTTTAACCCTTTGAAGGGCAGCGATCACGGGGCGTGACCATCTAATTTTAATTACAAAACTGACAATCCGCACCAAGAATATTTTAATAAAATTTTGCTTTTAAAATGAAAGTGTTAACAAGAAGATTTTTATTTTCTAAGAAAATCGTTCGTAAAATATAGTGTCAGTGCATTATTTCTTCATTTTATGAACATAATTTATCTGCCTCTCAAAGGGTTAAAATATATCTTATTTGGAATGAAACAGTTTTAGCCTGATTTAAATTTTAATTTAATATGTGGTGTGTATTGAAATCAGTAGGTAATATACAAGGCTGTACAGAATAATTCACGTACCATAATTTCCGGAGTATAATCCGCTGATCAAAGAATCACATTTGGAGCCAAACATTTTATTTACTAATTGAAGTCAAATATTTACCGCTATCTATTAAGTTAAATTTATTAAATAAAATTACTGGGTATAAATTTAAATATTTGATCCGCGAATAACGAGTCGGTAATTATGATATGTGTCCGTCCATTGGTAGAAATATTTCTACCAACAGCCGGAAAGAAGGAGCAGAAAGTAAATGTTCAACCTATTATGCGTTTTCTTACTAAAGTAAATGTTGGTATATTTTATTGAATATATACAAATCTATAGATCAAATACAGGAATGCACAAAATAATTGAATTAATTTTCCTGTTATGAACGGTAACTGCTGAAATCTGGTTGTACATTTTTTTTTAATGTTTGCTTGGGTATTTTATTTATCGTATTATCGTATTCAAATAATAATTGTTTGCAGATTCTGGTGGTAGTAAATCTTTTCAACATTTCAGCTTCAGAATTGACTTGCCCGATAAAGCGTTAACCCCTGGAGAGGCGGTGGGATACATTTTGTCCCACCTAATTTTAATGAAGATATCCACCGGAAAATTTAATTAAATTTTACTTTTACAACTTTGATGGAAAAAAGCTGTAACACTGCTTTTCCTTATTTTGAAATAAAAATTTTCTAATTTTACGGTGTAAATTCAACATTACAGGAACGCAATTGCTTGCCCCGCAAACGGTTAAACTGCGAAGTTTTTTAAAAATATTCTCGAAGTGTTAGAAAGTGTTTCATAATCTATGCTTGGCGCAAAATTTTTCTTTCATGTTTATTCTAATCTAAGGTACACTTAACCTATTTGCTCCATCTTTGAAACACGTGGTCTCTATTTCTTATCATCTATGTTAACTTTCGCTTTCATCAGTTTCAATAACAGGACGATCATGAAGAACGACAAAATCTTATGTTCTATCGTAAATGCAACCTATTGTAATCCTTCTATATATAAAAAAAGTTTTGATTTGGAAATGGACCAATGAAAATCTGCACAGATATTCCTGGCAGATCGGCATCCAATTTGAATGCTTAAGCATGGCTTATTTCTTCGTTAATATTAAAAAATCTGCTGCATACAAAAACCAGAAAATCAGTAATATTATAGAGAAATGTTTGATAAACACGCTGATGCAGACAGTTTTCAAATCGAAGAACAATGTTAAGAGATATTTAATCCCAAATTTGGACAAAATTGTTCCATTAAAAAAGTTTTATAGGAGCAAAAACTGTACTTAGGAATTTAATCATTTTTAGATCATTTTATGCTTCAGAATTTCCCGGTGTGCAGATTGCATTTAGTTTTAAGTAGCTTTCATTACAAAAAGCTACCTACTGCAGCCGTTCGGAGGAAAGCGATTTCAAAAACTTTTGGTATATTTTCATCGATCATGACCCCCAGACGCCGAAACCACCCTCCGTTCAAAATTGATATATATTATATATATATATATATATATATATATATATATCTGACCTTTGTCACACTGTAACTCTTGTATTTATGAACAGATTTCGATGAAATTCGGTATGTACATGGTACATACCAATGTCACGACCGAGTTCGTTGGACAGCTTCATCCGCCGTTTTGTTTCAAAATGGCGGCCACTTAAATTTTTTTTAAAAATTTAAATCTTGAAATGTGGTACCAAACAATGGAAATTGAAAAAATATTTTTTTCTTATGTGTTTGACCTTGTTAAAAAGATTCGGGAGCAGTTTTTGTTTCGTCTATATCTTAAAAAATGGCTGAGTTATAGCATTTTGAATTTCTAGCGTGGCTGACATTTTGAAACGTCCTGATTTTTGTCACGTGATAACAGGCGTATTTATGAACCGATTTGGATGTACCTTGGTATATACATAGTACATACAAATATCTCGGCTGAGTTCGTTGGCCAGCTTCATACGCCATCTTGTTTCAAAATGGCGGCCATTTAAAAAAATTTAAAAAATTTAAAATTTAAAATAAGATACCAAAATTTTGGAAAATGAAAAAGATTTTTCGTGTGTGTTTGACCTTAATACAATGATTCCGGAACAGTTTTTGTTTCGTCTATATCTAAAAAAATGGCTGAGTTATAGCATTTTGAATTTCTATTGTGGCTGACATTTTAAAACGACCTGATTTTTGTCACGCGATAACAGGCGTATTTATGAACCGATTTGGATGTAACTTGGTCTGTACATAGTACATACCAATGCCTCGACCGAGTTCGTTTGGCAGATTCATTCGCCATATTGTTTTAAAAGGGTTGCCATTAAAAAAAATTAATTTTAAAATTTAAAATGAGGTATTAAAAAATTGGAAAATGAAAAAGATTTTTTTTTATGTGCTTGGCCTTGATACAAAGATTCCGGAGCAGTTTTTGTTTCTGAAAATTTGTTCTTTTGTTTATATCTTAAAAAATGGTTGAATTATAGCACTTTGAATTTCTAGCATGGCTAACATTTTGAAACGATCTTGTATGTGTCACGCGATAACACACGTATTCGCCTATTTCGATGTAAGAAGGCATGTGGATAGTATACATCAATATCTCCACCAAGTTCGCCGGCCAGATTCATCAGCCATCTTGTTTCAAAATGGCGGCCATTAAATTAAAAATTATATATTTAAAGTGAGTTGCAAAAAAATTAGAAATTGAAAAAAGTTTCTTTCTTAAGTATTTGACCTTGATATAAGGATTCAGGAGCATTTTTTGTTTGTCTTTATCTTAAAAACTGGCTCAGATATAGCAGTTTCAATTTCTAATGTGGGTGACATTTTGCAAAATCTGATTTTTTGCCTGCGACAGCACTCGTATATATCAACCAATTTCCGATGTGAGTGAGCATGTGCACAGCAATTACTAAGGTCTCGACCAAGTTCGCTGGTTAGTCTCATCCATCATGTTGTCTTAAAATGGCAGGCACTTTAATAAATCGCCGAATTTGGCAGTCAAATATAAGTTACTTTAAAGAAAAGCAGCTTGGATAAAGCTGACTAATTTCGCGAAATTCTCATTCATTATATTGATAAAAATTAGTATTGAATCTCCTATATTCGGTTTCTTGAGCTTCGTGTGTTTGAATAATATAAGTTGGCTTTTTTAAAATAAGGAATATGAAAGCTACCTATTCCTCTCGGCACTGGCCGGAAGGACTTTTTTAATTTGACTCATTTTTTGAGGTTTTATTTCTATTTTAAATTCAAATTTTCAACATTTCGAGAGATATTTTTTAGATATTTTAGAAAATTGTATTAATTTAAACTGTTGACAACTGTATAAGCAGATCAAACAATAATGTTTGCTTCAAATTAAAAATTTATTTTACACGTGAATATTATAAACAGAAAATATGAAAAGCAGGAACTTATTGAAAATTACGTCGTAAAAACTATATTTACAAGTGAATTTTAAGAGAGAAAGAATATTGTAAAATAATAAATTCATTAACATGCGTTAGAAGTCTTAAATAGGAGAATTTACGTCACATTTACGTCACATTACACTTATTACGTAAAATGAACAACAAATAATATTGCAAAACAGTTTAAATTTAAAAATTGCGCGAGACATTAATTTGATATTTTAAGATGATCATAATATTTCATTTCTAACAAAAGTATTTTTACGTGAATATTAAAAAGAAAAAGAAAAGTTTGGTGAAAATTACATCAGATTATAATTGTCAGATTCAAATTATGATTCAGTCTTCCGAAATCTTTTTAAAGCCGATCAAATTAATGTGCTGTTAGAGTCTGCGGTGTATGAACGGGGAGTTGACGAGCGATGCTCGTAGGGGCAGAGTCCCCTAGTATGCGAAACAATTGTTTAAGACAAATTGAATTTGACGATAATAAATAAGGTGTTTGCATGCTCTATATTACAATAATACTAAATCTGCTGTAATTTATTTTAAAGGGTTAATATATATATATATATATTAATTCTATTCAAATGTGCAGTTAAATTTTTGGTTCTGTCTTTGAAATATTTTTATCATATTTCCTAGTTTATGTTTAAATGAGTTTTTTATCCTAAAAGTCCTTAACTACTGTTTAAAATTCCTATTTGCTACCGTCAATGTACTCTGTTGCATAGCTGCCAACTTGTACGGATTTTTGATACCACTAAAATTCAATAGTAAATTTTGCCTAATACAATCTACGAAGTTTAACGATTTCTTACGATTTAATGAGGTAATAATCTCTATTAAATTTTACTGGTTAACATAAAACCTTACAAATTGGTAGCTATGCTATTGTAATATCAGTAACAGCTGTAAACGACAGACTGTAGAAAAATTTGGATAATTAGAGTATACATTCTATAGACTACATGCAGTCGTAGGAAAAAGGTAAAGACCCGACTAACTCTGCAACAAATTATTCTAGATACTAGAAGGAAGTTACTGGTACCAAATGACTGGAAAGAAAGTCTACTTTTAAGTGGTGTATATAAAATTTGCTAATTTAATCTACACATCAAAACTAACCAAACGTTTTTTTTTTTTTTTTTTTTTTTTTTTTTTTTTTTTTTTTTTCTTCAACAGAATTACCCAATTCGACCCCATAAATAAATTCTACACCCTTCAAATAGCCTAAATACAAATTTTCATAAAATTCGTATTATTACTTTCAGAGAAATTAATTATTTTAAAATGAGAGTATTTTAGAGGTTGTATCCAAATTGAAGTTCGGTACTCAATTGTTGAAAAGCTACAAAAAGATTACGTCACTTGTATCAATGTATTATTTGTTTCCAATGTGACCATTTCATTCACTTGCTACGTTTCGACTATTGCCATGCCCAAATTTTTCCTTAACCCGCCCTTAACATGCCATTTTGACGTTTTTACTCATAATTCGAAAACTACTTCGAAGAAAAAATATGAAATTGAGAATCTGCATAAAGCAGGGCATAATAAATATAAACACATCAAAGAAATTGTAGGTTGCAATTCATAAATTTTTCGAATATTAATTTCATAATTCATAATATAAAATTATAGAAATTTCAAATTAAATTTGTATTTATGTTTGTATTTTTTAGTATTATAGCCATACAAAAAAGTTGGCACATTAGGATAATAATTTCAGGAGTTATTAATAAAAATATGAAAATGTAAATTAACATTAGAAGCTTCAAATTTTGAATGTTTATAATTCAAAAACTTTATCAGCCAATTGACTTGAAATTTCGTATCCAGGCATAGTCCATACTTGCCAAGTGTCCCTTAAACTTCCGTAAAATGTGAGTTAAATTAACCCAGGTTAAACACGTTTCGAACCTGAAATTTACTAAGGAAATTAATTAAAATAAATTTCATAGAGAAACATAATTTTAAATTTATATTGATACATCGAATAAGTTTTCTGGTTAGTGACGTGTATAACCTGGGTCACTTTAACACTAGAACACCCGGAAATTTTACTCAAGTTTCATAAAAATATTTCACACCAGAATTTTTATTTAAAATTATTTGGCTGATTTTTTTAAGGTAAATCAGCGTTTTTAAAATTTAACTTATTTTGTGAAAGAATTTCTGGTTCCAACTGACATTTAATCACATGGTCGGAGTCGAATCGACTCCTTCCGGGCGTTCTAGTGTTTACTCTAGAGTTTACAGTGGTTACTTAGTGTAGTGAATGTTGGCAAGTATGCATAGTCTGAACCGAAGATTTAAAATATATTGTCAAAATTCGGTGTTGTCATTTAAAAAAGTTTGGTCTGGTTTTGATTTGTATATGGCCCTGTATGCAAACTTTATATGCATCATTAAAAAGTAAACTTATTTCCAATCCTTTGTTACCAGTAACTTTTTTCTACTATAATTTGTTGCAGTTAGTAGGGGGTGTTTACTCTTTTTTTTCCTACGACAGTACATATATCTACATTATAATAATGCAAAATTTGTCTTAAATCACTACAAAATATTAATGTTTTTTTTTTTATTCTACGAGTATTCTAATGTTCAGTTAACCTCTTGGCTCGATCTTTGAAGTATGCGGACTCTAAGTTTGTATCATATTTCCTAGGTTATACTTACATGAATTTCTTTATCATGATGATCATGAAGCTGCTTAACTACTGTTTAAAATTCCTATTTTCTATCGCAAATGTACCCCATTGTAATATAAGTAACAATTCTTAAGTACAATAAAAGCCAGTTAAATGAAACAACAATTTGAATATATGCATGCTCTATATTATAATACTAAATCTACCATAATTTATATGAAAGCATTAATTCTTTTTTTTTCAGTTCTAAGGTACAGTTCACCTCTTATTTTGGGGTCAAACGGCACACCAGTCGTCTTCTTACGGAAGTCTTTGAATAATAGAGAGAATAACCTTTAATTTTCCGTAAAATTACACGTTGTGTTGTTGTCAGTTAACCAATCACTCGTCTGTGATTTTACAGTCTTCTTCACAAAGACTTAATTCACGTAGAAATGCATTAGCAGGGGGTCTTTAAGGGTGGTCACAAATTTTCTTGTTCTCTAAACCCGTTCTGTTCCCTCATTTTTTGCCTTTAAAACATCCTGGTTGTGACAGCCTTTGTTGTTCTGCTCGAATTTTTTAGTGTTGTTGCTCTTCTTCTTTTTTTTAATTCTTTTTCGTTCAAGGCAATTTGTTGTTAATGAACAAAATTCTGTGGTATTGTTTCTCGGTTATGTAAGTTATGTTGACGAAAAATCTCAAGGTATGTCGTGCCGGGTGGTCTATGAAACTATACATTCGAATGCCGTTAATAAATTTCTAAGTAATGGACTTTAATTGAGGCTTTCTAATAACAAAACAAATGCTGCTGGTATGTAAACAACTGGCGAAAATTTGGAAAACGAAGTACAAACAATGTTTTTCCTGTTAATGGGACACAGTACCTTTTCAACTACGTTTTCGATTTTGAATAATACTCTAATATACTTAAATATAATGTCACTACAGATATTAGGTACTATAAAGCAAATATAATTTCATATAATTTTTTTTAAAAAATCTTGTAGAACAGCCTATTTAACTAAAATTTAAATTAAAAAAAAATTTAAAATCCCTACTACTTTTTTAAATATGAATATTTTTGCATCATTTTTTTTTCCATATTCCTTAGATTATACTACATAAAACTGTGCATGGATTTTTAGATGTATGGGATATTACATTTAATATCAATCTTTTTCTCTTTTCTATAGTAAAAAATCAAGGAAAAATAATTGAAATTCTTAGAAAAAAATAACTATAACCTTGAATGTTAAATCCATGCACAATTTTATGTAGTATCTTTTTAGGATTACGAAAAAAAAAATTTGAAGCAAAAATATTCATATTTAACCCCTTGAGGGGCAAGCAATTACGTTTGTGAAATGCTGAATTCCCACCGGAAAATTAGAAAAATTTTATTTCAAAATAAAGAAAAGCAATTTTATGTCTTTATCCACCAAAGTTAGAAAAGTAAAATTTCATAAATTTTTTCTGGTGTAAATCTTCATTAATCGTAGGTGGTATAAAATATATCCCACCGCCCCTCAAGGGGTTAAAAAAGTAGTAGGGATTTAAAAAATATAATTATTTTTTTTAATTTAAATTTTAGTTAAATAGTCTGTTCTACAAGATTTTATTATTTTTTTGAAATTATATGAAATTATATTTGCTTTATAGTATTAAATATAATGTCACTACAGATATTACAGTATATTACAGTATTATTCAAAATTGAAAAAGTGGTTTAAAAGATACTGTGTCCCCTTAACGAAATCATACACAATTATGTTAAATAAATCATTTTAGAAAGTTAAAAAATCCACATACATAATAATTTCTGCACCATATAATTACATTAAATGTTACTTGGCTGAATTTTGACAGGTAGTGTTGCCCCAATTTAATCCTTTGAACTAGTGTTGCCAGATGGGCTACATTTAAAATTCATATTCTTGATTGGCACCACTTTTTTGAAATGGTAAAATGTGTATTTTTTAATGACATATTACTTTAAGCGAAAACAAAGGTAATTTTACCGTTTCAAAAAAGTGGTGGCAATCAAGAAATCTCAATTAAAAAAAAGTAGCCCACTGGCAACACTGCTTTGAACAGAGCTGGTTCATTTTTAGACACCCTTAATTTAATTCATAAATGCCACATTGAAACCAAAATTCAGGAATCAAAATTTTCCTTTTATTAAGTACACGAAGACCAGCTTTTACTTATTTTCAAATAAATTAGGTTGTAAATTCTGGTGTCAATCAAACATTTCAGCATTTTACGAGTAGAAGTACTTTTCCATTGAAGGGTTAACGGCCTATTTCATTTAAAATAGCTACCAAAAATTTTAAACAATAATTTTCACTTTATGTAATGCCAAACATTGGGTGGCATTTAAAAAGGGACAAGATTATTGTTCAGAACTTCTGGTAGACTTTTGCATAATGATGTTAAAAAGTACTAAATTAGTAACGAGCATATAATTCAAAGGTCAACATAGCTCGAATATTTTAAGGGGGCACATGACCTTTAAACTTTCAAAAAATCAGTTTTCGGATTTGGTTTTTTTTTCTGAATTTTATAAAAATTTTCAATAAAATGCAAAAACCCCCGTTCAAAAATCGGCATTATCTCTTAAGTTACAGTTATTTATAGACATTGGCGTAGACATAGACATGTACGTTATAGACATAGTACAACTGAAAATCCGTTTATATTGAAACTTTAAAAAGCGTTTTCCCAGATTAGTAAATTTGGAGTTTGCGCGTACTGTTACTTTCAAGCTTTAAAAAAATTATCCAAATAAGCGTTTCTTTATAGTCTTCATGCTAAAACCAAAAGAAATTCACATTTTTTTTTTTCACTTGAAAAATTTGAAAAAAATGTGAAAATTTTGTATTTTTTATATATTTTGTGTTAAAATTAAATTTTAAACAGAACTTTTTGTTTATATTTTGGTTTATATTTAGAAACAAGTGTGTTATGATTCCATTTTGTTCAAATATTGCTTTCTATATGCATAATTTAGAGTTTTATCATGCGCGCAGCACTTAATGATTTTAATTCACGCATTAGTGGATGAATTTTTAAATTTTTTAATTTAAATATTAATTTTGTATACACAACATTAATTTTTTTGTATTATATAGCTAAGAATATATACTTTAGCTAGAAAGAGGAAAAAACATCTTAATTGCATATTAATTGAATTTTGGTACGTTGAAAAAGGCGATCTTATTGTTCGTTTCGATAAACTCAAAGGTCCTGTGCACCCTTAATGTTCTTCGTTTTTTTTTTTTTTTTTTTTTTTTTTTTTTTTTTTTTTTTTTTTTAATCCTCTTTAGTTCAAGGTAATTTGTTGTTTTGAACAAAATTCTGCGTTATTCTTTCTCGGTTATGTAAGTTATTTTGACAAAAAAATTCATAGTAGGAGAGCTGTTGAACATTTTTGAGTAGGTATTTGAGGCACCCTGAAATTTTGTGCAACACTTCTTTTGTAATGCCTAAATACAAAATCGAATGTCTGACTGAAGGATCGTGGCCCAAAAACTGTGCCAGACACGTGTCAAGTGCCATTTGGCACTTGACACGTGTCTGGCACAGTTTTTGTGCCGACTAAAGTGTCTGTCATTTTCAAAATATTTTTTTTCTAAGCATAAATATTATTCTGCCTCAATCTCAGCGTGCCTCAAATACCTTTTTTGGGTAGTCAAAAAATGGCACTTGACACGTGTCTGGCACAGTTTTTGGGCCGACTAAAGTGTCTGTCGTTTTCAAAATATTTTTTTCTAAGTATACATATTATTCTGTCTCAATCTCAGCGTGCCTCAAATACCTTTTTTGGGGGGTAGTCAAAAAATGGCACTTGACACGTGTCTGGCCAGTTTTTGGGCCACGATCCTTCAGCTAGACATTCGAGTTTGTATTCAGCTATTACAAAAGAAGTGTTGCACAAATTTTCAGGGTGCCTCAAATACCTTCCCTAAAATGTTTAACAGCTCTTGGACTATCAAGTTATGTTCTACTGGATGGTGTATGAAACTTTACATTCGAATACCGTTACTATATCTCTAAGTAATAATTTTGATTGAGGCTTTCTAACTACCAAAAAAAAGGCGAAAATTTTTAAAACGAAGTATGTATAGTTTATCATATTATATTTTACGTGCAGTTAACGAAATCATACGCGACTATGTTAAATAAATCGTTTAAGAAAGAAAAAGGAAAGCCACATACACATGCATGATAATTTCTGTGCCACAAATTTTTACAATTCCATAATAACATAAAATGCTACTTAACTCAGTTTTGACCAGCAGTGTTACCAATTTAACGGCCTATTTCATTCAAAATATCTACCAGAGTTTTTTAACAATAATTTTCACTTTATTTAAGCGTAAACATTGGGCAGCTTATAAAAAGAGAGAAGATTATTGTTCAAAACTTCTGGTAGATTATTTAATAACGATGTTAAAACGTACTATAATAGTGACGAGCGTATAATTCAAAGGTCAACAAAGCTCGAGTTTTTTAATGTTCTTCGTTTGTTTTTTTAAATTCTCTTTCGTCAACGCAATTTATTGTTTTGAATAAAATTTTGCGTTATTCTTTCTCGGTTATGTAAGTTATTTTGACAAAAAAATTCATAGTAGGAGAGCTGTTGAACATTTTTGAGTAGGTATTTGAGGCACCCTGAAATTTTGTGCAACACTTCTTTTGTAATGCCTAAATACAAAATCGAATGTCTGGCTGAAGGATCGTGGCCCAAAAACTGTGCCAGACACGTGTCAAGTGCCATTTGGCACTTGACACGTGTCTGGCACAGTTTTTGTGCCGACTAAAGTGTCTGTCATTTTCAAAATATTTTTTTTCTAAGCATAAATATTATTCTGCCTCAATCTCAGCGTGCCTCAAATACCTTTTTTGGGTAGTCAAGAAATGGCACTTGACACGTGTCTGGCACAGTTTTTGGGCCGACTAAAGTGTCTGTCGTTTTCAAAATATTTTTTTCTAAGTATAAATATTATTCTGTCTCAATCTCAGCGTGCTTCAAATACCTTTTTTTTTGGGTAGTCAAAAAATGGCACTTGACACGTGTCTGGCACAGTTTTTGGGCCACGATCCTTCAGCCAGACATTCGAGTTTGTATTCAGCTATTACAAAAGAAGTGTTGCACAAATTTTCAGGGTGCCTCAAATACCATCCCTAAAATGTTTAACAGCTCTTGGATTATCAAGTTATGTTCTACTGGATGGTGTATGAAACTTTACATTCGAATACCGTTACTATATCTCTAAGTAATAATTTTGATTGAGGCTTTCTAACTACCAAAAAAAAGGCGAAAATTTTTAAAACGAAGTATGTATAGTTTATCATATTATATTTTACGTGCAGTTAACGAAATCATACGCGACTATGTTAAATAAATCGTTTAAGAAAGAAAAAGGAAAGCCACATACACATGCATGATAATTTCTGTGCCACAAATTTTTACAATTCCATAATAACATAAAATGCTACCTAACTCAGTTTTGACCAGCAGTGTTACCAATTTAACGGCCTATTTCATTCAAAATATCTACCAGAGTTTTTTAACAATAATTTTCACTTTATTTAAGCGTAAACATTGGGCAGCTTATAAAAAGAGAGAAGATTATTGTTCAAAACTTCTGGTAGATTATTTAATAACGATGTTAAAACGTAATATAATAGTGACGAGCGTATAATTCAAAGGTCAACAAAGCTCGAGTTTTTTAATGTTCTTCGTTTGTTTTTTTAAATTCTCTTTCGTCAACGCAATTTATTGTTTTGAATAAAATTTTGCGTTATACTTTCTCGGTTATGTGAGTTATTCTGACTAAAAATTTCAAGGTATGTCGTACTCGTATATCACACATATGAGACTTTAAATTCGAAATAAATTTCTAAGTGATAGACATTGATTGAAGCTTTCTAACAACAAAACAAATGGTGGTAGTATATAAACAAATGGCGAAAATTTGGAAAACGAAGTACATATAATGTTTTTCCCTTTAACGAAATCATACGCGATTATGTTAAATAAATCATTTTAGAAAGTGAAAGAAAGCCACATACATATACATAATAATTTCTGCACCACAAATTTTTACTATTGCATAATTTTATAAAATGCTACTTAACCCTTGAGGGGCCACGCGATACATTATATCACACATAATTTTCATCCAGATTTACACTAGAAACTTTTAATTCAATTTTATATTTATAATTTTGGTGGAACAAAAAATTTTTAAAATTGCTTTTCCAAAGTAAAATTTTTCGAAAATTCTGGTGTGAACTCAGCATTACATAAACAGAATTACTTGCCCCTTTAACTCAATTTCGGCCCGCAGTGTAGCCAATTTAACGGCCTATTTCATTCAAAATATCTACTACAGTTTTTTAACAATTTTTAATAATTTTCACTTTATTTAAGCATAAAATCGGGTAGCTTATAAAAAGGAGAAGATTATTGTTCAAAACTTCTGGTAGATTTTTGAATAATGATGTTAAAAAGTACTAAATTAAAGACGAGCATATAATTCACAGGTCAACAAAGCTCGAATTTTTTAATGTTCTTCGTCTTTTTTTTTTTTTTTTTTTTTTTTTTTTTTTTTTTTTTAATTCTCTTTCGTTCAAGGCACTTTGTTGTTTTGAATGAAATCCTGTGTTATTCTTTCTCGATTATGTAAGTTATTTTGACAAAAAAATTCAAGGTATGTCCTGCTGGTTGGTGCATGAAACTTTACATTCTAATACCGTTACTAAATATCTAAGTAGTAATAGATTTTGATTGAGGCTTTCTAACTACAAAACAAATGGTGGTGGTATGTAAACAAATGGCAAAAATTTTGAAAACAATGTGCATGTAATGTTTTTCATATTATATTTTACGTGCTGTTAACGAAATCATACGCAATTATGCTAAATAAATCATTTAAGAAAGAAAAAGAAAGCCACAGACACATACATAATTATTTCTGTTTCACAGACTTTTACAATTTGATAATTACATAAAATGTTGCTTAATTCAATTTTGACCGACAGTGCTATCAATTTAACACTAGAATGACGGCGAGGGGACATTTTGGCTCCTACCATATGGATATAATTTGGTTCGATCAAGAAATTTCTTTATAAAATAAGTTTGAAATATGCAAATGTAAAAAAGGACCAATTAAATAAGTTAAACAGTTTTAAATAAAAATTCTGGTATTAAATATTTGTTAAAACTTCAGTAAAAATTCCCGTCTTTCTAATGTTAACGGCCTATTTCATTTAACTCTTAAAGCTCCAGCGTCTCTTACACAAATTTTATTCGATCGGCACCACTTTTTAAAAAGCAGTTTCCTTCAAGTACACGATTTCAAAAATGCTCTGATTAAATAAGTTGAATTTTATTTTACTTTATTACTGGTACCAAAAACAAATTTTGCAAAAACTAAGAATGTCTCCACAGCAGAGCCAACGGAGTGGGAAGGGTAAAAGTATCTGCAATAATTTTATAACAATAATTTTCACTTTATTTAATGTACAGTCCTGGAAAAAAAAAAAGTAAACACCCCCTACTAATTCCTCAACAAATTATCGTAGACAAAACTTACTGCTACCGAACGATTGGAAATAAAGTCTACTTTTAAATGACGTATATAAAATTTGCTTAGGGGGGGGGGGGCATCTACATATTAAAACGAACCATAACTTTGTTTTTTTCAATAGCAGTACACAATTCTGACAGCATAAATGAACTCAACACCCTTTAATTAATCTAAAAAAAATTTTTATGCAATTCGTACTATAAGTTTCCGAGAAATTAATTATTTTAAAACGAGCGTATTTTAAGGGCTGTATCCAAATTGAAGTTCGGTACTCGATTGTTAACCGAGAGAGTTACCTTCTTGATCAAGGCACCTTAAGCAGTCAATTAAGCCTGTTAGATTACAGGATAGCATAAGAAATTTCTAAATATTTAGTCACTTCTATCATATACGGTCCCTTAAACCATCATTTTGCCGTTTTTTAAGCATAATTTGAATACTTGGAAGAAAAATGTAAAATTTTGGATTTCCATAAAGCAGGACTTAATAAATCTGAATCCATCAAAAAAACTGTTGGTTGCAATTCATAATTTTTTTTAATATTAATTTCATAATCTATAATTCATATCCGAAAATTATAAAAATTGCAAATTCGACGTATTTATGTTTTGGTATATTAGTATTATTGCGACACAAAAAATTAGAACATTAGGATCATAATTTCAGAAATTATAAATAAAAATATGAAAATGTAATTTAACATTAGAAGCACTAAATTTTGAATGTTTATAATTAAAAAATTTGTAATTCAAATGACTTGAAATTTGGTGTCTAGGCATAGTTTGAACCAAAGATTTGAAGTATCTCGTTAAAATTGGGTATTGCTATTGAAAAAAATTATCTTTGGATTCGTTTTAATATGTAGATGGGCCCCTAAGCAAATTTCACATACGTCATTTAAAAGTAGACTTTATTTCCAATCGTTTGGTACCAGTAACTTTTGTCTACGATACTTTGTTGAGGAGTTAGTAGGGGGTGTTTACTTTTTTTTTTTTCCACGACTATACATTAAGTGGCTTATAAAAAGGGAGTAGATTATTATTCAAAACTTCTAATAGATTTTTGAATAATAATATTAAAAAGTATTAAATTAGTGACGAGCATATAATTCAAAAGTCAACAAAGCTCGAATTTTTCAGTATTCTCCCTCTTCTTTTTTTTAAATTATTTTTCGTTCAGTGAAATTTGTTCATAACGAACGAAATTCTGTAGTGTTGTTTCCAGGTTATGCAAGTTATTTTGACGAAAGATCTCAAGGTATGTCGTACTAGGTGGTCTATGAAACTTTGCAATCGAATAAAATTAATAAATTTCTAAGCGATAGATTTTGACTGAGACATCCTAACAACAAAAGAAATGGTAGTGGTATGTAAACAAATGACGAAAATTTAGAAAACAAAATTCATATATTGTTTTTCTTACAATATTTACCAATGTTAAATGCTAACAAAATGATAAGCGATTATGTTAAATAAATCATTTTAGAAAGTAACAAAAAATATAGAGAAAAAAAACCGTAAGCCACATAATATTTTCTGTAATACACTTTTTTACAACTGCATAATTGCGTAAGTGCGACACAATGTTTACCGCCATTGTTGTCTATTTAATGGCCTATTTTATTCAAAATATACAATTTTTTTTTTTACAATAATTTTCACTTCAATTAATGATAAACGTTCGATGGCAGAAAAACAAGGGAGAAGATTACTATTGAAAAAGTATTGTAGATATTTTGAATGATACTAATAATAAAGTACTAAATTTGCGACGACAGTATGGGTCAAACGTATACAAAGTGTTAAAACATATATTAATTTATAATTTTCCGGTGCTGATTAAATATAAAATCATTTTTAACCATTTGGAAATGGTTGTTGTTTTCGGTCGAGGATGGGGCCAAATGATGCTCGCATTTTATTTTTTTTAACGAAATTTAACGATGTTCTTTATTTTTAGAAGAATTTTTATTTGAATAGATAATCGAAAGGCATAAAATCGTTAAAAATTGTTTGAATAGGTAAAGAAAAGGCATCAAATCGTTAAAAATTGAAAAAGTTACAAAATGGATAGGCGCAAATTATCAGATATGGAAAAATCCAAAGCTAAAGAGCGACGCCGAAATGAAAATCGTCTGGCAAAGCAAAAATCGAGGCCTTCAACTGATTGTGTACACTGTAAAAAAAAAAAAAAAAAAAAAAAAAAAAAAAAAAAAAGGACTGAAAAACGGAAATACTACTGGTAATCTAGACGCCAGTACTATTTCCGTACTAAAAAAACGGAAATACTACTGGTAATCTGGACGCCAGCACTATTTCCGTACCAAAAAACGGAAATACTACTGGTAATCTAGATGCCAGTACTATTTCCGTTTTTTTTACGGGAATTTTTAACCCATAAATTACAGAAAAATTTCCGTTTTTAATCAGAAATACACAAATCTACAAGTTTTGACCGATTTGCGCTAAACTTGATATGCATACGTTTTAGAACAAGAGATTGTTTACATGTTTCTGCTCTATCTTATGAATTCCATTGCTCTAAAATAAAAAGTTTTAGTCGCAAAATATATCTGTCAGCCACAAGTTTTGAGCATAATCCAGTGAATATGTATTCTAAATTTCATCAAAATCGGCCGGGTAGTTTGAGGAAACAAGTCTTAAAGCTCACATATTTCCCATAGTATTGCACCCAGTCTTGTCTTCCCTTAAACCTTTATCGAACATGTCATTTCTGTGGCTGAAATGTTCAAAAGACTGTCTGCCACCAGAATCTGCAAGCAAGTTGATTTGAAAATAAAAAAAAGCGGAATTCTGTCATCACGTTCATTATAAAAACAAAATACTTTATTAAAATTTCCGGGTGCGAATCGATCAATTTGAATAAACATTAACCCTCTGTCTACCAGAAGGGTCCAATGGACCCGACATGTATATTCAAAATATCTATTCAAACCAGAAAATTTCTTCAAAACAAACTAAATGTATAAATCAGACAATAATAAGTTAAATAAACAAATTAAATAGTTTTAAGTAAAAATTCTGGTGTAGAATGTTTTTATAAAACTTGAGTAAAATTTCCGGTAGTTCTAGAGTTAAGTGGGAAGTATATTCCCATTATCCGGTAACGTTTTGAGCCTTTACATAAATATAAGTTTTATGCTAGAAAACACTTTAAAACTTTAACAATTATTTAATTTTGGTTAGCAATTAAAATCACAAAACAAACATCCTTTTTTAAAAAAGGCAAAATCAATTCTAATTTCATAAACAGGCGCACAGGTTTACCTCAATATCTTTTTGAAACGTTCTGGAAAAAAAATGGTTGAGCAGTGTATTTTAGTGTCTATACTATCTACTATCTGATTCTTTTATTATCTGTATTACGTTCTTCTAGTTCTATTACATCTTGAAAAGCAGGTAATGCCAATCAACTATGTAATCTTCATAACTGCGGTGAAAATGATTTCTTACTTTTTCAACCTGCCTGCCAAATTCTGGCAAGTTAGCATAGTTTGTGTGACCGCAAATATTTCTTATTTTATACATTAAAATACTTCATACGTTGTACCATAACCACATGCATGCGTTGGGTATAACCACAAATATCTTTTTAATTTCTTTTTTTAACGTCTTACCAATATCAAATTTCAAACACATCTAAAACGGATTCTTGATTTATTTAATTGAGCATCACTTTATATAAAAATATTTTAACCCTTTATGTACTGAATTATAAATTCATGAAAATTTTATCTTCTGAAGCATTTTTCGTAAATTGTTTAAACTGGATTAGAAAATTTACGTAAACGTTTAATAAATTTTAGAAGGATTTTTAAAGGATTGAAGGATTTAGAAGGATTAATTAAATTTGAATTTATAAGTATTTTAATTTTGCAATATTTATGACCCCACTCAAATCTTTTATTTTAAATATTTTTCATAGTATTTTGTAGAATTAGGAAATGTACAGTAGGAAATGTATAGCCCCCCCTTCCCCCCTCCCTTATCCAAACTTTCAACGTCAAAAAAGCTAAAAAGGTGCAAAGGGGAAAAAAAAATCATCTTTTTAAAAATATTTTTGTTTTGTGTAACCAATAATGCTTTTGGAACAAGATAAAGTAATGCATCTATAACTCATTATAAACTGTATTACAACTAATCGATGTATTAAATGAATTTTATAACAAGTTATTTTAATTGTACTTATAAGTACCGTCAGTAGATAAAGGGTAAAAAATTTAATGACTAGTCACGAGTAAACTTGCACCGCAATTTTTTAGATTAATTATAGCCTTATTTAATCACAGAATTTCTGCCGTAAATAAGGTTACAACTACTATTACGAAATAGTGCTGGAAATTTGCCCCTGCGTTCATATACGCAATTTTTCTCTTATAAAATATTATACTGGTAAGTTTTTATCAGAAAGATTGCGTATTTATATAATATAATTTGATATATTTTGTTAAGCTGAGAGATTTTGCATGATCATGCAAAATAATTTAAATAAATAATAAATAATAAATTTTGCATGTAAAATATTGGTGCATAAACTCAAAAAGTCAAATCTAAGGAATTTCGTATAAAATCCAAGAATCGTAAAATATTCATTCATGCATAAACTAACTGGAAAAACCAATCTATACAAGCGAATTTGCAAAAAATTTAAGCAGTGAACGGCGGGGTTACTGTTGTTTCGAAACACAGATTTCATTTCCAGTAAACAATGTGTAAAATAACAAATTTTATCGCACTAAATAAAAATCTTCATACGACAAGTAATTGTCGAATAACGTTTTCCCTGCATCTTTCGCCAGTCAGAAGCAAAAATTGCTCTGCATGTACGATAATCAGGTTCCAGTACGATGTTATTGCCACGTATTATAATTTCTTCTACTTATTACCAAACAACCGATTGCGTTGGAGCAATCGATGAACTAGAATTAAGAGCACAGGAAAAAGTCTAACAATAATAATTAGGATTTAGATTTTCATATCTAATTTTACTTTGAAGTATTTACGGTGTAAGTGATAATTAAAATTTCATTTTTCTATCGGTTGCATTTCAAGGCTATGCCCTTATTTATACAGGGTGTTTCAAAATTTTATTTCAGGAATGTAAAGGAAGGTAGAGGGAACCTTAGTAAGCAGATTTCGTATAGGAATGTGCTTGCGGAAATGCAGTGTTGAGGCGATACAGGGCGCTGTTAAGCTCACTCGATAAAAGCATTTCGCAGGCTTGGATCGTCATTCTAGGATCGCACGGATATCGAGCAACATGCGTCGTTACACCAATACGGATCTTGCCGGAATGCATTTCATGTATGAGGCTGCGCAAGAAAATGGAGCGGCAGTTCAAAGGATGCACATGGAACGATTTTAAAGTAGGAATCTGCCGGATCGGACGAACATTTGGGTGTCTTCATCGGTTGATGTGCGCGAGTAGATTATTTTATGCCTTGAGGCTTGATACAGGCATTGGGAGATATCGTAGAATTCCCGCAGTAGAAAAACAAACATTATGCACAGTAGAGGAATGTACTTCGAAAAGCTCGAGAACTGTTGGAGGTGCGTTGGGTGTGAGCCATTTACTTGCACAACCACATACATGAAATGCATGTCTGCAAGTTCCGCATTGGTGTAACGATGCATGTTGCCCGAAAATCGTGCGGGGAATGACCAATGAAGACAGTGGAGCACTTTCATCCGTCAAACTCAACAGCACCCTCTACTGCCTCAACGCTGCATTTCTGCACCCACATTCTAATAAGAAATCTGCTTACTAAAGTCCCATCTACCTGCCTTTACATTTCTGACATATAATTTTGAAACAGCCTGTATATATTTCAAACGAACATCTGAAATCAGTTAAAAATCATTTGTTGGGCGGAGAAATATTTTTAATATCGATTTGCACCAGAATTTTGAACAAAATTTTGCTTTTGGTAGTTGTGGTTGAGGGGGAGGGGGGGGGGGAGAAGCTGTAAATTATGTTTCATTTTTTTCAAATAAATGTTTAGAAAATTCTGTTGTTACATCAAACTTATAAAAAATTACTTGTCCCTGACAGGATTAGTATATTGTAAAAAACAAAGAATAAAATACCAATCCCTATTTTTGCTGAAATTGGCTGTCTAATTAGATTTCTATCACTATTAGTAGTCCAGATGTGTTAGAATCTAAACTAAACTAAACTATGTGGCAATAAAATCCATGGAGGATCTGGGCCGACAGTGCCCTCCTTTGTTTTCTTGACCC
This sequence comes from Maratus speciosus, assembly GCA_963932465.1. Taxonomy (NCBI): domain Eukaryota; kingdom Metazoa; phylum Arthropoda; class Arachnida; order Araneae; family Salticidae; genus Maratus; species Maratus speciosus. The sequence goes on along the minus strand of OZ010799.1, from coordinate 216,882,355 downwards.
TGGGCCTGGAGGCGCTATTCAGGTGGTCAGCCTAACGCGAGAACCTCGGTGTTTAGTTCCCAAGTAAGCTTGGTACTCATTTTATCAACCCTGAAGGGATGAAATGCTGAGTGAACCTTGCACAGTCGAGAATCGATCTCTTGACCTGCAGCGCGGCAGTCAGTGTCTCTGACCACTAAGCTACTAGGCTTCGTTCTAGAATCTATATTCAATAATTCATGATGCATTCACGAAATAACTTACATCTTAAATATTTTTTATCCGAAAAAAAAATAGAAACACTGCAATGGCAAATCGATAACCAACACAGTTTCCACGTTTTAAGAATTCTTATACAGCACGTAACTCTTTAACGGTCGTATTAACACTAGAACATCCGACATTTTCGGCATCCTAAAACAGCCGCTGGTGTCAATTCGACCCGACTTATTAAATTATTCAAAATGGATGCTACGAATTCTTTCTAACACTGTATTGGATCATTGTATTTTAATTATGAATATATTGTTAAATTTGAACAAAAGAACAATGATTTATTTTATAGAAAAATACATTAGAAGATATTAAATTCCACATCAAAAAAGTTTCTTTTCTTGTGATGATATGCAGCGTTTTTGACATTTTTGACAATTTTTATATGATTTTATAACGCTGTAATTTCCAAATATATATTTTTTAAGACAGTCACTGCATTAAGATGGCAAATGGATCCAATTTATATGTATATTTATAAAACTATCAAAATATGAATCAGGTGCAAAGCATTCTGCATCGAACATACAACAGCAAAAATCTCATCGATAATTTATTGATACGTTGTTTAACCCCTTGAGGGGCGGCGGGATAAAATATATCCCACCTAATTTAAACAAGATTCTCACCAGAAAATTTGAACTAAATTTTATATTTTTAACTTTGGGGGATAATCGTTGAAAGATTGCATTTCCTTATTTAAAAATAAAATTTTTCGATTATTCGGGTGATAATTCAATATTTAGAGCCATTTTTGCTTGCCCCTCAAGGGGTTAATTAAAACTGGATGTTACATTAATAATAAGGTCAAAATTTTCTTATTTTTATTTCCTTATTACAGTGAAAATTATTATATAAATAAATTATATTTACATTAAAATTTCGTTAATTTAATGGCTTATTCCAATATACAGAGAAGTAGCATTTTGATTTTTAATATTTTTTAATTATTAATTATTAGTGCATGAAAGCAACTGATTCTTTAAGTAGTGTTTTGTGTAAACATCGTACGTTGCAAAATTGTTTTATGTCAAAATTTGGAACATTACACTGTTGATAGATATTGTTGGTGAATTTTTGGCACGCGCACGTAAAAGGTTCGCCGATCCTTTTCTAGGTAAATTTAGCTATAACTTAAAAAAAATAGAATCAATAAAAATTTCGACAGTTTCTTACGTAAAATGATTAACAGTCAGTGAATTTGAAGAATATAGGTCAAAAAATGTGATAGAGAGATAACGCTAAATTCGTTTTGGAGTCCAAATGACACCAACGAACGTTTTAGTGTTAAATTACGTTTTAAAAAATTCTATTTGCTGAAGATGATTCGTAGCATTTTTTGTAAAAGAAATATTCACCTTATTTAATGATACGTAAAATGATGCCATTAAAAAGCCAATTGCACTATTTTATAAAACTGGTGGGAATCAAATAATCTGAATAAAAGACACAGCCCGTGGATATCATGGGAGAGAGAATTAACCCCTTGAGGGGCAAGCAATTACGTTTGTGAAATGCTGAATTCCCACCGGAATCTTTGAAAAATTCTATTTCATAATAAGTACAAGCAATTTTACGGCCTTTTTTCCACCAAAGTTAGAAAAGTAAAATTTAATAAATTTTTTCTGGTGTAAAACTTTATTAATCGTAGGTGGTATATAATACATACCGGATCCCCTCAAGTGATTTTAACCCGTTCGGGACCATTGGTGCATATATGCACCTTCAAAAAGTGCTTAAAACGCTTGAGTTTGATAACAGTAAAAAAGAAATGTAAAATTGATTTTATTTAATTACGAGATTTTCGTGATTTATAAATTTAATTCAAATAATTAACAAAAAGTGGTGACAAACGAATAAAATTCGTGTAAAAGATGCCGGTCCTGAACGGGTTAAGGGGTTAAAATAACAACTTATTTTTCAATGATAGGAACTGTGAAACTCTCACATTGTAATTTATTGATAAAAGCCTGGAAGAAATTCTAAATATTATCCTACTATTCAACATAGACCAAGAGCTGTTAAACATTTTAGGGAAGGTATTTGAGGCACCCTGAAAATTTGTGCAACACTTCTTTTGTAATGCCTGAATACAAAATCGAATGTCTGGCTGAAGGATCGTGGCGCAAAACCTGTGCCAGACAAAAAATGGCACTTGACACGTGTCTGGCACAGTTTTTGTGCCGACTAAAGTGTCTGTCATTTTCAAAATATTTTTTTCTAAGCATAAATAGTATTGTGCCTCAATCTCAGCGTGCCTCAAATACCTTTTTTGGGTAATCAAAAAATGGCACTTGACACGTGTCTGGCACAGTTTTTCGGCCGACTAAAGTGTCTGTCATTTTCAAAATATTTTTTTCTAAGTATAAATATTATTCTGTTTCAATCTCAGCATGCCTCAAATACTTTTTTTGGGTAGTGTCAAAAAATGACACTTGACACGTGTCTGGCACAGGTTTTGGGCCACGATTCTTCAGCCAGACATTCTATTTTGTATTCAGGCATTACAAAAGAAGTGCTGCACAAATTTTCAGGGTGCCTCAAATACCTACTCAAAAATGTTCAACAGCTCTCCTACTAACATATTTCGTGGTTTTTAAACTTTTCGAAATGAATATATCTCGATCGTCTATCTACTTATAAAAATCCAACTGTAGGAAAGTGTAGCAAACCATTCCGTTGCGAGGGGTTCACAACCATAGTAGACAGTCCATTTTGTGAAAAAAAGTGAGATAGTCCGTTTAGAATGTGCAATAAAATCTGTTTTACCTACTCTTACAGTGAACCAAGTCTGTTTTCACATACTTTCTCATACATGGCATGTGTTTGCAGACTTGATTCACCGTGGGAGTGAGTAAAACATATTTTATGCCCCTTCTAAATGGACTACATCATTTTTTTTTTCTAAATGGACTTGGTCTCAGGGTTGGCAGTTTGACCTCCAATTTTTCGCAACGCCATTATTTTGCAATAAGTGTGGTAAACAAAATTCAGTTCCATGAGTGACTAAAGGTTTAGAAAATATGCGCAGATGGTAGATATCCTGTCACGAGGGTAACGAGAAAGACAGGCTACCGCGGTGAATCCTATTCTTCTTTTTTTACAGACCGCTGGAGTCACGTGATGCTCTTTTCGCACACCTTCATTGGTGCATTCGAGCATCACGTGACTCCAGCGGTCTGTAAAAAAAGAAGAATAGGATTCACCGCGGTAGCCTGTCTTTCTCGTTAGCCTCGATCCTGACACGAGGCTAACGAGAAAGACAGGCTACCGCGTTGGGTCCGATTCTTCTTTTTTTACAGACCGCTGGAGTCACGTGATGCTCTTTTCGCACACCTTCATTGGTGCATTCGAGCATCACGTGACTCCAGCGGTCTGTAAAAAAAGAAGAATAGGATTCACCGCGGTAGCCTGTCTTTCTCGTTAGCCTCGTGTCAGGATCGAGGCTAACGAGAAAGACAGGCTACCGCGGTGGGTCTGATTCTTCTTTTTTTACAGACCGCTGGAGTCACGTGATGCTCTTTTCGCACACTTTCATTGGTGCATTCGAGCATCACGTGATTCCAGCGGTCTATAAAAAAAGACGAATCGGACCCACCGCGGTAGCCTGTCTTTTTCGTTAGCCTCGATTCTGTCATATATGACGTCACATTAAAAGCCCGCGTAAGTGGATTATCACTCCGTCCACAAGATGGCGCAACTGTATTAAGTCTGTACACTTACTTATATCGCTTTGTGTGTGATCGCTAAATGTGTCTAATTAAATAAATCATAACAAACTATTCTTTTTTTCTGGTACGAACTTTAAATTTCTGAATACAAATGGAGGTCAAACTGGAAAGCCTGCTCAGTCTATTAACCCTCTGTCTACCAGAAGGGTCCAATGGACCCGACATGTACATTCAAAATATTTATTCAAACCAGAAATTTCTTCAAAATAAACTAAATGTATAAATCAGACAATAATAAGTTAAATAAACAAATTAAATAGTTTTAAGTAAAAATTCTGGTGTAGAATGTTTTTATAAAACTTGAGTAAAATTTCCGGTAGTTCTAGGGTTAAAGGAGTTACGAATATAGGGGAGGAGACATATAGTGTAGAGTCTACCAGTTGCGAATGAAGTAACAGAAGAGGTTGTCACAAGAGGGTGTCTGAAATCATACAGAAGAACCACAGTTTCTGAAGACCACCGAAGCAAACTTCCACCAGTAAAATTTTAATAGAAAATTTCTCCTTATTTTAGCGACGTATTTATGCAAAATTTCTCTCACAAATATTGTTAAAATTTCTATTCGTTTTTACTGGTGGAAGTTGTCCCGTGTGTTATAATCTCTTTCACTGACAGGAGGTTTTTAAGTTGTCATAATATGGGGGAAACGCACGACCTGACTACCGCCGAAGTAAACTTCCTCCTGTAAAAATAAATATCTGTTTTTGGCCATTATTATGAGTGAAATTTTGCATTAATAAGGGGTTTAGATAAGGTGGAAAATTCAATTCGAATTTACTGGTGGAAGTTTGCCCCGGCAATATAGAGGTACTGCAAAATTGGTTACAGCTGATGCTTTACTATTTTGAGGATATGTCAGTTCCTCATTTTTCATAGTCCCATGGGTCTACTTTGGTTGCGAGTCCCTCATATATATCTAATTGCATTTCAGTATTTGTTGGCTGTTTTTTATCAGTCTAAGTGTGTGGCAGTATTTTTGCAGATATACTTTTAGATTTATAACATAATAACTATGAACTGAGCTATCACTCCTTCCTTTTATACCGCTTTCTTCAAAAAGTAATCTTCTTTTTAGATTTCACCTTGAAATTTTATAGAAATCTGCTTCGAAAGTTATGTCCATTGGCAGCGCTCGACATAGGCCATCTAGGGCATTGGGGCAAGCATTCTGCGGTGCCCCCTTTTATCCATCCATAGAAATTGTTCGCGAATAATGTGGAATGTCTAGTAATAAACTTCATACATATTGCATGTATGCATAAATTTCATACCAGGTACTATCCACATCTGTATACAGGGTATCACAAAAAGCTGGTTACAACTTGAAGAAAAAGTACTAGTAGGATAATAGTAAAAAAAATGATCGATTGATTCACAAGAGTACTTGTTTGCAAACTTTACTTTGTTTATCTGCATCTGTTATAAGATGACCCCCCCCCCCCCAATTGGTCATAATAAAAGCGATTACACCTCGAGCGTGCACACTTGTGTTAAAATTGTTAGCGCTCCCTTCCACTCTTACGGCTGATACCAAAACAGAAGTGAACTGCAAGTACACCATATGCAAATTTTTTTTCTCGTACATGAGCGCCTCTTTCCTTTACTGCGACGAATTGTCAAAGTAAAAGCTGTGAGGAAAAAGGAAAGCTAGAAATATTTCTTAGAATCTATAATCCATCCCATTGAATTTTTCCAAACAACAACTTTCAATCTTGACACCAAGGATTGCTAAGTTGCCGTCAATTTTTATAATTTATATCAAATAAAAAATAAATATTTATAGAAGCACGCTAAACTGAGAAAAAAAGGGATAAGAAATAGAACTTTTATTTAACCCTTAAATGCACAATGATGCATAACTACATCACTTTTTATTTAATTCTTAGCAACCGTATTAATAGAACATAGAAATATTAATTTTATAAGAATTACAAAAATAGAAATTTAAAAATCTATCTTAAAATTTCTGGTGTCTAATCTTTAATACAAGCGTAAAAAACATAATTCTAAAAAAATAATTTATGCATTTAAGGGTTAAGTTTTATAAAGTAAAAAATTAGATAAATAACGTATCTAGATTCATACTTATTAAAATACTTACCAATTTGTAATATTTCAGTTTTTACTTGTATTGCAGATATGCAATATAAGAAAAGGCTGACGCATTATACAAAAATGTATCTCTGATTTTTTTGCGTTATTTTTCCTGTGTTATAAATCTGTCAGAGAATCATATTTTTTCGAAACAAAATAAAAAATCACGCATTTAAGAGTTAAATCGCTGTCACTTTGTTGATTTTCTACTTTTTGATCTCAAAGTGGTTGAAGCTCCAGACAGTGTTATCTACTTTCATAATCTTTAACAGAAATTCATTGCAAGCGAATCTTGCGATTTATCGGATCCCGCCGGTTTGGAAGCACACGGCGCGCATGCTAGGGCATCCATCCACGCAAATGGAGCCACATCATTATTTATTTACAATGGAACCTCGATTATCTGAAGTAATTGTGACCGACCCTATTTCGGAAAATCGAAATTTTCGGATAATCGAGCATGCTTCAATTTTAAGATTAAGGACAAATATATGCGCTGATTCTTATTATGGTAACAAGTGCTTAATAAAAATAAAGCAATAAAAAAATAGAAACAGGAATAAATTATCTGAACTTTTATTTTGAAATTAAGTACCTTTTACATATTTCACAAGGTTTCGAAAAAAAGTTTTGTTTGTCGCTGTTTCGATTGCCTCTACATTGCAGCTCTATCACGAAGATTTTTTTTTTTTTTTTTTGTACTGTTAGTTCACCAGTATCACAGTCTTTCTGCTTCTCCAGCCATGCCAAACCTTTTGCAAAACATTCAAAAGATTTTGAATGTTCAAAAGAATTGATAGTTTGTTCGCTTTCTTCGCCCGCATCGTTGTTCTCGTCTTTGCTTTTATAAATGTCATAGCGGATAAAAGAGGTTCTACCATTACCGTCTCAATACTGAAGGCCTCCGGGCTGATTTCGTGACGTACCAAATGAAGATTAACCCCTTGAAGGGCAAGCAATTGCGTTTGTGTAATGCTTAATTCTCAACGGAAATTTGGAAAAATTTTATTTCAAAATAAGGAAAAGCAATTTTACGACTTTTCTCCACTAAAATCCGAAAACTAAAACTTCCTAAAATTTTCTGGTGCAAATCCTGATTAATGGAAATCGTAGGTGGGATAAAATATATCCCACCGCCCCTCAAGGGGTTTAGGGGCGGCGGTATATATTATATACCACCTACGATTAATCAGGATTTGCACTAGAAAAATTTTAGGAAATTTTAGTTTTCGGACTTTAGTGGAGAAAAGTCGTATAATTGCTTTTCCTTATTTTGAAATAAAATTTTTCTAAATTTCCGTTGAGAATTAAGCATTACACAAACGCAATTGCTTGCCCTTCAAGGGGTTAATCTTCATTTGGTACGTCACGAAATCACTCCGGAGGCCTTGAGTATTGAGACGGTAATGGTTCTACTGTATTTATTTATTTTGAAATGTTCTTCAAATGATAACAAATAACATGCAAAAAGCCCGGTGCTAAAATCTTCATCCCTATTCCAGAAAAAATTGCTAAAAATACCTTTTTATTCGGCCTTCTACAGGAAAAATTTTCCTTAACTCTCTCGCTGCGTAATTGTTTTATCAAAATAGCTTCAAAAATAGCGTATTTAATCCCTTCGCTGCGAGCGTCTTTTAAGAATTTTCGTTCTTTTGTCACCGGTTTTTCAAAACAAAAATTTTTGTCTAATTTAATTGGGAAAATGCTCCAATTAAGTAAAGCAAAATTTACAATAAAAAAATAACTGGTGGAAATAATCAAGGAGGGTTAATTAGACAGAAAAAATGCATGCCCGAGAAAATCTCGGGTTGCGCAAATTTTGCTACTTTTACGATGTCCGATGAAATCTCGGGTTGCGCAGCGAGAGGGTTAACACTAGAACTACCGGAAATTTGAGTCAAGTTTTATAAAAAAAAATATTTCACACCAGAATTTTTATTTAAAACAGTTTAACTTTATTATTTAACGTTTTTCTTCTTTGTATCTTTTAAACTTGTTTCATAATAAAATTTCTGGTTTGAACCGAATCATATTCATATGGTAGCCTTCAAAATGACGGCTTGCGGTAGTTCTAGTGTTAAGCTCTGGTGGGTGAATTGTGTGCATCTAGTAGGTGAACAATAACACTGGAATTTACGATCAAATGAAATTGAAAACAATTAAATACATTTCTTTATAAAAGTAATAAATTTAAAATTTTGTTTCAAAATATTGTTGCGATTGTGACATTTTGGGTTTAAAATTAATCGGGATGAAATTCCCCACAAGATCTTAGCCCCTTAACTGTTTTATTTTTTTTTTCAACACCATAAATTAAAAACGGGGGGGGGGGGGACACCACTTTTTACGTAGTAAAATATTTGCCTTAAATTATCGAAAAATTACTTCCAATTAATAAAGCGAAGAATACAGGTAAAAAATAGTGGTATCCCAAAGATTTTAGTAATGAAGCAAGCAGACTCTCCTAGTCCGAATCCAGTTCGGACAAAACAGTTAAGTGGTTAAAGAGTTACAAAATGTTAGTGACCGAAACACAGTATTAGAAATCAGGTATTCTCTCGAATACCGAATTTTTTTCTATCATGTAAAATTTGAAATTCCTGCGGCCACTATCAACAATAAGAGGAGTAAGCTCATTCCAAAGATATTTCTTTAAATATGTAATCACGAGAAAGAATATATATCAATTACAATTTCTCACGCTGAGCTACCTAATAAACATAAATTCCAAATATAAACTTAAATTGAGTAACCACGAAGCATTCGAAATCAAATATTGTTCCAATTCTCTTCATCCTGTTTGTGTTTCTCACATTAGAATTTCTCACGCTCAGCTACCTAATAAACATAAATTCTGTTGTGAACTTGAAATTTCTGACTAACAAGTCCTCCAGATTTGGCAACGCTGCCCAAAAGAGCTTAAAGAGTTTCAATGCAAAATGCATAGAAACCTAAAAACAGTATTAGAAATCAGATATCCCCTCAAATACCGAATTTTTTCTACCGTGTAAAATTTCAAATGACTGTGGTCACTATCAACAATAAGAAGAGTAAGCTCATTCCAAAGGTATTTTTTTAAATATGTAATCATGGGAAATAATGTATGCCAATCAGAATTTCTCATGCTGAGCTACCTAATAAACATAAATTATGTTATAAATTTGAAATTTCTGAGTAAAAAGTCCTCCAGATTTGTCAACGCTGCTCACCAGAGCTAGTTTTAATACAAAATGCTTAGAAACCTAAAAACACTGTTAGAAATCAAATATTCTTTCGAATACTGAAAATTTTCTATTGCGTAAAATTTAAAATTACTGCGGTCACTATCAACAACAAGAAGATTAAACTCATTTTTAAGATAACATTTTTAATATGTAATCAGGAGAAAGTATAGATATCAATAAGAATTTCTCATGCTGAGCTACCTAATAAACACAAATTTCAAATATAAACTTAAATTGAGCAACCATGAAGCATTCGAAAACAAACATTGATCAATTCTCTTCATCGTGTTTGTGTTTCTCACATTAGACTTTCCCACGCTGACCTACCTAATAAACTTAAAAATTCTGTTATGAACTTGAGATTTCTGAATAAAAAGGCTCTCCAGATTTGGCAAAGCTGCCCACCAAAGTTTAACCCATTCGGGACCGGCGCCTTTTGCAGAAACTGTATTCGGTTGGCATAACTTTTTTAAATAAGTTACTTTACTTATATAATCACGAAAATGCTCTAATTAAAGAAATCAAATATAAATTTTCTTTTTTACTGGTGCGAAAAACAAGGTCTGCATGCTCTGTTTGAGGGCGCATATATGCACCCATGGTGCCGAACGGTTTAAAGGGTTTCAATACAAATGCTTAGAAACCTAAAATCAGTGTTACAAATCAGATATCCTCTCGAATACCGATTTTTTTTTCTATCATATATAATTTCAAATCCCTGTTTCGCAATCAACAATAAGAACAGTACGCTCATTCCAAAGATATTTCTTTAAATATGTAATCATGAGAAAGAATATATATCAATTACAATTTCTCACGCTGAGCTACCTAATAAACATAAATTCCAAATATAAACCTAAATTGAGCAACCACGAAACATTCGAAATCAAATATTGTTCCAATTCTCTTCATCCTGTTTGTGTTTAGTCTCGGAAAAATTGGGGTCAAATGTCCATCCTTTTGCAGAGATGCATTGTCAAATTACCATCTTCACGTTCCATATCCGTGTTTTGATATTCTTCTGGTTTTCTGATTTGCAAATATTACGCATTTAAAATGAGATGATGAAGATATTCTTTTATAGTTTTTGATCATGACAAATTTGAACGTGATGGGTTGGACCATAGACTAGTTATTTCTTCCTGATAGAAATCAAAGAAGTTTAACGTTGGTTTCTATAATGCTACCAATGCGTTTTTGTTATAGAAAAAGATGTGCTTCGATTCGAGATTTTCGTGCAGGGTTTAATGGCAAATTTGGAATTGAATACAAATTTTAATAGAAAGTAATATTAATAATTTTTCAATATTCTAGAGTTGTTAATATTTCCTTATGGTAATCAAAGAAGTTTACCATTGTTTTTTCTCTAATGCTATCATTATATTGTTCGTATAGATAGATAAGTTGTGTTTAGAAGTATGGAAATCCAGATGTTCGTAAAGCGGTAAATCTCTGCTCGTTTTTTAGACTTAGAGATAGTATATAAATCAAAGAAGTTTATTATTGATTTTTTATAATGTTACCAACATATTCTTGGGGTTAGATAAGTTGTGCTTTGAAGTATAGAAATGAAAATTTTTGCGGAGCGATAAATCTCTGCTAGTTTCTTAACCTTCTCGCTGCGTAATTGTTTTATCAAAATAGCTTCAAAAATTACGTATTTAATTCCTTCGCGACGAGTGTCTTTTATGAATTTTCATTCTTTTGTCACCGGTTTTTCGAAACAAAAATTTTCGCCTGATTTAATCGAAAAATGCTCCGATTACATAAGGCAAAATTTACAATAAAAAGTTACTGATGGGAATGATCAAGGAGGGTTAATTAGACGGAAAAAAAATGCATTCCGATGAAATCTCGGGTTGCGCAAATTTTGCTACTTTTACGTTGCGCAGCGAGAGGGTTAAAGAAAGCATATTGATCGGAGAAGTTTACTGTTTTTTTTTTCTTTTTTTTTTTTTTATAATCCTACTAATATATTTTTGGGTGAATAAGTGGTCTTTAGAAGTATTGGTATCAATATTTTTGTGTAGTGATAAATCTCCGTAGTTTTGTAACGATAATATGGTAATCAAAACCAGCGTTGCCAGTAGGCTACGTTTTTAAAATTCAGATATTTTGAATGGCACCACTATTTTGAGATGGTTAAATTCCCCTTGTTTCGTTTCAATTGATATGTCATTAAATAAGGCGAATTTTACCATTTCAAAAAAGTGGTGCAAATCAAGCAATCTGAATTTCAGAATAGGAGTCAGTTGGCAACGCTGTTCAAAACAGTTTGCTATTGATTTTTTATAATGCTATCCAATATTATGAGATCCATTCTTTTACCATTGACTTTGCATAACGCTACCTGTATTGGGTAGAAAAGCTGCACTTTGAAATATTGAAATAAAGTTATTAGTGGAGCGATAAATTTATACTGGTTTCATAAAGAATTTGTAAATAGAAAACTAATTTGAACGGAAAATAATATTAGCGGACTTTCAAATCATTTACATGATTAGGAGTTACAAATTGAACAATATACTATTTATTACTTGATCAATGTTATGAAAGAAATTTACCATTGATTTTGTATAATGCTATTTATATGTATATAGATAGAAATGACATGGTTAGAAGTAATACATTCATGATTTTGGTGCAGCAAAAAAATATTTTCCGGTTAAATATCGGATGTTTAAATATAATACTAATTTGAAGGGAAAATAATATTAGAGGAGATTGAAATCTTTTACATATACGGATGTGATAATATAATGCACTAGTTATTACATTCTTACAGAAATCCAACAAGTTTACCATTAATTTTGTGTAATGGTATAAATGTATTTTTGTTAGAATTATTCAAACTAACATTTTAGTGCAATGGCAAATCTTTCTTTATTTAATAGCGGATTTCTAAACGGAAAACTATTTGAAAGAATGATGATATTGGTGTTTTCAATTCTTTAACGTATTTTTGAGTAATTGGTTGGAAATTAGACTAGTTATTTCTTCCTTGTAGAAATCAAAGACGCTTTCCATTGATTTTTTGTAATGTTACCAATATATTTTTAGACTGTCGAAGTTGTGCTTAGCAGTATTGAAATCAATACTTCTAAATAATAGTCTAAATGCTACAAATAATAATTCACATAATGAAACACAATTTCTGCACATTTCACAAAACATTAAAATTAAATATTTAATGTGCTAAAGTTTTATTTTATTTTAAAATATATTATTTTTATAAAAGTGAATGAATCTCAAAAATGAATGACTCACATTTTCTGTTAGGGGTTGACCAACACAACCGTTTTACTCATCGAATAATGGGGTTTCCACGCATTGATTATATTTCGTTTCTATATGTTGATTTGGCCCAATCTATCGGCATTTCATGTAAACGAAGGAATTTCTTTCAAAATTTATATTTTTTTATAGGAAATATACAGGACGCATTGATTTAATTCCAGATCAATTTTTAAAAGCTTCAGCTATATTACTTTAAAATTTCATTCTGTATAAATGAAATAAAAATTGTTATTATTAATATTTCTTTCGTAAAATTTTAATTTAATTTAATCAATTTTTAAGAGTTTAGCTTATGTACACTCGAAATTTGCTTGCATTATAAATAAATTAGCATTTCGTATCAAATGTAATTAAAATTTAAGGAATATATAATACCATGCACTACAAATATTAATTATACCAATACAGATAAAATTTGGATTTTTAACATAGTAATATCGTCGATACCATGTCAAACTATTCAAAATAAAATCAGTGTTGCCAGTGGGCTACTTTTTTAAAATTCAGATTTCTTGATTGGAACCACTTTTTTGAAATAGTAAAATTCGCCTTATTTAATGACATATTAATTAAGGTGAAAACAAGGGGAATTTTACCATTTCAGGAAAGTGGTGACAATCAAGAAATTTGAATTTAAAAAAAGGATTCCACTGGCAACACTGTTTTCATATTAGATTGTTTGACATGGTACCGACGATATTTGGACATAACTTTGTAGCAGAAGCAAAATTGTTATTTAATAAGAGAATCTAAAAAAAAAAGTAATTGTTATTGATACTAATACAGTCATGATAAAATCTTATAATTTAATTACATCTGAAAAAAAATACTCATTTCATTTATAATGCAAACAAAATTTAAAAAAATAAGCGGATAAAAGATAATCAATTAAAAAAAGATTTAAATTCTATGAAAGAAACAATAATAATAACAATATTCATTTTGTTTATATTGAATGAAAGTTTAATATTATTTAACTGAAGCTTTTAAAACTAGATCTCGAATCACATCAATTATGACATTACGTCCTGCATTTTACTTATAAAAAACTCAATTTCATCAAATGTTCCCTCATTTATATTAATTTTCGACGGATGGCGCCAAAGCCATAATTAAAAATGAAGTATAATCGATGCACGGGATGCATTGAGTTTGTTTACACTATTAACTGTAAACACTATTTTGGAAAAAAATTTGCAAAACATAAAAATTGTTTACAGAAATATTGATATACTTGTTTTGTATGAGGATATGCTGAACATATGAGAATATGCTGAATGCTTTGCGGTAGAGGAAATCATAATTTAGTTGTCTTAAGGGGACCAGGTAAGCGAAATACAACCAAAAATTCGACTTTTACTTTTTTATATCATTAAATAGTTTAAACTTTTATCTTTTCAACGATCTATTACACATGTTTATATATAAAAAAAGTGTTGGATTTTTTCATTCTTTCTAAGAGCACTTCACAGCAGTGGGCTACTTTTTCTTAATTCATATTTTGTTTTCGCCTTAATTAATATGTTATTAAATAAGGCGAATTTTACTATTTCAAAAAATTGGTACGAATCAAGAAGTCAAAATTTAAAAAAAGTAGTCCACTGGCAACACTGCATCACAGTTTTAATTGATTTTTTCTCAAAACTTCGATTTTTCCGGTTTGTGTTCCCTTTTTTCAATATCTAATAAACTGAAGAACTCAGATTTTTCTAAATACTTATATTATGTTATAGTGCATACTTTAACACAGGGATTTAATGATTTAGTGAGAATTATTTAGTTTAGAGAGAGAAATCTTACTAAAATGCTAATTTAAAAATGTCTTTCAATAAATAATTAATAATTAATTTTCAGTTCCACTTAGAAAAAAAATGGTCTGTTAAAATACGTAAAGCATGTTATTCGAACTACTCTAAAAAATCTAGACCTCTATCTTTCAACATTTCTGATAAAAATTTACATAAAGTTGGTCTATTTTAACATGGCCGAGTTAGAACTTACCCGATCCCCTTAATTTTTTCATTAACTCTTTCCAACGCGGAGTAATTCTGTTTATAAACTGATGAAATAATGGACAGACACAAGAATTTATAAACGAATTTATTAGAAAATATAAACTTGCTTATTTTCACGTACATTATAAAATAAAAATTTTAGTTAAATATTCTTTGTGACGTTTGTCAGTTTGGAATTAAAATTAGGTGTTCCTTTTTAAGGACACCGCCCTCGAAAGGGTTAAGCCTATCATGTCGTTTAGCTCCGACTCGATTCGCCCCGGATTGGTTATCTACACTTTTCGAGTGAAAAGGAAAAAGAAAGAAAAAAATATGAATAAAACGGATGAAATATAACGGAATTTTTCAAGAATTTCTAAATAATACAATGTTCGTGAAGATGGATAACTGCGGAAAGTATGCGAGTATGATGTCATATATGAAAAATAAAATGGATTCATCGATTTCCAAGATTTTACCTGACCGTCCTTTTTTTTTTTCATTGACTGCTGTTTCACTTTCTCGATTGTTGATATTATTTGACAAAAATTTTCCTCTTTTTATGACTGAGTTAAGTCAAGACCCCTATAAATAAGAAATACCGTATTGTCTTCTATAATATGTGATAAAGAGTTGGTTAATGTCATATATGTTTTTAATAATGAGGTATCAAATGTTTTGTTTAATTAATGCATTTATCTTTCTTTTAATGCTATGTGAAAGAGGAGACGTGTAACAGCTAGTTAAAAAATGAAGAGTGTAATAATATTAGATCTACAGGAAAGTTCTGTCCGATAATGTTATTGCACGCCTACTTTTTGAAAATTCAGATTTCTTGTGGTGCCAATGAAGAAATCTGAATTTAACCCCTTAACGGTCACATTAAATTACGGTTTAAAAATTCAAATTGCAGGGCTCCCAAATGGTCCGCCAACTGAATACCAATATTATTTTAGAAAAAATTTCTTTTTAGATTTTTCTTAAAAACCGCCCCGGAACCACCTTTGAAAGTTAATTCTGGCGCAAACCTACCATAAACTTTTCTGTTAAAATTTATTGGTATTCAGTTGGCGGACCATTTGGGAGCCCTGAAATTGCGTATTGCCACCATTTTTTTTTTGAAAAAGAAATATTCACCTTATTTAATGACATGAAAAATGATACAATAATAAAGAAAATTTCACTATTTTCTAAAACTGGTGGGAATCAAACAATCTGAATAAAAGACACAGCCCATGAATATCACGGGAGCGGGAATTAAAGGGTTAAAAAAGTAGGCGTGAAATAATATTATCGGACAGCACTTTCCGTGGAACTAACTATAAAAAAAATCTCTATTATCCTTTTTTGTGAGTGATTTTTTTAGTTTACTTTTTTGTGAGTGATTTTTTTAGTTTATTTTTTTGGAGTGATTTTTTTACTTTATTTTTTTGTGAGTGATTTTTTTTAACTTTAATTTCAGAAGACTGTGTTGTATTTCATAGAGAAGTTTTACTTAAAATAGATTTTTCGTGCATTATGAGAACATAATCATTTTTTGAGAAAATTTAAATATTTAATGCTCTTACACGCTTAGTAAGAAAAACAAATCTGTTTAAAATCATGTACAGTAATACCCCGACTTACGTACCCTCGACTTATTCACCCCGCATTTACGTCGTCTGCCCGGGAAAAATATTCCTTAATTTATACGCACTTTGAACTTTTTTGAAAACTTTTGGAAGAAATTTATCATCTCAGATGGATTCGCAGTCATAGGGATTCATGGGGTGACGTTCAGCCAAAAACGTTGAGATATGTTTCAATGTAAAAAAAAAAAAAAAAAAGACTAAAAAACGAAGATTCTACTGGCAATCTAGACGCCAGTACTATTTTCGTATTTTTACGGAAAATTTTCCCTATAAATTATAGAAAATTTCCGTTTTTCTGATTAAAAACGGAAACTTTTCTGTAATTTATGGGGGAAATATCCGTAAAAATATGGAAATAGTACTGGCGTCTAAATTGCCAATAGAATCTCCGTTTTTTAGTCCGTTTTTTTTTTTACAGTGTTGGAAAAGACTGTGCCCTTTTCCCTTTGCAGAGACTGGAAACATATGAAAATTGGGATTTTGTATCTCTCGTAATTGATGAAATTGTCGAAAAGGGAAGAGAACTCAACTTAGAGATGGGTGCTGAAGGTGTTGTTGAACTCATAAATTCTCCTGATTCGGAATTAACCATCGACGAACTTATCGAATTAAAGAAACAAAGTACTGTCGAAGAAATAGATGAATATTTTGAGCCTAAGGAGAAGGGGGAAGATATGATATTTACAAAATTAACCGAAGGATTAAACGTTATTGAAGCTCGAATTACTGTTCTTGAAAATATTGATTCAGACGAGCAAATTGTAGCAACGACTAGAAAAAGCTTAGAAAACTCATTCTATTGTCCCAAAGAGCTTCTAACAGAAAAAAATAAAAAATTGTCGGTTCAGATGTCATTGCAAGATTTTTTCACATGCTCATAGACTCGAACGGAGCAGTTAGAAATGTAAATAAATTGAAAGTTAACATCTTAGCGATTTATTCTAAATTATTTTGTTTCAAACCCATTTTTCTGCTAATGTTAAATGCATGTAACATAATCCCTAACTAATGTTAAATGTATGTGACATAATCCCTAAATAAAATCGAATATGTTCATTAGATTTCGGTGAATTTTTATTACTTATCCTTCATTCGTTCATGTTTACATGTACCTCGATTTACGTCGTTTTCGACTTACGTCACTAGTCGTGGAACGAAATGCTGACATAAGTCGAGGTATTACTGTAATCATAATATTTTCGTGAATAAAATATTGAAAAACGTTTAACTTGAAATTTACACTTTAGTGAAGAATGACCCAAATTAAACTGAATAAATTGTATTTCATGTGAAGTTTTGCAGTTTTGTCATAATGCAGTTTGTTAAATTGAAGAGAGCAGATGTTTTCTGCAACACTGAATAATTTTATAGTCTCACGGTCAAGCCGAAGAAGAAGTACATGAAAAAAAAATACAAGATCCGTATCTTTATTCACAGATCTAGACCATAATAAATCTACCATAATATAGACCATGTATATCTGCGAATCTAGGCATCTCTAATTTCCAAAATTAAAAGAAAGGAAATTGCTATTCAAGAATATCTAGTTTGAATTCAGTATTTCTATATTACAAATCCGCCAGATGCGGCCACACTGCTGCGGATATACCTTTTCGGGTACTTTTCCGTTATAGCAACACTATGGCAATATGTATGCTAATGTGCTAATGCGCCATTTATTTAACAGTATAACCGCCGGCTATTTTAGTCAATTTTTATAAAAAAATGTTTCACACCAGAATTTTTATTTAAAACTATTTAACTGATTTAATTAGCCCATTTTTGCGCTTCAAGCATATGACGTATCTTATGAAATAATTTCTGGTACGAATAGACTATTACCAATTTTGACAGGCGTCAAAATGATACCTGACGGTGATTCTAGTGTTAAACCCTGACCGTGCAGATTTTTATTACGAACAGTGCCAAACACTGTGATTTGCTGTTTATTGAACGTGAATCATTTTATTACTATTATTATTATTTAATCGTAACCTCGCAAAATATTTTAATTTGCTATTTTTCGAATCAAAACTATTTATTACTAATATACAACTCCTGTGAAAAATGACGGAACGTTGATCTGCATTTCATTTTCGTAAGACTTCATTCAAACATACAGCATGAAGATTTTATTACTGAAAGTACATTTTAATAAGGACAAACGATTGCTACAAATACAAATGATGAGGGTACTTTTTTTACTCAATATTTAATTTCAAAGATAGTTCAAATATCAACAAGGTTCTAAATCTTTAGAATTAAGAAATGAAAAATCTGTGAAAATTACGTCATGTTGATACACTCATATAAATTTTTCTCCTTAGTTTTCTAAATGTAAAAATGCATTTCAATCTAAGCCAGTGTTGCCATATTGGGGACTTTAATAATTTAGATTATTTGACTGTCACCACTTTTTAAAAATATTATAATTCGCCTTATTTTTCAGAATTTTTAATCCATTTTAAAATATGTCAAACATATCTATTTCAAAAAAGTGGCGACAACCAACAATCTGGGTCAAAAAAGTTTCCAATCTGGCAACACTTATTTAAGCATAACTCCACTGGCGCAAACTTTTCAATACGTACTTTTATGCCAAACCACAGTATATTCAAATAAAAATATTTTTCTGTTTGATTGGAAATAAAAAAATAAAAAAAAATTAATGCACAAAGATAAAATACCCAATAGACACTATTATCGTGATGTCACAATAAATATGAATTTTTATTCGCTTCTAAAAATAAAACACACTTGCCTATTTTTTTAAACTGAAAATAACTTGCAAATGACAAGAAACGTCAAAAGCTACGAGTTTAGATATTTTTTACTTTATTTCTCTTTTATCTGAAAGAATAGAAGTAATGCGATTGCCACCATTTTGAAGAAATTTCATAAAAACATTTAAATTTAAAATATAAACATAGGAATATTTAAAAAAAATAGCTAGTACGGGCACATCTACAAATGAACAATTTTAATTAACAAATAATAAGCAAAATCGGTTCCGTAGAAAGCTTAGGGCAGATGACTAAAAAAATAAGCCTTGTTTTTTAATATATATACGGGTATTTCCACGAGCACTTGTCGTGTAAGTCATATACTATGCTTGCTGACCACCGTTATTTTATGAAAGTTTGTTTCGCCTTTTTCAAGAGTGGAGATATCTCCCATAAAATAAGTCATATTTTTCCGTTCTAAAATACTGGTAGTAAAAAATCATAGTATGTGACTTACACGACAAGTGCTCGTGGAAATGCCCATACATTAAGTTATAACTTATACTTACTGATGACTTTGTGATAAATTTTACCGTTTGGCAGTTGCTTGATGTAGGTAGCTGCAATAAAGCTGTTTTAGAACTTTGGAATTATGCATTTAAAAAAAATTGTTTAAAAAACTCTGAACATTTTCATTCAAAAAATAAAATGTTTAAGAGACATTTGCGATTTCATGCCTTCAGTTTATTATGAGTTTTATTTTATTACTTTATTGTATAAGATTTATTTTCTTTCGTTTAGGTATTTATTAATTTTTATTTATATTTAGGTATTTATATTTAGGTTTATATTTACGTAATTTTTATTTAGGTAATTTATTTAATAAAATAATTTATATATGTCTGTATTTTTCAAGTTTTATATTTTTTAAATGTTCACTTTTGAACAAACAATGTTATTGTTATTTTTTTTCAAATGCTTCGTTTTCAAATTGTTCGCTTCACGTTAAATTCATTTAGCGCCCACTGCTACGTTTGGCGACAATGGTGTTGCTAGGACGGAAAAATACTCTTTTCGGTACTTCCACACACCTAGGATAGAAATTATGACACTAACTATAAATAAATCAAAATGAAACAATGAAGGTTTCATGCGTTTTTCTTTTTAACGTATTGTAATATTTCTTTACTAGCCGCCCTTGGCGACCATTTTGGTTTCCCTTAAAATTAATTTTTGGGAAAGCATGCTAAGCATTGTATCATGTTACTTTTATTCATAATTTATTTTATTTGGACTCCCTTAAATATAATTAATATAATCCCTTAAACTAATATTAGTTTTTGTTGCATTAAAATATCTCAATTTGTTCATTTTCTGTAAGCAAGTAAACCCTATTGGTTTACAATGGAAGTCTATGGGAATTTGGCGAAATATTAGAGATATCGCCAAGTTGGCGACAAACTTGGCTGCATTTGGCGACGGGGCAGGGTCCGCCCTCCTATGGTAACCCCCTTATAGGTATAGAGATGCATTAAATGCTGTTCAATTACCAATGAGATGTGTTTCATTTGAGCGTTGCCATTAAACAATTAACAAATAATCGCGGTATCTGTGCCACACGCGATAGCGTAATATTAGGTTGAGCAAAAAGTTCTGGAATATTTTTAATCTAATAGTTACCAGAATTTTTATCGTATATAGGAGTACTAGTAGTATATCTATAGGAGTTCCTGAATTTCGGCTCCAAAATGCCTATTGAACATTATGATTTGCGTGCGTTAATCCGGCATTATTGGAGAAAAAGTCTAACGATTCTGAAAGCCGTCGATCAGATTAATGAGGGTGAACGCGCTGGTACGGCGACAAACTTCGTACTTCCAGCAGATCCGGAATCTGGCAGAATGATGGCAGAAAGTCGTGGACTAAGATGGTCTCTACTTTGAAGAATACTCCTTGTTGCTTTTCTTGTTAATTTGAGCATAACTATGCAACTTTCACAAATTTCCCAGAACTTTTTGACCAACCTTGTATATATATAGATAACACCGCTAGGCATATCAAATTACTTTGTTAGATCGCCGCTACTTCGGTGAAAAGGTGGTCACGCGCATGTCAGAAGTCCCTTTCCTTTTTCAATACTGACACCTACGGTAGCGACAGACCCGATCACGATATATCACCGGAAAAATTTAAAACCTAAATTCGATAAGTTTAAGATCTCAACCAGGTGGTCATATACGGATGGGACGTTTAACCCTGTCAAGAGCAAAGCAATTTCATTGCTAAAATGTTGGAAGCACCAGAATTTATGAACAAATTTCGGAATAAGAAAAAGCTATATTTTACGCACATAATTAACGGAAATTTTCATACCAAAATTCTGGTGTCATTGTGGAATTTGGGCATTTTCATTAAACCTTTGAGCTCTGGTGGTTGAATTTCTTCCCATTTAATTTTAATTCCGAAATGTCACAATTGCACCGAAATATTCGACCAAATTTATTTGAAAAAAGATTAAGGCATTTTTTCTCGTATATGGTAAACCGAGTTTTTTCTTTGCAAAATACTGGTGCCAATGTGACATTTGGGAATTTGAAGAAATATATCCACCACAGCTTAATGGTTTAATAGGTTTCGTAAACGTACTGCGCCCTTGAAAGGGATAATACGTCGGATGGCCTGGAGAACATTATAGGTCATTATTTTGAAAAAATTAAAAACTTCTAACTTGGAATTGCTCGTTAACCCATATTGGACCACACCGATTAAATATTTTTGAAATTTTTTAAAACTTCGATTATATCATTAATATGGTGTAATTAAGTAGATACTAGCAAAATTTTGAAAGAAAAGTTTTTAATTTTTTAATTTAAGTTTTTAATTTAAGTAACTAGCTGTCCTATAAACAGGACATATTAGTAGGACACATAGTAAGGACATATAAAATGCATACATAAACTAATTTTATGAGCAAATATTTTATTTTACTTTAAAAATACTGTTTATGTTGTACAAAAATACTCTATGATTTCTCCAATAAAAAGATAATAATAACGGTAAAATTCTAGATTATAAGATCACAATTCTTAAAGAATTTTTTTAATAGTTTTTTTTCAATTAAATTTTAATTGGTTACTTGTTTTTTCGTTTATATGTTTACTTTTATGTATTTTAAAGACGTCATAACAAAATGCATCAAATAAATCCTTACCAATTTTATTTAAAAAAAATGTTTTATTAGTTGTCCTATTTATAGGACAGCGATCCAATATGGGTTAATGAAGAATGACACAATTAAAATTCAAGAAATTGTATTTCACGAGCAATTTCATGATGTTATAACCTTTTATTTCGTTACAAATGAGGATCGCAGATGTTTTCTGTCGCGTTGAAAAATTTTATAGCTTCAAGGTCACGCGCACGTGGAAATACGTGAACGAACTGCAAAATCTGTATCTTTATTCGCTGATCTTGACCGAAATCATCCGTATATGCGGATATAGCTTTTCGGCGATCCCACACACCTCTGATAGTAATATCGACGCTAAGTAAAAACAAATCAAAGTGAGACAATGAAAATTTCACGAGTTTTTCTTTTAAACGTATTGTAATCTTCCTTTGTTCCACCGCTAGCCATATAGAATTACTTTGTAATATAAGAGTTAAAATGTTTGGTTTTCACTTGTTATATTTTTATTTGTTTTTGTATACTGATGATTTTCGATTTCTTATTTTCTTTTCGAAGTGAAATTTCATACCTATTTTTAGCTTGATGACGAATTATTTTGAGCGCATTTACACTCTGATCTTTTATTTCGTTATAAATGCGCGTTTCAAGGTTTTTCCTGTTTAGAAAACTGATATGATTCATTTTTTCAAGTTCATGTTTTTCTTTTTTTCTCTCTCTCTTTTCTTAACATAAACTTTTCCATTTTATACTTTTTTGGTTACATTTAAACTAAATTGCTCTTTTTTTTAAAACGATTTATTGATATGATTTACTTTTTCGCGTTCTTGTTATTCTTTCTTACCCTCTTCGCTTAGAACAAAATGCTTTATTTTCTACTTTTTTAGTACATTTTAATGTAGATTACTATTCATTCTTTTGATGATTTATTTATATGCTTTAATTTTTCATGTTCTTGTTATTCTTTTTTCCCTCTTTGCTTAGACAAAATGCCTTATTTTCAACTTTTTTAACGCATTTTAATGTACTGTAGATTACAATTTCATTTTTTTATGATTTATTTATATGATTTAATTTTTCATGTTCTTTTTATTCCTTCTTTCCCATTTGGCTTAGAACAAAATGCTTTAATTTCTCCCTTTTTTATACTTTTTAATGAACTCTTTCTTTTTTAATGATTTGTATGGTTTAATTTTTCATTTGTATGGTTTTGTGATGGTTTAATTTTTCAAGTTCATGTTTTTCTTCCTTTCCTTGTTTGCTTAGCACAAAATGTTTTATTTTCTACCTTTTTTGGATATATTTTACAGTTGATTACTCTTTCTTTTTTTTATGATTTATTTTTTAAAGTTCGTGATTTTCTTACTTATTTTCCTTGCTCAGCACAAAATGCTTTGTTTCCCATCTTTTTTGGTTTCTCCTTAAAGTAGATAATTCCTTCCATCTTTGATGATTTAATAATATAATTTTGTTTTCACGACCATGCTTTTTCTTCCATTCCCTCTTTGCTTAGCACAAAATGCTTTATTTCCTACCTTTTTCCGATACACTTTTTGCTTTTTTAAAACGTTGAATATTTTCTTTGTCTTTTATTTCCATTCTATAGAAACAAGTATACAATATTAAATCTTTCCACTAAATTTACTGAGAATGTTATAAATGCATCTATTCTAAACTCAGTTTTATTTTATTAACTCTTTGACTGCTAACAGGACATATATATTTCATTTATCCACATGATTTTAGAAATGCAAATAAGTCCTTCTGACTCGGTCGGAATTGTAGTTTTTTTTTTTCACATCTGAACTAAATAAACTAGTTTTATTCCTTCTGAGTTCGCAATTTTAACGAGAAAAATAATTTACAGAGGAGTTTTTATATAGTTTACCAAAACTAATTGAATAGATATGAGACAATTATGACAAAAATTAAAAATTTGTTTAAATCGTAGTTTAAAAATTGTCCATATACTATAAATATATTTCCAACGCTTAAACGAGGTTGAAACCCAAACAATTCAATGAATGTCATCGAAAATTTTATGTGTTCCTGCAAACGAACTAAAAAGATATATTTGATTAATGGAATCAACCAAGATACTTGCAGTTGTGAGAACAATACACTGTCTCAATTAGGTTCGAATTGGTTCAGTATTACAGACGTATTGGGCTGATGAGTTTTGCAGGTTTCGTTTTGTGTATCCCGATTATGTGTCCCCGAAAGTATGTGAGCTACATACTTGATATAAAAAAAAATTAATAATAAAATCATCAAAGGTACTTGAAGGATCAACACACTGTCCAAGTTCGAATCGGATGCTATCGGCCGAACTTTCATCCTTGTTCAACGAACTCATCCAAGATATTTTCAAGATGAAACTTTCCTAATTAGATTTGATTATATGGCACTAATTTTTAAAAGCAATTCTTTACGTTAATTAATCTCAGAATTCTGTGATTACATAAAGCGATTTTTCCTTCTCAATAATAGTGGTGATCTGGAACCGAATAGATTCAGTAAAGGTTAATTTTTAATTAAGTCACATATGCATCACTGAGTAGATTAGCGTTAAGAATTTATCATATTAAATTTTATAAAAAATAATTAGAATTTCGCATATGCATGCCTGCCAAAGTACATGTTTATTTTTCACCGAAAACCACAAATTTTGTTGAGTAAATGATAATAAATAACCGCATAGATTAAAATTTCTTTAATTCTTTCTTCCAGTTCAAATTATTTTTATTTGAGTGGAGCAAAGTCAGCTGTAGATACGGTGCAAGTATTAAAGCCTAAAATAATAAATTTCTTATATGTTATTTTATTTCCTTATTCACCAGCTATATTGTTTTGTTTTGTTTTTTATCTAAATATGAGTAACTTCTTCTTATAAAATGGTCCCTAAATTCATGCCATTTAAAAAATCTTGCTTAAAACTTTTTGATACAATATATTACCTCAACTTTCATGATAAGGACAGAGAAAGGGCGTATGTTTCATAAGAAAAATTCCAAACTGATAGCGATTCTGCAAAAAAAATACTTAAAAAAAACAATTGGTATTAGGAGGATTATTCTACTTGAAATATTATTAGCAGCAGAGACAATAATACAATATCTACTGCATAGATTGTATGTATGTAAATACTAATGCTGTCTTTTAAACTTTGCACAACGATGAAATTGTTAATTTCTATTACTGAAATAATGCGACTTTTATAAAGGGTAATAACAATTGTAACAAAGACCAAAATGTGTTCATCTTGCAGCTACATACATTGGCGATAAATCAAGAGTTTTAGTTCTGCTCCTTAGAATTGTTGAAAACTCAATAATAAAGAAAATGGTTAAATTTATAACAGAAAAAATGCAAAAATAAAAAGCTAAATTTTTGGATGATTACTCTATTTCGAATATCATTTTCAGTTGAAACAAATACTACAGTGTTTACTACTTGGATTTTTTTTGTTTAAAAACATATATTATATAAAAAATCTAGTCTTTCAAACCTTGCACAATAATGAAACTGTTAATTTCTTTTATTCAAAAATGTCTGTTCAAATTGTCTTCAATCTTATAACCACATACATTGGAGATAAAGCAAGAGTTTTAGTTCCTGCCCCTCGTGCAGTGTTGCCAATTCAATAACAAAGAAAAGGGTTAAATTTATAAGCAAAAAAAATGCCAAATAAAAAGTTAAATTTTTGGTAAACCTTTATAATTTTAGGATGATTGAGCTATTTGAAATATAATTTGCAGCAGAAACAAATAACACAATATCAACTGGATAGATTTTCTATATTTAAAACCATGTATTATACCAAAAATCCTGTGTCTTTTAAACCTTGAACAATAATGAAAATGTTAATTTATTTTATTTAAAAAATGCGGCTTCTATAAAAGCAAATAACATTTGTCAACAAAGACCAAACTGCCTTCAACTTTACAACCACATATATTGTCGATAAATAAAGAGTTTTAGTACTGTCCCTTAGAAGTGTTGCCAACTCATTCATAAAGAAAAGGGTTAAATTTAAAAGAGAAAAAAAGCCAAGTAAAATGCTAAATTTTTGGAGGATTTTTTTTTTCATTTTAGAATGATTATTCTATTTGAATTATTATTTATAGTAGAAAATAATAATACAATATTAACTGCATAGATTTTCTATATTTCAAACCATGTATTATACCAAAAATCCTGTGTCTTTTAAACATTGAACAATAATGAAAATGTTAATTTATTTTATTCAAAAAATGCGGCTTCTATAAAAGCAAATAACATTTGTCAACAATGACCAAACTGTCTTCAACTTACAACCACATATACTGTCAATAAATAAAGAGTTTTAGTACTGCCCCTTAGCAGTATTGCCAAATCATTCATAAAGAAAAGGGTTAAATTTAAAAGAGAAAAAAGCCAAGTAAAATGCTAAATTTTTGGAGGATTTTTTTTTTTTTTTAGAAAGATTATTCTATTGGAATTATTATTTATAGCAGAAAATAATAATACAATATCAACTGCATAGATTTTCTATATTTAAAACCATGTATTATACCAAAAATCCTGTGTCTTATAAA
The DNA here is from genome assembly GCA_963932465.1 of Maratus speciosus. Classification (NCBI taxonomy): domain Eukaryota; kingdom Metazoa; phylum Arthropoda; class Arachnida; order Araneae; family Salticidae; genus Maratus; species Maratus speciosus. The sequence continues at coordinate 216,855,645 of OZ010799.1, read as the reverse complement.
CCTTGAACAATAATGAAAATGTTAATTTATTTTATTCAAAAAATGCGGCTTCTATAAAAGCAAATAACATTTGTCAAATAAGACATAACTGTCTTCAATCGTGCAACCACATATATTGTCGATAAATAAAGAGTTTTAGTACTGCCCCTTAGCAGTGTTGCCAACTCATTCATAAAGAAAAGGGTTAAATTTAAAAGAGAAAAAAAGCCAAGTAAAATGCAAAATTTTTGGAGGATTTTATTTTATTTTAGAAAGAATATTCTATTTGAATTATTATTTATAGCAGAAAATAATAATACAATATCAACTGCATAGATTTTCTATATTTAAAACCACGTATTATACCAAAAATCCTGTGTCTTTTAAACCTTGAACAATAATGAAAATGTTAATTTATTTTATTCAAAAAATGCGGTTTCTATCAAAGCAAATAACATTTGTCAACAAAGACCAAACTGTCTTCAATCGTGCAACCACATATATTGTCGATAAAATAAAGAGTTTTAGTCCTGCCCCCAAGCAGTGTTGCCAACTCATTAATAAAGAAAAGGGTTAAATTTAAAAGAGAAAAAAAGCCAAGTAAAATGCTAAATTTTTGGAGGATTTTTTTTATTTTAGTAGGATTATTCTATTTGAATTATTATTTATAGCAGGAAATAATAATACAATATCAACTGCATAGATTTTGTATATTTAAAACCATGTATTATACCAAAACTCCAGTGCCTTTCAAACCTTGCACAATAACGAAAATGTGAATTTCTTTTATTCAAAAAGTGCGTCTCAAATTGTCTTCAATCTTGCAACCACATATATTGGCGATAAATCAAGACTTTTAGTTCTTATCTCTAACATTGTTAGCAACTCATCACCCACTACCGGCGAGGAGTAATTCTGTTTATAAACTGATAAAATAATGGACTGAAAGTGCAATTTATAAACGAATTTATTAGAAAATATGAACTTACTTATATTCATGAAGATTATAATAGGAAAATTTTAGTTAAATGTTCTTGGTGCCATTTCTCAGTTTTGGAATCAAAATTACGTGTCCTTTTTTAGGGACACCGTGCCGGAAAGGGTGAATAAAGGAAAGGGTTAAATTTGAAAGAGAAAATGCCAAATAAAAAATAAAATTTTAGGAACATTATTATTCTTGAATTATTATTCCCAGCAGGAACTAATAATACAAAATCAACTGCCTAGATTTTCTATCCTTGAAACCCTGTATTATACCAAAAATCCTGTGTCTTTTAAATCTTGCACAATAATGAAAATGTTAATTTATTTTATTCAAAAGATGCGGCTTCAATAAAAGCAAATAACATTTGTCAACAAAGACCAAACTGTCTTCAAACTTACAACCTCAGAAATTTGGTATATCAAAGAAAATGCCGCTCACTGCTATCTTATTCTGCAATTTCCACACCTTTCCTGTAAATCGTGTTCAGAACTGCCCGTTGCGGTCACGATCTCTGGCCGAAATCAGCAAGAGACGATTTCCACTAACAGTGACATGTATGTAAATTTATAAAACAAATGGGCAACCTCCTTTGCGTGAGCAATGCATCCTTCTGGTGTCACGGAGAAAAGAAATGGAAGATCGTTATTATTGGATATTGACAAAGGCGGTGAAATGGAATGGAGTTATGAATAAAAAGGAGTAGACATATAGTGTATTGTCTACCAGTTGCGAGTGAAGTAACTGAGGAGGTTGTCACAAGATGGCTGCTACCGTAATTTCCCGCGTATACGCTGCAGCTTTGTTAAGTATTTTTCATACCGGAAATTTTATTTTAAAAATGAAGTCAAATAAATGCTAAGCAAAAGCAAGTCACATTTTATTTAAAACAAATTCTGGTAAGAAATCGAATTAGCTGAGCTGCGGCGCATACGCGGGAAATTACGGTACTTTTTTAAGATCGGTTCTTCTGTTTCTGATTACCGATAGGTCAAACATCCCACCAGTAAAATTGAATAGAAGATTTCGTCTTAAATGAGGGTCTTATTCATGGAATTTTTTTTTTCAAAAATATCGTAAAAATTTCTATTTGTTTTTACTGGTGTCAGTATGCCTTATAAAACTGTCAGTTTGTTTCCATGGTTGTCACAATATGGCGGAAACGCAGGGCCTAACTACCACCAAAGAAAACTCCTACCAGTAAAAATGAAAATCTGTTTCTACCATTATTTATGACTGAAATTTTTTAATAATAAGGCATTTACATAAGTTGAAAATATCTATATAAACCTACTGGTGGGAGTTTCCGCCGTCGACAAACAACTCCTGTGATATCGGTTACAGTTGAAGCTTCACTATTTTAAGGATATGTCAGTTCCTCTTTATTAATAGTTCCATGTGAAATGGCGGTAAGTCAAGAATTTTAGTTCCGCCCCCTCGCAGTGTCGCCAATTCAATAATAAAGAAAAAGGTTAAATTTCTAAGAGAGAAAAAGTGCTAAATCAAGGTGTACAATTGTCATAGGCGCTAAAAGAGCTGAATGTAGGATGCACTTAAAAACAATTATTATAATTTTTACTACTATTTATTCAACTAAGAAATTACAATTTTCTAATTATGCATTAACGGCACTACTTTTCTTTACACACATGTAGTTGTGAGCAGAATGAATGATTTTACTATTCGAGTGAATAATTCGGCATGCGCAAAAAACATAGTTTCCAACTTTTGCATATACAGTAGAACTTCCTTTATCCGAAATTCTTTTAACCGAAACTCTCGGTTAACCAAAATCCGTTTTTAACCCCTTAATTCTCGCTCCCGAGATATTCTCGGGCTGTGTCTTTTACTCAAATTGTTTGATTCCCACCAGTTTTATAAAATAGTGAAATTGGCTATATTTTAGTATCGTTTTTACTGTCATTAACCCCTTGGGGACGAGCGACACGTATACGTGCCGGAAATAGGCCTAAGGATCCGCGTTTATCCTCACCAGTAAAATTTTACTGTAAAATTTGCCTTATTTAATCCGAGCATTTTCCCGATTTGAATAGGCACAAACTTCTGTTTTTTAAAACCGGTAGCAAAGTAATAAACATTTCGTAAAAGGCTCCCGTCGCGAAGGGGTTAAATAAGGTGGATATTTCTTTTTCATAAAAGTGGTGCCAATAAGCAATTTGAATTATTCAACCGTAATTTAATTCGATCGTTAAGGGGTTAAAGCTTTTTTTTTTTTTTTTTTTTTACTATGACATTCGTTGTGTGGAATATCAATTTTGAAGATTTTATTATTATTATTATTAACATATTCCTTGTGTGCAAGCGGTCCTTTTCGAACTACGAGTGTATATAATTATTTTCGTCCACTTTCTTAGAGTTCCTTGGAATTTAACTTGTGATCCCGTAAACTATAGAGTGGAACGAAGAAAACGAACAAATTAGCAATTCTGAAGCTTTTGAATGTTTTGCAAAATGTTTGTCATGCTTGGAGCAGCAGAAAGACTGCGATACTGGTGAACTAATAATATTTTAAAACTCCGTGATAGAGCTTCAAAACATTACGTTACCATTTAAATTATTATTATTCAAGCAACAAAAATTGCGAAATTTAAATTTTTATACCGGTCCCCGGTCCTATAAGCTATATTTAGTGAAATTTTCCTATTACACTGACAAGAAAGACAAAAAAAGTCCCATTCATATAACACTAAAATTAATAGGGTTATGAAACTTTAAAAATGCATAACTTATACCACTTTTCTGCATATGAACACTGATGAGTTCCGTCATGCTTTGAGGGGTCATATACCAAGTGCTTAAAGTATTCGAAGAACTCATTTCATGAGTATCTGCGATTTGAAAAAAATCATACAATCATTGAATTAACTTATAATAAGTTTCAGATTGAATAAAATCATTGTATTTTAACATATGTTTTATTTTGTAAAGATTTGAGACCGTTTCTTTCATGATTTCTTTTAACAAAAAATATGTTATTTTTATAAGATTTTTAGTAACTTCAACGATCGTATGTATGTTTTTCCAGTTCAAAATTTGTACGCGAACTTTAAGTCACTTTCAAATGTCCGATCGAGATTAAATTTTACATACTGACGTAAATACGATGACAATCTAATATTATGATTTTCGCTAGTTACCATTTATCCTTATTTTACAGGATAACACAAAAAATTTCGGATAGATTACCGCCAAGAAGTTCAAGAACAAATTTTAGATTAGAAAACACAAGACTGAAATGGTTGTGTTTTTTAAATTTTGTGTATTTTTTAGCGCTGAATCCGAAAATTATATTAATTTTTAACCACGATGTCAGGATTTTTCGTAAATCATAAATTGCCAAAGTTAAAAAAAAACAAAAATCGGATACTATAAAATAGAGGAGATTACTGTATTTTTTAACTTTTGATAATTGATTTCTACGCATTTCTTAGCACTGAATCTGAAAATGACCTTCATTTTTAACCGTCATTTTTTTTTTTTTTTTTTTTTTTTTTTTTTTTTGGTGAATTGTAAATATCAATGTTAAAATATAGCGAAAATCTGATACTATAAACCAGATGTAAAACTTTTTTCATTTAACTTTATTTTATTTAATTCAATAATTTATTCAATTTTTTGGCTTATACTGGGATTCTTACAACTAAACAACTGAAGGGTCCGATGAGGTGGGGAAGGAGGTTCAAATTTAACATAAAATATTTTAACATTAAAATTTACAATTTGCGAAAAATACTGACGTGATGATTAAAACTGAAGGTCTTTTACTGATTCAGCGGTAAAAAATTCATAAAAATCAATTATCAAAAGTTAAAAAAACAACATTGACATCTATTTTATAGTATCAAATTTTCGCTATTTTTTTCTTTTTTTTTAACTTTAAAATTTATGAGATGCAAAAAATCTTTACGTGATGGTAAAAATGAAGATCAATTTCGGATTCAGCGGTACAGAATCCATAAGAATCAATTATCAAAAGCTAAAACTGTTAATTTTCATCATTTTATTTAACAAAATTCTTTTTTTTTCTTTTTATATGTTTATTACAAATTGTATATTTTGCATTAATGTATCAGAATGATTAAAGATTTCAAATTTATATTGCAATATTAATTTTACTCTCAAGCATATTTTAAATATATCTGGCGAAATTATATTTCTATTAAATTTGTGTATCACAGCTAATTTTCAGCAAAAAATATGCTCCAACTTTAAACAGTTATTACTCTGTCAATTTTAATCGTAGAACAACAGGACTTTTTTTGTCTTACTTGTCAGGGTAACAGGAAAATTTTACTAAATATAACTTACAGTACCGGGGACCGTATAAAATTTTAAATTTCATAACTTTTTAAGAAATGTTTTTATTGACACAAATTGCTTCTAAAATATTTCTTTACCTCATTTAAAACATTTTTGTAATTGGAAGTATATGTCTATGACTAACGATTTAGGAATTAGCCAGTGGACACCCTGTATGTAAAAGGTACTTAATTTCAAAATTAAAATACAGGTGATTTACTCTTGCTTCTATTTTTTTCAATTGCTTGATTTTTATTAAGCACTTGTTACCAGAATAAGAAATATTGCATATATTTCTTAAAATTGAAGAATTCTCGATTATCCGAAAATTTTGATTTTTCGAAAGATGGTCGGTCCCAATTAACATTAGTTGGGGCAACTGGACCCACGAGGTAACTGGGCCATAGGCTATTTTATAAAAAAACTGTTGATGTTTTTTAAGTTTTAGCTTTTGTGAACAATGCACCTTAATCTCTACTTCCTAAAACAACGTGTGTCAACTCAATCATAACTCTCACTTTGCTGTGATAGGTTGTCAAAAATTTACGTTTCTTTTTTTAAAAGCAACGTCAATATGGTTGAACTTCCTCGGCTTTTTATTAAAATACTGTAAGTACTTTTATTAAACAATTTTTTTTTTAAAGATTAGGCATATAACTACATTAATATTATTAGGTATCTATACATATTTACTTCATGTTTCAAATGCAAGCCCGGTGTCCCAGTTACCCCATAAATATTTCAAGAATGGGGTAACTGGGAGATGTATCCGGGATAATTGGACCATGCTGGATCCAGTTACTCCAATAGTTATAATTTTTTTTTTTTTTTTTTTGAGTTTCTCTTACTACGGGAAATAAATTTCTCCATTGTTTTTCGTTCCCAATAAAGAAAATTATAGAATACCTTATTAAAATTACGTAATAAAATTTAAAAAAAGCATATTGGGTGGTATCAAACCAAATTTCTTGACCCCTTGAGAGGCGGTGATGCCGTTATGGCATTACATAATTATAATCCCTAACTGCCTCATTGGCACCAGAATTTTATAATGAAAATTTCACCTTTATTAAATACGCGAAAATATAATTTTACTTGTTTACAAATGTATTCTCTTGTAAATACTGGTGTCATTAAATTATTTCAACATTTTACGAATGCAAGTACCTTGGCCCTGAGAGCGCGATAGCCAAACAAAGCGTTATAAGTAAGCGAACAAACTTAATGGTGGAATCAGGCGTAAATTAACACTTTTGCGCCAACTTGTGGACGGAGTGATAATTCACATACGCGGGCTTTTAGTGTGGCGCGTATTTTGCAAATCTTCAGTCACTCATGGAAATGAGTTTTGTTTGCCACATTTATTGCAAAATAATGGCGCAGCGAGAGGGGCATCCAGACGCATTTGACACCACGACGTTTTCTTTGCGTTATCAGAGCTACTTCAGTTATTAATCAAGGTGAAGAAAACTTTACAATTTTAGTGGTGTCAGTAAGAAAACAGTCAGGCATCTACCTGTAGTTCACACTCCATCCGCTACGTGGCGCATGACCTTGATTGATGTGACCTCGCTTTTAATCTTGCGGTTACTTCTCCCATTTAAGATAGGACGCTTACTTATATTGCTTTGTAGCCAAACCTTGACAGTGTACGATACACAGGGTCGCATTCAAGGGAAATTTTTATTGTTCCTACCACTATTTTGAAAATAATATCTTCATCGCACCTTTATTTATAATATGTTAAATAAAATTATCATGAAGGTAACTCATTAAGGATTCTGGTAGGAACAATAAAATTTCCCTATATAATGCGACTCCTGGATACAGATAAAGTACTTAAGTACTTACGCAGCCGTTTGTTCATAGATTTACCTTGTTATTTTTTTCCTTAAAATACCCATGCGACTTTTATACTTATTACCTCTACTAAAGTACTAAGTACTTACTTAATTTTTATGTTTTTGGTATAAATAAATCTAATATTTTCACTTTTAGTCCCTTTTTTAGACACATCGACAGCAACGGTTTCCCTTACAACGCTCTTTAGTTGATATGTAATTTACATGATCTGCCTGGTTTAAATATTTTTAAGTTGTTTACACTTTTTCAAACAGGCCCTGATTTCACATTTGAAAAAAAAAATCACGTGTGGAACATAGACCCTAGTGGTCCACTTACACCATTTTTATGAGGCAACTGGACCCATGAGGAAAGAAAGATGAAATATGCATGTTTTTACATTTTTAAATATTAAAATGTAATTTTGAGCATTTCTGTCTGATATAAGGAACCTAACTGAACACATTTACAGAAGTTCAGACTTTAATTCAAATGAACATTAGCTTTTTGAAGCTGAATTGTCAGAAACTCTAGAGTCACATTGTTAAATCATGGCCCATTTGCCCCAACTAACCTTACTTCGGATAATCCAGGTTGTACTGTATTTTTAATCAATTACCACCAGAAATTTTTTAAAAAGAAAAGAAACAAACACATAGTAGTCAGCCTTTGCGATCTTTTTAATCAGTTATCCTCACAAAGACTGGAGCTAAAAAAAAATTACGGGATCTTAAATTAATTCGAATTAAGAAAGTTATTTTCCAATACAAAATTACTGGTAGAATTTAATAATAGATAGGGAAAAAAAACAAAGAATAGCAGAGATGCTTTTTCTGCACGCCCGAATGATTCGTCCGAATAGTTGTATTATGCATTTCTGTAGAAATATTAAAAAAAAAAACCAACTTAACATTGACAATTTTCTTCAAATTTTTCTGGTGTTAATTTATTATTATTATTATTATTATTATTATTATTATGAAATAACATTAGAATTCGATAAAACTTTTATTTGAATATAAGGCAATACAAGTGTCCTGGTTTAGTACAATTTCGGTTAGCACGATAATTTTTTTAGATGCTCCATTGATTAATGTAGCCAAAATTTCGATTAGTGGGCCAGCCACAAGATGGCGTCCAATATTTTTAAATGAAATTTGCACGTAACTCCGAAAAAAGAAACAACGTGAAAGAATTTTAATAAGCTGTTCAAAAATTAGAATTCCCCAGACAACATTTGACAAATATAGACCCAGACTGCAGTGAAATTATGCAAGTAAATTAGAAAATAATTTTTATGTAATCTAAAGATATATTCCAAAACGAAGAAAAAATTAACTATGCAATTAGCAGTTGATAAGTTTTGTTTAAATAAATTAACCCACGTGTAGAGCAATTAAATTGTATTACGATACGTTTAAAACTAAACTGTGTGAAGTGTCTATAAATTAACCTAATGGTACGCAAGCAAACATAACTAACCTAAAGAATTGTAGTAATGCAGAACTAAAATTAAAATTGACTTTTCAATGTTTATTGACTGTTACTTATTAAATTAGCTCATATGTTTATGATAGCTCGTTTTGGACGAGCATCTTTTATACTTCTTTTAATTTTTCGACGCCAGCTTACACCAGTTTTTCCATATTGTAATTGTGACCCCTTGAGGGGTGGTATATTCCGCCTAATTTTAATTAATATTTGCAACAGAAAATTTTAATTAAGTTTCACTTTTAAAACTTTGGTGACAATAAAAACCCTGAAAAATTGCATTACCTTATTTTGAAATAAAATTTTTCCAATTTTGCGGTGAGATTTCAACATTACGGAAACACAATTGCTTGTCCCTCAAAGGGTTAAAATTTTAGACTGGATAAGTGAAAAATCGCCGTACTAAACTTCTGGCTTACAAATTCAAACTTTTCGCGCACCTTAACGCTTTTGCGGGCGCTGTCTTTAAAAAGTGCATTTAATTTTTATTTTTCTGCCACCCATAATATTTAATTGAAATTTTTCTTTTATAACGTACTTGAAAATAAGGAAGTTAGTATTTGCTAATAAATTCGTTTATAAATTCTGGTGTCAGTCCATCATTTCATCAGTTTATGATTAAAATTACTCCACGCCGGAAAGGGTTAAATAGTAAGTAAGTTTGCCACTCGTCGCAATGATTTAATGGAGATTCATTAACACTAGAACCACCGAAAGCCGTAATTTTGACGGCTACCATATGAATATGTTTCGGTTCAAACCAGAAATTTGATTATGAAATAAGTTTAAAAGATATAAAGAAGAAAAACGTTAACCCCCTCACTGACAAGCCCGTGTTAATACGTTCACTAAGCTCCAGGTTTCACTGCAATACAAGCAGTATTTAAAGTAATATAATTCTATTGATTTAATGTATTTTTAATACATTGAACAATGATTAATACTTCCAAGGATTGCATTCATATTCGTTATTAAGTTTTTTTTTTATAAAATGTTCAAAGAATCATTTTTCTTTAGCATTTAAAACAAAATGCAGAGAAAACAACATTACAATTTTGCCCTTTTCCAAGACAGTCGGAGGGAAATAATAAATTTAAACTGTTTTAAATCAAAATTCTGTTGTGAAACATTTTTATAAAACTTGACTCAAATTTCCGGTAGTTATAGTGTTAAAAACCATTCTAAAGTTTCAAATCATGCTGTAATATATATTTTCTAATAATACATCATAAGCAATATTATAGGACATTATTAATTTATCTATTTATGTATATTGGGTTTTTAAGAGGTTTAGCTCTGTGTTGCTAGATTGGGAACTTTTTTAATTCAGATTATTTGACTGTCACCACTTTTTTAAAATAGTATAATTCGCCTTATTTTTCAGAATTTTTAATCTATTTTTAAATAGGCCGAATATTCCTATTTCTAAAAAGTGGTAACAATCAACTATCTGGGGACAAAAAAGCCCCCAGTCTGGCAACACTGTTTTAGCTCTAGATTTATTGAAGCATAGATGCCAACTTTTACGCTTTCTTCCTACCAATAAAATTTTATAATAAATATTGTCTTATTTAATCGTCCAAATCTCACGATTTAAAAAAGGCGAAAATCTCTATTAAATTTTAGTGGTAGCAGAAAAGCGTAAAAGTTGGCAGCTTTGATTGACGTTTTCACATCCAATGTATATTTTGATTAGTGCTGTAATATCACGGGATTACTTACCCGCACTGATCAATTATGTTTTGTCCTTTCTTTTACACCAAATTTATAAATGAGGTGCAAATTTTTATTAAAATCAAGTGGTATAAATAATAACCCACCGTCCTTCAAGCCGTTAATGAAATTTCTAATAATTAAATATATTATCAAACAAATGACAAAAGTAATAAAGCATTAACACAATCACTGAATAATAACAAAAATTGGTTGAATAGATTGTAGGCACTAACAAAACATTCCCTTAACCCCTTAACGGTCACATTAAATTAAGGTTTAAAAATTCAAATTGCTTATTGGCACCACTTTTCTGAAAAAGAAATATTCACCTTATTTAATGACAGGGAAAATGATACCATGATAAAGCAAATTACATTATTTTATAAAATTGATGGAAACCATATAATCTGAATAAAAGACAAAGCCCATTAATATGACGGGAGCGAGAATTATGGAATTAACAAGAATGAAACATGTCTCTCCAGAATTCAACGTTTTCTATTCAATTTACTTTGCTATAAGGTAAAAAATAAAGAAAGAAATAACCTAAATTTTATGTATTTAGTATAAATTGTACAAAGTGTCTGACCGACTAAACTTATCTGGAGAAAATATATAAATACTTTTAACACTAAAACGCCCGGAAGGAGTCGATCCAACTTCGGCCGTATGATTACATGTCAACTGGAACCAGAAATCCTTTAATAAAATAAGTTAGATTTAAACCACGCAGATTTGCGTTAAATAAATAAATCAGATAATTTGAAATAAAAATTCTGGTGTCAAATATTTTTCTGAAACTTGAGTAAAATTTCCAGGCGTTCTAGTGTTAAAAAATGTTTTAAAAATAATAAAGGAACATACCAAACAAATCTCATAAATACAGAAATTTGGGGCAGAATTTGCAGAAAGGGGGCTAAAGTTAGACATATTTGGGATATATTTCCAAAACTTACACAGCAATATAACTAAGAACGGTAAAAGATACGAGTTAGTCTCCGTTTACAAGGAACATTACTTAGAAAACAAAAAACCCTTCTTTTCTTTTTCTTTTTTTACAAAATTCCTGGTAGTAATCTATATATTTAAAACGCTAAGCGTTTTCTTTCGACAGTCCGTGAGAAGAAACTACTGCATCAAATTACACCAATCTTTTTTTTAATGAAAGATATTTGGCCACAGATTTGTTATCGTACATTCGTTTGTTCAAATAATTTATTAATTAGCCGTAATTTTAAATTAAAATTCTACAGTTGCGCATGCGCAGTTTATAAGTACAAGTCTGCCTTTGAGTGACGCGCTGTACATGCGCAAAGATGCTCGCTCAGTTGAACTATCACATCACAGGTAGAAATTGTTTTAAGTTCGTCTGCTATTCGATCTTACTGTAAACTAGCTTTTCTTTCTTTCACAAAGTTAATATTATTTGGCACTTTCAGCATTATTAACAATTCAAAAATTTACTATGTTAGATACGGTTTATTTCGGGTGTGCCATATTCTTTTGGTCATATTAAATGCAGAATATAAACACAGTGATCTGAGGCTAAAAGTTATATCCGTCTTATAAATTGCCAATAGTTACACACGAATATTGGGAAACTAGCATGTTAAGTTGTAGCTACTTCTTTGAAAAGTAAGGTATCCAATATTAAAACTCAAAACTATTTCTGTAATATCAAATCTCAAATTCGAGACTCAAATGCGGTAACTGTTTTTTGAACCTCTTCGATTTAGAAGGTGCGGCAACGAGTTTCCGCTAGCGTAGTGGGTTAACGCAACAGTCTAAAGATCAGAATTTTTGTAGCGGGTGAAGGTTCGAACCCAAGCCTTGCAAAATGCATTATTTTTGTCGACAGTTCATTTCTGTAATGACATATTTTATTAGAAAGAGAAGTTTTAGGATTTTAATTTTATTATTTGAATGCTTTATAGTTAAATAAAATTTAACACTCAATAATATTTTGAAAAAAATAATGATTTATATTTAAAATATTCATGCTAAAATATTTTGCATGTAATTATCAATTAAATAAATTTAGCTGATATACAATTTTCGTTGTATTTTCTGACCATTATCAAGAATATATATGTGTGTGTGTCAGAAAGAAAAGTGTGTTATTCTTTTCTGTAAAAAATAAAACGGAAAGAAAGAAAATATTCGTATAAGAGCTATAAAAGAAATTACCTTGATATGCAGGGTTAATATTTTAAAAAATGTATAAAAATGTAAAATAAAATTCAAGTAATAAAAAATATATATTATAAATCGTCAGCTGCATCAAGTTTCAAATTTATGTTTATAGAGAATGAGACAGATTAAAATAAAATTCATGGCAGCTTTTAATCGTCGTGTTGTTAAAAAAATAATAATAATAAATATATGAAAATAAATATTATTTTTACAAGAAAAAAAAAAAAACGAAAGAAAGAAAAAGAAAAAAAGAAAAAAAAGAGGCCTTAGTAAGTAAAAATAAATTCTCTACCCGGCATTTTTAGGTAAATTTCGGATAAAAAGCAAGCATAATTGGTTGTAAATTATAAACTTAAAATTCTTTCACTTCATTGAATAGGTTAGATTGACAGCACCATCTATTGCCTTAAAGAAATAGGAATCTCTTAAGCAATATAGAAATTCATCATGTAATTCGTCATTCAATAATTAATTTAAAAGCAACTAATTCAAAATTCAAGAATTTTTCTGATGAAACAGTCAAGCCATTTACCGTCAAATCTTGACGGGCACTATCTAGTTGATTAAATAAAATATGAAAGTTGGCAGCTATGCCTTTGCTCATGCCTGAATTATTCATTAGAATATCTAAAACCTTTTTAATCAAATAAAAACAAATTTATCAAATATTTTTTTCGATTTACATTTTAAAACATCGGAAGGTTGGAAACTATGTAATATCTAATTATATTGCATATAGAAATAATAACTTGTTAACACAAGAACCGCCGGCAATTTCACTCAAGTTTTATAAAAAGTATTTTACACCAGAATTTTAATTTTAAACTATGTAACATATTTAATTAGCCTATTTTTGTGTTGCGCACCAAAGCGATATATGTAAGAGTCCTATCTTAAATGGGAGAGGTAGCCGCAAGATTAAAGGCGAGGCCACATCAATCAAGGTCGCACGCCACGTAGCGGACGGGGTTAACCCCTTCGGGACGGGAGCCTTTTACGAAAATTTTAATCTTTTGTCACCGTTTTAAAAAAAGAGAAATTTGTGTCTTCTTGAATCGAGAAAATGCGCTGATTAAATAAGGCAAATTTTACTGGTGAGAAAAAACAAGGATTCTGAGCGCTTCATGCGGCACGTATACGTGCCGCTCGTCCCCAAGGGGTTAAACTACAGGAAGATGCCTAACTGTTTTCTTACTTCACACCACTAAAATTTTAAAGATTTTTTTTTCACCTTGATTAATAGCTGAAATGCCTCTGACAAGGCGAAGAAAACTTCTTGGTGTTAAGTGCATCTGAATGCCCCTCTCGCTACGCCATTATTATGCAATAAATGTGGTAAAAATTCAGTTCCATGAGTGACTCAAGATTTAGAAAATATTCGCAGATGGTAGGTATCCTGTCATATATGACGTCACGCTAAAATACCGCGTATGTGGATTATCACCCCGTCCACAAGATGGCGCAATTGTGTTGTTAATTTACGCCCCATTCCAGTATTAAGTTTGTACGCTCACTTATATCGCTTTGATCATGGATCAAAATGACCCCTCATGTCGGTTCTAGTGTTAAGTGAAAATATCCCAAATTTTTTTTGTTGTTGTTTTCTGAAACCAATGCCACATCTTATCAGACCTTACGTCCTATTTTATTTAAAAATTTTAGTTTCATCTTTTTCAGAAACTGATAACAAAATACCTTACTCGTGACCCTAATTCTTTGCGCACCCGTTTAAAAGAGAAATTTTTCAAAGAAAGAAAACGTAAACTTAATTTTGTCTAAATAAACAATCAAATTCTTCAAATGTCTGTCGTCTAAAATGAATTACATTGAATAAAAAAATAAAAAAAAAGTTGCACACTTAGATTTGAGTATGTAAAGCGTTTTCCCCAGTAAAAATAGAAAGACCTATTGTTTTGCGCATGTGCATTTAAAGAAGGTTTTCGACAATTGTGATTGGCTGTTTTTTTCCAACTATGCAAATTATCGTATTCGGAACTGATGGCATGTGTTCTTTAAAAGAAGAGCAGTTTGAAATCAATTAATAAGAAGAAAATGGGTGGTAAAAGATTATCAATAGACTTGCGTAAAAAGATAATCGAAAAACAAAATAGTGGGTGTCTAATGGGGCAAATAGGCAGGGATCTGATGATTCCTGAATCAACAGTGCTATGTGTTTTGAAAACTTTCGTTGCCACTGGAGATATACAGCCAAGAAAAAGTACATACCGCCCATCAACAACAACGGCCCTAGAAGATCGAATGTTGAGTCCAGTGGTAATGAACAGCAGACCAGGAAGGATGACAGAAGCCGCATCCCTATTGCAAGACAGCATAGGGCGACCAGTGACTCTTAAAATGGGTACAAAAAGATTACATAAAATGGGCTTCAAATCTTACAAAAGCAAACGTAAGCCGATGTTAACTGCTGCTCAAAAAAGGAAACGTTTTCTGTGGTCTGTGTACCAATTAAAATGAACAGATAGGCAATGGCAAAGTGTTATAAAGTCGGATCAATCCACTTTTCCAATTTTGTATGGAAATATCGGTCGTCGGGTCGTACTGCAAAGAAATAAAGCTTTAAACCCAAAATGCGTCAAACAAGAGTGCAAGTTTCCGTCATATGTTCAAATTTGGAAAGGTTTTGGTTATTGTGGAGTCAACCAAATGGCGCCATATGACGGGACTATCAATGCACAACGTTATTGGGACATTTTGCGGAATCAGTTGTTTACTTTAATTCAAAAACTTGGCTTTAAATCGGGTTACCTTTTTCAATAAGACTTAGACAAACCGCATTCATCTAGGACAACCTTAGCCTGCCTTCAACAAAATCGGTACCCTGTGCTTGATTGGGTTCCGAATTACCCGGACATCAATTCTATCGAGGATTTGTGGCGATACTTAAATGAGGAACTTCGAAAAAGGACACCACAAAACAGCTACAGTGACAATCAGCAGTTGAAAAAATTCTTCTTGAAAAATGACAAAACAAATTCAATTTCTGAGTAGCAACGTTTGTTTCAACTATGCCGAGAAGAGTGAGAGATGTTTACGCTGCCAAAGAAAGTCCAATGAAGTGGTAAGACTAACTAATTTCGTCTTATTTGAACTTGCGCAAAACATTAGGGACATAAAAAAACTTGGAAGAAAGTGGATTTCATTGGCCACAAAGTTTGTGTCATTTATTATCTTTTGTTAAATATCACTATAGAATAGTGAAATGTATCATTTTTCATTAAAAATAATTTACATAAAATATTTTGAATTATTTTTTACTTTTATTGTCAAAAAAAGCATCCATAAAGTAACGCGCGAAAAATTAGGTCCACGGGTAAGGTATTAGGTTTTGCTGAGAGTCGTGTCCGTTTGCGAAAATTAATGCGTACCTGAAAATTCTATCATTTAATTATTAGACATTGAATCCGATTCTAATGTCTAATAATTACCGGGCAGAATTTTCCGGGACGAATTGATTTTCCCAAATGGACACGGCATACCGAACGACCCAATATTAACCCCTTGGGGACGAGCGACACGTATACGTGCCGGAAATAGGCCTAAGGATCCTCGTTTATAGTCACCAGTAAAATTTTACTGTAAAATTTGCCTTATTTAATCCGAGCATTTTCCCGATTTGAATAGGCACAAACTTCTGTTTTTTAAAACCGGTAGCAAAGTAATAAACATTTCGTAAAAGGCTCCCGTCGCGAAGGGGCTAACGTATCTACCAATTTTACGATTTTCGAAATCAACTGAAACGAGAAAGAATAATAAATTATCAAGGACAATTAATAAATGCATTAATTATAAGGACTTCATTAAATATTTTTTCTATTTAAATTTTTAAAACATCCGGAGATTGAAATAATTTTATTATAAAAATAGGAATGATAATCTGTAAATTGAAAATATCCAAAAAATAGGTTTCC
This sequence comes from Maratus speciosus, assembly GCA_963932465.1. Lineage (NCBI taxonomy): Eukaryota > Metazoa > Arthropoda > Arachnida > Araneae > Salticidae > Maratus > Maratus speciosus. The sequence goes on along the minus strand of OZ010799.1, from coordinate 216,839,193 downwards.
TTGTGAGAAATCAATGTCATATCTTATCAGACCTTAAATCCTATTTTATTTCAAGACTTCTGCTTCATCTTTTTGTACACTTCCTTACAAAGATCGTGTTTATAACAACCTACAAGTTACACGATCCACGTGAATAGGCACAGGAAGTAGATGGCCATTGAAACTAAGCGGAGTATTTCGGGATGATTAATGTCGATAGCGTGCGATCTTCTCTGACATAAGAATATGTCGTTGTATGCTAAACAGAAAGAAACGTGTGAAAAAACTTAAAGGTCTGCATTGACAGTATTGTTATTATATTTGTTCTTTTGATAAGTCAGGGTAAAAACTAGTAATTTACTCTAACTTCATGATTGCATTATTAGAGAGATACCATTGGAAATGGAAAAATTGTTGATGAATAATCGGTATGTCTTCAGTGATAAAAATGCGATTCAACAGTTTTACGTCACTATTTAACACGATCTGGAAACGCTGATCCACCCATTTTATATTTCTAAATTTTTTGCATATAAATGAATTCATTTCAGGATGGCGATAGGCGGGGAAAAAACTGTAAAAGAAACAGCAATGGGCGGTACAAAGATGTAAAAAAAGTAACAATGCGTTTCCAATGTATGATATTAAAATTTTTATGCGATATTAAACTATTATATAACTTAGAGCCTGTGATGTAATTTAACCCCTTAACCTACGATTTACGTCTCAACAGCTCCACGGTTTGGCAAATCCATAGCTACCACTAAAATTTAATAGAGATTTTCGCCTTGTTTAATCATGGAATTTCAACAATTAAATTAAACTATATTTACTGTGAAATTTAAGTGGGAAGAAGAATTTACATTTGGCTCGATCATCGTACGCCGGCTATGCCCGTCATTGTAGGTTAAGGGGTTAAACACTTTTCGTTTTATAGCAAAATGTTAAAACGTCATGATCAAACCATGGAACTATTAATTAAGAGGAACTGACATAGCCTTGAAGTTTCAACTATAACCGCTTTTGCAAGGGTTGATTACCGCAGGGGGAAACTTCCACCAGTAAATTTAAAAGGAAATTTTAGCCTTAGTTAAATGCCTTCTTAATGTACAATGTCAGTCATAAATAATGGCAGAAACAGATATCCACTTTTACTGGTGGAAGTTTATTTTCGCGGTAGTCAAGTCCTGCATTTCCGCCATATTGTGACAACCTAGATAACCACCTGTCGGTGTCAGTGAAAAATATTATAATAGCTCGGCCAAATGACACCAGTAAAAACGAAGAGGAATTTTTACTATATCTGTGAGAAAATATTTCCATTAATAAGGCGCTGAAATAAGACGGAATTTTCTATTCAAATTTACTGGTGGTAAGTTTGCCCCCAGTGGTAATAAGAAACTGATGATCCGATTTTAAAAAAGCAGCCGCCATCTTGTGACTACCTCCTCAGTTACTTCACTCGCAACTGGTAGGCAATACACTATACCTCTCCTCCACTTTATTCCTAACGCCATTGATCAAACGAATTCTTAACAACTCTATCGTTTACTTAAAAGATCTATTCCGCTCTTGCTGAGTTCAGTCGTGAAAAAAAAAAGTAAACACCCCCTTCTAACGCTCATTAATTAATCATAATAGAAAAAAAAATTACAGTACCAAATGATTGGAAATAAAGTCTACTTTTAAATGACTATATAAAACTTGCTTAGGGGCCATCTACAAATCAAAACCAAACCAAACTTTATTTTTTTTCAGTGGCAACACTCAATTTTGGCACTATATTTTAAATCTTAGGCTCAAATTCTACCTAGAAACGAAATATCTGGTCATTTGAATGATAAATTTTTGAATTATAAGCACTCAAAATTCAGAGCTTCTAATGTTAAATTACATTTTCATATTTTTATTAATATATCCTGAAATTATAATCTTAATGTGATAATTTTGTGTGGCTATAATACTAAAAAACCCAAACATAAGTACATTGAATTTGTAATTTTAAAATCTTTATAATATGAATTGTGAATTATAAAATTAAGATTCGAAAAAAAATATGAATTGCAACCTACATTTTTTTTTCTTTTTGATAGATTTATATTTATTATGTCCTGCTTTACGCGAGTTCTCAATTTCAAATTTTTCTTTCAAGTAGTTTTCGAATTACCATTAAAAAACATCAAAATGATGGTTTAAGGCCACGGTCGGCAACTGGCGGACCGTGAAAGCTCGAAGCCTGGACCGCCTAAAAAGATATTGCAAATGAAGAATTTATTAATTTTCCAACAATACTTGATTATGAAAAGAAGAATTCCGAAACATACACTGCAGTGTTTCTAAGTTTTTTGTCAGATCTTGTGAGAGAATTTGAAGCAAGATTCCAAGACTTTGCAGAGATAGGTAAGTTGTTTCATTTCTTTAAATTGCCGTATGAAGTTGCTCTATCAGAATGGACTGAGTGAATGCGAAGTTGTTCAGCCTTGAAAAACTTTTATTTCAAATGGAGATAATTGACTTGCAAGAAGATATTTCCTTACAAATGTATAAAACTGCATCGCCTGAAGAATTTGGGGATAAACATGTCTCAGAAAAGTATGGAAATTGCAAAAAGCTAGCTATTAACCAGGCTATTATGTTTAGCTCCACATTTGTATGTGAAAGAGCTTTCTCTAAAATGAATTTTTTTAGAACAAATATCGTTCGAGATTAACGGATGAACACCTTGAAGACACTTTTCGCATTAGCTGCTCACCACGTGAACCAAACTATAAAAAACTAGCTCAAGGTAGTAAGTGTAATTTTTCGCATTAATATTTCAACGCATACCTGCCTTTTCTATTTTAATATGTGTATGTAAAAATTTTCAGAACGTATACCTACATATGTAGTAATTTTTCTGAACGAATACCTGACTTTCTATTTTATAATATTAGTATGTGTATGTAAAAATAGCAATTTAAAAGTAATAAGTACTTATATTACTTATGTGTTTTTTTTTTCTCTGGACCTCGATAAAATTTTTCAAAAGTATTCGGACCCCACTTAAAATTACTTGCCGACCCTTGGTTTAAGGGATCATCTATGACGTACAGAAGCGTATAATTTGGAAAAATGTATTTTATTCATTTTATTGAAATATTCAGTCAGGCAGTAGTCGAAACATATTAAGCGAGTACAATCGTCATTTTGGCAAGAAACAACACATTAATGGAAGTGACATAGTCATTCTGTAGCATTTCAACAATCGAGTACCGAACTTCAATTTGGATACAGCCCCTAAAATATGCTCATTTAAAAAAAATTACTTTCTCGGAAACTAATCGTATGAATTTCCTGAAAAATTTCGATTTAGATTAATTGCAGGGTTTAGAATTTATTTATGGTGTCAAACTTGGGTATTGCTATAGAAAAAAAAGTTTGGGTTCGTTTTGATATGTAGATGACCACCTAAGCAAATTTTATATACATCATTTAAAAGTAGACTTTATTTCCAATCGCTTGGTACCTATAACTTTCTTCTACGATAATTTGTTGCAGAGTTAGCAGGGAATGTTTACTTAATTTCCCATGACTGTACATACTTGCCAACTTTCAACAAAACTTCTGTAAAATGTGAGTTAAACTGACTCAAACTAAACAGGTCAAACTCCTTTCTAACCAATTTATCTGTTGTATCATTATGCACTTAAAATCGTGTTTCTCTGTGAAATTTATTTAAGTACACTCTTCTTAAACACTTCTGGTTCGAAACGTGTTTAACCTAGGCGTACTTGCCAACTGATAACTTTCCCTTAAACTTCCGTAAAATGTGAGTTAAATTGACCCAGGTTAAACACGTTTCGAACCAGAAATTTACTAAAGAAATTAATTCAAATAGATTTCACAGAGAAACATGATTTTTAATGTATAATGATACATCAAATAAATTTTCTGGTTAGTAACGGATATAACCTGGGTCAATGTAACTCTTATTTTATAGAAGTTTAGTTGAATGTTCGCAAGTATGCCGAGGTCAATTTATTTCACATTTTACGGAAGTTGACAAGTATTTATGTATTAACCTCTTCGGGACGAGCGTCTTTTACAGAATTTTTAATCTTTAACCACCGGTTTTTTAAAACAGAAATTTTTGCCTAATTGAATCGGGAAAATGCTGGGCTTAAATAAGGCAATATTTACAATAAAATTTTACTGGTGAGAATAATCACCGATTCTGAGCACTTTACGTGGCACGAATACCAGTCGCTCGTCCCCAAGGGGTTAAAGATTGGCAATGTGGTATTGTTTGCTTGTCGTAAGGGACAAATACATTTTAATACTTCAGTTTCTAAAAAACTAGATATCAGTTTTTAAATTTATTTTGTAGAAGAAAGAAAATTTTAAAATTTGTGCGCTTTGTATTTGCAAAACGTTTGCAATTTTATTATATATGTGTATATTTAATAGCTATGAGTAAAACTTGTAATCACAGGAATAAGCTTCCACCACTATTTCTGAACTGTAATCGTTGATTTATTTATACGATGAATTTCTGTTTACGGAAAATCACTATATGCAACATAATGTCGGTTATATGGCCATAATGTGGGACAAGAATGTGGGTGAATTTGACCCAGGTTTCATAAGTTTTGAACCAGAATTTTTTTTAAATTCAATTATATAAGTTCCACGTAGAAACCTGCAACTAATTAAATAAAGATTTATTTAAAAAATTTCTGGTTCGAAACTCGATTAACCTGGGTCAAATTAATTCGCATATGACAGTAGTTTACTGGGAGCTTGGCAGCTATGTATAAGTATTCCTCGGGATTCCAGTTTTATTGTTTTAAAAGACATTGTTTCTCTCGCTTAACAGTATTCTGAAGATGAGCATGCATGCATAATAAATGTTCTTGTGTATACATAATGGCAGAATTATAAGATCTATATCGCACCGACAGGAAAAAAAAACTACTTGGATAAAAGGGCCAAAAATAGCCCATCCATATATTTCGTTGGACTGACAAAATAATTTTGTTAGTTCAATATAATTTTATTGAACAACACCCTTTTGTCAGTTCAACCAAATATCTTGGAAGGGGCATATTAACCCTTTATCGGGCAAGTCAATTCTGTGGCTGAAATGTCGAAAAGATTTACTGCCACCAGAATCTACAAACAGATTTATTTGAAAACAAAATGCGGCATTTTTTTTGTTTTATCAGCGGCATTATAAAAAAAAATATTTTACTACAAATTCCGGTGCGAATCGACCAGATTTCAATAAAAATTAAATGGTCTTTATATTACCATTGCCCAATAACCAAAACATTTAGCTCGCACAACTATTTTTTTTTAACTAAATATTTTTTCCGTGCATTAATGTATGTTGTACGTGTTAAAAATCAAGTAATTTTCTTATTTGTTATATTCCAACACCTTGAATATGGCACACCTTGAATAAGGCACACCTTGAATAAGGCAAAGAGTACTATTAAGAAATAGTCGTCAAAAGTAAGGACCGTACAAATCCTGGGAACAGGTCGAAAAATACCTCCTTTTTTTAAATACTCCTCTGGGATTTCAGTTTTAGAATTTTACAAAAACGTCGTTTCTCTCGCTTAGTAATATTCTAAAGATGAGTATGCATGCATAATAAATGTCCTTGTGTATACATAATAGCAGAATTATAAGATCTCTATCGCATTTATTAACGTATGTTCTACACGTTAAAAATCAATTGTAATCAGCAAGGCGTAGCAATTCGCTACCTCCACATCTCCTGTGGAAAAACCCAGGATATACTTTTTCACAAGGAACATTAGATACCCACGTGAGTAACGATAAACATCAAGTCGCGTTTAGAGGATATAAACAAATTTAGTTTACTGTGAACGACACAGTAATCAATGCAAAATTCATTCTGAATTCTTATTAGATGTCGTTTTTGTGTTCGAAAGTAATTTCATGAAACGATAAGGAAGTGTGCATGTTTTATCAATAGAAAATGTTAGTTTCAATTATTGCAAAGCATTCTGTCTTTCAAATGTCCCAGGTGCAGAATTTTTATACATTAGAGCAGTGGTGCGAAAACCGTGAGTCGTGACACCCAGAATGGTCGCGAAAAAAATTTTGTGGGTCGCCAAATTTGAAGACATTTGTTTGACAATAAAATAAAAGTATTTTCTTCAACTAGTACCAGATACCAGTACAATAGTGAAATGAGATAATATTATGTATGAAAAAATAAATATATTGTTTTATCAATAGAAAATGTCAGTTTCAATTATTGCAAAGCATTCTGCCTTTCAAATGTCCCAGGTGCAGAATTTTTATACATTAGAGCAGTGGTGCGAAAACCGTGAGTCGTGACACCCAGAATGGTCGCGAAAAAAATTTTGTGGGTCGCCAAATTCAAAGACATTTGTTTGACAATAAAATAAAAGTCTTTTCTTCAACTAGTACCAGATACCAGTACCATAGTGAAATGAGATAATATTATGTATGAAAACATAAATATATTGTTTTATCAATAGAAAATGTCAGTTTCAATTATTGCAAAGCATTCTGTCTTTCAAATGTCCCAGGTGCAGAATTTTTATACATTAGAGCAGTGGTGCGCAAACCGTGAGTCGTGACACCCAGGATGGTCGCGAAAAAAATTTTGTGGGTCGCCAAATTTGAAGACATTTGTTTGACAATAAAATAAAAGTATTTTCTTCAACTAGTACCAGATACCAGTACAATAGTGAAATGAGATAATATTATGTGTGAAAATATAAATATATTGTTTTATCAATAGAAAATGTCAGTTTCAATTATTGCAAAGCATTCTGCCTTTCAAATGTCCCAGGTGCAGAATTTTTATACATTAAAGCAGTGGTGCGAAAACCGTGAGTCGTGACACCCAGAATGGTCGCGAAAAAAAAATTGTGGGTCGCCAAATTCAAAGACATTTATTTGACAATAAAATAAAAGTCTTTTCTTCAACAAATATCAGATACCAGTACAACAGTGAAATGAGATTATATTATGTATAAAAATAGAAATATATTGTTTTACGAAAACAATTGTCTGTATAAAGATATAATACCTATACTTCGGCTACAGCAGTTATTCCCAAACTTTTATAGGTCACATCCCATCAAAGCATCAGTAAAGTCACTATTCCCTCTCCCCTTAACCCCTTGGGGACGAGCGACCGGTATTCGTGCCGCGTACGGTGATCAGAATCGGGGATTATTCTCACCAGTAAATTTTTATTGTAAATTTTGCTTTATTTAATCCGGGCATTTTCCCGTTCAATTAGGTAAAAATTTCTGCTGTTAAAGTGATTGAAGATTTAAAATTCTGTAAAAGACGCTTGTCCCGAAGCGCTTAAAACCCCTTGAGGGGCAGTGTGATACGTTATATGTCACCCTAATTAAAACACGATTTGCACCAGAAACTTTTAACTAAATTTTATACTTTTAGCTTTGACGGCGACATGTTGAAGTTTTGCTTTTTTTGGTATTTAAAAATAAATTTTTTTGATTATTCCGGTGAGAGTTCAATATTACAGAGACATTAATGCTTGCCTGTTAAAGGGTTAATTTGTATACTATGTCTCTTATTATTTAAAAAGTGAACTTTATTCACAAAGTAAAGCCTAAGCAATAACTATTCATTTTACTTTTTTTAACTTATCAAAGAGGTGAATCTTCGGTGACAAATGTGTTTTTAACATAATTTTATAAATGCAGTGAGATTATGCATCTTCGCCTTTGTGCGAAAAAAAAGAGTTTTGTGACTCCTCAATGTTCAAAGAAAAGTGTTATACGGTATGCATTTTTATCTTCACAAAATATCTTGAAGAAATACTTACATTAAAATTAAAACTGATAGCATTCACATATTTTATAATTCATTTTTGTGATTTATCAAGAGTTAGTGGAAAAGCTTTGGACATCACAATTTCTTTCTATGGACAACACAATACACAAGAAGCATTTTAAAATTCTGATCTTTTTCAAAATCAAGCAGCCATTATTTCCATTACATCACATTTTCACTGTTTTTAATTCACGGATATCGTTAATTGTCTTCCATTATTGTCTGAATTTAAAATTTAAAATTTAAGATGTATATGTCATCACGTAAATTTATTTACATGAGTTCTAGTGCACACATGTTATAGACTCACATGGCTGAGTGCAACATGCCTGCACTAGAGCCATAAATGTTTACAATCTACTCATTTCCTTTTCTAATGCTATTTAAGATTGATAAGTTTTATAAAGGTGGTAGTACGTCGTTCAGATATTTCATATATTTTTGGAGTTAAATATGTTCAAGACAGTCAAATTTATATATTCTTTGAAGCACCGTAACTTCTGACGTATAATTCGCGAATCAAACAATTTTGTTTGGACCCAGAAATTGTATTTAGTAATTGAAGCCAAATATTTACTGCGATCTAAAAAGTTACATTTTATTTTTAGAAATTTCTGGGCCAAAAAATGATTGTTTGATCCGCGGATTATACTCCGGAAATTACGGTAGTTTCCCTGTGTAAAAGAATCTTCGAGTGACATATAGCAGAGCAAACAGAAGTAGAAAGCTCTCTCAATAAGTAATGGAAAGAGTTACGAAAGATTGTAAAATTCATGTATGAATCATAAAAATTGCAATAAGATGTAATACTAAATGATGTCAAAATACTTAAAAGAATTATTCGTATAATTATTCTAGTCTTAAATGTATTTTAAATTTTTTATGGGAACATTTTTAAAATTCAATAAACAAAACTGATTTTTTTTTAAATTTTGCTTGTATTCTATTTATTTTTAGTCACAACAGTACTTAAAAAAAAAAAAAAAAGACAGAAGAAACGTATAGCAACAAATTTTGAATTGTCCCAATAGAAAGTGAAATTGCCCCCCGTCAAAAGCTAGGAACCACCGGCCTACTGTGTCTAGGAGTATACAGTGTGGAAATCGCATCTGTATCGCTTTAAAATGTATCCAAGATATTAAATTCTCTTACAAGGAAGGTCTCCATACGGGCATACTCAGAAAAATCATTATTGAATTGAATACATTATTGAATACATAACATCAAATTGACGGCTAGTAGCAATAAACGGTATTAACAATGATAGGTTTATTAGCCCCCGGTATGATATTTCTTTCGACCAGCAAAGAAAGTGTCGTTTCAAAAAAATAACGTTACGTTGTATAAACCAGCCGAAAATAAAGCAGATGCATAATTGTACGGTTAAATACTTTACTGCAATTTTTTGAAACTTCTAAGTATCGCATATTTTCAATTTTTTTACCGTTGTATTGGGGAAAAAGTACTTTTAAATGCAATTATTTTTTTAACTGCATTTCCATTTATTTTTGAGATATTATTTTTTTTCTGTAGTTTTTAGCGGCATTTGTTTCATGTTGGAAACTGAAGTACTCCATTGCTGTAGAAAGTAAAGGGAAAATGTTGGAAAATAGTAATTATATCTTTTTGTTTCCATTTAAAACATGGAGCTATTATAAACTATATTAAATTTTAAGTATCTATATTAATATTACAAACAAATGAAGGCACATGTATCATTAAATAACCGATTTTTTTGTTGAGTTTCTTGAATGACGACATCTCTTTTTTTGGATTTGTGTATTATTCAGCGATAGTGACGTCCTATATGTACTTTACTGTCGATGTTGTTTAAGACTGTATTGTAAATGTGGAATTCTTCAGCGGATACGAAAAACTTCATTTTATATCAAATAAAAACGTATCTTTTAAGTCTTAAAACTGACATATGTTTTGCACTATCTATATTTATATACATATATATATATATATATATATATATATATATATATTCATTTGTCATCTGGGGTGACACTAAATTCTGAAAAAGAGGACGTCCTGGTTTCTAGCATCTAGTGGTTTATTATGCCTATCAGAACAAATACAAAATAAATATATGATCAATGAATATACAGTCGGACCTCGTTATCCCGGCAACCGGTTTTCACGTCACACCGCTTATCACGCCAGTTTTCAAAGTCCCGATTTTCTATATATGATTTTAATGTAAATAAACTCCGGATTTTACGTCGTTGAATAATTTTCAACTCCGGATATGCCGACGGTTTAGGAAAATTGTCCATTTTTCATAATCCATCTTATAAGCACGGAAATTTTACGTGCAGTAAGAAATGTCTTAGCTAAACTTTTCACAAAAGTTTCTAAAATTCCCATTGAAATAAATGAGAAATTTTACATCAATCCTTTATCTGAATAAATAAACCCACACACGCTGAATGATCCACTTAAGCTACAGAAGACGTATCAGTCTACTCGCGGTCATTTTGTTCTAGTCAGGCGCCGCTTTCTTATGGTTACACGGCGTTTTTCATCCGACTAAATCCGAAGCATTGCATTGCATTGAAAAGATCAGAAATTATCTAACATCTATTTCTGAAACAACGAATATCGATTGCAATACATTGCAAAATATTGAAAAAATAATTGTAAGAAGCACATCTAGGGATAGCAAAACCTTAATTCAACAATATTCCATGCAACAATAAAAAAAACAAGTCATCATAAATCTGATTTTTATTTTTTCAATTTTTTGTGTTTATTTTGTTTAATAATAATGTTTTATTGCTTAAAATTGCAAGAACAGTTATGAATTTATAATTGTCTTAAATTATTAAAAATACGGCTTTTTATAAACATATTTTTCTCTAACTCCGGTTACCGCGTCACTCCGCTTATGACGACATTCTTTTCTGGTCATTAGAGTATCGGGATAACGAGGTTCGACTGATTTTATTATGTCTATATCCATGTTATATTATATTATATAATTACAAGTACATAAATACTTCTGCAGTGTCTTCAACAAGGCAACTATGTAATATTAACTATGCACTTAAAATTAAGAAAGCAATACACAGGGTTCGTACGGGTGCTTGAATTTCATGACTAAGAAATTCTTCGCTACCAGTATTTCCTTACGGAAAATTTCTCCCGAAATAAGACGAAATTTCGTCCGTTTAAAGTAGATTTATTTTTCTATAAAAAAAAATTCCGATATTGGTCCTTGAAAATAACGGTACCCGTACGAACCCTGAATACAGTCATTCAGGTAACTTTGATCCCCATTTTCTCTATTTTCATATGCCACACTCTTATTTTAAGAATATTGTTGCAACTAAGGGCGTAAAAGAGAAGAAATTATCTTAAATTATTGTTTGACTATCAAAAATTAAGGAATAATAAGGATAAAAGCAATAAAAAATTAATTTTTAGCCGGGTTCAAAGTTACCCAGCCATTTAGGATAACTTTGCACCATATGATAAGTATTATCTAAAATAATTCATTATAAAAAAAAGTATTATAGTTAGGAGAACTTTAAACCCCCAAAAATGTTTTCAGATATGTAAAGACTCCGAATTTACATTTCCCAACATAACAAGATTTGTATAATTTATGATATTACAACAAATATCAGGCATAAGAAAAGTGGAAGAAGAGAACCATGAATATTTAGAAAAAAAAAAAAACCTGTTAATTGTTTATACAAAACATAAAAATGCAGTGGAAAACAATTTTCAATGTTTTAACTCAATATTATATCCATAGTTATAGTAATACATACTAGTACTAGTATTATTCAAACAAGAATAAAAAATGTCGAATGTATGAAACGTCAAATTTGAGTAGCTCCGCCCCGAAAAACGCCTTCAAATGAATTGTATGTATTTTACACATATGTATGTATTTTACACATATTTGTGAAAATATTTATATGTTGTATCTAATGTTCACTTTCGGCATTTATGTAAAATATACGTGCAAATATGGGAAATTTTTGACAGTAGCACCTATAATCAGTAAAATATAAACATCAGTGTAACTTTGAGCCGGCTCAAAGTCATCCTGAAAAAGTGATAAAATGTTAGTGTCTTCTTATTTTATATTTTATTAACTATTAATAAATAAATAATCACAAAATATTATCACATTTACAACATTTAGACAATAATATATCTTATAAATGAGTATATTGTTACTTACCATGAAAATTTAATTGGACTGCAACAACTTCAAAACAGCATTCAAAATTAGCTTGAAAACAGTACTTCCCAAAAATGGTTAGATGATGCAGTTAATAGCGCATAATGTTGCTAATTTATTTTCTAAAATAAAGAGTAGAAATCCCAGTTTAGAACCTTGCCAAGAGAGCTCAGTTCTGGAGTTTATTTATTCTTTTGGAGTCAAAAATATTGAAAAATAGGAGGTGGTGCAAAGTTACACCCCATGGTTCAAAGTTACCCTGAATGACTGTAACATAAAAAAAAATAAGGGTTACTGTAATTAATATTTTAGGCGCCATTGTTTCGCGCAGTGAATATGACCTGTCCGGAATAATATGTAAGTACCAAATCCCGTGAAGCGTACGAACCATGCGTTAGCTTTATTTATCAATGAGCATAAGATTTTTGGTACTGTCAATATTTTTAATAAAATGGGTGTTCAATTATCAGTCAAATTTCCAAATCACTGAAAATCACGAATAGCTTGCGTAATACTTTTAATGAGCTTAAAATAAACCCGTCTTTTTTATACAAATATTCGCAAATAAAAGCAAAACTTATTGCTTCTAAAGTCAGTTTTCAGTAAACTTTTATTTCAAAACAATGTTTATTCTATTAAACTTTATAATTTCAATGTATTGCTTTTTAGAAACAACCTTTTCATATTATCTACATTGAGAACACACTTCCATACCGAATGGTGTTGTAGAATTCTTCTGAAATAAATAATGTCCAAAGAAATTAATAATAATTATAAAAGTAATAACAAATATAAAAATTTACAAGATAGCTGAGCATTGGATGACATAAAACAAAAAATGCATATTTTGATCTTTTTCCTTTGTTTATAATAAAAAAAATTGCTACACTGACACCGGAAAAATAAAACAGAAAATACTAACATAAAAATTAAAATGGTTGCCCATTTGGAGCGAAGTAGTAAATATTACTCAAGTAATCACTAATTATCTGTTTTACATAGCTGATGAATGGAGCTGTAAATAATAAAGCAGGGTTTTCATAAATACTAGAACCGCCGGCAATTTTATTAAAGTTTTATAAAAAGCATTTCACACGCAGAACTTTTATTTAAAACTATTTAACTTATATAATTAGCCTATTTTTTTGCTGTATACATTTAACATAATTTATGAAGAATTTTCTTGTTCGAATCGACTATTATGAATTTGGCATGGGTGAAAATGACCCCTCATGGCTCTTCTATTGTTAAATAACCAATACTATAGCTTCAAGGGTTTCATTAATTTCGATTTTGCTTCATTAACAGAAATATTCTTTCTGTTGAAAATCTAGATAAAATATCTGTACTTATTGTTAATAAAGTTATCATAAAGGGATACAGTACCTTTTAAACTATTTTTTTCAACTTTGAATAATACTCCAATATCTATAATGGGATTATATTTAATAATAAAAAGCAAATATATTTTAAAAAAAAACCAATCATGTTAGAACAGCGTAATTAATTAAAATTTAATTTTTTAAATATGGATATTTCTGCTTAATTTTTTTTTTCGTATTCTTTAGAATATACTACATAAAACTGTGCATATATTTTCAGATGTATGGGATATTACATTCTGGGTTACCAGTTTGTCCTCCATTTTTAAATCGAAGTTCCAAATTCATATCGGAAATTTTGAAAGAAGAATCTTTAATTCAAGTAATCACAAAATTTCTGTCTTTAAATAAAGCAAAACACCCTGATTTTAATTTTTTGGCACGGATTCCGATTTTCTGAAGAGAAATGGAGGCCAAATTGGCAACCCTGATTACATTTAATATATATTTTTTTCCTTGTGCATAGTAAAAAATCAAGGAAATCCAACAAACTCATAATTTATTTTTTAAAAAAAACATAAACTTGAATGTTAAATCGATGCACAGAAATTATAAATACACCACGAAAAACAAGTAAAATATTTTTTAATCTCTATCAGAATTAGAAAAATTTCCTTAGCATTTATTGAGCAAGAAAGATATGCAAATATGAACATGGAGAAAAATCAGTTTAACTCTCTAATGCCCATAGTAGCATATATGCTACTATGGGCAAGTATTCCCGAATTAGTGGATTTTTTTAATTCACATATTCTGTATTCACACCAGAAATTTAAAATAGAAAATTTTGTTTTATTTAAAAAACCGATATCTGCATATTAAGTAAAACGAAATTTGCTATTTAGATTTTCTGGTATGAATTCCATTTCTGTGAATTACGCATTTTCTGGTAGGAATTTCGATTCTCAAAATGACGCAATTCCTGGAATGCATTTCACCGTGAGCATTATAGGGTTAAGAATATTACTTTTGTGCTCATAGTAAGTTAATCCAGTGTTAAAGAAGGTTATAGTCGTATATAGATATATAGGTTATATATAGAAGGTTAAAGTTTTCATTTGAAAAACCAGTAATATAAAAATTTTGTTTTTAAAGTCAATTCCTACTTAGGTCATCAAAGAAAAATTTAATATAATCCCTTAAGCTAATATTAATTTTTGTTGCATTAAAATGTCTAAATTTGTTGGTTTTCTATAAGCAAGTAAAATTACAATGGAAGTCTATGGGAATTCGGCGAAATATTATAGATATCGACGAGTAGGCGTCACTTTTGGGGACTCATTTTGGTCGCCAAATTTGGCGACAAACTTGGCGGTATTTGGCGACAGAACAGGGTCCCTCCTATGAGTCAAATGTTTCAATAACCAATGGCCGCGATTTTGTCTCCCATGTAAAACTAAAATTAATTAATTAAAATTTAATTAATGGATTAATATTTGAAAAAACTGTATTAAATTCAATTGTCATCCAGTACAAGTTTAAAATAATTTATTTCAACTTGATAGGATGAATAATAAGTATTTTATTAGCGATTGAAAATCTGAACAAGATATATATATATAAGTAAATAAATAAATAAATAAATATAGGGAGAGTGTGAACTAATAGTAGAAATTGAATAACATGTTTTAATTTCTAACGCTTTTAACTTGTGTGAAGTTGAACTAGAATTTTATGAAACACATAAATTAAAAAATATATAAACGCTTGTATATAATTTTGTAACGTATAATAGGTGAGGTAATGTTTTAAAACCATTAATTACTGAAAAATTAAAAAATTATAAAACTATCTCATTTGTCGTTATTTATATAAAATATTACTTACTCAATAAATTTCATATTCATTTAGCATGAAAATTTAAAAACAGTAAGCCTTATATGTCAGCCGCTCATTTTTCATTTTTGAAATATCTCTGCGTTTGCGAGTAAGCTTAATTTTTTCTTGTGCTAATTCAAAAACTGTACTTGTTTTTCTCCTCCTTTGTTATACGCCTGTGCTCTTTTCAAATGGCCAAATTAACTCGAACTGATTACGGTTAATCATACCATTACTTTTTACCATGTAGGGAATAAAATAATTCTGTATGTCTTTGGATTTGTTCACTAGTAATCTAAATTAGTCAGTGGATTTCTGAGTGGGAGTGGCGTCCTTTAAACCTTTCTGGCACAGGCATTTTTTCTTCTGATGAAATGATTGACTGACACCGGAATTTTAAAACGACTTTTTTTAGAAATTAAAAACATGTTACTTTAAATGCTCATTGTAAAAGCAAAATTTTACTAAAATATTCTTTGTGCCGTTCATAAGTTTGGAACTAAAATTAGGTGTCCCGACCCGGGCACGCTGTGCCGGAAAGGGTTAACCCCTTAAGGATCGTTTAATATTTGGAAAAACCATAAAACAGTACCTATTTTTTATTACAAAAATTGAATAATTATAAGGTTTCTAAATCAAATATGAAATTAGTTTTTTTTTTCTTTTAAGCAACTAAAGGGCGAGTGCGCGGCGATTGGCCTCTCTTCGTCCGCAGCCCTTTATTCATCTACTCTATTCCGACTCTTTTGCGGAAGCAAGGTTCGTAGGTCCCCAGCTACGTCCCGAGTAAAAGACACTCTAGCGAAAGACAGGTTTGAAAAAAAAAAATCAAAAATTGAAACCGGCCAAATTTAAAAGGGAAATCACACAAATTAAACACACCGAAAAGAGGTAAGAGTAGGCTTTGGGTGATAAAGCTACCGAACGACTCCTGCTACTTCGAGCCTATTATTAGTAATCATTGATAATTCCTGGTGCCGCTCGTAAGTTTGGAACTAAAATTAGGTGTCCCGACCCTCGGGTCGCTTAAGGATCCCATAAAGATCGCTTCATATTTGGAAAAACCATAAAAAAGAACCTATGTTTTATTACAAAAATTGAATAATTATAAGGTTTCTAAATCAAATTTGCAATTAGTTTTTTTTTTCTTTTAAGGCGAAAAAAAAAAAGATGTAACAGCACAAATTCACATTTGTAGAAAAGCCATCATGCGAAAATTCTGTGTCTTAATGTTTGTTTTACAGAATACAAATTAATGCGAATAAGACCTTTATTTTTCCCATCTTAGATCTTTATTTATCATCATCACGCAAATTTTTACAAATAATATTTGAAATAATACATATACATTAAATTTTGATTATTAATTTTTTTTTAACGTGTCATATTTCGAAACATGCAATGCAAAGTCCATCATCACAATCAGCGCCAAAGACCAAACCCAGAAGCTGCTATTCCAAGACTTCAGAGGGAAATGCCAGTTAAATTTTTCTGGTTCGAAAAGTTTTCTCCAGCAATTAAATCTCCAGCCCGGAAATATGACGGGCTCGAGAAATAACGATCGACAACCTCAGCCCGTGATATTGACGGGAGCGAGAATTAAGAGGTTAAATTATATCATCACCAATAAAATCTTTAATAACTTCTTTATTATTAAAGATTAGCATTTGAAATTTCACCAGTATATTTTTAAAAGGTGTAGCTATACTTTAAGACAATAATAATAATAATAAATCGATATTTTAACCATTTTCATGGTACTGTGCCCTCTTAACAAGGATAAACCGCAATGATCTTTAGGATTTCACTAGTTAATGTTGATTATGATCGGAATAATTAATGTCGCTTGTTTCATAGTATATTGTAGTTGCATGCAATGTTGAAATTATAAATATGAATTTTATAATAACAGGTTTAATTATTAAAGATACGCATTAGATGTATACGTACTTAATATTCCAGATTAGATATATACAGCATAATTTAGAATTCCGCTAGAAACGTAAGAGTTACCAAGAAAACTGCATACATATTAAGCGTACAAACTTATTCCTGGAATCGGGCGTAAATTAACACAACTTGTCGACAAGGTTGATAATCCATATACCGCGGGCTTTTAGTGTGACGTCATATATGGCAAAATATCTACCATCTGCGTACGGTTTCAAAATCTTTAACCACTCACGGAATATGAATCTTGTTTGCCAGATTTATTGCAATGGCGTAGCGAGAAGGGGGTGGGGCACTCGACACCATGAAGTTTTCTTCGCCGTATCTAATGAGCGACTTTTCAGCTATTAATCTAGGTGAAAAACTTTATAATTTTAGTGGTGTGAAGTAAGGCATCTTCCTGTAGTTCAACCCCATCCGCTACGTGGCGCGTGATCTTTATTGATGTGACCTCCTATTTAACATTGCGGTTACCTCTCCCATTTAAGATAGGACGCTTAATATATATGCAGTTTCGGTTACCAACTATATTATGTATATGTTTCAACATCCAATAGAAAAACATGCATTAAAAAAGTAGATAATATTACATCAAACACAATATATGGGCGATTCTCCAATAAGTGTGTGATTTCATTTTCTGATTTAGTGAGAAATAAAAGTTAGATTTTACCTTTTTAAAAAATATATACATAAGACATAAGGTAGTGAGCAATGTACAAAAATCCTGCATAAACTTGGGCGGTAGGGTGTTTATGAAACCACTTAATTTTAATTCCTAAATGCCATAATGGCAGTAGAACTCTGGTTTTCAAAAAAATTCTGTTTATTATATACGTGAAATATAGTTTTTCTTACTTCCAAATAAATTTGTCTTTAAATTCCTTTCAATATTTTAGTAATGGAAGTGCTTTGCCCCTGAAAGGCTGAAACAGTATTTTTCTTTAACCTACACCTACCTCTAATCGACCTGTTGTTATAATTTATTTCATTCATATCGAACCAGAATTTTTTTCATAAAGTTATTTAAATAAAAGCCATATGTAATTAAATTCAATAAATATGTTCTATAGTTTTACATAAAAATTCCGGTTTATGCGTTTTTAATCAAGGTTGAGCAAAATATCAACAGGGTATTGGGCTGATGCAATTTCATAGCTGCCAATTCTTCCGCTTTTTTGTGCCACAAAAATGTAATAGAAATATTTGCCTTATTTAATCGGAAAGTTACGGCAATTTAAAAAAGTAAAATATACTATAAAATTTTTATGGTACAAAAAAGCGTATGGGTTGGCAGCTATGCAATTTCATTGAAAGAGGGCTGAATTTACAGGGACAGTAGTGACAAAATTAACCTTTGTGCATTTTTTAATTCACATATTCCATATTCATACCAGAATTTTAAAGTAGAACATTTTACTTTATTTAATAACTGCCATTTCGTTATTACCTAAACCGAAATTTACTATTTAGATTTTCTGGTATGAATTCCGATTATCTAAATTAAGCAATTTCCAGAACGTATTCTACCATGGGCATTAGAGGATTAAGAAAATAGCTTCTGTGCTCATAGTAAGTTAATGTTAGTAAGATTGCAATATGATATTTTGAACTAAGCAAAAGTGTGTTACATCATGACAAAATCATAAAGAAAATAAAATAGTAAAGAAAATTTTCGTATGGGACAGCAGTGACGGGTAATAAACATATTCTTACATTTCTATCTGTTTTGCAACTTGTAACTGCTTTTGATATCCAGATAATGAAATCATGTGACTTTCTCAAGATTTCTGCTTCTACTAAATGCAACTGTCCTCCAAATTCCAGTCAAAGATATTTTTTAAAAATGTCCAACTGACTTTAAATCTCCTCTCCTTCCACCACTAAGTCTTTTTATTTTATTTTATTTTATATATATATATATATATATATATTTACTTTCTTAGTTCTGGGACATAAGAAGCACTTCAACGTTTTTGAATATGAAAGGGGGTTGTGGAATCACACTCATTCCTAATGGAGTATTTTTGTGAAAACTGGCTTCATACTTTATTGACAGGCAGACTTGCCGAATCTCCGGCTTTTTGCATACCACTATTATTTTAGAGAAAATGCTGTTGTTTTAAATCGATCAAATGTTTCAATTAGATTTAATAACATTTTCTGTATTAAAATACTGGTATCCAAAAAGCCGGAGACTTCGCAGCCCTGGACAGGATACGAGTATACTTGTGCATCTAAAACCAAACATTTCCTTAATTTCGCCTACGCAATTTCCCTTCAATAAAATATCCATAGAAAGATTACGTCTTTATACCAAATAGCCATTAGAAGGTAATGTTCAGTCTACAAGGCTAATTTCAAAAAAGAAAATAATAATATTAATATTCTCTTTTTAAGAAAAAAAAACGAAGCTATTTAAATGAATTCACTGAGTATAAGAAAAATGTGAAAACTGGTATCCAAAATAATTAATCTAATATATAACTAGTATGTTGTGGCCATCACAAAACTTTCTTCTATATAAATCACGTCAATTAAAACATTTAAATAGTACAAGAAATTACACCAATTTAGCACCAATTCATATCAAAGTGTGAAGTTTGATAAAAATTCGTGCAATAATTTTTAAGATAGACCTACAGCGAAAATTCTGAAAAATTTGGCATAGCAGCACCACCTGTTGAGCGATTTACACCAAAATGCACAAAACGTCAATTCATGTCAAGGACTAACTGAATCTGAAGTTGGATGAAAATCCGTGCATTAGTTCTGGAGATTGAGCTATTGTGGAAATCGTGAAAAATACTACATTCCAGCACCACCTATTCAGCGATTTACACCAAAACATAAACAGCACTAATCCATATCCAGGTATACTTGAATCTGAAGCTTGTTGAAAATCCAAGCATTAGTTCTTGAGACAGGGCTATTGCGGAAATCGCAAAAAATGCAGCATAGCAGCGCCACCTGTTGAAAGATTTACACCAAAATATATAAAACGTCAATTCATGTCAAGTACTAACTGAATCTGAAGTTGGATAAAAATCCAACCATTAGTTCTTGAGATTGGGCTATTGTGGAAATCGCAAAAAATGCAGCATAGCAGCGCCACCTGTTGAACGATTTACACCAAAATGCACAAAACGTCAATTCATGTCAAGGACTAACTGAATCTGAAGTTTGATGAAAATCCGTGCATTAGTTCTGAAGATTGAGCTATTGCGGAAATCGGGAAAAATGCTGCATAGCAGCGCAACATGTTGAGCGATTTACGCCCAAAACTAATTAGCACCAATTTTTATCAGGGACTAACTGAATATAAATTTTTAATAAATTCCGTGCATTAGTTCTTGAGATGAGCGCTCACAATATTTGTGTCACATACATACAGACAGACAGAGTCAAGGACTCATAGACAGACATTTTGTAAAAACATGTTTGTCGCAATTCCTGACCCCTAAAACGTATAAATCCTTCGAAAACCGAAAGTCGAAAATTTTCATGAATTCAGTACTTTCTTCTTGTAAAGATAGAAGAAAGTAAAAATGAAAATTTTTCTGGCTGTCTGTAATGCTATACAAATCCACAGTTTGGAAGGCAGAACTGCGAAGTGTTATATACATATGTATTAAAACACGGCTGATGCAACTAAAGCAATCCTGAATCGAAATAATTTATAGTTAACTTTTAATTAATAAAAAACCACCAATTTAACAGCAATTTCCTATCAAATTTAAACATTTTTCGTTATAGCAGCTGATAAACAATTAAAAATTCACAATAAAATACTTTTTTTTATGTTCAACCCGTAATCGTGCGAGCTCTTTAACCAATGTGAGATATGCATATTACGTACGCCACGCTGCAATACTAAAAAACTCCAGCAGGTATTAAGACAATTTTTTACCTCACATCCAAACAATTAGAGGTTATTTAATTGCGCTTATTTATTACAATTTTTTTAAATAAACGCAAACATTTGATTACAAACATCAACAAAACTTTTTATTCAATTTATTCCCTTATTCCAAAGATATTGTTTTATCGTCTACTGCCATAGTAACATGATAAATTAAATTTCGCGAAAAAAATTCGTAGTAGTAGAAAAATATTTTTCTAAAATGAATAGTTATTTTAATTTTTGTTTTAGAATTAAATTCATGAGCTCCCGTGCATAGAACGGGTTAAACAGCTAGTGATTAATAAATTGTCGAAAATTCCTTTTCGCTGGACACGCTGAATGAAGTAATTACCTTCTGCAGGCAAAGTCCGATTACCGACGATTTACCAATCTATCACCTTAACTCCTTAACAGTCGCATTAAACTATGCTTTAAAAATCCAGCTTGCTTATTGCCACCATTTTTTAAAAAAAAAAGAAATATTCACCTTATGTAATGACAAGTAAAATGATACCAGAATAAAGCCAACTACACTACTTTATAAAACTGGTGGGAATCAAACACTCTGAATAAAACGGCTCTTAACACACAGCCCGTGAAAATCACGGGAGGAGAATTAAGGGGTTAAATAGAAATTTCTGATTTATTTAAACTCCTCCTGCGTACGGATTTTCTGTCACAAATCAAAAATTGTTACCGTATATACTCGCGTATAAGCCGATACTAAATTCAAGAGGAATATGAAACTGAATATCACTGTTTAAAAAGTTATTTTCACATTATTTAACTGGAGAATTTGCAATAAAATTTCTGATATTAGAGAAAACGAAGATAACCATGAGAAAATATTGGTGTTCATCTTTTTTTTTTCAAATGCAGGTGTCGGCTTATACGCGAGTACATACGGAATTCGTTTTTGAGAATAGAAGTTTCACCAGCTCTTATCAAGTCTTTTCTACTTTCTAAAAATACGCAAATAATAGCACGTACTTTGTAATTACTGTAATTATTTTGGAGGGAAATCGAGTAAGAATAAAGAAGAGTAATAAGAGACGCCCCTTCAAAAAAAAAAAAAAAAAAAAAAAAAAGCGCATCCTTTTAGTTTGTGCGGGTCCCGCTATTTTCCAGGTTAACACTAGAAAAGCCCGGAAATTTTACTCAAGTTTCATAAAAATATTCGACACCAGAATTTTTATTTGAAAATATTTGACTGATTTATTTAACGTAAGTTTGCTTGGTTTAAATTTAACTTATTTTATGAAAGAATTTCTGGTTCCAGTTGACATTTAATCATATGGTTGGAGTCTGGTCGACTCCTTTCGGGCGTTCTAGTGTCAAATAACACTAATTTCTTATAAAAAAAATAAATCTAGTTCAAACGCGCAAAATTTCGCCTTTTTAAAGGAAAGATTTTTTATAAGAAAATACTGGTACTGAAGAATTTCTGGTCTGGAAATTCCAGGACCCGTACGTACAGTCGTGGGAAAAAAAAGTAAACACCCCCTACTAACTCCTCAACAAATCATCATAGAAGAAAGTTACTGGTACCGAACGATTGGAAATAAAGTCTACTTTTAAATGATGTATATAAAATTTTCTTAGGGGGGTCATCTACATATTAAAACGAATCCTAACTTCATTTTTTTTCAATGGCAATACCCCATTTTAACGAGATATTTCAAATCTTCGGTTCAAACTATGCCTAGACACCAAATTTCAAGTCATTTGAATGATAAGTTTTTGAATTATAAACATTCAAAATTGAGTGCTTCTAATGTTAAATTATATTTTCATATTTTTATTTATATCTCCCGAAATTATGCTCCTAATGTGCTAATTTTTTTTTGTGGTAATAATACTAATATACCCAAACATAAATAAGATGAATTTGCAATTTTTATAATTTTATGATATGAATTATGAATTATGAAATTAATATTCGAAAAAATTATGAATTACAACCTACAATTTTTTTGATGGATTTAGATTTATTAAGTCCTGCTTTACGGAAATTCAAAAATTTCACATTTTTCTTCCAAGTAGTTTTCAAATTATGCTTAAAAAACAGTAAAATGATGGTTTAAGGGGCCGTCTATGATGGAAGTGAGTAGACATTTTGAAATTTATTCTGCCATACTGTAATCTAACACGCTTCATCGACTCCTTGAGTGGCGCTTTAGGTGCCTTGATCAAGGAAGCGGCTCTCTTGGTTAACAATCCAGTATGGAACTTCAATTTGGATACAGCCCTTAAAATACACTCGTTTTAAAATAATTAATTTCTCGGAAACTTATGGTACGAATTGCATAAAAATTCTTTTTCAGGCTAATTGAAGGGTGTAGATTTCATTTATGCTGTCAGAATTGGGTACTGCTATTGAAAAAAACAAAGTTATGGTTCGTTTTAATATGTAGGTGGCCCCCTAAGCAAATTTTATATACATCATTTAAAAGTAGACTTTATTTCCAATCGTTCGATACGAGTAACTTTCTTCTACGATAATTTGTTGAGGAGTTAGTAGGGGTGTTTACTTTTTTTTTCCACGACTGTACCTTGACCCTTAATATATAACAGGGATAATCAAACATATCCAGCTGGTCTAGATTAAAACATTTTGCACTATATTCGAGGTAATTTTTTTATATTTTAATTTGAGAATCTGAATATATGTCGTACCGAAAATAATCTGCTGCGTACCACTTCTGGTACGTGTACCATATGTTCGTCGTCTCTGATATATACATTATTTACTCGCGTATTTTGCGCACTTTTTTCAATATTTATTCGGCTCTAAAAGTAGAGGATGCAAAAAATATGCGATTTGTTTTTAATGTTTATCGAAAGGAAATTTAGAATGGAAAGCGATATGAGGATTATAGCATTTTAAAAGGATTATTGTTTGGAAATAGTGGTAGATGAAGCTGTAAAAAATGTAGTCACCTAGGTCAACCCTTAAGCAACCTATGTTAAAAGTATTCCTAAATGTTAGAAAGTTCCATTCTACTTTAAAAAATAAAATAAAATTTGGTTCAAAGCAGAGGAAATTAACCCTTTATCTACTGACGATATTTATAAGTACCATTAAAATAACTTCTTGTAAAATTCATTTAATGCATCGATAAGTTGTAATACAGTTTAGATTGAGCTATAGATAGATTATTTTATCTTGATTCAAGAACATTAATGGTTACACAAAACAGAAATATTTTTAAAAGGGTGATTTCAGTTGCCTTTGCATCTTTTCAGCTTTCTTGGCGTTTCCCGGAGGGGGGGGGGGGGTTCAATTCGGAAATATTTCTATATTTCTATTGTAAGTTAGAACCTTGTATTTGTACAATGCCTAATTCTACAAAATACTAAGAAAAATATTTAAAATAAAATATTTCAGTGGGGTTATAAATATTGCACAAAATCCCTATAAATTCAAATTTAATTAATCTATGTAAATCCGCCAATCCTTCTAAAATACTTCTAAAATTTATTAAATGATTATGTAAATCTTCTAATTTAGTTTAAATAATTCCCGAAAAATGCTTTAGAAGATAAAAGTTTCATGAATTCATAATTCTGTACACATATGGTGAGTTAACATATCCTCTTTAACAGACCCGAATGTAAAATAACACTGCGAATACACATTCATTGATTTTGCACACAAACAAAAGATACCATAGATGACAGAAGGAGTCCTTTTTCCGAAATTGATTCTTTAGGGGGCTTGGTAATTTAGATTCAAAAATACGGATCTAAAATTAATATCTATTTAATCATCAATGACGTAAATTATGCAGTAACAAATTGAAGGCCTTTAATTAATTAAGATAATTTATTTTAAAAATTTCTTACTTTCTTGGACACACTGTTTGAAATGCATTTTCCAAACTCGGATGAAAATAATACTTATTTTATGAGAAAATAAGCATCAGTGATGCAGAGATCTCGCTGAAGCTCGTCACTGCGCCATATAACGACAAAATGTTTCATTTGGCGAGTAAACGGATGATTAGGCTCGCCAAATTGCGAGTGCTCAAATTTTGTTCATCTTTTTTGCGTGTGTATGTCTGTGCGTTTCAGTACAGGTAATACTCTTATTTACATTACTGAACGATTGTTGTCACTTATCATTGGACTGACTGTCTGGAATGCCTTTGGCAAACTCGGATGAGAATAACAGTTATTTTAACAGAAAATGAGCATCAGTGAAGCAGAGATCTCGCTGAAGCTCGTCATTGCGCCAAATCACGACAAAATGTTTCATTTGGGGAGTAAACGGATGATTAGACTCTCCAAATTGCGAGTGCTCAATTTTTGCTCATCTTTTTGTGTGTGTATGTGTGTGCGTTTCAGTTCAAGGAATACTCTTATTTACATTACTGAACGATTGTTGTCACTTATCATGTTCAATCGTATCGTACAATTTACAATATTTTTAGCGATACTAATCCAATACCAATTCATTTTAGCTTCAGCTAAAATCACAGAAAGCAAAAATTTCATTTCAGTATGTTTTAATGGGCCCAGTAGGCAACAGTACTATTTTGAAATAACCTTTGAAGTATGGGCTTCCATGAAAAGCCGATGAATTATAGGAAAATAAAGTTTTTGACACATTTTGTTGTTTATATTTTAAATTTTTCAGAATTTATTGAATGTAATATATTGAAATCCAGAGTTAACTGGGATTGGAAGTTTTATTTCATAACATTTTATTGAGTTGAATCAGATTTTTAATTTTTTTTGTCTTGATTGCGTAAGACATTTAGAATAAAGTTATTTTTTTAGTTTCTGTTATGGATAATTAAATTTAGATGAATAACTAATCTATAAACAGTTTCAAAAACTTAGGTTATTTTAGAACATATTGAAAAAAAAGGGGATACGTTAAGGAGTTAAAGATCTAAATTTCATTGTTTCACAGCGAATTTATTTTGCTACTTTTTTTTTTTTTTTTTGGCGAGGCGAATGTTTTTTTACTTCTGATTAGTCAAATTGTTAACTTTCGTAAAAAATCAGCGAGAACCCTGCAGTGATGCCATTTATTGGTTTTGAACCAAAGCCAAAAACATTCAGCTATATAGAAGTAAAGTAAAAATGTAAAAAAAATAAAATAATTTAGTTTAAATCCTCCTCGGAAGTATAAAATGTGATACTTCCGAACAGCGGAGGATAAATATGATATATGCTGAATAATGGTTTGCATATTGTTCATGAAGAATATGATGTTTTCTAGCACAATCACTTTTCTTAGATTATCAAAATGTTGTTATTTCTACCGTGTTCGCGAACAAGTACCGACTTTTACCCTTACCGAGTAACAATTTTGTGCCTCAACTTACGGAAAAAAATAACGTCTCGCTTGAACAAGGACTTTTCTGAAACACTTAACTGATTTAAAAGCCATCAATTTTAATTTATGCTAAAACACGTTGCAACAATATCCTTGGAATAAGATGAGGGCATTATTTTAGTTTCAAGAATTATCAGGCTCATGTTATATAACATGGTAACATTGAGTTCCTCTTTCTTTTTTATTTTTATAAAAACTTTATCTCTCGCATTAGCAAATTCCTTAACCCCTTAACGGTCGCATTAAATTACGATTTAAAAATTCAAATTGCTTATTGGAACCACTTTTTCGAAAAAGAAATATTCACCTTATTTAATGACAGGTAAAATGATACCATAATAAAGCCAATTATACTATAAAACTTGTGGGAATCAAACAATCTGAATAAAAGTCCCTGCCCGTGAATATCTCGGTTGCGAGAATTAAACCTTTGAGGGGCAAAGTACTTCTAGTGCTAAAATATTAAAATGATTGATTGACACCGGTATTCATGAATAAATTTATATGACAGTAAGCAAAAGCTTTTCTTCAGGTACATTATACAAAGAAAAATGTAATTCCTTAATTCTAGTGCTAATATGGTATTAGAGAATTACAATTAAATGGTATATATAATATACTGACGCTCTTCAAGGGGTTAACACTTAACCCTTTCCGGCACAGTGTACCCGGGTCGGGATACGTAATTTTAATTCCAAACTTACGAGCGGCACTAAGAATAGTTTAGAAAAACTTTGCTTTTACAATGAATAGTTAAAGTAAAATGTTTTTAATTTCTAAAAAAGTCGTTTTAAAATTCCGGTGTCAGGCAATCATTTCATCATTTTACAAGAAAAATTACCCTTGCAGGAAAGGGTTAAATGCGCGATTTTTTATTTTGTTTCGAAAAAATTATATATGATTTTCTGATAGGTTTATTACACAGGAAAAATCATGAAAAAAAATCAGAGATATATTTTTCATATAATACGTCAATCTTTTCTTCTGTTTTACATCTGCAATATAAGTAAAAACTACTGTCGTGTGGCTGTTTTACGCTAAAATAAGGCAAATTAGTAAATACTTTAATAAGTATGTCTCCAAATACCTTATTTTATATAATTACTTATTTTATAAAACTTAACTTTTAACCCTTTAATTCCCACAATAGAATAAGTTTAAAAAATTACGTAGTTCAGGGAATCTGACTTACACCAGAAAGTTTCAATGGTTAATTTCGCTTTATTTGAATACGGAATGTCTATTTTTTAATTAAAAAAAATATTGCTATTTTAATTTTCTGGTATGAGTTAGGTATATGCGAATAGAAAAAATCTATTAAGTTCAAAGCAGTGTTGTTTGCATATACGCAAAGCTGCGCACTAAAGGATTAAAGGGTTAAGGATGGTTATATATTTACGAAAAGCATAAAAAAGTGTCTATTTTTATTGCAGAAATTGGATAATTATAATGTTTCTAAATAAAAAACGACAATAGGAGGCTTTATGACAAAGTCGTATGTAAATAATCCTGGTCCAGTAGAAGTAAAAGTCCCATTCCTGTCGCTATAGCCGGTTTCCACCCGAAAAAAGTTTTGCTCTCTATTTGGTGGGATCACTCTAAATTAAAATGTCTGAAATTCAGACACTTAAGTGTCTGAAATGGAGTGTTCAATTTTCAGACATTTTAAAATGTCTGAATTTTTTCAGACACTTTTTGCGTCTGAATTTCAGACACTTCAAACGTCTGAATCGCATCCATTTTTTTGTAAGCATCATACGTAGCCATGTTTGACCACGTTGAATCCTGGAAAAATATTTGGCTGTGGTCCTGCCCCCCCCCCCCCCCCCAATACAGCTGATTTTTTTGGTGCTCTCAGTTTTGGTATACAATTTTCGTTACGTTGATAATTTAAATCTTTTACGACATTGTACTGATTATAATCAATATCGTGAACTTCAGGAGTAGAACAAGATTAAAAAACAAAAAATATTTATCTAAATATTAGACTTTTTAAAATTTATTTTGTTTTTAACCTTATTTTACTTTAAAAGTTCAAAATATTGATTATAATCAGTACAATTTCGAAACAGATTTAAAATATAAGCTTTACAAATATTGCACATCAAATTTGGGGGCACTACAGTCGTAGGGGGACGGGGCACTTCCCAGTTTGCCCTTCCTTTAATCAAGATGTACTTTTGCAAAAAACGCAACCCTGCATTATAGCTGTCTAAATTGAGATGTCCGGTATTCGGGAGTATCCGTTGTGGAGGTTAATGGAGATTCTCGAATAGCGAACACCTCTATTTAACGAATACTTTTTTAATCAGCAGACATACATATTTGTATATTTTTACCTCAAAAAAGTAGACATCTCCAATTATCGGACAAATTCCGCGGTCCCGAAGTGTTCGCTATTAAGGGCTTTTAAGGTACATAGATAAATATATATATATATTTTATAATCTTGTCCTACTCTAAAAGTTCAAAATATTTATTATACTCGGTTGAATGTGGAAAAAGATTTAAAATATCAGATGTACGAAAATTGCAAAAATCCCACCCCCCACCCCCACCCCCCCCAAAAAAATTAAAATATAAAAAAATATATTGCCACATAGGCAATTTTACATATACATCACTTGATAATCACAACAGCCATTTAACTATGAATAATGAAAATAAATAAATAAATATTCTACTTTAATAACATTGGGGAAAAAATGACTTTGGTATTTTGTTAAATATATTTGCGTTTTTAAACTTGTCCTACTCTAAAAGTTCAAAACATTCATTATAATCAGTGCAAGATTTAAGATATCAGCTTTACAAAAATTCATGCAAAATCCCCCCCCCTCCCCCCCCCCAAAAAAAATGAAAATACTTATTTAAAAATTATGTTTTTAAAAAATTTATATTTCCACATGGACAAGTTTTTATGTAGATCAGAGGGTACTCACAAAAGCTATTCAACTCTCAATAAAAACAAATAAGTACATATTCTATATTAAAAACATGAGGAAAAAATAACTTATGATTTCCAAACTTCTTTCGTCTTAAATATATACAGTAACATCTGTCATTTTTGTATTTTTCGTATAAGTGCATATAAATAAAGTTACCACAATTTTAAATACGAAATCTAGTTAGAGGTTTTTACTTTTTCCCATTATAAATTTCAAATTACTTTTTTATTAAAAATAATAAAAAAATCAGTATTAGAGTTGATTGCAAATCAAATACATATGTATATTTTTACAGGCAGGTTCATATAATAGACCAGTCTCATTTACTTTATTTATCTTTTTTTAATCTGCGGTTTTATGCCAGGAAGTAAGAAAGCATTAGGTCATCTTTCAAAGTTTTTTTTTTTCTTTACTTCCTTGTGGCCGTCATTTACTGCGAGATAAAAATTATCCATTGAAAGATTGAAACTAAGAACTGACATTGAATATATAATTCGTAATAAAAAAGAACGTCATAAGTTTAAAAATATATACTTCTAGAATTAGTGGGGTTTTTTGCGAACAGATTCAAAACTAATTAAATTTCATGCAGGATTTTGTTTAGTACAATAAGTAAAATCATAAAATACACTAATTTTACTACTATAAAGAAACTTACTTGAGTTGCTGCAAGAGGTAAGAAATATTCCTCGATTTGAAATTTTAAAAACTACCACAACCACAGTGAGGGAGAAAGACTTTCATCAGTTTAAAAGGTAATCCCATAATACATCCGACTAGCCCTATTTAAAGAATGAGATGTTTCATCCTAAAAACAGGACCCGCCAGACAAAAGTTTCTTTTTTTTTGCCAGTTTCGACAGGACGAAGATGAATAACACAATATTATTGATATAAATTGATACGAGTTAACACTAAGCCCATTGCACACGCTTTGTAGAATTTCCGGGTGTAATCTTCAACCGCCGTCTACTTCTGTTCTGTGTCTATCCCGCCCTTGTATCGACGACAGCTTCTAAGAGACATTTGATGTCGAGCACACACGTCAGATGTATGTATTCAATAAATAAATACTCCAAGTTAATACGAATTAAAATCACAGTACTTCACATTTCGCAAAAAACGAATTAAAATACACGCGTACATAAAAACAAACTTTGTTTGAATTACAACGTATACCACTTCGAACGAAGACATCTAAAACGCATGCGCAACTGGGAGTGCTAGCGCCCCCTGGTGGTTATTGCGTCGGAAGAATCAAAACATCTTAAATTAAGACACGTTTAAAGCAATGAAGTGTCTTAAAATAAGACGTTTGCGGATATTTTAGACATTATTCTCAGTTCGTTTACACCATGGTCATAGTAAGACGCTTATGTATCTTAAATTAAGACATCTATAGTGTCTTAATTTTCAGATTAAGACACTTAAGTGTCTAAAATTCTTTTTCAGTCACATATGTGTCTAAATTTAAGACGCTTCTATTTGCAGTGATTGTAAGAAGTTAACTACTACGAGGTGCTTCTTCCAAATCAAAACATCAACTCTAATAAATACTGCTCGCAACTCGATGAACTAAAAGCAACGAATGCCAGGAAACGTCCCGAATTTGCAAAAAGTAGTCGTCCACAGTGACAATGTATTTTTGGCTGTCATAAACTATCTCCTCGTATTTGATTGAGCCGTTCTGCTCCAACCCCCCCCCCCACCCCTACTCTCCGGACATTGCTCCTCTCGACTACGATTTTTGATTCTTTCTCTAAAAAATTTCCTTCGCCAAAAAATTGACTCTTTGAGTATCACAAAAAATCTCCTCGATAACTATTTTGCCAGGTAATCACAAATGTTTTGGAAAGAAGGCATTATGAGGTATTCGAAGAGATGAAAGAAAATTGCTGAACAGAATGGCACGTATAAACTTCAATACAATTTATCTGTTTTTATGTGCGTTCGTAATTATATAAATATGTAGCACCTATAGTCATTGTCTGGTCCGTCTTATCTTTTGTCTGTCCGCAGATAACAGCGCAAAAACTACCCAACCGAGTGGTTTGAAATTTAATATATATAATCGTTGCAGAGTTTTTCGAGTCATTTCAAATTTTATAAAAATCGAACCAAAACTTTAAAAGATATTAATAAAAGTTTTATTCATTCTATTAAGTCCTTTCACAGGGTTCGTACGGATGCTGTAATTTCAGGACCAGAAAATTCTTCGATACCAGTATTTTCTTATAGATAATCTCTCCTGAAATAAGACGAAGTTTCGCGCGTTTGGGTATGATTTGTATTTTTATAAAACAATAGTGACATTCCGCCTAGAAAATAACGGTACCCGTATGAACCCTGTATCATACGTAATTAATTCAATGATATCCCGTGATAGGCAATGATTCTAACTTGCATTGTGATTATTCTATTAAATCCTTTCATACGTAATTAATTCAATGATATCCCATATATGTAATGATTCTAGGTTGTCATGGTGATGACGTCCTCTATAAGATGGAGTCCTATTATTTCCGTATTGCTGAATTTAATATATATAATAGTAATAAATTTTGCATTTATGCATTTTCGCATAACAGTACAACGGCTATAGCGCCAAGATCTAAACATTTATGAAACTAGTTATAGTACAAACGAACCTCATTTGGCACGTTTGGCGTAGAATTCCCGACTTGCTGAATTTTCGCATGGTTAATTTTTTCTAAAAAACGAAAGCAACTTTTGGAACAACCTAATACTTTGCGTGTAGGGCACGTAATCCTTGAAGTTGAGCACCATTAAGACTTAACAGAAAATTTCAGCTTATCTGATCATAGATTTTCTGCGATTAAATAAGGGGAATTTTTTTTATTTCAGCAAAAACTGTTTCACAAAAATTAAAGGAAGTATAATAGATTGTAGTCTCGACGAGGCTAAAACTTTCTGATTCAAGTGTTTGCAACCGGCGGGCCGCTTATCACGGCTACTTCCGAACAACATTAATCGAATTATTTAATCGCAGAATTTTTTCAATATGAATAAACTATAGACTCTGTGCAAGGAAAGAGTTCTGCGATTAAGTAAGGTGAAGATTACTATTTCAAAATGGCAGTAAGAAGAAGCCCTCCGGAAGGAAATCTCTTGTCTAACCCGACAATTGTCAGTGTGTCGAAAGATATTTGCATGACCGACCTACTTCTTCAACTTTTGATTACTAGAATTTCACACTATACGTTCCGGCAACTAACTTTTTATTCTATTCATACCGTTTTTTATGAATAATCTCTAACACAGACTTATACTAAAGCGTTTGCCATCGGTATCTATCGCAAAGAATTTTTTTGGTGCATTTTGGTACGATAGAGCATAAAGATAATCGCCGGCACTGGTCTGTAATCCAAAGGTCAATCAATAACTGTACTCCAATTCTAAACCCACCTCTATTTCTCCGAAGGATGTGGATTAATTTGCCCAAGGTTAACCCCTTAAGCTACGATTTACGTCTAACAGCTCCACGGTTTGGCAAATCCATTGCTACCACTAAAATTTAATAGAGATTTTCGCCTTGTTTAATCATGGAATTTCGACGATTAAATTTAACTATATTTATTGTGAAATTTTAGTGGTAAGAAGAATTTACATTTGGCTCGATCATCGTACGCGGGCTATGCCGGTCACTGTAGGTTAAGGGGTCAACAGCGTTTCAAACTAGAAAATTTAATTGACGAGTCCCTTATTTCTGGGTTCTGCGTGGAATTTATATCATTTCATTTCATTAAAAAAGAAAATCTTATACAAAATGCATTTACCGTATATACTCGTGTATATGCCGACCCTAACTTAGAGATGAATTACAGACTGAATACCAGTATTTAAAAACAGTTTTATTTGTCTTATCTAACTGCAGATAGCAGAATTTGCAAAGAAATTCTGATATTAAATAAGTTAAAGGTAACTAGATTAAAAAACTTGATTTCAACATATATTCTTTTCGAATTTAGGCGTCGGCTTATACACGAGTATATACGGTGACTTTGATCAAAATTTGTGATGTCATGTGTCCCGCGTAAATAAAGGCTCATTATGTTGTGGATACCTGCATTTTAAAGTAACTTTCTTCGCCGAATCTAATGGCATATTTATCTGCGATTCAACATTGCGAAATAAATTGTAAGAAATTACTGGTGTCCAGAGCCTTCACAACCCCGATTTACACATGGCAACCATGGAACTATTAATAAAAAGGGACTGACATATCATTAAAACAGTGAAGCTTCAACTGTAACCGCTTTCGCAAAGGTTGATTACCGCCGGTG
Organism: Maratus speciosus; assembly: GCA_963932465.1. Classification (NCBI taxonomy): domain Eukaryota; kingdom Metazoa; phylum Arthropoda; class Arachnida; order Araneae; family Salticidae; genus Maratus; species Maratus speciosus. The sequence continues at coordinate 216,805,510 of OZ010799.1, read as the reverse complement.
GAAAGTTCCACCAGTAAATTTATATAGAAATTTTCTTCATATTTAAACTCCTTATTAGTGGAAAAATTCAGACATAAATAATGTCAGAATTTTTACTGGTGGAAGTTTATATTGGCGGTAGTTAGGCTTTGCGTTTCCACCATATTGTGACAACCAGTAAAACATGCCGAATGCTTTACCAGTAAAAACAAATATACATTTTTACCATATTTGTGAGAAAATATTTCCATGTATAAGATGCTTAAATAGGAAAAAATTTTCTATTCAGTTTTACTGGTGGTATGTTTGCCTCGGCGGTAATCGGGAATTGTAGATCAGATTTTAAAAAAGAAGCCGCCATCTTGTGACAATCTGCACAGTTACTTCACTCGCAACTAGTAGACTGTACACTATATGTCTCCTCCTCTTTATTGATAACTCCATTCTGGCAACACTAGTCAAAATATGTTACATATTACTGAAAGTTAGTGGAACTTTGACACCAATGCTATTTTCCAACCATGACAGCTCGTTGATGTTTTTTTTTTTCCTTCTTTCTAGCCATGAGCCTGCCGCCCAATGGCAGTCAACAGCAATCACCCTATCTGCAAGAAGGCCCCTCATACCCAGGACCCAGACGTCCGAAGGTATGTGGGGCCTGTGGTGACAGGGCCAAGAGTTTTCATTTCGGCGGGATTTCCTGTGACAGTTGCAAGGCCTTCTTCAGGAGATCCGTCCAAAACGATGCTTACAAAAACTTCCACTGCCCTTACGAAGGAAAATGTGAAATCACCATTACCTCAAGGAAGTGCTGCCAGTACTGCAGATTCCAAAAGTGCCTGTCGATTGGTAAGCTACCTTTCTGTACTGTAACCTCTACCGTAGCACTCTTAGCCCTTTCACGGGCAAGGTACTTCTATTCACGAAAAGCTGAAATGAGGGAATGACACCAGTATTTATAATCAAATTTATTTCAGTGTAACCAAAAGCTTTTGCTAACGTGTTTAATAGACGGAAAGTTTTCATTCCAATATCCTTGTGCCAATTTGGCATTTAGGAATTAAAATTAAGAGGTCCAAAAGTGAACAACTGCCCTTGAAGGGGGTTAACTGTTTCAAGGGCAAGGTACTTCTATTCGCAAGATTTTGAAATGAGTGAATGACACCAGAATTTACGAGTAAATTTATTTCAAAATAAGTAAAATCATTTGTTCGCTCAATAAATTTGTGTACTCAATAAAAGGAAATTTTTCATTCACATTTTCTGATGCCAATGTGGCATTTAGGGACTAAAACTATGTGGTCCAAAAATGAACCACCGCCCTTAAAGGTGTTAGTACCAGTCCTCCGAGTTGACTGAAAAATAATCGTTGTCATGAATTCATTAAAGAGTGTTAAAAAAAAAAAAAAAATCCTCGCTCAACAACGCCAAACTTTCTGGCATATTTTCTTACGCAAAAGTCTGAGCCCGAAAAGTCTAGCAAGCATAATTATTACACTGATTTTTAATCGAATTTTCTTTTCAAGTTTCGATAAATACAGTTTTAGTTATACGCGATTATTGTCTCGCGACGTTAATTTTTCGCCTTTCGCGAAACGTCAGGGAAAGTTTGTTCATTCAGTTCAAAACATCAACTTTAGCAGCATTTTTGAAAGAGCCTTTACTAAAAAATGGAAAAAATGATTCAGTTACAAAGTTCTGAATCAGAAAGAACTAGTCGAATTTCATGTGCTTTCGAACAAAAATAAACTAAAAATTATGTCAGAAAATAGCCAGTTTGGATTTGAGATCAGACTTGAGCGTTTATACATCCCCTTGAATTTTCGTACTTTATTTTAGTACATTACCTTATTTTTTGCAATTAATTAATGAAAAGAATTTATTTTTGTCTAGAATAGTGTTACAACAATTCAAATAACAGTACATATGCTGAAGAAAATTATGCTTTGGCATTCGCCATTTTTGATTCAGTACGGTAGGCCTAGTATTCAGAGGTTTGTTCTTCTGCTTTACAGATTATGCTTTATGTCGCACAAATGTGCATTACGCATATTTGCCAACTTTTACATATTTGTGTTACCACATTTTCTAAATATTACTCACCTTAGATTTATTGAATCGAAGAATTTCTGTGCTTATTTAAGGCAGATTCAGAACAATTGATAACAAAAATGAGTCTACTTTTGCACTAATGGTTCGAATTTGCCAGTTTTGTTTGCTTTCTTAAAGTTTGTTTCTATTTTGCTTATAATTTGTGTCACAAGCAATTTGATATTAGTATTTTAATTGGTAGAATTAAGGTTTAACCTATTTGAATCATTGCCGCATGCATATATCCGTGCATTTCAGGATATATATATATTTTTTAATTAAGAAAATGTGATTTTAGGACTGATTTTATATCTGATTTTATACTTATTTAAATTTTGAATAGTAATTTTTTCCTAACTAGGGGGCTCTGCCCCCTACGAGCTACGCTCGCCAACCCCCGTTCAGGCACACCAAAATCCAAAAAGCACGCTAATTTGATCGGCTTTAAAAATATTGAATTAAAATTAAAAAAAAAAAACAGTAGCGATCTCTCTGCAAACGGGTTTCCAATCGTTTTCCTTGGATTGAACATTTTTAAGGCCAAATCTGCTGCTGTTAAGAGATACAATGGCTTTTTTCGTATTTAATTAAAAAAATTAGTTAAACTGGTACTTCTTAGTTATCCCGTCGACCAATTTCGCCAATTTATATAAATCGCCAAACCACTCGCCAAATTATACACATTGACATAATTTTTATTTTAAATTACGAAAGAACAAATAAATTAGTAAAACATTAATAAAAATACAAATAAAACGTCGAATTAATGGTTTTATTGACCATTATTGGCATTTAATCTTGCAATTAACTAATTAATGGCAACCATTATTGGCATTTAATCTTACAATTTGGCGACAGTAATTTGGTCGACGGGATAACTAAGAAGTACCGTTAAACATTTGAAATAAGCTAATGTAAAATGAATTAAGTAAACAGTGTCATTGTCTCTCGGTATTTTTTAACAGCGCTATAAGATAGTTCTTTTAAATAATTCATTTTAAATGTATAGTTTCAAATCTGACGTAATTTACACAAAAGTTTTATTTCTCTTATTAATATTCACGCGAAAATACTTTTGTTGTTAGAAGGAAATATTATTTGCGCTGTCTTCGAATTCACGATTGTAGTTGAAAAGATTATCTCAAAATATCTCGCGAAAATATATTTTTCAATTTAATTTGTTTTGCTATTTTTTTTTTTGCTATTTTAAATATGACGTAATTTCCTCAAATTACAAGTTTTAACGCATAATAATGATTTTTTTTTTTTTTTTTTTTTTAAGACTTCGTTTCTCTTTTTAAATTGAAGTGTAAATATGATTCGGCACAGGTGTCATTGGCGCAATTTTTTTCTGACGCCAATTTCATATACGCAACGGTTACTTAACTGGTGCTAAAGTGTCGTTATTTTGCTTGATATGGTAACCCGGATGTTGTTGTTTATGCTACTGATGTTTTCGCCAAATTGGCGTCGGAAAAAAATTGCGTCAAATTGGTATATGACACCTGTGCCTATGGTTCTTATGACGTAATTTTCCTGCTTTTAACATGTAATCATTTAATTATAATTTTAAAGTTTTTTTTCTGTTTGTAATAGTCACGTATAAATAAATTTTTAATTTGAAGTAAACATTATTGTTTGCGCTGTTTATACAACTGCCAACAGTTTAAATTAATAATATTTTCTAAAATTTGTAAAAAATATCTCTCGAAATGCTGAAAATTTGAATTTAAAATTGAAAGAAAACCTCAAAAAATGAGTCAAATAAGAAAAATAAATACAATCTGCAAACCGGGAACTTATAACGTATAAAATGATCTAAAAGTGATTAAATTCTCATGTATAGTTTTTGCTCCAATAAAACTTTTTTAAGGGAACGATTTTGTCCAACTTTAGCATTAAATATCTCTTAAAATAATTCTTCGATTTGAAAACTGACTGCATCAGCGTGTTTATCAAACATTTCTCTATAATACCACCGATTTTCATATTTTTGTATGCAACAGTTTTTTTAATATTAACGATGAAAGGCCATGCTTAAGCATTCAAATTGGATGTGGATCTACCAGGAATATCTACGCAGATGTTCATTGGTCCATTTCCAAATCGAAACTTTTTTTTATATATATAGAAGGATTTAATGACAGGCGATTTCGTTAATCTGATTTTATATCTGATTTTATATAGTTTTTAAAATTTTGAATAGTAATTTTTTCCTAATTTAATGACTGGCGATTTTGTCAATTTCATAAAGTAAAAGTTCTCTTTTCAATTTTATTTTCGCAATTAGATAAAATTAGCCTATGCTCCACATTTGAAGGACTGATCACAAGTGTACTTAGCATTAAATTTGTTTAGCACTTTTTACTTAGCACTCTTTTACTCAAAACATGTACTATAATTTTCAAACTTTTACTTATTTAACATTTTCAGGAGCATAGTAATTATTGTTACTAAAATATTGAAATTTTGACTTCCATCGGAATTTTGGATTAAATTGATTTGAAAATAAAATAACACATTCTTTACGAACAGTATAAGAACAATATTTCTTAAACGTCTTCTAGGTGTTATTCGGCTGTTTAGAATTGAAATAAAGAAATATAAATAACATATCATCGCTCTTTAACCCTTTAGCGGGCGGTGCCCACAATAAAAGACACCTAATTTTAAGAGTACTTGCACCGATAATATTTAATTATTTTTTTTCTTTTTTAAAGTCCAGAAAAATAAGAAAGTTTTCATTTGGGGTCATCCATATATGATGTCACACCTTTTTTCAATATTTTTTACCCCCCTCCCCCCCCTTTGTCACAAAGTGTCACACTTCACCCCCTCCCCTCTTGTCACATGTCACGCTATATTACATAAACATATACTTGCAGTTCAAAATCAAAGTACTATGTTATAGATCATATTTCAAATTTTATTTTGAAACTTTTAGCTATGTGTTTTAACGACATTTGTGAGTATAATAATAAAAATGATTCGCGTACTTATTTTGTATGAAATAAGATTAAGATTTACAACAAAAAACATAATTAATATACAATAGTAATAAAATATTAATATGAAAGAGTAATTGAAAACAGTAGTATTTTGAAATTTGAAATGGAATTTAATATATTTGGCTTTGAATGTTATCTTTACTGTATGAACACAAAATACTTTAATTTCAAAATAACTTTAAAATTTAACCTGCGGATTTTTAATGCTTTTATTTTAACCAAAATGTGTGATGTCACACTTCTTCTTACCCCCCTCTCACCCCCTTGTCACAAACTGTCACAATTTCAGAACCCCCTCCACCCCTCCAAGAGTGACATCATTTGTGGATGGCCCCTTTGCTACTAAATTCGTTAGTAAATTCCGGTGTCAGTCCATGATTTCATCATTTTACAAACCGAATTACTCCGCTACGGAAAGGGTTAAAGAGTTAATATTGAAGCCTTTATTATTAACTGTAGCTGCTAACCTGTATGATTTTCAGTTACCACTAAAATTTAATAGTAAATTTTGTAAACAATGTAACATACTTATAACTACTTTAAAGGTGACTCAAACATATAAAAATATTATTTAATTTCTTCCCTTTGAAAATGAACCCGTGTGTGTTCGAAAGATCTCAGAGTTGCATTAAATAATATTTTTATATGGTTGAGTCACCTTTTAAATAGTTATAAGTATGTTATATTGTTTATTAATAAGAAGGGGAAAATTTCCTTCACGACACTAGTGTTTAATACAGTGTTTTGACTCTATTGAATAAATTTTGTCTTAAATAATCAGTGAAATTTGCGATTAACCTACGATTTACTTTTAACAGCTCCACGGTTTGGCAAATCCATAGCTACCACTAAAATTTAATAGAGATTTTCGCCTTGCTTAATCATAGAATTTCGACGATTAAATTGAACTATATTTACTGTGAAATTTTAGTGGTAAGAAGAATTTACATTTGGTTCGATCATCGTACGCGGGCTATGCCCGTCATTGTAGGTAAAGGGGTTAACTAAGTAAAAAATTTCATTTAAATTTGAGTGGTAACAAGCAAGCGTAAAAATTAGCAGATGTGCACTGATCTACGCTGTGAAGTGGTGAATATATGAATCAAGTGAAATTTAACCTCTAATAAATAAATTCAGTTCTTGGTTGCCCATATACTAGAGATGGGCAACATCGTTCCTTTTAAGGAATCGTTCCAGCCGGAATCGTTCACCGAAAGGAACAAGTTCATTGGAGTCGTTCCTTTCGGAATCGTTCCGAAAAAAAGGAACGAATCCGAGAAAAAGGAACGATTCCGAGAAAAAAGGAACGATTCAGAGAAAAAAAAGAACGATATTGAAAAATAAAGGATTCCAAGGGGAAAAAAACACTTCCGAGATAAAGAGAACCACATGCAATCCATAATATTTTTTACTAATTTATTTTCTTATGTACCCATCCATTTTCTTAGGCATCCAGTCGCTTTAATTTTGTAATGTTTTGGACAGATGATTTTGTTTTTAAGAGTTCATTTCATTGATCAGCGAGTGCAATTAATTTGCAGTTATTTCTAACTTTATGATTTATGGTATAAAGCATAATTCCTCTTGGAAATTTAAGGGCGGTGCAAGGTCTATTCGATTTTCAGTGTAATCATTGGTTTCTCTTGAAAATATGTCGTCAAATGACCGTCCATTTATATTATTATTTTATATAGTGTGTCTTTACTCTCAACGATGTTCAGTGGCTAAGTCCTAAACCGTTAGTCATAGACCTATAGTTCCAGTTACAAAAATGTTTTAAATAAGGTAAAAAATTATTCTGAAAGTCGTTTGGATCAATAAAAATATTTCTAAAAAAGTTACGAAATTTAATTTTTTATACGGTCCTCCGCCCTATAAGAGATATTTAGTAAAAATTTCCTGTTCTCTTAAAAGAAAGACAAAAAAAGTCCCATTCATCTAACACTAAAATTCATGAAGTTATACGAAACTTTGAAATGCAAGACTTATGCCACTTTTCTGCATCCGAATACACATGGGTTTAGCCATGCTTCTAGGAGTCGTAAACAAAGTGCTTAAAGTATTTGAAGGATTTATTTCATGTGTAGCTGCGCTTTGAAAGAAATCGTATTACGACAGATTTTTGTAAGGATTTGAAGCTGTTTCTTTTCATGATTTTTTTAACAAAAACTATGCTATTTTAATAAGCTTTTATTTAACCTATTAACCGCCAAAACTATAAGTAGGAATTTTCAAATTTCTTGTTGAAAGTCGCTTGTCACCACAAATTCAGAAAGGTAATTTCCGCTTTATTAAAATATCAAAATTTCTGCCAATAAATAAGGCAATTTTTTTAATTGTAAAATAGTGGTGACAAAGTAATTAATGTAAGCATGAGCAATTATTTTGACCGTTGCGTGAACGCAACACCAGCGGGTAACGGGTTAACTTGAAACGATCGTATGTATGTCTTTCCAGTTCAAAATTTGTACTCGAAATTCAACTCACTTTAAAATATGCGATCGAGGTTAAATTTTACATATTGACGTAAATCAGATGACAATGTAATATTATTATGATTTTCAGTGCTTACCATTATGTACTTATTTTACAGGGTAACACAAAAAATTTCGGATAGATTACTGCCAACAAGTTTTCTAAAAAGTTTTAGATTAGATAACACAAGACTGCGATGGTTGTGTTTTTTTATTTTTAAAATTATGTATTTTTAAAATTATGATTTTTATGTATTTTTTAGCACTGAATCCGAAAATTATCTTCATTTTTAACCATCATGTCAGAATTTTTCGCAACTAGTAAATTTCAAAATAGTAAATTTCAAAATTGAAAAAATAGCTAATACTATAAAATAGAGTCGATGGTTGTATTTTTTAACTTTTACGACTGATTTGTATGTGCTTTTTAGCACTGAATGTAAAAATTACCTTCATATTTAACCATCATGTTAGACTTTTTTTGTAAATGGCAAATTTCAAAGTTACACTAGTATGTTGTGGCCATCACAAAACTTTCTTCTAAATAAATCACGTCAATTAAATCATTTAAATAGTAAAAGAAATTACATCAATTTAGAACCAATTCGTATCAAAGTATACCCGAATTTGAAGTTTGATGAAAATTCGTGCATTACTTATTGAGATAGAGCTGTAGGGGAAATTCTGAAAAATGCAGCATAGCAGCGCCACCTGTTGAGCGATTTGCACCAAAACACAAACAGCACTAATTCATATTAAGGTATACCGGAATCTGAAGTTTGATGAAAATCGGTGCATTAGTTCTGGAGCTAGAGCTATTGTGGAAATCACAAAAATGCAGCACAGCAGCGCCACATGTTGAGCGATTTACACGAAAGGTACAAAACATCAATTCATGTCAAGGACTAACAGAATCTGAAGTTTGATGAAAATCCGTGCATTAGTTCTGGAAATTGAGCTATTGTGGAAATCGTGAAAAATGCTGCATACCAGCGCCACCTATTGAGCGATTTACACCAAAACATAAACAGCACTAATTCATATCCAGTATACCTAAATCTGAAGCTTGTTGAAAACCCAAGCATTAGTTCTTCAGATAGAGCTATTGCGGAAATCTCAAAAAACGCAGCATAGCAGCGCCACCTGTTGAGTGATTTACACCACAAGAGGCAAAACGTCAATTCATGTCAAGCAGTAACTAAATCTGAAGTTTGATGAAAATCCGTGCATTATTTCTTGAGATTGAGCTATTACGAAAATCGTGTAAATGCTGCAAAATGCAGCATAGCAGCGCCATCTGTTGGGCGATTTGCACCAAAACTTTACCAGCACTAATTCATATCAAGGATTAACGGAATCTGAAGTTTTATAAAAATCCGTGCATTAGTTCTTGAGATAGAGCTTTTGCAGAAATCCTACAAAATGCTACATAGCAGCGCCACCTGCAGGGCGATTTACACCAAAAACTAATGAAGGTCATTTTCGGATTCAATAGTAAAAAATACATAAAAATCAATTATCAAAAGTTAAAGAAATAACAATCACATCTATTTTATACTATCAAAATCAGATTTCCGAAAATTTTTCACTTTTTAGCTTTCAAATTTACGATTTGCAAAAAATCTGTACTTTGTGATAAAACATGAAGGCCATTTTTGGATTCAGTGTGTAAAGAATCGAGGCTGTTGCTTTTCAACATTTTATTTAGCGAAAATTCTATTTTTTTTTTCCTGTTATATGTTTAGTACAAGCTGTATATTTTGCATTAATATTTCAGAATGATTATAGATTTCAAATTTATAATGCAATGTTAATTTTACTATCAACTATATTTTTTATATATCTGAAGATTATTTATATTTCTAGTAAATTTGTAAATGACCCCTATTTCGCGGCAAAAAATATGCTCCAAGTTGAAACAGCCATTACTTCGGTCAGTTTTAGTCGTAGAATAATAGGACTTTTATTTGTCTTACTTGTAAGTGTAATAGGAAAGTTTTACTAACTATAACTTGAAGGACCGGGAGATCGTATAAAAAATTAAATTTCATAATTTTTCAAGAAATGATTCTATAGACCCAAATCACTTTTTAAATACTTCTTTACCCCCATTTAAAACATTTTTGTAATTGGAACTATATGGCTATGACTAACGGTTTAGGAATTAGCTATTGGACATCGTTGAGAGTGGACATCCTGTATAGGAAATTTTATTATTGCTCTGATATTTGTCACCAGGGTCTAGGAATTTTTAGTCTCATAGATTCCTCTTCAAAATCTACCTCTAGGTAATCTTAATTTCATTTTTCATTCTGAATCTCATTTTTCATTTGGATGGCCCTACTGGTTTGGATATGTAACTAGTTAAAGCAGATTACATTTTTGTTCCAGTGTCCGTACTTTCAATAACTTTATGCCCTTTATCGTCTTTCTCCTCAGTTCCCTAACTTTACGCACACAGGATATTTCGCATAATTCATCAATATTATTATCACCGCCTTCAGGATCTGGTTCAGAAGTGAAACACCCTATTCTATAGCAATCATCTCGTAGTGCAATTCAGTGATATATATCAATTTTAATGCATTTGAAATAGCTTAATGTCATTAAAATGCGCTGCAAACGATTTTTTCCCGTTGACCATAATGTAACGAAATACTTTTGAGTGCCCCTGTAAATAAACTATTAATGCTACACTCTTCATATTGAATACCAAACATCCCATGGTAAACATCATTAACATATATCAATTGCATGGGAATCCGAGTATATTTACGGGAGTTAGGTATATTACACACTGAGACCACACAGCGACACAAAGCGCAACATGAAGTGCAAAAACCGGTCGAAACAAAGAACGAAGTTGTTGCAAACTTGTTTTAAACCAGTTTTTCTAGCGAATTCAAGCGACATGTCTTATGTGTCGCCTTAGTGTGTGACTAGCCTTAGAGCGTGAACAGACGGTCTGACGGACAGACAAACCGCATTCATAAACACTAACTTTATTGGAAAGAGTTAAAAAGTAAAGCACGTTTTTGCACACTGTCTTTCCTGAGTGACTGATGTATGTCTTGTCTTTTACCCTAACATCGCTATTTGTGAACTGCTGTTAACTACGTAGAATTTCAATAAACTTACAACTCTTTTTGAATCTCCAATTTCACGAGAACCTACCGGAATTCATGGAACACTTGTGTTACACGAAAGGGTAGAAGTTCCTTCAGATGATTTGTAAACAGATTCATTAGCAGGGCTATGGCTAGTGATATTTATAAGATAATATTATATGCATTAATATAATAATATATATATATATATATATATATATATATAGTAATATATATGATTTTATTCATATATAGTACATATTATCTCCGCCAAAAGATATAGTGATTCACTAAACTTCAAAGTTCTATTTCTTTAAATTTGAAATTTGCTAACATTTTAACTGAAAAACGGTTTATTGGTTTAATTAAATTAAACAAATTAAAAGTATGTCCATTATTATTACAGAGTGTAGTACTATATAAAGAACTATCCTTTTGACGATGTTTCGGCCGTTGAATGAAAGATATCTGTTGTAAACGTATTATAGATAATACCAACCTTAATTTTTTGAGAATTTAACTATTTTTTATTCGGAGTTAAACTTTTTATTGTCAAAACTATTTAAAACAGATAAAACATTTTGTTAAATTCGAACTTTTCAGAAAACTTTATGTAATTTAAGAAAAAAAAGAAAATAAATAAATAAATCTTCTAAGTGAAAAGAATAACAATAAGAAAGGAAAATACATAAAATTTAGTATCGTATTTGCAGTAAGTTTTACCTCAATAAAAACGGAAATTTGGTATTAGGCTTGAAACATTAAATTTAGTTTAGCATGAAGGGAGCCTCAATTTGCTCGAAATTAAACTCAGATATGTATTATCCATCACCACAGTAACAGGCATTAATCGTGGCATTGATTTCGGGATTTACGAGTATCAATAACGATCAAGAAATCTGAATTATTATAAGAAATTATTACGATAAACGATTTTTTTTGCTTTTATTTTACGTTGAATTAAAACAAAGTCACAGTTATTTAAATTCTAATTATTTAACAAGAAATAGAAGTAAAATAACAATTGAAAAAACTGTACAAAATCACAACGTGCATTCTTTGGAAACCAATAATTAAATTCGTATATTGTAAAACTTTTTAAATGCAATATTAACCTTCCGCATACCAGACCGGTGAAACAGACCCGATAGATACATTCAAATTGATTTTTCACATTTTAAAAAATGAAAATTTTGTAAATATGTGACTTTTTCTGGAATGTTCTACTCAAAAGAATAGAACATCCCAGAAAAAACCCATATTTACAGAAATTTCAGTTTTTAAAATAAATTAGAAATATCATTATAAATGTACCTGTCGGGGCCATTGAACCCCTCTGGTAGGCGGAGGGTTAACATAAATCTATTAAACCGAAACAAGCATAAAATATGCAGCTTTATAAATGTCGCAGTGTTGGAGAAAGTCCGATAATCTATATGTAGCACGTGATTTTTCTTTCCCGTTTTTATACTCAAAACGGCCATTAAGAGAGCGAACCGCGGTTAAATTATTTCAATCCCACCCACCACTATTACTGTTATCTTATTATTATTATTAGACATTATGCTTTTTGAAATATTCATTATCTTAAGAAAGAAAGAAACGTTTTACAAAAATTCCTTGTTCTAACAGATTTTACTCTATGTAATAAACCTCAATGTAGGTTGATTAAAACAACAATCTTAGGGAGTTTCGAGATTTTTTTAATCATCTTCTTCAGGAGAGAAAAACAAGACGCCAAACTGTGGAAATAAAGTGGCACTCGAGCGCTCGTAGCTGGTCATATATTTATTTTGACAAAGAGGATTCTCAAATTGAAATTATGTTTGAGGAAAAAACATGAAATAGTGAAATATGCATGAAAGTGCGTAACTCTATAATTATTAAAATAATTGAAAATCAGTTATTATTATTCTATTAAAATGCAATTTTTATGGCCTAGTGATATATTTCTTACATTATTCAAAACTGTTTCTAGTCAGATTAAAAAAAATATTTTTCACTAGTAATTAAACAAGCATTTTCTTTGTTTTTCTTAAGGCTGTTCTTAAGTGATCTGCTCAACAAGCGTAAAACGTTTTGACACATTTTTTAACGAAAAGATATAAAATTGGAATGTTTGACCATGGAAGCGATTTGGAATCGAACTGTGTTTTCCATCTTTTGATCAGTAAATTACCTATTGAGTTATAATCGATTTTGATCACGTTACAAACATGTTTTTCACCCATTTTGAGAAATTATGCCTCTTTCGCGCGAAAATTCGGTTCAAAACGCCCACTTTGACACTATTTTCTGAAAGGCCTATTGCGTTTGCAAAAAAACGGAAAAAACAGCTCGATTACATAGTTTCTGAACAACAACACCTGTTCGTTTCATGCATTTCCGAATAAAAATAAATTAAAACTTTTGTTACAAATTTATCCTTTTGGATTTGAGAACAGCCTTAAGAATTCATTTAGAAAAAATTCATTTCGTATGATACATTTACCAATTAGAAAATGTATTAGTGTATTAAAGTACACATGGTGTTCCATTACCCTCGGGGTCCAGGTACTCAATCGGTAAAGCACGTAAAGTTTCTGGGTTCGAATCCCATCTTGGGCACTTTTTCTCTCAGGTGTAAAAAATCCAATTCGTATAAAATATTTTTTTTAATTATTTCTTTCAGATTAATAAACATTACTATTTCATCTTCTTGTGCTAAATTAAACGCCCTACTCCGCCCCGCACTTCAATTTCTTTTTTCTTTCTTTCTTTACTTTTCTTTTTTTTTTCAGGAGGGGGGGGGGGGAGGTGGCACACACATTAGAAGGATATTTTGGCAATTAAGTCAGCTTTAATAGAATCAAAATCTGTTATTTTGAAATAAAATAGCGTATTTTAATTTATTAAAACTGGCCAGTCTGCAAGAAAAGAACCGATTCCCGAAGAATCGGTCCTTTTCGGAACGGTTCCTTGGATTCGGTCCTTTTTGGAACGGTTCCTCGGATTCGGTCCTTTTTGGAACGATTCCGAAATGGACCGACTCCGAGGAATCGGTCCTTTTCGGAACGACTCCGAGGAATCGGTCCTTTTCGGAGTCGGTACATTTTGGACCGATTCCGAGGAATCGTTCCGAAAAGGACCGATTCCGTGGAGTCGTTCCTTTTCGGAATCGTTCCAAAAAGGACCGATTCCGAGGAACCGTTCCAAAAAGGACCGAATCCGAGGAACCGTTCCAAAAAGGACCGAATTCGAGGAACCGTTCCAAAAAGGACCGAATCCGAGGAACCGTTCCAAAAAGGACCGAATCCGAGGAGTCGTTCCAAAAAGGACCGAATCCGAAAAGGACCGATTCCTTTTTACAGAATGGAATCGTTCCTTCAGTTTCACTGCCGGAATCGTTCCTTTGGAGTCGTTCCTCAACAAATGACACATCTCTATACTTAATGCTTCTATACAGTGGCGCTTCGTGATGGTCTTTAATTGGAGCACTAAATGCATGACAGCCAAATTTATTCCTTTCTTACTCCTATTCCTCAAAATAAATCATTTTGCAAATAAAGAATGTGCAAAATTGCATACAAGTAAACGATTAAACAAACAAAATATTTCTTTGAAAAAATAATGGTAACAAAAGAATAAATTTTTCAGATATGCATTTTGAGTTTTGAAAGAAGACAGTCATGAGCCGCAAATACTTCTATACTTTAACCTCCCCTTATATTAGGGGTACCGGCAAATTCTGTCGCATAATGTTCTTTCACACCTACTTTTTTAAAGTTCAGATTTCTTCATTGGTACCACTTTTTTGAAATGGTAAAATTCCTATTGCTTTAACCTTAATGTGAAATGTGAAAATTACGGGAATTTTACCATTTCAAAAATGTGGTGCTAATGAAGAAATCAGAACTTTAAAAAAGTAGGCGTGAAAGAACATTATGCGACAGAATTTCCCGTTACCCCTAATAAGGTTAGTTGGGGTAACTGGACCCACGAAGTAACTGGTCCATACGCTATTTTATAAAAAATTGTTTATGATTTTTAAGTTTTAGCTTTTGTGAACAATGCACCTTAATCTCTACTTCCTAAAACAACGTGTGTCAACTCAATCATAACTCTCACTTTGCTGTGATAGGTTGTCAAAAATTTACGTTTCTTTTTTAAAAAACAACATCAATCTGGTTGAACTTCCTCGGCTTTTTATTAAAATACTGTAAGTACTTTTATTAAACAATCTCCCTTTTTAAAGATTAGCCGTATAATTACATTAATATTATTAGGTATTTATGCATATTTACTTCATGTTTCAAATGTAAGCCCGGTGTCCCAGTTACCCCATAATTTTTTCAAGAATGGTGTAACTGGGACATGTGTCCGTAGTAACTGGACCATTCTGCATCCAGTTACCCCATAAGTTATAAATAATTTTTTTGAGTTTCTCTAACAGCGGGAAATAAATTTCTCCATTTTTTTTGCTCACAATAAAGAAAATTATAGAATACCTTATTAAAATTACGTAATAAAATTAAAAAAACCATATTGGGTGGTATCAAACCAAATTTCTTGACCCCTTGAGAGGTGATGATACCTTTATGGTATCACATAATTTTAATCCCTAATTGCCCCATTGGCACCGGAATTTTATAACGAAAATTTCACCTTTATTAAGTACGCGAAAATATACTTTTACTTGTTTATAAATAGATTCTCTTGTATATACTGGTGTCATTAAATTATTTCAACGTTTTACGAATGCAAGTACCTTGCCCCTGAAACTGAGATAGCCAAAATTTGAAATTATACGATACTACAGGTATCGCATTCCATAGGGAAACTTTTATTTTCCTACCACTATTTTGAAAATAATATATTCATCGCACTTTTCTTTAGTATATACTAAATAAAATGATCATGAAGGTAACTCATTAAGGGTTCTGGTAGGAACAATAAAAATTTCCGATATAATGCGACTCCTGGATACAGATAAAATACTTAACCCTGGAACTACCGGAAATTTTACTCAAGTTTTATAAAAACATTCTACACCAGAATTTTTACTTAAAACTATTTAATTTGTTTATTTAACTTATTATTGTCTGATTTATACATTTAGTTTGTTTTGAAGAAATTTCTGGTTTGAATAAATATTTTGAATGTACATGTCGGGTCCAATGGACCCGTCTGGTAGACGGAAGGTTAAGTACTTACGTAGCCGTTTGTTCATAGATTTACCTTGCTATTGTTTTCCGTAGAATACCCGTACGACTTTTATACTTATTACCTATACTAAAGTACATAAGTACATACTTAATTTTTATGGTTTTTGATATAAATATAACTAATATTTTCACTTTTAGTACTTTTTTTAGACACATTGACAGCAAAGGTTTCCCTTACAACGTTCTTTAGTTGATATACACTGCTCAAAATAATTAAAGGATATTGCAGTTTTAGGTGGATTTTGTATCTGGTAAACTGTTTAGCTGATTGATACTTGGTCGACAGACATAGTAGGTTATATGAGAATAAATTACACATGTTTGGCAGAAAAAAATGCATTTTATTGCGCATTTGTGTAATAAAGGAAAAAAACACAATTTGTGCATATGAGAAAAAAAGAATAACAAAAGGTGTTTTCTTCAAAGAAAATCATTTTCAGTAGGGGGTATGGTTTCCACGGACGGCCAGCAACGTTGAACACCTTTGAGGCATGGACTCAATGAGGCTATTAATGACGAGTTGGGGTATTCTGCCCCACTCTTCCAGAAGAGCTCTTTCCAGTTCTTGGAGAGTTTGTGGGGGTTGTTGGCGGCAAGAAACTCGTCTTCCTAGAGCGTCCCAAACGTGCTCGATTGGATTCATGTCTGGAGAACACGCTGGCCATTCCATTCGAACGATTCCTTCCTCGAAAAGGAAATCCTCCACCAGGTTTGCACGATGTGGCCTGCAGTTATCGTCCATTAAAATGAAATTATCTCCGATTGCTGCAGCGTAAGGGACTACAATAGGTCTGAGAATCTCATCCGTATATCGGCGACCAGTCAAAGCTCCATCTCGAATGATGTAGAGGTCAGTGCGCCCGTCAATGGAGATGCCACCATACACCAACACTCCTCCACCGCCAAATCTGATACTTTCGTGCACGAACGCAGGATTATTCCTACTGCCACGGTCCCTCCAGATGAAAATACGCCTATTATCCGGATGCACAGAAAAACGGGACTCGTCAGAAAACAGAATATTGCTCCATTCATTTCTCCTCCAGTTGACATGCTCGGTTGCCCACTCCCTGCGGTCGTCTTGATGTTAATCTAACACATACCATCGGTCGGCGAGCATACAGACCTACAGCATGGAGCCGGTTTCGGACAGTCTGAGTTGAAATCGTGGTGCCTGTAGCCGAGCGAAGGTGTTGTTGGAGAAGAGTAGCTTTCATGGTTCGGTGTCTCCGAGCTGTTAACGCTAAATACCCTTCATTGGGCGTTGTTGCCCGTCTACGACCTTGCCCTGGCCTTCGGCCTGCACATCCACTCTCCAAAAAACGGTTCCAGATCCTGGAAATGACACTTTGTGACACTCCAATGACTTGCGCTACTTCGGCTTGAGTTTGGCCCCCTTCTACCCTACCAACAATTCTCAAAGCTTCAGAATCTGTCAAATGACCTCGCTGAGACATCGTACTCATCGAAACAAAGCAATCACTGAATGCCGATCATACTTGTCTTCATTCTCTTTTATCCAGTTGAAAGTCAAATTTCATTCGCTGCCGCTGAAGCGATGTTTTTGACGTCGAACTCTAAATTTGCATACTCCACAGTTTGAAAACCAGAAAAATTTGCATTTGTGATTCTCTTCTATTTTCGGCAAAAAAAATTTCGTTTATATCTTCATTTTATATAAAAGTTCAAATATCCTTTAATTGTTTTGAGCAGTGTATAATTTACATGATCTGCCTGGTTTTTTTTTTTTTTTTGAAGTTGTTTATACTTTTTCAAATAGGACCTTATATCGTATATAAAAAAAATAAACGGGTGTGGAACATAGACTCTCCTGATCCATTTACCACATTTTTATGGGGCAATTGGACCCATGAAGAAAGAAAGATGAAATATGCATACTTTTATGTTTTTAAACATTAAAATGTAATTTTTAGCTTTTCTGTCTGATAGAGGGAACCTAACTGAACACATTTACAGAAGTTCAGACTTTAATTCAAATGAACATTGGCTTTTTGAAGCTGAATTGTCAGAAGTTCCAGAATCACATTGTAAAATCATGGCTCAGCTGCCCCAACTAACCTTACAATCACAGAAGTTTGTTATTAAATAAAACAAAGAATTGTTCTTCAGAATTTGTGGTATCTAACCCAAAATATGAGTATAAAAAATAATACTTTAAAAATAGAATTTCATACAATGTAGCGTAAAACAGGCTGAAAATTTCTATTGGAAAATTCTGATATACATTTTGAATAAATAAACGCTCTAAACTGAAAGCATTTCCGTTCAACAATATATTACAGTTTTAAGTACTCGTTGGAATTCCCAAGGAGTGTGATATTTTAATGCTAAGAAAATTTCAATTTGATTTTTTAAACACATAATTAGTAATTAGCTCGTTTATTTTTAGAATTTCCCGTGCTTAACAGTGTTGCTACTTTGAGGGGCTTTCGAGTTGACATCAACTTCAGTCCCAGTCTGTACATGATTGTCTTATAATTAATGAGACATCGGGGCATAAAAGTGTGACTGTAGTACCGGATGAGCTAAAAGTTCGTTAAAACTTTAAAAACTCATAAAAAAAGAAATTACGATAAAGGAGTGCGGTTTGCAAGAAAGGGCTCCCAAGGTAGTCGGGTTTGTTTTAGCAACAACAACAAAAAAAAATAGTTAAAAAAATCACATGTAGAGATCGCTGACGACCCGAAATACAATGAACAGGACAACAATAAGCTCCATTCATTTTTTCTTCCAATAACAAATGTTCAACATGACCTCCAGAACATTCTAAGACGCAACCAGTGTGTGTTGTAGTACCTATTCATTGTGTTTCGGATCGTCAGCGCCCTCTAATGTCATTTTTTAACATTTTTTTCTACTAAAAAAATCCGACTACCTCGTGAGCTTTTTTATGCAAACCCCACTCTTTTTATCATAATTTCTTCCTTTTGTATGAGTTTTTAAAGTTTTAACGAACTTTTGGCTCATCCAGTATATAAACTATATAATAAGTTTTCTTTTTAAAATAAAAGTTAAATATTAAATAATTACTTTTTAAAAGAGTCGGTAGTAAAGTGAGATAATAGTGTAATTAAAATTACAAGTTTAAAAAATGGAAAAAAAGGTAAAGTAACTTAAAAAGTTTAATATAAAAAAGTTATTTATTTAAGCATAGTTAAGAAAAAGAAAAACTTCGAACAAAGCTAGTAGGGGCAGGTCGGTCAAGGAGTGAGAGATGTTATGTCACAGGTGTAATAAAAGGCACTTTTCAGAGTTATTATTATTGTTATTATTTTGTTACATAGTAAAAGTATAATCATAAAAAATTTCTCAAAAATTTTCTGGTACAGATGTGCGAACCCCGTTTATCCCTTTAAGACCTGAAGAGATTTCCTAGAAATTAAAAGTCTTGGTTTTTAACCCTAATTAATAGGATTATATTTGATTGAAAAAAAATATATTGTAAAACAATTCCGATGTCAGGTTACGTCAAGGGAGAATCCACAGGTGCCGGCTCGGCACAGAAAAAAGAGGCACCGAAAAATCACAGAAAAAGAGGAAACTGTTTTTTCTTTTTCCTTAGGATCACCTACACAATTGTGTAGGCCTGGTCTTAAAGGGATATTAACCTAATTATGCCTAGCGTCCCATTTTTGGGACGTTTCAAATTTTAATGAATTTGTATAATTTTCTTCTCCTTTATAACATGAAAATTGCATGAAATCATTATTTATAAATGTCTTTATCTATAACCGAGAGATGACAGCACAAGGTGGATATTTATTTGCTTAAATTAAGGGTTTTTTCGGTGTTTATAGATTTTAATTTTTCAAGAGGGCGAAATGTAAAAAGTAAGTTTATTTGTATTTTTTCTATCATGGACCCAAAATCGGAAGTTATAATCTTAGCTTGTGGACTTTTTTGAAATACGTATTTTTTTTAAATTGCGAAATTAAATGTTCAAGCCTATTTTTTATGCATTTTTGTAATGTACAAAATATAGGGTTCTAGGCACAAATGGGCACATATTTTTGTTAGAAATTTACGAGACAGTTATTTATGCAATCTCCTTTTGAAGATATTTATGAAATAAAATGTTATTAAGTCTGCAATACGATTATTCTTATTTTATTATTAATAGTAGTTATAACGTTATTAGTCTCTGCAAATAAATAAATATATATTTTTTTGTAGTTCATTAAAATACTAATTATAGTACATAATATACAATTTAAAAACATTTTAAATATAAATATAGGCAAAATATATAATTATGCATATTAATCTACTAGAAATACACATATTTAGTTCTTTTACATTTTATCAAATAAATACAAAAAAAATTAAGCTTAATTTTTTTTAGTATTTTTCCAGTTCATTTTGCTACATTTTAAAGTGATTTTACCAAAAAAAATTAAGAAAACAAAAATTCAGGCACAAATGGGTTAATATTTTCCCCCTTTCTTATCTTAAAATTCCCTTTAATGTGTAGCAAAACTAATTTTGAAAGTTTTCATATGAGTAACTGTAATATAAATATTACTTTTGCAGGAATGGAGACCGGATGGGTCATGACTGAAGAAGAACGCTTGCAACTTGTGAAAAACCGAATGGAACGGAAACAGCGACAAGGGACGCTGGATTCGCCGCAGTTCCAGGAATCTAGCAAAAAACCGCACCGAACGATCTCATTTTCAGACTATGAACCAGATATTAACGATTTGCCAAAGTACCTTACCTCGGAAGACATTCAGACTATAGAAATGCTTGTCAACGCCTATGAAATTAGTTACTATGAAGTGCCTTTCAGTGAAAACCTTCAATTTTCATCTGGTTCTTCCTTGGGAAGAAGCAGGACAGAAATACTAGATATGTTTTTCACTGCTGTTAAACAGTTCACTAATTTTTCTCAAAAACTCAGTGCTTTTCGAATGATCCAACAGCATGACCAAGAAATTCTGCTTAGAACGGGCGTTCTTGAGTTATGCTTTGTTAGAGGCGCATACGTGTATGATGAAAAACTTGCTCGGTGGCCTCATACAGGTAAACCTTTATACAGAGATTCGCCTGCCTTAGATGCAGAAGACATAAAAAAGTTGGTCTCTGCCGAACTCTTTGAGAAGCACATGCAGTTCATTCGAAGTATCAAAGAACTTCATCCTGATGAAGCCACAACGATGCTTTTGTTGGTTATAATTTTACTTTCTCCTGATAGACCGGGATTGAGGAACGAACACTTAGTTGCCGAAGAGCAGGAGAAGTTTTACATATTAATGAAAAAATATATGAGCTGGCGATATGGTGAAGAAAATACAGTAATATTATATCCTAAACTTTTACTAAGGCTCCCAGACTTAAGAGAATTAAATGACTATCATACTGACTATAATTTAAGACTTGGTTCTGATGAGATGCAGCAAATTCAGCAGAAGCTGTCATCTTTAAAAATAGATTCCTGTTTTCAAAAATCCGACGCTTCTGCAAGCACTAGTACTAGTTCTTTTCAAAGAGGACCATCAATCCCGGGAACTAGTAGTGCAAGTTATGATGCACCTTCTCGTGTTCCTTGGAGTCTAAGGAGAGATTTACTAAGGGCACCTTCGTCTCCCTTCTCCCAAGAGGAGGAGTCAAGTTCTAGTGAAAGTTCCGAACGCATGGTTTCTTATAGAAGCTAGATATTATCATATTATAGGTATACAGAGTGTCTGGAAATTGTGATAAGCTGCCATATATATCGAATTAATGATCCAAGATATTTATTTAAAACATAATGGAAATTTTTCGAAAGATATTTAAAATAATTAAATTTCACAAAATATAACGTAATATACCTGGAGTCCATAATTAAACGACCCTACTTTAAAGTTGTCTGCAGACAAAACTATTGTTCATAATGTTGTGAAATTTTGGGAAAGGCATAATAAAGGGGTGGGAATTTGTTTAAGATAAAAATATATAAATAAAAATAGTTTAAAATTTCGCCACTAGAGGGCGATTTTTAATAAATTACATATTTAGCATTTAGATAGTTTAGAAATTTTATTTACAGGATGTTCATAATTAATCGACCCTATTTTAAAGCTGTTTACAGACGAAACTGTTGTTCAGAATGTTGTGAAATTTTTTGGAGGACATAATAAAAGTATGGGAATATGTGTGATCGAAAAAAAAAATTAGGAAGCCATTTTTTAATGAATTACACATTAAGCATACATTTGAGATAGTTTAACAAATTTTGTTATAACCAAAAATGTTATAACCACTGCATGACTTTCATCATTTTCAGATACCATCTGGAATTGTAAGATAGCATGTCCCACAGTTGACCGCAGTATGTTCAGGGAAAAGCTAGGGAAATGTCGTGAAAAGCTGTCTTTAGAGTAAGGTTAAGTTAATAAATAAAATTTTTAAACTATCGTAATGTTAAATGTGTAATTTATTAACCCCTTAACCTACGGTTTGGCAAATCCATTGCTACCATTAAAATTTAATAGAGATTTTCGCTTTGTTTAATCATAAAATTTTGACGATTAAATTAAACTATATTTACTGTGAAATTTTAGTGGTAAGAAGAATTTACATTTGCCTCGATCATCGTACGCGGGCTATGCCCGTCATCGTAGGTTAAGGGGTTAAAAAACGCCCTCTGGTGACAAAATTTTGAATTACTTTTATTTACATTTTTTTTAGCTTAAACAGATTCCGATCCCTTTATTATGTCTTTCACAAAATTTCCCAACTTTATGAATAATAGTTTTGCTGTAGACAACTTTAAAGTAGGGTTGTTTAATTATGGGCACCCTGTAGTATACAGGGATGAGAGCGTCCCGCCACAAATGGTTGATTTTCACCACTAAATTTTAATAGTATTCTTTGCTTTATTTAATCTCGGAAATTCTGTTATTAAATAAGGCGAGAAATACTATTAAAATTTAGTGATGGCACTCGGTCATTTGTGTCGGAGGCCTCTCATACCTGTATATAGTATACTTTTATGTTAATATTTAATATATATATATATATATGTATTCCAAGTTTATCAATCAATTTATGAATGTGATGTGATTATTATTTTGCGAATTGTTAAATATGGATAATATATTATTAAATCTCATACGCAGAACTGCCAAGTCTCCGGCTTTATGAATATCAGAATTTTAGTATACAAAAAAATTGTTTTATTTAATATGAGAATTCTGCGGTTTAAAACGACAACATTTTCTGTAGAAAAATTATGGTATGCAAAAAGACGTAAACATGGCTACAGGTCTGCCACAATCGACTATTTTTCTATTCTATTCGAACCACTATTAAAAAAAATATAAATTTTGTGGTATATTTCGCGTGCAAATATTGTCAAACTGCATGTAAAAGATTTTTGTTTTGCGAAAGTGGTGAGAGGTAGAATTAAAAAATAGATTCTTGTGGTAGCCCTGATGGCAACTCTGCTGATATATTTTGTAAACGAGTTCCAAATATACTAGTGGCATTAATATAAAAAAACAATGTAATGAAAATAATTTAATTTCGTAAAGTATAACGTAATATTTATTTTTACATTAAAATTTTAAAAAGCTATTTCCATATTTATCAATCAAATTATGGATATAATTGTATTGTTACGTAAGGAAGATTGTTAAATATAGATATTTTTCTATTACATATCACAAGTTTCATAAAAGAAGATAAATTCCATGTATACTAATGGCATAATTAATTAAAGAATCTCACTAAAAGAAAATTATAATTTTCGGTCATTAAGGGGACCTTCTACATTAGGAGACAAAAAAAAGCACTTTTTTATGTTTTTTTTTTTTTTGTAAGAAAACTGCATGTTGGATCTTTTTAAAATTTTAAAAGTTTATTGTACATATCTTAAGGTATACACAAGAATTCCTTCATTAGATTTTGTTGCTTCTACTCTAAGTTATAAACAAATATGGTCAACTGCTTTGGAAAATTTCGTCTGGACGGTGGGCATGATAGCGCCTTGTAGAATTATCTGAAACGCAAAAATATTTTTTTTTTCGTAAACTTCATGAGTATAGCTTCTAGGTAAATTAAAGGAACCCTTGATAAATTTATTTTAAAAAGTTATGTAATGGCTGATTAATTTTTTTTTTATTCGTTCTTTTTTTTAAAATAATTTTAATGAAAGCTTTAATTCGTATCGAAGGCAATTAAATAATCTTTCATAAAAAAAAAAAAAAATCAAGATGATCCATTCAGAAGCTTTTTTTTTTTTTCTTAATCTTGCCAACCGTGTCAAAAAATGTGGTTGAACATATTTGTTTATAACTTAGAGTAGAAGCAACAAAATCTAATAAAGAAATTCTTGTGTATACCTTAAGATATGTACAATAAACTGTTACAATTTTTTAAAAAATCCATCCTGCAGTTTTCTTACAAAAAAAATCATAAATAGTGCTTTTTTTTTGTCTCCTAATGTACAGAGTCCCCTTAAAACTTTATAAATAACAATGCACTGTACCTGAAATTATTTTTAGTACATAAATATTAAAGCTATAGATGGTCACCATGAGCCGAAATAGTGCAGTTCCTTCAAATAAATATGCATGAAATGTGTTCCCTAATTCAATTGCATATATTATCAATATCATATACTACTTTAGCGCTGAAGGTTTTAGTATAACAGATAATTAAATTCTTGAATAATACTGATTTATTTATTTTTTCAACATTTTGTATGAAACCGTATTATGTTTTGTTATAAATATAAAATTCTATATGTTTACGAAAATGATTTTTTGTAATAAGTAAAGTTGTAAAAAAGTCTTTTTTCTATGATATTAATGTAAATTTCACGAAAATCGCTGAAAATAATTATAGTATAGCCTCGATTATCCGATATTTATCTGGCTTTAAAGTGTTTGGATAACTGATAATTTCTTAGATAGTGAATAACTGAAGGAAATGGATTATTAGAATATATGTATATTTTGGATAATGACATATTTCATGTACTTGAAAAAATGAAACGAAATATAAATATTCAAAAACAAAGCTCAAATTTACACAACACTAAAAGAAAAAATCCTATTTCGCCAACATGTCTTAAAAAATAAAATCTTCTTCACCTTCTTCTTTTTTTTATTTTTTGTTTTGACTGAATTGTTATCCCTGTGAAAAAGATTGAATATTGTACACTGAAAATTTTTAAACATTTCTTGAATTAAAGAAATTATTCATTATGTTTGTCTTTGACTGTCATCCGATAAGTTAACGTCGTGTTCATAATATTTAACCCCACGTTCGATAAGTGTAATCTACTTTTTTTTAAATTCAGATTGTTTTATTGCCTTTTTTGAGTTAGAAATATATTACCTTATTTAATTGCAGATAAAATGATGCGAGAATAAAATTAATTACACTATTTAAACACTTGGGGACGAGCGACCGGTATTCGTGGCATGTAAGTTGCTCAGAATCGATGGTTATTCTCACCAGTAAAATTGTATGGTAATTTTTGCCTTATTTAATCCGAGCATTTTCCCGATTTAATTAGGCAAAAATTTCTCTTTTAAAAATCCTGTGACTAAAGATTAAAAATTCTGTAAAAGACGCTCGTCTTGAAGAGGTTAAAACATGAAAGTAAAAATCATGTGCCAAGCATAGATTATGAAACACATTCACAATGATGATACATAACTGCACCGTTTAATAAGATAAAATATTATGTCTAATTCAACCATATGGAAGCGCATAACATATTTTAAAACCCAATTTCAGCTGTTCCCATCTATAATCCGGATATTATCCGAATTCTTTGATCAGCCCTGTATATATTGTGTTGTCCTATTGTATAGTAATCCTCTTGTAATGGTATTCAGTTATTTATATCAATTTCAATGCATTTGAAAGAACGCAATGTCATTAAAATACACTGCAACGAAACCCATTGACTATAATGTGACGGAATTCTTTTGAATGACCCTGCATAAATACTTTTCAAATATGTTGGAAAGTGCTAAAAAAACTGGTGGTAATCAAACAATCTGAATAAAAAAAGTAATCTACACAATCCGCGAAAGTCCCGGGCACAAGAATAAGTGTTTACACATTTACCGTGAATAAAACTTTTTATCATTTGTCCCCAGTTTTAGTACCGAACGAACTGTAAAAGACTCCAAATAACAGCATTACTTTACCTCTGTGAAAAAAAAATTAAAATAGAAATAACTATGGTAGCTAACACATTACAGACGGTATGTTTTTGTGAAATCTAGAATTTTAAAAAGTAGAAATCCCCCCTCTTCTGATAGTCTTTTGTAAATTTCAGTGTTGTATTTGTTACAGCATGGAGAATTTTTTTTTTTAAATTCTTATAGGACTTACGGACTGTATAAAACCTTATAATCTGTAACTTTTTGAAAATTAATGGGAAGAATATATCATCGACATAATCTTAATTCCTATCTCACACGAGCACCTTCGCAATTTGTAACTCCTATGATTTTCCAATTGGTAAGATATTAAACTTTTGCGACCGAAGTACTCCTCACAGGCACAGGCACCGTTCCTTGAACAGTAGGCCTAAGCGATGACACAGAAATGGCTGTTGTTGAAGGCGGATTTTTTTTAACGTACGTAATTTACCCTACATTTAGACACCAGTATTTTATAGAATATTTCTTTGTTTTGTTTAATCTCAGAAAATTAAAGCATAAAAAACTTAAAAAAAATTATTGGTATCAAAATTCAAGGGACCGTACATTCACTGAAAAAAAAAATCCGCCTTCGGCAGCCGCCATGTTTGCATCAGCGCTCAGGCCTAGTATTTAGGGAGCGATGGCACAGACATCTCTTACACGAATTTATTCGTCTGGCATCACTTTTGTTTAAGAAACATTTTTATTTGCACTTTTGGCAACAAGTGCAAGAGCAATTTAATATAAAATGTTTATATATACATATATATAACTATAGAATCATGTATACAACCTTAAGTAGGTACGGGACACAAAAACTTCAAATTTTCTAAAAACTTTTATTTCATTAAAAATTTTCTCAGTTTTTTTTCACCTTAAAATGACGTATAAAATATGTTTCTATCTTAATTAGAATAGGAAATATTAATTTTTTTCGTTTTGGTTTGTTTTCAAAATCTAGCTTTCAAGCAATGGTTGTCGTGAGAACGACCTCTTGTGAAAATGCTTTTTTCTTCATGATGGATTTTTTCACCATTTCTCGAATTTAAATTGTTATAAGTCCAGAACTGTTAAAGATAAACGGTTCAAATTCGGAACATGTATTTTTTTTAAATTGGTTTACTTTAATTTTGATTCAGCAAATTTGAAAAAAAAAATTACTTTTGAAAATATGATTTTTTTTTAAATTACATCATTTTTTTAAATTTTTATTTAAATTAATATTTTTAAAAACGTTGAATCAAAATTAAAACTTATATATTTCTGTTTATTTAAATGAAAACAAATTTAAATACTACGAATAATATTTTGAGTTATAACGATTTTAAATTACCCCACTTTTTTAATAAATGTTAAATTTGAAAAAAATTTTAAAAAAATTTTGAGAAGTTTTATCATGTGATTTTGTTTACAAATGATATGTTTAACCATCACAAAAATTTTGAATATTTTAACTCAATAAATAAAAATTATTTTAAAATGTGTCCCGGACCCGACACTCGACTGCAAGCGTTTTACAATCTTTTCGGACATCCAGCATAGACCAGAGCTGCATTTCCATATAAAATCTTTTTACACTTTATTTGCCAAAATGTTGCATGACGTCAATTTCAGCATATAGAAAGTCGGTGTAACGACGTGCTCTTGCTCCCACGTGAATATATTCAATAACTTTTGGAATCCATTTCCGCAATAATAATAAATTATATTATCTCTGGAAACCAATGTAACGTAATATCAGATACTCGAGGCTGTACTTATAAATCAAGCGTTTATCTGAAAAGTTTATATCCATCTGCCATCGCCAGATACTCTGTACGTAATTCTTGTAACGTGTTTTGTTATGTGTCTCGTTGATTGGGGTTTCATTGCTGTGTTATTTTATTTGGCAGCTATAAATATTTATAATTGAAAGCGCTATTTCATGTGATAAATTGGGAAAACAAAGAAAAGCTATCTGATTTTGCGAGCAATTTTAATTAAGAAAAGAAATTATCTGAATCTTGAAATGCTTTTATTGTGATAAGTAGAACAATGCACGCACAAGAATTACAGGGATAAATTATTTAAATGAAGAATTTTTATTGTGGTGTTGTGTTTAACTTTTTATCCTAGCAGAGTGCCTTATGTTTTACACGTTCGTTACCAGTGCCACATATATGTCACACTCAGAATTTTTCATAATCTTCCACATATGCCACTGATTACTGATTTTGAATACCACTATTTCTCAATAATAATATTAACTTTATTTATTCGAGGAATTTCGGCAATTACATAAGACGAATATTAAAAAATAAAAATAGTGGTATTCATAATCCGGAATCCATGACAGCTATGATTGTCACAAATATGTGACACCTCGATTTCCACCGTCATATACAAAGGGCATATTTCTTAAATTAGCTCAAGATAAATGATTGTACCAGTTTAAGTAAAATATAGATTTATTAATTTACAAAACAGTAAAATACCCGTAAGAGAATGTTGCGAGTATGGTACTTTTTTTATTCAAATTGCTTCATTGCTACCGTTTTTTAAAAAAATAGTATAATTTGCCTTATTTAATATTTCATTATAAAAGGCTAATATAATTGAAGCAAAGGCAACATATAAAATATAAGTGGATATATAATAACTATAATATATAATAATATAACTCAAGCAATCAAGCAATCCGAAAAAAAAGTAGCAGACTGCCAACACTGATGTAAAATGGTCTTGGCCTAATAACATTAATTTTTCTTTTAATCCGAGCAGCAGCTGAGAGATTGCTATGTGTTATTTTCGGTGCTGAAAGTTTCAGAAAAAAATAAAGCAGTTTCTGTAAACAAATATAAAACTATGCGTTTTTTTATGTAAATAACTAGATATACGGTACACAAAATAATATTTCAACCTATATTTGTCAACAAAATTATCTTTTATACCATCAAAGTTTTGCAAGAGGTCCTCACTGAAAAAAAAAACTCAATATCGTACTGGTGTTTCATTTTGAAAGAAATATTTTCTGTTTTTTTTTTTTCAGTTTTAATTAATTCATTTATTTGTAAATAAAAATGTCACGTATATGAGACGCACTGGTTACTGTATAAAAATTTAAATCTATAATCCATCGTTCCACTTATGTGACAGTTTGTAAAATTGCTTATTTATTTTATCATTTATATTCTAAATGCATCATACAAAGTAATTATAAATGAATAATAAAATATTTTGACTGTGATGAACGTTTGCCTTCGAAACTGGTAGCGAACATGTTAAACGAATACGAAACTTGTATTCATTGAAAGTTGAACATATTTTATATAAGTGTTTATGTTCCTTAGAATTTTGAGACAAAAAATTTAAAACTGTGTGTGAACATAAAAGCTGGAGTTAAGGTGAAACCTCCAGTAACTGACAGCTTAAGGAATATTTCTTGTTCAAATCGCCATTACAAAGTTTTAAATGTATTTTATACTTATCTTCGTTTTTGAAAGTGCAGTAAAGATACATTAAAAAGTTACTGTTGACAAAATTTTGAAAAATTAAACTTTTTATTACTAAAAGCTAATTTTTTTTCTTAAATATGCTCAGTAATTCTAATAACTGACAGCATCCCTATTTTGAAGAACAATAACTGGCACTTAATTTATAACAGTTAAGACAAATAAGCTAGAACTAGATCACATTACATTGCAGAATTTTACAAGAAAATGTCTATTCATACACGCCAAACCTCAACTTAAGCCTTAAATGTGCGATTTTTTATTTTGTTTCGAAAACTATATAATATGATTCTCTGAAAGGTTTATTACACAGGAAAAATAACGAAAAAAAATCAAAGATACATTTTTCATATAATACCTCAATCTTTTCTTCTGTTGCACATCTGCCATATAAGTAAAAACTACTGTCCAAAAACTTTTATGCTAAAATATTGCAAATTAGTAACTATTTTAATAAGTATGTCCCCAAATACCTTATTTTATATAACTATTTATTTTATAAAATTTAACCTTTAACTCCCATGATAGAATACATTTTAGAAATTACGTAGTTCGTATAATCTGACTTTACACCAGAAAGTTTCAATGGTTAATTTCGATTTATTTAAATACGGAATATCTGTTATTAATTAAAGCAAATATTGCTATTTTAATTTTCTGGTGTTAATTAGGATATACGAATGAAAAAAAGTATTAAATTCAAAAAACTGTTGTTTCCATATATGCAAAGCTGCACACTAAAGGGTTAACTTCCGTAAAATGTCGGTTTATTTGATCCAGGTTAAAGACATTTCGAACAAGAAATATTTTAAAGAAATAAATTGATAAAGATTGCCCGTGTAAAAACGAAATTAAGCATGTAATGTTACATCAAATAAATTTTCTGGTTAAAAACATCTTTAACCTCTTAATTCTCGCTCCCGTGATATTCACGGGCTGTGTCTTTTATTCAGTTTAATCCCACCAGTTTTATAAAATTGAGTAATTGGCTTTATCATGGTATCCTTTTTCCTGTAATTAAATAAGGTGAATATTTCTTTTTCAAAAACGTGGTGCCAACAAGCAATTTGAATTTTTAACCATAATTTAATTCGACCGTTAAGGGGTTAACCTGGATCAAAATAACCGACATTTTACGGAAGTTAAGTTGAAGGTTGGCAAGTATGTAATTTCAGTTATATTTTTGCTGAATTGTCAGTTACTGGTTGGGTGTCCATAACCGGGGGTTTCATCCTTTGTGTAAGATAAATACTGTGCTTTGTTTTCTTTACGTATAAACAAGAAAGATGGTTTATAAATGTATTTTTTTATTGGATATTTTGTGAAACTGAAAATTTAAATTACTTAAAATGTACATTTACTGAAATCATCCTCCAGCGATTTTAAATTAAAATTCAAGATAATGTACTAAACAACCACCTATAGTTTTTCTTTGCTGTCTGTATGGCAGATTTTTGATATCTGCTAAAATATTTATAAATACTTGCGATAGGGCAACAGACGAATGTTCTGTAAATTAATATAAATTTATTGACATAAACATATACTTTGTCACAGAAAATACACCAACGTTCAATTATTCTTAGATAAATTATTTCAATCACAGATTGAATATCTTTGTAAGTACAAACCTTGGAGCGGTCACTTTTTCAGCCACCACTAATTTTTTTATTTTTTTTTTTATCGCAGATCAAAGAGATTATTCTTTAAGAGTGCTCAGTACGTGTTAAAAAATTTTTCGTATATCAATGCCACCTTGCGGCCAGTGTGCAAAAAAGAAATAATCTGCAAATGTGCATTATGTAAATTTTGTTCGGATGACGATTGCCGATTTGGAATTCAATTTTATTCTGAAATTTAGAGTTCATCCCAGAAATAAATAATATTAATTTATACTTTATTTAATACCAGAGATTTATAAACAAAAACCTAACATAAAGTAAAAATTCTTCTTTCGAATTTTCCTGTAAAACTTAAAATTTCGAATTAAAATTGGTTTTTACGGCCTCGAGTACAAATATTTTTTTAAAGTTTTTTCTGTTTTATTTTCCTGAAATGAAACAAGTCAAAGAAAATTTTTGGAAAAAAAAAAAATTGTGTCTAAATTCAGGGGACCGTACAAAAGCTGAAAAAAAAAGAAAAGAAAAAAAAAAAGAAATCCAATTACGGCAGCCGCTATTTTTAAGCCAGCGCTCAAGCCTACTTAGCATTCAGGGGCAGTGGAATGGCAATTCTTGACGGCTAAATTTAAGTTTTACTGCAATTTTTAAAAACTTCTAAACGTCACACATTTTAAATTTTTACATCGTCGCATAGGGAAAAGCAATTTTTTTTTTTTTAATCAGCCTCAGAATTGAAAAATTATGTTGTGGTAAAACACGGTTAGGACGCTTTACTCTTTCAGGGGCAAAGTATTTCTGCTCCAAAAATTTTCAAACGAATAATTCACACCGCAATTTACGAAAAAATTTATTTGAAAATAATCAAAAGCTTTTCTTCGCGTATATTATGAGATCGAAATTGTACTAAATAATTACTGGTACCATTTGTCTGTTTGGGCATTAAAATTAAGCGTTTGCAGACTACAAATGGCGCCCTTGAAAGGGGCTTAAAGGGTTAAAGATTTTCCATATTGCTACACTGTAATGTGTAATATACTTAAAACCATAAAATAAACAATATGTTAATGCCTTCCTGTGATTCTATTCATTGATAATTTGCTTATGAAACCATGAACTCTTTAAAGCAATGAGCTAAAGCGTCATATTTTCGAGAAAAAAAAAATATGCGAAAGAAAACAGGATATTCCTAAAAAAAAAAAAGGATTTTTATTCAAAAATATCCAAAAGCAAAATGATGTGATAACATCGGAAACTCCCGTGGAAGTTATTAGTCGCATTCACTGACTACAATTTATAAGACTTTTTTCATTAATTCACTAACATGCAACTGTGAATTATTAAATTATTTATACGTATAAAATATCTCGGTTTGAAGCTATTCATTGTGAAAATGTTTATGAAACCATGAACTGTGAAATCATATACACTTCATATACACACGTATTTTCGTTAAAACACAGAAAAAGAATAAAATTAAAACCGGAAAATTAGTCAATTTTTATTCTGTGACTGATGCGTTTTATAGATATTTATCTTACACTTTAAAGAAAATTATCATTCACATAAAATGAATTACTACAAATAATTTTCAGGCAATATAGTTTTAAAAATAATTAAATAAATAAAAACTAGTTATTTTGAGAAAAAAGATTTTTGGCATTGCTACATTAAAATTTACATGAGAATCATGACATAAAGCATATGTATAAACTACCTTACTGTGATCTATTCATTGATAAAATGTTTAAGAAACCGTGAACTGTGAAAACACGTAGCAAAGGCGTCATATTTTTGGTAAAAAATAATAAAAATAGAAAAATAGGAGAATCGTAAAATCAGGTAATTTTTATTCAAAAAACATGAAACGGCAAAGTGATGTGAAAACGACGGAAACAGTCGTAAGGAAATGGGTCTGACTGCTATCAGCATGAAAACGGAATTCTGATTCACCTACTTTCTCTTCCCTCAGCTGTGACCATTTCCCACTTTCAAGGGTAACAGAGCTTTCAAATCTTTTTTTCTTTTTAAGAAACTGCTCACTTTGGCTGTTTCATTTCATCTCGAAATGTACGACTGGCACACTAAACATACGTAACCAACAATTTTACGCAAGTTTTAAAAAATGTTTTACACCAGAATTTTTATATAAGACTATTTACTTTACTTTTAAAATTATTTATTTATGATCTGTATCTGCTCAGTGTTGTTCTATTTATGGGCATAAATTTATAGCTTCATTGAAAAGTTTAAAGATAATGCGATTGGAATATTTTAAATGTAAATAAGTCTGTATTTAATAGGATTTTATGCATGAGGGAAAAAAAGAAATTGAACATTTTTTTTTTCTCCTATGCTGAGAAGGACATATTTCTGAAATAATCCTCTGTCTTATTTAGAACCTGTTATCATAAAATCTAAACTAAATTTCTATTTTTTGCAATAAAAATTAGCCATCTACTAATTTGCAGACATTCTAATCTAATTGGAATAATTGTATTTCTATTGAAATATATAAATATGGTTACTTATACTGTAGTCCTCGGACTATCCTCTCAGAATTTTTCAGCCTCTCCATATTTAAATTTTTTATCTTCTCCATTTTTTTTATCGTAGTACTTTGTGCTACGCTTAAACTCTTTCCTCATGGCTCGTCTAGGATTTGCTATACACTTACTCATCTACAGGGAGTGGAGTAGCACTGCTACTAGGAATCCCATTGAACTGCACTGCTGTTCACTGTTCACTGTTCATGATCTGTAATTCATTTATGTTGGCAAGAAATTTCTGGTTCGAATCAAAATACAGTAAAGCGCCGATTATCTGAACAAGTCGGAACCGACCCTGGTTCGGGTGAGCAAAAGTTCAGATAAATGGACAAACAATTTTAGGGATATTCCTGACTTACTAAAACCTTCACACTTTATCCAGGCTTTTAGGACTGACAGCACCAATTAGTGCTATGCTATTTAAAAACTGTTTTTTGTTTGTTTGTTTGTTTACTTTTTCATCATTTAAAATATTCTTTTTCTCTTTTTATAATTTCCTGAACTTCAGAGATTACAATTTAAACAAAAAAGGCTTTCGATTGTTGCTTGCTTCAAAGAAGACGTTCTTTCCAATGTTGACATATCTCTAATTCTTCTTAAATACGTTAGTTGAAAAGGATCAGAGTTCTTCTCATTTCAGAGCTGTTTACAAATATTTAAAGGCTTCCTTATGTGATGGACCTGGGTCATTTTTAGAGCATTCGTTTTCATTTCTTCAATTTCTTTTTCATCTTAAATCCCATCCACAATCTCATCATCATTAAAGAAAAAAAAAAGAAAGAAAGAAATAGGTTGTTCGGATAGATGGAAGTTCGGTTAATTTTTCTTTCTTTCTTTTTTTTTTTTTTTAGAGAGAAATAGGCTGTTCGGATAATTGGAAGTTCGGTTGAGTGGAGTTCCGATAATCGGCGCTGTACTGTATTTTCATTTGGTACCGGTCCGGAAATTGATATATTTAATGTTAATCCCTCGAAGAGCTTTGGTATATAATATATCCAACTTAATTTTAGTCCACAAACACCTCAACGGCAAAATTATTTTGTAATAAAATTTTGCTTTTATAATGTACATGAAAAAAAGAAAAGCCTCTAGTTATTGTTAGATAAATTTGTTTATAAATCCTGATGTCAATCAAAAATTTAAAATTTTAGTAACCTAAGTACTTTGCACCTGAAAGGGAAAAGGGGACTCAGTACCCTCTGAACTAGTGATGGGCGGAATGAATGATTTTATTATCGAATGAATCACTCGGGTAGGCGAAAAAACACAGTTTTCAACCTTTTAGTCCAAGGTACATTTTACCTAGCAAAAGGTCGGGTAGAAGATTTTTTTTTTCTAAATTGTTTATAATGATGCCAACATGGAAAAACCAAGTTTTCTAACAAAATTTCTTAAGGCTAAATTTTCTGTGTCCAAAAAACAAAAACAAAAAAAAAAAATTGGGACATTTTTTGATTTTTTGGAAATATCTCGAGACTCGTTGTCGTAGCATGTTATTTGTCAATTACAATATTAAAGAAGATAAAATTCTCTAAAACTTTTATATTTACAAGTTTTTTATACCCTCAATAGCAAGCGCAGTACGCTCTTTCAAAAATGGGACAATTTTTTCAATTTTCTTAAAAACCGTGAAAAACGTAGTTTTGCCACGATTATTCAAATGTTCCCCGCAGATTTAATTGTGTATGTCGACTTCTAAAAATTGATAGCAGTAAATTATCTATTATTTCCGCACTCACATCTTTATTTTCATCTCAACAGACATTTTATATGCAATAAATTTATATAATTTTAAAAGTAGGGCAGAGTGTAGATGAATGAGACAATTTTCATATTTAGACAGTAACTTTAAGTGTATACAATGTTAACTTCAAAGCATTGTTCAAAAGAATTTTTCAATATATAGTAACTTATTGGCACTATAGTTTCAATTAAAAAAGATTTCTTGCTTAATTTAAAAAAATTTTATAATTTTTATAATGCATACATATTTTTCCAGGTATCTATGGAATAGGTGGATAATTTTCAAAATCTGTCCATGTTTTGGAATAACCAAATCACATTTTTAGAAATAATCAGAAAGTTTTAATTGTTTGTAAATAATTATCTTGCCTCATAAACATTAATATACAAGCATCAGCAGAGACCGAATTACTAATTTAACATTTTAAAACTAATTTTTAAATTTTAATGCACTTGGTATAATGACATAAGTGAGCACGGTAATGACAAATTAAGCAAAATATTTTTATTTCCCCCAGGCATAAATGGCAACCATTATATCTTCTGGCCCATACAATGATTTTCTATTTCTCATATAATAACAGCAGATTAAGAAATAAAAGTTCATTTAATTATCAATTAGAATTGGGTACGGTAATGACTTACAAAAGAATACTCACCAAAACATTCAAAATCTTTGCTTGTTTTATTGAAACTATAAAACTATTTACTCTATTCACCTAAACCTGATAACAAGTTGACTTTTAAGGAGTACCTTTGCCTTGATAAAAAGGCATGTGCTGTCCTCTAAAAAAATCCAAAGGAACTTTTTGTCAGAAGCATGGCAATGACACTCTTTCTTGGGACACAGTTTAAAAAAAAATTATTAAGAATTATAGATAAGTTTAATTAATGAAAATAAATATTTTTTTAATTAGTAGCATCTTAATAAATAAAAATGTATAAAATAAATTATAACCATCTGTTTTAAATAGAACTTTGTCAATTCTTTACCTAATAAATTGCTTGTTGGGACAACCTACGGTAATGACATTTTGACCACAAAAGAATATATTTCTTATTTTTAATTTTTTTTATAGATAATAATATATCTGTAAATTATCATTAATAAATATGATAATTAAATGCAATAATTAAAATTATGATATTTAACTATTTTTCTGTGCAAATGTGAAAGGACAGTAAACATGAGACTTTTTTTGAAAATCACCCATGAAAATTTGCGAAAAACATATTTTATTCCCCACTACAATGGTATGTTTTATTTACCAATTATTGATAACATGTGTTTTAATGTTTTGCTGTTTTAAAGATAGCAAACATTAAATTACAGTTCCATATAAAAGAGGGGACTCAAAAGATAAATATCTTTTATGAAAGAAATACTTTTACCTTATAAAATAGCTACAATAAAAATGACACCAGATTATTTCCCTACTTAATGTTATGCATTTATATCTTGTAAAATTTATGAATTCTCTTAATAAAATATTTGAGATCATTAGTATTATAAAAAATATTTAAAAGATTAGTTTTAAAACATATTGCCAATTTTCCCCCCCTTATATCAATAAATATGACAAGAGATTATATCATTTTTGCATGCAAAAATATGTAAAACTTTAATATTATCTATTAGTTGCTTTAAAGCTCAAACAGGATACTTTAAATTTCAGAATGGGTTCCAAACAATTTTCCAAAAATGAAAATGTCAGAATATATTTAAAAAAAAAAGCAACCAAACCCGAAAAAGTACAAAAGCACAATATTAGATATTGATCTTAGGTATCCCATGAAAAAATAAAATCATTCAAAAGTAACAAAATGCGAGCGAGATGTTTGTCAAGAACGTTCCCATAGATTTAATATTACTTTGCGAATGTCTTCGTGTGACTAATTTAATCCCATAATTCATATAACTGTGACTTTAAAGAAAACTACCGTAAAATCTTTGAAAATGAAATCTGTATACACAGAATTCGGTCTTTAAAGAAAAAGTATATATTTTTTCAAGAGAGAGAATGAACAATTATACCTACTAAAATGGAAACCTGTTTAAAGCGGAATATATCTCGGTTCCTTTCGGTACGGTTTTTAAGGTTTTAATGAATCAATATTTGGCAAAGCTGATTACGTAGTTCAGCATTACGTATTTACTGCTTACACACTTAAAATTTTCAAAATTCGACTATTAGAGATTTATTAAAATTCCCGTGGTAAATTTTCTTTTTAAAAGAGAGGGGGGAGGAAGGGGCGCCAAAATCCATGTTTGCAACGGGTACAAAAAAGACTAGTTTTAACCCTGAAACACATAATTTACTGCTACTAATATATAGAAGTTGACATACAAGACTAAATCCGTGTGAAACATTTGAATAATCGGGGCAGAACTGTGTTTTTCACAGTTTTTAAGAAAACTGAAAAAATTGTCCTATTTTTGAAATGGCGTACTGCGCTGGCTATTGAGTGTATAAAAAAGTTGTAAGTATGAAAGTTGTAGAGAATTTTATCCTCTTTAATATTGTAACTGACAAATAATATGCTACGGCAACAGGTATCGAGAGATATTTCAAATAACCGAAAAAAGGTCCCAAAATTTTCAGGTTTTTTGACCACAGAAAATTTAGCCTTAAGAAATTTTGTTAGAAAACTTGTTTTTTCCATGTTGGCATCATTAAAAACAATTCAGAAAAAAAAATCTTCTACCCGACCTTTTGCAAGGTAACCCCCCCCTTTTTCGGTACATTTCCCCCGGACTATTTGTAGCAATGTCGGGAGAGTAGGAGGGAGGGTCGGAATGTCCCAAACGAATGCAAGGAGCTTGTTTCTGACAATCAAAGTTTGTCCCAAAAGTTTATTTCTCAACTCATGTGATATTTTTAAATTCATCTCGCACCAACACTTAAAAAAAAAAAAAAAATCGTTCAGATATACTTTGTGACAACATCTTTGTAATTTTTTAACTACAGCTAGATCATTTACTAAAAGTTTGTAAGATCTTTATAATTTTTTTACTCATCTTAAGTCTTAACTTAATTTTTAACTTGAATGCTTTACTACACTTTAACTATATATTTTTCTTTAAACTTCTTAATTTTCTCTTTTAAGTAGTTTTAAACTACAGTTTAAATTATCCCAATGGCTCACAAAACATAAGATATTTCATTTCCTAGATTGGGTGTTAAGCTGATATCAGCTAGGAAACCCCTCAATCCTGTTCAACTGTTCAGCACCTGTTCTGTAAAAGAAACATAATAAAAAACGTATATTTTAAATAGTGATGCGAATTAAATATAAAAATATTACCAGTAGGTACGAAACGACGCGAACTTTCCGGACAACACAATATACGTTGAATTTTAGCATAATTGCCAAATCTTAAGTTTTTTGTTACCACTAAAATGTAATAGTAAATGCTGCTATGATTAAGGGGTCAGGTAACCTTTGAACCAATAAAGTACATGGAAAAGTGACCTCTGTAAGAATTGCAGTCATTCTTTAACTAATAAACTTTTAATTATAAAATTGAAAACACGTGTTAGGAACACTTTATTTCATCAATCAAAGTTGTTATAAAAGGTATACACATATATAGTTTTTTTAAATTTATTTTTAAAGATAATACAATTTTTACGCTAGAATTATTCTTGCATGCATTGCGCGCATGATTTTTGCCATTTCAATGGTTGAAACAAGCCAAGATTTTTTTAATGAGTACATATATAAAGCGTTTTCAAAATGACCTACAATGAAAAAAATAAAACTTGTAGATCTCGAGGGAAAAAATTTTTTTAGAGTAATTCGAAATATCGAGATATTTTTTATAGAAAAGTAGCCGTGAATTCTAAACTTCTTACTTGAGAAACATAATAATAGGTCATTTTGTGCTTCTGTACGTTTAATACATCCACCAAAAATTTCGTGAAATTCTAGGCAACCGTTTTTCAGAAATCGTGCGCGCAATGATCAAAATCACTGTTTTGAGAAAATTGGCTTTAAAGATTGAAAAAACCGTTGATC
Source organism: Maratus speciosus (assembly GCA_963932465.1). Taxonomy (NCBI): domain Eukaryota; kingdom Metazoa; phylum Arthropoda; class Arachnida; order Araneae; family Salticidae; genus Maratus; species Maratus speciosus. The sequence goes on along the minus strand of OZ010799.1, from coordinate 216,766,056 downwards.
ATATAGCAAAAACCCAAAGTGTTTTAGACATAACTTCTCTTCTAATGCGAATTTTTGTATGGGGTTTTATTTTAAATGTTCCCAAAGAATCATATTTAATTATAAGCTATTTAAAAAAATTTCGATTTTTGGACGCTTCAAAGGTTACCTGACCCCTTAATCGTCACAAACCGTGATTAAAACAGACAAAAAATTCTATTAAATTAGAGAAGTAAAAATAAAATGTAAAAGTTGGCAGCTGAAGTAATTTAGAACATAGTAATACATTGAAAAACCACAAATTGAACAAAAATGTATGTAAAGATTGTAACTATAGATCATTTAAAGGAAAATGCATTCATTAAAATGCTTCTTAAGCATATTTGTAATTATCGGATGTTTAACCCTTAAATGCCTGATTTTTCAAAAATCATTGTAATAATGTTTTTCGGCTTTCATTTTTTAAATAAATCATGGGAAAAATACTTTTAAAAATCATATTTTGTTTTAAGTATTGTTTACGGCTAAAAGACAGCTTGTTACTAATCGGCAATATTGGTCTTTAATTGATAAAATAATTTTCCTTGATAAAATTCTATATTATTAAACACACAAGAATTTTAGGAACTATAATAAGAAATAAATTTTACTTGCTCAGTGCAGAACAAAATAGGGTATTTCGCAAGCTTCCAAACAAAACAAAAAGAACAAGTAGCAACAATTGAAAAAATAAATCTATCTTTATTCTTAAACAACACAAGTGTTGCCATCTACATGTTGAAAATCGATTTAATAATATTTTCAGAATGTATTTTATTGGCAACATTAGGCATTTAAGCTTCAATATTATTCTAATAGTATTTTAGAGCCTAAATTGTGTATGTTGCCGAAAAGCAACATCCGGCATTTAAGGGTTAAGACCGTCATTTATGGTTTAGAGTATACTACTGTCTAAACACATTTTAAGCAAAAAATTGGAAAAAAAGTAAAATTTTGTAATTTTTTTTTACAAATGAAGGAGAGCGAGTGTCTGTAAGGGGTCATACGACTGTAAAATCTTCAAAATTTTTGATTTATCAAAGAAAAAAAAAAAGGTACATATGGAAGATGACATTAACCCCTTCGCGACGGGAGCCTTTTACGAAATGTTTATTACTTTGCTACCGGTTAAAAAAAAAAAAAAAACAGAAGTTTGTGCCTATTCAAATCAGAAAAATGCTCGGATTAAATATTGCAAATTTTACAGTAAAATTTTACTGGTGAGGATAAACGAGGATCCTTAGGCCTATTTCCGGCACGTATACGTGTCGCTCGTCCCCAAGGGGTTAAAATTAAAAGTGAAAGGATGTATGAGCGATATGTGATATAAATATTCTTTGTGTCATTTTTCATTAATCAAAATACACAAAGATAATAATATGTAAAGCTTATTTTAACAATATAATGAGAAACAAAGCTGGTAAGTTTCTCTCTTAAATACACTTTTAAGATGCATACAAGGCTCGCAGCGTTCCTAAAATTTTTACACTTTGCTACCAGTATTTTAAATAAAACTTCTTCGTGGTAGATTCCCTTAAGATCTATAATAGAATTATACAATAAAGATCGTTGTTTTAAAATAGTGGTAGCAAGGTGTGAAAATTTTAGGAACACTGCGAGACCTGCGCATACGTCATCTCTAAAACATAGTCTAAAAATAGGACAAAAGCAGATTTGAAAATATAATATTAACGTTGTAAAGAATACTCAAAACCCTAGACTCAACCCTTTCAGGGGCAAAGTACTTATATTCATAAAATGCTGAAATGAATGAGTGACACCAGTATTTACAAAGAAATGAGTTTGGAAATAAGTAAAAGCTTTTCTTCACGTTCTTAAAAATGGGACATTTTTTATTCATAAATTCTGGTGCCAATGTGGCATTTAGGAATTAAAATTAAGTTGTCCAAAAATGAACCACCGCCCGTCAAGGGGTTTAAAACAGTCTGGGTTTAACCCTTAACGGACGGTAGCTTTACATACACGATTCTATTTTTATATTATATTGGCTCCACTATATTTTAAAAGTAAATTTTTAAGAAAATCTCTCTTCCAATTCTCGTAAGAGTGTTTTGTTAAAGCGGCTGTTGCCGCCTCCTTTGCAGGTTTTCATGCCCAAGCTTGGTGAGAATAATCCTGAACAGTGCTAACTTTTATTTGTTTTTACATATTTTTCTTTATGTATTGTAGTTTTCATAACTACAGCTATACCACTTATTAAGATTCCTATCAACTAACTTACTTGACTTAAGTTTAAACTTAATATTTAAAGTTAAACTATTTAAAAATTTATTACTTTCATCTTTTCATTAAATTTTTTACTTTACCCTTTAAGTAGTTTTATACTACACTTTTTCATATCCCAATGGCCCACATATACATAAGACAGTTCATATATAGTCTGAGTGTTAAGCTGATCTCAGCTAGGAAACCCCTCATTGCAGCTCACCTGTTCGTAAAAATGTAAATTTCTATATTTTTTTTCAGCACGTATATAGGAAAGTTCTTTACCGCTCTGTAAGTTTCAAATTTTTATATATTTTTACAGTCCAAAGTTACAAACAAGTGTAGAGTAATTTTTATACTTTTCGGAATTTTTCGAAACTCTAACACAAATTTTAAAATACTCATAAATATATTAAAATATTTTAAGCTTACAAAGGGATAAAGGTCCTTCCTGTATACGTGTGAAAAAAAAAATATTGTTGAAATTTCCAAATTTGAATGAAGAAGATAGGTAAGTGTTTTTTCCCATAGGATAATATGGATTTGACTTTTTTTCTTTCCCGCTAGATTAGTTCCCTTAATCTCTTGAGTGGCGGTATGATAAAATATATCCCACCTAATTTAAACAAGATTCTCACCAGAAAATTTTAACTAAATTTTAACTTTGGTGGAAAATCGTTGCAACGTTGCTTTTCCTTATTTAAAAATAAAATGTTTCGATTATTCCGTAGAGAATTCAATATTTAGAGACAGTTTTGTTTGCCCCTCAAGGGGTTAAATGTGCAAAGGCCGCTTATTTATCGAAGTCGCAAACTTCATCAATATCTACACGGTAAAATTATTTTAATAAGTTATCTCTCTATATGTTTTCTGGTGTCAACTGCATTCAATACATTTTTATAAGGAATATCTTACGAACTTCATTTATTTTAATGAAATATTAAATTACTTCATAAGGTAAAGGAATAATTTTTTTAACATTATATTTCTTTTAACATACAGCTAAATACAATTTATTATTACTTTAATGTACAATGAACTTTTGGAAATTGCCGAATTATTCAATGTACATAAGGATGTTATTGTCTTTGCCTGCAATTGGTAATTGCTTTGTGTACTTAAGTTATATATCTATGGTTCTAAGGTTAAATTATTATTTAATTCAAATGCTTTTTAAGCTATGATGTGATAATGTTTGTTTATGTGAATTTTCAGAGAAATTACTTGACAATAAATTGATTTATATATTGATGGAAACTTTTTTTTAAAATATGGTTTCATTTGTTGCCTACCAAATCATTCTTCTCTTCACAAAAACTATAACAATAAAATAAGAAAAAAAAATTAGATAGTTTTTAATTGTTAGTCTAGGAAAATGATTTTATACAGAATAAAATATAATTGAAAAATGTATCATAGCTGGTAATTTTTACGCTTCCATTCAAATAAAATAAACAAATCATACCTTCCAACTTCTAACTAAACTTCCGTAAAATATGAGTTAAATTGACCCAGATTAAACACGTTTCGAAGCAGAAATCTTTAAAAAAAAATGAATTCAAATAGATTTTATAGAAATAAATGATATTACATGTATAAGGATACATCAAACTATCTGGATAAAAACATGTTTAACCTGAGTCAATTTAACTCATGTTTTAACCCCTTAAAGGGCACCGATATATTACACTGCTCAAAAAAATTAGGGGAGCAAGCAAAAACGTGAAGAGAACAGTGCAAGACACATGGGCATAAAATGGATAGTACACGTGTACCAATGCGCAATACAGAAAAACGACGCAAAAAAAATTGTAAGGGACCTTTTATTATAGATTGACATCATAGATTGACATCATAGATTGACATCATTTTCATGTTAATCGCTGTGGATTTGGATTTCATGATTAGTGTGAGTTTCCGTTTAAAAATTATAGGCAATTAATCTTAGGATATCCGTGTTTAAAGATACCTGATATACTGCGCATTAACAGAACATAAATAAAAATCGTATTTTTATTTGAAATGCTAATATATTTAGTCTATTTTTTTAGATTTCTCAAAAAATACATGAAAAAGCATTTTTGGTACTTTCGTATTATAGCGAGCAGTTAATCGTGAATATTTTCACTATAATTCCCTTATAATCTGAGTATCACATTTCGCTTGCTGTGCTGGTGGGTTTCTCCAAACGGATTTTGAATTAAATGAAATATATCGGTGAATTTGATCCGTCATTTTAATGAAATATGGGTCTTTATCTGAAACGTCCTTCCGCGTAGATGAAAACATTACTAACGCCACTGCGCTATTATACTTTCTAATGTTTAAGACAAAACTTCGGTTGTTAAGGGCCACATTTTTTAGTTCATGATTTACAATAGAACTTGGTTTAAGGATGATAGACCGATATGCAATATACTAAAACTATCCCTGAAAAGTTATCTAACATTTTAAAAGGCTAATCCTTCAGAATGGGGTTCAACTGATTAGTAATTTTTCAGCTAACTCTATAACAAAACATGTAGAGCAAAATGGGATATACTAAAACCATTATAGAAAAATGCTTGCATATAGTAACAACGCAAATTCCATTTTAAAAGAGCTAATCTTTTATAATCGGCCTCATCTGATTATTGAAATTTCTTCCGTAATTTTTTATATAACTGCCCGACGTAAATGCAACATTATAAAACCATCCGTGAAAAATTATCCAAGAAACGGTGCAAGTTCCAAGGAAGTCCATTAATAAAAATCTTTTTTTTAAATACTAATCCTTCATAATCGGGTTTACTTGATTATAAAACTTTTCCCTATAATTCTATGACTAAGCGACATAAAACAATATGTTATACACTAAAACCTTTCATGAGAAACTGATAGTCGCATTGAAATCCATTCAGAAGAACTCAAGTTAAAAGCAGCCGAAGCGAAATTCCCATTTGCATTTTCTATACATAATAGATTATTTTGCGTAGTTCGATTTGAAATCTATTAAATTCGTGTTTTATTTTATTTTATTTTATATTATTTTGGCGTTTTAATTTAGTTTACCAATTTAGTTATGAAATATTACACGAAAACAAACAAGTACTGAATTATTTGCAGCGTTTTTCAGCAATTGAGTTAATCTTTTGTAATTGCACGTACATTTAAAAAATATTCTTGCTTGAGAATGACTTTAAAATCTATTGAAAATCTATAAATTGACATAAACTTTTCAAACAAATATTATTAAAAGTTTTTTTTTTTTCTGTTCGACGTTGGAACGACTGTGCGCTGTTTAGAAGTTAAATTGTAGTAAAATCGAAATTTGTGGATAGTTTAGGTTGTTGTCACCAATAATATGATGCAAGGTTCGCACACTCCTTGGAATTTCCAAGGACTCTGACACCACTATTAATGATAAGAAAATTTACGTTTAAATTTTAAAACATAGAATTCGCAAACACCGCCTTTATTCACAGATTTTGCAATATTTTTCTGCGGTGAAATACTTTGAAAATACTGTAAAAATTTAGTGGTAAAACTGTGCGAACCCTGTATGATGACAAAGTTATACACAGACATGCCTTTTCTTCATAATATTGCATTAAAAGCAAACGGGTTCATCTTTCGTAATGGTTTCGTTGAGCTGCACGAAAATTACTTTCAAACCCATTAAAATTTAAAAAAACTGAGATACAATTTTCAAATAAATTTCATTTGAAAGGAATTTTTGTTCTATTCGACAGCTTAAAAAATTAAATTGTGTATTGTTTAGGAGTTAAGAAAAATTGCTGTAAAGGAACAATTTGTCTGTTAGGTCGTTGCCATCAACAGTATGATGTCAGCGTTACTCACAGACATATTTTTACTTTATAATAAAGATATACGCCATATAAGTGAGAATTTCACTATATGATATGTCATTTGGTGGATTTGTGTTTCGTATTGTCAGAAAATTACAAATTTTTCTGTTACACCAGCCGAAGAAAACGGGCATTGTGATATTAAAGCTCAGGCATTTTATTATGGTGGCGAGAGAGTAACGTATGTTTTCTAATTGTCATTTTAATGATTTGTGGACGGGAATGCACAAATCTCAGTTATTGTTATTACTATAGTAGTTCATTTTAATTTATTATTTTACATGGAAGGTCTCTTACAATTGACACGGGCGAAGTCGGGTAGTTCTGCTAGTATTATATATGGTACTTACAAAGTTTCAAGCTGAAATATAACATAGTTGAAGGTTGAAGTTAAATATTTTTTCTCCAACAGAGTGAAAAATATCTAGGCCAGTATTCGAAATTGAGACCTTGGCTATACGAGCCAATGCTCTAACCGCTGAACTACCCAGACAATATCGAGCCTGGCACAATTCACTAAGATGCTGGTATCATACGATTTGCCATTTCGGCAGCTGTTTACCCATGCGCAATTAATTACACACGAAAATACGATGGTATCAAAATAGGAGTGGGTTGTGTCAGTCAGGATATAGTTTTAGTAGTCAGGGTTTGCGTATTGGCGCGTACCGAAGTCCCAGGTTTGAATCCTGCCCTAGATACTTTTCTTTCTGTTGGAGAAAGTTCACTTTTACTACCAACTACAACAAATATGGAAATTATTTGCGTATTTTTTTTTTTTTTTGCGTACGATACAAAATTATAAAAACAATATTATTTTCCTATAGAATCAAAAGATGACTTTTTTCCAGAAAGATAATTTTTTTACAATAGGTATTTCTGTATTATAGGCATTGTATTTTGTTTTTTTAATCGGATGATTTTTTGGAAAGTTATAAATAAAAGTTTGTCATGTGAATTTCACTCATTAAAGACGAGCCTCTTTTACACTTTTTTTAATTCTTCGACACCAGTTTTTTACATTTTGCAATTTTGAGTTATTTAATACCTCAAAATTTGAGATTAGGTAATGCGAAAATTTCCAAACTAAAATACCGGTATTCAAATTTAAAAGTTTTGTTCGCTTGACATGGCAAATTTTCTTGCCAACCAGCTTTTATGAGTTAACAATAGCATCCACAAAGTTTAATCTATTTTAATACCAGGAAGATTTAACGAATCCCTGTACACATACTTTTCCGAGATAAATTCTTCCAAGGAACTCAAATAAAGCATCAAAAATGGGTATTATCATTAGAAAAAATTGAAATTGAGACAATTTTTATTATCTATAAGACCCCTATTTTGAAAATTGCATTCCTATTCTGTAAGTAGGTAATATTTCGAGTCTAACGATACCTTTGATATGATTTTATCGTAAATGGTCTGCAAATAAAGGCAGATACAGTCGTTGAAAAAAAGTAAAACGATTGGAAATAAAGTCTACTTTTAAATGACGTAAATAAAATTTGCTTAGAGGGTCATCTGCTTATCAAAACAAACCCAAGCTTTGGTTTTCAACAGTAATACCCAAGTTTGACGCCATAAATAAATTCTACTCCCTTTAATTACCCTAAATACAAATTTTCGTTAAATTCGTACGATTAGTTTCAGAGAAATTGATTATTTTAAAATGAGAATATTTTAGGGGCTGTATACAAATTGAAGTTCGGGAATCGATTGTTGAAATGCTACAGAATAACTATGTTACTTCCATTATATATTATTTATTACCAATGTGACCATTTCACTCGCTTAATATGTTTCGACTATCAGAGATGGGCAAATTTGTAATCTCAATTATCCGCAAAGTAATTACATGTTAATTGCATGTAACTGATTATAGTTAAACACATTAAAACACGGAAATTTCCTGAACTAAGGGCATAGAGCCAGTTCCAGCTACAGTGCTGCAAGAATCTTTTAGGCTATGTAATTTTAACTGTAATTAATTACATACAATTAAATTTTAATCCCATTGTAGATAATTGCAATTACAAATTTGCCCAAATCTGTCGATTATTGCTAGTCCAAATGTTTCAATAAAATGAGTAATATATATATTCTTTTAAATTATGCTTTCCTGCACATCATAGATGGCCCCTTAACATCATTTTGATGTTTTTAAAGTATAATTTGAAAACTACTTGGAAGAAAAATTCGACATTTTGAATTCGCGTAAAGCATAAGGACATAACAGGTATAAATCTATGAAAAAAAAATATACGTTGAAATTAATATTTTTTTCAAATATTAATTTTATAGTTCATAATTCATATTATAAAATTTTCAAATTACAAATTCGATATATTTATGTTTGGTTTTTTGAGTATGATAACCACACAAAAAATTGTTACATTAGGATTATAATTTCAGGAGACATAAATAAAAATATGAAATGTAATTTAACATTAAAAGCTCTAAATTTTGAATGTGCATAATTCAAAAACTTATCATCCAGATGACTTGAAATATCGTACCTAGGCAGAGTTTGAATCGATGATTTAAAATATGTTGTCAAAATTTGGTTTTGCTATTGAAAATAACAATGTTTGTTTGGTTATGATTTGTAGATGGCCCTCTAAGCAAATTTTATACAAATCATTTAAAAGTAGACTTTATTTCCAGTCGTTAACTTTCTTCTATTGTAATTTGTTGCCGAGTCAGTAGAGAATGTTTACGTTTTTTCCACAACTGTACATCTTTTTTTTTAATACAAGTGTACGCAAAGTGAATACTCAGAGATTGAAAAAAAAAAAAAAACTCAGAAAATTCTAAGCTTTCAAAGTCGGTGTGGCACGTGTTCTTATCGTTCAAATAAGTCCTAATTTTGTCCCCCTATTTCTTTAACATACTGGAACAAATGTAGGGGGCGCTGCAATTTGTATTTTAACACTTTGCATTCCGTTGTCGCTGCAGTGGCGACATCATCTTCCTTTGCAAACCTTGTTTTTGGCAGCAGTAATAAAGGAAAAAAAATCCTTATTTAATCAGAGCATTTTGAAATTGTGTATTTGAAGTAAACTTCTTTTTAAAACGTGGTGCCGACCGAATAAAATTTGCGTAAGTGACGCCGGAGTGCAAAGAGTAAAAAAAACACACACCACTCTAATATATATATAGTATTAGTCCAACCCAACGGAATGTGTTTGTGAATGTAAAGAACATTTTCTAAAACTATTCATGATTGCTGCTGTAATTTTTTTATCAAGATAAATTGCAGCTCGAAAAAAAATTATTAATTCACACCGGAGCGAAATAATAATTTAGGAATTGGCGATGCTGTATTACGATAGATAAATGTTCGATAGACATTTAAAAAAATTGCAATTTAAAAGATGAGTTTTAAGCAATTTAAGCACGAAACAAATTTATCTGTAAACATGTCAGATACGCCCAAGGCCGTACGCAATCCTTCAGCATAAATTAATGCCATTTACATTTGACATTTACATTTACACACACAACTATAGTAGACCAAGTTCATTTTGAAAAAAAAAAATGCGATAGTCCAGGTTTCGTACGCATCAAGGGATTCGGGGGATTTGAAGTGTTTTTGTACCAGAAATTTCGTAAAGTATTGGTCGCTATATCTGAAGATAGATTTCCCCCCTATTATATAAGGTAAATATTACTTTACAAACATTCTGATAAACGGTGCTTGAAAGTTCTTCAAGCGTACGAACCCTGTAGTCCATTTAAAGGTGCATAAAATCTGATTTATCCACTCCACAGTAAACCAAGTCTGTAAACAGATCACATGTATAAGAAAGTATGTGAAAACAGACTTGGTTCACTGCAGGAGTGGATAAAATAAATTTTATGCACATTCTAAATGGACTATCTCATTAATTTTTTCAAAATGCACTTGGTCTACTATGTTTGTGAAGTCCTCATTTGATACTCCTTTGAAACGGAAAAATGCTAGTTTTGTTTTAACCACTTAACAGTTTAGTTGCATTTTTTTTTTTTTTTTTTTGACACAATAAACTGAAAATAGGGACAAAACACCACTATTTCCTGTCATATACCGATTATATAAGTGAAATATGCCTTGTATAATCGAAATGTGTCTGCCTTTAACCCTTTCAGGGGCAAGATATTTGTATTTATAAAATGTTGAAATAATTTATTGACACCAGTATTTGCAAGAGAATTTATTTGTAAACAAGTAAAAGCATATTTTTGTGTATTTAAGAAAGGTGAAATTTTCATTATAAAATTCCGGTGCCAATGTGGCAATTAGCGATTAAAATTATGTTATGCCGTGACAGCATCACCGCCCTTCAAGGGGTTAACACCTTGGGTACGAATTTATCTTCGATTAGAAATTACTGCAACTGACAATTTTTTTTAAAACCAGAAAATTTATGATGCATATTTCAAGAGAAAACTAAGATAAATAAAATATTTTAAAACTAGTAGTATGAATAGAATATAAAAATAGTCACCGGTTGCAGCAATTTCAATTTAATTGCATGACGAGTCTCAGTTGTCATGTGCACCCAAGGGGCTAAATAAAGCGAAGACTACAGTTTAAAATTAATGGTGTCGTAAAACTTTCCGTGATGAAGCAGCCCGTATGGTGCACGGGCAAAACTGTTAAGGAGTTAATCTATAACACGTTGAGTTAATATGTCGTGTTATCGTGGTATTTTATTGGATTTAGCACCTTCAGGACAGGCGTCATTCAATAGCAGTTTAATTTTTAAAATCAGTAATTCAATTTAGTACTGTACGTTTTGCATATGTTACAAAGATTGAGTCTAAATATGTTCCAGTACTTTGAGAAAAATTCATACGCATTATTGATGGGCAGTATGAATGATTTTTACTTTCGAATGAATCATCCGGGCATGCGCATAAACATAGTTTCCAAGTTTTGTATATATTTTTAATCAATTTCCACCAGGAAGTTTGTAAAACGAAAGGAAGCAAAAGCATAGTTGCTAGCCTTCGAAGTATTCTTAATAAATTATCTTTGGAAATGTCGAAGGTAAAAATAATTTTTATATTTCATGGGGTTCTTGCATTAATTCTGATTGAGATAAAAACTTCTTTTTCTATGCAAAATTTCTGGTAGAAATTGAATAATAATAATAATAAAAAATATTGGCAGCTGTGCTTTGGCGCATGCCCGAATGATTCATTCGAATAGTAAAATCATTCATTCTGCCAATCATTGATACCAGTGTTGTCAGTGGTCTACTTCTTTTTTATATTCAGATTTCTTGACTTGCAACACTTTTTACCAAATGGTAAAATTCGTCTTATTTAATGACATATTAATTAAGGCTAAAACAAGGGAAAATTTACCATTTCAAAAAAGTGGTGCCAGTCAAGAAATCCGAATTTAACCCTTCGCACTTTAGATGTGACTCTCACTTCCCACTAGTGTTGCCAGGTTTCCTACGTAATTCGTAGCACCAAATGATCTGGACACCAGTATTTTAAAGGAATTTTGTTCCCCTTATCTAATAGCACAATTATCTGCGATTAAAGATGGCGAAATAAACTGTAAAAAATTAGTGGTGTCCAGAGCATTTGGAGACCTGATTTACGCGGCACACTTTGCAACACTAGTCGTAAGTGAGAGTCACCTCTCGAGTACAAAGGGTTAAAAAAAGTAGCCCACTAGCAACACTGATTGATACACATCCTATATGGAACATACACATGACACCCGTCTTGAAGGCAATAATACACAGTGCAGTAAAGAGTTATATTAGCCAACTTTTCTTTTTTTTTTCTAAATCAACTAAAATCAGAAATTTTACAAAATAAACGACATTAAATAATAAATACATAGGGACAAAAAAATACTATTTCTGGTTCAAGTTACCTTTATTTAACTTTTTTAAAAAACCCCGAAAGGTTGTCAGTTAATCAAGGTTGCCAGTTTGGCCTCCTTTTTAATTCAGAAAGTTCGCGTTCATACCAGTAATCTCTAATAGTAAAGTTTGCTTTATTTAATGACAGACATCTTATAATTATTAAATTAAAATTCTTCTTTTGGAATTACCTGTGTGAATTCAGAATTTCTGAATAATAATAAAGAAGCTAAATCGGCAACCCTGCAACTAATGCATATTTAATCTTTTGATTACGGAACAGGACTGGAGACTCTCTGCATATTCAGTCGTACCACAAATTGTAAAACAGTTTCTTTGTGATAGATATATTTTAAAAATATCCTAGTATACACATATGTATGGCATAGATTATTTTTTTAAAGTGGCAAAAAAAAAATAAAAAAAAAATGGTTGGGACGTACGATGTCCCAACCTCTTAATCAAAAGGTTAATAGCAAAACTCCCAAGATCAATTATTAACCTGCTAAAACAGAAATTCTTCGTATCTCCGAATTTTGCTATATTAATTGTATCGAACTGGCATTTACATAATGTTTGTAATACTGCGAAAGATTAATATTTACTTATAATGATTATTTTTCTTAAATTCTCTTTAAAGTCAATTAAAACAAAGCATTGTTCATAAATAATAAATTACAGAATTAGGGATTAAAACTTCGTAAGTGTTTCAATTGCAAATCTTCTTATCTTATATTATGAACGGAAGTCAAATTGAATTTTTTTAAAGCACTAGAACCGCCATTAGAGGTCATTTTGACCCCTGACAAATTGATGATATTAGATTCAAACCAGATATTTCTTCATGATATATTAAATGTATGCAGCACAAAATTAGGCTAGTTAAATAGGTTAAATAGTTTCAAATAAAAATGCTGGCATGAAACACATTTTACAAAACTTGAGTAAAATAGCCGGCTGTTCTAGTGTTAATAGAAAATAAACTTACCGCTTTGTTGTTAGCGGTGACTTTTAAATCTTATTTTGTGGAAATCTATGACAGGCTAATAAACATGTAGTATTTAGTGGTATGAATTATATAAGGTACACCACGCAGTTCATACGTAGCCACACAGAGTTACTAGTTTGGGTTTTTTTTATTCAAAAATTTCAAATTCACTTCAGAAATTTTGTAAAAAAAAATATTTACTTTAAGAAATCACGATATGTTAGCCATAATGTAAAGAAATTTTTTTTATAGGATATTTGGTATGAATGTGAAATTTCGGAATAAAAAAGAGGACCAACCTGGCAACCTTCTAGCCAACAAAAAACATTAACGGCCAATTATTAACTTGCTAAAGCAGACATTCTTTTTATCTCCAGGCTTAATTATATTGATTGCATTGAACTGATCAAAACATTCACAAAATCTTTTTTTTTTTAACCCTTTAACCGGTTGTCCCGGATTTTTCTGTTTCTAGAAATCATGTTAAAATGGCTGTAGACAATAATATTTTAAACAGAATTTTATTTTGAACCATATATAGAAAGAAGTGATATTAAAGATATTATATAATCAAACTGCGATTAATAAATATATATATCCTGGAATTTACAAGCATTCTTATAAAAATACATGAAAACCCTCGGACGGTGAAAGGGTTTTATTAGCATTTTACCATCAAGAAACGAGAAATCAGCATTAGCTAAGACGTGGCTTCTACCTTACAGAATATGCATTTATCATTTGTTGCACATAAATTTTTAGTTTGTTAGACATTTTACATTAAACTCGTGCATTGAAATCATGGAACGATAAATAAAGAGGAACAGACATATCCTCAAAAGGCTGAAGCTATGACAGTAAACGATTTTGTCGTGGATGAGTACCGCCGGTGAAAAGTTCCACCGGTAATTTTGACTAGAAATTGTTTCCTTATTTAAACCCTTGTATTATTCTAGAATTTCAGCTATAGTTATGTCCAAAGACAACTATTCATTTTTACTGGTGGAAGTTTACTTCATCGATAGCCAGTCCCTGCATTTCCGCCATATTGTGAAAGCCTAATCAATCTCCTGTCAGTATCAGTGAAAGAGATTTTACAACAGCTTGCTAACTTCTACAAATAAAAACGAATAGAAATTTTTAGGGTATTTGTGAGAGAAATTTTGCGTGAATAAGCATAAAAAATAAGGCAAAATTTTCTATTCAAAATTTACTGGTGGAAGTTTTCTCCGGCAGTAATCAGAAACTGTTGATCTGATGTAAAAAATCAGCCGCCATCATGTGATAACCTCCTCAATTACTTCATTTGCAACTGGTGGACTCTACACTATATGTATCCTCCTATTTATTCATAATTCTATTATTGAAATAGATTCAGAATTGCCAAACTCTCACTAAGCTTCCGTAATAGGTGGACTAATTTGATCCAGTCTAACATGATGGTTTCGAACTAGAAAATCCATTTGATGAACCGTTATTTATTTAATTTTCGGTACCTACATGAAATTTATTTAATTTCCTTTCTTAAAAAAAAAAAAAAAAAAAAAAAAAAAAAAAAAAAAAAACCCTGTGCAAAATGTATTAAACCTGGGTCAAATTAATTTGCACATTACGGAACATTCAGGGGACGCATTCTATAGGGAAACTTTTATTGTTCCTACCACTATTTTGAAAATAATATTTTCATCCCACCATTCTTTAGAATAAGTTAAATAAAATGATCATGAAGGTAACTCATTAAGGGTTCTGGTAGGAACAATAAAATTCTCCCTTTATAATGCGACTCCTGAACATTAGTAGCAACTGGGCACCTCAGTATGTTTACTGATGCATCAACTGGAGATACCTAGAAAATCAATTTACAAAAGACTTTCAGAAAAGGGATGATCTTCTACTGTTTTAAAACTCAGATTTCACAAAAAGTACCGGTAGCAAAGTGTTAGGAATGATTAATAGCCAATAATAATGCTTAATTTTCTCAAAATCTATTTAAAGTTACACTCGCGTTGAAACCGACGACAAATTCGAGAGGAATAACAGACTGGATACCAGGATTTTAAAAATGTTACCTTCGTCTTATCTAACTGCAGAAGTTTTAAAACGTCCTGATATTAAATAAAGCTAAGATAACTAGTCAAAAATACTGGTGTTTAACAGGTTTTTTTCTCACATCCAGGGTTTACTTTCAGGGTTCGTACGGGTACCGTTATTTTTATGGCCAAATATCAGTATTTTTTTTTTTTTATAGAAAAATAAATCTATTTTAAACGCGCGAAATTTCGCCTTATTTAAGGAAAGATTTTCTATAAGAAAATACTGGTACCGAAGAATTTTTTAGTCTGGAAATTCTAGGACCTCTTCGAACCTTGCACTTATACGCGAGTATATACGGCACATGAAAAGAAGTCAATTTTCGTAAGTAGTAATTTACATAATTCGAGATTAAAGCTTCATGCAAAATTTTAACTATACATTTTCTTATCGCATATTAAGAATGGAAATCTAATTGCATTTTTATCTTTAACGTAAAGAAGGTTATTTTTTGGTTCTAAATAATGTCTCTCAAGTCTAATTTTCTGAAAAATTATGATGAAGAAAAAAAATATAATATTTAGTAGTATGTATTGGATAGGTTGCCTACAACCTGCAGTTAAGAGTTAATACCTCCAATAACAAAACATCCGCGGCGAATTTAAACTTGTTGGACAGACTTTTTTTAATCTTAAAATTTCATTTTATTATTGCGTTTGAATTGACTAAAACATTTGCATAATCTTTGTAAAGGAAGATTAATAGTTACTTATATATTGATTTTTTACTTGAATTTTTTTTCAGTTACATAAAATAAAGAATTTGTAATAAATAATAATTTGCAGAAATAGGGATTACAGCTTCGAACTTCTTGCAATTCTAAATCTTCTTACATGTTATGAATGGAAATCTAATTGCATTTCTTTTTTTAAATAGAAAATAGAGTCATCTCATCATTGTTATTATTGGATAAAAATAAATAACTAAGTTTTTTGGCATGCATAACTTAAGATTCTACTTCCTTATAGAATATAAGAAAATAAAGAAGATCCACACAAAAAAGTATAATGAAATAGAAAAGACACTTTTTAAAAACATGCGATGAAGCAAAAAGAAATATGCCTCTAAGGCTTTCTCTTATCTTCCGAGAATACATATCATGATAAAAGCCAAAGGAAAAGAAAGTACCAACGATAAAGCCTTTGATAGTTAAGCTTCATTTAAGAAATCCTCATGCAATCTATAATTAACATAATCCAGACTTATTATACCGATTTAAAACACCTGTATTCCTTTCATCACCATAAAGTATAATACTAATGGATAAGGTCTATCAAAAAACAGATTACGTATCGATAAATTTATCGATTATTGAGCATGATTTAAGAATCCTTTGTGTATGTGACCTCAGTGACCTTGAAATTTATGACTTTTAAGCCACAGAATGTGAATATTATCTCTGATAGTTTTACCAAAATGACCCGTTGTGTTGTGGAATTGTTCCCATTTGTTTGCCTATATAACCCCAACCCCAAAGAAAATGACTAAAATAAAATTCTCGCTCCTGAAGTGCTAAGTTATGTTATTACGCTACACAGAAAATGATAGGGTGATGTAAATAGTCACTTAAAAGATAGTTATTATGGAGGTCGTTGGATAAACAGGAAATTACATGTTTTCCTTTTTTGAATGCTTCTTCTAATGTAAGTGCACTCGTCTTTTATTTTTTTTTTCCTTCCCTGTGAACGAAGTTATTTCTTGTATGCAGCACGACTTTGATTTTGATTGCATTAAAACAAAATTATTTATTGATAGACATAAACGGTTAATTACTTTTTTCTTTTTTTATGAATATATTATCCGTTCCTTTACTATACATTTTTAATAAGTGTAACAATTCTAAATAAAGATATCGAAATTTTACAATTTACATGTTTCTTTTTTTGAATGATTCTTTTAATGCAAATGTATTCGTCTTTTTTTTCCTTCCCAGCGAACGAATTATTTCTTTTATGTAGCACGACTTTGATTTTGATTGGATTGAAAAAAAAATATTTATTGATAGATTTAAACGATTAACTCCTTTTTTATTTCATTTTTTATGAATACATTATCCATTCTTTTACTTATACATTTTTAATAAGTGTAACAATTCTAAATAAAGATATTTAAATTTTACAATTTACATTTTTTTCCTTTTTGGAATGCTTCTTTTAATGTAAATGTACTCGTCTTTAATTTTTTCCTTTCCTAGCGAACGATGTTATTTCTTTTATGCAGCACGACTTAGATTTTGATTGCATTTAAACAAAATCATTTATTGATAGACTTAAACGATTAACTACTTTTTTATTTCATTTTTATGAATACATTATCCATTCTTTTACTATACATTTTTAATAAGTGTAACAATTAAAATTTTCATGTTTTCCTTTTTTGAATGCTTCTTTTAATGTAAGTGCACTCGTCTTTTATTTTTTTCCTTCCCGGTGAACGAAGTTATTTTTTGTATGCAGCACGACTTTGATTTTGATTGCATTAAAACAAAATTACTTATTGATAGACATAAACGATTAATTACTTTTCTTCTTTTTTTATGAATACATTATCCGTTCCTTTACTATACATTTTTAACCCCTTAACGCTCGAATTAAATTACGATTGAAAAATTCAAATTGTTTATTGGCACCACTTTTATGAAAAAGAAATATTCACCTTATATAATGGCAGGAAAAACGACACTAAAATATAGCTAATTTCACTATTTTATAAAACTGGTGGGAATCAAACAATTTGAGTAATAGACACAGCCCGAGAATATGACGAGAGCGAGAATTAAGGGGTTAATAAGTGTTTTTTGTTGAATGCTTCTTTTAATGCAAATGTATTCGTCTTTTTTTTTTTCTTCCCAGCGAACGAAGTTATTTCTTTTACGCAGCACGACTTTGATATGTTGGCATTGAAACAAAATTAGTTATTGATAGACTTAAACGATTAACTACTTTTTTATTTCATTTTTTATGAATACATTATCCATTCATTTACTATACATTTTTAATAAGTGTAACAATTGTAAATAAAGATATCTAAATTTTACAATTTATATGTTTTCCTTTTTTGAATGCTTCGAACGAAGTTATTTCTTTTATGTAGCACGACTTTGATTTTGATTTCATTAAAACAAAGTTATTTATTGATAGACTTAGACGATTAACTACTTTTTTATTTCATTTTTTATGAATGCAATATCTGTTCTTTTACTATACATTTTTAATAAATGTAACAATTCTAAAGAAAGATATCTAAATTTTACAATTTACATGTTTCTTTTTTGAGTGCTTCTTTTAATGTAAATGTACTCGCCATTCATTTTTTACCTTCCCAGCGAACGAATTATTTCTTTTATGCAGCACGACTTTGATTTTGATTGCATTAAAGCAAAATTATTTATTGATACACTTAAACGATTAACTACTTTTTAATTTCATTTTTTATGAATACATTATCCATTCTTTTACTATACATTTTTAATAAGTGTAACAATATTCATTTTCATTTTTTTTTCTTTTTTGAATGCTTCTTTTAATGTAAGTGCACTCGTCTTTCATTTTTTTTTCTTCCCGGCGAACGAAGTTATTTCTTTTATGCAGCACGACATTGATTTTGATTGCATTAAAACAAAATTATTTATTGATAGACATATTCGTTTAACTACTTTTTTATTTCAATTTTTATGAATGTATTATCCGTTATTTTACGGTACATTTTTAATAAGTGTAACAATCTAAATAAAGGTATCTAAATTTTACAATTTACATGTTTCCTTTTTTTGAATTCATCCCGGGAACGAAGTTATTTCTTTTATGTAGCAAGATTTTTATTGCATTAACCCCTAATGCTCATGGTAGCATATATGCTACCAACAGTATTTCGAATGTAGTGGATTTTTTGATTCGGGCATTCCAAATTCATACCAGAAACTTAAAACAGCAATATTTGCTTTATTTTATAACAGATATTCTTTATAAAAAAAGAAAAACTGTTAGTCTATTACGTTAGTAGCCTTTCTCGTAAATTTAAACTTGATGTATGGTCACTGTAAAGTGTCTTTTTTTTCTGAAGGGATAGTCTTGGGCTCCTTTTGCCTTGGAAGATTTTCCGTCTTGCTAGGAAATAATGAATTATTTTTTCTTTACTTTTATTTCTCATTATTATTTTTTAATTTTACATTTCTATAATTTATATTTTTATAATTTATCCATATAATCATTTTTTATTTTAATTTTTCTTTTAATTTTAATAATTTTTTAATAAAAAAGTACATTTAATATTTATTCTTTAATATGCAGGGCTGCCATGGGCTATTATTTGTCTATTCTGGTTGCACCACTGTTTTTAAAAAATACTTTTTGTAGTACATTTCTTGCAAATGTTGTCAAAGAGTATGTAAAAGATTTTTGTTTTAAAAAAGTGGTGCGAAATAGAATTAAAAAATAGTCACCTGTGACAGCCTGAATATGGCTCCGTAATGTGTCAGACGCATACCTATGAACTGAATGTGACTAGGTAATCCATTGAGGTTTATTACATTGTTCTACATTTAAATAAAGTGAAATTTAGTATTGAAATCTTTTCGTGTGAATTCAGATTCTTTGAATTACGGAATTTGTAGAACGTATTCTACCATGCAGGGTTGCCAGTTTGACCTGCAATTTAATCCGAAATTTCAAATTCATACCGGAAAATTCGAAAGAAATATTTTTACCTTGTGAAATCGACTAATCAGTGTTGCCAGATAGTCAAAAGTCAATTTCCCCAAAGTTTCTAAAATTTTCCCCAAATCAGTATTTTTTTCCGCAAAAATCCCCAACTCAGTTTTTACTCAAAAAATGAATTTTTAAATTTTTAATTTACCACTATAAAAAATATTTAAGTAATTTAAGCTCAATAATTTTCCCCAAATGAAGCCCTTTTTTTGAAAAAATTCCCCATTTACAAAAAACAAACTTTTAAACTGGGCTGAATGCATATTCTGTATCTACATTAAGAGAATGAGAGATATATTTTGCAGTGACAAGTTATTTTATTTTTATTTTTATAAAAGTATTGTTTAACAATGTTGGACTATTGTTACATTAGCTCCATAGCTTCTTTAGACAATCTCTTATCAGTTGGGGTTTAAATGAATCCGAGATGGTACGCTGTTTTAATTCTTTTGTCATCCCTATACTGATGTGCATAATCATAATGCAAAGTATTTTCGCTGTATCAATCGATATGCTTTTGTATATCATAAGAGAAAAATATCTGCTTCCCACGTATTTAATTTTTTTTTTATTAAGTCCTGCAGATTTAGTTACGTGTAGGTTTAAGCTGCTTAAGACTTTATAGTCTGATGCATCTGTAATACGTGTAAACTGTAATGTAGTAAACAACGAACACGACCACACCGAAGAGAATAATGATTGATATTTCGGATTTCTGGATTGTAGTTTCGTTTTTCAAATCAAAATTGAGTTCGAGACAGATCCAGTTTTTCTACAGGACTAAAAGAAATCTTTACGGAAAATAGTAAAAAAAAAAAAAAAAAAAAAAAAAAAAAAAAAAAAAATCCCCAAGTTTTTCCCCAAAATTTTTTGTAGCCCCCAAAAATTTCCCCACGAACTACTTGTCCCCAAAAAATTCCCCTACAGTTTTAAAATTCCCCAAAATGGGGACAAAATCCCCAATCTGGCAACACTGCGCCTAATGTCTCTTATTAAGTAAAGCATCAAATACTATTCTTTATTTCTGGTATGAACAATAAATTTCTGAATAAAAATAGAGATCAAACTATCAACTCTACAACGACGGGAATTACAGGGTTTAAACAAAATTGTTTATTGATATGCCTTATACTAGGGGTGCACAACCTTTTTAACACTAGAACCGCCGGAAATTTTACTCAAGTGTTATAAAATTATTTTACACCAGAATTTTTATTTAAAACTATTTTACTTATTTAACTTATTTCTCCGTGGTACATATTTAACTTATTTTAGAAAAAAATTTCTGCTTAAAACCAAAATTTTTTCATTTTTTGTCGGTCAAAATGACCGCTATGGCGGTTCTAGTGTTCCGAGTAGGGCCACTTACAAAAATGTCTGGTATGTCGAGGGCCACACCAGTAACACTGAGAAGATTCTATTTCTGGTAGGTGATCTGTCGACTTTAATCAGATAAAAAATGTGGTTTCAGAGGGGAGGGGGGGGGGGGGTTACACCTCTAAGTTCCCTTAACCAGTCAGCATATCCAATTTAGATGGCAAGAATATATCAACAGTTTACATTTGTATATATAACAAACGGAGATATAGCAAGGATTATATTCAAGGAGTGATAATATTCTTTGACTTTATTCGAGGGAGTAAATTTTGCTTTATTAAAAGCGCTAAAATCAAACATAGGCATGAAAGTGGCTAGTGCACAAAAAAAAGTTAACTTTATGAACGAAGTGTGGAGCAGGAGTCGATCAACGAAATTTTAGATTTTTCCGTGCCTGATCCACAAAATTCGCAAATTTTTTGAAGCCGATCGACAAAATTCGCGATTTTTCCGTGCCTGATCTACAAAATTCACAATTTTACCACACCCGATCGACGAAATTTGCGATTTTTCCGCCCCTGATCGACGAAATTCGTTCCACGCCCTATCAAAGAAATTCCCGATTCTTAACTGACTCTGATGAAATTTATAATTTTTTCTCACAGCAAATTGGCGGAATTCCGCATTTTTTTCTCGCGATAAACGGACGAAACTCACGATTTTTCGCAGCCGATCAACGAAATTTTCACTTTTTTCGCGCATCATTAAAAAAATTTGCAATTTTACCGTGCCTTGATCAACGAAATTTGCGATTTTTCCCGCGCCTGATCGACAAAATTCGCGATTTTTTCATACTCGACCAACGCCATACGCGATCTTTCGGAGTCCGATCGACAAAACTCGCAATTTTTTCGTGCCCGATCAACGAAGTTCGAGATTTTTCCGAGCTTCATCAATGAAATTTGCAATTTTTTCTCGCGATAAACAGAAAAAACACGCGAATTTTTTCGAAGTCAATCAACGAAATTTGAGAATTTTTCCGCTCCTGAGTGACAAAATTCGCGATTGTTCTGCACCCGATCGCTGAAATTGGCGATTCTTAACTGACTGACGAAATTGGCAATTTTTTCCCTCGGCAAATTTACGAAATTTTTTCTTGCGACTGACGAAACTCACGTTTTTTTCTCGCAACCAATCAACAAAACTTCCAATTTTTCCGCGCATAATCAACAAAACTGACAATTTTTCCGTGCCCGATAAACGAAATTTGCGATTTTTCGCATCTTATCGACAAAATTCACGATTTTTCCCCGCCCGATCAACGAAATTGTGTGGTTTTCCGAGCCCGATAAACAAAATTCGCGATTCTTAACTGAGCGACGAAATGTTAAATTTTTCCCGCAGCAAGCTGATTAGATTCACGACTTTTTCCTGAACCATACAGACAAAAATCGCAATTTTTTTCAGTTATATATTGACAAAATTCGCTGGCCTCTTTTGGCCTGAGGGGCAAAGGTTGTGCATTCCTACCTTAAACGACCTGGCTCTCCAATGTCTCGGCAAGTCGCTTATACATGTTCTCAATGTAAAGTTTCACTTCTGATAGGAACCCGTGTTCAATTCAGACACTTTTCTCCAGGAGGTATTTCTGTGGTTCCTGGGTTGAAATTGCACTTTTTGACCACTGAAAACAAGAAATCTCAAATCTTTCAGTGGAGAGTGGGGACATCGAATTGCTCCGGCAGGAAATGTCCCCCTCGGGCCACCCCCTGAATTCAACACTGCTCGGAAGTCTAAATAAGAGCATATGTTGTTTCATTGGTTCAAATAATCTGAAAAAAATATATATATAAATACTAGTAAAAATTTGCCACTGCATTAATCAGGCTCTGCTCTAAGATCGGTGGAATCATATCAAAAATGTTCTTAGCAAAATGCTCCCTTTTACATAAAAAAAGAGGAACTGAGTAAAATTATAAAATTATTCTGCAATCAAAAGTGCTGTAGAAAAATTGTGAACAATTCCCTTAGCTTTAAGGATCGCTTAATATTTGAAAAAAAAAAATACCTATTTTTTATTATATAAATTGAATAATTATAAGGTTTCTAAGTAAAATAAACAATTCGTTTTTTTTTTAATGTTTCTTTTTAAAGGTGAAAAAAAAAGATGTAGAACAAATTCACATTTGTAGAACAGCCATCATGCAAGAATTTTGTGTCTTAATGTTTGTTTTACACCACACATTAATACGAATAAGAGCTTTCTTTTTCACATCTTAGATCTTTATTTATCATCATCACACAAATTTTTAGAAATAATATACATACATTAAATTTTGATTATTAATAATATTTTTCAGAGATATACATTTTGAAACATTCAATACAAAGTCCAACATCATGATCAGTGCCAAAAACCAAACCCAAACACTAATATTCAAAGACTTCACACGGAAATGCCAGTTATTTTTTCTGGTTTAAGAAGTATTTTCCAACAATTAAATCCTCAGCTCGGAAATATGACGCGCACGAGAAATAACGAACGACACCTCAGCCCGTGATATTGAATGGAGCGAGAATCAAGGAGTTAAACAATGTTTATTGAAATATGTGATGGAAAACATAAATTGAACATGATACTATTTCTTTTTCGCATACTCAAGTAATGTAAATTAGAAGACAAATATCACCACAAAGCATCTTTCTCTCAACACTATACAGGCGATCCCCCAAACAGTGTTGCCAAATCTGTGATTTTTTTAAATTCAGAAATTTTATAATTTTCCTGTAATATCATAAAGAAACAGAGAAACTGCAGGAAAATTATAAAATTATTCTACAATCAAAGTACTGCAGAAAAATTATGTGCTAGTCCCTTAAATAATGTTTATTGAAATTTCTGATAGGAAACATAAACTGAACATAAAAGTGTTTTGTTTTCGCACTCAAGTAATATAAATTAGGAAACAAATATTCACGCGAAGTATCTTTTTCTCAACACTACAGGTGAGGCCACAAACGGTGTTGCAGGTCTGCCACTGACCTCTATATATTTTTTTTAACTTTCTTCTATCTTTACAAGAAGAAAGTATTGGATTCGTGAAAATTTTCGTTTTAGGAGTCAGAGGTACCGAAAAACATGTTTTTACAAAATGTCTGTCTATGAGTCTGTCCGTCTGTCTGTTTGTCTGTATATGACACAAATTTTGTGGGCTCTCTGTCTCAAGAACTAATGCACGGAATTAAAAAAAATATATATTCTGTTAGTCTCTAATATAAATTGGTGCTGATTAGTTTTAGGTGTGAATCACTAAACAGGTGGCGCTGCTATGCAGCATTTTTCACGATTTCCACAATAGCTCAAACTAATACACGTATTTTCAACAAACTTCAGATTCAGTTAGTCCTTGACATGAATTGACGTTTTATACATTTTGGTGTAAATCATTCAACAGGTGGCGCTGCTATGCAGCATTAGTTTGCAATTTCCGCAATAGCTCTATCTCAAGAACTAATGCTTGGATTTTCGACAAACTTCAGATTCAGGTATACCTGGATATAAATTAGAGCTATTTAGTTTTTGGTGTAGATCGCTCAACAGGTGATGCTGCTATGCAGCATTTTTCACGATTTCCACAATAGCTCAGTCTCCAGAACTACTGCACGGATTTTCATCAAACTTCAGATTCAGTTAGTCCTTCACATGAATTGACGTTTTATACTTTTTCGTGAAAATCGCTCAACAGGTGTCGCTGCTATGTTGCATTTTTTGCGATTGCCGCAATAGCTCTATCTCAAGAAATAATACTTGGATGGTCAACAAACTTCAGATTCAGGTATACCTTGATATGAATTAGTGCTGTTTATGTTTTGGTGCAAATCGCTCAACAGGAGGTGGCGCTGCTATGCTACATTTCTCAGAATTTCCGCTATAGCTCTATCTCAAGAGCTAATGCACGAATTTTCATCGAACTTCAAGTTCAGATATACTTTGATATGAATAGGTGCTAAAGTGATGTAAAATCTTGTACTATTTAAATGATTTAATTGATGTGATTTATATAGAAGAAAGTTTTGTGATGGCCACAACATAACAGTTTTTTATTTATACTATTTACACATCTAAATTTAAAAAATAAATTTTGTAACAAATATCTCTGGCACATGTTGCTAAAGTGGTATCCGTGGTATCGTAGAAATAGTGTTATTAATTATCACCTCAATATCCCACCAATTCGATCTGTTATAAAAAAAAATCAGGCTATTAATTTTGTTCGAAAATGTTCCTAGTATTCAAAATATTTCTATCTATGACGACCGTGCTCGTTGTAAAAGAACACGAGCCACACTTTATCTAACTGAAAACATTGACCCAGGATAATTCTCCCCAGTTTTTATTTGCATTGATAGGTCTTGTCCTTCATGAAAGTTCATCATCATCTCTTGCAAAATTTGTAAATATTTTTGTGAATACAGTGAAACCTCTCTGTGCGACCACCCCCATTAAGCGACCATCTCCCTGAACGACCATTTTTTTATGGAACGAAATTTATTCCCATAGGCTCTATGCTAAGTTCACCTCTATTCAAGGACCATCCCAGTTGAACTCCCTCCATGAGCGACCCAATTCTTTGAAGAAAATGTAACAAATTCCGTTTTTTCCTGGTTGCTTGAAGAAGGTTTTATTAGAAAAATAAATCCGGAGAGCACATTATTCATCAAACTTCTAAACTAAGTTTAGATTTTTTTTTTAAATTTCGGTAACTTTTATGTATTTAAACCTCTTTGTGGCTTTATAGGCAATGAATTTAACTCTGATGACAAATTAAAAATGCCAATCTATAAAGTCCCTGCTCTATTCTGTCAGGAAACCCTAAAAAAAATTGATAAATTAATGAAATTGTCATTATTTATTTCCATCCAAAAGAAATTACATTTATTTACTGAACTTCGAAAGGACTTGGAAATAAAAGTTATAAAAGATAAAACCGTAAAATCAAAGCAAACTTCAATGTATTCATTTTTTAAACTCTGCAGTAATTAACTTATGTAATTAACTTTTGTTTTGATATTTAAATTTTTATATTTTTTCCTAATGTGAAAAATAACTTTTAGTAACGTTAATTGTTACCTTTTTTTAACAATTAAAATCTAGATTTAAACACGACCTTCATTAAGAGACCACCTCTCGGAGCGACCCATTTTTATTGGAACGGAACGTGGTCGCTTTAGGGAGGTTTTACTGTATTCATTTTAATTTTCTTATTCATCATTTTCCTTTTCCTTTATTCTCTTTTATTGTAACTGTATTTTACTTTTTTATTTATAAATGTGTGGCTCCTTTAAATTTTCCTTTTTTTTCTTTTGGGGCCGGCTTTTTCTCCAGCCGCATTTCTGACGTTTGGCTAATCAGACTTGAATTGCTCTATGCTACATTTTTGGACTAGAGGTGTGGAATCTACTCCAGGGACTATGTCAACAAATTTATTCTAAGTCCAAAGTGTATGTAAAAGATTTTTGTCTTGAGAAAGTTGTGCGAGATAGAATAAAAAAAGGGTTGTTAATGACATGCTTGGTGTTGCCAAATCTGCAGTCTTTTTTGTTCAGAAATTTTGAGTTCACACCAGAAATGTTTTAATACTAATTTTTATTTATTTTATTCACTAAATATTTTTCATTATAATAAGTAAAAAGAACCATTCAAACACTCTGCGGAGAATTTTGAATTTCTTAACGATAGCTTTATAAATGATGCATATTTGCGTGAGCGGACTGCACAGTGTTAAAACACTCCAGCATAGTTCTTCTAAATAATTTCTCATTACATCTCTTGCAGGGCCGCTGCCATCGAAATACTCAAGCCTAAGGACACGAGTTGTGACGTCATCACTAATCGACCGACTTCTCACTAGTGTTGGAATGCACACCAGAAAATTTTTGAATAGCAATTTTCTTTTATTTTATTTGTGGAATATCTATCATCGTATAAAGCAGGCATATCAAACATGTGGCCCGCGGGCCACAACTGGCCCGCCGACAACTTATTTGTGGCCCGCTAAGCCTTTGGCATTTTATCTCTGTTTAATTCAATTGTTAGAACGTGCATGCTGAAAATACACTTTGCTCGAGTAGGCTTGCATCAGCTGTTGTCTTAGGGAAAGCAGTAATCCGAAACATATGTATTCGAATATTTTGAACTATTTTAAAATGTTACAATTTTCATTTTAAATCGACAAATTATGAATGGGAATTTTTAAAAGACCACCAAAAGACAAAATATTTGGAGTTTTCATTTGAAATTAAAAGCATTTGAGTAAATTTCAACTTCAAAGCAAATTTCATAATGCTCTCTTGTTATTTGATAGCATTGGCGTTTTCAAATATAGTTTATTACTTATACAAAATATTTTTTAAAAAGAAAAGGTATTTCATTTTAAATATGCCAAGCATTACTACAGGTCAAGCCAACAGTGCCTGATTTACACCAGGACATTCAGGGTACGGGCCCAGGTCCCCTGATTTTCATGGGTCCCCAAATTCTGCTGAAGGTTTTTTAATTATTGTCCAAACTCTGATATAATTTTAACACCTGGTGGAATTTTACATTTCATTCTACATTCTATTCTGTTCGGATTATATTTTTATAAAATCGTATATTTCCTGTAAAACATCCGTATTTAATTGCTTTATTATGAATATTTTCTGTTATCTTTATTACTTTAAAACTATATTATATTATTAATTTTTATTTAATCCTTTTGCTGTTCTTGTCAGATTATTTGGTGGTTGGGGAGTGTAGCTCGTAGGCGTCAGAACCCCTAATATTTTAAATAATTGTAGCTTGGTGTTGCATAAAATTTATTATTAGTTGTTGCATAATTTATCATTCTACATATATGGGCTTGCATAGGAAAATATAATCAGCATAACTCAATTTATTATAAAACGCCTATTCATTTAAATTTCTCAATTATGAAATAATTATTTAAAAGTAAATTAATGATTATCAACTTTAATTTTTTAATGGATATTTTAAAGTAATTATTAAAGTCAATAGGGGTTATCTTAGTATGTACCTTTTCATTATTTTCTTCTTACTTAAGCCCCCTGTAAGCATCAGTGCAAGGGGGCCCCCTAAGCATCTGTGCAGAGTGCCTCCAAATTTGTAAGTCAGTCCCTGCAGTGTTGAATTCAGGGGGTGGCCCGGGGGGGAGATTCCCCCCGGAGCAATGAGATGTCCCCCCCGGATGATTTGAGATTTTGCATTTTCAATGGTAAAAAAAGGAACCCCCCCCCCGGAGCCACAGAAATCCCTCCCGGAGAAAAGTGTCTGAATTCAACACTGGGTCCCTGCAAGCATATGCGGTGCTTATTGAATGCCAGCATGGAACGCGGAACCGCCACGCGCAGCACCCATCGAATTTGAACAAGGAACATAAAATTTATTTTGGAAACAAAAAGACGGAAAAAAATTAATTTGGAAAATCTGGCGGAGAGTCTTCCAACAGCAAGGGCCCTTTCAGACTTTCATGCATCTGAGGCCCAATGCTAGATAGAGATTAGCGCGCACAGTTAATTTTTTAAATCAATGCAATTTAGAAAATTCAATTAATTTTTAAAAAAAATGTTGAAAAGTAATTTTCAATATTTTTTTTCAGAAATAAGATAAAATAAACTATGTATAATAGTAACTTTGGCACTTTCAATTAAAATTTATTTAACATGACGGTGTTTTGTTCGAACAAATTTTATTCATTGCAAAGGTAATATTATTTACCTTTTCTAATGTGGCCCGCGGTTTTGTTTATTATGCTTAAGTTGGCCCGCAGCGGTAAATGAGTTTGACATGCCTGGTATAAAGCAATAATAACTATTTAAACTTACTGGTGAGAATTTGGAATTCCCCCCCCCCCCCCAAAAAAAAAAAACAATCAGCCAGATGCGGCAACACTATGGCATTCCGCATTTGCCTGAATTTTTATTTAGGGATTCCGAATTCTTGCCAGTAAGTTTAAATACGTTACCATTGTTTTATACGATGATAGATATTCCACAAATAAAATAAAAGAAAATTACTATTCAAAATATTCTGGTGTGAATTCTAACACTAGTCAGAAGTCGGTCGATTAGTGATGACGTCACAACTCGTGTCCTCTGGCCTTGAGCATTCCCATGGCAACGGCTGGGCTCGTACGGCTGCTTACTAGTAAAGTCTGAATACCAGTAATTCAGAAAAGTAAATATTGTCCTATTTAATTGCGATAGAAAAAGAAGAAGATTTGTTTTCTTAAATCCAAAATTAAGCAACTATAAGAACCGTGTCTTCTTAAACTTTTAAAGTTTTCTTTTAAACAAAACATATTATTAAAAAATTCTTGATTTTTAATTATCTTTATATCAGCATCCATTAAGACTGTTCTCAAGTCCAAATTGGTTACTTTCGGACACATTTCTGTATTCATTTCTGTTCATAGACGCAGGAAATAGGCAGATGCTCTTATTCAGAAACTATGTAATGATTACATAACTCGTTACATCGTAATTTCATTGTTTTCCCAATCTATATTATAAAAAACAAACGTGTCCGTGCTTAACGCTGATGTCATTTTGATGGTGGAAACAGCAGACAATTAAATTTCGTTTCTACTTACTGCAATTTTTTTTTTAATTTCAAAGTATCGCGCCTTTTCAACTTTTACATCCTCGAATAGAGAAAAAATGTACTTTTAAATAATCGCAATTCAAAAACTGTATCGTAATTTGTTTTCACAATAATCAATTTTATTGTTTTTAAAATAATTTTCAAGAATGATTTTTTTTTTTATCTAACTCTATCACGTGCAGACGAATACGAAAAGTAAATCAATAAATCGCTTGCACTTAAACAAATAGAAAAAAAAATCAACATTTGTTTCTAACTTAAATTCCAAACGAAATTAAAATTTCATCAATCAATAAATAAAACAATAAAACAAAAAAAAGCAATTTATCAAATTACAACGACCATTTGGAAAACGATTTTTTCAAAGACTAAAATTTAAGACATGAAAAAACGCATGGAGTTGATCATACATTACGTACGCTAAGAATTAAACATTAATAGTGTTATTACACGTAAAAATTGCAAGCCAAAAATATCGCAAACGACGCGTCAGATTTCATGAAACTAAGTCACCTGAAACTTACGTAAATATCCAAGCATTTCATTGGCTGTTCGGGAAAAGGCTTTTCCATCGTCAGATTTCCAAGAAATCTGACGGCCAATTTTAAATGAAATTTCATTCTTAAACTTCTAAACATCCGACAATATTACTTTTTTTACCGTCGGATAGAGAAAAATATGTACTTTTAAATGCAGTTTGTTTGAAAGCTGTATCTCAATTTGTTTCCTAGTTATTAATTTTTTTTTTGTAGTTTTTATTACTTCTTTGTCATAGTGGCAACAGAAAGTATCCATCGTTGTTGAAATTAAAGGGAAATACAGATTACTGTATAGACCAATCAGAAAACGAATAAATTGCAAATTAAACCAATGAAAACCTCAGATATGCTTTTGATTTCCCATCCTGACGAGAACAATAACCATTTTTCCAAATGGTTAATAAATAAAATACAAATTTAAGACATCTAATAACAAATAAATTAATAAAATATAAATAAAACACAAATCTAAGACATGTAATTGAATTACGCACTTAAACCAATGAAACGAGCAGAAAAAAAAAAGACTGGTTGTAAATAGTGTTTTTTTTTTTGGCGATTTCTTCGGCTATTAACTGCTGGTGCAAGGCCAACACGAATGTATCGGTTTTAATAAATTTCAAAATTTTATTTGAATGCCTTATTGCCATTTTCCATGTGTATATGATTTTTGGCACTGTAGTGGACATTCTAAAAACTATATATTAAATGTAAATATATTTTAGAATTTCCAATATAAAAAAAGACTGTCATCTATATCCTGTAACAAGGGAAGCCCCGATTTATCCCTTTGATTTCGGTAAAGGCAGAAATTCTTCCAGAAAATGTTGTGAAAGTTGGCATTTTGAATCGAATATCTGGGAGCGACGGCGCGGGACAGGAAATAAACTACCATCATGACACAACAATCGCGTATAGCTCAAGAAATATTCCATTTATCGAAAAATAAAAGAGAAAAACTTGTTTAAATAGAAATCGATTCAATAATCGCGCCCTGAAACTCTTATGCTTTTATGTTTAACCCCCTTATGGGGTATGTTTATGAAACCTCAATTCTCAAATGCCACAATTGCACTGGAATTTTGGTAATTTTGTTTTCGGTTTATTATGTATGTGAAATATATGAGAAATATCTTATTTACAAATAAATTTGTTTTCTAATTCCGGTGCAATTCATTGTTTTCAGCATTTTAGCAATGGAATTGCTTCGCCCCTGAAAGGTTTAAAAATGAATCGGTAAATGTGTCAGGAAGTTCCAGATTATTGTAAGGGGTAAAATATATTTTTGAAACCCGGCCTTATTTTATAACGGTTAAAAAATAAAAATGAATTATCATATCAGTGAAAATATCGCAATGCTTCTGGAAAAAAAAAAATAAATAAATAAAAATAAAAATAAAACCCTTTTGATACGAAATGGCTATCCCGAAAATAATAACAGCCAGCCATTCTCCACCCATCGTTAAAGCTCTTTTATTCGCCTGATAGGAGAGATCAACAGAAAAAAAAGAATCAAACACTGTCTCTGAATTACATTGTATCAACTCGACATTGAAAAATCGTCTGCTTCCGCAACCACCGCCAGGTAGCGCTGCGAGGTCAAAAACTTCTGACTGGGTTTTCCCCTCAAAATGTTGTTTCGGTCTTAAGTAATAGTATTTAGTTCCGTCAAAATATATGAAGCTAAGAATCAGTGCGAAAGTACTGTGATGCTAAATTCAAACCGGTTTCGTGCAGGACTTTTTTGTTTCGTTTATTCATTTTCTAATTCTTATTCTCCTAATTTTTATTAATTCTTTGCAGAAACTTTCTTTTTTTTGGCTGTTTGTTGGTTCGTTATTACTCCGCGGAATCTGATTTATTACATAATTGGTGCGATAACACTGTTTTGGTTTCCTGCATAATGAAAAATGTAATGAGAGGTCTATTGTGAATTCAATGGTAAGAAAGGGTATTTATTAGATGTAACAATGTCTCCTTATGCTTAATTTGAAATGATTGTAGACAAAGAATTTTTTAACTCTAACAGAGTCCACTTTATCTACACAGAAATCCTTAACAGACACTTTGACAACATTTGCAAGAGAAATATACTTCGAAATTTATATTAGAAAAATACTTGTGGGAACAGAATACAAAAATAGTTGCCTCCCACATAGCAGTTTTAGTTTTCAGAAAATTTGCAGAAGTCTTGCTTTGAAAACCTGGAAAGTTGCAGTAAGCTCAAAATGACAAGACTGAAAGTTGATAATAAGACTGCAGCAAGATAACGCAAACGCCAAAGTCACCACACTTTGAACTAGCAGCTAACCAGGGGCGGATCCAGAGAATCGTTTTGGGGGGGGCGATACCGAGTGACATATAATCAACGTAGTCATAACTTCTGTTGCTCAAATCATTCCGTGCAGTTAATTATTAAATGAATATGAAATATTTAATGCGATTTGAAAATATTACAGACTCTCGATTATCCGACATCCGATTAACCGAAACACTGGGTTATCCAACACCCTTTTTATATAATCCCACCCTCTCCTCAAAATATGGTTTATTGTTACTTTTTAGGTCATAAAATTAAAAACGTTATAACAGAATTTATTTATTAAATGTCTTATTTTTTCTTTTTCTTTTTATCTTGTACTATGGTAATTATTTATCTTATTTTTTGTTCTTTTAGTTGTAGTGAACAACATTAATAACACAAGCCTGCCATGATTGTGTTTTTTAACTTTTGATAATTGATTTTGGTGTATTTTTTAGCACTGAATCCGAAAATGACCTTCATTTTTAACCATCAAGTCACGATTTTCGCAAATCGTAAGTTTCAAAGTAAAAAAGTAAAAAATAGCGAAAATCTCACAAAGCAATTTGTCAAAGCCTTAACAAAAGAAAGTAAATGTTTTAAATGCATCTGCGACAAATTTTCCAGCCTTATCAGCCGCCAAAGTAAAAGAGAATACCGAGATGAACCCCATAGAGAGGATTAAAGGAAAAGCGGGAAGCAGAGCATGAGCGGTTCAAAGAAACTTCCACGCATGGAATAAAATTATAAAGATTTTAAATACACAATATTTTACATGTTTAACTATAAAAATCCATGTATGAGCAAAAAAATGAATGAATTATTATGAAAAAAAGTTACGTCTATTTTATGGTAGCAGATTTTCGCAATATTTCGACTTCTTAAAAATTTGCGATTTGTGAAAAAAACTGACGTTATGGTGTGGTAAAAAATGAAGGTCATTTTGGGATTCAGTACTAAAAAATACATAAGAACCAATTATAGAAAGCTGAAAAACATAACTATCACATCCATTTTTTAATATCAGATTTCTGAAAGAGGATAATCTCTGAAAAAGGATCCCCTTCAGAAATCTGAAGGGGTCTTAACATCCTTGATAGTCAAAAATGTCATCTAAGTGGTGTGTATACCTCTTCACAGACGCGGATCCAAGGAAGGGAGGAGATCGCCCTGATCGCCACCCACCTCTTGGATCAAAAAATATAAATTCACCGATTATCGCAAATTTCGACAAATGCTCGCCGAAAAGATTAATTTTTGTCAATCGTTCGCAGGTAAAAAAATCGCGCAAAAAACGCGAATTTCGTCAAAGGAGTGATCAAAAAGCGCGAATTTCGTCAAAGGATCGCGCAAAAAAGCGAATTTCGTCAAAGGACAACGGGAAAAAACGCGAAATTCGTGAAAGGACCACGAAAAAAACGCGAATTTCGTCAAAGGACCACGAAAAAAACGCGAATTTCGTCAAAGGATCGCAGAAAAAAAAACGTGAATTTAGTCAAAGGATAGCAGAAAAAAACGTGAATTTCGCCAACGGATCGCAAAAAAACGCGAATTTCGCCAAACAATTACGCAAAAAACGCTAATTTCGAGAAATAATCGCGCAAAAAATACGAATTTCGTCAACAGATCTCAGAACAACAGATCTTCAACAACAACAGAACAACAGAACGTCAACAGATCTCAGAAAAAATGCTAATTTCGTCAAAGAATCGCGAAAAAAATACGCGAATTTCGTCAAAGGATAGTAGAAAAAACGCGAATTTCGTCGAAGGATCGCAGAAAAAACGCAAATTTCGTCAAAGGATTGCAGAAAAAACGCGAATTTCGCAAAATAATTAAGGAAAGAACGCTAATTTCGCGGAAAAGCGCGCAAAAAATGCGAATTTCGTCAAAGAATTGCGAAAAAAATGCGCGAATTTCGCAAAGGGCAGCGGAAAAAACGCACAATTAGCACCAGGGGGAGATTCTCCTAGGCGCACATCCATGGGGGTTTCAATCGGGGCGCTCGCCCCCCCCCCCCCCAAGATATAAATCCAACGCTTTTAACGGCAGTTTTCGCGGAATAGACATACAAGCAAACGAAACCAAACACTTTCCGGGTGTCAATGATAAACCTCACTGAGGTTTCGGCAATTAGTGAACAAAATAGGATTGTGTCCTGTCAAAAAGCATAATGCGCCATAATTTTTGACACTATAGGTTGAGGTGGGGGATGATGCCACTTCGTGTACCTTTTGTTGAATCTCTATAACAGAAATTGACAACGTTATGCGGATCCCTTTAAGGTGTTGAAACTTTTCCTTCTTTCAAAGAAGCTGCAATTCTAATTTCTGTATAACGATATTTTTGAGGAGTTCTTTATTGTTTGAGAAAAGAATGGGAATCACAGCAATTTCCAAAGAAAGAAAGAAACAAGAAACAAGTTGGAAATTGCTCGTCAAACGTGGCAAATGAGGTGCGTTCGTACTATAACTAGTTTTATAATTATTTTTTGCACCCCATATTGTACTGAATGTATACTTTTTTGCACTTCATAAAGCGCATAGTCTGATACATCATTAAAATGCACTTCCAATAATTTTTTCCCATTCCCCGTAATGTAACGGAAAACTTTTGACTGTCCCTGTAATTAAACTATACATCCGATTTTCCTAAAATTTGAAATAGCTCAACAAAACTTTGCAACAATTATATCTTTAAAATTTCAGACCATTCGGAAGGCTGTAATATCATTAAAATGCACTTGCAATAATTTTTCCCATTCCCCGTAATGTAACGGAACACTTTCGACTGTCCCTGTAATTAAACTATACATCCGATTTTCCTAAAATTTGAAATGGCTCGACAAAATTTTGCAACAACTATATCTTTAAAATTTCAGATCATTCGGAAGGCTCTAATACCATTAAAATCCACTTGCAATAATTTTTCCCATTGGCCGTAATGTAAAGAAAAACTTTTGACTGTCCCTGTAATTAAACTATACATCCGATTTTCATAAAATTTGAAATGGCTCGACAAAATTTTGCAACAATCACATATTTGAAATTTCAGACTATTCGGTTGGGTAGTTTTTGCTCTGTTACATGCGGACAGACGGACGGACTGAACGACGACTATAGGTGCTACGTATTTATATAATTACGAACGCACCTAAAAAGGTCCTTTGAAAAATGCAATCATCTTAATGTTTTCTGAAGAAAGCCACTAATGTGTAAAAAATGTCCTGTTATTGTCATCCTCATTGGTAAATTTCAAGGGGTATTTGATGAATGAATTAAAAAGGATTATGTCCTAATCCTAGTCAGTTAAAAGCTAAAATGCTTATGGTGTGTTGATTTCTTAAAAACCGACTTGGTAAATTTGTTCTTCCCTTCTTTGCCCCGATCGAACCCCCCCCCCCCCCCTCCCGTGGATGCGCGCTTAGGGAATCTCCTCCCGGTTCTAATTGGCGAAATTCGCGTATTTTTTTCGCGATTCTTTGAAGAAATTCGTATTTTTTCAGAGGTCTGTTGACGAAATTAGCGTTTTTTGCGCGATTCTTTCTGGTGAAATTTGCGTTTTTTCTGCAATCCTTTGACGAAATTCGCGTTTTTGTCTGCGATCCTTTGACGAAATACGCGATTTTTTAACGAAATTCGCATTTTTTCGCGCTTCTTTGACGAAATTTCACGTTTTTTCTCGATCCTTTGACGAAATTGGGGGGTTTTGCGCGATCCGTTGACGAAATTCGCGTTCCTTTTGCGATCCTTTTACCTGCGAACGATTGACGAAATTGATTTTTTTTCAGCGATCATTTTTCGAAATTCGCGATAATCGGTGGATTTATATTATTTTAGGGGGGGCGATCGCCCCGATCGCCCCCCCCGTGGATCCGCGCCTGCAGCTAACTAACCGTACAAGTTAAATTCATGCTGAATCAAATTAATTGTAAATTAACGGCAAACAAGTAATCAAAAACACTGCAAACTTACTGCAAAGTAGTAATCTTTCCATGCCACATTAACTGCTTACAACTGTTACACTATAAGCTTAACCTCTTCGAAGAGATACATAGACCTGATCAGGTCTATTGATAAATACGCACCGTTAAGGTGCATGCATCGTTTTTACCACCATAAACAAGTTAGGTTAATATTTGTACTTTTCAAATCGAGCCTCTTTTGGCAGGGGCGGCGCCAGAATTTTTCCGACGGGGGGGGGTGGGGCATGGTATCCCCGACAGGGTGGCCGAATTAGCACCTGCGCGGGTTGGGTCGTACCCGACCCGAAACCGAAAATTACATTTGAAGGCAACCCTCAACCCGACCCGAACCCGACATATTTCAATCTGCATCCGACCCAAACCCGAAATACTTTAACCCGCAACCAGAACAGAATCCAAAATGAGAGGAAAGTAAATAAGGTTTTAATGCAAATATGAAAAGTAATCTATAATTACATCTCTAATACCAATTTTATGTTTTCCATAGAAAAATGGACAAATCTGTATTCTTTAATATTCGAATATAGTAAAAATTCTTTATAGCAGACACCTCGTTGGATAGAGTCGTGCATCGGGTCGGGCTGTACTTAATTTTCTTTTTTTCGGATCAGGATGACTCCAACTTCCTTTCTGCTGGTCGGGTTCACCCTAGAATACTTCTTGCTTTATCATATTTGAGTTTTTTGCAAGTCGGGTTGTTGGGATTTTCAAAAAAAACAAAAAAAAAATTTGAGCAGAACTGTGTTTCAAATTAATATAAATATGTATTTGGATATGGATGAATATATATTACAGCATGAGATATAAAATGCATATAAGAAATGTGATCATAGATTATTCTTTCTTTAAGAAGCTTTTTTTTTCGTGCCTCGGAATATGAAAAATATTACCAACATTTCTTTTCTGATAAACAGAAATATACATGTATCGTATTTCTGATAGTTTTTGAACACATACACATGTTACAGGTATGTAGATTGGGAGGTGATCGCTATTGAAAGGTATAAGCGTACGGATATACAGGGTCTCCGCTCTCAACGGTGTCCAATGGCTAATTCCTAAATCATTAATCATAGACATATAGTTCCAATTACAAAAATGCTTTAAATCAGGTAAAGAAATATTTTAAAAACGATTTGGGTCAATAAAAACATTTCTTAAAAAATTACGAAATTTAAATTTTTATACGGTCTCCCAGTCCTATAAGTTATATTAAGAAAAAATTTTCCTATTACACTGGCAAGTAAGACAAAAAAAAGTCCTATTCATATAACATTAAAATTGAGGGAGTTATGAAATTTTTAAAATGCATGACTTATGCCACTTTTCTGCTCTGAACACAATTGAGTTCGGCTAGGCTTTGAGGGGTCACATACCAAGTGCTTAAAGTGTTCGAAGATCTTATTTCACGTGTATCTGCGCTTTGAAAAAAATCGTACAAGTATTACGATTAAGTTAACATTTATTAAGTTTCAGATTGACTAAAATAGCATATGTTTTATTATGTCAAGATTTGATACTCTTTCTTTTATGATTTCTTTTAACAAAAATCATGTTATTCTTATAAGTTTTATGTTACTTCAACGGTCGTATGTATGTTTTTCGAGTTCAAAATTTATACTCGAACTTTAACTTACTTTCAAACATCCGATCGAGATTACATTTTACATAATGGCGCGAATCCGATATCAATCTAATATTATTATGATTTTCGGTGGTTACCATTTATACTTATTTTACAGGATAACAGAAAAAATTTCGGATAGATTACCTCCAAGAAGTTTAAGAAAAAGTTTTAGATTAGATAATACAAGACTGCGATTGTTGGTTTTTTTTTTTTTTTTTTTTTTTAACTTTTATGTACTTTTTAGCACTGAATCCGAAAATTATCTTAATTTTTAACCATCATGTCAGGATATTTCGCAAATCATAAATTGTCAAAGTTAAAGAATAACAAAAATCGGATACTATAAAGTAGAGGAGATGGCTGTGTTTTTTAACTTTTGATAATTGATTTTTACGTACTTTGTAGCACTGACCTGAAAAATGACCTTCATTTTTAACCATCACGTTAGAATTTTTTTGCAAATCGTAAATGTGTAAGTTAAAACATAGCGGAAATCTGATACTATAAAGCATATATAAAACTTTTAATATTTTATTTTATTTTATTTTATTCAATAATTTATTCGATATTTTTGCTTATCCAGGGATTCTTACACAAATATATTCTGCACAATTTGGCGAGTGGTTTGGCGATTTATGTAATTTGCGAAATTGGTTGACGGAATAACTACGCTGTACCGTATTTTTTAATTATTTTCTATTATTTTCAAAAGGAAATAGCAAAAAAAAAATAATTAATAACTATAGAACAAAATAATTTATATAAATTAAAAAAAGAAATAAAAGCAAATAAACATTTATTATTAAATAAACGACAATAGCCATGTCAATCAAAATAATGCATTTTTGCGCCAATTAGGTACCCCAGTGCGTATATGACATCTGTGCCTAATATTTTTCTTTTCGCTTTGATTTTTTTTTTGTTTGTTTTTTTAAAGAAAGAAGTGAAAGCCATCAATTTAAATGTTTCATTCGAGTTCGGGGCAGGTATGCCCGACAGGGGGTGTCATATCCCCCCCGGACCCCCTCTGGCGCCCCCCTTGTCTTTTGGTATTTGATAAGTAAATTGTTTAAAAAAAAACGGTGCCAACCGAATGCAATTTCTGCGTATCTGCTGATTGTCTATTCTCTCAACTGAGGGATTTTTTGCTTTCGTCACTTTGGTGAATTAAAGATAGTCTTGCCATCAGTTTCACAACAAACTACTCATGCAAATGGGTGATGGTATATCTTGCGGGAAATTTCCTGCGAATTTCTCAATTCAAATTTGACACGGCAAGATAATATCAGAAAGAAAAAACAATCTTGCTGCTAATGTTCATGCTATCTGGGTAATGGCAGCCCTGAAAAAAGGAATAAAATTTCGGAAAATTAAGCGATAATGTATCATATTTTTATGTAATTTCATTCTTCGCCTTAGCCCTTTCCCCCATTCCGGCACACAAATATTCTGTTCGTAAAATGAAGAAATAATTGACTGTCAGAGGAATGTACAAACGGCTTTTTTATAAATTAAAAATCTGAATAGGTGCTGAACAGGTGAGCAGCATTGGGAGGTGTCCTAGCTGACATCAGCTTAAAACCCAGACTGTAAATGAATTGTCTTATGTATGAGTGAGCTATTGGGATAAGTATAACTGTAGTTTAAAACTACTTAAAGAAAAAAATAAAATAAAAATAAAGGTATTAAATAACATATTTTTTCTATGCAGAGACGGGACTGGTTTCATTCCTAGTCTTCACGGAACACAATTTTCAGTCCTAGTTTCGACTCCGCCCGTATGAAAATCATTTTCTCAGCGCGACCTGGTCCATTCAAAGGTCAATTAAATTAGGCCTAGCCCAAAAATTTTTGCAAAAAATGCATATATTTTTAAATCGCCATTATTCTACACTCAAATATTAAAATTTATTCTTTTTAAAGAATAGTAGATTTGTACGTTTATTAAAATATAGCTAAATTAAAATATAGTAAAACGTGTGAAAAGGAACCTGTCTATGACGGAACCTTGTTTTAAACTGAAAAATGAGTTTCATGCAAAATTAATATACTAATACGTAAGAAAAGAATATATAATACATTTACACTTGATAAGAAGGGAACTTATCTATAAAGCATTTTTTTCCGTCTTAGAAGATTTTACTGTATAGCATTTTTCAGATTTTTTACACTTCAATACATTGAATATGGATTAACAATATTAATTATAACTGAAACATTTACATACAAGAAATAAAGATTCATAAAAAAATGAATATCGTAGCCTGCGGCAATTCCATAAAAAGGAAGATTATAAACATGAAAAAAAAAGGTTAAGATAAATATTTTTGCTCAGAATTCGTCGTACGAGACAAATATTTAACCAAATCGAAGTAAAAATCAATAGAACTTTACTCAGCCCGGTCCGGGCTTGCACCGAAAATTTACCTTTTTTTCCGGACCGGGACGAGCTCGGGCCGAACTTTTAATTTTTGTATCGGGCCGGGCCGAATTTTTCTATGAGTGGTGACGAGCCCGGGCCTGGAAATTTAGACCCGTGCAGATCTCTAGCCAGTGTTACCACTCCGTTACTTTTTTTTGCTAAAATTAATTGATTGCCACAATTTTTTTTTTTGAAATAGCATTGCTTTGTTTAATAACAGATTGCATAATGCAAATTATACTAATTCTAGAAAACTAATACCAAATACACACTTTGAATAAAAAAAAAAAAAAAATCAAGTATGAAACTAGCAACAATGTCGCCTCACGAGTAACAGAGTTGCCAGATTTGCCTTTTTTTACCCGTGTGCCAAGAAGGGTTATGTGTTTCAACGCGTGTGTGGGCATGTGGATTTCTTTATACCCTCGAAACATCACAATGGCTGGATGGATTTTAATGAATGAGGTCTCTATCGGTTCGTATTAACTGTCCGATGGTTATAGGCTAGGTTTCGTTTTTATAAATTCAAAATGGCGGCCGTAAATTACAAAATGGCGGTAGAGACGAAAAAAAAAATTTACGCACCATATTGATTGACATATCATTGGATAGGTCTTTCAAATTGAAGACGATGTTTCATTGACTATTTTACAGTCAGAATCTCCGTTTAAATATTACACAACCTGGAAGTTGTGTAGGTAGGATCTCTAGCTTTATTGCAACTCTAACATTCATAGACATCTATAGGTCTCATCAAAACAGTGTTTATAGATAGGAACTAACAATTAAACACATCTTAAAAGTCATCTATACAAGTAAATGAAAAAAATAGGTAAGTAATATAAAAAATAGTTTCACACTGATGATAAACAATTAATTAGTTCGCTCGGGTTTTTCGATTTTTTAAATTTAATAATTAAATTCAGCAATTGTGAATTTATACAAGAAACTTCCAATAATAATTTTTGATTTATTGAATGACAGACATTTCGTGATTACAGAAAATAAAAAATTCTTTTTCAGAATTTCGTGTGTGAAATCGAGATATCTGAATAGAATAACAGACTAACTGCCAACTTTTATTTTAATTCTTCAGTAAATCACCGTATAAAAAAGATTCTAGTACCAAAGAACCGTTAACAATATCTATCATCAGTGGCGGCTCCTGACTGGAATTTTTTGAGGCATTAAATGCCAAATTTATTCTTTTCTTATCATTTTCTTTAAAATCTTAATCAATATTCTGCCGATAAATCAGATAAAGATTTCCGTAAAAACCATTGGTACACAAGAAAGAAAAAACCATGCGTCAAGCATAGATTATGCTACGCTTTCCAACACATCCAGAATAATGTAACAAAACTTCGCCGTTTAATAAGTTGAAATAGGATGCCTAATTGAACCATTTGGAAACACATTTAAAAACCCAATTTCAACAAATCACATCTACAGTCGGAAAATTATCCGAATTCTTTAAGCAACACTCTGTGGGATATATAGATTTGAACTGAAAACTACATGCATGCAAAAATTTAGTTCGGTTTGGAAGTACATAAAACCGTTGAAAATATCTCTTCAGCAGTTTCCTCTAATAAGGAGAATAGAGAATGCACTGTAAAAAAAAAAAAAAAAATGTAAATAAACAGGTTGATTTTTAATCATACATGTTTTTTAACAATTTTAAATTATTAAAAAACGTCATATGATATTTTAACAGTATTATTTTATTAAAAAACCGTATTTATTCTTTATCCACAGTTTAATTGCATTTTAATGCCAATTACCTGTGTACGAAATTTTCATGTATACGAAAGGTAAAGGTTTTTAGATAATGGCACTTATTAAAAAACGCATTTACTGTTTGGCCACAATATATTGTATTATAACGCCTACACTGTATGCGAATATTCTTGAGGTACGCAGAATATCTGTATACCTGTGAAATTTCTATATGTGTAATGGAGGATGTTATTTTTCAATGTTGGTTCTTCACGCCATTTTGTAAAATGTGCTGTGTTTTGCGTCTTTAATCTATTAATCATCGTACTTATAACTACAAACTCATGGAATTTTCGTGTACATTACTATCTTCTGCACATTTGAAGGTATGTCTTTTGAAGTTATCACCATTAATTAGTTAATTAAAACAATTTTTAAAAGTACTGTTTGGGCATTCCACGACTTGTATTCTCCATAGAGAATACATGGCAAAAAAACAATATAGTTGTTATACTTTGAAAGATATTAAAACTCCATATTAACAAAAAACTAATGCTTAATTCAGTTACTTTGAACTTTCTACTTTCGTTACGTACCTGTTTTATATACTTATGACATATATAAGTGCTTTAAATAATTTTTTCAAAAAGTATTGTTTTTGCACTTTCAATTTAACCCGATCGCCCATATGATAACATGGGGGAATGGTGAATTGTTTACAATTTTACTTAAAGCTTGAAAGATATTAATCCCCTATTTTTATGACATACTTTTATGCTATTCTATTGATATAATTC
The DNA here is from genome assembly GCA_963932465.1 of Maratus speciosus. Lineage (NCBI taxonomy): Eukaryota > Metazoa > Arthropoda > Arachnida > Araneae > Salticidae > Maratus > Maratus speciosus. Next base: position 216,722,939 of record OZ010799.1, on the reverse strand, counting down.
TTTATCTTTGCTCCGCCACACTCCTTGTTGTCGTAGGATGATTTTTAATATTTAAAAAAAATAGTTAAAAAACTGTTTTTTTTTGTTCTGTCTGTTTTGAAATTTCCCAATAAAATACATTATGAGTGATCTTTTTTCATAAATTCTTTAAAAATACAAATTATTATTTTAACTCTTAGTGCCTTATACCTAGGGATTACAATCCCGGGATCCCGCTTCATTTTTAATCCCGAAAATCCCGGGATGTATACTGGCAAATCCCGGGATTTTCGCAATTGTCTCTCTCTTTTTTTTTTAATGAACAATATTCAGCTGAAATTAAACTAGTTGGATGTGCCAATCCCAAAACTTTCTTCTATCTTATACATCTTAATATTTCAAAACCTAGTTACACATGTTAATACTTCAATATTATTAGTTCATTACTATACCAACTTTGATTTTCATCTTAAGTTTCTGCTCAAGTCAATTAAACGGACTAAAAACGAGTTAATCTATATCATGATATTTGTTAAAATTATTAATTTTTCCTTATTCTGTCGTTATCAGCTGTTTGCGAATAGCCGGCATAGCAGGAAGCGAGTTCCCGCCGCTGCATGAGCCGCCGATGCACAATAGAACTACGAAAAATCAAGAAAAGTATACAAAAATCGCTAGCACGGAGCCCCTTTACCGCGCAATATTTCCAAATTCAAGGAGAACCTGTTGGCCAAAGCCAAAAACAAGCACAAACATTTTGGTTCAATTGTATGCATAATTTTATACGCTGTTCGATGGTACAATAATGAAAATGGCACAGAGATCGGAATTATAGCGCCCCCTTCTTTCGGAATTTTTTCAAGTTCAGGGAGGACTTGTTTGCCATAGCCAGAAACATGCACAAAAAATTTGGTTCAATTATATGGATAACTTCATACACTTTTCGTTGGTACAATAATGAAAATGGTACAGAGATCGCAATTATAGTGCCCCCTTCCGGCAGAATTTTTCCAAATTCAGGGAGGACCTTCGTGACATGACCAAAAATAAACACATAAAATTTGGTTCAATTCTATGCATAACTTCATACACTTTTCGGCGGTACAATATTCAAAATGGCACAAAAATTGTACAAAAATCGCTATCACAGCGCCCTCTACGAGCGATTTTTTTACAAATTAAGGGAGGACCTCCTTTCCATAGCCAAGAACTTAATTTTTTTTTTTTTTGGTTCAATTCTATGCATAACTTCATACACTTTTCGATGGTGCAATATTCAAAATCGCACAAAAATCGCTATTACAGCGCCCCCTAACGGCGAATTTTTTTCAAATTCATGGAGGACCTGCTTGCCATATCCAAAAACTTAAAATAAAAATTTGGTTTAATTCTATGCATAACTTCATACACTTTTGGACGGTACAATATTCAAAATCGCACAAAAATCGCTATTGCAGCGCCCCTACCGGCGAATTTTTTCCAAATTCATTGAGGACCTGCTTGCCATAGACAAAAACTTAAACTAAAAATTTGGTTCAATTCTATGCATAACTTCATACACTTTTCGATGGTACAATATTCAAAATCGCACAAAAAACGCATTTACAGCGCCCCCTACCGGCGATTTTTTTCCAAATTCAGGGAAGACCTGCTTGTCATATCCAAAAACTTAAACTAAAAATTTGGTTTAATTCTATGCATAACTCCATACACTTTTGAATGGTACAATATTCAAAATCGCACAAAAATTGTTATATCAGCGCCCCCTACCGGCGATTTTTTTCCAAATTCCGGGAGGACCTGCTTGCCATAAAATTTTGGTTTAATTCTATACATAACTTCATACACTTTTTGATGGTACAATGGCGACAGACAGACGGACAGACGGACACACAGACAGACAGACATTTCCTATAAACATGTTTTTTGGAATCTCTGACCCCTAAAACATGCAAATCCGTCGAAAACCGGAAGTCGAAAAAAATTTCGATTACAATACTTTCTTCTATTGAAGATAGAACAAAGTAAAAATATATTTATAGACTTTCGCTTTTGGAAAAAAAATCAATTGATTTTTATGAAAATTATTATCATTGAAAAAGAATATATGTCTCAATTATTTTTTACATGTATTTCTAACCGACAGATGTAACCGCACATTATTAGTCGCTAGCTATTAGTAGAAAAAGGAAATCATTTGTTTATTTCGATTTCGCTGGGTGTGTAGAAAATATTTTTCACTACGAAAGTCATTTTCAAATTAGAATTTACTGATAAGCGTCACAGTTGTGCATCATAGTCATTATTATGTGCTAATTTCGTTTTTTTTTTTTCGCTCGTTTATATTTATTTTGCTTTACAGATGTCTAATGAAAAGGATTTTGTAGCTCATAGGAAAGATAATAATACATCTTAAATATGGTACTACTATTTAACAACAAAACATTGAATAAGTGTTAAATTCAAAAGATAAAAATGTAATGCAGTGTTTAAAACATTATCTGGTTCGACTAAGGTTTTTTTATTATTATTAATTAAAGTCTTAAATTTTTAACTTGGTATATTTTCATATGCAAGTTAGACTGTATTTTTGCTTTAATTATCTTTTCTATAAGATAATGATATTTAGCTATTGTAAAAATTGGTGATATTAGAGAAATTCTAATTTTCGTAATCCCTGATTAAATCTAAGCAATCCCGAAATCCTGGAATTGGAAATTAGTCTCGGGATTGTAATCCCTACTTATATCTTTTGGAAGTTTAAATTCTATATTTTGCTCATGTAAAAGTTTTATATTTTTATGACAGTTGCTAGTATTTTTAATTTAAGTGTTCTTTTTATAAATTTTTAATTTTGAAAGAAGGATTGTTAGATTGATTAAATTAAATGCTTTAATATCTATAAATTAATAGTGTAGAATGGAGTTTCATTATGGAGTTTCCATGATCTGAAACACAAAAAGTATTAAATGTAGATTTTTATAATGGATTGAGTTGGTTTTTAAGGGAAATTTCTTCTGATTTTGCAAACTTAAACATACAGTAAAACCTCCCTAAAGCGACCACGTTCCGTTCCAATAAAAATTGGTCGCTCCGAAAGGTGTTCTCTTAATGGAGGTCATGTTTAAATCTAGATTTTAATTGTTGAAAAAAGGTTGCAATTAATGTTACTAAAATTTATTTTTCACATTTTGAAAAAGTATGAAAAATTAAGTATCAAACCGAAAGTTAATTACATAAGTTAATTACTGCAGAGTTTAATAAATGAATACATTGACGTTTGCTTTGATTTTACAGTTTTATCTTTTATAACTTTTATTTCCAACTCTTTTTTTTTTTTTTTTTTTTTTTTTTTTTGACGGCAACAAATAATGACGATTTCATTAATTTATCTATTTATTTGAGAGTTTCCTGACAGAATAGGGCAGGGGAGTTTATTGACCGTCATTCTTAATTTGTCATCAGTGTTAAATTCATTGCCTTAAAAGGCACAAAGGCGTTTAAACACTTAAAAGTTAACGGAATAAAAAAAAATTCTAAACTCAGTTTAGAAGTTTGATGAATAATGCGCTCTCCAGAGCTATTTTTCTAATAGATGCTTCTTCAAGCGACCAGGAAAAAATGGAATTTGTTTCATTTTTTTTCAAAGAATTGGTCGCTCATGGAAGGAGTTCAACTGGGATGGTCTCTGAATGGAGGTAAAATTAGTATTGAGCCTATGGGAGCAAATTTCGTTCCATGAAAAAAATGGTCATTCAGGGAGGTGGTCGCACAGGGAGGTTTCACTGTATAACTGATGTTTATGATACGAATTATGGGTAACTATGCATTCTGGAATGTCCTTAGATGTCGCATAGTATTAGACACTGCTAAAAATATAACTTAACTAGGGGGCTCTGCCCCCTGCAAGCTACGCTCGCCAACCCCCGTTGAGACACAGCAGGATCTAAAAATCAAAAAACATGCCAATCTGATGGGTTTTAAAAATATTAGAAAAGATTAAATTATACTGAAAAAAGCTGTGCAGATCTCCCTGTAAACGGGTTTCCATTCAATTCCCTTTGATTGCAAAAATTAAGGGAGAATCAGTTGCTGTTAAGACATCGAATGGTTGTTTTCGTTTTTGATTAAAGAGGATCAGTTAAACATTTGAAAAGAAGCTAAAATAAATTGAATTAAGTATTCAGAGTCTTTGTCTCCCGATATTTTAAAATTATCTCTATAACAATAGCCTAAATAATGTGACTATCATCAACAGTTCCCGGCGGAACACTTCGTTTTTTATATTCTAGGTGACATTTTGATACTTTAATGTTATCCAGGCACAGGTGATAAGTCGCCAAATATTATTCTATCCCCATCATTTCATCTATATTATAATAGTTCAAGTCATCAAATGCCATAAACAAATACGGTCTGATCCGTTCACCTTCCATATGAAGGTTTGGCACAAATGTCATCCCCATATTGGCGCGATTTTTTTCCAACGCCAATTTCCCAACGCATCAGCAGCATAAACAACAACATCCGGCTTACCATATCAAGCAAAATAACGATACTTTGGCGCCAGTTAAATACCCGTTGCGTATCTGACATTGGCGTCAGAAAAAAATCGCGCCAATATGGGGCCGTATATGACATCTGTGCCGAAAGAAAAAAAAAGCCGGGTGCAAATCTCGCCAATATCTTTTTTGCAACTCGCCAGTTAGAATTTTTTTATTCTTCGAGTGGTAAATGAAAACATTGATTTGATGTTGAAATTAAATGTCATGGTTTGTTACATAATTTAATATTTCGCCAGATGTCATATACGCACCGCATGTTTGGCATGATTTTTTTTTTTTTTTACGAAAATTTGGCGAAAACCTCGTTTTCGAATACCAGTTAAATATGTATTTTTGGTACTACTTTGTTATCCCGTCGACCAAATATCTATCGCGAACTATAAGATTAAATGTCAATAATGGTTGATCGAAAATGTCACATTTACTTGACTTTTAGCAAGTTACACATGTTTACGTCATGAAGTGATTTGTATTTCGAAGTTTTATTTTTACATTTATTAATTTTATACTAATTTATTTGTTCTTTCGTTATTTAAAATGAAAATTTTGTCAATCTGCACAATTTGGCGAGTGGTTTGGTCGATTTATATAATTTGAGAAATTGGTTGACGGAATAACTACGCTGTACCGTATTTTTTAATTATTTTCTATTATTTTCAAAAGGAAATAGCAAAAAAATAATTAATAACTATAGAACAAAATAATTTATATAAATTAAAAAAAGAAATAAAAGCAAATAAACATTTATTATTAAATAAACGACAATAGCCATGTCAATCAAAATAATGCATTTTTGCGCCAATTAGGTACCCCAGTGCGTATATGACATCTGTGCCTAATATTTTTCTTTTCGTTTAGTTTTTTTGTTTTTTGTTTTAAAGAAAGAAGTGAAAGCCATCAATTTAAATGTTTCATTTTTAAATGAAAGTTTTGTATTAAATAAAATGATAACGAGATACAAAAAAAGCATTGTTCTTAGCATAGATTTAAAGGAGGCCAAACAGGTCACCAAATTAATTTAAAATAGTAACCTTTTCTGAATTATGAAAAAAAAAATATGTGTTATGATTAAAATTTGAGTTGCCATCATTAGAAAAATGTATTTAAAATTAGAAGAAAAATTAATATTTCGAAAACTAATTCGAATTTAAAAATTCCAATACCAGTTTTGAGATCTGTGGATCAATACGGATTTTTGGTGTTAATTTCATCGCAAAGTATTCCATATTTTAGGAGAAATCGCCGTGAAACATAATCAGTTGTTTAATCAGTCGATTCAAAGAATCGATACACATTTCAGCCGTTTCATAAATTCGTTTCATTAGGATTTTATATATATATAGGGTAGATAGCATTTTAGAGCAGGACACTATGGGTAACTGTGGGTAGAAGATAACTGGATATATTTTATTACCGGAAATTTTTTAAGATAACTATTTCAACATCTATTTTAACTCTTTTCGGAATGTTTGATGGCAGGCGTCATTTAAATTTTAACACTCTGTGTGTCAGTTCTTTAAAAGTATAAGTTTTACTATGTTGTAATTGTCATGCAAATGATATAGCTTCAAAATTTGTGAATAGCGGAGCTTTGAAATACCATTTATTAAATATCATCTAGTTAACCCTTTAATAGGCTTTGTAGATGAATTAACCTCCAGAAATGTTTTATTTAGATTTTTAAAATTATTTTTCTCCCTGTACCAGTTATTTCAAATAATAATTTTCTAAAGTCAGCATTTTTAACTTAAATATTGCTCAGAAAGGGCTGATCAGAGTATGTATAATGTTTTGGGGGATGGGCCATCGATGGTGTTGTCCATTTTGCCCTAGCTATAGAAAGGGAGGGGAAACAAAATTAAAACTTTATCTCAGTGGGTCATGTGACATATAATATATAGGTCTTGACATAGGCTCCCATTCTCCATTTTGCAATGTAACATATACTTCATTTTTTTTGCCTCCAGGGGCATTTTTAAGTTTTTTTTCATTCTTCCGTATAATACCATCGTGTAATATCTCGAATGAAAGGTCTTGATCTGGATTCTTTGCTCCTATATTTTACTTCCAAATAAATTTCATTTCTTGCCTGTAGAGGGTGCTTTTAACTCATTTTTTATCATATACCTTGAAACATATCCATTGTTAGGTCAAGACCTGTACTATCTATTTTTAAATTCTACCCTAAATTTGGCTTAAATTTACACCCATAGGGTGCGCTTTTCAGCTTTATAGCCATTTTTTGTACTTTTTTCTTATTAACCTTTATGAAGTTATTGCATTAAATCAGTTCCTGACAGAGAACTCATGAAGGTTGTCTTTGCTCCCCCCCCCGGATCTTCCCCCCATATCTTTTATTGTTACAGCATCACCTTTTCTAATCAACAAGTGCAGCAAGGAATACAGACTACGGCAGTAAGTACTATAAATTTACTTAATGATTTTTTCTTTTTTCATTTATCTTTTGGGCTCTGGCATCAATTTAACCCGTCGAAGCTGGTCATACTTTCCTTTAGAGGTCTATTTCCGTTATGGTGAACCTTTTCTGTTATGGATAATGCTCCAATACTGTGTAGAAGTACGGTTTGTGCAGTTGTTCAATCAAATTAAGAAGTCGATTTTAGTGTAAATACATAATAATTTATCATAGTAACTATTTTTAATGCCATCTTACTTTTCTTTTCGTTGAGTGAAGGTGTGTGAGGCAGCAGGATATCCATCAGTTCTGTCCTGTATGGTAGACATTCTTCACTTGTATTAGACTGATTTATCAATGAGTGTAACACTTATACAAATTGAGACATAGGCTTAGAAAAATCTTTTTTTTTTACTTTCTTCTATCTTGACAAGAAGAAAGCATTGGTTTCATGAAAATTTTCGAATTCCAGTTTTCGACGGATTTATACGTTTTAGGGGTCAGAGATTCCAGAAAACATGTTTTTACAAAATGTCTGTCTGTGAGTCTGTCTGTCTGTCTGTCTGTATGTGACACAAATTTTGTGGGCGCTCTATCTCAAGAACTAATGCACGGAATTTAATAAAAAATTATATTCAGGTAGTCCCTGATATAGATTGGTGCTGATTAGTTTTTGGTGTAAATCGCCCTGCAGGTGGCGCTGCTATGTAGCATTTTTCAGGATTTCCGCAAAAGCTCTATCTCAAGAACTAGTGCACAGATTTTTATAAAACATCAGATTCCGTTAATCCTTGATATGAATGGGTGCTGGTAACGTTTTGGTGCAAATCGCCCACCAGATGGCGCTGCTATGCTGCATTTTGAAGCATTTACACGATTTTCGTAATAGCTCAATCTCAAGAAATAATGCACGGATTTTCATCAAACTTCAGATTCAGTTGGTGCTTAACATGAATTGACGTTTTGCCTTTTGTGGTGTAAATCGCTCAACAGGTGGCGCTGCTATGCTGCATTTTTTGAGATTTCCGCAATAGCTCTATCTCAAGAACTAATACTTGGGTTTTCAACAAACTTCAGATTCAGGTATACCTGGATATGAATTAGTGCTGTTTATGTTTTGGTGTAAATCGCTCAACAGGTGGCGCTGCTATGCAGCATTTTTCACGATTTCCACAATAGCTCAATGTCCAGAACTAATGCACGGATTTTCATCAAACTTTAGATTCACTTAGTCCTTGACATGAAATGATGTTCTGTACCTTTTCGTTTAAATCGCTCAACAGGTGGCGCTGCTGTGCTGCATTTTTTGTGATTTCCACAATAGCTCTAGCTCCAGAACTAATGCACCGATTTTCATCAAACTTCAGATTCCGGTATACCTTAATATGAATTAGTGCTGTTTGTGTTTTGGTGCAAATCGTCCAACAGGTGGCGCTGCTGTGCTGAATTTTTCAGAATTTCCCCTACAGCTCTATTTCAATAACTAATGCACGAATTTTCATCAAACTTCGAATTCAGGTATACTTTGATACGAATTGGTTCTAAATTGATGTAGTTTCTTATACTATTTAAATGATTTAATTGACGTGATTTATATAGAAGAAAGTTTTGTGATGGCCACAACATACTAGTTTTTTTTTCAATACAAACTTTTATTTTTCCTGGTTAAGGGGCGTCCGGGACACAAAAATCTTCACATTTTCGCAATAGTTGTCATGCAAACGACTTCTTGTGAAAATGCGTTTTCCTTCACGATGGGTTTTTTCACCATTTCTCGCATTTAAATTGTTATAACTCAAGAAACGTTAAAGATATATAGTTCAAAGTTGGAGCATGTCTTTTTTAATTAGTTTAATTTAATTTTGATTCAGCAAATTTGAAAAAAATATTTATCTTTCAAAATATGATTTTTTTTTAAGTTACATATTTTTTCTTAAATTTTTAATTTAAATATATTTTTTAATTAATATATTTTTAAATGCTGAATCTAAATTAAAACTTATATATTTGTGTTTATTTAAATGATAAAAAATTGAAATTCTACAAATAATATTTCGAGTTATAACGATTTTAATATACCCCACTTTTTTAATAAATTTTAAATTTTAAATTTTTTCACAAAAATTATGAGAAGTTTTATCATGTGATTTTTTACAAATAATATGGTTAACCATCATAAAAAAATTAAAAATTTTAACTCAATAAATAAAAATTATTTTTAAATGTGCCCCGTTCTTCTCGCTTTGTACCAAGTTATGCCGAATCAGTCATTTTCTCACGCACTGTTAATAAGCTTTTACTAAACCATTAATTAATCTTGAAAGTTGATGGCAAAAGTAATATACATGGCAATGCAACATGAAATATTATTTTTATAGGGTTTCAATTGTACATTATTTCGCCTTTTTTTGTTATAAATATTAGTCTGCCGGGGTTGGGGGGGGGGGGGGTTACCAGGATATGCGCAGGCAGACCAAAATATCCTTAAAATACTTTATTTTACCTTGGCACCAATTTCACCTCGTAACTCGATGACGTGATAGTAACGCCAAAATGACGAATTGGCGACCGCTGCTGCTCATATCGTACCAAGAAATGCCAAGGCGGACCAGTCATTCTTTAATCTACTACTAATAATCTTGTCCTACACCACGATTTAATCTCGTAACTCGATGACGTAGTCATTTGTGTCACCGCTGCCCGCTCTATTATTTTTACTGGTTACACAAATGTCTATACAGAAATTAAAAGTATAGTGAATTTACTTTCAGTTGTACTCAAATATACTTGGATCATACAATTTTGAAGTGAGAAAATAATAAATATTAGGCTGGAAAAGAAAAATTGTGGCAAAACAGCATAGAGCTTTAAAATTATAGTAATTAACAGCTACAAAAGTAGTACTGTACTTACAGTGGTACTTCTAGTAGTAGTCCTTGTACCGTACTACAAGTTACAGAAATAACCAATACTACACAGATGTTTCATTCTAATTATTACTAATAGTTCTGACCTCGATGCTTTAAAATATATTTTGAAGAAAAATTTAAAAACTAAATATTAATTCTGGGATAGCCATTTGAAATCAGATTTCATTCCTTAAATAAAATCTCATATTTTAAGTAAATTTTCTAGCACTAAAAAATAATAATAAAAGCAAAAAATTGCAAAGTATGCATCACATTCAGTATCGCTTAAAACAAATTTTGCTTACAATACATCATAATTTGAAAAAAAAAAAAAAAAAAAAAAAAAAAAAAATTTTCTCAATTATTAAATTAGTTGGGAAATATACAATTTTAAACATTTTAGTTAAGTTTAAAAAGGGGTTTAATTATTAATCCTGTCACATATATTGCCAATACTGATAAATATTTAATGAGTTTGGAATTATTCTTTTAAAAAGATATGAAGCTGTAGTAATAAAATCTCAAATTATGATGTACTGTAAAACAAAATTTGTTATAAGCGATATTGAATGTGGTCCATACTTTCCAAATTCTTGCTTTTTTTATATATATACTAGAAAATTTACTTAATATGATATTTTATTTAATAAATGAAATCCGATTTCAAATGACTTACCTCAGAATTAATATTTAATTATTAAGTTTTTCTTAGCAACAATTGGAATCAAACATCTATTTAGTACTGGTTAAGTTTAATCCAGTGTCTGTCCACAGACTTTTCTTGTGCTTGCGGAAAAATTCTGGCAGCAAAAGTTGCCAGAAAATATCTGTATCTACAGATGTTTATTGTACAAACAAAAAAATTTTGGGTGTACAGATGTTTCTTGTGCAAACAAAAAAATTCTGTATGTGTTCAAGTTTTCTGTATCTACAAAAACAAATTCTGGCAGCAAAAGTTGCCAGAAAGTTTCTGTATGTACCACACATTTCTGTACATACAGAAAAAAAAATATATGTACAGATATTTCTGGTACATACTGAACTTTTCTGGCAACTTTTGCTGCAGGAAATTTTCTGTTATTTTGCTAGATTAATTTTTACAGTGTGGTACAGTCGTGGAAAAAAAAAAATGTAAACACCCTCTACTAACTCCTCAATAAATTATCGTAGAAGGAAGTTAGTGGTACCGAACGATTGGAAATAAAGTCCACTTTTAAATGACGTATATAAAATTGCTTAGGGGGGCAACTACATATTAAAACGAACCAAAACTTCATTTTTTTTCAATGGCAATACTCAATTTTAACAAGATATTTCAAATCCTCGGATAAAACTATGCCTAGACACTAAATTTCAAATCATTTGAATGATAAGTTTTTGAATTATAAATATTCAAAATTTAGGGCTTCTAATGTTAAATTATATTTTCATATTTTTATTAATATCTCCTGAAATTATACTTCTAATGAGCCAGTTTTTTTGTAGCAATAATACTAAAATACCCAAATATAAACACGTTGAATTTGCAATTTTTTTTATTTCATTATTTGAATTTTAAAACTAATATTCGAAAAAATTATGAATTGCAACTTACAATTTTTTTTGATGGATTTAGATTTATTAAGTCCTGCTTTATAGAAATCCAAAATTTCACATTTTTCTTCCAAGTACTTTTCCAATTATACTTAAAAACGGCAAAATGGTGGTTTAAGGGGCCTTCTATGATAGAAGTGGCTATATATTTTGAAATTTCTTATGCTATCCTGTAATCTAGCACTCTTCAATGGCTGCTTGAGATCCCTTTATCAAGAAGGGGGTTCTCTCGGTTAACAATTGAGTACTGAACTTCAATTTGGATACAGCTCCTGAAATACGCTCGTTTTAAAACAATTAATTTGTCGTAAACTTATCGTACGAACTGCATAAAAATTTGCTTTTAGGCTAATTGAAGGGTGTAAAGTTCATTTATCTTGTCAGAATGGTGTACTGCTATTGAAAAAAAATAAAGTTATTGTTCGTTTTAATATGTAGAAAATTCCAGTCATCCATGTTTTCATACCTTTGGTGCAGGAAAACCCAATGGTAAACCTACGAGTCAGCCGCTAAAATCGAGTTTTGAGGTGTTTTCCAACAAGATATGACTTTGCAGGCCGATTGCGTTTTAATATGCGAATCAAGATATAACTAATCTTTGAATTTCATCCGTGAACTCGATGAGGTGTTTATTTGTGCTGCCTGCTCCCGGTTTATCAAGGACCCGGGACATAAAATTAGTTCGTAAAGGATATATAGTCTAAACTTTCAAGTTAGGCATTCCTATTGTTTACCCAAGATTTTTCTATCGTAATATAGCAGCATAGATTTTCTCAAACATCAGCTCCAGGTCTAAAAATATATTTTTCATGTGTTATGGGTGTGACTTGGATGTCAATAACTCACGTAAATATATTCGGATTTTCATGCAATTGATATATGTTAATAATGTTTACCATGGCTTAACCCCTTGAGTTGTGATGGAATATACAGTGTCATCGAAAAATAATGCCTAGATTTTAAATAACTGTCACAAAAAACTATGAAAGGTAATTTATTGGTTTTAGTCTTATAATGTGCAGCAAAAAATAATTTTTTTTCTTGCCTTAGTATGTTTCAATGTGAGCACCGTTCGGTGTGCACCTGGAGCAAATGTGTGCAATGTGAGCACCAGGAGCAGTTTGACCTGGATAAGTTCTCCGAAAAAGCCGATGTACACTGACTATTGACTTTGACTCCACATACCAAATCACGCAGTGTGCTTTTTGTTGCACGGTCAACATCGTACTGTGCAGCTGCAGTCTGGCACGTCGGCTGCGCAACTAATTCGCGCATAACACAGACACGCAAACGAATTCTAGTGAACTAAAACTAAACTTGCTTTCACCAGTTATCGTGTAGTGAAAGAATTACTCATTTAACATAAAAGGTTCGATGTTATGATTTTTTTAAATCTAGCCATTATTTTTCGATGACCCTGTATTATATCCCACCTACGATCAATGAAGAATTGCACAAGAAAAAAATGATTACATTTTACTTTTCTAACTTTGGTGGAAAAAAGTCGCAAAATTGCAAAATTACATATTTTGCAATAAACTTTTTAGAAGATTCCGGTGTGAATTCGACATTACGGAAAAACAATTACTTGCCCTTGAAAGGGTTAAAAGTATTAAATATGAAGTGTGTCATATCAATAGGTCATTTACACGTCACTCAAAATAATCCTGTTACGTTATGGTCAATGAGGAAAAATCCTTTGCAGTGTATCTTAATGATATTGCACTATTTCAAATGTATTGAAATTCATATAAATCACTGAATTTCACTAAAAGATGGTTACTATATAATGGGGCATTCATAGCATTTGTCGTTCATTTACAGGGACACACAAAAGTAATCAGTTACAGTACTGTTATTGAGCAATAATTGCTGGAAGTGTGTTTTCAATTTCGGTATACGCTTTTAAATTTAACCAAAGTTGTGCAAGTTACTGGTTCTGCATAAATTCTATACCTCGTATACAGCGCTGCACAAAAGAATTCACGTACCATTCTCCTTATTAGCGTAAATTGTTGAAGGAGAATTTTCAACTGTGGTATGTGTTTTCTAACTGAACTAAATTTTTACGTGCATGTAGTTTACAGATACAAGTTTTATATCATATACAGCGCTGCTCAAAGAATTCAGATAATTTTCCGACTGTAGATGGGAATTGCTAAAATTGAGTTTTCAAATGTGTTATGCGTTTCCAAATGGTTCAGTTAGACATCCTATTTCAACTTATTAAACGGCGAAGTTTTGTTATAATATTTGTAATGTGTTGGAAAGCGTTTCATAATCTATGCTTGACGCAAGAATTTTTCTTGTTTTAAGTAGAAAAATGATGATTTAGAAAGTAGATGCTGGTATATTAAAATTGATAAATGTTGGGTAAACTTACAAATATTTAATTAATATGCTCACGCCGGCGTGCATCACCGGTGGGTCACGCTTGTCTGTCGCATCAGGCGGCGTGCATCACCGGTGGATCACATTCGCATGCTCCATAGAAGGCGTGTACTACAGGTGTATCACACTCGAGTATGCTATAGACGGCATGCAGTATAGGTGGGTCGCACTTGAATATTAGAAAATTCAGTAGTAAAAACAATTCATTATTATAAAATTAATACATTCACGTCGGGAAACGAGAATTCCCGTTTTCATTCAAGAAATATCACTGACTAAGGGCGTGGCCTACCTTACAGAAATGCATTTATATAATGTTGTCCATATTTCTTTAGATTGTCAGACATTTTATATTAATTCGTACATATGTAGTCAATAAAATCATGTCTCTAAATAATTTACTTACTCTTTACGAACTTTCAGACCTTGCTTGTTATATTCGAGTTCAAGTCAATAAACATGAGAGGAGCGGGTCATTACATACAGTGTCTAAATAAGCCACAGTACCGCGCCACCAGATGAAGCGAAATATGAATTCGAGCGCCGTCTCACAAGGAAAAACATGATAATCGGCGCCGGCGTGAACGTGTTACAAAGTTTGAGGTTTGAACAATTTATTTCAATAAATCTAATTGAAGTGTAGAAGTGTCGGACAGGCCCACATTTATTGAGAATTAAGCCACTAACTACCAAAATTATAATATAAGGGTTTTCAGCTTTTTTGCCGAAAGTCGCTTGCCAACACAAACTCTGAAAGGTAATCCTTGCTTTATTTAATAGCAAAATTTCTGTCATTATATAAGACATTTTTAATTCTAAAATAGTGGTAGTTGGGTAGTGAATGTAAGCATGCGCATTCGTTTTTTCAATTGCTTCAAGGCAAAACCTGCGGGTAATGGCACAGCTGTCAATTTGTACCTTTTTCTCCACCACTATTTTTTAATTGAAAAAATTGGCTTATTTAATCTTAACCCTTAACGGGCGGTAGCTCTAAATACATGGTGGTTCAAATTAAAGTATCCCTGTTTGGGACTTCCGAGCGAGAGAAGCAGTGGTTGTAACGTCCTCATATTTGGAGGATATACATATCAGACCATGGGAAATTGATTGGTGCAAAAAAAAAAAAAAAAAAAAAAAATATGTTCAAACAAAGGCCACTAGGGGAAAATGATGCGCTGCGATCGGTTTAAGTTAAGGAAAATGTAACATGATCAATGGTGTAAACATCTAGGTGCCAATGGACCGATTCTTGTCAATAAATTTTATTAGTGTTATTCGTTTAAATTTTATTAGTATAATTTTATTAGTATTCTTATTAGGAGAATAATACTAAAAATTTAGTGGTGGGAATTGGACCATTTTCGCCTAGATTTTACACCCTTGAATATGACGCAGCCAGTAAAAAACAGAATACAAGGTGCCGGTAATTAACTTTATTATTACATTTTTCTATCCACAAAATGACGATCCTAAAAAACTGTTAGCGAGAGCACAAACAAGACACATGCGTGGTAACACAAAGCACACAACGCGGCACCCATGCTGCTGTAATTCTGGAATGACCACACTTTGCAACATGTCCCGATAACGTACTGCAGTTACGGAACAGGTTTTTGGGCCCTGAGGGGGATTTCGTCAAAGAAAGGCCCAATCAAAAAGATCGCAGTGAAGCCGATCCGCACAGTAACATGCGGAGAATGCAGGGGTATTTGTTGGATATGGTGAGGATTCTCAGTATACCAGATACGGCAGTTTTCTGTGTTCCCTGTTCCGCACATGTAAAAGTGAGCCTCATCGGTCCATATGATGTTCCACAGCCAATTCTTATCTACAACCACATCCTTTCCAAGAACGTCAAAGCGAATGTTTCACGAAGGTCGTTATCGCCAGGTTTTAATTCTTGGAAGCGACGAATCTTATACGGATAGGCCTTGAGTGCTATACGCATGCAACTGTATACGGTAACGTATGGCAAATCCAATTGCCTTGATATCGTCATCTTTAATCGCGGATAATTCTACCACTAAATAAGGCGAAGAAAATTCCTTTAAAATACTGGTGTCCAAAGTATTTGGAGCCCAGAGTCACGCGGGGTACCTGGCAACACTACTTCAGATAAATGTCATAGTCTACATATTCTTAACATTATCTGCCAATTATTATGCCTAACTTACATATTTTTCAGTGGTGTAATTTTTACATTACTTTCAACTTTAAACTAGTTGTCAGAGATTTGACTCATTGTTTTTCTAGACTAGATTTGAATGCTGATTTCAAATCTGGAATTTCTTTACATCGAGTCTAATTTTTTAATAAAATGAATTTCTAATTTTGTATTGTATTTGGCAAAAGTTTGATATAAAATGCTTTTCAGGGGGGTGTACCTCATTGTCAAAAAGGTGAACAGAATCAGATTCCTATCCGGGATATAATCACCGGCATAATCGAAAAACAATGAAGAAAAACCTAGTAGATTGTATCCTAACTATCTGAAGTACATCACACACAAGGTAGCATCAAAAACGTTTTCTGACGTTTTTGACCAAAAAATAAATTTCACTTGAAAAAGAAGCTAGGCGTGATAGAATACAACGACTACCAGATTTGCAATCAGCGCAAAAAACTGGTTTAGGAACATATTAGACTCACTATTACATACTCATGTGGCAGAAATATTTGCACGTTAAGAAACGCAGGGCTGCCACTCTGTAAAAAAAAAAAAAAAAGCGGGCTAAATAACGGAGATTCGAGGCAATCGAGACGCCAGTACTACTTCCGTTTGACGGAAAATTTCTCCATATTTATGGGGAGAAATTTTCGCAAAAATACGGATTTATGGAATTTATGGGGGTGAAATTTAAGTTAAAATACGGAAATAGCACTGCCGTCTCGATTGCGAGCAAGCGTAATTTCATTGCTGGAGTAGAATCTCCGTTTTTTTTACAGTGCACAAGCGACTATTTTTTAATTCTATCTCGCACAATTAAAAAAAAAAAAATTAGATACATTTTCACAACATCTGAAAGAGAAATATACTACAAAATTAATCTTCTTAAAATAGTGGTGGGAGTAGAATATTAAAATAGTCGCCTGTGGCAGTCCTGGAAACGTTATTAGAAAAATATGAAAATTATGCAAATTATAAGCGCAATAGTTCGCGGTTACATGCCAGTATAATCTCGGACACAAAATGTTTGTAAAGTAAACTGGAAAGTAATCGTAATATGAAACAAAAAAGTCAGCCTGATAATGCTTTATGCCTTAAATTTGCATATTCAATTTGCATGTTCAAAAGCATGTTCAAAAATTCCAAAATTTGCATAAATCAAAATATGCAATTATCTTAACCCATTAAAGACGGAATTATTTTTTCTTTTATAAATACAAAAATTGCATTTCGCACCACTTTTTTGCAAAAGAAAAATTTATATAATCTTATAGCAGAATTTCTGTCATTAAACAAAATGAAAATTTTTGTTATAAATTACTGGTATTCAAACAGCAAAAAGGTTGACAGTTATGCTGTGACCATATGGTAACGCTAGTCCTTAATGGGTTAAAAACCAGACGTGCTGGAATCAAATACTAGATTCAGAATCAGCGCAAAACACTGAATAAGGAACAACTAATTTCGGTTTTGTAGCAAAGGAAAAGTTTAAATTTGTTGTCCAGTGTAAATTTAAAATTGTGTAATCATAAAATGCTTGTAAAGTCGAAGAAAAAAAAGTAAACACCCCTACTAACTCTGCAACAAAATTATCGTTGAACAAAGCTACTGCTGCCAAAAGAATGGAAATAAAGTCTGCTTTTAAGTGATGCATATAAAATTTCCTTAGGTGACCATCTGCCTATCAAAATCAGACCAAACTTTGTTTTTTGCAATAGAAACACCAACTTTTGACACGATATTTTAAATATTTCGTTCATATTATGCCTATACGTCAAATTTGATCAATATGTTTTTGAATAATAAACTTTCAAAATTTAGAGCTTGTAATGTTAAATTACATTTTGATGTTTTTATTAATATTTCCTGAAATTATAATCGTAATGTGATAATTTTTTGTGTTTTTATAGTACTAAAAAACCCAAACGTAGATACGTTGAATTCGCAATTTAAAAAAATTTATTATATGAATTCCGAAATTAACATTCGAAAAAAATATGAATTGCAACCTACAATTTTTTTATAGATTTATATTTATTATGTCCTGCTTTATGCAAATTCTCAATTTAAAATTTTCTTACAAGAAATTTTCTAATTATACTGTAAAAACGTCAAAATGATGTGCAGAAAAGCATAATTTGAAAAAAAAAATGTTTTATTCATTTTATTGAAATATTTGGGCTGGCAAAAGTCGAAACATATTAACACGTTGGCTGCCACGCTACGAGTATAGTCGTAGCTTTAATATTCGTGGCTTTAATTTATTACTTTGTCACCATTATTTTAAAATAAAAAAATTATCTTACTTATTGGCAGAAATTTCGCTGTATTAGTAAAGCGAAATTTACCTTTCAGAATTTGTGGTGGCAAACGACTTTCAAGAAGAAAT
The DNA here is from genome assembly GCA_963932465.1 of Maratus speciosus. Lineage (NCBI taxonomy): Eukaryota > Metazoa > Arthropoda > Arachnida > Araneae > Salticidae > Maratus > Maratus speciosus. The sequence continues at coordinate 216,704,530 of OZ010799.1, read as the reverse complement.
TTGAAAATTCTTAGTTTTTGCGGCAGTGAACGTGTTAAGGGAGTGAAATGGTGATAGTGGCAAAAAATAATACATTAATAGAAGTGACATAGTCATTCTGTAATAATTCAACAATTAAGTATCGAACTTCAATTTGGACACAACTCCTAAAATATGATCATATTAAAATAATTAATGTCTCAACAACTAATAGTAGGAATTTCAGAAAAATTTGTGGTTCAGCTAATTGAAGGGTTTAGAATTTATTTATGATGTCAGAATTGGGTATTGCCATTGAAAAAAAAATAAAGTTTGGGTTTGTTTTGATATGTAGATGGAACCCTAAACAAATGTTATATACATCATTTAAAAGTAGACTTTATTTCACACCGTTTGGTACCAGTGGCTTTCTTCTATGATAATTTGTTGCAGAGTTAGTCAGGGTGTTTACTTTTTGTTCTTCAACTGTACTATCTTGGGAAAAAAAAAGTAAACAGCTTCTACTAACTCCTCAACAAGTTATCGTAAACGAAAGTTGCTGGTACCGAACGATTGGAAATAAAGTCTACTTTTAAATGATGTATATAAAATTTGCTTAGGGGGCCATCTACATATTAAAATGAATCCAAACTTCAATTTTTTTCAATGGCAATACCCAATGTTAACGAGATTTTGCAAATCTTCAATTCAAACTATGTCTAGACACCAAATTTCAAGTCATTTGAATGATAAGTTTTTGAATCATAAACATTCAAAATTTAGTGCTTCTAATGTTAAATTACATTTTCGTATTTTTATTTATATCTCCTGAAATTATGCTCCTAATGTGCTAATTTTTTGTGTAGCAATAATTCTAATATACCCAAACATAAATACGCTGAATTTGCAAATTTTTATAATATTATGATATGAATTATGAAATTAATGTTCGAAAAAATTATGAATTGAAACATACAATTTTTTGGATGGATTTAGATTTATTAAGTCCTGCTTTATGGAAATCCATAATTTCACATTTTTCTTCCAAGTACTTTTCAAATTATGTTTAAAATACGGCTAAAGGATGGTTTAAGGGGCCGTCTATGGTAGAAGTGAGTAGATATTTTGAAATTTCTGCTGCTGTCCTGTAATCTAACCGGCTTCATTATCTGCTTGAGTGGTGCTTAAGGGGCCTTGATCAAGAAGGGCGCTCTCTCGGTTAACAATCGAGTACCGAACTTCAATTTGGATACAGCCCTTAAAATACATTCGTTTTAAAATAATTAATTTCTCGGAAACTTATGGTACGAATTGCATAAAATTTTGTTTTTAGGCTAATTGTAGGATGTAGAGTTCATTTATGCTGTCAGAGTTGTGTACTGATAGTGAAAAAAAACAAAGTTATGGTTCGTTTTATTATGTAGATGGCCCCTAAGCAAATTTTATATACATCATTTAAAAGTAGACTTTATTTCCAATCGTTCAGCACCAGTAACTTTCTTCTACGATAATTTATTGAGGAGTTAGTAGGGGTGTTTACTTTTTTTTTTTACACGACTGTACACAGTTAAATAAAACAAAATTTACTCTTCGCAATTTCTGGTGTGAATTTGGAATTTCTAAATAAAAAAGGAGACTGAACAAGCAACCTTGGTTTGAATTAATTTGAGAACCCAAACACCTTTTTTATTTTTCAAATTATGCCCATAGCAACTAACGGCGTTCTGTAGCATTCACATGTGAAAATGGACTGTGGGCTTACCCATCTTGGGGAAGAATTTCTTCCTACGTGATCGGATATTTTTATCACTTCATTAGCTTCCGGAAGCTATCTTAGTTAAATTATTATGTCTTTGAGATCGTCGCTTATTCTTTTGCGATGTTTTTTCATTTCCATGACACTTTATTCTATCCCTTCTGCTGAAAACACGAATTAAAATTTTTTGTCTGAAAAATTGTTACAGTTTGCATTTTTATGTTCTTTTTTTATGATTTACTGTATATGGTTCGAAAATAGACAGACACTAATAGTAATCACTATTTTAAAAAAATAGTCAGTATTTATTGCATAATTCAGACAGTTCTTGTTAACCCTTGGAGGGCGCTGAGCATTTTTTATCCTTGCATTTTTATTATTTATCTTTAATGATTTATTATATATTTCAAAAGTACACGGAAACTAATAATAATGACTATTAAAAATTATTATTATTATTTGTTGTATATTTTAGCCACTTCTTGTCAACCTCTTGTAGAACTGTGGTATTTTTTATCCTTGCATTTTTATTGTTTATACTTAAGAATTTGTTTTTATATTTCGAAAGTACGCAAACACAAATAATATTCGTCTTTTAAGAAAATATTGTAAATTTTGTTCCTTAATTTCACCTCTTCTTATTAACCCCTTAATGGAAGGTAGTATTTTTTACCCTTACATTTTTATTATTTATGATTAATGATTTAATGTAAAATATTTCGAAAATACACAGATACTAACGGTAATAACTTTTAACGAGAATATTGTCATTAAATGTTGCATAAATTGGCCAGTTTTTGTTAACCCTTTAAAGAGAAGAAGGTACTTTTTATCTTTGCATTTTTTATTATTTAACATTAATTATTTATTATATATTTCTAAAATAGACAGACACTAATAGTAAGCACTATTTAAGAAAATATTGTCATTACTTGTTGCATAATTTAGCCCCTTCATGTTAACCTCTTGAAATGCTGGTGGGTATTTTTATCCTTTCATTTTTATTGTTTATTCTTAATGAATTATTGTATGTTTTGAAAAGATGCAAACACTAATTATAATCACTGTTTAAGAAAATATTGTCATTACTTATGCATAATTTCGCCACCTCTTGTTAACTGCTTGAAGAGCGGTGGGATATTTCTTCCCAGTTAATTTTAATCAAGATACGTACTACAAGTTTGTATTACATTTCTCTTTTAAAGCTTTGGTGAAAGTAGGGGTACCTCAAACAGCTAGACCCAGTGTTGCCAGATAGTCAAAAGTGAATTTCCCCAAAATTTCTGAAATTTTCCCCAAATCAGTGTTTTTTTCCGCAAAAGTCCCCAACTCAGTTTTTATTCAAAAAAGGAATTTTTATATTTTACCACTATAAAAATATTTAAGTAATTTAAGCTCAAAAATTTTCCCCAAATCAAGCCTTTTTTTGAAAAAATTCCCCATTTGCAAAAAACAAACTTTTAAACTGGGCTGAATGCATATTCTGTAGCTACATTAAGAGAATGAGAGATATATTTTGCAGTGACAAGTTATTTTACCTTTGTTTTTAAAAGTATTGTCTAACAATGTTGGACTACTGTCTTATCAGTTGGGATTTGAATGAATCCGAGATGGTACTGCTGTTTTAATTTTTTTGTCATCCCTATACTGAAGTACATAATCATAATGCAAAGTATTTTCGCTGTATCAATCGATGTGCTTCTCTATATCATAAAAGAGAAAAATATCTGCTTTCCACATATTTAAATTAATTTTTTTTTTAAGTACGGCGAAGGAATTTTTCGTTAGAATCTTGCAGATTTAGTCACGCGCAGGTTTAAGATGCTTAAGACTTTAGAGTCTCATGCATATGTAATATGTGTAAACTGTAATGTAGTAAACAACGAACACGACCACATCCAAGAGAATAATGACTGACATTTCCGCTTTCTGGATTGTATTTTCGTTTTCCAAATCAAAATTGAGCTCGAGACAGATCCAGGACTAAAAAAAATCTTTACAGAAAATAGTAAAAATAAATCCCCAAGTTTTTTACCCCGAAATTCCCCTAGAGGTTCAAAAATCCCCAATCTAGTAACACTGGTTGGACCATTTTCGTATTTATTGTAATTTTTTTATGATTATTCTGATGTGAAATCAATATAACAGTAACACAATTACTTGCATCTGAAAAGATTAAAGTCTTGTAAGCAACTAAGGTTAGTTGGGGCAACTGGGCCGTGAGTTTACCATGTGACTCTGGAGCTTCTGACAATTCAGCTTCAAAAAGCTAATGTTCATTTGGATTAAAGTCTGAACTTTTGTAAATGTGTTCAGTTAGGTTCCCTCTATTAGACAGAAATGCTCAAAATTACATTTTAATATTTAAAAATATTAAAATATGCATATTTCATCTTTCTTTCCTCATGGGTCCAGTTGTCCCATAAAAATGGGGTAAGTGGACAAGGAGGGTCTATGTTCCACACGCATTTATTTTTTTCATATGGGATATCAGGTCCTGTTTGAAAAAGTGCAAACAACTTAAAAAAAATTTAATCAGACAGATCATATAAATTATATGTCAATAAAGAGCGTTGTAAGGGAAACCTTTGCTGTCAATGTGTCTAAAAAAAGCACTAAAAGTGAAAATATTAGATTTATTTATACCAAAAACATAAAAACTAAGTAAGTACTTATGTACTTTAGTATAGGTAATAAATATAAAAGTCACATGGATATTTTAAGGAAAAAGATAGTAAGGTAAATCTATGAACAAACGGCTACGTAAGTACTTAAGTACTTTATCTGTATCTTGGGGTCGCATTGTATGGGGAAACTTTTATTGTTCCTACCGGAACCCTTAATGAGTTACCTTCATGATCATTTTATTTTACACATTCTAAAGTAAGGAGTGATGAAGATATTATTTTCAAAATAGTGGTAGGAACAATAAAAGTTTCCCTATAGAATGCGACCCCTGTCTATCGTACAATTTCAAGGTTTGGCTATCTTGCTTTTAGGGCAAGGTACTTGCATTCGTAAAATGTTGACATAATTTAATGACACCAGTATTTACAAGAGAATCTATTTGAAAATCAGTAAAAGTATATTTTCGCGTGCTTAATACAGGTGAAATTTCCATTATGAAATTCTGGTGCCAATGGGGCTGTTAGGAATTAAAACTATGTAATGCCATAATGGCATCAATGCCTCTCAAGGGGTCAAGAAATTTGGTTTGATACCACCCAATATGCTTTTTTTCAATTTTATTATGTAATTTTAATAAGGTATTCTATAAATTTCTTTATTGTGAGCAAAAAAAAAAAAAAAAAAAAAAAAAAAAAAACCAATGGAAATATTTACTTTCTGTAGTAAGATAAATTAAAAAAAAATATTTATAACTATTGGGATAACTGGATCCAGCATGGTCCAGTTACCCAGGATACATGTCCCAGTTACCCCATTCATGAAAAATTTATGGGGTAACTGGAACACCGGGCTTACATTTGAAACATGAAGTAAATATGTATAGATACCTAATAATATTAATGTAGTTGTATGCCTAATCTTTAAAAAAAAAGATTGTTTAATAAAAGTATTCACAGTATTTTAATAAAAAGCCGAGGAATTTCAACCATATTGACGTTGTTTTTTAAAAAAGAGACGTAAAATTTGACAACCTATCACAGGAAAGTGAGAGTTATGATTGAGTTGACACACGTTGTTTTAGGAAGTAGAGATTAAGGTGCATTGTTCACAAAAGCTAAAACTTAAAAAAAATCAACAGTTTTTTATAAAATGGCCTATGGCCCAGTTACCTCTTGGGTCCAGTTACCCCAACTAACCTTATAGTTTTTATGAGATATGTTAACATAGCCTTTTCTCTGATCTCGTAAGAAAACTAAAGTTCAACTCATACCTCTAGTTCCTATTAGGATTTAATGATGTTCATTACAACGAAAAAAGCAAAATTTCTTTATTAAAACAGCGGTGGTATACATTTTATAACACCCAATTTCTATCAAGATTTATACTAGACATTTTGAATAAAATTTTACTTTTATAACTTTGGTGAAAAACATGCTGTAAAATGCATTTCCTTAATTTCAAATTCTACTTTTTTCTCTCTGGTGTATAGTATCAGCCTACAGCGTTTACCCTTTTTTTACGGCTTCACCACAGACATTATGAATGCTTGATGTTAAATCAGAGGTTTAAGGGGACACGATACCTTTTAAACTACTTTTTCGATTTTGAATAATACTGTAATAAATTTAAATATAATGTCACTGCAGATATTAGGTACTATAAAGCAAATATAATTTCATATAATTTCCAAAAAAAAAATCTTGTAGAACAGCCTATTTAACTAAAATTTAAATTAAAAAAAATTTTTTTTTTAAATCCCTACTACTTTTTTAAATATGAATATTTTTGGTTCAAAATTTTTTTCTATAATCCTAAAACCATACTACATAAAATTGTGCATGGATTTAATATTCAAGGTTATAGTTATTTTTTTTTAAGAATTTCAACTATTTTTTCGTGTTTTTTACTATACAAAACAGAAAAAGATTGATATTAAATGTAATATTCCATACATCCAAAAATTTATGCACAGTTTTATGTAGTATAATATAAGTAATATGAAAAAAATTTTTGAAGCAAAAATATTCATATTTAAAAAAGTAGTAGCGATTTTAATTTTAATTTTTTTTTTTAAATTTTAGTTAAATAGGCTGTTCTACAAGATTTTTTTTTTTGAAATTATATGAAATTATATTTGCTTTATAGTACCTAATATCTGTAGTGGCATTATATTTAAGTGTATCACAGTATTTTTCAAAATCGAAAAAGTAGTTTAAAAGGTACTGTATCCCCTTAAAAAATGAATTAAATAAATTAAAGGTTACAAATTATATATTTTTTAAAACATTAATTAAAAAAATGTTTTTTTACAAAACAAGTTTTCTAAAAAATTACGAATTGTAAATTCATAAACGAGATATAAATTTTTGAACAGAAATCGATTTCTAGAAGCTTCAAATATGCGAATCCAAAACTATAACTCATTCCGGCAAGTTCGTGAATTATGCAAAACAAAAACCACTTGCATAGTGCACTGTTCTGCAACGATTAGAAATGAATTCAACCCTTAAATGCATATCTACAGCACTTTTTATTTAATTCTGACAACCAGTATATTTATATAGAAATATTAATCGTATGAAAATTATAAATTTAAAAATCTGTATTAAAATTTCTTATGTCTAATCTTTAACAAAAGAGTAAAAAACATAATTCTAATAAAATAATTAATGCATTTAAGGGATAAGTTTTACTAAATAAAAAATTATATAAAATAAGGTATTTAGATTCATACTTATTAAAACATTTACTAATTTGCTATTTTTTAGTTTTTACTTGTATTGCAGATGTGCAACATAAGAAAAGGTTGACGAACTATAGGAAAATGTATCTCTGATTTTTTTTTCATTATTATTCCTGTGTTATAAGCATTTCAGAGAAACACATATACTTTTTTCATATTCGAGGATGGAGTATCACAGTTGACGTTTATTCCAACAGAGCGAAAAATGTCCAGACCAGGAATCGAGCCTGGATACTTGGCGTGCCGTGCCAATGCCATACCTGTTAGGCTATCCTCGAATATAATTTAATCCAGTTGGAAAAATTATTCGTTCCCTTCATTATGACCTAATACATGGTATACAGGAGTTTCCGTGTTAAAACACACTTTCATCATGTAAATGCTATAGTTATAGCTCGGATGAATGAAACTAGCGCTGCAGTTCGCAGCCAAGTCCAACAAATAAGAGTGAATTATGTCAGCCAGTTATCGTTCGGATAGCCTACAGGTAAGGCATTGGCACGGCACGCCAAGTATGCAGGTTCGATTCCTGCTCTGGATTTTTTTCGCTCTGTTGGAATAAACGTCAACTGTGATAACCCATCCTCGAATATGATTTAATCCAATTGGAAAAATTATTCGTTCCCTTCATTATGACATACATAATTTTTTTCGAAACAAAATAAAAAATCATGCATTTAAGGACTAAAATTAAGAGTTCCAATCTTTAAACCTCCATAATTCCTAAACTACATGATCAATTAATTTCCCGTACGGTATCCTTTAATATTAAATTTGAAACCAAAAATTCCAAAAGTGATATCAAAACTTGGTATTCGCATTTAAAATTTCAGAGTTTGGTACAATTTCAGCGTGAAGACGACTCTCTAATCTTATTTTTTAAACAGAATACTGAAAAAGTCATAATTTCCAGTCCAGTTGCTACTTCTTTTCAGTGTTGCCAGTCGTATACTTTTTATTTATAGAGCTTGCTTGATTCGCACCACTTTTTTGAAATGGTATAATAAGCCTTATTTTCGTCTTATTTAATCTGTGATTAGGCGAATTTCACTATTTTAAAAAACTGGTGTCAATCAAGCAATCTTAATATAAAAAAGTAGTCCATTGGCAACACAGGTTCCGCTTTTTTCTATGAGAACATGGCGATTAAAATGTGTGTTGTTGTTGACCTAAATGTACAATACATATTTTATTTTTTCTTCCACCCAGAGCCTAGGGCGTATCTAGATAATCCTGGAGAAAACAATTATGAAATCTAAATCTCTAAGATCGGCAGTGTAATGGGGGTAAAAAATGTCTAGTTAACCGATCTGCAGAATTAAATATTTTCTGGTGCAAATATCGAACTTTCATAAAATAAATGTACAAAAGTTGCTTATTTTAACCCATTAACCGCTGACGTTGCGTTCACGCAACAGTCAAAATAATTGCTCATGCAATGGATTAATTACATTGGCACCACTATTTTAGAATTTAAAAAAATGTCTTATTTATTGGCAGGAATTTTGCTATTTTAGTAAAGCGAAATTTACCTCACTGAATTTGTGGTGGGAAACTACTTTCAACAGAAAATTTGAAAATTTCTATCGTAATAGTTTTGGCGGTTAATGGGTTAATCCAGAGTTGCCAAGTCTCCGGCTTTTTGAACACCACTATTATTTTAGAGAAAATCTAGTTCTGTTAAATCGTCGAAATGTCCGAATTAAATAAAACAAAATTTTCTGTATTAAAATAGCGGTATCCAAAAAGCCGGAGACTTGGCAGCTCTGGTTAACCCCTTAATTCTAGCTTCCGTCAATATCACGGGCTGAGGTGCCGTTCGTTATTTCTCGTGCCCGTCATATTTCCGGGTTGGAGATTTATTGTTGGGAAAAACTTCTGAAACCAGAAAAATTTTACTGGCATTTCGGTGTGAAGTCTCTGAATATTAACGTTCGGGGTTGGTTATTGACGCTGATTGAGATGTTGGACTTCGTGCATATTTCGAAATATATACGTTCAAAAAATTATTAATAATCAAAATGTAATCTATATTATGTTATTTAAAATATTCTTTGTAAAAATTTGTTTGATGATGATAAATAAAGATCTAAGATCTGAAAAATAAAGGTCTTATTCGCATTAATTTGTATGGTGTAAAACGCACATTAAAACACAGAATTCTCGCAGGATGGCTTTTCAACAAATGTAAATTTGTTCTATAACATCTTTTTTTTCCGCCTTAAAAAAAAAAAAAACTGCATATTTTATATAGAAACCTTATAATTATTCAATTTCTGTAATAAAAAAATAGGTACGTTTTTGATGGTTTTTCCAAATATTAAGCGACCGTTAAGGGGTTAAATAATTCAAAATGTAAACTCTTGTATTGGGTTTTTCAAAAAGTTCCTCTTTTTTTTTTTTTTTTTAAGAAAAAATATACCATGCCTGAACTGCCAAGTTAATACAAAAAATGTTGATTTAATTAATTTGAACATTTCGGCCATTTAATAGGACCAAATTTTCTGTAGGATAATAGTAGAGTGCACAAAAGCTGAAGACTTGGCAAGTCTGCTATACGAAATTTCGAAAACGGCGAGATTTTATTGGAGTATATATCGCACATTTGCTTCAAAAGTGCCACAACTCAAAAATTAGGTTTTTATGAGTTATGGCTGCCATTCTACTTTGTTTTTACGCCTCTACCAATCACCTAAAGTACCAGATAGGGCACTAACCATCCAGCCACCAGGTAGCAGTTGTGTTTGCAAGAAGGCCACCAACCCTGTCACAGTCGGAAAATTGTTTTTCACATCTCCATGAAAAACGAAAATTTTTCAGTTATAGCTCTTTTGAAGCAAGTATGTGATATGTGGCATTCAGTTCAACAATTTCCTTCCATCTCTCAAGAGTTCCATAATGCCTTCTTTCCTGTACAATTTGTGATTTGCTGGAAAATACTTATGGAAGTGATTTTTTATGTCTTTCTAAGAGCCAGTTTTTTTATGAAGGGACTTTTTGAGAGAAAGAAACAAATAGTAGTCGGAGGCAGCAGTGTCCGTAGAGTAGGGGGGATAGAGCAGAACCTATATCGAAATCAAGGAGTTTGTTTCTGAGAATGAAAGATATGTGTGGCCTGGAGTTAGTGTTGCCAGGTGTCCCTTGTGAATCAGGGCTCCAAATGCTCTAGACACCTCTAATTTTTTCTAGTTTATTTCGCCATCTTTAATCGCAGATAATTCAGCCTTTAGATAAGGTTAAAAAATTACTTTAACCCATTAACCGCTGGTGTTTCGTTGACGCAACAGTCAACATAAATGCGTATAAAAAATTAGCTATCAAACGAATTTTATATTAATAGTAATTTTTAAGTAGGAAACATTATGGTTAATAATTCAATAGACAACGATTTTTTTTCTATTTAATAACAAGTTCGAAACTTAAAGCATTTTTAAAGGAAAACTTTCACGTTGTTATTTTCGCAGAAGAAATATGGTTAGACAAATGTAATCTTTAGACTAAATCTATTTTTAGTCAAGGTCAAAGTACATCAGAACATTCAACAAATCAGTTGCTTTTGTTTAAGTGGGGGAGGAAGAGAAAATACGTGTTGCGTTTTTGCAACGTCAGCGGGAAAGGAGTAGTTCCATTCTTTACTCGTGTCGTTCGAATCTGTGGATTTTTTTCTTATTCTGTCATAGAAATTCTTGCAACTAGATATTTTACATTAGAGGAAGGCCTTCAAAGAATTGTTAATTAAGATTCATGTAATGATGACGGGAACAAAACTGATGTTATCGTTATTTCATCAGAAATAGGAGAAATTATTGATGAAGAAGGAAATGATAATATATGAAAAAATGATAATCATATTTTACCATGCGCTGCTGCTGACGAAATTGAAGTGTGCGTAAAAAAGAGGTCTGTACCCTCTAAAAGTAGTACAAGTCATACATAAAAAAATAAAAATAATGGAGACTTGATGTAGACAAAGATGGAAATATTTATTTTGACTCAGCCAAAAAATGAAGAAAAAAATAAAATCTGGACAAATGCGGGAAGGTATAATGATTATGTTCGAAAAAAAAACCTCTCTCTTAGATTTCAGATGTGAAGTTGCATTGTACCTTTCGCAAACTCATTTGACTGTAAAGAGTTAGCCATAAACAGATCAGCCACAAAACGGCATAGTAAGTCCCCCATGCAAAAGCCATTACAGACAGAACGCGGACATTTAACCGTTACCGGGGCAAAACATTTCAATTTCTAAAATGTTGAAATGAATCAATGACATCGAAATTTACGGACAATTACATAATAAAGAAAAATTGCTTTATTAAAATTCTGCCGCCATTGTGGCATTTGAGAAATAAAATTAATTTATTTCATAAATACACGACTGCCACTGAAAGGGTTAATCAACAAGTCCGATGACAGCAGAAGACTACAAAGGCCATAGTAAATAAGGCCATAGCCAGAATGTTTATCGGTGCAGTAAATTTCGGATGTTGTTTTACATCATTAGTGTAGCGAATACTTTGATACTTAAAACTGTTTTCTGGATATGATCAGTAATTTAGAAAGGTAAAATAAATTAAATTTTAATAATAAATTACCTTTAATGTGATTGTTTGCTATCTAAATTGTAACAAAGCTAAAAAAATCTTCCAGTGCCCAAATATGCATTAAAAACCCGCTGATGCTCAGTTGAACTCACTAAACATCAGTTCTCTTATTCCGCTGACGTTGCATGAACGAAACACTCGATTTTTCATAAGCTAACACAAGCTTTGTTATTTCCACTATAAATTAATGTTATATACCGGGTGTCCCAAAAAGGACTGACTGATTTTAAAATTCAATAACTTCCAAACGGTGACAGATATTAAAAAAATTCTTGCAGGAGGGTTATGCATAAAGTCAAAAGTTTTATTACAGTGATTTTCGATTTTAGTTCGAATTACAAACAATAGATGGCGCTGTAAGCAATAGTCGCTAAATACAGGCTCAATTTTTGGTCCTTTCTGTTGTTCCATGCAGAAAAAGGAGATGGAAATGTATTATCCGGGCCACGAAGTACCAAAAATCGAGCCTGAATTTAGCCTCTATTGATCGCAGCGCCATCTATTGTTTGTAATTCGAACTAAAATCGAAAATCACTGTAAAAAAACTTTTGACTTTATGCATAACACTCCTGCAAGAATTTTTTTAATATCTGTCACCGTTTGGAAGTTATTGAATTTTTAAAATCAGTCAGTCCTTTTTGGGACACCCGATGTTCAAATGAATAACCAATATCATTTGTATAAAAAAATTTAAACCCTTATAGTTTTGGCGGTAAATGGGTTAAAATACTGGTTTCCAGAGCGCTTGGAGCCCCGATTTACGTGGGACACCTGGCAACACTACCTTGTGTTGTAATAATGGAAGACAACCCCTCGCCTGTTTGCGAATTCGGATGTTTCCTGGTTATTGCTGATTTCAGTTTTTCGAGTTGCGAAAAATATTTTTCAGAGTAGATGGTTCTGGTTTGGTGGAAATAGATCGTAATAGCTCCAACCCGACCAAATAGACAGCCAAACATTCTTCTGGTGGAGCGCGGCTTTAGCGACAGGAATGTGAGCTTTATCTCGGCTGGATTAGGATTGTTTGCAACCCAGGTTGTTATAGAATAACCAACTTTCCCCCACGGTGACCAAGCTTTTCAAAGAACGATCTTTTTTGCAGATGGAAATGTGTCTTAGATTGTTACGCTCGGTCAGGTCATGGGCAGTGTTGCCAGATTGGGAACTTTTTTAATTCAGATTGTTTCTTTCACCACTTTTTAAAAATAGTATCATTCGCCTTATTTTTCAGAATTTTTAATCAATTTTTAAACAGGCCGAATATTTCGATTTCAAAAAATCGGTGACAATCAACAATCTGGGGACAATATAGTCCCCAATCTGGCAACAATGGTCATCAGCAAGGCAGGCTCTCGAGACTATTTTTATATTATATTTGAACTACTATTTAAAAAAATAAGTTTTGTAGCATGTTTCTTTGCAAATGGTGTCATAATAAAAGTGGAATATTTTTGTTTTCAGAAACTGTTTCGAGATGAATTAAAAAATATCACGTGAATATCGTAAGAAGCAAACTCCTTGCGTTCTATTGAGATGTCCAAAACCACAATCCCTATTCTCCGGACATTGGTTCTATTTGTTACTTTCTCTCAAAAATTCTCTTCGGCAAAGAAAATTGACTATTTGAATGACATAAAAAATCACCTCGATAGGTATTTTGCCATCAAACCACAAATGTTTTGGAAAGAAGGCCTTATGAGAATTCTGGAGAGATGGAAGAAGGTTTGTTGAACAGAATGCCACATACAGGGTGATTCAAAATTCGTGGTACAAACATTAAGGGTTGGCACAGGAATGTATTGTATAGGAATGTATGGGAGCAAGTGCCGCGTTGAGCCCATTTTCTAATTTAAAAATTTCTCATTCATACCAGAAAATTCCTATTTTATTCTTTTCTTTATTTAAGACAGACATTTCATGATTAGAAAAAGAAAAAAATCTTCTTTGAAAATTCCCGGTATGAAATCGAAATTTTTGAATAAAAAAGAGCGCAAAACTTGCAAATCTGTCAAACACAGGAAATACAGGAAAAGAAATAGAAATGGAGTTTTTTTAATTCAAAAATTTCTATTTCATATTGGAAATTTTCAAAGAAGAATTTTTTCTTTATGTAATCAAGAAATGTCTGTCTTAAATAAAGAAAAGAATAGTATAGGAATTTTCTGATATGAAGGAGAAATTTTAAATTAAAACAAGTAAGAAAATTCATGCGTTAAGCATAGATTATGAAACACTTTTCAACACCTCCTGAATGCTTTAACAAAACTTCGTTATTTAGGGAAATGTGGTATATAAGAGAACTAAGTAAACATTTTATAAAATGCATAAAACATTTGAAAAACTGATTTCAGTAGTTACCGTCCATAGCCAAATATGTATTCCGATACTATATAATGGGAAAATTTAGTTTAGCAAGAAAATGCATAGCAGGTTGAAATTCATCTTTCAGCAATTTATACTAATATATGGAAACATACTTGAATACTTTTGTACAGCCCAGTAGTTTACCGAGTACCTTTATTACATACCACTATTTAGCTAAAATTTAATTCAAACTAAAACACTCTTAAAACTACTGAAATTACTTTTCCAGAAATTATCACCCATAGACGGCCATGTATCCAACTCTTTGCGTGGCCCTGTATATCATTTTATCTATATTCTACAAATATTTCTTAGTAAACTAAATTCAATTCATCGTAAAAATGCATAACTCCTTTAAAACCCACCTTTAAGGCATGTATGCTCATACTCAGTAACCTTTACGAATTCATTTCTGTAGCCCTGTATATGAACTATAGCATTTATACGTACTTTATAGTATGTATAAATATAGTGAAAAAAGATCATATCATAATTAAAAATGTATTTCGAGCAATCATTACTAATATACATTAATTCAGATACAATATAGTACCTGAAATCTTTTCAAATACACCGCAAACAATCTCCCCTATACCATTATGAACGGGATTCTTTTGTGTGGCCCTGTAAATGAACAATAACAATTCTTTGCACCGCATATTCAACAGAATGCATATTTTAGTGGAATTCATAAATGAATATCCATTTTACTATGTTTGAAAGTGTGTAATACCTTTAAAAATCATTTGAAACGATTTTTCCCATTGGCTGTAATATAACGGAAAATTTTTGACTATCCCTGTAAATGAACTAAACATGCTACAAACTTCATTTGAAATAGGGAACGTGCTATGGTAGAGGTCTCTAACATCCAAAAATTTCCGATCCGAGCATATTTACGGGAGTTAGAGCGTGGACAGGCGGACAGACAGCCAGACGGACAAACAAACCGAATTCATAAACACTTTTAAACTTTGTTGGAAAGTGTTAAAAAGTGTCAAATTGGTACCCTTGTATTTGTACCTCAACGCGTCATTTGCGCCCATACATTCCTATACATTAAATGATTGTTACAGTGTCCTGTACCAAACCTTAAAGCTTGCACAATGAATTTACAATCATGCTGTATATACTTCCATAAAATTTCGCCGTTTTCGAAAATTTGCATAGTTCATTTTTTATAAAAAACGAAAGATACTTTTGGGACCACTTAATTTTATACCAAATTGGAAAACGGCAGCTAAATCACGTTCTTCGTTATCAATGTATTACTATTTATTTTGTATCTATTTACTTTGTATTACTATTACTGTATAAACACTACTCTTGTCCAGTAGATTTTGAAGATAATTCCAAAGTAAACTGAAGAAAAATCTTCAAAATTTTCTAGTCGTATTTTTTAGCGTATTCTTCTTTCAGTCAAGCTCTAAATGCAACTAGTACGAAACGTTTCTTAACCCCTTGAGGGACAGGGGGATATATTTTATTACACCTACGATTAATGGAGATTTGCACTAGAAAAATTTTATTAAATTTTACTTTTCTAATATTGTGAGAAAAAGCCGAAAAATTGCTTTTCCTTATTTTGCAATAAATCTTTTTGCAGATTCCGGTGTGAATTCGACATTACAGAAACGCAATTGCTTGCCCCTAAAAGGGTTAAACAGGCTATCATCAAATCCAAAATCTCTAGTTTCTGAGAAAACACGAAATCAATTTTATTCAAAAAAGTATAAATTTTACACATTTCTGTTAACACTATACAGTCCGCTGATACATTTATGCGCCATTTATAAAACTACGTTAAGAAATTCTAAATTTTACCCCAAAAAATTTTAAAGTTATTTTTGGTTATTACATTGGCAGAAATTTGGGGAATAAAGTAAATGAAAATTGGTATTAAAAATTTTCTGGTGTCAAATTGAAATTTCTGAATGAAAAAACCCTCCAGATTTGGTTACACTGTTTACGGCCTGTATAGTGGTAAGATACTAAGAAATCTAGTGGCGGTTACGGGATTTTTTTTAGGAAGGCAAAAGAACGTCCGAATAAGGTTATTTGGTAGCCGGAGCAAATATTCATCACTATTTCCGAATAGTACTTTTCGTTTGGTGCAAAAATTCTGCGTTTAAATATGGCGATGGTTACTAACAAAAAATAGCGAATCTTGCTGCCCCACGTTCCACGAGTTTAGTACAATTTCAGCATCGAGACGAATCCTTAAGCTTAATTTAAAATATACATAATTTTTAGTCGAATGGCTATTTCCATTTTCTTTTCTGAGACAGTTTCGAAATTAAAGTGTGTTTTTATTTTTTTGGTCGACTGTAATTTAATAGATCTACGTTAACTTTCAACTGTCGGTATGCACGTTCAACCATTAAAAAGGTATTATCAAAATTATGGGTATATTTACTTTTGAAACAAATTCTACAATTAGAAAACAGTAGCTCAGGGTTCTTATGCATGAAGTGATTCAGGAGGTTTTAGGTGTTTTAGTACCAGACATTTCGTAAAATACTGGTCGCTATATCTGAAGATAGAATTTTCCCCCGCTAAATGAGGAAAAATATTTCTTTAGAAAAATTCTGGTGAAATGTACTTGAAAGCCATTGAAGCGTACGAACCCTGTTGTTATAAAAATACGGAAATGCAATCACCTTACATTTACAGGCAACGTTGTGAAACTGACACTAGTATAACATTTCACATGTCCAGCGTTCATGCGCTCATACCTAACAACATTTACGTTTATCTAAAGCCATTTTTTCGGATAGAAATCTTTGCCTTATTTATTGCTGAGCAGCAGTGTTCCCAATTTACTACGCTTTTTAGTTGCATTCATAATTATATAAATACGTAGCACCTATAGCCGTCGTCTGAAATCTCCCTCTGTCTCTCCGCATATAACAGGGCAAAAAAAACCAACCGAATGGATTGAAATTTAATACATATAATCTCTGCAGAATTTTGTCGAGTCAGTTCAAATTTTATGAAAATCCAATCAAAACTTAAAAGATATTAGTGAATTTTTTTTCTCTTCTATTAAATCCTATCATACGTTAATCCATGATATCCCATAACAGGTAATGATTCTAGGTTGCCATGGTGATTACGTCCTATTTAAGGTGAAGCGATATTATTTCCGTATTACAGAATTTAATATATATAATCATATTAAATTTAGTATTCATGCATTTTTGCATAAGAGTGCAATAGCTATTGCACCAAGATCTAATCTAATTATTTATAAAAATAGTTATAGTAGGCTAGTTTCATGAGTACTTGTAGTGTAAGTCACATGCTATGATTTTTGGCTACCAGTATTTTAGAACAGAAAAATGTGACTATTTTATCGGATATATCTCATTAATTGAATAAGGCGAAGCAAACTTTTCGAAAATAACGGTGGCTAACAATCCTAGCAGTTATTGGCTATGTGACTTACACTACAAAAAGCTATGGAATTAGCCATTACAAACGCATGTCGTTTGCCACGTTTGACGTACAATTTTCGACTTGTTTTATTTAAATTATTACCAGAATTTTCAGTCAACAAATTTTATATAATTTAATGACAGGCATTTCTTGGTTATAAAAGCAGAATTTAACGTTGAAAATTTCTGATATGCTCTTTGAATAAAGAAAAAGGTGCTAAACTAGCGACGAGTATAGTCGTCAACTGGTCAACAAAACGTCAAATAAGGCGAAGTTTTTTATTCCAAAAAGTAGTACTAACAAAATGAAGTGTAAAAGTTGCCATTTATGCACGTAGCACAATTTTTCAAAGTTCGTGACTTACATCACTGTGACTTAAAAAGTCTCTGATATCAGGTTACTTTTCATTAAAAGTTGGATCTCTGCAACATCTGTTGACGGACACTTTAAAGGGATATAATTTATATGATAAATAAAATTCCATTTAGGTCCATGTATTGTTAAGATGTGCGGTAATTGTATAGTAGAAACCGGTACTTCACATGATAAATTTCACTACCAAGTTTTGTTGTGTATATTTTTTTTCTTCAAAATTAGAGGTAACAAGGGACATAAAATTGTTCATTCTCTGGAGTTAAAATAAGCTAGATTAAACCACTTTATATTCATCTAAATTACATTCTTAGAAATTCATTATTATTCAAATTATAGCGTAGAAGGGTAGGTTTCTGGATGTCAACGACTGAATATGTTTTTGAAAACTAGCTGAATTATATGCTGAGAATAAATTTACAATTTTTTATACAGAATAACCCTTAATCATGTGATTGGGATACGTCAAAAATCTTTTATCAGTAATATGAAATTTGATTATATTGAAGCCAACTCATATCCTGTTGATAGTTATGCAAACAATGGTTAAGCCACTGAATTCTAAAACTGTTCTTTTAATTTTATTTTGTTATGAAAAAGTTGTAATAAAATTTTAATTTATTTTAACCCTTAAAGCTCCGGCGTCTATTACACAAATTTTATTTCATCGGCACCACTTTTTAAAAAGAAGCGTCCTTCAAGTACAGAATTTCAAAAATGCTCTGATTAAATAAGGTATTTTTTTTTTAATTACTGGTACCAAAAACAAATTTTGCAAAGACTGATAATGTCTCCGCAGCGGAGCCAACGGAGTGGTAAGGGTTAATATGTAACTTTTTCATGGGTCAGTAATTGTGTTTCTGTAATGTTTAATCTGCACCGGAATTTTCGAAATATTTTATTTGAAAATAAGGAAATGCAATTTCACAACTTTTTTTAACCAAAGTTATATAAGAAAAAGTTAATTAAAAAATTCGGGTGCAAATCATTATTAAAATTATGTGGTGTACAAATTATCCCACCGCCCCTCAAGGGGTTTAAGTATTTTAAATTATTCAACCACCGACGGATAGAAGTTATGGTGCATCAGTTTTGACTTATGTAGCGTTTTAATGTATCAGTGTTACATTAACCCTCTCGCTGCGAACCCGAGATTTCCTCGGGGATGCATTTTTCCGTCTAATTAACCCTTCTTGATTATTACCAGCAGTTATTTTTTTATTGTAAATTTTGCCTTGTTTAATCGGAGCATTTTCAGGATTAAATTTGACAAAAATTTTTGTTTTGAAAAACCTTTGACAAAAGAATAAAAATTCTTAAATGCACAATTTTTGAAGCCATTTTGATAAAACAATTACGCAGTGAGAGGGTTAAGAATCGTTGACTTTGTAAAACTGCCAGATGTGTGGAACGAACTTGATTACAAATTAGGTGTTTGTCATGTTACGAAAGGTTCGCACATCGGACATTTATAACTGAAAAAAAAAATTGAATGTTCTTCTTTATTTTCATATCTCACTTACAGGCTCCCAAATGGTCCGCCAACTGAATACCAATAAATTTTAACAGAAAATTTTACGGTAGGTTTGCGCTAGAATTAACTTTCAAAGGCGATTTCGGGGCAGTTTGTAGGAAAAATCTAAAAAGAAATTTTTTCTAAAAAAATATTGGTATTCAGTTGGCGGATCATTTGGCAGCACTGCACTTATTATATTATGAGTAATAGTTTTGTAAATATAAATTTTTAAACTCCGGTCATTCGTTTATGCTAGCAATGTATATTTCAAGTAATGAATCCCCGGAAACGGTAACGTTATTTTAGCCACACTGGTTTCATTTTTAATTCATCGAGTGAAAAGAGATAATTTATGCTTAAAATTGGTTCAGTAGTTAAATCCCCGACCGGAATTCAATAGTGCAAACCCATCTTAGTTATGAAAAAAGAGGAGGTGACATATAGTATATTGTCTATAGGGATTCACAGAATAATGATTTTGAACGAATGACGAATACCGAATATTCGGCTAGCCGAATATTAACTGCTAGGCCGAATACCGAATATTCGGCTTGTCGAATACTTTTATATTTCAGAGTTTAAAGGCATTAAAACGTTAAATTTTAAAACAGTTTTACATAATATTTAAAACAGAAACTTTCATTTTGATAATCAAGAGCCTTTTTCAAGTAAACTTTATGCTGAAAAAAATCTGCTTTGAGTTATTTAAGAATAGATAGTTATAAAACTTTTTTAATTAATAAAATTTTAAATTTCATGGCTTCTTCTCTAAATTGAAACAAATGAATAAAATTTTCTTAAATTCTAAAACAAACATTTTAAAATCAAAGAAAAAGTGTGAAAAAATTGGAAGAAAAGTTGTACAGGATCATATATTATTTGTTTGTCAGGAAGAGTCTAAAGTAAAAGTAAATAAATAATACAATCTATTCAAATTTTATCTGGTGGCAACTCAGCAAGAATAACTGTTCTACTCCCTTTTATTAAGCAATGAAGTTTTTAAAGTTAGTTACATCCTAGTTCGGTGCCTGGAGTGGATGATCATTTTCAGAGATTGTAAATGTTTTTCTTAAAATCTTAGCAAGAAACAGATTATTTACTGGACAATGTTCAGGAACTTTCATATGTACATAATTAATTCCTATGAAAATCCTTGTGATTGGTTAATTTTCTTAAATAATACTTAACAAACAGCAAATAAATGATGGAAAAACATTCTCTTTTATTTAAATATATGATTCTGTTTCTAATTATTCTGAAAATCTTTATAAGTTGACTGTTAAACGTATAAGTGGTATAAGGTTTTTAAAAATATATTTAAAAAAAAATTTAAGTATTCGGTTAGCCGAATATTTCGATATTCGGCCAAACCGAATATTCGGCAGGCCGAATAGTTTGCTATTCAGCCAAGCCGAATATTCGGTATACCGAATATTCAGTATAATGGCCGAATACCGTATAGATACCGAATATTCGGTGCATCCCTAATTGTCTACGAGTTGCGACTGAAGAAACTGAGGAGGTTGACCCAAGATGGCGGCTGATTTTTTACTTAGGATCAACAGTTTCTGATTACTGCCGAAGTAAACTTCCACCAGTAAATTTTGAATAGTAAATTTTGCCTTATTTAAGCGGCTTTTTCATAAAATATTTCTCCCATAAATGTGGTTAAATTTTCTATTTGAATTTACTGGTTGCAGTTTTCCCAGGAACTATATTTTTTTACACTGACACTGAGAGGAGTTTGTGTAGATTGACACAATATGGCAGAAACGCAGGGCCTGGTTACATCCGAAATAATCCTGTACCAATAAAAATGAATATCTATTATTGTCATTATTACTGAAATCTAGCATTAACCCCTTGAGGGGCTTTGGGATATGTTGTATCCCGCCTAATTTAAACAAGATTCTCACCAGAATCTTTTAACTGAATTTTAGATTTTTAACTTTGGGAACGAAATGTTGAAAAGTCGCTTTTCCTCATTTTAAAATAAAATTTTTCGATTATTCTGGTGAGAATTCAATATTACAGAGACACTATTGCGCGCATTTAAATAACAATTTAAATAAGGAATTTTTTTTATTTAATTTTACTGGTGGAAGTTTGCCCTGGCGACATTCAATCCTAGCGAAAGCGGTTACAGATGAAGCTTCACTATTTTAACCCGGGAGAATTCGCTAGTGAGAATGCCCAATTGCTTTTCTTTTACTTTACATTCATATAATATTAAATTTATTTGGTTGGCTTAGTACTTTTATTCACAAAATAGGTAAAATAATTGTAAAACATTTTGAAATTTTAATTAAAATGAAAAATGATTTAAATAAGAGTTTTAAAAAGTACGACTGTGAGAGAAAATCTCATGCAGCGAGTTCTCCCGGGTTAAGAGCATGTCAATTCCCTTTTATTAATAGTTTCATGGCCTCCCCCCTCCACGGAGCTGTAAAAATCCCACTCGGAGAATATTGTCTGAATTCAACACTGACTCACGGATGAGATTTCTTTCCTTTTTTGCATACCAGTGTAATATTAGAGAAATTGTTGTTGTCTTAAATCGTAGTATTTTCCGATTACATAAAATATCATTTTCTCTAAGATTATAATGCTGTGCAAAAAAGCGGAGAAATCTATAGGCTTTTATCACAGGCCCGAGCAACATCGAAATAAGCAGCTGGTCAAAAATAACTCTTATTAATATATTTATGCTTAGTTTCATGAAAAAATACGCGTCCGCGTAGTTAAGTTGTACATCGAGTGCAGCGAAGGGCATTTCAAGTTGTGTTGTAGTCGTAAAACAGCAGAAGTTATACATGATAGACCAATGGTATACGCCAGAGTTCTCAACGTTGATGACTAGACTGTACGCTACAGCTATTTATTTGAGAAACAGAGGGTATAGGTAACTTCTTAAAAAATCCATTAGGTATACGTTGTATATCTCCGTATACCCTCCACTACACCCCTGGTTTAAAGAGATTGACGTTCGAAGAACAACGAAAAATAAGGATTAGGGGGGGGGGGGCTTTATCAAAAAGATTAGAATCCAAACTCATCAACTAATATTCACGCCTTAACAGTTTCATTTTCGTCTGACATAATAAACTGAAAATAAGGACCAAACCACTTCTCCATGCTAAGATAATCTGTTTTGTATAATGGTTAATATATACATATATATACTAAGTTAACCAAAAAGTTCTTGGAAATTTGTGAAAGCATTTTGTAGCAAAAATTCCCGAACTCCCATAGATATACCACTAGTACGGTACAAATTCCGGTAACTATTAGATTAAAAAAATTCCCAGAACTTTTTGCTCAACCTAATATATGTATGTATATATATATATCCGTCAATTATTAATAAAAATCCTAGTTAAAAATTAGTGGTGTACAAAACTTTTAGTAACAAAGTAAGCAAACTCTTCTCGGCGTACGGGCCGGCGTATGGGCGAAACTGTTAAGGGGTTAACAGCACATATGTCTGAACACCAAAAAAAATTGTAAGAGTTACTGTCACTTATAATTACTGCACTAGGCTTTCCTGTAATTAGTTATCTAAATGCAACAAAGAACATGAAGTATCAGAATAAAGCCATTCAGAATAAAGCTATTTAGTTTTTACATCAGTTTCTTAAGTTCGGTAAATCAAGCATACCTGTTTCTATATTTTTTTTATTGCATAAATTTCAATAAATGATTTTCTCCCTGAGACCTTTATAAAGAAAATTGTACAAAAAATCTTTGCATGTTACCCTTCAACAAGTTACATTCTCATCAATATATGATAAAAAAATGATACGATACTATCTCCTCTAAATAATTGAACTTCCTGTATCAAATATCAACACAACACGATATACGTTTTTAAGAAAAACCCCTTCAAACAAAAGATCTAATAGGCCTTTGGCATCAATAATGAAAAAGTAACGCAAAAAATAACCATACTGATAATATTTTTTGCCAACTGCTTTGTAGGTCTTAGATATTGCTGTCATTATGTATCCTTTTTTATAAGCTCAGGCTTCTTATGAGGTTAAAAAAACTCAAACCAGAACAAGAGAAATGATAAATGCGTTAGTCACACAGCTTACGAAGACAGACAATTAATACTCGAAGATAAATCATCTGCCGTACGGGTTTTGAAAAGGGAAATTCGAAAAAAAAAATGGCTATCGATGATGTCAGATTTCATATTGTTTCTTTTTTTTTTTTTTTTTTTTTTTTTTTTTTTTTGTAGTGACACGCGTTTACTGATACATGTTTACAGATCGTAAAGTCTTTAATTGTGTGTTGTTATGTAAATTTTGACGTTTTCATATGGGAGAAAATGAACATATGCTTGAATGATGAGTTTATATACGTTTGACTATTATTCGAAAGTGACTGACAGAGTAACAATTAAGTGCTGTAACTCCCCTTCACCATTAGAAAAAATTAGTATCCATAAGTTAACATTTAAATCAATTATCCAAATGCGCATTTCTTTTTATAATCAACGAGGTGGAACCTGTCGAATTTCGACGGGAGAAAATCTCTCTATTCTAAAAAAAAGTAACTACCGCTGTCACCGCCGCCGCCGCCGCCGCCGCCGGTTTTGATTTTTTTGTGACCGGAGGTCTTTCTTCGTTAATATTAAGAAAAATAATGCATACAAAAATATGAAAATCGGTAGTATTATACAGAAATGTTTGATAAACACGCTGATGCAGACAGTTTTCAAATCGAAGAATTATTTTAAGAGATATTTAATGCTAAAGTTAGACGAAATCGTTCCACTAAAAAAGTTTTATAGTAGCAAAAACTATACATCGGAATTTAATAATTTTTAGTTCATTTTATACGTTATAATTTCCCGGTGTGCAGAATTGATTTATTTTTTTAATTTGACTCATTTTTCGAGGTTTTATATCTATTTTAAATTCAAATTTTCAGCATTTCTAGAGATATTTTTTACAGATTTCAGAAAATTGTACTAATTTAAACTGTTGCCAACAATATAAAAAGCGCAAGCAATAATGTTTGCTTCAAATTAAAAATTTATTTACACGTGAGTATTATTAACAGGAAAAAAACTTTCAAATTAGAATTAAATAATTACGTATAAAAAGCAGGAACTTATTAAAAATTACGTCATAAAAAGTATACACGTGAATTTTAAAAGGAGAAAGGATATTGTAAAATAATAAGTTCATTAACATGCGTTAGAAGTCTTAGGAGAAATTACGTCATTTTTACGTCACATTATAGTTATTACATAAAATGAACACAAAATAATATTGCACAAAAGTTTAAATTTAGAAATTGCGTTAGACATTTATTTGATATTTTGAGAATTAATTTAAAATGTCTCATTTAAAAGAACTTTCTTTTCGCTTTGTTAAAAAATACCGGGAGACAAAGACTCTCTTTACTTAATTCCTTTTATATTAGCTTATTTTGAAATGTTGTTACACGTGTATACGTCATCAAGTTATTTTTATTTCGACGTTTTATTTGTGTTTTTATTAATGTTGTACGAATTTATTTGTTCTTTCGTTATTTAAAATAAAAATTATATCAATTTGTATAATTTGGCGAGTGGTTTGGCGATTTATATAATTTGGCGAAATGGGTCGACAGGATAATCAAGTAGTACCGCAGCGGGTTTGGCGTTAAAATTCCCCAATCAAAGAGAAATGAATAGAAATTCGTTTATAGGGAGATCGCCACTGTTTTTTAAATTATAATTCAATCTTTCGAAATCTTTTTAAAGCCGATCAAATTAGCGTGCATTTAGAGTCTGCGGTGTCTGGAAGGGGGTTGGCGAGCGTAGCTCGTAGGGGGCCGAGCCCCCTAGTGTTTAAAGAAGAACAGTTACGTTTATTAATAATAAGTCTACAAAATTAATTGCAATAAAGAATCTATTGACATTGATTAGTCTGACTCTTAAAACAAATATTACTTTAACCTAAAGTTATCTAAATACCATTTCCTTAAACTCATGGAGGAAAGAGATAGATGGAAATGCAGTATTCCGTAAAAACGCACGTTATCGCTGAAATTTAAATGCTCACACTCGGAACAAACAAAACAAGCACCTGGAACAGGGACCGAATTTTTTGAAATCATCCGTGTATTTTTTTTCTCTAAATGAAAGTGATCTGCTTATTTTTAAGGATTCTAAAGCAGCGTTCCATTGTATTATGAATTAAAAACTGAATTACTAATAGTTTTCTTATTTTCGTGAATGAACGTGCTTGAGTTTGGGCCTACTGTAGCGGATTTTAGGGCTACTTTTTTAGCGTCACCCTAGCCACCTTATTGTATCTCCATCTATATCTTTCCTCCATGCCTTAAACTTCAACTGTTCTAAGTTATTGAAAAATTAAACCTTATTCGTATACGTAAGTAGAAATATACAATCATAGGAGAAGTAAATATGATGAAATTATCAATTGAGGCTCTTATGCTACGCATTATGGAACGAAAAATCAGTAAAAATTATTTCACTCTGACACAATCGTAGGATTTGTTTTCTGCATGAAATCTAAAACTTACATCATTTTTAAAATCTCAAAATTTACATACGCACTTGTCACATCCGTATTCACCATTTTAATAATATTTTGACTCGCAATAGTTTAATACTAAATATTTCTCCAAGCTTGAAATCACGTTTGTCAGCTACAACTTTGCATGTGAACATTTGCACTCTTGACTTTAGGTTCTGATCTCAGCACTGGCGAGTAAAAATTCCAGAAATTTATGCCTTTTTAGAAGCATTTGTTATAACTATTTATTAGTTTTATCAAATTATTATATTAGTATATTTAGTTTTATCAAATAATATGTTAGTTTTCTTTTAAAGCATGACGTCATTTTTGGTAATCTTCCGAAATTTTCAAAACATTTGATAAAAGAGTAAAGAATTAACATTAGAACCGCCACAGCGGTCATTTTGCCCGGTATCAAATGCAACTATTTCGATTCGAGCCAAAAATTTCTTTCTAAAATAAGTTAAATGTGTACCACAGAGAAAAAAGTAAAATAAATAAGTTAAATGTGTACCACAGAGAAAAAAGTAAAATAAATAACTTAAATGGTTTTAAATAAAAATTCTTGTCAAAAAAATTATAACACATGAGTAAAATTTCCCACGGTTCTAGTGTTAAACCTTTAGTGCGGAGCTTTGCATATATGCAAGCAACAATGTTTTGAGTTTAATAATTCGTTTTAATTCGTATATACCCAATTTGCACCAGAAAATTAAAATAGCAATATGTACTTTAATTAAAAACAAACATTCCCTTTTTAAATAAAGCGAAAAAAACCATTGAAACTTTCTGGTGTGAAGTCAGATTCTCTGAACCATGTAATTTCTAGAACGTATTCTATAATGGGAATTAAAGGGTTAAATGTTAAGTTTTATAAAATAAATAGTAAAATAAATAAGTAGTAAAATAAGGTATTTGGAGACATAGTTATTAAAATACTTACAAATTTGCATTATTTAAGAGTAAAACAACCACACGACAATAGTTTTTACTTGTATTGCAGATGTGCAAGAGAAGAAAAGTTTGACGTATTATATGAAAAATGTATCTCTGATTTCTTTCATGATTTTTCATGTGTAATAAAACTTCCAGAGAATCATATATAATCTTTTCGGAAAAAAATAAGAAATCGCCCATTTAAGCGTTAACCCTTTAGTGCGTAGCTTTGCAAATATGCAAACAATACTGTTTTGAATTTAATAGATTTTTTAATTCGCATATACCTAATTCACACCAGAAAATAAAATTAGCAATATATGCTTTGATTAAAAAACAGACGTTCCGTATCTATATTATAAAGGACAAACAAAACATATCTGCACGTGACGCATACGTCATTCTGCGAATGGCAGCACATTGAAATTTGAAATAAAATTTTGGTTTTGCAATTTTCTCAACTGCAAATTTTTAAACTTCTAAACATCGCACATTTTAAATTTTTACACCGTCCTATAAGGGAAAAAATGCTCTTTTAAATGCACTTTGTTTGAAAGCTGTATC
Organism: Maratus speciosus; assembly: GCA_963932465.1. NCBI lineage: Eukaryota > Metazoa > Arthropoda > Arachnida > Araneae > Salticidae > Maratus > Maratus speciosus. Next base: position 216,677,115 of record OZ010799.1, on the reverse strand, counting down.
TCAATTTAATTTTGAGATATTAATTTTTTTGTAGTTTTTAATACATTTTTTGTAATTGTGGCAACTGAAGAACTCCATTTCTCTTGAAAGTCGTGGATGATTGAAAGTAAAGGGAAAATAATCACGGAGGAAAGAAAATATTATATTTCTGTACCTTTTTGTTGTCATTTTCTCATAAAAACTGAAAAAAAAAAAAAAAAAGAAATTAAAATACGTGCTATGTGAGCGATTTTTTAAATTTCTAAATATCGCATATTTTCACTTTTTAAACCGTCAAATGGAGAAAAAAATCTACTTTCAAATGCAATTTGTTTGAAAATTGTATCTTAATTGACTGGGTTATTATGGTTTTTAAAATAACTAGCCGCCCGTGGTGACCAATTCCTCTCCTTTAAATGTATGCTAGGCATTGTATCATGTTACTTTTATTCATAATTTAATTTACTTGCTTAATCCTTCGCCAAATTGGAAGATTCTGATAGAGAAATCGAGAACGCCCTACTTTTATGTTAATCGGGCACAGGTGATAAATCGCCAAACATTGTACCAGTCGCATTTTTTCCCATATTTCGTTAATTCAGATTAAAATATAATCATTTCACTCATTTTATTTAGAATGGATAACTTTAATTTAAAAATGAAACCTTTAAAATTCATGACTTAAAAAAAAAATTCTTTAAAAAAAGAAAAAAAGAATAAACAATATCATAAACCATTTCATTTCAACATCAAAGCATTGTTTTAATTTACCCCTCGAAAAACAAGAAATGCTGCTGGCGAGTTTAAAAAATGCTATTGGCGAGATTTGCGCCCAGTTAACATAAAAGTACAAACTCTTTGCTATCACGGCAACTTTTATGTAGTTTTATTTGAAAAAAATATTTTGATTAAATCGGTTGCCAGAAAAAAAATTCTGTTCTCGCCATGGATCTTTTTTTTTTTATTTCGCCAAGTACCTATACAGGAAAATTGCCTTCATTTATTTATTTAATTATTGTATTTTAAACTAGAAGAATAAAAGACGGCACAGGTGTCATACACGCACTACGTTGGCGCGACTTTTTTCTGATGCCAATGTCATATACGCACCGGGGTACTTAACTGGCGCCAAAGTGTCCTTATTTTGCTTGATATGGTAACCCGGATGTTGTTGTTTATTTATTAATAAATAGTTTATTTACTTTTATTTTATTTGTTTTAATTATATAAATTGTTTTGTTCTATAGTTATTAATTAAACTTTTTATTTATTTATTGTTATTCCATTTTTAAAAATATTACACAATAACCAACGAGATGCGTTTTATTCGGGCGTTGCCATTAAATAATTAACAAAAAATTGCGATTTCTGTGCCACGTACGATAGCGTAATATATATACTGATTTTCAAGCATAAATTATTTTTAAATTTATCTCTATCACGTGTAGCTAGATTACGAAAGGTTAATCCGCTTGCCCTTAAAACAATGTAAAAATTCAGCAGTTGTTTCCGTCTAATGTTCCATAACAAAATTAAAACTTCCTCTATAGAAAAATAAATAAAATAATGTAAATAAGAAACGAATTTAGCAGACATGCGTTTAAACCACGTGCTTAAACCACCGAAAGATCGGAAAGACTGACGTAAGTCGAAAAATCTTGAGTTAATAACTCCTGGCATGCGGTGACATGTGAAAATATCGCTTTTAATAAATTTCAAAACTTTATTTGATTGCATAATTGATATTTTTCATATAAAAAATCTTTTTGATGTTAGTGGGCAATCTAAAATATATATTACATGTAAAAAAATAATTAGAGTTAAAAAAAAAAAAATGGTTTTCACCTATATTCTGTAGGAGCTCGGGTTCGATCCCCTAGTTTAAATAAAGCAAAATTAACCATTGAAACTTTCTGGTGTAAAGTCAGATTCTCAAAACTACGTAATTTCTAGGACGCATTCTATTATGGGAATTAAAGAGTTAAAGGTAAAGGTTTATAAAACAAATAATTATATTAAATAAGGTATTTGGAGACATACTTATTAAAGTATTCACTAATTTACATTATTTTAGTGCAAAACAACCACACGACAATAGTTTTTACTTGTATTGCAAATGTGCAAGAGAAGAAAAGATTGACGTACTATATGAAAAATGTATCTCTGATTTTTTTCATTATTTTTCCTGTGTAATAAACTTTTCAGAGAATCATATATAATTTTTTCGAAACAAAATAAAAAATCGCGCATTTAAGGGTTAAAATGTGAGAAGGAGAAAACTGAAGAAAAAATCTTATTTCCCTATTATGTCTGAAATCATCCATAAACTTCTGTTTATTCTGTATACTATTGCATGCTTGCCAACTTTCCCTTAAACTTCCGTAAAATGTGAGTTAAATAGACCCAGGTTAAACGCGTTTCGAACCAGAAATTTACTAAAGAAATTAATTCAAATAGATTTCATAGAGAAACATGATTTTAAGTATATAATGATACGTCAAATAAATTTTCTGGTTCGTAACGCGTATAACCTGGGTTAACTTAACTCACATTTTACGGAAGTTTAGTTGAATGTTGGCAAGTATGCTATTGAGATATCAGCGTCTGGGTGCAGCAAACCGCAGCACTCATACATGTGCGGTCAGGTATGTGAAGTAAGACTATAAATTTAAATAATTTTATTATTATTAATATTAATTTATTTACTGAAATCTTTGCAAGGACTTTTTAAAATATTTACTAAGTATATAAATTTGGTAAAATGATGCTAATAACAATAATTGGTATTTTATAAAAAATGTTGAAAATCTTCGGATATTTTCAAAACATTCCATATAAAAATTTAAAGAAAAAAAAATATATATATATAATTAAAGAGAGCTACAGAGAATAAAGGCAGAAAAATATAGAACATAGAGAAAAGATTCTCCTTTTCTTCAGTTTGCTTGAACTCGTCCGAAAACTTTCAAAATACCGTTAAAAAAACAAATTAAAATGCTATTCTTATACAATTTAACTGTTCTCAAAACCATTCATTGAGGAGAAAATTTAGAAAATCTTATCTGAGTATATTCTTTATGTTTTCAATGTATCAGCTTCTACGTGCAGCAGACCGTAACGCTTACACATGCGCGGCCAGGTGTATGAATAAGACAATAAATTTAAAGAATTTTATAATTATTATTATTAATTTAGTTACTGAAACCTTTGCGAGAACTTTTCAAAATAATCACTAAAAAAGTATACAATTTGGTAAAATGATAATAATAATAATAATAATTATTATTATTATTATTGGTATTTTATAAGAAAATTGATGAAAATCTTCCGAAATTTTCAAAACATTTGATAAAAAGTGGAAAAAAAAATTGAAAAAGAAAGAAAAGGCACACAAAAGTACAACTTAGAGAAAAGCTTTTACTTTTCTTTAGTTTGCCTGAAATCATACGATAACTTTCAAAATACAATTAAAAAACAAACAAACAAAAATGTTATTCCCATACAATTGTTCTCAAAACCATTCATTTGAAGAGAAAATTTCGAAGACCTTATCTTAGAATATTTCTTATACTCTCAAAGTATCAGCTTCTACGTGCAACCGACCGCAACACTCATACATGCGCTGTCAGGTATGTGAAGTGAGACTATAAATTAAAATATTTTTTAATTATTATTATTAATTTAGTTGCTGTTATTTATGCAGAAATTTTTAAAATATTTATTAAAAAATGTAAAATTAGTTAAAATGATAATCTAATATCTAAAAATGAAAATTTGTCTGTCTGTCCGTAATGCTATACAAATTGACAGTTTAGAAGCCAGAATTGTGAAATGTTGCGTACAGTTGTAGTAAAACACGGCCGAGACAACTAAAGCAATCCGGAATAGGAATAACTTATAATTAAATTTTAATTAATAAAAAACCACCAATTTAACAGCTATTTCCAATCAAATATAAACATTTTTCGTTATAGTCGTTGCTAACAATTAAAAATCCACAATAAAATTCTTACCACAACAATTACTTTTCTGTTGCAATATTTCAACGTGAAAAAATTAAATGAATGGTTTGACGAATTTAAAAAAGGCAATATTACATCATAACTTTTCTACTGCGAGATTTCCATGTGAAAAATTACAAATAAATAAGTAGTTTGACGAACTAAAGACAAAAGTACATGTTACGTCATAATTTTTCTGTTTTATGATTTTCATGTGAAAAATCATAATTATTTAATTAATTTGACGAATAAAAAATGGAATATTACGTCATATTGGAAATATAAAGGACGTGGTGAATATATAACGTCATTTAAATGCGAAAAATGTATTGAAGCATGATAAAAATTCGATAATGAAAATATTGGCGTATTTTAACATTATTGCTCCAATGATAGATGGAAATAAGTTCATTTATAGCTGTATTATTTTGGGTCTGTTATATAAATTTATACATTTTTATCTTGGGTTTTCATTTGAGTCGTGTGTCCAACACTTCAACTGTTTATTTTTTATTTTTTAAATGTTGTATGTTAAATTTTGAAATTGGTTTTTCAAAACAAACATTCTTAACATTCCGGGCAACGCCGGGTACTTTAGCTAGTAATAACAATAACAATAATTATAGTTGGTATTTTATAAAAAATGTTGAAAATCCTCCGAAATTTTCAAAACATTCGATAAAAAAAAGTAAAAAAAAGAAAGACATACAAAGGGTAAGGGCAGCGAAATAAAACGTAGAGAAAAGATTTCCCTTTTCTTTAGTTTGCCTCAAATCTTCCTAAAACTTTCAAAATGCCATTAAAAAACAAATTAAAATGCTATTCGCATACAATTCGTCTGTTCTCAAAACCATTCATTGAAGAGAAAATTCAGAAAATCTCATCTAAGCTCTATGTACTCTCAAGGTATCAGCTTCTACGTGCAACAGACCGCAACACTCATACATGCGCGGTCAGGTATATGAAGTACAAGAAATTTAAATATCTTTTAATTATTATTATTAATACAGTTACTGTTATTTTTGAAGGAACTTTTTAAAATATTTATTAAAAGTGTAAAATTTATCAAAATGATAATAATAAGAATAAAAATAATAGTAGTTGGTATTTTATAAAAAATGTTGAAAATCTTCCGAAATTCTCAAAACGTTCGATAAAAAAAAGTAAAAAAAAAAAAAAAAAAAAAAAAAAAAAAAGAACGAATACTGACATACAAGGAGTAAAGGCAGAAAAAATAAAACATAGAGAAATAGATTTTCCTTTTCTTTAGTTTGCTGAGTTTGCTCAAATCATCCCAAAACTTTCAAAATACCATTAAAAAACAAATTAAAATGCTATTCCCATACAATTCGACTGTTCTCAAAACCATTCATTGAAGAGAAAATTCAGAAAATCTCATCTAAGCTCTATATACTCTCAAGGTATCAGCTTCTACGTGCAACAGACCGCAACACTCATACATGCGCGGTCAGGTATATGAAGTGAGACTATAAATTTAAATATATTTTTAATTATTATTATTAATTTATTTACTGTTATTTTTGCAGTAACTTTTTAAAATATTTATTAAAAGTGTAAAATTTGGTAAAATGATAATAATAAGAATAAAAATAATAGTAGTTGGTATTTTATAAAAAATGTTGAAAATCTTCCGAAATTTTCAAAACGTTCGATAAAAAAAAGTAAAAAAAAAAAAAAGAACGAAGACAGACACACAAGGAGTAAAGGCAGAAAAAATAAAACATAGAGAAAAGATTTTCCTTTTCTTTAGTTTGCTGAGTTTGCATCAAATCATCCTAAAATTTTCAAAATACTGTTAAACACAAACATATTAAAATGCTATTCCCGTACAATTCGACTTTTCTCAAAACCATTCATTGAAAAGAAAATTTAGAAAATGTTATCTTTGTATATTCTCTATACGCTCTAGGTACAGTTTCTATATGCAACAGACCGCAACATTCGTACAAGCGCGTAAGGTATATAAAGTGAGACTATAAATTTAAATATTTTTTTTTAATTATTATTTTTGATTTAGTTACTGAAATCTTTGGAGGAACTTTTAAAAATATTTACTAAAAGTATAAAATTTGGTAACATGAGGATGATGGTTATAATGATAACAATAATAGTTGGTATTTTAAAAAAAGTTGAAATCTTCCGAATTTTTCAAAACATTTGGTAAAGAGTAGAAAAGAGAGAAGAGAGCAGAGAGCAGACAGAAAAAATAGAACATAGAGAAAAGATCCTCTTTTTTTTTTAGTTTGCCTAAAATTACCCGAAAACATTGAAAATGCTATTAAAAAAATAAATAAAATGCTATTGCCATACAATTCGACTATTCTCGAAACCAATCATTGAAGAGGAAATTTAGAAAAGCTTATCTTAGTATATTCTCTATATTCTCAAGGTATCAGCTTCTACGTGCAAAAGACCGCAGCACATGCACTCATGCATGCGCAGTCAGGCATAATATGAAGTAAGAGTATAAATTTAAATAATTTTATTATTATTATTAATTTAGTTACTAAAACATTTGCAGGAACTTTTCAAAATATTTACTAAAAAGTACAAAATTTGGTAAAATGATAATAATAATAATATTAATAACAATAATAATAGCAATAAAATAATAATAGTTTATATTTTATTTTTAAAATATGTTTTCAAAACACTGGAAAAAAGTAGAAAAGAGAGAAAGAAAATGCAGAAAAAAATAGAACGTAGCGAAAAGCTTCTGCTTTTCTTTAGTTTGCCTGAAATCAACCGAAAACTTTCAAAATGCTATTAAAAAACAAGCAAACTAAAATGGTATTCCCATAAAATTCGACTGTTCTCAAAACAATCCATTGAAGAGAAAATTTAGATAATCTTATCTTAGTATATTAGCTATACTCTCAAGGTATCAGCTTCTATGTGCAACAGACCGAAACACATACAGCATACAGCCATACGTACGCTTTCAGGTGTATGAAGTAAGACTATAAATTCATATAATTTTATTATTAGTAGTAATAATTTAGTTACTAAAATCTTTGCAGGAACTTTTCAAAATATTTACCAAAATGTATAAAATTTGGTTAAACGATAATAATAATAATAATAATAATAATAATAATAATAATAATAATAATAATAGCAATAAGAATAATTTTATTAAAAAAATTCAAAACATTTGATAAAAAGTAGAAAAAAGAGAGAAAATGCAGAAAAAATAGAACATAGCGAAAAGCTCCTTCTTTTCTTTACTTTGCTTAAAACCAACCGAAAACTTTCAAAATACTATTAAAAAACAAATAAACTAAAATGCTATTCCCATACAATTCGACTGTTCTCAAAACCATTCATTGAAGAGAAAATTTAGAAAATCTTATCTAAGTATATTCTCTATACTCTCAAGGTATCAGCTTCTACGTGCAACAGACCGCAACACTCATACATGCGCGGTCAAGTGTGCTTGCTCGCTGAGTGACAAGTTGCACCTTCGTGACGGGGAACTATCTTATCTCACGTGCGATTGCTGATATGTCTCGCTGCTGGACGGAAGTCTGTCTAGAACTGCAGCTAACTGTTGCTGTGAGCCCATGACAGGCTCGAGAACCGTCTGGATTTTCTGCTAGCGTAATCAGAAGAGTATTCAGGCAACTGCAACTGGTCGAAGAAAATTGAGACAACATGTAATTGATGGGACCTGAAATAATAACGAATGGGAATTAAGTTGTTATAGTAAAAAATAAAGCGTAACCAATGTACATTTTAAATTTAATGTTCCATGATAGTAAAGTGACATATGCAGGTTGGAGATGAGATGGACTCAGCTCAAGTCCAAAATTGGCTCGGCCTTGATTTTTACTTTATTCTATCTTCAATAGAAGAAAGTATTGTAATCGGAAATTTTTTTCGACTTGAGGTTTTCGACGGATTTACACGTTTTAGGGGTCAGAGATCACAAAAACATGTTTATACAAAATGTCTGCCTGTCAGTCCGTGTGTCCGTGTGTCCGTATGTCCGTGTGTCGCCATTGTACCATCAAAATTGTATGAAGTTATGCATAGAATTGAATCAATTTTTTTTTAAGTTTTGGCTATGGCAAGCAAGTCTTCCATTAATTTGGAAAACATCCACCGGTAGGGGGCGCTGTAATAGCGATTTTTGTACACTTTGAATATTGTACCATCGAAAAGTGTATGAAGTTATGCATAGAATTGAACCAAATTTTTTGTGTACGTTTGTGGCCATGGTAAGAAGGTCCTCCCTGAATTTGGAAAAATTCCGCCGATAGGGGGGCTCTGTAATAGCGATTTTTGTGCATTTTGAATATTCTACCATCGAGACGTGTATGAAGTTATACACAGAATTGAACTAAATTTTTTGTGTATGTTTTTGGCCATGGTAAGAAGGGCCTCCCTGAATTTGGAAAAAATCCGCCTATAGGGGGCGCTGTAATAATGATTTTTGTTCATTTTGAATATAATACCATCGAAAAGTGTATGAAATTATGCATAGAATTGAACCAAATTTTTTGTGTATGTTTTCGGCCATAGCAAAAAGGTCCTCCCTGAATTTGGAATAATTCCGCCAGATATGGGCGCTGTAATAGCGATTTTTGTGTAATTTTCAATATTGTACCATCGAAAATTGTATGAAGTTATGCTTAATTCTAATAAAAACACTAATAAAACTAATTATAATGAAATATTGACATGAGATAGAAGAAAGTTTTGGGACTGGCACATCCAACTAGTTATACAAGTTTTTGGATTCGGGTTCAAAATGGAAATTTTGTTTATTCTCAAATTGATAAAAAGAAAAAGAACTGGCTACTTGGGAAATAAGGATGTTGTTTAAGTTTCTTAAAGTGTAATACTATCTGTATACAGGGTGTACGGGCTAAAAGTATCCAAAAGTTTTAGCTTATTTTTACGGGACTACCCATTAGATTTTTTTTTTAATTATTTGAATAAAAATAGCATCTCACAAAGTTTTAATATCAATAGACTTCCATGTGTGCCCCTTTGGTAGCACAACAAACGTCTAAACGGTAATCCAGTTCTCCCCAAATGTTTCGTAGCATATCAGGAGTTATTAGACAAATTGCTTCTATGATACGGTTTTTCCACTCATTCATAGTTTCAGTTTTTTGTTTTATTCAATGTTTTAAAGTCCCTCTCGGAGGGGTTTCCAATCCACGGAGGTGAAGTCTATTATATTCTAATGGGTAGTTCCGTAATATTAAGCCATAACTTTTGGATACTTATAGCCCGGACACCCTAATAAAATACAGTTTCAAAGGAAGTTGAATTGCTCTTGATGGGATATAAAGATTAACATTATTGCTCCAATGATAGATGGAAATAAGTTCATTTATAGCTGTATTATTTTGCGTCTGTTATATAAATTTATACATTTTTATCTTGGGTTTTCATTTGAGTCGTGTGTCCAACACTTCAACTGTTTATTTTTTATTTTTTAAATGTTGTATGTTAAATTTTGAAATTGGTTTTTCAAAACAAACATTCTTAACATTCCGGGCAACGCCGGGTACTTTAGCTAGTAATAACAATAACAATAATTATAGTTGGTATTTTATAAAAAATGTTGAAAATCCTCCGAAATTTTCAAAACATTCGATAAAAAAAAGTAAAAAAAAGAAAGACATACAAAGGGTAAGGGCAGCGAAATAAAACGTAGAGAAAAGATTTCCCTTTTCTTTAGTTTGCCTCAAATCTTCCTAAAACTTTCAAAATGCCATTAAAAAACAAATTAAAATGCTATTCGCATACAATTCGTCTGTTCTCAAAACCATTCATTGAAGAGAAAATTCAGAAAATCTCATCTAAGCTCTATGTACTCTCAAGGTATCAGCTTCTACGTGCAACAGACCGCAACACTCATACATGCGCGGTCAGGTATATGAAGTACAAGAAATTTAAATATCTTTTAATTATTATTATTAATACAGTTACTGTTATTTTTGAAGGAACTTTTTAAAATATTTATTAAAAGTGTAAAATTTATCAAAATGATAATAATAAGAATAAAAATAATAGTAGTTGGTATTTTATAAAAAATGTTGAAAATCTTCCGAAATTCTCAAAACGTTCGATAAAAAAAAGTAAAAAAAAAAAAAAAAAAAAAAAAGAACGAAGACTGACATACAAGGAGTAAAGGCAGAAAAAATAAAACATAGAGAAATAGATTTTCCTTTTCTTTAGTTTGCTGAGTTTGCTCAAATCATCCCAAAACTTTCAAAATACCATTAAAAAACAAATTAAAATGCTATTCCCATACAATTCGACTGTTCTCAAAACCATTCATTGAAGAGAAAATTCAGAAAATCTCATCTAAGCTCTATATACTCTCAAGGTATCAGCTTCTACGTGCAACAGACCGCAACACTCATACATGCGCGGTCAGGTATATGAAGTGAGACTATAAATTTAAATATATTTTTAATTATTATTATTAATTTATTTACTGTTATTTTTGCAGTAACTTTTTAAAATATTTATTAAAAGTGTAAAATTTGGTAAAATGATAATAATAAGAATAAAAATAATAGTAGTTGGTATTTTATAAAAAATGTTGAAAATCTTCCGAAATTTTCAAAACGTTCGATAAAAAAAAGTAAAAAAAAAAAAAAGAACGAAGACAGACACACAAGGAGTAAAGGCAGAAAAAATAAAACATAGAGAAAAGATTTTCCTTTTCTTTAGTTTGCTGAGTTTGCATCAAATCATCCTAAAATTTTCAAAATACTGTTAAACACAAACATATTAAAATGCTATTCCCGTACAATTCGACTTTTCTCAAAACCATTCATTGAAAAGAAAATTTAGAAAATGTTATCTTTGTATATTCTCTATACGCTCTAGGTACAGTTTCTATATGCAACAGACCGCAACATTCGTACAAGCGCGTAAGGTATATAAAGTGAGACTATAAATTTAAATATTTTTTTTAATTATTATTTTTGATTTAGTTACTGAAATCTTTGGAGGAACTTTTAAAAATATTTACTAAAAGTATAAAATTTGGTAACATGAGGATGATGGTTATAATGATAACAATAATAGTTGGTATTTTAAAAAAAGTTGAAATCTTCCGAATTTTTCAAAACATTTGGTAAAGAGTAGAAAAGAGAGAAGAGAGCAGAGAGCAGACAGAAAAAATAGAACATAGAGAAAAGATCCTCTTTTTTTTTTAGTTTGCCTAAAATTACCCGAAAACATTGAAAATGCTATTAAAAAAATAAATAAAATGCTATTGCCATACAATTCGACTATTCTCGAAACCAATCATTGAAGAGGAAATTTAGAAAAGCTTATCTTAGTATATTCTCTATATTCTCAAGGTATCAGCTTCTACGTGCAAAAGACCGCAGCACATGCACTCATGCATGCGCAGTCAGGTATAATATGAAGTAAGAGTATAAATTTAAATAATTTTATTATTATTATTAATTTAGTTACTAAAACATTTGCAGGAACTTTTCAAAATATTTACTAAAAAGTACAAAATTTGGTAAAATGATAATAATAATAATATTAATAACAATAATAATAGCAATAAAATAATAATAGTTTATATTTTATTTTTAAAATATGTTTTCAAAACACTGGAAAAAAGTAGAAAAGAGAGAAAGAAAATGCAGAAAAAAATAGAACGTAGCGAAAAGCTTCTGCTTTTCTTTAGTTTGCCTGAAATCAACCGAAAACTTTCAAAATGCTATTAAAAAACAAGCAAACTAAAATGGTATTCCCATAAAATTCGACTGTTCTCAAAACAATCCATTGAAGAGAAAATTTAGATAATCTTATCTTAGTATATTAGCTATACTCTCAAGGTATCAGCTTCTATGTGCAACAGACCGAAACACATACAGCATACAGCCATACGTACGCTTTCAGGTGTATGAAGTAAGACTATAAATTCATATAATTTTATTATTAGTAGTAATAATTTAGTTACTAAAATCTTTGCAGGAACTTTTCAAAATATTTACCAAAATGTATAAAATTTGGTTAAACGATAATAATAATAATAATAATAATAATAATAATAATAATAATAATAATAATAATAGCAATAAGAATAATTTTATTAAAAAAATTCAAAACATTTGATAAAAAGTAGAAAAAAGAGAGAAAATGCAGAAAAAATAGAACATAGCGAAAAGCTCCTTCTTTTCTTTACTTTGCTTAAAATCAACCGAAAACTTTCAAAATACTATTAAAAAACAAATAAACTAAAATGCTATTCCCATACAATTCGACTGTTCTCAAAACCATTCATTGAAGAGAAAATTTAGAAAATCTTATCTAAGTATATTCTCTATACTCTCAAGGTATCAGCTTCTACGTGCAACAGACCGCAACACTCATACATGCGCGGTCAAGTGTGCTTGCTCGCTGAGTGACAAGTTGCACCTTCGTGACGGGGAACTATCTTATCTCACGTGCGATTGCTGATATGTCTCGCTGCTGGACGGAAGTCTGTCTAGAACTGCAGCTAACTGTTGCTGTGAGCCCATGACAGGCTCGAGAACCGTCTGGATTTTCTGCTAGCGTAATCAGAAGAGTATTCAGGCAACTGCAACTGGTCGAAGAAAATTGAGACAACATGTAATTGATGGGACCTGAAATAATAACGAATGGGAATTAAGTTGTTATAGTAAAAAATAAAGCGTAACCAATGTACATTTTAAATTTAATGTTCCATGATAGTAAAGTGACATATGCAGGTTGGAGATGAGATGGACTCAGCTCAAGTCCAAAATTGGCTCGGCCTTGATTTTTACTTTATTCTATCTTCAATAGAAGAAAGTATTGTAATCGGAAATTTTTTTCGACTTGAGGTTTTCGACGGATTTACACGTTTTAGGGGTCAGAGATCACAAAAACATGTTTATACAAAATGTCTGCCTGTCAGTCCGTGTGTCCGTGTGTCCGTATGTCCGTGTGTCGCCATTGTACCATCAAAATTGTATGAAGTTATGCATAGAATTGAATCAATTTTTTTTTAAGTTTTGGCTATGGCAAGCAAGTCTTCCATTAATTTGGAAAACATCCACCGGTAGGGGGCGCTGTAATAGCGATTTTTGTACACTTTGAATATTGTACCATCGAAAAGTGTATGAAGTTATGCATAGAATTGAACCAAATTTTTTGTGTACGTTTGTGGCCATGGTAAGAAGGTCCTCCCTGAATTTGGAAAAATTCCGCCGATAGGGGGCGCTGTAATAATGATTTTTGTTCATTTTGAATATAATACCATCGAAAAGTGTATGAAATTATGCATAGAATTGAACCAAATTTTTTGTGTATGTTTTCGGCCATAGCAAAAAGGTCCTCCCTGAATTTGGAATAATTCCGCCAGATATGGGCGCTGTAATAGCGATTTTTGTGTAATTTTCAATATTGTACCATCGAAAATTGTATGAAGTTATGCTTAATTCTAATAAAAACACTAATAAAACTAATTATAATGAAATATTGACATGAGATAGAAGAAAGTTTTGGGATTGGCACATCCAACTAGTTATACAAGTTTTTGGATTCGGGTTCAAAATGGAAATTTTGTTTATTCTCAAATTGATAAAAAGAAAAAGAACTGGCTACTTGGGAAATAAGGATGTTGTTTAAGTTTCTTAAAGTGTAATACTATCTGTATACAGGGTGTACGGGCTAAAAGTATCCAAAAGTTTTAGCTTATTTTTACGGGACTACCCATTAGATTTTTTTTTAATTATTTGAATAAAAATAGCATCTCACAAAGTTTTAATATCAATAGACTTCCATGTGTGCCCCTTTGGTAGCACAACAAACGTCTAAACGGTAATCCAGTTCTCCCCAAATGTTTCGTAGCATATCAGGAGTTATTAGACAAATTGCTTCTATGATACGGTTTTTCCACTCATTCATAGTTTCAGTTTTTTGTTTTATTCAATGTTTTAAAGTCCCTCTCGGAGGGGTTTCCAATCCACGGAGGTGAAGTCTATTATATTCTAATGGGTAGTTCCGTAATATTAAGCCATAACTTTTGGATACTTATAGCCCGGACACCCTAATAAAATACAGTTTCAAAGGAAGTTGAATTGCTCTTGATGGGATATAAAGATAAATATTCTATCTGATTCTGAAGCCTTTCCACGGTCAGTGTTAGTAACACAATGAAGCCGTGGAGTATCACTTATCGATCCTTGTTTACTGTTTTCAATCCTTTTCCTGAATTACTGAAAAAAAAAACCTCCTGTCTTTCAACCATAGTTGCACAATAATTGTTTAACACTAGAAAGACGCGGTCTTTTGCTCAAATTTTGCAAAAATATTTCACACCAGAATTTTTATTTTAAATTATTAACTTATTTATTTAACTAGTTTTTTTTCTTTGTATCGTTTAAACTAGATTTATTCGAAATATGTTTATTCATTTGGTAGCGGTCAAAATGGCCGCTCGCCGTCTGACTAGTGTTAAAATATAATTGTGACATTACAGATTTGGGTATAAGTGAAAGTTGCTATTTTAAACGTATTTTCAAAGACAAGAAAATCTTGAAACGTTTGGTTTTGGGGTCGAGCTCTGATGACAAAAAATGCTTCGTACTCGGATTTCAAATCATCGGGTTCGGATCTAGGGTAGAGGTCTGCACGGGCCGACATTTCCAGGCCCGGGACCGGCCCGACTCAGAGAAAAAAAAATCGGCCCGTAAAAAAAATATTGGCCCGGCCCGGTAAAAAAGTTAAAAGTTCGGCTCAAGCCCGACCCGGCCCGTAGAAAAAAATTATTGGCCCGGCCCGGTATAAAAATTAAAAGTTCGACCCGAAATAAAAGTTAAAATCTCGGCCCGCGCCCCGCCCGGAACGAGTGAATTTCTACAAAACATTGATTTTTACCTCGATTTGGTTAAAAGTTTGTCTCGTACGAGGAGTTCAAGCCAAAAATATTTATCCTAACTTTTCTTTTCATGTTTATAATCTTCATTTTTATAAAAGTGCCGCAGAGTGCGATATTTATTTTTTAATGAATCTCTATTTCTTGTATGTAAATGTTTCAGTTATCATTAATATTGTTAATCCATATTCCATGTATTGAAGTGTTCTGAAATATGCTATACGGTAAAATCTAAGACTGGATTGCATAGAAAAGAAAAAAAAATGCGTTATAGACAAGTTTCCTTCCTAGAAAGTGTAAATGTATGATATATTATTTTCTTACGTAATAGTATATTAATTTTGCATGGATCAACACGTTTTTCAGTTTAAAACAAGATTCCGTCATAGACAAGTTCTTTTTCACACGTTTTACTATATTTTAATTTAACTATATTTTAATAAGTGTAGAAATCTACTACTCTTTAAAAAGAATGAATTTGAATGTTTAATTGTAGAATAATGGCGATTTAAAAATGTAGCATTTTTTAACAAAAAATTTGTGCCAAGCCTAATTTTACTGACATTTGAACAGACCAAGCCACGCCGAGACAATGATTTTCATACGGGCTGGGTGAAAACTAGGACTGAAAATTTTGGGTCATGAAGATTAGGAATGAAACCAGTACCCGGGTGTGTGCAGAAAAAATAATTTAGGCCCGGCCCGAACCTTCAGGAAAAAAGTAAGGCCAGAGCCCGGCCCGGCCCATAAAGAGTAGTGACTAGGCCCGGCCCGAGACTTCAGAAAAAAGAAAGGCTCGGCCCGAGTGCCGTGAATGAAAATGAGCCCGAGCCCGACAATAACTATCCGGGACGGGTTCGGGCTTCGGGCCACGGGCCGGCCCGTGCAGATCTCTAGTCTAGGGTCTCGAAAAAAAAAAGAAGTCAGAACTCATTTCTAATAGTGCGCTTTCACAGGCGACTATTTTTATATACTGTTCGAACCATTATTTACAAAAAAGTTTAGTTTTCTTTGTAGTACTTTATTCCTGAAATTACCTTAGAAATATGTAACTTTTTTTTTTTTTTAAGAGATACGAATAGAGAATACAAAGACTACAATAATCCTTTCTACCAGAATTGCCAATTTGACCTCTCTTTTTAATTAGGAATTTTGAATTCATACCAGAAATAAATAATAGTATTTTATATTTTATTTAATTAACCCATTTGTACCTGTAGCGTTCCATTTTTGGGATGTTTCTAATTTTAATATATTTTTTTTAATGTTCTTCCTCTTTACAAAATGAAAATTGTATGAAGTAATCGTCCATAAATGATTTTATCTATTACCGAGAGATGACAACATGAAGTTGATATTTATTTGCTGAAATGAAGGCTTTTTTTCGGTGTTTATAGATCTTTCATTTTTCAAGATAGCGAAACAAAAAGTAAGTTTACTTGTATTTTTAGTATTTTTCCAGTTCATTCTGCAAAATTTTAAAGTTATTTTACCAACAAATTTGAGAAAACAAAAATTCAGGCATAAATGGGTTAAAGACATTTATCGATCCTGCAAAGTAAAAATTCTTCTTTCGATATTTCTGGTAGGAATTTGAAATTTAGGATTAAAATTGGAGGCCAAACTGGCAAACCTGCTCTCTACTGTAGTAAAATTCTACAGATTAAAAGATTTTACAATAATAATTTAATTCCTGTTCGTTATTATTTCTCATCTTTTTTTCACTGGAAGATGCGGTTGCATCGGTACTGTTCTGACCATGCGAACAGAAAGTCTATACAGTTCATTAGCCCGTCATGGTAAAGATCAGCAATTAGTGGCTGTTTCAGAAATACTTCCGTCCAGCAGCCAGACTAATCAGCGATCGCACGTCAGATAAGATACGTCTTCGTCCCGAAAGTACAACTTGAAAGGGACATGATTTATTATATGAATAAGTATAATAAAAAAAATAGTTTCTTTAAAAAACGCTATTTTATAAGCATTCAATGTTAATTTTGAAAATCACGCCTAAATTTTTGACTGCAATTCATGTTTTTATACCAAAATTTTTCGTTTCAATACATTCATTTGGTGCGGGCACCGAACTCGATTATGAACAATTGACTCGTTTTTTAACGCTTGGTAGAAAGAGCAAGCAAGTGAATTTATTATTATTATTTTCTTTTTATTATTATTATTATTTAAGAGAGAGCAACAAGGAACAGAAAATTAAGCATTATTTAAACTATTTTTTTAGAATTTCTAAATTGATTTCTCGACGTATAATCGTAAATTAATTAATATTAAACTGTTAATTGATAAAAGCGTACTTTAACCCCTTGAAGCGCGGTGATGCCGCCATGGAATCACATAATTTTAATCCATAATTGTCACATTGGAACCCGAATTGTTTAATGAAAATTTTACTTTTATTAATTCCGCGAAAATATGCTTTTACTTTTTTACAAATAAATTTTCTGTAAATACTGGGGTCACTCAATTATTCCAACGCTTTACGAATACACGTATCTTGCCCTTGAAAGGATATAAAAAACATATTGCACTTCATTTTTTTGTTATAATTTATTCTCTGCTTTTTAAGTATTAAAATGGCGCATCGTTGCAGTTTCACAGCCATTCGGCCCTTTTTGGAGAGCGTTTATTGGTGCATCATTAAATTCGTTGTTGTTGTTTCAACTCGTATAAAATTGTACAAGTTAAAGAGAATATTTGGCGATTTAATATCTCTGGCGGACTAATGGTAGAATGCCTCTTAAAATTATTTATTAATTTAGAGTTAATTTCTAAAAACATTAAAATGTTCTATTGTCTTCGGAAACACACCTATGAGAGTAATTTTTGTAATTCTAGCCAATCAGGAAGTGGGTTAAAAATCAATTACAAAATTCTATATTTACATGCAAAAACCAAGTTGAGTGTAATGAAGGAGTGTAAAAACAGATTTCGTTCCTACGATACAAATTATACATTATAAAGAGCTTAATTCATTTGCATCATTAGCGCATTCATTAGGGATGTGCAGAATGAATGATTTTACTGTTCGAATGAACTACTTGGGCATGCACAAAAGCATAGCCATAGCTATCAACCTTTTTTTCCCAATTTCTACCCGAAACTTTTCGTTGAAAAAAGAGTTTTTCATTTTAATTGGAAGTAATTACGAAACCCATAAAAGCAGGAAAATTCTTTTTATCTTCAAAATTTCTGAAGATAGTTGTTTAAAGACTAATTCCATGCGAACTTGTCATGTCTGTCACATACTACGATTTTGGCTACCAGTGTTTTAAGACGGGAAAATGTGACTTATTTTATCGGAGATATTTCATCAATTGAATAAGGCGAAGCAAACTTTTCGAAAATAACGGTGGCCAACAAGCATAACGATTTTCAGCTGTGTGACAGACATGACAAGTTCGCTTGGAGTTAGCCTGAACAAATTAGGAAGGTTGGCACCTATGCTTTTGCCTCTTTTCTTTTAACAAAATTTCTGGGTGATAATTGCTTAAAAAATTATACTAAGGTTAGAAACTATGTTTTTGCGCAAGCGCGATAATTCATTTGATAGTAAAATTACTGCGTCTAGAAGTATATAGTGTGGAAATCATCAAGTGAAAGCCTATCCAAAATATTACATTTCACAAATCGAGTTAATTGTTAATTGCTAAATATGAATAGAAATCCATTGTGTTTTTAGATATTTATGAAGCAATTTAAACTACGATAAACTTATTTTTGAAAGATAAATTTTGCGAAAAACAGAATTAAATAGATTTATGTTGTAATACGCTCTACATTAGGAATGAACGAAAATTTAGTATTAAGTATAAAATATCGATTTGAAAGCAATTTCTTTTTATTTAGAAATTCTGACTTTACACCAGAAACTTTTGAAAAATAATTTTTTTTTATTATTATTATTATTATTTGCGAGGTACATATCGCTTTATAAAATAAAACTAACAATTAAAACTTTTCGGTGATAATTTGGAATTTCTAAATAAAAAACAGTTTTCAAATTGGATGTTTCATACTTAACGACCTAATTACTTTAAATGCATTTCCCACCACATATTTTTAGACGCTGTAACTAAAGCTTAGTTTTTAAACTTCCAAGCAATAAATTCAATGGCAGCGCCGACTAGGAAAACGTATTTTTTTTTTATACATTCTAACGTAGTACCTGTATGCGCGATTTCCACACCATATACTGCTAGACGCTGTAGTAAAATCATTCGTTCTGTCCATCGCCACCACTCTGGCTGACGGAAAAGGACTTAAAATTTATAATTAAGTTTAAAAAACATTCAAATGTATTGTAATCGAAAGCACACCCATGAACGTCATTTTTATGTTTCTAGCATATCAAGAAGTGGATTAAAAATTGGTTACAAATAATGTCTTTACATATAAAAAGCAAGTAAACTTAATAAAAATTTCAAAACAGACTTCGTTCCTACGATAAAAATGATAGATTATAAAGAGCTGAATCCATTTGCATCATTAGCTCATATATGCTATGGAACTATTAAGAAAGAGGAACCGACATATCCTTAAAATAGTGAAGCTTCAACTGTAACCGTTTTCTAAGGGGTTCATTACCGGCGACGCAAACTTCCACCAGAAAATTAAAGTAGAAATTTTCTCTTTTTTCAAACAACTTATTGATGAAAAATTTCAATTAAAAATAATGGCAAAAACTGATATTAATTTTTATTGGTAGAAGATTATATCAGCGGTAGTAGTTCCGCCATATTATGACAACTAAGACAACATCCTGTTAGTGACAGTGAAAAGATTATAATACCAGGGCAAACTGACACCAGTAAAAAGAAATAGAAATTTTTTACCATGTTTGTTAGAGATATTTTATATGAGCAATGTGCTTAAATAAGACGAAATTTCCTATTTAATTCTACTGGTGGAAGTTTTCACCGGCGGTAATCAGAAACTGAGGATCCGATTAAAAATAACAGCAGCCATCTTACGAAAACCCCCTCAGTTACTTCACTCGGAACTGCTAGGCTATTCACTATATGCCTCCTTCTCTTTAACCCTTTATCTACTGACGGTACTTATAAGTACCACTCACTTTAAACTTTCATCCAATAGTGAATATTACAATATTCTAACGGTACTTTGCAAAAACTCTCTTTTAACCCCTGAGGGGCAAGCAATTACGTTTGTGAAATGCTGAATTCCCACCGGAATCTTTGAAAAATTCTATTTCAAAATAAGTAAAAGCAATTTTACGGCTTTTTTCACCAAAGTTAGAAAAGTAAAATTTAATAAAATTTTTTTGGTGTAAAACTTCATTAATCGTAGGTGGTATATAATACGAGGGTGAGTCGGAAAATAAGTTTCCCCTGGCAACTGTGGACAGAGGTGCGTATGAAAGACAAAAAATGTAATGAAACACTAAAGATAAGATGTAACTTTATTTTTCTACATAAGTACCGAGTGAGTTGAGGCATTTTTCATACCTCTTTATAAGCTTCAAAAAGCGCTCCTTTTAAAAAATGAGGGCTCTGCATCATTCTGTTCCCGGTAGATATGGAGAGAAAGTGTGTTGTGAATTCGTGGTCAAAGGGGAAGTGAGAGCGGTTGTCCACTATGAATGGGCACGTGGAGTATCAGGGAGCAGAAATCCATAACCGTCACGTGGATGTCTATGGGCCAGATGTGATGTCGAAACAAATGGTGCGGCCAATTCAGTGAGGGGCGTCAGAAAGTGTTGGGCAGACCGAGACCTGGGCGGACGTGCACGGCCACTACAGACGAAAGCAATGCTTGACTACTTCTTTGTAAGCAATGCTGAAGTCACACAATCCGTTCAACGCTTCTTTTGTATGTAGAGCCCTGTTTTTTTTTCCTGGAGGGCATTATGAAGCTTATAAAGTGTATGACAAATGTCTCATCTCACTTGGCACTTAAGTAGAAAAATAAAGTTACGTCTTCTCTTTAATGCTTCATTACATTTTTTGTCTTTCATACACACCTCTGTCCACAGTTGCTAGGGGAAACTTATTTTCCTACTCACCCTCGTATATACCGGCGCCTCTCAAGGGGTTAATTCCACTTCATCCGGATACATGGCAGCAGTAGTTGTAGGTTTGTTGTTTTAGCGAAGAAGGAGGCTATCTTTGACACAGACGATGTGTTTTGTGCCGACATTTTGTACAGATTGTTTTTTTATTGTTGCAAACACAGTAAAGGATATAAGTTTTTTGTTGGATTTTTTTTTATGTGTTCATTATGATCTTGGAATACAGTTTGACTAACTATTTTAGGTGAACGGTGTATGTATTTGATTTAACAGTTGAATTATTCGTTGGTACTTATAATTACCGTCAGTACACTGGGTGTTAGAAAAAAAACTTGTTTACTTTTCGTCTGTGTAGTTGTCCATAGTTTTTATCTGCTTTAAAGTGTAATTACTAAAATGTAGTGTAGTAATGATTTCCCTGGTATTTCTTTTCTCTTTCATTGTTATTTTTTATAGGAAATCGAAAAAGTTGTGGCATCGGCACGTTTTTGCTATACTAGAAATGGCATATGTAAATTTATATATTGCATATGTGGAGATGCGAGAGATCATGTTGTCTCTGGAATATAGACGTCTAATAACTAAAGGACTGCTATCAAGATCGAAACCTAAACAAAAATAGTTTTTTTTTTTTTTAACGCTTTCAGGGCATAGCATTTTCAATTCCAAAGTACTGAAATAAATAATTGGCACCGGAATTTGACAAATGATTTATTTGTAAGTAAGAAAAAGCCTATTTTTCAAATACTTGTTTAATCGAAAATATTTTCAGGTGCCACTTGAAATTCTTTGTGGGTTTTCTGTTACGGTATTTTAGTCATAGTGTTCTGACGGTACTTTAAAGTACCACTTTAATTAATTACCTCTAAATAATTAAATTTCTCACGGGTGAGTATTTTTTTTATGTTTATCCTTTAATTTTCATTGTAGTAACTGAAAAAAAAATATTGTATGGACAAAAATTGCAGTAGATCCTAATGCAATAGATAAAGGGTTAATCATAAGTCCATTACATATACGTCCATTTCAGGAATTTCTTTTTTATTCAGAAATTCTGAATACATACCGGAAATTCCGAAAAAATAATTTATAATTCAAGGGACAACAAAAATTTGTCATTAATTAAAAGTGAAAGGGCCATTAAAAATTTTAGGTGTGAATTTGGAAATTTTGAATAAAAATATATTTTTCAAATTGCACGTTTCGGATGCAAATGGGTTAATATGGTAAGCGGCAATTATGAAGTCATATTTTTTCCAAGGCAAACAATTTTCAACTGCTATCGTGGAATACTTTTTGTTTTAAAAAAAGGTGCTCTAATTCGCACTTTAAATATAATAAGAATAAAGTTATTAGAATAAACAAAAAATGTCTTTAACTATTTATATTCTGTGTTTATGCCCTATTAATATTCCGTGAAATTAAAAAAAAAATCTTAAATAGTTTATATGCACATGATTAGTACCAATCATAAATTTAAGGAATACATTTTATGGAATTATGCGATAGTAAAAGATAAACTGACAACAAATGTTTATTTTGATTAATGTTTCAAAATTTTAAAATATCAAATATGAAAAACAGGCGTTATTTCTCCCATAATAAAGATACATTGTAAAGAGATTATTAAGATAAGCTTTAATTAATAATTTTTATTTTTGATGTGGCAACCATTTTAAATATTCATGAGCTTAAAGACGTTTTTAAAGTCAAATGAAGCTTACATTAAATATTGTCATCGAATAAAGTTTTAACCAACTCTGTACAAAAATTCTTATATTCTAATTCAGATGTTAAAAACTAAAAAAAATCAAGTTATCATGAAATGTATCGTGGTCACATATGCTTATTTTCGTTAATGCTCCTTAAAAATAGTACATTGTTATTAGGGATGCACCGAACAGTAAGTTTGGCCGAATACCGAATATCCCCTTGAGGAGCAAGTGATTGTGTTCCCGTAATGTTGAGCTCACACCGGAATCTTTGAAAAATTCTATTTCAAAATATGTAAAAGCAATTTTGTGGCTTTTTTTAATCAAAGTTAGAAAAGTAAAATTTAATAAAATTTTTCTGGTGTAAAACTTCATTAATCGTAAGTGGTATATAATATATACCGCCGCTCCTCAAGGGGATATTCGGCCATCAGGTACACCGAATACCGAATATTCGCCCAGCCAAACAGTGGCTATCGAGCCGAATACCAAATATTCGGCCGAATACCGAATATTCGGCTTGCCAAATACTTTTGAATTTCAGAGTATGAAAGTATTAAAAAGTTAAATTTTAAAGCAATTTTACATAGTATTTACAACACATACTTCATATTGATAAACAAAATCTTTTTAAAAGTAAATTTTACACTAAAAAAATTTATGATTTGAATTTTTATTTAAGAAGAGGGTAGTTTTAAAGTTTCTTTAATTGATAAAATTTAAATTTCATAGATTCTTCTCTAAATTAAAACAAATGAATAAAATTTTCTTATATTCTAAAGCAAATATTTTAAAATCAAACTGAAATTTTGAAAGAACTGGAAGAAAAATTTTACAGTCATATACTGTTTATTCGTCAGGAAGGGACTAAAATCGTCATCATTGGTTATTTTTTTACGTGATACTTTTCAAATAGCAAATAAAAAATGTAAAAGCATTCTGTTTCATTTAAATATAATTCTATTTCTAATTATTCTAAATGTCTTCATTAATTCATAGTTAAAAATAGAAGTTGTTTTCAGGTTGTTAAAAATACATTTTAAAAAGTTCTGTTAAGGATTCAGTCTGACCGAATATCAACCGAATATTCGGCATACCGAAGAGTTTAATATTCTGCATACTGAATAGTTTGATATTCTTCCTAACCGAATATTCGGTAGTATGGTCGAATACCGAATAGATACCGAATATTTGGTGCATCCCTAATTGTTATGTAACAGGTTCGCTACAAGTCAGGGAATTTTTTAGGGCGAATTTTTCTATAAGAAAATACTGGCATTTTTTTGAAAATTTCCCTGACCCGTGGCAACCCTGTGTAATCATTGCTCTTAAGATAATAAGGATGCATAATAAAAAGCCTAATATCATTAGAGGCAATTAAAATTGATATTTTTGCAACAAATTCAAACAGTCGTAATTTTAAGGTTATAACAAAAAATTCAAAGTTTACAGCTACAACGTCATGAAATAATTTTTAACCATCATGTTTTAATGATTTTGATATCGTAATTCCAATCTTAAGGGTCTCAGGACTCTTAAAATTGGAAAAAATGAAAATAAAGGACCATTTTCAACATTTAATATCTTAAAATGTATTTGATATTAAGACACAATTTTAAATGGGAATGAAAGATACAAGTATGTTCTTTCATTTCAAATATTTGAAAAATTGCAAGATGCAGAATTAGCATTTACATCAAAACTGTCAGACATTTGACGAGCAGAAAATCGGCATAACAGCTTATGCGCACGATTACAAAATAAATTTTGCAACTAGAATGAAAATTTTGGTGCCTACTTATACCTCATATTATAAGAATTACACTGAACTTAAATAAATTTGTATTTAAAGCATTTTTATATTTTTAATACAAAGTTGTATTTAGCTAATGCAAAATTAAAAAAATTTCAACAATATAAACCCCTAAAAAAATATTTTCTTTTTACAATAAAAAGGAAATTTTAGGTTCAGTTTATACAGACTAACATGAAACATATGCTTTGAAAATTTCATGAAAAAATATTCAGAAGTTTTTGAGATATCGTGCGCGTTATGCCCAAAAAAGTCATTTGGAGAAAAATGACTTCAAAGTTTTGGAAACACCACTTCAACTATTGTGCGAGTATAATTCTAAATGCCACAACTTCTGTTCTAATAGGAATTTCAAGATAACAATTATATCA
The DNA here is from genome assembly GCA_963932465.1 of Maratus speciosus. Classification (NCBI taxonomy): domain Eukaryota; kingdom Metazoa; phylum Arthropoda; class Arachnida; order Araneae; family Salticidae; genus Maratus; species Maratus speciosus. The sequence continues at coordinate 216,652,299 of OZ010799.1, read as the reverse complement.
AAATGTTCAGAAAATATAGAAGTTTAACATATAAAAAAATTAAAATTTCGAATCTTTTAGAGCTTTAAGAGTCCTGAGACCCCTTAAAAAAAACTAATGGTTACAATGTATTATAAAAAGAAATGTGTCAACAACATTTTAATTTAGTTTGAAATTTTAGTTAAAATATGAAATTATTATTTATTAGTTATAATACAAGGTGGAACCCGTCAAATTTGGATGAGAGAAAATTTTTACAAAGAAAATTTTAAATTAAGTTTATAATAAACCTACAAAAATAATTACATTTAAACTGGTTAGTCTAACTCTCCAAACACACATTTTAATCTAAAGTTAACAAAATATTATTTTAAACTTCAACTGGTAAAATTATTAAAAAATTAAACTTTATTCGTATACCTAATCAGTAACATAGAATAAAGATAAGCATTTATGATAATACTAGATTAATTATAACACAATTATTGTAATTGGTAAATAAATCATATTAGATGCAAATTTCCAACTGGGCGAAAAAATGTCCGGACCGGGATTCGAACTAGGGATCTCCTGGCTGAAGTCGCATAGTGCTCTGCCATCTGAGCCATCCCGAACGAATGTGGTGGAACTTTTTTACCCAGGTAATCTTAATGATTATAGCATCTGTCCGGACGAGGAGATCCAATCCTGATCCGGACATTTTTCGCCCAGTTGGAAATTTACATCTAACATGATTTATTTACCAATAGAATAATTGTGTTAAAATTAATCTAGTGTAATTACGTATCCAGCGATTTCTGAAGTTCTATTACCTGAGATTTATTCTGTTGAGCTGAACCAGGTTTCAGACCAGATGCTATAATCATTAAGGTTAGCTGGGTGAAAAAGTTCCACCAGATTCGTCCGTGATAGCTCAGATGGCAGAGCACTGGCGGCTTCAGCCAGGAGATCCCTGGTTCGAATCCTGGTCCGGACATTTTACGCCCAGTTAGAAATTTATATTTAATTATGATAATGTTATCAATTCAGGCTCTTATGTTAGTATTACGGAATGAAAAATCAGCGGAAATTATTTTACTTTGACATAATCACAGCTTTTTTCTCCCTTGAAATTTAAGCCTGATATCATTTTCACCGTCGCATAGCCATATTAACCATTTAAAACTATTTTAAAACGCAATAGGTTTTTACTAAACATTATTCCAGGCTTGAAGTCACATTTGTCAGCTATTAAAATTTGCATGTGAAAATTCCCAGTGGAGATTTGAAGTTCTAATCTCAGTACCGGCGCGTAAAATTTCAGAAATGTATAAATTTTAGACGTATTCAAAGGTGGGATATTTCGTTTTATCAAATACAATGATTGGTTTTATTTAAATATGACGTCATTTTCACTCGCTGAAATATTTCGTCTCTAACTCAATATCAGTGGGATGAAATATAACAGCTTTTTGAGTGAAATGATGTGTTTTTTAAAACGTGACGTAATTTTCCATTCAATTTTTTTTAAAGTTATTTTTAATTATATTGAGAAAATGGCATCAGTAAGAATATAATGAATAAAAATAAGTAAATACGAGTACTTCTCTATTCTCTCCAACAATGGAAGTAATTTGAATGCCACCATTTGGTTGAAATTTAATAAAAAAACGTTTAAAATTAAAATTAAAATATAAAAATAGTAATAGTTTAAAAAATAGCTGATGCGGGACATCTACAAATGGACAAGTTCCATTTAAAACAATAATTAATAAAATTAGTTCAGTAGAAAGCTCAGGACAGACGACTAAAAAACAGCTCTGTGTTTTATGTATATAAATAAATGCTCGAATATTTTATACTTATCTTTATGAGTAGACACCAGAATTTTTAAACAGATTTTTTGTGGTTTATTTTATAACAAACTTCTGAGAAAATATAATGCAAAAACAGTAGAACCTCTTTTATCCGAAACTCTTTAAACCGAAACTCTCGATTAACTGAAATCGACTTTAAAGCTTTTTTTTTTTAACCATTTGGAAAAATGGCTATTGTCCTCATCAGGTTAGGAAATCAAAAGCATATCTGAAGCTTTTTACTGGTTTAATCCGCATTTTATTCGTTTTCTGATTGGTCTATTCAGTAATCTGTATTTCCCTTTACTTTCAACAGAGATGTATACTTCTGTTGCCACCATTAGAAAAATGATATTAAAAACTACAAAAAAGAAATTAATAACTCAGAAACAAATTAAGATAGATCTTTCAAACAAATTGCATTTAAAAGTAATTTTTTTTCTCTATACGACGGTGTAAAAAGTAATATTGTGGGATGTTTAGAAGTTTAAGAATGAAATTTCATTTAAAATGGGTCGTCAGATTTCTTGAAAATCTGATGAAGGAAAAGCCTTTTCCCGAACAGCCAATGAAATGATTGGATAATACGTAAGTTTCAGGTGGATAATACATAAGTTTTAAGAAATCTGACGGGTCGCAGGCGATTTTTGTCGCTTGCAATTTTTACGTGTAATAACACTAATAATGCTTAATTCATGGCGTGCGTAATGTATGATCAACTCCGTGCGATTTTTTATGTCTTAAATTTTAGTCTTCGAAAAAATCATTTTCCAAATGGTCGTTGTAATTTGTTAAATTGCTTTTTTTTTTTTAACTATTTCATTCCTTGTGTGCAAGTGATCCTTTCCGAACCACGTGTATAGATAAATATTTTGGATATCTTTTCTTAGAATTTCTTTGAATTTAACTTGAGATTTTTAATAGAGTAAAAATTTTCATTTTTATCATGCGTACAAAAAGAAAACGCATTACTACTTTAAATATAGAAGAAAAAAATTCGAATCATAAATCGTGTAAAATCCGGTGTGACTATTACAAAAAAGCTCAAGAATACGGGATTGGTATTTTTACGAAGATAGGTGCTGCAAAAAAAAAAAAAAAAATATGCAGAAAACTGTGATACTGGTGAAGCAATAGTATTAAAAAACCTCGTGATAGAGCTGCAAAGCAAAGGCAATCGAAACTGCAACAAACAAAACTTTGTTTCGAACTCTTTTGAAATATGTAAAAGGTACTTAATTTCAAAATTAAAATTAAGGTAATTTTAAAATTTAACCATTCTCGATTATCCGAAAATTTCGATTTTCCGAAAGATGGTTGGTCCCAATTACTTGGGAAAATCGAGGTTTTACTGTATTTTTATTTAAATACAGTTTTTCGAAACTGAATTTATTAATTAAACGTTAATTTTAATTGTAGTAGGGATAAAGATTGTTACTATAATAAGCGAAAAAAAAACCCCAACAACTTATAAATAGCTAAATTCAGCCGTTCTTAAAGGTGGTTCGAAGATCCCAAGGGATCTGAAGTGAGTTTTTCACTTGCATAGAATTTGAAAGAAATCTTACAAATAAAATAACTTACAAATATCTTACAAATAAAATAACAGGAAAAACTTTGAATACTGTTTAATTATTTTTTACATTATTATATTAATTCATACATAGTACGATTAGTTTATATAGTCTGTATTTTATATACAGGGTTCATACAGTCTTTACTTTTGATCAGATACTTTGTTTTATTAATTCGCAGAACTTTGTTACAAATTCTGTGATTTAGTAAACTGAAGATTAATATTCGAAAATAGTGGTGTTCAAAAGTACGGTCCATGCACAATCTGTATGTACTAAAGAATATCATTTATTTTATTTTACAGATCGGGGGGATCCGCGAAAACGTAGGTATTTCGATAAAGTGCCCGTTGTAACCAAGAGTTTAGAAACCTCTGGCGTAATGAATTTAGTAATTATAAATTTCTATTTTCATTAAAGCAACCCCTTTAAATATTCATGAGTTTATGGGTTAATTAAAATCAAAATATGTGACTTTTAGCTACTATAATGGTCAGACAAATATCCAGTCATGTGTAAACGATTTTTATATTCTAATTAAGATTTTGAAATAAATAGTTTATTAATTTAATGTAAAAATTTAAGGGCAACACCTGTTAAATTCAGGTAATGTTCCAACATACTATAATATATCGTGTAAAACTTGCATCTTTTACCTAGAGTTGCTATCTCTCTCAAAGAGCTTCAACAAAAAGAATTTGTTTTTCAGTTGTTACTATAGATAGGAAGAAATGAAAATTGCCTTTAAAAAAATGTCGTTTAATTTTAAATCTATTTTATAGATTATTATTTTTCAAATAAACGAATATTCTTGACAATAAATATAATTTATTTAAAGTAGTACAAAAACCTAGAGTTTTTTAAGCATGAAATGTCAAAGAAATGCAAAATCTATTAATTTAATATAAAAGTAAATAATATCTTTAAAAATATCCAGAGTTTCTATTTAAATTCAAATTTCGGGCATTACATTCTATAAAATTTTTAAAAGTACATCATCTTTCAAAAAACAAACAATAACTAATTTTGAACGAATTTTGGTGACACTTGATTTATTCATATAACCGATTTTTTCCCCTTAAAATAAAAATAAATAATATTTTGAAAAGTCACAAAAGATTAAAGATATTTTAGGAGAACTTGACTTTTATTAACTGAACTCTCTTGATAAAAGTAGCTTATTACTTTTTTTAAAAAAGGGAAAAAGAAAAGAGAAGAAAGAAAGAAAAAGAAAAAAAAAGAAAATCCAAAGTTTCTACTTTAATCAGATTTTCGGGCGGTACAGCACATAAAACTGAAAAAAGTATATTACCTTTCGAAAAAGAAACAGTAACTATTTTCGCACAAATTTTGACAATCCCAGTGGTGGGAAATTGGCGCAGAGGTGGAGCCTATTGACACCACTAAATTTTTATGGTATTATTCAGTTTTATAAAAACTCAGAAATTTGATCATAAGATAAGAGACAAAATACTACTATAATTTAGTGGTGTCAATAAGCTCCACCTCTGCGCCAATTTTCCACTACTGCAATCCATATAACCGATTTGGGACTCAGGAATAAATGTAAATTATATTTCGAAAAGCAGCAAAAGACTAATTTGAAACACCTTTTAGGTATATATCATATAACTGAACTCTAAACTATTATTCACTGATACAAGTAAAAATAAATTATTTTTAGGGAGAATGGCGTTGTCGCTGTTTTGGTTACTTCTGTTTTCAAACAATTATCTTTAATACAGATTTAACTAATAACACAGGCCTGCGATGAAAAAAATACAAGGGTATTGATGGCAGAACTTTATGTATTTTTTGGTGCTAATTAAAAAACAAATAATGAAAAAATGCTATCACGCCACATTTTCTTGAAAAATATTGGGTCGATTGGAAAGTTTGTCGTGTTGGAAAAATCAATTCGTACCGGTAAATTCTGCCAGGTAATTATAAGACATTAGATATCGGAATCATTGTCTAATAATTAAATGATAGAATTTTCCGATACGAATTGATTTTCCCAACATGACACAACATTCCGATAGACCCAGTTGTTTTAAACCGTTTAAACCTGTAACAAAATAATCGATTACTGAAAAATCAATTTCCCTCACCGAGAATCGATTTTTTTACATAGATTTACATGGATAAAATCACTGTTGCCAGATAGCACATGCAAAATTGTCCAAAATTGTCCTTTTCATTTTAGCAAAAATATCAATATCGATGTTACAAAAAATTCTGACGTGATGAGGGAAAACGGAGGTCATTTTCGAAATCAGCCCACCAAATAACATAAAAATCAGCCAAAACTTCTCTTGTATTTTTCAAAAACTTCAATTTCGCAGGCCTGTGTAATTTGAAAAGAATCTAGCCCAAAGATAAATGTTTGGAAATAGTAGTAGCCCAAAAAGTGACCTCACCTACTTTCGTTTTCGGAGAGAGGTAGGGGGGGGGGCGGAAGGGGCATTGGGACATTTAAACTTTGAAAATGAAATCACGGAATTTAACCCCTTAATGGTTTCATTAAATTACGGTTTAAAAATTCAAATTGTTCCTAGGCACCATTTTTTTGAAAAGGAAATATTCACCTTATTTAATGACAGGTAAAATGATACCATAATAAAGTCAATTACACTATTCTATAAAACTGGTGGGGATCAAACAAATCTCAATAATCTGAATATCACGAGAGCGAGAATTAAGGGGTTAAAGGAATATAACCAAACATATAGTACTATTCAGGAAAAAGTATAACTACTTATAACATGATTTACGGTATCTTTTAACCCTTTCCGGCACGGTGTAATTCTGTTTATAAAATGAAAACATGATGGACTGACACCAGAATTTACAAACGAATTTATTAGAAAATAAAAATTTGCTAAATTACCCGTACTTTCTAAAAGGAAAATTTTACTGAAATATTATTAGTGCCAGTTCTCTTAAGATTAGGTGTCCTTTTTTGTGGATACCGCCCGCTAAAGGGTTAAGCATGCAAGAAGATTGATTATTTCACTATGAAGCGCGGACAGTTTTCTCAAAATCACTTTTTCAAGTAAAACACAGTGTCTGATTTGCTGTAGAACTTTATTGACCGTGGCTTAGTATTATAAGAGACTAGTTTTATTCCTTGAATACTTGTACAGGGTTCGTACGGGTCCTTGAATTTTCAAACTAAGAAATTCTTCGGTACTAGTATTTTTTTATAGAAAATCTCTCCTTCTACAAGGCTAAATCTCACGCGTTTAAACAAGATTTATTTTTCGGTAAAAAAATACTGATATTTGGCCTTGAAAATAACGGTACCCGTACGAATCCTGTTGTAGTCACCAAGGTGCAAATTGCTACGATTTTTGATTACCAGTGTTTCAGAATGGATAAATGTGACGTATTTTATCGGAGATATCTCATTAATTGAATAAGGCGAAGCAAACGTTTCGAAGTTAACGGTGGCCAAAAGCATAGCAGTTATCAATTAGGTACAAAAACCCATGAAACTAGACAAGATCTATGATATTTTGCACCTAAACATTATGGTTCCATTAATTTCATTTGAGTAGTTTTGCAATAAATCATCGTCTAGGTTTAAAGAGGCATAAATTTTATAATCTTTCCAAGAGTAAGCGCTTTCACTGTTTCGGATACATCTACTTTCAAACAATTATCTTTAATATGTACTTTTAAACAATATTTTCAAAAGAATCTACTACGAAGATAACTGTTTAAAAATATCTAAAAGAAGGGATCGCGCGGACATTTGTCTATAAAAAAGGGGGGGAGGAGAGCAAAATAAATTCTAAATAGATATTTAGTTCACTTAACCCTTGAAAAGAGGGAAAAAAAGATAGAAGGACACTATAACCAACGATTACTAATAGCACAAAAAAAAAAAAAAAAAAGTGATTTCCGACGTCTTTTAAGCATGCAAAAATATTGATTATTTTGCTAGGAAGACGCAAAAGTTTGTTCAAAATCACATTTTCAAATAAAAGAAAGCTACTGATTTGACAATAGTTTTAGCATTTTAATGGCCGGGATTTAGTTTTACAAGATCTATGTTTTTTTAAACATAACATTATGTTTCTATTAATTTTATTTGAGTTATTTTGCAATCAGTCATCTTCTAGGTTTAAACAAGCATGAATTTGATAATCTTTCAGGCCTAAGATCGACTATTATTATGTCATTTCTGTCACGAAGTATTGTATTAGTAAACCTGTAACTGATTATGATTAAGTACAAAGTAACTACTCAGAATTATAGAACCCTTTAGTTGTCAAGGGGAAAGATAAATGATTTCAGTTTAGCGTGCTATACTTAGAACTATAAAAAAACAATTTCGCATTTTCTACAAGAAAAAATAAATGAAATACAGTTTTTTTTATTTCTTATTGTTATAGATGGCTGGATACAAGGCGAATGAACAGCATTCATCATTTCCATTTTCTTTTCTTCCTTTCAAAAGTGAATTTTAATATTTACGCAGGAAATTTGAGACTAAATAAATTATTTGAGTGAAACCAATATTTTTATAAAAGAAATTGTAGATATTTTAAAAAGTACTCTAGCAATGATTGCTAAATATGACTGTCTCTTTTATTATTTTTACAGTGTTGTCAGCAAAGCGGTCAGTTTTTTGATACAAATTGGATGTTTGCCGCCGCTTTTTTTAACTCCTTGGGGACGAGCGACCGATATTCATGACGCGTAAGATGCGCAGAATCGGGAATTATTCTCACCAGTAAATTTTTATTGTAAATTTTGCCTTATTTAATCCGAGCATTTTCCCGATTCAATTAGACAAAAATTTCTGTTTTAAAAAACCGGTGATTAAAGATTAAAAATTAAGTAAAAGACGCTCGTCCCGAAGGGGTTAAAAATATAGTATTTGTCATATTTAATAACAGATTAAACAATCTAAATTAACAAAACCCACCCAACAGGCATCATTGTAACTTTTATTACTACTGCTTATCCTTCTATACATAAAAAAAAGTAATGCTTTGGAAATGGACCAATGAAAATCTACGTAGATACCGTGAAATGCATCTGATTGGTCAGAGCTTTCTGACGCGATAAAGGGCTACCAAAAAAAGGGGGGGGGGACCCGGCTCTGTCGCCAAACGTCGCCAAGTTTGTCGCCAACTTGGCGATATATCGCCAAATTTGGCGATCAAAATTAGTCGCCAAAAGTGACGCCAACTTGGCGCTATTTCCAGTATTTCGCCAAATTTCCATAGACTCCCATTGAAATCCAATAGGGTTTACTTCCGTGCAGAAAAATAAACAAATAGAGGTATTTCAGTGCAACAAAAACTAATATTAGCTTATGAATAGAGCTTAATTGAACTATTTACATTATTTTTAAGCACAAACACTAACTATTTACAATATTCGTAACACTATATATATATAATTTTGTATTTAATAATTCTTATAATTAAGAAACTGTGTAAGGTCTAATGATTATGTACTTGGAGATAAGGAAATAAAATTGTCAGAAGTGGGGGAGGAAAGTTTTTAGCAAGTGGAATCTAAAAATTGAATGCATAGAAAAGGGATCGCAAAGCGATTCAGAATGGAAACGCGAAACAATTACGTCTGGGGTTGGCTAGAAAATAGGGATTGCTTCGCGATACCGAATGGAATCCCGAAGCGATTACGCGGGCGGGGGGGGGGGGGGGGGGGGGAGAGTTGGTGAAGCGTAGCGGAGGCACGCTGGTGTTGCAAAAAAAAAATGTCTCGAGAAAGTGGTGCAATAAAATATAAAAATAGTCCTCAATGGTAACACTTCCAGCTACTTTTAAAAAGTAACTCATTGTATCGCTAAAATATTTTTGAATTTTCGCGATATTTGACTGAAATTTTTATTCAAGTTGTCCTAAATAGCCTACTACTAAATTATGAAATGAGAGTTTTGGAATCTTTCACGCATGCGCAGTTAAAAGTTATCTCATACAAATGCCCATATTTCATCAAAAATTCAATATATTCGTGTTTTAATAGCAGTATACGTTTGCTACTGTTCTTTATCAAATTTTCGCAAAGTTGTGTTAAGTTTAGTTGAAAATTCTGTTTGCTATAAACAAAAAACTTTTGCATTTTTTACAGAAACTTTAACATATTTATGATTGTGTGTTATGTGTACACAAATGCACAGAAACGTTGAACTTGACCCACATTGTCATTTAATATAGTGACAGTTATTTTGAGCTTTTCTGTCACATAGGTGATCGCAAATATAATTTTATTATTACATTTAATATTAGCCCCCTAGTTGTCCTCACGAATATTATTTTATTATTAAATTTATTATTAGCCCCTTAGTTGTCCTCGAGACTACATCTTTACATGAAGATAAACATTTTCTTTACATCCTTCAAGTTCACGTGCAATTCGTCGAGAATTTCAGTAGAGATTTGAGAAAACGTATAGAATCGAAAGCGTCCAATCACTTACCCTTAATTTTTAGACATGAGTGTATATACAGAGAGATAGATGGATAGCTAGATAGATAAGTAGATAGATAGATAGATTGGTAGATAGACAGATAGATAGATTGATTGATATATAGATGTTGCTAAACTTTTTCCTTTGATTTATGTTTTATTTAGCTTGTCATTTCTGTTTTTAAAATGTGGATGACATTTCGTTTTATAGTCCGTTATTTAACAATAAAATTATTTTTTATTACATCCTTTTCTTTCCCCTAATACGGAGCTTTCCCGCACTTATTTCCGTGGACAATTTTTAGTGCGGGAAAGCTTCGTAATTTCATAAAATTCAAAATATCATAACTCTGGGAATTTTTGTCATAGAAGAATGAAATTTTTACTGTTGTACTTGCCAGAGCATGGCATTTAAAAAATAATAATAACTAATTTTTTATGGCATCCTTTCTTTTCCCCTAAGCTTTCCGGTACGTATTTCCGTGGACGATTTTTTAGAGCGGGAAAGCTCCGAAAGATCATAAAATCCAAAATATAATAACTAGATGAAATTTTGTCATAGAAGAATGAAATTTTAACAGTTGTACTTGTCACAGCATGGTATTTTATAAAAATATATAATACATAGACCTATTATATAACATAATTCATGACTCTTTTCATCCGCAGCCCTATATTCTACTCTTATTCCGACTCTTTTGCAGAAGCTAGATTGAAAAAAGAATAATCTAAGAATTGAAACCGGACAAATTTAAAAGGGAAATTATAGAAATTAAAGACACCGAAAAGCCGTAGGGAGTGATCTGAGCTCTGAAGCCAATTAATGTAAAAAAATAAGATGTGCGACTTTTCGAAAATTAACGGCAAGACTATTTCATTAACTTAACTTTAACTTTTTGTGATTCAACAACTCCGATTTGAAAAACGTTTACTCAGATGTTAGAATACATCATTTTAAGCATGGAAAAAAGAAAAAAAAATAGAAAATAAAACGGAAAAATTATTTACTTTTTTCACACCTATAACAAACAGAAAATTATGCACTTCTCATAAATAGTATCTATTTTCTAATACAAATTTATAAAGTATACAAAATTATCCTTAAAAAAACTTTTTTCAGGTCCCTCCAGGCTTTTTAATTTATCAAAATTTAAGAAGTTAATTTTATCAATATCGACGTGAAACTGAACAAATGATAAACAAAATTTTGCATGCGAGATTAATTCAATATTGTCGTCTGTTGAGAACTCTATGATTAATTTATATTGCTGTTGTCTTGGAACATAGGAACAATAAATAAAATCGTGTTTTTAAGCTTACTGTATAAGTATCATTGACTTTTGGGTATGTTGCAGATCTGCAACACGGTAATAACAAGGGTTAATTCAGGTCGAATGCTTGCATTTCAGAAAGTTTTATTTAATCGCAGAATTCGTAATTATTTTTTGCGATCAAACAATGAGTACGGGTACCGTTATTTTCAAGGCAACATATCAGTATTTTTTTGTACAAAAATAAATCCAGTTTAAACGCGCGAAATTTCACCTTATTTAACCCCTTAATTCTTGCTCCCGTCATATTCTCGGGCTGCGTCTTTTACTCAGATTGTTTGATTCCCACCAGTTTTATAAAATAGTGAAATTGGCTATATTTTAGTATCGTTTTTCCTGTCATTAAATAAGGTGAATATTTCTTTTTCATAAAAGTGGTGCCAATAAGCAATTTGAATTTTTTAACCGTAATTTAATTCGAGCGTGAAGGGGTTAAGGAGAGATTTTCTATAAAAAAATACTGATACTGAAGAATTTCTTAGTCTGGAAATTCATGGACCCGTATGAACCCGAATTTACTGATATTGAACCTTAACCCTGTAATTCTCGCTCTCGTGATATTCACGGGCTGTGTCTTTTATTCAGATTGTTTGAGTCCCACCAGTTTTATAAAATAGTGTAATATTATGGTTTCATTTTACCTGTCGTTAAAAAAGGTGAATATTTCTTTTTCAAAAAAGTGCGTCAGTAAGCAATTTGAATTTTTACCCTCCTCGGTTCTGAAGTATCACATGAGATACTTTCGAACCGAGGAAAACATAAACTAAGCTATTTGATTTTTTAACATTTTTACTTTACTTCTATATAGCTGAATGTTTTTAGCTTTGGATCAAAACCAATAAATAGAAACACTGATGCTTATTTATTCATAAAATAAGTGCTATTATCATCTGAGTTTTCAAAATGCATTCCATACAGTGTGTCCAAGATGGTAAGAAATTTTCATAATTAATTAACTTAGACGCTTTACAATAAAAAAATTTGAGGGTTTGTAGATCATTCAATTAATTAAAGACCTTCAGTTTGTTAATATTTGTCGTCTGTTGAAAACTCTATGATCAGTTTATATTACTGTTGTCTTGGAACATAGGAGCAATAAATAAAATCGTGTTTTTAAGCTTTCTGTATAAGTATCATTGACTTTTGCGTATGTTGCAGATCTGCAACACGGTGATACCAAGGGTTAATTCAGGTCAAATGCTTGTATTTTAAAAGTTTTATTTAATCGTAGAATTCGTAATTATTTTTTGCGATCAAATAACGAGAATATTACTGTAAGGTATTTATTGATATTGAACCTTAACCCTTTAACTGTCGTTCCCGTGATATTCTCGGGTATTTTATTCAGATTGTTTGATTCCCACCAGTTTTATAAAATAGTGTAATTGACTTTATTATAGTATCATTTTACCTCTCATTAAATGAGGCGAATATTTCTTTTTCAAAAAAGTGGTGCCAATAAGCAATTTCCATTTTCAACCTCTTCGGTTCTGAAGTATCACATGAGATATTTTTGAACCGAGGAAAACTTAACCCTTAATTGCATAGTGATGTAAATTTCCATCACCTTTTTATTTAGTTTTTAATACATAAATTAAGTTCTTACAAGCACTATATTTATATACAAATATTAATCCTCTAAAAATTACAAAAACATGCTACTAAATAAAGTTAGAAATCTATCTTAAGATTTCTTGTGTCTAATCATTAATATAAAAATAAAAAACAAAATTCTAAAAGAATAATTCATGCAATTAATTGTTAAACTAAGCTATTTGATTTTTTTGCATTTTTACTTTACTTCTATATAGCTGAATGTTTTTAGATTCGGATCAAAACCAATAAATAGAAGCACTGATGCTTATTTCCTCATAAAGTAAGTGCTATTATCATCTGAGTTTGCAAAATGCATTCCATACAGTGTGTCCAAGATGGTAAGAAATTTTCATAATTAATTAACTTAGACTATTTACAATAAAAAATTTTGAGGATTTGTAGATCATTCAATTAATTAAAGACCTTCAGTTTGTTACTGCATAATTTAGGTTATCAATAATTAAATCGGCATTTTAAGGGTGTTAGTAATTTTAGATCCGTGTTTAGGAATCTCAATTACCAGCCCCCTAAATTATCAATTTCAGGAAATGGGCTCCTTCTGTCATCTATGGTGTTTTTTTTTCCTGCAAAATTAATGAATGTGTATTCGCAGTGTTATTTTACATTCGGGTCGGAAGATGTGAAACCGTAATTTAATGCGACCGTTAAGAGCTTAAGGCTGCTGGTCACTCAATTTCCGAATTTCCATTCCTAATGTTAAGTCAGGGGCGTAACTACAAATATTTTTTCGGAGGGGATAATTCAAAAATTTCCCAACTTGAAACAAATTGCTTTATTTTTCAACTGAAATGATATGTGCAATGTGTGTTTAATGATAATGATACTTATACGTAAAAAAATTCTTTCCAAAGAAAAATACAGAAACTAAAAACATAAAAATTATAATTATTGATTCATTTACTGAAACTTTAAATACACCTCTTTCATTTAAATAATTAAAATAAAAACGCTAAATGAATAGTTAAAGAAGAAATTTCAAACAATACAGTAAATGCATAGCTGCCAACCTTCTACTAACCTTCCGTAATGTCTGGTTTAATTTAACTCAGGTTAACCACATTTTGAACCAGAAAATTTATTTCATGAATGCTTATTTATTTAATTACAGGTTTCTACGTGGAACATATTTATTTTCATTTTTTTTTTTTTTTTTTTTAAATCTGGTTTGAAACGTATTAAACCAGAGTCAAATTAACGCAAGTATTACGGAAGATTAGTTTGAGGTTGGCAGCAATGTAAATGTAAGATTTAAACCTAGAAAAATTGCATATATTTAGTGAAAACCAGCATAAGTTTAAGGTTTGCAAATTTTTCGTCTTTTATTGTGTAGGAGTCATAATCGCACTTCATATGAAAATACAGTCATGTTATTTTGATAAAGGAACAAAGTTTTGAAGGAAATAAAAGAAATATATTACAGACACTGTTGATGGACTACTGTAGGGAAATTTGGGTCTGGTAGATGTATGATATTTTCGTAGCATAGAGAAACACAATGACAAATTGAGTCTGGCTGCTTTTTGTACTTCTTTTGATAATTTAACTAGTTTACTGTTACAGGCTCATAAAGGTAGTTAGCAAAACAACAAACATTTCATTTTTTTTTTTTTTTTACTATTATTTAAAAAAAAAATAGAAAAACTCTTTCAAAAATCTAGAATTTCCCAACTCTAAGCTCAAATTTCCCAAGTTCACATATATTGGAGGGGGAGGTTCCCCCCCCCCCCCCATAATTCCCCACTGCGACGCCTCTGTCTATGGGCGTAGTATGCATTCGTACATTTAAAATATCTCCACGAGAAATTGATATTTTTCACTCCTTTTTCCCTTGTACTTTTAAAAGAAGTTTATTTTTTTCTTTGTTCTCAAAATATTTCTAAAATATAGGCTTAATTTAATATTTTATGTGTTAAAAGCTGACGAACTGTGAGTAAGATACCTCACATAAAATTAAGTATATATTTTAGAAATATTTTGACAACTAAGGAAAACTAGTCGTTGGAGGGCACCGTAATACATACACATCATGAATATGCATAATATAAAATATGAAAATAAATGTTTAATACTGAAATTCAATAGGCTTTGTCACACTATTACATTCTAAGTACATACCAAATTTCAAGTCTCTATCTCAATTTGTTCGGTAGATAGAGGGTTTAAAATTGTGGCTTGATGACGTCATAAACTTTAAATGCTCTCTTATTGAATTTCGTAAAAGAAACATCCTTATAACTCCAAAAATGATAATCATATTAACCCTTTAGTGCGCAGCTTTGCATATATGCAAACAACAGTGTTTTGAACATAACAGATTTTTTTTATTCGTATATTCATAATTCACAACAGAAAATTAAAATAGCACTATTTGCTTTAATTAGTAACAGACATTCCGTTTTAAATAAAGTGAAATGAACCATTGAAACTTTCTGGTGTAAAGTCAGATTTTCTGAACTACGTCATTTCTAGAACGTATTCTAACATGGGAATTAAAGGATTAAATGTTAAGGTTTATAAATAAATAATAATATAAAATAAGGTATTTCGACACATACTTATTAAAATATTTACTAATTTGCATTATCTTAGTGTAAAACAGCCACACGACAGTGTTTTTTTACTTGTATTGCAGATGTGCAACAGAAGAAAAGATTGACGTATTATATGAAAAATTTATCTCTGATTTTTTTCATTATTTTTCCTGTGTAATAAACCTTTCAGAGAATCATATATAATTTTTTCGAAACAAAATAAAAAATCGCGCATTTAAGGGTTACCTAACAGTTTACTGCGTCGGATTCAGAGTCTAATTTCCAATTAAAATATATCTTTGACTTGAAATTTCATTGAAATACAATGTCAAGGAAAATCTAAGAGTGTAGAAAATAGGATTACAAATACCTTGGCAACTAATTATCCGATCGACTTCGTCCTTTATGCAAAATTTGTGTTTTTTTGTTTTTTTACTGTCTTTTCTATTCACTTCTTAATATAAACAATTTCGAAAATTTTTATATACCTTTTATCAAAAACGAATATTTCGAGAGTCCGAAAAGAATAGTTTCGGAAAATCGAGGTTACTGAAATTCAATAGGCTCCTTCTTATTATTAAATATTAAGCACAAAACAGATTTCAAGTCTCTATCTCAATTTGTTTGGGTGATAGAGCGTTTACAGACAGACGGACATAAATTTTTTTCTAAAGATGTGTTTTTCGGAATCTCCTGTGTCTGAAACGTATAAAGACGTCAAAAAGTTTTTCTTGATTTTCAAAACGATTACAAGACATAACCTGTATTACTTATGATGGGTAAGTAAAATAGACATCCTTTCAGAATACACAGAAAAAATAAGTTAAAAATATTGATTTCCTGAGGAGATATTTTAACCCTAGAAAGACGCGGAATTTTACTCAAATTTTATAAAAATATTTCTCACCAGAATTTTTATTTCAAATTATTAACTTATTTATTTAGCTAGGTTTTTTTTTTTCTTTGCATATTTTAAACTAGTTTTATAAATAAATTTCTGGTTCGAACCGAAATATATTCATTTGGTAGCGGTCAAAATGACCGCTGGCTGTGTTTCTAGTGTTAAATATACGAATGCATCACACGCCCATAGACTTAGCAATAGCGAGAGAAATTCGGAAATTGACTGACTGGGAGCCTTAATTTCAACTTCTAGAGTTTAGGAGTCGACTTACAGGCGAATATATACGATAACTATTTGATGCATAATATTTCACTGGAAAATATTACCAGATAGAGTGAAATCAAATGCAAATCATATAACAATATATATTAAATGCAATCAGCTTATAGACAAGCAATGCACGATTTATTATTACTATTATTATTATTTGAGTATATATTTGTGTGGTCACATTATGATGCATTGATTATAGTTACACATTCAATTTACTGAAGAAATGTCACTGTGTTTTATATGTCATTCTGTTTTATTATACAGTTCACTGCAAAAATAAGCATAAATTTCTTATTAAGCGAAACGAAAAAATTTTAAATTCCACATAGTCAGAATAATAAAATCCACATTCACATGAATCATTTTTCATCATTCCGATTTGACATGTGTCTGACAAACAATAGCACCAATCAGTTAATCCATCATGCGATAAAAATCAAACTGAACAATAAACATACATCATAGCAATTCCCTTTGCAAACCACTGTTCTGCTTTATAATGGTCCAAACCTCATGTTTTTAATGTAAACAATTCATCATTATAGAATTATGGTTCCATTTTTTCGTGGCCAGTCTCCTGTCCAAATGTAAATTACCTCAACAATCGCTGGCGCTCCCACAATTCCATTAAAAATAAATTAGTCACAGATAAACAGATGTTCTTATCATTACTTATGTCCTTGATAAAATAATTCAGTGCCTGAACGTCCCCATTGCACCGGACGAATCGTGACGTTAGCTTACCGGATGCGTGACGTCGAAAATGGCGGATGTCAATCAAAAAAGAGAAGAACTTTCAAAGAGAGAAAGGAAATAGTAGTAAAATAGTTTAACGAGAAAAGTGGAGTAAATTAATCTTCTCTTTTTTAAACATACCGTAAAGTACCGTAAGTAAGTCCCCCTTTAGCAGACAAGAAATTCAAATGATTTTAAGGAGGGCTTAATTTAAAAATATAAAAAATAAATACATTTTATGAATTCCGTAATAAAATATAATATAATAATTTATAAAGGAACAGTGTTGCCAGTGGGCTACTTTTTTAAAATTCAGATTTCTTGATTAGCACCACTTTTTTTGAAATGGCAAAATTCCCATCATTTTCGCCTTAATTAATATGCTATAAAACCTCTCGCTGCGCAGCCCGAGATATGCTCGGGCATGCATTTTTCCGCCTAATTAATGCTATTTGTTTATTCCCACCAGTTATTTTTTAAAGAAAACTTTGTCTGATTTAATCAGGAAATTTTCCCCGATTACGATATTCAAAAATTTCTGCTTTAAAGAACCGGTGATAAAAGATAACAATTCTGTAAAAGACGCTCATCGCGAAGAATTACTTCCGCAGCGAGAGGGTTAAATCATGGGGGAGGGGATTAATTGATTTTAAGGCGGGGCGGCTATAATTGGGACTTTTGTGAAAAGAATTGGAGAACTGGGAGGGTAGGGGGGGGGGGGGAATTTGGAATTAAATAAAAAAATCACAGCATTTTTGCAATTTGCAATATAAAATCAGATCAAACTAACATTTTTGGGTTTTAAAACTTAAACTCAAAATAAAATCTATTAAATCTTTGTGCATAAAAATCAAGGAAACATTAATAATATCCTTTGAAAGGAACTTTCCTTTCAAAGGTCTGGTAGCGTGCACAGCAAAGTATGCCATTCTATATTAATGATACAATGATATGTAAAGAAATCTGCTAAAAATAAATTGCATAAAATATATTCATTTTGGAGATATGGAAACAAAAAACTTAACTTAGTACGCAGCTTTGCACATATGCGAACAACAGTGTTTTGAATTTAATAGATTTTTTTTTATTCGTATATAGCTAATTCACACCAGAAAATTAAAATAACAATATTTTATTTAAATAATAACAAACTTTCCGTAATTAAATAAAGCGAAATGAACCATTAAAACTTTCTGGTGTAAAGTCAGATTCTCTAGACTAAGTAATTTCTAGAACGTATTCTATCATGGGAATTAAAGGGTTAAATGTTAAGCTTTATAAAATAAATAATTATATAAAATAAGGTATTTGGAGTCATGTTTATTCAAATATTTACTAATTTGCAATATTTTAGCGTAAAACAGACACATGGCAGTAGTTTTTGCTTGTACAACAGAAAAAAAGATTGACGTATTATATGAAAAATGTATCTCTGATTTTTTTCATTATTTTTTCTGTGTAATAAACCATTCAGAGAATCATATATAATTTTTTCGAGACAAAATAAAAAATCGCGCATTTAAGGGTTAAACATACCGTAAAGTACCGAAATTAAGTCCCCCTTTAGCAGACAGGAAATTTTAATGATTTTAAGGGGGACTTAATTTAAAACTATAAAAAAATAAATACATTTTATGAATTCCATAATAAAATATAATAATTTATACAGGAACAGGGTTGCCAGCGGGCTACTCTTCTTTAATTGAGATTTCTTGATTGACACCACATTTTTAAAATGGCAGAATTTCCATCATTTTCGCCTTAATTAATATATCATTAAATCATAGGGGGTTTAATTGATTTTAAGGGGGCTATAATTGGAACTTTTTTTGAAAAGAATTGGAAAATTGAGAGGGTAGGTGGGGTATATTTGGAATTTAGGAAATTTCACAGGATTTTTGCAATTTGCAAAGTAAAATCAGATCAAATTAACATTTTTTGGTTTTAAAACTTAAACTCAAAATAAATATCTAACCCTTTGAGCTCTAGGGTGAATTTCCCCAAAATGTCACATTGGCACCAGTATTTTATAAACAAAAGATTCAACTTTTAATATACACGAGAAAATGCATTAATCTATTTTCAAATAAATTTGGTTAAATATTCCAGTGCCAATGTGGCATTTTAAGATTAAGATTAAGTGGAAAGAAATTCACCCATCAGAGATCAAAGGGTTAAATTCATGGAACTATTAATAAACAGGGACTGACATATCATTAAAACAGTGAAGCTTCAACTGTAACCACTTTTGCAGGGTTTGATTACTGGCGGGGAAACTTCCACCAGTAAATTTAAATAGAAATTTTTTTTCTTATTTAAATGTCTTAGTAATGCAAAAGTTCGATCATAAATGATGACAGAAACGGAATATCCATTTTTACTGGTGGAAATTTATTTTGGCGGTAGTCAGATTCTGCGTTCCCGCCATAATTTGGCAACTTAGACAACCACCTGTCAGTGAAAAATATTATAATTTATCGGCACACTGACACCAGTAAAAGCAAAGAGAAAATTTTACCATGTTTGTGAGAAAATATTTCCATGAGTAAGGCTGTTAAATAAGACGAAATTTTCTGTTCAAATTTACTGCTGGGACGTTTGCTCCGGTGGTATTATGAAACTGTTGATTCGATTAAAAAAAAAAGAAGCCGCCATCTTGCGATAAACTCCTCAGTTACTTCAATCGCAACTGGTAGACAATATACTATATGTCTCCTCCTCTTAATTCATAACTCCATTGTTAAATCTTAGCGCATAAAAATCAAGGAAGCATTAATAGTATCTTTCGAAAGGAAAATTAGTTTCAAAGTTTCTGGTAGTGCGTACAGCGAAGTATGCCATTCTATATCTATGATATAATGATATGTAAAGGGATCAGCTAAAAATAAATTGCTTAAGTTATAGATATGGAGATATGGAAACAAAAATCTTGATGAGTTTCCAGAAAAACAGAAGGTTAGAAAGATCATAAAATAAAACTTGAAGGGCGGTCTTATAAATGGCCCTTTTTCAAAAAAGGAAAAATGTCTGTCTGTGAGTCTGTCTGTCTGTCTGTGAGTCTGTCTGTCCGTCTGTCTGTCTGCCTGTATGTGACACAAATTTTGTGGGCGCTCTATCTCAAGAACTAATGCACGGAATTTAATAAAAATTTATATTCAGGTAGTCCTGATATAGATTGGTGCTGATTAGTTTTTGGTGTAAATCGCCCTGCAGGTGGCGCTGCTATGTAGCATTTTGCAGAATTTTCGCAAAAGCTCTATCTCAAGAACTAATGCACGGATTTTTATAAAACTTCAGATTCCGTTAGTCCTGGACATGAAGGGATGATGTTTACGTTTTGGTGTAAATCGGCCAACAGGTGGCGCTGCTATGCTGCATTTTGCAGGATTTACACTATCTTCGCAGTAGCTCTATCTCAAGAACTAATGCACACATTTTCATCAAACTTCGGATTTAGTTAGTCCTTCATATGAAATGATGCTGACTACGTGTTGGTGTAAATAGCCCAATAGGTGGCGCTGCTGTGCTGCATTTTGAACTATTTCCTCAATAGCTCTATCTCAAGAACTAGTGCACGAATTTTCATGAAACTTCAGATTTAAGTATAACTTGATTAATATTGCTGCTGATTATGTGTTGTTGCAAATCGCTCAACGGGTGCCGCTTCTGTGCTGCATTTGTCATGATTTGCGCAATACCTCTATCTCAATAACTAGTGCACGAATTTTCTTCAAACTTCATATTCAGTTAAACGTTGACATAAGTTGGTGATAATTAGGTTCTGGTGTAAATAACCCAATAGGTGGCACTGCTATGCTGCATTTTGCTGGATTTACACGATTTCAGTGACGGTCATACCTCGAGAACTAATGCACGGCATTTCATATTTTTAGAATTCTCATGATGAACACAGATTGCCATTTAATTTGGCACTAAGATAGTGAATTTTGAAGTATTGACATGTATGAGATAGAAGAAAGTTTTGTGATGGCCACAAGATACTAGTTTTATAGAATGCCTTCACTCTGTTTACAATAACCTGTTTAGTAGATTTTAATAGTTGATAATTTCCCTCATTATTATAGGTTTCCCTTAGAATATCACCATACAATTTTTTGCATATTATAGCATAGTTAGTGTTTGCTTTATCCACATATGTAATGATAAAATTATCCTGTAGATTTTTTACGGATTTAATCAAATTTTTGTAAGAATCTCCCGAGACACCGTCAAAATCTTTATGGTGAAATCGTTTAAATTCTTTTAAAATATAGTATCTCCATTCCTCAAAAACACTTTTTGGTAAACCAGATCTATATATTAATTTTTGAATGAACACGTCTATATTATTTGACAAACGTTTTGTAGCTAAACCACTACTCATAACTCTCCTCAATCTGTATTTTGTACCATACCTCATGTAATTTCTGAGATTTGTATCTGCCACTATAGATAGATCTCCGGTAAGAATATGTCCGTAATTTGTGTTAACTTAGTCTTTATATTCAACTTTATTACAGTGACAAACACTGCTCTCGAAACAGTTCTGCAAATCTCGCGAATAACTGTTGTAATTAAATACAACTCTGCCTAATGGTTTATCGTATTTATAAGCTTTAACAATTTGTATGTTTTTATCTGGCAGGTATTCATTATACTTATTTAAAATGCCCTTAAATTTAGCACCTCTAAAATGGTGCTCCATGTAATCCAATACAAAATATATCTTATTCTCTATATTAACTTGATTGTTTTTCAACTCGAGATAACCTTTTAGATTCTGCTTACCTATTCTGAATCTCAGCAAATCAAACCCTATATCTATATTTCCCTTTCCAGTATGTTCATATAATTCTTTTAATAAGTCAGGTATTAACTTCTTTTTCACATTGAATATTATGTATTTTATTGTATTAACTATATTGCCCGAATTAATATTGACAATAGCACTTTTAATCTCCTTGCTACAATTTAGATAATTAACTTTGACTTTTTGTCTATTATGTACCTCATTCCCATTACTCAAATCGTGTTTAACCCTCCGTCTACCAGACGGGTCCATTGGACCCGACAGGTACATACAAAATATTCATTCAAACCAGAAATTTCTTTAAAATAAACTAAGTATATAAACCAGACAAAAATAAGGTAAATAAATAAGTTAAATAGTTTTAAATAAAAATTCTGGTGTAGAACGTTTTATTAAAACTTGAATAAAATTCCCGGTAGATCTAGGGTTAATTCTTCCATAGACTGACTCTTCGAATATTTTATTTCTAAAATTCTTCAAAACATTAATTTCATCAAACATAACATTTAAACATATGGGTACACTGTACCGTATTTAATCATCATATTCCTCTCGTATATTAATCTTTCAGCCTTGTTTGCAACTATCTGCAGTATCGATATTTCAATGTTTTCAATTCCATGTTTTGCGAAATGTACTATCTCAATCTCCTGTTCTTCCTTCGCACTCTTAATCTTTCTTATATCTGTTTTGTAGTTGTTAAATCTTTTATTAAAAAGACCAGAGGTTTGTCCTATGTATGACATGCTACAAATTTTACATTTTAATCTATACACACAATTAAATACCTTGCAAAAATTTAAACAATTTTCATCCAAGGTATTACAATTCTCATTCTCAGCTTGGATGCAAACTTTGCATCTTTTATCCTTGCATTTTCCAAATTTTAAATAATTGTTCCTACCATCTGTTCTCATATTTTTATTATAAAAATATCTAGTTTTATACTTTTTTTCTACCTTGCCATTCTTCACAACATTCTCTTTTACCTCTAAAATTTTACTGTTGTAAACATATCTAGTTTTATATCTAGTA
Source organism: Maratus speciosus (assembly GCA_963932465.1). NCBI lineage: Eukaryota > Metazoa > Arthropoda > Arachnida > Araneae > Salticidae > Maratus > Maratus speciosus. The sequence goes on along the minus strand of OZ010799.1, from coordinate 216,629,226 downwards.
CTACCGCTTTCAGTTGAAACCATATAATTACTATAAGAATTAAAATTACTTTTTTACTGTAGTTTTCATACGTTTTATAAATTAAATTATTAATAATAATAATTATTATTATTAAATATATATATACTACATATATATATATATATATATTTAAAAATGTCGAAATGCAAACGAGATATTAGATATATCCCTCCCCATAAGATTAGCATTAGCTCGTGAATGTCTTCGCTGGCAGGTAAAGGAGCCTTAAGGTGCCTATAACTCTAAAACGTCAATTTCGATTATAATTTCAATTTAAAAACTTATTGTGTTAGAAAAAAAGGGGGGTAAACTTTATTACCTGGAGCTTTTTAAGCATTTATATTTCTTATAAACTTAACAAGGTATGCAGAGCTTCCAAATGCTCCGCAAACTGAATACCAATAAATTTTAACAGAAAATTTTATGGTAGGTTTGTGCTATAATTAACTTTCAAAGGTGGTTTCGGGGCGGTTTGTAAAAAAAAACCTAAAAAGAAAATTTTACTAAAAAAATATTGGTATTCAGTTGGCGGACCATTTGGGAGCGCTGGCTATGTTGAAAATCGTTTTTTAAACCCCGATAGGCTATTTCTGTCTCCCAGCAAATAAAATGTCGTCTCCAAAAAATAACATTCCGTTGTATAAACCAACCGTAAAACAAAGCAGGTGTGTCATTGTACTGTTAAATACTCTGCTGCAATTTTTTAAATTTCAAAGAATCTCACATTTTCGATTTTTATACCGTCGTATTGGGAAAAAAAAGTACTTTTTAATGCAATTTGTTTGAAAACTGCATCTCCGTTTATTTTTGAGATATTAATTTTTTATTTATTTATTTATTTATTTATTTATTTTATTTTTTTTTTTTTTGTAATTTTTAGCGTCATTTGTTTAAGTTTGGCAACTCAAGTACTCCATTTCTGTAGAAAGTAAAAAAAAAAAAAATAGTTGGAAAATAGTAATTATATCTTTTTGTTGCCATTTTCCCGGAACTACTGAAAAAAAATGTAATTAAAATATGTGCTATTTTGAAAAAAATATATAAATAAATGAATGATTTTTGACAAACTTTAACATTAAATATCTCCTAAAATAATTCTTTGATTTAAAAACTGTCTACTTCAGCGTGTTTATCAAACATTTCTCTATAATACCACCAGTTTTCATATTTTGTATGCAGTAATTTTCTTAATATTAACGAAGAAAGACCTCAGGTCATAAAATTCATTGATAGTGGAGGTGACAGCGTTGGTTACTTTTTTTTTTTTTTTTTAGAAAAGAAAGATACGCTTTTTCATCGGGGATACATTTTCTCCGTCTAATTAACTCGACTTGATCATTTCCACCAGTTACTTTTTATTGCAAATTTTGCCTTATCTAATCGGAGCATTTTCCCGATTAAATCAGACGAAAATTTTTGTTTTGAAAAGCCGGCGGCAAAAGAATAAAAATTCTTAAAAGACTCTCGTCGCGAAGGAATTAAGTACGCAATTTTTGAAACTATTTTGATAAAACAATTACGCAGCGAGAGGGTTAAACAATTGTTTCACATTAATTAAATAAAATTATATGTTTGAAAAATAAATTTTAAAATCTTTATGGGGATCCGGGGCTAAAAATCCTTTAAAAAATGCAATATATATATACAGGGTGTTCCGTTAAAGGGGTCCAATATTAATAGGGGTAATAGAGGAGATCACACGGAGCATAAATCAGTATATAATGCCTGGCCGGATCTCAATAATTTTCAAGTTACAGCAAATAGAATGAAAAATCGGAAATTTGTAAAAAAACCCTCATTGCTAAACTATCGATAATGCTACATAAAAACGAAGCACATATTTAGAAAGAGCAGAAAAAATCCTACGAAATGACATAAGTTGTTTTAGAATATTGAGAATTAATGGCGAGTTACAAGCTCTGAAACAGTGAAAAAATACAAAATCAAATATTTAGCAAAATAGTTAATCGTTAATTCCAAAAATGCAACTCTACCTACATCAAGGAAAATGTTATAAAATTTGGTCCATTCCGAAAGCTTTCGAAGAAGCTGACAATAAACCATATCAGTTTAATTGTATGGGAGAAATCAAGCATTTCCCTAGTTACAAATCTGTACTGTTGCACGCTCGGAAAGGGCGAAACTCCGTCCATGACGATTGTAAACACCCCGTTTTAATATCTTTCAATTATACATTTCTGATCAACCTCTATCAATACCCTTTCATTATTCAGTCTGGTCAAGTGAATGACATATTGTGCAGCTCTCGCCTTGTCTTAAAGCAAACTCCGTGACTGCTGCGTTTCCTCTATGAACTTTCAGGATGATGAAGAAGAAGTACTTTTTATGCAAATTTTCTATGTGTATAGGAAGAAAAGTGTAATAAAACAGCAGTCATCACTGGGCGTTATGTTAAAGGGAGGCTGTTGTAAGTGGGATTGTAGTAAGTTGATGTATAATAATTATGCCGGAATACTCTAACGAAAAATATGCGGACATGCATCTGATGTACGGGCAAGCTCATGGAAATGCATGTCTAGCACAGCGCATGTACCGTGAGCAATTTCCAAGGAGACGTTGCCCAAGTTCGAAACTCTTCATAAAAATCGATAGACGGTTACGGGAGACTGGATCGTTTAATACAGCAAGCATTGATGCAGGGAAACCTCGACATGTACGAACACCTGCAATGGAAGAAGATGTACTGAATATTTTTAAAGATAACCCCTCCACGAGTACACGAGCTGCTGCGTCTGAAGTCGGTGTTTCTCACCAAAGTGTGTGGCGTGTTCTGCGTGCAGAAAACATGCACCCCTTTCATGTGCAGCGGGTACAACTGTTATCAGTAACAGATTGTGCTCAGCGGACAGAATTCGTACGCTGGTTGCTTAATGTAACAGAAAATAATCCACAATTTCTGGAAAATATTTTATTTACTGATGAAGCAACATTTACGAGAGAGGGCGTGGTAAACACGCACAATATGCACACATGGTCATATACAAATCCGCACACTGTTTTCCCGTCGAACGCACAACAAAAGTTCAGTGTGAACATATGGGCAGGTGTCCTCGGCGATTATCTCATAGGACCATATTTACTCCCAGATGTACTCAATGGCAGTACGTACGTGGTTTTCCTACAGGATATCTTACCGCAGTTACTGCAAAATGTGCCAGCAACATTGCGCCACAATATGTGGTTTATGCACGATGGCGCACCGGCACATTTTTTCATAGGTGTTCGCAATCACCTCAATTCAACATATCCTGGGAAATGGATTGGACGCAGTGGACCTGTTGCTTGGCCTGCACGCTCTCCAGACCTCAATCCGTTAGACTTTTTTGTTTGGGGACACCTTAAATCGCTGGTGTATGAAACGCCTGTGGATACACCGGAGGATTTACTAGCGCGAATCGTTGTCGCTGCAGGAGACATTCCCAACTCCGTCGGAGTTTTTCGGCGTGTTCGCCAATCTTTACGACGTCGCTGTCGGCTGTGCGATTCTGTTAATGGGCGCAACTTCGAACACCTATTATAATAATGTCCGTTCGTCTGCCTTCCGACATTGAACTGTGCAGCGCAGGCCAGAAGACTATGCTTCACATATGTCATAAAGTACGTGGAATGTAATTCTTTATTTGTCATTTTTCTTTTATTTTCAACACTTTTTGGCACAGTATTTTGTAAGTCACAGACTGTGGTGTACTCAAATTGTGAATTACAAAGTTTGTATGAATTAATTTAAAATTTAGTGTCTTTTTTAAATTTATAATTAATAAAATTATTATGCTATTTGTTATTATTATTTCCTATCATAAATTATGATGCACATATACATACAATAATTGTCCATGTAAAACATGTACTGAAACTTCTTGCATAGTTACAAATCGCAATATTTTTAATTATTTCCGAATTTTCACCACCAGTTTAATTTTAAAGAATTTAACTTAAGCTTTATATCAATAAAAGACCACTTTAAAAAGTAGACTATTATTGTAAAGTTATTTTGGTTCATACAACTCTTGAATAATTAAAAATGTTGCATCTCAGAAGAAGCATGATCGAAAATGTATAGTTGAGAGTAATTAAAAAGGCGGTGTTTCCAATCGTGATGGGCGGAGTTTAACCTTTGCTAGTGTCAAAGAAAGCGGAGTTGTAACTAAGAAAATGATTAATTTCTCTCACACAATTAAACCGATATGGTTCATTGTAAGCTTTTTTGAAAGTTTTCGGAATGGACCAAATTTTACTACATTTTCCTTGTTGTAGCTAGAGTTGTCTTTTTGAAATTAACGATTAACTATTTTGATGTATATTCGATTTCGTACTTTTTTCACTGTTTCAGGGCTTGTAACTCGTCAATAAATATTGCTATTTTAATACAATTGATGTCATTTTGTAGGTTTTTTTCTGCTCTTTCTAAATATGTGCTTCGTTTTTAGGTAGCATTATCGATAGTTTAGCAATGAGGGTTCTTTTACAATTTTCCGAATTTTCATTCTATTTGCTGTAACTTGAAAACTATTGAGATCCGACCAGGCTTTATATACTGATTTATGCTCCATGTGATCTCCTCTATTACCCCTATTAATATTGGACCCCTTTAACAGAACACCCTGTATATATATATATATATATATATAAACATATGTTACGGCCAAAACCCGAAATTGGCCAAAACCCGAATTGGCCGGCCAATTCGCGAACTGGCCAACAACGCTTTAAACTGACTGGCCAATTCCCGAAGTGGCCAGATGCGATCGGCCAGTTCGCGAAGTGGCCATACGCGATCGGCCAGTTCGCGAAATAAGTATATAGTAACCAATTTTTACTTTTTATCCCTTTCTAACATAGTTGACACTGTTGATGAATTCAATTTGTCTAGCAGTCTGCCTGTGCGTGCTCTAACTCGAATAAAGACTCGGATTGACTTGTAATTGTTATATTATTGAGGTTTATAAATTAATTTCGATATTGCAAGTGAAGTGTGTACCATTTTTGGTTAATTTGCAGCGGCATAATAAAGTATTTCGTTACAATATCATCAAGGAGACAAGTTTTTCCGGTGTATTTTAATGCTGTTACATTATCTCAATTATAATGAAATTGGTATGCATCATTAAGATGGACAACAAACAGTTATCTAAGTGTATGAAATTTATAGTAGCAATTATAGTTTGTTTACAGAGACATTTAAAAGTATTTCATTACATTGCAGTGAATGGTGAAAGATAATTTTTAGTACACTTAAACGATGTCAATCTACACTGCTCAAAACAATTAAAGGATATTGCAGTTTTAGGTGGATTTTGTGTCTGGTAAACTGTTTAGCTGATTGATACCTGGTCGACAGACATAGTAGGTTATATGAGAATAAATTACACATGTTTGGCAGAAAAAAATGCATTTTATTGCGCATTTGTGTACTAAAGGAAAAAAACACAATTTGTGCATATGAGAAAAAAAGAATAAGAAAAGGTGTTTTCTTCAAAGAAAATCATTTTCAGTAGGGGGTATGGTTTCCACGGGCGGCCAGCAACGTTGAACATCTTTGAGGCATGGACTCAATGAGGCTATTAATAACGAGTTGGGGTATTCTGCCCCACTCTTCCAGAAGAGCTCTTTCCAGTTCTTGGAGAGTTTGTGGGGGTTGTTGGCGGCCAGAAACTCGTTTTCCTAGAGCGTCCCAAACGTGCTCGATTGGATTCATGTCTGGAGAACACGCTGGCCATTCCATTCGAACGATTCCTTCCTCGAAAAGGAAATCCTCCACCAGGTTTGCACGATGTGGCCTGCAGTTATCGTCCATTAAAATGAAGTTATCTCCGATTGCTGCAGCTTAAGGGACTACAATAGGTCTGAGGATCTCATCCCTATATCGGCGACCAGTCAGAGCTCCATCTCGAATGATGTAGAGGTCAGTGCGCCCGTCAATGGAGATGCCACCATACACCAACACTCCTTCACCGCCAAATCTGACACTTTCGTGCACGAACGCAGGATTATTCCTACTGCCACGGTCCCTCCAGATGAAAATACGCCTATTATCCGGATGCACAGAAAAACGGGACTCGTCAGAAAACAGAATATTGCTCCATTCATTTCTCCTCCAGTTGACATGCTCGGTTGCCCAATCCCTGCGGTCGCGACGATGCCTTGATGTTAATCTAACACATACCATCGGTCGACGAGCATACAGACCTACAGCATGGAGCCGGTTTCGACAGTCTGAGTTGAAATCGTGGTGCCTGTAGAAGGGAAAAGGTGTTGTTGGAGAAGAGTGGCGTTCATGGTTCGGTGTCTCCGAGCTGTTAACGCTAAATACCGATCTTCATTGGGCGTTGTTGCCCGTCTACGACCTTGCCCTAGTCTTCGGCCTGCACATCCACTCTCCAAAAAACGGTTCCAGATAATGGAAATGACACTTTGTGACACTCCAATGGCTTGTGCTACTTCGGTTTGAGTTTGGCCCCCTTCTAACCTACCAACAATTCTCAAAGATTCTGAATCTGTCAAATGACTTCGCTGAGACATCGTACTCATCGAAACAAAGCAATCACTGAATGCCGATCATCCTTGTCTTCATTCTCTTTTATCCAGTTGAAAGTCAAATTTCATTCGCTGCCGCTGAAGCGACGTTTTTGACGTCGAACTCAAAATTTGCGTACTCCACAGTTTGAAAACCAGAAAAATTTGCATTTGTGATTCTCTTCTTCTATTTTCGGCAAAAAAAATTTCGTTTATATCTTTATTTTATATAAAACTTCAAATATCCTTTAATTGTTTTGAGCAGTGTATTTCAAACATAATAAAATTCACACGCCTCACACATGTTGGGAGCAATATGCTTTTTTGTAGAGTATTGATTAAGTAGTCATTATAGTTCGTTTATACGGACACCAAAAAAATCCCGATAAAGAATTATGATATATGTGAAAAAATCGCTTATAGGGTATTCTAATGATGTTACACTACTTTATACATAATGAAACAGTTATAAATTACTATTATATTCTACAACATGTTTTCTATAGATTATTGACTAAGTAGAATTTGTCGTTTATTTAAAGAGTCACTGGAATAATTTGCGTTATTGGTATGGCTATGAGCCATTACTGCTTGATGTGCGTTTTCAGCTGTGATAGGCTTTTAAAATTTAATTTATTTGTAGTGTATTACCAGGTTTGTAGATCATATGCAGGGCTGCATGAAAGCTAAAAGAATCACATTACCGGCTGTGGATATCTATTGCTGAACACTTCGTATATTGGCCAAGGCTTCCCGGCCAGTTCGCGAAATGGCCGGCCAAAACCCGTAATAAGCTGTTCATTTAATGTATTTCGGGTTTTGGCCAGGAATCTCGTCCAGTTCGCGAATTGGCCGGCCAATACTATTAAATATAAAGAGATTAATTCGGGTATTCGAAAGTAATAGAAGAATATTACTAGTTTCGGTTGCCACGTTTAAAATACAGTAGAACCCCGCTAATCCGAACTAATTGGTACCGGTGCGTGTTCGGATTACAAAAAATTCGAATTACCCGAAATTCTGATAAAAATAGAAAAGAAAAAGGTGTTTGCTAAAAGAAAATGTAAGTTATAAGTACGCAGTAATACAATAAACATCGTCTAAACCAGCATCCTAAGGCATGCTGAATAATCCGACAAGACTTTAAAAAAAAGTATTGCTTGTTTAATCACTCTTTATGTTTATAATAGTCTAATGGAACTTCAGAATAAAAAATTGCGTAACAACTCTCTACAAACGGTACAAAATCGCGAATCTATAAATAGCTCATTCACTACGTCAACAAGGACGGCGAAGAAAACATTTCTGTAGATGATTTCCGAAATCAAGCTGTTGAAAAGAAAAATAAATTTTTATGATCTGATCTTTTTGCATAAAAAAAAAATAATTTTATAGTGACTGGCAAAACAAACTGATGTTCGAGATTTTTTAAGGTGGCTTCTATGAGTAGGCCTACAGTGCATGTTTTTATTTTATATTCGTGTACATATGCTGTACTTTTACATTATTGAATTTTTTTTCTATTCAAGCTGTTTAAAGAATAAAAAGACATACTTTACTGCCATTGTTTGTTTAATTCTAACTTCAGATTTTCAGTTTTTTTCGGACTATTCGCGATTTTTGTTATCCGCGGTGCCCTTGCCACGCATATTTTTCCCCTTAGGAACATTCCTTAACCTACAAATTCTCTGAAGGGGGTCGAAAAATTGCTTCTTTTGTCCTTTGCTGTCCTCAGAAAGAGGGTCCCCCCCCTCTCTTGCGTTTGTTCAGTGTAGTCATATAGACATGTACTGTAATTTCGCGCCGTGGCTTAGCTAAATTTTTTTGAAACTGGAAATTTTATTGAAAAAAAAAGAAGACAAATAAGTGCTAAGCAGAAGCAAGTCACATTTTATCTACAATAAATTCTGATAGGAAATCGAATTATCTGAGGTGCGGCGGATATGCGCGGAATTATGTAGTAATTTCTATGTGTACTGCTATATATAACTTTTTACCAGTGTTGTAGAAAATGAAATTTTAAAAAGTTAAAAAAAACTTTTGAACACGCCATTTGTAATATGCTAAAATGTGCAGTACTACAATTACCAGTCCAAAGCCCGGAAAAAGTGCGAAGGGAAGTTACCTAAAAAACATTGACATAGCCGGATTTTTTTAAGTTGTCCAATTATTCGTATTTTTCATTAACCGGATCGACCTCGGTCCCTACAGGTCCGGACAATCGGCGTTCTACTGTACTTTTGTTCCTGCGCCTGCAAGGGGTAGTGGTACATAAAATATTTTGGAGCAGAGATAGCCTCAGTCATTTTGCCACCAATACTTTTGAAATCGGTTCGGTAGTTGCAGAGATTACCTCTTAGAAACACACAAACGTTTCTTCTTTATAATATAATAAGTATAAATACAGATTAGCTATAAAACTGTCTTGGTCCGTCTCTGTTTTACGCCACAGTGAACGGGAAATGCATATCCTCCCGGCGTATTTCAGCTAGCTGATTTGAGTGACACAACAGTGGTTCTAATGGAACCGGGCAGACGGCGTAACAAACAAATTGACATAATCGAGAATATTTGCCTCTTTCTGGGAATCTGAGGGTGAATTTTGCGGTTTGACACACTGTTGATTTTCGAAATTGGAAGGAAGAGTATTCAGCCTTTCTTAAATCTGAAATATGGGAATCGATTAAGGACAGAAAGAAAATTAATGTTTTATACTTCGTGCATCATGGCTTTTGTAATGTTCTTTTATCAGGAAAATAAATGCACGTTCAATGAAATACCTTGTTTTCATACAAATATTGAAAAATTTCTTGTCCAAATGTTTAAACTGTTTGGTTATCTTGAACAGGAGTTGAATACATTACATACAATTTGTTGGACACGTTTTATCATTTTATTATAACCAGGGCTGGCAGCGTTCCTAAAATTTTCGCACTTTGCTACCAGTATTTTAAATAAGAATTCTTCGTGGTAGATTTCTTTAACATCTGTAATATAATTATACAATAAAGATTATCGTTTTAAAATAGTGGTAGGAAAGTGCGAAAATTTTAGGAACGCTGCGAGCCCTGTATAACATTAACCATAAAAACTACCGAAAATTTTACTAAAGTTTTATGAAATTAATCAAAACTAGAATTTTTATTTAAAAAATTAGCTTACTTATTTAACTTATTGTGTGGTTTAACTGTTTCGTTTTGACACGCCTGATAAGCGGAGAGTTAATCGTGTTGATATTTAACTTTCAAAAAATTAACTTATTTTATTATTAGAATAAATAGAGTCGAACGAATATATGGAAACATAAGTATGCGACTATACACAAGGTTTCACTTACTACGGTATCTATATGTAGGGTTAGCTGGAGTAACCGGGCCCACGAGGTAACTGAGCCATAGGCTATTTTATAAAAAACCGTTTTTAAGTTTTAGCTTTTGTGAACAATGCACCTTAATCTCTATATCCTAAAACAATGTGTGTCAACTCAATCATAACTCTCTCTTTACTGTGATAAGTTGTTGAAAATTTACGTTTCTTTTTATAAAAACAACGTCAATTTGGTTTTTTAAATTTCAACTTTTATTAAAAATATTTTTTTTAAGATTATGCATATAACTATATTAATATTATTGGGTATCTATACATATTTGCTTCATATTTCAAATGTAAGCCCGGTGTCCCAGTTCTCCCATAAATTTTTCTAGAATGACGTAACTGGGACATGTATCAGGGGTAACTGGACCATGTTGGATCCAGTTACCCCAATAGTTATAAATAATTTTTTGAGTTTCTCTTACTACAGGAAATAAATTTCTCCATTGTTTTTTGCTCACAATAAAGAATATTATAGAATACCTTATTAAAATTACGTAATAAAATTTAAAAAAAAAGCATATTGGGTGGTATCAAACCAAATTTCTTATCCCCTTGAAGGACGGTGATGCCGTAGTATGGCATCACATAATTTTAATTCCTAGTTGCCACATTGGCACCGGAATTTTATAATGAAAATTTCACCTTTATTAAGTACGCGAAAATACACTTTTACTTGTTTGCAAATAAATTCTTTTGTAAATGCTGGTGTCATTAAATTATTCCAACATTTTACGAATACAAGTACCTTGCTCCTGAAAGCGAGATAGCCAAACCTTGAAATTGTACGATACAGATGAAGTACTTAAGTGCTTACGTAGCCATTTGCTCATATATTTACCTTGTTATTTTTTCCCTTAAAATACCCATGTAACTTTTATACTTATTATCTATACTAAAGTAGATAGGTGCTTACTTAATTTTTATGTTTCTCTCTATTCTAAAAAAAAGTAACTACCGCTGTCACCGCCGCCGCCGCCGCCGCCGCCGGTTTTGAATTTTTTGTGACCGGAGGTCTTTCTTCGTTAATATTAAGAATAATAATGCATACAAAAATATGAAAATCGGTAGTATTATACAGAAATGTTTGATAAACACGCTGATGCAGACAGTTTTCAGATCGAAGAATTATTTTAAGAGATATTTAATGCTAAAGTTGGACAAAATCGTTCCACTAAAAAAGTTTTATAGGAGCAAAAACTGTTCATAGGAATTTAATCATTTTTAGATCATTTTATGCGTTAGAATTTGCCGGAGTGCAGATTGCATTAATTTTTTTATTTTGACTAATTTTTTGAGGTTTTATTTCTATTTTAAATTCAGATTTTCAGCATTTCTAGAGATATTTTTAACAGATTTTAGAAAGTGATATTAATTTAAACTGTTGCCAACTGTATAAACAGCGGAAGCAATAATGTTTGCTTCAAAAAAAAAAATATATATATTTATACGTGTAAATAAATTAAAAATTTATTTACACGTGACTATTATAAACAGAAAAAAACCTTTGGAATTAGAATTAAATAATTATGTACAAAAAGCAGGAACTTATTAAAAATTATGTCATAAAAACTATAATTACACGTGAATTTTAAGAGAGAAAGGAATTTGTAAAGCAATAAATTTATTAACATGCGTTAGAAGTCTTAAATAGAAGAAATTACGTCATATTTACGTCACATTACAGTTATTACATAAAATGAACACAAAATAATATTGCAAAACGGTTTAAATTTAGAAATTGCGCTAGACATTTATTTGATATTTTAAGAGGATACTTTTCAACTATTTTTGTTAAGAAACGCAAATAATATTTAATTTCTAACACAAGTATTTTCACGTGAATATTAAAAAGAGAAAGAATAGTTTGGTCAAAATTACGTCAGATTAAAAACGATTAATTTAAAATGTCTCGTTTAAAAGAACTTTCTTTTCACTTTGTTAAAAAATACCAGGAGACAAAGACTCTGTTTACTTAATTCCTTTTATATTAGCTTATTTTGAAATGTTGTTACACGTGTCTACGTCATCAAGTTATTTTTATTTCGACGTTTTATTTGTATTTTTATTAATGTTGTACTAATTTATTTGTTTTTTCGTTATTTAAAATAAAAATTATGTCAATTTGTATAATTTGGCGAGTAGTTTGGCGATTTATATAATTTGGCGAAATGGGTCGACGGGATAATCAAGGAGTACCACAACGGATTTGGCGTTAAAATTCCCCAATCAAAGAGAAATGAATAGAAATACGCTTATAGAGAGATCGCCAGTGTTTTTTAAATTATAATTCAATCTTTCGAAATCTTTTTAAAGCCTATCAAATTAGCGTGCATTTACAGTCTACGGTGTCTGGACGGGGGTTGGCGAGCGTAGCTCGTAGGGGGCCGAGCCCCCTAGTTGATATAAATAAATCTAATTTTTTCAATTTTAGTGCTTTTTTTAGACACATTGACAGCAAAAGTTTACCTTACAACGCTCATTAGTTGATATAATTCACATGATCTGCCTGGTTTAAAAAAATTTTAAAGTTGTTTACACTTTTTCAAACAGGACCTGATATCCCATACGAAAAAAAAAAAAAAAACGCGTGTGGAACATAGACCCTCCTGGTCCATTTTTATGGGGCAACTGCACTCATGAGGAAAGAAAGAGGAAATATGCATATTTTTATTTTTTAATATTAAAATGTAATTTTCAGCATTTCTATCTGATACAGAGTATCTAACTGAACACATTTACAAAAGTTCAGACTTTAATTCAAATGAACATTAGTTTTTTGAAGTTGAATTGCTAGAATCTCCAGAGTCACACTGTAAAATTATGGCCCAGTTGCCGCACGTAACCTTATATGTATATCGTATATGAATTTTATAAATTTATAAAAGAAAACCTACCGTAATTTGCGGCATATAATCCGCGGGTCAAACAATTGTGTTTGAATTCAGAAATTTTATTTAGTAATCGACGCAAAATATTTACCGCGATCTAAAAAGTTAAATTTTATTTAAAAAAATTTCTGGGTCGAAAAATGATAGTTTGATCCTCGGATTAGATACCGGAAATTACCGTAATAAGCACAAGATGAGGGTGAATTTTGTGGTTTTACACACTGTCTAAAAAACATTCTAAAAATACGATTTTTGTGTTACTGAAGGGTCTGGAAACATGAAATTTGGAATGGCAGTTACTTATAAGATATAAAAGATATCTAAGCACATTTATTAAAAATTTCGAAATTTAAAAAGGGTGAAAATGCGCAAAAAGCGTTCTAAATGGTGATTTTTACGTAATCTCAGGAAGTACCAAATTAAAAAAAATGGTGTCAAAATGATGACAGCCCTTTCTCCAACATAGCTTAATTTTACGTCGGTTCCACTAACCCAAAGGAACAAAAGACGTTCTAAAGTGCAGGAACAAAAGACTTTCTAAAAATAAGATTTTTGTGTTACTGAAAGGCTTGAAAACATGAAATTCGGCATGGTAGTTACTTATTACATGTAAATGATCCCTAAGAACCTTTCCGAAAACAATCGAAATAAAAAAGGAGTTAAAATGCGCGAAAAACGTTCTAAGAAACGTTCTAAATTGCGATTTCGACGCAATATCAGGAACTCCGAAACAGTTTAAAAAATAATGGTGTGAAAATTATTGTGACAGCACTTGCTCCAAGATACGCTATTTTTTTATGTCTGTGAAACTACCCCTAAGGGGGGTACAGGTGTAAAAAACCTTCTACAAATGCGATTTGATTTTTGTAATTCTGAAGCACCTAGAAACATGAAATTTGGTGTGGTAGTTACTTATTAGATATAAATGTTCTCTAAGAACATTTCCTGAAAAAATCTCGAAATTTAAAAGGGGTGAAAATGAGCGAAAAGCGTTCTAAAAAACGTTCTAAATGGCGATTTGTACGCAATCTCAGGAAGTATCGAACCGATTTAAAAAATAATGATGTGAAAATGATGATGACAGCGCTTGCTCTAAGATAGGCTATATCGTATGTCTGTACTACCCCAAAGGGGGTGCAGAATGAAAGAACGCTCTAACAATGCGATTTTTGTGTTACTGAATGGAATTGAAACATGAAATTTGGCATGGTAGTTACTTATTAGATATAAATCATCTCAAAGAACATGTCTTAAAAAATTCAAAATTTAAAAGGGGTGAAAAGCGTTCTATAAAATTATCTAATGACGATTTCTACGCAATCAAACCGATATCACAAATAACTGAATCAAAATAATGGTGTTAGATCCTTTTTCAACATAGGCTATATCTTATGCCCATGCTACTACCACAAAAGGGTTGCAGGAGCAAAGAACGTTCTAACAATGCGATTTTTGTGCTACTGAACTGCCTAGAAACATGAAATTCGTTATGGTAGTTACTTATAAGATATAAATGGTCTCTAAGAACATTTCTTAAAAAATTCGAAATTTAAAAGGGGTGAAAATGAGCAAAAAGCGTTCTGAATTGCAATTTCTACAAAATCTCAGAAATATCAAACCGATTTCAAACGTAATGTTTGCAAATTGATGGTGACAGTCCCTGCTCTAACATAGGCAATATTTTATGTTGTTGTCACTAACACCTAGGGAGGTGTTGGGGGAGGGGATTGCAGGAGCAAAAAATCTTCCAAATCGGGCTTTTTGTGATATTGAGGGATCTAATATTTTGAAATTTGGCATGTTAATTACTTAAAAGATGCAACTGCTTTCTAAGAACAATCGAAAGAAAATTCCAAAATTAAAAGGATGAAGAGAACGAAAAGCGTTCTACAAACATCCTAAATTACGATTTTTATGCAATCTTATGAAATACCAAACCGATTTTAAAAATAATGGTTGAAAATAGGTAGTGATAAACCTGCTCAAACATAAGCTATGTCTGTGCCACTGCAATCAGAGGGTTGCAGGAGCAAAAAACTTTCTAAATTGTGATTTCTGTGATACTGAAGAAGCTAGAAACTTCAAAAAGGGCACGGTAGTTATAAAATATAAATGCCCTCTAAAAACCGCCGAAAATAAATTCGAAATTTTAAAGGAGTGAAGCGAAAGGTGCTATTATAAGCTTTTTTATGTTTGCCAGCATAATATGCTATGCAGCCAGTTGAGGTAGCAAACAGCATGACATACTATATGCCAGTAAGATGTGATAATTTGCTACACAAATCTCTACCAGTAATAGTGAGATATGTGCTACAATGAACAATTGTGTGCTTGTTAATGCTTACCAGCATCAAATGTTTATTTATTAATTTTTTTTATTTACTCGAAAAGTATAAATATGACTAAGTTTTTGAAATTAGAACAAAGAGAAATTTTAATTAAAAATTAAATTTTCAAATCCTGGGAGAGACAATAGTTCTCTTTCACCTCTGACCCCCTAACAGAAAAATCTGATTTCCTCTTTTATTTTAAGCTAAGGGAAAATATTAAATTTCAATTTGTTTTTTAAAATCGGAAAAAAATTAGTTAAATTTTAAAATCGCGGTAGACTTAATGGATCACCCGAGCCCTCTTTCTTTAACGGAATATTCAGGAATTTGCGTTATGGAGGTTTTACTGTATATTGCAATTTTGCAAGATGTAAAATATAACTTATATTTTTTAATTAACTTCTATGGGGGGTGAGGTTAAATTCTGTGAGGGATTTAACTTCTATGAGAGTTTTCTAGGGGTTTAATTTAAGAAATATGTTCATAACAATGGAATTGAAAATATGTACAATTGATTCCCTTCCCTTTCCACCAATAAGCACTAAAATTTTAGAATTTTAACCCCCACATGAAATTGATAAATTCTATACTAAATACACTTCAAAATTGTTTATTTCTCAGCAATAAATAATTCAGACTATATTCAAATTATTCGTTAAGCAAAGAAAATTCCAGTAATGAATTATATTAATCAATCTATATTCTAATTATCCATTAACCAAACGAAAACCCTAATAATAAATTAACCTTATTAATTGAAACTTGGAGGATAACAGCATCGATAAATTCACCCTCTGTCTTATAAAAATATCAACACACAGCAGAATCAGCTTCATCACACATTACCCGAATTTAAAATCATTTACAAACAAAACCCCGGTAACCAGGTATGTACAGCATTCAGTTCTTAAACCGCAGGTAGCGAGTTCTGTCCTCCTCGGAGGGGGGAAAAAGACATAAATTTCCGCTACTAAAAATTGTAGGTACTTCAGAAATTCTCCAAAGATGGCACCACCAGCATCTTTTTTTCACTTTTTTATGCACAATTCAAGAAAGTTATGCTTGAAAAGTAATGCTAGAACAGCAAAAATTAAAAGAAATTGATGCTAGAAAAAGAATGCCAGCATAGCAAAAATCAAAAGCAAGTGATTCTAGAACAGCACAAATTAAAATCAAGGGATGGTAGAAATGTAATGCTAGAATAGCAACAAAAAGTATCTGTTGCTGTGAATTACTGCTAGAATAGAAGAAATTACAAGAAAGTGGTGGTCTTGATTGCTGCTAGGCCAGCAACATATTCATACAACACAAGCTGGATTATGGATGTTGGCCAAGCAGTAAAGTGGGTCATTACACACCATGATTTTCTGGTAATTCTGGTGGATCCAGCAAATGTGTTACGGCAGTTTAAGCTATTTTACTTGCTGGAATACAGCGTTTAATGCTTGCCTAGCAAACAAATATGTGCATGAATTTCGGCCTGGGATTGGATATCTTGTGAACTGATGACATGACATTATGTATATTTTTCTTCTTCAATTCCCTCATATTTTTCGTTTTTAATTTTTTTGTGGTAAGAGTTGGTCCTATTAAAAACTTGTCAATATAAAAGTTGTAGGTAATGTTAAAATAATAAGTTTAAGTGAATTTTATATTTTATGAATTGACGAAGTTATGAATTCTTTTCGCCCTAAAACCCTATTTTTTCTCGTCCCTTGAGCCCATTTTTAATTTTATCAAAAATCTGTGACACATAAATTTTTGGTTCTTTTCCTAGAAGTAATAATAAATTTAAACTGATTTGATATCTATTATAACTAAGAAGTTATGGGATTTTTTCGGTTTTCAGAAAACCCCTCCCTATTTCCACACGCGTTGTCCGATTTCGCCCATTAACGAACTTGGCCGAGATTTTCTACCCCTTTTGAATTTATGTATCAGTTTGGAACATATTTGTGGCCAATTATGGAAGTTATCGTGTCCATAAAAAGTGATATATATATATATATATATATAGTACATAAAGTCGGCTCTCGTTAATTCGAAATCGGATAAATCGAATTATCGCTTAATTCGAACTAAACATGAAGTCCCAAAATTTTCAATGGCAGAATAACGTTAAAACTTTTCCTTTATTCGAACTCATTTTCTCTTGACTTCGTTTAATTCGAACTAATGAGAATTACATTTTTCATTTTTCCTTACTTTCTCACGGACTTCAGATCCTTGAATTAACTTTCTTTCTGTCATTTTTGTCAGAATTGTTCTGAACTAGTATAATAATTCCATGCATTTGAAATCCGCTTTCTTAGTGCGCCCTGTCTGTCCATCAATGACACATCCGCCCCTTCTTTCAATGTGCTTTTTCTAATCCCTTCTGTAGCATTTGACCCAGTGACATTCCAAGAAATTCACTGAGTGGACATCTGTTAAAGATAGGGGAAACCTGTTTTATCACTACATTCTACTTTCACTCTGGGGATCGAATTTTTCAGTCAATGGTTTTACTTACTGCTAAATTTTTTTTGAGAAAGTAAAAGGTCTTGTTTCTTTAAAATATGGCTCCACGTGGAAGTTATAAATCGTTAACTCTAGAAGCCAAAGTGGAAATTATTAAAAAGGTAGGATGTGGCCAATCTAAGACAGAAATTGCTGCAGAATATGGAATAAAAAAGATTACGCTGTCTACTTACTTGAAAAATAAAGAATTCATCCTGAAATCATGGGAAAAGGAAAGATTTGCTAAAGGACGAAAACGTATGAGAACAGCAGCCCATGAGGATTTAAAGGGAGCTTTACTGTTATGGACAAAAGATGCATTGGCAAGAAATGTACCTTTGAGTGGACCTATATTGGCAGCTAAAGCGAAAAATCTTGCACTACTCATGGGTATTAAAAATTTCAGTTGCAGAGAAGGATGGCTGACACGTTTTAAGCAGCGAAATAACATCGTACACAAAACTGTGTGAAAGTGGTGCTGTAGACCTCGCTGCTTGCAATGAATTCTGCGAAAAGCTACCCGAACTTATTTCTACTTATACAATGAAAGACGTGTTTAATGCCGATGAAACAGGGTTGTTTTATAAACTTCTTCCTAATAAGACTTTAACATTTAAAGGGGAAACGTGCACAAGTGATAAACTTAGAAAAGACAGGATAACTGTGATGGTAGGTGCCAATATGGATGGAAGTGAGAAGTTAAAATAGTTAGTTATTGGTAAATCAACTAATCCACGTTGCTTCAAAGGAGTTAAAACACTACTTTTGATTATGTGGCAAATGCCAAAGCCTGGATGACGCGTGAGATCTGCATCAGTTGGTTAAAAGAACTGGATAAAAAATTTTCTCGTGAAAACAGAAAAATTCTGTTGCTGCTAGATAATGTGCAGAGTCATTGTAAACTACCAACACTGAGCTCTATAAAGATTGAATATTTACCCCCTAATACTACAGCACAATTGCAACCGATGGACCAAGGAATAATTCAAAATTTAAAAACTCATTATCGTAAAAGGATTCTAGAACAAATTTTATTTTCGATTGACCTTAAAGAAAGCTACGACATAACATTACTCACGGCCATCAACGATTTATATGCGGCGTGGGACGCCGTACAACCTGAAACAATAGAAAAATGCTTTCGACATGCCGGATTTATCCATCCATCTAAAAAGAGTGGTTATAATGCAAATGACGAAAACGACAGACCTTTTGAAGAAATAGAATTTCCAAACTTTTCAGAAAAGTTCCAATGCGATATTCGCAGTTCGCAGATATGCGAGTTCGCAGAGTATGTAGCAGCCGACAATAGTTTAGAAGTAACTGGACCCTTAACTGTGGAAGAAATTGTTGAAACAATTCACGAAAAATGCAATGAGGAGATGGAATCGGATTCTGGTGATTCTGCTACTATGTCCCAAGTGCTTTCCTTACCCACAGAAAAGTTAATTGCACAATCAATTGAGTGTTTGCGTACATTTATCCTGATGCAGCCGTCATCAGACAAAGAACTTAACTGTTTGTTACAAATAGAAAAACTGGCTAAAAAGTAAAAAATGAATAGGACTAAGCAAACAACAATTGATAATTTTTTTCATAGAGATGATAAATAAGTGTAAATAATTTCTTAAATGTTCATCTAATTTCAGGTAAGAAAATTATAGTACAATTAAAATGTAATTTTATATGCCGTTGTTCTATAGTGTATTATTAATTTTTATGTTTTATTTATATTATTTTAATATTATTAATTATTTTACGTATTTATATCTTTTAATTTAATATTAAGTCATTCTAACGATAACATCCGAAATTAAAAAAAAATTACTATAACATTAATTCCTTTGTAATAGTACCCCTTTAATCATGTTTTCTCTCATACTTTCCATAATTCGAACTCTGGATAATTCGAACATTTCTTGTGGTCCCGACGAGTTCGAATTAACGAGAGCCGACTGTATAAAGTTTGGAACTGCGGTGGTTTTGTGTACTAGGGGTCATAATCGCGTGGATCTTCAGAAATTCCAACATAGAGGAGAATGTAATAGATAGTATTTCTTACGAAATCTACATAAAACGGGCCATAATTCTACAGGATTCTATAATACTTTTTCTATATTTTTTTTTTCATAGAAATCTACAAGAAATTATAGTAAGGGTAAAAGCTAGCATGGTACGCCATGTCTCCCTCATTCCTATTGATATGTTGCTTGATAACGCGGTGGTATGCTTTCAGCATATTGTTGACCGACAAGATAGGCACATAGAGCACACATAGTATGCGCCCGAGATATGCTCGGGTATGCTTTTTTCCGCTAATTAATGCTATTTGTTTATCCCTACCAGTTATTTTTTAGCGAGAACTTTGTCTAATTCAATCAGGACATTTTACACGATTACGATAGTAAAAAAATTCTGCTTTAAAGAACCGGTGTTTAAAGATTAAAAATTCTGTAAAAGATGCTCATCGCGAAGAATTACTTACGCAACGAGAGCGTTAACCATTTCGGTGGCAAAGCACATCTAATGATAAAATGTTAAAGTGATTGAATGACACCGGGATTTATGAACAAATTTGTATGAAACTAAGTAGAAGCTTTTCTTCGCGTACATTATATTAAGGAAAATTTAATTCCCAAATTCCGGTGACAATGTGGCATTTGAAAATTAAAATTAAGTGGTATCTATAATATACCGGTTCCCTTCAAGTTGTTAAAGAAAACAGCATTTTTAATTCCATAGTTTGTAGAGCGGGAGCCGACAGCACAGACAACCACCTCATCCAGTTGGAGGCTGAAATTCCAGAATAGAATAAAACTCGATTTCCATTTTAAAACGCAATCGATCTGCTAAGTTATATCTTGGTGGAAAACATCTAAAAACCCGATTTTAGCGGTCGATTCGTAGGTTTACCATTGCGTTTTCCTGCACCCAAAGGTATGAAAACATGGCGAACTGGGAGCAGGAAAACACAATGGTAAACCTATAACACACCAGTCAACCGGTAAAATCGGGTTTTTAAGTGTTTTCCACCAAGATACTACTTGGCAAACCGGTTGCGCTTTAATATGGGAATCAAGTTTAGCCAATTCTGAAATTTCAGCCTCCAACTTCATGAGGTTCGTACGCCTACTGGAATTTTGCATACCAGAATTTTTTTCTTTTTCTATAAAAAGATACTGGTAGTTTTTCTGGAGAAATAACAGTATCCGTACGATCCATGTGTCTATGCTGCCGGATCCCGGTCTATTGTGTTTTATTGTTAAAAATCTGTTTTTAGAAAAATTTATTTTAAAGTAGAAATTAAATAAATTTTGTGATAGTAAAACATTTTAAGTAACCTTAATCGTATGAAGTGTGTAGCTCGTCATTTTACTATTTGGACGCGAAACACTCAAGACTCACCATTTTACCGGAAGGGGTTTATAAGAAAGTAAGTTAACCCCTTGAAGGGAAGCGGTATATCACCACTTAATTTAAATTCCCAAATGCCACATTGGCACCGGAATTTAAGAATTAAATTTTCCTTAATATAATGTACGCGAAAGAAATAACGTATTAATATATTAATAGAGAGAAAATCATCTCTATCAACTTATTTTCTTATTAAAGATGTTATAAATGAGCAAAAAGCGTGTGTTTTTGATGATATCAAGGTTGGGTTGGGTTGATTTTTGACGGCCGATTATCTTCACGAGGGATATAGGCCCGGGGGGAGTGTCCTCCGTGGGGGTCTTTCTAAGGGAACCTAATCCGTATTTACGCATGGAAAATCCACGGCTCGAAGAAAACCACGAAAACTCCGAACGATTAGGCCGACGGGCGCGATTGGGATCGAACCCAGCACCCCCCGTCTACCAGCTTCGAGAGCAGAACCTCTCGGCCACTGGTGGGGCTGATGATATCAAGGATCTTCCTGCGCCTGAGGCAGACACAGTCGATACTGAGCTACAACTAGACATTCCAACATACAAAACGCATTTGCCTTCAGAAAATCTCCGACTAAACTGACTTTCTTAGTAAAATCACCACACAATTAAACTAGACTGAAGGCGGTCAGTGTTAACTTACTTTCTTATTAATCACTTCCGGCAACATGTCGAGTCTTGAGTGTTTCGCGCCAAAATGGTAAAATGACGAGTTACATTCGTCATACGATTAATATTACTTAACCCCTTAACACCAGAGCGCCCGGAAGAAGTCATTCGACTCCGATCATATGATTAAATGTCAACTGGAGCCAGAAATTCTTTCATAAAATAAATTAAACCACGCAGATTTATGTTAAATAAATCAGTCAAATAATTTTAAAAACAAATTCTGGTGTCAAATATTTTTATGAAATTTGAGCAAAATTTCCGGGCGTTCCAGTGTTAATTCTCGGTCTTGTGATATTTACGGGCTGTGTTTTTTATTCAGATTGTTTGATTCCCACCAGTTTTATAAAATAGTGTAATTGGCTTTATTATGGTATCATTTTACGTGTCATTAAGTAAGGTGAATATTTCTTTTTCAAAAAAGTGGTGCCACGGAAAACAGCAATTTAATTCCGTAACTTATGTATTACTTTTTAAAATCTACCTTTATACAAACTTAAAGTAGAAATTAAATAATTTTTGTGGTAGTAAAACATATTAACTCCTTAACGGGCGCATTAAATTAACAGTTTAAGATTTAAAATTTCTTATTGGCAAATTCTGGCAGGTTATAAAACTGGTGGGAATCAAACAATCTGAATAAAAGACACAGCCCGTGAATATCATGGGACCGAGAATTAAGAGGTTAAGGGGAGTACACAGGAAAATAAGCTAAAGATGTTAATTTGCTAAAGAGATATTTTAAAATTATGAAAGCCTCACACACACATAGGTTTAACATTTGAAGTCAGTGTTGCCAATGGGCTACTTTTTTTAAATTCAGATTTCTTGATTGGCACCACTTTACTGAAATGGGAAAATTCACTTTGCTTCTGCCTTAATATATCATTAAATAAGGCACTTTATATCATTTCAAAAAAGTGGTGCCAATCAAGAATCTGATTTTAAAAAAAGTAGCCCATCTGGCAACACTGATCCCACCACTGGTTAAGCAACATTAATCGTATAACGAATGTAACTCGTCATTTTACCATTTTTGGCGCGAAACACTCAAGACTCGACATGTTGCCGGAAGGGGTTAGTAAGAAATTAAGTTAACGCTGATCGCCTTCAGTCAAATTATGTGGTGATTTTACTAAGGAAGTCAGTTTACGCGGAGATTTTCTGGAGGCAAATGCGTTTTGTATGCTGAAATGTTTAGTTGTAGCTCAGTATCGACTGTGTCTGCCTTAGGCGCAGGAAGATCCTTGATATCATCAAAACCACGCACTTTTTGCTTATTTATCTCATCTTTAATAAGAAAATAAGTTTATATAGACCATTTTCAGTCTATAAATGTATTAATACGTTATTTTCTTCGCGTACATTTTATTGGGGAAAATTTAATTCTTAACCCTAGAACTACCGAAAATTTTACTCAAGTTTTATAAAAACATTTTACACCAGAATTTTTACTTAAAACTATTTAATTTGTTTATTTAACTTATTATTGTCTGATTTATAAATTTAGTTTGTTTTGAAGAAATTTCTGGTTTTAATAAATATTTTGAATGTACATGTCGGGTCCATTGGACCCTTCTGGTAGACAGAGGGTTAAATTCCTGTGCCAATGTGGCATTTGGGAATTAAAATTAAGCGATAATATACCGGTGTTCTTTAAGGGGTTAAAGAAAACAGCATTTTTAATTCTGTAACCTGTGTATTATTTTTAAAAAGTAGAAATTAAATAAATTTTGTGGTAGTAAAACATTTTAACCCCTTATCGGTCACATTAAATTAGCGGTTTAAAAAATCAAATTGCTTATGGGCACCACTTTTTTGAAAAAGAAATATTCACCTTATTTAATGACAAGTAAAATGATACCATAATAAAGCTAATTATACTATTTTATAAAACTGGTGGGAATCAAACAATCTGAATAAAAGACACAACCCGTGAATATCACAGGAGCGAGTATTAACACTAGGAAATTTTACTCAAATTTCGTCAAACTATTTGGCACTAGAATTTGTATTTAAAATTATTTGACTGATTTATTTAACGTAAATATGCGTGATTTAAATTTAACTTATTTTATGAAAGAATTTCTGGTTCCAGTTGACATTTAATCATATGGCCGGAGTCGAATCGACTCCTTCCGGGTTTTCTAGTGTTAATGGGTTAAGTAACATTAATCGCATGACGAATGTAACTCGTCATTTTACCATTTTGGCGAGAAACACTCAAGACTCGACATGTTGCCGGAAGGGGTTAGTAAGAAAGTAAGTTAACACTGATCGCCTTCAGTCTAATCATGTGGTGATTTTACTAAGGAAGTCAGTTTAGTCGGATAATTTCTGAAGGCAAATGCGTTTTGTATGCTGAAATGTTTAGTTGTATCTGAGTATGGGCTGTGTCTGCCTCAGGGGCAGGAAGATCCTTGATATCATCAAAACCACGCGCTTTTTGCTCATTTATCAAATCTTTAATAAGAAAATAAGTTGATATAGACCATTTTCGGTCTATTAATGTATTAATACGTTATTTTGAGGATTCGAGATAGAAGAAATGACAGTGCGAGCATCTGACAGCTTGATGGATTACCTCTGAATTCAACTCAGTGGGCATGACTTCTTATCTGCCAACACAATTACTTTTATCTGATGTGCAACCATTTTTTGAATCGATTTTCAATTCGGACGTGCATTGATACGGTTGACGGCATACAAAGACAATTAGAGAAGCGGGACTAGTGAATGTAAAACATGACGAAATGTTATTAAAGCGGGATCATGAATTTCAGGGGTTTTGTTCGGTTCTAGTATCTATTTATTGCTTTCTTTTTCTTTTTCTTTTTTTTTTTTTTTTTTCATTTTTGGAATGATCGCAAGTGATGCAGTTCAGGATATGAATTTATCTTTCGGATTTAAAGATTTGATTTGCTTTTAATCTAGGTAAAATATCTATTGCGTAACAGTTTTTTAAATGAGACATTTCCCGATTCCCCGTTGAATGTTACCGAATTTGTATTTCTTAGATTGTCGGTATTTGATTATTTTTAACACGTGAACAGGTTTACAATGTTATCAAACTTAAGGATATGCGAATAATTATACGGCGATTATAATATGGATTATACCGTAATGAATCCAAAACGATTTTGTACATTTTACTTTTACTTCTTTCTCTTCAAATGATGTGATGCACAACGAAATATGACACTATCTTTTGAATCTAGAAACATAATTGCTTTAGATCTGATAGGAATATTTATTGTGTATCATTCTTTTGGAATGAGATAATCTTCGATCGATTATAGGGTTTTATGAAATGGATAAAAAGAAATCACCTGCCTTTTGGGATTTCCACAAGAACAGAAGTTGGAAAATAATAATAAATGAAATTACTTTGACAACGATGAGTTGGTTTAAGGTGAATGACTACGTTCAGAGGTACTTTTTTTTAAGCAATTTTTTAACGATTGTTGTTTTCCTATCTCAGATGCCGGTGAAGTGGTTAAAATTGATAAAAAATAATAAATCAAACTATGAAATTAAGGAAACCGAGAAAGCCCTATCTCCGCCATGTTAAATTCACCAACTTTATGTACCCTTTTCTCAGAAATGGTGAAAGATGGGGGTATAGATTTTTTGTAGTAGTTAAAATAACATGATTTGCCTATTTTAACAGACCCTTTTCTTTCTGAAACTCAAAATTAATTATTTATTGAAAGTCATTTTTAAATTGGCATTTTTGGTAAGATTTCACTGCCTAAAATAAATAATTCTCAACAAATCATTAAATCAATGAGTTAAAGTATACAATATAACCGTAATATATATATATATTACGGTTATTATATATTTTGTTTAATATATATATTAAATAAAAATCTGAGTTCTTAAGTTTAATAGATATTGAAAAAAAGGAACATAAACATGAAAAATCCAAATTTTGAGAAAAAGTCAATTAAAGATTTAAATGGCCATTAAGCTGTGGAGTACTCTTAGAAAGAATGAATAATTTCAACACTTATTTTTTTTATATATGAACATGTGTGACACATCGTTGAAAAGATAAAATTTTAAACTATTTAACGACATAAAACAGTAAAAATCGAATTTTTGGTTGAATTTTGCTTTCCCGGTCCTCTTAAGGGGTCTAAGGACACTTAACTCCTTGAGGGGCGATGGGATATATTATATCCCACCTAATTAATTGTAATACAGTTTCGCACCAAAACTTTTAATTAAATTTTACAAATTAAGCTTTGGTGGGGAAAAAAAGGCCAAAAATATTGCTTTTCCTTTTTTTGAAGTAATTTTTTTTAAATTCCGGATTGAATTCAACATTACGCAAACACACCTGCTTGCCCCTCAAAGTGTTAAATTTGGATAATATATAAAAAAGCACCTTTTTCAACATTTAATCTCTTAAAATGTACATGATTTTAAAATACAATTTTCAATGATGAGAAATGAAAGATAAAAGTACGTTCTTTCATTTCATATATTTAAAAATTTACAAGATTCAGAATTAGTATTTATTGGGGGTTTCAAACTGCCAGACATTTTTCAAACAGAAAATTGGTATGGCAGCTTACGCGCAGGATTACAAAATTAATTTTCCAACTGGAATAAAAGTTTTGGTGCCTAACCATACTTCAAATTACAGTAATTGCCCTGAATTTAAGTAAGTTTGTATTTAAAGCCTTTTTCTATATTTATAACACAAAATTGTGTTTACCTAATACTAAATTGTGAAAATTTCAACAATATAATCACCTAAAGATTTTTTTTTTTTTTTTTTTTTTTTTTTTTTTTTTTTTTTTTTTTACAATAAAAAGTAAATTTTAGGTTCATTATGCTCCAAAAATATCATTCTGAGAAATATTACTTCAAAGTTTTATAAATGCCGCTTCAGCTAACGAACGAATTTAATTTTAAAAGCCATAAGTTCTGTTCCAATGAGAATTTCATTAAAACAATTACATCAAAATATTCAGTAAAGATAGGAGTGTAACATGTTAAAAAATTAATTATTTGAAAACTTTAAAGCTTTAAGAATCTTAATACCCCTTAAATTTGAAAATTAATATAAAGATTAATTATTAATTTTATGTCTTTTAGAAAATTTAGCCATTTCAAGTAAATTTTAATTAATTCTGATAAAAACGCTAACTTATAAAAACCTCAAATGTAACCCAACTTTCTTTTAAGAAGGATTTTTTAAAACTATTTTTTAAGTTCTTGAAAAATGATAAATCAGACTATGAAATTTTACTAAATATTAAGTATTAATTTCATGCCTTTTGGAAAATGTAGTCATTTCAAGTAAATTTTAATGAATTTTGATAAAAACATTAATAATTTAAAAACCCTCAAATGTGCTCTACCTTTTTTTAACCCTTTAAGATCCGATGTATTTGTGAACAAAATTTGTCATGCCTGTAGAAAGTAAAACATGGATTGCAACCGCTATCTGTTGAAAAAAAATGATACTTTATTCTATAAGCAAACCATAACTATCGTTCAATTCGATTTTTTATTACATGCGATTCAGAAACAAAAATTTAAATGAATGTCTGAACCGCACGATCGTGCGGGTTGGGTCTTAAAGGGTTAAAGAAGCAATTTTTTAAAATTATTTTTAAAGTTGTTAAAAAATCCGAACTATGAAATTTCTCTAAAGATTGATTATTAATTTCAGGCCTTTTTAAAAATGCAGCCATTTATAGTAAATTTTAATGAATTTTGATATAAAAGTTAATTACCTATAAAAACATCAAATGTGACTCTACTTTTTTAGGAAGCAACTTTTTTGTTTTAAATTTGCAATTAAAATAACAAATAAAACTATGAATTTTAGCTATAGATTAAATATTAACTTCAAGCCTTTTCTTTAAATGTAGTAATTTCAAGTAAATCTTATTGAATTTTCATAAAAACGTTAATAACGCATAAAAAACCTCGAATGTGACTCCCTCAATTTCCTTCATAGGGTTCGTACGGGTGCTGGAATTTCAGGACCCGAAAATTTTTCGATAGCAGTATTTTCTTATCAATAATCTCTCCTGAAATAAGGCGAAAATTCGTGCGTTTGATCTTGACTTATTTTTCTATAAGGATAAGGAAATACTGATATTTTGCCTTGAAAATAACGATACCCGTACGAACCCTGTTTATAAACAAGGTAGGGTCAGGAAGGGTAATTATGACCACTGCCATATTGGAAAAAACTGTGTATGGTAAAATTTTGTTTCAAGCTTAGATATTAACCTCATAATGTATATTTCATTTTAGATATTCTTTATTACTAATCTGAAGCCTTTTTGAGATCCAAATAACAACTTGAAACTAAGTATATCAAAATTTTTGATAAACGAATTTGTCACTTAGGAGTTCAAAGTGGTTTCAATTATCCCAAACAAATGTGTACAGGCTTTTTTAAAGATGTATAAAGAGAAAATATAGTGGTCATAATTTCCCCACTAGTGGTCTTAATTACCCCAAACTTTTGTGATTGTGAGTTTTTGATAGAGTAATCCTTTTAATTCCATAATTATAACTTTAAAAAAAAAAAACAGCTATGACAATTAAAACTTTTATAAGGTGTTCTTAAAGGGGCAAAGCTACTTCCTATGTACTAAAAAGATCACTCTTCCAAATAGAAAAGAGTAAAAAAAAAAAAAAAAAAAAATCCCTGCCGGCTCGGGCCTACAGGCGGAGGTAGATTTCGAAGTTAAGTACTAAATTCACCAACAAAACTTAAATCAAGATTAAAGATAAACCCAGTTCCTTCGCTAAGAATGAGCTCTAGGGAGCTAAACATTTTGTGAAAATTTTAATATACACACACGCATGTATATGGAATAGGTTTAAAAATGGCTAAATCAAATTCAGAGAACCTCAAAGTGTTAAAATATGTTAATATTTCCATACTCGGGTTTTTATCATGTTTTAATACGTTTCTTCAAACTCAATGACGTTACATATTCACCTGCTGTGGTCCATTATGTTTTCAATATGACGCAATATTTTGTTGTTGTTTTTTAATTCGTCAAACTATTTATTTCATTTTGAATTTTCATGCAGAAATCTTGCTCTAGAAAACTTATGACGTAATATTCAATTTGTTTTCAATTCGTCAAACTATTTATTTCATTTTGAATTTTCATGCAGAAATCTTGCTCGAGAAAACTTATGACGTAATATTCAATTTGTTTTGAATTCGTCAAACTGCTTATCTAATTTAATTTTTCACGTGAAAACACTGCATTAGAAAAGCAATTGTTGTGGGGAGAATTTTTTTGCTTTTTTTTTAATTGTTGGCAACAGCTATAACGAAAAAAAATCCCTGCCGGCTCGGGCCTACAGGCGGAGGTAGATTTCGATGTTAAGTACTAAATTCTCCAACAAAACTTAAATCAAGATTAGAGATAAAACCCAGTTTCTTCACAAAGAGCGAGCTGTAGGGAGCTAAACTTTTTGTGAAAATTGTAATATACACGAATACACACACACATATATGTGGAATAGGTTTAAAAAATGGCTGCAAAAAATTCAGAGAACCTTAAAGTGTTAAAATATGTTAATATTTCCATAGTCGGGTTTTTATCATGTTTTAATACGTTTCTTCAAACTTACATGGCGTTACATATTCACCTGCTGAGGTCCATTATATTTCCAATATGACGCAATATACATATTTTTTTTAATTCGTCAAACTATTTATTTTGAGTTTTCATGCTGAAATATTGCTCTAGGAAACTTATGACGTAATATTCAATTTGTTTTCAATTTGTCAAACTATTTAATTTTACACGTGAAAATTTTGCAAGAGAAAAGTAATTGTTGTGGTGAGAATTTTATTATTATTATTTTTTTCTAATTGTTGGCAACTGCTATAATGAAAAACTTTTATTTTAGGTAGATTTCGTAAGAAATACTACCTATTGCAGTCGTTACCATGGTGCGACTTTTGAAAAATTCCTTCATAACTTTTCATTATAGGACCCCAGGAACCCAAAACCACCCCCACCTAAAAAGTTTATATATATATATATATATATATATATATATGTATGTATGTATGTACTAAATTTTGTCCGCACGATAAAAGTCGCAATTATGCACGAATCATCTTCAAACTCGCCAACAACTTTGAGATGGCTAATATCTCGGCGGGGATTGAAAATGGGCGAAATCGGCCCAAGAGGGTGGAAATGGGGAGGGTTCAAAATTTTGAATACTGTCTTAACATGATTCTGATAAAACCAGCTCTTACACAACAATGGCAGGAAAAAAATAAAAGTTTTTCGTTATAGCTGTTGCCAACAATTAAAAAAAAAACAAATAATAAAATTCTCACCACAACAATTACTTTTCTTTTGCAAAATTTTCACGTGTAAAATTAAATAGTTTGACAAATAGAAAACAAATTGAATATTACGTCATAAGTTTCCTAGAGCAAGATTTCAGCATGAAAACTCAAAATAAATAGTTTGACGAATTAAAAAAATATGTATATTGCGTCATATTGGTAATATAATGGACCTCAACAGGTGAATATGTAACGCCATGTAAGTTTGAAGAAACGTATTAAAACATGATAAAAACCCGACTATGGAAATATTAGCATATTTTAACACTTTAAGATTATCTGAATTTTTTGTAGCCATTTTTTAAGCCTATTCCATATATATGTGTGTGTGTATTCGTGTATATTACAATTTTCACAAAAAGTTTAGCTCCCTACAGCTCGCTCTTTGTGAAGAAACTGGGTTTTATCTCTAATCTTGATTTAAGTTTTGTTGGAGAATTTAGTACTTAACATCGAAATCTACCTCCGCCTGTAGGCCCGAGCCGGCAGGGATTTTTTTTTCATGCCATTGTTGTGTAAGAGCTGGTTTTATCAGAATCATGTTAAGACAGTATTCAAAATTTTGAACCCTCCCCATTTCCACCCTCTTGGGCCGATTTCGCCCATTTTCAATCCCCGCCGAGATATTAGCCATCTCAAAGTTGTTGGCGAGTTTGAAGATGATTCGTGCATAATTGCGACTTTTATCGTGCGGACAAAATTTAGTACATACATACATACATATATATATATATATATATATATATATAAACTTTTTAGGTGGGGGTGGTTTTGGGTTCCTGGGGTCCTATAATGAAAAGTTATGAAGGAATTTTTCAAAAGTCGCACCATGGTAACGACTGCAATAGGTAGTATTTCTTACGAAATCTACCTAATATTTATTTTTTCCTGCCATTGTTGTGTAAAAGCTGGTTTTATCAGAATCATGTTAAGACGGTATTCAAAATTTTAAACCTTCCCCATTCCCATTCCCTTGGACCGATTTTGCTCATTTTCAATCCCCGCCGAGAAATTAGCTATCTTAAAGTTGTTGGCGAGTTTGAAGACGTTCCGTGCATAATTACGACTTTTATCGTGCGGACAAAATTTAGTACATACATACATACATACATATATATATGTAAACTTTTTAGGTGGGGGTGGTTTTGGGTTCCTGGGGTCATGTAATGAAAAGTTATGAAGGAATTTTTCAAAAGTCGCACCATGGTAACGACTGCAATAGGTAGTATTTCTTACGAAATCTACCTAACAATGTTGAAAATATACAAAGTGGTCATAATTACCTCTCCTGACCCTAAAGACAAATTCTTCGAAATCAACTAAAGCCGATGCGAAATTTTGAAATAAAAAAAATACAGGTGATTGTACTCTCTGACGTGTTATTTCCTCCAAAATTTTTGAAAGTTTTAAATTAAAAAAATCTACAAAGCAGGGGCAAACTTCCACCAGGATTTCTTAATAATAGTAATCATCGCTTATATGAATGCAGAATTCCTTTCATAAATAAAGCGAAAATTATTATTTGTAAAAAGCAGTGGAAATTTGCTTTTGCGGTACTCAAATTCCTTCTTTTGGGGTCGTACGCGTTCTGAAATTTCAAGATCAGGAAATTCTTCGGTGCCAGTATTTTCTTATGGAAAATCTCTTCTTAAATAACACAAAATTTAGCGCGTTTAACTTTTCACTGCACCGCGTGCCATATCTGGCACATACCTAAAAACATTACGTTATTAATTATGTGCCATGACTTTAGCGGGCATGATCGCTACCTCTTATCAGGAACAATGCGAAGTATGGAATAATACTTATTTTGCCCATGTTAAATGTGTACACTAGACAACCAATTAGAATTTGTTCTTCGGAAACAAAAGAAATTTCGATCAGGCTATTAACGGTAATATTTGCTTTAATTATTTTTACTGAATATTTCAAAATATTAATATAAAACAAGATGCAGAGTGTTAGACAGATAAAATTGATTAATTTAAGTCCATTTACATGCAAAATATTGCAATATAATATTTTAAAGCCGTAATTTTGTATGTATGGCAGACACCATAAAACATCAAATTTTAGCTGAAAATTTAAAATTAATTTTTTTTTTTTTTTACCATTTTTCCCATTATCAGGCCGATATATAGGTGTCAAATAATTTTTTTCGTAAGTATAGAAAAATTTGTGCAGTGAAGGATTAATCTAGATTTATTTTTCTAAAAAAAAAAAAAAAAAAAAAAAAAAAAAAAAAAAAAAAATACTCATATTTTTCCTGAAAAATGTACGATCCTGTTTCTATATCGTACAATAATTGAAAACAACATTTCATGTGAGATATCTAAGGAATTTCTTAAAATTTTTTAAAGAATATTTCAAGTTTAATTAATACATATCTTAACGTGATTTATCTCAAAAAGAGGTTTTTCAGAATTGTAGTAAATATGGAATTACTTGATATTTTTCAATAAAATTTTTAGATGTTATATATTATATCATTATCTTAAGACTGACCCTAAATAGCAAATTTACAAAAACCCATGTTTATAGTTCCACATTAAATAAATAAATAAATAAATATATATATATATATATATATGCATAGCTAAATTCTGAATAAACATTATTCAATACATCCATATTTTTTTTAAATAAATTTTGCTAAAATATATACATATTTAGGTTCAGCGAAGATACAGGTATGATGTATAATCTGTGAAGATTGCGCGTAAAAGTATTCAATGACACAAAAGAAATAATGCCCGAAATTTTAAAAAAGCACATTTTCAACATTTTGAAATAAACAACTAGTGTCAATTACTATACAAATATTGTATCCATTACACACGGTTTCTAGCCATAACTAGTGTACTTAAAAGAATTTTTGTGTCCGGTTAGTTTTAAAAATGGGCAGAAAATATTGCTCTTTCATATGCATGTTCTTTTTAGGGTTTCGTACTTAAAAAGTAAAAACGGAACCATTATAAGATCTCTCCTGTGTCTGTCTTTCACAGCCGTTTTACTCGTAAACAATGGAACTTGGAACTTTCAAATTGGGGAAGTAATAAAGACCATTGACCCACATATTTACAGATTATTAAACATTTACAAATATTTTTAGGAAAAATGTAGAGGGGCTAATTAAGTTACGTGAAAAAGTAAATCTCTTTTATATATATATATATATATATATATATATATATATATCGTGTGAAAGCGTTCATAACGCTGAACTCAAAAAAACATTTCTTTTAATTTTAGGTATTATATTTTCAGAGATATCGTCAAAAATGTAGTGCAAAACTATGCCCCCCCCCCCCCCCATCTATTCCCGAATCTATATCTTCTACTTTCTTTCGAAGCGCGCTTAGCAAAATGCCAAGTTTAGACTTCCCTTATTTTGTAAAAACAATTTGGAATCGCCCTGCATCTTGGTCCCATTAACCCATTAACACTAGAACCTCCGGCAAAAACGTATACCTATAACAGCCAAAGCGGTCATTTTGACCGATGTGGATTACCATGCTCAACTATTGTTTACTTGCCATTTTTTACTCTTAGCATCGTTTATTACTATTATTACCATCATTGTCCATATAATAATATATATTTCATAATTTTTATTATATTATTTTATATTTTATTATGTTATAATTATATTATACTAGGGGGCTCTGCCCCCTGCAAGCTACGCTCGCCACCCCCGTTGAGACACCACAGAATCTAAAAACACGCTAATCTGATGGGTTTAAAAAATATAAGAGAAGATTGAATGATACTGAAAAAAGCTGTGCAGATCTCCCTGTAAATGGGTTTCCATTCAATTCCCTTTGATTGCAAAAATGTAAGGGCGAATCAGTTGCTGTCAAGACATCCAATGGCTATTTTCGTTTTTGATTAAAGAGGATCAGTTAAACATTTGAAAAGTAGCTAAAATAAAATGAATTAAGTATACAGAGTCTTTGTCTCCCGGTATTTTAAAACAATCTGTATAACAATAGCCTAAGTCATGTGACTATCATCAATAGTTCCGGGCGGACCACTTCGCTTTTTATACTCTAGGTGCATTTTGGTACTTTAATATTAGCTTTGCACAGGTGATAAGTCGCCAAATATTATTCTATCGCCATCATTTCATCTATATTATAATAGTTCAAGTCATCAACTGTCATAAACAAATACGGTCTGATCCCTTCGCCTTTCATATGAAAGTTTGGCACAGATGTCATATACGATATTGGAACGATATTTTTCCGACGCCAATTTGGGGAACGCATGAACAGCATAAACAAGAACATCCGGCTTACCATATCAAGCAAAATAACAATACTTTGGCACCAGTTAAGCACCCGTTGCGTATATGACATTGGCGTCAGAAAAAAAATCGCGTCAATATGGGGCAGTATATAACATCTGCGCCGAAAGTTTTCCATTTTGATTAAAAAATCAAAAGTTTTTTTCGAATAAAACTATATAAAAGTTGTCATGGTTGCAAAGAATTCTTAGTACTGTTACGCTAGCTGGGTGCAAGTATCGCCAATAGCTTTTTTTTCAACTTGCCAGTTAGCATTTTTTTTTATTTTTCGAGTGGTAAATTAAAACATTGATTTGAAGTTGAAATTAAATGTCATGGTTTCTTGTATTATTGGGAAGAGTTCCATATTGTGTGCTGGTTGGCGTAATTGTCGAAGGAATTCAAGATGGCGCCAAAAAGCCATTTTTTCATCTTATAAAATTTTTCAGGATGGCGGAAAAACATGGTCTTTAATATTTGTAAACATATATATATATATATTTAATAAATGTTATATATGTCACTTGTTAAAAAAATACGATGTTTATACAGATAGTTTTATATATATTACGTATAGAGATATACCTTATACATACATAATATATATACACATATAAATAAATATTATGTATTTATATATAATTTTATGTATTTATTAAATTTATTATACATGTCAAATTAAAACAAAAGTTACATATTTTCCGAAAAATATACGCTAAATGCAAAAAACTACGCGAAAAACTTTCGAATAAAGTCTATTCCAGAAAAAAGCAACCCCAAAGGCTGAAGATCGCAACCACATCGATTCATTTAATGCCAAAAAAAGCTCTCCCCCGCCCCCCCCCCCAAAAAAACCAGCACACAATATGGAACTCTTACCGCATTATTTAACATTTGGCCAGATGTCATATATGCACCGCAGGTTTGGCGTGATTTTTTTGTAACTAAAATTTGGTGATAACCTTGTTTTCGACTACCAGTTACATATGCATTTTTGGTATTACTTAGTTATCTCGTCGACCAAAAATCTATCGCCAAACTATAAGATTAAATGTCAATAATGGTTGATCGTAAATGTCACATTCACTTGACTTTAAGTGAGTTACACATGTTTACGTCATCAAGTGATTTTTATTTCGACGTTTTATTTGTATATTTATTAATGTTATACTAATTTATTTGTTTTTTCGTTATTTAAAATAAAAATTATGTCAATTTGTATAATTTTGCGAAATTGGTCGACGGAATAACTAAGTAGTACCGTATTTTTTAATTATTTTCTATTTTTTTTTTTAAAGAAATAACAAAATAAATAATTTATAAATTTTAAAAAAGAAATAAAAGTATTATTATATCTATTATTAAATAAACAACAATAGCCGTATTACCATGTCAATCAAAATAATGCCATTTTGGCGCCAATCAGAATCTTTCGATTTGGTGAAAGATTGTTCAAGTAAATTGAATTATGAATAAAAGTAGCATGATTCATTTCTTAGCATATTTTTAAGGGAGGCCAAACTGGTCGCCAAATGAGTTTAAAATAATAACCTTTTCTTATTAAAAAATATATATATATACTATATCTGTTCTGATTAAAATTTGAGTTGCCATCATTAGAATAATGTATTTAAAATTAGAAAAAAAATAATATTTCAAAAATTAATTCGAATTAAAAAATTCTAATACCAGTTTTGAGATCTGCAGATCAATACGGATTTTTGGTGTTAATTTCATCGCAAAGTATTCCATATTTTAGGAGAAATCGCCTTGAAACATAATTAGTTGTTTAATCAGTCGCTTCAAAGAATCGTTTCATAAAATCGTTACATAAATTCGTTTCATTAGGATTTTATATATATAAGGTAGATTGATATATATATATATATATATATATATATATATTATTTATATTTTTTATTTTAAGAATATTTTTAAAGTAAAAAATACTTTTCGTGAGAAATCGAAATTGCTAAAAATAAGATTAAACTTGGTGAAAATAAACATTCATATTTATCCCCTGAGCAATACAATATTCAGGGTGGCGAATGGTCAGGGAAAAACACAGACAAAAAAAAAAAAAAAGGAGGAAACTACCAGTATTTTCTTCTAGAAAATACTGCCAAAAATATAAAGGGATTAATGATAGCGGATTTCTCTTTAATAAAATATTGGTATATAACACCTTTTTTGACTGTGTTTTTCAGAATTGATGCCCATTAGATCTAGAAAATTATAAAACACTTGCAGAGGTCATCGTCTAGAACAGGAGTGTCAAACTGTGGCCCGCCGGATACAACTAAAATTTTACAGTTATCTTTGCTTTATCTAATCGTCGAATTGCTACGATTCAACTTGTCGACTATTTCTTTAAAATTTTAGTGGTATCCGGCGGGCCACAGTTTGACACCCCTGGTCTAGAACTAGCTTTTGTAGGATACTTCCCTGCCATTTGGTCGAGCAGGTCGACGCCAAATTTTGTAGAATTATAGAACTTTACAGTTTCTGGTAAGTGTTTATCACCAGTTTCAGATGTAACTGATAGATGTCGGGAACTTAGAATTAAAATATATTTATTTTTTTCCCTTGATAAACTCAACGTAATATCATCTTTGGCAAGAATTTGGTTACTGTACAAAGACATATTTTCAGATTTTGTAGCCTGTGGAATTTTGTTTTTCGTCCGAGATTGACTATGCCAACAATGCTTGTTTTTAATGACTTCTGCTTTTCTGCAAGAGGCAGTGAAGTAAAAAAGTTATCTGTGGTAATGTTGTAACCTTTGTTGAAGTATTATTGTATGAAATATGGACTGTTGCGACAGCTACTAGATAAAATGTGCATTAAATTTGACGGCGGTCATTTTGACCGTTTCGGCGGTTCTAGGTATACTGGTACAATACTTCACAAATTTTGGCTGACTGGAAAATTTATCACTGGCAAATCATAACTTTTGGAATTATAGGAAAAGACACGGAAACTGAAAGTTATACTCTAAATATAAAAACAAATTGGTAGGGAATGAAAGTTTCGAAACGGTCAAAATGACCGCCTTGGCGGTTCTAGTGTTAACCGCCAAAACTATAAACAGGGTTCGTACGGGTATCATTATTGCCAAGGCCAAGTATCAGAATTATTTTATAGAAAAATAAATCTAGTTTTAACGGACAAATTTCGACTAATTTAAGGAGAGAGATTTCCCACAAGAAAAAACTGGTATCGAAGAATTCCTTAGACAAGAAATTCAACGACCCGTACGAACTCTGTTTTGAGTTTTTCAGCTTTTTAGAAGAACGTCGTTTGCCACCACAAATTACGAAAGATAATTTTCGCTTTGTCTGATCTTAAAATTTTCTGTCCTTAAGTAAGGCCAATTTTTTTATTGAAAAATAGTGGTGGGTATGTAAATAATTTAAATATGTGGATTTTTTTTTTACTGTTGCGTCAATGCAACACCAGCGGGTAATGTGTTAAAATAAAAGTCTAAGCAACCTACCTGTGACATATAACTTGTGCCAAATGTCCTGAAGGGCTTAGCTCTTTTTGAGAAAATAATTCCATTGCTAAAATATTAAAATGATTGACTGCCACCAGAATGTAGGAAAAAAACGTCGGTATTATGGAAAAAACTTCGAAATATCTGTAAGAAAAATGTCTAAAGAGAAGGTGGTGACGGATCCTGCTACTCAATATGGGCATGTGTATTTCCAGCCGCGTTTGAAAAAACCCTTCGTTTCCTTTTTTGATCCCAGAATTTTCTTAGAAAAGTTAAAATAAAAAATTGTTAGGAATGAATATAACGATTTTCAATAGGCGGATGAGCATCTTTAAAAAGGGACTTTTTTGGAAATAAGTGATATTAGGGAAAACGGCAGTGTTGCCAGATTGGGGAATTTGTCCCCATTTTGGGGAATTTTGAACCTCTAGGGGAATTTTTGGGGGACTATCAATATTTTTGGGGGAAAACTTGGGGATTTTTTTTTTCTATTTTACGTAAAATTTACTTTTAGTCATCTTGCAAAACTGCATCTGTTTCGAACTCGATTTTGATTTGAAAAATGAAAATACAATACAGAAATCGGAAATATCGATCATTATTTTCTTGGATGTGCATGTGTTTATTGTTTACTACATTACTAATGTAATGATAAGCCAACATTATTCATTGGCAATACTTTTAAAAACCAGCATAAAAACATTTGTCGTTGCAAAATTCTCTTCATCTAGCTACCGAATATGCATGGAAAATTCTGCTGTTTGAGTTTGAACGTTTATTTTTTGTAAATGGGGAAATCTTTCAGAAAAAGGCTTGATTTGGGGAAAATTTTTGAGCTTAAAGCAGTTAAATATTTTTTAAAGTGGGGAAATTGGAAATTGAAAAATTATTTTTTTGAGTAAAAACAGAGTTGGGGACTTTTTCGGAAAAAAATCACTGATTTGGGGAAATTTTCAGAAATATTGGGGAAATTGACTTTCGACTATCTGGCAACACTGGAAAACGGATCGAGTAGAAACCCTGTCTGGTATATAGAGCATCCAAAAAGGATTTCTGATGTAATCCCTGTCGCAGGATGCCTTAAATGGCGACAGGAGCGTAGCTACAAATATTTTTTCGGGGGGGGGGGAGAATTAAAAAATTTCCCAACTTATGATTAAAAAATTTCCCAACTTGTAACAAATTACTCTATTTTCCAACTAAAATGATATGTGCAATGTGTGTTTAATGATACTTATACGTAAAAAAAAAAAAAAAAAATTATGTCCAAAGGAAATTACTGAAACTAAAAACAACTGTATTAATTGGTTCACTTGACGAAAGCTTTTATCTTCTTCTGTACGTGTCATAATCGTACTTCATAATAAAATAGCCTCATGCTATTTTGAGATTTTTGAGAAAGGAACAAATTTTTGGAGGAAATAGATTAGACAGACACTGTTGATGGACAAACTAGAGAAATTCAGATCTGGTAGATGTATGATATTTTCGTAGCACAGAAAAACACAATGACAAATTGAGTCTGGCTACTTTTTGTATTTCTTTTAAAAAGTTAGCTATTTTACTGTCACAGAACTCAGAAAGGTAGTCAGCAAAACAATAAAAAACTTTTTATTTTTAAGAAGAAGTATTTCAAAAATCTAGAATTTCTCAATTCTAAGCTCAAATTTCCCAAGTTCACCTATATTGGAGAGGGAGGCTACACCCCCCCCCCCCATAACCCCCCATCGCGACGCCTATGAATGGCGATAACTAGTAGCTATGCGACCAATATAAAAGCTAACCGCATCCTACTACAGACTACATTTCTCAAATTATTACATTTTTATTTTATCGATAACTTTTGGATAAGTCAGTATATTAGTGGTTTGAAAAATGTGTGATCTTTTTCAAGTTAAGCAAACAAAATAGTAATAATTTGCACCGGAAAAATGATACAACTTTTTGCTATATGAAAATTGAAAATTGCATCTGGATCAGAGCTGAATGTAAAGAGGCCTGCTTCAAAAACTTTTTGAAAAATTGTGAAATCAGAACAGCTCACAAAGTGTTCACTGTAATTTTCGTAGATCTACATCAAAGATGTCTATTTAAATTTCACATCTCGCATCACTAACGTAACACTTTGAAAACCGTTATATAATATTATATCTTAAGAGGCTGTTATGAACATGACAGCATTGTTGAATAGCACTCGTGAGATTATAAGTTCCAATCACAATTTTAAATATGATATACTCCACCTATCTCGTGAATTGAAAGTACAATCTTTTAATATAAAAAATATATAATTGGTTTTTCTGTGCGAAATTACCTCCCAGGTTGCTTTTAAAATATTTATCAAAAAGGGAAAACTGTTTTAAAGGGTTCACTGTACTTTAATAAGACCTACATCAAAGAGAACAAATTTATTTCATTTCAAAATTCACGACTATTTATTTTTACTACTAGTCAAGGAATATTATGAAAACCGCTAAATATTATTTACATCGCAGAAGGTAGGTCTAAGCACGTTCATACATTCGAATTACACCCATGGAATTTAAATTCCCAATTACACTTGCAACGAATATAGTTGCTGGTTGGAAATTGAACACACATATTTATTACGCAAATGATATACTGCGTAAAGGGCTTACACGATTTCATTCAGTTGAAGTTGGTTTTAAATTTCAACATTAAAAACGGTAAGTTGAGAAAATTCACGCTTTTACAAAAGATGCGTGGTTGGAAACATTTTTTGTTTTTATTTCTACTGTATACAGGATGCCAGTTTTACCACAATTTTTAATGCAATTTCTTGCCTTTTTTTAATCCCTTAACACTAGAAAGACAGGAATTTTTACTCAAGTTTTATAAAAAATATCTAATACCAGACTTTTTATTTAAAACTGTTGAATTTATTTAATTAGCCCTTTCTTTCTTTGTGTCTTTTTAACTCATTTTATAAAGAAATTTATGGTTCGTTTCGACGTATATCCATATGTTTGGAGCCAAAATGGGCCCTCACCGCCATTCTAGTGTTAATGGTCGTATTAAATTACGGCTTAAAAATTCAAATTGCTTATTGGCACCACTTTTTTGAAAAAGAAATATTCACCTTATTTAATGGCAGGTAAAATGATACCTTAATAAAGCCAATTACACTATTTTCTAAACCTTTTGGGAATCAAACAATCTGAGTAAAAGACACAGCCCGAGAATATCATGGGAGAGAATTAAGGGGTTAAGGAAATGTTCAAACTCTTTGATTAAAGACGTGTTAAAATATTCTGCGATTTAAAGATCAATTAGAAATTTTCCAACAAAAAAAGTTGGGCCAGGCTCTTTGGAATTACCAACGACTATACCCACTTTGACTATATCACACTTGCTAATCTAGCATCCTACGTTCTCTTTCACATTTTATTATGATTTTTTTAGCAGTAAATGAAAGTTTTCAGATTAGTGAGAAATTTTCTTTACTATTATAGGACATTTTCCTTACTATTTGTTTCTAAATTTTATAAGAAGGTTCAGTAATAAAATATTTATTGCATTATATTTTTTAAGGTGATAATAAATTGCTTCAATATGGACCATCTTAGATACTATGCATAAAGTTTTGGAACAAAAATATTATTTAAAACTTTGAGGTGTAGCATGTCATGCATCTTCGTTGCAAGCGATAAAATAACGAATCAATTTTCTCTAAAGTTAAATAAAATATCTTCTACCGTAAAATCTAAACAATTCTAAGGTACAAATAAATGAAATAAACTGCACTAACGTATCGCCGGTACCATATCAAACTATCCAATGTGAAAACAGCGGGTTACTTTCCTAAAATTAAGATTTCTTGATTGGCACCACTTTTCTGAAATGGTAAAATTCCCTTCTTTTCACCTTAGTGATATGCCATTAAATCAGGTTAAATTAGGCGATTTTTATTATTTAAAAAATGTGGTACCAATCAAGAAACCTGAATTTAAAAAAGGTAGCCACATGTTTTCGCATTGGATAGTTTGACATGGTACCGGCGATATAACTGTTTATAGCGTAAATGTCAGCAATTACTTAATTATCCCGGACTCTGATCAAGACAAACTTGTTCTCAACTGGAAAATATGTTTAACCCCTTAATTCTCGCTCCCGTGATATTCGCGGGCTGTGTCTTTTATTCATTTTATTCTTTTTTGTTTGATTCCCACCAATTTTATAAAATAGTGTAATTCGTATCATTTATGGTATAAATTTACCTGTCATTAAATTAGGTGAATATTTTTTTTTTCTAAAAAGTGGTGCCAATAAGTAAATTGAATTTTTAAACCGTAATTTAATGCGGCCGTTAAGGGGTTAATCAAATATTTTAGAATGCAATATAATATGTATCTCATACAAGAAAGACAAATTTCCTTACATGAAATTTCCTATTTCAAACACGTTTGTGTTGGATCAGACTGCGGAATAATTAAGAAAAGAAATCTGTAGTTTATAGTATTATCTATCGATTAATTTATTTGCACAATACGGGGAAAAATATGTATGGCTTTTTTTTTTTTGGGGGGGGGGGGGGGTAGATTTCTTTTAATACCTTTAACAAATCATTTGACTGTTTTCGTTCAGACGTGTTTGGAACAGCTGATTTTCTTTATGATATTCCATCATAATTTAATTATTTTACTAATTATTTACTAATAATTAATTTAATTATTTTATTATTAATTAAGAAATCTCTTCGGACTTTCTAGCTATTGCCCACCTATTTCAATTGGTTGTTCGCGAAGCCACTCCGCGTAATGTCTGTCTATTCCTACTACTCATTTCCTCTTTTCCTACCATTATTTTACATTGTAGTACGTTATGCTACTATTGTTAAACTATTTTGTGGCTCCCTACACAAATTAATCATATCCAGGCAGTAGAGTTACCTGGTATCTAGGAAGACCCTTGAAATCATTTACTGTTCCTGCTCCTGTACCATCCAAGACAGTAAAATAGCTAATTGGGTTTTTACATGACAATGCGTTTAAAGGTTTGTGGACATGGAATACCAGTATTTTAAAAGTAATGTTTAGTTTAATTTGTCATAGAAATCTGCATTTAAAAAATGCGAAGATTACTGTTAAAGAAATAGTGGTTATCAATCAGTTTTGCTATTTGAGCGTTTTTTTTTATATTCAGTTTCCTCGACTGTTACTGCTATTTTTGAAATAGTAATATTCACCTTATTATCTGTTATAGCAGCTTACTTCCCCTAAGTAGGCCCCACAATTTAATAATGGACTCATGGCTTCAACAGGAGACTCCACTCTAAGATTAAGTGGAAAACTTTAAAAAAAAAAGATGATAAAGGTACAAAGTTGACTCATTGAACAAATCTATGTACAATTATAATACATTTTGTACAGATTTAGGAATGACAGAAGAAATCCTCTCGTTGAAAACATCCCCACATTCACCTTCGCACGTCTCATGAACAACTTTGAGAAGAAATAATAACACAATACGCATACATATCACAACCTCTTCATCCCGAATCTCGTAGAAGAACTCTGGAGGGTAAAAAAAGCCGCAGGAAATGACGGGAAATTGGAGAGTGCCGGCTAGTGCTGCCACCTAGTGTGATAATCTTTAAATATACGATATTCGTTACACTGTTATTAAATAAGGCAAAAATTACTATTTTAAAAAAGTAATAGAAATCAGGCAATCTGAATAACAAAACCCGTCCAACTGACCATTCGTATTAAACCTTTAAATATATGATTGTGTAAATACAATATTAGGTGTATATTTTCAACCGGCTTTGAACGGAGGATGTTATACAATTCATTTTTATCTTTTTTATTTTTTTTTCTATGTATGTCCAAGCAAAAAACTACTGAACGAATGATCCAATTTTCCTACTTTTTTTTTTTTTTTTTTTTTTTTTTGGTTTGAAAGATCTATGTCTTCGAATGCTCCCGTTTAAACCATGGTACTATTAATTATGAGGAACTGACATATCCTTAAAATTGTGAAGCTTCAACTATGACCTCTTTTGCAGGGGTTGATTACCGCTGGGGAAAACTTCCACCAGTAAATTGAAAAAGAAAATTTCATCTTATTTAAGCTACTTATTAAAACAAAATTTCAGTCAAAACAATGACAAAAACAGATATTCATTTTTACTGGTGGACGTTTACTTCGGCTGTAGTCAGGCCCTGCGCTTCCGCAATATTGTGAAATCCTAGACAACCTGATAAATCAGAGGCAGTGAAAAAGATTACAGTGCCTGGGCAAACTGACACCAGTAAAAACAAATACAAAATTTTTACTACATTTGTGAGAGAAATTTTCTATAAATAAGGCGTTGAAATAAGACAAAATCTTCTATTCAAGTTTACTGGT
The DNA here is from genome assembly GCA_963932465.1 of Maratus speciosus. Taxonomy (NCBI): domain Eukaryota; kingdom Metazoa; phylum Arthropoda; class Arachnida; order Araneae; family Salticidae; genus Maratus; species Maratus speciosus. The sequence goes on along the minus strand of OZ010799.1, from coordinate 216,584,967 downwards.
ATAAATTTTTCCCGGCGGTTATCAGAAATTGTTGATTTGATTTTAAAGAAACAGCCACCATCTTGCGACAACCTCGTCAGTTACTTCATTTGCAACGGGTAGACAATACACTATATGTCTCCTCCTCTTTATTCATAACTCCATTGTTTCAACAGCATATCTCTATTCTAAAAAAAAGTAACTACCGCTGCCGCCGCCGGTTTTGAATTTTTTGTGGCCGGAGGTCTTTCTTCGTTAATATTAAGAAAAATAATGCATACAAAAATATGAAAATCGGTGGTTTTATACAGAAATGTTTGATAAATACGCTGATGCAGATAGTTTTCAAATCGAAGAATTACTTTAAGAGATATTTAATGCTAAAGTTGGACAAAATCGTTCCATTAAAAAAGAATTATAAGAGCAAAAGCTATACATGGGAATTTAAACATTTTTAGATCATTTTATTCAATAGAAGATCCCGGTCTGCAGATTTCATAAATTTTTTTTTTAATTTGACTCATTTTTTGAGGTTTTATTTCTATTTTAAATTCAAATATTCAGCATTTTGACAGATATTTTTTACATATTTTAGAAAATGGTATTAATTTAAACTGTTGCCAACTGTATAAACAGCGGAAACAATAATGCTTGCTTCAAAAAAAAAATATATTTATACGTGTAATAAATTAAAAATTTATTTACACGTGACTATTATGAACAGAAAAAACATTGGAATTAGAATTAAATAATTATGTACAAAAAGCAGGAACTTATTAAAAATGACGTCATAAAACTATAATTACACGTGAATTTTAAAAGAGAAAGGAATTTGTAAAATAATAAATTTATTAACATGCATTAGAAGTCTTAAATAGGAGAAATTACGTCATATTTACGTCACATTATAGTTATTACATAAAACGAACACAAAATAATATTGCAAAACGGTTTAAATTTAGAAATTGCGCGAGACATTTATTTGATATTTTGAGCGGATACTTTTCAACTATTTTTTTTAGGAAAGCGCAAATAATATTTCATTTCTAACACAAGCATTTTCACGTGAATATTAAATAGAGAAAGAATAATTTAGTCAAAATTACGTCAGATTAAAACGATTAATTTAAAATGTCTCATTTAAAAGAACTTTCTTTTCGCTTTGTTAAAAAATACCGGGAGACAAAGATTCTGTTTACTTAATTCCTTTTATACTAGCTTATTTTGAAATGTTGCTACACGTGTCTACGTCATCAAGTTATTTTTATTTCGACGTTTTATTTGTATTTTTATTAATGTTGTACTAATTTATTTGTTCTTTCGTTATTTAAAATAAAAATTATGTCAATTTGTATAATTTGGCGAGTGGTTTGGCGATTTATATAATTTGGCGAAATTAGTCGACGGGATAATCAAGTAGTACCGTGGCGGATTTGGCGTTAAAATTTCCCCAATCAAAGAGAAATGAATAGAAATCTGTTTATAGGGAGATCGCCACTGTTTTTTAAATTATAATTCAATCTTTCGAAATATTTTTAAAGCCGATCACATTAGCGTGCATTTAGAGTCTACGGTGTCTGGACGGGGGTTGGCGAGCGTAGCTCGTAGGGGGCCGAGCCCCCTAGTTAGGATAAAAAAAAATTTCTATCTTGTATTTGTCTCTTTTATCATTTCTTTTTACATTATAGTTTTTAGCTTTCGTAAAATTGACCAGTCGGCCTTATCTTATAATATGGTAGGTACATAGCAGTACTTTACGTTTTTAAATTAGTCATCGTATCGTGTATAATTTTTTCCACAGGGATACCTGAAGCAACATCACACATATTCACTGCACAGTGAAATGCATAACAACATGATTAATCAAAATACTCAATTGTTATAAGTGATAAGCATAAATTTTGAAACGGCAAAATACCTTTATTTATTTACATTTCGACATGTTTCATTGCATCAGACGGCAACATTCTCAAGAAAATAAAATGATAAAAATATTTTTGCAAAAATTCAAATTGAAAAACTAGTAAACAAAAAACAAAAATCACGCGAACACAAGCATAATGAAATTAACTGCAATATTAAACATGGAAATTTGTGAAAGTGAATTATTTTATTATTGTTTCATTATCCTGTATAGCATTTCTTTCCAAATTTTAGGGAGCAACATGGATGTGGAATCATTGCAAATATTTTCATTGCGTAAGAAGATCTCTATTGATTCTGTGATGATGTACGGCAAATAAGATCTTGATGGATAAATTATTCTACTATTTTTAAAATCTATCTGTAAAGGCTCTATGTTATATAGTCTGGCCAGAGCTGTAGTTTTCTTGTTGTATTTGGTGTCTGCTATATGTTCTTTGATCCTAGTTTTGAGCTTTCTATTTGTTATTCCTATATAAAATTGCACTGTTCCATCTTCTGTGGTGAAAAGTATTTCATATACCCTTGATAATTGATTTGGCTCTATTGGGTCTATTTTCTTACATATTATGTTTTTTTATTTTGCTGATGGTTTTGCAACAATGGAAATGTTGTATTTATTGAGTTTATATTTCAATCTTTCTAAAAAAACAGGAAAATATGTTTCAGTCTGAGGCAATGAAACATGTCGAAATGTAAATAAATAAAGGTATTTTGCCGTTTTAAAATTTATGTTTATCACTTATAGCAATTAATGAGTACTTTGATGTTTTGTAGTGATTTTTATATATAGTTTATAACATGATTAATGATGAAGTCTCCGAGTCCGGTTAACTTCAGTAATCATGTTGCCATTCATTTCAAATTGTAGTAAGATAAACTATTTTGCTAAGAAAACAAACCCAGCTAGTACGCAGAATTACTGACAGTTTCGCTATTTGTATCATATAATCTATGATATACACCAAAATCTAATGTGTTAAAATTGGCTACCAGCATGTGACACTGTGGCCGGGACTATTAGTATATAAATGAAGTGTAATGGAAAAAAATAAATAAAGTTAGAAAATGAAGCAATTGTTAACAAAGAAATTAAAATAATAATAAATGTGATAATATAGAACAAAATCTAGTATATGTTTAAAACTCAAATCATATTCTTTCGACAGTTCGTAACAGGAAACTACTGTATCAATTTGCATTTCAGATCTGATGTATAAATATGTCTAAAGATGCACTAAATTCGGATTCTATGACCGTAATTCCTATTAATTAACCATAATTTACAATAAAAAGTTTGTTTTCCGTGAATACCCTGTCTTTTGTTCGAAACTGGCTTTAGGTACATACTCAGTTAACGTTTTACTTATCGAAACGCAGACTTCTGTGATGAAATAAATCAGCCTTATTCGGCTTTAGATTTAGGCCTTATTTAATCGTTTAAATTTCCCATAAAAAAAGCAATGAATTCTTTTCAGAAATGCTGGTTGGCAAAAATCGTAGCAGTTGGAATCTATGGAAATATTATTCACTCCAAAAACTTAAAAATGATACAGTTCGTGTTCTACTGTAAAATCACTTATTTTCGCGAACCGTAATTTTCGCGAAAATGAAGATATCGGTGATTTCGCGTGCTGAAAATTTCGCGAATTTTATATTAACTGAACCGAAACTTGAAAAATTCCTAAACCACCTAAATAGAACCCCTTTTGCATAAGGCAATTTAAAAAACTTCCTTTTGTCAGAAAATCCCCCCCTCTCCCCATCGCTCTAAAAATAAGCTTCTAAGAAGCTGGTATAGATATTCTAAGTTAATGAGCTGCATTCTATTAGTTGTATTATTGTTTTTATTCAAGAAGTAGTTGTATAATATTCAAGAAATAGTTGTAAATATCCAAGAAATTTTTGTACTTATTTAAGTAACTATAATCATTAGATTTCGAAAGTGAAAATTGTCTGACTTTTCATTATTATTTGAGGCGAAAAAATATATATATTTCGCGAGGCTTAAATTTTCGCGATTACGGCGGGCTCGCGAAAATCACGAAAATTAAAGCCTCGCGAAAATAAGTGCTTTTACAGTAACAGTAGTAATAATAATAATAGTAATAATAATAATGAAAGAGTTATACCGGCACCAGCGACACGGAGAAATGAGTAGGAATGCTCGCACACATGAGCACGCAAAAAAGAACAAAAAATCGCATTAATCCTTTATAAAGTTATGGTGCGAAAATTAAACATTAATGGGAAACTATTGTTCCAAAGAACTTTAAGGGAATAAAAACCGCCAAGAAATTTTACAACACACAATACATATACTGTGAAATTTGGTTTAAAAACCTCCAACAGCATAATTTCTAAAATATATTTCTAAAATACATTTCTAAAATATAAATTTTAGAAAATGCAGTACATATTATAAACAAAATTTCTTCACGCAGATAACAGCATTTTGTCTTTCGAAAATAAACATTCTGTCCCAGAGAGTGGTTTATGTATACTTCACAAATATTTTTTGTTTTTTCTCAGTTCATTATTTTTCACGTTTAAGCTTTATTTAAGTATTGCGCGGCAGGGCAATACTTGTTTATTTCCTGTGTCACTTCTCAATGTTAATGTAACATAGAAAAGCCTAAGGAGCTTATAACTTTTAGCCCCCGGTGTGGTATGCTATTTCGTTCTCCCAGCTTATTTTGTGTCGTCTCCAAAAAATAACGTTACCTTACAGACGCCAGTCGTAAAACAAAGCATTACGATTAAATACTCTATAGCACTTTTTTTAAACTTCTAATGATCCTACATTTTCAATTTTTATACAGTCGTATTGGAAAAAAAAAAGTACTTTTAAATGCAATTTGTTTGAAAACTGCATCTCCATTTATTTTCGAAACATTAATTTTTTTGTAGTTTTTGGAGCCATTTGTTTAATATTTGCAACGGAATTGCTCCATTTCTGTAGAAAGTAAAGGAAAACTAGTTGTAAAATATTAATTATATATTTTTGTTGCCATTTTTTTCATAACAACCGAAGGAAAATGTAATTAAAATACGTGCTATTTTGAAAAAATGTAAACGAATGATTTCTGTTAAAACACGGAGCTATTATAAATTATATTTAATTTTAAGTATCTATATTAATGTTACAAACAAATGAAGGCCAATGAATCATTAGACAGCCGCTTTTTTTGTCGAGTTTCTTTAATGACGGTATCTTTTTGCTGCATTTGTGTATTATTTCGCGATAGTGACGTCCTATGCATACTTTACTGTAGACGTTTAAAAGTAGATCGTGCAAATCTTAAGCGAATGCGAATGACGTCATTTTACATAAAAAAAAGCGTGTGCTGTAAGTCTTAAATGAAATACGTTTTTACTATTTATATATACATATTTTTTTTTTCATCGGGGGCGGCACTAAATTCTGAAAAAACAGAATTCCTGTTTTCTAGTTTCATTTTTTTCTTCTCAACGTTTTGTCCCTGATGCCACAATTTTTTTATTCTTTGCTAATTCGAATAATATTATAAATTTATTGTGTGAAAATGTTTGCCTAACGTCAGAGTCAAAACGGATCATAAAATACCTTTATATATGGCGGAATTTTAATCCAGAGAGAAACATGGGTTAATTTTTGTTTACGTTATTCAAATATTTTCCTTAATAATTCCGAATTTCGCTTTTTTCATTGAAATTCAACAAACATTTTCAAATAAAATTTAACATTTTTCCTTCATTCTTGTAAATAATTCAAAAGCCGTAATAATAATTTGTCCATTTTCAGTTGAATGATTTTCAGTGAAAAATGAAACTGAATTTTTTAAGAATTAAAAAGATGAATATGGCGTCATACTCGAAATAAAAATGACATTTTCAAACCGATTTTTAAGTTCAGATTAGAATTTTTTCCAAACTACAGCAACCTGCATCACTGCACTGGTGAAACATTTTGGATTATACATATGTAAATTGCATCAATTATGATGCGATATCGCATAAATGAAAGATATTATGATGATACCGTCCATTAATTTTGAAATGTGTTCGTCAGAATACAGTAGTTATTAAAAAACTTGACATATTAAACAAAAACCTAATTTCCAGAACAAATTAAAAAAACAAAATTTATTTCCTAAATTGTTTAAGCCCGAGAAGGAACAGCTATTAAGATATTACATTCAACTCGTTCTACATTTAATGTTAAATTTTTGTAACAAATAAGTTAAACCAACTGAACATTAAAAAATAAAATTGAAATTCGTACAATATAATACTTTAAACACCCTAAAAACTTAGATTCCGTTCAAATGAAACCGAAATAAATCTTAGACTTTTTTAAAGTTTTGTATTTTGCCTGTATCTTATCATTTTATGTACAGTCATAATAATTATAATACAAAATCTGCAATACAAATATTTACAACTTAAAAATGGAAAAAGTCTAGGATTTATTTCGATTTCATTTGAACGGAATCTAAGTTTTTAGGATGCTTAAAGTATCTTATTGTATGAATTTTATTTTTACATTTTAAGTTCAAATGGTTTAACTTATTTTTTACAAACATTTAACATTAAATATAGAACGAATTGAATGAAATATATCAATATCTGTCGCTCCTGGGGCTTAAACAATTCCTTATTAGGATTAGCGAAGCGAATCCTTTACTAGGCTACACAAATTACACTTTGTCGTACACTTTACAAAAAGTCTATTCAGTATTTCGACTTGAAATTAAACATAAAAATAAATTATGATCTGTAGATTTGCACAGTGTTATTTTTTTTACAGAATAACCTTAAAAAATTATTATTTTATTTAATTTATTTTACATGCTTTTCATTACGGACGCGTTTTTGCAAATAAAAAATGAAACACGTATATTTTCTGAAGAAAAAAAATTATGGGGTTAGTCATCATAGAAAGAATCATGATTAATTAAATAGTTTCACGATTTCTTTTATGAAATTTTTAAAATACATTTTTTATGAAAATTATAGCACATTTTAAATGAATTAAAATTCGCGAAATTTCAATTATTTACATTCAATTATAAAAGTATTTTTCAGTGTTAAGAATTCCAATACACAATTTATTTTTATTATGTGAAATCATTTACGCAGACGATACGTACGCATTTTAAAAGAATTACATTATGATTTTTTTGTAAAGTGGCAACAAAAGAATTGTAAACGAATAAAATTAATCGTTAAATTCATTATATCATAAATAAAAAATTCCGAGGAAATGTTTAGTTATTTGGCTGAATTTACATTTCTGGAATTAAAATGTGCCGAAACATAAAATAACATTTTTGCTTAATAAAGATGCAAAAATAATATAAAAAATCTTGTTACTTTCAAATATTTATCTTATTAAATAATGTTTCGCGAATCCAAACAAAGCATGACTTTTGCTAGTAATATTATAAATGTGAATGTGTGTCCGAAAGTTTGAATGAAATCAGAGTCTAAACGGATGAACTAATGCTTTTGTATCTTTGTATATAGATGGATTACAACACAAAAATGAACATAGGCTACGTTTAATTTATTTTATTCAAATATTTTGGTTAATAATCGAAAATTTCACTATTTTTCATACATAATGAATTGACAATTTTCCTGTAACATTTAACCATATTTATTTAACGTTGCCAAGAAAATAAAAACCCTGAATAATACTTTCTACTCGACAATTAAGTTTCTGAACAATTTCTAGGGGAAAATTTTTAATACAAAACACTCAAAAGAAAATAAATATCACATCATATTTGAAACAGAAAAAGGAATATTTTTTATTATACTTGAAGCAGGAATATCTGTTACGTTAGTAAGAGGTTTTTTGTCAAAAATGGCGTAATAATTGGAAGAAATAATAATGAAAAAGATTTATATCATTTTTAAAATATTTCGCTTGGAAAAATATGGCGTCATATTTGAAATAAAACAGGCATTTTCAAGTATGCGTTAAAAATACAAGGGGCATGAATATCAGTAACTAACGAAAATGGATAAATAATGACGTCATATTTAATATGAACAACAGAAATACATTTTACTAATACTGATTAAAAGGTATGAATATAATAAGTTACACACAAGTGAGAGTTTTCATTCAAAATTCACTTTATGTTTATCCTGAGAAGGCATTTTTTGTGGAAAAAAAAGCGAAAATAAAACGGATTAATATATTTTTCGAGGCTATTTTCTATTTAAAATTGAAAAATAAAGTAAATTTTCCAAAAAGTTAAAAACATATTTTCCCACAAATGAAGATTCATGAATGAATTTATTCCACAGATAGCACAGTCGTTAGGGGGTTGAATTCGGAATTAATTAGGGGAAAGCTGGAAATTGTTTTAATCCCTTCGGTTTAGGTCTAGAATGAATATGCAATGTTTTCTACTAGACGAGCGTTGAGAAATATGTATAGATTCTCTCTATTCTAAAAAAAAGTAACTACCGCTGTCACCGCCGCCGCCGCCGCCGTGGCCGGTTTTGAATTTTTTGTGACCGGAGGTCTTTCTTCGTTAATATTAAGAAAAACAATGCATACAAAAATATGAAAATCGGTGTTTTTATACAGAAATGTTTGATAAATATGCTGATGCAGGCAGTTTTCAAATCGAAGAATTATTTTAAGAGATATTTAATGCTAAAGTTGGACAAAGTCGTTCCACTAAAAAAGTTTTATAGCAGCAAAAACTGTACATGGCAGTATAATCATTTTTAGATCATTTTATGCGTTAGAATTTGCCGGAGTGCAGATTGCATTAATTTTTTTATTTTGACTCATTTTTTCAGGTTTTATTTCTATTTTAAATTCAAATTTTCAGCATTTCTAGAGATATTTTTTACAGATTTCAGAAAATTGTACTAATTTAAACTGTTGCCAACTGTATAAAAAGCGCAAGCAATAATGTTTGCTTCAAATTAAAAATTTATTTACACGTGACTATTATAAACAAGAAAAAAACTTTCAAATTAGAATTAAATAATTACGGATAAAAAGCAGGAACTTATTAAAAATTACGTCATAAAAAGTATACACGTGAATTTTAAAAGAGAAAGGATATTGTAAAATAATAAATTCATTAACATGCGTTAGAAGTCTTAGGATAAATTACGTCATATTTACGTCACATTATAGTTATTACATAAAATGAACACAAAATAATATTGCAAAAAAGTTTAAATTTAGAAATTGCGCTAGACATTTATTTAATATTTTGAGAGGATCTTTTCAACTATTTTTGTTAGGAAAGCGCAAATAATATTTCATTTCTAACAAAAGGATTTTCACGTGAATATTTAAAAGAGAAAGAATAGCTTGGTAAAAATTACGTCAGATTAAAAACGATTAATTTAAAATGTCTCATTTAAAAGAACTTTCTTTTCGCTTTGTTAAAAAATACCAGTAGACAAAGACTCTGTTGACTTAATTCCTTTTATATTAGCTTATTTTGAAATGTTGTTACACGTTTCTACGTTATCAAGTTATTTTCATTTCGACGTTTTATTTGTATTTTTATTAATGTTGTATGAATTTATTTGTTCTTTCGTTATTTAAAATAAAAATTATGTCAGTTTGTATAATTTGGCGAGTGGTTTGGCGATTTATATAATTTGGCGAAATGGGTCGACGGGATAATCAAGTAGTACCGCAGCGGATTTGGCGTTAAAATTCCCCAATCAAAGAAAAATGAATAGAAATCCGTTTATAGGAAGATCGCCACTGTTTTTTAAATTATAATTCAATCTTTCGAAATCTTTTTAGAGTCGATCAAATTAGCGTGCATTTAGAGTCTGCGGTGTCTGGACGGGGGTTGGCGAGCGTAGCTCGTAGGGGGCCGAGCCCCCTAGTTATAGTAAAAACAAACAAACAAACAAACGTTTGTTTAAATACCATTACAGTATCTCAAAATAACCAACTCTATCAAAAACATTGTCAATACAAATGTTGTAGAGCTTAACCCTTAAATGCCCGAGTTTTCAAAAATCATTGTAATAATGTTTTTCGGCTTTCATTTTTAAAAATAAATCATGGGAAAAATAGTTTAAAAAATCATATTTTGTTTTAAGTATAGTTTACGGCTAAAAAACAGTTTGTTGCTAATCGGCAAGACTGGTGTCTCTCTATTCTAAAAAAAAGTAACTACCGCTGTCACCGCCGCCGGTTTTGAATTTTTTATGACCGGAAGTCTTTGTTCGTTAATATTAAAAAAACTGTTGCATACAAAAATATGAAAATCGGTAGTATTATAGAAAAATATTTGATAAATACGCTGATGCAGACAGTTTTCAAATCGAAGAATTATTTTAAGCGATATTTAATGCCAAAGTTGGACAAAATCGTTCCATTAAATAAAGTTTTATAGGAGCAAAAACTGTACATAGGAATTTAATCATTTTTAGATCATTTTATGCGTCAGAATTTCCCGGTGTGCAGATTGCAGTTAGTTTTTTAATTTCAATAATTTTTCGAGGTTTTATTTCTATTTTAAATTCAAATTTTCAGCATTTCGAGAGATATTTTTTACAAATTTTAGAAAATTGTATTAATTTAAACTGTTGCCAGCTGTATAAACAGCGCCAACAGTAATGTTTGCTTCAAATTAAAAATTTATTTTACACATGACTATTATAAACAAAAAATATAAAAAGCAGGAACTCGTTGAAAATTACTTCATAAAAACTATAGTTACACGTGAATTTTAAATGAGAAAAAAATATTGTAAAATAATAAATTCAGTAACATGCGTTAGAAGTCCTAAATAGGAGAATTTATGTCATATTACACTTATTACGTAAAATGAACAAAAAATAATATTGCAAAACAGTTTTAATTTAAAAATTGCGCGAGACATTTACTTGACATTTTAAGATGATCATAATATTTCATTTCTAACAAAAGTATTTTGACGTGAATATTAAAAAGAGAAAGAAAAGTTTGGTGAAAATTACGTCAGATTATAACTGTCAGATTCAAATTATAATTCAATCTTCCGAAATCTTTTTAAAGGCGATCAAATTAGCGTGCTATTAGAGTCTGCGGTGTCTGAACGGGGGTTGACGAGCGTAGCTCGTAGGGGTCAGAGCCCCCTAGTTTAATAGAAAAAAATAAATTGCCTTGATAAAATTCTATAATGTTAAACACACAAGATTTTAGGAACTATAATAAAAAATAAATTTCACTTGCTCACTGCAGGTCAAAATAGGGTATTTCGCAAGCTCAATATTATTCTAATAGTATTTTAGAGCCTAAATTGGGTATGTTGTCCAAAAACAACACCAGGCATTTAAGGGTTAAAATTCTGAATCAAATGAGTACCTACACTTAATATTTTTGTTGAACATTAAGGTCGCAATTCTACTTGAAAGTTTTAGCCCAGTGTTCAGAGGGTTGGACTGGATGAAGATGAGAAGTATTATGATAAATTTGTCCATGGATTCTAAAACAATATGGGCCGGCACCTGGGGCGGTGTAACATGAGCACCCATACAGGTAAAAGACAACGCACTGTTATATGACTTTATGTGTTTCTTAAAGTGAGCTGACGATATATCACTGCCATCTATAAACTGTCTCATATGATCTGGATAAGTTTGAAGAGGTTCCAAAATTGCTTTGCCGTTGTGACAACAGTGAGTATAAATTCCTCTTGTATTCTTCTCTGCATTGAAAAAAAATGCACTGCACTTAATGCAAACATTGTCCAGAAGACCACATTGTTGTACTTCAACCGTAAGGTGTAACCCGCATTTTCCGACATTATTTGTACTATTCATTCTTCGACGTCGATCATGAGCCTCCTACTCGTGTGCCAAATTTCGCAGCCCTGCGCCCTTAGGTTTCAGAGTTTTTGTGGTTACAAAGATACGCTAACGGATTTTATTAATATAGATATTTATTTTAATATCGTCAAAGTGATGTCATTTTCATTTCACCAGCTTTGAAATCTTAAAATAACCATATACTTTTCAGAAATAAAGTTTTGTACCAAAAGGCGCATAATTTCAAAATACAATTTTAGCTTATATTTTAAATACAATTTCTTACTTGAAATTGTACTTTTCATTTGTAATACCAAAGATCTAAGCCTCAATTGATAACTCCATAATTTATTATCTGGATATCAGGTTACTGATTACATATAGTAATAAAAGTTAATTTTTCAATAATTTGAATATTTAAAGTCAAACTTCAGTTATAAATAACATTTGTTTGCGTTAGACTAGCTAACTCATAATATTGATTATTTATTGTAGTAAATATTTTTGTAGGTTTTTTTTTTTATATAACTTTAATCTAACAGCTCTTTTAAACACCTTTATTCTTCGAATTCCATAGGTTCCGACTCGTAAGATATAATAAATATAAATGATAAAATAGAATAACAGAAGTGTAAATTTATTCCTCATTTAAGCTTAGAAAAGGAGTATGAAATTTCAAGCTCACGAAAGAAAACTAAATGATCGTATATAGATAAATTGAGACCATTAGAAATTTTTTCCACTATAAAATGTGTTAAATGGTTAATTGTATATTCTTTTAATTATAGAAATTTTTGCTTAATTGATGCATTTATTCTTCCTTAAGTGTTACGTGATCGAAGTCACGGGTTACAGCTAGTTAGGATATATATATATATATGTATATATATATATATTTTTAATTTGTTCTGAAAATTAGGTTTTTGTTTAATACTATATTTATATAATTAATTTCGTGAAAATCTTTTTAGTCGAGATGTCATATGCATAATAAACAGAGGAATAGATTTTTCAATTTTTGCCCATATTATTATTTAAAATTATAATGGAGGCTTTCAATGCCATGAATGCAATTCAAGAATGCAATCGTGTCTGTCCAACCTCTCGCGAAGTAATAAATTTACTTGCTTCCCATATATTATATAAGTGATGCTAAAAATAAATGGACATGAATTTTAATATAAATTTAAATAGATATCTTCGAAGTAAGTCTTCTTTAAGTACTTTGGTCTTTTATTTACTTATATTGCCAAATAATTCAGGGAAGTAATTTAGTAAAACCCAATTATAATCATTGCCAGCTAGCTTTCAATTGGTCGTGGAAGTAAAATGCACCTGCATAAAAATTGATTTTCTTTGAGTAAAGAAATTCAAAATAATTACAACTTTAAACATAAGAAGTAATTAATTTAATATTTGTAACAGGATATTGAGCTCGGGTTTCCTAGGAAACAGAACATAGATAAAATAAATTTCTCTTTTTTATTGAAGACTCTCATAGATTTATTACATTTAACATAGTTTTTTAGATTGACCGCTATTAACAACGAAAATCAATTTTAAATGCAAAATATCAATAATAGATTCAAATAAAGATTTGAAATTTAACCCATTTATGCCTAGCGTCCCATTTTTGGGACGTTTCGAATTTTAATAAACTTTTAGAATTTTCTTCTTCTTTACAACATGAAAATTGTATGAAGTAATTTTCTTTAAATGTCTTTATCTATTACCGAGAGATGACAGCATAAGACTGTTATTTATTTGCTTAAATGAAGGCCTTTTTTCGGTGTTTATAGATTTTTCATCTTTCAAGATTGTGAAATGTAAAACGTAAGTTTATTTGTATTTTTTGTATCAAGGATCCAAATAAATAAGTCATAATCTTAGCTTGTAGACTTCTTTGAGATACGTATTTTTTTTTAACTGCGAAGTTATATGTTCAAGCCTATTTTTATGCATGTTTGTAACGTGCAAAATATAGGGCGCTAGGTGCAAATGGGTAGATATTCTATTAGGCAATTAGGGGGCAGTTATTTATGTAAAGTACTTTTCAAGATGATTTTGAAATAAATAGTTTTTTAGCCTCAAATACAATTATTCTTAATTTATTATTAAAATACATATAATATTATTAGTCTCTGTAAAGATATAAACATATTTTTTAATAGTTCATAAAAATACTAACTATAGCATATAATATACAATTTAAAAGCTTAATTTATATAAATTTAGAAAAAAACATATAATTGCGCATTTTTCTACATATCGATATTCCCTTATTTAGTACGTTTACATTTTATCAAATAATCCAACTTTTTTTTTACTTCCTTCTTGTTTGAATCAAGTTAAAAAAATCGTTTTTGATACATTAATTTGAAACTTTGAAAACAGTTAAAATTAAAATACAGGCATCCCCCGACTTACGTAAATAATGCGTTCCGCAAACTTTTACGTAACTTGAATTTTATGTAAGTCGAATAAGTAAAATTACGTAAGGAACTGCAATATTTATTACATATAAATAAATATTAACTATAAGAATGACGACAATTTTTAACGACTTAGAATTTAGTACAGTATCCCATTTTTGAATATAACATATTAATATTATTTACATAGTATTATTTTATAAATGAAGCTTCATGCAGCAGTATTAACTCGGATATAAGCTATAAAAGTATGAAAAAATATAAAAACAAACTGAAAGAACACTTTTCAAATAAAACACCTCAGGGAATGCTGGATTTATAAATTTAACATTGATGAATAGATTTAAACAATTTTCAATCTACATCAAACGAACATATTAATCTAGAAGAAACAAGTTGGAAATTGCTCGATGAACGTGGCAAATGAGGTGCGTTCGTACTATAACTAGTTTTATAATTATTTTTTGCACAGCATATTGTACTGAATGTATATTTTAGTGCACTTCATAAGTGCATATCAATTTCATTCTGTTCGAAAGGCTGTAACATCATTAAAATGCACTTACAATAATTTTCCCATTGGCCTTAATGTAACGGAAAACTTTTGACTGTCCCTGTAATTAAACTATATATTCCATTTTCATAAAATTTGAAATGACTCGACAAATATTTTCAACAATTCAAAAATTTTGCAAAAATTATATATTTAAAACTTCAAACCATTTGGAAGGCTGGAACATCATTAAAATGCACTTGCAATAATTTTTTGGCCGTAATGTAACGGAAAATTTTTTACCGTCCCTGTAATTAAACTATACATCCGATTTTCATAAAATTTGAAATGATTCGACAAATTTTTTCAACAATTATATAATTAAAATTTTAGACCATTCGGTTGGGTGGTTTTTGCTCTGTTATATGCGGACAGACGGACAGACGGACGGACAGACAGACGGACTGAACGACGACTTTAGGTGCTACGTATTTATATAATTGCGAGCGCACCTAAAAATACATTTGTTCCTATCCATCTGAAATTAGCTTTCGTTTAAAATTAGCTTTCGTTCTGGTTTGAAATTAGCTAATATAATTGTTACTGTTGAATTCCAGATTTTGTGTCTAATTTTGATTAGATTTGAGTTAATTTTGTTAAAGATTTGATTGTATATCCCAATAAAAAAAAAATAACTCTAGCACAAACATATAAAACTATATTGTGGCTGCGGTTTTTATCTGCATATTTTATTTATAAAATAATTAACAAAAATATGCAAATGCATATCATACGCGCAAGTGTGTTCATAAATGTTAATTTCGAGATTTATTATACTTAACTGCGAATTTACGCAAGTTACATAATGCGTAAATCGAGGGATGCATATATCAAAAATTTGTTTTATGTTTATTATTAAGTACACGATTTTCAGTAATTTAGATAATCAAGAAGAATTATTTTGCGTATGAAAAAATTGTAACTAAATGCCAAATCAGCTCGGAAAAAACTGTTTTGCTGAAACAACTAAATTTTGTTTAATATAGCTCGAACCAAACATTTTGGTTGGAATGATCAAATTTTAATTAGATTAACCAAATGATTTTGTTACTTCAACAAATCATTTGGTTAGTCGAACCAAAATCTGGTCATTCCAACCAAAATATTTGGTTGGAGCTATATTACCAAAATTTAGTTGTTTTAACAAAACAGTTTTTTCCGTGTGTCTATAAAATTTTACACTAGAAAGCAAAAACGATATCTATGTTGAAAAACAGAAAAAATCTGTACTTTACATGAAAGGATATTTTGTTTAAAATACAGTGGAATACCTGTAAAAACAACATATATTTTAAAAACTGACCTATTCTTTTTACTTCCTTTTAGTTTGAATTAAATTTTTGAAAGTCGTTTTTGATGTATCATTTGAAATCTTGAATACAATGATAATTGAATTACTACAAATTTATTCTACGTTTATTA
Source organism: Maratus speciosus (assembly GCA_963932465.1). NCBI lineage: Eukaryota > Metazoa > Arthropoda > Arachnida > Araneae > Salticidae > Maratus > Maratus speciosus. Next base: position 216,568,884 of record OZ010799.1, on the reverse strand, counting down.
TTTAGTAAACGATTTTCCATAATTTAGATAATCAAAAAGAATCATTTTACGGATGAAAAATTTGTAACTATATGTCAATTATGTTTGAAAAATTTATCATAGTTCTTATCTTTTTTATTCAAGTGTAGTTGTGTAACCAGCATACAGTCAGCTGAGTTTAATCTTGTAATTACTATTTATTCCTGTCTACTCTGCTTGAATAATTTTTGAATAATAATACAGATGTTATCTAATGTTCATTTGAATAAAAAACAAATTAATGCATACATAATACTCGAAAAGGACAATATATGCAACAAAGTTACATTTTTTTACAGCACAAGATTCGTGTCGCTATTTTTTTATTGAAGAAGTTGTGGCCTTGAAAAAAAAATCTGGATTGCTTATCGTTTCCAAAATGCATCAGTTTCGGTTTGAAGGATTTAAATGAACAAGTCCATCAGTTTGATACGAAAAATGTAAATCATCAGAATACTCTAGATCTGACGTTATTATTCATCGTTTTCAAAACCAAAACTTCGTGTATCTATACAGGGAGAATCTGGATTTAACCCTTAACAGGCCAATGCCACCATATAAGTGGCATTAGCACTCTTAACCAAATTTATTCGCTTGGCACTACTTCTTTTTAAGAAACATACTTACTCATACTCTAACTAAATGTTCAATAAAATTTCCAAAACCTTTACTGTTAATATATAGCGATGCGGACAGAATATAAAAATAGAATAATGTATTTAAAGGTATGGTCCGTTAAGGGTTAAGCGTTCAAGCTTTAACCCCTTAAAAGGCTGTGAGATATTTTTATAGCGCTTAGAAACAAGCCAGAGAGTTCCAATCATATTCCTTTATTAGTGATTTAGTGATTTAATATATATATATATAAACTTGGCAAAATTTGGGACTCTTTTTATAGAAACTTTAATTTCTCTACGAATATACTATATCCCCCGTGTAGATAATTGGCCGTCAAAAATCAACCCAACCCAACCCAACTCTACGATTATACATGCTGTTCTCATAAGAATGAACACAATTTATTACAATAAGGCACTTAATCATAATATACAGTTTGAACGCTTTTGCTACATTAGTTTTTACGAGGTTGTCCAAAAGATATTCGTCCTTTTTCTATTTGTTGACGGTCACCTATAGGGTTTCGGGGGAAAAATCTTCACGGAAATATATGACCTGTACTATTCTGTTTACAAACCTGGAGTTTCAGGATAATTCTTCTTGTATTTTTTTAGATATTTAAGAAAAGGTCAAAAATCGCAATTGGCCGGTCACCTTTGGCCATATAGTGTATATACGTAAAAACTTTAGTTTAAAGGCCTATTTAATTATAACAAAAATATTTACAAAATATTATTTAAAGTCTACAATAGTTGTTGTAGTTGATTCATCCCAGTCTCAGGGCTCCCAAATGGTCCACATTTTGAATATCAGTATTTTTTATAGAAAACTTTTGTTTTTAGATTTTTCTTGTTAATTTTGCTGAAACCGCCTTTGAAAGTGAATTCTAAGCAAATGTCGTAGAAACCTACCATGATATTTTTTGTTAAAAATATTGGTATTCAGTTGGCGGACCATTTGGGAACCCTGCAGAGTCTGAAATTTAACAACGGTCGAGAAACTAAAACGGATCACTTGATTTCTCATGCATGGTGTGAGAGAAAATCTACATTGTAACGCTCTTATCAAAAATGATAAATCCTGGGGATAATTCACTTCATCTTAATTTATGAAGCTGTTTCCTTCATTGATAGCAGTTTCAAATTCTAACCATGTACATAAGAGTTTCAATTACTACTGGATGGTTTCACTAATTTTTTTATCATTGATTTTTCTGTTATTTTTTTAACCCCTTCGGGACGGGAGCCTTTTACGAATTTTTTAATCTTTTGTCACCGTTTTTTAAAAGCAGGTATTTGTTTCTTCATGAATCGAGAAAATGTGCTGATTAAATAAGGCAAACTTTACAGTAAAATTTTACTGGTGAGGAAAAACAAGGATTCTGAGCGCTTCATGCGACACGTACACGTGTCGCTCGTCCTCAAGGGGTTAAGCAAACAAATGAAATAGATTTACAAAAAAAAAAAAAAACATCCATTACAAAATTTATGTCGCATGTGGCATCTTAACCCTTAAATGCTTTGTGATAAATAGCTGCATCACTTTTTATTTAACTGTTAATAAATAAAGTTCTTAGCAACCACTATATTTATATAGAACTATTAATTATGTAAAAATTACAAATTATGCTACTAAATAAAGTTAAAAATCTACCTTAAAATTCCTGGTGTCATATCCTTAACATAAGAATAAAAATCACAATACTAAAAGAATAATTCATGCATTTAACCCATTAATGCCGGTTGGTACGAAAATTTGCCATTTAAGTAATACGAAAATTTTAAGTATGAAAACCAGTATTTTAGTAAGGAAATTTTCATATTACTTGATCTCAAACTTTGTGAGATGAAATAAGTTAAAATTACAATACGGGAAAACTGGTGTCAACTAGTACCTATGTATTAAAAATGTGTAAAAGAAACTCGGCATTAATGGGTTAAGAGGCCACACTACAGAGCAGAGGCAGTGACGTAGAAAAACTCGAACGCTAATGCTAAGTCTATAGATACGTTATTTTCAAATATCTTGCATGAATTTTAATATTTTTAAATGATTTTTTTTTGTAACGGATAGATGAGGCCGATCGACAATCGGGCTAGTCTGCACTTTTTCGATTTTTGTTTCAAACTTAAAAAAAAAAAAAAAAAAAAAAAAAAAAAAAAAAAAAAACTTTCACTTTCGGAATCGGTTTGAACCGGTTCTAAAACTAAAACTATCCTCATATAGAAAAACTGTAACCAAAATCGAAAAAGTAAAAACTTGCCCGGTTGTAGATCATCTTCAGCTATCCCATGCAAAAAAAAAAAAAACAAAAAAAACAAAAAAAAAAATCCTCCAAAAATATTAAAATGCAAGCGAGTTATTTGAAAATAACGCCCCATAAACTTAACATTAGCACTTTCCTTTCTTCCCGTGACTGAAGTGGGCTCTTAAGGGTTAACACTAGAACGACCGGAAATTTTACTCAAGTGTTAAAAAAATATTTTACACCAGAATTATTATTAAAAACTATTTAACATATTTATTTAATTTATTTCTCTGTGGAACAAATTTGACTTATTTCATAAAAAATTTTCTCGTTTGAATCGAAATAGTTTTAAATGGTAGCGGTCAAAATGACCGCTGTGGTCGTTCTAGTGGTTAAAAAAAATTGTTTGAAAAACTTGGATGAAAAGAGTGATTCGCTTAATCCAGTAGAGTTTGAATTTCCACTGGATGTATTTATTAACTTAATATTGTATAATTATTTTATTATATTTTAGATAAACAAAAACCAAAAAAAAAAAAAATTCATTTATTAACCAATCGGATGTGCCAATCCCAAAACTTTCTCCTATCTCATATATGTTAATACTTCAAAATTTGTTATCACAGCGCCAGAATTAAATGACAATCTATGCCCATCATTAGGATTCTAGAGGCATAGTTTCGTTGAATTGCTTGCATTTAAAAAGAAGATGTAAGCATCGCATTTTTCAAACAAATTATTGAATTTCGGCACCCACCCTCTTACAGGGTTCGTATGCATCAATTTATTCAGGGGGTATTAGGTGTTTTAGTACCAGAAATTTCGCAAAGTACTGGTCGCTATATCTGAAGGTAAAATATTTTTTTAATTAAATAAGGTAAATATTATTTTACAAATTTTCTGGTAAAAAGTGCTTGAAAGTCCTTAAGGCGTACGAATCCTGTCTTAGATGTCTTCAACCGAGATTCTCAACCCAAAGAGCATATAAGCGATACCTGTTCGGGTGCCGAAATTCAATAATTTGTTTGAAGATGTGATGCTTACATCTTCTTTTAACCCTTTCCGGCTCGGTGTCCTTAAAAAAGGACACCTAATTTTAATTCCAAAACTGACAAACGGCACCAAGAATATTTAACTAAAATTTTCCTATTATAATGTACATGAAAATAAGCAAGTTTATATTTTCGAATAAATTCGTTTATAAATTGCGGTGTCAGTCCATTATTTCATCAGTTTATAAACATAATTACTCCGCGGCGGTAAGGGTTGAAATGCATACAATTCTACGAAAATGTGCCTTTGGATTCTTCATGATGGATATTGATTGTCATTTATTTATTGCACTGTGATAGTGAATTTGGAAGTATTAACACACTCCCGACGGCAATTTTTATCAAATTTGAATTTTAAAACAGTAGAAGCTCCTCACTGTTCTGAAAGTCTTTTGTAAATTGGTGTTCTAGATAGGCTTCCCAAGTTTATGCATCGGTAAATATCTTTCAATGTACTCATTTAATATAAAATGTCTTACAATCTAAAAAAATATAGGCAACATGATGTAAGTGCATTTTCTGTAAGGTAGAAGCCACTCTTTTAGTCAATGACGTTTTTTGAATGAAAAAGAAAATTCTCGTTTCCCGTCGTGAATGTGTTAACATGTATGAGATAGAAGAAAGTTTTGCGATTGGCACATTCTACTAGTCTGAAGTTTGATTCACTTCATTGTCTAAATGAATTTTTGTTATCTTCTAAAAGATGTTTTTAATCCGTTCGTGCACATTGTCCCATTAATACTACATGTATTTCCATTGATTATATATATATATATATATATATATTTAAAAATCAAGTTGAATAATATGCGTAAAAAGAAATTAAAATAACATGAGAAAAAGAAAAACACATGGGTACAAATAATATCAATTTGTGACCCATGGCAGGGCCATTTAGTTTTCTTAGTGGTTTTCATTTTTGTAATAAAACTTCTAATCTAAATTAAACAGTTATTAAAACATAGTTATACTCTAATATTCGAGACGACTAATATCCGTCATGCCTAGTGATTGGTAACAATGATATTCAATATTTTAGGAAGATAACGTAACTTAAAAATACTATTATTCATATGTTTTCACTGTTTGTGTATATATTTTCATATAATTATTAATAAATAAATGAAAGTTAAATATAAATTTTTTACTGTGATGTTAATCAAAACATGTTTTTTTCCCCAAAACTTTGGTGGTACATCTGGTGGTAAAAAAAAAATCCTCGAAACTATTTAAAAAGAAAGCAATTAAAAATTAAATCTGATTTTTTGGGAGGTGGAGATAGGGTGGGGGGGGGGGGGGGGGTGTATGTGTGTGTTTGATACTGTGCATCGCAATACACATCATTTTTGATGCATTTCAATTTATGTTGTAACTTAGTATGTATCAATAATTAATTCGTTAGTTTGTATGTTTCCATTCACGTGATTAAAGTAATTTTGCAAAATATTACTGATTAATGTTAGCCGATGGACCTTGAATTCATTTGAAGCAATTTGTTTATTTTGTCACCAAAAATGAAACATTTTTTTATGATTTCGAATATGTATATAAATGAATATGTATATTTAGACCAAAATATTTTTGTTTTTAATCTTATTCTACTCGAGAAGTTAAAAGTATTGATCATAATCAATACAAGGTCGAAAGAGATTTAAATTATCAGCTTTACGAAAATTGCATATCCTATTTGGGGCCCCGAAATTTAGAAGGGGAGGGGAGGCATGACTCAATTTGCCTATGCTTTAATCACGTCCTGCTTCTGTAACAAATGTACCCATGTTTTATGGTCAAATATTTTCCCAGTATTGAAGGTAGTCAAATCATGTCTATATATAGTGCTTATTATTATTATTTCTTTAAACAGGGTTCGTACGGGTACCGTCATTTTCAAGGTCAAATATAAGAATTTTTTAATAGAAAAATAAATCTAATTTAAACGGTCGAAATTTCGCCTTATTTAAGGAGAGATTTTTCATAAGAAAATATTGGTACCGAAGAATTTATTAGTCTGGAAATTCAAGCACCTGTACGAACCCTGTTAAAATGTGATTAAAAAATGTCACCCTATTGCCAACATGTGAGGGGTGGGCCAAAAATGGACACGAATCAGACATTTCAAATGTCTGAAATTCAGACGCATACAAGTGTCTTAAAAATTAAGGCATTTTAAAATGTCTGAAATTTGAACACTCTGGTTTCTGACACTTAAATGACTGGAATTCAGACACATACAAGTGTCTTAAAAATTAAGACATTTTAAAATGCCTGAAAATTGAACACTCCGTTTCAGACCACTTAAGTGACTGAATTTCAGACATTTCAGTATAGAGTGCTGATAATAGCGTATTTTCATCTGGAGGGAACGTGGTACTAGAAACAATCCTGCGTTCATGCAAGGAAGTGTCAAATTTGGTGGTGGGGGAGTGATGGGTCTATGCTTGCATCTCCTTTGATTTTCGAACCGACTTCCACATCATTCGAAGCAGATGTCTGACCGGTCAGCGATATAGGGATTAGATTCTCAGACCTATCGTAGTCCCTTACGCTGCAGTAGTTGCAGATGACTTCATGTTAATGGACGACAATGCAGGCCACAACATGCTCACTTAGTAGATGATTTCCTTTTAGAGGAAGGAATCAAAGGGATGGAATGGTGAGCGTGTTATCCGGACATGAACACAATGGAGAAAGTTTAAGACATTCTAGGCAGATGAGTTGCTGACCATCTATCACGCCCACAAACTTACCAAGAACTGGAACAAGTTCCTCTGGAGGAGTGGGACAGAATATCCAAGCTCATCATTAATAGCCTCATTGACTCCATGTCTCAAAAGTGTTCAACATTGCTAGTCATCCAGGGAAACCATACCCCTGCTAAAAAATATTTTATTTGAAGAAACATATTTATTATTCGTTTTCCCTCATATTCACAAACTGTGCTTTCTTCGTTTTGTACCCAAATACTCAATACAATGCATTTTTTCTGCCAAACTTGTGTAATTTTTGTTTCTCATATCGCCTATCACGTCTGTCGATCGTGTATCAAACATCTAAACAATTCCCCAGCCGCAAGATCCAACCACAACCTCAATATCATTAATCTCTCTTCGACGTGGAGTAATTCTGTTTGTAAAATGAAGAAATGATGGACAGACATCAGAATTTACAAACAAATTTATTAGAAAATAAAACTCGCTTATTTTCCCGTATTTTATAAAAGTAAAAATTTAATTAACCCATTTATGCCTGAATTTTTGTTTTCTCAAATTTGTTGGTAAAATCACTTTAAATGTCGTAAAATGAAACGGGAAAAATACTAAAAAAAATTACGCTAAAATATTTTTGTATTTATTTGATAAAATGTAAACGTACAAAATATGGGAATATCCATATATGGAAACATGCATAGTTATATGTTTTGTCTAAATTTATATAAATTAAGCTTTTAAATTGTATATTATATACTATAATTAGTATTTTTATGAACTATTGGAAAAATATATTTATTTCTTTACAGACACTAAAAAATTATAAGTATTATTAATACTAAACTAAGAATAAACGTATTTGAGGCTAAAAAGCAATTTATTTCAAAATCATCTTCAAACGAACTTTACATAAATAACTGCCCCCTAATTGGCTAATAGAATATCTACCCATTTGCACCTAGCGCCCTGTATTTTGTATGTTACAAACATGCATAAAAATAGGCTTGAACATATAATTTCGCAGTTAAAAAAAATACGTATCTCAAAGAAGTCTACAAGCTAAGATTATGACTTATTTATTTGGATCCTTGATACAAAAAATACAAATAAACTTACGTTTTACATTTTGCTATCTTGCAAAATGAAAAATCTATAAACATCGAAAAAAGGCCTTCATTTAAGCAAATAAATACAAATCTTATGCTGTCATCTCTCGGTAATAGATAAAGACACTTATAGACAATTACTTCATACAATTTTCATGCTGTAAACAAGAAGAAAGTTACAACAAAATATTAAAATTAGAAACGTTCCAAAAATGGGACGCTAGGCATAAATAGGTTAAATATTCTTGTCACCGTTTTCGGTTTTGGAATTAAAATTAGGTATCTTTTTTGGAGGACAACGACTGCTAAAGGGTTAATTGTTTTGAGCAGTGTATATAAGCTACAGTATATAACTTTAACCAGATATGCATTTATTCACCCGTTTATATGCTAGAACCAAAATAATTGACATACTTTTTTTTTTATTTCTTTTTGAACTTGAAAAATATGCTTTTTATTAAAAAACATTGGAAATTTTTTAAATTGTGTGTTAAAAATAATTTTTAAACAATGCGTTTTGTGTATATTTTGGTTTTAAGTTAGATATAAGTGTATTATGATTTATTTTGGCCAAATATGTTTCCTATAAGCATAATTTCCAATTTTATCCTGCGCACAGCACTTAATGATTTTAGGTAGATTTCGTATGAAATACTACCTATTACATTTTCCTGTGTATTGGAAGTGCTAAAAAATTTTTGCAGATCTACACCGAACACACACACACACATATATATATATATCACTTTTTTATGGACACGATAACTTCCGGATTTCTGCACAAATCTCTTCCAAACTGATACACAACATCAAGGGGAATAAAATCTCGATCAAGCTCGTTAAGGGGACCGGGTAAGCGAAATTCAACCAAAAAATCAATTTTTACTTCTTTATATTATTAAATAGTTTAAATTTTTATTTTTTCAACGATGTATTACACATGTTTATATATATGAAAAAGTGCTGGATTTTTTCATTCTTTCTAAGAGCACTTCACAGCAGTGGGCTAATTTTATTAAATTCAGATTTCTTGATTAGCACCACTTTTCTGAAGTGGTAAAATTCCCATTGTTTTCGCCTTAATTAATATGTTATTAAAGACAGCGAATTTTACTATTTCAAAAAAGTGGTGCAAATCAAATTTCAGAATTTAAAAAAGGTAGTCTACTGGCAACACTGCTTCACAGATTTAATTGACTTTTTCTCAAAACTTCGATATTTCAGATTAGTGTTTCTTTTCCCAATATCTATTAAACTTAAGAACTGAGATTTTTCTAAATACTTATGTTATAGTGCATACTTTTTACACAGAGATTTAATGATTTGTTGAGAATTATTTATTTTAGGCAGTGAAATCTTACCGAAAAGGCTAATTTAAAAATGTATTTCAAAAAATAAATAATAATTAATTTTCTGTTTCACTTAGAAAGAAAATGGTCCGTTAAAATACGTAAAGCATGTTATTCAAACTACTCTAAAAAATCTAGACCTCTATCTTTCACCTTTTCTGAGAAAAGGTACATAAAGTTGGTGTATTTTAACATGGCCGAGATAGAGTTTACCCGGTTCCCTTAATGGGAAAAATCGGACCAAGGGGATGGAAATAGGGAGGGGTTTTGTGAAAACCGAAAAAAGCCATAACTTTTTAATTTTTGTACATATCAAATTACTTTAAAGTTTTTATTACTTCTAAAAATAGGGCCAAAAATTTATGTATCACAGATATTTGATAAAAATAAAAATGGGCTCAAGGGGCGCAAAAATAGGGGTTTGGTGAGAAAAATTCATAACTTCGCCAATTCTCATCAAATCCAATTAATTTTATTATAAATCTTCTCAATATTATTTACAACTTTTATATTGACAAGTTTTTGATAGAACCATTTCGTACCGAAAAAAAAAAAAAAAAAAAAAAAAAAAAAAAAAAAAAAAATTAAAAACGAAAACAAAAAAAGGGGGGGGGGCGTGTTGAAGAAGAAAAAATGCATAACTTCGTCAATTCACAGGATATAACATCCGAACGAATTTATTATATATCTTCTTAATATTATCTACAATATTTATACTGACAAGTTTTTGGTAGGAGCAAAAACAAATTAAAAATACATAGCGGTTGAAGAATAAAATCATTGTATTAAGGGCGCATCCAAATTGCTTATTTTCTAACTCATTTTTAAATTCATTTTTGCTCTCAAACGCATCGAATTGGTACATTCTCTTATACAGAAACTGTATGATGTACCATATTGGTCAATTTTTTGATAGAGGCAGAATATATTTCAAAAAATGCTGTTAAAGTGCACATTTTGAACCAAATTTCCCGAAGCGATTGTGTTGGAAACGAAAAATATTGTTATACTGAGAAAGTAATTGTTTATAAACCAAGTTTTAATTAACTGAAAAAAAAAAAAAAACACAGGTCGCTTATAAACCTGTTCAAAAATCACTTCAGCAAGTTTCATATTTTTTCTTTTAAAAATTAATCTGAAAATGTGCCAGAAAATTTCAAATTGTTGAACACGAAAGAGTTTTTTTTTTTTTTTAAATAGCGCCTTAACATGATTTTGATAAAACCATCTCTTATATAAAAATGAAATGAAAACTCGCCAGAAGCGGCCAGATAAAATTGTTAAAGTGGGTTTATCTCTAATCATGATTTAGTTTTTGTTGTTGAAATTAGCAACTTTGAAATCTACCTTCGCCTGTAGGCCAAGCCGGCAGGGATTTTTTATTAACATGATAATGATATGAATTTTAAAAATTAAAATTAACTGTTACTTTGGTCTATACATCATTTAGTTTTCTGTGCAATATACTTAAGTTTATATACTTCAGGCAGAAAGGAAAAAAGAAAAATCTTAATTGCATATTATTTGAATTTTCGTACTTTGAAAATAGTTATTTTTTTTATCGTCGTCAATCTCAAACGTCCTGTATCCTTAATTTATGTGTTTTAAACAAGAAAGAAGAAATCATGCGTCAAGCATAGATTATGAAACACTTTCCAACACATCCAGAATAATGTAACAAAACTGTGCCGTTTAATAAGTTAAAATATTATGTGTAATTCTACAACTTTCTTTTATTCATTCCCCACACAATTCAATACTGATTGACCATGCTAACAAGAATTATGTCTTACTACATCCTGTACGCTGTCACGATGTAATTCCTGTGATGTCATACACGCTAGGTCCTCATCACTGAGGCAGCGTATAATTTCAGTACTAAATGATGCACAAAAGGATATACAGACTGTCACAGTGCCTACCCAACGGTGAAATTTCTTTGTCTGTTCGTATGTCTGGATTTCAGATATGGAGTAATATCTCATCACTTTTTTTTTGTTTATTTTCGGCTCCGTTTGCGTAGATTTCTGGTAGATTAGATTAAGGTATGTTACTAAACAGTAATAATAAAATACCGAGAAAAATATATCTGGTGAATTGATAAAGATGGTTGGGTTTCAAATAACGCTTGATTCCTTTTAAATAATACTTATTTAGGAATAGTTAGAAATTCGATAATTATACATTTTACGGTGATTGCTCAAGTGTGTAAATTAATGGATTAGGAGAAATATAAAAACAGAAAAAATCTATACATTTTTATCATATTTTTGTTTACTTTTGGTTCCGTTTGCTTATATGAGATTAGATTAAGATATGTCACTAAAGAATATTAATAGAGTAACAATAAAGAATTTTCTTGTGAAATAATAAAGTTGGTAGTGTTTCAAATAATGCTAGATTCCCTTTTGGTAATATGTATTTTGGAATAGTTAGAAACTACGATAATTATACATTTTACGATGATTGTTAGAGTGTGTAAATTAATGGATTAGGAGAAACATAAAAACAGAAGAAATATATACATTTTTATCACATTTTTGTTTATCTTTGGCTTCGTTTGCGTAGATTTCTGGTAGATTAGGTGTTTCAAACAATGCTTGATACCTGTTTGGTAATATTTATTTAGGAATATAGTTAAAAACTACGATGATTATACATTTTTCGATGATTGCTCGAATGTGTAAATTACTGGATTAGGAGAAATATAATAAAAGAAGAAATATATACATTTTTATCACATTTTTGTTTATTTTTTGGGTTCGTTTGTGCAGATTTCTGGTAGATTAAATAAAGATATTTCACAAAAGTATAATAATAAATTACAGATGAAAATATATTTTGTGAACTCATAAAGTTCGTTGCGATTCAAATAACACTTAAGTACTTTTGGTAATTTGATTAACTTTGATTTTTGTTTACTAGTTTTCGATTTGAATTCTTGCATTTATAGTCTATATAAGTCTATCTAAATATTTTTATACTTTATTTTCCTGAGAATGTTGCCGCCTGATGCAATGAAACATGTCGAAATGTAAATAAATAAAGGCATTTTGACTTTTTTTATAATTTATGTTTATTACTTAAAGCAATAATTGAGTATTTTGATGTAATTTTTATATATAGTTTACTTTTGGTAATATTAGTTTAGGAAAACGGAAAATTTTATGTAGTTAGAAATTACAATGATTGCTCGAGTGTGAAAATTAATTACTTAGGAGAATAATAAAAGAAGTAGTAATATATATAGGGGAGACTAGGGAGGGTTGACCCATTTTTTACAAAAGGATTTTTTATTTTTTAAATATTGAACTTAGAATAAAGTTTTATATATCATTTTATTCGTCATACAACCAGTTATCAAAATAAAATTGCTACATAAGTATAATACATAAGAAATTTGAAAAATGATGGATTTTAATCCTGAGAAAATAATGGGTCAAGGCTCCCCACTATATGGGAGGTTTGACCCACTTTATTTTATATTGAAATATTTGTGAAAAGAAATAAAATCAGTTTAAAAAAAAAGCAAAATCACTTTATTCTACATGCTTTAATTATTATAAAAACATATTTTTGAAAGAATGATGCTTAAAGAAATCTGTTTAGACGCAATCGCAAGCCAAAGGAGAAAAAATTTGTTTTAATCAAGATTTTGTCCGAGCCGGTATAATTGTAGAGCAGGGAAAATGAAATTTTAACATTTAAGACAGTACTTCTCTACAAACAGGTTCCGTTTTCATAGGGTTTCATGCATTATTATGTCTGGATTTAGTAGCCACTGTGACTGTCCTGCCTTTTTTAGTCTCCTTGTCCTACTTTTTGTGACATTCGACGTGACAACTCTAGTTTTCACATATTTTGGCCTCATCTCACTCTATTCATCATGTCGAAATTTGTTTACATACCTCCCTAAATTTTATCGATCAATGAATGCTATGTCCTTTTGCAGCCGCATGAGTACTTAACTGATCAGTAACATCTTTTAACCCGTTTAGGGCCAAAGTACTTTCAGTACTAAAATTTGAAATAAATGACTAGCATCGAAATATTCAAAAGAATAATTTGGAAATATGAAAAGGGCTATAATTCACATAGATATTAAATGGAAAAGATTTTAGAAAAATTGTGGTACCATTGTGGCGTTTGGGAATTAAAATTAAGTGGTTCCACTGCCCCTGAAACGGTTAAGACTGCTGCTTTCATATTTCCTAGTCTTTTCCACTGTTCCTATTTACCTATTGTAAGTAATATTTAAATGGAAAAAGTTCCTATCAACTTTCCCATTTATATTCCATTATTTTTTTTCGTGTATTGCATACTATAACAATTTTCACATCTTTCATTAATCAGTTTTAAACGTTTTCTTTTCCACCACCCCATTTTACTCTAGCTTTTCAGAATAAATTTACATTTATTTTTATACAGAACCCATTAATCTTTCATTATGCACAGTATATAGTAAAAATATTAAAAAAACCCCCCTAAATTGACACATTGACGACGTGCAATTTTTATTAAATCAGAATTTTAAAACAGTACAAGCTCCTCCTTATTCTGAAAGTCGTTTGAAAATTTGAGTTCTAGATAGGCTTCTCAAGTTTATGCATCGGTAAATATCTTTTAGCGTACGAATTTAACATAAAACGTATTACAATCTAAAAAAATATGAACATTATAAATGCATTTTCTGTAAGGTGGAAGCCACGCCCTTAGCCCACGATGTTTTTGAATGAAAACGGGAATTCTCGTTTCCCGTGGTGAATGTGTTAACCGTCTCGCTGCGTAAGTAATTCTTCACGATGAGCGTCTTTTACAGAATTTTGAATCTTATATCACCGGTTCTTTAAAGCAGAAATGCTTGACTATGGTAATCGAGGAAATTGTCCTGATTAAACAGACAACGTGTTCGCTAAAAAATAACTGGTGGTAATAACAAAATAGTATTAATTAGACGGAAGAGTGCATGCCCGAGAATATCTCGGGTTGCGCAGTGAGAGGATTAAAGAAGCCTTGAATGTCTGGTCGACCCTCCCTCACATTGACTGGGTCAAGCCTCCCTACATAGCCCTTTTCTAAAGAATAGCACATTGTTATGTGGAGCCTGAGTTACTGTACAATCTTTATGTCTGGAATGAAAACTCGATATTTCTGCACTAATTAAAACATACTTGCTTAAATTTCGATGATATATTTTATCTGAAAACAGCTTACAAAATATTTCGAAAAAACACAACTTTTAGGCTGAAAACGCCTTACAATTGAATTTTTCTACACCTATTTCGATGATCTGTGTGAAACAGAGATTGTTGTTTGGGTATTCCAGTAGCTTTGGTTAGCACCTATTGATAAAACTCTGAAATTCTTTTAAATATGAAAGCTGATGGTTGGGACAAGCCTCCCGTATGGTCACCCATCCCTAGTCTCCCATACATTTTCATGGGCTTTTTGTTTATTTTTAGCTTCGTTTGCGTTGATTTTTGGTAGATTTAGATTATGATATGTCACTAAACAATAATAAAATACCGGGAAAGATAAATCTTGTGAATTCATAAAGTTCGTTGTAATTCAAATAATGCTTGGATACTCTTGGTAATGTTAGTTTTGGAAAACGGAAAATTCTATGTAGTGAGAAATTACAATGATTATATGTTTTACATAGATTGCTCGAGTGTGTAAATTAATTAATTAGGAGAATAATAAAAGAAGTCGAAATATATATACATTTTGATGTCTTTTTTGTTTATTTTTGGCTATTTTTGTTTATTTTGATTTGCGTAGATTTTTGTAGATTTAGATTAAGGTATGTCACTAAATAATACTGAAATACAGAGAAAGATATATCTTGTGAACTGATAAAGTTCGTTGTGATTCAAATAACGCTTGATTTTTTGTAATATATTTTGGAGAAAGTAGAAATCTTACGAAATGTTATAGATTATTTGTTTAATAGTTGTTGATTTCTCGAAAGCGTATATAAATGATTTAATATCAGAAGGACTGTTTGGGATCATTTTCAATGGTGCCAAATGAATATATTTCGGTTAGAATCAGAAATTTCTTTATCAAATAAGTTTAAAAGATACATGGGGGGGGGGAGTTAAGTAATTAAGTTAATCAGGTTTAAATAAAAATTCTGAGGTAAAATATTTTTTTAAAACTTAAGTAAAATTTTCCGTCTTTCAAGTGTTAAAAGATTCTACAAGTAATTGTTAGTAAAAAAAAGTAGAGGGGGAGTATAAATTTCTGACAGATGAGAATTAGCTGGATTCGGGCACTAGAGCTTCCCTTTTGAAACTAGAGACGTTACCTCTGCGCCACTAATGCGTCATTAAATAGCCGCAATATTATCACTGTACAAACAGTGCGCAGTACAAACAGCGTATATGTACACTGCTCTAACAGTGCTGTCAAATCAAGAAATGATTTTTTATTCAGAAATTTCGAGTTCACACCAGAAAATTCTTAATAATAATTGTTCTTTATTTTATTAACGAAACCGATTATATCTTTTTTCGATTTTTGATGATGGCTAATGCGAAAACGTTGCCACTTGTGGCACAAAGTTCACATACAAAATTTGAGATTTTTTGGACAATTCCTTTATTTGTCATCCTTTATTTGTTGGCTTGAAGTTTTGCTGAAATGCTGATTTTTGAACTTTTTAGCAAAACTTTAAAAAATGTTAAATTTAAGTTATTTTAGCTGAATTTACTTGAATTGTCATGTTTAGCGTACGAAATGTTTAAATAAGCTCTGATTATGTATTACTGTCTGAGCGAAGCGAAGGCTAATACTCAGCGAAATATTACTGTCCGGACACATTACTACTACGATGGATATTAACGCCATGTCCTACTAAAAAAAAAGCCTAATAAAAACCTTTCGTCAAGCATAACTCAAAAAATATTTGTCGGATTTCGTTTCTGATTGCACCAGAAGGTACCTATGAGGGTCGCCTACTGAATGCACCTACTATGAAAAATAAGTTCCAAACCGTTTAAAAATTATATAGAAAAAACTGATAAAAAAGCACAATTTATCTGCATACGTCACAGAAATTTGGTGTGCGTCACTTTCACCGGTTGATGTTTTCGTAGACAACTGGTTTGAACATATGGAGCAAATAAAAAATAAAAAATACGCACGCATTAATATTGAATAGATCAGTTTCAACCACGTGATCACAATCCTTGCAACAACCCGTGGCAACCAGTTTTGGTGGGCAAACAAATAATAATATAGTACTCCGTACCACGGTGACCGTTTTTAGCCTGTTGTATAAAATCTGGCCTGTTGTACGACATACAATTGTGGATGATTAAAACAAAAGACATGAGTGTTTATTGCTCCGGGAGGTTATCTTTCTCTGTATGGCTGTCTGTCTATCATACAGCATGCAATTTTCTTGTAAAGGATGATATTATTATGCAGTAAAACCTCCATAACGGACACACTCGATTAGTGGACACCTCTATTTAGTGGGCATTTTTTCGATTACCAACCCTTAAATAACTGTACATTTTTTACTCTCAGTAGCGGACACCTCCAAATAGAGGACAAATTCTGCCCTCCCGAGGTGTTCGCTATTCAGAGGTTTTACTGATAAAACCTCCATAGCGGACACATCCGATTAGCGGATACATCTATTTAGCGGACATGTTTTCGGTTACCAACTCTTAAATAACAGTACATGTTTTACTTTCAGTAGCGGTCACCTCTAAATAGAGGACAAATTCTGCATTCTCGGGGTGTCCGCTATTCAGAGGTTTTACTGTATATAATATTGATAGTTATTTTACAGGGCCACACAAAAGAATAAGAATATATGAAAAGAATATAAACTAAATTCGGGATTGGTAGATCGCTGATGGTAATGTAATTTTAGGATGTTGTTACAGTCATCCGCAGCATGTTTTTAGAGTTTCGTTCATCTAACGAAACCATACCTGTCTCACTCCTTTGTCTGTCTGTCTGTCCGTCTGTCACAGAGCCCGTTCTCAGAAACTATATATGTCGGAGACTTGAAAATTTGCATACTTATAGCTGAACACCACACATCAAATGACAAATAATAAAATTTTGAAAAAGTCTAATATTTAACCCTCTGGGCTCTAACTTGTGTATTTTAAGCAATTTTTCTAACTCAGCCCCTAATTTAATTAAGTTGGAGACATGGAATTTTGCATACTTATAGCTGAACATCTCACATCAAACGACAAATAATAAAATTTTGAAAAAGGTTTAATATTTAACACACTGGGCTCTAACTTGTGTATTTAAAGCAATTTTTCTAGCTCAGCCCCTAATTAAGTTGGAGACATGAAAGTTTGCATACTTATAGCTGAACACTTGCGATAACACGATAAATCATAAAATTTTGAAAAAGTCATATTTAACCCTCCGGTCTCTAACTTCTGTATTTTAAGCAATTTTTCTAACTCAGCCCCAAATTAAGTTGGAGACATGACATTTTGCATACTTATAGCTGAACACCTCACATCAAACGACAAATAATAAAATTTTGAAAAAGTCTAATATTTAACCCTCTGGGCTCTAACTTATGTATTTTAAACAATTTTTCTTACTCAGCCCCTAATTAAGTTGGAGACATGAAATTTTGCATACTTATAGCTGAAATCCTCACATCAAACGACAAATAATAAAATTTTGAAAAAGGTCTAATATTTAACCCTTTGGGATCTAACTTGTGTATTTTAAGCAATTTTTCTAACTCAGCTACTAATTAAGTTGGAGTCATGAAAGTTTGCATACTTATAGCGGAACACTTGCGATAACACGATAAATCATAAAATTTTGAAAAAGTCATATTTAACCCTCTGGGCTCTAACTTGTGTATTTTAAGCAATTTTTCTAACTCAGCCCCTAATTAAGTTGGAGACATGAAATTTTGCATACTTATAGCTGAACACCTCACATCAAACGGCAAATAATAAAATTTTGAAAAAGTCTAATATTTAACCATCTGGAATCTAACTTGTGTATTTTAAGCAATTCTTCTAACTCAGCCCCTAATTATGTTGGAGACATGAAAATTTGCATACTTATAGCAGAACACCTCACATCAAACGACAAATAATAAAATTTTGAAAAAATCTAATATTTAACCTCTAATATTTTGTCTCGCGCAATTGTTTAATTTAAACTGTTTTGCAATACTATTTTTTGTTCATTTTGCATAATAAGTGTAATGTGACGCAGTTTCTTCTATTTCAGACTTCTAACGCATGTTAATAAATTTATTTTGCAATATCCTTTCTCTTTCAAAATTCACATGTAAATATAGTTTTAATGGCGTAATTTCCAATAAGTGCCTGCTGTTTATACCTAATTATTTAATTCTAATTTGAAGGTTTTTTTCTGTTTATAATAGTAACGTGTAAATATTTTTTTAATTTGAAGCAAACATTATTGTTTGCGCTGTTTATACAGTTGGCAACAGTTTAAATTAATACCATTTTCTAAAATATGTAAAAAATATCAGTCAAAATGCTGAATATTTGAATTTAAAATAGAAATCAAACCTCAAAAAATGAGTCAAATTAAAAAAAATTAATGAAATCTGCACACCGGGATTTTCTATTGAATAAAATGATCTAAAAATGATTAAATTCACATGTATAGCTTTTGCTCCAATAAATTTTTTTTAATGGAACGATTTTGTCCAACTTTAGCATTAAATATCTCTTAAAATAATTCTTCGATTTGAAAACTGTATGCATTAGCGTGTTGATCAAGCATTACGCTATAATATCACCGATTTTCATATTTTTGTATGCAATAGTTTTTTTAATATTAACGAAGAAAGACCTCCGGTCACAAAAAATTCAAAACCGGCGGCGGCAGTGACAGCGTTAGTTACTTTTTTAGAATATATATATATATAAAAATGAAAACTTGTCTATCTGTTTGTTTGTAATTCTATAAAAGTCCACAATTTGGAAGCCAAAACTGCGAAAAGATACGTACATGTGTATTAAAACATGACCGAGGCAACTAAAGTAATCCGGAATCGAAATAATTTATAGTTAATTTTTAATTAATAAAAAACCACCAATTTAACAGCAATTTCTTATCAAATTTAAACATTCTTCGTTATAGCAGTTGCCAACAATTAAAAAACAGAATAAAATTATTAATACAACAATTAATTTTCTACTGCAAGATTTCCACGTGAAAAATGAAAATGAAATAAATAGTTTGACGAATTTTTAAAAAAGGTGAATATTACGTCATAACTTTCTATTGCAAGATATTCACGTGAAATATGAAAATGAAATAAATGGTTTGATGAATTTAAATGAAAGTGAATATAACTTCATAACTTTTCTATTTCATGGTTTCCACGTGAAAGAGGAAAATATTACGTCACATTTGAAATATAAAGGACGTGGTGGATATAGTATAACGTCATACGAGTGTGAAAAATGTATTGAAGCATGATAAAAACCCGATTAGGGAAATATTGGCCTATTTTAACATTATTGCTCCAATTATAAATTGAAATAAGTTCATTTATAGCTGTATTCTTTTGCGTCTGTTATATACATTTATACATTTTTATATAGCGTTTTCATATGATTCACTGCTTTTCGACTGCTTTTTTTAATGTTTGTTTTGTGTTGTATGTTAAATTTTGAAATTGATTTTTCAGAACAAACATCCTTCAAATTCTGGGCAACGCCGGCACTTTAGTTTGTAACAGATAAATGGCTTTTGTATCTGTACATCTAATGCTAATATTATAAAGTATATAATATTATTAAAGCTTGTACGTTTGTGAGGTGTTATCTCTGAAACTACATAGCCAACTTAAAAAAATGTTGGTGGCCATCTCTGCTCCGAAAAAAAGACTATTTTATGTCAGTGCAAGAACCTACATCGCTGCAGGAGCAAAAATAGTCCTAAAATTGCGATTTCTGTGATATTGATTGGGATAGAAACTTTGAATTTGGTGCGTTAGTTACTTTTAAGATGTAAATACTCGCAATGAAAGCTCTCTAAAAGGTTCAATTTGACGGATAAACGTAAAAATTTCTAGAAAGGTTCTAAACTATGATTTATTTGGAATAGTGAAATTTTTGGGATACTGTTGGGGTTAGAAACTAGAACTTTGGCATGGTAGTAATTAATAAGATGTAAATGCTCGTTGTAGAGCGAATTCTAAAAAAATAGAAATACTAAACAAAGCGGAAAAAGATCTAAAGATGATCTAAGTAACGAAGTACATGGAATTGTTGGGAATATAAACATGAAAATTGACATGGCTGTATTTATCATGACGTAAATTCTCGCAATAGAACAATTTCTAAAAATGTCGCTATATAAAACAGTGCAAAAACAAAAAAAATTCAAAAATTTTCCATTTCTGTGTTACTGCTGAGCCCAAAATCTTGAAATTTTGCTTCGGGTTAGTTTTAAAATATACAATTATCTCTATGAATGGTTTCTAAAAAATTTAAAATTTTAAAAGATGAAATTAACGGAAAGCGATCTCAATTACCATTAATTTGGAATTATTAGGTACAGCAACTTTAAATATTTCATAATGCTGCATTTTCTCCGCAAAACATGCGATTTAAATGCAACAAAACTGATAGATACCCATATAGCATTAAATAAATTGCGTAAATATTGAATAAAGACCTGTATGAAACAGTGAGTAGGTTGCCCGAAAGTACTTGTTAAAGTGTTCCTACTCTAGGCTTTTCTCTCTCTCGCCAAGGCCACTAACAGAGGGAAGTAGGTTTTTTATATATTAACTTATTCTGGTGAAATTTTATAATCGGGTTCATATTGGCGTATGTTAGCTTGCATGATTTCCTGAATAAATATGTATGGATTTGTAAATTACTTCAAATGACACTTTGACAGCTCAAAAGTTATGCAGACGATATATTCAGATCTTGTGTCATACTTTATGTTGTAATCATTGCCGATTTATTTTATTTAATACATGCTAAACACAGCTCAACTTGTACAGAATATGTTTGAAAACAAAACAATACAGCGTATGTAGTGGCCATCATACACTCATCATTTAAATCTGATCGAGCATATCTAAAACACACTCTAACGAAGCATTGCATGCCACTGTTGATGTATTCGGTACTTTGATACTATATTAGATTTTGAGGAGAGAATTCCTTAAATGTTATCGACAACCTCATTGCATCCGTGGAAAACAGATATTGTACAATATTAACTATTCCGGGGGAGCACACACCATATAAAGTATAGTCCATTCTTTTTAAGCGTCATATATTTGTCATTTAAAGTTACTCAAATTGGTGCGGAGCGTCTGATTATGCTCTTGACATCATTTAATACAGTTAAAATTCCGATATAAGTAATTTAGTGTTTCATTTTCTATTTTACTTTTAATATATTGCGTACTTTCAATTTTATATCCATGAATGGCTGTCTTGAATAGTTTGATTTCCCATTTTTTTAAACAGTGTATACGAATTTATATATAAGATTTTGTAATTCTACGATTCGTTTATTTTCATCATTTCAGTTTATCGCAGTACATGGACAATTAAAGATAACATCTCATTTTCTTTGCTTGCACATGTTATTATTAAATCGATGTTCTCAGTAATATCGCTCAGACTAATCCCTCTGAGGGAAGTCCTAGTTTAATAGTTATGTGCATTTTGAATTAGGTGACTTTTATAGCTTTTTCGCGTATAAGAGAGCAAAAATTGCATTAATTGTGACAATAGGGAATAAGGATCTCGTCATCGATAAAGATTTTGTCAGGATGCAGAAAATAAACTTGGAAAGGCGATATAGGAGGAGTAAGATCTTGGAGGTAGAAAAATCACAAGCATCTTTTTTGATAGTAGAAAAAGTAAAACGATCGTCATAGAAAAAAAAGGGAACTAGCAGCACCATCGACAGAAAGATGAAACAAATATATATGTTGTCTGAACGTAGTTCGGAATATTTGGGTCACTTGACACCTCCTTCTGGTCACTGTGGAGAAAAAATAAAATCATTATATAATTTTCTAAGCCAGAATAAAGTCTGCTTTAGGAAGAATCAAGAAGAGAACTGCATAGCTGCCAACTTGTACGGATTTTTCATACCAGTAACATTTTATAGAAACTTTTGACTTATTTAAACGTTAAAAATGTTTGAATTTCGGTGATGCAATTAGCTAAAATTTTCTATTAAATTTTAGTGGTATGAAAAATCCGCACAAGTTGGTAGCTATGGAAATGCAACATTTGATATGTATTCTTCATACGAACGACATTCCACTCAGTTGATATCACTGTCATTCCACTCTGATAGTGATATCAACTGTCTAAACTAGATTTTAGAACCATTTGATCTAAAATTGTTACCAACTGAAACGGAGCTAGATTATTAGAGTACTCAAATCTCCAGCCTATTGCATTTCTGATGTCCATGAAACAGGAATAGGCTCGCAGAAATGGACACATACATTTTTGCGTGCCATTAGTGATATGTGCTTCGTATTTCTCTCGACGGTGCTGCTTTTTCAATTTTTTCTATGAAGATCGTGTTATTATTTCTACCATCTCAAAATATAGTTGTAATTCTTC
Source organism: Maratus speciosus (assembly GCA_963932465.1). Taxonomy (NCBI): domain Eukaryota; kingdom Metazoa; phylum Arthropoda; class Arachnida; order Araneae; family Salticidae; genus Maratus; species Maratus speciosus. The sequence goes on along the minus strand of OZ010799.1, from coordinate 216,546,187 downwards.
ATCCTACAAGATATTCCCTCTCCTGTTTCTTCTTTTCAAGTTTCTTTTTCTGCCTCCTGACCAAGTCTTTATAGATGACGAGATCTTTATTCCAGGATGCACAACTCCTGTATTCTGAAGCACAGATGAAGCTATTAACGCAATTTACCTATATGACATACCAGTTCTAAATCCAGCGAATTCTGTGTAAGAAAGGGATACAGTCAATCAGGGTAACTTTGAACCATGGGGTGTAACTTTGCACCACCTCCTATTTTTCAATATTTTTGACTCTAAAAGACTAAATAAACTCCAGAACTGTGCTCTGTTGGCAAGGTTCTAAACTGGGTTTTCTACTCTTTATTTTAGAAAATAAATTAGCAACATTATACAGAATTAAATGCATCATCTAATTATTTTTGTGAAGTACTTTTTTCAAGTTAATTTTGAATGCTGTTTTGAAGTTGTTGTAAATCAATTAAATTTTCATAGTAAGTAACAATATACTCATTTATCAGACATATCTAATCAGACATATCTATATCATATTATCTAAATGTTGTAAATGTGTTAATATTTTGTGATTATTTATTTATTAATAGTTAATAAAATGTAAAATAAGAAGGCACTAGTATTTTACCGCATTTTCAGGGTAACTTTGAGCCGGCTCAAAGTTACACTGATGCTTATAATTTACTGATTATAGGTGCTACTGTCGAAAATTTACCATATTTGCACGTATATTTTATATAAATGCCGAAAGTGTGCATTAGATATAACATGTAAATATTTTCATAAATATGTGTAAAATACATAAAATTCATTTAGAGGCGTGATTAGGGGCGGAGCTACTCAAATTTGACATTTCATAAGTTCGACGTGTTTTATTCTTGTTAGAATAATACTAGTACTTGTATGTATTACTGTAACTATAGATATATTATTGAGTTAAAACATTGAAAATTGTTTTTCACTGCATTGTTATGTTTTATATGAACAATAAACAGGTGTTTTTTATTTCTAAATGTTCATGATTCTCTTCTTCCACTTTTCTTATGCCTGATATTTGTTGTAATATCATAAATTATACAAATCTTGTGATGTTGGGAAATGTAAATTCGGAGTCTTTACATATCTGAAAACATTTTTTGGTGTTTAAAGTTGTCTTGATTACAATACTTTTTTATAATGAATTATTTTATATATAAATTTATCATATAGAGCAAAGTTACCCTAAATGGCTGAGTAATTTTTAACCAGGCTAAAAATCCATTTTTTATTGCTTTTATCTTTATTATTCCTTAATTGTTGATAGTCAGGTAATAATTTAGGATCATTTCTTCTCTTCTATGCCCCTAGTTGCGACAATAATCTTCAAATAAGAGTGTGGCATATGAAAATAGAGAAAGTGCGGATCAAAGTTACCCTGAATGACTGTATGCGTTTGGGAGTGTCTGCTTTTGAAGGCCCTTGTTCAAATTCTAATTTAGACGAACTGCCTACTTCAATATTCACATGTTGTTTTGAATCTCCTGACAATAGCTGTATTTTAGAGCAGAAAAATAATTAACATATCATCTTGCAGTTACACCCATCTCCTATTTCCTCCCTCATCCAATGATGACTGATTGCGTTTTCATTGGTTTCCACTCCACATTCTCCTTTCCTTCTAGAATTTCTGTCAAGACATGCTGTTGTTCGTCATCCAAATATGTGACTCTGAACGCATCGAAAAACAGAAGGAAGAGCGAGGAACATAATAAAGACAAAATAGAGAAACCGCCGAACGAACCAAACAATACTTGAAATATTTGCTCATTTATACGCGAAAAAACTATAAAAGTCACCTAATTCAAAATGCACATATTAATTAAATAATGCATAATTAGAGATTATTTAAACATTTCGTGCACGAAACATGACATTTCAAGTGAATTCAGCTAAAATAAATTTAATTTACCATTTTTAAAATTTTTGCTAAAAAAATTCAAAAATCAGCATTTGAGCAAAACCTCAAGCCATTTGCGGCAAATGAAGGAATTGTCCAAAAAATCACAATTTTTTTCTGTGAACTTAGTGCCACCAGTCGCAACTCTTCCGCACTACCCATCATCAAAAATCGAAAAAAAGTTTTTTTCGGCCCACCCTAATACGCATACTATATCTGGTGTTTCAAATGTTCGGTGCGAAAGTAAAACGTGAAAAAAATGGATCTAAGGGTCGGAGAGGCATGCGGTTTGCAGATAAATATTCAGCGTGCACAGGATTTTGTTTGACATCGATCAAAAAATTAGTTCTTAATCTCGACAACAGAGGGCGGTACTGCTGATTATTTCATAGAATAATTCCATACTGCTCTCACAACGCTTGATTTTGATACAAAAAAGTGTATATGAAGTATTCTCTAATGTTTTTGTATGCATATCTTGCGTTGTGTCAGCGTTATGGAATTATTCTATGGAATTATCTGCAGTAGCGCCCTCTATTCTCGAGATTTTGAACTAATTTTTCTGTTGATCTCAAACAAAATCCCGTACCACGCTAAATAACTATCTGCAAACCGCATGTCTCTCAGGCATATAGATATTTTGTTGTCGCGTTTGAATTTCGCACCGAATTTTTGAAACACCCGGTATATATATATATGTGTGTGTGTGTGTATATATATATACATATATACACACACATATATATATATATATACAGGTGGTTATCAAAATAATGGAAACACCCTAGATTTTGAAGGAATTCTTTATTAATATGGCGTAGGACCGCCTTTGGCATGTAATACAGCTTGGATTCGCCTGGGAATCGAATCATACAAATTCTGAATAGTGTTTAGAGGAATATTGTACATGGAGATTTTGTGAAAGTTCCGTGAGAGATGCCGGTGGAGGATATCGATTCCGGATTGAAAGCTCTAAAATAGACCACAACGGTTCGATTATGTTGAGGTCTGGGGACTGTGCGGGCCAAGGTAGATGTTCCACCTCATCCTCATGTTCATCAAACCATGATCGGACAACTCTGGCTGCATGAATAGGGGGCATTATCATCCTGGAAAATTCCATCTCCTGCAGGAAACAAAATTTGCATCATGGGATGGACCTGGTCAGCTAAAACTTCTCTATACTTCTCCCCAGTGATCCTTCCTTTCAGGGTTACGATTGGACCAGCAGAAAACCATGACACGGCTGCCCAATACCATGACCGATCCACCTCCATGCTTGACAGTCGGACGGAGGCAATCAGGATCATACGCTTGTGCAGGTGTTCTCCAGACATGTACCCGTCCTGTTGTGGGGAACAATGTGTAAGATGATTCGTCTGACCATATAACAGTCTTCCACTTATCAATCGACCAGGTTTTGTGGTTGTGGCACCGATCTACACGACGTTTGGCATTAGCATCTGTGACAAGTGGCTTGGGAATTGCTGTTCTGCCGTAAATGTTCTCTTTATGAAGGTATCTCCGAACTGTAATTGTTGACACTGGAGAATCCAGATGCTGATTAAGCTCTGCGGTCACTTTGGCTGCAGTTGTTTTCTTTTTAGACATTACAATCCTCTTCAATACCGTCGGTCTCTTTCACTCAGCTTCTCCTTCCGTCCACTATTTTGCTTTGCTGAGCTTGTCTTTCCGCGCTGTGTGTATGCTGTAATGACTTTAGACACCGTACCTCTAGAAACGCCTATAAGCTGGGATGTTTCGGTCACCGTTGCTCCAGCTAGTCAGGCTCCTACAATTTGGCCTCTTTGAAAATCGGTGAGGTCTGACATTTTACGCTTCTGACAAAAAAAATCAAAACGTAGACAACTCTTTCAGAGCTCTCTCATACTACCTAATACATGTACTTTTTATATTAAAAAAATCTGGTAGCTAAGATTATATTTTAACCCCTTGGGGACGAGCGACACGTATACGTGCCGGAAATAGGCCTAAGGATCCTCGTTTATCCTCACCAGTAAAATTTTACTGTAAAATTTGCCTTATTTAATCCGAGCAGTTTCCCGATTTGAATAGACACAAACTTCTGTTTTTTAAAACCGGTAGCAAAGTAATAAACATTTCGTAAAAGGCTCCCGTCGCGAAGGGGTTAATGCTTACGAAGGGAATTCTTAAATGTCCCTATCATTCACAAGTGTTTCCATTATTTTGATAACCACCTGTATATGTAAATATGTATATATATATATGTGTGTGTGTGTTAGATTATTCCAACATTGGGAGGTTTTTCTTCTGAACGGAATAGCTAGTTGTTATGTTACCAGTAGTGCAATGTTGAAATTAATAGAATCACAGGTAGAGTTGAATCCTCGTTGACTAATATAACGTTTCTCATCCTGTCGACTAATATAACGATATTACGTTATATGGTGATTCGAAAGTGTGGTTACCTTCGATGTCATAATAGATGAATAATCAATCTGGAAGCCGTACATTAGATTAAGCTGAAATAGAATGTTTCGTAGTAAATCAACATACACATTGGAAGATAGTTGCAGTCATCGAGTGGTAGGCCAGGTAACCAGATAGACCAGTGTAGGTTTCTCCGGAATACTTGAGACAATGCGTAATTTAACTCAGGGTTTTATTTAAAGAGTTTTCGGCGGTGCAGTTTCCACCAATTTAATTTAAATCAAGCCATCGCTACGTAGTATTTAATCATGGGTAAGCAATTATAGATAATAGAAAATATCAGATGGTGACCAGGGGAAGTTATCAAAGTAGAAATACGACAAATTCTGCTGAAACACAGCGAGTACCGACTTTTTGTTCCTCGAATGTAAGGATACAAATATGACGTAGATCGCGCTCGCAACCAATGAATAATTAAGAATGTCACGTCATATAAAGATTGCGGACAGAGCAAGCGGATGAATTTGAAGGGAAAAAGTATAACCTCAGAAATGCGCAGGAAAGTAAAAATGGAAGCTAAAAGAATATTCTCGAAAGAAAAAAGTGCGGAAATGGAACATTTAATTTAAGATTACTAAAAGCGTAATATTTAAGCGATTTAGACAAGTGAGACATTAAATCAAAGGGTATTTAACCCATTAACCGCCAAAACTATTACGATAGAAATTTTCAAATTTCCTGTTGAAAGTAGTTTCCCACCACAAATTCAGTAAGGTAAATTTCGCTTTACTAAAATAGCAAAATTCCTGCCAATAAATAAGACATTTTTTTAAATTCTAAAATAGTGGTGCCAATGTAATTAATCCATTGCATGAGCAATTATTTTGACTGTTGCGTGAACGCAACGTCAGCGGTTAATGGGTTAACAGAGTTAACGATAGAGATTATTTAAGAATAAGGATTTAGTGAATATAAAGTAGTAATTTAGAATAAGATAAGGAAATCGCGGAATTAGATCTAATAATTAACATATATATATATATATATATATATATATAATAAAATATATATAATAAAATATATATAATAAATATGAAATCACGAATATATGGAGAAATTGGTAAAGTTATATATACAGGGTGTTCCGTTAAAGGGGTCCAATATTAATAGGGGTAATAGAGGAGATCACATGGAGCATAAATCAGTATATAAAGCCTGGTCGGATCTCAATAGTTTTCAAGTTACAGCAAATAGAATGAAAATTCGGAAAATTGTAAAAGAACCCTCATTGCTAAACTATCGATAATGCTACATAAAAACAAAGCACATATTTAGAAAGAGCAGAAAAAAACCTAAAAAATGACATCAATTGTATTAAAATAGCAATATTTATTGACGAGTTACAAGCCCTGAAACAGTGAAAAAAGTACGAAATCCAATATACATCAAAATAGTTAATCGTTAATTCCAAAAAGACAACTCTAGCTACAACAAGGAAAATGTAGTAAAATTTGGTCCATTCCGAAAACTTTCGAAAAAGCTTACAATGAACCATATCGGTTTAATTGTGTGAGAGAAATTAATCAGTTTCTTAGTTACAACTCCGCTTTCTTTGACACTAGCAAAGGTTAAACTCCGCCCATCACGATTGGAAACACCGCCTTTTTAATTACTCTCAACTATACATTTTCGATCATGCTTCTTCTGAGATGCAACATTTTTAATTATTCAAGAGTTGAACGAACCAAAATAACTTTACAATAATAGTCTACATTTTAAAGTGGTCTTTTATTGATATAAAGCTTAAGTTAAATTCTTTAAAATTAAACTGGTGGTGAAAATTCGGAAATAATTAAAAATATTGCGATTTGTAACTATGCAAGAAGTTTCAGTACATGTTTTACATGGACAATTATTGTATGTATATGTGCATCATAATTTATGATAGGAAATAATAATAACAAATAGCATAATAATTTTATTAATTATAAATTTAAAAAAAGACACTAAATTTTAAATTAATTCATACAAACTTTGTAATTTACAATTTGAGTACACTACAGTCTGTGACTTACAAAATACTGTGCCAAAAAGTGTTGAAAATAAAAGAAAAATGACAAATAAAGAATTACATTCCACGTACTTTATGACATATGTGAAGCATAGTCTTCTGGCCTGCGCTCCACAGTTCAATGTCGGAAGGCAGACGAACGGACATTATTATAATAGGTGTTCGAAGTTGCGCCCATTAAAAGAATCGCACAGCCGACAGCGACGTCGTAAAGATTGGCGAACACGCCGAAAAACTCCGACGGAGTTGGGAATGTCTCCTGCAGCGACAACGATTCGCGCTAGTAAATCCTCCGGTGTATCCACAGGCGTTTCATACACCAGCGATTTAAGGTGTCCCCAAACAAAAAAGTCTAACGGATTGAGGTCTGGAGAGCGTGCAAGCCAAGCAACAGGTCCACTGCGTCCAATCCATTTCCCAGGATATGTTGAATTGAGGTGATTGCGAACACCTATGAAAAAATGTGCCGGTGCGCCATCGTGCATAAACCACATATTGTGGCGCAATGTTGCTGGCACATTTTGCAGTAACTGCGGTAAGATATCCCGTAGGAAAACCAAGTACGTACTGCCATTGAGTACATCTGGGAGTAAATATGGTCCTATGAGATAATCGCCGAGGACACCTGCCCATATGTTCACACTGAACTTTTGTTGTGCGTTCGACGGGAAAACAGTGTGCGGATTTCTATATGACCATGTGTGCATATTGTGCGTGTTTACCACGCCCTCTCTCGTAAATGTTGCTTCATCAGTAAATAAAATATTTTCCAGAAATTGTGGATTATTTTCTGTTACATTAAGCAACCAGCGTACGAATTCTGTCCGCTGAGCACAATCTGTTACTGATAACAGTTGTACCCGCTGCACATGAAAGGGGTGCATGTTTTCTGCACGCAGAACACGCCACACACTTTGGTGAGAAACACCGACTTCAGACGCAGCAGCTCGTATACTCGTGGAGGGGTTATCTTTAAAAATATTCAGTACATCTTCTTCCATTGCAGGTGTTCGTACATGTCGAGGTTTCCCTGCATCAATGCTTGCTGTATTAAACGATCCAGTCTCCCGTAATCGTCTATCGATTTTTATGAAGAGTTTCGAACTTGGGCAACGTCTCCTTGGAAATTGCTCACGGTACATGCGCTGTGCTAGACATGCATTTCCATGAGCTTGCCCGTACATCAGATGCATGTCCGCATATTCTTCGTTAGAGTATTCCGGCATAATTGTTATACATCAACTTACTACAATCCCACTTACAACAGCCTCCCTTTAACATAACGCCCACTGATGACTGCTGTTTTATTACACTTTTCTTCCTATACACATAGAAAATTTGCATAAAAAGTACTTCTTCTTCATCATCCTGAAAGTTCATGGAGGAAACGCAGCAGTCACGGAGTTTGCTTTAAGACAAGGTGAGAGCTGCACAATATGTCATTCACTTGACCAGACTGAATAATGAAAGGGTATTGATAGAGGTTGATCAGAAATGTATAATTGAAAGATATTAAAACGGGGTGTTTACAATCGTCATGGGCGGAGTTTCGCCCTTTCCGAGCGTGCAACAGTACAGAGTTGTAACTAGGGAACTGCTTGATTTCTCCCATACAATTAAACTGATATGGTTTATTGTCAGCTTCTTCGAAAGCTTTCGGAATGGACCAAATTTTATAACATTTTCCTTGATGTAGGTAGAGTTGCATTTTTGGAATTAACGATTAACTATTTTGCTAAATATTTGATTTTGTATTTTTTCACTGTTTCAGAGCTTGTAACTCGCCATTAATTCTCAATATTCTAAAACAACTTATGTCATTTCGTAGGATTTTTTCTGTTCTTTCTAAATATGTGCTTCGTTTTTATGTAGCATTATCGATAGTTTAGCAATGAGGGTTTTTTTTACAAATTTCCGATTTTTCATTCTATTTACTGTAACTTGAAAATTATTGAGATTCGGCCAGGCATTATATACTGATTTATGCTCCGTGTGATCTCCTCTATTACCACTATTAATATTGGACCCCTTTAACGGAACACCCTGTATATATATATATATATATATATATATATTACGTATACGACGTACAAATGACGCATGAATGTGTCATCGGCCTGTATAGTGTTAATAATAAAATGATACAAGTGAATTGTATATCCTTTATCCTTAAAATTCTTTTAAAAAAATTCTAAAATTTTTATTAAATTATTTTAACTTATTTTATTTTATTTTTAAATGTCTGGCATTGTTTGACCAAATTTCTAGTAGATTAGATTATGATTTTCACTAACTTAGAACATGGTTTACACAATTCACTTTTTACTTTTGAATTTGTGAATAAGTAATTTTGATTTATTGCGTCGCCCTATCTAAACACTGAAATTCTGGTAAGTATAGGTAAACATTACTATTATAAAATAGTGGTTCCCATTTCTCCTTGTATTGTGATAAAAACACTGATACAAATTGTATGTTGTGAACCAATAAAGATATTTGGATTTCAAATAAGGCTTCTTCTGTTAAATTTTGTTGAGGAAAGCGGAAATCTCACAGTACTTAGGGAAGTATTTGTTCATTTTAGGTTGATTTGTTGAGAGCGCAAGTGAATAAATTGCAAATTTTATAAAATGACATATATTTTCAAAAATGTCACAATCTTTGTACTATTTTTCGATTTACATTTACATTTTTGGCATATTAGATAAAGCATGCGATGGCAATAGGAATCTAATATTAAACCAATGGCTGTGTTTTTTGCAAATTTCTTCTTTACATGTCAATAATTTTAAAAGATGTTTTGTTGTTGTTTTTCCGTAAGATATCTTGAGTTTGATGTCTAATCGGGTGTTTTTGTACTTTTCCGATTTAGGTCGCATATTTTTTTTTTTAAAATACTTTTCGTTTCGATTTATAGAAAAGGTGAAAATTGCATGTTAAACTGTGAAAAGTGAAAAGAAAAGTAGCGGTCAGAGGGACTGCTAACAGCAGTTAACCCCTTATGCTTTAAGGGGTCTCAGGACTCTTAAAGCTCTAAAATTTTCGAAATTTTAATTTTTTTAGATGTTAAACTTCTATGTTTTCTGAACATTTTGATATAATTGCTATCCTTAAATTCCCATTAGAACAGAAGTTATGGCATTTAGAATTATATTCGCGCAATAGCTGAAGCGGTGTTTCCAAAACTTTGAAGTCACTTTTCTCCAAATGACGTTTTTGGGCATAACGCGCACGATATCTCAAAAACTTCTGAATCTTTTTTCATGAAATTTTCAAAACGTATGTTTCCTGTTAGTCTGTATAAACTGAACCTAAAATTTCCTTTTTATTGTAAAAAGAAAATATGTTTTTAGGGGTTTATATTGTTGAAATTTTCTAAATTTTGCATTAGCTAAATACGAATTTGTATTAAAAATATAAAAATGCTTTAAATACAAATTTAATTAGTTTCAGAGTAATTATTATAATCTGAGGTATAAGTAGGCACCAAAATTTTCATTCTAGTTGCAAAATTTATTTTGTAATCGCGCGCATAAGCTGTTATGCCTATTTTCTGCTCGTCAAATGTCTGACAGTTTTGAGCCCCCTGTGAATGCTAATTCTGCATATTGCAATTTTTCAAATACTTGAAATGAAAGAACATACTTGTATCTTTCATTACCATTTAAAATTGTGTCTTAATATCGAATACATTTTAAGGTATTAAATGTTGAAAAAGGTCTTTTTGTACATTTTTTCCAATGTTAAGAGTCCTGAGACCCCTTAAGACATGACCTATACAATTGTGTAGGTCATCCTAAGAAAAAAGAAAACACATTTTCGTCTTTCTCTGGGATTTAAAGCCGAACCTGCACCAAACAATTGTGTGGATCCTTCCATGACATAACATGACATAGGAAATTTTTTTTAATGTTTTTTAATCAAATAATGGAGTTATGAATAAAGTGGAAGAGACATGTAGTGTACTGTCCACCAGTTACGAGTGAAGCAACTGAGGAAGTTGCCTCAAGATGGAGGCTGCCTTTTTACTTTCTTCTATCTTTACAAGAAGAAAGTATTGGTTTCAGGAAAATTTTCGAATTCCAGTTTTCGACGGATTTACACGTTTTTTGGGTCAGAGATTCCAAAAAACATGTTTTTACAAAATGTCTGTCTGTGAGTCTGTCTGTCTGTCCGTCTGTCTGTCTGTCTGTATGTCACACAAATTTTGTGGGCGCTCTATCTCAAGAACTAATGCGGAATTTAATAAAAATTTATATTCAGGTAGTCTCTGATATAGATTGGTGCTGATTAGTTTTTGGTGTAAATCGCCCTGCAGGTGGCGCTGCTATGTAGCATTTTGCAGGTTTTCCGCAAAAGCTCTATCTCAAGAATTAATGTGCGGATTTTTATAAAACTTCAGATTCCGTTAGTACTTGATATGAGTGGATGCTGTTTACGTTTTGGTGTAAATCGCCTAACAGGTGGCGCTGCTATGCTGCATTTTGCTGGATTTACATTATTTTCGCAGTAGCTCTATCTCAAGATCTAATGCATACATTTTCATCAAACTTCGGATTTAGTTAGTCCTTCATATGAAATGATGCTGACTACGTGTTGGTGTAAATTGCCCAATAGGTGGCGCTGCTGTGCTGCATTTTGAACTATTTCCTCAATAGCTCTATCCCAAGATCTAATGCACGATTTTTCATCAAACTTCAGATTTAAGTATAACTTGATTAATATTGCTGCTGATTATGTGTTGTTGCAAATCGCTCAACAGGTGGCGTTTCTATGCTGCATTTGTCATGATTTGCGCAATACCTCTCAAGAACTAATGCACGAATTTTCCTCAAACTTCATATTCTGTTAGACGGTGACATAAGTTGGTGATAATTAGGTTCTGGTGTGAATAACCCAATAGGTGGCGCTGCTATGGTGCATTTTGCTGGATTTACACGATTTCAGCGACAGTCATACCTCGAGAACTAATGCACGGAATTTCATATTTTTAGAATTCTCATGATGAACACAGATTGCCATATAATTTGGCACTGAGATAGTGAATTTTTAAGCATTGACATGCATGAGATAGAAGAAAGTTTTGTGATGGCCACAACACACTAGTTTAAAATCGAATCTACAGTTTCAAAATACCGCCGGGGCAAACTTCCCACCAGTTTAATTGAATAGAAAATTTTGTCTTATTCAAGCGTCTTTATTCATAGAAATAATTTCTCACAAGTATTTTCTGGTGCCAGTTTGACAGGTAAAATAGTCAGATTGCATCACCGGTTGTCACAATATGGCAGAAACGAAGGACCCGACTACTGAAAAAGTAAACTTACACCAGTAAAAATTAAAAATATTTTTCTGCCATTATTTATGACTGAAATTTCGCATTAATAACGCCATTAAATACGTAGACAATTTCTATATAAATTTACTGGTGGAGGCTTCGACCGGAGGTATGCAGCCCTTGCGAAAGCGGTTACAGTTGAAGCTTCACTATTTTAAGGCTATGTCAGTTCCTTTTTATTAATAGTTCCATGAATAAAATATGATCCTATTAATTAGGGTTAACCACCAAGGCTTTTAATTTCGATCAAAACTCTTTAGGTCTTAACCCCTTGAGAGGCGGTGGGATATATTTTATTCCACCTACGATTAATGAAGATTAGCAACAGAAAAAAATTACTAAATTTTACTTTTCTAACTTTGGGGGGGGGGGGGGGTGAAGTCGCAAAATTGCTTTTCCTTATTTTGCAATAAAATTTTTTGAAGATTCCGGTGTGAATTAGACAATACAGAAACACTATTACCTGCCTCTCAAAGGGTTAAAGTGTTATCCATTTCGGGGCAAAGTACGCCGTTGTTAAAATCATTGAATGACATCGGGATTTATGAAAAAATTTATATGAAAGTAAGTAAAAGCTTTTCTTCGCGCACATTATACACATCTAACATTAATTCCTAAATTATGGTGCCAATGTGGCGTTTGGGAATTAAATTAAAGTGATATACAAGATATACCGGTGCCATTCAAGGGGTTAAGCACCAGAATCATTTTAGTGATGGTATGCTGAGAACCGAAAATATTAAATTTCGTCAAAAAGTAATTTATGTCATTATTTTTAATTACATGTAAATTATTTAATTACATGTGATGTGAGGAGATGGAATAAAGGGTTATTCATATTATATACAAACGTAAATAAGTTTTGAAATTAACAACGATTGCATGTGTAAAGTTCGTAAGTTTTTCGTTTTTTTTTTTTTTTTTTTTTTTTTTTTTGCTATATTACAAATTAGTCGGAAATGGCAATCCCAAAATTTTCTTCTATCTCATACATCTTAAAATTTCCTGAAAAATAAAGCATATCAGTGCCACCGGTTAGGTGATTTACACGAAAATCTAATCAGCAACAACTTATGTCAATTTGTAGATGAATCTGAAGTTTGAAGAAAGTACGTGCATTAGTTTTTGAGGTAGAACTATTGCGGGAATCGTAAAAAAATCTACTTAGCAGCGCGACCTGTTGGTCAATTTACTCCAAGAACTAATCAGGACCAATTTATATCAGGGACTAACTGAATCTGAAGTTTGATGAAAATTCATGCATTAGTCCTTGAGATTCAGGTATTGCGAAATCGTGATAAATGCAACCTAGCAGCACTACCTGTTGGGCGATTTACACTAAAAAGTAAACCGCACTAATTTATATCAGGGACTAACTGAATCTGAAGTTTGGTGAAAATTCGGGAATTAGTTCTTGAGAGATAGCTATTGTGGAAATCGTGAAAAATGCAGCATAGCAGCGCTACTTGTTGGGCGATTTACCCCAAAAAGTAATCAGCACCAGTTTATTTTAGGAACTAACTGAATCTAAAGTTTTATTAAATTCCGTTCGTTTGTTCTTGAGCTAGACAAAGCCGCCTCAAGACTACAAGCCAAACACAAGGTTTCGTGACGTCACGACGCGGGGCTTAGATCAGCCGTGGAGTTAAAACATATTAATTCTTTCCTCTATATTTCAACTCATTATCACAGCATATGGGAAAAAATAAAAACTTATAGTTTAAAGACGCTAATTAAGTGCTTTTTAATCAATTTCGATCACTCGAAACAATAATAATAACGATAACACAAAAACAATATTTATGAAATAATATCACTGTGTCATTGAAAATGTTCATCAGAATTAAAGTTACATTAAAGAAAATTCATTCGTTAATGAAAAAAAAATCCCAAGTATTAAATTTATTTTAGTAGACAGTTTTTATTATTTATTCTACTTTGAAATTTAGAAACAATATCAATTATCTATTTGGTATATATTCAAAAACAAGACATTATACATTATTACATACATATATATATATATATATAAATTTGTAGTTTAAACACATAAATTGAATTATTTTGCTTTCAGTTATTTCAAAATAAATAAATAACAATAAGTGTGCCAATCAAAACCCACATTTAAAAATTAAATTAAAGTGGAAGAAAAGTGAATGTTAAATGAAAACAAATTGAAGTTGTGTTCTATTTTTATTTTTAATCGGGCTTGAAATTATACAGTAAATATCCTATTAAATATTAAGTGATTTGAAACCTGCATATAATAAATAGTAAAATTAAAGTATACATGAAATTAAGTATTCTTATAAATAAATTTTCGTACTGTAAACTTTACTTATCAGAAATGGGTAATTTTCACATAAAATCCATTAAATAAAAAACACAAAACTGTCATAATACTAAAACAACACAAGTTCATGAAACAGAAAATTATTATTTAGTTTTGTATTAGTTTGATATATTATGTAAGGTACAAGCAATAGATTTTTTAAAAGGTGTATTGACATATGAAGAGAAAAATAAAAGAAAGAAAGAAAAGACTTTCATCAATTGGAATTAAAATATTCCTAATTTATGTTCATTTTCCTCGAATGTTTAGGTAATAGCTGATACAAAAAAAAAAAAAAACCATCGAAAAACACAAAAACCTTCCACGGACATATTTCATTTCCAAAATGATGTTGTGTGGGTTCTTAAATGTTTGTTCACATCTTTTAAGCTTAAAATAATAAATTTTTATGAGATGAAAAGTATTTCCTGACTAGATCTAAAAGTAAATTTATAATTATAGAATAATAATTTTATTTATTGTTACTTTTAATTAAACATTAAAATGTATATGAAAACACATAGGATTTTTGCGAAGAAGGTGTGTGTGTGTGGGGGGGGGGGGGGGGGGGGCAACTACTGTTTTGCATAAGGGTACTAACAACCCTTCTTCTAGTCTTGTAAATAAATTGTTTACAGTTGTGGCAAAAATAGAGAGATTCAAAAACATTATCCCCATAGCTCTATTTACGCAGTACGTAATTAAGCATTTATAATTTAATAAAAAATTATAAAAAGAATTTTTATTAAGATAGCAAACGTTTAAGATTAAAAAACAACAATAAATTGATACATGTATATCGATCGGGGTTTGCTTTAGAAGAAGTAAACAAGATAAAAATGCTATGTATTCACAGCGACTTTTATGAAAATTTCTGAACAAATTAGAAAGAGAGGATGGTGTGACAAAATACAAATTAAATGATATAAGTCTTGACACGATTTAGGGATATGTTTGCCATTTTAAATTATTGCTCTATGTGGAACGAAACAGAACTACAATAATATAGTTTCGTTTTGAGACACGGTATTATTGATAGAATCGTACTAGGATTTGCTAGTTAATTTATTTCAAAGAAATTAAAAATAAAAGATTTTGAACACAAGAAATAAAAATTGTGCTGATAGCATATAAATATAATTTGAAAATAAAACTTACCTTGAAAAGAATATGTTATCAGGCTGAGTAAAACACACGTGCACGTAAAATAGCAAGATACAAAATTCAAATGTTCGGGGCTGGCGCGTTGGCAGTTAGCCAGCCCCAGGCTGTGACGTCACACGTGGGGGGATGAAGGGCGTGTCTGGCTTGTAGTCTTGAGGCGGCTTTGAGCTAGAGCGCCCACAATGTTTGTGTCACACACTGACAGACTCTCAAACGGACGTTTTGTAAAAAACATGTTTTATGGTTCTCTGACCCTTAAAACGTGTAAATCTGTCGAAATCCGGAATTAGAAAATTTTCATGAAACCAATACTTTTTTCTTGTAAATATAAAAAAAAAGTAAAAAGCGCAGGAATGTACAAAATGATTTTTAAATAAAGCTATGTATGTTTATTCTATAAGACGCAGTAATCATATAACATGTTAGTGGGGATAATTTTAAGCAATTACAAAGAAAATTAGAATTATTCAAGTACTTTCCGAGTTAGAAGCTTATGTATGTTACTATTCAAAAAAAGGTCAAACAACAGTAATTGAACGGTAGGTGTCTAATGGTATTGGGATATTTCTTCGAAATTTATACTTAAAATTCATAAAAAACACGTTAAAACCGCAATTTTTTAGACGATAAGTGTAAAAGTCATCTGTTTTCCACTCTGCCTATTTACTATTCTATTAAAATTTCGAATATATTGTTGCTTATTAAATGGTAAGAGTCTAACGATACTGTGATATTTCCTTAAAATTTATATTTAAAATTTATAAAAAACTCATTTAAACCACTATTTTTTAGAGAAAAATTGTTTAAGACATCTTCTCTCTTCTGTCTATTTACTGTTCTATTAAATTTTCGAATATATTGTTGCTCCTTAACACTAGGAAGGCGGGAATTTTACTCACATTTTACAAGAATATTTCCCACCGGAATTTTTATTTTAGATTATTTACATATTTATGTAACTAGCTCTTTTTTTGTGCCTTTTAAATTAGTTTTTTAAAAAAATTTCTGGTTTGAACCTAAATATATTCCTTTGGTAGCGGTCAAAATGACCGCTCGTCGTCTTTCTAGTGTTAAACGATAAGAGTATAATGATACTGTGATATTTCCTTGAAATGTATATTTAAAATTTAAACTTAAAAATGCAATTTTTCAGACGATGTTTCCACTCTGTCTATTTACTGTTCTATTAAATTTTCGAATGTTTTTGCTCTATAAATGGTAAGAGACTAACGAAATTGTGATATTTCCTTGAAATTTATATTTAAAATTTGTGAAAAACACGTTAAGATGGCAATTTTTTAGATGATAAGTGGTTAAGACATCTGCTTTCCACTCTGTTTATTTACTGTTTTATTAAATTTTTGAATTTATTGTTGCTCCCTAAACGGTAAACCTAACATTACTGTGATATTTTCTGGAAATGCATATTTAAAATTTATGAAAAACATGTTAAACATGTTCCTGACTCTGGCTAATTTTTCACTCCAACTGGGTTTATTGTATTTATTTTATGTATGTCTGTATAATATTTATATATACCTTTAACAGTTGAATGCAGGCATTATTTATGTGTGTATGTGTGTTTTAATATATATTGTAGTATGTGTGTTTTATTATATACTGTGCTAATTCCTTTATATTTATATTTAGTATTATATACGAAAAACATGTTAAAACAGCAATTTTTTAGATGATAAGTGTTAAGACATGTACTTCCCCTCTGTCTATTTACAGTTGTATTAAATTTACGAATATTGCTCATTATGCCCTCGGGGACCGGCGACAGGTATACGTGCCGCGTAAGGTGATCAAAATCCGTGTTTATTCTCGCCGGTAAATTTTTATTGTAAATTTTGCCCTATTTAATCCGAGCATTTCCCTGATTCAATTAGCCAAAAATTTCTGTTTCGAAAAACTGGTGAAAAAAGATTAAAAATTCAGTAAAAGACGCTCCTTCCGAAGGGGTTAAATACACGTATAAGGCTATTTCGATGCGAACTTGTCATGTCTGTCACATACTGCGATTTTTGGCTACCAGTGTTTTGGGACGGAAAATGTGGCATATTTTATCGGAGATATCTCATCAATTAAATAAGGCGAAGCAAACTTTTCGAAAATAACGGTGGCCAACAAGCATAGCGATTTTCAGCTGTGTGACAGACATTACAAGTTCACATGGAAATAGCCATAAGTAATTTTTGTCACGATGAGTGTTTAAGACATCTGCTCCTCCCTCTGTCTATTTACTGTTCTACGCTGTTAAAAATTTGCAGCATTCTGTACAGTCATTCGACCGTTTTTTTGAAAAAACGGTTTCATAACCGTAATTTAACTATATTTTGACCATAAAATGGCCAATAATAGGGTCAGAATAGTGTTAAATTACGGTTGTGTAACCGATTTCGATAAAAACGGTCAAATGACTGGACAGAATGCTGCAAATTTTTAACAGTGTATTAAACTTTCGAATATATTGTTGCTCATTAAATACTTACCTAAATAACTTTCGTTAATAATAGAATTACCCATTGCGAAATTAGAAAAGGTGATGTGCTTATGAGATATTGTTTAAAACGGGTGCATTAAACTGTATTTTAATATATGAATTTATTTTTAGAGAACACTCCATTATCAGTGCTTAATAAATGATTTTTCGTTCTTGGAGATAACACATTATGTTAAAACATTTCATTTTTGAAAATAATGTTTATTGGTTTAAAACGTTTTGCAATTAAAGAATATTTAAAATCTCTTTCTTACGTATCAGTTAAGAAACAAACATGAAATTACACAAAATCGGTATTAAACAAAAACCTAAATGCTGAATGCATATTTTACTTCGATAGGGCTTCGAACGCAATGCCACCTATCTATATTATAAAGGGAAAACATATCTGTGCGTAAAGCATACGTCATTTTGCGAATGGCAACTCTTTGAAATTTGAAATAAAATTTTGGTTTTGCAATTTTCTCTACAGCAAATTTTTAAACTTCTAAACATCGCACATTTTTAATTTTTACACCGTCGTATAAGGAAAAAAATGCTCTTTTAAATGCAATTTGATTGAAAGATGTATCTCAATTTATTTTTGAGATATTGATTTTTTTGTAGTTTTTAATACCATTTTTCTTATCGTGGCAACAAAATTACCTCATTTCTATTGAAAGTCATTGAAAGTAAACGGAAAATAGGAGATACTGTATCTTTTTGTTGCCATTTTCTCATAAAACCTGAAAAAAAGTTGAAATTAAAATATGGGCTATGTCAAGAATATTGTCTGTTATTCCTTGATAATGACGTCATATGCACACTTTTCTATAGACGAAGTTTAAGACTGCATTGTAAAAGTGGATTGCTTTAGTGGATGCAAATGACGTCATTTTATGAAAAAGCGTGTATTTTAATTCTTAAACCTGAATTATGTTATGTAGAAGTACGTCAGTTTCACAGCCCAGCTGCTTTGAAATTCTTCACAGGTGAAAATGCTTCACTTTTAAAAATAATGTAATCGAAATCGCACACTGACAAAACGCAACGTTTTACAAAAATTTAGAATGTCTTTATAAAAGAGAGGTGACATGCAAATGATAGCGATTTATATTACAGAAATTGATGATTCTCGCCTGGATGGATTTGCTTCGCCGAGTTAGACAAGCAAACAAATAATTCGTGGTTTAAAATAATATCGTGTTCCTGAAGTTTTTGTCGAAAATTCTCTCGAATAATAAAATTTTAATGCTATTCTTTAGGCCATTCTACTATAATTTTATCAAAATAACATAATTTGCTTAATTTAATTTTTCCTAATTTTTTTTTAGTCATCTGCCCTGATCTTTCTGCTGAACCTATTTCACTAATATATTTTTTTTAACTCTTCCTCTGTAAATGTGATCGCACTGTTTTTTTTTTTTTAAATATCCCGACTTTTATATTTTAATTTTAAAAGCATTTTAAGAAATTTCTTCAAATTGATGAAAATTAGATAGCTTTCATTATTGCAGACAACAGAGAAATAATGAGGTATTTTTAACTTTATTCGTGGTATTTTCTGATAAAAATTCAAAATTGTTGATAAAAATTGTTGTATAGGGTTTAACGGTGCAAAATCCCATTAGGAGCAGAATATTATATTAGGGGCATAATAACGGAAAATAACATACTGCTTTTGAAAACACGCATTTTTCCTCATAAATTTTCTATATAGTTTTTTCTTCTGCATGTGTACTGATACTAAGTTTCAGACATTAGGCGAAATGCTTATTTAAGTGTAAATTAAATCATATTTAACAGAAAACGATCATTTTCTTAGATAAAACTAAACATTTTAACGCAAATGCGTCTAAAAAACATAAATTACAGAAATTTTTACTCTCCGAAATTGAGATTAGAATCTCAAGTAAAGAGTTTGTCTGTTCACATAAAAGATGGTGCTGACAATCGTGACTTCAAGTTTTGAGTTAAAATGATTTTTAAATGATCAAACAAAATACATTTTTTTTCAAAATGATGAATATGGATATGAGAAGTGCGTATGCAAATTTTGAGAAGGTGAAAATTGCTGTTTTCATTCCGGAAATCCAAGCATAAGAGCCTCAATTGATAACCACATCCTACTAACTGATCTTTATTATTTTTACTGATTAAATATCTATATTATAAAGAACAAACGTATCTGTGCGTAACGCTGACGTCATTTTGCGAATGGCAACACTTCAAGATCAAATTTCGGTCTTGAAATTTTCGCTACTGCAATTTTTTAATCTTCTGACCATCGTGCATTTTCAATTTTCGTCGCATAGGGAAATAATTTACTTTCAAATGCAATTTGTTTAAAACCTGTATTCATTGACTGATGTATTATATTTTTTAAAATAATTTTTAAGCATGATTTTTTTAAAGTTTATCTTATCACGTGCCGGTTTCAGTACATAATAATAATAAACATTTTGCACATAAAGCAACAAACATTTTTCAGTATTTCTTTCTGACTATTTTTGCATAACGAAATTAATACTTCCTTTATAAACAAATAAAAGAATAATATTAAAAAAACCACCAATCTAACATATTTGTGAAAGACAAATTAACGAAATCAATACTTCTTTTATTAACAAATCAAAGAATTATATTGAAAAAAACACAAATCTAACATATTTGTAATCGTACAATTTAAATTTTTAGATCACCAAATAGGATTTTTTTTTTCCAAATGGAATTTGTTTTCAAAGTTCATCTCAGTTTACTGATTGTCTATGGTTTTAAAAACAATTTTAAAGCATGAAATATTTTTTAATTTATCTATATGGCGCGGAGCTCGATTACGAAAGATTAATCGGTTTGCCCTTAAAACAAAATAAAGAGTTCATCATTTTCTTACGGCTAATATCCATTAAAAAATTTCCCTATGAATAAATAAATAAAATAATATAAATAAAACACAAATTTACCAGACATGTATAAGCTCTGAAATTATCGGAATATAAAAGGATGCCGTAAGTAGCAAAATCTTGGCAAATAACTCTTAGCATGCGGCTAATAGGAAAATATCGCGTTTGATATATTTCAAAAATTTATTTGATTGTATAATTCGTATTTTCCATATGAAAAATGCTTTTTTAATGTAAGTGGTCAATCTAAAAAATTTATTGCATATAAAAAAAATATTAGTTTTCAATTTAAAGAAATGTTTTCACCTATGTTCTTTAACCCGGGAAGCCCGGGTAGAATCCCCTAGTTTTATATAAAATCACGGTATGACTATTACACTGCAATTATTATCAAATATGAACAGTTGCCCTGTCACACTTGTGAATCTTTGCTGACAACCGAAAAAAAACGGCACTGGCGAATTAATTTATGGAATTGAGTCGTGACTTGAGAGAATGGGTAACTTCTGAAGACGGATCATTTAACCCTCCAGCCGCATTCCCGTGGGCTACTTTTTTAAAATTCAGTTTGCTCGATTCCCACCACTTTTTTAAAAGCGTATAATTTGGCTTATTCTCGCATTATTTAATCTGCAATTAAATAGAGTGACTATTTCTACTTCAAAAAAGTAGTTTGAATCAAACAATCTGAATTTTAAAACTTAAAAATATGCCGCGGTTATATCGGAGAAAATGAAAAAGTTACCCGCGGCTGGAGGGTTAATGACGACATAAGGATTCACGTATTCTGTACCTATAACGTAAAGAAAGAAAGAAATATTAGTTTTCATGTAATAAAAGGAGATATCTAAATAATCAATTAAAATAAAACTGAAGCAAACGATTTTTCCACATAGACAATAAGGTAACGTAATTCTTTTGTGTTCCACTAAACGAGCTATAAATGAATGCCACTAGCTAAAAATGTTAATTTTTAATAGCGAACCATGTTCATTAATGCCTCTTTAATACATAATACATTACATGAATCTCATGAATTCATTGCGCGCTGTGAGAGGATGTAGGTCGCTATTTTATTATTATTACCAGCTAACTTGCCCGGGTACGTCAAACAACAGCTCGAATTGCGAAAAAGCTCTGAAAATCACAATAAGATATCGTGAAAGAATTTTAAATTGCTGCACAAATTTCGAAAAGAGAAAAAAATATATATATTGTGTTCGAAGATTGAAAGTTCATTCCTTTCGCTAATGTGGAAAAATGGTAGGAAATCGCTAAAATACACTAAAAATCACATACAAAATTCCCGCAAAATTCGAAAATTGCTATACGAAATTCGAATAAACTTTATTGAAATGAAGGCAGAAATTACTTTAGTACTATAGGCCAAAAATGGAATGTCAAAAAATTGCAACAAATCGCGAAGAAACGTAGAAATTGAATTAAAAATCACGAAAGTCAAAATTTACTGTAATTGGATAAAAGTTTCAAATATAATTCCTTTGACCTGCGGTCTCTCTTAAAATTTCTGTTTGGGAAAGCATGCTAAGCGTTGTATCATGTTACTTTTATTCATAATTTAATTTAATTGCATTCCCTTAAATATAATTATTATAGCCCCTTAAGTTAATATTAGTTTTTGTTGTAATGAAATATCTCAATTTGTTCATTTTCTGTAAGCAAGTAATCCCTATTGGTTTACAATGGAAGTCTATGGGAATTTGGCGAAATATTAGAGGTATTGCCAAGTTGACGTCACTTTTGGCAACTAATTTTGGTCGCCAAGTTGGTGACAAACTTGGTGGCATTCGGCGACAGAATTGTGTCCCCCCTACGGTAACTATCTTATAGGTATGAAGATGCATTAAATGCTGTTCAATAATCGCATAAAAAATTCGCTAAAAATTCAAAAATCGCTGTACGAATTCCGAATAACCTTTTTTGAAAGAGAACAAAATTTACTATATTGGGTTAAAAGAAAGAAACCGTATTCTTTTCACTAATGTGAAAAAATCTCCTCAAAATTTAAAAAAGCGCTAAAAATCGCATAAAAAATTAAATAAAAAAAATCTAATAAAAAATCGAATATAGGGCTTCGAGTTGCAAAACTTCATATATAGACGGACCTTTTCCCCAAATTTTGTAGCTCTACGTGCAGCTGTCTCTTCAGAACATCATCGACACACTCACTCACTCACACACAAACTTCTTTCCTTATTATTATAGATTTAATTTACCTAGATTCCCTTAAATATAATTACTATAACCCCTTAAGTTAATATTAGTTTTTGTTGCATTAAAATATCTCAATTTATTGTTTTTCTGTAAGCAAGTTATCATTATCGGTTTACAAAGGAAGTCTATGGGAATTTGGAGAAATATTAGAGATATCACCAAGTTGGCGTCACTTTTGGCGACTAACTTTGGTCGCCAAATTTGGCGATATATCGCCAAGTTGGTGACAAACTTGGCGATATTTCGCGAGAGAACTGTGTCTCCCCTACGGTAACACCCCTTATAGGTATGATGACGCATTAACTGCTGTTCAGTAATCGCATAAAAAATGCGCTAAAATTTCAAAAATCGCTGTACGAATTCCGAATAAACTTTTTTGAAAAATAACAAAATTTACTATATTGGGTTAAAAGAAAGAAATCGTATTCTTTTCACTAATGTGGAAAAATCGTCTCGAAACTTAAAAAAGCGCTAAAAATCGCATAAAAAATTAAATAAAAAAAATCTAATCAAAAAATCGAAAATCGGGCTTCGAGGTGCAAAACTTCATATATAGACGTACCATTTCCCCAAATTTTGTAGCTCTACGTGCAGCGGTCCCTTCAGAACACCGTCGACACACTCACTCACACACACACACACAAACTTCTTTCTTTATTATTATAGATTATTAGAAATTTTGAATTCACATCAAAATTTAATTGGTAATTTTCTTTTACTTTATTTATGGAAAATCAACCATCCTGTAAAGCAAAAATAATGGTTAAAACTTTCTGGTGAAAATTCAGAATGTCTAATTAAAAGGTCGGTCAGATGACATGACGCTGCATACGTCATTGTAGGAAATGACTAAAAGACCATCGCGCACGCTGCACACGTTACAGAGCGCAAGAGTTAATAGGTAAAAATTACATGCCATTCTTACCCATGGCTTGAAAAAACAAATATGCATTTACACATAATTGTCAGTAAAATACCTAAATACTGATTTCAAATTTTATTTTCGAAAGGAATTCGAACATAATGCTACCTATTTTATAAAATATCACGTTACAACGATTACATCGCAGTTATTATCAAATGGGAACAGTTACCCTGTCACACCTGTGAATCTTTGCTGACAACCGAAACAAAACGTCACTGGCGAGTTGATCTATGGAATTGAGTCATAATTTGAGAGAATCGGTGACTTCTGAAGACTGGTCATTTAATGACGATGTAAGAACTAAGGTATTATATTGCTATAACGTAAAATAAGAAAGAATTTTTATTTTTTCATATAATGAAATGAGATAGCTAAATAAGCAATTGAAATAAAATGCAACGCAACCAATTTTCCCCGTAGACAATAATGTACCGGAATTATTTTATATATGCCAGTAAACGAGATATAAATTCTACACGCTTCAACTTTAATAGCGCACATTCCAATAGTGAACCTCATTAATACATAAACATAACATGTCATTCTTATATATGACTTGGGAAAACAAGAATTCATTTACACATAATTGGAAATAAACAAAAAACCTTAATAGTGATTGCACATTTTACTTTCAAACGGAATTTTAACACAATGCCACCTATTTTTTAAAATTTCACGATACGACAATTACATCAGAGTTATTATCAATAGGAACAGTTGCCCTGTCACACCTGTGAATATCTGCTGACAACCGAAACAAAACGGCACTGGCGAGTTGATTTATGGAATTCAGTCGTGACTTGGGAGAATCGGTGACTTCTGAAGACTGGTCATTTAATGACGATGTAAGGACTCACGTATTCTACTCCATAACGTAAGCGAAGAAGAAGCCTGAATCGTGAACATTTCCAGCAGCTGGCCGTGATGCCGCGTAGGCGATGGGGGCAGATGTTTTGTACAACTTTATTGGGAAAGATTCCCTGAATTAATGCTCAATCGGTTATCAGATTTAACCCAATATATGTTCAATTACATTTACTTGTTTTCTATATTCTGAATCAATCTAAGCAGTCTAATCAAGCTTTTCGCAGAGTTTAAGGATAGGAAGCTAAATTTATATAACGGAATGTTTCATTGAATTAAAGTTTTATCAGTTATCCGATTTCCCCCAATATATATTAACTTATTTTCGCTAAACACAATCTAACTCGAATTCTTTTAGGGCTTTAGGCTGTATTAGAGTCTAAGGATATTAACCCGATGCCCTTCTACTTTCATGTTTACAACGTACACATATTTCTGTGAAACCAGCTTTAAACCTGGTGCTTAGGTCCTTAATTTAGAATTCTACCATTTTCTAATATAATTTTTTATCTTATTTAATCGCTGACTTTTTACGATTTCATCTATTAAACAGGCTATAATTCTTATTCGGAAATAGTGATACTTAAAAAAGGCGACTATACGCATTCTGTTGTAATGAACATATCAATCATAAGAGCTTAAATATGAACAAATTTTAAGAAAATTACTTATTAATTACTGTTTAATTTTTAATTATTTCAACAATCATTGTTGTATTCACTTATAATATACCGAGTGTACCTAAAAAGGACTGACTGATTTTAAAATTCAATAACTTGCAAACGGTGACAGTATTTGAAAAATTCTTGCAGGAGGGTTATGCATGAGGTGAAAAGTTTTTTTACAGTGATTTTCGATTTTAGTTCGAATTACAAGCAATAGATGGCGCTGTAAGCAAATGGCGCTAAATACAGGCTCGATATTTTGACCTTTCTCTTCTTCCATGAGGGAAAAAGAAGATTAAAATGTATTTAGTGGGTCCCGAAGTACCAAAAATCGATCCTGAATTTAGCGTCTATTGATCGTAGCGCCAGCTATTGTTTTTAATTGGAACTAAAATCGAAAATCACTGTAAAAAAACTTTTGACCTCATGCATAATCCTTCTCCAAGAATTTTTGAAATATCTGTCAACCGATTGCATGTTATTGAATTTTAAAATCAGTCAGTCCTTTTTAGGACACCCGGTATGTTAAACAAGTGGCTGGTATTATACTGTAGTCTGGGTAACCTGTAATCCAGATTAGCTTTTGTTCTATCTTCAGTGCATTGTGGAATATTTGAAATAGTAATGTACAAAGACTTTCTGAGTATTTTAACCCCTTGAGGGGCAAGCAAAAATGTCTCTTAATATTGAATTCTCACCGGAATAATCAAAAAGAGTTATTTTTAAATAAGGAAAAGTAAGTTTGCAACTGTTTTCCTCCAAAGCTAAAATTATAAAATTTAGGTAAATTTTTCTGGCGAGAATTTTTTAAAAATTAGGTGGGATATATTTTATCCCACCGCCCCTCAAGGGGATAAATAGCATGTTTCCGTATCTATATGATTGAAAAATATATGTTCGTCTGGGTGTGTGTGTCTTTCGACGATGGCTAGGGAAATCTATCGTACGTAAAGTTCTAAAAAATTGAATGAGAATAGATGACGTCATGTCCAAATGCACTTAAAACTCAGATTTTTTTTTTCTAAATATAATAATCAGTCGAGAGATACCTTCATCGATTTTAGACGCAGACGAAAGCGAAGCAGTCAGATTTTCTGCATTTTGAAATTTCGATCGCCAACTCGCAAAGAAAAAAAAATGAATATTTGCAATCTTAGGAAGTTTTTTTACTGGACCTCGATTAGCGTCAGATTTTAAGTTTTCCGGTTTCTGCAGTTTGAACCCATTTCATTGAGAAAATACAAAAAAAAAAAAAAAATAATAATAAATAAATAAATAAAATAAATAAATGAAATAAAAATAAATAAAAATAAAAATAAATACCTTCTTATTAGGGATATCGTTCCTTTTGTAGCAGCGTACTTTTTAAAAATAATAATATTTACTATTTTAAAAGTTACATTTTCCAAAGTTGCATTCCATTTTGCTTTTTATGTTTTCCGATTCCTTTTAAAGTTTTCTTTCTTTCTTTCTTTTTTTTTTTTTCTACATTTTAAAACTGACTGGAACTTTAAGACTTCCTGGGTGAGAAAAATACCTACTTATTAAGAGCACTTTTCCGTTTCTGGCGGTATCTGGTTTCGTAATTATGTTATGTTAAGAATAATTAAACGAGAATTATTATTTAATAATATTTAACTGAATTATTTGATATTCCTTTTTGGTATATATTTAACTGACTTTGTGACAGCTTTGCCGGTTTGGCCTTTTCTTAAATTCAGATATTTCGAATTCATATCGGAAATTCTCAAAAAATACTTTTTACGTTTAGTAATTGCAAGTTGTAAGAAAGTTTAGTTCCCCCCCCCCCCCTTACACACACACACACACGCGCCCCATTTTTTGTTTATTCGCTACTGCCAAGGATTCGCATTCCTGTTATTCTTTCCATTCTATTATGTGATGAGGATGTGGGACAAAGTTCCCAGGCTCTTCGTGAAAACGTCAGAAGTATAGCTTTAAATAAACCAAAAATTACAATTATAAATTTGTGGCATGAAATCGAAACTTCAGAATTTAAAAAAACGCCAATCTGGTGACACTGCTTTGTGAAGAAATTTATGGATCTAGTCGAAATATACTTTAATACTAGCCGCCCTTGGCGACCAGTTTGGTCTCTCTTAAATGCATGCTAAGCATTTTATCGTATTACTTTTATTCAAAATTTATTTTACTTGCTCAATCCTTCGCCAAATCAGAAGTTTCTGATACAGAAATCATGAACTCAGTATTTTTATGTTAGGCAGGTGCAGGTGATAAATAGCCAAACATTGTTCCCGTCGTATTTTTCGTATTTTATTAATTTCATTTAAAATATAATACTTTTACTCATTTTATTTAAAATGCGTAACTTTAATTTAAAAACTGAGATATTTAAAATTTATAACTCTCAATTATTTCTTTAAAACTAAGAAAAGAAAAAAAAAGAAAAGTAATAAATAATACCATAAACCATGACATTTAATTTCAGCATCAAAGCTTACTTTTGATTTACCACGCGAATAATTGTTTATGACAGTCGCATGAAATGGACTATTACAATACTGATGACATGATAGCGATGAAACAATATTTGGCGATTTATCACCTGCGCACGGCTAACATTAAACTACCAAATTGGCCGCCTGACATGTAAAAAGCGAAGCGGTCAACCCGGAACTGTTGATGACAATCACATGACTTAGGCTATTATTATAGAGATTATCACCTGCGCACGGCTAACATTAAACTACCAAATTGGCCGTCTGGCATGTAAAAAGCGAAGCGGTCAACCCGGAACTGTTGATGTCAATCGCATGACTTAGGCTATTATTATAGAGATTCCTGGTCAAATTGATTGCCATGGCCGTTCTAGAGTTGAAGCTACATCAGTATACCTGCACGTTTTGAGCAATCAGTCTCTTTAACTCTTTTAAAATATATATCGAATAAAATCAACTGATATACGTGGACACAGAACACAATTTACTTTCAATAGCCATAGATCCTATTTAATTGAAAGCACTTTTACAGAGGATTTTAGAGAAATGATTATCAAGAAAATATTGTTGTTCTTAACAATACCGCATTTCTAAAGAACACAGACGTATTTCAATAGACATAGATCCTATTTAATTTAAAGGATTTTTAGAGGAATTTTAAAGAAACGATTATCAGGAAAATATTGTTGTTCTTACCAACACCGCATTTCTAAAGAACACAGACCTATTTCAATAGACATAAATCCTATTTAATTTAAAGGAATTTTAGAGAAACGCATATCAAGAAAATATTGTTGTTCTTACCAACACCGCATTTCTAAAGAACACAGACCTATTTCAATAGACATAAATCCTATTTAATTTAAAGGAATTTTAGAGAAACGCATATCAAGAAAATATTGTTGTTCTTACCAACACCGCATTTCTAAAGAACACAGTCCTATTTCAATAGCCATAGATACTATTTAATTTAAAGCACTTTTTCAGAGGGATTTTATAGAAATGGTTACTAAGAAGATATTGTTCTTCTTACCAACACCACATTTCTAAAGCATACAGTTCTATTTCAAAAGTCATAGATCCTATTTAATTTAAATCACTTTTCAGAGGGATTTTAGAGAAATGATTATCAAGAAATATTGTTGTTCTTACCAACGCCAATGTATAAAGAAAACAACTTGCTTTCAATAACCATAGTTCCCATTTCAGTTAAAGCCAGAAGAATTTTAGAGCAATTGATTATCAAGAAAATATTATTGCCCTTACCAACAGCGTATTTCTAAAGGCAAAAGCTATTTTAACCTATGTAAAATTTATATATGGGGATCTCTACTTCTTTGTGTAAAAATTTTGGATTTATTTCCTCATTTTTTTAATCACTTAAGCGTGCAAATTGTTGCCTTAAAGCGCTTTCGTGATATTTCAATCACTTACACTATCTTTTGCTCATTGTATGTAACAGTGCTCTTTTAAAGTAATGCTATTTAAAAATTTTAAACTTGTTTTTCGCGAAACCCCTTTTTATTCAAAATGGGAGAACACTTTTATCGAAAACTACTAGACCGATTTCCTTCATTTCTTATTTAAAATAAATCTAGCCGTTTTTATTGGAGCTTATACAAACGTAAAATAAAATTTTTACTCATTAAATATTTTTAAAAACAGGCAAAATATGAAATGAAAAAAAGTGACTTTTTTTGTGTTCTAATGATCGCTATTTTGTTAAAAATATACTTTTAAAGCTAAATGTTTGTATAAGCTTCAAAATATTTGTGGCACTTTCGTAAGATGGTGATCCAGTTTGTTTGAGTTGCTTATGATTGAAGAAAAACGATTCCCGATTGGTATTCTATGGTGCGTATCTACAGTCGCAAGGGTTAGTATTAATTTTTTTTTACACAAACAAGAAAGAAAAAATCATGCGTCCGTCATAGATTATGAAACACTTTATAACATATTCAGAATAATGTAACAAAACTGTACCATTTAAAAAAAATAAAATATTACTTCTAATTCAACCATATGGAAACACTTAACACATTTCAAAACCCACTTTCAGCTGTCTTCATCTACAATCGGAAAATTATCCGAATTTTTTCAGCGGCCCTGTATATGATATATAGATTTGTATTTATTAACTATATGCGTGCCAAAATTTAGTTCACCTAAGAAATACATATAACTCAGTTGAAAATTCCCCTTCAGCATTTTTCTCTGCTAAGGAGAATGGTACGTGAATACTTTTGTGCAGCCTTGTATATGATGTATAGAATTTATATATAACGAGTAACTTGCAAAGATATACAGTAAACGCTGTCTAAGGCGGAATCGATTGGGACTGAGAAAAATTTCCGCGGTAAACAATATTACGGTTTATGCAAAAAGCTCCCCTCCCGTCTAAAAAAAAAAAAAAATCTCGATCTGTGACTATTTTTCATTGATTTTCCTGACTCGAAAATCGATTGAAAACTGAAATTCTGAAAGATCCTTTGTCTTTATAGATAAATGCGAAACGCTATTCAATTTCTTAGTACTGCTGTAATACATGCGAATTGGAAGTTTACACACACACAAAAAAAAATAAACTTCGAGAATGAGACAGAACTCTATTATTTTGAATTTGAGTACAACTTTAAAATGTGATATATTCTACTTTAGAAAATATATATTTTCATAAATTTGCATTCTACTAGAAATACTAACTTTTAAATGTAATTTTGTATAGGAAAAAATGGCATAAGCAAGATTTTCTTAAAATTTAAACAGTTTCTTTTCTTTTGAATTACCTTTTTCAAAGTGTTACGTCATTTAACTAACATCCCCGACATTGAGGATTTGACTTAACAGTTTTAAAGTTTGATAAACGAAATGCCTTTCATTTTTAAAATATCCTTTTTTTCCGCCTTATGCAAAATTTTGGTTTCGGTGGGACTTTAAAATCCTTTCCGTTTCCGAGTTAGACAGATTCCGTCTTATGCAGCATGAATTAATGTAATTTTCTATGTCTTCGCCGGGACTAGAAGAATTTTCCGCGGTAGACAAATTTCCGTCTTACACATAGTCCGCCTTAGACAGAATTTACTGTAGTTACGTTTAAAAGCACATACCAAAATTTAAAACTTTCACTCCAGCAATTATTTCTCAAAGACAACACTGCAACCGATTTCCTTTGTGTGCCCCTGTAAATAAATAAAAAATGCTATGAACGAAAGATGCTAGTTCTAACGTAATCGTAAGGGAATTCAGAGATTTATATCAGCAACATTATATCTCTTCAAATGATTTTCCCTCATATAACATAATGTAATGCAATTCTTTTGTGTGCCCCTGTAAATGAACTATTAATCCTACATACATTTCATACACAATACCAAACATTCATTGGTGACCCTAAATAACCTTTATCAATTGCGTGAAAATCCGAGTATACTTACGGAAGTTAGAACGTGGGCAGACGGACAAACAAACCGAACGCGTAAACACTTTTCAACTTTGTTGGAAAGCGTTAAAAAACTTTAATATACAATTAAAGAGTCAATAAATATAATGCAAGAAGTGCGAAGTTGATATCCTTTTCCTTTATAACCTAAAAAAAAAAAAAAAAAAAAAAAAAAAAAAATCACATAAATTTTAGGCCAAAAAAGTAGAACCTTCCTTTATGTTACATAAAGTAAATTAAACGAGAATTATCATTTAATATTATGAATCTTAATTGTTTAACATTCCTGTTTGGTATATATTTGACTAATTTTGAGAAGAAATTTGCTGTTCAAATCGAAATACATTTAAATAGTTTCGATTAAATCGATTGGTATGGCCGTTCTAGGATTGAAACTATGTAACTATACCTGCACGTTTTAAGCTTTCAAACTGTTTAGCCCTTTTAAAAATATCAAATCACCACATCGCCGTTGATATACATGTGCGCAGAACACAATTCGATTCCAACAGTCATAGATCCCAATTATTAGCCTCCGGTACGGCATGCTATTTCTTTCTCCCTGCTTATTTTGTGTTGCCGCCAAAAAGTAACGTTACCTTACGGAAGCCAGCCTTAAAACAAAGCGTTACGATTAAATACTCTATAGCAATTTTTTAAACTTCTAAGCATCGCACATTTTCAATTTTTATACAGTCGAATTGGAAAAAAATATGTACTTTTAAATGCAATTTGTTTGAAAACTGCATCTCCATTTATTTTGGAAATATTAATTTTTTTGTACTTTTTGGAGCCATTTGCTTAATATTGGCAACGGAAGTATTCCATTTCTGTAGAAAGTAAAGGAAAAATTGTTGTAAAATATTAATTATATCTTTTTGTTGCCAATTTTTCATAACAATCGAAAGAAAATGTAAGTAAAATACGTGCTATTTTGAAAAAATGTAAACGAATGATTTCTATTTACGATATTTATTGTTCAATACTATTTAACTTAATTACTTAACATTCCTGTCTGGTATATATTTGACTTAATCTGTGAAAAAATTTATGTTTAAAATCGAAATACATTTAACCGGTCACGGTCAAATTGATTGCTATAGCCGGTCTAATTTCCAAAGCTATATCAGTATACCTACGCGCTTTAAGCAGTCAATCTCTTTAACCCTTTTAAAAATAACAAATCACCTCAGCTGATATACGTGGGCGCGAAGCACGATTCGCTTTCATATGAGTCATAATCCTTCTTTACCGTGTTACTAAGGGTCAACTGTGTGATATCCTTCACCCTGGTATCACACCCGGAAATTTGACATCCGGATACTACTAACCCCTATTTTTTATTTGCATGATATTTGACATGATCACCTTTTGAGAGAATTCGAAATAATTCCTAGTAAATAACCAGGATTTGGAATAGGATATTGTGTTGATCATGTTTTTTAATTTCTTTCTTTTTTCTGTGTGCGGTATGTAAATATGTGGTTTTATTAACGAATCACCATTTAGAAGGGTTCTTGAAATATTTACTTTCTTCGGTGACAAATGTTTATTTTCAGTAAAAAAAAAAGACTAGTCGGATATGCCAATCCCAAAATTTTCTTCTGTCTCAAATATGTTAACACCTGGATGCAGGATTTTACTTACCCATCATACGTAGTATAAAGTAAGTCTTGTAATCGTTTTAAAAATCGAAAAAAAATTTTTGACGGATTTATACGTTTCAGACACTGGGGATTCCTTAAAACATATTTTTAGAAAAAAACAAATGCCGTCCGTTTGTGTGTGTGTGTGTTTGTAAACGCTCTATCTCCCGAATAAATTGAGATAGAGACTTGAAATTCGGTGTGTACTAGTATGTAATAATGGGAAAAGCCTATTGAATATTAGTAACTTCGATTACCTGGAACTATTTTTTCGGACTCTCGAAATATTCCTTCCGATAAAAGGTATATAAAAACTTTCGAAATTGTTTATTTTAAGGAGTGGATATAAAATACAATAAAAAAACAGAATGCATAAAGAATGAAGTCGGTCGGATAATTAGTTGCGGAGATATTTGTAATAATATTTTTCACACTCTTCGATTTTTCATGGCCCTATAATTCACTCAAATTTCAATTCAAAGATGTTTTTTAATTGGAAATGAGACGCCTAATCCGACTCAGTAAACCGTTAGTTAATATTATTATCATTTTTCGAGTTATAAGGATGTTTCTTTTACGCAATTCGGTACTACTCGATTATTCCGTCGACCAAAAAACTATCACCTAACTGTAAGATTAAATACCAATAATGACTTATCGTAAATGTCACATTCACTTGACATTAAACACGTTACACGTGTTTGTTGCGCCATCAAGTGATTTTTAATTCGACGTTTTGTTTGTATTTTTGTTAATTTTTCACTAATTTATTTATTTATTTATTTTTTTTGTTGTTATTTAAAATAAAAATTATGCCAATTTGTATGCGATTTATATAATTTGCCGAAATGGGTCGACGAACAATCAAGTAGCACCTGCAATTTAGTAATATAGCATTACCATGCTTTCAAAATATTTAAATATAGGTTTAAATTTTATTTTGGAATTGCAATGCATTTTATAAATAGTTTGCACAAGTTTTGTTTTAATATTTTATATTATGCACACCCATGATGGGTAAGTATTACGATGGCCCCCAACGACTAGTGTTATTTTGTTCAGTAAGCATTATATATGAAACTATTTTTGTTAATTATCCACTAGAGAAAAAAAAGGGAAACAGATATTAATGTTTCTGTCGTACATAACGTCGTAATGTCACTCCTCAGTTACGTAACAAAAATTGGTCAAAAAATGATAATTTTAAATTTATATATTTACTTTAAAGTGCTTGCATTGAACAATAACAAGTGTTCAATAGTATAATAGTTTTTATAATGTTTTTACTAGTTTGCAGAACTAATAATGACTACCTTATAAAGATAGAGAAAAGACATAAGTCAAGCACATTGCAAGCAATATCCACAAAGATGTTATAACCTCCCCGTGATAACAAATCAGAACAAAAATAGACTTTACGACCTTAAATGCATGTTATCACTCGTAAGTAACACATGATACTAGATTAATTTTAAAACAATTATTCTAATTGCGAAATAAATCAGATCAGATGTAAATTTTCAACGAAAAATGTCCGGACCAGGACTCGAACCAGGGATCTCTTGGATGCAGCTGCCAATGCTCTACCATCTGAGCTATTCCGGACGAATCTGGTGGAAATTTTTCACCAGCTAACCTCAGTTGAGCTGGTTATCTAAGGTTAGTTGGGTGAAAATGTTTACTTTGAAAAGTCTTTTATTCCGTGTATAAAATATATCCCATCGCCACTCAAAGGGTTAACCGTTTCCGCCGAGGAGTAATTCTGTTTCTAAAATGATGAAATGATGCACTGACATCAGAATTTAAAAACTAATTTATTGGAAAATAAAAACTGCTTATTTTTCAATAATTTATAAAAGAAAAATTGTAATTAGCACTAGAAAGACGGGGAATTTTACTCAAATTTTATAAAAATATTTCCCACCATAATTTTTATTTTAAATCATTAACTTATTTATCGAACTAGTTTTTTTTTTCCTTGTACCTTTTAAACTAGTTTTATAAAAAAAATTCTGGTTCGAACCGAGGTATATTCATTTGGTAGCGGTCAAAATGACCGCTCGCTGTCTTTCTATTGTTAAATGTTTTGAGTGCCAGTACTCTTAAAATTCATGGAGTTGTGAATAAACAGGAGGAGACATACAGTGTATTGTCTACCAGTTGCGAGTGAAGTAACTGAGGAGCTTGTCATAAGATTACAGCTGATTTGTTTCCATCGCTTCCACCAGTAAATTTTAAAATTAACATTTTGCCTTAAGTTAGCGGCATTTTCATGAAAATATTTTTTCTCACGAATATCGATAAAATTTCGATTCGTTTTTACTGGTGGCAGTTGGTCCCGGTGTTATAATCTTTTTCACTTACAATGAGAGGATGTTGTCAAGATTGTCACAATAAGGCGGAAATGCAGGGTGCGACTACTCTTGAAGTAAGCTTCTACCAGTAAAAATGAATATCTGTTTTTGTCATTATTTATGACTGTTTTGCATTAGAAGTTTTGCATTAGAAAGGTGTTTAAATAGGGAGAAAAGTTCTATTTAAATTTACTGCTGAAAGTTTGCCTAGTTGATAATCAATCCTTGCGAAAGCGGTTACAGTTGAAGCTTCACTCTTTCAAGTAGTACATGTCAGTTCCTTATATTCATAATTCCATGTTAAAATTAGGGGACTATTTTTATGGACAATGCCTTCTAAGTCTTTCCATTGGCTGCAATCCTTTGACGTAAAATTTAGTTTGTAGGGACGGGTTCCGGTTTGAAAACAGAGTGGCTTCTGGCTTATTTGTTGTTTCAGGCTTGTCACTGTGAAAAGCGTCAAAGCTTAGCGTTACTTGATTAAAACACATTTTGATATTAAAATGTGAATGATTGCTCTAATGCTCACAAAACAGGAGTGGGGGGGGGGGGGGGTAATCATCATAAAAAACTAGTATGTTGTGGCCATCACAAAACTTTCTTCTATATAAATCACGTCAATTAAATCATTTAAATAATACAAGAAATTACGTCAGTTTAGCACCAATTCATATCAAATTATACCTGAATGTAAAGCTTGATAAAAATTCGTGCATTAGTTATTAGAATAGAGCTATAGTGGAAATTCTGAAAACTGCAGTATAGCAGCGCCACCTGTTGAGCGATTTGCACCAAAACATAAACAGCAGTAATTCATATCAAGGTAAACATGAATCTGAAGTTCGTTGAAAATCCAAGCAATAGTTCTTGAGATAGAGCTACTGCGGAAATCGCAAAAAAACGCAGCATAGCAGCGCCACCTGTCGAGCGATTTACATACAAATATATAAAACGTCAATTCGTGTCAAGGACTAACTGAATCTGAAGTTTTATGAAAACTGTGCATTAGTTCTGGGGATTCGTGTTCTGGATTAGTTCTGGATATTGTGGAAATCGGGAAAAATGCTGTATAGCAGCGCCACCTGTTGAGCGATTTACACCAAAAACTAATCAGCACCAATTTATATCAGGGACTAACTGAATATTAATTTTTATTAAATTCCGTTCATTAGTTCTTGAGATAGAGCGCCCACAAAATTTGTGTCACACACAGACAGACATTTTGTAAAAACATGTTTTTCGGGTTCTCTGACTCCAAAAAAATGTGTAAATCTGTCGAAAACCGAAATTCGAAAATTTTCATGAATCCAATACTTTCTTCTTGTAATGATAGAAGAAAGTAAAAATAGGAAATTCTGTTTTTCGTTTCTCTGCAAAAAACAAGATGGCTACCGACAATTCCAGGATAAAGTTTTCTCCTACTGAAACTTCTAAGCCAATAAGTTTTACTTATTACTTTCTTCTATCTTTACAAGAAGAAAGTATTGGATTCGTGAAAAATTTCGACTTCCGGTTTTCAACGGATTTATACGTTTTAGAATGCCCAGAACACGATTTGATGGTTTTTAGAAAATGTCTGTCTGTGAGTCTGTCTGTCACTCTGTCACTCTGTCACTCCGTCACTCTGTCACTGTGTCTGTGAGTCTGTATGTGACAAAAATTTTGTGGGCGCTCTATCTCAAGAAATAATGCACGGAATTTCACAACACTTCATATTTAGTTAGACCTTGATATAAACTGGACCTGATTAGTTTTTGGTGAAAAGCGCCCAACAGGTGGCGATGCTATGCGGCATTTTTCACGTTTTCTGTAATAGCTATATCTCAAGAACTACTGCACGGATTTTGATAAAACTTCAGATTCAGTTAGTCCAAGATAAAGTTTGGTGCTGATTACTTTTTTGTGAAAATCGCCCAACAGGTGGCGCTGGTATGCTGCATTGTTCATGATTATCGCAATAGCTCTAACTCAAGAAAAAATGCACGAATTTTCATCAAACTTCAGATTCAGTTAGTCCCTGATATAAATTAGTGCTGTTTAATTTTTGGTGTAAATCGCCCAATAGGTGGCGCTGCTGTGCTGCATTTTTCACGATTTCCACAAGAGCTGTATCTCAAGAACTATTGCACGGATTTTCATCAAACTTCAGATTTAGTTAGTCCTTGACATGAATTGACGTATAAATTAGTGCTGTTTAATTTTTGGTGTAAATCGCTCCACAGGTGGCGCTGCTATGCTGTATTTTTTGCGATTTCCGCAATAGCTTTTTCCCAAGAACTAATGCTTGGATTTTCAACAAACTTCAGATTCAGGTATACCTTAGTATAGTTTAGTGCTGTTTACTTTTAGTCAGATTCGCTCAACAGGTGGCGCTGCTATGCTACATTTTTTCAGAATTTCCGCTATAGCTCTATCTCAAGAACTAATGCACGAATTTTCATCCAACTTCAAATTCAGATATACTTTGATATGAATTGGTGCTAAATCGTTGTTATTTCTTGTACTATTTAAAGGATTTAATTGACGTGATTTATATAGAAGTAAGTTTTGTGATGACCACAACATACTAGTTTTTTCTTGTAATGATATTCTTTGCTGTATTTTTACACCATATCTATAATTATGGCTTTATTTAACGTTATTACAAGAGTAAGTTGAAAAGAAATGAACACATGCTTGTAGAAATCGAATAAAAACGAACAGCAAGATCGAGCACAAATAATGTTAAAGTACAATCCTTAAGCTTCAAAATCATCTGTTTATTTTTCAACATAATCACTAAGAGGCTAACATATTTCGCACAACGAGTAACGAGTTTTTTCCCGTTACTGAAAAATTCTTCTGTCGAATCCAGGGCTTCACAGCTGCCTTCACCTCATCGTCCGAGGTGTAATGATTACCCTTGAGTTCTCATTTGAGTAGAGGAAAAAAAATACAAAGCAAGGCACAAGATCGGGGTTGTAAGGAGGATGTTGAATCTGTTCAAACTTCAGATTTCGCGGAGCCTCTGCAGTTGCGCGCGATTTGTGTGGTCGAGCATTGTCATGTTGCAAGATTATTTTGCAATACGCTTTTGAGTGATTCGCCGGTCATTTTGAATAACATCGTTTAAGAGTTTGGGATGTTTATCATCTGTGGCAGTGATCGGACGTCCGTTGCGTTTTTCATCAACAAGAATAGATTCTCCAAGCTCACAATCACGAAATTTTATTGCCTATTGATTTACAGTAGACCTTTTAACAGCACAGTCACCATACATAGCCTTTAAACGACGATGAAACTCAGTAGAAGTTATTTTATAGGAGTTAAAAATTCGATAACAGCACACTGTTTAACTAGCGTTGACATAGTACTAGAACGCGTCTTGGATACTTCTGCTTCTCAAAATACATTAGATGAATTCACCGACCTCAAATCTGCGCTAGCGTATAGATGGGGGATGTCACTTCTACATGTCACCGGGAGTGTTTCTGAAGGTCATTACCTTGGCGCTTTACAAGCATGTGTGAATTTCTTATCCGACTACACTCGTACTTTTAAACCGTAAATGTGAATTTCTCAAATTATTTTTTGTTTGTTTTTAGTATAAATAAAGTGTATTGAAAAATATTGTGGATACACATCTGTTCCTTAATATTCATAATAATTAAAATTCGCTTGTACGTACAGCTGTCTATTATTCCAACTGTGTAAAATATTTGATAATCTAATTGATATTTACTTCGTTAAAGAAATATCATTTGGTGCTTATATTATTGATTATTAATATATTTTGCTCATGACACTCAGGAATATATTTGGAACACAGAGCCCATGATAATAAAAACATTATTATTTTTAAATTATGATATGTTCTATTTTTTTTAAATATTTCTGTACTTACAAGTATTTAATTATGCTTACTTAGATAACTGTACACATCTACACTTTATTTATAATTTTGTTTAATTCATACACTGTTATGTAAATAATATGAAATGAAACAGATAATTAAAATAAGTTTTTGTAAATGCTTATTTTTGCGTTATACTTCGTTCTGTGCATATTCAAAAGTTTAACCAAAAGAAAAAGTCTGCAGTTATGTAACACATGGATTCTGTGTTCTACAATTATTTTTCTGTGTCATAAGCAAAACATATTAATTTATTATAACATAAGAAGTAATTAGCGATATCCACATTTTCGAATTAAAACTAATAATGTTAAAATTAGATATATAATATGAAATAAAAAAAAAAATATTATTAGAAAAATAAAGTAAAAACAACGTATTTCAGGATATTGAGCAGGAGAAAAATGTTGTATTGGTATGGAGCTAATCATCTTTTTATTAATATTATTATTATTCTTTTAGATTTAGCTTTCGGAAATGAAAGCGAAATTTCTTCTGTATCTGGATTAAATTATGATGAAACTGAGTTTTAAAAATAATGCATTTTGTAAACTGGGGAATTATACATGTGGAATATTTCGCAAACCCCTTTCTCTCTCGACCAGACAGCAGGCACCAGATCACGTGGTCTGACTAGATAATTAATATTAAAGAACATTTTTTTCTCTTGTTCTTTTAGTTTAGTTTTGAAGTAGTAATGATAAAAGTTGAACGCAGCAGGTAGACTGCGTATATATATATATTTTTTTTCTTGGTCTTTAATAAAAGAAATGATGTTTTAATTTTTAAAAGGTAATTTTATTTTCGAATATGAAATCATGCTTGTTTCTTGGCTTCTTTATAGAAGAAAATAATTGCTGAAATTTTAATAAGATAATATCTTGGATTCCCAGTGTAGAATATATATATATATATTTAACAAATATTATCCAAATGTTCCGCTGTAAATATTGTACATATTTAAAAGTGTAAAAATAGAATTTTCAAAGTTTTTAATCTTCGTGTGCTTATTTATATTGAACAACACCTGCGCCACTTTCAGTCGTGAAATATGTTTGTTCACTTTAAAATGATATAAATTCAAAATCTTGAACTTAGCTCTCCCAAATGTCATTTAATTAAGAATAACGTGAAACGCAATAAAAAACATGAAGATTATTCATTAATACATGTTAAAGAAAAAACTTCTCAAAAAAAGAGTGAAATAACTTGTTTTACCTATTAATTTTGTCAAAAAAGGGTGTAAAAAGGTCTTATCAATAAGGAGTGCAGTCACTCGTTTTGCCTGTTAACCACTTAACTGATTTGCCAGTATGATG
Organism: Maratus speciosus; assembly: GCA_963932465.1. NCBI lineage: Eukaryota > Metazoa > Arthropoda > Arachnida > Araneae > Salticidae > Maratus > Maratus speciosus. The sequence continues at coordinate 216,505,736 of OZ010799.1, read as the reverse complement.
TACGGGCAAGAAGAGTTTGCTTGATCCATCACTTAAAGCTGTGTGATTCCACTAATTTTTTTTAATTACAATTTCACACTATTTAAAGACATAAAGTTTTAGGCTAAATACTACGAATATTTTAATTTATAAAAAGTGGTGTTTATCCCATATTTTAAATTCATTGTATTAAAAAAAAAAGGAATCACTTAACCTTTTAGAGCGCAGCTTTGCATATATGAAAACAACAGTGTTTCGAATTTAATAGATTTTTTATTCTCACACCTTTATTAACTCACACCAGAAATTTAAAATAGCAATATTTGCTTTAATTAATAACAGACATTCGGTATTTAAATAAGGCGAAATTAAGCATTGAAACTTTCTGGTCTAAAGTCAGACTCTCTGAACTACGTAATTTCTAGAACGTATTCTATTATGTGAATTAAAGTGTTAAAGGTTAAATTTTATAAAATAAATAATTATATTATAATTATAATATAAATATTTATAAAATAAATTATATAAAATGAGTTATTTGGAGACATACGTATTAAAATATTTACTAATTTGCACTACTTTAGCGTAAAACAGCCGCACTTGTATTGCAGATATAGAAGAAAAGGTCGACGTATTATACGAAAAATGTATCTCTGAATTTTTTCATTATTTTTCCTGTGTAACACACCTTTCAGAGAGTCATATATAATTTTTTCGAAACAAAATTTAAAAAAATGCAATTTAACAAATTACAACGACCATTTGGAATATGATTTTTTCAAAGACTAAAATTTAAGACATAAAAAATCGCATGGAGTTGATCATACATTACGTACGCCATGGATTACATTTTTCGGTGCTGTAAATTTTTAAACTTCTACGGAGCTGGTCATACATTACGTACGCCATGGATTAAACATTAATATTCCTGGACCAATTTTAAATGAAATTTCATTCTTAAACTTCTAAACATCCCACAATATTACTTTTTACATCATCGTATAGAGAAAAAAAATGTACTTTTAAATGCAATTTGTTTTAAAGCTGTATCTCAATTTGTTTCTGAGTTATTAATTTCTTTGTAGTTTTTATTACTTTTTTGCCATAGTGGCAACAGAAATATCCATCTCTGTTGAAAGTAAAGAGAAAATGCAGATTACTGTGTAGACCAGGGACTGCGAACCTATGGCACGCGTGCCACAGTTGGCACACAGAAGATTATTTTTGGCACGGCATAAATTCAGGTCCTAAATCAAAATATTGAAGGGCTCGGCAGTAAAACAAGGTAAATAACAAAATGCAAGTTTCGATAGATTCAAGATCAAACAAAATTATTTGATAAATTGATCAAGTACAAACAAAATTATTGCAATTGCTTCCTTTTAAACAGCTCGTTTCTTTAAAGACTGCACCAGTAATTAATTTATGTACAGCATTTTGTGTCTGATCGCTTTTATTTTTTGGGACTTGTGTGCAAAAAGTTTCCTTTATGAAAATTCATATGAAAATTCTATATTTGACAATTATAATATACTAGCAAACCCCGCGGCTTTGCTCGCGTAATATTTGAAATATGCCAAGTGATATTTACAAGTCTAATTTTTATTAAAAGGTACTAACTAAATTTTTATTTTATTAAAAGGTAATATTTTATTTTATTAAAAGATTTTTTTATTAAAAGGTACTTACTTTTAGGAATAATTAAAAAATTACTATTTAAAACACAGTTTGATTTAACATCATTATTACACTGCATTAGGCATAACTGAGACTTAAATTAATGAAACGAAACAAAACTAAATAAATGATAATTTAGAAAATATTTTGAAACATTTATGCTCAATTAATACGCTCATTTCAGTATTCATTTGAAGTTTTGTATTTTGTGAAAAAATCTTCTTACATCTTAAAATTAACTATCATGTCAAATTCCAAGTCCTACCACCTCTCTCAACATAAAGGGGTATGTTGAAATAGGAACTGTCACCGTTAATTTGCCAACATTAATTTTGAAATCGGTTTGTTTTTTCCTAATATTCCACAGAAACGTAATTTAGAAAGCTTTTAAAAGCCTTTATTAGAGCGTCTGTTGTTCCTGTGAACCCCAGGTGGTAGAATCATTGGCATAAAATATAGCCTGTGTTGGATAAGACTGTTACCATTGATTCGCAACTATTACTTTTATAATCGGTTTATATTTCCTGAAATTGCATAGAAATCGTAATTTAGGACTTTTTTAGAATGCTTTTCGCACCTCCCCTTCGCTTCACCCCTTTTAATTCAAATTTATTTTCGACAGTCCTTCGAGGGCATTTATATTTTATAAGTAACTACCATGCCATATTTAAAGTTTCTAGCCTCTTCAGTACCACAGAAATCGCAATTTAGGAAGTTTTTAGCTCCTGCAACCCTCTGGTGGTAGTGGCACAGACATAAAATATAGCTTATGTTTGAGCAGGTTCTATCACCAACAATTTGTCATAATTATTTTTTTAATCGGTCTGGTATTTGATAAGATTGCATAAAAATTGTAATTTATAACGCTTTTCGCCCACTTCATCTTTTTAAATTTAGAATTTTCTTTCGACTGCTCTTAGAAAGCTGTTGCATCTTGTAAGTAAATACCATGCCATACTTCAAAGTGTTAGACCCCTCAGTTGTGCTAAAAACGCAAATTAGAACATGTTTTGCTCTTGCAACCCTCAGATGGTTGTAGCAACAACATAAAATATAACCTATGTTATAGCAGGGACTGTCACCATTGATTTGCAACCATTACTTTTGAAATAGCTTTGGTATTTCTGAGATTGAATAGAAATCGCAATTTAGAACGCTTTTCGCGCATTTTCAACCCTTTTTAAATTTCTAATTTTTTCGAAACTGTTCTTAAAGATAATTTATATCTAACAAATATGTACCTTGCCTAATTTTAAGCTGCTAGCTCCTACCGATCACAAAAATCGAAATTTAGAAGGTTTTTTTGCTCCTGCAGCGTCTAGGTGATAGTGATACCGACATAAAATAGCGTCTATGTTAGAGCAGAGGCTGTCAGCATCAATTTCCTACCATTACTTTTGAAATCAGTTTGATTCTTCCTGAGATACTGCTGACAAATCGGCATTTAGAAAGTTTTTAGAACGCTTTTCGCGCATTTTGATCCTGAATCTCCTCTGGGGTAGTGGAAACAGATATAAAATATAGCCTATCTTGGAGGAATATTTGTCACCATCATTTTTACACCCTTATATTTGAAATCGTTTCAGTACTTCCTGAGATTGCATAGAAATCGCAATTTAGAACGTTTTTTACGACGCTTTTTGCGCATTTTGACTTCTTTTAAATTTCGATTTTTTTAGGAAATGTCCTTAGAGATCATTGATATCTTATAACTAACTACCATTGCAAATTTCACGATTCTAGGCCTTTCCGTAACGCAAAAACCGCAGTTTAGAACGTTTTTCTCCTGCACCCCCTCTGGGGTAGTGGCACCGACATAGAACATAGCCTATGTTGGAGCAAGGGTTTTCACCCTGATTTTGACGTCTTTATTTTTTTAATCGGTTTGGTATTTCCTGAGATTGTGTGGAAACCATCATGTAGAACGTTTTTTAGAACGCTTTTCGCGCATTTTCACCCCTTTTAAATTTCGAATTGTTTAAGAACTGTTCTTAGAAATCCTTTATATCTAATAAGTAGCTAATATTTCAAATTTGATATTTCTAGGTCCTTCAGTAACACATAAATCGCATTTTTAGAACGTTTTTTGCTCCTGCACCCCCTTTGGTGTAGTGGCACCGACATAAAATATAGCCTATCTTGGAGCAAGCGTTGTCACCATCATTTCGACACCAATATTTTTTAAATCGGTTTGGTATTTCTTGAGATTATGTAGAAACTACCATTTAGAACGTTTTTTGAACGCTTTTTGTGCATTTTCACCCCTTTTAAGTTCCGAATTGTTTAAGAACTGTTCTTAGAAATCCTTTATATCTAATAAGTAGCTAATATTTCAAATTTCATATTTCTAGGCCCTTCAGTAACACATAAATCGCATTTTTAGAACGTTTTTTGCTACTGCACCCCCTTTGGTGTAGTGGCACCGACATAAAATATAGTCTATCTTGGAGCAAGCGTCGTCACCATCATTTTGACACCAATATTTTTTAAATCGGTTTGGTACTTCCTGAGATTATATAGAAACTACCATTTAGAACGTTTTTTAGAACGCTTTTTGTGCATTTTCACCCCTTTTTAATTTCGAATTGTTTAAGAACTGTTCTTAGACATAATTTATATCTTATAAGTAAATAACATTCCAAATTTCATGTTTCTAGGCCATCCAGTAACACAAAAATGGCGTTTTTAGAACGGTTTTTGCTCCTGCACCCCCTTTTCGCCAGTGGAACGGACATAAGATATAGCCTATGTTCTAAGTTGGACTAACACCATCATTTTGATACCATTACTTTTGGAATCGGTTCGGTAGTTCCAGAGCTTACCTCCTACAAATAAACAATTTTTATCTCTTTATAATAGGAAGTATAGATTGGCATATATTGCGTAAAACTTTATACTTTTTAAAGGATATCAGGATGCAGTCAAACGATTTTAATGAAAATCAATCGGAAAAAAATTAATTATTTTTTAATTTTCTCAAAAAAATGTCAGTTACTACGTTTTATATCTGAGCCCTTCTTGCAGTGAAACAAGTACATATAGTGAGATAGTACATTTAGACTAGTTGAGTTTTTCTGAATTCGATTTCTTGTCATTGTTATACAGATTGGAGAAATTGAGATGCAACTTAATGAAACCCAATCTGGCTCAATATTGGCTCAAAAAAATTTTCAGATTAAGAGAAAACGAGAAGATTATCGGAAAATAAAGATTATAAGTGAAAATGCCGATTTTAAAATTATGGCAGCGTGGAATTCCAGACAAAAAGAATTATTTAAACAATCTATTGAATTTTTTTCTGTGAGTAATTTTCTTCGGAAATGAATATTATGAAAATTTTCAGTAGAAACCTCTCGTCCTCAGAAAACATTCAGATCATTCAGCAAACGGAATCAGACATTCTTTTCAGATTCAGTTTCATTCTTTTAAACCTAAATACGTAGCAGATAGGAATTATTTAGCATCTAAGTTGGAACAAGCGATACAGTATATTTTTAATTACTGAAGTATGACATAAAAAGTTACCCATGTATTTTTAACCCTACACTGCACGAATTTTTCTTTTGGAAGTATGTTTTTTTGTTATACTTATAGTTAAGTTTAGGTTTAGATAACGTAAGTTTTAAGCAGTAATTCTTTACCGTATTTAAAAGGAGACTGCAGTGATTACATAAGACGAATTTTTTTATTTGTATAGGGCGGTAGCAGGCAATTTAATTTATTTCTTAAAGATTTAATTTTAATTTATTTATATATGTATCACTGCTGAGTGTAGGGTTATTCCTAAAAACAGAATTTTAATTAATTTTGATTCCTTATTATTTGGTCAAATAAAATTTTTAGATGTTGGCACGTCATGATCAAGAAAAATACTTTTTGGAAAAATTTGACACGCGGATGTGAAAAGGTTCGCCGACCCTGGTATAGACCAATCAGAAAACGAATAAAATACGGGATTCAACTAATAAAACGCTTCAGATATGTTTTTGATTTCCTACCCTGACCGAGGACAAAAACCATTTTTCCAAATGGTTAAAAAATCGCGCATTTAAGGGTTAAATGTTTAATCTATTCGAAAAAAGAGTGAAAATGGCTTATAAAAAAGGAATGAATATAACCACTTTCAAGACGGATAAAATTAGCTCCTATAGGATAAGTACATTTTCAATACTGGAAAGGAGTGTACTCTGTTAATGAAGAATAACTTATATGCACATTAGGTTTTACAGTAAACGCTTGTAGTATAACTCAGTGATATGTATAATCGTCAATATGTTTAAAATAGTGTAATATCGTTAACCCTTAAATGCCTGATTTTTCAAAAATCATTGTAATAATGTTTTTCGGCTTTCATTTTTTAAATAAATCATGGGAAAAATACTTTTAAAAAATCATATTTTATTTTAAGTATGATTTACGGCTAAAAAACATTTCGTTACTAATCGGGAATACTGATCTTTAATTGAAAAAATAATTTTTCTTGTTAAAATTCTATAATATTAAACACACAAGAATTTTAGGAACTATAATAAGAAATACATTTTACTTGCTCACTGAAAAACAAAATAGGGTATTTCGCAAGCTTCCAAACAAAACAAAAAGAACAAGTAGCAACAATTGAAAAAATAAATCTATCTTTATTCTTAAACAGCACAAGTTTTGCCATCTACATGTTGAAAATCGATTTCATAATACTTTAAGAATGTATTTTATTGACAACATTAGGAATTTTAGCTTCTTTATTATTCTAATAGTATTTTAGAGCCTAAATTAGGTATGTTACCGAAAAGCAACACCCGCATTTAAGGATTAAAATACACCGCAAACGATTTTCCCTCCATAGGCCGTAATGTAATGGAATTATTTTGAGTGTCCCTGTAAATGAACTTTAAGCGCCACACACTTCATTTTCAATACGGAACAAACCATAGTAAACCCCAATAACATATATAAATTTCATGGTAATCACACTATATTTAGAGTAGTTACAGCACGGACAGTCAGACGGACAGACAAATCCAATTCATAAAGACATTTCAACTTTGTTGAAACGTATTAAAAACGAAGGAAATCAGTTGAAAATGTTGACAGAGTTTGAAAAACCTCGAGAATAAAAATTTTAAAGTAGTGATGATCAATAACGAAATGTTTTCATCGATCCTCTCGATTGTATGGAGATCTCGATCTTTTTCGATCGTGCCAAATGTTTATCGATGACTCCGGTTATTCAATTGCTTTTATACGATTCCTGATCCTATCTTATCAAGAATCGTCTGCGGGTGAGCTGGAATGAGTGAGCTTTAATAAGGTTTTGGTCACAGAGTTATTGTACTATAACATAGGTTATTTTTTTTTTTTTTTTTTTTTTTTAAATCTAGCCCAGGGATGGCGAACTTTTTTGAGTATGCGTGCCAAAAATTGCAAAATTATTATGTACCAACATCCTAACGTGCCAGAAACATTTTAACTTAGATAAAATCAATAATGAATTTTTATAGAATTTTTACTTAAATATTTTTACACTTATACTAAATTTAATTCCTAACATATTTATTATGATGTGTTTACTCAATAATATAACCATTCCGCATCTAATTCCGTATTAATAATCTATAAAATAGTTTTATTTTACTCTATGCTACCGAATCAGATCATTTTTAGTTCTTCAGACAGAATCAGGTTCTACAGATACATAATTATTTACATTAACAGTTAAAATTAAACTTTCAAAAATAACACCTAAATATAATAATACCTAAAATAACTTAAAATCCCAAAACCCAAATAAAATAAAACCTAAAGTAGAAGGGTGTCAGTTAGTTATATTATATATAAATTATCTTTTAAAATTCAAATTTCAAAAATAAAAACTTTGAAATTTGATACAGGTGCAAAAAAGATTAAGAAAACCCTATATGTCGAATGGTTTGGCGAGAAAATAAGGCTTCAGGCCATTTTCATTGAGATTTATAATACCTTAATTCATTCAAAAGTAAGAGATTATTCTAAAGTAAATTATATATCTGTTACACAAAATTATACTTTTTGTAATAAGACATAAAATAGATTATTCTCCATAAACTGAATATAACCTATAAGTTTTTTCGCGTGCCAGAGGAGTTTTCTTACGTGCCAAGTTTGGCACGCGTGCCATAGGTTCGCCATCCCTGATCTAGCCTATTGATGTATGACACCGGGGAACATGTTTTTCGCACAGTATTATTAGTTTCATAGGGCCTCCATTCCCGCCACGGGCATAAATTGAGCAATTTCTGCGTTTTTCCCAGTTTGTCCTCCCTCCTACTTCATATTTTCTACTTGGGATTCATTCTTGGCGCCCTCTTTTTCCCTCGGCAAATTAGCTCCTTCCGGAAGGGACACCAGCCCTTTTCATTTCTCAGGTTTTTCCCCCTCCCCTCTATTCCTTAATCACATGAGGAGCCTAAGATTAATGAAGATTTGCACCAGAAAAAAAAAATATTACATTTTATTTTTCTAACTTCGGTGGGGTAAAAAAGGTCGTAAAATTGCTTTTCCTTATTTTGCAATTTTTTTTTTGGAGCATTCCGGTGTGAAAACGACATTACAGAAACACAAATACTTGCCCCTGAAAGGGTTAAATATTTTTTTTAACTAAAATAAAACTTCAATGGGCTCTAGTTGTAAGGTAATTTGGATCATTGTCCTGAACAACAGCGTTACGTCCAACGACCATCATTACGTTCAACGATCGTTAATAGATTCAACAAGCAACAAGTAGGAAATTGCTCGTCAAACGTGGCAAATGAGGTGCGTTCGTACTATAACTAGTTTTATAAATATTTTTTGCACCCCATATTGTACTGAATGTATATTTTTTGCACTTCATAAGTGCATAGTCTGTAACATCATTAAAATGCACTTGCAATAATTTTTTCCCATTGCCCGTAATGTAACGGAAAACTTTTGACTGTCCCTGTAATTAACTATACATCCAATTTTCATAAAATCTGAAATTGGTCAACAAAATTTTGCAACAATCATATATTTAAAATTTCAGATCATTCGGTTGGGTAGTTTTTGCTCTGTTATATGCGGACGGACAGACGGACAGGCGGACTGAACAACGACTATAAGTGCTTCGTATTTATATAATTCCGAACGCACCTAAAAACGACTGTAAGTAATTTGAATATCATTTGAATTTCTTTAGGTCAACAATTCATACACTTGAGGAATATATTTTAAAAAAAAATAATATCGACAATTTTGAACAAAGAAGTAAAACCTCCCCTTAATAATAAATTCAAATGTAAAAAAACAATATGTCTAATGTTAAATAAATACAACTCTTTTTTATATAAATAAGATGTGTGGTTTAAATTATTGTTTTATACGCATTTTCGCGAGACATTTAAATGGTCCGTGAAAATACTCTATTTTTCACAATGAAATATGAATCGATTTACCATTTCTTTACGCTTTAGTTTTAATCTCTCATGATATGAATGTTTTTAGCAGGGATTTTCTGCGAAATCTTATGCATGATAAATCAACTGTTTATTTACTTTTCCAGCAATTCTCATAAAGAATATAAAAGAATATATGTATTTAAAGTAAGTATGACATTAAGAAAAATAGATAGAAGAAGAAATATTTTGGTAGGCGTTGATGCGATAACTTTTTTGGTTACCAGCTTTTCTAAACAATAATTTTCGTAGTAGTTTTCTCTTTCGAATGTTGCAAAAAAACTCTACAATGAAGATTATCGTGTTGCCACGTAAGACCTGAAATTAAAATAATGCTAAAAGTATTCAGTATTTCCTCGAAACTACCAAACCGATTTTGATGAAATTTTGAATCCTTATTCACTGGATTATTCTTAAGTCTTATGGGAGACAATTTTTTTCTGCGGCTAAATCTTTTTATTTAAGAGAAATGGCAATTTTTCACAAATTTTCCATTTTCAGAAATTGTTTTTTTCCTGAAACGAATCAATTTTTTTCTTAAACTGTTTGCCACATATAATCTTATGTTTATTCTCTACCACCAAAACTTTTTTTTAATCGATATTGCTCGAGTTCTTTAAAAGATAATGTGATTTTTACCAGAAAAGTACATTTTTTCAATATAGCGAAAATACTTAGACACTTCTAACTTGTGTAAAGTTCTTGCACAGTTTTATCAAACACATGGATTAAAGTATATCTATAAACACATGCATAAAATTTAGTTACATATAATAAATGAAATAATGTTTTAACAATCACCGGTTCTGCGTCAATTCCCACGCGAATTCGGGGCCAGCATATCTTATACGCATTTTATTCGGTTTGCACCACTTTTTTAAGTAGTTTTCATTGCAAAAAGTAAAAAGCTGCTTGCTGCAGCCGTCCGGTCGAAAGCGCTGCCGGAAATTTTGGTATACTTTCATCGATCATGACCCTCGGACCCCAAAACCACCCCCGGTTCAAATGTGACTTTTAAATATATATATGTATATATATCTGATTTTTGTCATGTGATAACTCTCGTATTTATACACCGATTTGGAAGAAATTAATTGCATGCATAGTATGTACAAATGTCTCGACCGAGTTCGTTGGCCAGCTTCATCCGCCATCTTGTTTCCAAATGGCGGCCATTTAAAAAAATTTAAAAGCGGTGGAAATAAATTAAAAACTGAAAAATATTATTCAGGCAGAACTCCTGGCCATAGAAGAGGCTGTGCTGTGGATTAGGAACTCCCCTCATAAAGAAGTATAATACACTCGGACAGTCTCTCAAGCCTCTTAGCAATAGAAGATGTTTTTTCAAGAAATCTCATCGCAGTACAAATTATCAAACTACTCCAAGAAACAAGAAAAAAGATCTTCTTTAAATGGGTCCGTGGACATGTGGGTAATGTGGGAAATGAGCATGCAGATTCTTTGGCAAAAGAAGCAACCAAAGCCACATCACATGCCAAATACAAATTCTTTCCCAACCCTCCTTCTTACTTGAAGAAGCTTCTAAAATCATCTTTACACGAACAATGGCAGACTCGCTGGGACTATGGTACCACAGGACGGTACACATACGCTTTAGCCCCAAAAGTCTCGGAAAAGAGAATCCTGCTGCATAGAAATCTTTTTCTGTTTGCCACTAACCACGGCCCATTTTCATCATATCTTTATAAATTTGACAGGGTTCCTTCTCCATTATGTGTATGCGGTCAGCGAGCTACATCATTGCATTATATCTTTAACTGTACCCTTACATCATATTACCATATAAGAAAATCTCCAAAAATTTCTTTGTCTCAGTGGTTCTCAGTGGTTTTGTCAAATCCATCATTTTGTCAAAAGATAATTGAATGTATGAAAGTTTTAGAAAACAACCATTATTTGTTTCAAAATGTTTTGCCATTTATAGATGATGATGAGAACGTATCTTAACAAATAGACAGATACCACCAATTCAAAATAAACTCTTAGCCACAAACAACACGATTGAACTATAATTGAACTGTTGCAAGAACAATAGACTTTTGAACTTTTGTGTGTGTATATAATTATATAATATTCATCATAATTATTCACTATTTTACCTATTTTTTATATTCTACATTATTTTTAAAATTATGAATCTCTTTCTAATTTAGTATACATATACGTAGCTTTTATTGTATTTTTGCAGAACGCCCAGCTTTGCAGAGTAATTGAGCTTTTGCCGCTCCAACAAGTTTAAAAATCCTATTATCTATTATCTCATGACCTTATTAATTACAAATATCTAAATTTCTCTCGTAAACGCCCAGTAAAAATTGGGCTTTCCATCGTGTATATATTGTACTTATATTGTATTTAATCTTAATATTCTCAATTGGCTTTCCTGTAGGTCCCTTTGGGCCTTTTATTTATTATTATTATTATTATTATTATTATTTTTTTTTTTTTGTGTGTGTGTGTGTGTGTGGTGACGGCGGTAGTAGATGGAAACCGCTGGGTGGGGCTTGTGAGTGCTTAAGCCATTTGGTAGGCCTCCCCACCTAGCTGACCCTTTATTATATTAAGAGTCTTACCTTAATACAAGGATTCCGGAACATATTTTGTTTTGTCTTAATCTTTAAAAATGGCGGAGATATAGCACTTTGAATTTCTAGGGTGGCTGACATTTCGGCTTCAACCGTCATCTTGTTTGAAAATGGCGGCTATTGGTTATTGAACAGCATTTAATTCATCTCCATATTTATAAGGGGGGGGGGGTTACCGTAGGGGGAAACCTGTTCTGTCGCCAAATACAGCCAAGTTTCTCGCCAACTTGGCGATATATCGCCAAATTTGGCGAAATATTAGTCTTTAAAAGGGATGCCAACTTGGCGATATCTCTAATATGCCATCTAATATCTAATATGCCATAATAATATCTCTAATATGCCAAATTCCCATAGACTTCCATTGTAAACCAATAGGGTTTTCTTGCTTACAGAAAATCAACAAATTCAGATATTTTAATGCAACGAAAACTAATATTAGCTTAAGAAAGTATGTTAATTATACTTAAGCGAGTCCAAGTAAAATAAAGTATGAACAAAAGGAACATGATACAATGCTTAGCATGCTTTCCCAAACAAAAATTTTAAGGGAGGCCAAACTGGTCGCCAAGTGCGGCTAGTAGCTTACTAATTTGGGGCGATTCTCATTCAAATGCAGTATTGCCGAAAAATCTCTTATCGAGTTCGTCGCATTTTAGCTTCTTAAAATTTGAGTAAAATTAGATTCGATTAAAACTTGCAAAATTTTAAAACAAGAAATATGAAAGGTACTTCTTCCTCCCGGCATTGGCCGAAAGGACTTTTTTTAAATTAATTTTACTTGTACTTTGCAGGGTTGCTAGTTTGGCCCCCGGTTTTTTTTTTTCGAAATTTCAAATTCACGCCGGAAATTTTGAAAGAAGAATTTTTACCTTTATACATTCACAAAATTTCTGCAATTAAATAAAGCAATAAATACTATTTTAAATTTCTGGCACGAATTCGGATTTTCTGGATAAAAATTGAGGCCAAACTGGCATCCGTGGTACTTTGACATTATCTGGATACTACAAAATTTATTTTAAATATGTAGTTGAGCGAAAAGAATATAAAAATAGAATCAAGTATAAAATGTTAGCGTAAAATTAATGCGAGAGGGCGTGGCGTCCCTGTCGTGTCTTCCCTTAAGAGAACTGAAAATTTAGGTTCACAAATATGAACGTGAAACTGCTATCCCTCTAAAATATCAATTTAATTATAAATAACACAGATTCACACAATAAAAATTTAATGGCTTTAAACAAGTAAATGAGTTATAAGTCCTCTGAAAACTTTAATGTTAACCTCTTCGGAACCGGCGGCTGTTACACAAATTTTATTCGGTTGGCACCACTTTTTAAGATAAAAGTTACGTTTGCATAATCACGAAAATCCTCTAATTAATACAAAGCAAATATTACCTTTTTTTTTAAATAACATTTATTTTAAGAATCCGCCCCTTAACCCCTTGATGGGCGGTGGGATATATTTTATCACACCTACGATTAATCCGGATTTCCACCAGAAAAATTTTAGGAAATTTTAGTTTTCTTACTTTAGTGTAGAAAAGTCGTAAAATTGCTTTTCCTTATTTTGAAATAAATTTTTTCTAAATTTCCGGTGGGAATTCAGCATTACGCAAACGCAATTGCTTGCCCTTCAAGGGATTGATCTTCATTTGGTACATCACGAAATCAGTCCGGAGGCCTTGAGTATTGAGACGGTAATGAATGACCTCTCAGGAGTTTATATGATTCTATTTATTAGGGAGGGGGATTCAGAAATCATTATATAGGTATGACAAAGAAGTTATGAATAAAGAGGTGGAAACATATAGTGTACTGACTGCCAGTTGCGAATGAAGTAACTGAGGAGGTTGTCACAAGATGTTGGCTGCTTTTTTTAAAAATCGGATCTATAGTTTCAAAATATCGCCGGGGCAAACTTCCCACCAGTAAAAATCAATAGAAAATTTCCTCTTATTTAAGCGTGTTACTCATGGAAATATTTTCTCACACATATGGTAAAATTTTTTATTTAATTTTACTGGTGTCAGTTTGCCTTGTAAATCAGTCAGTTTCAGGGTTCGTACGGGTGCCGTTATTTTCAAGGACCAATATCAGAACTTATTTATTTATAGAAAAATAAATCGACTTTAAACGGACGAAATTTCGTGTTATTTCAAGAGAGATTTTCCATAAGGAAATACTGGTACCGAAGAATTTCTTAGTCATGAAATTCAAGCACACGTACGAACCCTGAGTTTGTCTCACTGGTTGTCACAATATGGCGAAAACGCAGCGCTTGACATCTGCCAAAGTAATTTCCCACCAGTAAAAATGAAAATATGCTTCAACTATTATTTATGACTGAAATTCTGCATTAATAATGCGTTTAAATAAGGAGAAATGTTCTATATAAATTTACTGGTGGAAGATTTCACCGATGGTAATCAACCCTTGCGAAAGTGGTTACAGTTGAATCTTCACTATTTTAAAGATATGTCAGTTCCTCTTTATTAATAGTTCCATGGGTATGACCTAACGAAAATTCAATATCAGATGTAAAGAACATATGGCGGACATAAAATATAACAGAGTTAATGCTGCTTTATCCCGGCTGAATCAAATAGAGAGCATTAACATACATTTTAACGAGAGTAGATTAATCTACAGGTCTAATTTTTATTTACAATTATTTATAAGAGAGTCCATTGAAATTTATTTAAGAAGTTCAGGAGTTTGTAACGATACGGTATTTTTTTGCATCCCGAATATATGGATTGAGTGGTTGGAAAACTTGCGAAAACGCGACATAGAAGGAGCACGTACGATATCGAAAATGTAGGGACCGTTATATGTTTACTTGATTGTATTCGATGATTTTTTCCAGTTTTAATATGCATTGTATTTGTAATTTCTGATATACGTTCTAATGACAACTCAGTGAAGGAGTTGAAACATATCAATATCATAGCTGCCAACTTTTACGCCTTTTTGCTACCACTAAAATTTAACAGATATTTTTGCCTTGTTTACTCGTGATATTTCGACAATGAAATAAGACAATATTTTCTATTAAGTTTTAGTGGTACGCAGCATAAGAAAGCGTAAAAGTTGGCATCTATGCAATATATAGGTATGAGAGATCTCCGACCCAAATTGTTGATTTTCACACTAAATTTCACTTGTATTCTTTGTGTTATTTAAACTCAGTAATTCTGTCATTAAATACGGCAATAAATACTATTAAAATTTAGTGGTAGAAATCGGTCATTTGGGTCGGAGCGCCCCATCTCTGAAATATAGGTTTTTAATATACTTTTAACGTGTTTTTAGTAACGTCTTTTAACCAAATAAATATTTTAATATATGTTTTGACTTTTCCGTTTAGAATATGTATTGTGACATAGAAATTTTGTATAAAAAGCATGTTTCTTATTTTAAATAGAATCAATTTGAGAACCCCATAAAAATATAAAAATTATTTTCCTCTCAAAAATTTGTGAAGATAATTGATTTAAAAAAGTTACAACGACTGGCAACTATACTTTTGTTTCTTTTCTTTTTACAAAATATCTGGTGGTAATTGATTAACAATACATACAAAGGTTGTAATCTATGTTTCTGCGTATACCCGAATGATTAATTCATTCTACCCATCAATAATATATCAAAAACTTTTCTTTAACACGTTCAGGCCGGCGCCAAGATTCATGTTTTTCGCTGCGAGACCGCGCTCGAATTCCCATTTCGCTTCATCTGGCGGCGCGGTACTGTCGTTTATTCAGACACTGTATGTAATGACACACCCCTCCCATATTTATTGAATTGAACTCGAATATAAAAAGCAGAGTGGATTGTGAATGTCAGAAAGTTCGTAATTATAAGCATAGAGACATGATTTTATTGACAACATATGTACGAATTTAATATAAAATGTGTTACAATCGAAAGAATTGTGAACAACATGATATAAATGCGTTTCTGTAAGGTAGAAGCCACGCCCTTAGTCAATGATATATTTTGAATGAAAACGAGAATTCTCGCTTCCCTTCGTGAATGTATTAAGTTTATAATAAAGAATTGTTTTTACTACTGAATTTTCGAATATTCAAGTGTGTCCGACCTGTAGTGCACGTCGTCTATAGCACAGTCGAGTATGACCCACCTGTAGTACACGCCTTCTATGGAACAGACAAGTGTGACCCACCGGTGATGCACGCTGCCTGATGGGACAGTCGAGCGGGACCTACCGATGATGCTTGGTTCGTGTTACAATTTCTGTAATCTAATCTTAAACATGAGTATAAAAAACATATTTCCAAAACAAAAAATCTTGTAGTATAGGGATAATGTTAATGATAATGTAATTTAACTTATTTGTCTCATGAACATGTTGTTGAACATGACAATATACACTTCAAAATTCATAGAATCAGACGAAACATTATTTCGCGTTCGAAAAATTGATTATCGTGTTTACTCGCGTAAGTGTCGCACTATTTTTTGCCAATTTTTCATTGTGAAAGTCTAGGTGCGACTATTATGCGAGGGCACAATACTACTACACAATATTGTACACTCTAATACTAAAACATTACTGGTATATGAAAAAAAAAAACACATAATAAAATTTTACTTAATAAAGGTTTCTAGATTATGTTCTGTTTATTAAATACCATTTTCCTTTTTACGGTAATTGTTTTATAGACATAAAATTTACAAATAATCTTTGTGAAAATTTTGATAAAAAAACTCTCATAATAAATCACTTTCACTGAAGGTATCAGTGTCACTAATATAATGTGAATCGGTATCTGAAGAATGGAGTTACCATCGGGTATGACAATTGGAGTAACAGAACAGATGAATCCATTATGAGTACTAATTCTGGGAAGAGAACAGCTGATGATTTTCTAAATAAAAGTGAAATGCGCGACTGCGACTTTTATTCGAAGAAAATATTTTGACGATTTTTTCTGCTTCAAAACGGGAGAGCGACTGTTATGCGAGGGCGACTATTACGCGAGTAAACACGGTAATAAAGTGTAAAATCTATATTTCCGAAAATTACAAGAAGCAAATAAAACTGTTGTCTCAAAAATGTTTCTTTTATATCTCAAAAATGTATTGTTTTTGGAGGATTCTGGAGATAAAGGAACCCTCTTCAGAATCGTGGGTAACTCGTAATAGATTATTGTACTTAAAAGAAAAAAAGCACATTTAATGCCATATTTTTCGAAACATCTGTAATTTTTCTACAGTGAATCCATGTTTGTCTCTAATGTCTCCTTTCCCATTGAATACAATCAAAATGAAAGCTGAAGTTCGAGTTTTGAATTTCTCACCTGAAAAATTATAAGATATTAACTAGTTTTCATTGCACGTAAAGGAGAATTTCAGTCACTTTTGTTCGAAAAATAATATCAAAGACTGTAAAAAAAAAAAAAAAAAAAAAAAAAAAAATCCGTTAAAATACGGAAATTGTACTGGCAAACGAGACGCCAGTACTATTTCCATATTTTGACAGAATTTTTTTCCGTAAATTTTGTGAAAAGAAAACGGAATTTTTTCTGGAATTTACAGTAAACATTCGGTTAAAATACAGAAAATTTTACTGGCGACTCGATTGCCAGTACAATTTCCGTATTTGAACGGATTTTTTTTTTTTTTTTTTTTTTTACAGTGAAGATACAGAGTCAAGAAGTACGGGGTGTACAAAAAATCCCTGACACATTTTAAAATTCAATATAAACCAAGTAATTGCCGTACAGGAATGCAGTTTGGACTAAAATTCTTCTCAGGATGAAAAGTTTTCCTAACACTAGAAAGAAGGTATTTTTTGCTAGAGATTTATTAAAAAATAAAACCAGAAGTTTTATTTAAAATTGTTTAACTTATTTAATTAACCCTTTTTTTCCTCTGCGCCTTTTAACACTTTCAGGGGCGGTGGTAAGTCTATGAAATAACTTAAATTTAATGCACTAAAGTGACAATGGCACCAGAATTTCATTATGTATTTTTTCTGTTTATTAAATACGTGAAAAATAGCTTTGCATATTTGCAAATAAATTTGTACGCAAATTCCGGTGGCAAACATTCACTTCAACATTTTACCAATGGAAGTGGCTTGCCCCCGAAAGGGTTAAACTTATTTTATAAAGAAATTTCTGGTTTGAAACGAGATACATTTGGCCCCTCACCGTCATTCTAGTGTTAAAGTGAATAAAAAATATATAATTCCAAACTTTGATCCTAGAGGGAACAACTTGTTCTTATGTTTGATTTCACACATGCATATGTTCTGATTTTCATATTAGTTTTAACCCCACTCGATTTTTTCCTTGTGGTCTTATGTAAAGAACAAAATGTATGCTTCAAACATCGCTATTTACGTAATCAGAAAATCAGACAAATCAAAAAAAAAAATCTCAAAGAAAATTTCAAAACATTATGTACTTAAGAAGGATATAGATAAGTGCTCCGTCAACTATTCCCCCATGTATCTTTATTTCAGTTTATATTTCTTGATATATACAATATGAAAGGAACAATAAATTCTAATTATCACATTAAACTACAGTCATTCAGTGACAACCGAAAAAAAATTGATAAAGGCACATTTGCTGTTAGAAGAATCACCGAAACGTGAAATGAAACAATTTCACCGCACAAAGTGAAAGTTAAACGGAAAGCCAATCCAATATACTATGTTATTAGCTAGTCATGCACCCTTTTTTCTGTTTGTGAAAAGCCGGCAAAAAGGCTCCTCTTTTTACAATCGTTTATTTAACTCAACCTGATGATATGATATATCTTTTTGTATTTGAAGATTTAATTTCGTAATAGATTTTTAACTCAATTAGATAGAATTAACCAAAATTATGTACATAGGTGTATTTCCGATGACAATGCAATATCTTAATTACTATTGCTTTTAAATGTTTTATAACTTAATTATAAATCAATAATTGATTTTAACCCTCTCGCTGCGTAAGCAATTCTTCGCGATGAGCGTGTTTTACAGAATTTTTAATCTTCTGTCAACGGTTCTTTAAAACAGAAATCTTTGACTATCGTAAACGGGGAAAATGTCCGGATTAAATCAGACAAAGTTTTCGCTAAAAAATAATTGGTAAGAATAACCAAATAGTATTAATTAGACGGAAAAATGCATGCCCGACATTATCTCGAGTTGCGCAGCGAGAGGGTTAAGCCATCTTCCGTTATCCTTCCGCAAATGGTAAATCGCCAATACCAAAACAGTGGAGTTGATTATATGCCAAACCGTTCTCGCCAAAAATGGTCTACTGGTTGCAAAGCTAAAACAATGAAATATGCTAAACGCTAAAAAGTATAAACTATAAATAAACAAGAAAGAAAAAATCATGCGTACGGCATAGATTATGAAAAACTTTCCAACACTCCCTGAAAGCTTTAACAAAACTTCGTTATTTAGGGAAATAAGGTAAATAAGATAACTAAGTAAATATTCAAAAAATTGATTTCAGCAGTTACCGTCCATAGCCAAATAAGTATTCAAATTCTTTTGAACAACCCTGTATTTCATATATATGTCGATATATATACTATATAATGGGAAAATTTAGTTTAGCAAGAAAACGCATAACAGGTTGAAATTTCTCTTTCATCAATTTATACTAATAGATGGAAACACACTTGAATACTTTTGTACAGCTCTGTAGTTTAACTAGTACCTTTATTACATCCCACTATTTAGCTAAATTTAATTCAAAGTAAAACACTCTTAAACTACTGAAATCACATTTCCATAAATTGTCACCCATAAACGGTATGTATCCAATTCTTTGCGTGACCCTGCATATCATTTTATCTATATTCTACAAACATTTCTTAATAAACTAATTGCAGTTCAGCGTAAAAATGCACAACTTAATTATAAACCATCTTTAAGCCATTTGCGTCATACCCAGTAATTCTTACGAAATCTTTTGTGTAGCCCTGTATATAAATTATAGCATTTATACACACCATATAGTGTGAATAAATATAGTGAAACATAAAAGCGCATATCATAATTGAAAATGCATTTCTAGCAATCACTTCTAATGTACAGTAATTCTGATACAATATAGTATCTGAAATCTTTTCTGTGTCCCTATAATTGCTATGCATTTCGTATTATACATGAAATAAATTATAGTAAACCTTAGTGACGTATATCAGTTTCATTATATATGAAATAGTTTAACATAATTAAAATGCGCCCGAAACAACCCCCCCCCCCTCCCACCCACATTTCATTATGTAACGGAATACTTTTGTGCGGCCCTGTAAAGGAATAATAACTATACTTTGTACCGCAAATGATACAGAATACATATTTTAGTGCACTTGATAAATTCGTATAAATTTTGTTATGTTTGGATACGTGTAACATCATTAAAAATCATTTGAAACGATTTTTTTCCTTTGACCGTAATGTAACGGAATACTTTTGACAGTCCCTGTAGGTGAACTAAACATGCTACAAACTTCATTTGAAATAGGGACCTGTGGTAAACGTCAATAACATCCAAAAATTTCAGAGCAATCCGAATATATTTACGAGAGTTAGAGCGCGTATAGATGGCCAGACGGCCAGACAAACCTAAGACATAAACACTTTTCAACTTTGTCGGAAAGTATTAAAAAAAATCTCTCTATTCTAAAAAAAAGTAACTACCGCTGTCCCCGCCGCTGGTTTTGAATTTTTTGTGACAGGAGGTCTTTCTTCGTTAATATTAAGAAAAATAATGCATACAAAAGTATGAAAATCGGTAGTATGATACAGAAATGTTTGATAAACACGCTGAGGCAGACAGTTTTCAAATCGAAGAATTATTTTAAGAGATATTTAATGCTAAATTTGGACAAAATCGTTCCACTAAAAAAGTTTTATAGGAGCAAAAACTATTCATAGGAATTTAATCATTTTTAGATCATTTTATACGTTTGAAGTTCCCGGTGTGCAGACTGTTTTTCTTTTTTTTTAATTTGACTAATTTTTTGAGGTTTTATTTCTATTTTAAATTCAAATTTTCAGCATTTCTAGAGATATTTTTTACAGATTTTAGAAAGTGATATTAATCTAAACTGTTGCCAACTGTATAAACAGTGGAAATAATAATGTTTGCTTCAAAAAAAAAAAAAAAATTATACTTGTAAATAAATTAAAAATTTATTTACACGTGACTATTATAAACAGAAAAAAACATTTGGAATTAGAATTAAATAATTATGTACAAAAAGCAGGAACTTATTAAAAATTACGTCATAAAAACTATAATTACACGTGAATTTTAAGAAAGAAAGGAATTTGTAAAATAATAAATTTATTAACATGCGTTAAAAGTCGTAAATAGGAGAAATTACGTCATATTTACGTCACATTACAGTTATTACATAAAATGAATACAAAATAATACTGCAAAAAGGTTTAAATTCAGAAATTGCGCTAGACATTTATTTGATATTTTGAGCGGATACTTTTCAACTATTTTTGTTAGGAAAGCGCAAATAATATTTCATTTGTAAAACAAGCATTTTCACGTGAATATTAAAAAGAGAAGGAATAGTTTGGTCAAAATTACGTCAGATTAAAAACGATTAATTTAAAAAGTCTTATTTAAAAGAACTTTCTTTTCGCTTTGTTAAAAAATACCTGGAGACAAAGACTCTGTTTACTTAATTCCTTTTATATTAGCTTATTTTGAAATGTTGTTACATGTGTCTACGTCAAAGACGAAAACAGCGATTGACATATGTATTTTTGGTACTACTTAGTTATCCCGTCGACCAAAACGCTATCATTCGCCAAACTATAAGATTAAATGCCAATAATGGTTGATCGTAAATGTCACATTAACTTGACTTTAAGCAAGTCACACGTGTCTATGTCATCAAGTTATTTTTATTTCGACGTTTTATTTGTATTTTTATTAATGTTGCACTAATTTATTTGTTCTTTCGTTATTTAAAATAAAAATTATGTCAATTTATATAATTGGCGAGTGCTTTGGCGATTTATATAATTTGGCGAAATTGGTCGACGGGTTCATCAAGTAGTACCGCATCGAATTTTGCCTTAAAATTCCCCATTCAAAGAGAAATTAAAAGAAATCCGTTTATAGGGAGATCGCCACTGTTTTTTAAATTATAATTCAATCTTCCGAAATCTTTTTAAAGCCGATCAAATTAGCGTACTTTTAGAGTCTGCGGTGTCTGAACGGGGGTTGACGAGCGTAGCTCGTAGGGGGCAGAGCCCCCTAATAATGTAAAACATTTAAAAAATATACACTTTAATCAATTAATAGTTTCATATTAACTAAATTATGATTGTATATTGAGAAATCAATTCAGAAATCTAAAAATGGTAGTTTAAGTAATTCCCTTTATTTCTTTTCTTTTGTGATACCTTATAATCGAAACAGCGAAAAAATTATATTATATTTTTCAAAATAACTAGATAGCGCTAAAGCGTAAAAAAAGCAGAGAATTTTCCAGAATCGGATTCGGTGTCCATTCTCAATTAATATAAAGTAGCATTTTTTTTTTTTTTTTTTTCAAAAACTTGTTAATTGCAGACATGAAATTAGGTGTTATTTCCAAGATAACCGTTGCTTGTTTATAAAAGTTTATATTTAAAAAGAAAATGCTATTATTATTTTTATACTTTTTATTCTTGAGCCAGCTGTAAGATCAATGGCAATTTTTAAGGTTTTTCATATCACATGATTATTTTATATATTCACATTTTGGTTAACAAGATGTATATTATCATAATGTAGAATTTTTTGTTCTATTGTTTATTTACAGTTAACGGACGGTAGCTTTAACTCTTAAATGACTGATTTTTCAAAAATCATTTTTAAAATGTTTTTCGGCTTTCATTTTTTAAATAAATCATGGGAAAAATACAAAATAAATCATATTTTGTTTTAAGTGTGGTTTACGGCTAAAAAAACAGTGTGTTACTAATCGGCAATATTGGTCTTTAATTTAAAAAATAATTTTCCTTGATGAAATGCTAAAATATTAAACACATAAGAATGTTAAGAACTATGATAAAAAATAATTTTTACTTGCTCACTTTAAAACAAAATAGAGTATTTCGATAGCTTCCAAACAAAACAAAAAGAATATGCAGCAACAGTTGAAAGAATAAATCTATCTTTATTCATAAACAGCACAAGTGTTGCCATCTACATGTTGAAAATCGATTTAATAATATTTTAATAATATATTTTATAGGCAACATTAGGAATTATATCTTTAATATTATTCTAATGGTATTTTAGAAGCCTAAATTGGGTATGTTGCCGAAAGGCAACAGTCGGCATTTAAGGGTTAAATACATGATCGTATGTTTATGTTCTTCCCACCACTATATTTTAAAAGTAAATTTTTTAGTGTTTTTTTTTTTTTTTTTTTTTTTTTTTTTTTGCACATTTTGTTAACGTACAAGTTAAAGTGGTTTTTAGGGTTTCGTTTTAGGGGTTTTAGGGTTTTTGCATACTTATAGATGACCACCACACATCATACGACAAATCATAAAATTTTGAAAAAATCGTACATTTAAACCTTTGGGCTCCCACATGTGTATTTTAAACAATTCTTTCTAAGTGAGTCCCTAATTAGGTTGCAGGCATGAAATTTTGCGTACTTATAGATGGACACCTCAGATCAAACGACAAATCATAAAATTTTGAAAAAGTCATTCATTTAACCCTTTGGGCTCCCATATGTGTATTTTAAACAATCCTTTCTATGTGAACCTCTAATTGCATTGGAGGCGTGAAATTTTGCACGCTTATAGCTGAATACCTCACATCAAAGGACAAATCAAAAAATATTGAAAAAGTCGTACATTTAACCCTTTGGGCTCCCACATGTGTATTTTAAACAATTCTTTCTAAGTGAGTCCCTCATTAGGTTGTAGGCATGAAATTTTGCGTACTTATAGATGGACACCTCAGATCAAACGACAAATCATAAAATTTTGAAAAAGTCATTCATTTAACCCTTTGGGTTCCCACATGCGTATTTTAAACAATTCTTTCTATGTGAACCTCTAATTACATTGGAGGCGTAAAATTTCGCATACTTATAGCTGAATACCTCACATCAAACGACAAACTATAAAATTTTGAAAAAGTCGTACATTTAACCCTTTGGGCTCCCACATGTGTATTTTAAACAATTCTTTCTAAGTGAACCCTAATTAGGTTGGAGGAGTGAAATATTGCATACTTATAGCTGAATACCTCAAATCAAACGACAAATCATAAAATTTTCAAAAAGTTGTATATTTAACCCTTTGGGCTCCCACATGTGTATTCTAAACAAGACTTTTTAAGTGAGCCCCTAATTAGGTTGCAGGCATGAAATTTTGCGTACTTATAGATGGACACCTCAGATCAAACGACAAATCATAAAATTTTGAAAAAGGCCATACATTTAACCCTTTGGGCTCCCACATGTGTATTTTAAACAATTCTTTCTATGGGAACCTCTAATTACATTGGAGGCGTGAAAATTTGCATACTTATAGCTGAATACCTCACATCAAAGGACAAATCATAAAATTTTGAAAAAGTCGTACATTTAACCCTTTGGGCTCCCACATGTGTATTTTAAACAATTCTTTCTAATTGAACCCTAATTAGGCTAGAGGAGTGAAATTTTGCATACTTATAGTTGAATACCTCACATCAAACGACAAATCATAAATTTTCAAAAAGTCGTACATTCAACCCTTTGGGCTCCCACAAGTGTATTTTAAACAATTCTTTTTAAGTGAGCCCCTATTTACGTTGGAGGTGTGAAATTTTGCATAATTATAGCTGAACACCTCACATCAAATGACAAACCATAAAATTTTGAAAAAGTCGTACATTTAACCTTTTGGGCTCCCACATGTGTACTTTAAACAATTATTTCTAAGTGACACCCTATTTACGTTGGAGGTGTGAAATTTGGCATACTTATAGCTGAACACCTCACATCAAACGACAAACCATAAAATTTTGAAAAGTCGTACATTTAACCCCTTGGGCTCCCACATGTGTATTTTAAACAATTCTTTCTAAGTGAGCTCCTAATTAGGTTGGAGGCGTGATATTTTGCATACTTATAGCTGAGCACCTCGCATCAAACGTCAAATCATAAAATTTTCAAAAAGTCGTACATTTAACCCTTTGGTCTCCCACATGTGTATTTAAAACAATTCTTTCTAAGTGAGCCCCTAATTAGGTTGGAGGCGTGAAATTCTGCATACTTATAGCTGAGCATCACAGATCAAACGGCAAATCATAAAATTTTGAAAAAGTCGTACATTTAACCTTTTGCACTGCAAATTAAAATGTCTGAAATTCAGACACTTAAGTGTCTGAAACGGAGTGTTCAATTTTCAGACATTTTAAAATGTCTGAATTTTTTTTAGACACTTTTTGCGTCTGAATTTCAGACACTTCAAACGTCTGAATCGCACCCATTTTTTGTAAGCATCATACGTAGCCATGTTTGACCACGTTGAATCCTGAAAAAATATTTGGCTGTGGTCCTGCCCCCTCCACCCCCATACAGCCTGATTTTCTTCTGTGCTCCTAATTTTGGTATGCAATTTTCGTTAAGATGATAATTTAAATCTTTTACCACATTGTATTTATTATAATCAATATTTTGAACTTCAGGAGTAGAACAAAATTAAAACAAAAAATATTTATTTAAATATTAAGATTTTTTTTTATCTTATTTTACTTTGAAAGGTCAAAATATTGATTATAATCAGTACAATTTCGAAACAGATTTAAAATATAAGCTCTACAAATATTGCACATCAAAT
Organism: Maratus speciosus; assembly: GCA_963932465.1. NCBI lineage: Eukaryota > Metazoa > Arthropoda > Arachnida > Araneae > Salticidae > Maratus > Maratus speciosus. The sequence continues at coordinate 216,480,178 of OZ010799.1, read as the reverse complement.
TTGGTGGCACTAAAATCGTAGGGGGGGGGGGGGGGCACTGCCCAGTATGCCCATGCTTTAATCAAGAAGTTCTTTTGAAAAAAATGCAACCCTGCATTATTGTTATTTAAATTGAGATGTCCGGTATTCGGGAGTATCTGTTGTGGATGTTAATAGACATTCCCGAATAGCGGACACCTCTATTTAGCGAATACTTTTTTAATCCGCAAGGCATAGATATTTGTATATTTTTTTACCTCACAAAAGCAGACATCTTCGATTATCGGGCAAATTCAGCTGCCCCGCAGTGTCTCTATTAAGGTACACGGATAAATATATGCATATATATTTTATAATCTTTTCCCACTCTAAAAGTTCAAAATATTTAATATACTCGGCGGTTGAATGTCGAAAAACATTTAAAATATCAGATGTAAGAAAAGTGCAAGTAAATCCTCCCCCCCCCAAGAAAAAAATGAAAATTCATAATTTTAAAATTAGATTTTTTAAAAATTATATTGCCACATAGGCACTTTTACATATGCATCAGATGATAATCACAACAGCTATTTAACTATGAATAAAAAAATAAATATTCTACTTTAATAACATTGAGAAAAAAATTACTTCTGTATTTTGTTAAATATATATTGGGCTTTTAATCTTGTCCTATTATAAAACTTCAAAACTTTAATTATAATCAGTGGAAGATTTAAGATATCAGCTTTACGAAAATTTCAAAGAAATCCCGACCCCCTCCCAGAAAAAAAAAAAAAAATTAAAATCCTTATCATTTAAAAATTAGATTAAAAAAAAATTTATATTTCCACATGGGCAAGTTTTTATGTAGATCAGAGGGTAATCACAAAGGCTATTCAACTATCAATAAAAATAAATAAATATTCTATATTAATAACACGAAGAAAAAATAACTTATAGTCTCCAAACTTCTTTTGTCTTAAATATATATCTTAACATCTGTCATTTTTGTATTTTTCGTATAAGTTTATGTTTTATCTTCTACATACTTCCTTTTATTTCCTGTTAAAAAAGTTTTTGAATGACTAAATATTTACAATATTAAAAAGTAATTATTATGACAAATTAAAATTACATTATTCTCATAACCATGTAATTAAATATTACAATTCTACGATAGAAAATCCTTTTCATTAGATATCTTCAAAGAAAAATAAATTTAAAAGCACGAAAAGAAACAAACGCTTATCAGTAAACGTTAATCTCAAAATGACTCATGGAATAGATCTTTCTACACGCAGCGAATTCGAAATAAAGAAATGATTTCGTTTTTCCTGACTCATCGCTGTGACGTCTGTTAGCAGGTCAACAGATTTACACGTTAAAATGTTTAATCGCTTATAAATATATGTAAAAAATACTCGAGATATACACTCTTTTTCAATGATACATATATACATAAATTTATAAAAATTGATTTTTATTCCAAAAGCAAAAGTCTATAAATATATATATTTTTTTAATTTCAGTTGAATATTGTTCTGTTAAAAAAAAAAAAAAAAAAAAAAAAAAAAAAAAAAAAAAAAAAAAAAAACTCCGAAAATCCCGGGATTTGACAGAAAAAATACCGGGATTTTCGGGATTAAAAATAGAGCGGAATCCCGGAATCCCAGGATACGGGATTGTAATCCCTATGTAGGAAGTAAGAAAGAATTAGGAAATCTTTCAAAGCTTTTTTTTTTCTTTATATCATTGTGGTCGTTTAGTGATAGATAAGAATTAGAATTGAAACAGATAAGAATTGAAACTAAGAACTCCCATGGAAAACAAGAGAATGCATTTAACTTAAAATGTGATATTATTACTTTAAATTAGGGGAAACATATGAGAATTTAAAATATATAATTTGTAATAAAAGGCAACGTCATAAGTTAAAAAATATATACTTCTAGAATTAGCGGGCTTTTTGCAAACAGATTCAAAACTAATACCATTTTATGTAAGATTTTGATCAGTGCTATTTAGAAAATCATAAAAAAGAACACTAAATTTAGTACTAAAAAGAAAAATTGTGACACTTACTTTAATCCTGTTGCAAGAAGTAAGATAAATTCCTCGATTTGAAATTTTAAAAACTATTACAGTGAGGAGCAAAGACTTGCATCTTTTTAGAAGGGACGTTATACATCGTTATAAGAAGACGTTAATACATCCGACTTAAGTGAATACGAATTAAAATCACAGAACTTGAAATTTCGCAAAAAAATAAATACGCGTACATACAACAAACTTTCAGTTACTACAACGTACGTTCCAACGAAAGACATCTAAAACGCATGCGCAACTACAGTGCCCCCTGGTGGATACATTCTCCCTCCCAGTATACTGAAATTTAATCAATTATGCTTTCTTTATGTCTGATAATTAAAAATATATGATATTTCTTTTCTTATAAATGGCTATAGAATAATTTTACGTTAAGGAAAATGTTACTAAAAATTTTACTTCAGAGAAATCCACCTTCCTTTGAACACTTCGTAGAAGACAATTTTAATTCTTTTCTTCTTTTAATATTGATATATTTCAAATTTATCTCAAAACGGTGTGTGTGTGTCGGGGGGGGGGGGGGGGGAGGGGAAGAGTCCATTGAGAAAAAAAAAAGTTTTATTTTCAAAAATGTCGTTTGAAACTTATTTTTGAACGATTAATTTTTATATTTATTTTTATGTTTGTATCTTTAAACATTTCTTGCCCGAGGAGTTCTGTCAAAATATTCTTATATTCTGTCAAAATATTCTGTTGAGCTGTCTACATGACAGACCAGATGTTCCTACCAATAAGGTTATCTGATCGAAATATGCTGGCTGGTTGTCGGCCCAGTTAGCTTAAATGGAAAATATTCTTAGTTTGCCTATTTCATGTTTATGTTCTGCATTTTAGAAAAGCGGATTACGCTGTTGACCCCAGACCCAACTGTTCCAAAATCTTGTCCCTCCCTGAATTTCTTTCCACCGGTACATCTCTTAGTATTTAACGGGAGGGTGTGGCTCTTCCTTGGACATACGTGCGTACGTCCATGATTGCGAGTAATTTTTGAAAATAAATATTTTTCATGAAAAGCAATTACTGATTTATTTATTGCGCCAAAAATAACTAAGTCCCAAAACTTTAGTAAGCTAACTATTTCAATTTTCCAGACGTTCCATAATCTAAACAAATTACTTTTTTTTTTAAAATATAAAATACCAAATTTAATGGATAAAAATATTTTAAACATCTGTTATACATTCGAAAACAATTTTCTGGTGGTGCTGGCATACATATTGCAATACAGTTATACATACAGTCATCACACATATGATACAATTGTATCGCATTTAGACACTTAAGTGTCTAAATTTCTAAATGTCTTAATTTCAGACATATCGCCATTTTTCAGACATGTTTATCAGTTCATTTATGCCATGATCATAGTAAGACACTTATGTGTCTAAAATTTAGACACATGTGATGTCTGAAATTTCAAATTTAGACACTTAAGTGTCTGAATAACTTTTTCAGTCACATATGTGTCTTAATTTAAGACGCCTCTATTTGCAGTGTGGGTTCCTACATGTGTATTTTAAACAATTCTTTCTAAGTGACACTCTATTTAGGTTTGAGGCGTGAAATTTTGCATACTAGCTGAACACCATCATGCGACAAATCATAAAAAATTGAAAAAGTCGTACATTTAACCCTTTGGGCTCCCACATGCGTGTTTTAAGCAATTCTTCCTGCCTGAGCCCCTTATTAAATTGGAGATTTGAAATTTTGCATGCTTATTATAGCAGAACACCACGGGCCAGGCGACAAATTATAAAATCTTGAAAAAGTCTTACGTTTAACCCTTTGAGCTACCACACATGTATTTTAAGCAATTCTTTCTAAGAGAGCCCCTAATTAATTTTGAGACATGAATTTTTGCATACGTATAGCTGAATACCTCAGACCACACGACAAATCATAAAATTTCTAAAAGTCTTATATTATTTACTCCTCCGTGCTCTAACTTGTATATTTTAAGCAATTTTTGTAACCTCCGCCCTTTTCACCCGGGGAGCACTTTTCCAACTTTTGTCGACACCCCTTTGACCATTCTTTCATATTATGCACCATAGCCTGACATATTTGAGTTCCACTTTTTACCGCCAGGGGCGCCTACTTATCTCGGGTGCTATAGGCCCAATCCCTTAGAGTAATATATATACGGATAGTATGTAAAACGGAGTTTTGTTCGGATAGAGATTTGTTTAGAATAGAGTGCGCCCCTGGTTGCGAAATGTGGGACTAACAGATTTTTCAAAAGGATAAAGTGTTTTGAAATGAATATTAAACGAAACCCTCTGTGCGATCTGTGATCACACTTACCCACTTGTTTTTTTATTATTGTGCCATACCACCTGCTATTTTACTTAAGTTTTATAAAAAGTGTTTCACGACAGAATTATTATTTTAAATTACAGTAGAACCTCTTTTAACCGAAACTCTCGGTTAACGAAAATCTATTTTTGAAGCTTTTTTTATTTCTTTTAAGTATAATATTTCTTGTGTGAAAAATCCGTTTTGAAAACTTTTTTTTTTTTTTTAAACTATCATATTTCCTGTATGCAAGAGGTACTTTCCGAACTACGAGTACATATAAATATTTTGGATTCCCTGGCTTAGAGTTCCTCTGAATTTAACTTGAGCTCCCTTAAGCTGCGGAGTGGAACGAAGAAAATGAACAAATTCGCAATTCTGAAGCTTTTGAATGTTTTGCAAAAGGTTTAGCAGGACTGGAGCAGCAGGAAGACTGTGATGCTGGTGAACTCATAATATTTAAAAACTCCGTGAAAGCGCTTCAAAGCAAAGGCAATCGAAACTGCGACCAACAAAACATTTTTTCAAAACCTTGTGATACATGTAAAAGGTACTTAATTTCAAAATTAAAATTCAGGTAATTTATTCTTGTTTCGATTTTGCTATTGTTTTATTTTTATTAAGCACTTGTTACCATAATAAGAAATACAGCATATATTTCTCCATAATCTTAAATTAGAAGCATTCTCGATTATCCGAAAATTTCGATTTTTCGAAAGAGGGTCGGTCGTAATTACTTCGGATAATCGAGGTTCTACTGTATTTAATTTATTTAATTTGCTTATATTTGAGCTGCATACATTTAGCATATCCTCTGAAGAAGTTTCTGGTTCGAATCGACTATTATTAATTTGGCAGGGTTCAGAATGACCCCTAATGGCGGTTCTAGTGTTAAGGGTTAATTTAAATATCTGACATGACATATTTATGGAAAGAGCAGCATTTGCAAAGTAAATACAATTTACATGGCGTAGTGAAATAAAATTAATAGGAATAGCATAACCTTTTTGAGAGATCCATTAAATGGATGTCAGGGTTACCACGTTTGCTTACTTTTGAATTCCGTTATTTCTGAATAGTAATATTTGCTTCATTAAATAACAGAAATCCAGCGGTAAAATAATGCAAAGTTTTCATTTTTGAATATCAATATTTCAAATAGTAACATTCTCCACATTCAGTGGCAAAAATTCAGTTTTTAAATAAAGCAGATTTCCAACGGGTGCTTACTTTTGAATGTAAATAAATTAATAAGCTATGTTCGCCTTATTCAATTATAGAAATTCATCTCTTAAATAAATCAAAGTTATCACTCATACTTACATTTGAATATCATTATTTCTCAATAGTAATATTCGCCTAATTCAATGAGAGAAATTGAGCTATTAAATAAAGCAACCACACGTGCTTACTATTAAATATCATTATTTATGAATTGTAATTTCGCCTCATTCAATATCAGAAATTCAACGGTTAAAAAATACAAACTTTAACGAGTGCTTACTTTTGAAAGTCATTATTTCTGAATAGTATTATTCGCCTCATTCAATGACAGAAATTCAGCGATAAAATAATACAAACTTCCCATTGGTGCATATTTCTAAATATCATTACTTTTGAAGAATAATATTCCCACATTCAATGACAGAAATTCAGTGGTTAAATAATACAAAGTTCCGACAAGTGCTTACTTTTGAATATCATATTATTTGAATATCATTTAATGGCAGAAATTCAGCTCTTAAATTAAGCAAAGTTTCCACGCCGGTTTATTTTAAATATCGCTATTTACGAATAATGATATTCGCCTCATTCAATGACAGAAATTCAGCTGTTAAATAAGAGAAAGTTCCCAGAGATGCCTATTTTTTGACTATCATTACTTCTGAAGGGTAATATTCCCCACATTCAATGATAGAAATTCAAGATTAATTAATACAATGTTCCCGCAGGAGTTTATTTTTAAATATCATTACTTCTGAAAAGTAATATTCTCTCGTTCATTGACAGAAATTCAACTATTAACTCCTTAACCCTAGAACTACCGGAAATTTTACTCAAGTTTTATAAAAACATTCTACACCAGAATTTTTACTTAAAACTATTTAATTTGCTTATTTAACTTATTATTGTCTGATTTATACATTTAGTTTGTTTTGAAGAAATTTCTGGTTTGAATAGATATTTTGAATATACATGTCGGGTCCATTGGACCCTTTTGGTAGACAGAGGGTTAATTCTCGCTCCCGTGACATTCATGGTCTGTGTGTTTTATTCAGATTGTTTGATTCCCACCAGTTTTATAAAATAGTGCAATTGGCTTTATTCTGGTATCATTTTACCTGTCATTAAATAAGATGAATATTTCTTTTTCAAAAAATTGGTGGCAATAAGCAATCTAAATTTTTAAACCGTAATTTAATGCGACCGTTAAGGGGTTAAATAAAGAAAACTTCCGAACAGGCGCTTACTTTTGGATATCATTAGTTATGAATAGTAATATTCGCCTCATTCAATGACAGAAATTCAGCTGTTAAATAATACAAACTTCCCACGGGTTCTTACTTTTGAATGTCATTATTTCTGAATAGCAATATTCGACTCATTCAAAAAAAATGACAAAAGTTTTGCGGTTAAATAACATAAAAACAATATTACTAATAGGAAATACTGGTGAGGATTATTATTATGTTTGCTATTTTGTTTCGGTCTGAACAGGATATGATTCATACGGCGGTTAAAGTATTAATATATAGTTTTCTAAATGTAGAATGGAATATACTCAGTCTAGTAGCGTGTTCGTTTTCAATCATGTATTAACACTTTGTGGCTCAACAACTCTGATTTAAAAAATATTCACTCAAAAATAAGAATACATAATTTTAAGGATGTAAAAAAAAATGAAACAGTTATTGACTAAAATGCACTTTTTTCACACCTACAATTTAAAAAAATTACATACTTCACATAAATAGTGTACATTTTCGAATACAAAATTTTAAAGTATATAAAAGTACCTTTCAAAAAAATCTATTTTCAGGTGTCTCCAGCTTTTTTAATTTGACAAAATGTACGAAATTAATTTTAGCAATATCGACATGAAACTGCTCAAATGATTAAAAAAAAAAAAAAAAAAAAGTATAATAAATTAACTCAGTATCTTCGTCTGTTGAGAATTCTATTATCAATTTAAATTAACTGCTGCGTTGCGAAATGAGAGCAATTAATAAAATCATGTTTTAAAGCTTACTGTGAAACTGCTCAAATGATTAAAAAAAACGTTATATAAAAAATTAACTCAATATATTAATCTGTGAGAAATCTATGATCTTTATATTACAGTCATCCAGGGTAATTTTGATCCGCATTTTCTCAATTTTCATGTGCCACACTCTTATTTTAAGAATATTGTTGCAACTAGAGGCATAAAAGAGAAGAAATGATCCTAAATTATTGTTTTACTATCAAAAATTAAGGAATAATAAGGATAAAAGCAATAAAAAATGAACTTTTACCCTGGTTCAAAGCTACCCAGCCATTTAGGGTAACTTTGCACCATATGATAAATATTATCTAAAATAATTCATTATAAAAAAAAGTATTATAGTTAGGACAACTTTAAACCCCAAAAAATGATTTCAGATATGTAAAGACACCGAATTTACATTTCCCAACACCACAAGATTTGTATAATTTATCATATTACAACAAATATTATGCATAAGAAAAGTGGAAGAAGAGAGCCATGAATATTTAGGAAAAAAACTGTTTATTGTTCATATAAAACATGAAAATGCAGTGAAAAACAATTTTCAAAGTTTTAACTTAATAATATATCCATAGTTACAGTAATACATACTAGTACTAGTATTATTCAAACAAGAATAAAAATTGTCGATTGTATGAAATGCAGTGGTGGAAAATTGGCGCAGAGGAGGAGCCTATTGACACTACTAATATTTTATGGTAATCTTCATCTTAATAAAAACTGTCATTAGATAAGACGAAAAATTCTACTAAAATATAATGGTGTCAATAGGGTCCTCCTCTGCGTCAATTTTCCACCACTGGAAATGTCAAATTTGAGTAGCTCCGCCCCGAAAAACGCCTTTAAATGAATTCTATGCATTTTATACATATTTGTGAAAATATTTACACATTATACCTGATGCACTCTTTCGGCATTTATATAAAATATACGTGCAAATATGGGAAATTTTTGACAGTAGCACCTATAATCAGTAAATTATAAACATAAGAATAACTTTGAGCCGGCTCAAAGTTACCCTGAAAATGTGGTAAAATGTTAGTGCCTTCTTATTTAACATTTTATTAACTATTAATAAATAAATAATCACAAAATATTAATACATTTAGAACATTTAGATGATTTGTCTGATAAATGAGTATATTGTTACTCACTATGAAAATTTAATTGGAATACAACAACTTCACAACAGCATTCAAAATTAACTTGGAAACAGTACTTCACAAAAACAGTTAGATGATGCAATTAATTGCGCATAATGTTGCTGTTTTCTAAAATAAAGAGTAGAAATCCCAGTTTAGAACCTTGCCAACAGAGCACAGTTCTGGAGTTTATTTAGTCTTTTGGAGTCAAAAATATTGAAAAATAGGAGGTGCTGCAAAGTTACACCCCATGGTTCAAAGTTACCCCAAATAACTGTAACTGCTGCGTTGAGAAATGAGAGCAATAAATAGAATCACATTTTAAAGCTTACTGTGAAACTGCTCAAATGATATAAAAAAAACTTTATATAAAAAATTAACTCAGCATCTTAATCTGTTGAGAAATCTGCGATCAATTTATATTAATTGCTGCGTTGAGAAATGGGAGCAATAAATAAAATCATGTTTTAAAGCTTACTGTGAAACTGCTCAAATGATTAAAAAAATAATAATAACTTTGTATAAAAAATTAACTCAGTATCTTAATCTGTTGAGAAATCTACGATCAATTTATATTAATTGCTGCGTTGAGAAATGGGAGCAATAAATAAAATCAAGTTTTAAAGCTTACTGTGAAACTGCTCAAATGATAAAAAAAATAATAATAACTTTGTATAAAAAATTAACTCAGTATCTTAATCTGTTGAGAAATCTACGATCATTTTATATTAATTGCTGCGTTGAGAAATGGTAGCAATAAATAAAATCATGTTTTAAAGCTTACTATGAAACTGCTCAAATTATTTAAAAAATAATAATAACTTTGTATAAAAAATTAACTCAGTATCTTAATCTGTTGAGAAATCTACGATCAATTTATATTAATTGCTGCGTTGAGAAATGGGAGCAATAAATAAAATCATGTTTTAAAGCTTACTGTGAAACTGCTCAAATGATTAAAAAAATAATAATAACTTTGTATAAAAAATTAACTCAGTATCTTAATCTGTTGAGAAATCTACGATCAATTTATATTAATTGCTGCGTTGGGAAATGGGAGCAATAAATAAAATCATGTTTTAAAGCTTACTGTGAAACTGCTCAAATGATAAAAAAAAATAATAACTTTGTATAAAAAATTAATTCAGTATCTTAATCTGTTGAGAAATCTACGATCAATTTATATTAATTGCTGCGTTGAGAAATGGGAGCAATAAATAAAATCATGTTTTAAAGCTTACTGTGAAACTGCCCAAATGATTAAAAAAATAATAACTTTGTATAAAAAATTAACTCAGTATCTTAATCTGTTGAGAAAGCTACGATCAATTTATATTAATTGCTGCGTTGAGAAATGGGAGCAATAAATGAAATCATGTTTTAAAGCTTACTGTGAAACTGCTCAAATGATAAAAAAAAAACTTTATATAAAAACTTAACTCAGTATCTTAATCTGTTGAGAAATCTATGATCAATTTATATTAACTGCTGCGTTAAGAGCCATAAATATAATCGTGTTTTAAAGCGTAGTATGTTGGTAACATTGACTTTAGAGTATGTTGCAGATCTGCAACACAGTGATACAAAGGGTTAAGCTGAAAGACAAAATCAGCTTTTTCGATTCCAAGTTAGTTATATAAATCTTTTTAAAAAGGTTTTCTTTTACTTTGAAGTCTATTACTCACCGGTGTTACAGTTATATAGCCAATGTGTCACACTTATCGTACACTCGAAAAATTTAAATTTATTCAAAGAATTCTTCCAAACGTTATTTTCTTAAACCGCATATAGATAAGTACTCCGTCAACTTTTATCCGACGTATCTTTTTTTCATTTTAAGTTTCTTGATATGTACAGTACGAAGGAAATAATAACTTCTTATCTTCAAATAAAACTCAAATCACTGAGCGACAACCAAAAAAATGTTCGAAAGGCACATGTGCACGTAAGAGGAACCCCAGAAACGTGAAATGAACCTATTTGACAGCTCAAAGTGAAAGATCACACACTGATCTAAACACAGAGATCATCCAATATGCTCTGCTATTAGATGACTTAATAAGCAGACACTCTCTTCTGTACTCTTTATACAGACCCGGCGAAAATCATTATATTGAAAAGGTTTTCAGAAATTTTATTTCAATGGAACGTATTTTTAACGTATATTAATTGTAAAAATAAAATTGACTATCCAGTCTTAAGTATATTCTTATTCCACAGATACAATGAGCTTAAAGCAAAAGTTCGAGGGTTCGAAGCCGAGCTGCGTGTCTCTAAGTAACACGTGCGATTTATCATTTGAGTTAAGTCTTACCTGCTTAGCTAGTGGTCATGGCGCTGGCTGATAGACAAAAGTTGCCAGTTTCGAATCCCAACGCAGGCATGGATGTTTGCAGTGGGTCGGATTCCACTTTAAACAGAGGTCCCTGTCTCGTTAGCCTCTGTATGCAAAAGATGATCGTATGATCCGCAACCAAACAATCATCTACGTTAAAAACAATACTGGATATTTGCTCCAACAAAATCCTTTTTGGTAGTATTTTATTAACCCCTTCGGGACCGCCTGCTTTTACACAAATTTTTTTCAAATAGCACCACTTAAAAAAAAAGTTATACTTACTTAAATAATCTCGAAAATGCCTAAATTTAAGAAAGTGAATATTACTTTTCTGCTTTACTGTTGCCAAAAACAAATTCCTTATTCTCTCTTTGAAGGTGCATATATGCACCCGTGGTCCCGAATGGGTTAATGACAATGTGGTTACCCATTCCCCGGCTCTCAAAATCAGAAATTATTAAAAAAATAATTCCGAGTATTATTTGATTAAGCCGGATGATGATAACTTCTCTGTCAAATTTTCTATCTGGTATCTTTATTTCATTTTAAACTTCTAGATATATACGAGTATACAATACGAAGGACACAATAACGTCTAATTTTTTTCATAAAACTATAGTCGCTGAGTGACAACCGAAAAAAATGTGAGAAAGACGCGCCTGCCGTTAGAAGAACCACCGAAACGTGAAATGAACCTATATGACAGCTCTAAGTGAAAGCTAAATGCAAAGACCGTCAAAAATACTCTGTTATTAGTTTGTTTAGTAGCAGACACCCTTCCCTTTTCTCTTTATCAAAAGCCGGTGAAAACTGTCATAATCAAAAGATCATCAACGATTAAGTGCTGAACGGAAGCAAACCTTTTATAGACGATAATGGTTTAGCCGACAAGTAAAATCTGAAACAATGGATCAAGAGAATAAGAGGCAAACAAATTAGATTGGAAATAACAGTGTCATAATCAGTAGATTAAATTGCTTGTCAATAAAAATAAAATTACATGGTGGTAACATATTTCTTTTGAAATAATGTAAATTGGCCTTTGATGCAAACCGACGATTACAGAATGTTAAAATACTGCAAGCTTGGTGCTTAACCAGCATGTTGAAGTGCAGTGGTATAATAATCATACCAAATAATTTTTATAAAAAATTTTACTAGAAATTTTCAATAAAATTTTGCTGTTACAATTTATTTGCGAAAACTTTCAAAATAGCAGTTACTTATTTTCAAATTAGCTGGCCCACACAGAGTTTCTCGGGTTCGTGTTAGTTCTTAAATATAGCTAAAATCAGTACTGAAATCAAACATTTTTCCGATAAACATTTAACGTTGGGAGTGGAGGGCTCTGCCATCGGTAACGAACATCCTCGAATCTATGATTTTATATTTTTAAAGGAAAATCTATTCAAATAAACAACGAATTAGCCCTAGTACCTTTGGCAGCATACACCCAAGCAATCTACGCATGCTCTAGTGTGATTTTGCAAACGAACTTCGTATTTGTATGATTTTATGCTCACTAAAGGGCCACCGTTGTGGTGATTAACGATATTATTGTTGACATTTAGATATATTAGGCTTTCATTATTTTCAAAAGTTCTTTTAATAAGTGAAAAAAGAATGCAATATAATCTTATTTTTAAATAATAATAATAATAATAATAATAAAAGAAAATGGTAAAAAAAAACCCATAGAAATCGATGAATTAACTGTGGAATTATTAAATTATCAACTTTGTACACAGCAAAAAGGAAATACTCCCCTCCCACCTCCCCGCTAAGTCCCCATCTTTCTCAATTCACGTATTGGAAAAAATTGTTAATACTCCCCATGCGAAAAGGAATAAAAAACTCTAGCTCATTTCTCTTAAAAGGCGAAATGGTATCTTCGATATCATCGAGGAAAAAAAAAAAAAAAAAAAGATTTCGGCGATTGAAATAAACGCCAGATTTTTTATTACTTTTTTTAATAGTATATATTAACATTTTTATGAAACAAAGCCGTTGTGATTGGAAAGGTATCGTGATTAATTTTTGTTGTTGTTGTTATTTCGTTTGGAAAACAGGAATGACAGTTTAAAACTGCATTAAAAAAATTCCCAAAACATAAAAATGAATATGAAATCCAACTTCAGAAAATATCTTTTTTTAAGTGGTAAATATTAATATTTTTTAACGAAATCATTACAACCAGAAAATTACCCTAAAAAAGTATTTTCTTCTCACAATCCAGGAAATGAGGGTGACAATTTTAAACTGCACCAAAAATGAAAAACATAAACTAATATGATATCGATCTTTAGAAAAAAAGTATTTTAAATAGTTGATAATGTTATTTTTTTAAACTAACATTGTGTAATACTTTAATACTGTTTTTTAACTAACTTCTTTCTTTACTTTTGCTCTTTAACTATAATAATTTACTGTGTCTTTAATACTGTTAAAACCAGAAGGTGCCGTGAAAACTTTCGTATTTTCAGTTTTTTGTAACTATGTAGGAGGCTCAGAAATTATTATTATTTTTTTTTTTTCAAAATACAGAAAAACGGAAAGTTTACTACACCTAGGCTTTGAAAAAGTTCGATTTTCTGAACATTCGCTAAAGCGATTTTAACGCCAGCAAACTGTCAAAAATTAAATTTTGTTCATAAGGGTTTATGATTAATATCTTGACTGATTATCAACAATGAAAATTCTGAGCCACAGTTGCATTCGGACATGTATTCGTGTATCTTATTCAAATTTTCAGATTTCCATGTGCGATAGATTTCCTTATCCATTGCCAATAAATAGACACACAAACTGACAGACAGACAAACATCTTTCTTTTATAAATATAGATAAAATTGTTGGAATATTTTGATGAGTTTTCAACATTAGTGCAACAAAATTCTTTGACTCTTAAACGATTAACTCTATCAGGCATAAAGAAATTCTCTTGATAAAATGTTAAAATTATTGACTCCCATAATTTGCGAACGAATTGATAAAAAAAATAAAAAAATACTTTTTTTCACTTACATTATATAACCTTTTTTTTTTCAAAAATTCTGGTGAAACAGTAGTTGGAGACTAAATTGGAGTGGCTATCCCTTGAAAAGACTTATGTTACACACTAAGTCAAGGAGTAAAAGAAAGTAATTGCAGTTGTTTTGTAAATTTTCTACAACATATAATACCATAGAAATACTCGTATTAATAATTTTTACTTATATAAGGTGCCACTTAAGTACAATTATACAGTTTGTGAACCGCTAATGTAATCAAATAGACGATATTTACAAAAGTTACTCACGAGATTTGATAATTCAGTACAAGATAATTTATTTTAAAATATTTAAATTTTGGTGGTGTTTAAAGAGTTAGAAATGTTATATAACTCCTTCCGGGTAAAATAAACAAAAATGTTACATCCTAAAAACACGGCAATCACAATGACGGAACTCTGTATAGTCACGCTTATAAATCGTTAAAAGCAAGATTAGAAAAATATGACATTATTTTCATGCAATCATAGAAAAATCCTACAGCTTCATAAATGATAATGAACGTTTTATTTGGCCCGTGTAACAGAAAATGTATGATTTCCTTGACAATACCCCCTCAAAAAATTCAATAAATTCTTTGAAATGACGAGGTATTTACTGAAATTCTATTTCTTATGGCTTGACAATAAAGAAATTACTTTACAGATAATAAACGTTGATGTTTGGAGAACAGTAAGCCTCTGCTGTTAAAGAAGTAACATTTTAAAATGGAACCTCATATTTTCATTTATAAAATTTAAAGCAGCAATAATTACATGAAAAGGAAGTCCTTTTTTTTTTCTTCAGTTAGTAATTTGAATGTGCATCATGATTCTTGCATCACCGCCTGCTGAATACTAGACTGTGCGCTTACAGCAAAATGGCGAGATTTCTTAAGCATTGGTACGCCCCCCCCCCCCCCCCCCCCTTGAATTTACACTCCTTTTTTTTTTTTTAGTTTTATTTGACTTATTCAATCTCAGAAAAATAAGGCGGAGAAAATATTTTAGAAATTATTGGTATTACATTTCAAGCAGGACTGCCACAGGCGACTATTTTTATATTCTAGTATATTTCTTTTGCAAATGTTATTAAAGCGTGCTTAAAAGATTTTGGTTTTGAAGAAGTGGCGCGAAAGGCAATTAAAAAATAATCGTCTGTAGCAGCCCTGACTTCAAGAGGCCGTACGAACGCTGAAAAAAAATCCCCCTACTACAGCTGTCATTTTTGAGTTAGCGCGAAGGACTGGTATTCAGGGGGCGGTGCTTTCATTGAAAGTGACGTCATCATTAATAGGAGATTATTAACATTATAAACGTCACAAGCAGTGTTTGCCAAAGCTAGCGGTTTTTTAATTGAAAAATTTCGAAATCAACCAGAAACATTTTAATACTAATTTTAATTTATTTTATTCATGAAATATGTATCACAATAACCAAAAAATAACTATTAAACTTCCTAGGCTGAATTTAGAATTTCTTCAACATAGTTTATAAATTACGCATAAATGCGTCAGTGCCCTGTGTAGTGTTAATGACGCCTTAATGGTCGTTGAAATGTTATTTAGGATAATCTACTTGAAGTTTTATACACAAGACATATTTATTGAGTTACCGAGTAAAGAATTCCGATGATGGGTTATTTATAATATGATACATGTAAACACATTAAAATATGATTGTTATATACAATAAAATGAATGAGGTTTTTTTTTTTTTTTTTCTGTTATATGACACTCTTTATTTTTTATTTATATTTTCTGCTTTGCAGTGTTAAAAATATTTTGTTATTGTAGTTTCACATCCACTTGGAATATTTTGGCAAAATTGGTTTGTGCAAAATTAATTCCATTGTTTTTAAACACGCAAACAGTTATAACAATAAAGAATATTTGGCTATTTATTACCTGCAGTCGGCTCTCGGGAAAATGTTTTTAAATTTATTAATTAATTTACAATTTAGAATTCTAAAATGTTGTACTGTCATCAGAAACACACCATGGAACTATGAATAAATAGGTGTTGACGTGTACTCAAGATTGTGAAGCTTTCAATGTAACTGGTTAAGCAAGTGCTGATTACCGCCGGAGCAAACTTCCACCAGTAAATTGCAATAGAATTTTCCCCCTTATTCATGCCTTGTTCATGCAGAATTTCAATCATAAATTATGGCAAAAATAAATATTTATTTTTACTGGTGGACGTTTAACCCTGTGGTAGTCAAACCATAAGTTTGCGCCATATTGTGACAACCTAAACAACCCCCTGTCAATGTCAGGTAAAGAGATTATAATACCGGGAAAACTTCTAACCGTAAAAACGAATAGAAATGTTTACGATATTTTTCGGAGAAATGTTGCATGAATAAGGCGAATTTTTCTATTGAAAGGGCATAGCCGGATAAGCATTGGAAACATGCCTTTCAATCAAATTTCCTGATTTTTTCCCCAGATGTGTCTAAATATCTGACAATGTATTCCCCCCTATTATCACCCTATAAATATTTATATTTAATGCGATAAAAATGGTTTTACAATAAAAAAAAAAACAGATTTTCTCAAAAACTGCTGAACGGAATTTCATGCCATTAACTCAGGATATATATATACCAAAGATGCATAACTGGTAATTTTTGTATAATTTTTTGTTAATAAAAACTGTGTCAAATAGCGAAATAAAAAATAAAAATAATAAAAATCTTACCTTATGTTTATCCGAAAATTACCATTTTCTTGTAAAAAATTCCCGATGTGTGCCCGTATATTCTGTATGAATGTTGAAAGTTTGCGTTTGGTACTACATATAAATATTTACAAAAGTGTATAGTAAAATTATTGAAATTCATTTTAAGGCGTGTTTTGGGGCGGAGCTACGTAACTTCGACATCCGAAGAATTTTTGGAACAAAGTCAGCAGAAAATATGTCAACTGATGAATTTTAGATCCCATTAAGCATATAAGCATTGTTTTTCAACTTCATGTTCATTTTGCTATCGACAGCGTTGAGAATGTTGCTCATGTGTTCATTAAAATTTAAAATACAGCAATTCTGTAACTGTTTATAACAAAAATTCTTCGGGCGTCGAAGTTGAGTAGCTCCGCCCCAAATAGCGCCTTAAAATGAATTTCAATAATTTCAATATATATTTTTGTAAATATTTATATGTAGTACCCAACGCAAACTTTCGGTCTTTATATAGAATATACGGGCACATATGGGGAATTTTTTACAAGAAAATGGTAATTTTCGTATAACCATAAGATATGATTTTTATTCTTTTAATTTTTTATTTCGCTGTTTCACACAGTTTTTATGAACAGAAAATTATACAAAAATTACCAGTTATGTACCTTTGATATCTATATATCCTCAGTTAATGGCATGAAATTCCTTGCAGCAGTTTTTGAGAAAATCCGTTTTTTTAAAAATCGGAAAAACATTTTTATCTCATTAAATATCAATATTTATTGGGTGATAATAGGGGAAATATATTGTCAGATATGTGGGTACATCTGGGAAAAAAATCGTGAAATTTGATTGAAAGGCATGTTTCCAATGCTTATCCGGCTATGTCCTTTACAGGTGGAAGTTTGCCCGGCGGTAATCAGAAATTGTTTATTTGATGTTAGAAAAAAAAAACAGCCACCATTCTGTGAATACCATGAAACTATGAATAAAGAGGAAATGACATATCCTCAAAATCGCTTCAAATGTAACCGGTTTCGAAATGGCTCAGTACAGCCGTGACAAGCTTCCACCAGTAAATTTGAATAGAAAATTTCTCCTTATTTAAAAGTCTTATTAATGCAGAATTTTAGTCATAATTATGGCTAAAAACAGATATTTATTTTAACTGGAGGAAGTGTGCTTCTGCTGTAGTCAAGCCCTGCGTTTGCGCCATATTGTGACAACCTGAAAAACCTTCCGTCAGCATCAGTAAAAGAGATTTTAATACCCGAGCTAACTCCCACCAGTAAGAAAGAATATACATTTTTACTAAATTTATGAGAGAATTTCTCAGGAATGCCCCGCTAAAATAAGGCGAAATTTTCCATTCAAAAGTTTGGCGGTCAAAGTTTGCTTCGGCGGTTATCAGAAACTGTTGATCCGATGCAAAAAATTAGCCGCCATCTTGCGACAACCCCCTCAGTTACTTCACTCGTAAGTGGTAGAACCTATAGTATATGCCTCCGCCTCTTTATTAATAACTCCATTGTGACTACCTCCTCATTTACTTCACTTGCAACTGATAGACACTACACTACATGTCTTCTCCTCTCTATTCGTAACTCCATTAAACACAACTGTGTGTATAATTTTCATAATTTTAGCGTATCAGTAAGTAAGTGAAAAATCGATTACAAAATTTCAGGTTTACATACAAAAATACATATAGGATTAATTAAGGATAATTACATACGAAAATTGATACAAAAATGCATAAATAAATATACATTCAGGTTTACATATAAAAAACCAAATTAAACTAGTATGATGTGGCCGTCACGAAACTTTCTTCTATATAAATCATTAAAATTGTACAAAAAATTACATCAATTTAGCACCAATTCATATCAAAGTACATCTGAATTTAAAGTTTGATGAAAATCCGTGCATTAGTTCTTGAGATAGAGCGATAGGGGAAATTCTGAAAAATGCAGCATAGCAGCACCACCTGTTGAGAGATTTACACCAAAAGTTTCAAAGTGTCAATCCATGTCAAGGACTAAGTGAATCTGAAGTTTGATGAAAATCCGTGCATTATTTCTTCAGATAGAGCTATTACGAAAATCGTGTAAATGCTGCAAAATGCAGCATAGCAGCGCCATCTGTTGGGAGATTTACAACAAAACATTATCAGTACCAATTCATATCAAGGAATAACTGAATCTGACGTTTGACGAAAATACGTGCATTAGTTCTTGAGATAGAGCTATTGCAAAAATCGCGAAAAATGCAGCATAGCAGCGCCACTTGTTGGTCAATTTACACCAAAAACTAATCACCACCAATCTATATCAGGGACTACTTGAATATAAATTTTTATTAAATTCCATGCACTAGTTCTTGAGATAGAGCGCCCACAAATTCTGTGTCACATACAGACAGACAGACTCACAGACTCATAGACAGACATTTTGTAAAAACATATTTTTTGGAATCTCTGACCTCTAAAACGTGTAAATCCGTCAAAAACTGGAAGTCAAATATTTTCATGAATTCAATACTTTCTTCTTGTAAAGATAGAAGAAAGCAAAAATAAAGCATAAAAATTAGTCGTATGTGGCAATCCCCAAAACTTTCTTCTATCTCATACATGTTAATACTTCCTGAAAAATGCAGCATATCAGCACTACCGGTTAGATGATTTACACCAAAATCTAATTATCAACAACTTTGACAAATTCTAACTGAATCTGAAGTTTGATGAAAATCCGTTCATTAGTTTTTTAGATAGAGCTATCACGGAAATTGTAAAAAATTCTGATTAGCAGTGCCACCTGTTGGGCGACCCTCATAGCATGCATGGTCACGGTGACGTCGTTGTGACGTCACTGTGGTCACGTCACATCTGTGACCAAAGTGCCACCACTCAGTGATGTCACATTGTGACTGAGATGTGAACTTCTTAGAAAAATTTAAAA
This sequence comes from Maratus speciosus, assembly GCA_963932465.1. Taxonomy (NCBI): domain Eukaryota; kingdom Metazoa; phylum Arthropoda; class Arachnida; order Araneae; family Salticidae; genus Maratus; species Maratus speciosus. The sequence continues at coordinate 216,460,398 of OZ010799.1, read as the reverse complement.
AATTACAAAAAATATTCAAAACATGTTATTTATGTAAAATTATATTTTCTGGCAATAAAAAAAAAAAAAAATTGTGACGTTACTGTTATGTCACTGCATGTAACGTACGTCACGTCACATATGTGACGAAAAAAACCACCATATTGTAAGTCACAGTGTGACAAAAATATGAACAACAAAAATCTTTGAAAATGAACAGAAATATTTTAAACATGCCCGAGTTACAGCAACATAAGGAATGAAAACATATTAGTGGATAGGAAATAGTAAATTCGGACACGAAAAGAGGTTGGGGGGGGGGGGCATAAGAAGGAAAATGCACGGTACAAGTATCAACAAACTAGATTTCCATGCTATATTTTATCAATTTGTTATCTAAGACAGTGAAGTATACTTTTTTTATGATTTCAATTTTATCTACCATTGCAATTTAATCCTTCACCGATTGTTATTATTATAAAAGTGTTTCTCGGAAAAATGGTACGTTATGAAGCAATTTGGATAACATATTTAGAATTAGGAATATTAAATCTGTACACTTTACATATTTAGTTTGCAGGAAGGAGGGTTTTTTTTTTTTTTTTTTTTTTTTTTTTTTTTTTTTTGTCGACCAGTGTTATTTGAAACACTTCTGTGGTTTCAAATTAAAATTTTCTGTTACAGTTAAGTCTGCAGCTTTTAATGAGCACGTAGAAAGAGTATTCAGAGTTTAGTCATATATGCATTTCTTGCTTTAGAATTTGCATTCAAGTCATATTTTTTCCTGTTAGCGTTTAACTATTTTAAATAACTATTTTTTTAAAAAATTCTACTTCTTTCAGACTTTTTAAATAAAATTAGCATTTTCCGAAAAAATATTTATACAAATTTTATACAAAACCCATGATATAATTATTCATATTTTAAATTCGTGTTTTAGAAATACGACTTTAAAAAAAGCTATTTTACAAATAGTTTTATTCTACAGAAAATGAATATAAAAAAAGACAGACTGACAAAGAAAATTTTTTTATCCTATATACTCTCTTTTCATTTATTAAGATGCCTAATTTGTATTTATTACGTGTAAAACAAACTTTACTATTAAAAAAAAAGAAAGAAAAAAGGCAGGTGTTTCATTCAAATAGAAAATTTTCATTACAGACAAAAATTATGATAATACAGTATAAGCACCTGCTTGCGCGTGTGCGTGCGCTATCGTCTGCGCTCGATTAAACCGCAGAATAAAATAAGGATCAGAACTTTTGACGCGGGAAGTATGTCTGACAATTTTGTCATTTTGTCAGAAATATGGCTGACAATTTAGGATAAAACACGGATATTATTAAACTATTTATGGGACTTAAAAGTATGTCTTATTTAATTTAAATTTTTTATTCCCGTTTGATAGATTAAAGTTAAATAAGTTGTAGTATGTTATATGCAATGAGACTGATCTGCAATTCTTTTCCGATTCGATGCTGTAAAATATCTTAATCTGCCATCGCTAGAAGGAAAAAAAAAGCTGATGCAGAGACTGATTCTAACACAGTATTTATCGTCATTAATATTTTCGAGTTAAATATGATATTCGATTATAATGATATTAGGAAACTGTTTCAATTTTGAAATTAACATTATACTGGGAAAATATCTTTTTACATATTGTAGTAGTGAAACTTTTGAAAGATTTTTTTTTCATTGTTAATAATATTTTTAATTAGTATTTAAAATCTTAAATCTTCATACCAATGTTTTCAGATTTAACATTTGCCAAAATTATAAAATAGTAGGAATTCCTTATAACATATGGAAAGATTTTTGAGAAATTGTTAAATGCATTTAATTCATCTATTGTAGTTTGTTGTTGCTTAATAGTACAATTATAAATACTAATTATTTAGTGTTTTTCAAATTGATATATTTATTTTTTTTTATTCCATTTAATCATTTTTTTTTTTTTTTCTGTTTGTGATTTTAATCAAACATTTAATTGTAGACATTCAGAATCAGTTATTAAATTTTCTTTGATTGTAAACTCATTTTCTACGTTTTCGATACATTTATTTTATTGGCATTAAAAAATAAAAAATAATATTTAAGCATTGAAATAAAGTGTTTTTCAGGCCCGATAAAGTTGAAAAGTGTTTATAACTTCGGTTTGTTTGGCCGTCTGTCCGCGCTCTAACTGGCGTAAATATACTCGGATTGACTTGAAATTTTTGGATGTTATTGACGTTTACCATAGCAAGGTCCCTATTTGTAATGAAGTTTGTAGCATGTTTAGTTCATTTACAGGGACAGTCAAAAGTATTCCATTGCGTTACGGCCTGTGGGAGAAAAAATCGTTTCAAATGAGTTTTAATGATTTTACACGCTTTCAAGGAGAATAAAATTGATATGCATTTATGTAGCGCACTAAAATATGCATTCCGTAGAATATGCAATGCAGAGAATAGTTATTGTTTATTTAGAGGGCTAAAAAAAGAATTCCAATACATAATGATATAGGGGTGGAGGGAATTGTTTGCGGCGTACTATATTTATGTTAATCTATTTGATATGTAATGAAATTGATATACGTCGTTGAGGTTTGCATACTATGAATTATTTCATGTATAATACGAAGTGTATATAGCATTTACAGGGACACACAAAATATTTCAGATACTATATTGTATCCGAAGTACTGTTCATTACCGATGATTGCTGGAAATGCATTTTTAATTATGATATGCGCTTTTATGATTCACTACATTTATGCAAAGTATATGGTGTATATATATATGCTATAATTCATATACAGGACTATACAAAAGTATTCGTAAGGGTTACTGGGTATTGCTTAAAGGTGGTTTTTAAATAATTTATGCATTTTTACTCTGCACTGTATTTAATTTACTAAGAAATGTTTGTAGAATATAGATAAAATGATATACAGGGTCACGCAAAGAATTGGATACGTTGCCGTCTATAAATTATAATTTCTGGAAATGTGATTTCAGCAGTTTTAAAAGTGTTTTAGTTTGAATTAAATTTTAACTAAATAGTGGCGTGTAATAAAGGTTCTAGGTAAACTACAGGGTTGTACAAAATCACTTAAGTATGTTTCCATATATTAGTATAAATTGCTGAAAGAGAATTTCAAACTGTTATGCGTTTCCTTGATAAACTAAATTTTTCCATTATATTGTATATATATCAATCTACAGATCAAATACAAGACTGTTTAAAAGAATTGGAAAACATATTTGGCTATGGATGGTAACTGCTGAAAATGTTCAAATGTTTTATGCGTTTTCATGTTTAGTTAGTTATCTTGTTTACGTTATTTCCCCCGATGTCTTGTTAAAACATTCAGGAAGAGTTGGAAAGTGTTTTATAATCTAGGCTTAACGCATGATATATCTTACTTGTTGTTTCTATTTCCCAGATCAGTCTTTTCCTATAAAACATACCAAATCTAATTAGCTCATATTCACAAAATACAATATATACGGGAATAAAAAATTTAAATAAATAGGGCTTATCATATCGTTCTATAAATAACAGTTGTATTAATGTCCGTTAGACTCCATGTTCGTATTTAGTAAAGCAATGACAAATCACAAAAAATTAAAAAGCTTACACATTCTTAATATTAAGCTTGAATTCAAGATCAAGCTTAGAACTTAATAAAAAATGATGTCAGTTGATAAGGATTGTTTTTTAAATGGAAAATTAAAAATATTTTAGAAGAATAGGACTCCAAAATAGGGATATCTTGTTAAAAAGTACGGTAAAAAGATAAGACTTTATATTTGAAACAAAACTTTACTTTAAAATTATCATAGTGTTTATGACAAGAATCATCACAATATTAATACTTGGAAAATTTTCCAGAGAAAAACATTCGCCTTGCATACAATATTTCAAATGAAAATCAAATTTCAAATTAATTGCTTAAAAGGCGCAAAGGCCAACATAGTGAAAACATTCCACGCCGGGACTCGATCCCGGGTCTTCAGTGTAGCGCACTGACATTCTACTGACTAAACCACATGGAACGATACCGAGCCTGGAAAATTTCTCCCTATTACATGTTGGCAAGGCCACAAACGCAGCACAAAATGGAATATTTATCGTGAGCCACCGTCATGGGGCAAACACGAAACTTAATTAAATCCAGCATCGATTGAAACTATATTAATGCTTGGTGTATGATTTCTTATGAGCAGACTTTAATACTGAAAGACAGATATAGATGGCAGCACTACGAGAATTGAAAATGACTAGTTTTCTCTGCCTTAAAAATAGAAGACTTTATTCAATTTTTATTCTTATTATTTTAACTCTTTTTTAATTTTAAAATTCCTATTATTATAATTTTTCTGTATTATATGCATATTAATCTTGTTTTATTTTCTTTTATTAGATAAATTTATTTCTGTATTTTTCTGCTTTTTTGCGGAGCTGTGTTCCAAGTTCAGAATGTTATGGTTTTGATTCGTGAGGTGTGTGGTTAAAATCTCAATCTAATTCTGTTCAATTAAAAATATGAAAAACCAGTTAATTCGTAATTTCATTCGAGTCAATTCTTATTCTTTAAGAGTTTTTTTGTTAATATCAACTCATCAAGTAAGCAGTCAATGTTCCTGAGTTATAATTAAGTGTTTCATAAATCCATTTCGAACGCAACTGGAGTCTGAATCAAGAAGTCAAAGGTACTTTTTTTTTTTTTTACTCAATTTTATTCTATTTAATAAAAGGAAAACTGTATTCTATTTGTTTTGATTCTACACATAAAAAGGTTTGGTCCGTCGATATCCGGAGTCGATTAGTGATAATCTATTTAATATATGATATTAATATATTATCATGAAAATGAAAGCAGAAATTGCTTCTGAAACGAAATTCAGTTTCACTGTAAAAGAGATAAAAAGATTTAGCGCTCAGGTTACTGAGGCAATTGAAAATAAAAAATTAAAATTAATTGAAAAGCTAAAGGCTGAATTGATAAATTTAGAGAATGATTTTAAAAAATCTTATTTTGGCGTAGCTGAAGAAAGTGTAAATTCTTTATACGAGTCCTTTACTGAAGCTAAAGATATTGTTGTTGATGATTTAGTGAAAATTGAGCAATTTTTAGAAAGTCAAGACGTAAAATCAGAAGAAAATCAAAGTGCAGTTAATAATAGCTCAAATATAGGAGTTAGTAATAACGCTTTAAAGCTTCCTAAATTCGAATTACCCATTTTTTATGGAGATGTCACTCAATGGATTAGCTTCAAAGAGATATTTTTGACTTTAATTCATAACAATAAATCTCTTTCAGATCAGTTAAAATTTTCGTATCTTATAGCTAGTGTTAGGAATTATCCTTCGAAATTAATTTCCGGTTTTTCAATTTCTGGTGAAAATTATAAAGAAGCTTGGGAAACTCTAGTTAATAGATATGATAATCGTAGGAATTTGGCATATTCATTGCTGTCTAAATTTTTTAATGCCAAACCATTGAAATCGCCCACGCAGAAAACTATTTTAGAGCTTTTGGATACGTATAATGAAGTAATTCGAAACTTAAAATCTTTGAAATTCGAATTTAAGGAATTTGTTGATTTGATTTTAGTGTATATAGTACAAAATAAATTTGGTGAATCCTTAAAAAAGCAATGGGAATTATCCTTAAATAATAATTCATTTCCAACTTATGAAATGTTGATGACATTTCTCGAAAAACAGGCTCGTAGTTTGCAGAACTGTAATAGTGAATTTTTTAAAGGTGAATCCAAATCTAATCAGAAATTTGAAAGTAAGTTTCAACATTTTTCAAAAAAATCTGTCGCCAATACAGTCGTGATGGATAATGTAAATAAAACTCCAAATATTTCATGTTCACAGTGTAAAGAATCGCACCCACTTCATAAATGCCCAGAATTTTCAAAATTATCTCTTGATCAACATTGGAATTTGATAAAATCAAAAAAGCTGTGCACTAACTGTTTACGATCAAATCATTTTGTGTCCAACTGTCTTATTAGTAGTACTTGCAAGCATTGTAATTATAAACACCATACACTTCTCCATCGTGATCAAACTAGCCCTGTATCACAGAATACGGTCAGGCAGCAAGATCGTGTTACAACACCAAATGCTGTTGTTAACCCAGCTAAAAAGGAACTGCAGTTTTTCTACAGAAGTGGAGTATTTTTTAGGTTTTTCTATAGTCAACTATAGATTTTCTGTAGTGCAATCTCGACTGTAAAAATACTTTAGAAATTCTGTGGCTAATGTGGCGTAATTTTGTAGTACTTTATTTCAAAAATACTCAGTGCTATTAACTTCAAAAATTCTATAGTTTATGTGAAGTCATCATAAACTTTTAAAATAATGAGATTTTGCGTCTGTAGTAACACTGTAGTATTGAAGTAATTTTATCTCTTTAATTTTACCAGTTCATCTTTTTCTCTTAGTGTTTAATTATTTTAGTTGTCCGAAAGGAATAAATTTTATTATGTGTTAATCAGAGAAAAAAAAATTAGTTAAAATTAAATTTCAAAATCCAGGAGGGAATGCCGTCCTCGGGTTACATCTCCCCCCCCCCCCCCCCCCAAAAAAAAAATGAACGCTGTTTTTAACCTGACTTTACGATAAAGTTTAAATACATAAACATAAAATAAAACCGATCGAAAATCAACTACCAAGAGTGAGATATAGGGGGGTTAATCTCTCCCCCAACAGAAAATTCTTAGTTTATGTTTAATTTTAAGTTATTCGGAATAAATAAATTTTACTATATTTGTCAAAATCGGAGAAAATAAGATAATTCCATTAATTGAATTTCAGACTTCAGGAATGGCAATGGGCCTTCCATCCCCCTCCTTAACGGAATTTTTTTATTTCTTTTATTTTAAAATATTGAAAAAGAAAGAATTTTACTATGCATTTCATAAAAAAAGAAAGATAAAAAGAAAATTTAATTACTTAAATTTCGAAATCCAGAGAAGGGAAATGGCTTTTCTCCTATCCCCCTCGCCCCCCCCCCCGAGCAACTGATATTTCTGATATGCTGTCCCTCTTTTATTTCAAGTTTCTGCATATAAATAAATTTTACTATGTACAAAATCGGAGAAAAAGAAAATTCAGTTACATATATGTTTCAAAATCCACGGAGCGGACTCCCCTAGGCTAACGGAAAATTTTTGGTTACCTTAATTTTTAAGTTACTCGCAAAGAATAAATTTTACTGTTTTTCAATACAGGAGAGAAAGAATTGTATTACTTAAATTGAAATATCTAGGGAGGGGCAGTTGGTCTCCTATGCCACCTTCCCCTAAACAGAAAATTCTTGGTTCCTTTTTTTAAAGTTACTCGAAAAAAAATAAATTCTACTATGTTTTCAAAATAGGAAAAAAAGAAAATTTAGTTTGTACAGTTTCAAAATCCAGGGAAGGGCAATGGGCCTCCTATACCGCTCCCTCAGCTGAAACTTTTTAGTTCCTCTTTTAATTTAAGTTACTCGAATTAAATAAATTTCGCTATTTCAAAATCGGTGGGGAAAAAAAATTAGTTACTTATATTTTAAAATCCAGGGAGGAACAAATGACTGTCCTATGCCCCCCCCCCTCCTATCAGAAAATCTTTGGTCTCTCTTTTTTTTTAGTCACTGCAAAGAATACATTTTATTATGTTTTTCAAAATAAGAAAATAAAATTAGGTACTTACTTCAAAATCTAGGGAGGGGTAGTTGCTCTCCTATGGCCCCCTCTTCTCCTAAACGGAAAATTCTAGCTTTCCTTTTTTTTTTTTTTTACTTACTGGAAAAGAATAAATTCTACTATGTTTTCCAAAAGCAGAATTTTTTAAAACTTTAATTTCAAAATCCTGGGAGGAGGCATCCCATCCCCCTTTCTTCTTTTTCATAGAACACCCGCACTCGGATTTACTAAATGCACAATTTGCCCTTCTTCCCGAAAAGACATGACTCCAAGTGCGTATGAAAATTACTTCTACTTTAGAAAAACGAATGAAAAAAAAATTCTTATTAAATATTTTATTTTAAATTTACATTGGAACATTTGATTATTGTTCACGCAGCTGAGGCTTCATTTCTGACTGTACATAATTATTTATTATTTAAATTAATTATTAACATAATAATTAATATAATATTTATTAATAATATTTATAATTAATAATTATTGATATTTATTAACATATAAATTATATGATATTAATATATAATATTAATTATATATTACATAATATAAATAATACAATATAATTTAAATAATTAATAATAATCATTTATAATTAATAATTATTAATAATATATAATAAATTAATATCATTTAAATAATTTTTTTATTCTAAATTCTGTCCGGAATGCAGAAAGATTTTGTGCTGTTAACGAAACGAAATTGACCAATCAGAAGCTCGCATTTCGTGAATTTTTCCCTGCTTTAAGGAAGCAAGTTTTCTGATTGGTCAATCTCGTTTCGCTAACAGCGCAAATGCTGCATCCCAGCGTGTGAAGCAGTAGTGCTCGAACTTCTCAACTCAACTCTCGATTTCGGCGGAATATTTTATTTACAATACATGTGACTCGCGATTCTGCTATCTGCTCTCGTCTTATTTTTTATAACCCGTTTTGTTACTTTCACGTTAATTATTTTTGTTAAAATGACATTGCATTAAATGACATAACATTGCGAATCTTATGTACCGAGCTAAAATTTGAAAAAAGTGACACAATCCATACCCGTTCGGTTTTTGCGATTCGGCGTTCGTATACTATACGAACTTGCTATAATACACTTGCCAAGTCTCCTGATTTCGTCAGGGGACTCCTGATTTTTGCTTGTTTTTCCATACTCTTGATTTTTGACATATTTCTCCTGATTTTCTGACACATTTTTTCTCATTCTTATTTTATGCTTAAATATGTTAGAAAAATCTTGGTTGTTTATTGTTTTATGTTTGATTAGTGCTATTTGATATGATAGAAGTTCCGATCAAATATGTAGGATGCCTCTTTAAAACTTTGACTCTTAATATGGGCAAATTTACAATTTTCATTTTTAAATACAAAAATCTGTTACAATTAATTTTATTTTCTATAATGAATAAATTGTAACTTTATGTTGCAAACTGTAATTATTATTATTTTAATGGAATAATCATGTATCATTTTATTTTTAATAATTTCTTTATTAATTAAAAATTATCATTCATAACTTTTATAATTGTTCAGAGACAATTTGTATAAGAAGACAAAATCCATTCCTGGTATTTATAATGATGAATTTCAAATTGTTTTAAAACTTTTGTCATTTGCTTGATTAAAAGCATTTTGAGGCCCCTAATTAAAAACGTTTTTAATTTATTAAGTGTATATAGCTACAATATTATTTCAAATAAATTAATTTGTTATTGCTATTTTATGTTTGCATTTAAAAATGAAAAAAACTTCATTGAAAAGTCTCCTGATTTCTTTTTTAAAAATCCCCTCATTTTTGCCCTTTTCACTCACATGAAAAAGCCTGCCCTGTAATAATAATCTTATAAGAAAAATTTTTTAAGGTATCTCATTTGCATTTCCATATTTCGAAATTATTCTGTTTTGCCAGCTGAGGTCGATCTTTACAACAGCCGTTTTTTACTTTTTTGATTTTGTTTGCAGTTTTTTTTTTTTTCTGAGGCTAATTTTGTCTGTAAAAGATTAGGTATAACGTCCTCATAAATAAAAGGCTATTTTAGAGATTGACTTTAGCTACCCAATGCAAACAAAATCATGTAAAAGCATGGATATTTAAAAAAAAAAAAAATCTCCAAAAGATTAAGATTAGAAAGTGCGTGTACTTGCATGGGCACAGATGTCATATACGGGTGGTATTTTTTTCCGATGCCAGTTTGGCGAAAACATAAACAGCATAAACAACAACATCTGTGTTACCATATCATGCAAAATAATTTCACTTTTGCGCCAGTTAAGTACCCGTTGAGTATATGACATTGGCGTCAGAAAAAATCCTGGCAATATGGGACGTATATGACATCTGTGCCCTTGCGTGAAAGTGCATGAGCGAAGTAGCAAAATAAAATGAATTTCACTATTTTGAAATTTTTAAGGGTAGGGTTTCTTCTAGGTTTAAGACAGGGCAGTTTGCTACCGATGAGAAAGGTCACTTTTTTTTTTTTTTTTAACTCGTTCTTTTGATTTTTAAAGCCTTTCAAGACAACATCGAATCAATTTTTACTATGCAAGTAAATTTTTTAAGGCAAAAAGGTGAAAGGGCAATTTCTTTTATTGAGTTGCAAGAATTGTGCAAATTTTTTGAATGAGGAGCAAGAAGTTTGCTAATTTTTTGAATGAGCAGCAAGAGGGGTGCTATTTTCTAAACCCCCCTCCCCTCCTCAACTGCCTATTGGAAACACTGGTAGGAGTACATTTTGCCAATTTAAAAAAGGGTAAGGCACTGCACCCGTAAAAAATATTCTGGAGGGAACACTATATAGTAAAAATATTTTATAAGTAGTATTACACCTCCTTCATTTAAAGCTGGATTACCATTTCACCAGTAAGTAATTTATTTTCTTTTTAAGAACAGAATTGCGCTTGATAATTTGTTTAATAAAGCAGTTCTGTTTCCATGGTTGAGCAGCTTCGTGTGTTTTGTTAACTGTATATAAATTTTATTTTACATAATTTTCTTGTGTTTACCAGTCTGTATCCTTTATTTAGAAGTAATTTGCTTAATATTTCTGAAGATTTTTTTTTCCTTATGGGTACCGAGGGCTATTTCAAAGATTATATTTACAGGGTTTCCAGCATCATGGAAATTGAGGGAATTTCAAATTATTTAGGGAAATTTCAAAATATGTAGGAAAAGTCAGGGAATTTACAAATATTTTCTAAACAGTGTTGGAGAAAAAATAAAAAATGATGCGAAATTCATCAAATAGTCTCGGCGGAAAAAATCACAAAGTTCATTAAGCGATCACAAAAAAAATTAGAGAAATTTGACGAACGATCACAGAAAAAAATCATTAATTTTGATAAAGGATTGCAAAAATAAGTAGTAAATTTTGTTGTATGCCCGTTTTGAGTGGGGAATTTTTTGAGATTTGGTTAGGGTATTTGCCAGACATGTTTTGCTGGGAACCGTTATTTATGTTTGAATACCTTAAATAATTTTATGTATTTGAAATGCAGTAACGACTATAGACCACTAATTTATTTTCTAACCCCGCTTGTGAGGCTTTTTTTTTCACATGGCTGATGGACAAATTTTGCTGTTTTTTTATGTGACTGATGAATTTCGCAATATTTTTATGTGACCAATTGATGAATTTAATGTTTTATTCATGCAACTGATTGACAAATTTTGTGTTATTCATGCGACAAAAATAACGATTTTGTTCTCTACAACCGATTATCAAATTTTGCAATATGTTTTATGACTGATTTGTGAATTTCGCATTTTCATCCTGTGACAGTCACAAAATTTGCATTTTTTCCCATGTCTGACTGAAAAAAATAATTAACTTTTGATCTGTCACTGATTGATGAATTTTGAGATATTTTCATGCAACTGACTGACAAATTTTGCAAATTTTCTTTCAATGGAAAGATATGACATCTGTTCTCCTTAAATTACTTATAATCTTGACATTAATGTAAACATTACCCTTAATCTCTGATTCATCTAATGTAAACAAACAGCCATTATTTGAGACAACAGTTGTAGATTTATCCCCAAACTACTAATTTATAGGCATTTTAGAATTTTTTCAATTAATAATATAGAATTGTGTTTGCTTGATGTTTATATATGAAATTATCTAAAAATTAAGGAGCTTTACATTACTTTTCTCCTCAAGTGGGCACACTACACAATAGTGTCAGAATGAACAAAGTAACAAAGATTACTCTGAATTACAAATATTACTCTAGTTCTTATGACGTAATTTTCTTTGAAAAAGTTTTGTTATGTGCAATTTTATTTAAGGAAGTTTTGGGATTTTTTTATAGAAAAACTAAGTTATGTGACAATCGTATTTTAAGAAATTCATATTTTCAAACTTGCATCGATAATTTCAGTTCTGTTCAATTAAAAAAATTTTACATATTGTGTCTATGTTTGCTCTATGTTTTTTTTTTTTTTAAATTGTACTGATATCTATCGGAAAAATTTGAGTAAAATATTTTTATAAATTTCATCCTTCACTTTAAATATATGCATTATTAGCATTATATATATATATATATATATATGATGTGGGAACACTGTATCTCCTGACTGGATTTATCCCTGTGCGTTTGTTATGGTGAATACTTGTCATTAGGGGTGTTCTCAAATCCAAAGGGGCAATTTTATGACATACGTTTTAAATTATTTTTGTTCGGAAACACATGAAACTGGCAGGTGTTTGTATTCAGAAACTATATAATCGAAAGATGCTTTCAGACGTGTTACTTTGCCGCAGAAACGTGGAATTCCGCTTTTTCGGCAGTGAATTTTATTATTCCTGGGATCGATGCAAATATGCATTAAAATTTGTTGACATTTTTAATGGGGGAAGGGATGTAGTGGGAGTGTATGAAATATAACATAAACGTGAGTACGAACTGCACCATATTGAGCATAATCGTCAAAGGATCATGGAAAAAATGCAATTAACGTCAAAGGATCATGGAAAAAATGAGATTTTTGTCAAAGGACTACGGGAAAAAATGCGACTTCTGCCAAAGGATCACTGTAAAATGCAATTTTCATCAAAGGATCACTAGGAAATGCGATTTTCGTAAAAGGATTGTAGGAGAAATGAAATTTTCGTTAAAGGATCATGAAACAGACACGATTTTCATCTAAGAATTGCGATAAAACGTGATTTTCGCCAATAGATCGTGTAAAATACGTGAATTTCTTCAAAAGATCGTGCGGAATGCTCAAATTTCATCGAAAGATTGTGTAATATGCGAATTTCTTCGAAAGGTCATGGAAAAAAGGCGAATTTCGTCAAAGAGTCGCGAAAAAATGGGATTTTTGTCAAATGATCGCGGGAAAATGCGAATTTCATCGAAAGATTGTGTAATATATGCAAATTTCTTCGAAAGATCGTGCGAAACAATGTGATTTTCTCCAAAGGATCCTGTAAAATTTCAGAATTTCTTAAAAAGATCGTGCGAATTTCTTTGAAAAGTCATGGGAAAAAACACGAATTTCGTCAAAGAATCGTAAAAAAATGTGATTTTTGTTAAATGATCGTGAAAAAAAATGCGTATTTCGTCAAACGATCGTGTAAAATATTTGAATTTCATCGAAAGATCATGTAAAATATACAAATTTCTTCAAACGATCATGCGAATTTCGCCGAAAGATCGTGTAGTATGCGAATTTCTTTGAATGGTCGTGGAAAAAACTTGATTTTCACCAAAGGATCGTGTAAAATAAGCGAATTTCTTCAAAAGATCGTGTGAAATATGCGAATTGCCTTGAAAGATTGTGTAATATGCAAGTTTCTTACCACTTATTCATATTATGCACCTCCGATGACCCTCCCCCTACTTCCACACATAGGGGAGGGGGCACTTTTCTAAATTTTGTGACATCCGTCATGTGACATATCGTTGGAAAGGTCTGTGGCCGCTTATTCGTGTTATGCACATTCAGTGGCCCTCTTCTCGCTTGCCCCTCCCCGCGGGAGGGCATTTTTCTAAATTTTGCCGTCGCCCCTCATGTGACATATCATTGAAAAGGCCTGTGACCGCTTAATCATGTTATGCACTTCCGGTTCTCTGCCCACCACTTTGCCCTCCGTGGGGGCACTTTACTAAATTTTCCTGACACCCGTCATGTGACATCGTTGGAAAGGATTGTGACTGCTTATTCATGTATGCACCTTCGGTGTCCCACTCCCCCACTTGCCTTAGACCCGCGGGAGGGCCTTTTTCTAAATATTACCGCCACCCATCATGTGACATATCGTAGGAAAGGCCTGTGACCACTTAATCATTTTATGCACTTCCGGTACTCCACCCACCCCTTTGCCCCCCAGGGGGGGTACTTTACGAAATTTTCCCGAACATTTTCCTAAATTTTGCCGAAATCTGTCATGTGACATATCGTTGGAAAGGCCTATGACCGCTTAATCATTTTATGCACTTCTGGTACTTCACCCACCACTTTGACCCCCCCAGGGGGGCATTTTCCTAAATTTTGCCGACACCCATCATGTGACATATCGTTGGAAAGGCTATGAAAGCTTAATCATTTTATGCACTTCCGGTACTACACCCACCACTTTGCCCCCCCAGGGGGGCATTTTCCTAAATTTTCCCGACACCCATCATATCACATCGTTGGAAAGGCCTATGACCGCTTAATCATTTTATGCCCTTCTGGTACTCTGCCCACCACTTTGCTCCTGGGAGTGGGGGGGGGGGCACTTTACTAAATTTTCCCGACACCCGTCATATGACATATCGTTGGAAAGGCCTGTGACCGCTTAATCATTTTATGCACTTCTGGTACTCTGCCCTCCAATTTGCCCCCCAGGGGGCATTTTCCTAAATTCTGCCGACACCCGTCATGTGACATATCGTTGGAAAGGCCTATGACCGCTTAATCATTTTATGCACTTCCGGTACTCCGCCCACCCCTTTGCCCCCAGGGGGCATTTTACTAAATTTTCCAGACACCCGCCATATGACATATCGTTGGAAAGGCCTGTGACCGCTTAATCATTTTATGCACTTCTGGTACTCGGCCCACCACTTTGCCCCCCAGGGGGGCACTTTCCTAAATTTTGCCAACGCCCGTCATGTGACATATCATTGTAAAGGTCTGTGACCGCTTAATCATTTTATGCACTTCCGGTACTCCAGCCACCACTTTGCCACCCATGGGGGCACTTTACTTAATTTTCCTGACACCCGTCATGTGACATATCGTTGGAAAGGATTGTGACCGCTTATTCATGTATGCACCTTCGGTGACCCACTTGACCTCCCTAGCGGGAGGGCCTTTGCCTCGAAAATCTCCCCCAATCGCAACGCATGCTTTTCGACAGACAACTCTTTATACACGGTTCCAACAACAATTGCTTTCATAAAGTAAACATGCCACACAATAAACTTAAAGTATCGATGCAGGTTTTTATTCTTGGGGCCCATTTTGTGAAAGGTAAAAGTTATTTTTGTGAAAAATAACATTTTGTAATGAAAGGTAAAATCCAGTTACTCAAATTCTTACCAAGCATTTATTAACAAAAACTTCTTTAAATCCTCTTGATAAAGTTTTTGTTTTTCGTGACCTGGTTTTATTTAGAAACTAAACATTTTAAAATGGTTTTTATGAAAAAGAATTTTACGAAGGTGCTTATTTTATTAAAACGAATTTTGTGAAGATGCCTGTTTTATTAAGTTCATTTTTGTGAAGGGGACCATTTTATTAAATTTATTTATGTGAAGGGGCCCATTTTATTAAATTTATTTATGTGAAGGGGCCCATTTTATTAAATTTATTTATGTGAAGGGGCCCATTTTATTAAATTTTTTTTTGTGATGGGGCCTATTTTAATAAATAGATTTTTGTGAAACGGCCTTATATAGGGTCAGGTGGGGGAAAGTGGTCATAAAAACAGGCTTTTCAAACTTTCAGAGGATATAAACATCAGAATTTCTGTGATGTTTTCTAAAATTTTGGGTGTTATTTTACATTACATTACTCTAGAGTACATCCATATCCATTTCAGAAATATTTTTGGGGAATAACACCTTTTTATAACATATTTTTTCAGGCATGTTTTTATGACCACTTTACCCCAGGGGGTGTGGTAAAGTGAGTAGTGCATGGGGTAAAGTGGTCACATTGAAAAAGTGTAATAAAAAAAATAAACTAATGAATAAAAAGTGACATTTTATTATTCACAAACATTTTAAACAACCTTTATAATAAGTTATCTGCCATTTTATTTTATTAAAGTGTAAATTTGTAATGTTAAAATTGTTTGTTGTTAAAATTTGGTTCTTCAATGATTTTGATCACACCTGATTCTGGAAAAGTATAATGATCACCAAATTTGGATTTTTTTTAACATACTTTAAGAAAAATAATCAGGTTTTTTTCCCAATAAATTGCTTTATTCATTTCATATATTAGCAACACTCAAGGTCCTATAGATATGGTTTGAGATGTCATCTTTAGCGATTATAAATGGATTCAAAAGAGAATGTTGATTAGGGATATTTTTTTGTTGTTTTTTTCCTCTTGGAAATTTATGCAACTTTTAAGTATCTCATTCCTCTTGTTATTTTTGCAGATATAATGCAAGTGTTTTTTCTGTCAATACTACCCCGATCTTGGACTGGACATATTTCCTTTTCCTTTAAAACTATATCTAACAATTCTATTCACATCTGAAATGAGTGTACACAATGTTGCCTATGTAGCTTATTTTAATTTTTTTTTACATATTTTGCAGTCGGCTTTCTTGATACTGTTTCTTTAAAATTCCTTTCCAGGCTTTATTTAATGGGGGAAAATACACCTAGATCTAATGGTTGTAGACTATGACTAGTATGAGGTAGCAGGTAGAGTATTATAATGTGATTGTCGATAGCTTTTTTTCACAGCATCATAATTGATTTATGTCCATCACAATCATAAATAAAAGGGCAGGCTTTTGTAAGCTTTCGGTGTACTATCTACTTAATAAAATGATCCATCCAAGATTCAAGTACAGAATCCTGCATCTAGACAGATTCCATGATTCATACAATGCTCCTACACGAGTACCCTTTATCCATAATTCATATATACTCACTCATAAACTACGAATGGAAGAATGTAATAACCACTAGCTGATATAAAAAAAGGAACACTAAGCATTATCTTTCTTTTGGTTTTTGAATTTTATATAATGCATTGCATTACGTAATTTTTTTTAAACTGGACTATTTTGGCTATCCATATCCATTCCAGCCTCATCAACATTAAAAATTCTTTCAGGACTTTCTTGTGGACCATTTTCTTATATAATACAAGTATAGGTATTAGAAAAAGTAGTTAATGTGTTGGTTGTTAAATTAGTTGATGTAACCTTTGCAAGCAATTCGAGTTTATACTTAGTTAATTCATTCACTATTCAGAACCTATTAAAAATTAAACCTAACCCTTTTTAACCCCCATATTATAAACTATTATTAAATAATAACTAATTTGCAGTTAGTTTTCAATAATTATTAGTATTTAATAAACCGGCATTGTATATAATGAATAATTTAACTCAGATCAAATATCTATAAGTTAAGCCTAACCCTATGACCACTTTACCCCATGTAACTAAAACTATTATGAAATAAAATCTCTGATAAATATAACTTAGCTATAAATGAAAATATGTTCTTGAGATATGTGTAAAGCTTTCTGAACTTCCAATTTAACAAAATTTTGAATAAACAAAATGCAGCAGAAAAGTTAATTAAAGAGTTGAAAGAACAAGGTGTAATAAAGACAGACAAAATGAGTGCTCAGTGGCTCAAACATGTTACTAAAAATGTTTTTTTGAGTGAGAAACTTTGATCAATACTTAATAAATCTAAAATTAAAAGAAAATTATTCAAATTTCTATATTAGTCAGGATTTTAGCCATTTTTATGAATTATGACCACTTTACCCCGCCTGACTCCTTTACCCCACCTGACCCTAGGCCCCAAATTTTTCCTGGATCGACCCCTGATAATGTTACAGAAACCAGGTTTGAAAGGATACTCAGTAAAAAAATTACAACATTTTTTATGTCGATATAACTATAAAAAAACTGCAGTTGGAAAACTGTGGTGATTTGGCCGATTCCACTACAGAATTTTTGCGGTCAATAGAACTGCGAAATTACTACAGAATTTTTAATATTGATGTAACTATAAATTTTCTGTAGATTTTTTGTGGTTAATACAACAGCAAAATTACTGCAGTTAATAAACTGCAGAAATTTTATCGTTGTATTGACCGCAAAAAAACTGTAGTGGAATTGGCCAAATCACCGCAGTTTTCCAACTGTGTTTTTTTTGTAGAATTTCTACAGTCCATTTTTAGCTGGGAATTCTAATGAATCTAACTGTTTAAGTTCTCAATCTATCAATGAGAATTCTCAAACATTGTTGGCTACTGCCATTATAAAGGTTAAAACTAAATCGGGAAAATTTATTCCTTGCAGAGCGATGATAGATAGTGCTTCTCAAAAAAGCTTACTTTCAAAAGCTTGTTGCAAAAAATTAGGTCTTCCATCTAGGCCTACAAATCATAAAATCTCGGGAATCAACAATTTAGTCGCAGAAATGGCTCTTCAGGAAGTTTCTTTGACATTCTCTCCACATTTCAATAATGAAACTTTTCACTTAGATGCATTAGTTGTTAATCAGATTACAACCAATTTACCAAATTTTTTGATTACAACTAAATATTGGCCACACATTGAAGGATTGAACCTTGCGGATCCTAATTTTAATTTGTCCAGTCCTATTGATATACTTGTAGGCGCAGATTTATTTTCTAACATCATAATAGGGAATCAATTCTCGGACCTAAAGGATCACCGAGTGCTGTTAATTCTAGACTGGGTTGGATTCTTTCGGGGATCATTTATTCCAATGAAATAAATCAAAATTCATTTATTAGTTGTCATGCCACTACACAGATAAGTTCTCAACTACAAAAATTTTGGGAACTTGAATCGGTTCCTACTTCTGATCCAATTTCTCTAGTTGAAGATAACTATGCGAAAACAGTTTCACGTTCAGAATCTGGAAGATATATTGTAAATCTACCCTTTAAATCTAAACCTGTTCTCGGAAACTCTAAATCTCAAGCCTTAAAACGTTTCTACTTCTTGGAGAAAAAACTTCAAGAAAACCCCTTGCTTAAAGAGCAGTATTTATCCTTCATGCGCGAGTATATCGACTTAGGGCACATGGAACTTGTTCCAGATTCAGAAATTTCAAATCCTGATCATTTTTATCTTCCACATCACGGGGTGTTAAAAGAAGATAGTTCTACAACTCGGCTTAGAGTTGTATTTGACGCATCAGCTGTTGGTTCAGAAGGCCGCTCCTTGAATGATCATCTAGAGATAGGTCCAAAATTGCAACCAGAAATCTTTCCTCTACTGTTAAGGTTCAGAATGCATCCAATCGCCTTTAGTTCTGACATCGAGAAAATGTTTAGGCAAATTCTCGTCAATCAAAATCATGTAGATTATCAACGCATTCTTTGGAGATTCAATTCAGATGAAATTATTAAAACATACAGGCTGTTGACCGTTACGTACGGAACTTCTTGCGCTCCATTTTTGGCCATTAGGACATTACACCAATTAGCTAATGACAATGAGCAAAATCATAAAGAAGCCTCTCAGACAATTCGGAAAAGTACGTACGTATATGATCTACTTTCCGGTTCGGATTAAAAGGAAAATGCCCAAAAATTGGTAACTGAATTATTCGAAGTTATGAAAAGCGGAGGTTTTAATCTACATAAGTGGACTTGTAATGATCCAGAAGTAATTGCTCTTTTACCAGATGAAATGAAGGCTTCATCGCAAAAGGTAATTCAGGAAGATGATACCGTTAAAGTCCTCGGACTACTTTGGGATTCTTCCAAAGATGTTTTACAAATTCGTTTCAATGATTTTAAAGAAGTAAAAACAAAAAGAGATTTGTTATCAGTAGTGGCTACAATATTTGACCCCTTGGGCTTCCTAGCTCCTACTACAATAAGATTAAAAATCATGCTGCAAGACCTTTGGAAAGATAAGATTTCGTGGGATGAAGAAATCCCAGACTCCATACTACAGGTTTGAAATGAGTTTTTATCAGAAATTCATTTGTTAAAGTCAATTGAAATACCCAGATATATTAATTCTTATAATCAAAATGATGTTCAAATTCAGTTACATGGTTTTTGTGATGGCTCAGGTAAAGCTTATGCTACTGTTACTTATTTACGTGTTGTTACTCCTGACGAAGTATTTGTAAATTTGATTGCAGCTAAAACTAAAATAAATCCTATAAAGCCTCAAACACTGCCACGTATTGAGCTTTGTTCAGCTCTTTTATTAGCCAAGGTATGCTCAGCCATTATCGATACTTTGCCAATGAACTTTGATAATATTTATCTGTGGTCAGATTCCCAATCGTTCTCAGCTGGTTAAAATCACCTCCTTTAAAAGGAAATCAATTTGTTCTAAATCGAGTCTATCAAATCCAATCGTTAATGCCTTCATGTGAGTGGAATCATATTCCAGGTATTCTAAATCAAGCAGATTCAGCTTCTAGAGGTATTTCACCCCGAAAGCTTCTTCATCATTCGCCATGGTGGCATGGGCCTCCATGGCTGCTATCAAATGAACCAATCCCAATACCTTTGTACAATCCTCCGATATCGGAGTTAAATCCAGTAATTCAATCTGTTAGCAACGTAACTCAAGTAATTGCCCTTCCAGACTTTATTCTTAAGTTCTCCAAATTCTCTAAGTTATCAAGAGTCACAGCGTGGTGTCTTAGATTCATTTATAATGCTAGGCATAGTGCTACAAAAAAATCTGGAAATCTGAGTGCACAAGAAATCTCTGATTCTATTCAATGTATTGTGAAATTAGTACAAAGTTCTGAATTCGGTACAGAACTTAAATTATTAAAAGAAAGAAAACCCTTACCAAGCAATAGTAAATTATTATCATTAAATGTGTTTTTAGATTTGAGTGATATAATTCGAGTTGGTGGTCGTTTGTCACAACATCAGACATTAAGTTTTGATAGAAAGTATCCTATGCTACTTCCGAAAAATCATATTATTACTAAGTTATTGATAAATCATGTCCATGAACAACATCTACATGCTGGTACACAGCTAGTACTTTCTATATTATGCCAACAGTACTGGTTTGTGAATGGTCGTTCTACTGTACGACAAGAGCTCCACAAATGTGTGCATTACAAACGCCTTAAATCTCAAGCTTGTCAACAAATGATGGGAGACCTTCCCGTTGACAGAATCACCCCAATTCGTTCATTTTCCAAGGTGGGTTTAGACTTTGCAGGACCCTGTTTAACTAAACCAAATTTGCCAAGAAGTAAGATCAAAATTAAATCTTATATAGCAGTATTCGTCTGTATGTGCACTAAGGCGGTACACCTTGAGTTGGTATCACACTTGTCTGTGCAAGCCCTGCTAGCAGCCTTGAAGCGATTTATCGCGCGTAGAGGTCTGCCGTCCGATGTATATTCAGATAACGGCAAGAACTTCACAGGTCTGGCTAATCAGTTAAAGCAGCTATTTCAATATTTGAAGGAAAATGAAGTTCAAGAATTTCTTTCGAGCCAGAAAATCAATTGGCATTTCATCCCTCCATATGCACCACACTTTGGTGGGCTATGGGAGGCAGCTGTAAAGCTTACTAAAAATCACATTTTAAGAGCATGTAAATCTAGTGTATTGAATTTTGAAGAATTAACTACTTTGCTATGTCAAATTGAAAGTTGTATAAATTCAAGACCTTTAACCCCTATGTCTTCGGATCCATCAGATCCACGTGCATTAACTCCAGGACATTTTCTAATAGGAGCACCCATCCTTGGTATTCCAGAATCTTCAAATATCAGAATTCTAACATTAAATGCTCGGTGGCGCTTGATCGAAAAAGCAAAGAATCAATTTTGGTGTAGATGGTCACGTGAATATCTTCAACATCTCCAACAGCGTCCAAAATGGACTACTCCACGAGCTAATCTTCGAGAAGGAGACTTGGTGATTGTTCACGACCGATTTCAGCCCATGAGATGGAAATTGGGCCGCATTCTAAAAACATTTCCTGGACGGGACAATCTTGTACGAGTTGTTTTGATTAAAACAGCTGACGGTGACATCAAGCGTCCCATTTCAAAGGTGTCCCCTATCCTGCCGGGGGCGGAGGATGTACGATTTCTTATGAGCAGAGACTTTAATACTGAAGGATAGATATAGATGGCAGCACCACGAGAATTGAAAATTACTGGTTTTCTCTGCCTTAAAAATAGAAGACTTTATTCAATTTTTATTCTTATTACATTAACTCTTTTTTTAATTTTAAAATTCCTATTATCATTTTTCTGTATTATGTGCATATTAATCTTGTTTTATTTTCTTTTATTAGATAAATTTATTTCTGTATTTTTCTGCTTTTGTGCGGAGCTGTGTTCCAAGTTCAGAATGTTATAGTTTTGATTCGTGAGGTGTGTGGTTAAAATCCCAATCTAATTCTGTTCAATTAAAAATATGAAAATCCAGTTAATTCGTAATTTCATTCGAGTCAATTCTTATTCTTTAAGTGTTTTTTGTTAATATCAACTCATCAAGTAAGCAGTCAATGTTCTTGAGTTATAATTGTTTCATAAATCCATTTCGAACGCAACTGGAGTCTGAATCAAGAAATCAAAGGTACTTTTTTTTTACTCAGTTTTATTCTATTTAATAAAAGGAAAACTGTATTCTATTCGTTTTAAATCTGCACACTTGGAAATTTTTCCAGAGAGAAACATTCGCCTTGCATACAGTATTTCAAATGAAAATCAAATTTCAAATTAAAATTGCCTTTTAAGCAATTAATTTGAAATTTGATTTTCATTTGAAATATTGTACGCAAGGCGAATGGTTCTCTCTGGAAAAATTTCCAAGTATTAATATAGTTTCAATCGATGCTCGATTTAATTAAGTTTCGTGTTTGCCCCATGTCGGTGGCTCACGATAAATATTCCATCTTGTGCTGCGTTTGTAGCCTTGCCAACATGTAATAGTGAGAAATTTTCCTGGCCGGGTATCGTTCCATGTGGTTTAGTCGGTGGAATGTCAGTGCGCTATACTGATGGCCCGAGTTCGAGTCCCAGCATGGAATCTTTTTCACTATGTTCGCCTTTGCGCCTTTTAAGCAATTAATTTGAAATTTGATTTTCATTTGAAATCATCACAGTGTTTATGACAAGTTCGTCACAAATGACACATATTTCACAAATTGGTCACAATGTGACCTCAAAGCATTGTCACTTTCGTCACAGGTTCGTCACAAAGTTAATGCCAAAATAGACCCAAATGACACACTTTTCACAAATTTGTCACACCGTGACTTCAGTGAGTGGTCACAATGTGACGTCACAAACGACCTCTAAAACGGCAATAACGACCTCGCATTCTAGTCACTATGACGTCACATCGACGGTCACAAAATCACAGTGTGACTTCACAACGACGTCGCCGTGACGTCACCATGCCTTACGGGGATTTACACCAAAAACTAATTAGGACGAATTTATAATAAGAAGTAACTGAATCTGACGCTTGATGAAAATTCATGCATTAGTTCTTTAGATACAGCTATTGCAGAGATTATAAAAAAATTCTGCATAGCAGCACCACCTGTTGAGCGATTTACACAAAATAATAACAGCACTAATTTGTATCAGGAACTACTCGAATCTGAAGTTTGATGATAATTCGTGCATTTTTTCTTGAATTAGAGCTATTGCGATAATCATGAATAATGAAACATAGCAGCTCCACCTGTAGGCGATTTTCACCGAAAACTAATCAGCAGCAAAATATATCTTGGGATAACTGAATCTGAAGTTTTATGAAAATCCGTGCAGTTGTTCTTGAGATATTCCTATTGCTGAAATCGTGAGCAGCGCCACCTTTTGGGCGATTTTCACCAAAAACAACTCAGGACCAGTTTATATCAAGGTCTAACTGAATCAAAAGTTTTGTGAAATTCCGTGCATTACTTCTTGAGATAGAGCGCCCACAAAATTTTTGTCACGTACAGACTCGCAGAGTGACAGAGTGACAGACAGACATTTTCTAAAAAACATCAAATCGTGTTCAGGACATTCTAAAACGTGTAAATCCGTCGAAAACCGGAAGTCGAAAATTTTCACGAATTCAGTACTTTCTTCTTTGAAAGATAGAAGAAAGTAAAAATGAAGAAGTAAATCTAAATAAAGAAGAATGTGTGCGGATAAATTTCTGACGCATCTATTTTTGTAAGAAATACGTGTTCTTGGAACATATAATCCCTCTAATCTGGTTTTAGTCATGCACATTCGCACTTATTAAACCAAACGCAACTCAAGCGGGTGACACGTGCCTCAATTCCGTCAGCTTAGATTCACCAATGATAATTCCATAAGAAAAATCTCGCATCCGAAAGCTTTTCATGTTTGCTTTAACAGGCTATCAATTTCGTAAATAACTTCAATTCATAAATGTCTGTGAAATTTATATTGATTAATTTTACAATAGTGTACTAAAAAGAAAAAAAATATATGGCAGTGACTTAAAAATTATATAGATTCGTCATACAATTTCCATTTGACTAAGCGTCGGTTTCCACGGTTGCTTAGTTTCTAGAAAAATGCCCTACTAATACACCATTGAATACAACTTCCATATGATAAAGTTTTATCATTGCGCTCCAACTTAGATGTTTATTCTGAAGCAAAAATTTATTAGCCCCCGGAATGCTATTTCTTTCTCCCAGCTTATTTTGTCTCCAATAAATAACGTTACCTTGTGTACGCTAGCCGTAAAACAAAAGCCGATGTTTCATTGTGCGATTCAATACTCTACAGCATTATTTAAAACTTCTAAGCATCGCACATTTTCAATGTTTATACCGTCGTATTGGGGAAAAAAAGTACTTTTTAATGCAATTTGTTTGAAAATTGCATCTCCATTTGTTTTTGAAATACTAATTTTTTTGTAGTTTTTAGCGACATTTGTTTCATTTTGGCAACTCAAGCACTCCATTTCTACTGAAAGTAAAGAAAAAATTGTTGAAAAATAGCAATTATATCTTTTTGTTGCCATTTTCTCATAAAAATTGAAAAAAAAATTATTAAAATACGTGCTATTTTGAGAAAAATATAAATGAATGATTTATGAGAAAACATAGAGCTATTATAAACTATATTTAATTTTATGTATCCATATAAATGCAAATGACGTCATTTTATATAAAAAAAAAGCGTGTGCTTTAAGTCTTAAAATTGAAATATGTTTTGCAGTAGGGTCTCGATTATCCGCGCCCCGCATAACCGAGTTATTTTCTTCTGATGGACTGGTGGATTCTATTATTATGAAACAGCCATTATAAATGAAGCGTTAGGTGAAGATGAAAAAGCAGCCGTAAAAAGTTAGAACTCTGATTTTCTGGTCAAAATGGAAAAAAATGGCCGTATTATTATTATTTTTTTTTTCCCCATTCTGACCAGAAAATCAGAGTTTTAACTTTTTACGGCTGCTCTTTCATCTTCACCTAAAGCTTCATTTATATTGGCTATTTCATAATAATAGAAGCCACCAGTCCACCAGAAGAAAATGAAGTAATGAAAATGCCGGGGGCGACACTAAATTCTGAAAAAGCAGAATTCCTGTTCTCTAGTTTCGTACTTTACTGGGAAACTTTCACTGTTGAAACTGGTTCCGATAATGAAAGTGTCCTCAGAAATAAATAAACATGCAGGAAGCAGAAATTCTGCTTTTTCAGAATTTAGTGTCATCTCTAATGAGGAAATTTTCTTTTTAACACTTTCCAACAAAGTTGAAAAGTGTTTATGCATTCAGTTTGTCTGGCCACGCTCTAACTCCCGTAAATATACTCGGATTTTCATGAAATTGATAAAGGTCATTTAGGGTCACCAAAGCATGCTTGGTATTGTATATGAAGTATGTAGGATTAATCGTTCATTTACAGGGGCACTCAAAATTATTCCATTACATTATGGTATATGGTGAAAAATCGTTTGCAGAGTATTTTAATGATATTATGCTATTTCAAATGTATTGAAACTGATATAAATCACTGAATTTCACTACGATCACTTTAGAACAGGACATTCATAGCATTTGTTATTCATTTACAGGGACACACAAAAGAAATCGGTTACAGTACAGTACTGTCTTTGAGTAACAATTGCTGGAGTGCAGGGTTTAAAATTCGGTATGCGCTTTTAAATTTAATTAATTTTTTGCATCTTACCCGTTATATATAAATTCTATGCCTCAAATACAGGGCTGCACAAAAGTATTCACGTACCGTTCTCCTTATTAGAGGAAATTGCTGAAGGTAAATTGTCAACTGAAGTATATGTAGCTCAAGTGAACTAAATTTTGGCTTGAGCTAATAGCTTCAAATCTATAAATCATACACAGGGCTGCTGAAAAAATTCGTATAATTTTCCGATTGTGGATGGGAACAGCTGAAATTAGGTTTTGAAATGTATTATGCGTTTCCATATGGTTGAATTACACGTAATATTTTAATTTTTTAAACAGTGCAGTTTTGTTACATTATTCTGAATGTGTTGGAAAGTGTTTCATAATCTATGCTTGACGCATAATTTTTTCTTACTTGTTATTATTATTATTGATATGAGGTGGAACCCGTCGAATTTCGACAAAAGAAAATGTTTAACCCTTAAATGCGCGATTTTTTTTTTTTTTTTTTTTTGAAAAAATTATATGTGATTCTCTGAAAGGTTTATTACACATGAAAAATAATGAAAAAAAATCAGAGATACATTTTTCATATAATACGTCGATCTTTTCTTCTGTTGCACATCTCCAATATAAGTAAAAACTACTGTCCTGAGGCTGTTTTACGCTAAAATATTGCAAATTAGTAAATATTTTAATAAGTATGTCTTCAAATACCTTATTTTATAGAATTATTTATTTTATAAAACTTAAACCTTTAACCCTTTAATTCCCATGACAGAATACGTTCTAGAAATTATGTAGTCCAGAGAATCTGACTTTACACCAGAAACTTTCAATGGTTAATTTTGCTTTATTTAAATACGGAATGTCTGTTATTAATTAAAGCAAATATTGCTATTTTAATTTTCTGGTGTGAGTTCGGTATGTACGAATAAAACAATTTATTAAATTCAAAACACCGTTTTTTGCATAATATGCCAAGCTGCGCACTAGAGGGTTAAGAAAGAACTGTTTCATTAATTTATAATAAACCTACAAAAATAGTTACAATAAAAAGTGCATCTTACATTGGTTAGTCTAACTCTCAAACAAATATTATTTTAACCTAAAGCCCACTACTCCAAGGGCGGATCTGGAGAGTCCTCAAGGGGGGGGGGGGGGCGATTTTAGAAATCTGGAAACTCCAATCTGACGCGCCGGTCGGGGCTAATTTTTTCACTGCGGATCGTGTTACTTCTACTTTTTGCTGTGGGTCGGGTTTGGGTCCGGTTGACTTCTATTTTTTGCTGCTGGTTGGATTAACTTATACTTTTTTGCTGTGGGTCGCGTTTGGGTCTGGTTGATTTCTATTTTTTGCTGTGGGTCGGGTTAACTTCTACTTTTTTGCTATGGGCCGGGTTAACTTCTACTTTTTCGATGCGGGTCGGGTTTGGGCCCGGTTGACTTCTACTTTTCTGCTACAGGTCGGGTTGACTTTTACTTTTTAGATGCGCCTAGCGCTTTGGGTTTGGGGCAGATTGATATACATTATATCCGGTTTGGGTCAGTTTTGGATTGGGTTTTCACTACTGCGACTTGCGAGAAGGGTTCGGGTTGACCCGTTTTTTTTTAAAGAAAGTCTAAGTATTTTTGAAGATAAAAACTATATGCAGTAAAATCTCCATAACAGACACGTCCAAATAATTATTTAGGAATACTTTTTAATCTCCAGAATTATGTAAAAAATACTAATTTGGTATAAGACTGCTTGCCTCTTTATATCTAAGGTGAGTTGTAATTATTAAAGAATGCTTTGAAACTTATTAAAAAACATGCCGGGTTTCCTTAAATGGATTTTAAAATTTAGTACTTTTCGAATTGTGACAGCTATTTAATTGCAGGAGGGTTATGTAAGATGTCATGAGATTTTTTACTGTGATTCTTGATTTTACTGTATAATAGCAGCGATAGATGGCGCTGTAAACAATGGTCGTTAAACCTACCACCTCCGAGAACCGATTTTTGGCCCCACCAGTGGCCGAGAGGTTCTGCTCTCGAAGCTGGTAGACGGGAAGTGCTGGGTTCGAACCCAATCGCGCCCGTCGGCCTAATCGTTCGGAGTTTTCGTGGTTTTCTTCGAACCTTGGATTTCCAAGCGTTAATACGGGTTAGGTTCCCTTAGAAAGACCCTCACGAAGGGCACTCCCCCCCCCCTAGGGCCTATATCCCTCGTGTTGATAATTGGCCGTCATAAACACAACCACAACCGAGAACCGATTTAGCGCCTCTTGCTTCCAGCACCATCTTCGTTGCTATTTTAAACTAAAATCAAGAATCGCAGTTAAAAAAATTATCAGGGGTAGAGTAAAAAAGAAAAAAAAATTCTGAAATTCAAAGGAAATTTTCTGAAAGGTTACAGCAGATGGGAGGATTCCCTTCTGGCACTAATTATTTTTGTTGCAGGTCGGGTCAGCTGTTTTGGATTCGGATCGATTTCAGGCTGAGTGTAGATTCCTGCAAGCTGGGTTTGGGTTAACTTGTTTTTTTTTTTAATTAGTTCAGTATATTATTTCAAGTTAAAAATTATACCTATAATAATAAACGTATGTAAGTGTGCTGTTTTCTAAAGAGACCACTGCATTTTTCCCACGACTCTTTGATGAAATTCGCTCGTCTTCGGTCCTTTGATGAAATTTGCATTTCTTCTGTAACCCTTTGACGAAATTAGTGTAATTTTGCAGACCTTTGGTAAAATTCACGTTTTTTTCCATGAACCTTCTACAAAATTCGCGTTTTTCAGCGATCCTTTGACTAAATTTACGCTTTTAAAGCGATTCTTTGACTAAATTAGTTTTTTTCCCACGATTCTAGGAAGGAATTCGTGTTTTCTCCACGATCCTTTGACGAAATTCGCGGGGGTTCTTTTCGCGGCTATTTAACAAAATTTGCGTTTTCTCCGCGATCCTTTAACGAAATTCCAGTTCTTATCCGCTGCCTTTTGAAGAAATACGCGTTTTCTGTGATCATTTGAAGAATTACGCATGTTTTCCGTGGTTCCCTGAGCAAATTCGCGTTTCTTCTGTGATCATTCGGCGAAATTGAAGTTATTTTCTGCGAACGATTGACGAAATAGATTTTTTATGGAGACCATTTATCAAAATTTGCAATTATTTGTATGTCCGAATTTTCGGATAGGTGAATTTTCTAAATTTTTGGAACCGAATGCCTTAACCCTGGAGCTGCATATTATTATTATTATTATTATTATTTTAATTATTAAAATAGGTTAAAAAAAACTCGCATATTTTTATAACACATTTCAAATCTGCATACATTTTAGAGTAAAATATGTCCCAAAATCTTTGTGAAACAGGTTTTTTCTAATAGGATTAGATCATAAAAAAAAGATTTGCTGCGGAAATTGCGGGTTGCGCAAATTTGGCCACTTTTACGTTGGCCGTGGAAATCGCGGGTTGCGCAGCGAGAGGGTTAAATTTTCGGAAAATTTGGAACATAATCACCCCTATTCCCGACATCTATAACCCTCCTGCAAGTTTTTTTTTTAATATCTGTCACCATTTGCAATTTATTGAATTTTAAAATCAGTCAGTCCATTTTAGGACACCCGCTATATTTAGTATAGTTATGGGATGATGGCTGAAATTAAGCATTTAAAAACAAGTTGGAAATTACTCGTCAAACGTGGCAAATGAGGTGCGTTCGTACTATAACTAGTTTTATAATTATTTTTTGCACCCCATATTGTACTGAATGTATAATTTTTTGCACTTCATAAAGCGCATAGTCTGATACATCATTAAAATGCACTTCCAATATTTTTTTCCCATTCCCCGTAATGTAACGGAACACTTTTGACTGTCCCTGTAATTAAACTATACATCCGATTTTCCTAAAATTTGAAATAGCTCAACAAAATTTTGCAACAATTATATCTTTAAAATTTCAGATCATTCGGAAGGCTCTCATATCATTAAAATGCACTTGCAATAATTTTTCCCATTGGCCGTAATGTAAAGAAAAACTTTTGACTGTCCCTGTAATTAAACTATACATCCGATTTTTCTAAAATTTGAAAGGGCTCGACAAAATTTTGCAACAGTTATATCTTTAAAATTTCAGATCATTCGGAAGGCTCTCATATCATTAAAATGCACTTGCAATAATTTTTCCCATTGGCCGCAATGTAAGGAAAAACTTTTGACTGTCCCTGTAATTAAACTATACATCCGATTTTCCTAAAATTTGAAAGGGCTCGACAAAATTTTGCAACAGTTATATCTTTAAAATTTCAGATCATTCGGAAGGCTGTAATATCATTACAATGCACTTGCAATAATTTTTCCCATTGGCCGTAATGTAAAGAAAAACTTTTGACTGTCCCTGTAATTAAACTATACATCCGATTTTCATAAAATTTGAAATGGCTCGACAAAATTTTGCAACAATCATATATTTGAAATTTCAGACCATTCGGTTGGATAGTTTTTGCTCTGTTACATGCGGACAGACGGACGGACTGAACGACGACTATAGGTGCTACGTATTTATATAATTACGAACGCACCTAAAAAAAGTTAAGCTGGCTTCGATAGTCAGTTAGAGGTTTACCTGGGCTGAAGTTATCAGGCCAAGCCTAGCTCCAACCCACATAAAAAAATAAAACTATTGGCCCGCCCGGTATAAAAGCTAAAAAATCAACTCCAGCCCTTAAAAAAAAAACGGACTAAAAAACGAAAATACTACTGGCAATCTAGACGCCAGTACTAGTTCGGTTTTTTTTACGGGAAGTTTTACCCATAAATTACAGAAAATTTTCCGTTTTTAGGGTTCCGTACTTAAAAAGTAAAAACGGAACCATTATAAGATCACTTCTGTGTCTGTCCGTCTGTCTGTCTGTCTGTCACAGCCATTTTAATCGTAAACTATGGAACGTGGAAAGTTCAAATTCGGGGAAGTAATAAAGACCATTGACCCACATATTTTCAGATTAATAAACATTCATAAATATATTTAGTAAAAAAGTAGAGGGGCTAATTATGCTACTTGAAAAATAAAATCTTTTCTTTGTATATCATATGGGGTATCTTGTGAAAGCTTTTGTAACGCTGAACTCAAAAATACATTCCTTTTAATTTTAGGTATTATATTTTCAAAGATATTGTTGAAAATGTAGCGCAAAAATATGTCCCCCCCCCCATCTAATTCCGAATCTACTGAAACTAAAATTATGAAAAAATTAGAGGTAGTAGACGTTAATATAAACCTTGCCGGAAAATTATAGCGATTACCCTAGGTCACATAGTTTTTGAGTAATTAGCATTTTTCTGTTATACACAAATTTCGATTTACGGGCATTCAGAAAAATTGTTGAGCATCGCTGAATATACATATCGTTGCAGCAGAATAAAAGCATTGTTGATAATGATTTTCGAAAAAAATCATCGGTAATTAGCTGAGATATTAACGCTTAAAAATACAGTCAGTTTGGACATACACAAGGACAGGGCGGCGTACTCTATGCATAGTTTACGACTTTTAATGATATATATGTGTAATGTAATGTCCAGTAACAGTATAAAAGCAATAAACGTCAAATTGTTAAAAACATACTAATTTAAGGGGTCTCGGGACTCTAAAAAGTGGAAAAAATGAAAAAAAGACCATTTTCAACATTTAATGTCTTAAAATGTATATGATTTTAAAAGACAATTTTAATTGGGATGAAAGATATAAGTATGTTCTTTCGTTTCATGTATTTAAAAAATTGCAAGATACAGAATTAGTATTTATTGGGGGCTCGAAACTGTTAGACATTTGTCGAACAAAAAATTGGCATTACAGTTTACGCGCAGGATTACAAAATAAATATTGCAACTAGAATGAAAATTTTGGTGCTTACTTATACTTCAGATTGTAATAATTTCCCTGAACTTAAATAAATTTGTATTTAAAGCATTTTTGTATTTTTAATGCAATGCTGCATTTAGCTAGTACAAAATTTTGAAAATTTCAACAGTAAAATCACCTAAAAAAATATTTTTTTGAACAATAAAAAGGAAATTTTAGGTTCAGTTTAAACAGAATAACATGGAATATATGTTTTGAAAATTTCATGAAAAAATATTCAGAAGTTTTTGGGGTATCCTGCGCGTTATACCCAAAAACGCCATTTAGAAAATAATGACTTTAAAGTTTCGGAAACGCCGCTTCAGCTATTGAGAGGGTATAATTCTAAAAGCCAAAACTTCTGTTCTAATGGGAATTTCAAGGAAACAATTATATCAAAATATTCAGAAAAGATAGGAGTTTAACATCTAAAAAACAAAAAAATCTAAAATCTAAACATCTAAAAACAAAATTAAAATTTCTTAAATTTTGAAGCTTTAAGAGTCCTGCGACCACTTAATCCTTTCCGGCACGGAGTAATTCTATTTATAAACTTATGAAATAATGAACTGACACCAGAATTTATAAACAATTTATTAGAAAATGCGAGCTTGCTTATTTTCACGTACATGATAAAAGGAAAATTTTAATTAAATATTCTTGGTGCCGTTTGTCTGTTTTAGAATTAAAATTAGGTGTCCGTTTTTTAAGGGCATCGCCCTCGAAAGATTTAATTAGAATGAATCGCATAAATACTGTGGGATTCGCGATAGTTTGCATTGATTGTATCTCTCAATACGCCTCGAGTGACTTTAAAAGTTAATTAAACACCTATCTGGAAAAACGCGGCACTGACCAAGGCGGCGTTACAACTTTGAGACCTCAATTCGAAGCGCGCTTAGCACACTGCCAAATTTAAACTTTGAACAAAGGTTTTGTTTTAGATACACTGTAGAAATAAAGGTTATTACTTCGCTGAATTTAGTTTCATGAAATGCCAAATAAAGTTTAACTATGCACTGCCTTTATTGTCAGTACTGAATTAAGTTCATCATAAACAGATTAGGATAATATTAAAAAAAGTGTTATACGAATGGCTATATTTGATATTATTTAGGTTCCATATCTCTTTGAACTTTCACGGTATACCCGATTACACTTTTCTAATATATACAGTTATACCCAAACCTACGTTATATAGTTTTTTAAAAAGTCTTAGTATTCTTTTAGCATTTTTTTTTTTTTATAATACAATTACAAATTCCTATATTTATTCTACGGAACTCTGTGCGCGAGTAATGCTCGCACTTGACCGTTTATACGGATTAAAAACGGAAATTTTTCTGTAATTTATTGGTAAAAATTCCCGTAAAATATCGAAAATAGTACTGGCGTCTAGATTGCCAGTAGTATTTCCGTTTTTTAGTCCTTTTTTTTTTTTTTTTTTTTTTTTTTTTTTACAGTGATGCCTGCATTTTGCAATTAAAATTATTCATAAAGTACATTTGCTTATGCTCATATTTTATTTTCAGATTATGTTCGAAATTCATGAATACAGATAAACAACAATATTAATGACTGTAACGATGACTATTTAGGCAATTATGTACGTAAACACCACTTAAAAATATGACTTAGACAATTACATTCAAATAAAAATCCAGTAAGATAATCAGTTTAGAATGAAAGAAACGGTTGATAAAAGAAAATCATAATTTTAAAGATCTACAAAGTAAAAAAGTAAATTTTAAAAAATGCATCTCTGTAACTTATAAATCAAATTAAATTTCTAAAGATTTCGTTAAACAAATGTACAAAACAAATATAATTTTTACGAATGACAAATAAGTAAGATTGCAGACCAACTTGGGCTCGGGAGGAAGAATTTAGAGGAGTGCACGTGTCGTGGTCGGGCCAATAATTCTTATCATACGGGCTGACACGGACCGAATGTTTAGCTTTTATTCCGGGCCGAGCCCCGACCTGGAAATTTTGGCCAGTGCAGACCTCTAGGAAAAATGAAATCCAGGCCAGGCTCGATCTGGAGGAAAAAGAAGGCTGGCCCGACCCGAATCTGCAGAAAAAATTAAGATCAGGGCACGACCCGGTTCTAAAAGAGAAAAGACCTGACCCAGCCCGAGTCTCGTGGATTTAAACTGGCGCAACCGGGTCGGGTCGAACCAACTTGGGCTCGGGAGGAAGAATTTAGAGGAGTGCACGGGTCGTGGTTGGGCCAATAATGCTTATCATACGGGTTGACGCTTACCGAATGTTTAGCTTTTATTCCGTACCGAGCCCCGACCTGGAAATTTTGGCCAGTGCAGACCTCTAGGAAAAGTGAAATCCAGGCCAGGCTCGATCTGGAGGAAAAAGAAGTCTGGCCCGACCCGAATCTGAAGAAAAAATTAAGATCATGGCACGACCCGACTCTAAAAGAGAAAAGACCTGACCCAGCTGAGTCTCGTGGATTTAAAGTGGCGCGACCCGGGTCGGGTCGCGCCGGGCTCGAGTTCCGCCCCAAGTCATTTCCCGTGAGATGCATAATGTCGTTTTACAAACCCTTTATTTGCCCAAGGGGGGGGGGGGCGATCGCCCCTTCGCCCCCCCTTAGATCCGCCATTGCACTACTCTTCTGTAGAGGGACTCTAAATTTTTGTAAAAATTTGCGTTTTGTCAATGCGTGATTTCAATTGCGTTATTTTCAAAAGTGAAGCATTTCCACCTGTGAAGAATTTTAAAAACGCTGGAGTGAAAATGATGCGATTTTACAAAACTTATTTCAGTTTTAAGACTTAAAATACACGCTTTTATTTTATATAAATGACGTCATATGCATCCGCTAAAGAATTCCATATTTATTATCCAGTTTTATACAACATTTATAGAAAAGTATGCATAGGACGTCACTATCGCAGAATAATATACAAACCCAGCAAAAAGCGGTCTTATAAACTGGACAAAAAATATCAGCTACCTAATGATTCGTATGCCTTCAGTTGTTCGTAACATTAATATGCATACTTAAAATTAAATATAGTTTATAATAATAGCTTGATGTTTTATAAGAAATCATTCATTTATAATTTTTTAAAATAGCTCGCATTTTAATTACATTTTTTTTTCAGTTTTTACGAAAAAATGGCAAAAAAAAATATATATATATATAGTAATCTATTATTTTCCATCTATTTACCCCTTATTTTATACAGAAATGGAGTACTTCAGTTGCCACGGTTAAAGGAATTGCATAAAATCAACAACAAATTAATATCTCAAAAATGAATTGAGATGCAGTTTTCAAACAAATTGCAGCTAAAAATACTTTTTTTTTTCTATACGAAGGAGCAAAATTTTAAAATGCCCGATGCTTAGAAGATTAAAAAAATTCAGTAGCGATGATCAGTATTTAACCGTACAATGATCATTTGCTTCTTTTAACAGCTGGCTTATGTAACGTAATGTTGTGTAACGTTTTTTAGGGTCCATACTTAAATTGTTTCCCCAAAAGAAATAGCATATCAGGGGCAAATAAATAAAGTACGAAAGTACTTAGACAACTTCACATATCCAAAAAAAATCCTTTCAAAATATCAAAATGCAAACGAGAAATTTGTAAAGAACGTGGCATTAGCTTGGGAGTGCTTTCGTGTTTCTACCGCTACTCTAGTTAATCTTTTTTGCAAATTTTGCGCATATATGCGTTCATTTCAAGAATGTGTTTTATAAATTTAATTACATGAATTCTTTTATTATTATTCACATTACTAACAAGGTGTAAAACCAACAGAGTGAAAAACGCTCTGTTGGTTTTACGCCTTGTTAACAATGTGAATAAAAAAATTCGTGTACTTAAATTTAGATTTTTCGGGCGTCAGCGCTGCCATTGAAATACTCAAGGCTGGACACGAGTGTGACGTCATCACTAATCGACCGACTTCTCACTAGTGTTTGATCCGACACCGGAAAATTTTGAATAACAATTTTATTTTATTTTATTTGTGGAGTATCTATCATCTTATAAAACAATAATAACTATTTAAACTTAGTGGTGAGAATTTGGAATCCCACAATAAAACATCAGCCAGATGCGGCAACACTGTGGCATACCTTATCTGGCTGAATTTTTATTTAGGGATTCCGAATTCTCAGCAGTAAGTTTAAATTTTATTAAGTTTATTATTGTTTTGTAAGACGATAGGTATTCCACAAATAAAATAAAATAACAGTGCTATTCAAATTTTTTCCGGTGTGAATTCCAACACTAGTGAGAAGTGGGTCGATTAGTGATGACGTTACTCTCGTGTCCGCAGGCCATGAGTTTTTCGATGGCAGCGGCGAAAGCCATCGTTTAATTTTTTTTTTTCAGAAATTTC
Organism: Maratus speciosus; assembly: GCA_963932465.1. Classification (NCBI taxonomy): domain Eukaryota; kingdom Metazoa; phylum Arthropoda; class Arachnida; order Araneae; family Salticidae; genus Maratus; species Maratus speciosus. Next base: position 216,424,151 of record OZ010799.1, on the reverse strand, counting down.
CCAAATCATACCAGAAATTCTAAATAATAATTTTTGCTTTATTCAACAACGCATTTTCCGTGATTGCAGGGGCAAGCTACTTGCTTTCGTAAAACGTTGAAATAATTGAGTGACACCAGTATTTACAAAAAACATATTTCTAAACAAGTAAAAGTATATTTTCGCGTACTTAATAAAAGTGAAATTTTAATTAAAAAAAATTCGGGTGGCAATGTGCCAATTAGGAAATATATTTTATGTAATGCCATAGCGTCATCACCGCTCTTCAACGGGTTAAAGTAAAAAAAAAAAAATTGAATTTCCGTTTCGGATTCCCAATGTCTGCATTAAAAAAAAACTCCTGAAAATCACGCACAGATGATCGAAAGATGCACATGGATTAATAAATGGAATTAAATAATTACCATTTATAAACAGTTTATTGATAATTGTTGATAATTGTTTAAATGACTTGAAAAACAAAGCACAAAAGGTTTATGATATGCGTTATAATATTTTTATACAGGTGTGGGGAAAAAAATCAAATCTGAACTATCCTATGAAACTTTATCACCAAACCGAAACACACAAATGCGAGAGGTACTGATCGACTGTAAAGCTTGTCTACTTACTGGATATTAATGTATTTCTTTAAAATAGACGTCATCTGCATATTAAAAATTGCACCAACCTGGGTTGCCTTCTTTTTTATTCAAAAATTCTGAATTCATACTTGAAGTCCCAAATAATAAATTTTGTTTTATTTATTGGCACCTATTTCGTAATTACATAAATTAAAATATTTCTTTTAGAATTTCTTAATAAAAGAAGGAGGTCAAACCGGCAACCCTGCACTTTTAGCTAAACATTGTATTTAGATAGATATATGGAAATATTTTCAAAATAAAACGAGTTGAAAATGTTTTACAATAAACTTAATACGTTTTTAAAAACATCCGAAATACTCGATTGTTCATTTGTTACTTTCTTAAAGCAACGACATTATCAACTAATACCTGTGTACAAAACTTCATTTAAAAACAGCAAACACTTCATTTAAGAAAATCACATAAAGCAACAATTTAAAACATTCTTTCAATTTTAAATATTGCCAAATACTTTTTATTTCTTCTGTTACATTAGAAGAAGATATTAGAATCGTGTAATCAACCAATTTTCGGCCGAAAACGAAAACAAAAATATCCGAAAAATATAAATAATTAATACATACATAAACACACATAATTGTTAATTAATTATACGTGCTTAATAAATATACATTATTATTATTTATTAACTAGCAAAACCCGCAGCTTTGCTCACGTAATAGTTGAAATATGCCAAGTGATGTCTGTCTTTTATTAGAAGAAATTATACTTTTATGAATAATTAAAAAATTACTAATTAAGCCACAGTTTGACTAACATCATTATTACACTGCATTAAACAGAAATGAGACTTAAATTAATAAGAACTAAAAATAATTCTAAATAAATTATAATTTAGAAAGTACTTTGAAGCTTTTACGCTATTCATATACTCATTTCTGCGGTCATTTGAAGTTATGAATTTTTTAGAAACCGTTCTTAGTAGGCATTCTCATCTTAAAATTAACCACCATGTCAAATTCCAAGCTTATTCTCTAACGGTCTAACACCTCTCTGTTGGTAATGGCACTAACATAAAATACCTATGTTGTAACGGAGACTGTCACCATTGATTTCCCAACATTAATTTTGAAATCGGTTTGGTATTATCTAATATTTCATAGAAACGTAATTTATAAAGTTTTTAAAGGCTTGTTTAAAACGTTTGTTATTCCTACCAACCCCAGGTAATAGTGGCACATGCATAAAATATAGCCTGTGTAGTATCACACACTGTCACCATCGATTCGCAAACATTACTTTTGGAATCGGTTTTTTATTTCCTGAGATTGCATACAAATCGTAATTTAGGACTTTTTGGAGTGTTTTTGGTTCCTTCCCTTCGCTTCACCGCTTTTAAATTTCAAATTTGTTTTTGACAGTTCTTAGAGGGTATTTAAATTTTATAAGTAATTACCATACCATATTTAAAGTTTCTAGCCTCTTCAGTATCCAAAAAATCGTAATTTAGAACATTTTTTGCTCCTGAAACCCTCCGGTGGTAGTATCACCGACATAAAATACAGCTTATGTTTGAGCAGGTTCTATCACCACTAATTTGTAACCATTATTTTTTAAATCGGCTTGGTATTTCATAAGATTGCATAAAAATTGTAATTTAGAACTTTTTTAAAAATCTTTTCGCTCACTTCACTCTTTTAAAATTGGAATTTTCTTTCGACGGTTCGTAGAAAACATTTGCATCTTTTAAGTAATTACCATACCATATTCCAAAACCTTAAACCCCTTAGTTTTACAGAAAACGCGATTTAGTACTTTTCTTGCTCCTGCAATCCCCAGGTGGTAATGACAACAACATAAAATATAGTCTATGTTCCAGCAGAGACTGTCACCATCAATCTGCAACCATTTCTTTTGAAATCGGGTTGCCATTTCCTCAGATTGCGTAGAAATTGCAATTTAGAAGGTTTTTAGAACACTTTTCGCGCATTTGCACCCTTTTTATATTTCGAATTTTTTAGAAACTATTCTTAGAGAGTATTTACATCTTGTAAGTAATTACCATGCCAAATTTCTAAGTTGCTAGCCCTTGCAGTAACACAAAAATCACAATTTAAAACGTTTTTTGCTCCTGCAACCTGCAAGTGGTAGTGACACCGAGTCACCGACAAGAAATAGAGCCTATGTTGGAGCAAGGGCTATCATCATCAATTTCCAACCATTCACTTTAGAAATCAGTTTGATTCTGCCTCAGATTGCGTAGAAATCGCTATTTAGAACGTTTTTTAGAAGGCTTTTTGCGCATTATCACCCCTGTTAAATTTTAAGATTCTTTTAATTTTAATTAATCTTTAATTAATTTTAATTAATCTTTAATTAATTTTAATTAATCTTTAATTAATTTTAATTAATCTTTTAATTTTAATTAAAAGAATCATTTTTAGGAACTGAAGATAAACGCTTAAAATCACTTCAGTGTTATGTAGAATCGAATGGACTACTTAAAGTGAAGACTCGTATTCTGATGAGAGTAGATAAAAGAAATTTCCGTTTTCCGATACTGTTATCCAGCAGCCATCCAGTTGTGGAAATACTTATTCAGACAAGACATCATAGTTTAAATCATGCTGGTACCCAGCTATTGATGAGTAATTTAAGAGAAGATTTTTGGATTTTGAAATGCAGGAAGACTGTTAGAAAGGTAGTTAAAAACTGTGTACGTTGTAAAAGATTTAATTCAAGACCTAAACCGATTATAGAAGCACCACTTCCGGAAGATCGTATAAAAGAAGCTGCAGTATTCGAAATTGTACGAACTGACTAAGCCGGTCCTTTACTTCTTCGAGGAGGTCAGAAAGCTTGGATAGTTATTTTCATAAGCGCTGTCTACAGAGACATTTGAGATAGCCACATCTTTATCGACTGACAACTTTTTGCAAGCTTTTAGAAGATTTATAGCACGAAGCGGTAGACCTGCAATAGTATATAGTGACAATAGGAAAAATTTTACGGGTGCTGAAAATTTGCTTAAGAAAATCGATTGGGATGTCGTTTCTCAGTATAACGAAGCTAAGAAGATCACTTGGAAATTGAATCCTCCATCTGCACCGTGGTGGGGTGGATGGTGGGAACGTTTAATAGGCATAATCAAAGGGATCCTTCGAAAAGTTTTAGGACGAAGCTCTTTGAACTTAGAAGAAATGCAAACTGTTATTTGCGATACTGAAAGTATTGTTAATCAGCGGCCTTTGACCTATGTTTCAGAGGAAATTGATGATTTAATACCACTTACTCCTTCTATGTTTTTACAAGACATTAGAGAATCAGGTGTTCCTGATCTTGACATTTTGGGTTCATCGTCTATTAGTAAGAGACATGCCTATAGGCAGCGACTAAAACAAGATTTGAGAAAAAGATTTCGCACTGAATATTTGGGATATTTAAGACAATCCTCGAAATTTGACAAAAATCAGAGACTTGTTCAGATTGGTGATGTTGTTCTAGCGTCTAGTGAGAATGTTAAGAAACTTGAATGGCCGCTTGGCAAAGTTATTAAGAACTTTATCCTTCTAAGGATGGAAATGTACCATTAGTAAAGGTAAAAATAAAAGGTGGCGAATTTTTACGTCCTGTCCTCAGATTGATACCTCTAGAAGTAACATGAAAGAGGTACTGAACTGCATTCTATAGCTCAAAACTCAATATCTTCCGAACAACTATTCTACCGAATGGGAAAGAGCGTCCTTTAGATCCTACTTCTGCTAAACCGATGATAAAGCTAACTGGTAAAAACTATTCTTCAGACTCTGTGACGAGTAAGCCGATGATCCAACATTCTGTTAAAGACTGCGTTTTAGATACTGAATCTACTGAACTTATTTTCCAAAAGGGTGTTGGTGACAGTACCTGAAAAACGATCCAGATATGGTCGTGTAAATAAACCCAAAGTAAAGTTTGAGTTTATATGAATTCGAAACTCAAAGGTGAGAGTGTGTTGTGTTTTATCGCTGCTCCCATGGTCTTAATTATAATCGTTCTTATTTTGCGCTTCGCACAGACGATATTTTTTTGTTGACAAATGAATGTTTTTTTAGAACTTTATGAAATGAACTGTAGCTACGAAATATTAGGATGCAAGATTTATTGGAACGAAAGTATGTTCGCGAAAAGTTGAGTGTTTTGTATTTGTGATGTTAAAATATATTTTGTTATGTCTACAGTTTTGTCTCTGCAATTACTCCTTACACAGAATGAACTTTTATTCCGAAGACACTTAAATGAGCCTTTTTATCTCCCGATAAGAGGAACTTAGGTAAGCCTAATCCATTTGTATGATTAAATATATTTTTAACTGTGAAATGAATATCGATAATTCAATATCAATATAATAATATTGAACACTAGCGAACTTGCCCGGCCTTGCCCGGGTACGTCAAAAAACAGCAGGAATTATGAAAAAGCTCTGAAAATCATAATAAGATATCGCGAAAAAATTTTAAATCGCTTCTCAAATTTTGAAAAGAGAGAAAAAAATTATATATTGTGTTCAAGATTGCAAGTTGATTCCTTTAACTAATGTGGAAAAATAGTAGCAAATCGCTAAAATACACTAAAAATCACATACAAAATTCCCGAAAAATTCGAAAATAGCTATACGAAATCCGAATAAACTTTATTGAAATGAGGGCAGAATGTACTTTAGGTCAAAAATGGAATGTCAAAAAATTGAAGCAGATCACGAAGAAACGTAAAAATCGCATTAAAAATCCCAAAAAGTTCAAAAATCACGAAAGTCAAAATTTACTATAATTGGATAAAAGTTTCAAATCTAATTCCTTTAACCTGTAAGCTCTCTTAAAATTTATGTTTTGGAAATCCTGCTAAGCATTAGATCATGTTACTTTTATTTGTAATTAATTTACTTGGACTCTCTTAAATATAATTAATATAATCCCTTAAGTTAATATTAGTTCTTGTTGCATTAAAATATCTCAATTTGTTAATTTTCTGTAAGCAAGTAAACCCTATTGTTTTACAATGGAAGTCTATGGGAATTTGGCGAAATATTGGAGATATCGCCAAGTTGGCGACAAACTTGGCGTTATTTGGCAACAGAATTGGATCCCCCCCTACGTTAACCCCCCTTATAGGTATAGAGATGCATTACATGCTGTTCAATAATCGCATAAAAAATTCGCTAAAAATTCAAAAATCGCTGTACGAATTCCGGATAAATTTTTTTGAAAAAAGAACAAAATTTACTATATTAGGTTAAAAGAAAGAAACCGTGCTCTTTTTCCTAATGTGGAAAAATCGAATTAATATAATCTCTTAAGTTAATATTAGTTTTTGTTGCATTAATATATCTCAATTTGTTGATTTTCTGTAAGCAGGTAATTCATATTGATTTACAATGGAAGTCTATGGGAATTTGGCGAAATATTAGAGATATCGCCAAGTTGGCGTCACTTTTGTCGACTCATTTTGGTCGCCAAATTTGGCGATATACCGCCAAGTGGGCGACAAACGTGGCGGCATTTGGCGACAGAACTGTGTCCCTCTACGGTAACCTCCTTATAGTAATGGAAATACATTAAATGCTGTTCAATAATTGCATAAAAATTTCGCTAAAAATTCAAAAATCGCTGCACGAATTCCGAATAAACTTTTTTGAAAAGAGAACAAAATGTACTATATTGGGTTAAAAGAAAGAAACCATATTCTTCTCACTTATATGGAAAAATCGCCTCGAAACTAAAAAAAGGGTTAAAAATCGCATAAAAATTAAATTAAAAAAAATTAATCAAAAAATCGAAAATCGGGCTTCGAGGTGCAAAACTTCATATATAGACGTACCTTTTCCCCAAATTTTGTAGCTCTACGTGCAGTGGTCTCTTCAGAACACCGTCGACACACTCACTCACTCACACACAAACTTCTTTCTTTATTATTATAGAAGATAGATAGATAGAAGATAGATAGATAGAAGATGAAACTTTATAAACGGGGAGTACAATCAATAGGCTGCAAAACCGAATTACGGAACTTTTGCCTTTGGTATTTTCATAAACTTATGGAAAGAAATACTTTTTTGTCTATAAACGAATTAAATGAACAGTTGTACAGCTATAAGCCGTACAGTACTTTGGCACATTGTGAAATAATTTACTTTCAGACAACTAAAAGAAATTTTACCATACTTTACTATGGAAACATGCCGGTTTGTTTTCCCAAATCATGTGATTTTTATAGCCTCGAACTCAGATCAGCGGATAATATCCATTGTTTTTAGCTTTAGTTTCTGATTCTCACTAACTCCCTGAATATTAATATTTTTTTTCTCTCTCATTTTAAATTAAAAATTAGGAAATGCGCGTGTATGATTACAACTTTTTAAACAGGATAATTAAATTTCGAAAGTGACGGAACAATTATTTCTGTTCTGTTTAATCTATATCCTTCTGTACTGTTATATCGGGAAGTTGAAAAAAAATAAAAAATAAATTCTTCACAATGGCGAATAAAGGGATGAATAGAGCTGTTCAACGTATACAAAGAGAGCTGAAAGAAATAATAAAAGAAGATTTCTCAAAAAGCGGCATTTCAGTTGAAACAACAGAGGACAATTTTATGAAGCTCAAAGGCAAAATTTTGAGAACATCGGGCACACCTTATGAAGGAGGCACTTATATATTAGAAATCAAAGTTCCGGATGGTTATCCCTTCAAACCTGTTAAAGTCGGCTTCCTCACAAAAATCTGGCACCCAAACATCAGTGTCACTAGTGAAATCTGCTTAAATATTTTGAACCAGGATTGGGTCGTTTGCATAACTTTGAGAACTGTTCTTCTATCCATACAAGCCTTGTTGTCCGCAGCTGAGCCCGATAGCGCATTAAATGCAGTTGCTGCCAAGCAGTTCAGGGAAAACTACGAAATATATCAGCGTACAGCAAAACACTGGTCCCAAGTGTACGCTGGAGCTCCAGGATCAAATTCAGAATTTGAAGAGAAGATAAGAAATCTTGTGGACAAGGGAATGAAAAAGAGAGAGCACTCGTCGCCTTATCTTCAAGTTTTTGGAACGTAGGGAAGGCCGTCACCAACTCCCTGTTCAGAAAGAAAAATTAAATCTCCAATGCAATTTTTATGCGTGAGAAGCAAGAAATAAACTTTTGTGTGTTAATACAGATTCAACTGTAAAAATTTTCAGATTTATAGAAGCTGTTTACCAATGTATGATTTTATTGTTTATCAATTGATTTTCGATTATATAAATTTTCTTATACCAGTTACATTTATTTGTTCTATTTTCTTCCAAACACTAACTAATCCTTCGTGGGAAGAGTTCCATATGCTGTGCTGGATGGCGCGATTGGCGGAGGAATCCAAAATAGCGCCAAAAAAGCCATTTTAGCATCTTATAAATTTTTTCAAGATGTCGAAAAACATGGTCTTTAAATATTTATAAACATATATCTATTTAATAATTATTACATATGTCACATGTTAAAAAAAATACGATGTTTATACAGTTTTATTTATATATATATATATTACATATAGAGATATACCTTATACATACACAATATATATAACTATAAATAAATATTATGTACTTATATATATTTTATATTTATTATATATGTCAAATTAAAACAAAAGTTTAAAATTTTTCCGTAAAAAATATGCTAAATGCGAAAAATTACACAAAAAATATGAATAAAGTACATTCCAGAGAAAAAGAAACCCCAAAGGCTGAAAATCACAACCACATCGATTCATTTAATGCCAAAAAAAACCTCGCCAAAAAAACCTAGCACAGGTCACAGAATATGGAATTCTTCCCTCTTTCGAAATCGGGTCCACAGAAAATATTAGCGTGAAACATGATCGATGCTAGATCGATGCGATCGGTGCGATCGCAGTTTACTCTCCTTCTTGGCGCAATTTTCAAAAATCGCCAAATTGGCGCATTTTCGCGTACTAACTCCCGGAGCGCTGCAACATCCGGGAGAGAGTACGCAAAATTAATATTTGTTTTCTCTTCTCGTATCTCGTATGTTTTGAAACAAGTACCTATCTAGACAAATGCTTAAAATGTGAAAATAGATATTCGATCAGTCATTTTTCTCTTATTTTAACCTGTATTTTTGAGTAAAAATAATACATAAAATTTCAAATTTTTTCGAAATACATTTAAAAAAAATACATTTCATATTTTTTAAAATACATTTTATAAAATATACCTAAAAACAAAACTTTCACTTACCCAAATTATTAAAAAAGAGCGTTTGTTAACAGTAATGGGAGCAAAACAATGTTTTTTTTTTAATCAGAGGGGCCCTTTTTTTTTTAATCAGGGGGGCGGTAGCCCCGTTGACCGCCCCCCGTAGCCGGGGCCCCCGTAGCCGGCCCCGTAGCCCCCGTACCAGCCCCCCGTAGCCGGGGGGCGGTACCCCCCGTTTTTTTATTCATAATTTTACCTTGTGCTCTAGGATGTCATTCAAAAGCATCACTCAATCTGTCACTTTTAGTCATTCATAGCTTGGAACAATCAACCTTTCTTTCGTACATAATTCAATCAATGCTCAAAAATACAGGTAAAAATAAAAGAAAAATAACTGATCGAATATTTATCCTCACCTATCAAGCATTTATCCAGATAAGTACTTGTTTCAAAATATACAAGATTGAGAAAACAAATAATAAAAACACGCGACTGCGACACAAAGTGACAACTCTTCAATGGAAAATCCACTGCAGCAATATCAACGTTTTTCTAAACAAATTCAAAATGTTCCTTGATTCTCTTCTTTGTCCAATAAGAAAGCCTTTTACAAAAAAAATAAGCTTCCAATTCGGTCCAATTAGAAAGCAGCTTAGAAAACAAGGAGTTTAACCATCAACTCTCTCCGGAGAAATCTTAGGGTTGCTATATTTTGTGACGTGTCCGAGGAGCAGCCCGATTACCACATTGGCGCAGTTATCGAAGGAGATTGGCGAAGGAGAGTATATTGCGAATTACCCAAAATACTGGTACTTGTTAGTTATCCCGTCGACCAATTTCGCCAAATTATATAAATTGCCAAACCACTCGCCACATTATACAAATTGATATAATTTTTATTTAAAATAACGAAAAAAACAATTAAATTAGTATAACATTAATAAAAATACAAATAAAACGTCGAAACAAAAATCACTTGATGAGGTAAATACGTGTAAGTCAAGTGAATGTGACATTTGCGATCAACCATTATTGGTATTTAATCTTACAATTTGGCGACAGTAATTTTATCGACGGGATAACCAACAAGTGCCGAAATATTATTTAAAGTTGATGTGTATACCATTAATGTGTTGTCAGACTTTGTTGCCCCAGATCGTATTGGTTGAAATACGCCAATTGGCAGTGGATTCGACTATGGAAGATCATCTCTAACACCTATAATCTTATGCAAAATTAGTCTACCATTTCGGTACTAAGTTATCCCGTCGACCAAAAATCTATCGCCAAAATGTAAGATTAAATGCCAATAATGGTTGATCGTAAATGTCACATTCGCTTGACTTAGCAAGTTACAAGTGTTTACGCCATCAAGTGATTTTTATCTCGACGTTTTATTTGTATTTTTGGTACAGATGTCATATTCGCCCCATATTGGCGCGATTTTTTTCGGTTGCCAATTTGGCGAAAACATCAATAGCATAAACAACATAATCCGGGTTACCACATCAAGCAAAATAACGACACTTTGACGCAAGTTAAGTACCTGTTGCCTATATGATATTGGCGACAGAAAAAAATCGCGCCAATATGGGGCGAATATGACATCTGTTCCGTATTTTTATTAATGTTACACTAATATGCTAATTTATCTGTTCTTTCGCAATTTAAAATAAAAATTATGTCAATTTGTATAATTTGGCGAGTGGTATGGCGATTTATATAATTTGACGAAATTGGTCGACGGGATAACTAAGTAGTACCAAAATTTCTACTAATTTTCTTTTAGTCAGGCGCAAGTGTTACTAACAGCAAATTATTTTCGTATTCAAGATGGCACATGTCATCCCTGGACGCATTCACTTTAAATTCGATAAAAGTTATTCATTACAATAACATTGCATCCAATAAAGTATTTATATTAGAACTTAAGGGTGCAGATGTCACAGACACACCATGGTACATTTCTGGCGTCAAAATGGGGATTTTTTGCTTGGGTACATGGTACACCAGATCTTGTGTATTAATCGAAGCCCTCTGATATTTATAGCTGAGCCAGTTGCATTCTTGGCATTGTGTGTGCGTTAATATTATTAGCCCCCGGTACGGTATGCTATTTCTTTCTCCCAGCTTATTTTGTGTCGTCTTTCAAAAAATAACGTTATCTTAAAGAAGCCGACCGTAAAACAAAGCAGTACGATTAAATGTTCTATAGCAATTTTTTAAACTTCTAAGCATCGCACATTTTCAATTTTTATACCGCCGTATTGGAAAAGAAAAAGTACTTTTAAATGCAATTTGTTTGAAAACTGCATCTCCTTTTATTTTTTAAATATTAATTTTTTTGTAGTTTCTCGAGCCATTTGGCAACGGAAGTACTAGAAAGTAAAGGAAAAATAGTTGTAAAATATTAATTATGTATTTTTGTTGCCATTTTTTCATAGCGACCGAAAGAAAATGTAATTAAAATACGTGCTATTTTGATAAAAATATAAACGAATGATTTCTGTTAAAACAATGGAGCTATTATAAAATATATTTAATTCTAAGTATCTATGAATCATTAGCTAGCCTTTTTTTTTTTTTTTTTTGTCGATTTTCTTGAATGACGGCATCTTTTTGTTGTATTTGTGCATTATTTCGCGATAGAAATGTACTATGCATGCTTTACTGTAAGGGTAGATCTGTTAAGAGTAGATCGTAAATGTGGAATTCTTAAGCGGATGCGAATGACGTCATTTTACATAAAATAAAACATGTGCTTTAAGTCTTAAAATTGAAATATGTTTTGTACTGCAGTGGAGTCCCGCTTAACCGAGTTATTTTCTTCTGGTGGACTGGTGGCTTCTATTATTATGAAACAGCCATTATAAATAAAGTATTAGGTGAAGATGAAAGAGCAGCCGTAAAAAGTTAGACCTCTGATTTTATGGTCAGAATGGGGGGGAGGGGGGGAAATGGCCATAATTTTTTTTTCAAAAACAATTATGGTTGTTTTTTTTCCCATTCAGACCATAAAATCACAGTTCTAACTTTTTACGGCTGCTCTTTCATCTTCACCTAACGCTTCATTTATAATGGCTGTTTCTTAATAATAGAAGCCATCAGTCCATCAGAAGAAAATGAAGTAATAGAAATGCCGGGGGCGACACTAAATTCTGAAAAAGTTGAATTCCTGTTCTATAGTTTTAAACATTGTTTGTGTTTAATCATAAATTAAACATTGTGTGTGTTTTATAGAAAATATATAGTGGGTGCGACTAGAGAATTAAGTATTAACTTCTGCTTGACATGATTTCAAAAAATTGCCAAATTGGCGATGTTTTAATTGTTTGTTTACAATTTTCCTACTATAACACCGATAAAGAAATGGAAGAACATTGCCATTATGATTTTTTAAATAGTTACAGATAAGGAAATTCAGTGGATTTTATAATTTTTTTTTAAGTTACCAAAGAATAGAATAAACAAGCAGTAACCAGGAATTCTGCTTTTTTAGAATTTAGTGTCGCCCCCGAGAGGAAAAAGTATACATCTATTACTGTTACGAGGTGGAACTCGTCGAATTTTGACGAAAAAAAATGTTTAAGAAGGAAATGTGTCAATCTATATAAATAAAAATGTGAATGTTCTTTTGTTCAAAATCGCTAATCTCCGAAAGTTCTCCACCGATTGCTTTGAAATTCACGGGTTTAGTTGCATCCGAATACGGAAGTATTGTTATATACCTACTAGCCACCCTAGGTGACCAATTTGGTCTCCTTTAAATCTATGCTAAGCATTGTATATCATGTTACTTTTATTCATAATTTAATTTTCTTACTCAATCCTCCGCCAAATCGGAAGATTCTGATACAGAAATCATGAACTCGGTATTTTTATGTTAGCCGAGTGCAGGTGATAAATCGCCAAACATTGTGCCCGTCGTATTTTTTTCTTAATTCATTAATTAATTTAAAATATAACGCTCATTTTATTTAAAATACATAACTTTAATTTAAAACTGAAATACTTAAAATTTATGACTCTCAATTTTCTCTTATTTCTTTCAAAAAAAAAAAAAAAAAAAAAAAAAGACTAGAGAACAAGAATTCTGCTTTATCAGAATTTAGTGTCGCCTCCGACATTTCCATTACTTCATTTTTTTCGGATGGACTGATGGCTTCTATTATTATGAAACAGCCATTATAAATGAAATGTTAGGTGAAGATGAAAGAGCAGCCTAAAAAAGTTAGAAACTCTAATTTTCTGGTCAGAATGGGGGGAAGAAATGGCCATAATTGTTTTTTACGGCTGCTTTTTCATTCTTTCATCTTCACCTAACACTTCATTTATAATGGCTGTTTCATAATAATAGAAGCCACCAGTCCACCAGAAGAAAATAACTCGGTTAAGCGAGACTCTACTGCAGTACAAAACATATTTAAATTTTAAGACTTAAAGCACACGTTTTATTTTATGTAAAATGACGTCATTCGCATCCGCTTAAGAATTTCACAGACCGACAGTAAAGCATGCATAGTACATCACTATCGCGAAATAATGCACAAATGCAGCAAACAGATATCATCATTCAAGAAAATCGAAAAAAATAAACGGCTATCTAATGATTCATAGATACTTACAATTAAATATAGTATATAATAGCTTCATTGCTTTAACAGAAATCATTCGTTTATATATTTTTTTTCAAAATAGCACGTATTTTAATTACATTTTCTTTCGGTTGTTATGAGAAAATGGCAACAAAAATATATAATTACTATTTTAAAACTATTTTTCCTTTGCTTTCTACAGAAATGGATAAAATGCCGTTGCCAATATTAAGCAAATGGCTCCAAAAACTACAAAAAAATTAATATTTCAAAAACAAATGGAGATACAGTTTTCAAACAAAATGCATTTAAAAGAACTTTTTTTTTCCAATACGACGGTATAAGAACTGAAAGTGTGCGATGCTTAGAAGTTTAAAAAATTGCTAAAGAGTATTTAATCGTAATGATTTGTTTTACAGCTAGCCTTGGTAAGCTAACGTTATTTTTTGGACACAAAATAAGCTGGGAGAAAGAAATAGCATACCGGACCGGAGGCTAAAAAAGAATGAAAAGAAAATTAAAATAAAGTAATAAGTAATACTATTAAACAAAAACATAATTTGCAGAACAAATTAAAAAAGAAAACAATTTATTTCCTACATTGATTAAGCCCGAGAAGGGACAGATATTAAGATGTTTCATTCAGTTATCTCTACGTTTATTGTTACACTTTTGTAACAAACTAGGGGGCTCTGCCCCGTACGAGCTACGCTCGCCAACCCCCGTTCCGACACCGCAGATTATAAAAGTTTGCTAATTTCATCGGCCTTAAAAAAATTGAATTATAATTTTAAAAAGCAGTGACGGTCTCCCTGTAAACGGGTTTTCATTCATTTTCCTTTGATTGGAGATTTTTAAGACGAAATCAGCCGCTGCTAGAGATACAATGGCTGTTTTCCTCTTTGATTAAAAACAAGAAAGAGAAATCTTGCGTATGGCATAGATTATGAAACACTTTCCAACACTCCCTGGAAGCTTTAACAAAACTTCGTTATTTAGGGAAATAAGGTAAATAAGATAACTAACTAAACATTTAAAAAACTGATTTCAGCAGTTACCATCCATAGCCAAATATTTATTCCAATTCTTCCGAACAGCCCTGTATTTGATCAGTAGACTGATATATATACTATATAATAGAAAATTTAGTTTAGAAAGAAAACGCATAACAGGCTGAAATTTCTCTTTCAGCAATTTATACTAATAGATGGAAACATACTTGAATACTTTTGTTCAGCCCTGTTGTTTACGTAGTACCTTTATTACACGCCACTATTTAGCTAAACTTTAATTCAAACTAAATCACTCTTAAAACTACTGAAATCGCATTTCCAGAATTTATCATTTATAGGCGGCCATGTATCCAATTCTTTGCGTGGCCCTGTATATAATTTTATCTATATTCTACAAACATTTCTTAGAAAACTACATGCAGTTCAGCATAACACATTTTAAACCCACCTTTCAGCAATTTACGGCCATACACAGTAATCTTTACGAATTCTTTTGCGTTGCCCTGTATATCAACTATAACATTTACACACACCATATAGTATGCATAAATATAGGGAAACTTAAAAGCGCATATCATAATTAAAAATGCATCCCATGCCATCGCCGCTAATATACAGTACTTCAGTTAGAAAATACTTGTCTGAAATGTTTTGTATGTTCCTGTAAATGCATTGCACTTCGTATTATACATGAAATAACTTAAGTAAGCCTCACCGACGTATATCAGTTTTATTATATATGAATTTGTATAATTAAAATACGCCGCAAAGAATTTCCCCCAATACCATTTATAATGGAATCCTTTTGTGTAGCCCTGTAAATGAATAGTAACCATTCGTTGCACCGCATATGCTACAGAATATTCTGCATATTTTAGTGCACTTCGTAAATGTATATATTTTTTTATTATGTTTGAAAGGGTGTAACATCTTTAAAATTCATTTGAAATGATTTTTCCCATTGGCCATAATGTAACGGAATACATTTGACTGTCCCTGTAAATGAACTAAACCTGCTACAAACTTCATTTGAAATAGGGTTCGTGTTAGGCTAAACGTCAATAACCAAAAATTTCAGTGCGATCCGAATATATTTACGAGAGTTAGAGCACGAACAGACAAACCGAAATCAATAACACTTTTCAACTTTGTTGGAAAGTGTTAAAAATTAGTTAAAAATTTGAAAGTAAGCTAATGTAAAATTAATTAAGTACACAGAGTCTTTGTCTCTCGGTACTTTTTAACAACGCTATGAGAAAGTTCTTTTAAATGTATCGTTTAAATCAGACGTAATTTTCCCCAAAGTTTCATATCTCTTTTTAATATTCACATGAAAATACTTTTGTTGTTACAAAGGAAATATTATTTGCGCTGTCTTAGAATTCACGATAATAGTTGAAAAGATTATCTTAAAATATGAAATAAATGTCTCGTGTAAATATATTTTTTATTTTAAAGTGTTTTGCCAACATTTATTTATTTGGCCTTTTTAAATATGACGCAATTTCCTCCATTTGTGACTTTTAACGCATAATAATGAATTTAGTATTTAAAAATTTCCTTTACCTTTTAAAATTCACGTGTAACTGTAGTTTTTCTGATGTAATTTTCAATATTTTCCTGATTTTTAACACGTAATCACTTAATTTTAATTTTAAAGTTTTTTTTTCTGTTCATAATAGCCACGTGTAAATAATTTTTTTATTTGAAGGAAATATTATTCTTTGCGCTGTTTTTAAAATTGGCAACAGTTTAAAATAATTGCCCTTTTCTAAAATGTGTAAAAAATATCTCTCGAAATGCTGAAAATTTGAATTTAAAATGGAAATAAATCGTCAAAAAATGAGTCAAATTAAAAAGATAATTGCAGTCTGCACATCGGGAACTTCCAATGTATAAAATGAATGATCTAAAAATGTTTAAATTACTATGTATAGTTTTTCTCCTATAAAACTTTTTTAATGGAACGATTTTGACCATCTTTAACATTAAATGTCTCTTTAAATAATTATTCTATTTAAAAACTGTCTGCATCAGCGTGTTTATCAAACATGTCTCTACAGTACCACCGATTTTCATGTTTTTGTATGAAACAGTTTTCTTAATATTAACGACGAAAGACCCCCGGTCATAAAAAATATGGATGCCAATCTAGTCGGAGTATACCCGGATGATCTACGCAGATTTTCATTGGTCCATTTCCAAATCAAAACTTTTTTTTATATACAGAAGGATGAGTTAAACCAATTGAATATTAAAAAACTAGCCTCCTCTGGCGACCAGTTTGGTCGCCCTTAAATGTATGCTAAGAATTGCAACATGTTACTTTTATTTATAATTTAATTTGTTTACTTAATCTTTCGCCAAACCGGAAGATTCTGACCGAGAAATGAAAAATTCTCTAAGATCATGGCAGCATTTAGTATATTTTTTTATGTTATGTATTTCATCTTTCTTGTCAAAACCCGCTTAACTCACTTAGGTCTTTTTTTTTCATGTCCGCCTGTATACCAATTGCAATACGCTCACTAATGAGGAGATTTTAACATATTAAGTAATCTTCCGCAATTGGGTCCTCTGCCTATTGGCGCATTGCAGCTAATCCGACACCAAAGGGATCCAGCGTCTGGGTTAACAAAATTACTGCGAATTTATCTTTTAAATTGCAAAAATTTACTTAGAAATGTTCTTAGCCTTAGAAATGTTCCTAGCCTGCATCTCATAGAAAATATTTATGTATAATTCCATGTTTCAATTTTGACGCAGCTCTCTTTCATCATCAAATAAGTAGTACTAAATGGTAATATCCATTTCAAAATCAACGGAAAATGTAAGTTATAGTATAAACACATACTATATTTTCGTAATATAGCAAATAAGTTGTTTTGATACGATAAAATAATAATAATAATAATAAATGATTCGCGTTAAATGAACAGCGAGCTCAATTTTAAATTAAAAATTTATTTCGTTTATAGGCGATTGACGTCAAGAACAAAGCTGCATTCTGCCTCATTATTTGACAGCTATAAAAATCACGTCTGGAGAACTCGCTTTACCTCCATGACTTAATATTTTTTATCGCCAAAATGAACGGATCGCTATTGTTTGTTTACTTTGATGGATTGAGATATTGAGTTGTCAGCCCAATTTCAGCAGAAGTTGTATCAGAATATATCCATATTTGAACGTAATTTATCGCTTAAATATCATTTATTTTTGAACGATCTTTCGAAAACTTTTGTGCAGTTTTATTGGAATAAATAATTTTAATTAAAAATGGCTGCTTATCATATGGAAAGCGAAGCTGTCAGCCGTGTTTGGTTATAACAGTCACATGGGTCTATTATTAGAGATAAAAAAGGGGCACTATTTAGTTATCACGTCGACCAAAAATCTATTGTCAAACTATAAGATTAAATACCAATAATGGTTGATCGTAAATGTCACATTCACTTTACTTTAACCCCTTAATTCTCGCTCCCGTCATATTCACCGGCTGTGTCTTTTATTCAGACTATTCAGATTTGTTTGATTCCCACCAGTTTTATAAAATAGTGTAATTGGCTTTATTATGGTATCATTTTACCTGACATTGAATAAGGGGAATATTTCTTTTTCAAAAAATTGGGGCCAATAGGCAATTTGAATTTTTAAACAGTAATTTAATGCGACCGTTAAGGGGTTAAGCAAGTTACACGTGTTTACGTCATCAAGGGATTTTTATTTCGATGTTTTATTTGTATTTTTATTAATGTTATACTAATTTATTTGTTCTTTCGTTATTTAAAATAGAAAATTATGTCAATTTGTATAATTTGGCAAAATTGGTCAACGGGATAACTAAGTAGTACCGAAAAAAGTGTATTTTAAATTAGTTTGATATATGTGTTTTAAATTAAAATTATGTATTTTAAATGAAATGAGTTATATTTTTATTTTAAATGAAATGATGGTGATGGAACAATATTTGGCGATTTATCACCTGCGCCCTGTTAACATAAAAGTACCGAAATGGTCGCTTGGCATATGAAAAGTGAAGCGGTAATCCCGGACTTGTTCATGACAATCAAATGCTTTGCGCTTTTATTATATAGATAAAAATAAAATTCAAACAATATGATACTTTAACCTTCCGTCTACCAGACGGGTCCATTGGACCCGACATGTACATTCAAAATATTTATTCAAACCAGAAATTTCTTCAAAACAAACTAAATGTATAAATCAGACAATAATAAGTTAAATAAACAAATTAAATAGTTTTAAGTAAAAATTCTGGTGTAGAATGTTTTTATAAAACTTGAGTAAAATTTCCGGTAGTTCTAGGGTTAAACACCCTAAAAGCTTTGATTCCGTACAAACGAAAGCGAAATATATCTCAGACTTTTTTTTTAGGTTTGTATTTTAGACGTACCTCATGATTTTATGTACAATCATCATAAACATAATACAAAATCTGCATTACAAATATTAACAACTAATAAATGTAGAAAGTCTAAGATTTATTTCGCTTTCCTTTGAACGGAATCCAAGATTTTAGGGTATTTAAAGTATCATATTGTTTGAAATTTATTTTTATTTTTTATATTTAGGGAGGCTCCGAACCTCTGCTCGCTACGCTCACCAATCCCCCCGCGTAATCGCTTCGCGATTCCGTTCGGTATGGCGAGGCAATCCCTATTTTCTAGCCAATCCCAGACGTAATTGTTTCGCGTTTCCATTCCGGATCGCTTCGCGATTCCTCATTTACTATGCATTCAATTTTTAGATTCTACTTGGTAAAAATACGCTACTCTCCAACTCCTGACAATTTTATTTCCTTATCGCCAAGCACATAATCATTAGAGCTTACAGAGTTTCATAATTACAAGAAATATTAAATATAAAATCATTAAAAAAAGGTAAAATTTATAATTTATTTCAATAATTACAAATTAAATAAAAATTATATATAGAGAGTTATGAATATTGTAAATAGTTAGTGCTTGTGCATAAAAATAATATAAATAGTTTAATTAAGCTCTATACGTAATCTAATATTAGTTTTTGTGGCATTGAAATATCTCAGTTTGTTGATTTTCTGCAAGCAAGTAAACCGTACTGAATTTTATTTGGGAGCCTATGGAAATTTGGCGAAATACTGGAAATAGCGCCAAGTTGGCGTCACTTTTGGCAACATTAGTCGCCAAATTTGGCGATATATCGCCAAGTTGGCGTCAAACTCCTTTACCTTTATTCACGTGTCAGCGAATGCAATGCCAGCAAATCTACAACTCAAAAAAGAAAAAGAAAATCCAACGAAATCACCTAAAGAAAAACCTTAAAACTTTATTAAATTTCAAATAGTGACACAACCTATATTTATCTATTCATTTATAGCAAAAACCCGTTGATAAACAATCAGAGTACATATCTGATAATGAAATCCCAAATATTTCCTAGATTTTTCCCAATGGAGCAAGTTAAAAACAATCAACATTACAATTTCATTTAAATACCATCCAAAAATTCTCTCCCAGTGCTTTATTTATTTCGTACAAACACACCGTTATCCTTGTGTCAACGAATGCGGATATAGAAATGTATAATTCAAAAAAAGGGAAAACACATTATCCAAGGTGATCGCTGCAGCAAAAAAATGCAAAGCATTCCTACCTTTTTTAAATATTCTAAACCAGTCCACTGAGATGAGAGTATCAGCATAATTAAACATAAGCTGGCCTGTCAACGGATGCAATGTCAGCAAATATACAACACAAAGTAGAAAAATAAAATGCAAGGAAATCACCTAAAGCAAAACCTTAAAAATTTCTTCCTTTTTCAAATATTGACATACTCTATATTTATTTATTCAATTATTGTAAAAACCCATTGCTAAACGCTTTAAATAGATATCTGTCAGCGAAATTCCAAATATTTCCCAATAAAACAAGTTAAATACAATCAAGAATAAAAAATTTTAAATAGCATCCAAAACACTCACTCAGTCATTTATTTATTTTGAACAAGCACACCGTTAACCACCTGTCAACAAATGCAATTTCACTAAATCTGTAACCCGAAAAAAAAAAATCCAAGGCAATCACCTAAAACAAAACCTTAAAACATTCTTGCATTTTCAAATATAATACCATACCCAATATTTATCTATTCATTTACTGTAAAAACCTATTGATAAACGCTCGAAGTAGAGATCTGATAGCGAAATTAAAAATACTTTCAAGATTTCCCCAATGAAACAAGTTTAAAACTATCAACAATAGACTTTTTTTTTAATACCATCCAAAAATCCTCTCTCAATCGTTTATTTGCTTTGCACAACCACACCGTTATCCACATGTCAACGAATGCGGATATACAAATCTATAACTCAAAAAAAAGGAAAAACACATCATCCAAGGAAATCGCTGCAAGAAAAAAAATGCAAAACATTCCCACCTTTTTTAAATATTCTAAACCAGTCCACTCAGATGAGAGTATGAGCATAATTAAACATAAGCTGACCTCGGAAAGTTCTGTACGTTTTGAGGCTAATTACTGGACCGGAGACAATGGCTGTGAGAGCGAAGGTAGATCGACGGTGAGTGAATGGGGAAACCCCCAATGTCGAGCATAAGCCAGTAAATGCCAAGGCCAGCACGCGTAGTTATGAAGTAAAATTTCGTACGGGGAAAAATGGTATAAGTTAAACACGTCAAATTGCTTGAGAAAAATTGTTAGATAATATTTTTTTTCTACCGGAAAATAAATATTGTGTGGAGGTGGCAGGAAAAAAGTAGTGTAAAGAACATGAGAAAGTAACAAACAACTCGTGAGTTATGATTCATCAAATTACATCATTTGAGGGAGATTTAGGAATAATTTAAGAGTAATGGATATTTTTAGAATGTGAGGAATTTTGCTGTTAAGTTTTGATTGCTTTAACGTGTCGGGATTATTTTTTATTATTTTCATCATTATACATATTTTTTAAGTTTAATAATGAAATGAAGTATATCAATGACATAATATGTCGAATTTTATAGTGAAACAGATTCTGATATTGAGAATATCAGATTATTTAAATCAAACATGGAAAATATGTAAAGGTAGCGGAAAATCATTACATAATATGAAAGCGATTTAGGAATAATTTAGGAGTAATAGATGATTTTAAAACTTCGGGAAATTTTACAGTTCACTTTTATTTGCTTTAACATGCTGGATTTTTTTTAATTATTTGTATCATTATATGTATCTCCCTATAGTAAAAAAAAGTAACTAACGCTGTCACCGCCGCTGTTTTTGAATTTCTTTTGACCGGAGGTCTTTCTTCGTTAATACTAAAAAAACTACTGCATACAAAATATGAAAATCGGTGGTATTATAGAGAAATGTTTGATAAACACGCTGATGCAAACAGTTTTCGAATCGAATAATTTTTAAAGAAATATTTAATGTTAAAGTTGGTCAAAATCGTTGCATTATAAAAGTTTTATAGAAGCAAAAACTATACATAGGAATTAATCATTTTATATATTAGAAGTTCGCGGTGTGTAGCCTGCATTTTTTTTTTTTTTAATTTCATTCATTTTTTCAGGATTTATTTTCCTTTTATATTCAAAATTTTCAGCATTTCGAGAAATACGTTTTACATATTTTAGGAAAGAGTATTATTTTCAATTGTTGGCAATGTTTAAAAAGGAACAAAGAATAATATTTCCTTAAAAAATACACATATATATTTACACGCGACTATTTTAAAGAGAAAAAAAACCTTTCAAATTAGAATTAAAGGATTACATTTTAAAAGGAGGAAAATGTAGAAAATAAAGTCACAAAAATTGTATTTACACGTGAATTTTAACACTAGAACTACCGGAAATTTGTGTCAAGTTTTATAAAAATATTTCACACGAGAATTTTGATATAAAACAGTTTAACTTTATTATTTGACGTTTTTCTTCTTTGTATCTTTTAACACTAGAACTACCGATGTTAAATATATACCTAGTTTTACCGCACCCCTCATATTGACGGATTTTTTATCATAGCTTTCATTGTAGCTTTTGACTTAGTTAATGTAAATAAACGAATATGATTTAACAAAAACAACACATAATTCATTAATTATTAATAAAAAAATAGTTTCTATTCGCATTTATAGTATAGCACATTTGATAAGCCATGCCTTCTGATATTCAGACGGATTATAGGGTTCCACTATAAGTGAGTGACATCGGGCTGTCGGAAATCAAGCTGTGCCTGACTTAATGGAAAGCAATTAGCCTTCTTACAATACTATTTTCCGAGATTGGACTTTTTGCAGATTACACTTAGCACAGATTGCACTTTTCACCAAGAACTTTTTCACGTTAGAAGTAAAAGTTATAATGATTGCGTCCTGATTACATCTACCGGTCAGATCGTTCAGCTCTAAACTGAATCGTAATCGTAGCAAAATAGATCCCGTTATAACGGATGCCGAACACTTTGGATCATTCAACTTTGAAATTGCTAAAGCAAGGCTGCACAGGCGACTATTTTTCTATTCTATTCGCACCACTATTTTAAGAAAATACATTTTGTAGGATATTTCTCTTGCAAGTGTTGTCAAACGGTATATCAAAAGATTTTTGTTGTGAAAAGTTGGTGCGAGGTAGAATTAAAGAATAGTCGCCTGCGGCAGCCCTGCCAAAGCCGTCATTTTGACGGGTCTTGGTATAAATAGGTATAGGTCATACTGATTATGGAAATTAAAGTGGGTGAGTGGAAATTGACTATGGATATTTAACTATTCTTATATTTCATTAAAAGTCGTATCATAAAATTCTAGAACAATACATAAATTATATAAAAATTTTAAGCATGAAATTTGAAAACCGTCACAATGACGGTCTTGGTAGTTCTAGCGTTAAACTTATTTCATAATCTAATTTCTGGTTTGAACCGAAACATATTAATATGGTAGCCATCAAAATGACGGTCACGGTAGTTCTAGTGTTAAAAGAGAAAAAAAATTGTAAAATAATAAATTCCTTAACTTAACCCTTTATCTACTGACGGTACTTATAAGTACCACTCACTTTACACATTCATCCCATAGTGAATATTAATAATATTCTAATAGTACTTTGCAAAAACACTCTTTTAACTCCACTTTATCCGGATACATGGCAGCAGTAGTTCTTGGTTTGTTATTGTAGCGAGGAAGGAGGCTATCTTCTAAACAGTCGATGTGTTTTGTGCCAACATTTTGTACAGATTGTCACGCTCGTCCTTTTATTGCTGCAAAAACAGTAAAGAATATAAGATAAGTGTTGGATTTTTTTTTTTTTTTACGTGTTTATTATGATCTTAGAATACAATTAGAGTAGCTATTTTAGGTGAACGGTGTATGTATGTATTTGATTAAAAAGTTGAATTACTCGGTGGTACTTATAAGTACCGTCAGTACACTGAGTGTTGGAGAAAAACTTTGTGTTTACTTTTCGTCTGTGTTGTTATCCATCTTTTTCTTCTGCTTTAAAATGTAATGTAGTAATAATTTTTCTAGTATTTCTTTTCTGTTTCATTATTATTTTTTATAAGAAATCGAAAAAGTTGTGGCACCGCCTCTTTTTTGCTATGCAAGAAATGACATATGTAAATTCATATATGCATATGTGGAGATGCGAGAGAACATGTTGTCCCTGGAATATTTACGATGCATAACTAAACGATTGCTAACAAGATCGAAACCTAAAAAAAAAATAGTTTTTTCAACCCTTTAGGGGTAAAGCATTTTCAATGCTAAAGTGTTGAAATAAATGATTGGCACAGGAATTTGGTAACAAATTTATTTTTAAATATGAAAAAGACTGCATTTCCCATACTAATTAAATCGAAAATATTTTACCACAATTCTGGTGTCATTTGAAATACCTTGTCGGTTTTCTGTTACGATATTTTAGTCATAGTGTACTGACGGTACCTTAAAGCACCACTTTAATTAATTACCTCTAACGAATTAAATTTCTCATGTGTGAGTATTTTTTTTTTATGTTTATCCTTTAATTTTCATTGCAGTAACTGAAAAAAAATTACACGAAAAAAATTTGCAGTAGATCATTCCGAAAGACTTTTTTCCATATGTATACACGAAATGTCTGTTTATTAAATAAAGCAAAAATTACGATTCGGAATTTCATATATCAATTTAAAATTTCTGAATAAAAACAGGGGCCAAGCCGGCAATCTTGGAACAAACAAATTCCTTCGATGTTTCATTAATCGAGAGTAGTGTTGCCAGTTGTCTCACGTAAATTGGGGCTCTAAAGTTCTCTGCATACCAGTATTTTAAGTAATTTTCTTCATCTTATCTAACGGGAGAATTATCTGCGATTGTAGATGACGATTTAAGCAGTAAGAAAGTAGTGGTGTCCAGGGTATTTGGAGTCCTGGTTTACACGGGACATCCGGCAACACCAGTCTGGAGCACTTTAAAAAGTTTAAGGAATAATATAAACGTTATAGATATATTCTTAGAACATCACGATTTCGGCTGTTAAATATTACCAATTTGAAAATACCAGGAGCTTATTTATTTGTATTTAATAAAATATTTTGCTTTATCAGAAAATGTGATTAAAGAAGTTCTAAAATTCTGTAAGAAAATAACTTATTGTCATTATTAACACGTTCACGCCGGTGCAGTGGGTCACACTCGATTGTCTCAGAGTTGTCAAGTCTCCGGCTTTTTGCACACCACTGTTATTTTAGAGAAAATGTTGTTCCTTTAAATCACCCAATTGTTCTAATTAAGTAAAACAACATTTATCTGTATTAAAATACTGGTATCCAAAAGGCCAGAGGCTTGCCAGCTCAGAGTCAGTCGAGTGTGACCCACTTCGCCGGCGTGAACGTGTTAAACTAAAGTTATAAATGCTAGAAGTGTTAACAATACATTCAAAGGCTAACACAAAACTATCTATTGCCACTTAAACACTAGTTCTCAATATTGATGTCTCTTTATCTTCTTATTTCTATAGAATTGCACATAATATTTCTTTAAACTAAAGTTATACATGCTAAAAGCGATAACAGAACATTTAAAGGCTAAGATAAAACTATCTATTACCAATTAAACCCTAGTTCTGAATATTAGTGTCTCTTTTACTATAAAATTTTACACAGAACTTCTTACAGTTATACATGCTAAAAGTGATAACAGAAAATTTAAAGTCTAAGATAAAACCATATATTGCCACTTAAACTCTAGTTCTCAATATTAGTATCTCTTTTACTATAAAATTTTACACAGAACTTCTTACAGTTATGCATGCTAAAAGTGATAACAGAAAATTTAAAGTCTAAGATAAAACTATCTATTGCCACTTAACCCTTTAGAGCGCAGCTTTGCATATATGCAAACAACAGTGTGCTGAATTTAATAGATTTTTTTATTCCTGTATATCTAATTCACACCAAAAAATCAAAAAATCAAAATAGCAATATTTTATTTAATTAATAACAGACGTTCCGCATTTAAATAAAGCGGAATTAATCATTGAAACTTTCTGGTGTAAAGTCAGATTCTCTGAACTACGTAATTTCTAGAACGTGTTCTATCATGGGTATTAAAAGGGTTAACCTTCTCGCTGCGCAAACCGAGATAGTGTCGGGCATGCATTTTTCCGTCTAATTAATACTATTTGGTTATTCCCACCAGTTATTTTTTAGCGAAAACTTTGTCTGATTTAATCAGGACGTTTTCCCTGATTGCGATTGTCGTGATAAAAGATTAAAAATTCTGTAAAAAACGCTCATCGCGAAGAATTACTCACGCAGCGAGAGGGTTAAAGGTTAAGTTTTATAAAATAAATAATTATATAAAATAAGGTATTTAGAGACATTCTTATCAAAATACTAATTTGCAATATTTTAGCGTAAAATAGCCACACGACAGCAGTTTTTACTTGTATTGCAGATATGCAACAGAAGAAAAGATTGACGTATTATATGAAAAATGTATCTCTGGTGTTTTTTCGTTATTTTTCCTGTGTAATAAACCTTTCAGAGAATCATATATAATTTTTTTGAAACAAAATAAAAAATCGCGCATTTAAGGGTTAAACACTAGTTCTCAATATTAGTATCTCTTTTGCTATAAAATTTTGCTACATAGAATTTCGTTAACCCCTTAATTCTCGCTCCCATCATATTCTCGGGCTGTGTCTTTTACTCAGATCGCTTGATTCCCACCAGTTTTATAAAATAGTGAAATTAGCTATATTTTAGTATCGTTTTTTCCGGTCATTAAATAAGGTGAATATTTCTTTTTCATAAAAGTGGTGCCAATAAGCAATTTGAATTTTTA
The DNA here is from genome assembly GCA_963932465.1 of Maratus speciosus. NCBI lineage: Eukaryota > Metazoa > Arthropoda > Arachnida > Araneae > Salticidae > Maratus > Maratus speciosus. The sequence continues at coordinate 216,397,387 of OZ010799.1, read as the reverse complement.
AACCGTAATTTAATTCGAGCGTTAAGGGGTTAAACTACATTTATACATGCCAAAAGTGACAACAGTGCATTCAGCGTTAAGATAAAACTGTCTATTGCCACTTAAACACTAGTTCTCAATATTAGTATCTCTTTTGCTATAAAATTTTGCTACATAGAATTTCGTTAAACTACATTTCTACATGCCAAAAGGGGCAACAGTGCACTCAGGGCTGAGATAAAACTGTCTATTGCCACTTAAACACTAGTTCTCAATATTAGTATCTCTTTTGGTATAAAATTTTGCTACATAGAATTTCGTTAAACTACATTTATACATGACAAAAGTGACAACAGTGCACTCAGGGCTAAGATAAAACTGTCTATTGCCACTTAAACACTAGTTCTCAATATTAATACCTCTTTTACTATAAAATTTTACATAGAATTTTTTTAAACTAATGTTATTTATGCTAAAAGGGACATCAGAACATTTAAAGGTTACGTTGATAATTAAACTATTATATACTAAATAGAAACTAAAATATTAAAAAATAGATAAAAATGAACTTTAAAGTTCATATTTAAAAAAAAATGCGAAAATAATAATTTTTTTTTATCAATATTGATCTCGAAAAAGTCGCGGGATGTGGGTACGAAACATGCGTATCTGTTAATTAAAATATATTCATAAATCTTTCAATGTACTGATATCACTTTTAGCATGTATAACTTCAGTTTTACCTATCATTGACAAGCATCTTTTAATTCTTCGCCACCAGTTTTTTCCACGTTGTTATTTTGAAATATTTAATCGTTAAAAATTTTAGATTAGATAATGTGAAAATTTCCAAACTAAAATACTGGTATTCATATTTAAAAGTTTTGTTCTTCTTAAATGGCAAGTTAATTTGCCAACCGGCGTTAATGACTTAAAGAAGTAATGTATTAGGTCATGTAATGGCTGCCATTAGTAGCAACCATAGTAATTTTACATGTATAAAATAAGTGTTCCAATATCATAATAGTATGTATTTCACTAAGCACTATCGGTGTCAGATATAATCAGAAACATTTTAGGCTCATGTTCCACATATGCTTTTTATTTCTAGGCTGCCACTAGCAGTGTTGCCAGATAGTCAAAAGTCAATTTCCCCAAAGTTTCTGAAATTTTCCCCAAATCAGTGGCTTTTTTCGCAAAAGTCCCCAACTCAGTTTTTACTCAAAAAGGAAACTTTTAAATTTTCAATTTACAACTATAAAAAATATTTAAGTAATTTAAGCTCAAAAATTTTCCCCAAATCAAGTCTTTTTTTGAAAAAATTCCCCATTTACTAAAAACAAACTTTTAAATTGGGCTGAATGCATATTCTGTAGCTACATTAAGAGAATGAGAGGTATATTTTGCAGTGACAAGTTATTTTACGTTTGTTTTTAAAAGTATAGCCTAAAAATGTTGGACTATTCAGTGGCGCAGCCACGGTGGGGGTTTTCAAGTTCAATATACCACTATTTTTATTCAGTTAACTTTGTAAAACTTACTTGTAGAATTTTTTTTTATTTAATTATACGAAACAAACCTGTAAAAAAAAGTGGTATTCAGTGCCTGAAAACCCCCACCCTCGCTGCGCCACTGGGACTATTGTTACATTAGCTCCATAGATTTAGACAATCTCTTATCAGTTGGGATTTGAATGAATCCGAGATGGTACGCTGTTTTAATTTTTTTGTCATCCCTATACTGAAGTACATAATCATAATACAAAGTATTTTCGCTGTATCAATCGATGTGATTTTGTAAATCATAAGAGAAAAATATCTGCTTTCCACATATTTAAATTAATTTTTTTTTCAAGTATGGCGAAAGAATTTTTCCTAAAGTCCTGCAGATTTAGTCACGTGCAGATTTAAGCTGCTTAAGACTTCTGTAATACGTGTAAACTGCAATGTAGTAAATAACGAACACGACCACACCCAAGAGAATAATGATTGATTTTCCGATTTCTGGATTGTATTTTCGTTTTTCAAATCAAAATTGAGTTCGAGACAGATCCAGTTTTTCTACAGGAATAAAAGAGATCTTTACGGAAAATAGAAAAAAAAAAATCCCCAAGTTTTTCCCCAAAATTTTTGTAGTCCCCCAAAATTTCCCCACGAACTGCTTGTCCCCCAACAATTCCCCTAGAGGTTCAAAATCCCCCAAAATGGGGACAAAATCCCCAATCTGGCAACACTGGCCACTAGTAACAACCTCTACTCGATACGTTTCCTAAACAGAACAACTACATTACTCGGAAAACAGATGTTTCAATATCATAATAGCATTGCTTTTAAAAAAATACCGGTGTCAGTTATTATTGGAAATGATTAATAAAAAAAAAGTGTTTTAATAAGCATTGATTAACATTAGAACCGCCGGCAAAAACGTATACCTATAACCGCCAATGCGGTCATTTTGACCGATGTGGATTATCTTGCTCAACTATTGTTTACTTGCCATACTTATACTCTTAGTATCATTTATTACTATTATTACCATCATTGCACATATGATAATATGTATTTCGTAATTTTTACTATTTTTTTTCGTTATTTTTCCTGTGTAATAAACCTTTCAGAGAATCATATATAATTTTTTCGAAACAAAATAAAAAATCGTGCATTTAAGGGTTAAACACTAGTTCTCAATATTAGTATCTCTTTTGCTATAAAATTTTACATAGAATTTCGTTAAACTACATTTATACATGCCAAAAGTGACAACAGTGCATTCAGGGCTAAGATAAAACTGTCTACTGCCACTTAAACACTAGTTCTCAATATTAATACCCCTTTTACTATAAAATTTTACATAGAATTTTTTTAGTTCATATTTTTAAAAAAATTGCGAAAATAATATTTTTTTTTATTAATATTGATCTGGAAAAAGTCGCCGAATGTGAGTACGAAACATGCGGATCTGTTAATTAAAAGATATTCATAAACCTTTCAATGTACTGATATCACTTTTAGCATGTATAACTTCAGTTTAACCTATCATTGACAAGCATCTTTTACACTTCTTTTAATTCTTCACCACCAGTTTTTTCCACGTTGTTATTTTGAATTATTTAATCGTTAAAAATTTGAGATTAGATAATGTGAAAAATTCCGAACTAAAATACTGGTATTCAAATTTAAAAGTTTTGTTCTTCTTAAGGGGTCACGTAACCTTAGAACCAATAAAGTACATGGAAAAGTGACCTCTGTAAGAATTGCAGTCATACTTTAACTCATTAACTTTTAATTATAAAATTAAAAACACATGTTAGGAGCGATTTATTTTATCAAACAAACTTATTAGAAAAGGTATACAGATATATAGTTTTTTTTTTAATTTATTTTTAAAGATAATACAATTTTTACGAAAGAATTATTCTTGGATGCATTGCGCGCATGATTTTTCCCATTTCAATGGTTGAAAGAAGCCAAGATTTTTTTTAATGAGTACAGATGTAAAGTGCTTTCAAAATGACCTACAATGAAAAAAATAAAACTTGTAGATCTCGAGAAAAAAAAATAGAGTAATTCGAAATATCGAGATTTTTTTTATACAAAAGTAGCCGTGAATTCTAAACTTCTTACTTGAGAAACGTAATAATGGGTCGTTTTGTGCTTCTGTACGTTTAATACATCCACCAAAAATTTCGTGAAATTCTAGGCAACCGTTTTTCAGAAATCATGCGCGCAATGATCAAAATCGCTGTTTTGAGAAAATTGCTTTAAAGATTGAAAAACCCGTTGATCATATAGCAAAAGCTCAAAGTGTTTTAGACATAACTTTTCATCTAATGCGAATTTTTGTATGGGGTTTGATTTTAAATGTTCACAAAGAATCATATTTAATTATAAGCTATTTTTAAAAAAAATCGATTTTTGGACGCTTCAAAGGTTACCTGACCCCTTAACCCTTCGTCTACCAGACGGGTCCATTGGACCCGACAGGTACATACAAAATATTCATTCAAACCAGAAATTTCTTTAAAATAAACTAAGTATATAAACCAGACAAAAATAAGGTAAATAAATAAGTTAAATAGTTTTAAATAAAAATTCTGGTGTAGAACGTTTTATTAAAACTTGAATAAAATTCCCGGTAGATCTAGGGTTAAATGGCAAGTTAATTTGCCAACCGGCGTTAATGACTTAAAGAAGTAATGTATTAGGTCCACCGAAAATTTCTGTCGTTTAATGATCTTTCACGCCTACTTTTTTTAAATTCTGATTTCATCATCAGTCCAACTTTTTTGAAATGGTAAAATTGCCATTGTTATCACCTTAACCCTAGAACTACCGAAAATTTTACTCAAGTTTTATAAAAATATTACACATCAGAATTCTTATTTAAAACTATTGAACTTATTTACTTAACTCATTATTGTCTGGTTTACATATTTAGTTTATTTTAAAGAAATTTCTGGTTAGAATAAATATTTCGAATGTACCCATCGGGTCCATTGGACCCGTCTGGTAGGCGGAGGGTTAATATGAAATGTGAAAACTATTGGAATTTTACCATTTCAAAAATGTGGTGCTAATGAAGAAATCAGAATTTTAAAAAGTAGGCGTGAAAGAACATTCAACGACAGAATTTTAATTTAAAATAAACAATTAAATTTAAAAAATAAAAAAACCCGACCTCGTGAAAAGCTAACTAATTAATTATTTCTCATCAAAGTGAAACTATTTTTTTTTCAATTCCTACTATTAGCTCACACTCTCGCTAGATATATCTTGTTCAAATTTTCAATCGTTAATAAAATACTTATTATTCATCCTATCAAGTTGAAATAAATTTTTTTAAACTTGCACGGGATGACAATTGATGTTAATACAGTTTTTTCAAATCTTAATTCATTAATTAAATTTTAATTAATTAATCTTAGTTTTACATGGGAGACAAAATTGCAGCTATTGAACTTTTAACCGAAAAAACATTTAGTAAAATACTAAAAATTTCTACGATGGAATTCGGATCCGGTAGACCGGAATAAGACGGATTCCTGTCCACGTAGGAATTCATAGGGGTCACTTACAATTTGTATCCGTCTCAGCCGATATAATTCTATAGTATTCTTTCAGTTGGGGTCATAAATGTTTTCCGCTTAGGGCAGGATTTCATTGTAACAGAACTACGGAGCCTCTGGCGTTTTGTATACCATTATTTTAGTACAAAATTTCTTTCTTTTATCGGAGAATTTTTAGATTAAAAAAAAAAAAACATTTTTTTATAAAAAAAAATACTGTTTCAACTGTGTTCCAAAAGTCGCAGACTTGGTAACTCTATGGATAATTTCTATTTTTAAAAGACTATAATATATTTTTTCAAGGCTGCCATTAGTAGCAGCCATAGTAATTTTACATGTATAAAATAAGTGTTCCAATATCATAATAGTATGCATTTCACTAAGCACTACTGGTGTCACATATAATCAGAAACATTTCTAGACTGCCATTCGTAACAACCTCTACTCGATACGTTTCCTAAACAGAACAACTACATTACTCGGTAAGCAGATGTTTCAATATCATAATAGCATTGCTTTAGAAAAATACCGGTGTCAGTTATTATTGGAAATGATTAAAAATGAAGTGTTTTAATAAGCATTGCTTAACATTAGAACCGCCGGCAAAAACTTATACCTATAACCGCCAATGCGGTCATTTTGACCGATGTGGATTATCTTGCTCAACTATTGTTTACTTGCCATTTTTTTACTCTTAGTATCATTTATTACTATTATTACCATCATTGCACATATGATAACATGTATTTCGCAATTTTTACAATTTTTTTTATTTTATTATGGTACAATTATATTATATTGACATATATATATATTATTTATATTTTTTATTTTAAGAATATTTTTATAGTAAAAAATATCTTTTCATGAGAAATCGAAATTGCTATAACTAAGAATAAACTTGGTGAAAACAAACATTTATATTGATCCCATGAGTAATACAACATTCAGGTTGGCGAGTGGTCAGGGAAAAAGCCAGTCAAAAAAAGAGGTACCTACCAGTATTTTCTTCCAAAAAATACTAGGAATAACATAAAAGGGTTAAGGAAAGCGGATTTCTCTTCAACAAAATGCTGGCATTTAATACCTTTTTTGACTGTGTTTTTCAAAATTGATCCCCGCAAGATCAAGAAAATTACAAAACTCTTATAGAGGTCACCTTCTAGAACTAGTTTTTGTAGAATATTTCTGCTACATTTGGTCGAGCACGTCGACGCCAAATTTTGTAGAATTATAGAACTTTACAGTTTCTGGTAAGTGTTTATCACATGTTTCAAATGTAGCTGATGGATGTCGGGAACTTAGAATTAAAACATATTTATTTTATTTCCCTTGATAAACTCAACGTAATATCATCTTTGGCAAGAATTTGGCAACGGTAGAAAGACTTTTTCCAGATTTTATGGCATGTACAATTTTGTTTTTCGCCCGCGATTGACTGTGCCAACAATGCTTGTTTTTAGTGACTTCAGATTTTCTGCAAGGGGCAGTGAAGTAAAGAAGTTATCTGTGGTAATGTTGTAACCTTTGTTGAAGTATGGACTGATGCGACATTTACTAGATAAAATGTGCATTAAAATTGACAGCGGTCATTTTGACCGTTTCGGCGGTTCTAAGTATACTACTGCAATACTTCATAAATTTTGGCTGACTGGAAAATTTATCACTGGCATATCATAGCTTTTCGAATTACAGGAAAAGTCACGGAGACTGAATGTTATACTCTAAATAAAAACAAATTGGTACACCATGAAAATTTCAAAGCGGTCAAAATGGCCGACTTGGCGGTTCTAGTGTTAAATTCTTTAGGATCACGGTCCATTATATACACCTTCAAAAGCTGCATACACAACTGGTTCTCCATGTCAGTATTAACACTAGGTTTACGGAACCCGTCAATTTGATGGGTTTCTACATTTATACTTAGAATCATCCGACAATATAACTTATTTTTACAGCATTATAAATTTGAAGTACCTAACACATTTTCTCTGCCGGTTCTGTAATTTCATGCATCTGTTTAAAATGGCACTACCAAAAGATGCAAATTCAGCCGTCAGCAGGATGTTGAATATAAATAAAATATAAAAATTTTCTAAGTTTAACAGATGTTAATTTATTTTACTTCTCGAACACATTGTATAAGGAAGGCATTTTAATCAAAATTTATTGTGTGTGACTGAGTGTATAGCAATTCCCACTGTCGCAAATATTGCATAGAATTTCGTAAAACTGAGCCAACGAAATAACTGCTTAAAATATTAAAACAATTACAACGATGGTTAATGAGGACTTAAAGACTATTGCTGACTATTCTGCAAACACAAATTTTCAAATTGAAGATAATAATACAACTTCTCTAATAATGTGTGATTTGTCTGTTCAAGCAAATTAAGCATCGCATAAGTGATAAAGATTCTAAATTTAAAAAAAACAAAACAAAAAAAAAAAAACAAATGAATGCGTATTTTAAAACACTAGCGTGCAAAACCAGATCAGATTCTATTTCAGAACATTTTGGAGTGCAACCTAGCCATACTTACAAATATCTCTGTCTGAAGCTAATACATCTCATGCTTTTGAAAGCTGATTTTTAAAAACAGTTTAATGAACAAATCAAAATTCAGCCAAAAAGCAAAAAAACAGTAGGGTCAAACATTGCCGAATGTTTAACAACTGACGCATATACGAGAAAAATAAAAGAGGACAATGAAGTGAAAGAGCAAAAACAAAGATAAAAATTGGAAAAGAGAGAACAATTAAAGTGCAAGAAAATAAAAACAAAATTCGGCAAAACCTCGAAGTCAAACTCCTAAACAATCTGGAAGTAACGGTGCAACAGAAACAGAAGTTACGAAGAAGTGTAACCATCAAGCTTATCCAATTCCATTCATTCAGAATTCAAAGACAACAAATTGAACACTACACGGAAGCTCGAAAGCAAAATTGAGTTAACGCGTTCACGCCGGCGCGGTGGATCACACTCGACTGTCTCAGAGCTGGGAAGTCTCTGGCCTTTTGGATACCAGTATTTTAATACAGAAAATGTTGTTTTATTGAATTAGAGCAATTGGGCGATTTAAAGAAACAACATTTTTTCTAAAATAACAGTGGTGTGCAAAAAGCCGGAGACTTGACAACTCTGAGACAGTCGAGTGTGACCCACCGCGCCGGCGTGAACGTGTTAAAAGCAAACTGAAAAGGGAGAGATTTGGTGTAACTTATTACATCATTATTCAATTCTTGCTTTGTGTGTAAAATATGAAAGTTTAAGTAATGTATTATTTAATTATAATCTATTCAAGATAATATATCCCAAAGGTTTTTTTTTATTAATAATTACGTTATTATTAAATAAAGTTATTATTATATTAAATAGTTCAATAATAAGCTATTCAACTTTCAATTATGTGTATTTCAACTTTTTATTAAGTAATTCAAAAATTTATAGCAATTTTTGAATGCTATATTTTTAGATGAATTGATATGTATAAAATGTATTGTCACATATAGGACTTCGGACATCTCATTTAACACGTTCACGCCGGCGCGGTGGGTCACGCTCGACTGTCTCAGAGTTGTCAAGTCTCCGGCTTTTTGCACGCCACTGTTATTTTAGAGAAAATGTTGTTCTTTTAAATCGCCCAATTGTTCTATTTAAATAAAACAACATTTTCTGTATTAAAATACTGGTATTCAAAAGGCCGGAGACTTGTCAGCTCTGATACAATCGAGTGTGACCCACCGCGCCGGCGTGAACGTGTTAACCCCTTAACGCTTCTTAAAATTGCTTATTGGCACCACTTTTTTGAAAAAGAAATGTTCACCTTATTTAATGACAGGTAAAACGATACTAAAATAAAGCCAATTACACTATTTTATAAAACTGGTGAGAATCAAACAATCTGAGTAAAAGACACAACCCGTGAATATGACGGAAGCGAGAATTAAGGGGTTAAGTTATAACTACCGAAAATGCGAAAAGAATCACCTAAATGAGACAATCTCAGGGCTGACACAGGCGGTTATTTTTATATTTTGTTCGTACCAGTATTTTTCTAATATAAATTTTACAGTGTTCTTACTTCTCTTTAGAATAATCTGAAAGTGTGTGTTAACCCTTTGAGGGGCAAGCAATTGCGTTTGTGTAATGCTGAATTCCCGCCAGAAGTTTAGAAAAAAAATTAGTTGCGATATTTAGGTCGAAAATTTTGTCCCAAATTAGTTGCTACATTTCAAGTGGGTGGAGTCATAAATAACTTCCGATGCATTTTAGTAGATTGACACCATTTTGTAAGAACTCCGCCACTAATATACCATAAAGATCATTTTCTTCCTAATGAATTAACGATTCATTAACTAGGAGGTAGTTTTATGCGATTACTGGTGGGAGAATCCTTACAAAATGGGGCGCGGCTTAAGAGCGTGCGAACCTTGGATTTTTTAACCCCTTAATTCTCGCTCCCGTCAAATTCTCGGGCTGTGTTTTTTACTCAAATTGTTTGATTCCCACCAGTTTTATAAAATAGTGAAATTGGCTATATTTTAGTATTGTTTTTCCTGTCATTAAATAAGGTGAATATTTCTTTTTCATAAAAGTGGTGCCAATAAGCAATTTGAATTATTCAACCGTAATTTAATTCGAGCGTTAAGGGGTTAAACTAATTTGGTACTTATTTAAAGAGAGACGGGGGGAATGCTTGGTAAGTAAATGTTGTTCATTGATAGCATATAGCACACTGAAATCTCTGAAAAATGTTCAAACAAAATCATAAAATCCTCAGTATCAATAATCAGTACAAAAGTAATCAAATGTCGCAACTAATTTGGGACAGAGGGAGTACAGTAGAATCAGGATTATACGAAGTAATTGGGACCGATTTTCGGATAATCGAGAACGCTTCAATTTTAAGATTAAGGAGGAATATATGCAATATTTCTTATTGTGGTAACAAGTGCTTAATAAAAATTAAAGCAATAGCAAAATATAAACAAGAAAAAATTATCTTAATTTTAATTTTGAAATTAAATATCTTTTACATATATCACAATGGTTTGAAAAAATGTTCTGTTTGTCGCAGTTTCGATTGTCTTTTCTTTAAGTTCTACCACTGAGTTTTTAAATATTGTTAGATCACCACTATCACAGTCTTTATGCTCCAGCCATGCCAAACCTTTTGCAAAGCATTCAAAAGCTTCAGAATTGCTAATTTGTTCGTTTTCTTCGTTCCACTCCGCAGCTTACGGGAGCTCAAATTAAATAATAAAAAAAAAAACGCTAAGAAAGGGGATCGAAAATATTTATATGTACTCGTAGTTCGGAAAAGACCGCTTGCACACAAGGAATATCATAGTTTAACAAAAAGAAAAAAAAGTTTTCAAAATGGATTTTGCTCACAAGGAATGTGATAATAGAAAAAAAAAATAAAAATGGATATTGGTTAACCGAAAGTTTTGGTTAAAAGAGTTTCGGATAAAAGAGGCTCTACTGTGCTTCAAAATAAGGAAAAGCAATTTTTCAACATTTTCCCTCCAAAGAATTTTAAACATTTTCCGTGATTTAAAGCATTTAGTGCATTTAATTTAAAGCATTTAAATTTTTATTTTTTGTGCTAGAAAATACTACCATTTCTCAATATTCAATAATAACAATTGAAACATTTTTTAAATTAGTTGTATATCTATTTCAACAAATGTTTTAAAAATTCGGTAGTGAGTTGGAATTGCTGAAGAATGAAATTGTTATAGTATACCTTCATTTATCGCCCATTTCCTCCTATATGTGAATTTACTGAGAATCGATTAGTTAAAATATACAACCAAAGAAACATATACAACGGGAAATGGTCACTCAGACGTGATACTTAAGATTTCACCTTAATAAAACTTTAACAATGTAATTTCATTTTATTAAATATATTAGAATTATTAAATATTATTTGTACAGTTATGGTTATTATTAAATTAATGTGGAAATATTTTGAAAATGCACACACATACACACACACACAAAAAAAAAATATATATATATATAACCAATGCGATATGGAATCATAATTTAATCAATTTCACACTTTCTTTCCTTTTACCCTGAAACATACACGTTGTGCTATGAAAATTCAAAAGAACACAAATTTTCAGTTTGTTTGCTTATTTTACTTGGTTGTTAAAGGCTTGAAATGAGTGTAATAAAATAAAATTTAGGTTTTCTAAAAATCATTTAAAAAATAGCAGTCTCTAAAAAACAAAACAAAACAAAACAAAAAAAACGAACGTCGGTAATCTTGCAATACACAAATGACAGAAGTAAAGAACGCCGAACAGGAATAGAGTTACAAATTTGATTTCATCAGTGAGATCCGAAATTTCACTCACAAATTTAAAACCTATATGCATCCTTTATTTTTTAAATTTTCCCTCAGGAAATTATTATTTCTAAATTCTTTTTTTTGTGTTTAGTTCTGGATATCTCTTTTTTTTTAGGTGCCAAAATATCTCTAAAGTATATGCTTAATTTTATTTCAAGCATTGAAATCATACTCAGTTTCAGTAAAATTTATTTCTAAAATATATGCTTAGTTTTATTTCAAGTATTGAAATCATAGTCAGTTTCACTAAAATTTATTTCTAAAATGTATTCTTAATTTTAATCCAAGGCTTGAAATTTTACTCAGTTTCAGTAAAATTTGTCTAAAATATGTGCTTAATTTTATTTCAAGTATTGAAATCATAGTCAGTTTCAGTAAAATTTTATCATAGATAACTATAAATTAAGTATATATTTTAGAAATAATTTGCCAACTTAGAAAGAAAGAGACATCTTTTTAACGCCTTAACGGTCGCATTAAATTACGGTTTAAAAATTCAAATTGCTCATTGGTAGCATTTTTTTGATAAAGAAATATTTACCTTATTTAATGAAAGGTAAAATTTTACCATAATAAAGCCGATTACACTATTTTATAAAACTGGTGGGAATCAAACAATCTGAATAAAAGACACAGCCCGTGAATATCATGGGACCGAGAATTAAGAGGTCAAGGGGAGTACACAGGAAAATAAGCTAAAAATGTTAATTTGCTAAAGAGATATTTTAAAATTATGAAAGCCTCACACACAGATAGGTTTAACATTTGAGGTCAGTGTTGCCAGTGGGCTACTTTTTTAAAATTCAGATTTCTTGATTGTCACCACTTTTCTGAAATGGTAAAATTCCCCTTGTTCTTTCCTTAATTAATATGTCATTAAATAAGGTTAAATAAGGCGAATTTTACTATTTCAAAAAAGTTGTGGCATTCAAGAAATTTGATTTTTAAAAAAGTAGCCCACTGGCAAAACTATTTGAGGAATTTGAGATTTCAATGATAAACATGCCTTAACACATTGGCGACGGGCAATTTTTACCAAATTCTGAATTTTAAAATAGTAGAAACTCCTCCCTGTTCTGAAAGTCTTTTGTAAACTGGTGTTCTAGATAGGTGTCATAAGTTTATGCATCGGCAAATGGGTGAAGCAAAAAAATTACTATGTCCTTTTCATGTCCAGAATTAGAATTTTTGTTCTGGATAAAATGGGAAAGAACTCTTTTTATTTTTTTGTTGTTTCCATTCAAATAACCAGTAAGGACTTCATTAGAAAAAAAATGCTTAAAATGATAGTTTTTAAATTTAAATTATCCATTTTTATTCGTCTTAACTAACAAAACGGTCTGCCTAGATAACTCTAGGCATAGTTTTCAATTTAAGGTTTTAACTAATAATACGTAAAATCACGTTTTTAACTGGTTTTATGTAATTATAAAACCTAGTATTTTAACTAGTTGGCTCGAAACAGTAAAATATTTATTTTTTTTTATTATATATTAAGATTAAATTTTGTACACTGAAATTGTAAACTCTGTTACTGTAACTCTTCTTACCAAAAAAAAAAAAAAAAAAAAAAAAAAAAAAATCACTTCCATCTTCTCAAACAGAGGGTACTACTAACCTTACTTGTAGATAAAACTATTAGAAAAGATATGCTCAAGGGTCGTACTCTTAAGGGATTTTATTTAGGACAATTGCCATTATTTGTTTGTAGAAAAATACATCTAGGTTAAACGTGCGAAATCTCGCCTTATTTAACCCCTTGGGGACGAGCGGCACGTATACTTGCCACATGAAGCGTTCAGAATCCTTGTTTTTCCTCACCAGTAAAATTTGCCTTATGTAATCGACGCATTCCCTCGATTGAAGAAGACACAAATTTCTGTTTTTAAAAAACGGTGACAAAAGATTTAAAATTTCGTAAAAGGCTCCCGTCCCGAAGGGGTTAAGAAGAGATTTTTCCATAAGAAAATACTGATACCAAAGAATTTCCTGGTCGTGAAATTTCAGGACAAGTACGACCCCTGTATGCTACAACCATTTTGAATCTCTTCTGCACACATGTGGTCAATGAGCTGAAACATTTGAATTCCAGTTTAGTGTGTTTTCTGTTTGTAACCTCTGTTACATTAATGTTAAATTTAAATATTGTCATTTTAATTAAAGTTTCATTTGTATTATATGAAATTAAGTTTATTCAATTTAAATGCAAAATTTACATATTTTTATAAAATTATAGAAAATACAATTTTTTTCTTTCTTAAATGTAACATCTATTGTTATACAAATATTGTTATACAGATTTATCACTATTACTGTATTCTTTTGAATATAAAATTACATATTGAAGTCTTGTACACTAATGATGATATAATACACTAGGAATAATAATTTGATAGGAATATAAAAGTTGTAAATTGAGTGAATATTGTCCAGTAACAGAGGTTACAATATTTACCTTTAAGGCATTTTCAGGTGACTGTATTTTTATCCTAACTTTGAATTTTTTTATGCTGGAACTGATTTTATATAGGTTGTATACATATAAACACAGAAAATTTATATTTCGTGAAAATGGAACAATTTTAAAAAAAAATATGGCGAAAAGGACATAATTTTTTTTCACCCAAATATCTTTCAATGTACAAATTTAATATAAAATGTATAACAATCTAAAAAAATATGGACAACATGATATAAATGCATTTTCTCTAAGGTAGAAGCCACGCCCTTAGTCAATGATGTTTTTTTTTTTTACGAAAACGAGAATTCTCGTTTCCCGTCGTGAATGAATTAGTAATTTCGCCCCTAGTTCCCTTTTCAGACGAACTTGGAACTATAGTAAAACATCCCTAAAGCAACCACGTTCCGTTCCAATAAAAATTGGTCGCTACGAGAGGGGATCTCTTAATGGAGGTCATGTTTAAATCCAGATTTTAATTGTTGATAAAAGGTAACAATTAATGTTACTAAAATTTATTTTTCGCATTAGGAAAATGTATGAAAATTTAAAGTATCAAAACAAAAGTTAATGACATAAGTTAATTACTGCAAAGTTTAAAAAATGAATACATTAATATTTGATTTTACGGTTTTATATTTTATATCTTTTATTTCCAAGTCCTTTCAAAGTTCAGTAAAAAATGCACTTTTTTTTTTTTTTTTTCGGGAACAAATAATGACAATGTCATTAATTTAGCTATTTCTTTGAGAGTTTCCTGACAGAAAAGGGCAGGGAGTTTATTGACCGTCATTCTTAATTTGTCATCAGAGTAAAATTAATTGCCTAAAAATGCACGAAGGGGTTTAACCCTTTCCGGCACAGGCAATTCTTATTGTAAAATAATGAAATGACTGACTGACACTGGAATTTTAAAAAGACTTTTTTAGAAATTAAAAACATGTTACTTTAAATGTTCATTGTAAAAGCAAAATTTTACTAAAATATTCTTGGTGCCGTTCGTAAGTTTGGAATTAAAATGAGGTATTCCGACACGGGCACACTGTGCCGGAAAGGGTTAAACACTTAAAAGTTACCGGAATAAAAATAAATTCTAAACTTAGTTTAGAAGTTTGATGAATAATGCGCTCTCCGGAATTATTTTTCTAAGAAAACCCTTCTTCAAGCGATAATGAAAAAACGGAATTTGTTTCATTTTGTTCAAAGAAATAGGTCGCTCATGGGGGGAATTCAACTGGGATAGTCTCTGAATGGAGGTAAAATTAGTATTGAGCCTATGGGAATAAATTTCGTTCCATGAAAAAATGGTCGCTTAATAGAGGTGGTCGCACAGGGAGGTTTCACTGTACTCGGTATTTTATGTTGTATGTTTAGCCACTATTAGTAGCAGCTATTTCTCCATATATTCAACCCATTGAAGAGATGCTCACGTGATATAAAGGCGAGCCTGTAATAAGATAAGAATATTTTTAAACAAATACCGGTGTTAGTTGTTATTAAAACAACTTAAAATAAATAAGTTTATATTAACGTAAGTATTTATTAACGTTTAATGAATTAAAAAATCAATATTTATTATTGAAATGAATGTCATGTTTATGTTATTATTAACCCTTAACGGTCGAAGTACTCCTCCCAGGCACAGACAAAGTTTCACGTTCTAGTCAAAGGACTACCTGGTACATGAACAACAAATGCACTAGAAGGACGCTGAGCGGTCATTTTGACCAGTACCAAATGAGTTAAGTTCGGTTCGAGCCAGAAATAAGTTTAAAATACAAGACTTTTTTATAATAAGAGGTTAAATAAATAAGTTTAACTGTTCTAAATGAAAATTCTTGTTTGAAATATTTTTGTAAAAATTTCCCGTCTTTCTAGTGTTAACGTAATTTCTATTTGTGAAAAAAAAAAAAAAGTCCGGCCTGACGGTTGATCAACGAGTAAAACACTTCGACCGTTGACACTAGAAATGCCGGAAATTTTACTCAAGTTTTATAAAATTATTTTACACCGGAATTTTTATTTGAAACTGATTAACTTATTTATTTAACTGGAACAATGGAACAATGTGAGCAGCTGAATGGATTACCTAGTTGCGTTGCAACTTTACATCCAGTGGATAGGTGATTGTGTTGCAAGGGCATTAGGGAGCCTTAAAAAAATAATGTTTAGACGTGGCTGGTAGCCACAAAAGTTAAATTTACTTTTAAGAAAAAGAAAAGACTAACAAAAAATAACAAAGTACATAAGTACTAGTATAACAAATTTATTTAACTTTTTTCTTCTTTCTACCTTTGAAACCTATTTTATAAAGATAATTCTGGTTCGAACAGAAATATATTAATTCGGTAGGGTCAAAGTGATCCCTCACAGCCCTTCTAATGTTAAGGGTTAAAGTTTTTTCCTTTTTAAATAGTGGTGACAGTGGTAAAGGTATCTTTAAAGGTATATTTATGCCTGCGGAACCTATCTTTCTAATTTTTGTAAATTTTAAGTTTAAAATTGTTAATTATTATTTAAATTGTTTTACACATGTGACAATCATAGAAATAAATAATTTATTTTTTTTTAAATAAAGTGTAAAACTAACCGAAAAATTGCTGTTTTCTTTAAAGTATTTAAATTTAAAACTATTAAAACTAAATACATTTTTATGAATTCCATAATAAATATAATAATGTTGTACAGGACCGAAACTATTTTTATCACAATAAGATCACACCCCTCACAGCCCTTCTAATGTTAAGGGTTAAAGCTTTTTCCTTTTTAAATAGTGATAAAGGTATCTTTATCTCTGCGGAACTAATTTTTCTAATTTTTGTAAATTTTAAGTTTAAAATTGCTAATTATTATTTAAATTGTCTTACAAATGTGACAATCATAGAAATAAGTAATTTCATTTTTTTAAAGAAAAATATAAAATTAACCGAAAAATTGCTATTTTCTTTAAAGTATTTAAATTTAAAACTATTAAAACTAAATACATTTTTATGAATTCCATAATTAATATAATAATGTTTTACAGGGCCGAGACTATTTTTATCACAATAAGATCACACCCCTCTAATATTAAAGGTTAAACCTTTTTCCTTTTTAAACATTGGTGTTAGTGGTAAAGGTTTCTTTATGCCTGCGGAACCAATTTTTCTAATTTTTGTAAATTTTAAGTTCAAAATTGCTAATTATTATTTAAATTGTCTTACAAATGTGACAATCATAGAAATAAGTAATTTAATTTTTTTTAATAAAAGTATAAAATTAACCGAAAAATTGCTATTTTCTTTAAAGTATTTAAATTTAAAACAATTAAAACTAAATACATTTTTATAAATTCCATAATAAATATAATAAAGTTGTAAAGGACCGAGACTATTTTTATCATAATAAGATAAATATTTTAAAGTTATAGGTATAAAAAGACAAATAACGCTGAAAATTCCTAAAAAACGTTAATAATTCGTAAATTAAAATTGTGTGACTCATAACGGCGTTTGTACGGGTGCTTGAATTTACTGACTAAAAAATTCTTCGGTATCAGTATTTTGTTATGGAAAATTTCTCCTGAAATAAGGCAAAATTTCGACCGTTTAAACTAGATTCATTTTTCTATAAAAAAAATTCTGATATTCGGCCTTGAAAATAACGGTACCCGTGCGAACCCTGTCATAAGCTTTTCTATAAATCAGCATAAGAATGGACTACTTCCTTCAAGTATATATTTAAAACATAATTCAAAAGTTTTGTAGTAGTTGAACTATTATTTATCGAGTAATAGCGATTTTTAATAAATTTCACAAAAAATCACTCTTAAGAAAAATTTAACTATTAATTTAATTTTTTAAAAAGTTTGTAAGAAATATAAACGTTTGAAAAGGTTCATAGTTAAATTTTTCTTAAGAGTGATTTTTTGTGAAATTTATTAAAAATCGCTATTACTCGATAAATAATAGTTCAACTACTACAAAACTTTTGAATTATGTTTTAAATATATACTTGAAGGAAGTAGTCCATTCTTATGCTGATTTATAGAAAAGCTTATGACAGGGTTCGCACGGGTACCGTTATTTTCAAGGCCGAATATCAGAATTTTTTTTATAGAAAAATGAATCTAGTTTAAACGGTCGAAATTTTGCCTTATTTCAGGAGAAATTTTCCATAACAAAATACTGATACCGAAGAATTTTTTAGTCAGTAAATTCAAGCACCCGTACAAACGCCGTTATGAGTCACACAATTTTAATTTACGAATTATTAACGTTTTTTAGGAATTTTCAGCGTTATTTGTCTTTTTATACCTATAACTTTAAAATATTTATCTTATTATGATAAAAATAGTCTCGGTCCTTTACAACTTTATTATATTTATTATGGAATTTATAAAAATGTATTTAGTTTTAATTGTTTTAAATTTAAATACTTTAAAGAAAATAGCAATTTTTCGGTTAATTTTATACTTTTATTAAAAAAAATTAAATTACTTATTTCTATGATTGTCACATTTGTAAGACAATTTAAATAATAATTAGCAATTTTGAACTTAAAATTTACAAAAATTAGAAAAATTGGTTCCGCAGGCATAAAGAAACCTTTACCACTAACACCAATGTTTAAAAAGGAAAAAGGTTTAACCTTTAATATTAGAGGGGTGTGATCTTATTGTGATAAAAATAGTCTCGGCCCTGTAAAACATTATTATATTAATTATGGAATTCATAAAAACTAACGGAAAATGTTCTGCAATTTATGGGTAAAAATTCCCGTAAAAAACGGAAATAGTACTGGCGTCTAGATTGCCAGTAGTATTTCCGTTTTTTAGTCCGTTTTTTTTCTTTTTTTACAGTGTATTAACTGTTAGGAACCTCTGCAATTTGTGTCCTTCGTGAGTAGTGCTACCAGGAGACCCGCGCAAATCAGGACTCCAAATGCTCTGGACAACACTAATTTCTTACATTTTTTTTTTCTCCAATTATGAAAGTTATTTACAAATTCATATTCAAAATATTATGAATTGTGACATACGTCAATTTTTACATAAACAGAATTGGCATCGTTAAAAATACGTATGTATTGGTTTACAGTTCATTCGAAAGTTTTTCCCGATATTGCGATTTTTTTCTTTTAGAAAGTTTAAAGTCGCAATATTCTTCTACTGGTAAATCGCATATAAAAAAAATTAAAAGTAGCAATCAGAACATGCATGCGCGTATTCCCGAATGACTCATTTGAACAAAATCATTTGTCATGCGCATGACTGATTACAACCATACCACAAGACGGATGCCTGTCTGGCCTCTAATTTTTTTTTTTCCAGGAATTCCGAATTCATACCGGAAATTCCGAAAGAAGAATTTTTATTTTAGCTAATGATGAAATGTCTGACACTAAATAAAGCACAAATTACTATTCAGATTTTTTCAATAAAAGCGAAAACCATATTGGCAATGCTGTGCAACTATTAAAAATTGATCCCGAAAGCAATCAGCCATCAGGGGCGCCATTTGAGGGGGGCTGGGGGGGGCCATAGCCCCCCCCCCCAAGGAATTTGATATTTTAGAAAATTTATCTGTCATCGCAGGTCAAACTCAAAAAAATTTTAAAAAATTACTCAAAACCTAAAATAGCTTGTCAAATTTTATTACAATAAAAACACGTATAAATAAACACTTTAGGTATATAAACTAATAATTATAATAAAAAAAATTCTAATTTGCCAATTTATCTCTTTTTTCCAAGTCTAATTTGTAAATTTCGCACTTTTTTTTTTCTGCGGTCAATTGACGAATTGATTTTGCGTCGCTCTGTAAGAAAAATAAGCAAATAAATAAATAAAATAGCATGGTTTTCCCTTGAAAATTAAACAAGAGAGAAAAATTATGCGTCAAGCATAGATTATGAAACACTTTCCAACACATCATGAATTCTTTAGCAAAACTTAGCCTTTCAATAAGGTAAATAATATATCTAATTAAACATTTTAGAAAACATAAGGACTTTTTCCTAGAAATCCGCACAAACTTTGCAATTATGTAAAATAGCAAAGGAAACCGAATCAGGTGAAATTGCACGTGAAGTGTTGTGCTATGGTATATAAGAGCATGGCCATTAGCCAAGAGGTCATTAAATAATCTGTGTTTTCCGAGAATAGAGCCACAAGAGGAGTGTCTATGTATTATTGTGTACAAGTTTTACGAAAGCAATATTCACCAAGGAGCAAGTCCATCGTGAACTATTTATTTTCCGAAAATATCACCAAACGAACTACATACGATGTTCTAGAATGTTACTAGGAGGGACTCTCGGCCAAAAAAGAACTGGGATCGGGTAGGAAGGCAAAAAAAAAATCTCCAAGCCAGAGTTAGAGCAGTTGAAAGGACTGTTTGACGAAAACGACCGAGTATTAATCCATCCCATGCCTTCGAAATACAGTGTTTCACCTAACCACCGACAAAAGACAATCACTAAGAGCCTGAACATCAAATATTACAAGAAATGGTCATAACAGAATGAACAGAAAAACAAA
Organism: Maratus speciosus; assembly: GCA_963932465.1. Classification (NCBI taxonomy): domain Eukaryota; kingdom Metazoa; phylum Arthropoda; class Arachnida; order Araneae; family Salticidae; genus Maratus; species Maratus speciosus. The sequence goes on along the minus strand of OZ010799.1, from coordinate 216,376,997 downwards.
GGGTTGTCGTGAAAACGAAGTGTGGTCACTTGTTCAGAAAATTCTCTGATAGAATATTCATCTTCGATGACGGTGACGGCTCATATTTTAAGCTCAAGCGTTCCACGTTTAACTATAACGGTGGCTATTATACATCTGACGTCTCTACGACCCAAGATATCATTAAATTTTCTACTAAAGCAAAATTCCAAGACAAGATCCTCGTATGCATTGCAATGGGTCCGAAAGGTTTGAGTCGTCCGTTCATCCGAAAGTCTGGGTTCGCTGTCAATGGGCAACGATATTTGAACAAGGGCATTCGCCGTCTTCTTATCCCCTACATCTGTAGCAACTACAATGACGGTGATTACGGTATATCTGGCCAGACTTGGATAGCAGTCATCTCTGAAAAATCGTTCTCAGCCATTTCCGCCAGCAAAACTTCACTTTCATAAAGAAGTCTGACAACCTGGTTAGCGTTCCCCAAATTTGACCAATTGAGCGGTTCTGAAAGTATCTGAAGTCAAAAGTGTATGCCAAAGGCTAGAAAGCAGGTAACATCCAGAAATTGATCAATCGAATCAAGTATTGTTTCAAAATTATGAACTTAAATTTTGTACAATGTCTTTGTCTAGCAAGTACCACCAAACGTAAAATCGATAATGTCAAACGAAACGGTTTAATTGAAATCCGATAACAGTTATACAGAGGAATGTGGTTACTGAAGTCACCTTACAGTGCCCATTTGAGTTCTTTATCTCGTTTTTTAATGACTTTCAAGTCAAGAAAAGTTTGTGCAGATTTCTAGGAAACAGTCCTTATACCACATTTAAAAACCATATTTCAATAAATACCGCCCATAACCGTAAAAGTAATCCAGTTCTTTTGTGAAGCTCTGTATATGATCTATAAATTTGTACATATGATACACAGTGTGCTTAAATTATGTTTAGTAAGAAAATGCATAACATAGTAAAAATTTCCCCTTCAGCAGTTTCTATCGATAGGGGGAAACGTACTTAAATTCTTTTGTACAGCCCTGTATATGACATACAGATTTTAATACACACCACATATTAATGCTGAAATTTACAAGTAATGCTTAAGCTACTTAAATTACGCTTCCATGAGTTAATATCCATAGGCGATTATATATCCAGTTCTTTGCATAGTCCTGTATTTGATTTTATTTATATGCAGCAAACTTACCTTAGTATATTATACTAAATGTAGTTGAGCTTGAAAGACAACTTGAAGCTGCATAACTCAAATTAAAAATAACATCTTTAAGCAATTCCTGCTCTTTCTCAATAATGCTTACGAATTTTTCTGTGTGTCTTACGAATTTAAAAATTGCTCTGTATATGTTCTATAGAATTTATGTACACCATGTAGTATTCAAAAATTTAGTTAAACTAAAAAACCATACCATAAGTGAAAACGGACTTGCAGCAATCATTCCTAATAGCCAAACTTCGCATACAGATTTGTTCCCGAAATCTTTTATGTGTCCCTGTAAATGAATGATAAATGCAATCCCCATCCTATTTTACTGCAAGCATTTTGTTGTTATCTTCAGTAATATATATCAGTTTCATCGTGTTTGAAATAGTGCAACATAGTTGAAATACGCTGCGAACAGTTTTTACCCGTAGACCATCAAATAATCGAACTCTTTTGCATAACCTTGTAAATGAGTGATGAATGCTTCGCACCTCATATTCTACAGAAAGTATGTATTAGCACTAGAGATGAGACGGACTCAACCCGGACCTGACACGGGTTTGATTTTTATACCAGCCTTCGGGCTCGGGCCCATTCTTTCTCAAATTGGCAATTTTATTTATTCTCGTACTCGTGTAGAAACAAAAAATAATTTTTTTACCCCTTAAAAATTAATTATCCCATTGCAAGTTTTTTTAATGCTATTCTGATCAGAAGGAAAGAGAAATAGATTTTTTTTTTTTTTTTTTTTTTTTTTTTTTTAGTATTTGTCGAAAGAAAACTTGTGATATTTGATGATTTATGTCTGTAGTTTAACGCGAGTAACGAACTATTGATGTTGGCGGCAGTCAGAATATGGCGCCATTAGGATAGTGTTTAATTGGAATGTTTATTTATTATTACTTTTTTCAGAGATCTAACGCGAAATAAATATTTTCTTTTACGTCAATCAGCATTAGCCTAAGATTTGCAAATTTTTAGTCTCCTATTATCTGCGATTGTAATCGCTCTTTATATGAAAATAATGTTGGTGATTTTATTCATGCTTCTTCTTGAAGTCTGCTCATTCTGTGGCTCTGTTCTTCATATTCATACAATCAATTTCATACGTAAGTAGATAAAATTGGCATGTGTGTCAATGTATTCCCGATTGAAAGCAATCAAGCAGCGTTTCCTCTTTTTCTATAAAAGCATCGGATATTTTCGGTAACGGTGTCAAATTTATAATTAAAACTTATTTTCAAAGCCATGATAAATGCGAAAGATGTACACCTTTTATGGGAAACAGAAAACGCTGTTCGATTCTTCGTCATATAAATCATAATTTCTGCAAATTTCATTAATTTATACATAAAATGCTCTTCGTTATTGTGTCCATCAGAGATACCTACTTGTTGCGGGAGAAAAATTTAAAAATCTTTTTAGGGAAGTATATTTCTGTTTGACACTAAACGTCTCTTTTGATAAGATTTAATGTAAATTTCATAAAATTAATTATGTGCTAGAGTTTAACAGTTGTTAAAAAATGAGATCTATTATATTTAGAACAGCTTTTAAATATGCATTTTTGTTAAACCTTTTTTTCCCGTGCATACTTTCGGTATCGGAATCGGTCTCTGATGGCACAAACCTTTTCGAATTCGGATTTAAAATTGTTGGCCCCGGGCTCTGAAAAATGAGCCCGAACTCATCTCTAATTAGCACATCTCAGAAATTTTTATCAATTTCATTATGTTTGTAACGGAGTAACATTATTAAAATACGTCACAAATATTCTTTCTTCATAGACTATAATATGACGGAATACTTGTGAGTTCTTCCGGACGCGAACTGTAAGTGCTAAACATAACATTACATGTAGTAGTAAACTTTTAGTACACCCCAATAATGTATATAAATGTTATTATGTTTAAATACTGTAATACAACAATATTAAAATATACCGCAAATGATTTTACCCGATAGACCATAATCTAACGGAATACTTTTGAGTCCTCCTGTAAATGAACTATGAATGATACACACTTCATTTTGAATACCGAACATTTCATTGTAAACATTAATAACATATATCAATTACGCGTTAGGCCGAGTATATTTACGTGCGTTAGAGCATGACCAGACGGGCAGACAAACCCAATTCACTTTTCAACTGCGTTGGAAAGTGTTACAAATATTTCTTGAAGAATCCCATGCTTATGAAAATGTTAAGAATTGTTAGCAATATTTAATCTTTGCTATCAAAAAATTTGCGTGATGTTCGATCTTTATCCTCAAAATTAATTATCTATTTCTCAATATAAAAAGCATAGGTAAGATAAATTGGGCTTACCTTATATTTATGTATATCCTTTTTGACATCTGGTATTTTTCTTTTCCTCCGGATAGAGTAAATAAATCTATATCTTGCTCCTGTATTTTTTATTTATCCCGTATATGTGACTGATGGTCTGAACTTCATGTTGTTTAAAAAGACGCATATTTTGAGTGTCTTATGAAGTTAAATTAGTGCCGAAACTTATGAATAGAAAAGTAAAGTTACATTTAATAAGAGCTTTAAGGCATACATCTCTCAGTTTGAGAGTTTAGTTACAACTGGAAGTAGAGAAAAAAAATACATGAATAAAATATTATTAACAATAAAGAAACAGGAAATTAATCCATAAATCAGCATAACAAATAATTTGTATCAATATTTATATTTACGGTAATTTAAAATTAGAGTTAATAAATGTTTTATAGTTCTTGAGTATTGCAGAAATGTTTATAATAAAATATCTGTTTATGATTGTGCAATCACTTTTCAGTTTCACTTCCTTCTTTTAGATCGTAAACACTTTCGATAATTACTTTTGTAAATCACATTTGACACATGAAAAGCAATTTACTTCACTTGATTATTTTGTGATCCTTGTTTGGAGATTATATTTCACAATATATCTGTCAACAATTCCCCCCCTTAATCTCCTAACGAGGATTGTTCTGTAATTTCAGTTTGTTTCTATTATTTAGAAATTCAGGCTTGGGCTCTGGTTTTGTAAGTATGTCAGCCATCATTGACTTGCTTGGGCAATAACGCAATTCAATAATTTTATCTTCTTTCAGCTGATTAATCACATTATATTTGATGTCAATATGCTTCGATTTATTAGAAAACTTTTCAGATTCTATCATTTTTATGCAAGATTTATTATCTTCATAAATTACTATAGGCAATCTTTGTGATATATCGAGATTTTCTAATAGTTTTAGCAGCCATATCAATTCCTGTGTTGCGCTCGCCACTGCAACGAACTCTGCCTCTGCAGATGATTGTGCCACACACGTTTGTCGTTTTGTTATCCACTGTATTGGATTCTTTCCTAAAAGGAACAAATTGCCTGTTGTCGATCTTCTTGTTTTTAGATCTCCACTCCAATCCGCATCAGTATATACTTCTAGGATGGGTGGTTCTTCTGTGCTAATTACTAAATTTAAGTCTTTTGTTGAATATAGATATCTTATTAATCTTTTAACACCTTTCCAATCTCTTTCAGACGGCGTTTCGTTTTTTCTGCTCAAGATGTTTACTCCTACTAAAATATCGGGCCTACTTATTGTAGCAACATATAACAGCGCACCGACACTGTTGTTTTCATTTACTGTGTCTTTTCTTTCTTCATGTTCCGCATTTTTATGTAAATTATTTTCTTCAAAAACTAGCGATGTTGAATTGTTTTTGTTTTTATAGTGTCTGTTATTAGTGTAACTGTTGTTGTTTTTCGTTTATAGAAACCAGCAGTCTTTATTTGAGTGGTTTTTCATTTTACAGTGTGAGCAGTACTTATTGCTGCCTCTTTTCTGTTCTGAATGATTAAATTTACCTTGTGTTTTATAGGCTTTATTGCTGTTTTTGGAGTTTTCACGATTATCTACTCTACGAGTATATTCGTCCGTTAAGCTTGCTTTTTAAAATTTGTACGGTTAACTCAGCTTCATTTCTGGCCTCCAGAGCAGTAACTAGGGAATCGTAGGACGGCGGCAACGAGCACAGCAGCAGTGCTGAAATGTGCGAGTCAGTTATGTTTTCACCAATCGCTGACAGTTTATCCACTATCTCTAAAATTTTAGTAATGTGGGCTGTCATATTGCCACCTTCAGTTAATTTTGTACTGTACAGTTTTCGTAGCAAGTACAGCTTACTAGAGATATTAGATCTCTCATGGATTTGTTTGAGTGCGTCCCATGTTTGCCTAGCTGTATTTAAATTTTTGACATGCACTATTTGACTGTCGTCAATGGACAAATTTATTAAAGCCCTTTCTTTTCTGTCTTTCTTGGTCCAAGCATCATTCAATGGAGTGGGGGCCTCTTGCGTAATAACTTCAACAAGTTCGTCTCGAATTAATAGCATTTCGACCTTGAACCGCCAATTTGTATAATTGTTGGCGTTCAATTTTTCAATGGTCGTGCTATCTTTTGTAGAAGAAGCCATAATGTTGCTAAGATTCGTTTTATTTTTTTTCTAATAAATTACTCTATCGGACTATTACCAGATTAGTATTTTTATTGAGAAATTGGTTTTTTTTTTTTTCGTTCTCATAATCAATTTGTTAGCAATATTTAATCTTTGCTATCAAAAAAATTGCGTGATGTTCGATCTTTATCCTCAAAATTAATTATCTATTTCTCAATATAAAAAGCATAGGTAAGATAAATTGGGCTTACCTTATATTTATGTATATCCTTTTTGACATCTGGTATTTTTCTTTTCCTCCGGATAGAGTAAATAAATCTATATCTTGCTCCTGTATTTCTTATTTATCCCGTATATGTGACTGATGGTCTGAACTTCATGTTGTTTAAAAAGACGCATATTTTGAGTGTCTTATGAAGTTAAATTAGTGCCGAAACTTATGAATAGAAAAGTAAAGTTACATTTAATAAGAGCTTTAAGGCATACATCTCTCAGTTTGAGAGTTTAGTTACAACTGGAAGTAGAGAAAAAAAATACATGAATAAAATATTATTAACAATAAAGAAACAGGAAATTAATCCATAAATCAGCATAACAAATAATTTGTATCAATATTTATATTTACGGTAATTTAAAATTAGAGTTAATAAATGTTTTATAGTTCTTGAGTATTGCAGAAATGTTTATAATAAAATATCTGTTTATGATTGTGCAATCACTTTTCAGTTTCACTTCCTTCTTTTAGATCGTAAACACTTTCGATAATTACTTTTGTAAATCACATTTGACACATGAAAAGCAATTTACTTCACTTGATTATTTTGTGATCCTTGTTTGGAGATTATATTTCACAATATATCTGTCAACAATTCCCCCCTTAATCTCCTAACGAGGATTGTTCTGTAATTTCAGTTTGTTTCTATTATTTAGAAATTCAGGCTTGGGCTCTGGTTTTGTAAGTATGTCAGCCGTCATTGACTTGCTTGGGCAATAACGCAATTCAATAATTTTATCTTCTTTCAGCTGATTAATCACATTATATTTGATGTCAATATGCTTCGATTTATTAGAAAACTTTTCAGATTCTATCATTTTTATGCAAGATTTATTATCTTCATAAATTACTATAGGCAACCTTTGTGATATATCGAGATCTTCTAATAGTTTTAGCAGCCATATCAATTCCTGTGTTGCGCTCGCCACTGCAACGAACTCTGCCTCTGCAGATGATTGTGCCACACACGTTTGTCGTTTTGTTATCCACTGTATTGGATTCTTTCCTAAAAGGAACAAATTGCCTGTTGTCGATCTTCTTGTTTTTAGATCTCCACTCCAATCCGCATCAGTATATACTTCTAGGATGGGTGGTTCTTCTGTGCTAATTACTAAATTTAAGTCTTTTGTTGAATATAGATATCTTATTAATCTTTTAACACCTTTCCAATCTCTTTCAGACGGCGTTTCGTTTTTTCTGCTCAAGATGTTTACTCCTACTAAAATATCGGGCCTACTTATTGTAGCAACATATAACAGCGCACCGACACTGTTGTTTTCATTTACTGTGTCTTTTCTTTCTTCATGTTCCGCATTTTTATGTAAATTATTTTCTTCAAAAACTAGCGATGTTGAATTGTTTTTATTTTTATAGTGTCTGTTATTAGTGTAACTGTTGTTGTTTTTCGTTTATAGAAACCAGCAGTCTTTATTTGAGTGGTTTTTCATTTTACAGTGTGAGCAGTACTTATTGCTGCCTCTTTTCTGTTCTGAATGATTAAATTTACCTTGTGTTTTATAGGCTTTATTGCTGTTTTCGGAGTTTTCACGATTATCTACTCTACGAGTATATTCGTCCGTTAAGCTTGCTTTTTAAAATTTGTACGGTTAACTCAGCTTCATTTCTGGCCTCCAGAGCAGTAACTAGGGAATCGTAGGACGGCGGCAACGAGCACAGCAGCAGTGCTGAAATGTGCGAGTCAGTTATGTTTTCACCAATCGCTGACAGTTTATCCACTATCTCTAAAATTTTAGTAATGTGGGCTGTCATATTGCCACCTTCAGTTAATTTTGTACTGTACAGTTTTCGTAGCAAGTACAGCTTACTAGAGATATTAGATCTCTCATGGATTTGTTTGAGTGCGTCCCATGTTTGCCTAGCTGTATTTAAATTTTTGACATGCACTATTTGACTGTCGTCAATGGACAAATTTATTAAAGCCCTTTCTTTTCTGTCTTTCTTGGTCCAAGCATCATTCAATGGAGTGGGGGCCTCTTGCGTAATAACTTCAACAAGTTCGTCTCGAATTAATAGCATTTCGACCTTGAACCGCCAATTTGTATAATTGTTGGCGTTCAATTTTTCAATGGTCGTGCTATCTTTTGTAGAAGAAGCCATAATGTTGCTAAGATTCGTTTTATTTTTTTTCTAATAAATTACTCTATCGGACTATTACCAGATTAGTATTTTTATTGAGAAATTGGTTTTTTTTTTTTTTTCGTTCTCATAATCAATTTGTTAGCAATATTTAATCTTTGCTATCAAAAAATTTGCGTGATGTTCGATCTTTATCCTCAAAATTAATTATCTATTTCTCAATATAAAAAGCATAGGTAAGATAAATTGGGCTTACCTTATATTTATGTATATCCTTTTTGACATCTGGTATTTTTCTTTTCCTCCGGATAGAGTAAATAAATCTATATCTTGCTCCTGTATTTCTTATTTATCCCGTATATGTGACTGATGGTCTGAACTTCATGTTGTTTAAAAAGACGCATATTTTGAGTGTCTTATGAAGTTAAATTAGTGCCGAAACTTATGAATAGAAAAGTAAAGTTACATTTAATAAGAGCTTTAAGGCATACATCTCTCAGTTTGAGAGTTTAGTTACAACTGGAAGTAGAGAAAAAAAATACATGAATAAAATATTATTAACAATAAAGAAACAGGAAATTAATCCATAAATCAGCATAACAAATAATTTGTATCAATATTTATATTTACGGTAATTTAAAATTAGAGTTAATAAATGTTTTATAGTTCTTGAGTATTGCAGAAATGTTTATAATAAAATATCTGTTTATGATTGTGCAATCACTTTTCAGTTTTACTTCCTTCTTTTAGATCGTAAACACTTTCGATAATTACATTTGTAAATCACATTTGACACATGAAAAGCAATTTACTTCACTTGATTATTTTGTGATCCTTGTTTGGAGATTATATTTCACAATATATCTGTCAACAAGAATGACATGCCATTTCAAACCCTTCCCCTCAAACAAAATCTTGCCTCCTCTCCCCACTCTAAGAAACTTATTAAATGGCTTTCTGTCCTGTCCGTAAAGCCTGCAAAGTCAAAAAAAAATCTCCGTTTTAGACAGGTACCCTTCTTAGCAAGAATAATTATATAGTGCTTTCTTCATAGAAACTTAATTTTTTCTTTTCCGTTTACGAAAGAATTCTTTTTTTGACAGGTTTCGTATTCGCAAGTTTTACAATAAATGTAATATACCTATACTCTTCAGAGGTATACCATAGAAAGGATGTTTTAAATGCCTTTAAAAATACTTGTATAAAGGGAAACTCTCTATAATAGAATACTGTCTTAAATGGAAAAAAATGTTAGTCACTATCTTGAAATTATACCTGCTAAGATAAAAAACCTCCTTAAAACGGAATTTTTCATAGGTTTTCGTTTTGATGGGAGAGAGTACAGGCTCCCCCCCCCCCCCCGCCGCCGAACCCCACCCCACCCTTGGCTATGCCACTGTCCTCAAAGACAGCCTTCCCCCCCCCCCTCCCCAAGAAAATTCTGAAATGGCGCCCCTGTCAGCCATTCACCCATACTGATTGCAAGGAAATTATTATTTTACTAAAAAATATCAAAACGTTCTATAAGTAGCCGTCATAGATACGTGAACCTTGACTTCTCAAATCTAGATTCACAGTATAGCAACTAATAATATTAGACGTGATACTGAATGGGAGATCAAAACCATCATTCGTAGTTTCTATGCTGCAGTTCTTCTGGAGAGACTACATGTTTGATTCATTCACTTAAAACTTTCTGGCGCGAAGTAATTCTGTTTACAAACTAATTAAATAATGGACTGACACCAGAATTTATAAACGAAGTTATTAGAAAATACGAACTTGCTTATTTCGCGTACATTATACAAGGAAAATTTTAATTTAATATTCTTGGTGCCATTTGTCAGTTTTGGAATTAAAATTAGGTTCCTTTTTTTTAAGGATATCACCCTCAAAAGTGTTTTAACCATCGACGTTTAACTATATTTTCTTATACAGACAAACATACACATACATAAGTACCTGATTATCACTGTACTAATTTTATTTGTTACAGAAAAATAGATTTTGCATATCCTGCAGAAAATATATTTGCCAAAGGACTCAAAACCTTAATTTAAATATGAAAATTGTTTACAAATTCATAAAAAATATTATGAAATGTGACATACGTCAATTTTTACATCAAAGAAATGGGCATAGTTAAAAATACCTGTATATATTAGTTTACAGTTCAATCGAATAATTGTTTTTCGTGATTTTTTCTTTTAGAAAGTCACCATATTTTACTACTGTTAAATCTCTCATAAAAAAATCAAAAGTAGCAATCAGAGCATGCGTTTTCGTATTGCCGACTGATTCACTCGAATGACAAAACCACTCGCTATGCCCATGCCCAATTATAACCTAGTTTGACCACCAATTGTATTCAGAAATTACACATTCTTTTTTGAAATACGTAACAAAGAATTTTTATTTTAGGTAATCACGAAATGTCTATCACTAAATAAAGCACAAATTACTATTCGAAATTTTTGAATAAAAGAGTGGACCAAACGCTGTGCAACAATCAAAACTTGATCCCGAAAGCAGTCAGCCATTCACCCATACTGATTGCCGGGAATTGATTATTCTACTAAAGGAGTATCAAGGCGTTCTATAAGCAGCCGTCACACATACATGAACCTTGACTTCTCAAATCTGGATTCACAGTGTAGCAACCAGCAATATTAGACGTGATACTGATTGGGTGGTCAAAACCATTATTCATAGTTTTTAAGTTGCAGTGTGGTAGTAGAGACTGTTTCATGCTTTCACTTAAACATCGGTGTTTAACCATACTTTCTTATACATAGTATCCGCGCGCGCACACACATACATACAAATCATAATTACCTGCTTTCCGTGATGTTTTTCGTGTTTTCGTTCTAATTTTATCTATAACACAAAAGTAGTTTCGTTCTTTAAAATTTAAAAACAATATACCAAATATTTCCTGAAGATGGTCATAGATGATGACCGAAACGTCTTTTGTTATAATTTTAATTTAATGTTTTTTTTTTTTTTTTTTTTTTTACTTTACAACATTTTGTATACACCATTTAGTAAATATGTGATATTTGTATTTTCACGTTAATATTGAACTTTCATGGTGTAAATGTCCAGCTCTTTTATTACAAAAGGAGATGCTGCATATCCTGTCAAAAATATATTTGCCGCTGAATTTGGGTAAAAAATCTATTTTTTTTTTTAACTGTCACATTTTCTTGACACCATAAACTAAAAACAGGGAGCCAACTTCACTTTTCAAATACAAAATATTTGCCTTAAATCATCAGAAAAGTCTTCCATTTAAAGAACCGAAGATTTCCGGTAAAAATTAGTGGTATGGAAAAGCTTTCAGTAACGAAGCAAGCTAACTTTTCATGCCCGAACAAAGTTCGGGCAAAACAGTTAAGTGGTCAGTGGTCTCTATAAATATAACTAATTACAGTACAAAGTTTAACGTTCGGACATCCAAAGTTCGGAATTGTCCAAAATTCGGACTTTCCAGAGACAGTATTCAAGAAAGAAGAATTGTTGAAACATAAAAAGGGCTAGAGCAAAGAAGCTTTATTGCTGATTCTTAACTCATGCCTATGTACAGAATAAGAGAAAAATTTCTTAATGATATACCTAAGTTAATAAAGCAGTCCACATTAACTAAAATGCTCAATGGTTAAGAAAGTTACAATTTCTTCTTAAAATGTAGTATATTTTCTTAAGGGTGTTCTCAGCTGCTCTGCTCAACAAGCGCAAAACATTGGACACATTTATAAGTTCATTTTTTAACGGAAAGATATAAAATTGGAAGGTCTGACTATGGAAGCGATTTGGAATCGAGCTGTGTTTTCCAATTTTTGATAAATAAATTACCTAGTGAGATACAAGCAATTTTGATGACGTGATAAAGACGTTTTTCACTCTTCCTTGAGTAATTATTCTTCTTTCGCGCAGGAATTCGGTTCAAAATGCCCACTTTGACACTATTTTCTGAAAGATCTATTGCGTTTGCAAAAAAAAAAAAAAAAAAAAAAAAAAAAAAAAAAAAAAAACGGAAAACGCAGTTAGATTACATAGTTCCTGAACAACAACACCTGCTAGTTTCATGCATGTCCGAGCAAAAATAAATTAAAACTGATGTCATTAAGTTGTCCTTTTGGATTTAAGAACAGTTTTAAATAAAGGTTTTTGTTTCACTTTTTATTTTGTTATGATTTATTTGATGAAAATGACTGTTGAATTTAGTATTAATACTTGTTATATGTAATTTTTAGTATATGAATGTCATATTTTGCCTTTTTAAGTAGTAAATTTTGTTTTTCTTTTTATTGGAAAAACAATATTTTTGATGACCCAGAGTTCAGAAAAATCCGAAGTTCAGGCGGTAAAGTCCCGGCGATTCCGAACTTTAGACTTCGTACTGTACAACCATTCAGCAAGAAGTTTGCTAGTTTGTCATCATATTTTATTCAGAAATTACAAATTCATACCTGAAATTCCGAAAGAAGATTTTTTATTTTAATTAATCACAAAATGTCTGTCTCTAAATAAACCACAAATTGCTATTCGGAATTTTTTAATAAAAGAGGAAACCAAACTGACAACGCTGTGCAACAATCAAAAGTTGATCCCGAACGCAGTGAGCCATTCACCCATACTGATTGCCGCGAACTGAATATTTTACTAAAAGAGTATCAAGGCGTTCTATAAGCAGCCGTCACACATATATGAACCTTGACTTCTCAAATCTAGATTCACAGCGTAGCAACTAATAATATTAGACGTGATACTGATTGGGTGGTCAAAATCATCATTCATTGTTTCTCTGTTGCAGTTGTTCTGGAGAGACTACTTGTTTGATTCATTCGCTTAACCATCGACGTTTAACTATATTTTCTTATACAGACACACATACACATACAAATATACCTGATTATCATTATACTAATTTTATTTGTAACACAAAAGTAGATGTTGCATATCCTGCAAAAAATATATTTGCCAAAGAACTCAAAAGCATTAATTTAACCCCTTAACGCTCGAATTAAATTACAATTGAATAAGTCAAATTGCTTATTGTCACCACTTTTATGAAAAAGAAATATTCACCTTATTTAATGACAGTAAAAACGATACCAAAATATACCCAATTTCACTATTTTATAAAACTGGTGGGAGTCAAACAATTTGAGTAAAAGACACAGCCCGAGAATATGACGGGAGCGAGAATTAAGGGGTTAAATATGAAAATTATTTACAAATAGATATTAAAATTATTATGATTTGTGACATACGTCAATTTTTACATAAACAGAATGGGCATCGTTAAAAATACGTCTGTATTAGTTTACAGTTCAATCGAATAATTATTTTTCATGATTTTTCTTTTACAAAGTCACCATATTCTGCTACTGTTAAATCTCACATAAAAAATCAAACATAGCAATCAGACATGCGTTTGCGTATTCCCGAATGATTCACTCGAATGACAAAATCTTTCGCTATGCCCATGATTAATTATAACCATGCCACAAGAGGTTTGCTAGCTTGCCCTCAAATTTTATTTAGAAATTACGAATTCATACCGGAAATTCCGAAAGATAAATTTTTATTTTAAGTAATCACGAAATGCCTGCCACTAAATAAAGCACAAATTACTATTCGAAGATTTTAATAAATGAGGAAAGCAATTTGACAACACTATACAACAATCAAAAATTGATCCCGAATGCAGTCAGTCATTCACCCATACTGATTGCCGGGAATTGATAATTTTACTAAAGAAGTATCAAGGCGTTATACAAGCAGCCATCACACATACATGAACCTTGACATCTCAAATCTAGATTCAGAGTGTAGCAACTAAACAATATTAGACGTGATACTGAATGGGTGGTCAAAACCATTATTCATAGTTTCCATGTTGCAGTTGTTCGGAAGAGACTACTTGTTTGATTCATTCACTTAATCATCGGCGTTTACCAATATTTTCTTATACATATACGCGTATACACACACAAACACAGACAAATGCATAATTACCTGATTTTCGTGATACTAATTTTATTTATAACGCAAAAGTATATCCTGCATATCCTGCCAAAAATATATTTGGCAAAGAATTTGGGTAAAAAATCCATTACCTCTATTTTTGATTTAAAGTGGTCTCCACAAATAACAGGCTGCGTTTGGCTGTTAGACACGGTTTACTACCCCTGAGGTGCTATTACCCCGTCGTTCTTGAATTCCAAATGAAGGGGTGAAAAATACTCCCACATTAGAGCGTGCACTGCACGAAAAACAAAAGTAAACAAATTCTTTCGGTATTCCGGGAAGCCTCTCCAATTTATTTCGAAATTACTATGGTCGTACGTTTTCTTTTGTATGTTTGTTTATTAATGAACTGGTAGCAAGGGTTATAATAAAGGTGCTATACTCGCGCACGCAAAATAAATATAATTTCCTTGACTTAACATATCTGACTGGGACTTTTCGTTTATCTTTCTTTTCTTAACATATTTTATGGTCCAAAGAGCTGGACGAATTTTATAGTCTTTTGAATGTTTAAAATATAAATATGTTACAATAAATGTCGATGTTTAGAACGTTTATACGGAGAATTGTTTGTGATATTCCGCTTACATTTAAAAAGAAAGAAAATTAATGTGCTATTAAACCTTGGAATAAAACATTTATTTGTTCTTATTTTTATGTGGAGGACTGCTAAAATAAAAAGAAGGAGTATTCCTAATACAAAAATGGATATTTAAAAGTTTCCGAAATGTTTATTTCAAAATAATGATATATAAGTTTAAATTATATATCTATTTTATAAAGGTCAAACGTGTCCATACGTAACGCTGACGTCATATTGACGGATGCAACAGAAGAGGATTAAATTTGCTTTTAATCTAATTTTTGTACTTAGAAATGCAATTCCTTTTAAAACCACATTGTAATTTTTTTTAAATTTATATCGCAATTTACTCATTTTTATGGTTTTAAAAGTAATTTTCAAGCATGATTTTTTAAAACAAAATCTATTGGGTCGTTCGGAAAGTCGTGTCCGTTTGGAAAAATCAATTCGGACCGGAAAATTCTATCATTTAATTATTAGACATTTATTCCGATATCAAGTCTGATAATTACCGGGCAGAATTTTCCGCTACGAATTGATTTTCCCAAACGGACGCGAGTTCCGAATGATCCAATATCTCTGTTGCCTGCAGATGGTTATGAAAGATAAACCTGTTTGCACTTAAGTAAATATAAATAGTTCATAATTTTTTTCCGGCTGATATTCCATAACAAAATTAAAACTTCATCAATGAAATAAAATAATATTAACACAAATTTAACAAGCATGTAATTGAACTACGCGCTCAAGCAGCTGAATATGACCAGAATTGGCATGGACTGCTGTAAGTCACGAAATCTTTGACGATTTCTTCAATATTAACTCATACGAAAATCTCACTTTTGAAAAATTTATTTCAGTGATAAATTGGCACTTTTTAAGGGGTCTCAAGACTCTTAAAATTGGAAAAAAATGAAAAAAAAGAGACCATTTTTAACATTTAATATCTTAAAATGTATATGATTATAAAACAAAATTTTTATTGGGATGAAAGATATAAGTATGTTCTTTAATTTTACGTATTTTAAGAATTGCAAGAAGCAGAATTGCTATTTATAGGGCCTTCAAACTTTGAGACATTTTTCGATCAGAAAATTAGTATAACAGCTAACACGCAGGGTTACAAAATACATTTTTCAACTAGAATGACGTTTTTTGTGTCGAATTATACTTCAAACTGTGGTAATTACTCTGAACCGAAATAAAGTTGTATTTAAAGCAATTCTATATTTTTAATACAAAGTTGTATTCAGCTAATACAAAATTTTGAAAATTTCAGCAGTATAATCAGATAAAAAAATATTCAACAATAAAAAGGAAATTTTAGGTTCAGTTTATACAGACTAACATGAAACATACGTTTCGTAAATATCACGAAAAAATATTCAGAAATTTTCGAGATATTTTGCGCGTTATGCCCAAAAACGTCAATTGGGGAAAAATGACTTCAAAGTTTCGGAAACTCCGCTTCAGCGATTGAGAGGGTATAATTCTAAAAGCCATAGCTTCTGTTCTAATGGGAATTTCAAGGAAACAATTATATCAAAATGTTCAGAAGAAATAGGAGTTTAACATCTAAGAAAATTAAATTTTCGAAAATTTTGAAGCTTTAACCCCTTGGGGACGAGCGGCACGAATACGTGCCGCATGAAGCGCTCAGAATCCTTGTTTTTTCTCACCAGTAAAATTTTACTGTAAAATTTGCCTTATTTAATCAGCGCATTTCTCGATTCAAGAACACACAAATTTCTGCTCTTAAAAAATGGTGACAAAAGATTAAAATTTTCATAAAAGGTTCCCGTCCCGAAGGGGTTAAGAGTTTTGAGACCCCATAAATAAAAAGACTTTTGGTGGTTTTAGAGAACAATCTAAACTATAATTTAATATAAAAAATGTTTTTTCCTTATATTCTGTACCCTGGAAAGCCCGAGTTGGATCTCCTGCTTTAAATAATAGTAAAAACTGTCCTTATCTATGGAGGGTTTACGTATAGTCAGAATTTTTTAAAAACTATACACCAGCGTTCATTCGCACACCGTTTACGATCAGATTATGAAATCAAACATGCCATTAAACTCTAAATATTGTCTTCTTTTTTAACCCCTTGGGGACGAGCGACACGTATACGTGCCGCGTGAAGCGATCAGAATCATTGTTTTTCCTCACCGGTAAAATTTTACTGTAAAATTTGCCTTGGTTAATCGGCGCATTTACTCGATTCAAGAAGACACAAATTTCTGTTTTTAAAAAACGGTGGCAGAAGATTAAAAATTTCGCAAAAGGATCCCGTCCCGAAGGGGTTAATATAAACACAATTTTTTTCAATAGGAATCGTCAGGGTTAGCGAACCTTTTTGTTGATGCGTACCAAATTAGAATAAAAAATATTTTACATGACCATGACGCAGTGTTGCCAGATTGGAGACTTTTTTGTCCCCGAATTGTTGATTTTCACCGCTTTTTTGAAACAGAAATATTCGGCCTATTTAAAAATAGATCAAAAATTCTGAAAAATAAGGCGAATTATACTATTTAAAAAAAGTTGTGACAGTCAAATAATCCGAATGAAAAATGGCCCCAATCTGGCAACACTGCCATGGCGTGCCAACTAAAAAACAAATTTAGTAGGTAGAAAAATAATGGTTTAAAATTACCTAAAATTTTATATTAAGATTTAAAAAAGATGAGGAACATACATGTAGGTATTACACTATAATAATTGTGGCAACAAATATATCCTTCTATATGTAAAAAAAAGTTTTGATTTTGAAATGGACCAATGAACATCTGCGTAGATATTCCGGGTAGATCCACATCCAATTTGAATGCTTAAGCATGGCCTTTCATCGTTAATATTAAAAAAACTGTTGCATACAAAAATATGAAAATCAGTGGTATTATAGAGAAACGTTTGATAAACACGCTGATGCAGACAGTTTTCAAATCGAAGAATTATTTTAAGAGATATTTAATGCTAAAGTTGGACAAAATCGTTCCCTTAAAAAAGTTTTATTGGAGCAAAAACTCAGTGGTGGAAAATTGGCGCAGAGGAGGAGCCTATTGACACCACTAAATTTTAGTAGTATTTTTCGGCTTATCTAATGACAGAATTTCTGAGTTTTTCTTAAAGTGAAGAATACCATAAAATATTAGTGGTATCAATAGGCTCCTCCTCTGCGCCAATTTTCCAGCACTGAAAAACTATACATGAGAATTTACTCATTTTTAGATCATTTTATACGATATAAGTTCCCGGTGTGCAGATTTAATTTATTTTTCTTATTTGACTCATTTTTTGAGGTTTTATTTCAATTTTAAATTCAAATTTTCAGCATTTCGAGAGATATTTTTTACAAATTTTAGAAAATGTTATTAATTTAAACTGTTGCCAGTTGTATAAACAGCGCACACAATAATGTTTACTTCAAATTAAAAAATTATTTACACGTGACTATTACAAACAGAAAAAAAAACTTTAAAATTAGAATTAAATGATTACATGTTAAAAGCAGGAAAATTACGTCATAAGAACCATAGGCACAGGTGTCATATACCAATTTGACGCAATATTTTTCCGACGCAAATTTGGCGAAAACATCAATAGCATAAACAACAACATCCGGGTTACCATATCAAGCA
Source organism: Maratus speciosus (assembly GCA_963932465.1). Classification (NCBI taxonomy): domain Eukaryota; kingdom Metazoa; phylum Arthropoda; class Arachnida; order Araneae; family Salticidae; genus Maratus; species Maratus speciosus. The sequence goes on along the minus strand of OZ010799.1, from coordinate 216,358,710 downwards.
AAATAACAACACTTTAGCACCAGTTAAGTAACCGTTGCGTATATGAAATTGGCGTCAGAAAAAAATTGCGCCAATGACATCTGTGCCGAACCGTATTTACACTTGAATTTAAAAAGAGAAACGAAATCTTAAAATAAAAAAAATCTTTATTTTGCGTTAAAACTTGTAATTTGAGGAAATTACGTCACATTTAAAATGGCATAAAAAAAAAAAAATAGGAAAACAATTTAAATTGAAAAATATATTTTCGCGAGATATTTTGAAATAATCTTTTCAACTATAATCGTGAATTCGAAGACAGCGCAAATAATATTTCCTTCTAACAACAAAAGTATTTTCACGTGAATATTAATAAGAGAAATAAAACTTTTGTGGAAATGACGTCAGATTTGAAACGATACATTTTAAAATGAATTATTTAAAAGAACTATCTTATAGCGCAGTTAAAAAATACCGGGAGAAAATGACACTGTTTACTTAATTCATTTTACATTAGCTTATTTCAAATGTTTAACGGTACTTCTTAGTTATCCCGTCGACCAAATTACTGTCGCCAAATTGTAAGATTAAATGCCAATAATGGTTGCCATTAATTAATTAATTGCAAGATTAAATACCAATAATGGTCAATAAAACCATTAATTGGACGTTTTATTTGTATTTTTATTAATGTTTTACTAGTTTATTTGTTCTTTCGTTATTTAAAATAAAAATTATGTCAATGTGTATAATTTGGCGAGTGGTTTGGCGATTTATATAAATTGGCGAAATTGGTCGACGGGATAACTAAGAAGTACCAGTTTAACTAATTTTTTTAATTAAATACGAAAAAAGCCATTGTATCTCTTAACAGCAGCAGATTTGGCCTTAAAAATCCCCAATCCAAAGAAAACGAATGGAAACCCGTTTACAGAGAGATCGCTACTGTTTTTTTTTTTTTAATTTTAATTCAATATTTTTAAAGCCGATCAAATTAGCGTGCTTTTTGGATTTTGGTGTGGATGAACGGGGGTTGGCGAGCCCCCTAGTTTTAGAAAAAAAAATTAATGCGATGTAATTTGATTTCTGTTGTTGCATCTTAATATCTGGTTAATTTAAATACAAACTGAACCGGAGTTATGTGACAAGTGTTGAATGACAGTTTGAGTTGTGATATTATTCGTTTGTGAAAATAGTGAATGACTCGAAAGCATAGATAGGCAGTAAAACTGTTAAAAAAGCAAACGCCAGTTTTTTTTTTTTTTTTTTTTTTTTTTTTTTTTTTTTTTTAAAGCTCTTAAATAAATTCAAAGTTACCATAACTTTATCATCGGAATTTAATGATCAATAATAACCAATTCTTATAGATAGTTTTCAAATATCATCTTTGTTTGAAAAAAATTTGAGACCATAATGAATTAGATTGGAATATTATATGCCGCAATTAAAATCATTTGATCGAATTTAGGAAAGATCGATCAATCGTGATTTTGTGTCATCCCACTTTATTTTGATTTAGAGCCACGATGCCATGCCAAAATCATTCTTTCGCGTGCCAAAAGTGGCATGCGTGCCATAGGTGCACCTCCCTGCTTCACCCCCCCCCCCCCCCCCCCAACTTCGATTGCTCAATTTTTAGATTTTTTTTGTTTTGACACCGTATTTGAATTCCTTGGATTAACGCAGTCGGGAAAAGGTATAGTTTATATACCTTTATTAAATCTTCATAAAGTTTTAGAGGCAAATGTATTAATCTCCACAAATTTAGAAAAATGTAATTACAATTTCAAAGTAAAACTTCCAATGTGACACCAGTAAAACTGTAAGGATTATTTATATGTAAAACAAGCAAAGGTAACCTTGTGCTTTATCGTTGCCACCGAAATACTCAAGGCCTAAGGACACGAGTGTTGACGTCATCACTAATCGACCTACTTTTCACTAGTGCTGGAATTCGCAACGGAAAATTTTGAATAGCAATTTTATTTTATTTTATTTGTGGAACATCTATTATCATATATAACAATACTAACTATTTAAAGTTACCGTTGAGAATTCAGAACATAGCGATATAAGTAAGCTTAATATCTTAAATGGTAGAAGTAACCGCAAGATTAAGAGCGAGGTCACATCAATCAAAGTCATGCAACACGTAGCGGATGGAGTGTGAACTACAGATAGATACCTAACTGTTTTCTTACTCACATCACTAAAATAGTAAAGCTTTTTTCACCTTGATTATTAACTTAAGTGTTTCCGATACGGCGAAGGTACTTCGTGATGTCAAGTGTATCTGGATGCTCCTCTTGCTACGCCATTGTTTTGCAATAAATGTGGCAATCAAAATTCATTTTCATGAGTGACTGAAGATTTAGAAAATACGCGCCATATTAAAAGCCCGCGTGTGTGAATTATCACTCCGTCCATAAGGTGGCGCAACTGTGTTAATTTACGCCTGATTACAGCATTAAGTTTGTTCGCTTACTTATAACGCTTTGATTCAGAATCTCAAAATAAAAATTCGGCCAGATGCGGAATGCCACAGTGTGGCCGTATCTGGCTGATTTTTTATTGGGGTATTCCAAATTCTCACCAGTAAGTTTAAATAGTTATTATTGTTTTATAAGATGACAGATATTCCACAAATCCTTCTATATATAAAAAAAAAAGTCTTGATTTGGAAATGGACCAATGAAAATCTGCGTAGATATTCAGGGTAGAACTCATCCAATTTAAATGCTTAAGCCATAGCTGCCAACTCTTCCGCTTTTTCAGACCACAAAAATTTAATAGAAATTTTCGCTTTATTTAATCGGCAGATTACGGCGATTTAGAAAGGTAAAATTTACTATAAAATTTTTGTGGTCTGAAAAAGCGTAAGATGTTGGCAGCTATGGCTTAAGCCAAGGCCTCCTTATCGAAATAACAGGCCTCGCAATCGCTGTTTCTTTTGTCCGCTGTACACGTGGTTAGAAACGACATGATTTCCCGTGACTAGTGCCATCTAACGTGAGAAACAGAAATATTTTTTAATTTGTTTTCCATTTATCTTTTACCATTTTCTTTACGATGTGTTTTGTAGTTTGCAAATGATAGTTGTTAATCTTAAAATTTTCATATGTTCTAGACATTTTATTTAAAAAATGAACTTATTTCACTGTTAAACAAAAAATGTTTACTGCTGTATTCCGTTATGTAAATAAATGATGATAATAATAATAATAATAATCAGGAAAGAAAATTATTTTACCATGAATTTCTCAGTGATATTAGTTATTGAAATAAATGGATAGCATCTAGATCCGGAAAATGTAAAATATTTCATTTTATATTTTATATTTTCAAATATGTGATTTATTTTATTTCTGCTATTTATTTTCTTTTCACAATTAATTTCACCTTACAGTATTAATTTAACATCGCTCCTTCAATTTGTTTCAATGCACAGTCTCATTTATTTATTTATTGGCCTATCATTTGTTTTATTTTTGAAGGTATGGGGGATCATTTCAGTTTAACATACTTTAGATGAAAGCTTCACTGTTTTTTCATATAAAGTTAGTATGTATTAATCTATGGAAAGTTTCATAATTGGCTCCACAGCCAATTGGCATATCTTGGCGGGCATAGTTTGGTGCGCAATTAATTTCCTTGTTTTAACTCACATATGTTATGTAAGTTTTACTAAAATGTATCAAAGTATTTTAGGAAAGTTAAAACACGCATAGATACACAAAAAACAGACTGAAGTCATAAACACTTAAAAAATTGGAAAAATAAAGTTTAATAATCACTTAAATTTATACATGTCCCTCAACTTTCCGCAAATACCGTATTCTTGTCATGCTACGATTTTGGTGTTTGTAAATTTTAATTTGAATATTCTTCCTTAATCAGACCTAGAGCCAATTGGCATAAGTGTAGTTTGGCGCAAAAATAATTTTATTTTTAAACCGTATACTTGATACCACAATATTCCAGCATCGCGTTTTTGCAGTCAACTTTGACTGTGGAACAGATTACAGAACATTAGCTAATACTACATTATATAATAATAAATCGGTATTTTCCAAGTATAGGGGAATTGGCGAGAGAAGAAAATTTGGCAACGTAATTTCTAGAAGCATATTCACTGTTTCACATAAAGAAGCAATATTTTCCAATATTTGTACAATTTATTTAATATAAAAAAGGCATTATCTATTTTATATACAAATATAAACAAATCGTATATAAAAAACAATAATAATATCTGGAAACTAAATTTATACATGTAAATTCGGCACAGGTGTCATATTGGCGTGATTTTTTTTTCTGGCGCCAATGTCATATACGCACCGGATACTTAACTAGCACCAAAGTGTCGTTATTTTGCTTGATATGGTTATCCGGATATAGATGATATGGTAACGAGGTTTTCGCAAAATTGGCGTCGGAAAAAAATCGCCGCAATATGGGGCTGTATATATGACATCTGCGCCGTAAATTCTTATAAAACAAGCTGACAGTTCATAAGTTTTGTTTTCATAACTGTTTATATCAATCGGCAACAAATCGCTCTTTCCGAAGCCCAAATTGTGCCAAGATTTATAAAAAAATAACCCGCAAAGTCCTATATACTGAAAATGGTACTTTGTTAGTTATCCCGTCGACCAAATTACTGTCGCCAAATTGTAAGATTAAATGCCAATATTGGTTTGCCATAAATTGATTAATTTTAAGATTAAATGCCAATAATGGCCAATAAAACCATTATTTCGACGTTTTATTTGTATTTTTATTAATGTTATACTAATTTATTTGTTTTTTCGTTATTTAAAATAAAAAATTGTGTCAATTTGTAGAACTTGGCGAGTAATTTGGCGTTTTATGAAATTTGGCGAAATTGGTCGACGGGATAACTAACAAGTACCCTGAAAAAATATCAATAAATCTTATATTTAAATCTTCATTTTTGATATGTTTCATTTTTTAAAGCCAGAACACAATTGTGCGAAATATTTTTTTTACGCCTTTATTTTACTGGAATTCGGAAAATATTTTACAATTTTGTCAATAACACAACATTTTTCAATTTTTTACTATACACAGAGCTGCCAAGTCTCCGGCTTTTTGGATACCGCTATTTTAATACAGAAAATTTTGTTTTATTGAATTCGGACATTTTGACGATTTAAGAGAACTAGATTTTCTCTAAAATAATAGTGGTGTTCAAAAAGCCGGAGACTTGGCAAGTCTGTATACATTTGTTTATGAAGTATTACCAGGAGTATACACCAGGTGGCGTAACTTACGGAACAAAGTCAGCTAATAAGTTGGCAATTATCGGGGACATTTTCACCCATAGACTTTCTCCGGATTGTCAAGTCTGTTTTATGATAAGGGAGTCTTGGCTTAAGCATGGCCATAGCCTACTATGATATATAACGGCCCTAGCATTTCGCAGAAAAAGTGAAGTCGGATCCAACTTCAAACCCTGAACCAAAACTTCACAACGTGCTCTTTGTTTACATTTATACCCTGCCCAGACAGAAGCTTGTTTCTCATCGTTGAGGTTTCAGAATCATTGATTGTATTTTCATGTAATAAATTAAATATTTATATTCTTCAATTTCCTTCGATTTAAAAGGCTATTTTACACAAATTGTAGCATTTTAGTGTTACAAATACTTTTAAGATTAGCTAAATTATTTATTGTTTACCTTGATCCTTTGGTTCATTCATGAAAAATGCCGGTTCTGTTATTCTTTTTTTAATGTCCCGTATTTATATAAAAATAGCTTGGTTTCATATACACGTTTTAAAATTAAAATTTGATTTTTATCAAACTACAGTTCTCATAACTGACTTGAAGCAGCTATTTTTGATTAATTTACTGTTACCGGTAAAACATTTGTTTTTAATATCGCCCGAACCAAGAAGAAGAAGAAAAAAAAAACGATCTTCCTTAAACATTAAATATTCTTATTTTTATTCAGAGAAAGAAATGGTGATCACGGATTTAAATATCGTTGCAACATTCTATGTTACCCAAGCAATTTTGATTAAATCGTGTAAGGGTATTTGACACTTAATAAATTACATTTATTAATTATTACAAGGAATTTTATGAGTATTTTAATATATAAAAAAAATTTTCCATCAGTTTTATTGTTTCAGCAGTGAAAATAGTAAATAAATGGTACTTAGTTATCCCGTCGACCAAAAATCTATCGCCAAACTATAAGATTAAATGCCAATAATGCTTGATCGTAAATGTCACATTCACTTGACTGTAAGCAAGTTACACGTGTTTATGTCATCAAATGATTTTTATTTCGACGTTTTATTTGTATATTTATTAATGTTATACTAATTTATTTGTTCTTTCGTTATTTAAAATAAAAATTATGTCAATTTGTATAATTTGGCGAGTGTTTTAGCGATTTATATAAATTGGCGAAATTGGTCGACGGGATAACTAAGTGGTACCAAATAAATTTGTGACATTGATGTTTTAGACTAAGCATGTGTTTTTTTATTTATATATATTTATGTGTGCTGGTTTAACAGTTTTAAAGAGAAACACATTATATTAGTCACTTAAATAAATAGAACTTTACATTTACATTGATATGGACAGTTTATAATAACCCTTAACAGCTGTATTCGAATTAGCTGTCATTTCTAAGCTTGATTGGAATGTCAGCAGAATTGTAAACGTAACCATCGCGACATGACGTAATTTTGGTGTTTGTTTACATATCTACCCTTCCCAGGTTGTTTCAGTACGGTCAGAGTCAAATTTCAATTTTGGGCAGGGTATCAGAGTCCTCTGGCGAGCGACTTCATACATTAAACGCAAATCAGTCTGCCTGTAGTAGTATCTAAGTATGCCTTGAGCATGGCCTTTCTTCGTTAATATTAAAAAAACTGTCGTATACAAAAATATGGAAATTGGTGGTATTATAAAGAAATATTTGATAAACACGCTGATGCAGACTTTTCAAATCGAAGAATTACTTTCAGAGATATTTAATGCTAAAGTTGGACAAAATCGTTCCATTAAAAAGTTTTATTGGAGCAAAAACTATACATGAGAATTTAATCATTTTTAGATCAATTTATAGGTTATAAGTTCACGGTTTTGCAGATTGCATTTATTTTTATTTATTTGACTATTTTTTGAGGTTTTATTTCTATTTTAAATTCAAATTTTCAGTATTTCGAGAGATATTTTTTACAAATTCAAAAAATGTTATTAATTTAAATTGTTGCCAACTGTATAAACAGCGCAAACAATAATGTTTACTTCAAATTAAAAATTTATTTACACGGGACTATTGTAAACAGAAAAAAAAATTTAGTTAGAATTAAATGATTACATGTTAAAAGCAGGAAAATTGCGTCATAAGAACCATATTTACACTGGAATTTTAAAAGAGAAACAAAATGTTAAAATAAAAAAATCATTACTATCCGTTAAAACCTGTAAATGGAGGAAATTACGTCATATTTAAAATGGCTAAAATATGGCAAAACAATTTAAATTAAAAAATATATCTGCGCGAGATATTTACTTGATATTTTGAGATAATATTTTCAACTATTATCGTGAAATCGAAGACAGCGCAAAAAATATTTCCTTCTAACAACAAAAGTATTTTCACGTGAATATTAATAATAGAAATAAAACTTTGGTGTAAATTACGTCAGATTTAAAACGATACATTTAAAATTAATTATTTAAAAGAACTATCTTATAGCGCTGTTTAAAAATACCGGGAGACAATGACACTGTTTACTTAATTCATCTTACATTAGCTTATTTTCAAATGTTTAACTAATTTTTTTAATTAAATACGAAAACAGCCATTGTATCTTTTAACAGCAGCAGATATGGTCTTAAAAATCCCCAATCCAAGAAAAACGAATGGAAACCCGTTTACAGAGAGATCGCTACTGGGTTTTTTTTTTTTAATTTTAATTCAATATTTTTAAAGCCGATCAAATTAGCGTGCTTTTTGGATTTTGGTGTACCTGAACGGGGGTTGGCGAGCGTAGCTCGTAGGGGGCAGAGCCCCCTAGTACAATAAAATAAAACTGCTATTCAAAATTTTCCGGTGTGAAAGTCCAACACTAGTGAGAAGTCGGTTGATTAGTGATGACGTCACAACTCCCGTCCTCAGGCCTTGAGTATTTCGGTGGCAACGGCTTTATGCAACTGCAGCTGTGCCTAACTTATTTTTTTCTACTCTCATCTTTAACTTTGCTTAAAGACTATTTTTTTATTTCTTAAAAATAAATTCTCAATTTTAGCTTTTTTTCATTTTTTTTCTTTTATTTAACATGTAGTTTTTAAAAATACACTTTTTCTTTTCCCAATGGCTCATAATTATACAAGACATTAAATCAACAGACTGGGTGGTATGCTGATCACAGGTATGTACCCCCTCAATTCTGCTCAGCTGCTCAGCACTGTTCAGCACTTTACACCTTCCAAATTTTCATTTATAAAAATGTTTCGATTGAACTTGCTGGTTTCGGTTTCCGATATATACGTGATTGAACGCTTGCAGAATATCGTTTTTTTATACCTTAAAAAGTAAAATTTCGCTATATCTCGAAAAATAAGGATTGGAATAAGCATTTAATTTACACATCCATGTTTGTGACGCTACCCATTATTTTTATATATAGAAAGCGAAGTGAATCATAATCCATAGTTTTTAATATGAATTTATTATTAATTTTCATAAATAAAAGTGCACTTTTAAGTAAAAAACAGAGTGCCTAGAATATGTTTTTATCGCACTGAAAACCAGAAAGCAAATCATGCGATTTTTCGGTATAATATAAATTATCCCCTTAAGCCCGCTAACTGTAGGCTATTTTATTTTTAAATTCAGATTGTTTGATTGCTACCAATTTTTTGAAGTAGAAATATTCACCTTATTTAATGTCAGATAAAATGATGCGATAATAATGTCAATTAAACTATTTTAAAAAAGTTGGTGGGAATCAAACAGTTGAAATTTAAAAATGTAGACTACACTGCCCGTGAAAGACACAGCGACAGAATTCACGCTCTCGCTGCGTAATTGTTTTATTTAAAAAAACTTCTTATGACACAGGTTTTTCAAAACAAAAAATTTTGTCTCATTTAATCGGGAAGATGATCCGATTAAATAAGGCGAAATTTACAATAAAAAAAAAACTGGTGAGAATAATCTAGGAGGATTAATTAAGACGGAAAAATGCAGGCCCGAGAAAATCCCGGGTGCGCAGCGAGAGGGTTAAGGGCTTAAATGTTGTCAGTTGAATTTAATGTTAGCACCCTTAAATTTTGAAGATAACAAATAACACATTTAAGATGTATCATATCTACATTAACTATATATTTTCCAGGGCTGATTTGATGCAAGGAAATCAAATAAAGCGTCAAAAGTGGGTGCTATTATTTTAAAAATCAAAGTTGGTGCAATTTTTTAATATCTAGACGATCCTTACAACAAGTAGGAAATTGCTCGTCAAACGTGGCAAATGAGGTGCGTTCGTACTATAACTAGTTTTATAAATATTTTTTCACCCATATAGTAATGAATGTATATTTTTTTGAATTTCAAAGGTGCATAGTCTGTAACATCATTAAAATGCACATGCAATAATTCTTTTCCCATTGCCCGTAATGTAATGGAAAACTTTTGACTGTCCCTGTAATTAAACTATACGTCCAACTTTCATAAAATCTGAAATGGCTCGACAAAATTTTGCAACAATTATATATTTAAAATTTTAGACCATTCGGAAGACTGTAACATCATTAAAATGCACTTGCAATAATTTTTCCCATTGGCCGTAATGTAAAAAAAAAACTTTTGAATATCCCTGTAATTAAACTATACATCCGATTTTCATAAAAATTTAAATGTATCGGCCAAATTATGCAAAAATCATATATTTAAAATTTCAGACCATTCGGTTGGTTAGTTTTTGCTCTGTTATATGCGGACATACAGACAGACGGACTGAACGACGACTATAGGTGTTACGTATTTATATAATTACGAACGCACCTAAAAAATGAGATGTCTGACTTACTACTATGAATAACTGTGTTTGTATCTAGTGGAGTAACTACTGAAACACAAAGTTCTGTTTAATACTGTATCTCAGATGTGTTTTATAAAAATTCCCTACTGTTCCAGTAGGTGTAGACCCAGCTTATCGTAGCAGTAAGTCAGACATCACATTTTCGATTATCAATAGATGTCCTTACTGTTGCTCATAGGCGACGGTGTATACTAGTCTTCCAAGTGTCTCCTTAAATCGGGTCGCCGAATGACCTGCACATAAGTATTTTAAGGGGACCGGGTAAACCCTATTTCGGCCATGTTAAAATACACCAACTTTATGTACCTTTTCCCCAGAAATGGTGAAAGGTAGAGATCTAGATTTTTTAGAGTAGTTTGAATAACATGCTTTACGTATTTGAACAGACCATTTTCTTTCTAAGTGAGACTGAAAATTAATTATTAATTATTTATTAAAAAACATTTTTAAATTAGATTTTTGGTAAGATTTCATTGCCTAAAATAAATAATTCTCAACAAATCATTAAATCCCTCTGTTAAAGTATGCACTATAACATAATATAATCAGGAGTATACGAAATACCTTCACAAAAGAAGATGGAAGAAAGCAGTTTTATATAGGTATGACAAGTAGAAAACTTAAAACCAGAATCAAAGAACATATAGCAGACATCAAGTACAACAGAAGAACCACGTCTTTGGCCAGATTATGCAGCGAAGAACCGGTACAGATCAATTTTAAAAATAGCAAGTTAATTTATACATCAAGATTTTATTTACCCTCCATAATCCGTGAATCAATAGAGATATTTTTACGCAACAAGAATATTTGCAATGATTCAGTGTCCCTTGATTTACCTAAAATTTGGAAAAAGATGCTATGTAATTTTAATAACAATAGTAAAAATTAATCCACACTCGCCAATAGCCAAGATAATTTTATTTTTATTTTATGTTTTGCAATGTTTTTCATTATGCATGTTGCCTCGTGACATTGTTTGCCATGTTATTGTTTTGTTAAATTATATGAAAATTAATCCACGCTCAGCGATAGCTAATTTAATTTTAATTTAATTTTATGTTTGCAATGTTTTTCATTATGCATCATGTCTCGTGACATTGTTTACTATATTTATTGTTTTTAAATTATGTGAAAATATTTTCTATCATAAATGATTTTGAAAATGTGGCCGTTGGTGCGACGAAACTATCGTCAATCTTAATAAAGATATTTTATCACTTTTTATAGCATTATTTTACTTAATTTACTTAACACTAGAACGCCCAGAAATTTTACTCAATTTTCATAAAAATGTTTTATACCAGAATTTTTATTTTAAATTATTTCACTGATTTATTTAACGTAAATCTGCGCTTTTAAAATTTAACTTATTTTGTGAAAGAATTTCTGGTTCCAATTGATATTTAATCATATGGTCGGAGTCGAATAGTCTCCTTCCGGGCGTTCTAGTGTTAATAATATAAGTACTTAGAAAAATCTGCATTCGTAAGTTTAATAGATATTGAAAAAAAAGGAACACAAGCCTGAAAAATCGAAGTTTTGAGAAAAAGTCAATTAAAGCCGTGAAGCAGTATTGCCAGTGGTCTACTTTTTTTTAAATACTAAAATTCGCCTTATTTAATAACATATTAATAACGGCGAAAACAATGGAAAATTTAGCACTTCAGAAAAGTGGTGTCAATCAAGAAATCTGAATTTTAAAAAAGTGGCCCACTGCTATGAAGTGCTCTTAGAAAGAATGAAAAAATCCAACACTTTTTTATGTATATAAACATGTGTAATAGATTGTTAAAAAGATAAAAGTTTAAACTAGTTAATGATATAAAAAAGTAAAAATCGATTTTTTGGTTGAATTTCGATTATCCGGTCCCCTTAAAGCAATTTTCTTCGCCTTATCGAATGGCAGAATTATCTGCGATTAACATTTTCTAGACCGACGTTTCTTACACAAATGCCATTCCGTTGGCACCACTTTTTAAAAAAGTTACCTTCAATTACATAATTACGAAAATGCTCTAACCCAGGTGTGCCAGTTTGGCCTCCTATTTCAATACGAAATTTTAAATTCATACTGGAAAATTCGAAAGAAGAATTTTTACTTTATGTGCTAGATAAATGTATCTCAATAAATAAAGTATTAAATACCATTTTTTATTTCTAGTTTGAACTCGAAATTTCTGAATAAAAATGAAGGCTAAACTGGCAACTCTGCACAGGTGATAAAGTTATGAAATACAAATGTTTTACAAGGTGAGCGTACATTCTTTGAGATTTCCAAGCAGTTTTTCTCCAGTATTTAAGGCTAGAAAATTTATACTTAATATTTACATAGCAGAATTTGTAATCGCCTGGTTTAATCCCCTAATGCGCGTATTTGCATATATGCAAACAACAGTATTTCGAATTTAGTAAATTTTTTAATTCACATATTGCAAATTCTCACCAGAAAATTAAAATAGCAATATTTGATTTAATAAATAACAGATATTCCGTACTTAAATGAACGAAATTTATCATTGAAATTTTCTGGTGTAAATTCAGATTCTCCGAACTACGTAATTTCTAAAAAGTATTCTGCCATGGGATTTAAACGGTTAATTACCAAAATTGCAACATTGTTTTTCGATTAAATAAGACAAAAGTTCTGATATGTTGTATGAATTTAAGTTTTTATTTATTTATTGTTGTATTAATCTAAAAATAAAATCAAAATTTTAATGAATTCAAATTTATTTTTAAAATTTATTTATTTTTTATTTTTATTTTATTTTTGAAAAAAAAAGGAAAAGAGCAATTTTTCCAAAAGACGATTATATTTTTTCACTATAGCTTAAATGATCACAGTAGCAAAAAATATTAATGTATCGTGGTGAATTTGTGCAATGATATCAGGATTCGAATGATCCTATTTTATTGCAGCCAATTTTTCCGTTATTCAGGTAAATCTGTCAAGTTTCTTCAGACATTTACGATTTCTGATGTTATTTGCTTATAAGTAGTATGGGTTATGATAAAAATGCTATAAGCACGCATACAAAATAGATATGATTTTCTTAACTAAATATAGCTGACTGCGTTTTTTAAGTTTCTACTTCATTTCTTAACATATAGCATTATTTCATGGTCCAAACCGCTAGAAGAATATAGGCATCTGAATATCTTAAAATATAAGTATGTTCCAAATAATATCGATGTTTAGCTATTTATACATGGAAGTACTTGTGGTACAGTCGTGGAAAAAAAAAAGTAAACACCCCCTACTAAATCCCCAACAAATTATCGTAGAATAAAGTTACTGTTACCGAATGATTGGAAATAAAACATACTTTTAAATGATGTATATAACATTTGCTTAGGGGGCCATCTACATATTAAAACAAACCATAACTTTGTTTTTTTCAATAGCAGTACACAATTTTGACAGCATAAATGAACTCTACACCTTTCAATTAGCCTAAAAACAAATTTTTATGCAATTCGTACCATAAGTTTCCGAGAAATTAATTATTTTAAAACGAGCGTATTTTAAGGGCTGTATCCAAATTGAAGTTCGGTACTCGATTGTAAACCGAGAGAGCCCCCTTCTTGATCAAGGCACCTTAAGGGTCACTGAAGCAGTCAATGAAGCCTGTTTAGGTTACAGGAGAGCAGAAGGAATTTCAAAATATCTACTCACTACATCACATCCCAGACGGCCCCTTAAACCATCATTTTGCCGTTTTTTAAGCATAATTTGAAAACTACTTGGAATAAAAATATGAAATTTTGGATTTCCACAAAGCATGACTTAATAAATCTAAATCCATCAAAAAATTGTAGGTTGCAATTCATAATTTTTTCGAATATTAATTTCATAATTCATAATTCATATCTTAAAATTTTAAAAATTGCAAATTCTTCGTATTTATGCTTGGGTAAATTAGTATTATTGCTACACAAAAAATTAGCACATGAGGATAATAATTTCAGGAGATATAAATAAAAATATGAAAATTAATTTAACATTAGAAGCACTAAATTTTGAATGTTTATAATTCAAAAACTTATCATTCAAATGACTTGAAATTTGATATCTAGGCATAGTTTGAGCCGAAGATTTGAAATATCTCGTTAAAATTGGGTATTGCCATTGAAAAAAATGAAGTTTGGATTTGTTTTAATATGTAGATGGCCCCCTAAACTAATTTCATATGCATCATTTAAAAGTAGACTTTATTTCCAATCGTTCGGTGCCAGTAACTTTCGTCTACGATAATTTGTTGAAAAGTTAGTATGGGGTGTTTACTTTTTTTTTTCCACGACTGTACATTAGAAAGATTAACAGCTATTTCTACCACTGGCGATTATTTTTAAATTATATCTCGCATCACTTTTTCATGACAAAAATCTTTATCATACACTTTTACATGAAGTGCAATAGAAATACACTACAATATCTATTTTTAAAAAAATGGTGCGAATAGAATATAACAATAGTCGCCAGTGGCAGTCCTGCTATCATCCTACTGCATCAGGTTTCGTACAATTCTTATTTCCAGCAACAAGTGTTTCCGAACAGTGATGTTTTATAAAGATTTTAATGCTCTTCTAAGAAATAATAAGGCGAAGTTCTTTATAAAACGCGATTACTGGATAATAAAGACCGTACAAATTTATAAAAAAGATTATTGAGAAATTATTAACTCAATTTCTAATCTTTGAACAGCGAATGGGAATTGATTAGTGTTTCTAAATAATAGATTATGCAGCAGTAAAGTACATTACCATAGGCACAAATATAACTTTAAATCGTAGAGTTTAGGGCAAATAAAAATGTACATTTAAATTATATTTAACAGCAGCTTACTACTTTCGAAATTTTTTTCTACAATCTTAAAGTGAATCTATTTTCGAAATCAAAAGAATTATTTCCTTTAACCATTTGATAAATTGTAAGTATTTTTCTGTCACTGTATGATACTATCTTTAAAAAATGTATTTATTTTCATGTAACTCAATTTCAAATCTTTGAACTGCGAAATGAAAGTGATTGGTACTTCTGAATAGTAGAGTATGTATCAGTAAAGTATACATATACTGTAGATACACATATAACTTTAAACCGTAGAAGTTTAAGGTAATTAAAAATTTACATTTAAATCCATTTAACAGCATCTTACTAATTTTGAAATCTTTTCCTTCAATCTTAAAATGAATCCATTTTCATAATCAAAACAATTCTTTCTTTTAACCATTTGGCAATTACTAAGCTTTTTTCTGTCACTGTATAATCAATACTATCTTTAACAAATGTATTCATTTGCATGTAACTTAGTTTCTAATCTTTGAACAGCGAAATGGAAGTGATTGGTACTTCTAAATAATAGATTATGTAGCAGTAAAAAGCGCATTACTAAAGACACAAACATAACTTTAAACCGTAGAGTTTAGGATAAATGAAAATTTTTATTTAAAGGCTATTTAACAGCACCTAACTAGTTTTTAAATTTTTTCTACAATCTTCAAATGAATCGATTTTCGTTATCAAAAGAACTCTTTCACTTAACCATTTGACAAATTGTAAGAGTTTTTCTGTCAATGTATAACACTATCTTTAATAATTGTATTGATGTACGTGTAACTCAATTTCAAACCTTTGAATAGCGAATGGGAAGTAAATTTTATTTCTAAATAATAGATGATGTAGCAGTAAAAGTATATTATAATAGACACAAGTATCATATAACTTTAAATTGTAGAGTTTAGGGTAAATAGAAATTTACATTTAAATGAGATTTAACAGCACCTTACTAATTTTGAAACTTTTTTCAACAATTTTAAAATGAATCTATTTTCGTAATCGAAAAAACTGCTTTCTTTTAACCATTTGACAAATTACGTACCAGCGTTTTCCAGTCAATGTATATCACCATCTTTAGCAAATGTATTGATTTACGTACGATTCAATTTCTAATCTTTGAAGAACAAATAGGATGTGATTTACGTACGATTCAATTTCTAATCTTTGAAGAACAAAGAGGATGTGATTGGTACTCCTTGTATAGTACGTTATTTAGAACTAAAGTACCTTACAAAGACACAAAAAATAATTTCAAATCATAGAATGTTTCTGGGAAAATCAGAATTTTCATTTTAATACTATATTTAACATCATCTTACTAATAGTGAAACTTTTTCTACGATGTTAAAATGGATATATTTTCGTAATCAAAAGAATTCTTTCTTTTAACCATTTGACAAATTGTAAGCGTTCTTCTGTCAACGTGTAACACCCTCTTTAGCAAATGTATTGGCTTACGTGCTACTCAATTTCTAATCTTTGAAGAACAGACAGGAAGAGATTCTTCTTTTCTAGAAGATAACGTAGAAGTATAACAACTTACAAAAATACAAAAGTAACTTTAAATCGTATAGTTTTTCAGGCGAATTAGAATTTAAATTTAACTACTATATTTATCAGCTCCTTACTAATTTTGAATTTTTTTCTACATTCTTAAAATGAATCTATTTTCGTAATCAGAACAATTCTTTCTTTAACCATTTGACAAATTATAGGTGTCCTTCTGTCAAAGTATAACACCGTCTTTAGAAAATGTACTGATTTATGTGAGATTCAATTTCAAATCTTTGAACACCAAATAGGAAATGATTGATACACTTTTTCTAGCAGATAACATAGACGTAAAATATATTACAAAGACACAAAAATAACTTCAAATCGTAGAGTGTTTATGACAAATCAGCATTTACATTTAAATACTACATCTAACAGCACCTTACTAACTTTTAAATATTTCTTAAATGAACAAAATAAAGATTTTAAAATAATTCTTCCTTTTAATCTTTTGACCAATTGTAAGCGTTCTTCTGTCAACGTATAACCACCATCGTTATAAAATATACCGATTAACGTGCAACTCAATTCTAATCTTTGAACAGCAAATAGGAAGTAATTGGTACTTTTTTCCTCGTAGATTAAGTAGAAGTAAAGTTTATAACAAAGACACAAATATAACTTCAAACTGTAGCAACTTTTAGAAAAAATCAGCATTTACATTTAAATACTATATTTAACAGCACTTTACTGACTTATAAACATTTCTCACATGCACAAAATAACGATTATCAAAATAATTCTTCCTTTTAATCTTTTGACAAATTGTAAGCATTCTTCTATCAATGTATAACACTATCTTTAACAACTGTTTTGATTTACGTGTAACCCAACTTCTGATCTTTAACCCTTAAATGCGTGAGTTTTCAAAAATCATTTTTAAAATGTTTTTCGGCTTTCTTTTTTTAAATAAATCATGGGGAAAATACTTTAAAAAATCATATTTTGCTTTAAGTATAGTTTACGGCTAAAAAACTGTTTGTTACTATTCGGCAATACTGGTGTTTAATTGAAAAAATAATTTTCCTTGATAAAATTCTATAATATTAAACACACGAGAATTTTGAGAACTATCATAAGAAATAAATTTTACTTGCTCACTACAGAACAAAATAGGGTTTTTCGCAAGCTTCCAAACAAAACAAAAAGAACATGTATCAACAATTGAAAAAATAAATCTATCTTTATTCATAATCAGCACAAGTGTTGCCATCTAAATGTTGAAAATTTATTTAATAATATTTTCAGAATATATTTTATTGGCAACATTAGGCATTATAGCTTCAATATTATTCTAATAGTATTTATAAGCCTAAATTTCGTATGTTGCCGAAAGGCAACACCCGGCATTTAAGGGTTAAATAGCGAATGAAAAGTGATTGATACTTATAAATAATAGATTATGTAAGGGTACGTGTACATTAAATAGACACAAATATAAGTTTAAATCGTAAAGTGTTTTTCGGTAAGTGAAAATTTACCTTTAAATGCTATAGGGTAATTCCGGGATTTATGCGGCACATTTTTTTTAATCTGTGTATAAAGTCCCATGGTGACCATAAAAAAAAAAAAAAAATCATGCTGTGCTATTTAATGTTAAATATACAACGCGTGTACTGCGACAAAAAATATCAAAACAAATTATTAATATTTTTTTACATTTTTTTTTTCTAAAACATTACACTGCGGCGCGTCACCCGTACATTCAGGCTGAGACGCCGCACTTGTGCGGTAGTTATGCCGCGCTTATAATAAGAACAGAATGAAATTATAAATAAAAATATTTAAAAAAAAATATTCATATCTGTACTATAATTGACGATGTAATAACATAGCTGCCAACTCGTACGGATTTTTCCTACCACTAAAATTTAATAGAAAGTTTTGCCTAATTCAATCGTCGAATTGACGTGAATTTTGATGATTAAATAAGGAAGAAATTTCTTTAAAATTTTAGTGGTAGCAAAAATCCGTACAAGTTGGCAGCTATGTAATAAGGAAATGAAACTAAATGAGTACAATGAAACGTATTAGTAGATTCAAATTAATAATTATTGCCTACTTTCACTATTAAAATTATTGACTTATTTTTTTACGTTAAATTTTAATTGCGATTTCAGCAACAACATAACATCACTGTATTAGAAAGGAAAAAGAAAAAAAGTAAAATTGTGTTGACATAAGTTATGTGTTAACCCGTTCGGGACCGGTGGCTTTTACACAAATTTTATTCGTATATAATACTTTTCTTTTTTACTGGTGCAGAAACAAATTCTATATGCTCTTTCTGAAGGTGCTTATATACACCTATGGTCCCGAATGGATTAAGAGACACGTTTTTTCGACTACAATGTATAGAAAAAGTGTCGAAAAAGTACAGTCTTTATGTAATTACGTTTGACTCATGATGCAGCGAAGCCAATTGCACTTCCTCTTTTTTGGAGTAGTTGTCTAAACATTCCTTGCAAAGAACGTCTGCGTTACGCGTAATCCAATGTTTCATTATTATCATCTTGACTTGCATCTTTCTTTCCCTTCTTACTTTTTATTTTTCATTGCATCTTTCTTGCCCTTCTTACTTTTTATTTTCCCCTGCATATTTCTTGCCCTTCTTACTTTTTATTTTCCCCTGCATCTTTCTTGCGCTTCTTACTTTTTGATTTCCCCTTTTTTCTTCAGTGGTTTTAGTAAACTTGATAACATGCCTAACATGGTTAGTCTGTGCAAAAAGAAAAGGAAAAGTTAATAAAATTTTATCATCCCGTACAACAGAAACTGCGGCATGTATACCGGAATAGCAGTGCAGCATGTATCCCAATTTGCATGGTGCAGACGTCGACCATCACAGTTACCTGCCATCGCTAAGGGGAATGGCGTAACCATGCACACAGTACTCTATACAAACCCTACACTTAGTTTTGACTTCGGAATCATGCATGCATTTAGTAATTAGTGTATGAAAAGTATTTAAACATAACGTGTTTAAAAGTTTGGACAGTGAAATCATGCACTTAAGTCAAATTAAGGATTGTACTTCTACAAGTAAACATCGAAATGGGATTCACGCTATACACTGGTTAAAATAATCTCATTGCGCACCTATACTGTGTGTTTGACTACCATCTATCGATAATTACAAGAAATACAGTGGGTGCGGCATCTATCCCGTATGCGGCGACTCTCCCGCATTGAGTACTAATTTTGAAGTTTTTTCTACAATCTTAAAATGAATCGATTTTCGTTATCAAAAGAACTATTTCTTTTAACCATTTGACAAATTGTAAGCGTTTTTTTTTTTTTTTTGTCAATGTATAACACTATCTTTAACAAATATATATTTATTTATGTGCAACTCAAATAGGAAGTGATTGGTACTTCTTTTCTAGTAGATTACGTACAAGTCAAGTACATTACAAAGACACAAATATAACTTCATATTTTAGATGTTTCATTATAAATCAGAATTTACTTTTAAATACTATATCTAACAGCACCTTACTAACTTTTAAACATTTCTTAAATGAACAAAATAAATATTATCAAAATAATTCTTCCTTTTAACCCTTTTGTGCGCAGCTTTGCATATATGCAAACAACAGTGTTTTGAATTTAATAGATTTTTTATTCGTATCTACCTAATTCACACCAGAAAATTAAAATAGCAGTGTTTGGTTTAAATAATAACAGACTTTCCGTATTTAAATGAAGCGAAATTAACTATTGAAACTTTCTGGTGTAAAGTCAGATTCTCTGAACTACGTAATTTCTAGAAAGTATTCTATCATGAGAATTAAAGGGTTAAAGGTTAAGATTTATAAAATAAATAATAATTATATAAAATAAGGTATTTGGAGACATATTTATTGAAATATTTACTAATTTGCAATATTTTAGCGCAAAACAGCCACACGACAGCAGTTTTTACTTATATTGCAGATGTCCAAAAGAAGAAAAGATTGACGTATTACATTTTTAAACTTTATCTCTGATTTTTATCATTATTTTTCCTGTGTAATAAACCTTTCAGAGAATCATATATAATTTTTTCGAAACAAAATAAAAAATCTCTCATTTAAATCTCTCATCTTTTAACAAATTGTAAACGTTCTTCTGTCAATGTATAACCACAATCTTTATCAAATGTACTGATTTGCGTCCAACTCAATTTCTAATCTTTGAACAGCAAATAGGAAGTGGTTGGTACTTCTTTTCTCGTAGATTAAGTAGAAGTAAAGTTTACAAAGACACAAATATAACTTCAAATCGTTGAATGTTTCAGGACAAATCAGCATTTACATTTAAATACTATATTTAACAGCACCTTACTAACATTTTAACATTTCTCACATGCACAAAATAACAATTATTAAACGAATTCTTCCTTTTAATCTATTGACAAATTGTAAGCATTCTTCTGTCAATGTATAACACTATCTTGAACAAATGTTTTGATTTACGTGTAACCCAACTTCTAATCTTTGAACAACGAGTAGGAAGTGATTGCAAGTGCTGAATATATAATGAACAAGGAACACTAAAGCTCCCTAAAGGTCAAATAAAGAGAGATGCATTGACACTTTTTTTGCCCACTGCTTTGTTTGATCGGGATTTTCCATCTTGGGTGTGGAATTCAAAGATACATATTAGGAACAGCATACTGAGTGTGGGTTGAACCTTGGAATTCGTGCTCTACTCAAGAATTCAAATTCATATTTCTTTTAAGGAGACATACTACCGTAGTATTTTTCTAAAGATCCTACTGTTTTGTTATTCATTAGGTGTTACATATTAACATCACGACTGATAAAAATAGGCGTCAGAGGTATGAGAGGTATTTAATTGTACTTCCCATTTAAGTATGCGTTTTGAGATATCGTCGAGATCCAACCATATTTCATTTAGCTTCTGTTCCTCAAGGTCGTTTTTTGAGATATGACTTTGGTCTAGATTGTTTCATGAACTCAGTGAAGATTACATAATATTTGAATAACCTTGTTGTCTGCGGATTTTTTATTACATAATATCGTTTCTAACATTTTTAAACTTTTTCCTGGATTTCTTTTTAGGTGCGTCCGTAATTATATAAATACGTAGCACCTATAGTCGTCGTTCAATCCCTCTGTCCGTCTGTCCACTTATAAGAGAGCAAAAAGTACTCAACCGAATGGTCTGAAATTTTAAATATATAATTGTTGAAAAATTTTGTTGGGACATTTCAAATTTTATGACAATCGGATGTATAGTTTAATTACAGGGACAGTCAAAAGTTTTCCGTTACATTACGGCCAATGGGAATAAATTATTGCAAGTGCATTTTAATAATGTTACAGCCTTCCGAATAGTCTGAAAGTTTAAATATATAATTGTTGCAAAATTTTGTCCATTCATTTCAAGTTTTATGAAAATCGGGTGCATAGTTTAATTACAGGGACAGTTAAAAGTTTCCCGTTCCATGACGGCCAATGGGGAATAAATTAACCCAAGTGTATTTTAATAATATTACAGCCTTTCGAACAGAATGAAATGGATATGCACTTATCGAAGTGCATTAAAATATACATTCGGTACAATGCACGGTGCAAAAAATATTTATAAAACTAGTTATAGTACGAACGCACCTCATTTGCCACGTTTGACGAGCAATTTCCAACTTGTTTATTATTTCAGTTACGTATTCTAACTCGTACATGATACTCGCTGAAATGTCTAATGTAATATCGTCCAAATACAACTATTCCAATATATGAGCGATTCTCCAATAATTGGGTAATTTGTATCTCTTGGGGTTATATGCTATATTTTGGAATTTATAATTTCTTTTCTTTATGTGTTTTACCATAAAATGTATTGTCTTATGACTTTCTACAATATCAAAAAGTATTTTCAAGAAACTAACTGCACATTTAATTCCAAGAGCATTTTAAACATTCAAATTTTCACTTCTGTTCCTTATCCCCCATCTCATGCACTGATCTTCTGGAATAATTTAAGGGGACCCGGTAAGCTCTATCTCAGCCATGTTAAACTACACCAACTTTATATACCTTTTTCTAAGAAATGGTGAAAGATAGAGGTCTAGAATTTTTAGAATAGCTTACATAACGTGCTTTACGTATGTATTTTAACAGACCATTTTCTTTCTAAGTGAAGCTGAAAATTAACTATTAGTTATTTATTGAAAGACATCTTTAAATTAGCATTTTTGGTAAGATTCACTGCCTAAAATAAATAATTCTCAACAAATCATTAAATACCTGTGTAAAAGTAACTATAACTTCATATAAGTATTTTGAAATATCAGAGTTCTCAAGTTTAATAGATATTGAAAAAAAGGAACACAAACCTGAAAATCTGTGTTCCGTTTGATAAAAAGTCAATTAAAGCTGTTAAGCAGTGCTGCCAGTGGACTACTTTTTTTAAATTCTGATTTCTTGATTGGCACCACTTTTTTTTTTTTTTTTTTTTTTTTTGAAATAGTAAAATTCGTCTTATTTAATAACATATTAATTAAGGCGAAAACAATAGAAATTTTATCACTTCAGAAAAGTGGTGTCAATCAAGAAATCTGAATTTTAAAAAAAGTAGCCCACTGCTGTGAAGTGCTCTTCGAAAGAATGAAAAAATCCAACACTTTTTTTATACATATATAAACTTGTGTAATACATCGTGTAAAAGATAAAAGCTTAAAATACTTACTGATATAAAAAAGTAAAAATCGATTTTTTGGTTGAATTTCGCTTACCCGATCCCCTTAACCCATTAAGGGCACCATCTTTTACAGGAATTTATTCAGTTCACAACATTTTTTTAAACACCTAATTTTACTTTATGAACAACTGAAATGTGTTAATTAAATAAGTGAAATTTTACTTTTCTCTTTTACTGGTATCAAAATTTTTTTAAATCACAAATATTATGTTGCGAAAACGCAGCGGCAGTTTTTAATGGGTTAACCCTTTGAAGGGCGGTAGCTCATTTTTGGATCACCTAACTTTTATCCCCTAAATGCCACAATGGCATCAGAATGGTAGAATGAAAAATTTCCTTTTATTAAGTACGTGAACAAAAGCTTTTGCTTATTATGAAATAAATGTGTTTCTAAATTCTGCTGTCATTCACCTATTTCAGCATTTTGCGAATCGAAGTACCTTGCCCGTGAAAGGGCTAAAGTGCAACGATAAACTATTTTTACACATTTTACCACCTAAAGTAAAAATTCATTCTCTGGAGTATATAATAAAAAAATTTATCAAAAATTATTTTTTTAAGATTATTCTGGACTAAAGAATTTTTGTCCCTTAGTTTTATGTCACTACTGCCCCCTTGTATAAAACTGCTCATATGACTGCCAGGTCACGATAAAATTTCGTGAATAGGCGCATTTAGTAGAAGCAGCCATCTTGATTGCAGAGAAAATCACATGGTTTAAATATCTTACATTCAAAACACATTAATTTAAAAAACATTATAATGTGCAAAATAGATGGAAATATATATATATTGTATGCAAGGCGAATCTTTCTCTCTGGAATATTTTCCATGTATTAATAAGATGGAAAGATAATCATATGTTTATTACTTGTCACTACCGACCTCATATTTAAATATTCATTGTTATTATTATTTTTTTTTGTCATGATGTAACATACTTTTGCTTAGTTCAAAATATCACATTGTAATCTTACAAAGTTTAATTTATTATGAGTACAGAAGCGATTTTCTTAATTTTTGTCACTACTGTCCCCTTTCAACGAAATTGTATCAATTCACTAACCTAATGAAATTTTATTCAAACTTTATTAAAAACATTTGCACCGGAATTTTTTCATTGAAAACTGTTCGACATATTTATTGAACTTAGTCTATGTTACCCTCCATACTTAACATACATATTTTTCGTACTTCGTATGTTAGAATTGAATGGACACATTTTTTTTTTTTTTTTTATCAGAAATTGTTATTCTAGCATTTCTAGTGTAAGTTTTTACGTACTCTTAAACTTTATTTTTTTGCGATTACCAGCCGCATTCAAACATTCTTCACGCTCTCATTGCATTGAAAAACGCACTACCTCTACACTGGGTGTAAAGTTGCATAGCAACTAGTGAATCTAGAAACTGACTACATTGTTCCCTTGTTCCAAGTTATCTTTTATTTAAATAATTTTATGAAAAGATTTCTGGTTCGAATCGAATGCAATTGATTAAAAAAAAGGGTCAGTTAGAGGTCGGTAGGTTAAAAAAAAAACTTTTTAACCCCTTAAGAATCGCTTAATATTTCAAAAAAATACCAAAAAAGTAACCTATTTTTTTATTACAGAAATTGAATAATTGTATGGTTTCTAAATATAATATGCAATTAGTTTTTTTTTTTTTTTTTTTTTGGCAAAAAAAAAAAAAAAGATGTTATAGAACAAATTCACATTTGTAGAAAAGCTATCATGCAAGAACACAATTATTTGCCCCTCAAAGGGTTAAAGTAAAAAAAAAATACATAATTACGCAAAAAACTTAAGAAAAAGATATTATTTCAAGAAATTCGAAAATTTTATAAACAAATATTGTGCAAATTTGTTTATGATCACCACATATTTTTAAGATTATTTCGTTCTCGATATAGCCTGAAATGTTGAAACTAGAATCTCACACGGAATAAAGTCAATTTCTAATTATATCATCACACATTAACAAATATGATATAATACAGTAGAATAAATGATGCAATATCGAAAATACTCAATCTACTAATGTTCTTACAAAATAAAACATTTAGGGGAGGTGGGGGATGAATGGGACATTTTTACAAAAATGTTTATTTTTAAAACATTTTTTAAATTTATTATCAATATTTTATATCACATTTCATACATTAGGTATTTGACTACATCTATGCACCATATTTAGCCTAGATTATTGTTATACAGTAAAATATTATAAAATTTAAAAAAAAAGTTACTCTCTGTCCCAATCATCCCTATAGCAGGAATGAATGGGACACTAACAGGGATGGATAGGACACCAATATTTTTCTCCCTGTATTCAATGTTACCTAGTTAAAATGTATAATTATAAACTTATATGTATTTATATTTGTAATATATGATCTTATAATATTGCTATTATATCTCAGCGTTGCTCATCACTTCTTCTACTGCAGTTTTAACCTTCCGTCTACCAGACGGGTCCATTGGACCCGACATGTACATTCAAAATATTTATTCAAACCAGAAATTTCTTCAAAACAAACTAAATGTATAAATCAGACAATAATAAGTTAAATAAACAAATTAAATAGTTTTAAGTAAAAATTCTGGTGTAGAATGTTTTTATAAAACTTGAGTAAAATTTCCGGTAGTTCTAGGGTTAACTTGTAATGCAAACCTCGACTGTCTATCTGTTCTCCTTTCCCACTTATGAGACATTTTAGATATGAAATGAAAGTGAAAAGTGTCTTTGAAATACGGCATAGCCAATATTTTTCATTCACTATTTATTAATAAATATTAATTCAATGTATCTTAGATGTCATGCATAAATGCAGGGGTCTTACTTGTCCTGAAATTTCACGACCGGGAAATTCTTCGATACCAGTACTTTCTTATGGAAAAATCTCTTCTTAAATAAGGCGAAATTTCGCGTGTTTAAGATAGATTTATTTTTCTATAAACAAATAGTGATATTTGTCCTGAAAAAATCCTTAAGCGTATCTTGCAAATGAAATTATGTTAGGGGAGGTGCGAGTGGGAATTTATTTAAGCACAAGTTTCAAATTCAATATAATTTACCCATCTGATCAATAAACAAATACTTTTTTTAACAATTTTATCTATTTTGGTAATGTTCCAATAGCAATTTTTTTATAAACTATTTAACTTTTATTACTATATAATAATTAAGATTCAATATAATTTTTAATAATAAACAACCTATATAATACGAGTACAGTTTAATACTAATAATTAACATAAATCATTAATTTATAAAGCTATATAATATTTTTTAATTTACAAAATAAATGTTTTAACATCTCTAGGGATGAAAAAGACTGTCCCATTCATCCCCATTTAAATAGTCCCAATCATCCCTATGATACAAAGATACTAGATTCAATTGTCCGCTACTTTGCCTCTGAAACTATTTTGTCACATTGGTTAATATGCACTCATTTTAGTTACCAATATTGAACCTTCAAATAAAAAACTACAACATATCTTATTTGTTTATACTGTATAAAATATTTGACAATTTCAAAATTAAAAAAAAAAGTTACTTTTAAGCAGAGTTTTAAAAAATGCAACTTTGCAAAAAAATGAAAAGAGCCATGTGGTTTTGCTTTTGGTTCTAAAGCACACTATGGTAGGACCATATATGAGACTAGAAATCAACTAAAAAAAAACATTCATTGCATGAAATATTGAGAATGTCCCATCCATCCCTTCTCCCATTCATCCCCTAGCTCCCCTATACATTTATGATTTAACATAAATTTATTCAGGGGTCAAATGAATCCCTGCGGTAGTTAAGCCTAAAATATTTTTCTCTAGGCAAAAAAGGTAGTTCGGAGATGAGGCATTTTAAGAAATAATATGATCATATCTATTTATATAAAATCCAAGTCTCTGTGTCTATTTATATAAAATCCAAGTCTCTGCGTGTCCCTCACTATTCCGGTAGGACCCCTCATTTAAATAAGTAATTGTTGAAAAATATCAATGCAGGGTTACGACAGTAGCGCCAAATGTTAGCCAACTTGGCGATAGCTGGCAAATTTGGCGAAATTCCCATTTAAAACCATTAATCTTTCATAATGGAGGTCACCGAAATTTAATTTAAACTCCACTCTTTTAAGATATTTTTTCGAAATCTATGGGTGAGAATTTAAAGTACATCTTTACATCTTCCTCCCGATGCTACTAATAAAATAACCGCCAATAGACAACGGTGTACTGTGTGAGCTTCTAACTGCGCGATTTTAATGTGCTTTAGGTACTTTTCCAGTATAGGTGCCTTGACGAAAAAGGAAATTTGGTAACATATTTTCCGGGAACCTATTCACTGTTTCATTTTATATACACACGCATTTTTTTCGATATTTATACGATTTATTTAACATAAAAAAGCCGTTTCTCTAATTTTATACAGAAACAGATGTAATTTGTACATAAAAACATCAATAATATACATATAAAACAAACAAAAACGCTCATCAAATTTGTTTTCATAGCTGTTTATATGATTTGACAACAAATCTCGATATTTTTTCGTTATACGGACACCATGCCAAAATGTATGCTAATGCGCCAATTATTTCAAAACGCTAAAAGATATTTGTAATAATATGCCAGCAGTTTAATATGAGATTTATTTTATTGCTTTATTTTATAGCAGTTATTTGTTCACTTATTTTAAGTATATATTTGTGATTTGATGAAATAGTTCGTAAAAGTCTAGAATATTCAAATGTTATATTATTTAAATGCTCACTGTAGTATCGACAATGGTTTTCTTTTATTTTTCAAATGCTTCAATTCACGATTTTTCGCCAACTATTGCGCTTGGCGACAATGGTGTCCGCATAATGGAAAAGTACCCAAATCTCACTTTCTGACGCCCAAATTACACCAAGCTTTTTTTTTTTAAAAAAAATGCCAAAGCTCCTACAGTGGAAAAGTACCAAACTGCCTATTATTTTGCGCTATCCGTGTTATAGTTTGTACTATATGCAAGGGGAGTGGAGCGAAGAGTTTAAACATTAAATATTAAAGTTTCGGCACAGATGTCATGTACGATATTGGCGCGATTTTTTTCTGACGCCAATGTCATATACACAACGGGTACTTAACTGGCGCCAAAGTGTGGTAATTTTGCTTGATATGGTAATTCGGATGTTGTTGTTTATGCTGTTGATGTTTTCGCCAAATTGGCGTCGGAAAAAAATCGCGCCAATGTATGATAACGTATATGACAACTGTGCCAAACTTTCTATAAGGTTTCTATAAGTTTCTATAAAGCAGTATAAGCAATATAATTAAGAATAAAATAAATGCAAAATAAGACTAAAGAAGAAAGAAAAATCATGCGTTAAGCATAGAATATGAAACACTTTCCAACACATCCTGAATGCTTTAACAAAACTTCGTTATTTAAGGAAATAAGGTAAATAAGATAACGTTACTTCTTAGATAGCCAGTCGACCAATTTCGCGAAATTATATAAATCGCCAAATCAATAGTAAAACATTAATAAAAATACAAATAAAACGTCGAATTAATGGTTTTATTGGCCATTATTGGCATTTAATTAATTAATTAATGACAACCATTATTGGCGATTAATCTTACAATTTGGTGACAGTAATTTGGTCGACGGGATAACTAAGAAGTACCAAGATAACTAAGAAAACATTTTAGAAAACGTATAAAAAAATTTAAAAATTGATTTCAGCAGTTACCGTCCATAGCCAATAGTATCGTTATTAAATGCCACTATTTAGCTAAAATTTAATTTAAACTATTCTTAAAACTACTGAAATCACATTTCCAGATATTATCATCCACAGACGGTTATGTATCCAATTCTTTGCGTGACCATGTATATCATTTTATCTATATTCCACAAACATTTCTTAGGAAACTAAATGCAGTTCAGCGTAAAAATGCATAACTCCTTTAAAAACCACCTTTAAGCAATTTACTCTCATACTCAGTAACCCTTACGAATTCTTTTGTGTAGCCCTGCATATGAGCTGTAGCATTTATACACACAGTATAGTATGCATAAATGTAGTGAAACATAAAAGCGCATATCATAATTAAAAATGCATTTCCAGCAATCATTGCTTATGTACAATACTTCGGAGAAAAGTTTCTTGGCGAGAAAGAAGTTTGCCAACGTATTTTCTGGCAACCTATTTACTGCTTCATACTCACAAGCAATTTTTTCCATATGTATACAATTTGGAACAGATACCATATATTTCACATGACATATATGTCATATGTCATGATTTATTAGCGCGATTATTTTCCGACGCCAATTTGGCGAAAACATCAACAGCATAAACAACATTCGGGTTACCATTACAAGTAAAATTTCAGGACCTTTCTTTTGGAGAAGCTTTTCTAAATTCCATATAAACATGGAAAATCTTCAATGTTAGAAATATTATTCCTAGGACTGACATAACACGAAAACGGCCTGCAATTTTACACACGTTTTTGAAAGCTACTTTATATCAGAAATTTTACTAAAAACTGGTTACTTTTTTGTTATAGCGGCCCACACTATTAGGATTATGACAAGTTGCAGCCAATTTCGCCAACGTCGTAACCAAGATCGTGAAGCACACACATATAATACCATATAATACCATTTCATGAAATCGCATACGATAATTTAATAGTTTTTAACCTTACTTCAAGTGTGTTATTTATTTATTTTTAAGGCTCAACAATCTAAATTGTCCAATATATGAATTTAAAAAATTGTAAGCAAAGATTGAATAGACATGACCGCAAAAAGCCTCAAATCTGCATAACACTTGGAACCAAACTGTGCAGATTACTGTACACAGTTTTTCATAAATGTGTTTCGTTCTTAAAATGTGTTCTTTTCATCTATCACTGCGGAACAAGCGAGAAAACTCATATTCTTGCACATGAGTTGTATATATCTTTATATCTAAATTTCCGTCACTTTTGACGGGCTACCTTTCTAGTATTTTAATAAAAGTCGTGAAATATAAAAAAATTTCGTAATGTTTTAGTATAAGAAATTCCAAGAAAAGTTTCAAAAATGGTCATTTGACCATCGCGGTAGTTTTAGTGTTAACTGATGGTGTTGCTGTCCATTGCGTAATGTAATGGAAGTAGTTGGATGTAGAGATGATTACGTAATAATTTAATATTCTTACAATTGATGCGTTTTTCTTTATGTAATAATTTTATAAACGGTTTCAAATTTTTCATGACTTTCTTTTATTTTTATTTTAATATGAAACTGATAAACTTTTGCAGAGATCCCGCCATATCTCAGGTAGCTTCTCTAATTCAAGGTCGTTTTTTGAGGTATGGTTTTGCCTAGATTATGCAATGAACTGGGTGCTAATACCAATTTATAATACTAATTACATAGTATATGAATAATTTTGCTATCTGTTAATTTTTTCCTACGTAACATCTTATCCTCCATTTTTCAAAATTTTCATGGATTTATTTTTTATTATTTCAGTAAAGTATTCTAACGCTGTTTGAGCAGTTTTGGCAGTGGGCTACTTTTTACTTTCTTCTATCTTCAATAGAAGAAAGTATTGTAATCGAAATTTTTTTCGACTTCCGGTTTTCGACGGATTTGCATGTTTTAGGGGTCAGAGATTCCAAAAAACATGTTTATAGAAAATGTCTGTCTGTCTGTGTGTCCGTCTGTCCGTCTGTCCGTCCGTCCGTCTGTCCGTCCGTCCGTCTGTCCGTCTGTCCGTCTGTCCGTCTGTCTGTCGCCATTGTACCATCAAAAAGTGTATGAAGTTATGTATAGAATTAAACCAAAATTTTATTATAAGTTTTTGGCTATGGCAAGCAGGTCCTCCCTGAATTTGGAAAAAATTCGCCGGTAGGAAGCGCTGTAATAGCGATTTTTGTGCGATTTTGAATATTGTACCGTCCAAAAGTGTATGAAGTTATGCATAGAATTAAACCAAATTTTTATTTTAAGTTTTTGGATATGGCAAGCAGGTCCTCCATGAATTTGCAAAAAATTCGCCGTTAGGGGGCGCTGTAATAGCGATTTTTGTGCGATTTTGAATATTGTACCATCGAAAAGTGTATGACGTTATGCATAGAATTGAACCAAATATTTATTTTAAGTTTTTGGCTATGGCAAGCAGGTCCTCCCTGAATTTGGAAAAAATTCGCCGGTAGGGGGCGCTGTAATAGCGATTTTTGTGCGATTTTGAATATTGTACCGTCCAAAAGTGTATGAAGTTATGCATAGAATTGAACCAAATTTTTAGTTTAAGTTTTTGGATATGACAAGCAGGTCCTTCCTGAATTTGGAAAAAAATCGCCGGTAGGGGGCGCTGTAAATGCGTTTTTTGTGCGATTTTGAATATTGTACCATCGAAAAGTGTATGAAGTTATGCATAGAATTGAACCAAATATTTATTTTAAGTTTTTGGCTATGGCAAGCAGGTCCTCCCTGAATTTGGAAAAAATTCGCCGGTAGGGGGCGCTGTAATAGCGATTTTTGTGCGATTTTGAATATTGTACCGTCCAAAAGTGTATGAAGTTATGCATAGAATTAAACCAAATTTTTATTTTAAGTTTTTGGATATGGCAAGCAGGTCCTCCATGAATTTGCAAAAAATTCGCCGTTAGGGGGCGCTGTAATAGCGATTTTTGTGCGATTTTGAATATGCACCATCGAAAAGTGTTTGAAGTTATGCATAGAATTGAACCAAAAAAAAAATTTAAGTTCTTGGCTGTGGCAAGGAGGTCCTCCCTTAATTTGTAAAAAAATCGCTCGTAGAGGGCGCTGTAATAGCTATTTTTGTACAATTTTTGTGCCATTTTGAATATTGTACCGCCGAAAAGTGTATGAAGTTATGCATAGAATTGAACCAAATTTTATGTGTTTATTTTTGATCATGTCACGAAGGTCCTCCCTGAATTTGGAAAAATTCTGTCGGAACGGGGCACTATAATTGCGATGTCTGTACCATTTTCATTATTGTACCATCGAAAAGTGTATGAAGTTATCCATATAATTGAACCAAATTTTTTGTGCATGTTTCTGGCTATGGCAAACAAGTCCTCCCTGAACTTGAAAAAATTCCGAAAGAAGGGGGCGCTATAATTCCGATCTCTGTGCCATTTTCATTATTGTACCATCGAACAGCGTATAAAATTATGCATACAATTGAACCAAAATGTTTGTGCTTGTTTTTGACTTTGGCCAACAGGTTCTCCTTGAATTTGGAAATATTGCGCGGTAAAGGGGCTCCGTGCTAGCGATTTTTGTATACTTTTCTTGATTTTTCGTAGTTCTATTGTGCATCGGCGGCTCATGCAGCGGCGGGAACTCGCTTCCTGCTATGCCGGCTATTCGCAAACAGCTGATAACGACAGAATAAGGAAAAATTAATAATTTTAACAAATATCATGATATAGATTAACTCGTTTTTAGTCCGTTTAATTGACTTGAGCAGAAATTTAAGATGAAAATCAAAGTTGGTATAGTATTGAACTAATAATATTGAAGTATTAACATGTGTAACTAGGTTTTGAAATATTAAGATGTATAAGATAGAAGAAAGTTTTGGGATTGGCACATCCAACTAGTTTTTAATTCAGATTTCTTGATTGCCACCACTTTCTTGAAACGGTAAAATTACCTTTGTTTTCGCCTTAATTAATATGTTATTAAATAAGGCGCATTTTACCATTTCAAAAAAGTGGTGCCAATCAAGAATCTGAATTTAAAAAAAAAGTGGCCCATCTGGCAACACTGTGTTTGAGTGTTCGCTCACAAGTATAATGTGGTAGTCTCCTACAATTATTCCACTATATGCGCGATATTATAATGAGTGAGTAATTTCACTCTGTGGTTTAATGAAAAATATAAGTTACATTTTAACCCCTTAATTCTCGCTCCCGTCAATATCACGGGCTGAGGTGTCGTTCGTTATTCTCGTGCCCAGTGTTGCCAGTTGGACTACTTTTATTTTAAATTCAGATTTCTTGATTGACACCAGGCTTTCTGAAATGGCAAATTTCCCCTTCTTTTCTCCTTAATTAACATGTCATTGACTATGGCGAATTTCACTATTTCACAAAACTGGTGCCAGTCAAGAGATCTAAATTTTAAAAAAGTAGCCCACTGGCAACACTGCTCGTGCCCGTCATATTTCCGGGCTGGAGATTTAATTGATGGAAAAAACTTCCGAAACCAGAAAAATGTAACTGGCAATTTCGTATGCAGTTTTTGAATATTTTCGTTTGGGTTTGGTTTTTGGCGCTGATTGCAATGTTAGGTTTTTTATTGCATGTTTCGAAATATATCACACTCGAAAAAATTATTAATAATTAAAATTAAATGTGTATATATTGTTTCAAATATTATTTGTAAAAATTTGTGTGATGATGATAGATAAAGATCTAAGATGTGAAAAATAAAGGTCTTATTCGCATTAATTTGTATGGTATCAAACAAACATTAAGACACATAATTCTCGCATAATGGCTTTTCTACAAATGTGAATTTGTTCTATAACATCTTTTTTTTCGTCTTAAAAAAACTAATTGCATATTTTATTTAGAAACCTTATAATTAGTCAATTTCTGTAATAAAAAATAGGTACTTTTTTGATGTTTTTTCCAAATATTAAGCGACCTTTAAGGGGTAAACATTGTTGTTTAGAAATAGATAAGACATAAAGTAGTGAGTAATGTACAATAGTCCATGTTAAACTTTAAACAGTTTTTGATTAACCTACCAATACTTCAACCTTCGATTTGAACCAGAAATTTCTTCAGAAAGCTTTTTAAATAATAGTCACATAGACAACTTCAGAAAATGCACTGTTAAAAATATCGCGAAAAATAACCTCCATCTTTAAACTGTTTTCTGACCAATGAAAACGCTCCATAGTCATTTATGCAGCGTTCTCATTCGTTAGAAAATAGATAGTCTTTAAAAACAGAGGTAATTTTTCACGGTATTTTTAACAGTGTGTGTTGAATAGTTTGAAATAAAAATTCTGGTGTATATGTTTTTAATCAAGGTTGAGTAAAAATTTCAACAGGGCAGTGAGCTGATGCGATTTGATTTAAAGGGGACAGAAGCAGTGTTGTCAGATTGGGGACTTTTTTGTCCCCAGATTGCTGATTATCACCGCTTTTTTGAAATAGAAATATTCGTCGTATTTAAAAATAGATTAAAAATTCTGAAAAATAAGGAGAATTATACTAATTTTAAAAAGTGGTGACAGTCAAATAATCTGAATTTAAAAAGTCCCCAATCCGGTAACGCTGGACTGAAGTGCCAGGGACAGTAGTGACAAAATTGAGAAAATTACTTCTGTGCTTTTTGTAAGTTAATCTTTGAAAAAGTGCAATTTGATATTTTGAGCTGAGCAAAAGTGTGTTACATCATGACAAAATCATAAATAATTAATAATAATAAGAAGGAAAATTTAAGTACGGACAGTAGTGACAGGTAATAAACATACTCTTATCTTTCAACTTTTTTGTATGTAACTGCTTTTGAAGTCCATATAATTAAATCATGTGACTTTCACAGTAATAAATATTGCTGGTTCTACTAATTGTAACTGTCCTCCAAATTTTATCTGACCTCTTGATGGTCACATGATCAGTTTTATATGAGGGAACTGTAGTGACATAAAAACTAGGGAACAACATTTCTCTGACCGGAATAAATATAAAACTATTTATTATTTGTAATAAAAATTCTTCATGTTATGCTTTGGAATGTAAATTTTTATTTTGTATAGTAAAATTTATAAAAACGAGGTGGAACCCGCCGAATTTCGACGAAAGAAAATGTTTACAAAGGAACTGTCGCATCAAATTTATAATACATCAACAACAATAATTAGAATAAGAAATCCACCTTACACTTGTTAATTTAACTCTCCAAAGACATATTTTAACCTAAGATTAACAAAATACGTTTTTCATAAACTTCAACTGTTAAAATTATTGAAAAATTAAACATAATTCATATAAGTCACCAGTAAAATATAATCAAGATAAGTAATTTTGATTAAGTTATTAATTGATGCTTGGTATTACGGAATGAAAAATCCGCAAAAATGATTTCATCTTGACATAATCATAGACTTTTTCTACCTTTACATCTAAACCAAATCAAGTCATTTTCCACGTTTCACATCAATATTAATAATTAAAAACATTTTAATGCACAATAGGTTATTAATAAATATATTTTCAAGCTTGAAGTTACGTTTGTCAACTATTACAACTTTTCATGTTAAAATTTCCACTCGTGATTTGAGGTCTTAGTATAATCTCTGAACCTGCGTGTAAAAATTCCAGAAATTTATAACTTTTAGACGTATTCAAGGGAAATATCTCGTTTTATCAAATAAAATTATCGTTTACTTTTAAATATGACGTC
Organism: Maratus speciosus; assembly: GCA_963932465.1. Taxonomy (NCBI): domain Eukaryota; kingdom Metazoa; phylum Arthropoda; class Arachnida; order Araneae; family Salticidae; genus Maratus; species Maratus speciosus. The sequence goes on along the minus strand of OZ010799.1, from coordinate 216,323,088 downwards.
ATTTTCAGTCTCTGAAATATTTTGCTTATTCACTCAAACTCAATACCAGCGAAATGAATAAATAGTGAAATATAACAGCATCATCAGGGTCTTTTTTAAAGCGTAACGTCATTTTCTGTTCAAATTTTTAAAAATATATTTTTAATATTAATGAGAAAATGGCATCAGCAAGAATATAATCAATAAAGATAACTAATCCACTTTTAATAGAAATGAAGTACTTCAGTTGCCATGATTAGAAAATTGGTATTAAAAACTATAAAAAAATTAATATCTCAAAAATAAATTGAGATACAGCTTTCAAACAAATTGCATTTATGCTGGACAGATAATTACACGTGTTTATTTCCTATTTAATTTACATCCAAAATTGTTAATTGGTCCAAATCATCCAAGCAACCTCATAGTAAATTGGTATATAATTTTATATACCTTAGATAAATTCAAATAACATAAGTGATCGTAATTATGTAATTCTAGTAGAAGAGCAACGCGAATATTTAATAAAATTATATTATAATCCGCGTAAAACTGTAATTATTAAATTTAATTAATTACGAATAAAATTAAGAGTTTGCGTTGTGAATTATTTAGACGAACTCTTCCACTTATGAATTAAACTAAAATTTAAGCTGTAAAAAATAGTTGACACACCTTAAACATTATCAATTAAATAATTACAGAAACTTTTTAAAACTTGATTAAATATTTTATTTACATTGAACACAACTATATACAGAAATACATAATATTAATTCAAAAAAAAGAAAGCAACACTTTTGTTTGCTTCTCATTATTTTATGTATATTTAATCTTTAAAAAAAGGCAATGTTTTCATTTACTCTTATTATTATATATTTTTCTTTTTGCTAAAAAGAATAATTCTCTTTCATTTTTAAATTACCTTAATTATATTTAATTATTGGTTTTGTTGGATCTCAGATTGCTCTCTACCATAAAATATCAGAAAAGGATATTTATAATTTCTCATATGATTTAAAGTGGTAAAAGAAAAAGATAAAGGTAATACCTTATATCATAAAAGGGATGGTGGCCTTTATTCATCAAATTCAGAGTTGTCGCGTTGCTAAGGATCATATCCATATGTCATCTGGAATCCGCTTCTTATCAGAGCGGCGATATCGGGATGTCAGGATGCATAGCTACGGACCTCAGTAGAACAATCCACTTTATTTCAACATCAGGAAGACATCCTCAATTAGGCTTGCTTAGGCTCACTCCGATATGTCCATCTCGCCTGGGCATTACTAGGGCTTTCTGGATTCATTGCACGGGCTTTCAGGAGAGCTCCTGCGTCCTCGACATCTTTTTTCAGACTCTCTTTTTCAAACCTTTTTCTTCTGGCACACCAACTCTTGCAGTGGGTGGAACTATTTGTCTAGTCCACTCTTATTGGATGTGAGAAGATTTTGCATTATCCTTCGATAGGCCTATTAGCTAACAGTCTGCAAATGGCCCCTTACACATACTTTAATATTATTATATGCCTTAAAGTTTGGGTGGTCTGAAAAGCCATAAATTTATCCCAACACTTTTATTAAGGCCATAAATTTATTCCAACATTTTTATTATTTTACGATTTCTAATTATACACCACTTTCCACTGGCTTGTCATAAAACGACACCATGGCGTCTGGCTGTTGTTGTTATCTGAGATCCGAACTACATTCAACATTATACATTCATTTTACAATACAACAATTTTTTTTAAATATATATTTAATATTTAAAATCAGCTTAATAATTTTTGTATGAACTTAGACTCCTATTTTACTTAAATATATAAACATTATAATTTTACACTCATAATTATATTTTATAAAAAAATATTTATACAAACAGAAATAACAAATTACGCAATTTTACATTGATTTAACCAACATGGTGCGGGAACATATTGTTATATGTTGCCCAGCATCTCTCCCGGTGGTCAGAAAAAAAAAATAATAACTGATTGCTGTTTTTTTTTTTTTTTTTGTAAAGCATAAAAGAATGTACGTGTCCATATGACTGTGTATCTACACAGTTTTTGAGCTAAGACTGTAATGTTCAATTATCAATGGTTCTGGTATATTTTATAAGAAGTTCTTCTATTTTTCATAACAGAAAGTTCAACACATGATAGCATAGTTGTCTGTTGACATTCACATTTATAGAAGACCTCTGTACTGAAAATCTGACATCTTCCTCGAAGCCTTTTTTCTTTACCACACACATGTTTAATAATTTTGTAACTTTACAGTTTAAGTGCCCAAAATTACATTCAAAGCTATAATTTTGTATGAAACTAATATGCCGAAATAAACATAAATACAGGAAAAATAATGGCATACACATTTGACATATCATTTTATCACATATAACCTTATGAGACAGTGTTTCATTTCAAACACATTTTATACTGAATAAAAGTAAATACAATGCTTGTAATATGACATGTTATATTTTCACATAATTAATCTGATGTATTCAAATTATAATCAGAAAAATATTGTATACAAACTGGTTACCTTATTTTATTTATTTATTTATTACTTCTAACTTGTATGCAGGGTTGGGTTTTTGACGTCAAAAACTGGTTTTTGACATGACAAGCGTCAAAAACTGGTTTAAACTGTCATAAACTGGTTTAAACTGTCGGAAACTGGTTTAAATCGTCGAAAATTGCCAAACACATGTAACACGCTAAAAACATTTTAACAATAGATAGACATTAAATAAGTCAATGATTTATGCAATCTTTTATTGAAATTTAATAATTTAAAAAATATATTATTTGCAATAAAATATTTTTTTTTTCAACCAGAAGAAAATAATTTTGTACAATTAAATAATCCGGATCAATTTTACCCGCAGCATGCTGCAGCACACCACGTGTTTAGCACATTTATTTACATCCAAAAGATTTTTGAGTTTAGAGTGTATGAAGCGTTAGAAAATAGTGTGTCTCTTAATTGATGCTGAGCTAGTAGGACTTGATAGCACAAGCATTGCTAGATGAGCAAGTTTTGAAGCAGGCTCAAAAAGCTGTTGCATTTAGTGATACCTTTCCACCAAATAAAGGAGTCCTCCCTATAGCACTGAAATAAGAAGACTGGAAAGGGGATTCTTTAGCTTCATACACAATCAGTATGGGTAAGCATCCATAAACTCTCTCCGTAGCTCAAGCGCGAGCTGAATCAACTGGTACAGCAGTCAACTCTTGCCCCTGATGGTTGGGATGCAAAGTATAAGCCAAACAATGGTATGGTTTCATGTTTTGATCCCTTCTATTATGCACTTTTTCAATATGAGCTTACAGGAATTTTCTTTTAGATGACCGAGCCAATTTTGTTCAGTTTTAAAATCGAAAACATTTTTATATATTGAAAGAAAGCATGTTTTAAAAAGATTTTGACTTTTAAGCTTTTTTTTCTTTAATTACTTCTCTTATTTTGTAAATTTTTAAAATTAATAATCCAATTTCAATTTTGAATGGAATGGTTATTGCCTAGACTAGAATAGTATTGTTGCACATTATCTTGTTATATATACAAAAAATCTACACTTTTCTAAGTTTTTTTTCCCCCCATAAAAAAAGCTAGCTAAAAGCTCTCAAAAGTAAGCGAAATTAAAACGATTTTAAGTAAGAGAAAAAATGTACAGCTCAGGTGAGCTTAACAGTGTTGATTTCAGGGGGTGGCCTGGGGGGGACATTCCCCCCCCCCGGAGCAATGAGATGTCCCCCCCGGAAGATTTGAGATTTTGGGTTTTCAATGGTCAAAAGGTGCAATTCCCCCCCCCCCCCCGGAACTCTATAATGTCCCCCCCGGAGCCACAGAAATCCCTCCCGGATAAAAATGTCTGAATTCAACACTGAGCTTAATGTCTACTTTTTAAAAAACACAATTTTACAAAAAAAAAAAAAAAAAAAAAAAAAAAAAAACCTAAATAAAATTTTACCCTGTTAAAAAGTTGTACTTAACAATAATACTTTACTATGTACTAATTACTGATATACAGTAAGAGTGAATTAAAAATATTACATGTAATGTTGTCATGCGTGACATTTAATTTAAATTTTTACAGATCAATTTAGTATTTGAGGTTTCTGACATGCCGGTTTAAACTATGGTTTAAACCCGACATAAACTGACACATGTCAAAAACCTGCCAACCCTGTAATTATTACTAATACTATATACTAATTATAAAATTACAGTAATAGTGAATTTTAAATATTACATCTAATGTGTGACATTTAATGTGAAATTTTACAGATCACTGTAAGTATTTGAGGTTTTTGACGAGGTTTTTGACAAGGGGTTTTTGACATGACGGTTTAAACCGCAGTTTAAACTGTCAAAAACTGACATGTGTCAAAAACCTGCCAACCCTGCTTGTATGATACGTCAAAATATACAAGCTATTTCATCTCCTTTAATATATCATTACGTAATGCTCTCCAACTTCACCCGAGACGAGAATCAAAACAGGGTAGAAAAAAAAGAAGGAAAAGAGAAGAAACCAGTTTTTGACCTTCCCCCATCCTCCCAAAACGAGGGGTCGGTCAAGCTACTAATCACTTTCTGCTGAGGTGATTTGGGCTGTGACAAAATTTTACGACTTCCAAAAGTATGTATTTAAAACCATTTCATGCTTGTAATTACCTTATTAATTAGTATAATTTCTTGATATACTTTCTTCTTAACTAACTGTGCATGCCTGTATGTAATTTTTAACATAATCTATGCATAAACAGTGTATGTATTTGTATCATATCTAATGTAAACCTTCTGCTTTTTTTATTATTTTGCAGGGGAAAATGGCGATTCTAGCATTTGAATTTTCCTGCCTCGTACTGCAACTGAAGCGAGCGTGCCTTTTATGCTGTCAGGTTCAAATCTAAACAAAATTGCCTTTCAGGATTTAAGAAAAAATGCATATAATTTTCTTTAACTGATTACATTGTATATTTTTAGACCTTTCTAACAAACACAAATTTTGATTCGTGATATTGTTTACTATTAAAATGTAAACAACACGGAAATATGACTTCTACAGCATCTCAAAATGCAAAATATGCATTACGCTGACCTTAAAAATGTACCTTCATTTAATACTATTAAATAGTGTTGTCAGAAAATGCCATTGACGAAGAAGAGAACAATTTTTTTGTCTTTAATTATTATTTATTTAGCCAACAATTCTATCTTAAAAGATTGTTAAATTTTCATATTTATTTATTTATTTATTTATTTATTTATTTATTTATTTTACTGAATGAAATAAAAATTTATTTATTCAAAATTTTATTTATCATTAACATTCCGTATGTGAATTCTACTGTCTACATTTAATGATATGTTTAAAAATAAAAGATAATAAATTATTATTATTAATCAAACATTAATAATTATTATTTAATTATAAAAAAAAATGTTATTAATACACTTGTATAATAAAAAAAAAAAAGCAAATGATAATTACTACGTAAAATCGTATGCAGCCATCTATGAGTACCCGGCCGGACCAAAGAACTTCTGCCAGCAGAAAAAATCTTTGTATACTCACAAACAACCACATCCAATTTTTTTATAGATCAAGTTTTTAAAATAATTACTGTATGTACTATAAAAAAATTAAGTAAATAAATTTATTAAGCCATACTACATATTTTAATAAAAATAAGGCCAATATATATAAATATATTTATTTATTTATTTTGTTTTCTTATGTTAAATTGGCCAAATTATATAAAAAAAATTTTATGAACTCACACACTCAAATTTATCAATCCTATGTATATTTATATGTGTTAAATTTAGAATTGCATTTAATTCTAAGGGAAAGTAAAGAAAAGAAAAAAAAAATGCTTAAATTCTAAAATAACATAAATTTATAAAATATTTTATTTAAAAAAAAAATCTAATTTCTAGCTGATTTCAGCAAGATGTCATTTAATATTTATATTAAATAATTTTGCTAATACATTTTATTAATTATTAAATTCGCATATTTATATATATACAATAAAAATATAATAGTCTTACATAAAATTTTACACTACAACAATGTTATTAATTAATTTAACTTGGATTTAAACCTACTTTAATTCTAATTGAATACCGTTAATAAAAGTAAATTAGCTTATCAAGTTAAATATAATATAAACTATGTTTGTCTAATGTTAATTTTGCTGAAAATTCCATAAATTTTAACTGTAAATGCTAATTGCTATACCTTTGTTATTTATTTTGAAAACAACACCAACTTATATTTTTATTTATTATTTTTTTTATTAAATTTAGGAACTATACACTGAGCTAGACACTCCATAAATGTGTAAAACCTAAAAATCAAAAGTTTTACTAAGTAAAACTCAAAATGCTGCTTTTTACAATATAATATTACTAATTTTATTGTTTCTGAGCATAACATCTAGTAATTATACCATACTTAATTTTTTCTTCGATTCCTTTTTCAGCCAAGAATCCTGAAGTTTAAGACCAAGTGATGACTATATACCCTGATCCATTGATAAATAAGTTTTCTACAAATATTTTGTTGGTGTTGGTGCATACCCAGCCGTAGGCCAAAATTGCACCCTATACAGAAAGCCTTTGGTGAGAAAATTTTAATTTTGCTTCAATTAATTATTTGTGTATTTGTTTAATATAATTTTGTGTGCAATCATATTGAAATAACTTGCCTTGTCCATTGTCATATATATATATATGTTTTTTTATAAACCAATGTGCTACACCAAAATCCTTTTATTTTTTTTTTATTTTTTTTTTTTTATAACACTTTTGTTCATAAAACTTATCCCTGCTGTCTAAATTCTAGACTTTAGCATATAAGTTGTAATTGAACTACCGGAATAAATCTTAGTACTTTTTGTATATTTTATTATATTTAGGCTTATAGCTGACCGCTATCCTAATATAGAGTGCACTAATAATTTATTCCTTGTCAACCATATTTTTATATAAGAAAAAAATATGTATATATGAGTATACTATAAAGCTGTTCTAACTACCCTGAACCTAATAGCTTACACTTACTAATTTTAAAGAGTAATTCTGAAATTCTGTCATCTAAATTGTAAGGCTATTAGCAAAGGCTACCCTTATAGAAAACAGAAAAAATTCTCTTTTTTTTTTTTTTTTTTTTTTAATTACTCCAACATTATTCACTATTAAATTAATTAAGTTTTAATGTTATTTGGCTTTGTTAAGATTTTATATTTTCTAATTCATATTCGAAAAAAAAATATATAACTTTTGCCTGGAGAGAAATATTTCACTGCTCCAGTGAAGTTTTGTGAAGCACATTACATAATTTTACAAGTATGTTTTCGGGTGCGCCCTGCACATTTGCTCAATATTGTAACCCCGAGACAAATTGGCGTTCCCATGTTCCTATCCTTTCTTATTATTATTTTGAATTTTAAAAAGGCAAGTTATTAATTTTGTTTCAATTTTTTTACCTAAAAGAGTAAAATTTATTTTTAAATTTTGAAAATTTTTAAATTTTTAAATTCGATTAATTATGTATTTTGATTTATTTTTAATACCAATTCATATCCCATGGATAATACTGGGGAGGGGGGAAAAGGTAATGATCTTGTATAACATCCCCGTATAAGTTTGTATATGGTGTATAACCATATATAACGACATATTTTTATCATCGTAATCTCTTTGATACTTTAAATATGGGTCTACATTCTCAGAATATTTATTATTTTTTTTTATAATACTTTTTAGTAACTTTGTCACCCTTTTGACTCGTATTTTTGTTTAATTCAAACCAACAATTTTCAGTTGAGTGCGATTTTCTCTGACAAATGCCACATTTATTTTTGTAATTTTTATCACCCTTAATTTTTTTCTGAGACCCCTGTAAATCCGTAATTTCCGCCTCTGTATGACCTGTTGCATATTTCGGAGCGTACAGCTGATCCATATGTCGTTTGATCGGCTCTATTGATTTATCTGGAACATATTGTAATAAATAATTAAAGTTTCTAAACTTTTTAGTAACTTCGTAGGGTCCTTGAAATTTTGGCTCTAATGCGCCTGGTTTTCCAATACATTTTAAATATACTGTTTGACCCAAATTTAAATCCTTTACTTTTTCGTATGCCTCTTCATCTATATATTCTTGCATTATTTTCTCCTGGTTTGCAAGGGATTGAATTTTGATTTATTTCTCTCGACATGAAAATAATTTTAATATATTTTTAATGGTGACACTAACTTAATACGTGTATCTATATCCAGCGTCTGAGTCATTTTTAACAAATATTAGTAATCGATGTATACTTTTTCAAAATATCAATTCAAAATAGATCCTATACCTCTTAAAAGAATATTTTGCATCTCATACTATTTTCTCTATATTACAACATATGTATGAAAATATTCTAAATTGCATAAATACATAAAAACAACAGCACTAAAATTTAAAAAAATTTCTTAGGAGATGAAGTTGTTTTGTAGATTATTCTTTTACACACATAAATACCCCTAAAATGTTTATAATACACGTATATATAAAAACACCATAATTTCATTTAACAGAAAAATATCTGTCTTTTACTACAGAAACAACAATCTTATTTTTTTTTTTTTTATGTATAAAAATATTGTACCACTACTTCGTAGTACGACTCATAAATTTTCTTTTGTATCACCTTGATACAATTTCAAAAATCATGATCTATTGACATTTCAATCATTTTTATACCAGTCATATTATAAAATTTTACTCATTATTCTTCTTATTATTATTTATATAGTATATAAAAAAAATTTTATTTTTACAAATGTGTCATCCGTGATGTGAATGCCATTATTTCTCAATGGTAACTGAGATCCAACCAAAAGAGAAAAGAGAGAAAAAAAAAATTGTAATTCCTAAATTTACCTATTAATTTTTTTTCTTTTTCATTTCTTTTCTTTTTTTTTTTTTGGCTAACATATATTATGCATTTTATTTATTTAAATTATTATATGTGTGTCTTTATTGTTACAATAATAAAATTAATTTTAATAAAATTTTAATCAATTAAACTTACATACCTACAATATCTTTAAAATTTTGACATTAAAATAATACTTAAATTAATTTTCCTTTATTGTTATTATTATTATTATTATTATTATTATTATTTCTAATAACCTCAGATGAACGTTCCTGAGTCATAGCACCATTTTACTTTAATGAGGGGGGATGCTGGACAGATAATTACACGTGTTTATTTCCTATTTAATTTACATCCAAAATTGTTAATTGGTCGAAATCATCCAAGCAACCTCATAGTAAATTGGTATATAATTTTATATATTTTACATAAATTCAAATAACATAAGTGATCGTAATTACGTAATTCTAGTAGAAGAGCAACGCGAATATTTAATAAAATTAAATTATAATCCGCGTAAAACTGTAATTATTAAATTTAATTAATTACGAATAAAATTAAGAGTTTGCGTTGTGAATTATTTAGACGAACTCTTCCACTTATGAATTAAACTAAAATTTAAGCTGTAAAAAATAGTTGACACACCTTAAACATTATCAATTAAATAATTACAGAAACTTTTTAAAACTTGATTAAATATTTTATTTATATTGAACACAACTATATACAGAAATACATAATATTAATTCAAAAAAAAAAAAGAAAGCAACACTTTTCTTTGCTTCTCATTATTTTATGTATATTTAATCTTAAAAAAAAAAAGACAATGTTTTCATTTACTCTTATTATTATATATTTTTCTTTTTGCTAAAAAGAATAATTCTCTTTCATTTTTAAATTACCTTAATTATATTTAATTATTGGTTTTGTTGATCTCAGATTGCTCTCTACCATAAAATATCAGAAAAGGATATTTATAATTTCTCATATGATTTAAAGTGGTAAAAGAAAAAGATAAAGGTAATACCTTATATCATAAACGGGATGGTGGCCTTTATTCATCAAATTCAGAGTTGTCGCGTTGCTAAGGATCATATCCATATGTCATCTGGAATCCGCTTCTTATCAGAGCGGCGATATCGGGATGTCAGGATGCATAGCTACGGACCTCAGTAGAACAATCCACTTTATTTCAACATCAGGAAGACATCCTCAATTAGGCTTGCTTAGGCTCACTCCGATATGTCCATCTCGCCTGGGCATTACTAGGGCTTTCTGGATTCATTGCACGGGCTTTCAGGATTCATTCCACGGGCTTTCAGGAGAGCTCCTGCGTCCTCGACATCTTTTTTCAGACTCTCTTTTTCAAACCTTTTTCTTCTGGCACACCAACTCTTGCAGTGGGTGGAACTATTTGTCTAGTCCACCCTTATTGGATGTGAGAAGATTTTGCATTATCCTTCGATAGGCCTATTAGCTAACAGTCTAAAAATGGCCCCTTACATATACTTTAATATTATTATATGCCTTAAAGTTTGGGTGGTCTGAAAAGCCATAAATTTATCCCAACACTTTTATTAAGGTCATAAATTTATTCCAACATTTTTATTATTTTACGATTTCTAATTATACACCACTTTCCACTGGCTTGTCATAAAACGACACCATGGCGTCTGGCTATTGTTGTTATCTGAGATCCGAACTACATTCAACATTATACATTCATTTTACAATACAACAATTTTTTTAAAAAATATATATTTAATATTTAAAATCAACTTAATAATTTTTGTATGAACTTACACTCCTATTTTACTTAAATATATAAACATTATAATTTTACACTCATAATTATATTTTATAAAAAAATATTTATACAAACAGAAATAACAAATTACGCAATTTTACATTGATTTAACCAACATGGTGCGGGAACATATTGTTATATGTTGCCCAGCAATTTAAAAGTGCATTTTTTTCTGCATACTATGGCATACTATGTGTAAACATTTAAAATGTGGAATGTTTAGAAGTTTAAAAATTTGCAGTAGCGAAAATTGCAAATGCAAAATTTAATTTCAAATTTCAAAGCGTTGCCATTCACAGAATGACGTATGCGTTACGCACAGATATGTTTGTCCTTTATAATATAGATAGTTCGGCATTACACTTCAGTTTGTTCCAGAAGATAAGTGCGTGACGTAGGGCACAAGGAACAGAAAGGACAATTTGACTATTTAATGTATTATTGAAGTGAAATTTAAGGTTATTTTCATGACAATCCTTTTCAAGATTGTAGAAAGGCATTGCAGAATACATTTTATGCTAACGAAACTTATATAATTGATCAAATATAGCATATAAAGCCAAGAGACACAAATTGTTGAGTACAAATTATTGAGGAATCGCCCATATCTCTCACCCGTAACAAAAGTGACACATCTCGACAAAAGTAAATTTCACAGGAGAGGCAAAAGAAAATTTACATTATTTTACTATAAGATGAAATTGCAGCCCTTAGCTCTGCATTCTGAAATACAAAGGTACATAAAAGCATAAAACACTTAAGAATGAAGACGTAGGATGAGGTTTGGAGGATTGGGTGATTTTACCTCCCCACAAAATCCACGCCTCTTCTGCGGTAACAAGTGAACATATAGCGTAATAAAGGGATTTTCTGTATAACTACACTTATGAAACTGTTTGTGTAGCAAGAGACGCCTATGACAGACCTATTAGTGGAATTAAACTCAAAATGAATTTTTGCGAGATGTGTCACTTTTCTTGAAGGTGAGCGATATACGCTATCACTTCATCATTTGCATATGATTTGTTTCACCTTACAAGAATTCGATATCACGCGTTTTAAATAAGGTGCAATGTTCTAAAATTAAACTTCTTTGAGATATAAAATATATAATTGAGAAATATAGAAAAATGAGCTTAAAAAGTTTTCCTTTGTGATATATTTAACATTTAATAAAGATTCCCAGTAGCGTATGCTGGTTAAGATATCAGCATGATGTCTGCATACATTCCGCTTATTATATTCTTTTTTTTTAATTTGAAGAATATATTTTAACTGATAGGTTACAATCGATTTCGTAATGTACTAGATGGAGTTGGTATCTTAGAGGATAGCCTAATAATTGAACCACCAATTGGAAGAAGGAAATAAACGCCACTTTTTGACATATTCATTTTTCTACACTTTTACATTCTTTAGACGTAGCGCTTAGTTGTGAGTTCGAAGAAAATAAAAAAACATACGAAGCGAATGTTTTTTGTTATTTTCTTCGAATTCACAACTAAGCGCTACACGTCTAAAGAATATAAAAATGTAGAAAAATGAATGTGTCAAAAAGTGGCGTTTATTCCCTTCTTCCAATTGGTGGTTCAATTGCACATTGTTCAAATCTTTGAATTTTCTTTATCAAATAATGTTATCTACGGTTTAAGGTTTTTCAGGAATTTCTTTTTAACGTTTTCCAACATAGTTAACACATTGCTGACGGGCAATTTTTATCAAATCTTAATTTTAAAACAGTAGAAACTCCTCACTGTTCTGAAAGTCTTTCGTAAATTGGTGTTCTAGATAGGTTTCCCAAGTTTATGCATCGCTAAATATCTTTCAATGTACGAATTTAATATAAAAGGTCTTACAATCTAAAAAATGTGGACAACATGATATAAATCCATTTTCTGTAAGATAGAAGCCACGTCCTTAGTCAATGATGTTTTTTGAATGAAAACGAGAATCCTAGTTTCCCCTTCGTGAATGTGTTAACACAGCTTTTAGAATTCTGTATGTCTGCTGGTCTGGCCGTCTGTCTGTCCAAGCTCTAACTCATCTAAACGGATTTTCATGCAAATGATATATAATCAATGATGTTTAACTCGGCATGTTCGGTATTGAATGTGAAGTGTGTAGCTGTAACAGTTCATTTACAGGGGGCATTCAAAAAAATTCCGTTACATTATGGACAATGGGGAAAAATCCTTTGCAGTGTATTTTAATTACATTACGCTATTTCAAATGTATTGAAATTGATATAAATAGCTGAATTTTACTACAAGACAATTAGTATAGAATAGGGCATTCATAGAACTTATCGTTCATTTGCAGGGACGCTCAAAAGAAATCGGTTACTGTACTGTCTTTGACCAAATATTCAGGAAGTGCATTTTCAGATTAGGTATGCGCTTTTAAATTTAACTCATATTTGCATGTTACTCGTTGTGTATAAGTTCTATACCTCGTATACAGGGCTGCACAAAAGAATTCGCGTTAATTCACGAAAATTGCTGAAGCGGAATTTTCGAAAGTGCTTTGTATTTCCTAAATGAACTACATTTTTGCATGCATGCAGTTTATAGATATAAATCTATATATCGTGTACAGGGCTGCTCAAAGAATTCGGATAATTTTCCGACTATAGATAGGAATTGTTGAAATTGTGTTTTTAAATGTGTTATGGTTTCCAAATGTTTCAATCAGACATCATATTTCGACATCTTAAACGGTGAAGTTTTGCTATATTATTCTGAATGTGTTGGGAAGTCTTTCATAAACTATGCTTGACGAGTGATTTTTTTCTTTCTGTTTATTTTATTTTCAGTATTCTGTTCTTAATCAGTAGCTGATAAACTTAGGAAGATTTTTATTACCGTTATACACTGTAAAAAAAAATCCCCCAAACTACGGAAATTGTACTGGCAATCGAGAGGCCAGTACTATTTCCGTATTCTAACGGAATTTTTTTCTCGTAAATTCCAGAAAAAATTCCGTTTTTTTTAATCTACGGGAAAAATTTGCAGTTTAAATACAGAAATAGCACTGGCATCCCGATTGCCAATAAAATTTTTTTTTTTTTTTTTTTTTTTTTTTTTTTTTTTTTTTTTTTTTACAGTGTAGTCCAGTTTTAAGACTTTACGTAGTTCTCTATTTTATCATTTCCACAAACCTTAGAATTTTTGTTCTACTTAAGAATTCAAATTCATATTTCTATTAACCCTTTTATTACAGTCAGCTTTTATATCTGGCCTTAATTTCAAAGTACTATAAAAATATCTCTTAAAAATTATGTGTTGCTGTTGACAATGTAAAAGTTTGCCCACAATTTAATCCTTTGATCATCGGCCGCATTTCTAAATTTCTTTCTGAGAAATTACAGAGAATTTACTGGTAACCCATTATCTTAAGTCATATATAAAATTACAGGGATTAGAAAAACAGGGAATTCTGTTAAATAACACAGAAATTTTCCGTAAATTTAAAGTAGACTCTGTAAATTTAGATCTATTTGAAAAAAACTCTATAAATCTATTAAGTTTATTTATTACTTTCTTCTATCTCTACGAGAATTAGAAACAAGTATTGGATTCGTAAAAATTTTCAAAATCCGGTTTTCGACGGATTAACATGTTTTAGGGGTTAGAGATCACGAAAAACATATTTTTACAAAATGTCTGTCTGTAAGTCTGTGAGTCTGTCTGTTAGTCTGTATGCGTATGACACAAATTTTGTGTGTGCTCTATCTCAAGAACTAATGAACGGAATTTAATAAAAATTTAGATTAAGTTATTCCCTGATATAAATTGGTGATGAATACTTTTTGGTGTAAATCTCCCAGCAGGTGGCGCTGCTATGTTGCATTACTCATGATTTCCACAATAGATATATCTCAAGAACTAATGCACAAATTTACATCAAACTTCAGATTTAGTTAACCCCTGATATAAATTAGTGTTGTTTAATTTTTGGTGTAAATTGCCCAAAAGGTGGCGCTACTATGCTGCATTTTTTGCGATTTCCGCAATAGCAGAATCTCAAGAAATAATGCATGAATTTTTATCAAACTTTAGATTTAGTTAGTCCCTGATATAAATTGATCCTGTTAAGTTTTTGGTGTAAATTGCCCAGCAGGTACCACTGCTATGCAGAACATTTCATGATTTCCCCAATAGCTTTATCTAAAAACAAATGCACAGATTTTCATCAAATTTCAAATTCAGTTAGAAGTTGACATAAATTGTAGCTGATAAGATTTTGGTGTAAATCACCTAGCCGGTGCCGCTTTTATACGGCATTTTTCAAGAAGTATAACATGTATCAGATACAAGAAAGTTTTGGAATTGCCAGGTCCGATTAGTTTTTAATGATAACAACTTAATTTCCGAAATTAGGAAATTTCTGAACTTCGAAGAATTAGAACTTTTCGCGTGAACTTGAACTGCTGTAGCATTTAATTTCTGCTACAGTCAATTAGGGTAACTTTGAACCACGTGGTGTAACTTTGCACCACCTCCTATTTTTCAATATTTTTGACTCTAAAAGACGAAATAAACTCCAGAACTGTGCTCTGTTGGCAAGGTTCTAAACTGGGATTTATACTCTTTATTTTAGAAAAAATTAGCAACATTATGCGCAATTAATTGCATCATCTAACTATTTTTGTGAAGTACAGTTTTCAAGTTAATTTTGAATTCTGTTTTGAAGTTGTTGTAATCCAATTAAATTTTCATAGTAAGTAACAATATACTCATTTATCAGACATATTATTACCTAAATGTTGTAAATGTGTTAATATTTTGTGATTATTTATTTATTAATAGTTAATAAAATGTAAAATAAGAAGGCACTAGCAATTTACCGCATTTTCAGGGTAACTTTGAGCCGGCTCAAAGTTACACTGATGCTTATAATTTACTGATTATAGGTGCTACTGTCGAAAATTTCCCATATTTGCACGTATATTTTATATAAATGCCGAAAGTGTGCATTAGATATGACATGTAAATATTTTTACAAATATGTGTAAAATACATAAAATTCATTTAGAGGCGTGATTAGGGGCGGAGCTACTCAAATTTGACATTTCATACGTTCGACGTTTTTTATTCTTGCTTGAATAATACTAGTACTTGTATGTATTACTGTAACTATGGATATATTATAGAGTTAAAACATTGAAAATTGTTTTTCACTGTATTTTATGTTTTATATGAACAATAAACAGGTTTTTTTTAATTTCTAAATGTTCATGGTTTTCTTCTTCCACTTTTCTTATGCCTGTAATATCATAAATTATACAAATCTTGTGATGCTGGGAAATGTAAATTCGCAGTCTTTACATATCTGAAAACATTTTTTGGTGTTTAAAGTTGTCCTGACTACAATACTATTTTTATAATTAATTATTTTATATAAAAATTTATCATGTGGTGCAAAGTTACCCTAAATGGCTGGGTAACTTTGAACCAGGCTAAAAATCCATTTTTTATTGCTTTTATCCTTATTACTCCTTATTTTTTATAGTCAAACAATAATTTATGATCATTTCTTCGCTTTTATGCCCCTAGTTGCGACAATATTCTTAAAATAAAAGTGTGTCATATGAAAATAGAGAAAATGCGGATCAAAGTTACCCTGATTGACTGTATTTATTTCTAGCCGACCTGGGCTTTGATCCCGCGTTCTCTAGGTTGGAGACGAACAACTTACTGACATTGGTATAGGTGCTGTTACTGGCTGTACATATATAACGTTATCAACATTCTGCCAATTTTGGATCCCCTCCCTCCTTTACGATATCATACGTTATCATCCCTCACCTCCCCTCAATTTTTTTGATTAGATCAAACATGATAACGATATCAAAAGACAAATCCCCCCCCCCCACAGAGATATCTTGCGATATCATGTGGCACCCCCCCCCCCCCCCTAAAATGATAACGTTATATATTCATAGCCCTTTACTGCTGTATCCATATGATGTCTTTTATGATTCAACGGGGAAATACTTTTAATATTACAAAGCTTCATGCACATGCACTAAACAACTTCAAAGTTATTGTCGATAACAATTCCCGCTAACTCCAAGCGAAATATACCTTTCTAAAATTTTCTAATTTTTAATAAAGCAATTTTTAAACTAAATTTCCTTCTTTAATATTTCTAATAAAATTGTAAAAGAATTTTTAAAGTTTGTATTTTGAATTACAGTTATAACAAAGATAAAAATATCATTAGGTAAAGACATGGAGGTCCCTACAGGGAATTTGATATAAAAAAAAAAGTAGATATCTGTAAAATGATGACCGAGAAACTCAATCGAGAACTAGTGTAATTTTACAGAGAGTCTCCGTTGTTTTTCTGTGTTTTTACAGAAATTTTTAACAGTGGCAAAACTGACAACTATTTTTTTATAAATTACTAATCGTACCACAATTTACAAAATGTTTTCTTTTTGGTAGATTTCTCTTGAAAATGTAAAAATATACGTGTCTGGTAGACATATATTTTTCAAAAAGTGGCCCACTGGGACATATATATGTCCCGACACATGGTCAAAGGTTTAATTCCATCAGTACAGGTGTTATTTTATACATTCGATTAACCCATTAGCAGTGGTGGAAAATTGGCGCAGAGGTGGAGCCTATTGTTACCACTAAATTATAGTAGTATTTACCCTCTTATCTAATGATCAAATTTCTGAGTTTTTATTAAACTGAATAATACCATAAAATTTTAGTGGTATCAATAGGCTCCACCTCTGCGCCAATTTTCCATCACTGCATTAGACGCTGGTGTTGTGTTCACGCAATGGTCAAAATAAATGCACATGTTTAAATTATTTACATACGCACTACTATTTTTGAATTAAAAAATTGGCCTTACTTAAAGACATAAAATTTTAAGATCATATAAAGCGAAAATTACCTTTCAGAGTTTGTGGTGGCAAACAACGTTCAGCTAAATAGTTGAAAATTTCAACATTAAAGTTTTGGCGGTTAACACTAGAACCGCCGGAAATTTTACTGGAGTGTTATAAAAATATTTTTCACCGGAAATTTTAATGGAAACTACTTAACATAATTATTTAACTTATTTCTCCGAAGTACATTTTAAACTTATTTTAGAAAGAAATTTCTGGCGATAATCAAAATATTTTTATTTGGTAGCGGTCAAAATGGCAGCTACGGCGGTTCTAGTGTTAATGGGTTAAGGATGCATATGGTTTTTACTATTTCATATTTGTCGTAATTTTTACCTTGTCTAATCGTAGAATTATTGAATTAACATTAGAAAGACGGGAACTTTTACTCAAATTTTATAAAAATATTTAATACCAGAATTTTTATTTAAAACTGTTTAACTTATTTAATTAGCCCTTCCTTTCTTTCTTTTCACTTATTTTATAAAGAAATTTCCGGTTCGAACCGAAATATATCCATATGGTTGGGGCCGAAATGGTCCCTCGCCATCATTCTAGCGTTAAATAATGCAAGAAATGCCATACCTAATTGCTAATATTAAAAATTAAACTGTCGTTAGCTGATGCCCTTACTGCGAACGTTGAGGACGGGTCACGTGAATTGATGTTTTTGGGGATTGATGGAAGAAAATATTACTGGTACCGGAAATTTTGTAAGGATGAGTAAAGAAAGTGTAATCCAGGCATGCCTAATTCTGATGTGTACTGAACAGGTTTTAATTTCTAACGCTATTTGTAAACGTAAATTTCGTGCTCGTTTTCGAAAAATGAGCCATCCTAAATGTGTTAGAGAGGTATGCAGCAGTAGTGTTTTCCTAAACGGTTTTGCTCAAGATTGCTTAACGAACTTGATGATATAGTATTGGATGCAGATTATGTGGTATTTATATATTTTTATTTTATGTGATTTTTTTTTAACAATGCTCAATATATATTTTTCGAATTTTAATTTAATTTTATTAAGATATTTTGGTAACAATTTCTTCTTCCATTATAGATAAACTAATGGAGATTTCGATAAATTGGTAACACTGTAGTATAGGTGGAATCCTCCAATGCCACAGACTTCTACATTAGCACATGTGTATGTATACGTGTGAGGAAAAAAACCCGCATACAAACAACGCTGAAGTAGATACATTTTACTTCGAAATAGAATTGACACTACACACGGGAATGTGGAACTTTTTACTATGTTGTTCTAGAATTTTTCGTGATGTTAGCGCATTTCATCCAGTTTGTTGAAAATTTTATTTAAATATATATTGTTAAAATTACAAAAATTCGGGTTACGTTCAGTATTGCCAGTCGTCTAAATTTTTTAAAAATCAAATTCCTTCGTTGCTACCACTTATTTGAAATCGTATACATCGCCTTATTTTCGTCTTATTTAACTTGTTGCTAATGAGACGAATATTATAATTTTAAACAAGTCGGAAATTGTACGCCAAACGTAGCAAATGAGGTGCGTTAACAAGTACTATAACTAGTTTTATAAATATTCAGAACTTGATGCAAGAGCTGTTGCACTGTTATGCAAAAATGCATGAATACAACATTTATGACGATTATATATATTAAATTCAGCAATACGGAAATACTATGACTCCATCTTAAATAGGACGTCATCACTATGGCAACCCAGAATCATTACCTATCCTGATATTTCACTGAATTCACTACGTATGATAAGATTTAACAGAATAAAGAATATTTTGATTAATATATTTTTAAGTTTTGATTCCATTTTCATAAAATTTGAAATGAGTCGACAAAACTCTCCAACGAATCTGTATATAAAATTTCAAACCATTCAGTTAGGTAGTTTTTGCGCTGTTATATGCGGACAGATAGACAGACAGACGGACGACCAGACAATGACTATAGGTTCCACCTATTTATATAATTACGAACGCAACTAAAAAGGGGAGAAGGTCAAGGAATCAGGCTGTTAAAAATGGTAATATTTAGATACTGGCGGGATCCTTAATTTTAGTTTTTCTTCTTTCTTCGATTTTTTTTATTGTTCTTATAAAATTTATTACTTATATTTACGAGGGTGGTTCAATAATTATTGTCCCGAGTGTGTATAAAATATTTGTACTGCTATGGTTGATGTGGACTATTAAAGCCTAATGTCTCAGATGTTCAATTTCAGAACTGTAGCTGCTATATTAACATTTTTTCCCAATCACCCCTTTCAAGCTAGGTTCCACCTCTCACACCTAAAATGAAAAAAAAATGTTAATAAAGCAGCTACGGTTCTGAAATTGAGCATATATGCATTTTAAGACATTAGTCTTCAATATTCCACATCAACCGTCGCAGTACAAATATTTTATTACACACTCGGGACAATAATTATTGAACCACCCTCGTACTATAGATAAGAAAACTCTCTAAATATGTTATGCGCGATCTGAAACACAGATTTTTAAAAAAATTTTGATGCATTTAAAAATTAAAAAAAAAATAATTTGATTGTTTCGATAAAATGCGCTTGTAACATTCTTGAATTATTTATAAATTTTAATATTTTAATGATAAAGTAAAATAAGTCAAAAAATCCGGCTGGCGTTGTGTTCGCTTTTCTACATTTAAAAGAAAAATCAAATTGATATAAAAATGGACAAAATACATTCAAAATTACTAAAATAAAATCCATGTCTCTAAATTTTTATGAAAGAACAATGTCTATATAACCCATGGGTTTTTCCAAATCACATAAAAAGTATTTTAATCGGTCATTAATAAAATTAATTGATTAGGCATCCTTGTCCCAAATTCAATAGAGTCTTTCTTCATTTTTTTTTATTAATGATAAATTGTTGAAAAAAAAGTTTGCCATTCTGATGTTGACTTCACCTTCCGAATTTCCACAAGAGAAAAAAAAATAATTAAACGATAAAGTAACAGCTAATTATTATTCACAAAGACGATATAACTCAATTTGCTTCCGTTTTAGAGAATAAGCTGTAGCTTTGAGGTAATTTGACTGAAGACAGCAGTAAGTGTTTATTTATGAATCGTATGCATGATGAAAGAACAATAGAGTCGTTCTCTCAAGGTAATAAAGATTTTTGAGGGGAATCCCAAAGGTTAGTCAACGGAATGGCGCGAATAATAGGGGGCGTACACAAGCCAAAAATGAAACTTTCAGATAGGTACAGCGGTTTCTAAAGTGTGTTTCGTGGAGTGTGTTGCATTTTATTGTTTCACTTGCAAAGAAAAATTTTCAAAGCCAAGCTTTCAGTATAAAATTTGTCACTTACATCTCAGAAAAATCATACGAGATAAAAGAAAAGGAACAAGTCAGAATCGGGATTATTTTGCCTCTTTTTTTTTGTTAGAAATTTCCAATTCATGCCAGAAATTTCTAATAGTATCTTTTGAACACTTTTCAACTATGTTGGAAAGTGTTAAAAGCCGTATTAATGTGAAATTACGAAGCACCATTTATTGTACTTAAATTGTGTGTAGTTCATTGTCTTATCAGAATTTACGTACAAATTATGAGAATTACGAACATTGTTTACAAAAAAGACAAAACAATAACATATCAGAACTTTATGGTGCATTTTATTGTTACACTTGTAAAGGATAAAACTTAACGTAATTAGCATACTTGCCAACATTCAACGTAATTCCGAAAAATGTTGGTTATTTTGATCCGACATAAACCTTTTAATAAAAAAAATATATGCAAACATTATTTACTTTTGTAAAAAGCATTCTTTAACACTTTCAGTCCCATACATTCCCTGTTTATGCTAAAATTCTGAAATTCTTAAAATAGATTGATTTTATGCTCAATATAAGAAATAATAATAAAAAAATTCATTTTTTAATTAAAATTTAAATAATAATAAAATTATAAATTATAAATTTAATAACAGATAAAATTTAATGAAATCTGTATATAAACTAGACAAAATAAATTATTGAAGCATATTTTAATACAATATAAAAAAAGAAAAACATTTATTAATTATAAAGTCTATATAAAAGAATGTTTTGCGAAATGAACTGAATCTCATATCAGAAATATTAAAATCATTTCTTTGCATAATGCTCTCATCTGCTGAAGAGAAACAAAATTTTTTATCTATTGAGGATTATACATGGCTTTTTATTTCCGTTTTTTTTAAGTAATATAAGAGCATCTGGATATATAGAAAAAAAAATAAGGAATGCCATGATTTCATTTGGACTCACTGGGAGTGAAAGGGTTAAAATTGATCTTTATCCTCATACAAATTTTGTGACATACGAAAGGGCGACAAGAAAACCTTCAAAGAGCAACATGCGCCCCCGGGCGCCGTCTTGAACAGCCCTGATTTAAAAGATACATGAAATCTCCAGATCTGTTGTTCAGAAACTGTAAAATTAAGTACAGACTTTCCAACCTATATTATAAAGGATAAACATATCCGTCTGCAATGGTGATGTAATAACGGATCCGTAACATTTTGATGTTGTCAACAACAAACCATTAAATTTCGCTTTTACTGCAATTTTTCAAACTTCGCAAATTTTCATTTTTTACTGCATCGAATAGATAGAAAAGTACTAACACATGCATTCTGTTTAAAAACTGCATTGCAGTTTTTTTTTTATTGTATCAAAATTTACTCTTTTTTTATGGTTTTTAAAATAATTATCAAGTGATTTTTTTTCCATGTGTATCCTTATCGCTAGCCGACGATTATGAACCAAAAATCTGTTTGCACTTAAGTTAATAATAAATAATTCAGCATTTGTTTCTGGTTGATATTCCATAACGAAATTAAAACTTCGTCAATAAAATAAAATATTCTTCATTTCTTCACATCCTTTTTTTACACACAATAACTGTCTTATTTATTCTAAAAGTAAACTTCTCAACATTTTTCAAAATACTGAAACTGTCCACTGAAATTTGTCATGCAAGCCATTTATATCAAGTAATAGTCACAAACTACATATATTTGAAAACTCTTGAATTATTCAGCAGTTAAGGCAACATTATAAGGACACGTATTAATATACTCACGAGATAAACGTCAATAAATCTCTATTTTCATCTTCAACCCAAGCTATTTACTATTTAATAGTGTTGTATTTTCCATCGCATTACAGTCTCGGAGCGGTCTCTTTTCTATCCACCGCAATTTTTTTAAAATTATTTTGTCGGTACATTATTAAAAATATTTATATCAAGTAATAGTCACAAATCACTTATATTTCAAAACGCTGCATTATTCAGCAGTTATGTATACATAAGGCATTGTTATGAGGGCACATATTAATGTACTCACGATATAAACATCAATATATCTCTATTTTCATCTTCAACTCAAACTATTTAATAGTTTATCGGGTTTTTCTTTCCATCGCATTACAGCCTTCAGAGAGATGTCTCTTTTGTCACCGATATATTTTTTTTCTTTGGCTTTACATTACTGTAACTATTTATATCAAGCAATAGTTCCAAATTACTAATATTTAAAAACGCTTGAATTATTCAGCAGTTACAAGGCAATGTTTTAACCCTTAAATGAATAGTGATGCATATCTACATTTTTTTTTAATTTAATTCTTAGCAACCTATATATTTATACAGAAATATTAATCTTGTAAAAATTACAAAATTTTAAATTTGAAAATCTATCTTAAAATTTTTGGTGTCTAATCTTTAATATAAGAGAAAAAATACATAATTCTAAAAAAGTAATTCATGCATTTAAGGGTTAAGTTTGACAAAATAAAAAATTATATAAAACAAGGTATTTAGATTCGTGCTTATTAAAATATTTACTAATTTACAATATTTTAGTTTTTACTTGTATAGCAGATGTGCAAAATAAAAAAAGGTTGACGTATTATACGAAAAATGCATCTCTGATTCTTTTCATTATTTTTCCTGTGTTATAAACCTTTTAGAGAATCATATATATATTTTTTTGAAACAAAATAAAAAATCATGCATTTAAGGGTGAAGGGCACATAATAATGTACGCAAGAGATAAACATCAACAAATCTCTTTTTCATCTTCACCCCAAACTATTTACCGTTTTATAGGGGTTTATTTTCCGTCGCATCACAGTCCTGGGAACGGCCTCTTTTTTGCCCACTACTAATTTTTTAAAATTATTTCGGCTGTACATTACTACTACATTTGCAAGAAAAAACTCATTACACTATAAAACGCTTACGACATTTGCGAGATAAATCTAAAACAAAAATTTTCGTAAAGAAATAGCCCCGGTCAAAATTTTGATTTAATAAATCTCGGTTTAGTTAAAAGAGACCGCTTAAAGGCCTGTTCAAACTTAATAGAGACATTTGTTTAAAATTGTTCCAGGAATTTTATCAATAGATCAGTTATTGTATATTATTCTTATCAAAAAACGCATTTGACGAACCGTATCGAAAGTAACTGGTAAGCTATTGTGTTCACTCGCCGTTAAATGTGAGATGTTGGATTATCTAAGCCAAATAATATCACTCGAATTTGGTAAGACTTGAATTTAAATTTATTGCATGCAGACGACTGTTTCAAACTCCAACAAATTCTATTAAAGGACAAGCAGGCTTCGCCCGCTACACTGGTCGGTTTCTCCAAACCAAATATACCGGTGTATTTGAACTCGTGTTTTAAAGTAATATACATTTGTAACCGGAATGTTTTTCCACATATCGCCGCATATATTAACTTTTCCGCACATGTTAAGTTTTTGTGCTTAATTTTCACTAGTTTATTTGTATTTAGCGAATATTCGCAGGGTTACCACATACAACTATTTTTATATTACATTCGCCCCACTATATTGTAAATATATTTTCTTAGTACATATCTCTTGCAAATACCGTCTAAGTATAACTGAAAGTTGTGTTAATAAAAAAGTGGTTCCAATAGAATAAAATTCGTGTATCAGATGCAGTTTCCGAACGGCTTAATCTTATCACATCGCACGTGCATTACAGTCGATGGGACAAATACCAATGTCACGTGGGAGAAGACATAGGACCTATAAGGTTTAAGACGTTAACTCCATTGCCATATTATATTTTCTAAAGTTTCAGACAAAATTCGGTCTTTTTTTAAGTACCAACACTTTTAGTTCAACATTTATAGAAGGATTGGGTAAAAAAACATAGAACGTATGCAGTCTATTAAAACCATCCCTGGAAAATCATTTAAATCGCATGTCTCACCATTAACATTGCAAGTCTCATAAAATTTCTTCCAATAGAACTCCAGTAGTACAAAAGTTTTATCTGTCATAATGAGATTCTCCTAAATATAGACCCTACCCTACAGAAATAACAATAACTAAGCAACAAAGGTTTAAGTATATTTTATGTACAGCCGTGAAAAAAAAGTAAACACCCCCCACTAACTCCTCAACAAATTATCGTAGAAGAAAGTTACTGGTACCGAAAGATGGGAAATGAAGACTACTTTTAAGTAATGTATATAGAATTTACTTCGGGGGCCATCTACATATTAAAACGAATCCAAACTTCATTTTTTTCAATGACAATACCCAATTTTAACAAGATATTTCAAATCTTCGGTTCAAATTATGCCTAGACACCGAATTTCAAGTCATTTGAATGATAAGTTTTTGAATTATAACCATTCGAAATTTGGTGCTTCTAATGTTAAATTACATTTTCATATTTTTATTTATATCTCCAGAAATTATGCTCCTAATGTGCTAAATTTTTTTTGTAGCAATAATACTAATATACCCAAACATAAATACGCTCAATTTGCAATTTTTATAATTTTATGATATGAAAATTATGTATTGCAACGTACGATTTTTTTTATTGATTTAGATTTATTAAGTCCTGCTTTATGTAAATCCAAAATTTCACATTTTTCTTCCTAGTAGTTTTCAAATTATGCTTAAAATCGGCAAAATGATGGCTTAACCCCTTCGGGACGGGAGTCTTTTAGGAAATTTTTAATCTTTAGTCACCGTTTTTTAAAAACAGAAATTTGTGTCTTCTTGAATCGAGAAAATGCGCTGATTAAATAAGGCAAATTTTACAGTAAAATTTTACTGGTGAGGAAAAACAAGGATTCTGAGCGCTTCATGCGGCACGTATACGTGCCGCTCGTCCCCAAGGGGTTAAGGGGCCATCTATGATAGACGTGAGTAGATATTTTGACATTTCTTCTGCTGTCCTGTAATCTTGCAGGCTTCATTGACCTCTTAAGGTGTCTTGATCAAGATGGGGGCTCTGTCGGTTAACAATCGATTTCCGAACTTCAATTTGGATACAGCCCTTAAAATACGCTCGTTTTAAAATAATTAATTTCTCAGAAACTTATGGTACGAATTGCATAAAAATTTGTTTTTTGGCTAATTGAAGGGTGCAGAGTTCATTTATGCTGTCAGAATTGTGTACTGCTATTGAAAAAAAAAAACAAAGTTATGACTCGTTTTAATATGTAGATGGTCCCCTAAGCAAATTTTATCTAAGTCAAGTAGACTTTATTTCCGCTCGTTCGGTACCAGTAACTTTCTTCTACGATAATTTGTTGAAGAGTTAGTATGGGGCGGTGTTTACTTTTTTTCCCACGGCTGTACTTAAACCTTCCTTGAAAAATTATCTAACAATGTCGAAATGCATTTAGAAAAATCTTTTTGAAAGGCTAATCTTTCATAATCGGATGCACTCATCGAATGCATGCATCGGATTACAGAACTTTCCCAAATAATGCGACAACTAAGGAACATAGGACGATAAGTTGTATACTAAAACCTTTCTTTAAAAATTATCTAACTAACATTTCAACCCCCAGCAAACTCCATTCACCTGAACTTAAGTTAAGAGCGGCTGGAATGAAATTCCCATTTCCATTTTACATAATAGATATACAGGTTAAATGTCATTGTAACAGCTAAACAAAACACGTGACAAAATGAATAAAAAATATGATTTGACACAACGGTTCTTTTTTTTTTTTATCTTCACTGGTATTCATATTCACTCTAACGCATTCGGAACCATAGGTGCATATATCAAACAAGTAATAAGGAAATGTAATATTTGCTTTATTTATTGGGTCGTTCGGAAAGTCGTGTCCGTTTGAGAAAATCAATTCGTACCGGAAAATTCTGCCCATTAATTATTAGACATTAGATATCGGAATCGATGTCTAATAATTAAATGATAGAATTTTCGGTAAGAATTGATTTTCCCAAACGGACACGACTTTCCGAACGACCCAATAATCGGGCAAAACGATGTGAATCAGAGTTGGGCAAAGGGGCTAGCCGGATAAGCATAGCGAAATGACACCCACGGCTGATGTTTGAAATAACATGTGTGGCTCATAACACACTGTAACACATAAGGCTCCCCATAAGAATACAATATAGAGTGCTTTTAGCCTCTGACCTTGAACTGTCCTTGAAATAATCGGGGAAGTATGCGCCGGCGCTACTATTTTTCGAATACGTTTTTCTCAAAAAGTACAAAAGTTAAAAAAAAATAAACCAACGCCAATTATTGAAGAATATATTAATTCACATTATATATATTTTTCAGATTTTTACACAAATTTTAACATAGAAAAATTAACAAAAATATTTATAAAAAATATTAATGTAGTAATTTTATATTTACACCAACCAAAAATTTACAGAATAATGCTCAAAGTATGTATTTTCAGAAAAAAAAACCGTTCAAATCGAAAATGCACTTTTTGAGATATAACAAAAATAACGTTAGCAACTTGCTAAAATATTCCTAACTTTCTGTGTTTGATTTGCAGATATACGCTGCTATCAATACATTGGTCGATTCGTGACATTTCCACTCGAGCAGGATGCACAGTGCTCCAAAATAAGAGACTGTTTCCATACATACCACTTCCCTATAGGTTTGATTAGTGTTTGTAAATATTGTGTTATTTTGGAGTACTACGCATCCTTCTTCGTAATAATACCAAGAACTGGCAAACAAAACTGTAGCATTTGCCTACGAGGATTTTTACTAGAAGAAGGCTATGGGGCTGGTGTACAGTATACATACATAACGTGTCACTTTAGGGGGGAGTGTTTTTTTTTTGGGTGGGGGGATCTGGCATTTAAATTCGGAAGATATCTGTAGGGAGAGGATGTTTGTCATTTGATATCATTATCATTTTTGATCTAACCAAAATTTACTTTTTTGGTATATTTTTCTTTACATCTATTATCTTAATTTTTTATCTGTTTTCTTCTTTTTATGAAAATACAAATTTATTATTAAAACCATTGAATGTTTATAAAACATTTCATTCCAAAATGTGAAATAACCCAACGTTCGCCATTAATATTCCCCTGCCATTTGCGCATATAATTCGTTGTTAGAGAAATCAGATTCGAAATAATATTTGTTATTTTTGCTAGTAAAAAATGGGGAAGAATGTTGTCCACCTTTTTGTGTACCAGAAGTTCTGTTTAGCCCCGCACAAGGGCGAAGTGAAAGAAGACAATATTACTATTTAATGCATTATGTAAAAACTTTTAAATAATAAGTATTTCTTTAAAATGTTATTTCATATAATGTTATTTCTTATATAACAGTGATATTTTATGAATTTCTTCTCTTCATTTAAATGAGTAAAATATGCTTATAAAAATGTACAACCATTTCTGTAGATCATTGCAAACGTATAAAAAGAAAATTGTCCAGTTAAACTGATGGCATTGCGCTCACAGGCCCCTCGAAAAATAAATGAAGTGATTAGCCCCCGTCTCCCCACCCCTTTATATTTAACCAAAGAAACTCGAAATGTAATCAAGGTAGCTCCTTAACCTTATAAACCGGTAAACGAAATTTGGAGCAAATCGAATAATTCTGCAGGAAAAACCCATTTATCTAAATTAATGGGGAGGACTAGCCCCCCTATCCCCTTTTATGCTTAACTAAACAACCTCAAAATCTAATCAAGACAACTCCTTAACAGAATATACCGGTATACCAAATTTGGAGCAAATCGAATAATTCTACATGAAAAACCTATTTATCTAAATTAAGGGGTTATCCCCCTTTCCCCCCTTTATATATAAGTAATGAACTTCCAAATCTAATCAGGGAAGGTGCTTTACATAATTAACCGGTATACCAGTTTTCGAGCAAATCGAATATTTCTGCATGAAAAACCCCATTTATCTAAATTAAAGGGGGGGGGGGTCTAGCCCTCTTTCCTCCCTTTATATGTTACTAATGAACCTCCAAATCTAATCAAGGCAGCTCCTTAACATAATAAACCGGTATACCAAATTTGGAGCAAATCGAATATTTCTACATGAAAAACCCATTTATATAAATTAAAGGGGAGGACTAGCCCCCCTTTCCTCCCTTTATACTTAACTAAGGAACCTCTAAATCTAATCAGGGAAGCTCCTTAACATAATAAACCGGTATACGAAATTTCGAGCAAATCGAATATTTCTGCATGAAAAACCCATTTATCTAAATTAAAGGGGGTGGAGGGCTAGCCCCCGTTTCCTCCCTTTATATGTAACTAATGAACTTCCAAATCTAATCAAGACAGCTCCTTAACTTTATAAACCGGTATACCAAATTTGAAGCAAATCGAATAACTCTACATCAAAAACCCATTCATATAAATTAAAGGGGTTAGCCCCCTTTTCCGCCTTTATACATAAGTAATGGACTTCCAAATCTAATAAGGGAAGCTGCTTTATATAATTAACCGATATACTGAATTTGGAGCAAATCGGATATTTCTGCATGAAAAATCCATTTATCTGAATTAAGGGGGGGGAGTAGCCCCCTTTCCTCAATTTATATGTAATTAATGAACCTCCAAATCTATTCAAAGCAGCTCCTTAACATAATACACCGGTATACCAAATTTGGAGCAAATCGAATAATTCTACTTGGAAAACCCATTTATCTAAATTAAGGGAGGCAGCCCCCTTTCCCCCTTTATAATTAAGTAATGAGCTTCCAAATCTAATCAGGGAAGCTCCTTAACATAATAAACCGGTATACGAAATTTCGAACAAATCGAATATTTCCGCATAAAAAACCCATTTATCTAATTTAAGAGGGGAAGACTAGCCCCTCTTTTCCCCCTTTATCCTTAACCAATGAACCCACAAAACCAATCAGGGAAGCGCCTTATCAGAATGAACCTAGAAAAAAAATTGAAGCAAATTGGATAGTTCTATCAAAAGTTATCGCGTTACGTACGTACGTACATACAGAACCGGCCGGCACATAAGCTCTCAGGCCTTGATAGCCTGTGAGCTAAAAAAGAAAAAATAAATTGTAAAAATAAAAAGGATTTTTAGACACGGATAACAATATTATCAGGGGGAGGGGGATTCGAAGAATGATAACATGTGATATCGGAAGTTTGGGACAGGGGTCCGAGATTGCCAAAAAGTTGATAATTTTATATATTTACAGTCTTTATTCAGATTCACCTGCACAATCGACTAGACCATCGACTTGATGTTATTACGTGAGAAGGATGTGCAGTATGCCAAATTAGTAGAATGTTTACAAGCACGAAAGAAACCTATAGGGAAGTGGTATGTATGGAAACATTCTCTTATTTTGGCATACTGCGCATCCTGCTCGACTGGAAATGTCACGAATCAGCCAATGCATTGATAGTAGCGTATTTCTGAAAATGCAAACAGTAAAATTTACGAATATTTTAGCAAGTTGATAGCGTTATTTTTTTTTATAACTCAAAAAGCGCATCTTCGATTTTAAAATTAAAAAAAAAAAAAAAAAAAAAAAAAAAACATACTTTGAGCATTATTCAAATTTTTTGGTTTGTGTAAATATAAAACTACAAATTTAATAAATTTTAAAATATATATATTTGTATATTTTTCTATGTTACAATTTATGTAAAAATGTGAAAAAAATATATTATGTGAACTAATATATTCTTCAATAATTGACGTTGTTTTCCTTTTTTTAACTTTTGCACTTTTTGAGAAAAACATATTTAAAAAATAATAGCGCCGGCGCATACTTCTATGATTATCTCATTGACTCTTCAAGGTCAGAGGCTAGAAACACTCTATCTTGTATTCTCAAGGTGAGTTTTATTACCACGCATGTTATTTCAAACATCGGCCTTTTGGGCCATTTCGCTATGCTTACCGGCTAGAGTCTAGCCCGATAAGCATAGTGCAGCATATAGCATAAGCATAGCCGCTAGACCCTATGTAATCTCAATTATCCACAGTGTAATTTCAGATTAATTGCATGTAATTGATTATAGTTACACACATTCAAACACAGAAATTTTGTCAAATAATCGGATGAGGTTGGTTCCGGCTACAGTGCTGCAAGAATTGTTTACGACATATAATTTTAACTATAATTAATTACATTCAATTAAACTGTAATTACATTGCAGATAATTGGAATTACAAATTTGCCCAACTATGATGTGAATAACTTGATGCATATCTGCCAACTTTCCACAAATCTGGGTTAAACACGTTTCAAACCATAAATTATTACTAAAAATGAAACCTAATAGGCTTTAAGAAGAGGATGATGATGATCATGCGAAGACCTTTAACCGAGAGGCCTGGGACCTATGTCTCACATTCCCGGAGACGTGATAACTAGTTAATGACATGGAGTTTAGAATCCTGATAAAATAGGGTGAGTCACAGAAATCCACTGTGCAAAAGCATCGTTGAGTGGACGAAAGTCAGGAAGTGCAAGTGCCAATTTTCCATTGGTGGGAGCCGAAGTCCCTCCTTTCGGTAGTCAGTCCCTGCTAGTATGCAAACAAGCTCTGGCGATGGCGTAAGGCAAAAACCCTCCTCAAAACACAAAGGCCCTTCTCAGGCCCATATATTTTTACATTATAAATTTAAATTAATGCTCAACACTTAAAAATATATACAATGCGAAAACGTTTTTCTTACAATAATTAGAAAATACAGCAGGACCTCTTTTATCCGAAACTCTTTTAACCGAAACTTTTGGTTAACCGAAATCCATTTTTAAAGCGGTTTTTTTTTCTTTTTTTCTTTTTTTTTTACCATAACAGTACTTGTGTGCAAGCGTCCTCTCCGAACTACAAGTACATATAGATATTTTCGATACCCTTTCTTAGAGTTCCTTCGAATTTAACTTGAGATCCCGTAAGCTGCGGAGTGGAATGAAGAAAACGAACAAATTAGCAATTCTGAAGCTTTTGAATGTTTTGCAAAAAGGTTTGACATGCCTGCAGCTGCAGAAAGACTGTGATACTTGTGAACTAATAATATTAAAAAATTCCTTGATAGAGCTTCAAAATAAAGTCAATTGAAACTGCGATAAACAAAACATTTTTAAAACCCTTGTGATACATGTAAAAGGCACTTAATTTCAAAATTAAAATTTAGGTAATTTATTCTTGTTTCTATTTTGCTATTGCTTTATTTTTATTAAGCACTTGTTACCATAATAAGAAATATTCCATTTATTTCTCCTTAATCTAAAAATTGAAGAATTCTCGATTATCCGAAAATTTCGATTTTCCCAAAGAGGGCCGATACCAAATACTTCGGATAATCGAGGTTCAACTGTATATACAATATTGACAAAATATATACAAGTTAAAATTTTCCTACAAACTGTCAGATGCTGTTTCCCCACCCACGCTGATGCCCGCAAACAGCCGAGTGCCGGTGGCAGCACTTAGCATACTCGTAAGCAGCTAGGCCTTGTCAAAGGCTGGCCCACACCGCTGAACACACGACTGGCAGGAACGCCAGGCGACGGAGAAATGAGCTCTGAAGGTCAACTTACAGGGGTACATATAGCTGCTGAGCAAAGAAGGCGAAGCTTAAAAAGTTTCAAGTCGTATTCTACAGAATTTACGTTTTCAAATTAGAAAATTAAGATTAAAAAGATTTGAAAAATCAGAAAGTTAATCATAGGGGAACCTCGCAATCCCATCCATAAAAGTTAAGGTTTTCTTTGCTATATCTTTTTGAGCGACGATATTTTCATAAAGTTTTTCTGAGTAATTTGCTAAGCTTACAAAAGACTCAATTTTGAGATCGACTTTTATTCTGTCTAAGGTTTCAGTTATTTTAGAGATACCATTTCCTAGTTCCTCTAACTGGTAAAGTTGTACCGGTTCAGAAGGTGCCGTTTTTAGTTCGGCCTGCACAATTTTCTTTTGGAGAGTTTATTTTCAGTTTCCATATTTTTTGATTTTTTGTCCTTATTTTTAGTAATTTGAGCGTAGGTCTTATGAAATTGGGGTTTTAAGGGGTAGCTTTTACAGCCCTTATAATTAGCTGGGCGCTGTGACCCGCAGTTTCATGTTATCGGCGACAATTTTTCGGTTTTTTTTTCTTTTTCAACGGCCTCGGCTAATTTTCTGGAACAGTCTGGTTATTTCTGTTTCTCGCCGCATCCTACGCATTTAGGGTCCTTAAAGCATTGTTTTCTAATGTGGAAAAACCCGTATGTAAAAAGGCTGTGGTCCGGTGTCTGCTAAGGGTCTCAAGAATATGATTCAGAAATTCGAAGGGACCGGTTTTTTTTTAAGTGAAATCTGGAAGAGGGGGGAAATCAATTGCTTCGACGTCAGCAGAAGATGTGGCCACAGCAGCATAGGAAGGGACAAGCAGTGGTATGCAAACATACAGTGCCCGGGAAATTCGTCGATCTTTAGATATGCCAGTGAGCACGGTGCATAAAATTATACGCAATATTCTGAATTATTATCCTTACAAAATTACTCATGTTCAGGAGTTGCTTCCTAATGACCTGCTATGAAGACAGACGTTTCCTCTGGAATTTCTTGCCCGCACGGAAGTGGACAATGATTGGCCATGGAACATTTTGTAGACAGACGAAGCCCATTTCCATCTCCAAGGATTTGTCAACACAGAAAATTTCAGGATATGGTCAAAAGAAAATCTGTTCGCAACTCAACCAGTACCGATGCATTCGCTAAAGTTAACAAGTGTGTGATGCGGATTGACGGCATCGTGTATGGCAACTCGTTTTTTTAGGACATGGGTCCTGCGGGTCCCGTGAATGATAAACGATATGAGAGTATTTTGCGCAGCCAGGTCATTCCAACATTTCAACAGCGTGCATGTCCGTACACTGCAAATGGAGGCGTCTTAAATTCAGACACATATGTGACTGAAAAAGTAATTCAGACATTTAAGTGTCTAAATGTGAAATTTCAGACATCATAGATGTCTAAATTTAAGACACATAAGTGTCTTACTGTGATCATGTTATAAATGAAAGGAGAAAAATGTCTTAATAATAGTGACATATCTGAAATTAAGACATTTAGAAATTCAGACACTTAAGTGTCTGAATGCGATACAATTGTATCATATGAGTGATGACTGTACGTATAATTGTATTGCAATATGTATATCATCGCTATCAGAAAATATTTTCGAATGGATGAAAGATATTTAAAATACTCTTTCATCCATTTAATTTAGTATTTATTTATAAATGAAGAAATCATGGGACATCTGAGAAAATTAGAAAAGTTCTCTTACTAAGGTTTGGAGCTAAGTTATTTTTGGCGCAATAAATAATTAAATAATTGCTTTTCACAAAATATAAAGTTTTCCAAAAATTACTTGTTATCATGATCGCATACAGGGAGAATCGCTCACCTAAATACTAAGAATTATGAGTAGATGGAGAAAGAAACGTACTGAGGAGCAAGATTTTAGAACATACAGTAAAACCTCTCTAAAGCGACCACGTTCGTTCCAATGAAAAGTGATCGCTCCGAGAGGTGGTCTCTTAATGGAGGTCATGTTTAAATCTAGATTTTAATTTTTGAAAAAAGGTTACAATTAATGTTACTAAAATTTATTTTTCACGTTAGTAAAAGAAACTATAAAAATTTAAGTATCAAAACAAAAGTTAATTATATAAATTAATTACTGCAGAGTTTAAAGAATGAATACATTGACGTTTGCTTTGATTTTACGGTTTTATATTTTATAACTTTTGTTTCCAAGTCTTTTCAAAGTCCAGTCAATAAATGCGTTTTTTTTTCTTCTTCTTCTTCTTCTTTTTTGACGGGAACGAATAAAGACGATTTGATTAAATTATGTATTTCTTTGAGAGTTTCCCGACAAAACAGGGCAGGAGAGTTTATCGACCGTCATTCTTAATTTGTCATCAAAGTTAATTTATTACCTAAAAAGGCACAAAGGTGTTTAAATATTTAAAAATTACCGGAATAAAAAAAAAAAAAAAAAAAAAAAATCTAAACTTAGTTTAGAAGTTTGATGAATAATGAACTCCGGAACTATTTTTCTAATAAAATCTTCTTCAAGCGACCAGGAAAAAAAGGGATTTGTTTCATTTTCTTCAAAGAAATGGGTCGCTCATGGAGGGAGTTCAACTGGGATGGTCTCTGAATGAAGGTAAAATTAGTATTGAGCTTGTGGGAATAAATTTCGTTCCATGAAAAAAATGGTCGTTCAGAGAGGTGGTCGCTTAATGGAGGTGGTCGCACAGAGAGATTTCACTGTATATGCCTGGGGTCCACAGCCCAGTCCGCTTTTGTAAAATGCAGAATATAAACATGAAGTAGGCTAAACTAAGAATTTATGCCAGAACTCCTCGTGTAAGACAATTTTTAAGAAATTTAAAAATTAAGAAATATTAATCGTTTAAAAATAAGTTTCTAACGATATTTTTCACAATGGAGAACTGATTTCTTTTTCTCTCTCCTCTCTCTGTCTTTTTTTTTTTTTTTTTTGAACTGCCCCTCCTTATTTAAGATAAATTTGATATATATGAACACTAACAGAAGAACAGAATTAAAATCGTCTTCTACGAGAAGTTAAGGGGGGGGGGGGGGAGGGGCTCCTCTGGAGAAAAATTCTTAGCAGCATTTTCTCTTAGCGTTTAATTAATATATTGCTATTTGGAAGAGAAAAAAGTATTTTTTAAATAATCAAACGTATAGAAAATATAATTAATTAAATTTCAGGGATGGACAATTGCTCTCTTCATGACCACCGAAAATTCGATATGTTATTTTCTAGTTTTACAATAAAATCTTTATTTAAAGTATGTTTTCTATATGTTTAAAAATAAAAAAACTTCAAAAACTATACTCAAATAAATGTAACACATTAAGAAAAACACCTAATAAAGAAAATAAAACTTTTCTTATTTCTTCTTATTCAATGATTTATTTCTCGCTGATAAAAAGTTCAAATGAGCTCATCAAGCACTTTATAACGGTTTATAAACAGTAGGCTGAGATCAGCGACTGCAGTGGTAATTAAAATGCTGATTTCGCCTATTTCTTTTTGTTCAAATACGTCCGTTGGCAACTGGCGCGTTAAAACGGTTCTTTCAATGCTTTCAATGAGGTAGTTCCCTGTTTAACAAACTTGCCCGCAATTTTAGGTAGATTTCGTAAGAAATACTACCTATTGCAGTCGTTACCATGGTGCGACTTTTGAAAAATTCCTTCATAACTTTTCATTATAGGACCCCAGGAACCCAAAACCACCCCCACCTAAAAAGTTTATATATATATATATATATATATATATATATATGTATGTATGTATGTATGTACTAAATTTTGTCCGCACGATAAAAGTCGCAATTATGCACGGATCGTCTTCAAACTCGCCAACAACTTTGAGATGGCTAATATCTCGGCGGGGATTGAAAATGGGCAAAATCGGTCCAAGGAAATGGAAATGGGGAAGGTTCAAATTTTTGAATACCGTCTTAACAAGATTCTGATAAAACCAGCTGTTACACAACAATGACGGGAAAAAATAAATATTTTTCGTTATAACAGTTGCCAACAATTAAAAAAAAAGCAATAAAATTCTCACCACAACAATTGCTTTTCTATTGAAAGTTCACGTGAAAAATTAAATTAAATAAATAGTTTGACGAATTGAAAACAAATTGAATATTACGTCATAAGTGTCCTAGAGTAAGATTTTCGCATGAAAACTCAAAATGAAATAAATAGTTTGACGAATTAAAAAAAAAATATATATATTGCGTCATATTGGAAATAAAATGGACCTCAGTTGGTGAATATGTAACGTCCTGCGAGTTTGAGAAAACGTATTAAAACATGATAAAAACACGACTATGGAAATATTAACTTATTTTAACACTTTGAGGTTCTCTGAATTTACTTTAGCTATTTTTTAAACCTATTCCATATACATGCATGTGTGTATTCGTGTATATTAGAATTTTCACAAAATGTTTATCTCCCTAGAGCTCATTCTTAGTAGAGAAACTTGGTTTTTCTCTAATCTTGATTTAAGTTTTGTTGGTGAATTTAGTACTTAACTTCGAAATCTACCTCCGCCTGTAGGCCCGAGCCAGCAGGGATTTTTTTTATGTGTAACATTATTTATATTCTGTGACTGTGACATATACATAGCTGGAACAGTTTTTTGAATAATTCATTTATGGAATAATATATGCGATTATTATAAAAATGATACGTTGAGTAATGTAATTGTGCCATCCACATAGATGTATATGCAGCTTACTAATACACAGCTTATAAAGTGCATTTTTGGAATTTCAATAATTGTACTTGAGAGATTAGAGAATAAGAAAGTGCGAGTGAAATGTGATTCGAAAAAGCGAATTGAATTAAATTCTGCATTATATTAAATTATATCATTATGAAAAAAATATGTTGAATAATGAAAAAAAAAATGTTTTCGTTATATGGTTTTCAATTATCAGCATTCATCTGAATATTTAGTGAAATATGTAAGAAGAAAGTGTCTATATTTTTGTGTTTCTGTTTATATTACATGGATTTACTTTATTACATTTAAGGAAATACTAAAAAGGTAAGAATGTGATTATTTACAAAAATATAATTTTTATTTGGAAATAGAAATTTTCCTTGAACAATATTAATTATGTAATATTAATTATTTAAATCACATTTAAAGAATACATGTGTTTATCATATTTGTATCTTTCTATATAGAATAAATATTTTTCAGTATTACAGTGTTTTTTTTTATTTTCGACTAAATTTATTTCATTTTCAGGATTTTTAACTAACTTGCTTGATAATTCTTAAAGTATTCGATATATAAATAAATGTTTTTCATATAAAATAATATCATCATTGCTTAAATCATTGCTTAAGCATTAAAAGTTATTGCTTGTGTACATTGACACCCAAATTTGTCAACATTTTTAGTATTATATTTTTGTCCAAAAATAGAAAAAAAAAAAAAAAAAAAAAAGCAGTTGCAGCACTATATAGTTTTTGTTGTGGATACAAGCTATTAATCTGACGATAAAAATGTCAGTAAATATTAGCCATTTAATATAATGCCATTTTTTTAATAGTTAATTTTATTAAAAATATTTTTCTATAATAGCTATATAATGATTTACAATAAAATAAGTAAGGAAATAAATCATTATTTACTTTGTTTAATTGCTTAAAATTATATTTAAGTTTTGTACAACTTCAGATATTGAAAAATTTATTAATATTGATTTATTGATTGTTAAAAAGAAATTGCAGATTTAGAACGGAAAAAAGACTTTATTTTCATATTTTACTGCATTTTTCACATAAAATTGGGTGATTTTTTTTTCAACGTTTGTTCATTTTTATAAAAGATACAGAAATAACAATTAAATATATATTTTTAATGCAAAATAAGTTTTCAAATTAGATGTTATTTCTCTTGCATGTTATTAAAAATATATATATGTTTAACTTTTTAAAGATAGCTTAGTAGCTCTGGTGATTACCATATGCTATATGTAAAAGAAATTGCCTACATGGCAAAATATAATTAAAAAGATCAAGTTATTAAATGATATTGTTATTAATAAACCCTTCCGTTGTAATTTCTAGTTACAGATAATATTAACATGATTTCGTATATTAATTTTTATGTTTAATGACAGATCATTTAATTCTTTTACATTTTCGAAATTAATGTTTTCATGTAGCAAAATTAAATTTATGTATAGGAAATGCTACGAACATTTTTGCTTCAAGTGGTGGGCATAAAACTTGAAAAATAATTATAAAAGCATCAGAATCGGAGTTATCGTGAAATTTTTAATGTTTTATAAATACATTTTAAATTGTTCCTTTGTAACGCTTTATTAAAAAGTTCGAAATTTCTACAGTATTTAATTGCACGATGAAAGAATTTTTTTTAGACTATGGAAACTTGTTCAAAGTAAAATAACTACACTTATATGTATTTCCTGTGTTTCATCTGTATAACATATTTAAATTTTAAGACAGAAATTTTCTGACAACTTTCAACGTCAAAATTATTCTGATTTTTTATAGGATTATTTTTTATTATTATCGGAGAATGCATCCATTTGCGCAAAGCAATTTATTGTACTTATTATATATCATATTGCATACTTTTAGATTAGGATGAAGTTAATGACAAAGGATATATTTATCCAAACATATATTTACATGTTCATATATATATATATATATATATTAAGTCATCAATGTGTTTAAATTTTTGTTGCTGTATATGTAGTAGGGGGAAGGTGGGGGGGTAATGAATGTAAGCCGCTGGTACTGGAAGTTATTAGAACCACATTTCCTATACTGACAAAAAAACAAACAAACATTTTTTAACTTTTTTAGAATATATTTATAATTGTATATATTAAATAAAACCTCTCAATAGCAGACACCCTAGGACCGTAGAATTTGCCCGCTATTTAGAGGTTTTATTTTCATATGTAAAAAAAGTCCAGAGTGTACAAATACCCAGCATACCGAGTACAAATTACACAAAATATGCTTCAATATATTATTAATCTGCTTTTCAATCCACAAATGTTGTGGATTGAAAAAAGTGATCGCTATATAGGTGTCTGCTATTCGAGAATGTCCGTTATTACTGAAGCATACAGTAAAACTTCTATAACCGGTCACTCCCGAATAGCGGACAGCTCTATTTAGAAGAATATAAAGCGGGGTAGTGTTTCTTCTAGAAGCAGGACCTGATTAAAACATGGAAACTAATCCGCGGCCCTGCCCCCTCACCTTCCCATCGATTTTTGTGGCCCCAAATTTGGTATGCAATTTTACGAATTCAATGTTTTTATATATGTTTAGGTTTTTTAGTATTATAACCAGATACAAAATTATCATATTAGGATTATAATTTCAGGAGATATTAATAAAAATATGAAAATGCAATTTAACATTAGAAGCTCTAAATTTTGAATGCTTATAATTCAAAAACTTATCATTCAAATGACTAGAAATTTCGTTTCTAGGCATAGTTTGAACCGAAGATTTAAAATATAGTGTCAAAATTGGGTGCATCCATTGGAAAAAAAAAACAAAGTTTGGTCTAATTTTGATTTGTAGATGGCCCCTATGCAAATTTTAAATACATAATTTAAAAGTAGATTTTTTTTTTCAGACGATTGGTACCAGTAACTTTCTTCTTATTGTTGTCTTCTAGTTGCAGAGTTAGTAGGAGGTGTATTTTTTTTTTTTTCGACGACTGTTCCAATCATGTGGATAAGAAATCGCTTTTGTGACTGATACTGCTTGTGTGATCGCAAGCAACGTGGGGAGCAGAAATGAAGGGTACTCAAATCATAATGAAAGATTCTGTGTCCATTGATATTTACTATATTATTTATCGTTTGAAAAGAGCCAAATAAACATGAAGTCCATCCAGAATCTTATAACTACTGCTCGTCTCAGGCGCCGATGTGCGGTTGTCAAATGTTTAAGCATTTCTTGGTAATGATAAATAGTATAATAATAAAAACGAAGGGGGATAAAGAAAAGTAAGTGTTTTGTGCTCAAATTTTTTTTAATGTTCGGATCTCATATGCTGATAATTTTGTGAAATCTAGTGCTAGATTTTATTTAACACAGAAATAAAAATCCAAAAAATGCTTAAACTAATTGACTGGGAATATCTAATTTAAATAGAAAAAAATTGTGAAACAAAGCAGGGATGGAATTCTTTCCGAAGAAGTGAATCATTTTTTATAAATGGGAATAATTTGTTACCATAAAGCAGAGCTGATTGCAGCATGGACAAACTGGGCTTTTTCTATGGGACGTTAGCTTTACGGGCCCACAAATTTGGTATGAAATTTCCATAAAGCTGATATTTTAAATTTGTTTTGATCTTATACTTATTTTAATAAATATTTTGTACTTTTAGAATATGATTAGGTTAAAGAAAAGGATATATTTATCCAAATATGTATTTGATGGCATCGAGCAGTCTTATTTTTTTTTTTTTTTTTTTTTTTTTCTTTTTGTAGCAATATATGAAGGTGGCGGTGGTGGTAGTGGGGGGGGGGGGGGGGCGAATAAATACTAGGTCTTTGGACTGGAATTAATTTAATAAACATTTTTGATACCGTAGGGCATATATGAAATCGCATAAATACATATTTAGGTGAATATATTTATATATATTATCCTATTCTAAAACTACAAAATACTGATTACGATCATAATAAAGTCAAAACTGATATAAAATATCAGCTTTATAAAAATTTTGTACCCAATTTGAGGTAGCCTAAAATCAGGGGGCAGAGAATCATCCTAGTTTTACCACGCTGCAATTAGCTCTGCTTTATGGTAACAAATTATTCTCATTTATAAAAAATGATTCAATGTGGTCAAATATGGCTGCGTATATGACTTAGAAAGAAAAGTGGTCAGAGATGGCTTCATATTGGCAAAAACATGGGCTCAAAGATGGCCGCAATTAAGACACTTGAAATGTCTGAAATTCAGACGCAAGAAGTGTCTAAAAATTTTAAGACACTTTAAAACGTCTGAAAATCGAACACTCCAGTTTCAGTCACTTATGTGTTTGAAATTCAGACGCAAGAAGTGTCTGAAAATTTTCAGACATTTTAAAACGTCTGAAAATTGAACACTACGTTTCAGACACTTAAGTGTCTGAATTTCAGACATTTCAGTTTACAGTGTATAGAATCATTTTCATGCAAGATGGCGCCACTCCGCACATCCCAAAGCCAGTCATGCAACTGCTCAAGAGGCATTTCAGAAATTATCGACTTATCAGCCATAATTGACTAACAGCCTGGCCTCCAAGATCACAAGACTTCTATCCTTGTGACTTATGGCTGTGGGGTTAACTTAAAAATGTTTTGTACAGTGGACCGATTGCAAATTTAGCTGAATTGAAGACACGAATTACACATTTACAACGTCAACCCTGAGACACTCCGGTCTATTGTGGAACATGCTGTTTATCGGTTTCAACTTGCGGCGGACAATGGTGGGCAGCATGTGAAATATGTCTACCGCATGTCTAGCGATAATTAAAATCCGAATATTTATGTGCTTTTTATGCGGTTTTTGGCCCAAGGACAATTAAAAACCGAATAATTATGTTCTTTTTATGTGATTTTTAGCCCAAGAACAATTAAAAACTGAATAGTTATGTTCTTTTTATGCGGTTTTTGGCCCAAGGACAATTAAATCCGATTTTTCCCATCCAATGTGGTACGATCTTGCAGTGGTGGATAGGCTTTCCACTAACAGTACCACAACTCTTGACTGATTTGAAAATAATTTTTTCCGTCAAACAACCGAAACACTCATTCACATTGAACTGTACGGTTGGTTTGCTGTGCAACTCATACCAAAGCTATCGTACTTCGATTAAAACTGTCACTTGTAGCCGAATCCACTTTCATTATCCACTTACAGCGCCATCTATTGATACACTTTGGAACTTTTTTATGTCATACCGTTTCTCCCTTCTTCCAGTATGTTCAGTTCGAATTTGAAGTCATTCAGACCCGTGATTTCTTTTTTACAGCATTTTGAATGTGAGACTTTAATTATAATCACCCTGTGCTTTAATTGTCCTACCCATTGTTGTTATTCTTAATACGCCTAAAGCTACCAAGTTACATCCGCTATTGTCAAATTCGCGCCAATTTGTTGATACTTGGCGGAGCATTCGTTAGTTCGTCTTTTTAGTGACAAAAATAGGTTACGATTAACGTGTGTTTGAGTAAAATTAGCAGAATTCTTAAAAAATATATAATAAGGAAGGTATCTTTCCGTCCCGGT
The DNA here is from genome assembly GCA_963932465.1 of Maratus speciosus. Lineage (NCBI taxonomy): Eukaryota > Metazoa > Arthropoda > Arachnida > Araneae > Salticidae > Maratus > Maratus speciosus. The sequence continues at coordinate 216,280,285 of OZ010799.1, read as the reverse complement.
AAAAGTTGGAAAGACAATTTAGAATCATGTAATCACTAATTCCTCTTAGATTTTGAGATGTGCTAGATATTTTCCATTTAGGTTCGTAATGATTTTTATTTTATAATTTTATTGATTTTAATTGTTGCCCTGTTTCTTCAGCAAACAAATTAATTCACTTCCTGTTTTTTTTTTTAAGAACTGCGATTAAAAAACAACTTTTTTTAAGTCATGGAAAAATTATTAATTATATGCCTAGAAAAGTAATTTTCGAAGGTACTTAATATCAAGTTTCCAGGTACTAAAACTATTATTTTGATTCAAAAAGATTTTTTTTAAGTTTTAGCCAAACATTTCGCTAAAAATCAAGGAAATGCACAACGGAAATTGTTAACGACCACAATAACGCCCACGATATAATGCGTTCCAGAAATTTCGTAATTGTGAGAGTCGGAATTTATACCAGAAAACCTAAATAGTAAATTTCGGTTTATTTAATAATGAAATGTTTGATATTAATTAAAGCAAAAATTTCTATTTTAAATTAGTGATATGAATATGGAATACATGAATAAAAAAATCCACTAAATCGGGAACACTAATGATAGCATAAATGCTATCGTGGGCATTAGAGGATTAAACAACTTAGTGTAAAGCACAAAAAGGGGCGGAGCTTCCTTACAAGATGATATGTAAAGATAAAAGCGGCATCTTGATATACAGGGTGATTCAAAAAAGATTGGAAAAATTTTAAGAGTTGATAGTACACACCCAAACAACCATTTTGTATCAGAGAATGCATGGTCGAAAACTAAACGTAAAAAAGTTAGATGGCGCCAAATGTTATGTTCTTATACGAGGCAAAAACACACAATGAACGATTAAGTTAAGTTACGAAAACAAATTTAATGGCATTTGATTACAATAAGTGCTCAAAACATTGACCGGCAGCTGTTATGCACGCAGTACAACGGCGAAGAACAGATTGGCGAATTTTCTGAAACACACCAGACATATCGCGAACTTCCCCTACAGCAGCCGAAAGCTCGGCGACAAGTTCTTCTGCGGATTCAATTGGAGTCTCATACACAAGAGCTTTTAGCTGTCCCCACAAAAAAAATCGAGACATGAAAGATCTGGCGAGCGCGGTGGTGCCTGGTGTGTTTCAGAAAATTCGCCAATCTGTTCTTCGCCGTTGTACTGCGTGCATAACAGCTGCCGGTCAATGTTTTGAGCACTTATTGTAATCAAATGTCATTAAATTTGTTTTCGTAACTTAACTTAATCGTTCATTGTGTGTTTTTGCCTCGTATAAGAACATAACTTTTGGCGCCCTCTAACTTTTTTACGTTTAGTTTTCGACCATGCATTCTTTGATACAAAATGTTTGTTTGGGTGTGTACTATCACCTCTTAAAATTTTCCCCATCTTTTTTTAATCACCCTGTATAAATATCATAATATGTCCTTTATGATATAACACTTAAGGGTCGGCAAAATGATACTTGCAGAAAAGAAAAAGGAAATAAACTTAGCATTAATGTGAAAAGGTTTGAAAACTTCTGTCCATTGAAAAAAATAGTTTCTTTTTAGACCTATTAGCCTTTTTATCGATTAATAAATGCAATTTGATTAACCCTTTGATTTCTGATTGCAACATATATCGGGTGGCTACAGATCAGAGAAAAACACAATTAGAAAATGAGGTATGTACCAGGATTTTATTTTCGGAAAATACGGCTTATATTATAGCACGATTTAATACGCTGAGTAGTTTTATAAGAAAATATTGGTTTCTCCCCCCTTTTATGACTGTGATTTTTCTCTGATCTGTCGCCACACTGTATACGCATTAAATATTGATTCGTTGTAATTATTTAACTTTTTTTATAGTGTAAAATGTCTGAGTCCAAATACGTTTGTTTGAGCTGCATACTATACTCTGGAATATATGGTATTTAAAATAGACGCTTGCAATCGAGCGTAAGTTATGACGTGTTTGCTTAAAAACTCACTCCAAACAAACGGTTACTAAGTTTTATTTTTTATTTAATATAAATCGTAGAAAATGTTACTATTGCTAATAAAGTATAAAAACACTTGGTTGCGACGTATAGCTCTAAGTTATAGCTATACTATACAAATGAAATAGAAAATACAACATAGCAACCATTTGTTTGGAGTCAGTTATCAAGCAAAACGTCGTATGATGCCACACCGAAAGCGTGTATGAAGTAACCTGCTAAATTGGCCATACTGTTCAATGGAGTTATGAATAAAGAGGACGAGACATACAGTGTACTGTCTATTAGTTGCGAGTGAAGTAACTGAGGAGGTTGTAATAAGATGGCGGCTGCTTCTTTTTTAAATCGGATTTACAGTTTCTAATTACCGCAGGGGCAATAATTAGTTTCCTTCTTATTAAGTTATGATTATATGTTGCGAAATCGATTCAGAAATTCTAAAAAGAAAATAATGCTTCATTTTTCTTTCCTGTTTCCACATCTTAAAAAAGAAACAAAGCAAAAATTATATATTTTTTAATAAATTCACTAACACTTGTTTTTACAAAGCGTAAAAACAGTAGTTAATTTGCCAAACATTGTAACGGAAATTTTTTTGGAGAAAAACATGAATTGCAGTTATAAAATTAGGCTTGAATATCAATTTTCAAGATAAACGTTAAATGTTTATGAAAGATATTGTTTTTTAACTATTTTGTTTTCTTTTATACTTATTTACTTTCAATTATAACTCGAAAAATATCCCGTTACCACCTGCTGAACGTTTCAAGGTTCTTTAGTCAGTTTCGTGAACAATTTAAAATTTGTCCTCAGCAAATGTTAAATAAATCAAACATCCAACAATTATATAAGAAAAAAATAAAAATAAAAAATATACAATCCCTCGACTGAAACATCGATTATCAAATCGGGAAAAAAGTTTTAGGGGTTTTCCCAATCTTTAAACAGTTAAACTCAACCTTGTTTTCAAGGATTTAATCCGTCTCTGTTCAAAGGCAAAACCAGGAACCGTTACAATAAAGAAAAAAAAAAAACAAATTATCATGCAAAACATCCAAAAATCACATGGCACAAATTGTGTTTTTCCACAAAAAGAATCTAGATTTCCTTGGAAGAGCAAAATTTTGTAGATTTGTCTTTTCAGACTATTGTTGATAATCTGAGATAGGTAGGAGCGTATAAAGATATATGGGAAAAGTTTTAAATGTGTATCGAATTTAATAACTTGATTTCAATGAAAAATAGGGGATTATTATGGTAAATAGTCTTTGTATAAAATATAGACGATTATATTATGGTAATATTCTTTGTATAAAAAGTTTCGATATTTATCTAAAGCAATTTATAATTTTCAGGAGTTTGCAGGTAATTTTTTCTTTTTATCTGTTTACTGAGATCGCTTTATGATCTTTTGTCATGATTTCATTATTAATGCAAGTTACTGAAGGGGTGATTGTGATCCGGTATTTTTATTACCACTGTTCCCGCATAGTAGCTTATTTTACCATTTCAAAGGCGGTGGTATGTTCCAGAAACCTCTTAATTTTAATTCCGAGATGTCACAATGGCACCGGAATTTTAGAATAATTTCTTTTTTCCGTTGATTATGTATGCGAAATATAACCTTTTACTTATTTCCGATTAAGTCTCTATGTAAATTCCGGAGTCATTCATTGTTTCAACATTTTAGCATTGGAAGTGCTTTGCCCCTGAAAGGGTTAACCCTTAAATGCGCGATTTTTTATTTTGTTTCGAAAAAATTATATATGATACTCTGAAAGGTTTATAACACAGGAAAAATAATGAAAAAAATCAGAGTTATATTTTTCATATATTATGTCAAACTTTTCTTCTGTTGCACATCTGCAATATAAGTAAAAACTACTATCGTGTGGCTGTTTTACGCTAACATAATGCAAATTAGTAAATACTTTAATAAGTATGTCTCCAAATACCTTATTTTATACAGGGTTCGTACAGGTGCTTGAATTACATGACGAAGAAATTCTTCGGTACCAGTATTTTCTTATGGAAAATCTCTCCTGAAATAAGGCGAAATTTCGTCCGTTTAAACTAGATTTATTTTTTTATAAATAATTCTTATATTGGGCCTTGAAAATAACGGTACCCGTACGAACCCTGTTATATAATTATTTATTTTAGAACACTTAATATTTAACCCTGTAATTCCATAACAGAATACGCTGTAGAAATTACGTAGCTCAGATAATCTGACTTTACACCAGAAAGTTTCAATGGTTAATATCGCTTTATTTAAATACGGAATGTCTGTTTTTTAATAAAAGGAAATATTGCAATTTTAATTTTTTGATGTGAATTAGGTATATAGGAATAAAGAAAATCTATTAAATTCAAAACAGTGTTGTTTGCATATATGCAAAGCTGCGCACTAAAGGGTTATAAAACTTTACCTCGTGAAATCCCATAATTCTTAGATTAAATAAGATTAAATAAGTGTGACGAAGATTACTATTTGAAACAGTAGTGTTTAAGATTCTGATACACATCCAACCCTGCTTATTCTACAATTTGGATACAAAAATATAAGAATTATATACATTTATATTTATTTATATTTACATTAAAATAAAGCGTTACTAATAATAAATTCAAAATACATCTTTGCATGATACGACTAAGATTTTGGTATTTTGCATTAAACGTGATATTATAAACTATGCACCAGTTTAGAAAATTTTATTAAAGTTCTACACAAAAATATAACATTTATTATTACAAATTTACATATTTTTTTTATTTATTAAAAATAATGTGTAATAAAAAGCAATAGATCTGTATCTGAATCCAGAATTATTGTTTTTCCCCCTTACAAAATTATGCTTTTATAATATTTGTGAAAGAAAAAAAGCAGACGGGGGGGGGGGGTAGCAGGGGATTATTATGGTCTTTGTATAAAATAGAGACAATTAAATTATGGTAATATTCTTTGTATAAAAAGTTTTGATTTTTATCTAAAGTAATTCATAATTTTCAGGAGTTTGCAGGTAATTTTTTCTTTTTATCTGGTTGCTGAGATCGCTTTATGATCTTTTGTCATGATTTCATTATTAATGCAAGTTACTGAAGGGGTGATTGTGATCCGGTATTTTTATAACCACTGTTCCCGTATAGTAGCTTACTTTATCATTTCAAGGGCGGTGATATGTTCCTAAAACTTCTTAATTTTAATTCCGAGATGTCACAATAGCACCGGAATTTTAGTATACTTTTTTTCCGTTGATTATGTATATGAAATATAACCTTTTACTTATTTCTAATTAAATCTCTATGTAAATTACAGTGTCATTCTTTTGTTTCCACATTTTAGCATTGGAAGTGCTTTGCCCCTGAAAGGGTTAACCCGTAAATGCGCGATTTTTTATTTTGTTTCAAAAAAATTATATATGATACTTCGAAAGGTTTATAACACATGAAAAATAATGGAAAAAATCAGAGATATATTTTTCATATAATACGTCAATCATTTCTTCTGTTGAACATCTGCAATATAAGTAAAAACTACTGTCGTGTGGCTGTTTTACGCTAAAATAATGCAAATTAGTAAATACTTTAATACGTATGTCTCCAAATACCTTATTTTATATAATTATTTATTTTATAAAACTTAATCTTTAACCCTGTAATTCCCATAACAGAATACGTTCTAGAAATTACGTAGCTCAGATAATCTGCCTTTACACCAGAAAGTTTCAATGGTTCATTTCGCTCTATTTAAATACGGAATGTCTGTTTTTTAATAAAAGGAAATATTGCAATTTTAATTTTCTGGTGTGAATTAGGTATATGGGAATAAAGAAAATCTATTAAATTCAAAACAGTGTTGTTTGCATATATGCAAAACTGCGCACTAAAGTGTTAAAAATCTTTACCTCGTGGAATCGCATAATTCTGCGATTAAATAAGACGAATATTACTATTTGAAACAGTAGTGTTTAAGATTCTGATACACATCCAACCCTGCTTATTCTACAATTTGGATACAAAAATATAAGAATTATATACATTTGTATTTACATTAAAATAAAGCGTTACTAATAATAAATTCAAAATACATCTTTGCATGATACGACTAAGATTTTGGTATTTCGTATTAAATGTGATATTATAAAATATGCACCAGTTTAGAAAATTTCATTAAAGTACTACACAAAAATGTAACATTTATTATTACAAATTTACATATTTTTTTTATTTATTAATAATGTGTAATAAAAAGCAACAGATCTGTTTCTGAATCCAGAATTATTATTTTTTCCCCTTACAAAGTTACACTTTTATAATATTTGTGAATGAAAAAAAGCAGGGGATTATTCTGGTAATAGTCTTTGTATAAAATAGAGACAATTAAATTATGGAAATATTCTTTGTATAAAAAGTTTTGATTTTTATCTAAAGTAATTCATAATTTTCAGGAGTTTGCAGGTAAATTTTTATTTTTATCTCTTTGACGGGATCACTTTATGATATGTTTACTATGATTTCAATATTAATATAACTTACTCGAGGGGTCCGGTATTTTTATTACTACTGTTCCCGCATAGTAGCTCATTTAAAAATCTCTACTTCGTGAAATCGCATAATTTTTCGATTAAATAAAAAAGATTTCTATATTGTAATAGTGGTGATCAAAATCCTGGAACACATTCAAACTCGCTTCTTATTTTATTTGATACAAAATATAAGATTTATACAGGGTTCGTACGGGTCGTTGAATTTCCAGACTAAGAATTTCTTCGGTACCAGTATTTTTTTATGGAAAATCGTTCTTTAAATAAGGCGAAACTTCGCTCGTTTAAACTAGATTTATTTTTTTATGAAGAAATACTGATATTTGGCCTTGAAAATAACGGTAACCGTACGAACCCTGTTATATATATTTATATTAATAATAGTGTATTGGGTTGTCTAGAAAGTTCGTGCCGATTCGTGCAATTGATAACTATTTTTTATATTCTTTTCGTAAATTTAAAAAATACGTTTTACAGTATGTTTTTTTATTTTTTTTTATTTTTAATATAGAAGTTGTCAATGTGAAAGATTTTTATTTTCAAAAAGTGGTGCGAAGAATTTAAAAGTTTCATGTGAGTTGAGAAGTAAACTTTTGGGACAAACGTTGAGTGTCAGAAACAAACTCCTTGCATTCGTTTAAGACATTCTGACCCTCCCTCCCTACTCTCCACACATTGCTCCACCCTACTCCTTGTTTCTTTTTCTCAAATATTCTCAAATATTCATGCAAAACATCCAAAAATCACATGGCACAAATTGTGTTTTTCCACAAAAAGAATCTAGATTTCCTTGGAAGAGCAAAATTTTGTAGATTTGTCTTTTCAGACTATTGTTGATAATCTGAGATAGGTAGGAGCGTATAAAGATATATGGGAAAAGTTTTAAATGTGTATCGAATTTAATAACTTGATTTCAATGAAAAATAGGGGATTATTATGGTAAATAGTCTTTGTATAAAATATAGACGATTATATTATGGTAATATTCTTTGTATAAAAAGTTTCGATATTTATCTAAAGCAATTTATAATTTTCAGGAGTTTGCAGGTAATTTTTTCTTTTTATCTGTTTGCTGAGATCGCTTTAGGATCTTTTGTCGTGATTTCATTATTAACGTATGCTACTGAAGGGGTGATTGTGCTCCGGTATTTTTATTACCACTGTTTTTTACTATTAGCTCATTTGTAAATCTTTTCCCCGTGGAATCCCACAATTCTTAGATTAAATAACGCGAAGATTACTATATTGAAATAGTGGTGTTCAAAATCATGGTACACATTCAACCTGGTACACATTGATATTTGATGCAAAAGTATAAGATTTATATATATTTATATTAATGATAATTTACATTAAAATAAAGCGTTAATATTAATAAATTCAAAATACTTTTTCGCATCAAACGACTAAGATTTTGGTATTTTGTATTAAATATGATATTCTAAACTATGCATCAGTTTAAAAAATTTTATTAACACCCTACACAGAAAGATAATACTTATTATTATAAAATTTACATATTTATTTTATGTATTAATAATAATGCGTAATAAAAGAAAATAATAAATCACTATCTAAATCCAGATTTTTTTTTTTTTTTTTACAAAACTTTTGTGAAGGGGAAAAAAAATGAGTGGGCCAGAAAAAAAATCGAAAATGCTTGTTTGAACGCAATTATAAGCACACAATAACTTGCCCCGGAAAGGGTTAATAAAAATAAATACAGATACTTTGAATTATATGAATAAAATTTATTATTATTATTATTATTATTATTATTGATGATGCAAAGAATCGAAATAATTTAGAGAGTTTAAATAATATTATCTACAAAATTGTGAAAAAATATAATTTCTATTTATTAATAAAAAGTATTCTAAAATAACATTAACAATAAAAATGCCACTTTTTTTTCAGTTCTTTGAGTAAAGTGTAATTAAGTATATTTTTGATCACAAAATATCTAAAATCACATGGCATAAATTGTGTTTTTCCACAAAAAGTATCTAGATTTCCTTGGAAGAACAAAATTTTGCAGATTTGCCTTTCCAGACTATTGTTGACAATCTGAGAGATGTTGGAGTGTGTAAAGACATATGGAAAAAGTTTTAAATGTGTATCGAATTTAATAATTTGATTTCAATGAAAAATACGGGATTATTATGGTAATTGTCTTTGTATAAAATATAGACGATTAAATGATGGTAATATACTGTGTATAAAAAGGTTTGGTTTTTATCTAAAGTAATTCACAATTTTCAAGAGTTTGCAGGTAAATTTTTATTTTTATCTCGTTTCTGGGATAGCTGTTTATCTTAAGCAATGATTTCATTATTAATTGGACAGTTTATCTTTTCAAAAATTTTATTTATTTTAAAATATATGGTTCAAATGGTGAACTCACTGCATTTCAATATTCAACTAAAAGTACACGTTGAAAAAAAATTTAACTCTATATTTAATTAAATTTTTTTAAGTTAAAAAAAATTGAATTTTATAAAATCCCTACTAATTTTTTAAATATTGATATTTTTATCCAATTTTTTTAAACATTTTCAAATGTGTATTACACAAGACTACGCATGGATTTTTAGATACATCTAATACTACATTTAATATAATTTTTTTACTTATATATAAGGTGTCATCCATATATGATGTCACACATTTTTTCGATATTTTTGACCCCCTTCCCCCCCTTTGTCACAAAGTGTCACACTTCACCATACCCCCCTTCTCCCCCTCTTGTCACATGTCACGCTATCTTACATAAACATATACTTGCAGTTCAAACACAAAGTACTATGTTATAGATCATATCTCAAATTTTATTTTGAAACTTTTAACTATGTGTTTTAATGACATTTGTGAGCATAATAATAAAAATGATTCGTTAACTCATTTTGTATGAAATAAGATTAAGATTTACAACAAAAAACATAATTAATATACAATAGTAATAAAATATTAATATGAAAGAACAATTAAAGATAGTAGTATTTTGGAATTTGAAATGGAATTTAATATATTTGGCTTAAAATGTTATCTTTACTGTATGAACACAAAATACTTTAATTTAAAAATATCTTTAAAATTTAATGTGCTGATTTTTAATGCTTTTATTTTAACCAAAATGTGTGATGTCACACTTCTTCTTACCCCCCTCCCACCCCCTTGTCACTAACTGTCACAATTTCATGAACCCCCCCCCCCCCTCCTAGCATGACATCATTTCTGGATGTCCCCTAAGTGTAAAACAATGAAATCTAATCATCTTCATATAACTTTTATTTTTTATAAAGTGACAAAAAGCATGAAAGCTAATTCCATGTGCATATTTATCATACATAGCTGCCAACTTGTACGGATTTCTGCTACCACTAAAATTTAATAGAAAATTTTGCCTAATTCAATCGCCGAATTGCAATGAATTTTGATAATTTAATAAGGCAGAAATTTCTGTTAAATAATAGTGGTAACAAAAATCCGTACAAGTTGGCAGCTATGATCATATATATAATAAAGAACATGTACAAAAATGTTTAAATGTCTGTCTCAAATACAAAAAAGGCCTTCACATTTTAAAAATAGGAAAGTGAAGAAAATATGAACATGGAGAAAAAGCCATTTTAAGTTTTAATTTGTGTGGGTAATTTGCGCTGGATGTATTAACAAAATTTGCAATATCTAGCAGTATAATTCCGTATGGGTAAAAATGAGGAGTCAAAATATTCAAAATTAAACAGGCTTTCATTTAATATTCTAATAAAAATTGATTTTTTTATTAATTTTGAGGTAAACTGACCCCTTAATGTAAGTTACTCAAGGGGTAATTGCGCTCCGGTGTTTTTATTAGCACTTTTCCTGCAAAGTGCTAATTTTTCCTGCATAGTAGCTCATTTAAAAATCTTTAACTCATAGAATCACATAACTCTTCGGTTAAATAAAACGAAGATTACTATATTGAAATAGTGGTGTTTAAAATCCTGGTACACATTCACCCCTGGTTATTTGATATTTGTTATAAAATATATAATATTTATATATATGTATTAATATTAGGTTGAGCAAAAAGTTGTCGGAAATTTTTAATCTAATTGTTACCAGAATTTGTATCGTAAGTCCAGACGCAGCGCCATCCGATTATGGCCTGTTGCTATTAAAGCAACACATTTTCAAGGGCCGTGGATTTGAATCCTTTAAAGAAGTTGAAGAAACGTGTCAATAGCTTTTCGATTCCAAGTAGTCGCCACGGTACTTCCAGCAAATCCGGAATCTGCCAGAACGATGGCAGAAAGTCGTGGAGAATGATGGTCTCTACTTTGAAGAATAGTCCTTGTTGCTTTTGTTGTTAATTTTGTTTGGAATTTAACCCCTTCACGGTCGCTTAATATTTGAAAAAACCATCAAAAGTGTACCTATTTTTTTTATTACAGAAATTGAATAATTATAAGGTTTCTAAATAAAATATGCAATTAGTTTATTTTTAACCCTCTGTCTACCAGAAAGGTCCAATGGACCCGACATGAACATTCAAAATATTTATTCAAACCAGAAATTTCTTCAAAACAAACTAAATGTATAAATCAGACAATAATAAGTTAAATAAACAAATTAAATAGTTTTAAGTAAAAATTCTGGTGTAGAATGTTTTTATAAAACTTGAGTAAAATTTCCGGTAGTTCTAGGGTTAAAGCGAAAAAAAACAATATTTTATAGCCATATTCATATTTGTATAAAAGTCATCATGCGAGAATTGTGTGTCTTATCCTCTTAAGCTCCGCCCCCGATAAATGTAGGCTACTTTTTTTATAATTCAGATTGTTTGATTCCCACCACCGTAGTTTACGGCAGATAAAATGATGCAAAAATAAAGCCATTTACACTATTTTAAAAAAACTGGTGGGAGTCAAACAATCTGAATTAAAAAATAGTAGTCTACACTGCCTGTGAAAATCACGGGCGCGAGAATTAAGGGTTTAATGTTAGCTTTACACCATACAAATTAATGCGAATGAGAGATTTATTTTTCACATCTTCAGAAATTTTTAATAATAATAAAATAATATTATTTGAAATAACATATATACATTAAACTTTGATTATCAGTAATTTTTTTAGTGTGATATATTTCAAAACATGCAATACAAAGTCCAACATCACTATCAGTGCAAAAATATCGAGTTTTTTTTCGAATACGCTTATTATTTACATCCCTTTTAGAACAACATGCCCGGTCGACAACAGCATCCAAAATTTCTTGCCATGTATGGGCAGGTAACAGTGCCGCTTCATCACTGGTATCATCAAATTCATCATCTGAATCAGAATTGACATATAATGCACTTTCTTCCGAATCGCTGCCGGATTCACAATTATTCCAGTTATCATCAGAAAGGCTTGATTCATCAGAATCCATATCAAAATGGCAAAAATAATGCAAATCTATGACAATTTATAGATTGTACAAATCAAACCTGAGTGCTACTATTCAAAGACTTCAAATGGAAATTCCAGTTCAATTTTTCTGGTATCAGAAGTTTTTTCCAGCAATTAAATCTCCAGCCCGAGAATATGACGGGCACGAGAAATAACGAACGACACCTCAGCCCGAGATATTGACGGGAGCGAGAATTAAGGGGTTAATAACGATGCAACTTTCACAAATTTCCCAAAACTTTTTGCTCAACCTAGTAATAATGTACATTAAAATAAAGCGTTAATTAGAATAAAGTCAAAATACTACTGTTTTGCATGATGCGATTAAGATTTTGGTATTTTGTATTAAATGTGATATTATAAATTACGCATTTTATTAAAGCCCTACACAAAAATATAATATTCATTATTATAAAATTTACATATTTATTTTATTTATTAATAATAATGCATGTTAGCACTTAACGGACCAATGCCACCATATAAGTGGCATTGGCATCTAAACCTAATTTATTCGGTCACAAATGTTTTTATTTTTAAGAAACATTTTTACTTATACTTTGACAACATGAGCAAGTGAAATTTACTAACATATTTACTTTTAAAATATATATTGGTGCAAATAGAATATAAAAATAGAATAATGTATTTAAAGATAGATCAATATCTGAACCCAGAATTATTTTTTCATAAAATTATAAATTTATAACTTTTGTGATTGGAAAAAAGGGGGTCGATGCGAAAAAAAAAATATTTTGAAAATTCTTGTGTGAGTTCAAGTACAAGCACACAATTACTTGCCCCAGAAAGGGATAATAAAAATAAATACAAATACTTTGAATTATCTCTCTATTCTAAAAAAAGATAATAATAACTAATCCTGTCCCCGCCGCCGGTTTTGAATTGTTTGTGACCGGAGGTCTTTCTTCGTTAATATTAAGAAAAATATTGCATACCAAATTATGCAAATCGGTGGTATTATAGTGAAATGTCTGATAAATACGCTAATGCAGACAGTCTTCAAATCGAATACTTATTTTAAGAGATATTTAATGTTATTATACATTAGAATTTTCCGGTGTGCAAACTGCATTTATTTTTTTAATTTGTCTCATTTTTTGAGGTTTTAATTGTATTTTAAATTCAAATTTTCAACATTCCGAGACATATTTTTTACAACTTTTAGAAAAGGTATTATTTTAAATTGTTGCCAAATTTAAAATCAGAGCAAAGTGTAATTTTTCCTTCAAATTAAAAATTTATTTACACGTGACTATTATAAACAGAAAAAAAAACCTTTCAAATGAGAATTAAATGATTACATATTAAAAGCAGGAAAATATTCATAATTACGCCATAAAAACTATATTTACACGTGAATTTTAAAAGAGACAGAAAATTGTAATACAATAAATTCATTAATATGCATTAAGAGTCGTAAATGGAAGAAATTACGTCATATTTAAAGTTGCCAACCGTAATATTGCCAAACAGTTTAAATTTAAAAATATATTTGCGCGAGACATATATTTCCTATTTTGAGATTATCTTTTCAACTATTGTTGGGAATTGTAAGAGAGCGCAAATAATAATTCCTTTCTAACAACAAAAGTATTTTCAAGTGAATATTAAAAAGAGAAAGAAAACTTTGGTGAAAATTACATCAGATTTAAACCGATGCATTTAAAATGTCTTATTGAAAAAAAAATATATTCTTATAGTGTTGTTAAAAAATACCAGGAGACAAAGACTCTGTTTACTTAAATCATTTTATATTAGCTTTTTTTCACATGTTTCACTGATCTGATTTAATCAAAGATGAAAACAACCCGTTAACCGGGAGATAGCCGCTGTTTTTTTTATTATTATAATTCAGTCTTCCGAAATTTTTTTAAGCCGATCAATTTAGCGTGCATTTAGAGTTTGCGGTGTCTGAACGGGGGTTGGCGAGCGCAGCTCGTGCGGGCAAAGCCCCCTAGTATGAATAAGATTTAGTTATTATTTTTTTAATTTAATGATGCAAAGGTTCGAAATAATTTGAAAAGTTTAAACAATATTTTCCTCAAAATTATGAGTTTATATTTTTCTATTTATTAATAAAAAGTATTCTAAAAATACATTTAAAAAATGTTTGAGTAAAATGTAGTTAGATGGGCGATTCTCCAATAAGTGGGTCATTTCACTCTGTGATTAAGTGAAAGGTAAAAGATAAATTTTAAGCTATGTTTTTTTAGAAATAGTTAACCCCTTCGGGACGAGCGTCTTTTACAGAATTTTTAATCTATTATCACCGGTTTTTTAAAACAGAATTTTTTGCCTAATTGAATCAGGAAAATGTTCGGATTAAATAAGGCTAAATTTACTGGTGAGAATAATCCCCGATTCTGAACACTTTACGCGGCACGAATACCGGTCGCTCGTCCCCAAAGGTTTAAGACATAAGGTAGCGAGTAATTTACAATATTCTGGCATAATCTTTTAACAGTATTTTTCTTTAAACTACTTACCTTTTAATCGAACAGTTTCTATAATTTTTTGGACTCGATTCTAACCAGACATTTCTTCATAGAGTTACTTAAATGAAATAGGGATTAAACTATGACATTTCAAACTTTAATTGCTTGATCCCTTAATGGTCGCATTAAATTACGGTTTAAAAATTCAAATTGCTTATTGGCACCACTTTTTTGAAAAAGAAATATTCACCTTATTTAATGACAGGTAAAATGATACCATAATAAAGCCAATTACACTATTTTATAAAACTGGTAGGAATCAAACAAAAAAGAATAAAATGAATAAAAGACACAGCCCGTGAATATCACAGGAATGAGAATTAAGGGGTTAAAGGCGCACAATCAACAAAGTGAAAAAGTGCCTATGCCACGACTCGAACTCGGGTCTTCGGTATTGCGCACTAACGTTCAACCAACTGAACCACTTGAAACGATACCCAGCCTGGCACTTCTCACTATCATATGTTGGCACGGCTAAAACCGCAGCACAAGATGGAATGTTTTTTCGTGAGCCACTGACTCTGGGACAAACATAAAACTAAAGAGAATCCATCAATTTAGTTTCGTGTTATACGGTACGAGTCAAAATATACGGTACAGGACAATAGTGACAGGTAAGAAACATATTCCTATCTTTGTGTCTATTTTACAGCATGTAACTGCATTTGAAGCCCTCCTCTGGATGGTCACATGAGCAGTTTCTTACAAGGGGACAGTAGTGATATAAAAACCAGGGGAAAACCTTTCCCTGGCCAGAATAAGTATAAAACTCCACGGTCTGCAACTGGAGGACCGCGGTCCACATCCGGACCGCGAAAGCTCGAAGCCTGGACCGCCGAAAAAGATATTGCAAATGAAGAATATATTCATTTTCCAACAATTCTTTAATATAAAAAGAAGAATTCGGAAATACACACTGCAGTGCCCCTAAGTTTTATGTCAGATCTTGTGAATAAATTTTAAGCAAAATTCTAAGACGTTGCAGAGTCTTGTAAGTTGTCTCAATTCTTTAAATCGCCTTGTGAAGCTACCCCAACGGCAGAATGGACTGGTGTGGCTACGGAGTTGTTCTGTCTTGAAAAATCTTTACTTCAAATGGAGATATTTTACTTGCAAGAACACATTTCCATGCAAATGTATAAAACTACGTCCCCTGATGAATTTTGGGGTAAACATTTTGGAAAATTGCAAAAAACTAGCTATTAACCTGGCTACTATGTTTGGCTCCACATATGTATGTGAAAGAACTTTCTCCAAAATGAATTTTTTTAAGAACAAATATCGTTGGAGATTAACGGACGCCCACCTTGAAGACACTCTTTTCATTACCTGTTCCCACGAGAACCAAACTTTAAAAAACTGGCTCAAGATCGCAATTTTTCACATTAATTGTTGAACGAATACCTCCCTTTTCTATTTTATTCAGTGCATGTAAAAAAATTTTAGAACGTATACCTGTGTATACATAACGTTTCAAAACAAATACCTGACTTTTCTATTTTATATTATATGCATGTGTATGTAAAAATAATAATTTAAAAGTAATAAGTACTTATATTACTTATGTGTTTTTTCTCTGGACCTTTTCAAAAACATTCGGACCCCGCATACAATTACTTGCCGACCCCAGATAAAACTATTTAGAATTTACAAAAAAAAAAAAAAATTCTTTATTTTATACTTTAGAATGTGAATTTTTGTTTTTGTTTTTTATCGTAAAATTCTAAAAAATAGTTTGTCAATACACTTAAATTAGTTCCAGAATATTAGTGCATGAAATGGGGGACAAGGGACATAAGTGACAAGTTGAATATTAAAACTATCATTGGGGGTAAAATTTACAGCTATTGTCTTTAAAATTCTTTTCGAACTTGTAGATTGGTATCACAGAATATATTTTATGCTAACGGAGAATATAAACTGATTAAATGCAGTATAAGCTTCAAGGGACACAAAGTATCCACTTATTGGAGAATTGGCCATATAGGGTAGGGGAGTACACAGTGAGACAATGGAGTTATGAATAAAGAGGAGGAGACATGTAGTGTGCTGTCTACCAGTTGCGAGTGAAGTAACTGAGGAGGTTGTCACAAGATGGCTGCGGCTTTTTTAAAATAGGATCAACAGTTTCTGATTACCACTAGGCCAAACATCCCACCATTAAAATTGAATAGAAAATTTCGTCATATTTCTACGTCTTATTCATGGAAATTTTTCTTAAAAATGTCGTAAAAAGTTTTATTTGTTTTTACTGGTGTCAGTATGTCTTGTAAAACTTTCAGTTTGTTTTCCTGGTTGTCACAATATGGCGGAAACGCAGTACCTAACTATTGCCAAAGTAAACTCCTACCAGTAAAAATGAAAATCTGTTTCTACCATTATTCATGACTGAAATTTTGTAATATTAAGGCGTTTAAATAAGTTGAAAATTTCTATATAAATCTACTGGTGGAAGTTTCCACCGACAGTAAACAACGCCTGCGATAGCGGTTACAGTTGATGCTTCACTATTTTAAGGATATGTCAGTTCCTCTTTATTAATAGTTCCATGCAGTGAGACATGGTACACAGTGAGACAACAGCCATTTTGACATATAGTTTTAATTTTTTCTCCTAGCTCGAACACACACGGAACCACCTCATCTTATGCAGCACGTGGATGTAGTTTCGGCACTTCAGTTACTCGTCCGAGAAAATAGTAAATAATTCTTTATTTTATAGTGGTTAAAGTTACATAAACGTCTATTTTAGAGTTTATTTCCTTCAATATGACATATATTTACTTAACCAAACCTAGCTACATCTAATAATAGACTATTTCTAGAAAACGACAAAAACTTTTTAAAGCGATGAAATTGATGTAACAGATGTGGCATCCATTTTGTTACAACATAACGAAAGTACACAGTGAGACACACAGTTGTGGTACACAGTGAGACGTGCTTCACTGTGTATCTACTATGCGGTTCTGATGTAAGAAAGTTATTTATTAATAAAAGAAGGTTTTTTCTCTCTCCCTCTCTCTCTCTCTCTCTGTGTGTGTGGGGGGGGGGGGTGGGTGTGGGGGGGTGGGGGGGGGGGCGATGGCTAGTGAAATCTACTAAACGTAAGAGGCTGAAAATGTGCATGAAGTTAGCCCAATGTCTGCCATTGTCAACCCGAGGCTCATATTTTTAAAAAAAAATCTAGAAATATTAATTAGACGTCATAAACTGCAGAAAATTATTGATAGAGTGTAAAAATGTATGATTTATGAAAATATATACATTGCCTCACTGTGTACCACTTGTGGTACACAGTGAGACAATTTTCGATACTCCGTTACGCTGCTTCTGTGCTTTTATAAATAACGTTTTTAAAACCATTTATACATTAATGTGTAGCGTATTTGTGTAGCTTAAAGTTGTAGAATTTTTTTTTTCAAAAGAATAAAAATCGTTGCCATTCGTTAAGTAATAATAATTTTCGTCTCACTGTGTACTACCCTCCCCTACATAAAAAAAAAAAATGCTATAAAATATGATGATAAAAATAATTAATGTTGTTCAGATAGTTTTTAATACTATTATACACAGATTAGAATCTTTTTTTTTAACTATCTAAATATTTGTAAGTGATGGGCGATATCGGAAGAATCATTCGGGAATGCGCAAAAGCAGCGTCGCCAGTTTCATTTCATTCAGATTTGTTGATTGCCACTAGAACTTGTTTTACGACTTGTTAATTAAGGCAAAAACAAGGGGGTTTTACTATTTCAGAAAAGTGGTACCAATCAAGAAATGCGAATTTTAAAAAAGTAGCCCACTGGCAACACTGCACAAAAGTATTATAAGTAAAAGTCGTTTACATCCGCCTTATTTAATAACTTATTAAGGCGAAAACAAGGGGAATTTTACCATTTCAGAAAAGTGATGCCAATCGAGAAATCTGAATTTAAAAAAAGTAGCCCACTGGTAATACTGCATAAAAGTATTACAAGTCGCTTACACCCGCCTTATTTAATGACCTATTAATTAAGGCGAAAACAAGGGGAATTTTACCATTTCAGAAAAGTGGTACCAATCAAGAAAAGAAAAGTTTTTAAAAAGTAGCCCACTGGCAACACTGTCTTCATATTGGATAGTTTGGCATAGTACCGACATATCCGAGAATGTTCATAATATCCACGTAAATAAAAATAAATCATCAAATTTCTAAAATACAGTTTGATAGCTCAAAAGCTTTGTTAGACCATCCAAAATTTGTGAATACCCACTAACATACGTAGGATTAAATTCATAATACTCCCATTTCCCTTCATCTTATTGCATTAAAAGGATGTTAAAAACTATATTTACCAAAGGACTGAATAAATATCTTAATAAAGACATTAAATGTGATGTAACAAAGCATGTAAATAACATTAGCCTAATAATAAATATTATTATATATCATTACTGGAATTTATGACGCATAAAGAAATTTTGTGTTCAAAGTAAAGAGATTAGGTTATTTTTTTCGAATAGTGTTTATGCGATAAGTATACAGTAGATGAATGAAAACAAAGAAAATGCATCTGATTCAAATCGTTTGTTCTATATTTTGAATGCACAAAAATCTGCATAAAAATTACAACATACAAGATGCGTTTTCAAGCTGAAAAATACAAGAATCCGTCACCAGCCACTGTAAACACGTGTCTGTAGGAGGACAAGATGTGTCCTTGTCCTCTAACGAGCACGAGCACGTGTTTACAGCGGGTGATGACAGGCTGTTATATTTTTCGGCCCGAAACGCGTCGTGTGTATTGTTTTGATTTTATGGTGATACAAATTAATAATATTTTTATTTTGATTTATCGCCAGTTTTTCGGTGCTTTTTCAATCTTCAAAGCCGTTTGGAAGTTCTTTAAACACCAAAATCCCTTACTTAGCTGTATGTTAATTTATTTTACTACTAATCTAACCAATGAAAAATCAAAAGCTCTCCTTACAATAAATCTATTCAAAATTAAATTCCAATTGCTGTTACTTCTTTTTTAGGGTCCACTTTAAAAGAATAAGACTAAAATTAATAACCCAACTACTACCTCAATAAAGCTTTTTTCAATACTATATTTGCAGTTTGCAATTGTCGTTCCGGATGATTAGCAATTTTGTTGAGAAGAGTACTTTGTGATCACATAAGCATAGCTTCCAGAGGGTTGCGAGTTTTGCCTTCCATTTATTGGGTCGTTCGAAAGTCGTGTCCGTTTGTTAAAACCAATTCGTACCGAAAAATTCTGCCCGGTAATTATTAGACATTATATATCGGAATCAATGTCTAATAATTAAATGATAGAAGTTTCCGGTACGAATTGATTTTCCCAAACGGACATGACTTTGCGAACGACCCAATAATTCAGAAATTCCAATTTCATATTCGCAATTCATAATAGTTATTTTTGCATTATTTAATTGCAGACATTTCCATGATCATATTACATATTTAAATAAAATCAGAATTTCCTCTATAAAATCAAAAATTTTGAACAAAACAGAAGACCAAAATGGTAACCGTTAGCTGCTAACTTTCATGTTCTTTCCAGGCAAATAATCCTTTGTGAAGCCAGAAAATTTTTTAATGAAACATTTCTTGTTTTACATAATTATTTATAAATTACTCTTTTTTAATTAAATTTCTGTCTATATTTGAATAGAATGAAACTGGGAGGTCTGCAGCTATGCATGAGCTACGGTGAAAAAACAAAGTCTCTCCTTGCAATAATTCTATTCAAAATTAAATTCTAATTGTTGCTACTTCTTTTTTTAGGGTCCACATTAAAAGAATAGGCCTAAAATTAATACCCCCAACTACTCCTTCCTTTGTTGTGGTGGTAGCAACAGATTAATAATCGTAAACTCTCTTTGCTTTATTATGCCTAATCACATGTTGAGAAACGCAAAATTGATGAAATTTAATGATTAAAAAACTACGTTTAATAAAATAATTCTAAGAAAGTACTTTTTTTTATTCCTGATACTTAATTTTTTTTATACAGATGTTTGAACATTAGCAGAACGATAGATGCAAAGTAAGGCAAAAATTAAGTTACTCCTTAGCTACTTTTTTTTATATGTATTTAACAGAAAATTGTCTGCACGTGTTAACATGCAACAAACGAATTTAAACCACACTTAGTATATCTTCAGATTTTTGACTACCATTAATTTATTATAAATATATTAGCTTTATTTAATCTTAGGAATCTGCAGTTATGTAAAGCGATAATTTCTATGCGAAAAAAAAAAAGATAATCAAAAATCGAGAGATTTGGCAAACATGTTAACCCATTTAAGACTGACTTTGCGATTTCGCAAGATTATATTTGTGATTTTTAAAATTTATTGATACCAGTAAAAGAGAAAAGTAAAATTTGCCTACTTGATTGACATTTCAGTGATTGCCAAAGTAAAAATAACTGAATAAAATTTCTGTAAAACATGCTGGTGTTTAATTGGTTAAAGAGTATATTCGAAATATATTTTCTGCCACCATTCCGGATTTGCTATGTATTGGGTCGTCCGGAAAGTCGTGTCCGTTTGGAAAAAGCAATTCGTACCGAAAAGTTCTGCCCGGCAATTATTAGACATCGGAATCAATTTCTCATAATTAAATGATAGAATTTTCCGGTACGAATTGAATTTCCCAAACGGACACTACTTTTCGAACGACCCAATAGTTCCATACCGTACCTACAAGAGCTACTCTGTTATGAAAAGACACACACAAATATTTTAAAATAATATGTTGACTGTAGCCATCTCAACAAATATGTGTCACCTATTACTCATAGCTATCAAACATTCTGCTTTTTGTTACCATTATTTTAGAATGGCAGCCCATACGTTATTTAATCGCAGAATACAGCATTACATTAGGCGAAGATTACTATTTGTAAATAGTGGTAAAAAATGACCAAATGTTTGGAAGCTATGATTATCATACTCCATTTACTTCAGACTCATAACCTTCCATCGCCCGTATGTATACAGGGTGCCACAAGCGACTATTTTTTAATTATATTTCGCAACACTTTTTCAGAGCAAAAATCCGTCACATATGCTTTGACAACATTTGCTAGAGAAATATACTACAAAATTTATTTAAAAAAAATAATGGCACGAATATAATATAAAAATAGTGGCGCGAACATAATATAAAAATAGAAGCCTGTGGCAGCCCTGTATACATAAGGAATAATTTGGTTCATCTTCTACATTTCAAAGTGTGACTTAAATTAACGTTCTTAGAACTCCGAAATATCATTGTTTTTTAAAAAATAGTACCCATACACAGTGGCGTAGTCAATGGGGGGGGGGTCCATGAGCCCCCCCCCCCCCAAACGAAGAAATGGTTTGCTGAATCATGGATATAACAGTAAAAACGGCTAAGACGGAATTACAAAGAACCCATGAAAAATTCCGCTTTGGACAGGTGTTCGTCTTAGAAGGTATAATTCAAATGTATGTCTTTCACATGGACTATGAAATTTTCCGGTTTAGACAGGTTTCGTTAAGAACACTTTCCATTTTCACAGTTTTCATTAAAACTGCTAAAACGCAATTACTCTATAATACACCTCTGAAGAGCATAAATGTATTACAGTAAAATCTGTGGAGATGACCTATCTAAAAGGAAAACAATTCAAGATTCGACGAATACAACACTATACATTTATACTTGCTAACGTTTGAAACCTATTTGAAATGGAATTTGTTCCAATTGGGATTCTTTCTTGGCAGGTTTTCTGTGAACACGGAATCCTCCCGTAAACGGTAACATAATCTCCCGAGACCGAAGGATAACTTTGCAAGCAAGCTACCTGCTATTCCGTTTACACAAATTTATAGTAAATAGATTAAACGTAAAATTTCTCTATCTTGGACTTCGATGGGACATACTGTTGCCGACATTTATAGAAAAAAACGAGTTTACATGAACGCAATAACGGCTCATTGGTTGAGTTTCATGACCCTTATCTTTGTTCACTTTATAAAGGACAATATTATCAATTACTTTAAATCTGCTGCCTGTAATTAATAAAAGTAACTTTATTTTTGAACTAGTTATTTGTTACTACTTTCAAAATACACTGGTGAGAAAAATTAAAGGAACAACCACAAAAAAGGTGCTTTATGTTAATTCTACTAAAGGAACTTGGTTGGTAACTCATTGTCAACGTTATCACATAGTCCAATGGAATTAAACTTCGCTACAGAAAAATATGCAATTTTTTGAGCCCGTTATTTCGGTTCACGTGCAAAAAAGAGTGCACGTGGGTGATTTAAAATCTAATTTTGAGGATTGTACGTGTAATCGGGTAAAATTGTTGCTTGCAGTAGCTAGAATATCTCATTCAGAAGACATCTGAATGATTGTGGTGAAATGGTGAGCGATAGGGAGAATGGAAGAAGGACAGACAGACATTCTCGGGAATTTGTAAAGACTTAAAAATAACCAAAAGCATCATATAAAAAATTTGGAAACGGTTTAGAGACACTGTTAATGTGCACTGACATCCAGGTTAAGGTAAAAAACGTGCCATAATAGATTCTCAGCAGCGTTATTTGGAAACTATTGCTATAAGAAACAGGCAACTGGCGTCAAATCAGATTGCAAGGTAGTTCGAGGCAGCAACAGGAACTCGACTATCCAGATATACTGTTAGTGACAGGCTGCATAAAAAAAGGGCTGCATGTAAGGAAACCTATGATTTGTATTCCACTAACTCCGGTAGGAAAATGCGCCCGGATAAAGTGGTGCAGAGATCATCGTCATCGGAGTGCTACGGACTCCAGCCGAGTTCTCTTTACCTATGAATCCCGATTTTGTTTAGAGAGTTACTACAGGCATGTTACCATATGGAGGGAGAAAATCACACACAATAAGGCTGCAAACATCCGTGAAAGGCATCAATACAAAGGTCGTAGAATCATGGTATGGATGGACATCATTTTCAATGGCCATAGTGACCGACATATTTTTACCAGTGCAACTGTGAATGCTGAAATATACAGAGATGAGGTTCTTGATCCTCATGTCAAGTCGTTTAAAGGTGCAATCGGACGATTTTGGATTTTATGCTTAATAATGGTCTGGTAGTGCTACCCCCTCCACGGAACTCCAAAGTGTGCCTTCCAGAGCTGCATAAATCACACCATGAAAAAAATGTCTGTATTCAACTTATCTTTGATCCCAATTACTACTTGTGAGCTCCTATTTTAAAAACTTACATGGTGGCAATAAGAGTTTTGCGTATGGAGAAGGTCTTGGGCGACATTTTGTCTTTAAGAATGAGAAATCGAAAGCATAAATTGGCTAATCCACGTATCAAAATCCGGAGCTTACTGCTGAACTTGGAGGATGCTCTAAAATGGTTTCGAACCATCTATAATAAATTGATTGAGAAGTACAATAACAGAAACCATCATTATTTTTTACACAACCTAATACTTCCAAAAAAGTGTTAATCCATCACAAAAAAATTTGTTACAAAAATTTAACTTCTTTAACACGTTCACGCCGGCGCGGTGTGTCACACTCGACTGTCTCAGAGCTGTCAAGTCTCCGGCTTTTTGGATACCAGTATTTTAATACAGAAAATGTTGTTTTATTTATTTAGAACAATTGGGAGATTTAAAGGAACAACATTTTCTCTAAAATAACAGTAGTGTGCAAAAAGTCGGAGACTTGACAACTCTGAGACAGTCGAGTGTGACCCACCGCGCCGGCGTGAACGTGTTAAAGACGACCAAATATCGGAAGCAACTATTAGATCGAATATGGTAGCAAAAATTGCGAGACGTGAAACATAGAATCCCAAAAGAATTATGGCTGTTTTAGACAATTGTAACAAAACTATTTTTTTCCAGCATGAACTATATTTGATGCGTGTGCTTTTTACATTACTAATTTCTGTATCTGAAATTGCACCATATTTTCTCAAAGATGAAAACGCAAAAACTCTCTCAAAATCTCCAATCAGGAATTAACGACTCACGCTGTTGACACTTATGTGAAATCATTATCCAATATCTATTACAGCACAAGTTTTTAATTAAATGGCAAGAAATTAAACACGGGAATTGCTGTTTTAAAGTTAACCACTTGATCATAAATTTATTGTAGGTAAATGTTATATAATATTAAATGCACTGCAAATAGAGGCGTCTTAAATTAAGACTCATATGTGACTGAAAAGGTATTTCAGACACTTAAGTATCTGAATCTGAAAATTCAGTCATGATAGATGTCTTAATTTAAAACATATAAGTGTCTTACTATGATCATGGTGTAAACAAACTGAGAAAGGTGTCTAAAAAATCTGCAAGTGTCTACTTTTAAGACACTTTGTAACTCCGTTCCGCATTAACCACCAGGGGGCACTCTAGTTGCGCATGCGTTTTAGATGCCTTTCGTTCGAATTGGATGTTCGTTTGTAATTCAAACTGAGCGTTTGTTTTATCTACGCGTACATTTTAACTAATAATTTATTTTGACTTGATTCGGTTTTTGCGGAATGTGAAGTTCCAGGATTTAATCCGTATCGACATAGTGATATTCCATATTAATGAAAGGTGTCAAGCAATAACAATAATATAGTGTTCTTCGTCTCGTCAAAGCAGGTAAAGAGAACTGTTGTCTGGCGGGCTATGTTTTTAGGATGGAAATATTCCATTCTTTTAACAGAGCTAGCCGGATGTGCAAAGGAAAATTCTTTTTTAAATATCAAAGTGATCTGCTGAACTCACGGATACTAACGTAGCCTCCAATCCGGACGTCGCCTGGGCGGATGTGATTTTGGAATAATCACAGCTTTTTCAGGTAAGTGGACCCTTCACTATGTATTGAAAACTCTCTGCGAATGTTTTCTCTTTAAATAGAGACCTCACACGAGTCTATAGCTTTATTAGTTCCTGAGTTGTGCCAAAATTTGTTTAAAGCATTTTGCCTATGGGATTTCCATGTTAAAATTTTATCTTGCTAATATTTAAATTTCTACGATTCAAATCATCTGCAATCATGTTTCTGTATTATTTTACATCCTATGTTATCCTTAAAATAAGTTTTGGCAAGTCTGCATGGTATATTAGTTGTTACTGAATCTATTGAGATACACCATCCTAAGCCTTCTTTTTCTGTCTACTCGCACGCCATTACTTTAACAATAGCAGTGACAGCACCTGTTGATCGGCTCATAATTTCTTAATTACCATCAAGGCTATCTTAACAGCGTTTTCTTAGCGTAATTATTACACAGGAGTATCTTTTATATGGGTTTTATTTATGTATACAATATTTTTATAAGCATTTAATGCGACAGCATTTGTAACGTTCACATCGGTTTTACATTTCCCATAGGTTTAATATGTGATATGTACTGAAATTCCCAACTCTTTATAGTAAACATCCTTATTTAATTTTTATTTATTATGTATGCTTTTCATGTCTGATGACGTTTTCTCGCGTCTCAGATTTTATACACCGTGATAAATTTTAAGTTATTTAAAAGAATATAGTTCGAAAATCCTTCCATTTACCCATATCATTAATTCCCCCATACATATAGCGAATTACTTGTCTTCATTTATTAGATTAAACTGTTTTGACTGATAAAACTCAAATCCGGTCATGAAATCTATTTTTTCCTTCTGCTATATTACTTTTGTTGTTTCCGAGCATTTTAGAAATATTCTATTTCCTATACTGAAAGTAGTCAACTTCAGATGTTTTCATTTTCAAGCCCGGTGATTCACACCACAATTTGAAGACTCATCAGAAATCGTCTGAAATCTGTAGACGTAAAGCGGAGAAAATTTTGTTGGCGTCTTGAATAAATCTTCTTATTTAACGATTTAGAAAATGTTCTCGGCTTATCTCTGTATTAGTCATAATGATTATTTGTAAATTCTTAAATTCATGTAATTATGTGCTGTTAACATAATAATACGGTAAATATATACAGCTATATTTCATTTGAAATCAATTATAATATTGATTTTTTGATTATTTTTAGTAAAAAAGAAATCTGAAATTTAAAATGAATATCAGTAAAAAGATAGAATTTTATACTATATGTACTTAAGCATAACTAGATTTTGTACTTAAAGCTGAATTATTCTATATTTACTGAATCACAATGCAGAGTTGGAATTTTTCTAGAAGGACTTGATTAAAGCAAGGGTAAACTTTGACATGTCCCCCCCCGCCCCCCACCACCTACGATTTTTGTTGCCCCAAATTCGATATGCAATTTTTTTAAAGCTTTTACGTTAAATGGGTTTCGACATTGTATATTGGTTATAATCAGTATTTTGAACTAAAAAGTAGAATAAGATTAAAAGTTAAGTACAAAAAATTTTAAATATAGTAAAAACTCTTAATCGCGGGCACCTTCAGAACGCTGAATCTGTCTGCTATTAGATTGTGTTAGCTTTTATGAGGTAAATATATATACAGTGAAACCTCCCTCTGCGACCACCTCCATTAAGCGACCACCCCCTGAACGACCATTTTTTCCTGGTACGAAATTTATTCCCATAGGCTCAATACTAATTTTACCTCTATTCAGAGACCACCCCAGTTGAACTCCCTCCATAAGGAACCCATTTCTTTGAAGAAAATGAAACAAATTCCGTTTTTTCCGGGTCGCTTGAAAAAGGTTTTATTAGAATAATAATTCCGGAGAGCGCATTATTTATCAAACTTCTAAACTAAGTTTAGAATTTTTATTTATTCCGGTAACTTTTAAGTGTTTAAACCCCTTTGTTCCATTTTAGGCAATGAATTTAACTCTGATGACACATTAAGGATGACGGTCCATAAACTCCCCTGCCCTATTCTGTCAGGAAACTCTCAAAGTAATAGATAAAGTAATGAAATCGTCAAAATTCGTTCCAGACAAAAAAAAAAGAAATGCATTTATTTATTGAATTTCGAAAGGACTTGGGAATAAAATTTATATTAGATAAACCATAAAAGCAATGCAAACATCAATGTATTCATTTTTTAAACTCTGCAGTAATTAACTTAAGTAATTAACTTTTGTTTTGATACTTAAATTTTCATATGTTTTCAAATTTGAAAAATATAATTTTAGTAACATCAATTGTTACATTTTTTCAACAATTAAATTCTAGATTTAACATGACCTCCATTAAGAGACCACCTTTCGGAGCAACCAATTTTTATTGGAACGGAAGTGGTCGCTTTAGGGAGGTTTTACTGTATATTGATAAAGGTGAATGTTCGCTAAAGACAACTGCTCGTATGAAGGCTTTGCAGTAAAATCTCCATAACGGACAATCCTAAATAAAGGACACCACTATTTAGGAAACACATTTTTTTATTGAAAATATGCAAAATTTTTATACACTTATACCTCAGAAAAGCAGACACCTCCGAACGTCGGACAAATTCCACGGTTCCGAGGTGCCCGCTATTGAGAGGTTTTACTGTATTAAGAAATATATATTTTGTTTTTAACCTTATTCTACTCTAGAAATTAATAATATTGGTTAATAATAAATATTGATTAATAAATATTACAATATAATACTCATATACTGTAAATTTGGGGGAATCCAGTGTTAGATTTTATTTAACACAGAAATAAAAATGCTTAAACTAATTTACTGGGAATATCTTATTTAAATGGGAAAAAATTGCACAACATAGCAGGGATGGGATTCTTTCTGAAGGAGTGAATCATTTTTTATATTTGGGAGTAATTTGTTACCATAAAGCAGAGCTGATTGCAGCATGGGCAAACTGGGCTGTTTCTATGGGCCTTTAGCTTTACGGGCCCCTAAATTTGGTACGAAATTTCCATAAAGCTGATATTTTAAATTCGTTTTGATCTTACACTTATTTTAATAAATATTTTGCACTTTTAGAACATGATTAGGCTAAAGAAAATGATATATTTATCCAAATATGTATTTGACGGCATCGAATAGGCTTATTTTTTTTTTGTAACAGTATATGAAGGCAATGGGGGGAGGGGGTGAATGAATACTAGGTTTTGGACTAGACGCAATTTGAAGTTCTCACTAAAAGTAATAAACATTTTTGATGCCGTAGGGCATATATGGTAACACATAAATACATATTTAGGTGAAAAAAAATATATATATACATTATCCTATTTTAAAACTACAAAATACTGATTACAATCCTCATAAGGTCAAAACTGATTTAAAATATCAGCTTTATGAAAATTTTATACACAATTTGGGGTACCCTAAAATCAGGGGGCAGAGAAGCATCCCAGTTTTCCCACGCTGCAATCAGCTCTGCTGTATGGTAACAAATTATTCCCATTTATAAAAAATGATTCAATGTGGTCAAACATGGCTGCGTATATGGTTTAGAAAGAAAATGGTCAAAGATAGCTTCATATTGGCTAAAAAAAAAGGCTCAAAGATGGCCGCAATTAAGACATTTGAAATGTCTGAAATTCAGACGTAAGAAGTGTCTGAAAACTTTAAGACACTTTGAAACGTCTTAAAATTGAACACTCGTGTTTCAGACACTTAAGTGTCTGAAATTAAGACGCAAGAAGTGTCTGAAAATTTTAAGACATTTTAAAACGTCTGAAAATTGAACACTGCGTTTCAGACACTTAAATGTCTGAATTTCAGACATTTCAGTTTACAGTGTGTGATTTAAATAATGGAGTTATGAATAAAGAGGAGGTGACATATAGTGTACTGTCTACCAGCTGCGAATGAAGTAACTGAGGAGGTTGTCACAAGATGGCGGCTGCTTTTTAAAAATCGGATATACAGTTTCTTATTTCCGCCGGGGCAAACTTCCCACCAGTAAAATTGAATAGAAATTTCATCTTATTTAAGCGTCTTATTCAAGGAAATATTTTCGAACAAACATGGTAAAAATTTCTATTTAACTTTACTGGTGTCTGTTTGCCTGGCAAAACAGTCAGTTTGTTTTACAAGTTGTCAAAATATGGCGGGAACGCAAGGCCTGACATCCGCCAAAGTAAACATCCACCAGGAAAATTGAAAACCTGTTTCTGACATTATTTATGAATGAAATTTTTTCATTAATAAGGCTTTTAAATAGAAGTAAATTTCTCTATAAATTTACTGGTGAATGTTTCCAACGGCCGTAATAAACTCCTGAGTAAACCCTTAAATCCCCTGCTCCCGTCAATATCACGGGCTGAGATGTCGTTCGTTATTTCTCGCTCCCGTCATATTTCCGGGCTGGAGATTTATTGCTGGAAAAAACTTCTGAAACCAGAAAAATTTAACTGGCATTTTGGTGTGAAGTCTTTGAATATTTTCGTTTGGGTATGGCTTTTGCGCTAACTGTAATGTTGGGCTTTGTATTGCATGTTTCGAAATATGTAACACTCGAAAAGTTATTAATAATCAAAATTTAATGTACAATATATAATTTCAAATATTATTTGTGAAAATGTGTGCGATGATATCAAATAAAGATTTAAGATGTGAAAAATAAAGGTATTATTCGCATTAATTTGTGCGGTGTAAAACAAACATTAAGACACATAATTCTCGCATGATGACTTTTTTACAAATATGAATTTGTTGTATAACATCTTTTTTTTCGCCTTAAAAAAAACTAATTGCATATTTTAATCAGAAACCTTATAATTATTCAATTTCTGTAATAAAATAAATAGGTACTTTTTTATGGTTTTTCTAAATATTAAGCGACCGTGAAGGGGTTAAAACGGTTACAGTTGAAGCTTCACCATTTTAAGTATATGTCAGTTCCTCTTAATTAATAGTCCTTGATTTAAATAAGTTTAACTCTTCAGTATGCGCTCATTTTTTTAACGTCATAGTGTTAGTAAAATCTTTTTCACTGGTAAATATTAATGTAACTTCAATGAAATATTAGCTGCAGTTATAGAGATTGGTCTTACTTTTTTTTTTATCTATTCTGTTTTTTTAAATTAAGAAATTAAATAAGGATATACCTAAATTCTTAAAGTTACTCGAAATCCTTCTATTATACATGCACAGCCAATGCTGTCAAGACGTGTTCGCAAAGGACTGGAAAAAAGCTCCATTTTAGACAGGCTTCCGTTTAAAGAAGTGTAATTAATTTCACTTCTAAGATACGCTACCTCAATAAGATCTATTTTTCGTTTCGTCGGGATCCCGAAACTCTTCCGTTTTAGACAATATTCCGCTATAGAAAGATTCCGCTTTAAGAGGTTTTACTTTGTTTCACTAAAGAGCAGTGAAAATCAACTTTCAGACAGGTTTATAGCAAATTTAACTGCATGGCAATTCCTATTAAAACCATGTAACGCTTCCGTTTAAGGCAGGATTCTGTTACAGATAATTAGGTTTTACTATTCATATAACATAAATAATTATAATTGTATAGTTACACAAACTTGTAAAAATGGAACCTGCCTATAACGGAAATGTGTCTTAAACGGAAATATTCCATATTGCTATCGAAAAAAAATACTATACAAATACACCTGCTAACAAAAACCTGTGTAAAACGTAAAAGTTCACCAACATTTGCTATTTCATCTTGACAGGTTTTACTATATATAAAACCTGAAGGAAAAATTCTGGACCCCTCCCGAAACGAAATCCTAGGTACGCCACTGCCCATACACACATATAAAAAGATTCGAATAGTTGTTAACATATTGACATATCTTACATGTAGTGTTGCCATGTGAATATCATGGCTCCAAATGTTCAGGACATCACTAATTTTTTACAGTTTATTTCGCCATCTTTATTGCGCAGATAATTCTGCCATTAGATAAGGTGAATAAAATTACTTTTAAATACTGGCGTCCAGATCCACAGCCATACTCGATACCGAGTAGGGGAGGGTAGTACACAGTGAGACGGAAATTATTATTACTTAACGAATAGCAACGATTTTTATTCTTTTGAAAAAAATTTTGCTACATTTTTAAGCTACACAAATACGCTACATATTAATGTATAAATGGTTTTAAAAAAGCTATTTATAAAAACACAGAAGCAACATAACGGTGTATCGAAAATTGTCTCACTGTGTACCACAAGTGGTACACAGTGAGACAATGTATATATTTTCATAAATCATACATTTTTACACTTTCAATAATTTCTGCAGTTTATGACTTCTAATTAATATTTCTAGATTTAAAAAAATTGCAAAAATATGAGCCTCGGGTGGACAATGGTAGACATTGGGCTACCTTCATGCAAATTTTCAGCCTCTTACATTTAGTAGATTTCACTAGCCATCGAACGCCCCCCCCCCCCCCCCCCAACACACACACAGGTAGAGAGAGAGAGAGAGAGTCTTCTTTTATTAATAAATAACTTTTTTTACATCAGAACCGCATAGTAGATACACAATGAGGCACGTCTCACTGTGTACCACAACTGTGTGTCTCACTGTGTACTTTCGTTACGTTATAACAAAATGGATGTCACATCTGTTACATCAATTTCATCGCTTTAAAAAATTTATGCCGTTTTGTCGAAATAGTCTGTTATTAGATATAGCTAGGTTTGGTTAAGTAAATATATGTGATATTGAAGAAAATAAACTCTAAAATAGACGTTTATGTAATTTTAACCATTATAAAATAAAGAATTATTTACTATTTTGTAGGACGAGTAACTGAAGTGCCGAAACTACATCCACGTTTTGCATAAGATAAGGTGGTTCATTGTGTGTGTTCCAGCTAGGAGAAAAAGTTATAACTATATATCAAAATGGCTTCTGTCTCACTGTGTACTCCCCTACCCTATATCATATTGCGGAAATCGTGAAAAAGGCTTTATAGCAACGCCACCTGTCGGACGATTTACAACAAAAACTAATCAGGACCAATATATATCAAGGACTAACTGAATATATTTTTTTTTATCCCGTGCATTAGTTCTAGAGATAGAACGCCCACAAAATTTGTGTCACAGACAGGCTGACATACAGAGTCACAGAGTCACAGACAGATATTTTGTAAGGACACGTTTTTCGGGATCTCTGACCACTAAAACGTGTAAATCCGTCGAAAACCGGATGTCGAAAAATTTAATAAATCAAATACTTTCTTCTTGCAAAGATAGAAACGATAGAATAGAAAGTAAAAATGTAATAACATATATATAATAGATCCGTGATTCAAAGAAACAAACATGCTAATTATTTTCTATTTTTCGCAGGCATGTAAAACAACTTGAAACAGGATGTGAAAAACAAAGCTTATGTCTAGACTTCTAGAATTCTTAAACTCATAATTTACTAATATCTTTAATCCAAAACATAAAAACGCTATTTAATAAGCATTTATTCACATAAAATGTGATATTTACTGAGGTATAGGGAACACCAGCGTGACCAAAATGCGTTCTACCATTTCAAAAAGGCGTCTACATATACACTTAACGGTATCAAAAAGTCTAAAATTATGGGAAATCCCTAAATGTATATAATTGTACTGTTTATTTTTAGAGGAAAGCAAACCAAACATTAAAGCTACAAAGAAAAAACATTTTTTTTCCCCTTACACTATCGAAAATAGTTCTACCATAACCTTTCTCACCGGTATTTTAGTTTGATGGTGGAATACACCAATGCTATTAACTGATCGTTCTGCAAAAAATAAAATTTAAAAATGCACTAGTTTTGTTAATTTAAGGCTACACAGTTCACTAAAAATGGCAAAAATATCGAATATTTTTTATTGAATTTTTCAGTGGTCCACACGGCTGTGAATCATGACTCCAAATTGTAGATCTGAAATCCAAATAGTTTTAAAGATATATGAACTTTTCTGAGTGTTCTCAGAATGTTCTGAGTGTTCCTTTACAAACTTTAAATGCATTTTCTCATACTTTTATTTTTGTTGATGTTAGTGTTTGCTAATCCCTAAGGCTTTTTTTTCTGTTGCAGACAGAGTCTTGAAATTTTTTGCAGGCACTTACATGTATATGTACTACAATAATTAGTATGGATTTAGGTCTGAGGGTTATAGTTATTTTTTCTTTTAATGTCAAAATTAATATTTCCAAAATTTCCGTGTTTTTTTCAGGTTTCTTGCTACCAAAATAAACAAAACTTTAAATAAAAGTTACATCTTTAATTCCATACTTACTTTGTTCCCAATAATCCAATGAATAAAAGTCACTTAAAATAACTAAAAAATATTAAAAATTAAAAATGCTATAAAAATTTTAAAAAACTTCAAAATTTTCAAAAATTTTTTAATTAAAAAAAACGGTGATTGTTAAAATGATTTTTTTTTACTAGAATCAGTTTAATTTTATAATCTCAAACAAAGTCATTAATTATTTTTTATGTAACTTTCTCCATTTTTTTCTTTTTTTTTGAAAAAGGGTACTGTGTAGTCTTAAAGCTGTAATGCTGCGGCCTCAACGAAACATTCTCATAATAACATTTAAATATACATACAGGCTGATTCTAAATTCATGATACAAATTTTAAGAGTTGATACAGGACATTGTAACAATCATTTATTGTATAGGAATGTGTGGGCGCAAGTGACGCGTTAAGATACAAACACTAGGGCCTCAATTTGGCACTTTTTTTAATTTCAAAATTCCTCATTCACACCAGAAAATTCCTATACTATTCCTTTCTTTATTTAAGACAGACATTTTAAGATTACATAAAGAAAAAATTCGTCTTTGAAAATTTCCAGCATGAAATCGAAATTTTGGAATTAAAAAAAAACTTCATTTCTATTTCTTTTCATGTACCGTCAACCTTGCGGGATTACTTTGGTCCATCCCGTAAAAAAAAGGTTTTATGCTTTGTAGTGAACAAGCAATAAAAGATAATTTGAAGTTTTTGCCCTTGAAAAATATTTTATACCCTACTATAGAGTATTTGAATAGTTTTGGGGTAATTTAATATTTTTTAGTGGCAACACTGGATATGTTTGTAAACAACTGTTTTCGCGTGTAAATTTTAACTCTCTAAACTTTCTATAGTCAAACAATCTGGATAAGAGCTACAAATAAGACAAGTGTCAAAATATTACCTTTAGTAATCTGTAACCCATGTGTGATCATAGTTTTTTCTTTAAAATTTTATTTTGACAGGGAATGTTTACGTTTTCATAAAGCTAACATGAAAACTAGTATTTCGGGGCTACTTTGTTACCAGGGCTTTTTTGGTCTAAAAATAGCCCCAATTACTTAGAAATGCCTTTTCTGCAACTAAATCTCTTAAAGCATGTTTTAAGTAACATTTTTTTTTTCAAGTGTTATTGTAGCAAAATGATCTATTAATTGTTTTTGTTCCAGTTGCTGAGGATAACATGACAAAAACTGTTTCTCGTTTCTTTAATACAGGGTCATCGAAAAATAATGCCTAGATTTGAAAAAATCATAACATCGAAACCTTTTATGTTAAATTAGTAATTCTTTCACTACACGATAACTGGTGAACGCAAGTTTGATTTTAGTTCACCAGAATTCGTTTGCGTGTCTGTGTTATGCGCGAATTAGTTGCGCAGTCGTCAAGGTCAGCCGACGGGCCAGACTGCAGCTGCTCAATACATGGTTTTTTCTTCCAAAAAGAAAGGTCCAATAAATTTGTCATGAAATAACCCGCATACCAAATCACGCACTGTACTTTTTGTTGCACGGTCAACATCGTATTGAGCAGCTGCAGTCTGGCGCGTCGGCTGACCTTGACGACTCCGCAGCTGATCCGCGCATAACACAGACACACAAACGAATTCTGGTGAACTAAAACCAAACTTGCATTCACCAGTTATCGTGTAGTGAAAGAATTACTCATTTATCATAAAAGGTTTCGATGTTATGATTTTTTTAAATCTAGGCATTATTTTTCGATGACCCTGTATTAACAATTGGTTTATTGTGTTTAAAATGTTAAAAAAAATCATTTGTTTATCGGGTTTGCAGTGTTGATTTATTAACAAATGCTATTGCAAGGGATTTTTAATAATGATATATTCATTTACATATGAAATGTTTTCATTTTATATGAAACTAAATGAATGGACCAAAGCATCCCCCAGCAGGAGCTACTTTGTTCCAAAATTTTAAAAATAGTTAAAAAATTAAAAATTTCCTTTTTAAAACCATACAGTTTGCTTCATTGTTTCATGTTAATTGTTTACAACTCCATTTCGACGTTGAAAAATCACACATAATATTTTGTAATAATGGCAATGTGAGTGGAACCAGGAAAAAGTGGCTCAAAGTAGCCACGTTTGACGGTATTTCCTGTGTTTACAGATTTGCGTTTTCTTTATTAAAAAAATTCAATTTCCTACCGGAATTTTTCAAAGAAGAATTTTTTCTTTATGTAATCATGAAATGTCTGTCTTAAATAAAGAAAAGAATAGTATAGGAATTTTCTGGTATGAATGAGAAAATTTGAAATAAGAAAAGGGCCAAATTGGCCCACTGTTGCTTGTACTTCAACACGTCACTTGCGCCCAGACATTCCTATACATTAAATGATTATTACAGTGTCCTGTACCAACCCCTAAAGTTTGTACCATGAATTTAGAATCACCCTGTATATATATTGATATATCTTTTTCTTGGAAACTGCTGAAATAATTCAATATTTTTTTTTTACAGTTTTAGCAATAGCTGAACTATAAATTGATCTTTTGACAAGATATAAAAAATAAAAAGTCGAAAATTGCGCGTCAAACGTGACAAATGAGGTGCGTTTGTACTACATACTATCGTACATCCTCACATCACATCACATCACATCGTCATCAACATCACATCACACTAGTGAAGATATTCTAATTAGTTTTATAAATATTTAGCTGTTGGTGCAATAGTTGTTGCACTCTTATGCAAATACATAAATGCAAAATTTATTACAATTTTATATATTAAATTCAGTAATACGATAATAATATGACGCAATAACCATGGCAACTTAGAATCGTTACCTACCATGGGATATAGTTGAATTAATCACGTAAGATAGGATTTAATAGAATGAAGAAAACTTTTATTAATATCTTTTTAAGCTTTGATTCGATTTTCTTAAAATTTGAAATAACTCGACAAAATTCTGCAACGATTCTAAATATTAAATTTCAGAACCATTTGGTTGATTAGTTTGTGCGCTGTTATATGCGAACAGACGGACGGACAAGACGATGACTGTAGGTGACACTTATTGCCAGTAACTTAGTGCCATTAACTTTCTTCTACAATAATTTGTTGTAGAGTTTGTAGGGTGTGTTTACTTTTTTCCCCCACGACTGCACTTTATTTTCACATTTTTTATATAATATTTTAATGAATGAAAAATATTGTAAAGATTTTATTGAAGATATCTTATCCTCTTTAAACCTGTGGTCCTCTATTATTTTCTTCATAGAAAGTAAAGTGTTTGATTTTTTTCGCATTTTTACTTTACTTGTATATAGCTGAATGTTTTTTTTGCTTTCGGGGAAATAATAAATGGCAGCACTGATGCTTATTTCCTCAAAAAATAAATGTTATTTTCATCTGAGTTTTCAAAATGCCTTCTAGCCAGCGTGGCAAAGAAAATAAGACATTTTCATAAACTTAGGTTATTCATATTTTAAATGTCATTTTAATTGTCTAGTAATTTTTGATCCATTATTGTGAACCTAAATTTCCACTCCTTTAAAGTATCGATTTCAGAACAAGGGCTCTTTATGTCATCTATGTTGTCATTTTAATTGTGTAAAAGAAATGAATGCGTATTTGCAGTGTTATTTAAAATTCAAGTTTCAATAGGTAAAATATCATATATAGATATAGCAGATGTTGTGAGATATCTCACTCAAAACCCCTAGATATTGCTCAGAAACCAGCGTAGAAAAAAACCCATGTAAAATCAATTCTGCTTGAAATTGTGGCTAAGTCCAGAAATATGCCGCAAGGGATTAGACAGGTCATCACCAATCATCCCAGTAGACACTAAAACGAAGGCTTCTCCAATGTTTAGGGTGGAGAAACCTTACCTTCCTCCTGCCGAACACCCCGGAGATTCCCAAATTTTGAGGCTAGTAACTTCCCGATGATGAAGGGAAATCAGCGATAGCCTGTGTAGGCTGATTTATTTTTAATACATACATATATATATATATATATATATATATATATATATATATATTTTTTTTTTTTTTTTTTTTTTTTTTTTATGAGAAAGGATCCACTGAAGTTTTGCTCTACAACTTCTTATTACAACACCGGCCTCCGTCACAATACCTTAAAGTATTTTCAAGATTATTTTAGTTTGGAAGCTTTTACTTTTATTTTTATATATCTATTAAGTTTATATATCAATGTTGATGAAATTTAATCTGAATGTAAGAGTGACACGTCTTTCAAGACCTGTTGAATTTTTGCTTTTTGAAATGGGGAGAAATAGCTCATTATGCTCATGACTAATTTGAATCGAGATTCGCACCAGAAAATATTTAATTTTGCAGATCGATTAACTAGAAATTATTACTCGCATCACATGCCGATCTTAGAGATTCAGATTTCAACATCATTTTCTCCAGGATTATCTAGATACACCCTGAACCTAGGGTGGAGTTATAAAGAGAATGCTTATTGTACAGTTAGCAAAAAATAATTTTTAAAAAATCCTCGATTGTAAAGAAAATTCAATCAAAATACGGAATTTGTACAAGCAATTGGGACGCTAGTACTAGTTCCGTAAACGGAAGTTTTTTACGTAAATTCCTGAAACATGTCCGTTTTCTTTTTTTGGCATATTTCCGTATTTAAAAATTTCCGTTTAAATCTTTCGCGGGCGGTGTCCTTAAAAAAAGACACCTAATTTTTATTTTACTGGCACCCAGAATATTTAATTAAAATTTTCCTTTTATAATGTACTTGAAAATAAGCAAGTTCATATTATCTAATAAGTTCGTTTATAAATTCTGGTGTCAGTCCATCATGTCATTAAATTATAAACAGAATTACTCTGCGCCGGAAAGGGTTAAAAGACAAAATTTAATTTTCCAAGGACAAACTCTCATTACAATGAACTCCTCTTTACTTTTCAAGGGCAAGTTTACATGAAGGTCAGAATTTCTCTGTTTAATTGAAACAAGATTAAGAAAACAACAATTACCCGCTACGGGATTCGAACTAGGAAATTTTCCTCTTCCAGCTCATTGCCTTGACCACTCAGCCACGGTTACACAAATATAGTTACTTTTTCTGATGCTTTTATGAAGCACGGACAAGCTGTTAAACAAGGAACGTATTTTCGTCGTGATAGTTTTTTTTTCCACTTGAGTACAATTCTGAACGTTTTACACATTTTATTTCCATAACTTTGAATATTTGGCTTATAAATTTCATGCATTTTAATAGATAAAGTTTATTCTTTAAAATATTAAATGCATGAAAGAATGAATTAAGAGTAATGATTGCTTCTTTTTTGCAAGATATTTAAAATGTTATTGTATTATTATTATTGTTAGTTTTTTTTTTTCTTCTTTTGCAAGAATACCAACTTTTTTTTTTTTTTTTTTTTTCAAGCATGTACTTTTTCAAATTTTCCAAATTATTGGTTTTTCCAAATTATTACGTGATGACTACTGTAAACTCAAATAAAGGTAATTACTACATGCTATTAAAATAAATTTCTTTTATTACTCATTATATCTTAGATAAACGTCAATTTTAGAATAATTTTGTTTATATTTCACATTTCAGATATGTTAAAAGTTTTATTTCCGATTCTGTTAAAGTGAATATCTTAAAATTAAAAATAGATTTTTTCATTTTAAATCATCCAACAGAGACTTTTAAAAATAATAATATTGGGTCGATCGGAAAGTCGTGTCGTGTTGCGAAAATCACTTCGTACCTGAAAATTCTATCATTTAATTATTAGACACTGATCCCGATATCTAATGTCTAATAATTACCGGTCAGAATTTTCCGGTACGAATTGATTATAATAGCTTACTCAAAATATACTATTATATTACTATTTAGATTGTTTTATGTGCAAACGAGTTCATCATTTAGAATCCGGCTGCACGCGACAGAAATAGATTTTTAAAAAAATTCATACTTGTAAATTATTTCTAAGGCCATATAAAATAAGCAAATTAAAATACGTTTTCAAACAAATTGTATTTAAAATATCACTTTCTTTTCTTATTCGACGGTGCAAAGATTGAAAATGTGCTATATCTATAGCAGAAAAAAAATACAGTAAAAGAAAAGTTACTTATTCAAGTGTTGCCACCATCAATATGGCGCCAACTTTATTCAAGGATATGCTTTTGATTTATATTATACGTGTCTTCTACGTTTATTTATTGAAGTGTTGTATTTATTTATTTCATTTATGAGATAAAATTTCTGGCTCAAAAATGTTCATTCGACTTTTTTTTTTTAAACATAGAAAATGACAACCTTTAACATCTTAACCCTTAAATGCCTGATTTTTCAAAAATCATTGTAATAATGTTTTTCGGCTTTCATTTTTTAAATAAATCATGGGAAAAATACTTAAAAAATCATATTTTATTTTAAGTATGGTTTACGGCTAAAAAACTGTTTGTTACTAATCGGCAATACTGGTCTTTAATTGAAAAAATGATTTTCCTTGATAAAATTCTATAATATTAAACACATGAGAATTTTAGGAACTATAATAAGAAATAAATTTTACTTGCTTACTGCAGAACAAAATAGCGTATTTCGCAAGCTTCCAAACAAAACAAAAAGAACAAGTAGCAACAATTGAAAAAATAAATCTATCTTTATTCTTAAACAGCACAAGTGTTGTCATCTATATGTTGGAAATCGATTTAATAATATTTTCATAATGTATTTTATTGGCAACATTTGGCATTATAGCTGCAATATTATTCTAATAGTATTTTAGAGCCTAAATTGGGTATGTTGCCGGAAAGCAACACCCGGCATTTTAGGGTTAATTTTCGCTCCCCTGATATTCACCAGCTGTGTCTTTTATTCAGATTGTTTGATTCCCACCAGTTTTATAAAATAGTGTAATTGGCTTTATTATGGTATCATTTTACCTGTCATTAAATAAGGTAAATATTTCTTTTTAAAAAAATTGGTGCCTATAAGCAATTTGAATTTTTAAACCGTAATTTAATGCGAGCGTTAAGGGATTAAAATCTTCTTTTTTTCACTATGGATATTCAGTAACGATGAAGTCGTTGATTGGCATCTAAAAAAGGAACAACGATTTCGTCTAAATATAAATTATGCTCATTACATAAAATAACATAAAATTCGCAAAATAATTTTAAAAAATTTCTTAGCATACTAACTGTTTTCTTAAATATTTATGAACCTCGTACGCTTTGGAGAATAATAAATTTAACAAAATTGTTTGTAATAGCTTGTAATTCTGATAATACTTATTTATATACCTCTCTAGTATCAACCATAAGTTTTAGGAACTTAGACATCCGTTTTCTCATACTAATAGATTATTTGAATTAATGTTCAGCACTATACATTTTATATTGATTCAATAAAATTAGTTTTCAACTCTGTCTTTTTTCGAAATATTTCATAAACGAGATAGCGTTCATCATTGAATCTGAAAAAAGAGAACAAGAATCGCATATGAAAACTAATGATTGTATAAACATTGCACAAACAATTTGAAATTGTGCAGCATTAATGTAAAATTTGCTCCTAGCGTAGAAAATCTTTCTTGCTAGTACTATAAGCACACCATATACATTCTATATTTTCAAATGCAAAGCACTTTCGATCAAATATTGAAATGAATGAATGACACCGTAATTTTACGTACAAATTTATTTGCAAATAAGAAAAAGCTCTTA
This sequence comes from Maratus speciosus, assembly GCA_963932465.1. Classification (NCBI taxonomy): domain Eukaryota; kingdom Metazoa; phylum Arthropoda; class Arachnida; order Araneae; family Salticidae; genus Maratus; species Maratus speciosus. The sequence goes on along the minus strand of OZ010799.1, from coordinate 216,238,933 downwards.
TTCACATGCATAATAAACGTAAAAAAAGTTACAGACCGGGGGCCGGCAGAACAGACAATCACCTCATCGAGTCCACGGATGAAATTCTAGGATTAATTAAATCGTGATTCGCATATTAAAACTCAATCGGTCTGCCAAGTCCTATCTTCGACTGAAAAACCGATTTTAGCGGCTGACTCGTAGGTTTACCATTGTGTTTTCCTGCACCAAAAGATATGAAAACATGGAGGACTGGGAGCAGGAAAACACATTGGTAAACCTACGAGTCAGCCGCTAAAATCGGGTTTTCAGGTGTTTTCCACCAAGATATGACTTGGCAGACCGATTCCGTTTTAATATGCGAATCAAGATTTAACTGATCAAAAAATTTCATCCGTGAACTCGATGAGGTGATTGTCTGTGCTGCAGGCTCTAGTATACCGAAATAGTCCAAGAGCCAGGTACATATTTCGTCAGTTACTTCCTCTCGGCCGATAATTTGTAAAGTGCTTCAGAGAGTTGTATCATGAAGCTCCGTGAACGTCAGCTGCGGTTCAGTGGGTGGGTTGAGCAGCGGTAGCCTTCCAAACATGTAAAAAAAAATAAAAAAATTTATTCATTTCCTCCCGGTTGAAAATTTGTCAAATTATAGCTAACCCAATATCTTGAAGGGAAAAAAAAGTCAGCTGATTATAAAGTGGTGGTTAATACGTTAGCTGGTCACACAAACATGAAAAAAATATACAGGGTGCAAAGGAAAGTCCCTTTAACCTGAAAATACTTGCAAACGGCGAGAGCTACAGCTATGGAAGTGAGGGAACGGTATAGTAAAGTGACTACGCCCAATTTAATGCAAACGACGGCAGCGCCCCCTAGTGGCGAAATTTGGAAGATAGCTATTGAAAATCGTAAACGAAAAGAAATAGAGCAAAATTTTCAATTAGAAAGTTTTAGAGCATCAATTAATTAGTTCGAAACGACATTTGCTTTACATGGATAAGATAAATCGTCGCCTGTATACTCAAAAATGTCCGAAATCGATGAGCGACGATTCTATTTTGCATATTCACATTCCGTAAATGTAGCAGTGCACAATTTCAGATTGTGAGGTTGTACTGTGCTGTAATGTCTGTAAAAATTTAATTTCCAATGCATTTAAAATTTTAGATGAACCCTTTTAGGGACAGAAAAATTCTGTTCGTAAACTGATGAAGTAATTGACTGACACCAGAACATTCAAACGAATTTCTTAGTAAATAAAACCCCGCTAATTTTCACTTCATTACAAAAGCAAAATTTTATTAAAATATTCTTGCTGGCATTTGTCAGTTTTGGAATTAAAATTAAGTGGCTAGACCGTCTAGTCACAGCCCTTGAAAGAGTTAAATCTGTGTCGTCGTACTGAAGAGGCTAGCAATAGACGTTCCATGCTGAGAAATGTGGCATATAGAATTACTCTCACGAATATAAACGTGTATCGTGAGCAATGGCGAACTTTTCGAACATACTGAATATTAACTTTTTATCACTGTGAGACAGTTTGTCTTTTTTGTTTTTTGTGTGATGTTATCAAAATTTATAAGCACGTATTTATACCATAAATTTTGCGTATTTCTTCATACTTCTGGCTATTCCATTCAAACGTTTACACAAAATAGAGTGCATCAATTTCGGACATTTTTCGGTATACAGGCGAATATTTATCTTATCCATGTAAACCAAATGTCGTTTCATACTAATTAATTGATGCTCTAAAACTTTCTAATTGGAAATTTTGCTCTATTTCTTTTCGTTTACGAATTTCAATAGCTATCTTCCAAATTTCGCCACTAGAGGGCACTGCCGTCGTTTTCATTAAATCGGGCGTAGTCACTTTACTATACCGTTACCTCACTTCCATAGCTGTAGCCTCACTTCCATTCGCAAGTATTTTCAGGTTAAAGGGACTTTCTTTTGCACCCTGTATATTTTTCTCATGTTCATGCGATAAGCTGACGTATTAACCACCACTTTATAATCAGCCGACTTTTTTTTTTCTTCAAGATATTAGGTTAGCTATAATTTGACAAATTTTCAACCGGGGGGAAATGACTAATTTTTTTTTTTTTTTTTTTTTTTTTTTTTTACATGTTTGGAAGGCTACCGCTGCTCAACCCACCCACGAAACCGCAGCTGACGTTCACGGAGCTTCATGATACAACTCTCTGAAGCATTCTACAAATTATCGGCCGATAGGAAATTGGTCATCAAAATCTGTTGCTGGCTCGCGGACTAAAATTCTCGTGCCATTGTCGCATTTCGGAATAAAAATTAAGTGGTTTCATAAACATACCACCGCCCTTGAAAGGGTTAAAGATGATTAATTGAAATGATATGTAATCTGGGGATAATTATTTATCTCTTCCTCTAGTATAAAGAATTAGTTTAAGAAGCTTAGCCATCCTTTAACTCGAATTATTTAATTTAATGTTTAGCCATACATTTTGTATTGATTTAACTGAATTATATTTTTAACTTTTTCTTATAACAGATTATTTCATGAACTAACAACATTGATTGGAATGTCTTGTAATCGCAGAGATAATTATTTATCTCGCCCTCTAGTATCAGCATTTAGTTTAATGAACTTAGGAAAAGACAGAACAAGGATCTCATTTGAAAGCTAATGATACTTATTACATAAAGGATAATAAAATGTGCAGCATTGAATTAAAATTTTCTCTTAGCATATAAATTCTTTCTGCCATCTCGGAACAACATATACATTCTGTAATAATATATTTAAGGAAAATTGATTTGAATGTCTTGTAATCCCAGAGATAATTATTTATCTTGTTCTCTACACAGTTAAAAATTTGCAGCATCCTGTCCAGTCATTCGACCGTTTTCATCAAAAACGGTTAGACAACCGTAATTTAACACTATTCTGACCATATTATTGGCTATTTTATGGTCAAAATATAGTTAAATTACGGTTATAAAACCGTTTAAAAAAAAAAAAAACAAAAAAAACGGTCGAACACTGATAAAAATTTCACTGTTGGATTACGGGAAAAGCTTGGCAGCACAGATTCCAGCATTTTCCCGTAATTTTACAGTATGCACCGTTATCTATTTAGACTATATTAGGCCGTAAATGACAGTAAATTTTTTGAACTTATCTGACCGTAAATCACAGTAACTTTGAAGACCGTATCTGACCATAAACCACAGTAACTTTCAAGAACGTATCTGACCGTAAATCACAGTAATAGGAGTGTATTTGACCGTTTATGACTTTTTTTCTTTTTTTTTTTTTTTTTAGTATCAATTATTATTTTGTTTCAATTTCCATTAAAGAGATATAAATTCTCTGTGTTTTCTATCTTTTAGGGAATTGAAACTGCATTTTACGTAAGTGCTAGCAACAGCGATAGATAATATTCTAATTTTAGCGGATTATCAGCCTTCTCATTCTAAAACATTATAAGTGACAGCTTTTTATTTATTTACATGTCATTTATATAATCGCATACGTTTCCGTTTTAATTTAAAAACTATCAAAAGAACGTTATTGTAATGTGTAATAAACGAGGAATAATAATATAATTATTACTGGATTATTATTATATTACATTATTGTACATTATCAGTAATCTGTCTTTTACAAAATTCAATCTCAGAGAAATAGACCCTTCACAACACTTAAAACATAGATTTCTACTTTTAAATAAATTCATTCAAAATAATTTTCCAGATTTCAGTTTGCGCTTTTCCTTTCTTCACCCTACAAAGTTAATATCGCTAAAATCTGATGTTTAAAAAAACTTAATAAATAATAATACTCCAAACACTCCTCCCCCCCCCCCCTCACACACATACTTATTACATAGAATTAAAATTTTTAATTTTTCTTAAAAAAGGATACTTTATTAATTGTATAAACAGAAATTTATTGAACGAGAATCTAATGAAAATGTAAACAATCTATTAAAATCCTTTAGCTATTTTTATAGTTTTTACTTAATACCTTTTCAGCAATTGGTGTGAAATAGAAGAAAAAATCCTTTACAATATTAGATTAAATTACATAATAAGTGGAACATTATAAAATATTTTTATAACTATAGCCTACCTCTTTTATTAATTTGAATTTTTGTTTCACTGTAATATAAAATTTCTGATAATCGTAGCAATTTTTCTATTTTCTATTTATCCATTTTATTATTATTATTATTGTTATTATTTTAGGATGAGGAAAGGAAAGGTGGTGAGTGTAATTTGGAAGACAATTTTAAATAAATTTATTAAAAGGTTTTACAATTGTGAAATGTGCATTTTTCTGAGATTGAATAGATTACTGATAATGTAATTTAATAATAATGTAATAATAATATAAAAACATAATAAAAATATAACAACGTTATATTAATATAAAGGCATAATAATTTAGTAATATAATGATAGTTTAAAAACACAATAATAATGTATTAACAATATATAATAATGTATTATTATATTATTATTCCTATTTGATTACACATTAGTAAAACGATTTTCTTTAAATTATAACGGAAACTTATGCGAATATTTAAATGATATGTACACAAACATCTGCCACTTAACTTATTTTAAAATGGAAAGGCTGACAATCATCTAGAATTAGAGTATATCCATCACTGTTACAGCTAGCATCCGCTAGCACCTACGTACGGACAATCAAACTTATAGGCAAGATGGCTGCCATCAACACTGCTATTGAATTTCTCGGTAAAAAACGTGGTCATTGCTCAGAATCTAGAATGCGCGCGCCGCTGTGCCGGTGTAATCCACCGTTAGATCACGGTTAGCGATCGCGACTAACGGTAGTTTACTAGACTAGCTTACTAGACGGTAGTTTACTAGACAGTGATCGGCTGTAAAAGTCTGCGTTACGTTATGCCCTCGACCGTCTATGACTGTTAGAGTGATGTTAATACTGAAAAAAAATTATCAGTTACGGTCAATAGCAGCTTATTATTGTCAGTAACTGATATTTAGCGGGCAAGCGCAATATTTACTACAATACAGTAATTTACAGTAAAATTATGCAGTAAAGTACTGTAAAGCAACAGCTATTTTTAACAGTGAATGACTGGACAGAATGCTACGAGTTTTTAACAGTGTAGTATCAGCATTTAGTTTCAGGAACTTAGGAAAAGAGAGAACAAGAATCTAATTTGAAAGCTAATGATTCTCATTACTTAAAGGATAAGAAAATGTGCAGCATTAAATTAAAATTTTCTCTTAGCATATAAATTCTTTCTGCCATCTTGAAACAACATACACATTCTGTAATGATATATGATGCCCTTTCCGGCACAGAAAAATTCTGTTCCTAAAATGATGAAATGATTGACTGACACCGGAATTTACAAACGACTTTTTTAAAAATTAAAAACTTCATACTTTAAACTTTCATTGTAAAGGAAAAATTTTTATTAAAATATTCTTGGTGCAGCTTGTAAGTTTGGAATTAAAATTCGGTAGTCGCGCCGGAAAGGGTTAAAGAAAATTGAATGGTAATCTTGTAATCCTGGTGAAAATTATTTATCTTGCCCTCTAGCATGGGCATTTAGTTTGAAAAACTTACGTATCCGTTTTTTTATACTAATGGATTATTTAATGGTTGACCCTACATTTTATAGTGATTTAGTAAAATTATTTTTTCAACTATTTCTCTTTTTAGGATATTCCGTAAACGATACGGAATTGACTGACATCTGAAAACAGATAACAAGAATCTCCTATGAAAGCTAATGATGCTCATTACATAAAAGATCAGAAAATGTGTAGCATTAATGAAGAATTTTCTCGTAACATACAAATTATTTCTACGATTTCGGTACACCGTATGCATTCTGTAATAAATATATTTAAAGAAAATTGATTGGAACATCTTGTAATACTGGTTATAATTATTTATCTCGTACTCTAGTATCAACAATTATTTTCAGAAACTTAGGCATCAGTTTTCTCTGAATAATGGATTATTTAATGTAATGTTTAGCTTTACATTTTATATTGATTCAATAAAATTAGTTTTTCAACTATTTCTTTTTTTTTTCGGCATATTTCATAAACGAGGGGGCGTTTATTGACATCTGAAAAAAAAAAAAAAAAAAGAATCTCATCTGAAAACTAATAGTCATAATTGAAGAAATGATCAGAAAATGTGCAGCGTTAACCTTTTAAGCGTCGCGCCCAATAAGCGTACGCTACTTCTTTTTAATTCTGTTTGTTTGATTTTCGCCACTTTTTTCAAGTAGAAATAGCCACCTTAATGGCAGATAAAAAAAAAAAATGAGACACGGCCGATTACGGTATTTTAAAAAACTGGACAACAAGGTACAGTAGAATACAACCAGAACAAAAAGTTATTAAATTCACAAATTCAATTCCACAAATTCAATAAAAGGAGTTTGGTTAAAAATAAAAAGAGAATTTAAAAAACTAGGAATGAATACCCCTATCACCCCTGACCTACCAATCTTTAAATTAATCAGAACAGACATTGAGAAAATTTCATAGTTACAGACATCTGGAATATATAAAATGAATTTCAAAAACAATGATGATGATAGAAAAGATGTCTCATATATAGGAATGACAAAAAGGGAACTGGAAGACAGAATAAAAGAACATAAACGAGATATACGAACTAATAAATCCTCTACTGCAATGGCAAGACTAAATAATAAATCCACCATCCCAATAGATTTTTAAAATGTCGAAAAATTAGCAAAATGCAATAATTTAAAAGAAGCATTAATAAGAGAAGCCATTGAAATAATCTCATCGAAATCTGAGACCTGTAATGATGTACTGCACGCAACAATTTACAATATATGGCAACAGATTTTAAAAATAGGGATAAATGACAGGGAAAATTTAGAAAGGAATGACCAGCGAGAGAGAGACGAAAACATCAGTAACTGAAGATGCTTCGTTAAGAAGACGTGAAAATATTTTTAAACCATTTTAAATGTATGTTTTAGAGTATATATGTATTTTAAAATTTTTAACATCTACACTATTTTTTATGTATGTTAAACTGCGATATCTTAGCGTGTTTTAATGTCTGTAAATAAATTGGTAGAACAAATGAATATTATTAATGATATACAACATTATAAAAGAATACAATTATAGAGCTTGTAATCCTTGTGATAATTATTTATGTCGTCATCTTGTATCTACAATTAGTTTCAGGAACTTAGATATCCGTTTTCTTATACTAACGGATTATTTAATTTGTGTTTAGTCCTATTTATTACGTTGATTCATTTACATTATTTTTCATGAACTTTTTCTCTTTTCAGGATATATCTCAAACGAGACAGCGTTGATTGACATCTGAAAAAAAGAATAGAAGAATCTCATGTGAAAACTAATGGCGATCATTGCATAAATGGTCAGAAAATGTGCAGCGTTAATGTAAATTCTGCTTTTAGCATACAAATTCATTCTTCCACTTATGAGAACAACGTATACAATATACATTCTATAATAATATATTTAAAGAAAATTAATTGGAATTGCTTGTAATCCTGGTGATAATTATTTATCTCCTCTTCCAGTATCAGCAATTAGTCTGAGAAGCGTAGACATCCGTATGGGAAATTTCGCGTAGTTCAGAGGTTGAAGGGTGAATGAATAATTTTATGGCTCTCATACGTGTCCAGCCTGCTACTGCTCGCGAATAAGTAAAAAGCTATTTGCGGTGCTGTTTTACAATTTATGCAATCTGCATTTTGCTTGTGAGGATGTCAATGTATATAAGATGGTGATCTGCTATAAATCAATTTGATATTTCTTGGTATTTCGAGATGTCGTGCTTATGTAAAGTTAGTTTGTTTCAAAGTAAAGTCATGCTTATAATGAGTTATAGTTTGAACTTTTAATCCATACAGGTTGGGAATGAACGAATTCTAGATTGTGAACTAACTGAATTGTAGAGGGAGGGGGGGGGGGGTAAAACTAACCACCTCTGGTGATGAAATTGGTCACCTTAAATTTATACCATGCATTGTATTACATTACTTTTATTCTCAATTCAATTTACTTTCTTAATCTTTTGCCAAATCGGGAGTTTCCGAGAAAGATAATCAATGTGAAAAATTTACCGTTAAATTTATAAGTGAGAAAAGATAGAAAATATTTTTTTTGTGTGTGTGTCAGATGAGAACCATTGAACGTAAAAATGAATAAATAAATGAAAATAAATTGCATCATAATAAAGTTATCGCAAAATAACCTTCCTCGAAAAAAAAAATAAATAAAAATAAACGTCACGTAATCGGATTTCACGTAAAATATTTTGCAGTTTATCTAGATTTTTCCCCCCTAATAAACAGAAATTTAAATAATATTAACCTCTAGGTAAAGTCGGGGTGGGGGTGGGGGGGGAAGTAAACACCCCCTACTAACACTGCAACTAATTATAATAGAAGAAAGTTACTGTTACCAATTAATTGGAAATATAGTCTATTTTTATATGATGTATATAAAATTTGCTTAGTGCCCATCTACAAATTAAAACCTTACCAAACATTTTTTTTAATGGTAACACCCAATTTTGACACTATATTTTAAATCTTCGGTTTAATCTATGCCTAGAAACGAAATTTCCAGTCATTTGAGTGATAAGTTTTTGAATTAAAACATTCAAAATTGAGAGCCTCTAATGGTAAATTACATTTTCATATTTTTATTAATAACTCCTGAAATTATAACCCTAATGTGATAATTTTATGTGTGATTATAATACTAAAAAATCCAACATAAAGACATAGAATTTATAATTAAAAAAAATTTTTCAATATGGATTATAAATTATGAAATTAATATTCGAAAAAAATATGAATTGCAACCTACAATTTTTTTGATAGATTTACTTTTCCCAGATAGCATGAACATTAGCAGCGAGTTTTATTTTTTCTGATATTATCTTGCAGTGACAAATTTGAATTGAGAAATTTCGTAGCAAACCTCCCGCAAGGTATACCATCACACACTTGCATGAGTAGTTTGTTGTGAAACTGACGGCAAGACTGTCTTTAAACCTTTATCTATTGACGGTACTTATAAGTACCACTCACTTTAAACTTTCATCCCATAGTGAATATTACTAATATACTAATGGTACTTGGCAAAAACACTCTTTATCCGGATATATGGCAGCAGTAGTTCTAGGTTTCTTATTTTAGCGAGGAAGGAGGGTATCTTTGGAACAGTCGATGTGTTTTGTGCCGACATTTTGTACAGATTGTCACGTTCGTTAGTTTTTACAGGGTTATCCAAAAGATATTCGTTCTTTTTCAATTTGTTGACGGTCCCCTATGGGGTTTCAGGAAAAAATCTTCGCGGAAATATATGACCTATACTATACTGTTTACACACCTGCAGTTTCAGGTTAATTCCTGATGTATTTTTCTAGATATTTAACAAAACGTCTAAAATCGCAAGTGATCGGTCACCTTTGGCCATGTAGTGCATGAACTAAAGTATATATAAACACGTGGGTAAAATTGAGTTACATATAATAAATGAGGTAATGTTTTAACCCTTATCTGTCCTATGTTACTTCCCACGTGATTTCAGGACCAGCATCTCTTACACCAACAATTCCGCTTGTACCACTCTTTTTTAGGAAGCACTTTTAGTCATACTTTGACAACATGTGCATACTACAAAGTTTATTTTTAAAATGTAGTGGTGCGAATAGAATATAAAAATAGAATCAACTATAAAATGTTAGTGTGAAATTAATGTGAGTGGCGTCCCGATCTTGTCTACTCTTGAATTTTTACAATTATTTCTAATGGTCAGAAAAAAAAAAACTGGGTATACCAATGGATTCAAGAAGGTTAAAAAAAAAAAAATCTATTTTTCCAAAAAAAATTACTTATGTCTCCTCTTATAATACTTTTTTTTAAATTAATAAAATAATACATTTACATAGCAATATATTACATAAAATACCCATTTAAAGGGATACCACTGGTGACTATTTTTGTATTTAAGCCGCGCCACAATAAAAAATAAATAAATAAATGTTGAAGTAAATTTCTCTTGCAAATGTTAACAAAGTGTATGTGAAAGATTTTTGTTTTGAGAAAGTGCTGCTAAATAGTATTAAATAATAGATGCCAGTGGCAGCACTGCATTTATAACCATTAGTGTTTAAAAATTAATAGTCTAATGAATTGTCTCAGTAATAATTATCTTCATTATATTGTATTCTATTTGGGTAAATCAATAGCCCTTTAAATTTTATTAAATTTCTGCGAGCACTAAGAATTTTGAATATATTATAGAATCATCTTGCATGAGTTTTTCATTGAGAAAGGCTATTGTAACTTTTATTATTCTACTACAGAACTGGCTGATAAGGAATTCGGATATATCATTCATTTAGGCTGATAACCCAACTGTGTGTTAAGAACCCTATACTAACTTCTCTAAACTCAGTAAAACTTTAAAGAGATACATTGTCAGTAAAATTTGGTATGAATATGCTTTACTGTTGTCATTACTTCCACCTATGGGCATTTTTGTATAATAAAATAGGCTATAAAAAAATGTTATAAAAATTTTATATGAAGTAAATATGGTATGAAATATGTTAAATTAAATCATAAAACATCCACAGTAAAATATAATAAGATGCATAGAATATTCATATTTAAATTAAACAAGCCGGAAATTGTACATCAAACGTAGCAAATAAACGCGTGCGTTCGTACTATAACCAAGTTTTATGAATGTTCACATCTTGGTGCAATAGCTGTTGCACTCTTAAGCATTTATGCATGAATAAAAAATTTCTTAAGATTATCTATTATCCGATTGTAATTATGACATTTCACCATATACCATAATGTAATGAAATACTTTTGAGTGTCTTTGTAAATAAAGTATGAACACTACATACTTTATTTTCAATACCGAACATGGCATAGTAAACCATAATAACATATATCAATTACAGAGCACTCCAAATATATTTACACAAGTTAGAGTTCGGACACATAGGCAGACGGACAAAGAAGCCGGACTCATAAACCCTTTTCAACTATGTTGGAAAGTGTTATAAATGCATAATAGGTTGAAGTTTCATTTTCGGCATACTTTTTTACAGCCTTGTATTTTATCTACTACCTTTATATACACACCACTATTTAGCTAAAGTTTAATTAAGACTAAAACACGCTTAAAACTACTAAAAACACACTTCCAGAGATTATCATCCATAGACGGTCACATATTCAATTCTTTGCGTGGCTCTGTATATTATTTTATCTATGTTCTACAAACATATCTTAGTATACTGAATGTAGTTCAGTGTAAAAATGCAAAACAAAAACTTTTGTTTAATTTAATTGGGAAATGATCCGATTAAATAAAACAAAATTTGCAATAAAAAAATAACTGGTGCGAATAATCAAGGAGGATTAATTAGATGAACAAAATGCATCCCCAAGGAAATCTCGGGTTGTGCAGCGAGAGGGTTAAGCCATTTTCGTTCATACCCAGTAATCCTTACGAATTCTTTTGTGTAGCCCTATATGTCATCTACAGTATTTATACAAACAACGTAATATGCAAAAATTTATTTAAACTTAAAAACTCATATCACAACTAAAAATGCACTTCCGGCAATCATCGCTAATATACAGTATTTCGGATACATTGTAGTATCCGAAATCTTTTGTGTGTGCCTGTAAATACACTTCACTTTCTGTTATACAGGAAGTAACTTGTAGTAAACCTCCGTAACTTATATCAGTTTCATTATATGCGAAATAGTTTAACATAATTAAAATACGCCCCAAACAACGCTTCCCCCAGTACCATTATGTAACGGAATAGTTTTGTATGGCCCTTTAAATGAATAATAAATATTCTTTGCACCGCATATTCTACAGAATGTATATTTTAGTGCACTTTATAAATGCATAACAATGTCATTATGTTCGAAAGGGTATATCATGATTTAAATGCACTTGAAACTATTTTTCCCATTCGCCTTAGCTTTCCTACCCTGAATGGTTCTAATCGACCCATTTCTATAATTCGTTTCATTCGATTCGAACCAGAAATTTTTTCGTAAAGTAAGATAAATAAAAGGCAACGAAAACCAATATAAATAAGTACATTAAATAGTTTTTAAAGGAACTTCTAGTGTGAAATGTTTTTATTACTTAAATGCCGGGTGTTGCCTTTCGGCAACATACTCAATTTAGGCTTATAAATACTATTAGAATAATATTGAAGCTATAATGCCTAATGTTGCCAATAAAATACATTCTGGAAATATTATTAAATCGATTTTCAACATTTAGATGGCAACACTTGTTCTGTTTAAGAATAAAGATAGATTTATTTTTTCAAATGTTGATACATGTTATTTTTGTTTTGTTTGGAAGCTTGCGAAATACCCTATTTTGTTCTGCAGGGAGCAAGCAAAATTTATTTCTTATCATATTTCTCAAAATTCTTGTGTGTTTAATATTATAGAATTTTATCAAGGAAAATTATTTTTTCAATTAAAGACCAGTATTGCCGATTAGTAACAAACTGTTTTTTTAGCCGTAAACCATACTTTAAACAAAATATGATTTTTTTAAGTATTTTCCCCATTATTTATTTAAAAAAAGAAAGCCGGAAAACATTTTTAAAATGATTTTTGAAAACTCAGGCATTTAAGGGTTAAGGTTGAGTAAAATTTCAACAGGGTGAGAACGTTATTGTAACGAAACGATTTCGACAAAATTATATAATTATATATTCTTAATTGCAAACCATTCGATTGGGTAGTTTTTGCGCTGTTATATGCGACAGACGAACGGACCAGACGACGACTATAGGTGCTACGTATTTATATAATTACGAACGCACTTAAAAAAGTACTACTCATGTAAATCACTCGATAAAGTCAAACAGAATCTTTCTGTCAGCACAGGCTCTGACTGAATGTTTTTATTAACCCGGGATTGCATGTGCATGGTTTGACATATCCAGTGTGGGCACGGTTATTACATCTTTTACCACTAATTTTCGCAAAGTAATCTTCAAATTATTTTAGCGCAGAGCTTGTGAGTAATCAGTGTTACCAGATAGTCAAAAGACAATTTCCCCAAAATTTCTGAAATTTTCCCCAAATCAGTGTTTTTTTCCGCAAAAGTCCCCAACTCAGTTTTTACTCAAAAAGCAAATTTTTAAATTTTCAATTTACCACTGTAAAAAACATTTAAGTAATTTAAGCTCAAAAATTTTCCCCAAATCGGGCCTTTTCTTGGAAAAATTCCCCATTTACAAAACACAAACTTTTAAACTGGGCTGAATGCATATTCTGTAGCTATATTAAGAGAATGAGAGAGATATTTTGCAGTGGCAAGTTATTTTACATTGTTTTTAAAAGTATTATCTAACAATGTTGGACTATTGTTACATTAGCTCCATAGCTTTAGACAATCTCTTATCAGTTGGGATTTGGATGAATCCGAGATGGCATGCTGTGTTAATTTTTTTGTCATCCCTATACTGAAGTACATAATTATAATGCAAAGTATTTTTGCTGTATCAATCGATGTGCTTTTGTATATCATAAGAGAAAAATATCTGCTTTCCACATATTTGAATTAAATTTTTCTTTAAAGTCCTGCAGATTTAGTAACGTGCAGGTTTAAGCTGCTTAAGACTTTAGAGTCTCATGCATCTGTAATATGTGTAAACTGTAATATAGTGAAAAACAAACACGGCCACATCCAAGCGAATAATGATTGATGTTCCCGATTTCTGGATTGTATTTTCGTTTTTCAAATCAAAATTGAGTTCGAGACAGATCCAGCTTTGCTACAGGACTAAAAGAAATCTTTACGAAAAATAGTAAATTAAAAATCCCCAAATTTTTCCCCAAAATTTTTGTAGTCCCCAAAAATTTCCCCACGAACTACTTGTCCCCAAAAAATTCCCCTAGAGGTTCAAAATTCCCCAAAATGGGGACAAAATCCCCAATCCGGCAACACTGTGAGCAATGTCAAGGATTAAATGTAAAGAAGATTTTTGTTTGAATTAATTGGTGGCAAAGTATAAATCGTATATACCCAGGATATGCGCGAGCATTCCCGGGTTAAATGGTTTATAAGTAGGGGAGCTAGGGGATGAATGGGACAAGGGATGGGTGGGACATTCTCAATATTTCAGGCAATCAACATTTATTTTAAGTTGCTTCATATCCCCATATAAGGCTCTACCACAGTGTGCTTCAGAACTAAAAGTAGGACCACATTGCTGTTTTCGTTTTGTTTCAAAGTTGCATTTTCTGAAATCTCTGCTTAAAAATAAGTTTTTTTTTTTTTTTTTTTTTTTTTTTTTTTTTTTTTTTTTACATTTGTGGATGTGAAATATCTTATACAATAGGAAAAATTAAGCTATGCTGTAGTTATTTGTTTTAAGGTTCAGTATCGATAATTAAAATGAATGAATAGTAACCATTTTGACAAAATAATTTTTGAGGCAAAATGGCTGAGAAGGGAATATATGCATCATGGGGATGATTGGGACATTTCAAATGGGGATGAATGGGACATTCTCATTCATCCCTAGAGTTGTTGAAAATTTTATTTATTAACTAAATAGCATTATATAGGTTGATAAATTAATAGTTTACGTTAATTAATAATATTAAATGGTATTATATGAGTTGTTATCGTTTAAAATTAATAGATTATCAAAAAATTGGTACTAAAACTTAATCAAAATTGATACAATTGTTAAAAATAGTATATGTTTATTGATAAAATGAGGGAAATTATATTGAATTTTGAAATGTTGCACAAATAAATCCCCACCCCTAACATATTGGGTCGATCGGAAAGCCGTATCGTGTTGGGAAAATCAATTCGTACTGGAAAATTCTATCATTTAATTATTGGACATTGATTCCGATATCTAATGTCTAATAATTACAGGGCAGAATTTTCCGGTACGTATTGATTTTCCCAACACAACACGACTTTCCAATCGACCCAATAATTTCCGTTCTGCATGTTTCTAAGATACATGTAATTATTATTAATTAATAAGTTATGTTTGAAAATTTCTAGCTATGCCATATTTAAAAGACATTTTGTACGTTCATTTCAAATCTAAAATGCCTCATAAGTGGGAAAAAAGAACAGATTGATAGCCGAAATCTGCATTAAAAGTTAAAACTGCAATAAAAGAAGTTATTAAAAAAAAAACATATCGATTCGTGCTTTAAAATCATATACTACAAATATAATTGCATATAAGGTTATAATTATAAATTTTAAGTTGGTAAAATTGAATACAGGGACGAAAATCTTTGTATCCCATCCATCCCTATTAGTGTCCCATTCATCCCTGCTGTGGGGATGATTGGGACAGGGAGGAACGTTTTTTTGATTTCATAATAATTTTCTGAATAAATCATAATCTACAATAAATATTGCTCATATATGTTGTCAAATACCTAATGTATGAAATGTGATGTATAATACTGATAACAACTTGAATAAAAATATTGAAAAAAATATTTTTGTGAAAATGTCCCATTCATCCCCCATTTCCCCTATATTTTCATTTATAAATTTGAACATCGTACAGTCAAAAAAAAAAAAAAAAAAAACACCTTTTACTAACTTTGCAACAAATATCGTAGAAGAAAATTTACAGGTACCAAACGATAGAAAATAAATTCTACTTTTAAATGATGTATATAAAATTTGCTTAGGGGGCTTGGCTTGCTTAGGCTACATATCAAAACGAGCCCAAACTTTGCTTTTTTCAATAACAATACCCAAGTTTGATACCATAAGTAAATTCTACACCCTTCAATTAGCCTAAAATCCAAATTTTCGTGAAACTCGTAGAATTAGTTTCTGAGGTATTAATTATTTTAAAATGATCCTATTTTAGGGGCTGTATCCAAATTGAAATTCGGTACTCGATTGCTGTAATGCTTCAGAATGACTATGTCACTTCTATGACTGTATTATTTCTTGCGAATGTGACCATTTCTGTCGCTTAATATGTTTCTACTATTGCCAGCCCAAATATTTCAATAAAATGAGTAACATGTATTTTTTCAAATTATGCTTTTCTGTACATCATAGACAGGCCCTTAAACCATCATTTTGAAGTTTTTTAATCATAATTCGAAAACAACTTGAAAGAAAAATTTGAAATTGAGAATTCGTATAAAGCAGGACATGCTAAATATAAATCTATCAAAAAAATTGTAGGTTGCAATTCATTTTTTTTCCGAATACTAATTTCATAATTCATAACTCTTATTATAAATTTTTTTAAATTACAAATTCATGTAATTTTATTAACAAATTAGTATATTTATGCTTGGGTTTTTAGTATTATAACTACACACCAAAATTACCATATTAGGATTATAATTTCAGGAGATATTAATAAAAATATGAAAATATAATTTAACGTTAGAAGCTCTAAATTTTGAATATTTGTGATTTCAAAACTTATCATCCAAATGAAGAGAAATTTCGCTTCTAGCATTGTTTGAACTGAAGATTTAAAATTTATTGTCAAAATTGGATGTTGCTATTGAAAAAAACGAAGTTTGATCTGGTTTTGATTTGTAGATGACCCCTTAAGCAAATTTTATATACATCATTTAAAAGTAGACTTTAATTCCAATCGTTTGGTAACAGTAACTTTCTTCTATTTTAATTAGTTTTAGAGTTAGTAGGTGATGTTTAGTTTCTTTTTCCACAACTGTACATATTTATTAGCCCCCGGTACGGTATGCTATTTCTTTCTCCCAGCTTATTTTGTGTCGCCTCTAAAAAATAACGTTACCTTACAGAAGCCAGCCGTAAAACAAAGTAGTACCATTAAATATTCTATAGCAATTTTTTTAACTTCTAAGCATTGCATATATTCAATGTTTATACCATTGTATCGGAAAAAAAAGTACTTTTAAATGCAATTTGTTTGAAAACTGCATCTCCATTTATTTTTGAAATATTAATATTTTTGTAGTTTTGGAGCCATTTGCTTAATATTGTCAACGGAAGTACTCCATGTCTGTAGAAAGTAAAGGAAAAATATTAATTATATCTTTTTGTTGCCATTTTTTCATAAAGACCGAAATAAAATGTAATTAAAATACGTGCTATTTTGAAAAAATACAAACGAATGATTTCTGTTAAAACAGGGAGCTATTATAAACTATATTTAATTTTAAGTATCTACTTTCTTTAATGACGGCATCTTTTAGCTGCTTTTGTGTATTATTTCACAATAGTGACGTCCTATGCCTACTTTACTGTAGATGTTTAAGAATGGATCGTAAATGTGATTCTTAAGCGGATGCGAATGACGTCATTTTATATAACTTAAAGCGTGTGCTGTAAGTCTCAAAATTGAAATACGTTTTGTACTATTTATATATACATTTTTTTTTTCATCGGGGGAGACACTCAATTCTGAAAAATCAGAATTCCTGTTTTCTTGTTATATATACATACTTGCCAACCTCCCGCTTTTTTTAAATCAACAAAACATACTTTAAACCAGAAAATTTATTTAATTAATGAAATCATGTACGTTTCAATTAACTATCGCATAGCAGGAAGAAGCATTTAATTTAATAAATTTTCTAGTTGAAAGTAAGTTTTCTCGTTTAAAAAAGAGTGAGGTTGGCAAGTATGTATATAATGTAACTTCTTCAAGTGTTTTTAATTTAACACTAGAACTGCCGCAAGATTATGAAATAAGTTTAAAAGATACAAAGAAGAATAAAAAAAGCTAAATAATGAAGTTAAACTGTTTTAAATCAAAATTCTGGCGTGGAATATTTTTTATAAAACTTGACTCATATTTCAGGTAGCTCTAGTGTTAATTTTATTATCCTACTGTCTCCTATCGTCTTAAAAAATATTTATTATATTTAATGTAACTTATTCAAGTGTTTTTAATTTGTTTAATCTAATTACCTACTATCTCCTATCATCATAGAAACACTTTTTTACATGTCAAAGAATGAGAAAAAATATAATTATAGAATGAGCTTTTAAACTTTATTTAATTTCTTCCAAAAAATTCTTTTAGTAATGATGCAAAATTTGATTTTCTTAACATTAGAACCGCCGAAGGGGTCCTTTTGACCCATGCCAAATGAACCAATGTCGATTCGAATCAAATTTTTTTTTCATAAAATAAGTTAAAAGCTTACTGCGTGAAAATAAATACAGTTGAACCTCTTTTATCTGAAGCTCTTTTAACCGAAATCCCTTTTTAGGGCTTTTTTTTTTTTTTTTTTTTTTTTTTTTTTTTTACTATCACATTCTTTGTAAAAATTCATTTTGAAACTTTTTTTTTTTACTATCATATTTCTTGGTGCAATTGGTCCTTTCTGAACTAAGAGTACATATAAATTTTCGATCCCCTTTCTTAGAGTTCCTTTGAATTTAACTTGAGCTTCCGTAAGCTGCGGAGTGGAACAAAGAAAACGAATTCTGAAACTTTTGAATGTTTTATAAAAGGTTTGGCATGGCTGGAGCACCTGAAATTCTGCAATACTGATAAACTAATAACATTAAAAAAAAAGACTCCGTGATTGAGCTTCAAAGCAAAGGCAATCGAAAGTGCGACAAACAAAACATTTTTTCAAACCCTTATATATAAAAAATATACTTAAATTCAAAAATAAAATTTAGGTAATTTATTCTTGTTTCTATTTTGCTATTGCTTTATTATTATTAACCCTCCGTCTACCAGACGGGTCCAATGGACCCGATGGGTACATTCGAAATATTTATTCTAACCAGAAATTTCTTTAAAATAAACTAAATATGTAAACCAGACAATAATGAGTTAAGTAAATAAGTTCAATAGTTTTAAATAAGAATTCTGATGTGTAATATTTTTATAAAACTTGAGTAAAATTTTCGGTAGTTCTAGGGTTAAGCAGTTATTACCATAATAAGAAATATCGCATATATTTCTCCTTAATCTTCAAATGGAAGCTTTCTCGATTATCCGAAATCTTTGATTTTCCGAAAGATGGTCATTCCCAATAAATAAAAATTCTGGTATCAAATATTTTTATTAAATCTGAATAAAATTTCCTGCTGTTTTAGAGTAAAATTTCCTCCAACATTGTAGTTTCTTTTTTTTATGTAAGCTGAAAATATCTAAACAAAAAAGCGTTCGTTATACATTCCCATGAAGCTTAATATACTTCTTAAACACATCTTGAATTTGCTTCACGAATTACGGCAAATAACTACCCATATCTTTCGGAAAACGTGCGGTATATATCGTTGCAATAAGGTAGATAAGCTGACAGCTGTTCCCTGAACATGAAAGACTCTGATAAAGTAGTCTGGACAGAAGAATTTTTATTCTTTGCTAAAGGTAGTCAGTCTTCGCTAGACACTATTCGTGTTAGATTTTGGGGGTAATTACTCTATCAGACGTTTTCATTATTTTAATCTGGAAAATACGAAACAAAGTTCGATATATGGATTTCAGATTTTTTTAAAAATAAATAATAAGTATGCTTCGCAGCTTTTGGAAATAATTTTGATAAGATTAGATAAAGAAAAACCTTTCATGTTTTAAGTATGCTTTCCAATAAAGTATATAGAACTGCATTTTTTGATATAGGTAGTTGATATCTTCACTAGAGATCACTACACGTAACTTCACTAGACACCATTCGTGTTAGGTTTTAGTGGTGATTACTCTCTCAAACGTTTTCGTTATTTTATTCTAAAAAATACAAAAGAAAGTTGCATAGCCGTTATGGTTTTCAGATTCTTTTAGCGTCAAAGTAATGACACCCAGTTTTGAGAATTTCATTGATACGATATGATTAAAAATTATCCATTCACGTTTTAAGTAGGCTTTGCAATGAAGTATATAGTATTTTGTTCTTTGGTACATATAGTTAGTCTTCTCTTGACACCATTCGTGTTAAGTTGTATGGCTAATTACTCTGCCAGACTTTTTCATTATTTTAACACATTCACGACGGGAAACGAGAATTCTCGTTTTCATTCAAGAAACATCATTGACTAAGGGCGTGGCTTCTACCTTATAGAAAATGCATTTATATCATGTTGTCCATATTTTTTTAGATTGTAAGACATTTTATATTAAATTTGTACATTGAAAGATATTTACGATGCATAAACATGGAAAACCTATCTAGAACACCAATTTACAAAAGATTTTCAGAACAGGGAGGAGCTTCTACTGTTTTCAAATTGAGATTTCATAAAAATTGCTCGTCGCAATGTGTTAACCCATTAACCGCCAAGGTTGAAAATTTCAACTTTTTAGCTGAACGTCGTTTGCCACCACAAACTCTGAAAGATAATTTTCTCTCTATGTGATCTTAAAATTTTATGTCTTCCAGTAAGGCCGTTTTCTTAATTGAAAAATAATGGTGGGTATGTAAATAACTTAAATATGTGCATTTATTTTGACCGCTGCGTGAACACAACACCAGCGGGTAATCAGTTAATCTGGAAATTAAAAAACAAAGTAGCATAGCCGTTATAGTTTCAAGAGTTTTCTTTACATTATAAACATGACCTGCGGCTCTGAAAATTCTATTGATAAGATAAGGTGAAAAAGCATCCATTCAATTTTAACGTAGGTTTTTTAATGAAGTTGGTTAATCCAACTTCACTAGAAAATATTCGTGAATATTTGTCAGACGTTTTTATTACTCTATCAGGTATATTCCTTATTTTAATCTGAAAAAAATAAAATTAAGTTGCATATTCGTTATGGTTTTCAGCTTCTTTTTACATCATAAGCAAGACTCACAGATTTTGAAATTTTGATAAGTTGAAAAAGCATGGTATTCAAGTTTTAAGTAGGGTTTTATATAGATTTATATTTCTTGGTACAGGTAGTTAGTCTTCCCTGGACACCATTTGTCTTAGATTTTCGGCGTAATTACCCTATCAGACGTTTTGTATTATTTTAATCTGGAAAATACAAAACAAAGTTGTATAACTGTTACTGTTTTTAGATTTTTTTACATCATAAGTGGGTGAAACCAAAAATACATGTGCTTTTCATGTCCAAAACTTTAATTTTTTTTTTCATCTAATATACAACGACATTCCAATCTTTTATTGCCACCGTTTAGAAAAATGTATTCTTAACTGGTCTAAAATTTACTCTAGCCAATGTTATTATGTTTCTTGCACAATTTATGCTATTTAGCCATTCTTAGCTATGAAAATTAGCTGTCCAAATGACTAGAGAGAAACCTTTAAACAGCCTACAATTCTAAATATTATGAACAACAGAATATTTATCTGTTTTTATTTAATTAACAGATATAGTAGTTTAATAAATTTGTACTAATGAATTAAGATATGTGTTTTGTAACTGCATGAGTTTAATTTAACATTTGTCCATGAAAATGAAACATCTGTTACTTTATTTACATTTAGTAGAATAAATAATAAAATTTTCGTCCAACAAAGGGCGCTACAAAGGGCTGTATTGCTCAAAACACTTTCTAGAATAGAAGAAGTCAAGTGCCATTGTCACTTTGTCTGCCACATATTTAGAATATAGAGCAGTATTATCAAGTTCCAAGGTGAGTGTGTTTTCTCTTTGTAACTTCTGTTACGCCAATTTTAGATTTAAATATTGTTTTAAAAATTAAATTTCTATTTAAATCACAAAAAACTAAGTAAAATAGGTTAATATAAATAAAATAGTTATTTTTAAGAATATTATTATTTAAGAATTTTTTTTCCTTAAATGTAACCTCTGTTACGTTTTGGTAACACATATTACATACAAATAACAGAGACTACATTTTATACCTGAATACACATTTTTTTGTGGTAATAATATATATTTATTTATTCATAGTACTAAATATATTGTTTATTTACATGTATTTTGGCAGTAGTAAGTATTATTTATTTGTGGTACTTTCCAGATGTACAAATATCTCCTAAGAAAACAAATTTTCAAGTTCTTGAATCCACAGCTGAAGAAAGTTAAATTATAGAAATAACGCCAGATAAAATAATTAGCGGAACATATATACTAGTAGAATTTGTAACGGAAAAAAAAAGAGAGAAAAATGAAGCATTACTACATAGCCGTTACAGAAGATGATTTAGAAGAGGATGGTGAAGTGCAAGTTATTTTTTGAAAGCTTGTTATAATACATCATCTATTTATAAAGTAGATGACAATGATATTGCTTACATACAGGTCGAACAGATCCAAAAAATTTTGTCCATGCCAACTGTAGTACAGAAGGCGGACAGATTATTTTACAAGTTCCCCACCCTGTTGAAGTATTTGGAAAATAGTTGCAGTGTTAAAAAATTGTGACAATTTCTTTGGAAAATAAAATTATGTCAGATTTATTCAGTGTGTCTTTGTTAGTTGGTAAAAAGTCAGTTTGTTTACTTCTTGTAAATTTTTGTAATCTCTGTTACTTAAAGAATTTTTCTATTTCTTTTTAATAATTGTAAACTGGTAATAAACCAAATGTGTTTAAAGCAAAAAATATTTTATGTACGTTAAATGCAATTAAAAAAAATCTTTGCTTTAAAAATAAAATAAGTGGTAATTATGAACTTTATGTTTTTTTTTTCTAAACGAGATAAAATTACACATGTAATGATAATTAAATTTTATTATTTATTATTGATCTTTCTAAAAGTATTACTTTGAACTAAAGGACATATTTGCTAAAGTAATGTATAAAATTTATATTTTTTGCTGAAATATTTGTATCATAAATTAAGCAAATACTGTCCAGTAACAGAGGTTACATTTTTCACGCTAGATGTGATTTTAAAAAGGGACATTTAATTTTGATGGACATAAATCAAGCTAAATAACTGTGCTAAAAATAATTTCTTCAGTTACATAATATAACATTTCAACTTAGCCATAAATTTCTTCAAATGTATTTAACCTTAAAAATCCTTTGATAAAGATAATGACTTGTTGAGTGAATGAATTAAGACTCATAAACTACAGTAAACTGATTTATTATTATTATTGTTGTTATTGTTATGTAACTTATAATGTAAACATTTTATTCATTCTGAACATGTAGCTAATCCAGAGAAGAGGCATGTTAAATGCTCTCTTATTTACAATTTAAATAATGTGAATTAAATAGTTTAAAATGTTACCGCTTATTCATTTGATATAACAAATAGTCTACAATTCCTTTTGTACCCTTTCACAGTCCGTGAGTTTTCCTGTATTTTTATAAGATTGCTTGTAAATTCCAGGATATAGATATTTATTAATCACAGTTTGATGCTATAGTATCTTTAATATCGCTTCTTTATATGTATGGCTCAAAATAAAATTCTGTTGAAAATACTTTTATCTACAGCCATTTTAACATGATTCCTAGAAACGGAAAAATCCGGGGCAGCCTGTTAAAGGGTTAAAGGAGGTATAAAGAGTGGTGCATTAAAAAATTCGATACTAATACATATTGGATTAAAATAAAGCTTGGATTTACACTGGCACGGATAAGTATCCAGAAAAGGGTAAGTCCCAATTTATCACTTACTCACGCCTCTTAACGGGATTCAAAATCCCATCAACATATTTTAAGGTGTCTTGTACCTTTTAAACGCTTCGAAAATTAACGAAAAACTTCAAAGTTTGAATTAGTCTATCTTCAAAGCCTTTTTATGTATAAAAATGAAATTTTGGATATTGATTAAATAGAATGTGCTTTGTAATATGCTACCATTACAAATTTATTAACCCTTTACGGAATTTGTGTATTGTTGAAATCAAAATAGCTCTTTTTTTACCCCATAAGTCATTGCGCGCATTATATCTTGAGAAAGTATGTATGGATTGTCATGAAATTTGGTAAATATACTAAACATATATATGTGTTTAAAATGATCTACTCTTAGGCTAAAACTATTTCATTAACTATATAAAGAAAATATTTTCGTAAAAAAAAAAAAAAAAAAAAAAAAAAAAAAAAAAATGTATTTTTAATGAATAAAAATAGTCATAACTAAAAATATTACCATTGTAAATACTTAAAAGTAAATCATTTTAAACACACATATTTGTTTAGTATATTTACTAAATTTTATGACAATCCATACATACTGTCTCAAGATATCATGCGCGCAATGACTTATGGGGTAAAAAAAAGAGCTATTTTGATTTCAACAATACACAAATTCTGTAAAGGGTTAATAAATTTCTGTTGGTAGTATATTACAAAGCACAATCTGTTTAATCAATATCCAAAATTTCATGCTTATACATAAAAAAGTTTTGAAGATAGACTAATTCAAACTTTGAAGTTTTTCGTTAAATTCCGTCGCGTTTAAAAGGTACAAGACCCCTTAAGTGTAATTTTTTTTTCTGTGCGTATACTAATTTTGGGCAGCTTAAATATATATTTAAACAATATTATTGTTATTTAGTAAAATCTAGAACCTAAAAAAGATGAAAAAAAACTTGAAAAGCACAAAGAAAATTGGTTTTACCCAAGTATGACCTCCTGTTTTGGAAATTTTATTGATAACATAATATGAAAGAGTGTCCATTCATGCTTTAAGTATTATACTTTTCAAAGAAGTATTTAGAATTGTATTCTTTAGTACAGGTAGTTAGTCTTCGTTAGACGCCATTCGTGTTAGATTTTAAGGATAATTACTCTGTCAGACGTTTTCATTATTTTAATCTGGAAACTATAAAACAAAGTTGTAAGTAAAGTTAAAGTAAAAGTTAGTAAACAAAGTTGTCGTTATTGTTTTCAGATTCTTTTTACATCATAAGCAAGACTTCCAGCTTCGGGAAGTTTAATGATAAGATAATATGAAAAAACGTCCATTTAAGTTTTAAGCAGGCTTTTCAATGAAGTATAAAGAATCGTATTCTTTGGTACACGTTAGTTAGATAGAGTCATCGTGTTAGGTTTTAAGGGTAATTAATCTATCAGACTTTTTCATTATTTTAATCTGGAAAATACAAAACACAAGTCGCTCTGGGAATTTCATTGATAAGATAAAATGAGGAAATATCTATTGAAGTTTTAAGTATGCTTTAGTATGAAGTATACAGATGTGACAAAATAATACCGTTTTCAAACGTTTGCTACATACCTAATACAATTAAGTTATAGACTGAGTCTCTTTATTAACACTTCCATGATTTGACTCATTCTGGTGCGTAGTAACACTTGAGCCAAATACACTATTAACCCTCTCGCTGCGTAATTGTTTTATCAAAATAGCTTCGAAAATTGCGTATTTAATTCCTTCGCGATGAGCGTCTTTTAAGAATTTGTATTCTTTTGTCACCGGTTTTTCAAAACAAAAATTTTCGCCTGATTTAATCGGGAAAATACTGAATTATAAAAATTTAGCAATAAAAATTTACTGGTTTACAATAAAAAGTTACTGGTGGAAATGATCAAGGAGGGTTAATTAGACGGAAAAAATGCATCCCGATGGAATCTCGGATTGCGCAACTTTTGCAACTTTTACGTTTCCCGAGAAACTCTCGGGTTGCGCAGCGAGAGGGTTAATGTTTCGCGGGGCCTGCGATGCCGTAGTTCGATGCGGGGCTCGACATGGGAAAAATTCACGAACCGGAACGTCATTTGAAACTTATTATTGACTAAAAAATGTTTTTGAAAGCACAGACAATTTATATCTAACTATATAAAAACAATTTTAAAAATATATTCAAGGTTCTAAATTATAAAAATAAAGTTACAGAGAACACAATAAGCACTCGATATAAAATTTTATTTAATATGTTTTAATAATTGCACCAACCGGAATGATTTTTACCATAATTTCTCGAACCGAAACAGTAATTAGCATAACTTCACAAACGGAATATCGTTCTGGTTTGCTCCGGTACATTTCGAGCACTGGTTCCACGTAAGGGTTGGGTTGGGTTGATTTTTGACGGCTAATTATCTACACGAGGGATATAGGCCCGGGGGAGTGCCCTCCGTGGGGGTCTTTCTAAGGGAACCTAATCCGTATTAACGCATGGAAGATCCACGGCTCGAAGAAAACCACGAAAACTCCGAACGATTAGGCCGACGGGCGCGATTGGGATCGAACCCAGCACTTCCCGTCTACCAGCTTCGAGAGCAGAACCTCTCGGCCACTGGTGGGGCGGTTCCACGTAAGAACTCATACTTCGTAATAGGGCGAATTTCCGACCGTTCACTTCTCAACAAAATTATTTTTTTAAGTTTTTAATATTTTTTAGTGTTTACAATGATTATTATTTTAACCCTTAATTCTCGCTCCCGTGATATTCACGGGCTGTGTCTTTTATTCAGATTGCAAGATTCCCACCAATTTTATAAAAATAGTGTAATTGGCTTTATTATAGTATCATTTTACCTGTCATTAAATAAGGCGAATATTTTTTTTTTCAAAAAAGTGGTGCCAATAAGCAATTTGAATTTTTAAACCGTAATTTAATGCAACCGTTAAGGGGTTAAGCAAAAGAGATATGTAACTTTCGAACAGAAAACAAAAAAAGAAACAGAGCAATAAAATATTAAACCAATGTCAAAAAAAAAAAAAAAAAAAAAAAAAAAAAACAATTTAACAAATTACAACGACCATTTGGAAAATGATTTTTTCGAAGACTAAAATTTAAGATAATAAAAGATTATAATAAGATTATAAAAAATCGCACGGCGTTAATCATACATTACGTGCGCCATGAATTAAACATTAACATTGCTGGACCCATCATGAACAAATTTTAAAGAAATTTCACTTTTACAATTTTCGGTACTGTAAATTTTTGAACTTCTACGGAGCTGGTCATACATTACGTACGCCATGGATTAAACATTAATATTCCTGGACCAATTTAAATGAAATTTCATGCATTACGTACGCCATGGATTACATTTTTCGGTATTGTAAATTTTTAAACTTCTACGGACCTGGTCATACATTACGTACGCCATGGATTAAAAATTAATATTCCTGGAAAAATTTTAAATGAAATTTCATTCTTAAACTTCTAAACATCCCACAATATTACTTTTTACACCGTCGTATAGAGAAAAAAAATGTACTTTTAAATGCAATTTGTTTGAAAGCTGTATCTCAATTTGTTTCTGAGTTATCAATTTTTTTTTTATTTTATTTTTTTGGTAGTTTTTATTACTTTTTTGTCATAGTGCCAACAGAAGTATCCATCTCTGTTGATAGTAAAGGGAAAATACAGATTACTGTATAGACCAATCAGAAAACGAATAAAATGCGGATTCAACTAATAAAAAGTTTCAGATATGTTTTTGATTTCCTACCCTGACAGAGGACAATAACCATTTTTCCAAATGATTAATAATAATATGTTAAAGTTCACAATATTATTAACTGCAAAATATCATCCTTGACGACATAATACTTGAATTTAGTATCCTAAAATAGGAAACTTTAACACTAAAAAGACTGTGAGGAGTCATTTTGACCCCTGCCATATGAATATATTTCGGTTCGAACCAGAAATTTCTTTGTAAAATAAGTTTAAAAGACACAAAAAAGAAAAATGTTAAATAAATATGTTAAACAGATTTAAATAAAAAATACCGGTGTAAAATAATTTTATAAAACTCGAGTAAAATGTCCAGTTTTTTTAGTGTTAACCCATTAAGGGTTATTTGATATTTGGAAAAAACATTAAAAAGTACCTATTTTTTAATACAGAGGTTGAATAATTATTAGGTTTCTAAATAAAATATGCAATTAGTTTTGTTTTAAGACAAAAAAAAAAAAAAAAAAAAAAAAAAGATATTATAGAACAAATTTACATTCGTAGAAAAGCCGTCATGCGAGAAATCTGTGTCTTACTGTTTCTTTTATACGATACAAATTAATGCGAATAAGACCTTTATTTTTCACATCTTGGGTCTTTATTTATCATCATGACACAAATTTTAACAAATAATATTTGAAATAATACATATGCATTATATTTTGATTATTAATGTTTTTTTATTTTATTTTATTTTATTTTATGTAATATATTTTGAAACACGCGACAGAAAGTCCAACACCACAACCAGCATGGCAGTTAAATTTTTCTGGTTTTCAGAAGTTTTTTCCAGCAATTTAATCTCCAGCATGGAAATATGACGGGCACAAGAAATAACGAAGGACACCTCAGCCCGTGATATTGGCGGGAGCGAGAATTAAGGTGTTAAACATATCTAAAATTTCTTGTACTTTTTAACTTTTGTGAAAAAAACAAACACAGTTTACATTGTTAAACGTTTCTTATAACAATCATTATTTCCTTGGAAAATATTATACGTATTCCCTCTCAAATAAAATGCAAATTAAAAAATAGATTATTAAATATAACTACAATTTTTGTGCAATAAAGAACTGAAAATAAAATTTTAGCAGACTTTAAAGCTTTATTTTTGAGGAAGAAAAAGTTTATTTTCCTTATCATTTTATTGCTTTAACACTTCGTCAATTTTGGGCAAGACCTAGCACATATTTCCTTTCAAATGAACGACAATATAACAGATATATTAATAGATAGAATGATGATTTATATTTCCCGCGTAAGAGATTTAAAAAGATATGTCAGATAAATGATCCTTTAAGATTTATTTTGTTTGCAATGCCTTTTTTTCTATTAAGCAAAATCTTGGAGAACAATTGAAGTGTGCAATATTTTTGAGATATTTAGTCTGATAGAGTGTAATTTTCATAACAATTTATTCAGAATATTAATCTACTGTGAAACATATTATTATATTCAAGAATACGTAATTGAAACAGAAGATAATCTTTTATTTCATGTAACAAATGTCAAGAAATAAGAGAAATACCTTTTGTTTCTTAGATTCTTCTACATGAATTTGAGAATCCTTTTTTAGCCATAGCTAAATAATAAAACTGCAAAAGTTATTAAAATTTTAAAGGGACAATTGTTAACAATTATTAAGGTTACAATTATTTTATTTCATATTTAGCAACTAATGTAGAATTATAATCGAAAGCATCTAAAAAAGCAAATTTTGAAGTAAAGCAGCGGTCAGCGTGGTCACTTTTTTGGATACCACTATTTCCAATGAATACTCACTTTTAGATTTCTTGTGCAAATTTTGTAGAGATCTTCTACAAAGATTACTGTTTCGAAATAGTCGTAGTGATAAACGTTACCACGTTGACCACAGAAAAATCTAAAAATTCTGCATTTAGGTACTTTCTAAAGGAGTTTACATAATTAGATAGCTGTCAAAGCTTCCAATTTTTGAGTACCACTATTTCCAAATACAAATATTCGCTTTATTTAATAACAGAATTCCTATTCCGAAATAGTGGTAATCAAAATTTGGAAGGTTACTCAGTAAAAATTGTATTATTTTACTGTAATTCTCCCAAAAAATATCTAAATATACCTTAACCCTTTCCGGCACAGAAAAAGTTTGTTCGTAAAATGATGAAATGATTGATTGACACCTGAATTTACAAACGAAATTCTTTGCGTTTAAAAACCTGCTGTTTTAAACAGTGTTGCCAGATAGTCGAAAGTCAATTTCCCCAAAATTTCTGAAATTTTCCCCATATCAGTGTTATTTTCCGAAAAATTCCCCAACGCAGTTTCTACTCAAAACAGTAAATTTTCTATTTTCTATTTTCCAGTATAAAAACTGTTTAACTAATTTAAACTCAAATTTTTTCCCCAAATCAAGCCTTTTTTGAAAAAATTCCTCATTTACAGAAAAAAAAAAAATAAATAAACTCGGCAAAATTTTCCCTGCATATTCGCAGCAAAACGAAAAGAATGAGAGATACATTTTACAACGACAAGTTCGGTTACACTTCTTTTTTAAATTGTTGCATATCGATGATGCAGGCCTACGATAGCTCCATCTACGCATATACCAATAACTTTTTCAATAGGCCATCTTTAGTCCGAAGAGATTTGAATGAATCTAAGACAGTGTTGGCATCATCTGCTTCCATCTGATTTAACCTATAAAACTTTGTTTTCAATTTTTTGTCATATCTACTGAAGTACCTAATCGTAATATAAAGCACCTTCTTTGTAAGAATCACTGTGTTTTCTTCAATAATGAAATAGCTGCTTTCCAAATCTTAAATTAATCTTTTAGAAAACACGGCAAAAGAACGTTTAGGATAAGACCTGAAGATTTAGTAATGGGATGGTTTATGCCATTTAATAACGCAGAGTTTCCATTCAAGTTTCTTATAACGAGAAACAATGGGTCTGCTGCATTCATTGAGCGATGTTCAGATATAAACGTAGCAATGTGATTCTAGCATGCAATTACATGTCTTGCAAAAAGCTCTACTGTTTATTCTACAAAGCATAAATTAACCAGCCTTAAACAAAACAAAATTAAATAATTGTTTTTATTACTTTTGTATAAATTTATCTAATAAAAGAAATGTGTATATGTCTATCTGCAATGATTAGGAAAATCTGCCGCACTGTTATCTGGAAATTCAGGTGGGGATAGTCCAAGATAGGTCGCAATGCACCTGTGATATGTGTAAGCTATAACGTTGTAAACGATGAGCACATCCATGAGAATAATGATTGATATCTCAGATTTCTGTATTTTATTTTCGTTTTCCAAATCAAAATCGAGTTCGAGGTAGATCCAGTGCTGTCAGATGACTTTCGTAAATTTTACGTGAAATAGTGAAAAAATTCCCCAAGTTTTTCCCCAAAAAATTTTAATGTCCCCAAACATTTCACCACGAACTACTTGTCCCCAAAAAATTTTCCTGGAGGTTCAAAATTCCCCAGAATGAGGACAAAATCCCAAATCTGGCAACATGGTTTTAAACTCTCATTACGAAAGCAAAATTTTAATAAAATATTCTTGGTGCCGTTTGTAAATTTGGAATTAAAATTAGGTAGTCCCGTAGTGGGACCACTGTGCCGGAAAGGGTTAAAAGAAGAAAAGCCAAAATAAAAGAAACACTCTCTAGATCAGAGTTTCTCAAATATGATACATTTATCCATTGTACTTTGTGAGGGTGTAGGAAAACGCGATGAGTCTGAATTAGTACACAATGCGGGAGAGAACCATATAATGGGGGGGAAGGGTCAGAAACAAATTCCTTGCACTCGATTGAGACCTCCTGACCAACACTCTCTACTCTCCGGACGTAAATCCGTCCAACTACTCTTTCTTTCTTTCTCTCAAAAATTCTCTTCGCCAAAAAAATGGACTCAAATAACATAAAAATTCACCTCGGTAAGTATTTTGCCATTAAATCACGAATGTTTTGGAAAGAAGGCATCATGAGACTTCTGGGGAGATATACACTTCAGCAAAATCTCGTCGTTTTCGAAATTTCGCATGGTTCATTTTTTAGGTGCGTTCGTAATTATATAACTACGTAGAACCTATAGTCGTCGTACGGTCCGTCTGTCCGTCCGTCCGTCCGCATATAACAGAGCAAAAACTACCCAACCGCATGGTCTGAAATTTTAAATACATAATTGTTGCAAAATTTTATCGAGTCATTTCAAATTTTATGAAAATCGGATGTATAGTAAATTACAGGGCCAGTCAAATTTTTTCCGTTAGATTACGGTCAATGGGAAAAAATTATTGCAAGTGCATTTTAATGATGTTACAGCCTTCCGAATCGTCTGAAATTTTAAATGTATAATTGTTGAAAAATTTTGTCGAGCCATTTCAAATTTTATAAAAATCGGATGTATAGTTTAATGACAGGGACAGTCAAAAGTTTACTGTTACATTACGGCCATTGGGAAAAAATTATTTCAAGTGCATTTTAATCATGCAACAGCCCTTTGAACAGCATGAAATGGATATGTACTTATGAAGTGCACTTAAATATAGATTCAGTACAATATTTGGTGAAAAAAATATTTATAAAACTAGTTATAGTACGAACGCACCTCATATGTCACGTTTGACGAGGAATTTCCAACTTGTTTTAAATAAACGAAAGAAATTTTTGAGACAATCTAGTATTTTATAAATTTATTGATCATATGAACAGTATTAGTGATACATACAGGACTGTCACAGGCGGCTATTTTTATATTCTATTCGCACCACTATTTTTAGAGAATAAATTTTACAGTATATTTTTCTTGCAGAACATGTAATGAAGAGGTAAGCAGTATTGGGGTGTTTCCTAGCTGATATCAGCTTAACCCCTTCGCGACGGGAGTCTTTTACGAAATGTTTATTACTTTGCTACCGGTTTTAAAAAGCAGAAGTTTGTGCCTATTCAAATCGGGAAAAGGCTCGGATTAAATAAGGCAAATTTTACAGTAAAATTTTACTGGTGAGGATAAACGAGTATCCTTAGGCCTATTTCCGGCACGTATACATGCCGCTCGTCCCCAAGGGGTTATCACCCAGTCTAGGAAGTGAAATACCTTACGTTTTGTGAGGCATTGATTTTTGTTGCAGATGTTATCAAAGTGTATGCGAAAAAATGTTCTTTTATAAAAGTGGCGCGAGATAGAATCAGTGGTGCCAGATTGGGGTTTTGTCCCTATTTTGGGGAATTTTTAACCTCTAGGGGAATTTTTGGGGGACAAGTAGTTCGTGGGGAAATTTTTGGGGACTACGAAAATTTTGGGGAAAAACTTGGGGATTTTTTCTTTTTTAAACTATTTTTCGTAAAGATTTCTTCTATTCCTGTAGAAAAACTGGATCTGCCTCGAACTCAATCATTATTCTCTTGGATGTGGTAGTGTTCGTTGTTTACTACATTACAGTTTGAACATATTACAGATGCATGAGATTCTAAAGTCTTAAGCAGCCTGCGCGTGACTAAATCTGTAGGACTTTAACGAAAAATTCCTTCGCCGCACATTATTTTTCTTTTTTAATTTAAATATGTGAAAAGCAGATATTTTTCTCTTTTATGATATACAAAAGCACATCGATTGATTCAGCGAAAATACTTTGCATTAGGATTATGTACTTCAGTATAGGGATGACCAAAAAAAAATTAAAACAGCGTACCATCTCGGATTCATTCAAATCCCAACTAATAAGAGATTGTCTAAAGCTATTGGAGCTAATGTAACAATAGTCCAACATTGTTATACAATACTTCTAAATACAAACGTAAAATTGTCACTGCAAAATTTATCTCTCATTCTCTTGATGTAGCTACAGAATATGCATTCAGCCCAGTTTAAAAGTTTGTTTTTTGTAAATGGGAAATTTTTTCAAAAAAAGGTTATATTTGAGGAAAATTTTTGAGCTTAAATTACTTAAATATTTTTTATAGCGGTAAATTGAAAATTTAAAAATTTCCTTTTTGAGTAAAATCTGAGTTAGGGACTTTTGCGGAAAAAAACACTGATTTGGGGAAAATTTCAGAAATTTTGGGGAAATTCCCTTTTGACTATCTGGCAACACTGGATAGAATTAAAAAATAGTCGCATGTGGCAGCCCTGTATATACAACTTTCAGTTAACTCTTTGATTACTGCTTGGCGCAGAGTTGCCAGTTTGGCCTCCATTTTCATTCAGCAATTTTAAGTTCACCCCAGAAATAAAGAATACCGTAAACTCCCGACTATCAGGCCTAATGTGGCGGAAGGGTAGACCGGATAACAAAAAAGCCGGATAGGCCGGAGTTCTATAAATATTTACTCATTTCCTGTCCCCCTCCCCCCATTATGTTAAAAACACATGTTGCACATATTAAGATAAATTTTATATATACAGTACATACAGTTTCAAAATAAGCAAAACATTTGCTGGGCAACATATAACTATGATATGTTCCCGCACCATGTTGGTTAAATCAAAGTAAAATTGCGTAATTTGTTATTTCTGTTCGTATAAATATTTTTTATAAAATATAATTATGAGTGTAAAATTATAATGTTTATATATTTAAGTAAAATAAGAGTGTAAGTTCATACAAAAATTATTAAGTTGATTTTAAATAGTAAATATATATTTTTAAAAAAATTGTTGTATTGTAAAATGAATGTATAATGTTGATTAGAGTTCGGATCTCAGACAACAACAATAGCCAGACGCCATGGTGTCGTTTTATGACAAGCCAATGGAAAGTGGTGTATAATTAGAAATCGTAAAATCATAAAAACGTTGGAATCAATTTATGGCCTCAATAAAAGTGTTGGGATAAATTTATGACTTTTCAGACCACCCAAACTTTAAGGCAGATAATAATATTAAAGTATATGTAAGGGGCCATTTGCAGACTGCTAGCTAATAGGCCTATCGAAGTATAATAAAAAATCTTCTCACATCCAATAACAGTGGACTAGACAAAAATAGTTCCACCCACTGCAGGAGCTGGTGTGCAAGAAGAATAAGTTTTGAAAAAGGATAGTCTGAAAAAAGATGTAGAGGACGCAGGAGCTCTCCTGAAAGCCCGTGCAATGAGTCCCGTAAGCCCTAGTAAAGCCCAGGCGAGATGGACATATCGGAGCGAGCCTAAGCGAGCCTAATCGAGCCTAATCAAGCCTAATTGAGGATGTCTTCCTGAGGTACCTATCGGAGTGAGCCTAATCAAGCCAAATTGAGGATGTCTTCCTGATGTACATATCGGAGTGATCCTAATCAAGCCAAATTGAGGATGCGTTCCTGATGACACATTGCCATGATCCTAAGCAACGCAACAACTCGGAATTTGATGAATAAAGGCCACCATCCCGTATATTAAAAGAAGGTACTATTTTAAACTTTTTCCTTTACCACTTTAGATCATATGAAAAATCACAAAAATACTTTTCTGATATTTTATGGTAGAGAGTAATCTGAGATCCGACAAAACCAATAATTAAATAAGATTAAGGTAATTTTAAAAATGAAAGAGAGTTATTCTTTTAGCAAAAAGAAACAATTATAATAATTAGAGTACGTGAAAATATTGTCTTTTTTTTAAAAAGATTAAACATACTTAAAATAATGAGAAGCAAACAAAAGTGTTGCTTTCTATTTTTTGAATTAATATTATGTTTTTCTGTATATAGTTATGTTCAATGTAAATAAAATATTTAATCAAGTTTTAAAAAGTTTCTGTAATTATTTAATTAATAATATTTAAAGTGTGTCAATTCATTTTTTTACAGCTTAAATTTCAGTTTAATTCATAAGTGGAAGAGTTCGTCTAAATAATTCACAACGCAAACTCTTAATTATATTCGTAATTATTCAAATATAATAATTACATTTTGACGCGAATTATAATTTAATTTTATTAATGCTTCGCGTTGCTCTTCTACTAGAATTTAGGTAAATACGATCACTTATATTATTTGAATTTATCTAAGGTATATAAAATTATATACCAATTTGCTATGAGGTTGCTTGGATGATTTGGACCAATTAACAATTTTGGATATAAAGTAAATAGAAAATAAACAGGTGTAATTATCTGTCCAGCAACATTAACGTAAAAAGAAGTCTTAATTCGCAAAAAAAAAAAAAAAAGAGTAAATATTATTCTATTGTTTACTAATAAATGATTGCACAAATATGAAAAGTTAGGCATAAGTTAAAAGAGTCAAATCTTAGTTTTTAGTTATTGAAAATGTCCTTGATAGATGACTGCTTTTCCCTGTTAGTCCTCTTCTGCGACGCAATGTCCCTCCATTTACGCAAACAGATAATATCAGCTGGCGTCGCTTCCTCCTTCTGACTGGTAGTTTCTTCTCTATAGTCACTACAACCTTTTTTCGTTCATCACCTATTTCGTTATTCTTCAATAAATAAACACGAAGTATACACACGAAATAAACGCACCAAAAGACTATACGAAAGTAAACAGGATACGTTTAAAATAATGTCCGCACTTGTTAACATCCGTTGCATAACTGATGAAACAGGTTGGCAAGCATTAACTGTCCTTCTACTCCCTTCCTGTCTGTCTGTGCTATTGCATTCTGCAATCCCTTCTTGCTCCTTCCTGTCGTGAGCTAGCACTTTCCTACGGACGGGAACCTGCCTGTCTCGGCCGCTTGCAACATTCCTCATTTTTTTAACTAGCCGATTTAATGATCGTTTATAGCAAAAAATTCTTCTTTCGAAATTTGTGGTGTCAGTTTGAATTTTCAGATTAATATTGGAGGACAAACTGGGCAATCCTGCTTGGGCGGCATATACGTCGCAATGTACCACTCTTTGGAAAAATAATCTCTGCCATACGCTTATACTTGGATATTTTCAAGAAGGACACAGGAAGAATTTTTTTTTTAATTGTGGTATGACAGAGTATAAAAATAATTGCACATCCTGGCCGTAATCAAAAGGCTAAACTATTTTTTAAATTTAAAAAAAAACTTAATAAAAGAATACGAAAACTGTAACTTTACTATTATCATAAATCTCATTATATAAATCCGCTTCTCACTGCAGTTTTCAAAGTATTTCTTTAACCCCTCGGTCCATTAAATTGCGGTTTGAAAACTCAAATTGCTTATTGCCACCACTTTTTCGAAAATGAAATATTCATCTTTTTTAATGGAAGGTAAAAGGATCCATAATAAAGCCAACTACACTATTTTATAAAACTGGTGGGAATCAAACAATCTGAATGAAAGACACAGCCCGTGAATATAACGGGAGCGAGAATTAAGGGTTTAAAAAATATTAAAAGTGTTTATTCATACATTTGATACCACACAATATATATCCCCATTATTTTTGGAGTAAATATACATTATCAAATATAATGGTTAAATTCAAGAACTCAATTTTGCTACGAACCTCAGTAATTTAGTTATACTACTGACAGCAAATATTTATCATAGATTTCCAAATTATTAAACGTAATTTTGCTCTTCTGAATGTTTAAGAAAGCTTTTAATAGTGTTGCAACTTTACGCCCTTGGAAGAAAAGCAATCTCTTTTATTATTCTTTTCCCCCCTTCCTTTATAAAAGTTAGTGGAGATTGATCATGACCTTGAACTTGACTTTATGTATTTCGTGGGTGGATCCTAATTGTCAATCACAAATGACACACCCAAAACCACGCCTTAAATGCACATCATGCAAGGTGCAGAACTCCCGGCACCAATGACGAAGAAAGGCAGGAACTGGTAATCAATCTGTCAATATATAAACTACTTATTCTTTGTTAGCTTTCTTTACCCAGGATAATATGTGCCAGGTTATATGATTATCTTCATAAATCTTAATTGAAGACTGAAAATTCTGAAATGTATGAGATGAATTCATAATTTTTGCTGAGTAGCTTCTGAGACAACGTTAAGTAATGGAATTATTTACGGGCTTTCCGTGGTCCTTGAGTTGAAGAAAACTAATCCAACGGGGTATTGGGAAAATCCAATTCAATATATCAAAGTTAGAACAAAGGAAAAAACTGAAACGCTCATAACACTTCGTCAATAAATTCTTATATTATTTAAGCAATAGGGATTTGGTCTGAATAATAAATATGTATTGGACAATTGCACTATAAAATATACTTAAAACATTGTATTAAAATTAATTACAACTATCTTAATGGTACATAGAACATAAAAGTAATATTACAAAAACATTAAAAATCTATGTTTCGAATCGCTTCCGCAATCCTCATCACGATAAAATGATATTACGCACATCTAAACGTTCAAAACGTTCCATAAACGTCTAAGAGCACAGACATGACTGTAAATATAATAATTTATCATTTAACATTGATAAAATCTAGCATGATTTGTTATAATTAATTAATACAGTCTGTTCAGTTTGTTTTCCACTCCCCCACCCCGTCGTTTTTTACTGTTGTGGTTCGATCCATTTCGTAACCATGGTAACTTTGTGACGTTTCCGCACTCTCTGTTCAAGAATTCTTCTGTGCTCTTAGAGGTTTATGTACGTTTTGAGCTTTCAGACTCGTGTAACATCCTTTTATCCTGATGACGATCGCGGAAGCGATTCGAAACATACATTTTTCGATTCGAAACGTAGATTTTTAATGTGTTTGTAATATCCTTTTTGTGTTATATGTACAGTCGGTGAAAAAAAATAATAAACACCCCATGCTAATTCTGCAGCAAATTATTGTAGAAGAATGTTACTGGTACCAAACTATTGGAAAAAAAGTCTACTTAGAAATTATGTACAAGATGGCCATAATTAAACTGACAATACTCAGAGTGTTCTGTAGCGCGATCTAATTGAGAGAATGACGCCAAATTTTGAAAGAAGATTATACAAAACGGAAGACGAGGAATCCGCGAAAAAAATAGTTCCAAAAGTTACCGCTAGGGGAATATGTGGCGCGGTGCAACAGAAAAGAGAGTTTTAAAAAATGCAGAATCAATACTGAAATAAAATCACCTTTTATTTAGCACAATTCACGATTTTAGTATTGATTCTGCATTTTTTAAAACTCTCTTTTCTGTTACACAGCGTCATATATTCCCCAGCGGTGACTTTTGGAACTAAAGTCTTTTTTTAGGAATCCTTCGTCCCCCGTCTTGTTTAATCTTCTTACAAAATTTGGCGTCATTCTCTCAATTAGATCGCACTACAGAACACTCTGAGTACTGTTAGTTTAATTATGGCAACCTGGTATATACACTTACAGGGATGAAAATTCTCCGTCCCCAAATGACTACTTGCTACCACTAAATTTGAATGGTATTTCTTGCCTTATTTAATAACAGAATTTCTGAGATTTAATAAAGCAAGGAATACTATTAAAATTTAGTGGTGAAAACCAAGGGAAGGAGAATTCTCATCCCTGTATATAAAATTTGCTTAGGGGGCCATCTATATTTAAAACGAACCCAAACTTTTTTTTTCAATAGCAATATCCAAGTTTGACACTATAAATGGATTTTGCGCCCTTTAATTAGCCTAAATCTAAATTTTCATTTAATTCATCCGATTAGTTTCGGAGACAATTATTTTTAAAAGAGCATATTTTAGGGGGGTTGTATTCAAATTGAAGTTCGGTACTCGATTGTTGAAATGCTACAGAATGACTATGACACTTCTATTAACGTATTATTTCTTGCCAATATGACCATTTTATCCGCTTAATGTGTTTAAATATTGCCAGCGCAAATGTTTCAATAAAAGCAGTAAAATATTTTTTTTTTCAAATTATGCTTTTCTGCACATGACGGATGGCCCATAATAACTATGATTTTGGCGATTTTTAACCATAATTCAAAAACTACTTGAAAGAAAAAATTAAAAGTGAGAATTCGCATAAAGCAGGATATAATAATTATAAATTTATCAAAAGAAATGAAAGTTGTATAATATATTTATTTTCGAATATTAATTTCATAATTCATATTATTAAAATTTAATAAAATTTTTTGCCTTATGTAATTGTAAGATTACGACGATTAAAAAAGACGAAATTTACAAAATTTTTGTGGTATAAAATAGCGTAAGAGTTGGCAGTTATTCTATAAACAAATTACTGCGCTAAACCGCTGTCATCGAAATACTCAAAGCCAGAGGACACGAGTTGTGACGTCATCACTAATCGACCGACTTCTGACAAGTGTTGGAATTCACGCCGAAAAATTTTGAATAGCAATTTTATTTTATTTTATTTGTGGAATATCTATCACCTTATAAAACAATAATAACTATTTAAACTTACTGGTGAGAATTCGGAGTCCCTAAATAAAAATTCAGCCAGATGCAAAATGCCACAGTGTTGCTGCATGTGGCTGATTGTTTATTAGGAGATTCCAAATTCTCACCAGTAAGTTTAAATAGTTATTATTGTTTTATAGATTGATAGATATTCTGGAAATAAAACAAAATAAAATTGCTATTAAAAATTTTTCGGCGTGTATTCTAAGTCCATTGAGAAGTCGGTCGATTAGTGATGACGTCACAACTCCTGTCCTTTTGCCTTGAGTATTTCGGTGGCAGCGGCCGAACGCATTACAGTACATATGCGGGTCTTTCTTAAACCAAAGAAAGGTTTATTTAAGTGTTAGGCAAAACTGCATACATATTAAGCGTACAAACTTAAAGCTGGAATCGGGCGTAAATTAACATAGCTGCGCCATCTTGTGGACGGGGTTGATGATCCACATACGCGGGCTTTTAGTGTGACGTCATATATGACAGAATATCTACCATCTACGATATTTTCTAAATATTTAGTCACTCATGGAATATGAATCTTGTTTACCAGATTCATTGCAAAATAATGGCGGAGCGAGAAGGGGCTGGGGTCCAGATGCACTTGACACCACGAAGTTTTCTTCGCCTTATCTAATCAAAGCTTTTTCAGCTATTAATCACGGTGAAAAAAACTTTACAATTTTACGGCGTGAAGTAAGAAAACAGTTAGGTATCTTCCTGCAGTTCAACCCCTTCCGCTACGTGGCACGTGACCTTGATTGATGTGACCTCTCCCATTTAAGATAGGACGCTTACTTTATATACTGCTTTGGTGTTAGGCTTCAAAGTAATTATATAAATTTATACTATTAAATCATCATAACATCAGTGGTGCAAAGTATTAAAAATATTCATTAAACTTATAAATCACAAAAATATTAGGTGTTTCGCATTTTTTTTTCAAAGGTTTAAATTGGGCATTTAAATGAAGTAAATAAAGTGGACGCTCATTAACCCTTAACTGGTGAGGTGATATTTTTATAACATAAGTGGTGAGGTGGGGTGTATGTAACCCCAAAATTTGATTTCTTCTGCACTCTACAAAATTTAGATAATTAAAAAAAGAAAATTTCCTGAGAATTTTGCATTATTTACTTGTATAAAAACAACTGAAAAAGTTCTTTAAGTGTACATACATGTGTAAATGTAGAGTCCATCTAGTACAGGGTTCCTACAGGTCAGGGAAATTCCCTGATTTTCAGCCAGATGCACACTATTAATTTCTTAGAGAAAAAAATCGTCTTTATGAATCGGGCGAATATATAAGTCGAGTTTACTACATAAAAAACTGGTATTTCGCCTGAAAGTGTAGGAAGTCTGTAGCAATGTAAAATGGCAATATTTCAGAATCTAAATTTCTCTGGGGTGTAAAACAACCCATTTCACCAGTTAAGGGTTAAAGGTACTCTTCATTCATTTGAAAACTACCGTTCGCTAATGTTAAACCTATGGTCAGGTTGTTTTCGTATTTCTCATTTAAATTTGAATATTTTTAAAGATTTTTTGTGATTACGATAGCTGAGGTCGAACTCTAATAGGGCCACTTTTCACTTTTTCGATTTGAGTTGACGATTTTTTTTTAATAAAGGTACTTTCATTTTCAAAACCGGTTGCGAAAGTGAAAGTACATTTATTTAAAAAAATCTGCAACCTAAATCGGAAAAGTAAAAAATAGTCATATTAGAGGTCGACCTCAGCTAACCTATGCAAAAAAAGTCATTTAAAAATATTCAAATTTAAACGCGAAATTCGAAAACAACGTGTCCATACGTTAAACATAACCGAGCGGGAGTTTTCAAGTGAATGAAAGGGGATTTGCTTTTATAAGGCCAAAAAACAATGTTTTTTAGAATTTTTTTTTTCTCTAATAGAAATAAAGTTTTTTGCTTCGTTTTTTTTTTTTTTTTTTTTTTTTTTTTTTCATGTTACAAATTATCATTTGAAAAGGATTTAATATATATTTTTTTACATAAAAAATTCATGGTGAAGTTCAATATGTGTGTGTGTGTAGATCTAGCATACGCGCCACGCACTTCCCATCGGGCGGGATCTGATAAATCGCCATATTCGTCTGCAATCAATTTTCCTTAAGGCTGTTCTCAACTGCTTTCGTCAACTAGCGCAAAACGTTTTTACACATTCACTAACTCATTTATAAATGTAAAGGTACAAAATTGGCAGAGCTGACTAAGGAAGCGATTTGGAATCGAACTGTTTTTTTTTTTTCATTTTTTGATTAATAGATTACGTATCGAGTTATAAGCGAAATGGGTCACGTGAGCGAGGCCTTTTTTCTCCCTTCCTGACTCTTTTTCTTCTCACGTCTAGAAATTTTGTTCAAAACGTCAAGTTTGACAGCATTTTCTAAAAGATCTATTACATTTACAATAAAACGGAAAGAACAGTTCGATTACACAGTTTCTGAATAACAACACCTGCTAGTTTTATGCGTTTCCGAACAAAACTCAATTTAAACTTATATCAGAAGGTTGCCCCTTTGGATTTGAGAACAGCCTTAAGGTTTTATGACTGTCAGATATTGTCTGGAGCTTCCATGGAACCATTAATAAAGAGGAACTGACGTATCATCAAAATAGTGAAGCTTCAACTATAACCGCTATCGAAAGAGCTGATTATCTCCGGTGTAAACTTCCACCAGTAAATTTATATAGAAATTTTCTCCGTTTTTAAAGACTTTATTAATGCAAAATTTCAGTCATAAATAATGGCAAAAACATACTTTCATTTTTCCTGGTGTAAGTTTTTTTTTTTTTTTTTTTGAGGTAGTCAGGCCCTGCGCTTCCGCCATATTGTGACAACCGGTGAAACAAATTAACTGTTTCACCAGGAAGACTGACACCAGTTAAAATAAATAGAAGTTTTAACCGTATTTGGGATAAAATATTTCTATGAATCAGACGCTTAAATAAGACACAATTTTCTATTCTATTTTACTGGTGGGTTGTTTTTTCCGGTGGTATTCAGAAACTATAGATCCGATTTTTAAAAAAGCAGCCGCCATCTTGTGACAACCTCCTCAGTTACTTCACTCGCAAGTGGTAGACAGTACACTATATGTCTCCTCCTATTTATTCATAACTCCTCTGGAGCTTCAAGCACTTTGAGATTTAAAAAAAAAAAAGAAAAAAATTGAAAATAAACAAACTGGCAGCCATTTAAAAAAGGGATCTATTTCTGGCCCTTTTTTTCATACTTTTTTGTGATTGTATTGTGTCGTTCGGAAAGTCGTTTCCGTCGGGGAAAATTAATTCGCACCGGATAATTCTTTCATTTAATTATTAGACTTTAATTCCGATATCTAACGTCTGCTAATTAACGGGCAGAATTTTCTGGTACGAATTGATATTTTCAAACATATACGACTTTCCGAACGACCTTGTAAAAATATTTTTTTCTTTTAATATAAAAATGTCTGAAAGTGGTCCAAGCTCCAATAAATCATATAACCTTTAATTAAGGGGGTCCGGGACACAATTTAAAATAATTTTTATTTATTGAGTTAAATTTTTGAATTGTTTTGTGATGTTAACCATGTTTTTTGCAAACAAAATCACATGATAAAACTTCTCATATATATATTTTTTTTTATTTAAAATTTAAAATTCAATAAAAAAGTGGCGTAATTTAAAATCGTTATAACTCGGAATATTATGTGTAGAATTTCAATTTGTTTTTTCATTTAAATAAACAGAAGTATATAAGTTTTAATTTATATTCAGCATTTTTTAAAATATTAATTTAAAAAATATATATTTAAAGTAAAAAAAAAGATGTTACTTAAAAAAAAAAAAAAAAAAAAAAAAAAAAAACATTTTCAAAAGTAAATATTTTTTTCTAATTTGCTGATTCAAAATTAAAGTAAAACAATTGAAAAAGACATGTTCCAAATTTGAACCATTTATCTTTAACGGTTCATGAGTTATAACGATTTAAATATGATAAATGGTGAAAAAAGCCGTCTTGAAGAAAAACGCACTTTCACAAGAAATCGTTTTCATGACAACCATTGCTTGAAAGCTAGATTTTGAAAACACGCCAAAACGAAAAATTTAATATTTCCTGTTCTAATTAAGATAGAAACGTGATTTAAACGTCATTTTAAGCAAAAAAAAAAGGAGAGAAATTTTTAATGCAATAAAAGTTTTTTTTAGAAAATTTGGAGATTTTTGTGTCCCGGATCCCCTTAAAAAAATAATAACAAGATCGGCTCGATAGTTTTTGCGTTCTGATCCCGCACAGTTTGAAAAAAGCCACTTTGCGTAAAACGCGTTTATTGTGCTCCAAAACTGTGTAAGCTTACGGACGCGTTGCGGTAAAGTACTAAATAAGTACGAAAGAACTTCCAATTCGGCTAAATCGTCTTACCGAGATTATCGACAGGCTATAGGGAATCAAAAAACGTAATAAGAAAATCGATTTTTTTCAACTGAATAAAAGTCAAATCATCCCTTAACCCTTTAGTGCGCAGCTTTGCATATATGCAAAC
This sequence comes from Maratus speciosus, assembly GCA_963932465.1. Classification (NCBI taxonomy): domain Eukaryota; kingdom Metazoa; phylum Arthropoda; class Arachnida; order Araneae; family Salticidae; genus Maratus; species Maratus speciosus. The sequence continues at coordinate 216,194,750 of OZ010799.1, read as the reverse complement.
AACAGTGTTTTGAATTTAATAGTTTTTTTTCCGTATATACCTAATTCAGACCATAAAATTAAAACAGCAATATCTGCTTTAATTAATAACAGACATTCCGTATTTAAGTAAAGCGAAATTAACCATTGAAACTTTCTGGTTTGAAGTCAGATTCCCTGTACTACGTAATTTCCAGAACTTATTCTATTTTGGGAATTAAAGGGTTAAAGGTTAAGTTTTATAAAATAAATAAAATAATAATATAAAATAAGGTATTTGGAGGCATACTTCTTAAAATATTTGCTAATTTGCAATATTTTAGCGTAAAACAGCCATACGCAGTAATTTGCACTCATATTGTAGATGTGCAACAGAAGAAAAGTTTGACGTATTATATGAAAAATGTATCTCTGATTTTTTTCTTTTTTTTTTCCTGGGTAATAAACCTTTCAGAGAATCATATGGAATTTTTTCGAAACAAAATAAAAAATCGCGCATGGTATCATTTTTGATACCATCAGTGTTCCCGATTCAGGGAATTTTTTTATTCACATATTTCGTATTCACTCTAAATTAAAATGTCTGAAATTCAGACACTTAAGTGTCTGAAATGGAGTGTTCAATTTTCAGACATTTTAAAATGTCTGAATTTTTTCAGACACTTTTTGCGTCTGAATTTCAGACACTTCAAACGTCTGAATCGCATCCATTTTTTTGTAAGCATCATACGTAGCCATGTTTGACCACGTTGAATCCTGGAAAAATATTTGGCTGTGGTCCTGCCCCTCCCCCCCCCCTCAATACAGCCTGATTTTTTTGGTGCTCTCAATTTTGGTATACAATTTTCGTTACGTTGATAATTTAAATCTTTTACGACATTGTACTGATTATAATCAATATCTTGAACTTCAGGAGTAGAACAAGATTAAAAAACAAAAAATATTTATCTAAATATTAGATTTTTAAAAATTTATTTTGTTTTTAACCTTATTTTACTTTAAAAGTTCAAAATATTGATTATAATCAGTACAATTTCGAAACAGATTTAAAATATAAGCTTTACAAATATTGCACATCAAATTTGGGGGCACTACAGTCGTAGGGGAACGGGGTACTTCCCAGTTTGCCCTTCCTTTAATCAAGAAGTACTTTTGCAAAAAACGCAACCCTGCATTATAGTTGTCTAAATTGAGATGTCCGGTATTCGGGAGTATCCGTTGTGGAGGTTAATGGACATTCTCGAATAGCGAACACCTCTATTTAACGAATACTTTTTTAATCAGCAGACATACATATTTGTATATTTTTACCTCAAAAAAGTAGACATCTCCAATTATCGGACAAATTCCGCGGTCTCGAAGTGTTCGCTATTAAGGGCTTTTAAGGTACATAGATAAATATATATGTATATTTTATAATCTTGTCCTACTCTAAAAGTTCAAAATATTTATTATACTCGGTTGAATGTGGAAAAAGATTTAAAATATCAGATGTACGAAAATTGCAAAAATCCCCCCCCCCCCCCCAAAAAAAAATGAAAATATAAAAAAATATATTGCCACATAGGCAATTTTACATATACATCACTTGATAATCACAACAGCCATTTAACTATGAATAATGAAAATAAATAAATAAATATTCTACTTTAATAACATTGGGGAAAAAATGACTTTGGTATTTTGTTAAATATATTTGCGTTTTTAAACTTGTCCTACTCTAAAAGTTCAAAACTTTCATTATAATCAGTGCAAGATTTAAGATATCAGCTTTACAAAAATTCATGCAAAATCCCCCCCTCCCCCCCCCAAAAAAAATGAAAATACTTATTTAAAAATTATGTTTTTAAAAAATTTATATTTCCACATGGGCAAGTTTTTATGAAGATCAGAGGGTACTCACAAAAGCTATTCAACTATCAATAAAAACAAATAAGTACATATTCTATATTAAAAACATGAGGAAAAAATAACTTATGATTTCCAAACTTCTTTCGTCTTAAATATATACAGTAACATCTGTCATTTTTGTATTTTTCGTATAAGTGCATATAAATAAAGTTACCACAATTTTAAATACGAAATCTAGTAAGAGGTTTTTACTTTTTCCCATTATAAATTTCAAATTACTTTTTTATTAAAAATAATAAAAAAATCAGTATTAGAGTTGATTGCAAATCAAATACATATGTATATTTTTACAGGCAGCTTCATATAATAGACCAGTCTCATTTACTTTTAAATTTACTTATACCTATATTTCAGGCATTATAGTAGCCACCAGTATAGACACTTTTACTACATTTGTTTTACATTAATATATAAAGATTCATGACACTTAACTTTTATTTTAAAAAATCTTTTATCTTTCGTTTTGTACATATTAAAATCGAACATTATAATTTTCATTTCTTTACTTTTCTTAAAAAAACAAACCACATTTTTTTACTTAAAAAGGACATAAATTCCGGTATATCGTTAAAACCATGCCACTTTATAAATATATATTGCATTGTCCATACTCTTTGGCACTTCTCTGAAAAAACGTTTTCGTCCATTTCTTGGACATCTTCAGTTTCATTTGGCGGCTCGCAGTTTCATTTTCGACCTTTTATCATTTCTCTTTTTCCATTTTTCCCCCTTCTTTTCACTTTCCCCCTCTTTCCAGCATTTTTAGCCAACGGGAGTCAACATTTGCATGCGCCATATCGTTGCATACATTTTTTCTTTCGAGGTTAATCTCGATAGCCTCTCTCATTAGGGTGTTGTGGGGATTATCATATGCAGCTATTTTTTCTATTTTTATTGATTGAGGTATTATGGGGTTTTTTAAATTTGTTCGTGAGAAGGCTGTTGTTTGATTATTATATTTAATGTCGCGGATATGCTCCTTATACCTTTCGCTTATTTTTCGCTTTGTCATCCCGATGTATGTAATTTCCTTATTGTCTGTATTTGAGGCTTTAATTTTATATACTCCTGCCGTCTGTAATTCGTCGTATCTTTCTGCTTCATTTCGTATCGTTTTAAATAGGGAAGGGTTGGGTGTGATTGGGACTATCTTTCCGAGTTTACTAATTTCGCGTTTTATTTTTAGTGCTATTCCGTTCATGTATGGTAGGGGGGGTGTATAATCCTTTTTATTTTGTCCTGGTTGGATCCAGTTAATTTTTTCTTTCGCTTTTCTGATTAGCTTGTCTATTGTTTTTCTTGGATGGCCAGCGTTACGTCCTATGTTCTCTATAATCCTTAATTCTTCTTTTAATAACTTTTCTGTTGAACATATATTGAGTGCTCTATAGATGTAGGTATTTAGGGCTGCAAGTTTATAGTTTATTGGTGTATTTGTTTTGCTTGAGATTATCGCTAGGTTTGCAGTAGGTTTTCTATAGACTGTTGTTTTTATCTGGTCATTTTCGTATATTATTTTTACGTCAAGGTATGGTAGGGATCGGTTCTTTTCTTCTTCTATTGTAAATTGTATATTGCTATCGTATTTATTTATTTCGTTTAAGAGGTTTTTTAAGTTTACTGTTCTGTTTGTTATGATAAATACATCATCCACATACCTTACCCAGAGGCGTATTTCATTTTTATGATCCTGTATTATTCTTTTTTCCATTACTCGCATTTTCCATTCTGAAACCACATTTGAAATGGGGGACCCCATCGGTACACCCCTCAGCTGTTTATATATCTTATTGTTAAATTTAAAATAACTTTCGTTTAGGATCAGATTTGTTGCACTTTCCATTGTATTTATAATTTCTGTGTCTGTGTAGTGTTTCTGTATAGTCTTGTTTATTTCTTCTGTCATTTCGTTAAGGTTAATCGACGGATATAGGTTTTTTACGTCTAGGCTTATCATATAATCGTCTGGTTGCGGTTCATATTCTCTTAATATCTGTATGAATTTTCGTGTTGAATTAACTGATATATCGGAAGGGGGGAGCATTTCTTCATACTGTTTCCGCATATATTTTTCTATGTCATAGGTTGGGCTTAGCTTTTTGTTAACGATCGGTCTCATTTTGTATGGATTCTTGTGGTCTTTCAATTTTCCAAATATAATTGGTGTATTAGGGGTAAAATTCTGCTTTTTTGGTTTAGTTCCATTTGGCCATTTTCCCTTTTTAATCAATTCTTCTGACTTTTTCGTTAGTTTATTTAGGGGGTCTTTTTTTACTATTTCGGTCCCTAGTTCATCTATTGTGCTCTCCATCATATTAACATATTCATTTTTATTCATTATTGCTATTTTTCCTGTTTTATCAGTGTGCAAGAAAGTTAAGTTTTGCTTTTCTTTAAGTTGTTTTATTATTCTAAGGTCGTTACCATTTTTCCTCCTCCTTTTCCCCTGCTTTTCAATCTCGTTCTGAGCTAAGTTTCGTAATTTCTTCGCTTCCTCTTCAGGGATATATTCCAAAACTCTTTCGATTTTGGGGATGGCTTCGTTTAGGTTTATTTTTCTCTCTACATTAAATTTAGGGCCTTTCTTTAGGCAAGCGTCTTCTTCTTCGGTCGGTTTGTATGTCGATATATTTATGTATGGTATGCTTGTTGTCATTTGGGTTCTATTATGCCTATTATTAATCTTCATTTCCCAATACTTCATTTTCTTTTCAAGTTTCTTTTCATGTTTTAGCTTTTCATATATTCTAATATTGTTTATTTTTTCAAATATCTGTGCCCGTTCTTCTGGGGGTAACTCGTATATTTTTCCTTCTAGATCTTTAATTTCTCTTTTTAATCTTGCGATTTTTGCATATCTTCGTTTGATTACTTTATTCAGGATCCGTTTTTCGAAGAACCTTATTTCTCTCTTGAACTCCGTCCATAGGAATTTATTTCTAATTTTTAGAAAGTTTGGCGTTATTCCTTTTTGTTTACATTGCTTTAGAAAGATGTTATGCCGTATTTCTCTGTCGTTTTTCAAGTAAGCTTTTTTCAACTGCGTAGCTGCCATTGTCCTTGATACTCGGTACCAGTTCTAATATTTAGTCAGTGTTTTTCGACAGTAATTTCTGTCTCATTTAATGCCCATATTACACTTAAATTTACTTATACCTATATTTCAGGCATTATAGTAGCCACCAGTATAGACACTTTTACTACATTTGTTTTACATTAATATATAAAGATTCATGACACTTAACTTTTATTTTAAAAAATCTTTTATCTTTCGTTTTGTACATATTAAAATCGAACATTATAATTTTCATTTCTTTACTTTTCTTAAAAAGTGGCATGGTTTTAACGATATACCGGAATTTATGTCCTTTTTAAGTAAAAAAATGTGGTTTGTTTTTTTAAGAAAAGTAAAGAAATGAAAATTATAATGTTCGATTTTAATATGTACAAAACGAAAGATAAAAGATTTTTTAAAATAAAAGTTAAGTGTCATGAATCTTTATATATTAATGTAAAACAAATGTAGTAAAAGTGTCTATACTGGTGGCTACTATAATGCCTGAAATATAGGTATAAGTAAATTTAAGTGTAATATGGGCATTAAATGAGACAGAAATTACTGTCGAAAAACACTGACTAAATATTAGAACTGGTACCGAGTATCAAGGACAATGGCAGCTACGCAGTTGAAAAAAGCTTACTTGAAAAACGACAGAGAAATACGGCATAACATCTTTCTAAAGCAATGTAAACAAAAAGGAATAACGCCAAACTTTCTAAAAATTAGAAATAAATTCCTATGGACGGAGTTCAAGAGAGAAATAAGGTTCTTCGAAAAACGGATCCTGAATAAAGTAATCAAACGAAGATATGCAAAAATCGCAAGATTAAAAAGAGAAATTAAAGATCTAGAAGGAAAAATATACGAGTTACCCCCAGAAGAACGGGCACAGATATTTGAAAAAATAAACAATATTAGAATATATGAAAAGCTAAAACATGAAAAGAAACTTGAAAAGAAAATGAAGTATTGGGAAATGAAGATTAATAATAGGCATAATAGAACCCAAATGACAACAAGCATACCATACATAAATATATCGACATACAAACCGACCGAAGAAGAAGACGCTTGCCTAAAGAAAGGCCCTAAATTTAATGTAGAGAGAAAAATAAACCTAAACGAAGCCATCCCCAAAATCGAAAGAGTTTTGGAATATATCCCTGAAGAGGAAGCGAAGAAATTACGAAACTTAGCTCAGAACGAGATTGAAAAGCAGGGGAAAAGGAGGAGGAAAAATGGTAACGACCTTAGAATAATAAAACAACTTAAAGAAAAGCAAAACTTAACTTTCTTGCACACTGATAAAACAGGAAAAATAGCAATAATGAATAAAAATGAATATGTTAATATGATGGAGAGCACAATAGATGAACTAGGGACCGAAATAGTAAAAAAAGACCCCCTAAATAAACTAACGAAAAAGTCAGAAGAATTGATTAAAAAGGGAAAATGGCCAAATGGAACTAAACCAAAAAAGCAGAATTTTACCCCTAATACACCAATTATATTTGGAAAATTGAAAGACCACAAGAATCCATACAAAATGAGACCGATCGTTAACAAAAAGCTAAGCCCAACCTATGACATAGAAAAATATATGCGGAAACAGTATGAAGAAATGCTCCCCCCTTCCGATATATCAGTTAATTCAACACGAAAATTCATACAGATATTAAGAGAATATGAACCGCAACCAGACGATTATATGATAAGCCTAGACGTAAAAAACCTATATCCGTCGATTAACCTTAACGAAATGACAGAAGAAATAAACAAGACTATACAGAAACACTACACAGACACAGAAATTATAAATACAATGGAAAGTGCAACAAATCTGATCCTAAACGAAAGTTATTTTAAATTTAACAATAAGATATATAAACAGCTGAGGGGTGTACCGATGGGGTCCCCCATTTCAAATGTGGTTTCAGAATGGAAAATGCGAGTAATGGAAAAAAGAATAATACAGGATCATAAAAATGAAATACGCCTCTGGGTAAGGTATGTGGATGATGTATTTATCATAACAAACAGAACAGTAAACTTAAAAAACCTCTTAAACGAAATAAATAAATACGATAGCAATATACAATTTACAATAGAAGAAGAAAAGAACCGATCCCTACCATACCTTGACGTAAAAATAATATACGAAAATGACCAGATAAAAACAACAGTCTATAGAAAACCTACTGCAAACCTAGCGATAATCTCAAGCAAAACAAATACACCAATAAACTATAAACTTGCAGCCCTAAATACCTACATCTATAGAGCACTCAATATATGTTCAACAGAAAAGTTATTAAAAGAAGAATTAAGGATTATAGAGAACATAGGACGTAACGCTGGCCATCCAAGAAAAACAATAGACAAGCTAATCAGAAAAGCGAAAGAAAAAATTAACTGGATCCAACCAGGACAAAATAAAAAGGATTATACACCCCCCCTACCATACATGAACGGAATAGCACTAAAAATAAAACGCGAAATTAGTAAACTCGGAAAGATAGTCCCAATCACACCCAACCCTTCCCTATTTAAAACGATACGAAATGAAGCAGAAAGATACGACGAATTACAGACGGCAGGAGTATATAAAATTAAAGCCTCAAATACAGACAATAAGGAAATTACATACATCGGGATGACAAAGCGAAAAATAAGCGAAAGGTATAAGGAGCATATCCGCGACATTAAATATAATAATCAAACAACAGCCTTCTCACGAACAAATTTAAAAAACCCCATAATACCTCAATCAATAAAAATAGAAAAAATAGCTGCATATGATAATCCCCACAACACCCTAATGAGAGAGGCTATCGAGATTAACCTCGAAAGAAAAAATGTATGCAACGATATGGCGCATGCAAATGTTGACTCCCGTTGGCTAAAAATGCTGGAAAGAGGGGGAAAGTGAAAAGAAGGGGGAAAAATGGAAAAAGAGAAATGATAAAAGGTCGAAAATGAAACTGCGAGCCGCCAAATGAAACTGAAGATGTCCAAGAAATGGACGAAAACGTTTTTTCAGAGAAGTGCCAAAGAGTATGGACAATGCAATATATATTTATAAAGTGGCATGGTTTTAACGATATACCGGAATTTATGTCCTTTTTAAGTAAAAAAATGTGGTTTGTTTTTTTAAGAAAAGTAAAGAAATGAAAATTATAATGTTCGATTTTAATATGTACAAAACGAAAGATAAAAGATTTTTTAAAATAAAAGTTAAGTGTCATGAATCTTTATATATTAATGTAAAACAAATGTAGTAAAAGTGTCTATACTGGTGGCTACTATAATGCCTGAAATATAGGTATAAGTAAATTTAAGTGTAATATGGGCATTAAATGAGACAGAAATTACTGTCGAAAAACACTGACTCATTTACTTTATTTATCTTTTTTTAATCTGCGGTTTTATGCCAGGAAGTAAGAAAGCATTAGGTCATCTTTCAAAGTTTTTTTTTTCTTTACTTCCTTGTGGCCGTCATTTACTGCGAGATAAAAATTATCCATTGAAACTAAGAACTGACATTGAATATATAATTCGTAATAAAAAAGAACGTCATAAGTTTAAAAATATATACTTCTAGAATTAGTGGGGTTTTTTGCGAACAGATTCAAAACTAATTAAATTTCATGCAGGATTTTGTTTAGTACAATAAATAAAATCATAAAATACACTAATTTTACTACTATAAAGAAACTTACTTGAGTTGCTGCAAGAGGTAAGAAATATTCCTCGATTTGAAATTTTAAAAACTACCACAACCACAGTGAGGGAGAAAGACTTTCATCAGTTTAAAAGGTAATCCCATAATACATCCGACTAGCCATATTTAAAGAATGAGATGTTTCATCCTAAAAACAGGACCCGCCAGACAAAAGTTTCTTTTTTTTTGCCAGCTTCGACAGGACGAAGATGAATAACACAATATTATTGATATAAATTGATACGAGTTAACACTAAGCCCATTGCACACGCTTTGTAGAATTTCCGGGTGTAATCTTCAACCGTCGTCTACTTCTGTTCTGTGTCTATCCCGCCCTTGTATCGACGACAGCTTCTAAGAGACATTTGATGTCGAGCACACACGTCAGATGTATGTATTCAATAAATAAATAATCCAAGTTAATACGAATTAAAATCACAGTACTTCACATTTCGCAAAAAACGAATTAAAATACACGCGTACATAAAAACAAACTTTGTTTGAATTACAACGTATACCACTTCGAACGAAGACATCTAAAACGCATGCGCAACTGGGAGTGCTAGTGCCCCCTGGTGGTTATTGCGTCGGAAGAATCAAAACGTCTTAAATTAAGATACGTTTAAAGCAATGAAGTGTCTTAAAATAAGACGTTTGCGGATATTTTAGACATTATTCTCAGTTCGTTTACACCATGGTCATAGTAAGACGCTTATGTATCTTAAATTAAGACATCTATAGTGTCTTAATTTTCAGATTAAGACACTTAAGTGTCTAAAATTCTTTTTCAGTCACATATGTGTCTAAATTTAAGACGCTTCTTTTTGCAGTGTTCACACCATAAATTTAAAATGAAAAATTTTGATTTATTTTATGGCATACATTTTATTATTGAAATAACCGAAATTTACATTTTAGATTTTTTTTGTGTAAATTCTGATTCTCTGAGTTACGCAATTTCTGGAACGAAAAAAATTTCAGTCTTTTAAGAGTTAATGCAGCTTTGTTTAACCCTCCGCCTACCAGACTAAAACTAGACTATTTTCATACCAGAAATAGGATTCTGTAAATATTAATAACTCTATAATACTAATTGACTCCTATCAGACTATAAGTGTACTAAATTCATAAAATATAATGGATTCCAAAATATGCTAATTTTTAGTCTTTAATTTTTAAGAGAAAGGCGGAGAGTTAACACCTCAAGGGGCGATGGGATATCCCTTTAAGACATAAAGATTTTCGGCAGAAATTAAAAGTTTTGGTGGTTTCCCCTAATTAATAGAATCACAATTGATTGAAAAAAAGTTTTAAAAAATACCCGATGTCAGACTATGCCAAGGAAGAAACAACATAATTATGTAGGTGCAGGGTCGGCTTTAAATCGCACAAAAAAAAGAAAATTGTTTTTTCTTCTTCTTTAGGATCACCTAAAAAACTGTGTAGGTCAAGTCTTAACACATTGCCGACGGGCAATTTTTATCAAATCTGAATTTTAAAACAGTAGAAGCTCCTCCCCGTTCTCAAAGTCTTTTGTAAACTGATGTTCTAGATAGGTTTCCCAAGTTTATGCGTCGGTAAATATCTTTCAATGAATGAATTTAATATAAAATGTCTTACAACCTAAAACAAATACAGACAACACACTGTAAAAAAAAAGGACTAAAAAACGGAAATACTGCTGGCAATCTAGACGCCAGTACTATTTCCGTTTTTTTACGGAAATTTTTACCCATAAATTACAGAACATTTTCCGTTTTTCTGATTAAAAACGGAAATTTTTCTGTAATTTATGGGTAAAAATTCCCGTAAAAAACGGAAATAGTTCTGGCGTCTAGATTGCCAGTAGTATTTCCGTTTTTCAGTCCGTTTATTTTTTTTTACTGTGCATGATATAAGTGCGTTTTCTGCAAGGTAGAAGCCACGACCTTAGTCAATGATGTTTTTTGAATGAAAACGAGAATTCTCGTTTCCCGTTTTGAATGTGTTAAAATGATATATTATATCCCACTTAGTTTTAATCAATATTTGCACCAAAAATTTTTAAATAAATTCTGCTTTTGCACCGCTGGCGGAAAAAAGTTGTAAAACTGCTTTTCTATATTTTGAAATAAATTGTTTCCAAAATTCTGGTGTGAATTCAACATTACAGAAACAAAAGTACATGCCACTGAAAGGGTTAAGCAGTATCTCAGGTTATTGAGTGTAACTTCCTTTCGCGCACCATTTCCTATTTTCAAATCTAAATGAAGTGCATACACTTCTATACTTGATTCCACCTTAAGTTGGCAGCGTTGGTTATACTACGAATGCCGAATCGCAGCCGTTGCCGTAGCAACCAGGGTTTGCTTGAAGAGCAAAGGATCACTAGTAACCAAGGAAAAGCGCCATTTTGGCGGAAAAGTATAATGCGTGTGCAAAAATCTGTACGTTTTGAAGTTCCTATCAAATTAATTATATAATCTATTAAAATAACGAATTGCATTATTATTATTTTCTTATTTTTACATTTTTTAGACTGATTTTAGCACTATCATATATTATATAAGCTGATCCGCCCGACGTCGCCCGGCCCGCAAAATGCGATTTTTTTTTTTTTTAAATAGCGAAAACTTTAAAATAGGTTTGCACGAATTGTGGAAAAACTTTATTGAAAAAATATCAAAATTTACTGTTTTAAACTAAAAATTTGAAGTCGAATTCCATGTACTGATGTTGAAAAAATCACATCGGAACGAAAAAAATCGCATCGAAAATTGTCTAAGAAATTTAAAATCGCGAAGGGCAAAATTTTCTATATTTAAGCTCAAAGTTTAAAACAGAATTCCTCTTACAAATGTCAAGAAATTGCCGCAAAAAGCAAAAAAAAAAAAAAAATTAAAATCAGATTAAAAAAATCGAGAAAATTTAAAAAATCGCTGTACGAATTCCGAATGAAATTTACTGAAAACAAAACAGTATTATCTATATTGGGTTAAAAGATTAAAACCAAATTATCCGGAAATCTATTTAAAACAGAAAATTTCTTATTTATACCAAAACCTTTAGTAGAAATTCGGAAAAGGCTAGATTTCACACTGAGCCCGTCTTATTTTTAATGTACATTTTTAATTATAGATATTATGGTGTAAAAAAGTCATGATTTTTTAAAATCAAAATAAGCTGATTTTTAAATAATTAAAAACTGCATTTAATATTAAATTGTTAACACTGCTGAAAATTAAGGGACTATTTCACTCACGCAAAAACACCCACTTGCTAATTCTAGTCCTATGGAGAAAAAAAAAATATCTCGTTTGCATTTCAGTATTTTTAAATTATTTTTTTTCATTTGCGTTGGTTAGCTGAGGTCGATCTCGATAAATAACCTTTTTTACCTTTTCGATTTTGTTTGCAAGATTTTTTTTGGGGGGGGTGGGGGGGGGGGAAGGGCGCTCCGAGTATGCCCTTCATTTATCCATGTTTCATCAAGATAATAAATAGAAGCATTTTTTTCTTATACTCTGTAATTTTTCTCAAATAGTTTCTGCACCACAAAATAATATCTTGCCTCTCAAGAAGAGCTGCCTCTCTTTTTCGTTTTTCAAAAGAGAATCCCAAATCTTTTAATATTCTGTTCAATTTAGTTTGGCTAATATTTTTCAAAAAAAAAATTCTTTATCATTGTTTACAACTTGTAAAACTTTATCCGAAGTTGGTATGTCATTTCTGCAAAAAAAACTATGGATTTTTCGTCGAATGCAAGATAACGTGAATTTATCATATTTTCCCAGCCTTCTGCGTTTACCCACTGCACCAGGTCGTTTCTTTCTGGGTGTACTTAAAGGGCTAGATGCCTTTTTCTCTTTTTTCAAACGAAAAATTGTGCTTTTCGAAACACCTGTAAGTTGGGAAACTTCCTCTACGATTTCATTAATTGAATGTTGGGGATTTTCTTGACGAAGTCTGGAATAAACATTTAATATATATTTTGATTCACTTTCCTCGCCTTGAAGGTGTGTAAAGCGTGGGTGGAAATAATGCTTTATCAGACATGTTATAATTCAAATAAGTATGATTCAAATAAATATTTAACTATATAACAAATTTTAGAAATACTCAGTTAATACACGAATAAATAATAACAATAATTAACAGTAAAAATAAAAAACTATGAACACGTTAAAAAGAAAAGTAAAAGCGAAAGTAAACAGCGAGTATTATTAAAACTATTCATAAGAACTGTTCATAAGAATGCGCGGAGTAGCAGAGCACTAAAGCGCGCCAGATATTTAACCTTGAAGATTTGTTCCTCGCCAAAGGAGACTTTTTTACGCCAAGATTTTTACTTTATACGTTCGCTTTAAATTCAAAATACTTTTAAATTAAATACTTTTAACAGAGAAATTACATTAAATATATGCTTCAAAATACCGAAATTTGTAATTTATAAACATAATCATATAAATTTGTATGCATTTTCACCATTTAAGATTAAAAAATAACGGAGAACTACTTTTCAAGGCGAAATGTTACTGTTTCTACCTTTCACAGTGCTGCCAAGTTGAGTTGGAATAGAGTGTAGTTCATTGTCGCCACATCCCTCGATGATTTTTACTTTCTTCTATCTTTACAAGAAGAAAGTATTGGTTTCATGAAAATTTTCGAATTCCAGTTTTCGAGGGATTTACACGTTTTATGGGTCAGAGATTCCAAAAAACATGTTTTTACAAAATGTCTGTCTGTGAATTTTGTGGGCGCTCTATCTCAAGAACTAATGCACGGAATTTAATAAAAATTTATATTCTGGTAGTCCCTGATATAGATTGGTGCTGATTAGTTTTTGGTGTAAATCGCCCTGCAGGTGGCGCTGCAATGTAGCATTTTGCAGGATTTCCGCAAAAGCTCTACCTCAAGAACTAATGCACGGATTTTTATAAAACTTCAGATTCCGTTAGTCCTTGACATGAATGGATGCTGTTTACGTTTTGGTGTAAATCGCTCAACAGGTGGCGCTGCTATGCTGCATTTTGCAGGATTTATACTATTTTCGCAGTAGCTCTATCTCAAGAACTAATGCACACATTTTCATAAAACTTCGGATTTAGTTAATCTTTGATATGAAATGATGCTGACTACATGTTGGTGTAAATCACAAATTAGGTGGCGCTGCTGTGCTGCATTTTGAGCTATTTCCTCAATAGCTCTATCTCAAGAACTAATACACGAATTTTCATCAAACTTCAGATTTAAGTATAACTTGATTAAAATTGCTGCTGATTATGTGTTGTTGCAAATCGCTCAACAGGTGGCGCTTCTATGTTGCATTTGTCAGGATTTGCGCAATACCTCTATCTCAAGAACTAATGCACGAAATTTCCTTAAACTTCATATTCAGTTAGACGTTGACATAAGTTGGTGATAATTAGGTTCTGGTGTAAATAACCCAATAGGTGGCGCTGCTATGCTGCATTTTGCTGGATTTACACGATTTCAGCGACAGTCATACCTCGAGAACTAATGCACGGAATTTCATATTTTTAGAATTCTCATGATGAACACAGATTGCCATTTAATTTGGCACTGAGATAGTGAATTTTGAAGTATTGACATTTATGAGATAGAAGAAAGTTTTGTGATGGTCACAACATACTGACCACTGAAAGGGTTAAGAAGTATCTCAGGTTATTCAGGGTAGCTTCCTTTCGCGCACCATTTCCTATTTTAAAATCTACATGAAGTGCACACGCTTCTTCCAGTTCATTATTGCCGCATCCCTCGATGATTTTTTATTTAAGCACGGCGAATTCTCATCAGTAAGTTTTACTAGTTATTTTTACTTTACAACGTGATTGATTTTCCATTAAAAAACTAAAAAAAAAAATTCCTTGCAAAATTATCTGGTGTGAGTTCAATATTTCTAAATAAAAAATCCGCTTAGTGTTGCCAGTGGACTACTTTTTTTTTTTTTTTTTTTTTTTTTTTTTTTTAATTCAGATTTCTTGATTGGTAATACTTTTTTGAAATGGTAAAATTCCCCTTATTTTCGACTTAACCCCTTGGGGACGGGCGACCGGTATACATGCCGCATAAGATGCTCAGAATACGTGATTATTCTCACCAGTAAATTTTTATTGTAAATTTTGCCTTATTTAATCGGAGCATTTTTCCGATTCAGTTAGGCCAAAATTTCTGTTTTAAAAAACCGGTGATAAAAGATTAAAAATTCTGTAAAAGACGCTTGTCCCCAAGGTGTTCATTAAAAGGTTATTAAATAATGTGAATTTTAGGATCTCAAAAAATTGGTGCCAATCGAGAAATCTAAAAATAGTAGCCCATTGGCAACACTAAATTCGCTAGATGCAGCAACAATAACCAAGATGGAAGTATGACTTTGGTCTTAACCCCTTGAGGAGCAAGCAATTACGTTTGTGAAATGCTGAATTCCCACCGGAATCTTTGAAAAATTCTATTTCAAAACAAGTAAAATCAATTTTACGGCATTTTTCCACCAAAGTTAGAAAAGTAAAATTTAATAAAATTCTTCTGGTGTAAAACGTGATTAATCCTAGGTGGTATATAACATATACCGGTGCCCCTCAAGGGGAACTACCAACAATTTTACTGTATCGCACGCATTACAGAACGTATACGGCACTTTCTTGAATCAAAAGAAATACTACTGAGATGGTATACTGAAAATTAATTAAATAAAAATATACTATTAAATCTCCATAATATTATTGGTATAAAATGTTAAAAAATATTCTTTAGATTTACAAATTAGAATCATATCAGATATTTCATTGTTTTTTTTTTGTTTTTTTTTTTTTTTTTTTTTTCAAATCTCTAGACTGCGCATTTAAATGAAGTAAGTACAGTGGACTCTCGTTAATGGATCTTCCCTTAACAAAGTTCCTCTGGTAATTAAGGACAATTTCCTTCTCCTCAACATTTCCTATTTTCAAATCTACATGCTATGAGCACGCTTTAACCCTTTGAGCTCTGGGTGTGAATTTCTTTAACCCCTTCGGGACGACCGTCTTTTACAGAATTTTTAATCATTTATCACCGGTTTTTCAAAAAAGAAATTTTTGCGTAATTGAGTCGGGAAAATGCCCGGATTAAATAAGGCAAAATTTACAATAAAAATTTGCTGGTGAGAATAATCACGGATACTGAGCACCTTATGCGGCACGTATACCGGTCGCTCGTACCCAAGGAGTTAAAACGACCAGATGTCACATTGGCACCACTATTTTGTAAACAAAAGATTCGGATTATAATATACACGAAAAAATGCATTAATCTATATTCAAATAAATTCGGTTGAATATTCCGTGTGCCAATATGACATTTGCAGATTAAAATTAAGTGGGAAGAAATTCACCCATCAGAGCTCAAAGGGTCAACCCTACTAATACAAGTTTTTAATATTTTATAAGCATTCTTAGTTTTACATAATTTAAACCAGAAATTTAATTTTATTATAAGTAACTTTTTCATACGAGTTGTCTATTTGATTTTATATAGTAAGCATCAATTATTATTCTCTTTCTGCTTTGAAACATTAAAAACTTCAAAATAGAAAAGAACCGGGAAAAAAAACCCCAATGGTACTAGGAGGGTTAAGACTAGTGTTACCAGGTGTCCCGCGTAAATCGGGTCTCCAAATGCTGTGGACACAGCTAATTTCTTACAGTTTAGTTCAGAGTTGCAAGTTTGGGCTCCATTTTTATTCCGACTTCAGAATTTTCGAAGAAGTTTTACTCTAACAAGGAAGGTCTCCATACTGGGCATACTCAGAATATTTTGAAAAAAAAAAAAATACCAATTAAACTACTTATGTATGCAATAAAGGATCAGTCAAATTTAGCGGCGGAATTACGGTAGAAAGTCTGTAAAAAAATAAAATACTTTCGAGTATTTGGCGCGAAAAGACGAAAGCGTCACGCGATTTGGTGAGCAGTACTTTTCCTCGCCAAAAGAAAACGATTTTAACGCATCTGAAAATTGTTTGTTAATTGATTTTTAGAATGCGTGTAAAAAGTATTTAATGAATTTAAACATAAACAATGAGAGAGTTTAATAAATACATTTTTTCGTATTACATATTTATGTTGGTTGTTACTTAATTTTATTACTTTAAAAACAATTTCATCTATAAGAAATACTTTCATAAATTTAAGCGTATTCCAAAATAAAGGCAAGATTAATTTAGCAGTTATTCATTTCAAACCAAGGAAATCGTCGTTTCCATAGCAACAAAATTGAACCCACAGCGCTCAATTGGACTTAATTTTGAGATATTGAAACAATTTTAATTTTGTTTTAATTCATAAAATTTGATATTTAACTTTCATTATAAATACATATATGACAAAACTGTAGCTAAATCAAACCAAAACTGACAAAACTACAGTTATTTAAGTTAAATTTATTTAAACAAGTTCAATATGAAATATTTTTATCTTAACGAGTATTCGACATGAAAAAGTATTTTTCGAAATTTCATTTCATCGCCAACCGATGATAAATCGCCAAATAAACGAAAATTTCATTATTTTTTTACGAACGTTCTATCGGGGTTCCGCCAAAAAATTTTTTATAAACATATATATCCACATGAGACGAACACTCTGTAATTTTTTCAGATTTTTCTGAATATGCCCGTATGGAGACCTTCCTTGTAAGTAATCAAGAAAAGTCAGTCATTAAATAAATCTGAAAATACTCTTTGTATTTTCTGACGTGAATCCTAATTTTCTGACTGAAAGTGGAGGTCAAACTGGCAACCCTGGTGTACTTCGCCATCTTCAAACGCAAGGCGAAACAAAAATTCAAATACTGGTGGCCAGAGCATCTGGAGCTCTGATTTGCGCGAGAGACCAGGCAACACTAGTGCCAACAATGGAGTTACAAATAAAGAGGAGGAGACATATAGTGTAATGTCTGCCAGTTCCGAATGAAGTAACTGAGGAGGTTGCCACAAGATGGCAGCTGCTTTTTTTTAATCGGATCTTCAGTTTCTGATTACCCCCAGAGCAAACGTCCCACCAGTAAAATTGAATAGACAATTTCATCTTATTTAAGCATCTTATTCATGGAAATTTTTTCTCACAAATGTCTTAAAATTTTCTATTCGTTTTTACTGGTGTCACTTTGCCTTGTAAAACAGTCAGTTTGTTTCCTGGCTGTCACAATATGGCAGAAATACAGGGCCTGAGTACTGCCAAAGTAAACTCCTACCAGTAAAAGTGAAAATCTGTTTTCACCATTATTTATGACTGAAATTTTGCGGTAATAAGGTGTTTAAATAAGGAAAAATGTTCTATATAAATCTACTGGTGGAAGTATCCACCGGCGGTAAACAACGCCTGCGATAGCGGTTACAGTTGAAGCTTCACTACTTTAAGGATAGGTCAGTTTCTCCTTATTAATAGTTTCATGGTACCAACCGATTAAAATTCGTGTGAGAGATATTGGCCCCGAACGGGTAAATCTTGTCACCTCACAAGTGTCACAAGATACGACAAAGTCACATGGGAGGTGACATAGGACCGATAAGGGTTAAGATAGTAGAGCTTTAACCTTAACCTACAATGTTACTGCTAGTGTTGCCAGATAGTCAAAAGTGAATTTCCCCAAAATTTCTGAAATTTTCCCCAAATCAGTGTTTTTTTCCGCTAAAGTTCCCAACTCAATTTTTACTCAAAAAGGGAATTTTTAAATTTTCAATTTACCACTGTAAAATATATTTAAGTCATTTAAGCTCAAAAATTTTCCCCAAATCAAGCCTTTAAAAAAAAAAAAATTCCCCATTTACAAAAAACAAATTTTTAAACTGGACTGAATGCATATTTTGTAGCTACATCAAGAGAATGAGAGATATATTTTACAGTGACAAGTTATTTTACGTTTGTTTTTAAAAGTATTGTCTAACAATGTTGGACTATTATTACATTAGCTCCATAGCTTTAAACAATCTCTTATCAGTAGGGATTTGAATGAATTCGAGATGATACGCTGCTTTAATTTTTTTGTCGAGTACATAATCATAATGCAAAGTATTTTCTCTGCATCAATCGATGTGCTTTTGCATATCATAAAAGAGAAAAATATCTGCTTTCCACATATTTAAATTAAATTTTTTTTAAAGTACAGCGAAGGAATTTTTCGTTAAAGTCCTGCACGCGCAGGTTTAAGCTGCTTAAAACTTTAGAGTCTCATGCATCTGTAATATGTGTAAACTGTAATGTAGTAAACAACGAACACGACCACATCCATCAGAATAATTATGGATATTTCCGATTTCTAGATTGTATTTTCGTCTTTCAAATCAAAATTGAGTTCAAGACAGATCCAGTTTTTCTACAGGACTAAAAGAAAACTTTACGAAAAATAGTTTTAAAAAAAATCCTCAAAACTTTTGTAGTCCCCAAAAATTTCCCCACGAATTACTTGTCCCCAAAAAATTCCCCTAGAGGTTCAAAATTCCCCAAAATGGGGACAAAATCTCCAATCTGGCAACACTGGTTACTGCACCATACGCATTATAGCACACATATGGCACTCTCTTGAACAAATAAATAAAGTGTTTTTTTTTTCAAAAACAGAAACGTGTGATTATATAGTTTTATTTTACTAAATCTCCATAATATTAGTGGTGTCAAATGTAAGAAAAATATTTTTGAAATATGAAAATCGGAAACAAAAAATTAAAGGATAAACAATGTAATTTATGTTAAAAAATGTGTAATTTATTAAAAATCGCCCTCTGGTGGCGAAATGTTAAACTATTTTTATTTATATTTTTCAGCTTAAACAAATTCCCAAACCTTTATTATGCTTTTCCTAAAATTTCACAACTTTATGAACGATGGTTTAATCTGTAGACAACTTTAAAGTAGTGTCGTTTAATTATGAACACCCTATATATAAAAAAAAGTGTTGGATTTTTTCATTCTTTCTAAGAGCACTTTACAGCAGTGGGCTTTTTTTTTAAAGTCAGATTCCTTGATTGGCACCACTTTTCTGAAATGGTAAAATTCCCATTGTTTTCGCTTTAATTAATATGTTATTAAATAAGGCTAATTTTACTATTTAAAAAAAGTGGTGCCAATCAAGAAATCAAAATTAAAAAAAAGTAGTCCACGGGCAACACTGCTTCACAGCTTTAACCTCTTAATTCTCGCTCCCGTCATATTCACGGGCTGTGTCTTTTACTCAGATTGTTTGATTTCCACCAGTTTTATAAAATAGTCTAATTGGCTATCTTCGTATCGTTTTATCTGTCATTAAACAAGGTGAATATTTCTTTTTCAAAAAAATGGTGCCAATAAGCAATCTGAATTTTTAAACCGTAATTTAATTCAAGCGTTAAGGGGTTAATTGACTTTTTCTCAAAACTGCGATTTTTCAGGTTTGTGTTCCTTTTTTTCAATATCTATTAAAATTAAGAACTCAGATTTTTCTAAACATTTATATTATGTTATAGTGTATACTTTAACACAGGGATTTAATGATTTGTTGAGAATTATTTATTTTAGGGAGTGAAATCTTCCCAAAAATGCTAATTTAAAAATGTATTTCAATAAATAAATAATAATTAATTTTCAGTTTCACTTAGAAAGAAAATGGTCTGTTAAAATATGGAAAGCATGTTATTAAAACTTCTCTAAAAAATCTAGACCTCTATCTTTCGCCGTTTTAGAGAAAAAGGTACATAAAGTTGGTGTATTTTAACATAGCCGAGATAGAGCTTACCCGGTCCCCTTAAAAATAAATAAAATAAAAAGAAAAGGGCCCACTTAAACTGATGGCATTCAGCTCACAGGCTATTCATACTAATTGTATAATATACTCTTATTAAAAAAAAAAAATGCATCTCGAAAAATAAAATAAGGGGGGATTACCCCCCCCCTCTGTTTCTCATCTTTATACTTAACCAATGAGCCTCCTTGGCGCAGCATGTCCCTTAACGGATTTTGCGCACTAAACCTCATACAACCAACCAACCAATGAGCCTCCAAATCTAATCAGGGAAGCGCCTTATCAGAATAAACCGGTATACCAAATTTGAAACGAATCGGATAGAAAAAACCCATTTATCTAAATTAAGGGGGGGGGGTGATTTGGCTCCCCGTTCTCCCTTAAACAATGAACCTTCAAATCTAATCAGGGAAGCGCTTTATCAGAATTAACCGGTATACCAAATTTCTCTGCAAATCTGATAATTCTGCATGAAAACCGATTTATCTATGTTAAGGGGGCATTAGCCCCCCGTTCCCTCCTTTTTACTTAACGAATGAACCTCCAAAATTAATCAGGAAAGCGCCTCATCAGAATGAACCTAGAAAAAAAATTGAAGCAAATCGAATATTTCTATCAAGAGTTATCGCGTTACGTACATACATACGTACATACATACAGAACCTGCGGGCACATTAGCTCTCAGACTTTGATAGCTTGTGAGCTAAAAAAATAAAGTTCGACAAACGCTATCTTGTGTAATCGGAGAATTTCTGTAATTCAATAAAAATAGTGACTTTTTCTCGACAAATATAGTGGAACTCAAAATTCAATTGTGTTATGTTACTGGTAACCGTTTATAGGTTATTTATTAGCGAAAATATTGCAAGTGTAATACATACTGGACAATTGCACCATAAAATCTAATAAATAAAGACACAATATTGCTTAATGGTACACAAAATACGAACTTTAATAAGCTAAAAGTTGATTTCTACGTTTCGAGCTGTTTCTACAGCCGTCTTCAGGAAAATATGATGTTTTACCATCATATTTTTAGGCTCAAAGTTCAGAGACGAAAGCTTCCTGTGCAAGATATAATTAATCGAAACTTGACCAATGATTTGAATACCAAAAATGTAGTGTTGATGGCAACTAGATGGCGCAAATAAGTTGATTTTATACTTAGACTGGGAGCCGGCAGAACCGACACATGGTTCATACGGATACCGTTATTTCTCCAGGAAAACTACCAGTATATTTTTATAGAAAGAGAAATCTAGGTTAAACGCGCAAAATTTCGCCTTCTTTTAAGAAGAGATTTTCTGCAAGATAATACTGGTGCCGAAAAATTTTCTGGTCTGCAAAATTCAAGGAGGCGTACCAACCGTAAGACAACCACCTCATCGAGTTGGAGGCTGACATTCCAGAATTAGCTAAAACTCGATTCCCATATTAAAACGCAATCGGTCTGCCAAGTCATATCTTGGTGGAAAATACCTAAAAACGCGATTTTAACGGTTGACCCGTAGGTTTACCATTGTGGTTTCCTGCACCCAGTCCGCCAGATTTTCATACCTTTGGGTGCAAGAAAAGGCGATGGAAAACCTACCAGTCGACCGCTAAAATTACGCTTTTATGTATTAAATTCAGTAATACGAAAGTAATAGAACTCCATCTTAAATAGGACATCATCACAATGGCAACCTAGAATTATTACCTATCATGGGATATCATTGTATTAATGACGTATGATAGGATTTAATAGAATGAAGAAAACTTTTATTAATATCATTTTAAGTTTTGATTCGATTTTCATAAAATTTGAAATGACTCGAAGAAATTTTTCAGCGGTTATATTTATTAAATTTTAAACCATTCGGTTGGGTAGTTTTTGCGCTGTTTTATGGGGATAGACGAACAGACAGACGTACGGACCAGACAACGACTATATGTGCTGTGTATTTATGCAATTAGGAATGCAGCTAAAAGTTTCATTGCATGATTGCTATCACTTATTTGAAATCGACATACTTTCGCCTGTTTAATCAGTTGCTAAACAGTGAAAAAATTACTACTTGGAAAAACACAGGCATTCAAGCAATCTATTTTTTAAAAAAAGTAGCGGATTAGCGAAACTGGGGGGGGGGGTAGTAACAGTAAAAATCCGGCTCATTTTTCGAACTATCGTCGTTAGCAATATGTTAAATTATCACTGAGTTTCTAGATCTTCTGCGTTTTTATAGTTAAGGTACCCAGGACTACGTTAAAGGACTGCGTTAAGGACTACGTTAAAAATGCAATTTTCGAACAAAATTGTCAAATTTATTTTATTATATTTTATTAAAGACCAACTTTTTACCTTTCCAAAACGGTATTTGTTTTTATTGTACAATAAATAGATCCGGAGTTATAGCGGTTTTAAAACTACTCAACAGCTGTCACTCAAACCGGAAGTGCTGTTTAAAGGGCTTTAAAATTTAAAATTTTTAAATTGCTTTTAAAGGGTCGTATGTTTGGAGAAATTTGGCGATTTTGGATGCATTTGTTTAATAATAAGAAATGTAAACAATCCATAAGAAATGTAAATACAGTAATATACATCTCCATGAAATTTAGATGTATATTACTGTAAATTCTTGTAGTAAAACATAAATCTAAACTTTAAATGCATTTTTTGGAAAATGTAATTTTCGGTGAAAATTACATACGCAAAACATGATTTCTCAAAAAGTTATTGGAATATCACTATGAAATTTAAAATATATGTTATTTACACTATTGTGAAGGCAATGAACTAAAGATTTAAATTTAGAATAAATATTTTTTGTTTTATGGATGTTTTTGTGGAATGACATCGATGAATTTTATGAAAATTAACATGTAAACAGGTGCGATATGCTATAAGTTTTGAAATACTTAAAGAATCTCTTAGATTTTAGTTCATTGTCTTCACCAATGTCATAAATGTGAACTGTAAAAAGGAAATTCAGATACATACAGTAGAATTTCCTTTAGAGCGTTTTGCGTTTCGGACCAAATTTAGCTAAATTTTACTATAAATTCCACCATTTACCAAAATTTTATCAATGAATGAAATGTTTGTTACTTTTTTTCACATTTTCTAGTCCTAATCTTAGTAAAAATAAGTTTAAAAAATAATTAAATAGCTTTTTTTTTAAAAAATTGCTCCGTACGTAGGCAGGCACCTTAAATTATATTTATAAGACGTCTAATTTTTAAAACCTCATAAATTCGGTTTGTCTGGCCGTCTTCTCGCCTGTCTGTCTATCTGAAACTCACGATATATATCAGTATATAAATATACTCCGATTTTCATACAATTTTGAATGAAATATTAAGAATTTTTTTAAGATATCTCGTTTGCATTTCAATATTGTTAAACAATTTTTTGTTTTTTGAATAGCTGCGTTCGATCTGTACAAAAGCCATTTTTTACATTTTCGATTTTCTTTGCAGGTCTTTTTTTTTTTTAATGAGAATATTTTCCCTTTTGTAACCGATTCCGAAAATAAAAGTATCCTAATTAAAAAAAAAAAAAAAACCCTGTAAACGAAATTAAAAAAGTAGAAAACGGCCTTTGTAGAAATCTATGGCAGCTAAACAATAAAAAAAAATCGTTTAATGATATTGAAATGCAAACAAGATAATCTTAAAAAATTTCTTCCATTGGATTAACCTTAGCGAACGAGTATTTTCGCTTATCAAACAAAGCTTCGCTTATCGTACAAAGGCGTTTTTTACATTTTCGATTTTCTTAGCAGGTTTCTTTTTATGAGAATGCTTTCACTTCTGAAACCGATTCCAGAAGTAAAAGTATCATAATTAAAAAAAACCCTGCAAATAAACTCAAAAACTAAAAAAACGGCTTTTGTACAGATCGATCTTAGCTAATCAAGGCAAAAAAAAAAAAAAAAATTAAAAATATTAAAAATATTGAAATGCAAAAGCTCTATATTAAAAAATTTCTTCCATAGGATTAACATTAGCGAAAGGTGTCTTCGCGAGAGTGAACTAGCCTGTTAACCCTTTATGTACTGAATTATGAATTCATAAAAATTGTATCTTCTAAAGCATTTTTCATGAATTATTTAAACTACATTAGACGATTCACATAATCATTTAATAAATTTTAGAACGATTTTAGATAGGATTGAAGGATTTAGAAGGGCTAATTAAATTTGAATGTATAGGGATTTTGTGCACTATTTATAACTCCACTCAAATATTTTATGTTAAGGGGTCTCAGGACTCTTAAAGCTCTAAAATTTTCGAAATTTTATTTTTTTTCAGATGTTAAACTTCTATGTTTTCTGACCATTTTGATATAATTGTTATCTTGAAATTCCCATTAGAACAGAAGTTATGGCATTTAGAATTATACTCACTCAATAGCTGAAGCGGTGTTTCCAAAACTTTGAAGTCATTTTTCTCCAAATGACGTTTTTGGGCATAACGCGCACGATATCTCAAAAGCTTCTGAATATTTTTTCATGAAATTTTCAAAACATATGTTTCATGTTAGTCTGTATAAACTGAACCTAGAATTTCCTTTTTATTGTAAAAAGAAAATATTATTTTAGGGGTTTATATTCTTGAAATTTTCAAAATTTTGCATTAGCTAAATACAACTTTGTATTAAAAATATAAAAATGATTTAAATACAAATTTATTTAGGTTCAGTGTAATTATTATAATCTGAGGTATAAGTAGGCACCAAAATTTTTATTCTAGACGCAAAATTTATTTTGTAATCGTGCGCATAAACTGTTATGCCGATATTCTGCTCGTCAAGTGTCTAACAGTTTTGAGCCCCCTGTAAATGCTAATTCTGCTTCTTGCAATTTTTCAAATATTTGAAATGAAAGAACATACTTGTATCTTTCATTCCCATTTAAAGTTGTGTCTTAATATCAAATACATTTTAAGATATTAAATGTTGAACATGGTCCTTTTTTTTTAACTTTCTCCAATTTTAAGAGTCCTGAGACCCCTTAAATATTTTTCTTAGTATTTTGTAAAATTAAGAAATGTACAAATATAATGTTCTTACAATAGAAATATAGAAATATTTCCGAATTGAAAAATTCCCCCTCTCCTTTCCCAACGAAAAGAAAGCTGAAAAGATGCAAAGGCAAAAGAAATCCTCCTTTTAAAAATTGTTTTGTTTTGTTTAACCAATTAATCTTTTGGAACAAGATACAGTAATGTTTTTATAACTCATTCTAAACTGTATTACAACTAATCGATGTATTAAATGAATTTTATAGCAAGTTATTTTAATGGTTATAAGTACTGTCAGTAGATAAAAGCTTAAACCATACATGAGCTTCTAGCTCCTTCAGCGTTTTTATAGATAATTATACAGGGCTATTACAAATGAAGGACCCGATTTAAATAAAAAATCATATTTTCGAAACTACTGCATATATTACAATGAGTAACACATGAATTTAAAGAGAAATACACCAAGTTATTTTCAGTTAGAAATGTTCGATGTGTGACCCTCTTGTTACATGGCATACGTCCAATCTGTAATCCAGTTCGTCCCAAACATTTTGTAGCACCACTTTGTCAATGGTTCTGAATTCTGCACAAATGCGTTCTTTAACTTCCGACAGTGTCTAAGACATTGTTTATGTACCACCAATGCCGAAAACAAAGTGTTCAGAACTTAAAGAACGCATTTATGAAGCTTTCAGAACCATGGACAGAGTGCTGCTACAAAATGTTTGGAACGAACTCGATTACAGATTGGACGTATGCCGTGTAACAAAAGGGTCACACACCGAACATTTGTAACTGAAAAAACTTAGTATGTTTCTCTTTAAATTCATGTATTGCTTATTGTAATATGTGCAGTAGTTTCGAAAATATGATTTTTTTACATCGGGTCCATCATTTGTAATAGCCCTGTATTTATAAGACTTCCACGAAAGTTTAATATCATTTTACGAAGCACGTGCATCATTCCTTCCTATTAATATTTCATGTTTTATGCCATCAACGAATTTTCTTCCGGATACACAAATCTAAAAGTTCACAGCGCGTTGTCCATACCGATGAAAGCAGTTGATAATAGCGAGGAACGCTCGGTGATAAATGATATATCAATAACGCTGTCTTATCTGATGAAATTATTACCTGATGGTAATCGTTTCATCAAGTATTCCTCGTGAGAGTGAGAAGTTCGACACCTTTGTTAACATCTGTCGAAGCAGAAATTAAAAGGTACTCAACAGCTAAACACAGAACTGCCACAGGCATCTTTTTTTATTCTATTTGTTTATTCTATTTGTTTTTTATTCTAAATTGTTACTGCTATACATTCCTAAGTTAATTTCACGAGAAATCTTTTTAATACTTTTCAACAAAGTTGAAAAGTGTTTATGACTTTGGTTTGTCTGGCCGTCTGTCCGCGCTCTAACTCCCGTAAATATACTCGGATTGCCCTAAAATTTTTGGATGTTATTAATGCTTACTATAGCACGTTCCCTATTTCAAATGAAGTTTCTAGCATGTTTAGTTCATTTACAGGGACAGTCAAATTTTTCCGTTACATTACGGAGTATGGGAAAAATCGTTTAAAATGATTTTTAATGATGTTACATGCTTTCAAACATAATAAAATTTATATGCATTTATCAAGTGCACTGAAATATGCATTCTGTAGAATATAGTTATTATTCATTCACAGGGCCACACAAAAGAATCCCGTTACATAATGATATAGGGGTGGAGGAAATTGTTTGCGACGTATTTTAATTATGTTAAATTATTTCATGTATAATGAAATTGATATACGTCGCTGAGGTTTACTATAACTTATTTCATGTATAATACGAAGTGCATAGCAATTACAGGAATGCACAAAAGATTGCAGATACTATATTGTATCCGAAGTATTGTGCAGTAGCGATGATTGCTGGAAATGCATTTTAAATTATATTATGTGCTTTTATCTTTCACTATATTTAGGCATAGTTTATGGTGCATATAAATGCTGTAATTCATATACAGGGCTACACAAAAGAATTTGTAATGGTTGCTGCGTATGATTGCAAATTGCTTAAAGGTGGTTTTTATATGAGTTATGCATTTTTACGCTGAACAGCATTTAGTTTACTAAGAAATGTTTGTAGAATATGGATAAAATGATATACAGGGCCACGCAAAGAATTGAATACATGGCCGTCTAAAAATGATAATTTCTAGAAATGTGATTTCAGTAGTTTTAAAAGTGTTTTACTTTGAATTAAACTTTAGCTAAAGAGTGCCGTGTAATAAAGGTACTAGGTTAACTACAGGGTTGTACAAAAGTATACAAGTATTTTTCCATCTATTAGTATAAATTGCTGAAAGAGAAATTTCAACCCGTTATGAGTTTTCATGCTAAACTAAATTTCCCCATTATATAATATATACATCAACCTACAGATCAAAGGGTTGTTCAAAAGAATTGGAATACATATTTGCTATGGACGGTAATTGCTGAAATCAGTTTTACAAATGTTTTATACGTTTCCTAAATTGTTTACTTAGTTCTCTTATATACCTTATTTCCCTAAATAACGAAGTTTTGTTAAAGCATTCATCATGAAGGTTTGGAAAGTGTTTCATAATCCATGCTTAACACATGATTTTTCTTACTTGTTATATTTGTACCATTTAACAAAATTATTATTGCTATACATTCCTAAGTTGATTTCACAAGAAATCTTTTTTCTTTTTTTAATGTTTTTCGTACATATATTTAATTTAAACTTTAGATATATATATGTTTCGTTATAAAATAAATAATAAATATAAAATTATCATATTTGATTCTTCAATTTTACATTCGTACTGTTACAACTAGGAATAAAAAGAATCCCTACCATAGCTTTGCCTATAGGCACAGGTAGGTTTCGAAGTTAACCACTAATATCACGAACAAAAACTAAAAACAAAAACAAATGCAACGCTATATACAGCATCTTGAGGGTTCTCAAAATTTTTCATCACGCCATCTATACTTTTTTTATCGTCGTAGTAGGGGATTAACGAAGTTGTGATTTGTTTTTCTTCTGCAACACCCCCCCCCCCTTTTTTTAGGTGCGTTCGTAATTATATAAGTACGTAGCACCTATTGTCGTCGTTCAGTCCTCCTGTCTGTCTGTCCGCATATAACAGCACAAAATCTACCCAATCGAATCGCTTGAAATTTTAAATATATAATGGATGTACAATTTTGTTGAGCCATTTCAAATTTTATGAAAATCGGATGTAATATAGTTTAATTACAGGGGCAGTCAAAAGTTTTCTGTTACATTACGGCCAATGGGAATTAATTATTGCAAGTGCATTTTAATGATGTTACAGCCTTCCGAATGGTCTGAAATTTTAAATATATAATTGCTGCAAAACTTTGTCGAGTCATTTCAAATTTTATGAAAATCGGATGTATAGTTTAATGACAGGGGCAGTCAAAAGTTTTCCGTTACATGACGGCCAATGGGAAAAAAATATTTCAAGTGCATTTTAATGATGTTACAGCTTTCCGAATAGTCTGAAATTTTAAATATATAATTGCTGCAAAACTTTGTCGAGTCATTTCAAATTTTATGAAAATCGGATGTATAGTTTAATGACAGGGGCAGTCAAAAGTTTTCCGTTACATGATGGCCAATGGGAAAAAAATATTTCAAGTGCATTTTAATGATGTTACAGCTTTCCGAATGGTCTGAAATTTTAAATATATAATTGCTGCAAAATTTTGTCGAGTCATTTCAAATTTTATGAAAATCGGATCTATAGTTTAATTACAGAGGCAGTCAAAAGTTTTCCGTTACATGACAGCCAATGGGAAAAAATTACTGCAAGTGCATTTTAATGATGCTACAGCCTTTCGACAGAATGAAATTGTTATGCACTTATGAAGTGCACTAAAATATACATTTAGGACAATATTCGGTGCAAAAACATTTATAAAACGAGTTATAGTACGAACGCACCTCATTTGCCACGTTTGACGAGCAATTTCCAACTTGTTTATTATTTATTTATATATTTTTTGCTGTAACGATTGGTCCTATAAAAAACTGTCAACATAAAAGTTTTACGCTCGTATTCACGAATAACTTCGACCCGGAGTTATGCAGAAAACCCGGGTTGAAAACTCAAATGGCATTCACCGTCAACCCCACTGAACCGGTTCGAGGTTGAAATCTAACGCTGGGTTCAGTAACCCAACCTTAGTCTACAGGTGGTTCAACCCAGAATTTTCAACCGAGCATGCGTATTTAACGAAAAACAAACGGTGAGAGTGAGGAAGGAGAGGGAGAGGACCGCCATTTTACAATGGCTGATAGAAGGTGTTGTGTAAAATATAGAAGTTCTACTATTAAATAAAACGGAATAACATTATGCAAAGGTATGTAATCTCATATATATGTAATTATCTTCAATATTTTTATCTGATTTGTTTATATTAATCTATATAGCCTCTTATACACTGCTCAAAACAATTAAAGGATATTTGAAGTTTTGTATAAAATAAAGATATAAACGAAATTTTTTTTGCCGAAAATAGAAGAAGAGAATCACAAATGCAAATTTTTCTGGTTTTCAAACTGTGGAGTATGCAAATTTTGAGTTCGACGTCAAAAACGTCGCTTCAGCGGCAGCGAATGAAATTTGACTTTCAACTGGATAAAAGAGAATGAAGACAAGGATGATCGGCATTCAGTGATTGCTTTGTTTCGATGAGTACGATGTCTCAGCGAAGTCATTTGACAGATTCAGAAGCTTTGACAATTGTTGGTAGGTTAGAAGGGGGCCAAACTCAAGCCGAAGTAGCGCAAGCCATTGGAGTGTCACAAAGTGTCATTTCCAGGATCTGGAACCGTTTTTTGGAGAGTGGATGTGCAGGCCGAAGACCAGGGCAAGGTCGTAGACGGGCAACAACGCCCAATGAAGATCGGTATTTAGCGTTAACAGCTCGGAGACACCGAACCATGAACGCTACTCTTCTCCAACAACACCTTCGCTCGGCTACAGGCACCACGATTTCAACTCCGACTGTCCGAAACCGGCTCCATGCTGTAGGTCTGTATGCTCGCCGACCGATGGTATGTGTTAGATTAACATCAAGGCATCGTCGCGACCGCAGGGAGTGGGCAACCGAGCATGTCAACTGGAGGAGAAATGAATGGAGCAATATTCTGTTTTCTGAGGAGTCGCCTTTTTCGGTGCATCCGGATAATAGGCGTATTTTCATCTGGAGGGACCGTGGCAGTAGGAATAATCCTGTGTTCGTGCACGAAAGTGTTAGATTTGGCGGTGGAGGAGTGTTGGTGTATGGTGGCATCTCCATTGACGTGCGCACTGACCTCTACATCATTCGAGATGGAGCTCTGACTGGTCGCCGATATAGGGATGAGATCCTCAGACCTATTGTAGTCCCTTACGCTGCAGCAATCGGAGATAACTTCATTTTAATGGACGATAACTGCAGGCCACTGCGTGCAAACCTGGTGGAGGATTTCCTTCTCGAGGAAGGAATCGTTCGAATGGAATGGCCAGCGTGTTCTCCAGACATGAATCCAATCGAGCACGTTTGGAACGCTCTAGGAAGACGAGTTTCTGGCCGCCAACAACCCCCACAAACTCTCCAAGAACTGGAAAGAGCTCTTCTGGAAGAGTGGGGCAGAATACCCCAACTCGTCATTAATAGCCTCATTGAGTCCATGCCTCAAAGGTGTTCAACTTTGCTGGCCGCCCGTGGAAACCATACCCCCTACTGAAAATGATTTTCTTTGAAGAAAACACCTTTTCTTATTCTTTTTTTCTCTTATGCACAAATTGTGTTTTTTTCCTTTAGTACACAAATGCGCAATAAAATGCTTTTTTTTCTGCCAAACATGTGTAATTTATTCTCATATAACCTACTATGTCTGACGACCATGTATCAATCAGCTAAACAGTTTACCAGATACAAAATCTACCTAAAACTGCAATATCCTTTAATTGTTTTGAGCAGTGTATATTGAATACATGTTGAATTGTTTGTTTACATAAATACGCGTGGTCGCGAAAAATTTATTTGCCTTAAAAATAGCCAATATTACTTAAACAGCCGAATAATTGCTTCTAAAGTAACAACTGTCGCGTTTAAGGTCATTTATTTTTTGCAATTTTGATGTTAAAAAATTCACAAATGTATTTTAACAGGACCGAAATAAACGCCATACTTGCATAAGTTCTAATTAAAATGTGAGACCCAGGCTAATTTGCATTTTTGTTTAAGTAAAGAAATACACAGATTATCTTAGAATATCCATAGATTCTCTGTAGATTTTTGATCAGTACTTATAGAATGTTTTAAAATTAAATTTTGGGTCTATTGCGTGTAAAAGATATATTATTGTTTATGTACAAACTGAGATAAATATAAATCAGATCTATAAATTAGATATTTTAACTTAAAACTTAAACAATTTGAGTTTTATTTCTTTATTAATTTTTTTTACGATTGTTTGTAAGCTTCTACGTATGTTTCCCAATTTTTGTGGAATTTGAAATATTTATTTTTATTGCATTTATTTTTCAACTGTATTTTAATTTCAAAACTATACATAATATAAAATATTGCATTAGTACTATTTTATACGAAAATAATAATAGTAATAATAAATCCTAAAATGAATAACTTTTCAATGTTACCTCCTGAAATTGTGACTTTTTTTAGAGATCACTTATAATTTTTGCTTCTTAATTGACAGCTAAATTAAAATAAATTACTAAAGGGTTGAAATACGCTGGTAAAAAAAAAAAAAAAAAAAAAAAAAAAAAAAAAAGGAAAAAACTTTCCTTTTTTTAAAATAACCCCACACCAAAAATATTTTTATCAGCCCTTGCATTATGACTATTATGATGACTATTTTTAAGGTAAATAAATTCTTCGTGATCATGAGTATTTATGACAGCAAAAAATTCAAGATGTAATGAAGGAGATATAATGTACGAGTATAAATATAAACAAACCAGTCAAAAAATGTATAGATAATATATATATGTGTATGTATGAGATTACATATATTCTTCTATTTTTGGTAATATGTACTTTAAACTTTCTTTTTATTTCTATATTTTACGCAGCATCTTGAGAAACGTTTAATTTACTTAAATTAAAGAATGACACCAAAAAAGAGAAAAAAAATAGAGGGAATGGGTAGGGTGGTACAAATGGGAACTTGTTTTTCTCCACTGATTCACAAACAACAGACAGCTATTTTATTTATTAGATAATGTAAAATTATATGAAATTATTAATAATTAATTTGAGTTGTTTTGTTAGATTACAAACTATCATTATTCTGCCGATTTAGTCTAGAAATCTATCATTAATCAGTCATCAAAAAAAAAAAAAAAAAAAAAAAGAATCCCACTTTTAATTTATATTCTAAATGAGATTCTTATTACATCTAATGAAGTGATATCTAAATGAGTTAAAAATATGAAATTAAGAAGCTGGAAAAAATATAGAAAATAAAATAACATTTTCTAAATAAATACATTTTTTTCAAATGCAACACTGCAACCAAAAACAAGTGTCTTCGTGCACGTAATAATATTTCGTAATTATTAGGCTAATTTATCAAAAAATAGTCAAAGATAATCAAGTGAATAGCTTTGATCTTGTAAATGTGATAATAGAAAAATTCACATACAAGTGGCTGGAGGGGAAGAGGTGGGGATAGGTCCTAAAAGCTGGTCGATAAAAATTCAACTTTCTGTAATATTTCACATTTATTTGTTCAGATAGTATTCAGAATACATTTAGCATGATTTAGGAAAGGCCTTATTCGATTATACGTGTTGAATGGAAATTCATACACTATACACTAGTAGTCTTAAAAAGTTTAAAATATTTGTGTTCCTTAAAATAATATCTTATAAAATATCTCCAGTGCACACAGTTTAAACTTAAAGGAAGTATAGAGTTTTATTTAGCGACTAGTTAAATGAAAAATGTTTATCAATCGCTCGGAAGTGATAAATATATGCGCCTATGGAGCGCCTCTGCGGCTTGATACCTGGTGCCAGGGCACCGCTAGGATCACCTGTTCCGCTTTTTCTGTAGTTCTATTAATATTATTTCACTACTTTTTCCTGTCAACCTGGAATATTAATTACTATCTAATTTAATTAGAATTAAATATTTTAATTAGCTCGCTGAAAATCCAAACAATAAAATCAATACATATGGGATACCATCTATGCTAATAAAAGAAATAGTATATATAAAGTACAACAGACTACTTTCTTAATTTTTTTCCCTTTTTCTCCATTTTAATATTTTCATTATCAGAAATTGTTTAATTGCTAACTAGAGCTATTAATAATAGAAATCATCATAATTGCTGTTGAAATAAAATTTTAGTTTTTATTCAAATCAAGTTTCATTATTTTTGGCCCAAATCAAGTTCCATTTTTTAGCAACTATGCGAAAATTTATTTTGAAAAAGAACTTTTTAACATTTATTTTAGCAGTTGACACGTTTCATATCATTAACCTAACTCATTAATAAATTTAAAAAAAATAATTCTTTAAAAAATATTAAAACTTTCAAGAAATTAAATTAAGTTGATCCATATTTAGTTATTACAGGTTTTTATTTTGTCCGTACATTTTGTGGGGATAAAAAAAAAAAAAAACTACATTGAATCGTTCATTTCTTTCTTTCTTTCTTTTTTTTTTTTTTAATCGGCGTTTTTCTTTCAAAACATAAACAAACGAAGTCTCGACGCGAAACCGAACAAGGCATGTGATTTTTTTAACCAATAAACACATTTCGTTCAACCTAGGTCGAGAAACCCCGAGTTGGGTAACTTTTCATCCGAAGTAAACGGTGAATACGAGTTTTCAACTCCCGGTTGAAAATACCAACCTGGGGTTACTGAACCCGCGGTTTAACCCTCGGTCGAAGTTATTCATGAATACGAGCGTTAGACACTACTAAGTAGATTTATAATAAATTTAAGTGGATTTGATATCTTAGGAATGGACGAAGTTATAATTTTTTTTCTTCTTAAAACTCTATTTTTTTTCGTCTCTTGAGACCATCATTTAATAATATCAAAAATCTGTCATACATAAATTTCTTATCCTTTACCTAGAAGTAATAATAACTTTAAACTGATACGATACCTATCATAATTAAGAAGTTATGGGTTTTTTTCTCTTTTCACAACCCCCCCCCCCCACCCCATTTCCATTCCCTCCGTCTGATTTTGTCCATTAATGAACTTGACCGAGATTTTATGCCCCTTTATTTATGTATCAGTTTGGAAGAGATTTATGCAGAATTATGGAAGTTATTGTGTCCATAAAAAAGTTATATAGATAGATAGATAGGTAATAAATTTGAAATTACAAATATATGAAAAAATCGGTAAAGTTCTAAAGATGATTTAGAAATGAACATTGGAAACCAGTATGCAAAATAAGAAACTATGAATGACTCACAGAATCATAAGTGGAGCTTGTGAGTTTATTCATACAAGATGCGTTATTTCATCCAATTTTGTCGACATTAGCCTAAAATGACAAAATTTAGCTTTTTATAACGCAAACATTACAGAAAATAGATAATAAAAATCTAAGAGATCTAAAGAAAGATACACCTCATACAGGATATTAAAAATTATTAGTCCTAACCAATTGTTTATCACATTTTATAGGAGACAATATATATATATATATATATATATATATATATATTACGCTATCGTACGTGGCACATAAATCGCAGTTATTTGTTAATTGTTTAATGGCAACGCCCAAATGAAACGCATCTCATTGGTTATTGAACAGCATTTAATGCATCGCTATACCTATAAGGGGGTATCCGTAGGGGACCGTATTCTGCCACCAAAAGTGACGCGAACTTGGCGATATCTCTAATAATTCGCAAAATTCCCATAGACTTCCATTGTAAACCAATAGGGTTTACTTGCTTACAGAAAATCAACAAATTGAGATATTTTAATGCAACAAAAACTAATATTAGCTTAAGGGATTATATTATTTATATTTAACCCTCTCGCTGCGTATTTTTTTTTTAATTATCAAAATAGGTTAAAAAATCACGCATAGTTTTATTAAATATTTCAACTCTATATATAGCTTAGAGTTTAAATATGTAAACGTTTTTTGTAAAAGAGTTCGAGATCATAAATGGGATATGATATTAGAAATTAGGCGAAATCAGGACTGTAAATGGAGACTATTTTTATAGTCTCGCACCACTATTGTAAGAAAATCAATTTTGCAGCATATTTCTCTTGTAGATGTTGTTAAAGTCTATATGATTTTTTTTTTGTATTTAAAAAGTGGTCCGAGTGGAAATAAAAAATAGCCGCCAGTGGAAAAAATGAATCCCCGAGGAAATCTCAGATTGCGCAAATTTTGCTACTTTTACGTTGCCCGAGGAAATCTCAGGTTGCGCAGCGAGAGGGTTGAGGGAGTCCAAGTAAATTAAATTATGAATAAAAGTAACATGATACAATGCTTAGCATGCTTTCCCAAACATAAATTTTAAGGGAGACCAAACTGGTCGCCAAGGGCGGCTAGTATGAGTAATTTAAGGTATTTCTTTATTATAAGGTCATTGACATAACTTAGGTTTATACGCTGAACCAGGATGTCTGTTTATATCATGAAGTAATAAGAAAAGGGCAAAGATATCATATAAGCACCGGGAACCTAATTGTCGCCAACATAGATTATTTTGCTTGATATGGTAACCCAGCTATTGTTGTTTATTTATTAATACACAGTTTATTTACTTTAATTTTCTTTTTAAATTATATAAATTGCTTTGTTCTATAGTTCTTAATGAAGATTTTATTTATTTATTGTTATTTCCTTTTTTCAGTAATAGAACATAATTTAAAGATATACATGTAACTGGTATTCGAAAACGATGTTTTCTCCAAATTGGTATCAAAAAGAAATCGCGCCAATCCAAGTGCGTATATGGCATCTGTGCCAAGAAAATTATCGGATGATACTGTTTTACATGCTTTACAATCATACTTGTCATCAAAGGTGGGCGAAGAATTGGTCATCTGGAATATTATTAAGTCTTTACCACACAAAAAACAAACCTGTTTACAACAATGTATTTACTTTTGCACCTAATTTCTTTCTCTAAAAAAGCAAATTGATTACGAACCCGATTACAGAGCATAACCTTTCTATCTACTTACTTTTTTACTTTTTAAGAATGAAAATACATATTTCATGCTAATCATTACGTCATTTTCGAATTTGCTAATTTTACTGTGCATATTATTGACATTTGCTGTCCATTTGCTCTTCAAAAGTTTTTTTTTTTTTTTTAATTTTAAATTGAAATTTAAATCTTTGTGTTAACCGTGCGCAGACGATAAATCGTAATCCTTGATAACAATTTTCTTTAAATAATAAGAATTAATATCATAACACAATCTCATTTTATTTCAACATCAAAGCATATCCGTTTTATAAAAGCATTAATTCATACGTTTAGATGCTGACTTCATTCAAACATTCGGACACACATTGACATTTATAATATTACTAGCTGTTACCCGTGACGTCGTTCACGTAACATAAAAAGAAGAAGAAATGAATTAATTAAGCAAAGCATTTCCTCTTCCGATAATTAAAAACATATATAATAAACCAATTCTTTATCACATTTTACAGTAGACAATCTATTTATATATTACACTATCGTACCTGGCATAGAAATCGCAGTTATTTGTTAATTGTTTAATAGCAACGCGCAAATGAAACGCATCTCATTGGTTATTGAACGCATTTGTTATTGAACATTGGTTAATATCTCTAATATTTCGCCGAATTCCCATAGACTTCCATTGTAAACCAATAGGTTTTACTTGCTTAGAGAAAATCAACAAACTGAGATATTTTAATGCAACAAAAACTAATATTAGCTTAGGGGATTATATTAATTATAGTTAACCCTCTTGCAGCCTAAGGCGAAATCAGGGCTGTCACTGGAGACTATTTTTATAGTTTCGCACCACTATTTTAAGAAAATCAATTTTGCAGTTTTTTTTTCATGTAGATGTTATTAATGTCTAAATGGAATTTTTTGTACTTAAAAAGTGATCCAAGTTGAATTAAAAAATAGTCGCCAGTGGAAAAATTGAATCCCCGAAGAAATCTCGGAATGCACAAATTTTGCTACTTTTATGTTTCCCGAGGAAATCTTGGGTTGCACAGCGAAAGGGTTAGGGGAGTCCAAGTAAGTTAAATTATGAATAAAAGTAACATTATAGAATGCTTAACATGCTTTCCCAAACATAAATTTTAAGGAAACCAAACTGGTCGCCAAGGGCGGCTAGTATAAGATATTTCTTTATTATAAGGGCATTGACATAACTCAGGTTTATACGCTGAACCAGGATGTCTGTTTATATCATGAAGTAATAAGAAAATGGCACAGATGACATATACGCACCGGGGTACCTAATTGTCGCCAAAATAGCTTATTTTGCTTGACATGGTAACGCCGGCTATTGTTGTTTATTTATTAATAAATTGTTTATTTACTTGCGGTCAGTGTCTTCTTTTAACCTATGTTGCTACAGTTCAGGTGATCCACATTCCCTCCTTGAAGCCAAATAAGCAGCGTTATAATGGTGACGCAGTTGGGACTTTTCAGCTGTATCAGCATCTCTAAGATTAGCCTGACGATCGGCTTGTTCATGTCTACGCAATTTGCTTGAGGAAAAGTTTCATTAATTATTGATATTTTCAGTGCTCTTGCATTACGTGAATTTCTCGATAAATTTGATTTCGCTTTGATGACATTCCTCTCTTTAAATTTTTATAACATTTTAAATTCAGTTAGACATTGTATTAAAAGCTAAGGCATATTTATCTCAATTTATCATACTTCACAAAAAACTATTATCCAAGAGGGCTTAGAAGCAGCATATTCCCGCGGCCGCCATCTTGGATGTTTTGAGATTTCTTGGCGATTTTTTGTTGGCGATGTTTTGCATTTTATTTTCGTTAAGCCCAACATGAGCATAAAACACTGCTTGGCGACATTTACTACTTGGCGGAAAAGGAGTGTTCACGCCAAGAAAAGATCCAAGATGGCGGCCGCTGGAATATATAACATCTGTTCCTAAAAAAGAGCACTAAAAAGAGCTACTTTTTAAAATGTCAACAGATATTTTACCCTTTTAAAGCTAAAAGAAATGTAGAATTAAAATTCAGCTGCCACACTACGATTTACAAACGTTTCTCCAATAAAAAAATTTATACTGAATTTTACTTTAGTGACGCAATCATATTAAACATTTATGTTCTTTGAACGAAAATGTAAATTTCTTTAAAAATAAAGTAACTGTTATTTAAATTTCCTGGAATGAACGGTTAAAAATTAACACTCACAAAAAATTGTTTTATTCAGATAATCTAGTTGTCTGAGCGAAGCGAAGGCTAATACTCAGCGAAATATTACTGCCCGGACACATTACAACTACGATGGATATTAACGCCATGTCCTACTAAAAAAAAGGCCTAATAAAAACCTTTCGTCAAGCATAACTCAAAAAATATTTGTCAGATTTCGTTTCTGATTGCACCAGAAGGTACCTATGAGGGCCACCTTCTGAATGCACCTACTATGAAAAATAAGTTCCAAACCGTTTAAAAATTGTATTAAAAAAACTGATAAAAAAGCACAATTTATCTGCATACGTCACAGAAATTTGGTGTGCGTCACTTTCACCGGTGGATGTTTTCGTAGACAATTGGTTTGAACACATGGAGCAAATAAAAATAAATACGCACGCAGTAATATTGAATAGATCAGTTTCATCCACGTGATCAGAAACCTTGCAACAACTCGTGGCAACCAGTATTGGTGGGCAAACAAATAATACTACAGTACTCCGTACCACGGTGACCGTTTTTAGCCTGTTGTATAAAATCTGGCCTGTTGTATGACATACAATTGTGGATGATTAAAACAAAAGACATGAGTGTTTATTGCTCCGGGAGGTTATCTTTCTCTGGATGTCTGTCTGTCTGTCTATCATACAGCATGCAATTTTCTTGTAAAGGATGATATTATTATGCAGTAAAACCTCCATAACGGACACACTCGATTAGTGGACACCTCTATTTAGCGGACACTTTTTCAATTACCAACACTTAAATAACTGTACATGTTTTACTCTCAGTAGCGAACACCTCCAAATAGAGGACAAATTCTGCATTCTCGAGGTGTCCGCTATTCAGAGGTTTTACTGTATATATTATTGATAGTTATTTTACAGGGCCGCACAAAAGAATAAGAATATATGAAACGAATATAAACTAAATTCGGGATTGGTAGATCGCTGATGGTAATGTAATTTTAGGATGTTGTTACAGTCATCCGCAGCATGTTTTTAGAGTTTCGTTCATCTAACAAAACCCTACCTGTCTCACTCCTTTGTCTGTCTGTCTGTCTGCCTGTCCGTCTGTCACAGAGCCCGTTCTCAGAAACTATATATATCGGAGACTTGAAAATTTGCATGCTTATAGCGGAACACCACACATCAAACGGCAAATAATAAAATTTTGAAAAAGTCTAATATTTAACCCTCTGGGTTCTAACTTGTGTATTTTAAGCAATTTTTCTAACTCAGCCCCTAATTAAGTTGGAGACATGAAATTTTGCATACTTATAGCTGAATTCCTCACATCAAACGACAAATAATAAAATTTTGGAAAAGGTCTAATATTTAACCCCTCGGGCTCTAACTTTTGTATCTTAAACAATTTTTCTAACTCAGCCTCTAATTAAGTTGGAGACATGAAATTTTGCATACTTATAGCTGAACACTTCACATCAAACGACAAATAATAAAATTTTGAAAAAGGTTTAATATTTAACTCTCTGGGCTCTAACTTATGTATTTTAAGCAATTTTTCTAACTCATCCCCTAACTAAGTTGGAGACTTGAAAGTTTGCATACTTATAGCTGAACACATGCGATAACACGATAAATCATAAAATTTTGAAAAAGTCATATTTAACCTCCAGTTTCTAACTTCTGTATTTTAAGTAATTTTTCTAACTCAGCCCCTAATTAAGTTGGAGGCATGAAATTTTGCATACTTATAGCTAAACACCTCACATCAAACGACAAATAATAAAATTTTGAAAAAGTCTAATATTTAACCCTCTGGGCTCTAACTTGTGTATTTTAAGCAATTTTTCTAACTCAAGCCCTAATTAAGTTGGAGACATGAAATTTTGCATACTTATAGCTGAATTCCTCACATCAAACGACAAATAATAAAATTTTGAAAAAGGTCTAATATTTAACCCTCTGGGCTCTAACTTGTGTATTTTAAGCAGTTTTTCTAATTCAGCCCCTAATTAAGTTGGAGACATGAAATTTTGCATACTTATAGCTCAACACCTCGCATCAAACGACAGATAATAAAATTTTTAAAAAGTCGAATATTTAACCCTCTGGGCTCTAACTTGTGTATCTTAAACAATTTTTCTAACTCAGTCCATAATTAAGTTGGATACATGAAATTTTGCATACATATAGCTGAACACCTCACATCAAACGACAAATAATAAAATATCGAAGAAATCTAATATTTAACCTCTAATATTTTGTTTCGCGCAATTTTTAAATTTAAACTGTTTTGCAATACAATTTTTTGTTCATTTTGCATAATAAGTGTAACGTGACGTAATTTCTTCTATTTCAGACTTCTAACGCATGTTAATGAATTTATTTTACAATATCCTTTCTCTTTTAAAATTCACATGTAAATATATTTTTTATGCCGTAATTTCCAATAAGTGCCTGCTTTTTATACTTAATTATTTAATTCTAATTTGAAGGTTTTTTTCTGTTTATAATAGTAACGTGTAAATATTTTTTTTATTTGAAGCAAGCATTATTTTTTGCGCAGTTTATACAGTTGGCAACAGTTTAAATTAATACCATTATCTAAAATATGTAAAAAGTATCTGTCGAAATGCTGAATATTTGAATTTAAAATAGAAATAAAACCTCAAAAAATGAGCCAAATTAAAAAAAATTAATAGAATGTGCACACCGGGATCTTCTATTGAATAAAATGATCTAAAAAGGATTAAATTCCCATGTATAGTTTTTGCTCCTATAAAACTTTTTCAATGGAAGGATTTTGTCCAAATTTAGCATTAAATATCTATTAAAATAATTCTTCGATTTGAAAACTGCATGCATCAGCGTGTTGATCAAACATTTCTCTATAATACCACCGATTTTCATATTTTTGTATGCAATAGTTTTCTTAATATTAACGAAGAAAGACCTCCGGTCACAAAAAATTCAAAACCGGCGGCGTTGACAGCGTTAGTTACTTTTTTTAGAATAGTTATATATATATATATATATATATAAATATTTAGAATAATTATATATATATATATATAAATGAAAACTTGTCTATCTGTCTGTTTGTAATTCTATAAAAATCCACAATTTGGAAGCCAAAATTGTGAAAAGATACGTACATGTGTATTAAAACATGGCCGAGGCAACTAAAGTATTCTGAAATCGAAATAATTTATAGTTAATTTTTAATTAATAAAAAACCACCAATTTAACAGCAATTTCTTATCAAATTTAAACATTTTTCATTATAGCAGTTGTCAACAATTAAAAAACACAATGAAATTATTACTACAACAATTAATTTTCTACTGCCAGATTTCCACATGAAAAATTAAAATGAAATAAATAGTTTGCCGAATTTAAAAAAAAAAAGGTGACTATTACGTCATAAATTTTCTATTGCAAGAAATTCACGTGAAAAATGAAAATGGAATAAATAGTTTGACGAATTTAAATGAAATTGAATATAACTTCATAACTTTTCTATTTCAAGGTTTCCACGTGAAAGAGGAAAATATTACGTCGTATTGGAAATATAAAGGGCGTGGTGGATAGAGTATAACGTCATATAAGTGTGAAAAATGTATTGAAGCATGATAAAACCCGATTAGGGAAATATTGGCGTATTTTAACATTATTGCTCCAATTACAAATTGAAATAAGTTCATTTATAGCTGTAGTCTTTTGCGTCTGTTATATACATTTATACATTTTTATGTAGCGTTTTCATATGATTAATTCATACAACATTTCGACTGCTTTTTTTAATGTTTGTTTTGTGTTGTATGTTAAATTTTGAAATTGATTTTTCAGAACAAACATCCTTCAAATTCTGGGCAACGCCGGGCACTTTAGTTTGTAACAGATAAATGGCTTTTGTATCTGTACATCTAATGTTAATATTATAAAGGGTTATAATATAAAGTGTATAATATTATTAATGCTTGTACGTTTGTGAGGTGTTATCTCTGAAACTACATAGCTAACTTAAAAAAAAGTTGGTGGCCACCTCTGCTCCGAAAAAAAGACTATTTTATGTCAGTGCAAGCACCTACATCGCTGCAGGAGCAAAAAAGTTCTAAAATTGTGATTCTTGCGATATTGATTGGGTTAGAAACTTTAAATTTGGTGCTGTAGTTACTTTTAAGATGTAAATACTCGTAATGAACGCTCTCTAAAAGGTTCAATTTGACGGATAAACGTAAAAATTTCTAGAAAGGTTCTAAACTATGATTTACTTGGAATACTGAAATTTTTGGGATACTGTTGGGGTTAGAAACTAGAACTTTGGCATGGTAGTAATTAATAAGATGTAAATATTCGTTGTAGAACGAATTCTAAAAGATCGAAAGACTAAACAAAGCGGAAAAAGATCTAAAGACAGAGCTGCCAAGTCTCCGGCTTTTTGGATGCCAGTATTTTAATGCAGAAAATTTAGTTTTATTTAATTACGACATTTGGGCGATTTGTAAGAACCAGATTTTCTCTAAGATAATAGTGGTGTGCAAAAAGCCGGAGACTTGGCAACTCTGTCTAAAGATGATCTAAGTAACGAAGTACATGGAATTGTTAGGAATATAAACATGAAAATTGACACGGCTGTATTTATCATGACATAAGTTCTCGCAATAGAACAATTTCTAAAAATGTCGCTATATA
Source organism: Maratus speciosus (assembly GCA_963932465.1). Lineage (NCBI taxonomy): Eukaryota > Metazoa > Arthropoda > Arachnida > Araneae > Salticidae > Maratus > Maratus speciosus. The sequence goes on along the minus strand of OZ010799.1, from coordinate 216,151,204 downwards.
AAGCAGTGCAGAAACAAAAAACTTTCGAAAATTTTCTATTTCTGTGTTACTGCTGAGCCCAAAATCTTGAAATTTTGCTTCGGGTTAGTTTTAAAATATACAATTGTATCTATGAAAGGTTTCTAAAAAATTTAAAATGATGAAATTAAGGGAAAGCGATCTCAATTACCATTAAGTTGGAATTATTAGGTACAGCAACTTTAAATATTTCATAATGCTGCATTTCCTCCGCAAAACATGCAATTTAAATGCAACAAAACTGATAGATACCCACCTAGCATTAAATAAATTGTGTAAATATTGAATAAAGACCTGTATGAAACAGTAAGTAGGTTGCCCGAAAATACTTGTTAAAGTGTTCCTTCTCTAGGCTTTTCTCTCTTTCGCCAATGCCACTAACAGAGGGAAGTGCTGTTTTAAATGTGATATGAATTTTTTATCCGATTCATTTTTCTAGACATTTTATCATAAGGTCATATTCTCAATTATCATTAGTAGATTTTTTTATATATTAACTTATTCTTGTGAAATTTCATAATCGGGCTCATGTTGGCGTATGTTAGCTTGCATGATTTTCTGAATAAGTATGTATGGATTTGTAAATTACTTCAAATGACACTTTGACAGCTGAAAAGTTATACAGACGATATATTCAGACCTTGTGTCATACTTTATACTGTAATCATTGCCGATTTCTTTTATTTAATACATGCTAAATACAGCTCAACTTGTGCAGAATCTGTTTGAAAACAAAACAATACAGCGTATGTAGTGGCCAGCATACACTCATCATTTAAATCCGATCGAGCATATCTAAATCACACTCTAACGAAACGTTGCATGCCACCGTTGATGTATTCGGTACTTTGATACTATATCAGATTTTAAGGAGAGAATTCCTTAAATGTTATCGACAACCTCATTGCATCCGTGGAAAACGATATTGTACAATATTAACTATTCCGGGGGAGCACACACCATATAAAGTATAGTCCATTCTTTTTAAGCATCATATATTTGTCATTTAAAGTTACTCAAATTGGTGCGGAGCGTCTAATTATGCTCTTGACATTATTTTATACAGTTAAAATTCCGATATAAGTAATTTAGTGTTTCATTTTCTATTTTACTTTTAATATATTGCGTACATTCAATTTTATATCCATGCATGGCTGTCTTGAATGGTTTGATTTCCCAATTTTTTAAACAGTGTATACGAATTTATATATAAGATTTTGTAATTCTACGATTCGTTTATTTTCATCATTTCAATTTATCGCAGTATATGGACAATTAAAGATAACATCTCATTTTCTTTCCTTCCACATGTTATTATTAAATCTTATGTTCTCAGCAATATCGCTCAGACTAATCCCTCTGAGGGAAGTCCTAGTTAACTTTTTACTTTTTAAGAATCAAAATACATTTCCTGCTAATCATTACGTCATTTTCGACATTGATATTTTTACTGTGCATATTATTGACATTTGCTCTTCAAAAGTTTTTTTTTATTTTTAAATTTTAAATTAAAAATTCCTTCTTTATGTTAACCGCGCGCAGACGATAAACCGTAAGCATTCATAAAAATTTTCTTTAAATAATAAGAATTAATACCATAACACAATCTCATTTTATTTCAACATCAAAGCATATCCGCTTTATTTTCCATATATGACGTCACATTTGCCTTCTTCCTGCACTTACTCAAAATCCATGCACCTTGTATTATTAAAAATACTTGAAAATTTCCGTTTTAATCTTTCAATTAGAAATTAAATTATTATTCTGGATTTTTATTTTTTGGCAACGAATAAAGGAAGATGGTTAAATTTTATCGGAAAAATGTCAATTCATTGTGTATGAAAAGTAATGAAATTTTGGATTATTAAGCAAAATATTTGAATAAAATAAATTAAACATAGCCTATGTTCATTTCCGGGTTGTAATCCATCTATAACCAAAAATACAAAAGCATTAATTCATCCGTTTAGACGCTGTCTTCATTCAAACATTCGGACACACATTGAGATTTATAATATTATAAGGATAAGGATTAGACCGTGAGCCGGCAGCACAGACAATCACCTCATAGAGTTCACGGATGAAATTCTAGGATTAGTTAAATCTTAATTCGTATATTAAAACGCAATCGGTTTGTCAAATCATACCTTGGTGTAAAACACCTGAAAACCCGATCTTAGCGGCTGGCTCGTAGGTTTACCATTGTGTTTTCCTGCTTCCAGTCCTCCATGTTTTCATACCTTTTGGTGAAGGAAAACACAATGGTAAACCTACAAGTCAGCCTCTAAAATCGGGTTTTCCGGAGTTTTTCACCAAGCTATGACTTGGCAGACCGATTGCGTTTTAATATGCGAATCAAGATTGAATTAATCCTAGAATTTCATCCGTGAACTCGATGAGGTGATTGTCTGTACTACCGGTTCCCGGTAGTATGTATATTTGGTTTTTAATTTTTATTATATTTTTTAATTTTTAATCCTATCCCGAATGATTTTCAATCTTTAATTTTAATCATACTCATTATTCAGCCTTATTTAGTTTAGACTGCAGATATCTTCTCTCTTGTGGCTCCCTAAGTTTTAGAAATACAGCTATTCTCAGGCAGAGGGTAAAGTTAGCGTGAACTAGGTAGCCGAGAAAAAGCCTTAACTGTTTAACTGTTCAGGATAATTTCAAGAGAAATTCCGGACTGCTATGTCTTGGAGCTAAAGAAAGGCCATGTTATTCAACATTGATTGGAGATAAAACGAACAAGCCTTGCGTCAAGTCACCTCGCCAGTCTAAGCTTTAAAGAGTCCTTATATTTTACGTAGTTTAGACTGCAGTTAGACATATTCTTTCTTGTGGCTCACTAAGTTTTAGAAATACAGCTACTCTCAGGCAGAGGGTAAAGTTAGCTTCAACTAGGAAGCCGAGGAAATGCCTAAACTGTTCAACTGTTCAGGATAATTTCAAGAGTAATTCTGGTCTGCAATGTCTTGGACCTGAAAAACAAAGAAAGACCGTGTTATTCAACATTGATTGAAGATAAAACGAACAAGACTTGGGTCAAGTCACCTCGCCAGTCTAAGATTTAAAGAGTCTTTATGCAATTAGACATCTTCTCTCATGTGGCTTACTAAGTTTTAGAAATACAGCTATTCTCCCAGGCAGGGGGTAAAGTTAGCGCCAACTAGGACATGGTTCGTACGGATACCGTTATTTCTACAGGAAAACTACCAGTATATTTTTATAGAAAAAGAAATCTAGGCTAAACGCGCAAAATTTCGCCTTCTTTTAAGACGAGATTTTCGATGAGATATTACTGGTGCAGAAAAATTTTTTGGACTGCAAAATGCAAGGAAGCGTACGAACCATGTAGGAAGCTGAGGAAATGCCTAAACTATTCAACTATTCAGGATAATTTCAAGAGAAATTCCAGACTACAATGTCTTGGATCAGAACAAGAGAAAGACCATGTTATTCAACATTGATTGAAGATAAAACGAACAAGCCTTGCGCCAAGTCACCTCGCCAGTCTAATGGAGTTTTGAATAAAGAGGAGGAGACATATAGTGTACTGTCTACCAGTTGCGAGTGAAGTAACTGAGGAGTTTGTCACAAGATGGCGGCTGCATTATTAAAATCGGATCTACAGTTTACGATTACCGCCGTGGAGAACTTCCCACCAGTAAAACTGAATAGAAAATTTCGTCTTATTTAAGCATCTTATTCATGGAAATATTTTCTCACAAATATCCTGAAACTTTATATTTGTTTTTACTGGTGTCACTTTGCTGGCAAAACAGTCAGTTTGTTTCTCTGGTTGTCAGAATACGACGGAAACGCAGAGTCTGACTACTACCGAAGTAAACTTCCATCAGTAACAAAAAAAAAAAAAATGTTTCTGCCATTATTTATGATTGAAATTTTCCATTAATAAGTCGTTTAAATAAGGAGAAAATTTCTATGTAAATTTACCGGTATAAGTTTCCACTTGTGGTAATCAATCCTTGCGAAAACGGTTACAGTTAAAGCTTCCCTATTTTAAGGATATGTCAGTTCCTCTTTATTAATAGTTCCATGGCCAAAGAGTCCTTATATTTTACGTAGTTTAGACTGCAGTTAGATATATTTTCTCTTGTGGCTTCCTAAGTTTTAGAAATACAGCTACTCCCAGGCAGAGGATAAAGTTAGCCTTAACTAGGAAGCCATGTAAATGCCTAAACTGTTCAACTGTTAAGGATAATTTCAAGAGATATCAGGACTACAATGTTTTGGACCTCAGAAATAGAGAAAGACTACGGCTTTTCTGAAATCTCTAAGGCTATGACGCATCTTTTGTGACGTAATTACAGCAGTGCTGCAGCGATGGGAAAAGGGATCGACAAACCTAACAACATTTTCTCTAAATTAATAGTGGTGTACAAAAAAGCCGGAGACTTGGCAACTCTAGAAAAGCAATTCACTTCTACTGTGACGTCACTACCTCCAGTATCATAGCCTTTCTGAAGATAGCTGTGGAAAGACCGTGTTTTTCAACATTCATTGAAGATAAAAACGAATGTGCCTTGCGTCAAGTCACCTCGCCAGTCTAAGCTCTGAAGAGCACTTCTGTGCACTGCGTTAGATGTGACTAGCCTGAGCCAGTGTGGTTCAGTCATGATATGTGCTACCGGCCAAGGAAGAGTACCGCCCAACGCGCCTCATTCTCCCTACGCCCCACACCATTGGAAGTCTTAGTTGCTGCGACAGCAAAACCCTACTCAAGGGTTAAATTTCGCTCTGTTTACTCAAGCGTTAAGCTGCGTAGTTCAAGAATCATACCTCCATGTGCCCCAGGAGCTAAACGCTCAAAGGAATGCCGGGCCCTCGGTGCAACCTCGGGTGTCTCAGATGTGGTATTGCTTTACCAACAGCTTCTGGAAGTGAAAAGCTACAGAGATAGTAACAGGTCCTGCTGTGGTACTTGATTGAAGGTAATACCGCTTTATCATAGACTAGCAAACCCCGCAGCTTTGCTCGCGTAATAGTTGAAATATGCCAAGTGATATTTGAATAACTATTTTTTATTAGAAGAACACTTCTTGAAATAATTCAAAAATTACAAATTAAGCCACAGTTTGACTAAACTTCATTATAAAAGTGTAATAGACAGAAATGTGATTTTAATTAATAAGAAGAACTAAAACTAATTACAATTAAATGATAATTTAGAAAGGATTTTTAGACTTTTATGCTCATTTCATAAGCTCATTTCAGTATTCATTTGAAGTTTTGAATTTTTTAGACACCATCTTAACACATTTACATCTTACAATTAACCATCATGTCAAATTCCAAACTTTGTCTAACAGTCTACCACCTCTCTGGTGTTAGTGGCACCAACATAAAATGCAGAAACAGAGTTGAAACATAATGTCTCGAAAAATGTTAAAACAGAGACTGTCGCCATTAATTTGCCAACATTAACCTTGAAATCGATTGATATTTCCTAATATTGTATAGAAAACGGAATTTAGATGATTTTAAAGGCTTTCCTGTTGTTCCTGCCAACCAGGTGGTAGTGACACCGGCATAAAATATAGCCCATATAGGATCAGGGACTATCACTGTTGATTAGCAACCAATAACTTCTGTAATCGGTTTATTATTTCCTGAGATTCCATAGAAATCGTAATTTAGGACTCTTTTAGAATGCTTTTCTCTCCTTCCCTTCGCTTCACCCCTTTTTAATTTCGAATTTATTTTCGACTGTTCTTAGAGGACATTTATATTTTATTAGCAAGTACTGTGCTACATTTAAAGTTTCTAGCCTCTTCAGTAAATTACACAATTTAGAATTAGTCAGAGTAATCGCAATTTAGAAAGTTTTTTGCTCCTACAACTCTCGACATAAAATATAGCTTATGTTTGAGCAGGTTCTATCACCATCAATTTGCAACTATTATGTTTGAAATCGGTTTCGTATTTTATACGATTGCATAAAAATCGTAATTTAGAACGCATCTTTTCGCTCACTTCATTCTTTAAAATTTGGAATTTTCTTTCGACAATTCTTAGAAATTATTTGCATCTTTGAAGTAATTACCATTCCAAATTTAAAATGTTAGACCCCCTCAGTAACACAAAAATAGCAATTTAGAGCATTTTTTGCTCCTGTAACACAAGATGGTAGTGACAACAACGTAAAATATAAGCTATGTTGGAGCGGAGACTATCATCATCAGTTAGAAACCATTACTTCTGAAATCGGTTTATATTTCCCGAGGTTGCGTAGAAATCGCTATTTAGAACGTTTTTAGAACGCTTTTCGTTCATTTTCACCCCTTTTAAATTTCAATTTTTTAAAGAACTCTTCTCAGTGATTATTTTATATCTCATAAGTAATTACCATGCCAAATTTCATGTTGCTAGCCCCTTCAGTATCACAAAATTTCTCTATTTAGAACGTTTTTTAAAATACAACCGCAAGGTGGTAGTGACACCGACATGAAATAGATCCTATATTGGAGCAAGGGCTGTCATGATCAATTTCCAACCATTACTTTTGAAATCAGTTGGGTACTTTCTGAGATTGCGTAGAAATCGCAATTTAGAATGTTTTTTAGAACGTTTTTCGTTCATTTTCACTCCTTTTAAATTCCGAATTATTTAGGAAATGTTCTTAGAGATCATTTATATCTTATAAGTAACTACCATGCCTAGTTTCAAGTTGCTAGCCCCTGCAGCATGACAAAAAACGCAATTTAGATCGTTTTTTGCGCTTTGGGGTACTGGCATCGACATGAAATACAGCCTATGTTGGAGCGAGGGCTGTCACCATCGTTTTCACACCATTTTTTTTTAAACTGGTTCGTAGTCCAGGCAATAGAGACCGTATAGGGGCTCTACATAGCAAAATTCATGGTAGTTCTGGAAAAAGGCTTACCATATGTTTTTTGGGTCGCTGAATCCGAATTTTTAACTTCCCACCAAAATTTCCTCCGGCAACCCCACCCCCCCCCCAAATTTTGGTAAAATGCTCCCCAAAAAAGGTTTTTATTAAAAAAATCAATTTTTTTTATTGTTTTAGGGGGAAAGTATCTAGAAATTCAGAAAGTAGACAATATTTGCAACAAATTAGATATATGACATTATGACTTAGGATGAAAGGGAAGGGGGGATCTGCCTCGGAACATGCGCGCGGTGCTGCGTGAACTAAGTTGCGCAATTCCACTTAACCACTCACACGTTTACATTCGCCCTCCCATCTCCCCTCCGAACTTTCCTTATAAGTTTTACTTTAAGTTTTTTGGGTCGCTGAATCCGAATTTTTAACTTCCCCCCAAAATTCCCCCCCCCCCGAAAACCCCCCAAATAGTTGTTTTTAACTTAAATTTCTTATTGTTTTAGGGGAAAAGCATTACGAAATTCAGAAACTAGACAAAATTTGCAACAAATAGAATATATGACATTATGACGTAGAATGAACGGGGTGGGGGAGGGCTGCCTCTGAACATGCACTGCGGCACTACGTGCACTAAGTTATGAAGTCCAGGCAATAGGGGATTTTACCTGGAAAAATTAATACTAGTTCTGGATTTCGACTCACTTTATGTTTTTTGGGTCACTGAATCTGAATTTGTAACCCCCAATCAAAATTTTACCCGGGAACCCCCCCCCCCCCAAAAAAAAAAAAAAATTGATTTTTTGAAAAAATTTGGTTTTTGAGAAAAGCGCGCGGGGAATGTTCAGAGGCAGCCCCCTCTCTCCCCGTTTATCCTACGTCATAATGTCATGTATCCTATTTGTTGCAAATTTTGTCTAGTTTCTGAATTTCGTAATACTTTTCCCTAAAACAATAAGAAGTTTATGTTAATAACAACTATTTGGGGGGTTTCGGGGGGGGGGGGAATTTTGAGGTTAAGTTAAAAATTCGGATTCAGCAACCCAAAAAACTTAAAGTAAACCTTATAAGGAAAGTTCGGAGGGGAGATGGGAGAGCGAATGTAAACGTGTGAGTGGTTAAGTGGAATTGCGCAACTTAGTCCACGCAGCACTGCGCTCATGTTCCGAGGCAGATCTCCCCTCCCCCTTCATCCTAAGTCATAATGTCATACATCTAATTTATTGCAAATTTTGTCTACTTTCTGAATTACTAGATACTTTTCCCCTAATACAATAAAAAAAATTGTTTTTTTTTTTTAATAAAAACCTTTTTGGGGCTTTTTACCAAAATTTGGGGGTGTTGCTGGAGGAAATTTTGGTGGGAAGTTTCAAATTCGGATTCAGCGACCCAAAAAACATAAAGTAGGCCGATTTTCAGAACTACCATTAATTTTGCTAGCTAAAATTCTCTTTTGCCTGGACTATCGGTACTTCCTGAGACTGAGTAGAAATCGCAGTTTAGAAAGTTTTTTAGAACACTTTTGGCTAATTTTCACCCCTTTTAATTTTCGATTTTTTAGGAAATGTTCTTAGAGATTATTTGTATCTTATAAATAACTGCCCTGCCTAATTTCAGTATTCTAGGCCCTTCGGTAACACAAAAATCGCAATTTAGAAAGGTTTTTTGCTTCTGCAAACCTTAGGTGGTAGTGACACCGACATGAAAAGATCCTTTGTTGGAGCAAGGGCTGTCATCATCAATTTCCAGCCATTGCTTTTGAAATGGGTACTTTCTGAGATTGCGTAGAAATCGCCGTTTAGAAAGTTTTTTAGAACGCTTTTCGCGCATTTTCACCCCTTTTAAATTTCGAATTTTTTACGAAATGTTCTTAGAGATCATTTATATCTTATAAGTAACTACCATTCCAAACTCCATGTATCTGGGCCCTTCAGTAACACAAAAATCGCATTTTCGAACGTTTTTTTTGCTCGTGCACCCCCTTTAGGGGTAGTGGCACCCACGTAAAATGTAGCCTGTGTTAGAGCAAGGGTTGTCACCATCATTTTTTTAATCGGTTTTGTACTTCTTGAGATTGCGTAAAAATCGCCAGTTAGAACGTTTTTTAGAACGCTTTTTGCGCATTTTCACCCCTTTTTAATTTCGATTTTTTTAAGAAATGTCCTTAGAGATCATTATCATTTTATAAGTAACTACCATTCTATATTTCATGTTTCTAGGCTCTTCAGTAACACAAAAATCGCATTTTTAGAACGTTTTTTGGTCCTGCATCCCCTTTTGGCCAGTGGCGCGAACATAAGATATAGCCTATGTTCTAAGTCGGACTAACACCATCATTTTGATACCATTACCTTTGGAATCGGTTCGGTAGTTCCAGAGCTTACCTCCTGCAAATAAACAATTTTTACCTATTTATAATATTAGTATAGATAGATAATGTTACCGCTTATTTATAGATAATATTTTAACATATTTTCTAGATGAAAAGTGTTTATGAATTCGGTTTGTCTGTCCATGCTCTAACTCTCGGAAATAGAGTTTGATTGCCATGAATTTAATATATGTTATATATGGCATGTTCGGTATCGAAAATGAAGTGTGTAGCGTTTACGATTCCTTTACAGGGACACTCAAAATAATTCCGTTACATGACGGTCAAAGTTGAAATATCATTTGCGATGTATTTTAGTAATATTACACTATTTTAAATATATTGAAATTGATATATATTACTGAAATGTACTACAAGGTTCTTACTACAGAACATGGTGAGCTTAGAATTTATCGCTCATTTACAGGGACACACAAAAGAATTGGGCTACAGAAGAAAATGAACAATAATTGAAGTATTGAAGCCTACGAAAAATAATTGCTGGAAATGCGTTTTCAGTTGTGATATGTATTTCAAATTTCATTATTTTTTAAATATTATCTGGTGTGTACATATTTTAAACACATATACAGGGCTGCTCAACAGCATTCAACAACGTCCGTTTGTTGGCTGAAATTGCTGAATGGAAAATTTTAACTGTGCAATGCGTTCAAATGAACTAACTTTTAAGACATACGAGTATCCATACATATCTACAAATCATAAACATGACTTCACAAAAATTTGTATATTTTCCCGACTAATAATGGTAATAGCATAAAATGGGTTTTCAACTGTGTTATGTGTTTTCCAATCTGTTACTTATTATTCGTTTTTAATATTAAATGATTTTTAATAGTCTTTCCGTTCCTATAGCTAATAATCAAAATTGAAATTTCAAGCATGTACACAAAACCTCGATTTTGTATCAACTTTCAATGTAAGTTTTACTTAAATAAACAATCCTGAAATCTATTATTTTGCATTTACTCATAAATGAATATGATCTACTTATATGATGATTTTCATTCAGACCTGTGGCACGTCAGCCACAGCTGCTGTGTATGGAATGACCCATGTATAATCGTTGCAGGATTTTATCGAGTCATTTCAAATTTTATTAAAATCGTATCAAAATATAAAAGGATATTAATAAAAGTTTTCTTCATTCTATTAAGCCCTATCATATGTAATTAATTCAATGATAACCCATGATAGGTAATGATTTTATGTTTCCTTGGTGATTACGTCATTTTTAAGATAGAGTCATTTCCGTATAACCGAATTTAATTCTTAAATGCCGGGTGTTGCCTTTCGGCAACATACGCAATTTAGGCTTATAAATACTATTAGAATAATATTGAAGCTATAATGCCTAATGTTGCCAATAAAATACATTCTGAAAATATTATTAAACCGATTTTGAATCTTTAGATGGCAACACTTGTGCTGTTTAAGAATAAAGCTAGATTTATTTTTTCAATCGTTGATACATGTTCTTTTTGTTTTGTTTGGAACCTTGCGAAATACCCTATTTTGTTCTGCAGTGAGCAAGTAAAATTTATTTCTTATCATAGTTCTCAAAATTCTTGTGTGTTTAATATTATAGAATCTTATCAAGAAAAATTATTTTTTCAAATAAACACCAGTATTTCCGATTAGTAACAAACAGATTTTTAGCCGTAAACCATACTTAAAACAAAATATGATTTTTTTAAGTATGTTTCACATGATTTATTTAAGAAAAGAAAGCCGAAAAACATTTTTAAACGATTTTTGAAAACTCAGGCATTTAAGGGTTAAAGGCATTTAATAATCGTAATAAATTTTGTATTCATGCAATTTCCCATAAGAGTGCAACAGCTTTTACACCAAGATCTGGATATTTATAAAACTAGTTATAGTACAAAGGCACCTCATTTGCCACCTTTGACGTACAATTTCTGGCTCGTTTCATTTTTAGATGTAATTATTCCAATTGTTTATTAAATTTAATTATATTTCTCATTATAAAACTATCCTAAACGACTTTCTGCCTTTATCTGTAATCAGGGTTTAATTTCTAACAAAAAAAAGTGCCGGAGCCTTAATATTCTGCAGTATTAACAACCATAGCGTGCCTCCGCCGCCCCCCTGTCACTCCAATCTGCATATTTATATTTCGTACATTATTTGCTAAATTTAAAGCATTTTTTCTTTATCAAAAAAAAAATAAAAAAAAATAAAATAAAATAAAAATAAAATAAAATAAATAAAAATAAAAATAAATGAATAAAATAAAATAAAAAATAAAAATAAATATATCTCTCATTATATACTTAGCTGTTTACTATTCCACTTTTTAGCTATCACTCCTTCCGAATAAAAATTTTTGCCTAATTTTAATGTTAATTAATTGCAGACTTCTGGGATTAAATATGGTAAGGATTATGTTTTAGAAATAGCGTTAACACAAAAAATTAATAGTTTGCAGTTATGCATTTTTATGAAAAAATGTATGAAATTTACAGAAATTAACATTTATATGCTGATGAATGAAGCAACTTTTTTTCAATTTCCTATAAAAAGTGCTCCTTCTGCAACAATATTTTGTGGTGAGTCCCTGAAAATCAAAATAAATTGAAAATTCCGCACCGTTATCGGAAAGATTCGATGCTTTTATATAAAAGGGAATCACTGCTCGATTGTTTTCTATTAGAATAACAATACATGGCAATTATATCTCTGTACAAATGAAAGTGACTTCGTAAAGTGCAGAGCAAAGTCTTAAAATGGGCAGCGTTCATGATTTAGAAAAAAAAAAAAAAAAAAAAAAAAAAAAAAAAAAAAAAAAAAAGCACTATTGTTTTGGGCTCCGGAGCACAGTATATGAACTCCGGTGAATTCCGACTAATATGTAACCATTTACTAAAAACATAGAAGTACCGAGAACAGAGAGGACCGGTGTGCTCCTGCGCAAGTTAAGAGGCTACTTCAGTCAAATGGAATGACGCATTCGCTAATGCTAATCATATGGAAGAAATTTATAAAGATATCTCGGCCGCATTTAAATATTTTTAAATGATTTCTTTTGCATTGTATAGCTGAGATCTATCTGTACAAAGGCCGTTGTTTACTTTTTCGATTTTGTTTACAGGTATTTCTTATGAGGACACTTTCATTTTCGGAACCGGTTTCGAAAGTAAAAGCATCCTCATAGAAAATATCTGTAATCAAAATCGAAAAAGTAAAAAACGGTCTGCATACAGATCAATCTCAGCTATACAATGCAAAAGAAATTATTTAAAAATATTGAAATACGACCGAGATATCTTTATAAATTTCTTCCATAGGATTAGCATTAGCGAATGCGTCTTTCCATTTGACTGAAGTAGCCTCTTAAGCCCTGTCTGTAATTATAATTATACTCACGCCTATGTAGTTTAGACCAGGGCTATCCAACGCGACGCTCGCGGGCGCGGGGAGCCCTGTGAAAGTTTCGTATTTTGCTTCTTTCTTTGAAGGTTAACCCCTTGAGGGGCAAGAAAAAATGTCTGTAAATATTGATTTCTCAACGGAATATTCGAAAAATTTTATTTTTAAATAAGGAAAAGCACTTTTCCAACGATTTTCCTCCAAAGTTAAAAATATAAAATTTAGTTAAAATTTTCTGGTGAGAATCTTGTTTAAATTAGGTGGGATATATTTTTATCCCACTGCCCCTCAAGGGGTTAAAGACTGTTTCTTGTTACTAGCTCACATAAAAAAATCAAAATCCATTGTAAATTGTGCATTTTCTAAAAGGAATAAAATTAGTAATTTTTTTTACTATTAACTATAGTTATAGGCATGATAATTATGCATATGATTATAGGCATATAATTATAGTTCTGATTCCTTTCCCTATAACAGTTTTTAAGATAGGCTCCTTTCTCAGAGTAATATAAATTTCTTAAAATTTATCTTTTTTCTGCAAATAATTTTTACATGGAATTTATGAATTATAGGAACTTCAAGGCTACCACTGGCATGCGTATATGGAACAATATCACAAAATACGAAAATTGCAATCCGCCCAATAAAATGTCTATTAAATGTTAGATAATGCAATTTTCTTTTTTACATTCTAATAAAAAATATTCTTAGAAGTATTTTCAAGCGGTATTATACTCATAATAACACAAAAATAAAGCAATTGAAAGACTTGAACTTTCAGAGTCATTTTCCTGGCATGTAACACTGTGATGCATGGAAAGTAAAAGGCTTTCTGCTATACTCTACAAATATCTTTTTCTAGTTTTTTAAATTTCTAATTATTAATTATACCTTATTTAACACATATATTAGGAAGGTAACAAGTTCTGTATTTTACAAATAATTTTCCATAGTTAAAATATGATTGTCACTGAAAAGGAATGTCATTTTCCTGGCCTGCTCATTTTAGTTCTTTAGGGGGTATAAAGATGGCGCTGCAGAGTAATTCTTCTTAGAGATCCTACATTAGAGATCCTCTAATGTAGGATCTATAATTCTTCTTGTTCTTGACATCGTTCAAGTCAGAAGTAGTAAAATCATTGCTACCTGCAAGATCTTTTAGATATTTCTTTGAAAATAATGTGTTTAAAGGCTTTGTAAAAGTTGAGTAGACTTTTATCTATGCCATTTTTCTGGCTTCAATAATTTACAAATAAAATTTAATACAACACTGAATTTGAGGTGCTATAGAGGAAAAATGTTCCTTTAAACGAAATTAAAATGTTAGATCTAAAAATTAAAAAAACGAGATTGTGAAAAATTCTTTAGAATAAAATTCTCATTATCCTGGCATATATATGCCAAGAAAATGATATATTATTAATATTACACAAAAATGAACTTAATCTCTTCAAACTTTAACAATTTTACGCGTAATTTCCTTTACTCAGCTGCTCAAAAAACATTTTTTAAAAGAATCAGAATTTGAAGCGATTTAAATTTTCAAAAAATTTTCTTTTCAAAATCTCACATTTCGTGATATTCACCCATATGCATTTAACCCTCTCGCTGCGTTTTTTTTTTTTTTTTTTTTTTTTTTTTTTTTTTTTTTTTTAATCGAAATAGGTTCAAAAATTGCGCATTTTTCTAATTACTTTTTTCAAATCTATATATATTTTAGAGTTTACATATGTAAACATTTTTTGTAAAATAGTTTTTCTAACCCAAACCTGAATCAATAATTAAACATTTAAATCAAGCTAAATCAGACCTGTCTTGGGAGACTATTTTTATATTCTCGCACCACTGTTTTAAGAAACTCAATTTTGCGGTATACTTCTCTTGAGCAGTTGAACAGTTGATCTTCTTTTAGGGGCTTCCTAGTTGCACTCAACTTAACGCCCAGCGTGAGAATGAAATGTCTTGCAATAATAAATGAGCCATTGGGGTAAGGATTAATTTTAGTTAAAAACTACTTAAAAATATTAAAAAATTTAGAAGAAAAATGTGAAAAAAATAGGGTGTTTTCAAAAATACCGGAAAAATATAAAAATTAGGAAAAAAGAAAATGTAAGCCAACAGTTTACTAAATTAAAGGTTATGCAAAAATCTGGAGTTGCGCAGCGAGAGGTTTAATACGACATGTGTATGTCTCTGCCGCAACTACAATGAGGTAATGTTATCACATGTTTCGAGTTATGAAAACTTAAAAACTAAATGCGAAATGCAAAAATTATTTAAAAAAAAAAATAAAAACAGCAAAATATAATCTACAGATTTTTCTGAATTGCAAAGTTAAATTATGTGTTAATTTTTAAGTACTTCGCATTAACACCCAAGTGGATCGTTACACATTTAAAAAATTAAAATTCGTATCTTTGTCCTGTTGTAATGTTTTATGAGAGCCAATTGAAGTTTTAGTGCTGCCATCTACTGCTTTTATTCTGAGCTAAAAAATTATATAAATGGGAGAATGTATCTGAAAATTCAAAACAACACAGTGGCAACATAATATGAATAATAAAATATAATTTAGAATAAGATTAAATAAATATAATTTAACAAGTCATATTATGTATTAATTTGTAAATACAACAAAAACAAATTGTTACAGACACATTTAAAATATCAAAATCGGTACTTACAGCCTACAGTTATGTTGATGTATACAACGAAATGTGAAATGCAAAATTTATTAAAAAAAAAAACAAAGCAGCAAAATATAATTTAGGGATTTTTCTAAATTGCAATGTTAGATTACGTGTTAATTTTTAAGTACTTCGCATTAACACCCAAGTGGATCGTTACACATTTAAAAAATTAAAATTCGTATCTTTGTCCCATTGTAATGTTTTATGAGAGCCAATTGAAGTTTTAGTGCTACCATATACTGCTTTTATTCTGAGCTAAAAAATTATATAAATGGGAGAATGTATCTGAAAATTCAAAACAACACAGTGGCAACATAAAATGAATAATAAAATATAATTTAGAATAAGATTAAATAAATATAATTTAACAAGTCATATTATGTATTAATTTGTAAATACAACAAAAACAAATTGTTACAGACACATTTAAAATATCAAAATCGGTACTTACAGCCTACAGCTATGTTGATGTATACAACGAAATGTGAAATGCAAAATTTATTTAAAAAAAACAAACAAAGCAGCAAAATATAGTTTAGGGATTTTTCTAAATTGCAATGTTAGATTACGTGTTAATTTTTAAGTACTTCACGTTAACACCTAAGTGGATCGTTACAAACATATTTAAAAAATCAAAATTCCTATTTTAGTCCTGTTGTAATGTTTTCTGAGAGTCAATTGAAGTTTTGGTGCTGTCATCTACTGATTATGTTCTGAGCTAAAATATTAAATAAATAGGAGAATGTATCTGAAAATACAAAACAACATAGTGGCAACCAGGGGTGTAGTGGAGGGTATACGGGGGTATACGCCGTATACCCTCTGGATTTTTGTAAGGAACACCGTATACCCTCTGTTTCTCAAGAAAGCCATAGTATATACACTCTAGGGTATACGCTCTGCCTTCAGCGTATACCCTCAGCTTAGAGCGTATAGCCTCTGTTCTGTTTACGACTACATCACTGGTGGCAACACAATATTAATAATAAAATATAGGTTGGTTGGTTGTGTTTATGACGGTCAATTATCAGCACGAGGGATATAGGCCCTAAGAGGGGGGGGGGGGGGAGTGCCCCTCGTGGGGGTCTTTCGAAGGGAAACTAACCCGTATTAACGCTTAGAAATCCAAGGTTCGAAGAAAACCACGAAAACTCCGAACGATTAGGCCGACGGGCGCGATTGGGTTCGAACCCAGCACTTCCCGTCTACCAGCTTCGAGAGCAGAACCTCTCGGCCACTGGTGGGGCAATAAAATATAGTTTAGAGTAAGATTAACTAAATATAATTTAATGATTTCTCTAAATTACAAAGTTATATTATGTATTAATTTTTAAATACAACAAAAGTAAATTGTTTTAGGCGTATTTAAAATATCAAAATCGGTACTTACGGCCTCCAGTTGTGTTTAAGAATAAAATGAAATGTAAAATGAAAAATTATTCAAAAAAAAAAAAAAAAAAAAAAAAAAAAGGCAGCAAAATATAATTTAGGGATTTTTTCTAAATTGCAATGTTAGATTACGTGTTAATTTTTAAATAATTCACACATTAACACCTAAGTGAATCGTTACAAACATATTTAAAAAATCAAAATTCCTATTTTTGTCCTGTTGTAATGTTTTACGAGAGTAATTGAAGTTTTGGTGCTGCCATCTACGGATTTTATTCTGAGCTAAAAAATTAAATAAATAGGAGAATGTATCTGAAAATACAACTCAATCGCGCCCTTCGGCCTAATCGTTCGGAGTTTTCGTGGTTTTCTTCGAACCTTGGATTTCCAAGCGTTAATACGGGTTATGTTCCCTTAGAAAGACCCCCACGAAGGGTGCTCCCCCTTAGGGCCTGTATCCCTCGTGTTGATAATTGGCCGTCAAAAACACAACCAACGTATCTGAAAATACAAAACAACATAGTAGCAACACAATAGTAATAATAAAATATAATTTAGAGTAAGATTAACTAAATATAATTTAATGATTTCTCTAAATTACAAAGTTATATTATGTATTTTTTTTTTTTTTTTTTTTTAATACAACAAAAGCAAATTGTTACATACGTATTTAAAATATCAAAATCGGTACTTACGGCCTCCAGTTATGTTTATGTATGATGTGAAATGCAAAATGTGAAATGCAAAAATTATTAAAAAATATAAATAAAAGCAGCAAAATATAAAGTAGGAATTTTTCTAAATTGCAGTGTTAGATTACGTGTTAATTTTTAAATACTTCACATTAGCACCCAAGTGGATCGTTACAAACAAATTTTAAAAAATCAAAATTCCTAGCTTTGTAGGCAGGGTTGTAATTTTAACCGGTCAAAATTGATTTTGACCAGGACACTGGATAAAAGTGGTTTTAACCGTCCAAAATTGGTCAAAAAGGGTCAGAAATGGTTAAAACTGTTAAAAATGGTCTTAATTTTAATAATTATTTTTTCTTTGCAATTAAAAGTAACTTAAGTAATAAAAGTAACAGGCAGTTAAAAAAATAATACACTGATAAGTTAAGGAGGCTCATTAGTAAAATATGTTTATGCAATACAATAAGGAAGCTAGTCCATAATTGCCCTATCATTGTTAATAGTGTATCAACAGGGAAAAAAAAAAATCATTCTTCCTTTCAGCTGTTGATACAGGAGCATCTAAGAAATCTGCCCAGTATTGTTTAAAACTAGCAGCTGATGCTAAAGAAGAGGTAGAAAACAAGTTTGCTTGTAAAGTAAGAAGTTTTGTAAGTGACAATGAAAACAAGATGAAACGCATGAGAGAAGATTTTCAAAATGCATATAGAGACGAGCTGTTTATTTCTTATGGATGTGCTGCACATTACTTGAATCTTGTAGGACAAGATATTACAAACACAAAGTTGATTCAATAATGAAGCATGTTATTGAAATGAAAAATTGCAGACGAGCATGAAGATAATATTGATTACAAAGAAGTAAAACATTTATAAAATCAACTTAAGCCTATTTCCCTTGCTTTAGATAAACTTAAAAAAGAAGATGCTACTATATCTGATGCATGCGACAAATGGTTAAGATTGCTAAA
Source organism: Maratus speciosus (assembly GCA_963932465.1). Lineage (NCBI taxonomy): Eukaryota > Metazoa > Arthropoda > Arachnida > Araneae > Salticidae > Maratus > Maratus speciosus. The sequence continues at coordinate 216,132,789 of OZ010799.1, read as the reverse complement.
AGTAAAAGATCTTGAAACTTATTCTAAAATGATACAGTCTCGGGTATAAAAAATAATTAAAACATTTGTGTTGTATCTTGGTGTTGTTATTTATGTTATGGCTTTTTTTAATTTGGTATTTGCTGGTGTTATGTTACTTATATTATGACTTTTTTAACAAATGTTAACTTAGTTTTTAACATATGCTAGTGAAATATATTTGATTTGTAGTAAATAAATTGAACAGTCAATTTCAGTGGTCAAAATGGTCAAAATTGATTTTGATCAGGACGGTTAAAACCGGTTTAAACCACTGGTTAAAACCACCATGGTTAAAACCGAGACAACCCTGTTTGTAGGACTCCTGTTGCAATGTTTTATGGGAGTTAATTGAAGTTTTGGTGCTGCTATCTACTGATTTTATTCTGTGCTAAAAAATTGAATAGGAGAATATAATACGTGATTTATCACATTGCTAACGAAGCGTAGAACCAGCTGCTGAAAATTAATTGGAAAATTAATTAAAAATTCAATAGGAGAATATAACTGAAAATTCAAAACAATATAGTGGCAACACAATATAAATAATAAAATATAATTTAGATTAAGGTTAACTAAATATAATTTAATGATTTCTCTAAATTACAAATTTATATTATGTATTAATTATTCAATGCAACAAAAGCGAACTTTTACAGACATATTTAAAGTATCAAAATTACGGCCTCCAGTTATGTTTATGTATAAAACTAATTGCGAAATGTAAAAATTATAAAAAAAAATAAAAGCAGCAAAATATAATTTAGGGATTTTTCTAAATTGCAATGTTAGATTACGTGTTAATTTCTAAATACTTCACGTTAATACCTAAGTGAATCGTTATAAACTTATTTTAAAAATCAAAATTGATACCTTTCGCCTGTCGTTATTTTTTATGAGAATCAATTGAAGTTTTGATTTTCTACTGGCTTTATTCTGTGCAAAATAAAATAAATAATTAGGAGAATGAAACTTAACCCTTTATATTCCAAATTATGATTTCATGAAAATTTCATCTTCTAAAGGATTTTTCGTGAATTTTTGAAAATACGTGCATTAGAAGATTTACACAGTCATTCAATAAATTTTAGAATGATTTTACCAATTAAAATTAATTAATTATATTTGAATTTATAGGGATTTTGTGCAATATTTATAACTCCACACAAATCTTTTATTTAAAATCTTTTATTATATTCTAAAGCTTTTTTCGTGAATTTTTGAAAGTACATTAGAAGATTTACACAGTCCTTCAATAAATTTTAGAAGGATTTTGCCAATTAAAATTAATTAATTAAATTTGAATTTATAGGGATTTTGTGCAATATTTATAACTCCACACAAATCTTTTATTTAAAATATTTTATTATCTTCTAAAGCTTTTTTCGTGAATTTTTGAAAGTACATTAGAAGATTTACACAGTCCTTCAATAAATTTTAGAAGGATTTTGTCAATTGAAATTAATTAATTAAATTTGAATTTATAGGGATTTTGTGCCATATTTATAACTCCACACAAATCTTTTATTTAAAATATTTTATTATCTTCTAAAGCTTTTTTCGTGAATTTTTGAATGTACATTAGAAGATTTACACAATCATTGAATAAATTTTAGAAGGATTTTGCCAATTGAAATTAATTAATTAAATTTGAATTTATAGGGATTTTGTGCAATACAGTGAAATGCGTTTAACACGAAAACGCTTAACATGAAAAATCGGTTAACACGAATTGATATAGCGGCCCGGAGAGTATACTATGCAATTTAATACATTTTTTTTTTCTTTTAACACGAAACAAAAATCGTTTAACACGAAAAAAATTCTCATTTGTCTAGTTAGTTCGAGTTGAAATTGGTGAATTTTGTGTTAAAATCACTGAATTTTGGGTGAAAATCTGTGAATTTCGTGCTTTTTGAAAATTAGCTTATGTTCTATGACCACAATGGCTGAGAAATCGGTCCGAAAACAAACTGCCATTTTGCTTCAAATGCTGCTTAGTGCAGTTGGTGAATAAGAAGGACGAAAACAGAAATCTGCAAAGAGTTTGGCATTGCCAATTTTACTTTATCAACGATAATAAAAAACAGGCATTTTAGTCCAGGCAATAGAGAATTTTACCTGGCTAAATTAATGGTAGTACTAGAAATCGGCTTTATAGATGTTTTTTGGGTCGCTGAATCCGAATTTGTAACTTCCCACCAAAATTTCCCCCGGCAACCTCCCCAAATTTTGGTAAAAAGTTCCCCGAAAAAGGTTTTTATTAAAAAAAATCAATTTTTTTATTGTTTTAGAGAAAAAGTATCTATAAATTCAGAAAGTAGACAAAATTTCCAACAAATTAGATATATGACATTATGACTTAGAATGAAGGGGAAGGGGGGGATCTGCCTCGGAACATGCGCGCGGTGCTGCGTAAACTAAGTTGCGCAATTCCACTTAACCACTCACACGTTTACATTCGCCCTCCCATCTCCCCTCCGAACTTTCTCTATCAGGTTTACTTTAAGATTTTTGGGTCGCTGAATCCGAATTTTTAACTTTCCCCAAAAAATCCCCCCCCCCCGAAAACCCCCCAAATAGTTGTTTTTAACTTAAATTTCTTATTGTTTTAGGGGAAAAGCATTACGAAATTCAGAAACTAGGCAAAATTTGCAACAAATAGGATATATGACATTATGAATTAGGATGAACGGGAAGGGTGAGGGCTGCCTCGGAACATGCACTGGGGCGCTACGTGCACTAAATGATGAAGTCCAGGCAATAGGGGATTTTATCTGGCAAAATTAATGGTAGTATTGGAAATCGGCTTTCTAGATGTTTTTTGGGTCGCTGAATCCGAATTTGTAACTTCCCACCAAAATTTCACCCGGCAACCCCCCAAAAAATTGATTTTTTGAAAAAATTTGGTTTTTGAGAAAAGCGCGCGGGGAATGTTCCGAGGCAGGCCCCTCTCTCCCCATTTATCCTACGTCATAATGTCATATATCCTATTTGTTGCAAATTTTGTCTAGTTTCTGAATTTCGTAATGCTTTTACCCTAAAACAATAAGAAATTTAATTTAAAAACAACTATTTGGTCGGGGTTTCGGGGGTGAAAATTTTGGGGGTAAGTTAAAAATTCGGATTCAGCGACCCAAAAAACTTAAAGTAAACCTTATAGAGAAAGTTCGGAGGGGAGATGGGAGGGCTAATGTAAACGTGTGAGTGGTTAAGTGGAGTTGCGCAACTTAGACCACACAATACTCCGGCGCATGTTCCGAGGCAGATCCCCCCTTCCCCTTCATCCTAAGTCATAATGTCATATATCTAATTTATTGCAAATTTTGTCTACATTCTGAATTTCTAGCTATTTTTTCCCCTAAAACAATAAAAAAAATGAAATTTTTTAATAAAAACCTTTTTTGGGGGGCTTTTTACTAAAATTTGGGGGGTTGCCGGGGGAAATTTTGGTGGGAAGTTACAAATTCGGATTCAGCGACCCAAAAAACATCTAAGAAAGCCGATTTCCAGTACTACCATTAATTTTGCTATGTAGAGTCCCTATACGGTCTCTATTGCCTGGACTTATTTCATTACGTTAATGTTTGAACGCAGTATGTTTAAGCCAGAGAGAAAATGTATGAGAAAGACAGCTTTGCCTATTTGATTCAAACAAGCTAGATCTCAGAATGCTAAAAAAAGATATCTGATTTTTTCCCCCAAAAACAATATTTTTTACCTGCTTTTTATCCTATTGGATGCAACCTACTAATAGTTCAGCAGGAAATCGAGATAAAATTTGACGACGTCAAAAATATTAGTGAGTTTTTTCTTTTTTTTTTTAAAGTCTTTTAACACGAAAAAAAATTTCGGCCCTCAATTTCGTGTTAAACGTATTTCACTGTATTTATAACTCCACGCAAATATTTTATTTAAAATATTTTATAACGTATTTTATAATATTAGGAAATGTACAAATATAAATATCTTACAGTAGAAATATAGAAATATTTCCTAACTGAAACTTTTCCCTCACAATCTTTCAACATCAAGAAATCTGAAAAGATGTAAATTAAACAGAAATTATCCTTTTAAAAATATTTTTGTTTTGTGCAACCAATAACATTTTTGGAACAAGATAAAATGAAGTACAGTAAAACCTCCTTATGCGACCACTTCCATTAAGCGACCACCTCTTTTAAAGAACATTTTTTTATGGAACGAAATTTATTCCCATAGGCTCAATACTAATTTTACCTCCATTCAGAGACCACCTCAGTTATTCTCCCTCTATGAGCGACCCATTTTTTTGAAGAAAATGAAACAAATTCCGTTTTTTCCAGGTCGCTTGAAGAAGGTTTTATTCAAAAAAATAATTCCGGAGAATGCATTATTCATCAAACTTCTAAACTAAGTTTAGATTTTTTTTTTTATTATTATTCCAGTAACTTTTAAGTGTTTAAACCCCTTGCAATGAATTTAACTCTGATGACAAATTAAGAATGACAGTCAATAAACTCCCCTGCCCTATTCTGTCAGGAAACTCTTAAAGAAATAGATAAATTAATGAAATCGTCATTATTTGTTTCCGTCCAAAAAAAATTGCATTTATTTACGGAACTTCGAAAGGACTTGGAAATAAAAGTTTTAAAAGATAAGACCGTAAAATCAAAGCAAACATCTTCATAGTAAACGGCCCCACCAGTGGCCGAGAGGTTCTGCTCTCGAAGCTGGTAGACGGGAAGTGCTGGGTTCGATCCCAATCGCGCCCATCGGCCTAATCGTGCGGAATTTTCGTGGTTTTCTTCGGACCTTGGACCTCCAAGCGTTAATACAGGTTAGGCTCCCTTAGAAAGACCCCCACGAAGGGCATTCCCCCCCCCTTAGGGCCCATATCCCTCGTGTTGATAATTGGCCGTCATAAACCCAACCAACCATCATAGTAAACGTATCATTTTTTAAAGTCTGCAGTAATTAACTTTTGTTTTAATCCTTATTTTTTTATATTTTTACCTAATGTAAAAAATAAATTTTAGTAACATTAATTGTTACCTTTATTCAACAATTAAAATCTAGATTTAAACATGACCTCGATTAAGAGAGCAATTCTCGGAGCGACCAATTTTTATTGGAAAGGAATGTGGTCGCTTTAGGGAGGTTTTAGTGTACCTATAACTCATTCTAAACTGTATTATTACTAATCGATGTATTAAATTAATTCTAAAACAAATTATTTTGATGTTACTTTAAAGTACCGCCGCGGCATAAAGGGTTAAAATTCAAAACAACATACCCAGATAGCATGAACATTAGCAGCAAGTTTGATTTTTTTCTGACATTATCTTGTCGTGAGAAATTTGCAGCAAATGTCACGTAAGGTATACCATCCCCTACTTGCATGTGTAGTTTGTTGTGAAACTGATGGCAAGACTGTCTTTATTTCACGAAAGTGACGATAGCAAAAAATCCCTCTGTTGACAGAGAAGACAATAAGCACACGCGCAGAAATTTTATTCGGTTCGTACCGCTTTTTCTAAACGCTATACTTATCAAATACCAAAAAAGGCTCGTATTGCAGAATACAAGTATTCCCTCAACTTGTTTATGGTGATGAAAACGATCCATGCACCTTCTGACGGTGTGTTCGCATCAATAGACCCCTACGAAGGTCTATGGACCCCTACGAAGGGGTTAAACTTATGGTGTAACAGTTGTAAACAAATGGTGGGGCGTTGAAAGATTAATACTTTGCAGTAAGTTTGCAGTATTTTTGATTACTTGTTTGCCATTAATTTGCAATAAATCTGATACAGTATGAATTTAACTTGCACGACAAGTTAGCTGCAAGCTCAAAGTGTGGTGACTTCGGCGTTTGCGTTATCTTGCTGCAGACTTGTTATGAACTTTCAGTCTTCTCATGCTGAGTTTGCTACAACTTTGCAGGTTTTCAAAGCAAGACTGCTGCAAATTTTCTAAAAATTAAAAATGCTATCTGGGTAGCGGCAACACAGTATGAATAATAAAATATATTTAGAGTAAAATTAACAAAATATAATTTAATTATTTCTCTAAATTACAAAGTTATATTATGTGTTCATTTTAGAGTTGGGTTGATTTTTGACGGCCAATTATCTACACGAGGGATATAGGCCCGGTGGGAGTGCCCTCCGTGGGGGTCTTTCTAAGGGAACCAAATCCGTATTAACGCATGGAAGATCCACGGCTCGAAGAAAACCACGAAAACTCCGAACGATTAGGCCGACGGGCGCGATTGGGATCGAACCCAGCACCTCCCGTCTACCAGCTTCGAGAGCAGAACTTCTCGGCCACTGGTGGGGCGTGTTCATTTTAGAATACAACACAAGAAAATTGCTACAAACATATTAAAAAAATTAACAAATCTGTACTTCTCGCCACCCAGTTGTGTTTATGTATCAAAATACAAAAAAACATACAAAAAAATAAAAGCAGCAAAACATAATTTAGCGATTTCCGAGATTTCAACGTTAGATTACGTGTTAATTTTTAAATTCTTCACATTAGCACCTAACTAAATCGTTACAAACATATTTGAAAAATGAAAATTGGTACATTTTGGTTGTCGTTATGTTTCATGAGAGTTAGTTGAAGTTTTGGTGCTGCCATCTACTACTCACCATCTACACTAATAAATTAATAATTAGGAAACACATTAGAATAATAAAATACTATGTAGAGTAAAATTAACAAAATATGATCCAATGATTTATCTAAATTAAAATGTTAAATTATGTGTTAATTTGAAATACTACAGAAGCAATTTGTTACATACATATTTCAAAGATGAAAAGCTGATTCTCGCCTCCAGTTACATATTATAACAGTCAATTAGGGTTTTGGTGGTTCTATCTGTTGCCTATATTCTGTACTAAATTTTCCTTTAAAATTGCTTTTATTCCTTACTTTATTCTGGGCTAAAAAAATTAAATAATCAGTAGAATATAATATAAAATGCAAAACAACATAGTTGTACCAAAATATGAATAATAAAATATGATTTGGAGTAAAATTAAAATAATATAATTTAATGATTTCTCTAAAATTACAAAGTTATATTATCTGTTAATTTTTAAATACAACACAAGAAAATTGTTACAAACATATTTAAAAAAAAAAACAGAATTGGTAATTTTCGCCTCCAGCTATGTTTTATGACAGTCATTTGGAGTTTTGGTGCTGCCATCTCTTTTCTATATTCTGTACTATATAAATTAAATTATTAAGGGGACCGGAAAAGCAAATATCAACCAAAAAATCGATTTTTAATTTTTTATATCATTAAGTAGTTTAAACTTTAATCTTTCCAACAATAAGTCACATTATATATATAAAATAACAAGTTTTGAAATTAATCATTCTTTCTAAGAGTACTTCACAGCTTAATAGCCATTTAAATCTTTAATTGACTTTTTTTTTCAAAACTTGGATTTTTCATGTTTATGTAATATCTATTAAACTTAAGAACTCAGATTTTTATTTAATACTTACATTATGTTTCATTGCATATTTTAACACAGGGATTTAATGATTTGTTGAGAATATTTATTTTAGGCAGTGAAATCTTACCAAAAATGTTAATTTAAAAATGACTTTCAATAAATAATAATTAATTTTGAGTTTCACTTAGAAAGAAAGTGGTCTGTTAAAATACGTAAATCCTGTTAATTTAACTACTCTAAAAAATCTAGACCTCTATCTTTCACCATTTCTGAGAAAAAAAGTACATAAAGTTGGTGAAATTAACATGGCGGAGATGGGCTTTCCCTGTCCCCTTCAATGGTGGATCCAAGGGGGAGGTCACGGGGTTCATGACCCCCCCCCCCCCCCCAACACCAACAAAAACATTTTAAAGATAATTTTTTAAATTAAATATACAGTAGAGTCCCTCTTAACCGAGTTTCCGTTTTAACCGAGTTGTTTTCTTCTGATGGACTGATTGCCTTCTATTATTATGAAACAGACATTATAAATGAAGTGTTAGTTTAAAAAAAAAAAAAAAATATGGCCATTTTTTCCCCCCATTCTGACCAGAAAATCAAAGTTCTAACTTTTTACGACTACTCTTTCATCTTCACCTAACACTTCATTTATAAAGGCTGTTTCATAATAATAAAAGCCCATCAGTCCATCAGAAGAAAATTATCAATTCCAAAGGTTCGATTGAAAAAAAACTATTTATTACTTTGAGCAGAACGAAGAGGCTACACCTGCAATTTTCATGACACTAATATACTCCCATAGCTGCCAATTTGTACAGTTTTGTTGCTTCCAAAAATTAATAAAAAATTTTGCCATATTTAATCGTTGACAATTGTTAGACTTTTTGAAACTGAATTTCCGGAAGTGACAGCCAATTATTCCCTTCTGACGACATTTCTGTGGCTGTCAACTCGTAAAACTTGGCTAAAAATGTTAACTTTGGCAGCATTTTCTGAATGAATCTTTGCCTTTATAAGAAAATCGGAAACTCTTTATTTTTTTAGAATCTGAACAAAATCGGTAACTTTTGTATTTTTACGAAATTTTTTTGTATTTAGGAATGAAAATGACTTCGCGAAAGTATCAGAAAAGTAGTTAGTTTGGATTTGGGAATAGCTTTCAATATAAAAAAATCTCATAAAGAGATGTGATACTCTCCCAACCAAACAAGGGCAATTCTTGACACCTCTCGCCCCACCAGTGGCCGAGAGGTTCTGCTCTCGAAGCTGGTAGACGGGAGGTGCTGGGTTCGATCCCAATCGCTTTCGTGGTTTTCTTCGAACCTTGGTTCTCCAAGCGTTAATACGGGTTAGGATCCCTTAGAAAGACCTCCACGGAAAGTACTCCCCCCCTTAGGGCCTATATCCCACGTGCTGATAATTGGCCGACATAAATACAACCAACCAACCAACCTTGACACCCCTCAAAATGGTGAGCTGGTTCCGTCCTTGGCTCCGCCCCACCAGTGGCCGAGAGGTTCTGCTCTCGAAGCGTAGGCCTAATCGTTCGGAGTTTTCGTGGTTTTCTTCGAACCTTGGATTTCAAAGCATTAATACGGATCAGGTTCTCTTAGAAAGACCCCCCCACGAAGGGCACTCTCTCCCCTTTGGGCCTATATCCCTCGTGTTCATAATTGGCCGTCATAAACACAACCAACCAACCGGCCTTGGTCCCCTTAAGATAAGGTAACTTAAAATGCAAAACAACACAGTAGCGGTTTCGTGTGGACACTCGGCCCCACCAGTGGCCGAGAGGCCCAGCTCTCGAAGCTGGTAGACGGGAGGTGCTGGGTTCGGATCCAGTCGCGCCCGTCAGCCTAATCGTTCGGAGTTTTCGTGGTTTTCTTCGGTCCTTGGATTTCCAAGCGTTAATACGGGCTAAGTTCCCTTAGAAAGATCCCCCCCCCCCCCGCGAGGGGCACTCCCCATTAGGGCCTATATCCCTCGTGTTGATAATTGGCCGTCATAAATACAACCAACCAACCATCATATGGATAATCTAGCTGTAGTGATTAAACGGAGGTACTAACCATATAATGGAAAAGAAGCACTTTAAAATGAAATGTTTATAGTGGTCAATGTTACATTGTATTACTTAATGCATCACAGTATATTAATCTCGTTTCGCATTTTTTAGGAACTAGAAATGCAAATCTTCAATATATAAGAATTTTAACGAAATTAAATTTTAGAAGAGTATCTTTGAACTTTTAAAAGAAAAAATTAAATTAAAAAACTATTCTATTAAAAAAATATATATATATATAGCGAAAGTAATTTAGGACTATTACTTTTCTTAATTGCTTAATTTTAAAATACAACGCAGTATAAAGCTAATGTTAATCTCTACAAACGTATTTGAAAATCAAATTTGATGCCATCCAAATAGATCTTTTTACACCGTCTGGAACATCTTTTACAGAATTTTGAATATTTTGTCGCCTTTAAAAGAATTTTCAATATTTTATCACTTTGTTTAGTATCGTTTTTTTAATTGAAGTTTTACTTACTTCAAATTGCGAAATTATGGGATTAAATAGCGCAGAATTTAGCATAAAACTTAGTTAGTGATAAGAGTTATTAAAAATTCTGAGCAAGTTTCGGGAGTTTTAGTGCTGCCATCTATTGAAAATATTTGATACTCAATGATTTATAACCAAATATCAACACAAATGGCGGAACAACATTTAGCTCTAGCACTCCAATATGAATAATTATCTATGGCAGAGGTTCACAAACTATGGGCCATAAGCAATGTTTCCGAGTGTCACGGATGATTGATTGTCTTTTTTTTTCCAAAAATGTATTATTAATTTTGATATTCTTTGAAAATACAACAAACATATGCAGTGTTGAATTCAGACACTTTTCTCCGGAAGGGTTTTCTGTGGCTCCGAGGGGGGAGGGGACATTATAGAGTTCGGGGGGGGGGAAGGAATTGCACTTTTTGACCATTGAAAATATAAAATCTCAAATCTTCCTGGTGGGAGGCATCTCATTGCTCCGGGGGGGAATGTCCCCCTCGGGCCACCCCCTGAAATCAACACTGAACATACGTTACATACTATGCGTTACATATTTAAAGTAAAAAAAAAAATAATAATAATAATAATAACAAGAAAAAAATTTAGAAAAATAAGAAAAAAAGAAAGCAAGAAGAAAATAACACATGAACACTTTTTACAAAAATATGTAGAATTATCAACTCAACACGAATAATTACGTTAAATATTGTGCAGAGGGAGACTTGGGATTAGAATTAATATAGATTATCACTAATTTTGGCTTTCTTGATGGTGCAAGAAAATTTCCTGCATATCAATAAAGTTCGTGAACCGATGATCTATAGTTAGTAAAAAGAAGTATCAACTATTGCACTATGCAATGAAAATTAAGCTTTTTATAAAAATAAAAATTATAACACCCGCTTAATAATAGGTTTATCTCCTGCTTAAAACAGCACAGCAATTTTTCTTTTCTTTTCTTTTCTTTTTTTTCTTTTTTTTTTTTTTTTTTTTTTTTTTTTTAAATAATTAGTGATTGGGAAATTAAAATATGAATATATATAAGACGAGAAATAAAAGATGATTAAAATTTAGAAGGGCACGTTTTAAATCTTAAAAGGAATAGTTTATTGCAAAAAAAAAAAAAAAAAAAAAAAAAAAAACTCAAAAACAAAAATAATTAGAAATAATTTAAGAATATTTCTAAATTACAGAATTAGATTACATATTGATTTTAAATAAAATGCAGTAATATTTAAGAGAATCATTACAAATATATTAAAAAAATGAAATTTGATAACAGTCTACAGTGAAGCCTCAGGCACAGAGTGATCCTTTATGTTGTTGTTGTTGTTGTATTTTATGACGGCCAATTATCTGCACGAGGGATATAGGCCCAGAGGAGAGTGCCCTTCGTGGGGGTCTTTCTAACAGAACCTAACCCGTATTAACGCTAAGTGATGCTTTATGAGATTCAAATGTTGTTTTGGTGCTGCCATCTATTTTAGTTATTCTATACTATATGAATTAAATACAGTAGAATCTTGACAACCCGTACTTGCCGAATTCGGCAGATCCCACACCGAACAGACAAGCACAATCGTGCGACATGCGACAAGTTGTAGCGTTCAAACTGGTTTTAACAAAGAAGTAACCAGTTTGAACGCTATAACTTGTCGCATGTCGCACGCTTGTCTTTTCAGTGTGTGATCTGCCTTATGCTACCGAGGCCAGTGAAACGGGTGTTTGCTATGACCTTCGATCCTAGGCTTAACCCCTTGGGGACTGCCCGACCAGTGGCTGAGGGGTTCTGCTCTCGAAGCTGGCAGACGGGAAGTGTTGGGTTCGAACCCAATCGCGCCCGTCGGCCTAATCGTTCGGAGTTTTCTTCGAGCCATGGATTTCCATGCGTAAATACGGGTTAGGATCCCTTAGAAAGACCCCCACGAAGGGCCTATATCCCTAGAGTAGATAATCGGCCGTCAAAATATCAACTAACCTTGGGGACTAGCGACCGGTATAAGTGTCGCGTAAGGTACTCAGAATCCGTAATTATTCTCGCGAGTAAATTTGTATTGTAAATTTTGCTTTTTTAAATCTGAGTATTTTCCCGATTCAATTAGACAAAAATTTCTGCTTTGAAAAACCGGGGATAAAGGATTAAAAATTTTGTAAAAGACGCTCGTCCCGAAGGGGTTAAGGGGAGTCTTCTCTCACTTGAAAACGCCTTCTCCGTAGTGTTAAACCAATGGGCAGGTTGTTTTCGAATTTCTCGTTTAAATTTGAATTTTTTTTCTTTTTTTTTTTTTTTTTTTTTTTGCATAGGTTAGCTGAGCTCGATCTTTAATATGGCTGTTTATTACTTTTTCGATTTCGGTTTCAGATTTTTTTTCAAAAGGTACTTCCAGTTTCAAAACCGGTTCCGAAAGTGAAAGTACCTTTATTAAAAAAATCTGCAACCGAAATCGAAAAAGTTAACACGTTGACTACCACGCTACGAGTATACTCGTAGCTTTAATATTCTTGGCTTTAATTTATTACTTTCTCACCATTATTTTAAAATAAAAAAAAATTGCCTTATTTATTGGCAGAAATTTTGCTGTATTAGTAAAGCGAAATTTACCTTTCAGAATTCGTGGTGGCAAACGACTTTCAAGAAGAAATCTGAAAATTCTTACTTTTTGCGGCAGTGAACGTGTTAAAAACAGTCACAAATATGAAACTCAGCTCCCCAGTGATGGAACAGTGTAGTATCAGCAAATTAATTTATACCGCTATATTTTATTAATCTTATTTCAGGATAGAATTTCTGAGACTTTTCAAGGCGAAGAATACTAGTAAAATTTAGTGGTGAGAAACGCCCAATGGCTGCGCCACTGTTCCATCACCAGCTATCTTATGCAAAAAAATATCGTCTAAAAATATTAAAATTTAAGCGAGAAATTCGAATAGAACCTGCCCATTGGTTTAACATTACGGAGCGGTCGTTTTCAAGTGAGTGAAGACTCCGTTTAAAATGCAAAAGTGCTCGTTGTCATGTTAAAGAAATCAGAGCCCGATCAAGCTGAAGTTGGGCCCAGGGCCTGTTAAAAAGTTGCCCCCCCCCCCCCCCCCACACACCTCCCCATTCCCGGCGGCACTTTCAGGAAAAAAGTAGGTTTATTTGATAAGTCGACAAAGTTGTTTGGGTGAACGTTTCAAGCTTACAAAAAAATTTTAACTTACAAGAATAATCAAGAAAATAAATTACCGTCCACTTTCTCAAGTAAGCATTTGTATAATTCACAAACATCTATGTTCCACAGTTTATATTGCAGAATAAATGAGGACGTCTTTTTTAAAACTCGCCTTATCCAAAATCATAAAAATCGTTTCCCTAACAGTCTAGTGATTATTTTAAACTATAATTCTGACATTGTAAAATCCTCGTTTATATTGAAATCAATAGACACAGTTTGCAGTTCTTCGCATTTTCCCCAAATTTGATTTTCTGGATACGGCAAGTTTTGAAAATTATAGGTACTCTCAAATTGAAAAGGACTTTTACTGAAAAATTAAATATGGAAGTTTTTTATTACACTAAAACTTTGTTTTTACGTCAGGGACCAAAATATAAAATGCAAACAGTGGAAAAACTTAAATTGTGAGATAATACACACAAATTTGTGGGCCCCTGAAATTGGTGGTCCCAGGGCCGAGGTTCCGGAGTCCCGTGCATTAATCTGGCTCTGAAAGCAATAAAACATTCTTTTTCTAAGGCTGCATACTGACACGTGTTTTGCCAATCTTCTCCAGTTTTCGTGGAAATCTTTTCTTCTGAACCCATCTGTGGTTTATTCACAAAAGAATGAGGGAATCACCAATGGGTCAGGAGATAAGGAGCTCAACCCTACTTGAAGGAAAGGTTCCTCTTTTGCAGGAATCAGTCCCTTACCTTCTAAAGTCATTAAAAATCAAAGACACCGCGTGGCCACAACAAACGATGCCGACACTGATAACAGTTAGAAGGATAGTGCGTTCGCAACCTAACACCATTTGTGGTTTTTAAGAAAAGAATGGAAGGATCAACAAAGGATTCAACAATGGGTCAGGAGATAAGATTAGATCGAACGTGGAGGAAGCTCCCCCCTCTTGCATGACATCCAGCACTGCACTTGTGAAGCCATATAAAAGATGAAATAAGCCGGCTGACCAGAACAAAAAGACCACGAGTGTCAGCAAGTCGAATAATACGTCTGTCTGAAGATTACGTTTTATTCTAATGTTTTATGTGTTAAACTGCATGTATTGTACAGTCAGTCGGGGTAACTTTGAACCATGGGGTGTAACTTTGCACCACCTCCTATTTTTCAATATTTTTGACTCTAAAAGACTAAATAAACTCCAGAACTGTGCTCTGTTGGCAACGTTCTAAACTGGGATTTCTACTCTTTATTTCAGAAAATAAATTAGCAACATTATGCGCAATTAAGTGCATCATCTAACTATTTTTGTAAAGTACTGTTTTCAAGTTAATTTTGAATGCTGTTTTGAAGTTGTTGTAATTCAATTAAATTTTCTTAGTAAGTAACAATATACTCATTTATCAGACATATTATTATCTAAATGTTGTAAATGTGTTAATATTTTGTGATTATTCATTTATTAATAGTTAATAAAGTGTAAAATAAGACGGCACTAACATTTTATCGCATTTTCAGGGTAACTTTGAGCCGGCTCAAAATTATACTGATGCTTATAATTTACTAATTATAGGTGCTACTATCAAAAATTTCCCATATTTGCACTTATATCTTATATAAATGCTGAAAATGAACATTAGATATAACATGTAAATATTTTCACAAATATGTGTAAAATACATAAAATTCATTTAGAGGCGTGATTAGGGGCGGAGCTACTCAAATTTGACATTTCATACGTTCCACGTTTTTTATTCTTGTTTGAATAATACTAGTACTTGTAACTGTAACTATGGATATATTATTGAGTTAAAACATTGAAAATTGTTTTTCGCTGCATTTTTATGTTTTATATGAACAATAGACAGTTTTTTTTTTATTTCTAAATGTTCATGGTTCTCTTCTTCCACTTTCCTTATGCCCGATATTTGTTGTAATATCATAAATTATACAAATCTTGTGATGTTTGGAAATGTAAATTCGCAGTCTTTACATATCTGAACACATTTTTTGGGGTTTAAAGTTGTTCTGACTACAATGCTTTTTTTTTATAATGAATTATTTTATATAAAAATTTATCATATGGCAGTGGTGGAAAATTGGCGAGGAGGAGGAGCCTATTGACACCACTAATATTTTACGGTATTCTTCATCTTAATAAAAACTGTCATTAGATAAAACGAAAAATTCTACTAAAATTTAGTGGTGTCAATAGGCTCCTCCTCTGCGCCAATTTTCCACCACTGATATGGTGCAAAGTTACCCTAAATGGCTGGGTAACTTTGAACCGGGCTAAAAATCTATTTTTTATTGCTTTTATCCTTATTATTCCTTAATTTTTGATAGTCAAACAATAATTTAGGATCATTTCTTCTCTTTTATGCCTCTAGTTGCGACAATATTCTTCAAATAAGGGTGTGACATATGAAAATAGAGAAAACGTGGATCAAAGTTACCATGATTGACTGTATTCATAATGTACATCGAACATGATTTTTTTTTATTAAGTCAAGTTAGACATTATAAAGCTTATATTAAAATGTGCCCATTTTTTTATTTTATTTTATTATTGAATTCCCTTTTCAGTTATGAAAGGTATTTACGTATTATCATTCATTTAAACACTCCACCTGTATCCGAGAGGTTCTGCTCTCGAAGCTGGTAGACGGGAGATGCTGGGTTCGATCCTATCGGGCCCATCGGCCTAATCGTTTGGAGTTCTCGTGGTTTTCCTTGAACCTTGAATTTACATGCGCAAATATGGGTTAGGTACCCTTGGAAAGACCCCAACGTTGGGCACTCGCCCCACCCCGGGCCCATACCGCTGCCATCGAAATACTCAAGGCCTGAGGACACGAGTTGTGGCGTCATTACTAATCGACCGACTTCAAACTAGTGTTGGAATTCACAGCGGAAAATTTTGAATAGCAATTTTCATTTATTTTATTTGTGGAATATCTATTATCTTATAAAACAATAATAACTATTTAAACTTACTGGTGAGAATATGGAATCCTCTAATAAAAAAGCAGCCAGATCCGGCAATACTGTGGCATTCCGCATCTGGCTGAATTTTTATTTAGGGATTTCGAATTCTCACCAGTAAGTTTTAATTGTTATTATTGTTTTATACAATGATAGATATTTCACAAATAAAATAAATGAAAATTGCTATTCAAAAATTTCCGGTGTGTATTCCAACACTTGTGAGAAGTCGGTCGATTAGTGATGACGTCACAACTCATGTCCTCTGGCCTTGTATATTTCGATGGCAACGGCCCATATTCCTCGAGCAGATAATCGGCCGTCGAAAATTAACCCAACCCATTCATTTAAGCGGTGGATCAAAAGAAGTTGGCCGCTATTCGGAGTGTCCGTTATGGAGATTTTACTCTAATATATTTCAGAAATCCTCATCTTTAACTTTTAGTAGGAGAGCTGTTGAACATTTTTGAGTAGGTATTTGAGGCACTCTGAAAATTTGTGCAGCACTTCTTTTGTAATGCCTGAATACAAAATCGAATGTCTGGCTGAAGGATCGTGGCCCAAAACCTGTGCCAGACACGTGTCAAGTGCCATTTTTTGACACTACCCAAAGAAAGTATTTGAGGCACGCTAAGATTGAAGCAGAATAATATTTATACTTAGAAAAAAATATTTTGAAAATGACAGACACTTTAGTCGGCCCAAAAACTGTGCCAGACACGTGTCGAGTGCCATTTTTTGACTACCCAAAAAAGGTATTTGAGGCACGCTGAGATTGAGGCACAATAATATTTATGCTTAGAAAAAAATATTTTGAAAATGACAGACACTTTAGTCGGTACAAAAACTGTGCCAGACACGTGTCAAGTGCCATTTTTTGTCTGGCACAGGTTTTGGGCCACGATCCTTCAGCCAGACATTCGATTTTGTATTCAGGCATTACAAAAGAAGTGTTGCACAAATTTTCAGGGTGCCTCAAATACCTTCCCTAAAATGTTTAACAGCTCTTGGACTATTAAAATCTTGTTAGTTTGATCTGAGACTATTTTGAGAGTTTGAAATGTCACTGGTTCTGGCTACTAGATATTTAAAATACCTTTATTATAAATAATAATAAAACACTATAGGTCAATTCCATCGTAACTGACGTAACACTTGGTGACTGATTATTGTTTTCTAAACTGTGTAGAAAATATACTTATAAGGTTGATGTCAGAAAAACGTCTTTTTGAACGCTTTATTCCCTACGTATCATTGATGATGCGTAGGGGGAAAAAGCGTGCAAAAAGACGTTCGTCTGATATTAGCCTTAAGGTAGAACAAATTTTTATACTTTAAAACATTCATTATTAAGGATTTAATATGCAAATACAGTGAAACCTCCTTTAACGGTCACCTCTAAACAATGTCAACCTCCCAATACCGGCCACATATTGATGCAATCAAACATATTCCATAGCA
Organism: Maratus speciosus; assembly: GCA_963932465.1. Taxonomy (NCBI): domain Eukaryota; kingdom Metazoa; phylum Arthropoda; class Arachnida; order Araneae; family Salticidae; genus Maratus; species Maratus speciosus. Next base: position 216,115,140 of record OZ010799.1, on the reverse strand, counting down.
TTAACATTAGTACGAACCTCTAAATAAGGAATTCTGAACAACGGCCGCTCAAAAGTCGCGAGAAAAATGTTTTTGACAGTTTCTGGTATAATTTCATATTTATTTGCAAACCAAAATCTGAAGCAGATCAAATAAAGTTTACTTAATATGTCAACAAAATGTTTCTTACTCTCTTGAACACTTAATCCTTTTCCAAAACTAGACATAGAAAAAGAAGACAATAATGATGGGGGAAATTTAGGTAATATTCTTAGAACAGAAAGTATAACTAACACGAACGCCAGTAAGTTTGTGTGTCTGGACAAAGATTTGGCAGTTACTGCTACATTTGATTCATACAGCAAACGGTGGAAGATAGGAGAGAGGAAGAGAAAAGTGATGCGGAAGGGGATATGGAAGAGATTATAGAATCGCCTAAAACTACCAATATTAACACATATACCAAATTTTTTACGAACTTTCATGAAATCAAAAATTTTGCATTAAATAATAATGATGATGAATTGTACAGCAAAACAAGTCATACTATTATTTATTTGGAGAAAAAAAAAGCAACATCAAATCACTGATTTTTTTAATGTATTAAAACAATGAGGATTAATTAAAATGACTGTGTATTTCTATTTAAATTTATGTAATTAGGATGATACCTCTAATTAAAAATGTAATTAAAAATGATACCTCTGAATAACACCCACCTCTGAATAGCGGTCACTTTTCATCGGTTACACCGATAACCGTTATTCAGAGGTTACACTGTACCAGCAAATTATTTCAGTCTCTATTTTAGTCCTAAAAATTGCATTTCAAACTTCTGTAACTGATGTAACATAAAATAGACAAACATATTTTCTGCCTTCATTGAAGTGTAAAAATTATCCAAGTTATTCAGTTAAAAAAAAGGAGGGGGGGGGGGGATTTTATGTTTTTAACAACACTAAGTAATGACAAATTATAATAATAGTTTTTTTAAATTAATTTTTCAACAATAAAAAAGAAAAAATGGCGTTTATATATGTAACTGACGTAACTTTTATTGCATAACTCACGTAACATTAAACTTTACAAGTACAATAATAGTATTTAACTTAGTTTGTGAACAGCAATTTACAATCCTTCTTACTAGAAATTTTTTATAGAACATAAAATATCATGTTTTCCAACCATACCCTGTCCAATCGCAGAGAAAGGCCGTCTTACGGAAGGGAGAAACAAACAAGAGCTTCTCGGCCGTTCAGGCGGGGCCGTCGCGAAACAACTTCCTTCTCTTACGGGCCTGCTTCAAGACGAAAATGTCCAGCAAGATGGCGGCGCAAGAGATCTGAGTAGCAAACGAAATAGGTCGGATAGTTGTATGTTTGTATCAAAAACAATGCTAGAAATTTACGTTTTAGAATATTTTGTTGAGCAATTTGTGGCTTATTTTAGATCTGTTTCACTTATACAATCAATAATTAAACATAGAAGGGTCATTAAACAGGTGCTCCCCCCCCCCCCCTCTGATTTAAAATATATTCAAATACATTTGATTTGCGGGTTTTATCTGAGATTTTAACTTGAAATATACATTTATAGTAGAAAAAAATGTAATATTAAAATACATTAAAATTATCAACTTTATCATGAAAAAATAAAAATGCAAAAATTTTTAAAGAATTGGGTCTCATGTTATTTTTCTGAGAGTTTAATTTGAAATATATTAATATATCATTTACGGCAGGGGAAATCATGTATTAAAATAATACAATTTTAGCTGATAATAATTAAATTTCCCTTTAAAAATAAATATGTCTTAATTTAAAATTATAAATTTCAGGTTTGGTATTACATAAAATCATAAATAACGATATAATTTTTTTTAACAATTAAAACAAAAAATCTATTTATCAATTAAAATTTCAATTTTAGAATAAAATTGCCTGAAACCGTATAAGTACATGATATAGGCAGATAGTGGTAAAATAAAATGGCTCCAGGATATGTTATTATTTCTAATTGTAAATGCGTTTCAAATTTTTAAAAATTAATTAATCAGAATTGTAAAAGTACTTTCCTAAAATTCCCAGAGCCCAAAACACTTATTGTACAACTCACTATTGAAAGGACTGGAATTTTAGGTCTGAATTTCATAAGTAAATGCAAGTGTGGAAGCCAACTTTTTTCATTTTTTTTTATTTAAAAAAAAATATTCAAATGGTGCAATAACTCACTGCATTTCAATGTTCAGCTAAAAGTACATTAAAAAAAATTTAACTGCAATTTAGTTAAAAATTTAAAATTGTTTAAAAATTTTTGAATTTTTTAAAATGCTACTTTTTTAAATATTAATATTTTTGCCATTTTTTTTTAAGATTTTCAAATGTGTATTACACAAGACTGCGCATTGAGTTTTAGATATATCAAATATTACATTTAATATATATTTTTTTACTGATATATATAGTGTAAAACAGTGAAATCTAACACATCTTCATATACTTTTGTTAGAAAAAAATAATAAAATAAAACCATGAAGGATAATTCCATGCTCAGATGTTTCACATATATAATAAAGAACATGTACAAAAAAGTTTAAATCTATATCTGGAAATTCCAAAAAAAGGCCTTAGTAATTTTAAAACATGAAAGTTAAAAAAATAGGAACATGCCCCCCCCCCCCCCCACACACACACACACACACACCAAAAAAAAAAAAAAAAAAATCATTTAAAGTTGGCTGTTTCTGGGTAATTGCGCTGGGTGTATTAATAAAATTTACAATAACTAGCGTTATAGTCGCCGTCGTATGGGTAAAAATGAGGTGTCACAATATTCACAATTAAATAGACTTCCATTTAATATTTTAAAAAGAAAATAGATTTTTTGGTCAATTTTCAGGTGAACTGTCCCTTTAAGTTATGTGTTTGTCAGGAATTGCAAATATAATTGTAAAATAAATAACTATACAAAAGTCAAGAATGACAACAGAAAACTCACTTCTAATAGAAGAAAATCACATGTAACAGTCATTGATAAGTTTCCAGATATTTCAACGCCCTTAATATTGCCTGTTTAAGTGAGATTATTTTTTACGCAATATTAAATACCATATATTTTTTAAATTATTTGTAAGTACGTATTTACAAATGCTATTTTAGTTGTAATACCTACCGATAGAATGTGTATTTTAAGTTCTGCATACATTATGAAAATTAAAATTTTTATTGATAAATAGAATTTTTGTTTCAATTGATTAAAAAAAATTAACATTTTTATTTATGAATTTATGTAATATCAATCCTGATATTAATAATTTTAAATTAAGGGATTTTAATGTAAGAAATTTTTAAAGGGAACTTTAATTATTCGTTGCTAAAATTGTGTAATTTTAAAACATGATTTCTCCTGCCATAAATGCATATTTCAAGTTAAACTCTCCGAAAAATATTAATCCCAATTCTTTAAATATTTTTTTTTTCTGTTAAAGTTGTAATTTTAATGTATGATTTTTTTGCCATAAATATATATTTCAAGTTAAAATCTGCGATAAAACCGCAATCAAATGTTTTTGAATATATTTTAAATCAAGGGGCAAAAAGAAGAAAAAAAAAAGAAAAAGAAAAAAGAAAGTACCTCTTTGGTGATCCTTCTATGTTTAATTATTGAATGTATAATTCAAACAGCCATAACAAAATATTACAAAACGGAAATTTCTAGCACTGTTTCTGCTGCACACATACAACTATTCGTGTTGGTTTGTTTGCTAACTCAGATCTCTTGCGTGACTCATCTTATTCTTGAAGCAGGCCCGTTGAGGAGAATTGTTTCGCGACGGCCCCGGTTCAGGTCGGTCGGAGTTCACGTTATGTGACATCATGAAGTCCATTCTATCGCGGAAGAAGAAAGTTGGAAATTACACGTCAAACGTGGCAAATGAGGTGCGTTCGTACTGTAACAAGTTTTATAAATATTTTTGCACCGCATATTGTACTGAACGTATATTTTAGTGCACTTTATAAGTGCATATCGATTTCATTCTTTTCGAAAGGCTGCAACATCATTAAAATGCAATTGAAATAATTTTCCCATTGGTCGTCATGTAACGGAAAAATTTTGACTGCCCCTGTAATTAAACTATATATCCGATTTTCATAAAATTTGAAATGGCTCGACAAAATTTTGTAACAATTATATATTTAAAATTTCAGACCATTCGGTTGGGAAGTTTTTGCTCTGTTATATGCGGACCGACAGACGGACCGAACGACGCGACGACTATAGATGCTACGTATTTATATAATTACGAACGCGCCTAATAAACACGAGTTTTCTCGGTGCTGAATTAGTCCACTTCACGATGCCATTACCTGGTTAGAGTTTTGCTTTCATCAATAACATAATCTTACTAAAACAATGTCTGCCAAGTCCCGAATATTTCCGAACAGATATATTATGCCTTAATTAATAACAGAAATCTGCGATAAAAAAGGAGGATTTTATCTATTTGGAAATAGTGGTACTAGAAATATCGGTCACCCGGAAGTTATGTAATAAAGTAAAATGTGTGAAAAGGGAATCTGTTTGTACCGGAATCGTGTTTTAAACAGGAAAATTTCAACCCAACGGTAAAAACATATAATACACAAACCTGTCTAAAAGGGAATTTTTTCTGGTCCCTAAAGATTTCCCTTTCGCATGTTTTACTGAGAAATAACAAACACTAAGATTCATACCTTCTGATTAAAAAAAAAAAAAAATAAATAAACAAACAATTTCCAAAACTAATCTTTTTTTCCCTTTAAAATAAACATTTTGAAAAACAAAGTACAATCATTACCAGCATTTAACTCCAATTAAGTGGGACTGCCAAATATTTTTTTCTAATTAATATCACTACAGTATTTTTTATAATCTTTTTCCGATTGATTTTTCCTGGTTCGTTAGGAATGTTTAAAAAAAAGTTTTCATTTTAATTTTTCTTGATAATTTCTTATTTTTAATTAATTAATCAATTTTCTTCCAAAGTTTATTAAGCAGATAATTTTAGGTGATTAATAGCTCTGTGAAACCAATAAGAGGAAAAGTGAATTGGAAAATACAATTTCTTTTCAAGTAAATGAAAGGAATTTACCGAAAGAGAATAGAATATGTTTTCATTAATTGTTATTTCAGGTTAACATAAAGGAAAGAAAAACAAGAATGAAAAATCATGCTTTCAGCATAGATTATGAAACACTTTCCAATACACATGTCATCACAATATATTTTGTAATCTTTTTCTGATTGTTTTTTTTAGTTAATTAGGGGTTAAAAAAAACTTTTCTAATTTAATTTTTCTTGGTAATTTCGTATATTGAATTAGTTAATCAATTTTCTGCCAAAGTTTATTATGTAGATAATTTTAAGGGATTAATAGCTCTGTTAAATCAATAATAAGAAGAGTGAATTAGAAAATATAATTTTTTTTAAGTAAACATAAGAATTTTATCGAAAGATAATAGAAAAATATTATAATTAATTTTTATTTCAGGTTAACATAAAGGAAAGAAAAACAAGAATGAAAAATCATGCCTCCAGCATAGATTTTGAAACACTTTCCAATACACATGTCATTACAATATATTTTGTAATCTTTTTCTGATTGATTTTTTTTAGTTAATTAGGGGTTTAAAAGAACTTTTCTAATTTAATTTTTCTTGGTAATTTCGTATATTGAAATAATTAATCAATTTTCTGCCAAAGTTTATTATGTAGATAATTTTAAGTGATTAATAGCTCTGTTAAATCAATAATAAGAAGAGTGAATGAGAAAATATAATTTCTTTTCAAGTAAATGCAAGATTTTTATCGAAGGAGGATAGAAGAATATTTGTATGAAATTTTTATTTCAGGTTAACATAAAGGATAGAAAAATAAGAATGAAAACTGATGCGTCCAGCATAGATTTTGAAACACTTTCCAATACACACGTCATTACAATATATTTCGTAATATTTTTCTGATTGATGCTTTTTTACTTAATTAGGGATTAAAAAAAACTTTTCTAATTTAATTTTTCTTGATAAGTTCGTATATTGAAAGAATTAATCAATTTTCTGCCAAAGTTGATTATGTAGATAATTTTAAGGGATTAATAGCTCTGTTAAATTAATAATAAGAAGAGTGAATGAGAAAATATAATTTCTTTTCAAGTAAATGCAAGATTTTTATCGAAGGAGGATAGAAGAATATTTTTATGAAATTTTTATTTCAGGTTAACATAAAGGATAGAAAAATAAGAATGAAAACTGATGCGTCCAGCATAGATTTTGAAACACTTTCCAATACACACGTCATTACAATATATTTTGTAATCTTTTTCTGATTGATTCTTTTTTACTTAATTAGGAATTAAAAAAAAATTCTAATTTAATTTTTCTTGATAAGTTCGTATATTGGAATAATTAATCAATTTTCTGCCAAAGTTTATTATGTAGATAATTTTAAGGGATTAATAGCTCTGTTAAATCAATAATAAGAAGAGTGAATGAGAAAATATAATTTCTTTTTAAGTATATGTAAGAATCTTATTGAAAGAGAATAGAAAAATATTGTCATTATTTTTTATTTCAGGTTACACAAAAGAATGAAAAACAAGAATGAAAAATCAGGCGTCCAGCATAGATTTTGAAACACTTCCCAATACACATGTCATTACAATATAATTTGTAATACTTTTCTCATTAATTTTTTTTAGTTAATTAGGGATTAAAAAAAAACTTTTCTAATTTAATTTTTCTTGATAATTTCTTATTTTTAATTAATTAATCAATTTTTCCCTAAAGTTCATTATGCAGATAATTTTAGTTGATTAATAGCTCTGTGAAACCAATAAGAGGAAAAGTGAATTGAAACATATAATTTCTTTTCAAGTAAATGAAAGAAATTTATCGAAAGAGAATATAATATGTTTTCATTAATTGTTATTTCAGGTTTACATAAAAGAAAGAAAATAAGTTGGAAATTGCTCATCAAACGTGGCAAAGAGGTGCGTTTGTACTATAACTAGTTTTATAAATATTTTTTGCACCGTATGTTGTACTGAATGTATATTTTAGTGCACTTCACAAGTGCCTACCAATTTCATTCTGTCCGAAAGGCTATAACATCATTAAAGTGCACTTGAAATGATTTTTTCCCATTGGCCGTCATATAACGAAGAAATTTTGACTGTCCCTGTAATTAAACTATACATCCGATTTTCATAAAATTTGAAATGACTCGACAAAATTACGCAACAATTATATATTTTAAATTTCAAACGATTCGGTTGGGTAGTTTTTGCGCTGTTATATGCGGACAGACGGACAGAGGGACTGAACGACGACTATAGGTGCTACGTACTTATATATTTAAGAACGCACCTAAAACAATGCTAGTTACACTCTAAAATATAGGCAAAGGTTTCTTAATCTACGAAAATGTAATATAAGCACGAATGCAAATATACACCACCACCTTCTGACTTATCCATGACTCCGAAAAATGTTCTTTATCATTAGCAACGTCTGTAACCAAAATATTTTCGAGATTTATGGAAGCATTTATAAAAACAAAATTTCTTCCGCTGCCACTAATTTTCGGAAACGTTTCCCAGTAGTTTTTATAGTGTATTAATTAGTTTTATCAACCTAGTACGTGTAAAATAGACCAAAAATTGAGTAATATATGACAACCATGAAGATAGAGTTGGTAAGTAGATCTACAGCCGAACCTCTATTTAACGAACCTCTATTTTGCGAATTTCTCTATTTTGCGTACTTTTCCTTGGAACCAAGAACATTTTGAGAATTTTTTCGTAATATAAGCTCCAAATAACGAAGTGCATTCTCTATTTAACGAACTTTTTCTTGTGATCAAATTTTTTTTTCTCCCCATTTCTCAAAATATTTCTGGACATTTCAAACTTATTCTTTCTTTAAACACATTTTATGATATTCAATGGCCTTGAACTGGTTTTACCAGGCGCTTTCTTTGTCAGCAGTGAGAATTCGGTAAGTACGGTGGACGAAGGGGGTAACCTCGCTCTGCACGCTTTAATTACCTTTTCCTCCCCAAAGGTCAAGAGGGGTGGGGTGTGAAAGTTGAAGGGACAGATATGGCGCATTTGCGTCTTGCTGCCTTTTTTTTCTTTGGCGGTCAGCGAACGGGGCTTCGCCAAAGCACTGAACTTTCCAAAGGCCGTAAAGCAGAATTAGAACAATTTTTTAAACGAGCCGGGCCGACATAAAAATTTAAACGAAACCGATAAAATATGCATTGCCCGACTAAGAGTTTAGAAGACCCCGGGACCCCCATCATTCTGCTGGTGTTGGTGGTTGGGGGGGGGGGGGGGGGCTTCTATCTATCTATAGAATTTTCTTGTGAATAATGTGGAAGTGGCTAGTACTAAACTTCATACATATATGTATGCATAAATTTTGTACCCGGTACTGCTCACATCTACATACAGGGTATCACAAAAAGATGGTCACAACTTTAAGGCTGTTCTCAACTGTTCTGCTCAACAAGCGCAAAACCTTTTGACACATTTATAGATTCATTTTTTAACGGAAAGATATAAAATTGGAAGACCTGACTATGGAAGCGGTTTAGAATCGGACTGTGTTTTCGATTTCTTTATAAATAAATTACCTATTGAATTATAAGCGATTTTGATCACGTGACAAACACGCTTTGCATCCTTTCATGGGTGATTATTCTTCTTTCGCGCGGAAATTCGGTTCAAAACGCCCACTGGCGCACTTTGACACTACTTTCTGAAAGATCTATTGCGTTTGCAAAAAAAAAAAAAAAAAAAAAACGGACAAAACAGCTTAATTACATAGTTTCTGAGCAACAATATCTGCTCGATTCATGCTTTTCCGAACAAAAATAAGTCAAAACTTATGTCAATGTTGTCCTTTTGGATTTGAGAACAGCCTTAAGAAAAAATACTAGTCGGACAATAGTAGAAAAAATGATAAATTGGTTGACACGAATATTTGTTTGCAAACTTTTAATTTGTATGTTATAAGACGCCTAAAAGAGAATGCCACAAATTGGTCATCATTAATGATTTAACATGCCACATTACGAGGAAAACGTTAAGAATGTTCTCAAATCCGAAATGGCAACTTTCTGACATAAGTTTTAATTTATCTTTGTTCGAAAATGCATGAAAGTAGCTGGTGCTGTTGTTCTGAAACTATGTAATCGAGCTGTTTTTTTTTTTTTTTTTTTTTGGAAACGCAATACATTTTTCAGGAAACAGAGTCAAAGTGGCCGTTTTGAACCGAATTTCCGCGCGAAAGGAGAGAAAAAACACTCAAGAGCGGGCCAAAAATAGGTTTGTCACGTGATCAAAATAGCTTATAACTCAATAGGTAATTTATTGATTAAAAAAATGGAAAACACAGTTCAATTCCAAATCGCTTCCATGGTCAGTCTTTCCGTTAAAAAATGAATTTGTAAATGTGTTAAACGTTTTGCGCTTGTTGAGCAGAGCAGTTAAGCAGGGACCCGGAGCTGGAGCTGGAGCCCGGAGCCGGAGCGCTCCGGAGCTGTGTTTTCCCTGGAGCTGGAGCCGGAGCCGGAACTGGAGCTCTAAATTTTCCCCAGCTCCAGGGCTCCTTTAGTTTTTAATATTCTTTTAAATTTTTTTTCAGTCTTTTAAATTTCTAGGCTTAAAATATTTTAATTACAGTAGAAGATCTTTATAACGCGATTCTATATAATGCAATTCTCCATATAACGCACAACTTCTCAGATGTAAACAATGAATTTTGCAGGTAAGAAGCACCTGAAATCCCACATCGTAAAAATTGCTACTCTCTAGAAAACTACATTTGATACATTAATTCAACTTTATCTCCTTAATTCAAAACTTTTTAATGAAAAAAAATTGCTATTATTACAATAAATATTATATTTTTGGAAATGAGTAATATAATGAATGATTGGGTCCAGGTATAGTTGGACCATGTTTATAAAATAAACAATATAAAATGATCATATAATGCAAAAATTTATAATTTGGATAATTCCTGGTGACAAGAAGTGCAGTATAAAGATACTCTAATGTATTTTGGTATGTTTCAGATTTATATGGTCGTGTTTATAAGGTAAATTTAATGATGTGTGAAATGTGATCCATATAATCCAAAATTCTATATAACGCACAACCTTGTGTTTTTAGGTTTGCGTTATAAAGATCTTCTACTGTACATCATTATTCAGTATTTTAATTATATCATTTTTTAGGTTATTATTATTATTATTAGTACCTAGGAAACCTTCTCAAATTCTACTTGAACTAAGTGACAACACTATTCGAAAACAAATATGGCCGCCTGTTGTTTGCATGTGTAGTTGTACAATTTTGGCTGTTTGAAAAGTGTAGAAGAAATTTAAGATTTTTGGGTTTAAAATTCCACCAAACTTTCTATTTTAAAAGCAAAAGCTAAAAGATGTCATACTTTCTGAACAAGCATTTGAAGTTTGATGAGAAGAAAAATGCATTTTGTCAGATCTTTAATGAAGGTAGAAAGTATTTGTGAGCAAAAAATTAAACGTGTAAATTAAAATCTGCAACTCAAAAGCGCGAAGTCGGAGCCGAGTTGGAGCCGGAGCCGGAGCTGGAGCCACAGTATTTTCTCTAGGAGCGGAGCTGGAGCTGGAGCATCAAAAATTGTTCAGCTCCGGGTCACTGCAGTTAAGAATAGCCTTCATGTAGAATTTCTTTTGAAAACGATGACATACTAATAAATTTTAATCATTAGTTTTCTAATGATGTAGTTTGTTTTTTGCATGGGTGTTGTGTGTGTGTGTGTGGGGGGGGGGCGTGTACTGGAAGCAGAAGGGGGACCACACTCCCTTCCTAAATGTTTGAAATATATAAATTTTGGTCACTTTTGGCTAATTTATATAATTTGACACCTTTTAATGAAAATCCTGATTACTCTCATGGGCCCCTTGGCGGCAGCCCCGCATGCCCCTGCATAAGTCGGAAAATATGAAAATGAACATATGAATATACTGACAATGCTGAAAATATGAAACTTTTGTCATGGATATGACTTGGATATCATATGACTGATATGACATGGATATGATATGATATGACATGGATATGACTGTTCTCATATCTAAAAGGGGCAACTTTATGACACAACTTTCGAATCATTTTTGTTCAGAAAGGTAGTATAAAAATACGCATGTAGAATATAATTAATATAACTTTTATTATAATATTTTTATTTCATTAAAACTTTACAAACAATAATTATTAAATACAATATGCAATTATTTGCCGCTGGATGTAATTGAAATTTTAAGTGAAAATTTCCTGTTAACTTTTACATAATATTTTATAAATATAGATTTATGTTTATTGTACAAAAAAAAAAAAAAAAAAAAAAAAAAAAAAAAAAGTGCTTTTCATGCAATATAATATATTCGTTTATCATACATTGTATATATATAAGGTAAGTTAACTTTTATTATTTAAATGTTAATAATGCATTGTAATTTAAATAACGATTTTTAAAGCAGCAGTCTATTACTTTATTTTATGTTACTAAATTACTATTCTCATTAAATTATTAATGCAAATTGCTTATATAACATAATATTTTGAAATTAAATTAATTTTTAATTATATAAAAGTTACTCGCGTATTCTGCCATATTGGAACTTTTTATACCTCCTCAATCTTCCCTTTTTTGTTTGTTTGCTTCCTTAATTTCTTTATGTTTATTATTTCTGACTTACTAATCTGAAATTAATTCAAAGATAATTTAAATGAAGGTGAATGTCTTATATGATGAAAAACAATTCAAAGCAATTTTATTAAAATAAGTATTAATTTAATTTCTGTATATTTTTTATGAACAAAAGTTTTCATGATTCAGCCATGAATCATTTTTATCATTTCATTTAGGAAAAAGAAGTATTACATATACCTAGAATAAGGCCTTATAGTGTAAGGCCCAGAACATAGAGTAAAGCTGCTTTTTCATGACAAACATATCTAAAAAATTAGTTTTAAACATCCATTTTCTTAGAATTTTTAAAGATTACTTGCAACCTCAATAAAATTATTTCCATGAATAGTTTACAAGTTTTTTAAAACTGCAATATTTTATTTCAGTAATAGTTGTTACTTTTTAACCTGATGAAATAAATAAAAATTATGTTCTGTTTTTCTAAACTCTAAAAAAGAGGGGGTCCTTATAAAATATACTACTATACGTCTGATAAAAAGAATATATTTATATAAATTGATATATTGAACAATCAATAATACGGAACAGACATAATACAGTACACACAGTACACGTAAATTTACTGCAGCCTCCCCCCTCCCCAGACACACACATTTTTTTTAGGTAGCTTTCATTACAAAAAGCTACCTATTGCAGCCGTTCGGAGGAACGCGATTTCAAAAAATTTTGGTATATTTTCATCGATCATGACACCCAGACCCCGAAACCACCCTCCGTTCAAAATTGATATATATATATATATATATATATATATATATATATCGTATATATATATATATATATCAATATATATATATATATATATATATATATATATATCTGACCTTTGTCATACTGTAACTCTCGTATTTATGAACCGATTTGGATGTAATTCGGTGTGTACATAGTACATACCAATGTTTCGAACGAGTTCGTTGGCCAGCTTCATCCGCCATTTTGTTTCGAAATGGCGGCCATTTAAAAAATTTTTAAAAATTTTAAATTTGAAATGTGGTACCAAAATATTGAAAACGGAAAAATATTTTTTTCTTATGTATTTGAACTTTATACAAAGACTCCGGAGCAGTTTTTGTTTCGTCTATATCTTAAAAAATGGCTGAGTTATAGTGTTTTGAATTTATAGCATGGCTGACATTTTGAAATGTCCTGAAATTTGTCACGCTATAAAAGGCGTATTTATGAACCGATTTGGATGTAACTTCGTTTATAAATAGTACATACCAATGTCTCGACCGAGTTCGTTGGCCAGCTTCATCCGCTGTCTTGTTTAAAAATGGCGGCCATTTAAATTTTTAAGAAAAATTCAAATTAGAAATGTGATGCCAAAAAACTGAAAATTGAAAAAATATTTTTTTCTTATGTGTTTGACCTTGATAAAAAGATTGGGGAGCAGTTTTTGTTTCGTCTATATCTTAAAAAATGGCTGAGTTATAGCATTTTGAATTTCTAGCGTGGCTGACATTTTGAAACGTCCTGATTTTTGTCACGTGATAACAGGCGTATTTATGAACCGATTTGGATGTACCTTGGCGTGTACATAGTACGTACAAATATCTCGACCGAGTTCGTTGACCAGCTTCATCCGCCATCTAGTTTCAAAATGGCGGCCATTTAAAAAAAATTTTTAAATTTTAAATTTAAAATGAGATACCAAAAAATTAGAAAATGAAAGATTTTTTTTGTATGTGTTTTAACTTAATACAAAGATTCCGGAACATGTTTTGTTTCGTCTATATCTAAAAAAATGGCTGAGTTATAGCATTTTGAATTTCTATTGTGGCTGACATTTTAAAACGACCTGATTTTTGTCACGCGATAACAGGCGTATTTATGAATCGATTTGGATGTAACTTGGTCTGTCTCTGTACATAGTACATACCAATGTCTCGACCGAGTTCGTTGGCCAGCTTCATTCGCCATCTTGTTTCAAAAGGGTTGCCATTTAAAGAAAATTTTAATTTAAGGTATTAAAAAATTGGAAAATGAAAAAGATTTTCTTTATGAGTTTGGCCTTGATACAAAGATTCTGGAGCAGTTTTTGTTTCTGAAAATTTGTTATTTTGTTTATATCTTAAAAAATGGTTGAATTATAGTACTTTGAATTTCTAGCATGGCTAACACTTTGAAACGATCTTGTATTTGTCACGCGATAACACACGCATTCGCCTATTTCGATGTAAGAAGGCATGTGGATAGTATACATCAATACCTCGACCAAGTTCGCTGGTCAGCTTCATGAGCCATCTTGTTTCAAAATGGCGGCCATCAAATTAAAAAAAATATATATTTAAAGTGAGGTGCAAAAAAATTAGAAATTGAAAAAGGTTTCTTTTTTAAGTATTTGACCTTGATATAAGGATTCAGGGGCATTTTTTGTTTGTCTTTATCTTAAAAAATAGTTCCGATATAGCAGTTTCAATTTCTAATGTGGGTGACATTTTGAAAAATCTGATTTTTTGCCTGCGACAGCACTCGTATATATCAACCGATTCCGATGTGAGTGAGCATGGGCACAGCAATTACTAAGGTCTCGACCAAGTTCACTGGTTAGCCTCATCCACCATGTTGTCTTAAAATGACAGGCACTTTAAAAAATCGCCGAATTTGGCAGCCAAATATAAGTTACTTTAAATAAAAGCAGCTTGGATAAAGCTGATTAATATCGCGAAATTCTCATTCATAATGATTTAGTATTGATAAAAATTAGTATTGAATCTCCTATATTCGGTTTCCACTAAATTGAGCTTCGTGTGTTTGAATAATATAAGTTGGCTTTTTTAAAATAAGGAATATGAAAGCTACCTCTTCCTCCCGGCACTGGCCGGAAGGACTTTTTTATTAATCAATATTTTTGTAATGGCATAAGACATACCAAGGTTTAAAAAAATGTGCATTTTCTTTAAATCCAAATTTCTACTAAATAACCATCCCTAATATGTCAAATATAAATAAAAAATATTATAAACAGTCATCTCCACAAGCCGCACTCCCAGAGTAAAACCTGCATTGCTGCAATGTAACTTTTCAACTGTTTTATTATAGATCACAGTACTTTGTTTCCTTGATCTAAAGCATATTTAAAAAATATTTCAAAACAAAAGTTCTCAATGATAAATTCAGGAGATGGCTTTGGTGTGTGCATGTGCGTGCTTTTTTTTTTTTTTTTTTTTTTTTTGGGGGGGGGGGGATATTTTTGGAAGTTTTGCTTGAGTTTAATGCTTATTAATGTGGTTTGAGTGCAAATCCTCCCACAGGAGCTTTAAAAATTCCTCCTGAGAAAAATGCCTGATTTTAACCCTAGAAATATTAAAGAAATATTAATGTTTCTAAATTACTTAACGCACTTAGTTTTTACTTATTCTCGTACTAAATGTGGCAAAAAGGGTATACATATAACATATTAAATGAGTTAAAGGAAATATAAAAAAAAATTGCTAAAAAATTATTAAAATTTACAAATTACTTAACGCATTTAGTTTTTACTTATTCTCTTACTAAATGTGGAGTAAGGGGAAAATAAAGGGAATTCATATAGCGCATTATAAAACATATTAAATGAGTTAAAAGAAAATTTTAAAAACGAAATTGCTAAAAAAGTTATTAAAATGTACAAATTATTTGACATATTCAAATTTTATGAATAATTCTCTGACAATTATTTACAAAAAATCTATAT
This sequence comes from Maratus speciosus, assembly GCA_963932465.1. Classification (NCBI taxonomy): domain Eukaryota; kingdom Metazoa; phylum Arthropoda; class Arachnida; order Araneae; family Salticidae; genus Maratus; species Maratus speciosus. The sequence continues at coordinate 216,099,681 of OZ010799.1, read as the reverse complement.
AACTATATGTTACAAAAACCAGACGTTGAAATTTTTTTCTCAAAAACAAAACTAATAAAAAGTTATGTTTTCTAAATAATTTAAGCATATTTTTTTATTCTCTTGACAATTGTAAACACACACACACACACACACACGCATATATATATACACACATATTATAAATTTAAGATGCATCAAATTTTCAAAATAGAAAACTCTAATATTCATTTTAATAAAATCATAATCAAAATACTTGCATTTTACTTATTGCATACAATTCTATATCATGTAACCCAAGCACATCTAAACAATAATATTTTTTTAATTGCAGATTATCTTAAAAAAATCTTTTTTGGAACTTGTTCTTGCCCAGTATATTAATAAACGTGAAATATTTATTAATAGAGAGAAGGTACAATTTTAAAAATAAATATTTATTTTGTACGCGATTTTCTTTTCTAATTCGTTTTCTGGCGGGACCAATCCTATATGTTGATTATTTTCTATATAATAAATAATATTCAGTTAGCCAAACGAGGGATAAACTGCTTAATACAGTAACCCTACTCGTGCGCCGTAGCTTAGAGGGCATTTAAAGCTGGGGAGAATTCTATTGTTCGTGTGACCCGTGCCCAGCGTAGTCTCACCGGACGAAGACAATAATCCCTTAGAGTAACTTAAAAAAATGTGGATACAGTGGAAAAGAAAGAAGAAATTAACTATGATGTGCTGATTGATGATTGTATTTCACTTAATTCTGAAATTAAGACCTCGGAAACACTATCCGAATTGGATACAGTGTGAAAAATGAAAACAATACAGCAATGAATTGCCATGAAGACGGATACGATGATGATGGAAATGATCATTATGCAGGAATTAACAAAACTTCGTATGATGAAATGCAAAAATCGTTTGAAACAATTCGACACGGATTATAGTTAGAAGAAAATATGCATGAAGAGGTTTTTGGTGCATTGCAAAGATGCGAGATGTATTATGAGAGAAAACACTTTTTTAAATAAGAAACTCAGGCAAAATTAACAGAGTTTTTCAGAAATTAAATTTAAGGGCGCATATGTTAATGTATGGTTAAAAGAATTTGTCATAATAACAATAAATACGATAATGTCATTAAAATTCGTTAATTTTAATGTAAAACTATTTACTTTAAACAGAAAATACAGTGTATTCCTGGACAATGTTTTGTTTTCCTTGCAGATTTCAAAGATTTAAACACATAGAAAAAATTAATTGATGATGGATATTGGTGGGTAAAATAAATAAAACAAATCGATACAATTTATTTTAAAAAAATGTGATTAATTACTTTATGTAAAAATATTTAGTGTTTATGAATTTAAAATCTGTTTTACGTAGTTTAAAGTATTTTAAAAGGCGAATCTCTATTTAACGAATTTTCCATATAACGAACTTTTTCTGGGATTTAGCGACTTCGTAAAATAGAGGTTCGACTGTATATTCTATTTTCATGATGGCAACGAGTGGCCATTGACGAAAATTTAAGAAGTATGTTTTGGCACCAGAAATGAAGATCCGATGAGTCTTCCCTAAATGAAGCTGTTTTACCACGTTTTTGGGGGCAAAAGAAGGCATTTTCAGTCAGAAGGGCACAGCTCAAAAAGTTTTAAGTAGCTCAAGTGGAGTATAGTTTATTATGCTATATTAAATATTTTACAGTGTAAGTCACGAGTTTCCATACTGTTGGAAACAAGTGATCTCTTTCATTGGTTAGAAATGAATGATCAACGAGTGATAAAAAAAAAGAAACTTTAATAAAAGTCTAGATTACGTGAATCAAGGAAATCCATGCAATTTATCATTATTGCTTGACGTAATATCCCAATAAACAAAGTATGTTTCTTCCATCTCGCGTCAGGAGTTTTTCCAAGGCCTTGTGATTATTATGAATTCTTATTATTCTTTTTTACGGGGCGTCCGTGGCCGAGTGGATAAGACACCACGCTGCTAATCGCTTGAGAGCGTAGGAGGCTTGCGGGTTCGACTCCCGCTGGTTACGTTGCACACTCCTTGTGGAGCTCACGGATGTAAAAATTCTCTGTGTTGTAAATTTTATTGTGCTATCTCGTCCCTGTATATCGACTTATAAGCGGGCCTTGGGGTCAAGCACACAAGTCTGATGTATGTGTGCAATTAAAAAAAAAATCTTTCTTACTAGGGAAGGTTCCCAACTGCCAAAACGGGATTTTGACGAGAGTGGTTTCGTTGGACAGCTCTTACCATGGGGACATGGGGATCAAGAAAATGTACACAACTACCCGAATGCAACTGGTGGAGAGTTTTAGACCGATGTACTTCTCTCATTTACTGATTTCTCCAGGTCACTAGCTATACAGGAAAGACACTCTGTGTTGTTGAAAAGAGAGTTGACGGATTACAGAGTTACAGAGAAGACGCAGTTTATGCTTGGTGTAAAAAGTAACTTCACGGATGGAAGTGTATTTCTGAATAGAAATGGCTGAAGCACGAGCGTTTCCAACCCCAGGTTCACACAATGAAATTGGGAGTTTCGTAGTTGTCACTATTTGTTATTAGTTAAGTTAAGGGGCCTCAGGACTCTTAAAATTGCAAAAAATGAAAAAAAAAGACCATTTTCAACATTTAATATCTTAAATGTGTTTGATTTTAAGACACAATTTTAATTGGAATAAAATATATAAGTATGTTCTTTCATTTCATGTATTAAAAAAATTATAAGATGCAGAATTAGCATTTACAGGGGGCTCCAAACTGTTAGACATTTGACGAGCAAAAAATCGGCATAACAGCACGATTACGAAAATTTCAACAGTATAATCACCTAAAAAATATTATTTTTAACAATAAAAAGGAAATTTTAGGTTCAGTTTACATAGACTAACATGAAACATATGTTTTGAAAATTTCATGAAAAAATATTCAGAAGTTTTTGAAAAACGTGCGCGTTATGCCCAAAAACGTCATTTGGAAAAAAAAATGGCTTCAAAGTTTCCGAAATGACGCTTCAGCTATTGAACGTGTATAAATGTAAAAGCCATAACTGTTAGAAAGTGAATAATGATTTATCAAAATTGCAAGACATGGTGAAATAATTACAGCTGTGTTTCAAGATTGCATTTGAAAGATGAAATCGTTTTTATCTGAGTGGAAACCAACTACCCATTTTTCCCTCTTTTTTCACGTGCAGAGAGAAAAAAAAAAGGAATTTCCAACATCTGGTATACATAAAAGTGTTGCACAACGAGATGCAATAAGAAAGACTAATGAACTGAAAACTTTTCTTTCTTTTTTTAGTCAGTCTCTAAATATATGCCCTAAGCAAAACACGCAGTGTGTCTGCGCTCTGAAAAACCTTAAAGATATATGTTAATTAAATATATAACTTTGAATGTAAATTTAATTTTAACTTTATCTATGTGCTTTTAATTAAATAGTGTAGTCCTGTGATCCTGTGCCCTCTTTTGTTACTGAGTGGAATATTTTCATGCTGATTCACTTTGGATTTTTATAGCAGGTTGGATTACCTTACGCGGATTCAATCAACGCTGAAAATAAAGGTAGGAGCATGCCAATTTTATCTTTCTCCTTTTTTTGTGAAGATGTTAAAAGGGAAAACATTATTTTCTAAATATAATTCATGAAGAGAAGCTCAGTTATTTAACTGCCGTGATTTCACAATAAAAATTCAAAATTCAGTTCTAATAGGAATTTCAAGGAAACAATTATATCAAAATGTTCAGAAAAGATAGGAGTTTAACGTCTAAAAAAATTAAAATTTCGAAAATTTTAAAACTTTAAGAGTCCTGAGACCCTTAAAGCATGCCTGTTTAACTGATCGATAAACGTGATACGTGTCTCTTATTAAAGCCGTTTGAAAGGTATACCGACGCATGTCATTGAAGGTGGGCGAGGAGTTAGTTCCTAATATTTTTTAAAGCATACTCCAAGTAAGTGCAGTCCAATTAGTTATATATGATTGTGAAAATGTAGTCACAACTAGGTCTCTTACTAGAGGGAACATGGAACCTTCGCCAACTTCACACTGGCAACAACAGGTTACATAATTGTATTGTAAGCTGTCTTTTCTACCACACAGAGTGTCTTTCCTTCATAGCTAGCGACCTGGAGAAATCATAAATAACAGAAACACATAGCTCTTTAATTCCTAACCAGTTGCATTCAGACGGGTAATTGTGCACATTGCCTTGACCCCTGTGGTAAGAGCTTTTCAACAACAACACTCTCGTCAAAATCTTGATGTGGCAGTTGGGGACCTTCCCTAGTTATTGTAAATGTAATATCAATAAGTAGCGGAACTCTGAGTAAACGCTCCCATCTCAAAAGTAAAATTAAAATCAATTGTATTTTGTTAATTAAGAAAAAATCATGTGTGCTGACCTGACGCAAGATTTTTTTCCGGATTATAAATTGGGTAAAGTAGACTAGGATTAGCAATGAAATAAAAAATAGAGGTAATTGAAACTTACTTACCTTATCTACCTGTATATTTTAATTGTGAGCTATAAACCACTGAGATTAATGTCGCTACATGCGTAAAATGAGGAACACGCCATCACATAAAAATGGTTAAAGCATGACTATTTTTTTTTTCGTTTTCATGAAGGCGAACCTTTTGAAAAGAGACACCACTAAAGAAGGAAGAACGGATTGACATTATTCTGATGGCTGAAAGTGGTACAACATGTCATGTAACGCGTACCTTCAGTGCAACGAAAGAACTCAGATAACCCATCACACAGTGGCAGAACTTATCAAGAAATTCAAAAGGACAGATTCTTCGCCAATGCAAGCAGATTTGGAAGATTAAAGACAGCATATAGGAGACAACAAATAACAGGCGAAACATTGTCAAGTGTTTAACAAAATTGGTTAGAACTACTGTTAGTTAGTCCGTATAGAAGGATGACCCTGTAACTGCAGCATCATATGATAACATTTGAACGAATAAAATAAACATTAGTCACCACTCTCACCATTTGTATGGAGACTTATGACTCACCCTTATAATAAAATTATTATAATGTGGATAATGATTGTTAATTAAATATTTGGGGAGTATCCAACTATGTATAAGATATATGCAATCAAAATATTCTTATAAGGTATGTTGGCTCTTTGGTTGGATATGGTTGGGGATTTGATAAGAACTGCTCTCGTAATTTCAAAAATGATAGATTCGAATTTGAAGTCTTCCTTAATACGGAAATTCGGTAACGTATCTACATTTCTGTTAGCAGTTATGTTTTTTAATCTATTTTTACTCTTTTTAACCCATTAACGACGAGCCTCCTTTAGACTCTTTTAATTTTCCGACTTTGTAATTTTTAATTAATTAATCGCTCAAAATCCAAGATTAGATAATGTGAAATTTTCCAAACTAAAATACTGGTATTGAAATTTAAAAATTTTGTTTGCCTTGCATGGCAAGTTTTCTTACCAACCGGCTTTAATGCGTCAAGTCCAACTGTTGTTAAACAGTTTTTCTTGAACATAACATTTGTTTTTAGATATGTATGCGGCACATAAAAATAAAATTTACTATGAAATCAAAACAACTAAAAGATACCAAAGCGCTATTTCGGATCAAATAAAATTGATTCTGCATCAGTTGAAAAGCCAACACAAAGGTATCTCCCGCCGTCTGAAGTTGGAGTCGGCTTGTTTTTTAGCAACTCCGAATTTTTTGCAGCCCCACCAGTGGCCGAGAGGTTCTGCTCTCGAAGCTGGTAGACGGGAAGTGCTGGGTTCGATCCCAATCGCGCCTGTCGGCCTAATCGTTCGGAGTTTTCGTGGTTTTCTTCGAACCTTGGATTTCCAAGCGTTAATACGGGTTAGGTTCCCTTAGAAAGACACCCACGAAGGGCACCTCCCCCCCCCCTCAGGGCCTATATCCCTCGTGTTGATAATTGGCCGTCATAAACGCAACCCAACCCAACCCGAATTTTTTGCTCAAAAATGGGTCCAACTCCGACTCCACAGCCCTGGTATTTCTCATCTTTTTAAGCCCAACTGTTGTTACATAGTGTTTCTTGAACACAACTTTCCTTATTGGATTTGTATACAGGAGATATGCATGTTAAATGTGACTAAAATTTTTTTCTAGTTATTTTGTGGTATGAGTTTTACTATTTAACCCTGTTTTTGTTAAAAGTAAATATCGCTCTATCACAAGAAAAGTGACACAACAAGATGACATGTATAAAAGGATATGCAAAAGACGTTTTGCCCATTTTTACAATAGCATAAAATTATAGCACTTAGCTCTGCATGCAACTGTAAAAGAGCAAATCCCTTAAGGGTCTCAGGAGTCTTAAATCTCTAAAATTTTCGAAATTTTAATTTTTTTAGACGTTAAACTTCTATGTTTTCTGAACATTTTGATATAATTATTATCTTGAAATTCCCATTAGAACAGAAGTTATGGCATTTAGAATTATACTCGCTCAATAACTGAAGCGGTGTTTCCAAAACTTTGAAATCATTTTTCTCCAAATGATGTTTTTGGGCATAACGCGCACGATATCTCAAAAACTCCTAAATATTTTTTCATGAAATTTTCAAAACATATGTTTCATGTTGATCTGTATAAACTAAACCTAAAATTTCCTTTTTATTGTAAAAAGAAAATATTTTTTAGGGGTTTATATTGTTGAAATTTTCTAAATTTTGCATTATCTAAATACAACTTTGTATTAAAAATATAAAAATGCTTTAAATATAAATTTATTTAGGTTCAGTGTAATTATTATAATCTGAGGTATAAGTAGGCACTAAAATTTGCATCCTAGTTGCAAAATTGTTTTGTAGTCGTGCGCATAAGCTGTTATGCCGATTTTCTGCTCGTCAAATGTCTGGCAGTTTGGAGCCCCTTGTAAATGCTAATTCTGCATCTTGTAATTTTTCAAATATTTGAAATGAAAGAAAATACTTCTATTTTTCATTTCCATTTAAAATTGTGTCTTAATATCAAATACATTTTAAGATATTAAATTTTGAAAATGGTCCTTTTTTTTTCATTTTTTTCCAATTTTAAGAGTCCTGAGACCCCTTAAGGATAAAAATATAGAAGAGATAGGGATGATGGAGTAAATTTATACCCATATGCATTTTGATTTCCGTCTGTGGTGGCAAAGTGGCATTTAGCGGTTTTCAAGCTAATTACAGACAACATTTTCTGTAGCTAGACAGACTTATTAGTGCAACAATATTCAAAATGAATTTTCTTGGAGGGTATATATTTATTGCGGGTTTATTAAAAGATATTGCAGCTGAGAAATATTTTCTTTTTTCGTTATTTTTTCAGAGTTTATATAAATTGTGCACTCAAATGTATTCGTGCAGATAAAATCCAGCAGACAAATATTAATTGAAATTGAATCGGAAGCATCAGACAAGGTTATGGATAAATAAAGTTGAGAACTTTGTTGACACCACCATAAAAATTAATATGAAACCAAAACATATAAAAGATACCAAAGCGCTATTTCGGATCAAATAAAATTGATTCTGCATCAGTTGTAAAGTCTCCCGCCGTCAAGCCGGCGAGCCTTCGTCCGACGACATAGGTTCTGAGGAACCAATAAGCTCGCACAAAGTCAGACGGGCTAAGTCTTCCCGCGAGGCGGGAAAGGCTTTTAAGCGCGTGATGCCGCCATATTTTTTATCTTTTTAAATCTCTATAATCTGCCGATTAAATAAGTCACAAATTACTATTACATTTTTGCGGTACAAAAAAGCGGGCGTGTTGGCATCTATGGCCTTAGCCCTTGTTTCCCGGAAATGTTATTACCAGTAGCTTCTGAAAGTGAAAGTCTACAGAGTCAACATGTGATGCACAGTCGTGGAAAAAAAAGTAAACACCTCCTACCAAATCCTCAACAAATTATCGTAGTAGAAAATTACTGTTACCGAACGAATGAAAATAAAGTCTACTTTCAAATGATGTATATAAAATTTGCTTAGGGGGACATCTACATATTAAAACGAACCCTAACTTCACTTTTTTCAATGGCAATACCCAATTTTAACAACATATTTCAATCTTCTGTTCAAACTATGCCTAGACACCAAATTTCAAGTTATTTGAATGATAAATTTTTGAATTGTAAACATTCAAAATTAAATGCTTGTAGTGTTAAATTACATTTTCATATTTTTATTTATATCTCCTGAAATTATGCTCCTAATGTAATCTACAATTTTTTTGATGGATTTAGATTTATTAAGTCCTGCTTTATGGAAATCCAAAATTTCATATTTTTCTTCCAAGTAGTTTTCAAATTATGCTTAAAAAACGGCAAAATGATGGTTTAAGGGGCCATCTATGACAGAAGTGAGCAGATATTTTGAAATTTAATCTGCTGTCCTGGAATCTAACAGGCTTCATTGACTCCTTGAGTGGCACTTCAGGTGCCTTGATCAAGAAGGGGGCTCTCTCGGTTAACAATCAAGTACGAAACTTCAATTTGGATACAGTCCTTAAAATACGCCCGTTTTAAAATAATTAATTTGAAACTTATGGTACGAATTCCATAAAAATTTGTTTTTAGGCTAGTTGAAAGGTGTAGAGTTCATTTATGCTGTCAGAATTGTGTACTTCTATTGAAAAAAACAAAGTTATGATTCGTTTTAATATGTATATGGCCCCCTAAGCAAATTTTATATACATCATTTAAAAATCCGTTCCGTACCAGTAACTTTCTTCTACGATAATTTGTTGAGGAGCTAGTTGGGCGTGTTTACTTTTTTTTTTTTTTCCACGACTGTACATCTCACAGTAGAAGATACAATTTGAAAGTAATCAGGCGGTCATTTTTTTTTTCAAACGTTAATTTGCAGGTAGGAACGGGCTGGTAATAAAATTTGTTTGTGTTTGGAATGTTATGTTTTTTTAACAGTATAAAATTTACCAGAATTAATATTCTTTGAAACTAAATATAAACTTATTGTATGTTGAATATCGAACCATATCTATTCCTCTTAGACAATAATAATATAATGTGTTAATACAAAACAAATAAGATAACATTCCCACTCATAATATTTTAAATACAGGTTATATAAAACAACATAAGTACTTACCAGTGGCGTGGCGTCCGGTCATCGCTGGATGCGGCGATGACCAATCAATATTTTAAAACTCTTAATAAGCTTTTAAAACTCTACGATCCAGTTTTAGCAGAACATTTGGAGTTCATGTATAAGTGAAGGTAAGATTTAAAGTTTCTTTTTTGAACATTCAACTATTGAATTTTAGAGTTAATAATTTTTCACCACAAACTTAAATAATTGCGATGACCACCGAAAATTTTCACGCCACGCCACTGGTACTTACATAAAATTTTATTACGCAGTATTTATGTTACGCAAGAACGTGACTTGTTAAAACAATTTTATTACCTTGATAAAATTTCTTTAACAATGTTCATATAAGAAGCTACGCGAATTATGTGCCACCTGAGAAAGAAAAAATAAATAATTGTAATAAACAATAAAATATGTATAAATACAAGATCTTCTGGCATTAACTGCCTAGAAAAAATATGTGTTCTCATGTACTTATTTCTCTTAGGTCACAATCAAAGGACACAGTCTTATAATGGTAAAAATGATAAAATTGCTTTTACTTTTTTCTATTTATAAAAGAAGTATTATAATCGAAACTTTTTTCGACGGATTTACACGTTTAAAGCGTCAGAGATTCCGAAAAACACGCTCAAGAAGCCTACAAAAGTCTTAGAAAAAGTTTATAAATGGCTGTCTGTCCGTGTGCTTGTGTGCCTATTTTGTATCCTCGAAAAGTGTATAACGCTACGCATTAGAATTAGTCCAAACTCCATATATCTGTTTTTGTCTATGGCCAACAGGTCCCAGTAGAGAAATTGGAGATATTCACCAGGAAGAGACGCTGCGATAGCAATTTTCCTTATTGTATAATTGGAAACTGTACGAAGTTATGCATAGAATTGAATCATATACATGTTTTGCAATTTATGTGAAGAATTTATGAATAATATTTTTAATTTTTAATAGTTTTACTCGACTGAATAAGGTGTAAAATTCTAATCGAAATTTGTGGAAGAAATGTGTATGTATTTTATATGTTACGCATATCGCACGGTACAAAATAAAGAAAAAAAAATTGCCTTATTTTCAGAATTTATTTAAACTCGCAAAGATTTATTTATAACTCGCAAAGATTAATTAATATTTACTTTCCTATTTCATGTTTTAAAAATAATCAGAATATTTTACTTCTTTTCTTCAAGCATTAATTTGCATGTCAGGTAGCAAAGTTTTTTTTAGTAAAAATTTTCTTTGTTTGGAATGTTATGTGTATTTAATGTTTAAAAATACATATATAAGTCATGATAATTAATATTCTTAAAACTAAATAGAAATTTATTGTATATTGAATGTTGAACCTGATCTATCTACCCGTCGACAGTAATAAAATAATGAGTTAACATAAAACAAATAGGATAACATTTCTACCGACAATTATTTTAAAAAAAGATCACACAAAACAGCATCTATAAGTACTTACATAAAATTCTACTGTGGAGTATTTACGTTACGCAAGAACGTGACCTGTAGTAACTATTTTATAGCTTTGATTAAATTTGTTTAACAATGTGCAAATAGGAAGCTACATGAAATATGTGCCTCCTGAGAAAAAAAGAATAAAATAAATGCTAAAATATGTGAAAATACAAGATCAACTGGTATTAACTGCATAAAAAAATATTGTGTTGTCATGTAATTAATTTTGTTTGATCACAATCTTACAAATATCAAATGCTAAAATTACTTTTACGTTCTACTAATTACAATCGAAGAAAGTATTGTAATCGAATCGACGGATAAACACGATTAAGGTCAGAGATTCCGAAAAACATATTTTTTATACAAGTCTGTCTGTCCGTGTGTATACGTCTCCTTTTTGTATCATCGAAAAGTGTATGATGTTAAACATACACTGGTTTCCAAAAATTAAGGATAAATCACAAAAAGAGCGATAACTTGTTCAAAAATTAACCTATCCGTATGAAATTTGGATATGTTGTTAACTAAAAGATGCTGATTAAAATTACAAAATGAAAATTAGTGGCGCTGCAGTCGGATTGCGTCATCTGTGCGGGGCATAAAAATGCATGCTAGAGAATACGCGGCTGCTGGTATGGCTGTGATTATGATATAAGAAAACTGAGATAGTCAATTCATTAGTTTGACCTCGAGGTATCATTTGTCCGCATAACCTGGATATAGAGCTATTGGAAGATTGGATGTAGGCCAAAGTCAAACAGAGGTGGGCAGATGGCTAAATGTGAGTCCTTCTGTTGCTCATAGGCTTTGGTAACACTTTCAAACCACTGGTTCGGCCTCCAGAAGGTTCAGCGAAGGACAAGCAAGAACTACGACAAGCACCGATGACCGATATTTGCGGTTATGCGTACGCAGGAATAGAACAGCAGCCCCCTCTCATCTTAAATCCGTCCTTGCTGCAGTCACTGGAAGGTTGGTATCAACGTCTACTGTGCTTAGAAAACTTCATGAAGGTGGTCTTTATGCAATGCGACCAGATATTTGTGTGCCGCTCACCTCATGTCTCCTGAGGGAACGTTTAAGGTGGGCACGTCAACACGTTCACTGGGTGGCTGATAAATGGAGGTGTGTTCTCGTCACAAATGAGTTCCAGTTTAGCCTCCAAAGCGATAGTAAGCAATTTTTCGATTTGGAGAGAACAGGGAACACGCTATCACCCATCAAACATTCGTAAAAGAGATTCGTATGGAGGAGGCAGTGCCTGTGTTTGGGATGGTATCTCTTTGGGCGGACGTACAGACCCCCATGCCTTTCCACGTGGAACTGTGAACGCTCACGTCTATAGAGATGACATTCTTGATTCTTAGGTGCACCCTTATGCCGGTGCAATAGGTAAAAATTTCCTGTTACAGGACGATAACGCTAGGCCGCACAGGGTTCACACATCGTAGAAGGTTGTCTTCAGCACCAAACAATTCAGCGCATGGAATGGTCAGTGCGATCACTGAACTTGAATCCCATTGAGTATCTTTGGGATGCTTTAGAAGATGTGTCTCTTCTCTCAATCCCCCTCCTCAGACCCTTACCACGCTTACAACTGCTTTACAAGAGAAATGGCTCACACTTCACAGCAAACTTATCGATCGCATAACTGACAGTTTCACACTTCGCTATATGTGTTGTATTGCTTCTAGGGGTGATCATACTCCATATTAAAGGTACTTTTCCTATACCAAACTGAGACAATTATTTTGTTTATTTTATAATTGTAATAATTTCTGAAACACCACCATCGTCTGGTAATTTCTTTTAATGTTATTTTATGCCTTACTATGTGTTGTAAATTGTGTCTCAGTTTTATTAAAATCTACTTGTAACATTTTGACTAATCGTTACTTTTGTTGTTTTTCCTTAATTTTTGGAAACCAGTGTAGAAGTGAACCAAACTCAGACCTTCGAACCGTCACTTTTTTAGCCACCGTTATTTTTTTTTAATTACTTTTGTGGCTGGTTACTAGAAGAATTGCAATAAAAAGCTCACACTACGAAGTGTGTTTTTACGACATGTCCAAGATAAATATAAAACGCAAATTTTAGTAATGAAATAGTGATGGTAAAAGCTTTGATTTAGTATCTAGAATAAACAATTAAATTTAAAAAATCAAAAAACCCGACTGCGTAAAAAGCGAACTAATTAATTATTTTTCATCAATGTGAAACTATTTTTTTTTCAATTCCTACTATTAGCTCACATTCTCGCTAATATGTATCTTTTTTTCAAATATTAATTCATTAATTAAATTAAATTAATTAATTTTCAATAATCGAGAGAGCCCTCTTCTTGATCAAGGCATTTTAAGCGCCACTCAAGAAGAAAGTAGAATGGGAGAAAAAAAAATTATCTTATTGACCTAAGTAGGAATTGACTTAAAATATTTTTTTTATTACTTGTTTATATTACTTGCCTATTTTTTTTTAATTTCCTTGTACTGATGACTTTTAAGTTGTGTTTAATTGTTAGTTCCTATCTATAAACGCTGTTTTGATGAAGTCTATAGATGTCTATGATGGTTAGAGTTGCAGTAAAGCTAGAAGAGATCCAACATACACAACTTCCAGGCTGTATAATATTTTAACGGAGCTTCTGACTGAAAAATAGTCAATGAAGCATCGTCTTCATTTTGAAAGACCTATCCAATGATATGCCACTCAATAGGGTGCGTAATTTTTTTTTTTTTTTAGTCTCTACCACCATTTTGTATTTTACGGCCGCCATTTTGAATTTATAAAAACAAAACCTAACCTATAACCATTGGGCCATTAAGACGAATTGATAGAGACCTCATTCGTTAAAATCCACCCAGCCGTTGGGATGTTTCGAAGGTATAAAAAAATCCACATACACAGATACGTGGGAAACACTTAACCCTTCTTTTCAGTCGGGTAAAAAGACCGCTCAGAGGCCTGACCTGAACAAACTTCATTGCTATGTTTCTGTCTTAGGCCAGCAAGTCTAATTTGAAATCGGGTATATTCGACCGGGATGGGCGCTGTCATAGCGATACTTGGGAAATTTTCCTTATTGTATCATGGTTTGGGTAGGGTTGATTTTTGACGGTCGATTACTTCTCGAGGGATATAGGTCCGAGGGTGTGGAGTGCCCTCAGTGGGGGGGGTCTTTCTAACGGAACCTAACCCGTATTTAAGCAAGGTTTCCCAAGGTTCGAAGAAAACCACGAAAACTCCGAACGGTTAGGCCGGCGGGCGCGATTGGGTTCGAACCCAACACCTCCCGTCTACCAGCTTCGACAGCAGAACCTCTCAGCCACTGTTGGCTCTATTGTATCATCGGAAAGTGTACCACGTTATGCATAGAATTGTACAAAACTTCATACATATGTTTTGTGGTTTAGGTAAAAAATGTATGAATAATATTTTTAATTTCTAATAGTTTTTCGCGATGGAATAATGTAAAAAATTCTATTCGAAATTTGCGGAAGAATTTTATATGTTATGCTCATCACATAGCACAGAATATAGAAATATAGAAAAAACAGCCTTTTTTTCAAAATTTATTTAAATAACATAGACAGGTAAGATTAATATTAATCTTAGCCATTTCCTTTTTTATGTTCTAAAAATATCCCGGCTACTTTTTCCTCTTAAAGCATTAATTTATACGTTATTTACCAACGTGCTTTTAATAAAATTTGTCTTTATTTAGAACGTTACGCGTATTTAACATCATAAATTATTTTTATGAAAGTTATCATAATTAATATTTTTGGAAAATAAATATAAATTTATTATATGTTTAGTATTGCACTTAATCTGTCTACCATAGACAGTAATAAAATAAAACGTTAATACAAAAATAATAAGTTAACATTTCCATTCACAATTTTTTAAATACAGACCATATAACACAACATCTATAAGTACTTTACATAAAATTCTATTACGCAGTATTTATGTTACGCAAGAACGTGACCTGCAGTATAAATTTTATTGCCTTAATCAAATTTCTTTAACAATGTCCAAATATATAGAAGTATGACATGAAGTATGTGCCACCTGAGAAAGAAAGAATAAAATAAACAAGAAAACATGCGGAAATAGAAGATCTTTTGGCATTAACTGCCTAGAAAAAGTTTGCGTTCTCATATAATTAATTATCTTACAAGGAAGGTCTCCATACGGGCATACTCCGAAAAATCTAAAAAAAATTATAGAATATTCTATTCATGAGGATAGATATATTTATAAAAAAATTTTGGCAGAAACTCGATAGAGCGTCCGTAAAAAAGATAATGGAAATTTCGATATTTATCGATTTATCAACGACGATGGAATAAAATTTCAAAAAATAGTTTATTTTATGTAAAATACTCTTTAAGATAAAAATGTTTCATATTGAACTTGTTTAATTATGTTGGTTATATTGTATATATGAACTTGTTTGCTTTTGGCAAGGAAAAGTACTGTTCGCCAAATCGCGTACCGCTTTCTTCTTTTCGCGACAAATACTCGAAAGTATTTTATATTTTTAAAGTCTTTCTACTGTAATTCCGCCGCTAAATTTGACTGATCCTTTATTATATATACAAAAGTAGTCTAATTAGTATTTTATTCAAAATATTCTGAGTGTTCCCGGAAAGGAGACCTTCCTTGTTAGTTCACAATCGCAGGTCACAGTCATATAATGCTAAAAATGATATTTCTTCTATTTAAAATTGAAGAAAGTATTGTACTCGAAATTTTTTTTCGACGATCCGGTTTTCGGCGGATTTACACGTTTTAAGGGTCAGAGATTCCGAAAAACATATTTTTACAAATGTTTGTCTATCCGTGTGTCATCTTTGTATCGTCCAAAAGTGTCTTAAGTTATGCGTAGAAATGAACCAAATTATGTTTGTAGCTATATAGCCAGCAGGTTCAAATTGAAATTGCGGTTATTTGCCCATCAGTTGCGGTGTAATAGCTATTATGCTTATTGTATCATCTAGGAGTGTCCGAACTTATGCATATAACTGAGCCAAAATTCATATATATATGTGTTGTCGTTTAAGTGAAGAATTTATGATTAATAATTTTAATTTGTAATAGGTTTTTTGCGATGGAATAAGTTGAAAAATTGTATTTCTAATTTGCGAAAGAATGTTAAATGTTCTACACATTATGTAGCACAGAGTACAGATATAGAGAAAAAACAGACTTCGTTTCAGAATTTATTTAAACACCATAGCCGGCTAAGATTAATATATACTTTCCTTTTTCATGTTTTAAAAATAATCCAGCAATCTGTTTTTTTTTTTCGTTAAAGCATTAATTTACATGTTAGCAAAGTGCCTTTAATGAAATTTGTCTTTGTTTGGAATGTTATAGTTTTTAACATTATAAAATATTTATATTTAAAATTTATCGTAATTAATATTTTTTGAAACTAACTATAAATTAATTTATGTTTAATATCAAACCTGATCTACATATCTATATACCGCATACAGTAATAAAAATAACGCTTTAATATAAAACAAATAAGATAACATATCTACTCACTATTTTTTAAATACAGATCAGATAAAACAACAACTATAAGTACGTACATAAAATTCTATTATGCAATATTTATGTTACCCAAGAACGTGACCTGCAATATCAATTTTATTGCCTTGATTAAATTTCTTTAACAATGTCCAAACAGGTAGCTACATGAAGTATGTGCCGCCTGAGAAAGAAAGAATAAAATAAACGATAAAATATGTGTAAATATGAGATATTCTGGCATTAACTGCGTAGAAACGTATTCTCATATAATGCTAAAAATGATGTTTTTTCTATTTATAATTGAAGAAAGTATTTTAATCGAAAATTTTTTCGGCGATCCTGTTTTCGACGAATTTATACGTTTTAAGTATCAGAGATTCCAAAAACAATGTACAACTTCTGAAACACTTCTGATTACACTGTAAAAAAGAATCTCTCAAATTGACAGAAAAACCTCTCGACTTTGGGGCGCCGGTGGAAAACCGTTTAATTTACACAAAATATCTGTAATTTTCCATTAAAACAGTTTTTTCTGTAAAAAAGATTTAAAAAAAAAATTACAAAATTCACTTTTTTTTTCTTTTTTTCTACAGAAAACTTTTTTTTAAAGTATTTTTTTCTTTAAAACATACAATTTTTTTCTGTAAAAATTACAGTTTTTTTTACAGTGTATGCTTATTGTATCATCGGGAAGTGTCCGAACTTGTACATATAACTGAACCAAAATTCATATATATAGGTTTGTCGTTTACTTGAAAAATTTATGATTAATAATTTTAATTTGTAATAGTTTTTTAGGATGGAATAAGATGAAGAATTGTATTCCAAATTTGCGAAAGAATGTTATATGTTATACACATTATATAGCATAGAGTACATATATCGAGAAAAAAAAAAGCCTTCCTTTCAGAATTTATTTAAACATGAGAACCGGCAAAGATTAATGTATACTTTCCTTTTTTATGTTTTGAAAATAATACGGCCATCTGTTTTTTTTTTATTACTATTTCTTTTTTTATTTTGTTAAAGCATTAATTTACATGTTAGCAAAGTGCTTTTAATACAATTTGTCTTTGTTTGGAATGTTATATGCTTTTAACATTATAAAATATTTATACATAAAATTTATCATAATTAATATTTTTTGAAACTAACTATAAATTTACTGTATATTTAACACCGAACCTGATCTATAGGCCGTAGACAGTAATAAAATAAAGTGTTAAATCAAAACAAATAAGATAACATTTCCGCTCACAATTTTTTAAATACAGACCACATAAAACAACATCTATAAGTACTTACATCAAATTCTATTATGCAGTATTTATGTTACGCAAGAACGTGACCTGTAATGCCAATTTTATTGCCGTGATCAAATTTCTTTAACAATTTCCAAATAGGAAGCTACATGAAGAATCTCCTGGGAAAGAAAAAGTAAAAAAAAAACGCTAAAATATGAGGATATACGAGATCTTCTGGCATTAACTGCTAAGAAAAAGCTCGTGTGCTCATGTAATTAATTATTTTAGTTCACAATCGATGGTCACAGTCTTATAATGCTAAAAATGATATTTTATCTATTTATAATTGAAGAAAGTATTATAATAGAACCTTTTTTTCGACTATCCGGTTTTCGACGGATTTACATGTTTTCAGCGTCAGAAATTCCGAAAAGCACATTTTTCGAAATGTCTGTCTGTCCCTGTGTCCTCATTGTATCATACAAATGTGTATGAAGTTATGCATAGACTTAAACCAAACTTTATATCTATGCTTGTAGCTATATAGCCAGCAGGTTCGAGTTGAAATTGCGGATATTTGCCCATCAGTCGCAGTGTAATTGCTATTATGCTTATTGTATCATCATCTGGGAGTACCCGACCTTATGCATATAACTGAACCAAAATTCATATATATATATATATATATGTTTTGTCGTTTAAGTGAAGAATTTATAATTAATAATTTTAATTTGTAATAGTTTTTTTGCGATGGAATAAGTTCAAAAATTGTACTTGTAATTTGCGAAAGAATGTTATATGTTATACACATTATGCAGCACAGAGTACAGATATAGAGAAAAAACAGACTTCGTTTCAGAATTTATTTAAACATCATAGCCAGCTAAGATTAATGTATACTTTCCTTTTTTATGTTTTAAAAATAATCCGGCCATCTGTTTTTTGTTGTTGTTAAAGCATTAAAGCTGTTCTTAACTGCTCTGCTCAACACATTTACAAATTCATTTTTGTAACGGAAGGGTATAAAACTGGAAAGCCTGTCCATGGAAGCGATTTGGAATTTAACTGTTTTTTTTCATTTTTTGATCAATCAATTACCTGTTGAGTTATATAAGGAATTCTGATCACGTGACAAACACATTTTTCGCCCGCTCTTGAAGCTCTTTCTTCCTTCACGCGGAAATTCGGTTCAAAACGCACAATTTGACATTATTTTATGAAAGATATATTGCGTTTGCAAAAAAATGAAAAAAAAAACCAGCTCAATTACATAGTTTCTGAACAACAACACCAGCTAGTTTCATGCATTTGCGAACAAAAATAAATTAAAACTTATGTCAGAAAGTTGCCCTTTTGGATTTGAGAACACCCTTAATTTACATGATCGCAAAGTGCTTTTAATGAAATTTGTCTTTGTTTGGAATGTTATAGTTTTTAACATTATAAAATATTTATACTTAAAATTTATCATCATTAATATTTTTTAAAACTATAAACTTATTGTATGTTGAATATCGAACCTGATCTATGTACCGTAGACAGTAATAAAATAATGCGTTAATACAAAACAAATAAGATAAAAGTTCCACTCACAATTTTGTAAATACAGACCACATAAAACAACATCTATAAGTACTTACATAAAATTCTATTACGCAGTATTTATGTTACGCAAGAACGTGACCTGTAATATCAATTTTATTGCCTTGATCAAATTTCTTTAACAATGTCCAAACAGGTAGCTACATGAAGTATGTGCCGCCTGAGAAAGAAAGAATAAAACAAATGATAAAATATGTGGAAATACGAGATATTCTGGCATTAAAAGCCCAGAATTTTTTTTTATTTTCTCATGTCATTAATTATCTTAGATCATAATCTTATAATACCAAAAAGAATAAAATTACTTTTGCGAAAATTTTATTACATTTCCTTTGTTTTTATTCGCCTTTATTAAGCAATTCAAGTGTTATAAATTAAGTATAAGAGTTAAAACAGTTTTTTTTAAACACCCTTTTATATGCATTCAATAGTCATCTTGAAAATGTCATGTAATTCTTTGACTGTAGTTCATGCTTTTTACCAATTTTTCCCATTACAATACCGTAATCAAATTAAAATGCTTACTTTGGTCCTTGCGGTGTTACATTGGTCCATCCCATAAAAAAAGTTTTTATTCTTTGTATTGAACAAACAATACAAGATAATTTGGAGTTTTTGCCCTTGAAAAATATTTTATACCCTACTATAGGGTATTTGAATAGTTTGGGGGTATTTTAATTTTTTAGTGGCAGTACTGGATGTGTTCGTAAACAGCTGTTTTCATGTGTAAAATTTAACTCTCCAAACTTTCTATGGTGAAACAATCTGAATAAGTGCTACAAATAAGGTATGTGTCAAAATATTATATTTAACTAGGGGGCCCTGCCCCCTGCAATCTACGCTTGCCAACCCCCGTTCAGACACTGTAGAATCTAAAAGCACGCTGATATAATCGGTTTTAAAAAGATTATAGAAGATTGAATTATACTGAAAAAACCTGTAGCGATTTCCCTGTAAACGGGTTTCCATTCAATTCCCTTTGATTGCAAAAATTTAAGGTAGAATCAGTTGCTGTTAAGACATCCAATGGTTGTTTTCGTGTTTGGTTAAAGAAGATCATTTAAACATTTGAAAAGTAGCTAAAATAAAATGAATTAAGTAAACAGAGTCTTTGTCTCTCGGTATTTTTTAACAGCGTTATAAAACGATTGACATAATACAATTACTAAAATTTGCTGCTTTAACCCGTTCAAGGGCGGTGGTTCATTTTTGGACCACATAATTTTAATTCTTAAATGCCACATTAGCATCAGAATATTGGGATGAAAATTTCCCTTTTATTAAGTAAGTGAACAAAAGCATTTTTGTATTTCGAAATTTGTTTGTAAATTCTGGTGCCGTTTACTGATTTCAAGATTTTACGAATAGAAGTGCCTTGTCCGTGAAAGGGTTAAACGCATATTAATGTATTTATTATTTTAAAGTTTCCTTTCCCTTTTAATATTCCCGTGTAAATACAATTTTCAGGACATAATTTTCAATATCTTCCTGCCTTTAACACGTACTCATTTAATAGTAATTTGACAGTTTTTTTTTCTGTTTTTAATAGTCCCGTGAAAATAAATTTTTAATCGTTAGGAAATATTATTCTTTGCGCTGTTTTTAGAATTGAAAACAATCTCTATAATAATAGCCTAAGTCATGTGACTCCAGGCGGATCCCTTCGCTTTTTATATTCCAGGCGGCCATTTTGGTACTTTAATGTTAGCCAGCAACAGGTGTGATAAGTCGCCGAACATTATTCTATCCTTATTATTTCGTTTATATTATAATAGTCCAAGTCATGTAACTGCCCTAAACAACGGGCTGATTCCTTCGTTTTTCATAAGAAAGGTTTCCATTTTGATTAAAGAATCAAAATTATTTTTTCGAATAAAACTACATAAAAGTTGCCATGATCGCAAAGAATTCCTGGTACTTTTATGTTAGCCCTGTGAAAATCTCGCCAATAGCTTTTTTTTTTTTTTTTTTAAACTCGCCAGTTAGCATTTTTTATTTTACGAGTGGTAAATTAAAATGGTGCTACTTTGTTATCCCATCGACCAAAAATCTGTCGCCAACCTATAAGATATAATGCCTAATATAAGATATATATAATCTAATAATAATTATATATAATCTATTAATAATCTAATATAAGATATACATAAGATATAATAAGATATGCCAATAATGGTTGATCGTAAATGTCACATTCACTTGACTTTAAGGAAGTTACACATGTTCACGTCATCAAGTGATTTTTATTTCGACGTTTTATTTGTATTTTTATTAATGTTGTACTAATTTATTTGTTCTTTTGTTATTTTAAATAAAAAAATATGTCAATTTGCATAATTTGACTATTTATATAAAATGGCGAAATTGGTCGACGGAAGAAGTAATGAGATTAAAACGTTGCTTTGAAGTGGAAATTAAATCTCATGATTTGTTGCATTGTCACATACGCACCGGGTTTGGCGTGATTTTTTTTTTTTTTTTTTTTTTTTTTTTTTTACGACAATTTGGCGAAAACCTCGTTTTTAAATACCTGTTACATATGTATTTTTAAATTATTTTCTGTTATTTTTAAAATGAAATAACAATAAATAAAAAAAAATTAATTAATAACTATAGAATAAAACAATTTATAACATTTTTTGTAAATAAAAAGAAAATAAATTCAAATAAACATTTATTAATAAATAAGCAACAATAGCCGGGTTACCATGTCAGGCAAAATAACGCCATTTTGGCACCAATTAGGTACCCCGTTGCGTATATGACATCTGTGTCTAATATTTTTCTTTTCGTTTCGTTTAAAAAAAAAGAATGAAGTAAAAGCCATTTATTTTAAAGATTTCAATTTTAAATGAAAGTTTTGTATTAAATAAAATGATAATAAAATACAAATTGAATTCTGAATAAAAGTAACATGATGCATTTCTTAGCATATATTTAAGGGAGGCCAAACTCGTCGCCAAATTAATTTAAAATAACCTTTTCTAAAATATGAAAAAAATATCTGTTATGATTAAAATTTGAGTTGCCATCATTAGAAAAAAAGTATTTAAAATTAGAAAAAAATTAATATTTCGAAAACTAATTCTAATTTTAAAATTCTAATACCAGTTTTGAGATCTGTGGATCAATACGGATTTTTGATGTTAATTTCATATCAAAGTATTCCATATTTTAGGAGAAATCGCCGTGAAACGTAATCAGTTGTTTAATCAGTCGTTTCATAGAATCGTTGCATAAATTTGTTTCGATTCGATTCATTAGGATTTTATATATATAGGGTAGATAACCTGTAACCCATGTGTGATCATAGTTTTACCTTTAACTTTTTATTCTGACAGGAAATGTTTACGTTTTCATAAAATTAACATGGAAACTAGTATTTCGGGGCTATTTTGTGCCAGGCTTTTTTTTGGTCCGAAAATAACCCCAGTTACTTAGAAATGCTTTTTATAGAACCAAATCTCATAAAAAAAGTTTTAAGTAACATTTTTTTCAAATGTTACATTAATTGTTTTTGTTCCAGTTGCTGAGGATAACATGACAAAAGCTGTTTCTCGTTTCTTCAATATTAACAATTAGTTTATCGTGTTTAAACGCTAAAAAAACCCATTTGTTTATTGAGTTTGCAGTGTTAATTTATTAGCAAATGCTATTGCAAGGGTGTTTCAATAAAAATGTATTCATTTACATATGAAATGTATTCATTTTATATGAAACTATGTGAATGGACCAAAGAAGCCCCCAGCAGGGGCTACTTTGTTCCAAAAATTTAAAAATAGTTAAATAAAAAAAATAAAAAAATTCCTATTTGAAACCATGCAGTTTGCTTCATTGTTTCATGTTAATTGTTTACAACTCCATTTCGACGTTGCAAAATCACATATAATATTTTTTAATCATGAAAATGTAAGTGGAACCAGGAAAAAGTGGCCCAAAGTAGCCCCGGTTGACGGTACCTTAATTGAGGATCCCAGAAGCCAAGGGGTATAAGTGAGAAAATTGAATAAAAAGAAAAGTGCCCAGTTAAACTGATGGCATTGAGGTCACAGGCTATTGACACTAATTGTATATTATACTCTTATTTCACAGAATAATGCCCTCGAAAAATAAATGAAGGGGGATTAGCTTCACTTTCCCCCCTTTATACTTAACCAATGAACCTCCAAATCTACTCAGGGAAGAGTTTTATCAGAATAAACGGATTTACCAAATTTGAAGGAAATCAGATAATTCTGCATGAAAAAATCATTTCGCTAAATTAAGGGAGGTATTAGATCCCCATTTCCCTCTTTCTGCTTACCAATAAACCTTCAAATCTAATCGAGAAAGCTCTTTATCAGAATGAACCTAGAAAAAAAAATTAAAGTAAATTGGATAATTCTGCAAGAAAACCCATTTATCTAAATTAAGGGGAGGAGACATGTCCCCCCTTTCCCCCTTTTGTACTTAACCAATGAACCTCCAAATCTAATGAAGGAAGAGCCATATCGGAATAAATCGGTATATCAAATTTGAAGCAAATCGAATAATTCTACATGAAAAACCCATTTCTCTAAATTAAGGGAGGAGGTGGCTTGCCCCCGTCATTCCCTTTATACTTCACCAACAAACCTCCAAATCTAATCAAGACAGCTTCTTATCATAAAAAACCGGTATACCAAATTTGGAGAAAATCGAATAAATATGCATGAAAAACCCATTTATCTAAATTAAGGGGTGGACTAACCCCGTCTCCCCCTTTATACTTAACTAATGAAACTTCAAACTTAACCAAGGCAGCTCCTTATCATAACAAACCGGAATACCAATTCTGGAGCAAATCGAATAATTCTGCATGAAAAACCCAATTATCTAAATTAAGAGAGAGGGAGCTATCCCCCCCCCCTTTCACCCCTTTATACCTAACCAATAAACCTCCAAATCTAATCAAGGCAACTCCTTAATATAATAAACCGGTATACCAAATTTGGTGCAAATCGAATAATTCTGTATGAAAAACACATTTATCTAAATTAAGAGGGGGTAGCCCCCTTTTCTCCCCTTTATACTTAACTAATGAACCTCCAAATCTAATCAGGGAAGCTCCTTAACATAATAAACCGGTATACAAAATGTAGAGCAAATCGAATAATTCAGCATGAAAAACACATTTATCTAAATTAAGGGGGGGTGGTTGCCCCCTTTTCCCCTTTATCCTTAACCAATGAACCCCCAAAACTAATCACAGAAGCGCCTTATCAGAATGAACCTAGAAAAAGAATTGAAGCAAATCGGATTGTTCTATCAAGAGTTATCTTGTTACGTACATACGTACAGTCGTGGAAAAAAAAAAGTAAACATCCCCTACTAACTCCTCAACAAATCATCATAGAAGAAAGTGACTGGTACCGAACGATTGGAAATAAAGTCTACTTTTAAATGATGTATATAAAATTTTCTTAGGGGGTCATCTACATATTAAAACGAATCCAAACTTCATTTTTTTCAATGGCAATACCCAATTTTAACGAGATATTTCAAATCTTCGGTTCAAACTATGCCTAGATACCAAATTTCAAGTCATTTGAATGATAAGTTTTTGAATTATAAACATTCAAAATTGAGTGCTTCTAATGTTAAATTATATTTTCATATTTTTATTTATATCTCCCGAAATTATGCTCCTAATGTGCTAATTTTTTTGTGGTAATAATACTAATATACCCAAACATAAATAAGCTGAATTTGCAATTTTTATAATTTTATGATATAAATTATGAATTATGAAATTAATATTCGAAAAAATTATGAATTGCAACCTACAATTTTTTTGATTGATTTAGATTTATTAAGTCCTGCTTTATGGAAATTCAAAAATTTCATATTTTTCTTCCAAGTAGTTTTCAAATTATGCTTAAAAAACGGCAAAATGAGGGTTTAAGGGGCCGTCTATGATGGAAGTGAGTAGACATTTTGAAATTTATTCTGCCGTACTGTAATCTAACACGCTTCATTGACTCCTTGAGTGGCGCTTAAGGTGCCTTGATCAAGGAAGCGGCTCTCTCGGTTAACAATCCAGTACGGAACTTCAATTTGGATACAGCCCTTAAAATACGCTCATTTTAAAATAATTAATTTCTCGGAAACTTATGGTACGAATTGCATAAAAATTCGTTTTTAGGCTAATTGAAGGGTGTAGAGTTCATTTATGCTGTCAGAATTGGGTACTGCTATTGAAAAAAAACAAAGTTATGGTTCGTTTTAATATGTAGGTGGCCCCCTAAGCAAATTTTATATACATCATTTAAAAGTAGACTTTATTTCCAATCGTTCGCTACCAGTAACTTTCTTCTACGATAATTTGTTGAGGAGTTAGTAGGGGGTGTTTACTTTTTTTTTTCCACGACTGTACATACATTCATACGTACGTACATACAGAACCGGAGGGCTCATTAGCTCTCACGCTTTGACAGCCTGTGAGCTACAAAACTGAGGTAAGTGCACAGGCTGTCTGGCTGGAAATATGGGTATTTGTTTGGAGGGAAAAAAATAAGTGATTTTCTAATTATATGCTGCGTTCTAGAGGTCAACTACTTAAGCTCTTAGAACTGCTTAACTACTTAACTCTTTAATCTCTGCTTAAAATTAAAAAAAAAATATTGTACTCCACTGTTCTTTAACAGTTGTTGAAATAAGATATCAAAGATCGCTGTGCTATTAGTAACAGTTTCATATTTTAATTCAGTCAGTTACTACTGATGTTCCAACTTTGAACTTAATTTAATCCAAATCTAAATTTTTTCACTTGTATCCCTTGGCTTCTTGGTTCCTCAGTTCTCCGTGAACACCGAACTCGATTATGAAAAATTCACTGCTTTTTTAGGTGCGTCCGTAATTATATAAATACGTACCACCTATAGTCGTCGTTCAGTCCGTCTGTCCGTCCGCATATAACAGAGCAAAAACTACCCAACCGAATGGTCTGAAATTTTAAATATATAATTGCGGCAAAATTTTGTCGAGTCATTTCAAATTTTATGAAAATCGGATGTATAGTTTAATTACAGGGACAGTCAAAAATTTTTCGTTACATGACGTCCAATGGGAAAAAATAATCTAGATTGCATTTTAACGATGTTACAGCCTTTCGAATGAAATTGATATGCACTTATTAAGTGCACTAAAGTATACATTTAGTAAAATAAGCGGTTCACAAAGTATTTATAAAACTAGTTATAGTACGAACGCACCTCATTTGCTACGTTCGACGTGCAATTTCAAACTTGTTTGCGCTTGGTAGAGAGCTTAAGCCAATCACATTATTAAAAATATATAACTTTTGCTCTGCTTATTTTTTAAGAATAGGCAACAGGAGAGAAAAAAAAATAAAACATTATTTAGGCTATCTTTTTTCGGATTACTAAATTGATTTTGCAACGAATAATCGCAAATTAATTAATATTTAACGATTAATTGATAAAAGCGTATTTTTTCGATATTGCGGCCTTCATTTTTTTTTCATATTTTATTTTCTACTTTGAACTCTTTAAAATCTTTCATTGTTGCAGATTCACAGAGCTTTGGCATATTTTGTTGCATAATTAAATCCATGTTTTAATCCATGCATAATTATACCCACAATGTTTTTTCAACTCCCTGAGCTACAGAGAACATTTGGCGATTTATCATCTTTGGTGGGCTAATAGGAAAATGTCTTAAAGTTAATGAATTCAATATGTTAGTAATTAAGTTGTAAAAATGTTAAAATATGGTATTGTCATCAGAAACACATCTTTGTACAGTCGTGGAAAAAAAAGCAAACAATCCCTACTAACTCGACAAAAAATTATCGTAGAAGAAAGTTACTGGTACCACACGATTGGTAATAAAGTCTACTTTTAAAAGATGCATATAAAATTTCCTTAGTGAGCCATCTGCATATTAAAACAAACCTTACCTATTTTTTTCAATAGCAGTACACAATTCTGACAGCATAAATGAACTCTACTTCCTTCAATTAGCCTAAAAACAAATTATTATGCAATTCGTACGATAAGTTTCCGAGAAATTAATTATTTTAAAACGAGCGTAATTTAGGGGCTGTACCGAAATTGAAGTTCGGTGACCGAGAGAGCTCTCTTCTTGATCAAGGCCCCACTCAAGCAATCACTGAAGACTGCTAGATTATAGGATAGCATAAGAAATTTCAAAATATCTAGTCACTTCTATCATAGACGACCCCTTAAACCATCATTTTGCCATTTTTTAAGCATAATTTGAAAACTACTTGGAAGGAAAATGTGAAATTTTGGATTTCCATAAAGCAGGACTTAATAAATCTAAATCCATCAAAAAAATTGTAGATTGCAATTCATATTTTTTTCGAATATTAACATCATAATTCATATCATAAAATTATAAAAATAGCAAATTCAATGTATTTATATTTCGGTATCTTAGTAATATTGCTACACAAAAAAATAGCTAACTAGGAGTATAATTTCAGGAGATATTAATAAAAATATGAAAATGTAATTTAACATAAAAGCACTTAATTTTGAATGTTTATAATTCAAAAACTTATCATTCAAATGACTTGAAATTTGGTGTCTAGGCATAGTTTGAACCGAAGATTTGAAATATCTTGTTAAAATTGGGTACTGCTGTTGTAAAAAATGAAGTTTGAGTTCGTTTTAATGTGTAGATGGCTCCCTAAGCAAATTTTATATACATCATTTAAACCCACTTGAGGGGCGGTGAGTTAAAATATATCCCACCTAATTTAAACAAGATTCTCACCAGAAAATTTTAACTAAATTTTATATATTTTTTTTAACTTTGGAGGCAAATCCTTGAAAAATTGCTTTTCCTTATTTAAAGATAAAATTTTTCGATTATTCCGGTGAGAATTCAATATTTAGAGTTATAAAAAGTAGACTTTTTTTCCAATCGTTCGGTACCAGTAACTTTCATCTACGATAATTTGCTGAGGAGTTAGTAGGAGGTGTTTACATTTTTTTTCCCACGACTGTACATAATTTTATTGATTTTAATATATCAGGAAGTGGGTTGAAAATCGATTGCAAAATTCCATCTTTAAACAAAGACATAGGTTGAATTAAATAAAAGTATAATAATTCAAATTCCAAGAAATCATCTTGGAGATAGGCTAAAATACGAATAACACTAGAAAACAGGATTTCTGCTTTTTCAGAATTTAGTGTCGTCCCCGATGAAAAAAAGATATATGCATATATAAACAGTAGAGTAAAGTGCCCATATTTAATCCCCTTTCCTAATTTCGCCCCCCCCCACCTTAATTTCTCCGCTTCTGCAAAAGTGACGCCACTAATGACGCAAGACACAGGGGACGGAAGGTAAAAGGGGCCAGTATTGAAATTTTCGTTCGCCAAGACTCATACATAAATTAAAGACGCCGAATTTACCATTTTTAGAAGATCTGAGTTCTTATTACGTCGTTTATAGAGCGTTATTTACTGTACTGTAAGTATTTATTTCTTATTCATTGCATGTATCTTACGTATGTAAGATGCTGGTGACAGTAGCATACAGTGAGTTTTAGGACGCTCAGTTGATCTTACGGGAACTGAAGCTACACCATATTGGGAAGTAGCGTGGTCCCAATTTCGTCCCCCTTGCAGTTCTTATTTTCGTCACGGGGACTAAATTAGGAATGCTTTTCTATGACAATTTTTTCATCATGTTTGGATGGCAAATATTTCGTTATGTTATTCATCCACTGATAATTAGTACATTTCTTTGTGCCTCAATTATATGTAAATTAAATTACTTACTCATTTAGAAATAAATTTTGATTTAGTTATAAGTTAAGCTTCTGCGTATTGGATTTTTTGGGGCGACGAAATTTAGACCATTTTTTTTTCATATAAAAAATACGATGTTACAATTCTGATAAAATTTTACTTAAAAAGGTGCTAAAAATACATAAAAGGTTTCTACAACATGAAAACCGTCAAAGATGTTAAAATCCCAAGCGCTTTCAACTGCAATATAACAGTCGTCTTCAGGGAAAAACCAGAGGAGTGAAAGTTCATGGAAAATTCTTTGCTTAAGTATCAGTGGACGAGTCTATTTCAAAGGAAGGGAGGAGGGGGGGAGCTGGTAAAATCAAAATGATTATGTTTCAAAATCGCTAGAAATATCTAGTATACTATACCAGATCTTAGATATGTTGTAGGATAAAGTATCGTTGCAAGTATTCTTTCTTTGAGTTAAAATTTCCAATGATTCTCTGATTATTGACGTGTAGTAATTTGAAGTACGGGCTCTGACTCTTGCTTTACTGAAATCAATGTGAATATCTTGTTTTTGGTTTAATCTGGATAGAGCAGTAGAGGGTTTGTTATACTTTATGTCTGTAATATGTTCTTTTCGTCTGTCTTTAAATTTTCTAGTGGTCATTCCTATGTATTTGAGTTCTTTCTGATTTATTGTAACTGATTCATTCTGACTTATTGTAACATCGTATTTTTATATGTTTTTCAAGGTGAATGTGACGTTCAACAATTATAGTTTGAACTATATTTTATATTATTTATTATCGATTCTGGAAATTGTAACATCGCATTTTTTATATGTTTTTCAAGGTGAATGTGACGTTCAACAATTATAGTTTGAACTATATTTTATATTATTTATTATCGATTCTGGATAAATCAGAAAGAACTCAAATACATAGGAATGACCACTAGAAAATTTAAAGACAGACGAAAAGAACATATTACAGACATAAAGTATAACAAACCCTCTACTGCTCTATCCAGATTAAACCAAAAACAAGATATTCACGTTGATTTCAGTAAAGCAAGAGTCATAGCCCGTACTTCAAATTACTACACGTCAATAATCAGAGAATCATTGGAAATTTTAACTCAAAGAAAGAATACTTGCAACGATACTTTATCCTACAACATATCTAAGATCTGGTATAGTATACTAGATATTTCTAGCGATTTTGAAACATAATCATTTTCATTTTACCACCTCCCCCCCCCCCCTCCTCCCTTCCTTTGAAATAGACTCGTCCACCGATACTTAAGCAAAGAATTTTCCATGAACTTTCACTCTTCTGGTTTTCCCCTGAAGACGACTGTTATAATGCAGTTGAAAGCGCTTGGGATTTTAACATCTTTGACAGTTTTCATGTTGTAGAAACCTTTTATGTATTTTTAGCACCTTTTTAAGTAAAATTTTATCAGAATTGTAATATCGTAATTTTTATATGTTTTTCAAGGTGAATGTGACGTTCAACAATTATAGTTTGAACTATATTTTACATTTTTTTTTCTTTTGTATTTTTTAGATACTTTTGAAAAAACAATTTTTCGCCTTGTTAAAATTTTTTTGTACGCTATTTGCCTATGTTTCTGTGTGCGAGGGTAATTAGTCTATGTAAAATCCAAATTTGGTAGGTTTTCACTGAAAATTAAAACTTCCAGGGGCATAAAAGTGACTGGAGAACGATAATAGGGCACCTTACCCTACAAAACATATTCCAATTTTAAGACTTACAGCACACGCTTTTATTTTATGTAAAATGACGTTATATTCGCATCCGCTTAAGAATTCCACATTTACAATCCACTCTTAAACATCTACATTAAAATATACATAGGACGTCACTATCGTGAAATAATACGCAAATGTAGCAAAAAGATGCCGTTATTAAAGAAATTCGACGAAAAATAAAAATAAAAACGGCTGTCTAATGATTCATAGGCTTTAATTTGTTTGTAACATTAATATAAATACTTAAAATTAAATATAGTTTATAGTAGCTCCATGTTTTAACAGAAATTATTCGTTTACAATTTTTCAAAATAGCATGTATTTTAATTGCATTTTTTTCGGTTGTTATGAAAAAATGGCAACAAAAATATATAATTAATATTTTACAACTATTTTTCCTTTACTTTCTACAGAAATGGAATACTTCCGTTGCCAATATTACGCAAATGGCTCCAAAAACTACAAAAAAATTGATATTTCAAAAGTAAATGGAGATGCAGTTTTCAAACAAATTGTATTTAAAAGTACTTTTTTTTCCCAGTACGACGGTATAAAAATTGAAAATGTGCGATGCTTAGAAGTTTAAAAAATTGCTATATTGTATTTAATCGTACTGTTTCGTTTTACGGCTGGCTTCTCTAAGGTAACATTATTTTTTGGAGATGACACAAAATAAACTGGGAGAAAGAAATAGCATACCGTACCGGGACTAATGAATTGAGATATAGTTTTCAAACAAATTACGTTTGAAAGTACATTTCTTTCATATTTGACGATGTAAAAATTGAAAATGTGCGATGTTTAAAAGTTTACAAAATTTAAAAAAATGTAGTAAAAGCGAAATTTGATCGTCTGCTGTTGCGATTCGCAAAATGACGTCAGCGTTATGCACAGAGACGTTCGTCCTTTATAATATAGATAGATAGATAAAAAGTTTAGGCGGCACGGTGTTTTTTACCCGACTGCCAAGAAGGGTTATATGTTTCACGTGTATCTGAGTATGTGGATTTCTTTATACCTTCGAAATGTCCCAACGGCTGAATGGATTTTAATGAATGATGTCTCTATCGATTCGTCTTAACCGTCCGACGGTTATAGGCCAGCTTTTGTTTTTATAAATAGTAAAATGGCGGCCATAAAATACAAAATGGCGGTAGAGACGAAAAAAAATTTTTTTACGCACCCTATTGAGTGGCATATCATTGGATAGGTCTTTTAAAATTAAGGCGATCTTTCATTGACTATTTTACAGTCAGAAGCTCTCTTTAAATATTACACAAGCTGGAAGTTCTGTAGGTAGGATCTCTAGCTGTACTTCAACTCTAACCTTCATAGACATCTATCGGCCTCATCAAAACAGTGTTTATAGATAGGAACTAACAATTAACCACAAAGTAAAAGTCATCAATACAAGTGTCGTGTAGAAACTTACACAACAAGGCTTG
Organism: Maratus speciosus; assembly: GCA_963932465.1. Taxonomy (NCBI): domain Eukaryota; kingdom Metazoa; phylum Arthropoda; class Arachnida; order Araneae; family Salticidae; genus Maratus; species Maratus speciosus. The sequence goes on along the minus strand of OZ010799.1, from coordinate 216,067,742 downwards.
GTATTAATTTAACTAATTAAATAATTTTCGCTCTATCCAATAACATTAAAAAATAATTGAATTCTCGGAAAATAATTCCTTAGTAATTAATTAATACAATAAATTAAAATAACATAAAAAATACTCCAAATAAAAGTATATTAAAATGAATAATTATATAATGCGTATAAAAAATAAAAATATATATGTTGTTTGGTATTGGTATGTTTGGAAAAAAAATAAGGAATATGAATTTTGAATTTATTTTGTGTTTATATTGAAAATTAAAAATTTCGAATTGTAAATATTTATATGTTCAAAAAACAGTGTAATAAAAAAAAAAAAAAACTCCCCAAATAAGACCAGACAGAAAATAGGAAATTACAGATAATGCAAACAGTACTGACGCCACAGTTGGACAGAAAATGTATAGCGAAAGAATAGAAAATTTACGATGTTGAAATCAAATTTTCTGTCAGTGAAGATGATTTTACGACACTCGACGCGGGTGGCAATTTCCCACGAGAAACCAGATGCAGGGGCAAATAAAAGTTAATGCTATGCAGTGAAAAATAAATAGGCACGCCCAAGGATGGGGGATTCCTGGAGTACCAATAAGGGACCAGTAGTCGCCTCCAATAAGAACGACAGCTCTGGGTTAATTTAGCCCTCCCAAAAATTGGATCTTGGAAGATGGAATGAGAGAAAAATAATTAAGTCTTGTGTCTCGTCCTCAAAAGGTTCTATAACAATTTAAGAAGTGACTTCCTCTAAGACAATCCAGATACTTCGAAATTTTACATCAAGTTCCTTCGCAGCATATTTTTAAGGACAAAAAAATTAATGATGGAAATGAATGCTGAGAGCAGACCGATCCTTGTCAAGATCTATTGATAAAGATCTCTGAGAGCAGACAAGTCTTTGTCACAAAAGAATAATTGATGCAAAAAAAAAAAAAAAGAAATAATGATGGAAATGAATGCTGAGAGCAGACCTATCCTTGTCAAGATCTATTGACAAAGACTTCTGGAGCTCGAGTAATTTTCATGCGTCATAGAGTGCCTAAAGAAAGCAGACTTTGCCAAAAGAAAGCAGACTTTGCCAATGAAAGCGTTCATTGTGGAGATGGAGCTCGAGTAATTGTCATGCGTCATAGATTGCCTAAAGAAAGTGAAATTGGTTGGTGAAAGATCCCCATGAACTCTATATATATAAAAAAGGGAACTTTATGCTCAGATGAACTCATTTGTGTTTGCTTTGAATTCCATGAACTATGATAGAACTGTATAATATAGATGATTACAGAAAAGATCGAAGTCTATTTGGGTGAGAAATTCCTTATATTTATTTCCATATATTTGTTGCTATTGATTTTATATTTTATTATAATGTGTACAATTAATCTTACGTAACTAGTTTTCTAAAATTTTCACTAAAGTTTATAATCTTATCTCATTGAATATTATGATTAATTATGATAAAGATTTTTATGATAACGGAAGTATTAACATTCCATAAATAAAATTTGGATTAAAATTTTGGCAAAAGCCTCATCATCGGATCATGCTGTGAACAAAATGGCAAGTATAAGATAACATAAATTAATGAGAAAAAAATAAGTAACAAAATAAAATTTTGATGAAGGTTTTTACTGTTCTAATGACAATGGAACTAGGCTATATTCTAATAAAAAAAAATGGATAATTTGAATCTTAATCTGAAAAAATTATTGTGATATAACAATTCATATTTGAATCATGAATTTTATATAAATGAAAATAAAGTTTGTTTATGTATGTATACTTATATGTCTTTCCTTTGAACTCCTTCCTTATTCCCTTTTAGATAATATTCATAATTTATGGTATCTTGAGAACTAATATTTTGCAATTATTAGAATTGGACGTTTCTCTATGCAACCTACAAGTTCGATATTTCCATTTCTACGTTAAATAAGGCTTCCTTGAGTTATTGTCAAAATTAAGTTATTCCAAAATTTTCTTCTCTCGTAATTTATTAATTAACATTATCCCATTCGATCTTATCACAACGCGGATCGGGATAAACTGTTTATATTGTACTCACCATTTTACTGTCGCGTGACCCTGTGTGTTATGGCGTCCAAATCGTCACAACAACAAGAAAATAAAAAAATAGGTAAGTTATATAAAAAAATAGTTTCACATTGATGAAAAATGATTAATTGGTTCGATTTTTACGCAGTCGGGTTTTTTGATTTTTTAAATTTAATTTTTACTTGTTTAATGTATTTTTCGTCTTTTGTACATTTGAAAATTGTAATCATCGAGACTCGGATGGATTTATTGAAAAAAAAAGCCACATTTAAGCGGCACATGTGTTTTTTATAGTTTCCGTTTTCTGTGCATTTAAAATCGCAATAGCTTTACAGGGGTCGTAATTGTCCTGAAAATTCAAGACCAGGAAATTCTTCGGAACCAGTATTTTTTTTTATGGAAAATCTGTTCTTAAATAAGGCGAAATTTCGCGTGTTTAACCAAGACTTATTTTTCTATAAAAAAATACCGATTTCTGTCCTGAAAAATTCTCTGAAGCGTGCGACTACTGGCTTTAGCGGGATGCACTTATGTTAAAAAAAAAATACTTTCCTTTTGCCACTACTTTCTTGGTACTGATGGTATCTTTTAGGTAGATTTCGTAAGAAATACTACCTAAGTTTCCTTAGGTAGTATTTCTTACGTATATAAGTAAATTTCGTAAGAAATACAGTAGAGCGCCGATTATCCGAACAAGTCGGGACCGACCATAGTTCGGATAAGCAAAAGTTCGGATAAATGGATAGACAATTTAATTGATGTTCTAGACTATACTAAAATCTTCACACTTTATCCAGGCTTAGGACTGGCAGCACCAGTTAATGCTAGCGTGTTTAAAAACTGTTTTTTTTTTATCATTTTAAATTTTCTTTTCTCTTTTTATCCTTTTCTGAACTCCAGACATTATAATTTACGCAAAAAAGCTTTCGGTTGTTGCTTGCTTTAAAGAAGACGTTCTTTCCCATGCTGCCATATCTCGAATTCTTCTGAAATACGTTAGTTGAATTGGATCAGAGTTCTTCTGCCGTTCGAGCCATTTCATAGCTGTTTCCAAACATTGAAAGGCTTCGTTATGTGATGGACCTGGGTCATTATAACAGCGTTCGTTTTCATTTCTTCAATTTCTTTTACATCTCAAATCTCATCCACAATCTCATCATCATTAAAACAAATTTTTGAGAGAAATAGTCTGTTCAGATAAATGGAAGTTCGGTTAATTTTTTTTTTGAGAGAAATAAGCTGTTCGGATAATTAGAAGTTCGGTTAATTTGAGTTCCGATAATCGGCGCTCTACTGTACTACCTATTGCAGTCGTTACCATGGTGTGTCTTTTGAAAAATTCCTTCATAACGTTTTATTACATGACCCCAGGAACCCAAAACCACCCCCACCTAAAAAGTTTATATATATACAGTAAAATCCGGATATAACGCTCTTCCGGGAAACCGGGCTAGAAGAGCGTTAAAAGCGGGGAAGCGTTAAATGCGGGAGAAGGTTTTTGGCATTTTAAAATTGAGAATATTAAATTATCTGCTTTAAATAATGCGGGGAATCATTTTTGTGTATTATTTAAAATAGAAACTCCACAGTAAATGTACAAAAACATTTCCTTCATTTAAAATATCACAAATTTACATAGTGTTTACAAGGTATTATTTCAAATCAGAATAAGTAAAAGAATTGTTAACATTAAATCAAAAGCTACAAAATATATTTAACATTTCTAATAGGAACTTTTATCATTATATTAAACATAAAATAAAATTATGAAAAAAACTAATAATAATTTTTTTTTTAAACGTAACATTTGTATTCTTGAGCACACCACTATGATGCTATAAACTTTTACTTACTGTTTATTCTGCTTTAGAGAAAAACTCTTCGAGTTTCGTCTGACGGGTGGACGGATGGCCATATAAAAGAGCGTTTTCTGCTTTGTTTATGTGTCTTAATATATTTTCATGTGAAGGGGCGGTATCTACTGAAGCGGTGTATAGGCAGATTACTTCAGTTAAAGCTTCGATTACTTCAGTTATCGTTGGCATGCGCTCTTGAACATCGCCATCAGCAACTTCATCAGGTTCGTCTTCTTCTGCGGCATCCAGTACAGTGTCCTCTATAATGTCGTCAATGCTCCTAACGTTGCTTGTGATAATGTCTTTATCAATGTTAAGATTGTTCTGAAGGCTGTGTGCGTTTTCTGCAAGATGCTCGCAAACAGCTTGCCAGTCCTCTTCGTCTATAGGATACGACCCCTCTTCAGCCGCATCCATATAATCGTCAGCGTCCGTTATGAAACCTGCCTTTTTAAAGTAATTTTGAATTATTTTAGGTTCGACTGCATCCCAAGCAGCGCTAAGGTAGTTCATGGCGTCGAGGAGAGTTACAGAAGATCGACTACTTTTAATTTCTATTTCATGTAGAAATCGTTTCACTATACGTTTGCGATAATGTTGTTTTAAAACTTTTATGATCCCTTGATCGATCAGTTGAAGTATGCTTGTGGTGTTTGCAACTAAAAATTCCAGAGAGACGTTTGAAATATCTGGTATTTCTTGGGGATGTGCTGCGCAATTGTCTACGAATAATATGGCATGCCTATTTTGCTTCTGCATCTCGACATCAGAATCAGAAACATACTTAATGAACTGGTGATCCGTCATCCAAGTCTTACGTTGATGTGCATAGTCACAGGGCAGTCGTTTGGTGTTTTTGAAACAGCGAGGTTTGGCCGATTTTCCAATCACCAGAGGCTTGCGTTTGTCGCTCCCATCAGCGTCGAAACAAACAAGCACAGTCAGACGTTCTTTACTAAGCTTCCCTCCATGGCACTGCTCATCTTTTAACGTTAAGGATTTATCAGGCATCGCTATAAAAAAATAAGCCAAATTAGTCGGCGTTATAAATATCACAACTGGCATAGTTTTTGATAAGCCTTGGAAGACTGTTCTTTTTCCAAAATTCTGCATTTTCTATGTTCACTGCAGTGGATTCTCCGCAAATCTTCTTGTACACAATGCCGTGGCGGGTTCGAAATCGGTCTAATCACCCATTAGATGGAGTAAAATCTTCAATTCTTAGCTTTTGGGCTACTTCGGCAGCTTTTTCTTTAACTATGGATCCTCTGATAGGTATGTTACAGTGTCTTTACTCAAGAAACCACTCGTACATAACTTTTTCTAAATCTTCATATTTCCTCTTTTCACTCTCTCTTTCTTTGAGCCACCAATCGTAGCATTTTTTTTTTCAATGTCTTTTCAGTTTTGAAGAAGAGTCCTAAGAGACGACGGCGCGATATTCCCAGCTAACGCAAAATCTGTCTGGCTCAGAATAGGTGATTTTTTGTCATAATTGTTTAGAATTTCGAATTTTTTAAAAAGTGTCAGCGTCTTTCTTTTCATACCTTCAGCTTCCATGTTGCATCTAATTGGAGTCGGCAGCGATGCTACTTACTTATGTGTAAATGAAAAAGCGAAAACAGTTTGTGTGAAGTAAAAGGCAGACAGGTGCTGCTGAGATGGACGGCATAAATTCGTTTGTTCTCGGATCCAATGAGAAAAAACCGCCGCGCCGGCTGCTGCTTTTTTTTTTTTTTTTTTTTTTTTTTTACACATAGTCTTTGGGCGTTGACTGCTGCCAATTCCACGTATCCTCTCTCTCTTTCTACGGGCGATAAAATGAGAATTCCGGATGTAAACCAAAGCACAGAAGCGTTATATCCGGGATTTCTTTGTTCAAAGGACCAATAAAAAGCGCGTTAAAAGCATGAAATCCTTAAAAGCGGTGAGTGTTAAAAACGGGAAAGCCTTAAAAGCGAGGAGCGTTAAAAGCGAGGAATTTTTACATTGTTGTTATGGGTATGGTTCAAGGGATCGAGACAAATGAGCGTAAATGGCGGGAAAGCGTTTTAAGCGGTGAGCGTTATATCCGAGTTTTACTGTATCTCTATGTATGTATGTACTAAATTTTGTCCACACGATAAAAGTCACAATTATGCACGAATAATCTTCAAACTCGCCAAACACATTGAGATGGCTAATATCTCGGCGGGGATTGCAAATGACAAAAATCGGGCCAAGGCAGTAGAAATGGGGGAATAGTTAAAATTTTTGAATACCGCCTTAACATGATTCTAATAAAACCAGCTCTTACAGAAAAATGACAGGAAAATTAAAAAAAAATTCGTTATAGCAGTTGCCAACAATAAAAAAAAACCACAATAAAATTCTTACCACAACAATTACTTTTCTATTGCAAGATTTCCACGTGAAAAATAAAAAAATATATATATATTATGCTATCGTATCTGCATACATATAAACTGGTTACCGCAGGGGGGGGGGACCCTGTTCTGTCGCCAAATGCTGCCAAGTTTGTCGCAAACTTGCCGATATCTTTAATATTTCGCCAAATTCCCATAGTCTTCCATTGTAAACCAATAGGGTTTACTTGCTTACAGAAAATCAACAAATTGAGATATTTTAATGCAATAAAAACTAATATTGGTACTACTTGGTTAACCCGTCGACCAAAAATTTATCGCCAAACTATAAGATTAAATGCCAATAATGGCTGATCGTAAATGTAACATTCACTTGACTTTAAGCAAATTTCACGCGTTTACGTCATCAAAGGATTTTTATTTCGACGTTTTATTTGTATTTTTATTAATGTTATACTAATTTATTTGTTCTTTCGTTATTTAAAATAAAATTTAACTTTGAACTTCGAAATCTACCTGCCCCTGTTGGCCGAGCCGGCAGGGATTTTTTTTCTACTAAATATTATTATTCACTATTTAAAAAAGAAAACTTTTTTATTAATTAATTTAATTAAAAATGATTTTCCCCTGTGTTCTGTCCCGGGAAGTACGGAATAAATACCTTGGTTAATATAAATTATGAAAACTTCGGTCAAATAATTACGTGTATTTGAGGAAACGTTTTGTAAACATACTTGAATAAACTATTATTCTAGATATAATGTGATATGTAGAGATTGAAGGGTTATTGAACACTCATCAATTCCACAACATTCGGAATTATTAATGCAAATAATTATTGTAAACAACAAATAGGTCTCTTATAATATGTAAATGTGGAAAGCTTAATCAAATTTATAGTTATAGTACGAATTTTATTACACATACTTTATACATAACCCTTCATAATTTCCTTAATAAAATTGATATCATCAAATATTCTATGCATAAGTGTAGTCATAATTTAATGTTGGGAGTATAACACCCATAACTTGGTACTGGGTCAAATGTAACTACAGAGGTGTGAAAATTATTAGAATAATTGTGAAATTTACAATAAACTTTTGTTATATTATGTAAATAATACATTATTTGAAAAATATTGATACATTTAATATTTAGTGTGCATCCCCTCGTTTTTTTATTAAAGATTCGATACGTCTTGGCATACTTTGTATGAGTTTTTGGCAATTAACTTGTATTCCGTTGTCATGGTGCCAAATTTGGATGATTCTTCCTATCAGACCATTCTTGTTTGTGATGTGACATTTCTTTAATTATTATTTTTTTTTACAATGGCTCAAAGATTCTATTATGGGGTTCATATCTGGACTGTTTCTAGGGCACGGAAGTGTTTTTATATTTTTTTCATCCAAACATTTGGTCACAGATGAAGCTTTTCTGCACGGAGCTCCATCATGCATGAATATGAAGTCTCCGTTTGGAAACCGGTTTTTCAATTGTGGAATTAGTCTTTGTTCAATCGCTTTATTTTACTGATACTGGTCCATCATACCTTCTACAATGTATAAACGTCCAGAACCCTGAGCAGACATCACGCTCCAAACCATTACTTTAGTAGGATGTTTAACCGTTTGTGCTATGCAATTTGGGGGAAATTCTTCACTGGTACTTCTCCTGACATATTGATTGCTTTATTTCTGACATCGTAAACATTGATTCATCAAAAAAACCTACCTAAAAAATAAGAAATACTTTAAGGTATGTAATTTGTAGAGAAATATTCTTATAAAGAAAATTTTAATCAAATTTATAAACAGTCCCGTGTCTTTAGTCGGTATGCAAAAAACATAATTTCAGGAAAAGAAATGAACAACTTGAATTTAACTGATTAATGAAAGGAAAATTAATATTTCTCACCTTGCTCTAGTAATTTCTGAATTTTTCTTGTACAACTTTTGACCAAGCAAGTCTCTTCTTTGCTACAGTAGATGTGATTTTAGCCTTTTTTCGAGGTCAACGAGTATTGAGTCCAGCTCCTTTTGCAGGCATATACAAATAAGATGTCAACTGCTAAAGACAGGGCTACCACTGGCGACCATTTTTCTATTCTATTCGCACCACTATTTAAACTAGTCGGATGTGCCAATCCCAAAACTTTCTTCTATCTCATACATGTTGATATTTCAAAATTCGCTATAACAATGTCAAAAGTAAATGGCAATCTATGCCGACCATGAGAATTCTAAATATAATAAAGTCCGAGCATTAGTTCTTGAAATATGACTATCGCAAAATAAAATCGCTTGTGAAACCTGCAAAATGTAGCATAGCAGCAAACCTGTTAGTTGATTTACACTAAAACCTATTCAGCAATAACTTATGCCAACGTTTGACTAAATCTGAAGTTTGTTGAAAATCCGTGCATTAAGTTTGACATAGATCTATTGCGGAAATCTTGAAAAATGCATCTTAGCGGTGCCGGGTGTTACGCGATTTACAACAAAACATGATCAGCACCAATATTTATGAAGGTATACCTGAATCTGAATTTATATAAAATTTCGTGCATTAGCTCTTGAGGTAGAGCTAGCAGAAATCCTTAAAAATGCAGCAAAGCAGCGCCACCTGTTGGAGATTTAAACCAAAACGTACCCAACACAAACTCATATCAAGGACTAACTGAATTTGAAATCTGATGTAAATCCACGTATTAGTTCTTGAGACAGAGTTATTGCAAAAATCGTGAAAAATGCAGCATAGCAGCGCCACCTGTTGAGCTATTTGCACGAAAAAGTAATCAGCTCCAATTTATATCAGGGACTAAAGGAATATAAATTTTTATTAAATTCCGTGCTTTAGTTCTTGAGATAGAGCGCCCGCAAAATTTGTGTCACATGCAGACCAAGTCACAGACACAGAGACAGACATTTTGAAAAAAACATGTTTGTCGGAATCTCTGACGCGTGTAAATCCGTTGAAAACCGGAAGCCGAAAATTTTCACGAGTCCTATACTTTCTTCTTGTAAAAATAGAAGAAAGTAAAAGCAGATTGTAGTATGTTTCTCTTGCAAATGTTCTCGAACAATATGTCAATAATTTTTCTTTTGAGAAAGTAGTGCGACGTAGAAGTGGTGTGACGCCTGTAGCAGCTCTGTAAAAAATATTTGCAAAACAGTCACCAGAGGTCACTACAAACCGCTGTGCGAGTAGTATTTAATAATTTTATCTTATATTATGCTCATCTTTATCAAATATATTATTAGTATTTATCTTTTAATTTAATTTTACAGAATGGTCATATTTTAAGATTTTGTGTATGATTATCATGCGCAATCATACAGATAATGAAAATTTATTAATAAATTTTCATTAATTGCTTTGAATTATTGGTTTTTATATAAAATTAGCAGGTTTCGCCCGCTATCCTGGTCGGTTTCTCCTAAAGAACATTTATGACCTAACATTTGAACATTTAACTTTATTCGAATTCTAAGAAATATATTTTTAAGATTAGAGAATGCACTAAACCGTGCTGTAAAAATTATCACTGGTTATACAGTGAAACATCCCTGTGCGACCACCTCCATTAATCAACCACCTCCCTGAGCGACCATTTTTTCATGGAACGAAATTTATTCACATAGGCTCAATACTAATTTTACCTCTATTCAGACACCATCCCAGTTGAAATCCCTCCATGAGCGACCAATTTCTTTGAACAAAATGAAACAAATTCCTTTTTTTCCTGTCGCTTGAAGAAGGTTTTATTAAAAAAATAATTCAATTATTCTTCAAACTTCTAAACTAAGTTTAGAATTTTTATTTATTCTGGTAGCTTTTAAGTGTTTAAACTCCTTTGTGCCTTTTTAGGCAATGAATGTAACCATGATGACAAATTAAGGATGACGGTCAATAAACTCCCCTACCCTATTTTGTCAGGAAGCTGTCAAAGAAATAGATAAATTAATGAAATCGTCATTATTTGTTCCCGACGAGAAAAATTTATTTACTGAACTGCATTTACTGCATTTATTTACTGAACTTTTAAAGGACTTGGAAATAAAAGTTATAAAAGATAAAACCGTAAAATCAAAGCAAACCTCAATATATTCATTTTTTAAACTCTTCAGTAATTAACTTATGTAATTAACTTTTGTTTTGCTACTTAAATTTTCATATTTTTTCCTAATGTGAAAAATAAATTTTAGTAACATTAATTGTTACCTTTTTTCAAAAACTAAAATCGTGATTTAAACATGGCCTCCATTAAGAGACTACCTCTCGGAGCGACCAATTCTTATTGGAACGGAACGTGGTTGCTTTAGGTACGTTTTACTGTATACACAAAATTATTGGTTGATTGGGAAAATTTGTGCCCTATTTCATATAGGACCGAAACTTGCATTTTTGACTGTGCTGATGTTTCTTTTATAATCATATTTTTAATAGACAGTCATCTACATGTGTCGTGTGTGAATCTACCGTTAAAAAAAGTTTTTCAAATTAATTTGTGTGAAAGCTTAACATTCAAAATGGAAAATGAAAAGTTACATTTTCGTCAGGTTATGTAATAATGAATTTAAAACTAGTATGTTGTGGCCATCACAAAACTTTCTTCTATATAAATAACGTCAATTAAATCATTTAAATAGTACAAAAAACTGCATCAATTTCGCACCAATTCATATCAAAGTACATCTGAATTTGAAGTTTGATGAATTAGTTCTTGAGATAGAGGAAATAGAGGAAATTGTAAAAATTGTAGAATAGCCGCGCCAACTGTTGAGCGATCTACACCAAAACATAAACAGCACTAATTGGGTTGGGTTGGGTTGATTTTTGACGGCCAATTATCTACACGAGGGATATAGGCCCGGGGGGAGTGCCCTCCATGGGGGTCTTTCTAAGGGAACCTAACCCGTATTAACGCATGGAAGATCCACGGCTCGAAGAAAACCACGAAAACTCCGAACGATTAGGCCGACGGGCGCGATTGGGATCGAACCCAGCACCTCCCGTCTACCAGCTTCGAGAGCAGAACCTCTCGGCCACTGGTGGGGCCCAGCACTAATTGATATCAAGGTATACCTGAATCTGAAATTTTATGAAAAATCGTGCATCAGTTATTGAGATAGAGCTATAGAGGAAATTCTTAAAAATACAGCATACCAGCGCCACCTGTTGAGCGATTTGTACCAAAACATAAACAGAACTAATTTATATCAAGGTATACCTGAATCTGAAGTCCGTTGAATATCCAAACATTAGTTCTCGAGGTAGAGCTATTGCAGAAAAAAAGCATAGCAGCGCCACCTGAAGAGCGATTTACACCAAAATATGTAAAATGACAATTCATGTCAAGGACTAACTGATTCTGAAGTTTGATGAAAATTCGTGCATTAGTTTTTGAGATACAGTTATAGTAGAGATTTTGAAAAATGCAGCATAGCAGCACCACCTGTTGAGCGATTTGCACCAAAACACAAACATCGTTAATTCATATCAAGGTATACCTGAATCTGAAGTTTGTTGAAAATCCAAGCATTAGATATTGAGGTAGAGCTATTGCGGAAATCGTAAAAAAATGCAGTATAGCAACGCCACCTGTTGAGCGATTTTCACCAAAATGTATAAAACTTCAACTCATGTCAAGTACTAACAGAATCTGAAGTTTGGTGAAAATCCGTGCATTATTTCTGGAGATTGAGCTATTGCGGAAATCGTGAAAAATACTGCATAGCAGCTCCACCTGCTGAGCGATTTACACCAAAAACAAATCAGCACCAATTTTTATCAGGGAATAATTGAATATAACTTTTTATTAAATTCCGTGCATTAGTTCTTGAGATAGAGCACCCACAATATTTGTGTCACATACAGACAGACACACTCTCACAGACTCACAGACAGACATTTTGTAAAAACATGTTTTTCGGACGCTCTGACCCCTAAAACGTGTAAATCCGTCGAAAACCGAAAGTCGAAAATTTTCACCAATCCAATACTTCCTTCTTGTAAAGATAGAAGAAAGTAAAAAGAGTGAATTTTTGAGGTGCTACAACAAATATTCATGTCTTTTATTTATTTAGATCGTGCTCCCGCTCTTAGAACAGTTAAAAAGTGGTTTTATTGATTTCGAACAGGTGATTTTAATCTAAACGATAAAATTCGCTTTTGGCGACCTACGCGTATTGATAATGACTTAATCCGTGAATTAGTGAATAGTAATCCACGGATTATTAATGAAGAGATTGCTGAGAGACTAAGTGTTGACAATTCGACTGCATTTCGCCATCGATTTATAATAAAATCCGAATGGAGAAAAGTGCAGGTAACCATTCCAAAGCGAACCATTCTGGTCTGCGAATCGAATGTAGCTAAACGCCATGTTAGGCTTAATGGAAAACATATGCTAACATATGACAGCTAAATGATAATTTTTTCTACTTGAAATAATGTTTGTTCAGCATATTTTCCTATAAAACATGTATATCATATTCATATATAAAGTATTAAGTTCCAAATTAAAAATAAGCTATTAGATTACTAGATATAAACAAAAGAACACTGTTGCCATTCACAATTTCCGAATCTTGAAACAAATGAATGTCTCTTTGAACGCTACATAGCCCCACCAGTGGCTGAGAGGTTCTGCTCTCGAATCTGGTAGAAGGGAGGTGCTGGGTTCAATCCCAATCGCGCCCGTCGGCCTAATCGTTCGGAGTTTTCGTGGTTTTCTTTGAACCTTGGATTTCCAAGCGCTAATACGGGTTAGGTTCCCTTAGAAAGACCCCACGAAGGGCACTCCCCCCCCTGAGCCTATATCCCTCGTGCAGATAATTGGCCGTCATAAAATACAACTACAACTACAACTTGAACGCTACATAAAACTAGTCGGATGTACCAATCCCAAAACTTTCTTCTATCTCATACATGTTAATACTTCAAAATCCGCTATCACACTGCCAAAATTAAATGGCAATCTATGCATCTCATGAGGATTCTAACGATATGAAATTCCGTGCGTTAGTTCTTGAGATATGACTATCGCTGAAATCGTCTAAATTCAGAAAAAGGCTGCCTAGCAGCGCCACCTATTGGGTGATTTATACCAAATCCTAATCAGCAACAATTTATGTCAACGTCTGACTGAATCTGAAGTTTGGAGAAAATCCGTACATTAGTTTTTGAGGTAGAGCAATAGCGAAAATCGTGAAAATTCCTGCATAGCAGCGCCACCTATTGGGTGATTAATACCAAAACCTAATTAACAACAACTTGTGTCAACATACAACTAAATCTGAAGTTAGATGAAAATTCGTCCATTAGTTCTATTGATAGAGCTATTGAGGCAATCGTGAAAAAGGCAGCAGAGAAGCGCCACCTGTTGGGCGATTTACACCAACACATAATTAGTAGCAAGTCATATCAAGGACTAACTGAATCTGAAGTTTGATGAAAATCCGTGCGTTAGTTCTTAAGATAGAGCTATTAGGGAAATCGTGTAAATCCTGCGAAATTCATCATAACAGCGCCACCTGTTGGGCGATTTACACCAAAACGTAATCATCATCAATTCATATCAAGGACTAACTAAATCTGAAGTTTGATCGAAATCCGTGCATTAGTTCTTGAGATAGAGCTATTGCGAAAATCGTGAAAAATGCAGCATTGCAGCGCCACCTGTTGAGCGATTTACACCAAAAACTAATCAGCATCAATTTGTATTAGGCAGTAACGGAATATCAATTTTTATTAAATTCCGTGCATTAGTTCTTGAGATAGAGCGCCCACAAAATTTGTGTCACATACACACAGACAGACAGACAGACAGACAGACAGACAGACTCACAGAGTCACAGACAGACATTTTGTAAAAACATGTTTTTTGGAATCTCTGACCCCTAAAACGTGTAAATCCGTCGAAAACCGGAATTCGAAAATTTTCATGAATCCAATACTTTCTTCTTGTAAAGATAGAAGAAAGTAAAAATACAGGTTAGCGTCGATGCTGCTCTTAAAATATTCGCAAAAGTATATTAAAACCTTTAAGTATTTCAACTTTTTTAAAAAACCTTCAAAAACTATCCAATTAAGTTCTAAATTAAAAATAACGGACAATTATTTATACAACAACCGGATGTACGAGCTGTAGGCAGCTACACTAGCGCCCTTGGCCTAAGCTTTACAGAAAATTCCGTCTATAAATCAGGATGATGTTTCTTGCTAATTCTCTGGCGTCATCTATCAGCATTTAATATAAACAAAGAATTTTTCTGTTGAAATCGTACTGTTTTAATGCATTTTATCAGGGTGATGTTTCTTGTTAATTCTCTGGTGTCATCTGTCAGCATTTAATATAAACAAAGAAACTTTCTGTTGAAATCGTACTGTTTTAATGCATTTTATCAGATTTGAAGGCATTGCAAATAAAATGAATATTTCTCTTGCCAATTCTCATTGAAATTGAAACATAAAGAATGTATAACACATAAGTACAACATATTTTAATTACGTTGCAGATAAAATTATGAATTTTAACATAATAAGTTTGTAGCTAAAAAAAAAAGTCATTAATGCAATTTACTTTCAGAAACAATGCAGATTAAAATCATTAAAAATTTGTTGTTTAGCGTATTACAGAATAATTCAAAATTAGTTTCTGAGTAGTAAAATAATTTGTAAGTCACAAAATTAATATAGGATAAAGAATAATACATAAAAATAACCTTCTACTCAGTAACATGAATATATAAAATATATATTATAGGAGAAATTGCGCTTTATTCTATAAAATTTTTTTATAAAATATTTTACATATTCATATTACAGAGTAGAAGGTTTTTTTTATATACCATATTAATTTTCTGACTTACAAATTATTTTACTATTCAGAAACTACTTTTGAATTATTTTGTTATACACTAAACAGCAAATTTTTAATGTAGAGGGAACCTTAACAAGCATTTTCGTCATAGAATGTGTAGCTGGAAATGGCGCGTTTAAGCGCTGGTGACTAAACTGTAGTTTACATAATTTCTTTGTTCTAATCATCAATAATCAAACGCTAATACTTTTTGATTAACAAAATGCATGAGGGATTATTATTTTTTTCAAGTCAGAAAAATATCTTTTTACTTTCTTCTATCTTTACAAGAAGAAAGTATTGGATACGTGAAAATTTTCGACTTTCGGTTTTCGACGGATTTACATGTTTTAGGGGTCAGGGATTCCAAAAAACATGTTTTTGCAAAATGTCTGTCTGTGGGCGCTCTATCTCAAGAATTAATGGACGGAATTTAATAAAAATTTATATTCAGTTAGTACCTGATATAAATTGGTGCTGATTAGTTTTTGGTGTAAATCGCTCGAGAGGTGGCGCTGCTATGCAGCATTTTTCACGATTTCCTCAATAGTTCAATCTCCAGAACTAATGCACGGATTTTCAAAAAACTTCAGATTCTGTTAGTCCTTGACATGAATTAACGTTTTATGCATTTTGGTGTAAATCTTTCAACAGGTGACACTGCTATGCTGTAGTTTTTGCGAATTTCGCAATAGTTCTATTTTAAGAACTAATGCTTGGATTTCAACAAACTTCAGATTCAGGTATACCTGGATATGAATTAGTGTTGCTTATGTTTTGGTGCGAATCGCTCAACAGGAGACGCTGCTATGCTGCATTTTTCAGAATTTCCCCTCTAGCTCTATCTCAATCTCAATAACTAACGCGCGAATTTCCATCAAACTTTAAATTCAGATATAATTTGACATGAATTGGTGCTAAATTGATGTAATTTCTTGTACTATTTAAATGATTTAATTGACGTGATTTATATAGAAGAAAGTTTTGTGATGGCCACAATATTCTAGTTTAAATATTGTTTTGAAGATTTGTCATTCACATTCCGTCATTTTTGGTGGTGATCCCGGAAACAGAACGTTCAAGACAGGAGATGGGCGTCGTAGATTTTATTTTCTCGTTTGCAGATTATTTTTCTATGGAACCTTTATTTGGCTTTATATAATTTTGGCTCTTTGTTACAACCCTCCGAGCGTCTTGCAAAAGGGTAAAATTGTAATGTTGTCTTCTTTGGTTTTGTTTTAAATGCTAAGAAAATATGATTCTTTCAACATTGTAAAAAAAAAAAAAAAAAAAAAAAAAAAAAAAACTTAATTACAAATAGGAATGTAATCCTTGAGAGTATTAGTCATTCTTTAATGTATTTAAAATTTATTAAATCTATGGAATTATATTATCTTAAATATTGTTTGTATTTCTGTGAAACCTGGAGCTCAGTGAACGGGATATTACGCCACAAACACTTAGAGGGTTAAAACAAAAACTTAAGATTATTATTAGTAAAATTAATAAAATGCATAATAACATCAAAAGTAAGTGATCGTTTGATTAACGCTTCAATTGCAAAACCTGCAACCAGTTTTTCCTGCAGATTATTTTCTGCCCTTGAAGTATCTGTTGCAGGCGCTTGGAGAATTTTCTTGGGGTGGGGATTACATACTTGTTTAAAATAACTTAGGTATACTTCGAAACTCAGTACATCGAAACTCAGGCACGCACTTTTGCAATCGGCCGACAGAAAATACTTAATAATGGTTTAATGAAATGTTTCATGCATAACATTAAACTAAACCACACATCATAAAACTAATATTTATTGACTGACTCTCATCGTCTTATCCCCTCTAACAGAACATTTGCATATAAGCTGATATATAACTAACTATAATGATTTCACTATATTATACTTTTATAAATTATGCAAACTATAACAAAGTGAATTTGAGCATTAGCTTTGGTAACACATAAAGAGTAAACAATTATTGCAGAATTAATACGAAATGCATACATTAAATGGTTCTTGGATAATCACCAATCCGATAACATTTGAAATTATTAGTGGAAATAATTATCGTAAATAATATACAGAACGATTATAATACGTTAATCTGGTAAGATTCGTAAAATTATGTGATTGTAATATGTAATTTCTTACATGAGCTTAAACATTTATAAATTTCATGGTCGAATTAATATAATAAATATTCGTAAACGTACAGGATTAATATTTCAAGCAGATTTGCAGCAGTCGTAATCGTGAAATTTTAATAGATTATAATCTATTACAACAATTGCATAATCGAAATGTAAACTATTTTTTATTCACTGAATTTCGCCGTCTCATCTTCCTCTCAAACTATTATTTTATCTTCACAATGCATTTCGATATACTCTCAAATATAATTAAATTTATCTAAATTATTTTAATACAAATTATGCAAAATTTGGAGAAATAACTATGTGCAAATGGGGAATAGTTCCATAAACGTACCAGAATAAACTATTATTCCAGAATTAATATGAGATGCACACAGAGAATGTTTCTTGAACAATCGCAGATCTCTTGAAATTATTAATGCAAGTAATTGTTGTAAATAATAAATAGAATTATAATACCACATTAAAACTGCTAAGCTTAATAAGTCTTCGCATTTAAAGTATAGAGCTGTTGGATATAAACACTAAACATGTTATTGTATATTGATTTTTTAATGCATTTTGTTATATTGAACTTATTGTATTAAATCACGACAGCCGCGATATAATTAAGAGCCACCGTATTATTTAAACTGCATCCTTAATTTCGAGTGATTGAATTCTTTGACACGTTTGACAGCAGTTTGTAGTCGTTACTTTTTTAAACAAGTAGTTGTAGTTGTAATTAACTACATTTTCTTTGAAGTAGTTTGTAGTTGCTGTTCGCTAGAATAAAAGAGTACTTTTTCCTACAGCTGATTTATTTGGAAAAGCTTTATTTATGACCTAACAAGTAAAATAGTAAGCATTTAATTTTTTTTACGAAAACATACCGAGTTATGGCACTTTGAATTTTATATATTTTCAGTTTTTTTTCGTACATGAAAACGCTGAAAATGCATAACGTTCAAATTTTTATAACTGGGTATGTTTTAGACATGCAAAAATAAAATGTTTGCTGCTTCCTGATTTAGAAACAATATCAAACATTTTCCTAGTGCAACTTCTTATCTGCTGAATTTTATTAAAGTTCTCAATTCTATGAATATGGCTGAATTACCACCAGTAGACTGCCAAACAACTAAACAAAATAAAATAATAATATGTAAAAACAAATTTGACCTAGAACAGGTGAAAGATAAAATCTGCACTACAGAAGATATGACGGAAAAACTGGATATTAAAGAACCAAACCCGAAAACAGCCCGAGTGATAGTCTTTGGAGCACCAGAAGCCCCAGTAGTCACACAGAAAAACGTCGAAAGAGAGGCAGACAGTTCACTGAGCAACTTAGAAGAGCAACAAGAGCTATATGAAAAACAAGTACTCTATCCGGCTTTGGAAAGAGCTCTGAGGAGGAAGGTGCAATATAAGCTGTTAAGAGTATTGAAAGGAAGAGAGGGCGAGGAAACCTCGCACTTCGTGTTGCAGCTACTGGAGAGAGATGCACTGCAACTAATGGCAGGAAAATTGTGCATAGGATTTAACCGGTGCACGGTAAGACGGTATGTCTTCATTCAAAGGTGTTATCACTGTCAGGAAATAGGGTATACAGCAAGAGTGTGCCAGAATGCAGAGGCCTGTGCTAAATGTGGCAAAGGCCACAACATCAGGGATTGTGCCTCAGAAAAAGAAGAGTGTGTTAACTGCAAAAAAGTGCTCGACTACTACAAGGGGGACCATAGGAAAGCTGGACTATATGAAAAACATCCATCTTACGATCCATCCTGCAGCGTGTATCAGCGAAAGAAACAAGCAGCGCTAGCGTCATTGTCTTATAGAGGTAAACATTCAAATTAATTCAACAAAATTTACAGAATAACAGATCACAAACCGCTGCTTTTATGAAATTCCTCTCAGACTCGGACTATTCCCTGGTTTGTCTTCAAGATGCATACCTTTATGAAAATAGACCTCTATCACTTCCTCGAACAACACCATGCTATAGTTCAAGCTCTAAAAAAGCCCATATTTTAATCTTAGACCAAAACTTAAAACATAATCTCTCTTCTAAACACTATAACTCAGTTTTTATAAATTTAGACCTTAAGCCTTTAACCTTAAGCATTGGCAGCCTGTATAGCCCCCCGAGTGCTGACTTTGATGAGGATATTGAGAACTGGCTGGGTTATAAAAATCAGAGCCCATTGCAGTTGGTTCTCGGTGTTTTCAACGCTCACAGTCAGCTTTTGGGCTATAGGAGTGAAGACACCAGGGGAAAAGTTCTTATCGATAGAGTCATAGCGTATCAACGAGTTATTCTAAACTCTTCATCCAGTCCACCAACGTATGAGTCGAGGAAGAACCTGGGGAGGCCAGATCTGTCCATCTGCACGCAGGCTATGTTTTCACACATAAAACACTGGGAAGTAATTCCTTCCCTTTTTGGAGACCACTACCCAATAGAAACAGAGCTAAATTTCACAATGCCCAAACTACCAAGAAGAAGATTCAAAACAAAGGGAATCCCTTTGACACAATTTTCCGAACAACTAACTCGAAAATGCTCACAGATTAACTTTAATGACATAGAAACTATAGACCAGTTTAACGAAGAATACGAAACTTTTAAACAAGAAATATTATTACAAGCCAATAAATCCTTTAAAAAGAAAGCCCCCTTCAAGAAATTTAAAATTTCCTGGTGGTCTCCACAATTGAGGGCCCAAAGAAATAAAGTAGCAGCTCTTTTAAAAAGAGCAAAAAATTCAAACTACGAGTCAAATATATACCAGCAATACAAAAGGGAAAGGGCAATATATCAAAAACAGATTTTATCGGAGAAGGAAAAAGCTTGGACAAACCTGTGTCGCAGAGAGACGGATCCTTTTGGTTTAACGAAAAAGTTGGCCTTCCAGCGATTCCAGGACTCACATATCAGTCACCAATTTGATTCTTTGTCACCCACTTCCAGGTCATCAACCCTTTTAAAACTAACGAGAGACATTTTTGGCGATGAAACTCCAAAGCAACTACCACAGCGACTAAACTCGCACGACAAGGCAAAATTCACGAAAAGAGAGTTGCGAAATGTTGTTTTCTCATTCAATATTAACAAGGCGCCAGGACCTGATCAAATTGATCACAGGATGGTCAGGTGCATCTTTTCAAAAATTCCTAATATTCTGTTGGATATGTACAACAGTCTTTTAAAGTTAAACTATTTTCCTGATGACTGGAAATTGGGAGAGCTCGTGTATTTTAGAAAGGAGGGAAAACCCTTGAATGAGAGCTCTTCATATCGCCCCATCACTCTATTACCAATATTCGGAAAAATCTTAGAGAAATTAATTCTAAGACGAATACATCACGCATTAGACAAAACGAATTTCCTATCGGGTAAGCAACACGGCTACACGCAAAATAAATCTACGGAAACGGCTTTGGAGCAAGTGATTTCATTAGTAGAACAACACAAACAAAATAAACAATACACATCACTGGTGTCACTGGATTTCAGAGGAGCATTTGACAACCCATCTTGGGACCAGGTGATCCTAGCATTGCAAAGACTAGGTATTTCTAAACAACTCATTAATCTTGTCGTTTCCTTCCTTTCGGGTAGGCGAGCTCAGGTGGACTGGATGGCACCATTTTTGTTGTACTACTTTAGTAAGGGTTGCCCGCAGGGATCGTGTCTGGGTCCTTTTCTTTGGTTGGTTCTGTTGGAGACTCTGTTGGGGACCTTTGATGTACAGGACTGTGAAATGGTGGCATACGCGGATGACGTGATATTACTGATCTGGGCACAGTCGAGACAGCAACTTGAACAAAAGGTCAGAAAGCTTTAAAATTTATTCAGAATTGGGCAGAAACCAACAAAATAGAAATTTCACATGAAAAATCCTCATCATTAACTTTTGGCAAACCCAAACACCTTAAGCGGGGCCCCACATTTAAACTTCAAGGTAAATCAATAAAATCAGAAACAACACTAAAATACCTGGGGGTAATATTAGGTAAACAATTATCATTTCTCCCACATGTGGCACAAAAGAGAGTAGAAATCGGAAAAATAACTCAAAATCTTTATAAATTTTCATCAATCTCAGGTGGACTCCCTCCGGAATTTTTTAAGATTTGGTACTCGGCGATCTTACAAAGGAAGCTGGCCTACGCGTGTGCTGTCTGGTTTCCGCATATGGCGCAATATCACGGTCGTCGACATCTGCTCTCGGCACAAAGGAAAGCTTTGTTGCTGATAACGAGAGCATATCGCAATACGTCAACAAACGATCTGCAGGTCCTCACAGGTCTCCCCCCACTGGATTTGCAGTTGGAGGCGGAGGCGGAGTATTCGGGGACGATTCGTCTCGGCAAGTCAACAGAAAAGGCTTTTGCTCCACTATACTATCCAAAATGCTCAAAATACAAAACATCACCACTAACAAGTGAAATACAAATTTGTGAAATAAACGACTATGTAGGCAAAATTACAATATACACGGACGGTTCCAAAATGTCCGAAGGCACAGCCTCGGCATTTTGTGTGTACGAAAAAAACGAGCAAATCTATACTTGGAGAGCGAAACTGTCCCAGGATAACTCCGTCTTCCAGTCAGAACTCTTCGCGATCTCTTCAGCATTAGAGTGGATAGAGTCGGACAAACATTCTCAATACTTAATCATAACGGATAGCCTATCAAGTTTAAAAGCATTAAACAATTTTGACAATACAAACTATTTAATACTAAAAATTCTTCAACAATTACAAACAACAGTAAAAGACATATACTTCAATTGGACAAAAGGACATTCAGGTGTTGAGGGCAATGAGGCAGCTGACCAACTGGCAAAATCGGCAGTAACGGATGAAACACTAATACATACATTTTTACCATATCCAGCTTCTTCACTAAAATCACAGACAAAGCAGAATCTGTTAAAAAATTAACAAAAACGCTGGACGGATTCAGACACAGGCCGATATACGAAGGAATTCTTGCCATTGGTAGACCACAAGTATTTCGTAAACAACAGATACTTACACATATTTTTAACAAATCACGGCTCCTTTCAGGAACACTTATACAAAATTAACAAAAGAGACTCCCCAATATGCATTTGTGGCTTGCCGTCAACATCGTTACACTATGTATTATACTGTACATTAACATCGCATTATCATCTCAAAAAACACACACGTATGAATTTAGCAAGTTGGTGGCGGGATGAAAAAGAGAAACCACAGCTACTCAACAAGATCATACAATGCATGAGGTTTATAGAAACAAACGAGTACATCTTTTCAAATCCAGAACCATTCTAGTCCGACTCCATCACTAGGGTGTAGCATGGAGGGAGAAACGGGTTATTAGCGGGTGCCAGAAACTTCTATCACTTTTGAATTTTTATCTTGTGCATCTCTCCAAACTCTTGTATGCGCAAATTGTAAATAGTAGGTGTGTTGTAATGTGTTTCTAATTGTGATGTTCAATATAGTGTGTTTAATGTACTGTGAAATCCCTGTAAATCCATGAAAAATGTAAATAATTATGCAATCACATTTAAATGATCCTCATGTAATCACTACACACAGTCATGTAAATAGTAGGTGTTTGATATTGTGTTGTAATGTGTTTCTAATTGTCATGTTAAATATTGTGTGTTAAATGTACTGTGACGTATATATATCCAAGAAAATTGTAAACAATTATGCAATCACATTAGGTGAAATGATCCTCATGTAATCACTACATACAGTCATATATCTCGATGTGAAATCTTCGGTTTGCCCAGAAAAATTGGGTAACCAATTGTGATTGTAATTGTAAATCTCACAGTAACCGAAATAAATCTCAGCAGCTTGATCAGGGACCCGACGCTCCCTCTCAGACTCTGGTTGAGAGTCGGGAGGAGTGGATGTGGTCTACCCCTCGGGATTGCACTAACACTCTAAAGCGAAAGCTGAGTTCCCGAGGTGGTCATCGCTGTCATCGCTGCTGAATTTTATTTAGTTGCATATTTTTTCCTCTCTAGATGATAAAATAAATCAATATTTTACTGTAATAAGTTTTTAATTTGTCAATTTATACAAATATTCAAAACAATGAATTATGTTATGGAGTTTAGGAAATATTTTATCGTGCCATAAACGACGTAATTTACGATTCAGAGAAAATTAAAAAATAACTGTTAATGCATGCCAATATTGCATTCTTAGCACTTTGCTTAAACACAAATCATGGAAATATTTTTTATTCACTGGATTTTGCCATTTCATCTTCTTGACATATTATTATCTCATCTTCACAATACATTTGGATTTAGTCTCAAATATAATTAAATTCATCTAAATTATATTAATATAAATTATGCAAACTTTGGAGAAATAACTAAGGAAAGAATTGTTCCATATGAGGAATATTATATATGAGGAATAGTTCCATAAATGTTACTAGAAAAAAACTATTATTCCAGAATTAATGCGAGACGCACACATGAAAGAATTCTTGAAAAGTCATAAATCTTTCGCTATTGTTAATGCAAATAATTATTGTAAGCAATAAATAGAACAGTAGTAAAACATTAAAACTTCTACGCTTAATAAGGCTTCGCATTTGAAGCATAAAGGTTTTAGATACAAACACTAAACATGTCATTGTATGTTAATTTTTTTAATGCACTTGGTTATATCTCACTCATTAATTCGCTTATTAATGCACTTAATTATATCACGACAGATGCGATACAATAAAGAGGCACCGTATTATTTAATCTGCGTCCTCAAATTCGAGTGTAGATTGACTTTTTTGACAAAATCTGAAACTAATGAATTAGTGACTTCTTTTGTAAAGCAGTTTGTTGTTGCTACTTTTTAAAACAAGTGGTTGTAGTCGTAATTCGCAACATTTTCGCTGAAGTAGCTGTAATTGTAGTTCGGTACTACAAAAGATAATATTTTTCTACAGCTGGTTTTATGCAAAAAACTTTATTTATGCTCTAACAAGTAAAACAGTAAGTATTTCATTCTTTTGCGAAAATATACCGAGTTATGACACTTTGAATTTTATATATTTTAAAAGTTTTAGTGTAGGAAAATGCGTAAAATTCAAATTGTTATAAATAGAATTTTTGCTGCTTTCTGATTTAGAAACTATATGAAACATTTTCCTAGAGCAACTTGTGACCTGCTGAATTTAATTTAGTTTTTTTTTCTGTCTAGAAGATCAAATCAATATTTTACTGTAATAAGTTTTTCATTTGTCAATTTATACAAATATTCAAAACAATAATTTATGAAGTTTAGAAAATATTGTTTCGTTCCTTAAACGGTATCATTTACCATTCAAAGAAAACTACAAAATAACTGTTAATGCATGGTAATATTGCATTCTTCGTACTAAGCTGAAACACAAGTCATAAAACTATTTTTTATTAACTGAATTTTGCCATCTCATTTCCTCACATATTATTATGTCATCTTCACAATGCATTTGGCTATAGTCTCAAATATAATTAAATCTGTATAAATTATATTATTATAAATTATGCAAACTTTGGAGAAATAATTATGTCCATATGAGAAATAGTTTTGCAGATATACTAGGATAAACTACTATTCCAGAATTAATGCCAAATGTGCACACAGAATGATTCTTGAACAGTCATCAATAGTATTTATTATTTGAAATTATTGATACAAATAAATATTGTAAACAATAAATAGGACTGTAATAACTAGAAATCGACCGAAAATTCGTTTTCGGCCCAAAATCGGAGTTAAGCCAAAAGTACGTTCTCGGCTAAAATGCAGCGAAAAATTTGGCCTGGGCTGAAACTCGGTCAAAACTATCTGTATCCCAAAAATCTCTTTTCTTCCTCCGGAAATTTTCAACATTCCGCATTGATTTGAACTGTATCAGCTCAAATTGAGACAGTCTTTATTTATTGCTGTAAACTTCACTGTTTATAATTATAAGTCACCACTGATTCAAGCCATTAGAGCAAATTATAAAGCAAGCAATGCATATATGACTAAACTTTGAAGATGCTTTCCGCGTGCTCATTAAAATCTGCAGACTTAATAGTAATAGAAAATTTTTAGTTTGAAACCACAGAACTGTTTCGAATGCTCTCTGAGGAAGTTCTAGTATAACAGATGATCATTTACAAACAGTATTATAAATGATAAATCGATGTATGCATACCTTAAAAAAATATTAGATGAAATTCGTACAATTAGAAAATCATTCTGTATCGTTGATAAATTATTTACATTTTATTTTATATGAAAATAAAAGGTTTTTGTCAGAGGCACAGAGAGCACTTGGGCCACACGTATAATTAGACATAAAATTAATTAAAAATTCTGTGCATTTATGTACGAGGGTGTATATATATATTTTTTTTCTCTCATATAGAAATAATTCAGTAAAATTTATGAAATTGCTACTTTTTATGAGTCCTTTTCTATATAATCAGTGAGCACAGTAACATATTTGTGCAACCGGTATTTCAAAGAAATAGGGGAGGATGTATTCCAGGAGGAGCTTAGTAGACCCTAAGGGGGGCATTTTTCTAACTTCAACCGACCCTTACATGTTTCATATTATTGGAAAGACCTGTGGAAACTTATTCATGCTATCCACCTCCCGAGCCCCTCCACCTAAATTTCCCTCCGGAGGGCACTTTTCTAAATTTCGTGGATATCATTCATGCCGCCCCCCCCTTGGGGGAAGGGGATCGGGAGGTGAATAGCATGAATAAGTAGTCACAGGCCTTTTCAACAATATGTCACATTTAGGGGTCGGCAAAAGTTAGAAAAATTACCCCCTTTGGGTCAACCATCGCTTCTCCTGGAATACATCTCCTCCCCTCTCTTTGAAATACCGTTTTCAAAAATGTGTTACTGTGCACGGTGACTCTATAGAAAATGACTCATACAATGTAGCAATTTCATAAATTTCACTGAATTATTTCTATGTGAGGACAAAAACTTGTTGATACACCCTCGTATAGGGTAACTCTAGGCTAGATGGCCATAGAGGAGAGATGGCCAGTCTAAATATTTCCATAACTTGATCATAGATTGCAACATAAACTTTGTTCGTAGGAAATAGTTCAACGAGTTTATTAATCACGACGTGCAGTTGTGTTTTTCGATTATAAAAAGTAATTGTAATTTTAATGTTTATTTAATTTGGTGGTTGAATATTTTTTTTGACTTAGGTATCTGGATGCTTTTCAGTACGTACGTTATATTGTTTTTAACTATATGGAATTCTAAGGCATGTATATAATCTAATCTTTATTTCTAAGCCTAAAACAAAGATGTACAATGGATATTGATGCTTTAAATTGGGCGACCATCAGTCCTTCTATTTCAGGAGAGATGGCCACATGAAATAGAGGGGAGACGGCCACATTTAATCAATATTTCAAAATTATACTGAGTGAGGATTTTAACTAAATATGATTAAATTTAAAATAAATATACAACGTTTACGTTTATAACTATATTAATTGATATAATTGTTGAAATTTTAACTAATATAAATATTTCAATAATAATAATAATAATGTAATAAGACATACTTATGTATTTGTTTCAGAAAATACTGAAAAACGTCGGAATCTTTCATCCCAGAAACTGATAAAGTTGATAAATAAACTAAATTAACGCAATAAAACTAAAATTAGCACGAGAAAAAAACAAAAAACAACAACAACAACAACAACAAAAAAACACGATACTTTCAGTAGCAAAGAAAATGAAATACATTTAAAATTATCAGATTCTACAGATTCCGAATGAATAGAACTAGATTAGGATCACTGTGTTGGTTGTGCAGAACAATATAATATCACAACCAAAAAGGATCTCTGGATACAATGCATAAGGTACCTGAAGTGGTTTCATGAAACGTGTACAAATGATGAAGACCTTTGCCAAAAATATGGTAAGATTTTATGAAAAGTGAAATATTGAAATTATACACTGGTGTCCAAAATTAAGGACCAATCACAAAATGCTAATTTTCAAGTACGCGAATACTCAAAAGGAAATAATATAATTCGAATAATTACTATCTCTACAGTACAGCTAGTCCATACAACATCTCATTCATGCCACACATGGTCACAAGTGTCACAGGCACTACGGTGAAGCAAACAAATAAGAAATTCCATACGTCTCATTATGAGTCTCAAAAGATCACTATATGTGACTCCACTGAGACATCATTGTGACTTCTGCTTTGTGACGAGTCATCATGTGACTTTACAATGTAGTTAAATTGTGACTCTCATGTGACCGACATTTTTAGACTCAATTTCAAAGTCATCATGAACGTTGCATTATGATAAGTCACCAAATACAATCACATTATAGTCACATGGTGACTTTTCACAAAAGAGCACAATGGTGATTTCACAGTAGTCTCTCTGGTACCTGAAAGTCATCATGTGACTTTGATGTGACATTGTTTGGTAACTTAAGACAATGCAACGTTCATGATGACTTTGAAATTGAGTCTACAGATGACAGTCACATGAGAGTCAGAATTTAACTACATTGTAAAGTCACATGGTGACTCTTCACAAAGCAGCAGTCACAGTGACGTCTCAGTGGAGTCGCATATAGTGATCATTTGAGACTCATAATGAGACGTGTGGAATTTCCTATTTTTTGTTTCACCGCAGTGACTGTGACACTTGTGACCATGTGTGACATCAATGATATGCTATATGAACTAACTGTGCTGTAGGGATAGTAATTATTTGAATTATATTATTTCCTTTTGAATATTCGCTTACTTAAAAATTAGCATCTTGTGACTGGTCCTTAATTTTGGACACCAGTGTACTTCAAATTTTGTTTATTCCAGTTTTATTCACTCATTTTCTATCATATAACTGCATCTTTACAAATTGCTATATGTTTTTCATGATTAACTATGTGAAATGCGTTATTATTATTATTATTATTATTATTATTTAGTTTTTTGCTGTTTAACTTTATTTTTTTATTTCTTGTATTGGCTATCTGTCCTCGGCTTGAAGGAGGGATGGCCATCTGCCATTTTAATTTCAATTTTGTTTCCCACTTTTTGTTCACAATATTTAATTATTTTTTGCCCAAAATATGATGAGTATATGTATAAGAATTTAGGTAGATTTCCTATGAAATACTACCTATTACATTCTACCCTATGTTGCAATTTCTGAAAAATCTTTGCAGATCTACACCGATCACGAACCCTAGAACACAAAACCACCCTCAGTAAAAAACGTTATCTTTCTATCTCTCTGTCTATATCACATTCTTCTGGACACGATAACTTCCATAATTCTGCACAAATCTCTTCCAAACTGATACATAAAATCAAGGGGCATAAAGTCTCGGTCAAGTTCGTTAATGGGCAAAATCGGACCAAGGGGATAAAAATAGGGGGGAGTTTTGTGAAAACCGAAAAAAAACCCAGAACTTTTTAAATTTTTGTATATATCAAATCAGTTTGAAGTTTTTACTATTTCTAAAAATTGGGCCAAAAATTTATGTGTCACAAATTTTTGATAAAATTAAAAGTGGGCTCAAGGGTCGCAAAAAATACGGTTTTAGGGAGAAAAAAACTCATAACTTCGCCAATTCTCAAGATATCAAATCCTATTAAATTTATTATAAATCTTCTTAATATTATCTACAACTTTTATACTGGCAAGTTTTTACTAGGACCAATTTGTACCCCCACCCACCCACCCCCCCCAAAAAAAGAAAAATGAAAACAAAAAGGGGGAGCTGAAGAAGGAAATATCCATAACTTTGTCAATTCACAAGATATAAAATCCGCATGAATTTATTATATATCTTCTTAATATTGTCTACAACATTTATATTGACAAGTTTTTGATGGGTTCAATTCTTACAGCAAAAATAAATTAAAAATACATAGCGGTTGAAGAAAAAAATCCTCGTATTAAGGTATTCAAATCTAAACTTCTTATTTTCTGACTCATTTTTAAATTCATTTCTGCTCTGAAATGCATCCAATTGGTAGATTCTCTTATTCAGAAACTATATAATGTACCGTAATGATCGATTTTCTGATAGAGGCAGAATATATTACAAATAATGATGTCAAAGTGGGCATTTTGAACCGAATTTCCCGAAGCGATTGTGTTAGAAACGAAAAATATTGTCTTACTCAGAAAATAAATCAACAATCAGGTATCAAATCAAGTTATAAATCAAGTTTTAATTAATTGAACTAAAAATGAAAACACAGGTCGCTTATAAATGTCTTCAAAAATCATGTCAGCAAGTTTAATATTTTTTCTATAAAAAATGAATCTCAAAATGCGCCAGAAAATTTCGACTTGTTGAGCATGGAAAAGTATTTTTTTTTAATACCGTCTTAACATGATTCTGATAAAACCTGCTCTTATATATAAAAAAGAAATAAAAACTCCTTAAAGGCGGCCAGATAAAATTGTTAAAGTGGGTTTATCTCTAATCATGATTTAGTTTTTGTTGGTGAAATTAGTATACTTAGCTTCGAAATCTACCTCCGCCTGTAGGCCGGGCCGGCTGGGATTTTTTTTTTCTTCAAAGTGGACTTGCTCTGGTTGTGAGCCCTCATATATGTTGTTTGGTTATAGAGTTAGAATGCTATTTTTGAAGCAAATGATAGAACAGTCATCCATCTGGCCTATCAAAAAATGACAATAACATATATGTTTGCGTCCAACTGGGTGTATTCGAAAACATTTTTTTCCGCCCTCAACAGCCCGAAATTTTATGAGACATTTTCAGACTCATTTTGAAAAGTAAAAACATGAAACTTACTTAGGTGATTTTTGAAGAGATGTATTAGAGGCGGTGTGATTTCATTTTTTCGTTCAATAATTTATAATTTTGATTTTTTAACAATTATTTTCTCAGTATGACCATTTTTTTCATTCCCAGATCTCCCGCTTCGGAAAATTCGGTTCAAAACGCCAACTTTGACAGTATTTTTTACAATATTTTCTGCATTTATCAAACAAGCACGGCACATTATGCAGTTTCTAAATAAGAGAATTTGCCAGTTTGATGCAAGGAGGGCAAAAATGAATTTAAAAATTAATCAGAAAATAATCAGTTTGGATTGGAATATTCCCTTCTTAACAAACCCGAAATTTTCTGACCTATTTTTAAATGTTAAAGGCATTAAATTGACAGACCTGACTATTAAAGCAATTTGGAATTGAATGGCGTTTTCCATTTTTTGTTAAATCTATTGCTTTTTATTAGGTATAAGCGATTTTTGTCACGTGACGACAGGTTTCTCTCTTTTCCCTCAATGCCGGTCCGCCTGTAGGCCGGACCGGCAGGGATTTTTTAAATATGCATAAATATTTCTAGTATTTGCATTTTAAGAATTTTTATTTCAATCTTTAAAAACTATGGCCATCTTATCGTAGAGTTACCCTATATTAATAACTTAAATTTTTTTTGGACATTTCCGTTTTCCTTTTCGGCCAATTTTTAAAAGTTTTAAGAAGATTACCGAAATTTGATTTCGGTTTTGTTTTCGGTCTTAAAAATTTTTTAGGTCTATCCTTAGTATCAGACCCTTAATCTGCTAAGCTTAATAAGGCTTGATGTTTATATCATAGAGTTTTTGGATACCAACAGAAAACATTTTTTGTATGTTAATTTTTTAATGTACTCGGTTATATCACACAAATTTTATTGCATCCCCATAGACGCGATATAACAAGCGGAAACTGTATTATTTAATCTATATCTTCAATTTCGAGTGTAGATTCAATTCTTTGTCAAAATGTGAAAGTAGTGAATTAATGATTACTTTTGGAAAGCAGTTTGTAGTCACTACTTATTAAAATAAGTAGTTGTAGTTATAGTTCACTGCATTTCGATCAAGTTGTAGTTATAGGTCGCTACAATAAAAAAGTAGTTTTTCGACTCCCAGCTTTATTTGGAAAAACTTTATTTACGTTCTAACAAGTAAACAAAAAAAAAAAAAAAAAAAAAAAAAAAACATTACAATCTTTTAAGACCAAGACTTACCGAGTTATGACACTTTGAACTTTATGTGTTTTCAGCAGTTTTTTAGTAAAGGAAAAAGCTTAAAATAAATAAAATTCAAAGTATCATTACACTGTAAAAAAATAATGCCAGTTTTCCGGTGGGAATCGGAAAAATAGTTGCCCTTATCGTACCGGAATAATTTCCAACCCAGCTCGGAATAAAATCCGTAAAATCGGAATAAAATCCGTAAAATACCGTTTTACTGACTATTTCCTTATTTTTACGGATTTTATTCCGAGCCGGATCGGAAATTATTTCGGTACGATAAGGGCAACTATTTTTCCGATTCCTACCGGAAAACTGGCAGTATTTTTTTTACAGTGTACTCGGTGTGTTTTAGTCCTGCAAATGTAGAATTTTTGCTGCTTCACCATTATGAAGCTATGCCAAATATTTTCTTGGTACAACTTATCAGATGAAGCTAATTTAGTTTTATTTTTTACCCTAGATGATCATACACTGTAAAAAAAAAAATAGGATCAGATTTCCTGTAGGAATCGGAAAAATAGTTGCCCTTATCGTACCGGAAAAATTTCCGACCCAGCTCGGAATGAAATCAGTAAAATCGGAATAAAATCCGTAAAATTGGAATAAAATCCGTAAAGTACCGTTTTAATGAATGTTTCCTTTTTTACGGATTTTATTCCGAGCTGGGTCGGAAAATTTTCCGGTACGATAAGGGCAACTATTTGTCCTATTCCTACAGGAATACTGCACGAATTTTTTTACAGTGTATAAATCAATGTTTTTCTGTCATAAGTTTCGAATTTTTCACTTTTTGAACATTTTCAAAACAATAAATTTTGAAGATTTTAAAAAATTTGCATCATGGCATAAACTATATAATTTACCAATCAGAGAAAATTGAAAATTAACTATTAATGTATTCCAATGTTGCATTATTAACGTTAAACTGAAACACAGATCAAAAAACTATTTTTTATTCACTGAATTTTTTGCCGTGTCATCTTCTTCTAGTGCTTTTATCTCGTTTCCACAAATGCTTTTGGATATAGTCTCAAATATAATTAAATCGACTATAAATTATATTAATATAATTTATGCAAACTTTGGAGGATTAACTATGTATATATGACGAATAGTTTCGTAAACGTACTAGAATAAACAATTATTCCAGAATTGATTCAAGATGTACACATAGAATGATTCTTGAACAGTCATCAATTGTATCACATTTGAACTTATTAATGCAAATTACTATTGTAAACAATAAATAGGACTGTAATAACATATTAATATGCTAAGCTGCTAATGTTTGGTATTTATAGTATAAAGTTCATTACGCGTACTTAAGCATTTACGATTTCTATAATCAAATTAGTATGGCTAAATATTCGATGTATACCATGGCCATAATTAAATACGGCAACTCCTGTAAGAATGATATATCTATTTAATGGAATTATGTATTAAACGGAAAATTTTAATTGCAACGGGAAAATGAATACTATCTATATATATGTTTCTCTTATGTGGCGTGAAAAGGATGCTGAATTTACAGCTTGCCATTTGGCAACAATCACAGCGACGATTCTGTGTGTTTAATGTACGGTCACATGACCCGACCTATTCAGCAAATTAAAATTCAGAGGGAATGGCCTTTTAAAGACAGATCGTTCGATCTATGTATGAATAGCAACGCCAT
Source organism: Maratus speciosus (assembly GCA_963932465.1). Taxonomy (NCBI): domain Eukaryota; kingdom Metazoa; phylum Arthropoda; class Arachnida; order Araneae; family Salticidae; genus Maratus; species Maratus speciosus. Next base: position 216,034,703 of record OZ010799.1, on the reverse strand, counting down.
TGGTTCGTTTTACGGTGACGTGTGCATTCAGCGAATCAGTTTTCTGATCAAGATTGTCTTTTAGACACAGCAGAAAGCGTTTTGTTTGCATTTCGTTAGCGTCATACCTAGTGTATCCGTAGTGTTTTTCATAAGGTTTTAAATGAATTTATTCCGTGCTGTGTAATATTATAGGCGAAAAAAGAAAAGAATAAGGCCCGAGCCCGGCCCGGCTCGGAAAGAGTAACATCTAGCACGGCTCGGCCCGAACCAGTGCCCGTACCCGGCGTGCGGGCTGTGCCATCAAAATGGAGGCAAACTTTCAAGCAGGGTGGGTCGGTAGAATAAAGACATTTTTTTAATGGTTCGGGTTCGACCGATAAAAAATATGAAGTTATGAGTGCTAAAATTATGAAAAAACTCGAAATCGCCGTGTTAGAAAAAACCTTGTTAAATCAACTCAGACATTTAAACTGAAAGAAGCTGGAAATGACAAGAGTTAAACTGAATCAGAAGTTTCAGTCGCAGGAAGGATTTACTTACTCACCTGTAAGCTTTTAAAAGGCATTTCAACATTCAATTAGGAGACAATCTTTGTTTAAAACTTCAGATGCGTTTTTGTGCATGAGGGGTTTGTTCACCATTTCTCGCCCTTAAATTGTTATAAATCAAGAATCCTTAAAGACGAATGGTTCAAACGTGGAACATGTTTTTCCAATTATTTTACATTAATTTTTTTCGGAAAATTAAAAAAATATATTTTTACTTCTGAAATTATGATTTTTAAAAAATAAGTTACAGCATTTGTTTTTAATTTTTTCAAATATTTTTTAATCTTTTAAAATTAACATTTAAAATAAATGCTGAAACAAAATTGAAACTTATATTTTTCTCTTTAATTAAATGAAAAAAAAATTTGAAATTCGACAAATGATATTTCGTGTTATAACAATTTTAATTTAACCCACTGTAAAAAGAAATTATTTAAATAACTAATTAATTTAAATAACTAATTAAAATAATTAAATTATTTAAATAAATAAGAACTTTATAAGAAATTTTAGGATGTGATCTTGTTTACAAATTACGAGCTCAAATAAATAAATAAATAAAAATTCTAACTCAGTAAATAAAAAAAATTAAATGTTTCCCGGTCACCTTAAATTAACATTGTTTTTTGAATTACACGCATTTAAATTTATGTCTAATCCCTTAAAACCTTTTTATATGTTACTTTTTATAGGGACCTTAAAACCTTTTTATATGTTCCTTGGTCCCTGTAAGTTTTATTTAGAATTATCGCGCTTTAGACTATTAGATTTACAGTTATAGATTAAACTATTAGATTTACAGTTATATTTTCAATTACTAAAAAGTTTCAAATGTAGTTATTTTACATATGAAATTCCATTTAAATCAAAGTGGTTATTTTTTAAAAAGTTATGAAATTTAATTTTGTATGATTCCTGGGCCATATAAGTTTCACTTTAAAAAAATGTTTCAAATGTAGTTATTTAACATATGATATTCTATTTAGATCAATGTAGTTTTTTTTTAAAAAGTTATGAAATTTAATTTTTATATGATCCCTGGGACATATAAGTTTTATTTAGAATTAACTTTCCATAATTTTACAGTACGATTCTTTTAATACAAGATGTCCTCTCTCAACGGTGTCCAATGGCTAATTCCTAAATCGTTAGGCTTAGACATGTAGTTCAAATTTCAAAAATATTTTAAATGAGGTAAAGAAGTTCTTTGAAAGCGATATGTGTCAATAAAAACATTTCTTAACAAATTACGGAATTAAAATTTTTATACAATCCCATGATCCTATCAGTTTTATTTAGTAAAAATATCCTATTACGCTAAGATGTAAGACAAAAAAAAAAAAAGTCCCATTCTTCTACGATTAAAACTGACCAAAATATAGCTATTTAAAGTTGAAACATCTGTTTCGCTGAGAGATAGGGGTCATTCAAAAATTTACTAGCAATATAAATAAACGTCAGACATAAAAATAAATAATAGTTAAGAGTAAAATTAACATTACAATATAAATTTGAAATCTGTTTTCATTCTGACATATTAAAGAAAAATATAAAACTTGTACTAAAAATATAAGTTAAAAAATAACAGAATTTTTGTTAAATGAAATGATGAAAAGCAACAGCAGCAATTCTTTAAAAAAAATGGTACATATTTAAAATACTAATAGATTATCAAATATAAAACTTAACTAATAAAGATTAAATTTATCTTAAAAAATGCTGGAAGTGACTCCTTTCGGCTGCAATGCAGAAATGTACTCGCGTACTATACCATTTTAATACTTTAAGCCCTTTGTGTACGATCCCGCGAAGCATGGCCCAACTCATCTGTGTTCAGATGCAGAAAATTGGTATGAGTCATGTACTTCAAAATTTCATAACTCGGTCAATTTTAGTGTTAGATTAATGGGACTTTTTTTGTTTAACTTCTTAGTGTAAAAGGAAATTTTTTCTAACTATCATTTATAGGACTGAGGGACCGTATAAAAATTTTAAATTTTGTAACTTTTAAAGAAATTTTTTTATCGATCAAAACAACTGTTAAAATAATTTTTGACCTTATTTAAAACATTTTTTAACTGGAACTTATATGGGGCATTCTCACAATCTTTTGGCTTTCGGGAAAAAAAATCTGGTGAAATTAAATTTGCTTAAATAACATTTTAATCTGATAGACGAATGCCTTAATGATTCAAAATAAAGAAAAAATGGTCAGCAGCGAAACATATTTTATTTAACTGAGGTTTAAGTTAAACTTGCGAGTTTAATTTACCTTACCATTTTACCACTGTAACTTTTTATTTTCTTCTAAATTTTTGCTTATAATGAATTTGCATAGTACCCACAGGACATTCAAATAAGAAATAATAAAAATGTAGTACTTTTAATACAGAATTTTTGTATAACATTGTCTTAAAGGGGTGTTAAAGAAGGGACGGTAAGGTAAAAAAAAGGGGACGGTATAGGAAAAAAGGAATGAAATGTGAAACTAGTCGGATGTACCAATCCCAAAACTTTCTTCTATCTCATATATGTTAATACTTCAAAATTCGCTATCACACTGCCAAAATTAAATGGCAATCTATGCATCTCATGAGGATTCTAAAGATATGAAATTCCGTGCATTAGTTCTTGAGATATGACTATCGCCGAAATCGTCTAAATCCAGCAAAATGCTGCCTAGCAGCGCCACCTATTGGGTGATTTATACCAAATCCTAATCAGCAACAATTTATGTCAACGGCTGACTGAATCTGAAGTTTGAAGAAAATCCGTGCATTAGTTTTTGAGATAGAGCTATAGCGAAAATCGTGAAAATTCCTGCATAGCAGTGCCACCTATTGGGTGATTAACACCAAAACCTAATTAACAACAACTTGTGTCAACATACAACTAAATCTGAAGTTAGATGAAAATTCGTCCATTAGTTTTATAGATAGAGCTATTGAGGCAATCGTGAAAAAGGCAGCACAGAAGCGCCACCTGTTGGGCGATTTACACCAACACATAATCAGTTGCAAGTCATATCAAGGACTAACTGAATCTGAAGTTTGATGAAAATCCGTGCGTTAGTTCTTAAGATAGAGCTATTGGGGAAATCCTGTAAATCCTGCAAAATTCATCATAACAGCGCCACCTGTTGGCGATTTACACCAAAACGTAATCAGCATCAATTCATATCAAGGACTAACTAAATCTGAAGTTTGATCAAAATCCGTGCATTAGTTCGTGAGATAGAGCTATTGCGAAAATCGTGAAAAATGCAGCATAGCAGCGCCACCTATTGAGCGATTTGCACCAAAAACTAATTAACAACAACTTGTGTCAACATACAACTAAATCTGAAGTTAGATGAAAATTCATCTATTAGTTTTATAGATAGAGCTATTGAGGCAATCATGAAAAAGGCAGCACAGAAGCGCCACCTGTTGGGCGATTTACACCAACACATTATCAGTTGCAAGTCATATCAAGGACTAACTGAATCTGAAGTTTGATGAAAATCCGTGTGTTAGTTCTTAAGATAGAGCTATTGGGGAAATCCTGTAAATCCTGCAAAATTCATCATAACAGCGCCACCTGTTGGGCGATTTACACCAAAACGTAATCAGCATCAATTCATATCAATGACTAACTAAATCTGAAGTTTGATCAAAATCTGTGCATTAGTTCGTGAGATAGAGCTATTGCGAAAATCGTGAAAAATGCAGCATAGCAGCGCCACCTGTTGAGCGATTTGTACCAAAATCTAATCAGCATCAATTTGTATTAGGGACTCACTGAATATCAATTTTTATTAAATTCCGTGCATTAGTTCTTGAGATAGAGCGCCCACAAAATTTATGTCACATACACACAGACAGACAGACAGACAGACTCACAGAGTCACAGACAGACATTTTGTAAAAACATGTTTTTTGGAATCTCTGACCCCTAAAACGTGTAAATCCGTCGAAAACCGGAATTCGAAAATTTTCATGAATCCAATACTTTCTTCTTGTAAAGATAGAAGAAAGTAAAAAAGGGGTGGTAAAGATGGAACGGTAAGGAAAATTACCACCTAATTTTAGACAAATCGTGTTAAGACTAAGTGATAGCCACAATGTTCATTGATTTTTAGAAACAGTTGTTAACATTGGATTATTATTTTTTTTTAATTTACCTCGAAAATTGCAGGAATAAACCTTGGGAACGGTATGACTACCAATAAGGCCACGATCTTGAAATTGATATTTAAATGCTGATTTAAATTCTGCAGTAAATTTCCTGTCAAAGAATTCTAGTCATTCTTTCTCTAGCGTATTTCTGTATGAGAAAAAACTTGAAAAAAAGTCTGTGGCTGCATCTGCAGTGATTTTCTGTATAAGTTTAGCAAGAGGGACGGTAAGGATGAAAAGCCTAGGAACAGAGTTCAAAAAGTAATATCAACTGTAAAATGTGTGCAGGTTAATTTTTTGCTACATATTTATATAAACCAATTGTCCCAGTTTCAGAAAAAAATTACATCAAATTACTTTTATTTACACAATTTTATACAGACAGCTCCAAACTTAAAAATCAGCATCAGGGACACGGAAGGCTATAGGAGTTTTCCTGGTATTTGGACCCCAAACATCGTCCAAAATTTATTTATCTCGTTAATATTGTTATGCAATCATGTTCCCCAGTATATGAAATAAAAAAAAATCCACAAAAAAGTGTATTAAAATAAAAATTATTATTCAGGGACATGAAAGTTAAAAGATTGTGAGAATGCCCCATATGTCAATGACTAACAGTTTAGAAATAAGCCATTGCCCCACACAACCAAAGACTTCCGTAGGACATCCTATAAAGGTACTACAGATCCTATAGTTGTCATATCCTGAATAAGACAAAAGTTGATGTCGTCTGGACGTCATACATAGGAAGAATTCGGAAGAACTGTCCTTAAAACGCAAAAAGACATCTTCTGGACCGAATAACCGGTGCACATGCGCAGAACTTGTACCAGAAGCGAAATACTTCTCAACTTTTAGCTATCCGACCGCCATTATTTGACAGTCGCCTTTTACCGCTTCACTTCTCAAACAGACCACGTTTTTTCTTTTCAAATTATTTTACTTCTTCTGCACTTCGCACGTTTCATTTTTATCAGGATTTAAGGAATTCTTTCCTACTAATTTTGAAATCCAATGTAAGTAAATTTTCGAAATTTCTATATTATTTAAAGTTTAACTAACTTATCTTCTGTCAAACACATATCCTGTCAAAAAATATTTGTTTGATTATGGTAGCAGTAAATTTATATTAACAGTAGCAGTAAATTTATATTAAGGTAGCAGTAAATTTATATTAAAAGTCTTAATGAATACCTAAATATCTTGTAAGGTATTTAACCTTGCACTACTCGCATCATTTTGCACGCACGAGCAAAACGCTCACATTCTGTGAAAAGTTTTAATTCTCGTTGCAATAACATTGAAAATTAAAAGCAGGAATATTATCCTCCCTATTCATCTTCCAAAAAACTTGAAGCAGCGATTTTTAATTCTTTGTAGACTTTCCCTTGGTCCGATAATTTTCACGGCATTTTGGTAAATATAGAAAATATCCTATTTTATCCTCTATGAGTCATAAATTGTCAAAATGAAAGCGTTGTATTTATCCTAAAGACATACTAGAGTTCCTAAAACTATCCTATTTATTCCAAGAGACATCCTATTTATTCCAGAAAATATCCTATTTTGATTTTTCATATGTAGAAAAAGTTCAAAATGTATCCTAAAATTGTCTTATAATGTCCTGAAAAATCCTTAAAATGTCTTATTACGGACACACAGAACATGTCAACAAGTGAGACATTTTGACTGCCCGAATGAGTCTTTAGGACGTCTATAAGAAATTTCAGGATGTCTCTGGACGTCACAACATCCTACATGTGACATCTTCTGGCTTCCTTGAGGACGTCCTTGTGTTGTGTGAGTGAATTCTATTGAGAGCGTACCCTGTATCCCATATAGCACATTTGCCTCCCAGGGATATGCTGGGGAGTATTGACAATCCACTATTCTCATCCCCAAGGTATCCCTGAGGATGCAGAAAATTGTCATCAGGAGGTCCTCAGGAACCGAATATGTCCGCCTTATAGTATCCTGGAGAGCTCCCCAGGACCTCCCTAACGTTCCTCCCCAGGAGGATCTGAGGAAGATTTGAGGATTTGAAATTGGGAGGACTTCAGGAGACTTCGAGGTCACAAGTGTATGCTTTAAAACCCTCCTCAGGAAGTGTATGGGAAGCAATTTAGGAGAAATTTGGGATATTTCAAGGTCATAAAAACTCCCCGGGATGTTTATGGGATGTATCACAGGGAAGATTTTGGGATGCTTCAAGGTTATAGAAATCTGCGAATCGCTTGCATGATCTTTCTTATGGTTCAACAATTTCTAATTCCTAAACTGTTATTTTTATCCGTATAGTTCCAATTGCTAGAAATGTTTTGAATCTAGTTCTTCATAATTTAAAAGTCTATTTCAGTCAAAACAGCATTTTTTTTTTTTTTTTTTTTAAGGTGTGAAATTTTAATTTCGTATGATCTGTATGATAAGTTTCATTTAAAACACTTTCGCCATAGGCTTTATGCAATTTTATAAAATTCTTAATTTAATATATAGGGTGTCATTTCTTATCGTTGATTCTAGAGTAGTTAATTCTAGAAGAATAGTTCCAATTGTAAAGAATGTTTAAAATGTAGTTTTTCATCACATGAAAGTCCATTTAGGTGAAAATAGTTATTTTCTAACAATTTAGGAAATTAAAATTATATATGATCCCTGTGCGCAAGTTTCATTTAGAGTTCATCCATCTAGGTTTTCCAAAATTTTACAAATACAGTGAAACCTCCCTGTGCGACCACCTCCATTAAGCGACCACCTCCTTGAACGACCATTTTTTTCATGGAACGAAACTTATTCACATAGGCTCAATACTAATTTTACCTCTATTCAGAGACCATCCCAGTTGAAATCCCCCCATGAGCGACCAATTTCTTTGAAGAAAATGAAACAAATTCCTTTATTTCCTGGTCGCTTGAAGAAGGTTTTATTAAAAAAAATAATTCCGGAGAGCGCATTATTCATCAAACTTCTAAACTAAGTTTAGAATTTTTATTTATTCTGGTAGCTTTTAAGTGTTTAAACCCCTTTGTGCCCTTTTAGGCAATGAATTTAACCTTGATGACAAATTAAGGATGACGGTCAGTAAACTCCCCTATCCTATTTTGTCAGGAAACTCTCAAAGAAATAGATAAATTAATGAAACCGTCATTATTTGTTCCCGTTGAAAAAAAATTGCATTTATTTACTGAACTCTTAAAGGACTTGGAAATAAAAGTTATAAAAGATGAAACCGTAAAATCAAAGCAAAAGTCAATGTATTCATTTTTTAAACTCTGCAGTAATTAACTTATGTAATTAACTTTTGTTTTGATACTTAAATCTTTTATATTTTTTCCTAATGTGAAAAATAAATTTTAGTAACATTAATTGTTACCATTTTTCAACAATTAAAATCTAGATTTAAATGTTACCTCCATTAAAAGACCACCTCTCGGAGCGATTGTTGGAACGGAATGTGGTCGCTTTAGGGAGGTTTTACTGTAGTTCCAATTGTAAAGAATGTTTAAAATGTAGTTTCTCATCATATGAAAGTCCATTTAGGTCAAAATAGTTATTTTCTAAAAATTTAGGAAATTAAAATTTTATACGATCCCCGTGCGCTATAAGTTTTATTTAGAATTCATCCGCGCTAGGTTTTCCATAGTTTTACAAATAGTTGATCAATTTCTAATTCTTAAACTGTTAATTTTAGAGGTACAGTTCCGATTGTTAGAAATGTTTCAAATGTAGGTCTTCATCGAATGAAAGACCATTTCAGTAATAAACAATTAAATTTAAAAAATCAAAAAACCGAACTAATTAATTATTTCTCATCAATGTGAAACTATTTTTTTTTCAATTCCGACTATTAGCTCACACTCTCACTATATATATATTGTTCAAATTTTCAATCGTTAATAAAATACTTATTATTCATCCAATCAAGCTCAAATAAATTTTTTTAAACTTGTAGTGGATGACACTTGATGTTAATCCAGTTTTTTTCAAATATTAATTCATTAATTAAATTAAATTAATTAATTTTCAATAATCGAGAGAGCCTTCTGCTTGATCAAGGTACTTTAAGACCGAGAGAGCCCTCTTCTTGATCAAGGCATTTTAAGCTCCACTCAAATCGAAAGAAGATGGGAGAAAAAAAATTCTCCTATTGACCTAAGTAGGAATTGACTTAAAATATTTTTTTTTATATTACTTGTTTATATTACTTACCGATCTTTTTTATTTACTTGTATTGATGACTTCCCTCATAGCATGCATGGTCACAGTGACGTCGTTGTGACGTCACTGTGTGTCACTGTGGTCACGTCACATCTGTGACCGAAATGCCACCACTCAGTGATGTCACATTGTGAATGAGATGTGAACTTCTTAGAAAACTTTAAAAAATTACAAAAAATCTTCAAAACATGTTGTTACTGTAAAATATTATTTTTCTGGCAATAAAAAAGAATTTTATGTCACTGCATGTAACGTAGGTCACGTCACACTCACAAAAAAAAAAAAAAAAAAAAAAAAAAAAAATCCTTCATATTGTAAGTCACAGTGTGAGAAAAATATGAACTTCAAAAATCTTTGCAAATGAAGAGAAATGTTTTAAAAAGGCCCGAGTTACAGGGGCATAAGGAATGAAAATTTATTAGTGGGTAGCAAATAGTAAATTCAGACACGAAATGATGGTGGGGGGTGGGGGGCATATAAAGGAAAATGAACGGTACAAGTATCAACAAACTAGATTTTCATGCTATATTTTATCAATTTGATATCTAAGAGTGTGAAAGTATACTTTTTTCCTGATTTCAATTTAATCTAGTATTGCAATTTAATATAATAATCCTTCTCTTATTCTTATTATTATAAAAGTGTTTCTCGGAAAAATGGTACGTGCTGGAGCAATTTGGATAACATATTTAGAATTAGGAATATTAAATATATACACTTTACATATTTAGTTTGCAGGAAGGAAAATTTTTAATTTATTTTTACCGACCACTGGTATTCGAAACACTTTTGTGGCTTCAAACTAAAAAATTTCTATTATAGTTAAGTCTGCAGCTTTTAATGAGCACGTAGAAAGAGTCTTCAGAGTTTAGTCATACATACATTTCTTGCTTTATAATTTGCATTCAAGACATATTTTTTCCTGTTAGTGTACCTATTTTAAGTAGCTATTTTTTAAAAAAAATTCTACTTCTTTCAGACTTTTAAAACAAAATTAGCATTTTCCGAATAAAAAAAAATATACAAAATTTATGCAAGACCCATGATATAATTTATTATTTGTATTTCAAATTTGTGTTTTAGAGATATGACTCTAAAAAAAAAGTTATTTTGCGAATTGTTTTATTCTACAGGAAATTAACACGAAAAGAATGACGATTGACAAAGAAATTTTTTTTATCCTCGATATTTATTTATATCTTTTTAATTTTTAGGAAGATATTTTGTATTTATTATGTGTGAAACAATCTTTACTTAGAAAAAGGGAGGGGGGGGGGGTGTTAAAACTGATAAAAAGAAAAGGTAAAATACATTGGAAAATTCTTCAAATACAAATATTTAAATACAGACAGTCTCATAAAATGATTGCACATATAAGTTGCATATCTGTTTATATAAAAGCAAATAAACTAACACCTGCCCCAAATCGTCTGCCACGATACCGCAGGGTAAACAGAGAACTTTTTGTTCTAACAGATGCGGTAAGTTACTAGTCTAAAATGTAAGCTTTTGCGTGTGCTTTTTTTAATGGAAGAAAAAGACGTCACCATTTTCGGATACACACGGATATTAATAATTAATTTATGGATCTCAAAAAGTAAGTCTTATTTAATTTAAATTGTTTATTCCTGTTTTGTATATTTGATGAGAAGAGTTAAATAGTTTTATATTATACCTATAGAAAGAGACTGATCTGGGATTGTTTTTCAGATTAGAAATTAACATTATACTGAATGGGAAATGCCGTTTTACATACTATAGTAGTGAAACTTTTGAAAGACTTTTTTACATTGCTAATAATATTTTAAATTATTATTTAAAATCCTAAATCTTCATATCAATGTTTTCAGATTTAACATTTGCCAAAATTATAAAATAATAGGAATTCCTTGTAACATATGGAGAGATTTTTGAGAAATTGTTAAATCTAATAATGCATTTAATTCATCTATTGTACTTTGTTGTTGTTTAATAGTACAATTATAAATACTAATTATATAGTGTTTTTCAAATTGGTATATTTATTTTTTTAAACTGTATGTAAGCTCGTTTTTGCTGTTCGTGATTTTAATCAAACATTTAATTGTAGACATTCAGAATCAGTTATTAAATTTTCTTCGATTGTAAACTCATTTTCTACGTTTTCGATACACGCTCGATACTTCGCATTAAAAAATAAAATATGACAATTAAGCATTGAAATAAAGTGTTTTTCATGCCTGATAACAAGTTTATAAATTAAACTGCTTTACTATACTTTTTAAAATTTGATATTTATCTATATATATAAAAGAAAGTCTGGATTTTGTATTAATCAACGCGCAGCCAAAATTACTGAACCTAAAATCTTGAAAATCGGAGCAAAAATACTTCTTATGATATAAAGTGCCGCTAAGAAAGGATTTTCCAAAATTCGACCCCTAAGGGGTGTAAAAAAGAGAACGAATTTAAAAAAAATTCCTTAAAAATCTGATTTTATAGTTATTTTCCAACTGATAACATATTTTGGTGTATTTTTGTATGCTGAATCGAATGGTACTAACTAAATTCTTTTAAGCCCAATAGTTCGAGAGATATTTCATATTTTTCTAATTTGGCACTATCTTTGGCGCCAAAACCTGAATTTTTCAACTGATAATTTCTAAAAACTCATTCTTTTCATTTTGTTACTATAGCAAGGGAAAAAGTTCAAATTGAATAATTTTTTAACCAATCCTTTTGGTTAAATAAAAACAACTTCGCCAATTAGAAAAAAAAATCAAATGCCTCAAAAACTAAAACTAAATAAATAAAAAAAAACAGTGGTACTTTTTTGTTCTAATTTTCGTCGCGATACCATGCCAAAATGTATGGTATCGCGCCATTTATTTCAACCCTAATCGTGCAAACGATTTTTATTGCAAATCGTGCCACACATTAACATTTGCTAATTATTGAACGTGAATATTTTTATGCAGGAATTTTTAATGATGGAATTTATTTTATTCCATCATAATCTCGCAAGACTTTTTAATTTGTTATTTTTTGAATAGAAAATATTTATTTCTGATACTGATATAGATTTTACCATTTCGCAGTTATCTGATGATGAGGAAGCTACAATAAAATTATTTCAGATGTTAGGAATTATACATATAAAAATGTTTTGTTCAAAAAACCATGAATGTATTCGTTGAAAGAAAGAAATGTTTACTGCAATGTGAGACATACGTATTACATATGCCATGTTTCAGTAGTAAAAGACATTTACAATTTCAAGACTGCAGTTTAAATTGACTATATTTTATTACTTGCAAAATATTTATTTATTCTTACATTTTAAGTATTTATTTTGGTACCCGTCGACCAATTTCGCCAAATTTTATAAATCGCCAAGCCACTCGCCAAATTATACAAATTGACATAATTTTTATCTTAAATAACGAAAGAAGAAATAAATTAGTACAACATTAATAAAAATACATTTATTTAAAACGTCGAAATAAAAATCACCTGATGACGTAAATACGTGTAACTTGCTTAAAGTCAAGTAAATGTGACATTTATGATCAACCATTATTAATATTTAATCTTATAGTTTGTTAATAAATTTTTGGTCGACGGGATAACCAAGTAGTACCATTATTTTTATTGATTTAAAAAAATGGTAGGTCAAAGTCTGTAATTTTCAAAAGTTATATTTTTTAAATGCTCATTTTTTTATCAACAAAATTATTATGTTTTTTTATCAAATGTATCATTTCATTTTTGTGCCAACTATTACGCTTGGTGACAATGGTGTTGGCATAACAGGGAAATACCAAAACAGTTACTGATTTTATTTCAAATGTAAAGAAAAATGTTTAATGAGCAATAAATATTGTAAATATGACTATAACTCAGATTCTACTGAACAGAATTTTGTAGAACTTACACTGTTATATAGAAAATTTGGTTTATAAATGGTTTAATGTAAAAACCATCATTCTAAGTTGCTACGGGAGAACTCGATTATGAAAGTTTTCAAGTCAACTAATTAAATGAACAGTAAGTTAGATAATAGTTCAGGGAATTTTTCAATATTTATCATATCATTCTGTGTTGATTAGTTACGGAGCTATGCGGAAAAAGTTCTCAGTGGTACATTAAAAAAAAATTGGAAGATATACGCTACAGAGATAGGGTATACTACAGAGTATATATACTATAGTTATGGAAGTTGAGCTGAGTTCCTTAAAAAATTCAGAAGTGATGCAGTATATACCTACCCCTACCTCTCAGAGAGTTCTATAATCAGGTTAACGCGATTATGAAAGTTTTAACTATCTCAACTATATTTAACTATCTCAATATATATATCTATCTATATTATAAAGGACAAACATATCTGTGCGTAACGCATACGTCATTCTGCGAATGGCAACACTTTGAAATTTGAAATAAAATTTTAGTTTTGCAATTTTCTCTACTGCAAATTTTTAAACTTCTAAACATCGCACATTTTAAATTTTTACACCGCCGTGTAACAAAAAAATGCTCTTTTAAATGCAATTTGTTTGAAAGCTGTATCTCAATTTAATTTTGAGATATTAATTTTTTTGTAGTTTTTAATACATTTTTTGTATTTGTGGCAACTGAAGAACACCATTTCTGTTGAAAGTCGTGGAGGGTTGAAAGTAAAGGGAAACTAATCACGGAGGACAGAAAATAATATATTACTGTACTTTATGTTGCCATTATCTCACAAAAACTTAAAAAATAAATTGAAATTAAAATACGTGCTATGTCAGCGATTTTTTAAATTTCTAAATATCGCACATTTTCAATTTTTAAACCGTCAAATAGAGAAAAAAATCTACTTTCAAATGCAATTTGTTTGAAAATTGTATCTTAATTGACTGAGTTATTACGGTTTTTAAAATAACTAGCCACACGTGGCGACCAATTTGGCCTCCCTTAAATGTATGCTAGGCATTGTATCATGTTACTTTTATTCATAATTTAATTTACTTGCTCAATCCTTCGCCAAATTTGAAGATTCTGATAGAGAAATTGAGAATTCCCTACAGTTATGTTAATCGGGCACAGGTGATAAATCGCCAAACATTGTATCCGTCGCATTTTTTTTTTTTTTCGTTAATTCAGATTAAAATATAATCCTTTCACTCATTTTGTTTAGAATGGATGACTTTAATTTAAAAATAAAACCTTTAAAATTCATGACTTTCACTTAAAAAAAAAAATTCTTTAAAAAAAGAAAAAGAAAAGAAAAAGAATAAATAATACTATAAACCATTTGATTTCAACATCAAAGCATTGTTTTAATTTACCCCTCGAAAAATAAAAAATTCTGCTGGAGAGTTAAAAAGTGCTATTGGCGAGAATTGCATTCAGCTAACATAAAAGTACGAACTCTTTGCGGGTATGGACACTTTTATGTAGTTTTATTTAAAAAAAAAAATATATATTTTGATTAAATCGGTCGCCAGAAAAAAATTTCTTTTCTCGCCATGGTCCTTTTCTCTATTTCGCCAAGTACCTATACTGGAAAAACACCTTCATTTATTTTTTTATTTATTGTATTTTAAATTAGATGAATAAAAGACAGCACAGGTGTCATATACGCACTACGTTGGCACGACTTTTTTCTGACGCCAATCTCATATACGCACCGGGGTACTTAACTGGCGCCAAAGTATCGTTATTTTGCTTGATATGGTAACCCGAATGCTGTTGTTTATTTATTAATAAATTGTTTATTTACTTTTATATTATTTTTTAAAATTATATAAATTGTTTTGTTCTATAGTTATTAATTAAACTTTTTATTTATTTATTGTTATTCACTTTTTTAAAATATTACACAATAACCAATGAGATGCGTTTCATTCGGGCGTTGCCATTAAACAATTAACCGCCAAATGTTTACAATTAACCAACAATTAATCGCGATTTCTGTGTCACGTACGATAGCCTAATATATATATAGATTTTCAAGCATAAATTATTTTTTAATTTATCTCTATTAAGTGTAGCTCGATTACAGAAGGTTAATCCGCTTGCCCTTAAAACAATGTAAAAAGTTCAGCATATGCTTCCGTCTTTTGTTCCATAAGAAAGTTAAAACTTCCTCTATAGAAAAATAAATAAATTAATGTAAATAAGAAACAAATTTAACAGACATGTGATTGAACCACGCGCTTATGCACCGAAATGATCGGAAAGCCTGACGTAAGTGCCAAAATCTTGGTTTAATAACTCCTGTCATGTGGTGACATGTGAAAGTATCGCTTTTAATAAATTTCAAAACTTTATTTGATTGCATAATTGATATTTTTCATATAAAAATTCTTTTTGATGTTAGTGGGCATTCTAAAATATATATTACATGAAAAAATATAATTAGATTAAAAAAAAAATTGGTTTTCACCTATATTATGTAACCCGAGGAGCTCGGGTTCGATTCCCTATCTATATTATAAAGGACAAACATATCTGTGCGTAACGCATACGTCATTCTGCGAATGGCAACACTTTGAAATTTGAAATAAAATTTTAGTTTTGCAATTTTCTCTACTGCAAATTTTTAAACTTCTAAACATCGCACATTTTAAATTTTTACACCGCCGTGTAACAAAAAAAATGCTCTTTTAAATGCAATTTGTTTGAAAGCTGTATCTCAATTTAATTTTGAGATATTAATTTTTTTGTAGTTTTTAATACATTTTTTTGTATTTGTGGCAACTGAAGAACACCATTTCTGTTGAAAGTCGTGGAGGGTTGAAAGTAAAGGGAAACTAATCACGGAGGACAGAAAATAATATATTACTGTACTTTATGTTGCCATTATCTCACAAAAACTTAAAAAATAAATTGAAATTAAAATACGTGCTATGTCAGCGATTTTTTAAATTTCTAAATATCGCACATTTTCAATTTTTAAACCGTCAAATAGAGAAAAAAATCTACTTTCAAATGCAATTTGTTTGAAAATTGTATCTTAATTGACTGAGTTATTACGGTTTTTAAAATAACTAGCCACACGTGGCGACCAATTTGGCCTCCCTTAAATGTATGCTAGGCATTGTATCATGTTACTTTTATTCATAATTTAATTTACTTGCTCAATCCTTCGCCAAATTTGAAGATTCTGATAGAGAAATTGAGAATTCCCTACAGTTATGTTAATCGGGCACAGGTGATAAATCGCCAAACATTGTATCCGTCGCATTTTTTTTTTTTCGTTAATTCAGATTAAAATATAATCCTTTCACTCATTTTGTTTAGAATGGATGACTTTAATTTAAAAATAAAACCTTTAAAATTCATGACTTTCACTTAAAAAAAAAAATTCTTTAAAAAAAGAAAAAGAAAAGAAAAAGAATAAATAATACTATAAACCATTTGATTTCAACATCAAAGCATTGTTTTAATTTACCCCTCGAAAAATAAAAAATTCTGCTGGAGAGTTAAAAAGTGCTATTGGCGAGAATTGCATTCAGCTAACATAAAAGTACGAACTCTTTGCGGGTATGGACACTTTTATGTAGTTTTATTTAAAAAAAAAAATATATATTTTGATTAAATCGGTCGCCAGAAAAAAATTTCTTTTCTCGCCATGGTCCTTTTCTCTATTTCGCCAAGTACCTATACTGGAAAAACACCTTCATTTATTTTTTTATTTATTGTATTTTAAATTAGATGAATAAAAGACAGCACAGGTGTCATATACGCACTACGTTGGCACGACTTTTTTCTGACGCCAATCTCATATACGCACCGGGGTACTTAACTGGCGCCAAAGTATCGTTATTTTGCTTGATATGGTAACCCGAATGCTGTTGTTTATTTATTAATAAATTGTTTATTTACTTTTATATTATTTTTTAAAATTATATAAATTGTTTTGTTCTATAGTTATTAATTAAACTTTTTATTTATTTATTGTTATTCACTTTTTTAAAATATTACACAATAACCAATGAGATGCGTTTCATTCGGGCGTTGCCATTAAACAATTAACCGCCAAATGTTTACAATTAACCAACAATTAATCGCGATTTCTGTGTCACGTACGATAGCCTAATATATATATAGATTTTCAAGCATAAATTATTTTTTAATTTATCTCTATTAAGTGTAGCTCGATTACAGAAGGTTAATCCGCTTGCCCTTAAAACAATGTAAAAAGTTCAGCATATGCTTCCGTCTTTTGTTCCATAAGAAAGTTAAAACTTCCTCTATAGAAAAATAAATAAATTAATGTAAATAAGAAACAAATTTAACAGACATGTGATTGAACCACGCGCTTATGCACCGAAATGATCGGAAAGCCTGACGTAAGTGCCAAAATCTTGGTTTAATAACTCCTGTCATGTGGTGACATGTGAAAGTATCGCTTTTAATAAATTTCAAAACTTTATTTGATTGCATAATTGATATTTTTCATATAAAAATTCTTTTTGATGTTAGTGGGCATTCTAAAATATATATTACATGAAAAAATATAATTAGATTAAAAAAAAAATTGGTTTTCACCTATATTATGTAACCCGAGGAGCTCGGGTTCGATTCCCTATCTATATTATAAAGGACAAACATATCTGTGCGTAACGCATACGTCATTCTGCGAATGGCAACACTTTGAAATTTGAAATAAAATTTTAGTTTTGCAATTTTCTCTACTGCAAATTTTTAAACTTCTAAACATCGCACATTTTAAATTTTTACACCGCCGTGTAACAAAAAAAATGCTCTTTTAAATGCAATTTGTTTGAAAGCTGTATCTCAATTTAATTTTGAGATATTAATTTTTTTGTAGTTTTTAATACATTTTTTTGTATTTGTGGCAACTGAAGAACACCATTTCTGTTGAAAGTCGTGGAGGGTTGAAAGTAAAGGGAAACTAATCACGGAGGACAGAAAATAATATATTACTGTACTTTATGTTGCCATTATCTCACAAAAACTTAAAAAATAAATTGAAATTAAAATACGTGCTATGTCAGCGATTTTTTAAATTTCTAAATATCGCACATTTTCAATTTTTAAACCGTCAAATAGAGAAAAAAATCTACTTTCAAATGCAATTTGTTTGAAAATTGTATCTTAATTGACTGAGTTATTACGGTTTTTAAAATAACTAGCCACACGTGGCGACCAATTTGGCCTCCCTTAAATGTATGCTAGGCATTGTATCATGTTACTTTTATTCATAATTTAATTTACTTGCTCAATCCTTCGCCAAATTTGAAGATTCTGATAGAGAAATTGAGAATTCCCTACAGTTATGTTAATCGGGCACAGGTGATAAATCGCCAAACATTGTATCCGTCGCATTTTTTTTTTCGTTAATTCAGATTAAAATATAATCCTTTCACTCATTTTGTTTAGAATGGATGACTTTAATTTAAAAATAAAACCTTTAAAATTCATGACTTTCACTTAAAAAAAAAAAATTCTTTAAAAAAAGAAAAAGAAAAGAAAAAGAATAAATTATACTATAAACCATTTGATTTCAACATCAAAGCATTGTTTTAATTTACCCCTCGAAAAATAAAAAATTCTGCTGGAGAGTTAAAAAGTGCTATTGGCGAGAATTGCATTCAGCTAACATAAAAGTACGAACTCTTTGCGAGTATGGACACTTTTATGTAGTTTTATTTAAAAATATATATATATATTTTGATTAAATCGGTCGCCAGAAAAAAAATTTCTTTTCTCGCCATGGTCCTTTTCTCTATTTCGCCAAGTACCTATACTGGAAAAACACCTTCATTTATTTTTTTATTTATTGTATTTTAAATTAGATGAATAAAAGACAGCACAGGTGTCATATACGCACTACGTTGGCACGACTTTTTTCTGACGCCAATCTCATATACGCACCGGGGTACTTAACTGGCGCCAAAGTATCGTTATTTTGCTTGATATGGTAACCCGAATGCTGTTGTTTGTTTATTAATAAATTGTTTATTTACTTTTATATTATTTTTTAAAATTATATAAATTGTTTTGTTCTATAGTTATTAATTAAACTTTTTATTTATTTATTGTTATTCACTTTTTTAAAATATTACACAATAACCAATGAGATGCGTTTCATTCGGGCGTTGCCATTAAACAATTAACCGCCAAATGTTTACAATTAACCAACAATTAATCGCGATTTCTGTGTCACGTACGATACCGTAATATATATATAGATTTTCAAGCATAAATTATTTTTTAATTTATCTCTATTAAGTGTAGCTCGATTACAGAAGGTTAATCCGCTTGCCCTTAAAACAATGTAAAAAGTTCAGCATATGCTTCCGTCTTTTGTTCCATAAGAAAGTTAAAACTTCCTCTATAGAAAAATAAATAAATTAATGTAAATAAGAAACAAATTTAACAGACATGTGATTGAACCACGCGCTTATGCACCGAAATGATCGGAAAGCCTGACGTAAGTGCCAAAATCTTGGTTTAATAACTCCTGTCATGTGGTGACATGTGAAAGTATCGCTTTTAATAAATTTCAAAACTTTATTTGATTGCATAATTGATATTTTTCATATAAAAATTCTTTTTGATGTTAGTGGGCATTCTAAAATATATATTACATGTAAAAATATAATTAGATTAAAAAAAAAATTGGTTTTCACCTATATTCTGTAACCCGAGGAGCTCGGGTTCGATTCCCTAGTATATATAAAAGAAAGTCTGAATTTCGTATTAATCAACGCGCAGCCAAAACTACTGAACCTAAAATTTTAAGAAATTGGGGTAAAAATAGTTCTTATGGCATTGAGTGCCACTAAGAAAGGATTTTCTAAAATTCCACCCCTAAGGGGGGTAAAAAAGAGAACGAACTTTAAAAAATTCCTTAAAAATCTGATTTTATAGTTATTTTTCAACTGATAACATATTTTATTGTATTTTTGTATGCTGAATCGAATGGTACTAACTAAATTCTTTTAAGTCCAATAGTTCGAGAGATATTTCATATTTTTCTAATTTGGCGCTATCGTTGGCGCCAAAAGCTCAAATTTTCAAGTAATAATTTCTAAAAACTCATTTTCTTCGTTCTGTTACTATAGCAAGGGAATAAATTCAAATTGAATAATTTTTTAATCAATTCTTTTGGTTAAATAATTAAAACAACTATGTCAGTTAAGAAAAATATTACAAACGCCTGAAAAACTAAAACTAAATTAAAAATAAATAAATAAATCTGTGGTACTTTTTACTTCTACGAACACCATGCGAAAATGTATGATATCGCGCCATTTATTTCAACCCTAATCGTGCAAACGATTTTTGTTACAAACCATGCCAAGCATTAACCTTTGCTATTTATTGAACGTGAATATTTTTTATGAGTATTATTCCATCGTAATTCCGTAAAACTTTTGAATTTGTTATTTTTTGAATAGAAAACATTTATTATTAATTATAACTTATTTAATACTGATTACTGACATAGATTTTACTATTTGGCAGTTATCTGATGAGGAGGAAGCTACAATAAAATTATTTTAGAAGTTAGGAATTATACATATAAAAATGTTTGTTCAAAAAACCATGAATGGCTTCATTCAAAGGATGAAATGTTTACTGTAGTGTGAAAAATACGTATTACGTACGCCATGCTGCAGTAGTAAAATATATTTACAATTTGAAGACTGCAGTTTAAATTGACTATATTCTATTTCTTGCAAAATATTTATTTATGCTTTTATTTTAAGTACTTATTTTTATTGATGTAAAAAACTGGTATGTTAAAGCATGTAATTTTCAAAAGATATATTTTTTAAATGCTCATTTTTTTATCAACAAAATTATTTTTTTTTTCAAATGTTTCATTTCGTTTTATAGACAATGGCATTATTTATACTTCGCCTGCGTAAATTACAAAATACTCTTTGATGTGGGAATAAAATTTTTTGGTTTAAGGCATTTTTCTTCTTATTATTTTTTCTTTTCATCATTTTAAATGAAATTAGTTAGACATATATTTTAAATGTGTGTATTTTAAATGAAATGAGCAAAAGACATGTATGAATTAATGATGTCGATAAAACATTTTTTTTTTTTTTTTCTTCCATGGTTATAGTATAGTGAGACGAAATGTACAAAGCAGTTTTTTCCGCACGGACTATGCATTGTTATAGTAACGTATATATTTTAAGAAATTAACAATTGTAACCTTGGAAACTAGCCGCCCTTGGTGACCAGTTTGGTCTCCCTTAAAATTTAGGTTTGCGAAAGCATGCTAAGCATTGTATCGTGTTACTTTTATTCATAATTTAATTTACTTGAACGTTGAACTCCCTTAAATATAATTAATATAATCCCTCAAGCTAATATTAGTTTTTGTTGCATTAAAATATCTCAATTTGTTGATTTTCTGTAAATAAGTAAACCCTATTGGTTTGCATTGGAAGTCTATGGGAATATGACGAAATATTAGAGATATCGATAAGTTGGCGTTACTTTTGGCGATATATCTCCAATGTAGCGACAAACGTGGCTGCATTTGGCGACAGAACAGGGGATCCCTATGGCACCCCCCCCCCTTATAGGTATGGAGATGCATTAAATGCTGTTTAATGACTAGAAAATTAAGATACAAAAAGAGATAAACATAGAAGTCAAAATAATAAGAAAACAAGGTACTTTTCGGTTAGCCGGGCGCCAGTGTTATATATACATATGTATGTATATCTATATATACATATATATGTATATATACACACACACATATATATGTATACATATAGCCTCTATATATGTATAAATATACATATATATGTATATATAGATATACATACATATGCATATATAACACTGGCGCCCGGCTAACCGAAAAGTACCGAAAACAATAGTTGTTTTAAAACTGTTTTATAACTATTCAATGCTTATATTAAAAATCACACACAATTTTTTGACCGAAATTCATGCTTTTTTTCCGTTACGGTACATTAATCTAGCGTGGGCTTAGAACACGATTATGACTAATTCAGTGCTTTTTCTGATACTTGCTAAAAAACGCAAGCATATGAATTCATTAAATGATATATAATTTTTACTCTGTTTGTTTTTAAAGTAAGGACAGCAGGAAAGAAAAAATGAAACATTATGTAATCTTTTTTTAGGATTTCTAAATGTATTACTTAGCATATAATCCTAAATTAATTAATTAATAATTGATAAAAATATACATTTTAAAAAATATTACATTCTTCATTTTAGGTAGATTTCGTAAGAAATACTACCTATTGCAGTCGTTACCATGGTGCGACTTTTGAAAAATTCCTTCATAACTTTTCATTATAGGACCCCAGGATACCAAAACCACACCCACCTAAAAAGTTTATACATATATATATATATATATATATGTATGTATGTATGTATGTATGTACTAAATTTTGTCCGCACGATAAAAGTCGCAATTATGCACGGATTGTCTTCAAACTCGCCAACAACTTTGAGATGGCTAATATCTCGGCGGGGATTGAAAATCGGCCCAAGGGAATGGAAATGGGGAGGGTTCAAAATTTTGAATACCGTCTTAACATGATTCTGATAAAACCAGCTCATACACAACAATGACAGGAAGAAAAAAATATTTTTCGTTATAGCAGTTGCCAACAATTAAAAAAAAGCAATAAAATTCTCACCACAACAATTGCTTTCCTATTGCAAGTTTTTCACGTGGAAAATTAAATTGAATAAATAGTTTGACGAATTGAGAACAAATTGAATATTACGTCATAAGTATTTTAGAGCAAGATTTCCGCTTGAAAACTGAAAATAAAATAAATAGCTTGACTAATTAAAAAACAAAAAACAAAATATTGCGTCATACTGGAAATAAAATGGACCTCAGCAGGTGAATATGTAACGGCATGTGAGTTTGAAGAAACGTATTAAAACATGATAAAACACCGACTATGGAAATATTAACTTATTTTAACACTTTGAGGTCCTCTGAATTTGCAATAGCTATTTTTTAAACCTATTCCATATACATGCGTGTGCGTATTCGTGTATATTAGAATTTTCGCAAAATGTTTAGCTCCTAGAGCTCATTTTTAGTGAAAGAACTGCACTGTAAAAAAAATTCCGCAACGCTCCTGGGAAAAAATAGGCAGCTGAGTTGCCCATTATTTCCACGAAACATTTCTTGAAAATGACTGGAACTTTACTGTATATGTTAAAAACTTTCTACAGAAATGCCAGTAAGTTTCCTGCGAAATACCAGGAATATTTCTGTTGACAGCAAAACATTACTGACATTTCACAGCATGCGGGATCCGCAGACGATTTTTACATTTCCAGTTGACAATTTTCGCTTTATTATCATTATTTGTTAGAATGAAAAAATATTTTGAAATTGACATCAAAATTATTATTTATAATTTACACGAAAAAATAAATTTTCAGTTAAAATTCAATAAAGTAAATATATATATGATACATTGTTTCTGAACTTTGCTTAAAATATAAAAATATATAAATGTAAATATTAATTAGAAAAAAAATCTAGGCATAAAATATTTCGGATTTTCGTTAGTAATTATGTTAGTTTACAAGTTAGATAAAATACATATAAATTTTCATGAAAAAAAAAACCTAAACGTAATTGTATATTTTTTCCGAAAATAAAAAAAAAATTCAAATTTGCAGCAATTCAAAGTCTCAAATATATATCAAATTTAAATCAAATTGTAATAAAGTGTTAAAATATAAAATTAATTTTAAAAAAAAAATCCAGAGGTAGCATCGAACTCGGGCCGTACGGGTGGCGTGCGAGCTTTCTGCGCCCACACCACGAAAGACACGTTGAGAGCTGCAAACTAATGGGTATTTGAAACGTATGCTAAACCTCGGCATCTAATTTCTGAAAATCTAAGTCCCATTTGAAGAAATCCTTTCACAAGAATAATTAGAGATAAGAACTCTAAAACATACTTTAAATTAATCAAAATCGGCGAGAATCATGTTTGATGGTCCCCTGGTTAATGGAGATCCAAATAATAGGTGAATTTTTTTTTACACGGTATGCTCCTTAAACATTCCACAGACAAGTACGAGATATAATCTCTTAGCGATGTCACGGAGGAATTATATTTTCATCTGAATTGTCTTGACAATAGAGACGTAAAGGATTATGTCGTCTATTGATTTATTTGCATTCCATATTGATTTTTTTACATTCATTTAAGGAATTCTTTTTCGACACTCGCGCGCGAGCAACGGATTATAGCAAAAAAAAAAAAAAAAAAAAAAAATAATAATAATAATAAATGGCGGCCGCAGCGTTTTGCTGTTTCCAACTTTTGGTTCAGGAACGTTTCAGATAAGAAAACCAGAATTTCACAGGAAAGAGCTAAATTATTCTGAAAACCTGAGAAAAGGCGAAACGTTCCTGGATTTTACATGGAACGTTACCATTTTTTTTTACAGTGTGGGTTTATCTCTAATCTTGATTTAAGTTTTGGTGGTGAATTTAGTACTTAACTTCGAAATGTACCTCCGCCTGTAGGCCCGAACCAGCAGGGATTTTTTAAATTTATTTTCAGCATTTTTTAATTTCAAAATGTTTAATTGTTGCAGTTTTAATCATTTGGTATATTTTGACGAGTGTTCATTGGTGCATAATTAAATCTATTGTTGTTCCAACTCGCATAAAATTGTACGAAGTACAGAAAATATTTGGTGAGTTATCACCTGAGATAGGCTAACAGTAAAATGCCTTAAAATAAATGTATTAATTTATAATTAATTTTTTCTAATATTAAAGAGTTGCATTGTCATTATTGACCTATAAACACACCTGTAAATATAATGTTTATAATTCTAACATACCAAGAAGTGAGTTAAAAATCAATTAGTGATTGCAAAAATCCATCTTTACATATAAAAACTAGGTTGACTTAAATAAAAAAAGGTGCAAAATTAGAATTACTGGTTGAGAAATAGTAAAAAAGACAGGCAATCGACCAAAATAGGAAGTTGTGAAAGAGGGAGAATTTACCGTAGCGAAGCGCAGGTACTCAGCTAGTATATATATATAATGCAAAGAGAAATTTCATTCCGGCCGCTTATATCTTGATTTCTGCTGTATAGATTTTGACGGTACTTACCGGGTGTCCCAAAAAGGACTGACTGATTTTAAAATTCAATAACTTCCAAACGGTGACAGATATTAAAAAAATTCTTGCAGGAGGGTTATGCATAAAGTCAAAAGTTTTATTACAGTGATTTTCGATTTTAGTTCGAATTACAAACAATAGATGGCGCTGTAAGAAATAGTCGCTAAATACAGGCTCGATTTTTGGTCCTTTCTGTTGTTCCATGCAGAAAAAGGAGATGGAAATGTATTATCCGGGTCACGAAGTACCAAAAATCGAGCCCGAATTTAGCCTCTATTGATTGCAGCGCCATCTATTGTTTGTAATTCGAACTAAATTCGAAAATCACTGTAAAAAAACTTTTGACTTTATACATAACACTCCTGCAAGAATTTTTTAAATATCTGTCACCGTTTGGAAGTTATTGAATTTTAAAATCAGTCAGTCCTTTTTGGGACACCCGTTACATTTTTAGTTAGATAATTTTTCAAAAAAGATGTTAGTATAAAACATAGCGTTCTACGTTGCTTAGTTAAATAATTATGGGGAAAGTTCTAAATCAGATGAACCCAATTTTGAAAGATTTGCTTCTATTAAAGGTTCCACCGAATGAATTTTTATGGGATTTAAACTGTTAATTAGATCATTTTTAGGGAAGGTTTCGGTATATTTTCCAGTTTAAAAGATTTTGCTAAGTGGATTTCGATGCAACTGGATCGGTTAGTTAATTTTTCAGTGAATGTTTTAGTATAAAGCACATATCATTTGCTGTTGCTTGGTTGTTAGGTTGATTGAAGAATTATAGATGAAAGTTCTAGAAACAGGTGAACACAATTATTATGAACGATCAGCCTTTTCAATAAATCCAATTAACAGATTCTGATGAGACTTGCATTGATAATTTTTCAAGAACGTTTTTAGTATATTGCATATTGTTCTATTGTTCTTTACCGAATCCTACACTAGCAGATCAACTAAAGAAATTGGTTCTTAACAGTCTAAATTTTGTATGACTCAATAAAAGATATAATAGCGTAATGACATTCATATTGCTTACAGCAATTCGATTGGATACACCAGGTAAAGGTCCATATTGCTTTAAAAAGCATGATCAAATTCACAGAAATATTTTGTTTCATTCAAGAATTCTTTAGAAACACCGACCAGCGTAGCGGGCGAAGGCGGCTAGTAATATTTATAAAAAAAATAGTTATAATTTATGATATTTATAAAAGTTGATATTGTACTGTTCATTAGCGATAATTGCTGGAAATGCATTTTTAATTATAATATGCGCTTTTATGATTCACTATATTTATGCATAGTATATGGTGTATATAAAAGCTATAATTCATATACAAGGCTACACAAAAGTATACGTAAGAGTTAAGGGGTATGGGCGCAAATTGCTTAAAGGTTTTTTTAGATGAGTTATGGATTTTTATGTTGAACTGCATTTAATTTACTAAGAAATGTTTGTAGAATATGGATAAAATGATACACAGGGTCACGCAAGGAAATGGATGTATGGCCGTCTATAAATTATAATTTCTGGAAATGTGATTTCAGCAGTTTTAAGAGTGTTTTAATTTGAATTAAATTTTAACTAAATAGTGGCGTGTAATAAAGATTCTAGGTAAACTACAGGGTTGTACAAAAGTATTCAAGTATGTTTTCATATATTAGTATAAATTGCTGAATGAGAATTTCAACCTGTTATGCGTTTTCTTGCTAAACTAAATTTTCACATTATATACTAGTATATATCAACCTACAGATTAAATACAGGGCTATTCAAAAGAATTGGAAAACATATTTGGCTATGGACGGTAACTGCTGAAATCAGTTTTTCAAATGTTTTATGCGTTTTCTAAAATTTTTACTTAGTTATCTTATTTACGTTATTTCCTTAAATTACGATGTCTAGTTAAAGCATTCAGGAAGCGTTGGAAAGTGCTTTATAATCTATGCTTAACGCATGATTTTTCTTACTTGTTTTTTCTATTTCCCAGATCAGTCATTTCCTATAAACCATACCAAATCTATTTAGCTCATATTAACAAAATACAATATACACGGGAATAAAAAATTTAAATAAATATGGCTTATCTTATTCTTCTTTAAATAAGAAATTATTAATATCCGTTAGACTCCATGTTCGTATTTAATAAAATAATAACAAATCACAACACATAAAAAGTTACACATTCTTAATATAAAGCTTGAACTCAAGATCAAGCTTAGAACTTAATAAAAAAGGATGCCAGTTGATAAGCATTGTTTTTTTCAGTGTAAAAATTAAAAGTATTTTAGAAGAATAGGACTCCAAAATAGCGATACATTGCTAAAAAGTACGGTAAAAAGATAATATTGTATATTTCAAACAAAACTTTATTTTAAAATTCATCACAGTGTTTATAACAAGAATCATCACAGCATTAATGCTTGGAAATTTTTCCAGAGAGAAACATTCGCCTTGCAAACAATATTTCAAATCTAAATCAAATTTCAAATTGATTGCTTAAAAGGCGCAAAAGCCAACATAGTGAAAAAAATTCCATAACGGTACTTGAATCCGGTCCATCAGTATAGCGCACTGACATTCTACCGACTAAACCACATGGAACGAGACCCAGCCTGGAAAATGTCTTACTATTACATGTTGGCAAGACTACAAACGCAGCACAAGATGGAATACTTATCATGAGCCACCGACATGGGGCAAACACGAAACTTAATTAAATCCAGCAGCGATTCAAACTATATGAATACTTGGAAATTTTTCCAGAGAGAAACATTCGCCTTGCACACAATATTTCAAATGAAAATCTAATTTCAAATTAAAATTGCATTTTAAGCAATTAATTTGAAATTTCATTTTCGTTTGAAATATTGTATGCAAGGCGAATGGCTCTCTATGGAAAAATTTCCAAGTATTTATATAGTTTGAATCGATGCTGGATTTAATTAAGTTTCGTGTTTACCCGATGTTGGCGGCTCACGATAAATATTCCATCTTGTGCTGCGTTTGTAGCCTTGCCAACATGTACTAGTAAGAAATTTTCCAGGCTGGGTCTCGTTTCATGTGGTTTAGTCGGTAGAATGTTAGTGCGCTACACTGATGGCCCAGATTCGAGTCCCGGCTTGGAATCTTTTTCTCTATGTTGGCCTTTGCCCTTTTAAGCAATTAATTTGAAATTTGATTTTCATTTGAAATCATCACATTGTTTATGACAAGTTCGTCACAAATGACACATATTTCACAAATTAGTCACAGAGTGACGTCAAAGCATTGTCGCTGTCGTCACAGGTTCGTCACAAAGTTAATGCCAAAATAGTCACAAATGACACACTTTTCACAAATTTGTCACACCGTGACTTCACAGAGTGGTCACAATGTGACGTCACAAACGACCTCTAAAACGGCCATAACGACCTCGCATTCTAGTCACTATGACGTCACATCGACAGTCACAAAATCACAGTGTGACTTCACAACGACGTCGCCGTGACGTCAACATGCCTTACGGGTTATAAGTTGAGTTTAATTGTTAGTTCCTATCTGTAAACACTGTTTTGATGAGGTCTATAGATGTCTATGATGGTTAGAGTTGCAGTAAAGCTAGAGATCCTACATACACAACTTCCAGTTTGTATCATATTTTAACGGAGCTTCTGACTGTAAAATAGTCAATGAAACATCGTCTTCATTTTGAAAGACCTATCCAATGATATGCCACTCAATAGGGTGCGTAAATTTGTTTTCGTCTCTACCGCCATTTTGTATTTTACGGCCGCCAATTTGAACTTATAAAAACAAAACATAGCCTATAACCATCGGGCCGTTAAGACGAATTGATAGAGACCTCATTCATTAAAATCCATCCAGCCGTTGGGATGTTTCGAGGGTATAAATAAATCCACATACACAGATACGCGTGAAACACATAACCCTTCTTTTCAGTCGGGTAAAAGTAGCACTTTAAAAAAAGTTATGAAATTTTAGTTTTGTACGATCCCTGGGCCCTATAGGTTTTATTTAAAATACTTTCCCCATACGCTTTATCCAATTTTATAAAATTGTTATTTTAATATATAGGGAGTCATTTCTTATCGTTGACCAGTGTTTAATTCTAAAAGAATAATTCCAATTGCAAAGGATGTTTAAAATGTAGTTTTTAATCGTATGAAAGTTCATTTAGGTTTAAAATAGTTATTTTCTAAAAAGTTATAAAATTTATATTTTATACGATCACTGGATACTATAAGTTATATTTAGAATCCATTCGCCGTAGGTTTTTCCATAATTTAAAAAAAATTCTTGTTTTTATATATAAGGGTAACTTTTCTTATCGTTGATCAACTTCTAATTCCTAACCGTTAGTTTTAGCGATACAGTTCCATTTGTTAGTAATGTTTCAAATATTATTCATCATATCATCATCATGTCTTCATCATATATGATGAAGACTTGGGATCATATATTGGCTTGTGATCATTAGGGGTGACCGGGGCACATTTTCCATTAGGGGCAAGTTTTCCAACTCGTTTTAGATTTTAAATGAGCCGCTAGGTCACTTTAGCGAGTGAACTGGCTGCAGTGGTGGCAACATCTTATACACCATCTACAAAAGATATAGTTTAGTAGCTGCTGTCATTTCGTCAGGAGAGCTGTTTTTTTTTCATTTTTTCAACGGTGAGTAATTTTTCAGGTCTTTATTAAAACGTAAAATAAACGTACTAGCGTTAAACTTACTGTTTTGACATTCCATGTGCTAAAAAAGGGTTTCTTTCTTCAGGTACCTATGCGTTTGTTTCGCAAATAATTTACACCGCTATTCGCCCATGTAGCGTAAAAGTTCAAATATTGCGACGGGGCAGGTCTTCCAACAACATACGGGGCATGTTTTCCAAAATGTTTCTCGTTGGAAAACGTCCCCTCTCCTAAATCAGCTAGTCTTATTGTATCAAAAATGTATTTATTGTATAGTAGAATCGGCCAAATAACCATATATACTACGCACCCGTTTGATCATTTAGTCATTTCAATAAAACTATCAATATAAAAAACAATGTAAATTAAAAAATATAATAAAATGTCAATTTTTTCTAAAATGGGTTCATTTAATGAATACATTTATGTTAATTATGCCTTTATAGTACAACACTGAAATCGCAGTGTGTATGGACCCCTCAAAAAGCAAATTAACCGTGCTTACAGCTGCTCCACTGGCGTTAATCCACAGTCAATATTATGGCGGGTTTTAAATGTTCGAGAATTTTTCCACTGAATCCTGAAATATTTACAGATTTTACAGATTATTACAATATTTACAGATTATTTGGGATTAAGAGGTTTCCGTTAGACTGATTTGTATTTTGAATTGATTTCAAAATGTAGCATGTAAAGAGTTTGTTGTCGATTTATATTTTAGAAAATTTTTCTCCTAACGAAGGTTTTAAAGATTAAACCGAAACGTAGAGTATTATGTTAAACTTGTGAATAAATTGTACGTTGGATAGCAACACCTATTTGTTTTGTATAATCTTTTGGTTATTCAATGTAAGGGTTTTCATGCCCCGGACCAATTTTTCTTTCCTACACTTGGTCCGAGCTTAGTTTGGGGATTACTTTTTTCTAGACGTTCGGACCGAGATGGGCCGGGGCAGGAACTGGATTTATTTTCCGGCCCAAGTTGGGACCGGGCTGCATTCTTCTTGAGATCTGAACAAGCAGAAATTTTCAGTCCCGGTTCCAACCTAGCTCATATGAAAATCATTGGACGGGCACAGCTCTGGCTTGTCCAGTAAAAATTTCAGCAAAATTTGGCCCGGTCCAACTTTTTTTTTTTTTTAAATCCACGTATTTTTAAGTTGCTATTAATCCACAATTAAAATTAACCCATTGAGCGTTTCACTAGATTATAAAAATGTACCTTAAAAAGGCCTTGAATAGGAAAAAAGAACTTGTTCGAAAAGGTAGAAGGGGTTATGTGATTTTGTAGTTGAAAAGTGCTAAGGGATTTAGTTCTTTCCCCTTCTTTCTGACACTGAATGATTGAAACGGCTGTCCACTGTCTTTTATGAGGCGTGAATGGGCGTTTAAAACTAGTTGACTAATAGCTTTCGAAAACGATTGTCTGGTTAATCCCATACAACATCTGAAAGTATGTAACGAAATAGCAGTTTTCAGGAATACAGGTGTGTGTTCCGTGTTGCTTAGAATAATGTTTGCAAACTGTTAATGTAGTATAATTTGCTTTATATGCTATTAAATTTTATCTAAATTTGAACAGAATTTATATCTTCGTAATAACAAGCATGTTTCATTTCCTCTAAATGCATTTTTTTTTCTAAACAGTTTCTGTTACATAAACTTGTAAATTTTATTAATTTGTAATGATTTAATTACAAAATTAAACTGGAAGTAATCGATTTTTTAAATAAATTTACATTTTATAAAACGCACGCATAGCGATAGATCTCACTATACAACGAATCTCAATTAAACGTTTAGTACACTTTAGTTACACTTTTAGATAGGGTTATTCATCGTATCTCAATTTCAATTAATGCTAATATTATTTATTTTTTTCTTTTATAAATAATAATAATAATAATAATTTCTCATTATGCAAATTAGTGTAACATCTGCTTTCTTTGATTTTATGTGATATAAATCTGAGATAGCTGATATATTGTACATTATCCTGATGAATATACCAGTTGAAAATACATTAAAATATTCTAACACCCCCCCCCCCCCACCAAAAAAAAGTGATTTGTTATAAAGTATTTCAAATGCGCATTCAAAATAAATGGAAAAAATCTTCTTCTAAATGATAATTCTTCTGACTTATTTTTTTTGTGAGCAATAAAAGAATTAAAACAAATTTTAATAAGATTTTCAAAATGTGCAAATTCCTGTTTAAAAAAAGAAGAAAAAAAATACAAACTGACAACATTTTTTCCAGCCATACATAAAAAAAAAAAAAAAAAAAAACAGGC
Organism: Maratus speciosus; assembly: GCA_963932465.1. Classification (NCBI taxonomy): domain Eukaryota; kingdom Metazoa; phylum Arthropoda; class Arachnida; order Araneae; family Salticidae; genus Maratus; species Maratus speciosus. Next base: position 216,002,687 of record OZ010799.1, on the reverse strand, counting down.
GGATTTTTGGATATTATAATTTAGCTTCCAGATAACAAATTTGAATTTTTATTAATTCCTATTATTTTACTGATAAATGTAGAACATTAAAAGAAAAACATTTACTGATGTAATCAAAGTGGCAGTAATTATTTCAACCTTTCCTTTCGTCTCGGCAGGCAATTGTTTTAGTACAGTAAAACCAAACATGTTAAGGCGTTTCTTTTTTATAAAGTACACTATTTCTTATACTTAAATCATGTTTAGAGATAGTAAAGATATATTATTTAAGTTTTACAGAATTAATTAATCAGTAACACTGCACAGTACCACTGTATATTACAATAAAACCGGTTAATACGAGATCACTACGTACGAAAACAAATTCTGTTTTAGACAGGTTTTACTAGGTGTAATTGTGTAATATTTTGTATTTGGGAACATAAAATTCTCCGTTTAAGGCAGGATTATGTTATACATGGATTTCATTTTTACAGGTTTTACTGTAATTAATTAGTGATCATAGTATTGCATCATTAATGAATTATAGGTGTAATACTTGTGCATATGTATAATAGTCCTCCCCACTTAATCGGGTCACGGATAATCGAATACCCCGCTTATTCGAATAGAATTCTCCGGAACCGAATTTATTCCTATTGGTTCTATGTTATTTTCCCGCTTAAACCAAATAACTTTTACGAACCTCCCGCTTAATCGAATAAGAACTGTGTGACCGATGTTTGAAAATAGGCGCAAAAAGCCCATTTCAGCTAGAATTTCCTTCCACCTTTTGTCATTTCCGGTTCCTTTACGCTGAAAACAAATTTTCAGTTCTTCCTGCAATGATTTTGGTCGGCAGGTATATAATGGACAGGTCAAATGATTTCCCCACCTTGATCTCACCACCATCGCTTCTTGCTGTTAATCAGGCTTTAATGGCAATGCGTCGTCACTTCGAGACTCGAGATGGTCGTTGTGATATTTTGCACTCATTCGAAAAATAACTCTATATTTACTCCTTTAAAATTTCACTTAAACAAACCACTTTAAACGATTTTTTAAAGGCAGTATAAGTAACATAAATTAGAAGTAGCAAAGTTTTGACCAAACTCAAACGAGCTGAATTAAGTGTGATGTAAACCATATAAATGCATATACTGACGTTAAATTAATAAGTATTTACTTTATATTGGCATTCGTATTTATTTTAGTTTATGTTATTCTATTAACGATTTATTATTTTGTTAATTAAACATACCGTAGATGGGTATTTTCCCTTTTTATTACGCATATTACAGTTATGATTCCCCGTTTAATCAAAAACCCCGCTTAATCGAATATTATTTCTGGAACCAAAAATAATCGTTTAAACGAGAACGACTGTATTTCTGATTAAATGCAAGTTTTAATTTTAACAATGAAACCCTTTAAAACGAAATGATAAGGGGCAATATAATAATTTTGAATTAGAAATTTTCCAAAGAACTTTGGATTTTTTTAAGGCAAGATTCCGCTTAGTACAGGTATTACTAAGTATAAATAGGTCAATGGAGAGTCTGCATAGTAATATACAAAATAAATGTGCTTTTTGTAAGTTCCATTGTAATAAAAATGCCCTTTTTTTTTCGGGTGTCATTTTTCTCCTTCTCACCACCTAGGAAAAATAATTACATTTAAAATTTTCCGATAACAGGAATTATTTTAGGTACCTAATATATTCTCCTATTGAAAATGAGAAAAATACAATCCATTTCAAATATCTGTGAAGAGTAATACCTCCCTCCCCCCCCCCCCCCTTCTCACTTTATCTCCCATAAAACTTCCAGCGTCCATCGGCCATAAAGAGATAAAAAGGATTTAAACTTTACAACAATAAGTTCGCAACTCCGCGGGACACAAGTTGAATATTCTTAGACCAGATGGAAACTAAGCACTATTTTTAATAATTTCGAAATGTATTCATGTATTTTTTCTTATATTTAGTACAGTAAGACTCCGTATTTTTTCAAAAATTCTTTGGAGAAATTTAAAAAGAATATTTGTAAAAAGAAACATTAGCTAAAAATCATGTGTCTAGCATAAATTATGAAACACTTTCCAATACATTCAGAATATTGAAACAAAACTTTACAGCTTATTACGGAGAAAGGTGGTGTCTAAATAAATAAATTAGAAAACACATAACGCATTTGAAAACCCAATTTCTGCAATTGCTGTCAGTTAGTTGGAAAAATATCTATTTTTTGTGCAGCCCTGTATATGCTCTATAACTTTGTATGTATGTATGCAAAAATTTAGTTCCGCAGGAAAATTCCCATTCAGCAATTTCTGTCAATAAACGGAATTGTACTTGCGATAGTGATTCCCAGTATATGACCTATTGAATTTATAAACACCACATAATATAAAAAAAATAATAATAACAACAGTCAAATTTAAAAACGTATACCGCAACTGATAACGAACTTATAGCAATTATTGGTCATAGGCCAAATTTTTTTGTGTGTCCCTGAAAATGAAATATAAATTCTATGCACATCATATTCTACAGTAATCGCCTTGTAGTGTACAACTCCTTAGTGAAATATAAAAATTCCAATATGTTTAAAATAGTGTAATATCATTAAACTACACCATACACGATTTTTCTAATTCACCGTAATGTGACGGCATTCTTTTGCGTGTCCCTGTAAACGAATCTTACATGCTACACATTTCATTTTCAATAATGAACATGCCAAATTAAACAAAAATAACATATATCAATTTTATGGCAATTGGACTAAATTTATGTGAATTAGAGCACGGACAGAAGGAAAGACATACAAACCGAATTTATAAACGCTTTTCAACTATACTGGAAAGAGTTAAAAAAAATCAAATGACACTTTTTATCACTTTTTAAGATTTATCCTTTTTTTAAGTTTTAGGATTTGGATGAAACCAGTTTTAATTTTCCTTCTCAAGATATTTTTATTTTTTTCATTTAATTTTTAAACAAATAATATTAATAAACAAATAGTAGTAATTATTATCTCTGCGTATTTGTATGTATGGAAACTTTGAAAACTTTCTCCAGCATAAAAAATAAAAGCTCATAAAAATAAGAACGAAGAATAGATTGTGAGAATAGATTTGAAGAATTGATTGTGAAATACTTTCCAACACATTTATCTATCTATAAAACTGTACTGAAATTTTACCGGTAAATAAGGCGCAAGATATGTGGCAGGAAGATATGTGAGTAAACAGTATGGTAAACATATAACACATTTAGAAATCCAGTTTTATCAATTACCTTCTATAATAATTAAAAAAAATAGTCAATTACGCACCCAAACGGCCATGTATCTTGTTGGTTTGCGTATCCCTGTATAAAAATTTTTATGTTCCACAAACTTCTATTGGCATACAAATATAGTTCAGCGAGAAAATGCATCACACAATTAAAACTATTCTCTAAGCAACTTCCATAGTCAGTAATACTTATATTTTTTTTTCTGCGTTTCAAGTAAAGCAGGTGTATCTGTTCTTTCAACGCGCTACTTTGATAGCTTATGTATAAGAACAGCGAGTTTTATATATTTATGGAATCTTTGACCAAGTATAGTCTTTGGGGTGAGAAGGAAGAGAGTGGGGGAACATAAAAAAACTTTACATACAGATATTTTAAAGGGGTTGAAATAAACATGTTGACTAACAAACGGAAATTTTATCATCTTGATCTTTACAATGTAGGAGAGGGCAGAGTTAAAGGGGTCGGGGGGTAACAAAGTATGAGTAAAAAATACAGTATTTAGCGCAAGGAAACACAATTTAGGCAATACATTGCATAAATAAAAATGCTTTACAAAGATCTTTGAAAATAAAGTTTAATATATAAAATTATTGGTTATGGTGTTCCATTAAATACATATATATATATATGTATATTACATATATATTGTCAGGGCCCGACTTATGTAGGTGCATGCGGGGAAGCTTCCCCGGGTCCCCCTTTTTAGGGGACTCCCATGAGAGTAGTCAGGATTTTTATTTAAATGGTGTCAAATGTTTAAAATTAAATAAAAGTGACCAAAATTCATACATTTTCGAACTTTTAAGAAGGAAGTGCGGGCCCCTTCCCCCCTCCGCTTTCAGTAACCTCTCCACCTACGCAAATATCATTAGAAAACTAATGATTAATATTTTATTATGACAATTTAGTATTCTATAGTTTTCAAAAGCAATTCTTTATTAACGTTTTTCTCTTAACGTGGCAAGTTAAAACCAATACTTATAACCAATTTGGGACGTTTTCTTTTAGACATCTTATAACGTACGTAGATAAGCAAAGTAAATGTTTGCAAAGAAATACTCGTATCAAACAATCTATCATTTTTTTTCTACTATTTTCCTACAAGTATTTTTTTCTTAAAGTTGTGATTATCTTTTGTGACACTCTGTATACAGATGTAAGCAGTACCGGATATAAAACTTATGCATATAATACAATAGTATGAAGTTTATTACTAGCTACTTCCACATTATTCACAAAAAAATCTATAGATAGATAGATAGAGGGGGGGGGGCAGAATGATTCTTACCTTTCCCCCCCCCCCCATAGCCTAAGTCGGACACTGCTCTGTATATGGTGGTTAATTAATGCTCTTCCGCCTGCCCTACCGCTAACTTTTGTAAATATTATTTAGATGAAAAAAAAATTGCTCGTTTAACAATAAAAACTTTGACACAGTAACGAATTAATATATAAGTGTAAAAGCTTGACAAATGCAGGTATGACTATGTAAATGATTTGAGACCAAATGTTTTTTTTTTCTTTCACTTTTTCTTTTTTTCACTTTTCGACAGATAAATTACATGAGAAATACAAGCGTTTTCCCATTGTAACCTTTATCGGGCTTCCGTGTGCAGAATTTTTTTTTCAAAACGCCAACTTTAACAGCATTTTCTAAAAGACTTCCTTCCTATGTTTATCGAAAATTGAAAAAAAATGTTCGACTTTATAGTTTCTGAATAAGAGTACCTGCCAATTCCATGTGTTTATGAACAAAACTGAATTCAGGAATGTGTCACAAAAAAAAAAATCAATTTGGAAGATTATGCAGTTTTTGTACTGGGCATTCGCCCAGAGCCCCCCAAATTTAGTGTCATAGACCTTGAAGCAATTGCAATAAGTTGGATTTATATGATGTAACAATTATCAGTCAGCATGAGCAGGAAAGAAATCAACATTAATTGTAAAATATATTTGTGATCTCTAAGTAATCTATAATTAAAAATGGATATTTAAATACGTTAAAATAAATGTGCATTATACAGTATTAGTGTAGTTTAATGCATTAAAATAAATGTTTTCTTAGTTTAATTCTCATGGTAACGAAATGAAAAGTTCAATCATCAAAATCTAGTTTAACTTTTTTTTCTCCAGTTTCAATACATTCATTTCATTATGATTGTTTTAATCATACTTATCATATAGTATTAGCATTAATTCTGATCATATAGTATTAGTCTATATGAGATATATTTATAAAAAAATAGATTGCCATGATTTAATTTGTCATTTAACAGACATGATTGTACAAAGTAAAGTAATAATAATAATAATAACAATAAATTTAAAAAGATAATGCTTTCATTTGCATTATTGTAAGAATCTTTTAGATAATGACTCTTCCCTGTTTTTAAAGACATATACTTACACTTAATCATATCTACTGCTTTAATTGCATCCATTCTATTGATATTTTTGAATAATTCTATACTTGTACTGTTCATTGGTATCTTTTAAACAATATATAGTTACACTTGAATATTTTAGGCTAATTGTGAGCTTGTGGTGCCATCGCGGAAAAAGTCTAGTACTGCTTTTCCATCTGACCTTTGTAAATATTACTTGCATTGCCATGAAATCGATATATGATATGGAGGCCTGTTCACTATTGGAAATAGTGAGTGTGGCCTTTATTGTTTGTTTACATGGATGTATAAAATAATTCGAATAAACTCGAATTACGGTCTAGATCGATATCTGCTTGTAGTACTTTTTTTTTATAGTAGTACAGTCAAACCTCGTTAACATGAACACGCTTAACGTGAATTACTTTTAACATGAATTGTTTTCACAGTCCCCTATAAAAACGAATACACAAATTTGATACTGATAACGTGAATTACTGTTAACATGAACAAAATTTTGATTCCCCTTGAGGTTCATGTTAACGAGGTTCGACTGTATATTATTCCAACCGTAATAATTGATACACATTGCTAATGTGCACTGCAGTCTGTTTCCCATAAAAATTAATAGTAATAATAATGCGCGTAGTGTTTACTGATCATTAACAGAGGAATTCCAAGACAACCGAAGAACAGTGCACTAAAAAAGGACGGTTGAAAAAGGGCACTTTTGTGAATATTTAAAATATTTTTTAGTAAAGGGTGGATTGCTGAAATTAAAATAATTTTAATATCTATAAAGAAAACTGTCTTATTTTGAAATTTGGTTTTCACACTCGAGTTCAAAATTTAATAAAACATTACTTTCATTATATCTTTCTTAATTTTTCAAATGGTGAAGAAAAAAAAAGTTTTTACTTTCCAGTTCTTTTTTTTTTGTTTTTTGTTTTTTTTTGGTTTATTTTTGTTTTTTTTTTTTTTGCGTGTGCGTAAAAAATTAGAGGAAAATCAAATGATTAAGAGGAAGAACGATAATAGTCCAATTGTGGGAAATTTTGTATGACAGTTTTATTTAATGGCTTGAACGACGTAATATCGTTTGCTTATCTTAGATAGAGGAATAAGATGAAATAGTCCTTTGACAATGTAGTTAAAGATAGGTCGATACACAGCTGAAGATCGTATATTCACAAATGTAAATTGAAATATAGCTCTGAATAAACGGTCTATGACTATCATAAATTTTCCCTTCGACCTACAGATCCCATTTTTGTAATATGTCTGTTAAATTGTATTAAGACAAGCTTAATAAAACTAGTTTCTAAATTATTTAGATTTTACAATTTTCCTTGTGTATTCAATTTTTCCATTTCTTTAAAAACTGTTATTGTATGCAGATTTTTCAACAGAAAAAATATTTTAGAAATTCTTTGAAAAATCGGGTCAAGCCGAACCGGACCCGCAAGAGACAAAACCTAACCCGAAACAATGGATATCAACCCGATTTGCAGCAAAATTGTAGAAGTTAATCCAACCCCCGACAAAAAAGAAAGGTTTCCCGACGCAGGACTCTACGCCATACTCAATAAATTTAGATCCTAAGTATTATTTAAATTATTTTCGCGAAAATATTTTCATTTCTGCTGTGCATTCTTTAAATTTTGTTTTCTTTGTTGAAACTTCAAAATTTTGACTCCCACTTATTGTCACCCCCCTCCATACACACACACACACACACACACGTACACCCCGCTCTTAACTCTGCTCCCCTCTTACATTATAAAAATCAAGATAATGAAAAACCTTAACTTTTGAAAAAAGTTCTTTTGTTTATATTTTGACCCCTTTAAATGTATGTAAAAATTTGTTTCTTTTAATTCCATGTCCTCCCCCTTTCTCTTCACCAAAAGGCTGTCTTTGGTCAAAGTTCCCATAAATATATAAAAGTTAATAGCCTTATACATAAGCTATCCATGTACTAAATTGAGAGAATCTATAGATTGTATTTTCTGTTTACCACCCCGCCCTTTCTAGGGGCTTACTAATGAACAGCCGGCGTCTCCAGCAGAATATATTTTTTCAATACACAGCACCTATTTATTAGTGTTCTTTAAGTGTAACGCTATGTATAATATACCTTTTTGATATCAATAATAGATATGCGGACTTAGCACGGGCTTTAGTTGAAGCTTAGAATTAGTTTTCTATAACTGAAAATATATGTAACTTTAATAACTAATAGATCTGAATTTTAGGTTCATCTAAGTATATATAATAATTATTATTTTTACCACTGATTTTTTTTGCTAAGACCTTTTCACCGTTGACCTTTTTACCTAAATTCATTTGAAATAGAGTATCTACATTAAAATATACTGCAAACGATTTTCCCGCGTAGATCATTATGTAACGGAATTCTTTTGTGCGACTCTGGAAATGAATAATAAATTCTTTGCATTTCATATTCTACAGAAAGCATGTTTTAGTGCTGCACTTGAAACGATTTTTTCCCATTGGTCGTAATTTAACGGCATACTTTTGAATGCCCCTGTAAGGGAACTGTACATGCTACATATTTCATTTTCAATGGTGATCGTGCGATAGTAAATGTCAATAACACACAAAATTTCAGGGAAATCGAATTATATTTGCGCAAGATAGAGCATTGACAGACAAACTGAAGTCATAAACCCTTTTCAACTATGTTGGAAAATGTAAAATAAATAAATTCCCCATAATTTAGAATTACAAATTGTCATTAGTATGTGACTTAATCGGAGAAAAAATTTCTTGATTTTACGATATCGGAGGTAACATGTGCATATCAAATATCACGAATTTGATTTTTTTTAAAGTAGACCATTGAAAGTGATTATTTAAAAGTATTTAGGTAGAATAACTAAATTACTAAATTCTTCTATAAGCACGCTTGCGGAATGGGGCAGAATTTGATAACATACAGAAAATGTGCAACAAAGTTTTTATTATTAAAAATAACCATAAGTTTAATAATAATTCTTAGGCTACAATAAAGATAACTCTTCGGGTATCAGTTTTTATTTTCCGTTGGGGAGGGGGGGGGGGAGTTATTCTAAGATTTCTGCTGTGATCTCAGAAAAGATTTTTTTTTAATAATGCCCTACTTTATTTTTATATCAACAATCTTTTATGTTACATTGTGCAATATTCATGATTTAATAATTATTGATTAATACTAATTTTAAAAGAACTAGTTTAAAACATAAACTTTTCATAATCCTTTTATTAAATAAGCGACAATGAAAAAAATATGTAGCAAGCTACCACTATTTGGAATTTTACTGTTCCTGTGAACTGTTTTCTTTAGAAATCATCTTTACAAGGGAAGGGGTGGGGCTGTCAAGTATAGTTTTCTCAAAGCTCAAAGCGTCACTTACAGGTAGTACTTCGATGTCATTCATGGGTTGCAAGAGTTTGGATTAGATAACAATGGGTGATATTTACTCTCTTTCAAACCTTACTTCAAAGAAAACTCAGAGAAACTTTTAAAGTATCATTGGAATTAATTACACTGGAATATTTGGTCAACTCTGTTGTATTTAGTAGAATGATTAGGTAAAAAATAATGATAATTGTAGATATCGTTCAGGGAAGTGTAGTCTCATAAGCATTTTTCTGGCTACACCTCTGGTTCTTCTCTGTGAAACACAACTGTGAGAATAAATAAGATTTAGGGCTTTTTAATATGGCAGTTTTAGTGTAAGAGTCGCTATATTGGGTCTCGTTATATAAAGAAAGCACAAATAATACACAATGTTTTTAATTTTCCAAGCGGACACAGCCAGTGATATAAACATAAGAATGGTTTTTGGATTCTCTCTCCCCCCCCCCCCTCAACTTTCAAAAGAAATATAGAACTTTTTTCATATTAAGCCAAGTATTTGCTGTAATAATGCTAAAAATGGGATACTGCTTATAAATATACTAATGCACGGTACAAGTATCCAGTTATTCGAAAATATAAGTAGGTCGAATATAATGAAAACCACACATATAAATATGTGTAAAAATACACCTTTATTTATTTTTTAATGCAAGTAAAAACAAGGAAGAGTAACTTTTGTTAAGATTATCTGTCTTTAATGCATATGAATGCATTACCTATCTTAAAATGATTATTATTGTTTACTTTGCTTAATCATATTGGTGAGATGATAGGTTATATCTCCCAACCTGAGAAGTACTGTGTAAACATCATTTTATTGATTGAAATAATTCTTTCATGGCAAATCTCTTTGTATGTAAACTGCCATATAAACAAAAGGAAAATCGAGATAAGAACAGGAAAAAAAATTATGATACGTTTGTAGAGATTTTGAAATACAGCCTTCACGGTAGAATTATCATTAACTTTGTCTCATATGATTAAGGAAAAGTTTCAAATTGAAAAATAAAATTACTTTACTTTTGCTCTAAAATATTAAAAAAGCATTGCAGATTACTGCGAGCAATTGCACTTAATAAAGCCGTCTATGATGTTTAATTGCGTGGAGTTTTTGATCTACTTCCAACAATTAATAGGCTACTTCACTCACGCGAAAGCACCCGCTCGCTAATGTTTATTTGGTGGAAGAATTTTTTTAAGATACCTCGTTTTTATTTCCATTTTTTTAAACGAATCTTTTGCATTGGCTACCTAAGATCGATCTATAGAAAGACCGTTTTTTTCTTTTTCGATTTTGTTTAAAGTTTTTTTTAAATTTATTTAGGATACATTTACTTTCGGAACCGGTTTCGAAAGTAAAAGTATCCCCATTAAAAAACCTTGCAAATAAAATAGAAGGAGTAAAAAAGTCCTTTGTACAGATCGACCTCAGCTACTCAAATCAAAGAAAATCGTTTAAAAATACTGAAATGCAAGCACGCTATCTTTAAAAAATTCTTCCTTAGGAATAATATTGAATCTAGGAAAAAAGGTGACCGGAAAAAACGTGACAGAAAAAACAAGAGCGGAAAAAACGGGATAAGGAAAAAACGGGATAAGGAAAAAACGAGATCGGAAAAAACGTGACAAGGAAAAAAAGGTGACCGGAAAAAACGTGACAAGGAAGTGTTAAATATTGAACTTGTCGATAAATAAATGCTAAAAACTAAAGTAAAGTTTTTCCACTGTCAGTTTCTTACAGCGTAGGGGGGGGGGGGGGCAGAGTTAATGGGTGAGTTTGACAACTCTAAGATTTGGTCCAAGAAAATACAATTTTAACATTTCATTAAGAGAAGTTTATTATGACTTCTACAAAAGACAAGTTAGTGCTATCCACGGAGGGGGGGGGGGGGTATTAAAGAAATACAATTTATTGATTCTTTCAATTCGCTATTGATAGTTTATATATGAGTAAAGATGTTTTATAAGGCGGAGGGGGAGGGAAAAAATTACATACACAGCCTGTAAAGGGAACAAAATAAAGACGAAGTGAGGAGGCATTTTCTTTAGAGGAATTTTTTCATTATCCTGCTTTTTTCTCGCAGGCTATCAAAGCCCAAGGATTAATGTGCACGCAGGTTCTGTATGTATGTATGTATGCACTTACGTCTGTATGTACGTAACGCGATAACTCTTGACAGAAACATCCGATTTGCTTTAATTTTTTTTCCAGGTTCATTGTTTCCAAATTCAATATTTAACACTTCCTTGTCACGTTTTTTCCGGTCACCTTTTTTCCTTGTCACGTTTTTTCCGGTCACCTTTTTTCCGTTTACCAATCTACCTATAATGAAATTGAAAACCTATCTACATCGATGCTTTTTCTGGCCCATTCAGCGTCATTATAGACAGGTTTCACGGTGCTAGTTTTAAATTATGCTAGAATTTGAATAAAATTTGCGCAACAATAATAAATAAAAATATTATTTTTGAAGTGTAATGTTAAATTGGATATTTGAGATTTTTATTATTATTACACAACAAAAGTGCTGTAAGTAAAGAAAAAAAAACAGTTTAGTTATTTAGTATTATAGTTAAATGAAAAAAAATGACATACATTTGGAAGTAAAAAGGAAAGAAAAGAACGTGTATATTCATTAAAAGAGCAAAATAAATAAATATTACATAATAAATAATGAACATGCAAAATAAATAAATATTATATGGCAAATGATATAAAATATTAATTATTATAGTAATGAATTAGAATCTTATGGACAGAAATAATAAAGTAAAATAAGTAAACGATGATATTCTATAAAATTGCCTAGTATATGGTTCGAAATACAATGCCATTCTTAAGCATTAACAGAAAACGAAATCCCCTAAGGCATTCGACTTAAAATACGGTAATCCAGTTGACAAATAGTCTGCCTAACGCCTATTGTGTGCGTGGAAATAGGGGGTGATTGATAAACGCCTTCTTTAACTCCCAGTCTCGAGAAGTGGGGGGAAGCACAAACGCGCAAACGCGTTCATAACCATCTACAAGTAGAATATTTTGACCGCCTATACGCGCTTGTGACCATCTACAAGTACAAAAGTCTGACCGCCTATATGCGTTCACGACCACTTACAAGTACCAAAGTGCGACCGCGTATAGGCGTGCGTGACCACGAAAGGGTTAATATATATATATACATTTTTTTTAGATGGGTAAATGCATTTCTAGGCGATAAATTTAAAGTACGGTAAAATCTGAGAAAAAGAACCTGCATATGACGAAATCCCGTGTTTAACAACAACAACAATAACAACAAAATCTTTATCTATGTAAAATGAGGATAACAGTACTTGTGAAAATATATTATACTAGGGGCTCTGCCACCTACGAGCTACGCTCGCCAACCCCCCGTTCAGACACCGCAGACTCTAAAAGCACCCTAATTTGATCGGCTTTAAAAACATTTCGGAAGACTGAATCTAAAAAACAGTGGCGATCTCCCTATAAACGGATTTCTATTCATTTCTCTTTGATTGGGGAATTTTAAAGCCAAATCAGCAGCTGTTAAAAGATACAATGACTGTTTTCGTCTTTGATTAAATAAAATCAGTTAAACATTTCAAAATAAGCTAATATAAAATGAATTAAGTAAACAAAGTCTTTGTCTCCTGGTATTTTTTAACAAAGCGAAAAGAAAGCTCTTTTAAATAAATCATTTTAAATGTATCGTTTTTAATCTGACGAAATTTTCACCAAACTTTTCTTTCTCTTTTTAAAATTCACGTGAAAATACTTTTGTTAAAAATGAAATATTAATTGCGCTGTCCTAACAAAAATAGTTGAAAAGATCATCTCAAAATATCAAATAAATGTCTCGCGCAATTTTTAAATTTAAATTGTTTTGCAATATTATTTTTTGTTCATTTTACGTAATAAGTGTAATGAGACGTAAATGTGACGCAATTTCTCCTATTTAAGACTTCTAACGCATGTTAATGAATTTATTATTTTACAATATCCTTTCTCTTTTAAAATTCACAGATAAATATAGTTCTTATGATGTAATTTTCAATAAGTTCGTGCTTTTTATACGTAATTATTTAATTATAATTTGATGGGTTTTTTCTGTTTATAATAGTCATGTGTAAATAAATTTTTAATTTGAAGCAAACATTATTGTTTGCTCTGTTTATACAGTTGGCAACAGTTTAAATTAATACCATTTTCTAAAATATGTAAAAAATATCTCTCGAAATGCTGAAAAATTTTGAATTCAAAATAGAAATAAACCCTCAAAAAATGAGTCAAATTAAAAAAATAAATGCAGTATGCACACCAGGAATTTCTAACGTATAAAATGATCTAAAAATGATTAAATTCCCGTGTATAGTTTTTACTCCTATAAAACTTTTTTAATGGAATGATTTTGTCCAACTTTAGCATTAAACATCTCTTTAAAAAACTCTTCGATTTGAAAACCGTTTGCATCAGCGTGTTTATCAAACATTTCTCTATAACACCATTGATTTTCATATTTTTTTATGCAATATTTTTCTTAATATTAACGAAGAAAGACCTCCGGTCACAAAAAATTCAAAACCGGCGAATGGCGGTGACAGCGTTAGTTACTTTCTTTTAGAATAGAAAGATAGCATTTACAACAGACAATGAACCTGCTCATAGGGACACCTGCCCATAATGGATTTTTCTTCTTTCCTATGTATGATGACTTTTTTTGCTAGTAAAAGATGGCCGTTTGCGTTTATAAGGTTGCGAGGATTAAAAAACACCAGGTCCTATTAAAAAAAACTCCAATTCGGTAAACGAATACTTATTTTATTTTCATGATGAAGGTCGAAGGGAGAGGTACAGGGGAAAAGCAATAAGGAGCCTCTTTTAAGACGTCATCACGAGGCTAGAGAGAAAGCAGGAAATGGTAAGAATATACAGTTACAACTTTCTTGCTTGGCGGACTACAATATCGCCAATCTAAAAGTATTTTTGCGCCATGCACAGGGGGTAATAGAAACATTGGCTGGTATGTTCGCCAAAAATGTACGGTAGGCTTCTACCATATTAATTGTGTAGGGGGGGGGCAGATTGTGGGCTGCATACATTCCTGAGTCATGATGGATGGAGACTCATCAGTACATTGATACAGCTGCGGTTAAATGTAAAAGTAAAAAGTGTTATCTGGAAAGGGCATAGCAACAGACCGAATTCGTTAGGCTAAAAAGCATGAGACTGTATTTTTCTAGACCAGATGTAAGATCAAAGATGCACCGCTTTACCACAAAAATGTAGAATTGCCATACATCTGAACAAAAGGGTGTGAAGCGAAAATAATTCTAATAAGTAGATTGCATGTAAAGCGATTTTGAATGATGAGTTATATTCATGCCCAAATAAGGAAATGACCGAAGTTAAAATGCGTTTGAAACTAACAGTCAGCCGTAACGAATTTTGTACAAGGTTAAAGCGTATGTGTGAAAGAATCAGAAAGTGAAAATAGAGAGTGATTCACTGATTTTATTTTATTAAAGAGATGAGTACTTAGAATAATTTAATTTAAATGTGAAGGGCTGTTAATACAATCGATTTAGTTTTTAAATGTTGAATTTAATTTAGGGGCTGCACTGTTTGACTGTAGTGCACAAAATAAATAAGTTATTAAACAGAATTTTAATTGAAACTGTCTGGGGGGGGGAATAAAATGCAAACATATATAACGAGATAGTCGTTATATATATCACCTGGGACACCGCAAAAAAAAAACTTTTGTTGACCCGTGTGCATGGGCAAAACAGCAAGAAAAATAGTTACACATATAAATATATCTTCAAAACATAAAAGTTTTTTTTTTTTAAACAAGTTGCTGTCATGAAAATAAAAAAAAAAATCTCTTTCATCGATAGTTCAACAGTCCTAAGAGATTTTATGAATTAATATTTTCTAAATTAAGTTTATGGATCTCCACCTTCAGTAAAATTTTCTTCAAAATTGCATACCATGGTATATATTTTTTTGACTGAGTCGACTCTGACAGCAAATATTTAAGCAGCATGTAACTAGACCCTTGGCTGCACATCATCAAAATATTGATCCTGATTCGGATCATTTTTTTATGAAAAACAAACACAAGTAGTAACAATAGAAATATAATATATAAACACAAATGCAACACTAGAAGTAAAGAGTAAATAATAATAAGTGAAATGTGTAATTGTAAACTAATAATCAATTGTAATATGATTTAAAAGAAATTGGACATGGTTTAAAAAAAATGTAATATTCATGCATGCAGCATAGGATGACAAAAAAAAGAGGTGCCTGAAGCACGCCCATGAAAAAGGTGTCACCCTGAATCTTGTGTAGACCACAAGTATTATGGCGTCAGCTTAGGGCTTCAGCCTTATGTGAGGAGGGAGTTTTGAGACTCATACAACGCCCGCTTATATGAGTCCCTGCTCCTCCGAAGACACTAGCGGTCCTCTAAAGGAGCACACGTCGGTTTACAAGAAAAAATTGATTTTTTGTGAATTGGAACACCAATTCCAAGGGGTTGTCTCTCAACACAATGAAGTTTTGGACCCTAAGGGCAATAATTTTGAACGGGAACAAAACATTCGAAAGGGAGAATTAAAAATAAAAAAATAGATATATGTCACATATATATCAAATCAAAAAGGGGTAGACAATCCTAGAGTGAAGAGAGACATAAAAAAAATGAAAAAGTCATAATCAGGTTAAATAATGCACAAGTCATATATTTAGAAGGTAACTAACTGGTTGCCAAGAAAATGTTATCAAATTACATGTGAATTTTTTTTTTTTTTAAATAACTGCAATTATTAAATGTGTTAGTTATCAGTTTTAACTGAAATGTAATAGTAAAAGAATGAAATGTAAAATGAATGTTAAACTGTAAATAATAGTTAAGTGTATGTAAATAACATAAAAGTGTACAGTAAAATGAAAAGAGTGTAAAGTGATTCAAAATATTGTTCACAAGAGATCTTCGGAGAAAACAGTCATGGGCCAGCCATAATGTTGTCAAAGTTCTGTTGTAAACAACATACATACAACCTAGGCCTCTGGTTGTACACTTAGCTTCACAATACATGTCATAAGAAAAAAAATGTAAACAGAAGTATATTATTTTCTGTTTCTTAAATTATATGTATGTGGTTGATAAACATTAGGGAAGTTGTGTTTGTTTAAGTGACTTGTAGCATCGAATAAATGTCCATATCGAGGTGGTGCAAGAAGTAACCTATCAATGTGCACCCGAAATGCTGTATTATCAGCAGCATACAATCTCTTGATCGAAATGACACAGGTGAATGTTTGAAAGTTACAATGTATGGTCCAGTGTATTTAGGTTTGAATTTATCAACAGACTTTAAGTACACAATATCTTTGAGACAAATGGTTCTTAATTTAGCTTTCTGACCGTAATGTTTATATCTTTTATCCTGTGCTGTTTTAATGTTATTGTAAGCCTTGTCATATATTTTGTGTAAATCTTCAAGTAGTTTATGTATTTCAGTATGTTTATCTAGAAAAGGTTGATTGGTATTCTGATCAAAAGTGTCAAAAATTAATGAAAGTTCACGTCCAAAGTGGAGAAGATTAGGAGTGAATAATGTAGTTGAATGTTTTGAACCATTATAGAGCGACTTGTGTATAAATATTGCATTTTCAAATGAGTGACCTTCTTGTAAAAGTATATTAACAGAGTATTTAATAGATTTATTTATTCTCTCCGAAAGAGCATTGCTTTGTGGTCTCGAAACAGAGCTGTGAAGTACCTTAATACCTAGAGTATCATTAAAAATGTTGTATATTTGAGATGTATATTGGGGTCCTAAGTCTGATAAGACAACAGAAGGTCTCCCAAAGGTGGTTATGTAAGAGAATAAACATTTAACGACTTTAGTTGCAGATGTATCATTAAGTGGAAAAAGTTCAACATGTCTTGAAAAGTGATCTGTAATAGTTAAAATATGTTTACCATTAGAAAAAGGTCCAACGAGATCTGTACTAATAGTATGGCCAGGATATCTGGGCGTGTAGGTGGGTTGTAAGGGTGCAGGAGGGGTTTGATGATGTTTACATTGAAGACATTTGACACATGAAGCTACAAAGTTTAAGGTGTCAATATACATGCCTTTCCAAAAATATCTTGATGATAGAAACTCATATGTTTTATTAAAACCAAAGTGAGATAAATGAGAGATTGTTAAAACTTTGCTTTTAAGAGAGTTAGGAACAACAATGTGATATGAAAAAGTGTTGTTAAGATTATTTTCTTTTTTTAACATTAAAACTTTCGAATCAGGGTGTATGAAGTAATTAGGATATTTTTGAGAAGGTCCTTTCTTTAGAATATCTTTGTAAACAGTGGACAAGGTGGTGTCATTTTTTTGTTCAGTGCAGAAAGTTTCATTTGAAATTTCTAATAAAAGATCTGGATTTGTTTGTTTACCAGATACCAGATAGTTTACATATTTCTTAGTGGCGCTTGAACATGAATTATTACTGTCTGGTGTATCATAGTCAACAATAGGTAATGGTTGAGGGTCATGGATCAGTTCAGGGTTAGTATCCAGAGTTTGTTGATTGTTTTCAAAAGTACAGCGAGATAAATAGTCAGCAAGAACATTTTTCTTACCAGGGATATGTTTAAAAGTGTATGAGCACTCTGAAAGCTCCATGAGCCAACGAGAGATAATATCAGCTGGATTAGTAGTCTTGTTATATTTTTCTAAGGGTTTACTGTCAGAAAGAATTACAAATTGTCTGTTATATAAATAATATTTGAAAGCGGTTACAGATTTATAAATTGCCATGAGTTCTAATTTAAGTGCAGGGTATTTTTTTCTGATGGCTTAAGAGATTTAGAAAAATATGCAACTGGTAAAAGTTGTTGATCATGCTCTTGTAATAAAACACCAGAAATAGCAACAT
The DNA here is from genome assembly GCA_963932465.1 of Maratus speciosus. Classification (NCBI taxonomy): domain Eukaryota; kingdom Metazoa; phylum Arthropoda; class Arachnida; order Araneae; family Salticidae; genus Maratus; species Maratus speciosus. Next base: position 215,984,646 of record OZ010799.1, on the reverse strand, counting down.
TTGACGCATCTGTATTTAAATAAAATGTCTTGTTCCAATCAGGTAATCTAACCATGGGAGAATTAAAGAAAATTTTCTGTATTGTGTCCATGATTTCTTGATGTTTAACTGTCCATTTAAATTTAACTTTTGGAGTAGTTAGGTTTATCAGTGGTTGTACTAACTCAGAAAAGGATGGAATTAGACTCTTATAAAATGTAATGACACCAATGAGTCTTTTTAGTTGACGTTTAGTTGTAGGTGTGGGAAAAGATGTTATTTTTATGATATTTGACTGAATCGGGGAAACGGACTGATTTTCTACATGAAATCCCAAATAGTCAATACTAGATTTATGAAAAGTACACTTGCTAGGAGACAGGGTTAAGTTGTATTTGGTTAGGATAGAGAGAATTTTTTTTAATTTATTACACATTTCATCAAAAGAGTTTGCACCTACAATGAAATCATCCTGATATGTATATACACCATCTAATTGTAACTCATCAAGCAAAGAGTCCATTAAAGCTTGGAAAATAGAAGCACTGTTTTTTAATCCGAACACTAATCTCTTGTATCTAAAAGAACCAAACATAGTAGTAAATGTCAACTGATTTTGGAATTTTTCTGGCAAATCAATTTGATGATATGCCTGATGAAAGTCAAGAGAAGAAAAATATCGATACTGAGAAAGATTTGAAATGATGGTTTGAATTTTAGGTAGAGGGTAAGATGATCCTTGAATTACAGTACTTACCATTCGAAGATCTAAGGCGAGACGAAATTTTTGTTTACCAGTTCCGTGTCTGGTTTCTTTTTGACTAAAAGCATGGGGCAAGCCCATTCTGAACAGTGGCGTTCAATAATTTTGGCATCAAGCAGATCTTTAATTTGTTCTAAAGTACCTTTTTGCAAAGATTGAGGAAGGGGAAATGGAAGAGTTTTTATAGGGTAGTCATTAATAAATTTCAAATCAGGTACAATCTTATCAGTATGTCCAAGTGTATTTAATGATTTTGAAAAGGCCGGGTAGTAATTAAGTAATAATTTAGTCATTGTATTTGCTTCATTAGAACTTAAATGTGTAAGATCAAAATCGGTAGCTGCCAAATCCTCTTTCCTCTTTTTTAATGTATCATTAGATGCCTGAATAAAATTTAGGAAGTGTTGTTCTGAGTTATGATGCTTGTCCAAATTATCCGAGGGGTAGTCAAGAATTTCCTCAACTTCAGATAAATGTCCAATTTTTGTGTGTTTAGGGAGATGAATGGTAGTGTCAGAATTATTTGTAAGTGAAATAGAAAAGAAATGATTTAATTGTACAGGCTTCTTTTTGCGTTTAGTTTTCTTATTCATTTGAATAATGGCATCATGACTTATTACTTCTTTTTTATCTGCCACATATTCAAATAGATAATTTATGTCATGTTTGATATTATTGTTTGTGTAAACTGAGCACCATGTTTGCTCTTGGGGTTCTAGAATTATTTTACGGGTTAAGAAAACTTTTTGATTTGTCACTACATCACATAAGGTGTTACATTGATTACTTTCACTGACTTTAGACTTAGTGTGTGATGTTTCTAGTGGAATAGTCAAGTTGTTGTTAATGTGAATGCATTTATTGAAAGTATCAATGATAATGTTAAATTTACTAATGAAATCAAAATCAAGAATGCCTTCAAAACTGGAGGATTCAGGAATATCCACTATATAAAAGTGGTGCGAGAAGGATTTTTTTTCTAATTTAATGGATGCTCTAATACATGAAGAAAAAGAAACATCCGAATTGACGGTTTTAATATTTATGGCTGTTGATAGTCTCTTGTATTTTAATACAGGTTTAAGTTCATTAAATAAATTTTGTGAAAGTAACGAAATGCTACTTCCAGAGTCAGCCAATAAGGTGATTTTATGGTTTGCAATAGTGGCCTTTACAAGAGGGAGTGATGGAGAATGCGTATTAACACTACAAATGATGTGAACAATTTTATCGCCTTCATTTTCTGTTTGAGTAGTGATATTTCTTGCAATTTTAATGTGATCTGAAGTTTGTGACCCGGTTGAATTGACTAATCTTTCTTTAGAGATCTTTGGTAATGTAGGGTCAATAGGAAATGTTGCTGATGTTAAGTCACATGGTTGAGACACAAAATCATCAGCATAAAAATTGTGTCTCTGTTCTAGTTTTCCTGAACCTGGTAATTGTTGCGTCTGTTAAAATTTTCCCTTCTCTGTGTATTAACTCTTTTCCATTTAAAACACTGATGTGCCTGGTGGCCATTGCGGAAACAGAGTTGACAAGTCACAACTTTTCTTTGTGGAAGATTGTGAGGGGAAAAACGTTTTGGGAAATTTCGCGTTTTGAAATTTTTCTTATAGCGCATCGCATTTGCGTTATACTTTGGGCTACCTTGCATGTCATTTTTTTTAGTTTCAGTTTTGGGTCCAGGCGGTGCGAGTGTTAATGCATTTATTTTTTCCGAGAGTTCCTTCAATTGCTCTTCAATGTTATTTTGAGATTTACTGACAGAGGGTAAGGAATGTAGAATCTTTTCGTTATGCAGAATTTCGTGTAATATCTGTGCTCTTTCAACAGCAGCACGATATTCATTCACGCCTTCTTCTTGTAACTTTATTCGTATGTTAGCTGGCACAGCTTCCATAAATTTCATAAGTTTAATCGTGTTACGGGCATTTTCGTCTTTAATATCTGAATAGACAGTTGCGGCTAACACGTTTAACCGATGTGCCAGGTTTTTAATTGACTCCGCTGGCAGAAGAGATAAGCTCGAAAGTTCAACGCCAGCCACGCACTTGCTGGGGGGTGAGAAAAATGCGGCAAATTCTTTTTCAAGCGTATCTAGATCATTAATTTTTTGAATTTCTGGATTTTGAGCATAAAATTTTTGAGCGGGACCAATTAACTTGCCTACAAGTACAGCAATGGTAGTCTGAGGGCTGTATTTGTTAATTTCAGCGACCGACCTAATTTGGTTAAAAAAGAATTTAAGCAAATCCGGATCTCCGTCAAATTGGTTAATGTTGATTTGAACTTGTTTAGCGGACATGGTCAACGTTTTACCTAACACAAATTCTCTAATCAAAAATTGTTACTGAAATTCTACATACATATCTAAATATAACACACATAAACAGATAAAAATGCAAAGCACATAAAATAATGAAATAAAATAATCACATAAATAATCACATAAAAAAAAACTAATACACAACTTAAAAATAAACAAAAGGTCTTATTTTTTTTTAAACCTTATATAAAAAAAATAGAGAGAAAGAAAACTTATCCAGGGACAAAATTGTGTTTCCCAAAGTAAAAATAATACCGTTGCTTATTTTAAGCAAAAGAGAAACAGACAAATATTTCGCAATAGCTCCTATTTTATTTTTTTTTTATTTATTTATATATATTTTTTTTAAAATGAGTGAAACATGTAAGTCTTTCAAAATAAAACTGGTAGGAGCAAGCAACTGAATTAAAAACTTATTTTATCCTTTTTAGCAGAGAGAAAAAAAAACTTGCTATCTGTCCTTGTTTCTCTAAGAGGACAGAAATTAAAAAAAATTTCTCAAATTAAAATATTTTCAAGCCGAAAGGCGAACCAGAAAAATATATGGGACAAAATATAATCTTCGTTAACTCTTTTTGAGAGAGAGAAAAAAAAATTTAATATATTTTAATATGCATTAAAGGTTAAGCAAAGGTGAATGTGTATCTTAATAACTAAAGATATTGGAACATTCAATGCAATGGGAAAAAAACTACTTATATTATATTTATAAATATTATAACAGACAACACAAAATATCAAAAATAGCAATATCACTGTGTTTTCGTATCCTGTACAAAAACACAATAATGTTAATAAAATTAAATAAGAAGTACTTGTGAGTACTTATGGAGTAAGAAAGCATACAAATGGAATGAAACAACTTTAAAAATTTTAAAACAAGGTTTCCAGAATTAACTGAAAAGAAAATTAAGCGAAAGGAAAGCAATTAAATGGGGGAATTAAAATATGCTTTCGTACTCTAAAAATGTGCTATTTTAATGGAATTAGCACTATATATTTTCACTTTTTTGTATCTGATTTTGTGAAAAAATTTTTCTTTTAGGTGCATTTTTTTTACGCTTGCCTTTTATCTATGCACATTTATGACCTTTTTGTCAAAATCCTAAAAATTTGCTAGAAATCTATGCATGCGTTTGAATGAATCTTTAAAACGATTCTTTGGCAGCACAAGACTATTTTTTGAGATTTTTTTTTCTTTATCACAGAAAACGGCTGTCAAATAATAGGATGCAGGATCTGTAGAACACACGACTCAGAGGCACACTACTCATTTGTCGGAATACTTGAATTTCACAAACAGTTGGTGTCGTATGGTTAAAAAAAAAAACACACTTTTCCAGAATATTGAGGAGGTTGGAGAGCGAGATTCATTCATTGAATCGCTGACTCGCTCGGACGTTCCTTTCGTTTTCGTAAACAGAAAGTAAACAAGGGAAATTTTAGCACTCGCTAAGGCGAGTATTCTCTTATCACCTTTTCTTTACACATGAGGGGGGTAGCACACGTTTTTGCAGGGTTTTTTTTTTGTTTGAAGTCAGTGCTTCACTGCACTTAACTGATGAATAATCTGTAGTATTTTTTCACAAACAGTAAGGTTTCTCAACGCGGAACTTGTTGAAGTTATGACATAATTAATATTGCTATTATGCGGAAACATTTGCCGTTGATTTGTAATTTTGTCGACACTTTCACAAGAATGATGCGATGATGGGCCGGGGGAATGGTCCGAGAGATAAGTATGTACGCGGGCAGAATTCTTCGGCACGGGAGGATGTAAGGCAGGTAGATTTCTTAGGCGACGGGAAGCGAGCAGCTGATTCCACAACTCCGGGGGTTGGCAAAGGGGAAAAGCAGAATAGGAAGCAGGCGAAGCTATCTCTTCGGCGCGGGGCAGGTGTCCAGGGCGCGAAGGTCACTCTCTGATGAAATCCTCCATCTTTTGACGGTGTGGCGAGCCGTTGCTTCAAGGATGACTTTTCTTTAGGTACGGGGGCGAGTTAACTCAGCGTCCAAGCAGCTGGGATAACAAAGTGGCCGGACGTCAACAGTATAGAGCGCGCAGGTGCCGGGAAGGATCCATCGCTTCGAAGTCCACGCAGAAAAAAGGTTGGAAGCAAGTACCTCTCCCTTACATTTTTTTTTGTTAATGGAGAAAAAAGCTGGTCACGGCACCAATTTATATGATGACTTTTTTTGCTAGTATAAGATGGCCGTTTGCGTTTATAAGGTTGCGAGGATTAAAAAACACCAGGTCCTATTAAAAAAAACTCCAATTCGGTAAACGAATACTTATTTTATTTTCATGATGAAGGTCGAAGGGAGAGGTACAGGGGAAAAGCAATAAGGAGCCTCTTTTAAGACGTCATCACGAGGCTAGAGAGAAAGCAGGAAATGGTAAGAATATACAGTTACAACTTTCTTGCTTGGCGGACTACAATATCGCCAATCTAAAAGTATTTTTGCGCCATGCACAGGGGGTAATAGAAACATTGGCTGGTATGTTCGCCAAAAATGTACGGTAGGCTTCTACCATATTAATTGTGTAGGGGGGGGGGCAGATTGTGGGCTGCATACATTCCTGAGTCATGATGGATGGAGACTCATCAGTACATTGATACAGCTGCGGTTAAATGTGAAAATAAAAAGTGTTATCTGGAAAGGGCATAGCAACAGACCGAATTCGTTAGGCTAAAAAGCATGAGACTGTATTTTTCTAGACCAGATGTAAGATCAAAGATGCACCGCTTTACCACAAAAATGTAGAATTGCCATACATCTGAACAAAAGGGTGTGAAGCGAAAATAATTCTAATACGTAGATTGCATGTAAAGCGATTTTGAATGATGAGTTATATTCATGCCCAAATAAGGAAATGACCGAAGTTAAAATGCGTTTGAAACTAACAGTCAGCTGTAACGAATTTTGTACAAGGTTAAAGCGTATGTGTGAAAGAATCAGAAAGTGAAAATAGAGAGTGATTCACTGATTTTATTTTATTAAAGAGATGAGTACTTAGAATAATTTAATTTAAATGTGAAGGGCTGTTAATACAATCGATTTAGTTTTTAAATGTTGAATTTAATTTAGGGGCTGCACTGTTTGACTGTAGTGCACAAAATAAATAAGTTATTAAACAGAATTTTAATTGAAACTGTCTGGGGGGGGGGAATAAAATGCAAACATATATAACGAGATAGTCGTTATATATATCACCTGGGACAAAGCAAAAAAAAAACTTTTGTTGACCCGTGTGCATGGGCAAAACAGCAAGAAAAATAGTTACACATATAAATATATCTTCAAAACATAAAAGTTTTTTTTTTAAACAAGTTGCTGTCATGAAAATAAAAAAAAAATCTCTTTCATCGATAGTTCAACAGTCCTAAGAGATTTTATGAATTAATATTTTCTAAATTAAGTTTATGGATCTCCACCTTCAGTAAAATTTTCTTCAAAATTGCATACCATGGTATATATTTTTTTGACTGAGTCGACTCTGACAGCAAATATTTAAGCAGCATGTAACTAGACCCTTGGCTGCACATCATCAAAATATTGATCCTGATTCGGATCATTTTTTTTATGAAAAACAAACACAAGTAGTAACAATAGAAATATAATATATAAACACAAATGCAACACTAGAAGTAAAGAGTAAATAATAATAAGTGAAATGTGTAATTGTAAACTAATAATCAATTGTAATATGATTTAAAAGAAATTGGACATGGTTTAAAAAAATGTAATATTCATGCATGCAGCATAGGATGACAAAAAAAAGAGGTGCCTGAAGCACGCCCATGAAAAAGGTGTCACCCTGAATCTTGTGTAGACCACAAGTATTATGGCGTCAGCTTAGGGCTTCAGCCTTATGTGAGGAGGGAGTTTTGAGACTCATACAGCGCCCGCTTATATGAGTCCCTGCTCCTCCGAAGACACTAGCGGTCCTCTAAAGGAGCACACGTCGGTTTACAAGCAAAAATTGATTTTTTGTGAATTGGAACACCAATTCCAAGGGGTTGTCTCTCAACACAATGAAGTTTTGGACCCTAAGGGCAATAATTTTGAACGGGAACAAAACATTCGAAAGGGAGAATTAAAAATAAAAAAAATAGATATATGTCACATATATATCAAATCAAAAAGGGGTAGACAATCCTAGAGTGAAGAGAGACATAAAAAAAATGAAAAAGTCATAATCAGGTCAAATAATGCACAAGTCATATATTTAGAAGGTAACTAACTGGTTGCCAAGAAAATGTTATCAAATTACATGTGAATTTTTTTTTTTTTTTTTTTTTAAATAACTGCAATTATTAAATGTGTTAGTTATCAGTTTTAACTGAAATGTAATAGTAAAAGAATGAACTGTAAAATGAATGTTAAACTGTAAATAATAGTTAAGTGTATGTAAATAACATAAAAGTGTACAGTAAAATGAAAAGAGTGTAAAGTGATTCAAAATATTGTTCACAAGAGATCTTCGGAGAAAACAGTCATGGGCCAGCCATAATGTTGTCAAAGTTCTGTTGTAAACAACATACATACAACCTAGGCCTCTGGTTGTACACTTAGCTTCACAATACATGTCATAAAAAAAAAAATGTAAACAGAAGTATATTATTTTCTGTTTCTTAAATTATATGTATGTGGTTGATAAACATTAGGGAAGTTGTGATTGTTTAAGTGACTTGTAGCATCGAATAAATGTTCATATCGAGGTGGTGCAAGAAGTAACCTATCAATGTGCACCCGAAATGCTGTATTATCAGCAGCATACAATCTCTTGATCGAGAATGACACAGGTGAATGTTTGAAAGTTACAATGTATGGTCCAGTGTATTTAGGTTTGAATTTATCAACAGACTTTAAGTACACAATATCTTTGAGACAAATGGTTCTTAATTTAGCTTTCTGACCGTAATGTTTATATCTTTTATCCTGTGCTGTTTTAATGTTATTGTAAGCCTTGTCATATATTTTGTGTAAATCTTCAAGTAGTTTATGTATTTCAGTATGTTTATCTAGAAAAGGTTGATTGGTATTCTGATCAAAAGTGTCAAAAATTAATGAAAGTTCACGTCCAAAGTGGAGAAGATTAGGAGTGAATAATGTAGTTGAATGTTTTGAACCATTATAGAGCGACTTGTGTATAAATATTGCATTTTCAAATGAGTGACCTTCTTGTAAAAGTATATTAACAGAGTATTTAATAGATTTATTTATTCTCTCCGAAAGAGCATTGCTTTGTGGTCTCGAAACAGAGCTGTGAAGTACCTTAATACCTAGAGTATCATTAAAAATGTTGTATATTTGAGATGTATATTGGGGTCCTAAGTCTGATAAGACAACAGAAGGTCTCCCAAAGGTGGTTATGTAAGAGAATAAACATTTAACGACTTTAGTTGCAGATGTATCATTAAGTGGAAAAAGTTCAACATGTCTTGAAAAGTGATCTGTAATAGTTAAAATATGTTTACCATTAGAAAAAGGTCCAACGAGATCTGTACTAATAGTATGGCCAGGATATCTGGGCGTGTAGGTGGGTTGTAAGGGTGCAGGAGGGGTTTGATGATGTTTACATTGAAGACATTTGACACATGAAGCTACAAAGTTTAAGGTGTCAATATACATGCCTTTCCAAAAATATCTTGATGATAGAAACTCATATGTTTTATTAAAACCAAAGTGAGATAAATGAGAGATTGTTAAAACTTTGCTTTTAAGAGAGTTAGGAACAACAATGTGATATGAAAAAGTGTTGTTAAGATTATTTTCTTTTTTTAACATTAAAACTTTCGAATCAGGGTGTATGAAGTAATTAGGATATTTTTGAGAAGGTCCTTTCTTTAGAATATCTTTGTAAGCAGTGGACAAGGTGGTGTCATTTTTTTGTTCAGTGCAGAAAGTTTCATTTGAAATTTCTAATAAAGGATCTGGATTTGTTTGTTTACCAGATACCAGATAGTTTACATATTTCTTAGTGGCGCTTGAACATGAATTATTACTGTCTGGTGTATCATAGTCAACAATAGGTAATGGTTGAGGGTCATGGATCAGTTCAGGGTTAGTATCCAGAGTTTGTTGATTGTTTTCAAAAGTACAGCGAGATAAATAGTCAGCAAGAACATTTTTCTTACCAGGGATATGTTTAAAAGTGTATGAGTACTCTGAAAGCTCCATGAGCCAACGAGAGATAATATCAGCTGGATTAGTAGTCTTGTTATATTTTTCTAAGGATTTACTGTCAGAAAGAATTACAAATTGTCTGTTATATAAATAATATTTGAAAGCGGTTACAGATTTATAAATTGCCATGAGTTCTAATTTAAGTGCAGGGTATTTTTTTTCTGATGGCTTAAGAGATTTAGAAAAATATGCAACTGGTAAAAGTTGTTGATCATGCTCTTGTAATAAAACACCAGAAATAGCAACATTTGACGCATCTGTATTTAAATAAAATGTCTTGTTCCAATCAGGTAATCTAACCATGGGAGAATTAAAGAAAATTTTCTGTATTGTGTCCATGATTTCTTGATGTTTAACTGTCCATTTAAATTTAACTTTTGGAGTAGTTAGGTTTATCAGTGGTTGTAGTAACTCAGAAAAGGATGGAATTAGACTCTTATAAAATGTAATGACACCAATGAGTCTTTTTAGTTGACGTTTAGTTGTAGGTGTGGGAAAAGATGTTATTTTTATGATATTTGACTGAATCGGGGAAACGGACTGATTTTCTACATGAAATCCCAAATAGTCAATACTAGATTTATGAAAAGTACACTTGCTAGGGGACAGGGTTAAGTTGTATTTGGTTAGGATAGAGAGAATTTTTTTTAATTTATTACACATTTCATCAAAAGAGTTTGCACCTACAATGAAATCATCCTGATATGTATATACACCATCTAATTGTAACTCATCAAGCAAAGAGTCCATTAAAGCTTGGAAAATAGAAGCACTGTTTTTTAATCCGAACACTAATCTCTTGTATCTAAAAGAACCAAACATAGTAGTAAATGTCAACTGATTTTGGAATTTTTCTGGCAAATCAATTTGATGATATGCCTGATGAAAGTCAAGAGAAGAAAAATATCGATACTGAGAAAGATTTGAAATGATGGTTTGAATTTTAGGTAGAGGGTAAGATGATCCTTGAATTACAGTATTTACCATTCGAAGATCTAAGGCGAGACGAAATTTTTGTTTACCAGTTCCGTCTGGTTTCTTTTTGACTAAAAGCATGGGGCAAGCCCATTCTGAACAGTGGCGTTCAATAATTTTGGCATCAAGCAGATCTTTAATTTGTTCTAAAGTACCTTTTTGCAAAGATTGAGGAAGGGGAAATGGAAGAGTTTTTATAGGGTAGTCATTAATAAATTTCAAATCAGGTACAATCTTATCAGTATGTCCAAGTGTATTTAATGATTTTGAAAAGGCCGGGTAGTAATTAAGTAATAATTTAGTCATTGTATTTGCTTCATTAGAACTTAAATGTGTAAGATCAAAATCGGTAGCTGCCAAATCCTCTTTCCTCTTTTTTAATGTATCATTAGATGCCTGAATAAAATTTAGGAAGTGTTGTTCTGAGTTATGATGCTTGTCCAAATTATCCGAGGGGTAGTCAAGAATTTCCTCAACTTCAGATAAATGTCCAATTTTTGTGTGTTTAGGGAGATGAATGGTAGTGTCAGAATTATTTGTAAGTGAAATAGAAAAGAAATGATTTAATTGTACAGGCTTCTTTTTGCGTTTAGTTTTCTTATTCATTTGAATAATGGCATCATGACTTATTACTTCTTTTTTATCTGCCACATATTCAAATATATAATTTATGTCATGTTTGATATTATTGTTTGTGTAAACTGAGCACCATGTTTGCTCTTGGGGTTCTAGAATTATTTTACGGGTTAAGAAAACTTTTTGATTTGTCACTACATCACATAAGGTGTTACATTGATTCCTTTCACTGACTTTAGACTTAGTGTGTGATGTTTCTAGTGGAATAGTCAAGCTGTTGTTAATGTGAATGCATTTATTGAAAGTATCAATGATAATGTTAAATTTACTAATGAAATCAAAACCAAGAATGCCTTCAAAACTGGAGGATTCAGGAATATCCACTATATAAAAGTGGTGCGAGAAGGATTTTTTTTCTAATTTAATGGATGTTCTAATACATGAAGAAAAAGAAACATCCGAATTGACGGTTTTAATATTTATGGCTGTTGATAGTCTCTTGTATTTTAATACAGGTTTAAGTTCATTAAATAAATTTTGTGAAAGTAACGAAATGCAACTTCCAGAGTCAGCCAATAAGGTGATTTTATGGTTTGCAATAGTGGCCTTTACAAGAGGGAGTGATGGAGAATGCGTATTAACACTACAAATGATGTGAACAATTTTATCGCCTTCATTTTCTGTTTGAATAGTGATATTTCTTGCAATTTTAATGTGATCTGAAGTTTGTGACCCGGTTGAATTGACTAATCTTTCTTTAGAGATCTTTGGTAATGTAGGGTCAATAGGAAATGTTGCTGATGTTAAGTCACATGGTTGAGACACAAAATCATCAGCATAAAAATTGTGTCTCTGTTCTAGTTTTCCTGAACCTGGTAATTGTTGCGTCTGTTAAAATTTTCCCTTCTCTGTGTATTAACTCTTTTCCATTTAAAACACTGATGTGCCTGGTGGCCATTGCGGAAACAGAGTTGACAAGTCACAACTTTTCTTTGTGGAAGATTGTGAGGGGAAAAACGTTTTGGGAAATTTCGCGTTTTGAAATTTTTCTTATAGCGCATCGCATTTGCGTTATACTTTGGGCTACCTTGCATGTCATTTTTTTTAGTTTCAGTTTTGGGTCCAGGCGGTGCGAGTGTTAATGCATTTATTTTTTCCGAGAGTTCCTTCAATTGCTCTTCAATGTTATTTTGAGATTTACTGACAGAGGGAAAGGAATGTAGAATCTTTTCGTTATGCAGAATTTCGTGTAATATCTGTGCTCTTTCAACAGCAGCACGATATTCATTCACGCCTTCTTCTTGTAACTTTATTCGTATGTTAGCTGGCACAGCTTCCATAAATTTCATAAGTTTAATCGTGTTACGGGCATTTTCGTCTTTAATATCTGAATAGACAGTTGCGGCTAACACGTTTAACCGATGTGCCAGGTTTTTAATTGACTCCGCTGGCAGAAGAGATAAGCTCGAAAGTTCAACGCCAGCCACGCACTTGCTGGGGGGTGAGAAAAATGCGGCAAATTCTTTTTCAAGCGTATCTAGATCATTAATTTTTTGAATTTCTGGATTTTGAGCATAAAATTTTTGAGCGGGACCAATTAACTTGCCTACAAGTACAGCAATGGTAGTCTGAGGGCTGTATTTGTTAATTTCAGCGACCGACCTAATTTGGTTAAAAAAGAATTTAAGCAAATCCGGATCTCCGTCAAATTGGTTAATGTTGATTTGAACTTGTTTAGCGGACATGGTCAACGTTTTACCTAACACAAATTCTCTAATCAAAAATTGTTACTGAAATTCTGCATACATATCTAAATATAACACACATAAACAGATAAAAATGCAAAGCACATAAAATAATGAAATAAAATAATCACATAAATAATCACATTAAAAAAAACTAATACACAACTTAAAAATAAACAAAAGGTCTTATTTTTTTTTAAACCTTATATAAAAAAAATAGAGAGAAAGAAAACTTATCCAGGGACAAAATTGTGTTTCCCAAAGTAAAAATAATACCGTTGCTTATTTTAAGCAAAAGAGAAACAGACAAATATTTCGCAATAGCTCCTATTTTATTTTTTTTTTATTTATTTATATATATTTTTTTAAAATGAGTGAAACATGTAAGTCTTTCAAAATAAAACTGGTAGGAGCAAGCAACTGAATTAAAAACTTATTTTATCCTTTTTAGCAGAGAGAAAAAAAACTTGCTATCTGTCCTTGTTTCTCTAAGAGGACAGAAATTAAAAACAATTTCTCAAATTAAAATATTTTCAAGCCGAAAGGCGAACCAGAAAAATATATGGGACAAAATATAATCTTCGTTAACTCTTTTTGAGAGAGAGAAAAAAAAATTTAATATATTTTAATATGCATTAAAAGTTAAGCAAAGGTGAATGTGTATCTTAATAACTAAAGATATTGGAACATTCAATGCAATGGGAAAAAAACTACTTATATTATATTTATAAATATTATAACAGACAACACAAAATATCAAAAATAGCAATATCACTGTGTTTTCGTATCCTGTACAAAAACACAATAATGTTAATAAAATTAAATAAGAAGTACTTGTGAGTACTTATGGAGTAAGAAAGCATACAAATGGAATGAAACAACTTTAAAAATTTTAAAACAAGGTTTCCAGAATTAACTGAAAAGAAAATTAAGCGAAAGGAAAGCAATTAAATGGGGGAATTAAATATGCTTTCGTACTCTAAAAATGTGCTATTTTAATGGAATTAGCACTATATATTTTCACTTTTTTGTATCTGATTTTGTGAAAAAAATTTTCTTTTAGGTGCATTTTTTTTTTTTACGCTTGCCTTTTATCTATGCACATTTATGACCTTTTTGTCAAAATCCTAAAAATTTGCTAGAAATCTATGCATGCGTTTGAATGAATCTTTAAAACGATTCTTTGGCAGCACAAGACTATTTTTTGAGATTTTTTTTTCTTTATCACAGAAAACGGCTGTCAAATAATAGGATGCAGGATCTGTAGAACACACGACTCAGAGGCACACTACTCATTTGTCGGAATACTTGAATTTCACAAACAGTTGGTGTCGTATGGTTAAAAAAAAACAAAACACACTTTTCCAGAATATTGAGGAGGTTGGAGAGCGAGATTCATTCATTGAATCGCTGACTCGCTCGGACGTTCCTTTCGTTTTCGTAAACAGAAAGTAAACAAGGGAAATTTTAGCACTCGCTAAGGCGAGTATTCTCTTATCACCTTTTCTTTACACATGAGGGGGGTAGCACACGTTTTTGCAGGGTTTTTTTTTTTGTTTGAAGTCAGTGCTTCACTGCACTTAACTGATGAATAATCTGTAGTATTTTTTCACAAACAGTAAGGTTTCTCAACGCGGAACTTGTTGAAGTTATGACATAATTAATATTGCTATTATGCGGAAACATTTGCCGTTGATTTGTAATTTTGTCGACACTTTCACAAGAATGATGCGATGATGGGCCGGGGGAATGGTCCGAGAGATAAGTATGTACGCGGGCAGAATTCTTCGGCACGGGAGGATGTAAGGCAGGCAGATTTCTTAGGCGACGGGAAGCGAGCAGCTGATTCCACAACTCCGGGGGTTGGCAAAGGGGAAAAGCAGAATAGGAAGCAGGCGAAGCTATCTCTTCGGCGCGGGGCAGGTGTCCAGGGCGCGAAGGTCACTCTCTGATGAAATCCTCCATCTTTTGACGGTGTGGCGAGCCGTTGCTTCAAGGATGACTTTTCTTTAGGTACGGGGGCGAGTTAACTCAGCGTCCAAGCAGCTGGGATAACAAAGTGGCCGGACGTCAACAGTATAGAGCGCGCAGGTGCCGGGAAGGATCCATCGCTTCGAAGTCCACGCAGAAAAAAGGTTGGAAGCAAGTACCTCTCCCTTACATTTTTTTTTGTTAATGGAGAAAAAAGCTGGTCACGGCACCAATTTATATGATGACTTTTTTTGCTAGTAAAAGATGGCCGTTTGCGTTTATAAGGTTGCGAGGATTAAAAAACACCAGGTCCTATTAAAAAAAACTCCAATTCGGTAAACGAATACTTATTTTATTTTCATGATGAAGGTCGAAGGGAGAGGTACAGGGGAAAAGCAATAAGGAGCCTCTTTTAAGACGTCATCACGAGGCTAGAGAGAAAGCAGGAAATGGTAAGAATATACAGTTACAACTTTCTTGCTTGGCGGACTACAATATCGCCAATCTAAAAGTATTTTTGCGCCATGCACAGGGGGTAATAGAAACATTGGCTGGTATGTTCGCCAAAAATGTACGGTAGGCTTCTACCATATTAATTGTGTAGGGGGGGGGGCAGATTGTGGGCTGCATACATTCCTGAGTCATGATGGATGGAGACTCATCAGTACATTGATACAGCTGCGGTTAAATGTAAAAATAAAAAGTGTTATCTGGAAAGGGCATAGCAACAGACCGAATTCGTTAGGCTAAAAAGCATGAGACTGTATTTTTCTAGACCAGATGTAAGATCAAAGATGCACCGCTTTACCACAAAAATGTAGAATTGCCATACATCTGAACAAAAGGGTGTGAAGCGAAAATAATTCTAATAAGTAGATTGCATGTAAAGCGATTTTGAATGATGAGTTATATTCATGCCCAAATAAGGAAATGACCGAAGTTAAAATGCGTTTGAAACTAACAGTCAGCCGTAACGAATTTTGTACAAGGTTAAAGCGTATGTGTGAAAGAATCAGAAAGTGAAAATAGAGAGTGATTCACTGATTTTATTTTATTAAAGAGATGAGTACTTAGAATAATTTAATTTAAATGTGAAGGGCTGTTAATACAATCGATTTAGTTTTTAAATGTTGAATTTAATTTAGGGGCTGCACTGTGTGACTGTAGTGCACAAAATAAATAAGTTATTAAACAGAATTTTAATTGAAACTGTCTGGGGGGGGGGATAAAATGCAAACATATATAACGAGATAGTCGTTATATATATCATATATATATAACGACTATCTCGTTATATATGTTTGCATTTTATTTCCCCCCCCCCAGACAGTTTCAATTAAAATTCTGTTTAATAACTTATTTATTTTGTGCACTACAGTCAAACAGTGCAGCACCTAAATTAAATTCAACATTTAAAAACTAAATCGATTGTATTAACAGCCCTTCACATTTAAATTAAATTATTCTAAGTACTCATCTCTTTAATAAAATAAAATCAGTGAATCACTCTCTATTTTCACTTTCTGATTCTTTCACACATACGCTTTAACCTTGTACAAAATTCGTTACGGCTGACTGTTAGTTTCAAACGCATTTTAACTTCGGTCATTTCCTTATTTGGGCATGAATATAACTCATCATTCAAAATCGCTTTACATGCAATCTACTTATTAGAATTATTTTCGCTTCACACCCTTTCGTTCAGATGTATGGCAATTCTACATTTTTGTGGTAAAGCGGTGCATCTTTGATCTTACATCTGGTCTAGAAAAATACAGTCTCATGCTTTTTAGCCTAACGAATTCGGTCTGTTGCTATGCCCTTTCCAGATAACACTTTTTATTTTCACATTTAACCGCAGCTGTATCAATGTACTGATGAGTCTCCATCCATCATGACTCAGGAATGTATGCAGCCCACAATCTGCCCCCCCCCCTACACAATTAATATGGTAGAAGCCTACCGTACATTTTTGGCGAACATACCAGCCAATGTTTCTATTACCCCCTGTGCATGGCGCAAAAATACTTTTAGATTGGCGATATTGTAGTCCGCCAAGCAAGAAAGTTGTAACTGTATATTCTTACCATTTCCTGCTTTCTCTCTAGCCTCGTGATGACGTCTTAAAAGAGGCTCCTTATTGCTTTTCCCCTGTACCTCTCCCTTCGACCTTCATCATGAAAATAAAATAAGTATTCGTTTACCGAATTGGAGTTTTTTTTAATAGGACCTGGTGTTTTTTTAAATTCTCGCAATCTTATAAACGCAAACGGCCATCTTTTACTAGCAAAAAAAGTCATCATACTATGCAATTCCGTTTTAGAAGATTTTATTGTACTGAACTTTTTAATTTTTTAAATCTCCAAGCCATAGAATGTGGATTAACGATATCAATGATAACTGAAATTTACATAATCAGATGCATTTAAAAAATAAATATCACAGATCGTAACACTTTTTTAAAAATGATAAATATAAACATAAATAAAAAGACAATTTTAATCTTATAGGTGTAAAAATCCATGTCCAGCTTGATAAATGTCGAGCTTGATCGGGCTTACCCGACCAATTACTTTTTTGTGCGGGCTGAGCCGAAGTTTTAGTTTTTATACCGAACTTGGTCAATATTTTTTTTTTGTACTGGCCAAGTTGTGCTCGGAGCAGTTCTGGCCAAACTTCGAACTTTTTTACCGTGTCAAAGGGAAAACTGTCTACGGGCCGCGCTCGGCCTGAAAATTTCTTCCCGTGCATAACGCTAATTCATTGTATTTTTGTGCTTTCAGAAATAATACTCTATGCTTTGCAATACATCCATTTCTTTCCGTATCCTAATATATGAGTTTATTTATAATCTACATACATAACTTATTATATTAAATATAGTTCAGTTGGAAAATATGCAACTCGATTGAAAAACACCCTTAACCCTTAAATGCCGGTTGTTGCTTTTCGGCAACATACCCAATTTAGGCTTCTAAAATACTATTGATTAATATTTAAGCTATAACGACTGATGTTGCCAATAAAATATATTCTGAAAATATTATTAAATAGATTTTCAACATGTAGATGGCAACATTCGTGCTGTTTAAGAATAAAGATAGATTTATTTTTTCAAATGTTCCTACATGTTCTTTTTGTTTTGTTTGGAAGCTTGTGAAATACCCTATTTTATTCGGCCGTGAGCAAGTACACACACCTCTACACAAACCTCTACACAAACCTCTACTACACAAACCTCTACTACACAAACCTCTACTACACAAACCTCTATCCGAAGGAAACTCCGTTTTACAACCTATCCATAGGTATATTAGTCGAGGGGATCCGGTCTATAGCACCCGAGATAGGTAGGCGCCCCAAGAAATTGCACGGAACATTCTTTTATAAGCTTTTTATTATGTGTTATGAACTATGTCAAAGTTTCAAGCAGATCGACTTGTTAGATTTCCTATTTTAACAAAATTGCGTTATGTTAGTTCCACATTCCACCACCAGGGACACACAATTCATAACAAAAGTGTATCAGATCGAAACTATGTTAAACAACCTATCAGTGGATGTGTTACTCGAGTTGGTGGCGGTCTTAAGCGAAAAATTAAGAAATTTGCTGAAAATACTATTCGGAAATAGTGGCAACTAAAATTTTGACATTTTTATATTTCATAAGTAGCACATGTCTGAGTATATCATAGTCCTCAAAAAACGACATCTAAAAAGGTCATAAACGCTAATTTTTTAAAAAGAAATCCAGCGCCCCTCCCCCGCCCTCCCCTCACAGGAAATTGCATGCACCATTATTTTATAACCTTTTTATTATGTGTCATGAAGTATCTTAACGTTGCAAACAGATCGTCTTGTTATATTTCCTAATTTTAACAAAATCGCGTTACGTTAGTTCCGCATTCCACCACCAGGTGGCGCACTCTATTCTTAACAAAAGCATATCTGAACGAAACTCCTTTGCGCAACCTCTCCATAGATACATCGTCGGGAGGGTGGCGGTGCGGTCTTAAACAAGAATTTAAAACATTTTCTGCGGTAACAAACGCTAAGATTTAATAAATAAATCTGGTCGCCCCCCCCCCCCCCTTTCACTCCTCGAAATATCGCACTCCATTCTTTTTTACACTTTGTCTTATGTGTTATAAAGTATCTTAAAGTTTCAAACACATCGAGTGGCGGTCTTAATCAATAATTTAAGATATTTCCTGAAATTGCTATTAGGAAATAGTGGTATGAACACTTATAAACCTTTTCATATTGAATAATTAATATTTATCTCATAGCGCGCCGTCGAAAAAACCACGCAGATTGTTAGATTTCCTAATTTAAATGAAATCTCCGTTAAAAAAGCACGCGCCTCCATCTTAATCTCGCATTTGATGGAAATAAAAGGAATTAATTAAATAATAATTAATATCTCAGCTTGTAATTAAGCTATATCTTTCAACCGGGTATGTATGAAATCTGCGAGAGATTTCTCGGCCGGATGCCAAAAAATTTTATCGAAAAATTTAATATTTAAAAAGTTTAAATTTCGTATTAGAATGTTCTCTGCTTAAATTTCTCCCGCGCCGATATGTCTGAATGATGACGGCAGCTGCTCACCGCTGAAAGGAAATCTCATTTCATTGTCTTTTCAAATACAGAAATTAAATTTTTATCGATCGATTTTTAGTGGATTATTTGCATCCTACCCTATGCAGAAAATTGAAATTCATACCAAAATAAAGTATAATTTTTTCCGCGTATTTCAATACCTGTTATGAATTTGTACGACCGATATTTCGGCAGATGCGATTTCGCTTTTTAAATGTCCACTTCATTTATTGCTTAAATTACTCCATAGTAACCCTGCATCGGCTGATTTTACGGAGCATCCGCCGAATTTACTGGCAACCCTTAGGGGAAACTGCGGAGGATTTGGAGAAAATGCGTTCGAAGCTGCGTTCAAAAGGTTGATTGGTTAATTATAGAATTTAATTAGCCCGTAATTAGGTTAATTACCAACTTTTTCAAAATTTTATGATTTCTTGTTTGATGTGAAGTGTTCAGCTATAAGTACCCAAAATTTCAAGTCTCTAACATGTATAATTTCTGAGAACGGGCTCTGTGACGAACAGACACACGGACAGACGGACAGACAGACAGAGGAGCGAGACGAATAGGGTTTCGTGAACGAAACTCTAAAAATGCAAAAATGTTTTCTAAATAGAAGTAAACGCTTTCCTTGTGTGTCCGCTATGGAGTTCTTATGGCATATAGATTTCTAACCTTTTTATTTTCGACATTCATTTAAAAAAATCGGGGTCACTCGACCCGCAAGCGTCAAAACCAAATCCAAAACCAATCCGAAACAGAAGTCAACCTCTAAAGGTCAAGTCAGACCCTTTTTAACCACTATAAGGTAAAGCGAGGAGAGTTCGCGCGGTAGGAGAGATTGCGCATAAAGAGATCCGACGGGAAGGAGTAGAGTGCGCACGCAGCGACTCCAGGTAGTAGTACAGCAGCATTAGTGCAGTGTCTACATGAATGTGCACATTGATTGTCCCAAGCGTGTTGGATAAAGCAGTGCTATTTTGTTTAGTTTTTCCAAAGTAAGTGCTTGAATTTTCATAACTGTTCGTCAGAATTTTTATAGAACGTCAGTAATACAAAATATTTTGAATTTAAACGATTTCTTATAAACTGCTAACCTAGACTAAGTATGCGAACACCAACAATTCATTTTAGAATTGGCCATATTTAAATAAAAGTTCGCGCAATATCTTCTACCAAAATAGGAGAGTTTGCGCATCTGCTATTTAGGAGAGATGTCGCATTTCCCCATAAATTTCAGTGCTAGGAGAGATTATGTAGTTTATTGATAAATTTGTATGAATTTCAAATTACGTGTAAAACAGATGAATGAATCAATTTTTAAATAATTTCGGAAAAACACATAATTATCAAAACTAAATTTGGCAACAAATTAATTTGCAGATAAAAATGCTATTAATAAATTAATAATACAGTTGTTATTAAATTAATTTTATGTAATTATTTTTGTTAATAAATTAATAATATATTTGTTAATAATTTAATTAAATATTTAATATATTTTTTAATTTATGAACAATTAATTTGCTAATAAATTTATTTTGTTAACTAAAATATATTCTCTAATACAATGTTTTGGAAAAGCTTTCACCCATTCCGAGCAGTGTAATGCCATCGAAATCAAAAGAAAACAGAAGGCAACTAATGTTACTGATCCACAAAATATACATGAAAATATGCTCAAAATATACATGAAGATAACGTGCTTCCACAAAAATTGGGATAAAAAAAAACTGAAGAGAAAAATCCGAAGGTGAATGAGGATGAGTGCACTGAATGTCTGGAACTATACGAGGAGACAACTTCGACAGCTGACTGGATTCAATGTATTGCCTGTTGCAGGTGATTGCACGAAAGGTGCACGATTTACAACAATAAGTGCATCGATTGTGGACGACGGCAACTTCGGTTAGCAAACAAAATACAATGAAACTGTGGAAATTGAAATGAAGTAATTTTCAAGTTAAATATGTTATCAAGTAGATTAATGTTATTTTGTAATCTTAGTAGAGCTTGCTTTTTCTAATATTTTAATCTTCTTAAATTAAAATTTTTAACTATTGTTAAAATTATTTCTTTTTTTTTATTATTTAAACATTTCGTTGAAATATTCACTCCTAATAAAATAATATTTACTACAACAATCTTTCAATTATATCGATTACGTGCAATTATTATTGTTAATAATTTAATTGTAGTTATTATTAATAACAATCTCTTCTAACTATGTGCGCAATCTCTCCTACCTATGTGCGCAATCTCTCCTACCTATGTGCGCATTCTCTCCTACCCTGTAAGGAGAGAACTCGCAAAGTTGTTTTCTTGGTTTTATTACTGCTGTTCTGTTAAATTACAGTATAAAAACAAAATAACAATGGAAATGCATAAAAAACAAATGAAGTCAAAATTATTCATGCATGTTTTAGCAAAATATTAATATTTAGATTTTGTATTACTGTTCTTTTGAAATATGCGCAGACTCTCCTAGCTTTACGTTATAGGTCACAAACAGTGTTGCTAATTCTGGCGGATTTTTTACTCAGAAATTTCGAGTTCGCACCATAATCTATGCGCAGGCCGGGCTTGGGCTTTTTTTCATTTACGGCAATTGGGTCGGGCCTGATCTACATTCTTTTCGGACCGGGCCTAGTCACTACTCTTTCCGAGCCGGGCTCGGGTCCTTTTTTCTGAAGGACCGGGCAGGGCCTAACTTATTTTTTCCGTACCGAACCGGGACTGGTATCAGTCTTTCTAGACTTCACGGGCCTAAATTGTCAGTCGTGATTTTGACCATATCAAGATCATTGTCTCGACGTGGCCTGGATCATTCAAAGATCAGTAAAATTTGGCCTGGAACAAAAAATGTTTGCAAAAAAATGTATACATTTTTAAATCGCCATTTTACAATTAAACATTAAATTTTATTCTTTATAAAGAATAGTACATTTCTAGGTTTATTAAAATGTAGCTAAATTAAAATATAGTAAAAAGTGTGAAAAAGAACTTGCTTATGACGGAATCTTGTGTTAATCTGAAAAATATATTTATCCATCCAGAATGAATGTACTAATATATAAGGAAATAATATATAATACATTTACACCTGCTATAAGAATTGAACTTGTCTATAACTTTTTTTTTCTTTCCTATGCAATTCCGTTATAGAAGATTTTACTGCATTGCATTTTTTCAGTTTTTAAGCCTCCAGTTCATCGAATATGGATTAACTATATTAATGATAACTATGAAACATTTGCGTACAACAAATAGCGATTCATTAAAAAATAAATAAATATCACAATAACTTCTACAAATACGAAAACTATAAACACGACAATAAAAAGCAAAGATAAGTATTTTTGGTCAGAATTCCTCGTACCAGACAAATTTTTAACCAAATCGGCGTAAAAATCAATGTTTTGTAGAATTCATTCGGGCCGGGCCGGGCTCGGTCCGAGATTTTAACTTTTTTCCGAACCGCCGGGCTCGGGGCGAACTTTTAATTTTTATACCGGGCCGGGCCTAAATTTTCTTTTACGGATCGGGCCGGGCCCAGGCCTTGAAATTTCGGCACGTGCAGACCTCTACCATACACTGCATAGTACAGGAACTCTAATGGATCTCTATTTGTATGTAAATATCTGAATTATTATTAATACCATTAATCCAATTACACGGCTTGGACACTTAAAAATTGGAAAAATTCTATATCGAAAAACCTTCTAAGACGGAATCACATAGTCATAAGAAAAAATCGTTATAGTTTAGTTCCTATTTTACCAAGTCTCTTGCAACGTACTATTTATATTCAAACGGATTATTATATCCATTTTGCACCGCTCAAGAATTTTTTTCCGTTTAAAACAGGAGTTTGTCATACACAAATTCTTATAACAGGTTTTAGAGTATTGTATATACCCCCGCCCCCCTTGAAATGCATATGTATTACTCTTTAAAGGGAATTTTAATTGTAGAATAATGGTAATTTAAAAATATATGTATTTTCGGCAAAAATTGTTGACCCAAGGAAGTTGTTCCTTAAACAGATTTTTGCACGAATCAGACAGTGACGGGTCAATGATTTTCATACAAGCAGAATTGTGAGCATGCCAGAAAATTTCGGTCGGTGCCGACTTGTAGGAAGAATAAAGCACAGGCCCAGAAATAAACCCGGTTCGGGCCTTCAGAGAAAGCAAGACCGGGAATGACACAGAGAAGCTGATGATCAGAATCGACTCGTCCCGAGTCCGTGTAGGCCTCTTAAAGGGCATTTGAATGGCAAAAACGTGTTTTTAATGGCTGGAAAAATTTTAAACAAATTATGAAAAAAATTGAGTTTGAGTTGTAAATTTCGTTCAAACTCACAGATTTTTTGAGCTTTCGTTCAGTTCACGTTCGTTTATCAAAAAGTGAATCAATTTCAACTGAAAGTTCACAGAAAGGGAACTAAGTTCCCGAGTTTTCATTCAATGAGCGCTCTCATACCCAACACTGGTATTAAACTAGTTGGATGTGCCAATCCCAAAACTTTCTGCTATCTCACACATCTAAATATTTCAAAAAGAAGTTACAAGCTTGATACTTCAATATTATTTGTTCAATACTATACACACTTTCACTTTCATCTTAAATTTGTGCTTCAGCCAATTAATCTGAGTAAAAACGAGTTAGTCTCGATCATCATATTTATTTAAATCAATAGCTTTTTGTTATTCTTTTGTACATCAGCTGTTTGCCAATAGACGGCTTTGCAGGATGCAAATAATCACTGCAACGAGCCACTTATGTACAATAGAATTACGAAAAATCGAGAAAATGATATAAAAATCGCTATTACACCGCCCCCTTCTGGATAATTTTTAAAATTCAATTGGGACCTGTTCGCCATAGCCAAAAACATAATTATGAAATTTCGTTCCATTTTTTGTATAACTTCAGGCACTTTTCGATGGTATAATAATGAAAATGGCACACAAATCGCTATTACAGTGCCTCCTTTCTGTGGAATATTTCTAAATTCGAGGAGGACCTGCTGGCCATAGCCAAAAACATACACAAAAATTTGGTTCGATTCTAGTCATAACTAATGCACTTTTCGATGGTACAATAATGAAAAGGGCACCAAAATCGTTATTACAGTGCCTTTTTCGACGGAATATTTCCAAATTGAAGGAGGACCTGTTGGTCATAGCCAAAAACATACATAATTTTTTTTTCAAATCTATGCATAACTTCATACACTTTTCGATGATACAAAGGCGACACACGGACAGGCAGACATTATGTATAAACATGTTTTGGGGGATCTCTGACCCCTAAAACGTACAAATACGTATAAAAACGGAAGTCTAAAAAAATTTAGATGACAAATACTTTCTTTTATTGAAGACAAAAGAAAGTACTAATATTAATTTCTATTTCAAGGTTGGAATAGCACAGTTGAAGTTTATTCCAACAGAGCGAAAAATGTTCAGACCAGGAATCGAACCTGGATACTTGGCGTTCCGTGCCTTACCTGTTAGGGTATCCGGACGATAACTGACTGACATAATTAACTCTTATTTGTTGGACTTGGCTGCGAATTGCAGCCTTTTAACGGGGTTTCACGGATTTCACGGGGTTTTCACGGAAACAAGGAGTTTCCGTGTTAAAGCACTTCCATCATGTAAATGCTATAGTTATAGCTCGGATGAATGAAACTAGCGCTGCAGTTCGCAGCCAAGTCCAACAAATAAGAGTGAATTATGTCAGCAAGTTATCTTCCGGATACCCTAACAGGTAAGGCATTGGCACGACACGCCAAGTATCCAGGTTCGATTCCTGGTCTGGACATTTTTAGCTCTGTTGGAATAAACTTCAGCTGTGCTACTCCAACCTTGAATATGATTTAATCCAGTTTAAAAAAAAAGAAATTCTTTCCCTTCATTATGAAAGTAATAATGTTCAATGTTTTTTGAGAAACCTTTTCTAAATTTATCATTTAGCAACATAAATTTTAATTTCATTCCCAGTTAAAATGATTTTTGACCAGGACTTTTAAAAAGTGGTTTATAAAACAATACAACTTTGGCTGTGAAACGTTTTACCATGAAACTTTTATTAAAAATAATTAATTGACAAATCTAGATTTTAATAAATAATTTTTATGATTCATGTCTTAGTCGATGCAAAAACAAACAGAAAAAAAATTAATTGTCGTTTTTATTTCATTTATTTGTCAGTTATTCAATTCGTGTTATTGGCAAATAAATGAATCTCTTTAAATTGAAATGAAGTAAGCAAAGAAGAACTACAAGACACGATACTACTGTTTGATGTCGATTAGTTTATTTCATCTCTGCTCATAAAATTAAAGACATATTAAAAATTATTGAACACAATTGTCATCTTTTTGCCATTAAATTCTCATTAAATAAAATTAATTGACTAATCGAAGTTCCACGCAAATATTTTTATTGATTTATGCCTGTAATTTTATGGAAAACGCTTCATAAAACTTTCACGAGTCATAAATCAAATATGAATGTGTGTTATTTGAATATGAAAAGCTTTTTAAATTGAAAAAAAAAATGTTTTGAATCGTTAAAATTTTAACGATTTGAATTCTAGTAAACAGAAGTTCTAGTCTTTATCGATAAGAGATATATCATTTTAAATGTTCATTCTCAAATCACAAGGATAATTTTGTCTTATGTATTGATTTTGTTTTGTTTTTACTTTTCGTACACATACAGAAGAGAAGAAAAGTAAGAATAGTATTGTAATCATAATAAAACCCGATTGTGTAAATATTGGTATATTTTTACATTTTGATATACTTTTACAATGGTATATATTTTTTAATTGCCTTATAACGATTTCGCTAGTTTCCATCTCTTCATTACATAAGTGGATCTCAATTCTTCAGTGTTTTAAAAAAGATACTTTAACATAATTTCAATACCGATTTCAGAATGATATGTTTCGTTGTTTAAGATTTGAAATAATGCAAATAAATTAAAATTTTTGCTCAGAAGTCAAATTTGAGAAGAAATAATTTAATAATAATAATACGACAATATTACATTAACACTCAGTGGTGAAGAGTTTAAACCTACTCCATATGCATGTGCGCATGTATGTGTGAATATTAGAGTTTCCTCACCAGTTAGGTCACCGGAGCTCGTTTTTGGTTGTTCACCGCCCCCTGAGTAGTAGGCCTGAGCGCTGACACAAAAATATTGGCTGCCGAAGGCTGATTATTTTCAGTGTGTGTTCACAGTACTTTGTATTTTGGTACCAATAATTTTTAAATTTTTTTCTGCTTTATTTTTCGGAGATTTAACAAGTCAAAGAAATCTTTTATAAAATACTGGTGTCTAAATTTAAGGGACCGCACATACGTTAAAAGAAATCCGCCTTCAGTAGCCGCCATCTTGGTGTCAGTGCTCAGGCATTGATGATTTCACTATGTACCGGGTGTCCCAAAAATAACGGATGATTTTAAAATTTAACAACTTGCAAACGGAGACAGATATTTAAAAAATTCTGGCAGGAGGGTTATGTATGATTTCATGGGATTTTTTACTGTGATTCTTTATTTTAGTTTCAATTTCAAACAACAGATGGCGCTGAGGGTAATAGGTGTTCAGTCCATACCCGATTTTTGGTACTTCGGGATACCTTCAATATATTTTAATCTCCTTTTTTTCGCATGGGAGAAGAGAGAGGCCGTAAAATAGAGCCTGGATTTAGCGGTTTCTTGCAGTGCCATCTATCTTTGCTATTTGTAGCTAAAACTCAGAATCGCAGCATGCAAACTCCTGACATCTTACATAACATTCCTGCAAGATTTTTTTAAATATCTGTCGTCGTTTGCAAGTTATTGAATTTTAAAATCATCGGTGATTTTTGGAACACGCGGTATGTACGTGTGTGAGTGCACACTATAGCGCCAAAACAATGCTTTCAGATGTGCTCACGTTTGGTGAATATATCACAGACCACTATCGCATGAACTGTATACATTTTCGAAGAAATTGCCTGCCGGGTTTGGTATCAAAATCCTTCTTCTATCTTTTTTTAAACATTCTGTGACGGTAAATAATAAACATTTTCTCTAATATATCAATCAAATTATTTTTACTGCTCCGGTTAATCTTATGTTAACCCATTAAAGTCGGAATTATTTTCCTCTTTAAAATGTAATATTTGCATTTCACACCAGTTCTTTTTTAAACAGCAAATTTTCTTTGATTTCATCACGAAATTTAAGTCATAATATTTTTCCGTTCAAAAAAATGCTGAAACTTTTCTGGTACTATATGGCACTGCTAAGCTTTAATCAGTTAATACAACAACCATGTTTCATGTCCCCTGAACGTGAATATAAATACAGCGGTAAATTTAGAGGTATTGATGCTAGCCTTATCCTGATTGATCTTAACAAAATAACGATTTTGTTAACGATCCTAACAAAATAACGATTGTTCAGCAAAGTGATGGAATGCCTTTGTTGAAAACAAGTGGTGAAACATATTTCTGGTATTAATCCAAGTTCAATTTGACATTTTGTTTTACTTCTATATGTTAAGTTTTTCGCTTTAACAGAATCCAGCAATAATTATAAAACCTTCAGCACAACTTTGTTTTCTCTGAACTAAAATTTTAAATATTTTCTCTTCTTTTACATATTTTCTCTTCTTTCTCTTCTCGTAGTAAATCAATTTTTTCTTCTAATGCGCCTGTTTTAACAGTACAAAGGCCGAACATTTTAATCAAGTTTTTTAAAAATATTTCACACCAGAATTTTTATTTAAAACTATTTAATGTATTTATTTAACTTTTTTTCTTCTTCACGTCTTTCAAATATATTTTATAATAGAATTTCTTGCTCGAACTGATATATATTTATATTATAGGGGTCAAAACGACCCCTCACGGCCCTTCTAGTATAAAATTAATCAAATAAACAGTTTCAGAACGCGCAAATTCTTAGCTTTCAGCTCATTTTTAAGTGCGTTCGTAATTATATAAATACGTAGCACCTACAGTCGTCGTCTGGTCTGTTCGTCTGTCTGTCTGTCCGTCTATCTGTCTGTCTGTCTGACGGAATATAGCAGCGCAAAAACTACCTAACCGAATGGTTTGAAATTCAAAATATATAATTGTTGCATAATTTTGTCGAGTCATTTCAAATTTTATTAAAATAGGATGTATAGTTCAATTACAGGGACAGTCAAAAGTATTCCGTTACATTACGGCCAAAGGGAAGAAATAGTTTCAAATATATTTTAACCGTTAACCGGAAACGTGAAAATCCCGTACACAAACAGAACACTTAATAATTAACCAAATAGTGAACTTAAACATTTAATCTTTAATAGTAATGCACTAACAGGACCATTTTTTTAATATAACAGCAGAAAAATAAGTTTGGAATGTCGGTGAGAGAAAATATTAAGGGCAGATATGTAGATGCAAACATCTCACAGACGTACGTTTCCGGTTAAGGGTTAATGACGTTACACCCTTTTGAACATAATGAAATGAAGTGCACTAAAATATACATTCTGTAGACTATGCGGTACAAAAAATATTTATTGTTCATTTACAGGGGCACAAAAAAAAGTTACTTCATTTATAATAGAAATTGAAGTGTATTTACAGGCACGCACAAAAGACTTTGGATACTATAATGTATCCGAAATACTGTATATTAGCGATGATTGCTGGGAGTACATTTTTAGTTGTGATATAAGATTTAAAGTAAAAAAAAATTGCATATTGCGTTGTGTGTATAAATGCTGTAGATGATATAGAGGGCTACACAAAATAATTCGTAAGGATTACTGAGTATGAACGAAAATGGTTTACAGGAGGATTTTAAATGGTTTATACACTTTTACGCTGAACTACATTTAGTATACTAAGATATGTTTGTAGAATATCGATAAAATAATAATCAGGTCCACGCAACGAATTGAATACATGGCCATCTATGGATGATAATCTCCGGAAGTGTGATTTCAGTAGTTTTAAGCATGTTTTAGTTTAGATTAAATTTCAGGTAAATAGTGGCGTGTATATAATACAGGGCTGTTCAAAAGTATTCAAGTATAATTCTGTCTATTGGTATGAATTGCTAAAAGTAAAATTTCAGCCTATTATGAGTTTTCAACACTTTCCAACGTAGTTGAAAAGTGTTTATGAATTCGGTTTGTCTGTCCGTTTGTCTGTCTGTCTGTCCGAACTCGAATTTGCGTTAATATAGTTGGATTGCTCTGTATTTGATATATGTTAATGATATTTACTATGCCACGTATTTAAAATTAAGTATTTACCGTTCATAATTTATTTACAGAGACACTCAAAAGTATTCCACTATACTATGGTCTAAGGGGAAATGTCGTAATTATATAAATACGCAGCACCTATAGTCGTCGTCTGGTTTGTAAGTCCATCTGTCCTTATATAACAGCGCAAAAAATTCCCAACTGAATGGTTTAAAATTTAATATACATAATCGTTGCAGAATTTTCGAGTCATTTCAAATTTTACGAAAATCGAATCAAAAAGATATTAACCTCTTGAGGGGCGGTGGGATATCACCTAATTTAAACACGATTCACACCAGAAACTTTCAACTAAATTTTAGATTTTTACATTGTAGCGAAAATGTTGAAAAATTGCTTTTCCTTATTTAAACATTCTTCTTTTCGGTTATTCCGGTGTGAATGCAATATTATAGAGACATTATTGCTTGCCCCTCAAAGGGTTAATAAAAGTTTTCTTCATTCTATTAAATCCTATCATATGTAATTAATTCAATAATATCCCACGGTAGGTAATAATTGAAGGTTGTCATAGAGAATACGCCATATTTAAGATATAGTCATAATATTTCCATGTTACTGAATTTAGTATGTATAATCGGTATAAATTTTGTATTCATGCACTTTTGTATAACAGTGTAACAGCTACTGCACCAAGATCTGAATATTTATAAAACTAGTTATAGTACGAACTCACCTCATTTGCCACGCGTGACGTTCAATTTTCAACTTGTTTTATTTTCAAGAGGCCTTTTTTAGAACAGAATAATTTTTAATGATGAAGACGATAATAACCCGATTCCAAATTGACGCCATATGGAATTTTTACTTTCTTCTATCTTTACAAGAAGATTCATGTAAATCTTCGAATTCCCGTTTTCGACGGATTTGCACGTTTTAGGGGTCAGAGAACCCGAAAAACATGTTTTTACAAAATGTCTGTCTGTGAGACTCTCTGTGAATCTGTGAGTCTGTCCGTCTATGTGTGATACAAATTTTGTGGGCGCTCTATCTCAAGAACTAATGAACGGAATTTAATAAAAAATTATATTCAGTTATTCCCTGATATAAATTGGTACTGATTAGATTTTGGCGTAAATTGCTCAACAGGTGGCACTGCTATGCGGCATTTTTCACGATTTCAGTAATAGCTCAATCTTCAGAACTAATGCACGTTTTTTTCAACAAACTCCAGATTCAGTTAGTCCTTGACAGGAATTGACGTTTTATACATTTTGGTGTAAATCGCTCAACAAGTGGCGCTACTATGCTGCATATTTTGCGATTTCCGCAATAGCTTTATCTCAAGAACTAATGCTTGGATTTTCAACAAACTTGAGATTCAGGTATACCTCGATATGAATTACTGTTGTTTATGTTTTGGTGCAAATCGCTTAACAGATGGCGGTGCTATGCTGCATTTTTCAGAATTTCCACTATAGCTCTATATCAATAACTAATGCACGAGTTTTCATCAAACTTCAGATTCAGGTATACCTTGATATCAATTAGTGCTGTTTCTGTTTTGGTGCAAATCGCTCAATACTTCCAATTCAGATATACTTTGATATGAATTGGTGCTAAATGGATGTAATTTCTTGTGTTATTTAAATGATTTAATTGACGTTATTTATATAGAAGAAAGTTTTGTGATAGCCACAACATACTGCTTTTAATTTAAATTTAAATTATAGAGAAAGTTAAAATCGTACACAAAATTGTGAGAACATCCTCTGTAAAATTCTTCTTTTTTTATCTTGTACAAATAACTAGAAAAAAAGGATGAAATTAAATTAATTTATTTATTGTTTAGTGCAGTGTTTTATAAATTATTCCTCTACTTATTTTCTGTGTTCATCAATCAAAATTATTGGCTTGTAAATTAATTTTTGTCCCTATTTTAAACTACATTTTTTCTGCAATTAAAAAAAAATCTATTTTATATACTGCTCTTAAAAAATATGTTTGTCATGTATATTTAACTTATTTATATTCGCATTATTGGAAAACTTTTTAGTCATAATTAATTAAAATCTGCTAAATAAAAACATTACTGGAAGCTATATTTTATATTGATTAATTATATATCATCCTTGATCATAAGTTTAGTATAATGTAGAACGAAAAAGTTTTGAATTCAGTTGTTATCAGCTTTGCTATTAAATTCTCATTAAATAAAATTATCTGAAATATTGGAGCTTGTACAAATATATATTTTCTTTATGTCAACAATTTTATGGCAAATTCATCATAATCTTATCATAATTAAAACAGACGAATGCGTACATTTGAAGTTGAAAAGCTCTTTTAATTGGAAAAGAGCTGAAATGTTAAAAACGGTAAAAGTTTGCATCCTTGAAAAAATGAAATATCATTATCATTATCAATATAAAATATATCATTTTCAGCAGTTTATTGTAGATATCATGCGCTTTGTTTTCTAGATTATTTTTCTTTTCTTTTGAAAGAATTACTACAACATAGACGAAATAAAAAATATTAAATACTAAAACTACAGTAAATTTATTTTTTACTGTATTGATTTATACATTATTTTCTTACCTCTTTCATATATCAATAAAAATTAATAATTGGCTCTGGAATTATTGTTTGCATGCTTTTAATTTGTTAGTTTAAAACATTTATTTATTTTTTTTAATTGTCAGTTTCTGATAAATAAATAGTTAGTTTTACTGAAAATTTTGTTAAATATTATAAAGTTTTTTTATTAAAAAAATTTGTCGATTTAAGCTCTAAAAAAAGGATATAAGATTTCTATATACATATTATATTATACTGGTCACAGAAATTGAAGGAAAATGAGGAAAAATATGCTAACTAGGTTAATGTTGCAACAAATGTCCTATGCTGCGATTATTTACATTAATTAAATATTATTGAACTCAAAATTGCACTTCCGCACATATGTTAGCGTCGTAAATATGCAAATTAGATGATTGACAATGTGGTGCGCAATGGACGCATGGTGGATTTCCAGTCTGCTGTGTTGTTTAAAGTGAATATGGTGTCTGAGTGTGATCAATATTCATTAGTTATGGCTCAAAGGCATCATTTAAGTGAAGGTCAAAAGCGGCGAAAAATTGGTAGAATCGAGGAAGGTCAAACACAAATCGAGATCGCCCAAGATTTGAGTATCGCTCATACTGTCATATCAAGAGGTTTGAGATGCTTTTTAAGCAATGGATCCGTTGATAGACAGCCTGGTCAAGGAAGTAGAAGAGCAACAACTGCATCTGAAGACCGTTTTCTGTCATTGTGGCTCGAAGAAACCTCGAAGCGACTACAAGAGATTCAGATTGAGACATTCAGGCTGCCACAGGAATTTGAATTAGCAGTTCTACTGCAGCATGAAGGCTTAACAAGGGTGGTCTGTAGGCGAGAAAACCAATATTTTGTGTCCAACCCACTCCAGCTTTCAAAGGGGCACGTTTAAACTGTTGCCCTTGTCATGTTCAATGGAGCCAAGAAGACTGGGCTCAAGTATTGTTTGCTGACGGGTCCAGATATAGTCTGAACACTTATTCTAGACGTGTTTTGACCTGGAGAGAGGAAGGAACAAGCAACTTGTCTTCCTTTGTCCTTGATATATCCCGTTCGAGCCCAGTCTTCTTGGCTCAATTAAACATGACGATGGTAACAGTTTAAACGGCCCCTTTGCAAGCTGGAGTATGTGGGACACAAACTACTGTTTTTTTCGCATACAGTCCAACCCCTTTAAGCCTAGGCGCAGCAGTAGAATGGTTAATTTGAGTGACTGTGACAGCCTGAAGGTCTGAAACCAAATCTCTTGTAGTCGCTTCGCGGTTTCTCCGAGCCGACAATGACAGAAAACGGTCTTCGGATGCAGTTGTAGCTCTCCTACTCCCTTGACCATGCTGTTTATCATCGACTCCAGTGTTTAAAAAGCAGCCCGAAGCTCTTTATATGACACTTTGAGGGATATTCTAATCTTGGGCGACCTCCATCTGTGTTTGACCTTCCTCGATTCTGCCAACTATTTGCCACTTTTGACCTTCACTTAAATGATGCCTTTGAGCCATAACTAATGAATACTGATCACTCTCAGACACCGCATTCACTTTAAACAATACTACGGACCAGAATTCTAACATACGTCCATGGGTCACCACATTGTGAATTACATAATTTTCATATTTCCGACGCTAACGTATGTGCGGAAGTTCAATTTTGTGCTCAATAGTATTTAATTGACATAAATTATTACAGCATTGGACATTGGTTGCAACATTAACTTAGTGAGCATAATTTTTCTCACTATCCTTTAATTTTGATGACCAGTGTATATTGATTAGTTTTATATCATTTTTACAGCACAAGTTTAACTTAATATTATTTGAAAATAATTTAATTTAATTGTAAGAAGCTTAGCCATTAAAGTCTCTGTAGTTGACACACCAAGTTTGATGCAAATATTCTTCATAATTTATTTTAACCCTTTAGCGAGCGGTATCTACAAAAAAGAATACCTAATTTTAATTCCAAAACTGACAAACGGCACCAAAAAAAAATTTTCTCATTTCAAGGATCTGGGTTCGGTTCCCGGCCTGGGCATTTTTTCGCTCAATTGGAAATATTTAATTCGTATGATAACTTTACCAATAACTTTTAATTGTGTTAAAACAATAGTTTATCTATGTACCCATCGTTTATATAGAGTTCCTTTACCTGCTGTTTGTTCTGTTGAGCTGTCTACATGACAGATCAGATGTTATTACCAATAAGGTTATCTGAGCGAAATATGCTCACCAGTTGTTGGCCCAGTTAGCTTAAACGGTAAATCATCGGCCCTGTAAGACAAGGATCTGGGTTCGATTCCTGGCTTGGGCATTTGTTTTTGCTCAGTTGGAAATATTTAATATAAATAATTCAGCATTTTTTTCGTGTGATATTCCATAACGAATTTAAAACTTCATCGATGAAATAAAATAATATAAACATAAATTTAACAAATAACATGTTATCGAACTACGCGCTTAAAGAACTGAAATGATCAGAATTATAAAGGAATGCTGTAAGTCACGAAATCTTTGACGATTTCTTCGGCAGTCAACTCATATGAAAGTAGCGCTTTTAATAAATTTCAAAACTTTATAAGAATGGGAAATTGATAGTTTTCAAATAAAAATGCTTTGGGGTGTTGTTAGTGGGCAATCTAAAAATAAAAAGAAAAGTGACCAGTTAAACTGATGGCATTGAGCTGACGGGCTATTCATACTAATTGTATTATACTCTTATTTCAAAGAATAATGCTCCTCGAAAAATAAATTAAGGAGGGGGGATTACCCATCCCCATTTCCCCTCTTAACCAATCATCCTCCGAGTGTCATCAGAAAAGCCTCTTGCTGGACAAATAATTACACTTGTTATCTCATATTTAATTTCTACCCAAAATCGTCAATTAATCCCTCATCCAAGCAACCTCATAGTAAATTGGTATATAAGTTTATATACCTTAAAATTTTAAATGAAATAAGTGATCGTAATTAATAAAATTCTAGTAGAAGAGCTATGCGAATAAATATCTTAAAATTAAATTATAATTCGCGTAGAATTGTAATTATCAAATTAATTAATTACAAATTAAAATTAAAAGGTTGCGTTGTGAATTATTTAGGTGAGCTCTTCCACTTATGAATTAAACTCAATTTAAGCTGTAAAATAAAATGACACACCTTAAACATTTATGAATTAAATAATTACAGAGATTTTTAACTCTTGATTAAATATTTTTTTTTTATTTACATTAAGCACAATTATATACATATACACATTAAATGGTTTAAAAAAAAGAAAGCAAAACTTTTGTTTGCTGATCATTGATATATGTAGATTTAATCATTAACAAGATGAGTTCATTTGGTTTTATTATTATATATTTTTTTTATTAAAAGCAATAATTTTCTTATATTCTTAAACACCTTATATAAATTTAATGTTTATTTTGTTGGATCTCAGACAGCCATTTACCATAAAATATCATAAAAGGATATTTATAATTTCCAATATAATTAAAGTGGTAAAGAAAAAGATTAATGTTATACCTTGTATTATATACGGGATGGTGGGTTTCATTCATCAGATTTATAACTGTCGCGATGCTAAGGATCATATCCAAACATCATCCAGATTCATCTTCTCATCAGAGCGGCGAAATCGGGATGACGGGATGCATACCTCCGGACCGCTGTAGGCCAATCCATTTTATTTTAACACCAGGAAGACATTATCAGGTCAATTAGGCTTGCTTAGGCTCTCTCCGATATGTCCATCTCGCCTGGGCATTACTAGGGCTCTAATGATGCATTACCTGGGCTTTAAGGATCGCTCTTGCGTCTTCGGCATCTTTTCTTAGACTCTATTTTTCAAACTTTTTCCTCCTGCATTATCATCCCTTGGAAGTGGGTGGAACTATTTGTATAGTCCTCCCTTATTGGATGTTAGAAGATTTTTTATTATCCTTAGATAGACCTATTAGCTAACAGTCTGCAATAGCCCCTTACATATACTTTAATATTACTATATGCCTTAAAGTTTGGGTGGTCTAAAAACCATAAATTTATTCCAACACTTTTATTAAGGCCATAAATTTATTCCAACATTTTTATTATTTTACGATTTCTAATTATACACCACTTTCCACTGGCTTGTCATAAAACGACACCATGGCGTCTGGCTATTGTTGTTATCTGAGATCCGAACTATATTCAACATTATACATTAGTTTTACAATAAAACAATTTTTTTAAAATATATATTTAATATTTAAAATCAACTTAATAATTTTTACATGAACTTACGCTCTTATTTTACTCGGAAATATAATTATTATAATTTTACACTCATAATTATATTTTATAAAAAAATTTGTACAAACAGAAATAACAAATTACGCAACTGTACTTTGACCTAACCAAAATGGTGCGGAACATATTATTGTTATATGTTTCCCAGCACCTCTTATCAAAATAAACCGGTATACCAAATTTGAAGAAAATCGGATATAAAAACCCATTTATCTAAATTAAGAGGGTATTAGCCCCTGTTACTCCCTTTATATTTAAGGGGGTCCGGGATACAAAAATCTCCAAATTTTCTAAAAAAGTTTTATTCCACTAAAATTTTCCCTGTGTTTTTCTGCTTACAATGACGTTTAAATCATGTTTCTATCTTAATTAGAACTGGAAATATTAAATTTTTCATTTTGATTTGTTTTCAAAATCTAGCTTTCAAGCAATAGTTGCCATGAAAACGATTTCTTGCGAAAATGTGTTTTTCTTCACGATGGCTTTTTTCACCATTTCTCATATTTAAATCGTTATAAGTCAAAATCCGTTAAAGATAAATGGTTCAAACTTGGAACATGTTGTTTTACTTTAAATTTAATTCAGCAAATTAGAAAAAAAAATAATATTTATTTTTGAAAATATGGGTTTTTTTTAAGTTACATCACTTTTTTTTTACTTTAAATATTTTTAATTTTTTAGAAAATTAATATTTTTTAAAATGCTGAATCCAAATTAAAACTTATATATTTCTGTTTATTTAAATGAAAACATATTGAAATTCTACAAGTAATATTTCAAGTTATAACGATTTTAAATTACCCCACTTTTTTAATGAATTTTAAATTAAAATTTTAAAAAATATATATCTGAGAGCTTTATAATATGATTTTTTTTACAAATAACATGGTTAACCATCACAAAAAAATTCAAAATTTTAACTCAATAAATAAAGATTATTTTAAATTGTGTCCCGGACCCCCTTAACCAATGAACTTCCAAATCTAATCAAGAAAGCGCCTTATCAGAATAAACCGGCATACCAAATTTGAAGCAAATCGGATAGAAAAAAACCCATTTACCTAAATTAAGGGGTATTATGCGCCCGTTCCCCCCTTTAGACTTAAACAAAATCTAATCAGGAAAGCACCTTATCAGAATTAACCATTCTACGAAATTTGATGACAATTTGATAATTCTGCAAGAAAAACCCATTTATGTAAGTTAAGGAGGGAATTAGCCCCCCCCCCATTCTCCCTTTATACTTAACCAAAGAACCTCTGAAACTAATTAGGGAAGCGATTCATCAAAATAATCCTATTTACAAAATTTGAAGCAAATCGGATATTTCTATCAAGAGTTATTGCGTTACGTACTCACATAAGTAGATAATAAAAGGGGGTTCTGCATCAGCGGCGTACGCGGCGTGACCTTGAATGACCTCTGTGCGCCTGTGAAGGGTGTGCGGCGTAGGTCAAGGTCATGCGGCGTACTCTTGGAGGCGGGGTCAAGGTCATGTGATGGAGGAGGGTGACGTCATCTTATAAGATAAGGGTTTAGATAAGAATTTTTTTGAGCGGAATTTTTGGGAGATTGATTTTTTTTTTGTCGTACTATAGTACGCGGGTATTTTTTGGTTTTAATGGGGGGACTTTAATTTTTTTAGGGAGTATTTTTCAATCGGTTACATAAATTAACATGATACAGTATAAGGGATATTTTTCTGACAGTTACATGAATTAACATGATACAGTTTGAGGGATATTTTGATATCGGTTACATGAATCAAGTGTTACAGTTCGAGGACACTTTAATTTTTAGGGGAGCAATTTGTGTTTTGGTGCTGCCATCTAGTGTCGATTGATAGAATTTAGTTTCGGAATTAGTATTTTTTCCAAAAGGTTTCGAGGAGGATTGAACCTGCAAAATGTAGTCGTGGTTGAATAATAGACCGTTACCTTATCGATTCAGCCACGATTACATGCTTCAGAATGAAAATTTTAAGAAGTGCTGTGCTCTTTTTTTAGAAAAATAAGTCATTTTTGAACCAATCACAGATTTTTTTTTAGGCACACGCGCGCCACCTATGATTATTATAAATTGATGCGAATGAAGTTTTTTTCATTAGTTAATTCATTACTGCTGCTGAGTGAGGTTGTTCTTATGTCTAGTTTTCAAGATATTGCTGTTGTAGGAGCACCGGAAATGATTTTTGAAGCGACGAATCTCGTGCCTAAAGTGGAACCTGTTTCAGATGTTGAAATGAAACCCTCTTCATCAGAACTTTTCATTAAAGAAGAACCCCCTTTTGTTTGTGAAACCTGTAATAAATCGTTTATGCGAAAGTTTGTGCTTAATAGACATGTGAAATCGCACTTGCAGAAAAAACCCTTCTGTTGTGATTTGTGTGGAAAAAGTTTTATTCAAAACAGTGATTTACGACGACATGTTAAGATTCATTCGAAAACGTGTGAGGTATGTAACGAAATCTTCGCAAGAAAAGTGGACTTTTTAAAACATCAAAAAATTCATAAACCTACTGAACGTAGAAGATCTGTGAGAAAGATCTCGAAACAACTAAAAGACGATCAACGAAGTGTGTTAATTAATCGCTTGTGTAATTTACTGCAGCGAGTGTGTGCTTCCTGTGACTCATCAGTGACGTCATCTGTTTGAAAGAATGTGATTGGATATAATATGCGTCACTAATGTATAAAAGTTTTTTGTTTTTACAATTTGTTCAGTTTACTGCTAACTTTAGTGATTGCTAGTCCAATGGCTGAAAATTTATTGAAAAGATCTCACGGAGAAATGTTGTCGCCTTCCGAGTATCAACCCCTGCTGGACGATTCAAGATTTAACATGGAAAGTGTTACGCTGTATCCTTCCACCGACGAACCTTCATCGCCTATTAATTGTCATGACGAAGAAACGTCGTTTCCTGATTCCTGCTGTGAATCCGCTCAGGATATTATGAATGAATTTTTCATCGACTTTAACTTCCAGAAATCTTCTACTGCCCAAATGGACGAAGAACCCATGTCTGATAGACAAAATGTGTTTCAAACCCCACCTGTGAAAGATTGCAATTTTATTTTTCGAAAAGAACTTGGAAATGCTTTATTTTTAGGACTGCAGTTACAGAATGCTGAATATTCTATTCAAATTCGAGAATTTTCGAGTGAAGGAATGCCAACTCAGAATGGAATCGATTTAGACATTCGCACTTGGTATGAATTCCAATCTATACTCCTATTATAAAGAGGAAAAAATTGTTTATTTGTCGGAGGTAAGCTCTGAAACTACCGAACCGATTCCAAAAGTAATGGTATCAAAATGATGGTGTTGGTCCAACTTAGAACATAGGCTATATCTTATGTCGATGCCACTACCCCAAAGGGGGTGTAGGACCAAAAAACGTTCTAAAAATGCGATTTTAGCGTTACTGAAGGGCCTAGAAATATGAAATTTTGAATATTAGTTACTTATAAGATATAAATGATGTCTAAGAACAGTTCTTAAACAATTCGAAATTTAAAAGGGGTGAAAATGCACAAAAAGCGTTCTAAAAAACGTTCTAAATGGTAGTTTCTACACAATCTCGGGAAATACCAAACCGATTTAAAAAATATTGGTGTCAAAATGATGGTGACAGCGCTTGCTCCAAGATAGGCTATGTTTTATGTCGGTGCCACTACCCCAAAGGTGGTGTAGGAGCAAAAAACGTTCTAAAAATGCAATTTTAGTGTTACTGAAGGGCCTAGAAATATGAAATTTTGAATATTAGCTACTAATAAGATATAAATGATGTCTAAGAACAGTTCTTAAACAATTCGAAATTTAAAAGGGGTGAAAATGCGCGAAAAGCGTTCTAAAAAACGTTCTAAATGGTAGTTTCTACACAATCTCAGGAAATACCTAACCGATTTAAAAAATATTGGTGTCAAAATGATGGTGACAACGCTTGCTCCAAGATAGGCTATGTTTTATGTCGGTGCCACTACCCCAAAGGTGGTGTAGGAGCAAAAAACGTTCTAAAAATGCGCTTTTAGCGTTACTGAAGGGCCCAGAAATAATTTGGAATATTAGCTACTAATAAGATATAAATGATGTCTAAGAACAGTTCTTAAATAATTCGAAATTTAAAAGGGGTGAAAATGCGCAAAAAGCGTTCTAAAAAACGTTCTAAATGGTAGTTTCTACACAATCTCAGGAAATACCAAACCGATTAAAAAATATTGGTGTAAAATGAGGGTGACAACGCTTGCTCCAAGATAGGCTATGTTTTATGTCGATGTCACTACCCCAAAGGGGATGCAGGAGCTAAAAACGTTCTAAAAATGCGATTTATGTGTTACTGAAGGGCCTAGAAATATGAAATTTGAAATATTAGCTACTTATTAGATATAAAGGATTTCTAAGAACAGTTCATAAACAATTCGAAATTTGAAAAGGGTGAAAATGCGAGAAAATCGTTCTAAAAACGTTCTAAATGGTGGTTTCTACACAATCTCAGGAAATACCAAACCGATTTAAAAAATAATGGTGTCAAAATAAGGGTGTCAAAATGACGGTGACAACCCTTGCTCTAACATAGGCTATGTTTTATGTCGCTGCCACTACCCGAAAGGGGGTGCAGGAGCAAAAAACGTTCTAAAAATGCGATTTTTGCGTTACCGAAGGGCCTAGAAATTTGAAATATTAGCTACTTATTAGATATGAAGGATTTCTAAGATCAGTTCTTAACCAATTCGAAATTTAAAAGGGGTGAAAATGCGCGAAAAGCGTTCTAAAAAACGTTCTAATGGTGGTTTCTATACAATCTCAGGAAATACCAAACTGATCTAAAAAATAATGGCGTCAAAAAGATGGTGACAACCCTTGCTCCAACATAGGCGATGTTTTATGTCGGTGCCACTACCCCAAAGGGGGTGCAGGAGAAAAACGTTCTAAATTGCGGCTTTTGCGTTGCGGAAGGGCCTAGAATCGTGAAATTTGGAATGGTAGTTAGTTATAAGATATCAATGATCTCTAAGGACATTTCCTAAAAAAAAATCGAAATTTAAAAAGGAGTCAAAATGCGCAAAAAGCGTTGTAAAAAACGTTCTAAATTGCGATTTCTATGCAATCTTAGGAAGTACTGAACCGATTTCAAATATGATGGTGACAGACCTTGCTCCAAGATAGGCTATATTTTATATCTGCTTCCACTACCCCAGAGGAAATGCAGGAGCAAAATGCGCAAAAAGCGTTCTAAAAACGTTCTAAATGCCGATTTGTCGGCATTATCTCAGGAAGAATGAACCTGATTTCAAACGTAATGGTAGGAAATTGATGCTGACAGCCTCTGCTCTAACACAGACGCTATTTTAAGTTGGTATCACTATCACCTAGACGTTGCAGGAGCAAAAAAGCGTTCCAAATTTCAATTTTTGTGATCGGTAGGAGCTAGCAACTTAAAATTAGGCAAGGTACATATTTATTACATATAAATGGTCTTTAAGAATAGTTTCGAAAAAATTGGAAATTTAAAAAGGGATGAAAATGCGCGAAAAGCGTTCTAAAAACGTTCTAAATTGCGATTTCTACTCAATCTCAGGAAATTCCAAAGCTATTTCAAAAGTAATGGTTGCAAATCAATGGTGACAATCACTGCTATAACATGGGTTATATTTTATGTTGCTGTCACTACCATATGAGGGTTGCAAAAGCAAAACATGTTCTAATTTGCGTTTTTTGCATAACTGAAGGGTCAAACACTTTGAAGTATGGCATGGCATTTACTTACAAGATGCAACTGCTTTCTAAGAACAGTCGAAAGAAAATTTCAAATTTAAAAAGATGAAGTGTGAGAGAAGCGTCATAAATTACAATTTTTATGTAATCTTATCAAATACCAAACCGATTAAAAAAATAATGATAACAAATTGTTGGTGATAGAACCTGCTCAAACATAAGCTATATTTTATGTCTGTGCCACTACCACCAGAGGGTTGCAGTAGCTAAAAACTTTCTAAATTGCGTTTTCTGCTGAAATGAAGAGGCTAGAAACTTTAAATATGGCATGGTAGTTACTTATAAAATATAAATGCCTTCGAAGAACTGTCGAAAATAAATTCGAATTAAAAAGGGGTGAAGTGAAGGGGAGATGCGAAAAGCATTCTAAAAAAGTCCTAAATTACGATTTCTATGCAATTTCAGGGAATATAAACCAAATATAAAAGTAATAGTTGCGAATCAATGGTAACAGTCTCTGATCCTACACAGGCTATATTTTATGCTGATGATTCTATCACCTGGGATTCACAGGAACAACAAACGCTCTAAAAAAGGCCTTTAAAAGCTTTCTAAATTAAGTTTCTGTGGAATATTAGGAAATAACAAACCAATTTCAAAATTAATGTTGGCAAATTAATGGTGACATTTCCTATTTCAACATAGCCCTTTATGTTGAGAGAGGTGGTAGGACTTGGAATTTGACATGATGGTTAATTTTAAGATGTAAGAAGATGGTTTCTAAAAAATTCAAAACTTCAAATGAATACTGAAATGAGCGTATTAATTGAGCATAAAAGTTTCAAAATATTTTCTAAATTATAATTTATTTAGTTTTATTTCGTTTTATTAATTTAAGTCTCATTTCTGCCTAATGCAGTGTAATAATGATGTTTAATCAAACTGTGTTTTAAATAGTAATTTTTGAATTATTCCTAAAAGTAATATGTACCTTTTAATAAAAATAAAAAAAAACCTTTTAATAAAATAAA
Organism: Maratus speciosus; assembly: GCA_963932465.1. Taxonomy (NCBI): domain Eukaryota; kingdom Metazoa; phylum Arthropoda; class Arachnida; order Araneae; family Salticidae; genus Maratus; species Maratus speciosus. The sequence goes on along the minus strand of OZ010799.1, from coordinate 215,941,610 downwards.
ATATTACCTTTTAATAAAATAAAAATTTAGTTAGTACCTTTTAATAAAAATTAGACATATAAATATCACTTGGCATATTTCAAATATTACGCGAGCAAAGCCGCGGGGTTTGCTAGTATAAAATATTTGCGTTTAATTTGAAATATACCAGTTCTTCATTCATCGCCAATAACACCCTTTTGGTTTTGAATGAGGATAATTCCGTTATGTGGCTCAAAATGTTAAAAAAGGAATCCCACATTCAATTAAACAATTATCAACTTGGACAGTTAAAAGAAAAAGCCTATAAATTCAATAAGAAATTGATTCATCATATGTATGAAAAACATTTACCTGCTTTATTAAAACAAAAATGTCAACGAAGTTCTACAGAAAATGAATTTCTTTTGTGGTCTAAACTAATTTATTGTATCGAGAATTCTATTTTAAATATATTTAATCAAATTTTTGAATGTACCGGTTGTGTTTTTAGACATCCAAGTGTTAGTCTGCATTCCTGTTTTATGTTAAACAACCGTGAAAAATTTCAACAGTTAGGAGATATGATTTTAATGCTTGTGAATTTTGACGATGTTCTATCCATGTTTTTAAAGAATGTGGATTCTGTTAGCGATCAGTTTTTATGTAACTTGAATGTAGAAACTTTTAAAAGTGTATTGTTTAAATCGTTTCAATAAATTGATTTCATTTTATATTTGTGTCTTTATTTTTTAAAATGGTGTGTGTTTATTCTAACAGAGGGGAATTCAAACAGATTTTTGAAAAAAGAATGAAATATAATTCGATTAAACAATTAAAAAAAGAAATAAATTAAAACACGCTTACCAGAAACACGTGCTACATCCTTGGTTACTTGACTAGAAATGAAAAATCTTACAAGTCCTTATCGATTGGGTTTCTCCAATCTGGTCTCCTACGTCATCAGTGTTATCATCCAGCACGTGATAGGGTTTCCCCAACACGTGATATCCTACTACGTCATCAGTGTTATCATACACCACGTGACAGGGTTTTCCCAACACGTGATAACCCCTACGTCATGAGTGATATCATACACCACGTGATAGGGTTTCCCCATCATGTGATAACCCCTACGTCATCAGTGATACGTGATGTCATATACCACGTGACTAGATCTAATCAGTTGATAAGATTAGACGATAAGAACATGTATATAACCACGAGCAGATCATCAGTGCTCATAATTTTCGTTGGAGTTAAACTGTACTAGTCTAGTTGGATACCTCGTGCTGCCTAGTGACTTCAAAATGACTTCCATGTTTTATTCGGATAATGGATTAAACGTCGAATATATTAACGATTTTATCGAGAAAGCTCATGCTGACCGGTATTTGACAGAGTTGCGGACATTGCCTTTCTTTCGACCTACTTTCCGTATTTTTGGAAAGGATGTTAAGCCTAAACGCCTGATGTTAGGTTATGGTGATACCAACACAAGCTATGCCTTTAGCGGAACCAGTGTGCCCGGCAACCCTTGGACGCCCCTCATGATTGAATTGCGAGACAAAGTAGAAAAAGAAACAGCATGTACTTTCAACTATGTGCTGCTCAATTTCTATCAAGACGGATCTACTTGTATTAGTCACCACAAAGATGACGAATCCTGCCTGAATGCTGTGTTTCCTATTACAGTGCTCAGTTTTGGTGCTCAGAGAACTATTGAATTCAAGAGACCGAATGTGCCCTCTACATTTATAAAATTGGGACATGGATCGTTGTACATCATGAACCATCCCAGCAATGAACTATTCACGCATGGTATTGGGGCAGAGCCTCACATTAAAGATATACGGATTAGTCTTACTTTTCGACATTTAATTTCTCATCCCCTTGATCTGAAAAAGCCAAGACTGGATTTTGCTACTCTATCGAAGGATCCGGAACTACATCTAGACTTGTTCACCCTTTCTGATGAGGATGAATTTCCGCGCTGCTCTTCACCTAAACATATTCCGCCGATGAATAAAACTGAAGCTGATATTTCCCATGAAGACGAGTGGTTTACTAGAACCTTTAAAGGAAGTTATTATTCAACCACTTGGAATCTAGAATGGTGTACTTTGGCACAAATTCAAATGGAAGAAAACTGTAACTTAAAACTTCACATTCGAAACTATAAAGAAGGTTCTCATGGGAAGCTATTTCCAACGAAGAATGTGGTCGTGATGACTGCTACGACTTTTGATCATTTCCAACAAAATGTGACAAAGTTCAATTTTTATTCTGTGAAAGAGTCTTCCATTTGTAATAATCAATTGATCTTGGCATTCTTAGACGAAGATTTTTGTCTACTTCAACAAATATTCAAAACGGATGAAAATAATTTTCATTTCAAACCGAATGGAATTCGATTATCCCGAGACCAATTTTTGAAACTCACGGAATTTTGTTCTGAAATTACTGACTGTTTTATTGACATGCTTTTAACACGAGTGATTCCTGTTGCAATTTTGCGAAAATCGGAAAAATGTATACATTCCCACATAGACTTTGATTCTGCTAAGAAAAACTTTTTATCCTGCTTCAACCATGAAGTAGAACAATCTTTACATCGTGTTTTTTGGTGTTACGCGTGTAAAATTAACCAGCTTTCGCAAATGGATCATGAATGTCTTTTAACTACTTTACATGAAAAATTTGAGATGTATAAAGACAGTGCTTTATTGAATTTTAACGTCTTTCAATTTGTGAAGAATGTCACTTCAAACTGTGTTTGTCACTATACACATGCATTTTTTGCCAATTTAAAATCCGACTTTTATAAAAATTACTTAGAAACAATTTTTGTTAATAAGCAAGAAACATAATGTGTAAGCAATTAGATTTAATAAAACATTTGTTATTTTTCATTAAACCATTTCTCTGTTTTATTTAAATTTTCTTTCAGCTTGTTAATACTCTGCAATGATCTTTTTAAATTTAAGAGAGAGAGAAGAAAAAAAGTATTTTGAATAATGCTTATTGAAATACATGAATATGATAATAATTTTTCTCTTTTTGGGAAAAAAAATATTAACACTTGCAATAACGGATTCCCTTTTTGGGAAAAATTTAGATTTTCTAAGACAGAAAGAATATATTTTAAAGAACAAACGCAATTCATTTTAATATGTATTTAGTTAATCTATTAAAATCACTAAAAGAAAATAATGAGTAAGTTTTAATATTCATGAAAGGGGGTTTCTTGAAACCTATATTACCATTGTGGGGAAAAAATCATAGTTTGAATAATTTAAGTGGAATGCTATTTCTATTAGAATTTTATAATAAATAGTTTTAGTGAATTACCCATTATCATTAATGAAAAACAAACAGCAGATTAATTAGTGTTTCAACTCATCAAGACTTTGATTTGACCCTAAAATAGTTATTTTTTGACAATAAATAGAGAAAAAGACTCTATAGTTTGCAAATCAACGTCTCTTGTTTGACACTTAATTGGTGAAAAAAAACTATTTTAGGGTCAAATCAAAGTCTTGATGAGTTGAAACACTAATTAATCTGCTTTTTTTTTCATTAATGATAATGGGTGATTCACTAAAACTATTTATTATAAAATTCTAATAGAAATAGCATTCCACTTAAATTATTCAAACTATGATTTTTTCCCCACAATGGTAATATAGGTTTCAAGAAACCCCCTTTCATGAATATTAAAACTTACTCATTATTTTCTTTTAGTGATTTTAATAGAACTAAATACATATTAAAATGAATTGCGTTTGTTCTTTAAAATATATTCTTTCTGTCTTAGAAAATCTAAATTTTTCCCAAAAAGGGAATCCGTTATTGCAAGTGTTAATATTTTTTTTCCCAAAAAGAGAAAAATTATTATCATATTCATGTATTTCAATAAGCATTATTCAAAATACTTTTTTTCTTCTCTCTCTCTAAAATTTAAAAAGATGATTGCAAAGTATTAACAAGCTGAAAGAAAATTTAAATAAAACAGAGAAATGGTTTAATGAAAAATAACAAATGTTTTATTAAATCTAATTGCTTACACATTATGTTTCTTGCTTATTAACAAAAATTGTTTCTAAGTAATTTTTATAAAAGTCAGATTTTAAATTGGCAAAAAATGCATGTGTATAGTGACAAACACAGTTTGAAGTGACATTCTTCACAAATTGAAAGACGTTAAAATTCAATAAAGCGCTGTCTTTATACATCTCAAATTTTTCATGTAAAGTAGTTAAAAGACATTCGTGATCCATTTGTGAAAGCTGGTTAATTTTACACCCGTAGCACGAAAAAACACGATGTAAAGATTGTTCTACTTCATGGTTGAAGCAGGATAAAAAGTTTTTCTTAGCAGAATCAGAGTCTATGTGGGAATGTATACATTTTTCTGATTTTCGCAAAATTGCAACAGGAATCACTCGTGTTAAAAGCATGTCAATAAAACAGTCAGTAATTTCAGAACAAAATTCCGTGAGTTTCAAAAATTGATCTCGGGATAATCGAATTCCATTCGGTTTGAAATGAAAATTATTTTCATCCGTTTTGAATATTTGTTGAAGTAGACAAAAATCTTCGTCTAAGAATGCCAAGATCAATTGATTATTACAAATGGAAGACTCTTTCACAGAATAAAAATTGAACTTTGTCACATTTTGTTGGAAATGATCAAAAGTCGTAGCAGTCATCACGACCACATTCTTCGTTGGAAATAGCTTCCCATGAGAACCTTCTTTATAGTTTCGAATGTGAAGTTTTAAGTTACAGTTTTCTTCCATTTGAATTTGTGCCAAAGTACACCATTCTAGATTCCAAGTGGTTGAATAATAACTTCCTTTAAAGGTTCTAGTAAACCACTCGTCTTCATGGGAAATATCAGCTTCAGTTTTATTCATCGGCGGAATATGTTTAGGTGAAGAGCAGCGCGGAAATTCATCCTCATCAGAAAGGGTGAACAAGTCTAGATGTAGTTCCGGATCCTTCGATAGAGTAGCAAAATCCAGTCTTGGCTTTTTCAGATCAAGGGGATGAGAAATTAAATGTCGAAAAGTAAGACTAATCCGTATATCTTTAATGTGAGGCTCTGCCCCAATACCATGCGTGAATAGTTCATTGCTGGGATGGTTCATGATGTACAACGATCCATGTCCCAATTTTATAAATGTAGAGGGCACATTCGGTCTCTTGAATTCAATAGTTCTCTGAGCACCAAAACTGAGCACTGTAATAGGAAACACAGCATTCAGGCAGGATTCGTCATCTTTGTGGTGACTAATACAAGTAGATCCGTCTTGATAGAAATTGAGCAGCACATAGTTGAAAGTACATGCTGTTTCTTTTTCTACTTTGTCTCGCAATTCAATCATGAGGGGCGTCCAAGGGTTGCCGGGCACACTGGTTCCGCTAAAGGCATAGCTTGTGTTGGTATCACCATAACCTAACATCAGGCGTTTAGGCTTAACATCCTTTCCAAAAATACGGAAAGTAGGTCGAAAGAAAGGCAATGTCCGCAACTCTGTCAAATACCGGTCAGCATGAGCTTTCTCGATAAAATCGTTAATATATTCGACGTTTAATCCATTATCCGAATAAAACATGGAAGTCATTTTGAAGTCACTAGGCAGCACGAGGTATCCAACTAGACTAGTACAGTTTAACTCCAACGAAAATTATGAGCACTGATGATCTGCTCGTGGTTATATACATGTTCTTATCGTCTAATCTTATCAACTGATTAGATCTAGTCACGTGGTATATGACATCACGTATCACTGATGACGTAGGGGTTATCACATGATGGGGAAACCCTATCACGTGGTGTATGATATCACTCATGACGTAGGGGTTATCACGTGTTGGGAAAACCCTGTCACGTGGTGTATGATAACACTGATGACGTAGTAGGATATCACGTGTTGGGGAAACCCTATCACGTGCTGTATGATAACACTGATGACGTAGGAGACCAGATTGGAGAAACCCAATCGATAAGGACTTGTAAGATTTTTCATTTCTAGTCAAGTAACCAAGGATGTAGCACGTGTTTCTGGTAAGCGTGTTTTAATTTATTTCTTTTTTTAATTGTTTAATCGAATTATATTTCATTCTTTTTTCAAAAATCTGTTTGAATTCCCCTCTGTTAGAATAAACACACACCATTTTAAAAAATAAAGACACAAATATAAAATGAAATCAATTTATTGAAACGATTTAAACAATACACTTTTAAAAGTTTCTACATTCAAGTTACATAAAAACTGATCGCTAACAGAATCCACATTCTTTAAAAACATGGATAGAACATCGTCAAAATTCACAAGCATTAAAATCATATCTCCTAACTGTTGAAATTTTTCACGGTTGTTTAACATAAAACAGGAATGCAGACTAACACTTGGATGTCTAAAAACACAACCGGTACATTCAAAAATTTGATTAAATATATTTAAAATAGAATTCTCGATACAATAAATTAGTTTAGACCACAAAAGAAATTCATTTTCTGTAGAACTTCGTTGACATTTTTGTTTTAATAAAGCAGGTAAATGTTTTTCATACATATGATGAATCAATTTCTTATTGAATTTATAGGCTTTTTCTTTCAACTGTCCAAGTTGATAATTGTTTAATTGAATGTGGGATTCCTTTTTTAACATTTTGAGCCACATAACGGAATTATCCTCATTCAAAACCAAAAGGGTGTTATTGGCGATGAATGAAGAACTGGTATATTTCAAATTAAACGCAAATATTTTATATTGGAATTCATACCAAGTGCGAATGTCTAAATCGATTCCATTCTGAGTTGGCATTCCTTCACTCGAAAATTCTCGAATTTGAATAGAATATTCAGCATTCTGTAACTGCAGTCCTAAAAATAAAGCGTTTCCAAGTTCTTTTCGAAAAATAAAATTGCAATCTTTCACAGGTGGGGTTTGAAACACATTTTGTCTATCAGACATGGGTTCTTCGTCCATTTGGGCAGTAGAAGATTTCTGGAAGTTAAAGTCGATGAAAAATTCATTCATAATATCCTGAGCGGATTCACAGCAGGAATCAGGAAACGACGTTTCTTCGTCATGACAATTAATAGGCGATGAAGGTTCGTCGGTGGAAGGATACAGCGTAACACTTTCCATGTTAAATCTTGAATCGTCCAGCAGGGGTTGATACTCGGAAGGCGACAACATTTCTCCGTGAGATCTTTTCAATAAATTTTCAGCCATTGGACTAGCAATCACTAAAGTTAGCAGTAAACTGAACAAATTGTAAAAACAAAAAACTTTTATACATTAGTGACGCATATTATATCCAATCACATTCTTTCAAACAGATGACGTCACTGATGAGTCACAGGAAGCACACACTCGCTGCAGTAAATTACACAAGCGATTAATTAACACACTTCGTTGATCGTCTTTTAGTTGTTTCGAGATCTTTCTCACAGATCTTCTACGTTCAGTAGGTTTATGAATTTTTTGATGTTTTAAAAAGTCCACTTTTCTTGCGAAGATTTCGTTACATACCTCACACGTTTTCGAATGAATCTTAACATGTCGTCGTAAATCACTGTTTTGAATAAAACTTTTTCCACACAAATCACAACAGAAGGGTTTTTTCTGCAAGAGCGATTTCACATGTCTATTAAGCACAAACTTTCGCATAAACGATTTATTACAGGTTTCACAAACAAAAGGGGGTTCTTCTTTAATGAAAAGTTCTGATGAAGAAGGTTTCATTTCAACATCTGAAACAGGTTCCACTTTAGGCACGAGATTCGTCGCTTCAAAAATCATTTCGGGTGCTCCTACAACAGCAATATCTTGAAAACTAGACATAAGAACAACCTCACTCAGCAGCAGTAATGAATTAACTAATGAAAAAAACTTCATTCGCATCAATTTATAATAATCATAGGTGGCGCGCGTGTGCCTAAAAAAAATTTGTGATTGGTTCAAAAATGACTTATTTTTCTAAAAAAGAGCACAGCACTTCTTAAAATTTTCATTCTGAAGCATGTAATCGTGGCTGAATCGATAAGGTAACGGTCTATTATTCAACCACGACTACATTTTGCAGGTTCAATCCTCCTCGAAACCTTTTGGAAAAAATACTAATTCCGAAACTAAATTCTATCAATCGACACTAGATGGCAGCACCAAAACACAAATTGCTCCCCTAAAAATTAAAGTGTCCTCGAACTGTAACACTTGATTCATGTAACCGATATCAAAATATCCCTCAAACTGTATCATGTTAATTCATGTAACTAATAGAAAAATACCCCTAACAATTTATGTAACCGATTAAAAAATATCCCCTAAAAAATTAAAGTCCCCCCAGAAAAACCAAAAAATACCCCGCGTACTATAGTACGACAAAAAAAATCAATCTCCCAAAAATTCCGCTCAAAAAATTCTTATCTCAACCCTCGTCTTATAAGATGACGTCACCCTCCTCCATCACATGACCTTGACCCCGCCTCCAAGAGTACGCCGCATGACCTTGACCTACGCCGCACACCCTTCACAGGCACACAGAGGTCATTCAAGGTCACGCCGCGTACTCTTGGAGGCGGGGTCAAGGTCATGTGATGGAGGAGGGTGACGTCATCTTATAAGACGAGGGTTGAGATAAGAATTTTTTGAGCGGAATTTTTGGGAGATTGATTTTTTTTGTCGTACCATAGTACGCGGGGTATTTTTTGGTTTTTCTGGGGGGACTTTAATTTTTAAGGGGATATTTTTTAATCGGTTACATAAATTGTTAGGGGTATTTTTCTATTAGTTACATGAATTAACATGATACAGTTTGAGGGATATTTTGATATCGGTTACATGAATCAAGTGTTACAGTTCGAGGACACTTTAATTTTTAGGGGAGCAATTTGTGTTTTGGTGCTGCCATCTAGTGTCGATTGATAGAATTTAGTTTCGGAATTAGTATTTTTTCCAAAAGGTTTCGAGGAGGATTGAACCTGCAAAATGTAGTCGTGGTTGAATAATAGACCGTTACCTTATCGATTCAGCCACGATTACATGCTTCAGAATGGAAATTTTAAGAAGTGCTGTGCTCTTTTTTTAGAAACATAAGTCATTTTTGAACCAATCACAGATTCTTTTTTAGGCACACGCGCGCCACCTATGATTATTATAAATTGATGCGAATGAAGTTTTTTTCATTAGTTAATTCATTACTGCTGCTGAGTGAGGTTGTTCTTATGTCTAGTTTTCAAGATATTGCTGTTGTAGGAGCACCCGAAATGATTTTTGAAGCGACGAATCTCGTGCATAAAGTGGAACCTGTTTCAGATGTTGAAATGAAACCCTCTTCATCAGAACTTTTCATTAAAGAAGAACCCCCTTTTGTTTGTGAAACCTGTAATAAATCGTTTATGCGAAAGTTTGTGCTTAATAGACATGTGAAATCGCACTTGCAGAAAAAACCCTTCTGTTGTGATTTGTGTGGAAAAAGTTTTATTCAAAACAGTGATTTACGACGACATTTTAAGATTCATTCGAAAACGTGTGAGGTATGTAACGAAATCTTCGCAAGAAAAGTGGACTTTTTAAAACATCAAAAAATTCATAAACCTACTGAACGTAGAAGATCTGTGAGAAAGATCTCGAAACAACTAAAAGACGATCAACGAAGTGTGTTAATTAATCGCTTGTGTAATTTACTGCAGCGAGTGTGTGCTTCCTGTGACTCATCAGTGACGTCATCTGTTTGAAAGAATGTGATTGGATATAATATGCGTCACTAATGTATAAAAGTTTTTTGTTTTTACAATTTGTTCAGTTTACTGCTAACTTTAGTGATTGCTAGTCCAATGGCTGAAAATTTATTGAAAAGATCTCACGGAGAAATGTTGTCGCCTTCCGAGTATCAACCCCTGCTGGACGATTCAAGATTTAACATGGAAAGTGTTACGCTGTATCCTTCCACCGATGAACCTTCATCGCCTATTAATTGTCATGACGAAGAAACGTCGTTTCCTGATTCCTGCTGTGAATCCGCTCAGGATATTATGAATGAATTTTTCATCGACTTTAACTTCCAGAAATCTTCTACTGCCCAAATGGACGAAGAACCCATGTCTGATAGACAAAATGTGTTTCAAACCCCACCTGTGAAAGATTGCAATTTTATTTTTCGAAAAGAACTTGGAAACGCTTTATTTTTAGGACTGCAGTTACAGAATGCTGAATATTCTATTCAAAATCGAGAATTTTCGAGTGAAGGAATGCCAACTCAGAATGGAATCGATTTAGACATTCGCACTTGGTATGAATTCCAATATAAAATATTTGCGTTTAATTTGAAATATACCAGTTCTTCATTCATCGCCAATAACACCCTTTTGGTTTTGAATGAGGATAATTCCGTTATGTGGCTCAAAATGTTAAAAAAGGAATCCCACATTCAATTAAACAATTATCAACTTGGACAGTTGAAAGAAAAAGCCTATAAATTCAATAAGAAATTGATTCATCATATGTATGAAAAACATTTACCTGCTTTATTAAAACAAAAATGTCAACGAAGTTCTACAGAAAATGAATTTCTTTTGTGGTCTAAACTAATTTATTGTATCGAGAATTCTATTTTAAATATATTTAATCAAATTTTTGAATGTACCGGTTGTCTTTTTAGACATCCAAGTGTTAGTCTGCATTCCTGTTTTATGTTAAACAACCGTGAAAAATTTCAACAGTTAGGAGATATGATTTTAATGCTTGTGAATTTTGACGATGTTCTATCCATGTTTTTAAAGAATGTGGATTCTGTTAGCGATCAGTTTTTATGTAACTTGAATGTAGAAACTTTTAAAAGTGTATTGTTTAAATCGTTTCAATAAATTGATTTCATTTTATATTTGTGTCTTTATTTTTTAAAATGGTGTGTGTTTATTCTAACAGAGGGGAATTCAAACAGATTTTTGAAAAAAGAATGAAATATAATTCGATTAAACAATTAAAAAAAGAAATAAATTAAAACACGCTTACCAGAAACACGTGCTACATCCTTGGTTACTTGACTAGAAATGAAAAATCTTACAAGTCCTTATCGATTGGGTTTCTCCAATCTGGTCTCCTACGTCATCAGTGTTATCATACAGCACGTGATAGGGTTTCCCCAACACGTGATATCCTACTACGTCATCAGTGTTATCATACACCACGTGACAGGGTTTTCCCAACACGTGATAACCCCTACGTCATGAGTGATATCATACACCACGTGATAGGGTTTCCCCATCATGTGATAACCCCTACGTCATCAGTGATACGTGATGGGGAAACCCTGTCATGTGGTGTATGATATCACTCATGACGTAGGGGTTATCACGTGTTGGGAAAACCCTGTCACGTGGTGTATGATAACACTGATGACGTAGTAGGATATCACGTGTTGGGGAAACCCAATCGATAAGAACTTGTAAGATTTTTCATTTCTACTCAAGTAACCAAGGATGAAGCACGTGTTCCAGGTAAGCTTGTTTTAATTTATTTCTTTTTTTAATTGTTTAATCGAATTATATTTCATTCTTTTTTCAAAAATCTGTTTGAATTCCCCTCTGTTAGAATAAACACACACCATTTTAAAAAATAAAGACACAAATATAAAATGAAATCAATTTATTAAAACGATTTAAACAATACACTTTTAAAAGTTTCTACATTCAAGTTACATAAAAACTGATCGCTAACAGAATCCACATTCTTTAAAAACATGGATAGAACATCATCAAAATTCACAAGCATTAAAATCAAATCTCCCAACTGTTGAAATTTTTCACGGTTGTTTAACATAAAACAGGAATGCAGACTAACACTTGGATGTCTAAAAACACAACCGGTACATTCATAAATTTGATTAAATATATTTAAAATAGAATTCTCGATACAATAAATTAGTTTAGACCACAAAACAAATTCATTTTCTGTAGAACTTCGTTGACATTTTTGTTTTAATAAAGCAGGTAAATGTTTTTCATACATATGATGAATCAATTTCTTATTGAATTTATAGGCTTTTTCTTTCAACTGTTCAAGTTGATAATTGTTTAATTGAATGTGGGATTCCTTTTTTAACATTTTGAGCCACATAATGGAATTATCCTCATTCAAAACCAAAAGGGTGTTATTGGCAATGAATGAAGAACTGGTATATTTCAAATTAAACGCAAATATTTTATATTGGAATTCATACCAAGTGCGAATGTCTAAATCGATTCCATTCTGAGTTGGCATTCCTTCACTCGAAAATTCTCGAATTTGAATAGAATATTCAGCATTCTGTAACTGCAGTCCTAAAAATAAAGCGTTTCCAAGTTCTTTTCGAAAAATAAAATTGCAATCTTTCACAGGTGGGGTTTGAAACATATTTTGTCTATCAGACATGGGTTCTTCGTCCATTTGGGCAGTAGAAGATTTCTGGAAGTTAAAGTCGATGAAAAATTCATTCATAATATCCTGAGCGGATTCACAGCAGGAATCAGGAAACGACGTTTCTTCGTCATGACAATTAATAGGCGATGAAGGTTCGTCGGTGGAAGGATACAGCGTAACACTTTCCATGTTAAATCTTGAATTGTCCAGCAGGGGTTGATGCTCGGAAGGCGACAACATTTCTCCTTGAGATCTTTTCAATAAATTTTCAGCCATTGGACTAGCAATCACTAAAGTTAGCAGTAAACTGAACAAATTGTAAAAACAAAAAACTTTTATAGATTAGTGACGCATATTATATCCAATCACATTCTTTCAAACAGATGACGTCACAGATGGGTCATAGGAAGCACACACTCGCTGCAGTAAATTACACAAGCGATTAATTAACACACTTCGTTGATCGTCTTTTAGTTGTTTCGAGATCTTTCTCTGCTTCACAGATTTTCTACGTTCAGTAGGTTTATGAATTTTTTGATGTTTTAAAAAGTCCACTTTTCTTGCGAAGATTTCGTTACATACCTCACACGTTTTCGAATGAATCTTAACAAGTCGTCGTAAATCACTGTTTTAATAAAACTTTTTCCACACAAATCACAACAGAAGGGTTTTTTCTGCAAGTGCGATTTCACATGTCTATTAAGCACAAACTTTCGCATAAACGATTTATTACAGGTTTCACAAACAAAAGGGGGTTCTTCTTTAATGAAAAGTTCTGATGAAGAGGGTTTCATTTCAACATCTGAAACAGGTTCCACTTTAGGCACGAGATTCGCCGCTTCAAAAATCATTCCGGGTGCTCCTACAACAGCAATATCTTAAAAACTAGACATAAGAACAACCTCACTCAGCAGCAGTAATGAATCAACTAATGAAAAAAACTTCATTCGCATCAATTTATAATAATCATAGGTGGCGTGCGTGTGCCTAAAAAAAATCTGTGATTGGTTCAAAAATGACTTATTTTTCTAAAAAAAGAGCACAGCACTTCTTAAAATTTTCATTCTGAAACATGTAATCGTGGCTGAATCGATAAGGTAACGGTCTATTATTCAACCACGACTACATTTTGCAGGTTCAATCCTCCTCGAAACCTTTTGGAAAAAATACTAATTCCGAAACTAAATTCTATCAATCGACACTAGATGGCAGCACCAAAACACAAATTGCTCCCCTAAAAATTAAAGTCCCCTCAAACTGTAACACATAATTCATGAAACCGATAGTAAAAAATATCCGTCAAACTGTATCATGTTAATTTATGTAACTGTCAGAAAAATATCCCTTATACTGTATCATGTTAATTTATGTAACCGATTGAAAAATACTCCCTAAAAAAATTAAAGTCCCCCCATTAAAACCAAAAAATACCCGCGTACTATAGTACGACAAAAAAAAAAAAAAAATCAATCTCCCAAAAATTCCGCTCAAAAAAATTCTTATCTAAACCTTTATCTTATAAGATGACGTCACCCTCCTCCATCACATGACCTTGACCCCGCCTCCAAGAGTACGCCGCATGACCTTGACCTACGCCACACACCCTTCACAGGCGCACAGAGGTCATTCAAGGTCACGCCGCGTACGCCGCTGATGCAGAACCCCCTTTTATTATCTACTCACATATGTACATACATACGTACGTACATACAGAGCCTGCGGGCACATTAGATCTCAGGCTTGCATAGTATGCGATCTAAAAGCCACTGTAAACGATTTTCCCCCACAGATCATAATGTAATGGAATTATTTTGAGCGTCCCTGTAAATGAACAATAAATTCAACTTATTATATACTCCACAGAAAGTATGTTATACTCCGTCTCGGGTGCATATCAGTTTCATTATGTTGGTTGTATAGTAAATGCTTTAAAATACACTGCAAAAGAGATTTCTCCGTGACCATAATGTAATAAAATTCTTTACTGTGTCCCTTTAAACGAACTATTAATGCTATACACTTCAGTTTTCAAAACGAACATTCAACAGTAATACTAAACTAATCGGATGCACCAATCCCAAAACTTTCTTCGATCTCATTCATGTTAATACTTCAAAATTTGCCATCACAGTACCTAAATTAAATGTCTTCGATCTCATTCGTTAATTCTTCAAAATTTGCCATCACAGTACCCAAATTAAATGTCTTCGATCTCATTCATGTTAATACTTCAAAATTTGCCATCACAGTACCTAAATTAAATGACGATTTATGCCCATCATGAAGATTTTAAAGATATGAAATTCCGCGCATTAGACTAAAACTACCACTATCGCTAATATTGTGTAAACCCTTAAAAATACAGCATATCGGCGCCATCTAATGAGAAATTTACACCAAGAACTAATCAGCACCAATTTATATCAGGAACTAACTGAATCTGAAGTTTGATGAAAATTCGTGCGTTAGTTCTTGAGGTAGAGCTATTGTGGAAATCATGAAAAATGCAGCCTAGCAGCGCTAGCTGTTGGGCGATTTACATCAAAAACTAATCAGCACCAATTTATATGAGGAGCTAACTGAATCTAAAGTTTTATTAAATTCCGTGCATTTGTTCTTTAGATAGACCGCCCAAAAAGTTTATGTGACATAAAGACAGGCAGACTGACAGACAGACTCATAGACTCACAGACAGGCATTTTCTAAAAATAGTCAAATCGTTTTCAGAAGCTTGTAAAACGTGTAAATTCGTCGAAAACAGTAAGTCGATTTTTTTTTACGAATCCAATACTTTCTTTTTGTAAAGATAGATAATAATATGTAAAAATCACATGGCAATCCGAGTATTCAAAAATCGGGCATCATCGGGAGCAAGACTATGACAGATTTTTGAAGGAACATCAAAAGTAGTAACTAAGAATATCAAAAATAGTACTATATTCTTAATGGGGCCTTTAGCCATAATTTAATTCGTTATTAAGTGATAATTATGTAAAAAAAAGAGAAAATTAAATAAGATTTACTTTAATTGATATTTCTGTTACAGAAAAAAATCTAATAAACAGTGAAATTATTTCTTCTCTTGTAATTTCGGAAACATCGATATCAACTTTGTTTGCTTTAATTTTTTTGGTCGTTCTTTAACAAGCATTTTTTTTTTTGCATTTTATACAAATGAAGAATGTCTATTTCGGAAATACAGTCTTGTTTCTCTAAATCATATATTAATTCTCCAGTCAAATTTATGCATTTTCCAGTGACACCTTTTATTTTGCAGGTTGTTCATCATCTGAGCTGTTACTAGCATTATCGTCGGTTCTATTTAGCTCAGGGTCAGCGATCTCGCTGTCTTTTAAAATGTTCATTGTTCATGCATTTTCGTCAATGCTTGCCCTTCATCTATATCACTCTTTTCGACAGTTAAGGTATTTTCAGATTTTGCGTGTTCAATGAGCTCATTGATTGCGGCATTTTCATAGGCAATGTGAAAACTTGAAAATTCTTCTTCATCATTGATGTCGCCGTTGCCAAAAAATCGTTCCGGCCACATCTTGTGCCATGTATTCGCCAAAGTTGTCCCCAAAGTTGTTCCCGTTGCTAAACAACGGCGCAGCTCTCAGGAAATTTGTTTAGAATATAATCGCTCTGACAAATGAAAACTAGTCGTTGGGGGCTACCGTAATACTTAACCATCATCGATATGCATAATATAAAATATGAAAATAAAACATGTGTGTGAACTATTAATAAAATGCATTGCAATTCCAAAATAAAATTTAAACGCATATTTAAATATTTTTAACAAAACAGGACCTTGATTGTATTTCAATGGGAGCCTATGGGAATTTGGCAAAATACCGAAGATAGTGCCAAGTTGGTGTCACTTTTTTCGAAATTTTTTATCGCCAGATTTGGCGATACACTTGGCGGCCTTTAGCGATAGTTTGGCGATAGTTTTTTTGGCCGACGGGATAACTGAGTATTACCGAATTGCGTAAAAGAAACATCCTTATAACACCAAAAATGATAATCATATCTGCGTCGGATTAAGCGTCTTATTTCCAATTAAAATACGTGTTTGAATTGAAATTTGAATGAAATACAGGGTCATGAAGAATCGAAGAGTGTGAAAAATAGAATTATAAATATCTCGGCAACTAATTATCCGAGAGAATTCATCTTTTACGCAAAATTTATGTTTTTTTAAATGTCTTTTACATTCACTTCTTAAAATAAACAATTTCGAAAACTTTTATACACCTTTTATCAGAACGAATACTTCGAAAGTCCGACAAAAATAGTTCCGCATAGTCGAGGTTATTGATATTCAATAGGCTTCTTTCCAGTATTACATACTAGGTACACACCAAATTTCAAGTCTCTATCTCAATTTGTTCGGAAGATAGAGCGTTTACAGACACGCAGACACACACAGACACAGACAGACGGACGTCAAAATTTTTTTCTAAAAATATGTTTTTTGGAATCTCCAGTGTCTGAAACATGTAAATCCGTCAAAAAAAATTTCGATTTTAAAAACGATTACAAGACTTACCCTGTACTACGTATGATGGGTAACTAAAAAAAGTCAAATATTCTTTTTTCGCACTTTTACTTTCGATCTTGAAGCTTAAAGAGCTTTAATAGCAGAAGATTCACTAGCAATTCACAAAGAAATGCTATTTTTCTTCACCCATAACATGAAAGTGTAAAACAAAAAGGAAGAGAAAATATGGTTTTGATGCCGGATTTTTGAAGTTGTCGGATTTATGAATGCCTGATTTTTGAAGTCATACTGTATTTAAGCAAGTTAGAGCACGATAATTTGCTATATATTATTATTTTACTTATTTTGCGCTTATATCTGTATAAACATCTTAATCTTGATTTCAATGTTGTTTCAGCTGACGCACTTGTAAAACATAAATATTCTGAGTAGTCTTTAATTAAATGAGATCTATCGTAAACTTTAAGAGATGGCTTTGTTATTTTATGTTGAATAAGTTCATATTGATTCTATTCACTTACAAATATAATTAAAATTTTTAATTAAAAAGCGTTATCTAACTATAACAGAAAGTTTTACTACTTTTGTATTGGTTAGGTTTTTATTATTTCTAAACTTTCTTGAAAGTATAATGCACGAGTTTTATGTAGCTTTTAATTAAAATCAGGTCAGAAAATTGATTAGAGACAGCCTTATTATTTTATAATAAAAAGGTCTAAAATATTTTGGAGCATAATTTTAATATAATATGGTATAGAAATGGCTGAATTTAGTTGTTAATCTTCCTGTCCAATTCTCATTAAACAAAATTAATTGATTGATCGAACTTTGTACGGAAAATTTTAATGATTTATGTCTTAGTCGAGGCAAAACATACAAATCTAAGTATTCATTTGTTTTATTTATTCCTCCAAAATTTTATTTGTCAGTTTAGCAATTTGTGTTATAGAAAATTTCCTAAATCATCTACTATATATATAAAATACTAAAAGGAATTTCTTTTCTTTAATTCTGTTTATAAGTTGAATTCTGATTAATGGATTTTGTTGGGACTTGCATTGTTATTTAGTAATTTTTTAAGAAAGGTTTTAGTATATCGGAGAGAGTAGCCATATTTGGACCGCCGCTTTAATTGGACCGTTGCCATTCTGCCGTTAATTGCAGGAAGAGACTCCATCTACCTCTGAAATCCTACTCATCAGAATGACATCACTCATGATTAGAAGAAGCAGCTGCCAACCACGTGCTGTTTTCAGACAATTTAAAAAACCTAAAGTTAGCTGTATTATCTAATTTTTTCCTACTAAACGTAAGTGAATATTTTAAAACTAAGGTAAGTTGTTATGTTTTCATATACATATATGAATTCATCTGTTTATTGCGCATATTTTTCACGCAGATTTGTTTGATTTCGTTTCTATTCTTAGTTTTGAAATTAACTGTTTTAAAAAAGGGCGCAGTTGCCGTAATTGGGCCAATTTAAGTTCCTTAAATTAGACCAGATATGCGATCTTAAATTTGAAAAGTAAATAATGAATTTCGAGGACGGTACGCTTTGTACACTTTTTTTTTTTATAATGGATTACTATCTCCATGCAAGTTTTTTTTTGTATATCTGGAATAATTTTTTTACACAGTTTAGGCCTATATAAACATAAAAATATTTTTACATGTCCATGCATTAAATTTTATTTGCAGTGTCTTTTATCTTGTATGTAATTGTTTTTATTTTCTTTGAATTCTTTATTCCTGCATCATATTTGATTTACAGGGTTCAATTCAAACATTTTCCTCCTGCAGGATATTTGTGATAGAAGACTTTTTACAGTTCTGGAGGGTGAAATTATGCTTTTTCGCCATTAAAACGCATAAAATCTAAAACCTTGACAAAAATGTTGAAAAAGACATAGACAAACTGTCTCGAAGAGAAACACACGTGACATCAAAAGCTGTTAAAGATATAGGAAAGAAAAGGGAAACAGTAAGTTGTGAAGAAATTGACCTGCAACAAGGCTGCAGCTGCAAATCGCCCCAAAAGAAAAAAAATCATTAGAAATATTATTTCCCTTGCTAAATTCGTTAAATCAAAGTATAGAGGGAGCCAAAAAACAGTTGTGTTAACATCATCGCCATATAAACTAAACCTTGAAATGAAAAAAAAAAAAAAAAAAGACAAAAAAGACAAAAATTAAGCTTTCACAACACAAAGGCAATTGGAGCATCGAGTTTTAAAAAATAGGCGTAATGCAATTAGGAAGAAAATGCTGGAAGAGAAGAACTACAAACATAATGTAAAGAAAACTTCTGTTGGAAAAAAATCTGATAATTCAAAATCTAAAAAGAAAAATCTAGACAGTGATGATTGGTTTTGCCTAATTTGTAAGAAATATAAAATAGCAGAAATGATTGAGTGTTCAGATTGCCATATACGGTTCCATGTTGTGTGCGCTGGAAAACAAAAACAATAAACAAAATTCATGTATAAGCTTTGCATCACTCCTTACATGATATTCAAGTAACTGACAATTAGTTCCATAATTTTTATTCTTAATTACTGATAACTTTGATTTATATTTTGAATACATTTTGATTTAAAACAATTACTCTTATTTTCAGATATTTGATTTCATTATATTTCATTGCTGTTATTTTGTTTGATTGTTTCATTAATCGCAACCTTTGCTTTTCTTAAAATTAGTTATATTCCCTAGTCTTTAAAACAACCTGATATTATTTGGTCCAATTTAGGAGACTGGGGGGTCCAACTTAGGCGACCAGTTGCTGAATTTGGACCACTTTTGACAAATTTTTCAAATTAAAATAAAATTTAAGATTTTCAAAAAGAAATTGATCTAAATATTTATTTAGTTAGTAGATGAATAGATATACTCTGTGTAATGATCTTTTGCAGATATTCCAAAAGTTAAGTGAGTTACACCTGAAAATAAGTGAAGTGGTCCAAATTCGGCTACTCTCCCCTAATATATAGTTCTACATTGTTTAGTTATAGAATTATAGGGAAAATTTCTATAATCAAGAGAAACCGATTATGAAAGAGTAGTTTTTAAAAAATATTCTGCTGAGTGGAATTCAATTGAACTTGTACTGTGAGTTAGATTATTTTTCAGGGGAAGTTTTAGTATATAACATATGGTTCTGCGTTGTTCAGTTATAGAATTATTAAGTGGAAAGTTCTATAACCAAGTGAATTCGATTATTAAAAGATTAGCCTTAAAAAAAAATTCTACTGGACGAAATTTTTCTAGACTTGCATTGTTAGTTAGATATTTTTTCAGAGATGGTTTTAGTATATTCTTAGGAAAAAGCGACCGTCATAACTGGCGAAGTCTTATAGTACCTAATAAAACCCATCTAAAATTGCGCTATTGTTTTACAATGATACTGTCTATTTGGTTTCTGATCATAAAACTAATGTAATGGATATTAAACATATTTGATTTCAGCTGCCAGCAGCTTTGTTATTAAATTCGCATTGAATAATATAGTTTGGAAAATCGAGTTTAATGGAAATATATTTAATGATTTATGTTTTAGTCAAAGCCTGACATTTTATGGAAAATACGTCATAAATATTTCCAGAATCATAAATAAAACCGACCACTGCTTACATTTGATATTGAAGAGCATTTGCAATTAGAAAACAATTTTAGCCGTTAAATATGTAATTATTTTCACACTTCGGAGGAAAAAAAATCAGTTTAGTAGTTCGTAATATCGCAAAATCATCTTTAATAAAAGCTATCTGAAAAGGCCCTATTGTTTTACAATGATAAGGTTTATTAGGTTTCTGATCATAAAATTAGTGTAATAAAGATTAAAGAACATTGAATTCCGTTTCAGTAGTTTTGCCATTAAATTCTGATGAAATAAAATTATTTGGAAACTTGATTTTCACAGACATGC
Source organism: Maratus speciosus (assembly GCA_963932465.1). Classification (NCBI taxonomy): domain Eukaryota; kingdom Metazoa; phylum Arthropoda; class Arachnida; order Araneae; family Salticidae; genus Maratus; species Maratus speciosus. The sequence goes on along the minus strand of OZ010799.1, from coordinate 215,920,802 downwards.
TTTTAATGATTTATGTTTTAGTCAAGGCGTGAAATTTTGTTGAAATTACGTCGTAAATATTTCAAGAATCATAAATAAAACCGATCAATGCTCTTATTCGAAAATGAAAAGCATTTTCAATAAGAAAAAAAAATCTTACTTTGTAAATATGTAATTATTTGCATAAACAAAATAATAATCGTTGTAAATAAATAATAATAATATAATTGACAATAAATATTAGCTGTCAACCATTCATTTCGAATTTTCTGACTTCTATATTGTGTAAAAAAAATTTTTTTGCCTATATAAAATTAAAAAATTCCCTCTAATCTTCTATACTGCTTTGGATTTTTACTACTTTGAACTTCTTAAAACAATCATAAATTTTTGAAATATAAAATCTAATATTATTTATTGATGTAGATGCTATACATTATTATTTTTCTTCATGTTTCTATCTTTATAAATAATTGATTCGATATTTCATTAATTTGTCAGATGACGCACTAGTATAACTTTAAAGTTTTCAATTCAATGCTCTCATTATTTTACACTGATTAGGTTTATATTGCCTCTAAACATTTATTAGTATAACTTGAATGTTTAATAGCTTTTAACTAAAACGAAATGTCTAACTATAAGGGATAGTTTCTTTATTTTATATTGATATATATATATATAACCATTATATATTACAAATCATCATCGATTTTCAATTACTAAAATTAAATTAATAAATTAGTTAATATTCATAACACTGACATTATACAGAATAAATATGGAACCTGTAACTAGCAATACAGAATCATGCTAAATTCCACTAATTCACTAGCATATTGCGGGCGATAAAACTATATAAAACAAATGAAAAAACCGCCAAATTTTGATAAAATCCTATTAAAGACAAAAGATGCAATATCCACCTAAATAATGTTGAACCAGAAAAAGCCGTATCATAAACATACAATAGATCAAATGGATGAATAATGCTGGAAGCTTATAACCTATTTCTCTTTTTCAAGGGTACATAAAACACATTATAAGCAAAAAACATAGTCGATTTCTGTAACGGAATTCAGCAATAAGCAAAAATTGAAGTCCGTTATGTACCCAATCGACTAATCACCAGAAATTATAAAACCACCATGTAAAATAAATTGAATTTAAAAAATATTAATCAATGTGATATCCGCAACAATGAAAAACATTAAAAATGAAAAAAATTAACCCTTAAATGCCTGATTTTTCAAAAATCATTGTAATAATGTTTTTCGGCTTTCATTTATTAAATAAATCATGGGAAAAGTACTTAAAAAAATCATATTTTGTTTTAAGAATGGTTTACGGCTAAAAAACAGTTTGTTACTAATCGGCAATACTGATCTTTAATTGAAAAAATAATTTTCCTTTATAAAATTCGATAATATTAAACACACAAGAATTTTAGGAACTATAATAAGAAATAAATTTTACTTGCTCACTTCAGAACAAATAGGGTATTTCGCAAGCTTCCAAACAAAACAAAAAGAACAAGTAGCAACAATTGAAAAAATAAATCTATCTTTATTCTTAAACAGCACAAGTGTTGCCATCTGCATGTTGAAAATTGATTTAATAATTTTTTCAGAATGTATTTTATTGGCAGCATTAGGTATTATAGCTTCAATATTATTCTAATAGTATTTTAGAGCCTAAATTGGGTATGATGGCGAAAAGCAACACCCGGTATTTAAGGGTTAAATCATAGACATACCCGGGGAGAGAACAGCCATGACATATTAACCATGACACAAACAATTAACGGAATTTGGCATAGCATAAAAATCCCGCCCTATTGAGTTGCACAGTTAAAAGCATATCCCACGGTTGCCGCAGTAAATATTCACAAGCTTAAAATATAACAATTATAATTAACATATAGTCCATATAATAATTATTATTACATGCTATTATAATGGTCCTGGAATAAATTAATACTAAAAGTACAAAAACAAGTATTTGTTTAAAATTAAACAATTAATAATTACGAGACAATATCTAATATACGAGTAATTTAAGAGTCCATGGCAACCGTATAGTATTAGAACAAAATAAATAATTATGTAATGCTGCAATCTAGCGGAACTACATGAAATTAAAATTAAGATAGTCAATATATTAATAAGTTCAGGACTAAAATCAGAAGTAATAATGTTTATTGCTGCCATCTATTGCAGAATACCGAATATAACAGTAGAAAAATTGCATTTAAAAAAAATAAAATTGCTAATATTTTAACCTATAATATCACTAAGACAGCACAACTATATCAATCTGAAAAAGCGCATCAGAATATTGATAATAATCAATTAACATTTTAATATAATGTGCTATAACTGGTTATAATTATATATATATATATTTCATTTGTTCTAAACATGCTCTAGTATGATTTTCAAGATACACGCAGTTTTAAGTAAAAACTTATTAAGAAAATGCCGAGGTCGACAAAATTTACGTTTTTGAAAACTTTAATTTTTTTTTTTTTTTACTACGTCAAATAATTTTTGCGATGCTAATTTCAAAGTGACTTATTTATCTTCCTTCCAGGGTCGTACTGGCCCACCGGGCAACGAGGCAACTGCCCGGTGCGCCCATCGTCACTTTTTTTTTTTTTTTTTTTTTTTTTTTTTTTTTTTCTTTTAAGCACGTTTAATGTTCAGTATTCTGAAAGGCATAAAATTTTCAAAGATTTTCATTTGGAAAATTAAAAAGTAATGCTTTTTATTTTTTAAAGTATAGCATAAGCAAACTATGTGTGATCAAAGACAATTAGATAACCCAATTTCGAGATAACATAAGTTATCGACAATCAGATATGCCATTCTTAAACATTGTATCCTGACCAGACCTTGTTTCAAAGCCTGTACTAATGATAAATTCTAAGAAAAATAATATTAAGTATTCACTTATTTAGATATACACCTAAATTTCTGCTCGAAGAATGTTTCTAATAAGTGTCTAATAAGTTTGCATATTTTCTTTTCTGCGTCTAAGTATTTAGCGCCCCTGGTGTTACCAGGTATTTTTGTATTTATGCCTTTTGCACAAGTATAAACGACGAAACACTGTATAAGAAACAGATTCTCATTTTAAATGGATTCATTGACAGAAACTTCGATAGTCATGGCGCCCAGGTCCAGATTTTATTCAGTACCCCGAAGAATAATAACTTCCACATAAATTAATATTAGAATTAATGGCGTATTTAGCATATTTTCTGTCAAATATTTGGCGCCCTGGGTGGCTGCCCGGTAGTTTGATATTTCTGCTTTTATTGCGAAAGTACAAAAGACAAAAGATAGAAAAATAAGGAATTCCGATTTAAGACAGGAGATTTTCATTTTAATTTCATTTGGTCCCATTGTCAGAGCGATGGCTTTGGTAATCATGGCGCCCTTGGTCAGATTTTTTTAAGCGTTTCTGTAAAAATAACTTTCAAAAAATTAATATCGTGTTTTTGTAAGCATGGCGCCCTTGGTCAGATTTTTTCAGCGTCTCTGTAAATATAAGTTTCAAAAACTAATATTGTTTTTTTGTAATCATGGAGCTCTTGGTCAGATTTTTTCAGTGCCTCTGTAAAAATAATTTTCAAAAAATTAATATAGTTTTTTTAATCACGGCGCCCTTAGTCAGATTTTTTTTTCAGCGCCTCTGTAAAAATGCCTTTCAAAAAACTATTTCTCTAATCATGGCGCCCTTGGATAGATTTTTTTTAGCACCTCTCTGAAAAAAAATTTAAAAAACTAATATCGCGTTTTGTAATCATGGCGCCCTTAGTCAGATTTTTTTAGCGCCTCTGTAAAAATAACTTTTAAAAAACTAATATCGTGTTTTTGTAATCATGGCGCCCTTGGTAAATTTTTTTTCAGCGCCTCTGTAAAAATGCCTTTCAAAAAACTATTATCGTGTTTTTCTAATAATGGCGCCCTTGTACAGATTTTTTTCAGCGCCTCTGTAAAAATAAATTTCAAAAAACCATATTGTGTTTTTGTAACAATGGTGCCCTTGGTCAGATTTTTTCAGCGCCTGTGTAAAAATAAATTTTCAAAAACTAATATCGTGTTTTTCTAATCATGGCGCCCTTGGACAGATTTTTTTCAGCGCCTGTGTAAAAATAAATTTTCAAAAACTAATATCGTATTTTTCTAATCATGGCGCCCTTGGACAGATTTTTTTCAGCGCCTCTGTAAAAATGTCTTTCAAAAAGTTATTATCGTGTTTTTCTAATCATGGCGCCCTTGGTCATATTTTTCAGCGCCTCTGTAAAAGTAAGTTTCAGAAACTAATTTCGTGTTTTTTAATCATGGCGCCCTTAATCAGATATTTTCAGCGCCTCTGTAAGATAATAACTTTCAAAAAACTAACATGTGTATTTGTAATCATGGCGCCCTTGGTCACATTTTTCTTTTAGCGCCTCTGTAAAAATGCTTTTCAAAAAACTATTATCGTGTTTTTCTAATAATGGCGCCCTTGTACAGATTTTTTTCAGCGCCCCTGTAAAAATAAATTTCAAAAAACCATATTGTGTTTTTGTAACCATGGTGCCCTTGGTCAGATTTTTTCAGCGCCTCTGTAAAAATAAATTTTCAAAAACTAATATCGTGTTTTTCTAATCATGGCGCCCTTGGACAGATTTTTTTCAGCACCTGTGTAAAAATAAATTTTCAAAAACTAATATCGTGTTTTTCTAATCATGGCGTCCTTGGACAGATTTTTTTCAGCTCCTCTGTAAAACTGTCTTTCAAAAAGTTATTATCGTCTTTTTCTAATCATGGCGCCCTTGGTCATATTTTTTTCAGCGCCTCTGTAAAAATAAATTTCAAAAAACTATACTGTGTTTTTGTAATCATGGCACGCTTGGTCAGATTTTTTCAGCGCCTCTGTAAAAATAAGTTTAAAAAAACTGATATCTTGTTTTTGCAATCATGGCACCCTTGGTCAGAGATTTTTCAGCGCCTCTGTAAAAATGCCTTTCAAAATGCTATTATCGTGTTTTTGAAATCATGGCGCCCTTGGACAGATTTTCTTCAGCGCCTCTGTAAAAATGCCTTTAAAAAAAAGTAATATCGTGTTTTTATAATCATGGCACACTTGGTCAGATTTTTTTCAGCGCCTCTGTAAAAATAAATTTCAAAAAACCATATTGTGTTTTTGTAACCATGGTGCCCTTGGTCAGATTTTTTCAGCGCCTCTGTAAAAATAAATTTTCAAAAACTAATATCGTGTTTTTCTAATCATGGCGCCCTTGGACAGATTTTTTTCAGCGCCTCTGTAAAAATAAATTTCAAAAAACTATACTGTGTTTTTGTAATCATGGCACGCTTGGTCAGATTTTTTCAGCGCCTCTGTAAAAATAAGTTTAAAAAAACTGATATCGTGTTTTTGCAATCATGGCACCCTTGGTCAGAGATTTTTCAGCGCCTCTGTAAAAATGCCTTTCAAAATGCTATTATCGTGTTTTTGAAATCATGGCGCCCTTGGACAGATTTTCTTCAGCGCCTCTGTAAAAATGCCTTAAAAAAAAAGTAATATCGTGTTTTTATAATCATGGCACACTTGGTCAGATTTTTTTCAGCGCCTCTGTAAAAATAAATTTCAAAAAACCATATTGTGTTTTTGTAACCATGGTGCCCTTGGTCAGATTTTTTCAGCGCCTCTGTAAAAATAAATTTTCAAAAACTAATATCGTGTTTTTCTAATCATGGCGCCCTTGGACAGATTTTTTTCAGCGCCTGTGTAAAAATAAATTTTCAAAAACTAATATCGTGTTTTTCTAATCATGGCGTCCTTGGACAGATTTTTTTCAGCTCCTCTGTAAAACTGTCTTTCAAAAAGTTATTATCGTCTTTTTCTAATCATGGCGCCCTTGGTCATATTTTTTTCAGCGCCTCTGTAAAAATAAATTTCAAAAAACTATACTGTGTTTTTGTAATCATGGCACGCTTGGTCAGATTTTTTCAGCGCCTCTGTAAAAATAAGTTTAAAAAAACTGATATCGTGTTTTTGCAATCATGGCACCCTTGGTCAGAGATTTTTCAGCGCCTCTGTAAAAATGCCTTTCAAAATGCTATTATCGTGTTTTTGAAATCATGGCGCCCTTGGACAGATTTTCTTCAGCGCCTCTGTAAAAATGCCTTTAAAAAAAAGTAATATCGTGTTTTTATAATCATGGCACACTTGGTCAGATTTTTTTCAGCGCCTCTGTAAAAATAAATTTCAAAAAACTATATCGTGTTTTTGTAATCGTGGCGCCCTTCATCAAATATTCTTCAGCGCCTCTGTAAAAATAAGTTTAAAAAAATTAATATCGTATTTTTGTAATCATGGCGCCCTTTGTTCATTTTTTCAGCACCTCTGTAAAAATAACTTTCAAAAAACTAATATCGCGTTTTCGTAATCATGGCGCCCTTGGTGAGATTTTTTTCAGCGCTCCTGTAAAATTTATTTCCAAAAAACCAATATCATGCTTTTGTAATCATGGCGCCCTTGGTAAGGTTTTTTTTTTCAGCGCCTCTGTAAAAATAACTTTGAAAAAACTAATATTGTGTTTTTGTAATCATGGTGCCCTTGGTCACTTGGTCAGATTTTTTTCAGCGCCTCTGCAAAAATAACTTTCAAAAAACTGTTATCGTGATTTTGTAATTGCAATCCCCCCCCCCCCACACACACACACACACATGGGTTCTACTAAAATGGAGCATTCCAGAATTTTTTAATGATAATATAAGTTAGACCGCCAAGACTAATTCTTCACAAGATTTCGCAATGGAAACTTATGTAAATTTTGTTTTTGAAAGAAGAAAATGTTAAATTTTCATATCTATTTAGAAATTCGATTACATTTTTGGCATCCGAAAATGCCAATATCTAAAAACGTTTAAAAAAAAGAAAAAAAAAAAAAAAAAAAAACGGATCTGCTTAACCGCTTTAAACTTCAAACAGCATCCCGATTTATAAATTGAAAAATACACATGTAATTAAAATAAATAGATAAACCACTAAAATTGTAAAAGTCGTTTTACAAAAGAATGGATGAATATAAGTAAGGAGAAGTGCAAATGTGTTTGTGTTCAGTTTTCAATGCTGTTAGTCAATAATGTGGGAGTTCCTAAGAAGACAAATTACCATTTCGGCAGAGTTTCAACTAGGTATGGGTTCTATAAAAACCCAATGGTTTCTGTAGTAATACCAGATGTGACACTTTTATTAATTATACCGTATTCCGAGATTTCTGGAGAAAATAGAAATCGGGTGTGAGGTATTTTCCCATGAAATACTAATTAACACACGACACATGCTCGGCGTATAGGCATCTGCGAACGTTAAAAACGAAAAATAAAATATTGAATTAAGCAACTGTTATAGCAGTTTTATAATGTTTTGTGTAATAAAACAAGTAGTGTATTACACAAAATTCCTCTTCAGTCGAGGATTCTTAATTGTTTTACATCTTTTTAGCTGCCCAAAACTTTTGACGACATTATTAAATAACTTTCATTGATACATACATCAAATTTTTAAAAATTCCCATTAAGGTGAAAACGAAAAATGACTTTTCCAGTTAAACCTTATCATTTTTTAGATACATTTCTTCTTTTCAAGATATCGAGTAAAAAATAACTGCAAAATAATGAACACATATAAGCTTAATTGCGGTAGGAAAAAATGTGTTATTCTTCTTCTTTTCAATTTTTTCCCACAAAAAATATTTCTAAAGTATAGACTTAATTTTATATGAAGTGTTAAAATCTTACGAGTGTGTGAAGTGTTAAAATCTTGAGTACACAGAAAAAAGATGTTAAAAATGTGAATTTCCCGAGAAGATATTTTAAATATATAAATGCATCAAAAGTCCATAGACTTAACATTACGGAGAAGAATTTCGAAGCTGAGTGACCAGCCCTCTTAAGTATTTCTATTTTCTTTGACTTTGCTTTTTATTTTTAATACAATACTAAAATATAATTTTGATACATAATACTTTTAAAAAATGCAAATATATTTGAAGCTATTGCCGTTCTTCTGGTGCGTTGTGTGTGTGTGTGTGTGTGTGTGTGTGTGTGCGCGCGCGTGAGTTGCGGCGGCCATTGTAGTTTAAATTTGGCTTATCTGAAATTAAAACAAACAGTAATTTTTAATTAAATATGACTTATTTTAGTGACTATACGAGACAAAGTGTGGAAATATTCAACTTTTATCGTAGAAAAATACTGATTTTTGATGATAAAAAAAAAAAAAAAAAAAAAAAAATCCTTAATGCACTGCATAATTATATAAGAAAAAAAGCAGACAAAATTAGAAGTGAAACAATTCAGTTATTTTAAAGTAATCGTGTTGTGGTCGTCTTTTTAAAAATGCAATCGTCTATTCCAAATTTTGGCCACATAAAGAAGTCTTAATTCCGTTGATAAAGCTGCTAAAATAAAAACTCGATTTTCCGAAATTTATAAGTTATGTTCTCAAAAAAGTATTTTTTAACGTTCAATAATGCGAAAATTTCTGCTTATTTGCAAACATAAAAATAGTGTTCGACAGAAACCGAATTTCGGTACCTTCCTAGTTTCGAGCGAAAACGAAAGCAAAACTGTTTTAAAAATAATTTCAAAGTAATTAACATAAACATACATATACGCATGTTATCTGAATAATGTTTTGCGTAGAAACGGCAGTAAATAATTATTAATTAAAAAATAATTTGATTGAAATAAAAATTAATTAAATATAAGGGGCTATAAACATAAAAATTATTAAAAAATAATTTAATTTAAAAATAACGAATTTAATCAATATTAGCAATATCTTCTAGATTTATCACATAGTATGTGCGGCTCTTTGGATGGGAGTGCCGTTTGGGAGAGGCAGTTATAGTAATACCGAATATTCGGCAGTACTTTCGCCGAAACTAAGATTTTGGGCTGAAAACGAAAATGAAACTGAATATTTGGCCAAACTCTATATAAAAGAATGAGACTTTCAGGCTTGGTTATTGGAGTAATTTGTAATACAATCGATTCTTTTCTTTAAATTAATTACATCTTGAGTTAATATTGATTGTTGTCTCGTGACAACAGTTCTCTTCCTCTTCCCCGACTGTCGCGTCCGGAAATTCGGTTCGAAACGCCACCTTTGACAGCATTTTCTGAAGGATCTTTTGCTTTTCTCGAAAAATATAAAAGACAGTTCGATTACAAAGTGTCTGAGGGCAATAAAAAAATAGCTGGTGTTTTCGGCCACGTAAATCAGTCAGCAGTTGTAATGAAATTTAATGAAAACCTTTAAAACAAAACTTATCATGCAATAAAATTCAAGTAATACTACTTTTAAAAATAATATATTCAACGTAATACTTTTAAAGAATTCTTTTCCGAAGATTTTCTGTCCCCCGCCGCCCTTGCCCTGCTTACACAGAGGAATCGCGGTAAAAAGAACAAGATCCTTGAAAAACAGAAACAACTCCATTATTGGGCACAGCCTTTGTAAGTTTGCTCATTTGAAAGGAAACCTAAACGCATTATGTTCCAAAGAAAAGAGAGTACCGATATCAGACATCTATTGTCCACTCCACAGAAACTGGAAATGCACGTGTTTCTAATTTTCAACCGATAGTCGGTGTAAATAAAGTGCCCCTGATGTGAAATCTGCTTCGTTTGTATCGTTCCATCCAGTGTTAAAGAACTACTCCGTCTTTATATTATTTGCCTGTGTTTCGAGTTATTTACTTATTTTAGTGTAATCTTAAACATTTTTCGTAAGCTTGTGCTTCGTACTTTTTTTTTAAAATAGTGTACAGTACACAATATTATAAAAAATCATGACCATCACAGCTCAGATATGCTGATGTTGCATCTTGCATAACAAGAACTGTGAATTGTCCATGGAAAAACAATATAAGGTAAGATTACTTATAATTTTTTTTTAATTGTGCCTCTTTCACAAGAGAGTTTATCAGTTTGAATTTTTGCGAAATCTTCAAAATTTGTCTAGTCTAATGTATTTCGTTATTTTCTCTTTATAACTGTTGAGAAAAAAAAATCTGCGATGAAAATTAAATGACATTTTTAATATTTCCCGAAATATTATTTATTTGTTACTACAAACTAAATTGAATAATAACAAAAACTGTAGTAATAATATTAAAGAATATTTGTCTTTCATGCAATTGCAGACTATATATAGATATTTAACTGTTTAAATAGGATTCAAACCAAACGCTTCTCTATGATAGCTTTTTAATGTTGAAAAAATAAAGAATTACTACAATTTTTAAAAATAATTCACGTAAAATAGACGTCATTCTTTCCCTGAACGAAAATAACTTTTCTGAAAATTTTTACATAATTAGTATTTGTATCCTAGAGATTGTATTATATAAAATATTATTGAATTGTATAAAATAATATTTTGCACTTTTGTGTTTTGACACAACGAAATCGCTTTTGTTTGTTTTATTTTAATATTTTATTTTCCATTTGGAGATAATTGTATGGAGATTGTTATTCGGGTATCCGGGGTAAAGTTTGAATTAACTCATTAGATAAGGTGAGCGGGATTCGAAAATAGAGATAGATTTTTTAGAAAAGTGTGGTGGAAAACAAATACCTCTAAGTTGGCAACACTGATCTAACATCAGAAGTGCAATGTTTTGCGGGAACTATTTTTGTGCATATTACATTTCTATAGTATAAAATACTAATTTAGGTGTCATAATTATTTTAGGAATAAAGTTTTCGCTATAGCAATATACTAGTATATATTTTTAAATAAATTTTTCATACATAATTTATATAGTATGTATGTGTGTGTGTATATATATATATATATATATATATATACAGTATATATATACAGTATATATATATACAGTATATATATATACAGTATACATATATATACAGTATACATATATATACAGTATATATATATATATATATATATATATTACAAAATTTAAATTTTTGCGCCAAGTTTAAAGTATTTTATGTAATTTTTCCTTTTTCAGTAATAGTCCGTATATTATACCGGCTTAATAAATTAAAACCCTAGCCTATTAATCTCTAAGATCTTAATTCATATTTATTCCAAATTGCGTAAATCTAAAAATGGCTCAATTATTTATATTTCTTTAATAAAACTTTTATTATTTAAATTCCTATTAAATTCCGCTATTAAATCCCGGTGTATCATATTCCCCTTAAATCTTTATTTAACTGCTAAAATATTATTCTGTCTTAAAGAAAAAACCTACTTATTTCAATTTATTCTTTTATTTAAAATATCCAGGTGTAATTAAAATATTTCAAAGATTAAAACTTCGCAGACATAAATTCATTTCTTTTATCGTCTGAAGAGGGAAAAAGGGGTTATTTTAGCATAATCTCGACTACAGATTTTAACATTTGTTTATGCTTTAGATAGCTGTTGCGAGGATATAAGAATTTTCTAGAACAGTCTTTTCAGCAGAGTATAAATACGGATGGCGGGAACCAGAGAGATGGCATATAGGAAAGAGCATAAAGCATATGGCATGTAGCAGAGGGGCTGTGAGATTAGAAGCTTTTTCGTTTTTAGCATGTAGAGGTGAACGTGGTGGATTGCAGTCGTAGCAAACTGGATATTTAATGTGATTGCTCGATGGAGGTAGTAAAACGTTGGATGAATACTGTTTATTATGTGAGTAGAATGAGGAAGCAACGGTATCGTAATGGGTGATAGATGTTAGATATTAACGGATTAAAGACTAGACGGCTGTCAAGAGATGGAGTGATTTTAAACTAATTGTGACAGGAAGAATATACTTTATTCTTTTTACCATGGAAGGAGAGAGCATCTTCCCTAGATTTAATCGAGAGTGTGGAAATAAAGTGAATAATGTTCCAAGCGACTGCCTTATGTTAATTCTTCATTTTTCTTTATTATTTTAAAACCATTCGGCTGCTACCTGTGATGTGTAGGAATGGAAACCCTCATTTTTTTTCGACAATACCAACTATTTGCCGTCAGTCAAAATGTCACAGAGAAAAGAAAAGTCCGACAGGATTTAGAAGTGACGGCAATAAAAACGAGTGTGTCTCCAAAATTACAAATGTGTATTGGTACTGGTACACGATAGCTTATGATAGTTACTAAAGATCAGTGCCGGAAAGTTAAAAATTTACACCGCTAATGTGAATAGCAATGTATAGTACTGGTGATTGTGAGACAAGATGACTGGAGTGAGTTCTTTTCCAAAATATTTTTACACTTATGTTATTATTTTTGTTATTGTTTGTTATTTATTGAGATTTATTTATTAAGTATGAGAATTATTTATTTATGAGATTTATTTATTATTTATTTATGAGGTTTATTTATTATTTCATGAAGAGTATTTATTTATTTATTTATTTGTTGTAAATGTTTAGTCAAATTTGTGGATCAGAACATAATGTGTAGCTATTGTCACGAATTCTATAAATATCGTAGGAAGAAAAGTTAAAATAATAATTTACTAGATGATTTCAGAATGTTTCATGAGCAACCCATAAAACAAACAAAACCACAACAAACATCACCACCACAATTGCCATCACAAACTCAAACTAAAGTAAAAACCATAGATTAAATTTAATTCTTTAAATGTCTTTATTACATAGTTTTCAACATTACCAAGTATGACTTTGGGGCGCCACGGGGATATTACTTGTGTTTGGAAGCTTTTGGGATTAGGTAGACACTCTATGCAGGCATAGGATGTGTATTTAATTTTGGGAATTTTCAGATTGATGTTGAAAAATAAAAATAAATATTTTTAATTCTATATCCAGGTTATATCAAAATAAACTATATTTATTTTATTCCATTTTTTACCAATTGTTTACAAAAATAGTAAGAATTGATAATATTATTATAATTGTATAAACATAGAAAATTGATAATTGTGATGAGATTTTGTAGTGATTGTGTAGCTATGGAAAATTAAGTACATAAACAAATTATCTTTAATTCCTATTTATTTTCTTTATTTTACCATTCTAAGTTTAACAAATGCACGTCTATTCATCAAGAGTATCAGAGAGATAAATTATTGTAAAGAAATACTGGTTGAGAGTCCACTTTCTAAATATTTAGAGTTAAATTTATTTGGACTTTGGAATTATTATTATTATTATTTTTTAATGTTTCGGCTGGCAAAAATACTTTCTTATATAAGTAAAAAATAAGAAAATTATTAATTGCTATGTATTATTTTTATCCTCAACCATTATTTTCCGTGTCAATAAGTAAACAATCTGTGATATTTTCTTAGAATATAATATTGTTATTAAGTATTATTATTGTTATTATTCAAGTATACTGTTGAGAATTTTTATTATTATGATTATGAATTGAAAGCATTATATTATTTATTGAAAGATTCGTTATTTATTAAAGAAAAAGAGGACATAACTTATAAGTGAAAAGTTATGATATTTACTAAAACAAGTGAGAAGTTTTAAAAGATGGTGAGTCCCAATTAAAATGTGAAAAGGAGCTCAAAAAAGTAGTTGATAAACAAACGTTAGAAGGTAGTTGAATAACTACTAGGAATTTGTTTATTAAAATAAAACTACTATTGTGATGACAAATAGTATTTAAACATAATGTAAAGAGTTTAACAGGCAGAGTAGTCAAACAAATTTAGTAAAAAATATTTATTGCAGCTGAACTTTTTACTTAAGGACTGTACCACTATTTTTGCTAAAGGACTGTTATGATCTACGAACTGATTAAGCCAATAGAACTTAAAATTCTACTTGAAGTAAATAAAGTGTTAAACATTACTTGATTGGAAATATGTTTGTGATAAGAGAAATGGAAATACACTAAACTGCCATAAGATAAAAGAATTTGTTGTTATTTATTACTATAGTTTTATTATTTCTTATTATTTATTTCTTATTGTATTTATACTTATTCTTTATTTATTATTGTGTTTATATTTTTCTATGCACTTACAAATGGTAAGTGATGTTGTAACCATTATTTGTATTCTTTTACAGGGGAAATGCTCTCAGCTAAATTTAAATGCTCTTAGTATTTTTTCTTTCTCTTGCATTGCTAAATTTTACTTTTCCATCTCTTCGCTGACGTCTCTAAAATTTTCAATATTCAAAAATCAACTTCCAAATTTATTACAAGTCTGTTGTCTGAAATTGTAGTTAATTAACCACAAATTTCATACAAAGTCTTTGGGGAGGGGGGATAATATTACAAAATTTAAATTTTTGCGCCAAGTTTAAAGTATTTTATGTAATTTTTCCTTTTTCAGTAATAGTCCGTATATTATACCGGCTTAATAAATTAAAACCCTAGCCTATTAATCTCTAAGATCTTAATTCATATTTATTCCAAATTGCGTAAATCTAAAAATGGCTCAATTATTTATATTTCTTTAATAAAACTTTTATTATTTAAATTCCTATTAAATTCCGCTATTAAATCCCGGTGTATCATATTCCCCTTAAATCTTTATTTAACTGCTAAAATATTATTCTGTCTTAAAGAAAAAACCTACTTATTTCAATTTATTCTTTTATTTAAAATATCCAGGTGTAATTAAAATATTTCAAAGATTAAAACTTCGCAGACATAAATTCATTTCTTTTATCGTCTGAAGAGGGAAAAAGGGGTTATTTTAGCATAATCTCGACTACAGATTTTAACATTTGTTTATGCTTTAGATAGCTGTTGCGAGGATATAAGAATTTTCTAGAACAGTCTTTTCAGCAGAGTATAAATACGGATGGCGGGAACCAGAGAGATGGCATATAGGAAAGAGCATAAAGCATATGGCATGTAGCAGAGGGGCTGTGAGATTAGAAGCTTTTTCGTTTTTAGCATGTAGAGGTGAACGTGGTGGATTGCAGTCGTAGCAAACTGGATATTTAATGTGATTGCTCGATGGAGGTAGTAAAACGTTGGATGAATACTGTTTATTATGTGAGTAGAATGAGGAAGCAACGGTATCGTAATGGGTGATAGATGTTAGATATTAACGGATTAAAGACTAGACGGCTGTCAAGAGATGGAGTGATTTTAAACTAATTGTGACAGGAAGAATATACTTTATTCTTTTTACCATGGAAGGAGAGAGCATCTTCCCTAGATTTAATCGAGAGTGTGGAAATAAAGTGAATAATGTTCCAAGCGACTGCCTTATGTTAATTCTTCATTTTTCTTTATTATTTTAAAACCATTCGGCTGCTACCTGTGATGTGTAGGAATGGAAACCCTCATTTTTTTTCGACAATACCAACTATTTGCCGTCAGTCAAAATGTCACATATATATATACACACAGTAAAACCTCTCTAAAGCGACCACATTCCGTTCAAAAAAAAATTGGTCGCTCCAAGAGGTCGCTCCTCCCTTAAGGGAGGACATGCTTAAATCTAGAGTTTAATTGTTGAAAAAAGGTAACAATGTTACTAAAATTTATTTTTCACATTAGGAAAAAAAAGTATCAAAACAAAAGTTAATTACTGCAGAGTGTAAAATGAATACATTGACGTTTGCTTTATTTTACGGTTTTATCTTTGATAACTTTTATTTCTAAGTCCTTTCGAAATTCAGTAAATAATTGCATTTTTTTTTTTTTTTTTTTTTTTTTTTTGATGGGAACAAATAATGACCATTTTATTCATTTATCTATTTCCTTGAGAGTTTCCAGCAGAATAGGGCAGGGTAGTTTATGGACCGTCATTCTTAATTTGTCAGAGTTAAATTCATTGCCTAAAAAGGCACAAAGAAGTTTAAACAGTTAAAATTTACCGGAATAAAAGAAATATATAAACTTAGTTTAGAAGTTTGATGACTAATGCGCTCTCTGGAATTATTTTTCTAATAAAACCTTCTTCAAGCGACCAGGAAAAAATGGAATTTGTTTCGTTTTCTTCAAAGAAATGGGTCGCTCATGGAAGGAGTTCAACTGGGATGGTCTCTGAATGGAGGTAAAATTAGTATTGAGCCTATGGGAATAAATTTCGTTCCATGCAAAAATGATCGTTCAAGGAGGTGGTCGCACAGGGAGGTTTCACTGTATATATATATATATATATATGAGCATTTGCGCCTTTTTGTAAGGCAATCGGCGCCCTTTTTATCCATTTTGCCACCGCCCTCTCAGTTATGCCAGTACGACCCTGCTTCCTTCGCTTACAGATTTTTTTTCCATATTTTACGTGAGCATACCTTTCACATATGTATATAGCCTTTTAAACTTAATTATAACAAATGAATAGAACAAAAATCCCTGCTGGCTCGGCCTACAGGCGGAGGTAGATTTCGAAGTTAAGTACTAATTTCAACAACAAAAACTAAATCAAGATTAGAGATAAACCCAGTTTAACAATTTTATTTGGTCTCTTTTGACGAATTTTTAATTTTTTTTGTAAGAGCTCGTTTTATTAAAATCATATTAAGTTGGTATTTAAAAAAATATTTTTCCCTGTTCAACAACTTGAAATTTTCTGACATTTTTAAAAATAAAAACATGAAACTTGCATACGAGATTTTTTGAAGAGATTTATAAGCGACATGTGTTTTTATTTTCCGTTCAATTAATTATAACTTGATTTACAATTATTTTCTCATCACGACCATTTTTTTTTCGTTTCCAGCAAAATCGTTTCGGGAAATTTGGTTCAAAATGCCCAATTTTTCTGGTTTTATCAAAATCATATTAGTCGGTATTAAAAAAAATATATTTCCCCAACTCAACAACTCGAAATTTTCTGACACATTTTTAAAAGCAAAAACTTGAAACTTGCTGACGTGATTTTTTGAAGAGATTTATAAGCGACATGTGTTTTTATTTTCCGTTTAATTAATTAGAACTTGATTTACAATTATTTTCTTAGTACGACCATTTTTTTCGTTTCCAGCACAATCGCTTCGGGAAATTCGGTTCAAACTGTCCACTTTGACAGCATTTTTTGAAATATATTCTGCCTTTATAAAAAAAATCGACCAATACAGCACTTTATATAGTTTCTGAATAAGAGAACCTGCCAATTATATGCGTTTGACAGCAAAAATGAATTTAAAAAATGAGTCAGAAAATAAGCCGTTCGGATTTGAGTACACTGGCTATAAGTTTTCCGTCAACCCCTATTTTTGTTTATTTTATTTATTATTATTATTATTTTTTTTTTTTTTTGCTGTAAGAGTTGATCCTATAAAAAACTTATCAATATGAAAGTTGTAAATAATATTGATAAGATGTATAATAAATTTAAGCAGATTGGATATCTTGTGAATTGCCGAAGTCATGAATTGCTTTCTTACTTCAACCCCCACCCCCCATTTTTTTACTTTTTTTTTCTCCAGTACGAGTTGGTCCTATCAAAAACTTGTCAACATAAATGTTGAAGATAGTTTTAAGAAAATTTTAAATAATCCAGCTAAAAATGAACTGTAGTTTTTTTACAGAAATGAGGTATTTTTCAAGTTTTTCTACGGTCAACTGTAGTTTTTTTTGTAGTGCAATATCAACAGTAAAAACACTTCAGTTATTTTCCAGTTATTGACAAGTATTTTTTCAACCCAAAATTTAAAAAATAGTAAGATTTTATGTCTACAGTAAAACGGCAGTGAATTTCAAGTGATTTTATAGCAATTAATTCACAAAAATTTTCGGTGATATATCTGCAGTCTGACTGCAGTTTCTGAAGAACTTTACAGGTCTTAATTTTGTAAGTATGATTAGTATAATAGTAACTACAGTATAACAGCAGTTACTGTAAGATTCTTTTGCAAGACACAATGCCGTATGATTGTGTGATATTTCCCGAATTTTCTAAAGTGTTTAA
This sequence comes from Maratus speciosus, assembly GCA_963932465.1. Lineage (NCBI taxonomy): Eukaryota > Metazoa > Arthropoda > Arachnida > Araneae > Salticidae > Maratus > Maratus speciosus. The sequence continues at coordinate 215,902,951 of OZ010799.1, read as the reverse complement.
AATTGTTTTAATTTTGTGAGAGTTGCATGTTATGAAACACACTTTTAAATACTACTAATAATTAATACTCTTTCCAAGACTTTTAAGGACACAGCTAAAAATGAACTGTAGTTTTTTTACAGAAATGAGGTATTTTTCAAGTTTTTCTTCGGTCAACTGTAGTTTTTTTTGTAGTGCAATATCAACAGTAAAAACACTTCAGTTATTTTCCAGTTATTGACAAGTATTTTTTCAACCCAAAATTTAAAAAAATAGTAAGACTTTATGTCTACAGTAAAACGGCAGTGAATTTCAAGTGATTTTAAAAGCAATTAATTCACAAAAATTTTCGGTGATGTATCTGCAGTCTGACTGCAGTTTCTGAAGAACTTTACAGGTCTTAATTTTGTAAGTATGATTATTATAATAGTAACTACAGTATAACAGCAGTTACTGTAAGATTCTTTTGCAAGACACAATGCCGTATGATTGTGTGATATTTCCCGAATTTTCTAAAGTGTTTAAAATTGTTTTAATTTTGTGAGAGTTGCATGTTATGAAACACACTTTTTAAATACTAATGATAATTAATACTTTTTCCAAGACTTTTAAGGACTTAATTGAAAGTCACATTCCTACCTAACGCAAAATTTTTAGTTCCTCTTTCATTTTAAGCTAAGATAAAAAAAAATTAAATTTCACTATGATTTTCAAAATCAGAGAAAAAAAAATTAGTTAAATTTCAAAATCGAGGGAGGGGCAGTGGCACCAACCCACCTGTGCCCCTGCCCACTACGGAAAATTCTTAGTTTTTTTTTAACTTACTCTAAACGAATAAATTTTGCTATTTTTTTTTTTTTTTCAAAATCGGAGAAAAATATTTTAATTAAATTTCAAAAGCCAGGGGAGGGGGGGGGGGCGGGAAATGAGAAATTTCTCCATTTTTTTTATTGTAAGTTACTCGAAAAGTATACATTTTACTATGTTTTTGAAATAGAAGAAAAGGAAATTTTAATTAATTAACTTTTGAAATCCAGGGAGGGGCAATAGGTTTCTCCTACCCCCTACCCTATCCCTAACTGAAAATTCTTAATTCATCTTTTATTCTAAGATAATTAAAAAAAATTCAGTATGTTTTTCAAAAGCGAAGAAAATAGTTAACATTTAAATTCAATGGAGGGGCAATCGCTCAGCTATGCCCCTTCCCCTAACAGGAAATTCTTAGTTTCTTTATTTTTAGTTAGTCGAAAAGAATAAATTTTACTACTTTTCAAAAGTGGAAAAAAATAAATTTTTATTAGTTACATTTTAAAATCCAGGGAGGGGAGGGCAATGAACCTCTCAAGCCCCCCCCCCTCCCCCCTCTTAATGTAAAATTTCTCATTTTTCTATTCTAAGTTACTCGAAAAGTATAAACTTTACTATGTTTTTGAAAACAAAAGAAAAAGAATATTTAATTAATTAAATTTTTAAATTTAGGGAGGGGCAATAGCTCTCTTCTAACTTCGTTCCCCTAAGAGAAAATTCTTAGTTATTCTTTTATTTTAAGATAAGAGAAAAGATCAAATTTCACTATGTTTTTCAAAAATCAGAGAAAAAATAGTTACAATTTAAAATCGAGGGAGGGGCAATGACTCACATATGCCCCCTTCTCCTAACAGAAAGTTCTTAGTTCCTTTATTTTAAGCTATTCGAAAAGAATAAATTTTACTATGTTTTTGTAAATTGGAGAAAAAAATTGCTAATTAAATTTCAAAATCCAGGGAGGGGCAATGAGCCTCACCCCCCCCACACACACACACACACCACCACCACCACCACCACCACCCCTTAACTGAAAATTTCTTATTTAATTTCATTTTAAGTTACTCAAAATATTTACATAATGTTTTTGAAAACAGAAGAAAAGAAATTCTTATTAATTAAATTTTAAAATCAAGGGAGGGGCATTGGTCTCCCTTGCTCACTGCCCCACTATCTTCATAACTAGTTTTTAGTTCCTCTTTTATTTTAAATTACTCGAAAAAAATTTACTATGTTTTTCAAAATCGAAGAAAAAGGAACTTTAATTAGATAAATTTCAAAATCGAGAGGGACAGTGGCTCAACCATTCTTTTATATGTCACCCATGATTAGAAATTAGAAACACAGGTGGGTTTACTCATTGCATATTGCATAAATTGTCTTTCTTCCTTATCGGACATACATATAACTTCCAGTTTTCCACTTTTACCTCATAAAAACAAAGAAGAACAACAAAAGAATAGTATAATTTTCTTCCTTTATTTTATTTAAATTTCTCATTTGGACATATGATTTATTTTTCAAATCTTACAGCTGAATGTCTAACCCCATGGTTTCGTTGCAACTGCAGGAGAAGCATTAAAGAAACACCTCAACTCACGGAAACGCCGGCTTGTTTATGAAAATCGGCGCGGAGTACCACGTTGATTTGCTGAAAGAAGATCATTTATTTTGCACTTTGGCGAAAAATATCACCACTGTTTATTGAAATAAAGTGGCTGTATGGGTATTTTTACATTCTCAATCGAAAGAAATTAATTTCAGATCCGCACGATTGAGTTAATTTGAATAAAGTGATAACGATTTATAAACCGTCGCAATTTTTGTACAATCATCGTTAGTATTTCAAATCCAGATGAGATTGTACTATTAACGGTTAATGCATGCGAAAAAAAAAAATTAGGTCCATTTCATATTAACAGGATTAATTAAATTCAAATGTCATCCAAAACATTTGATAAAATTTTGTTTCTGACAATCCAGATAGTTCGATTTTACTTGATTTAGTGCACTTCTCTATTTATAGTAATTAACAATGTTTTATTTCAGATTTACACTTGCTTCAATCAGTATGTTCTTTTAGATTAGGAGTTTCAGAATTTTTAAATATCTTACACAGATACTTATCTGTGCTTTGTATTAAAGTATGTTTTGATGTTCAGTTACACAAAAAATCAATACTGAACTTCAAGTTATAACTTGATGCCTGTCTAGGATACCTACAATAAGTGCATAACATTTCACAGGTAAGTAACTTATTTTCTTTTTAGGAATGAAACAGTTTTATGTAATACAAAGCGGTTTGACACATTGTGTTAATAACATAACATAGTGTTAACAATAATTTTTATTTAATGAGTACGTACTCACTAATTATGTAAAATATTAAATTTTTTAAATGAAGCAATCTTTTTTTACTGTCATATGAATTGTGTTATTGTAAAAAGAAAATTTACACTTCTGAATGGTAATAGGGCCAAATTAGTTTTTTTCGTCAATTATGACACTTCTCAGAATCAAATAATAAAGGCAATATTTTGAAATATTATATTTCTATTCTACCCACTGTTAAAATTTAGTTTTTTCTTGATACTGATTTGTGAAACTCGTGGGATTTTTATCATATGGTCGATGAATGAATTTAGACTTTCAGAGCACTTTTTCTGATTTTCCCTGCAAGCGATCGAAGAATTATTTTTTTTCCCACATGACAGAGTTTTCATATGCGTTTAAATTTTTTAAATGATTTTTTCATTTATTAAGAAGGATATTGAATGAGCTTAGTACACCGTCATGTTACAATACACACAAGCTAATGTTACACCACTGAAAATATCCTTAATTATTTTAAATGTTTTTTTTTTTTTTTTTTTTTTTTTTTTTGCATAGGAGGACATTGAATGAGCTTAGTACACTGTCATGTTACAATACCCACAAGCTAATGTTAAACAAATGACAATATCCTTAAATTTACGTTAACACTTTGGCTGCCGCCCATTTTTCAAAATCTGTTCACAGGCATCGAATGCGTGACTTAGAGATCTGCACGGGCAGACCCGTGGCCCCAGAGTTGATTTCAGGGGGTGGTCCGGGGGGGGACATTCCTTCCAGAGCAATGAGAGCTCCCCCCCCCCGGGCCACCCCCTGAAATCAACTCTGGGGCGTGCAGATCTCTAAGTCACGCATTCGGTGCCTGGGAACAGATTTTGAAAAATGGGCGGCAGCCAAAGTGTTAAGGTAAATTTTTGATCAAAATCCTCAACTAAAGGATTTCTCTTTTTTGTCCAACAATCAACTGGCAAATTTCACAAATTTTTCTGATGACTTAATGACTATTTTCAGTTTTTTTTCATGCAACTGATTGACAAATTTTGCAATATTATATTTCTACCCACTGGTAAAATTTAGTTTTTTCTTGATACTGATTTGTGTGAGCTTAGTACACCGTCATGTTACAATACACACAAGCTAATGTTAAACCACTGAAAATATCCTTAATTATTTTAAATATATATATATATATATATATTTTTTTGCATAAGAGGACCTTGAATGAGCTTAGTACACTGTCATGTTACAATATTCACAAGCTAATGTTAAAGCAATGACAATATCCTTAAATTTACGTTAACACTTTGGCTGCCGCCCATTTTTCAAAATCTGTTCCCAGGCACCGAATGCGTGACTTAAGAGGTCTGCATGGGCAGACTTGTGGCCCCAGAGTTGATTTCAGGGGGTGGTCCGGGGGGGGGGGACATTCCTTCCAAAGCAATGAGAGCCCCCCCCCCCCGGTCACCCCCTGAAATCAACTCTTGGGCCACGGGACTGCCCGTGCAGATCTCTACCTCACGCATTCTGTGCCTGGGAACAGATTTTGAAAAATCCGCGGCAGCCAAAGTGTTAAAGTAAATTTTTGATCAAAATCCCCGACTAAAGAATTTCTCTTTTTTGTCCAACAATCAAGTGGCAAATTTCACCAAATTTTCTGACGACTTAATGACTATTTTCAGTTTTTTTTCATGCAACTGATTGACAAATTTTGCAATATTATATTTCTACCCACTGGTAAAATTTAGTTTTTTCTTGATACTGATTTGTGAAACTCGTGGGATTTTTATCATATGGTCGATGAATGAATTTAGACTTTCAGACCACTTTTTCAGATTTTCCCTGCAAGCGACAAGGTACAAGTGTGCTGTTTTTTAAACATTTCCGCCCAGTGGCCCTTTTTATCTAGAATCAACACTAGGATAGTGATGATTCTAGAAAAAAGGACTGCTGTGTGCGAATTTTTAAAAAAGGGCACTCGCAGAACAGAAGTGTAAAAATCTAGGCGCCAGCAGGCAGTTTCTCACCACTAAATTTTATTAGTTCTCTTCACTTAAATTCTTACAAAAAATTTAGGTGAAATATTAGACAAAAAATAACAAATAAAATTTATTGGTGAGAGACTGCCCATTGGCACCTAAATTTTTTTCTTGCATTTGTGTACCTTGTTCACAAAAAATAATTTGAATTGGTTTTCTTAGACTCCTTTTTTATTAGTGGTGTACCGAGTAGTACTTTGGCCGAGTACCGAGTACTCGGCCACTGACTACTCAACCGAGTACCGAATACCGAGTAGTTGTGTAATAAGAAAAACTTACTTTTATTTGTATGTGTGAAACTAAATTTTAATCTTGAATTATTTTATGAGGGGTTTTTGCTTAACTTTTTTTATATTTTGTACACATATTGTTAAATACTGAGTAAATAGTTTTATGAATTATTACATATATTATACATTGATATTCGAATAACTTTTTACTGATCAGTTTGAAATTTTTACAACTACTCGGTATTGGCCGAGTACTCGGCCAAAATTTCGCCGAGTACCGAGTACTCGGCAAATTGGCCGAGTATGCCGAATACTCAGTATTTACCGAGTACTCAGTACAGCTCTATTTTTTATCAATAAAATTTTGCAATGTTTTCCTGTGACAGATTGAATTTTGCGATTTTTCCCCCATTTAATGTTATTATGCATTCCTTTTTTTAAATATTAATATTCAATAACTATTTTTCAATTATCAGTTAATGTGACTTATTTAGCAGTTTTTCAGCTGCAATCGGTCGACAAATTTCACATTTTTTCCTGCCACCAACTGAAGAATCTTGTGAGTTTTGTCTCGATTGATGAATTTCACGATTGATTTCTGCAACAGGTTGACAAGTTTCACAATATTTTAAAGCAGCCGACTGTAGAATTGTTCTGGTTTTTTTTTCAATAATGGTTGTTGGTTGTGTTTATGATGGCTAGTTATCAGCACGAGGGATATAGGCCCTAACGGGGGGGGGGGGGTGCCCTCCGTGGGTGGTCTTTCTAAGGGAACTTAACCCGTATTTATGCTTGGAAAACCAAGGTCCGAAGAAAACTGTAAAAGATTAGGCCGACGGGCGCTATTGGGATAGAACACAGCACCTCCCGTCCTACCAGCTTCGAGAGCAGAACCTCTCGGCCACTGGTGGGGCTTTTCAATAATGGACTGGGGAATTTCATAAATCTTTTCATTGCGTGAGTAATGATTTTTGCAATTTTTTTCACGCTACCAATTCTCGAGTTTTGCAATATTTTATTTCTACTGATCGGGGAAATGTGCGGGAGCTTCCTTGCGATCGATTTGCAAAACTCGTGCGATTTTTTTCATATTGTCGATGGATGAATTTCGCAGATTTTCACCACTTCCGATCGAAGAATTTCATTATTTCTCTTACTTTTTGAACTTTTTTAATATTTTCATCCTTTTAGATTGGATTTTTTTACAGAGCCCTCCGATAAATGTCATTTATAATATATAAAAATTTCATAGAGAAGTGAGGGTGTATTCCAGGTGGTGCAACCCCCACTTTTCAAAATTTTGCCGACATCCCTCATGTAACTTGTTAGAAAGGCCCCATCACCACTTATTTATGTTATGCACATCCGGCTTTCCTCACCCGCTTTGCCCCCCCCCCTCCAAGGGGGAACTTTACTAAATTTTGCCAACATGCCTTGTAACATATTGTTGGAAAGGCCTGTGAGCACTTATTCATGTTGTGCACATCCGGTTTCCCCCCCCCTAGGGGGCACTTTTCTAAATTTTGCAGTCACCCATCATGTGACATATTGTAGGAAAGGCCTAATACCACTTATTCATGTTATGCACATCTGGTTTCTCCCCCCCACTTTGCTCCCCCCTGAGGGGGCACTTTTCTAAATTTTGCTGACACCCCTCGTGTGACCCATCGCTGGAAAGGCCAATGACTACTTATTAAGTTATGCACATTTGGCTTTCCTCCCCACACTTTGCCCCCTCCAAGGGGGGGCACTTTTCTAAATTTTGCAGTCACCCATCATGTGACATATTGTTGGAAAGGCCTAATGCCACTTATTGATGTTATGCACATCCAGCTTCCCTCCCCCACTTGCCCCCCTCAAGGGGGGCACTTTTCTAAATTTTGCAGTCACCCATTATGTGACATATTGTTGGAAAGGTCTAATACCACTTATTCATGTTATGCACATCCGGCTTCCCTCACCCCACTTTGCCCACCCCCCAAGGGGGGCACATTTCTAAATTTTGAAGTCACCCATCATGTGACATATTGTTGGAAAGGCCTAATACCACTTATTCATGTTATGCACATCTGGCTTCCCTCACCTGACTTGCACCCCCCCCCCCCCCCAAGGGGGGCACTTTTCTAAAGTTTGCAGTCACCCATCATGTGACCTATTGTTGGAAAGGCCTAATACCACTTATTCATGTTATGCACATCTGGTTCTCCCCCCCCCACTTTGCTCCCCCCTGAGGGGGCACTTTTCTAAATTTTGCCGACACCCCTCGTGTGACCCATTGCTGGAAAGGCCAATGGCTACTTATTCAAGTTATGCACATTTGGCTTTCCTCCCCACACTTCCCCCCCAAGGGGGGCACTTTTCTAAATTTTGCAGTCACCCATCATGTGACATATTGTTGGAAAGGCCTAATACCACTTATTCATGTTATGCACATCCGTCTTCCCTCCCCCCACTTTGCCCCCCCAACGGGGCACTTTTTCTAAATTTTGGAGTCACCCATCATGTGGCATTTTGTTGGAAAGGCCTAATACGACTTATTTATGTTATGCACATCCGGCATTTCTCCTCATATTTTCTAATAAATTTTTAAAAGGCTACAGTCAAACTGCAAAAAAAATGTAGTTGGGAGACTGCGGTGATTTGGCACAAATCCCTGCAGTTCTTTTGAAGTCGACATAACTATAAATTTACTGCGGTGAGTGTGTAGTTATCAACTACACATTTACTGCGGTTAATTTATAGTTATGTCGACTTCAAAAACACTGCAGGGATTTGTGCCAAATCACCGCAGTCTTCCAACTATATTTTTTTTAAAGTTTCACTGCAGTTCATTTTTAGCTGGGGACTTAATTGAAAGTCACATTCCTACCTAAAGCAAAATTTTTAGTTCCTCTTTCATTTTAAGCTAAGATAAAAAAAAAATAAATTTCACTATGATTTTCAAAATCAGAGAAAAAAAATTAGTTAAATTTCAAAATCGAGGGAGGGGCAGTGGCACCAACCCACCTGTGCCCCTGCCCACAACGGAAAATTCTTAGTTTTTTTTTTTTACTTACTCTAAACGAATAAATTTTGCTATTTTTTTTTTCAAAATCGGAGAAAAAAATATTAATTAAATTTCAAAAGCCAGGGGGGGGGGGGCGGGAAATGAGAAATTTCTTCATTTTTTTATTGTAAGTTACTCGAAAAGTTTACATTTTACTATGTTTTTGAAATAGAAGAAAAGGAAATTTTAATTAATTAACTTTTGAAATCCAGGGAGGAGCAATAGGTTTCTCCTAACCCCTACCCTATCCCTAACTGAATATTCTTAATTCCTCTTTTATTCTAAGATAATTAAAAAAAAATTCAGTATGTTTTTCAAAAGCGAAGAAAATAGTTAACATTTAAATTCAAGGGAGGGGCAATCGCTCAGCTATGCCCCTTCCCCTAACAGGAAATTCTTAGTTTCTTTATTTTTAGTTAGTCGAAAAGAATAAATTTTACTACTTTTCAAAAGTGGAAAAAAAAATAAATTTTTGTTAGTTACATTTTAAAATCCAGGGAGGGGAGGGCAATGAACCTCTCACTCCCCCCCCCCCCCCTCACTCCCTCCCTCTTAATGTAAAATTTCTCATTTTTCTATTCTAAGTTACTCGAAAAGTATAAACTTTACTATGTTTTTGAAAACAAAAGAAAAAGAATATTTAATTAATTAAATTTTTAAATTTAGGGAGGGGCAATAGCTCTCTTCTAACGTCGTTCCCCTAAGAGAAAATTCTTAGTTATTCTTTTATTTTAAGATAAAAGAAAAGATCAAATTTCACTATGTTTTTCAAAAATCAGAGAAAAAAAATAGTTACAATTTAAAATCGAGGGAGGGGCAATGACTCACATATGCCCCCTTCCCCTAACAGAAAGTTCTTAGTTCCTTTATTTTAAGTTATTCGAAAAGAATAAATTTTACTATGTTTTTGTAAATTGGAGAAAAAAATTGCTAATTAAATTTCAAAATCCAGGGAGGGGCAATGAGCCTCACCCCCCCCCCACACACACACACACACACCACCACCACCCCTTAACTGAAAATTTCTTATTTATTTTCATTTTAAGTTACTCAAAATATTTACATAATGTTTTTGAAAACAGAAGAAAAGAAATTCTTATTAATTAAATTTTAAAATCAAGGGAGGGGCATTGGTCTCCCTTGCTCACTGCCCCACTATCTTCATAACTAGTTTTTAGTTCCTCTTTTATTTTAAATTACTCGAAAAAAAATTTACTATGTTTTTCAAAATCGAAGAAAAAGGAACTTTAATTAGATAAATTTCAAAATCGAGAGGGACAGTGGCTCAACCATTCTTTTATATGTCGCCCATGATTAGAAATTAGAAACACAGGTGGGTTTACTCATTGCATATTGCATAAATTGTCTTTCTTCCTTATCAGACATACATATAACTTCCAGTTTTCCACTTTTACCTCATAAAAACAAAGAAGAGCAACAAAAGAATAGTATAATTTTCTTCCTTTATTTTATTTAAATTTCTCATTTGGACATATGATTTTTTTTTCAAATCTTACAGCTGAATGTCTAACCCCATGGTTTCGTTGCAACTGCAGGAGAAGCATTAAAGAAACACCTCAACTCACGGAAACGCCGGCTTGTTTATGAAAATCGGTGCGGAGTACCACGTTGATTTGCTAAAAGAAGAATATTTATTTTGCAGTTTGGCGAAAAATATCACCACTGTTTATTGAAATAAAGTGGCTGTATGGGTATTTTTACATTCTCAATCGAAAGAAATTAATTTCAGATCCACACGATTGAGTTAATTTGAATAAAGTGATAACGATTTATAAACCGTCGCAATTTTTGTACAATCATCGTTAGTATTTCAAATCCAGATGAGATTGTACTATTAGTGGTTAATGCATGCGAAAAAAAAAAAAAAAGGTCCATTTCATATTAACAGGATTAATTAAATTCAAATGTCATCCAAAACATTTGATAAAATTTTGTTTCTGACAATCCAGATAGTTATCCAGATAGTTCGATTTTACTTGATTTAGTGCACTTATCTAATTATAGTAATTAACAATGTTTTATTTCAGATATACACTTGCTTCAATTAGTATGTTCTTTTACATTAAAAGTTTCAGAATTTTTAAATATCTTACCAAGATCTTACACAGATACTTATCTGTGCTTTGTATTAAAGTATGTTTTGATGTTCAGTTACACAAAAAATCAATACTGAACTTCAAATTATAACTTGATGCCTGCCTAGGATACCTACAATAAGTGCATAACATTTCACAGGTAAGTAACTTATTTTCTTTTTAGGAATGAAACAGTTTTATGTAATACAAAGCGGTTTGACACATTGTGTTAATAACATAACATAGTGTTAATAATAATTTTTATTTAATGAGTACGTACTCACTAATTATGTAAAATATTAAATTTTTTAAATGAAGCAATCTTTTTTTACTGTCATATGAATTGTGTTATTGTAAAAAGAAAATTTACACTTCTGAATGGTAATAGGGTCAAATTAGTTTTTTTCGTCAATTATGACACTTCTCAGAATCAAATAATAAACGCAATATTTTGCAATATTATATTTCTACCCACTGTTAAAATTTAGTTTTTTCTTGATACTGATTTGTGAAACTCGTGGGATTTTTATCATATGGTCGATGAATGAATTTAGACTTTAAGAGCACTTTTTCAGATTTTCCCTGCAAGCGATCGAAGAATTATTTTTTTTTCCACATGACAGAGTTTTCTTATGCATTTAAAATTTTAAATGATTTTTTCATTTATTAAGAAGGATATTGAATGAGCTTAGTACACCGTCATGTTACAATACACACAAGCTAATGTTAAACCACTGAAAATATCCTTAATTATTTTAATTTTTTTTTTTTTTGTGCATAGGAGGACATTGAATGAGTTTAGTACACTGTCATATTACAATACTCACAAGCTAATGTTAAACAAATGACAATATCCTTAAATTTACGTTAACACTTTGTCTGCCGCCCATTATTCAAAATCTGATCCCAGGCACCGAATGCGTGACTTAGAGATCTGCACGGGCACACCCGTGGCCCCAGAGTTGATTTCAGGGGGGGGGGGACATTCCTTCCAGAGCAATGAGAGCCCCCCCCCCCCCTGAAATCAACTCTGAGACCCACGGGTCTTCCCGTGCAGATCTCTAAGTCACACATTTGGTGCCTGGGAACAGATTTTGAAAAATGGGCGACAGCCAAAGTGTTAAGGTAAATTTTTGATGAAAATCCCCAACTAAAGGATTTCTCTTTTTTGTCCAACAATCAACTGGCAAATTTCACAAATTTTTCTGATGACTTAATGACTATTTTCAGTTTTTTTTTCATGCAACTGATTGACAAATTTTGCAATATTATATTTCTACCCACTGGTAAAATTTAGTTTTTTCTTGATGCTGATTTGTGAAACTTGTGGGATTTTTATTATATGGTCGATGAATGAATTTAGACTTTCAGAGCACTTTTTCAGATTTTCCCTACAAGCGATCAAAGAATAATTTTTTTTCCCACATGACAGAGTTTTCATATGCGTTTAAATTTTTTAAATGATTTTTTCATTTATTAAGAAGGATATTGAATCAGCTTAGTACACCGTCATGTTACAATACACACAATCTAATGTTAAACCACTGAAAATATCCTTAATTATTTCAATTTTTTTTTTTTTTTTTGTGCCTAGGAGGATATTGAATGAGCTTAGTACACTGTCATGTTATAATACTCACAAGCTAATGTTAAACCAATGACAATATCCTTAAATTTACGTTAACACTTTCTCTGCCGCCCATTATTCAAAATCTGTTCCCAGGCACTGAATGCGTGACTTAAGAGATCTGCACGGGCAGACCCGTGGCCCAAGAGTTGATTTCAGGGGGTGATTCGGGGGGGGACATTCCTTCCAGAGCAATGAGAGCCCCCTCCCCCCTCCCGGGCCACCCCCTGAAATCAACTCGGGCCACGGGTCTGCCCGTGCAGATCTCTTAAGTCACGCATTCGGTGCCTGGGAACAGATTTTGAAAAATGGGCGGCAGCCAAAGTGTTAAGGTAAATTTTTGATCAAAATCCCCGACTAAAGAATTTCTCTTTTTTGTCCAACAATCAACTGGCAAATTTCACGAATTTTTCTGATGACTTAATGAATATTTTCAGTTTTTTTTCATAAAACTGATTGACAAATTTTGCAATATTATATTTCTACCCACTGGTAAAATTTAGTTTTTTCTTGATACTGATTTGTGTGAGCTTAGTACACCGCCATGTTACAATACACACAAGCTAATGTTAAACCACTGAAAATATCCTTAATTATTTTAAATGTTTTTTGTGCATAGGAGGATATTGAATGAGCTTAGTACACTGTCATGTTATAATACTCACAAGCTAATGTTAAACCAATGACAATATCCTTAAATTTACGTTAACACTTTGTCTGCCGCCCATTATTCAAAATCTGTTCCCACGCACCGAATGCGTGACTTAGGAAATTTCTTCCAGAGCAATGAGAGCCCCCCCCCCCCCCCCTGAAATCAACTCTGGGGCCACGGGTCTGCCCGTGCAGATCTCTACGTCACACATTTGGTGCCTGGGAACAGATTTTGAAAAATGGGCGACAGCCAAAGTGTTAAGGTAAATTTTTGATCAAAATCCCCAACTAAAGGATTACTCTTTTTTGTCCAACAATCATCTGGCTAATTTCACAAATTTTTCTGATGACTTAATGACTATTTTCAGTTTTTTTTCATGCAACTGATTGACAAATTTTGCAATATTATATTTCTACCCACTGGTAAAATTTAGTTTTTTCTTGATACTGATTTGTGAAACTTGTGGGATTTTTATCATATGGCCGATGAATGAATTTAGACTTTCAGAGCACTTTTTCAGATTTTCCCTACAAGCGATCAAAGAATAATTTTTTTTCCCACATGACAGAGTTTTCATATGCGTTTAAATTTTTTAAATGATTTTTTCATTTATTAAGAAGGATATTGAATCAGCTTAGTACACCGTCATGTTACAATACACACAAGCTAATGTTAAACCACTGAAAATATCCTTAATTATTTCAATTTTTTTTTTTTTTTGTGCATAGGAGGATATTGAATGAGCTTAGTACACTGTCATGTTATAATACTCACAAGCTAATGTTAAACCAATGACAATATCCTTAATTTTTCTTTTAAATGTGTTTTGCATAGGAGGATATTGAATGAGCTTAGTACACTGTCATGTTACAATACTCACAAGCTAATGTTAAACCAATGACAATATCCTTAAATTTACGTTAACACTTTCTCTGCCGCCCATTATTCAAAATCTGTTCCCAGGCACTGAATGCGTGACTTAAGAGATCTGCACGGGCAGACCCGTGGCCCCAGAGTTGATTTCAGGGCGTGATCTGGGGGGGGGCGGACATTCCTTCCAGAGCAATGAGAGCCCCCTCCGCCACTCCCTCCTCCGGGGGCACCCCCTGAAATCAACTCTGGGGCCACGGGTCTGCCCGTGCAGATCTCTTAAGTCACGCATTCGGTGCCTGGGAACAGATTTTGAAAAATGGGCAGCAGCCAAAGTGTTAAGGTAAATTTTTGATCAAAATCCCCGACTAAAGAATTTCTCTTTTTTGTCCAACAATCAACTGGCAAATTTCACGAATTTTTCTGATGACTTAATGACTATTTTCAGTTTTTTTTCATGCAACTGATTGACAAATTTTGCAATATTATATTTCTACCCACTGGTAAAATTTAGTTTTCTCTTGATGCTGATTTGTGAAACTTGTGGGATTTTTATCATATGGTCGATGAATGAATTTAGACTTTCAGAGCACTTTTTCAGATTTTCCCTACAAGCGATCAAAGAATTATTTTTTTTCCACATGACAGAGTTTTCATATGCGTTTAAATTTTTTAAATGATTTTTTCATTTATTAAGAAGGATATTGAATGAGCTTAGTACACTGTCATGTTACAATACTCACAAGCTAATGTTAAACCAATGACAATATCCTTAAATTTACGTTAACACTTTGTCTGCCGCCCATTATTCAAAATCTGTTCCCAGCCACCGAATGCGTCACTTAAGAGATCTGCATGGGCAGACCCGTGGCCCAAGAGTTGATTTCAGGGGGTGATCCGGGGGGGGGGACATTCCTTCCAGGGCAATGAGACCCCCCTCCCCCCTCACGGGCCACCCCCTGAAATCAACTCGGGCCACGGGTCTGCCCGTGCAGATCTCTTAAGTCACGCATTCGGTGCCTGGGAACAGATTTTGAAAAATGGGCAGCAGCCAAAGTGTTAAGGTAAATTTTTGATCAAAATCCCCGACTAAAGAATTTCTCTTTTTTGTCCAACAATCAACTGGCAAATTTCACGAATTTTTCTGATGACTTAATGACTATTTTCAGTTTTTTTTCATCTGATTGACAAATTTTGCAATATTATATTTCTAGCCACTGGTAAAATTTAGTTTTTTCTTGATACTGATTTGTGTGAGCTTAGTACACCGTCATGTTACAATACACACAAGCTAATGTTAAACCACTGAAAATATCCTTAATTATTTTAAATGTTTTTTGTGCATAGGAGGATATTGAATGAGCTTAGTACACTGTCATGTTATAATACTCACAAGCTAATGTTAAACCAATGACAATATCCTTAAATTTACGTTAACACTTTGGCTGCCGCCCATTTTTCAAAATCTGTTCCCAGGCACCGAATGCGTGACTTAAGAGATCTGCATGGGCAGACCCGTGGCCCCAGAGTTGATTTCAGGGGGTGGTCCAGGGGGGGGGGAGGACATTCCTTCCAAAGCAATGAGAGTCCCCCCCCCGGGCCACCCCCTGAAATCAACTCTGGGTCCACGGGACTGCCCGTGCAGATGTCTAAGTCACGCATTCGGTGCCTGGGAACAGATTTTGAAAAATGGGCGGCAGCCAAAGTGTTAAGGTAAATTTTTGATCAAAATCCCCGACTAAAGAATTTCTCTCTTTTGTCCAACAATCAACTGGCAAATTTCACCAAATTTTCTGACGACTTAATGACTATTTTCAGTTTTTTTTCATGCAACTGATTGACAAATTTTGCAATATTATATTTCTACCCACTGGTAAAATTTAGTCTTTTCTTGATACTGATTTGTGAAACTCGTGGGATTTTTATCATATGGTCGATGAATGAATTCAGACTTTCAGACCACTTTTCCAGATTTTCCCTGCAAGCGAAAAGGTACAAGTGTGCTGTTTTTTAAACATTTCCGCCCAGTGGACCTTTTTATCTAGAATCAACACTAGGATAGTGATGATTCTAGAAAAAAGGACTGCTGTGTGTGAATTTTTAAAAAAGGGCACTCGCAGAACAGAAGTGTAAAAATCTAGGCGCCAGCAGGAAGTTTCTCACCACTAAATTTTATTAGTTCTCTTCACTTAAATTCTTACAAAAAATTTAGGTGAAATATTAGACAAAAAATAACAAATAAAATTTAGTGGTGAGAGACTGCCCATTGGCACCTAAATTTTTTTCTTGCATTCGTGTACCTTGTTCACAAAAAATAATTTGAATTGGTTTTCTTAGACTCCTTTTTTATTAGTGGTGTACCGAGTAGTACTTTGGCCGAGTACTCGGCCACTGACTACTCGACTGAGTACCGAATACCAAGTAGTTGTGTAATAAGAAAAACTTACTTTTATTTGTATGTGTGAAACTAAATTTTAATCTTGAATTATTTTATGAGGGGTTTTTGCTAAACTTTTTCTATATTTTGTACACATATTGTTAAATACTGAGTAAATAGTTTTATGAATTATTACATATATTATACATTGATATTCGAATAACTTTTTACTGATCAGTTTGAAATTCTTACAACTACTCGGTATTGGCCGAGTACCGAGTATTCGGCAAATTGGCCGAGTATGCCGAATACTCAGTATTTGCCGAGTACTCAGTACAGCTCTATTTTTTATCAATAAAATTTTGCAATGATTTCCTGTGACAGATTGAATTTTGCGATTTTTCCCCCATTTAATGTTATAATGCATTCCCTTTTTTAAATATTATTATTCAATAACTATTTTTCAATTATCAGTTAATGTGACTTATTTAGCAGTTTTTCAGCTGCAATCGGTCGACAAATTTCACATTTTTTCCTGCCACCAACTGAAGAATCTTGTGAGTTTTGTCTCGATTGATGAATTTCACGATTGATTTCTGCAACAGGTTGACAAGTTTCACAATATTTTAAAGCAGTCGACTGAAGAATTGTTCTGTTTTTTTTTTTTTTTTTGTTTTTTTTTTTTCAATAATGGTTGTTGGTTGTGTTTATGATGGCCAGTTATCAGCACGAGGGATATAGGCACTAACGGGGGGAGAGTGCCCTCCGTGGGTGGTCTTTCTAAGGGAACCTAACCCGTATTTATGCTTGGAAAACCAAGGTCCGAAGAAAACTGAAAGATTAGGCCGACGGGCGCTATTGGGATCGAACACATCACCTCCCGTCTACCAGCTTTGAGAGTAGAACCTCTCGGCCACTGGTGGGGCTTTTCAATTCCCCCCCACTTTGCTCCCCATTTTTCTCCTCCCCACTTTGCTCTCCCCTGAGGGGGCACTTTTCTAAATTTTGCTGACACCCCTCGTGTGACCCATCGCTGGAAACGCCAATGACTACTTATTAAGTTATGCACATTTGGCTTTCCTCCCCACACTTTGCCCCCTCCAAGGGGGGCACTTTTCTAAATTTTGCAGTCACCCATTATGTGACATATTGTTGGAAAGGCGTAATACCACTTATTCATGTTATGCACATCCGGTTCTCCCCCCCCCACTTTGCTCTCCCCCCTGAGGGGGCACTTTTCTAAGTTTTGCCGACACACCTCGTGTGACATATTGTTGGAAAGGCCTAATACCACTTATTCATGTTATGCACATCCGGCTCCCCTCACTCCACTTTCCCCCCCCCACCCCAAGGGGGCACTTTTCTAAATGTTGAAGTCACCCATCATGTGACATATTGTTGGAAAGGCCTAATACCACTTATTCATGTTATGCACATCCAACTTCCCTCACCCCACTTTGCCCCCCCCCCAACGGTGCACTTTTCTAAATTTTGCAGTCACCCATCATGTAACATATTGTTGGAAAGGCCTAATACCACTTATTCATGTTATGCACATCCGTCTTCCCTCCCCCCAATTTGCCCCCCCCCCAACGGGGCACTTTTTCTAAATTTTGGAGTCACCCATCATGTGGCATTTTGTTGGAAAGGCCTAATACGACTTATTTATGTTATGCACATCCGGCATTTCTCCCCATATTTTCTAATAAATTTTTAAAAGGCTACAGTCAAACTGCAAAAAAAATGTAGTTGGGAGACTGCGGTGATTTGGCACAAATCCCTGCAGTTCTTTTGAAGTCGACATAACTATAAATTTACTGCGGTGAGTGTGTAGTTATCAACTACACATTTACTGCGGTTAATTTATAGTTATGTCGACTTCAAAAACACTGCAGGGATTTGTGCCAAATCACCGCATTCTTCCAACTACATTTTTTTTAAAGTTTCACTGCAGTTCATTTTTAGCTGGGAAGTTTAAGTGAATTTTATATATTGACGAAGTTATGATTTTTTTCTCCCTAAAACACTATTTTTTGCACCCCATGAGACCAATTTTAATTTTATCAAAAATCTGTGATACATAAATTTTTGCCCTTTTCCTAGAAGTAATAATAACTCTAAATTGATTTGATATGTATAAAAATTAAGAAGTTATTGGGTTTTTACGATTTTCTCAAAACCCTCTCTATTTCCACCTCTTGGTCCGATTTTGCCTATTGACGAACTTGAACGAGATTTTCTACCCCTTGATTTTATGTATCAGTTTGGAAGACATTTGTGCAGAATTACGGGAATTATTGTGTCCATAAAAAAGTGATATATATATATATATAAAGTTGTTCACTGTGGGTGGTTTTGAGTTCTAGGGGTCATGATCGGTGTAGATCTGCAAAAGATTTTTAGAAATTCCAACATAGGAGCGATAGTGATAGATAGTACGAAATCTACCTAAAAAGAATTTTATACGAAAATTTATACATACCTATAACTATACACATTGAATGCATTAAAATAGATTCAAAATAATTTACTTTTTTTTAGTCAAACGTCTTATACGGACGTTTTCTGTTGGTCATAAAGCTGCGTTGTTTGGCATTAATGTAGTATTTTCACAATTGAGTATCCAGCAATAATCGGCAATAATATTTTACTGACCTTGTGTGTGCAATAAGTAATGGAAAATTGATAACCATCCCGGTGAAATAAACTTTACAGCTTTATAGCTTTAATGCAAGTTTGGGGGCATACATACAGCGTCTGATTTATAGGAGGGCATTTGGGGCACGGGCTCAGGGCCCCTGATTTTCAGGGACCCCAAATGCCTTTGAAAGTTTTTCAATTCTTGTCCGAAATCTGATGTAGTTTTAATACTTACTGGAATTTTGCATTTCATTCTACATTCTATTGGATTCGTATTGAATTTTTATAACATTGTATATTTTGTTTGAAACATCCATATTTAATTACTTTATTATAATGAATATTTCCTTTTATCTTTATTACTTAAAGCATATATTGTATTTTTATTCTAATTTAATCCTGTTCCTGTTCTCGCGAGGGATGTAGTGGAGGGTATAAGTTGGTATACGCCGTATACCTTCTGGATTTTTTTAAGGTACACCGTATACTTCTGTTTCTCAAAAAAGCTATAGTACAGCTCATATTCAAAATATTAGACTAATTGAGAAAAAGTAATAAGAAAAAAATATTTTTCATTTATTTATTTTTGATACTAAGTAAATACAATTTAATTTCTTATAAATTAAATCTGGAATGTTTAGATAAGATTTTAACCTTTACAAAATATAAAATACAGTACAATAAATTAGGTATGCATCTTTCTGAAACACATCAAAATATTAGAATAAAGTTTAGATTTTATGCAATAATATTACCTTATGAATATGAAGTAAATGTTAGTTAATATTTTGTAGCATCCCCTTTAGCTTTCATAACAGCGTACAATCGATCTTGCATACTATATACAAGGTGTTTACAAACATTTCTATCAATATTGGCCAAAATAGAGTTTATACGTGCCACTAACTCAGCTTTACTTGAAGGATGATTTTCTTGGAGTTTTTTCTTCATTATACAGCATAAGTTTTCGATGGGATTAAGTTCAGGTGAGTTTGGTGGCCAAGGAGGTACCTTAATGTTGCGTTGGCGGAACCAATTCTTAGTTGACACCGAAGTATGCGGTGACGCTAAATCTTGTTGAAAGATGAAATCATCTTCAAATAAATCTTCTGATGACGGAATCATGTAATATTACAAAATTTCTTGATATATCTGAGAGTTAACCTTTTCGTAGACGATGCATAACTTTCCAGGTCTTTCTGCACTCATGCAATACCAAACCATGACACTAGCAGCAAATTTTACGGAACGTTTAAGGCATTCTTTATCAAATGTTTCTTGCTTCATTCTCCAAACTCGAAAACCTTGATTATCATATGAAACACAAAACATACTTTCACCACTACATAATATATTTTTTCAATCTTCTTCGCTCTATAAACGTCTTGATTTACATGAATTAAATCTTATACGCTTTTGTTTTGCAGTCATGAGAGGTTTTGTTTTCGGTACACGAGATTCAAACTTAAATTTATGGAGACGTCTTAGTGTTGCCGATGTAGAAACTTTAACTCCTTCTTCATTCCATTTTCGGTGCAAGATTCGCACACTTTTAAAACGGTTTTTCTTAACAATACGCTTCAGTTTCCAGTCATCTCTAGCAGATGTTTTTGGTTTTCGGCCGCCATTTCGGCGATTATTTTGAAATTTTCCATTTTTTTAATATTGTGTTAGTATTTTACTAGCGCTTGATTGCGACCAATGTAAATAATTTGCTATATAACGTTGATTTTTACCGTGCCGATACAAATCAACCATACGAAGTTTAATAGATTCAGAAATATCACTCACGCGACCCATTTTAAGATGAAAAGCAAACAATCTGCAAAAAGAATACTGATTTTAAATAAAATCGTCCGCATTTAATTAATGATGCCACCAGTTATGAATTGTTGATAATTAAAGGAGAATTAATGTGAAATATTCTAATATTTTGAACCGCTTGAATAAATATTCTAATATTTTGACTTTTCAAAATAATTTTTTTTTCAATTAATCTTTTCAAAAATGATATTAATTTTAAGATAATAAATAAGTTTAATCAACAATAAGTTCTTAATAAAAATATCGTTTGCATATTTACATTAAAAGACATTAAATTACCAAACGATATTTTCAATTTGTAAAGAAAAGTAATTATTCTAATATTTTGAATATGAGCTGTATATACTCTGTAGGGTATACCCTCTGCCTAGAGCGTATACCGTCTGTTTCTTTTTTTTTTTTTTAACGACTACACCACTGGACTTCCCGTCAGATTATTTGGGGTTGGTGAGCGTAGCTTGCCACCTAACGTAGACTTGCATAGGAAAAGATAATCAGCACCACACAATTTATTATACAAACACTACTAATTTAAATTTCATAATTGTGAAATAATTATTTAGGAGTAAATTAATGATTATCATATTTAATTTTTAATGGATATTTTAAAGTAATTATTAATGTCAATAGTGGTTATCTTAGTAAGTACCTTTTACAATATTTTTCATTACTCAATCCCCTTGTAAGCATCGGTGCTAGGGGGCTCTCGTAAGCATCTGTGCCCAGGGCCCCCAAGTTTGTAAATTGGCCCCTGCACACATATTACAACTCACTTGTAGAAAACTAAGATGGATAGAAAAACAAAAAATAATCAACGTAAGAAAAGATTGTCAGTATGTATATATAATATATGCAAGAATCGAAGTAAATTGAAATCTTTATTCGAAGCAAGCAGATGAAGGATTATGGATGGAAAAGGGATTGCTGTTGAAAATGACAGACTTTTTTTTGAGTCAGTTTCATGTTATTTAAATTGGATTACATCTTGTTTCTTTCAGTTATCGTTTTCTGGCCTCAGCAGGTAAATTTGGGGAACGTTCCATGCGTCAAAACTGTATTAACATTATTAACAACTGTATTAACTCCATCTGCGTGTCGTAAGCTACGCAGCCTGTCCCTTAAGTAAGTTTGTTTATTAATTTGAAATTTATTCTGTTACTTCTATTGATTTTGGTTAAGGTCCAGCTGGTTATGTTGTAATGTTTCTTTGAGTTAGTTAATTTCTTTTAAATATTTTATTCTGTTCTGGTTTATTTATTTATTTATTCATTTTATGATTTAAATTATGTGGTAAATTTTTTTATCAGTTATTGTTTAACTATATTTATATACATAGATATTCGCACATACATATACGAGGAATGTTTTTTTAAGTAAGTACCATTTTGATATTTAATAAACACTAGGCCCTTTTTTAACAATTTTATTTTTACATGAAAGCGTGAACCTTAATCTACTTTTCGATATTACTTCTGCATATATATAAGGCACTTATAATATCGTACGAACAGTTTTGTACCATATAAATCTGCATCCTGCTGTGCTATTCAATGAATCACTGCTGTTTTCACGTTGTTATCGTCGTTGTAGAGTTGACTACGAAGGTTTTTCTTTAAGTGAAGGAACAATTGGTTGCCATTTGTCACCAGTCCTTGATTATGCAGATGGCGATGAAATTATTCCCAAACATATGTCGGTGAGGGATCCTAGACTCTATGAGCGGTGTGCTGACGAGCAGTGTCACGAAGCAAAGCAATCCCTCTACTGAGCATGCTATCCTTTTTGTTTTGGAATACATGACGCAGTTTACGACGATGACGACGAAATTGCGGTTATGCAGTAGTGAACACAGCAGACTGCAGATTTCTATGAGTATAGGATACAAAAACTGGTCTTACGGTACGATATGCGCCTTTTAGTGATATGAGCCTTACATAGTGAAGAGCATCATACTGTGGGAAGAGAGAAAGAAAAGATAAAATGTTAAAAGGGAAGAGAAAAAGTGTTTTGAAAAACAGGTTTTTTTTTTTTTCTCAATGAAATTCATACATTATGAAATTCGGTACAGGAGAACTGGCCGATCCAGGGAATATTTAAACCAATCTTTTAAGGACATGGGTGAAGAAGGATGAGGAAACTCTTAAGGACATGATTTTTTGAAGTGATATACAAATAGGTACAGAGAGTTTCTTTCCATTATGTTTAACACTTAAATGCTTAGTGATGCATATCTACATCACTTTTTATTTAATTATTAGCAACCAATATATTTACATAGAAATATTAATGCAGTAAAAAATTACAAAAATATAAACTTAAAAATCTACCTTAAAATTTCAGGTGTCTGACATTTAATGTAAGAGTAAAAAACATAATTCTAAAAAAATAATTCATGCGTTTAAGAGCTAAGTTTTACAAAATAAAAAATTATACAGGGTATCCCTAAACTCATGGTACGTACGTTAGGGGTGGATAGAACACAACTAGTCAAGCACAAATCACCATACAATCCATGGTCGGAACGCAAGTCGTAAAAAGCTAGATCGCGAAACATATTGTGGCACAAAATGACGAGAAAGAAGATAGACAGCGATGGAATGAAAGGAAACCGATAATATGAAGAAAAACATTTTATTCAACGAAATGAAAGTAAACAACACGTACGTCCCCCATCACAGCAACTGTTCAAAATTGCGGCTGCCAACAGTAACGCAGGCTTTAGACCATCGATGGAGTGACCGCCGTACATTGGCGAAAACACAAGGCATCTCACGTGTGGTGTCAGCAGCTACGGATAACCGGGGAACAAGGTCTTCAACGGAATCTATGGGATCATCGTCGTAGATAAGGATCTTCATGTGACCCCAGAAGAAAAATTCCTGACATGACAAATCGGGTGAGCAAGCCGGCCAGTTGATTGGTACAACCTTTGGGCTTCCCTTGCATTGTACTCTGCCGCTCCGTACATGTAATGCATCTCGGTCTTCTCCTGATTTGAGTACGCATCCATCTCATAGATGATTCACTGAACGAATGAAGACTGCTGCGGTGAACAACCTTTTTATTTCGGTCGCTGGGAGGCGCCCTGTAGCACTTTACGGCTTACATTCCGACCATGGATTATATGTTGCTTGCCTAGTTGTGTTCTATCCCCCTAATGCATGTACCATCAGTTTAGGGACACCCTGGATAAAATAAGGTATTTAGATTCATACTTATTAAACTATTCACTATTTTGCAATATTTTAGTTTTTACTTTAGTGCAGATGTGCAACATAAGAAAAGGCCGACGCGTTATACGAAAAATGTATCTCTGATTTTTTTTTCATTGTTTTTCCTGTGTTATAAACATTTCAGAGAATCCTATATAATTTTTTCGAAACAAAATAAAAAAAATCATGCATTTAAGGGTTAAAAGAACAGTTATGAGACTTCTTTTCGTGTAAAGTCTCGAATCCTGGTATTTATATTTAATGCCAAACTTGCACATCAATATCTTTTCAGTAAACTTAGTCACTATTCTGTTAAAAGCAGTAGATAAACTACGAATTCATTTTTCCAACCGAGCGAAAAAATGTTCAAGCCAGGATTCGTACTCGGAACATTTGCCTTACATTGCTAATACTCAACCTGTTGAGTTACATGGGCCAAGAACCGTCGACCATATTTTGCTGAGATGGCAATAAACTTCTATTTTCTGCTTATGTATACAATAACAGACTTTTGAGGAGCAAATAATTTTCTACTTTTAGTCTGAAAACTTAAAACATCAGCAGATACTTTAGACAATCTCGAATCTCTGATTAAATCTGAATTTTCAGATTGATTGAGTAATTGAGTGGATTTTCAAATATTTCTTGTAAAATAGCGTTAGAAATTAGTGTTCCATGTAGAAAAAAAACATTATATATTAAGCCAACGAGGATGAAAGTAGAAATTTAGCGAGTTGAAAATAGCGTCACCTGATGATTGTTTGACTTTCTTAATGCTGTAAATGGAAAAGAATAAACCAGAACAAAGAGAAATTGCAAAATATTTATCGCGACAAAGATGGGCAACTAGGACAACTGTGCACCCTGGATTGCGAACCTTTGCTTCTATAGGGTCAGAAGGATGAATGGACGGTAAGAAAGATTTCAAATTGAATTCACGAAAACCACGGATGCAAAAGCTAGGAATAATAAGCAGCTCTTTCATTTGTGCTAAACTACTATTTTGACAACTCGCCACAAGAGAGGAATGTAACGCTCATGCATGCGAACAAAATTTAAATGTAGTACGCACGCTTTATGATAGAAGCAATTTGGTTTAGACCATGTGGTAAAGCTGATAAAGATTGGGTACATAAAGGCTTTCTTGTTTTTACACTTATAACCACTAAGATCCCATAAACAAAATCTACAATCATTCAAGCAGTTGGTTGGTTGGTTGTATTTATGTCGGCCAATTATCAGCACGTGGGATATAGGCCCTAAGGGGGGGGGAGCGCCTTCCGTGGAGGTCTTCTAAGGGAACCTAATCCGTATTAACGCTTGGAGAACGAAGGTTCGAAGAAAACCACGAAAACTCCGAACGATTAGGCCGACGGTCGCGATTGGGATCGAACCCAGCACCTCCCGTCTACCAGCTTCGAGAGCAGAACCTCTCGGCCACTGGTGGGGCCCATTCAAGCAGTATTTAAACATGTACAGTCGTGAAAAAAAAAGTAAACACCCCCTACTAACTCCTCAACAAATTATTGTAGACGAAAGTTACGGGTACCGAACGATTGGAAATAAAGTCTACTTTTAAATGACGCATATAACATTTGCTTAGGGGGCCAACTACATATAAAAAATAATCCAAACTTCATTTTTTTCAATAGCAATACCCAATTTTAACGATATATTTCAAAACTTTGGTTCAAACTATGCCAAGACACCAAATTTCAAGTCATTTGAATGATAAGTTTTTGAATTATAAACATTCAAAATTTAGTACTTCTAATGATAAATTACATTTTCATATTTTTATTTATAACTTCTGAAATTATGATCCTAATGGTCTAATTTTTTGTGTAGCAATAATACTAATATACCCAAACATAAATACGTTGAATTTGCAATTCTTATAATTTTCTGATATGAATTATGAATTATGAAATTAATATTAAAAAAAATTATGAATTGCAACCTATAAATTTTTTGATGGATTCAGGTTTATTAAGTCCTGCTTTACGGAAATCCAAAATTTTACATTTTTCTTCCAAGTAGTTTTTAAATTATGCTTAAAAAACGACAAAATGATGTTTTAAGGGGCCGTCTATGATAGAAGTGACTAAATATTTTGAAATTTCTTATGCTATCCTGTAATCTAACAGGCTTCATTGAGTGCTTAAGGTGCCTTGATCAAGAAGGGAACTCACTCGGTTAACAGTCGAGTACTGAACTTCAATTTGGATACAGCCCTTAAAATACGCTCGTTTTAAAATAATTAATTTCTTGGAAACTTATGGTACGAATTGCCTAAAAATTTGTTTTTAGACTAATTGAAGGGTGTAGAGATTATTTATGCTGTCAGAATTGTGTACTGCTATTGAAAAAAACAAAGTTATGGTTCGTTTTAATATGTAGATGGTCCCCTAAGCAAATTTTATATACATCATTTAAAAGTAGACTTTATTTCCAATCGTTCGGTACGAGTAAATTTCTTCTATGATAATTTGTTAAGCAGTTAGTATGGGGTGTTTACTTTTTTTTTTCCACGACTGTACATACAATGGGATAACATATCTGAATGTATTTTTAACCTTTGGACAATTGTTAAATTCTATATAAGAATATAACAAATTTTGTATCGATTTCATGGACTATCTCCTGATTCCCAAGTTTTATTCGAAATACATTAAATAAGTTAAGTAGTTTCTATTACAAAAATTCAGAAGCTATATATTGCAGCCGTTCGGGGGTAAGTAATACCGGAAATATTCTATACATGTTCCAAATTATGTCCCCCAGACTCCTAAAACATATATATATAATCGTATATATCCTACCTTATAATGCGATAGCACTTGTATTTATATACCTTTTTGGATTTGATTGGGCATGAGCATGTGTACAGGACATAGCAAGCTCTGGAGAGAGATTGTTGGCCAGCTTCATCCAGCATCTTGTTTCAAAGCAGCGGCCACTTAAAGTTGCAAAGTTGCAAATTGGAAAAGATGTACAAGTTTTTACCCTTAAGTGTTCACCCTTGATATAAGGATTAAAAATGGCTGAAATAAAGCAGTTTGAAATTTTATGATTGCTGGATTTTCCATAAGCAAGTTTCATTTATGAGAATTAGGAAACGTGGTTTCAGCAAATGTAATTTCATTGTTGTAACCATAGTTAGAAGTATCATACACTCAAAACTACTTAGCTATGTCTACCGGCGCCAAATTCGCGCCATCCTTGTCGATATTTCGCTAAATATCGCCAAACTTAGCGGCCAAAAGTAAATAAATCCAACTTGGCTATAGCTGACTAATTTGGCAAAATTCCCATTCAAATTCATTGTTGACGAAAACTAGGAATGTGCAAAAATCCGGTTCCATGCATTTTGCCTTCGTGTGTCTAAGTAAAATTAGGTGAACTGTAAAAACAAGAAATGTGGGACTTTTTCTTCCTAGTATAGGCCAAAGGGTCTTTTTTCTAATGGAATGTGCAACACTAGACACATTGAAAATTTTGGAATGACAAAATGTTTTGTTAAAAAAAGTTTTTCTTTTAATTTAAATCAGACATCCTACTTGCAATATACAGATCGTAGCATAATTTACATATCATACAAGTCAAACTTCTGAAAAAGCGCTACGCGATGTACACCTTTTTTATTGTGATATTTAAATGCAGCACCAAAAATTACTTTAAGGAAAAAAAAATCTAAAATTATCAAAAACGTTTTTTCATTAGACAGGTGTGTTATTAGAAATCGATTTATCATTTTATACTAATAAGATTTGTAATATTTCTCATGATAAGTTAATAATACAGTTTGGAAGTTATTGAATTCAGCCGTGAGCATATTAACAATTAATTTCAAATTAAAGACGTTTAAGTGACGAATTGATCTGCGTATAAATAATTTTAATAACCCTAGGCGAAGCAAAAGCAAAACTATATAAACATTTATTTATTTTATTTATTGCTATTAGAAATTTATTACAGATCTTTATTTCATTAATTTGTCCATCCGTAATTACGGATGGACGAATTTAAATTCGCATTTATGTAAAAGTTTCGCCTTAATAAAATTTTAAGAAATAATTTTATTTATTTATATTGATTATGTTTGTTTTATTTCGAATCATAAAACTCATATAATATCGATTAAAAATTATTGATATTAGTTGCCTTCAACTTGGCAATCAAATTTTTATTAAATCTAATTTATTGTTAAATTGAGTTTCATTCAAATACTTTTAATGTTTTAGGCAGATTGTAAAATTTTACACAAAATTTTCAGGCAACATCAATAAAACAAGCTAATGCTTACATTTGAAGATGAAAAGCAATTTAAATTGGATTATATGTAAATAATTAAACTGTAATTATTCGCATACTAAAAGAAAAATAAATAGTGTTCATTATCGATGAAAGATGCATTATTTTCAAATATTGATCCATTGAGATATGAAGTATTTTGTTGATTAAGTCTCTTCAATTTCTAATCATAAAATTAATATAACATAGATTAAAAGTTATTGATATCAGTCGTCTTCAACATGGATATCAAATTCTTATTAAATATAATTTATTGTCAAATCCAGTTTCATATCAATATTTTTAATGACTTATGCTTTAATCAGAACGTAAGATTTTATGGAATTTAAAGATGTCATAAAGTTTTCACAAACCATCAATAAAACAGAATAATGTTTACATAAAAAGATGAAAAGAAATTTAAATTGCATAATATTAAAATCATTAAAACTGTTATTATTAAAATACTAAAAGAAAAAAAATAATGTTCATTATCAATGAAAGATGCATTATTTTCCAATATTGATCCGCTGGGATATGAAGTATTTCGTTGATTAAATCTGTTTTACTTATAATCATAAGATTAATATAACGTAGATTAAAAGTTATTGATATCAGTCGTATTCAACACGGCAATCAAATTCTTATTAAATATAATCGATTGTCAAATCTAGTTTCAAACAAATAGTTTTAATGACTTACGTTTTAATCGGAGCATAATATTTTATGGAATTTAAAGATGTCATAAAATTCTCACGAACCATCAATAAAACAAAATAATGCTTACATATAAAGATGAAAAGCAATTTAAATTGCATAATATTAAAATCATTAAAACTGTTATTATTGAAATACTAAAAGAAAAAGCAATAATGTTCATTATCGATGAAAGATGCATTTTTTTCCAATATTGATCCGCTGGGATATGAAGTATTTTGTTGATTAAATCTGTTTTATTTATAATCATAAAATTAATATAACGCAGATTAAAAGTTATTGATATCAGTCGTATTCAACACGGCAATCAAATTCTTGTTAAATATAATCGATCATCAAATCTAGTTTCAAACAAATAGTTTAAATGACTTACGTTTTAATCGGAGCGTAAGAATTTATGGAATTTAAAGATGTCATAAAATTCTCACGAACCATCAATAAAACAGATAAATGTTTACATTTAAAGATGAAAAGAAATTTATATGGCATAATATTAAAATCATTAAAACTGTTATTATTGCCATACTAAAAGAAAGAGAAATAATGTCCATTATCGATGAAAGATGCATTCTTTTCCAATATTGATCCACTGAGATATGAAGTATTTTGATGCTTAAGTCTGTTTTATTTTAAATAATAAAATTTAGATAACATAGATTAAAAGTTATTGATATCAGTCCTCTTCAACATGGCAATCAAATTCTTATTAAATATGATTTCTTGTCAAATTGAGTTCCATACAAATATTTTTAATGACTTATGTTATAGTCGAAGCGTAGGATTTCGTAAGATGGAGTTTAAAGGTATCATAAAATTTTCACGTACCATCAATAAAACAGAATAATGCTTACATATAAAGATGAAAAGCAATTTAAGTTGGATAATATTTAAATCATAAATGCTGCAATTATTGGCATAATAAATGAAAATGAAATAATATTCATTTTCGATGAAAGATGCATTATTTTCAAATATTCACCCACTGAGATATGCAGCATTTTGTCCAAAAGTACAATGTAAATAGTGAAATTGAAAATAATTAAACAAAAGAAAGCAGAAGGACAGCAATTGCAGTCTAAAATATCTAAAAAAAAAACACAGAAAGAAAATGTATAAAGAAATGTAAAAATTATTGAATTTTGCTGTCAGATGCTTTGTCAGTAAATTCTCACTAAATAAAATTAATTGACAAATTGAGTTTCATGCAAGTATTGTTAATGATTTAATGTTTAGTAGATGCTTGAAATTTTATGAAAAATGCTTCATATATTAATGGCTCAATAATCATAAATAAAACAGATGGGTGTTTATATTCGAAGACGACGAAAAAATGTTTGAATTGAATAATGTATAAGTCGTGAAAACTATACTTATTGACATATAATAATAAGAAAAAATAGTCAACATTTATCCTGAAAGTTTTAATAATATAGTTTGGAAACTATTGAATTCAGCTTAGAGAAAATCAGCCATTAATTTCTCATTAACCCTTTATGTGCTGAATTACGAATTCATGAAAATTTTATCTTCTAAAGCATTTTTCATGAATGTTGGAAACTACATTAGGAGATTTACATAATCATTTAATAAATTTTCGAAGGAAATTAGAAGGATTGAAAGATTCAGAAGGATTAATTAAATTTGAATTTATAGGGATTTTGTGCAAAATTTATAACCCTACTCAAATATTATATTTAATTTTTTTTTCTTAGTATTTTGTAAAATTAGGAAATGGTCAATTATAATATTCTTACAATAGAAATATAGAAATATTTCCGAATTGAAAATCTCCCCCCCCCCCTCCCTTCCAACGCCAAGAAAGTTTAAAAGATGCAAAGGCAAAAGAAATCATCCGTTTAAAAAAGTTTTTGTTTTGTGTAACTCATAATGCTTTTTGAACAAGATAAAGGAATGCATCTATAACTCATACTAAACTGTATTACTACTAATCGATGTATTAAGTGAATTTTATAACAAGTTATTTTAATGGTACTTATAAATACCCTCAGTAGATAAAAGGTAAACAAATTTAATTGAAAAATTGATCTTCGTACAAATAAATTAAATAACTATAATCCTAGTCGTGGCAAAAACAAACAAATATATACATTTAATTATTTTATTTATTGCTATAAAAAATTATTTCTCATTTTTATTTCATTAAATTGTCAGTTGATAAATTTGTATTATGGAAAGTATTTTTTTTCTCTTTCAATTTAAAGCAGAAAAAATAATCTTATTTACTTATATTGATTAAGTCTGTTTTATTTCAAATGATAAAATTCATATGACATTGATTAAAAGTCATTGATATCAACCGTTTTCAACATAGCGATCAAATTCTTATTAAATATAATTTATTGTCAAATTGAGTTCCATACAAATAATTTTAATGACTTACGTTTCAGTAGGAGCATAAGGGTTTTTGAAATTTAAAGCTGTCATAAGATTTTCACGAACCGTCGATAAGAAAGATTAATGATTACATTTAAAGGTGAAAAGCAATTTAAATTGGATAATATTAAAATCATTAAAACTGCAATTATCGGCATACTAAAAGAAAAATAAATAGTGTTCATTATCGATAAAAGACGCATTATTTTCAAATATTCATTCACTTAGATATGAAGCATTTGTCCAAAAGAACAATGTAAATAGTAAAATTGAAAATAATTAAACAAAAGAAAACGGAATGACAGTAATTGAAGTCTAAAATATCTAAAAGGGAAAACAGAAAAAAATTGTTAAAAACAAAATGTAAAAATTATTGAATTTTGTTGTCAGATGCTTTGTCAGTAAATTCTCACTGAATAAAATTAATTGATAAATTGAGTTTCATACAATTATTGTTAATGATTTACGGTTTAGTCGATGCTTGAAATTTTATGAAAAATACTTCATATATGGCTCAATAATCATAAGTAAAACAGATAGATGTTTACATTCGAAGACGAATAAAGTTTAAATTGAATAATGTCTAAGTCTTTAAAACTATACTTAATGACATATAAGAAGAAAAAGAAAAAATAGTCTATATTTATGATAATTTTAATAATATATTAGTTTGAAGATTATTGAATCCTGCCGTGAGAAGATTAGCCAATAATTTCTCATTAAAAAAATTTATTGAAAAATTGATCTTCGCACAAATAATTTTAATAATTTATATCCTAGTCGAATCAAAAGCAAACAAATATAAACATTTATTTATTTTATTTATTGCCATAAAAAGTTTATTTCTCATTTTTATTTCATTAATTTATCAGTTGATAATTTCGTATTATTGAAAAAAAGTTTGTCTCTTTTAATTAAAACTGTAAGAAATAATCTTTTTTTAAAAATTTTTCATTAAGTTTGTTTTATTTCTAATCATACAATTAATATAATATAGATTAAAAGTTATTGATATTAGTCGTCAACAGTTTTGCAATTAAATTCTTATTAAATAAAATTTACTGATAAATAGAGTTTATACAAATATTTTTAATAACTCACGTTTATATAAAAATAGCTAAATAAAGCCTTTGTGTAACAATATTAAAAAGCAGAAAACCAACGTTTAAAAATGCACAAATAATGTATGAAAAGCAGCAAATAGCTGTTTCGAATCTACTAGTGAGATTCTGAGCAGCGGAAACGACTGACTGGACAAGTAGCGACATAATATGTCGCTACTTCTTCACTCAGTCGTTTCCTCTGCTCCTCTATGATTGGTTGTTTTATGCACATACGCCATCTTCATCGGGTATATAATCTATATAAGTTTCTGTCATTTTGCTCAGCCTTGCTTTTTCTAGCACGTTGGGCCTAGCCCTATCTTGCACTGAAGAAGAATCTCGTTAGTAGATTCGAAACAGCTGCTTTTCATACATTATTTTTGCATTTTTAAACGTTGTTTTTCTGCTTTTTAACTCATGTTTAATAGTCACAATAATTTTAATAATTTATATTCTGGACGAGGTAAAAACAAACAATTATAAACATTTATTTATTTAATATATTGCTATTAAAAATTTATTTCTCATTTTTATTTCATTAATTTGTTAGTTGATAAATTTGCATTACTGAAAAAAAGTTTCTTCCTTTCAATTAAAATTGTAAAACATAAACTTATTTAGTTATATTAAATAAACCTGTTTTATTTCTGGTAAAAGAAATTAATATAATATAGAGTAAAAGTTAT
The DNA here is from genome assembly GCA_963932465.1 of Maratus speciosus. Classification (NCBI taxonomy): domain Eukaryota; kingdom Metazoa; phylum Arthropoda; class Arachnida; order Araneae; family Salticidae; genus Maratus; species Maratus speciosus. The sequence goes on along the minus strand of OZ010799.1, from coordinate 215,870,034 downwards.
TGATATCAATCGTCAGCAGCTTTGCAATCAAATTCTTATTAAATAAAATTTATTGACAAACTGAGTTTCATACAAATATTTTTAATGACTTGCGTTTTAATCGGAACGTAAGATTTTATGGAATTTAAAAGTGTCATAAAATTTTTAGGCGCCATCAATAAAACAAACTAATGCTTACATTTGAAGCTGAAAAGCAATTTAAATTGGATAATATGTAAATCAATAAACTGCAATTTTTGGCATACTAAAAGAAAAATAAATAGTATTCATTATCGATGAAAGATACATTATTTTCAAATATTGATCTACTGAGATATGAAGTATTTTGTTGATTAAGTCAATTTTATTTCTAATCATAAAATTAATATAATATAGATTAAAAGTTATTGATATCAGTCGTCTTCAACATGGCAATAAAATTCTTATTAAATATAATTTATTGTCAAGTCGAGTTTCATACAAATATTTTTAATGACTTACGTTTTTATCGGAGCGTAAGATTTTATGGAATTTAAAGATGTCATAAAATTTTCACGAACCATCAATAAAACAGAGTAATGCTTACATTTGAAGATGAAAAGCAATTTAAATTTCCTAATATTTAAATCATTAAAACTGTTATTATTGCCATGCTAAAAGAAAAAGAAATAATGTTCATTATCGATCAAAGATGCATTATTACCCGACAGAAAAGAAGGGTTATGTGTTTCATGCGTATCTGTGTATGTGGATTTCTTTATACCCTCGAAACATCCCAACGGCTGGATGGATTTTAATGAATGAGGTCTCTTTCAATTCGCCTTAAAGACCCGATTGTTATAGGCTAGGTTTTGTTTTTATCAATTCAAAATGGCGGACGTAAAATACAAAATGGTGGTAGAGACGAAAAAAAAATTTATGCACCCTGTTGAGTGGCATATCATTGGATATGTCTCTCAAAATGAAGAAGTTCTTCCATTGACTATTTTACAGTCAGAAGCTCCGTTTAAATATTATACAACCTTGCATTTGTTCATGTATTGTGGATCTCTAGCTTTACTGCAACTCTAACTATCATAACCATCTATAGACCTCATCAAAACAGTGTTTATAGATAGGAACTAACAATTAAACACAACTTAAAAGCCATCAATACAAGTAAATAAAAAAAAATAGGTAAGTAATATAAACAAGTAATATATAAAAAAAATATTTTAAGTCAATTCCTACTTAGGTCAATAAGAGAACTTTTTTCTCCCATTCTTCTTTCCTGTTGAGTGGCACTTAAAAAACCTTGATCAAGAAGAGGGCTCTCTCGGTCTTAAAATACCTTGATCAAGAAGAGGTCTCTCTCGATTATTAAAAATTAATTAATTTAATTTAATTAATGAATTAATATTTGAAAAAAACTGGATTAACATCAAGTGCCATCCACTAGAAGTTTTAAAAAATTTATTTGAGCTGATTGGATGAATAATAAGTATTTTATTACCGATTGAAAATTTGAACAAGATATATATAACGAGAGTGGGAGCTAATAGTAGGAATTGAAAAAAAAAAGTAGTTTCACATTGATGAGAAATAATTGATTAATTCGCTTTTTACTCAGTCGGGTTTTTTGATTTTTTAAATTTAATAGTTTATTTTCCAATACTGACCCGCTGAGATATGAAGTATTTTGTTGATAAAGCCTGTTTTATTTCTAATCATAAAATGGATATAACATAGATTAAAAGTAATTTATATCAGTCTTCTTAAATTGGCAATCAAATTCTTATTAAATATAATTGATTGTCAAATCGAGTTTCATACAAATAGTTTTAATGACTTGCGTTTCAGTCGGAGCGTAAGATTTTATGGAATTTAAGGCCGTCATAAGATTTTCACGAACCATCAATAAAGCAGATTAGTGCTAACATTTAAAGATGAAAAGCAATTTAAATTGGATAATATTAAAATCATTAAAACTGTAATTGCTGGCATGCTAAAAGAAAATATTATTCATAAATATTATTCTTCAGTATCGGTTAAAGATATATTATTTTCAAATATTGATCCAATGAGATGTGATGTATTTTCTCAAAAAAGAAAATCTATACAGTAATATTGAAAATCATTAAACAAATGAAAGCAGATTCAGAGTAATTGAAGACTAAAAAATATCTAAAATAAAAAATATGAAAAAAATAAGCATACAAATTATTGAATTATGCTGTCATATGCTTTGTCAGTAAATTCTCACTAAATAAAATTAATTCACAAATCGAATTTTATGCAATTATTTTTAAGGATTTATGTTTCAGTCGAGGCACAAAATTTTATGGAAAATACTTCATAAATAAATAGTTCAATAATCATAAATAAAACAGATGAACGTTTAATTGGATAATATCTAAGCCGTTAAAATAATACTTATTGGCATACAAGAAAAAATGGAAATAACATAGACAATATCGATTAAAGATGTGCTATTTTTAAATGTTTAACCGTTACGACATAAAGAATTTTGTTTTAAAATTAAATTTAGATACACAGAAAATGATTAAAATAAATTAAGCCGGAACTTGGTAATGGAAAATAAGACATGTAAAATAGCAAATAACATTTTTACTTTCTACCTTCACACGAAAAATGTATTAGATTCGTTCCGGTATTAAAAAAGATTAAATTCCGGTTTTTGGTGAATTTGCACGCTTTACGGATCGGAGATCCCCCAAAATATGTTTTTACAAAATGCCTGTCAGTGAATTTGTTTGACTGTCTGTCTGTATGTGATGCTAATTTTGTAGGTGCTTTATCTCAAGAATAAATGCGTGGAATTTAATAAAACTTTACATTCTATTAGTCCCTAATATAAATTAGTGCTGCTTAGTTTTTGGTGTAAATCGCCCATCAGAGGGCAATGCTATGCTGCATTTTTTATTATTTCTGCAATAGCTATATATCAAGAACTAATGCGCGGATTTTCATAAAATTTCAGATAAACTTAGTCCCAGACATAAATTGGTCCTGATTACATTTTGGTGTAAATTGTACAACAGGTGGCGCTGCTATGCCGAATTTATCACGTTTTTTCTAATAGCACTATTTGAAGAAATATTGAACGGATTTTCCTCAAACTTCAAACTCAATTATAGGTTGACATAGTTCATTGCGTTTTGGTGTAAATCGCGCAAGAGATGGCGCTGCTGTGCAGCATATTTCACGATTTCCGCAATACCACATACATAGCTAATACATAGGTTTGCATCAAACTTCAGATTCAGTTTAGACGTTGACATAAGTTGTTGCTGATGAGGTTTTGGTGTAAATCTCGCAAAAGGAAATAATGCTATGTTATGATGCATTTTTCAAGATTTTCGTGGTAGCGATATCTCAAAAACTAATGCACGAAATTTAATCAAATTTAATCTGTCCTGCACGATGGCCGCGGGCTCAGTGTGGTCCTTTGAAGGTTTTCATGGCTTCCCTTCTAATGATTTTTATTACTATAAGTTTTTTTTTCTACTATTAGTTCACACTCTCCCTATATATATATATCTTGTTCAAATTTTCAATCGTTAATAAAATACTTATTATTTATCCACTCAAGTTCAAATACATTTTTTTTAACTTGTAGTGGATGACACTTGATGTTAATACAGTTTTTTCAAATATTAATTCATTAATTAAATTTTAATTAATTAATTTTAGTTTTATATGGGAGGAAAAATCGCGGCCATTGGTTATTGAACAGCATTTAATGCATCTTTATACCTATAAGGGGGTTATCATAGGGAAACCCTGTTCTGTCGCCTAACGCCGCCAAGTTTATCACCAACTTGGCGATATATCGCCAAATTTGGCAACCAAATTGAGTCCCCAAAAGTGACGCCAGCTTGGCGATATCTCTAATATTTAGCCAAATTCCCATAGGCTTCCATTGTAAACTAATAGGATTTACTTGCTTATAGAAAATCAACAAATTGAGATATTTTAATGCAACAAAATCTAATATTAGCTTAAGGGATTATATTAAATTTTTCTTTGATGATCTAAGTAGGAATTGACTTTTAAAAAATTTTATATTACTTGTTTTGATAAAAATCATTTTAAAATAAGCGTCTTTAAAATCATTATTATTTTACAGATTTTTTTTTTTTTTTAATTATAGGCGCGTTAACTTTTCATCTGCTTCCTCTACAAATAATTTTGATAGTCCTCTCTCTCTCACACACACGAAAATGTAATTCTAAAAGAACTCTGAAGAGTAAGAAAGTCCTTATTGTGAGGTTTTTGTTCATATTATAAGCATTCATAACATCTTCATATCGTTTTTTCTTACCATGGTTGCCAGTATGTACTTCCTTTTTATTCAGAAAATCAGAATCCGTCACAGAAGTTTTTTATAGCAATTTTTAACTTATTTATTACAAGGCATTTTAGGATTAAAGTAGTACCTCGACTTTCGTCACCCCGCATTTACGTCGTCTGGCCTGGAATTTTTTTTCCTTGATTAAGACGCATTTTGAACTTTTTTGAAGACTTTTGGAAGAAATTTAACGTCTCAGATGCAGTCACAGTCATAAGAGATTCATGGGGTGAAGTTCAGGAAAAAGCAATGAGAGATGCTTGGAAAAGATTGTGCCCTTTTTCCTTCGCAGAGACTAAGAAAACATCTGAAAATTGTGATTCTGTATCTCGCTTAACTGATGAAATCGTCGAAAACGAAGAGAATGCAAATTACAGATAGATGTTGAAGATGTTGTTGAACTCATAAATTCCCCTGATCCGGAATTAACGAACTCATCGATTTAAAGAAGCAAAGTACTGTCGAAGAAATAGATGAAGTGAGCCTAGGGTGAAGATTGTGACTGTTGCAAATTTAACCGAAGGACTAAACCTTATTGAAGCAGGAATCATTCTTAAAAATATTGATTTAGAGTTAGTCGAGCAAAGTGTAGCAACGACTAGAAAAAGCTTAGAAAACTCACTATTCTGTTACAACTAGATATTCTGTTACAGATACCTTCTAAGAGAAGAAGAAAAAAAAGAAAATTTTGTCAGTTCAAACTTCATTGCAAGAATTTTTCATGTGCTCAAAGACCAGAACGGGTGAGCTAGAAGAACAATAAATTGTAAGTTAACAACTTATTGATTTATTCAAATTCGTGTAGAGAAAATGCAATTTTTTTGCTAATTTTAAATATACGTTATATAATCCTTAAATACAACAGACTATGTTAATTAGATTTTGATGAATTGTTATTTCATATCCTTTTTCGCCCATACAAATATACCTCGACTTACGTCGTTTTCGACTTACGTCGTTTTCGACTTACGTCGTTTTCGACTTACGCTGCCAGTCTTGAAACGAATTGCTGGCGTAAATCGTGCTATTACTGTAAGGTTTGTTGGGGTAGCTGGAACCACGAGGTAACTGGGCCATAGGCTATTTTATAAAATACTGTTGGTGTTTTTTAAGTTTTAGCTTTTGTGAGAAATGCCCCTTTATCTCTACTTCCTAAAACAAAGTGTATCAACTCAATCATAACTCTCACTTTGCTGTGATAGGTTGTCAAAAATTTACGTTTCTTTTTTTAAAAACCACGTCCATATGGTTGAACTTCCTCGGATTTTTATTAAAATACTGTAAGTACTTTTATTAAACAATCTTTTTTTTTTAAAGATTAGACTTATAACTACATTAATATTATTAGGTATCTATACATATTTACTTCATGTTTTAAATGTAAGCCCGGTGTCCCAGTTACCCCATAAATTTTATTTTTTTGTGTTTCTCTCACTACGGGAAGTAAATTTCTCCATTGGTTTTTGCTCACAATAAAGAAAACGATAAATACCTTATTAAAATAACGTAATGAAATTTAAAAAAAGCATATTGAGTGGTATCAAACCAAATTTCTTGACCCCTTGAGAGGCGGTGATGCCGTTATGGCATCACTTAATTTTAATTCCTAATTGACACATTAGCACCTGAATTTTATAATTAAAATTTAACCTTTATTAAGTACGCGAAAATATACTTTTACATGTTTTCAGATAGATTCTCTTGTAAATATTGGTGTCATTAAATTATTTCAACATTTTACGAATGCAAGTATCTTGCCCCAGAAAGCCAGATAGCCAGACCTTGAAATTGTACTATACACGGGGGTCGCATTCTTTAGGCATAGCTGCCAATTTTTACGCTTTCTTGCTACCACTAAAATTTAATAGAGATTTCCGTTTTGTTTAATCATAAGATTTCGACGATTAAATAAGATAACATTTACTATAATATTTTAGTGGTAAGAGGAAAGCGTAAAAGTTGGCAGCTATGCTATAGGGAATCTTTTATCGTCCCTAGCACTATTTTGAAAATAATATCTTCATCGCATCTTTCTTTAAGGAACAATACAATTTTCCCTGTATAATGCGACCTCTGGATAAAGATAAAGTACTTAAGTACTTACGTAGCCTTTTGTTCAGAGATTTACCTTGCTATTTTTTCCTTAAAATACCCATGTGATTTTTATATTTATTATCTATACTAAAGTACATAAGCACTTACTTAAGTTTTATATTTTTGGTATAAATAAATCTAATATTTTCACTTTTAGTTCTTTTTTTAGGTACACTGACAGCAAAGGTTTCCCTTACAACACTGTTTATTGACATATAATTTACATGATCTGCCTGGTTTAAATTTTTTTAAGTTGTTTACACTTTTTCAAACAGGACCTGATATCCGATATGAAAAAATATAAACGCGTGCGGAACATAGACCCCCCCCTAGTCCAGTTACCCCATTTTTTGGGGCAACTGGACCCATGAGGAAAGAAAGATGAAATATGCATATTTGTATATTTTTAAATATTAAAATGTAATTTTGAGCATTTTTGTCTGATAGAGGGAACCTAACTGAACACATTTGCAGAAGTTCAGACTTTAATTGAAATGAACATTAGCTTTTTGAAGCTGAATTGTCAGAAGCTCCAGAGTCACATTGTAAAATCATGTCCCAGTTGCCCCAATAACCTTACTTAAAATAGAAATTCTTATTGTGGAATTTATGGCATGAATTCGGAATTTCTGAATAAAAAAGAAGGCTAAATTGGAATCCTGTCGCCTGCTATAGTGAGGTGTAATATTGTTCGATATTTCCAGATATTTGAATAAACACACCATTCAATGTTTGCCTCTAAATGAGGTGCACCCGCGCTTATAGAAATGTTGAACAACCCTCGTACATAATAAGTGATAAATAAACGTTATAGTTTAAAAAATTCGAAAATTGTACATCAAACGGGGCTAATGAGATGCGTTCGTACTATAACTAGTGTTATAAATATTCAGATCTTGTTTCAATAGCTATTGCAGTCTTACGCAAAAATACATGAATGCAAATGAATTAATTACGTATGATAGAATTTAATAGAATGAAGAAAACTTTTATTAATATATTTTATGTTTCGATCTCATTTTCATAAAATTTGAAATGACTCGACGAAATTCTGAAACGATTATATATATTAAATTTCAAACCATTCGGGTGGATATTTTTTGCGCTGTTATATGCGGACAGACGTACAGACAGTCCGTTGGACCAAACGACGACTATAGGTGCTACGTATTTACATAATTACGAACGTACTTAAAATTTATGTCAGAAAGCAGGCAAATAATTCTACATGAAAATTACAAAAAAAATAAAACAATTCGTTTACCATGTTTTACAACCAAGATCTTCATTTGTGTCGTCTAGTTGCAAAACAGGCCAACGTCTCAAAATTGGAGAATGTGGTTTTTTTTTCAGTTGTTTAAGGGGGTCCGGGACGCAAAAATCTTCAAATTTTCAAAATTTTTTTTTATTGGATTAAATATTTCTCTGCCGTTTTCTGCTTAAAATGATGTTTAAATCATGTCTCTATCTTAATTAGTACAGGAAATATTAAATTTTAAGTTTTGGTTTGTTTTCAAAATCTACCTTTCAAGCTATGGTTGTCAAGGAAACGACTTCTTGTGAAAAAAGCGTTTTTCTTCATGATGGGTTTTTTTCACCATTACTGATATTTAAATTGTTATAAATCTAGAACTGTTACAGATAAAGGGTTCAAACTGGGAACATCTCTTTTTCAATAGCTTTACTTTAATTTAGATTCAGCAAATTAAAAAATTTATTTTACTTTTGAAAATATGATTTTTTTAAATAAAAAGTTACATCATTTTTTTCTAATTTTTAATTTAAATATTTTTAATTTTTTAAAAAATTAATATTTCTTTAAATGCCGACTCTAAATTAAAACTTATATATTTCTGTTTATTTAAATGAAAAAAAAATGAAATTCTATAAATAATATTTCGAGTTATAGCGATTTTAAATGACCCCACTTTTTTAACAACATTTAAATTTTAAATTTTTTTTTAAAAATTATGAGAAGTTTTATCATGTGATTTTGTTTAAAAATAATATGGTTAACCAGCACAAAAAAATTCAAAATTTTAACTCAATAAATAAATTTTTTTTTAAATGTTTCCCATACCCCCTCAACACTAGAACTAGCGTAAAGTAGTGGGGAAAAAAAGTAAACACCCCTACTAACTCTTGAAGAAATTATCTTAGACGGAAGTTACCGGTACCGAACGATTAGAAATAAAGTTTACTTTTAAATGATGCATATAAAATTTGCTTTGGGGCCATCTACATATTAAAACGAACCCAAACATAATTTTTTCAAATGGCAATACTCAATTTTAACGAGATATTTCAAATCTACTGTTCAAATTATGCCTAGACACCAAATTTCAAGTCATTTGAATGATAAGTGTTTGAATTATAAACATTCAAAATTTAGTGCTTCTAGTGTTAAATTACATTTTCATATTTTTATTTATATCGCCTGAAATTATGCTCCAATGTGCTCATTTTTTGTGTAGCAATAATACTAAAATACCCAAACGTAAATACGATGAATTTGCAATTTTTATAATTTTATGATATGAATTTTGAATTATGAAATTAATATTCGAAAAAATTATGAATTGCAACCTACAATTTTTTTTGATGGATTTAGTCCTGCTTTATGAAAATCCAAAATTTCACATTTTTCTTTTAAATAGTTTCAAATTATGCTTAAAAAACGGTAAAATGATGGTTTAATTGGCCGTCGATGATAGAAGTGAGTAGATATTTTGAAATTTCTTCTGCTCTCCTGTTATCTAACAGGCTTCATTGGCTGCTTGAGTGGTGTTTAAGGTGTCTTGATCAAGAAGGGGGCTCGCTCGGTTAGCAATGGAGTATCGAACTTCAATTTGGATACAGTCCTTAAAATACGCTAGTTTTAAAATAATTAATTTCTCGGAAACTTATGGTACGAATTGCATAAAAATTTGTTTTTAGGCTAATTGAAGGGTGTTGAGTTCATTTATTCTCTCAGAATTGTGTATTGCTATTGGAAAAAAAACAAAGTTATGGTTCGTTTTAATATGTAGATGGCCCTCTAAGCAAAATTTATATGCATCATTTAAAAGTAGACTTTATTTTCAATCGTTCGGTACCAGTAACTTCCTTCTACGATAATTTGTTAAGGAGATAGTAGGGGGTGTTTACTTTTTTCCCCCAAGACTGTACATATGAATATGTTTCTGTTCAAACCAGAAATTTGATTATGAAATAAGTTCAAAAGATATAAAGGAGAAAAACGGTAAATAATAAAGTTAAACTGTTTTAAATCAAAATTGTTGTGTGAAATATTTTCATAAAACTTGACTCAAAGTTCTAGTGTTAAGTTCTAAGTAAACATTTATACCATCTGGAAGCAATGAACCATGCCAAAGCTGGACAAATATACTGTTCTATAAAAGCAAAGAGTTTTGGTCCCAATCTTATTTTGGCTAAATGTGGCAAAAAAAAAAAAAAAAAAAAAAAAAAAAAAAAAAAATCAGCTTTTCCCCAAAATTTTATTTTTTGGAGATGGCCGATTTTGCAACTAGGCGACATATTTGTAAAATGATATCAGAAACATAAACGTTTTGTATTCTAGAATAAAACTTAATTGCACATAAATGTATCTACTGAAAATTCAAAATCATAATATTTAAAAAGCTTGTGCTTACTTATAAGTTGTTTAACAACTGATGTATCTTGTTCTTACGTTTTTAAAGACAAATGCTCTATAAAATATTTTTCAAATAATGATAAACACGTTTATAAATGCGAGTTGTATGCTTTTTCAAAAAAAAAAAAAAAAAACAGATATATATCACAAAAGAATAATCGACTAACTTTTGTTTGAATGTTTTAAAATTTTATTAACCGTTTATTTACAGAATAATATAATATAATTACTCTAAAAAAAATTCTGTTTGGATTTAAATAGGTTATTTACTTTCTTATGGGCTTTGGAAATATTCAAAATAGCATTTCTTAAAGTAAAATGTGCATTCTGATCCAAATGTTAACGGATACAAATAAACTAAATCTTATTCCATGAAAACTATATAAAAAAGTTAAAAATAAATTCTTTTTTGAAAAAATATATATTTATTTATACTTTTAAAAGCCTTTGAAATGTATACATTAGGTTCTCTTTATGTTCTGTAACTCCTCATTTATTGTATTTATTCTATTTCAAAGAAATGTTGTCTTTAACAAGCTCCTAAAATAATAAATAAAAAACGTTTTCAGAATCAACCTATGCTCGAATGTTTAAGAATTCTATTTACATCGTATTTGTAGAATGATTGAATACAATTGCCTAATATAGAATTGCCTAAGAAATCAGTGTTATTGAAATTTAAACGCACAATGCGTATTAAATGTGCTCTTTGTAATGTGTTATTGAAGCATTCACAATTGCGATTTCTTAAGATCATTCGGATCATTTAGATGTTAATATATGTGAAATTTTTCAATTTTATTTCATCTATCTATTTAAATAGAATGAGTGTTTCTATATTTTTAGAAATTTTCAGATCAATATTAAAACATATTTGCCACGCAATAAATATTCTGTTAGCAGTTTTTATACGATCTTTTTTAAGTTTAAAGAATATTATTGCTGCAAATAGTTCATGTAAATGTACTCATTCCAATGGACTTTTCTAATGATCTTTTGGGGTAAAAGTTAAACGGCAAGCTTTTTAAAGTTCATATTGTGTATTTTGTTGTTGAATAAAGGTGGAACATTGCATTTCGTCTTACCATTTTATTTAAACCATTTCGTTCATCATATTTTACAACCACGATCTTCATTGTAAAGTTATATAAGTACTAGAAGATAGCCCGTCAGAATGACGTGTTTGCATTTTCGAAAGAATGATATAGCATTGCATTCTAAAAATAATTATGACATAATAAATTTTATCTTATCTGACTACATAGGGTCAGGTGGGTAAAATAGTTATATAAACAGCCCAGTTTTCATTGAAACGTAATTTGCAAGAAAATTATTAACTGAATTGGTAAAATAATGATATAGAATATGTAAATGAACTTCACTCACAAAATTTGAAGAACTATTTCACAAAAACATGCAAATTAGTACTAATAATGCTATTTTAAAAGATAGTGTCTATTAACTTTCATATTCGTTCATTGCATTTAAAAAAAATCAATAAGCTTCAATTTCTTTTTTTTTATGTAAGAGTGTAATTAAAAAAGAACACACGTTATAAGATTGCAAAATCAAATCTAAACAGTAAACATTCAGTCGTGATACAGGGCTCCCAAATGGTCCGCCAACTGAATACCAATATTATTTTAGAATTTTTTTTTTTTTTAGATTTTTCTTACAAACTGCCCCGGAATCACCTTTGAAAGTTAATTCTAGCACAAACCTACCATAAAATTTTCTGTTAAAATTTATTGGTATTCAGTTGGCGGACCATTTGGGAGCTCTGTTATACCACTCTAAAGAATAACATGCAGAATAATAAACAATTTCAACAGAAAGTTTATTTGTTTTTATTAATTGTTGATAGCTGGCGCCAAAATAATATTTTTATAACTTAAAATTTTAAAAAGTTCATCTCAGATTAAATTCTCATTTTTTTAAAACATGCATAAAGAAACCTGTAATAAATCTTTTATCACATAAGTAAATTACAACTATTAATTGCATTAACAGATTTTTTTCTCAAATTCTTTTATAAAATTACAAATTTGTTTTCCCTACAAAATACAAAATTTCATTTGCATTTATACACACACACACACACACACACACACACACACACACACATATATATATATATATATATCAGTGGGTTGGCGTGAAAATTTTCGGTGGTCATCGCAATTATTTAAGTTTGTGGTGAAAAATTATTAACTCTAAAATTCAATGGTTGAATGTTCAAAAAAGAAACTTTAAATCTTACCTTCACTTATACATGAACTCCAAATGTTCTGCTAAAACTGGATCGTAGAGTTTTAAAAGCTTATTAAGAGTTTTAAAATATTGCTTGGTCATCGCCGCATCCAGCGATGACCGGACGCCACGCCACTGAATATATATATATATATGTATGTGTGTGTGTGTGTGTGTGTGTGTTGGTGTGTGTGTGTGTGTGTGTAGTACACGGCATTATATATTCCTATAATTCATTTTTTCCCCAATGACTTCAGAATTCAAAGAACTTTTTTCAAAAGAAATTTTCTTTTTTTTATTTTAACTACCGATAGATGGCACCAACAAACACAGAATACAGCTATATTCACTGAACACTATGAAGCGTTCTCATTGGTCAGAAAATAGATAGTCTTGAAAAACAGAGGTAATTTTTCTCGATATTTTAAACAGTGTATACTGAATTCAAACTGTAATGTAATGAATGTAAACAAAAGTGAATTTTCAAAAACGTATTTCAAAATATTAATATGCTTTTGCAAAATATTTTAAGAGCATTTAATGAATAGCTGAAAGAGTCATTCATTTGTTTTTGGATTTGTAATTTGTGCTTATGAATGGCAATGGTATTCACTTGTATACATCGGAAACCGCTGTTGGTAGCAGGCTATTTTTAAATTAGATCTTAAAGCGTTATAATTAATATTAATAGCGTTATAATTGTATAAGTAAGCGGTCGATAAATTCCCCTGCCCTATTCTGTCAGGAAACTCTCAAAGAAATAGATAAATTAATGAAATCGTCATTATTTGTTCCCGCCCAAAATCAATTGTATTTATTTACTGAACTTCGAAATAAAAGTTATAAAAGATAAAACCATAAAATCAAAGCAAACGTCAGTGTATTCCTTTTTTTAACTTTGCAGTAATTTAACTTATGTAAAATTAACTTTCGTTTTGATACTTAAATTTTTATATTTTCCTAAAGTGAAAAATAATATTTAGTAACTTTCATTGTTAGCCTTTTTCAACAATTGAAATCTAGATTTAAACATGACCTCCATTAAGCGACCACCTCTCGGAGCGACCGATTTTTATTGGAAAGGAGTGTGGTCGCTTTAGGGAGGTTTTACTGTATTTATTATATTTCAAACAAATATTGTCTAAGACAAGTTTGAAAAATTAAAACTTTTAGAAATAACCTATGCTTGAATGTTCAAAAATTCTATTTACATCGTATTTGTAGAATGGTGTATTATTGCCTTGAATGGAATTGCCTAATAAATCAGGGTTATTGAAATTTAAATGCGCTATGTATATTAAATCTGTTTTTTGTAGTACGTTATTAAAGCATTCGCAATTGCGTTTTTTAAATTCCTACTATTAGTTCACACTCTCCCTATATTTATTTATTTATTTATTTATTTATTTATTTATATATCTTGTTCAAATTTTCAATCGTTAATAAAATTCTTATTATTCATCCTATCAAGTTGAAATAATTTTTTTTTAAACTTGTAATGGATGACAATTGACGTTAATATAGTTTTTTCAAATTTTAATTCATTAATTAAATTTTAATTAATTTTAGTTTTACATGGGAGACAAAATGGCGGCCATTGGTTATTGAAGCATTTAATGCATCTTCATATCTATAAGGGGGGTTACCATTGGGGGGACCCTGTTCTGTCGCCAAATACCGCCTAGTTTGTCGCCAACTTGGCGATATATCGCCAAATTTGACGGCCAAAATGAGTCTCCAAAAGTGACGCCAACTTGGCGATATCTCTAATATTTCGCCAAATTAACATAGACTTCCATTGTAAGCCTACTTGCTTATAGAAAATCAACAAATTGAGATATTTTAATGCAACAAAAACTAATATTAGCTTAAGGGATTATATTAAATTTTTCTTTGATGACCTAAGTAGGAATTGACTTTAAAAACAAAATTTTTATATTACTTGTTTATGATGATTTGGATCATTTTGTGTTAATATACGTGAAAGTTTTTAGTTTTATTTCATGCATCTATGCAAATAGAATGAAGATTTCTACATTTTTAGAGATTTTCAGATCAATATTGAAACATATTTTCCATGCAATAAATATTCTTTTCACAATTTTTATGCAATCTTTTTTAAGTTTAATAATCATATTGCTACAAATGTGAGTTCATGTAAATCTTTTTTGCAATCATTTTCAGTTTGAAAACTCGTTTTATAAGCAGAGAAATTTTACATTACAGTTATAATGAATTTTGAACCATCGCAAAGTAAAAGAGCACAATATGTAAAAAGCTTGTGTTTTTTATTTTTAGGAAGTGCTTAAAAGAGAAATGTTCTATAAAATACTTATTTAACAATAAACAATAAATAAATGCTTTTAGAAATGTAGATGTGAGTAGAAAATAAATGTAAATATCCGATTCACATTCAGAATAACCGAACAACTTATGTTTGAATGTTTAATTTTTTTCACCTTTTATTTGTTAAATAATGGAATAAATTCCCTCTAAGAAAGCAATGTTGTTTGATTTTAAATGAGTTTATTTTCTTTCGGCTTTTTGAATATTAAAAATAAGATTTTGTAAGATGAAACGTGTATTATGAACAATCACTGTAAATGAAAAGAAGTGCAATATTTACTAAACTTGTTGACATACCAATTCTCATATTTTCTTCTGTAGATTAATAGAAAAGTAAATCTTAAAGCTATTTGTTTTCGGTACTTTCCTAATAAAAAGTTTGCTGTTATGATAAATTACAAAGCAAAAATATTTAAACAATATGGGTGCCAGCAAATTTTGTTTTACTTTTTACCGTTTTTTGTGAATATGTTGAGATATTAATGGTTGTAGATAAACCGAATATTCCTTAATATGGAACTGTTTGTAACAACCTTTTAAAAGACTCGCATATATCCATTTAGATACAGTTTTAGAAAAAATGAGTGCAACTTATTCAATCAGAGAGAAATGCAGACTTTACCTTTTTAAAATAACAAGAAGAAAATAAACTCGTCCAGCTTGAGTGACAAATTATGTAAATGGTATCTTAAATACATTGTTGTTAGAATTTCACCAAATTAAACTGTTGCCAAATGGTTATGATTTCTCGAGTTCTTTTTTTGGTCTCTAATCTGGCATGTTTGTGTATGTGTGTGCCTGTGCGCACTCAGACATGTGTACGTACTTGAAACCGTGGTGTCTGTGGTGTATACCACACATCCTGGGAACGTAACACATGGCGATAAATAAGTGGTTAGCAAAGTAAGCATGGCTGGTAACAAAAAAAGGGGGAGAAAATTTAAGTAACAAAATAGGAATTACGAAAAAAATTAGGTACTAGAAAAAGAAAATTGCTAAATAGGGAACTTATATAAAGTTAATCCTGCAGTGAAAAAGTTAAATTTATTGAGGGTGGATCCAAAAAATAGATTACAAGCAGCAGCATTTAAAAATTATTTATTGGGGAGGGAATATTAATTGATGGGAGTGAATACAGATGGCACTAGTTGTCTTACAGCAATTGTACGGATAGGTCGTGTAAGTTCGCAGATGCGTCAGAGCGATTGAAATGGCCAGACATTTAGAAAAGTGGTCTCCTTATGCCACTTTGCAGGATTGTGTGAAGCCATTCAATAAAAACGGCCTGGGATGTTGAGCGATGGTATCATCCTCCTGTATGACAATGACAGGCTCCCTGTTGCTCGCCAAATTTAAAAATAGTTGCGAAAGTTCAAGTAGCAAGTCAGTAGTCACTCCAATAGAGCCTAAATTTGGCAACCAGTGACTATTTTCTATTTCCGAAATAGAAGGAACTCTTATCTGGAACAAGGTATTCTTCAGACAGTGATATGAAAACAGCTGTCGAGAACTGGCTTAATGTTGTATTTCGATCCAAACTGCTTATTTTCTGATTCATTTTTAAATTCATTTTTGCTCTCAAACGCATCCAATTGGGAAATTCTCTTATTTAGAAACTATATAATGTGCCGTGATTCTCGATTTTTTGATAAATGCAGAAAATATTGTAAAAAATGGTATCAAAGTTGGCGTTTTAAACAGAATTTTCCGAAGCGAGAGATCTGGGAATAAAAAAAAAATAGTCATACTGGGAAAATAAATGTTTAAAAATCAAACTGCAATTAATTGAGCGAAAAATGAAATCACTCGGCCTCTTCAAAATACATCTCTTCAAAAATCACCTCAGCAAGTTTCATGTTTTTACTTTTAAAAATGAGTCTGAAAATGTCTCAAAATTTCGAGCTGTTGAGGTTGGAAAAATATTTTTTTCGAATACACCCCTAATGAGCAGGGACATGTTTACTACCAAGCTGTTTTAAACAAGTTAGTCATGCGTTGAGATAAATGCCTAAATATATTTGATGATAATGTAGAAAAGTAATCGGCAAGAATGCATCATAATTCAGTATGGTACTGTCTGTCTATTATTAATACATAATATTTATTACCCTTGTAACCTTTTTTTTTATCCATCTTTGTATAAGTTAGCGAGTAAGTAAATGTCTTTATACAGTGAAAGCGCAAGTTCCATAATCGATACCGCAGCCAATTGGCATTTTTCAGAGAGGGTGGTTTGACATGCAGCCATAAATAAAGAGGAAGGGAGATATATTGTAGTGTCTACCAGTTGCGGCTGAAGTAACTGAAAATGTAGTCTAAAGATGACGACTGTTGTTGTTTACATCGGATCAGAAACTGATAACATCGGGTCAAACTTCCAATGAGTAAATTTGAATAGAACTTTTTGCCTTATTCGTTCAAAACTTCTTTCAGAAATAAAGCAAAAAATTTCTATTCGTCTTTTCCTGGTGAAGATTGTCCCATCGGTATTATATTCTCTTTCGCTGACATTGACAAGATGATTGTTTATGCTGTCACAATATGACGGAACCTCAGGACCTGGCTACAACCAATAGATACTTTTGCCTTAATTATGACAGAAATGCTGCATGAATAAGGCGTTCAAATAAGGAGAAAAGTTTTATTCAAATTTGCAGGTAGAAATTCGCCCGTCGGTAATCAACCCTTGCGGAACCTGCTACAGTTGAACCTTCACTATTTTACAGATATGCCAATTGCTTTTTATTCATGGTCCTATGGGTTTTATGCAAAATTAAAATTTGATTACAGACCAAGACAGACGACTATTTTAATATTAAATCGTCCCAGAATTTACAAAGTTTTTCTTTGTGGTAGATTTTTGTTGAAAATATCCTACACTGTTTAAAATCTGCATCCATTAATTCAACTCTTTTTATAGATAAGTAGTATTTGACCATATGAGGAAGCGTTCTCATTGGTACGAATAGAGATAAGTTACAATTACCTAATCGCTTGCTATAACAAGTTGGAAATCGCACGTCCAACGTGGCAAATGAGGTGCGTTCGTACTATAACTAGTTTTGTAAATATTTTTTGCACCGCATATTTTACTGAATATGTATTTTAATGCACTTCATAAGTGCATATCAAGGCTGTAACATCATTTTAATGCACTTGAAATAATTTTTTGCCATTAGCCGTAATGTAACGGAAAACTTTTGGTTGTCCCTGTAATTAAACTATACGTCCGATTTTAATAAAATTTAAAATGACTCGACAAAAGTATGCAACAATTATATATTTTAAATTTCAAAAGATTCGGCTGGGTAGTTTTTGCACTGTTATATGCGGACAGACAGGCAGACAGGCAGACAGACAGACGGACTGAATGCCGAGTATATGTGGTACGTATTTATATAATTACGAGCGCACCTAAAAACGGTTTGCTGCAGATTTTTAAAGTGTAGTAAGGCAGAAATTGTTTTTCAAAAAGAGGTACGAATAGAATAAAGAATGTTCAACTGGGGCACATATATCACGACCCTTAGTGAAAATGTTAACTTTATTGTCCTAACTCTCAGGCAGTTTTAACCATGTTATTGTCAGCATAATATGACGGCAGCGTTACTGACATAAACATTTGTGCTTACAATGTAGATACCATTTTCGATATATTAAATGCATATAACATATCACTTTTTCCGTTAACTGTTTTTGTATAATGTAATAATTTGCAAAAATACTTTATCGCTATTTATAAAGTGTCACTGCGGAATTTTAAAGACATTTGGCGTGTGTGTCAGTTTTATTTTTAATTGCGAAATAAACATTAATATATTATAATATTAAAAATATTATTGTTGTTGAACAGTAATAGGAACGACACTAATATCGACTACTTCTATAAAAACTGCATTGATGCTGGGCAATTCCATTGTAACTGACGTAACATTTTATCATCGAATTTTGTTTTCAAATCTATGTAGACAATTTATTAATAAAGCTAGAACAAATTTTTACAATTTAAAATATTTCTTACTAAGGTCTTAATACCCAAATACCTGCAGATTATTTCAACCTCTCTTTGAGTCCCAAAAATTTCAATTCAAAATTCTGTAACTGACGTAACATAAAATATACAAACATTTTTTCTGCCTTCATTGAAGTGTAAAAATTATCAAAACTATCCCGTTAAAAAAAGTGATTTAATGTTCTGAACAACACTAAGTAATGCCAAATTATAACAGTAACTTGTTTAATTAATTTCTGAATAATAAAAAAGAAACAAATGGCATTTACATGTGTAACTGACGTAACATTCTGACTTTACAAAGACAATAATGGTACTTAACTTAGTTTGTAAACAGCAATTTACAATGCCTTTCTATTAGGATTTTTCTATAGAATATATAAATATAAAGTTTTCCAATCATACCCTTAAATTAAACATATTATAATTTTCACCTCCCCCCCCCCCAAAAAAAAAAAAAAAACCAAAAAAAACAGTGATGATTTTCTGTGGAATTGCCCTGTTTTATAATCCCAGCAAATTTTGTCAAAATTGTCTAGAAAACATTACATTGTAAATCTAAAAAAAACAAAATTGATATTTTTTTGTAACATTTTTTTTAAATATGTTATATTATAGAGAAAGGTTGCCTAAAATAATGATTTGAATAATAACTAACATACGCTTTTTGAAAAGTAAATATCACTTTATATAAGAAATATAGAAATATGATTCATGGATAAAGGTTCATAAAATAACCTATTTTTGAATGTTGAAGAATTATTATTTGCTTTATATTTTTCGAGTAACGAACACAACTTCAATAAAAAGGGAAAGTTATTAAAATTTAAATGGGCTGTGCTCTTTGTAAAGGAATATTAAGCATTCAAAATGGGATTTCTAAAGATGCAATACGCATTTGAATCTTTGAGCATGTTAACGGATATAGATAAATTTAATGTTATGTGATGCTACTACCTAAAGAGAAAACAATTCTAAAGTTATCAACACCATAAAAACTTTAACAGTATTTTAGTATTTTTTTTTTGCTTAGAATTTGTAACATTATGTAAAATATCACTTATGTGTATACATATTTTATTTTCAAATATTCAAAAAAGTACCTTATAATATAGAAAGTAATTCATAAAAGTCTGAAAAACTACAGATATAATATATTTGATATACTCTTTTTGCCAGCTGGTATGTTATATACTTCTCTACACTGTTAAAAAAAAACGAAATTTTTACAGCACAAAGTACTGTTCAACTCGCGTTCAAACTCCATCACAGTCTAATGTGCTGTAGCTTTCTTTGGTTTCTTGACTATATAAATATGAAAAATAACAGTAGTTGCGTAAAATTAACAGTACAAACTGCTGGAAAATCTACAGTGTTTTTTTTTTTTTTTTACAGTGTACTTAAGCCGAATTTTTTTTCTAAATTAATGAATTAAATAATAACAAACACTTTTTGAAATAGGATTATCAATTTAGATAAGTAATATAAAAAATGCTACATGAAAAAAAGTTGATCAATCAATATATGATTGAATGTTTAAAAATTATTATTTCCCTTTTATTTATAGAATGACTGAAAATAATTTCTATGAGAAGGAGAAGTTATTGAAATTTAAATGGGCTGTATTCTTTGTAATGTGCTATTAAGCATTCAAAATGGGATTTCTTAAGATGTAACGTGCACGTATAGCCTTCAGATATTAATGGAAATAGATATATTCAATATTATATCAAGCAATTGTGTAAATGCAAAACTGTTGCAAAGTAATCCAAACAATATTTTATGGACTTTCACAATAAAACAATTTTGCGTTTTTTTTAAAGGCAAGTTATTGAAATTTAAATGTGTTGCGCCCTTTATAATGGGCTATTAAGCCTTCAAAATGGGATTTCTTAAGATGTAACGAGCATTTGAATCTTTCAGATGTTAATGGATGTAGATAAAATCAGTATTATGCGATTCAGTTTTGTAAATCACAAACAGTCGTAAAGTAATCCATACCGTATTTTAACGACTTTCAGAATAAACATTTTTCGTATCCCTCCCCCGTTTAGAACTTTAATTTTTTGCATGATAAATAACTTCACTTATGTATATATAGGGTAACTTGAGGTGAGATGCCGTGTTGTACAAGATGCCGAACCACGTAGTTTTCATATGCGCAAGCACCGTAGGGAAACGCCGCTCAGTTGTAAGGAAGAGGGTTTCCTACTGATATATTAATTTCCGTTTGCGTTCTTTTTAAAAATTTTTAAGTGGTACTTTTTTATTGATATTTCATCAAAACACTTCTGGTAAGTGTCCAAAATCTTTTACGTGACTTCTTTATTTGTATATATAAGTCTTAGTTTAAACATCCGAGAAATAAATCTGATGTTATAGAGAGTACTGGTACCCGGTGTGAAGGACATTTCCTTCACATATTCTTTTAAAAGCTTTTCCCGTTTCGCCCCCCCCCCGCTCCCCTTTTTAAAATAAGGTTATTTTACTAAATTCTTGTATTTTAAATCTGTCTTAAATCATAAATTAAATTTATTTTCATCGATCATTTCCTTTAGAAATACATTCTCGTTGCGTGCTTTATTTCTCAAAAATAGTAATAGATTTTGTGAGTCATGCTATTTTTTATCTTGCATTGAAACAATTTACCCGTTCCTTGTACGCACTTAATTCGGTTGATAGGCGCATATTTCTTTTTTTTCTATATTTATTGAGTGTGTTTCTACAGCTGCATCTTTTTCCATAACGTATAAATTCTTGTCATAAATTTAGCCTGCAATATCTTTTATTTCTTAATTTCACATGCCTTCAGTCGACACTGCGGCGCCTATTAACATGTGTTGACACCCCCAATTTAAATGCGGCTTTGTGGTTTTTGGCGCTTCATATTTTGCTGTTTATCCGTTGGCGTTAAAATTTTATATGTTGCCCTTTCTCCCTCCCCATTGACAATACATTAACGGTTTTTAACACGTGTCTCATTTCAATTTAATTCTCGCCAGATTTCTACCGACTTGCTATTTGTATAAATTACTGCTCGCCAATAACTCAAGGCTCTCAAACTTTTGTTATGGCATCACTGGGCTCCTGATCTTGCATCGATAAGAATAAAATGTAGCTTGTCCTCTCCAGTACCGGCGGTTCTGCCGGAATCCTCGATTTGCACGGACCTGGAAAATAAAACTCCTTTTTACTGCATTATCTGTAGTTTAATTAAAAACCGACTATATAGGGGAGACGAGGGAGGGTTGACCCACTTTTTACAAAATGATTTTTCATTTTTTAAATATTGAAAGTAGAATAAAGTTTTATACATCATATTATACAATCAGTTATCAAAATAAAATTGCTACATAAGTGTAATATATAAAAAAATTGAAAAATGATTGATTGTAATCATGAAAAAATAATGGGTCAAGGCTCCCCACATATGGGAGGGTTGACCCACTATATGAAAGACTTGACCCACTTTGTTTTATATTGCAATATTTGGGAAGAAAAATAATATCAGTTTAAAAAAAGCAAAATAAATTTATGCCACATGCTTTAATTATTATAAAAAAATATTATCTAAAATATGATGCTTAAACAAACCTGCTGAGACGCAATCGCATGTCAGAGGAGAAAAAAATTGTCTTAAATAGGAATTTGTCTGAGCAGGTACAATTATACAGCAGGAAAAATGAAATTTTAACATTTAAGGCAGTATTCTGTTAGAGACAGGTTCCGTTTTCATAGTGTTTCATATTATTATGTTCGGATTTAGGAGCCACTGTCCCGCTTTTTTTTTGTCTCCTTGTCCTAGTTTTTGTGACACTCGATCTGACAACTCTAGTTGTCAAATAGTTTGTCTTCATCTTACTGTATTCACCCTGGTGAAATTTGTCTACATACCTTCCTAAAGTTTTTCGATTGATGCTATGTTCTTTTGCAGCAGCATCAGCACTTAACTTTAAGGGGCAAAGAACTTTCAGTACTAAAATGTTGAAATAAATGACTGGCACCTGAATTTACGAACAAATTTATTTGGAAATAAGAAAAAGGCTATATTTCATATACATATTAAATGGAAAATATTTTAGCAAAATTTTGGTGCTATTGTGACGTTTCGGAATTAAAATTAAGTGGTTTTTATAAACTTACCACTGCCACTGAAAGGATTAAGACTGCTGCTGTCATCCTTTCTAGTCTTTCTCACTGTTTTTTTTTTCACCTATTGTAAGTAAAATTTAAATGAAAAAAAAAAAGTCCCAATCAACTTTACCATTTTCTAGCAATTTTTCACATCTTTCATTAGTTAGTTTTAAACATTTTTTTTCCATCACACCCTTTTACTGAAGCTTTACAGGATAAATTTACATTCTTTTATATATATAACCATTAACTTTTCATTATGCACAGTGTATAATAAAAAGATTTCCAAAACCACATAATTAAGGGAGCCTTGAGCATCTGGTCAACCCTCCCTCATATTGACTGGATCAAGCCGCCCTACATAGACCTTTTCTAAAAAATAGCACATTGTTATATTAAGCCTAACTTACTATACAATCTTTATGCCTGGAATGAAAGCTCGATTTTCTGCATTACTTTAAACCTACTTACTTAAATTTCTATGATATAATTTATTTGAAAAAAGCTTACAAAATATTTCTAAAACTACAACTTTTAGGTTTAAAACGCCTCACATTTAATTTATTCAACATCTATTTCGATTATCTCAATGAAAAGAAGACTGTTGTTTGAGCATTCCAGTAGCTTTGGTTAACACCTATTGATAAAACTCTGAAATTCTTTTATATATGAAAATTGATGGGTGGGTCAAACCTCCCGTATGGTCAACCGTCCCTAGCCTCCCCTATACATTTTCGCATACTATAAAGTGAATATAATCCTGCTTCATGATTCACCGATGCTAGGTGTAAAATCACCTCAACCTGTTTTCATATATATGGAGTTTAAGACTAGAAAGTCTTTATACCCGGCCTTTCTGAAAGGCATAAATGGTGGCTGGTTTCCGTTTCTTCACTTCAGTAGGGGCACCGGCGTCTTACCCAATACTTTGGATTGAGTCGACGAAAATTTTTGAGGTTAAAATGCCGTTTTTTTTACTTTCTTCTATCTTTACAAGAAGAAAGTATTGGTTTCGTGAAAATTTTCGAATTCCAGTTTTCGACGGATTTACACGTTTTAGGGGTCAGAGATTCCGAAAAACATGTTTTTACAAAATGTCTGTCTGTAACTCTGTCTGTCTGTCTGTCCGTCTGTCTGTCTGTCCGTCTGTCTGTGTGTATGTGACACAAATTTTGTGGGCGCTCTATCTCAAGAACTAATGCACGGAATTTAATAAAAAATGATATTCAGTTAGACCCTGATATAAATTGGCGCTGATTAGTTTTTGGTGTAAATCGCTCGACAGGTGGCGCTGCTATGCAGCATTTTTCACGATTTCTGCAATAGCCCAATCTCCAGAACTAATGCACGGATTTTCATCAAACATCAGATTCTGTTAGTCCTTGACATGAATTGAAATTTTATGCATTTTGGTGTAAATCGCTCAATAGGTGGCGCTTTTGTGCAGCATTTTCCACCATTTCTCAAATAGCTCAATCTCCAGAACTAATGCACGGATTTTCATCAAACTTCAGATTCAGTTAGTCCTTGACATGAGTTGAAGTTTTATGCATTTTTGTGTAAATCGCTCAATAGGTGGCGCTGCTGTGCAGCATTTTTCACGATTTCTGCAATAGTTCAATCTCCACCCTCATAGCATGCATGGTCACAGTGACGTCATTGTGACGTCACTGTAAGTCACTGTGGTCACGTCACATCTGTGACCAAAATGCCACCACTCAGTGATGTCACATTGTGACTGAGATGTGAACTTCTTAGAAAACTTTAAAAAATTACAAAAATTATTAAAAACATGTTATTTACTGTAAAAAATATTTTTCTGCCGGATTAAGAATTTTTTTAAACCGTGGTCCAAGTTGCATCTGTGCCTCTAACAAAAACTTTTTATTTTCATATAACATAAAATGTAATTAATTCATCAGCAACACAAAACGATTTCCTAATTATGAGAATTTCATATTATTAAAAAAATGTTTTAGGTAAGCAGACCTCGACTTATCTTTTATAAAGATTTTTGTAAATGATCATCTGTTATACTAGAAGTTTCTCAAAGAGTAGTCGAAACATTTCTGTCGTTTCAAACTAAAAACTTTCTATTACAGTTAAGACTGCAGCTTTTAATGGGCACGCAGAAAGCGTCTTCAAAGTTCAGTCATATATGCATTTCTTGCTTTATAATTTGCATTCAAGTCATTTTTTTTCCTCATAGTGTTTCACTATTTTAAGTATTTTTTTTTTATTATTATTCTACTTCTTTCAAACGTTTAAAATAGAATTGACATTTTCCGAATATAAAATTAATGTACAAAATTTAGGCAAAGCCCACGACATAATTAATTATTCATGTTTTATTTTTTGTTTTCAAAATATATCTTTAAAAATTATTTTACAAATTTTATTCTACAGAAAATTAATATTAAGAGAATGACAGATTGACAAAGAAAAACTCATCTCTTCTCGATAATCTTGTTGTATTTTTTAAGAAGATATTTTGTATATATTACCTGTGATACAAATTTTACTTTAAAAAAAAAAAAGGAGGGAGTCATCATTATTACCATTAAATTAATTTGTATACATTTTGAAAAATTAAGCAATGTTTTATCTAGTAAACTCTAATTATGGATAATATTATTATTATAATTTACGTAAATGAAACTTTACAATTCAATAAAACTGATAAAAATAAAATATGAAATACAATAAAACATTTTCAAACAGGAAATTGAATTAGAGACAATTTGACAAAATTATTACGCATTTAATTTCCTTCCGAAACTGTGGTATAGAAAAACAAATAAAACCAAAAAACATCTGCTTCGAACTTCGAAACTTAAAAATCGTCTGCATCTGCACTATTTCAGTTGTTACCCCTCGACCGCAGAATAACGGATAAAAGTAACAGTGAAACTTTTTAGAATAAACGCGGTACACTGGACAGTTCTGTGGACACTGTGGACACTGAAGTTCTGTGGACACTGGACAGCATAGATGTGTTGACACGGATTTAAAAACTGAAACAAGAACGTTCTCAGGATCCAAGTTAGTTCAGCTAACAAAATATAAACCCGAGAAAATTACGGTAGCTTTGACTTGTTGAAGATGATTCAAGTCATTGCTATCGTACTTATAATCGGATTTAATTGGTTCCCCAAAATCAAAGTATCACGTACAACGTCAATGAAATTAGGTATGTAAAAATATTATTTTCCCTGTTTGCTTTTTTTTTTTTTTTTAATTACAACAATTTTAGTTAGCTTCTCATTAACATGCTGTAGAACATAAATATTTCATTACATTTATTTTTTATTTTGCTGAAATATCTAAAATATTATTTTCCTTGTTTGCTTTTTTTTTTTTTTTTATTACAATGATTTCAGTTATCTTCTAATAAACATGTTATAGAACACAAATATTTCATTACATTTATTTTTTATTTTGTTAAAATATCTAACTTCCTTTTCAACAGCTTTGATCAGATTATTAAAATTAGTGATTTAAATTGCATTTTAATCTGGTT
Source organism: Maratus speciosus (assembly GCA_963932465.1). NCBI lineage: Eukaryota > Metazoa > Arthropoda > Arachnida > Araneae > Salticidae > Maratus > Maratus speciosus. Next base: position 215,843,693 of record OZ010799.1, on the reverse strand, counting down.
TATTTTCTTATTTAAATATTGGGTTAAAACCACATGGTGGCATAAATATAAAAGTATATGGACAAGTATTATCATCAATCATTAACATAATTAATAGACATTTAAAGATAATTAAATTATTTAAAATTTTTGGATGTTATTAACGTTTACCATAGCAAGACCCCTATTTGTAATGAAGTTTGTAGCATGTTATTTCATTTACAGGGACAGTCAATTGTATTCCATTACATTACGGCCTGTGGGAAAAAAAATCGTTTCAAATGATTTTTAATGATTTTACACGCTTTCAAACAGAATAAAATTGATATGCATTTATGAAGCGCACTAAAATGTGCATTCCATAGAATATGCGATGCAAAGAACAGTTATTGTTCATTTACAGGGCTAAAAAAGGAATTCCAATACATAATGATATAGGGGTGGATGGAATTGTTTGCGGCGTACTTTATTTATGTTAATCTATTTGATATGTAATGAAATTGATATACGTCGTTGAGGTTTACATACTATGAATTATTTCATGTATAATACGAAGTGTATATAGCATTTACAGGGACACACAAAATATTTCAGATACTATATTGTATCCGAAGTACTGTTCATTACCGATGATTGCTGGAAATACATTTTTAATTATGATATACACTTTTATGATTCACTACATTTATGCATAGTATATGGTGTATATATATATGCTATAATTCATATACAGGAATATACAAAAGTATTCGAAAGGGTTACTGGGTATTGCTTAAAGGAGGTTTTTAAATAAGTTATGCATTTTAACGTTGCACTGTATTTAATTTACTAAGAAATGTTTGTAGTATATAGATAAAATGATATACAGGGTCACGCAAAGAATTGGATACGTTGCCATCTATGAATTATAATTTCTGGAAATGTAATTTCAGCAGTTTTAAGAGTGTTTTAGCTTGGATAAAATTTTAACTAAATAGTGGCGTGTAATAAAGGTTCTAGGTAAACTACAGGGTTGTACAAAATTATTTAAGTATGTTTCCATATATTAGTATAAATTGCTGAAAGAGAATTTCAACCTGTTATGCGTTTCCTTGATAAACTAAATTTTTCCATTATATAGTATATATATATATCAATCTACAGATCAAATACAGGACTGTTTAAAAGAATTAGAAAACATATTTGGCTGTGGATGGTAGGGTGTCAACGATTTTAATCGGTTGATTTAAATCAGCGATTAAATCATGATTTTAATCAACCAATTAAAAAAAAAATCATTGATTAAAATCAAAAATTTTCTAAATGTTTAAAATGTCAAAAAAAAAGTATTAAAATCTAACATGAACATAATTTGAAAGTTTCTACAGGTATTTTGACTTATTAATAAACAAAAAAAGATCTTTAAATAATTGTTTCTAAGCTTAATTCATTAGTATTGTAAAAAAATTAAAAACAGTTGAGTTTGTAAAAAGCATTGTTTTTAAGTTTTTATCCAAATTAAAACAGTTTCATTTAAAAATGATATTTAAATCTAACATAATTTGCAATGTCATAATTTCATTTAGGTAATCAATTTATGCATTATTTTATATAAAATACACATATCAAGTATAATTACATTTCTACAAGTAAAAGAATAAATAGTAATTAATAGCAATCTCAAGTTAAAGAAGAATGAAAGAATGACATCTGCTCAGCAGCTAAATTGTAAATGAATGCATAAGAGAAAAAGAAATAATTGGTATAAAAATGCTAAGCACAGCAAGAGCTTCTTTGGTATAGGTTGAATAAATGTTTATTATTATTATTATTATTATTATTTTTTTTTTAACTCATATATATTAAAAAATTGAACCATTGAAAGCTAATAGAGGTAATAATGCTGTTACTTAAATATTTTGAGGATTTCAGATATTAGTGGCTAACTTATATTTATTCTATATGAATGGGTTTAACTCATTTTCAATTTTTTCTTTTTTTTTTTTTCTTTTTTTTTTTTTTGGTTAGCATACACGTACATGTGTGTAAGTATAGATTTTGGTGGTTTACAGAAATTTTCCTAAATACAAATGCAAAATGAGGTGCAAATAATATTTGTTAGTTTTGTTATTTGTGCTACTAACTAATGAATTTTACTTATTTGCAGTTTTTATTAATTCTGTAATTACTTATACTGCTTCTTCTAGGCCATTTTGTTTAATGGTGCCACACCATGCCCCTTTTGAAATTGGCAAAATGCACCCTGCCTTAAAAAAAGAAAAAAAAAGTTGAAATTTACCTGTAGTTGTAGCCAGAGATTTCTTGTAAAAAACTTCCCCATTCAACAGTATTCTAAATTCATGTGGAAAACATCTTGCAAAAATATAGAACTTTATTTCTTTAGAAAAAACAGGATATTATTAAAATATGTTATTTAATTGTATTTTTCAATTTGTTATTCATAAAATTATTTAAAAAAAAGGACACTTTACTTATAATGCTAAAAAATATTCTTTTTTTTTTTTCTTACATCATTACTAAACACATTACTAATATATTTCCTCATGAAATAGTGCCCGTTTTTTGAACTAGCATCCTGTCCCTTTTTCTTTCTAAAATGAATTATTATCATTTTAATAATTAAGGCTTAAAAATGTATAATATGTTCCTAATTAGAGAGTTGATTGTTTAATAATTAGTTTGAAGTAATGTTAGCTATTTAATATAAAATGCAGTTAATAATTTTCATAAATGTTAAGTATCTCTAGCATTTATAAAGTTTTACATAATTATTACAATATTAATGTATATAACATTATTGTATAATACTACCTAATGAAACTACTAATTTGCAGTTTTTATTTCTGTAATTACAAACTAACAATTATAATTTTATTAATTAAAGTGTAAAAACATAGATTATGTTAGCAATTAGTGGTGTAATTGTTTTGGAAACCTAAAACTCATGATAGCTATTCAGTATTTGAACGCTGGGAAAAAAATCATACAAATCTGATTTAAATAAAAAAAATCTGATTTAAATAAAAAAAAAAACGATTTTTTTGATTTTTTTTTTAAATTATGATTTTTTTACACCTTAGTGGATGGTAACTGCGTAAATCAGTTTTCAAATGTTTTACGCGTTTTCATGTTTACTTAGTTATCTTATTTACGTTATTTCCCCCGATGTCGTGATAAAACATTTAGGAAGAGTTGGAAAGTGTTTTATAATCTATGCCTAACGCATGATATATCTTACTTGTTGTTTCTATTTCCCAGATCAGTCTTTTCATATAAAACATACCAAATCTAATTAGCTAATATTCACAAAGTACAATATATACGGGAATAAAAAAATTAAATAAATAGGGCTTATCATGTAGTTCTATAAGTAACAGTTGTATTAATGTCCGTTAGACTCCATGTTCGTATTTAAAAAAGCAATGACAAATCATAACACATTAAAAAGCTTATACATTCTTAATATTAAGCTTGAATTCAAGATCAAGCTAACTTAATAAAAAAAGATGTCAGTTAATAAGCATTGTTTTTTAAATGGAAAATTAAAAATATTTTAGAAGAATAGGACTCCAAAATAGCGATATCTTGCTAAAAAGTACGGTAAAAAGATAAAATTTTATATTTCAAACAAAACTTTACTTTAAAATTATCGTAGTTTTTATGACAAGAATCATCACAGTATTAATACTTGGACATTTTCCCAAAGAGAAACATTCGCCTTGCATACAATATTTCAAATGAAAATCAAATTTCAAATAAATTGCTTAAAAGTGCGCAAAGGCCAACATAGTGAAAAATATCCACGCCGGGTCTCGATCCCGGGTTATCAGTATAGCGCACTGACATTCTACCGACTAAACCACATGGAACGATACCCAGCCTGGAAATTTTCTCCTTATTACATGTTGGCAAGGCTACAAACGCCGCACAAGATGGAATATTTATCGTGAGCCACCGTCATGGAGCAAACACGAAACTTAATTAAACCAGCATCGATTAAATCTATATTAATACTTGGAAATTTTTCCAGAGAGAAACATTCGCCTTGCATACAGTATTTCAAATGAAAATCAAATTTCAAATTAAAATTGCCTTTTAAGCTATTAATTTGAAATTTGATTTTCATTTGAAATATTGTATGCAAGGCGAATGGTTCTCTCTGAAAAAATTTCCAAGTATTAATATAGTTTCAATCGATGCTGGATTTAATTAAGTTTCGTGCTTGCGCCGTGTCGGTGGCTGACGATAAATATTGCATCTTGTGCTGCGTTTGTAGCCTTGCCAACATGTAATAGTGAGAAATTTTACAGGCTGGGTATCGTTCCATGTGGTTTAGTCGGTAGAACGCAAGTGCGCTATACTGATGGCCCGGGTTCGAGTTCCAGCATGGAATCTTTTTCACTAGTTCGCCTTTGCGCCTTTTAAGCAATTAATTTTAAATTTGATTTTCATTTGAAATCATCACAGAGTTTATGACAAGTTCGTCACAAATGACACATATTTCCCAAATTGGTCACAGTTTGACTTCAAAACATTGTCACTTTCGTCACAGGTTCGTCACAAAGTTAATGCCAAAATAGTCACAAATGACACACTTTTCACAAATTAGTCACACCGTGACTTCACAGAGTGGTCACAATGTGACGTCACAAACGACCTCTAAAACGGCCATAACGACCTCACATTCTAGTCACTGTGACGTCACATCCACGTCACGTGACGTCACATCGACGGTCACAAAATCACAGTGTGACTTCACAACGACGTCGCCGTGACGTCACCATGCCTTACGGGCAGAACTAATGCACGGATTTTAATCAAACTTCAGATTCTGTTATTCCTTGACATGAATTGAAGTTTTATGCATTTTGGCGTAAATCGCTCAATTGGTGGCGCTGTTGTGCAGCATTTTCCACGATTTCTCAAATAGCTCAATCTCCAGAACTAATGCACGGATTTTCATCAAACTTCAGATTCAGTTAGTCCTTGACATGAATTGAAGTTTTATGCATTTTGGTGTAAATCGCTCAATAGGTGGCGCTGCTGTGCTGCATTTTTCACGATTTCTGCAATAGTTCATTCTCCAGAACTAATGCACGGATTTCAATCAAACTTCAGATTCTGTTAGTCCTTGGCATGAATTGAAGTTTTATACATTTTGGTGCAAATCGCTCAACAGGTGGCACTGCTATGCTGTATTTTTTAGAATTTCCTCTATAGCTGTGTCTCAAGAACTAATGCACGAATTTTCGTCGACGGATTTACAAGTTTTAGATGTCAGAGATTCCGAAAAACGTATTTTTTCAAAATGTCTGTCTGATACTCTGTCTGTCTGTCTGTTTGTCTGTATGTATGTAGCACAAATTTTGTGGGCGCTCTATCTCAAGAACTAGTGCACGGAATTTACTAAAAATGTGTATTTAGTTAGTCCCTGACATAAATTGGTGTTGATTAGTTTTTAGTGTAAATCACTCAGCAGGTGGCGCTGCTATCCAGCATTTTAATTTACTGTATGTACTATAAAAATTTCGTGAATTGACCTTTTGCCCCTTGTGGTGTAAATCGCTCAACAGGTGGCGCTGATATGCTGTATTTTTTTAGATTTCCGCATTAGCTCTATCTCAAGAACTAATGCTTGGGTTTTCAACAAACTTCAGATTCAGGTATACCTGGATATGAATTAGTGCTGTTTATTTTTTGGTGTAAATCGCTCAACAGGTGGTGCTGCTATGCAGCATTTTTCACGATTTGCACAATAGCTCAATGTTCAGAACTAATGCACGGATTTTTATCAAACTTCAGATTCAGTTAGTCCTTGACATGAATTGATGTTTTGTACCTTTTCGTGTAAATCGCTCAACAGGTGGCGTTGCTGTGCTGCATTTTTTGTGATTTCCACAATAGCTCTAGCTCCAGAACTAATGCACCAATTTTCATCAAACTTCAGATTCCGGTGTACCTTAATATGAATTAGTGCTGTTTGTGTTTTGGTACAAATCGCTCAACAGGTGGCGCTGCTATGCTGCATTTTTCAGAATTTCCCCTACAGCTCTATCTCAATAAGTAATGAACGAATTTTCATCAAACTTCAAATTCAGGTATACTTTCATACGAATTGGTTCTAAATTGATGTAATTTCTTTTACTGTTTAAATGATTTAATTGACGTGATTTATATGGAAGAAAGTTTTGTGATGGCCACAACATACTAGTTTTCACTTGGGGTAAGATGCCGGTTATTTTCCGTTGCGGTCAAATGCCTGATTGTTTCTTCATTGTATAAATCACTCTTGTATATTAACTAACTTGACAACAAGTTTAATCAGTGATTAACTCGTGATTTTAATCAACTGGTTAAAAGAAAAATCACTAGTTAAAATTATAATTTTTCTAAATGTTTAAAATGACATAAAAAATATTAAATCTAAGGTGAACATAATTTGAAAGGTTTCTATATGTTGTCTTATGTGAGTCATGCTATTTTTACTTTCTTCTATCTTTACAAGAAGAAAGTATTGGATTCATGAAAATTTTCGAATTTCGGTTTTCGACGGATTTACACGTTTTAGGGGTCAGAGATTCCAAAAAACATGTTTTTACAAAATGTCTGTCTGTGACTCTGTGAGTCTGTCTGTCTGTCTGTCTGTCTGTCTGTGTGTATGTGACACAAATTTTGAGGGCGCTCTATCTCAAGAACTAATGCACGGAATTTAATAAAAATTGATATTCAGTTAGTGCCTAATACAAATTCATGCTGATTAGTTTTTGGTGTAAATCGCTCAACAGGTGGCGCTGCAATGCTGCATTTTTCACGATTTTCGCAATAGCTCTATCTCAAGAACTAATGTACGGATTTTGATCAAACTTCAGATTTAGTTAGTCCTTGATATGAATTGATGATGATTACGTTTTGATGTAAATCGCCCAACAGGTGGCGCTGTTATGATGAATTTTGCAGGATTTACACGATTTCCCCAATAGCTCTATCTTAAGAACTAACGCACGGATTTTCATCAAACTTCAGATTCAGTTAGTCCTTGATATGACTTGCTACTGATTAGGTGTTGGTGTAAATCGCCCAACAGGTGGCGCTTCTCTGCTGCCTTTTCTACGATTGCCTCAATAGCTCTATCAATAGAACTAATGGACCAATTTTCATCTAACTTCAGATTTAGTTGTATGTTGACACAAGTTGTTGTTAATTAGGTTTTGGTGTTAATCACCCAATAGGTGGCGCTTCTATGCAGAAATTTTCACGATTTTCGCTATTGCTCTACCTCAAAAACTAATGTACGGATTTTCTCCAAACTTCAGTTTCAGTCAGACGTTGACATAAATTTTTGCTGATTAGGATTTGGTATAAATCACCCAATAGGTAGCGCTGCTAGACAGCATTTTGCTGAATTTAGACGATTTCAGCGATAGTCATATCTCAAGAACTAATGCACGGAATTTCATATCGTTAGAATCCTCATGAGATGCATAGATTGCCATTTAAATTTGGCAGTGTGATAGCGAATTTTGAAGTATTAACATGTATGAGATAGAAGAAAGTTTTGGGATTGGTACATCCGACTAGTTTATCTTGCATTGAAAAATTTACCCGTTCCTTGTACGCACTTAATTCGGTTGATAGGTGGATATTTCTTTTTATTTATTTATTTATTTATTGAGTGTGTTTCTACACAAGAAATAAACTTTACATTCTTTATAACAAGCCTTATAAATAAACTTTATTGGCCTTATAAATAATTGTTTAATAATTATTAATTTTAATCATTGTTAAAAATTTGATGTTTAATCCAGTTATAAATAATTTTAACTGTAAATATCGGCAGTATATAATATAGTTTTAGATAACTAGGATCTTCTGCCCCCTACGAGCTACGCTCCCCGACCTACATTAAGACACCACAGACTCTAAAAACACGCTAATTTGATCTTCTTTGAAAAGATAATGGATTAAATTTTTTACCAAAATTCAGAAGATGAGGATTTTTTTATTAAGTGAATGAGAATGTGTTAATAATGTCTAGCTGAGTGCAATAAAACCTCTGAAAAATGTGATTGGATCAAATGCATTCAGTGAGACTATTGGTTATGTAAAAGTTGCTCAAAGTGCCTAAACAAATGTGCAGTCTTTGGCAGATCTAAGTTATACCTGAAAAGAAGAAAGGGGCATATGAAAAACACCAACAAAAAATCGGCACTCCAAAGCACTTAATCACAGTGGCTTTATCGTATTTAATCTTATTATAATGTTTAAAAATAGGCAAACTTAATTCCATAATTCTTTTAAATGTTAAGTAGAACATAACTTTTTTTTCAAATATTAGTTTGTCCTTTTATTAAATTGCCAACGTTTGTTACATTCATATTTTTGTAATTTCCTAATATTAAGTAAGTTAACAACTTTAGTACGTCTACAATATTAAAGTTACTTTTATTCATCTCATTATGTTTTATACTGCTTCACAATAATTACTGTTTACATTGAAACTCCACAAGGCATCTTACCCCTAGATAGTTGGCCATCTTACCCATAGGTATGGGTAAGAAGCCGAAATGCAACTGTTTATTACAAAAACAAAATTTTTGATGCTTTATATAATATCTGTAAAATGAAATAAAATTTTAAATGATACATAAAGGTACAAGTTTCTGCAAGAAATCAATGAATAACAAATAAAAACAACAGGCGCTTTTTAAAACAATCAAGTCAAAAACTATGGCATCTTCACCTGATTTACCCTATATTTTCTTTTCAATTATTCAAAAAATGTCGCATAGCATAGAAAAAAAAAATGTTAAGCTTGAATTGTTAAAATTGAATAAACTTATTGATATTTATAAGCTTCTTGCCAGTTTATATGTTACAGGGTTCGTAGGTATCAATTTTTTTCAGGGTATTTTAAGTATTTTAGTACCAGAAATTTCGTAAAGTACTGGTCTATATCTAATTTCTTTTCATTAAATAAGGCAAATATTATACAAATGTTCTGGTAAAAAGTGCTTGAAAGTCTTTGAAGCGTACGAACACTGTATTATATTTTTTCCTACTTAAAAAGAATTTTTTTCTAAAATAATTATTTAAATAATAGTGAACAACACTTTTCAAAATGGGATTATTAATTTAGATAAGGAATATAAAAAATGATTCATGAAAAAGGTTGATCAAACAATCCATGATTTAATATGTTAAGAATTAGTATTTGATTTAAGAATTATTATTTGATTAGTGATTAATGAAAAAAGGTTTATTAAACAATCTGTGATTTAATGTTTAAGTATAAGTATTTTCCTTTTATTTGTAGAATGATGGAAAACAACTCACATCAGAATTGGAAGTGATTGAAATTTAAATAGGCTGTGCCTGTTATAATGGGCTATTAGGCATTCAAAATTGATTTCTCAAGAAGAAACGCGCATCTGAATCTTGCAAATGTTAATGAATTTATATAAAATCAGTATTATGTCATGGAACTTTGTAAAAGAAAATCCACACAATATTTTAAGGACTTTCACAATAAAAGTGTTTGAATTATTTTTTAGGAAAGTTATTAAAATTTAAATGAGCTGTGCCGTTTATAATAGGCTATTAAGCATTCAAAATTGGATTTCTCAAGACCAAACGCGCATCTGAATCTTGCAAATGTTAATGGATCTATATAAAATCAGTTTTATGTCAGGGAACTTTGTAAAAGGAAATCTGTTGTAAAGTAATCCAGACTTAATTTTAAGGACTAATAAAACTGTCAATAAAACTGTTTTCACTCTTTTTTTAAGGAAAGTGATTGAAATTTAAATGAACTGTGCTCTTCGTAATGGGCTATTAAATATTCAAAATTGGATTTCTCAAGATTAAACGCGCATTTAAATCTTTCAAATGTTAATGGATTTAAGGTCATTGTGTCTAAATGTGATGACCCTTAAATGCGATAATGTTCTTTTACTTAAAATCTTAATATCAAGAATTATAAATAAATGCTGTAAAATGAGGCATCGGATCTTAATGAACAAAACCCGAAACAATTTTCTTCATTTAAATTTTTTTTTAAAAATTTTCAATCAAATAGACATCATTCATTTTATAGCGCCCCCATGTTTCGTAAATGCGACAAAAATTCCCGAAATTGGCTCACAGATTTTCCCTTTTTTTTTTTTACTTTGAAGATCAAATAATCTTATGAACGTCAAGAACTACGTTGTCTGTTTCAGTTACGTGACCGGTTAAACTTAAGAAAAGACGAACAATTTTCGGATTAGAATTTAAAATAGTTTACAAATTTTGGAGTCTTTGTTTTCTTCAGGTACTTAATAGCGACATACTGATTGCTGTAAATGTGTACGGAGATTTAAGAGATTAAGTAATGCGAGAGACTAATGCGAATTCGCACCGACCGAAATGTCAGTGTTATTTAAAACATGCTTTAATTAATTAATATTGTTCATTAACAAAATAAGACTTTTGATAAAATTCAATATCTCATTTCGAATTAAATTTTGCATATGGATCATGTAGTTATATTTCATTATCAGTAGATTGTGAGCAAAATTATTTGGAGTTGGAGTTACGGAAACCCAAATCGTACTAGTGTAGAAATTATGGGTTAATATTCACGTACAAATTCCTCGAATTTTAAACGAAGTTTCTCGCGACAATCATTTAATTGTACTTATGGCTATAGCTCTGGGGGGAAGAGAGATGAGAGTTATTTATATTAGGAACCAGAAGCATTATACACAATATTCAAATAACGACACGAAGCTTTTCCAAATTATCCGTGTAAAATTGGCAAACAGAACGGTGCTGCGCCGCCCGTGATAAAGAATTCAAACTTAATGGATCTGTTGTAAAGTATTGTGGTGCTTCTGATGAGGGCGGTAGCCTGGTAGTTCTCTTCAGAGGCGTAAATGACAAATATTTAGTTATGAAGAATAAAAGATTTTATTCGCATTAAACACAAAAGATTTTCTGGACTAAATATCAGCATATGTACACAACCAAAATAAGTTGAATAAAAGTTTTTGATGATAACAAAATTTGTGAGGTGGTAATGTTATAAAAGTCCTCAGTTACTGGTTAGAAAGTTCAGCAATATTAAAGAGTCTCCGAGACTCTAATTATTTACTCTTTAGAAATGTCACTATGAAGAGTTGTCTGAGTTGTGTTATAAAGCCTTTTCTCCGTTGACAGTCTGTCACTGTAATTCACTGCACGGCTATTCCCTGCCGCCGAGAAAGGTGTCTCTTTAACCCTCGGACTATACCTCCGAGAAAATAATATGAGTGATCTCCGATAGATTTATTTCTCGTCTCAGGTAAAGACCTGTCAACCTCACTCTCTTGAATCCAGAAGCTAACTCTTTTTCTCATCAAGGATGTCCTATACTCTCTCATTTCTCTTCAAAAAACAATAGAGTTTTCTAGCCACTAGCGATGTTTTTCTGTCAAAATCATCTACTCGTTGGTCTCCGATAAGCTGGCCTAGATCCAGCCCATATTTTCCCACCCGTTTTCCAGCTGATCAAGTGAGCGTGGGAAAAGCCTCGATCAGTTTCATTATGTCGGCACACGAAAGGGAACCCAGGTGATCTATGCTTTATTCTCGCTGCCCCCAAAGTACCATATTCTAAGATGAATTATGATTGATCTGTTCCTTCTATCTTGCCGTCTAAAGTGGGAATTTAGACGAAATTTCGAGTCTTTTTTAGAAACACATGGGATTTCCTGTCTAGTGACTTTGTATCACTTTGAGGGCTTTTTTATGTGGGATATTTTTCAATTTTTACAGTTAAACTTGTAAGTTACAGTTAATCTAGTGTTATTAGTAAAATTTTCTTTCATTTGGAGCCCTAGAACTATTGCTAGAGATTCTGAATATGTGAAGTTTAATGATAATAATCCTGTACTAGAATAGAACTGAAACAGTACCCTGTTAGTTAATAGTCTTTCATTCATCTTTTGATCAAGCGGTATCGGAGAAAGCTCACAGTAGTTATGCGACAATTCTTGTCACAGCAGTTAAGAGTTAAATAATTCAAAAAGTAATTGCAATTAACCTTTAAATACTGTTAGTGCTGCTTTTTGTAATTTTCACAGTTTAACTTATAATTTCCAGTTTAACTTGTTCATTTCCAGATAAAGCGAAATTTTACTTCATTTGGAGACAAAGTACAATTATTTAAAATGTTTGAAAAAGCGAAGTTTTATTAGAAATAGTACTGTCTAAACAGTTTAGTGCAAAAACAGTATTTTAATCGCGACTTTTATTAATCTTTCAATCGAACGGTTTCGCAGACAGCTCACAATTGTTATGTGGCACTTTTCTGCAACAGCAGTTAAGGTTTAAATGAACTTTTTCAGATTAATTTTTATGCTTAAAATACATTATCACATTTAGGAATATAGACGTCTCATTTAGTTTTAACTGCCGTAAATGCGACAAAAATTACCTAAATGCGACAATTGTATATTGTGGTTTTATACTACAGATAATTATTAAATTTATATAAAACAAGTTAGTTTTGAACTATGGGTACAGTATTTAGTAATTTGTTGCTTAATAACTTATATATTTATATAATAAAATGCCAAATATGCCGTAAATGCGAGAAAACTAAACGAATCGCGTCTTATTTAGGCCTTATATAAAATCAGTTTTATGTCATGGAACTTTGTAAAAAGAAATCTGATTTAAAGTAATCCACACTTTATTTTAAGGACTTTGACAATAAAACAGTTTTCACTCTTTTTTTAAGGAAATTTATTGAAATTTAAATTCGCTGTGTCCTTTGAAATGGGCTATTAAGTTTTGATAACGAGATTTCTTAAGATGTTACGAGCATTTGAACCTTTCAGATGTTAACCCATTTGTGCCTAGCGTCCCATTTTTGGGACGTTTCAAATTTTAATGAATAAGTATATTTTTCTTCTCCTTTATAACATGAAAATTGTATGAAATAATTATTTATAAATGTCTTTATCTATTACCGAGAGATGACAGCATAAGGTGGATATTTATTTGTTAAAATGAAGGCTGTTTTCGGTGTTTATAAATTTTTAATTTTTTAAGATGGTGAAATGCAAAAAGTTAGTTTATTTGTATTTTTTCTATGAAGGATCCAAAATCGCAAGTCATAATCTTAGCTTGTATACTTTTTTTAAATACATATTTTTTTAAATTGCGAAATTAAATGCTCAGGTCTATTTTTTTTGCATTTTTGTGACGTCCAAAATATAGGGTTCTAGGCACAAATGGGCACATATTTTTGTTGGACATTTAAGAGACAGTTATTTATGTAATCTCCTTTTGAAGATATTTATGAAATAAATTGTTTTTAAGTCAGCAATACGATTATTCTTATTTTATTATTAATAATATTTATAACGTTATTAGTCTCTGTAAAAAAATAAATATATATTTTTTTTGTAGTTCATAAAAATACTAATCATAGTACATAATATACAATTCAAAAACTTTTTAAATATAAATATAGACAAAACATATGATTATGCATATTATTCTACTAGAAGTACTCATATGTAGTTTTTTTACATTTTATAAAATAAATTTAAAAAAAATTAAGTGTAATCCTTTTTAGTATTTTTCCAGTTCATTTTGCAACATTTTAAAGTGATTTTACCAAAACATTTGAGAAAACCAAAATTCAGGCACTAATGGGTTAATGAATAGGTAAAATTAGTATTATGTCATGCAACTTTGTAAAGTAAAAACTGTTGTAGAGCTACCCATACCATCATTTAAGCACTTTCTTAATATGTATATATATTTTTTCGAATTTGTAATATTAGGTATAATCTCACCTACGTATACATATTTTTTCGGATAGTCAAAAAAGCATCTCATAACATTGACGATAATTGATAAAAATCAGAAAAACGTCAGATAAATATAATATTTATAAGTTTTTTGTCTATTTTCCAACATTTAAGGAAAATTTTGTCAAAAATAATGATGTACAGTCGTGGAAAAAAAAAAAAGTAAACACCCCCTACTAACTCCTTAACAAATTATCGTAGAAGAAAGTTACTGGTACCGAACGATTGGAAATAAAGTCTACTTTTAAATGATGCATATAATATTTGCTTAGGGGGCCATCTACATATTAAACCGAACCATAACTTTGTTTTTTTCAATAGCAGTACACAATTCTGACAGCATAAATGAACTCTACACCCTTCGATTAGCCTAGAAACAAATTGTTATGCAATTCGTACCATACGTTTTCGAGAAATTAATTATCTTAAAACGAGCGTACTTTAAGGGCTGTATAAATATTGAAGTTCGAACTCGATTGTTAACCGAGAGAGCCCCCTTCTTGATCAAGGCACCTGAAGCGCCACTCAAGGAGTCAATGAAGCCTCTTAGATTACAGGACCGCAGAATAAATGTCAAAATATCTACTCACTTCTATCATAGATGGCCCCTTAAACTATCATTTTGCCGTTTTTCAAGCATAATTTGAAAACTACTCGGAAGAAAAATGTGAAATTCCGGATATCCATAAAGTAGGATTTAATGAATCTAAATCCATCCAAAAAATTGTAGGTTTGCAATTCATAATTTTTTCGAATATTAATTTCATAATTCATATCATGAAATTATAAAAATTGCAAATTCAGCGTATTTATGTTTGGGTATTTTAGTATTATTGCTACAAAAAAAAAAAAAAAAAAAAAAAAAAATTAGCACATTTGGAACATAATTACAGGAGATATAAATAAAAATATGAAAATGTAATTTAACATTAGAAGCACTAAATTTTGAATGTTTGTAATTCAAAAACTTAACATTCAAATGACTTGAAATTTGGTGTCCAGGGGTAGTTTTAACCGAAGATTTGAAATATATCGTTAAAATTGGGTATTGCCATTGAAAAAAACGAAGTTTGGATTCATTTTAATATGTAGATGGCCCCTTAAGAAAATTTTTTATACATCATTTAAAAGTAGACTTTATTTCCAATCGTTCGGTGCCAGTAAATTTCGTCTACGATAATTTGTTGAAGAGTTAGTAGGGGCTGTTTACTTTTTTATTTCCACGACTGTACGTACTAAGAAGCAAACATTTTTTGAAATGTGAATATCACTTTCGACGATGAATATAAAAATATGATTCATGAACAAAACGTTTATCCCCCAATCTATGATTGAATGCTTAAGAATTATCATTTGCCTTTTATTTTTTGAATGATTGAACATAACATCCATATAAAAGGTAAGTTCTTGAAATTTAAAATGAGCTGTGCTCTTTGAATTGGGCTATTAAATATTCAAAAATGGATTTCTAAAGATGTAACGCGCATTTGTATCTTTCAGATGTTAATGGATGTAGTTAAATTAAGTATTATGTTACGCAACTTTGTAAAGAAAAATTGCTGTAAAGTAATCCACGGCGTATTTTAAGGACTTTCTCAATAAAACTTTTTATCATTTCTTTTTCTTTCCTTAGAATTTGCAGTATTATGTATAATTTCACTTATGTATATATATTTTTTTCTTTTCAAATGTTTAAAAATTCTCACGTAGCACAGAATAAACTTGTTAAGTCTGAAAAACAATAGATAAGCATATTGATATTTATAAGCTTCTCGTCAGCTAATATATTTTTTACATTTAAGAAAAAGTTTTTGTCTAAAATAATGATTTAAGTAATAGGAACTTTGAATTGCAACTTTGTACATGCAACTTTACACAATTTTACTTTGTACATGCAACTTTGTAAACAAAAAATTGTTGTAAAGTAATCAACACATTATATTGGGGACTTTAATAAAAAAACATTTTTTGCATTTTCTTCCTTTTTAGAATTTATAGCATAATGTATAATCTCACTTATGTAGATACTTATTTTCTTTTAAAATCTTCCAAAATTATAACATAGCATAGAAGAAAATATTTAAGTCTGAAAAACAACAGATAAACAAATTGATATTTGTATGTTTCTTGCCAGGTGAAGTGTTATATGTTCCTAAATTTGAGGATAAATTTTGCTAAAATTTTGATTTAAGTAATAAGAAGCAAACATTTTTTGAAATGTGGATTTCACTTTCCATAATGAATATAAAAATGTGATTCGTGAAAAAAAGGTTGATCAAACAATCTATGATTGAATTTTTAAGAATTATTATTAATCTTTTATTTTTCGAATGATTGAACACAACAGCCATAAAAAAGGTAAGTTATTGAAATTTAAATTTTCTGTGCTCTTTGAAAAGGGCTATTCAAAATGGGATTTCTTAAGATACGACGCGATGCGCATTTGAATCTTTCTGATGTTAATGGATGTAGAAATAATCAGAATTATGTCATGCAACTTTGTAAAAGAAAAATTGTTTTAAAGTAATCCACACAATATATTAAGCACTTTAATAAAAAAACCTTTATTTATTTATTTTTTATTTTTTTAGAATTTCTAGCATTATGTATAATCTCACTTATGTATATGGGGCATTCTCACAATCTTTTGACTTTCGGGAATAAAAATCTGGTGAAACTAAACTTGCTAAAATAATATTTTAATCTGATAGACGAATGCATTAATGATTTAAAATAAAGAAAAAATGGTCAGCAGCGAAAATGTTTTTATTTAACTGAGGTTTAAGTTAAACTTGCGAGTTCAATTTTCCTTACCATTTTACCCCTATAACTTTTTTATTTTCTTCTAAATTTTTAGTTATAATGAATTTGCATAGTATCCACAGGACATTCTAATAAGAAATTATAAAAATGTAGTACTTTTAATACAGAATTTTTGTATAACATTGTCTTAAAGGTGTGTTAAAGAAGGGACGGTCAGGTAAGAAAAGGGGACGGTATAGGAAAAAAGAGACGAAATGGGGAAAAAAGGAACGGTAAGGAAAATTACAACCTATTTTTAGGCAAATCATGTTAAGACTAACTGATAGCCACAATTTTCATTGATTTTTAGAAACAGTTGTTAAAATTGGATGATTAAATTAATTTTTTTTTTATTTACCTCGAAAAGGGCAGGAATAAACATTGGGGACGGTAAGACTACCAATATAGCCACGATCTTTAAGTTGATATTTAAATGCTGATTTAAATTCTGCAGAAAATTTCCTGCCAAAGAATTTTAGACTTTCTTTCTTTAGCATACATCTGTATGAGAAAAAACTTGAAAAAAATTCTGTGGTTGCATCTGCAGTGACTTACTGTATAAGTTTAGCAAGAGGGACGGTAAGGAAGAAAAACCCAAGGACAGGGTTAAAAAAATAATATGAACCATAAAAATGTGTAAAGGTTATTTTTTTGCTACATATTTATATAAAAAAATTGTCCAAGTTTCGGGAAAAAAATTACATCTAATTAGTTTTATTGAAGCAATTTTATACAGACAGCTCCAAACTTAAAAATCAGCATCAGGGACACGGGACGGTATAGGAGTTTTCCTGGTATTTGGACCCCCAACATCGTCCAAAACTTATTTATCTAGTTAATATTGTTATGCAATAATGCAATGTGATGTTCCCCAGTATATGAAAATTTAAAAAAAAAGCACAAAAAATGTATTAAAATAAAAATGATTATTCAGGGACATAAACGTCAAAAGATTGTGAGAATGCCCCATATACTTATTTTCTTTTCAATTATTCCAAAATTATAGCACAACATTGAAAAAAATTGCTAAGTCTGAAAAACAACAGATAAGCATATTGATATTTATAAGCTTCTTGATAGCTGATGTGTTATATGTAAAAATATTTTAAAGAGAAATTTTGCTAAAATGATGATATTATTATTAACAAACAAAAACTGTTTGAAATGAGAAAATCACTTTAGATAAGCAATATAAAAATAGGATTTATGCAAAAAAGTTTTATTAAACAATCTGAGATTTAATGCTTACGAATTGTTATTTTCCTTTTATTTGTTTTCGGTCTGATTGTTCCTTTAGGGAACAGGGGACATGAAATATATATCTTTCACAATGAGTTGAAGAAATCATTCATATTAAAAAATATATATTTTTTGGAATTGGAATATAATATATTAAGGAAGTTACTTCCTTTTAAAATACTCAAAGGAAAAGTAAAATAATTATCTATGTTCTCTATTATATATGTAAAATGGAAATGGAAATATCGTTCAGAATACTTATAACTTGAATTTTGCTGGGTAACTTTTGTTGGGAAATTTGTAGTTAGATAATTTTTCAGGAAAGGTTTTAGTATATAATATATCGTTTTAAGTTGCTTAATTACAGAATTGTGGGGGAAAGTTCTATTAACATTTGAACCTGATTTTGAAAGATTAGACTTTTTGACAGATTCTGCTGAATGGATTTTGCTAAGACTTACTCTGTTAGTTGGATAATATTCAGGGATAGTTTTAGTATACTGCATATCGTTATACGTTCCTTATTTATAGAATTAGGGGGTAAGTTCCATAATGAGGATCCCGATTATGAAAGATTAGCCTTTTTAAAAGGTACTACTAGACGGATGTTGACGAGACTTTCATTGTTAGTCATATAATTTTACACTGATTGTTTTAGTATATTACATATCGTTCTTTCCTTCTATACCAAATCCTATTATAAATTATCTATTTAAAAAATATATACTTTTCCCCATTTAAAGCTTTTTACAATATACGCTTCATAGATTTAAATACAAACTTTTACCAAATTTATAACAGTAATAAATTGTTTTAAACTTTTTTTCAGTAATATTCTTTTCATTTTTCTTTTTATCCTTTTACCCTAAATAAAATAAATTATTAAGTAATCATTATTCAAAAGTGTTCTTCTATAATTTTAAAAATATTTTTTTCATTTTCAATTTTATAAATTTGGTGCATTTTTCTATTTTCTTAACTCTTACACTGTAAAAAAAATCTGCAAAGTTACTAAAATTTTTCTAGTAAACTTCTAGTAAACTGGGATTCCTAGAACTTTATATGTAATGGCAACAACAAAAATTCTTGTAACATATACACGTTCGCACTGTAAATCGCAAAATTTGTAAGGTTACTAAGAATTTTTTGGGAAACTGGGATGCCTAGACCTTTTTATGTAACTGCAACCCGGGTTACAGATAAAATTTTAATAAGATTACTGTAATTATAGTAGATTTTTTTTAAGCAACAGATTTCTGTAACTTTACAAAAATTAATTTGATAGATTTACATCTTTTTCTGTACAGTGTACAGATAAAATTTTAGTAAGCATACAGATTTCTCTAAATTTACATCAGTTCAATTAGAGATTTTTTTTTTTACAGTGTACAATAAAATTGGATGATTTGCCTGAAAGCAGTTCTTTACGTAAATTATATACCTAGCAGAAAATCACAACGATTAAGTATTAAATATTTGTAAACGAATTTCGACAGCAGAATAATAACTCATTTTTTATTTTAATCTATATCTATATCTATAGCTATAATAATAATAATATATATATATATATATATATATATATATATATAATAATTCTTATCATATTGATTATTTTAACTATTTCTGTTATTTTCAGCCTATTTTCTTTCCTTTTAGTAAAATAATCTTTCAGAATTGCTTTTTAAAGGTAATTTTTATCATTTAAAAATATCAACTTTTTAAAGGAAATATTTTTTTAAGTAGATTATATCAGATTATAACTTATAATTTAATTGTCGTTAACAATAATTTATGATACCACTATGCACAAGTAAGTTCAATTATGCTTTTCTCATTGAGATTTAAAGGAATTACCATTACAGTACTCATATGTGGATATAACAAATATCATGTTATTAATTTTTCATGTTTTTAAATTAATATTGATTCATAAATTTTTATCCTTTATTTTCATCGAATCAAATTAGTTGATTAATTTAGTTTATAAGTAAACTATAATAATAAACAATTTATAAAGGTTAAAGATAATTCCTTTAAGAACTTTATTAATTTAATTCTAAACGGTTTATAAATGTTACAGGTAAAACGGCTTATATCAGACTTTAAAAAGTAATATAAGGTGTATCAAAATTGATCTTTCAAATTTGGTGGGCAGGCAGAAAACAGAGAAAGAAGACAATCTCACATAGGAAAGCATGGGTTTAAACAAATATAAATTTTAGAGAGCGCTGTGTATACATAACTTCTAATCATACGCAACGCTCTCTGACAAGTCCAGCCAGTCCTCATTCGACAAGGTGACTTTGCCGAAGTAACATGACTCATTATACGTTAAATGAATATGCATATGCGCATCTAACTTGCAGGCAGGGGAGTGCGATCAGAGAGCTGCGCAACAGCACAAATATAATTAAAAAGATTTACTAAAAGACGTATACTACACATAAAAGTTAACACTTTCAAAGCATTAAATAAAAGTTTAAAAGCCTAAAACCGACAGGTTTCAGCCACCCTGTGGCCATCATCCTGGTCTTGCTTCAGTCCAAGAGAGAAAAATACTTATTAGTTCATAGAAGTCAAAAGTTAATATACTGTGTTGAGCACGCTCCCAAAACTTCACCCCAAATCAAATGTTTGCAGAGTCCAAATCAAATGTATGCAGAACGCTACCACAACCGACGCAAACATCAGCATTAAATATTTGCACGTGTTCATCAACAACTGTGCGAAACTGGATCTGTTACCAGGATATTTTGCAATAGAGGAGGCAACCGATCGACACCGACAGTTGATATCGAGGGAGCAATCTTACAGTCTGTCGCAATGAAGCAATGAAGCTTCAGCACACGATGTTGCTCACCGGTTCGGTGTTTCGCACTCAGCAGTGTGGCGGGTGCTAAACGAGAAACTTTTCTTTCCATTTCAGTTGTTGATGAACACGTGTTCAGCAGCAACTTAAATTACATAACCGTAATTTAACCCTATTAACATTTCACAATAATTTCGACTTCCGGGTTTCGACGGATTTACACGTTTCAGGTGTTAGAGATCCAGAAAACCATGTTTTTACAAATTGTCTGTCTGTGATTATGTCTGTTTGTCGGTAGCTGTATGTGACAAAAATTTTATGGGAGCTATATTTCAGGAGCTATTGCACAGAATTTAATTAAATTTTAGATTTAACTATCAGGCTATGACCGCTACGCTGGTCCTATTTTTCCATCTGGAATCAAAGAAATATATGTGTTGTAATGTATTTCTTGATTTAGAGAAACGATGTATCATTGCAGTATTATATTTACTAATGTGTTGGGACAAAATTTGAGTTATTAAGCATCAACTACTATCTTAGTTGATCAATTACAGTTTTATTTAGCAGGAAAATGAAGCCGTTATGGCAACATGAATCAAAATGTCCTTTAATAGCTACACTACTGGAATGAATTTCATTACAATGATTGCAGAGATTGTCCGTCGCATCGAAATAATGTTCAGGTGATTCATTCTCATTTGTTATCTTTTAAATTCCGAACTTCTCGGTTTTGCGGCCTGTGTGATTCTGGTAGTTTAAATGCTATATCACTCTATGTTCTGTTATCTATCTATACTCCTATTATAAAGAGGAAAAAATTGTTTATTTGTCGGAGGTAAGCTCTGGAACTACCGAACCGATTTCAAAAGTAATGGTACCAAAATGATGGTGTTAGTCCAACTTAGAACATAGGCTATATCTTATGTCAGTGCCACTACCCCAAAGGGGGTGTAGGAGCAAAAAACGTTCTAAAAATACGATTTTAGCGTTACTGAAGGGCCTAGAAATATGAAATTTTGAATATTAGTTACTTATAAGATATAAATTATGTCTAAGAACAGTTCTTAAACAATTCGAAATTTAAAAGGGGTGAAAATGCACAAAAAGCGTTCCAAAAAACTGTTCTAAATGGTAGTTTCTACACAATCTCAGGAAATACCAAACCGATTTAAAAAATATTGGTGTCAAAATGATGGTGACAACGCTTGCTCCAAGATAGGCTATGTTTTATGTCGGTGTCACTACACGAAAGGGGTTTGTAGTAGCAAAGAACTTTCTAAAAATGCGATTTATGTGTTACTGAAGGGCCTAGAAATATGAAATTTGAAATATTAGCTACTTATTAGATATAAAGGATTTCTAAGAACAGTTCTTAAACAATTCGAAATTTGAAAGGGGTGAAAATGCGAGAAAATCGTTCAAAAAAACGTTCTAAATGGCGGTTTCTACTCAATCTCAGGAAATACCAAACCGATTTAAAAAATAATGGTGTCAAAATCACGGTGACAACCCTTGCTCCAACATAGGCTATGTTTTATGTCAGTGCCACTACCCGAAAGGGGGTGTAGGAGCAAAAAACGTTCTAAAAATACGAATCTATTGTTACTGAAGGACCTAGAAATATGAAATTTTGAATATTAGTTACTTATAAGATATAAATGATGTCTAAGAACAGTTCTTAAACAATTCGAAATTTAAAAGGGGTGAAAATGCACAAAAAGCGTTCTAAAAAACGTTCTAAATGGTGGTTTCTACACAATCTCAGGAAATACCAAACCGATTTAAAAAATATTGGTGTCAAAATGATGGTGACAACGCTTGCTCCAAGATAGGCTATGTTTTATGTCGGTGCCACTATCCGAAAGGGGGTGTAGGAGCAAAAAACTTTCTAAAAATGCGATTTTAGCGTTACTGAAAGGCCTAGAAATATGAAATTTTGAATATTAGTTACTTATAAGATATAAATGATGTCTAAGGTTCTTAAAGAATTCGAAATTTAAAAGGGGTAAAAATGCACAAAAAGCGTTCTAAAAAACGTTCTAAATTGTAATTTCTACACAATCTCAGGAAATACCAAACCTATTAAAAAAATATTGGTGTCAAAATGATGGTTACAACGCTTGCTCCAAGATAGGCTATGTTTTATGTCGGCGTCACTACCCCAAAGGGGTTTGCAGTAGCAAAGAACGTTCTAAAAATGCGATTTATGTGTTACTGAAGGGCCTAGAAATATGAAATTTGAAATATTAGCTACTTATTAGATATAAAGGATTTCTAAGAACAGTTCTTAAACAATTCGAAATTTGAAAGAGGTGAAAATGCGCGAAAATCGTTCTAAAAAACGTTCTAAATGGTGGTTTCTACACAATCTCAGGAAATACCAAACCGATTTAAAAAATAATGGTGCCAAAATAAGGGTGTCAAAATCACGGTGACAACCCTTGCTCCAACATAGGCTATGTTTTATGTCAGTGCCATTACCCGAAAGGGGGTGCAGGAGCAAAAAACGTTCTAAAAATGCGATTTTTGCGTTACCGAAGGGCCTAGAAATGTGAAATTTGAAATATTAGCTAATGATTAGATATAAAGGATTTCTAAGAACAGTTCTTAAACAATTCGAAATTTTAAAGGGGTGAAAATACGCAAAAAGCGTTCTAAAAAACGTTCTAATGGTGGTTTCTACACAATCTCAGGAAATATCAAACATATCTAAAAAATAATGGCCTCATAATGATGGTGACAACCCTTGCTCCAACGTAGGGGATTTTTTATGTCGGTGCCACTAACCCAAAAGGGGTGCAGGAGAAAAAAGTTCTAAATTGCGGCTTTTGCGTTATGCAAGGGCCTAGAATCGTGAAATTTGGAATGGTAGTTAGTTATAATATATCAATGATCTCTAGGGACATTTCCTAAAAAAATCGAAATTTAAAAGGGGGTCAAAATGTGCACAAAGCGTTGTAAAAAGCTTTCTAAATTGCGATTTCTATGCAATCTCAGGAAGTACTGAACCGATTTCAAATATAATGGTGTAAAAATTATGGTGATAGATCTTGCTCCAAGATAGGCTATATTTTATATCTGTTTCCACTACCCCAGAGGAGACGCAGGAGCAAAATTCGCGAAAAGCGTTCTAAAAACGTTCTAAATGCCGATTTGTCGGCAATATCTCAGGAAGAATGAATCTGATTTCAAACGTAATGGTAGGAAATTGATGCTGACAGCCTCTGCTCTAACGTAGACGTTATTTTATGTCGGTATCACTATCACCAAGACGTTGCAGGAGCAAAAAAGCGTTCTAAATTTCGATTTTTGTGATCGGTAGGGGCTGGCATCTTAAAATTAGGCAAGGTACATATTTATTACATATAAATGATATTTAAGAACAGTTTCGGAAAAATTGGAAATTTAAAAAGGGGTGAAAATGCGCGAAAAGCGTTCTAAAAACATTCTAAATTGCGATTTCTACTCAATCTCAGGAAATTCCAAAGCTATTTCAAAAGTAATGGTTGCAAATCAATGGTGACAGTCCCTGCTATAACATAGGTTATATTTTATGTTGCTGTCACTACCACCTGAGGGTTGCAAAAGCAAAACCAGTTCTAATTTGAGTTTTTTGCATAACTGAAGGGTCTAACACTTTGAAGTATGGCATGTTATTTACTTACAAGATGCAACTGCTTTCTATGAACTGTCGAAAGAAAATTTCAAATTTAAAAAGATGAAGTGGGCAAAAAGCGTTATAAATTACCATTTTTATGTAATCTTATCAAATACCAAACCGATTAAAAAAATAATGATAACAAATTGTTGGTGATAGAACCTACTCAAACATAAGCTATATTTTATGTCTGTGCCACTACCACCAGAGGGTTGCAGTAGCTAAAAACTTTCTAAATTGCGGTGTCTGTGATACTGAAAAGGCTAGACACTTTAAATATGGCATGGTAGTTACTTATAAAATATAAATGCCCTCGAAGGACTGTCGAATATAAATTCGAATTAAAAAGGGGTGAAGTGAAGGGGAGGTGCGAAAAGTATTCTAAAAAAGACCTAAATTACGATTTCTACGCAATTTCAGGGAATATAAACCAAATATAAAAGTAATAGTTGCGAATCAATCCTAACAGTCTCTGATCCTACACAGGCTATATTTTAGGCCGATGATTCTACTACCTGGGATTCACAGGCACAACAAACGCTCTAAAAAAGGCCTTTAAAAGCTTTCTAAATTACGTTTCTGTGGAATATTAGGAAAAAACAAACCAATTTCAAAATTAATGTTGGCAAATTAATGGTGACAGTTCCTATTTCAACATAGCCCCTTATGTTGAGAGACTTGGTAGGACTTGGAATTTGACATGATGGTTAATTTTAAGATGTAAGAAGATGGTTTCTAAAAAATTCAAAACTTCAAATGAATACTGAAATGAGCGTATTAATTGAGCATAAAAGTTTCAAAATATTTCCTAAATTATCATTTATTTAGTTTTATTTCATTTTATTAATTTAAGTCTCATTTCTGCCTAATGCAGTGTAATAATGATGTTTAATCAAACTGTGTTTTAAATAGTAATTTTTGAAGTATTCCTAAAAGTAATAAGTACTTTTAATTTTTTAAAAAAAACCTTTTAATAAAATAAAATATTACCTTTTAATAAAATAAAAATTTGGTTAGTACCTTTTAATAAAAATTAGACATATAAATATCACTTGGCATATTTCAAATATTACGCGAGCAAAGCCGCGGGGTTTGCTAGTATTTCATAAAACGCAATTCTGCCACGGTTTTTCATATTTCCATTTTAGCAGAAAAAAATGCAGTCAAACCTGTAATATCAGTAAATAATACTATAGCTTCCATCTTCAGTTAAAATGCAGCACTCTTTTTAATACGAAAACCTCTCTCAAAAAGAAAAAAAACCCTTTTAATTCATGAAATTCTTAAAAAAGGTAATCTTTAATAATCGGGATCAAAGAATTAAGAAATTTCCAAGTAATTCTATAACTAAGCATTGTAGAACAATGTATTGTATACCTAACCCCCCAAAACTAACATTGTAATTTCTATCAACATAATATGAACTGTTCAGTTGAAATGCAAATGAATATGGTAAAAGATGATATAATTTTCTGTAATGGAATACATCATGAAGATGCTGCTTCAAACAAAAACGATGCTTTTAAAATCGTATTTAATACGCCAATTTGCGAGATATCCAGCTACGAAATATTAGCCCGAAATGCTATGAACGGTAGTACTTGATTATCCCGTCGACCAAAACCTGTCGCCAAACTGTAAGATTAAATGCCAATAATGGATGATCGTAAATGCCACATTTACTTGACATTAAACACGATACACGTGTTTGTAATGTCATCAAGTCTTTTTAATTCGATGTTTTATACGCATTTTTATTAATGTTTTACCAATTTATTTGTTCTTTCGTATTTAAAATTACTGCAAATTTTGACTTTTTTTCTTCAATTCTATATCTAATGTTTACATGCATTTTTTAGTTATATTCGTCAACATTGTTTGACTAAATAAAGAGCATTAGGATCGTTAAAATTTTCCGTTATCATTGATATTTATTGTGGTTTTTAATAAATTCGATTGTTACATTTAAGTTACTTGAATTTTATTCTCAAATACATTATCTTAAAATTATCGCTTTATTGTTTATAGTTTAATTCAATAATTATGCATTTAAATACGTAAACTATTAGCATTCTTTTGTCGGAAATCATCTAAATAAATCAAATTTTATATTTGGTATGTTGCTTTGCCATAAGTGCACATCATTATTAAAGTAACCATATTCTTTATTAATTGTTTTAATTTGAATTCATTAATTTTCCCATCTTAAAATTTTAGAATGGCAGCATTCTTCCATTTGAATAATTTGGCTAAATAGTTTGGCGAACTTGGTCGGCGGGATTATCAAGTAGTACCTAATAAACAGACGATCTGAACTTTCTTTTAGGAAGCATATTTTTTTTTCTAAAATAGCAATATTTATGCAAATGATATTAATACATAATTGCATAAATATCCGTAAGAATAATCTTGAATTCCGAATTCCTGAGATGTTAATGCTAACATAAAACTAATAAAAATTAAAGAAAAGAAAAGGCAAAATAAAGGGCAGGAGAGGTTGTAATTTTTGAGAAGAGCTCCGTATTTTGTCCGGGTTGGCGCGATTGGCGAAGGAATCCAAAATGGCACCAATAGGCCGATTTGGCACCTTTGGCCAAAATTTTCACGATGGCGAAAAAACATGTTTTTTAAATATTTATAAATATTTATTTTTAAATTGAAAATAGTATATATATGTATCAGTTTTATGTATATTTACATAATGTTGCATATGCATAAAATATAGTTTAAAAAATTTCCGAAAATTTTAAATTAAAAAATATATATATTAAAAAAAATAATTATAAAAAAGTATTCAAAATTGTTACTTATCCACCAGTAGCATTCAAGTAATTATAAAAGCAATCCCAAATGCTAGATATCGCAACAACCACATCGAAAAATTCATCGCCAAAAAATACTCGCCATAAAAACGGGAACATGATATGGAACTGTTCCCTATATTTATCTAACTGGTTTAGAAGTTTAAAATTTTTAACTAAGGGCATTGAGATATGTTGTCGCCAAGATGAAAGGAATTCATTTTTGGAAACATTTGCTCCCGCATAAGAGAAAACAAAAAGCAAATTTTATTACCTAAAATCATAATTATATATATTCGAATTCGCGAACAACGGTCCAAGCTTCTCAATCTTTCACTCTCAGCCAGATTGTTCCTCACTGCATTGAATGTGCCAATGTGAAAACTGATTAAGTAAGAAACACAAATTTCTAAATAATCACTAATTGTGAAATCGGTTCATCTTTTGTAATAGGATTCATCCTGAAGCATTCTCTTCAAACATGAAAAATGCTTTCAATAACATAATTTACACGCCAATTGGGTGGGATGCTCAATTACGGAAGATTTTTCAAAAATCCTGTAATCACCTATCAGAAAAATGAAGATGTATACGCAGTTAGGCACAGATGTCATATACGCGCCATGCCCCATATTGGCGTGATTTGTTTCTGACGCCAATGACATATACGCAACGGGTACTTAAATGGCACCAAAGTGCCGTTATTTTGCTTGATATGGTAACCCGGATGTTGTTGTTTATGCTGTTGATGTTTTCGCCAAATAGGCGGCGGAAAAATATCGCGCCAATATGGGGCGTATATGTCATCTGTGCCTAACTGCGTATACACCTTCATTTTTCTATATAATATGTGACATCTGTGCCCGCAGTTATACTAAAAAGTAATGAAGTAAAAAAATATATATATATGTATATTTCACCATTAAATTTTTTTAAATAATGCGTAATTGCACAAATCTCCGTAAGAATAATTCTAAGTTCCCTTACTTTCGTTTTTTTTTTTAAATTATATTTCAAATAAAATTACAAACAGTTTTCCCATGCTGTTCGTATTTTTTGCTAAATAATATAGCTATTTTAATTCCTCAATAATAGCATAATATATCGCCGCCAATATGAGAAACAATGACCAACAGCAACCTTTGCGCCCGAAAAAACAAGAGAAACAGCAAATATTAATAGAATAATAATAATTATAATATTTATATAGGTAAATCATGCATACAAATGATTCCGAAAACTTATCCAATAGTGTAAATGATAAACAAAATGCATCCTCTACTTTTGAAATCAACCCTGACAAAGTTAAAAAAACAGAATAAACCGCTATTTTATTTAAATAAAAATATTTTCTTATCCAGAAGCCAAATATAAACCACAAAGATGATAAATTGCCAAGTATTGTTTCCATGGATCGACTTTGAAAACGAATCTTCTTTAAGCCGTATACAAACATATTTCTTTCATATTTAAATTAAATATTTTCTTTTTATACTATTACTTATCATCAAAACTGTATTTCTTTGTATTTTTAATAAAATCAGTAATGGTTTTTTTCGGGCTGTTTATATATTTTAATTTCTAAATGATATACAAGTTTCAATTCTTTAACAAAAAGATTGCTTAATATGCCAAGATGAAAATCATATGCTAATGGCAACCTTTTCGTCCAAAATAACAGAACTTTCCGCCATAATTCTATAACTAATCTACGTAGAACAATGTGTTATAGCTTAAAACCTTCCCTGAAACGATATCTATCTAACAGTGTAAGTTCTGTCAAAATCCATGCAGAAGAACTCGAAATATAGATGTTCGGAACGAAATTTCCGTTTGGATTTTATGTATATACTAGCAGGCTATGCCCGCTGCGCTGGTCAATATTTCCAAATGAACCTTGGATTAAACTAAATGGTGAATTTGAACTTGTATTTTAAACAATATGGATCTTCAGCTTGACCTTGCACATTACTGAAAAAGATGCGAACGCCATTGCGATATAATGTTATCTTAAGCGTTGGACAAAATTTAGCAGTTAAGAAGTAACTGTTTTAGTTGATTATAAACAGCGCACTTATGGTCGGGTAATGAGACCGTTATGACAACAGGAATTAATACCTCTGTAACTAATCAACATATAATGAAATCGTATATACTAACACCATTCCTAAAAGTCATGCAACAGGGCCACTTGTAACAAAATATGTTCTGTAGATTTTTAAAAAAAGGCTAAACTTTCATAATCGGGTTCACTTAATTTTTGAACTTTTACTGTTGCTCTATAACTAAGTACCCTTGAACAATATGTATACACTAAAACCTTTCCAAAATTATTACCTAACTAATTGTGGCATATCCTACGAAAGTATTATAAACAATCGGAATGAAATACAAATTTCCGTTGTAAATATATAGTAGATGATGATGATGATGATGCGATTTTGCGTAATAGAATTCATAGTAAAGTTTTCGCTTCAAACAAAAACGATGCTTTCAACATTAAAGCTAATACACCAATATGTGAAGTATCCGATTTCGGAAGGTTAACTTGAATTCTCATGAGCAACTACTCAAAGAAAAGTGAATATGTGGCTTTTGTGATACTTTTATGTCAGCCGTGCGCAGGTAATAAATCAATAAAGATTGTTTTCATAGCATATTCTTATTTTATTATTTTCATTTAAAACACAAACCTTTCACTCATTTAATTTAAAATACATGCCTTATACTAATTTCATTTAAAAAACTGAAAAGATAAACAATAACAGGAAATAATGCCATAATTAAAAGCAAAAAAATATTTTTAATTTACATGCGCAAAATGTAACTACTGCTACTGGGAATTTTAAAAATGCTATCAGAGAGATATGCGCACGGTCGTTATAAATGTACCCATTTTTTCTTCTTATCGAGGAGCAATTTATAAATCGCACAATATTATTCCAATTCCAATTTCTTTCATTGAGGAACCTATGAACGAAAAAAATGGAAAAAGACTCTTGTAGATTCTTCGGATGACGGCATCTGACGCCATAAACCGAGTTTATATATATGAAAATAATTTTTAAGTCGTTACAAACATTACTTTCATACTTAAATATTTTCATTGGTACTACTTGTTATCCGGTCGACCAATTTCGCCAAATTATATAAATCGCCAAACCATTCGCCAAATTATATAAATTGACATAATCTTTATTTTAAATAACGAAATAACAAATAAATTAGTATAACATTAATAAAAATACAAATAAAACGTCGAAATTAAAATCACTTGATGACGTAAACACGTGTAGTTTGTTTAAATTCAAGTGAATTTGATATTTACGATCAACCATTATTGGCATTTAATCTTATAGTTTGACGATAGATTTTTGGTCGACGGAATATCTAAGTAGTACCTTTTCCATTTTTGTGTTATAATGCTAAATTCTCAGTAAGTTTTTCCCTTTTATTTTACATAAAATCACTATTTTTTAAAAAAATTAAGATGCTTGCATTTTTATTTCAAACTCATAGAGCCGTTTTTATTTTTTAGCCAAAAGGGTTGATTTGAATTTTTTCCGTTGCTAGAGTAACGGATGTAATGATAGATATTTTGAGGTTTAGATGCCAAAGACACCGCCAAATTCGAAAAATATGAAATGTGTCATGAACTGTTGGACTTATAAAAGTTTATTTGGTAGCATTCGATTCAGCATACAAAACTACATTAAAATATGCTATCATTTGACGCATAATTTTGATATTCGATTTTTTCCCCTTCACGTGCAAAAACCATTAGGGGTGACACTTTAGAAAATCCTTTCTTAGCAGAAGTTTATGTCATAAGAAGTATTTTTACCACGATTTTCAAGATTTTAGGTTCAGTAGTTTGGGCTGTGCGTTAATTAGTCCCCTAATCCAGACTTTATTTTATATACTATATTAGATATGCGATTTTGCGGTGAATCGATGATCGAAAATTAGTCCAATATTAATTAATTTTGTTAATTAATTAAAACAATTAATTCCATTTTTAAAATATTAACTGATATCTATATAAGTTACAATTGAATATGAAAATGTACTCAAAAAATGATCTCTTTCACCTAAAAAAACACCATTTGTGAGAACATCGTCAAGCTAATGTCACGCTTATGCATTTTTGGTTTAAAATCACATTGTTTGGCGACAAAAGAAAAATAAAAAATTGTAAAGAAACAAATAGTAATTACACATGCGACTCACAATTACATCTGCTTGTTTCTTCTATAAGTCACGTGATGGGACAATTAGATATAAAAAAAAAGAAAAGAACAGAGCAGAAAGAAAATGTCGTTAAAATTTCATCTAATCGAATTTTCAGATTCGTTTCCCTATCTAACGCAAGCGATAAAGAGCCAAATATTGCATATCAAGTGTAATATTTCTTATTAAATTAATTTTTAAGCATTACAAATATTTCTTTCAGGTTTTGATTAAATGTTTCCGTTTTTTTAATATTATCACTCATTAAAACGGATCTTCTTCTTCTTTTTTTCTTTTTTTTTCATTTAAATAAAATTAGTAACAGTGTTTCCTTTATTTTTCGAGGTTTAATAGCCGTTTCAATTTTTTTTATCAACGATGAATTTCGCCAAGAAATAAAATGGTAACCTTATCGCCCAAAATAACAGAATTTTCCGTCATAATTCTAAAACTAATATAGGTAGAATAATGTGTTATAGATTAAAACCTTCCCTGAAACAATACCTATCTAACGGTATAGGTTCCGTAAAAATCCATGCAGTAGAACTCGAAATCTAGGCGTTCGGAACGAAATTTCCGTTTGGATTTTATATATATAATAGATAATAGAATAGATAATAGATTTTATATATATATATAATAGAATAGATAATAGATTATGTGTTATGAACTATCTCAAAGTTTAAAACAGATCGCATTGTTAGATTTCCTAATTTTAACAATATCGCGTTATGTTAGTTCCACATTCCACCACCAGGGAGCGCACTCTATTCTTAACGAAAGCGTATCTGAACGAAACTCCTTCATGCAACCTTTCCGTAGATACATGAATCGGGAGGGTGGCGGTCTTAACCAATAATTTGAGATAATTGCTGAAATTACTACGAAAAATATTTTAAAGGGGCTCTACGCGGGCCCCTAATAGAGTTAGAGGAAATCGGAAGACGGCAAAATAATCGCGGGGAAAAGTTTGCTTGGGTGCTTCAAAGCTACTTTTGGCGCGAGATCTAAGCTCTACGACCAATAGGAGTCCAGATATTTAAGGAAATATGAAGTAACAAAGTCCAAAATAATAGAATTTTCCGTAATAATTCTATAACTAATCTAGGTAGAATGATGTGTTATAGCTTAAAACCTTCCCTGGAACGATACCTATCTAACGGTATAAGTTCCGTAAAAATCCATGCGGTAGAACTCGAAATCTCGGCGTTCGGAACGAAATTTCCGTTTGGATTTTATATATATAACTAGCGGAGTACCCGCGCTTCGCTACGGTAAATTCTCCCTCTTTCACAACTTCCTATTTTGGTCGATTGCCTGTCTTTTTTACTATTTCTCAACCAGTAATTCTAATTTTGAACCTTTTTTTATTTAAGTCAACCTAGTTTTTATATGTAAAGATGGATTTTTGCAATCACTAATTGATTTTTAACTCACTTCTTGGTATGTTAGAATTATAAACATTATATTTACAGGTGTGTTTATAGGTCAATAAAGACAATGCAACTCTTTAATATTAGAAAAAATTAATTATAAATTAATACATTTATTTTAAGGTTTTTTACTGTTAGCCTATCTCAGGTGATAACTCACCAAATATTTTCTGTACTTCGTACAATTTTATGCGAGTTGGAACAACAATAGATTTAATTATGCACCAATGAACACTCGCCAAAATATACCAAATGATTAAAACTGCAACAATGAAACATTTTGAAATAAAAAAATGCTGAAAATAAATTTAAAAAATCCCTGCTGGCTCGGGCCTACTTGCGGAGGTACATTTCGAAGTTAAGTACTAAATTCACCACCAAAACTTAAATAAAGATTAGAGATAAACCCAGTTCTTTCATTAAAAATGAGCTCTAGGAGCTAAACATTTTGTGAAAATTCTAATATACACGAATACGCACACGCATGTATATGGAATAGGTTTTAAAAATAGCTATTGCAAATTCAGAGAACCTCAAAGTGTTAAAATAAGTTAATATTTCCATAATCGGGGTTTTATCATGTTTTAATACGTTTCTTCAAACTCACATGCCGTTACATATTCACCTGCTGAGGTCCATTTTATTTCCAATATGACGCAATATTTTGTTTTTTGTTTTTTAATTCATCAAGCTATTTATTTTATTTTCAGTTTTCAAGCGGAAATCTTGCTCTAGAATACATATGACGTAATATTCAATTTGTTTTCAATTCGCCAAACTATTTATTCAATTTAATTTTCCACGTGAAAAACTTGCAATAGGAAAGCAATTGTTGTAGTGAGAATTTTATTGCTTTTTTTTAATTGTTGGCAACTGCTATAACGAAAAATATTTTTTTCTTCCTGTCATTGTTGTGTATGAGCTGGTTTTATCAGAATCATGTTAAGACGGTATTCAAAATTTTGAACCCTCCCCATTTCCATTCCCTTGGGCCGATTTTGCCCATTTTCAATCCCCGCCGAGATATTAGCCATCTCAAAGTTTTTGGCGAGTTTGAAGACAATCCGTGTATAACTGCGACTTTTATCGTGCGGACAAAATTTAGTATATATATATATATATATATATATATATATATATATATATAAACTTTTTAGGTGGGGGTGGTTTTGGGTTCCTGGGTCCTATAATGAAAAGTTATGAAGGAATTTTTCAAAAGTCGCACCATGGTAACGACTGCAATAGGCAGTATTTCTTACGAAATCTACCTAAAATGAAGAATGTAATATTTTTTAAAATGTATATTTTCATCAATTATTAATTAATTAATTTAGGATTATATGCAAAGTAATACATTTAGAAATCCTAAAAAAAGATTACATAATGTTTCATTTTTTCTTTCCTGCTGTCCTTACTTTAAAAACAAACAGAGTAAAAATTATTTATCATTTAATAAATTCATATGCTTGCGTTTTTTAGCAAGTATCAGAAAAAGCAGTGAATTAGTCATAATCGTGTTCTAAGCCCACGCTAGATTAATGTACCGTAACGGAAAAAAAGCATGAATTTCGGTCAAAAAATTGTGTGTGATTTTTAATATAAGCATTGAATAGTTATAAAACAGTTTTAAAACAACCATTGTTTTCTTATTATTTTGACTTCTATGTTTATCTCTTTTTGTATCTTAATTTTCTAGTCATTAAACAGCATTTAATGCATCGCCATACCTATAAGGGGTGGGGGTTTCCATAGGGGGCCCCTGTTCTGTCGCCAAATGCAGCCACGTTTGTCGCTACATTGGAGATATATCGCCAAAAGTGACGCCAACTTATCGATATGTCTAATATTTCGTCAGATTCCCATAGACTTCCAATGTAAACCAATAGGGTTTACTTATTTACAGAAAATCAACAAATTGAGATATTTTAATGCAACAAAAACTAATATTAGCTTGAGGGATTATATTAATTATATTTAAGGGAGTTCAACGTTCAAGTAAATTAAATTATGAATAAAAGTAACACGATACAATGCTTAGCATGCTTTCCCAAACCTAAATTTTAAGGGAGACCAAACTGGTCACCAAGGGCGGCTAGTTTCCAAGATTACAATTGTTAATTTCTTAAAATATATACGTTACTATAATAATGCGTAGTCCGTGCGGAAAAAACTGCTTGCAGGTGTACATTTCGTCACACTATACTATAACCATGAAAAAAAAAACAACTCTTGTTTTATCGACATCATTAATTCATACATGTCTTTTGCTCATTTCATTTAAAATATATGTCTAACTAATTTCATGATGAAAAGAAAAAATAATAAGAAGAAAAATACCTTAAACCAAAAAATTTTATTTCAACATCAAAGAGTATTTTGTAATTTAAACAGGCGAAGTATAAATACTGCCATTGTCTATAAAACGAAATGAAACATTTGAAAAAAAAAATAATTTTGTTGATAAAAAAAATGAGCATTTAAAAAATATATCTTTTGAAAATTACATGCTTTAATATACCACTTTTTTAGATCAATAAAATAAGTACTTAAAATAAAAGCATAAATAAATATTTTGCAAGTAATAGAATACAGTCAATTTAAACTGCACTCTTCAAATTGTAAATATATTTTACTACTGCAGCATGGCGTACGTAATACGTATTTTTCACACTACAGTAAACATTTCATTCTTTAAATGAAGCCATTCATGTTTTTTTGAACAAACATTTTTATATGTATAATTCCTAACTTCTAAAATAATTTTATTGTAGCTTCCTTTTCATCAGATAACTGCCAAATAGTAAAATCTATGTCAGTAATCAGTATTAAATAAGTTATAATTAATAATAAATGTTTTCTATTCAAAAAATAACAAATTCAGTTTTACGGAATTACGATGGAATAATACTCATAAAAAATATTCACGTTCAATAAATAGCAAAGGTTAATGGTTGGCATGGTTTGTAACAAAAATCGTTTGCACGATTAGGGTTGAAATAAATGGCGCGATATCATACATTTTCGCATGGTGTTCGTAGAAGTAAAAAGTACCACAGATTTATTTATTTATTTTTAATTTAGTTTTAGTTTTTGAGGCGTTTGTAATACTTTTCTTAACTGACATAGTTGTTTTAATTATTTAACCAAAAGAATTGATTAAAAAATTATTCAATTTGCATTTATTCCCTTGCTATAGTAACAGAATAAAGAGAATGAGTTTTTAGAAATTATTACTTGAAAATTTGAGCTTTTGGCGCCAAAGATAGTGCCAAATTAGAAAAATATGAAATATCTCTCGAACTATTGGACTTAAAAGAATTTAGTTAGTACCATTCGATTCAGCATACAAAAATAGACCAAAATATGTTATCAGTTGAAAAATAACTATAAAATCAGATTTTTAAGGAATTTTTTTAAAGTTCGTTCTCTTTTTTACCCCCCTTAGGGGTGGAATTTTAGAAAATCCTTTCTTAGCGGCACTCAATGCCATAAGAACTATTTTTACCCCAATTTTCAAAATTTTAGGTTCAGTAGTTTTGGCTGCGCGTTGATTAATACGAAATTCAGACTTTCTTTTATATATATAGATAGACTAGCAGGCTACACCCGCTTCGCTGGTCCATTTTCCAAATGATCATTGATCAAACAAAATTATGAATTCGATCTTGTATTTTAAATTAATATGGACCTTCACCGGGAAAATCTTTCCGCATTTGCTGAATAATATGCGAACAATATTTAGCTATTATAATATCTTATAGGTAAGGCAAAATTCGGACTATTCAGAAGAAATTCTTTTTACAGTATATATTAAAAGTAGAGGTTGGGAAGAAAATACGGCCGTTGTGATAATCAGAAATGTTAAAATGGTCTCTAGTCACCACACTACTAAAAGGAGAGATAATTACAATGATTGCAGAGAGTGACCACTGAACATTACTTATGTTCGGATTATTCACTTTCATTTGATAGTTCTTGAACTCCGGGCTTCTCAGCTTGGTGCTATGTGTGGTTCTGGTAGCTTAAATACAATTTCTCTCTACGTTGCATTATATTTTGTAATACACGTCTTCTAGCAGATCTACTGCAGTTTTCTATCTTCGGATTACAGCAGAGTAAATACGGTAAAAAAAAAAAATGTAATAAATTGTTTGCACACAAAAATTCTTTTACTTTCATTAAAAGAAATGTGAATCACATAAAAGTGGATTTTTAAAAATGAAGTGTTTGAATAAAATTAAAATAATGTCATTTTCATTACCATTTCCTTTTTATATATATACCATTTGCAATTATGTAACTGTTAACCTGAAAAAAAAACTCGATAACTCATTATGATAGAAAAATAAACCTCTTGTTTTCATCCAATCAAAATCTTCCCAATCGTCCATAATCGGGTGCACAGCTAAGTTTTACGGCAAACATTAGAAGTGTTTGCAAACTA
The DNA here is from genome assembly GCA_963932465.1 of Maratus speciosus. Taxonomy (NCBI): domain Eukaryota; kingdom Metazoa; phylum Arthropoda; class Arachnida; order Araneae; family Salticidae; genus Maratus; species Maratus speciosus. Next base: position 215,806,451 of record OZ010799.1, on the reverse strand, counting down.
TATGGTTACAAATTTACCATAGTTAACACACGTAAAACATACGTAATTATGCGCCAGACTACATCCCATTAAATAAAGTCAAATTGCTGTTGGCTGAATTATAGATCTTTCGCAAAAAATACTCTTTATAAATGACAAATAAAGTCAGTTATACAAAACTTAATAACCTAACACGTTATAATATAACGAAATAATCTTTTTGATGCACCGAAGACCTTTTTTCATTTCTCTAAAGAGTGCAATAACACGGAGAAATATATACACTTTTTATTTTCAAAATTACATTATTCTTCAGTCTGCTGCCTAAATAAACCTAAAATCGTTATTTTTTTCCCCAGTTTAGCGAAAAGGATTGTGCGTCAGAAGAACTTGCTTTATAATGATTTCTATTTTCAATTTTATCTGCATTTCAGGTACTTTTATTCTTATCTAGGCTAAAATGATAAATATTGTTCCACCAGCCACCATTGAAATTTCAAATTTTTTTCCCAAGTATTTATTTTTTAGTGACAGTAAAATAACTGCAAATAAAAATATATATAATACTAAATCTTCTGTTCTCCGTTTGCTTCATAATGAAAAAACATAAATTTACTAATAGCTAAGTACAAATTTCATGTAATCTTCTACAAACGCGATCACTGTCTGACAGTCACTGTCTGATCACTGATCTGACTCTTTCAAATATAAAAGAAACATCTAAATAGTTCAGTAAATACACTAATTAACAGGTAACCTGATTACGGAAGATTAATCCAATATCAAAAACCTTAAAAAAAACTGAAAATGGGATGACGAATTAAAAAGACAATCGAAAATGTATTTCAGTAAGCAATTTTTATTGCAAAATATTTTCTTTTGTGGTATTAATAACGCAAAATTGCATAAATTTTCTTAAGAATAATCTTTAGTACTTAACATTTGAAACAGTAGACTTTTTTAAAAGAAAAATTGGCGATATATGTAAAAAAAAAAAAAAAAAAAAAAAAAAAAAAAGAGAGAGAGTGGACAATATTTGTTGGTCTGAGTTCGAGGTTATAAAAGTCATAAGTTTGGGGAAAAACAAAATAGCATGTATCCGTAGTAAAGTACGCGAAAAATATTTTAAATATCTGAAATTAAATTATTTATAATATGTGTGTGTGTGTGTGGGGGGGAAACGTTTGCATTTAAATTTAAATATCTGACTCCACTTTTATAATATTAACTGCTATTTATGTAATATCATTATTTTTATAATTACATCTGCTAGTTTTTTTCTGTAAGAGATACATAATAATAATAACAATAATAATAATAATAATAATAATTGTTACTCACAAGGAAGGTCTCCTTAAAACGCATACTCAAAATATTTTGAAAAAGGAAATGCTAATAAAATGACTCATGTATGTAAAAAAGATCGGTAAAAATATAGTGGTCGAATCGCAGTAGAAAATCTGTAAAAAAATATTTTTTCGAGTATTTGGCACGAACAGACGAACGCTCGACGCTCTTTGGCGAACCAATAGGTTTCCTCGCCAAATGCAAGAGATTGAAATGCATTTATAAATTCCTTGTTAAATAAGTAATTAAATGCCTAATGCTCAATGAATTTAAACTTAAACTGTGGATTAGTTTACTATTTTTGCTGTAAGCTTATATAATATATGCAAATTGCGTGTTACTTGTATTGAGCTATTTAATTTTATACGGTGTCAGCGGCTGGATAAGTTTTAAGGGTATTATAATTAAGAATGCGATCATTAAACATTTCGATATTAAATTGTTGTTTCCATGGCAATAAAACTCTCTTGTTGTCTCTGACACTAACAATATCGAAGTCAAATTGCCAATGCTCAGAATCGGACCTTAATTTGAGTTTGAAACACTTTTAATCCATTTAAATTTCATTGTAAACGGCATAAATACGATCGTTAAATTTCATTGTTACATATATAAATGTATATGACAAAACTGCAGTTATAAATATGTATTTATTTAAGTTAAACTTACTTAAACTAACTTCGTATCGAGAGTTGAAAAAGTTTTTCTTAAAGAATATTTATCATAGTATTATTCAAAATTTTATCGTGTCGCCATCCAGCGCTAAATCGCAAAAAATGAAATTTTCATTATTTTTTTAGGAATGCTAAATAGAGGTTCTGCCGATTTTTTTTATGGATATATATATATATATTTATGAGAAGAATATTCTATAATTTTTTTCATATAATACTGAGCATGCGCTTATGGGGAACTTCCTTGATATCATTTTATCAATTTTCAGATGCATTTTTCTTAACCTGATGCAAAAGATAAATCGCCAAATATTATTTCAATTGCAATATTTCAACTGAGTAATTCTTTAAGTATTACGAAATTCTCTTTCATGTTTAAATTAAATATATTCGTTTTTTAATATTATCACTCATTAAAATGGATTTCTTTTTTTTCTTTTTTAAAGATTTTAAATAAAATTAGTAACAGTTTATTGTCTTTTATTTTTCTAGGTGTAATAGCCGTTTCAATTTTTTCAACAACAAAAAACTTCGCCAAGAAATAAAATGGTAACCTTATCGTCCAAAATAACAGAACTTTCCGTCATACTTCTATAACTAATCTAGGTAGAATGATGTGTTATAGCTTAAAATTTTCCCTGAAACGATACCTATCTAACGGTATAAGTTCCGTAAAAATCCATGCAGTAGAACTCGAAATCTAGGCGTTCGGAACGAAATTTCCGTTTGGATTTTATATATATAATAGAAGATAATAGAATGGATAATAGATTTTATATATATATAATAGAATAGATAATAGATTATGTGTCATGAACTATCTCAAAGTTTAAAACAGATCGCATTGTTAGATTTCCTAAGTTTAACAATATCGCGTTATGTTAGTTCCACACTCCACCACCAGGGAGCGCACTCTATTCTTAACGAAAGCGTATCTGAACGAAACTCCTTCATGCAACCTTTCCGTAGATACATGAATCGGGAGGGTGGCGGTCTTAACCAATAATTTAAGATAATTGCTGAAATTACTACGAAAAATATGTTAAAGGGGCCCTACGCGGGCCCCTAATAGAGTTAGAGGAAATCGGAAGACGGCAAAATAATCGCGGGGAAAAGTTTGCTTGGGTGCTTCGGAGCTACTCTTGGCGCGAGATCTAAGCTCTACGACCAATAGGAGCCCAGATATTTAAGGAAATATGAAGTAACAAAGTCCAAAATAATAGAATTTTCCGTAATAATTCTATAACTAATCTAGGTAGAATGATGTGTTATAGCTTAAAACCTTCCCTGGAATGATACCTATCTAACGGTATAAGTTCCGTAAAAATCCATGCGGGAGAACTCGAAATCTCGGCGTTCGGAACGAAATTTCCGTTTGGATTTTATATATATAACTAGCAGGCTATGCCCGCTACGCTGGTCTGCTTATCCAAATGAACCTTGAATTAAACAAAATGTATCATTGAATTTGACATTGTGATTTAAAGCAATATGGAACCTTACCTGGAATGTCCTGTCGCACTGCTGAAAACGATAAGAACGACAATGTGCTATTATATTTTCTAATGTGTAGACAAATTTTCAGCTAATAAGGTCTTAACCCTTTTAGTTGATCAATAACAGTGGGATTGGTAAAGAAAGATAGTACAATACGCAATACAATAAAACAAACCCTGAAAAATTATATAACTACTTGTAATAATGCAAACAAACAAACGGACAAAATCCATCCAGTAAAACTTTTTTTAAAGGTTGATCTTTCATAAGGGGTCCATCTGATTATAGAACTTTCCCCCATAATTCTGTAACTAAGCAACGAAGAATGATACGCAATAAACTAAAACCTCCGCAAACATTGTCTTATCAACAAAGAAAGTATTATCAATATCCGCCATCTAGAACTTTTTGAAAAGTCTAATCTTTCATAATCGGTTTCATATGATTATGGAACTTTCCGCCATTACTTTATGACTAAGCAACGTAGAACAATATGCAGAATACTAAAACCATGTCTGAATAGATATCTAACTAAAATGAAATTCCTATCAAAATCCGTTCTGTAGAACTTTAAAAAATGTTAAACTTTCATAATCGGGTTCAACTGATTATAGAACTTTCCACCACACCTCTATTATTAAGCAATGCAGAAGGATATAGTATATACTAAAACTCTGCCTGAAAAATTATTTAACTAACAGTAAAAATTCAATCGTAATCAATTCGGCTGAATCTTTTAAAAAGGTTAATCTTTCATGATCGGGTTCGTCTGATTATATAACTTTAAAACATAATTGTATGTATAAGCAACGTAGAACGATCTTTCATATACTAAAATCTTCCCTGGAAAATTATCTAACCATCATTATGATCAAAATCCATTCAGGTGAGCTCAAGATATATGCAACCCGGACGAATTTCCCATTTCCATTTTACTCTAGTATATATAGTAGAAGCAGATTAGATAGATAGATAGATAAGAATATTGATTATTAAAATTTATGAAACTGCAAGTTATTTCTCGTTGTCTCTGCTGAATAATTTTAAAGACTTTTCAATCGGCCAGTATTGAGATTTACTATTATGTCTACAACAAATGTATTTCATTTTGTACCAAAACATTGTCGTTAAAATGAGCCAATTTGCTGTGGGTTCCGATATTATAAAATATTTTTTTTTTCAAAATCGCCAACTACGCGCATGACATTTTAAGTTTCTCTTGGCACTGCAGTAAACATTTCCATGTTTTATTCAGCGAAAAATGAAGTTATAACTTAATTTTACTTGATAATAAGAAATACTTCCACCTTCAAAAAATAGTAAATTAAAATTTTTTGCAGTGTTACGAATAAATAATAATTAAAGCCAAAAGAAATTTGCGTTCAATAAATATCAAGCCCCAAAGTTTGGCATAGTTTGTAATAAAATTTGGTACTTTCCTTTTCAACTACAGGCGCCTTGGCGTTTTTTTAAAAGCTTGGCGCTATTCGGACATCCGAAAGAGAGATTTATTGCTAATTGATATAAACAGTTAAGAAAACCAACTTGATGAAATTTTTGTTTGTTTATATGTGTATATTATTAATGTTTTTTACATACAAATTACGGTACTACTACTTAGTTATCCCGTCGATCAAAAATCTATCACCAAACTATAAGATTAAATGCCAATAATGGCTGATCATAAATGTCACATACACTTGACTTTAAGCAAGTTACACGTATTTACGACATCAAGTGATTTTTATTTCGACGTCATAGTTATATTTTTATTAATTTTATACTAATTTATTTGTTCTTTCGTTATTTAAAATAAAAATTTTGTCAATTTGTATAATTTGGCGATTTATATAATTTAGCGAAATTGTTCAACAGGATAACTAAGTAGTACCCAAATTACTGCTGTTTCTATATAAAATTAGATAAATAGCATCTTTATGTTAAATAAATTATATAAACATAGAAAAAAATGCTTGTGTATATGAAATGAAACAGCGAATTGATTGACAGAAAATATGTTGCCAAATTTCCTTCCCCGCCAATGCTATTTTCTCTATTTCGCCAAGATCTCTATACTGGAAAAGTACCAAAATATGTTTGCACGTTTAGGATTGAAATAAATGGCGCAATATCGTACATTTTGGTATGGTGTTGGTATATCGTAAATGTAGCAAAATGTCTCCAAAAAACTATTTCTCAAATTTCGCCAATTCTCTGTAAATTCGGTTACAGAATTGGTTCGCTTTAAAAACACAGAATCAATTTTAACCTTTTCCTAAGTTAATTGTGCGTCGAACCATGCCCGGTAACATACGTCATTTGTCTGTAGGCTCAATTATGTAACTTATCTGTACCTAATATGCCAATTGTCTCTGGACTCGATTACGTAATTTATCTCCTTAATTAAGGCATACTTTAAAAACTACATCTACTTTCCAATTTTCCTGATTTTAGATCAATGGGTATTGTTAGATGTTATAAAGCTTGGGGCAATTCGGGCTTCAGAAAGTGAGATTTGTGACCAAATGATATGAACAGCTGTGAAAACAAATAAAATGAACTTTTATGCTTTTTAAAATATGTATTCCTATATATAAACCTTTTATTTATGAATAATAATATTTTTGTTATTTATATACAATTTACTTCTGTTTTTATATACAAAGAGATAAGTGTCTTCTTTATAGCAAATAAATTCTATAATTATTGAACAGAAAATATGCATTAAAACTTTCCTTTTCTCTCCAAACCCATTTCTTCCACTTCGCAAAGGAAAAATTTGAAAATTACAGAATTTATCCCCTTGCACTATGACTAAACAGTGTCGAACAATACATTATATACTAAAACTATTTCTGAAAAATTGCCAAACTAACAATGCAAATTCTATCAAATACTGTTTATTATAACTTTTTTTAAAGGCTAAATTGTGATAATTGAGTTCACCAGATTACAGAATTTTCCCCAAAACTGTATGGCTAAGCAAGGTAGAAGGACATGGTTTATACTGAAATCTTTCCTTGAAAATTATCTAATTACAGTCCAAGTTCCATCGAAACACATTCGGCAGAATCTTTTATAAAGGCTAATTTTTCATTATCAGGTTCATCTCATAAAAGAACTTTAAACCATAATGCGATTCCAAGCAACGTAGAACGACGTGTTACGTACTAAAACCTTCCCCGAAAAATTACCTATCTAACAGTGTAAGTTCAGCAAAACCCAAGTTCTAAGCAGCCGGAATGAAATTTCCATTTGAATTACACACACACACACACACACACACACACACACACACATATATATATAAGTAGAATTAGATTTTTCAAAAAATGCAGTCGTCTACTTGAAAAATAACCAATATTGAAAATGTCGCTCAAACCGAAGCCACGCTTGTGCATTTTTGGCTTAAAATTAAATTGTTTGGCGATAAAATGAAATCGTAAATAAACAGACAATATGAAACTCACAAGTACCGTCATTTTTATAATTACATCTGCTAGTTTCTTCTGAAAGTCACATGATGGATGAGTTAAATAAAATAAAAAGTAAATTATAAAAAAAAAATCTAAAACAAAAACAAAATTGTCACTCAGATATTATCTTATCAGATTTGCTGATGCATTTTTTTTTTTAACCTGACGCAAGCGATAAATTGCCAGATATAGTTGTCTGAGCGAAGCGAAGGCTAATACTCAACGAAATATTACTGTCCGGACACATTACTACTACGATGGATATTAACGCCATGTCCTACTAAAAAAAAAGCCTAATAAAAACCTTTCGTCAAGCATAACTCAAAAAATATTTGTCGGATTTCGTTTCTGATTGCACCAGAAGGTACCTATGAGGGTCACCTACTGAATGCACCTACTATGAAAAATAAGTTCCAAACCGTTTAAAAATTATATAGAAAAAACTGATAAAAAAGCACAATTTATCTGCATACGTCACAGAAATTTGGTGTGCGTCACTTTCACCGGTTGATGTTTTCGTAGACAACTGGTTTGAACACATGGAGCAAATAAAAAAAAAATACGCACGCATTAATATTGAATACATCAGTTTCAACCACGTGATCACAAACCTTGCAACAACCCGTGGCAACCAGTTTTGGTGGGCAAACAAATAATAATACAGTACTCCGTACCACGGTGACCGTTTTTAGCCTGTTGTATAAAATCTGGCCTGTTGTATGACATACAATTGTGGATGATTAAAACAAAAGACATGAGTGTTTATTGCTCCGGGAGGTTATCTTTCTCTGGATGTCTGTCTGTCTATCATACAGCATGCAATTTTCTTGTAAAGTATGATATTATTATGCAGTAAAACCTCCATAACGGACACACCCGATTAGTGATTAGTGGACACCTCTATTTAGTGGGCATTTTTTCGATTACCAACCCTTAAATAACTGTACATTTTTTATTCTCAGTAGCGGACACCTCCAAATAGAGGACAAATTCTGCCCTCCCGAGGTGTTCGCTATTCAGAGGTTTTACTGATAAAACCTCTATAGCGGACACACCCAATTAGCGGATGCCTCTATTTAGCGGACATTTTTTCGATTACCAACTCTTAGATAACTGTACATGTTTTACTCTCAGTAGCGGTCACCTCTAAATAAAGGACAAATTCTGCATTCTCGGGGTGTCCGCTATTCAGAGGTTTTAGTGTATATAATATTAATAGTTATTTTACAGGGCCACACAAAAGAATAAGAATATATGAAACGAATATAAACTAAATTCGGGATTGGTAGATCGCTGATGGTAATGTAATTTTAGGGTGTTGTTACAGTCATCCGCAGCATGTTTTTAGAGTTTCGTTCATCTAACGAAACACTACCTGTCTCACTCCTTTGTCTGTCTGTCTGTCCGTCTGTCACAGAGCCCGTTCTCAGAAACTATATATGTCGGAGACTTGAAAATTTGCATACTTATAGCTGAACGCCACACATCAAACGGCAAATAATAAAATTTTGAAAAAGTCTAATATTTAACCCTCTGGGCTCTAACTTGTGTATTTTAACCAATTTTTCTAACTCAGCCCCTAATTTAATTAAGTTGGAGACATGAAATTTTGCATACTTATAGCTGAACATCTCACATCAAACGACAAATAATAAAATTTTGAAAAAGGTTTAATATTTAACCCTCTGGGCTCTAACTTGTGTATTTAAAGCAATTTTTCTAACTCAGCCCCTAATTAAGTTGGAGACATGAAAGTTTTCATACTTATAGCTGAACACTTGCGATAACACGATAAATCATAAAATTTTGAAAAAGTCATATTTAACCCTCCGGTCTTTAACTTCTGTATTTTAAGCAATTTTTCTAACTCAGCCCCTAATTAAATTGGAGACATGACACGTTGCATACTTATAGCTGAACACCTCACATCAAACGACAAATAATAAACTTTTGAAAAAGGTCTAATATTTAACCCTCTGGGCTCTAACTTGTATATTTTAAGCAATTTTTCTAACTCAGCCACTAATTAAGTTGGAGACATGAAAGTTTGCATACTTATAGCTGAATACTTGCGATAACACGATAAATCATAAAATTTTGAAAAGTCATATTTAACCCTCTGGGCTCTAACTTGTGTATTTTAAGCAATTTTTCTAACTCAGCCCCTAATGAAGTTGGAGACATGAAATTTTGCATACTTATAGCTGAACACCTCACATCAAACGGCAAATAATAAAATTTTGAAAAAGTCTAATATTTAACCCTCTGGGATCTAAGTTGTGTATTTTAAGCAATTTTTCTAACTCAGCCCCTAATTTAATTAAGTTGGAGACATGAAATTTTGCATACTTATATCTGAACATCTCACATCAAACGACAAATAATAAAATTTTGAAAAAGGTTTAATATTTAACCCTCTGGGCTCTAACTTGTGTATTTAAAGCAATTTTTCTAACTCAGCCCCTAATTAAGTTGGAGACATGAAAGTTTGCATACTTATAGCTGAACACTTGCGATAACACGATAAATCATAAAATTTTGAAAAAGTCATATTTAACCCTCCGGTCTCTAACTTCTGTATTTTAAGCAATTTTTCTAACTCAGCCCCTAATTAAGTTGGAGACATGACACTTTGCATACTTATAGCTGAACACCTCACATCAAACGACAAATAATAAAATTTTGAAAAAGTCTAATATTTAATCCTCTGGGCTCTAACTTATGTATTTTAAACAATTTTTCTAACTCAGCCCCTAATTTAGTTGGAGACATGAAATTTTGCATACTTATAGCTGAAATCCTCACATCAAACGACAAATAATAAACTTTTGAAAAAGGTCTAATATTTAATCCTCTGGGCTCTAACTTGTATATTTTAAGCAATTTTTCTAACTCAGCCACTAATTAAGTTGGAGACATGAAAGTTTGCATACTTATAGCTGAACACTTGCGATAACACGATAAATCATAAAATTTTGAAAAGTCATATTTAACCCTCTGGGCGCTAACTTGTGTATTTTAAGCAATTTTTCTAACTCAGCCCCTAATTAAGTTGGAGACATGAAATTTTGCATACTTATAGCTGAACACCTCACATCAAACGACAAATAATAAAATTTTGAAAAAGACTAATATTTAACCCTCTGGGATCTAACTTGTGTATTTTAAGCAATTTTTCTAACTCAGCCCCTAATTATGTTGGAGACATGAAAATTTGCATACTTATAGCTGAACACCTCACATCAAACGACAAATAATAAAATTTTGAAAAAATCTAATATTTAACCTCTAATATTTTGTCTCGCGCAATTTTTAAATTTAAACTGTTTTGCAATACTCTTTTTTGTTCATTTTGCATAATAAGTGTAATGTGACGCAATTTCTTCTATTTCAGACTTCTAACGCATGTTAGTGAATTTATTTTACAATACCCTATCTCTTTCAAAATTCACATGTAAATATAGTTTTAATGGCGTAATTTCCAATAAGTGCCTGCTTGTTATACCTAATTATTTAATTCTAATTTGAAGGTTTTTTTCTGTTTATAATAGTAACGTGTAAATAATTTTTTTATTTGAAGCAAACATTATTGTTTGCGCTGTTTATACAGTTGGCAACAGTTTAAATTAATACCATTTTCTAAAATATGTAAAAAATATCAGTCAAGATGCTGAATATTTGAATTTAAAATAGAAATAAAACCTCAAAAATGAGTCAAATTAAAAAAAATTATGAAATGTGCACACCGGAATTTTCTATTGAATAAAATGATCTAAAAATGATTAAATTCACATGTATAGCTTTTGCTCCTATAAATTTTTTTTTAATGGAACGATTTTGTCCAACTTTAGCATTAAATATCTCTTAAAATAATTCTTCGATTTGAAAACTGTATGCATTAGCGTGTTGATCAAACATTTCGCTATAATACCACCGATTTTCAAATTTTTGTATGCAATAGTTTTCTTAATATTAACGAAAAAGACCTCCGGTCACAAAAATTCAAAACCGGCGGCGGCGGCGGTGACAGCGTTAGTTACTTTTTTAGAATAGAGAGATATATAAAAATGAAAACTTGTCTATCTGTCTGTTTGTAATTCTATAAAAAATCCACAATTTGGAAGCCAAAATTGTGAAAAGATACGTACATGTGTATTAAAACATGGCCGAGGCAAACTAAAGTAATCCGGAATCGAAATAATTTATAGTTAATTTTTAATTAATAAAAAACCACCAATTTAACAGCAAATTCTTATCAAATTTAAACATTTTTCGTTATAGCAGTTGCCAACAATTAAAAAACACAATAAAATTATTACTACAACAATTAATTTTCTACTGCAAGATTTCCACGTGAAAAATGAAAATGAAATAAATAGTTTGATGAATTTTTAAAAAAGGTGAATATTACGTCGTAACTTTTCTATTGCAAGATATTCACGTGAAATATGAAAATGAAATAAATGGTTTGACGAATTTAAATGAAAGTGAATATAACTTCATAACTTTTCTATTTCAAGGTTTTTACGTGAAAGAGGAAAATATTACGTCATATTGGAAATATAAAGGACGTGGTGGATATAGTATAACGTCATATGAGTGTGAAAAATATATTGAAGCATGATAAAAACCCGATTAGGGAAATATTGGCCTATTTTAACATTATTGCTCCAATTATAAATTGAAATAAGTTCATTTATAGCTGTATTCTTTTGCGTCTGTTATATACATTTATACGTTTTTATATAGCGTTTTCATATGATTCATTCATACAACATTTCGACTGCTTTTTTTAATGTTTGTTTTGTGTTGTATGTTAAATTTTGAAATTGATTTTTCAGAACAAACATCCTTCAAATTCTGGGCAACGCCGGCACTTTAGTTTGTAACAGATAAATGGCTTTTGTATCTGTACATCTAATGCTAATATTATAAAGCGTTATAATATTATAAAGTATATAATATTATTAATGCTTGTACGTTTGTGAGGTGTTATCTCTGAAACTACATAGCCAACTTAAAAAAATGTTGGTGGCCATCTCTGCTCCGAAAAAAAGACTATTTTATGTCAGTGCAAGAACCTACATCGCTGCAGGAGCAAAAAAAGTTCTAAAATTGCGATTTCTGTGATATTGATTGGGTTAGAAACTTTAAATTTGGTGCGGTAGTTACTTTTAAGATGTAAATACTCGTAATGAACGCTCTCTAAAAGGTTCAATTTGACGGGTAAACGTAAAAATTTCTAGAAAGTTTCTAAACTATGATTTATTTGGAATACTGAAATTTTTGGGATACTCTTGCGGTTAGAAACTAGAACTTTGGTATGGTAGTAATTAATAAGATGTAAATGCTCGTTGTAGAACGAATTCTAAAAAATAGAAAGATTAAACAAATCGGAAAAAGATCTAAAGATGATCTAAGTAACGAAGTACATGGAATTTGTAGGAATATAAACATGAAAATTGACATAGCTGTATTTATCATGACGTAAATTCTCGCAATAGAACAATTTCTAAAAATGTCGCTATATAAAACAGTGCAAAAACAAAAAACTTTCAAAAATTTTCTATTTCTGTGTTACTGCTGAGCCCAAAATCTTGAAATTTTGCTTCGGGTTAGTTTTAAAATATACAATTGTCTCTATGAATGGTTTCTAAAAAATTTAAAATTTAAAAAGATGAAATTAACGGAAAGCGATCTCAATTACCTTTAATTTGGAATTATTAGGTACAGCAACTTTAAATATTTCATAATGCTGCATTTCCTCTGCAAAACATGCGATTTAAATGCAACAAAACTGATAGATACCCACCTAGCATTAAATAAATTGTGTAAATATTGAATAAAGACCTGTATGAAACAGTGAGTAGGTTGCCCGAAAGTACTTGTTAAAGTGTTCCTTCTCTAGGCATTTCTCTCTCTCGCCAAGGCCACTAACAGAGGGAAGTGCCGTTTTAAATGTGATATGAATTTTTTATGCGATTCATTTTTCTAGACATTTTATCATAAGGTCATATTCTCAATTATCATTAGTAGCTTTTTTATATATTAACTTATTCTGATGAAATTTTATAATCGGGTTCATATTGGCGTATGTTAGCTTGCATGATTTCCTGAATAAATATGTATGGATTTGTAAATTACTTCAAATGACACTTTGACAGCTCAAAAGTTATGCAGACGATATATTCAGATCTTGTGTCATACTTTATGTTGTAATCATTGCCGATTTCTTTTATTTAATACATGCTAAATACAGCTCAACTTGTGCAGAATATGTTTGAAAACAAAACAATACAGCGTATGTAGTGGCCAGCATACACTCATCATTTAAATCCGATCGAGCATATCTAAAACACACTATAACGAAGCATTGCATGCCACTGTTGATGTATTCGGTACTTTGATACTATATTAGATTTTGAGGAGAGAATTCCTGAAATGTTATAGACAACCTCATTGCATCCGTGGAAAACAGATATTGTACAATATTAACTATTCCGGGGGAGCACACACCATATAAAGTATAGTCCATTCTTTTTAAACATCATATATTTGTCATTTAAAATTACTCAGATTGGTTCGGAGCGTCTGATTATGCTCTTTACATCATTTAATACAGTTAAAATTCCGATATAAGTAATTTAGTGTTTCATTTTCTATTTTACTTTTAATATATTGCGTACTTTCAATTTTATATCCATGCATGGCTGTCTTGAATGGTTTGATTTCCCATTTTTTGAAACAGTGTATACGAATTTATATATAAGATTTTGTAATTCTACGATTCGTTTATTTTCATCATTTCAGTTTATCGCAGTATATGGACAATTAAAGATAACATCTCATTTTCTTTGCTTCCACATGTTATTATTAAATCTATGTTCTCAGTAATATCGCTCAGACTAATCCCTCTGAGGGAAGTCCTAGTTTAAAACTGCAATCTTTCATATTGAATAAATTTTTAAGCATTAAAACATTACCTTTCATTTTTAAATTCGATATTGTCGTTTTATAATATTGCCACTCGTCAAAACTATTTTTCTTTTCTCTTTTTTTTTCTTTTAAACAAAATTAATAAAAGTTTTCTTCCGATATGTACAGACATTTCAATACGAATACCATATCAACGAAATTTATCGCCAATAAAATAACAGTAACCCTTTCGCCCAAAATAACACAACTTTCCGTCATAATTCTATAACTATTCTAGGTAGAATGATGTGTTATAACTTAACACCTTCCCTGAAACAATACCTATCTAACGGTATAAGTTCCGTCAAAATCCATGCAGTAGAATTCGAAATCTCGGCGTTGGGAACGAAATTTTCGTTTGGATTTTATATATATAATAGATAATAGAATAGATAATAGATTTTATATATATAATAGAATAGATAATAGATTATGTGTTATGAACTATCTCAAAGTTTAAAACAGATCGCATTGTTAGATTTCCTAATTTTAACAATATCGCGTTATGTTAGTTCAACATTCCACCACCAGGGAGCGCACTCTATTCTTAACGAAAGCGTATCTGAACGAAACTCCTTCATGCAACCTTTCCGTAGATACATGAATCGGGAGGGTGGCGGTCTTAACCAATAATTTAAGATAATTGCTGAAATTACTACGAAAAATATTTTAAAGGGGCCCTACGCGGGCCCCTAATAGAGTTAGAGGAAATCGGAAGACGGCAAAATAATCGCGGGGAAAAGTTTGCTTGGGTGCTTCGGAGCTACTTTTGGCGCGAGATCTAAGCTCTACGACCAATAGAAGACCAGATATTTAAGGAAATATGAAGTAACGAAGTCCAAAATAACAGATTTTTCCGTAATAATTCTATCACTAATCTAGGTAGAATGATGTGTTATAGCTTAAAACCTTCCCTGAAACGATACCTATCTAACGGTATAAGTTCCGTCAAAATCCATGCGGTAGAACTCGAAATCTCGGCGTTCGGAACGAAATTTCCGTTTGGATTTTATATCTATTTACTAGCAGGCTATGCCCGCTGCGCTGGTCAATATTTCCAAATGAACCTTGGATTAAACTAAATGGTGAATTTGAACTTGTATTTTAAACAATATGGATCTTCAGCTTGACCTTGCACATTACTGAAAACGATGCGAACGCCATTGCGATATAATGTTATCTTAAGCGTTGGACAAAATTTAGCAATTAAGAAGTAATTGTTTTAGTTGATTATAAACAGCGCACTTATGGTCGGGTAATGAGACCGTTATGACAACAGGAATTAATACCTCTGTAACTAATCAACATATAATGAAATCGTATATACTAACACCATTCCTAAAAGTCATGCAACAGGGCCACTTGTAACAAAATATGTTCTGTAGATTTTTTTAAAAAGGCTAAACTTTCATAATCAGGTTCACTTAATTTTTGAACTTTTACTGTTGCTCTATAACTAAGTACCCTTGAACAATATGTATACACTAAAATCTTTCCAAAATTATTACCTAACTAATTGTGGTATATCCTACGAAAGTATTATAAACAGTCGGAATGAAATACAAATTTCCGTTGTAAATATATAGTAGATGATGATGATGCCATTTTGTGTAATAGAATTCATAG
The DNA here is from genome assembly GCA_963932465.1 of Maratus speciosus. Lineage (NCBI taxonomy): Eukaryota > Metazoa > Arthropoda > Arachnida > Araneae > Salticidae > Maratus > Maratus speciosus. Next base: position 215,790,877 of record OZ010799.1, on the reverse strand, counting down.
TAAAGTTTTCGCTTCAAACAAAAACGATGCTTTCAACATTAAAGCTAATACAAAAATATGTGAAGTATCCGATTACGGAAGGTTAACTTGAATTCTCATGAGCAACTACTCAAAGAAAAGTGAATATGTGGCTTTTGTGATACTTTTATGTCAGCCCGGCGCAGGTAATAAATCAATAAAGATTGTTTTCATAGCATATTCTTGTTTTATTATTTTCATTTAAAACACAAAACTTTCACTCATTTAATTTAAAATGCATGCCTTATACTAATTTCATTTAAAAAACTGAAAAGATAAACAATAACAGGAAATAATGCCATAATTAAAAGCAAAAAAATATTTTTAATTTACATACGCAAAATGTAACTACTGCTACTGGGAATTTTAAAAATGCTATCAGCGAGATGTGCGCACGGTTGTTATAAATGTATCCATTTTTTCTTCCTATCGAGGAGCAATTTATAAATCGCACAATATTATTCCAATTCCAATTTCTTTCATTGAGGAACCTATGACCGGAAAAAATGGAAAAAGACTCTTGTAGATTCTTCGGATGACGGCATCTGACGCCATAAACCGAGTTTATATATATGAAAATAATTTTTAACTCGTTACAAACATTGCTTTCATACTTAAATATTTTCATTGGTACTACTTGTTATCCCGTCGACCAATTTCGCCAAATTATATAAATCGCCAAACCATTCGCCAAATTATATAAATTGACACAATCTTTATTTTAAATAACGGAATAACAAATAAATTAGTATAACATTAATAAAAATGCAAATAAAACGTCGAAATTAAAATCACTTGATGACGTAAACACGTGTAGTTTGTTTAAATTCATGTGAATTTGATATTTACGATCAACCATTATCGGGATTTAATCTTATAGTTTGACGATAGATTTTTGGTCGACGGAATATCTAAGTAGTACCTTTTCCATTTTTGTTTTATAACGCTAAATTCTCAGTAATTTTTTCCCTTTTATTTTACATAAAATCACTATTTTTAAAAAAAAATTAAGATGCTTGCATTTTTATTTCAAACTCATAGAGCCGTTTTTATTTTTTAGCCAAAAGGGTTGATTTGAATTTTTTCCGTTGCTAGAGTAACGGATGTAATGATAGATATTTTGAGGTTTAGATGCCAAAGACACCGCCAAATTAGAAAAATATGAAATGTGTCATGAACTGTTGGACTTATAAAAATTTATTTGGTAGCATTCGATTCAGCATACAAAACTACATTAAAATATGCTATCATTTGACGCATAATTTTGATATTCGATTTTTTCCCCTCCCCGTGCAAAAACCATTAGGTGTGACACTTTAGAAAATCCTTTCTTAGCAGAAGTTTATGTCATAAGAAGTATTTTTACCACGATTTTCAAGATTTTAGGTTCAGTAGTTTGCGCTGTGCGTTAATTAGTCCCCTAATCCAGACTTTATTTTATATACTATATTAGATATGCGATTTTGCGGTGAATTGATGATCGAAAATTAGTCCAATATCATTTGAAATATTACATAACAGAGGAGAAAGTACGAAGAAAGACGAAGAAGAAATGACAAATTACAAAAGACTTGTAATTTTTTTTCTTCAAAATGTTGAATTTTTCCATAGTAATAACGTATTAAAACATAAATTTCCTTAAAAATTATCTTTATTTCCTAGATTTCGAATCTGTGAATTTTCCTATAAATGAAATTGGCGATATGACTTGAGAAAATAGATAATATTTGCTTAAATAAAATGGGTAATATTCGTTGATCTGAGTTCGAGTTTATAAATATCACAGGCTTTCGGAATGACGGCGAAAAACATTTTAAAAAGTATGAAATTATTTTACAATATGTATGTGTGGCAGAAATTCACACTGAAATTTAAGTGTTCGATTCCATTTTTTAAATATTAACTGATATCTATATAAGTTACAATTGAATATGAAAATGTACTCAAAAAATGATCTCTTTCACCTAAAAAAACACCATTTGTGAGAACATCCTCAAGCTAATGTCACGCTTATGCATTTTTGGCTTAAAATCACATTGTTTGGCGACAAAAGAAAAATAAAAAATTGTAAAGAAACAAATAGTAATTACACATGTGACTCACAATTACATCTGCTTGTTTCTTCTATAAGTCACGTGATGGGATAATTAGATATAAAAAAAAAAAAGAAAAGAACAGAACAGAATGAAAATGTCGTTAAAATTTCATCTAATCAAATTTTCAGATTCGTTTCCATATCTAACGCAAGCGATAAAGAGCCAAATATTGCGTATCAAGTGTAATATTTCTTATTAAATTAATTTTTAAGCATTACAAATATTTCTTTCAGGTTTTGATTAAATGTTTCCGTTTTTTAATATTATCACTCATTAAAACGGATTTTCTTCTTCTTTTTTTTCTTTTTTTTTTTTTTTCATTTAAATAAAATTAGTAACAGTTTTTCTTTTATTTTTCGAGGTTTAATAGCCGTTTCAATTTTTTTTATCAACGATGAATTTCGCCAAGAAATAAAATGGTAACCTTATCGCCCAAAATAACAGAATTTTCCGTCATAATTCTAAAACTAATATAGGTAGAATAATGTGTTATAGCTTAAAACCTTCCGTGAAACTATACCTATCTAACGCTATAGGTTCCGTAAAAATCCATGCAGTAGAACTCGAAATCTAGGCGTTCGGAACGAAATTTCCGTTTGGATTTTATATATATAACATATAATAGAATATATAATAGATTTTGTATATATATAATAGAATAGATAATAGATTATGTGTTATGAACTATCTCAAAGTTTAAAACAGATCGCATTGTTAGATTTCCTAATTTTAACAATATCGCGTTATGTTAGTTCCACATTCTACCACCAGGGAGCGCACTCTATTCTTAACGAAAGCGTATCTGAACGAAACTCCTTCATGCAACCTTTCCGTAGATACATGAATCTGGATGGTGGCGGTCTTAACCAATAATTTAAGATAATTGCTGAAATTACTACGAAAAATATTTTAAAGGGGCTCTACGCGGGCCCCTAATAGAGTTAGAGAAAATCGGAAGACGGCAAAATAATCGCTGGGAAAAGTTTGCTTCGGTGCTTCGGAGCTACTTTTGGCGCGAGATCTAAGCTCTACGACCAATAGGAGCCCAGATATTTAAGGAAATATGAAGTAACAAAGTCCAAAATAATATAATTTTCCGTAATAATTCTATAACTAATCTGGGTAGAATGATGTGGTATAGCTTAAAACCTCCCCTGGAACGATACCTATCTAACGGTATAAGTTCCGTAAAAATCCATGCGGTAGAACTCGAAATCTCGGCGTTCGGAACGAAATTTCCGTTTGGATTATATATATATAATAGATATAAAATCCAAGTCTCTGTGTGTCCCTCACGATTCCGGTAGGACCACCTCATTGAAATGAGTAATTGTTGAAAAATACTAATGCAGGGTTACCACAGTAGCGCCAAATGTTGGCCAACTTGGCAATAGCTGGCTGATTTGGTGAAATTCCCATTTATAACTATTAATCTTTCATAAAGGAGGTCACCAAAATTTAATTTAAACTCTGCTCTTTTAAGATATTTTAAAAATCTATGGGTGAGAATTTAAAGTAAATCTTTACATCTTACTCCCGATGCTACTAATAAAATAATCGCCAATAGACGACGCTGTACTGTATGAGCTCCTAACTGCGCGATTTTAATGTGCTTTAGGTACTTTTCCAGTATAAATGCCTTGGCGAAAAAAGAAATTTGGCAACATTTTCCCGGAACCTATCCACTGTTTCATTTTATATACACATGCATTTTTTTTTTCGATATTTGTACGATTTATTTATACGATTAAAAAAGCTGTTTCTCTAATTTTATACAGAAACAGATGTAATTTGTACATAAAAACATGAATAATATACATATAAAATAAACATATAAAAAAAAAAACACTCATCAAGTTTGTTTTCATAGCTGTTTATATGATTTGACAACAATTCTCAATATTTTTCCGTTATACGGACACCATGCCAAAATGTATGCGGTACTTTTCCAAGTACAGATGTCATATTCGCCCCATATTGGCGCGATTTTTTTCGGTTGCCAATTTGGCGAAAACATCAACAGCATAAACAACATAATCCGGGTTACCACATCAAGCAAAATAACGACACTTTGGCGCAAGTTAAGTACCCTTTGCCTATATGATTTGGCATCAGAAAGAAATCGCGCCAATATGGGGCGAATATGACATCTGTTCCCTTTTCCATTATACGGACAGCATTGTCGCCAAGCGCAATAGTTGGCGCAAAATGAAAATAAGGTGAATTGAAACATTTGAAAAATAAAAGAAAAAACATTCTCGATAGTAAAGTGTGCATTTTAAAAATATAACATTTGAAAATTACAAACTTTTACGAACTATTTTATTAAATCACAAATATATATTTAAAATAAATCAACAAATAACTGTTATACTATAAAGTAATAAAATAAAAAATCATATTAAACTGCTGCCATAAAATTATAAATATCTTTCAGCATTGCAGTAAACATTTCATGTTTTGAATGAAGCCGTAGCCACATAAAATCCATGAGATACGACTCTAAATGATGACGAACAGCTTCCCGATGTCTTTTGTTGTGCCATTTTGCGATGCCCCATAATCTTTCAACATTTGGAGTATGACATCCAGTATTAGGGTCGACAAAATTGTATTTGTGATTTACTGTGAAATGATCATAACCAGCACTTAGCAGTTCATCTGTTTTATATCCTTTCCAACAATTTGTATAAATAATACATGACTTTCATCTACTTCTATAATTTTATTAGGTCCACCGATTTTTCTATTTGGTCGAGAACATAAAGCATTTGCACAAACTTCTCTCGAATAACTATTCCATTCCACTGTTGTGTTGTGGTTCATATCAAGTTGCAGCTCACAAAACTCAATCGATGTCAACTCTTTGCACGATAAATATATAAACCTCAAAGCATTAAGAAAAGTCACCTGCGATCCTTTAAACCAAGTTTTTTGTCGTATTTCTACGCTTTCTTCGCATGATCGTAAGCTACAACTCAATTTCGGATTTCCAGACTCATCCATAATTTCATTTCATGATTTTTTGAACACCATCTTCTATTATGCAGAATTCCAAATTCCTGAAACAGTTTTATCACAACTTTCTCATCATCTGGTAATTGCCAAATGATAAAATCCATCTCAGCATCATCAGTAAAAGTAAACTACAACTTTATAAAAAAAAAAAAGCATTTTTAATTCGATTAATAGCAGATTAAAAAGCTTTCCAAGGTTAAGGTTAAACAATAATCATTCACGTGATTCACGTTTCATAAATAACAAATCACAATGTTTCGCATGGTTTACAATAAAAATCTACGATCAAGGTTGAAATAATTGGCGCATTAGCATACATTTTATCATGCTGTCCGTATAAAGGAAAAGTACCATGTATGCTAATGCGCCAATTATTTCAAAATGCTAAAAGATATTTGTAATTTTATGCCAGCAGTTTAATATGAGTTTTATTTTATTGCTTTATTTTATAACAGTTATTTGTTCAATTATCTTAAGTATATATTTGTGATTTAATGAAATAGTTCGTAAAAGTCTGGAATTTTCAAATGTTATATTTTTTAAAAGCTCACTTTAGTACGACAATATATTTTCTTTTATTTTTCAAATGCCTTAATTCACGTGACTTTCATTTTGCGCCAACAATTACGCTTGGCGACAATGGTATCCGCATAACGGAAAAGTACCCAAATCTCACTTTCTGATGCCCAAATTTCACCAAACTTTTTTTAAAAAATGCCAAAGCCCCTACAGTGGAAAAGTATCAAACTGTCTATTATTTTGCGCTATCTGTGTTATAGTTTATACTATATGCAAGGTGAGTGGAGCGAAGAGTTTAAACATTAAATATTAAAGTTTCGGCACAGATGTCATATACACAACGGGTACTTAACTGTCATCAAAGTGTCGTTATTTTGCTTCATATGGTAACCCGGATGTTGTTGTTTATGCTGTTGATGTTTTCGCCAAATTGGCGTCGGAAAAAATCGCTCCAATATGGGGTATATATGACAACTGTGCCAAAGTTTCTATAAAGCAGTATAAGACTAAAAATTAAGAATAAAATAAATGCAAAATAAGACTAAAGAAGAAAGAAAAATCATGCGTTAAGCATAGAATATGAAACACTTTCCAACACATCCTGAATGCTTTAACAAAACTTTGTTATTTAGGGAAATAAGGTAAATAAGATAACTAAGTAAACATTTTAGAAAACGCATAATTTTTTTAAAAAATTGATTTCAGCAGTTACCGTCCATAGCAATAGTACCGTTATTACATGCCACTATTTAGCTAAAATTTAATTTAAGCTACTCTTAAAGCTACTGAAATCATACTTCCAGATATTATCATCCATAGACGGTTATGTATCCAATTCTTTGCGTGACCCTGTATATCATTTTACCTATATTCTACAAACATTTCTTAGTAATCTAAATGCAGTTCAGCGTAAAACTGCATAACTCCTTTAAAAACCACCTTTAAGCAATTTATTCTCATACTCAGGAACCCTTACGAATTCTTTTGTGTAGCCCTGCATATGAACTGTAGCATTTATACACACGGTATAGTATGCATAAATGTAGTGAAACATAAAAGCGCATATCATAATTACAAATGCATTTCTAGCAATCATTACTTATGTACGTACAATACTTCGGAGAAAAGTTTCTTGGCGAGAAAGAAGTTTGCCAACGTATTTTCTGACAACCTATTTACTGCTTCATACTCACAAGCAATTTTTTGCATATGTATACAATTTATTTAATGTAAAAAAAACTATTTATCCATTTTTATAAAGAAACAGAAGTATTTTTTGCACAGATGTCATATACGCATCGGGGTTGGCGTGATTTTTCTCTGACGCCAATTCGGCAGAAATCTCGCTTTCGAATACCAGTTACTTATATATTTTTTTAATTATTTGCTATCATTTTGAAAAGGAAGTAACTATAAATAAATAAAAGTTTGAATAAAAACTATAGAACAAAACAGTTTATATAATTTAAAAACAGAAAATAAAAGTAAATAAACAATGGCACAGATGTCATATTCGCCCCATATTGGCGCGATTTTTTTCTGACGCCAATGTCATATACGCAATGTATACTTAACCGGCGCCAAAGTGTCATTATTTTGCTTGATATGGTAACCCGGATGTTGTTGCTTATGCTGTTGATGTTTTCGCCAAATCGGCGTCGGAAAAAAATCGCGCCAATATGGGGCGAATATGACATCTGTGCCTAAACAATTTATTAATAAATAAAAAACAATAGCCGGCAAAATAACACCATTTTAGCGACATAGGTATCCCGGTTCATATCTGAAATCTGTGCCGTAATTTGTATATATAAAAATATTATATATATTTAGAAACGATTTTTTTATGTATATAAGTGCATATATAAACAAAAATAAAAGTTCATTAGATTTGTTTTCATAGCTGTATATTTTGGCAACATATCTCACTTTCTGAGGCCCGAATTACGCCAAGCTTTTTTTTAAAAATGTGCTATAATGGAAAAGTACCTAAATAAATAATTAACAGAAATAACCAATTATACAAACTAAAACATTTTATTTCGAGATTAAAGCATTGTTTTTAATTTCGATTAAAAATACATATATCTTTGGATAACTTTAATTGAAATTGAGTTCACGGCTTAATATCTCATTCCATAAACCTAAACAAACACGAGTGATTCATTCATCGTGAACCGTAAAAAATATTAAATCATTGAGGCAATCATTCACAAAGTAAGTTCTCCAACAATCAATGGACAATATTCTAATGACGTCATAGTATGTAAAATGGTGGCGGTATCATTTGTTTATGGTTTGAAATCACAAAGATTTAATTTTGCTATGTCTCTTAGTTACATTATTTTATTGTCGTATTTATGAGATCAGAACAAAAGCATATTTTTTCATTATTTAGTTATTAAAGACGAAAAAATATTATAAATGTGCATGATTTGAAAAATTTAAATAATTTTCTTTCTTAATACTAAAAAATAACATCGGGAAGTAACAGCGAGTTTAAGTTAAATAAGTTTAGCTGTTTAATTCTGTTGTAATATTCAAAATAACTGTATTTATTAGATTTCAGTAAACAACATCAGGGCTCGATTAAACTTTGAAGTCAGAGGAATTACAATGTCATTTCAGGACCTTTCTTTTGGAGAAGCTTTTCTAAATTCCACATATACATGGAAACTCTTCAGTGTTAGAAATATTATTCCCAGGACTGGCATAACATGAGAACGGCCTGCAATTTTACACAAGATTTTACACTTTATATCAGAAATTTTACAAAAACTGGTTACTTTTTTGTTATCGAGGCTCACACTATTAGAATTATAACAAGTTGCAGCCAATTTCGCCAAAGTCGTAACCAAGATCGTGAAGCACACACATATAATACCATTTTATGAAATCGTATACGATAATTTAATAGTTTTTACCTTACTTCAAGTGTGTAATTTATTTATTTTTAAGGCTTAATAATCTAAATTGTCCAATATATGAATTTAAAATAAATGTAAACAAAGACTGAATCGACATGACCGCAAAAATCTGCAGAAAACTTGGAATTGTGCAGATTAGTGGTCTTCTACTGTACACAGTTTTTCATAAATGTGTTTCGTTCTTAAAATGTGTTATTTTCATCTATCACTGCGGAACAAATGAGAAAACTCATATTCTTGCACATGAGTTGTATATATCTTTATATCTAAATTTCCGTCATTTTTGACGGGCTACCTTTCTAGTATATAATAGAATAGACTAGCAGGCTATGCCCGCTACGCTGGTCTGCTTATCTAAATGAACCTTGAATTAAACAAAATGTATCATTGAATTTGACATTGTGATTTAAAGCAATATGGAACCTTACCTGGAATGTCCTTTCGCACTGCTGAAAACGATAAGAACGACAATGTGCTATTATATTTTCTAATGTGTAGACAAATTTTCAGCTATTAAGGTCTTAACCCTTTTAGTTGATTAATAACAGTAGGATTGGTAAAGAAAGATAGTACAATACGCAATACAATAAAACAAACCCTGAAAAATTATATAACTACTTGTAATAATGCAAACAATCAAACGAACGAAATCCATCCAGTAAAACTTTTTTTAAAGGTTAAACTTTCATAAGGGGTCCATCTGATTATAGAACTTTCCCCCATAATTCTGTAACTAAGCAACGTAGAATGATACGCAATAAACTAAAACCTCCGCAAACATTGTCTTATCAACAAAGAAAGTATTATCAATATCCGCCATCTAGAACTTTTTGAAAAGTCTAATCTTTCATAATCGGTTTCATACGATTATGGAACTTTCCGCCATTACTTTATGACTAAGCAACGTAGAACAATATGCAAAATACTAAAACCATGTCTGAATAGATATCTAACTAAAATGAAATTCCTATCAAAATCCGTTCTGTAGAACTTTAAAAAATGTTAAACTTTCATAATCGGGTTCAACTGATTATAGAACTTTCCACCACTCCTCTATTATTAAACAATGCAGAAGGGTATAGTATATACTAAAACTCTGCCTGAAAAATTATTTAACTAACAGTGAAAATTCAATCGTAATCAATTCGGCTGAATCTTTTAAAAGGGTTAATCTTTCATGATCGGGTTCGTCTGATTATATAATTTTAAAACATAATTGTATGTATAAGCAACGTAGAACGATATTTTATATACTAAAATCTTCCCTGGAAAATTATCTAACTATCATTATGATCAAAATCCATTCAGGTGAGCTGAAGTTATATGCAACCCGGACGATTTTCCCATTTCCATTTTACTCTAGTATATATAGTAGAAGCAGAAGTAGATAGATAGATAGATAAGAATATTGATTATTAAAATTTATGAAACTGCAAGTTATTTCTCCTTGTCTCTGCTGAATAATTTTAAAGACTTCTCAATCGGCGAGTATTGAGATTTACTATTATGTCTACAACAAATGTATTTCATTTTGTACCAAAACATTGTCGTTAAAATGAGCCAATTTGCTGTGGGTTCCGATATTATAATTTTTTTTTTTTTTCAAAATCGCCAACTACGCGCATGACATTTTAAGTGTCTCTTGGCCCTGCAGTAAACATTTCCATGTTTTATTCAGCGAAAAATGAAGTTTTAACTTAATTTTACTTGATAATAAAAAGTACTTCCACCTTCAAAAAATAGTAAATTAAAATTTTTTGCAGTGTTACGAATAAATAATAATTAAAGCCAAAAGAAATTCGCGTTCAATAAATATCAAGCCCCAAAGTTTGGCATCGTTTGCAATAAAATTTGGTACTTTTCTTTTCCACTACAGGTGCCTTGGCGTTTTTTTTAAAAGCTTGGCGCTATTCGGGCATCAGAAAGTGAGATTTATTGCCAATTGATATAAACAGTTAAGAAAACAAACTTGATGAAATTTTTTGTTTGTTTATATATGTATATTATAAATGTTTTTTATATACAAATTACTTCTGTTTCTAATTACTAGGGGGGTCAGCCCCCTACGAGCTACGCTCGCCAACCCCCGTCCAGACACCGCAGACTCTAAATGCACGCTAATTTGATCGGCTTTAAAAAGATTTCGAAAGATTGAATTATAATTTAAAAAACAGTGGCGATCTCCCTATAAACGAATTTCTATTCATTTCTCTTTGATTGGGGAATTTTAACGCCAAATCCACTGCGGTACTACTTGATTATCCTGTGGACCAATTTCGCCAAATTATATAAATCGCCAAACCACTCGCCAAATTAAACAAATTGATGTAATTTTTATTTTAAATAACGAAAGAACAAATAAATTCGTGCAACATTAATAAAAACACAAATAAAACGTCGAAATAAAAATAACTTGATGACGTATACACGTGTAACAACATTTCAAAATAAGCTAATATAAAAGGAATTAAGTAAAGAGAGTCTTTGTCTCCTGGTATTTTTTAACAAAGCGAAAAGAAAGTTCTTTTAAATGAGACATTTTAAATTAATTCTCAAAATATCAAATAAATGTCTAGCGCAATTTCTAAATTTAAACTTTTTTGCAATATTATTTTGTGTTCATTTTATGTAATAACTATAATGTGACGTAAATATGACGTAATTTCTCCTAAGACTTCTAACGCATGTTAATGAATTTATTATTTTACAATATCCTTTCTCTTTTAAAATTCACGTGTATACTTTTTATGACGTAATTTTTAATAAGTTCCTGCTTTTTATACGTAATTATTTAATTCTAGTTTGAAAGTTTTTTTCCTGTTTATAATAGTCACGTGTAAATAAATTTTTAATTTGAAGCAAACATTATTGCTTGCGCTTTTTATACAGTTGGCAACAGTTTAAATTAGTACAATTTTCTGAAATCTGTAAAAAATATCTCTAGAAATGCTGAAAATTTGAATTTAAAATAGAAATAATACCTGAAAAAATGAGTCAAAATAAAAAAAATTAATGCAATCTGCACTCCGGCAAATTCTAACGCATAAAATGATCTAAAAATGATTACACTGTCATGTATAGTTTTTGCTGCTATAAAACTTTTTTAGTGGAACGATTTTGTCCAACTTTAGCATTAAATAACTCTTAAAATAATTCTTCGATTTGAAAACTGTCTGCATCAGCGTGTTTATCAAACATTTCTGTATAAAACCACCGATTTTCATATTTTTGTATGCATTAGTTTTGTTAATATTAACGAAGAAAGGCCTCCAGTCACAAAAAAATCAAAACCGGCGGCGGCGGCGGCGGCGGCGGTGACAGCGGTAGTTACTTTTTTTTAGAATAGAGAGAAAATTAGATAAATTGCATCTTCATGTTAAATAAATTGTATAAACAGAAAAAAATGCTTGTTTATATGAAATGAAACAGTTAATAGGTTGCCAGAAAATATGTTTCCAAATTTCCTCTCCGCCAAGGCTATTTTCTCTGTTTCGCCAAGATCCTTATACTGTAAATTACCAAAAAATTTTGCACATTTAGGATTGAAATAAATGGCGCAATAGCACACAATTTGGTATGGTGTTGGTATAACGTAAAAATAGGAAAAGGTCGCCAAAAAGTTTTCTTTCAAATTACGCCAATTCTATGTTAATTCGGTTATAGAATAGCTCCGCTTTAAAAACACAGAATCAGTTTAAACCATTTCCTAAGTTAATTATGCGCCAAACCACGCCAGGTAACATACGCCAATTGTCAGTAGACTCAATTATGTAACTTATCGGTACCAAATATGCCAATTGTCTATGGATTCGATAACGTAATTTATCTCCTTAATTTATGCATACTTTACAAACTACATCTACTTTCCAATTTTCCTGATTTTAAGATCAATGTGTACTGTTAGATGTTAAAAAGCTTGGCGCAATTCGGGCTTAAGAAAGTGAGATTTGTGGCCAAATGATATGAACAGCTATAAAAACAAATAAAATGAACTTTAAGCTTTTTAAAATATGTATTCATATATATATACTAGGGGGCTCGGCCCCCTACGAGCTACGCTCGCCAACCCCCCGTTCAGACACTGCAGTCTCTAAAAGCACGCTACTTTGATCGGCTTTAATTGAATTTTTTTGGAAGATTGAATTATAATTAAAAAAACAAAGGCGATCGCCCTATAAACGGGTTTCTATTCATTTCTCTTTGATTGGGAAATTTTACGGAAAAATCAGCTGCTGTTAAAAGATACAATGGCATTTCAAAATCATCTAATATAAAATGAATTAAGTAAACAGAGTCTTTGTCTCCCGGTATTTTTTAACAAAGCGAAAAGAAAGTCCTTTTAAATAAAACATTTTAAATATATCGTTTTTAATCTGACGTAATTTTCACCAAACTTTTCTTTCCCTTTTTAATATTCACGTGAAAATGCTTTTATTAGAAATGAAATATTATTTGCGCTGTCAAAAAAAAAAAAAAAAAAAAAAAAAAAAAAAAAATAGTTGAAAAGTTCATCTCAAAATATCAAGTAAATGTCTCGCGCTATTTTTAAATTTAAACTACTATTTTGCAATATTATTTTTTGTTCATTTTACGTAATAAGTGTAATGTGACGTAAATGTGATGTAATTTCTCCTATTTAAGACTTCTAACGCATGTTAATGAATTTATTACTTTACAATATCCTTTCTCTGTTAAAATTCACGTGTAATTATAGATGAAGTAATTTTCAATAAGTTCCTGCTTTTTATACGTAATTATTTAATTCTAATTTGAAAGTTTTTCTTTTCTGTTTATAATAGTCACGCGTAAATAAATTTTTAATTTGAAGCAAACATTATTGTTTCCATTGTTTATACAGTTTGGCAACAGGTTAAATTAGTACAATTTTCTGAAATAAGTAAAAAAATATCTCTCGAAATGCTGAAAATTTGAATTTAAAATAGAAATGAAACCTCGAAAAATGAGTCAAATTAAAAAAATAAATTATTTCTGCACACCGGGAAATTATAACGTATAAAATGATCTAAAAAGTATTAAATTTCGATGTATAGTTTTTGCTCCTATAAAACTTTTTTAATGGAACGATTTTGTCCAATTTTAGCATTAAATATCTCTTAAAATAATTCTTCGATTTGAAAACTGTCTACATCAGCGCGTTTATCAAACATTTCTGTATAATACTACCAATTTTCATATTTTTGTATGCATTATTGTTCTTAATATTAACGAAGAAAGACCTCCGGTCACAAAAAATTCAAAACCGGCGGCGGCGGCGGCGGTGACAGCGGGAGTTACTTTTTTTTAGAATAGAGAGATTCCTATATAAATTTTTATTTATGAATATTAATATTTTTGTTATTTATATACAATTTACTTCTGTTTTTATATAAAAAAGAGATAAATGTATTCTTTATAGTAAATAAATTATCTAATTACTGAACAGAAAATATGGATGAAAACTTTCCTTGTCTCGCCAAGACCATTTTTTCCAACTCGCAGCTATATTGGAAAAATACAGAATTTAACCCATTGCTCTATGACTAAACAGTGTCGAACAATATATTATATACTAAAACTATCTCTGAAAAATTGTCAAACTAATAATGCAAATTCCATCAAAAACCGTTTATTTAAATTTTTAAAAAGGCTATTGTGATAATTGCATACATCAGACTACAGAATTTTCCCAAAAACGGTATGGCTGAATAATATAGAAGAGCAAGTTGTATACTGAAAACGCCCCTGGAAAGTTAACTAATTAACAGTCCAAGTTCCATCGAAATACATTGGGCAGAATCATTTAAAGGGGGTAATTTTCCATTACCAGGTTCATCTCATTAAAGATCTTTAAACCATAATTCAATACCAAGAAACGTAGAACGACGTGTTATGTACTAAAAAATTCCCCGAAAAATTACCTATCTAACAGTGTACGTTCTGCAGAACTCGAGTTATAAGCAGCGGGAATGAAATTTCCATTTGAATTATATATATATATATAAGTAGAATTAGGTATTTCCAGAAAATGCTGTCGTTTATTGAGAAATAACCAATATTGTGAACGTCGCTCAAACCGATGACAAGCTCATGCATTTTTGGCTTAAAACTAAATCGTTTGGCGATAAAATGAAGTCGCAAAAAACATACAATATGTAACTCACAAGTATCGTCTTTTTTTATAATTACATCTGCTAGTTTCTTCTGTATGTCACATGATGGTCGAGTTAAATAAAAATAAAAAAGTAAATTTAAAAGAAATCAAAAACAAAAAAAAATATCACTTAAATATTATTTTATAAAATTTTCTGATGCATTTTATTTAACCGGACGCAAGAGATAAATTGCCAAATATAGTTTAAAACTGCAATCTTTCATATTGAATAAATTTTTAAGCATTACGAACATTCTCTTTCATGTTTAAATTCGATATTTTCGTTTTCCAATATTACCACTCGTCAATTTTTTTTTTTCATTTTCTCTCTTCTTTTCCTTTTTCTTCCTTTTAAATAAAATTAGTAACAGTTTTTTTCCGCGATGTACAGCCATTTCAATTCATTTATCAAAAAATTCATCGCCAATAAAATAATGGTAACCCTTTCGCCCAAAATAACAGAACTTTCCGTCATAATTCTATAACTTACCTACGTAGAACGATGTGTTATAGCTTAAAACCTTCCCTGAAACAATACCTATCTAACAGTATAAGTTTCATCAAAATCCATGCAGTAGAATTCGAAATCTAGGCTTTCGGAACGAAATTTTCGTTTGGATTTTGTATATATAATAGATAGGATAGATAGAATAGATAATAGATTATGCGTTATGAACTATAGTCAAAGTTTAAAACAGATCGCATTGTTAGATTTCCTAATTTTAACAATATCGCGTTATGTTAGTTCCACATTCCACCACCAGGGAGCGCACTCTATTCTTAACGAAGGCGTATCTGAACGAAACTCCTTCATGCAACCTTTCCGTAGATACATGAATCGGGAGGGTGGCGGTCTTAACCAATAATTTAAGATAATTGCTGAAATTACTACGTAAAATATTTTAAAGGGGCTCTACGCGGGCCCCTAATAGAGTTAGAGGAAATCGGAAGACGGCAAAATAATCGCGGGGAAAAGTTTGCTTGGGTGCTTTGGAGCTACTTTTGGCGCGAGATCTAAGCTCTACGACCAATAGGAGCCCAGATATTTAAGGAAATATGAAGTAACAAAGTCCAAAATAATAGAATTTTCCGTAATAATTCTATAACTAATCTAGGTAGAATGATGTGTTATAGCTTAAAACCTTCCCTGGAACGATACCTATCTAACGGTATAAATTCTGTAAAAATCCATGCGGTAGAACTCGAAATCTCGGCGTTCGGAACGAAATTTCCGTTTGGATTTTATATATATAATAGATAGAATAGATTTGACCTTGATAGAAATTGATACCGATTAGTTTTTGGTGTAAATCATCCGAAGGGTGGTCCTGCTATACTGCATTTTTCACGATTTCCGCATGACCACTATCCCAAGAACTAAAGCACGGATTTTCATCAAACTTCAGATTCAGTTTGATGTTGACATAAGTTGTTGCTGATTAAGTTTTGATGTAAATTTCCCAATAGGTCGTGCTGTTATGCTGCATCTTTCGCGATTTTTTAGATAGATATATCTCAAAAACTAATGCGCGGAATTTAATCAAACTACATATTCTGTTACACTTTCACGTAAATAGATCCTTATTAGGCTTGGGTGTATACTGTGTAACAGGTGTCACTTTTATACTCTTTTGGTTGAAAATTTTCGTTGCAGACATCTAAGAGAGTGGGTGCCAAAATTCAATGATTTGTGGGGAAAATGCGATGCTTATAGGTGAGAGTAGCCTATTTTTAACCACTTCACTTATGGTGTAACTCACTCGATTTTTGGAATATCTACAAATTATCGCTACACGTGATCAATCTATTAATCTACTAACTAAATAAATCTTTAGAACAATTCCTTTTTAAAATCTTAAGTTTTATTTTAATTTGAAAAATTTGTCAAATTGATCCAAATTCAGCGACTGGTCGCCTAAGTTGGACCCCCGGTTTCCTAAATTTAACAAACAATATCAGGTTGTATTAATGACTAAGGAATATAACTAATTTTAAGAAAAGCAAAGTTTGCGATTAATGAAACAATCAAACAAAATAACAGCAATAAAATATAATGAAATTAAATGTCTGAAAGTAAGATATTGTTTTAAAATTTCTCTAAATTGTTTTAAATTAAAATGATTCAAAATATAAATCAAAGTTATAAGTAATTAAGAATAGAAATTGAGGAACTAATTGTCAGTTATTTGAATATCATGGAACAAGCGATGCAAGGCTTACACATGAATTTCTTTTGTTCATTTTTTTTCCAGCGTACATAGCATGGAACCATATTTGGCAATCTGGAGACTGAATCATTTTTGTTATTTTATTTTTCTTAGAAATTAAGCAAAACAAACCTTTACTATCTTGAGTTTTCTTTTAGATTCTGAATCATTAGACTTTTGTTTCAACATAAGTTTTTTACCTTGTGTCTGCAGTTCTTCCCTTCCATCATAAGCTTTCCAACTGAATTATGCCTATTTTTTAAAACTTGGTGCTTCGAGTTAGCTTTTGTGCTTTGAGAACTTACTTTTCATCGCTTTTTTTTTTCATTTCAAGGTTTATTTTATAAGGCGACGATGTTAAGACGCTGTTTTTTGGATTCCTCTGTACTTTGACTTAACTGATTTTGGCAAGATAAATAACATTTCTAACGAATCTTTAGATTTTTTGGGGTGATCGTAGCTGCAGCCTTCTTGCAGGCCAATCTCTTCACAATTTACTATTTCCTTTTCGATTTCTTGTATTCACTAGATACAGTCAGGTACGTAGTAGGTGATTGATATTGCGTTGTAATGTATTTCTAATTGTGATGTTCAATATTGTGTGTATATATAGTGTGTGTATTGTATGTATTGTGATGTATGTAAATCCAAGAAACTTGTAAACAATCATGCAATCTCATTAGATAAAATGATCATCATGTAATCACTACATACAGTTATATATTATTGAAAGAGCAATATAATTAATATCTCGATGTAAAACCTTCGGTTCGCCAGAAAAATTGGGTAACCAATTGCGATTGTAAATGTTAATCTCACAGTAATAGAAATAAATCTCAGCAGCTTGATCGGGGACCCGACGCTTGCCTCTCGCACTTTCTTTGAGAGCCGGGCGGAAAGTTGATATGGTCTACCCCTCGGGATTGCACTAACCCTCTAAAGCGAAAGCTGAATTCCCGAGGCGGTCATCGCTGTCACTGATGTTATTCTTCCAGAGTGTTTGTGTGTGTCATTTTCATCATTTACTTTTACTCTCTTGGTAGGTCACATGATTACTGACTCTGACCCCCAAAATCCCTCTAACAGGAGAATAATCAATGGATCTATCTGCAGTGCCTATCGCCTCGTCAGGAATAAGTGGTGAAATAGCTGTAAAATGATGATCCTAAATCTGATCCAATTTAAGCAATTCAAATTTGTACAATTGAAGCAATTGCGCTATTTTTTAAAACAGATAATCTGAAGACTAAGAACAAAAATGAAAGCAAACAAATCCGATTGAAAAGTATGCGCAATAAACACATTAATTTAGATATGTATATGAAAACATACCAATTTACCTTAGTTTTAAAGTATTCTCTTACGTTTAAAAAGGAAAAAATTAGATCAAAAAGCTAAATTTAGATTTTTTAGAATTATCTGAAGACAGCACTTCAAAGATGGGTGCTTTGTTTAATTATAAATTTGACGTCATTCTGATGAGTAGGATTTCAGTGGAAGATGGCGTCTTTTTCTGTAGTTAACGGCCGAATTGCAGCGGCCCATTTAAATCGGCGATCCAAATATGTCTACTCTCCCCTATATCCTATTAAAATGCACAGAATTTACATTTAAAACTATCTTTAAAAGTACCTTTAAAATCCTCATGATGAGCATAGATTGTTGTTTAATTTTGGCACTGTTATAGCGAATTTTGAAGTATTAACGTGTATGAGAGAGAAGAAAGTTTTGGGATTAGCAGAACCGACTAGTGAACATTGTAGGGACAATATTCAATTTTATTACACTCATTTTTCACCAAATTATTGAACTGCATGAAAAATCTTTGCTCTGGTGATATTCAATATCTATATTATATATATATATATATAATAAAGAGGATAAATCGAGGTAAATCGGGTTTATTTACATTTCGCACTTTCGCTGCAATTATAGAGCTTTAAAATATCACTAGAAATGGATGTAAAAGATCTCGGCGAATGCTTGAAAGTGAAGGAGAAACATAATTAAGAAGAGAAAATCGAAATAGTTTGGATGGAGAACGCCGTCAAACACAGAGCATAGGCTATCACCAAAATAGGTTTAATAACCATCGCATGCACGATTACGTTACTTCTGAAATCCAAATTACTGATTTAAACGTTCCGGAGCATAACTGTGGGACTTTGAGCGAAACGTGCAATTTCTGCCAAGCACTGTATTGGAAATGCGAATAAAACAGCAGCAAGAAGTTTACAAAATGTTGTCATGGCGATAAAGTAATTTTGTCTCTCTTAAACGCCCGATTTGATAAAATATTTGTTGTGTCAAAATTCATTTGAAGCTAAAAACTATAGAGAGCATATCCGGCAGTATAACTCCGCTTTAACTTTTGCCTCAATGGGGGCAGAAATCAAATTGCCTTCTGGAGCAGGGCTATATTACTTCCGGATACACGGTCAGATATATCACAGGATTTCTCCTTTCTAAACGAATGATACCAGGAATCCAGGCTATGGACAGATTTTTCCCTGACCGTTTCATTTTTTAAACGTAACTGTTATACTTTTGAAATTTTAGCTCTTATTTAAATTTTTTACAAGTTTTTAGTATAAATAAATATTATTTAGTCTTTTTTTATGAAGTCCACTCCACTGTTATATTTCTCAATCTGCCCGGGCAACGCCGGGACGGTCAGCTAGTTTGTTATATTTATTTATTCTAGAATAAACAAAATAATTTTGAAGCACATGTGACTGAATTGATTCTTTTGAAAAATATAGCAATAAACATTATTAAAGGTTAGAACTCTTGTTCTTGCCTCTTGAAAAACTATCTAATTAACTTTTGAACGAGCCCCACCAGTGGCTGAGAGGTTCTGCTCTCGAAACTGGTAGACGGGAAGTGCTGGGTTCGATCCCAATCGCGCCCGTCAGCCTAATCGTTCGGAGTTTTCGTGGTTTTCTTCGAACCATGGATTTCCATGCGTTAATACGGGTTAGGTTCCCTTAGAAAGACCCCCACGAAGGGCACTCCCCCTCGGGCCTATATCCCTAGTGTAGATAATCGGCCGTCACTAAATCAACCAACCAACCAACCAACCAACTTTTGAACGAATTTTTTAATTAACTTCTTTCATTTTTCTAATTAATAGATTGAAGTAAAATGCAGGAAAAGGATGTTAATTAAATTTATATGACATTAAAAAATGCTTATAGATATATTATACACGAAGTGACATGGATTATAGTTTTATTAATATAAAACATAAATAATTTTTTAATATGCATTAATAAACAATTTCAATTTTTAAAATGTTTCAAATTAAATGATGCAATTTTACGTAATATTTGTGCATTTTTCTTTAATAATAACGACTCTTTAAAACCCAACTTTACAAGACTATTAAAAGAAAACAAATAGGACAACCTTCACTGGAAAAAAAGAAAAATCTGTAGTTCTGCAGATGTAAGGTTACGGAAATCTACATGCTTGCTAAAATTTTATCAGTACACTGTACAAAAAAAGATGTAAATCTACAAACTAGTTTTTGTAAAGCTACAGATTCCGTAGCCTTACAAAAAAAAAAAAAAAAAAAAAAAAAAAAAAATCTGTACTTGTAACCCTGGTTGCAGTTACATAAAAAGTTCTAGGCGTCCCAGTTTCCCAAAACAATCTTAGTTACCTTACAAATTTTTTGATTTAGAGTGCAAATGTGTATCTGTTGCGTGGATTTTTGTTGTTGCCGTTACATAAAAAGTTCTAGGAATCCCAGTTTCCTAGAAAAATTTTAGCAAGTTTAGAGATTTTTCTTTACAGTATTGTTGCTCATTGAAAATCAAATATAACAGTTGAAAGCTTAAATTCAAGACAGTTATAAGTATTCTATGTGAGGACTTCAATATATATTTGATGAGATATCTTTGCTATATCATTATGATCAATATATTAGGTAGCTTTCTTTACAAAAAGCTACCTATTGCAGCCGTTCGGAGGAAAGCGATTTCAAAAAATTTTGGTACATTTTCATCGATCATGACCCCCAGACCCCGAAACCACACTCCGTTCAAAATTGATATATATATATATATATATCAATATATATATATATATATATATATATATATATCTGACCTATGTCACACTGTAACTCCCGTATTTATGAACCGATTTGGATGTAATTCGGTGTGTACATAGTACATACCAATGTCTCGACCGAGTTCGTTGGCCAGCTTTATCCGCCATTTTGTTTCAAAATGGCGGCCATTTAAAATTTTTAAAAAAATTTTAAATTTGAAATGTGGTACCAAAAAATTGAAAATGGAAAAATATTTTTTTCTTATGTATTTGACCTTTATACAAAGACTCTGTAGCAGTTTTTGTTTCGTCTATATCTTTAAAAATGGCTGAGTTATAGCATTTTGAAAATCTAGGGAAGCTGACATTTTGAAACGTCCTGAAATTTGTCACACGATAAAAGGCGTATTTATGA
Source organism: Maratus speciosus (assembly GCA_963932465.1). Taxonomy (NCBI): domain Eukaryota; kingdom Metazoa; phylum Arthropoda; class Arachnida; order Araneae; family Salticidae; genus Maratus; species Maratus speciosus. The sequence goes on along the minus strand of OZ010799.1, from coordinate 215,769,470 downwards.
ACCGATTTGGATGTAACTTCGTTTATACATAGTACAGACCAATGTCTCGAACGAGTTCGTTGGCCGGCTTCATCCGCCATCTTGTTTACAAATGGCGGCCATTTAAAATTTTAAGAAAAATTTAAATTTGAAATGGGGTAGCAAAAAATTGAAAATTGAAAAAATATTTTTTTCTTATGTGTTTGACCTTGATAGAAAGATTCGGGAGCAGTTTTTGTTTCGCCTATATCTTAAAAAATGGCTGAGTTATAGCATTTTGAATTTCTAGCGTGGCTGACATTTTGAAACGTCCTGATTTTTGCCACGTGATAACAGTCGTATTTATGAACCAATTTGGATGTACCTTGGTGTGTACGTAGTACATACAAATAACTCAACCGAGTTCGTTGACCAGCTTCATTCGCCATCTTGTTTCAAAATGGTGGCCATTTAAAAAAATTTTTTTTAAATAAATTTAAAATGAGATACCAAAAAATTGGAAAATGAAAAAGATTTTTTTGTATGTGTTTGACCTTAATACAAAGATTCCGGAACAGGTTTTGTTTCGTCTACATCTAAACAAATGGCTGAGTTATAACATTTTGAATTTCTATTGTGGCTGACATTTTAAAACGACCTGATTTATGTCACGCGATAACAGGCGTATTTATGAACCGATTTGAATGTAACTTGGTCTGTACATAGTACAAAAATGTCTCGACCGAGTTCGTTGGCCAGCTTCATTCGCCATCTTGTTTCAAAAGGGTTGCCATTTTTTAAAAAATATATAATTTAAAATTTAAAATGAGGTATTAAAAAATTGGAAAATGAAAAAGATTTTTTTTATGTTTGGCCTTGATACAAAGATTCTGAAGCAGTTTTTGTTTCTGAAAATTTGTTCTTTTGTTTATATCTTAAAAAGTGGTTGAATTATAGCACTTTGAATTTCTATCATGGCTAACACTTTGAAACGATCTTGTATTTGTCACGCGATACCACACTTATTCGCCTATTTCGATGGAAGAAGGCATGTGGATAGTATACATCAATATCTCGACCAAGTTCGCTGGCCAGCTTCATCAGCCATCTTGTTTCAAAATGGCGGCCATTAAATTAAAAAATATATATATTTAAAGTGAGGTGCAAAAAAATTAGAAACTGAAAAAGGTTTCTTTCTTAAGTATTTGACCTTGATATAAGGATTCAGGAGCATTTTTTGTTTGCCTTTATCTTAAAAAATGGCTCAGATATAGCAGTTTCAATTTCTAAAGTGGGTGACATTTTGAAAAATCTGATTTTTTGCCTGCGACAGCACTCGTATACATCAACCGATTCCGATATGAGTGAGCATGTGCACAGCAATTACTAAGGTCTCGACCAAGTTCACTGGTTAGCCTCATCTACCATGTTGTCTTAAAATGGCAGGCACTTTAAGAAATCGCCGAATTTGGCAGCCAAATATAAGTGACTTTAAATAAAAGCAGCTTGGATAAAGCTGACTAATTTCGCGAAATTCTCATTCATAATGATTTAGTATTGATAAAAATTAGTATTGAATCTCCTACATTCGGTTTCCACTTAACTGAGCTTCGTGTGTTTGAATAACATAAGTTGGCTTTTTAAAAATAAGGAAGAAGCTATATTTGAAAGCTACCTCTTCCTCCCGGCACTGGCCGGAAGGACTTTCTTTGATATTAAAGAGGCATTGTGGGGCTTCATCAAAGGTGAAATGTTTGATCCACTGCTACCAACTGACGTTGACGAATTTAGGACACACATGTCTGCAGCAATTCAAAGAGTCACACCGGACATGGTGAAAAAAGTGTGGGATGACTTATGGTACCACCCCGGTATCGTTGATGTTTCTAGGGGGGGGTACACTCACATTGAACACTTATAATGGTGTTGTCTTATATACACTTATAAGTTGTGTTTTAACTGCTGGTTTTGATTTCCGATGAACAAAAAGTGTGTACTTTCTTTTGTTTTCTTTTATAGCCCTGTAAAATTGGGAGATTCGTTTATATACATCCTGTATATCTTTCACAATAAATATTCGGAAATTTTATTAAATATTATATGTTTTTAAAAGGAAATCATGGTTTAAGAAACTATTTTTCTTACTTAAAAATTATTTTCTTAAATTATGCAAATACAGCGATGCAGGGTGTAAATGTATTTAATTAAATAAAACACAATTAAGAACACCAGTTCTTCGCTGTGTATTATTTTCCAATATAAGTACACAATTACATATTGATAAATCAGTGGTGTTTATTATACTATGTGTAATATACATTTATTTAATATAAATAGGGACAATATGCACTTTTATTACGTTACTGAACTGCATGAAAAACAATTTCTTTGATAATAATATTCAATGTTTATCATATTTTATTTATTTTGGCATGCGTAAAATAATTTATCAAAAAGTAATTATATAAATCTGTTATTCTGTAATCTTTAAAGCATTCTTATATTTAGAAATTTGGTCAATCTTCTATTGCTCTATTCTTTTACAGAAAGTAAAATTATACGCCTGAAAACATTTCTTTGTGTAAATAATACTGTCGTTACAAAACGTCTTTCTCTGTGAATTTGATAAAGGATTGCATAAATATTTAAAAACAATTTCCGACAGAAAAATAATTAATTTTTTAATTGAATCCGATATTCCTTATCATAATTGTGATTTTTAATTATTTATGTTATTTACAAACTTCTTCTTTCTCATTTCAGTGTGGGCACACATACACATATGCGAATTTTTAAGAATTATTCAAGCATTATCTTTAAAGTAATATTGATTAACTTGAAAAATGATTGTTTAAAGGAAATAATTTTTTAAATGTTTTATAAAGGAATAAAAAAGATAATTAAGTTATCATCACTGATATTTTAATGACAATAACATGCATAAATAAATTCAATTACTTTTGGATTTATGAATTAAAACCGAGATATATGAATATGAAGTACACAAGAATGTCTGTTTTTTGTGTTTTCTAATTAATATTAATTTATAATTATTAATCATTTAGTTTTATCAGTTGTAAACTGAGTAAATCAGTTCCTTCAAAAAAGCTAATAATAATCACATAATCACTTTGTAAAATTAATTATCTTAATCATGAATCGCTAAAGGATTTTTTTTATTTACTTGGATGGCACTGAGACTTTATTTTTCACCGTTCTAATTGTTAGAATGAAATGAAACATAACCAGATGTTGTGAACTAAAATGATAAAAATTATCTTTTTTTATAAAAAGCAATTAGAAATACAAGTTAAAAAATTACACAATTCTCTTTTACTTTAAAATTGAATACGATTTCAAAAAAAAAAAAAAAAAAAAAAGAGAGAGAGAGAGAGAGAGAGAGAGAGAGAAGGTTCACCCCTGAACATTGATTCTGATAAAGTATGGCCCCTTATATACTGGGATATATAATGGCATGAAAAATAAACTTGGAATCAAACATTCTTTTACGTACTTGCCGTGATTTCAGTCAAAAACGTAAAAGAATTTTTTTACCCCTGGAGCTGAAACTACATGAATATTGCATTGTCATCACTTACAATGAGCTTCTGTGAAAAACTTTAGTAAAATCATTTCATAAGATACGTGATTTCAAATAATAAAAAAAGAACGTAACATATATATGTTATATAAAAATTTTGCTTAAAAATATTCCTTTTTTCCGGCATATTCATTATTTTCCTATTTCTTAATAATCTCTATTATTTATTTCTAGTTAAATTCCTATAAACTTAAAACGCGCATCTTAATAATTACCTTATTCGAAACATTGATCTAAACTTTTAATACCTTCATTAATTTTTATCAGTTACCAAAAACTGCAATATTCTGAGAGAAGCTTCTTTTTATTTTTCGTTTGTTTTTAATGTTTTTAAAAGTAATTTTACTATTTCTGATTTTATTCCATGAATCAGGTTTTCGCGCTCCTGTTGTTGAGTGTATTACATCGAAATCTCTCCGTGAGCAGATACGGAACTCATTCTCTACTATGCTCTTCTCTTGCTCTCCACTGGTTGAGTAACCGAGAGCATTTCATTTTGTGCCTCGTTCCTGAATCTGATTGGTTGATATGAACTTTATATTTCAATCTGTCTTCCTATGTGAGTCCTGACAAAACTGTCGTGCATGAGGTCAGAAGAAGAATTCTGTGTTGTTCGATTGTTTTAAAACTCTGTTATCAGGTGTCTTATCGTGAAGTAGAACATCTAAATTTGTGCATTAAGATCTTTTTAGCATGGAATAGTAATTCTTCCTCTAGCCTGAAGGCTCTGCGAAACCTTTTGCAATGTGGGAGTTGTTCACGTTTTTATGTGAGATTGAATAAACATTTTACAGTGATGTTGGCCTCTGTTTAAATAGGGAAACTACCGGATTTCTTATTCTTTTTCTTACCACTCATATAGCCTGACCATCGAAATAGAATTTGACTGCTTCGTGAATCCCTGGTGTTTCTATTGGACTTAGCCAATCTCACTATTACAAACAAATCAATATAGCTGATTAAATTGGTTAACAGCAAAGTACTCAGCCTGTCCTCAGCTGCCAATATTCTACAATTTTGATGTCTCTAGCAGCAATGTTTCACTAGGTGGAACGAATGTTTTGCAACCTAACCAATGCCTGACCAAGGGTTAAATAATAGTTATAATATATATGCTTTTGTTTTTGGACTCTGCCTCAGATGAGATATAGTTCTGAAAATATATGATTTATTGCACTATTACTGACAATGCTTGTCTGCAAAAATTGGAAAAAAAAGTATTTTCGCAAGACATCTGATTTCAATTAAAAACTAGTCGGATGTACTAATCCCAAATTTTCTTCTACCTAATGCATATTAATACTTTAAAATTCGTCATCACAGTGCCAAAATTAAATGACAATCTATGTCCATCATGAGAATTCTAAAGGATCTGTTTACGTGAATGTGTAATATAATCTGAAGTTTGATTAAATTCTGTACAATAGATCTTCAAATAGAACTATCTCGTAAATCGTAAAAAATGCAGCCTAGCAGCGCATCCTGTTGTCAGAGTTACACCAAAACGTAATCAGCACCAAATTATATCAAGGTATAACTGAATCTGAATTATATATAATCATCGACAGTGAAGTTGAGTGAAAAATTTGAGCACAAGCATTTCCTAAGTTAAATAATTTCATTCAAAAAAGTAAAAGATAAGGTTTGATTAGGAATGAAAATGAATGGGCATGGAAATACACGAATATTGAATAGCCATCGACAATGAACTTGTTTGCAAAATTTGAGCAAAATCATTTCGTAAGATATGCGTTTTAAATGGGAAAAATTAAAAGATAAGGAATGAATAGGAATTGTTCTAAAATGCATCAATTATGCATTATCATCGACATTGAAGCTGTGTGCAAAATTTGAGCAAAATCATTTTGTATGGTATAAGATTTCAATCAAACAAGTGAACGATAAGGATTAGTTAGAAAGGAAAACAAATGGGCATAAAAATACATGATGAACTGAACTACTGTGTAAAGTTTGAGCAAAATCATTTCGTAAGATATGCGTTTTCAATGGAAAAAAGTAAAAGATAAGAAATGAATAGGAATTGTTCTAAAAATGCATCAATTATGCATTATCATCGACAAAGCAGCTGTGTGCAAAATTTGACTACAATCATTTTTATGGTATATGATTTCAATCAAACAAGTAAACGATAAGGATTGGTTAGAAATGAAAACAAATGGGCATAAAAATACGTGATGAACTGAACTTGTGTGTAAAGTGTGAGCAAAATCATTTCGTAAGATATGCGTTTTCAGTGGAAAAAAGTAAAAAATAAGGAATGAATAGGAATTGTTCTAAAAATGCATCAATTATGCATTATCATCGACATTGAAGCTGTGTGCAAAATTTGAGAACAATCATTTTGTATGGTATATGATTTCAATCAAACAAGTAAAAGATAAGGATTGGTAAGAAATGAAAGAAATTGGCGAAAAAATACATGATGAACTGAACTTGTGTGTAAAGTTTGAGCAAAATCATTTCGTAAAACATATGATTTCACTGTAAGCACACTGTGTAAAAAATTATTAGGTTACTAAGATTTTTCTAGGGATTTGAGATGCTTAGAACTTTTTATGTAACTGCAACAACAACAAAAAAATCATGTAAAAGATTCACGTTTACACTGTAAGAAAAAGTAGAAAAAGTAAGAATTTTCTTGGAAACTGAAATGCTTAAGACTTTTTATGTAACTGCAACAAAAAGAAAGTATGTAATTATTTCCGGTTACCGATAAAATTTTAGTAAGCATACAAATTTCTATAGTTTTACTAAAATTATTTTTGTAGATTTACATCATTTTTCTTTACAGTGTACATATAAAACTTTAGTAAGCTTAAAGTTTACTAACAGATTTCTGTATCTTTTACAAAATCTAGTTTTGTAGATTTACATCTTTTTTTACAGTGCAATAAAAGATGTGGTATGATAAAGAATTGCTCTAAAAATTCAAGAATTATACATTATTATCGACAGTGAACTTGTGGGCAAAATTGGTAAGAAATGGCCTTGAAGATGCATGAATATTACATTATTATAGACAATGAATTTGTATGCAACACTGGAGAAAAATCAGTTGGAAGGAAGTGGATGAAAATCGATTTCAAAATTTGATCCGAAAAGACCACACACTGTAAAAGAAAAAAAATCTGTAATTCTACAGATGTAAAGTTACAGAAATCTGTACGCTCACTACAGTTTTATCATCTGTACACTGTACAAAAAAAGATGTAAATCTTCAAAACTAACTTTTGTACAGCTGCAGAAATCTGTAGCTTTACAACAGAAGATACTAAAAGTACAGTAATCTTACTAAAAATTTATCTGCTACCCGGTTTACAGTTACATAAAAATTCTAGGCATCCCAGTTCCCTAAAAAAGTCTTAAAACCTTACAGATTTTTTGATTTACGGTGCAAAAGTGTATCTGTTACATAAATTTTTGTTGTTGCCGTTGCTTAAATTGTTCTAGGAATCCCAGTTTCCTAGAAAAAATTTAGTAACTTTACAGATTTTTTTTTACAGTGCACAACGAACAAAATTAAACATCAACATGTATTAAAAAGTAATGAAATAAGTATTTTTTTTAAATATATTAATAAGTAATTTTCATACCTCTTTAAGCAATTTTACATTAAATAACATAACTCTGCGGAACAAGACACTTTGCAATTTTGTTATGTTACTGAAGTGAAATAAAATACTTTCATAAGTAATTTCATGTTTTTTTTATATTTATTTATTTACTTTTGTCCAAATAAAATAAATTTCAGGAACGTGTTCTACACTGTAAAAAAAAAAAAAAAAAAAAAAAAAAAAAAAATCTGTAAAGTTACTGAAGTTTTTGTAGAAAACTGGGATTCCTAGAACTTTTTATTTAACGGCAACGAGAAAAATTCCTGTAACAGCGTCTGTTACAGGATTTGTTCTTGTTGCCGTTACAAAAAAGTTCTAGGAATCCCAGTTTCCTAGAAAACTTTAGTAACTTTACAGATTTTATTTTGCAGTGTACAAATCTGTTCCACTTTCCCTCTTTTCCATTTCATAAATTTGGAATAATCTATTATTCCTATATTTCTTTCGATAAAATTGAATAATTTGCTTGGAGACATTAATTTAAGTAAATTATATATTTGACGCAAAAAACATTCATTCTTCAGAAAAATGATTATGTATTTTTATTTGAATCTAATATACTTTATCATAATCATGATTTGAGGTATTTCTGTTATCTTGCTATTATTTATCTCTTTTCAATCAAAACATACGTCGATTTCATGCGTGAACTTTGAACAATTTGTGAAGCGTTATCTCTAAAGATAATTTATGTCACTTGAAAAAAGGCTCTTTAAAAAGAAAAGATTTTTAAAATGGGTACATTAGGCTCAAAAAGGTAATTTAATTATCATTAGTGTTAATTTAATGACAATATTGCGCATAAGTGAATTCATTTATTTATGACTGCATTAAGTTTCATAAGAGTTACGTAGATATAAAGATTATGTTAGTTTCTTTATACTTTATAATTAATGTTAATATTTATAAATTTTAATCATTTAATTTCATCAAGTGTAAAATCCAATTAAATCACTCCATCCAAAAATATAATGGTAAACAATTTGTAAAATTTAAAAATAACTGCTTGAAGAATTTTAATTATTTAACCCTAGTGAATTTTTAAATTGATAACACTGTTATTTACTTTTACTTGCATTTTTCTGTTTATTAGGCATAAATGAAATACAGGAAAATGATGTTAATGAAATGTAAACAATTAAAATTCATTTGACACCTCTTACAAATGAAATGATCTTGATATATATATCTATTTTTTTTTTTTTTTACAACGGATGTAAAACGTTATGAAGTAAGTTAATTAAAATACATTAATAAACTGTTTTAATAAATCTTTAAAGAGATTTAAATAAAATGACATAAATATACTGGACAGCTACAAATTTTATTTAATGATAGTGATTTTATTTCATCGTTCGATTTAATAAATAACACTTAGAAAGTAGTACGTATATATTGTCAATAAAATCTGTAGTGTCAAATAAAATTTAATTTCAATATTAAGATGAAAATAAAATTCACAAGTTTACTAAATGGTGTATACAAAATGTTGTAAAGTTAAACACTAAACAAACATTAAAATAAAATTTTAACAATCGACGTTTCGGTCACCATCTTCTGGAAAGAGGCGTTATATTGCTTTTAAAGAACAAAGTCAAGACGTTTTGTTCTTATAATTGGTTGAAGCGATTATCGTTTGCAAACCTAACGAACTTTTCAAACTCAAGACGGCTTATATGGTATAAAATTCCACGCCATAAAAATCCTTTTTGGTGTTATTAGTGGTATATCTAATATACATAAGGGACGGTAGTACACAGTGAGACGAAAATTATTTTTACTTAACGAATGGCGACAATTTTTATTCTTTTGATAAAAACTTGTTACATCTTTAAGCTACACAAATACGCTACACATTAATGTATAAATGGTTTTTTAAAAGTTATTTATAAAAGCACAGAAGCAGCATAACGGAGTATCGGAAATTGTCTCATGATGTACTACAAGTGGTACACAGTGAAACAATGCATATATTTTCATAAATCATACATGCTTACACACTTTCAATAATTTTCTGCAGTTTATGATTTCTAATTAATATTTTTAAATTTTCAAAATATTAAAAATATGAGCCTTGGGTGAACATTGGCAGACCTTGGGCTACTTTAATGCAACTTTTCAGCCTCTTACGTTTAGTAGATTTCCCTAGCCATGGCACGCACGCCACCCCCCTCCCCCCCCCCCCCCACACACTGTGTACTTTCGTTACGTTGTAACAAAATGGATGCTACATCTGTTGCATCAATTTCATCGCTTTAAAAAGCTTATGCCATTTTGTCGAAATAATCTATTACTAGATATAGCTAGATTTGGTTAAGTGAATATATGTCATATTGAAGGAAATAAACTCTAAAATAAACGTTTATGTAACTTTAACCACTATAAAATAAAGAATTATTTACTATTTTGTCGGACGAGTAACTGTGCCGAAACTACATCCACGAGTTGTATAAAATGAGGTCGTTATGTATATGTGCCAACTTGGAGAAAAAGTTATAACTATATGTCAAAGTAAAGTGGCTGCTGTCTCACTGCGTACTACTCTCCCCCCCTCTCTCTCTATATATATAGGGGAGAGTAGCCGAATTTGGACCACTTCACTTATTTTCAGGTGTAGCTCACTTAATTTTTGGAATATCTGCAAAAGATCATTGCACTGGGTCAATCTATTCATCTACTAACTAAATAAATATTTAAATCAATTTCTTTTTGAAAATATTAAATTTTATTTTAATTTCAAAAATTTGTCAAAAGTAGTCTAAATTCAGCAACTGGTCCCCTAAGTTGGACTCCCAGTCTCCTAAATTGGACCAAATAATATCAGGTTGTTTTAATGACTAGGGAATATAACTAATTTTATTAAAAGAAAAGTTTGCGGTTAAAGAAACAATCAAACAAAATAACAGCAATGAAATATAATGAAATCAAATATCTAAAAATATGAGTAATTGTTTTAAATCAAAATGTATTCAAAATATAAATCAAAGTTATCAGTATATAAGACCAGAAATTATGGAACTAATTGTCAGTTACTTGAATATCATGTAATGAGTGATGCAAAGCTTATACATGAATTTTGTTTATTGTTTTTGTTTTCCAGCGCACACAACATGGAACTGTATATGGCAATCTGAACACTCAATCATTTCTGCTATTTTATATTTCTTACAAATTAGGCAAAACCAATCATCACTGTCTAGATTTTTCTTTTTAGATTTTGAATTATCAGACTTTTTTTGCAACAGAAGTTTTCTTTACATTATGTTTGTAGTTCTTCTCTTCCATCATTTTCTTGCTAATTGCATTACGCCTATTTTTTAAAACTCGATGTTCCAATTATTTTTGTACTGTGAAAGCTTCCTTTTTGTCTTTTTTTTTTCATTTCAAGGTTTAATTTATATGCCGATGATGTTAACACAACTGTTTTTTGGCTCCCTCTGTACTTCGATTTAACTAAATTTAGCATGGGAAATAACATTTCTAATGATTTTTTTTGCTTTTGGGGATGATCTGTAGCTGCAGCCTTGTTGCAGGTCAATTTCTTCAGAACTTACTGTCTGCTTTTTGTTCCCTATATCTTTAACAGCTTTTGCTGTCACGGGTGTTTTTCTTCCAGACAGTTTGTGTATGTCTTTTTCAGCATTTTCATCAAGGTTTTAGATTTTATGCGTTTTAATGGCAAAAAGTATACTTCCATCCTGTAGAACTGTAAAAAGGCTTCGATCACAAATATCCTGCAGGAGGAAATTTTTGAATTCAACTCTGTAAATCAAATATGCCGTAGGAATAACGAAATGAAAGAAAATAAATGCAATTACATACAAGATAAAAGATATTGCAAACAAAATTTATTGCATAGACATGTAAAAATATTTTTATGTTTATATAGGCCTAAACTGTATAAAAAAAATTAATCCAGATACACAAAAAAACTTCCATGGAGATAGTAATCCATTATAAAATATAAAAAAAATAATGTACAAAGCGTACCGTCCTCGAAATCCATTACTTACTTTTCAAATTTCTGATCGCATATCTGATCCAATTTAAGCAACTTAAATTGGCCCAATTACGGCAACTGCTCCATTTTTAAAACAGTTAATTTCAAGACTAAGAACAAAAACGAAATCAAACATATCCGCGTGAAAAATATGCGCAATTAACAGATGAATTCATATATGTGTATGAAAACATAACAACTTACCTTAGTTTTAAAATATTCACTTACGCTAAGTAGGAAAAAATTTTATCAAAACAGCTAACTTTAGTTTTTTTTTTAAATTGTCTGAAAACAGCACGTGGTAGGCGGTTGCTTCTTCTAATCATGAGTGACGTCATTCTGATGAGTAGGATTTCAGCGGTATATGGAGTCTCTTCCTGTAATTAACGACAGAATGACAACGGTCCTATTAAAGCGGCGGTCCAAATATGGCTACTCTCCCCTATTTAATGTAAAAAATCTGTAAGAGCTGTTAATAAAAAAATGGTGTATGGTATGTATTGTAGATTCACAGGGTGAATACCCCAGTTATCTTAACTGCAACCGAACTCGATGCCTCTATTGGTTTTGTAAAATTGTTTTACTAGCAACGCGTCTTCTTGAAATGATAAATATAGTAACTTAGATAAACACACTAATATTCAGACACAAACTCCCTTCTGTTACTTAAGGCTGTTCTCAACTGCTGTGCTTAACAAGCGCAAAACATTTAGACACATTCAGAAATTCATTTGTTAACGGAAAGATATAAAATTGGAAGACCTGGCTATGGAAGCGAATTTTGAATCGAACAGTGTTTTCCATTTTTTGATCAATAAATTACCTATTGAGTTATAAGCGATTTTTCAATTCCTACTATTAGTTCACACTCTCCCTATATTTATTTATTTATTTATACATCTTGTTCAAATTTTCAATCGTTAATAAAATACTTACTATTCATCCTATCAAGTTGAAATAGATTTTTTAAAACTTGTACTGGATGACAATTGTTGTTAATACAGTTTTTTCAAATATTAATTCATTAATTAAATTTTAATTAATTAATTTTAGTTTTACATGGGAGATAAAATGGCGGCCATTGGTTATTGAAGCATTTAATGCATCTTCATATCTATTAGGGGGGTTACCACAGGGGGACCCTGCTCTGTCGCCAAATACTGCCAAGTTTGTCGCCAGCTTGGCGATATATCGACAAATTTGGCGACCAAAATGAGTCGCCAAAAGTGACGCCAACTTGGCGATATCTCTAATATTTCGCCAAATTCCCATATACTTCCATTGTAAACCTACTTGCTTATAGAAAATCAACAAATTAAGATATTTTAATCCAACAAAAACTAATATTAGCTTAAGGGGACAGTTCACTTTTAAAAGTCGCAGAACACGCAAAATTGTGTCATGTGCTTTACATTTTTTTTTTTTAAGTAATGTCTCTAGAAGCACAAAAATTCCAGAATATCTTTATGTGGTATTGAACTATGTTTAAAAAATTTTAGTTTGGATATAATATTTAAAAAAAAATCTACAGGTAGGTTTCAAAATGATATTTAAAATAATTTATACCGAATAACATTTCACTGCGCGCATGATATCTCCTGCAGATTTCATGTTATTCATATAAATTTTATTTTAAATTAAACAGGATACCCTGGACTATAATTTGAACTAAAATGTTTATAAATGGTTAATTAGATAAAGAGAAATTAGAGTTTAATTATAAAAATTAAAAAATCATTAATTATTACATACATTCAACCTTATAATTTTTTTCATACTGATCACAGCTGCATAATTCTAGTTCATTTTCATTATTATATTCACATTCAGGTAGAGTAAAAATTTTAAAGCTATACATCAAACGGTTTTGGAGATATCATGCGCGCAAGTGTAAAAAACCTGATTTTTAGAAAAAGACGTTTAAAGATTTAAATGTGTTTTACATATATAAAACTCGCAATAAAAGAAACAAACCTACTAATAAAATAACATATTCAGCATTAAAAATAAAATCTGAGGCTTTCTTAAATTGATAAATAAAAAATAGTTTGTAAAATGCAGTAAAATATAGGAAATTGCATACAACTTTTACCAGTCGTAGAAGATGTGAAATTCTGTCATTTGCTTTGGATTTTTAAAAAATAAATAATAATGACTCTAGTAGCACCGAAATTTCAGGGAATGTTTACTTGATATTTAAATATGTTTATAAAATTTTAATTTGGATATAATACAACAACAACAAAAATTCAAGGGATAGGTTTCAAAATATTTTTAAATTTTACGTTGAATAACATTTTATCGCACGCAAGATATCTCAAGCAGATTTCATTCAATTTACATAAATTTTATCTTAAATTAAACATAATATTCTGTACTATAATTTAAACTTAATATTTTATAAATGGTTAGTTATATAAACAGTAATTACTTTTGAATTATAAAAAAATAGAAATCATGAATTTTTGTACACATTCAACCTTATAATTTTTTTAAAACTAAACACAGCTGCCTATTTCTAGTTTATTTTCATCATTATATGAATATTCAGGTATAATAAAAATTTTGAAGCTATACTTCAAACGGTTTTGGAGATATGCGCACAAGCGTGTAAAATTTCACTTTGAGAAAAAGTCCTACATTTTTGTACACATTCAACCATATAATTTCTTACAAACTATGCACAGCTGCAAAATTTTAGTTTATTTCCATGTTTATGTGAACATTTAGGTAGGATAAAAATTTTGAAGCTATACTTCAAAAGGTTTTGGAGATATCATGCGCGCAAGCGTGCAAAATTTCATTTTGAGAAAAAGTCGTACATTTTTGCACACATTCAACCTTATAATTTCTTACAAACTATACACAGCTGCATAATTTTAGTTTATTTCCATGTTTATGTGAATATTTAGGTAGGATAAAAATTTTGAAGCTATACTTCAAACGGTTTTGGATATAGCATGCGCGCAAGCGTGCAAAATTTCATTTTGAGAAAAAGTCGTACATTTTTGTACACATTCAACCTTATAATTTCTTTCAAACTAAAATTAATTATAAACTCATAATAAAATTAATTATAAACTCAAATTTATGAAAGTTTTTCATAAATTTCCACAAAGCAGCTAAAATTTTATTTTGCTTTAATTGCAAAGAGAAGTATGTCGTTATAACGAATATGGTTTACATATTTTGCAAAACATTATCAAAATTTACCACTTTCATAAATAATCTACTTTCATAAAACAATGTTAAAATTATTTATAAACTCATAATAAAAGAAATAAAACTACTAATAAAATAACTTATTCAATATTAAAAATAAAATTTGATGCTTGCTTAAATTGAGAAATAAAAAATATTTTGTAAAATGCAGCAGATTATAAAAAATTACACTAAAAAATGGAGTAGAATACATGCATTCCTCGGTTAGTGTGTAATTAATCGAGGGATACCTGTAGTAAAAAAAGAACACTTACCTCGTTAAAAAAATTATTTATAAAAACCACAAAGCAGCTAAAATTTTATTTTGCTTTAATTGCAAAGAGAAGTATGTCGTTATAACGAATATGGTTTACATATTTTGCAAAAAATTATCAAAATTTACCACTTTCATAAATAATCCCTTCCCTTTCTTTTATTTTTTCTAATTTTGAACAATTGATCATGTGCCTATTTCTTCGCACTTCCAAACTCAATTCTGTAGCATTTCTTTCAGCTTCTGCGATTCGTTGTATGTCAATTTTATTTGCCGCTTGTAAAACGAACTGCCCAACGCGGAAACCTAAAGAATCCATAATTTGGAGTCTTCCTTTTTTTCCTTCATGAAATGCCACAAGTGCTTCATTCGCAGCTATGTCAGCAATTATTCTGCTTGCCCCACTAATTTTGGGACAGAATTTTCATACTAATGAATTAAAAGATTCATTAGGATTCTGGGTTCGACCCCCGAGGCAACGATTCAAAAGTTTAGGATCAGATAAATCCTTAAAAATTTTCTTTATGGAATCCATTACTGGTGCTGGTATGACATTTTTATGGTGAAAATTTTTCAGTTTCCCTTCTGCTTTTGCCTTTTGGTATTTACACCACAATGCGTCTCCTTGTGAGCAAAAATCATGGAGCGGCTCTTGATCGTTTGATCGTTTATGAAAACAAATCGCCCATATGGCTTTTCGCATATCCATGACACTGTTTTTATTGTTCCTTATAGCACCTCCATAATAAGTGGTTAATTCAACGATTAATTTGTCAGTTAAACGTCCCTTGTCAAACAATGATTTGCCATCTTCTAGCTTTTTCCCACGCATAGAATTCTTTAATTCTCTAATTCTGCTCCCCATTCTTTTCTGGATGTGACCTACACATTCTACCATCTTTAATTCTTTATCTGCTTCATAAACATGACTTTTTTTAGTTCAAGGAAAGTTTTTGTGTCTCCATCACCAATGTAATTTAAATACTGGGCATTATATTTTTCTTCGGAACGGCGAAAAATCTTTAACATGCCGTTAACTTCCATCATCGCAGCCGATTCAGAGTGATTTTTCACACACTGCTTTTCATGGCTTTTCTTCCAGCCTGCAAGTTCTTTCTCCTTTTTATTCTTAATTCCTATTTCACAGCGTTTGCAATAGGAAGACATTACTTCCATATCCAAACCTTTTCCGCTTTCAACACCAATTACGCTGGAAATTCCGATCTTCGAAGAGTGACCGCGTGTTTTCCATGACCCGTCTCCACTGACAGTCAATTGTGATTGGCCTGTCATTTCAATTTCTTGCTGTGTAGCATTCAGCATTGATGTGCAAGCAACATTCGACACTGAATTTGCAATCTTTTCCAATGATCGATTATATGCAGACTTTTGCACAGGAGGTGGCAAATCCATTACACCACAAAAATTTTTCATGCTGCATAAACCTTGACCAATGCATCTCATTGCATAGGTAAATCGCATGTTCATTTCTGGTATATTTGATTTTTCGCCCATCATGCGTGAATTTCTAAATGATTTAAGTTCATTGCACTTCTTACAGCTTATTTGGAAAACAGATGAGAGTCCATGTACACGAGTCTCTGACAGTTCCACATCTGAGCCACACATTTTACAGCACAAATTATTTGATATTACCTTTGATAAAATATCAATATCAACTATTCTATATCCAACGTTGTCTGTCTCAACAAAACTGTTATCTAAAAGGCTGCTATTTAACTTTTTAGATGATGCACTAGCACCTTGAGACAAATCGCATTTTGTGAAGCAATTTCCTTCAAACTTTCGCTTCCTTGGACGTTCTCCTGAAGCACGTTTCACGTTATTATTCATTTAACGTAATAATAAATGAAAGAAAACTAATAATAATATTAATTCAGAAAGATTTTGTTCTAAAAAGAACAGTTTTGTTTTAAATTAAATGCTTACTAGCGAAAAAAAATAAGTAAAATGTTAAGAAAAATTTTGATCACGTTTCAGAGCAAAGTCATGAAAGCAAACAAGCTCAGTGGCAAGTAGAAGTGGAAGTTAATGTTTTAAAGCTTTCTTCGTATTATTTACGATATTCAACTAAAAATTTGTAGCGAATTTACGCATATTTCGTCAGTTGCGATAGTGTGAAAGCGTGACAGCAGAATGTAAACAAACCTGAAAGCGCGACAGCAGATTGTAAACAAACCGCCATGAGTGTACTCGCAGGGCATTTAAATCGGAAATGAAAGAGTGATGTTTACATTTTAACCGATATCTCAGTAAATAATAATCGCACAGTTAAGGGGTCTCAGGACTCTTAAAATTGGAAAAAATGAAAAAAAAGGACCATTTTTAACATTTAATATCTTAAAATGTATTTGATATTAAGACATAATTTTAAATGGGAATGAAACATACAAGTGTGTTCTTTCATTTCAAATATTTGAAAAATTGCAAGATGCAGAATTAGCATTTACAGGGGCCTCCAAACTGTCAGACATTTCACGAGCAGAAAATCGGTATAACAGCTTATGCGCACGATTACAAAATAAATTTTGCAACTAGAATGAAAATTTTGGTGCCTACGTATACCTCAGATTATAATAATTACACTGAACCTAAATACATTTGTATTTAAAGTATTTTTATATTTTTAATACAAAGTTGTATTTAGCTAATGCAAAATTTAGAAAATTTCAAAAATATAAACCCCTAAAAATATTTTCTTTTTTACAATAAAAAGCAAATTTTAGGTTCAGTTTATACAAACTAACATGAAATATATGTTTTGAAAATTTCATGAAAAAATATTCAGAAGTTTTTGAGATATCGTGCGCGTTATGCCCAAAAACGTCATTTAGAGAAAAATGGCTTCAAAGTTTTAGAAACACTGCTTCAGCTATTGAGCGAGTATAATTCTAAATGTCATAATTTCTGTTCTAATAGGAATTTCAAGATAACAATTATATCAAAATGTTCAGAAAAGACAGAAGTTTAACATATAAAAAAATTAAAATTTCGAAAATTTTAGAGCTTTAAGAGTCCTGAGACCCCTTAAAAGATTGGTATCGTTTTATTCAGAATAAAATTATCTTTCTAAAAATCTAAAAATCTAAAAATCGATTTTCTGACCATTTTAAAAGTGTACTGTCCCCTTAAGGGATTATATTAAATTCTTCTTTGATGACCTAAGTAGGAATTGACTTTAAAAACAAAATTTTTATATTACTTGTTTTCGCTGAAAGACGTTTTCACCCTTCCTTGAGTGGTTATTCTTATTTCGCTGGGAAATTCGGTTCAAAACGCCCTCTTTGACGCTATTTTCTGAAAAATCAATTGCGTTTGGAAAAAAAAAAAAAAAAAAAAAAAAAAAAAAAAAAAAAAAACGGAAAACACAGTTTGATTACATAGTGTCTGAACAACAACACCAGCTAGTTTCATGCATTTCCGAACAAAAATGAATTAAAACTTATGTCATAAAGTTGCTCTTTTGGATTTGAGAACAATCTTAATAAAAATGACAATAAATATGCTCTGTAACACGGATGGTGCTTCCTTTCTTCAGTTTATGCAAATAAAGGCTTTGACTGTTATAGCGTCATCTACTGGTAAATATTTGTCCTAAAATTTTTTGTTTAATCGTATGGTTTGAATTATATTTAATTTAAATTACGTCTAATTTTAAGTAATAGAACCTACTCCAGAAACCTTTGAAGACGATAGCTTATTTTTCTCTAATGCTGTTTATAACAAAAGCATTTTATTATTGATTGCCAGAATATTTATATTAAAACAAATACAAATATGAACTGAAATACATGAACTGGCTTTCATAAATTACTTTGTTGCCGAACATAACAAAATGAAACCTACACAACATAATACAACATATTGACGTATATTTTCATGGCGAATTATGTTTATTCAAATGCTACTGAAAGAAGGCGCGAAGCGAATTTGTATGCCGTTAAATTAATATTCAGTTTCAATTTGTTTTAGTTAATATGCACGTGTAAGTTTTGTTTCAAAGTTTATTTAATACTTTATGGAGATATTCTTCTTTAACATTTGTTCTTAGATATTACATTCAATGATTAAATGCGCATAGAAATGTAGTATGTTTGTTTCTAATTCAAACCGTGTATTATACATTTAACTTTTCTTAGCCAATACAATATTGCAGTTGTGTGTTAAATTAAGAGAAAAGTAGTTTAAGCAGATATTGAATAAATATCAGAATTTCGAAAACAACTTCTTGACTTTTGTTTATTTCCAATAATGCGTTCCTATTAATTTGTTTTTGAAAAGAAAATCCAGTTTTTGACTTTAAATTCATATATATAAGTTATTTGCAGCTGAAGTTCTAAACGATGATTAACGGTATAGAAATTTCCTTTTCATTATAGTAAGAGAAATTATATTCGACATTCAATTTATAATTAGGGTAGTTCAAATATGGAAAATATATTGTGTTACAAACAAACTTATTTAAATTTTATAATAAATAGGTATGTAAATATAATTTATTCATGAACCTTACCCAAAATCGAGAAAAATCTAGTACCGTGATATCGATATATTCTGATAGTGCGTCATTTGCTCTATAACTGACAAGAACAAAAAATCATGCATCACGGCATGAATTGTGAAACACTTTCCAAAACTATCGGAATATTGATAAGAAATATAATTTTTGATGATAAATACGAAATGAGATATCTTCAACAATTTCTGCCAATATACAGAAATGTACTCAAATTCCTTTGTAAAGAGCTGCATATAATCTAGAGATTTTTGTACACGCTATATTTTAAACTTAATTTTAGTTCTAGGCAAAAGAAGGGTAACGCTACAAAAGACACAAATGTTTAACCTTACACGACAATTATCCATTTCTATTCACAGTTCTGTATATGATACTTTTTTATTTTCTGGAAACATATCTTAGTATACTAAATACAGTTCAGCTGGAAAAAGCATTAGTCAATTGAAAACCATTTTTAAGCAACTCACGCTCATACACATGTGCAAGCACACTCTCAACGCTTAAGAATACTGTTCTAGAATTTATTAACACACAGCGCAAGATGTACAAATTTAGTTTAACTGAAAAACGAAAACTACAAAGGAAAACGCACTTCCAGTAACTATCACTAATAGACAATGCGAGATGCTTTGTATGTCCCTGTAAATGATAGATTTGCTGTGCACATCATATTCTAGAGAAAACATCTTGTAGTGAAACTCAGTAATGTACACTGCCAAAAGTCATCATTCAACTACTTTTAGAAAGCAACTGAAATTATGCTGAGTATACCGCCGATATCTTTCTGAATTTTCCTTTTATTCAACTTCTTTTTTAGGTGCGTTCTTAATTATATATATACGTAGCACCTATAGTGGTCGTTCAATCCATCTGTCCATCCGTCCGTATATAACACAGCAAAAACTATCCAACCGAACGGTCTGAAATTTTAAATGTATAATTGTTGCAAAATTTTGTCAAGTCATTTCAAATTTTATGAAAATCGTATGTATAGTTTAATTACAGGGTCAGTCAAAGTTTTTCCTTACATTACGACCAATGGAAAAAATTATTTCAAGTGCATTTTAATGATGTTACAGCCTTTCGAACAGAATAAAATTGATGTGACTTATGAAGTGCACTAAAATATACATTCAGTGCTATATGCGATGCAAAAAATATCTATAAAATTAGTTATAGTACGAATGCACCTCATTTGCTACATTTGACGTGCAATTTCCAACTTATTTATATGAGTTGCAGTGTATAGTTGACTATTAAAATATGCAAAAAAAAAAAAAATATTATCTTTCGAACATACGTATTTAAAAAATATTTTTTACAAACGCTCATCAAACATTTAATATATTTATATTCTAATTGTAGACTTTTGTTTCCACTATATTTTGTCATGTTTCCGGAAAATTGACGTTAAATCTTTTTGAAAATCTTACGCGTTATAAACAAACAAGAAAGAAAAAATAATGCGTCAAGCATAGATTATGAAACACTTTCCAACACATTCAGAATAAGGTAAAAAATGTTCAACGTTTAATAATTTGAAATATGATGTTTAATTGAACCATTTGAACTTGCATAACACATTTGAAAAACAAGTTTCAGCAATTCCTATCTACAGTCGGAAAATTATCCGAAATATTTGATGAGCACTGTATAGGATATATAGATTAGTATCTATAAACTACATGCATGCAAAAATTTAGTTCATTTAGGAAAATACATGCCATAGTTAAAAATTCCCCCTTTAGCAATTTCCGCTAATAAGGCGATTGGTACGTGGATTCTTTTGTGCATCCCTGTATATGAGGTATAGAATTTATACAAAACGAGTAACATGCACAAAATTAGTTTCATTTAAAAGCGCATGCCGAAATTGAAAACGCATTTTCAGAAATTACTGCTCAAAGACAATACTGTAACCGATTTCTTTTTTGTGTACCTGTAAATGAACTATAAATGCCATGAACGCCCTATACCACAGTAATAATCTTGTAGTTAAATCCAGTGATTTATATCAATTTCAATACATTTGAAATAGCGTGATGTCATTAAAATACACTGCAAACGATTTTTCCCCATTGACCATAATATAGCGGAATTCTTTTGAGTGCCCCTGTAACTGAACTATTAACGCTAGACACTTCATAACCAATACCGAACATGCTATTGTAAACATCATTTACATATATCAATTGCATGAAATCCAAGTCAATTTACGCGAGGATAGTGTGGGCAGACAAACCGAATTCATAAACACTTATCAATATATTGGAAAGTGTTAAAAAGAAAATAAAACCAGCAGTAATTATTCATTTTCAGCAACAGCTGCCCATAACTGGTAATACGTTCGAGTTTTTTCGTGCAGCCCTGTACATGCTCAGCACACCTCGAAACTGACACAAAATATATCTTAGTTAAATTTCAAAATTCGCATAACGATAGTCATTGTTTAATCAGGAGTCTACTGAGCAATGATTTTGTTTTTTATGCTTGAAATAAACGTTGTTTTGAGTTACTTTAGTAACCCATAAATGCCTGATTTTTCAAAAATCATTGTAATAATGTTTTTTGGCTTTCATTTTTTAAATAAATCATGGAAAAAATACTTAAAAAAATCATATCTTGTTTTAAGTATGGTTTACGGCTAAAAAACAGTTTGTTACTTATCGGCAGTACTGGTCTTTAACTGAAAAAATAATTTTCCTCGATAAAATTCTATAATATTAAACACACAAGAATATTAGGAACTATAATAAGAAATAAATTGTACTTGCTCACTGTAGAACAAAATAGGGTATTTCGCAAGCTTCCAGGCAGAACAAAAGGAACAAGTAGCAATAATTGAAAAAATAAATCTATCTTTATTCTCAAACAGCACAAGTGCTGCCATCTACATGTTGAAAATCTATTTAATAATATTTTCAGAATGTATTTTATTGGCAACATTAGGCATTATAGCTTCAATATTATTCTAATAGTATTTTAGAGCCTAAATTGGGTATGTTGCCGAAAAGCAGTACCCGGCATTTAAGGGAATGTTCTAAAATTATTTATCATTTCATGTTATTGATCACCCGTAGTATACAGTGTGTCCTTGAATTTATAAGGCCAAACTGTAAGGGAAGGTAAAACATAGATAACGAAGCAATTTTGGTATAGCAATCTGGGTGTCGGAAATGAAAAGTTTTGGTGAAAAACAAGAAATGCGGAGGAAATGAAAACGAGCGTTTTATTGGCATAACAATTACAGTAAGTGCTCAAATGTGCCACTGGCATTGTCCAGCAAGTGACTGTTGTACCTTTTCGCAGACTTCAAATGATTCACGAACATTTGCAACAACGGCGGAAAGTCTTGTAATGCGGTCCTCATCAGAGTCAACTGGTGTCTCACAGGTGAGGCATTTGGAATCTTCGAAAAGATACGCCAATAACTTGCCCATTAAGGGTACTTGGGGTACTCCCGGGATACCGCGCCTGTAATTTAAAATACGTCCAGTTTCAAATTTCTAGATGACTAGGGTTGACTTCCATAAGCTATCATCGACACCCTCATTAAAATCGTGGGATTTTTTTTGTGCGCCCTCAACAGCCTAGTACCTAGTGACCACACTCCTTATTATCCGTACTCGGTTTTAAGGATGTGATGCGACACGTATCATTATATTGAGTGTCATAGTATAAGGTAATACTTGTGTACCAAATGTAGTATATTTTTGCAAGCTTTTCATATAAAATTAACATTTTTTTCACATAACTCATCAATTAATTATATGTATAGTTTTTCAACTGGGAGTTGAACCGCAAGTTGAAAGTTGGTACTGAAATGACTAGTTAATCAAATTGAGCGTAGTTGGGGTGCTCCTCGGAAATGACGTCAACACCGTCGTTACGCCTCTGGAACGTAAAGTACGTTTTATTTCAATTTTTAAAACGACTGGGATTTATTTCCAGAAGCTATCACCAGATATTTCATTAAAATTACGAGTGTTTTTGTACATCCTGTATAGCTAGCTATACGGAGTGACCACACTCCTTATTAGCCATCCTGTTTCAAGGATGTAATGCGTCACGTATCATATATTGAGCATGTATCATAGTAAGAGATACCTTTATAGCTAGCTATACGGAGTGGCCACACTCCTTATTAGCTCTCCTATTATAAGGATGTGATGCGTCACGTATCATATATTGAGCATATATCATGGTATGAGTTAATACTTAGTATGTACCAAATGCAATATATTTTTGTAACTATTTTATATACAAATTAACAATTTTTTCACATATCTCATCGATAATTAGTTATATATATAGTTTCTCAACTGGAAAATAAACGGCGAGTTGAAGGTCTGTGCTGAGTTGACTGGTTAATCAAATTAAAAATACTTCACGTACTCGTTGGAAACGACATCAACATCATCGTTCCGCCGCTGGAATATGAAATTCGTTCGAGTTCAACTTTCTAGATGATTAGGATTTGTTTCCATAATCTATCATCAGCTACCTCAATAAAATTACGAGTTTTCTGTACGTCCTGTATAGCTAGCTATACGGAATGACTTCTTATTATCCATCCTTTTCCAAGGATGTGATGCGTCACGTATCATATATTGAGCATGTGTCATAGTATGAGGTAGTACTTATGTACCAAATGTAGTATATTTTTGTAAGTTTTTTATATACAAATTAACAATTTTCCCCCATATCTCATCAATTAGTTATATATATACTTTCTCAACTGGAAAATAAACGGCGAGTTGAAGGTTGGTGCTGAGTTGACTGGTTAATCAAATTAAGCGTACTTCGCGTACTCGTTGGAAAGTACATCAACATCATCGTTCGGCCGCTGGAATATAAAATTCGTTCGAGTTCAACTTTCTAGATGACTAGGATTTGTTTCCATAATCTATCATCAAAATTACGAGTTTTCTTGTACGTCCTGTATAGCTAGCTATACGGAATGACCACACTCCTTATTACTCATCCTTTTCCAAGGATGTGATGCGCCACGTATCATATATTAAGCATGTGTCATAGTGGTAGTACTTATTTACCAAATGTAGTATATTTTTGTAAGTTTTTTATATACAAATTAACAATTTTTTCACATATCTCATCAATTAGTTATATATATAGTTTCTCAACTGGGAAATAAGCGGCGAGTTGAAGGTTGGTGCTGAGTTTACTGATTAATCAATTTAAGCGCACGTCACGTACTCGTTGGAAACGACGTCAACACCATCGTTCCGCCGCCGGAATACAAAATACGTTCGATTTCAACTTTCTAGATGATGGTATCTGTTTACATAAGCTATCATCAACTAACTCACTAAAATTGTGAGGTTTTTTGCGCGCCCTGTATAGCACAATCCTGTAGATCATACTCCTTAGGAGCCATTCTGTTCCAAGAATGTGATGCGTCACATATACATGGTGTATCTGAAAAAGTGGGCAAAACTTCTTGGGGTGATAGGACGATGCTTATACAAGCTAATTTCATCATAGAATGTATGGTAGGAACTCAAGGGGTGAGAAGTTAAAATGTAGTTTTCCACTGTCCCAGGGCTATGAATTGGTCGACGTGGTCCAATAGCTTGGCTACCAAGATCGCCGGATCTTGTTCCTGTTGGATTTTTTTCCTGTGGGGCCATATGAAAAGCCAAATATACGTGTGTCACATTGAAACCGATATGGATCTAGTCGCCAATGTTGCCGGCAGTATACAGGAAATGCCTGGTGTCTTCGAAAATGCAGTTATTATCCCGCTGGTGTGAAGCGTGCATTAGAGCTGGCGGAAGACTTTTTGAGCAATTTCTTTGAGCATGTACATTAATTACATTCCTGTTAATAAAATGTTTTCTGAAGTATGTTCTCTCATTCTTGTATTAATTCCTTAACTGCGACAGGTGAAAACTACCTTTTAACGTATCACCTCTTGCGTTCCGACCAAACATTCTATGAAGAAATTTGCTCATATAGCTACGTTCTGTCACAGTTTTGCCCCCTCTTTTCAGATACACCCTGTATTTATGTATCATAGCATGAGGTATTTATGTACCAAATTTATGTTTTTGTAAGTTTTTCCTATACAAATTGACATTTTTTTCACATAAATCATCTATTATTTGTATATAATAATAAGGCTTCATTAAAGAATAGAATTTATAATGAACACATCATTAGTAACTTTACGTTGCTTTGATGCTTGCTGCGATTCCCTAAACATTAAATTAATTCCTTCGGTAATTTTTAATTATCCAAAAAAATATTTTCGCTCAAAAGATCAAAGATAAAAAGCTTTTAAAGTAATTAACACGAGTAAATTAAATAATAAAAATTTGTTCGACCTTTTTAAGATTGCATTGCTATGCTAGCTGTTTGAGATTTATGAAGCTGGTTCTTTAGTAATGAATTTAAATATCACTTATTTTTCGCTCCATGAACATATTCTTTTACTCAACCTTAGAGTCTACAATTTTTTTCGAGGTGTTTAAACAAACAAACATTTTTAGAAACGTAATTACAGAAGATCAAAGTAAAGATCTTTTAAGTGAATTAGCAAATGGAGTGTAAATCAATCAGACAGTTCTGTTTTATCAATTCAAGATGGAAACCTTTGAATTTACATGGATACTCATTATTTATATTTGTGTAATTTAGGCGCTTAATATTCTAGTTAGGATACTTTTTATACTTGCTTTTATGACTGTTTATATTAATTATTCATGCACATTCAATAAACAATTCGTTGTTTTAAAATTTGTTCTTGATATGTGAATCATAAATAGAATCTGGAAATGGTAAGTCTTCAGCCCAAAAATTCAAAAGGATATGAAAGTTTCGAGATAAATATTAAAATTACATTAAAAATATACAAATCAACGGTTTCGACCCTCTTCTGGGACTATCATCAGGAACTGAAAGTAAAAAACAATGACATCTAAATGTTTTTTGACTTCACAATTTCAGAGAATTCAAAGCACGAACGTTGACTAATTAGCATAAAATTAATATAGGAGTGAACAGACATCTAGCGCCATCTATTTGTGTAAACTGTTTCTTCAATACATTTACCCAAGTTCTTGAAACATTATATCTGTACCTTGGAACAAAAAGGGCCAATGTCCAAAATTGAGAAATTTCAGTTAAATGCACGAATGAATTCAGGATGCGATATAAAGTAATTGTTAAAAGAGCCAAAGTCCTCCAAATATTAGATCATTGAAAACAAAATATTTTGTCGAGGCCAATGTTACTTACTGTTAATGTAAAAACGGCCAATTTAAAATGTAAAAAAAAACTAAATCAATATAACATTAGATTATAGTGAGAAAAAAAATTACTGAATTGAAAGGTACACCTTTGAAAAATAATAGTACAGAAATCGTAGCAAGATTCTTATAACTCCTCAAACTTAAATTGGGTTTCCTGCCATTTGAGAAAAATGGACATTGGCCCTTATTGTTCCAAGGTACAGATATGTCATATAATGTTTCAAGAATTTGGGTGAAAACAACACAAAAAGAAAACGAACGGTGGTAACAAATTGAAACATTATACACTGACCTCCAAAAGTTGAGGTACAGGGACTGGATGCTTTCGATTGTACACAGTTTGTCGAATATCTACCAATATTTTTGGCGAATTGAGATAGAACGTCTAGGAAATAAAGAACATGTCTGAATTCATATTTCTCGGTGAGGATTTAGTCGGGGGAACAGTTAGGGGGCTATAAATAAATTTAATAATAAAATAATATTTGCGATCATCTATGTAACAAAAAATTCTGGAAATGGTTTATCACGATGTTAAATGACTATTTGGGTCCTGTTCAACGTTTTTGTGCGTTTGTGTAAACATAGCACTCATATTCGTGAAGATATTATTGTGTCTGTGAAAAATTAAAAAGTTTTTTGTTTATAACATACAGAGTTTTCAACCAAATTTAACACAACTTTCTGAAAACCTGACAAAGAACAGTAGCAACAGTATATTGCAATTAAAACATGAATATATTGAATATTTTATGAGATGTAGGCACTTTTATGAAATAATTTTTAACTGCGCATGCGTGGGAGATTCCAAAAATTTTATTTAATAATTTGGTAGTCAGCTATTTAGGGCAACTTATATAAAAAGTCCAGATAAATATCCCGAAAATCCACAAAGATAGGGGCGATATAGTGAGTTGCTTTCTAAAAATAGCTTTATTATAAGGGTTTTTCCACAACTTTTCAATCAACT
The DNA here is from genome assembly GCA_963932465.1 of Maratus speciosus. NCBI lineage: Eukaryota > Metazoa > Arthropoda > Arachnida > Araneae > Salticidae > Maratus > Maratus speciosus. The sequence continues at coordinate 215,742,017 of OZ010799.1, read as the reverse complement.
CACTATATCTTTCTGAGTTTTCACAATATTTGACTGGACTTTTTACAGAAGTTATCCGAAATAGCTGGCTACCAAATTATGAAATAAAATTTTTGAAATCTTATACGCATGTGCAGTTAAAATGTTTTTCATAAAAGTGCCCATATCTCATCAAATATTCAATATATTCATGATTTAATTGCATTATACTGTTGCTGCTGTTCTTTGTCAGGTTTTCGGAAAGTTGTGTTAAATTTGGTTGAAAACCCTGTATGCTATAAACAAAAAATGTTTGAATTTGTCATAGACACAATAATATCTTCACGAACATGAGTGCTATGTTTACACAAATGCACACCAACGTTGAACAGGACCCAAATATTCATTTAACATCGTGATAACCATTTCCAGCATTTTTTGTTACGTAGATGATCGCAAATATTATTTTATTACTATAGTTATTATTAGCCCCCCCCCCCCAATTCTCTCCCCGACTAAATCTTCCCCGAGAAATATGAAATCAAATATGTTCTTGAAATCCCAGAAGTTCAAGAACAATTCGCCAATAATATTGGTAGATTTTCAACAAGCCGTGTACAATCGAAAGCATCCACTCCCTGTACCTTAACTTTTGGAGGCCAGTGTATATCATATAATGTTTCAAGAATTTGGGTAAATGTATTGAAGTAATAGTTTATATTAATACATGGCGCTAGATGCTCGTTCACTCCAAATTTAACTTTGTGCTAATCATGGAGCTATGAAGATTAAAGCAGAGGACATAAATGACTCTACTTGCAGCTATTCCTACCCCCCCCCCCCCCCCGCTTCCGCAAATCAAGTACAGTAAAATTCAAATATGGCGGACGCCAGAGAGGGGAAAGAACTCGTATTTGGACTTCTACGCTTTCCACGGTGCTAGCTTGACATGTCGTCTCATTTTAATCTTCATAGCTCCATGGTGCTAACTGATCAAGGTTCGTGTTTTGAATTCTCTGAAATTGTGAAGTCAAAAAATATTTAACTGTGATATTGTTTTTTACTTTAAGATCCTGATGGCCCCAGAAGAGGGTCGAAACCATTGATTTGTATATTTTTATTCTATTGTTGATGTAAATTTAATATTTTAATGTTAATACATCATTTAGCAATGTGTTTATACGCATTCGTCAAGTTCGTTTAATGTAGATCATGTAATAGTCCCTGACTTTATGATATAAAAAACTGGTAGAACCAGAGAGAAAAGTAAAGCTCGATCGTAAAAAGTTACAGTAAAAAAATGGCAAATAGTTTCAGTCTAAAAAAATAAGTAGTGCGTAGAAAAGTAATGGAACCAGATTCTATGTAAAGCTCATGAAATTACCCAAATTTTTGTTTATAGCTGAAAATGTGGACTGAACTTTATTGGTGCCTTGAAATCAATGAGGGAAGTAAAGGCATTTCATAAAGGCACATCAACTAATTCTGAATTCCAATCATTCATAACCCGTTTAAAAATTTGGGTTCATAAGAATAGATTAGAGTTTGATTTGGTAATGAGCGAGAACATGAGAGATCGTTCAGTGCAAAGTATGGACCAAATTCCATTCCAGGGATTACTGATAAGCTTGGAAGATCAAAGCTTAAAGTAAGCTCAAAACCATGAGCATGTACGATTCAAACATATGCTAACTACTTGTTCCGCTCAAGTCCATTAGCATAAGGTTCCCTTTTCACAGTAATTACATGAAATAAAAATCATTACGTTAGATGTGTTATGTCAGAAATGTTAATAACAACAATTCCTCAACAACCTGACTATATTAATGTTATACTTAAAATAGTACTTCATGGTTTACATTCTTTTAGCTTTGTAGAGTTTAGCTTGACTTGATGCAATCATATCCACAATTCTGAGCCTGACAGAAATTTTTTAGTACATAACTACACATTCTGTTTACTATAACCAGTACTCATTTTGAGCGGATAATATGATTCTGAATATAAGGCACCAGTAAAGCTCAGTCCACATTTTCAGCTATCAACAAAATTTGGGTAATTTCATGAGCTTTACAGATAATCTGGTTCCATTACTTTTCTACGCACTACTTATTTTTTTAGACTGAAACTATTTGCCATTTTTTTACTGTAACGTTTTTGGATCGAGCTTTACTTTTCTCTCTGGTTCCACCAGTTTTTTATATCATTTCACACCTTTTTCAAATCCTTTCAGGAACTTAATCAACCAACTTCAACTAACCAACAACCGCCCCAACTAAACAACCAATGAACTCAATCAACTGGCCCAACCAATTTTCCCAATCAAAAACTAACAGAAACATTGGCTCACCAGTGTATTTCCAGAGCTTTGATGACCCCATACTTATTGCTAACCACTATATGGAGATATTGACCTATACTTTACTCAGAACTGGCCGCCAGACTACTCCTTAGAATATGGCCGTATCAGACAGAGAACGATGAACAACAAACATTTCCCCCATCATTTCCAGCTTGTTGTATGTTCGGTAAACAGGTTCTTCAAACGTTTTGTAGGGTTATAGCCTTATATATATAGGCTTTTTATAGGTTAACGTCTATTATGTGTTGATCTGGAAGGATTACCTGATACGTTTGCATATCTTCTTGCTATCCATTCATATAAATCTTGTCTTCCTAGTTTCGTTCCTATTGGCTCAGTTGATCCACCGGTGATTGAATATCCAACTTTTCCGTGCAATGCCGGAAAAGTTCGAGGAGCAAGAATAGCCAGCAAAATACTCTCCATCAATGTCAAGCAACTTTTGCTGACTAAAATGTTCTGTTGGGGGATATGTTTGGCGAACGACTGTCGTGTGATACAACTTTAAGTTTTATACATAGTGTGATCTCTTGAATTTTTCTGCTACGTACCTACGCTTCTCTTGTTTAAGGGACTATTCAGTATCCTAGGTCAACCCCTCAAACACACAAAAAGCTAGGGTAAGAAATAGCTATAAGAAATGATCTGCGAAAAAGCTATAAAAACGAAAAATTTTTGTTTTGGGCACTTAATGTGAATTTAAAATGAAAAAAATTCTAAAAACGACTGAATGCAGAAAAATGATAAAAAATGATTGAAAATATTATACAAAACACGTGCAAATAATATCAGAAATATTGCTAATATTGTATATTTATAATAATATTTCGTAGGTCAAACTAAAATATAGCGATACTGACTAACCTATTTACATCTAACTGTAATCAATGATAAAAAAAAATCAGGAAAATTGGAAAGTAGGTGTCCTTTGTAAAATATGCATTAATTAAGGAGATAAATTACGTAATCGAGTCTTCAAGCGTATTTGGTATGGATAAATTACATAATCGAGTCTACAGACTATTGGCGTATGTGACCGGGCGTCGTTTGGCGCATAATTAACTTAACCGTAAGCACACGCACATATTATTGTAACGTTACCACACGCATGGGGTTAAATCTCACCTCATTTTGTCTCTCATTATATTTTTGGCTAAATGCGGTTTAAAATTAAGTCTACTACTCCATATTGTAAAATGCATCAGTAGTACTTCTTTTTAGGGAAAAATCAAGCGTTTCATATTTATTTTCCGATTTTGCAACAGTTTCAGAAAACAATCGCGTTAAAAAAAAAAAAAAAAAAAAAATATATATATATATATATATATATAGAACATATACAACGATTTGTTTTACCTCTTAAAACATGAATTATTTTATAAAGTTTACATTAATTACAATTAATATACTTTCATCAACATATACAGGTAGCTTTTATGTCACGCTTTCCGTAAAATTATTTTAGTGTGTGCTATCCCGTATCGAATGAACATATTAAAATGAAACTTTTGTACATGTGAGATTATTTAATCCCAAAAGGCATATTTCTCCCCTTCTAGCCAACAAAGAAAAGACATTCCTTCACACAACCTTTCTCAAACTTGACCTTGAAAGGTACAAGGAAGGTCGGAAGCGTCCTCGAGAAATTTATCATTTCTTTTTGGAAGAAAAAATGCGAGTGGGGTGAGATTTACACCTGCGCATGTGCTTACGAGTTAAAAAAGGGATAAATTGATTCTGTGTTAGCGAACCTATTCAACATTCTAATTTACAGAGAATTGGCGTAATTTGGGTCAAAGTTTTTTGGAGATCTTTCGCTACTTTTACGTTATACCAAATGTATACTAAAATATATGCTATTGCGCCATTTATTTCAATCCTGAGCAGAGATTTTTTTTGTAATTTTCCAGTATAGGGATCTTAGTGAAATAAGGAAAATAGCCCTGGTGGAGAAGGAAATTTGGCAACATATTCACTGTTTCATTTGATATACACAAGCATTTTTTATTTCAAGGTTATACAATTTATATAACATAAAGACGCCATTTTTCTATTTTTATATAGAAATAGAAGTAATTTGTATATAAAAAACATTAATAATAGACGTATATTTAAAATACTTATATAACTAAACAAAAAAGACCATTAATTTTATTTTTCATAACTTTTTATATCATTTGGCTACAAATCGCAATTTCTGACACCCGAATTGCACCAAGCTTTTTAAAAATGCGCAAGGCCCCTATAGTGGAAAAGTACCAATTTTTTTATACAAACCGCGCCAAATATTGTGACTTGCTACTTTTTAAACGCGAATCTCTTTTGTCTTTAATTATTATTTAATCGTAACCATGCAAAAAAATTTTAATTTGCTGTTTTTTTGATAGAAAATATTTTTTATAATTAAGAAAAAATAAGTTTTAACTTCATCTTTCGCTGATTGAAAAAATGTTTAGTGCAGTGCTAAGAGACCCTTACAATTTCTTTTATGTAGTTTAAAATGCTGTTTTGAAAAAAATATTTTTTCGTATAATATTTATTTGCGCTTTTATTTTTAGTGTATTTATATTGATTTCATAAAATAGTTCTCAAAACTCTGTAATTTTGAATATAATTCATAATAATATTTCACAATACTATTTCTTTATACACAACAAAAAATATTTATTTAGACAATAGCATCATCTCGAATATCAACATTTTAAAAAATATCATATATAAACTTCATCGTAAAATATGTCACGCTTATCGTTTTAATATTGTTTTAATAAAAAATAAAATGAATACAAGGAGTAACGAAAAATTTTTATTGAGCGAGTGTTCATCTTTTAATAAAACAAGTTGGCATTGCAACCCGCTGCGTTGCATTTAAATTGCATGAGATCTTATTATTTTTTTTGTTGGAAGTGTAAATCTACTTTTATTATACATTTCGACAGAACTATAACATAAATTTGATTGAATACTGAATTTCAAGTAATAAACAGTATTATAATGTAGGTAAAAAATTTATTAAATTAAAATACACATTTCCAAAATTCATTTATAAAAAGCATTGCGTTCTTTTAAGATTTGACTTTTTAGGAACTGCTGATAACACATGAAATCATTTTGACGAAATTGGATAAAAATGACGTCATTTGGCAAATCGATAAGTAACATTTCAGATTTGTGAATTAAAATAAATGTTTATCAAATTATCTGCCTCCTATAGTGGCTTTGTGAAGAAAATTAAGCGCGTCATTTTTCAGAAAAAGTTATATGAAAATAGGTGTTTCTTGTTTAAATTTACTTGCTCTAAATATAAGTTAACTAGGACTTCCCCCAGAGGGATTAGTCTGGGCGATATTGCTGAGAACATAGATCTAATAATAACATGTGGAAGCAAAGAAAATGAGATGTTATCTTTAATTGTCCATATACTGCTATAAATTGAAATGATGAAAATAAACGACTCGTAGAATTACAAAATCTTATATATAAATTCGTATACACTGTTTAAAAAAATGGGAAATCAAACCATTCAAGACAGCCATGCATGGATATAAAATTGAAAGTACGCAATATATTAAAAGTAAAATAGAAAATGAAACACCAAATTACTTATATCGGAATTTCGACCGTATAAAATGATGTCTAGAGCATAATCAGACACTCCGCACCAATTTGAGTAACTTTAAATGACAAATATATGATGTTTAAAAAGAATGGACTATACTTTATATAGTGTGTGCTCCCCCGGAATAGTTAATATTGTAAAATATCTGTTTTCCACGGATGCAATGAGGTTGTCGGTGACATTTAAGGAATTCTCTCCTCAAAATCTGATATAGTATCAAAGTACCGAATACATCAACAGTGGCATGTAATGCTTCGTTAGAGTGTGTTTTAGATATGCTCGATCGGATTTAAATGATGAGTGTATGCTGGCCACTACATACGTTGTATTGTTTTGTTTTCAATCATATTCTGCACAAGTTGAGCTGTATTTAGCATGTATTAAATAAAAGAAATCGGCAAAAATTACAACATAAAGTATGACACAACATCTGAATATATCATCTGCATAACTTTTGAACTGTCAAAGTGTCATTTGAAGTAATTTACAAATCCATACATATTTATTCAGAAAACCATGCAAGCTAACATACGCCAATATGAACCCTATTATGAAATTTCACCAGAATAAGTTAATATAAAAAAATCTACTAATGATAATTGAGAATATGACCTTATGATAAAATGTCTAGAAAAATGAATCGGATAAATAATCCATATCTCATTTAAAACGGCACTTCCCTCTGTTAGTGGCCTTGGCGAGAGAGAGAAAAACCTAGAGAAGAAACACAAGTTCTTTCGGGCAACCTACTCACTGTTTCATATAGGTCTTTATTCAATATTTACACAATTTATTTAATGCTAGGTGGGTATCTATCTGTTGGATTCCAATGTATATAAATCTCTTAACTAAATGAATCCTTAAAAGTTAAGTATTAAAATATCTATAAGCTATTAAAACTGCCCTCAATAACATTTCTTATTGTTAAAGCGAATATATTTCTAACTTAAATTCAATGACAGAAGAGCCATATATATTTCACATTACTTTATTTTTATAAACTTTTCTCTAGAACAAAACAAAACCAACTGTTGCCAGATATTGAAACAATGCAATTACAACCGGTTAAATAATTATGCAGGTGACTGATACATGGATGAAAGATAAAGTTAGTCATTACGTAACATACTCCCACCTTGAGTTGTGGGGAATGCACAACTCAACAATTTAAAATTACAAGTTAAATCTTTTCGGTACCTTAACTGTGTCAAAGAAATGTTGCTTTGCTGCTTCTTTCATACAAATCACGTGAAATAGGAGACATGCCAGATCTTTGTGAATATGGATCTCTCAAAGATGATGAATAGGGATCCACATGTTTATCTCTCATGGGCGCAATAGATGGACTACGACGATCATAAGGTGAAGGGTATGGTCTCATGCGAGGCGACATTGAACTGTAGCCACGGTCATAAAAATCTCGACTTCCAAAAGGTGGACTGTCATATCTTCGGCCGTAGCCATTAGCATACAAATCACCACCACGGGGTCCACCATAACCACCACGTCCTCTGCTTGAACCTCCTCTAGCTCGTCCTTGTGATCCTGGCTCATGATGAAGCTTGCTTTTTGAAGGCTCAAAACTCAAAGAAGATCTTCTGAAGTAATAATTATTCAGAGCTTTTAAGGGATCCTGGGCTTCTTCAGTTTTGATTAACTTTTCAGGAACTTTTGGACATACTAGAGTTTCATGTTTTTTTCTGCATAAAACGCATTTTACTTTTGCTCTACAATTTCGGGCTAGATGGTTTAATTTTAAACACACGAAACAAGTTCCCTTCTTTTGCATAATGTCTTTCTTAACATCATACGACATTGACATTGCCTTGAAACATTTTTCCGATGCATGTCGTTTGTCACAAAAAATACACAGATTTTGTTTAAAATTATTCTTTTTTCTAGTATATTTTCTCATATCAATGTTTAATAAATCTGATACAGTAGATATTTGAGATTCTTCGAATTCATGATTATTGCGTGCAGCTCTGTATCGAAAAGTTTTGTCAAAACTTTTACTTGCCAAAGAAATTCTTTCTTCTGCTTCAACTTCGTCTTGCAGAAATTCTAATAAATTATCTAGATCAGTTTTTGAGCCAATTACAACACCATTCTTTAAATCTGTATCATGATTTTTATCTAGTTCAGATTCCACATCATTACATCTATTTGACGATCTTCTTTGAGACGTTCTATACCTTTCCCATGCTCTAAGAATATCATCTGGAAGAGACGATTCAACAAGCGGATATAACATCGCAGCATATTTGTCTCTAATAACTCCAAGAGTTTCTAATGATCGCAATTTCGATTCTAATGAATCATATAATCGTCGCAAAGAATTATGTTTTCCTGGATTTTGCTTCTGCAGTACAAGGCCTAACAAATCTCTAATATAGTATTCTATCAAAAGTTCTTCCCGTCCAAAACGAGATTTAAGTTGACTTACAGCTTTGGCATAACTATTACCGCCAGGCGGAAAACTTTTAATCAATTCCTCTGCCACACTGCCTTTTTCCATGGCTTGTATTAAATACGCAAATTTGTCATGAAAATCTAGGCTAGTATCTTGATCAATTTTTTGAAATTGACCCCAGAATTGCAACCAATTTTTTATTTCACCATTAAAAGTAGGTAACTGTATCTTCGGATAATGAAGCAATACATTCTTATTAATTACCGAAATATCAGATCTCAAATCTTCATTTTTTACAATCAAAAGTTCGTTTAATTTCTGTTGTAATACACGCCAGCGATCGATGTAAACCTCAGATTCATCGATATCTTTGTCTATTGTTTCTTCGTCAGCTTGGTCGCTATACAATATTTCTCTAATTTTATATTCTACATCGGTCATAAATTTCGCTTTCTCTTCTATCATTGTCAATTTCAGAATTTTTTCAGCAGTCGATAAATTATTTTCACTTGCATCAAATTCGTTACACGCTTTAGTGAAAATTCTACGATGCTGTCGTCTAGCTGCTTTCAACGCATCCATATTATTCAACATCAACAATAATTTTTTATTCAACAATAATAATAATTCTCACTTGAGCAGTTCAAATAAAATTCTACTTACAGATTCCAGTCTTGTCAGCGGACGCCATATGTTGGATTCCAATGTATATAAATCTCTTAACTAAATGAATCCTTAAAAGTTAAGTATTAAAATATCTATAAGCTATTAAAACTGCCCTCAATAACATTTCTTATTGTTAAAGCGAATATATTTCTAACTTAAATTCAATGACAGAAGAGCCATATATATTTCACATTACTTTATTTTTATAAACTTTTCTCTAGAACAAAACAAAACCAACTGTTGCCAAATATTGAAACAATGCAATTACAACCGGTTAAATAATTATGCAGGTGACTGATACATGGATGAAAGATAAAGTTAGTCATTACGTAACACTATCAGTTTTGTTGCATTTAAGTTGCATGTTTTGCGGAGGAAATGCAGCATTATAAAATATTTAAAGTTGCTTCACCTAATAATTCCAAATTAATGGTAATTGAGATCGCTTTCCGTTAATTTCATCTTTTTAAATTAAAAATTTTTTAGAAACCATTCATAGAGACAAATGTATATTTTAAAACTAACCCGAAGCAAAATTTCAAGATTTTGGGCTCAGCAGTAACACAGAAATAGAAAATTTTCTGAAGTTTTTCGTTTCTGCACTGTTTTATATAGAGACATTTTTAGAAATTGTTCTATTGCGAGAATTTACGTCATGATAAATACAGTCATGTCAATTTTTATGTTTATATTCCGAACAATTCCATGTACTTCGTTACTTAGATCATCTTTAGATATTTTTTCGCTTTGTTTAGTCTTTCGATTTTTTAGAATTCATTCTACAACGAGCATTTACATATTACTACCACGCCAAAGTTCTAGTTTCTAACCCCAACACTATCCCAAAAATTTCAGTATTCCAAATAAATCATAGTTTAGAACCTTTCTAGAAATTTTTACGTTTATCCGAAAAATTGGACCTTTTACAGAGCGTTAATTACGAGTATTTACATCTTAAAAGTAACTACCGCACCAAGTTTAAAGTTTCTAACCCAATAAATATCGCAGAAATCGCAATATTAGAACTTTTTTGCTCCTGCAGCGATGTAGGTTCTTGCACTGACATAAAATAGACTTTTTTTCGGAGCAGAGATGGCCACCAACATTTTTTAAAGTTGGCTATGTAGTTTCAGAGATAAAACCTCACAAACCTACAAGCATTAATAATATTATACACTTTATAATATTATAATGCTTTATAATATTAGCATTAGATGTACACATACAAAAGCCATTTATCTGTTACAAACTAAAGTGCCCGGCGTTGCCCAGAATTTGAAAGATATTTGTTCTGAAAAATCAATTTCAAAATTTAACATACAACACAAAACAAACATTAAATAAGCAGTCGAAATGTTGTATGAATGAATCATATGAAAATGTATAAATGTATATAACAGACGCAAAAGAATACATCTATAAATGAATTTATTTCAATTTATAATTGGAGCAATAATGTTAAAATACGCCAATATTTCCCTAATCGGGTTTTTATCATGCTTCAATACATTTTTTACACTCATATGACGTTATACTATAACCACCACGTCCTTTATATTTCCAATATGACGTAATATTTTCCTCTTTCACGTGGAAACCTTGAAATAGAAAAGTTATGAAGTTATATTCACTTTCATTTGAATTCGTCAAACTATTTATTTCATTTTCATTTTTCACGTGAATATCTTGCAATAGAAAAGTTATGATGTAATATTCACATTTTTTTTAATTCGGCAAACTATTTATTCCATTTTCATTTTTCACGTGGAAATCTTGTAGTAGAAAATTAATTGTTGTAGTAATAATTTTATTGTGTTTTTTAATTGTTGGCAACTGCTATAACGAAAAATGTTTAAATTTGGTAAGAAATTGCTGTTAAATTCGTGGTTTTTTATTAGTTAAAAATTAACTATAATTTATTTGGATTCCGGATTACTTTAGTTGCCTCGGACATGTTTTAATATACATGTACGTATCTTTTCACAATTTTGGCTTCCAAATTGTGGATTTATATAGAATTACAAACAGACAGATAGACAAGTTTTCCTTTTTATATATCTCCCTATTCTAAAAAAGTAACTAACGCTGTCACCGCCGCCACCGCCGCCGCCGGTTTTGAATTTTTTGTGACCGGGGGTCTTTCTTTGTTAATATTAAGACAACTATTGCATAGAAAAATATGAAAATCGGTGGTATAATAGCGAAATGTTTGATCAACACGCTGATGCATACAATTTTCAAATCGAAGAATTATTTAAAGAGATATTTAATGCTAAATTTGGACAAAATCGTTCCATTACAAAAGTTTTATAGGAGCAAAAACTATACATGGGAATTTAATCATTTTTAGATCATTTTATTCAATAGAAGATCCCGGTGTGCAGATTCCATTAATTTTTTTTTAATTTGACTCATTTTTTGAGGTTTTATTTCAATTTTAAATTCAAATATTCAGCATTTCGCCAGATATTTTTTATATATTTTAGAAAATGGTATTAATTTAAACCGTTGCCAACTGTATAAACAGCGCAAACAATAATGTTTGCTTAAAAAAAATATATATATTTACACGTTACTATTATGAACAGAAAAAACCTTCAAACTAGAATTAAATAATTAGGTATAAAAAGCAGGCACTTATTGCAAATTACGCCATAAAAACTATATTTACATGTGAATTTTAAAAGAGAAAGGATATTGTAAAATAAATTCATTAACATGCATTAGAAGTCTAAAATAGAAGAAATTACGTCACATTACACTTATTATGCAAAATGAACAAAAAATAGTATAGCAAAACAGTTTAAATTTAAAAATTGCGCGAGACAAAATATTAGAGGTTAAATATTAGATTTTTTCAAAATTTTATTATTTGTCGTTTGATGTGAGGTGTTCAGCTATAAGTATGCAAAATTTCATGTCTCCAACTTAATTAGGGGCTGAGTTAGAAAAAATGTTTAAGATACACAAGTTACAGCCCAGAGGGTTAAATATCAGACTTTTTCAAAATTTTATTATTTGTCGTTTGATGTGTGGTGTTCAGTTATAAGTATGCAAAATTTCATGTCTCCAACTTCATTAGGGGGTGAGTCAGAAAAATTGCTTAAAATACAGAAGTTAGAGCTCGGAGGGTTAAATATCACTTTTTCAAAATTTTATGATTTATCGTGTTATCGCAAGTGTTCAGCTATAAGTATGCAAAATTTCATGTCTCCAACTTAATTAGGGGCTGAGTTAGAAAAATTGCTTAAAATACACAACTTAGGGCCCAGAGGGTTAAATATTAGACTTTTCAAAATTTTATTATTTGCCGTTTGATGTGTAGTGTTCAGCTATAAGTATGCAAATTTTCAAGTATCCGACATATATAGTTTCTGAGAACGGGCTCTGTGACAGACGGACAGACAAAGGAGTGAGACAGGTAGGCTTTCCTTAGATAAACGAAACTCAAAAAACATGCTGCGGATGACTGTAACAACATCCTAAAATTACATTACCATCAGCGATCTACCAATCCCGAATTTAGTTTATATTCGTTTCATACATTCTTATTCTTTTGTGCGCCCTGCAAAATAACTATCAATAATATATACAGTAAAACCTCTGAATAGCGGACACCTCGAAAATGCAGAATTTGTCCTCTATTTGGAGGTGTCCGCTACTGAGAGTAAAACATGTACAGTTATTTAAGAGTTGGTAATCGAAAAAATGTCCGCTAAATAGAGGTATCCGCTAATCGGGTGTGTCCGTTATGGAGGTTTTACCAGTAAAACTTCTGAATAGCGAACACCTCGGGAGGGCAGAATTTGTCCTCTATTTGGAGGTGTCCGCTACTGAGAGTAAAAAATGTACAGTTATTTAAGGGCTGGTAATCGAAAAAATGCCCGCTAAATAGAGGTGTCCACTACTCGGGTGTGTCCGTTATGGAGGTTTTACTGCATAATAATATCATCCTTTACAAGAAAATTGCATGCTGTATGATAGACAGACAGACATCCAGAGAAAGATAACTTCCCGGAGCAATAAACACTCATGTCTTTTGTTTTAATCATCCACAATTGTATTTCATACAACAAGCCAGATTTTATACAACAGGCTAAAAACGGTCACCGTGGTACGGAGTACTGTATTATTATTTGTTTGCCCACCAAACGTGGTTGAAACTGATCTATTCAATATTACTGCGTGCGTATTTTTTTTTCATTTGCTCCATGTGTTCAAACCAGTTGGCTACGAAAACATCCACCGGTGAAAGTGACGCAAACCAAATTTCTGTGACGTATGCAGATAAATTGTGCTTTTTTATCGTTTTTTTTTAAATATAATTTTTAAACGGTTTCGAACTTATTTTTCATAGTAGGTGCATTCAGTAGGTGGCCCTCATAGGTACCTTCTGGTGCAATAAGAAACGAAATCCGACAAATATTTTTTGAGTTATGCTTGACGAAAGGTTTTTATTAGGCTTTTTTTTTAGTAGGACATGACGTTAATATCCATCGTACCTGTAATGTGTCCGGACAGTAATATTTCGCAAAGTATTAGCTTTCGCTTAGCTCAGACAATAATTCTATCGATGCAAGCAAAAAACTTAAACTTGATTTTGCCCAGACTCTTTGGTTAAATATTAGTAATAAAAAAATTCTTTGATCTAATATTTGTAGATGACAATTTGTAAGCAGACGATTTTCTCTAGTTTAGATTAAGTTGCTTCGTGAAGATGAATGTGTAAAATTATGTTTTATTCCTCCGTTTTTAGTACTTAGGCCTTCTTTCTATCTGATACTAAAAAAATTTTAAATGGTAAAAATGAGCGAAAGCAATATAGAAAATGTCCAAAATTTAAAATTGTAGAACGGAAAATAATTTTTAAAAAATGCACTAAACATGTTTTTTTTTCATTTATTTATGTTTCTCCTGTAATTCCCATTTTTATTTATTTCTTCTTTATTTCACGAAAAAAGGGTTAGCTTTCTCTTTTTTTTTCTATTTTGAGTTTGCTTATAGCGTTTTAGAAATTTTAACACTAATTTTAAAAGCGCTTAAGACTCCTAATACGTAAAATGATAGGCAGTTTTCAAACAAATTATAATTGGAAGTACATCTTCCCTGGTATTCGACGGTGTAAAGTTTGAAATTTTTGCGATTACATACATGTTAAATTATTGTTTTACTTATTTTATTTCATTGTTCATTTTATAAGTTTGTTACGGAATATTAGCTGGAGACATTTTTATTACTGAAACTATTTATATTGCTTTAAGTGATAATGGATCATTATTCTTCTATAACAGAGCCTGCATGCAATAGAGATACATTTAAAAGAAATCGTGCTTAAAAATTAAATTAAAAGCCATAAAAAATGAGTAAATTGAGATACAGTTTTCAAATAAATTGCATTTGAAAGTACATTTTTCCTCCACACGATTGTGTAAAAATTGAAAATATGCGATTTTTAGAAATTTAAACCAAATGACCTAGCATTTACCGAAAATTTCTTTCGTATGACTTAAAAATAAAACTTCCATTTTATGGATGATAGTAATAAGGATTAATTTCAGAAAATGAAGAGTTTCCGCTCAGAACGAAACGTCATTAGAAAGGGACAATAAAAATGACGTCATATCTAGCAAACCATTTTTTTTACTATATTTTTCCTAAATTATCCTTCTGTAATTGAAATTCCTATATTATAGTATCTGTTTTGACTTCAAAAACTATTATAAGACACATTTAGCTACAATTTATGTATATTTATGAAAAATGTGCATTTTCAGTTTAGAATGACGTCGATTTATAATGTAAAAATATATCAGAAGAATCTGAATTTTTATTGACTTTAAAAACAAAGTATGCGTATTATCCTTTTTTTTTTTAAATTATTGTGCTATTTTTTAGGGTGTGGCAACACAAAAGAAAATATTTAATTAGAAAATTAAAAAGGAGATATTTCTGTAATGTTACATTATGGAAGGCATAGTACTATGTAAAGTTAAAATGAGTGCCATTCCCTTAATATAGGATATTTTTCGACCCGATCTTCGAAAGGCACATCGCTAACTAAAGAGCTTTCCAACAAGCCACTATTCATCACTGAATGTTTTCTGTTTTGGATTGTAATTGAGTTGTTGTCTTTTCACCATGTTTCAAAACGTAAAAGATGCGGCTGAGCTCTACTATACAGCACTATCGTGCTGTATGATAATGTTCCGAGCAAATTTGTAAAAGTATGCACTAGAATAGACTGGGGCACGTTTACGGGTTTTTTATTTCAATGATTTTTCTAATTTTTATGATTTAACTTAGTGAATTTTAGACATTGTGATTTTATAAAGCACTTAATAAAGTCAAAATTTGTGCATTCAGTTGTTGCCCTATTTGTGTTTTTAACCGTACTTTTTTTTTTTTTTATGTCCAAGTCTCTTTTACGCATCAAGTGGAGAACGTTTACGCATATTATAAGTGATACCAAGGAGTAAGTGAAATAAATATTTAATCAAAATGAAATGTTTTATTTATAGCTTAAAACACTGTTTAAAAATAAAAAAATAAAGAGAATTAAAAGAGAATTAATTAAAGAACATGTTATAGGCTAAACTGAAAACATAGGGTTTATTGCTAATTAAAAACTATTTAGTCATCTTCATCATCACTGTTACAGTTTTTACAAGCAAAAAATAAAGTATTTGCTTTTGCACACTTGTCATGGGACCACCTTTTGCATCTAAGACATTGAACGCATAAGACGTTTACGCAGTAAGAACGTGCCCCGTAACGTAAAGGTGCCCAGCTGTCAATGCGTAAACGTGCCCCATCGCCATGTTTGGATTTATTTTTAACGTGCAACGAAAATTAATAACATTTCTCTTCATACAAATACAGTTCTCAAAAAAGGATAAAATTCTGCTAATGTTCATATATTTGTTTATCTTTAACTAAGTATAATTAGTTCACAATAAGTTTCTATAAGTTCAACACAAAATTTACTCATCTTGACAGAAAACAGGTTATACTTTCCGCATGCTAAACCGAAGCTCGACTGAAGCTCAAAAACGTGTGAGAATACCCTCTAGGGAGCAGCGTCAATCTGTCATGACTGGTGGCGCACCAGTTATAACTCGTTTCGGAAAAAGTGCACTGCGTAAACATGCCATATGCGTAAATGTGCCCCGGTCTACCTTACGCATTTTGTTCTCTTTTCAAGAGCAGAAAAGCTCTTTTTAAGGGATAAATTTTTCCCCCGGAATCTTTTTCAATTTTATTTTATAACCCAATCTTTTCTGTTTCATATGATTTTTAAAATCAATGTTTTTTAAGTTTTTAAAGATCAGTTCATTTTGTAGCGGAATATTTTAATACATTTTTATGCATCTTTTTAGTAAACAGATTTTTAATTTTAGTTAACTCAATCATAGTAAGAAACAAAAAGATAGTTTTATAATAAAAGCTGTGATAAAGTTTTTATTATTTCTATCAAGGCGGACGACGAGCCAGTTACTCTTAAAATTCAAATTGGGACGAAATTAATGAAATCAGGAATATAAATTCATTTAATTTTATATTCACTGAAGTTGGTAATTAATAAATTAAATTACTTATTTCTAATGCACTTTTATTAGTCTTGCTGATTTCAGCATTAAAAAAAAATAAAAAATGACATGACTAGTTTGCAAAAAATTGTTGCGCTTCTTTTAAAGATCACTTCATTTTGTAGCGGAATATTTTAATACATTTTTATGCATCTTTTTAGTAAACAGATTTTTAATTTTAGTTAACTCAATCATAGTAAGAAACAAAAAGATAGTTTTATAATAAAAGCTGTGATAAAGTTTTTATTATTTCTATCAAGGCGGACGACGGGCCAGTTACTCTTAAAATTCAAATTGGGACGAAATTAAAAAAATCACGAATATAAATTCATTTAATTTTATATTCACTGAAGTTGGTAATTAATAAATTAAATTACTTATTTCTAACGCACTTTTATTAGTCTTGTTGATTTCAGCATTAAAAAAAAAAATAAAAAAGGACATGACTAGTTTGCAAAAAATTGTTGCGCTTGTTTTAAAGATCAACTCATTTTGTAGCGGAATATTTTAATGCATTTTTATGCATCTTTTTAGTAAACAGATTTTTAATTTTAGTTAACTCAATCATAGTAAGAAACAAAAAAATAGTTTTATAATAAAAGCTGTGATAAAGTTTTTATTATTTCTATCAAGGCGGACGACGGGCCAGTTACTCTTAAAATTCAAATTGGGACGAAATTAAAAAAATCACGAATATAAATTCATTTAATTTTATATTCACTGAAGTTGGTAATTAATAAATTAAATTACTTATTTCTAACGCACTTTTATTAGTCTTTTTGATTTCAGCATTAAAAAATAAAATAAAAAAGGACATGACTAGTTTGCAAAAAATTGTTGCGCTTGTTTTAAAGATCAGTTCATTTTGTAGCGGAATATTTTAATACATTTTTATGCATCTTTTTAGTAAACAGATTTTTAATTTTAGTTAACTCAATCATAGTAAGAAACAAAAAGATAGTTTTATAATAAAAGCTGTGATAAAGTTCTTATTATTTCTATCAAGGCGGACGACGGGCCAGTTACTCTTAAAATTCAAATTGGGACGAAATTAAAAAAATCACGAATATAAATTCATTTAATTTTATATTCACTGAAGTTGGTAATTAATAAATTAAATTACTTATTTCTAACGCACTTTTATTAGTCTTGTTGATTTCAGCATTAAAAAAAAATAAAAAAGGACATGACTAGTTTGCAAAAAATTGTTGCGCTTGTTTTAAAGATCAGTTCATTTTGTAGCGGAATATTTTAATGCATTTTTATGCATCTTATTAGTAAACAGATTTTTAATTTTAGTTAACTCAATCATAGTAAAAAACAAAAAGATAGTTTTACAATAAAAGCTGTGATAAAGTTTTTATTATTTCTATCAAGGCGGACGACGGGCCAGTTGCTCTTAAAATTCAAATTGGGACGAAATTAAAAAAATCACGAATATAAATTCATTTAATTTTACATTCACTGAAGTTGGTAATTAATAAATTAAATTATTTATTTCTAACGCACTTTTATTAGTCTTGTTGATTTCAGCATTAAAAAAAAAAATAAAAAAGGACATGACTAGTTTGCAAAAAATTGTTGCGCTTGTTTTAAAGATCAGTTCATTTTGTAGCGGAATATTTTAATACATTTTTATGCATCTTTTTAGTAAACAGATTTTTAATTTTAGTTAACTCAATCATAGTAAGAAACAAAAAGATAGTTTTATAATAAAAGCTGTGATAAAGTTCTTATTATTTCTATCAAGGCGGACGACGGGCCAGTTACTCTTAAAATTCAAATTGGGACGAAATTAAAAAAATCACGAATATAAATTCATTTAATTTTATATTCACTGAAGTTGGTAATTAATAAATTAAATTACTTATTTCTAACGCACTTTTATTAGTCTTGTTGATTTCAGCATTAAAAAAAAATAAAAAAGGACATGACTAGTTTGCAAAAAATTGTTGCGCTTGTTTTAAAGATCAGTTCATTTTGTAGCGGAATATTTTAATGCATTTTTATGCATCTTTTTAGTAAACAGATTTTTAATTTTAGTTAACTCAATCATAGTAAAAAACAAAAAGATAGTTTTACAATAAAAGCTGTGATAAAGTTTTTATTATTTCTATCAAGGCGGACGACGGGCCAGTTGCTCTTAAAATTCAAATTGGGACGAAATTAAAAAAATCACGAATATAAATTCATTTAATTTTACATTCACTGAAGTTGGTAATTAATAAATTAAATTACTTATTTCTAACGCACTTTTATTAGTCTTGTTGATTTCAGCATTAAAAAAAAAATAAAAAAAGGACGTGACTAGTTTGCAAAAAATTCTTGCGCTTGTTTTAAAGATCAGTTCATTTTGTAGCGGAATATTTTAATGCATTTTTATGCATCTTTTTAGTAAACAGATTTTTAATTTTAGTTAATTCAATCATAGTAAGAAACAAAAAGATAGTTTTATAATAAAAGCTGTGATAAAGTTTTTATTATTTCTATCAAGGCGGACGACGGGCCAGTTACTCTTAAAATTCAAATTGGGACGAAATTAAAAAAAATCACGAATATAAATTCATTTAATTTTATATTCACTGAAGTTGGTAATTAATAAATTAAATTACTTATTTCTAACGCACTTTTATTAGTCTTGTTGATTTCAGCATTAAAAAAAATAAAAAAGGACATGACTAGTTTGCAAAAAATTGTTGCGCTTGTTTTAAAGATCAGTTCATTTTGTAGCGGAATATTTTAATACATTTTTATGCATCTTTTTTGTAAACAGATTTTTAATTTTAGTTAACTCAATCATAATAAGAAACAAAAGGATAGTTTTATAATAAAAGCTGTGATAAAGTTTTTATTATTTCTATCAAGGCGGACGACGGGCCAGTTACTCTTAAAATTCAAATTGGGACGAAATTATTGAAATCACGAATATAAATTCATTTAATTTTATATTCACTGAAGTTGGCAATTATTAAATTAAATTACTTATTTCTAACGCACTTTTATTAGTCTTGTTGATTTCAGCATTAAAAAAAAATAAAAAATGACATGACTAGTTTGCAAAACCCCAAATTTTCCATTATTACCAAACGACTAGCATCCCTGAATGGATTGTTTGCTTATTAAAGGTAATTTCTAGCTACTGAATTATTTTCCTTCGTTTCAGATGTAAAAGTCCTGGAAAATGATATTCCACTTGATTAGTTTGCATAAAAACGATTTTTTATTATTATTTCCGTCGCTTAACAATACAAAATGAATTGTTTTCTTACTAAATGTACTTTCTATCGATAATTTTTAACCATTTGGAAAAATGGTTATTGTTTTCGTCAGGGTAGGCAATCAAAAGCATATCTGAAGGTTTTTATTGGTTTAATCCGCATTTTATTCGTGTTCTGATTGGTCTATACAGTAATCTGTATTTCCCTTTAATTTTAACAGAGATTGATATCTTCTGTTGCCACTATGACTAAAAAGTAATAAAAACTATTAAAAAAAATTAATAACTCAGAAACAAATTGAGATACAGCTTTCAAACAAATTACATTTAAAAGTACATTTTTTTCTCTATCCGAAGGTGTAAAAAGTAATATTGACGAATGTTTAGAAGTTTAAGAATAAAATTTCATTTAAGATTGGTCGTCAGATTTCTTGGAAATCTGACGATGGAAATGCCTTTTTCGGAACAGCCAAATAATAACTAATGAAAATGAAAGAAAATGAATAACAATTTCTGCCAAAGAGTTAATTTTAATTTGTAAGATTTTCACGTGCAAAAGAAAAATGGAATAAGCCAATTTAAATAAAAAAAAAAAAAAAAGATAAATAGGACAGGAATGAATACATATAAATATTTCACACCAAATACGAGTCGCAGGCGATTTTTGTCGCTTGGAATTTTTACGTGTAATAACACTGTTAATGTTTAATTCATGGCATTTTTTTTAGATATAATTGTATTCAATATAAATCGTAGAAAAATCGTATTTTATATAATTGTATTCGATATAAATCGTAGAAAGTTATCACTGCATTTCAGGTATTAAAACATTTATCTAAAGGATATAATTAGAGATACAGCATTACAAACAAATTGGAAATAAATTGTAGCAGCCGGTTTTTAGAACCAGTTTGAAATCATATTGATGAAATTGACGTCATATCTAGAGAACGATTTTTTTTTATTTTGGTTTATTTGTTTTCAGCTTTCAAAAAAGATGAAAAATGATATCCCACATGATTTGTTTACACAAACCCGAATTTTCCATTATCCTCTACACTGTAAACCCTAAATGAATTGTTTGCTTATTAACCCTTTATCTACTGACGGTGCATATATGTACCATTAAAATAACTTGTTATAAATTTCATTTATTACATCGATTATTAGTACTACACTTTAGAACGAGTTATAGGTGCATTACTTTATCTTGTTCCAAAAGCATTATTGGTTACACAAAATAACTAGTATGTTGTGGCCATCACAAAACTTTCTTCGATATAAATCGCGTCAATTAAATCATACAAGATTTAAATAGTACAAGAAATAACAACGATTTAGTAAATTCATATCAAAGTATATCTGAATTTGAAGTTGGATACACAAAACAAAAATATTTTTAAAAGGATTATTTCTTTTGTCTGCATCTTTTCAGCTTTCATGGCGTTAGGGGCGGGAGGGGGGGGGGGATTTTTCAATTCGGAAATATTTCTATATTTCTATTGTAAGGACTTTATATTTGTACATTTCCTAATTCTACAAAATACTGAGAAAAATATTTAAAATAAAAGATATGAGTGGGGGTTATAAATATTGCACAAATGCGATATAAATTCATATTTAATTAATCCTTCTAAATCCTTCAATCCTTCTAAAATCCTTCTAAGATATATTAAAAGATTATATAAATCTTCTAAAGTAGTTTAAAAAATTCACGAAAAGTGCTTTAGAAGATAGCTTTATCACGAATTCATAATTCAGTACATAAATGGTTCAATCCTATTTATAGCAACTGTATTAATTTCATTTGATTGGGAATTCAAAGATGTTAGAAATGATATTCCACATGATTAATTTGCACAAATTTGATTTTTTTATTATTTCCGTCGCATAACAATACAAAATTAATTGTTTTCTTACTAAATGTACTTTCTATCGATAATTTTTGGTTTATTGGTTTTCAGCATTCAAAAAAGATGAAAAATGATATCCCACATGACTAGTCTACACAAACCCGAATTTTCTATTATTCCCGACACAGGCAACTCTAAATGAATTGTTTGCTTATTAAAGATAATTTATAGCAACTATATTAATTTAATCGGTTTTAGAGTTCAAAAGATGGGAGAAATGATATTCCACATGATTAGTTTGCACAACCCGAATATTTTATTATTTCCGTCGCTTAACAATCCAAAAGGAATTGTTTTCTTATAAAATGTACTTTCCATGGATAATTTTTGGTTTATTTGTTTTCAGCACTCAAAAAAGTTGGAAAATTATATCCCACATGGCTAGTTTGCACAACCCCCAAATTTTTCATTATTCTCGTCTCTGCCAACCCTAAGTACATTGTTTGCTTAATAAAGGTATTTTCTAGCAACTGTATTAATTTCCTTTGTTTCAGATGTCAAAAGACTGGGAAAATTATATTCCACATGACTAGTTTGCACAAGCCCTAATTTTTGGTCATTTTCTGTCGTTCAATAATCCCAAATGCATTGTTTTCTGAATAGAGCAACTCTGCCCTTTTTGCTCGGCGGCATGAGACCGCCCTTCACCATGCCGCCCTTCACGGATCTTTTTTCAAATGTGTCTTACCGTTTGAGTAATTGGAGATTATAGTTCAGCATACGTTTCAATTACTTATTTGTTTCCGTTTCTCAACGTGGTTTTCGTGGCGTGATCTTTGTGGGAAATGGATGAAGAAAGGGGCGGTGATAAATTTTTAAAGTAGCCAGTAATTTTACTCACGTTTTAAAACGTATGTATGCCTAGTTCCATACAAATCGGTACAAAATTGTAGATTTGTTTAATGAACATATAACCACACACAGATTTGTATGATGTAGTCTGTGTTCCAGGTAATTGTAAAAAGGGGGTCTAAGAAATTTTTAAAGTAGTTGATAATTTTACTCATGTTCTGAAACGCATGTATGCCAAGTTTCATGCAAATTGGTACTAAATTGTAGATTTGTGTAATGAACATATACCCACACACTGATTTCTATCGCGTAGCATGTAGTTGTAAAAGGGGGCCTGAGAACTTTTTAAAGTAGCCTGTAACTATTTCTAAAACTTATTTATGCCAAGTTTCATGCAAATTGGCCCAAAATTATAGATTTGTTTAATGAACATACACCCCCATACTGACTTGTTTGGCGTGGCCTGAGTTTAAAGGTATTTAAAAAAAAGTGGTCTGAGAAATTCTTAAAGTAGTCAGTAATTTCCTTCGTGTTATTAAACGTGTGTATGTCATGTTTCGTTCCAAAATTGTAGATATGTATATTGAAATTACACTTACACATTGAATTGCATTCATATAGATTAAGTATTTTTACATCGGAAGCATGCGTTATTGCGATATTTGTGAGAGAAGTAGTAGAAAATACTTTCAACTGACATATTACTAAATGACAGTGATTAACGATCAAAGTCAATGAATGTTAAAAAATCCTGAAATTTGTAAGATGCTGCAATTGGGTTGATCGGAAGTCGTGTCGTGTTGGGAAAATCAATTCGTACCGGAAAATTCTGTCATTTAATTATTAGACACTGATTCCGATATGTAATGTCTAATAATTAGCGGGCAGAATTTTCCGGTACGAATTGATTTTCCCAACACGATACGACTTTCCGATCGACCAATATTTATGTCATAGATACCCACAAAAAAGTAATTTGAAGAATATCTAAAACGAAAGTATTTTAAAAATGAAAAGTATTTTATTTTCTGAACTAGAGCATAAAGCAAAGGAAAATGGCCCAGCTCACTGCTTCCGAATAGCAGTAATTCGCCTTAAACGCATAATTTGAGTCATAAATAAGACAAAAATTACTTGGAAATAGTGGTGAATATATATCTCGGTTTCCAAAGGCAACTGTTTCGCTCTTGTTTTTATTTTATTTTATTAGATTTATTCACGAAAGTACATTATTTATGAAAGCAAATTTACTTAAAGCGAAATTCGATCAGAATATATTAAGAGATCAGAATTCCACGGCATAAAATGTTGACAAAGAAATTCTATTATCTACATGCTATTTTTAAAAAGCTTTTGCAGCTTTGATGTTGCTAGAGTATATTCATAGCACGTTTCTCTGAGAAATACAGAAATTAAAATTTTTAGCAACACTTTCTAGAAGCCAGAACTTTTAAAAATTTGTTGTCTCATTTTAGTTATTTTTGTCCGAAACTTTCTCTTAGAAAAAACAAGAAAGAAAAAATCATGCGTCAAGCATAGATTACGAAACACATTCCAACATATTCAGAATAATGTAACAAAACTGCACTGTTTAAAAAATTAAAATATATACGTCTAATTCAACCCTATGGGAAAGCATAACACATTCCAAAACCCAATTTCAGCTGTTCCCATCCTCAATCGGAAAATTTTGTATCTATTAACTACATGCATGCCAAAATTTAGTTCACGAATTTATATATAACGAGTAGCAGGTAAAAGATTAATTAAATTTAAAAGCGCATACCGTAATTTAAACCGTACACTCCAGCAATTAGTACTCAAATCCAGTCCTGTAACCGATTTCTTTTGTGTGTCCCTGTAAATGAATAAAAAATGCTATGAACGCCCTGTTCTAACGTGATTGTTGTGAAATTCAGTGATTTATATCAGTTTCAATACATTTGAGGTAGAGTAATGCCATTAAAATTTTCGCAAGCAATTTTTTCCCATGTACCAAAATGTAATGGAATAGTTTTGAGTGCCCCTGTAAATGAACTATTAATCCTACATACTTCATATACGATACCAAACAGGCTTTGGCGACACTAAATAACCTTTATCAATTGCATGAAAATCCGAGTGTATTTACGGCAGTTAGAGCGTGGACAGATGGACAGACGGACAGACAAACCGAATGCATAAACACTTTTCAACTTTGTTGGAAAGTGTTAAAAAGATTCTTTTGTTTATTAACGCTATTTCCACCGGTGTCAAATAACTCATTTTAAAGTTTTGAATTTTGTTTATTTTGCTCGTAGTTTTCTAATGTAATAACCATAAAGATGTCTTTAGAAAAATTAAAAATGTTTTATAATTGTCTTAATCTAAAAATTGCAGATGAAAACCATAAATCGATATCTTTTAAAAGGTGCCATTTGACACCGGTAGAAACAGTGCTAAAGAATCTAAACAAGTCTGAAATTATAAGTCAAACATGGCAAATGAGATACGTTTGTACTAAAACTAATTTTATAAATTTTCAGATCTTTGTGCAGTAGATGTTGTATTCTTACGCAAAAATGCATGAATACAAAATTTATTACGTTAATATACATTAAATTCAGTAATACGGACGCAATATTACTCCATCTTAAACATGACGTAGTCACCATGGAAACCTAGAATTACCTATGATTAAATATCACTGAATTATTACGTAAGGTATGATTTAAAAGAATGAAAAAATCTTTTATTAATATATTTTTAAGGTTTGATTCGATTTTTATAAAATTTGAAATGACTCGAGAAAATTCTGCAATGATTATATACATTAAAATCAAACCGTTCGATTGGGTTTCTATTCAGTTTTTGCGCTGTTATATGCGGAGAGACGGACAGACGAACCAGACGGCGACCATAGAGGGTACACTCTTAATTCAAAAGAATGAATTATCAACTCAATAAAAGAACGAAATGTTTTACGTATGTTTTCATTCTTTCTGAGAAACAGTTTTATCAAAAAGAGACATTTTGTACAAAATACTGCGTTGCCAAATTAGCCTTTTCGGAGTAGCAACCCAAAACCACTCTTTCAGATCGAAACAGAAAGCATCTTGAAAAGGGTGATTTAAGAAGCTTCCCTAATGTTTGTAATCCTTATTGGTTGACTAAAGGTGCTACACTCTTAATTCAACAGAATGAATTATTAACTCAATAAAAGAAAGAAATGTTTTACGCGTGTATTCATTCTTTCTGAGTAACGGTTTTATAAAAAAGAGACATTTTGCACATTTGACAAACTGATTTTTCAAATTAGCTTTTTCGGAGTAGCACCCCAAAACCACCCTATTTCAGATCCTAACAGAAAAATATCTTTAAAAAAGTGATTTAAGAAGCTTCCCTATTGGTTATAATCCTGTCACGAGACATCTAGTTTGGCAGGGTGGAAACTGGTTTGAAGAGGGGGGTGACTTGTTTGTTTCGGGCGTCAAAGCTTAGCGTTACTGGGTTAAAACATTATTTCTATTAAAATTTGATTTACTTAAAAATGGAATAGAATGAGATAGATCGATTATGTCCACGAATGCAGGGGGTAGGTTAATCATCACACAGAACTGAATAAATTTCGTTTTACTTTCTTCTATCTTCAATAGAAGAAAGTATTGTAATTGAAATTTTTTTCGACTTCCAGTTTTCCACGGATTTACACGTTTTAAGGGTCAGCGATCCCCAAAAACATATTATAGAAAACGTCTATCTGTCCGTGTGTCCGCGTGTCTGTCGCCATTGTACCATCAAAAAGTGTATGAAGTTATGCATAGAATTGAATTTTTTTTTTTTTAAGTTTTTGGCTATGGCAAGCAGGTCTTTCCTTAATTTGGAAAAAATCCGCGGGTAGGGGGCGCTGTAATAGCGATTTTTGTGGTTATTTGGAATATTGTATCATCGAAAAGTGTATGAAGTTATGCATAGAATTGAACCAAATTATTTTTCAAAGTTTTTGGCTATAGCAAGCTGGTTCTCCCTTAATTTGGGAAAAATACGTCGTCGGTATGGGGCGCTGTAATAGCAATTTTTGTGAGATTTCTGTGGCATTTCGAATATTGTACCATCGAAAAGTGTATGAAGTTATGCACAGAAATGAACGAAATTTTTTGTGTAAATTTAAGATGAAAGTCAAAGTTGATATAGTATTGAACTAATAAAAATGAAATATTGACATTTGTAACAACATTTTGAAATCTTAAAACATAAGAGATAGAAGAAAGTTTTGGGATTGGCACATGCAAATATTTTTTTTTCCCAGCTAAAACCAAGATGGCTACCGGTGAGTCTTGGATTTTTCTCCTACTGAAAATTCTAAGGTACACTACGTTGTTTTACTTCATCTTCCTTGTAATTCCTTCGTCATTTCCTGTTGTATTTTCATATTGCATGTATTGTTTTGCGCTAGTTAACGTTATTGCATTTAAACAGGAAACATGAATTTCTTAAATTATCTTTTTTTTAATGCATTTTTTCCTTAATTTTTATAAACAATAAAATACGCTTGGATATGTGGCTTTCTCGTAATCAAATTGTGTAAAATTATGCCGATTGATGTTTACATTATTAAACAAATATCATTTTGTGCTTATATTATTGATAATTAATATACTTTGTTCATGACGCTCAGAAATATTTGTGAAACACAACCCATGATAATAAAAATTATTAAAATATTATTAAATTATGATATATTTTCTATTTTATAAAATGTTTCACCACGTACAAGTATTTAATAAATTGTGTTCACTTAATTATATTGTACATATTTGATTGCATAATTGTACACATTTACACTTTATTTATTATTTTTTTAATTGACACAGTTTTATGTATATAGTACGAAATGTAAAAGATAATTTAAAGAAGTATCAGAAAAAAATAGAATTATGATTTTGTGAATTTATATATTTTTTTGTTATACTTCGCCCTGTTCATATTCAATTGTACAGGTAAAAAAAAAGTCTGCAGTTATGTAACACATGAATTCCATGTTCTATAATTATTTATCTGTGTCATAAGCAAAATATATTAAGAAGGTATAATAATATCGGAAATAATTAAAGAAATCCACATTAAAATTAATAACGTTAACATTATCTATAAAATGTGATAATACTAAACAGAAAAAAAATAATAAGAAAGATAAAGTAATAACAACGTACTTCAGGATATTGACTTGGGAAAAAAAAATCTTGCCTTGGTATGGCGCGAACCATCTGTTTATTGTTGTTGTTGTTGTTGTTGTTGTTATATTTAGCTTTCACAACTGAAAAACAAAATTTCTTCTGTTCTTCTGCATCTGGAATAAAATAAAACAAAAAGGAGTTTTAACAATAATGCATTATGCATACTGAGGAGTTATATAATTAAAAAACCAAATTAAAAAAATAATTTCTGAAAATAAGAGTGAAATAACTTATTCTGCCTATTAAATTTGTCAAAAAAGGGTTTAAAAACGACTTGTCAATAAAGAGTGCCGTCTCTCGTTTTGCCTATTAATCTAGTCGAAAAAAGTGTGAAAATACCTTATCAAAAAGGAATGAAATAACCACTCGACAAGATGAATGAAATCCACTCCTATCGCATAAGTGCATTTTCAGTACTGCAAAGGTGTGAAAATACACTCAGTCGGAGTTAAAATTGTTGATTTTTTTTTTTAAGAGAGTACGTATTTATATAATTACAAACGCACCTAATTAGTTACACACACACGCAAAAATATTAATAAAATTTTACTATGTAAAAAGTCCTTCCGGCCAGTGCCGGGAGGAAGAAGTAGTTTACATTTTCCTTATTTTTAAAAAGCCAGCTTATATTATTCAAACACACGAAGCTCAAATTAGTGGAAACCGATTACAGAAGATTCAATACTAATTTTAGGCAATACTGAATA
The DNA here is from genome assembly GCA_963932465.1 of Maratus speciosus. Taxonomy (NCBI): domain Eukaryota; kingdom Metazoa; phylum Arthropoda; class Arachnida; order Araneae; family Salticidae; genus Maratus; species Maratus speciosus. Next base: position 215,713,568 of record OZ010799.1, on the reverse strand, counting down.
TAAAATGAGAATTTCGTGAAATTAGTCAGCTTTATCCGAGCTGGTGTTATTTAAAAAGATTTATATTTAGTCACCAAATTCGACGATATCTCGGTCGAGAACTTAGTAATTCCTGTGCAAATGCTAACTAGCATCGGAATCGGTTGATAAATACGAGTGCTGTCGCAGGCAAAAAATCGGATTTTTGAAAATGTCACCCACACTAGGAACTCAAACTGCTATATCTCAGCCATTTTTAGGGTTCCGTACTTAAAAAGTAAAAACGGAACCATTATAAGATCACTCCTGTGTCTGTCCGTCACAGCCATTTTACTCGTAAACTATGGAACGTGGAAAGTTTAAATTCGGGGAAGTAATAAAGACTATTGACCCACATATTTTCAGATTAATAAATATTCATAAATATATTTAGTAAAAAAAGTAGAGGGGCTAATTACGCTACTTGAAAAAAAAATCTTTTCTTTGTATATCATGTGGGTTTCCCGTGAAAGCTTATGTAACGCTGAATTCAAAAGTACATTCCTTTTAATTTTAGGTATTATATTTTCAAAGATATTGTTGAAAATGTAGCGCAAAACTATGTTCCCCCCCCCCCCCCCATCTAATTCCGAATCTACTGAAACTAAAATTATGAAAAAATTAGTGGTAGTAGACGTTAATATAAACCTTGCCGGAAAATTATACAGATTACCCTAGGTCACATACTTTTTGAGTAATTAGCATTTTTCTGTTATACACAAATTTCGATTTACGGGCATTCAGAAAAATTTTTGAGTATCGTTGAATATACCAATCGTTGCAGAAGAATAAAAGCATTGTTGATAATGAATTTCGAAAAAAATCATCGGTAATTAGCCGAGATATTAACCCTTAAAGGTACGGTCAGTTTGGACATACACAAGGACAGGGGCGGCGTACTCTATGCCTAGTTAACAACTTTCAATGATATACATGTGTAGTGTAACGTCCAGTAAAAGTGTAAAAGCAATAAACGTCAAATTCTTAAAAAACATACTAATTTAAGGGGTCTCGGGACTCTAAAAAGTGGAAAAAATGAAAAAAAAGACCATTTTCAACATTTAATGTCTTAAAATGCATATAAACACAATTTTAATTGGGATGAAAGATATAGTATGTTCTTTCGTTTCATGTATTTAAAAAATTGCAAGATACAGAATTAGTATTTATAGGGGACTCGAAACTGTTAGACATTTGTCGAACAAAAAATTGGCATAACAGTTTACGCGCAGGATTACAAAATAAATATTGCAAATAGAATGGGAATTTTGGTGCTTCGTTATACTTCAGATTATAATAATTTTCCTGAACTTAAATAAATTTGTATTTAAAGCGTTTTCATATTTTTAATGCAATGTTGCATTTAGCTAATACAAAATTTTGAAATTTTCGACAGTAAAATCACCTAAAAGTACTTTTTTGAACAATAAAAAGGAAATATTAGGTTCAGTTGATACAGACTAACATGGAATCTATGTTTTGAAATTTTCATGAAAAAATATTCAGAAGTTTTTGAGGTATCCTGCGCGTTATGCCCCAAAAACGCCATTTGAAAAATAATGACTTTAAAGTTTCAGAAACGCCGCTTCAGCTATTGAGCGGGTATAATTCTAAATGCCAAAACTTCTGTTCTAATGGAAATTTCAAGGAAACAATTATATCAACATATTCAGAAAAGATAGGGGTTTAACATCTAAAAAAAATTAAAATTTCTTAAATTGTGAAGCTTTAAGAGTCCTGCGACCACTTAATCCTTTCCGGCACGGAGTAATTCGATTTATAAACTTATGAAATAATGAACTGACACCAGAATTTATAAACAAATTTATTAGAAAATGCGAACTTGCTTATTTTCACGTACATGATAAAAGGAAAATTTTAATTAAATATTCTTGGTGCCGTTTGTCTGTTTTGGAATTAAAATTAGGTGTCCGTTTTTTAAGGGCATCGCCCTCGAAAGATTTAATTAGAATGAATCGCATAAATACTATGGGATTCGCGATAGTTTGCATTTATTATCTCTCTCAATACGCCTCGAGTGACTTTAAAAGTTAATTAAACACCTATTTGGAAAAACGCGGCACTGACCAAGGTGGCGTTCCAACTTCGAGACCTCAATTCGAAGCGCGCTTAGCACAATGCCAAATTTAAACTTTGAATAAAGTTTTTGTTTTAGCTACACTGTAGAAATAAAGGTTATTACTACGCTGAATTTAGTTTCATGAAATGCCAAATGAAGTTTAACTATGCACGGCTTTTATTGTCAGTACCGAATAAAGTTCATCATAAACATATTAGGATAATATTAAAAAAAGAGTTGTACGAATAGCTATATTTGATGTTATTTATGTTCCATATCTCTTTGAACTTTCGTGGTATACCCATTTACACTTTTCTAATATATACAGTTATATCCAACTCTACAATGTATAGTTTTTTACAAAGTCTTAGTATTTTTTTAGCAACATTTTGTTTTTTTCTAATGATACAGTTATAAATTCATATATTTATTCTACGGAAACCTCTGTGCGCAAGTAATGCTCGCACTTGACCGTTTATTTAAGATGAAGACAAAACAAAAAATGCTCCGGAATCCTTCTATCGAGGTCAAACACTTAAGGAAAAAACATTTTTCATTTTCTAAATTTTGTACGTCATTTTAAAATTAATTTTGATTTTTAATTTTTAATGGCTGCCTTTTGAAACAAGATGGCGGATGAAGCTGGCCAACGCACTTGGTCGAGACATTGCTATATACAATGCGCATCCCTTGTCACATCTAAATCTGTTAATAAATACGCGTGTTATCGCGTGGCAAAAATCAGATCGTTTCAAGATGTCAGCCATGCTAGAAATTCAAGGGCTATAACTCAGACAATTAATAAGATATAGACAAAACAAAAAATGCTCCGAAATCTTTGTATCAAGGTCAAACAAATAAGAAAAAAATATTTTTCAATTTCTAATTTTTTTGTACCTCATTTTAAATTTTAAAAAAATATTTTAAATTGCCGCCATTTTCAAACAAGATGGCGGTTGAAGTTGGCCAACGAACTCGGTCGAGACATTGGTATGTACTGTGTACACACCAAGTTACATAGAAATCGGTTCATAAATACGCGTGTTATCGCGTGACAAAAATCAGATCATTTCGTCAGCCACACTAGAAATTCAAAGTACTCTAACTCAGCCATTTTTTGAGATATAAACAAACCAAAAATTGCTCCGGAATATTTGTATCAAGGTCAAACACATTAGAAAAAAACCTTTTCAATTTCTTAATTTTTAGTACCTCATTTTAAATTTAAATTTTTGTTTTAATTCCTTAAATGGCCTCCATTTTGAAACAAGATGGCGGATGAAGCTGGTCAACGAACTCGGTCGAGACATTGGTATGTACTGTGTACACACCAAGTTACATACAAATCGGTTCATAAATACGCGTGTTATCGCGTGGCAAAAATCAGATCGTTTCAAGTAATCCACACTAGAAATTCAAAGTGCTATAACTCAGCCATTTTTTAAGATACAAAAATGCTCCGGAACCTTTCTATCAAGATTAAACACATTAGAAAAAAATCTTTTTTAATTTCTAAATTTTTAGTACCCCATTTTAGATTTAAAAAATTTTAATTTTTTTAAATGGCCTCCATTTTGAAACAATTTGGCGGATGAAGCTGGTCGAGCAAGAACTCGGTCGAGACATTGGTATGTACTATGTACACGCCAAGTTTCATTAAGATCGGTTCATAAATACGAGAGTTACAGTGTGACAAAGATAAAATATATATATATTACGATCACTTACGAATTATGAAATTGTGATATATACATTAATTAAAATTAATATTTCAGAAAGGGTATTTAATAATGAGAACTACAACTTATTCTCAACAAAACTAAGTAAAATATAAAAAAAATAGTAAAAAGTTATTTAAAAAAAATCAATAATCAAAAAGTAACAAAAATTTTACCTCGCAAAAGTCTTCGTACACTTAAAAAAAATCTTTGCATATATTAGCAAACACTGTAATATTTCGTTAAATTAGTACTTAGTATGATATCTTTTAGTATGAACAACAGTTTTAAACGTCTAGAAATAGATTTGACTATTTTTTTTTTTTTTCTGCGTCAATGTTCATCCATTCATCGATCATTACTATTTTTAGTTCGCTTTTCGTTTTAATGTCGTGTCTTCGTACTCTAAAGTCCATTTCTTTCCAGATATGCTCTATTGGGTTTAAATCCGGGCGATTGAGGTGGTATTTTCAGAATTTATGGGCAATTATAGCGACACCAGAGGCGAACGCTGAAAGCTGTGTGCTTAGAATAGTTATCTTGATTTAAAAAAAAAAAAAAAAAAAGTTGTTTCCAATATTCAATTATTGGGTTCATAATTTTAAATTGTATTTTAAAACATTTAAATAAAGTTCTTGATTCATTATGTCATGAATAAATACCAAATTACCTAGTCCTGATGCTGCCATACACCCCCACATAAGGACATCTCCACCGCCATGCTTAACTGTTCAAAGTTCTTGGGATTAAGTTCTTCATTTTTTCTTATCCATACAATTATGCGCCCATCGGAACAAAAAATGCTGAATTTACTTTTATCTACAAATAAGACATTATTTCAATACGATTACAGTTTATATATCATTGATTTTGCGAAGGAAAGCCTAAGATTTCTGTTTATCTCATTAACAAATAAATTCCTACGAGCAGAACGCCTATTTAACTCAGCTGATATCAACACTCGTCGAATAATTTCAAGTGAAATTGAAGTTGAACATTTTAAATTAAATTTTGTAGCGACTTTTACAGCACTTAAACGTGGATTTTTTACATTTTTTCTATTTATAAATCTCTGATCACGTTGCGTTAACTTTGACGGACGACCTTTTCTTGACTTGTTTTCGATCCGATTTTGTCCTTTAAAGCGTTTTATCACATACTGCACCATAGAATGTGTTAAATTAACTAATTTAGTAATATTTCGAACTGATTTACCACTACTATGATGAAAGATAATCAATTTTTGAATGCTTGTAGTTATTTCTTAGGACTACGAGCCATATTTAAATAATAAATAGAGTATTACGGGGAAAAATGCAAAAATTAAAGCCAAACGATTTCTTAAATGCAAATCGCCACAATGCAAAAATAAAAATAATACGACAAACGATAATTTTAATTACAAATTTATCAAACGTTTTAATGTACGAAGACTTTTGTGGCATATTCTTTCTCTGCTTCTTTCCGTTTTAATTTTTATATAAAAAGAAAATCAGTCAATACTAAAAAGAGATGTTGAGCATTATTTAGAATAACATAAAGTTGATGTGGAAAAATATTGGTCTTCATATTCCAAATCAATTCCATGAAAATGTCTTTTTTCTATAAATTTCTAAAGTGTACGAACACATTTGGGAGCCACTGTATGTATATATATATATATATATATATATATATATGCATAATGAGTGTATTTGTTATAACTAAGGCTATGACAGTATGGATTTTAATCTGATAATTTGTTTTTTTATTTTTCCTCTATACCCTAATCTTGCTTCATTTTGAACTTAATTGTGTTCAATGGTTTAATTCTCTGTTTTATGTGTGTGGTAGTCCCAAATTCATATTCTTTAGCTTTTAAATGGCTAATATGAAGATCAAACCACACACTTTATTTGTGGAACCCTAGGCATTTGGGACCTGAAGAATCTGTCTATGTTCTACAAATATCCATTATTATTTTTCTGCTCATTTTATTCATTTATTTTTTTATGTTCGTTGGTAATTTGTAATTTTTTTTAATGCTCATATATTTATATACATATATTCATAATTTCACAGTTTTTGTTGGTAGTCGATAATGTTTATTTAATGGTTATACATATATATATATATATATATATATATACATATATATATATATATATATATATATATATATATATCAATATTTGAACGAAGGGTGGTTTTGGGGTCTGGGGGTCATGATCGGTGAAAATATACCAAAATTTTTCGGAATTGCTTTCCTTCGAACGGCTGCAATAGGTAGCTTTTTGTAATGAAAGCTACCTAAAAGTACATGATGCTATAATTTATTGATAGTAAGTTTTCGCTAAAAGTAAAAAATATATGTCAGTTGTGATTAAATCTTTTTTTTTTTTTTCACTTTAAAATATTACCTGGCAAAATGCCTCTATTTTTTAAATATTTACGACAGAGAAAAAAACTTTAACTGAAAACATTCACGGAAACATTAAAATATGCAGTGCATTTTTGGAATGCATTCACAATTCCAATACGAATTCAGCGCTCGCTTCATCTTGTTTTTCATACATTAAGTTTACGTTGTCATACGTTTTATATGTAGCGGGCAAACATACTTCTTTGAGAAACATTTATTGCATCGGCTAAATGCTGTGTAATATGTCATTTTTATCGGGCATTAACATTTATTATGAAAAGTGTAGCTTAATGTCCTTTTACTTTGCATGCGAGTATCTATTCCAAAATAATAATAAAAAAAAATGTTTAATGCAGTAAATATTTTCCATTAATATATGTTTTTACATATAAAAAATAAATTGTTTACATTGATTTCCTTTACATATGCTATAAATCTGAAGGTACATCAAGTAATTTTAAATTTATTTTGAGACGTGAAATATGAAATGTTTCATTTTATGCGTTGTTTTGTTTCGAAATTTAGACGTAGCAATTATTACGAGGGACAATTAAATATTTACTACTTTTTTTAATTTATCAAAATAAGGTATAAATTTGGCGGAGCAATTTTATTTTTCTATTTAATCCTCTGATTTCAAAACAGATTTTTGAAATTACAAACTTATTTTTAGTGCCAGAAAACGCTGAAAGTTCGTAAAATTCAATTCTCGGTAAGCTTTGGCTGTAAAAAAAGTCTTAAGTGTATTTTTTATGCACAAGGACAATGTTTTTAAAATATAAGTTGAAAAAAGGGGGAGGGGGGGTTAAAAAATTAATTTCCTACTTTGGTATGTACGCAGTCCTTTGTAAACATAAACTTTCCACAAACTTGAAAAGTGCTTGTGACTTCGGTTTGTTTGGTCCCGAGCACTAACTCTTGTAAATACATTCCGATCGCCGTAAATTTTTTGTATGTTATTGACGTTCACTAAAGCACACTCGCTTTTAAAAACGAAGCGTGTAGCATCAACAGTTCATTTGCAGGGCTGGTCAAAAGCATTCGGTAACATTACGGTCAATGAGAAAAAAAATCGTTTGAAGTTCATTTTATTAGGGTTTCGTTCATCTGACGAAACCCTATTCGTCTCGCTCCTCTTTCTGTCTGTCCGTCACAGAGCCCGTTCTCAGAAACTATACATGTTGGAGACTTGAAATTTTGCATACTTATAGCTGGACACCTCAGATCAAACAACAAATCATAAAATTTTGAAAAAGTCGTACATTTAACCCTTTGGGCTCCCACATGTGTATTTTAAACAATTCTTTCTATGTGAGCCTCTAATTAGGTTGGAAGCGTGAAATTTTGCATACTTATAGCTGAACACGTCACATCAAACGACAAACTATAAAATTTTGAAAAAGTGGTACATTTAACCCTTTGAGCTCCCACATGTGTATTTTAAATAATTCTTTCTCAGTGAGACTATAATTACGTTGGAGGCGTGAAATTTTGCATACTTATAGCTGAACACCTCACACCAAACGACAAATCATAAAATTTTGAAAAAGTCCTACATTTAACCCTTTGGGCTCCCAATGTGTATTTTAAACAATTCTTTCAAAATGAGCCCCTAATTAGGTTGGAGGCGTGAAATTTTGCATACTTATAGCTGAACACCTCATATCAAACGACAAATCATAAAATTTTGAAAAAGTCGTACATTTAACCCTTTGGGCTCCCACATGTGTATTTTAAACAATTCTTTCTAAGTGAGCCCCTATTTAGGTTGGAGGCGTGAAATTTTGCATACTTATAGCTGAACACACATCAAATGACAAACCATAAAATTTTGAAAAAGCCGCACATTTAACCCTTTGGGTTCTCACATGTGTATTTTAAACAATATTTTCTAAGTGAGCCCCTAATTAGGTTGGAGGCGTGAAAATTTGCATACTTATAGCTGAGCAACTCACATCAAACAACAAATCATAAAATTAAAAAAAAAAGTCGTTCATTTAAACTTTTGGGCTCCCACATGTGTATTTTAAACAATTCTTTCTAAGTGAGCCCCTAATTAGGTTGGAAGCGTGAAATTTTGCATACTTATAGCTGAACACGTCACATCAAACGACAAACTATAAAATTTTGAAAAAGTGGTACATTTAACCCTTTGAGCTCCCACATGTGTATTTTAAATAATTCTTTCTCAGTGAGACTATAATTACGTTGGAGGCGTGAAATTTTGCATACTTATAGCTGAACACCTCACATCAAACGACAAATCATAAAATTTTGAAAAAGTCCTACATTTAACCCTTTGGGCTCCCAATGTGTATTTTAAACAATTCTTTCAAAATGAGCCCCTAATTAGGTTGGAGGCGTGAAATTTTGCATACTTATAGCTGAACACCTCAGATGAAACGACAAATCATAAAATTTTGAAAAAGTCGTACATTTAACCCTTTGGGGTCACACACGTTTATTTTAAACAATCCTTTCAAAGTGAGCACCTAATTAGGTCGGAGGCGTGAAATTTTGCATACTTATAGCTGAACACCATCATGCGACAAATCATAAAATTTTGAAAAAGTCGTACATTTAACCCTTTGGGCTCCCACATGCGTATTTTAAGCAATTCTTTGTAACTGAGCCCCTTATTAGATTGGAGATTTAAAATTTAGCATACTTATAGCAGAACACCTGAGGCCAGGCGACAAATCATAAAATCTTGAAAAAGTCTTACGTTTAAACCCTTTGAGCTACCACATGTGTATTTTAAGCAATTCTTTCTAAGAGAGCCCCTATTTAAGTTGGATACATGAATCTTTGCATACGTATAGCTGGATACCTCAGACCGCACGACAAATCATAAACTTTTCAAAAAGTCTTGTATTATTTACTCCACCAGGCTCTAACTTGTGTATTTTAAGCATTTTTTCTAACGGCTAATTTTAAGCAATTTTCCCTTTTCACCCGGGGAGCACTTTTCAAACTTTTGCCGACACCCCTTTGAACATTCTTTCATATTATGCACCATAGCCTTACATATTTTAGTTCCACTTTTTACCGCCAGGGGTGCCTACTTATCTCGGGTGCTATGGGCCCAATCCCCTCGACTAATATATCTACGGATAATATGTAAAACGGAGTTTCGTTCGGATAGAGGTTTATTTAGAATAGAGTGCGCCCCTGGTTGCAAAATGTGGAACTAACAGATTTTTCAAAAGGATAAAGTGTTTTGAAAGGAATATTAAACGAAACCCTCTGTGCGATCTGTGATCACACTTACCCACTTGTTGATGTTACACCAATTAAGGGGTCTCAAGACTCTTGAAATTGGAAAAAGTTAAAAAAAAGACCATTTTAAACATTTAATATCTTAAACTGTATATGATTTTAAAACACATTTTTTTTTCAGAGATGATATATATAAGTATGTTCTTTCATTTCATATATTTAAAAAATTACAAGATGCAGAAAAAATAGTTATGCGGGCTTCAAACCCTCAGTCATTTTCCGAGCAGAAAATTGGTATGATACCCAGCAAAGAAAGAAACAGTAGGCCATCAGCTGGAAAAAAGATGGCAGCCAGCAGTGCTATCAGCGGTAAAGTCCAAGGGTGCCATTACACAAACCTGTCGAAAAGTGTCCAAGCCTAATGCAGCTGGCCCATCAGTGATGGCCAACAGCAGGCCAGCATTGGTATGCCATCACATTACTTCCATCCGGCACTTTTCCTCCAGTGCTAGCACCTATCCCACTGCTATTCCTTTGCTCGCCCAGCACTTTCCCTTACAAAAATTTCTTATAGAATTCTATAAAAAACAAAGTATTATATAATTATGGCTCTTTTTTCTATAAGCTAGTTTCACCAATATCTATGGAAACATCTGTAGAAGTGTCTATAATAGAAATGTCTATAGAAATACTTGATCTGCATGTGGTCACTCTCCCAATTACTGACCGCGCTCGATGCTGCGTGGTTTTCGTGATCGGACATGAACAAGTGCTTTCAGCGTACGCTACGACTGCTCGTAGTTTTCAAGCTCTCATTACACTATTTCAAGTTTGTTTCTTTTGTGATTTACGTTTCCAATCATTTAACAGGTATAGAAATTATTCTATTGCATAGAAATCCTATGTATTTTATACGCTTTTTTTTATTATTGATTCTGAACTGCGTAAATTATGAAAACCGAAATACTTTGTAACCTAGTAAAACCAGATTTAAGGAGAAAAAAAAGTGCGTTGAAATAAAGAATTTATTTATTTATTCGTTTACTTATTTACTTTGTTGGTGGCAGTGGTGCTATATTTTTTACAGTTTCAAAAAAAAAAAAAATTATCTTCACAGCTTAAATTGTGTTAAGATATTCATTTCAGATTTGTGTTCAAATACTCAATGTCTTTGATCTTTGCAGCGCCACCTAGCGTAAGGGTTCCCAGCAATAATACTGCAAAAGTTCGTGCACTTCCATGTAGTGGTGGGCCAGCGCATGAGATAAAATGGATGCGCACCAGAATTTTATCTGACGATTTCCAACAGCAAAGTTGACTGAAGCTGTCCAGCAGTGGTCATGCAGTGGTAGACCATCAGCCAGCACCTATCCATCATTGCCAGCACCTATCTTGCTGCTGGCCAGCAATTTCCTCTTTGCTGGGTAGTTTACGCACAGGATTGCAAAATAAATTTTTCAACTAAAATGAAAGTTTTGATGCCTAATTATACTTCAAATTATGATAATTATCCTGAACCTAAATAAATTTGCATTTAATGCATTTTTATATTTTTAATACAAACTTGTATTTAACCAATACAAAATTTCGAAAATTTCAACAGTGATAGCCTAAAAAACATTTTTTTTAACAATAAAAAGGAAATTTTAGGTTCAGTTTATACAAACTAACATGAAATAAATATTTTGAAATTTTCATGAAAAAAATATTGAGAAGGTTTTGAGATATCGTGCGCGTTGTACCGCAAAATGTCATTTTGAGAAAAATGACTTAAAAATTTCGGAAACTCCGCTTTTGCTATTGAGCGGGTATAATTCTAGAAGCCATAACTTCTGTCTAATGGAAATTTTAAGGAAACAATTATATCAAAATGTTTAGAAAAAATAGTAGTTTAACATATAATAAAGTTAAATTTTAGAAAAAAATTAAGATTTAAAAGTCTTGAGACCCCTTAAAACATAATGAAATTTAAATGCATTTATGAAATGCACAAAATCATTCTGTAGAAAATGGGGTGCAAAGCATTTATTCATTTGCAAACCCACACAAAAGAATTCCGTTATCTTCCGTTATGGTCTTCTGAGGAAAAACTGTTTGCGGCATATTTTTGTTCTGTTACACTATTTCAAATATAATGAACTCAATATATATTACTGATGCTTACTACAAAATTCTTGTTCTACAACATGATTTGCATAACATTTAAAGTTCATTTAGAGGGACACACAAAAGATTCGGATACAGTGCTGTATCTGAATTACTGTATATTAGCGATAATTGTTGGAAGTGCAATTTAATTTATACTATGCCTGTTTAAGTTTAATTAAGTGTTTGCTTACTAACAAGGAAGCATACTCAGAAAAATATGAAAAAATACAGAATGTTCTTCTCATATAGATTTACATGTTTATCTAAAAAATTTCGGCGGAACCTCGATAAAGCATCCGTAAAAAATAATGGAAATTTCGTTTATTTGGCGATTTATCACCGGTTGACGATGAAATAAAATTTCATAAAATACACATTTATATCAAATACTCTTTAAGGAAAACTTTTTTATGTTGAATTTGAAAAATAATTTTAATTTAAATAACTTTAATTTTGTCATTTTTAGTTTGTTTTAACTATAATTTTGTCATATATTTAGATTTATGTGTATTCATAATGAAACTTAGCTGTCATATTTTACGATTTAAATCAAAATCTAAATTGATTTAAATTGTTTCAAGCTCAAAAATAAGTCCGATTGAGCACTGTTGATTTGATTTTGTTACTATGGAAACAACGAGTTCTTTGATATGGAAATGTATATCGGCAGACTTCTCCATATGGACTTTGTTTCTGAACAGCCGTTTAAATTTAAAGAACCTTGTATTGGAGAGTAAAGCTATGGCAAATTTCATTGAAAACGATACTAAAAAGAAAAAAAAAGGAATTATTGATTACTTTATAGAACATTTTAAATTACTATTGCTGCAAATGTAATAATACTCATAAGCAAATAATATTTGCAACTCGAAAAATATAAAAGAAACAAATTAAATAGTTAAAAATCCAATGTAAGTTGGCTATAACATAAAATAGATATTTTCATCTTGCAAATATTTTTCCAGTGATATAATTAAATAACGAAAGCAACAAGAAACAGGTTTGTGCAGTTAAAATATATATATAATAAACTCTTTCATTGATTAAGTTTAAATTCATTAAGTACCGCGCATTCTAAAAAACAATTAACAAGCAATTTTCAGATTCATTAAAATCGTTTGTTCTTGGGGAGGAAAAGTGCTGGTCACCAAATCGCGTGTCACTTTCGTATTTTTGCGCCAAATATCCGAAACTTTTTTTTTTTTTTTTTACAGACTTCCTACTTTAAAACCCCCGCTAAATTTATCTGATCCTTTATTTCATATATGAGTAGTTTCACAACCATTTTTTCCAACGTATTCTGAGTATGCCCAGTAAGGAGACCTTCCTTGTAAGTGGTGTTTATAAGCGCTGTAGATCATAGGCAGGGCTACGCAAAAGAATTCGCAAGCATTCCAAAGTATGAGCGGGGATTTCTTAAAGGTAGTTTTTAATTGAGTTATGCACTTTCAAGTGGATGTATGTTTAGAATACTAAGATATGTTTGTATAATATAAATCACATGAAAAACAGCTTGTAAATGATCTTGCCAAGGCACAAATCTAAAACATGAGTCATAATAAATAGTTCAGCATTTCTTTCCAGCTTATATATTACATAATGAAGGTAAAACATTCGTCAATCAATGAATAACTTATAAACTTTTTTACGAGAAATAAAACGACTTCAAAAACTACTGCAAAGTAAAAATGGCTTCATTTATGGCGACTTATTTTGGTGGTCAAATTTCGCGAAATTTCACAAAATGGCGCCAAGCTGGGCGACACCTCCACGCTAACGTATATGAATACATATTTACATGCTTATGATTGGAAAACGGTTAAAATAATGAAAGATAATTTGCGAGAAATCATTGATTTTATTGGTTTTAGTTAAATTACTAAAAAGGTACTGAGCCAATTTTGATGAAACGAAACTGGTACCAATTCGGGAGTATACTCTTTCAATTAATATAAAAAACACATGAATCGGTCGCATAGTTTCGGAGTAATCGGTGAACATACATAAAAAAACATACGCGTCGAATTGATAACCTCCTCCTTTTTTTTTAAGTTAGTTAAAGAGAAGTGATATCACATAAAAAGAGGCGATATAGAAGTGCATACTCTGAGTGCCGTGTAGAAATCTATAACAATTCATAATGTTTCCAAAGGACTCGGAGTGAGGTATAGTACCTGAAAACTGCTTGGCGACTTGCAGGATTTTATAATGTTTGTGTTTCCTGCACTTACATATGGCTATATGTTTAAAAATTCTCTTCTTTTGTTACGGTTCCCATGATACTGCAAAAAGTTAAAGCTTCTGTGTTTGCATGTCCTGTCCATTCATATTTATGATATTGTAATATCGATTTGTTGATTTCATTTACCATTACCCGAACGAGAAAAACCACTTTACAAGGACGATTTTTTAAGTAAACATGTTAAAATTTGAGTTTGTAAAATAATATTAAAAAATAATGATCATATGCATTTTAATAATAATGCACCTAATAATAGACGGTTAAATAAACTGACATATGCTGCAGTAAAAGGAATTGCACATGACTGGGGAAAAATCTGTTCTAGTTAGACTTCTGTTTTAATAATATTATATAATATTCGTTATGTTGGAAACGTGACATTTTCTGTTTAAGAAGTAATTCCGTCTTCGGCAGAATCCATTTTATCAGTTTTCCCTTTAATTTTTAAATAGTGTATTAAACGTATTTATGTAACTAAAGATTATGTTAAAAAATATTGAAAAGTACAATTGTAAGAATAGATTATTTACACACTTACATACCATTTTCTGCTTGTCTTTCTATAATCGAGGCCAACTGACACGTTTCTATAATCTAGTTTCCCCTCGAATATCAGCAGTGCAATCCGCGATGCTTATTGTCCGCAGTACCCCCGGCAAAAATCAGTGCGATTTCATAAAAAATAAAATTTCATTTAATTGTTATCTAAACGTTTTGTCCAAAAATCCCTATAGTATTGTATTTTTAAAGGGGTACATGATGGAATCTAGAAGAACCTTTAATAAAGTGGATATTAGAAACCTGGATCGACGAGCTTTCAGATGAACAAACTGAGTTCATAGTCATTTTTCAAGTAACATAATGAAACGAAAGAGATTGAAACAGCATAAAGTCATTAAAATACACCTCACTCAGTAAATATCCATTGGTTGTAATGTAATCAAGATTTTTAGTGATTCTGTAAACGAATCGTAAATACTTCAATGCCGCCTTACAATAGGGATCTTAATTGTGTCAAATGCAACAACATACCTGAATGACCTGTATACATAACTACTTTGACAAAAGTTAGGATATATGATTTTGTTTTTTCTCTATGTTATAGGAAGCCTGTACTTTAAATTGAAGTAAATCAAAAAATAATCGATATTTTTAATTTTAAAATTCGATAATTACACATCTCTGCAGCGCTATCAAAAAATCTTTTGAGTGACCCTGTAAAAGAAACTTTAATATTACAATTCTGTTTTACAATAGTAAATTTATTTGGGTCGATTGTAGTAACATATGTTAATATCATGTGTATACGGCCATTTTGACAAGAGTTATGGGATTTAATGTATTTTTGCTCTATGTTAAATATAGGAATCAATAACTTCAAACTCATATAAATCAAAACTAATTAATATTTGTACTTGAAATTTTAAGCATTTGAACTGCTTATAAATAAAATACAATAAACCGCGTAAAAATCCGATAATTACACAACTCTTCAGTTATATCAAACGATACTTTTGAGTGACCCTGTAAACGAACATTAAGCACTCCATGTCTGTTTTATAATAGGAAGCTTACTTAGGTCGACTGCAGTAACATATCTAAGTATCAAGTGTATACGTCCATTTTTACACGAGTTAGGCCATTTAATATTCCCTTGCTTTATGTTCAGTATAAGAATAAATTACTTTAAACTAGCATAAATAAAAAACTAAATATTTTTACACGAAACTTTAAAGGTGGAAACTACTCATAAAAACAATTCAAATGTAGTAAACTGCATAAACATTGGATAATTACACAATTATTTAGCCCTATATCAAATTATCTTTCGAGCGACCCTGTAAACGAACTGTAAATGTTACAATTTTGTTTTACGATAGGAATCTTGCTTGTGTTGACTGTAGTAACATATCTTAATATCGTGTGATACGACCTCTTCTGCAAGAGTTAAGTTATTTATTATTTTTTTTTGCTCTACGTTAGGTATAGGAACCAATTAATTTAAACTGGTATAAAATCAAAAACTAATTAATATTTTTATATGAAACTTTCGAATGTTGAACTACTGATAAAAACAATTCAGATGCCGTAAACCGCGTAAAAATCCGATAAATACACATTGCTGTAGTCTTGTCAACAGTTTTTGGTCTGAACAAGAATTTAAAAAGTGCAAAAAACAACCCTTTTGAAATCGCATTTACTGAAAATCTATTCGTCGGATTCCGCTTTACTTTTGTTTGTTAGTCACTTGGCATGCCCCATTCTATAGAATCAAGAATTTTGTTTCTATGATAAATACAACGCGAGATTGAGAGTCATCAAAATCCCATTTTGATCAGTCCGCAAAATATAAACTAGACAGAGTACTAAAAAAGTTTGTAAATTCGTTTAGCATCATTTGGCGGAAATTCCTTTCATTTACGATTCATTGGATTGTTAATTGATTGGTGAGTTAACTGACTTTTGACTGGAGAGAAACTGTCGCGTTTCAATGATAAAATCATATACAGAGTCCTACAAAGAACTGGATAGGGCCTAATAGGTTCGATAATGTCTGAAATTCTGATATCAGTACCTTATAATATCTTTCGTCCTGAATTAAATTTTAGCTTAATATTCAACTCACATAAAAATCCGCTGGTAATATACAGGTCTGTACAACGTAATTCAAGAATGTTTCCTTATATCGGTAAAAATTTATGAAGGTGAATTTTTAACTTATTATGGATTTTCTTACTAAACTAAGTTTTAGCTTACTTAGGTAGAATAATAAAAATCTGTAGGTTAAATACAGGGCTGCACAAAGAATTGGACTACTTTCCCGGCTATGGACGGTAATTGCTAAAATCTGATTTTAAAATGTGTTATGTCTTTTCTAAAATGTTTATTTAGATATTTATTTTTACATTATTAAACGGCGAAGATTCGTTAAAGATTTATAGAAGTGTTGGGAAGTTTTTCATAATCTATGCTTAGCGCATGATTTTCCTTTCTTGTTTATATTTATTATTTTTATTATTTGCTGATGTCGGATACGTTCCTTTTGGAAATAATCATTGCTGTGCCGATTATTGCTGACCTTTCGATATTTGGGTCACCACATCATGGATGATATTTACCCCCTATAAAGAGACAAACATGAGTACCAAAAATTATTAATAATAATAGGATAAATTCAGTTCTTGTGTTACTTTATTCCTTCTGAGAAAAAAATCTGAAGTTGACCTACATATCGCACTGATGAACGGTAAACACCCGTTAATCTAAATAAATAAATCACACACACCGTTTTCCAAAGTCACAAGAACTTTATTACTGAAAAGCGAATAGAAAGCTTAGCAATTTTACATTCAAAACATGATTGAAAATATCACCCTGTGGAAATGTATGATGAGTGTTCACAGAGCGATAAACGGATTTCAAGGATTTCAATACATAATTCAATTTTCAGAATTGTACAAATCGATCATATTTTACGAGAAATACAGAAATATATTAATGAAAATTAAACTTTAGATGCTCTTAATAAAGAACTATTGTGAAACAGTCAGAAAAATTTAATAAAATGACGATAGCTCTATTATAGAGAGATAAAAGCTTTTCATTGCTCATAATTCAATTTTAAAAGATATACAAATATTTATCAATACATAAATGTAATACAAAGAAATATCGAATTAATTGTATTTTAATTTAAATAATAAAGAAACAGGTATTCAAAATTTAATTGACTTGTAAAATAAAATAAAATTTAAATTTCCTTAAATTAAAATAATTCTATAAAATATTTTATGCTATCCTGTATGCTTGTTTGTCTCACTTGTTCAAAGTATGTAATAATTTTTAAAAATATGTTAGACATGCACTTTTTAAGAGCATAACGAAATATTACCCGTCGCCTCGTCTAAATGAAAAAAATTACTTATCATTGTGAAACACGTATTTCGAAAGTTGTAAAGACATCGCTATAGTATGAGAAAATTTAACCATTATACACATACAGATTGTAGCATTCTTGAAAATGTTATTCTTTAGAAAAATATTATGTTTGAAGAGAGGTGGCAGGATTTCATTACATTTAGTTCAATTTTTATAAGTAAGGAAATGTTTTATTTTTTACGAGAAACACCACCTTCTATACAGTAGCGGTCAAACGTTTCTGCCCAGCAGAAAAATGTTTGCTAATTTGTAAGTACACCCATATGAAGAGGAATCTCAAAGTGATACTTATAATTTTATTGACATATTACTTAGGAACTTATTTATGGAATAGCAAATAATTATCAATAAATTGAATTCGCAAAATGGTTAGTTCCCTGGGTCCACATATGTGGACCTCCATTTTACCCCGTTTTATTAACGATACTCGAACATAATTAAAATTTCGATATCAGAATGTTATGTTTTGAAGTCTAAAGTTAAAATGCGAATAAATTAAAAATTAGTCAAATGGGATAAGAAATGATTCAGTAATAATCAAAAATATTGCATTGATACTCAGTAACGAAGGGGTTAATTGCAAAGGAAAACGCATGTTCTCAAAAGAGGTAATCCCCTGGATTCAACACTATTTAAATATAGGGTAACTCCGGGAGAGTCGCCGCATACGGGATAGATGCCGCACCCCTTGTATTTCTTGTAATTATCGATAGATGGTCGTCAAACGCACAGTATAGGTGCGCAATGAGATTATTTTAACCAGTGTATAGCGTGAATCCCATTTCGATGTTTACTTGTAGATGTACAATTCTTAATTTGACGTAAGTGCATGATTTCACTGTCCAAACTTTTAAAAACGCTATGTTTAAATACTTTTCATACACTAATTACTAAATGCATGCATGATTTCGAAGTCAAAACTTAGTGTAGCGTCTGTATAGAGTACTGTGTGTATGGTTACGCCATTCCCCTAAGCGATGGCAGGTAACTGTGATGGCCGACGTCTGCACCATGCAAAATGGGAGACATGCCGCACTGTTATTCCGGTATACATGCCGCAGTTCCTTTTGTACAGGATGATTAACCCCTTAACTGTCGCATTAAATTACGGTTTAAAAATTCAAATTACTTATTGGCACCACTTTTTTGAAAAAGAAATGCTCACCTTGTTTAATGACAGGTAAAATGATACCATAATAAAGACAATTACACTATTCTATAAAACTGGTGGAAATCAAACAAATCTGAATAATCTGAAAAAAAAGACACAGCCCGTGAATATGACGGGAGCAAGAATTAAGGGGTTAAGTGTTATAAACTTTTCTTTTCTTTTTGCACAGACTAACTATGTTAGGCATGTTATAAAGTTTACTAAAACCAAAGGAAAAAAGGGGGAAAATAAAAAGTAAGAAGGGCAAGTCAAGATGATAATAACGAAAAATTGGATTACGCGTAACGGAGTCGTTCTTTGCAAACTACTCTAAAAAAAGAGGAAGTGTAATTGGCTTCATTGCATCACGTGTTTAAATGTAGTTACATAATGACTGTACTTTTTCGACACTTTTTCTGTAGATTGTAGTCGAAAAAACAGGTCTTTTAACCCATTCGGGACCATAGGTGCATATAAGCACCTTTATAAAGAAAGAGCTTACATAATTTGTTTCTGGCACCAGTAAAAAAGGAAAGTAATATTTGCTTTGTTTAATTAGAGCATTTTCATGATTATTTAAGCAAAGGTAACTTCTTTTAAAAAAGTGGTACTAACGTAATAAAATGTGTGTAAAAGACATCGATCCCGAAAGGGTTAACAAATAAATTATGTAAACACAATTTTACTTTTTTTTTCTTTTCCCTTTCTAATACATTGATGTTACGTTGTTGCTGAAATAACAATTAAAATTTAATGTAAAAAAAAAATAAGTCGAAAATTTTAATAGTGAAAGTAGGCAACAATTATTAATTTAAATCTAATAATACGTTTCATTGTACTCATTTAGTTTCATTTTGTTATTACATCGTTAATTATAGTTCAGATATGAATATTTTTTTTAAATATTTTTATTTATAATTTCATTCTATTCTTATTACAAGCGCGGCATTACTACCGCACAAGTGCGGCGTCTCAGCCTGAATGTACGGGTGACGTGCCGCAATGTAATGTTTTATAAAAAAAATCGTTAAAAAATATTAATAATTTGTTTTGAATTTTTTGTTGCACTTCACGCGTTGTATATTTAACATTAAATACCACAGCATGATTTTTTTTTTTTTATGTCCACCATGGGACTTTATACACAAATTCAAAAAAATGTGCGGCATAAATTCCGCAATTACCATACACTGTTTTGTGTTACATTAATCGTAGAGTATTTTTTTTTTCAATATAGCATATATATATATATATTTATTTATTTACATTTTTTAAAAATATAAGTGAAAAGTGTTGATGAATTTGGTTTATGTGGCAGTGCTTTTACTCGCGTAAATATATTCAGATTTCCATGTAACTGATACGTATTATAGGGGTTTAAGAAATTTGATTCGATTTGATTTCATTGCTATTAAATTGTGTGATTGTTTCATTAATCACAAACTTTACTTTCAATAAAATTTGTTACATACCATACTCATTAAAACAGCGTAATATTGTTTGGTCCAATTTACCAGACTGGGGGCGCAACATAGGCGACCAGTCGCTGTATTCGGAGTACTTTTGACAAAGTTTTCAAATTAAAATAAAGCTTAAGATTTTCAAAAAGAAATTGTTCTAAATATTTATTTAGTTAGCAGATGAATAGATTGACCACGTCTACTGATATCTTACCGATATTCCTAAAATGAAGTGAGTTACAGCTGAAAATAACTGAAGTGGTTCAAATTTGGCTACTCTTCCTTATGTTGAATGCTCGAAGAAATTAAAAAATATTTCAATATATTAAATTCAAGATTTTCTTAGAGAAACGGGTATTTATAAAAGAGCATCGAATTTTTTCATAAATGCTCACAATGATGAATCTCTGTCGAACGTTTATCATCTAACAAGGAGAGGGCCAACCTTGTTAATCACAGATTTTGATTATTTTGATATATGTTGTAGGGTAGAGACCCCTTAGTCTCAAGTTCAACGGATTTTATACAACGCTCCTTAGTTCTTGAGAAACCAGGGGGTCTAATATTAGTACGCAACTTAAATACTTACTTTGTGAAGAAAGGGACAGGTTGGGCGTAGCTCAGTTGGTACGGCGTCAGCGGGCCCGGGCTCGATACCCGAACGCGCTACATTTGTTTTTCTTACTTTTTGTTTTTATAAATATACTTGTAATTATAATTTAATGATCTCAATTAAAAATTTTAATATCGTACATAAATATATAATGTTGGCAAATTTTTATTTTATTTTATCGTTTTTTACTTTGAACTATTATTTCTCATCCTTTAAAGAGATTTAAAAAGAAATTGGATCTATTATTGAATAATAAAAATTCCAAAATCGTTACAAATTTGTTGTAGCGCCATCTAGTTATGATAAAATAAACATATTCAAATAAAATAAAAATAAAAGCAGAAAGGAGATAAAGGGGAAAACAAAATATTTGAAAGCGCAAGCATACGTATTACAAATAAAAAAAATCTTTAATATGGAAAAAATCCGTTGTAATTTAATTCCGATTCTAATTTTTAATATAATTATGCTTGTCACTTTAAAATCAGAGTAATACTATCATCGTATTGACTTCCCTTGTTAAAACAATGCATAAATGGTGTTTCTTTAAAATCACGAATTGACACAATTGCTCAATATCATTGTATCGATAAAGAATATATGAAATACATTTTAAAAGTGATTTTTAAAAAATTAACAGTTTTTTGATGTTTTATACAACTATTTAGTTAAAAATAAAATATTAAATAGGCTAAAATTATAATTGATATACAATATTATAAATTTTAATTGACAATGATATTATTAAGTTATAATTACAAGCATATTTATAAAACAAAATATAAGAAAAATAACTTTAGCGCTTTCGGGCATCGAACCCGAGCCCGCAGATGCCGTACCAACTGAGCTACGCCCAACCTACCATCTTTGTTACAAAGTAAGTTTTTAAGTTGTATACTAATATTAGACCCCTGGTTTCTCAAGAACTAACGAGCGTTGTATAAAATCCGTTGAACCTGAGACTAAGGGGTCTCTACCCTACAACATATATTAAAATAATCAAAATCTGTGATTAACAAGGTTGGCCCTCTCCTTGTAAAACAGTGCTTCCCGAATTAGGATACCTGTAACGTTGATGGAATTGAACGGACTTGTTGGGGGTACATGAAAATGAGATTAGTAACGGAAAGAAACACAAAAAATGAAAAGTTAAAATGAAAATACAAAAATTCAGCTTTATTACGCTTTGAAAAAAAATTCCTGAATTGAAGTTTTTTCACCGTTGCTCGTTTTTCATTAAAATACAAAAATCTCAATTGTATTTCCTCATCTTCCTTCAAAATACTGAAACTTCACTGATCTACCATAAAAATTAAGTGAAATCATCCAGTTTAAGTTGCATTTTCGTCAAATCACAGGGGTGTTCCATCAACCGTGCTGACAGTGCATTTCCATTTTAGAAACGGAATTTTTGAGTACCCATTTTTATCCTGAAATCAGAGAAACTTCGCGAATTTAAGCTCAAAATATCCTGAAATCCCCAATCAAAATACAGAAACTTCGACAAATAACAAAAACATTTTTTCAATTCACGAGTGTGTTCCGGCAACTCCCGGGTAAGTTCCGGGACCTACTTTTTACCCTTTTTCACGAAAACGTTTTCGTGAGTATACACAAGCTCAAAATTTTCAATGATTGGTTTATCTTGAAAATATTCTAATATACGAGTATGGCGTAGATTATAATTTAAAAATTGTTAAGAATATAAAAAATAGCCCACTTGGACATATGTGCCTCAACCCCGCAGTCAGAGTGTTAGAAAGCTATTTGGAGTAAATTTATATAAAGATATGTACAATCAATACTGATGGAAAAATCGAAAATCAGTAAATTAAGATTTTCAAAATCAAATAAAAAATATATAACCGCCATTATTGATTTTTTAAAACTTTCATTTCGTTTTGGGGCCTAAGTAGTGTTTCCAGGTGTACCGCGTAAATCCCCTAAGTCCTCTGGGCACCACTAATTTCTTACTGATTATTTCGCCAACTTATTCGTTTATAATTCTACCATTAGACAAGGATAAGAAAATTACTTTAAAATAATGATAATAATACTTTAAAATAATAATTAAAATAATATTTGGAGCCCGGATTTACGCGGGACACATGACAACAAAAGTGTAATTTTCTACAAGAAAGTAAAATTCTAAAGTATAAATTTTCTTTATGACCACCTTTTTGTTAAAAATATATCACTGATAAATATATATCTGATCCCTTAATAAAATTAAAGTAGATCTATAAAACTTTTTTATGCTTTTATAACATTTCATTATTTCATCTGGATTTCACTCAACATTTACATTATATTACAAGTATTTACATTATATTACAAGTATTTACATTGCACATACATATATTGCATTACATATTATATTACATATTAAAAAATATTTACATTTCTTTCAATATTTGCATTTTTTTAAATTTAGAAAATGAACTTTAATCTTAAGTACCTTTTAAGTGCATAGCGAAATATTGTGCAGAGATCGTTTAGTACGAATAAATAAATCACTTATCATTCGGAAACGTAGTTTTCGAAAGTCGTAAAAACATCATTACGGAAAACGAAATAGAAAACTTAGCCATTTTGTACACTCAAGTATGTTTATTAATGTGAACCTTTCGAAATATATGATGAGTGTTTGAAGAGCGATAAAAAGATTTCAATACATTTAATTCGAATTCCATAAATCTACAAATCCATCATATTTTACAAGAAGTGCAGGGACAAATGGAAGAAATTCGAATTATTTAATGGCTGCTAACAATGACGATTCATTGTTAAATATGTAGCATTTTAAAGAAAATCTGTTTTCTACAAAGTATCTTCTTATTCTTTGCCCGGAAAAAGTATTTTTAAAGATTCAATAAATTTAATTTCAATAATAATGCACATAGCATAGTGCGCATTATAAATAATGCTAATTATAATAATAGCACACTTTAAAAAACATATATTTGCTCACTATTTTTTGCTATATTTTATTTTCCACTTTTTAGCATTAAACAGTTTTTCTTCTAGAATTAGTAGACAGTTTTTCGACAGTTTTTTAACAAGCGATGTGAAGGGAATATATATACGTATCATCGATATTGAAGGAACGAGCAAAAGACCAGTAAATTAAATGGTTACAAATCAATTAAAAAATTATAACCATCAATATTGAATTTTTAAAACTTTCAGTCCATATTTTAATACCTTGTAATTTTATTTCTTACAAAATAAAATTCTAAAGTTTAGGGTTTGTTTTACATCCCTTTTAAATTACTATTATTAATATATCAAAGCTACTCGACACATTAGCATAATGAAAAAAGTTCTATAAAATATTTCGTTATGCTTTCACATGCTACTGGCATTTTTTTGGGTCAAAGTTATTTAATATTTAGAAAATAATTGTTACTCTTAAGTACCTTCTAAGCGCATAGTGAAATATTGTATAGAGATAGTTTAATACGAATAAATAAATCAGTTATCATTCGGAAACATAGTTTTCGAAAGTCATAAAAACATCATAACGGAAAACTAAATAGAAAACATAATCATTTTGTGTTGGGAAGTATATTTAGGAATGCCAATATTTCGAAATATATGATGAGCAATTGAAAAGCGATAAAAGGATTTCAATACATTTAATTCAAATTTCATAAATATACTAATCCGTCATATTTTACAAGGAGTGCAGGAACAAGTGGAAGAAATTCGAATTATTTAATGGCTGCTAACAATGACGGTTCATTGTTAAATATGTAGCATTTTAAAGAAAATTCTTACTTACACTTTGCACGAAAACAAGATATTTTTAAAGGTTAAACAAATTTAAATTTAATAATAATGTACATAGTGCGCATTATAAACCATGTAAATTTTTAAAAAGTTTATTTTTAAAAACGTATAGTATGCTTGCTATTTTTGTTATATTTTTTATTTTTTAGTATTACTTTAATATAGTTTTTCTTGTAGAATTAGTAGAAAGGTTTTTTTTTTTTTTTTGCTTTGTTCAACAGTTTTTATCAAGCATTGTGCAGTAAATATATGCAGTGATACTCATTACCAATATTGAAGGAACGAGCGACGATCTTGTAAAATAAACATTTAAAAATTTATTCTTAAAATATAACCCCCGATATTGAATTTTTTAAATTCCCAGTCCATTTTTTCATACCTTGTAGATGTCATCTTCCTACAAAGTAAAATTCTAATCTGTAGATTTTTTTACATCCCTATTAAATTATTCTTATTAATATATTAAAGGTATCCGATACCTTAATACAAAGCAATGAAAATGGTTCTGTAAAAAGTCTCTTTATGCTTTCATATGCTATTGGTATTTTGTTTTAACTCAAAGGTATTTAATATTTAGAAAATGAATATTACTCTTAAGTACCTTTTAAATGCATAGCAAAATATTGCATAGAGATCACCTGATGGAAATAAATAAATAAGTTATCAAATTTATTCTTAAAATATAATCACCGATATTGAAGTTTTAAAACGTTTAGTCTATTTTTTGATATCCTGTATATGTCATTTTCTACAACGTAAAATTCTACAGTGTAGATTTTTTTGCGTCCCTGTTAAATTATTATTAATAATATGTCCAAGGTACCCGTACCTTTATTCAATGAAATGGTTCTGTAAAAAAATTCTATATGCTTTCATATACTACAGGCATTTATTTTAACTCAAAGGTATCAAATATTTAGAAAATGAATGTTCATTTTAAGTACCTTTTAAGTCATAGCGAAATGTTGCACAGAGATCGTCTAATACGAAAAAATAAATAACTTATCATACGGAAACACAGTTTTTGAAAGTCTTAAAAATATCATTACGGAAAACGAACAGAAAACTTAGCCATTTTATGCTAGGAAGTATGTTTAGGAATGACAACTTTTCGAAATATATGATCAGTGTTTCAAGAGCAATAAAAGGATTTTAATACATTGAATTCAAATTTAATAACTTTACAAATCCATCATATCTTGCAAGAAGTGCAGAAGCATATGAAAGAATAAAGGAGTATTTAATGGCTTCGAACAATGACGATTCATTGCTAAATATGTAGTATTTTAAAAAAAATTTGTGGCACACAAAGTTTTTGACCTACTCTTTGCTCAAAAAAAGATATATTTTTAAATTGTAAAAAAATTTAAATTTAATAAAAATACACATAGTGACATAGTGTAAACAATGAAAATTAAAATACAAGTGCATTTTTAAAAATATATTTTACTCCTTTCATTTTATAATTTATTTTCCATTAAAAAAAAATTCTTAAAAAAATAATGCCAAGCAATAACTTTATTGTTTAGTATTACATATAAATGTTCACAATTCGATATAAATTCAAAAAGTTACTGCTCACTTTATATTTTAAAAGAAAAGAGTATTTATTTAAAAATATATATTGTATTCTTTATTTTTTATTTATAATTTCTACTTTTCATTTTTTAAATATTCCATTATTTCAGCAACTGGCAGTTTTACAGCCAGTTGGTTTATTTTAGTGCATAATTAGCTCCATTGTTGTTATAACTCGTAAGCAGTTGTAACCATAAATAAAATTTAGCGATTTACCATATACATTGATAATTATAAAAACGTCTAAAATTTACATTAATTTATAATTAAATTTTAAAAATATTAAAATCTTGCAGTTTAATTGCAAAAACACATGTATACAATTTTTGTTTACATAATTCTATAAAAATGTAGCATATCACATTTGTAGCATATCATAAACTAAGTGAAAAATGAAATACAAAATTATTTTTTTTACATACATTTCTCAACCCGAAATAAAACTTGACCACGCGCACTGGGCGGAGCTTACAATGTTTCCCACAAGCATTGGGGTATTTGATTGGTTTTTGGTGAGCGCTTGTGGGAAAAATCAAGAAGCTGATTAGCTATAATCCATCGTGACGTTATATGACGTCAGTAATGTTTGTGGTCCATTCTCAAGTAAGCATTTTCTTGCTCAACAAACAAATTTTACGGACAAACACGATAAATTAACACCATTAACATCAGCATTAAAATTAACATTCCTTCATTACTCTTGCATGTAAAAATATAATTACGCAGCTGAAAATGCTTAATTACTTTCTTCTATCTTTACAAGAAGAAAGTATTGGATTCATGAAAATTTCGAATTCCGATTTTTGACGGATTTACACGTTTTAGGGGTCAGAGATATAAAAAAACATGTTTTTACAAAATGTCTGTCTGTGACTCTGTCTGTCTGTATGTGACACAAATTTTGTGGGCGCTCTATCTCAAGAACTAATGCACAGAATTTAATTAAAATTTATATTTAGTTAGTTCCTGATATAAATTGATGCCGATTAGTTTTTGGTATAAATCGCTGAACAGGTGGAGCTACTATGCAGCATTTTTCACGATTTCTTCGATAGCTAATTCTACAGAATTAATGCATGAATTTTCATCAACCTTTGGATTCAGTTAATCCTTGACATGAATTGACGTTTTATACATTTTGGTGTAAATCGCTATACTGGTGGCACTGCTATGCTACAATTTTTGCGATTCCCGCAATAGCTCTACCTGAAGAACTAATGCTTGGATTTTCAACAAACTTCAGATTCAAGTATACCTTGATATGAATTAGCTCTGTTTAATTTTTGGTGCAAATCGCTCAACAGGTGGCGCTGCTATGCTGCATTTTTTTAGAATTTCTACTATAGCTCTATGTCAGTAACTATTGCACGAATTTTCATCAAGCTTCAGATTCAGGTATACCTTGATATCAGTTAGTGCTGTTTATGTTTTGGTGTAAATCGCTCAACAGGTGACGCTGATATGCTACATTTTTCAGAATTTCCGCTATAGTTCTATCTTAAGAACTAATGCACGAATTTCCATGAAACATTAAATTCAGATATAATTTGCTATGAATTGGTGCTATATTGATGTAATTTCTTATAGTTTTTAAATGATTTAATTGACGTGATTTATAAAGAAGAAAGTTTTGTGATGGCCACAACATACTAGTTTCGGATTGATATCATAGTAAAAATCGACTGATAAAAACTGATTAATGCATTATAAAAACTACTCCGAAACATTTCCGAAAATCAGTGGCAACAACAGAAACATTTTTGAATATATATGTGCTTCTTTAAATGTCGAAAATATATTGGTTCCTGATTTTCCTAAAGATAAAGAACGTTTCCCGGAATCATCGGTAACTCGGAAGATATTGCATATTTTCGTTCGTGATTATACAGGTTGTCCATAGAAATGCCCTAGTTTCAACGGTATATTATAACAGTTTAATTTAGACTATTTACAACAAATCATGCATCAAATTGAAGGTAAACTAAGCTAGTTTTTCTTACAAATCTTCAATATGTGCACCTTCAATTATACGGCACACATCCAATCTAAAGTCTAATTCCTCCCACACCTTGGTTAACAAGTCCGGAGTAATGAAATCAATAGTCTTTTCAATTCTGTGTGTTTTTACCACATGGGGGATCACATTAACCCTTACCGGCGCGGAGTAATTCTTTTTATAAACTGATGAAATAATGGACTGACACCGCAATTTATAAACGAATTTAAAGGAAAATATGAACATGCTTATTTTCATGTACATTATAATCGGAAAATTTTAGTTAAATTTTCTTGGTGTCGTTTGTCAGTTTTGGAATTAAAATTAAGTGTTCTTTTTTAAGGACACCGTGCCGGAAAGGGTTAAATTTTAAACGGAACACACGTTGAACTGAAACCACAGGTTCACTCTTAGAAAATAGCAAAACCCAAAATGTTTTACGAGCAGGAGTCGCCCTTTTGCGCATGTGGCACTGCATACGAGTCAATAATAAAGCAGTACTCGCGCATGCGCTCATCTAAAATTGATTGAGTAACTCTTTATTTGTAACCTTGAACCAACACTCTACAACGCTTACATTTGATACTATTAAAACTTATAACTGTGACATTATTTTACATGAGTAAATATCACAAAATGTGAGATTTTGAAAAACAAAATTGAAAATTTAAATCGTTTCAAAGCTTCTGATTTTTTTTTTTAATGTTGGTTGAACAGCTTAATAAAGGAATTTATATGTAAAATTGTTAAAGTTTGAAGAGGTTAAGTTCATTTTTATATAATTATAATTATGTGTCATTTTCTTGGTATATGTATGCCAAGATAATGACCGCCAGGACAATGACATCTTCATTCTAAAACATTTTTCATATTCTTGTTTTTTTTTTTTTTTCTTTTTTTTTGTAGATCTAACATTTTAATGTTGTTTAAAGGAACATGTTTTTCCTTCTATAGTACCTCAAATTCAATGTAATGTTCAGTTTTATTTTTAATTTATAGAAGCCAGGAAAATGACATAATAAAAGTCTACTCATTTTTTACAAAGCCTTTAAACACATTATTTTCAAAGAAATAGCGAAAAGATCTTTTTGGTAGCGATAATTTTAATACTTCTGAATTGAACTATGTCAAGTGCAAGAAGAATTACTCTGCAAGGCCATCTTTATACCTCATAAAGAAATAAAATGAGAAGGCCAGAACAATGACATTCATTTTCAGTGACAAGCATATTTTATTTATGGAAAATTATTTGTAAAATACAGAACTTGTTACCTTCCACTTATATGCGTTATATAAGGTATAATTATTAATTATAAATTATAAAAACTAGAAAAAGATATTTGTACATAATAGCAGAAAGCCTTTTTTTTATGCATCACTGTCCGACATGCCAGGAAAATGACAATCTGAAATTTTAAGTCTTTTAATTGTTTTTTTCAACTACTTTTCAGCAGTGAAATTACGCTTGAAATTAATGAATATTAAAGACGTGAATAATCACATTGCTAACAAGCCGTAAACCAACTTAGTGAAAAATGTCCAAGCCGGGAATCGAACCCGGGCCCTTGGAATAGATCTCAGGTTGGTTGGTTGGTTGGTTGGTTGTATTTATGTCGGCCAATTATCTGCACGTGGGATATAGGCCCTAAGGGGGGAGTGCCTTCCGTGGAGGTCTTTCTAAGGGAACCTAACCCGTATTAACGCTTGGAGAACCAAGGTTCGAAGAAAACCACGAAAACTCCGAACGATTAGGCCGACGTGCGCGATTGGGATCGAACCCAGCACCTCCCGTCTACCAGCTTCGAGAGCAGAACCTCTCGGCCACTGGTGGGACGGAATAGATCTCAGTGCTCTACCACTAAATCACAAGGATGATGACCAGCCTGGAATCTCTCACTTATATAAGTCGGTAAGGCTGCAACCGCAGCACTAGATGGAAAAGTCTTCATGAGCACACAATCTAGTGGCGAAACATGAGACGCAAATGAACCCACCATCGGTGAATATACATTTTAAATTAATTTTTCAACTACTTTTCAGCAGTGAAATTACGCTTGAAACTAATGAATATTAAAGACGTGAATAATCACATTGATAACAAGCCGTAAACCAACTTAGTGAACAACTTAGTTCCATCTAGTGCTGCTGTTGCAGCCTTACCGACTTATATAAGTGAGAGATGCCAGGCTGGGCATCGTCCTTGTGGTTTAGTGGTAGAGCACTAGAGATCTATTCCGAGGACCCGGGTTCGATTCCCAGCTTGGACATTTTTCACTAAGTTGGTTTACGGCTTGTTAGCAATGTGATTATTCAAGTCTTTTAATTGCTTTATTTTTTGTGTTATTATGAATATAATATCTCTTGAAAATACTTCTAAGAATATTTTTTATTAGAATATAAAATAGAAAATTGCATTATATAGCATTAAATAGAAATTTTATTGTACGGACTGCAATTTCCATATTTTGTGATATTGACTCATATATAACCTGTATTATATTTTTATAGATTATGAAACCTTTGTCTTTTCTTTTTCACAGTGTATGGTAGTCCTCGAATATTTTACATTACTAACTCAGGTCGCAGAGGTTCTTTAATCAACTCTACTATAAATTTAATATTTTCTGAAGCTTACCGAGTTAACGTTTCATAACAGCCTTATTTACAATAAATATTTGCATAAATAATTTCTAACCTAATAAATACGATTGATGATTATTCGAGGATTTCAT
Source organism: Maratus speciosus (assembly GCA_963932465.1). NCBI lineage: Eukaryota > Metazoa > Arthropoda > Arachnida > Araneae > Salticidae > Maratus > Maratus speciosus. The sequence continues at coordinate 215,682,482 of OZ010799.1, read as the reverse complement.
GTGTAGATCTCGCATTAATGTTAGAATAATAAATTAGCCATGTATATTTACAGGACTATTCCTCAAACACACGTAGTTATTATTCTAAAATTTGCTTAATTTATATTAATATAATATATTTGAATATGATTACATTTAAGCCTATATCCAAATGCGTTGTAAGATGAGATAAGAAATTTGCATTCCGTCAATACAGATTAGTTTTATGAACCGTGGTTTAGTTTAGTGTTATGCATGAAGCATTTCACTGCTCGTTATTAAGTATTTTTTTTAAATTTCTTTGAATAATCAGTGATACTATTTTTTTGCAAGGTTTACTGTGTATCCTAATCCTTCAAAAAATTATTGCTTAAAATCATAAGTTTAAAGTATCAAACTTTACTCTTATAACATTCAAACACTAATCTATTTGATCATATAGAAAAAAAAAACCATTTAAATTATTGTATTCAGATTACAAGCAGTCATAGGGAGGTATTAAAGTTTTAAAATAAATGAAAAAAAAATGTTATAAAGGTTAATTTATTATTAGTATTCGATGATTTATTGAAAACTGGTTTGTTTATAGCAGCGTTTTAGAAACTATGCTCTACGGACCACCAATGGTCCTCGAGGTCAGCCCTTGTGGTCTCGAGGACGTTTTAGATTTTCAAAATCGACAGAAAAATTATTTAAATTAACCTCTAAATCAGGCATGTCAAACACGCGGCCCGCGAGCCACAACTGGCCCGCCGACCATTTATCTATGGCCCGCGAAGCCTTTACCATTTTACATTTATTTAATTATCCTTTGCCTAGTGCATGCCATCAGTCGAGTTTTTTCAGGGACGCATCGGCATTTGCATTATAACAAAAATCATCAGAGTGGAAATATTTTAAAAATGTATTAAAAAATGATTTCAAAAGAAGATTTTTGAATTTCAAGAAACAGTTTAATCTGTTTCTCTCACCTCTAATGATTTATGTTCAAATTATTGTTCAGAATTTATTACTGCAGCTAATCAAAATTCAGCACGATTCCATATTAGCGCCATGGATACGGGGTTTCCAAATTTCTGTAATTATTCATCAATTGACTAATTTCATGAAATACAATATGCAACATTTTGTTATTTTTCAAGTCAAAGAAAATAATCTGAACCAGGAAATATATTTAATAAATGAAATAACAAAAGTAGCGATTATATGTGACATGTTTTATTAAATAGATTTTCAGATTCAAAATATATTTATTTTTATTTTTTACTTTGAGAACACACGGAAGATTGACAGCTATGCCGATGCTAAATCTGGATTAGCGTGTACAAGCAATTTTTAAAATAAACGCAATTTATAATATTCAATTAATTTTTTTTTTTTTTTTTTGGGGGGGGGGGGGGTGATAAAAATAATTGTGAGTGTTTTTTCGAAAAATTAATATTAACTTACTGTATACTTAATGTTGGAACTTTGCGTTAAAATTTCTTTAACATGGCTGTGTCTTGTATAGAAGAATTTTATTCTGTGCAATGGTAATATTATTATCTTTTTTTTTTAATATGACCCGCGGCTTAGTATATAATGCTTAATTTGGCCCGCGGCTTAGTATATAATGCTTAATTTGGGCCGCGGCTTAGTATATAATGCTTAAGTTGGCCCGCAGCGGTAAATGAGTTTGACATGCCTGCTCTAAATGATGTGACTAAAATTTGTCACACAACTGATGTGATGCGGTCCTTCAGAAAGCTCGAATAAAATGAATAAAAAAATAACTCAAATGGTTGAATTTACTTAAATTTTGCCCTAACAATATCGTTGTACTTCTCTTAGGAGCATGTGAATTAAATTGCAAGAAAAAAGTATTTTATTCATATTATTTAACTTCAGTACAGAAACAATTACTTTTTTTTCTAAATAAACGGTAATTTGTTAATTTTTCTAATTTAATATAAAAATTAATTGTGTACAATTTTTTTTTTTTTTACAAATTATCATTGCAAAAAAGTATGAAAATTGAAATGCAGTGTATATTTTAAAAAAATAATATTAACCCTACGAATATGCAACATTCAAAGTACATCATTATTGCAGTCAATACATATTTTTCGTGTACATTCAATGTATACTGACTTTTGGCATAAAAGGTACTTATAAGAAGTTTTTCCTCTAAACTCTTCTTTCGGTAATAAAAATTATGTTTAACTTCATCAGAAATATTTACATTTTCACCATAGGAAAGTTCAGAATTCATATCGTGATCTCTTCCGTCAGTAAAATCTGCATTGTCAGAACTTTCAATATCGGAAAATTCTTGATCTGACCAGTTGTTCATAATATCTTCTATTTCCTTCTGGCTAAGGAAAGTATAATGTTTTCGAGGTTGCGACGACATCATATCACAAAAAAGACACCAAAGAAGTGAAAAAAAAATAAAGTACAACTAATCACGAGTATTGTACTACAGTTATAAATAATCACACAACTGATCACTGATGTCATGCAGTCAGACAGACTTCAGAGTAACAAATAACACGTTTAAAATCAACTCACAGAACTATCGCTTTGTGTGTGACCTTAGCAAGCTGGTAGAAGAAGGTACTGATCGCATGACATCAGTTAAAGGTTAAATGCGCGTCTTACGCGAAGCTGAAAATTGTAGTTTGGATATTACACAATGCTTTAATGTTGATTATTTATCGATTCTCAGTACCGTATCGTAGATTGTTCGCCAAGGAAATCATTTTTCCTCATCGTTGCTTATTCTGGTTACGTTATACCACCCTTAAAAGAACTGTTTAATGCTTAAAACCCTCTGACAGTCTAGCAAAAGGGTAAAATTGCAACGTTGTTTTCTATGTACGTATATTATTTTAAGGGGACAGTATACCTTTTCAATAATTTTTTTTTTATAGATATGGTTCAAATGGTAAACTCACTGCATTTCGATGTTAAAAAAAACGTACATTTTGAAAAAAAAAAATATTAACAGCATATTTAATTAAATTAAAAAAAAAATTGATTTTTTTAAAATTCCTACGATTTTTATAAATATTAATATTTTTGCCCATTTTTTTTCTTAAAATTTCGAAATATTGATCACACAAGACTGCGTATAGATTTTTAGACATCTAATATTACATTTAATATAATGTTTTTACTGATACATATAGTGTAAAATGATGAAATCTAATGCATCTTCATATACTTTTATTTAAAAAAAAAATAACAAAAAACATGAAGGCTAATTCCATTCGCAGATTTATTACATATATAATAAAGAACATGTATAAAAAAATTTAAATCTGTATCTCAAATACAAAAAAGCCTTGACATTTTAAAAACATGGAAGTTAAGGAAATATGAACATGGAGAAAAAGCCGTTTAAAGTTTTCATTTGTGTGGGGAATTGCGCTGGTTGTATAACAAAAATTTACAATATCTCGCGATATAATTACTGTATGGGTAAAAATGAGATGTCAAAATAGTCACAATTAAACGGGCTTTCATTTAATATAAAAATCTATATTTTGACAAATTTTTAGGTAAACTGTCCCCTTAAATGCTTAAAAAAGATGAATCTTTCAATATTATATAGAAAAAACATAACTACGAATATGAATATAAATCATTAGGGTTTTAATCATTGTTCAGAGTATTAAAAATGTATTAAATTAAAAAATATATAATACATTAAATAATGCTTAGATTATAGGGAAACCTAGAGCTTAGTAAATGTCTTAACACGGGCTTGTGAGCGTGTTAATAAAAACATACATGATTTTTTAAAGTTAAATTTATTAGTTCACACCATACTTTTTACTGTCGATAGCCATTGCGCTAAATCGTGATAAAATGCTTCTTTTTGCCAGGAAACAATCGAGCGATATCGCCCAATTGTGAAACCCAAATTCTTGTGTACAGGCACCTTCTAATTCACGTTTCTGAACGATTTAAGTTGCTTATCACATTCTATCGTGCCATACCTAATCTAATCTAATCGCCCACCCTGGGAACCTCCTTGTGGCTGATGGTTGGGTCAAGCCCCTAGCCCAGGGCGTGATATTCCTTGAAGAGGAAAAAGAATTAGTTAATTATGCAAAATAAAATTACTACTAGATATGTTCCTTAATTATTAATACTTAAGAAATAAGATAAAGTTATACAGCATAAGCAAACTTGAGTTGAGTAACCATTATGAGTATATATTTTTGAGATGAAGCAGGAGCAGCACTGAATGGGGAGCAAGATTACCAATTAAAACTAGTGGTCATTTAGATTTGTTCATCATATAAGTTTTCACAGTACTCCACAGAATAAGATTGGTTGAGTAATAATATTATACACAATTTGGCAACACAACACAAAATGTAGTAAATTAATTTCGGGTAATTTAAGTAAGGTTTCGTTATTTAAAATAATGTAATATGGTTAAGATACTATTGGTAAAATAATTTATAAGTAATTTGTTAAAATTTGGCGAGGGTTTATTGATAACCCACAACATATAGATGAAAATTTAGAGTTATTTATATACACGGTTGGCAGAACCCCCGTCATACCAACCAGATCCCATGGAATAGCTTTTATCATGTCCCTGATTTGCATTTCTATATTGCATTTGATAGAGGAATGCAGGACACTGCGATGAGTCTGCTGTGTGTATATGATAGATTTCAAGATTTAAACAGTTTGTACAGTTCTTAAGTTCTGGTTTATCAGAGTTTATACAGTTCTTAGTTGGGTGACCCATTGCACAATAAGCACAAATTGAGTCTCTCTTGCAGAATTTTTCCGAATGTCCATAGATCTGGTAATTAGCACAACGAACTATCGGTTTGTAGAGATGAATTCCACAATGACGCAACTCCACATTGAGAAATCCCATTCTGAGAAAGATATTAGAAGTCGGACTGTCCATCTCGAGTACCAGTTGGTAGTTATTTGATTTTGATTTCTGTATGACCTTGTAGAATTTTACTAGTAAATTATTTTTGAAGTTAGGATGTAGTTTTATTAAGTTGTTGATGTATTCACTTGGTATGTTCTTCGGAATACCTGTTATTATTATTCGTTTAGAGTTGTATTTGCTGTATTTAATTTCTGTTTTACTATTTATCTCTTCATTTTTTTAAATTCTTAAGTAAATTTTTTGTAACTGAGCTTCTGTATATGGTTTTATGATGATCGTTTTCTTATTTCTTGATATCTTGCTGAAAAATAATGGTAAAGTTTCTGATTCGATTAGTTTTGTATTTATGATGTCACGTACCTCTATTATCGAAGTATCTTCTAGACACCTTACAAGAGTCGCTTCCTCTGTAAATGTATTTTCTTCCTATGTAATGCTCTTCTCCAATATCTCTTCTTTATAATTTTCTTTATAGCTTTTTTCTATTTTTATTGATGTTTCCTCTAGAATTTTTTCTAATCTTAGAAGTTCTTCTTCTATCAGTATGATTTCTAGTTTTTTCCATAAATTGCATTTTCAGCTGTTCTCCAGAAAGACCCTCCAGATGTTCTCCTCCTCCTTCTTTCTTATGAGTTTGCTCGGCTTCTCCCTCCTGAGGAACCGTACTATTTTCATTTTCTTGTTCTTTTTGTTCTTTTGTAATAATTGTTGTCTGAGTACTTCTAGTCGTTGTTTTAATGATGGTTGTTGTTAATTTATTTGAAAATTCTTTTTTGTTTATTTTAGTTTTGTGTTGCTGTTGTTGTAATTCTTTCTGCAGGTTCCCAATTTTTGCAGTTTTATTAGATATTTCATTTTGTTTGTCTAATAATCTCGTTTCTAACTTTTTTGCCTTTACTATTAGTTGTTCACTAATTTCCTTCTGCTCTGCATAATTCTTTAGTATATCTTGTATTTGTTTTTTGTTGTTATTATTATGTCTTGTTAGTCCTTTTATGATTTCTTCCATGTTTTGGAGGCCGAATGTTTGTTCCTTTATTTTTATTTCTTTTTCTTCTGATAATAGTTTGTATTTTGTTACTTCTTGTTGTTTTTCCTGTAATAAATTTTCTAAAATTATCTTCTCATTGTTAGTCTGTATAACTTTTTCTTCCAGTTTATTTATTGTATCAGTATTTCCTTTTAGCCATTCTTTCTTTGCAGTACACTCCTCTTCATTTTCATTCTCTTCTATTTTATTATCTCTTTTACTTTCCCCATTACTTTTGTTACTTTCCCTATGATCACCCGTGTCATTGGCTGCTCCTTCCTTATCAGTGGTATCCTGCTCACTTGATGGAAGGCATTTAATTTTGTCGTATTCATCGTATTCTTCCTCTTCGTCACTGATCGCGCCATACCGCTTACATCACTCCATTTCTGGCATGAATCTTACGCATTCCGGAGGATTTTTATTTAACAAAATTCTCAAAATCCCCCTTCCACCGCAAACAATATCTCTTTGTACGACTGCAGCAAACAAAGTCAAAAATCTCTAAAACTTTTATGAGTTATTTAAACTTTTATTTTGTCCTATTTGTTACTTTATTATAGCAGTAAATAATCCATCATCTAAATAATCCTCGTTGAAGTCACCACTTCCCTTTTTACAGCTCCCTATCACAGCACCGAATACACAAAGTTTAAAATTTTTTAAACAATTTTCTTCTGTCTTGTTATTCCGTAGTCCGTAGTATCAAAACATAGATAATCAATCATCTAAATAACCCTCTCATACCAGATATTTTATTTCTACTCCTTTGATCTCCGAGATTTCAAAATTTAAAATCTTTAAAACATTTCATTTTTTCTGCTATATTTGTCGCTTTGTTGTAATAGTAAAATATCATTCACCTACACTCTAAAAAAAAATCTGTAATTCTACAGATGTAAAGTTAGAGAAATTTGTGTGCTTTCTAAAATTTTATCTATGCACTGTACAGAAAAAGATGTAAATCTACAAAACGAGTTTTTGTAAAGCTACAGAAATATGTAGATTTACAAAAGAATCTACTAAAATTACAGTAATCTTACTGAAATTTTATCTACAACTCGAGCTGTAGTTACATAAAAAGTTCTAGGCATTCCAGTTTCCTAAAAAATTCTTAGTAATCTCACAGATTTTTTTAATTACAGGGCAAACGTGCATCTGTTACATGAATTTTTGTTGTTGCCGCTACATAAAAAGTTCTAGGAATCCTAGTATCCTACAAAAATTTTAGTAACTTTACAGATTTTTTTACAGTGTAAATTCCCTGCGTTCACCAATAAAATTTCCGCTTCACCCCATTGTTATCCATCTAAGCGTAAAAAAATAATTCTTTATATTTCTTTAAAATTTTCGGTATTTCACATGTTCTAACAACAATAAGTAATCAATTTTCTATATAATAATAATTTCCTTCCACACATCCAAACAGCGAGAAATTATACGAAGTATGTTTTTAAGTAAGTACTATTTTCATATTAAAAATACCCATACAAGGCCATTTTTTAATAATTTTATTTTCCCATAAAAGTCTGATCTTAATCAACGCTTTAACATATCTTTTTTACATTAAGGCACTTATCGTATTGTACAATGAGCTTTTTATTCCATCTTCATAGAAATCTGCCACCTTCTATGATAACTACTGGAAAACCGCCATTTTGACGTCATCATCGTCTTTGTAGTGCTGAACACCTTGATGCTTAAGTGTAGGAACAAGTGATAGTCACTTTGAGATCACACAGCTCATCGAGCCCAGGATTTCATGGTTGGGAACAACTTCATCACCCCCCATATTGCCCTGATCTAGCACCAGCAAAAAACCTTTCATAACCTTTTTACCTCCTTGAAAATGAGCAGGTGTGCGTCTCAAAAGATATCGCGGCATATTATGTGAACCTAATATATTTACACAAGTTTTAACATTTTATTATATTTTAAGTAAAATAAATATGTATTTTCAACTTTTATATTAGTTAATGTAAAAGTTCCTACACAACACTGTTTTATTGTAATGTTTTGATTTTAGTGTAAAAGGTTTTAGAGATATCATAAGTTAACTACAGGTTTGATGAAGGAACACTAAAGTTATGTGACACATCATACGAAAGATGTGAGATGTTTTTAAACTCGTCACTCCCAAGACGTACGCTACGTGCGTCCTCTAATTTCAGTAATCAGTGACCATTACGTACAAATATATGTTAGGTACAAATATTTCATTATAAAATGTTCCGAAGAAATACTTATAGAGTACAGTGACAGTTATAAAGAAATGTTCTGCTCGTAGCAGTAAAGGAAACGTAAATAACATTCTTCATAAACTTGTTCAGATTCCAAGCACAGATCAAAAGAAACGTCCCCCAAAGCGATGCCGATGCCGTATTTGTAGAACTAAACATGTTAGGCTAATGCGTTCTGGTGTTAAGATTTTACAGGACTGCGCAGAAGAATTCATTTTGATCAATATCATACTCAATTGATCAATGTATATACTGTATGTATGTATATCAGTGTATGTATATAATGTGCAAGTCTCATACATTATTTTATACGTATTATGAAAATGTTTTAAATCCTTTAACGACCTTAAATTCATTACTATTATATCGCGGATGTTATGAAATGATTTATGACACAAACATTTTACACTGCACAGCCTGGTATTATACCAGCGAAATTAAGCCTGGGAGTGAAGTGGTTAATGTAAGATAATACAGTGTACATATAAGTCCTAAAGTAAAAGTAAAATTGTATCAAATATATCTCAGATGTGTGCAACAAGATCAAAAGAATCCCCCACCCTCGTGAAAGAAAACTTTGTCACCCAAACATAAGATGTTTCTCAAATGCCGCCCCTGCTTGTTATATTCTCTACATATATTTAAATATAAAGTACCTTAAGAAAACCCTCAAATAATGAATATTTATTGTAATACAGACAATGAAAGATGAACAAATATAAGAAATTACTTAAAAATTTATTAAACAACTTTTTCAGCTTTATTGTTGTAAGATAATTCAAAGAGAATTATACATGAATACTTTAAAAAATAAACTACGTATATAACATACTACATAAACAAAGAACATATAGCAGATATCAAATACAACAAGAAATATACAGCTTTGACGAGACTGTATGAGAAAGAACCTTTACAGATTAATTTTAACAATAGTAGAATAATTTATCCATCAAGATTTATTTGCCATCCTTTATAACAGAATCAATAGAGATCTTTTTACACAGTGAGAATATATATGCAATGATTCATTCTCCATGAAGTTTCTAAAATATGGAAAAACATGCTCTACAGAATAATGAAATAATTGTATAAAATAATTCACGTTCACAAATATCCATTTTTAATATTGCAGTTCATTTCATTATGCATGAGATCGCGTGATTTTTTTTACCAATTTTTCAATTGAAATTGTTTTGCGAAAATATTTGTATCAGTATACATCATGAGAATGCCCTCGTCAGAGCGATGAAACATGTCGATCTGAATAAATAAAGGCACTTATTTGCCTTGTAAATGTATTTTTATCGCTTTTAGCAAACATTAAGTTAGTTTTGATGTTTCAAGTGATTTTCATATATAGTTTCATTAATACTTTACTTAACGTTCAACTTTCAATGCCTGAAGGTATCATTTCACCACGCATTGTGTTTCTGATTTCTTTATTCATTCTCAGAAATAATTTCATGTAGTTTTTGCTTTCTATTAGGCTCATCATTAAAAAAACTTGATGAGGAACAGAAAATTGTTATAACAGAACACGTTTCTGCTTAACATAAATCCTACAAGTTAGAATTTCATATATGCACATCCAGATGTTATTTTATCTCGTCTTTATTCAAATAGCTGCAAGTAGAAATGTTGTTTGTATTTGTTCTGTGAAATAAATTCTTTTGCTAGTGTCTTTGAAATTAATCAGTGATCTTGATAAGTATTTAAAGGTTTCGGAAATAACACGAAAATAAATTCAAGGTTTTCCATTATGTTTGATATCCGATTTTTACAATATAGCTAAAAAGAGTATTATATTGACTGTTTGAAATAAATTAGCACATAAAAAGACAATTTCATTTGTTAAGTAAATTATTTTGATGCGATTTCTTTTTTAATTTTTACAGTTTTTAGTATAAATAGTGTCATAATTGATATTACGGGAAAAATCTTGCGACAAAAGTAATGATCCGTACTTTAGTACGTTTTATTTTTTACAGTTTACCAAAGAATGTAATGAACTATTATCTATGTCCTTCTATATATAAAAAAAAGTAATGCTTTGGAAATGGACCAATGAAAATCTGCGTAGATACCGTGAAATGCATCTGATTGGCCAGAGCTTTATGACGCTGTAAGGGAGGTTACCAAGGGGGGGGGGGACCTGCTCTGTCGCCAAACGTCGCTAAGTTTGCCACCAACTTGGCGATATGTCGCCAGAAGTGACGCCAACTTGACGCTATTTCCAGTATTTCGCCAAATTTCCATAGACTCCCATTGAAATACAATAGGGTTTACTTGCTTGCAGGAAATCAACAAATTGAGATATTTCAATGCAACAAAAACTAATATTAGCTTATGAACAGAGCTTAATTGAAATATTTACATTATTTTTAAGCACAAACAATAATCTGAGGTTGGCTAGATGTAGGAATTACTTCGCGATACCGAATAGAATTGCTAAGCGATTACGCGGGGGGGGGGGGGGGTTGGTGAGTGTAGCGTGCAGGGGAGCGGTGTCCCCCTAGTCTTATAGAAAAAACTTCTATAGATATACCTATACCAATTATCACTTTATATAATAATCTCTTCACGCCCTTGGCCACTTACGTGGACGTTTGGTTTTTTATAATGATAATTACTGCCAATAATAAAATTAACAAAAATTTGATAATAACTTATTCACTAAAGAATCTCTAAACAAGAGAAGTAAAAAATTTATGGTTTGACTGCACTGATGTACAGTTAGAGATATAAAGAGAAACAAAAATCATGCGTTAAGCATACATTACGAAACACTTTCAAACACATCCTGGATGCTTTAAAAAAATTCGTTATTTAGGGAGATAAGATGAATAAGATAATTAAATAAACATTTAAAAAACGCATAAAACACTTGAAAAACTGATTTCAGAAGTTACCGTCCATAGCCAAACATGTATTCCAATTCTTTTGAACATCCCTGTATTTGATCTGTAGGTTGATATATATACTACATGATGGGAGAATTTAGTTTAGCAAGAAAACGCATAACAGGTTGAAATTTCTCTTTCAGCAATTTATACTAATAGATGGAAACATACTTGAATACTTTTGTACAACCCTGTAGTTTACCTAGAACCTTTATTACACGCCACTATTTAGCTAAAATTTAATTCAAACTAAAATACTCTTAAAATTACTGAAATCACATTTCCAGAAATATTCCTTTATAGACGGCCATGTATCCAATTCTTTGCGTGGCCGACACTGTATATCATTTTATCTATATTCTACAAACAGTTCTTACTAATCTAAATGCAGTTCAGCGTAAAAATACATAACACATTTAAGAACCACCTATAAGCAATTTACGCTCATACCCAGTAACCCATACAAATTCTTTTGTGTAGCCCTATATATGAATTATAGCATTTACACCCCTCATAAAGTATGTATAAACATAGTGAAACATAAAAGCGCATATCATAATTAAAAATGCATTTCCAGCAATCGTTGCTAATGTACAGTACTTCGGATACAATATAGTATCTGAAATCTTTTGTGTGTCCCTGTAAATGCCACGCACTTCGTATTATATATGAAATAAGTTATAGTAAACCTCAGCTAAGTATATCAATTTCATTATATATGAAATAATTTAACATAATTAAAATACGCCGCAAACAATTCCCTCCACCCCTATATCATTATGTAACGGAATTATGTTGTGTGACCCTGTAAATGAATATCAACTATTCTTTGCACCGTATATTCTACAGAATGCAGATTTTAGTGTACTTCATAAATGCATATAAATTTTATTATGTTTGAAAGCGTGTAACATCATTAAAATTCATTTGAAACGATTTTTTCTAATTTGCCTTATAATGTAACGGAATACTTTTGACTGCCCATTTAAATGAACTAAACATGCTACAAATTTAATTTGAAATAGCGATCGTGCTATGGTAAAGGTCAACAACATCCAAACATTTCAGGGCAATCCGAGTATATTTACGAGAGTTAGAGCGCGGACAGACGGACAGACAAACCGAAGTCATAAACACTTTTCAACTTTATTGGAAAGTGTTAAAAAAGCGTGAAGTAATTTTTCGGCAGTCAGTGTTGTTGGATTATTTGAACAAATCATTAATATTTGATAAAAATAATACCAGATATATAGTAAATATATTAAGTTTTATTAATTTGTAAAAATGTAAGAAAGAAATTTACTGTTAGTTTTTTATTTTATAAGAAATCATTTCACTCATTACTATTAACGCTCAGCGGTTACACATGTGGATGTTATTTTTTGTGATTTTTTATTGTTTTTCCCCTTTTTTGGCCTATTTGAATTCCTATTAATATAAAACGAATAAATAGTAAAAAAAAAAGGTCATTTGTTTCTCTTAATAAAAAATCGTCCCTGAAGAAGTTAAATTTTTTTTCATCCAGAAAACAAAATTGTTATAATAGAACACGTTTCTGCATAATATAAATACAACAAGATAGAATGTCTTGTAAAGTACTTACAGATGTTATTATATCTGGTCTTTTCCTGCAAACTTATTTGTTCTCTATTAATAAATTATTTTACTAATATATACGAACATAATGATCTTGATAAGTATTTAAAAGATTTCGGAAATAATAGGAAAGATAATTTTAAGGCGTCACATTACGTTTGGCAGCGCTTTTTTAAATACAACTGAAATGAGTATAACACTGTTTTTTATTTGTTTGTTTTTTCAAATAGATTCGCACATTTAAATAAATTTTTCTGATGTGATTTTTTATATTTTCACAATTTTATGGAAAAATAATATGATACTTAATACTTGCCGGGTTCACTTTTATCACGACCACAGAATTTTTTCCAATAATTTTATGCTTTTTCGTGTACATGTTTCCATGATAATTATACGTGAGTTCATTACTTATTTTGGGCATTTAATGCTGAAATGTCTTGTATTTCCGCTTGTACTTTTTTTCCGACGGCTAATATTTTTTTTTTCTTTTCAGATAGTATAAAAGTTTTTTTTTTCAGAAAATAATATTCCTATAACAGAACATGTTCTCTCATATTATAATTACTACGAGCTAGTATATCATAGCGTTTCATATAAGTACTAACAGATATTGTATCATTCAGACGTTAATTTATGTGCTTTAATAAAAAATGTGGTATATGTTAAAATAATTTTCTATAGAAATGTATTATGTAGCTATAATTTTTCCTATGTTAATAAATCTTTGTTTTAATGATTACAAAAGCAGTATACAAAAATACTATTTAAATTAATATAACTTCTATATAAGTACATAAAAATGTTTACAAAACCATATATTTAAAAAAAAAACAGATACTTTACGAACCTAATAGTCTGAGAACCAGCGTCATCTTTTTGCTACCAATTTTAGTATCAATCATTAAAACTTTAATATTAATATTTGTTAATGATATATATATTATCATATATATGTATTTTAATAATATATATGTATAATAATATGTTGATGATGTTGTATGTTGGTAATGTTAATGATGTTTACCATGACATGTACGGTATTAAATATGAAGTGTGTAGCATTAAGAGTTCATTTACAGGGGCACTTACATAACAGTATATTTCAAATAAAAAAAGTGTCACAGTACAAACGGGTACAAACACAATCCGTGAACCGTTCCTAAAATTTTCGCACTTTGCTACCAGTATTTTAAATAAGAATTCTTCATATTGGATTTCTTTAACATTTATAATATAATTATACAACAAAGATTATCGTTTTAATTTAGTGGTAGCAAAGTGCGAAAATTTTAGGAACGCTGCGAACCCTGGCTGCGTCATACTTTTGCAATAGAACATGGTGGTGCAAACCACTTATTTAGTCACAAATATAAGGTGCTTTACTCTAACCAAACTTGGGTTGAGCGCTATAATTTTGGAAAAAAAAAAACATTGCAATGAAAATTCAACGATATATACCTCGTTTTGTGTGAAACGTTATAACATCACGAAAAGTTCTTTGAAAACCAGTTGCTCAAGCAATCGATGATACCGTATGAACTGGTAATAGCAGTCCAAAATGTGGAGCGTCATGTGCATACTGCTAGCGCGTATAATGGAAACTTCTACCCATTTTTAATGCTTTCCTACATAGTTGAAAAGTATTTATAAATTAGTTTTGTCTGTCCGTCTGTCTGTTCATCTGTCTATCCACGCTCGAACTCTCGTAAATATACACGGTTTTTCATGCAATTGATATATGTTAATGATATTAACCATGGAATGTTCGATATTAAATATAAAGTGTGTGGCATTAAGAGTTCATTTACAGAGGCACTCCAAGTCATTCTGTGACATTATGGACAATGGGAAATCGTTGGCAGTGTATTTTAATGACATTATGCTATTTCAAATCTATTGAAATTGATATAAACCACTGAATTTCACCACAAAATGATTACTTTATAATAGGGAATTCATAGCATTTATAGTTAATTTATAGAGACACACAAAAGAAATCGGTTACAGCGTCTTTGAGCCAAAATTGCCTGAAATGCGTTTTCAATTTTGGTTCACGCTTTTAAATTTAACTAATGTTTTGCGTGTTACTCGTTGCGTATGAATTCTATACTTCACATATAGGGGTGCACAAAACAATTCAGGTACTATTACACTTATTAGCGGAAAATTGCTGAAGGGGAATTTTCAACTGTGGTATGTATTTCCAAACTGAACTAAATTTTTGCATGCATGTATTAATAGATACAAATCTATATATCCGATAAAGTGCTGCTCAAAGATTTCGGATTATTTTCCGACTATAGATGGAAATTGCTGAAATTGGATTTTCAAATGTGTTAATGCGCTTCCAAGTGGTTCAATTAAACATCCTATTTCAACCTATTAATCGGTAAAATTTTGTTATGTTATTCTGAAAGTGTTGAAAAGTGTTTCATTTCAATGCTTGACGTTTTATTTTTTCTTTCTTGTTTTATATTATCACATTTATAACAAAGGTGAGAATGTCTATGTTTTTTTTATCATAATATACAGTGGGTGATCAGTTAACGAACTTAATCCGTACCAAAACAGTATTCGCTAACCGAATTGTTCGCTAACCAATCATAGATTTAGTATAGATTTGTATTGAAATTCAATTAATTCGTTCTTAAAAGCTAAATAATATCTTAAAAATAATATAAATCTTCCTCTTGTAGCAGGATTAATATGCGTCCTTACTTAACATGGACAAAACGTATTTTGATGTCTTTGCCGTAGCGTTTTTAGAAAAAATGACATACCTTTTGTAAAAACTTTTAGCATTACACTCATTGTCTACGGCATTAAACCATGTCAATTTGATCTTTCAAAAACCCCTTCGTTCTCTAATTACTGTAGGGCCCAATAAATCTCAAGTGGAGTCTAGATGAGCCTGTTAATAATTTGTGAACTAAATTTCAATTAAAATAATTAATTTTCAATTGAAAACATTTCTTTAAAAAGGCACACAAAATATAAAAATTAATGTTTCTAAACTGTTCCTTCTAATTTGGGAGTCCTAAAATGTAGAGATCGAACCCCTGGTAGCCTATGAATTAATTAGGCCATTGTACAACTGTTACATACATTATACAACTGTTAAAATGTTCTCTAAGTCGATAATAGTTGTAATTAAATACGACAGTAAATCTGAAACACAACATTGCGTCTTCTTGGTTTTGTTTTATGAGGTGTTCGTTATCCGAACATAAAAATCTCGCACTAAAGTGTTCGTTAACCGATCACCCACTGTACTTCAGTTTTCTTAAATTCATTATCGTCAAACAAAATGGAATTTGGGTAAAACACACTGTATTTCTGATTAAATACGTGGTTTGCGATCCCCGGTTCAATGGAAATTTTTCATTCTTTTGATCCCTACTATCACCTCCTGAATTTGTCGGTCGAATTCAGCAACACCCGTATAAAACTTATCATTTTGTGTTTAAGATACAGTAATTGGGTCATTTTCAAAATATGTCCATGTTTTGAAATATCAAAATAAAATTTTTAGAAATAATCAGAAAGCTTTAATTGCTTGTAAATAATTACTTTACCTCATAAACATTAATATACAAGCATCAGCAGAGACCAAATTACTAATTTAAAACTAATTTTTAAATTTTAATGCACTTGGTATAATGACATAAGTGAGAAAGGTAATGACAGCTACGGTAATGACAAATTAAGCAAAATATTTTTATTTTTCCCCAGGCATAAATGGCAGCCATTATATCTTCCGGCCCATGCAATTATTTTCTATTTCTTATATAATAGAAGCAGATTAAGAAATAAAAGTTCATTTAATTATCAATTAGAAGTAAGTATGGTAATGACTTACAAAAGAATACTCACCAAAATATTCAAAGTCTTAGCTTGTTTTATTGAAACTATAAAACTATTTACTCTATTCCCCTAAACCTGATAACAAGTTGACTTTTAAGGAGTATTTTTGCCTTGATAAAAAGGCATGTCCTGCCCTCTAAAAAATTCCAAAGGAACTTTTTGTCAGAAGCATGGTAAAGACACTCTTTCTTGGGACACGGTTTAAAAAAATATTTAAGAATTATAGATAAGTTTAATTAATGAAAAGAAATATTTTTTAATTAGTAGCATCATAATACATAAAAATGTTTAAAAAAATTATAGCCATCTGTTTTAAATAGAACTTAGTCAAATCTTTACCTAATAAATTGCTTGTTGGGACAACCTACGGTAATGACATTTTGACTACAAAAGAGTATATTTCTTATTTTTAAATAAATAATAATATATCTGTAAATTATCATTAAGAAACATGATAGTTAAAATGCAGTAATTAAAATTATGATATTTAACAATTTTTCTTTACAAATGTGAAAGGACAGTAAAACACGACACTTTTTGAAAATCACCCTCTTACGAAAGAGACAGATTTGAATTGATTTTATGCCCAAGTAAAATCTTTTTAAACTTTGGAGAGACGTTTTGACATGAACAGAGGAGAAATCGAAATAAACACTTAAGATTATTGCTGAACCACAGATTTCAGAATGAAAGACATCTATCAAAGTATATCTCAGACATCTATCAATGTTTGAAATAATACTTTTATGGAAACATAAGGGAGTATATTTGGAAATACTGATAAAAAATGTGTATGACACTCTTGCATAGATTTTGATAAAGTTTGACATTTAAGATATACGGTTCTTATAAGTTTCGTGTGTATACTTTAAATTGTTTCAAGAAAATCTAATGGTGAGTTTTGAAAAGGGGCTGGCCCATCACGAATTTTATAATGATTTAAGCTTTCTTTTGTAAAATTCGGCTTTAACCCTTAAATGAAAAGTATAACTCAAGAGTTTCGTGATCTTTGTTTGCCATTTGGCGCATTCTGTTTTTTTTTAATGAAGTTAATATGAAAAGGGCTGTGGCTAATTATTTCTCGGGTTTCTTTGAATATATAAAAAATCATTTTAGAAGTTTTGTTTATGTTTGATTGCGAAGCCTCCTCCGAAATTAAAGATGCTTTTAAACACTAAAATTGATCCTATTAATAGAGATTACCTCTCAGGAGTTTATATGATTCCATTTATCAGAAATCATTATATACGTATGACCCAACGAAAACGCAATATCAGATGTAAAGAACATATGGCGGACATAAAATATAATAGAGGTAATACCGCTTTATCCCGGCGGAATCAAATAGAGAGCATAAACATGCTTTTTAACGAGAGTAGATTAAGTAATAGGTCTAATTTTTATTTACAATTATTTATAAGAGAGTCCATTGAAATTTATTTAAGCGGTTCAGGGGGTTGTAACGATACATTATCTTTTCGCATCCCAAATATATGGATTGAATGGTTAGACAACTTGCGGAGTCGTGACATAGAGGGAACACGTGCGATAGCGAAAATGTAGGGGGCGTTATATGTTTACTTGTTTGTATTCAACGATTTTTTAGGTAGCTTTCTTTACAAAAAAGCTACCTATTGCAGCCGTTCGGAGGAAAGCGATTTCAAAAAATTTTGGTATATTTTCATCGATCATGACCCCCAGACCCCGAAACCACCCTCCGTTCAAAATTGATATATATATATATATATATATATAATACCAAAAACACACACTACACATCCAAACCCAAAACTACTGAACAATAGAGAAAATTAACAAAATAACCATGGAAAAACTTACTAACTAAACCATGAACGAAAAGAAAACAACCAATGGAGACAGACCGCAAGGCTAAAGACTTGCATGCTGGGTTTTACCGGCTATTACTCATGAAACTTCCCCCATATCTGTCAAGACCATACTGGCCAAAGAAAACTTTAAAACTGGCCATCCAAAGCAGTAACCGAATTTGAAAAGAACACTTTAAAACTGTCCATCCAAAGCAGCAACCCAATTCAAAAAGAACGACACATCCAGACAGAGCTCCTTATAAAGCCTACCATTATTTGGCGATATTTTTAATCGCCAAAAGTAAAGCATCGCAGTAATCTTTATCCCTGACGAAATTGTTTGCCAAACTATTTAACAAACTAATAGGAAAATTCTGATCCATTGCATCTTGATAGAGATTTATAATGTCATTTATTATACTATTATGATTAGAATTTAACTTTGTGATCCTTATTAAACTATTGATAATGATATTTCTGAAAATGGAAATATGCACATTGGAATTAAAATTTAATATCTTAATAGTTTCAAAGTTGTAATCCTTTCTCTTATCATAAATGCAAGTCCGTAATCCACCCCTCTCAATGTCGATAGTGAGATCCAAATAATTTACATGCTTTTCGTCATATGAAGTTTTTTTTAATATCAAACCTTGGGGATAATAGTCTAAATTTAAATCGCTATTGGAATCGTTAATCCTTACTAACAATATATCATCAATATATCTGAAACTTAAAAAATCCTTATCCGTAGTCACTTTAACCTCGTATAAAAATAGATAAATATCTGCAAGTACCGAACTGCAACTACCCCCCATAGGTATACCCCTAATCTGCTGAAACACATGCTTACCATCGAATAAGTAATTTTCATTAACTACGAAATTAAATAAATTTGTCAAATGATCCAAATTTTTACCCAAAATATTGTACCTCTTAAAAAATTCGAATATTTTATTTTTAAGATCATTTAAATCAATGCTGTTATATAAATCTTCAAAATCATAAACATATAGACCTTTAATATTACTCAAACCTTTCAGTCTGTTAAGTAACTCAAAACTATTTTTTATAATACATGTGTAATTTTGTTTTAATGCCGCTTCAAATATACTCTGCAAAATATCCAAAAACTTTTTATTAGCTACTTCCAAATAAGTGCCAAAACCACATGTAATTGTACGAAAGGCAATGGGGTCCTTATGAAATTTAGGAATCAAAACCATATAAGGCAATTCCTTACTACGTTGTGTGTATTTTAACCTTTTATAAAAAGCAGCAATTCTACTTTCTATCTCTTTTACACTGGTATTTAACAACCTGTAATTATGTGTATTGTTATAACATTGTCTTAATTGATTACAGTATAGCTCTTTACAAATAATAGCAAAATTTGTATTTGCCTTATCAATATATGTTATAACGAAATTACTCTGTAATTCCTTGATAGAATCTTTTAATACTTTATATTCTTCCAACGAAATCCCCCCTGTTTTACCACAGTAAATTGAACTCAAATCCTTTAATATATTGTGTTTCCATTCCAGAAAAGTTATTTCTGGTAAGCAAAATTTGTTCATTAGTTTATGTATAAACATATCCACGTTGATTTTTAATCGTTTTTTTATAAAATTCTTAGTGTTTAATCTTTTTAAACGAAATTTTGTACCAAACCGCATATAATCTCTCAATGTTCTGTCCTTGACAATGTCTAAATTACCGGTCAATACATGACCGTGATTCACATCGACATAATCACGATAAACCGGATCATGACAATGACATAAATTATTATCGTTGTTTCTACCAATTTCTTTTGAAAAATTATTATAGTTAAAAACCATACGACCTAAAGGTTTATCGTATCTGTAAACCTTGACAATCTCCATGTTCTTATCTGGAAGCAAATCATTGTATTTATTTAATACCTTGCCCATATTTATACCATGTTTTTTAATTTCTATGTAATCCATTACAAAATACATTCTATTAACTATTTTATTGTTGTTACTTCTGCCCAGATTTTCCTTCAAATGTTGTGAACTAATTCTATACCTCAAAATGTCCAAAGCCAAATCTATATTATAGTTACTCTTATGTGAATACAATAAGTTTAACAAATCACCTATAAAACGTTTTTTCACGTTAAATATAATATATTTTATATTTCTTACTATTCCAACGAAATCACTCTTGAGAATTGAACTTTTAATTTCATTAATATTGTCATATTCCTTTGCTGTTATCTTGTGGTCCATCCCCTTATTGAATTTATAATTCATGGGATGTTCAATACGCTCGTATATTGAAACTTCTAATAAACTGTTTCTTAATTTTTTCATAACGTTAGTTCCATTGAACATAACATTTAACCCGTATGGGTAAACCGTACCACATTTAATCATCATGTCACTTTCACATATCAATCTTTCTTTTTTGTTAGGGACAATCTTTAAAATCGTTAATTCCATGTTTTCAATACCATGCCTGTTGAAATGTCTAATTTCAATCTCTTGTTCTTCTTTATTAGTTTTGCAATGTCTGATATCAGACTTATGGTTATTGAAACGCTTATTAATCGGGTCAGAAGTTTGACCTATATAAGACATTCCACATATCTTGCAGCTAAGTTTATAAACACTGTTATAAACCTTACATACTTTTAAATACCTAATGTCCCCGATAGTGTTATACTCTGAGCCCACACTCGGGCATACTTTACAACGTTTATCACTACATTTTCTTAATTTTATATATATATATATATATATATATATATATATATCTGACCTATGTCACACTGTAACTCCCGTAATTATGAACCGATTTCGATGTAATTTGGTGTGTACATAGTACATACCAATGTCTCGACCGAGTTCGTTGGCCAGCTTCATCCGCCGTTTTGTTTCAAAATGGCGGCCATTTAAAATTTTTAAAAAAATTTAAAACTTGAAATGTGGTACCAAAAAATAAAAAATGGAAAAATATTTTTTTCTTATGTATTTGACCTTTATACAAAGATTCCGGAGCAGTTTTTGTTTCGTCTATATCTTAAAAAATGGCTGAGTTATAGCATTTTGAATTTCTAGCTTGGCTGACATTTTGAAACGTCCTGAATTTTGTCACGCGATGAAAGACGTATTTATGAACCGATTTGGATGTAATTCGGTGTGTACATAGTACATACCAATCTCTCGACCGAGTTCGTTGGCCAGCTTCATCCGCCATTTTGTTTCAAAATGGCGGCCATTTAAAAAATTTTAAAAAATTTGAAATTTGAAATGTGGTACCAAAAAATTGAAAATGGAAAAATATTTTTTTCTTATGTATTTGACCTTTATACAAAGATTTCGGAGCAGTTTTTGTTTCGTCTATATCTTAAAAAATGGCTGAGCTATAGCATTTTGAATTTCTAGCGTGGCTGACATTTTGAAACGTCCTGAATTTTGTCACGCGATAAAAGGCGTATTTATGAACCGATTTGGATGTAACTTCGTTTATACATAGTACATACCAATGTCTCGACCGGGTTCGTTGGCCAGCTTCACCCACCATCTTGTTTAAAAATGGCGGCCATTTAAATTTTTAAGAAAAATTTAAATTTGAAATGTGGTACCAAAAATTGAAAATTGAAAAAATATTTTCTTCTTATGTGTTTGACCTTGTTAAAAAGATTCGGGAGCAGTTTTTGTTTCGTCTATATCTTAAGAAATGGCTGAGTTATAGCATTTTGAATTTCTAGCGTGGCTGAAATTTTTAAACGTCCTGATTTTTCTCATGTAATAACAGGCGTATTTATGAACCGACTTGGATGTACCTTGGTGTGTACATAGTACATACAAATATCTCGACCGAGTTCGTTGGCCAGCTTCATCCGCCATCTTGTTTCAAAATGGCGGCCATTTAAAAAAATAAAAAAATAAAAAAAATTAAATGAGATACCAAAAAATTGGAAAATGAAAAAGATTTTTTTTGTATGTGTTTGACCTTAATACAAAGATTCCGGAACAGTTTTTCTTTCGTCTATATCTAAAAAAAAAATGGCTGAGTAATAGCATTTTGAATTTCTCTTGTGGCTGACATTTTAAAACGACCTGATTTTTGTCACGCGATAACAGGCGTATTTATGAAACTATTTAGATGTAACTTGGTCTGTACATAGTACATACCAATGTCTTGACCGAGTTCGTTGGCCAGCTTCATTCGCCATCTTGTTTCAAAATGGTTGCCATTAAAAAAAAATTAAATTTAAAATTCAAAATGAGGTATTAAAAAACTGGAAAATGAAAAAGAATTTTTTTATGTGTTTGGCCTTGATACAAAGATTCCGGAGCAGTTTTTGTTTCTGAAAATTTGTTCTTTTGTTGATATCTCAAAAATGGTTAATTTATAGCACTTTGAATTTCTAGCATGGCTAACATTTTGAAACAATCTTGTATTTGTCACGCGATAACACACGTATTCGCCTATTTCGATGTAAGAAGGCATGTGGATAGTATACATCAACACCTCGACCAAGTTCTCTGGCCAGATTCATCAGCCATCTTGTTTCAAAATGGCGGCCATTAAATTAAAAAATATATATTATTTAAAGTGAGGTGCAAAAAAATTAGAAATTGAAAAAGGTTTCTTTCTTAAGTATTTGATCTTGATATAAGGATTCAGGAGCATTTTTTGTTTGTCTTTACCTTAAAAAATGGCTCAGATATAGCAGTTTCAATTTCTATTGTGGGTGACATTTTGAAAAATCTGATTTTTTGCATGCGACAGCACTCCTATATATTAACCGATTCCGATGTGAGTGAGCATGTGCACAGCAATTACTAAGGTCTCGACCAAGTTCACTGCTTAGCCTCATCCACCATGTTGTCTTAAAATGACAGGCACTTTAAGAAATTGCCGAATTTGGCAGCCAAATATAAGTTACTTTAAAGAAAAGCAGCTTGGATAAAGCTGACTAATTTCGCGAAATTCTCATTCATTATATTGATAAAAATTAGTATTGAATATCCTATATTCGGTTTCCACTAAATTGAGCTTCGTGTGTTTGCATGATATAAGTTGGCTTTTTTTAAATAAGGATTATGAAAGCTACCTCTTCCTCCCGGCACTGGCCGGAAGGACTTTTTTCATTTTTCATATGCATTGTATTTCTAATTTCTGTTACATATTCTGATGACGACTCGGTGAAGGAGTTGAAAAATGTCAATATGGGTTTTTAATTTACTTTTAATGCGTTTTTAGTAACGTCTTTTAAGCAAATAAATATTTTAATATATGTTTTCTTTCCGTTTGGAATATATATTGTGATATAGTTATTAGTGGACGTAATTAAGGCTTATTACTCATACTTACTTACATTTGTTGCATTCTGTAGTTATTTTGGTGAACTATTATGAATTAGTTGCATATAATAACATGCATGTGAGATCGTGAAGTCTGATTTTGTTCTGCTTTGTTATCACTGTGGATTATAACATCTTTTGTTGATACTGCTTACAATGTGCACTATCGTTATAAGATAGTAACTATTAAATATGGAAACCTTTAAAAGCATTATGAAAATTATTATATCGTTGAATTGTTGTTATTGCGCAGTGTAAACACTTTAAAGTAATTATATAATTTAAAATTATCATTTTTTGAGTAATTTTTGCTATGTAACTCAGTGTTGGGTTGATTTTTGACGGCCGATTATCTACTCGAGGGATATAGGCCTTAGGGAGAGTGCCCTCTATGGGATCTTTCTAAGGGAACAAAACCCATATCTTCGGAATGTTTACCAAGGTTCGAAGAAAGCTCCTAACGGCTAGGCCGACGGTCGCGGTTGGGTTCGAACCCAGAACCTCCCGTCTACCAGCTTCGAGAGCAGAACCTCACAGCCACTAGTGGGGCTTTTGTAACTCAAGAGGGACATTATAACAATGTGTCTAACAGAAACATAAATAATTTTTTTCTCCATTTTTCTAGTGAATAATTAACGAAAATAGATTCGAATATAAATGCTTTCCGAACAAAATAAAACATCATGCATTAAAGGGTTAACAATTTCGAAGCTGGTCTCCCTTGTACTTTACAAAATGTTTAATCTGTAGACTTTAAGCGTTTAGCAGAATTTTCTATATGTGTTTAACGATTCATAAAATTATAGAAATAAAATGCATTTATATGGTAGTTTGTATCCAATTGTATTGCATATTTATTTATCTTATGTAGTGTAAAAAATTACCATTAATATAAAATTTTTGTTAAACTAGCCTTTCAATTCAAAAATTATGTGACGGAAAAGAAGGTTAAGACGCTTAACCCTTTCCGGCAAGGACAAATTCTGCTAGTAAAATGAGAAATTATCGACTGACACCAGAATTTAGATACGACTTTTTTAGAAATTAGAAATTCCGTAACTTAAACTTTCATTGTAAAAGAAAAATTTTATTAAAATATTATTGGTGCCGTTTGCAAATTTAGAATTAAAATTAGGTATTCTAGACTGGGCACAGTGTGCCGGAAAGGGTTAAAGGGTTTGAACTAATCTAATAGCAAATTTTATCAACTATTTCTGCCATACTGAATATGTTATGCATAGTCAATACATTACCTATATAATACCCATCTTGCATATTACACATCCTCATACAGAGTGTGCTAAAAGCATGTCCCAGTTATAAATTTTAATAGCACCAACTACAAGCATTGTAGAGTAGGGTGGGCCGAAAAAAACTTTTTTTTGATTTTCGATGATGGGTAGTGCGGAAAAGTGGCCACTAGTGGCACCAAGTTCACACAAAAAATTTGAGATTTTTAGGACAATTCCTATATTTGCCGCTTTTGGCTTGAAGTTTTGCTAAAATGCTGATTTTTGAACTTTTTTAGCAAAAATTTTAAAAATGTTAAATTAAACTTATTTTAATCGTATTTACTTGAAAAGGCATATTTAATGTTCCAAATGTATAAATATGCTCTTATAATGTATTATTTAATTGCTATGTGTATTTTAAATTAGACTATTTTTATAGCCTTTTCGTGTTTAAGTGAGCAAAAGTTGCATGTACTGTTTGAATCTTTAAACAGTTTCTCTCCTTTGTCTTGTTTATGTACCTAGGTCTTCCTTATTTTTTTCGATGCTTTAAGGGTCATATATTTGGGTGACGGACAGCAGAATCGCCCAGAAACAGATCTGGAAGGAGAGAAAGGCGTGAGGTGAGAACTTAAGCGAACGCAGTGACTCATCGCGATGTTGGGGGAGTGAAGGAGGAAATACAAGAGGTGAGAAAGTGCGATAAGGGATGTTTATTATTTTTCAGTGCTCGGTTTCCCTGTGACATTTGTTTAGTGCAAAAGTAAAACCTTTTTCTCGTGCAATACATTGCTTTTTGGATCGTTTAACGTGACTTTACTGTGTTTTGTGCGTTTTATTACGACGAGTTTAGAAATGGCTATTGCGAAAGTTCATGATCATGTAAACACATGTGATAGCGTGAAAATTAGCCATTTTGGGGCACCATGCAAATTGAAAGACTTGCAATTGCCAACTATTGCTGACATCATGCGCCACTACTATTGGTTGCGAAACGATATAGAAGAAAATCGAGATATTTATCTTCAACCAGTGGATGATATTATTAAAATGGCAGGTGAAACAGTTTCCGAAATCTGGATAAAATCTTCCATACCAGTGGTTTCCCAACGAACAATTAACGGAAAGATTAAAAACTATTACAATGAGCAAGTCGATCTGCCAAGATTTTGTACGAAATGCGAAACCTCTCTCTTTGATATTGCAGCTTGTAAGTGTAGAGGCTTGAACAATTGTAGCTGCGACATCAGACGTAAAGTTCCACATCGGGAGGTGAACTTCTTGAAGGATCAAAGAACTGTTCGAAAATTTTTTATCGGAAATATTGATTTAAAAACAAGCAAAACTCTTCCAAAGAAAATATCGCGGAAAATGAAGAGGGATACAATTTCAACGATTAATAGTGGTTCTGCGACAAAGCCATACGAGTGGAGTTAGATCCAGATGGAAGACAGTTATATTGTTGGAAGATTCAAGTAGTGGGAGCTTTCCAGCAAGCAGTTCGACTGAATTTGAATTTGAACCAGGCCCTTCAAAGAAAAACACTCCTAAACGCATATTCCTGTCTCACACAGCGTCCGCCATGTCTCAGGGAAACGGAACACTGAAAATAATAAGCATCCCTTATCCCACTTTCTCCTCTCTTGTATTTCCTCCTTCATTCCCCCAACATCGCGATGAGTCACTGCGTTCGCTTAAGTTCTCGCCTCACCCCCTTCTCTCCATCCAGATCTGTTTCTGAGGGATTCTGCTGTCCGTCACCCAAATATATGACCCTTAAAGCATCGAAAAAAATAAGGAAGACCAAGGGACACAAACAAGACAAAAGAGAGAAACCGTTTAAAGATTCAAACAATACATGCAACTTTTGCTCACTTAAACACGAAAAGGCTATAAAAATCGTCTAATTTAAAATACACATAGCAGTTAAATAATACATTATCAGAGCATATTTATACATTTGGAACATTAAATATGCCTTTTCAAGTAAATACGATTAAAATAAGTTTAATTTAACATTTTTTAAATTTTTGCTAAAAAAGTTCAAAAATCAGCATTTTAGCAAAACTTCAAGCCAAAAGCGGCAAATATAGGAATTGTCCTAAATATCTCAAATTTTTTGTGGGAACTTGGTGCCACTAGTGGCCACTTTTCCGCACTACCCATCATCGAAAATAAAAAAAAAGTTTTTTTCGGCCCACCCTATTGTAGAGTGTTGTTTCGAGCTTATAAATAAAGAGTAATTCAAACAGTTTAAGATAAGCGCATGCGCGAGTACTGCTTTGTTATTGACTCGCTTGCTGGGCCACATACGCAAAATGGCGACTCCTGCACGTGAAGCGTTATTGCTGGGCTGATGATTTAAAAGCCGTTAGAAACATGGTACTTTTTCGGTACTTTTTTGGTTAAGACGCTTAAAGGGTTTGAACTAATCTAATAGCAAATTTTATCAACTATTTCTGCCATACTGAATATGTTATGCATAGTCAATACATTACCTATATAATACCCATCTTGCATATTACACATCCTCATACAGAGTGTGCTAAAAGCATGTCCCAGTTATAAATTTTAATAGCACCAACCACAAGCATTGTAGAGTGTTGTTTCGAGCTTATAAATAAAGAGTAATTCAAACAGTTTAAGATAAGCGCATGCCCGAGTACTGCTTTGTTATTGACTCGCTTGCTGGGCCACATACGCAAAATGGCGACTCCTGCACGTGAAGCATTATTGCTGGGCTGATGATTTAAAAGCCGTTAGAAACATGGTACTTTTTCGGTACTTTTTTGGTTAAGACTCTTAAAGGGTTTGAACTAATCTAACAGCAAATTTTATCAACTATTTCTGCCATACTGAATATGTTATGCATAGTCAATACATTACCTATATAATACCCATCTTGCATATCACACATCCTCATACAGAGTGTGCTAAAAGCATGTCCCAGTTATAAATTTTAATAGCACCAACCACAAGCATTGTAGAGTGTTGCTTCGAGCTTATAAATAAAGAGTAATTCAAACAGTTTAAGATAAGCGCATGCGCGAGTACTGCTTTGTTATTGACTCGCTTGCTGGGCCACATACGCAAAATGGCGACTCCTGCACGTGAAGCGTTATTGCTGGGCTGATGATTCAAAAGCCGTTAGAAACATGGTACTTTTTCCTTTGGGCGTTTATAAACGATCGTTTCTACTTTCCGCTACTACCTAATGATTTGACAGAGTCGAGATACAGAATTGAAGAGACAATTGCTTCCATTTCTCCGGATATGTTAATCAAATTGTGGGAAGAATTGGACTTTGGATTGGATGTGCGCAGTGTAATTAAAAATGCACATCTACTATATATATAAAATGCAAACGGAAATTTCGTTCCGAACATCTATATTTCGAGTTCTTCTAAATGGATTTTGACGGAACTTACACTGTTAGATAGATATTGTTTCAGAGAAGGTTTTAAGCTATAACACATTGTTCTACGTAGATTAGTTATAGAATTATGATGGAAAGTTCTATTATTTTGGGCGATAAGGTTACCATTTTATTTCTTGGCGAACTTTATCGTAGATGAAAAATTGAAACGGCTATTACACCTCGAAAAATAAAAGAAAAACCGTTACTAATTTTATTAAAAAAAAATAAATAAATCAGTTTTGACGAGTGACAATATTAAAAAATTAAAATATTTAATTTAAACATGAAAGGGAATGTTCGTAATGCTTCAAAAATTACGTAGTTGAAATATTGCAATTAAAACAGGATTTGGCGATTTATCTTTCTTTTGCGTCAGGTTAAGAAAAATGCATCTGAAAAATTGATAAGATGATTTCAAGGAAGTTCTTCATAAGCGCATACTTAGAAATATTTAAAAAATATATAGAATATTCTTTTCGTGAGGATATATATATTTATTTAAAAAAAAATCGGCAGAACCTCAATTTAGCTTTCGTAAAAAAATAAATAAATAAATAAAATAAATCATTTTTTTGCGATTTAACCCTGGTTGGCGACGCAATAAAATTTGAAACAACACTATGATAAATATTCTTTAAGAAAACTTTTTCAAATCTCCATACGAAGTTAGTTTAAGTAAGTTTAACTTAAATAAATAAATTTTTATAACTGTAGTTTTGTCATGTACATGTATGTGTATATAATGAAATTTAAAGATAGTAATTATGCTGTTTAGAACAAAGTTTAAAAGGATTAAAATTGTTTCAAACTCAAAATTAAGGTCCGATTCTGAGCATTGGCAGTTTGACTTCGATATTGTTAGTGTCAGAGACAACAAAAGAAAAGTATTGTTGCCATGGAAACAACGACTTAATATCGAAAATTTTAATGATAGCATTATTAATCAAACTACGCTTAAAACTTATCCAGCCGAGGACACCGTATAAAATTAAATAACTACAGCAACACGCAATTTGTATAGATTATATAAGCTTACAGAAAAAATAATAAACTAATTCATCTTTTAAGTTTAAATTCGTTGAGTATTAGGCATTTAAATACTTATTTAACAAGTAATTTATAAATGCAGTCCAATCTCTTGCATTTGACCACGAAATGTTTTGTTTCGCCAAATGACGTGCAGCGTTCGTCTTTTCGCGCCAAATACTCGAAAATATTATATCTCTTTGCATATTTTCTACTTGGATTCTGCCACTACATTTGACTGATCTTTTTTACATACATGAGTAATTTTATTACTATTTCCTTTTTCAAAATATTTTGAGTATGCCCTTTAAGGAGACCTTCCAAATGAGTAACAATTTTGTTTTTGATTTGTTATTTTTTTTTATTGACTTTTTTTTTATTATCTAACCCTTACAGAAAAAAACTAGCAGTCTTTACTTTTGTCGCCAAAAAAATTGATTTTAATCCAAAAAGGCTTAAACCTGACATCAGCCCCAGGGATGTTAATATTATAGGTGATTTTTAAAGCATAAGACAGTATTTTTGAGAATTTTTTTATATTCAAATTTTAACTATATAAATAGCAGTTAAAATTATAAAATTTGAGTTAATACTTACATTTTAGTTCATAAGTCTGCACCCTCCCCCCCCCCCACACGCACACACATGTTGTAAAATATTTTAATTTCAGACATTTAAAATATTTTTCACATACTTTACTACGGAAAAATGCTGGTTTGTTTTTTTCCAAACTTGCGACTTTTATAACATCGAACGTAGATCAGTGAATATAATCCACTCTTTTGTTTTTAACACATACGGACAGTTTTCCTTTTATAAATGTCTACTGCTTCAAATGTTAAGTACTAAAGATAATTCTTAAGAAAATTTATGCAATTATGCGTTTTTAATACCACAAAGAAAACATTTTATAATAAAAATTGCTTACTGAAATAAATTTTCGATAATCTTTTTAATTTGTTATTCTCTTTTCAGTTTTTTTTTTTTTTTTTTTGCACATCTTTTCATCTTTTTTGAAGGTTTTTTTTAAAGATATTGGATTAATTTTCCGTAATCAGGTTTCCCGCTAATTAGCGTATTTACTGTACCGTTCGATGTTTCTTTTTATATTTGAAAGAGACTCTGGACAGTGAACTCTATTGCAGAAGATTACATGAAATTTGTACTTAGCGATTAGTAAATTCATCATTTTTCATTATTAATGAAATTATTGTATTTCATCATGAAGCAAACGAACAAAACAGGTTTTGTTATTATTTATTCTTTATCTCAAATTATTTTACCTCATAAAAAACAATACTTTCAATGGAGGGGAAAAACTTTATTATTCCAATGGTGGCAAATGTAATAATATCTGTCGACTTAATATTTTAGCCTACATAGGATAAAACTACCTCAAATTTCGATCATCATAAAGCATATTGTCCTAACGCACACCCGAGCAGCTAATCGTAGCAATAAATTAAGAGTTGTTTTCATAATCTGGGTTATTTACACAATAGACGGAAGAATAATTTACACCTGATAATGTAAATATCAAGCCTATTTATTTCTCCATTTTAAGAGGCTCTTCAGAATAATGCAAAATAAATCTTCAATCCGTATTGACAAAAATGCATATTGCTAAAAATGTTGTATAACTAACTTTATTTATCGTTGTCAGTCCTATTTAAGTTATGGAGATTTGGTGGTAAAATATCTATAACTGAGTCAATAAAAAATGCATTATTTATTGGAACGTAATTTGTCGGATAATTTTGTTTTGCAATTACCTCTGGTGCAGTTGTAACAATATTGATGCATCACTTTTAAGGTTTGTCCCAACCCTGACAATGAGGTCGATCATGGATGATTAGAAATATTTTATTAAATGCATGACGTTTATTTTTCTAAGTCTTAGAGTTTCTTCCCGTGTTAACGGTTACATGATTTCAACTGGTCTACAAAATGAAAAGGCAATGAAAATGACATTATTTTAATTTTATTCAAACGATTCAGATTTAAAAACACACATTTTTATGCATCACTTTTTTGTTAAAAATGAAAGTTAAACACTCCTTTTTGTCTGCAAATCATTTAATAAAGTACATGCAATCATCTTAAGACATTTTTGACGGTATTTACTCTACTGGAATTTCAAAGAAAGAAAAAGTAGTAATAGAACTGTCAAGAGAGGACATTTATTACGAAGTATAACGTATAATTCAGTGAGATTGTATTTAATCTATCAAAACCACATATGCTCAAGCTGAGAGACCAGGAGTTCAAGAACAAGCATACAAAAGTTAACTATTCTAACATTATTCGTATTCAATGATCAATCTCTGTAATCTTTGTGATGCTATCTAATTTAATAGTGTCAGATTAGAGAATTTTTTAATTCCTGTTGTCATAATGGCCTCATTTCCTTACTAAAATGCACTGTAAATGATCAACTGAATGTATTGCTTCTTAATAGCTCAAAATTTCTACAATTCAGTGGTAATATAATATCGCAATGACGTTCGCGTTGTTTTCAGCATTGTGGAAGGATATCCCAGGTAAAGGTCCACATTGTTTTAAAATACAAGGCCAAATTCACATTTCGTTTGACTCAAGGTTCGTTTGGAAAAATCGACCAGCGTAGCGGGCGATATTATTGTTATTATGCGGGTTATATTGAATATTTGTAAAAAAAGGTAGGTTAGTTTACCTTCAATTTGATGTATGATTTGTTGTAAATAGTCTAAATTAAACTGTTATAATATAACATTGAAACTGGGATATTATTTTATGGACACTCTATATATTTATATCAGGTGTAGAGAACGATATTAGCCACTCGCTAAATAACTATTATAAATCTATGTATGGCTATTAAAATTTTTGCTCATGCTAGCAACTGTAGCGACTGAATTATTTTTAAATGAATTTCTAAAATATTGGGTGAGTGCAAAATTTTCACCCGTTTTGAAGATGTGCAAATGTCAAGTGTAGTGCTAACATTACAGATGACGATGCGAGAACAGGAAAGTGGCCAATAACGTGTAGAGCACTAGAGTATGCATACGAAAAACATTCGTCAGAAGAACTCATGCCGTACGAGAAACAACATGATAAGCAAGAAAGACCACATCAGACATTGTTTACTGTACAAGTATGATAAAGACGTTACAGCAGCCGCAGCTTGCCGCAAAAATTGGCAAGTGTATGCGGAGCATCATGGACGGTAGCACCTGCTGCCGTTGATTTAGGAAATTCCGAGACGGAGACAGGAGCTGTAAAAATCATTCCCATTCTGGACGCCCATCAGTGGTTTCTCACGAGGATCTTGACACAGCTATAACATATTCCCCACATCCAACAGTCCAAAAATTAGAGGAAACGTTCTGAGAACACAGAACAACAGTCGAAAGACTGATACATGCGCATGGCTTCATTACCAAGCTCGATCAATGGGTACCACACCAGCTTAGCGTAAGGCAACGTGAAGAAAGGATCAGCATCTGTGTTTCGTTGCTTTCCTGTAACAGTAAAGAACCATTTTTGAACCAAATTATAACGGATGATGAAAAGTGAATATTGTACCGTAATGCGAAGCATCGAAGGACCGTGTGCCGATGTTGCAGAGCGTATTCCATCGACCTTATCACCCCGAAAATGTTTTGCTCAGTGTATGGTGGGATGCCAAGGGAATAATAAACAAGGAGATCCTCGCACCGAATCAAACAATCAATGCTGCAATCAACTGCCAACAGTTAGACAGACTGTGTGCAAAACTCTCGGCTAAGCGGCCAGCACTCATCAATTGCAGAGGGGTTCTCTTTTATCACGATAAAGCCAAGCCTCACGTTGCTTTAAGGACTCGGCAAAAATTCCTGGACCTTGGTTGGGAAGTTTTACCTCACGAAGCATATAGTCCCGACCTTGCACCTTCAATTTATCTCCCCTTTTTATGGATACACAACTCCTTCGTTCGCCGAACCTTCAATGATGTGGAAACTGTAAAAACGGCGTTACAACAGTATTTTGATTCTAAAACAGAGCAGTTTTATCGGCGTAGGATTCACTTAATGCCAGACAGATGGCAAGAGGACATAATGATGGTGCTTGCGTGAATTCATAGATGCTTAACTTTTTGTGTTCTCCGCCTTCCTGTTTTCACTAAAAAACAGATAGAACTTTTGCACTCACCCAATATCTTGGAGTTTTGAAACAAAACTGTTCGCCACATTCAGATCTTTACTGTTAGTTAGTGTGGAGGCAGCATGAAAATCTTACAGTTATTTCACTGAAAAAAAACTTCCGAAAATGGTAGGAGGGAAAGGGTTTAGCCAAATATATGTCAGTTACCTAATGATTCGTTAAGGTAAAGCTATTTATTTTTAATCATATCTTTTTAGAATAACTGCTGATATAAAATCAGAATGCTTCTGAATATTATGAAAACTGATGGAGTTGATGTTTTGGCATCCGGCTTCATATGAACTCGGGATTTCACTAAGAATCTTATTTCAGAATTATATGCAGGAAAATGTATCCTGCTTTAGACAAATACATGCCAATTACCTAATAGTTCGCGAAGGTAAAACAATTTATTTTGTCTCATATCTTTCTAGATTAACTGTTGGAGAAAATACTAGAATGCTTCTGAATATTATAAAAACAGATGGTGTTGATGTTCTCGAATTCGGGTCCATATGAATGCGGATTTTCACCAAGAATCTCATTTTAGAATTATATGCAGGAAGATGTATCCTGCTTTAGCCAAAGATTTAGATAAATATATGCTAATTACCTAATAGTTCGCCAAGGTAAAATAATTTGTTTTGAGTAATATCTTTCTAGATTAACTGCCGGAGAAAACATTAGAATGCTTCTGATTATTATAAAAACAGATTGAAATGATGTTTTCGAATTCGGGTCCATATGAATGCGGATATTCACCAAGAATCTCATTTCACAATTATATGCAGGAAGATGTATCACAGGATCTTATAATGATAACTACAGTAAGGGCTCTATTCACAACTTTGAATACAAAAAACCAATGAAATTTTTGAGAAAGAAAAAAATAGACACTCTGTAAAAAGATGCAATTTTGTCTTAATCTACAAAAATTTAATATAGCCACGAACGAAAACATACATTAACTTCCTTCGAGTTAACCATGATTCCAAAAAGCGCTCTTTATATTTAGAAACATCGAAACTAGTATCATTTCGATATTTAAAAAAGCATTTATAAAAACAAAGTTTCTTTTTCTACCACTGATTTTTGGAAAGGTTTCGGAGTAGTTTTTTTATTAAATTAATCAGTTTAATCTCTCTGTATTATCGCTTTTTAGCATGCTATCAATTCTCAACTGAACATTTTCAGCTGCGTAATGGGATTTATACATGCAGGCATAACAAAGTACAGTAAAACCTCCCTAAAGCGACCAAGCTCCGTTCAATAAAAAATGGTCCCACCGAGAGGCGGTCTCTTAATGGAGGTCATGTTTAAATCTAGATGAAAATTTAAGTATCAAAACAAAAGTTAATTACATAAGTTAATTACTGCAGAGTTTAAAAAAAATGGATACATTGACGTTTGTTGTGATTTTACGGTTTTATCTATTATAACCTTTATTTCCATGTCCTTTCGAAGTTCAGTAAATAAATGCAATTTTAAGGGGTTTTTTTGGACGGGAACAAACAATGACGATTTCATTAGTATATCTATATCTTTGAGACTATCCTGACATAATTTAGGGGAGTTTATTGACCGTCATTCTTAATTTGTCATTAGAGTTAAATTCATTGCCTAAAAAGGCACAAAGGGGTTTAAACACTGAAAAGTTACCGGAATAAATAAAAATTCTAAACTTAGTTTAGAAGTTTGATGGATAATGCGCTCTCCGGAATTATTTTTCTAATAAAACCTTCTTCAAGCGAACAGAGAAAAAACGGAATTTGTTTCATTTTCTTCAAAGAAATTGGTCGTTCGTGGAAGGAATTCTGCTGGGATGGTCTCTGAATGGAGGTAAAATTAGTATTGGACCTATGTGAATAAATTTCGTTCCATGAAAAAAATGGTCGTTTAGGGAGATGGTCGCTTAATGGAGGTGGTCTCAAAGGAGGTTTCACTGTAATATTAATTTTAATGTTAATATTAACATCGTTAATTTATCATGTTTCTCTGTAAAGCACGCTTGTTGATCATTAAAATTATTCTTTAAGAAATCAGAAATTTACATGAATTAGAGTATTTCGAAAAGCGTTGTTTTATATCTTTAGAAGCAGGAGAAACCAATATAATTTCGAGATTCAAAAAAGCGTTTCAAAATATAAAATTTCTTTTGCTGCCTTAAATTTCAGAAACGTGAACAAATAGTTTTTATAATGTAGAACTAGCAGAATTACCTGGCTTTGTCCGTGTTAATCGTGGGGGGCCTTCCAGGTAAAATAAAGTAAAATGAAATACGATGGCAATCACAATAATGGGGCTTTGTGCATTCTCGTCAATAAAAGATAAAACATATAATAAGAAAATATGACGTTACAATGTAGCAACCATAGTAAAATCCCTCAACTTTGAGCATCAGAATGCGCGTTTACTTTAGCGGGTGTAATAGAACAATATATTATTTTAAAGGCGATAGAGAAAAAATAAAATTAACCAAGTGGCGTAGCAGTTTTGTTTAAAATTTAGTATTAACAGTTTAGTCAAATTCTCGTTAGCATGTCATCTATCTAAATTTTAAAGCAATAACATATCAGTTAGTAACGCTGAAAACATACTATTGGTGATAATGGCCTAATCCATAAATTGTGCTTTTACTGAATTTTTTCTTAATTTCTAAAAATTGTTTTTTTTTTTTTTTTTTTTTTTTTTTTTACGTTGTCGAATAGAAAAAAAGTGCTCCCAAATGAAACTTGCTTGAAAATCGTATGTCATGTTTCTGATTTTTAATGAATTTTAAGGTATTTTCCAGACATGGATATTTTAAAATTTATGTGCAACCAAATTCCGATAGGTGAACCCGTTTGCACTTAACGCACTATTATAAGGAAAAGACATGTCCATGTGTAACGCTCGCATCATATTTATGGTGGCAGTGACCTCACCAATAAATTTTGCTTTTACTGCAATTTGTTTAACCTCTAAACATTGCACACTATATTTTTCCAACGTCGAATGAAAAACAAAAACTTTCAATGATACTTGTCTGAAAAGTGTACTTCAGTATACTGATTTTATATGTATTTTAAAGTAATTGCCGAAACGTCAGTGAAGGCTTACTGTGGAGACACGAAAAGTTTTGGTTTCCGTTAGTCTGTCTGTCTGTTAGTCTGTCTGTCTGTTCCACGATAACTGCCGCAAAAAGCATCCGATCGGCTTGAAATTCCCTGGGCATGTTGATGAGCTCCCCGGATTTAGCTGTATAGTTTTGGGTTAAATTTGGTTCATTCGTTCGGAATATACAGAACATTTTATTTTGTGATATAATGCTTTCCTATGGGAAGTCAGACGATTTTCAAATTTTCATTTGTTGAAAGAAATCGCTCATATGAATAATAGATTTAAATGGTAAATTTTGGATGCTGAAATTTTTAAATAAGAGTATTAAATTATTCTTATTAGTTTGCAATTTTGTCAAAACATTTGTCAGAGCTTTTAAATTAGGTGTATAACTTATGATAGAATTTTATACATGTGTTCGAATAATATAAAACATTTTATTTTATGAATTTACTTATATTTCATTTTTTCTTTTAACCGTTGCGTAGCAACAGCATCTCATCTAAAAATATCATAAATGTGAAAGTATGTATGGTTTTTCGAAGTCAAATCAAAGCAAAAGGAGTGAATTAATGAATGCCTTTGTATAGATATTTGCATATAGATTTATTTAAACGCAGAAATGAAAATAGTATTTATATACTATATAGAATAATATTTTCATTTATGTATTCAACTATTTGATTATAAATGAAAAAGTTCGTTATTTTCATACAGAATAAACTGACATTATTCTGTTAAATTTTATAAACTTTATTGTTGCCAAAAAAAAAAAAATGAATAACAATTTCTCCCAAAGAGTTAATTTTAATTTGTAAGATTTTCACGTGCAAAAGAAAAATGGAATAAGCAAATAAAAAATAAAAAAAGGATACATAGGACAGGAATGAATACATATAAACATTTCACACCAAATACCACCTAAAATAGTTTTTGTAGCAGTATTTTCCCAGCACTACGAAGAAAGATTCCTCGATTTACACGATTTTACTTGGCCTTCCTTTTCTCATTCTTTGCGATTTCATTTTCGCAATTGCGTGCATTAATTGGCACAAAATTTTACATTTTTATGACTGAGATATATGTAAGGCCATACAAATAAGAAATTCCGTATTGTCTCCTATAAAATGTGATAAAGTGTTGGTTAATCATATATGTTTTTATTAAGAGGAGCAGAGCTGCCAAGCCTCCGGCGTTCTGGATACTAGTATTTTAATACAAAAAATGTTACTTTATTTAATTGAAACATTTGCGCAATTTAAAAGAACATTTTCTCTAAGATAATAGTGATGTGCAAAAAGCTTGAGACTTGGTATGTCTGGTGGGGAGTGAAATGTTTTACTTAATGCATTTATCTCTATTTTAATGCTACGTGAACAACGTCCGTGTAACAGCTTGTAGAGTGTAAAATAAATTAAATTATTAAAATAATCCTTGTTACGAAAAATGAAACAGAAAGTCCGGCTAAGGGAAATGAAATGTTGGTTAACCTTTCGTAATTTGACCTGAACATAGGTTTGCGTCAAATTTCAACGGTATTTGTAACATCACGATTTTAAATTAAATGTAGATACTATTAAAAGAAAATCACAAAAAATACTTAAAGGCGCCAAATCATGTTTATCTATTTAACGATGATGAATTATTAACTGTTAGGTTTAGAAGCCCCCTACTTTAGGGTGATTTTAGTAAGTTAATGCTATCGAGTACATTTTTTGATATTTAGATTAGATCTTAGATATAAATATTGCAGAATGGTAATCAAAATTATTTTTTTATAAACAAAATTTATAAAGGTATTAGATTTCTAAATTAGATGTTTCAGTTTACATTTCCAAAAGTTCTTTATCCATTAGATACAGGTATTTGTGGTTAGCAGGCAAGTAAATACTGCTGTATGGATATTAGGATAACGTAAAATGCTTGACCGAATTATTGCTTATCCTTATAAATCGCAGTGTAAAAAGAAATCTAAGATATAGGGTAATCATTAACTCAACCAGTAGAAAATTACAAATGCAAAATAAATTACACAACGGGGGGTTCAGGGGGGCAGAGCCCCCCTGAAGAAATTTGCTTTATTATATAAAAATTACTAGAATAAGTAGCTCGTGAGAATTTCAGAATATCCTTACATAACAACATGTTTAATTTAACGCTTTTAATGTCTGAAACCATCGAAATATTTTTTTCCTTTTATAAATGTTTGTGTAATTTAAATAGTTTACATTTTGTTTTTGTAGAAAGATTAATATTACGCAAAGTTTGATAAAAACAATGAGTTGCAGAGATGACGTTGAGGCTCTTGATCTGCAGATTTACTAGTTTTTAAGAATGAATATTTTATAAATATGCGTGCAACCCAATTAAAAAAGAGGAATCCGATTGCTCTTACAATGTAAATAATTCATCTTTTTTTTTTTTTTTTTTTTTTTTTTTTTTGTAATATTCCATAACTAAATCCGCAAACGAAATTAAAATTTACAAAAAATAAATAAATAAAACAAATTAAATCGAATATTCAAAATTTCAGATTAATAAAGGTCGCTATAAATAAAAGGAAATCACGATTAACAGCTACTGAAGCTTACCTTTGGCTTACCTTTTAGGCATTCTAAAATGTATAGTAAATGTAAAAACTTTTAGTGTTTTAAATTAAAAGCGATTTTTTTTCTCCGCTGTGAACGGCCAGTATATAGCCATCTTTAACCACGGATATTCCAGGGTAGATTGCCTGATTATTTTTAAGCGGAAACTTTTATTCATTAAAACTAAATCTATAGCGACTAACTTGAAAAGGACATCAAATTCAGTAAGCTTTCAGTCCTGATGTCGAATTTGGAAGCTTTCTTTTAAAAGAGAGGGACCTAACTCTTAGAAACATTTGCTAAATTTAATTTTCTATTAAATATAAATCATAGAAAAATCGTATTTTATGTAATTGTCTGAGCGAAGCGAAGGCTAATACTCAGCGAAATATTACTGTCCGGACACATTACAACTACGATGGATATTAACGCCATGTCCTACTAAAAAAAAAACCCAATAAAAACCTTTCGTCAAGCATAACTCAAAAAATATTTGTCGGATTTCGTTTCTGATTGCACCAGAAGGTACCTATGAGGGCCTCCTACTGAATGCACCTACTATGAAAAATAAGTTCCAAACCGTTTAAAAATTATATTAAAAAAACTGATAAAAAAGCACAATTTATCTGCATACGTCACAGAAATTTCGTGTGCGTCACTTTCACCGGTGGATGTTTTCGTAGACAACTGATTTGAACACATGGAGCAAATTAAAAAAAAATACGCACGCAGTAATATTGAATAGATCAGTTTCAACCACGTGATCACAAACCTTGCAACAACCCGTGGCAACCAGTTTTGGTGGGCCAACAAATAATAATACTGTACTCCATACCACGGTGACCGTTTTTAGCCTCTGGTATAAAATCTGGCCTGTTGTATGACATACAATTGTGGATGATTAAAACAAAAGACGTGAGTGTTCATTGCTCCGGGAGGTTATCTTTCTCTGGATGTCTGTCTGTCTATCATACAGCATGCAATTTTCTTGTAAAGGATGATATTATTATGCAGTAAAACCTCCATAATGGACACACCCGATTAGTGGACACCTCTATTTAGCGGGCATTTTTTCGATTACCAACCCTTAAATAACTGTACATTTTTTACTCTCAGTAGCAGACACCTCCAAATAGAGAACAAATTCTGCCCTCCTGAGGTGTTCGCTATTCAGAGGTTTTACTGGTAAAACCTCTTAACGGACACACCCGATTAGCGGATAACTCTATTTAGCGGACATTTTTTCGATTACTAACACTTAAATAACAGTACATGTTTTACTCTCAGTAGCGGACACCTCCAAATAGAGGACAAATTCGGCATTTAATATTTAACCCTCTGGGCTCTAACTTGTGTATTTTAAACAATTTTTCTAACTCAGCCCCTAATTAAGTTGGAGACATGAAATTTTGCATACTTATAGCTGAACATCTCACATGAAACAACCAATAATAAAATTTTGAAAAAGGTCTAATATTTAACTCTCTGGGCTCTAACATGTATTTTAAGAAACTTTTCTAACTCATCCCCTAACTAAGTTGGAGACTTGAAAGTTTGCATACTTATATCTGAACACTTGCGATAACATGATAAATCATAAAATTTTGAAAAAGTCATATTTAACCCTCCAGTCTCTAACTTCTGTATTTTGAGCAATTTTTCTAACTCAGACACTAATTAAGTCAGAGACATGAAAATTTGCATACTTATAGCTGAAATCGTCACATCAAACTACAAATAGTAAAATTTCGAAAAAGTCTAATATTTAACCCACTGGGCTCTAACTTATGTATTTTACACAATTTTTCTAACTCAGCCCATAATTAAGTTGGATACATGAAATTTTGCTTACTTATAGCTGAACACCTCACATCAAACGACAAATAATAAAATTTCGAAAAAGTCTATTATTTAACCCTCTGGGCTCTAACTTGTGTATTTTAAGCAATTTTTCTAACTCAGCCCTTAATTAAGTTGGACACATGAAATGTTGCATACTTATAGCTGAACACCTCACATCAAACGACAAATAATAAAATTTTGAAAAAATCTAATATTTAACCTCTAATATTTTGTCTCACGCAATTTTTAAATTTAAACTGTTTTGCAACACTATTTTTTGTTCATTTTGCATAATAAGTGTAATGTGACGTAATTTCTACTATTTCAAACTTCTAACGCATGTTAATGAATTTATTTTACAATATCCTTTCTCTTTTAAAATTCACATGTAAATATAGTTTTTATGGCGTAATTTCCAATAAGTGCCTGCTTTTTATACCTAATTATTTAATTCTAATTTGAATGGGTTCTTTCTGTTTATAATAGTAACGTGTAATTTTTTTTTTTATTTGAAGCAAACATTATTGTTTGCGCTGTTTATACAGTTGGCAACAGTTTAAATTAATACCATTTTCTAAAATATGTAAAAAATATCTGTCGAAATGCTGAATATTTGAATTTAATATAGAAATAAAGCCTCAAAAAATGAGTCAAATTAAAAAAATTAATGGAACCTGCAGAACGGGATCTTCTATTGAATAAAATGATCTAAAAATAATTAAATTCCCATGTATAGTTTTTGCTCCTATAAAACTTTTTTAATGGAACAATTTTGTCCAACTTTAGCATTAAATATCTTTTAAAATAATTCTTCGATTTGAAAACTGTCTGCATCAGCGTGTTTATCAAACATTTTTGTATAATACTACCGATTTTCATATTTTCGTATGCGTTCTTTTTCTTACTATTAACGAAGAAAGACCTCCGGTCACAAAAAATTCAAAACCGGCGGCGGCGGCGGTGACAGCGGTAGTTACTTTTTTTTAGAATAGAGAGATATTAGAATTTGAATTTAAAATAGAAATGAAACCTCGAAAAATGAGTCAAATTAAAAAAATTAATTAATTCTGCACACCGGGAAATTATAACGTATAAAATGATCTAAAAATTATTAAATTCCGATGTATAGTTTTTGCTCCTATAAAACTTTTTTAGTGGAACGATTTTGTCCAACTTTAGCATTAAATATCTCTTAAAATAATTCTTCGATTTGAAAACTGTCTGCATCAGCGTGGTGATCAAACATTCCGCTATAATACCACCGATTTTCATATTTTTGTATGCAATCGTTTTCTTAATATTAATGAAGAAAGACCTCCGGTCACAAAAAAATTCAAAACCTGCGGCGGCGGTGACAGCGTTAGTTACTTTTTTTAGAATAGAGAGATATATAAAAATGAAAACTTGTCTATCTGTCTGTTTTAATTCTCTAAAAATCCACGATTTCGAAGCCAAAATTGTGAAAAGATACGTACATGTGTATTAACACATGGCCGAGGCAACTAAAGTA
Source organism: Maratus speciosus (assembly GCA_963932465.1). NCBI lineage: Eukaryota > Metazoa > Arthropoda > Arachnida > Araneae > Salticidae > Maratus > Maratus speciosus. The sequence continues at coordinate 215,639,905 of OZ010799.1, read as the reverse complement.
ATCCGGAATCGAAATAGTTTATAGTTAATTTTTAATTAACTAGGGGGCTCGGCCCCCTACGAGCTACGCTCGCCAACCCCCGTCCAGAAACCGCAGACTCTAAAGCACGCTAATTTGATCGGCTTTAAAAATATTTCGAAAGATTGAATTATAATTTAAAAAAAAGTGGCGATCTCCCTATAAACGAATTTCTATTCATTTCTCTTTGATTCGGGAATTTTAACGCAAAATCCGCTGCGTTACTACTTGATTATCCCGTCGACCCATTTCGCCAAATTATATAAATCGCCAAACCACTCGCCAAATTATACAAATTGACATAATTTTTATTTTAAATAACGAAAGAACAAATAAATTAGTACAACATTAATAAAAATACAAACAAAACGTCGAAATAAAAATAACTTGATGACGTAGACACGTGTAACAACATTTCAAAATAAGCTAATATAAAAGGAATTAAGTAAACAGAGTCTTTGTATTCTGGTATTTTTTAACAAAGCGAAAAGAAAGTTCTTTTAAATGAGACATTTTAAATTAATCGTTTTTAATCTGACGTAATTTTTACCAAGCTATTCTTTCTCTATTAAATATTCACGTGAAAATACCAGTTGAAAAGTATCCTCTCAAAATATCAAATAAATGTCTAGCGCAATTTTTAAATCTAAACCGTTTTGCAATATTATTTTGCGTTCATTTTATGTAATAACTGTAATGTGACGTAAATATGACGTAATTTCTCCTATTTAATACTTCTAACGCATTTTAATAAATTTATTATTTTACAAATTCCTTTCTCTCTTAAAATTCACGTGTAATTATAGTTTTTATGACGTAATTTTTAATAAGTTCCTGCTTTTTGCACATAATTATTTAATTCTAATTCCAAATGGTTTTTTTTCTGTTTATAATAGTCACGTGTAAATAAATTTTTAATTTATTTACACGTATAAATATTTTTTTTTTGAAGCAAACATTATTGCTTCCTCTGTTTATACAGTTGGCAACAGTTTAAATTAATATCACTTTCTAAAATCTGTAAAACATATCTCTAGAAATGCTGAAAATTTGAATTTAAAATAGAAATAAAACCTCAAAAAATGAGTCAAAATAAAAAAATTAATGCAATCTGCACTCCGGCAAATTCTAACGCATAAAATGATCTAAAAATGATTACACTGCCATGTACAGTTTTTGCTGCTATAAAACTTTTTTAGTGGAACGATTTTGTCCAACTTTAGCATTAAATATCTCTTAAAATAATTCTTCGATTTGAAAACTGTCTGCTTCAGCGTGTTTATCAAACATTTCTGTATAAAACCACCGATTTTTATATTTTTGTATGCATTATTTTTCTTAATATTAACGAAGAAAGACCTCCAGTCACAGAAAATTCAAAACCGGCGGCGGCGGCGGCGGTGACAGCGGTAGTTACTTTTTTTTAGAATAGAGAGATAAAAAACCACCAATTTAACAACAATTTCATATCAAATTGAAACATTTTTTCGTTATAGCAGTTGCCAGCAATTAAAAAACACAATAAAATTTTTACTACAACAATTAAATTACTACTGCAAGATTTCCACGTGGAAAATCAAAATGAAATAAATAGTTTGCCGAATTTTAAAAATAGGTGAATATTACCTCATAACTTTTCTATTGCAAGATATTCACGTGAAAAATGAAAATGAAATAAATAGTTTGAAAAATTTGAGGGAAAAATGTACTGAAGTATGATAAAAACCCGATTAGGGAAATATTGGCGTATTTTAACATTATTGCTCCAATTATAAACTGAAATAAGTTCATTTATAGCTGTATTCTTTTGCGTCTGTTATATACATTTATATATTTTTATATAGCATTTTCATATGATTCATTCATACAACATTTCGACTGCTTTTTTTAATGTTTGTTTTGTGTTGTATGTTAAATTTTGAAATTGATTTTTCAGAACAAGCATCCTTCAAATACTGGGCAACGGCGGGCACTTTAGTTTGTAACAGATAAATGGCTTTTGTATCTGTACATCGAATGCTAATATTATAAAGCGTTATAATACTATAAAGTGTATAATATTATTAATGCTTGTACGTTTGTGAGGTGTTATCTCTGAAACTACATAGCCAACTTAAAAAAATGTTGGTGGCCATCTCTGCTCCGAAAGAAAGACTATTTTATGTCAGTGCAAGAACCTACATCGCTGCAGGAGCAAAAAAGTTCTAAAATTGAGATTTCTGCGATATTGATTGGGTTAGAAACTTTAAATTTGGTGCGGTAGTTACTTTTAAGATGTAAATATTCGTGATGAACGCTCTCTAAAAGGTTCAATTTTACGGATAAACGTAAAAATTTCTAGAAAGGTTCTAAACAATGATTTATTTGGAATACTGAAATTTTTGGGATACTGTTGGGGTTAGAAACTAGAACTTTGGCATGGTAGTAATTAATAAGATGAAATGCTCGTTTTAGAACGAATTCTGAAAAATCGAAAGACTAAACAAAGCGGAAAAAAGATCTAAAGATGATCTAAGTAACGAAGTTGTCTAAGTAACGAAGTCTAAGTAACATTGTCTAAGTAACTAAGTAACGAATTGTTAGGAATATAAACATGAAAATTGACATGGCTGTATTTATTATGACGTAAATTCTCGCAATAGAACAATTTCTAAAAATGTCGCTATATAAAACAGTGCAGAAACAAAAAACTTTCGAAAATTTTCTATTTCTGTATTACTGCTCAGCCCAAAATCTTGCAATTTTGCTTCGGGTTAGTTTTAAAATATACAATTGTCTCTATGAATGGTTTCTAAAAAATTTAAAATAATGAAATGAACGGAAAGCGTTCTCAATTACCATTAATTTGGAAATATTAGGTATAGTAACTTTAAATATTTCATAATGCTGCATTTCCTCCGCAAAACATGCAATTTAAATGCAACAAAACTGATAGATACCCACCTAGCATTAAATAAATTGTGTAAATATTGAATAAAGACCTGTATGAAACAGTGAGTAGGTTGCCCTAAAGTACTTGTTAAAGTGTTCCTTCTCTAGGCTTTTCTATCTCTCGCCTAGGCCACTAACAGAAGTGTCGTTTTAAATGTGTTATGAATTTTTTATCCGATTCATTTTTCTAGACATTTTATCATAAGGTCATATTCTCAATTATCATTAGTAGATTTTTTATATATTAACTTATTCTGGTGAAATTTCATAATCGGGTTCGTATTGGCGTATGTTAGCTTGCATGATTTGCTGAATAAATATGTATGGATTTGTAAATTACTTCAAATGACACTTTGACACCTCAAAAGTTATGCAGACGATATATTCAGATTTTGTGTCATACTTTATGTTCTATTCATTGCCGATTTCTTTTATTTAATACATGCTAAATACAGCTCAACCTGTGCAGAATATGTTTGAAAACAAAACAATGCAGCGTATGCAGTGGCCAGCATGCACTCATCATTTAAATCCGATCGAGCATATCTAAAACACACTCTAACGAAGCATTGCATGCCACTGTTGATGTATTCGGTACTTTGATACTATATCAGATTTTGAGGAAAGAATTCCTTAAATGTTATCGACAACCTCATTGCATCCGTGGAAAACAGATATTGTACAATATTAACTATTCCGGGGAGCACACACCATATAAAGGATAGACCATTCTTTTTAAACATCATATATTTGTAATTTAAAGTTACTTAAATTGGTGCGGAGCGTCTGATTATTCTCTTGACGTCATTTTATACAGTTAAAATTCCGATATAAGTAATTTAGTGTTTGATTTTCTATTTTACTTTTAATATATTGCGTACTTTCAATTTTATATGCATGCATGGCTGTCTTGAATGGTTTGATTTCACATTTTTTTAAACAGTGTATATGAATTTATATATAAGATTTTGTAATTCTACGATTCGTTTATTTTCATCATTTCAGTTTATCGCAGTATATGGACAATTAAAGATAACATCTCATTTCCTTTGCTTCCACATGTTATTATTAAATCTATGTTCTCAGCAATATCGCTCAGACTAATCCCTCTGAGGGAAGTCCTAGTTATAACAATATAAATCACACAATGCTCTCATTGAATTTAAGGTATTGAAATACTTAATTAAATATGGTAATTAATGATATAGCATGCCGACAAAATAGGAAATAAAACGTTAGGAACCGTTTGTATTTCAGAAAAATACATGATTTTGACGTAATTATAGTAAAGTATTTCAGCTTTTAAAATCAGAATGCTTGTTTTCTTCAGCAAGTGTTACAGAAAAATACGATTTCCCTGAAAATACGCAGAAAAATGCAATAAATACACCCAAATGGCTTTGCATATACTGAAATTTTAGTTCGCGTGGCTTAAAAATAAATCCTTCACTTTAAGGATGATAATAATAAGAATTAATTTCAGAAGATCAAGAGATTCCCCCTCAGAATAAAACATTATTAGAAAGTGATGTCATAGCTAGCAAACGATATTTTTTACCCGACTACGGCAAAGCCAAAGGAGGGTTATGATTTTGACAGGCTATGTATGTATGTATGTATGTATGTATGTATGTATGTATGTATGTATGTTCATCTGTTCCCTCGTAACTTCTAAACCACTAATCAGAATTCGACAAATGACATATCATTAGAAGCGTCTTAATTGTCCGCTGGTTATAGGCTATATAGATTTTCACCAAATTCAATGTGGCGCCTTCTAGCGGACAAAATATACAGAGTAAAAAAATAAAGTTAAGCTAGATATGCCGTGTTTGGTATCATTTTAAAGCGCTTCACTTCAAAACCATAGAGGGTTTGTTTATAAGTGCCTTGGATCATAATAAGTTGCTTAAAAATCCACATGACAGTCAATCGTTAGCAGAATTAGATAGATTAAGAAATCTTCCTAGGTCATCTTAATACATGAAACCTTCAATCTACATTACACATTTACACATTACACTAACGACCTCATCCACTAATCGGTCCATTACCCATTTGCTGCCATCGACGGATATGTGCGTCACTACTACCAAATACTGGAAGCGTCATACGTCAAAAAATAAAGTTAAGATAAATATGCCGTGTTTGGTATCATTCAAAAGCGCTTTACTTGTACATTTTGAATATATCTATATATTACTAGCATTTGCTTGTGACTTTACCTGTATTCATGGGGTACTTTTATACTTTTTCAGCGTAGTTTTTTGTCGTAGTTGGGTTTTAGTTTTTTTACTTTATCTTGTTTATTATTATCTTTTTTCTAAATTGATTTCTTGATATTGAAACGACTTCATTAAAATAGATTTTTTAACTTCACAAACATTAAATTAAGGTACTACGTCATTTTAACTCATGCTTAGTTAAAGTTTATACATATATATATATAAATGTGCAATTTTCTTCTTTGAATGACGTCAATTTCAAAAACAGCAAAAATATAGTGAGACAATCTGAATTTTTATTGGCTTATAAAACAAAGTACTCGAGTTATCTTTTTTTTTAATTATTGAGCAGTTTTTTAGATGTGTGGTAACAGGAAAGAAACGATTGAATTAGAAAATTAAAAAAAGTAGATATTTCTATAATGTTAAATTATGGAATATGGTAGAAAAAATGAATGACTAGTTGTCTGATGATTTTTTAAAGTAGACAGCGATCTTGTCCACGTTCCAAAACGTATGTAGAGCAAGTTTTATGCAAATCTGCCAAAAACTAAAGATTTGTATAAAGGACATACACTCAGAGAACGGCTTTTATGTATATAGATTAATCAATTTTTTCAATCCGGAATGTAGAATTTCGCATGCTATGAATTCTGAAATAAACATTTTAAGGTTCAAACAACATGTTTACAGACAAACGTGATAAATTAACAGCATTAACATTAAAACTACTGGGTGTCCTAAAAAAGACTGACTGATTTTAAAATTCAATAACTTGCAAACGGTGACAGATATTTAAAAAATTCTTGCAGGAGAGTTATGCATGAGGCCAAAAGTTTTTTTTACACTGATTTTTGATTTTAGTTCGAATTACAAACAATAGATGGCACTGCGATCATTAGACGCTAAATTCAGGCTCCATTTTTGGCACTTCGGAACCCACTCAATACATTTTAATCTCCTTTTTCCGCATGGAAGAAGAGAAAGTCTAAAAAATCGAGCCTGTATATAGCGCCTCTTGCTTACAGCGCCATCTATTGTTTGTAATTCGAACTAAAATCGAAAATCACTGTGAAAAAACTTTTGACCTCACGCATAACACTCCTGCTAGATTTTTTTAAATATCTGTCACCGTTTGCAAGTTATTGAATTTTAAAATCAGTCAGTCCTTTTTAGGACACCCGGCAAGATTAATTTGCAGTATATGTACATTTAACGTCTGAATTAAAAACCATTAAAACACCAAATAAAATAAAATAAGACAGACTTGAGCACAGTTAAAAAATAAAATTTATAAAAAATACTTAAAAACAATTAAAAATACAATTAGTAAACGTTTCGCTGAGCTACACGCAAGGCATCATGAGTACAAAATATCCATTGCATAACAAACGACGGAACAAATCAAGAACAGTTAAAGTTAGTTATTTTAAAACCAGACAATCATGGCCGCGTCCAGAGGAGTCACCGGTTAGTGACCGGTGAGGTTGGTTAGTCACCAAGGCGTTCAGAGCTGCTAACCGGGTCGCAACCAATGTCGTTCAGCGCAAGTAACCAAAGTGACCGGTGAGAGACCTAACTAACCGAAGAAAATTCTTGGTTAGTTGGGTCACGTGATCGGTTACATGAAAGTTTATTTACATTTGCATCGTACATGATAAAACTATAATAAAAGAATAATTACGGCAACGTGATACAGATGGCGCCAATAGTAAATAACACCAGTGCCGTCCAGTAGGTCTGTCGACCGGTTAGAGACCGGTCACTTACCGTGACGTCACGTAACCAATCTCATCGGTGACTTTGGTGAGGTCTGCTGGACTCGCCCATTGACTATAGACAGAACGAGCTTCATTCGAAGTCTGCGATCGCAATTGAGTGAACCAACCCTCAAGAAGTAATCTACCGTGGTAGCTGTTGCAACCCGATTTCAAAATACAGGCGTTCGCAATTAGCGGGATGTGATTCGTTTGAAGTGAATGTTGGACAGTTTTTGAATTCAAATTACATTTTTTCCTATTTTTTCCACTCGTTCTGTCCGTAGTGAATATTGTCTGTTTTTTAAATAACTAACTTTAACTGTTCTTGACTTGTTCCGTCGTTTGTTATGCAATGGATATTTTGTACTGATGATGTCTTGCGTGTTGCTCAGCGAAATGTTTACTAATTCTATTTTTAATTGTTTTTAAGTATTTTTTATAAATTTTACTTTTTAACTGTGTTTAAGTCTGTCTTATTTTATTTTATTTTGTGTTTTAACATTAATTTGTTACTCTTGTATGTAAAATTTCAATTACGCAGGTGAAATGTTTATTGGAGGATATTCCATCTACGTTTTGATCACGTGATCAAGGTAAAAACTTTCAGTGTAAAGAAGGGAAGGCTCCGTTGACGTAATGAAAAACCCTCGCCAGCCAGTGAAACAGTTCATGCTGAAAGCAGTAGTAGCCTCCCTTCTTATCAGTTAGAAGTTCTTTGGGTAAATTACCGGTATCACGTGACTTTTTTCAGCCTCGAATCCAGATTTGGAATAAAGTCCATTGGGATTTAAAAGAGACTTAACAGAGAAAGAAATCGTCAAAGATTGCTAATCTTTTTTATTCTAATAATTTCATTGGTTTATGCGCGTGTTTCCGTGTCTTAAATTTATGTTTTATTTTTATTTTATTATTTCATTTATTTATTGATGAAGTATTAATTTCGTTATGGAATATAAGTCGAAAACTAATGCTGAACTCTTTATATAAATTTAAGGGTTTTCCTTTCATAAATGTCTGTCTGCACGCCATAGAGATAGATTTAAAAAACAATTCATGCTTGGAGATTATTTTGAAAACCATAAAAAATGAGTAAATTCTGATAGAGTTTTCAAACAAATGGCTATACAATTTTCAAACAAATTACATTTTAAAACATTCTTTTTCTGTTCGATTTCTGGCGCAGCATGTCCATAATGGGACTTTGTGCCGTTAAACTCCAATGAGCCAACCAACCTATTCGATGGCATAAAAATTAAAAAGGTGCGATGTTCAGAATTTAAAAAAAAGTTGCAATATAAGCGAAATTTAATCGTCTTATGTTGCCAACGTGAAAATGACGTCAGCGTTACGTACGGACAAGTTTGCGCTTTGTAATAGAGATTGAAAATCATGAAAAGTTAATTATTGAAATTTATCTTCCTTTCTGTTTCGGCCACTGATAGGTTTTTGTAACTAGTTGGTAGAAGAAAATAACACTTACTAGCCACATTGATAGGTAAAAAGTTATCGTAATTGCTATGAACTGACTTACTTATAACATACAAATTACATACAACTTTCAGTGAATACGATAGATATAATAAGAGTTTATCCAATAAATGAATATCATAGTGACTAATGCGGTATCTCCCATAATCCTAAGCGGCAATGCCAAAATAGAATTTTCTATGTGACTGATGATTTTATCTAAAATGGCATTTATTTGCAGTTTAAAGTAAAAATAAACTCTTGCGCTCAAAAGGATTTCTAATATAGATTCTTAGTGTTAATATGTACAAATAAATAATCATATATTTTCTGTCGCAACTGAATTGTAATGCAATTCATTGCATCTAATGGAACTCGTACGTAATGAGATGTATTTTCAAACACACAAAAACTTGCAAAAACTATCATTGTGAAAATCAATAAACAGTATACATATATATAAAGCCCTTTTGAAAAGACAGTTTTGAATTGGTATCCAAATAATATCATTTCAGTCTTCGAATAGACGTTTTGACATGAACAGAGAAGAAATTGAAGTAAACACTTAAGATTATTACTGAACCAAAATTTTTAGAATGAAAGATGTATGTCACAGTATTTCACGTAATACTTTTTATGAAAACTTAAGACAGAATGTTTTAAAATAGTGATAAAAAATGCGCATGATAGTTTCGTAGATTTCTATAAAATATGACATTTCTATTATTTGGCTGTTATGATTTTTTTGCTTACACTTAAAAGATTTCCCTAAAATTCCTGGTTGGTTAATTAGATGGTTGGACTTGGACGCTGCAATGGTGATCTTTTGTATTTTCATACTATTGCTGCCATTTTACTAACTATCGATGTAAAGAAGAATTGATAAAATACAGCACGCTGGCAGTAACTATTGCGATGGATTCATAAAATAGATCTTTACATAGATATTATTATACGTATTTTGCCCAAACTATAGCAGTAACTTATTGCTATATTTTGTGAAAATTATATAAAAAATCTACCTAGAATTTTGATATAGTATTTATGTTCTAGTTGTGCAGTGTACAGAAAGTAAAATTCTATAAGTCGATTGTTATATATTTACCTTTAATATAGCATAAACAACTATACTGTCATCGTTTATCACGTGCAACACTTGAGATGGCTCGTCAGCGATGGTTCTTGGCACAGTCGTAGGAAAAAAAAGTAAACACCCTCTAATAACTCTGCAACAAATTAGAGGAAAGTTACTGATACCAAACGATTGGGAACAAAGTCTACTTTTAAATAGAGATCCTACATTATAGAGAGATTGGACATTGCGGCACCGGCAGATTTCACAAATCCACAATTTAAGTTACGCCTTCCTTATACGTCGTTATTACACTCTGAAGAAAATTTGGATTTTGAAAGATACAGTGTTTTAAATATTGAATTAAGACTTGCTATACTGTTTATAGCTAAGCTATTTTTTAGATGTAAATTTCCAACTGGGAGAAAAATGTCCGGACCAGGATTCAAACCAGGGACCTCCTGGCTGAAGCCGCCAGTGCTCTGCCATCTGAGCTATCCCGGACGAATCTGGTGGTGAAACTTTTTCACACAGCTAACCTTAATGATTATAGTATCTAGTCTGAAACCTGGTTCATCTAAACAGAATAAATCTCAGGTAATTTGTCGGGTTCAGATTCGTCCGGGATAGCTCAGATGGCAGAGCACTGGCGGCTTCAGCCAGTAGGTCCCTGGTTCGAATCCTGGTCCGGACATTTTTCGCCCAGTTGGAAATTTACATCTCATATATGATTTGTTTACCAATTAGAATAATTGTGTTAAAATTAATCTATTGTAAGTTATTTTAGTTTTTACTGTTATTTTTTAATATTTAGGAATGTTTATTTACTTTGTGGCATATTTTAAATTGTCTCAGGCCATTTGCTGTGTATGCGGTCAACTTTAAACAGTTTTATTATAATAATCACGGTCGAAACGAGTAACATAAGAAAGCAATTTCTTTCTGTGTCTGTTGTTTTACATTTAAAAACTGATTTTTATTGAAATCTTTGCGTAGTGAATAAGCAAAACGTGTAAATAATTTCAAAGTTTGACAGTTGGCGATAATTGACATCCGTTGTTGCCGATGAATTTTGTTTACATTTTGAAATATTTATTTGAAGAATGTAATAAAATTGTATATTTTGTACTCTCTATTTAAAATACGAAAATTTATCTAAATTATAAATGCTTAAACTATTCATTTTTAATATTATTTTCTTTTTTAAAAGTCCGCTGAATTTAAGGGCACAGAAGACGTAAAAATTTCGAAGTTTAAATTTTCCGCATAAAAAATAGCGCAGATTCTGACAATTGCAAAAATGTATACTCTAAAGCAGAGAGTCTTTAAGTTCATAAAGAAACATTATGTGTGTAAATCTTCTATTTTCAGTTTCTCTCAGAATGTTTTTTTTCTTCAGATTTAGACTTCAGATTTTTTCATATATTATTATAAAACGTATTAAAGCTGGAAAATTGAAACTTTTTAATTTCATACAACCGACCAGTTTCTTTAAAGTTATCTAAATTTATGAATCTAAATACTATAATACATGCGATATAACAGAATCTATTTCAAAAATCTATACTTTTCTGAATATTTCAGCAATTGTTTTTTAAATTTCTTATTGCTATTAAATGATTAAAATTCAAAAGAGTTTTCTCTAATACATTTAATTTATTTAGAAAAGTATACCTAATTTATCTACAGTAATGAACATTTAGACAGAGGAAAGCGAAAAATAGATACCCACATTACATAAAATTACATTTCTAGCATTTCTTGTGTTATGCATACACTGAAATATGTTTATTTTCAATGAAAATTCCAAAATATAGCAACCTCTTTCAAAAATTTCGTTTGCTTTCCGACCAGACTCAAAATGCTAAACCTGCATTTCAGCAGAATGAAAAAAATGCATTTTCTGAGAATTCTTATTCATTATAATGGAAATGTGCTCTCATTTATGTTTTAATAGACTCTCAGAAGGCATATAAAATGAAAATTTAATAAAATAAAAAGTGTTAGACGCTGACAAAATTTCATTGCGTTGTACGGCGTTCCATTTACTTTGTAACGGAAATGGCGGACATTTCGTCAATGTTCAATCTCTCTCTGATGTAGGATCTCTAATTTTAAATGAAGTATAACGCCGTCTACAAATCAAAATCACCCAAACATTGTTTTTTTCAATGGAAACATCTAATTTTGACAACATACATTACATCTTAGGTTCCAACTATGCCTAGATACGAAATTACAAGTCATTTCGATGATAAGTTTTCGAATTATAAACATTCAAATCTTAGAGCTTCTAATGTCAAATTACATTTTCATATTTTTATTAACATCTCCTGAAATTATAATCCTAATGTGATAATATTTTGTGCGGTTATAATACAAAAATACCCAAACATATATACATTGAATTTGTAATTAAAAAAATTTTACAATATGAAATATGAATTATAAAATATATATGAATTGAAACCTACATTTTTTGATAGATTTATATTTATAGTATCCTGCTTTATGGGAATTCAAAATTCAAATTTTCGTTCCAAGTAGTTTTTGAATTATGCTTAAAAAACGTCCAAATGATGGTTTAAGGTGATGTGCAGAAAAGCATATTTTAAAAAAATATATATTTTACTCCTTTTATTGAAACATTTGGGCTGACAATATTCGAAAAATATAAATTGAGGGAAATGGTCATATAGGCAATGAGTAATACCTTAATAGAAGTGACTTAGTCGTTCAGTAGCATTTCAACAATCGAGTACTGAACTTCAATTTGCATACAGCCCCCAAAATAGGCTTCTTTTTAACCCACTTATGCCTGAATTTTTGTTTTCTCAAATTTGTTGGTAAAATTACTTTAAAATGTTACAAAATGAACTGGAAAAATACTAAAAAAAATTACGCATAAAATTTTTTTGTATTTTTTTGATAAAATGCAAACGTACTAAGTATGGGAATATGCATAAATTTATAGTAGTATATGCATAATTATATGTTTTGTCTAAATTTTAATAAAATAAGTTTTTAAATTGTATATTATATACTATAATTAGTATTTTTATGAACTACTAAAATATGATATATATTTCTTTACAGAGACTAAAAACATTATGAGTATTATAATGAGTTATTAATAATAATCTAAGAATAATCGTATTTAAGGTTTAAAAAAATTTATTTCATAATCATCTTTAAAAGGACTTTACATAAATAACTGTCCCATAAATGGATAATAAAAATGTGTATTCATTTGTGCCTAGCACCCTATATTTTGTTCGTTACAAAACATGCATAAAAAATAGGCTTGAACATATATTTTCACATTTTAAAAAAATACTTAATCCAAAGAAGTCTACAAGCTAAGATTATGACTTATTTATTTGGATTCTTGATAGAAAAAATACAAATAAACTTACTTTTTACATTTCGCCATCTTGAAAAATGAAAAATCTATAAACACAGAAAAAAGCCTTTATTTTCGCAAATGAATATTCATCTTATGCTGTCATCTTTCGATAACAGATAACGACATTTATAGATAAAATTCAAAGCTTCCTAAAAGCAGAAAGCGAGGCATAAATGGGTTTAAATAATTAATTTCTCTAAAACTAATCATATGAATTTGGATGAAAATTTGTATTTAGGTTGATTGAAGGATGTAGGATTTATTTATGATATCAAACTTGGCCATTGCTATTGATAAGCACAAAATTTGAGCTCGTTTTAATATGTAGATGGTTTCCTAATCAAATTTTATATACATCACTTAAGGGTGTCCGGGGCTAAAAATTGTCAAAAAATGCAATTTTTTTTATTGGCTTAAAAAAAAATACTGAATTTTTAGTGTTAAATACCGCAATCCGCATGCTTTTATCTTCATTAGATCCAGAGATATAACACCTTTTGCTTTGAGAAGCGATGCATCAGCTACCCTCTGAAGAGAAGTTAAATTTCATTTATCTCAGAATGAATTTTTTCACAATTTGTCAACTTAAAAAATATATAACTAAAGTTCCTTGCAAGATATATGTATGAAATTTTCAGCAGAGATTTTATGCTAAATTTCCAACAAATTGTCTTCAGGATTTTTAATTTTGAGTGATCATTGTGAAAATATGCTAAATAATAAATATGCAAAACTCACTCATAAAAAAAAAACTTCATTTTTTTACTTAAATGTTTTTTATAAAATTCATATTCAATATTTTAAGAAATCCTGAAGACAAATTTAAATGACACATTTTTTGTTCACAAAAGTGTAAAAATTTTGTAAATCCAGTCAGTGCTTCCAGAGTTATATAAAAAATTAAATACGCAGTAGAACCTCTTTTATCCGAAACTCTTTTAACCGAAACTCTTGGTTAACCGAAATCCACTTTTAAAGATTTATTATTGTTATTATTATTTTTTTTTTTACTATCACATTCCTTGTGTAAAAAATCTATTTTGAAAGCCTTTTTTTCTTTTTCTTTTAAACCATCATATCCCTTGTGTGCAAGCGGTCCTTTCCGAACTACGAGTACATATAAATATTTTCGATTCCCTTTTTTAGAGTTCCTTTGAATTTAACTTAAATTCCCGCAAGCTGCGGAGTGGGACGAAGAAAACGAACAAATTAGCAAATCTGAAGCTTTTGAATGTTTTGCAAAAGGTTTGGCATGGCTGGAGCAGCAAAAAGACTGATACTGGTGAACTAATAATATTAAACTCCGTGATAGAGCTTCAAAGCAAAGGCGATAGAAACTGCGATAAACAAAACATTTTTCAAACTCTTATGATATATGTAAAAGGTACTTAATTTAAAAATTAAAATTCAGGTTATTTATTCTTGTTTATATTTTACTATTGCTTTATTTTCATTAAGAGCTTGTAACCATAATAAGAAACATACCATATATTTCTCTCCTTAATCTTAAAATTGAAGCATTCCCGATTATCCGAAAATTTCGATTTTCCGAAAGATTGTCGGTCCGAGTTACTTCGGATAATCGAGGTTCTACTGTATTTAAAATTTTAAATTAAAAAAATATATTTAAAATTTTTCAGAATTTTTTTTACAGGCAATATTCTTATTATATTAAAACATATTTCAGAAAAAAAATTCATAACAAAATCTCTAAAAATTAAAAAATAGAATTTTGAGCCCCGGGTCCCCTTAAAAGTAGATTTTATTTCCAATCGTTTGGTACCACTAACTTTCTTCTGCAATAATTTGTTGCAAAGTTAGTAGGCGTGTTTACTTTTTATTTTTCATGGCTGTACATTTAATCTTTATCGTTTAACTTAACCTTTTATTTTATATTTAACGTTTATTCTTATTCTTTTTATTATTAAACTTAGCTGAACATAAACTCCAGCGTTTCCTATCTGCAACACTTGATATGAATCTTGAGTGTCCAGCGATGATTATGGGCAATAGTTTGAGAACCCCTTTACTTCACTTCCGTTTCATTTTTTGGCTATATAGAGGGTAATAAAAGATGCTGGTCGATATGATGGTGGACTGTAGACGTTTAATTTTCTTTTTTAATTTATTTTATTTCACACGTAAAAACTGCACAAGACACTTACACAAACATAAATTTCACAAATTTGAATAGATTGCAAATCATAATTAATATCCATCGCGTAGTTTGGATGGAGTGTTTTTACAGACGTGCTGATGCTTTGACGATCAACAGCTTAACTACATTTTTTACAGACTGCTCGCTAGAGGGAGCTGGTTATACATCCGGAACGGAACATGTCGCCCTGGGATGAAATATGAAATGTTTCAGCATTTAATAAACATAATACAATAGATGACTAATTAACACTATAAATGATACTAAATACAAAACAATCAGGAAAATTGCTTTAAAATAATATATATAAGAAATACAATGATGCATAAACATTATTTAAGAGTCCTGAATGAGCAACAGGCACACTTTTGAGATGCCTCTTAAAAATATACCACATACAGTTTTGACTTTGACTGCACGAACCCTGTTGTCCTTGCCTGGAATTATTTCCATAATTCGGGCAAGAGCCCACTTACATGGTGGGAGATTTTCTTCTTTTACTAGCACTAGAGATCCTAGCTTTATGTTTTCTTTTGTAAATTGCCATTTACCGTGCTGCTGCAAGTGATTTAGGTAGTCAATAGACCAACATTTCCAAATGCATTGAACATATTTGGTAATTAATTGCCAATGGGTTAATCTATTGTCAGAAATATTTGTAACATTAGGCTCTGGAATACTATTAATGGGTCTGCCAATTAAAAAATGCCCTGACGTAAGCACTTCAAACTCATTTATGTCATCTGAAAGCGGAAATAAAGGTCGGGAATTTAGGATCCCCTCAATTTGGACTACTAGAGTTCCAAAGTCCTCTAAAATGATTTTATTATTACCTACGGCCCTAAGCAAATGATGTTTGAAGGATTTAACGCCAGCTTCCCATAGACCGCCAAAATTAGGAGATCGCGGAGGGATAAATTTCCAATTTATGAATTCTTCGGCAAAGAAATTTGATAATTCCTCGTTGGGAGTGGCCAATAATTTCTTATAGTTATTTAATTCTGTTGAAGCACCTTTAAAATTAGTGGCCTTGTCAGAAGTTAGGGTATTTACTTTGCCTCTCCTAGCGCAAAATCTTTTAAGCGCAGCGATGAATGCAGCAGCGGATAACTGGCTTACTATCTCTAGATGAATAGCCTTGGTAGCCATGCGTATAAATATGGCCACATAACTTTTAGAATAAATTCCCTTTCTCTGATTTGTGTACTTAATGTGGAAGGGGCCACAAAAATCGACACCTGAATTGAGAAACGTGTGGCTAGGTGTTACGCGTTGCGATGGGAGGTCTCCCATTAACTGATTTAGTGGTTTGGGGTTATGCCGGAAACATGTGACATAAGTGTGCACTGTTTTTCGGGCGATGCTTTTAGCCTTTATAGGCTAATATTTCATCCGTATTTGATGAACTAATCCCTGAGCCCCTATGTGAAAGTACTTTTTATGAAAGTACTCAAAAATTAATTTAATGAGCTTATGATCACTGGGCAGAATTAATTGGTGCTTAGCATCAAAAGGTAAGTCGGAATTGATTAATCTGGCCCCTACACGAAGTAATACACAGTTGTCAATGAAGGGATCTAATCCCTTTAATTTACTGAAAAAAGGAACAGTTTGTCCCTTTCTGAGTGCTGCTAATTTAGGAGCGAACTTACCTTCCTAGGCCTTTTATATCAAAAAATGTGTACTATATTTTAATTCTGTGCCCGAAAGCTGATTGCCGCTAACAGTTCTACGTCTGGTGCTATTCACAAACCTGAAAATATAACTACATATTCGAATTAGTTTAAGAAAATTATTAGAAGAGTTATATAAAACATTAAAAAAATCGTTAGAGTCCTTATGGATAGTCAATAAATTAAAATCAGTTTTTAGTTCATGATCACAGTCATTGTCTTTGAGAGTAGGAAATTGTTTAGGAACTACAATTTCCTTTGAAGAAATTCCGGACCAAACCACCTCAAATCATTATTGATTAGATCCTTGGCTGTTGCACCTCTGAAGATGACATCTGCTGGATTGGATTTTGAGGATACATGGTTCCAATGATAATTCTCAGAAATAGACTGGATCGTGGTGACTCTATTGGCAACGAAAGTTTTAAGTTTGTGGTGTCGTGTGTTAAGCCAAAATAGAACAATAAATGAGTCTGTCCATAGCCACACCTTTTCAAAGCATAGCTGTAGTATGGGAATTATTTTTTGAACCAGTTTTGCCAAAAGTAGAGCTGCACACAACTTTAGTCGCGGGATGGTCATTGGCTTTAGGGGGTCCACACGGGACTTGCTGCACAGAAGATTAGACTTGAACTGTCCAGTTGTGGAGAGAGATCTTATGTAGATGGCTGCTCCATAGGCCTTTCCAGAAGCGTCTGAAAATCCGTGTAAATCTAGACCTGCAATTAAGACAAAACATATCGTGGAATTGTAAGATGATTTATTTCTGTCAATTTAATCAGAAAACTTTGCCATTCCCGAAGAGAACTGGTAGGCAGATGTTGATTCCAATTTAACTTTAATTCCCATAAATATTGCATGAAAATTTTTGCTTTGGTTAGAAGAGGGCTAATTAGGCCTAAGGGACCGTAAATTTTAGCAATTTGTGCCAAAACGTCTCTCTTAGTATAAACATCTTTGGGTTCGATACTAATTTTAAAAGTAAAATGATCTGATTGAGGTTTCCAAAGCATCCCTAAAGTGTTTACAGAAATTTGCTGCGAGTGTTCGTCAAATGCATATTCTGATATGGCTGCGTCTTGTAATAATTCAGGATGATTAGAGACCCACTTGTGTAGTTCCATCCCTCCCCTTTTTAAGATCAGAATTAGTTGAGATTGCAAGACCTGTGCGTCTTGTAAGGAACCTGCACCAGATAAACAATCATCAACATACATGTCGTTATGAATCACTTATGCAGCTTTTGAAAAATCTTTTCTTTCTTCATTAGCAACAGCTTTCAACTTTCGCGTGGCAAGAAAGGGAGCACTAACAGTGCCATATGTAATCGTGTTGAGTTCATATATTTTTATCGGAGCGTTCTTACTGAATTCCAAAGAATTTTTTGCAAATTTCTCTGTTATGGGCAAATCAGTATCTGCCTGTACATTTTCTTAATGGCTGCACAGAATGCATATTTGTGGGTACGGAATCTAGTTATAATCGCAAATAAATCTTGCTGAACCGTTCCCTCATTTAATAAAATAGAATTAAGTGAATAACCATTAGATGTATTCGAACTTGCATTGAAGACAACTCTCAGGGGAGTGGATATTTTTTCCGGTTTATACAAAGCGTGATGTGGAATTTAATAAGACAGCTTATTTTCGTTTTCACTTTTAATTTGTGTCGTATGCCCCAAAGTTTCGTATTCTTCCATAAAAGCTGTATATAAGTTAGCCATTTTTTTATTTTTATCTAATTTAGCCCATAAACTATTTAATACCCTAGCTGCAATTTCTCTAGAGCTTCCTAACACTGATTCTGCATTTTCTTTCAATGGTAGCTGTACTGTAAATCTACCGGTGTGATCGCGTTTATAGGTGCTTCTAAAATATTCCCCACAAAATATTTCTTCATCCCCTTTGACAGTTTCTTTATTATCCCCAGGTAAAGATTCTATTTCAAAAAATTTCTGTAAAGTACTGTCTAAGCTATTTTCAGTTAAGAGGCAACAGTACGACTTATTTTCAACTTGTGGAAGTGAACCCGTGACTAAATATCCAAATACTGTATTCTGTAATATACAATTAGCATTTGCTAAACGAATTTGCTCACTCTTTAAAATGTCAAAAAATACCTCGCTACCAATCAATGCATCAATCTGACCAGGTATATGAAAATTATTGTCCGCTAATTCTATGTAGTTAGGGATGCATAAGTTTGAAATGTCTAATCTTTCAACCGGAATATTGTTTGTTATTTTTGGTAGAACTGCAAACTCTAATGTTTTAGAAAATGTTCCTTTTTCATTTGATATTTTTGCATTGATAATTTGCTTTATTTCCTGTGATGAATCATTAATGCCGGAAATAACACCTTTGAATGGTTTTGGTTTTAGATTTAATTTCTTGCATGTGCTCTTACTTAAAACGTTAATCGACGACCCATTATCTGGAATTGTTCTTAATCTAATTTTATTTCCAAACTCATCAGTTACTAAAATTATAGCTGTGTTTAATATTGCGCAATTTCTTCTATCATCTGCTAAAAGGTTAGCACCGATTAATGCCGTATCTTTATTCTCAGATTCAGAATTGCTTATTTATTTGTTTTTAATAAACTCATTATTTTTATTTATTACCGCGGTTTCTGACATCATATTTTCATTTACTTTACATAGTAAAGTGCTATGTACAAATTAGCATCTCCTACAGGTAAATTTAGAATTGCATTGACCTTGATGTAATCGTAAACAATTTGAACATAATTTATTCTTATTTACAATCATTTTCCTTTCACGAATACTCATGTTTAAAAAAACAGAACATTTGAAAAGGGGTTGATCCGAATTGCATAACACACATGGCTTTAATTTATTTTTATTTTTATCGTTGATAAAAAATGATCTGGATTTATTTACTGCGTAATTATTCGTAGCTTTCGAAACTTTTGATTGCGACATATTGGCGTCAGTCGAGAGTTTTATTACTTCTAGCACTAAGCCTCTTTTTTCCGAAAAAGAAATTAAATATTCAAAAGAACATTTGAGCTTTCCAGAGATAATTCAAACTACTTTTGAGTTTCGTTATGCATTTTTTTCAGAATTATGTTTATGAACACACTTTCTGATAAATGATTTTGTGTACATTCCATAATTTTGTGTGCGCGAATGTTTTTGTTAATACAATTAATAGAATTACGCAATTCTTTAGGGTATCCATATAGCATTTTTTCATAATTTAAAATTGCAGAAATATGTGAATCGATTAACAATCTTTTATTTTCGTATCTGTGTATCAGAGCTTGAAACAATGAATTGAAATCATCATCAGCTGATGCTAAATGTTTAGCTTCGTTTTTTAAAGAAGCTTTTAAATAAAATAGCTTCTGACTATTATCTAATTGATTATTGTTAACAATAAAGTTAGTGAATTGCGTTTTAAAATTAGCAAAGTCACAGTAATCACCTCCGAATGAAAGCAATGGGATTTCTGGGAGTCGCACCATTGTTTTGTTTTCATTTGAATTATCATTAACACTGATAATATCACATTTATTTTCAAAAGATGCTAATAAAACTTTTAAGCTTACCTCCACTTGTTCGAGCCTCTCAATAGCAGTATCCTCCTCCATTTCTTGCACTTGTTGAGAAGATAATTCTTGGACGTCAAAATATTTCTCCCTTATTTCCTCCAATTTATTTTGAAGACCTTCTGTCTTTTTTAATTTTACTTCTAATGTACTCACATTCGTTGTTTTTATATCAGTAGTATCGGTTAAAAATTGCTCTAATCTTGTAATAGCAGCCTTTACGGTGCCTTTTAATCGATTAAACTTATCCATAGTAGCTCTCAGGCTCTCTAGGACCACAATGGTCGATATGATGGTGGGCTGTAGACGTTTAATTTTCTTTTTTAATTGATTTTATTTCGCACGTAAAAACTGCACAAGATACTTACACAAACATAAATTTCACAAATTTGAATAGATTGCAAATCATAATTAATATCCATCGCGTAGTTTGGATGGAGTGTTTTTACAGACGTGTTGATGCTTTGACGATCAACAGCTTAACTACCCTTTTTATAGACTGCTCGCTAGGGGGAGCTGGTTATACTTCCGGAACGGAACAGATGTCATGTTTCTATATATGTCATATAACTGTTATTCATATAACTATATCAATGAAAAACACTATGGATTTCCATACCCACACCATGGGATTTCCATATATCCCAGAAAGATTGAATTCGGTATATATTGGCGAAACTGGTCGTACATGTGCCATTTGCCTTGCAGAGCGTAAATGTGCCTACAAATCTGTCTAAACTTGTACAGCATTCTTTGGATACCGACCATATCCCAGATTTCGCAAATATGACAGTCATCAGACCCAGTTGCAATAACGTTAAAAGTAGAGTTATTCTGGAAGGTGTGTTCACTCATAAGCAAATTTCGCCGATTACTGTAAAAGCACTTATTTTCGTGAGGCTTTAATTTTCGCGAGCCCGTCGTAATCGCGAAAATTTAAGCCTAGCAAAATATATGTTTTTTCGCCTCAAATAATAAAGAAAAATCAGAAAATATTCACTTTCGAAATTTAATGATTACAGTTACTTAAATAGGAAATATGTATAAAAATTTCTTGGATACTTACAACTATTTCTTGACTATTATACAACTACTTCTTGAATAAAAGCAATAATACAACTAATAGAATGCAGTTCATTCACTTACAATATTTATACCAGCTTCTTTGTAGCCATTCATTTTTAGAGCGATGGGAAGAGGGGGGGGGTGTCGAAGAACTTTTCTGACAAAAGTATGCGAAAGGGGCTTTATTTAGGTAGTTTCGAAATTTTTCAACTTTCGGTTCAATTCATATAAAATTCGCGAAATTTTCAGCTCGCGAAATCACCGATATCTTCATTTTCGCGAAAATTACGGCTCGCGAAAATAAGTGCTTTTACAGTAATAAATCCTGTGCAGTTCCATCTGAATATACAACATTGATTTTATATGGTTTTTTATACTTTCTTCAATTTTAACTGTTAGCAATTATTAACTGTAAACTTGATATATAGATTTCTTAATATTTAAATGTTATTGCACTGATGAGGGGCTAGAACGTATCCCGAAACTTTTGCATTTTTAATTGATATGTAATTATTACCCGACTGAAAAGAAGGGTTATGTGTTTCACTGGTATCTGTGTATGTGGATTTCTTTATAACCTCGAAACATCCCAACGGCTGGATGGATTTTTATGAATGAGGTCTCTATCGATTCGTCTTAATCTTCCGATGGTTATAGGACAGTTTTTGTCTTTATAAATTCAAAATGGCGACCGTAAAATATAAAATGGCGGTAGAGATTTAAAAAAAAATTACGCACCATATTGAGTGACATATCATTGGATAGGTCTTTCAAAATGAAGACGATGTTTCATTGACCATTTTGTAGTCAGAAGCTCCGTTTAAATATTACACAACCTGGAAGTTGTGTACTTTGGATCGCTACCTTTACAGTAACTCTAACCTTCATAATAGACATCTATAGGCCTCATCAAAAGAGTGTTTGTAGATAAGAACTAATACTTAAACACAACTTTAAAGTCATCAATACAAGTAAATAAAAAAAAAAAATTAAGTAATAAAAAATAGTTTCATATTGATGAGAAATAATTAATTAGTTTGCTTTTTACGCTGTCGAGTTTTTTGATTTTTTAAATTTAACATATTATTACAAGAAATTAGAATTAAACATTTTAAAAAAAACTCATTTACTTATACAATTATCTGGCGTATCTGTATTTTTATAAGTAATTTTTGCCGCGGAACTGCAACACGGGACATGTTCAGCCCGTGATTATGCTAATGCATGCACAATTTGAAAACACGTGATTTTGTTTTACCTTAAAAATGTCCATTAGAAACTTCTGCTATTATAACATGGGTTTGAAAATAACCTATGATTCTGAATATTTTAATAAATGATAATTTAAAAATTAAATTTCCTCCTTCAGCCACTTTGAACGCGGAATAAAATTATTCTTCTGAAATGAATTTTAATTATCGCCAAAATATTTTGCTTATCTCGAAAAAAAATCTTTAAATGGAAACTGCTGAATTTATTGGCTTTTACGGGAAAAAAAGAATATTATTAGCAAAATCTTCATTTTAGCAGCGCAGCGGTGGGGTTCGAACCAACGCCGCCGAAGAGACTGGTGCCTTAAACCAGCGCCTTAGACCGCTCGGCCATCTCACCTCGATTGAAGTGGATGTAATATTTGAAGTTAGATTTAATATCTAGCTAATAAAACTATCTATAAAACGATTAGTTTTTATTATTACCCGACTGAAAAGAAGGGTTATGTGTTTCACGCGTATCTGTGTATGTGGATTTCTTTATAATCTCGAAACATCCCAACGGCTGGATGGATGTTTATGAATGAGGTCGCTATCGATTCGTTTTAATATTCCGATGGTTATAGGATAGGTCTTGTTTTTATAAATTTTAAATGGCGGCCATAAAATACAAAACGGCGGTAGAGACGAAAAAAAATTTACGCACCATATTGAGTGGCATATCATAGGAGAGATATTTCAAAATGAATACGATGTTTCATTGACTATTTTACAGTCAGAATTTCCGTTTAAATATTACACAACCTGAAAGTTGTGTATGTAGGATTTCTAGCTTTACTGCAACTCTAAACTTCAAGGACATCTATAGGCCGCATGAAAACAGTTTTTATAGATAGAAACCAATAATTAAACACAACTTCAAAGTCATCAATACAAGTGAATACAAAAATAGGTAAGCAATATAAAAAATAGTTTAACATTGATTAGAAATAATTAATTAGTTGGCTTTTATTCAGTCGGGTTTTTTGATTTTTTAAATTTAATTACTTGTGTGATTTTTACTTTTATATCTGATGAATTGTAATATATTTTTTAATTTTAAATTTTGTGTATCAGACGTTAAACAACGTTTATTTATTTTAATACGTTTCACTCTTTAAATTTAAAATACGGACTTTTTTCCGAAAGAATAATTTATGATAAAATAGAAAAATACTAGAAAGATGTCTCTTTAATCCTGTTGCAATGTGATATTTTAAAAAATGTCTTAAAAAATTCTCCCTTAGCTTATTATCATACTAATTGTACGCAAAATAATTATATAAGTTACGTGAATTTTAAGTAAATAATACATTCATTAAAATCCAGTGAACATTAAATTTGTGATTTAAACAGCTACTTTTACTTTTATTAATTTAAAGTTTTCAAAGAATTAAAAAAAAGGAACCCAAAAATGTTAATCATGCATTGACATTATAAAAATATACGCTTAAACGAATTGTATACTCCCCTTTGTTTGAAGTGAATTAAAGTGAAATAATATAACCAGTATTTTTATTGAAAAATAAATAAGTTAACTATATACTGATATTAAATAGAAGGGTTTTGAAACAATGTATCTTATTGAAACATTTTGGAAAAGTAATCTACAAGAACAACTTTCTAAATTACATGTATCGAAGGGCACGTATTTTGGCAATAAATTTCTTATTTAATGGGTAACATTTTTTCAATAGCCTCTATAGTCTAGAGTAAAATAAATTCGCCATAACTAGTTAATTAACTTTGTTATTATTTAACTGCCAATCTTGTTTATATTTTTATGAAAGGAATATCCCTTAAGTATTCTGAAAAGTTTTCAATTTAGCAAAAATATTTGAATTAAAAATAAATTGAATAGAAAATGAGATCTATTAAGGGAAATTTATAATTTGTTTAATTTAAATATAAACTAACGATATAAAAATACAAAATAATAAAAATCGTATTTTCTCTATCAATCTAATCTACTCATAAACCTGCATCGAAAAAACACATCAATCTGAAAAAAAGAAAAACTAGTTTTATTCTGTATTTCTAGCAATTTAAAATATTGTGTTACAATGAAAACCGATGGAAAAAGAAGTTTTTTTCGAGATTTTACAAAATTCGATTTTCTGGATAAGGCAAGTTTTGAAACTCACGTCCTCAAATTTGGAATATTTCCTCCATTTGAAATACGTATAAGAATGATTCATATAAGTCGATATTAATTAGTTAACCGAAAATCTTCTTATAATAATTTTTAGGTCCACTGTAATTGCGTCAATACTTTTATTGAAAAAAATTGTTAACTATGTACTGATTCTTAAATACAAGTGTTTTGAAACAATGTGTCTTATTGAAGCAGTTTGGAAAAGTAATCTATTTTCTTAATTACATGTATCCAAGAGCACGTATTTTGGCAATAAATTGCTTATTTAATGGATAACACTTTTTTAATGACCTCTAGAGTAAATTATATTCGCCATAACTAAGTTAGTTAACTTTTTTATTGTTTAACTGCCGATCTGGTTTATGTTTTTATGAGAAAATATTCCTTAAGTACTCCGAAAAGTTTTCAATTTCATGAAATTATTAAATTAAAAATAAATTGAACAGAAAATGAGATCTATTAAGGGAAATTTAAATATAAACTAACACTTTAAAAATACAAAATAATAAACTATGGAAATAGAAGTTTTTTTCGAGATTTTACACAATTCGATTTTCTGGATAAGGCAAGTTTTGAAACTCACGTCTTCAAATTTAGAATATTTCCTCCATTTGAAATATGTAAAAGAATGATTCATATAAGTCGATATTAATTAGTTAACCGAAAGTCTTCTTATAATAATTTTTAGGTCCACTGTAATTGTGTCAATACTTTTATTGAAAAAAATAGTTAATTATGTGCTGATTCTTAAATACAAGTGTTTTGAAACAATGTGTCTTATTGAAGCAGTTTGGAAAAGTGATCTATTTTCATAATTACATGTATCCAAGAGCACGTATTTTGGCAATAAATTGCTTATTTAATGAATAACACATTTTCAATAGCCTCTAGAGTAAATTAAATTCGCCATAACTAAGTTAGTTAACTTTGTTATTGTTTAACTGACGATCTGGTTTATGTTTTTATGAAATAAATATTCCTTAAGTACTCCGAAAAGTTTTCAATTTCACGAAATTATTAAATTAAAAATAAATTTAATAGAAAATGAGATCTATTAAGGTAAATTTAAATATAAACTAACCATTTTAAATTACAAAATAATAAAAATCGTATTTTCTCTATCAATCTATTCTACTCATAAACCTGCATCGAAAAAACACAATATCTGAAAAAAAGAAAAACTAGTTTTATTCTGTATTTCTAGCTTTGTAAAATCTTGGGTGACAATGGAAACCGATGGATGTAGTTAGAAGTTTTTTTTCGCGATTTCACAAAATTCGATTTTCTGGATAAGGCAAGTTTTTAAACTCACGTCTTTAAAATTCACAATATATCCTCCATTTTAAACAAGTAAAAGAATGATTCATATACAGCTCTCCTCACTTAATCGGGTCAGGGATAATCAAATAACCTGCTTATTCGAATAGAATCTTCCGGAACCGAATTTATTCCTATTGGTTCTATGTTATTTTCCGCTGCTTAAACCAAATACCTTTTACGAACGTCCCCGCTTAATCGAATAACAACTGTGTGACCGATGTTTGAAAATAGCCACGGAAAGCACGTTTCAGCTTGAATTTCTTTCCACCTTTTGTCATTTTCGGTTCCTTTACGCTGAAAACAAATTTCCAATTCTTCCTGCAAGGATTTTGGCCAGCAGGTGTATAATGGATATGTCAAATGATTTCCCCACATTGATCTGCCCCACCATCACTTCTTGCTGTTGACCAGGCTTTAATGGCAATGCGCCTTGTCACTTCGAGACTCGAGATGGTAGTTGTGATATTTTGCACTCATTCGAAAAATAACTCGACAATTACTCCGGTTAAATTCCACTTAAACAAACTACTTTAAACGATTTTTTTAAGGCAGTATAAGTAACGTAAATTAGAAGTAGCAAAGCTTAAACCAAATTCAAATGAGCTGCATTAAGTGTGATGTAAACCATATAAATATATGTCCTGACATTAAATTAATACGTATTCACTTTATATTAGCATTTGCATTTATTTTTATTTTATGTTATTCAATTAACGATTTATTATGCTGTTATTTAAATATACCGTAGATGGTTATTTTTCTTTTTATTACGCATTAAATATTACAGTTATGGTTCCCGTTTAATCAAACATCCGCTTAATCGAATATTTTTTCTGGAATTGTCAATATTCGTTTAAACGGGAGCGATTGTAACTCGATATTAATTAGTTAACCGAAAGTCTTCTGATAATACTTTTTAGGTCCACTGTAATTGCGTCATTACTTTTATTAAAAAAAATAGTTAACTATATACTGATTTTTAAATACAAGGGTTTTGAAGCAATGTATTTTATCAAATCGATGTAAAAAGAAATCTATACGAACTACATTCTAAATTATATCTATCGAAGAGCATATATTTTGGCAATAAATTGCTTATTCATTGGGTAACACTTTTTCAATAGCCTCTAGAGTAAAATAAATTCGCCCTAAGCAGTTAACTTTGTTATTATTTAACAGTCAATCTGTTTTATATTTTTATGAAAGATATATCCCTTAAGTTCTCTGAAAAAGTTTTCAATTTAGCAAAAATATTTGAATTAAAAATAAATTGAATAGAAAATGAAATCTATTAAGGGGAATTTATAAAATGTTTAATATAAATATAAACTAGCGATTTAAAAATACAAAATATAAAAATCGTATTTTCTCTATCAGTCTGTTCTATTCAAAAACTTGCATCGAAAAAACACACCAACCTGAAAAAAGAAAAACTAGTTTTATTCTGTATTTCTAGCAATTTAAAATATTGTGTTACAATGAAAACCGATGGAAAAAGAAGTTTTTTTTTTTGAGATTTTACAAAATTCGATTTTCTGGATAAGGCAAGTTTTGAAACTCACGTACTCAAATTTAGAACATTTCCTCCATTTGAAATACGTAAAAGAATGATTCATATAAGTCGATATTAATTAGTTAACCGAAAATCTTCTTATAATAATTTTTAGGTCAACTGTAATTGCGTCAATACTTTTATTGAAAAAAATAGTTAACTATGTACTGATTCTTAAATACAAGTGTTTTGAAACAATGTGTCTTATTGAAGCAGTTTGGAAAAATAATCTATTTTCTTAATTACATGTATCCAAGAGCACGTATTTTGGCAATAAATTGCTTATTTAATGTATAACACTTTTTTAATAGCCTCTAGAGTAAATTATATTCGCCATAACTAAATTAGTTAACTTTGTTATTGTTTAACTGCCGATCTGGTTTATGTTTTTATGAAAGAAATATTCCTTAAGTACTCCGAAAAGTTTTCAATTTCACGAAATTATTAAATTAAAAATAAATTGAACAGAAAATGAGATCTATTAAGGGAAATTTAAATATAAACTAACGATTTAAAAATACAAAATAATAAACTATGGAAATAGAAGTTTTTTTTCGAGATTTTAAAAAATTCGATTTTCTGGATAAGGCAAGATTTTGAAACACACCTCCTCAAATTTAGAATATTTCCACCATTTCAAATACGTAAAAGAATGATTCATATAACTCGATATTAATTAGTTAACCGAAATTCTTCTTATAATACTTTATAGGTCCACTGTAATTGTGTCAGTAATTTTATTTGAAAAAAAATAGTTAACTATATACTGATTCTTAAATATAAGGGTTTTGAAACAATGTGTCTTAGTGATCAGTTTGGAAAAATAATCTATTTTCTAAATTACATGTATAGAAGAGCACGTATTTTGGCAATAAATTGCTTATTTAATGGATAACACTTTTTCAATAGCCTCTAGAGCAGTGGTTCCCAACCTTTTATTGGCCACGCCCCACCAAATCCTCTGTAAAGTCGCTATGCCCCCCCCCCCTTAATCTGTAAATTATGTGTCTTATTTAAAAAACCGAACTCTAATCATATGGTGGAACGTAATAGAGCCATAACAATTGGTCGATATGGTGGACTGTAGACGTTAATTTTCTTTTTAATTGATTTTATTCATACTTAAAACTGCACAAGACACTTATACAACATAAATTTCACAAAATTGAATTGATTGCAAATCTTAATTAATATCCATCGCGTAGTTTGGATGGAGTGTTTTTACAGACGTGTTGATGCTTTGACGATCAACAGCTTAACTAACTTTTTTACAGACTGCTCGCTAGGGGGAGCTCGTTCTACTTCCGGAACGGAACATGCCGCCCGGGGATGAAATATGACATATTTCAGCAATTAATATAAACATAATACACTAGATAACTACTTAACACTACAAATGATACTAAAATACAAAATACTAATATACAAAACAATCAGGATAATTACTTAAAAAAAATATTTTAAAGAAATACAATGATGCATAAACATTATTTAAGAGTCTTTAATGGGCAACAGGCACACTTTTGAGATGCCTCTTAAAAATATACCACATGCAGTTTTGACTTTGACTGCACGAACTCTATTGTCCCTGCCTGGAATTATTTCCAGAATTCGGGCAAGAGCCCACTTACATAGTGGGAGATTTTCTTCTTTTAATAACACTAGAGATCCTAACTTTATGTTTTCTTTTGTAAATTACCACTTACTGCATGGCGTAAGCACTTCAAACTCATTTATGTCATCAGAAAGCGGAAATAAAGGTCAGGAATTTAGGATCCCCTCAATTTGGACTACTAGAGTTTCAAAGTCCTCTAGAGTAATTTTATTATTACCTACGGCCCTAAGCAAATGATGCTTGAAGGACTTAACTCCAGCTTCCCATAAACCGCCAAAATTAGGATATCGTGGTGGGATAAATTTCCAAGTTATGAATCTTCGGCAAAGAAATTTTATAATTCCTCGTTGGGAGCAACCAATAATTTCTTAAAGTTATTTAATTATGTTGACGCACCTTTAAAATTAGTGGCATTGTCAGAAGTTAGCGTATTTACTTTGCCTCTCCTGGCACAAAATATTTTAAGCGCAGCAATGAATGCAGCAGCGGATAACTCGCTTACTATCTCTAGATGAATAGCCTAGGTAGCCATGCATATAAATATGGCCACATAACTTTTGGAATAAGTGCCCTTTCTCTGATTTTTGTACTTAATGTGGAAGGGGCCACAAAAGTCGACACCTGAATTGAGAAACGTGTGGTTAGGTGTTACGCGTTGCGATGGGAGGGCTCCCATTAACTGATCTGGTGTTTTGGGGTTATGCCTGAAACATGTGACACAAGTGTGCACTGTTTTTCGGGCAATGCTTTTAGCCTTTATAGGCCAATATTTCATCCGTACTTGAAAAACTAATCCCTGAACCCCTATGTGAAAGTACTTTTTATGAAAGTACTCAAAAATTAATTTAGTGAGCTTATGATAACTGGGCAGATTTGTGCTTAGCATCAAAAGGTAAGTCAGAATTTATTAATCTGCCCCCTACACGAAGTAATCCACAGTTGTCAATGAAGGGATCTAATCCCTTTGACTTGCTGGAACAAGGAACAGTTTGTCCCTTTCTGAGTGCTGCTAATTCAGGAGCGAACTTACCTTCCTGGGCCTTTTTTACTAAAAATTGTAAACTATTTTGTAACTCAATTCCTGTAAGCTGCTTCCGTTTTATATCTCTATGGCCTCTGATATTGATGAACCTAAAAATAAAAATACATATTCTAATTAATTTGAGAAAATCATTTGACGAATTATATAATGCATTAAAAAATCGTTAGAGTTATTGTTCATAGTCAGTAAAGTGTAATCAAATTTCAGTTCTTGTTCGCACTGAATATCTGTGACAGTAGGAAATTGGTTGGAAACTATAATTTCCCTTTGAAGAAATTCTGGTCCAAACCACCACAAATCATTATTGATCAGATCCTTGGCTGTTGCACCTCTGGAGATGATATGTGCTGGGTTGGATTTTGAGGATACATGATTCCAATGATGATTCTCAGAAATAGACTGGATCGTGGTGACTCTATTGGCAACGAAAGATTTAAGTTTGTGGGGTAGTGTGTTAAGCCAAAATAGAACAATCAATGAGTCTGTCCATAGCCACACCTTTTCAAAGCTTAGCTGTAGTATGGGAATTATTTTTTGAACCAGTTTTGCCAAAAGTAGAGCTGCACACAACTCTAGTCGCGGCATGGTCATTGGCTTTAGGGGGGCCACACGGAACTTGCTGCACAAAAGATTAGACTTGAACTGTCCAGTTGTGGAGAGAGATCTTATGTAGATGGCTGCTCCATAGGCCTTTCCAGAAGCGTCTGAAAATCCGTGTAAACCTAGACCTGCAATGTTGTCAGACAAAACATATCGTGGAATTGTAAGATGATTTATTTCTGTCAATTTAATCAGAAAATTTTGCCATTCCCAAAGAGAACTGGCAGGCAGATGTTGATTCCAATTTATCTTTAATTCCCATAAATGTTGCATGAAAATTATTTTTGCTTTGGTTAGATTAGGGCCAATTAGGCGTAAGGGATCGTAAATATTAGCAATTTGTGCCAAAACTTCTCTCTTAGTATAAACATCTTTGGGTTCGATACTAGTTTTAAAAGTAAAATGATCCGATTCAGGTTTCCAAAGCATCCCTAAAGTTTTTACAGAAATTTGCTGCGAGTGTTCGTCAAATGCATATTCTGATATGGCTGCGTCTTGTAATAATTCAGGATGATTAGAGACCCACTTGTGTAGCTCCATCCCTCCCCTTTTTAACATCAGAATAAGTTGAGATTGCAAGTCCTGTGCGTCTTGTAAGGAACCTGCGCCAGATAAACAATCATCAACGTACATGTCGTTATGAATTACTTCTGCAGCTTTTGGAAAATCTCTTCTTTCTTCATCCGCAAGAGCTTTCAACGTTCGCGTGGCAAGAAAGGGAGCACTAACAGTGCCATGTGTAACCGTGTTGAGTTCATATATTTTTATCGGGGCGTCCGTACTGGACTTCCTAAGAATTTTTTGCAAATTTCTCTGTTGTGGGTCAATCAGTATCTGCATGTACATTTTCTTAATGGCTGCACAGAATGCATATTTGTGGGTACGGAATCTAGTTATAATCGAAAATAAATCTTGCTGAACCGTTCCCCCATTTAATAAAATAGAATTAAGTGAATAACCACTAGATGTATTTGAACTTGCATTGAAAAAACTCTCAGGGGAGTTGATATTTTTTCCGGTTTATAAACAGCATGATGTGGAATGTAATAAGACAGCTTATTTTCGTTTTCACTTTTAATTTGTGTCATATTCCCCAAAGTTTCGTATTCTTCCATAAAAGCTGTATATAAGTTAGCCATTGTTTTAATTTTATCTAATTTAGCCCATAAACTATTTAATCGCCTAGCTGCAATTTCTCTAGAACTTCCTAACGCTGATTCTCCATTTTCTTTCAATGGTAGCTGTACTGTAAATCTACCGGTGTGATAGCGTTTATAGGTTCTTCTAAAATGTTCCTCACAAAATATTTCTTCATCGCCTTTGACAGTTTCTTTATTATCCCCAGGTAAAGATTCTATTTCAAAAAATTTCTGTAAAGTATTGTCTAAGCTATTTTCAGTTAAGAGGCAACAATGCGACTTACTTTCAACTTGTGGAAGTGAACCTGTGATTAAATATCCAAATACTGTATTCTGTAATATACAATTAGCATTTGCTAAACAAATTTGCTCACTCTTTAAAATGTCAAAAAATACCTCGCTACCAATCAATGCATCAACCTGACCAGGTATATGAAAATTATTGTCCGCTAATTCTATGTAGTTAGGAATGCATAAATTAGTAATGTCTAATCTTTCAACTGGAACATTGTTTGTTATTTTTGGTAGTAGTGCAAACTCTAATGTTTTAGAAAATGTTCCTGTTCCATTTTATATTTTTGCATTGATAATTTGCTTTATTTCCTGTGATGACTCGTTTATACCGGAAATAACACCCTTGAATGGTTTGGGTTTTAGATTTAATTTCTTGCTTGCGCTCTTACTAATACGTTAATCGAAGACCCATTATCTAGGATTGTTCTTAATCTAATTTTATTTCCATACACATCTGTTACTAAAATTATAGCTGTGTTTAATATTGCGCAATTTCTTTTACTTTCTAGTAACAAATTGGAACCAATTAATGGCGTTTCTTTATTCTCAGATTCAGAATTGCTCTTTTGTTTGTTTTTAACAAACTCGTTATTTTCGTTTATTATTGTCGTTTCTGACATATCATTTACTTCATGTAGTAAACTATTATGTGACAATTTACATGTTTTGCAAGTAAATTTAGAATTGCATTCACCTTGATGTAATCGTAAACATTTTGAACATAATTTATTCTTATTTACAATCATTTTCCTTTCACGAATACTCATGTTTAAAAAAGCAGAATATTTGAAAAGGGGGTGAGGCGAATTGCATAACCCACATGGCTTTACATTATTTTTATTTTTATTATCGTTGATAAAAAATGATCTTGATTTATTTACTACGTAATTGTTCTTAGATTTCGAGTGCTTCGTTTGAGACATGTTGGCGTCATTCAAAAGTTTTATCGCTTCTCAAACAAAGCATCTTTTTTCCAAAAAAGAAATTAAATGATCAAACGTCGGAACATGTGAGTTTTGAAGAGATAATTCAAACTGCTTTTGGGTATCGTTATGCAATTTTTTCAGAATTATATTTATGAACACACTTTCTGATAAATTATTTTGCGTATATTCCATAATTTTGAGTGCGCGAATGTTTTTGTTAATACATTCAATAAAATTACGCAATTCTTTAGGGGATTCATATTGCATTTTTTCATAATTTATAATTGCAGAAATATGTGAATCGATTAACAATCTGTTATTTTCGTATCTGTGTATCAGAGCTTGAAACAATGAATTGAAATCATCATGAGGTAATTCTAAATGTTTAGCTTCGTTTTTTAAAGAAGCTTTTAAATAAAATAGCTTCTGATTATTATCTAATTGAGGATTGTTAACAATCAAGTTAGTAAACGGCGTTTTAAAATTAGCAAAATCGCAGTAATCACCACCGAATGAAAGTAATGGAATTTCAGGGAGGCGCACCTTTGTTTTGTTTTTATTGGAATGATCATCGATACTTACAATATTACATTTATTTTCCAAAGATGCTAATAAAACTTTTAATCTTACCTCTACTTGTTCAAGCCTTTCATTAGCAGTGTCGATATCCTCCTCTATATCTTGCACTTGTTGCGCAGATAATTCTTTGATGTGAAAATATTGTTCTGTTATTTCCTCTAATTTATTTTGAAGAGCTTCTGTCTTTTTTAATTTTACTTCTAATGTGCTCACATTCATTGTTTTTATATCTGTCGTATCTGTTAGAAACTGCTCTAATCTTGTGATAGCAGCCTTTACGGTGCCTTTTAATCGATTAAGCTTATCCATCGCAGCACTCAGCCTCTCTCGGACCACAATGGTCGATATGGTGGACTTTAGACGTTAATTTTCTTTTTAATTGACTAGGGGGGCACCGCCCCCCTGCTCGCTATGCTCACCAACCCCCCGCGTAATCGCTTAACTATTCCATTTGTTATAGAGAAGCAATTCCTATTTTCTTGCCAACCCCAGATTATTGTTTGTGCTTAAAAATAATGTAAATAGTTCAATTAAGCTCTATTCATAAGCTAATATTAGTTTTTGTTGCATTGAAATATCTCAATTTGTTGATTTCCTGCATGCAAGTAAACCCTATTGTATTTCAATGGGAGTCTATGGAAATTTGGCGAAATACTGAAAATAGCGCTAAGTTGGCGTCACTTTTGGTGACAGAGAGACGGGTCTCCCCTTGGTAACCTCCCTTATAGCGTCATAAAGCTCTGACCAATCAGTTGCATTTCACGGTATCTACGCAGATTTTCATTGTTCCATTTCCAAAGCATTACTTTTTGCAAGGCATACTTAGATACTACTACCGGCAGACCGATTTGCGTTTAATGTATGAAGTTGCTCGCCAGAGAACTCTGATACGCTGCCCAAAACAGAAATTTGACTCTGACCGTAACTTCAACGACGAGAACCAATCAAACCGCTCTGGGCAGGTTTCAGAGAATTCCAATGTGTTTTATTTTTTTCCCGTATAGATATGATTCAAAAGAGTTTAATAAAATATTAACTCTAATCATCAGAAAAAAAAAAATATCATTTTAACAATTATCGGAATAATAAATGGTACGACCGGAGGATACTTCCAAGGTTGCTACTTAATACCAAGTTAATACTAAATACCAAGGTTGCCACTTTGGCGCATTTATCGCCAGGTTGGAGAGAAGTAGAGTATCCTACGATTCACCCCAATAAATAAAAACATGCATAGTCTAAAAACATCAATGTCACAAATTTATTCGCTATCTTCACTGCTGAAATAATAAAACTAATGGAATTTCTTTTAAATATATTAAAGTACTCATAAAATTCCTTGTAATAATTAATAAATATAATTTATTAAGTAACAAATACACTTACGTGATTTAATCAAAATTGATTGGATAACATAAAATATTGCAACGATATTTAAATCTGCGATCGCCATTTCTTTCTATGATTAAAAATAAGAATATTTAATGTTTAAGGAAGATGGTCTTTTTACTATTATTATTATTATTTAGTTCGGACGATATCAAACAGAAACATTTTACGGGTAGCAATAAATTCGTCAAAAATAACTGCTTCAAGCCAGTTATGAGAATTGTAGTTTGATAAAAACCAAATTTTAATTTTAAAACGTGTATATGAAACACAAGCTATTTTTATGTAAATACGGGACATTCAAAAAAGAATAACAGAATGAACCAAACGATCAAGTAAACAATAATTAATTTAGCTAATCTTAAAAGTATGTGAACACTAAAATACTACAAGCTGTGTAAAATATCCTTTTAAATCGAAGGAAATTGAAGAATATAAGTATTTAATTTATTATTCTGAAAATACGATCAATGATTCTGAAACTTCGACGATGAGAAACAAGCCGCTATCTGGGCAGGGTATCTCTCTATTCTAAAAAAAAGTAACTACCGCTGTCACCGCCGCCGCCGCCGCCGCCGCCGGTTTTGATTTTTTTGTGACCGGAGTCCTTTCTTCGTTAATATTAACAAAAATAATGCATACAAAAATATGAAAATCGGTGGTTTTATACAGAAATGTTTGATAAATACGCTGATGTAGACAGTTTCCAAATCGAAGAATTATTTTAAGAGTTATTTAATACTAAAGTTGGACAAAATCGTTCCACTAAAAAAGTTTTATAGCAGCAAAAACTATGCATGGCAGTGTAATAATTTTTAGATCATTTTATGCGTTAGAATTTGCCGGAGTGCAGATTGCATTAATTTTTTTATTTTGACTCATTTTTTCAGATTTTATTTCTATTTTAAATTCAAATTTTCAGCATTTCTAGAGATATTTTTTACAGATTTCAGAAAATTGTACAAATTTAAACTGTTGCCAACTGTATAAAAAGCGTAAGCAATAATGTTTGCTTCAAATTAAAAATTTATTTACACGTGACTATTATAAACAGGAAAAAAACTTTCAAATTAGAATTAAATAATTACGTATAAAAAGCAGGAACTTATTAAAAATTACGTCATGAAAAGTATACACCTGAATTTTAAAAGATAAAGGATATTGTGAAATAATAAATTCATTAACATGCGTTAGAAGTCTTAGGAGAAATTACGTCATATTTACGTCACATTATAGTTATTACATAAAATGAACACAAAATAATATTGCAAAAAAGTTTAAATTTAGAAATTGCGCTAGACATTTATTTGATATTTTGAGAATTAATTTAAAATGTCTCACTTAAAAGAACTTTTTTTTCGCTTTGTTAAAAAATACCAGGAGACAAAGACTCTCTTTACTTAATTCCTTTTATATTAGCTTATTTTGAAATGTTGTTACACGTATATACGTCATCAAGTTATTTTTATTTCGACGTTTTATTTGTATTTTTATAAATGTTGTACGAATTTATTTATTCTTTCGTTATTTAAAATAAAAATTATATCGATTTGTATAATTTGGCGAGTGGTTTGGCGATTTATATAATTTGGCGAAATTGGTCGACAGGATAATCAAGTAGTACCGCAGCGGATTTGGCGTTAAAATTCCCCAATCAAAGAGAAATGAATAGAAATTCGTTTATAGGGAGATCGCCACTGTTTTTGAAATTATAATTCAATCTTTCGAAATCTTTTTAAAGCCGATCAAATTAGCGTGCATTTAGAGTCTGCGGTGTCTGGACGGGGGTTGGCGAGCGTAGCTCGTAGGGGGCCGAGCCCCCTAGTAAATGTAAACAAAAAAGAGCACGTTGTGATGTTTTGGTTCAGAGTTTGAAGCTGAATCCGACTTCACTTTTTCGACGGTTTTCGGCGAAATGCTTGGGCCGTATATATCATAGTAGGCTATGCTTTTTGGGGTACAGATGTCATATTCGTCCCATATTGGCGCGATTTTTTTCGGTTGCCAATTTGGCAAAAACATCAACAGCATAAACAACATAATCCGGGTTACCACATCAAGCAAAATAACGACACTTTGGCCCAAGTTAAGTACCGTTGCCTATATGATATTGGCGACAGAAAAAAATCGCGCCAATATGGGGCGAATATGACATCTGTACCCTTTTTGTTACTTTTCCGTTATACGGACAGCATTGTCGTAAAGCGCAATAGTTGGCGTAAAATGAAAATCACGTGAATTGAAACATTTGAAAAATAAAAGAAAAACATTGTCGATAGTAAAGTGAGCATTTTAAAAATATAACATTTGAAAATTACAGAATTTTACGAACTATTTTATTAAATCAAAAATATATAATTAAAATAAGTGAACAAATAACTGTTATACAATAAAGTAATAAAATAAAAAAATCATATTAAACTGCTGCCATAAAATTACAAATCTCTTTGGCACAGATGTCATATTCGCCGCATATTGGCACGATTTTTTTTCGGTTGCCAATTTGGCGAAAACATCAACAGCATAAACAACATAGGTACAGATGTCATATACGCCCCATATTGGCGCGATTTTTTTCTGACGCCAATGTCATATACGCAACGGGTATTTAACTGACGCCAAAGTGTCGTTATTTTGCTTGATATGGTAACCCGGATGTTGCTGTTTATGCTGTTGATATTTTCGCCAAATTGGCATCGGAAAAAATCGCGCCAATATGGGGCGTATATGACATCTGTGCCACAACATAATCCGGGTTACCACATCAAGCAAAATAACGACACTTTGGCGCCAGTTAAGTACCCGTTGCGTATATGACATTGGCGTCAGGAAAAAATCGCGCCAACATGGGGCGAATATGACATCTGTGCCATATCTTTTAGCATTGCAGTAAACATTTCATTTTTTGAATAAAGACGTCGCCACATAAACTCTATGAGATACGACTCTAAATGATGACGAACTGTTCCCTGATGTCTTTTGTTGCGCCATTTTGCGATGCCCCATAATCTCTCAACATTTTGAGTATGACATCCAGTATTAGGGTCGACAAAATTGTATTTGTGATTTACTGTGAAATGATCATAACCAGCACTTCGCAGTTCATCTGTTTTACATCCTTTCCAGTAATCTGTATAAATAATACTTCCATCAGCTACATTGTTTTCTATTGCCGCCATTAAAGTTTCATCTGTGCGATCGGAAATAGGAGTAAGGAAACATCCCCGTGTTTCACGGCATAAACCATCTAACACCCATTGAGGAGGAAGAACACGCCCTACGTTGCTTTTTCTTCTAATAAAAAGACTTTCATCTACTTCTATAATTTTATTAGGTCCACCGATTTTTCTATTTGGTCGTGAACATAAAGCATTTGCAAAAACTTCTCTAAAATAGCTATTCCAGTCCACTGTTGTGTTGTGGTTCGTATCAAGTTGCAGCTCACTAAGCACTCTTGGCACCATAAATATATAAACCTCAAAGCATTAAGAAAAGACAACCGTGATCCTTCAAACCATGTTTTTTGTCGTATTCCTACGCTTTCTTCGCATGATCGTAAGCTACATCTCCATTTCGGATTTCCAGAACTCATCCATAACTTCATTTCATGGTTGTTTGAACACAACCTTTTATTATGCAGAATTCCAAATTCCTGAAACAGTTTTATCGCAACTTTCTCATCATCTGGTAATTGACAAATAGTAAAATCCATCTCAGCGTCAGCAGTAAAAGTAAATTATAATTTTATATAAAAAAAAAAGCATTTTTATTTCGAATAAAAGCAAATTAAAAAGATTTCCAAGGTTAAGGTTAAATAATAATCATTCACGTAATTCACGTTTCATACATAACAAATCACAATGTTTCGCATGGTTTACAAGAAAAATCCTTTTCACGATGAGGGCTGAAATAATTGGCGCATTAGCATACATTTTGGCATGCTGTCCGTATAACGGAAAAGTACCCTTAATATTGGCAAAATACTGGAAATAGTGCCAAGTTGACGACAGAGAGACGGGTCCCCCATTGCTAACCTCCCTTATGGCGTCATAAAGCTCTGACCAATCAGATGCATTTCACGGTATCTACGCAGATTTTTTATTGGTCCATTTCCAAATCAAAACTTTTTTTATATATAGAAGGATTTTATTCACACTTAAAACTGCACAAGACACTTACACAACATAAATTTCACAAAATTGAATTGATTGCAAATCGTAATTAATATCCATCGCGTAGTTTGGATGGAGTGTTTTTACAGACGTGTTGATGCTTTGACAATCAACAGTTTAATTAACTTTTTTACAGGCTGCTCGCTAGGGGGAGCTCGTTCTACTTCCGGAACGGAACAACAATAACTATTCATTTCACATTTTTTACTTATGAAAGAGGTCAATCTTCTGTCACAAATGTGTTTTTAACATAATTTTATATATGTAATGAGATTATACATCTTCGCCTTTGTACCAAAGAGTTTTGTTGTATTCTTTCAACTTACCTCAACGTTAAAGAAAAGTATTATACGGTCTGCTTTTTTATCTTCAAAAAATATCTTGAAGAGAGACTTACATTTAATGTTAAAACTGAAAACATTCCCACAGTTTATATTTCATTTTTCGAGATTATTAATAGACCAGGAGCCGGCAGCACAGACAACCACCTCGTCGAGTTGTAGGCTGAAATTCCAATGACGGACTGGGAGCAGGAAAACACAATGGTAAACCTACGAGTCAACCAGTAAAATCGGGTTTTTAGATGTTTTCCATCAAGATATGTCTTGGCAGACCGATTGCGTTTGAATATGGAAATCGAGTTTTAGCTAATTCTCAAATTTCAGCCTCCAACTCGATGAGGTGGTTGTCTCATGGTTCGTTCGCCTCCTTGAATTTTGCAGACTAGAAATTTTTTGGTACCAGTATTATCTTATAGAAAATCTCTTCTTAAAAGAAGGCGAAATTATCTGCGTTTAACATAGATTTATTTTTCGATAAAAAGATATGGGTAGTCGTCCTGTAGAAATAACGGTATCCGTACGAATCATGTGTCTGTGCGGCTGGCTCCCGGTCAATAAGAGTTGGTGGAGAAGCTTTGGACACTAAATTTTCTTCCTATGTATAACACAATACACAAGAAGCATATCAAGATAATCTTTATTAAATATGAATAGCCATCATTCTCCATCACAACACATTCTTCTGATTTTTCTTGCCCAATATGGTTAGTTGTCTTCCATGTATTATCTAATTTTAAAATTTAAAATGTATATGTCATCATGTAAATTTATTTACTGTGAAGGATGCCTGCACTAAAGCCATAGATATTTATATGCTATTTGAGATTTATAAGCTTTATAAAGTAGGCAGTATCTTGTTCAGACATTTCATATATTTTTTAGATTAAATATGTTCAACATAGTCAAATTTATACATACTTTTAAGTAGTTTCCAGTGTAAAAAAAAATTAGTGTGACATATAAAAGAGTGAATAGAAGTAGAAAGCTCATTCAGTAAATAATCGAAAGCGTTCGAAAAATTGTAAAATTCAATACCAGAAAAATTATGACGAAATGTTTTTCTACAAAACGATGTTAAAATTTACAAAAACATATATTCGTATAATTATTCTGGTGTTAAATCTATTTTAAACTTTTCCTTAAGAAAATTTAAAAAATTCAATAACAAAAACTGATTGTTTAAATTTTACTTTTATTACATTTATTTTTCAACTGCAACATTACATTAAAAAAAACAACACAAACTGATAGCGAATGAGTGAGTAACAAATTTGGAATTGCCCCCCTGGAAGGTCAAATTGCCCCCCAGTGGGGCGTACGCCCCACATTGGGAACCACTGCTCTAGAGTAAAATAAATGCGCCATAATTAAGTTAGTTAACTTTATTATTTAAATATGGTTTATAATTTTAGGAAAGAAATATCCCTTAAGTACTCTGAAAAAGTTTTCAATTTCACAGAAATTATTGAATTAAAAATAAATTGAGCAGCAAATCATATTTATTAAGGAATATTTATATAATGTTTAATTTAAACATAACCTAATTATTTAAAAGTTGAAAGATAAGTTAAATATTTAAATCTAACAAAATAAATGAGGGCATGAGTTTAAAAACTCGCCTCGTGCAAAATAATAAAAAAAAGTATTTTCTCTATCAATCTATTCTATTATCAAATCTGCACCAAAAAACACTACAATCTTTTAAAAAAAAAAAAAAATCTAGTTTTATCCTGTATTTCCAGCATTGTAAAATCTTAGGTTACATTGAAAACGAATCGACGTAGTTAGAAGCAGGTTTCGTGATTTTTTAGCCCCCGGTATGCTATTTCTTTCTCCCAGCTATTAAAATGTTCTCTCCAAAAAATTCCTGTTCCGTAATATAAGCCAGCCGTAAAACAAAGCAGTTGTGTCATTGTACTGTTAAATACTCTACTGTAATTTTTTTAACTTCCAAGCGTCGCACATTTTCAATTTTTATACCGTCGTATTGGGAAAAGGGTATTTTTTAATGCAATTTGTTTGAAAACTGCATCTCAATTTATTTTTGAGATTTTTTTTTGTATTTTTTGCGCCATTTGTTTAATTTTGGCAACTCAAGCACTCCATTTCTGTAGAAAGTAAAGAAAAAATAGTTGGAAAATGGTAATTATATCTTTTTGTTTTCCATTTTCCCATAACTACTGAAAAAAACTTTAATTAAAATACGTCCTATTTTGAAAAAAATATAGGAGAATGATTTCTGATAAAACATGAAGCTATTATAAACTATATTTAATTGAATTATATATATTACAAACAAATAAAGGCATATAAATCATTAAATAGATGATTTTTTTGTCGAGTTTCTTTAGTGACGACAACTTTTTTTTTTTTTTTTTTGGATTTGTGTATTATTCAGCGACAGTGACGTCATATGAATTCTTTACTGCAAATGTTGTTTAAGACTGGATCTTAAATGAGGAATTCTTCAGAGGATGCGAATGACGTCATTTTACATAAAATAAAAGCGTTTGTTTAAAGTCTTAAAATTGAGATATTTTTTGTATTTTCTTTATTTATATACATATATATATATTTATCGGGGGCTACACTAAATTCTGAAAAAGCAGAATTCCTGTTTTCTAGTTTGATCAAATTATATGCTATGTAAGTATTACCAACATATATTAATATTATTTCACAATTTACATAAATGATTAAAATTGTAATGTTTTAGTCTATAAAAATATTTTAATTTACAAAATGCATTAAAAGCTACAAATCAGATGTCTTACATATTTGTTAAAATATCTACAGCACATAAAGATTTAAAATAATTTTGGAAGCAAGTTAAGATGTTAACTTTTGTTTTTTGTTAAAGTGTTGGTACAGAAAAACGAGTTTAGCAGCTTTATCTGTTTGTAATTTTCAAATGTACCGAACAGAAAGCCAAAAACAATCATTCTGATGAAGCATATGAAGCTACTGCAGTAAAAAGCTGTTTGATTATGAATTCTTTAAGTTTTTAGGAGGAGCGCTGGAGGTACCTATCGTAGAAGAAATAAAAAAGCATTGTTGATAATGATTTTTGAAAAAAATCGTCGGTAATTAGCTGAAATATTATCCCTTAAAGACACGGACAGTTTGGACATACATGATCACAGGGGCGGCGTACTCTACACTCCCAAAGATAATTTACTTAAAAATGAGAACTTCCATGTACTCGTATTTTTTTAAGTACAATTGTTTCAAAAAGAAGTACATTGTTAAAAATAATCTACTTAAAAATGAGCATTTCTGTGTGCTCATATTTTTAAGTACAATTGCTTCAAAAAGGAGCATTAATCTACTTAAAAATGAAAATTTCTTTGTACTCGATTTTTTTAAGTACAATTAATTCAGAAACGAGTACACGATATTTTGAAGTTGTGTATACTTATACTTGATTTATAAATGTATGCAGAAATGAATACATATATTTTGTATTTTAAAGTCTTCATATTCATTTTCAAATCCTATGTGTTCAAAAATATGAGTTTTCTGATAAACCCTTTTCTTATACCGAATTGACAGTAGGGATTTCCAAGCTTTTATTTAAAGATATGTCTATCTTTGTTATAATTTTTAATTTATAATACACACTTTTCAAATTTATTTACAATTTCATTAGAAATGTTAAAGAAGAAAATTTAGTTTAAAAATTGTTTTATTAGAAATTAGAATATTTAAGAAAGGATCTCTGCTGTTAGCGATCTTCCGTCGCTGATTCATAAAAGGTGTCATTTAGAAGGAGATGGTAACTGCTCTTATAGCATGAATACTGATCTCCCGCCTAGAGGACTCGGGTTCAAATAACGGGGCGGCACATGCACAAAATTTCAAGAATTAAAATAGTAAATTCGTTATTCTTTGCTCCAAAATTTGTAGTTCTTTGCAATTAAAAATGGTGATTTGTCGGTTCTCTGTAATTTCGCTTTTTCTTTTCTTATAGTGTATATGTGTTTCTATACATACTTATTTTCGAGTCTCTGTATGTACTCAAAAAAAAAAAAAAGTGAGTACAAATTTAAGAGTTAGTACTCGCAGCTATTTTAAGATCGGGAAGAGCTCAATAATTAGTACAATTTACTTATTTTTAAGAATAGTGTTTTAGCAGTATATGTACCATTGGCTTTTAAAGCCTAGATAGCAACTTTTAATAATACATTTGTGTAACGCAATATCCAGTAGCAGTATAAAAGCAGTAAACGTCAAATTGTTAAAAACAAACTAATTAAATTAGAATTAATCACATAAATACTATGGGATTCGCGACTAGTTTGCATTGAGTGGATATTTCAATACGCTTCCTGTTTCTTTAAAATTTAATTAAAAAGCTATCTGGAAAAATGCGGCACGGATCAGTGCGGCGTTACAATTTTGAGACTTCTTTTCGAAGGGCGCTTAGCACAATGCCAAGTTTAAACTTTGAACAAGGGTTCTGTTTTAGCTACACTGTAAAAAGAAAAGATTATTACTACGCTGAATTTAGTTTTACGAAATGACAAATGAAGTTTAAATATGCATTATTTGTACTGTCAATACCGAATTAAGTTCACCAAAGAAAAAAAAAGATTAGGTTAAGATTAAAAAAAGAGTCATACAGAATAGCAATATTTGATTTTATTTAGGCTTCATATTTCTAAGAACTTCTATGGTATACCCATTCATACTTTTCTAGTATATACAGTTATACCCAACCCTACGTAGTATAGTTTTTAACGAAGTCTTACTATTATTTTAACTACGATTTTTTTTAATAATACAGTTAATATTTCGTGTATTTATTGTACGGAACCCTCTGAGCGCGAGTTATACTCGCACTTGACTTGACCACTTATTTAGTATTATCTTTCCGATAACTGTAACATGTGTCTTCCACCATTCTAAAGAACAGAGATCTTTCACTATATTAGACAAAAATTCATTGAATTTTTCAGAATTTACTTCAAACATTAACATAATAGTCCTCGCCGAGGTAGAGAATTTCTCTTTACAAACAATAATACTGATAATTCT
The DNA here is from genome assembly GCA_963932465.1 of Maratus speciosus. Lineage (NCBI taxonomy): Eukaryota > Metazoa > Arthropoda > Arachnida > Araneae > Salticidae > Maratus > Maratus speciosus. The sequence continues at coordinate 215,595,146 of OZ010799.1, read as the reverse complement.
CAGAGCTTGTTAATTTCTCTCCTGCATACCGAGGATTCAAAAAAAAGTATTATAAATGCGTTGGGCTCAGTCGTTGCCACCGAAACAATCAAGGCCTGAGGACACGAGTTGTGACGTCATCACTAATCGACCGATTTCTCACTAGTGTTGGAATTCACAACGGAAAATCTTTAATAGCAATTTTCTTTTATTTTATTTGTGGAATAGCTATTATCTTATAAAACAATAATAATTATTTAAACTTACTGGTGACAATTGAAAATCCTTAAATAAAAATTCAGCCAGATGCGGAATGACTCAGTGTTGCTGCATCTGGTGGAATTTTTATTGGGGTAATCCAAATTCTCACCAGTAAGTGTAAATAGTTATTATTGTTTTATCAGATGATAGTTATTCCTCAAATAAAATAAAAGAAAATTGCATTCAAAATTTTCCGGTGTGAATTCTAACACTAGTGAGAAGTCGGTCCATTAGTGATGACGTCACAACTCGTGTCTTGAGGCCTTGAGTGTTTCGGTGGCAGCGGCTCAGTGCTTGTTTATAATGAGCAAAGTTATACAATTTATTTTACTTAAACTATCAGAAGCTTTTCTAACTACTAAGTAGGAAGTTAGTAAATATGCCTATATTTAATATATTCATGCCTAGTTTTCCTTATTGTTGGAAGTTTATTTTACAATTAGATTCAAACAAAATTCGAAACCATTTTTTCTAAACGTTACATTGTACTTTGCTTTTTGACGATGATTAAGCTTTATCTTTCTGAAAACGCATTGATTATCTGTATTATCTAAAACTAAATTATATTAAAGAACATTAATAGTCAAACTTCGTTATCCCGACACTCTAATGACCAGAAAAAAGTGTCGTCATAAGTGGAATGTCGCGGTAACCGGAGTTGGAGAAAATTATATTTATAAAAAGCTGTATTTGTAATTAATATAAGACAGTTTTAAATTCGTAACTGTTCTTGCAGTTTTGAGCAATAAAACATTATTATTATACAAAATAAACAAAATTGAAAAGAATAAAAATCAGATTAATGATGACTTAATTTTTATTGTTACATGAAAAATTGAGGTTTGCTTAAACCTAGTTGCATAGGTGCCAACCTCAAACTAATCTTCCATAATAGTGCTTTAATTTGACACTGGTTTAATACGTTCCGAACCAGAATTTTTTAAAGAAACTAGGGGGCTCGGCCCCCTACGAGCTACGCTCGCCAACCTCCGTTCAGACACTGCAGTCTCTAAAAGCACGCTAATTTTATCTGCTTTAAAAAGATTTTGGAAGATTGAATTATAATTTAAAAAAAAAAGCCGATCTCCCTATAAACGGATTTCATTTCTCTTTGATTGGGGAATTTTACGGAAAAATCAGCTGCTGTTGAAAGATACAATGGCATTTCAAAATCATCTAATATAAAATGAATTAAGTAAACAGAGTCTTTGTCTCCCGATATTTTTTAACAAAGCAAAAAGAAAGTCCTTTTAAATAAGACATTTTAAACATATCGTTTTAAATCTGACGTAATTTTCACCAAACTTTTCTTTCCCTTTTTAATATTCACGTGAAAATACTTTTATTAGAAATGAAATATTATTTCCGCTGTCTAAAAAAAAAAAAAAAAAAAGTTGAAAAGTTCATCTCAAAATATCAAGTAAATATCTCGCGCGATTTTTAAATTTAAACTGTTTTGCAATATTATTTTTTGCTCATTTTACGTAATAAGTGTAATGTGACGTAAATGTCATGTAATTTCTCCTATTTAAGACTTCTAACGCATGTTATTGAATTTATTATTTTACAATATTCTTTCTCTGTTAAAATTCACGTGTAATTATAGAGGAAGTAATTTTCAATAAGTTCCTGCTTTTTATACGTAATTATTTAATTCTAATGGAGGATATTCCATCTCCGTTTTGATCACGTGATCAAGGTAAAAACTTCTAGCGTAAATGAAGGGAAGGTTCCGTAGACGTGTAATGTAAATCCCCGCTAGCCAATGAAACAGTTCATGAGGCAAAGCAGTAGTATCTTCTCTCCTTATCAGTTAGAAGTTCTTTGGGTAAATTACCGGTATCACATGACTTTTTTCAGCCTCGAACCCATATTTAGAATATCCTCCATTTGAAAGTTTTTTTTTTCTGTTTATAATAGTCCGTGTAAATAAATTTTTAATTTGAAGCAAACATTATTGTTTCCGTCGTTTATACAGTTGGCAACAGGTTAAATTAGTACAATTTCCTGAAATAAATAAAAAATATCTCTCGAAATGCTGAAAATTTGAATTTAAAATAGAAATGAAACCTCGAAAAATGAGTCAAATTAAAAAAAATAAATTAATTCTGCACACCTGGAAATTATAACGCATAAAATGATCTAAAAATTATTAAATTCCGATGTATAGTTTTTGCTCCTATAAAACTTTTTTAGTGGAACGATTTTGTCCAACTTTAGCATTAAATATCTCTTAAAATAATTCTTCGATTTGAAAACTGTCTGCATCAGCGTGTTTATCAAACATTTTTGTATAATACTACCAATTTTCATATTTTTGTATGCATTATTTTTCTTAATATTAACGAAGAAAGACCTCCGGTCACAAAAAATTCAAAACCGGCGGCGGCGGTGACAATGGTAGTTACTTTTTTTTTAGAATAGAGAGATGAAATTATACGTTCCACGTAGAAACGTTGAATTAAATAAATACAGATTCATTAAATAAATTTTCTGTTTCGCAATGTGGTTAACCTGGGCCAAATTAATCCAGATATTACGGAAGATGAGTAAAAGGTTGGCAGCTATACATAGGTGTGCTTCCTACAATTCTTTTTTCAATATTATACAAAGAATTGTAAATAATATTCGTTGTTTCAGAAATGGATGTTAGATAATTTTTTTATCTTTTCAATGAAATGCAATGCTTCGGTTTTAGTCGGATGAAAAACACCGTGGAACCACAAGAAAGCGCCGCCTGACGAGAACAAAAAGACCTTGAGCAGACTGATACGTCTATCTGGTGCTTAAGTGGGTAATTGCTAGTATGTGGGTTTATTTATTCAGATAAAGGATTGAAGTAAATTTTCTGATTTATCTCAATAGGTATTTTAGACACTTTTTTGAAAAGTTTGGATAAGACATTTCTTGTCGCTTAATTTCCGTGCTTATAAGATGTATTATGAAAAATTTACCATTTTTCTAAACCGTCGGGATATCCGGAGCTGAAAATTATTCAACGGCGTAAAATCCGGAGTTTATTTCATTAAAATCATATACAGAAAATCAAGACTTTGACAAACTGACGTGATAAGCGGGGTGACCTAAAACCGGGTGTCGGGATAACGAGGTCCGACTGTATTTGTTTACATCGTGAATTTATTTTAAAATAATTTTTTTAAATCTCATTTAAATCAATGTTTTTTTTAAATCAATTTATTTAAATCATGATTTTAATCACGATTAAAATCAAGATGATTTAAATCAACTAACCCCTGATTAGAAGTTTTTTTTTTTCGCGATTTCATAAAGATTTGATTTTCTGGATAAGGCGAATTTTGAAACTCACGTCAAATTTAAAGTATTTCCTGCTTTTGAAATACATAAAAGAATTATTCATACAACTCGACATTAATTAGTTAACAGAAAGTCTTCTTATAATACTTTTTAGGTCCCCTTTAATAGAGTTAGTATTTTTATCGAAAAAAATTGTTAATTACATACTGATTCTTAAATACAAGGGTTTTAAAACAATGTATTTCATCAAAGCGATTTGGAAAAGTGATCTATAAGAACTACTTTCCAAATTACATGTATCGAAGAGCACGTATTTTTGCAATAAATTGCTTATTTAATGGATAACACTTTTTCAATATCCTCTAGAGTACAATAAATTCGCCATAAGCAGTTAACTTTATTATTTGTTTAACTGCCAATCCAATTTATATTTTTATGAAGGAAATATCCCTTAAGTACGCTGGTTAAGTTTTTCAATTTGGCAGAAATTATAGAATTAAAAATAAATTGAACAGAAAAAGAGATTTTTTACGGAAACATGATAAACCGTTTAATTTAAATACAAACTAATGAACGTACTCAGAGACATGTTTTGCCTTTACAATATAGACATCATTAGTAATTACAAAAATACCTTAAGGCTATATTAATACATGGAAATTATTCCAGAGAGAAACATTCGCCTTGTTTCTCTCTGGAATAATTTCCATGTATTAATATAGTTTCTATCGAAACTGGATTTAATTAAATTTCGTCTTTGCCCCATGTCGGTGGCTCACGATAAATATTCCATTTTATGCTGCGTTTGTAGCCTTGCCAACATATAGTAGTGAGAAATTTTCCAGGCTGGGTATCGTTCCATGTGGTTTAGCCGGTAGAACGTCAGTGCGCTATACTGATGGCCCGGGTTTGAGTCCCGGCATGGAATCTTTTTCACTATGTTGGCCCTTTGCGCCTCTCAAGCAATTACTTTGAAATTTTATTTTCATTTGAAATACCTTAAGGCTGTTCTTAACTGCTCTGCTCAACAAGCACAAAACGTTCTGACACATTTACAAATTCATTTTTTAACGGAAAGATATAAAATTGGAAAGTCTAGTCATGGAAGCGATTTGGAATTGAAATATTTTTTCCATTTTTTGATCAACCAATTACCGATTGAGTTGTAAGTGATTTCGATCACGCGACAAACCCGTTTTTCGCCCGCTCTTGGGTGATTTTTCTACTTTCGCGTGGAAATTCGATTCGAAACGTCCACTTTGACGCTATTTTCTGAAAGATCTATAGCGTTTGCAAAAAAATGGAACAAACAGCTCGATGACATAATTTCTGAACAACAACACCAGCTAGCTTCATGCATTTTTGAACAAAAATAAATTAAAACTTATGTCAGGAAGTTGCCCTTTTTGATTTGAGAACAGCCTTAACACTAGAACCGCCATTAGAGGTCATTTTGACCTCAGCCAAATTGATAATAGTCGATTCGTACTTGAAATTTTTTCATAAGATAAGCTAAATGTATGTAACACAAAAATGGGCTAATTAAATAACTTAAACAGTTTTTAAAAAGTTCTAGTGTGAAACATTTTTTGCAAAACTTTAGTAAAATAGCTGGCGGTTCTAGTGTTAATGATATTTATTGGTAAAACTAATAATTTGTTAAAGTGTAATGTTAAGATTACCATCCACTAATTGACAGACTGACTGTCTTACTTCACCTCGATTGATGTATCATTGTTATAATGCTCATCATTGTTGTAAACATTGTTTTCACATGGAGTATGAGAAACTCTTTTGTTAAGTAACATTAACAGTGTTACAGGATGTATTATGTATATCTTTACAAATAAATAACCAAAAAGTGCTTGCATACATGCATATGGTAAGGTGTTTCAGGTGTGTTTGAGGGCTTTAGGAAGTTGAAAAGTATAAATGTCCATTAACCCTTTCTAAGACAGTAGGAAGTATATTTACGACTTAATTTTAATCCATCATTTGTACCGGAATTTTACAACTTGCTTTTATAACTTACATGACGAAATGAATTTAATTGTTTTCAAATCACTTTGCTCTTAAATTCTGTTGACATTGAATTAATTCAACAACCTTAGCAACAGAGATAATTTGCCTTATAAATGGTTCAAATGCAATAGGGCTATCAAACGGATAACTGGAAAGTCTAATAAATGATACAACTAATGATACTAGATCGACATTGGTTACAAGAGTTGTTATTCGATCTACTAGAACATAACTGAGCAAGAATATGCGTACCACGCGTACCTTCCATAGTCAAATGGAGAAAATCATCTTTATGAACAATGTGAGTCTTTCACGATTGGATTTTGAGGTTTTTAAGATATTTAAAAGAAAATCATTTGTCCATAGAAGTTTATTCCTGATATCAAGCGCATGACAAAAAGGACTAATAAATTGTATAAATGTTGACAGATCACTGGTTTACTGGAATTGTTTTTGGATCATGGCTGAGAAAGCCAATGCATCGAACCACGCGTACTCTTTTCCAAAATGGACCTCATAACTTTTTAGGGTTTTAGGAGATTAAAATGTACAAATGTTCCTTAACCCCTTGCTTGCGACGCGGCAACGCAAATGTGCCAATTTTGGAATGCCCGACCTGAGTTCGGGCAAGAGAAAATTCGGTGCTTCAATTCCGTGAAGCCCGAACTCAGTTCGGCCAATGCATAATATATAATTTACCATTTTCCCAATAGATGGCGATACTTTCCCGCGAAAAGTTTGGCAGTTTCGTGCTATTTGTCAGATTTTGGTAATTTTGCAGTTCTTCCCAAATTTCATTCAAACCATTCACAGAATTTTTTTTTTTTTTTTTTCAGTTTCGGCACGTTTTTCTCAAATATATTCCACAGGCAAGGGGTTAACATACTCTAGAGATATCAATCGGATAACCGAAAGGGCTAATAAATCCCGCAACTGAGGATAGATCATAAATTATTACTGCTCGCGTTTTTATTAGATCAAATATTAAGCAAACCGATTTTATAGGCCTGGCACCTTAGGTACCCCAAACCCCGCCCAGATACTTGGTTCAAAAACATCTTATCTTGCCCAAGACTACTCCGCCATTTGGCAGAAATATTTCACTTCCTTATGGACCTGACCAATCTTACTCCCTAGCTGTTCTGCATCTGCATTCCTGAGACTCGCCCGTTGTCGTGTTAAAGCCTTTGTCGGTTCTAGCGTCCCTTGTCGTGCAGGAGCAGGTCTCCGGCGCACATACCATCTGGACGATGTGGTCCGGAATCATGATACAATCCTCAAGTTTTCTTCTTTGATTAATGGACTTTTATCTCCACACTGTAAAAAAAATCCGACCAGTTTTCCTGTAAGAATCGGAAAAATAGTTGATCTTATCGTACCAGAAAATTTTCCGACCCAGCTCGGAATAAAATCCTTAAAGAAAAGGAAATAGTCAACAAAACGGTATTTTACGGATTTTATTCCGATTTTACGGATTTTATTCCGAGCTGGGTCGGAAATTTTTCAGGTACGATAAGGGCAACTATTTTTCCGATTCCTAAAGGAAAACTGGTCGCATTTTTTTTTACAGTGCAGCATCAACCCACCGCTGCCTGTCACGTAGGAGCTTTGTGCTCCAGCGGCTAGTTTTTATGTAGGGGAGACTAGGGAGGGTTGGCCCACTTTTTACAAAACGATTTTTTATTTTTTAAATATTGAACGCAGAATAAAGTTTTATATATCATTTTATTCGTTATACTATCAGTTATGAAAATAAAATTGCTACATAAGTGTAATATATAAGAAATTTGAAAAATGATTGATTTTAATCATGAGAAAATAATGGGTCAGAGCTCCCCACATACGGGAGGCTTGACCCTCTTTGTTTTATATTGAAATATTTGTGAAGAGAAATAAAATCAGATTATAAAAAGGTAAAATAACTTTATGCTACATGATTTAAATATTATAAAAAAATATTTTTGAAAATATGAGGCTTCAACAAACCTGTTTAGGCGCAATCGGATGTCAAAGGTATTTTGTTTTATGCAGGATTTTGTCTGAGCAGGTATAATTCTACAACAAGGAAAATGAAATTTTAATATTTAAGACATTATTCCGTTAGAGACAAATTCCATTTTCATAGAGTTTCATATATTATTAAGTCCGGTAGAAGCAACTGTCGCGCTTTTTATTTGTCTCCTTGCCCTACTTTCTGTGACATGTGATCTGACAACTCTAGTTGTCACATAGTTTGGCCTCATATCACTCTATACATTGTGTTGAAATTTGTCTACATACCTTCCAATAGTTTTTCGATTCTTGCTATGTTCTTTCGCAGACGCATGAGTACTTAACTCATCGTTAACATATTTTAACCCTTTCAGAGGCAAAGTACTTTCAGTACTAAAATGTTGAAATAAATGACTGGCACCGGAATATACGAACAAGTTTATTTGGAAATATGAAACAGGCTATATTTCACATACATATTAAATTGAAAAGATTTTAGCAAAATTCTGATGCCATTGTGGAATTTGGGAATTAAAATAAAGTGGTTTCATAAACGTACCACTGCCCAGGGGCCTCGTTAGGGGGGAGGGGGGGGGCTCCCCCCCAAACATTCGCAAATGTTATTACACTTGGCAAATTTGTTTAAAACTTTCATAAAAACTGTAATATATTTTCAATTTTCGAAGGACTTGGCAAAAATTACAAAACTAATTGCGAATATTATTAAACTTTTAACAGATACGAACTATATTACATTTTGCAACTGTGGTAAGTTGGCAAACTTATAAAACGAGTTGGCAAATAATGAAATTTGACTTGGCAATTGAATATTTCTATTTACCTATTGTAAGTAATATTTAAATGGAAAAAAAATTTTCCTATCAACTTTCCTATTTATATTTCATTAATCTTTTTCGTGCGGTACAAATAGCAATTTTTTACATCTTTCTTTAATCAGTTTTAAACGTTTTCTTTTCCATCACCTCATTTTACTGTACCTTTGCAGAATAAATTTACATTCATTTTCATATATAACCATTAATCTTTCATTATGCAGAGTATATAATAAAAAGATTTCCAAAACCCCTTAATTAACACATAGTCGACGGACAATTTTTATCAAATCAGAATTTTAAAACAGTAGAAGTTCCTCCCTGTTCTGAAAGTCTTTTGTAAATTGGTGTTCTAGATAGGATTCCCAAGCTTATGCATCGGTATCTTTCAATGAATGATCTTAATAAAAAATCTCTTACAATCTAAAAAAATATAGACAACATGATATAAATTCATTTTCTGTAAGATAGAAGCCACGCCCTTAGTCAATGATGTTTTTTGAATGAAAACGAGAATTCTCGTTTCCCGCCGTGAATATGATAAAGAAGCCTTGAACATGTGGTCAACCCTCCCTCACATTGACTGGGTCAATCCTCCCCACATAGCCTTATTCTAAAGAATAGCACATTGTTATGTTAAGCCTAACTTACTATATTATCTTTATACCTGGAATGAAAGATCGATATTTCTGCATTACTTAAAACCTACTTACTTAAATTTCTATTATATATTTTATCTGAAAAAAGCTTACAAAATATTTCTAAAAAACACAACTTTTAGGTTGAAAACGCCTCGCAATTGATTTTTTCCACACCTATCTGGATTGTCTGTATGAAACAGAGACTGTTGTCTGAGCATTCCGGTAGCTTTGGTTGACACCTATTAATAAAACTTTGAAAGTCTTTTAAATATGAAAACAAATGGGTGGGTCAAGCCTCCCGTATAGTCAACCCTCTCTAGTCTCCCCTACATCTTTAATATAAAAAATGTAAATGTAAAATGCGTTAAGGTAAAAAAATCTTTTTTTTTTTTTTTTTTTTTTTTTTTTTTAATACCCTTTGGCATGTGCCTATTGTCCGAGGACTGGAACTTTGTGTAGTGAATCCCCGCATGTCGGGGAACTTACCGGGTGGAGCAAATAAAGTCTACACCAGATCCTAGTGATCTGGTGATCTTGCTCCACTTAGGCATAAAATAGATCATAATTGTGCTGTGATTTAATAATTTTCGAGGATTTTAGAACGTTAAAAAAAAACAAATATCCATTAAAATGAACTCTGGGTTTTAATCGTATAATAGAAAGCATTATTTAATCCTACAACTTATAATGGGTCAAAATCGTCACGTTATAATTGATTATTCGAGTCAGTATTGGATCAACTACAGCATGTCTAAGCAAGCCGATGATCCGAATGAAGAATACGCTGTCCTAAATTTGATTTAATAATTTTTGAAGGTTAAAAAACACAAATGTCATCAAAATGGACACTGCGTATTGATTGTGTTATAGAAAATATTAATAGATCATATAAGTGATAAAAAATCCTAATTGTGTGACTGTAATTGGTTACTGGATTCATTATCGGATCAATTATAATATGGCTCCGCAAACCGATGCGCACAACCATCGTATTATTTCCTGGATTAATTTTAATAAGCTTCAAGGATTTTTCCTTGAAGGATTCAAGGATTGAAAAATACAAAAGTCTATTAAAATAACTAGTTGGGACCCGTCGAAATTCGACGAACTAAAATGTTAGAAAGGAACTTCAGATCGAATTTATAATAAACCTACAAAAATAATTACAATTAAAAATTCATCTAACATTGGTTGTCTCACTCTTTCTTAAAACAAATAATATTTTTTACCTAAAATTACCAAAATATTATTTCCACAAACTTCAACTTCTTAAATTATTGAAAAATTAAACTCTATTAGAATACGTAATCAAGGTGAGTAATTATGATGAATTTATTGATTGAGGCTCTTATGTTTGTTTTTACGGGATGAAAAATCAGTAAAAAGTATTTCGCTTTGTCAAGTCATAAAATTTCCCCCATAAAATCTAAACTGTACGTTATTTTCACATTCTCATAAATTACATACGCACCACTCAAATTCGCAATTTGAAAGTATTTTAACGCGCAATAGATTATTAATGAATGTATTTCCAAACTTAAAGTCACGTTTGTCCGATAAAACTTTTCATGTGAACTTTACGTTCTAATCTCAATACCCGCGAAAGAAAAAAAAAAAAAAAAAAAAAAAAAAAAAATCAGAAATTTGCCTTTAATTGTCATATTGGCTATTTAGTATTGGTCAAATATTTAGTTCTATCAAAATAAATGATCATATTGTTTTAAATCTGACATAATTTTTACTCACGGAATCATTTTGTCTAGCGTCTCAAACTCAGTATCAGCGTAATGTAAAAATATTGAAATGTAACTGATTTATGAAGAAAAATACGAGTTCTTTTTTAATGTCTGACATCATTTTCTGTTCAAAAATTATAAAAAAGTTACTTTTATTTGTAACGTGAAAATGGCATCAATAAGGATATAATCAATAAAAATAATAAACCATGACTACATTTGACATTTGAAGTCCACGAAGTGGCGATTGCTTTGGGGCCTATAGCTACAATGGCTGTCGCCTCGAATGATCCTTATTATTATACATAGAAACCACAAAGAGTCACAACAATTTTTATTTCCATTACATTACATACATTTATATAACTACAAAGGGACATTTACAATTACATCCATGTCTTACCCAGGGACTCGAACCCGGGCCCTCGGGGTGACAGAAGCCTCCGCTTACTGACCACGCGATCAGGCGACAACCATGACTATTTTCCCTTTACTTTCAATATAAATGGAGTACTTCAGTTGCCACGATTACAAAATTTGTATTAAAAACTACAAAAAAATTAATCTCTCAAAAACAAATTGAGATACAGCTTTCAAGTAAGTTGCATTTAAAAGAGCATTTTTTTCCTTATACGACGGTGTTAAAATTTAAAATGTGCGATGTTTAGAAGTTTAAAAATTTGCCGTATATATAATTGCAAAACCGAAATTTGATTTCAAATTTCAAATTGTTGGCATTCGCAAAATGACGTATGCGTTACGCACAGATATGTTTGTCCTTTATAATATAGATATCTGGTTATCAATTAGATATATTGCATTTTTCGAAGTCTGTAATAATATACTTTCAGGCTTGAAGACATTACATGTTGTTAAAGCATATATATTTTACACTATGCATTTTAAGTACATATTGTACGATAATTTATATAGTAGATGTGTGATATTTGATTTTTATTATAAATGCTTCTATTTATCCACATGTGTGCTGAAGAATATGTAAATTCCTAATTTTCCGTTTGTATGTGTGAACTTTCATTACAAAAGTTAACAACTGAATTGGATAAACTTTTAACCCTTAAATGCCGGGTGTTGCTTTTCGGCAACATACACAATTTAGGTTCTAAAATGCTAACAGAATAATATTGAAGATATAATGCATAATGTTGCCAATAAAATACATTCTGAAAATATTATTAAATCGATTTTCAACATGTAGATGGCAACACTTGTGCTGTTTAAGAATAAAGATAGATTTATTTTTTCAATTGTTGCAACTTGTTCTTTTTGTTTTGTTTGGAAGCTTGCGAAATAATACCCTATTTTGTTCTGCAGTGAGCAAGTAAAATTTATTTCTTATTATAGTTCCTAATCTTCTTGTGTGTTTAATATTATAGAATTTTATGAAGGAAAATTATTTTTTCAATTAAAGAACAGTATTGCCAATTAGTAACAAACTGTTTTTTAGCCGTAAACGATACTTAAAACAAAATATGATTTTTTAAAGTATTTTTCCCATGATTTATTTTAAAAATGAAAGACAAGAAACATTATTACAATGATTTTTGAAAAATCAGGCATTTAAAGGTTAGAAAGTAGGAAAAAATTGTTAAGCAATTTCGTTGAAAAATGATGAATTAATTGAGGAATAAACGGTTTGAAATTTTTACTAATATATTATTTTATGTGAGCATTCCTTCCACATTCATTTACTGAGGATTTAAGGGGACTCGGAACCTTAGTGTAAGAGTGCCTAGCTGCACTTTTATAAGGATAGTATTATCCTTATAAAAGAAATCCATATTATATAAGAAATTATAAAGAAATTGTATAATACAGGGAGAGTGAGTTTTGAAATTTTGTGTGCAATCGTAGGGTCTTGAACTCTAACATTTGTGCGTGAATGAGACCTATTCTGTCATTTTTTCAAGTTTCGCAAAGTACGTATCTATCTTCGGGAGGAATATAATTGTAATTGCACTGTAAAAAAAAAAAAAAAAAAAAATCCGTTAAAATACGGAAATTGTACTGGCAATCGAGAGGCCAGTACTATTTCCTTATTTTAGAGGATTTTTTCTGGAATTTACGGGAAAAAATTCAGTTAAAATACGGAAATAGTACTGGCGTCTCTACTGCCAGTACAATTTCCGTATTTTAAGGGATTTTTTTTAATACAGTGTGTTATTTGTCCAATTATATGTTAAGGGGTCCGGGGCTCAAAATTCTATTTTTTTTTAATTTTATTTATGAAGATTTTGTTATGAAATTGTTTTTTGAAATATCTTTTAATATAATAAAAATATTGCATGTAAAAAAAAAATCTGAAAAATTTTAAATATTTTTTTTTTTATTTAAATTGTAAAATTTTAAACATTTTTAATTTTTGATATAACTCTGGAAGTACTTACTCGATTTACAAAATTTTTACACTTTTGTGTGTACAGAAAATGTGTCATTAGGTGCGTTCGTAATTATATAAATACGTAGCACCTATAGTCGTCGTTCAGTCCGTCCGTCTGTCCGTCCGTCTGTCCGTCCGTCTGTCTGTCCGTCCGCATATAACAGAGCAAAAACTACCCGAACGAATGATCTCAAATTTCTAATATATAATTGCTGCAAAATTTTGTCGAGCCATTTCCAATTTTATGAAAATCGGATGTATAGTTTAATTACAGGGACAGTCAAAAGTTTTTCTTTACATTACGGCCAATGGGAAAAATTATTGCAAGTGAATTTTAATGATGTTACAGACTTCCGAATGGTCTGAAATTTTTAATATATAATTGCTGCAAAATTTTGTCGAGCCATTTCCAATTTTATGAAAATCGGATGTATAGTTTAATTACAGGGACACCCAAAATTTTTCCGTTACATTACGGCCAATGGGAAAAAATTATAGCAAATGCATTTTAATGATTTTACAGCCTTCCGAATGGTCTGAAATTTTTAATGTATAATTGCTGCAAAATTTTGTTGAGCCATTTCAAATTTTATGAAAATCGGATGTATAGTTTAATTACAGGGACACCCAAAAGTTTTCCGTTACATTATGGCCAATGGGAAAAAAATATTGCAAATGCATTTTAATGATTTTACAGCCTTCCGAATGGTCTGAAATTTTAAATATATAATTGCTGCAAAATTTTGTCGAGCCATTTCAAATTTTATGAAAATCGAATGTATAGTTTAATTACAGGGACAGTCAAAAGTTTTCCGTTACATTACGGGGAATGGGGAAAAAATTATTGTAAGTGCATTTTAATGATGTTACAGACTATGCACTTATGAAGCTCAAAAAAATATACATTCAGTACAATATGGGGTGCAAAAAATAATTATAAAACTAGTTATAGTACGAACGCACCTCATTTGCCACGTTTGACGAGCAATTTCCAACTTGTTTTAATTTGTTGTCAGGATTTCTTAAAATATTGATTAGGAATTTCATAAAAAAGAAAAAAAATTCAGTAAAATAATAAAGTTTTTTTATGAGTGAGTTTTGCATTAATTATCATATTTTCACAATTATCACTCAAAATTAAAAATCCTGAAGACAATTTCTTGGAAATATAGCATAAAATTTCTGTTAAAAATTTCCTACATATATCTTGCAAGGAACTTTAGATATATTCTTTTAAAGTTGACAAATCGTGAAAAAATTCATTCTAAGATAAATGGAGCTAAAGTCCTCGTCGGCGGGCCGCTGATGCATCGCTTCTCAAGGCAAAAAGTGTTATATCTCTGAATCTAATGAAGATAAAACCTTGCGGTTTGCGGTATTTAACGCTAAAAACTCAGTATTTTTTTTTTTTAGTCCAATAAAAAAAATTGCATTTTTTTTTTTTTTTTTTTTTTTTAGAATTTTTAGCCTCGGACCCCCTTAATTAGGTAACAGTGGTTGTGTAGTAGCTTTATATAGCGCGGTAAGAGATGGAATCAGCGGATTTGAGACGCATCTCGCCCTCGGGTTTTAAGGGTTTTCTGTGAAATTGAGCTATGTGTTAACTTCAAGCAGAATTTCAGGCTAGCAATTTTGATAGTCATCGACAGTGAGTTTTCGTATTTTGGTAAGAACTTGAGTTTTTATTTTTTTCTTTTAAAGAGTAACTTCGGAATCCACGGGATTCAATTTATGGTGAGATTATCTATTAAAGTGACTTTCTTAGGTTCCTGCAGAACGATTGGAAAGATCATTTGGAGCCGATTTAAGTGAATTAAACTTAATAAGCTTTGGGAAAGAATTTCCCCTCTGAGTCCTTCATAAAATTGAGCTTATTTATGATCGTCGGCATTTAAATCTACCCGCTTCAATACTGATTCCTTATTTACTGTTAAAAAAATTGCTGTATGTTGCTAAATCTGTGCGATGACCTTTTTTTCATGTGAAACGTTCCGAAGGGTATACCACACCCTTTAAAATATTATTATTATTATTTTAAATATTTTATACTACCTTTATGATCAGTTACTAATTAGTTTGATGCAGGAAAATTATTTAACTAAAATAATTCAATTTTTATATCAAAATTTAATATACACACACACACACACACACACACACACATATATATATATATAATGAAACCCAACTTTTATAATTTCGAACTTTTGCAACATTTGTTTCATTTTTGTTTCAAGTAACAAATTGAAGTTTTTTTATGAGTGAGTTTTGCATTAATTATCATATTTTCACAATTATCACTCAAAATTAAAAATCCTGAAGACAATTTCTTGGAAATATTGCTTAAAATCTCTTTTAAAAATTTCATACATATATCTTGCAAGGAACTTTAGATATTTTCTTTTAAAGTTGACAAATCGTGAAAAAATTCGTTCTAAGATAAATGGAGCTAAAGTTCTCGTCAGAGGGTAGCTGATGCATCGCTTCTCAAGGCAAAAGGTATTATATCTCTGGATCTAATGTAGATAAAATCATGCGGTTTGCGGTATTTAACGCTAAAAACTCAATATTATTTTTTTTAGTCTAATTAAAAAAACTGCTTTTTTGAGAATTTTTAGCCCCGGCCCCCTTAATTAGGTAACAGTGGTTGTGTAGTAGCTATATATAGCGCGGTAAGAGATGGAATCAGCGGATTTGAGACGCATCTCGCCCTCGGGTTTTAAGGGTTTTCTGTGAAATTGAGCCATGTGTTAACTTCAAGCAGAATTTCAGGCTAGCAATTTTGATAGTCATTGACAGTGAGTTTTCGTATTTTGGTAAGAACTTGAGTTTTTATTCTTTTCTTTTAAAGAGTAACTTCGGAATCCACGAGATTCGATTTATGGTGAGATTATCTATTAAAGTGACTTTCTTGGGTTCCTGCAGAACGATTGGAAAGGTCATTTGGAGCCGATTTAAATGAGTTAAATTTAATAAGCTTTGGGAAAGAATTTCCCCTCTGACTCTTTCATAAAATTGAGCTTATTTTTGATCGTCTGCATTTAAATCTACCCGCTTCAATACTGATTCCCTGTTTGCTATTAACAAAATTACTGTAGGTTGCTAAATCTGTGCAACGACCTTTTTTTATGTGAAACGTTTCGAAGGGTATGACACACCCTTTAAAATATTATTATTACTTTTTAATATTTTATACCTTTATGATCAGTTGATAATTGGTTTGATGAAGGAAAATTATTTAACCAAAATAATTCAATTTTTATATCAAAATTAAAAAAATGAAACCCAACTTTTATAATTTCGAACTTTTGCAACATTTGTTTCATTCTTTTCTTATAAATATAACTACAAAAACAAGATTTTCGAAAAGTTGATTAGTTTAGGAAAGAAAAAGTAAAATGTCATGACATATTGAAAAATAGAGCAAAACCGATAATTTTACTTACCATTTTTATTTTTATTTATTTTTATTATTGGAAATCTGATGATTAATTTCATAAAACACACCATACGAAATGCCAATAAAAACATCAAGTAAATTGTTAAATATATGTTGAAATTTGAAATTTTTTTATCACACTGATATATTAAAAAAAAAAACGCAATTATAATACAAAGAAATATGAATTTAAAGATTACCTGGTGTGGTGGTTAATAATTCTAAATTTTTTCGAGAAATGACGATGGACACAAGGTTCATACACAGTCTAACTTCTTATGTCATTCGGTAGCTATGACAGTTACCTTTTAAAACGCCATTGATGTTTAAGTCATCTCGAGATAGCATCATATTTTTTCATGTGATAAACATGTAGCGTTTCCAGCCAAATAATAACCATGTGCGGCACATACTGTTTTTCTTGTTCAATCAAAAGAAAAACGCATGGGAAAGTCGTCGTATACTTGTGGAAACTTACGTTGACAATGTCCCAACGCAAAATCAACGGTTGATCCAGGAAAACCATCAATATCGACCGCAAGACAGAGTCGCTTTGGAAAGAAGACAATGCTGTTCATTCGGTGGGATCAGAAGAGCATCGAATACATTGAGCTTCTAAAACCAAGTGGAAAAGTTAATACCATTCGCTACTGTCTACAAATAATCAATTTGAACCATGCATTGACAGAAAAGCGACCAGAAGGGGCCAGAACACATGAAAAAAGTGATTCTGATGCACGACAACGCTCCATCAAACGCAGAGAAAGCGATCAGAGCCACCATATCTACACTTGTCTGGGAACTCTTGCCCCACCCGCCGTACTCACTACACTTGTCCCCTTCTGACTACCACTTGTTTTCATCGATTTCTTACGCACTCTCAATGAAACACTTCAACAATTACAGATATGTCGAAAGATGTCTTGATGAACAGATCACTTCAAAAAATGCAAGGTTTTTCCGTGAGGGCATCACAACTTGCCAGACGGATGGACAAAATGCGTGGCTAGCGATGGTGAGTACTTTGAATAAATTATTTTTTACCTTTCTCCCAAATTATACGTTTTTTTTTTTATTAGGATTATTAACCGCCACACCTGGTATGATTCTGAATCATTTAAATGGGAATATATGCAGTAAAAAGCCTTTTTCAAGTATTTATAATTATAGTATCTTTCTGTAACCTCAACAGAATATGCAAGAAATGACAAACTACTTTTAGGGTTCCGTACTCAAAAGAAAAAACGGAACCATTATAAAATCACTCCTGTGTCTCTCTGTCCGTCTGTCACAGCCATTTTACTCGTAATTATGGAACGTGGAAAGTTCAAATTGGGGGAATTAATAAAGACAATTAATCCACATATTTACAAATTATTAAGCATTCACAAATATGTTTAGGAAAAATGTAGAGGGGCTAATTAAGTTACTTGAAAAAAAAACTTTCTTTTTATATTGTGTGGGGTAATGTGTGAAAGCGTTCGTAGAAGTGAATTCAAAAATACATTTCTTTTAATTTTAAGTATTACATTTTCAGAGATACAGTCGAAAATTTAGTTCAAAAATATGTTACCCCCATCTATTTCCGAATCTACTGAAACTAAAATTATAAAAAGATTAGAGGTAGTAGACGTTAAGTTAATCCTTGCAGGAAAATTATAGCGATTACCATGGGTCACATAATTTTTGAGAAAAACGCATTTTTTCCGTTTCACACAAATCCCGATTTGCAGGCATTCACCAAAGGTGTTGAAGAGCGCTTGAGATACCTATCGTAGCAGAAGTGTAATAGCATTGTTGATAATGATTTTCGAAACAAAATCGTCGGTAATTAGTCGAGATATTAACATTTAAAGACCGGGACGGTTTGGACATATATATTGACAGTGATGGCTTACGCTATATATCATCGGCATTTATAGTCCAGATAGCAACTTTTAATGATATATTTGTATAATGCAATGCCCAATAGCAGTATAAAAGCAATAAACGTCAATTTGGTAAAGGCAGACTAATGTAATTAGAATTAATCACGTAAATACTATGGGATTCGCGGCTAGTTTACATTGAGTGGATCTCTCAATACGCCTTCCGTGTCTTTAAATGTTAATTAAAAACTTATCTGGAAAAGCGCGGCATGGACCAAAGCGGCATTGCAAATTTGCGACCTCCTTTCAAAGCGCGTTTAGCACAATGCCAAGTTTAACCTTTGAAGAAGTCTTTTGTTTCAGATACACTGTAAAAAGAAAATTTTTTCACTACGCTGAAATTAGTTTTATGAAAGGCCAAATAAAGTTTAAATATATACTATATTTATATTTGTCAGTACCGAATTAAGATTAAAAAAGATTTATACAGAATAGCAATATTTCATATTATTTAGGATTCTCCTTGAACTTTTATGGTATACCCATTTATACTTTTCTAGTATATACAGCTCTACCCAACCATACGTTGTATAGTTTTTTACAAAGTCTTACTATTTTTTTAGGAACGATTTTTTTAATAATACAGTTAATAATTCATATATTTATTGTACGGAACCCTCTGAGAGTGAGTGATACTCGCACTTGACCGTTTATTTAAGAAAAGATTTGGAAAATTTATATTTTTGCCACTTTTCGTGAAATGAAGGGCTCAAAATCTGCTTCACTTATCACACCGTCTATCATATATCACTTATCACTTATCTCCTTATAATTATCAATTACTAATATCCTTGCTTTTTAGCAAGATTCTAACTAAAAATGTTAATTAATTTTACAGCACATTTCTTTTCACATACTACAGTCACAAATTTAATAACGAATTTAAGAATATTTATTAGCTATTTAAATTTTTAGAATGGCAATTTTGCAAAAACTATTTTCAATAATTTGTATAATATTTAATCTCATTAACTTGCAAGTAACATTTATCTAATAAGTATTAAAAAAAAACAATTACTTCTCCCATGAATGTTATTAGCATTTTAAATGAAAGCCTTCCAAATAAATAAAATCATTAATTGAAATATGCAATGAAATGGATATCGATTAAATTACATTAATGAAAAAAAAATTAAATACAATATTAATTTTATAAATAAAAAATATTCAATAACTTGTGTGCACTCATAATGTTCAATAGTTTTTATTTTTTATCATTAAAGATGTTGTAACATTAAATCGAAAAATAAAATGCAACTGCTGAAATATATATTCACTTTAAATTACGATTAATCAATAAACATTTTTAGAAATTAAAGCAGTAAAATTTCTAAAATAAAATTTTAAATTAGAATTCATATCATACATTATATTTCTGCTAATGGATCATTATTAGTTTTGAGTTTGCTTTTATTAACTTTTAAGTATCACTATTTCTTTCATGATTAATTATTTCTTTAATGTAACCTATCAAAAATGCTATATTTAATAACAGCTGTTAAGTAATAAAAAAAGACCAAAAATTAAATTTGATATTCTTAAATTTTATAGTATTTTCTTAGGAAGGCGATAGATGGTGCTGTCGCTCCATCTGTCTCAATAAATGAAATGGAATAATTTTACATCCTTGTATTTTAGCATGACATTAACTAAAAATGTTAATTAAATGTATAGATTATTTATTTTTACATAATACAGTCATATATTTTTTTTAATAGAAAAGTGTTAGTGTATTTTGCTTTTAATAATTTAAATTGAGAACATGAAAAATATAATTTCATATTCGTAAAATACAACTTAGAAAGAATTTTTAATAACAAAGAGTTACATATGCGAAATGATACAACTCATAGAGTTATTAATTAAATAACCATTATAATCAAATAATAGTTAATTTTAAAACTGTACCAAAATTATCAAAAAGATATTAATATATTTAATTTTATGCTTACAATTCATTGATATTTTTTTTTATTGTTTTTAAAAGAATATTATTTCACTTGCGAACTTGCCCGGGTACGTCAAAAAACAGCAGGAATTACGAAAAAACTCTGAAAATCACAATAAGATATCACGAAAAAATTTTAAATCGTTTCTCAAATTCTGAAAAGAGAATATATATATATATATTATGTTCGAAGATTGCAAGTTGATTCCTTTCACTAATGTGGAAAAATAGTAGCAAATCGCTAAAATACACTAAAAATCACATACAAAATTCCCGAAAAATTCGAAAATTGCTATACGAAATCCGAATAAACTTTACTGAAATGAGGGCAGAATGTACTTTAGGTCAAAAATGGAATGTCAAAAAATTGCAGCAGATCACGAAGAAACGTAAAAATCGCATTAAAAATCACAAAAAGTTCAAAAATCACGAAAGTCAAAATTTACTATAATCGGATAAAAGTTTCAAATCTAATTCCTTTGACCTGTGGGCTCTGTTAAAATTTATGTTTTGGAAATCATGCTAAGCATTAGATCATGTTACTTTTATTCGTAATTAATTTACTTGGACTCCCTTAAATATAATTAATATAATCCCTTAAGTTAATATTAGTTTTTGTTGCATTAAAATATCTCAATTTGTTGATTTTCTGTAAGCAAGTAAACCCTATTGTTTTACAATGGAAGTCCATCGGAATTTGGCGAAATATTAGAGATATCGCCAAGTTGGCGTCACTTTTGGCGAGTCATTTTGGTCGCCAAATTTGGCGATATATCGCAAAGTTGTCGACAAACTTGGCGACGGAACTGGATCCCTCCTACGGTAACCCCCCCTTATAGGTATGGACATGCATTACATGCTGTTCAATAATTGCATAAAAAATTCGCTAAAAATTCAATAATCGCTGCACGAATTCCGAATAAACGTTTTTGAAAAGAGAACAAAATTTACTATATTGGGTTAAAAGAAAGAAACCGCATTATTTTTCCTAATGTGGAAAAATCGAATTAATATAATCCCTTAAGTTAATATTAGTTTTTGTTCCATTAAAATATCTCAATTTGTTGATTTTCTGTAAGAAAGTAATCCATATTCGTTTACAATGGAAGTCTATGGGAATTTGGCGAAATATTAGAGATATCGCCAAGTTGGCGTCACTTTTGGCGACTCATTTTTGTCGCCAAATTTGGCGATATACCGCCAAGTTGGTGACAAACTTGGGTGCATTTGGCGACAGAACTATGTCCCTCTACGGTAACCCCCTTATAGGTATGGAAATGCATTAAATACTGTTCAATAATTGCATAAAAAATTCGCTAAAATTTCAAAAATCGCTGCACGAATTCCGAATAAACTTTTTTGAAAAGAGAACAAAATTTACTATATTGGGTTAAAAGAAAGAAACCATATTCTTCTCACTTATATGGAAAAACCGCCTCAAAACATAAAAAAGCGCTAAAAATCGTATAAAAAATTAAATAAAAAAAATCTAATCAGAAAATCGAAAATCGGGCTTCGAGGTGCAAAACTTCATATATAGACGTACCTTTTCCTCAAATTTTGTAGCTCTACGTGCAGTGGTCTCTTCAGAATACCGTTGACACACACACTCACTGACAAACAAACTTCTTTCTTTATTATTATAGATTATATATAATCGTTATTTTATTTACAACGTTTGAGTTGCCAGTTTACGCATGCGTAACTTTGTTAGTGTTATTAAAAAAAAAATGAGGTGAGATGTACTTTACGAATGTGTAATAATATTTTTAGTAATGTTCTTAAATCGGAAGTTTTATGATAAGGAAACCACGTCAATAATTTATTGACACCCTGCTTATAATACTTCAATACTTCAAGGTACTCTTGCTGCTGTAACCCCCAAACACAGGCAACCCCCCCCCCCCCCACACACACACACAAAAATGTATATATATATAAGAATGATGTTTTTTGTTATTTTCAGAATAAACATATGATGTGTAAAGAAATCACAAGAGTTTTTTTCAAGAGTCAATTTTTTTTTTTCAAACTTAGTGTAAAAAGAAATAAGAACGAAAAATCACGCGTTCAGCATAGATTACGTAACACTTTCCAACACATTCTGAATACTGTAATAAAACTTTACAGTTTATTAACGTGAAAGATGTTTAATTAATTTAGAAAATGCAGAACGCAATTAAAAACCCAATTACTGCAATTATCATAAATATTCGGAAAAATTTCCATTTTTTTTTATAGGTCTGCATAGGACCTATAGATTTGTATGTATAGTATTGTATAAAACATACATAGTACAAAAATACCAAACAAAAATAGCAAATAAAGCCCACTGTAAAAAAAACGGACTAAAAAACGGAAATACTACTGGCTATCTAGACGCCAGTACTATTTCCGTTTTTTTTTTTTTTTTTTTTTTTTTTTTTACGGGAATTTTACCCATAAATTACAGAAAAATTTCCGTTTTTAATCAGAAAAACGGAAAATTTTCTGTAATATATGGGTAAAAATTCCCGTAAAAAAAACGGAAATAGAACTGGCGTCTAGATTGCCAGTAGTAGGGGAGAGTAGCCATATTTGGACCGCCTCTTTAATTGGAACGTTGCTATTCTGCCATTAATTACAGAAAGAGACTCCATCTACCGCTGAAATCCTACTCATCAAAAGAACGTCACTCATGATTAGAAGAAGCAACCGCCTACCATGTGCTGTTTTCAGACAATTAAAAAAAAACCCTAAAGTTAGCTGTTTTGATCTAATTTTTTCCTACTAAACGTAAGTGAATATTTTAAAACTAAGGTAAGTTGTTATGTTTTCATATACATATATGAATTCGTCTGTTTATTGCGCATATTTTTCATGCGGATTTGTTTGATTTCGTTTTGTTCTCAGTCTTGAAATTAACTGTTTTAAAAAATGGCGCAGTTGCCGTAATTGGACCAATTTCAGTTGCTTAAATTGGACCAGATATGCGATCATAAATTTGAAAAGTAAGTAATGAATTTCGAGGGCGGTACGCTTTGTACACTATTTTTTCATATTTTATAATGGAATACTATCTCTATGCAATTTTTTTTGTATATCTGGATTAATTTTTTTTATACAGTTTAGGCCTATATAAACATAAAAATACTTTTACACATCTATGCAATAAATTTAGTTTGCAATGTCTTTTATCTTGTATGTAATTGTTTTTATTTTCTTTGAATTCTTTATTCCTGCGGCATATTTGATTTACAGGGTTCAGTTCAAACATTTTCCTCCTGCAGGAGCTGTTGAAGATATAGGAAACAAAAAGCAGACAGTAAGTTCTGAAGAAATTGACCTGCAACAAGGCTGCAGCTACAAATCCTCCCCAAAAGCAAAAAAAAAAAAAAAAAAAAAAAAAAAAAAATTAGAAATCTTATTTCCTTTGCTAATTTCAGTTAAATCAAAGTACAGAGGGTGCCAAAAAACAGTTGTGTTAACGTCATCGCCATATAAACTAAACCTTGAAATGAAGAAAAAAAGACAAAAAGGAAGCTTTCACAGCACAAAAGCAATTGGAACATTGAGTTTTGAAAAATAGGCGTTATGCAATTAGCAAGAAAATGATGGAAGAGAAGAACTACAAACATAATGTAAAGAAAACTGCAGTTGCAAAAAAAAAAGTCTGATTATTCAGAATCTAAATAGAAAAATCTAGATAGTGATGATTGGTTTTGCCTAATTTGTTAGAAAAATAAAATAGCAAAAATGACTCAGTGTTCAGATTGCCATATACGGTTCCATGTTGTGTGCGCTGGAAAACAAAAACAATAAACAAAATTCATGTATAAGCTTTGCATCACTCCTTACATGATATTCAAGTAACTGACAATTAGTTCCATAATTTCTATTCTTAATTACTGATAACTTCAATTTATTTTGAATACATTTTGATTTAAAACAATTACTCTTATTTTCAGATATTTGATTTCATTATATTTCTTTGCTGTTATTTTGTTTTATTGTTTCATTAATCGCAAGTTTTAATAAAATTAATAATATTCCCTAGTCATTAAAACAACCTGATATCATTTGGTCCAATTTAGGAGACTGGGGGTTCAACTTAGGCGACCAGTTGCTGAATTTGGACCACTTTTGACAAATTTTTCAAATTAAAATAAAATTTCAGATTTTCAAAAAGAAATTGATCTAAATATTTATTTAGTTTATAGATGAATAGATTGACCCTTGTTAATTATATTTTGCAGATATTCCCAAAACTAAGTGAGTTACACCTGAAAATAAGTGAAGTGGTCCAAATTAGGCTACTCTCCCCTATTTCCGTTTTTTAGTCCGTTTTTTTTGTTACTTGTGCAAGAATATTAAAAAGCAGCTAGGTATTAAAAGCGGCTAGTAGCTTTCTAATTTGACGCAATTCTCATTCAAATTCAGTATTGACGAATATTCTCTTATCAAATTCGTAGCATTTTAGCTTCTTAAAATTTGAATAAAATTAGCCTAAACTTGCAAAATTTTAAAACTAAGAAATATGAAAGCTACCACTTCCTCCCGGCACTAGCTGAAAGCACTTTTTTAGCTTGTAGACGACCCCTAAACTAAATTTCACTATAATGCGATCGTAAAAAGCAACAAATAAAGAGCTCTGGTGCAAAGAGATTTATTCTGAGACCTTTAGATTATGGTGGTTGTTGTTATTATTTATGGTGGTATCCAGTATGTCAATCAATTCTCTGTCGCAAAATATTTCTTAAATATAATTTCATACTATAATAAAAACCTAGATAAGTTTGAATATTTCTGTACTTATATAATTTAGGGGGAATATATATATATATATATATATACCGTATATAGTCGTGTATAAGTCGAAGAATTTTAGATAAAATTTGGGAGTTGAAAGTTGGGGTGTTGACTTATACACGAAATAGTAAAAAAAAAAAAAAAAAAAAAAAAAGCAGATAATCGGCGAATGGCAAGTGTTTTAAGTAATCACATGAGATATAAAAGCGAGCAATAGTCATTTCCCTGTGATTGACGGAATAAAAGCTCAACAGTAATTACACCAAAACAGCCCTGTAATTGTTCTGACCCCATGTTCTCTTCGGACAGGATTTCCTTTAATACAGGAGCATTCCTTTCAACATTCTAATTCCCTTTTTAAAAAGAGTTCAACTTGAGAAGGCTTCTAGATACCTCTCCTAAAAGTCCTACAATACAAAGAAATACCATATTTTAGCGGTCTAAGAAATTGATTACCCTTGTAAATAAGGCTTGAATAGATTTTTGAATTTTTTTTTCTTTTTAAGTATCATCGAATTGATGTGAATAGGTTTCAAAATAGTTTAAGCTTCTTCGGTTTTACATAATTATACATTTTTAAAAAGTTGAATAATAATAATAAAGAAGTCTGATTAACAACGTAAAAAATTTTACTAATTTAATGAAAATTTATTATTATTTTTTTTTTAAATTTTCGATTACAAGTCATTTTTCAACATACTACCAGAAATGTGGTTCGACTTATGCACGAAAATTATTTTTTTTTCTTCAAAATTTTGCTGAAGAATTGGGGGGGGGGGGGGGGGGGGCTCG
Organism: Maratus speciosus; assembly: GCA_963932465.1. Lineage (NCBI taxonomy): Eukaryota > Metazoa > Arthropoda > Arachnida > Araneae > Salticidae > Maratus > Maratus speciosus. Next base: position 215,569,110 of record OZ010799.1, on the reverse strand, counting down.
ACTTATACACGAGTATATACGGTATATAAAATGTAATTTCAACGTTGCAACATTTGACCTTTATTAAGGCTATGAATATTTGTAAGTTCTTACTAGGGAGCAAAAAGTACCATTAAACAAGACAATATTGGATATATTGGCAGGTGGAACCACCTAGTCTGTGTTTGGGCTAGCAGTATTTCCATATAGTAATCTTAGTTTTATTTAGCCGTAGTAATAATGCGATAAAATAAGACGAAGATTCCTATACCGAAATATTGTTAGCCGAAATAAAAACTAGATGGTACCCCAGTTTTATTTATATTTGAGCCCAAAACTTCACCAATATTATATTCAATTTTCAATAAAATGACATTATTTGGTAAGTGTTGGCTTTCAATTGGAATATTTGCAATGAAATGACAATATTATAGAACGATTTCATTTGCTATGGGACCATTTTTCTATGGAACAACAAGATTGCAGAAATATTGGCTTTACATTATAAATATTACCAATGAAATGATGAAATATTTTTTTTGCCGATGATGTACCAATATCGAAAACATATACAGTCCCCAATTTTAAGGAAATATCGTGCCACTATAACAAACTTTGCTGAAAGACCGCTGCTACAGAAAGTTTAAATATATTCTGTGAATGTTACTTATATTTTAGATTGCGAAAACTTTTCTTTTAAAAACCTTATTTTATGAAATAAGATTTCAATAAAGTTTTTATTTACAGTTTACATTATAACAAATAAAATAAGAGAAAATCTCGTATCTAAATTGAAGACGCAATAATTAGTTTGATAAAGGGGTGTGCCCGCTGTTCTGCAGAAAACATGAATCCTAGTTTCCAACAAATTAAGCACAAAAGAAAACAAGCATATTATTTCTAAGAGCTAAATTGTGTCGACAGCTGTTTTGGAAATGTTTAAAATAAGGAAAATTCCTAATAAATAACATAATTAATCCTAAATATAAATCAATAAAAATCATAAATCAGTTTATAAATCAAGAAAATCATTTTAAATGATTCGGATTTAATTAAAAATACACAAGATCAGAAAGAACTTCTTACAAACATCATAAAATTACAGAAATGCGCATTTCTGTAATTTTATGGTGCTTTTAACCCTTCGAGGGCCAAGCAGTTACGGTCCTCTAATGTTGAATTCACAAAGGGAAATTCGAACAATTTTGCATGAAAATAAGTAAAGGCGATTTTTCAAACTTTTTTTCCACCAAAGTTATGAAAGTAAAATTTAATTAAAAATTTCTGGTGCGAATTTTAGATAAATTTAGGTGGGACATAATATATCCCGCTGCCCCTCAAGGGGTTAAGAAGTTCTTTTTTATCTTATCGTATCACACCAGCTTATTTCATTATTAAAACCCTTTAAGCGTCCTAACCGGGATTTTCCGTCACACAATCTTTAAAATCAAGGGCTGATTTAATACAAAACTGATATTAATGGTACTTCTTTGCAGTGCATACGATAATTAAATATGTAAGGTAATCATAAACAAATCCCCTCACAAATAGTTCTCATAGGTATTATTTTTATGAATCATTAGACATGAAGTAAGAAATAGGCCGGACGCTTAAAGGGTTAAATGTAAAATTGCATATTAATCGATATGAAAGAGACTGAGTTGACAGTTGCAGTTTATAATTATTAATTTCTCTTTTGTTTTTAACTTCATGAAGGGCGGCGAGATATTTCTTATCCCAGTTAATTTTAATCAAAGTCTCTACCGGAATTTTTTAACAGAATTTTACTTTTATAGCTTTGGTTGTGGGTGAGAGTGGGGGCGAGGTTTTCCATCTCCTTATTATCAAAAAGTTACTTTTAAAAAAATCTGATATGAATTATACATTAGAGACAAATTAAGTTTATAAGAATTTTAAGTGCAAGGAAACTGGCATGCATACATAATTTTAAATAAACTGTTTTTTCGTTGTTCAATTTTTTATGCGTTTTTCCTCTTTGTTTGAAAAATTAAATTCAACATATATAATATTTACTGATATTGTAACTCTGTGAACGTGAAACCACTTATAATTCTGTATAAATTCTCATATAGAGTTATGTGATAATTATAATAAAACAAGAGGAAATGAAATTTTGCAAATAATTAGACAGATAAAAAAGAAAAAAATCAATGTGTTAATATATTTCGCGACACCCTATTTTCTATGCATTCTATTTTTAGATTCCAAACGCAGATAACCCCTGCCCCACTTTCTCATTAGTTAATGGAAATTATCTTCTTTCTGTAGAAATCACTTTTTGCCATCGACCCTTACAAAAAAAAAAAAAAAAAAAAAAAAGGTAGAAGATTATTTTCCTTTCCCCGCCCATCCTATCTAAATTCAATGCTTTCACGGTTTTCGCTAAGCAAAATTACCGCTAAGAAAAGACAGAAAGCTTTTGACCAATAAGACGCGTCTCGCGGTATCTACGCAGATTTTCATTGGTCCATTTCCACATCTTTTGGTCCTTATCCAAGTCATTACTTTTTTTTTTTTTATAGAGAGAAAGATTACACTGGAGAAATATCATGAAACGATAACCACCATCCCCATAAACTGTTTCGGTGATAGCGAAAACTTAAGTATTTTCTGTCAACATTAGTTATAGATTTGATTCAAAATATTTTCTTGTAAGAACTTAATTTTATGAAAAAAAATCTTTTAATAATGCTTTCATCCTTATTTTTCTTTATCTGAAAAGTTAAATTTAATATGTATAATATTTATAAATATTTTAACTCCATGAAAACACTTATATTTCTTTGTGAATTCTCAAATGTATTTATGTGATGATAAAATAAACAAGGCAAAATAATATTTCGCAATCGAAAAAAAAATAATTAAACCGATTAAAAGAAAAAAAAGTAATAATCAATGTTTTAAATAATTTTATGTGATTTTCATATAAAATATAAATCCCTCGGTTCGATGATTTTTACACAACATACTGGGAAATGAAGTTTGCAAAGAACTACATTATCTTAATATAGCTGCCAACTTGTACGGATTTTTCTTTCCACTAAAATTTAATAGTTAATTTTACTAATTTAACCAATATCCGAAATATAACGTTTTATAAAGATGAAACAACACAAAAATGTCTACTAAATTTTAGTGGTAGCAAAAAACCGTACAAGTTGGCAGCTATGTCTTAGTATCAGCTTTAGTGTTTGGGAAAAGTTGAAAACAGGAAAAATTTTATTGTTTGAAACAATTCAATTTTAAATACTCGATTTACACATCCGCATTGAAATTAAATTACTCGGTGTGAGGTTGTGTGATTTAACACCGTGAAAACATACTGAAACAGTCTGGATAGTTCTGATGCGTGATTTTTTTTTTACAATATTGCACCAATATTGGCAAACTGTTAACTTCCCAGCATTGGGAAATATAACCAACATCGCCAGGTATTGATTTGGTGATAGGGAGAGCTTTGCTATGTCCTGTGAATACTATTCATATATTAGATTATTATTTTCTTATAAAGAGATAATTTTATGAAATAAGCTTCTAATTATATTTATATGTATTTACATTATAACACTATACAAGAGAAAATCTCATATCTAAATTAAAGTCACAATAATTATTTTGATAAAGTAGTGTGCCCGCTGTTTAGCAGAAAAGTATGAATCCCAGTTTCCGACAAATTAAGCATAAAAGAAAACAAGCATATTATTTCTAAGAGTTAAATTATCTCAACAGCTGTTTTGGAAGTGTTTAGAATAAGGAAAAGTTCTAGTAAATAATGTATTTAGTCCTAGAAATAAATGAATTTTACATCATTCGAATTTAATTAAATTTGCACACTATTCAATATGAAAGAGACTGAGTTAGCTGTCTCAATTTATAACTATTAATTGCTCTTTTGTTCTTAACTCCTTGAAGTGCGGTGGGTTATTTTTTATACCACTTGATTTTAATGAAGATTTGCACTAGAATGTTTTAATAAAATTTTACTTTTATAACTTTAGTGAATGCTTCCATTTTTTTCCTCTTTAATGCTTTTTACTCATTAAATTTAACGTTTTAAATTGCTATTTTTATTTTCAACTTAAATTATTTTATTCAGTCATGATAATTTTCATTAAGTTCTTTATTCATTTTGCACCACCACTTTTTATTTACATTAATTCTTATTTTTTCATTTATTGTGTAGCCTATAACTAAAATTAGACTTTTTTATTTACAGAAGTTCATCAAATAGAAACACACTCATCTGTAGGCTGGGTCTAAAGTTGGTGTTAACCCGGAAGCCCCTTCAAGCTCTTTACTCTGTTTAGCCTTTTATTCCTGGTGATTTTATGACTTTTTTTGTTGTTGTGTGTGGTGATGTTGAAGTGATTGAAGTTCTTATTAGAATAAAGTCTTATTTGTATCTTTATTCTTATTTTGTGTGTGGTGGAAAGTTGTATTTATCGGCATGTCATCTGTTGACGGCAGCAAAGTACAAAGTTGTCTACTAATGAATGTAATAAAAGTTTCTTGCCTTACCTCTAATTGATGGAAAATCGAAAGAACGGTTAGCTGTCTTTTTCAAATTCTGTGAAGAGTATATAAAAGACAATAAAGCGAATGTTGAATACACGCAATTGGCTTACGATAAAGCAGCTATTTATACTGTTTAACCTTTTAATCCTGGTTATTTTATGACTTGTTTTGTTGTCGTCTGTGGTGATGTTAAAGTTATTTAAGTTCTTATTAGAATAAAGTCGTTTTTGCATCTTTATTCTTATGTTGTGTTTGGTGGAAGGTAGTGTTTACCCACATAGCATTTTTAGTACATTTTTAAAAATGCTGTTAACATACTGCAAAGTAGTAATCTTTCCATACCGCATTAACTGTTTACAACTGTTACACTATAAGTTTAACCACTTCGAAGAAGTCCATAGATCTGATCAGGTTTATTGATACATACGCACCGTTAAGGTGTATGCATCGTTTCTACCACCATAAACAAGTTGGGGTAATAGTTGTACTTTTCAATTCGAGCCTTTTTTGTTATTTGATAAGTATAGCGTTTAAAAAAAGCGGTGCTAACCGAATGAAATATCTGAAATTGTTGCGTATCTGCTGATTGTCTATTCTCTCAACAGAGGGATTTTTGTTTTCGTCACTTTTGTCAACTAAAGACAATCTTGTCATCAGTTTCACAACAAAATACTCATGCAAGTGGATGACGGTATACCTTGCGGGGGATTTGCTGCAAATTGCTCAATTCAAATTTGTCACGGCAAGATAATATCAGAAAATATCAAAATTGCTGCTAATGTTCATGCTATCTGGGTATCGGCATGTCATCTGTTGACGGCAGCCAAGTACAAACTTATCTACTAATGAAAATAATAGCAGTTTCTTGCCTTGCCGCTAATTGATGGAGAAACAATAGAACTGTTAGCCGTCTTTTTCAAATTCTGTGAAGAGTATATAAAAGACAATGAAGCGAATGATGAACTCTCGCAATCGGCTTATGATGAAGCAGCTATTTACACTATTTAGCCTTTTAATCCTGGTGATTTTATGACTTTATTTTGTTGTCGTCTGCTGTGATGTTGAAGTGATTTAAGTTCTTATTATAAAAAAAAGTCGTTTTTGTATCTCTATTCTTATTTTGTGTGTGGTGGGAGGTAATGTTTAACGACATGTCATCTGTTGACGGCAGCCAAGTACAAAGTTATCTACTAATGAATATAATAATAGTTTCTTGCCTTACCGCTAATTGATGGAAAAGCAACAAAAACAGTTAGCTGCCTTTTTCAAATTCTGTGAAGAGTATATAAAAGACAATGAAGCGAATGATGAAGTCTCGCATTCGGCTTATGTTAAAGCAGCTATTTAAGTTCTTATTATAGAAAAAGTCGTTTTTGCATCTCTATTCTTATTTTGTGTGTGGTGGAAGGTAGTGTTTAACGACATGTCATCTGTTGACGGCAGCCAAGTACAAAGTTATCCACTAATGAATATAATAATAGTTTCTTGCCTTACCGCTAATTGATGGAAAAACAAAAAAGCAGTTAGCTGCCTTTTTCAAATTCTGTCAAGAGTAGAGGAGAAGTCCAAATACCGCCTAGGGTCCAAATACCGGCTACTAGGTGTTCTGAGAACTGAGCGCAGCGCAGCCTAGCGGTCATAAGCAGAGTTTGTAACTTTAATTGAGAGAAGAAAGTTACGAAAAGTACGTCGCTGAAGTCTGTGTCATTTACAAATAGTAAATGCAAAAGTGTCGAATCTACGTAATCAGGTACATCAAAAGTTTTTCAGATATGTGTTTCTCATTTTTTAAAAGTATACTGATCATATATTGGCTTGAATTGTTGATTAAGTTATTTTCTAGACATATTTAGCTCTCAATTGCCACGCGCACAGTATTGGTATTTATTATATGAATGAGTAATACCGGTTTTATCTTAAACATAGCAGTGGTGTTCGAATACCGGCTACCTAGAGTGGTCTAAATACCGGCTAGCCGGTATTTGGACCTCTCTCGGTTGCTCTGCATGAAGGGGAGGAAATTAAATTAATTTAAATAGTTCCATAATTAATAAATTAATTTAAATGGTTCAGAAATAGTCCCCTCCCATTTCGTAATATGAAAAAAACAACCATGGCCGTAATTCTTCAGGACCGACATTGGTTACCGGATCACTTTCCAAAAAAGAGCTGTTGGACATTACAAAATTGCCTTTAATAAATGTGAAGAGAAAGAAAAAAAATGACGGAGTAAACCAGGCGAAAGAGGCAGAAATTTGATTTTAACATCTCGCTGCGCAACCCGAGATTTACTTGAGCATCGTAAAAGTAGCAAAATTTGCGCAACCCGAGATTTCCTCGGGGATGCATTTTTCCGCCTAATTAACCCTCTTTGATTATTCCCACCAGTTATTTTTTATTGTAAATTATGCTTTATTTATTCGGAGCATTTTCCCGCTTAAATTAGACAAAAACTTTTGTTTTGAAAAACCGGTGACAAAAGAATAAACATTCTTATAAGACGCTCGTCGCGAAGGGCCTGAATACGCAATTTTGAAGCTATTTTGATAAAACAATTATGCAGCGAGAGGGCTAAAAAGGTGAAAAAGGAAAATATCCAACAGAGGAAGATGATAAATTTGGGTCTTCTGCATGGGGGATTTCTCTGTGGACAAGAATGGTGGAGGGGATTCTGCGTTCATTGTTAAGAATGCGATATATGGGTTGATAGTGACTATACAGACGCAGAGAGTGATATTATGCTTTTGATTTTTTCAGATAAAATAATTCTCATTTGAATCAGTAAGCTTTTTTTTTGTTTTACACGTTAAAAAACAAAATTAGAAACATAATGGGAAGAAGACTGTAAGAGATAGTCGAAAAGAATTTTAGAAATTTGACAAAAATACATATTTGTTAAAAATTGCGTATTTTTTCTGTGCATAAGAAATGTTATTAATCAATACAATTTATTAAAATAATATTCTTATTCCTTAATAATTGTCATTAGCTCTATTTGTGTGATCTTTTGGAAAAAAACTTAGGTAGCCGGTCTTTAGACCCCTTTTAAAAACTCAAAATTTGAAGACTTTCGGAATTTTGCTTCTTATAAACAGAAAACGTCTTTTAAACTGATTTTTTTTTCTCTAAACAGGTGTAAGACGTGTCAAGGTAACCTGCTGTAACTTTTTAATTTATTAATTTTGAAAATTGTATGATCTAGATTGAAAACAAAAGTGGTAGCCGGTATTTGGACATTTTCCTCTATATAAAAGGCAATGAAGCGAATGATGAACTCTCGCAATCGGCTTATAATAAAGCAGCTATTTACACTGTTTAGCCTTTTAATCCTGGCGATTTTATGACTTGTTTTGCTGTCGTCTGTGGTGATGTTGAAGTGATTTAAGTTCTTATCAGAAAACAGTCGATTTTGCATCTCTATTCATATTTTGTGTGTGGTGGAAGGTAGTGTTTGTCGGCATGTCATCTATTGACGGCAGCCAAGTACACAGTTATCTACTAATGAATATAATAGAAGTTTCTTGCCTCACCGCTAATTGATGAAAAAACAAAAGAACTGTTAGCTGCCTTTTTCAAATTCTTTGAAGAGTATATAAAAGACAATGAAGCGAATGATGAAGTCTCGCAATCGGCTTATGATAAAGCAGTTATTTACACTGTTTAGCCTTTTAATCCAGATGATTTTATGACTTGTTTTATTGTCGTCTGTTGTGATGTTGAAGTGATTTAAGCTCTTATTATAGTTTTTACATCTTTATCCTTATTTTGAGTGTGGTGGAAGGTAGTGTTTAACGACATGTGAGCTGTTGACGGCAGCCAAGTACAAAGTTATCTACTAAAGAATATAATAATAGTTTCTTGCCTTACCGCTAATTGATGGAAAAAAAACAGTTAGCTGCCTTTTTCAAATTCTGTGAAGAGTATATAAAAGACAATGAAGCTAATGATGAAGTCTCGCAATCGGCTTATGATAAAGCAGCTATTTACACTGTTTAGCCTTTTAATTTTGGCGATTTTATGACTTGTTTTGCTGTCGTCTGTGGTAATGTTCAAGTGATTTAAGTTCTTATCAGAAAACAGTCGTTTTTGCATCTCTATTCTTATTTATTGTGTGGTGGAATGTACACTGTTAAAAATATCGTGAAAAATTACCTCTGTTTTTAAAGACTATCTATTTTCTGACCAATGAGAATGCTACATAAATGCGTATGAAGCGTTCTCATTGGTCAGAAAATAGATAGTCTTTAAGATCAGAGGTAATTTTTTACGATGTTTTTTACAGTGTAGTGTGTTTTGGCATGTCATCTATTGACGGAAGCCAAGTAGAAAGTTATCTACCAATGAATATAATAGAAGTTTCTTGCCTTACCACTAAAGATGGAAAAACAAAAGCACTGTTAGCTGTCTTTTTCAAATTTTGTGAAAGTATATACTGGGAGACGACTGCACAGGCAATCACCTTATCGAGTTGGAAGCTGAAATTCCAGTATTAGGCAGAACCAGTTTAGCATATTAAGATCCAACTGGTCTGCCTGTCATACATTGGTGGAAACCACATTCAGACCCGATTTTAGTGATTGACTCGTAGGTTTATCAACTGTGTTTTCTTGCACCCAAAGGTACGAAAACATGGAGGACTAGGAGCAAGAAAACACAATGGTAAACCTAAGAGTCAACCATTAAAATCGGGTTTTCATGTGTTTTCCACTAAGATATGACTTGGCAGACCAATTTCGTTTTAATATGCTAATCGAGTTTTGACTAATTCTGGAATTTCAGCCTCCAACTCGATAAGGTGATTGTCTGTGCTGCCACCTACCGGACTAGTATATAAAAAATAATGAAGCGAAGGATGAACACACGCAATCGGCTTATGATTTAGCAGAAGTAGGTAGGAAGGCTTAATAGGTAGGCTTAGTAGGTAGGAAGTAGGTAGGCTTATCAAGAGGGTACAATATTTTAAGGGAACCTAGTAATATTAATTGCTTATTAGATTCTACTTTTTCCCGTTTTTATGTATTAGAATGATTTAAAAAAATCATCAAATTTTCTCTTTAAAGAGGTAGATATCACAGAAAACAACTCAACACGAACGTAAAAACATTGCTGAGGAAAGTTCCACTATATCTGAAAATAATAAGTTCAAAAATATGTCTAATGAAGTTTCTGTTAATGATAGCTCTCAAATGGATCAATCTATTTCTGTTACTTCTACACTGTAAACTAGTATGTTGTGGCCATCACAAAACTTTCTTCTATATAAATCACGTCAATTAAATCATTTAAATAGTACAAGAAATAACAACGATTTAGCACCAATTCATATCAAAGTATATCTGAATTTGAAGTTGGATGAAAATTCGTGCATTAGTTCTTGAGATAGAGCTATAGCGGAAATTCTGAAAAAATGTAGCATAGCAGCGCCACCTGTTGAGCGATTTACACCAAAAGTAAACAGCACTAAACGATATCAAGGTATACCTGAATCTGAAGTTTGTTGAAAATCCAAGCATTAGTTCTTGAGATAAAGCTATTGCGGAAATCGCAAAAATACAGCATAGCAGCGCCACCTGCTGAGCGATTTACACCAAAAATTAAACAGCACTAACTTATACATCAATTCATGTCAAGGACTAACTAAATCTGAAGTTTGATGGAAATCCGTGCAATAGTTCTTGAGATACACCTCTTGTGGAAATCGTGAAAAATGCAGCACAGCAGCGTCACCTGTTGAGCGATTTACACCAAAAATTAAACAGCACTAATTTATGCATCAATTCATGTCACGGATTAACTAAATCTGAAGTTTGATGAAAATCCGTGCAATAGTTCTTGAGATACACCTCTTGTGGAAATCGTGAAAAATGCAGCACAGCAGCGCCACCTGTTAGGCGATTTGCACCAAAAATTAAGCAGCAATAATTTATATCAGGGACTAATTGAATCTGATGTTTGATGAAAATTCGTGCATTTTTTCTTGAGTTTGAGCTATTGCGATAATCATGAACAATGCAATATACCAGCGCCACCTGTCGGGCGATTTTCATAAAAACGTAATCAGCACCAAACTATACCCTGGACTAACGGAATCTGATGTTTTATGAAAATCCGTGCAGTAGTTCTTGAGATACAGCTATTGAAGAAATCGTTAAAAATGCTGCATAGCAGCGCCACCTGTTGGGCGATTTTCACCAAAAACTAATCAGTTCCAGTTTATATCAAGGTCTAACTAAATATGAAGTTTTGTTAAATTTCCTGCATTAGTCCTTGAGATAGAGCGCCCACAAAATTTGTGTCACATACAGACAGACAGACGGACAGACAGACGGACAGACAGACAGACAGACAGACAGACTCACAGACAGACATTTTGTAAAAACATGTTTTTTGGAATCTCTGACTCATAAAACGTGTGAATCCGTCGAAAACTGGAATTCGAAAATTTTCATGAAACCAATACTTTCTTCTTGTAAAGATAGAAGAAAGTAAAAATCATGCAATATTATTCCACAAAATTGGTGGGAACATGTTGCCTTCAATTTTAGGAAGTAACTCAACTTATATAATGTTGTAATTTAAACTGATACAACTGGTGTAATATTACGAATTACTTTAACGTAACTCCAATAATATCGGTTAAATTACTCAATAAAATGGAGGCAACAATGATGTCAACAGTTTTATGGCGTAATATTACATAATTTTTTTACAGTGTAATACTCATGATTCGCCTTCTAGTAATTCCAAATCTCAAATTAACCTCTTCTATATTGAACTTAATAAAAAATAGGAAGACTTTAAAAAAAAGTCAAAAGCATTAACGATGTTAACAAGGAAAAACCTAATATTGTCTTGAAAGTCGGGCGATTTGAGGTTTTATGTAAAACTGGGGATAAATTTAAAACCACCCGACGTCTTCTTGATGAAAACTGTAAATTAATTATTACTCTGCATTGAAGAAGCAGACACACAAAACAGTCTGTATTAGAATCTCGCTATGTCATACGAAGTCCGAAATAATCATTGAAAGTCTAAAAGATTATGTATTTACTGTTACTAGGGCTGTAATGCTCAAGAATCGAAAACTTTGAAATCATACGCAATTATACATTTTAAATATTTTACCTCGTGAAAAACTTGAGGGGCATTCACAAAATCTTTTGACTTTTGGGGAAAAAAATCTGACAAAATAAAACTGCTAAAATAATATTTTAATCTGATAGACGAATGCCTTTGATTCAAAATAAAGAAAAAATGGTCAGCAGCGAAAAATTTTTTATTTAACTGAGATTTAAGTTAAACTTGCGAGTTTAATTTTCCTTACCTTTACCCCTATAACTTTTTATTTTCTTCAAAATTTTTACTTATAATGAATTTGCATAGTATTCACAGGACATTCAAATAAGAAATAATAACAATGTAGTACATTTAATACAGAAATTTTGTATAACATTGCCTTAAAGGGGTGTTAAAGAAGGGACGGTAAGGTAAAAAAGGGGGATGGTATTGGAAAAAAGGGACGGTAAGGATGGAACGGTAAGGAAAATTAACACCTATTTTTAGAAAGATCATGTTAATACTAAGTGATAGCCACAATGTTCATTGATTTTTAGAAACAGTTGTTAACGTTGGATTAAATTGATTTTTTTTTAAAATTTACCTCGAAAAGTGCAGGAATAAACATTGGGGACGGTGAGACTACCAATAAAGCCACGATGCTTGAAATTGTTTTTAAATGTTGATTTAAATTATACAGTAAATTTCCTGCCAAAGAATTTTAGACATTCTTTCTCTAGCATACTTATGCATGAGAAAAAACTTGAAAAAAATTCTGTAGCTGCATCTGAAATGATTTTCTGTATAATTTTAGAAGAGGAATGGTAAGGAATCTAAAACCTAGGGACAGAGTTTAAAAAATAATAACAACCCTAAAAATGTGTGCAGGTTAATTTTTAGCTACATATTTATATAAAACAATAGTTCCAGTTTCGGAAAACAATTACATTGAATTATTTTTATTGAAACAATTTTATCCAGACAGCTCCAAACTTAAAAATCAGCATCAGGGACACGAGACGGTGTAGGAGTTTTCCAGGTCTTTGGACCCCCAAGATCGTCCAGAACTTATTTATCTCGTTAATATGGTTGTGCAATCATGCAATGGCATGTTCTCCAGTATAGAAATAAACAAAACACAAAAAAGTGCATTAAAATAAAAATTATTATTTAGGGACATGAAAGTCAAAAGATTGTGCGAATGCCCCGTTTACAATGCCAGGGAAGGATGAAATATTTTATATTTCTAGTCTAGCTATTGAAGCCTTTAAATCCGACAAGCAAATTAAACGATTCTACTGTTAACAGGGCTATGGTCCCGCTTCAGAAGTCTGTACATTTACTCCGAAATGCGTTGAATGTGCCGATAACCATCTTAGCAAAGAATGCCTCCTAAAAGGCAGGATACGACTAAATGTGTAAATTGCGGGTAGAAAACGCTCCCACTACCTACCGTAGTTGGTCTAAAAACACTTTCTACATTGAGAGCGAAACTAATTTTGATTTTATTTAAAAAGTAGTAACTCCTTAACACTTTCAGGGACAAGCAATTGCGTTTATGTAATGTTGAACTCACACTGGAATATTCGAAAAATTTTGTTTAAAAATAAAGAAAAGCAATTTTTCAACTTTTTCCACCAAAGTTAGAAAGATAAATTTTAATTAAAAGTTTCTGGTGGAAATCTTTATTAAATTTAGGTGAGATTTACTATCGTCGATACCATGTCAAACTATCCAAATTGAAAACAGTGTTACCATTGGTCTGTTTTTTATTAATTCAAATTTCTTGATTGGCAACACTTTTTTGAAATAGTAAAATTCGCCTTATTTAATGACATATTAAATAGGACAAAAACAGCGGGAATTTTACCATTTGAGAAGAGTGGTGCCAATCAAGAAATCTGAATTTTAAAAAAGTGCAAGACTGTTTTCATATTGGATAGTTTGACATGGTACCGACGATATATCCCACACTGTAAAAAAAAATCTGTGAAGTTACTAAAGTTTTTCTAGGAAACTGGGATTCCTAGAACTTTTCATGTAACGGCAACAACAAAATTTCATGTAACAGACACACTTTTACGCCGAAAATCAAAAAATCTGTAAGGTTACTAAGAATTTTTTTGGAAACTGGGATTCCGAGAACTTTTCATGTAACTGCAGCCAGGGTTACAAATAAAAGTTTAGTAAGATTACTGAAATTTTAGCAGATTCATTTGTAAATTTACAGATTTTTGTAGCTTTACAAAAACTAGTTTTGTAGATTTGCAGCTTTTTTCGTACATTTACAGGTGAAAGTTTAGTAAGCATGTAACTTTACATCTGTAGAACTACAAATTTTTTTTACAGTGCACCACCGCTCAAGAAATTAAGGAAACTTTAATGTTTGCAGAGATTTTAAATTAATTCAATTACACTAAAAAGCAGTTGGAAAAAAAACCCCTACCGCTCGCTGCAACTACACAAAACACTAATGTTGTTAGCTCTCCTAAACCCCAATCGCGAACACTCTCTCTAACTCCACTGTAAATAAAATTTCTTCCAAACCAGTTTCAAACAACTATACAAACAAAGTGCAGGATATCTTTAAAATCTTTCAACATATCAAAGAAACGCTTCAGATTACTAAATTTCTTAAGTGTATAAAAATTATAGCTACCCAATCAAAAATATGAACTAATCCTACGGGTATTTTTTTTTTTAAATTAAGGATATTAATGCTCTTACTATAGAGTTCCATGTCATTAATTATGAGTAGTTCTCATCTCTTCTCTCTTATTATTTTATACGGGAGCTGTGCTGTGTTTTATTATTTGAGGCAATTCTCAGTTTATACGATTATTTGTAAAAGAGATAGGGGTGATCACATTTTCTTTCCAGGGCAGTATGTGCATGTCTAATTTGATAAAGAAGAAGGAAAAATCCCCATGAAATTTTGACACTAGCAAACCAACTTAGACACTTAAATTAATTTAAATATACATATTTTTTTCTTTTTTGAAGTTTCTAAGAACTGTTCAAGAAATTTTAAAATCTGATATCACCTGAAAGATGGAATCCATTATTATTCATATTAAACTAATTACAATGTATAATCCAATAAAATTTGGATGTGTTAATAATTTCGTGTATCTTATACAAAATTGGGTATAAATTGTATACACACACACGCATCTAAATATTTATGTATTTACTTATTTAAGTGCTACGATAGTTTTAAAAAATTAAAGGAAACATGGTGTATCTTTTTAGTATCAAAATAAATAGTATTAGTTATTTAGTTTGTTGTTGGTATATTATATCTATGTATCATAAAGTAATTACATAGAATATAAAATGTAAAACAATCAAAGAAATACTTTGTAAAACTTTTGAAACGTGCGATTACAATCAACATAACATATAATGAATATGGAATACTGAAAAAAAAAAACATATTTTATAGAGAGAACTATTAATTATCTAGACTTCATAAAAAACATTCTTTCTTTGAAAACTAGAACTAGTTGAAACATAGTTATAATGAAGAAAAAAAGATAACTATTTCTAATTCATATCTGCAGCAGCTTTTTTATCTTAAAATAAATACCATGTTCTTTTTTGGATATAGTTTCCATGCACATTAATTACAATGTACTTCAAAGAGATTTATTTTGAACCAATCTTTATTGAATTTTTAAAGAAAAGACAAAAGAAAACTTTTTTTGAAGAGTAATTAAGCTGAATGATTTCAGCAGTGCAATAGGATTTTACTTAATGCATTATTTTAATTAGATAGAAGCTTGTTTTATTAACTATACTTTTACACGAACGTTTAAAAATTGCATAATTAATTTTTATTTTTCAAAATATTTTTTAAAATATTTAAAATGATTTATTTGATTGTCATCAGATAAATAAAATATAAAATTTCTTGTTAAACCTTATAAAATATCACAGTAAATAATTCTTTGAATTAGTTATACAGGGTGTATCTGAAATACTTCAACAAACTTAGAGGGATGATAGTACTCATAAAGACGATCAAAACACAAACTGTCCAACTTTAAGATTTGGCGAGGACTTTTTCCATTTACAGCGGACTTGCAGCTCATTTAAGTATTCTCGGCTCCAGTGGTGCCAAAATTGCATTTTTAATCTTTGAACTAGTGTCCACCTAGAAGAAAAAGGTAAAGAGACTAAAATGGTATTATTTTCAGGAACATTCAAAAGAGGACCTCCAATGAGGAAATGACCAGGGGTTAGTGGTTGTAGATCATTAACATCTGCAGACAAGGGGGTAAACGGACGTGAATTCATAACTGCTTCAATTTGCGTCACAAGTGTTGACAGCTCTTCAAAATTTAAGATAGATGATTTAGTTATCTTCAAGAGAATTCGCTTCATGGTTTTTATGTTTGATTCCCATATTCCGCCGAAATGTGGGGATGCAGGGGGTATGAAATTCCCTTGAATTCGTTCTTCAGCACTAAATCGCTGAATTTCTTCAGAAGAACAGATTTGATAGAAGGATTTCAAAAGAGCACAAGTACCCTTAAAATTTGTGGCATTATCAATCCATATGACCCAGGGTTTAGATCTTCGAGCAATGAATCTTTTCAAACAGGCTAAAAATGCTTCTGTGGTCAAGTCCGAAACAACTTCTAGATGAACGGCTTTGGTAGAAAAACAAATGAATATAGCAAAATATGATTCTCGGTTATCTTTGAACGTTTTAAATTAGGTTTTGTTATAATAGGACCTGCTAGATCAACGCCTGTTTTCTCAAACGGCCTAGATGGTACAATTCTATCACGGGGCAAGTCACCCATCAACTGTTGAAGAGTTTGGTGTTTTGTTCGAAGACAAGTCACACACCTATTTATAATTTTCTTTACTTGACTTTGACCAGATGGTATCCAATAAAATTGTCTTAATAAAGATAGAGTTGTCTGAGTACCTGAATGCAGGAATTTTTAATGGTAATAATCAATTAAAAGTTAAGTATCTTAAATGATCTTAAATTTCTGCTTCAGTCAAATAATCGGAGTAAAAACGAATTAATCTCCATCATGATATTTATTAAAATATATTTTTCCGTTATACTGTTGTACATCAGCTGTTCGCGAAAGCCGGCTTATCAGGATGGGAAGTTTCCGTCACTTCACAAGCCGCCGGTGTATAATACAGCTACGAAAAATCAAAAAATTACACAAAAATCGCTATTATAGTGCCCACTTTCGGCGGAATATTTCCAAATTCAGGGAGGACATAAAATTTGGTTCAATTCTATGCATACACTTCATACACTTTTCAATGGTATAATATTGAAAATGGCACAAAAATAGTTATTACAGCGCCTCCTTTCGGCGGAATTTTCCAAATGCTGGGAGGACCTTCTTGCCTTGGCAAAAAACATACACAAAAAATTTGGTTCAAATCTATGCATAACTTCATACACTTTTTGATGGTACAATATTCAAAATCGCACAAAAATTGCTATTATAGCGCCCCCTTCCGGCGTAATTTTTCCAAATTCAGTGAGGTCCTTCTTGCCATGACCAAAAATCTACACAACAAATGTGGTTCAATTCTATGCATAACTTCATACACTTTTTGATGCTACAGTAATAAAAATAGCACAAAAATCGCTATTACAGCGCCCCCTTCCGTCGGAATATTTCCAAATTCAAGGAGAACTTTCTTGAAACGGTCCAAAACATATACAAAAAATTTGGTTCAATTCTATGCATAACTTCATACACTTTTCAATGGTACAATGTTGAAAATTACACAAAAATCGCTATTACAGTGCCCCCTTCCGGCGGATTATTTCCAAATTCAGGGAGGACCTTCTTGCCGTGATCAAAAAAATTGGTTCAGTTCTATGTATAATTTCATACAGTTTTTGATGGAACAATATTCAAAATGGCACAAAAATCGCTTTTGCAGCGCCACCTTCCGGTAGATTTTTTCCAAATTAATGAAGAACCTGCTTACTATAGCCAAAAACTTAAAAAAAGAATGGTTCAATTCTATGTATAACTTCAAACACTTTGATGGTACAATGTCGACAGACAGACGGGCGCACGGACAGACAGACATTTTCTATAAATATTTATTTTTGAAATCTCTGACCCCTAAAACGTGTAAATCCGTCGAAAATCGAAGTTGAAAAATTTTTCGATTACAATACTTTCTTCTATTGAAGATAGAAGAGAGTAAAAATTTGATTCATTTCTATGCATAACTTCATACACTTTTCGATGGTACAATATTTAAAATCGCCACAGAAATTGCTATTAGAGCGCCCCCTTCCGGCGGATTTTTTCCAAGTTAAGAAAGGACCTGCTTACCATAACGAAAAACTTAAAAAAAACTGGTTCAATTCTATGCATAATTTCATACATTTTTTGGTGGTACAATGGCGACAGACACACGGACAGACAGAAATTTTCTATAAACAAGTTTTTTGGAATCTCTGACCCCTAAAATGTGTAAATCCGTCGAAAACCGGAAGTTGAAAAAATTTCGATTACAATACATTTTTCTATTAAAGATAGAAGAAAGTAAAAAAAGTCCTTCCGGCCAGTGCCGGGAGGAAGAGGTAGCTTTCATAATCCTTATTTTAAAAAAGCCAAATTATATCATTCAAACACACGAAGCTCAATTTAGTGGAAACCGAATATAGGAGATTCAATACTAATTTTTATCAATATAATGAATGAGAATTTCGCGAAATTAGTCAGCTTTATCCAAGCTGCTTTTCATTAAAGTAACATATATTTGGCTGCCAAATTCGGCAATTTCATAAAGTGCCTGTCATTTTAAGACAACATGGTGGAAGAGGCTAAGCAGTGAACTTGGTCGAGACCTTAGTAATTGCTGTGCACATGCTCACTCACATCGGAATCGGTTAATATATAGGAGTGCTGTCGCATGCAAAAAATCAGATTTTTCAAAATGTCACCTACAATAGAAATTGAAACTGCTATATCTGAGCCATTTTTTAAGGTAAAGAAAAACAAAAAAATGCTCCTGAATCCTTATATCAAGGTCAAATGCTTAAGAAAGAAACCTTTTTCAATTTCTAATTTTTTTGCACCTCACTTTAAATATAATTTTTTTTTTAATTTAATGGCCGCCATTTTGAAACAAGATGGCTAATGAAGCTGGCCAGCGAACTTGGTCGAGATATTGATGTGTACTATCCACATGCCTTCTTACATCGAAATAGGCGAATACGTGTGTTATCGCGTGACAAATACAAGATCGTTTCAAAATGTTAGCCATGCTAGAAATTCAAAGTGCTATAAATCAACCATTTTTTTAAGATATAAACAAAAGAACAAATTTTCAAAAACAAAAACTGCTCCGGAATCTTTGTATCAAGGTCAAACACATAAAAAAATCTTTTTCATTTTCCAATTGTTTAATACCTCATTTTGAATTTTAAATTTAATTTTTTTTAAATGGCAACCCTTTTGAAACAAGATGGCGAATGAAGCTGGCCAACGAACTCGGTCGAGAAATTGGTATGTACTATGTACAGACCAAGTTACATCCAAATAGGTTAATAATTACGCCTGTTATCGCGTGACAAAAATCAGGTCGTTTTAAAATGTCAGCCACAAGAGAAATTCAAAATGCTATTACTCAGCCATTTTTTTTAGATATAGACGAAAGAAAAACTGTTTCGGAATCTTTGTATTAAGGTCAAACACATACAAAAAAAATCTTTTTCACTTTCCAATTTTTTGGTATCTCATTTAAATTTTTTTATTTTTTTATTTTTTTAAATGGCCGCCATTTTGAAACAAGATGGCGGATGAAACCGGCCAACGAACTCGGTCGAGATATTTGTATGTACTATGTACACACCAAGGTACATCCAAGTCGGTTCATAAATACGCCTGTTATTACGTGAGAAAAATCAGCACGTTTCAAAATGTCAGCCACGCTAGAAATTCAAAATGCTATAACTCAGCCATTTCTTAAGATATAGACGAAACACAAACTGCTCCCGAATCTTTTTATCAAGGTCAAACACATAAGAAGAAAATATTTTTTCAATTTTTAATTTTTTGGTACCACATTTCAAATTTAAATTTTTCTTAAAAATTTAAATGGCCACCATTTTTAAACAAGATGGCGGATGAAGCTGACCAACGAACCCGGTCGAGACATTGGTATGTACTATGTATAAACGAAGTTACATCCAAATCGGTTCATAAATACGCCTTTTATCGCGTGACAAAATTCAGGACGTTTCAAAATGTCAGCCACGCTAGAAATTCAAAATGCTATAACTCAGCCATTTTTTAAGATATAGACGAAACAAAAACTGCTCCGAAATATTTGTATAAAGGTCAAATACATAAAAAAAATATTTTTCCATTTTCAATTTTTTGGTACCACATTTCAAATTTTAAATTTTTAAAAAAATTTTAAATGGCCGCCATTTTGAAACAAAATAGCGGATGAAGCTGGCCAACGAACTCGGTCGAGAGATTGATATGTACTATGTACACACTGAATTACATCCAAATCGGTTCATAAATACGCCTTTTATCGCGTGACAAAATTCAGGACGTTTCAAAATGTCAGCCACGCTAGCAATTCAAAATGCTATAACTCAGCCATTTTTTAAGATATAGACGAAATAAAAACTGCTCCGGAATCTTTGTATAAAGGTCAAATACATAAGAAAAAAATATTTTTCCATTTTTAATTTTTTGGTACCACATTTTAAGTTTTAATATTTTTTAAAAATTTTAAATGGCCGCCATTTTGAAACAAAACGGCGGATGAAGCTGGCCAACGAACTCGGTCGAGAGATTGGTATGTACTATGTACACACTGAAGTATATCCAAATCGGTTCATAAATACGTCTTTTATCGCGTGACGAAATTCAGGACGTTTCAAAATGTCAGCCACGCTAGAAATTCAAAATGCTATATCTCAGCCATTTTTTAAGATATAGACGAAACAAAAACTGCTCCGGAATCTTTGTATAAAGGTCAAATACATAAGAAAAAAATATTTTTCCATTTTTAATTTTTTGGTACCACATTTCAAGTTTTAAAATTTTTAAAAATTTTTAAATGGCCGCCATTTTGAAACAAAACGGCGGATGAAGCTGGCCAACGAACTCGGTCGAGACATTGGTATGTACTATGTACACACCGAATTACATCGAAATCGGTTCATAATTACGGGAGTTACAGTGTGACATAGGTCAGATATATATATATATATATATATATATATATATATATATATCAATTTTGAACGGAGGGTGGTTTCGGGGTCTGGGGGTCATGATCGATGAAAATATACCAAAATTTTTTGAAATCGCTTTCCTCCGAACGGCTGCAATAGGTAGCTTTTTGTAAAGAAAGCTACCTAATATGATTGAAGCATAGTGGCGCAATTTTTGTTGATTTTTCATTGCGTAATTCCAAAGATTAAAGCCTCAATTGATAACTTCATAATTTATTATCTGAGTTGCATGTTATTGATTACATACAGGAATAAAGTTTAAATTTTCAATAATTTGAAAAGTTTAAGTTAAGCTTTAGTTATAAATAATATTTGTTTTATGAATTAGGCCAGTCAACATAAGATTGATTATTTGTTGTAATTACTTTTTATAACTTCAATCTAATAATTCTCATTCGTCGAATTCGACGGGTTCCGATTCGTATATATTTAAATAAACGGTCAAGTGCGAGTATTACTCGCGCTCAAAGGGTTCCGTACAATTAATCTATGAATTATTAATCGTATTATTTAAACAAAATCGTTGCTTAAAGAATAATAAGAGTTTGTAAAGAACTATATAACGCAGGGTTGGATATATCTGCATATACTAGAAAAGTATCAATGGGTATACCATAAAAGTTCAAAGAGATATGACGCCTAAATAATGTCAAATATTACTATTCTGTATAACTATTTTTTAAATCTTATCATAATCTGTTTATCATGAACTTAATTTGGTGCTGACAATAAAAGTACACTAAAACCTCCCTAAAGCAGCCACATTCCGTTCCAATAAAAATTGGTCGCTCCGAGAGGTGGCTTCTTAATGGAGGTCATTTCTAAATCTAGATTTTACTTGTTGAAAAAGGGTAACAATTAATGTTACTAAAATTTATCTTTCACATTAAGAAAAAATTTGAAAATTTAAGTGTCAAAACAAAAGTTAATTACATAAGTTAATTACTATAGAGTTTAAAAAATGAATACATTGACGTTTGCTTTTATTTTACGATTTCATCTTTTGTAACTTTTATTTCAAAGTCCTTTCGAAGTTCAGTAAGTAAAAACAATTTTTTTTTTGGCACAAATAATGACGATTTCATTAATTTATCTATTTCTTTGAGAGTTTCCTGACAGAATAGGGCAGGGGAGTTTATTGACTGTTATTCTTAATTGTCATCAGAGTAAATTCATTGCCTAAAAAGGCACAACAGGGTTTGAACACTTAAAAGCTATCGGAATAAAAAAAATTCTAAACTTAGTTTAGAAGTTTCATGAATAATGCACTCACCGCAATTAGTTTTTTAATAAAACCTTCTTCAAGCGACCAGGAAAAAACGGAATTTATTTCATTTTCTTCAAAGAAATGGGTTGCTCATGGAGGGAGTTCAACTGGGATGGTCACTGAATGGGGGTAAAATTAGTATTGAGCCTATAGGGATTTTCGTTCCATGAAAAAATGGTCGCTCAGGGAGGTGGTCGTCTAGAGAGGTTTCACTGTAGTTCATATTTATACTTTATGTAGCATTTCATAAAACTAAATTCAGTGTAGAAATAATCTTTTCTTTTTACAGTGTAGCTGAAACAAAATACTTCTTCAAAGTTTAAACTT
The DNA here is from genome assembly GCA_963932465.1 of Maratus speciosus. Lineage (NCBI taxonomy): Eukaryota > Metazoa > Arthropoda > Arachnida > Araneae > Salticidae > Maratus > Maratus speciosus. Next base: position 215,546,683 of record OZ010799.1, on the reverse strand, counting down.
GACATTCTGCTAAGCGCGAAAGGAGATCGCAAGTTGCAACGCCATCTTGGTTCGAGCCGCGTTTTTCCAGATAGCTTTTTAGTTAACTTTTACAAACACGGGAGGCTTATTGAGAGATCCACTCAATGCAAACTAGTCACGAATCCTATAGTATTTATGTGATTAATTTAAATTAAATTAGTCTGTTTTTAACAATTTGACGATAATTGCTTTTAAGCTGCTACTGGGCATTGCATTACACAAATATATCATTAAAAGTTGTTATCTAGGCTTTAAAAGCCGATGGTTCATAGAGTACGTCGCCCAAATCATAATGTTTGTCCAAACCGTCTGTGTCTTTAGCCATTCACTGCCCGATTTTTTCTATTATTATGAAAAAAATTATTTGAACTCTATATGTCTGTCTAATAATGGGAAAAATAGTAGAAAAAATTCAATTTCTAATTTTCAGCTAGTTGTACAATATATATATATATATATATATATATATATTACAACTAAATGAGCTTAAATTAATTAATTTTATCTGCTTAACACTCTGCAACTTTTTTTTATATTAATATTTTTAAGTATTCACTAAAAATAATGAAAGTAAATTTTACCTTAATAGCTTGATAGATTTTTTTTTTTTTTTTTTTTTTTGCTTCCGAAGAACAAATTCAAATTTTTTGTCAAATGCAGCCATCTCACATGGACAAAATAAGTGTTATTCCATTCTTTGGATTGTTCTTGATCAGGGATAGAGATCATATTGGCCAAATTCATGGCACATAATAAGAAATACAGTGTTTTTAGGTATGTGCCAGATGTGGTACGTCGTGCAGTGAAGGGTTAAGGGTTAATACCTCGGCTAATTACCGGCGATTTTTTTCGGAAATCATTATCAACAATGTTTTTATACTTCTGCTACGATATGTACTTCCAGAGCTCCTTAACACCCGCAAAAAAAAACCTATTGTTTAAACCTTGTATTAAAACCTTTTGTTTAAAACCCGCAAATCAAAATTTGTGTGCAACGGAAAAAAACGCTTTAATCAAAATCTATGTGTTCTAGGGTGATCGCTATAATTTTACCGCAAGGTTTAAGTTAACGTCTACTTCCCCTAATTTTTTCATAATTTTAGTTTCAGTAGCTTCGGAAATAGATCGGGGGAGGGGGGGGGGGCATATTTTTGCAATACATTTTCGACGATATCTCTGAAAATATAATACCTAAAATTAAAAGAAATGTATTTTTGAGTTCAGCGTTACGATAGATTTCACGCGATACCCCGCAAGGTATACAAAGAAAGGATTTTTTTTTTTCAAATAACTTAATTAGTCCCTGTACGATTTTCGTAAATATATTTGTGAATGTTTAATAATCTGTAAGTATGTGGGTCAATAGTCTTTATTACTTCCCCCAATTTGAACTTCCCACGTTCTATAATTGTATACACTAAAATGGCTGTGACAGACAGACACAGGCGTGATCTTATAATGGTTCCGCTTTTACTTTTTAAGTACGGAAACCTAAAAATCAGATTTTTGCATACAGGATATAAAATATAAATGCATGTAAAAATAATTTAAAGGAACAAAGTATATAACTCTTTTACTGCGAAATATTCACAGAGTTTTTCCTAAACGAAACGTATTTCTAAAGAAAAAAATTTTCTTACGTACATGACAAAAAAGAAAAAAAAATCGTTGATTTGCGAATTTCCTTCATTTTAAACATCTTTTTTTCTGTCTTTTATATAAGCTACATTCGAGAAAGTAAAATAACAAACAAAAAGTAAACGAGGAGAATAAGTTGAAAGAAAAAAAAACACTTTTCAAAGAGAATATTTTTATACCTCAGAATATGTTGAGACGATTTTACGAATAAATATTTAATTCTTCTTTTAAAAATTAAAGAAAATATTTTAAATTTATGCAACCGCTTTATCCTTTGGATTACGCTTCAAAAAACTATTGATGACAAACTTAATTTAAAATATGCAACATCAAAACAAATTTTATCTCTTGGGCGAAAAAAAAACTCTACGAAATTTTCCATTGCTTTTTTTTCAATGTAGAAATTTATAGAATTTTTTTTCTAAAGATATTTTCTTTGAGTTATTTCCATTGATTTATGCAGTATAAAGTTTTAAGTGTTTTTTTCAATTCATTTAATAATATTTTTAACGAAAATATTGTATATATTTGTAGGATTTAAATTTAAGCATTGTTTATTTTCTTTATGACGTGCATGATCAGTAAATTAACTGACGCTCTGATATTTTTATTGTCCATGGTTTCAAAGCACGAGTTATGAAAATTCACGATCACGAGATCAATGTTTGGATATATTCAAAGATTGGAAAAGAGTCAGTCTATAAAATTATGTTGTTCATCAAGCATCGACTTTTGCAGTGCCAAGGGAAGCATTATTAGGCCTAAGTGGCTTTTTCGAAGGAAAATAATTCATAGGTTTTGTATTAGAAATGTAATGTATTTAAATAAGCTATCGACTAAGTGAAGTAAATTTATCTGTATAGAATTGTATTAAAGTTTATATGTTATTATTCCAACATCTACTTAGTCAAGTTGTTAATAAATTAGCATTTTACAAACAACAACTTCTACATATATATATATATATATATACATATATATATATAATAAATTTGAAATCACAAATATATGAAGAAATTGATAAAGTTCTGAAGATGATTTAGAAATGAATATATGAAACCAGTATGTAAAATAAGAAACTATGAATGACTCACAGAATCATCAGAGGAGCTTGTGAGTTCATTCATAGAAGATGCGTTATTTCATCCAATTTTGTCGGCATTAAGCCTAAAATGACAAAATTTAGCTCCTTATAACGCAAACATTACAAAAATCAAATTTTCGCATACAGTATTTAAAATATAAATGCAAGAAAAAATAATTTAAAGGAACTGAATATATAACTCTATTAACAGCAAAATGTTCTCATAGTTTTTCCTAAACGAAACGTATTTCTAAAGAAAAAAGTTTTCTTATGTACATGCAAATAAATAAATAAATAAATAATAAAAATAAAACAAAAAATAAAATCATTAGTTGATTCGTGAATTTCATTCATTTTAAACATGCATATATATTGTATATGTTTTTTTTTTTTTTTTTTTTTTTTTTTTTTTTAACCGCTCTTTATTTAAACTACGTTCTATAAAGTAAAATAACAAACAAATAAAGTAAACGAATAAAAGAAGTTAAACGAAAAAACACTTTTCAAAGAGAATATTTTTATAACTCAGAATACGTTAAGACGATACTACGAATAAATATTTAATTTTTCTTTTAAAAATTAAAGAAAATATTTTAAAGCTATGCAACCGCTTTATTCCTTCGTCTACGTTTGAAAAAACTATTGATGACAAACATAATCTAATATGCGCAATATCAAAAAAACTTTTATCTTTTGGGGAAAAACTATGAAATTTTCCATTGTTTTTTTTGAATGTAGAAATTTATAGAATTGTTCTAAAGATACTTTCTTAAAGTTACTTGTACTGGTATGTGTATTATAAAGTTTTAAGGGGTTTTTTTCAAATCGTTAAATTTTATTTTTAACGCAAATGAAAAAAAAAATATATTCTTTTAAATTATTCTGAACGTCATTATTGATAAGATCATTCAATTTATTTTGTACCAATAATAAAAACAAATGGTAATACTAGAAAACAGGAATTCTGCTTTTTCAGAATTTAATATCGACACCGATGAAAAAAATGTATATGTATATAAATATAGATAGTACAAAACATATTTCAGTTTTAAGATTTAAAACACACATTTTTATTTTATATAAAATGAATGTCGTTCGTACCTTCTGAAGAATTCCACATTTACAATCCAGTCTTAAACAATATCTAAAGAAAAGTTGCATATGACGTCACTATCGCAGAATAATACACAATTCCAGTAAAAAAGGATGCCGTCCTTCAAGAAACTCTACCAAAAAAAAAAAAAAAAAAATAAATAAAAATAAAAATCGGCTATCTAATGTTCATACGCCTTCATTTGTTTGTAAGATTAATATAGATACTTAAAATTAAATGTATTTTATAATAATTCCATGTTTTATCAGAAATCCTTCCTTTATATTTTTACAAAATAGCACGTATTTTAATTAGAATTTTTTTTTCAGTTATTATGGGAAAATAGCAACGAAAAGATATAATAGTCTACTATTTTTCAAGTATTTTTCCTTTACTTTCTACAGAAATAGAGTACTTCATTTGTCAACATAAAAGAAAAATTCTTTAAAAACTGCAAAAAAATTAATATCTCAAAAATAAATTAAGATGCAGTTTTCAAACAAATTGCATTTAAAAGTGCTTTTTTCCCCATACGACGGTATAAAACTTGAAAATGTGCGATGCTTAGAAGTTTCAAAAAATGCAGTAGAGATTATTCCTTACAATGATACATCTGCTTTGTTTTACGGCTGGCTTATATAAAGGAACGTTATTTTTTAGAGACGACATTTTAATTGCTGGTCGAAAAAAATAGCATATCGGGGTCTCATAACAGATTATAATTATCATAACCACACATGTAAGAATTTGTCTTTATCAACAATTATTAAAAAAAAAAAATCAAGTTACTTATTACGCAGTAAAAAAAAAAAAAAAAAAAAAAAATAATAATAATAATAATAATAATTCGATGTTGAAACCTTTAATGATGCAAACAAATAATTTTGAAACAAAAAACGAAAGCAACTTCCACTGATTCCTAGCAATTTCTAGAAATTCCGTCAAGTGACTTCTAGGGACTCCTTCAAGCTACTTCTAGTGACTCTTTCAAGAGACTTCTACTGTTAGAAACAAGAAAAAATCTTAGATTAGGAGGACAGAATAGAAGGAGTCGACATAAATGACGTCATTTGAAGCCATAATTATACCTCTACATCCTCCATATTTCGCCGTGTCTTGCACTGGCGATTAACTGTTATCGATGAAAGTCAAATATAGCGAGAATGGGAAAGAACTTGTTTGTTTGCTGCAAAACGTTTTACAGCTAACGATATGTTGACTCATACTATTCTATCCTCCTAGTTATAACTGCTTTCAAATGTGCCAAAAACATACATTTCCTATGTTTTTTATTTACTTGCTGTACCACCGCCCCCTGAATACTAGGCCTGGGCGCTGACACAAAAATGGCGGCTGCCGAAATCGGATCTTTTTTTTTAATGTATGTACGGTCCCGTAAATTTAGACACCAGTATTTTATTAAAGATTTCTTTGACTTATGTAATCTCAGAAAAGTACAGCGGAAAATCTTTTAAAAGTTATTGGTACGAATATTCAAAGGACCGTACACACGATGAAGAAAATCCACCTTCGACAGCCGCCATTTTTGTGTTAGCGCCCAGGCCTGGTATTCACGGGGCGGTAACTGCACGCCGGCTGACGTGTTTTAGTGACAGTAGTTTTGTTCAAAAGAGTGTATTTTGTCGAAATCGTTTATAACTATCCACATTCAATTTAATTCAGTAGTGTGTTTTTATGCATAAGAGAACTGCAACATACGCACAGCACACGTGTTTGTATTGAAAATTTTAAACCAAAGTATGGCAACCCGCATTTCATAACATGACAATATATGCCTAGACATATGGTTTGTTTAGACGACGTGTGAGACAAGTCAATGAATATTAAGATGTCTCTATACACGAATGGCTACGCACAGAGCTCATGCTCAAATTAAAATTTCTGTCCAAACTATGCCAAACCACAATCCAGAACTTAGAAATTATTGCCTTGGTGATTTCAATTAGACAAGTGAGACAATTTGATAAAGATTAGTTTGGCGATGATGGCTGATGCTTGTTAAGATACTTGAGGATTTCTTATGCCGAAAATAGTCTCGATCAATCAAATTTTACTTCGTTAATTTCTATTTGTGGCACTGTAACATAAGTTTATCGATGCTAAATTTTGCCCAATATGCTCCCGACCAATAAAGTTTTATCTGTCGTGTGCCTGTGCAGCAACTCTCTTACTTATATTAACATTCACGTGTCCGCATCTCTCAGATATGATGCGCAGCAGACAATCATACGTTAAAAATTTTGACGTGACACAGTTAACAATATAGACTCTTATTATAACTGAATATTTATAGTTTTAAACCATACTTTGTGTACTATGATTTTAGTATAAAATGTTGAAATTCATTCAGTGATTTTTGAGAAAATTGCGAACGTACATGCATGCAATCATACAAATGTGTAATGTTTCAAAACAAAAACTTCTTTTTCTTAGGTCGCTTTAAAAAGGAGAATCAACAAAATATAATTCACGGGATTTTTCAAAACTCTTGGTTATCGTAAAACTCCAACGTTGGTTCAATTTTCCATTATTTTATGGCAATATGTAATAGGCAATCAGAATGAATAAATTACTTCACACTTAATATTCTGATTTAGAGTGTGATGACACGTGTGCGATTATTTAATGTTTAGAATGCTGAGTGCAAGTCAAGTGTTGCCAGATTTGAATCCCTGTTCAGGCTTTTGTATCCGAGGTGTGTCATCTTCTGTTTTAAACCATAGTCTTGGTCAGATTATCTCAAAAGTAAACTTTTAACACGTACGCGATAAGAGGCATTCTCACATGATTTTGACTTTTAAGTCCCTGAATAATAATTTTTATTTTAGTACATATTCTTGTGTTTCTTTTTATTTGTTATACTGAAAAACATTCAATTGCATGACTGTATAATTATATTAACGAGATAAAAAAGTTCTGAATGATGTTGGGGGTCCAAATATACCACGAAATTCCTTACCGTCCCGTGTCCCTGATGCTGATTTTTAAGTTAATAATTGATTTTTAAGTTGTATAAAATTGTTTCAATAAGAGTAATTCAATGTAATTGTTTTTCGAAACTGGACATATTGTTTTATATAAATATGTTGCAAAAAATTAACCTGCGCACATTTTTCGGTTGTTATTATTTTTTTAACTCTGTCCCTGGATTTTATATTCCTTACCGCCCCTCTTGCTAAAATTGTACAGAAAATCACTTCAGATGCAGCCACAGAATTTTTTTCAACTTTTTTCTCATGCAGAAGTATGCTAGAGAAAGAATGGCTAAAATTCTTTGACAGGAAATTTGCTGCAGAATCTAAATCAGTGTTTAAATATCAATTTCAAGCATTGTGGGTTTAGTGGTAGTCTTATCGTCCCCAAGAATTATTCCTGCACTTTTCGAGATAAATTTAATATTTTTTGTAATTTAATCCAATGTAAATAACTGTTGCAAAAAATCAATGAGCATTGTGGCTATCACTTAGTCTCAACATGATGTGCCTAAAATATTGTGGTAATTTTCCTTACAGTCCCTTCCTTACCGTCCCTTCTTTTCCTTACCGTCCATTTTTTTCCCTTACCGTCCATTTTTTACTTACCATCCCCTTTTCTTCCTTACCGTCCCTTCCTTAGCATCTCTTTAAGACAATGTTATACCAAAATTTTGTACTAAAAATACTTCATTGTTATTATTTCTTATTTGAATGTTCTATGCAAATTCATTATAGGTAAAAATTTAGAAGAAAATAAAAAGTTAGAGAGGTAAAACGGTAAGGAAAACTAAACTTGCAAGTTTAACTTAAACCTCAGTTAAACAAAAAAACAAAAAAACAAATCGTCGCTGCTCGTCGTTTTTTTTTTTTTTTTTTTTTTTTTTTTTCCCATCATTAGGACATTCGTCTATAAGTTTAAAATGTGATTTTATTAAGTTTAATTTCACCAGATTTTTATTCCTGGAAGTTAAAATATTGTGAGAATGCCTCATAAGCGTCGTGTATTCTCGATACAAATCGTGTTCAGAATTCTTCAGGATATTTACTAGTAATTTCGTACAGCGAGTTTTTGTCTTGTGTAATTTCAGAATTTTTGAGAGTAAATTACATAAAACTTTTATTTAAAAATTCCGGTGATAAAAGATTAAGAATTTTGTTAAAAAAAAAAACTCCTTTCGTAAGGATTATTGACATTTATATTTTTGTCGATTCCTTGTCTAGGTGTTATTATGGTCTTGATAATAAGACTTTTTTAGCAAATGAAAGAAATGGATGTCACCATGAAATAGAAAGAAAGTGCAAGTTTTCGTGAAGACGCATAAAAAATACACATAGTTGGCTTGAGTAACCTTCTGTTTTGAAATCGGTTAAAAAAGTCATAAAAAATAAACATTTCTAGTTAACCCTAGATCTACCGGGAATTTTATTCAAGTTTTAATAAAACGTTCTACACCAGAATTTTTATTTAAAACTATTTAACTTATTTATTTACCTTATTTTTGTCTGGTTTATATACTTAGTTTATTTTAAAGAAATTTCTGGTTTGAATGAATATTTTGTATGTACCTGTCGGGTCCAATGGACCCGTCTGGTAGACGGAGGGTTAATATATTAAGTTATTGAAATCTTGTTCATGTTACAATAAATGCTACCCACATTCATTTCTTTGGGAAACATGGTGTACATCATATCAGTAATTCATATAAATTCCTTTATTTTTCATGCAGTCTAACATCGTTAAAGTTCCTGTGAATCCGGTTACATTAACGGAAGTTAGAGCGCGGACCTGCGAATAGACATACAAATAAAACTCCTTGACATATTTAACCACAGATTCCAACATCTCTTAATCATACAGGAGTTTGATCCAAGAAGAACATCTTTTCTACCGGAAATTTTATTTAATCAAAAATTTCACAATTAAATCTAAAACGTATCTTATATAAAGAAGACGCGTTTCCGTATATATATTTTCCAGTTTAAAACATGCTTTTCTTGGATCAGAATACGGAATAATTAAGAGATGTTGACATTTATGACTTAACTACACTGGAAAGTATGGAACACTATTTAGATGCGCAAATGCTTAGAATTTATATGACATCTGTAACAAAAAAATATAATAAATAGACGAGAAGCTTAACATATCGTTGAGAGATATTGACTTAATGTATTGTATTTTGGTACTTTTTTATATGCATGTGTACATAGTATTTATTTATTTTTTAATACAGAAATTTTAATCGAAAATAAACAAACGCAATTTCTCTTTCTCTTATGAAAAATTTTGTTTGCTCTTTATTAATTAAAATAATTTTTTCTCCTTCCTCCGTAAATAAAAACCAGAAAGAAAAAATTATGCGTTAAGCATAGATTATGAAACACTTTCCAACACATTCAGGTTAATGTAACAAAACAACACCGTTTAATAAACTGAAATATATCTAATTTAACCATTTGGAAACGCATGAAGCATTTGAAAATCCAATTTCAGCAATTTCCATCTACACTCGGAAAATTATCCGAATTCTTTGAACAGACCAGTAAATGATACATAGATTTGTATCTATACACTACATGCATGAAAACATTTAATTCAATTAAGAAATACATACCACAGTAGAAAATTCCCTTCAGCAATTTCTGCTACTAAGGAGAATGGCACGTGAATTCTTTTGTGCAGCCTTGTATACGAGGTATAGAATTTATACACAGCGCCAAACATGCAAAAAATTAGTTAAATTTAAAAACGCACACCGAAATTGAAAACGTACTTCCAGCAATTATTGCTCAAAGACAGTATTGTAACCGATTTCTTTTGAATGTCTCTGCAATTGAACTTATAAATGCTACAAATGCCGTATTCTATAGAGATCATCTTGTAGCGAAATTCAGTGATATACTACATCAATTTCAATATATTAGAAATAGCGTAATGTCATTAAAAGACATTGCAAACGATTTTTTACAATAATGTAACGGAATTCTTTTGACTACATCTGTAAATGGAATATGAATTCTACACATTTCACAACTAATACCGAACATGCCATGGTAAACATCATTAACATATATCAATTGTATGAAATCCGAGCCTATTTACGCAAGTTAGAGCGTGGACAGTGATACGGCCAGACTGACAAACCGAATTCATAAACATGTTTCAACTATGTTGGAAGGTTGTAAAAAAATCACATATTTTGTGCTCATCTGTAATGGTAACGTTTTAAATTCGTTTTGCGCGAAAATATGTTTTCATATTTACTTTCTGCGCAAAATTTGATAAACTAAATTTGATTTACTAAATTTGACAAAAGAAGTTCATTTCCAAAATATGCATACAATTTTTGTAACAAAAAGGCAAAGGAACAAGTGTGGTATTTTAATATGATACTGATATTATATTATATTACACCTCCGCTTTTGCGAACATTATTTTTTTTCACACTTTTTCCCCTGTCATTTTTGCGGGAAAAGCGATTATCTAATTTATCGGTATTACATTCTCAGATGAAAAAAAGAAATAATATAAGAATAAACCGATTTCATAAGCACGTTTCAACTACATTGGAAGGTTTTAAAAACAAACATATTTTTTACAACATATCTGTAACGATTCAGTTATAAATTCGTTTTGCGTCAGAAAATATTTTCTTATTTACTTTCTGCGCAAAATTTGATAAAGAAAATTTGAATTACTAAATTTGACAAGGGAATTTCATTTCCAAAATATGCATTGCATACAATTTTTTTAATAAAAAGGCAAAGGAACAAGTGTGGTATTTTAATATGATACTGATATTATATGACACATCCGCTAACATTAATTTTTTTCACACTTTTTTCCCCTGTCATTTTTGCGGGAAAAGCGATTTTCTAATTTATCGGTATTACATTTTCAGATGAAAAAAAGATATAATATGTTTATTTTTTTATTATTACTAGCGGGTTCTGCCCCCATTCAGACACCGTAGACTCTAAAAGTACGCTAATTTGATCGGCTTTAAAAAGATTTCGGAAGATTGAATTATAATTTAAAAAACAGTGGCGATCTCCCTATAAACGGATTTCTATTCATTTTTCTTTGATTGGGGAATTTTAAGGCCAAATCCGCTGCAGTGCTACTTGATTATCCCGTCGACCAATTTCGTCAAATTATATAAATCGCCAAATTATACAAATTGACATAATTTTTATTTTAAATAACGACAGAACAAATAAATTAGTATAACATTAATAAAAATACAAATAAAACGTTGAAATAAAAATAACTTGATGACGTAGACACGTGTAATTTGCTTAAAGTCAAGTTAATGTGACATTTACGATCAACCATTATTGGCATTTAATCTTATAGTTTGGCGAATGATAGATTTTTGGTCGATGGGATAACTAAGTAGTACCAAAGATACAATAATTGTTTTCGTCTTTCATTAAGTAAAATAAGTTAAACATTTGAAAATAAGCTAATATAAAAGGAATTAAGTAAACTGAGTCTTTGTCTCCCGGTATTTTTTAACAAAGCGAAAAGAAAGTTCTTTTAAATAAGGCATTTAAATTAATCGTTTCTAATCGGACGTAATTTTGACCAAACTATTCTTTCTCTTTTTAATATTCACGTGAAAATGCTTTTGTTAGAAATGAAATATTACTTGCACTTTCCTAACAAAAATAGTTGAAAAGTATCCTCTCAAAATATCAAATAAATGTCTAGCGCAATTTCTAAATTTAAACTCTTTTGCAATATTATTTTGTGTTCATTTTATGTATAATAACTGTAATGTGACGTAAATATGACGTAATTTCTCCTATTTAAGACTTCTAAAGCATGTTAATGAATTTAATATTTTACAATTTCTTTTCTCTCTTAAAATTCACGCGTAAATATAGTTTTTATGACTTAATTTTTAATAAGTTCCTGCTTTTTGTACATAATTATTTAATTCTAATTCCAAATGTTTTTTTCTGTTTATAATAGTGTAAATGAATTTTTAATTTATATATAATATATATTTTTAATTTATATAATATAAAAATAAATTTTTAATTTATTTACACGTATATATATATATATATATATATATTTTTTTTGAAGCAAAGATTATTGTTTGCGCTGTTTATACAGTTGGCAACAGTTTAAATTAATATCACTTTCTAAAATGTGTAAAAAATATCTCTAGAAATTCTGAAAATTTGAATTTAAAATAGAAATAAAACCACAAAAAATGAGTCAAATTAAAAAAAGAAGAAATACAGTCTGCACACCGGGAACTTCAAACGTATAAAATGATCTAAAAATGATTAAATTCCCATGAATACTTTTTGCTCCTATAAAATTTTTTTAGCGGAACGATTTTGTCCAACTTTAGCATTAAATATCTCTTAAAATAATTCTTCGATTTGAAAACTGTCTGCATCAGCGTGTTTATCAAACATTTCTGTATAATACTACCGATTTTCATATTTTTGTATGCATTATTTTTCTTAATATTAACGCAGAAAGACCTCCGGTCACGAAAAATTCAAAACCGGTGGCGGTGACAGCGGTGACAGCGGTAGTTACTTTTTTTTAGAATAGAGAGATTACTACACACCAAACCTTACATGGAAAATATTTTAAAACAAGAATCGCCATTTTTTATTTTTCAAGTCACATAAATATATCTTACCCAAGAATTTTTATTTGATACTACTTAATTTAACTTAAATAAGTACTAATTAACTTATATTTTGTGTGGTATATATTTAATTTTTTATGTTCAGAAATTTCTGATTTGAATCGAAATATATTTATTTGGTTTTGGTAAAAAAAAAAAAAACATATATCAAGGTTTAACTGAATCAAAAGTTTTATTAAATTCCGTGCATTAGTTCTTGAGATAGAGGGCCCAAAAACTTTTTGTCACATATAGTCAGACATCTTCTAAAAACAATGAAAAAAACATAAATCCGTCGAAAATCGGAAGTCGAAATTTTTCACGAATCCAATACTTTCTTCTTATAAAGATAGAAGAAAATAAAAAACTTAAATAGACAATCGATTGAAAATTATGACTTCATTTAATATTTGTTAATAAAATAAATTTAGGAGCAAAACATAGAAACCCGTTTTCCATGTATTTAAATAAACTCATAATAAAGATAAATTTTATTTATGGATGGTATTAAACTAATTAAACCTAGAAGATGTTTAATAACCGAAAAAAAATAAACATCTTTTAACCCCTTCGGGACGATCGTCTTTTACAGAATTTTTAATCTTTTATCACCGGTTTTTTAAAACAAAAATTTTTTACAATAAAATTTATTAGTGAGAATAATCACAGATTCTGAGCATCTTACGCGTCAAGTATACCGGTCGTATTTCCCCCAAAGGGTTAAAGATTTTACGCTGCAAAACTATAAAAGAAATGTAAGTTAGCCAATTGCCTTTAAGTTCAAGTGTACATTATTTCATATATTTTGAATACAAACCCTTTTTTATGCAAAAATAACCGTATCTTTGGAAGATGAAATGTTTAATTTTCTTTGTTTTTCATTCATTTGTAAGCATAAAAGAATTTCCTTTTTTTCCATATTTGTATATGTTAAAATTATCATCTTTGCTTGAAAAAAAGTATTTTCATATTTACATTCAGAGAAAAAGAATACTAAATAGAACAAAAATAAAATTCATTTTCAAAATTTGCATTACATTTTTATGAAAAAAAGCAAAAAACAAGTGTGGGGGTTTTATACGATATCAATAAGTAGCATCCGTTTTCGAGAACATTATGTTGGTTTTTTTGCACCCTTTTTTCCCCTGGCATTTGTTTAAGGACAAACCATTTTTTAATGAATCAGTATTAATTTTACATAGAAAAGAAAAAAATACTAAATTGTGTTTCTACTTTTTTTTTACATACAAAAACTTAAATAAGGAATGTTTTAAGTTATTACTCGATGAACTTTTTCCTCTGTGTTTTTCATTGTGTTCATTTTATAAACTAATAAAAAAAGACTCTAGATAAAAGAAAAAATACATATAAAGCATAAAAGAATTAATTATTCGCTGATTCTGTTTACGTAATGGAAAAAATTCATGAATATTCTATAAATGTTTCAATTATGCTATATTGTATTATTTTTTTAGCATTGTTTAAAATATAGTGCTTTCTCATTAAATTAATATTTCCTCCCTCCATCAGCATTAAAAATTACATTTTTTTTATATACAACTTAAATTTATACAGTTTTCTAGTAATATTTAATAATTTAAAGAAATATACATTCATCTTTATCTTGGAGAAATAGAATAATAAATTGTCTCCTATGTTAAATCTTCCACTATCGGATCGTTCTATTTTTTAACAACAATAATGTTTAAAAAATATATATATTATAGCTGATGGTAAAAATAAAAATGATTCCAAAAATCCGAAAGTTAGTCTTGCATGCACAAAAATATGTATACAGTGTGTCCACGTATAACCTGGCCTACCTTTATTTTCGCAACCGTTGGTCCTAGATGCATACTTCCAATTACAAAAATGGTCAAAATTAGGTGCAGGGTTAAGGTAAAAAAAGTTTGAAGCGAAAAAACAATTTAGTGAAGAATTACAGAATCTAAATTTTTATACGTTCCCCCGGTCCTATAAGTTATATTTAGTAAAATTTCCCTGTTACACTGGCAAGTAAGGCAAAAAAAGTCCCGTTATTCTACGATTAAAATTGACTGAGTAATAGCTGTTTAAAGTTGGAGCATACTTTTTGCTGCATATTAGGGGTCATTCACAAATTTAGTGGAAATATAATTCCGTCAGACATATTAAATAAATGGTTGAGAGTAAAATTAGCATTGCAATATAAAGTTGAAATCTTAATTATTCTGACATATTACTGCAAAATATACAATTTGTACTGAACATCATAAGAGGATAAAAATAACAAATTTCTTGTTAAATAAAAGGATGAAAAACAACAGCCTCAATTCTTTACAAAATGATACATATTTTAAAATTCCGTTTGATTATACTGTCTTTCAAATTTTGGGTTGTGGCATGTTTTTTTGCTTTTGAAAATTGATTCTGATGCAATTTTTAGCACTGAATCCGAAAATGACCTTCATTTTAAACCATCACGTCAGGAATTTTCTTAAATCGCAAATTTCAATGTTAAAAAGCTAAAAGTTAAAATTGATCCCCCCTACCCTCCCAACCTTATCGGACCCCCGAGTTTTTTATCTGTAAGAAACAAAGTAAAAGCCAAAAAATCTAATAAATTATTGAATTAAATAAAATTAAACCGAATAAAAAAGTTTTACATCTATTTTATAGTATCAGATTTTTCGCTATTTTTTAACCGTGAAATTTACGATTAGCGAAAGATCCTGACATGATGGTTAAAAGTGAAGGTAATTTTTTTTATTCAGTGTTAAAAAATACATAAAATGTAATTATAAAATTTAAAAAACACAACCATCGCAGGTTTATGTTATCTAATCTAAAACTCTTTCTTAAACTTCTTGACTGTAATCTATCCGAATTGTTTTGTGTTATCCTCTAATATAAGTATGTATAAGATGGTGAGAGTCGAAAATCATAATAATATTGCATTGTCATCGGATTTAAGTCAGTATGTAAAATTTAACTTTGATCGGACATTAGAAAGTAAGTCAAAGTTCTAGTACAAATTTTAAACTGGAAAGACGATCATTGAAAATTAAATAAAACCTTATGAAAATAACACAATTTTAGTTAAATGGAATCATAGCCTCAGATCCTTACAAAATAAAACATATGGTAAAATGCAATTATTTTAACTAATCTGAAACTTAACTAATAAAACTTAATCATAATATTTGTACGATTTCGTTCAAAGCGCAGATACCTTGAAGTAAGTTTAAGTACTTTAAATACGATCCCTGAAAGCATGCCAGAAATCATCTGTTTTGAGACGCATAAAAGTGGTTTAAGTCGTGCATTTCAAAGTTTCATAACTCGGTCAATTTTAATGTTAGGTGAATGGGACTTTTTTTGTCTTACTTGTTAGTGTCACAGTAAAGTTTTACTAAATATCACTTATAGGACCGGGGGACCGTATAAAAATTTAAATTTCGTAATTTTTTAATAAATTTATTTCTTGACTCAAATCGCTTTAAAAATAATTCTTTACCTTATTTAAACCATTTTTGTAATTGGAAGTATGCATCTAGGACCAACGGTTGCGAAAATAAAGGTCGGTCAGGTTATACGTGGACACACTGTATAAACAGAGAAGCCTTTTTTTTTATTAATTTTAGTGAAAAAAAAAAACATAAAAGAAGTTTACTTATTGATATAATGAATTAAACTTGCAGAGGTTTTTAAAAAATTGAGAATCCTGAGTGCTCGTTAGGTACTGACGATATTTCTTAAACACAGACTCTTTTTTTATTTAAAAATAACCATGTCTTTAGTAGAGGTATTTTATTTTCTCTTTTTTAAAGGGCTAACCTACTCAAAAAATGAAAATAAATCAATGTTTTTTTTTTTTTTTTTTTTTTTTTGCATAATATTATTCTACACTATTCCCGCACCCTCGGAGGGAGCTAAGGGCGCTGAGACTCCTCCCAGACTGGACATTTAATTTTTTTTAATTATGAAAGAATATTATTATTATTTTTAATAGGTTCTTAAAAAATCGGAATTCTAGAAAATATATTAATTTTGCCATACATTTTTTTTCTCTTGTAAATTTTATTATGAAATTCGAAATATTAGCATGTTTAAATTTTACTTAATTAAAAATTTAACCTTCTCTCTTTAACTTTGATAATATTTCGATAATTTAAAAATAAAACTTTTAATCGTTTGATTACAAACACTTTTTAAAATTAATCAAATACAGAAACACACCAAAAAATCGAAAAAACTAAGGTATATTTTAGTACATTATTTCATTATTTAACATCTTAAAAGCATTCAAAATTAGCCCCGCCAAAACTTTCCAGAGCTTCCTCTGGCTGGTTACGACTCTGCTCATGTCAGCAGAGGAAAATGTAAGTCAGGACCTGATCCGGCACGTCCCATCAAATCAAATGAAAGAAAGTCAGAGCTCGGCAGCCGGCCGGGCGAGATCTGGGCACATACGAGGGTGGTTCAATAATTATTGTCCCTAGTGTACATAAATTATTTGTACTGCAATGGTTGTTGTGTAATATCGAAGCATAATGTCTTAGATACCTATATGCTCAATTTTAGAACCGTAGCTGAGGGGTAGCGTAGCGAATCGGGATCATAGTGATGTAGCCACATCTCATCCACTGTCACAAATGTAGCCTTATAAACTCTAAACCAGCATTTCCCCCTCAACCCCCTCCTTAAGCCCCCCCCCCTTCCCAAATAGGTCTTTAAAACGTCACCCATCCCTCCAAAATTATGTCAATATAGCAGCTATGGTTCTGAAACTGAGCATGCAGGAATTTAAGAGATTAGGCTTCGATATTCCACATCAACCATCGCAGTACAAATATTTTATATACTTTAGGGACAATAATTATTGAACCACCCATGTATAAGTCCCTAAAATATGCTAGCCCTTTCCAAAGCGTAATCCTGGATGCGCCACTGTTTTTCACTATTTACCGCAAAACCTACAAAATTCCCATGTCGATATATGTATTCTGGAAGTACTCTAAATTTGTTTGTAAAGCCGAAAATGTGTTTATTTGCTTCTCCCTAAAAGTGGCATCTTTTATTACAATTTGTACCATTTCTCCAAAACTATAATAAACATCCTAGTAATTTTTTTCTCAGTCAATTTGTCTCATTGGCCATCATTTGAATAGAGGTAATTTCAAACGAGCATTTTTTCATTCTTTTTTTCTTTTGCTGAAAAACAGTACAAAAGTCCTTTTTCCCAAAATCTGAATAACATATAGATATTTATTCTTTTTAAATATCCTTAATTCATTTAATAAATATAGATTCAAAAAAGTTATACAAAAAATTCTGTACTGATTGTAAGAATGGTTCAGGAGGAAAGGTATATTTAGTTAACATGCAAAACACATCAATAGGTTACCCCTTTAAATAAAACGTTTGGTTTTCATTCCGTTGTAAACATAAAACATAATTACTTCCTTTTTTTTATTATTTGTACATGTTAAACTTATCCGTTTTGATTGAAAAAAAGCATACTCATATTTACATTTTGAGAAAAAGATTACTAAATAACACAAAAAAAAACTGATTTTGGAAATTTGCATTAAAAAAAAATAAAAATAAAAATAAAAATAACTAGTATGTTGTGGCCATCACAAAACTTTCTTCTATATAAATCATGTCAATTAAATCATTTAAAAAGTAAAATAAATTACATCAATTTATTCATATAAAAGTATACCTGAATTTGAAATTTGATGAAAATTCGTGCATTAGTTATTGAAATAGAGCTGTAGGAGAAATTTTGAAAAATGTAGCATAGCAGTGCCACCTGTTGAGCGATTTGCACCAAAACACAAACAGTACTAATTCATATACAGGAATCGTAAACCGGAATCGCCAAAACACAAACAGTACTAATTCGTATACCGGAATCTGAAGTTGGATGAAAATCCGAGTATTAGTTCTGGAGCTAAAGCTACTGTGGAAATCACAAAAAATGCAGCACAGCAGCGCCACCTGTTGAGCGATTTACACCAAAAGGTTCAAAACATCAATTCATGTCAAGAACTAACTGAATCTGAAATTTGATGAAAATCCGTGCATTAGTTCTGGACATTGAGCTATTGTGGAAGTCGAGAAAAACGCTGCATAGCAGAGCCACCTGTTGAGCGATTTACAGCAAAACATAAACAGCACTAATTCATATCCAGGTATACCTGAATCTGAAGTTTGTTGAAAACCGGAGCATAAGTTCTTGAGATAGAGCTATCGCGGAAATCACAAAAAATGCAGCATAGCAGCGCCACCTGTTGAGCGATTTACACCACAAGGTGCAAAACGTCAACACATGTCAAGCACTAACAGAATCTGAAGTTTGATGAAAATCCGTGCATTATTTCTTGAGATAGAGCTATTACGAAAATCGTGTAAATGCTGCAAAATGCAGCATAGCAGTGCCATCTGTTGGGCGATTTGCACCAAAACCTTACCAGCACCAACTCATATCAAGGATTAACTAAATCTGAAGTTTTATGAAAATCCGTGCATTAGTTCTTGAGATAGAGCTAGTGCAGAAATCGCGGGAAATGCAGCATAGCAGCGCCACCTGTTGAGCGATTTACACCAAAAACTAATCAGCATCAATTTGTATTAGGGACTAACTTAATATAATTTTTTTTTAATTCCGTGCATTAGTTCTTGAGATAGAGCGCCCACAAAATTTGTGTCACATACACACAGACAGACAGACAGACAGACAGACTCACAGAGTCACAGACAGACATTTTGTAAAAACATGTTTTTTGGAATCTCTGACCCCTAAAACGTGTAAATACGTCAAAAACCGAAAGTCGAAAATTTTCATGAATCCAATACTTTCTTCTTGTAAAGATAGAAGAAAGTAAAAAGAACGAGTATGGGGATTTTATACAATATCAATAAGTAACATCCGTTTTCGAGAACATTATGTTGGTTTTTTGCACACATTTTTTTTCCTGACATTTATTTAAGGACAAAACATTTTTTAATGTATCAGTATTAACTTTGCTTAGAAAAGGAAAAAGAAAATACTTAATTCAGTTTTTACTTGTTTTTTACATAGAAAAACTTAAATAAGTAAGGTTTCAAGTTATTAATAGATGCACTTTTTTCTTTGTATTATTTGTTGTGCTCATTTTATAAACTGATAAAAAAAAAAAAAAAAAAAAACTTATAGAATAAAGACAAAAATATATAAAAAACATAAAAGAATTAATCGTTTGCTGGTTCTGTTTGCGTAATGGAGTAAATTCATGAATATTCTATAAATGTTTCACATATGTTATATTATACTATTTCTTTCAAGATTGTTTTAAATACAGTGCTTTCTCATTAATTTAATGATTCATTTCTCCAAATGCACCAAAAATACAATTTTTTTTTCTACTTTTTCTATATGGTATACTTATCCAATTGTTTTTTTTTCACTTAAAAAAATATGCCTTCAGCTTTATTTTTGGAGAAATTGAATAATGAATAATCTTCCATGTCAAATCTTCCACTATCGGATCGTTCTAATTTTTTTTAAACAATAATGTTTAAAAAAATAAATATTATAGCTGATGCTAAAAATAAACTAGTACGTTGTGGCCATCACAGAACTTTCTTCTATATAAATCACGTCAATTAAATCATTTAAATAGTACAAGAAATTACATCAATTTAGCACCAATTCATATCAAAGTATATCTGAATTTGAAGTTTGATGAAAATTCGTGCATTAGTTCTTGAGATAGAGCTACAGCGAGAATTCTGAAAAATGTAGCATAGCAGCGCCACCTGTTGAGCGATTTACACTAAAAATATACAGCACTAAATGATATCAAGGTATACCTGAATCTGAAGTTTGTTGAAAATCTAAGCGTTAGTTCTTGAGATAAAGCTATTGAGGAAATCGCAAAAAATACAGCATAGCAGCGCCACCTGTTGAGCGATTTACACCAAAAATTAAACAGCACTAATTTACACGTCAATTCATGTCAAGGACTAACTAAATCTGAAGTTTGATGAAAATCCGTGCAATAGTTCTTGAGATACAGCTCTTGCGAAAATCGGGAAAATGCAGCACAGCAGCGCCACCTGTTGGGCGATTGACACCAAAAATTAAACAGCACTAATTTATATCAAGGACTAACGAAATCTTAAGTTTGATGAAAATTCGTACATTTTTTCTTGAGTTAGAGCTATTGCGATAATCATGAATAATGCAGCATAGCAGCGCCACCTGTTGGGCGATTTTCACAAAAAAGTAATTAGCACCAAACTATATCCTGTACTAACTGAATCTGAAGTTTTATGAAAATCCGTGCAGTAGTTCTTGAGATATAGCTATTGCAGAAATCGTGAAAAATGCCGCATAGCAGCGCCACCTGTTGGGCGATTTTCACCAAAAACTAATCAGGTCCAGTTTATATCAAGGTCTAACTAAATAATAAGTTTTGTGAAATTCTGTGCATTAGTTCTTGAGATAGAGCGCCCACAAATTTTTTGTCACATACAGACTCACAGACAGAGTGACAGAGTGACAGAGTGACAGACAGACTCACAGACATTTTCTAAAAACCATCAAATCGTGTTCTGGGCATTCTAAAACGTGTAAATCCGTCGAAAACCGGAAGTCGAAAATTTTCACGAATCCAATACTTTTTTCTTGTAAAGATAGAAGAAAGTAAAAAGATTCCAAAAATCGATAATAAATATCGATTCAATAAAGTTTTTTGTGGTGATCGGATGAGTGATTTAGGAGAAAAGGTACATTCAGTTAACATGCAAACACCTGAATAGGTTACCTCTTTTAAATGAAACGTTTGGTTTTCATTCCTTTGTAAACATAAAAAAAAGCACCTCTTTTTTTTTAATATTTATACATGCTAAACTTATCAGTTTGACTGAAAAAAAGTATTTTCATATTTACATTCTGAGAAAAAGATGTATATTTTCTTACACAAAAATAAAATTCATTTTAAAAATTTGCATTGCATTTTTCTATAAAAAACAAATTCCTGCCGGCTCGGCCTACAGGCGCAGGTAGATTTCGAAGTCAAGTATACTAATTTCACCAACAAAAACTAAATGAAGACTAGAGATAATCTCAGTTTAACAATTGTATCTGGCCGCTTTTGATGAGATATTAATTTCATTTTTCTGTAAAAGCTGGTTTTTGTTGCATTAAACTATCTCAATTTGTTGATTTTCTGTAAGCAAATAAATCCTATTGGTTTACAATGGAAGTCTTTGGGAATTTGGCGAAATATTAGAGATATCGCCAAGTTGGCGTAACATTTGGCGAATAATTTTGGTCGCCAAATTTGCGACAAACTTGGCGGCATTTGGCGACAGAACAGGGTCCCCCTACGGTAACCCCACTTATATGTATGGAGATACGTAATATATATAGAGATTTTTATTTTTCACGTGGAAATCGTGCAATAGAAAAGTAATTGTTGTGGTAAGAATTTTATTGTGATTTTTTTTAATTGTTGGCAACTGGTATAACGAAATTTTTTTCTATTTTCCTGCCATTTTTCTGTAAGAGCTGGTTTTATCAGAATCATGTTAAGGCGGTATTCAAAAATTTTAACCCTCCTCCATTTCTACTACCTTCGGCCGATTTTTCTCATATCAATCCCCGCTGAGATATTAGCCATCTCAATGTGTTTGGCGTGTTTGAAGACGATCCGTGCTTAATTGTGACTTTTATCGTGCGGACAAAATTTAGTACATACATACATACATAGATATATCCATCTATCTATCTATCTATATCTATATCTATATCTATATCTATATCTATATACTTTTTAGGTAGGGGTGGTTTTGGGTTCATGGGGTCCATATAATGAAAAGTTATGAAGGAATTTTTCAAAAGTCGCACTATGGTAACGACTGCAATAGGTAGCATTTCTTACGAAATTTACCTAAAAAAGAGCAAAAGAAAGAGTGTGTGTGTGCGGTGTGTATGTGGGGGGAGGGCGTTATACGATATCAATAAGTAACATTCGTTTTTGAGAACGTTATGTTGGTTTTTTGTACCATTTTTTTAATGTACGAGTATTAATTTTGCATAGAAAAGAAAAAACTAAATTTAGTTTTTACTTGTTTTTTAAATACAAAAACTTAAATAAGGAAAGTTTTAGGTTATTGCTAAATGGAATTTTTTTTCTCTGTATTTCTTATTGTGTTCATTTAATAAATAGATATAAAAACCTGCAGATAAAAGGACGGAAAAAAGGGAATTAACTGTTTGCTGTTTCTGTTTGCGGAATGGAGAAAATTCATGAATATTCTATAAATGTGTCTAGTATATTATGTTTTACTATTTCTTTAAATGTTTTTCGAAATATAGTGCTTCCTCAGTATTTTACTGTTTCACCTCTGTCTCTAAAAGCGTATTATTTTTTATGTGTGTGTTTGTGTGTGGATTGGGTAAATTCATTATTTTTTGCTGTTAAAGAAATATATCTTCATGTACATTTTTGGATAAATAGAATAAATAATTATATTTCATCTTAAATCCTTCACTAATCACATAATCTCAGACAATCTTTTACTAACTTTTGGAAACGATAATATTTTTTTTTAAATAAACTAGGGGGCTCGGCCCCCTACGAGCTACGCTCGCCAACCCCCGTCCAGACATCGCAGACTCTAAATGCACGCTAATTTGATCGGCTTTAAAAAGATTTCGAATTAATTAGATTAATTAGAAGATTATAATTTAAACAAGTTGTAAATTGCTCGTCAAACGTGGCAAATGAGGTGCGTTCGTACTATAACTAGTTTTATAATTATTTTTTGCACCCCATATTGTACTGAATGTATAATTTTTTGCATTTCATACAGTGCATAGTCTGATACATCATTAAAATGCACTTGCAATAATTTTTCCCATTGGTCGTAATGTAAAGAAAAACTGTTGACTGTCCCTGTAATTAAACTATACATCCGATTTTCCTAAAATTTGAAATGTCTCGACAAAATTTTGCAACAATTATATCTTTAAAATTTCAGATCATTCGGAAGGCTCTAATATCATTAAAATGCACATGCAATAATTTTTCCCATTGGCCGTAATGTAAAGAAAAACTTTTGACTGTCCCTGTAATTAAACTATACATCCGATTTTCCTAAAATTTGAAATGGCTCGACAAAATTTTGCAACAATTATATATTTGAAATTTCAGACCATTCGGTTGGGTAGTTTTTGCTCTGTTACATGCGGACAGACGGACGGACAGACGGACGGACTGAACGATGACTATAGGTGTTACGTATTTATATAATTACGAACGCACCTAAAAACAGTGGCGATCTCCCTATAAACGGATTTCTATTCATTTCTCTTTGATTGGGGAATTTTAACGCCAAATCCGCTGCGGTACTAATTGATTATGCAGTCGACCAATTTCGCCAAATTATACAAATTGACATAATTTTAATTTTAAATAACGAAAGAACAAATAATTTAGTACAACATTAATAAAAATACAAATAAAACGTCGAAATCAAAATAACTTGATGACGTAGACACGTGTAAGAACATTTCAAAATGAGCTAATATAAAAGGAATTAAGTAAACAGAGCCTTTGTCTCCTGGTATTTTTTAACAAAGCGAAAAGAAAGTTCTTTTAAATGAGACATTTTAAATTAATCGTTTTTAATCTGACGTAATTTTGACCTAGCTATTCTTTCTCTTTTAAATATTCACGTGAAAATACTTTTGTTAGAAATGAAATATTATTTGCGCTTTCCTAACAAAAATAGTTGAAAAGATCCTCTCAAAATATCAAATAAATGTCTAACAATTTCTAAATTTAAACTGTTTTGCAATATTATTTTGGGTTCATTTTATGTAGTAACTGTAATGTGACGTAAATATGACGTAATTTCTCCTATTTAAGTCTTCTAACGCATGTTAATGAATTTATTATTTTACAATATCCTTTCTCTTTTAAAATTCACGTGTATTCTTTTTATGACGTAATTTTCAATAAGTTCCTGCTTTTTATACGCAATTATTTAATTTTAATTTGAAAGTATCTTTTCTATTTATAATAGTCACGTGTAAATAAATTTTTAATTTGAATAAGTAAAAAATATCTCTCGAAATGCTGAAAATTTGAATTTAAAATAGAAATAAAACCTCGAAAAAGGACTCAAATTAAAAAAAATAATTGAATTCTGCACACCCGGAAATTATAACGTATAAAATGATCTAAAAATTATTAAATTCCGATGTACAGTTTTTGCTCCTATAAAACTTTTTTAGTGGAACGATTTTGTCCAACTTTAGCATTAAATATCTCTTAAAATAATTCTTCGATTTGAAAACTGTCTCCATCAGCATGTTTATCAAACATTTCTGTATAATACTACCGATTTTCATATTTCTGTATGCATTATTTTTCTTAATATTAACGAAGAAAGCCCTCCGGTCACAAAAACTTCAAAACCAGCGGCGGCGGCGGCGTTGACAGCGGTAGTTACTTTTTTTTAGAATAGAGAGATATTATAGCTGATGCTAAAAATAAAAATGATTCCAATCATTCCAAAGTTACGCTTTGATGATAAAAGAAAATTATATAAACAGAGAAACTGTTTTTTTTTTCGTTTTTTTAAATTACCAAAAAAAGGTCATGATAAAAATAAAGTTTACTTATTGGTATCTGAAATTAATGAAACTTCCACAGGTTTTTAAAAAATACAGAAACCTGAGCTCGCGTTAGATAATTGTCTTTAATAAAGATTAAAAAAATAGGTTAATGTTAAATATTGTTTTTTTTTTTTTTTAAGTGCCTTGCAAAGTATTTAATACTTTTTCAACACAGTTTCTTAAATAAAAAATAAACGCATTTCACTTCTTGTTATAGGTAAAGATTTTCTTACTTTCTCTGTGTTAATTAAAGTATTTTATTTTCTTTCTTCAGGTAGCATAAAAATTAGATATTTTTTACTTATTTCTATATGTTAAACTTATCAATTTCTTAACAAAATTACCATATTTACTATCTGAGAAATAGAATACTATATAATACAAAAAAAAAAAAAAAAAAAAAAACTACAAGTTTGGCAATTGATTTTGACACCTATAAATAACTTTCGTAATTTTTTTTTTTTTTTTTTTAACGTTTGGAAAAATGGTTATTGTCCTCTGTCAGGGTAGGAAATCAAAAACATATCTGAACCGTTTTATTTGTTGAATCCGCATTTTATTCGTTTTCTGATTGGTGTATATGGTCTATACAGTAATTTGTATTTTCCCTTTACTTTCAACAGAGATGGATACTTCTGTTGCCACTATGACAAAAAAGTAATAAAAACTACAAAAAAAATTAATAGCTCAGAAACAAATTGAGATACAGCTTTCAAACAAATTGCTTTTAAAAATACATTTTTTTCTCTATACGACGGTGTAAAAAGTAATATTGTGGGATGTTTAGAAGTTTAAGAATGAGATTTCATTTAACATTGGTCGTCAGATTTGAAGATGGAAAACCCTTTTCCCGAACAGTCAATGAAATGCCTGGATAATACGTAAGTTTCAGGTGGATAATATGTAAATTTCAGGAAATCTGACGAATCGCAGGCGATTTTTGTCGCTTGCAGTTTTTACGTGTAATAACACTATTAATGTTTAATTCATGGTGTACGTAATGTATGATCAACTCCGTGCGATATTTATGTCTTAAATTTTAGTCTTTGAAAAAATCATTTTCCAAATAGCCGTTGTAATTTGTTAAATTGCTTTTTAGCCTTCGGTACGGTATGCTATTTCATAGTGTGATGTGATGTTCGATCTTTCGATAGTGATGTGCTATGCATGCTTTACTGTAGATGTTTAAGAGTAGATCGTGAATGTGGAATTCTTAAGCGGATGCGAATGATGTCATTTTACATAAAATAAAACGTGTGCTTTAAGTCTTAAAATTGAAATATGTTTTGTACTGCAGTAGAGTCCCGCTTAACCGAGTTATTTTCATTTGATGGATTGGTGGCTTCTATTATTATGAAACAGCCATTATAAATGAAGTGTTAGGGGAAGATGAAAGAGCAGCCGTAAAAAAAAATATATGGCCATCCCCCCCCCCCCCCATTCTGACCTGAAAATCAGAGATCTAACTTTTTACGGCTGCTCTTTCATCTTCACCTAACACTTCATTTATAATGGCTGTTTCATAATAATAGAAGCCATCAGTCCATCAGAAGAAAATGAAGTAATGGAAATGCCGGGGGCGACACTAAATTCTGAAAAAGCAGAATTCCTGTTCTCTAGTTTTAAATTATTCTTTTTACAAATTTTTTCTTAAAACTTATGCGTTAATTCTTAGTCTATTATTACTATTTTTTTATATCTCTACAGGCTATCAATTTTATTTATTTCGTTTTTTTTTATCTTTTTTCTTTCTTTCTTTCTTTTTTTTTTTTTTTTTTTTTTTTTTTTTTTGTAAGACAAGGGATTTTCTCTGCCTCATGTATATGCAAGAAAAACCATTTTCTCCTGGTTCAATATTAAGTTTTCGTATAAATGAAAAAAATATTTTTTTCTTGTTTCATTATACATAAAATCTTACATGCGGAATATTTTAGGTTATTACGTTTTATGTTAGAAATCCTTCTCTTTAGTTGCAGTTTTAACAAAGAAGGATTTTTCGTTTGTATTTTTTTACTTTTTGAACACATAAATATAATGAAGGTATTGTACGAGAGTGATTAATTATTGTCCTTAGTATATATAAAATACTTTTACTGTGATGGTTGTTGTCGAATATCGAAGCCAAATGTCTTAGATGCCTTTATGTTCGATTTCAGAACTGTAGCTGTTATATTCACATAGTTTTGGAGGGAGGAGTGAAAGGGGGGTGGAGTGGGGGTAAAAGGCTGATTTTTAGCTTATTGGGCTAGATTTGTGACAGTGGATGAGACGTAACTACTGTCGTTTGGACTCGTGACCATAGCGATCTAGCCACATCTCATCCACTGTCACAAATGTAGCCTCATAAGCTCCAAACCAGCATTTCACCCTTACCCCGCTCCTTTAAAACTCCCCCAAAAATAGGTCTTTAAAACTTCACCCGTCCCTCCAAAACTATGTTAATTTTGCAGCTACGGTTCTGAAATTGGGCATATAGGCATTTAAGAGATTAGGCTTCGATATTCCACATCAACCGTCGCAGTACAAATATTTTATATACGTTAGGGACAATAATTATTGAACCACCCACGTATTTTGAACACATAAGTGTAATGAAGGTTTTGTATTTTGAACACATAAGTGTAATGAAAGTATTGCATTTTGAACACATAAGTGTAATTAAGATGTTATAATCATGATTTGTGTGAGAGTGAGTGAACACGATAACATCCAAACGGTTCAAATTGGATAAATCTGTGTACTGTATAAAATACAAATGGGAATTTTACTATGGGAATTTTATAACTTGAGATCTCCTGGTTTTATTTTGATGGGACTTGCACTGTTATTTAGATAATACTTCAGGGAAGGTTTTAGTATTAAATTATCATTCTACGTTACTTAGTTATTGAATTATGGGTGAATGTTCTATAATTCTGTGAATCCAATTATGATTTATTAGCCTTTGAAAAAGTTCTTCTGGACGGATTTTTAGTTTTGATGAGGCTTACACTGTTATTTGGATGGCTTTTACAGGGATGGTTTTTGTATACTGCATGTCGTTATACGTTGCTTAGTTATGGAATTACGATGGAAGTTATATAATATGATGAATCCGATTATGAAAGATTAGACTTTTTAAAAGATTCTGTTGAATGAATGTCGATGAAACTTGCAGTCTTATTTAAATAAATTTTCAGGAAAGATTTTAATGTATATAACATATCATTCTACTGTGCTTAGATATAGAACTATACGGAAAAGTTCAATAATTATAGGTGAACCCGATTATGACAGATGCCTTTCACCCTTTATGTCACAAATTATGAATTCATGAAAATTTTTCCTTCTGAAGTATTTCTGAATCGTGACATTTTGAATCTGCAATAGAAGATTTACACAATCATTTAATAAATTTTAGAAGGATTTTTGTCGATTAAAATTAATTAATTCAATTTGAATTTATAGGGTTTTTGTGCTATATTTATAACTCCACTCAAATTTTTTATTTAAAATATTTTTTTCTTTAGTATTTTATAGAATTAGGAAATGCATAAACATTCAACTTGTGTTTTAAAGCATAGGGACTTCCAATGTCTTATAATGTTCTTCGTCATACCTGAAAACGATACGAATGCCGTTTATTACAATACTCTGCTCTTACAATAGAAATATAGAAATATTTCCGAACTGAAACTTTCCCCTTACAATCTTTCTACATCAAGAAAGCTGAAGAGATGCAAATGAAAGAGAAATCAACCTTTTAAAATTATTTTTGTTTTTACAACAATTAATGCTTTTGGAGCAAGATAAAGTAAAGTACCTATAACTCATTCTAAACTGTATTACTACTAATCTATGTATTAAATTAATCTTTATAACAAGTTATTTTAATGGTATTTTAAAGTACAGTCGGGCATAAAAGGTTAAAAAGGTCTACTGGTCGGATTTTCATTAGGCTTGCATTGTTAGTTAGATACTTTTTAGGTATGGTTTTAGTATATTGTCTATCGTTCTATCGTTCGTACTGTAAGAAACCCACATATAAATTGCACTGATCCATTAAAAGAGTTTGTCCTTAACAGACCAAATTTTGCTGGACACATTAGACAATATAATAAGTGGCATTCGTATCGCTTTCAGGAATGGTGAGGAACATTATAGGACATGAGAGGTCCCTATGCTTTAAAACAAAAGTTGAAATTCACCGATTCATCGTTTCATTCAAGGTTTAATTGGAGAAAATGACAACTGTATCCTGCCAACCCTGCAAGTATATACGAGGGCAATTCGAAAACTAACCTTTGTTTCACTGTAAATAAAAACCGCATACATTCAACAATTTTTTTTATTTACATCTGAAAGGTACTGCTGACCTCTATTTTTCAACATAGTCACCATGTACATTCAAGGACTTGTCATAGCGTTTTACCAGCGTACAAATCCCTTTTGCATAAAACTCGGACATCTAAATTCAACTAACTTGTCAAAGCGGTTTGAAATTTCTCGTCGTCAGCGCAGTTCTGTGTCTCAGGACTGTACCCCAAGTCACTTCTTCATTTCAGTGAACATATGGTAATCAAAAGGATCCAAGTCCGGGCTATAAGGGGATGATTAATCACGTCCCTTTGAGTTAGCGCAAAAGATCTTGTGTTCGTCGAGCACCACTCTTTCACTCATAATGTTTGGACCGTATACGACATACAATTCACGATGAAAGTCTGCCGCTGAAAGTTTTTTGCCTCAAGAAATCTCATCTCTACTCGTACCTCGCATTTGACGGGATTTTCAATGGCGTGCACATTTTGTGAAGTTATAACCAGCAAACGCGTGGCAGTATGACGTTCTCAATAGAATAGCTGGATGCTTACACTGCAAATCTTTGTACACTTTTCAGAACACTTTTTAGAACACTTATTTTGTCACCTTTTTAAACCACTTTGAAGCCCACCTTTTAGGACCCTTTGAAGTGCACCACTTAGGACAGTTTTTAGAATACTTCTGAGAACACTCATTTTTTTCAGCACACTTTCTAGAGCACTTTTTAACACTTTTGGGAACGTATGATTTCACAAGTGTGCCCAAATGTATTGTCAGTCTGTTCTCAAATATATTCCCAAGTTTAGATTTAACAAATATCCTGAGCAGAACACTTTCGATGCACTTTCGGAACAATTTCTTTATAGCGGAGCATATTCGGAACACATTTCAGTACACATTAAGGTAACTAGAACACTTTTTTTTAATGGAAGTATTCCAAGTATGTTCTCAATGTATGCTGGGAATTTCCAGTGCACTGAATCACTGTTTTTTATGTACACAATGGTTGCGCTCCGCCCAATAATACTAACGCCACGCCACAACAGAGGTTAGTTTCAAAATTACCTTCGTAATAAACCCCTGCCGCAAGAACTATAAACCGTATAAACTGAAGAAAAAGAAAAGAGTAAATGACCTCCTCTACGTAGTATCTTTCTCGGCACTCCGAATTTATGATTTAGTGTAATAAAAGATTAGACTTGAGTAATATCGATAGACGAAATCTTGCAAGCGCACCCTATCGGTGACATTTGATCAACAGTAATTTTTATTGAAAAAAAAAAAAAAAAAAAATTTCAGCATGCTGTCTGTGCTTTTTGTATAAAGCGCACATCCGTATAATTTTTTGTTCTTTTTCTGATAATTTTTAATACTTCCCAAGTAGTTGAAAAATGTTTCTGAATTCGGTTCGTCTGTCTGTACATAAATTCGCGCTCTAACTCTCGTAAATATACTTAGATTTCTATGTTACTGAGATTTATCATGGAATTTTTCCTAATGATTACGAAGTACATACACTGTAAAAAAATACGACCAGTTTTCCTGTAGGAATCGGAAAAATAGTTGCCCTTATCGTACCAGAAAATTTTCCGACCCAGCTCGGAATAAAATCCGTAAAATACCGTTTCATTGACTATTTCTTTTTTTTTTACGGATTTTATTCCGAGCTGGGTCGGAAAATTTTCCGGTACGATAAGGGCAACTATTTTTCCGATTCCTACAGAAAAACTGGTCGGATTTTTTTTACAGTGTAGAGTCCCTATTATTCCTGTTAATATGCACCAATCTTAGCTTGGATAAGCAAAAAACTCGGATGGACCGAATTTACTTAAATCGTCCCTAGCTAAGGAGACTAAATTTAAATTTATACACAATTTATTTATTTTTGTTGTTCTGTTTAGAGTCCTTATGATTCAAAGTTTCATTTTTCCTTGTGAAATTGGGCAATTAAATTGTTCATTTGAAGAATTTTTGATAGTAGTATTTTTTTTTTTTTTTTTTTTGATAATTGTTTTTTCCTATAGTCTTATGCCAGTAGTTTAGAGTCCTCAGAAATGCAGGTATAACCAGTTTTTACTCGTCAATAGTGTTTTTCAATCGAACTTAGACCTTTATAATGGAAAATTTATTTCTGATGGACATCGTTTTCGTTGCTCTCTTGTTTGCGGTTGCCAAGCATATCTGCGGTCATGTCATCTTTAATTTCTTGCTTTTCATTTGCCTTCATCCACTCAGCAATATCTTCTTCAGCAAAAGTTTCATAAGCAGAAAGTCTTTATGCATCGAGTTTATGGCTCGAGTTACTCAATGGTTACAAAAATAGAAATAAATATCCAAATAAAAAAAAAATAAATAACGTGCGTTACATGAAAAACTAAATGATGGCGTTTCAGATCATTGCATCATAGACCATGCAATTTCAGAATATTATTTATTTGTTTTGAAAATATCTCGTGTAAGGCCGAAACATGTCAACAGTCAAATAAAACTATTTTACTGTTCACTGTAAAAAAAAAATACTAGTTTTCCTGTAGGAATCGGAAAAATAGTTGCCCTTATCGTACCGGAAAATTTTCCGACCCAGTTTGGAATAAAATCCGTAAAATCGCAATAAAATCCGTAAAATCCCGTTTTATTGACAATTTCCTTTTTTTACGGATTTTATTCCGAGCTGTTTCGGAAAATTTTCCGGTACGATAAGGGCAAGTATTTTTTCCGATACCTACAGGAAAACTGGTCGATTTTTTTACAGTGTTTTTAAAGTTTTAATCTTACACTTTTTTGACAATTAGAAATAGCATATTATTATAAGGTGTTAATCTGTTATATATTTATGCCAGACTAAAGAAAGATTCACTATCACCAGCTTCATAACCATCACTTGACAGCTCATACAGCCGTCACTTGATGCCATAATATTCACGATTTCTGTACAGTCAAACAGCATTCCCGAATTTTTTCTGACACATTGGAAAATATAATAAATGCACTCTAAACTGAAATGTCTGAAATTCAGACACTTAAGTGTCTGAAACGCAGTGTTCAATTTTCAGACGTTTTAAAATGTCTGAAAATTATCAGACACTTCTTGTGTCTGAATTTCAGACACTTAAGTGTCTGAAACAAGAGTGTTCGTTTTTCAGACATTTTAAAATGTCTGAAAATTTTTAGACACTTCTTGCATCTGAATTTCAGACATTTCAAATGTCTTAATTGCGGCCATCTTTGAGAGCCGGTTTCCTCCCCACCACCACCACCAATATGAAGCCATCTTTGACCACTTTTCTTTCTAAGCCACATACGCAGCCATATTTGACCACATTGAAACATTTTTTATAAATGGGAATAATTTGTTACCTTAAAGCAGAGCTGATCGCAGCGCAGAAAAACTTTGAAGCATCTGCCCCCTTATTTTAGGGTACCCCAAATTGGGTACAAAATTTTCATAAAGCTGATATTTTAAATCACTTTTGAACTTATGACGATTGTAATCAGTATTTTGTAGTTTTGGAACAGGATATTATATATATATACAATCACCTAAAAATGTATTTATGTGATATCATATATGCGCGCATAAAAAACGTTTATTACTTTCAGTGAGAACTTTAAATTAATTCTAATCCAAAGATCTAGTATTCATTCGTCCCCCCCCCCCGCCTTTCATATACTGTTACAAAAAAAAATTAAGCCTATTCAATGTCATTAAATACAAATACATATTTGGATAAATATTTCTTTTTCTTAACCTAATCATTTTCTAAAAGTACAAAATATTTATTAAAATAAGTATAAGATCAAAACAAATTTAAAATATCAGCTTTATAGAAATTTCATACCAAATGTAGGAGCACGTAAAGCTAAAGGCACAAAGAAACAGCCCAGTTTGTCCATGCTGCAATCAGCTCTGCTTTATGGTAACCAATTATTCCCATTTATAAAAAAAAAAAAAAAAATGATTCACTCCTTCAGAAAGAATCTTATCCCTGATTTGTTGTTCAATTTTTTTTCCCATTTAAATTAGATATTCCCAGTGACATTTTTATTTGTGTGTTAAATAAAATCTAACACTAGATTACACAAAATTTTCAGTATATGAGATCCCAACATTAAAAAAAAAGTATGAAACTCTTACTTTTTTTTTTATTGTTGTTATTATATTATTTATCATTAGCAAGAAATATTGAAACATTTGACAACAGCACATTAATCAGCATAATGTTGAAAGACATTCAAAATATCAGTTTTACAAAAATAGAATACCAAATTTGGGGCCACCAAAATACAAAGGGAAGGGGGCATCGCCCAATTTGCTAATGCTTTAATAAAATCCTGCGTCTGCAAAAAATCCAACCCAACGTTATGGTTCGTTAAATAGAAGTGACCAGAATTCGGAACTCGGAAGTGTCCGCTAATGAACATTCCCGAATACCAGAAATCTCTGTGTAGCGAAAACCTTCTTAAATCATACTATATTACTCTAACCGTTCAAAATATTCATTATAATCAAAGTAATTTCGAAAGGTATTCAAAATTGCAGATTTACGAAAATTGTATCAACGCCCCCCCCCCCCCCCTCCCAATAAAAAACAAAAAGGAGCAGGTATCCTTAGCCCAAGTTTTATGCAGAAGCCCTATGATTCGCTAAACAGACGTATCCCCTATTCAGGAATGTCCGTTACGCAGGTTTTACTGTGTGACATTCGTATCCTTTTCAGAAATAGGGAGGAACATTACAGGACATTAGAAGACCCTATACTTTAAAACACAAGCTCAAATTCACATATTTGACACGATAATACACGATTCTGTCACAAATTCTGTGTGATTTGTGATTCACACGTCACGATTTCTATAGAGCCATTGGTTTAATTTCTTCCCATTCCTCTGCAATCCAATACGCAACATCCTTCAGTGTTACGGATATTCTATAGCCTGTAACTTTTTGTTCTTCAAAATCTTCAATTGGATTTTCTGACAAATTCTACAAGCAATAACTTTATGTTTTTCAAAACATTCAATCGGCTTTCCTAACAAATTCTTGCTGCAGTTTCTTTTCAAGCTATCAAGAACATCTTGAATTAATGACTATACTATAGACAAGTAGGTGGCAGCACAGACAATCACTTCATCGAGTTGGAGGCTGAAATTCCAGAATTAGGTAAAACTCGATTCGCATATTAAAACGCAATTGGCCTGCCAAGTCATATTTTGGAGGAAAACACATGAAAACCCGATTTCAGCGGTTGACTCGAAGGTTTACCATTGTGCTTTCCTTCTCCAAGTCCACCATGTTTTCATACTTTTGGGTGCAGGAAAACACGTTAATTTGGCGTTCGCCACGATTATGAAAAATTGATTTTCTTGCTTTGAATTTTCCCTGGTAGAAAGCGCGAATTAATTAAAAAATATATAATTTTTTGCTCTGTTACTTCTTACGCTTTCCCCCGGGATTGCACTTAAACTCTAAAACGAAAGCTGGGTTCCCGGGGCGGCCATCCCTGTTACTTTTTATAATATTGCTGCGGGAAAGGAAAAAAAACTATTTGAACTGGCTACTCAGGATTTTAAATTCGTTTCTCAACATATAATCGTAATTTAATTAATATTAAACTATTAAAAGATTAAAGCGCGTTTAAAAAAATATATATTACACTCTTTATATTTTATTTATATTTAATTTTCTAGTTTTTAATCTTCAATATTTTTCGTTCTTGCAGTTTCAAAAATAGTTGGCTTATTTAAGTAGACTTGCTCTGATGAATAATTGTTGTTGTAATACGTATACCATCTGTTACTATAAATAACATTTGGTAATTTATCACCTACACCTGGCTAACTTAAAAATGATTTAAATAAATTTATCAATTTATAATTCAATTCTAAAAGTATCAAAATGTTCTAATGTCATCGGAAATACACCTGTATACATAATATTGCATAATTCTAATACATGAGGATAGGAGTTAAAAATTTATTATAAAATTCCATTTTTACATAAATGAACCAAGTTAAGTTCAACAAGTTAAGTGTAAAAACGACATAGAAATAATGAATATTTTTATATTTATTAATTAAGATGCAACTTGGCGCAGTATAATATAAATTTAAGAACACCAAAAATATATTCAAAAACAGAAACCCATAAATCTCCAACTGCTAAACGTTGCTGGGAGAAGAACCACTCTTTTAATTTCAATTCAGCTAAAATAATCTATAAACCAACTTCTATATATTAACTTAACTTTCTTGAAGCATTTCATATCTATCAAATTTTTAACAATATTGTTAATTGTGAATTCGCTATTCCCCCTTTATAAGACTGTTGGAAATATTACATAAAATCCTATTTTTCTTAATTACTACCAGCATTTTTCACACTTTTGGTTACATTACCTACACTATTATCCTATTGGCTGATATCCGAATTTTCATGTTTTCCTATTGGCCAAAGAACTTCTCACATGAATCCGCTTCTCTCCTATATAGTTGAGCAAGCTTACGTTTTTCTTTGCACTGAGGACGTTACGCTAAGTGCTACCGAAACTAGTCTGCTTAAAGTTTACATATTCTGGCGTTTTTAACGTTGTTTTAAATTTATATTTATATATTTAATGAGTGATTTATTACATTGCTAACTAAGCGTAGAACCTACAAAGTGAAAAATGTCCAAGCCGAGAATCGAACCCGGAACTCTGCTACAGTTGCAGCTCTTCCAACAAATATGAGTGAGAAATGACAAGCCGGGGATCGTCCTCGTAGCTTAAATACTAGAGTACTTGGAACACTATTCCAAGGGTTTCGGATTTTATTCTAGGCTTGGACATTTTTCACTGTGTTGGTTCTATGCTTAGTTAGCAATATAATAAATCACGTATTAAATGTTCAATAATTTCAGGCGTAATTTTCAGCGTTTTTGCTGAAAATTAATTGAAAAATTAATTATAATATGAATATTTTTATTTTCTCAAATAGGAGTAAAGTAATTTAGACTTTTGTTGAATTAAAGTAATTTAGATTTCTACTGAGCTGAAATAATTTAGACTTCTTCTTTTCAAAACACATTACTGAAACATTCTTTTCCGGCTTCGTTAATTTTTTTTTTTCAAATTGCATCAGACTCCGCGCCTTTTTTCTCTCCAAAATAATTTCAAATTATAATTTTAAATTAATCATATCACATCTTTTTAATTTACGCTGTTTGTGACTATACCAAATCACGTAAAATGTCAGATTTTAATTGAAGGATATTTCAATGGTTTACAAATAATGCTAATAGAAAATTATAATAACATATTCTATTTTCCATTGACTTCATATTTGAATTTTTTTAATGTAAAAATAATTACGTAGGTGGCAACATCTTTCAATCTTCTTATACAGCCCTATGTTTGTTTGTTTTTTTCGCTATAAAAATAGCTTTAAATTAAAATCGTATGATGATCTCAGAAAATTTAGATTTAAATTTTCAGACAAAATGAGCATTTATACCAAAGTTAAAGCCCAGCATGGATAAACAAACAAACAAAATAACAGCACGAACAAACGAAGAACATAAAAACAGGTAGCGAGGTATAAGAATAAAAATCATAGATAATTTTCAGCTATGTTGGAAAGTGCTGAAAATTACATCTTAAAAACATCTATTTTTATTGAAACAAACAACATAAAACTTTAACACATTTTTTATTAAAATAACTAAACTTCTTGATAGAACTATAGGAGTGAATTGGAAAAGTTATGTAAACTGTTAACTTACAGACATTTCCTACAGATGTCATATAATCCTGACACACTGTAAAAAAAAAAAAAATAAATAAATAAATAAATAAAAAATACAAAAAAAATTGAAAACAGGAATTCTGTTTCTTCAGAATTTAGTGTTGCCCCCGGTTAAAAAAAAAATATATGTATATATAAATAATACAAAACATATTTCAATTTTAAGACTTAAAGCACACACTTTTATTTTATGTAAAATGACGTCACTCGCATCCGCTTAAGAATTCCATATTTACGATACACTCTTAAACATCTACAGTAAAGCATGCATAGGATGTCACTATCGCAAAATAATACACAAATGCAGCAAAAACATGCCGTCATTAAAGAAACTCGACAAAAAAACGGCTATGTAATGATTCATAGGCATTCATTTGTTTGTAAGGTTGATATAGACGATTTCAGTTGTGACGTCAGTCATGACGTTTTGGTTTGGAACTGACACCAAACAAACGGTTGCTATGTTGTATTTTCTATTTTGTTTGTGTGTTGCAGCTATATCTTATATCTATATCTCATATCTGAGGGTTTTGATACTTGATATGTACTGGTAACATTTTCCACGAATTATATTTAAAAAGAAATGACGCATAGCAACCGTTTGTTTAGAGTCAGTTTCCAGCGATAACGTCATGACCGACGTCACAGTGAAAGCGTCTATAGATACTTAAAATTAAATATAGTTTATAATAGCTCCATGTTTTAATAGAATTCTTTCGTTTATATATTTTTAAAAAGCACGTATTTTAATTACATTTTCTTTCGGTTGTTATGAGAAAATGGCAACAAAAAGATATAATTACTATTTTTCAACTATTTTCCATTTACTTTCTACATAAATGGAGTACTTGAGTTGCCAAAATTAGACAAATTGTGCTGAAACTACAAAAGAATTAATATTTGAAAAATAAATGGAGATACAGTTTTCAAACAAATTGCATTTAAAAGTACTTTTTTCCAATACGACGGTATAAAAATTGAAAATGTGCGATGCTTAGAAATAAAAAAAAATGCTATAGAGTATTTAATCGTACTGCTTTGTTTTACGGTTGGCTTCTGTAAGGTAACGTTATTTTTTGAAGACGACACAAAATAAGCTGAGAGAAAGAAATAGCATACCCTACCGGGGGCTAAAAAACAGCCGTTCCATGGAAAGAATTACAAACGAGTAAAACGACGCCATACACCATTTCAATAATATTTGATAATATTAAAAAATATAAAAAAATGAAAATGTCATATTTGCATAAACTCCCTAAAATCTCAAAAAGTGTTATGCAAGTAATGAATGTTTTAGTAAAAAGCAAACTAAATTGGACTCCTACTTTCTAAAACATGGCACCTAAACTTTCTTTTCCAGATTCATTACAATTTATTTTTCTCCCAATTGCATAAGACTCTGCATCTCCATTAACGTCGTGTTAAATTAAGATTATAATTGCAGGTCTTTTTATTTTTTCTACTGTGTTTATAGCAACTCTCTCAAAATCCGAGATTTGATTAAATAAAGATTTTTCATGTAGAAAGCACAGAAACATCAAAACCCCTTGTAGACAAAAGGAATGCACGGAATAATTTTTCTTAACTTGACTTTAAATATTTTTCGTAAAATATTATAGCACAAACAATATTTTAGCTAAGATGATAATACGTGCGATTTCATTTATATAACCATATAAATATTTATTTCATGGTACTTTTTCAGTATAGAGGATTTGGCGAGTTAGGGAAAATGGTTTTGGCGAGAGAAGGAAATTTTTCAAGCATGTTTCTCGCAACCTCTTCACTGTTTCATTACACAAGCAATTTTTTTAATATTTATGCAATTTACTTAATATAATGAAACCATTTATCTATTTTTGTATGCAAAAGGAAGTAAATTCTATCTAAATACTAGATGACTCGTCCGGTGTTGCCCGGATACGTAATAACTTTAAACAAAACTCAAGTTTAATGATTTTATATCTTCGAAAAATCTTTCAAATCAATTGAAAGCACAGGGTGTTTCAAATGAACTTAA
Source organism: Maratus speciosus (assembly GCA_963932465.1). Taxonomy (NCBI): domain Eukaryota; kingdom Metazoa; phylum Arthropoda; class Arachnida; order Araneae; family Salticidae; genus Maratus; species Maratus speciosus. The sequence continues at coordinate 215,507,435 of OZ010799.1, read as the reverse complement.
TTTTCGACCCCCAAATCCCCCAATGCCTTTAGCAGTGTATCGTGTGTTCCCAACAAACTACTTTCCGAACGAACCTGTGACCTGTATTGTCTTTGGCAGCGTATACCAGGAGTGGTCCGCACGCGCCGTATCCAATCGAATACCAACTTAAATGAGCCAAACCCTGTTGAAATTGGGCCCATAGAATCCTATATTTGAGCGTGCCTTCTGACGGAGGAAGGTGGAACTAAAATCTGTAAAACAATCGTAAATTAAGTTCAATGAACCAATTTCCGTTGAGATCGAGCCCATAGAAACCGAGAAAATAATGCACCGTTACTGTTCGAAAATGTTGGTAACAAAAATCGAAGATAAACTTTCATAATGCGGAAAGCAGCTGAATCGTAGTCTAAGTTAAATGAACGATTCCCGTTGAAAGCGGGTCCATAGAACCCGAGAAAAGAATGCACCGTTAATGTTCAGAAATGGTAGTAACAGAAGTATATTAAAAACTTTCATAATGCAGAAAGCAGCTGAATCATAAGCTAAGTTGAATGAACCAATTCCCGTTAAAATCGCCCCGTAAAACCCGAGAAAAGAATGCACCGTTAGTGTTAAAAATGCTGATAACTGAAATCTACGATAAATTTTTTATAATACAGAAAGTAGCTGAATCGTAATCTAAGTTGAATGATCCAATTCCATCTAAGTTAAATGAACCAATTCCATCTAAATTGAATGAACCAATTCCCGTTAAAATCGGGCCAATAGCACCCGAAGAAAGAATGCTCCCCCAAGCAGTGGAATGTGCCCCCACCTATAAATTTAAGTAATTACCTTCAACATTAACGCGATATTTAATTTACTTATAAAATCAATCCTCCCTATAAAGTTAAACACTTACTTTTAGCATAACGCTATTTTTAATTTGCGGCTGTAGTGGGTCAACGTAAGTTGATGTCAAAAGAGAAGATTAATATTCGAAAAAGTTGGTAGGTCATGGAATATAAGGAAATTTTTTAGTAGTTTTTAAAGTAGCCGTAGAGCACTAGGACTATGTTGAAGAAAATTGCAAAAAAATCGGATCATTTTTAAAGAAGCTGCACCAAGGGTCCCAAAAAAGCGATTAATATTCAGCATTGTTAGTAGCAAGAGTCTGATTTTTTTTTCTGTTCATGTAGTATCTGGATGACCTAAGAAGTTGTCAGAAAAAAAACTAATGAATCGAACTATTTTTAAGAGAGTTATAATATGTGGGCCAAAAGGAGTCGACTGATAGTTGAGAGGAAGGCATGTTGTAGTAATTTCAAATCCTCATTAAAAAGATTGATAGCCTTGGACATGAAATTATTCAGATTTTTATAGTAACTTGATTTATTAACTTGGTTAACTTAATTCAAGGTAATATGATACAGAAATATAATAAAGTTGGGTTCGTCGTCGATTTCAATAAGTAGGTCCCAATTCACAAATATGTCCATTGAACTACGGAGTTCAAAACTTATTCAAGAGACAGGGTGTCTCTTCCAGGAGTAGAAATTGCCAGCGTGCCGCTGTCTGCAAAATCCCCCTGACACTTCCCACAACTCACCCGTTATGGACATTTTTACAGTTTTGTCCCCGCTGCTCACTGCAGTCAAACTCAAACGCACTCTATCTCTCTTATCCCTTCGTCTCGTCCTTCCTCCGCATCCTCTCCCTCCAGAGGAAAAAGGGGGCGAAGGCACATCCACTATTACGGCACTTCCAATCACTGCAAAGTGGCTTCTTGCTCCTTGGAGTGCTTTGTAGGCTTTAAGATGCCAGTGATGCCACCAGCTGTCTAAGGCGCAGCTGAAACTTTGGCCAGAGAGGGTCAGATGGAGGAGAAAGCCGTCTATCAAGGTTTAACCGTGACGAATTTTTAGTGTCAGGAGGAATAGAAAATAATACTCTGCGATTGCCTGCTCATTGTCCGTGAAAGACAGGTTGTTCTCTCCCCGTGGGAAACTGTCGTCCGTTGTAAAGTCTAAATCTGGGCACTGTTCTGTTAAATTAATCAGTAATTAGTGTTAATTATTTGACGATTTTACAATGTTAAAGTACCTAGTACTTAGCGCTTTAGATCTTCATTTAGTCGAAGTGAATCATATGACATAAATTAATCATTAGATTTAAATTTTAAAGAAATTTTCAAAAAATAGGGATAAATGCTTAAAACTGGGCCCTAGGCCACCGACAAAAATATGAAAGTGTATGTCCTATACAGGTTGCACACTGAGACGACAGTGCGGAAATGAAGAGCGACATAGGAGAAAAAAACAGTCGAAACAAAGAAGGAAGCTGTTTCAAACCTGTTTTAAACCAGTTTGTCCCCCAAAATCGAGCGGCATGCATATACCGCCTTAGTGTGCGGCCTGCCTTATGCTACATAAATGTATTTTGCTGATAAAGTTTAGTTAGTTTGTCTAATTCTCAGATGCAAATTTTCTCACGAATGTAACATTTTTAACAAAGTAAGAACTTAGAGACAAACAGATACGCAGCCAAATGATGCATAAAGCGCTTTGATATTGAGCTTCAATTTCTCCAGATAAACTGGCATCTCCCATCATTTCCATTTGTAATTAATTATATTAAGGGGGTCCGGGACACATTTTAAAATAATTTTTACTTATTGAGTTAAAATTTTGTAATTTTTTGTGATGGTTAACCATATCATTTGTAAACAAAATCACATGATAAAACTTCTCATAATTTTTTTTAATTTAAATTTAAAATTTATTATAATAGTGAGGTGATTTAAAATCGTTATAACTCGAAATATTATTTGTAAAATTTCTTTTTTTTTATTTATGTAAATAGAAATATATAAGTTTTAATTTTGATTCAGCATTTAAAAAAAAATACATTAATTTAACTAAAAATTAAAAATATTTCAATCAAAAATTAAAAAAATATTGATATAACATAAAAAATTGACATAACATAAAAAAAAAATAAAAAAATAAATCATATTTTCAAAAGTATATAATTTTTTCGAATTTACTGAATCAAGATTAAAGTAAGATAATTTAAAAAGACATGTTCCAAGTTTTAGTTATTTATCTTTAACGGTTATTGATTTATAACAATTTAAATACAAGAAATGGTGAAAAAACACCCATCATGAAGAGAAACGCATTTTCACAAGAAGTCGTTTCCGTGACAACCACTGCTTGAAAGCTAGATTTTGAAAACAAACCAAAAAGAAAAAAATAATATATTTTTCCGATTAAGATAGAAATATGATTTTAACGTTACTTTAAGCAGAAAACAAGTAATATAAAAATTTTATTTTTAAAGTCAATTCCTACTAAGGTCATCAAAGAAAAATTTAATGTAATCCCTTAAGATAACATTAGTTTTTGTTGCATTAAAATATATCAAATTTGCTGATTTTCCATGAGCAAGTAGGTTTACAGTGGAGGTCTATGGGAATTTGGTGAAATATTAGAGATATCACCAAGTTGAAGTCACTTTTGGTGACTCATTTTGGTCGCCAAATTTGGCGATATATCGCCAAGTATGTGACAAACTTGGCGGTATTTGGCGACAGAACAGGGTCCTCCGTACGGTAACCCCCTTATAGATATGAAGATGCATTAAATGCTGTTCAATAACAAATGGCCGCCATTTTGTCTCCCTTATAAAACTAAAATTAAGTAATTAAAATTTAATTAATGAATTAATATTTGAAAAATCTGTGTTAACATCAATTGCCATCCAGTACAAGTTTAAAAAAATTTATTTCAACTTGATAGGATGAATAATAAGTATTTTTTTAACGATTGAAAATTTGAACAAAATATATAAATAAATATAGGGAGAGTGTGAACTAATAGTAGGAATTGAAAAACAGAGAAATTTCTAATGCAATAATTTTTTTTTTTTTAGAAAAATTGAAGATTTTTGTGTCCCGGACACTTTAACGAACTTAAAATAAAATGTAAAAACAATAGAATTCCCATAATAGAATTCCCATAATAGAATTCCCAGAAATAATTAAACTACCCCCGTAAGTAATAAAATTTTTAATTCTCTGAGAAAGAGATAAAGCAAACTAGATTACTACTTTTCAAAGTATGCTTCTAAATTTCCTTTTCCTAACTTCATTATAATTCCTTTTCTCTTAATAGACGCCGTTAAGGTAAAATTAAATTAAGATTTTAATTGCACATCTTTTCATTTAAGATGTTTATGTCTATACTAACTTCCACAAAATCCAAGATTTAATTAAACAAGGCTTTCTCATACATAAAACTACAATGGTACAACAAAACAATTATGCAGGTAGAAACATTGTAAAAATCATCATTTTTTCACTTGATTTCATTTGCTTAATTTTTCAATTATATTGCAATAAAAAAAGTATTTCTAGATTTCAAAAGCATTTATAAAACATTTAAACATAATGACGTAAGTGATAATACATGTTAATTCTTTCGCACAGTAATGTAGTATTTTATAACATTATTTTTAAAAAGTTCTACGTAAAATAAATTACATTACGTCTTAATTTGAAAATAAAATTTTACCACGCACCCACAATTTTACCAAAGTGAGATAACGAGCGAAATGACAAACAAATACGCAGACAAATTATGTTGCGAAATATTTTTTTTTTTCATTTGACGTCATTTTCTTAATTTTAAGAGTATATTGCAACTATATTTCGATACAAAACTTTGTTCTTTTGTCTTATCTTCAGATGCAAAGTTTCTCTCGAATGTAACATTTTTAGCATATTTAGAATACAGCTAGATAAAGAAATAAGCAGATAAATGATACAAAGGCATTGTGATATAAGACTTCAATTTAGACAGATAAACTAGAGTCTTCCATCATTTTCATCTGTATTAAAGAATGTAAAAGGAAAAGAAAGTAACAGTATAATTTCCATACTAAAATTCTCAAAAATAATTATATTATCCCACAAATAATAAATATTTTAATTATCTGAGGAAGACAGAAAATGAAATAGACTGCTATTTTTCAAAATATGCTGCTAAAGCTTCATTTTCACGGCTTCATTACAATTCCTTTCCTCTTAGTAGACGTGCCATACATATAATCTTCTTGCTCTAAAAAAAAAATTAAGATTTTAAAAGCACATCTTTTTAATTTAAGATGTTTGTGACTATACCAACTCACACAAAATTCAGGATTTAATTAGATGAGTTTTTCACATAGTTAAAAATACAATGGTACAACGAAAAAAGTACGCAGGTAGAAAGATGCTATACAACATATTTTTAGGTAGCTTTCATTACAAAAAGCTACCTATTGCAGCCGTTCGGAGGAAAGCGATTTCAAAAAATTTTGGTATATTTTCATCGATCATGACCCCCAGACCCCGAAACCACCCTCCGTTGAAAAGTTGATATATATATATATATTACAAAATTTAAATTTTTGCGCCAAATTTAAAGTATTTTATGTAAATTTTCCTTTTTCAGTAATATTCCGTATATTATACCGGCTTATTAAATTAAAACCCAAGTCTATTAATCTCTAAGATCTTAATTCATATTTATTCCAAATTGCGTAAATCTAAAAATGGCTCGATTATTTATATTTCTTTAATAAAACTTTTATTATTTAAATTCCTATTAAATTCCACTATTAAATCCCGGTATATCATATTCCCCTTAAATCTTTATTTAACTGCTAAAATATTATTCTGTCTTAAAGAAAAAACCTACTTATTTCAATTTATTCTTTTTCTTCTAAGGGGGGAGTTCTGTAGGGCCTCAAAGATACAGGTAGGTCAGATTTTAGAAGAACGCGTTGTGGCTCAATATTAATCCTACCCACATCATATTTATGTTTTGCAAAAATATCCCTATAATTTTGTACTATCTCCCTTAAATCATCATTTTGAATTAAATTTAAATCCCCAATTAAATCTGAATCAGAATTATTAACATCGCGAAAATTTTGAGAAGTTATGAACTGTCCATAATCAGGTTGCACCTTATAATCATTTCTATCATTCTCAAAACAGTCCTGAGTAGTCATATAACTTTCACAATTAGATGGTAATTCGTTATCATTCTTACATAAATTCAAAGTTTCACTACTCTCATTAGCGGTTATTACATTATCATCATTATATAAATTCAAATTCTCATCATCATCAACTGTTACTAAATCATTCTCTTGTTGTACTTTATTCATATCTACAGTATGAAAATGAAGAGATTTCTCATTATGTATGGATATACTCTTATTTATAATTTTCCTTCCTTGTTTTACAGTACAATTTCTACAATCTATAGTTAAATTAAATTTAGAACATTCCCTTAAACCCAAAATAGCATACTCCAAATTAGTATTACACACTAAAAAGTTAACACATTTGGTAATTTTACCCACTTTTAGAGAAATTTTACATTTTTGATTTATTTTTAACACCCCTTTTGCCTGACCAATAATAACTGTAGGTATAGTTTCAATTTTAGCATTTAGTTCTTTAACAAATCTGAGGGGTAATATTGCCGTAGTGGATCCAGTGTCCACTATACATGGTAAATTATAACTATTGGTAAATCCATACACAATTAGTTGTCAAATATTAGGGATAGTAGGTGGTGAATTACTAGGAAGAGTATCAGAGGATGTTGCATCATTCCTAAATAAACACTCTTGTTCCCCATGATATGCATTATTTACACCTTTATTTGTACATATTCTACATGGTCTAGAAGGATATGGTTTCTGAATGTAATTATTTTGAAAATTTCTAGACCCCTGATTTTGATACTGTCTTTGTGGAATCCAATTCCTAGGTGCATTATTGGCCCTATTTGGCTGAAAATTAGGTCTACTTGGTTGAGTCCAAGGCCTAGGTGGTTGAAATTGTTGAAAATTTTGTCTAACTGGTTGTTGATTTACTGTTTGGCTTGAAATTTGAGGAGTGGAAACTTCAACAAATTGCTTAACAAGCCGGTACCATTCAGTGGTACTATTTGGAGGGTTTACATTAATATTATTTCTATACTCTGGTTTTAATCCATCTGTCAACCCTTGTATTAGAAGAGTCTCACAAAGATGGAGTTTCCTCCCAATTCCTACTTTTTTGTGAAAATAATTTTCTAAATTATCTAATTTATCTAATTTTAGAGTTGAGAAATCAGAAAAATTTGGAACATTTAGGTCAATGAATTTTTCTATCAAGATTTTTGAAATCTGCTCATAACTAGTACAATTAACACAATCATTGATATAGACTTTTAGTGCTTCACCCTTTAAATACTGTGGAATAGATTTAAATTTCCACTCTAAATCTTTATTTTCCCTAGTACTCATATCATCATAATAATTTAACCAAGCCTGGATTTCCATTCCAGTACCAGGATCAAAATTGACTAATTTTGGTTCAGCCATTATATCAGTATTCATTAAAATAAAAGAAGCACTTCTATTCTCTTTAATACAACCTGACCTTAACAACATTTAAACCAATAGAGTTCTATTTTTCATAATAGATTAAGTACTCTTTCAGACTTTAATAATAAATAAATAATTCTCATGTCTTCATAATAAACTTTACAATAAATAAATAAATAAATAAATAAATAAATAAATAAATACTCTTCACGAAATAATAAATAAACCTCATAAATAAATAATAAATAAATCTCATAAATAAATAATTCTCATACTTAATAATAAATAAATCTCAATAAATAACAAACAATAACAAAAATAATAATATAAGAGGTGTAAAAATATTTTGAAAAGAGCTCACTCCAGTCATCTTGTCTCACAATCACCAGCACTATACATTGTTATTCACATAAGCGATGTAAATTTTTAACTTTCCGGCACTGATCTTTAGTAACTATCATAAGCTATCGTGTACCAGTACCAATACACATTTGTAATTTTGGAGACACACTCGTTTTTATTGCCGTCACTTCTAAATCCGTCTGTAAATTAGAAAATATTAAACTTAAACTTTCTAAATGTAAATTAAGCCAAAATAAAATTAATTTCTTAGGCTACGAAGTCACCAATGGGACTTTAACTCCAGCTAATGCAAATATTGAGACCATTCAAAAATTAATACCCCCCTCTAATGTTAAAGAATTACAACGATTTTTAGGTTCTATTAATGTATACCATAAATTCATAGACAAATATGCTGAAATTAGATACCCACTTAATAAATTACTTAGAAAAAACACAATATGGGAATGGAACTCAGAGTGTCAGGACTCTTTTGAAAAACTAAAAAATGCCTTAATTGCAAAACCAATCCTCAAAATTTATGACCCAAAATTGCCCCTCCACATGTTTGTAGACGCCTCTCAGGTAGCGGTGGGTGCAGTTCTAAAACAACCTGATAAAGATAATTTCTTGCATCCTATTGCTTACCATTCTAGAATTTTGAAGAGTTATGAGCAAAACTATTTTATAACCGAGCTAGAGTGTTTAGCAATTATAGATACTCTTGATAAATTCTATCACTATTTCCATGGAGTCAAATTTACAATCCATACCGATCACGCATCTCTAGTATGGTTGAAGAGCGTTAAGAACTTAAGAGGTAGACTTTTTAGGTGGTCACTTAAACTTAGCATGTTTGATTACGAGATTAAGTATGAGAGGGGTTCAACAAATGTCGAAGCAGACATGTTGTCTCGAAATCCTGTTGCTTACTTCAATCAACATGCAAGTTTATTGTTGGACAGAAAAGAAATCATAGAGATGCAAAACAAGGATAATGTCTGTGATAAGAAATATAAAAAAGAAAATGGGATTATTATAATTCAGAGAAAGGGATTCAAAAAAATAGTTGTACCAATGTCATTAAGGAAAAAATTACTTCATATTGCTCATGATAATTTTGGACATTTAGGAATCCAAAAAATGCTTAACTTAATATCCCCTAACTATTATTGGCCTAATATGACTATAGACATAACACAATTTGTTAAACATTGCGACACCTGTCAAAAAAATAAAAAACAAAAACAAAAAAGATTTGGCTTGTTACAAGCTATGCCAGCCACAGATCAACCTTTTGAATGTCTTTCTATTGATACTGTGGGTGGATTTAACTATTACAACTCAACAAAAAAATTCTTACACATAATAATAGATCACGCAACTAGATTTGTTTGGGCTTTTCCTTCTAAAAATGTTACTACTGAAGCATATACAAACTGTTTAAAGCAAATTTTTAATGTTCAAACACCTCAAAAAATACTGAGTGATAGACACAAAGCTTTTAGGTCTCCAAGATTCAAAAAATTCCTCAGAAAATATCATGTTCAACAACGTTTTACATCATCACACCATCCACAGACCAATGGGAAGGTAGAGCGCGTTAATCAGACAATAGTTACCAGGCTTAAATGTAAAGTCAATTCCAATTCTTCTAAAATACCTTGGACAAGATTATTAGACCAAGCATTCAAGAATACAATAATACCCCGCATTCCATAACTAGATTCCCACCTGCCTACTTATTTTATGGTCAATTACCCTATCAATCTCCTTTAAAACAAAACTACTATCCTACTGTCAGTAAAGCACTCAAAATTGCAAAAGCGCGAACTCGTGAATTTCATCTTAAAAGTAAAAGACTATATGATAGAAATTTTGTTGAATCCCCCTTAAAAATACAAGATTCTGTAATTTATGAAGAATTTAAATATCCTAACACTAGAAAATTAGAACCTACTTTCTCAGGACCATATAAAATTATAAATAAACTTTCTGAAGTAACTTATGAAATAGATAAATTTAATTATGAGACAGGACTAAATTCAGTTATTGTACACGTTTCTAAATTAAGACCCTATTTTTCACCAAATGATTTCAGAATGTTTCATGAGCAACCCATAAAACAAACAAAACCACAACAAACATCACCACCACAATTGCCATCACAAACTCAAAGTAAAGTAAAAACCATAGATTAAATTTAATTCTTTAAATGTCTTTATTACATAGTTTTCAACATTACCAGGTATGACCTTGGGGCGCCACGAGGATATTACTTGTGTTTGGGAGTTTTTGGGATTAAGTAGACAATCTATGCAGGCATAGGATGTGTATTTGATTTGGGGAGTTTTCAGATTGATGTTGAAAAATAAAAATAAATATTTGTAATTCTATATCAAGTTTATATCAAAATAAACTATATTTATTTTATTCCATTGTCTTAACCAATTGTTTACAAAAACAGTAAGAATTGATAATATTATTATAATAATATAAACATAGAAAACTGATAATTGTGATGAGATTTTGTAGCAATAGAAAATTAAGTACATAAACAAATTATCTTTTATTCCTATTTATTTTCTTTATTTTACCATTCTAAGTTTATCAAATGCAGGTCTATTCATCAAGAGTATCAGAGAGATAAATTATTGTAAAGAAATACTGGTTGAGAGTCCACTTTCTAAATATTTAAAGTTAAATTTATTTGGACTTTGGAATTATTATTATTATTATTATTTAATGTTTCGGCTGGCAAAAATACTTTCTTATATATGTAGAAAATAAGAAAATAATTTAATTGCTATGTATTATTTTTATCCTCAACCATTATTTTCCGTGTCAATAAGTAAACAATCTGTGATATTTTCTTAGAATATAATATTGTTATTAAGTATTATTATTGCTATTATTCAAGTATACTTTTGAGAATTTTATTATTATGATTATGAATTGAAAGTATTATATTATTTATTGAAAGATTCATTATTTATTAAAGAAAAAGAGAACATAACTTATAAGTGAAAAGTTATGATATTTACTAAAACAAGTGAGAAGTTTTAAAAGATGGTGAGTCCCAATTAAAATGGGAAAAGGAGCTCAAAAGTGCAGTTGATAAACAAACGTTAGAAGGTAGTTGAATAACTACTAGGAATTTGTTTATTAAAATAAAACTACTAATGATGACAAATAGTATTTAAACATAATAAAAAAGAGTTTAACAGGCAGAGTAGTCAAACAAATTTAGTAAAAAATATTTATTGCAGCTGAACTTTTTACTTAAGGACTGTATCACTATTTTTGCTAAAGGACTTTTATGACCTACGAACTGATTAAGCCAATGGGACTTAAAATTCTACTTGAAGTAAATAAAGTGTTGAACATTACTTGATTGGAAATATGTTTGTGATAAGAGAAATGGAAATGCACTAAATTCCCATAAGATAAAAGAATTTGTTGTTATTTATTAGTATAGTTTTATTATTTCTTATTATTTATTTCTTATTGTATTTATACTTATTCTTTATTTATTAGTGTGTTTATATTTTCCTATGCACTTACAAATGGTAAGTGATGTTGTAACCATTATTTGTATTCTTTTACAGGGGAAATGCTCTCAGCTAAATTTAAATGCTCTTAGTATTTTTTTTTCTCTTGCATTGCTAAATTTTACTTTTCCATCTCTTCGCTGACGTCTCTAAAATTTTCAATATTCAAAAATCAACTTCCAAATTTATTACAAATCTGTTGTCTGAAATTGTAGTTAATTAACCACAAATTTCATACAAAGTCTTTGGGGAGGGGGGATAATATTACAAAATTTAAATTTTTGCGCCAAATTTAAAGTATTTTATGTAAATTTTCCTTTTTCAGTAATATTCCGTATATTATACCGGCTTATTAAATTAAAACCCAAGTCTATTAATCTCTAAGATCTTAATTCATATTTATTCCAAATTGCGTAAATCTAAAAATGGCTCGATTATTTATATTTCTTTAATAAAACTTTTATTATTTAAATTCCTATTAAATTCCACTATTAAATCCCGGTATATCATATTCCCCTTAAATCTTTGTTTAACTGCTAAAATATTATTCTGTCTTAAAGAAAAAACCTACTTATTTCAATTTATTCTTTTATTTAAAATATCCAGGTGTAATTAAAATATTTCAAAGATTAAAACTTCGCAGACATAAATTCATTTCTTTTATCGTCTGAAGAGGGAAAAAAGGGTTATTTTAGCATAATCTCGACTACAGATTTTAACCTTTGTTTATGCTTTAGATAGCTGTTGCGAGGATATAAGAATTTTCTAGAACAGTCTTTTCAGCAGAGTATAAATACGGATGGCGGGAACCAGGGAGATGGCATAAGTCATAAAGCATATAGCATATAGTAGAGGAGCTGTGAGTTTAGAAGTTTTTAGTTTTTAGCATGTAGAGGTGAACGTGGTGGATTGCAGTCGTAGCAAACTGGATATTCAATGTGATTGCTCGATGGAGGTAGTAAAACGTTGGATGAATACTGTTTATTATGTGAGTAGAATGAGGAAGCAACGGTATCGTAATGGGTGATAGATGTTAGATATTAACGGATTAAAGACTAGACGGCTGTCAAGAGATGGAGTGATTTTAAACTAATTGTGACAGGAAGAATAGACTTTATTCTTTTTACCATGGAAGGAGAGAGCATCTTCCCTAGATTTAATCGAGAGTGTGGAAATAAAGTGAATAATGTTCCAAGCGACTGCCTTATGTTAATTCTTCATTTTTCTTTATTATTTTAAAACCATTCGGCTGCTACCTGTGTTGGTTAGGAAAGGAAACCCTCATGTTTTTTCGAGAATACCAACTATTTGCCGTCAGTCAAAATGTCACATATATATATATATATATCCATTAATTAAACATAACCTACCACCGTCAATTATTATGAATTAAAGCTGTAAGTATAAAAAAAAAAAATTATAAGAATTATTATGGAAGAAAAAGAAAAAAGTGGACACCGACAAAAATTGAAAAGCTTATACATTGAATTACGTTATCAAGGGCACAGAATTCAATGATATAAGCAAAATGGTTGTTTTCTGTGGGAAAAATAAGCTAAAGCTAAAAATTATTTTCCCCTGTGCCCAAACAACCATTAAAATCAAGTGAAATGATTAAAAATGAAAGCAGAATAGAAACAAATAATATGAAATGGAAGAATCAATAAAACTTATTTAAATTTTTATAGGATATAAAATATAAATAATAAACACCATACCGATTAATATTTCAGTATTTTACAAATATCCACGCGCACATGGCTACCAGAATATCATAAAGGTTAAGGTGAACAAAACAGTTAAGAAATCACAGTAAATGATACCAAATGATGCAGTTAATACATTTTGAAATAAAATTTGAAATACCTTGTTAAACACATTTAATATAATAAAAAATAAATAGATAGTAATTACGTTATTTAAAATGCACTATTAAATTAATTAATAACTGTTTAACAATATCGTCAAAATTTAGCTAAAAATACCCCCTGGTGTATTAAATTATAACTGAAATGGAGCTAGAAAAATTAAAATTGAGAGCTATCTTAAAGAGACAAAATTTTGGTGATATATATATCTGACCTTTGTCATACTGTAACTCTCGAATTTATGAACCGATTTGGATGTAATTCGGTATGTACATAGTACATACCAATGTCTCGACCGAGTTCGTTGGCCAGCTTCATCCGCCATTTTGTTTCAAAATGGCGGCCATTTAAAATTTTTAAAAAAATTTAAAATTTGAAATGTGGTACCAAAAAAATGAAAATGTAAAAATGTTTTTTTTCTGATGTATTGGACCTTTATACAAAGATTCCCGAACAGTTTTTGTTTTGTCTATATCTTAAAAAATGGCTGAGTTATAGCATTTTGAATTTCTAGCGTGGCTGACATTTTGAAACGTCCTGAATTTTGTCACGCGATAAAAGGCGTATTTATGAACCGATTTGGATGTAACTTCGTTTGTACATAGTACATACCAATGTTTCCACCGAGTTCGTTGGCCAGCTTCATCCGCCATCTTGTTTAAAAATGGCAGCCATTTAAATTTTTAAGAAAAATTTAAATTTGAAATGTGGTACCAAAAAATTGAAAATTGAAAAAATATTTTTTTTTATGTATTTGACTTTGATACAAAGATTCGGGAGCAGTTTTTGCTTCGTCTATATCTCAAAAAATGGCTGAGTTATAGCATTTTGAATTTCTAGCGTGGCTGACATTTTGAAACGTCCTGATATTTGTCACGTGATAACAGGCGTATTTATGAACCGATTTGGATGTACTTTGGTGTGTACATAGTACATACAAATATCTCGACCGAGTTCGTTGGCCAGCTTCATCCGCCATCTTGTTTCAAAATGGCGGCCATTTAAAAAAATTTTAAAAATTTAAAATTTAAAATGAGATACCAAAATATTGGAAAATGAAAAAGATTTTTTTGTATGTGTTTGACCTTAATACAAAGATCCCGGAACAGTTTTTGTTTCGTCTATATCTAAAAAAATGGCTGAGTTATAGCGTTTTGAATTTCTATTGTGGCTGACATTTTAAAACGACCTGATTTTTGTCACGCGATAACAAGCGTATTTATGAACCGATTTAAATGTTACTTGGTCTGTACATAGTACATACCAATGTCTCGACCGAGTTCGTTGGCCAGCTTCATTCACCATCTTGTTTCAAAAGTGTTGCCATTTTAAAACAATTAAATTTAAAATTTAAAATGAGGTTTTAAAAATTGGAAAATGAAAAAGATTTTTTTATGTGTTTGGCCTTGATACAAAGATTCCGGAGTAGATTTTGTTTCTGAAAATTTGTTCTTTTGTTTATATCTTAAAAAATGGTTGAATTATAGCTCTTTGAATTTCTAGTATGGCTAACATTTTGAAACGATCTTGTATTTGTCACGCGATAACACACGTATTCGCCTATTTCCATGTGAGAAAGCATGTGGATAGTATGCATCAACATCTCAGCCAAATATAAGTTACTTTAAATAAAAGCAGCTTGGATAAAGCTGACTAATTTCGTGAAATTCTCATTCATAATGATTTAGTATTGATAAAAATTAGTATTGAATCTCCTATATTCGGTTTCCACTAAATTAAGCTTCGTGTGTTCGAATAATATAAGTTGGCTTTTTTAAAAATAAGGTATTTGAAAGCTACCTCTTCCTCCCGGCACTGGCCGGAAGGACTTTTTTCGTTTGAATTCATTTGTTCATTGTTCGAGTATACTGCAACTATATTTCGATGTAAAACTTTGTACTTTTGTCTTCAGATGCGAATTTTCTCACGAATGTAACATTTTTAGAAAAAGTAGAATATAGCTAGATAAAGAAATAATCATATAAATGGTACACAAAGACATTGTGATATAAGTTTTCAATTTAGACAGCTAAACTAGCGTCTGTCATCATTTTCATCTGTATTAAATAATATAACAGAATGTAAAAGGAAAAAAAATAACGGCATAATTTCCACAATAAAACTTTCAAAAAGAATTTACTATCCCAGAAGTAATAAATATTTTAATTATTGGAGAACGACAGAAAATGAACTAGATTGCTACTTTTCAAAACATGCTGCTAAATCTTCGTTTCCCGTCTTTATTAAAATTCTTTTTTTCTTAATAGACCTAAGATACTTAATCTTCCTTACTCTAAAAAAAAATAATAAGATTTTAACTCTACATCTTTTTAATTTAAGATGTTTGTGACTATACCAACTCACACAAAATTCAAGATTTAATTACACGAGGCTTTCGCATGTATAAAAATACAATGGTACAACAAATAATTATGCAGGTAGAAAGATGCTATACAACTTATTATTTTCACTTGACTTCATTTGTTCATTCTTCGAGTATGCTGCAATACAAAAAATATTTCCAGATTTCAAAGTACTTATGAAAGTTTTACAGATAATGACGAATGTGATATTATAGTTAAATTATTTTATAAAGTCTTATTAACACCTGGTTACGTTATAAAATGGCGTCTCCCATATTTTCATGAGTTTCATATGTTTCATTAAGTTGTATGAAAGTACTTAAACGAAAAAATATATACAGGGTAGTCATAAAAAATCACCCCCGATGTATGAACCCATAGCGGTGTAACGGCTCAACCAATCAAAAAGAAATTTTAGATAGACCTATTTGAAAGTATACGCTCGAGATCGTGATGATTCAAAACAACAAAGCTTTCACGGTTATGGTTACAGTAAAAAAAATTCGGAAGGCAACACTTATTTTTTACATGCGCAAATTCATCAGTGTATTGAAAAACCATAAATGGCGTTGGAATGATACACGTACGATGAAAATTGCCGGCGTAGAACTCTTGCAAAAAAGACCATTTCCAGGAACGAAGAAGTGGCTACAAGACATGCTTTTCAGTAGCCGATTTTTTTTTCACTTGTGAACTGAGTAATGTAAGATTTGTTTTAAAACGTGTTTTGAATTTGTATTTGTGTACACATAGTGAAAATAAAAATGAAATCATTTGTTTTAGTATTACGTTACATAGGAACTGATTGGGATTGAGTGCCACGATATTACACCGGAAATTTTAGTCATACGTGTTTCGTTCCAACGCCATTTATGGTTTTTTAATGCGCTGATGAATTTGCGCATGAGAAAAAGGGCGTTGCCATTTGAAAATTTCGAATTTTTTTCACTGTAACCGTATCCGTGAGACATCTATTGTTTTAAATCATCATGATCTCTTGCGCATACCTTCAAATAACTAAATCTGATATTTCCTTTCGATTGGTTGAGTGGTTAGGTCGCTAGGGGTGGATATATCAGGGAAGTTTTTTTTTTTTACCACCCTGTATATCTTCCATATAATAGAATTCTCATAAAGAATAAAGTTATTCCACAAGTACTAAATATTTTAATTCTCTGAGGAAGAGATAAAGAAAATTAAACTGCTGCTTTTCAAAACATGCCGCTAAATCTTCCTTTTCCCAGTACATTACAAATCCCATTCTCATAATAGACGCCGCATCTTAATTACCGTCAAATTAAATTAAGATTTTAATTGCACATCTTTTAAATGTAAGCTATTTGTGACCGTACTAACTCCAACGAAATACTAGATTTAATTAAGCGAGGTTTTCTCGTGGATAAAACGACAATGGAACCTAACGATAACTACGCAGATGTAAATATGCTATAAATCAGATATTGTTCCTTTAGTGAAATTCCATTTGTTCAATTTTTCGATTTGATTTAAAATTCGATAAATTTTTACAAATTTTTTTCTCATAATAGAATACATTTTAATTACTGTCAGATTAAATTAAGATTTTAATTGCACATCTTTTAAATGTAAGCTATTTGTGACCATACTAACTCCAACGAAATCCTATATTTAATTAAGCGAGGTTTTCCCGTGGATAAATCCACAATAAAACATAACAATAACTACGCAGATGTAAATATGCTATAAATCATATATTTTTTCCTTTAGTGAAACTTCATTTGTTCAATTTTTCGATTATATTTAAATGCATAAAGTATTTCTAGATTTCAAAAGCGTTTATGAAAGATTTAGACATACTGACATAAGTGATAAGAGATGTTAAAAGTATTTTATTACATTATTAAAAAAAAATTCGATGCAAAATATATTATAGTATGTCTTAATTTCAGAATTAAATTTTTTCACGCACCCACAACTTTATCAAAGTGAGAGAACGAGCGGCATGACAAACAAGTATGCAGACAGGCTATGTTGCGAAATATTTTTTTCCATTTCACTTCATTTTCTTAATTTTAAGAGTATATTGCAATTATATTTCGATCTAAAACTTTGTTAGATTGTCTTACCTTAAAATGCAAATTTTCTCGCGAATTTAACATTTTTAGCAAAGTTAGAACATAGCTAGATAAAGAAATAAGCAGATAAATGATACCGTTGAATTTTGGGCCACTTTTTCCTGGTTTCTCTAACATTTCCATTATTAAAAAATATTATATATGATTTTTCAACGTTGAAATTGAATTGTAATCAA
Source organism: Maratus speciosus (assembly GCA_963932465.1). Classification (NCBI taxonomy): domain Eukaryota; kingdom Metazoa; phylum Arthropoda; class Arachnida; order Araneae; family Salticidae; genus Maratus; species Maratus speciosus. The sequence goes on along the minus strand of OZ010799.1, from coordinate 215,489,632 downwards.
TTAACAGGAAACAAAGAAGCAAACTGTATGGTTTTAAAGAGGCAATTTTTTATTTATTTTATTTTTTAACTATTTTTAAAGTTTTGGAAAAAAGTAGCCCCTGCTGGGGTGTTCTTTGGTTCATTCACTTATTTTCATATAAAATGAATACAATTCATATGTTGGAATTTTGAAACCAATTAAAAATTGATTGCAATAGGATCTGCTAATGAATTAACACTGCAAACTTGATATACAAATGGTTTTTTTTTTAAACATTTAAACACAATAAACCAAATGTTAATATTAAAGACGCGAGAAACAGTTTTCATCATGTTATCCTCAGCAACTGGAACAAAAATAATTATTGTAACACTTTGCTAAAGTAACATTTGAAAAAAAAATGTTACTTAATACATTTTTTAAGAGTTTTGATTACTCAGAAAAAGCATTTCTGAGTAACTGGGACTACTTCCGGACCAAAAAATGCCTGGTGCAAAGTAGACCCGAAAAATTAGTTATCATGTTAGCTTTATGAAAACGTAAACATTTTCTGTCAAAATAAAAAGTTAAAGGAAAAACTATGATCACACATGGGTTACAGGTTACTAAAGGTAATATTTTGACACTTACCTTATTTGTATCTCTTATCGAGATTGTCTCACTATAGAAAGCTTGGGGAGTTAAAATCTACACTCGAAAACAGTCGTTTACAAACACATCCAATATTGCCACTAAAAAAATTTAATTACCCCCAAACTATTCAAATAGCCTATTGTAGGGTCTAAAACATTTTTCAAAGGCAAAATCTCTCTCTTGTATTGTTTGTTATTTTGTATTGTTTGTTCAATACAAAAAATGAAATCTTTTTTTATGGGCTGGACCAAAGTAACCTCGCAAGGACCAAAGTAGTCCGGATCGACGGTATACGAAGACATTGTGATATAAGATTACAATTTAGACAGATAAACTAGCGTCTCCCATCATTTTCATCTGTTTTAAATTATATTAAAGAACTTAAAAGGAAAATAAGAAACAATATAATTTGCATAACAGAATTCTCACAAAGATTTAAATTATCCCACGAGTAATAAATATTTTAATTCACTAAGGAATACAAAAAGTAAAGTAGACTACTACTTTTCAAAACATACAGCTAACCCTTTCTTTTCCCAGCTTCATTACAATACCTTTTCTCTTAACAGACGTCCGTCCTTCGTTTAGTCTGTGAGTGATAATAGATGTTAAATTTTTATATAGTACAGTAGTATTTTATTACATTATTTTAAAAAAATTCAATGCGAAATATACGAGTAAAGTATGTCTTAATTTTGGAATTAAATTTTGTCACGCACCCACAATTTTATCAAAGTGAGAAAACGAGCAGAATGACAAACAAATATACAACATAGCCGACGATCTTCGTTACCGTCAAATTATATTATGATTTTTAGTGCAAATCTTTTTAATTTAAGGTGTTTGCATTTATACTAACTCCCATAAAATCCAAGATTTAATTAAGTGAAGCTTTCTCACGGATAAAAGTACAGTGGTACAACAAAACAATTACGCAGATAGAAAGATCAAATCATAAAGAAGAAGATATAAATCTTAATTTTTTCACTTGAATTCATTTAGTTAAGTTTTCGGGTATCTATATAAAATGCAAATAGGAATTCCGTTCCGACTGCTTATAACTTGAGATCTACTAAATGGATTTTGATGGAATTTGCACTGTTAGTTACATATCCTTTTAAGGAAGGTGTATTGCATATTGTTCCCTACAGCTTAGTTATAGGATTATGTGGGACACTTTTATAATCATATATGAACACGATAATGAAAGATCAGGCTTTTTGAAAAGTTCTACTTGACAGATTTTAATACTTTATGTACTGAATTATGAATTCATGAAAATTTTATATTCTAAAGCATTTTACGTGAATTTTTGAAACTGCATTAGAAGATTTATATAATTATTTAATAAATTCGAAAAGGATTTTAGAAGAATTGAAAAATTTAAAAGGATTAATTAAATTTGAAGTTATAGAGATTTTGTGCAATATTTATAAGCTAACTCAAATCTTTTATTTTAATATTTTTCTTGGTATTTTGTATAATAAGGAAATGTACTAATATAATGTTCTTATAATAGAAATATAGATATTTACCTGAATTGAAAAATCCCCCCTCCCTCCACACCCATCGCCAAGAAAGCTGAAAAGTTGAAAAGGCAAAAGAAATCATCCTCTTAAAATTATTTTTGTTTTGTGTAACCAATAATGCTTTTGGAAGAAGATAAAGTAATCCATCTATATGCATGGAATGAAAGTTTTGCATCTAAACTGTATAACTACTAATCCATGTATTAAAGGAATTTTATAACAAGTTATTTTAATTGTACTTATAAGTACCATCAGTAGATAAAGGGTTAATGAGTATTGCATTGTTAGTTATATAATGTTTCAGGGTTGGTTTTAGTATATTGTCTATTGTTCTATGTTGTTTTGACATAGAATTATGGGGAAAAGTTCTATAATCAGGTGAATCAGATTGTGAAAAATTGAGCTGTTTAAACAGCTCTGCAGAATAGATTTTGGCTGAACTTGCACTGCCAGTTAGCTTATTTGTCAGGGAATCTTTTATTATTTAACATATTGTTCTATTGTTCTCTACCAAGTCCAACCTTAAATGATCAACTAAAAGAATTGGTCCTTAACACCGCAAATTTTAATTGACACTTTAGACAATATAATAGCGCAACGGCGTTTGTATCGTTTTAAGCAATGCAGAAGCATGTTCCAGGTAAAGGTCCATATTGCTTTAAAACCCAAAGTCAAATTCCTCTATATATATTTAGTTTCAAGAAACCGACCAACGTAGTGGGAGAAACCTGCTAGTATTGCAATTCAAAAAGTATTTCCAGATTTCAAAATTATTTATGAAAGATTTAGACATAATGATGCATTATGTGATAACATATTTGCAAACTTGTCGGCGAAAAAATAAACATGTTCCCTACAGCAAAACAAATTTGTAAGATGTACAAATCCAATAGTCCTAAATCTAAGTACTATAACACTTAAATTGCTTCATCATGTCTAGTTTTATATGAGAAATAATTTTATAATAATAAGAAGAAATAGTGAAGAATTATTATATTAATTTACAATTCTAGGTAAAATTAAAAACATTAAAAAAATACTTTCACTTTCTTAGATAATAAATCGATAAAATAGTGCATGATAATTTATTTTATTGACATTTGTATGGTGCATTGCTCTTTTGGTGTCTCCTTCCGTGTCTGGCAGTATAAAGGAACATATTTGTATTGTTTTATTGTTGCTGTATTTCTGCTAAGGTTTTAGTTACATTTATTTGTAGATAATTTGCATATAATTATATACATTTTATTATTTACACACATTCCACTTAGTAAGACATAAAATACATTGATTTTAAAAGCAAGCCCTCACATCTAAAAGAATGTACTTGAAGCAATAATTCCATTGCCATATTTTGATTTCGTAACGTAAAATCAATAAGAATCAGCAATTATTTTTGTTTAGAGGATTTGTGCTGACAAGTGATATTAATTACGCTATAAAAATAATTTTCGACGCAGAATAAATGGTGGTATGTCTTAATTTCTGAATAAAATTTTATCATGCACCGAACATTTTTACCAAGAACGTGCAGAATATCAATCATACAGACGTAATTTATTTTTAAACTTACAGACAGATAAATTGACGTCATACATATTTTTCAACCATGTTAGATAATAATAAATAATATTAATGTAAAGTAAACAACCATGTACGAGTAATTTGCCTAACAATATTCACAGAAAATCACAAAATATACCATTTGAAATGAATAATTTAATTGTTCATATTTTTAACCCCTTAACGGTCGCATTAAATTACGGTTTAAAAATTCAAATTGCTTATTGGCACTACTTTTTTGGAAAAGAAATATACACCTTATTCAATGACAGGTAAAATGATACCATAATAAAGTTAATTACACTATTTTATGAAACTGGTGGGAATCAAACAATCTGAATAAAAGACACAGCCCGTGAATATCACGGGAGCGAGAATTAAGGGGTTAATTTCAGCTGTTTGCAGGGGAGAGTAGCCGAATTTGGACCATTTCGCTTATTTTCAGGTGTAACTCGCTTACTTTTTGGAATATCTGCAAAATATCACGGGATCAATCTATTCATCTACTAACTAAATAAATCCTTAGATCAATTTCTTTTTGAAAATCCTAATTTTTATTTTACTTTGAAAAATTTGTCAAAGTAGTCCAAATTCAGCAACTGGTCCCCTAAGATGGAACCCAGTCTCGTAAATCGGACCAAACAATATCAAGTTGTTTTAATGACTAGCGAATATAACTAATTTTATTAAAAAGCAAAGTCTGCGATTAATGAAATAATCAAGCGAAATAACAGCAATGAAATATAATGAAATCAAATATCCGAAAGTAAGAAAAAATGTTTTAAATCAAAATAAATTCAAAATATAAATCAAAGTTGTAAGTAATTAAGAATAGAAATTATGGGACTAATTGTGAGTTACTTGAATATCATGTAAGGAGTGATGCAAAGCTTAAATATCAATTTCTTTTATTCATTTTTTGTTCCAGCGTACACAACATGGAACCGAATTTGGCAATCTGAACACTGAATCGTTTCTGCTATTTTATTTTTCTTACAAGTAAGGCAAAACCAATTATAACTGTCTAAATTTTTTCTTTAGATTCTGAATTATTACAAATTTTTTTAAACAGAAATTTTCTTAACATTATGTTTGTAGTTTTTCCCTTCCATAATTTTTTTCCAATTGCATTTATCCTATTTTTTAAAACTTCATGTTCCAATTGCTTTTGTGATGTAAGAGCTTCCTTTTTGTCGGTTTTTTTTCATTTCAAGGTTATTGTATATGGCGAAGATGTTAACACAAGTGTTTTTTCGCTCACTCTGTACTTTGATTTAACTGAATTTAGCAAGGGAGATAACATTTATAATATTTTTTTGGCTTTTGGGGGGATTTGTAGCTGCAGCTTTCTTGCAGGTCAATTTATTCAAAGCTTACTCTCTCCTTTTCGTTTCCTGAATCTTTAACAGCTTTTGCTGTCATGGGTGTTTTCCTTCCAGATAGTTTGTCCGTGTCGTTTTCAACATTTTCAATGTTATATTTAAAAAGTATTTAAAAAATATGCTCTATTGTAAAAAAAAAAAAGCGCTTCGATTAATCAAACGCAAAACATATATTCGAACAATGTTGAATTCACGTGTGGTACATCCCCGGAGCCTTGAAATAACTTCTCCTCCCCGAAGGTTTGAGGTTTTATGCGTTTTAATGGCAAAAATGTGTAATTCTACCCACCAGAACTGTAAAAAGTCTGCCACGCCTGTGGCGGTGAATTCGTATACCCAGGTTCACAATATGAGTAAGAAAAAAAAAAAACTCCAACACAAAAGTTAAGAGGACTTACATCTTTATTATGAAACAACTTTAATGCAGAGCCGTGAACAGTATAGGGGAACGGGGAGAGTTTCAAATAACTGCCGAATTGGCAGACGCCCCACAGCGGGACTTAAATTTCGGTTTACATGGCTCTCGGTCAGGAGCAAGAGTGAGACAGATATTGTTACCAATACTTACAGATTGGCGAACATTATTTAACCATATGTAAGATGTTTGGCGAAAAACAAATTGGGTAGACAAAACAATCATGAAGTTTTACATTGACTTAAAAACTATGCCAAGTCGGGCTCTTTAAGGTTACACTAAATAACATTCCAGCGGTAAGCCAGGAGACTTAAAGAAATAGGAACACGTGATTTTATATGCACGTTACAGATATAACGACAGCTGCAAATTAGTCAGCAAAGGGGCATATGGTTTGTATCCGACAAAGTACAAGGGTGAGAACTGAACAATAATGCAAGCGCAGAGGCTGAGAAAATATGCATTACGTATCGTCGGCTGCGAAGCGAAAAAGACATTCACTTGTATTTTATTCCTTTATTTTATTTCGGCGGAAAACGCTGCGGTTAAGATCTTTTTCTATCCGTGTGAATTTGAAAGACAGAAAAAGGAACCGAGATAAATGATGTCTGCATTTAAAAAGAACTTTAAAAAGTAAAAGTGAAACTTACAGTAGTGAGAGGGGGGGGGGGGGAGAGAATGAATAAAGTCATAAGAAATTACGTATAAAATGTCAAATTTAAACAAAATATTTTATTTGAAGGGGGGGGGGGGAGAATAATGACAATTTATAATAATCCAGTAAGGTTAAAAGTTGATTTTTGAGGGGAGAGGAGGAAAAATAATATATAACGGGAAAGCCGTTATATATATCACCCATTACCACCAGAAAAACAAACTGTGAAACTTGTAGAACAGTTTTTTTTTAATTGACGATTATTTTGTCTACCCCCCCCCCATACATATAAGTATTTAAAACAGATATAACATAATACAATGATAAGTCTCCATATATATATATATATATATATATATATATGTATATAATTAACTGTGTGCTTGCAATTTTTTTAAATGGTTGCATAAAGCAAAACTTTCAGGTCATGATAAATGGCGCTTTTTTTTAATTATTTTCTTGGTATTCATTAGTCCCAACAGTCACCAAGAAAGAACAAATAATATTTTTTGTATTTAACAGGATCCTTTTTAAATAGCTTTTTAGTATTTGATTAAGAGGCTGGTACCAGCATTTTTCATGAGCAAAATAAGAAAAGTAATTTTTTTTTAGTAACTTGTTATAATATCTTCTCAAAATAAAAAATAATATAATATAAATGCAAGCAACAAAAGACACAGATACTATTTTAAAATGAAATAGAAAATAAAAAACATACGCATGTCTGTAAATTAAAGCTAAATGAAGTAATAAAAAAAAATAGGTAGAAAATTGGTTTTCGTGCATACCGCACAGGGCTACAAAAGAACGGGATGCATATAGCATGCCTATGAATGGGTGTAGCCCTTATTCTTGTGAAGTAACAAGTGTGATGGCTTCAGTTTAGAACATCAGCCCTAAAGGGGGAGGGAGTTATGAGACCCAGACATGAAGTGATACATAGGTCCCTGCTCCCCAAAGATCACATTGATCTTCAAAGGAGCATGCGTCTATGTATCATATAAAAAATTGTGTTTGTTGAATTGAAACAACAATTCGAGGGTTTTGTCTCTCTACACAATGAAGTTTGGACCCTTAGGGCAAAATTTTGAACGGGAACAAAACTTCAGAGGGGATAAATTAAAAATAATAAAAAAAACTGAGATAAATATCTCACATATCAAAGGTAAAAGGTCAATCCGAGTGTGTGGAGAGACTGGTGACATGATCGGGTAAGTGTAACAACTGCAATTGTTTTTTTTTTAAATACATTTTAACTTTGTATTCCTTAGAATGTATGGAGCAGGATATGAACTGTATGTGTATTGTATAACCATAGATAATGTTTTAAACATTTAGTGTAACTGCACTAGGTTACTAATGCTACAAACGAAGAAAAAAAACTTTTTTTTTGTTATTGTGAAGTTATGTTATTACAAGAACGACATAATATCTTAGACGTGTTTATTGTGTAAGTGAAGCTTAACCAGATATTTTATTTAATCTCCATATTTAAAAGAAAACGTGTAATTATGTAGCTGTAGACAACCAAAACAAATGTGATGAAAACAATAAAAAAATCTTAAGTTTGAAATTTAAAGAAAATGCATGTGAAGGATCAGCATCCTGTAAACTGGGCATTCTTTGTTGTGAAACAAAGTGATGGTGACATGAAATGCCATGGCATAAAAGAAATATAACAATAAAGGAAAAATTATGAATCTGAAAAAAAATAACATTTTAACAAATGTTTAAATTGTGAATATCATGTTAAGTCAAAAGTAGTTCCTGGTATAATGAGAAATAAAAAGGAAATATCCTAATGTGTAACGTTGAAACCTAGAAACAAAATGTTTTCAATTGTGTATAATGTGTGTTTTTTTTACCAAACAAATATCAATGAACTGAATTGTAATATCAATAAACTAAATTGTTAGTGTATCTCTATGAACGAGAGGAAAAAAAATGTGTATTTCAATGAACGAAGCAAAGAAAAAGTATCTCACAATGAACTAAAACAGTGTATGTCAGTGAAAAAAATTTCAACGACTTAGAACACCGCAATCAAAGTATCTCAATAAACAAAGTGTAAATTATTGCAATGAACTAAAGTGAGCAAGTATTTCACTGACGTAAAGTGTAAAAGTAATACGATGAACTCAAATGTGTGTAAAAAAAATGAAACTTGCTACGAACTCATGTGTCTAACAAAAAAAAAAGTATTATTGCAATGAACTAAAGTGTCTACCAAAACAAAAACTGGTATGAACTAATACGCAAAACTAATCACAAGAAAGAAAACAAACTATGAACTAATATGTGTAAGGAAAAAATTCTATGAACTAAGTATTGTCATGAAAGAAAAAAGGATAGTGCAATTGGTCCCTGAAGTACACAAAGAAGTGGCAATGCTATGAACTCGTGTTAAGTTTTTTCTATGAACTCAGTGAACTATGAACTCAGCTGTGTAAACTATGAACTAACTAAACTATGAACTCAGTTGTATGAACTATGAACAAAAACTCATTGTGTACATATGGAACCAAGAGCATTGTATCCCAAGTACAAAAAATGCTTCGCCTAAAGTTAAAACAAACAAACAAAAAAAAAAAAAGAACTGTGCTTTTAAGTAAAGGAATGTGAAAAAGGACAAATGTAACCAGGAAATGCTACTTGTGTGATAAAATGTAACCGAATAAACCTAACGAAGATTACCAAGTGAAATTATATCCAAATTTCTAAAAAAATAAATCTAAAAATGTAACTAGTGTAATGATGAATGTTTAAAGTTGAATGAATGTGTACTCTTTCAGTAACAATCTTCCTCAAACGTGAAAATCCCAATGTCTGATGACCCGCATCAGAAAAATTTTCACTAATGTTCCATTTCGAGATTCATTTAACTATTTGCCGGCTAAATAATCAAATGAAAAAGCAACTCACTGTACACTTGTGTTTATAATAAAAAAAATCTTGAAAAAAAAATTAGCGAACTTCAAATTTCAAATCAGTATGAATACTGTCGAAGACTGATATATGTATGTAAATGTATAAGAAAATGAAAAACTTTAAAAGGAATGCTGTTGATAGTACCTCCTTCACAGTAATGTGTGTTAAATAAAAACGAAAAATGTAAAATGTATGTTACATTGTTTTTTTTTTTTTTTTTTACTAAAAAGGAAGTTGCATGAGATGTTTATGGGAATGTATTGCAGTTGTATACTTTTTCTCGCATTTGCTTGATGAATTTTTTTAATGATTGACAGTAAGGTGCATAGGCATTGTGGAAAATGTCAAAGTTGGTGTTGTTGCTTTCATTATTTCTAATGCAATTAATGCATTTTGGAGGATTTCTACACTGAGAGTCAATGTGTGGCAAGGCACATACAGAGCATCTAATGTCATTATAACACGAAATTGCAAGATGATCGTTGTATACTTGACACTTGAAACAACGTCTAACATTTATATGTGGTTTAACAGGGTACGGTTTTGATTGTATCATAATTTCTCTATGCATCAATAATTGCCTACCATCCCATGGTGCAAGCTCCAAGATCCAATTAAAGGACTTAATATGTAGGAGTTTGTACTTTTTAACAAAGTGAAAATCAGTTTCAGGTATTTGGATTAAATCTGAGATACCAAACAAGATATCACGAATATTTAAATTTTCAGGGAGGTTACAAATAATGACACGAATAGACTTAGGTACATTAAGTTTAGCAGGGGATAAGGACTTTAGAGAGGAATCGCTAATATCTGTAAATATTTCATTGTGCTTACCTTGAGTGTGCAGGTCGGGGCTAAGATATGTGTCTTTTTTATCATATTCCAGTTGTGGTAACTTTTCTTGTTTACTTATAAGAGGGGACAGTTTGTATAGATTTATCTAGGGCAGATGGAGGGAGTTTGTTGTTGACATCTACCACCTGATCACCCATAGTCTTACTACATTTAGTACGCTTCGCCTTACTTTTCTGTTGGGCTGTGATTTCATGTAATCTCTCTACAAGTTTCTGATTTACAAGAAATAAATTATCTTTATCCTGTTGTAATTTGGAATAATCATCTTTCAGAATATTAAAGTTTAGTTTAAGCACATGAAAATTGAATTTAATGCACTGTAAAAAAAAATCTTAAAACAACAGAAAAAAATCTTCGAATTCCGACAGTAAAAATTACGTTAACAGTCTTCTTATGTCATTCCATCCTCATATCGCTTATTTTCATGTTAAACAACAAAAAATTCTGTTTTCTTTGCCATCAGTTTCCACTGCGACAGGATAATATGTTGGATAACAGAAGAACGGGAGGTCATCCCCTATGACGTCTAGAAAGTCATTTAGAATGACCAATAAGCATTGGTTATCCCACCCCACGCTAAGACGTATCTTCTAACTTGAAATATTTGAGTGTCTTGTCTGTGTACTGTTGAAAATGGCAGTTCGTTTAATAAAGCAGTTCATCTAATTGAAAAAGAATAATATATAAAGAAATTTTAACAGAAAATTAAGAATAATTTTCACAATTGGAACCCGCGACACACACCTTTGACATCAGAACCGCTTTCTTCAATGGTTAGGATTTACAGTTGGAATACTAGAAAACAAACTTAGCAAAAGGTATGTTTTCATCCTTCTTTTAAATATGTAACAATGTTTTTCCGAAACGTAACAATATGTATGAAAAATACTTCCTATTTGCTAAAAATCTTAATTAAGCAATACTATTTATTATTATTATTATTATTTCATAATGTATGATTTACTTAAATTATTAGTATTATTTTATACTTCATATATTTATGCACATTAGTAACTTAGTTGATCTAATTCTGTTAATAGCTGGAGATTATTTTTTGATCGGTTGTTTATTTTAAGTTAAATAAATAATCTTAAGTTTATGATTAGTTTACAAATCTTGAATTTTTACATAGCTGTAGAATGATTACTTATTATATTTAACTTTTTTATGACTAAGAGTTTAATTTTACTTCATATGTATTAGTTCCAGAAATTTTGATTGAGATTTTAAATTAATTTTGTCATCAATTGACATACGTGATTAGTTTTGGAGTGATAGTTTTAATAATAAACACGGAGTAGCTGCATTAATTATTATAGTTATAAGATAACTGATATTTTTGTTTAACATTAACCAGAATAATATTTATTAGATCTGACGCTGTTCGTATATTTTTATTGTTTAAATTTATCACATTTCCTACTATTTACTATGTTGTTTAAAATGGAGTGGTTGATATTTTGTTTAATCGTTCCATATGTTGATTCTGAAGAAATGCTTTTTTTTTTTTTTTTTTTTTTTTTTTTTAGTACAATCTTAGAGTTACCTGTAGTGGTTAAGTTAAAATTTGTAAATTTTATTCACTCTATTTAATGAAATAAATTTTGAGCTACAACTGTGTGAATTATTTTGAAAATAATTCCTGTTTAAGCTTTAACCATTCATTTTATAGAATCAGCAAGTTTAATTTTGTTTAACATTTTAATTTAAATTATATTGTAATATTTTTTCTTTTTAGTTGATGATCATTTACTTTATACGGAAAAACATTGTAAATTGTTAAGAAGGATGAAAACTCATTTTATCACTTTAGCTGAAATGAAATACTTTTTTTTATGGTGATGTTTACATAGATTTTAGTGGCTCTACTTTTTCATTTCTCATCTTTGCTCATAGCTGTCAACTTTTACACATTTATATATACAAAGCTTTCTATTCGAAAAAATTATAAAAATTGGCAGGATATTATTTACATAATTAACCAAAGTCACTAATTTAACCTAATCAATTTTCAAAAATATTGCATGAATAAATATTAAAGTTCTTTTAATTACAAATCACATTCAATACATATATTTATTTTATTAATAAATATTTTTATGGGGGAGGGGGGAGTTACCTTATATCGTATATATATATTTTTTTTTTTATTCTGAGGGGGGGGGGGGGAGTTTAAGATACCTTCTTTCACTTATTCCAGTCTTTAATGTACTTAATTTACAAATCTATATAAATTAAACTGTTTAAATATTTTATTGCGAATAAGCTATTTAAATTAATTTTATAAAAGTTTGGAGGAGAAATTCCTATAAATATTTATTATTATTAATATAAACAAATCGATCGGTAAATAGAAATTTCCCGTGTACCTAACCTATAATATGCGATTCTTCTGTTAAATAGAACCTCCCCCCCCCCCCCCTCGCCAACAAGGAATCGACCTACAGATTTTGACTGTTGGGAAAAGCGTCAATTGTCAACACGAAGTGCCTGTATGAGTACGTATTTCTGTCGTCTGATAACGCATTCTTTCGTTAACAGATATTTTCTGAAAACAAATAGTTTCTGGCAACTTTTTGCTGCCAGAAAGTTTCTGTTGTTTTACAAAAATATTTTTAACAGTGTGATCTGAAGAAAATCAATAATATTTTCAGACAAGGATGCAGCATTTTCGGTCTTAAGTGAATTTTGAATAGATGTGGATTCCATATTAATGGAATCCGAATATCTTAATAATATCTCCTCTAAATAATCTACCCATGGAGATACAGAAATGGGGTGATTTAAGTCACTAACAGAATTTTCATCTTTTGCTGCCATATTTTAAAAATAGACTGGTGAAGTGTCTGTTATCTCCAAAACCTTTTTCTTTTATCTCGTGTTTATTTAATTTCTGTTGGTTACTTTTTTTTGAACCGCCGAAATGGAAAAAAAAGGAGGAATTTTTTTTTTTTTTTTTTTTTTTTTTTTTTTTTTTTTGAGAGAGAGCAACACCATTAATGCAAAATAAATAATACGAGTATTTCAAAAAGGTGTAAGTATGCAAAAACTATACATATCAGAAATGAAATGCATGCACATACAATAAAACTCAATAAGTTGCATAAATAAATTATACAGAAAAGGAAAAATGAAAGGGGGGTGGGGGGGGGTGGAAGTGTAAAAACAAATATGAGTGTATCAACCACAAGACTTCTGTAAGGCAAATTTATGTCTACATCCTGTTGGATTAAAGTGTCCAAAATTCAATAAAATTTTTAAAAAACAGGTAACTAAATTGTAATTCTGGTTTGGAAAAAAAAAAAAAACAAGTTTAGAGTCGAGCAACACATTCTGAAAGTAAGTGTGCAACTATCACACTTAAGTGCAAATGTGCAAACGTTGTGAGCGCAATATGCACATATTTATATAAAATATCAAATACTGCAAACTTGGAGCAGAGAATTTTTGTTGCCTATCGGTAAAATAAGTATACCTTCTAAATATGCCAGTGGGGTTAAAGGGTTAAATTCTCGATTTTTAAATGCATAAAGAAAAATACCCTAAGAAAAAAAAGAGCAAAACATAGCATGCATATGCAATTTCATGGAAAAAAATGAGAATATTGTCATAATTTAAACACAAAATTATTATAAATGAAATATTAATAAAAGTACTATAAAATTTTCATTTCAACTAGAAGATGCACTTATTATTATTTTTTTAACCAAAAACAACCCGAAAGGAGAAAAACGATACTAGAATGCTATCACTATTAATAATATTTTAAAATTAGCTTAGAAGTAATTTCTCCGTTCAAGCTGACAACACAAAATAAATTATGACACTGCAATTGTTATGAAAGTAGAAGTATGAATAGGGAACAAAAATAACCTGAAAGGAAACTGGTAATTTACTGAAATTGAAAAGAAAGAAAAATAAAAAAACTAAAAAAATTTACAGTAATTAATTTAATATAAAAACATTCCCTGTTCATACTTAAATGCAACATGTGTGTGTTTCTTTTTTGTAGCAAAGTATAGTGACACAAGTGTTTTCATTGAATTCGATCAAATAGGTATGTCACTTTTTTTGTAGAGAGCATTCATTTGAGCATGAAAACAGAGCGAAATGAAAAAACAACGCCTTCTTTTTTTTTTAAATAAAATGACTTCAGTAACAAACTGAAACGGACAAATTTTGAAAACCGGTAAATGTAATTAACATTCTGTTTTCATACTCTGAGTGCTTTAAAAGGATTTTGGAGGAAAGATCACACATCATGTCACGTTTTGTTTAGCACATTCTTTTTTTTGCATAATGAGTGGTTTCTTTTGATTTTTTTAATTTAACCATATTGGTTGTTTTTTTTTTTTTTTTTTTTTTTTTTTACTTTCTGGTTCAGAATTTTTTTGACAACTGTCATGTATTAGCAGATCATTTAGGTAATAATTTTTTTATAAACACACCACAAATGACGGAGAATATTATCCATCTTAATCTTGGCACATCCTTCTTACTGACGAACTTTGAAGAAAATTTTATTTTGAAAACTGAAGATTTTTTTAAATTGACTTGCACAGAATTTGTTATACGTAACACTAGAACACTATCGCAAAATTATATTTCTTTTTAGCATCTATCATTATCTTTTCACCATATCTGTGCGATTGCTGACAATTTACACAGCGCATATTCATCACAAGATCACAAACAAAGCGAGACGGTGCACATTTCTTGGACTTGTTGCACTAATTTTTTTTTTCACAAGGGGTCACACGGCAATTTTTAGATGTACACATACCTCACAGAACCGACGGAGCAGCGGATAGTTCAGCTGTCACTTTTTTTGAGCGAATAGCACTTCTTGGGTGAGTCTTTCGAGAAAACAGCAGAATTTTGAGTCCGAGAAAATCAGCAAATATGGGGGCAGTCATCATCGAAGGAGATCGCGTCTGAGAAGGTAGAATCACAATGAGATGAGGGATCGCCGCACGAAAAAAACACACATCCTTAAAGGTAGAGATCCAGTGAAAGACGGGGACCAGAGCAGTGGTGTCCAAGCAAAAATTACAGCAAACCGCTACTAGACGCTGGAGAATAAGTGTTCGGAGTCGGAGTCGGAAGCGGAACTCCAGTAGGAAAAGAAAATCTGTCGTAGGTGTTTCACGTCGCTTATAAAAGAGTGAAACGGAATGAAACTTCTCCCCGTAATTTTTTTTTATTGTTGGAGAAAAACTGGGCAACGGCACCAAATTTATGTGGCGGTGAATTCGTATACTCAGGTTCACAATATGAGTAAGAAAAAAAAACTCTAACACAAAAGTTTAGAGGACTTACATCTTATTATGAAACACCTTTAATGCAGAGCCGTGAACAGTATAGAAGAGCGGGGAGAGTTTCAAATAACTGCCGAATTGGCAGAGGCCCCACAGCGGGACTTAAATTTCGGTTTACATGGATCTCGGTCAGGAGCAAGAGTGAGACAGATTTTGTTACCAATACTTACAGATTGGCGAACATTATTTAACCATATGTAAGATGTTTGGCGAAAAACAAATTGGGTAGACAAAACAATCATGAAGTTTTACATTGAGTTAAAAACTATGCCATGGCGGGCTCTTTAGGGTTACACTAAATAACATTCCAGCGGTAAGCCGGGAGACTTAAAGAAATAGGAACACGTGATTTTATATGCACGTTACAGATATAACGAAAGCTGCAAATTAGTCAGCAAAGGGGCATATGGTTTGTATCCGACAAAGTACAAGGGTGAGAACTGAACAATAATGCAAGCGCAGAGGCTGAGAAAATATGCATTACGTATCGTCGGCTGCGAAGCGAAAAAGACATTCACTTGTATTTTATTCCTTTATTTTATTTCGGCGGAAAACGCTGCGGTTAAGATCTTTTTCTATCCGTGTGAATTTGAAAGACAGAAAAAGGAACCGAGATAAATGATGTCTGCATTTAAAAAGAACTTTAAAAAGTAAAAGTGAAACTTACAGTAGTCAGAGGGGGGGGGGGGGGAGAATGAATAAAGACATAAGAAATTAGGTATAAAATGTTAAATTTAAACTAAATATTTTATTTGAAGGGGGGGGGAGAGAATAATGACAATCTATAATAAACCAGTAAGGTTAAAAGTTGATTTTTGAGGGGAGAGGAGGAAAAAGAATATATAACGGGAAAGCCGTTATAAGCCCCATCACGGAACCGCAAATATCCTACAGAAGGGAAAAGCTTGAATTCAACTCTTTAAATCAAATATGCCGTAGGAATAAAGAATTCAAAGAAAATAAATACAAATACATACAAGATAAAAGAAATTGCAAACAAAATTTATTGCATAAACATGTAAAAATATTTTTATGTTTATAAAGGCTAAACTGTATAGAGAAATCGATCCAGATATACAAAAAAAAAATCAAAAACATCCAGGGAGATAGTAATCCATTTAAAAAAAATAATGTACAAAGTGTACCGCTCGTGGAATTCATTACTTACTTTTCAAATTTATGATCTATATCTGGTCCAATTTAAGCAACTTAAATTGGCCCAATTAAGGCAACTGTGCCCTTTTTTACAACAGATAATCTCAAGACTAAGAACAAAAACGAAATCAAACAAATCCGGATGAAAAATATGCCCAATTAACAGATGCATTTAGATATGTATATGTAAACATAAATACTTACCTTACTTTTAAAGTATTCACTTACGTTTAATTGGAAAAAACTAGATCAAAACAGCTAACTTTAGGTTTTTTAAATTGTCTGAAAGCAGAACATGGTAGGCGGGTGCTTCTTCTAATCATAAATGACGTCATTCTGATGAGTAGGATTTTAGCGGTAGATGGCGTCTCTTTCTGTAATTAATGGCAGGATGGCAACGGTCCATTTTAAGCGGCGGTTCAAATATGGCTACTCTCCCCTATCAACTCCCAAGAAATTTAAATTTTCAAAAGAAGGCCTTTTTATGGTGTTGCCATAATCAGAGATATCATTAGCAACTACATTTATATATGCATTTTTAAGCTCAACTATATTTAGT
Source organism: Maratus speciosus (assembly GCA_963932465.1). NCBI lineage: Eukaryota > Metazoa > Arthropoda > Arachnida > Araneae > Salticidae > Maratus > Maratus speciosus. The sequence goes on along the minus strand of OZ010799.1, from coordinate 215,472,655 downwards.
ATTCTGAAAGATATCTGTAGCATATACACAAAATCATATACAAGGGCAATGCGAAGAACTGAATACAATGCCGCCTATGGATGATAATTTTTGGAAGTATGATTTCAGTAGTTTTAAGCGTTTTTTTTGCCTGAATTAAATTTCAGCTTAATACATGAGGTATATAAAAATCTATAGGTAATATAAAGGGCTGTACAAAATAATTCAAGTACATTACCGTCTAATGGTAGAAATTGCTGAAGGGGAATTTTTAACAGTGTTATGCATTTTCATACTGTGCAAAATTTTAGCATGCTATGTAGAATACATGGAAGTCTATAAATCATATACTGAGCTGCACAAAAGTATTAGAACTCTTTTCCAGCTATCGGTATTAACTACTGAAATCTGATTTTAAAATCTGTTGTGTGTTTTCCAAAATCCTTTCTTAGGCATCTTATTAACATTATTATGGAGAATTATATTAGCTGACACAATAAAATGCTACTTTGATACCAGAAATAAGAAACACTTTCTCTTTAAAACAATTATATTTAAGAGTACTTATTTACACGATATATACAAGAAGATATTATTTACATAATTATTAATACATCTTAATTTTGTCTTCGTGCACACATCTATTTCGTCTTTTTACCTCTATTTTTAGCATTCTTCAGCATATCTCACATTCACCGCTCAAACATATTCTAATGTTTTTTTCTTCCCCGACTCACTTCAGTTCCCGCTCGCAATGAGCGTCTGTCGTACCGAAGGTTAGCTCTAGAGTGCATGCGTTGTCACTAATCGCTAGAGTATCTTTAAAGCGGAGTTACGATTCAAGAATGAATTAGACAGGACTTAGTGGTGTAAATTACTTCCTATATTATTAAAAGCGAAGTTTTGGTAAAGTACTTCGAAAGTGTTGGAAAGTGTTTCATAATCTATGCTTGACGCTTGATTTTCTTTTTTATTTATTTTGTAAAGATTCTCGTTCCAAATTCAAGGTAACCAAAGGAGGTTAATCATTGCATATATTCTCGCTGCGCAAAAAGATTTCTATTGCTTCTCGGGTAATGAATGGAAAATGAAATCTTGATTGAGAAATTCTACTATTTTTAAATTTTGTTTTCCAAGTTCATTATATAGTAATTTCAAATGCTAAAAGGTGTAAATTAAAACTTTAAAACCAGTAAAAATACGTTTATTTCGACTGCTGACATGTTTCGAGTCTATCGGAGTCATTTTCAAAACAAATAAATAAATATATTCTAAATTTGCACTGTCTATGAAACGCCATCATTAAATTTTCCATGTATTCTTTCGTATTATATACGTTATTTTTTATTTTACTTGGATGTTTATTTTATTTTTATTTTTTATTTTATTTTTATTTCTATTTTCATTTTTATTTTTTACTTTATTTCTATTTTTATTTCTATTTTATTCAAGAAAAAAAAAACATCCAAATAAATGTCAATGGAAGAAAAATAATTTTTTCTTCCAGTCTATATTATCCATCCATTATAACAGAAACCATAGAGATTGTAACGCTTAAAAATTCAATATGTACCGATTCAGCATCATTTAACTTACCCAAATTTTGGCTCAAGCTACTCAATAGTTATAAAAATAAAATAAAAATAACATAAACATCCAAGTAAAATAAAAAATAACGTGTATAATACGAAATAATACGTGGAAAATTGAATGATGGCATTTGATAGACCGTGCAATTTTAGATTACTTTTATTTGCCTGTTTTAAGAATGACTCGGGTACACTGTTAAAAATATCCCTGTAAAATTACGGGCAGAGGCCGGCAGCAGAGATTCCAGTCATACCCTGTAAAAAAAAAAAATATCCATGCCCATCATTTTGTGTCAACGTGTACACCCTCACCGAGGAAAATGTATGGAGTCGTACCGTATTTTGGCTAACAGATGATCTAGAACTTCAAAAATATGTGGATTGCCCTGAATTTTCTAAATATCTAAAAATAGCCCTGTAAAATTACGGGCAGAGGCCGGCAGCAGAGATTTCAGTCATACCCCGTAAAAAAAAAATATCCATGCCCATCATTTTGTGTCAACGTGTACACCCTCACCGAGGAAAATGTATGGAGTCGTACCGTATTTTGGCTAACAGATGATCTAGAACTTCAAAAATATGTGGATTGCCCTTAATTTTCTAAATATCTAAAAATATCCCTGTAAAATTACGGGCAGAGGCCGGCAGCAGAGATTCCAGTCATACCCTGTAAAAAAAAAATATCCATGCCCATCATTTTGTGGCAACGTGTACACCCTCACCGAGGAAAATGTATGGAGTCGTACCGTATTTTGGCTAACAGATGATCTAGAACTTCAAAAATATGTGGATTGCCCTTAATTTTCTAAATATCTAAAAATAGCCCTGTAAAATTACGGGCAGAGGCCGGCAGCAGAGATTTCAGTCATACCCCGTAAAAAAAAAAAAAAAAAAAAAAAAAAAAAAAAATGTCCATTTTGTGCAGTCCGTAATTTTACGGGGCAAAGTGTGGTGACGATCTGCACCGACACACAAGGTCACGTGACAATGTAATGGTTAGTACACATATAGAAAATGTATTGTCCCGATCCGCGTTGTGAAAGATCATATGGGATAATATTAATTGATAAAATAGAGGGAGAAGAGATTTGAATAAATTAAAGCTGTCAATAACTCAAGAACGACTTATTTACCGTCATGAAATGCAAATTTAGGACTGAAAGGTTGCTCGGATAAATCTCCAATTTAATATTTACTAAATTTAAATTCTTAAGACACATAAATTTAATTATCGCCTGAAAGAAAAGAATAAGAAAATGATTCAAAGAAAAGACAGAAAATTTTACATATATAATCAATTTTTATTTTCAATCACTTAAATTTCATATTTCAAATACCATTTTTTTATCAATGTAAGTTATATATCATTTTCATTTCAATAAATCTAAAAAAAACTACTCTTTATAAGCTTCATTATTGTGAATTTTGGTTTCAAAATAATTCTCATCGAAATTTCTCACAGCACAGATAAAAGGATGGGCTACTTAGCCAAGATATTAACAAACTTCAATCCCATCATATCTTACTATTATGATTCTTTTAATAATTACTAAAGGCAATTATCTATATCTGCTTTAAAATTAAGTATACCACATACTAGTCAACTAAAATGCTAAATTCACACATTATAAAGTACAAAATAAAATGGCCAAATATCAAAATAACAAAATTAATTCTCACCATATACTTCAGTCAAATTGGGTGGGGACTCATCCTTGACAATCATTATTAGTCCTTAAATGCACAAAATTTTAGTCCACGAATCACAGTTTTTAAATTGTTACTTTGGCTTAGCACCTTAAAGTTTTTGATAGTCTCTTTGGACTTAGCAGATCAATCGGTCACAGTGATGCCTGGAACTTGTCTTCTTCTGATATCAGGGAATCTTTTTAGTTTAGCTTTCAATCACAGCCTCTTAAGGTCATCAGAAATTATTACTCGCTCATAAATGCTGTTAAACTCTCTTAAGTATGCGTCCGGCTTTCAGGATTATCTCCCCTCTTTCCATCAAAACATTTTACAATCTGTGAATTTCTTCTGTTTGTCCTTCTGCGCTTCTGCAATTTTAGATTCATGAGGCCTTCTCAATATTACTTTACTCTTAAAGGAAGATAGTCTTCATCGATTCAGGGTGAAGAAATCATCACGAGATAGGTGTGGTCAAGGTTTACACAGACTTCTTGACTTCTGCGGTCCAACATATCTGGCAAAGTCACAAGACTAGTACTGGAGTATCCTTCGGGAGAGAGAGCAAAAGTGGAATTGAATTCTCTTTACTTGAAAAAATCTTCCTCAAATAAAATAAGATGTGGCAGCATTTCATTTAGACAATACTATTTTTTTTTATTCGTTGCTTGAAGCTTCTTTCCTATTGGTCCGCTGGATCACTTGAATCTCATTCGTTTTTCTCATCCCCTTTTTGGGCATCTTCTCACTTGTCCGTCGCATGGCTAATTTTTTCGTTATGACTCCAGGGGTTATGGCGTCACATAGTATCGTCGGATACCTACCACACACGATGAGGACCAATAAATTTTAGCCCTGGCAGTCGTAAATTTTGTGTTAAGAGCGTCATAAATATTTGTGACTGGTGCTATTCTTCGCTTGTCTCGATATGGCGTCCATGTGCATTTTATTGCCTTTTATTGACTTACTAGAAAGGTAGCCCGTCAAAAATGACGGAAATTTAGATATAAAGATATATACAACTCATGTGCAAGAATATGAGTTTTCTCGCTTGTTCCGAAGTGATAGATGAAAATAACACATTTTAAGAACGAAACACATTTATGAAAAACTGTGTACAGTAGAAGACCACTAATCTGCACAGTTTGGTTCCAAGTGTTATGCAGATTTGAGGCTTTTGCGGTCATGTCTATTCAATCTTTGTTTACATTTTTTTAAATCCATATATTGGACAATTTAGATTGTTGAGCCTTAAAAATAAATAAATAACACACTTGAAGTAAGGTTAAAAACTATTAAATTATCGTATACGATTTCATGAAACGGTATTATATGGTATTATATGTGTGTGCTTCACGATCTTGGTTACGACGTTGGAGAAATTGGCTGCAACTTGTCATAATCCTAATAGTGTGGGCCGCTATAACAAAAAAGTAACCAGTTTTTAGTAAAATTTCTGATATAAAGTAGCTTTCAAAAACTTGTGTAAAATTGCAGGCCGTTCTCGTGTTATGTCAGTCCTAGGAATAATATTTCTAACACTGAAGATTTTCCATGTATATATGGAATTTAGAAAGGCTTCTCCAAAAGAAAGGTCCTGAAATGACATTGTAATTCCTCTAACTTCAAAGTTTAATCAGGCTCTGATGTTGAGTACTGAAATCTAATAAATACAGTTATTTTGAATATTACAACAGAATTAAACAGTTAAACTTATTTAACTTAAACCCGCTGTTACTTCCCGATGTTATTTTTTAGTATAAAGAAAGAAAATTATTTAAAATTTTCAAATCATGCATTTATGATTTTTTTCCGTCTTTAATAACTAAATAATGAAAAAATAGGCTTTTGTTCTGAGCTCATAAATATGACAATAAAATAATGTAACTAAGAGACATTGCCAAATTAAATCTTTATGATTACAAACCATAAACAAACGATACCGCCAACAATTTACTTACTATGACGTCATTAGAATATTGCCCATTGATTGTTGGAGAACTTACTTTGTGAATGATTACCTCAATGATTTAATATTTTTGACGTTTCACGATGAATGAATCACTTGTGTTTTTTTAGGTTTATGGAATGAGATATTAAGCTGTGAAACTAATTTCAATTGAAGTTATCCAAGGATATATGTATTTTTAATCGAAATTAAAAACAATGCTTTGATCTCGAAATAAAAAGTTTTAGTTTGCATAATTTGTTATTTCTGTTAATTATTTATTTAAGTACTTTTCGATTATAGCGCATTTTTAAAAAAAGCTTGGCGCGATTCGGGCATCAGAAAGTGAGATATGTTGCGAAAATATATAAACAGCTATGAAAACAAATCTAATGAACTTTTATCTTTGTTTATATATGCACTTATATACATAAAAAAATCGTTTCTAAATATATATATATATATATAACCATTAATTAAACATAACCTTCCACCGTCAATTATTATGAATTAAAGCTGTAAGTATTTAAAAAAATATATATATATATATATATATATATATTATATTATATACAAATTACGGCACAGATTTCAGATATGAACCGGGATACCTAACTGGCGCCAAAATGGTGTTATTTTGCCTGCTATGGTAACCCGGCTATTGTTTTTTATTTATTAATAAATTGTTTATTTACTTTTATTTTCGGTTTTTTAATTATATAAACTGCTTTGTTCTATAGTTATTATTCAAACTTTTATTTATTTATAGTTATTTCCTTTTCAAAATGATAGCAAATAATTGAAAAATATATAAGTAACTCGTATTCGAAAGCGAGATTTCTGCCAAATTGGCGTCATAGAAAAATCACGCCAACCCCCATGCGTATATGACATCTGTGCAAAATTACTTCTGTTTCTTTATAAAAATGGGTAAATAGCTTTTTTTACATTAAATTGTCGGCACAGATGTCATGTACGCCCATATTGGCGCGATTTTTTTTTTACGCCAATGTCATATACGCACCGGGTACTTAACTGGCGCCAAAGTGTCGTTATTTTGCTTGTTATGGTAACCCGAATGTTGTTTATGCTGTTGATGTTTTCGCCAAATTGGCGTCGGAAAAAAATCTCGCCAATATATGACATCTGTGCCAAATTGTATACATATGGAAAAAATTGCTTGTGAATATGAAGCAGTAAATAGGATGCCAGAAAATACGTTGGCAAACTTCTTTCTCGCCAAGAAACTTTTCTCCGAAGTATTGTACATAAGCAATGATTGCTAGAAATGCATTTTTAATTATGATATGCGCTTTTATGTTTCACTACATTTATGCATACTATACTGTGTGTATAAATGCTACAGTTCATATGCAGGGCTACACAAAAGAATTCGTAAGGGTTACTGAGTATGAGAGTAAATTGCTTAAAGGTGGTTTTTAAGAGAGTTATGCATTTTTACGCATTTAGTTTCCTAAGAAATGTTTGTAGAATGTAGAAAAAATGATATACAGGGTCACTCAAAGAATTGGATACATAACCGTCTATGGATGATAATATCTGGAAATGTGATTTCAGTAGTTTTAAGAGTAGTTTAAATTAAATTTTAGCTAAATAAGGGCATGTAATATCGGTTATTGGCTATGGACGGTAACTGCTGAAATCAATTTTTAAATTTTTTATACGTTTTCTAAAATGTTTGCTTAGTTATCTTGGTACTTCTTAGTTATTCCGTCGACCAAATTTCTGTCGCCAAATTGTAAGCTTAATTGCCAATAATGGCCAATAAAACTATTAATTCGACGTTTATTTGTATTTTTGTTAATGTTTTACTATTGATTTGGCGATTTATATAATTTGGCGAAATTGGCCGACGGGATATCTAAGAAGTAACGTTATCTTATTTACCTTATTTCCCTAAATAACGAAGTTTTTTTAAAGCATTCAGGATGTGTTGGAAAGTGTTTCATATTCTATGCTTAACGCATGATTTTTCTTTCTTCTTTAGTCTTATTTTGCATTTATTTTATTCTTAATTTTTTAGTCTTATACTGCTTTATAGAAACTTTGGCACAGTTCTCATTTACGTTATCATATATTGGCGCGATATTTTTCCGACGCCAATTTGGCGAAAACATCAACTGCATAAACAATAACATCCGAATTACCATATCAAGCAAAATTACGACACTTTGGCGCCAGTTAAGTACCCGTTGTGTATATGACATTGGCGTCAGAAAAAAAATCGCGCCAATATGGGGCGTATATGACATCTGTGCCGAAACTTTAATATTTAATGTTTAAACTCTTCGCTCCACTCCCCTTGCATATAGTACAAAGTATAACACGGATAGCGTAAATAATAGACAGTTTGGTACCTTTCCAATGTAGGGGCTTTGGCATTTTTTTAAATAACTTGGTGTAATTTGGGCATCAGAAAGTGAAATTTGGGTACTTTTCCGTTATACGGACACCATTGTCGCCAAGCGTAATAGTTGGCGCAAAATCGTGAATTGAAGCATTTGAAAAATAAAAGAAAACCATTGTCGATACTAAAGTGAGCATTTAAAAAATATAACATTTGAAAATTCCATACTTTTACGAACTATTTCATCAAATCACAAATATATACTTAAAATAAGTGAATAAAAATGGCTGCTATAAAACAAAGCAATAAAATAAAACTCATATTAAACTGCTGGCATAAAATTACAAATATCTTTTAGCATTTTGAAATAATTGTCGCATTAGCACATATTTTGGCATGGTGTCCGTTTAACGGAAAATTATCGAGATTTGTTGTCAAATCATATAAACAGCTACGAAAACAAATTTGATGAGCGTTTTTGTTTGTTTTATATGTATATTATTGATGTTTTTATGTACAAATTACATCTGTTTCTGTATAAAATTAGAGAAATGGCTTTTTATGTAAATAAATCGTATAAATATCGAAAAAATTGCGTGTGTATATAAAATGAAACAGTGAATAGGTTCCCGGAAAATATGTTACCAAATTTCCTTTTTCGTCAAGGCACCTATACTGGAAAAGTACCTAAAGCACATTAAAATTGCGCAGTTAGGAGCTCACACAGTACACCGTTGTTTGTTGGCGGTTATTTTAGTAGTAGCATCGGGAGGAAGATGTAAAGATGTACTTTAAATTCTCACAACTATATATTGAAAAAATATCTTAAAAGAGTGGAGTTTAAATTAAATTTCGGTGACCTCCATTATGAAAGATTAATGGTTTTAAATGGGAATTTCGCCAAATTAGCCAGCTATCGCCAAGTTGGCTAACATTTGGCGCTACTGTGGTAACCCTGCATTAATATTTTTCAACGATTACTCATTTCAATGAGGCGGTCCAACCGGAATAGTGAGGGACACACAGAGACTTGGATTTTATATAAATAGATTTTTGCCTGAGTATTTGTGAGTTTTTATCACACTGTTTACATACATATAAAAATTCTAAAATTTTTAATTATTGGCCATATTTCAAAACACATTCGATATTCGTAATCCTTATATTTTTACAAACAAATTGATACTAATAAACATACATATATTTTTTTATATACGCATTGTAAATTATGAATTTTAATATATACATGATATTAAGAATTTTCCCGAATTAATTTTTTTTATTATTTCATAAAGCAATATTTAGCAGAATACAATTAATTATTTGTTTTTGATTCACACTGGGTTGTGCTGTTTTGTGTAATTATTTTGAAAATAATTAACAAGCAATGTCGTATAATTTTCACTGCGACACAAAGATATAATGCACTTCAAAACACAATAACACTTTACTTACTGTTCCGTAGCACGTAGCACGTTAGATAACCATCACAAAACCACTTTTTTGGCGGGTTAAAAAATATATTACGGTCACGGTTAAATGACATTATTTTTGGAAACACGACTAAAATGAAGGGTTACACCCTAGCAAAGGAAAATGTAGGATGTCGCAGCGTATTGTTTTAGTAGATCGGACCATTTTTCATCAAATAAGGCTGTTGACTGTGAAAATTGAACAGAAAACGGCCATAAAGGGTCTAGCCGGATAAGCATAATGAAATGGCCACCACGGCCGATGTTTGAAATAACATGTGTGGTAATAAGGCTCACCATGAGAATGCAATATAAAGTGTTTTTAGCCCCTGACCTTGAACTGTCCTTGAGATAATCGGCGAAGTATGCGCCGGTGCTACTATTTTTTAAATGCGTTTTTCACAAAAAGTATAAAGGTTACAAAAATGAAACCAACGCCAATTTATTGAACAATATATTAGTTCACATAACATACTTTTTTCAGATTTTTACACAAATTTTAACATAGAAAAATAAAGAAAAATATTTTTGAAAAAAATTATTAATGTAGTAATTTTATATTTACACCAACCAAAGAATTACAGAATAATGCTCAAAGTATGTACTTTTAAGAAAAAAAAATTCGTTAAAATCGAAGATGCGCTTTTTTAGTTGTAAAAAAAAATAATGCTAGCAACTTGCTAAAATATTCGAACTGTTTGCATTTGAAGAAAAACGCTACTATCAATGAATTGGTGGAATCATGACATTTTCACTCGGGCAGGATGCGCAGTACCCCAAAATGAGATAATGTTTCCCTTTATACTACTTCCCTACAGGCTTGTTTCGTGTTTGTAAATATTATGTTATTTTGACGTACTCCGCATCCTTCTCGCGTAATAATATCAATAATTGACAAATAAAGTGATAACATTTGCCTACTATGATTTTCAAATTGAAGAATGCTATGGGGCTGTACACGTACAGTACATATATAACGTATCACTTTAGGGATGAGTGTGTGTGGGGGGGGGGGGGTCTTGGCACTTGACATCGGAAGATATCCGTAGGGAGAGGGGGGTTGTCATTTGATATCGTTATCATTTATAAAAAAACCAAAATATCCTTTTTTCGTATCTTTTACTTTACATCTGTTATCTTAATTATTTTAAGTCTGTTTTCTTCTTTTCATGAAAATACAAAGTTATTATTAAAATCATTGAATGATTATAAAACATCTCATTCCAAAATATGGAATAACCCAAGGTTCACCATTAATATTCTCCTGCCATATGGGTATATAATTCGTTGTTAGAGAAACCAGATTCAAAATGATATTTGTTATTTTCGTTAGTAAAAGATGGGGAAGAATGTTGGCCACCTGTTTTGTTTAAAAGAAGTTCTGTTTAGCCCCGTCAAGAGCGGAATGCAAGAAGAAAATATTACTGTTCAATGCATTATGTAACAAAGAGCTATTATTAAAAACTTTTAAATAATAAGTATTTCTTTAAAATGTTATTTGATATAAATTTATTTCTTATATAATAGTGATATTTTATGAAATTCTTCACGTCATTTAAATCGTTAAATATGCAAATAAAAAATGTACAAACTATCTGTATATCATTGCAAACGCATAAAAAGAAAAAATGGAAAAAAAATGGTAAAAATAAAAAGAATTTTTAGACACTGATAACAATATTATTAGGGGGAGAGGGATTCGAGAAATGATAACGTATGATATCGGAAGATTGGGAGGGAGACAAAAAGTTGATGAACTTATATATTTACAGCCCCTATTCAACTTCACCTGCACAATCGACTTGATATTATTACGCGAAAAGGATGCGCAGTACGCCAAAATAATTCGTGTTCACAAACACGAAACAAACTTATAGGGAAGTAGTAGGTATGAAAACATTCTCTTATTTTGCCCTCCTGCCCGAGTGGAAATGTCATGAATCGACCAATTCATTGATAGTAACGTTTTTCTTCAAATGCAAACAGGGAAAGTTCGAATATTTTAGCAAGTTGCTAGCATTATTTTTGTTATAACTCAAAAAGCGCATCCTCGATTTTAATGAAATTTTTTTCTTAACAGTACATACTTTCAGCATTATTCTGTAATTTTGTTGGTGCAAGTATAAAATTACACTACATTAATATTTTTTTTTCAAAAATATTTTTGTTTATTTTTCTATGTTAAAATTTGTGTAAAAGATATGAAAAAAATATATAATGTGAACTAATATATTCTTCAATAATAGGCTTGGTTTAATTTTTTTAACCTTTATACTTTTTAAGAAAAACGCATTTGAAAAATACTAGCGTCGGCGCATACCTTGCCGATTATCTCAAGCACAGTTCAACGTCAGGGGCTAAAAACACTTTATATTGTATTCTCATGGTGAGCCTTATTACCACACATGTTATTTCAAACATCGGCCGTGGGGTCCATTTCGCTATGCTTATCCGCCTAGACCCTTTACAGTTTTTTCTGAGAGTGTAGAGTCAAAACTTGTAAACAGTCGAAATAAACGTATTTTTACTGGTTTTAAAGTTTCAATTTACACCTTCTAGCATTTGAAATTAGTATATTATTAAAAGGTGTTAATTTGCTATATATTTACTAAGTTAATTTTTTTTAATTTTTACAGACATAGTTTGTTAATCAATATTGATCTTAATATTAGGTTGAGCCAAAAGTTTTGGGAAACTTTTAATCCAATAGTTACCAGAATTTGTATCGTATATAGGAGTACTAGTGGTATATCTATAGGAGTTCAGGAATTTCGGCTCCAATTGGCATTATTGGAGAAAAGTTCAAACGATTCTGAAAGCCGTCGGTGAGTTTGCACAGTTGGACGGCGTCGAAATTCTTCCACACCCTGCCTGCAGTCCAGACGCGGCTCCGTCCGATTATGGACTCTTTCGATCAATGCAACACTTTTTCAAGGGCCGTCGATATTAATCCTTTAGTGAATGTAAGAAGCAAGTCAAGAGTTTTTCGATTCCAAGAAGCCGCCTTGGTATTTCCACCAAATTCGGAATCTTGCAGAACGATGGCAGAAAGTCATGGACTATGATGGTCTCTACTTTGAAGAATAGTCATTGTTGCTTTTGTTGTTAATTAACACGTAACAACGCAACTTTCACAAATTTCCAAGAACTTTTCGCTCAACCTAGTAATAGCGACCATTGTGCTTACGAAACATGCAGATCTATTTATTAAGACGTATTTATAAGCCTTTAAATGTTTTTTTTTTCACTTTTACCCAGTTATAACTTTAATTTAGGGAACTGAGTATTTTAATAAATTTAGAACACTGAAGAAAAGACAAATAAACAACAAGACAGTCCCTGTATGAAGGCAATAAACTGCCGTCTTACATCATTTTTCAACTATATTAGAGAATATTAGAAGATTAAAAAAAGGCACACAACTATATTCTTCTTGTGTGACGGAATGCTCTCGCCCCAAAATAAATAAATAAATAAATAAAAATAAAATAAAATAAATCAAAAACTGTTACACAAGTAATGGATTTTAATTCTCCAAGAATAGTCATTGTTGCTTTTGTTGTTAATTAGCGCGTAACAACGCAACTTTCACAAATTTCCAAAAACTTTTCGCTCAACCTAGTAATAGCGACCATCGTGCTTACGAAACATGCAGATCTATTTATTAAGACGTATTTATAAGTCTTTAAATGTTTTTTTTTTTCACTTTTACCCAGTTATAACTTTAATTTAGGGAACTGAGTATTTTAATAAATTTAGAGCACTGAAGAAAAGACAAATAAACAACAAGACAGTCCCTGTATGAAGGCAATAAACTGCCGTCTTACATCATTTTTCAACTATATTAGAGAATATTAGAAGATTAAAAAAGGCACAAAACAATATTCTTCTTGTGTGACGGAATGCTCTCGCCCCAAAATAAATAAATAAATAAATGAAAATAAAATAAAATAAATCAAAAAGTGTTATACAAGTAATGGATTTTAATTCTCAGAGGAAGAATTAAAGTAACTTTAACTGCTATTTTCCAAAACATAGTATCATCCAAACTTCCAGCTTCATTTCAATTCCTTTCCTGCTAATGGCATCAGACTCCATTTTCTTTTACCATCAAATTTAATTAAAACTATAATTACGTATCTTTTTAATTTAAGATGTTTGCATTTCTACCAATTCCCATGAAGTCCGGGATTTAATTTTAGAAGAAATTTTTTTATGGGTAAGACCATAATGACATTTCATAAAGATAAATTAAAAAAGTTGTAATAAATGACTTTTGTTTTTCTTAGAATATTATAATAGAAAGTTTTATTTCCAATACTTTTATGAAAAAAAAAAAATCTAATGAGTTAGACAGAGAGATTTTTTTTTTTGCTTCCTCACTTCCTACAGTAAAAAGCTTTAACTGTTATTTCTATTTAATTGCGCTATGATAACTATCGAAGGATTTACAAAGCAAAAGCGACGACTGAAAAATAGAGAGATTATGCTAATTTTTAATCGTGCTACTATTTGATAGTATTTTAATATATTTCAGAACCATAGGTATGGGTACTGTACAAATGGACAATCCCCCCCCCCCCCGCGCACAGACTCACACATTCCCATGCACACAACATACACCTTATTCATGAGTCATGAAATTTATTCTATATTCTGTGCAATTAGTTTATGTGTCAGAAATTCTGACTTAAAAGATTTAATCCCATTACTAATTTTCTAATCATATTTTTAACACTTTCCAACAAAGTTGAAAAGTGTTTATGACCTAGGTTTGTCTGGCCGTCTGACCGCGCTCTAACTCTCGTAAATATACTCGGATTGCCCTGAAATTTTTGGATTTATTGACGTTTACCATAGCACGATCCCAATTTCAAATGAAGTTTCTAGCACATTTAGTTCATTTACAGGAACAGTCAAAATTATTCCCTTACATTACGGCCAATGGGAAAAAACCGTTTCAAATGATTTTTTATGTTAATTCACGCATCCAAATATAACAAAATTTATATGCATTTATGAAGAACACTAAAATATGCATTCAGTAGAATATGCTGTGCAAAGTATAGTTATTATTTACTAGGTTTACTATTACTTATTTATAGGTTTAGTATAACTTATTTCATGTATAATACGATGTGCATAGCATTTACAGGGACACACAACAAATTTCAGATGCTATAATATATCAGAAGTACTGTTCATTAGCGGTGATTGCTGGAAATGCATTTTTCAATTATAATATGCGCTTTTATGTTTCACTATATTTATGCATACTATATGGTGTGTATAAATGCTATAATTTATATACTGGGCTACAGAAAAGATTTCGTAAGTGTTACTGGATATGAGCGCTAATTGCTTAAAAGTGGTTTTTAAATGAGTTATGCAATGTTACGCTTAACTGCATTTAGTTTATTAAGAAATGTTTGTAGAATATAGATAAAATGATATACAGGGTCACGCAAAGAATTGGATACATGCCGTCTATTGATGATAATTTCTGGAAATGTGATTTCAGAAGTTTTAAGAGTGTTTTAATTTCAATTAAATTTTAGCTAAATAGTAACGTGTAATAAAGTAGGTAAAATAAGTGGGCAAAGTAGGTACTAGGTGAACTACAGGGTTGTACAAAAGTATTCAAGTATGTTTCCATCTATTAGTATAAATTGCTGAAAGAGAAATTTGAACCTGTTATGGGTTTTCTTGCTAAACTAAATTTTCCCATTATATAGTGCATATATATTAACATACAGATCAAATACAGGGCAGCTCAAAAGAATTGGAATACATATTTGGCTATAGACGGGAACTGCTGAAAACAATTTTTTAAATGTTTACTTGGTTATCTTATTTACCTTATTTCCCTAAATAACAAAGTTTTGTTATTAAAGCTTTCAGGGAGTGTTGGAAAGTTTTTCATAATCTATGCCGAACGCATGATTTTTCTTTCTTGTTTATACATGAATTGGATATTTAAGTATAGTCGTGAACAAAAAGGACACCCCCGTACTAGCTCTAACAAAAAGCATTGTGAGAAAAGGCGACTGTATTCAATCGATTACACAGTAGAAAAGAAAGTAAAAATTCAAGATGTATCCCGTAAAAATTTGCGTAATATTTTCACTTTCTAAAAACAGTAAAATTTCCGTAAATAACATTTACAGATTACAAATCCGTAAAAATGTAGGAATTTTTCCTTAAACTTTACAGAATAATTCCGTATTGCTTTCAAAACAGTACAACTTCAGAAAATGTTATTTAGAGATTTACGTATAGAAGTCGTTGTGATTGGAATGTGAAATAATTGATTGTTGCATGTACTTGTTTTGCATTTAAAATATTTCCAACGGAATGTGGATACAATACCGACTCTACATTGGAACTATTTAAAATGATACGCCAATATTGGCTAAAAGTTGGTTTTAAAATAAAAATATTTTCAATAAAACAGATAAAATTTATGGCACCATCTTTAAGTAAGTGCACTAAAACGATGCGATTTTTCTTTTCTCTCTCTCACTAAAAAGCTGACATATAATTGTAACATTTAAAAATAATTAAAATCTTAACCGAAAGTAGAATTTATTGAAATAATTCAAAATATGATCTCAAAGTTAGGTGTTCGTATTGAAAATTTTAATTCTTTCTACAATTTCTGTGTGTACATAACCTCCTAAGAAAAAATTAAGTTTAGCACTGATTTCCAGTTACTATTATAAATTGACTGGTACCAGTTACATTTTTATTCGATAATGTGCGGTAAAGTAAGGGGGGTATCTTTTTTGTTTGTTTCTTTCTTTTTCACGTTTTTCTTTTTTAAATTATACATTTATTATTATTAAGTACACCTTACTTTTATCTGTTTATTCCTTATAACATATAAATTACTCGATTTGTATCGTTAATCCTTTTGAAAACATTATTGTAATAAATTTGTCTAAAATTTATGATTTTTAAACTATTGCAATTCTAAGATAATTAAAGGCTAATGTAAATATTCGCTGATTAATCCAACGCCTCGATTAAAAATACTATGTTACTTCATAAATCTACATTACATTGTTAATTCCACTAATTCTAAAGAGTTCTTTCAAAAGATTTTAAGACTATTTAAATCTTTACTATTCTCTGAATAAAAGCCTTTTGATCATTAAAGTAATTAAAAGATTCATTTTGAGAAATTAGAATACATTTAAAGAAACATAGGATTTTTTTTTTAAATGTAAATTTATTAAAAAGTAAAAAGAGAAATCCATAATACAGGAGAATTTTCTTTTAAAAAATAAATGTACATAGAAAAAGAAGGTTAATTTAGAAATAATGCATGCTATTAAATTACTTTATAATGGGTTTCAATAGATAGATAACGCCTAAAATAAAATCACTGCCATTGTAAAATATGAAAATTATATTCATCTTAGCATTTTATCATCATTATGCAACCCCTTCGCAAGTTTCTGTATTTATACGTACAGTCGTGGAAAAAAAAAGTAAACACCCCCTACTAACTCCTCAACAAATTATCGTAGAAGAAAGTTACTGGTACCGAACGATTGAAAATAAAGTATACTTTTAAATGATGTACATAAAATTTGCTTACATGGCCATCTACATATTAAAACGAACCATAAATTCGTTTTTTTCAATAGCAGTACACAATTCTGACAGCCTAAATGAACTCCACACCCTTCAATTAGCCTAAAAACGAATTTTTATGCAATTCGTACCATAAGTTTCTGAGAAATTAATTATTTTAAAACGAGCGTATTTTAAGGGCCGTATCTAAATTCAAATTTGGTACTCGATTGTTAACCGAAAGAGCACCCATCTTGATCAAGGCACCTTAAGAAGTCAATGAAGCCTGCTAGATTACAGGACAGCAGAAGAAATTTCAACATATCTAGTCACTTCTATTATAGACGGCCCCTTAAACCATCATTTTGCCGTTTTTTTAAGCATAATTTGAAAACTACTTGGAAGAAAAATGTGAAATTTTGGATTTACATAAAGCAGGACTTAATAAATCTAAATCCATCAAAAAAACTGTAGGTTGCAATTCATAATTTTTTCGAATATTAATTTCATAATTCATAATTCATATCATAAAATTATAAAAATTGCAAATTCAGCGTATTTATGTTTGGGTATATTAGTAATATTGCTACAAAAAAAATTAGCACATTAGGAGCATAATTTCTGGAGATATAAATAAAAATATAAAAATGTAATTTAACATTAGAAGCACTAAATTTTGAATGTTTATAATTCAAAAACTTATCATTCAAATGACTTAAAATTCGGTGTCTAGGCATAATTTGAACCGAAGATTTGAAATATCTTGTTAAAATTGGGTATTGTTATTGAAAAAAATAAAGTTTGGGTTCGTTTTAATATGTAGATAGCTCCCCTAAGCAATTTTTATATACATCATTTAAAAGTAGACTTTATTTCCAAACGTTCGGTACCAGTAACTTTCTTTTACGGTCATTTGTTGAGGAGTTAGTAGGGGGTGTTTACTTTTTTTTTTCCACGACTGTACAAATACTATGTAAACTAGTCGGATGTGACAATCCCAAAACTTTCTTTAATCTCATGCATGTTAATACTTCTTGAAAAATGCGTTATAACAGCGGCACCGGTTAGGAGATTTACACCAATATCTAATCATCAAAAACTTCTTTCAACTTCTAACTTAATATGAAGTTTGATGAAAATCCGTGCGTTAGTTTCTGAGATAAGAGATATTGCGGAAATCGTAAAAAAATCTGCATAGCAGCGGCACCTGTTGGGAGATGTACACCAAAAACAAATTAGGACCTATTTATACCAGGGACTAACTTAATCTGAAGCTTGCTGAAAATTCATGCCTTAATTCTTGAGATACAGCCATTGCGGAAATCGTGAAAAATGCAGCATAGAAGCGCCACCTGTTGGGAGATTTACACCAAAAACTACCACCTTACACCAACTTATACCAAAAGCACTAATTTATATCAAGGACTGACTGAATCTGAAGTTTAAGGAAAATTCTTGCATTAGATCTTGATATAGAGCTGTTGCGATAATCATAAATAATGCAGTATAGCAGCGTCACCTGTTGGACGATTTTCACCAAAACGTAATCAATACCAAATTATATCAAGGACTAATTGAATCTGAAGTTTTATGAAAATCCGTGCAATAGTTCTTGAGATATACTAGTTCTTGTGATATAACAGCTATTGACGAATTCGTAAAAAATTCAGCATAGAAGAGCCACCTATTGGACGATTTACACCAAAATGTAATCAGTACCAGTTTATACCAAGGTGCAATTGAATCTAAAGTTTTGTGAAATTCCTTGCATTAGTTTTTGAGATAGAGTGGCCATAAAATTTTTGTCACAAACAGACTCACAGAGTGACAGACTTTTTCTAAAAACCATCAAATCGGTTTCAGGATCTTCTAAAACGTATAAATTCGTCGGAAACCGGAAATCGAAAATTTTCACGAATCCAATACTTTCTTCAAGAAAAGAAATAATAAAAATAAAAAAAGAGAAATATTTCTGCATCTAGCATAATTTTGCGAAAATATTATACAACCTCTTCAGAATTATCTACGAATACGAATATCGTTCCTTTAACTTCAGAAATTTTAGTAGTCAAAATTTCAAAACTTCGATATTCTCGTAAAATAGGTTGTACAAAACCTCTACATACTTACATATTAGATAGGTCGCATAACAATAAATTTGTGAACCGCTGCGCTGCTATAGAAAGATTTTTGGATAATTTAATACTACAATCCTACTAACTTGATTATCCCGTCGACCAATTTTGCCAAATTATACAAATCGCCAAACCATTGGCCAAATTATACAAATTTACATAATTTTTATTTTAAATAATGAAAGAATAAATAAATTAGTAAAACATAAAAAAAAAAAAATACAAATAAAATGTCTAATTTAAAATCACTTTATGACGTAACAAACACGTGTAACGTATGTAATGTCACCTGAATGGGATATTTACGATCATCCATTATTGGTATTTATTCTTATAGTTTGGCGGTAGTTTTTTGGTCGACGGGATAATCAAGTAGTTCCTAAATATATTTGCATGGTAAAAGATGGTTATGTCTTTCGATTCAGTCCCATTATTTCTATTATGATGATTTATACTGGAAATACCTATTGCTGTTTTCGGGAATATGCATAGTTCGAAAGTTCGCTGTTTTCGTAAAACAGATTATATGAAATCCTCGTAATACCTACATATTTAGTGGATCGCAAAACAATAAAGTTTGCGAACAATTGCACTAGACGAATGGACAGTATGACGTCAGCCATATGACGTCAAAATCGGTAAAATGGAGAGTTTTATAGGGAAGAATAGGGTCCATTTCTTTATGGTTTATTAGCTGGAAACAAATACTAAACTACTGATATTCTTTTAAGTGTAAACGAAATTTTCTGTAATCATCTGTATTCTGTAATTACAATGATCTGTATTCGAGTGACGTCACAATTGGTAAAATGGCTATTTTTATAGCTACGAACTGAAAGGAAGAATACTGCCCATTGTGAGATTATTGGAATTCATAATATTTCTCAGAAAAAATGATCTTTCGAAAATCTAAATTATGAGGATGATCCAAAAAGTAACGACCATTTAGGTGTTAGGTAGGTTAAGATTTTCTGAAATCGAAATTAAAAAGATGTTCGATTTCAGGAATTTTAAAATTCATGATATGAAATCGTAAAATGTGAACTTAAAATTAACGACATTCTGAGTTTGAATTGAAAACAGAATATATTGTATTAAAGTCGTTAAATAATGGTAACGTTAACGACATCTAATATATTACAATTTAACTTTAAACTTGTATTTCACAACTCATCAAAAACAGGATTTTCTCAAACTATTTTGTATTTAAATACCCAGTATAATTAACTTTCTAAGATATCTCATCATATTTCTAAGACATCTCATCTTATTCTGAGATAATTGAAATAATTGATATTCTGTTCAATAAACATCAACGAAAATCGTAATTAAAATCGATTTCAGGGATAGTAAGACACCTGATATAATGTAGTTAAACCTGCAATTAAAACTGACCAGGTTCTAAGTCTCAATTAAAAACGTACGGTATTTCATATAAATCGATAAATAATTGTCACAAGAATTGTACACCTAATAGCATATTAAAATCTGACTTTATATATATATTTAAAATATATTTAAAATATTATTTCT
Organism: Maratus speciosus; assembly: GCA_963932465.1. Classification (NCBI taxonomy): domain Eukaryota; kingdom Metazoa; phylum Arthropoda; class Arachnida; order Araneae; family Salticidae; genus Maratus; species Maratus speciosus. The sequence goes on along the minus strand of OZ010799.1, from coordinate 215,452,367 downwards.
TTAAAAAAAAGTATTTTTTAAATTTAATTTATATTTAAATCCCCAGTGCCAAGACATATCACTATTTAAAGAATTATCTAGAAAGATTATTCTGAGATAATTGGAATTCGTGTGATATTCAGCAGAAATCAAGATCTTCAAAAATAGAAATTAAAAAAGATGTTCGATTTAAGGGATATTAAGAGCAGTGATATAAAATCGATAAAAGTGCTATTAAAACTGACCACATTCTAAGCATGATTTAAAAACAGAACACATTGCATTAAAATCGTTATATACTATGGAAACGGGAACTGCATCTAATATAATAAAATTTGACTATATATATATATATATATATATATATATATATATATATATATTTTAAATCTCATCAAGAACAGGATTTTCTTAATCTAATTTGTGTTTAAATCCCTAGTGTCACAAACATTCTATGACATCTCATTATCTAAAAAATTTACTAGGAAGATTATTTTGGGATAATTGGAATTTCTGATATTCAGCAGAAATTGAAAGCTCTTTGAAAATCGAAATCAATAGGATTTTCAGTTTCAAGGATATTAAGAGACGTGATATAAAATCGATAAATGCGCAATTAAAACTTGCGGTATTCTGTCTCTAAATTGAAAACAGAATACATTACATTAAAATCGATAAACAATAATAACGTGAATTGCATCTGATATATTAAGATCTGACTTTATATATATATTTAACATCTTATCAAAAACAGGATTTTCTCAAACTAATTTGTATTTAAATCCCCAGTATAATAAACCTTCTAAGACATCTCATCATCAAGCAAGTTCACTAGAAAGATTATTCTGAGATAATTGGAATAATTAATATTCTGTTCAATAAACATCAACGAAAATCGAAACTAAAATCGATTTCAGGGATATTAAGACCCATGATATAATGTAGTTAAACGTGCAATTAAAACTGACCAGGTTCTAAGTTTGAATTAATAACATAAGGTATTTCATCTAAATCGATAAATAATTGTCACGTGAACTGTACACATAATAACATATTAAAATCTTCTTTATATATCTGTACCTTGGAACAAAAAGGGCCAATGTCCAAAATTGAGAAATTTGAGTTAAATGCACGAATGAATTCAGGATGCGATATAAAGTAAGTGTTAAAAAAGCCAAAGTCCTCCCAATATTAGATCATTGAAAACAAAATATTTTGTCGAGGCCAATGTTACTTACTCTTAATGTAAAAAGGGCCAATTTAAAGTGTAAAAAACTAAATCAATGTAACATTAGATTGTAGTGAGAAAAACATTACTGAATGAAAGGTACAACTTTGTAAAATAATAGTACAGAAATCGTAGCACGATTCTTAAAATTCCTCAAAATTAAATTGGGTTTCCTGCCATTTGAGAAAAATGGATATTGGCGCTTTTTGTTCCAAGGTACAGATATATATATTATAATCTTTTCAATAAAATGATTTTCTAAATCTAATTTATATTTAAATCCTCAGTGTCATAAACATTTTAAGACATCTCACTATTTAAAAAATTATCTAGAAAGATTATTCTGAGATAATTGGAATTCGTGTGATATTCAGCAGAAGTCAAGATCTTCAAAAATAGAAATTAAAAAAATGTTCGATTTAAGGGATATTAAGACCACTGATATAAAATCGATAAATGTGCTATTAAAACTGACCACATTCTGACTATGATTTAAAAACAGAACACATTTCATTAAAATCATTATATACTGTGGTAACGGGAACTGCATCTAATATAGTAAAATCTGACTATATATATATATGTTTAAAATCTCATCAAAAACAGGATTTTCTCAATCTAATTTGTATTTAAATCCCCAGTATAATAAACCTTCTAAGACATCTCATCATCAAGCAAGTTCAATAGAAAGATTATTCTGAGATAATTGGAATAATTGATATTCTGTTCAATAAACATCAACGAAAATCGAAACTAAAATCGATTTCAGCGATATTAGGACCCATAATATAATGTAGCTAAACGTGCAATTAAAACTGGCCAGGTTCTAAGTTTGAATTAATAACGTAAGGTATTACATCTAAATCGATAAATAATTGTCACGTGAACTATACACCTAATAACATATTAAAATCTTCTTTATATGTATATTATAATCTTTTCAATAAAAGGATTTTCTAAATCTAATTTATATTTAAATCCTCAGTGTCATAAACATTCTAAGACATCTCACTATTTAAAAAATTATCTAGAAAGATTATTCTGACATAATTGGAGTTCGTGTGATATTCAGCAGAAATCAAGATCTTTAAAAATAGAAATTAAAAAAGATCTTCCATTTAATGGATAGTAAGAGCATTGATATAAAATCGATAAAAGTGCTATTAAAACTGACCACTTTCTGAGTATGATTTGAAAACAAAACACATTGCATTAAAATCGTCATATAGACTATGGTAACGGGAACTGCATCTAATATAATAAAATCTGACTATATATATACATTTAAAACCTCATCAAAAACAGCATTTTCACAATCTAATTTGTATTTAAGGGGACCGTGGACCTTTATTTGAGCAATAAGCGGCCGAAAATCGACATTTCTTTTTTGTGCATTATTATTCTCCAATTAGTATTAAGTCATTCGTGGAAAACGCCATGCAGCTGCGATTATTTTAGTTAAGTCATTTTAGGAAAGTTACAACTATTTTAATTTTGTTCACAGACATTTTTTTGGCCTTTTAATATACTTTAAATCTGTTTTTCCCAATACTGGTGTTTCAGCATTTTTTTAATTTTTGAAATGCTTCTTGTTACTTAATTTTTGATCAAAATTCATGAAACTGATAAGGAAGAATCTTGATATTGCTTAAAAAGAAACTGTGTATGCATTTTAACATTCGACTTCATTAAGACAATTAAATTTGATTTTTGACTTATTATAAGGCAGAATTTTGATGAAAATTGATATTGAACTAAAAAATTATATCTAAAAAATTAACTATTTAAGGGGTTAAACAATCGATACTCAGATTCGTTTGTAATAGAGTTTTACGTGATTAAAATCCAAAATCGAGGAAATATCTAAAAAATTAAGACGCAAGGAGCATTTTAAAATTTTTAAAATTTTTTAAAGTCGTTTTAAATTTTTTAATTTTTAAAAAATTCTTAAAATTATAATAAGATTGGAAATTTCTTTTAAGGTGTTCTATATACTTGTGGTGGAATGTATATTTGGACAAAATTTCAAATCTCTGTTATGATAATTAAAAGAAATTTTTTAAATGTCCACCGTCCCCTTAAATACACAGTGTCACAAACACTCTATGACATCTCATTATCTAAAACATTCTCCAGAAAGATTATTCTGAGGTAATTGGAATTCCGGATATTCAGCAGAATTCAGCAATCTTTGAAAATCGAAATTAATAGGTTTTCCAGTTACAAGAATATTAACCAATGCGCGATTTTTTATTTTGTTTCGAAAAAAAATTATAAATAAATCTCTGAAATGTTTATTACACAGGAAAAATGTTGAAAAAAATCAGAGATACATTTTTTCATATAATACGTCATTTTTTTCTTCTGTTGCACATCTACAATATACATAAAAACTACTGTCGTGTGGCTGTTTTACTTTGAAATATTGCAAATTAGTAAATATTTTAATAAGTATGTCTCCAAATGCCTTATTGTATATAATTATTTATTTTATAAAACTTAACCTTTAACTCTTTAATTCCCATGATAGAATACGTTCTAGAAATTACATAGTTCAGAGAAGCTGACTTTACACCAGAAAGTTTCAATGGTTAATTTCGCTTTATTTAAAAAAAAGAATGTCTGTTATTAATTAAAGCAAATATTGCTATTTTAATTTTCTGGGGTGAATTAGGTATATACGAATAAAAAAAATCTATTAAATTCATATCAATGTTGTTTGCATATATGCAAAGCTGTGCTCTATAGGGTTAAGAGACATGATATAAAATCGATATATGTTTAATTAAAACCTATTTAAATTAAAAACGGAATGCACTATATTAAAATCGTTAAATAATAATAACGTGAACTGTATCTAATGTATTAAAATCAGACGTTTTATATATATTTAACATCTTATCAAAAACAGGATTTTCTCAATCTAATTTGTATTTAAATCCCTAGTGTCATAAACATTCTATGACACCTCATTATCTAAAACATTCTCTAGAAAAATTATCCTGAGATAATTAGAATTCTTGATCTTCCTCAGTAATAAAAATCTTCGAAAATCGAAATTAATAGTACGACCGATTTTAAAGATAATAAGATCCGCGATATAAAATCGCTAGATGTGCAATTAAAACTGACAACATTCTAAGTTTGAATGTTAAACAAAATACATTACATTTAAATCGCTAAACACTGGTCATATGAATAGCATCTAATATGTTAAAATCTGACTTTATATATGTATTTCACATCTAGACTTGCAAGAACATGAAGCTCTGACAGTTACAATTAATATCAATTATTTGTCCGGTACAAAAGCTCTCGAAATGTATAAATTTTAAATTATTTCCTAAATAATAATCGTTTGTAGTTTTTTATTAAATATCCATAATCAGTTCAAATGAAGAGAATTGGAATATTCCATTATTGTAATATATATATATATATATATATATATATATATTGAGAAAATGTGAAATAATAGGTATTATTGGATCTTGACTGTTGTTGATTTAACTTCTGATTAAATCTTAAAAGAAACAATAATTTTTATTTCGATGAATGTTGCTTTAAGATGATATTTAAAGGCCTCATAAGTAAACTGCTTTTCTGAGAAAATATACCATAATTTTATGAAGAAAACATGGCTTTAATTCATGGAATTGAAGTATTTCCTATAATTGTGTGAAAATGACGTCATTTTAGGATGTTCACATCACCAGCTGTGAAGTTAGATCTGTCAAAAAATGTGTTAAGTAAAATCTTTCAGGTACAAAATGCTTTCACCTGTAAAAATGATGTCATTGAAATCGTGCAACGGAAGCATTTCAATGTTTTACTGTAATCTATATATATAAAAGAAAGTCTGGATTTTGTATTAACCAACGCGCAGCCAAAACTGCTGAACCTAAAATCTTGAAATTTGTGGTAAAAATACTCCTTATCCCCAACTGTCAAGGTTGTGGGCCTTGTTCAAACTTGAAACTTTCACTTTGTACTTTCATTTTGTGACTTTAAATTACTATCGGTATAAAATATATAATATGAACTTTAAAAAGTTCACTATTTTACTTAAAAGGTGACTAAAAATAATAGAAGAGGTGTTACAAATAAAAATAAAAAAAAATTATTTCAAACTTGTTGGTACTTTCAAGTTTTTTCAAGCTCTTCATCAGAGAATAGTTTAATAACTTATTTAATAAAAACATGTATAATGATCACTTATAAACAGATTAAGTAAAATAATGCTATAAAATGATAAAATATCATTTATTAAGATTGACCATCGTTTCGTCGCACCAACGGCGACATTTTCAAAATCATACACGATAGAAAATATTTTCACATAATTTAAAATAATAAACATAGTAAATAATGTCACGAAACATGATGCATAATGAAATATTGCAAACATAAAATAAATTAAAATTAAATTAGTTATTTGTTAACGTGGATTAGTTTTTTTATAATTTAACAAAACAATAACATGGTAAATAATGTCACGAGACAACATGCATAATGAAAAATATTGCGAAACATAAAACAAAATATAAAATTATCTTGGCTATTTGCGAGCGTGAATTAATTTTTACTATTAGTACTAAAATTATATAGCATCTCTTTCCAAATTTTAGGTAAATCTAGGGACACTGAATCATTGCAAATATTCTTGTTGCGTAAAAATATCTCTATTGATTCTCGGATTATGGATGGTAAATAAAATCTTGATGTGTAAATTAACTTGCTATTTTTAAAATCGATCCGTAACGGTTCTTCGTTGCATAATCTGGCCAAAGCTGTGGTTCTTCTGTTGTATTTGATGTCTGCTATATGTTCTTTGATTCTGGTTTTAAGTTTTCTACTTGTCATACCTATATAAAACTGTTTTGTTCCATCTTCTTTTGTGAAGGGTATTTGGTATACTCCTGATAACTGGTTTGACTCTATTGGATCTATTTTCTTGCATATTATATATTTTTTAATTTCATAGAAGGTTTTGCGACTAGGGTGATATTGAATTTATTGAGTTTATGTTTCAAACGTTCGAAGAAACCAGGAAAATATTGTAAAGTGAATAACATGGAATTTTGTGGATTGAAATTTCTTTTCTTTTTATTCTTCAAGTTCTTAATTAATTTTTCTATGGTGTTTTCTTTGTATCCATTGTTTCTTGCAATGTCATATATTTTATTTATTTCATTATCCAACTGTTCAGGGGTACAAACTGTGAAAGCTCTATGAATAGAATGTCTTAATGCAGAAACTTTGTATGAAAAAGGTGCTTGAGCATTATGAGGGATAATGATGCCTGATAATATGAAAGTTTTAATGAGAATTAATAAGTTAGCAGTAATCCCAGCATTTGTCGGCAGACTCAAAGACCACAAAATAAATATGCCAATAAGGCCAATAGTAATTAAATGCTCAAGCCCTACATATTTTATGGAAAAAGCTTTTGTAGTTTTATTGAAAAATATTCTGCCCAGCTCTGATCATGTAATTAATTCAACGTATTAGTTCATTCAATATTTGAAACATATTAATTTACCTCAGAATTATTTAATAGCCAGTCTAGATGTAGTCTCGTTATACACATCCATTGATACCCAAAAAACCGTTACAAATATAAATAATTGCATTGACCTCATGGAAAATATTAATGATAATATGAAAACTACACTAAAAAGTTCTCTTAATCTAATAATTAATAATAATTACTTCACTTTCGACGGCAAAATATACAAACAAAATAACGGAGCTCCAATGGGTTCTCCTATATCAGGATTATTAGCTGAATTCATATTACGACCACTTGAAATAGATATATACAAATTGGATTATACTCCCCATGCATCGATAAGATACGTAGACGATATTTTCATCATATGGCAACATACAGATTCCTTGCTCAATAACTTTTTAAACCAGATTAATAGCCTTGATTTTAAAATTAAATTTACATTGGAAATAGAACAAAATGGTACGCTACCTTATTTAGATGTATTACTAATCAAGACGCACCAAGGAATAGAACGCACTGTGTACAGAAAGCCCATAGCCAGTCAATCCATTATCCCTCATAATGCTCAAGCACCTTTTTCATACAAAGTTTCTGCATTAAGACATTCTATTCATAGAGCTTTCACAGTTTGCACCCCTGAACAGTTGGATAATGAAATAAATAAAATATATTACATTGCAAGAAACAATGGATACAAAGAAAACACACATACAAAGAAAATTAATTAAGAACTTGAAGAATAAAAAGAAAAGAAATTTCAATCCACAAAATTCCATGTTATCCACTTTACAATATTTTCTGGTTTCTTCGAACGTTTTAAACATAAACTCAATAAATTCAATATCACCCTAGTCGCAAAACCTTCTATGAAATTAAAAAATATAATATGCAAGAAAATAGATCCAATAGAGTCAAACCAGTTATCAAGAGTATACGAAATACCTTTCACCAAAGAAGATGGAAGAAAGCAGTTTTATATAGGTATGACAAGTAGAAAACTTAAAACCAGAATCAAAGAACATATAGCAGACATTAAACACAACAGAAGAACCACAGCTTTGGCCAGATTATGCAACGAAGAACCGTTACGGATCAATTTTAAAAATAGCAAGTTAATTTACACATCAAGATTTTATTTACCATCCATAATCCGAGAATCAATAGAGATATTTTTACGCAACAAGAATATTTGCAATGATTCAGTGTCCCTAGATTTACCTAAAATTTGGAAAGAGATGCTATATAATTTTAGTACCTATAGTAAAAATTAATTCACGCTCGCAAATAGCCAAGATAATTTTATATTTTCTTTTATGTTTTGCAATATTTTTCATTATGCCATGTTGTCTCGTGACATTATTTACCATGTTATTGTTTTGTTAAATTATATAAAAACTAATCCACGTTCACAAATAACTAATTTAATTTTAATTTATTTTATGTTTGCAATATTTCATTATGCATCATGTCTCGTGACATTATTTACTATGTTTATTATTTTAAATTATGTGAAAATATTTTCTATCGTGTATGATTTTGAGAATGTCGCCGTTGGTGCGACGAAACGATCGTCAATCTTAATAAATGATATTTTATCACTTTATAGCATTATTTTACTTAACTTATTTAATTTTAATTTAATTTTATATTTTAATAAGTTATTAAAATATTCTCGGAAGAAGGGCTTGGGAAAGGTTCAAAGTACCAAGAAGTTTCAAATAAAAGAGTTATTAAAATATTCTCTGATGAGGAGCTTGAAAGTACTAAGAAGTTTATATAAAAGAGTTATTAAAATATTCTCTGCTGAAGAACTTGGAAAAGCTTGAAAGTACTAAGACGTTTTAAATAAAATGTATATTTTTTATTTGTAACATCTCTTCTATTATTTTTAATCACCTTTTAAGTAAAACAGTGAACTTTTTAAAGTTCATATCATATAGTTAAAATTGTAATATTGTAAACTTAATGCCACCAGTGGCAACTTTACCGCACTACCCATCATGGAATATCGAAAAAAAGTATTTTTCGACCCACCCTACTGCACATGCCCCGTTCAGAGAAAATATTTGTTGATTTGTGAACAATCTTTTCAGAAGTAGTATACTTTTATAATTATTAAAGTTAGGTTTAATTAAATTAACTGTGGAATATTTGCGCAACTCCCTGTTCGGGTCCCTTTCGGCCAGACTGAAACGGCGCCAATGATCTCGTGATTTGACTAGATAATTAATATATTAAAATCATTTTTCTTGTTCTTTAGTTTTTTGTAGTAGTAATGTAAAATTTGAACGCCGTAAGTAGACTGCATATTTTTTTCTCTTGGTCTTCTAAAAACAGAAGAAATGTTGTTTTAATTAAAAAAAGGAAATTTATCCCGAGCATGAAATCATGCTATTGTTTATCATGGCTTCTTAATAGAGAAAATAGTTGCTGAAATTTTAATTGTATCTAGAATCATGAGTACTAGAAGGAACAAAGCAACTAAATATGTTTCATCTATAAATATGTAAATAGTGTACATTTTGTAAATAATTGGATTGCCAATAATAATGTTCTAAAGGATTTCTTGTTGGTGATTATTTACAAATGAAGAACACAAAAATAAAACATTTCGATTTTACTTTTCTCCAGAACATAATACGTGAAATTATGATGACTTTAATATGATTTAAAAAGAATCGTGAATTCTTCAAATAATGCTCTCCCCCCCCCCCCCCCATCAGAATATCGTGAATTGTGATGTAACGTGAAATTCGTGGACATACCTCAAATATGTTCATTATTAACCTGCAATCCCCGTTGCTGGGTGCCAAAGAAGTCATATGCATACTGCTTCACAATAAACAAAAAATTGAAGACGGTTTAAGGTTAACTATTTCCAAGGTCTGGTATGTGGTCAGTTTCTCTTTCTATTGCATGCGTGACTAATTTTGCACATAGATCACGAGATTTAAATGCACATTTATGTTCCTGTAATCAAATGTTGAATGGGTGACTAGTTTCGTTAGTATATACAGAAACCCATTTTTCACAAGGGATACTGTAAACCAGAGCTGTCTAATTTGGCACGTTAGTATACCTCTATCTTTAATAGTAATTTTCGTAACATTTATGAATAGCATTTCTACAATCAAATATAGGGAAAAATTTATTCAAAATTGTTGGTATTCCGTGGACGTCAGTTGTTTGTGTAGGGAGGTATTTTGGCTTAAACTTACATAACGTATTTTATTATAGCATAAAAAGGCCGTCTTAAGGAGAAATTTAAAAGCAAATTGCAAACAAAATACATTACATTAAAATATTTAAATACTGTCACGTGAACTGCATCTAATACATTGAAATCCAATTTTATACATGTATTTTACACCTAGAATTCCAAAAGCATGACGATCCGACAGTTACAATGAATGTCAATTATTCATTCGATTCGAAGATGTGACAGATATCAAAATTTGTAAATTTTAAATTATTTCAGAAATAATATTTTTTGTAACATTTTTTATGAAATATCCGTAATATATTCAAATGTTGGCAATTGTATTATTTCATAGTTGTGAAACAATTTGAGTAAAATTGAAATAAGGGGGTTATTAGATCTTGATGGATGCAGACATCTGATAAGATTTAAAAAGATATAACCATTTTTACTTCAATGAGTGCTTTTTAAATAGTTTTTTTTAACTAAAGCATGCATGAAGATTTAAATTTTGAAAATCCTAATGTTAGATTTGTTTTTCATCGTTGTAAAGTAGATTGCAATGTGGGTAGTTTTTGAAGCAATAATAAAGATTTACATTTTGGAATAAGCTGTGCTTTGTACTCGCCTATTTGAAGCTTATAAAAATCAGTTTGTTTAAAAAAAAATGTATAGGTTACAATTCGTACTTTTTTTTTTTTTTTTTTTTTTTTTTTTTTTGCAAAATTAAGTTTAAAAAAAGTCCTTCCGGCCAGTGCCGGGAGGAAGAGGTAGCTTTCATTTTCCTTATTTTAAAAAAGCCAACTTATATTATTCAAACACACGAAGCTCAATTTAGTGGATACCGAATATAGGAGATTCAATATTAATTTTTATCAATACTAAATCATTATGAATGAGAATTTCGGGAAATTAGTCAGCTTTATCCAAGCTGCTTTTATTTAAACTAACTTATATTTGGCTGCCAAATTCGGCGATTTCTTAAAGTTCCTGCCATTTTAAGACAACATGGTGGATGAGGCTAATCAGTGAACTTGGTCGAGACCTTAGTAATGGCTGTGCACATGCTCACTCACATCGGAATCGGTTGATATATACGAGTGCTGTCGCAGGCAAAAAATAAGTTTTTCAAAATGTCACCCACATTAGAAATTGAAACTGCTATATCTGAGCCATTTTTTAATATAAAGACAAACAAAAAATGCTCGTGAATGCTTATATCAAGGTCAAATACTTATGAAAGAAACGTTTTTCAATTTCTATTTTTTTTTTTTTTTTTTTTTGCACCTCACTTTAAATATATATATTTTTTAATTTAATGGCCGCCATTTTGAAACAAGATGGCTGATGAAGCTGGCCAGCGAACTTGGTTGAGATATTGATGTATACTATCAACATGCCTTCTTCCATCGAAATAGGCGAATACGTGTGTTATCGCGTGACAAATACAAGATCGTTTCAAAGTGTTAGCCATGCTAGAAATTTAAAGTGCTATAATTCAATATTTTTTTAAGATATAAACAAAAGAACAAATTTTCAGAAACAAAAACTGCTCCAGAATCTTTGTATCAAGGCCAAACACACAAAATGTTTTTTTTTTTCATTTTCCAATTTTTTAATACTTTATTTTAAATTATAAATTACATTTTTTAAATGGCAACCCTTTTGAAACAAGATGGCGAATGAAGCTGGCCAACGAACTCGGTCGAGACATTGGTATGTACTATGTACAGATCAAGTTACATCCAAATCGGTTCATAAATACGCCTGTTATCGCGTGACAAAAATCAGGTCGTTTTAAAATGTCAGCCACAATAGAAATTCAAAATGCTATAACTCAGCCATTTTTTTAGATATAGACGAAACAAAACCTGTTCCGGAATCTCTGTATTAAGGTCAAACACATACAAAGAAAATCTTTTTCATTTTCCAATTTTTTGGTATCTCATTTTAAATTTTAATTTTTTAAAATTTTTTTAAATGGCCGCCATTTTGAAACAAGATGGCGGATGAAGCTGGCCAACGAACTCGGTCGAGATATTGGTGTGTACTATGTACACACCGAATTACATCCAAATCGGTTCTTAAGTACATCTGTTATCACGTGACAAAAATCAGGACACTTCAAAATGTCAGCCATGCTAGAAATTCAAAATGCTATAACTCAGCCATTTTTTAAGATATAGACGAAACAAAAACTGCTCCCGAATCTTTTTATCAAGGTCAAACACATAAGAACAAAATATTTTTTCAATTTTCAATTTTTTGGTACCACATTTCAAATTTAAATTTTTCTTAAAAATTTAAATAGCCGCCATTTTTAAACAAGATGGCGGATGATGCTGGCCAACGAACTCGGTCGAGACATTGGTATGTACTATTTATAAACGAAGTTACATCCAAATCGGTTCATAAATACGCCTTTTATCGCGTGACAAAATTCAGGACGTTTCAAAATGTCAGCCACGCTAGAAATTCAAAATGCTATAACTCAGCCATTTTTTAAGATATAGACGAAACAAAAATTGCTCCGGAGTCTTTGTATAAAGGTCAAATACATAAGAAAAAAATATTTTTCCATTTTCAATTTTTTGGTACCAAATTTCAAATTTTAAATTTTTAAAAAAATTTTAAATGGCCGCCATTTTGAAACAAAATGGCGGATGAAGCTGGCCAACGAACTCGGTCGAGACATTAGTGTGTACTATGTACACACCGAATTACATCCAAATCGGTTCATAAATACGAGAGTTACAGTGTGACATAGGTCAGATATATATATATATATATATATATCAATTTTGAACGGAGGGTGGTTTCGGGGTCTGGGGGTCATGATCGATGAAAATATACCAAAATTTTTTGAAATCGCTTTCCTCCGAACGGCTGCAATAGGTAGCTTTTTGTAATGAAAGCTACCTAATATACATTTTCGAAATAAATTTTGAAAAAAAAAATTAAGTATAACCTATGTCTTTTTTAAGAGAAATCCATTTCTAGAAGTTTCAAATCTGCAAATACAAAATTACAGCTCATTCCACCAAAAGAGGTTTCGGGTTTAAAAACTACTGGTATTGCAATCTGTTTCAACGATTGCAAATTCATCTAACATTAGCAATTCCAAACTTTAAACTTTCGTAATTGTTAAACTACTTGATCAAATGACTTTCGATTTCATAAAGTTTACCGAAACAGAACGACAGCAAAATAATATGTTCGGAATGAAATTTTCATAGTTTGTACAATTTCAGTATGACGACAACCCCGACGATTATTACTTTCTTCTATATATAATAGAAGAAAGTATTGTCATGAAAACTTTTTTCGACTTCCGTTTTTCAATTGATTTACATATTTTACGGGTCAGAGATCCCGAAAAATATGTTTTTACAAAACATCTGTCTGTCAGTGTGTGTGTATGCGTGTACGAATGTATGTATGTGTGTAGGTGTGTCCTCTTTGAATCATGGAAAAGTGTATGAAATTATGCACAGAACTCAACGAAATTTCATAGATACTTGCCCCGCTTGGCGACCAGTTTGGTCTCCCTTAAAATTTATGTTTGGGAAAGCATGCTAAGCATTGTATCATGTTACTTTTATTCATAATTTTATTTACTTGGATACCCTTAAATATAAGTAATATAATCCCTTAAGCCAATATCAGTTTTTGTTGCATTAAAATATATCAATTTGTTGATTTCCTGTAAGCAAGTAAACCCCGTTGGTTTACAATGGAAGTCAATGGGAATTTGGCGAAATATTAGAGATATCGCCAAGTTGGCGTCCCTTTTGGCGACTAATTTTGCTCTCCAAATTTGGCGGTATATCGCCAAGTTGGCGACAAATGTGGCGGTATTTGGCGACAGAACAGGTTTCCCTCTATGGTAACCCCCTTATAGATATGGAGATGCATTAAATGCTGTTGAACCAATGATATGCGTTTCATTCGGGTGTTGCCATTAAACAATTAACAAATAATCATGATTTCTCTGCCACGTGCGATAGCATAATATATATACATATATATATATATATATATATGTTTTCGTTATAGCCAGCAGGTCCCAGCTGAATATGGGGATATGCCTCTAGAAGAAACCACTATGATTGCGATTTTTGTGCCATTTTCATCATTGTATCATTAAAAAGTGTATGAAGTTACGTATAGAATTGAACCAAACATCATATCGCTCACCCGCAAAAAGTGACACATCTCGCAAAAATTCCTTTTGAGTTTTATTTCACTAACTAGCAGTCTATGCCCGCTGCGCTGGTCAATATTTCCAAATGAACCTTCGATTAAACTAAATGGTGAATTTGAACTTGTATTTTAAACAATATGGATCTTCAGCTTGACCTTGCACATTACTGAAAACGATGCGAACGCCATTGCGATATAATGTTATCTTAAGCGTTGGACAAAATTTAGCAATTAAGAAGTAATTGTTTTAGTTGATTATAAACAGCGCACTTATGGTCGGGTAATGAGACCGTTATGACAACAGGAATTAATACCTCTGTAACTAATCAACATATAATGAAATCGTATATACTAACACCATTCCTAAAAGTCATGCAATAGGGCCACTTGTAACAAAATATGTTCTGTAGATTTTTTTAAAAAGGCTAAACTTTCATAATCAGGTTCACTTAATTTTTGAACTTTTACTGTTGCTCTATAACTAAGTACCCTTGAACAATATGTATACACTAAAACCTTTCCAAAATTATTACCTAACTAATTGTGGTATGTCCTACGAAAGTATTATAAACAATCGGAATGAAATACAAATTTCCGTTGTAAATATATAGTAGATGATGATGATGCGATTTTGTGTAATAGAATTTATAGTAAAGTTTTCGCTTCAAACAAAAACGATGCTTTCAACATTAAAGCTAATACGCCAATATGTGAAGTATCCGATTACGGAAGGTTAACTTGAATTCTCATGAGCAACTACTCAAAGAAAAGTGAATATGTGGCTTTTGTGATACTTTTATGTCAGCCGGGCGCAGGTAATAAATCAATAAAGATTGTTTTCATAGCATATTTTTATTTTATTATTTTCATTTAAAACACAAACCTTTCACTCATTTAATTTAAAATGCATGCGTTATACTAATTTCATTTAAAAAACTGAAAAGATAAACAATAACAGGAAATAATGCCATAATTAAAAGCAAAAAAATATTTTTAATTTACATACGCAAAATGTAACTACTGCTACTGGGAATTTTAAAAATGCTATCAGCGAGATGTGCGCACGGTTGTTATAAATGTACCCATTTTTTCTTCTTATCGAGGAGCAATTTATAAATCGCACAATATTATTCCAATTCCAATTTCTTTCATTGAAGAACCTATGACCGGAAAAAATGGAAAAATACTCTTGTAGATTCTTCGGATGACGGCATCTGACGCCATAAACCGAGTTTATATATATGAAAATAATTTTTAAGTCGTTACAAACATTGCTTTCATACTTAAATATTTTCATTGGTACTAATTGTTATCCCGTCGACCAATTTCGCCAAATTAGATAAATCGCCAAACCATTCGCCAAATTATATAAATTGACATAATCTTTATTTTAAATAACGAAATAACAAATAAATTAGTATAACATTAATAAAAATACAAATAAAACGTCGAAATTAAAATCACTTGATGACGTAAACACGTGTAGTTTGTTTAAATTCAAGTGAATTTGATATTTACGATCAACCATTATTGGCATTTAGTCTTATAGTTTGACGATAGATTTTTGGTCGACGGAATATCTAAGTAGCACCTTTTCCATTTTTGTTTTATAACGCTAAATTCTCAGTAATTTTTTCCTTTTATTTTACATAAAATCACTATTTTTTTAAAAAATTAAGATGCTTGTATTTTTATTTCAAACTCATAGAGCCGTTTTTATTTTTTAGCCGAAAGGGTTGATTTGAATTTTTTCCGTTGCTAGAGTAACGGATGTAATGATAGATATTTTGAGGTTTAGATGCCAAAGACATCGCGAAATTAGAAAAATATCAAATGTGTCATGAACTGTTGGACTTATAAAAATTTATTTGGTAGCATTCGATTCAGCATACAAAACTACATTAAAATATGCTATCATTTGACGCATAATTTTGATATTCGATTTTTTTCCCCTCCCCGTGCAAAAACCATTAGGGGTGACACTTTAGAAAATCCTTTCTTAGCAGAAGTTTATGTCATAAGAAGTATTTTTACCACGATTTTATAGATTTTAGGTTCAGTAGTTTGCGCTGTGCGTTAATTAGTCCCCTAATCCAGACTTTATTTTATATACTATATTAGATATGCGATTTTGCGGTGAATCGATGATCGAAAATTAGTCCAATAGCATTTGAAATATTACATAACAGAGGAGAAAGTACGAAGAAAGACGAAGAAGAAATGACGAATTACAAAAGACTTGTAATTTTTTTTTTTTTCAAAATATTGAATTTTTCCATAGTAATAACGTATTAAAACATAAATTTCCTTAAAAATTATCTTTATTTCCTAGATTTCGAATCTGTGAATTTTCCTATAAATGAAATTGGCGAAATGACTTGAGAAAATAGATAATATTTGCTTAAATAAAATGGGTAATATTCGTTGATCTGAGTTCGAGTTTATAAATATCACATGCTTTCGGAATTACGGCGAAAAACATTTTAAAAAGTATGAAATTATTTTACAATATGTATGTGTGGCACACTGAATTCACACTGAAATTTAAGTATTCGATTCCATTTTTAAAATATTAACTGATATCTATATAAGTTACAACTGAATATGAAAATGTACTCAAAAAATGATCTCTTTCACCTAAAAAAACACCATTTGTGAGAACATCCTCAAGCTAATGTCACGCTTATGCATTTTTGGCTTAAAATCACATTGTTTGGTGACAAAAGAAAAATAAAAAATTGTAAAGAAACAAATAGTAATTACACATGTGACTCACAATTACATCTGCTTGTTTCTTCTATAAGTCACGTGATGGGACAATTAGATATAAAAAAAAAGAAAAGAACAGAACAGAAAGAAAATGTCGTTAAAATTTCATCTAATCAAATTTCCAATTCGTTTCCATATCTAACGCAAGCGATAAAGAGCCAAATATTGCGTATCAAGTGTAATATTTCTTATTAAATTAATTTTTAAGCATTACAAATATTTCTTTCAGGTTTTGATTAAATGTTTCCGTTTTTTAATATTATCACTCATTAAAACGGATTTTCTTCTTCTTTTTTTCTTTTTTTTTCATTTAAATAAAATTAGTAACAGTTTTTCTTTTATTTTTCGAGGTTTAATAGCCGTTTCAATTTTTTTTATCAACGATGAATTTCGCCAAGAAATAAAATGTTAACCTTATCGCCCAAAATAACAGAATTTTCCGTCATAATTCTAAAACTAATATAGGTAGAATAATGTGTTATAGCTTAAAACCTTCCCTGAAACAATACCTATCTAACGGTATAGGTTCCGTAAAAATCCATGCAGTAGAACTCGAAATCTAGGCGTTCGGAACGAAATTTCCGTTTGGATTTTATATATATACTAGCAGGCTATGCCCGCTACGCTGGTCTATTTATCCAAACGAATCTTGAATCAAACTAAATGTATCAGTGAGTTTGACATTGTGATTTAAAGCAATCTGGAGCCTAATTGAAATGTCCTTTTGTACTGCAGAAAACGACATGAACGCCATTGTGTATTATATTTTCTAATGTGCAGGCAAATTTTCCGCTATTAAGATCTCAACTCTTTTAATTGATCAATCACAGTAGGATTTGGTAAAGAATGATATTACAATATGCAATATAATAAAACAAAACCTGTAAAATTATTTAACTAATAAAGCAAACAAACTGACGAAATCCATCCAGTAAAACTTTTTTTAAAAGCTGATCTTTCATATTGGGGTCCATCTGTTTATAGAACTTTCTCCCCATAATTCTATAACTAAGGAAAGTAGAATGATACGCAATAAACTAAAACCTCCCAAACATTGTCTAATCAACAAAGCAAGTATTATCAATATCCGCCATGTAGAACTTTTTGAAAAGTCTAATCTTTCATAATCGGTTTCACATGATTATGGAACTTTCCGCCTTTCTTTTATGACTAAGCAACGTAGCATAATATGCAAAATACTAAAACCATATCTGAATAGGTATGTAACTAACAATGGAATTCCTATCAAAATCCGTTCTGTAGAACTTTTTAAAAATGCTAAACTTTCATAATCTGGTTCAACTGATTATAGGACTTTCCACCACATCTCTATTGTTAAGAAATGCAGAAGGGTATAGTATATACTAAAACCCTGCCTGAAACATTATCTAACTAACAGTGCAAATTCAATCGAAATCCATTCTGCTGAATCTTTTAAAAAGACTAATCTTTCATAATCGGGTTCATATGATTATCTAACTTTTAAACATAATTATATGTATAAGCAACGTACAAGGATATGTTATATGCCAAAATCTTCCCTGAAAAAGTATATAACTATTATTTCGATTCTCATCAAAATCAAGTCAGGTGAACCCATGTTATATGCAGCCGGGACGAATTTCCCATTTGCATTTTACTTTCGTATATATAGTAGAAGCAGAAGTAAATAGATCGATAAGAATATTGAATCTTAAAACTTATGAAACTAAGTTATTCCTCGTTGTCTCTGCTGAATAATTTTAAAGACTTTTCAGTCGTCGAGTATTGAGATTTACAATTATGTCTGCAACAATTGTATTTCATTTTGAGCCAAAACATTTTCGGTAAAATGAGCATATTTGGTGTGGGTTCTGATATTATAAAATATATTTTTTTCAAAATCGCCATTTAAACTACGCACATGAAATTCTAAGTGTCTCTTAGTACTGCAGTAAACGTTTCGCTTTTAAATCAGTGAAAAATGAAGTTATAACTTAATTTTATTTAATAATAAAAAATACTTTTAATTAAAAAAACAGTTAATTAAATTTTTCTGCGGTGTTACTATTGAATAATGATTAAAGCCATTCAATAAATAGCAAGCCACAATGTTTGGCACAGTTTGCAATTAAATTTGGTACTTTTCCACTATAGACGCCTTGGCGTTTTTTTAAATAGCTTGGCGCAATTCGGACATCAGAAAGAGAGATTTATTGCTAATTGATATAAACAGTTAAGAAAACCAACTTGATGAAATTTTTGTTTGTTTATATGTGTATATTATTAATGTTTTTTACATACAAATTACGGTACTACTACTTAGTTATCCCGTCGATCAAAAATCTATCGCCAAACTATAAGATTAAATGCCAATAATGGTTGATTATAAATGTCACATACACTTGACTTTAAGCAAGTTACACGTATTTACGACATCAAGTGATTTTTATTTCGACGTTATAGTTGTATTTTTATTAATTTTATACTAATTTATTTGTTCTTTCGTTATTTAAAATAAAAATTATGTCAATTTGTATAATTTGGCGATTTATATAATTTAGCGAAATTGTTCGACAGGATAACTAAGTAGTACCCAGATTACTGCTATTTCTATATAAAATTAGATGAATAGCATCTTTATGTTAAATAAATTATATAAACCTAAAAAAAATGCTTGTGTATATGAAATGAAACAGCGAATTGGTTGACAGAAAATATGTTGCCAATTTTCCTTCCCCGCCAATGCTATTTTCTCTATTTCGCCAAGATCCCTATACTGGAAAAGTACCAAAATATGTTTGCACGTTTAGGATTGAAATAAATGGCGCAATGGCGTACATTTTGGTATGGTGTTGGTATATCGTAAATGTAGCAAAATTTCTCCAAAAAACTATTTCTCAAATTTCGCCAATTCTCTGTAAATTCGGTAATAGAATTGGTTCGCTTTAAAAACACAGAATCAATTTTAACCTTTCCTAAGTTAATTGTGTGTCAAACCACGCACGGTAACATGCGCCATTTGTCTGTAGGCTCAATTATGTAACTTATCTGTACCTAATATGCCAATTGTCTGTGGACTCGATTACGTAATTTATCTCCTTAATTAAGGCATGCTTTAAAAACTACATCTACTTTCCAATTTTCCTGATTTTAGATCAATGGGTATTGTTAGATGTTATAAAGCTTGGGGCAATTCGGGCTTCAGAAAGTGCGATTTGTGACCAAATGATATGAACAGCTCTGAAAACAAATAAAATGACTTTTATGCTTTTTAAAATATGTATTCCTATATATAAACCTTTTATTTATGAATATCAATATTTGTGTTATTTATATACAATTTACTTATGTTTTTATATAAAAAGAGATAAGTGTCTTCTTTATAGTAAATAAATTCTATAATTATTGAACAGAAAATATGCATAAAAACTTTCCTTTTCTCTCCAAACCCATTTCTTCCACTTCGCAAAGGAAACATTTGAAAATTACAGAATTTACCCCCTTGCTCTATGACTAAACAGTGTCGAACAATATATTATATACTAAAACTATCTCTGAAAAATTGCCAAACTAACAATGCAAATTCTATCAAAAACCTTTTATTATAACTTTTTTTAAAGGCTAAATTGTGATAATTGAGTTCACCAGATTACAGTATTTCCCACAAAACTGTATGGCTAAGCAACGTAGAAGGACATGGTTTATACTGAAACCTTTCCTTGAAAATTATCTAATTACAGTCCAAGTTCCATCGAAACACATTCGGCAGAATCTTTTATAAAGGCTAATTTTTCATTATCAGGTTCATCTCATAAAAGAACTTTAAACCATAATGCGATTCCAAGCAACGTAGAACGACGTGTTACGTACTAAAACCTTCCCCGAAAAATTACCTATCTAACAGTGTAAGTTCAGCAAAACCCGAGTTCTAAGCAGCCGGAATGAAATTTCCATTTGAATTACATATATATATATATAAGTAGAATTAGATTTTTCCAAAAATGCAGTCTTCTACTTGAAAAATAATCAATATTGTGAATGTCGCTCAAACCGAAGCCACGCTTGTGCATTTTTGGCTTAAAATTAAATTGTTTGGCTATAAAATGAAATCGTAAATAAACAGACAATATGAAACTCACAAGTACCGACATTTTTATAATTACATCTGCTAGTTTCTTCTAAAAGTCACATGATGGATGAGTTAAATAAAATAAAAAGTAAATTATAAAAAAAATTCTAAAAAAAAACAAAATTGTCACTCAGGTATTATCTTATCAGATTTGCTGATGCATTTTTTTTTTAACCTGACGCAAGCGATAAATTGCCAGATATAGTTTAAAACTGCAATCTTTCATATTGAATAAATATTTAAGCATTAAAACATTACCTTTCATTTTTAAATTCGATATTGTCGTTTTATAATATTGCCACTCGTCAAAACTGTTTTTCTTTTCTCTTTTTTTTTTTTAAACAAAATTAATAAAAGTTTTCTTCCGATGTGTACAGCCATTTTAGTACATTTATCAACGAAATTTATCGCCAATAAAATAACAGTAACCCTTTCGCCCAAAATAACGCAACTTTCCGTCATAATTCTATAACTATTCTAGGTAGAATGATGTGTTATAACTTAACACCTTCCCTGAAACAATACCTATCTAGCGGTATAAGTTCCGTCAAAATCCATCCACTAGAACTCGAAATCTCGGCGTTCGGAACGAAATTTACGTTTGGATTTTATATATATAATAGATAACAGAATAGATAATAGATTTTATATATATGTATAATAGAATAGATAATAGATTATGTGTTATGAACTATCTCAAAGTTTAAAACAGATCGCATTGTTAGATTTCCCAATTTTAACAATATCGCGTTATGTTAGTTCCACATTCCACCACCAGGGAGCGCACTCTATTCTTAACGAAAGCGTATCTGAACGAAACTCCTTCATGCAACCTTTCCGTAGATACATGAGTCGGGAGGGTGGCGGTCTTAACCAATAATTTAAGATAATTGCTGAAATTACTACGAAAAATATTTTAAAGGGGCCCTACGCGGGCCCCTAATAGAGTTAGAGGAAATCGGAAGACGGCAAAATAATTGCGGGGAAAAGTTTGCTTGGGTGCTTCGGAGCTACTTTTGGCGCGAGATCTAAGCTCTACGACGAATAGGAGCCCAGATATTTAAGGAAATATGAAGTAACAAAGTCCAAAATAACAGAATTTTCCGTAATAATTCTATAACTAATCAAGGTAGAATGATGTGTTATAGCTTAAAACCTTCCCTGAAATGATACCTATCTAACGGTATAAGTTCTGTAAAAATCCATGTAGTAGAACTCGAAATCTCGGCGTTCGGAACGAAATTTCCGTTTGGATTTTATATATATAATAGATAATAGATTATATATATATATAATAGAATAGATAATAGATTATGTGTTATGAACTATCTCAAAGTTTAAAACAGATCGCATTGTTAGATTTCCTAATTTTAACAATATCGCGTTATGTTAGTTCCACATTCCACCACCAGGGAGCGCACTCTATTCTCAACGAAAGCGTATCTGAACGAAACTCCTTCATGCAACCTTTCCGTAGATACATGAATCGGGAGGGTGGCGGTCTTAACCAATAATTTAAGATAATTGCTGAAATTACTACGAAAAATATTTTAAAGGGGCTCTACGCGGGCCCCTAATAGAGTTAGAGGAAATCGGAAGACAGCAAAATAATTGCGGGGAAAAGTTTGCTTGGGTGCCTTGGAGCTACTTTTGGCGCGAGATCTAAGCTCTACGACCAATAGGAGCCCAGATATTTAAGGAAATATGAAGTAACAAAGTCCAAAATAATAGAATTTTCCGTAATAATTCTATAACTAATCTAGGTAGAATGATGTGTTATAGCTTAAAACCTTCCCTGGAACGATACCTATCTAACGGTATAAGTTCCGTAAAAATCATGCGGTAGAACTCGAAATCTCGGCGTTCGGAACGAAATTTCCGTTTGGATTTTATATATATACTAGCAGGCTATGCCCGCTGCGCTGGTCAATATTTCCAAATGAACCTTGGATTAAACTAAATGGTGAATTTGAACTTGTATTTTAAACAATATGGATCTTCAGCTTGACCTTGCACATTACAGAAAACGATGAGAACGCCATTGCGATATAATGTTATCTTAAGCGTTGGACAAAATTTAGCAATTAAGAAGTAATTGTTTTAGTTGATTATAAACAGCGCACTTATGGCCGGGTAATGAGACCGTTATGGCAACAGGAATTAATACCTCTGTAACTAATCAACATATAATGAAATCGTATATACTAACACCATTCCTAAAAGTCATGCAACAGGGCCACTTGTAACAAAATATGTTCTGTAGATTTTTTTAAAAAGGCTAAACTTTCATAATCAGGTTCACTTAATTTTTGAACTTTTACTGTTGCTCTATAACCAAGTACCCTTGAACAATATGTATACACTAAAACCTTTCCAAAATTATTACCTAACTAATTGTGGTATATCCTACGAAAGTATTATAAACAATCGGAATGAAATACAAATTTCCGTTGTAAATATATAGTAGATGATGATGATGCGATTTTGTGTAATAGAATTCATAGTAAAGTTTTCGCTTCAAACAAAAACGATGCTTTCAACATTAAAGCTAATACACCAATATGTGAAGTATCCGATTACGGAAGATTAACTTGAATTCTCATGAGCAACTACTCAAAGAAAAGTGAATATGTGGCTTTTGTGATACTTTTATGTCAGCCGGACGCAGGAAATAAATCAATAAAGATTGTTTTCATAGCATATTCTTATTTTATTATTTTCATTTAAAACACAAACCTTTCACTCATTTAATTTAAAATGCATGCCTTATACTAATTTCACTTAAAAAACTGAAAAGATAAACAATAACAGGAAATAATGCCATAATTAAAAGCAAAAAAATATTTTTAATTTACATACGCAAAATGTAACTACAGCTACTGGCAATTTTAAAAATGCTATCAGCGAGATGTGCGCACGGTTGTTATAAATGTACCCATTTTTTCTTCTTATCGAGGAGCCATGTATAAATCGCACAATATTATTCCAATTCCAATTTCTTTCATTGAGGAACCTATGACCGGAAAAAATGGAAAAAGACTCTTGTAGATTCTTCGGATGACGGCATCTGACGCCATAAACCGAGTTTATATATATGAAAATAATTTTTAAGTCGTTACAAACATTGCTTTCATACTTAAATATTTTCATTGGTACTACTTGTTATCCCGTCGACCAATTTCGCCAAATTATATAAATCGCCAAACCATTCGCCAAATTATATAAATTGACATAATCTTTATTTTAAATAACGAAATAACAAATAAATTAGTATAACATTAATAAAAATACAAATAAAACGTCGAAATTAAAATCACTTGATGACGTAAACACGTGTAGTTTGTTTAAATTCAAGTGAATTTGATATTTACTATCAACCATTATAGGCATTTAATCTTATAGTTTGACGATAGATTTTTGGTCGACGGAATATCTAAGTAGTACCTTTTCCATTTTTGTTTTATAACGCTAAATTCTGAGTAATTTTTTCCCTTTTATTTTACATAAAATCACTATTTTTTTAAAAAATTCAGATGCTTGCATTTTTATTTCAAACTCATAGAGCCGTTTTTATTTTTTAGCCAAAAGGGTTGATTTGAATTTTTTCCGTTGCTAGAGTAACGGATGTAATGATTGATATTTTGAGGTTTAGATACCAAAGACACCGCCAAATTAGAAAAATATGAAATGTGTCATGAACTGTTGGACTTATGAAAATTTATTTGGTAGCATTCGATTCAGCATACAAAACTACATTAAAATATGCTATCATTTGACGCATAATTTTGATATTCGATATTTTCCCCTCCCCGTGCAAAAACCATTAGGGGTGACACTTTAGAAAATCCTTTCTTAGCAGAAGTTTATGTCATAAGAAGTATTTTTACCACGATTTTCAAGATTTTAGGTTCAGTATTTTGCGCTGTGCGTTAATTAGTCCCCTAATCCAGACTTTATTTTATATGCTATATTAGATATGCGATTTTGCGGTTAATCGATGATCGAAAATTAGTCCAATATCATTTGAAATATTACATAACAGATTAGAAAGTACGAAGAAAGACGAAGAGGAAATGACGAATTACAAAAGACTTGAGATTTTTTTTTTCAAAATGCTGAATTTTTCCATAGTAATAACATAATAAACCTTAAATTTCCTTAAAAATTATCTTTATTTACTAGATTTCGAATCTGTGAATTTTCCTATAAATGAAATTGGCGATATGACTTGAGAAAATAGATAATATTTGCTTAAATAAAATGGGTAATATTCGTTGATCTGAGTTCGAGTTTATAAATATCACATGCTTTCGGAATTACGGCGAAAAACATTTTAAAAAGCATGAAATTTTTTTACAATATGTATGTGTGGCAGAAATTCACACTGAAATTTAAGTATTCGATTCCATTTTTAAAATATTAACTGATATCTATATAAGTTACAATTGAATATGAAAATGTACTCAAAAAATGATCTCTTTCACCTAAAAAAACACCATTTGTGAGAACATCCTCAAGCTAATGTCACGCTTATGCATTTTTGGCTTAAAATCACATTGTTTGGCGACAAAAGAAAAATAAAAAATTGTAAAGAAACAAATAGTAATTACACATGTGACTCACAATTACATCTGCTTGTTTCTTCTATAAGTCACGTGATGGGACAATTAGATATAAAAAAAAAAGGAAAAGAACAGAACAGAAAGAAAATGTCGTTAAAATTTCATCTAATCAAATTTTCAGATTCGTTTCCATATCTACCGCAAGCGATAAAGAGCCAAATATTGCGTATCAAGTGTAATATTTCTTATTAAATTAATTTTTAAGCATTACAAATATTTCTTTCAGGTTTTGATTAAATGTTTCCGTTTTTTAATATTATCACCCATTAAAACGGATTTTCTTCTTCTTTTTTTCTTTTTTTTTCATTTAAATAAAATTAGTAACAGTTTTTCTTTTATTTTTCGAGGTTTAATAGCCGTTTCAATTTTTTTTTTATCAACGATGAATTTCGCCAAGAAATAAAATGGTAACCTTATCGCCCAAAATAACATAATTTTCCGTCATAATTCTAAAACTAATATAGGTAGAATAATGTGTTATAGATTAAAACCTTCCCTGAAATAATACCTATCTAACGGTATAGGTTCCGTAAAAATCCATGCAGTAGAACTCGAAATCTAGGCGTTCGGAACGAAATTTCCGTTTGGATTTTATATATATAATAGATAATAGAATAGATAATAGATTTTTATATATATAATAGAATAGATAATAGATTATGTGTTATGAACTATCTCAAAGTTTAAAACAGATCGCATTGTTAGATTTCCTAATTTTAACAATATCGCGTTATGTTAGTTCCACATTCCACCACCAGGGAGCGCACTCTATTCTTAACGAAAGCTTATCTGAAGGAAACTCCTTCATGCAACCTTTCCGTAGATACATGAATCGGGAGGGTGGCGGTCTTAACCAATAATTTAAGATAAGTGCTGAAATTACTACGAAAAATATTTTAAAGGGGCTCTACGCGGGCCCCTAATAGAGTTAGAGGAAATCGGAAGACGGCAAAATAATCGCGGGGAAAAGTTTGCTTGGGTACTTTGGAGCTACTTTTGGCGCAAGATCTAAGCTCTACGACCAATAGGAGCCCAGATATTTAAGGAAATATGAAGTAACAAAGTCCAAAATAATAGAATTTTCCGTAATAATTCTATAACTAATCTAGGTAGAATGATGTGTTATAGCTTAAAACCTTCCCTGGGACGATACCTAACTAACGGTATAAGTTCCGTAAAAATCCATGCGGTAGAACTCGAAATCTCGGCGTTCGGAACGAAATTTCCGTTTGGATTTTATATATATAATAGATAATAGACTAGCAGGCTATGCCCGCTGCGCTGGTCAATATTTCCAAATGAACCTTGGATTAAACTAAATGGTGAATTTGAACTTGTATTTTAAACAATATGGATCTTCAGCTTGACCTTGCACATTACTGAAAACGATGCGAACGCCATTGCGATATAATGTTATCTTAAGCGTTGGACAAAATTTAGCAATTAAGAAGTAATTGTTTTAGTTGATTATAAACAGCGCACTTATGGTCGGGTAATGAGACCGTTATGACAACAGGAATTAATACCTCTGTAACTAATCAACATATAATGAAATCGTATATACTAACACCATTCCTAAAAGTCATGCAACAGGGCCACTTGTAACAAAATATGTTCTGTAGATTTTTTTAAAAAGGCTAAACTTTCCTAATCAGGTTCACTTAATTTTTGAACTTTTACTGTTGCTCTATAACTAAGTATACTTGAACAATATGTATACACTAAAACCTTTCCAAAATTATTACCTAACTAATTGTAGTATATCCTACGAAAGTATTATAAACAATCGGAATGAAATACAAATTTCCGTTGTAAATATATAGTAGATGATGATGATGCGATTTTGTGTAACAGAATTCATAGTAAAGTTTTCGCTTCAAACAAAAACGATGTTTTCAACATTAAAGCTAATACACCAATATGTGAAGTATCCGATTACGGAAGGTTAACTTGAATTCTCATGAGCAACTACTCAAAGAAAAGTGACTATGTGGCTTTTGTGATACTTTTATGTCAGCCGGGCGCAGGTAATAAATAATAAAGATTGTTTTCATAGCATATTGTTATTTTATTATTTTCATTTAAAACACAAACCTTTCACTCAATTAATTTAAAATGCATCCCTTATACTAATTTCATTTAAAAAACTGAAAAGATAAACAATAACAGGAAATAATGCCATAATTAAAAGCAAAAAAAATATTTTTAATTTACATACGCAAAATGTAACTACTGCTACTGGGAATTTTAAAAATGCTATCAGCGAGATGTGCGCACGGTTGTTATAAATGTACCCATTTTTTCTTCTTATCGAAGAGCAATTTATAAATCGCACAATATTATTCCAATTCCAATTTCTTTCATTGAGGAACCTATGACCGGAAAAAATGGAAAAAGACTCTTGTAGATTCTTCGGATGACGGCAACTGACGCCATAAACCGAGTTTATATATATGAAAATAATTTTTAAGTCATTACATACATTGCTTTCATACTTAAATATTCCCATTGGTACTACTTGTTATCCCGTCGACCAATTTCGCCAAATTATATAAATCGTCAAACCATTCGCCAAATTATATAAATTGACATAATCTTTATTTTAAATAACGAAATAACAAATGAATTAGAATAACATTAATAAAAATACAAATAAAACGTCGAAATTAAAATCACTTGATGACGTAAACACGTGTTGTTTGTTTAAATTCAAGTGAATTTGATATTTACGATCAACCATTATTGGCATTTAATCTTATAGTTTGACGATAGATTTTTGGTCGACGGAATATCTAAGTAGTACCTTTTCCATTTTTGTTTTATAACGCTAATTTCTCAGTAATTTTTTCCCTTTTATTTTACATAAAATCACTATTTAAAAAAAAAAAAATTAAGATGCTTGCATTTTTATTTCAAACTCATAGAGCCGTTTTTATTTTTTAGCCAAAAGGGTTGATTTGAATTTTTTCCGTTGCTAGAGTAACGGATGTAATGATAGATATTTTGAGGTTTAGATGCCAAAGACACCGCCAAATTAGAAAAATATGAAATGTGTCATGAACTGTTGGACTTATAAAAATTTATTTGGTAGCATTCGATTCAGCATACAAAACTACATTAAAATATGCTATCGTTTGTCGCATAATTTTGATATTCTATTTTTTTTCCCTCTCCGTGCAAAAACCATTAGGGGTGACACTTTAGAAAATCCTTTCTTAGCAGAAGTTTATGTCATAAGAAGTATTTTTACCACGATTTTCAAGATTTTAGGTTCAGTAGGCGCTGTGCGTTAATTAGTCCCCTAATCCAGACTTTATTTTATATACTATATTAGATATGCGATTTTGCGGTGAATCGTTGATCGAAAATTAGTCCAATATCATTTGAAATATTACATAGCAGAGGAGAAAGTACGAAGAAAGACGAAGAAGAAATGACGAATTACAAAAGACTTGTAATTTTTTTTTCAAAATGTTGAATTTTTCCATAGTAATAACGTATTAAAACATAAATTTCCTTAAAAATTATCTTTATTTCCTAGATTTCGAATCTGTGAATTTTCCTATAAATGAAATTGGCGATATGACTTGAGAAAATAGATAATATTTGCTTAAATAAAATGGGTAATATTCGTTGATCTGAGTTCGAGTTTATAAATATCACATGCTTTCGGAATTACGGCGAAAAACATTTTAAAAAGTAAGAAATTATTTTACAATATGTATGTGTGGCAGAAATTCACACTGAAATTTAAATATTCGATTCCATTTTTAAAATATTAAATGATATCTATATAGGTTACAATTGAATATGAAAATGTACTCAAAAAATGATCTCTTTCACCTAAAAAAACACCATTTGTGAGAACATCCTCAAGCTAATGTCACGCTTATGCATTTTTGGCTTAAAATCACATTGTTTGGCGACAAAAGAAAAATAAAAAATTGTAAAGAAACAAATAGTAATTACACATGTGACTCACAATTACATCTGCTTGTTTCTTCTATAAGTCACGTGATGGGACAATTAGATATATAAAAAAGAAAAGAAAAGAACAGAACAGAAAGAAAATGTCGTTAAAATTTCATCTAATCAAATTTTCAGATTCGTTTCCATATCTAACGCAAGCGATAAAGAGCCAAATATTGCGTATCAAGTGTAATATTTCTTATTAAATTAATTTTTAAGCATTACAAATATTTCTTTCAGGTTTTGATTAAATGTTTTCGTTTTTTAATATCATCCCTCATTAAAACGGATTGTTTTCTTCTTTTTTCTTTTTTTTTCTTTTAAACAAAATTAATAACAGTTTTTTTCTTTTATTTTTCGAGGTGTAATAGCTATTTCAATTTTTTTTATCAACGATAAATTTCGCCAAGAAATAGAATGGTAACCTTATTGTCCTAAATAACAGAACTTTCCGTCATAATTCTATAACTAATCTAGTAGAATGATGTGTTATAGCTTAAAACCTTCCCTGAAACGATACCTATCTAACGGTATAAGTTCTGTAAAAATCCACGCAGTAGAACTCAAAATCTAGGCTTTCGGAACGAAATTTCCGTTTGGATTTTATATATATAATATATAATAGAATAGATAATGGATTATATATATATATAATAGAATAGATAATAGATTATGTGTTATGAACTATCTCAAAGTTTAAAACAGATCGCATTGTTAGATTTCCTAATTTTAACAATATTGCGTTATGTTAGTTCCACATTCCACCACCAGGGAGCGCACTCTATTCTTAACGAAAGCGTATCTGAACGAAACTCCTTCATGCAACCTTTCCGTAGATACATGAATCGGGAGAGTGGCGGTCTTAACTAATAATTTAAGATAATTGCTGAAATTACTACGAAAAATATTTTAAAGGGGCCCTACGCGGGCCCCTAATAGAGTTAGAGGAAATCGGAAGACGGCAAAATAATCGCGGAGAAAAGTTTGCTTTGGTGCTTTGGAGCTACTTTTGGCGCGAGATCTAAGCTCTACGACCAATAGGAGCCCAGATATTTAAGGAAATATGAAGTAAAAAAGTCCAAAATAACAGAATTTTCCGTAATAATTCTATAACTGATCTAGGTAGAATGATGTGTTATAGCTTAAAACCTTCCCTGAAACGATACCTATCTAACGGTATAAGTTCCGTAAAAATCCATGCGTTAGAACTCGAAATCTCGGCGTTCGGAACGAAATTTCCGTTTGGATTATATATATATAATAGATAATAGACTAGCAGGCTATGCCCGCTGCGCTGGTCAATATTTCCAAATGAACCTTGGATTAAACTAAATGGTGAATTTGAACTTGTATTTTAAACAATATGGATCTTCAGCTTGACCTTGCACATTACTGAAAACGATGCGAACGCCATTGCGATATAATGTTATCTTAAGCGTTGGACAAAATTTAGCAATTAAGAAGTAATTGTTTTAGTTGATTATAAACAGCGCACTTATGGTCGGGTAATGAGACCGTTATGACAACAGGAATTAATACCTCTGTAACTAATCAACATATAATGAAATCGTATATACTAACACCATTCCTAAAAGTCATGCAACAGGGCCACTTGTAACAAAATATGTTCTGTAGATTTTTTTAAAAAGGCTAAACTTTCCTAATCAGGTTCACTTAATTTTTGAACTTTTACTGTTGCTCTACAACTAAGTATACTTGAACAATATGTATACACTAAAACCTTTCCAAAATTATTACCTAACTAATTGTAGTATATCCTACGAAAGTATTATAAACAATCGGAATGAAATACAAATTTCCGTTGTAAATATATAGTAGATGATGATGATGCGATTTTGTGTAACAGAATTCATAGTAAAGTTTTCGCTTCAAACAAAAACGATGTTTTCAACATTAAAGCTAATACACCAATATGTGAAGTATCCGATTACGGAAGGTTAACTTGAATTCTCATGAGCAACTACTCAAAGAAAAGTGAATATGTGGCTTTTGTGATACTTTTATGTCAGCCGGGCGCAGGTAATAAATAATAAAGATTGTTTTCATAGCATATTGTTATTTTATTATTTTCATTTAAAACACAAACCTTTCACTCAATTAATTTAAAATGCATCCCTTATACTAATTTCATTTAAAAAACTGAAAAGATAAACAATAACAGGAAATAATGCCATAATTAAAAGCAAAAAAAATATTTTTAATTTACATACGCAAAATGTAACTACTGCTACTGGGAATTTTAAAAATGCTATCAGCGAGATGTGCGCACGGTTGTTATAAATGTACCCATTTTTTCTTCTTATCGAAGAGCAATTTATAAATCGCACAATATTATTCCAATTCCAATTTCTTTCATTGAGGAAAATATGACCGGAAAAAATGGAAAAAGACTCTTGTAGATTCTTCGGATGACGGCATCTGACGCCATAAACCGAGTTTATATATATGAAAATAATTTTTAAGTCATTACAAACATTGCTTTCATACTTAAATATTCCCATTGGTACTACTTGTTATCCCGTCGACCAATTTCGCCAAATTATATAAATCGTCAAACCATTCGCCAAATTATATAAATTGACATAATCTTTATTTTAAATAACGAAATAACAAATGAATTAGAATAACATTAATAAAAATACAAATAAAACGTCGAAATTAAAATCACTTGATGACGTAAACACGTGTTGTTTGTTTAAATTCAAGTGAATTTGATATTTGCGATCAACCATTATTGGCATTTAATCTTATAGTTTGACGATAGATTTTTGGTCGACGGAATATCTAAGTAGTACCTTTTCCATTTTTGTTTTATAACGCTAATTTCTCAGTAATTTTTTCCCTTTTATTTTACATAAAATCACTATTTAAAAAAAAAAATTAAGATGCTTGCATTTTTATTTCAAACTCATAGAGCCGTTTTTATTTTTTAGCCAAAAGGGTTGATTTGAATTTTTTCCGTTGCTAGAGTAACGGATGTAATGATAGATATTTTGAGGTTTAGATGCCAAAGACACCGCCAAATTAGAAAAATATGAAATGTGTCATGAACTGTTGGACTTATAAAAATTTATTTGGTAGCATTCGATTCAGCATACAAAACTACATTAAAATATGCTATCGTTTGTCGCATAATTTTGATATTCTATTTTTTTTCCCTCTCCGTGCAAAAACCATTAGGGGTGACACTTTAGAAAATCCTTTCTTAGCAGAAGTTTATGTCATAAGAAGTATTTTTACCACGATTTTCAAGATTTTAGGTTCAGTAGGCGCTGTGCGTTAATTAGTCCCCTAATCCAGACTTTATTTTATATACTATATTAGATATGCGATTTTGCGGTGAATCGTTGATCGAAAATTAGTCCAATATCATTTGAAATATTACATAGCAGAGGAGAAAGTACGAAGAAAGACGAAGAAGAAATGACGAATTACAAAAGACTTGTAATTTTTTTTTCAAAATGTTGAATTTTTCCATAGTAATAACGTATTAAAACATAAATTTCCTTAAAAATTATCTTTATTTCCTAGATTTCGAATCTGTGAATTTTCCTATAAATGAAATTGGCGATATGACTTGAGAAAATAGATAATATTTGCTTAAATAAAATGGGTAATATTCGTTGATCTGAGTTCGAGTTTATAAATATCACATGCTTTCGGAATTACGGCGAAAAACATTTTAAAAAGTAAGAAATTATTTTACAATATGTATGTGTGGCAGAAATTCACACTGAAATTTAAATATTCGATTCCATTTTTAAAATATTAAATGATATCTATATAGGTTACAATTGAATATGAAAATGTACTCAAAAAATGATCTCTTTCACCTAAAAAAACACCATTTGTGAGAACATCCTCAAGCTAATGTCACGCTTATGCATTTTTGGCTTAAAATCACATTGTTTGGCGACAAAAGAAAAATAAAAAATTGTAAAGAAACAAATAGTAATTACACATGTGACTCACAATTACATCTGCTTGTTTCTTCTTTAAGTCACGTGATGGGACAATTAGATATAAAAGAAAAAAGAAAAGAGCAGAACAGAAAGAAAATGTCGTTAAAATTTCATCTAATCAAATTTTCTGATTCGTTTCCATATCTAACGCAAGCGATAAAGAGCCAAATATTGCGTATCAAGTGTAATATTTCTTATTAAATTAATTTTTAAGCATTACAAATATTTCTTTCAGGTTTTGATTAAATGTTTCCGTTTTTTAATATTATCACTCATTGAAACGGATTTTCTTTTTCTTTTTTTCCTTTTTTTTCATTTAAATAAAATTAGTAACAGTTTTTCTTTTATTTTTCGAGGTTTAATAGCCGTTTCAATTTTTTTTTATCAACGATGAATTTCGCCAAGAAATAAAATGGTAACCTTATCGCCCAAAATAACAGAATTTTCCGTCATAATTCTAAAACTAATATAGGTAGAATAATGTGTTATAGCTTAAAACCTTCCCTGAAACAATACCTATCTAACGGTATAAGTTCCGTAAAAATCTATGCAGTAGAACTCGAAATCTAGGCGTTCGGGACGAAATTTCCGTTTGGATTTTATATGTATAATAGATAATAGAATAGATAATAGATTTTATATATATATAATAGAATACATAATAGATTATGTGTTATGAACTATCTCAAAGTTTAAAACAGATCGCATTGTTAGATTTCCTAATTTTAACGATATCGCGTTATGTTAGTTCCACATTCCACCACCAGGGAGCGCACTCTATTCTTAACGAAAGCGTATCTGAACGAAACTCCTTCATGCAACCTTTCCGTAGATACATGAATCGGGAGGGTGGCGGTCTTAACCAATAATTTAAGATAATTGCTGAAATTACTACGAAAAATATTTTAAAGGGGCTTTTACGCGGGCATCTAATAGAGTTAGAGGAAATCGGAAGACGTCAAAATAATCGCGGGGAAAAGTTTGCTTGGGTGCTTCGGAGCTACTTTTGGCGCGAGATCTAAGCTCTACAACCAATAGGAGCCCAGATATTTAAGGAAATATGAAGTAACAAAGTCCAAAATAATAGAATTTTCCGTAATAATTCTTAACTAATCTAGGTAGAATGATGTGTTATAGCTTAAAACCTTCCCTGGAACGATACCTATCTAACGGTATAACTTCCGTAAAAATCCATGCGGTAGAACTCGAAATCTCGGCGTTCGGAACGAAATTTCCGTTTGGATTATATATATATAATAGATAATAGATAATAGACTAGCAGGCTATGCCCGCTGCGCTGGTCAATATTTCCAAATGAACCTTGGATTAAACTAAATGGTGAATTTGAACTTGTATTTTAAACAATATGGATCTTCAGCTTGACCTTGCACATTACTGAAAACGATGCGAACGCCATTGCGATATAATGTTATCTTAAGCGTTGGACAAAATTTAGCAATTAAGAAGTAATTGTTTTAGTTGATTATAAACAGCGCACTTATGGTCGGGTAATGAGACCGTTATGACAACAGGAATTAATACCTCTGTAACTAATCAACATATAATGAAATCGTATATACTAACACCATTCCTAAAAGTCATGCAACAGGGCCACTTGTAACAAAATATGTTTTGTAGATTTTTTTAAAAAGGCTAAACTTTCCTAATCAGGTTCACTTAATTTTTGAACTTTTACTGTTGCTCTATAACTAAGTATACTTGAACAATATGTATACACTAAAACCTTTCCAAAATTATTACCTAACTAATTGTAGTATATCCTACGAAAGTATTATAAACAATCGGAATGAAATACAAATTTCCGTTGTAAATATATAGTAGATGATGATGATGCGATTTTGTGTAACAGAATTCATAGTAAAGTTTTCGCTTCAAACAAAAACGATGTTTTCAACATTAAAGCTAATACACCAATATGTGAAGTATCCGATTACGGAAGGTTAACTTGAATTCTCATGAGCAACTACTCAAAGAAAAGTGAATATGTGGCTTTTGTGATACTTTTATGTCAGCCGGGCGCAGGTAATAAATAATAAAGATTGTTTTCATAGCATATTGTTATTTTATTATTTTCATTTAAAACACAAACCTTTCACTCAATTAATTTAAAATGCATCCCTTATACTAATTTCATTTAAAAAACTGAAAAGATAAACAATAACAGGAAATAATGCCATAATTAAAAGCAAAAAAAATATTTTTAATTTACATACGCAAAATGTAACTACTGCTACTGGGAATTTTAAAAATGCTATCAGCGAGATGTGCGCACGGTTGTTATAAATGTACCCATTTTTTCTTCTTATCGAAGAGCAATTTATAAATCGCACAATATTATTCCAATTCCAATTTCTTTCATTGAGGAAAATATGACCGGAAAAAATGGAAAAAGACTCTTGTAGATTCTTCGGATGACGGCATCTGACGCCATAAACCGAGTTTATATATATGAAAATAATTTTTAAGTCATTACAAACATTGCTTTCATACTTAAATATTCCCATTGGTACTACTTGTTATCCCGTCGACCAATTTCGCCAAATTATATAAATCGTCAAACCATTCGCCAAATTATATAAATTGACATAATCTTTATTTTAAATAACGAAATAACAAATGAATTAGAATAACATTAATAAAAATACAAATAAAACGTCGAAATTAAAATCACTTGATGACGTAAACACGTGTTGTTTGTTTAAATTCAAGTGAATTTGATATTTGCGATCAACCATTATTGGCATTTAATCTTATAGTTTGACGATAGATTTTTGGTCGACGGAATATCTAAGTAGTACCTTTTCCATTTTTGTTTTATAACGCTAATTTCTCAGTAATTTTTTCCCTTTTATTTTACATAAAATCACTATTTAAAAAAAAAAATTAAGATGCTTGCATTTTTATTTCAAACTCATAGAGCCGTTTTTATTTTTTAGCCAAAAGGGTTGATTTGAATTTTTTCCGTTGCTAGAGTAACGGATGTAATGATAGATATTTTGAGGTTTAGATGCCAAAGACACCGCCAAATTAGAAAAATATGAAATGTGTCATGAACTGTTGGACTTATAAAAATTTATTTGGTAGCATTCGATTCAGCATACAAAACTACATTAAAATATGCTATCGTTTGTCGCATAATTTTGATATTCTATTTTTTTTCCCTCTCCGTGCAAAAACCATTAGGGGTGACACTTTAGAAAATCCTTTCTTAGCAGAAGTTTATGTCATAAGAAGTATTTTTACCACGATTTTCAAGATTTTAGGTTCAGTAGGCGCTGTGCGTTAATTAGTCCCCTAATCCAGACTTTATTTTATATACTATATTAGATATGCGATTTTGCGGTGAATCGTTGATCGAAAATTAGTCCAATATCATTTGAAATATTACATAGCAGAGGAGAAAGTACGAAGAAAGACGAAGAAGAAATGACGAATTACAAAAGACTTGTAATTTTTTTTTCAAAATGTTGAATTTTTCCATAGTAATAACGTATTAAAACATAAATTTCCTTAAAAATTATCTTTATTTCCTAGATTTCGAATCTGTGAATTTTCCTATAAATGAAATTGGCGATATGACTTGAGAAAATAGATAATATTTGCTTAAATAAAATGGGTAATATTCGTTGATCTGAGTTCGAGTTTATAAATATCACATGCTTTCGGAATTACGGCGAAAAACATTTTAAAAAGTAAGAAATTATTTTACAATATGTATGTGTGGCAGAAATTCACACTGAAATTTAAATATTCGATTCCATTTTTAAAATATTAAATGATATCTATATAGGTTACAATTGAATATGAAAATGTACTCAAAAAATGATCTCTTTCACCTAAAAAAACACCATTTGTGAGAACATCCTCAAGCTAATGTCACGCTTATGCATTTTTGGCTTAAAATCACATTGTTTGGCGACAAAAGAAAAATAAAAAATTGTAAAGAAACAAATAGTAATTACACATGTGACTCACAATTACATCTGCTTGTTTCTTCTTTAAGTCACGTGATGGGACAATTAGATATAAAAGAAAAAAGAAAAGAGCAGAACAGAAAGAAAATGTCGTTAAAATTTCATCTAATCAAATTTTCTGATTCGTTTCCATATCTAACGCAAGCGATAAAGAGCCAAATATTGCGTATCAAGTGTAATATTTCTTATTAAATTAATTTTTAAGCATTACAAAT
Organism: Maratus speciosus; assembly: GCA_963932465.1. Lineage (NCBI taxonomy): Eukaryota > Metazoa > Arthropoda > Arachnida > Araneae > Salticidae > Maratus > Maratus speciosus. The sequence goes on along the minus strand of OZ010799.1, from coordinate 215,414,579 downwards.
ATTTCTTTCAGGTTTTGATTAAATGTTTCCGTTTTTTAATATTATCACTCATTGAAACGGATTTTCTTTTTCTTTTTTTCCTTTTTTTTCATTTAAATAAAATTAGTAACAGTTTTTCTTTTATTTTTCGAGGTTTAATAGCCGTTTCAATTTTTTTTTATCAACGATGAATTTCGCCAAGAAATAAAATGGTAACCTTATCGCCCAAAATAACAGAATTTTCCGTCATAATTCTAAAACTAATATAGGTAGAATAATGTGTTATAGCTTAAAACCTTCCCTGAAACAATACCTATCTAACGGTATAAGTTCCGTAAAAATCTATGCAGTAGAACTCGAAATCTAGGCGTTCGGGACGAAATTTCCGTTTGGATTTTATATGTATAATAGATAATAGAATAGATAATAGATTTTATATATATATAATAGAATACATAATAGATTATGTGTTATGAACTATCTCAAAGTTTAAAACAGATCGCATTGTTAGATTTCCTAATTTTAACGATATCGCGTTATGTTAGTTCCACATTCCACCACCAGGGAGCGCACTCTATTCTTAACGAAAGCGTATCTGAACGAAACTCCTTCATGCAACCTTTCCGTAGATACATGAATCGGGAGGGTGGCGGTCTTAACCAATAATTTAAGATAATTGCTGAAATTACTACGAAAAATATTTTAAAGGGGCTTTTACGCGGGCATCTAATAGAGTTAGAGGAAATCGGAAGACGTCAAAATAATCGCGGGGAAAAGTTTGCTTGGGTGCTTCGGAGCTACTTTTGGCGCGAGATCTAAGCTCTACAACCAATAGGAGCCCAGATATTTAAGGAAATATGAAGTAACAAAGTCCAAAATAATAGAATTTTCCGTAATAATTCTTAACTAATCTAGGTAGAATGATGTGTTATAGCTTAAAACCTTCCCTGGAACGATACCTATCTAACGGTATAACTTCCGTAAAAATCCATGCGGTAGAACTCGAAATCTCGGCGTTCGGAACGAAATTTCCGTTTGGATTATATATATATAATAGATAATAGATAATAGACTAGCAGGCTATGCCCGCTGCGCTGGTCAATATTTCCAAATGAACCTTGGATTAAACTAAATGGTGAATTTGAACTTGTATTTTAAACAATATGGATCTTCAGCTTGACCTTGCACATTACTGAAAACGATGCGAACGCCATTGCGATATAATGTTATCTTAAGCGTTGGACAAAATTTAGCAATTAAGAAGTAATTGTTTTAGTTGATTATAAACAGCGCACTTATGGTCGGGTAATGAGACCGTTATGACAACAGGAATTAATACCTCTGTAACTAATCAACATATAATGAAATCGTATATACTAACACCATTCCTAAAAGTCATGCAACAGGGCCACTTGTAACAAAATATGTTTTGTAGATTTTTTTAAAAAGGCTAAACTTTCCTAATCAGGTTCACTTAATTTTTGAACTTTTACTGTTGCTCTATAACTAAGTATACTTGAACAATATGTATACACTAAAACCTTTCCAAAATTATTACCTAACTAATTGTAGTATATCCTACGAAAGTATTATAAACAATCGGAATGAAATACAAATTTCCGTTGTAAATATATAGTAGATGATGATGATGCGATTTTGTGTAACAGAATTCATAGTAAAGTTTTCGCTTCAAACAAAAACGATGTTTTCAACATTAAAGCTAATACACCAATATGTGAAGTATCCGATTACGGAAGGTTAACTTGAATTCTCATGAGCAACTACTCAAAGAAAAGTGAATATGTGGCTTTTGTGATACTTTTATGTCAGCCGGGCGCAGGTAATAAATAATAAAGATTGTTTTCATAGCATATTGTTATTTTATTATTTTCATTTAAAACACAAACCTTTCACTCAATTAATTTAAAATGCATCCCTTATACTAATTTCATTTAAAAAACTGAAAAGATAAACAATAACAGGAAATAATGCCATAATTAAAAGCAAAAAAAATATTTTTAATTTACATACGCAAAATGTAACTACTGCTACTGGGAATTTTAAAAATGCTATCAGCGAGATGTGCGCACGGTTGTTATAAATGTACCCATTTTTTCTTCTTATCGAAGAGCAATTTATAAATCGCACAATATTATTCCAATTCCAATTTCTTTCATTGAGGAAAATATGACCGGAAAAAATGGAAAAAGACTCTTGTAGATTCTTCGGATGACGGCATCTGACGCCATAAACCGAGTTTATATATATGAAAATAATTTTTAAGTCATTACAAACATTGCTTTCATACTTAAATATTCCCATTGGTACTACTTGTTATCCCGTCGACCAATTTCGCCAAATTATATAAATCGTCAAACCATTCGCCAAATTATATAAATTGACATAATCTTTATTTTAAATAACGAAATAACAAATGAATTAGAATAACATTAATAAAAATACAAATAAAACGTCGAAATTAAAATCACTTGATGACGTAAACACGTGTTGTTTGTTTAAATTCAAGTGAATTTGATATTTGCGATCAACCATTATTGGCATTTAATCTTATAGTTTGACGATAGATTTTTGGTCGACGGAATATCTAAGTAGTACCTTTTCCATTTTTGTTTTATAACGCTAATTTCTCAGTAATTTTTTCCCTTTTATTTTACATAAAATCACTATTTAAAAAAAAAAATTAAGATGCTTGCATTTTTATTTCAAACTCATAGAGCCGTTTTTATTTTTTAGCCAAAAGGGTTGATTTGAATTTTTTCCGTTGCTAGAGTAACGGATGTAATGATAGATATTTTGAGGTTTAGATGCCAAAGACACCGCCAAATTAGAAAAATATGAAATGTGTCATGAACTGTTGGACTTATAAAAATTTATTTGGTAGCATTCGATTCAGCATACAAAACTACATTAAAATATGCTATCGTTTGTCGCATAATTTTGATATTCTATTTTTTTTCCCTCTCCGTGCAAAAACCATTAGGGGTGACACTTTAGAAAATCCTTTCTTAGCAGAAGTTTATGTCATAAGAAGTATTTTTACCACGATTTTCAAGATTTTAGGTTCAGTAGGCGCTGTGCGTTAATTAGTCCCCTAATCCAGACTTTATTTTATATACTATATTAGATATGCGATTTTGCGGTGAATCGTTGATCGAAAATTAGTCCAATATCATTTGAAATATTACATAGCAGAGGAGAAAGTACGAAGAAAGACGAAGAAGAAATGACGAATTACAAAAGACTTGTAATTTTTTTTTCAAAATGTTGAATTTTTCCATAGTAATAACGTATTAAAACATAAATTTCCTTAAAAATTATCTTTATTTCCTAGATTTCGAATCTGTGAATTTTCCTATAAATGAAATTGGCGATATGACTTGAGAAAATAGATAATATTTGCTTAAATAAAATGGGTAATATTCGTTGATCTGAGTTCGAGTTTATAAATATCACATGCTTTCGGAATTACGGCGAAAAACATTTTAAAAAGTAAGAAATTATTTTACAATATGTATGTGTGGCAGAAATTCACACTGAAATTTAAATATTCGATTCCATTTTTAAAATATTAAATGATATCTATATAGGTTACAATTGAATATGAAAATGTACTCAAAAAATGATCTCTTTCACCTAAAAAAACACCATTTGTGAGAACATCCTCAAGCTAATGTCACGCTTATGCATTTTTGGCTTAAAATCACATTGTTTGGCGACAAAAGAAAAATAAAAAATTGTAAAGAAACAAATAGTAATTACACATGTGACTCACAATTACATCTGCTTGTTTCTTCTATAAGTCACGTGATGGGACAATTAGATATATAAAAAAGAAAAGAAAAGAACAGAACAGAAAGAAAATGTCGTTAAAATTTCATCTAATCAAATTTTCAGATTCGTTTCCATATCTAACGCAAGCGATAAAGAGCCAAATATTGCGTATCAAGTGTAATATTTCTTATTAAATTAATTTTTAAGCATTACAAATATTTCTTTCAGGTTTTGATTAAATGTTTCCGTTTTTTAATATTATCACTCATTAAAACGGATTTTCTTCTTCTTTTTTTCTTTTTTTTTCATTTAAATAAAATTAGTAACAGTTTTTCTTTTATTTTTCGAGGTTTAATAGCCGTTTCAATTTTTTTTTTTTTATCAACGATGAATTTCGCCAAGAAATAAAATGGTAACCTTATCGCCCAAAATAACAGAATTTTCCGTCATAATTCTAAAACTAATATAGGTAGAATAATGTGTTATAGATTAAAACCTTCCCTGAAACAATACCTATCTAACGGTATAGGTTCCGTAAAAATCCATGCAGTAGAACTCGAAATCTAGGCGTTCGGAACGAAATTTCCGTTTGGATTATATATATATAATAGATAATAGAATAGATGATAGATTTTATATATATATAATAGAATAGATAATAGATTATGTGTTATGAACTATTTCAAAGTTTAAAACAGATCGCATTGTTAGATTTCCTAATTTTAACAATATCGCGTTATGTTAGTTCCACATTCCACCACCAGGGAGCGCACTCTATTCTTAACGAAAGCGTATCTGAAAGGAACTCCTTCATGCAAATTTTCCGTAGATACATGAATCGGGAGGGTGGCGGTCTTAACCAATAATTTAAGATAATTGCTGAAATTACTACGAAAAATATTTTAAAGGGGCTCTACGCGGGCCCCTAATAGAGTTAGAGGAAATCGGAAGACGGCAAAATAATCGCGGGGAAAAGTTTGCTTGGGTGCTTCGGAGCTACTTTTGGCGCGAGATCTAAGCTCTACGACCAATAGGAGCCCAGATATTTAAGGAAATATGAAGTAACAAAGTCCAAAATAACAGAATTTTCCGTAATAATTCTATAACTAATTAAGGTAGAATGATGTGTTATAGCTTAAAACCTTCCCTGGAACGATACCTATCTAACGGTATAAGTTCCGTAAAAATCCATGCGGTAGAACTCGATATCTCGGCGTTCGGAACGAAATTTCCGTTTGGATTATATATATATAATAGACTAGCAGGCTACACCCGCTTCGTTGGTCCATTTTCCAAACGATCATTGATCAAACAAAATTATGAATTTGAACTTGTATTTTAAACAGTATGGATCTTCAGCTTGACCTTGCACATTGCTGAAAACGATGCGAACGCCATTGCGATATAATGTTATCTTAAGCACTGGACAAAATTTAGCAATTAAGAAGTAATTGTTTTAGTTGATTATAAACAGCGCACTTACGGTCGGGTAATGAGACCGTTATGACAACAGGAATTAATACCTCTGTAACTAATCAACATATAATGAAATCGTATATACTAACACCATTCCTAAAAGTCATGCAACAGGGCCACTTGTAACAAAATATGTTCTGTAGATTTTTTTAAAAAGGCTAAACTTTCATAATCAGGTTCACTTAATTTTTGAACTTTTACTGTTGCTCTATAACTAAGTACCCTTGAACAATATGTATACACTAAAACCTTTCCAAAATTATTACCTAACTAATAGTGGTATATCCTACGAAAGTATTATAAACAATCGGAATGAAATACAAATTTTTGTTGTAAATATATAGTAGATGATGATGATGCGATTTTGTGTAATGGAATTCATAGTAAAGTTTTCTCTTCAAATAAAAACGATGCTTTCAACATTAAAGCTAATACACCAATATGTGAAGTATCCGATTACGGAAGGTTAACTTGAATTCTCATGAGCAACTACTCAAAGAAAAGTGAATATGTGGCTTTTGTGATACTTTTATGTCAGCCGGGCGCAGGTAATAAATCAATAAAGATTGTTTTCATAGCATATTCTTATTTAATTATTTTCATTTAAAACACAAACCTTTCACTCATTTCATTTAAAATGCATGCCTTATACTAATTTCATTTAAAAAACTGAAAACATAAACAATAACAGGAAATAATGCCATAATTAAAAACAAAAAAATATTTTTCATTTACATACGCAAAATGTAACTACTGCTACTGGGAATTTTAAAAATGCTATCAGCGAGATGTGCGCACGGTTGTTATAAATGTACCCATTTTTTCTTCTTATCGAGGAGCAATTTATAAATCGCACAATATTATTCCAATTCCAATTTCTTTCATTGAGGAACCTATGACCGGAAAAAATGGAAAAAGACTCTTGTAGATTCTTCGGATGACGGCATCTGACGCCATAAAACGAGTTTATATATATGAAAATAATTTTTAAGTCGTTACAAACATTGCTTTCATACTTAAATATTTTCATTGGTACTACTTGTTATCCCGTCGACCAATTTCGCCAAATTATATAAATCGCCAAACCATTCGCCAAATTATATAAATTGACATAATCTTTATTTTAAATAACGAAATAACAAATAAATTAGTATAACATTAATAAAAATACAAATAAAACGTCGAAATTAAAATCACTTGATGACGTAAACACGTGTAGTTTGTTTAAATTCAAGTGAATTTGATATTTACGATCAACCATTATTGGCATTTAATCTTATAGTTTGACGATAGATTTTTGGTCGACGGAATATCTAAGTAGTACCTTTTCCAATTTTTTTTTTTTATATAACGCTGAATTCTCAGTATTTTTTACCCTTTTATTTTACATAAAATCACTATTTTTTTTAAAAATTAAGATGCTTGCATTTTTATTTCAAACTCATAGAGCCGTTTTTATTTTTTAGCCAAAAGGGTTGATTTGAATTTTTTCCGTTGCTAGAGTAACGGATGTAATGATAGATATTTTGAGGTTTAGATGCCAAAGACACCGCCAAATTAGAAAAATATGAAATGTGTCATGAACTGTTGGACTTTTAAAAATTTATTTGGTAGCATTCGATTCAGCATACAAAACTACATTAAAATATGCTATCATTTGACGCATAATTTTGATATTCGATTTTTTTCCCCTCCCCGTGCAAAAACCATTAGGGGTGACACTTTAGAAAATACTTTCTTAGCAGAAGTTTATGTCATAAGAAGTATTTTTACCACGATTTTCAAGATTTTAGGTTCAGTAGTTTGCGCTGTGCGTTAATTTGTCCCCTAATCCAGACTTTATTTTATATACTATATTAGATATGCGATTTTGCGGTGAATCGATGATCGAAAATTAGTCCAATATCATTTGAAATATTACATAACAGAGGAGAAAATACGAAGAAAGATGAAGAAGAAATGACGAATTACAAAAGATTTGTAATTTTTTTTTTTCAAAATGTTGAATTTTTCCATAGTAATAACGTATTAAAACATAAATTTCCTTAAAAATTATCTTTATTTCCTAGATTTCGAATCTGTGAATTTTCCTATAAATGAAATTGGCGATATGACTTGAGAAAATAGATAATATTTGCTTAAATAAAATGGGTAATATTCGTTGATCTGAGTTCGAGTTTATAAATATCACATGCTTTCGGAATTACCGCGAAAAACATTTTAAAAAGTATGAAATTATTTTACAATATGTATGTGTGGCAGAAATTCACACTGAAATTTAAGTATTCGATTCCATTTTTAAAATATTAACTGATATCTATATAAGTTACAATTGAATATGAAAATGTACTCAAAAAATGATCTCTTTCACCTAAAAAAACACCATTTGTGAGAACATCCTCAAGCTAATGTCACGCTTATGCATTTTTGGCTTAAAATCACATTGTTTGGAGACAAAAGAAAAATAGAAAATTGTAAAGAAACAAATAGTAATTACACATGTGACTCATAATTACATCTGCTTGTTTCTTCTATAAGTCACGTGATGGGACAATTAGATGTAAAAAAAAAGAAAAGAACAGAACAGAAAGAAAATGTCGTTAAAATTTCATCTAATCAAATTTTCAGATTCGTTTCCATATCTAACGCAAGCGATAAAGAGCCAAATATTGCGTATCAAGTGTAATATTTCTTATTAAATTAATTTTTAAGCATTACAAATATTTCTTTCAGGTTTTGATTAAATGTTTCCGTTTTTTAATATTATCACTCATTAAAACGGATATTCTTCTTGTTTTTTTCTTTTTTTTTTCATTTAAATAAAATTAGTAACAGTTTTTCTTTTATTTTTCGAGGTTTAATAGCCGTTTCAATTTTTTTTTTATCAACGATGAATTTCTCCAAGAAATAAAATGGTAACCTTATCGCCCAAAATAACAGAATTTTCCGTCATAATTCTAAAACTAATATAGGTAGAATAATGTGTTATAGCTTAAAACCTTCAATGAAACAATACCTATCTAACGGTATAGGTTCCGTAAAAATCCATGCAGTAGAACTCGAAATCTAGGCGTTCGGAACGAAATTTCCGTTTGGATTTTATATATATAAATAGATAATAGAATAGATAATAGATTTTATATATATATAATAGAATAGATAATAGATTATGTGTTATGAACTATCTCAAAGTTTAAAACAGATCGCATTGTTAGATTTCTTAATTTTAACAATATCGCGTTATGTTAGTTCCACATTCCACCACCAGGGTGCGCACTCTATTCTTAACGAAAGCGTATCTGAACGAAACTCCTTCATGCAACCTTTCCGTAGATACATGAATCGGGAGGGTGGCGGTCTTAACCAATAATTTAAGATAATTGCTGAAATTACTACGAAAAATATTTTAAAGGGGCCCTACGCGGGTCCCTAATAGAGTTAGAGGAAATCGGAAGACGGCAAAATAATCGCGGGGAAAAGTTTGCTTGGGTGCTTTGGAGCTACTTTTGGCGCGAGATCTAAGCTCTACGACCAATAGGAGCCCAGATATTTAAGGAAATATGAAGTAACAAAGTACAAAATAATAGAATTTTCCGTAATAATTCTATAATTAATCTAGGTAGAAGGATGAGTTATAGCTTAAAACCTTCCCTGGAACGATACCTATCTAACGGTATAAGTTCCGTAAAAATCCATGCGGTAGAACTCGAAATCTCGGCGTTCGGAACGAAATTTCTGTTTGGATTATATATATAACTAGCAGGCTATGCCCGCTGCGCTGGTCAATATTTCCAAACGAACCTTGGATTAAACTAAATGGTGAATTTGAACTTGTATTTTAAACAATATGGATCTTCAGCTTGACCTTGCACATTGCTGAAAACGATGCGAACGCCATTGCGATATAATGTTATCTTAAGCACTGGACAAAATTTAGCAATTAAGAAGTAATTGTTTTAGTTGATTATAAACAGCGCACTTATGGTCGGGTAATGAGACCGTTATGACAACAGGAATTAATACCTCTGTAACTAATCAACATATAATGAAATCGTATATACTAACACCATTCCTAAAAGTCATGCAACAGGGCCACTTGTAACAAAATATGTTCTGTAGATTTTTTTAAAAAGGCTAAACTTTCATAATCAGGTTCACTTAATTTTTGAACTTTTACTGTTGCTCTATAACTAAGTACCCTTGAACAATATGTATACACTAAAACCTTTCCAAAATTATTACCTAACTAATAGTGGTATATCCTACGAAAGTATTATAAACAATCGGAATGAAATACAAATTTTTGTTGTAAATATATAGTAGATGATGATGTTGCGATTTTGTGTAATAGAATTCATAGTAAAGTTTTCTCTTCAAATAAAAACGATGTTTTCAACATTAAAGCTAATACACAAATATGTGAAGTATCCGATTACGGAAGGTTAACTTGAATTCTCATGAGCAACTACTCAAAGAAAAGTGAATATGTGGCTTTTGTGATACTTTTATGTCAGCCGGGCGCAGGTAATAAATCAATAAAGATTGTTTTCATAGCATATTCTTATTTAATTATTTTCATTTAAAACACAAACCTTTCACTCATTACATTTAAAATGCATGCCTTATACTAATTTCATTAAAAAAACTGAAAACATAAACAATAACAGGAAATAATGCCATAATTAAAAGCAAAAAAATATTTTTAATTTACATACGCAAAATGTAACTACTGCTACTGGGAATTTTAAAAATGCTATCAACGAGATGTGCGCACGGTTGTTATAAATGTACCCATTTTTTCTTCTTATCGAGGAGCAATTTATAAATCGCACAATATTATTCCAATTCCAATTTCTTTCATTGAGGAACCTATGACCGGAAAAAATGGAAAAAGACTCTTGTAGATTCTTCGGATGACGGCATCTGACGCCATAAAATGAGTTTATATATATGAAAATAATTTTTAAGTCGTTACAAACATTGGTTTCATACTTAAATATTTTCATTGGTACTACTTGTTATCCCGTCGACCAATTTCGCCAAATTATATAAATCGCCAAACCATTCGCCAAATTATATAAATTGACATAATCTTTATTTTAAATAACGAAATAACAAATAAATTAGTATAACATTAATAAAAATACAAATAAAACGTCGAAATTAAAATCACTTGATGACGTAAACACGTGTAGTTTGTTTAAATTCAAGTGAATTTGATATTTACGATCAACCATTATTGGCATTTAATCTTATAGTTTGACGATAGATTTTTGGTCGACGGAATATCTAAGTAGTACCTTTTCCATTTTTTTTTTTTATAACGCTGAATTCTCAGTATTTTTTACCCTTTTATTTTACATAAAATCACTATTTTTTTTAAAAATTAAGATGCTTGCATTTTTATTTCAAACTCATAGAGCCGTTTTTATTTTTTAGCCAAAAGGGTTGATTTGAATTTTTTCCGTTGCTAGAGTAACGGATGTAATGATAGATATTTTGAGGTTTAGATGCCAAAGACACCGCCAAATTAGAAAAATATGAAATGTGTCATGAACTGTTGGACTTTTAAAAATTTATTTGGTAGCTTTCGATTCAGCATACAAAACTACATTAAAATATGCTATCATTTGACGCATAATTTTGATATTCGATTTTTTTCCCCTCCCCGTGCAAAAATAATTAGGGGTGACACTTTAGAAAATCCTTTCTTAGCAGAAGTTTATGTCATAAGAAGTATTTTTACCACGATTTTCAAGATTTTAGGTTCAGTAGTTTGCGCTGTGCGTTAATTAGTCCCCTAATCTAGACTTTATTTTATATACTATATTAGATATGCGATTTTGCGGTGAATCGATGATTGAAAATTAGTTCAATATCATTTGAAATATTACATAACAGAGGAGAAAGTACGAAGAAAGACGAAGAAGAAATGACGAATTACAAAATACTTGTAATTTTTTTTTTCAAAATGTTGAATTTTTCCATAGTAATAACGTATTAAAACATAAATTTCCTTAAAAATTATCTTTATTTCCTAGATTTCGAATCTGTGAATTTTCCTATAAATGAAATTGGCGATATGACTTGAGAAAATAGATAATATTTGCTTAAATAAAATGGGTAATATTCGTTGATCTGAGTTCGAGTTTATAAATATCACATGCTTTCGGAATTACGGCGAAAAACATTTTAAAAAGTATGAAATTATTTTACAATATGTATGTGTGGCAGAAATTCACACTAAAATTTAAGTATTCGATTCCATTTTTAAAATATTAACTGATATCTATATAAGTTAAAATTGAATATGAAAATGTACTCAAAAAATGATTTCTTTCACTTAAAAAAAACACCATTTGTGAGAACATCCTCAAGCTAATGTCACGCTTATGCATTTTTGGCTTAAAATCACATTGTTTGGCGACAAAAGAAAAATAAAAAATTGTAAAGAAACAAATAGTAATTACACATGCGACTCACAATTACATCTGCTTGTTTCTTCTATAAGTCACGTGATGGGACAATTAGATATAAAAAAAAAGAAAAGAACAGAACAGAAAGAAAAGGTCGTTAAAATTTCATCTAATCAAATTTTCAGATTCGTTTCCATATCTACGCAAGCGATAAAGAGCCAAATATCGCGTATCAAGTGTAATATTTCTTATTAAATTAATTTTTAAGCATTACAAATATTTCTTCCAGGTTTTGATTAAATGTTTCCGTTTTTTAATATTATCACTCATTAAAACGGATTTTCTTCTTCTTTTTTTCATTTAAATAAAATTGGTAACAGTTTTTCTTTTATTTTTCGAGGTTTAATAGCCGTTTCAATTTTTTTTTTTTTTTTTTTTTTTTTTTTTTTTTTTTTTTTTTTTATCAACGATGAATTTCGCCAAGAAATAGAATGGTAACCTTATCGCCCAAAATAACAGAATTTTCCGTCATAATTCTAAAACTAATATAGGTAGAATAATGTGTTATAGCTTAAAACCTTCCCTGAAACAATACCTATATAACGGTATAAGTTCCGTAAAAATCCATGCAGTAGAACTCGAAATCTAGGCGTTCGGAACGAAATTTCCGTTTGGATTTTATATATATAATAGATAATAGAATAGATAATAGATTTTATATAGATATAATAGAATAGATAATAGATTATGTGTTATGAACTATCTCAAAGTTTAAAACAGATCGCATTGTTAGATTTCCTAATTTTAACAATATCGCGTTATGTTAGTTCCACATTCCACCACCAGGGAGCGCATTCTATTCTTAACCGAAGCGTATCTGAACGAAACTCCTTCATGCAACCTTTCCGTAGATACATGAATCGGGAGGGTGGCGGTCTTAACCAATAATTTAAGATAATTGCTGAAATTACTACGAAAAATATTTTAAAGGGGCCCTACGCGGGCCCCTAATAGAGTTAGAGGAAATCGGAAGACGGCAAAATAATCGCGGGGAAAAGTTTGCTTGGGTGCTTCGGAGCTACTTTTGGCGCGAGATCTAAGCTCTACGACCAATAGGAGACCAGATATTTAAGGAAATATGAAGTAACAAAGTCCAAAATAACAAAATTTTCCGTAATCATTCTATAACTAATCTAGGTAGAATGATGTGTTATAGCTTAAAACCTTCCCTGAAATGATACCTATCTAACGGTATAAGTTCTGTCAAAATCCATGCGGTAGAACTCGAAATCTCGGCGTTCGGAACGAAATTTCCATTTGGATTATATATATATAATAGACTAGCAGGCTATGCCCGCTGCGCTGGTCAATATTTCCAAACGAACCTTGGATTAAACTAAATGGTGAATTTGAACTTGTATTTTAAACAATATGGATCTTCAGCTTGACCTTGCACATTGCTGAAAACGATGCGAACGCCATTGCGATATAATGTTATCTTAAGCACTGGACAAAATTTAGCAATTAAGAAGTAATTGTTTTAGTTGATTATAAACAGCGCACTTATGGTCGGGTAATGAGACCGTTATGACAACAGGAATTAATACCTCTGTAACTAATCAACATATAATGAAATCGTATATACTAACACCATTCCTAAAAGTCATGCAACAGGGCCACTTGTAACAAAATATGTTCTGTAGATTTTTTTAAAAAGGCTAAACTTTCATAATCAGGTTCACTTAATTTTTGAACTTTTACTGTTGCTCTATAACTAAGTACCCTTGAACAATATGTATACACTAAAACCTTTCCAAAATTATTACCTAACTAATAGTGGTATATCCTACGAAAGTATTATAAACAATCGGAATGAAATACAAATTTTTGTTGTAAATATATAGTAGATGATGATGTTGCGATTTTGTGTAATAGAATTCATAGTAAAGTTTTCTCTTCAAATAAAAACGATGTTTTCAACATTAAAGCTAATACACAAATATGTGAAGTATCCGATTACGGAAGGTTAACTTGAATTCTCATGAGCAACTACTCAAAGAAAAGTGAATATGTGGCTTTTGTGATACTTTTATGTCAGCCGGGCGCAGGTAATAAATCAATAAAGATTGTTTTCATAGCATATTCTTATTTAATTATTTTCATTTAAAACACAAACCTTTCACTCATTACATTTAAAATGCATGCCTTATACTAATTTCATTAAAAAAACTGAAAACATAAACAATAACAGGAAATAATGCCATAATTAAAAGCAAAAAAATATTTTTAATTTACATACGCAAAATGTAACTACTGCTACTGGGAATTTTAAAAATGCTATCAACGAGATGTGCGCACGGTTGTTATAAATGTACCCATTTTTTCTTCTTATCGAGGAGCAATTTATAAATCGCACAATATTATTCCAATTCCAATTTCTTTCATTGAGGAACCTATGACCGGAAAAAATGGAAAAAGACTCTTGTAGATTCTTCGGATGACGGCATCTGACGCCATAAAATGAGTTTATATATATGAAAATAATTTTTAAGTCGTTACAAACATTGCTTTCATACTTAAATATTTTCATTGGTACTACTTGTTATCCCGTCGACCAATTTCGCCAAATTATATAAATCGCCAAACCATTCGCCAAATTATATAAATTGACATAATCTTTATTTTAAATAACGAAATAACAAATAAATTAGTATAACATTAATAAAAATACAAATAAAACGTCGAAATTAAAATCACTTGATGACGTAAACACGTGTAGTTTGTTTAAATTCAAGTGAATTTGATATTTACGATCAACCATTATTGGCATTTAATCTTATAGTTTGACGATAGATTTTTGGTCGACGGAATATCTAAGTAGTACCTTTTCCATTTTTTTTTTTTATAACGCTGAATTCTCAGTATTTTTTACCCTTTTATTTTACATAAAATCACTATTTTTTTTAAAAATTAAGATGCTTGCATTTTTATTTCAAACTCATAGAGCCGTTTTTATTTTTTAGCCAAAAGGGTTGATTTGAATTTTTTCCGTTGCTAGAGTAACGGATGTAATGATAGATATTTTGAGGTTTAGATGCCAAAGACACCGCCAAATTAGAAAAATATGAAATGCGTCATGAACTGTTGGACTTTTAAAAATTTATTTGGTAGCATTCGATTCAGCATACAAAACTACATTAAAATATGCTATCATTTGACGCATAATTTTGATATTCGATTTTTTTCCCCTCCCCGTGCAAAAACCATTAGGGGTGACACTTTAGAAAATACTTTCTTAGCAGAAGTTTATGTCATAAGAAGTATTTTTACCACGATTTTCAAGATTTTAGGTTCAGTAGTTTGCGCTGTGCGTTAATTAGTCCCCTAATCCAGACTTTATTTTATATACTATATTAGATATGCGATTTTGCGGTGAATCGATGATCGAAAATTAGTCCAATATCATTTGAAATATTACATAACAGAGGAGAAAGTACGAAGAAAGACGAAGAAGAAATGACGAATTACAAAAGATTTGTAATTTTTTTTTTTTTCAAAATGTTGAATTTTTCCATAGTAATAACGTATTAAAACATAAATTTCCTTAAAAATTATCTTTATTTCCTAGATTTCGAATCTGTGAATTTTCCTATAAATGAAATTGGCGATATGACTTGAGAAAATAGATAATATTTGCTTAAATAAAATGGGTAATATTCGTTGATCTGAGTTCGAGTTTATAAATATCACATGCTTTCGGAATTACGGCGAAAAACATTTTAAAAAGTATGAAATTATTTTACAATATGTATGTGTGGCAGAAATTCACACTGAAATTTAAGTATTCGATTCCATTTTTAAAATATTAACTGATATCTATATAAGTTACAATTGAATATGAAAATGTACTCAAAAAATGATCTCTTTCACCTAAAAAAACACCATTTGTGAGAACATCCTCAAGCTAATGTCACGCTTATGCATTTTTGGCTTAAAATCACATTGTTTGGAAACAAAAGAAAAATAAAAAATTGTAAAGAAACAAATAGTAATTACACATGTGACTCATAATTACATCTGCTTCTTTCTTCTATAAGTCACGTGATGGGACAATTAGATGTAAAAAAAAGAAAAGAACAGAACAGAAAGAAAATGTCGTTAAAATTTCATCTAATCAAATTTTCAGATTCGTTTCCATATCTAACGCAAGCGATAAAGAGCCAAATATTGCGTATCAAGTGTAATATTTCTTATTAAATTAATTTTTAAGCATTACAAATATTTCTTTCAGGTTTTGATTAAATGTTTTCGTTTTTTAATATTATCCCTCATTAAAACGGATTGTTTTCTTCTTTTTTCTTTTTTTTTTCTTTTAAACAAAATTAATAACAGTTTTTTTCTTTTATTTTTCGAGGTGTAATAGCTATTTCAATTTTTTTTATCAACGATAAATTTCGCCAAGAAATAGAATGGTAACCTTATTGTCCTAAATAACAGAACTTTCCGTCATAATTCTATAACTAATCTAGTAGAATGATGTGTTATAGCTTAAAACCTTCCCTGAAACGATACCTATCTAACGGTATAAGTTCTGTAAAAATCCACGCAGTAGAACTCAAAATCTAGGCGTTCGGAACGAAATTTCCGTTTGGATTTTATATATATAATATATAATAGAATAGATAATGGATTATATATATATATATAATAGAATAGATATTAGATTATGTGTTATGAACTATCTCAAAGTTTAAAACAGATCGCATTGTTAGATTTCCTAATTTTAACAATATTGCGTTATGTTAGTTCCACATTCCACCACCAGGGAGCGCACTCTATTCTTAACGAAAGCGTATCTGAACGAAACTCCTTCATGCAACCTTTCCGTAGATACATGAATCGGGAGAGTGGCGGTCTTAACTAATAATTTAAGATAATTGCTGAAATTACTACGAAAAATATTTTAAAGGGGCCCTACGCGGGCCCCTAATAGAGTTAGAGGAAATCGGATGACGGCAAAATAATCGCGGAGAAAAGTTTGCTTTGGTGCTTCGGAGCTACTTTTGGCGCGAGATCTAAGCTCTACGACCAATAGGAGCCCAGATATTTAAGGAAATATGAAGTAAAAAAGTCCAAAATAACAGAATTTTCCGTAATAATTCTATAACTGATCTAGGTAGAATGATGTGTTATAGTTTAAAACCTTCCCTGAAACGATACCTATCTAACGGTATAAGTTCCGTAAAAATCCATGCGTTAGAACTCGAAATCTCGGCGTTCGGAACGAAATTTCCGTTTGGATTATATATATAACTAGAAAGGTAGCCCGTCAAAAATGACGGAAATTTAGATATAAAGATATAGACAACTCATGTGCAAGAATATGAGTTTTCTCATTTGTTCCGCAGTGATAGATGAAAATAACACATTTTAAGAACGAAACACATTTATGAAAAACTGTGTACAGTAGAAGACCACTAATCTGCACAATTCCAAGTTTTCTGCAGATTTTTGCGGTCATGTCTATTCAGTCTTTGTTAACATTTTTTTTTAAATTCATATATTGGACAATTTAGATTATTAAGCCTTAAAAATAAATAAATTACACACTTGAAGTAAGGTAAAAACTATTAAATTATCGTATACGATTTCATAAAATGGTATTATATGGTATTATATGTGTGTGCTTCACGATCTTGGTTACGACTTTGGCGAAATTGGCTGCAACTTGTCATAATTCTAATAGTGTGGGCCTCTATAACAAAAAAAGTAACCAGTTTTTAGTAAAATTTCTGATATAAAGTAGTTTTTAAAAACTTGTGTAAAATTGCAGGCCGTTCTCATGTTATGCCAGTCCTGGGAATAATATTTCTAACACTGAAGAGTTTCCATGTATATGTGGAATTTAGAAAAGCTTCTCCAAAAGAAAGGTCCTGAAATGACATTGTAATTCCTCTAACTTCAAAGTTTAATCGGGCCCTGGTGTTGTTTACTGAAATCTAATAAATACAGTTATTTTTAATATTACAACAGAATTAAACAGCTAAACTTATTTAACTTAAACTCGCTGTTACTTCCCGGTGTTATTTTTTAGTATTAAGAAAGAAAATTATTTCAATTTTTCAAATCATGCACATTTATAATTTTTTTTCGTCTTTAGTAACTAAATAATGAAAAAATATGCTTTTGTTCTGATCTCATAAATACGACAATAAAATAATGTAACTAAGAGACATAGCAAAATTAAATCTTTGTGATTTCAAACCATAAACAAATGATACCGCCACCATTTTACATACTATGACGCCATTAGAATATTGTCCATTGGTTGTTGGAGAACTTACTTTGTGAATGATTACCTCAATGATTTAATATTTTTTACGGTTCACGATGAATGAATCACTTGTGTTTGTTTAGGTTTATGGAATGAGATATTAAGCCGTGAACCCAATTTCAATTAAAGTTATCCAAACATATATGCATTTTTAATCGAAATTAAAAACAATGCTTTAATCTCGAAATAAAATACTTTAGTTTGTATAATTGGTTATTTCTGTTAATTATTTATTTAGGTACTTTTCCATTATAGTGCATTTAAAAAAAAAAGCTTGGCGTAATTCGGGCATCAGAAAGTGAGATATGTTGCCAAAATATACAGCTATGAAAACAAATCTAATGAACTTTTATTTTTGTTTATATATGCACTTATATACATAAAAAAATCGTTTCTAAATATATATAATATTTTTTTATATACAAATTACGGCACAGATTTCAGATGTGAACCGGGATACCTATGTCGCTAAAATGGTGTTATTTTGCCGGCTATTGTTTTTTATTTATTAATAAATTGTTTAGGCACAGATGTCATATTCGCCCCATATTGGCGCGATTTTTTCCGACGCCGATTTGGCGAAAACATCAACAGCATAAGCAACAACATCCGGGTTACCATATCAAGCAAAATAACGACACTTTGGCGCCGGTTAAGTATACATTGCGTATATGACATTGGCGTCAGAAAAAAATCGCGCCAATATGGGGCGAATATGACATCTGTGCCATTGTTTATTTACTTTTATTTTCTGTTTTTAAATTATATAAACTGTTTTGTTCTATAGTTATTATTCAAACTTTTATTTATTTATAGTTATTTCCTTTTCAAAATGATAGCAAATAATTTAAAAATATATAAGTAACTGGTATTCGAAAGCGAGATTTCTGCCGAATTGGCGTCAGAGAAAAATCACGCCAACCCCGATGCGTATATGACATCTGTGCAAAAAATACTTCTGTTTCTTTATAAAAATGGATAAATAGTTTTTTTTACATTAAATAAATTGTATACATATGCAAAAAATTGCTTGTGAGTATGAAGCAGTAAATAGGTTGTCAGAAAATACGTTGGCAAACTTCTTTCTCGCCAAGAAACTTTTCTCCGAAGTATTGTACGTACATAAGTAATGATTGCTAGAAATGCATTTTTAATTATGATATGCGCTTTTATGTTTCACTACATTTATGCATACTATACCGTGTGTATAAATGCTACAGTTCATATGCAGGGCTACACAAAAGAATTCGGAACAGATGTCATATTCGCCCCATATTGGCGCGATTTTTTTCTGTCGCCAATATCATATAGGCAACAGGTACTTAACTTGCGCCAAAGTGCTTGATGTGGTAACCCGGATTATGTTGTTTATGCTGTTGATGTTTTCGCCAAATTGGCAACCGAAAAAAATCGCGCCAATATGGGGCGAATATGACATCTGTACCAAGAATTCGTAAGGGTTCCTGAGTATGAGAATAAATTGCTTAAAGGTGGTTTTTAAAGAAGTTATGCAGTTTTACGCTGAACTGCATTTAGATTACTAAGAAATGTTTGTAGAATATAGATAAAATGATATACAGGGTCACGCAAAGAATTGGATACATAACCGTCTATGGATGATAATATCTGGAAATATGATTTCAGTAGCTTTAAGAGTAGCTTAAATTAAATTTTAGCTAAATAGTGGCATGTAATAACGGTACTATTGCTATGGACGGTAACTGCTGAAATCAATTTTTTTTTAAAATTATGCGTTTTCTAAAATGTTTACTTAGTTATCTTATTTACCTTATTTCCCTAAATAACGAAGTTTTGTTAAAGCATTCAGGATGTGTTGGAAAGTGTTTCATATTCTATGCTTAACGCATGATTTTTCTTTCTTCTTTAGTCTTATTTTGCATTTATTTTATTCTTAATTTGGAACAGATGTCATATTCGCCCCATATTGGCGCGATTTTGTTCGGTTGCCAATTTGGCGAAAACATCAACAGCATAAACAACATAATCCGGGTTACCACATCAAGCCCTTTAGCGGAAGTTAAGTACCCGTTGCCTATAGGATATTGGCGACAGAAAAAAATCGCGCCAATATGGGGCGAATATGACATCTGTACCCTTAATTTTTAGTCTTATACTGCTTTATAGAAACTTTGGCACAGTTGTCATATATACCCCATATTGGAGCGATTTTTTCCGACGCCAATTTGGCGAAAACATCAACAGCATAAACAACAACATCCGGGTTACCATATCAAGCAAAATAACGACACTTTGATGACAGTTAAGTACCCGTTGTGTATATGACATCTGTGCCGAAACTTTAATATTTAATGTTTAAACTCTTCGCTCCACTCACCTTGCATATAGTATAAACTATAACACAGATAGCGCAAAATAACAGACAGTTTGATACTTTTCCACTGTAGGGGCTTTGGCATTTTTAAAAAAAAGTTTGGTGTAATTTGGGCATCAGAAAGTGAGATTTGGGTACTTTTCCATTATGCGGATACCATTGTCGCCAAGCGTAATAGTTGGCGCAAAATGAAAGTCACGTGAATTAAGGCATTTGAAAAATAAAAGAAAAGATATTGTCGTACTAAAGTGAGCATTTAAAAAATATAACATTTGAAAATTCCAGACTTTTACGAACTATTTCATTAAATTACAAATATATACTTAAAATAATTGAACAAATAACTGTTATAAAATAAAGCAATAAAATAAAACTCATATTAAACTGCTGGCATAAAATTACAAATATCTTTTAGCATTTTGAAATAATTGGCGCATTAGCATACATGGTACTTTTCCTTTATACGGACAGCATGCTAAAATGTATGCTAATGCGCCAATTATTTCAACCTTGATCGTAGATTTTTATTGTAACCCATGCGAAACATTGTGATTTGTTATTTATGAAACGTGAATCACGTGAATGATTATTGTTTAACCTTAACCTTGGAAAGCTTTTTAATCTGCTATTAATCGAATTAAAAATGCTTTTTTTTTTTTATAAAGTTGTAGTTTTCTTTTACTGCTGATGCTGAGATGGATTTTATCATTTGGCAATTACCAGATGATGAGAAATTTGTGATAAAACTGTTTCAGGAATTTGGAATTCTGCATAATGAAAGATTGTGTTCAAAAAATCATGAAATGAAATTATGGATGAGTTCTGGAAATCCGAAATTGAGTTGTAGCTTACGATCATGCGAAGAAAGCGTAGAAATACGACAAAAAACTTGGTTTAAAGGATCGCGGGTGACTTTTCTTAATGCTTTGAGGTTTATATATTTATCGTGCAAAGAGTTGACATCGATTGAGTTTTGTGAGCTGCAACTTGATATGAACCACAACACAACAGTGGAATGGAATAGTTATTCGAGAGAAGTTTGTGCAAATGCTTTATGTTCTCGACCAAATAGAAAAATCGGTGGACCTAATAAAATTATAGAAGTAGATGAAAGTCATGTATTATTTATACAGATTGTTGGAAAGGATATAAAACAGATGAACTGCTAAGTGCTGGTTATGATCATTTCACAGTACATCACAAATACAATTTTGTCGACCCTAATACTGGATGTCATACTCCAAATGTTGAAAGATTATGGGGCATCGCAAAATGGCGCAACAAAAGACATCGGGAAGCTGTTCGTCATCATTTAGAGTCGTATCTCATAGATTTTATGTGGCTACGCCTTCATTCAAAAAATGAAATGTTTACTGCAATGCTGAAAGATATTTATAATTTTATGGCAGCAGTTTAATATGATTTTTTATTTTATTACTTTATAGTATAACAGTTATTTGTTCATTTATTTTAAGTATATATTTGTGATTTAATAAAATAGTTCGTAAAAGTTTGTAATTTTCAAATGTTATATTTTTAAAATGCCCACTTTACTATCGAGAATGTTTTTCTTTTATTTTTCAAATGTTTCAATTCACCTAATTTTCATTTTGCGCCAACTATTGCGCTTGGCGACAATACTGTCCGTATAATGGAAAAGTACCGCATACATTTTGGCATGGTGTCCGTATAACGGAAAAATATTGAGAATTGTTGTCAAATCATATAAACAGCTATGAAAACAAACTTGAAGAGTGTTTTTTTTTATATGTTTATTTTATATGTATATTATTCATGTTTTTATGTACAAATTACATCTGTTTCTGTATAAAATTAGAGAAACGGCTTTTTTAATCGTATAAATAAATCGTATAAATATCGAAAAAAAAATGCATGTGTATATAAAATGAAACAGTGGATAAGTTCCGGGAAAATGTTGCCAAATTTCTTTTTTCGCCAAGGCACTTATACTGGAAAAGTACCTAAAGCACATTAAAATCGCGCAGTTAGGAGCTCATACAGTACAGCGTCGTCTATTGGCGGTTATTTTATTAGTAGCATCGGGGGGAAGATGTAAAGATGTACTTTAAATTCTCACCCATAGATTTTGAAAAAATATCTTAAAAGAGCGGAGTTTAAATTAAATTTTGGTGACCTCCTTTATGAAAGATTAATAGTTATAAATGGGAATTTCACCAAATCAGCCAGCTATTGCCAAATTGGCCAACATTTGGCGCTACTGTGGTAACCCTGCATTAGTATTTTTCAACAATTACTCATTTCAATGAGGTGGTCCAACCGGAATCGTGAGGGACACACAGAGACTTGGATTTTATATAAATAGATAGACTAGCAGGCTACACCCGCTTCGCTGGTCCATTTTCCAAATGATCATTGATCAAACAAAATTATGAATTCGACCTTGTATTTTAAATTAATATGGACCTTCACCGGGAAAATCTTTCCGCATTTGCTGAATACTATGCGAACGCTATTTAGCTATTATAATATCTTATTATGGGTTAGGCAAAATTCGGACTATTCAGAAGAAATTATTTTTACAGTATATATTTAAAGTAGAGGTTGGGAAGAAAATACGGTCATTGTGATAATCAGAAATGTTAAAATGTTCTCTAGTCACCACACTACTAAAAGGAGAGATAATTACAATGATTGCAGAGAGTGACCACTGAACATTACTTATGTTCGGATTATTCACTTTCGTTTGATAGTTCTTGAACTCCGGGCTTCTCAGCTTGGTGCTATGTGTGGTTTTGGTAGCTTAAATACAATTTCTCTCTATGTTGCATTATATTTTGTAATACACGTCTTCTAGCAGGTCTACTGCAGTTTTCTATCTTCGGATTACAACAGAATAAATACGGTAAAAAAAAATGTAATAAATTGTTTGCACACAAAAAGCCTTTAACTTTCATTAAAAGAAATGTGTATCACATAAAAGTGTATTTTTAAAAATGAAGTGTTTGAATAAAATTAAAATAATGTCATTTTCATTACCATTTCCTTTTTATATATATACCACTTGCAATTATGTAACTGTTAACCTGAAAAAAAAAAACTCGATAACTCATTATGATAGAAAAATAAACCTCTTGTTTTCATCCAATCAAAATCTTCCCAATTGTCCATAATCGGGAGCACAGCTAAGTTTTACGGCAAACATTAGAAGTGTTTGCAAACTATATAGTTACACATTTACCAGAGTTAACACACGTAAAACATACGTAATTATGCGCCATACTACATCCACATCCCATTAAATAAAGTCAAACTGTTGGCTGAATTATAGATCTTTCGCCAAAAATACTCTTTGTAAATGACAAATAAAGTCAGTTATACAAAACTTAATAACCTAACACGTTATAATATAACGAAATAATCTTTTTGATGCACCGAAGACCTTTTTTCATTTCTCTAAAGAGTGCAATAACACGGAGAAATAAATACACGTTTTATTTTAAAAATTACATTATTCTTCAGTCTGCTGCCTAAATAAACCTAAAATCGTTATTTTTTTCCTCAGTTTAGCGAATAGGATTGTGCGCCAGAAGAACTTGCTTTATAATGATTTCTATTTTCAATTTTATCTGCATTTCAGGTACTTTTTTTCTTATCCAGGCTAAAATGATAAATCAACAAATATTGTTCCACCAGCCACCATTGGAATTTCAAACTTTTTTCCCAAGTATTTATTTTTTAGTGACAGTAAAATAACTGCAAATAAAAAAATATATAATACTAAATCTTCTGTTCTCCGTTTGCTTCGTAATGAAAAAACATAAATTTACTAATAGCTAAGTACAAATTTCATGTAATCTTCTACAATCGCGATCACTGTCTGACAGTCACTGTCTGATCACTGATCTGACTCTTTCAAATATAAAAGAAACATCTAAATAGTTCAGTAAATACACTAATTAGCAGGTAACCTGATTACGGAAGATTAATCCAATATCAAAACCCTTTAAAAAAAACTGAAAATGGGATGACGAATTAAAAAGACAATCGAAATTGTATTTCAGTAAGCAATTTTTATTGCAAAATATTTTCTTTTGTGGTATTAATAACGCAAAATTGCATAAATTTTCTTAAGAATAATCTTTAGTACTTAACATTTGAAACAGTAGACTTTTCTAAAAGGGAAATTGGCGATATATGTAAAAAAAAAAAAAAAAAAAAAAAGAGAGAGAGAGTGGACAATATTTGTTGATCTGAGTTCGAGGTTATAAAAGTCATAAGTTTGAGGAAAAACAAAATAGCATGTATCCGTAGTAAAGTACGCGAAAAATATTTTAAATATCTGAAATTAAATTATTTATAATATGTGTGTGTGTGTGGGGGGGTGGGCAAACGTTTGAATTAAAATTTAAATATTTGACTCCGCTTTTATAATATTAACTGCTATTTATGTAATATCATTATTTTTATAATTACACCTGCTAGTTTTTTCTGTAAGAGATACATAATAATAATAATAATAATAATAAAAATTGTTACTCACAAGGAAGGTCTCCTTAAAACGCATACTCAAAGTATTTTTAAAAAGGAAATGCTAATAAAATGACTCATGTATGTAAAAAAGATCGGTAAAAATATAGCGGTCGAATCGCAGTTGAAAATCTGTAAAAAAATATTTTTTCGAGTATTTGGCGCGAACAGACGAACGCTCGACGCTCTTTGGCGAACCAATAGGTTTCCTCGCCAAATGCAAGAGATTGAAATGCATTTATAAATTCCTTGTTAAATAAGTAATTAAATGCCTAATGCTCAATGAATTTAAACTTAAACTGTGGATTAGTTTACTATTTTTGCTGTAAGCTTATATAATATATGCAAATTGCGTGTTACTTGTATTGAGCTATTTAATTTTATACGGTGTCACCGGCTGGATAAGTTTTAAGGGTATTTTAATTAAGAATGCTATCATTAAACATTTCGATATTAAATTGTTGTTTCCATGGCAATAAAACTCTCTTGTTGTCTCTGACACTAACAATATCGAAGTCAAATTGCCAATGCTCAGAATCGGACCTTAATTTGAGTTTGAAACACTTTTAATCCATTTAAATTTCATTGTAAACGGCATAAATACGATCGTTAATTTTCATTGTTACATATATGCAATGTACATGATATATGACATATGATATATGACATATGTATGATGACATATATGTATAAATGTATATGACAAAACTGCAGTTATAAATATGTATTTATTTAAGTTAAACTTACTTAAACTAACTTCGTATCGAGAGTTGAAAAAGTTTTTCTTAAAGAATATTTATCATAGTATTATTCAAAATTTTATCGTGTCGCCATCCAGCGCTAAATCGCAAAAAATGAAATTTTCATTATTTTCTTAGGAATGCTAAATAGAGGTTCTGCCGATTTTTTTATGGATATATATATATTTATTAGAAGAATATTCTATAATATTTTTCAAATAATGTTGAGCATGCGCTTATGGGGAACTTCCTTGATATCATTTTATAAATTTTCAGATGCATTTTTCTTAACCTGATGCAAAAGATAAATCGCCAAATATTATTTCAATTGCAATATTTCAACTGAGTAATTCTTTAAGTGTTACGAACATTCTCTTTCATGTTTAAATTAAATATATTCGTTTTTTAATATTATCACTCATTAAAATGGATTTCTTTTTTTTTTTTTTTTTAAGATTTTAAATAAAATTAGTAACAGTTTTTTGTCTTTTATTTTTCTAGGTGTAATAGCCGTTTCAATTTTTTCAACAACAAAAAACTTCGCCAAGAAATAAAATGGTAACCTTATCGTCCAAAATAACAGAACTTTCCGTCATACTTCTATAACTAATCTAGGTAGAATGATGTGTTATAGCTTAAAACCTTCCCTGGAACGATACCTATCTAACGGTATAAGTTCCGTAAAAATCCATGCGGTAGAACTCGAAATCTCGGCGTTCGGAACGAAATTTCCGTTTGGATTATATATATATAATAGATGGATAATAGAATAGATAATAAATTGTATATATATATATAATAGAATAGATAATAGATTATGTGTTACGAACTATCTCAAAGTTTAAAACAGATCGCATTGTTACATTTCCTAATTTTAACAATATCGCGTTATGTTAGTTCCACATTCCACCACCAGGGAGCGCACTCTATTCTCAACGAAAGCGTATCTGAACGAAACTCCTTCATGCAACCTTTCCGTAGATACATGAATCGGGAGGGTGGCGGTCTTAACCAATAATTTAAGATAATTGCTGAAATTACTACGAAAAATATTTTAAAGGGGCCCTACGTGGGTCCCTAATAGAGTTAGAGGAAATCGGAAGACGGCAAAATAATCGCGGGGAAAAGTTTGCTTGGGTGCTTCGGAGCTACTTTTGGCGCAAGATCTAAGCTCTACGACCAATAGGAGCCCAGATATTTAAGGAAATAGGAAGTAACAAAGTCCAAAATAATAGAATTTTCCGTACCAATTCTATAACCAATCTAGGTAGAATGATGTGTTATAGCTTAAAACCTTCCCTGGAACGATACCTATCTAACGGTATAAGTTCCGTAAAAATCCATGCGGTAGAACTCGAAATCTCGGCGTTCGGAACGAAATTTCCGTTTGGATTATATATATACTAGCAGGCTACACCCGCTTCGCTGGTCCATTTTCCAATTGAACCTTGATAAAACAAAATGATGAATTCGACCTTATATTTTAAATTAATATGGACCTTCACATGGAAAGTCTTTCTGCATTTGCTTAATACAATGCGAATGCCATTTAGCTATAATGTTATCTTATGGGTTAGGCAAATTCCGG
This sequence comes from Maratus speciosus, assembly GCA_963932465.1. Taxonomy (NCBI): domain Eukaryota; kingdom Metazoa; phylum Arthropoda; class Arachnida; order Araneae; family Salticidae; genus Maratus; species Maratus speciosus. The sequence continues at coordinate 215,387,392 of OZ010799.1, read as the reverse complement.
GCTATTCAGAATAAACTCTTTTATAGTAGATTAATAAAGTAGGGATTGGGAGGGAAATATGACCGTTATGATCATCAGAAATTAAAATGTTCTCTAGTCACCACACTACTAAAATGAGAGATAATTACAATGACTGCAGAGAGTGACTACTGATAATTAATCATATTCGGGTTATTCACTATCGTTTGTTAGTTCTTGGAACTCCTGTCTCCTCAGTTTGGTTCTATATGTGGTTCTGGTAGCTTAAATGCAATCTCTCCTACGTTACATTATATTTCGTAATATACGTCTTTATCTGGCATGTCTACTGCAGTTTTCTATCTTCGGATCACAGCAGAGTAAATACAGCCAAAGAACGTAATAAATTATTTGCACACAACGGACAGTGTTTACCTTTCATGATTAAAATAAATGTGAATCATATAAAAATGGCTTTTTAAAACTCAAGTGTTTGAATAAAATTAAAATAATGTCATTTTCACTGTCATTTCTTTTTTATTACCAGTTGCAATCATGCAGCTGTTAACCTGGAAAAAACCTCGAAAACTGATTGTAATAGAAAAATGAACCTCTTTTTTTTCATGCAATCAAAATCTTCCCAATCTTCCGTAATCGGGTGCACAGCTAAGTTTGATGTCAAACATTGGAAGTGTTTCCAAATATATGGTTATAATTGCACCAGAGTTAGATATAAAACAAAGGTAATTATGCGCCAAACAACATTCCATTAAATAAAGTGAATTTGCTGTTGACTGAATTATAGATCTTTCACCAAAAATACTCTTTGAGAATGATAAATAAAGTTAGTTATATAAAACTTAATAACCTAGTACGTAAAAATATACGTAATAATCTTTTTGATGCACCAAAGATTTTTTTTTTCATTTCTTTAATTAGCATAATTCACAGAGGAATAAATAGGCTTTCTATTTTCAAGATTATATTATTCTTCAGTCTTTTGCCTAAATAAACCTAAAATCGTTAATTTTCATAAAGTTTAGTAGCTACGGCTATGAGTCATAAGAAATTGCTTTATAATTATCCAATTTTATCTGAATTTCAGGTACTTTTTTTCTTATCTAGGCTAAAATGATAAATCAACAAATATTGTTTATTTTGTAATAGTAAAATAACTGCAAAAAATATATAATACTAAATCTTCTGTTGTCCATTTGCTTCATAATGAAAAACCATAAATTTACTAATCGCTATGTAGAATTTCATGTAATCTTCTGCAATCGAGATCACTGTCTAGAGTCTCTTTCAAATAAAACGAAACATCCAACAATTCACTAAATATGTTGATTAAAGGGGTAACCTGATTACAGAAAATTAATCATATACCTTTCTAAAACCTTCAAAAAAAAAAAAAAAAAAAAAAAAAAAAAGAACAGATAGGCCAAAAAAAAAAAAAAAAAAAAAAAAAAAACTGAAAAAGGGATGACGAATAAAAAGATTATCAAAAATTTATTTCAATATATCAATGCAATATCAATTATAAGCAATTTTTAGTGTAAAATATTTTCTTTTGTGGTATTAATAACGCATAATTCCATAAATTTTCTAAAGAATAATCTTTAGTACTTAACATTTGAAGTAGTAGACATTTCTAAAGGGGACGATACGTGTTAAAAGAAAAGAGTGGGCAATATTCGCTGATCTGAGTTCAAGGTTATAAAAGTCACAAGTTTGGGGAAACAAACCAGCATGTTTCCATAGTAAAGTATGTAAAAAATATTTTAAATGTCTCAAATTAAATTATTTACAATATGTGTGTGTGTGGGGGAGGGGGGCAGACATTTGCACTAAAATTTAAATATTTGACTCCACTTTCATAATATTAATTGCTATTTATATAATTTACATTTGAATATAAACAATTCCTCCAAAAATGCCATCTTACACTTGCAAAAACACCTATAATGTATCGATGGGGCTATGTCATGTTTACGCCTTTTTGGATTAAAATCAAATTGTTTGGCGGCAAAATGCTCATAAAATTATTCGTGAATGTAAAAAAAGATCAGTCAAATGTAGCGTCGGAATTCCAGTAAAAAAACTGCAAAAAAATATTTTTTCCAGTATTTGGCGTGAAAAGACGAACGCTCCACGCTATTTCGCAAACGAATACATTTCCTGGCCAAATGCAAAAGATTGAAATGCATTTATAAATTTCTTGTTAAATAAATATTTAAATGCCTAATACTCAATGAATTTAAACTTAAATGGTGGATTAGATTATTATTTTTTTTCTGTAAGCTTATTAAATATATACAAATTGCGTGTTGCTGTATTTATTTTATTTTATACGGTGTCACCGGCTGGATACGTTTTGTGTATTTTGATTATGAATGCTATCATTAAACATTTCGATATGAAGTGGTTATTTCCATGGCAGCAATACATTTCTTTTGTTGTCTCTGGCACTAACAACATCGATGTCAAATTGCGAATGCTTGGAATAGGACCTTAATTTTGAGATCGAAACAATTTTAATCCATTTAAATGTTATTCTAAACAGCATAATTACAATCGTTAAATTTCATTACATACACATATAAAAGTATATGATAAAGCAGCAGTTATAAAAATGTATTTATTTAAGTTAAACTCACTTAAACTAACTTCGTATGGAGACGGAGAGTTGAAAAAAATTTTTTTTTTAAATATTCATAATAGTATTATTCAAACTTTAATTGTGTCGCCAACCAGCGTTAAATCGCAAAAAATGCAATTTTCATTATTGTTTTACGAACGTTAAATCGAGGTTCTGCTGATTTTTTTAATAAACATATATTATCCTCATGAGAGAAATTTCTTGGTATCATCTTATCAATTTTTCAGATGTGTTTTTCTTAACCTGACGCAAAAGTTAAATCGCCAAATCTTGTTGTTTTGTAGCAATATTTCAACTGAGTAAATTTTTAAGCATTACGAACATTCCCTTTCATGTTTAAATTAAATATTTTCGCTTTTTAATATTATCACTCATTAAAACGGATTTTTTCTTCTTTTTTTTTCTTTTTTTTCCCTTTTAAATAAAATTAGTAACAGTTTTTTCTTTTATTTTTCGAGGTGTAGTAGCCGTTTCATTTTTTTTTTTTTTTTTTTTTTTTTTTTTTTTTTAATCAACGATAAATTTCGCCAAGAAATAAAATGGTAACCTTATCGTCCAAAATAACACAACTTTCCGTCATAATTCTATATCTAATGTTTGTAGAATGATGTGCTATAGCTTAAAACCTTCCCTGAAACGATACCGATCTAACGGTATAAGTTCTGTAAAAATCCATGCAGCAGAACTCATAATCTAGGTGTTCGAAAAGAAATTTCGCCCCACCAGTGGCTGAGAGGTTCCGCTCTCGAAAGCTGGTAGACGGGAGGTGCTGGGTTCGATCCCAATCGCGCCCGTCGGCCTAATCGTTCGGAGTTTTCGTGGTTTTCTTCGAGCCATGGATTTCCATGCATAAATACGGATTAGGTTCCCTTAGAAAGACCCCCACGAAGGGCACTCCCCCCTCGGGCCTATATCCCTAGTGTAGATAATCGGCCGTCAAAAATCAACCAACCAACCATCAACCGAAAAGAAATTTCCGTTTGGATTTTATATATATAATAGATAGAATAGATAATAGATTATGTGTTATGAACTATCTCAAAGTTTAAAACACATCGCATTGTTAGATTTCCTAAGTTTAACAATATCGCGTTATGTTAGTTCCACACTCCACCACCAGGGAGCGCACTCTATTCTTAACGAAAGCGTATCTGAACGAAACTCCTTCATGCAACCTTTCCGTAGGTACATGAATCGGGAGGGTGGCAGTCTTAACCAATAATTTAAGATAATTGCTGAAATTACTACGAAAAATATTTTAAAGGGGCCCTACGCGGGCCCCTAATAGAGTTAGAGGAAATCGGAAGACGGCAAAATAATCGCGGGGAAAAGTTTGCTTGGGTGCTTCGGAGCTACTTTTGGCGCGAGATCTAAGCTCTACGACCAATAGGAGCCCAGATATTTAAGGAAATATGAAGTAACAAAGTCCAAAATAATAGAATTTTCAGTAATAATTCTATAACTAATCTAGGTAGAATGATGTGTTATAGCTTAAAACCTTCCCTGGAACGATACCTATCTAACGGTATAAGTTCCGTAAAAATCCATGCGGTAGAACTCGAAATCTCGGCGTTCGGAACGAAATTTCCGTTTGGATTTTATATATATACTAGCAGGCTATGCCCGCTGCGCTGGTCAATATTTCCAAATTTAAACAATATGGATCTTCAGCTTGACCTTGCACATTACTGAAAACGATGCGAACGCCATTGCGATATAATGTTATCTTAAGCGTTGGACAAAATTTAGCAATTAAGAAGTAATTGTTTTAGTTGATTATAAACAGCGCACTTATGGTGGGGTAATGAGACCGTTATGACAACAGGAATTAATACCTCTGTAACTAATCAACATATAATGAAATCGTATATACTAACACCATTCCTAAAAGTCATGCAACAGGGCCACTTGTAACAAAATATGTTCTGTAGATTTTTTTAAAAAGGCTAAACTTTCATAATCATGTTCACTTAATTTTTGAACTTTTACTGTTGCTCTATAACCCTTGAACTATATGTACACCTTTCCAAAATTATTACCTAACTAATTGTGGTATATCCTACGAAAGTATTATAAACAATCGGAATGAAATACAAATTTCCGTTGTAAATATATAGTAGATGATGATGATGCGATTTTGTGTAATAGAATTCATAGTAAAGTTTTCGCTTCAAACAAAAACGATGCTTTCAACATTAAAGCTAATACACCAATATGTGAAGTATCCGATTAGGGAAGGTTAACTTGAATTCTCATGAGCAACTACTCAAAGAAAAGTGAATATGTGGCTTTTGTGATACTTTTATGTCAGCCGGGCGCAGGTAATAAATCAATAAAGATTGTTTTCATAGCATATTCTTATTTTATTATTTTCATTTAAAACACAAACTTTTCACTCATTTAACTTAAAATGCATGCCTTATACTAATTTCATTTAAAAAACTGAAAAGATAAACAATAACAGAAAATAATGCCATAATTAAAAGCAAAAAAATATTTTTAATTTATATACGCAAAATGTAACTACTGCTACTGGGAATTTTAAAAATGCTATCAGCGAGATGTGCGCACGGTTGTTATAAATGTACCCATTTTTTCTTCTTATCGAGGAGCAATTTATAAATCGCACAATATTATTCCAATTCCAATTTCTTTCATTGAGGAACCTATGACCGGAAAAAATGGAAAAAGACTCTTGTAGATTCTTCGGATGATGGCATCTGACGTCATAAACCGAGTTTATATATATGAAAATAATTTTTAAGTCGTTACAAACATTGCTTTCATACTTAAATATTTTCATTGGTACTACTTGTTATCCCGTCGACCCATTTCGCCAAATTATATAAATCGCCAAACCATTCGCCAAATTATATAAATTGACATAATCTTTATTTTAAATAACGAAATAACAAATTATTATAACATTAATAAAAGTACAAATAAAACGTCGAAATTAAAATCACTCGATGACGTAAACACGTGTAGTTTGTTTAAATTCAAGTGAATTTGATATTTACGATCAACCATTATTGGCATTTAATCTTATAGTTTGACGATAGATTTTTGGTCGACGGAATATCTAAGTAGTACCTTTTTCGTTTTTGTTTTATAACGCTAAATTCTCAGTAATTTTTTCCCTTTTATTTTACATAAAATCACTATTTTTTTTGAAAAATTAAGATGCTTGCATTTTTATTTCAAACTCATAGAGCCGTTTTTATTTTTTAGCCAAAAGGGTTGATTTGAATTTTTTCCGTTGCTAGAGTAACGGATGTAATGATAGATATTTTGAGGTTTAGATGCCAAAGACACCACCAAATTAGAAAAATATGAAATGTGTCATGAACTGTTGGACTTATAAAAATTTATTTGGTAGCATTCGATTCAGCATACAAAACTACATTAAAATATGCTATCATTTGACGCATAATTTTGATATTTGATTTTTTTCCCCTCCCCGTGCAAAAACCATTAGGGGTGACACTTTAGAAAATCCTTTCTTAGCAGAAGTTTATGTCATAAGAAGTATTTTTACCACGATTTTCAAGATTTTAAGTTCAGTAGTTTGCGCTGTGCGTTAATTAGTCCCATAATCCAGACTTTATTTTATATACTATATTAGATATGCGATTTTGCGGCGAATCGATGATCGAAAATTAGTCCAATATCATTTGAAATATTACATAACAGAGGAGGAAGTACGAAGAAAGACGAAGAAGAAATGACTAATTACAAAAGACTTGTATTTTTTTTTTTCAAAATGTTGAATTTTTCCATAGTAATAACGTATTAAAACATAAATTTCCTTAAAAATTATCTTTATTTCCTAGATTTCGAATCTGTGAATTTTCCTATAAATGAAATTGGCGATATGACTTGAGAAAATAGATAATATTTGCTTAAATAAAATGGGTAATATTCGTTGATCTGAGTTCGAGTTTATAAATATCACATGCTTTCGGAATTACGGCGAAAAACATTTTAAAAAGTATGAAATTATTTTATTAAAAAGTATGAAGTATTTTTACCATGATTTTCAAGATTTTAGGTTCAGTAGTTTGCGCTGTGCGTTAATTCGTCCCATAATCCAGACTTTATTTTATATACTATATTAGATATGCGATTTTGCGGCGAATCGATGATCGAAAATTAGTCCAATATCATTTGAAATATTACATAACAGAGGAGAAAGTACGAAGAAAGACGAAGAAGAAATGACTAATTACAAAAGACTTGTATTTTTTTTTTTCAAAATGTTGAATTTTTCCATAGTAATAACGTATTAAAACATAAATTTCCTTAAAAATTGTCTTTATTTCCTAGATTTCGAATCTGTGAATTTTCCTATAAATGAAATTGGCGATATGACTTGAGAAAATATATAATATTTGCTTAAATAAAATGGGTAATATTCGTTGATCTGAGTTCGAGTTTATAAATATCACATGCTTTCGGAATTACGGCGAAAAACATTTTAAAAAGTATGTAATTATTTTACTATATGTATGTGTGGCAGAAATTCACACTGAAATTTAAGTATTCGATTCCATTTTTAAAATATTAACTGATATCTATATAAGTTACAATTGAATATGAAAATGTACTCAAAAAATGATCTCTTTCACCTAAAAAAACACCATTTGTGAGAACATCCTCAAGCTAATGTCACACTTATGCATTTTTGGCTTAAAATCACATTGTTTGGCGGCAAAAGAAAAATAAAAAATTGTAAAGAAACAAATAGTAATTACACATGTGACTCACAATTACATCTGCTTGTTTCTTCTATAAGTCACGTGATGGGACAATTAGATATAAAAAAAGAAAAGAACAGAACAGAAAGAAAATGTCGTTAAAATTTCATCTAATCAAATTTTCAGATTCGTTTCCATATCTAACGCAAGCGATAAAGAGCCAAATATTGCGTATCAAGTGTAATATTTCTTATTAAATTAATTTTTAAGCATTACAAATATTTCTTTCAGGTTTTGATTAAATGTTTCCGTTTTTTAATATTATCACTCATTAAAACGGATTTTCTTCTTCTTTTTTTCTTTTTTTTTTTCATTTAAATAAAATTAGTAACAGTTTTTCTTTTATTTTTCGAGGTTTAATAGCCGTTTCAATTTTTTTTTTTATCAACGATCGCCAAGAAATAAAATGGTAACCTTATCGCCCAAAATAACAGAATTTTCCGTCATAATTCTAAAACTAATATAGGTAGAATAATGTGTTATAGATTAAAACCTTCCCTGAAACAATACCTATCTAACGGTATAGGTTCCGTAAAAATCCATGCAGTAGAACTCGAAATCTAGGCGTTTGGAACGAATTTTCCGTTTGGATTTTATATATATAATAGATAATAGAATAGATAATAGATTTTATATATATATAATAGAATAGATAATAGATTATGTGTTATGAACTATCTCAAAGTTTAAAACAGATCGCATTGTTAGATTTCCTAATTTTAACAATATCGCGTTATGTTAGTTCCACATTCCACCACCAGGGAGCGCACTCTATTCTTAACGAAAGCGTATCTGAACGAAACTCCTTCATGCAACCTTTCCGTAGATACATGAATCGGGAGGGTGGCGGTCTTAACCAATAATTTAAGATAATTGCTGAAATTACTACGAAAAATATTTTAAAGGGGCTTCTACGCGGGCATCTAATAGAGTTAGAGGAAATCGGAAGACGTCAAAATAATCGCGGGGAAAAGTTTGCTTGGGTGCTTCGGAGCTACTTTTGGCGCGAGATCTAAGCTCTACGACCAATAGGAGCCCAGATATTTAAGGAAATATGAAGTAACAAAGTCAAAAATAATAGAGCTTTCCGTAATAATTCTTAACTAATCTAGGTAGAATGATGTGTTATAGCTTAAAACCTTCCCTGGAACGATACCTATCTAACGGTATAAGTTCCGTAAAAATCCATGCGGTAGAACTCGAAATCTCGGCGTTCGGAACGAAATTTCCGTTTGGATTATATATATATAATAGATAATAGATAATAGATAATAGATAGTTCTATCATACGTCTTGCTACACAAACAGTTTCATAAGTTGTAGTTATACGGAAAATCACTCTATTACGCTATACGTCCATTTGCAATCACAGAAAAATGGTATTACGTGGGTAGGTGAAATTACCCATCCCTCCAAACCTTATCCTACATCTACATTCCTAAAGGGGCTGATCCCTCAGCTTCGGAATTCGCCTCCGTAATGTTAATTGTATGCACTTTTGATGCATTGTATTTTTAAAATATCTTCTCAGGAAATTCTTATTTTTAACCTTTTTTTCTGTGTACTTTTCTTAAAGAATGTCTCTTTTTCTCTTAGTTTTCGGAATATTTCTAAAATCTATGCTGAATTTAGTAATTTATGTGTTAAAAGCGGGCGAACTGTGAGTAAGATTTTAACACTTCGTATAAAATTAAGTCTATACTTTAGAAATAGTTTGAGAAGTAAGAAAAAATGCACATCTTTTAGTAAGTGTATACAAAGAAGTTACAAATATTAATTTACCGAAGAGATATACGAATGCATCAAACACCCATAGACTTTACATTAGCGAGGAGCAATCGGAAGCTGAGTGACCAGCCCCCTTAACCCTTTGAGAGACAAGCAATTGTGTTTGTGAAATGTTGAATTAACACCGGAATTAAAAAAAAAGAATTACTTCAAAAAGAAGAAAAGCAATTTTTTGATATTTTTTCACCAAGTTTAAAAAGTAAAATTTAATTAAAAGTTTCTGGTGCTAATCTGTGGGATATAATATATCCCACCGCCCCTCAAGGGGTTAAGGGGGCTTATCTGGTGCTGAAGAAAAAAGTGGAATCCCATGTTATCCTATGGTAAAAATACTTATCCTTCTTGTTCATTCAAATTTGGAAATTTCAACAATATTTTTTTTTTTTCAGAACGTAGATAGGAAGGTTCTTTATCACTTTGTAAGCTTAAAACATTTTAAAGATAATTATAAGTATTTTAAAAATTGTGTTAAAATTTCAAAAAATTCCGAAAAGTATCAAAAATACTCTTTACTCGTTTGTAACTTATTACTGGAAAATATATATAAATTTGGAGCTTCCAAAAGGATAAAGAACATTCCTTTCTGCATGCTGAAAAAAAAATATTGTTGAAATTTCAAAATTTGAATAAACAAGAAGGATAAGTATTTTTCTCATAGGATAATATGGGATTCCACTTTTTTCTCCCCCTATAGATAAGTCCCCTTAAGAATTTTATGCTTTTATGCACGTGTTTATTCCTGCATGAAGAGATAAGTGCTATAATTTCATGTTACAGTAAAATCATGCACATTTTCTTTTGCGTCTCCTGTGAAATTTGCTTTTGTCGAGATGTGTCACTTTTCTTGCGTGTGAGCGATATATGGGGCATTCTCACAATCTTTTGACTTTTGGGGGGAAAAAATCTGGCGAAATTAAATTTTTTAAAATAACATTTTAATCTGATAGACGAATGCCTTAATGATTCAAAATAAAAAAAAAAGGGGTCAGCAGCGAAAATTTTTTTATTTAACTGAGGTTTAAGTTTTGCGAGGTTAATTTTCCTTACCGTTTTACCCCTATAACTTTTTATTTTCTTCTAAATTTTTACTTATAATGAATTTACATAGTACCCAGAGGACATTCAAATAAGGAATAATAACAATGTAGTACTTTTAATACAGAATTTTTGTATAGCATTGTCTTAAAGGGATGTTAAAGAAGGGACGGTAAGGTAAAAAAAGGGGATGGTATAGGAAAAAAGGGACGAAATGGTAAAAAAAGGGACGGTAAGGATTGAACGGTAAGGAAAATTACCACCTATTTTTAGGAAAATCATGTTAAGAATAAGTGATAACCACAATGTTCATTGATTTTTGGAAACAGTTGTTAACATTTGATTATTTTTTTATTTATTTATTTACCTCGAAAACTGCAGGAAAAAACCTTGGGGACGGTAAGACTACCAATAAAGCCACGATCTTGAAATTGATATTTAAATGCTAATTTAGATTCTGTAGTAAATTTCCTGCCAAAGAATTTTAGACCTTCTTTCTCTAGCATACTTCTGCATGAGAAAAAACGTGAAAAAATTTCTGTGGCTGCATCTAAAGTGATTATCTGTATAAGTTTAGCAAGAGGGACGGTAAGAATGAAAAACTCAGAGGCAGAGTTAAAAAAATAATATCAGCCGTAAAAATGTGTGCAGGTTAATTTTTTGCTACATATTTATATGAAACAATTTTCCCAGTTTCGGAAAAAAAATTACAACGAATTACTTTTATTGAAACAATTTTATACAGACAGCTCCAAACTTAAAAATCAGCATCGGTGACGGTAGATGAGTTTTCCTGGTATTTGGACCCCTAACATCGTCCAAAACTTATTTATCTCGTTAATATTGTTATGTAATCATGCAATGGGATGTTCCCCAGTATATGAAATAAAAAAAACGCAACAAAGTGTATTAAATGAAAAATTATTGTTCAGGGACATGAAAGTTAAAAGATTGTGAGAATGCCCCATATGTGTTTTTGACTATGGACGTCAGAGCCCACTTGAAAAGGGGATATTCCCCTGTAAATGATCGCTGTTAGCAATTTTTGAGTGATTTGCTCTATGTTTTGCAGTTTAAGTGAAGAATTTGGGAAATTTTATATTTAGATGTAATGTAATAGGTCGATATCTATATACACTGGCCTCCAAAAGTTAAGGTACAGGGACTGGATGCTTTCGGTTGCACACGTTTTGTCGAATATCTACAAAAATTATTGGCGAATTGTTCTTGAACTTCTGGGATGAAAAGAACATGTTTGATTTTATATTTATCGGTGAAGATTTAGTCGGGGGTACAATTAGGGGGCTAATAATAAATTTAATAATAAAATAATATTTGTGATCCCCTATGTAACAGGAAAGTTTCGAAACGGTTTGTCACTGTGGTAAATGACTATTTGGGTCCTGTTCAACGTTTGTATGCATTTGTGTAAGCATAGCACTCATATTCATGAAGATGTTAACGTTTTTGGGAAAAATTCAAAAGGTTTTTGTTTATAGCCTACAGAGTTTTCAACCAAATTTAACACAACTTTCCAAAAACCTGACAAAGAGTAGTAGAAACATTATACTGCAATTAAAACATGAATATATTGAATATTTGATGAGATATGGGCATTTTTATATGATAATTTTTAACTGCGCATGCGCGGAAGATTTCAAAATTTTTATTTCATAATTTGGTAGTCAGTATTTTGAGGCAACTTCAAAAAAAAGTTCAATCAAATATTGTGAAAACTTAAAAGATATAGCGAGCAGATTGAAAAGTTTTTTAAAAATTTCTTATAATAAAGCTATTTTTAGGAAGCAACTCACTATATCGAACCTATCTTTGTGAATTTTCGCGATATTTGACTGGACTTTTTATATAAGTTGACCTAAATAGCTTACTACCAAATTATAGAATAAAAATTTTGAAATCTTTCGCGCATACACAGTTAAAAATTATCTCATAAAAATGCCCATATCTCCTCAAATATTCAATATATTCATGTTTTAATTAATTGCAGTATAATGTTTCTACTACTCTTTGTCAGGTTTTTGGAAAGTTGCGTTAAATTTGGTTGAAAACTCTGTATGCTATAAACAAAAAGCCTTTTGAATTTTTCACAAAAATGTTAACATCTTCACGAATATGAGTACTATGCTTACACAAATGCATACAAACATTGAACAGGACCCAATTAGTCATTTACCACAGTGACAAACGATTTCCAGCCTTTCCTGTTACATAGGTGATCGCAAATATTATTTTATTATTAAATTTATTATTAGCCCCCTAATTGTACCCCCACCCACCGATAAATATAAAATCAAACATGTTCTTTTCATCCCAGAAGTTTAAGAATAATTCGCCAATAATTTTTGTAGATATTCGACAAAACGTGTGCAATCAAAAGCATCCAGTCCTTGTACCTTAATTTTTGGAGGCCAGTGTATATATTACGCTATCATACGTGGCACAGAAATCGCGATTATTTGTTAATTGTTTAATGGCAACGCCCGAATGAAACGCATCTCAATGGTTAATGAACAGTATTTAATGCATCTCCATACATATAAGTGTGTTACCATAGGGAGAACCCTGTTCTGTCGCCAAATGCCGCCAAGTTTGCTTAAGCAAGCTTAAGAGATTATATTAATTATATTTAAGGGAGTGCAAGTAAAATAAATTATCAATATAAGTAACATTGTACAATGCTTAGCATGCTTTCCCAAACATAAATTTTAAGGGAGACCAAACTTGTCGCCAAGGGTGGCTAGTTTGTACAAAGTTTTGGAGAAAATCCTTATGAAGGTGGCGTTGTGATAGCGAATTTTGTTCAATTTACCGTATGAGATAGCCATAGATATACATTGCTGTGGTATACCAGGCGCTCAGAATGCGCCGGCCTCGAGAGAGCAGAATATCGGGGAGCCGTTAGTGCGAGAGAAGATGATGTAAGATTCGACTAACCAGAAAAGATGGGGTGGGAGGGGGAATCATACTGAATCGTTCAGTTGCCCAATCTAGGTTTAATTAACCCACTTCAGAAAAAAGAGAAGCTTCTCAATTCAATGCGTCTGTATTTTTCTTTTTATGTATGTTCACGGATTACTCAGAAACTACTCGACCGATTCGTGTGATATATATTTTTTTTTAATTGAAATAGGATACTCTCAAATTGGTCCCATTTAAACTTCATCAAAATTGGCTCCGTACATTTTTAGAAATTAAACAAAATCAAAAAATAAACATATATCTTTAAAATATTTCATTTTCTATAATTTTGCTCTACCATTTAAGCCATTAAGACGATGCCCAGCTTGACATCTCTCACTCACATAAGTCGCTAAGTCTGCTACCGCAGCTATTAGATGGAAAAGTCATCATGAGCATACAATCTTGCGGCGTAACAGGAGACGCAAATGAACCCAGCATCGGTGAATATACAATTTTAATTAATTCTTCAACTACTTCTCAGCAGTGAAATTACGCTTGAAATTATTGAATATTGAAATGTGAGTGAGAGGTGCTAAGCTGGGCATCGTTCTCGTGTGTTAAATTGTAGAGCACTGGAGCGGTATTCCAGCGTTCCGGGTTCGATTCCTGGTTTGGACATTTTTCGCTCTGTTGGTTTACGCTTACTTAGCAAAGTGATAATTCACGTCTTCAATATTCAATAATTTCAAGCGTAATTTTATTGCTGAGAAGTAGTTGAAGAATTAATTAAAAATCGTTATAAAATGTTCGAAATTTAATATGTGAGGGGAACTGCAAAGTTTCAATTACAGGCGACTATTTTTATATTCAATTGGAACCATTATTTAACAAAAAATACATTTCGTAGTATGTTTCTCTTGTAAATGTTCCCAAAGTGTATGTAAAAGATTTTTGTTTTGAAAAGTGGTGCGAGATAGCATTAAAAAACATCCGCCTCTAATTGAAACTTTACGATACCCCCTCGTAAAATCAAATAATTGAAGTCTGTTTTTTTTTCCTTTCTTTGTTAAAAAGGATATTTTTGACTTCGACTAGGTTTCATTTTGAGTATTTACATGTATGAGATAGAAGAAAGTTTTGGAATTGAACATTTGACTAGTTTTTTTTTATTTAAATTGAAAATAAACATAATTTCCTGTGTAACATGTCTGTTGTTTCTGAGATAATTTTGGAAGTTAAAATGTAGGGATCTTCTCTCTCTCTCTGTGTGTGTCTTTTTTTTTGCCAAATGTACAATGTAATAACAAGCAAAAATAAAATTTTAAAAAAAAAACCAAAAAACCCGACTGCGTAAAAAGCGAACCAATTAATTATTTCTCATCAATGGGAAACTACTTTTTATATTACTTACCTATTTTTTATTTACTTGTATTGATGATTTTTGAGTTGTGTTTAATTGTTAGTTCCTATCTATAAACACTGTTTTGATGAGGCCTATAACTGTCTATGAAGGTTAGAGGTGTCGTAATGCTAGAGATCCTACAATTCCCAGGTTGTGTAATATTTAAACGAAGCTTCTGACTGTAAAATAGTCAATGAAGCATCGTCTTCATTTTGAAAGAACTATCCAATGATATACCACTCAATATTGTGCGTAGAATTTTTTTTCGTCTCTACCACCATTTTGCATTTTACGGCCGCCATTTTGAATTTATAAAAACAAAACTAGCCTTTAACCATCGGATGGTTAAAACGAATTAACAGAGACCTCATTCATTAAAATCCATCCAGCCGTTGGGATGTTTCGAGGGTATAAAGAAATCCGAAAGAATCAGACATTTTACCCAGGTACGCATGAAACAAATAACCTTTCTTAGCAGTCGGATAAAAATAAAGTTGATAATGTATTCTTGAAGTATTTTTTTTTCATTTTCCTTTTAAGAGGAATCCTACATTTCGCACACACTATAAAGCATTTGAATATATCCTTATTAATCATAGTTATTTCAATAGTTTTTTCTTTGTGTTTTAAAAAATGACTATAAAAGGAAAAAAAATTAAAAAATTATGTTAAAAAAATTAATTGATTTATAGCTGCTATAATAGGATGAACTGAAATACATGTATATCTGTATCTATCTATCTCCCTCTATACTTTATTACCTCAAAAGGTCTTATTTAAATGAAAGATGAAATGTAATTTAAATCGAAAAAAAAAAAAAACATGAACCGATTTATATTGCTAATTTAATATGATAAACTGAAAATTGAAATGTATATTAACTATATTTTATTATCTCCAAGGTCTCATTTATGTCAAGTTTCAAATGAAATGTAAATTTAATGAAAAAATTTGCAAATAAATAAGAGTAGGAATATCATATATTCGGACAGACTAATCTAGACCTTATTAAATGAAGAAATATATTTGAAAATTCCAGTCTTAGATAAAAGAAAGAAAAAAAATATGTTTTAGTATATTTGATTTTCACTTTTATTGTACGTACTGTTATTTAAAAATAAATATTCATATTAACGATTTCAGAGGTGACTGTTTTGTGCGATTTTGAATATGAGAAAATTTTATTTTTTAGATTGTTGTTCAACGTTAAGTAATAGATAATATAGTTAGCGTCCCTAATTAGAATAAGGAATTTTAAATATAATTTCTTATAATAAGTAAGATGTTGGATCACCGTTCGCAAACCCAAAAATTCTCCTTAAATTCAACCCGAAACCTAACAAAAAACCGTCAGAAGTCAACAAAAAACCGACCCGAACTCAAAGCATTAAAACCCAAACCCGAGGTGAATGGAAATTAATCTTTATTTTAATACAATTACGGAAAAGTAGTCTACAATAATATCTCTAATGTCATTTTCATTAATAGTAACAAGTATAGTTTTTTATATGAAAAATTTTCGGAATTTACTTTTTAAAAAAATCAGGAGGAAAAGAACCCAACTAGAACGGGGTAAACCCGAAACGTTTAGTGTCAACCTGACACGCAACATAAGAACAAGAGTTAGGTAAAATCGGATTAAGCTTCATATATACTTATCATTGAACTATTTTTAGTGTCGGCGTCTTTTCCTGTGGTCATGCGGTATATCTCATCTTTAATGACTTTACAAGGAAATTGGTGGACATCTTGCAGAAGGAAGAAGTTTCTTCAAGTTCGATCTAATCTTCTTGTCTCGTTTTCATTTTTGAATCCATTGTTGTCCCGCCCTTTTGTTAAAATCCACATTTATTGCTTTAGAATGAGAGGGAGCGCTTTTCCTTTTTAAAAGAAGCCTTAAGCTGCGAATAGACCATCCTTCTAACTGTTATCAGTATCGGCAGATTTTCTTGTGGCCACGCAGTGTTTTTGATGTTTAATGACTTTAAATGGAAAGGGACTGTTGTCCTGCAAAAGAGTAAACTTTCCCTCAAATAGAGTTGAGCTCCTTATCTCCTGACACATTGCTGATTCCCCTCAGCCTTTTGCGAATAAACCGCAGAAGGGTCCGGAACAAAAGATTTCCTGGAAAAATGTAGAAAGACTGCAAAACATGAGTTTATACGCAGCCTTAAACTAGATCATCATGCTACTTGCGGGTTTTTTGTTCTGGGCCAGGCGGCGCTTTTTTGTGGTTTCGCGGTTTTTTTCCATCTTTATGACTTTAACTTTACATATAAAGTCCTGGATGTCCTGCAAGAAGGGGAGAGCTTCCTTCAAGTACGATCTTATCTCCTGACCCATTGTTGAATCGATTGTTGATCCTCCCGTTCTTTTATTAAAAGCCACAAATGGGGTTGGAAAACAATGGTTTTATTGCTTTAGCAGGACGTTCAGCCATTTTTGCTTTCTAGACGCAGCCTTAAACTGCGAACGGACCATCCTTCTAACTGTTATGAGTATCTGCGTCTTTTCTTGTGGCCACGCGGTGTTTTTTATCTTTAATGAGATTAAAAGGTAAGGGACTGATGTTCTGCAAAAGAGGAATCTTTCCTTCAAGTATAATTGAGCTCCTTATCTCCTGACCCATTGTTGATCCCCCTCATTCTTTTGTGAATAAACCGCAGAAATGTCCAGAACAAAAGATTTCCACGAAAACTGTAGAAGGATGGCAAAACAAGCGTGTATATGCAGCCTTACTCGACTCGATGCAGTACTCTAACAATCATGCGTAGTGTATCTCTTATAAAAAATCACAATGCATTTCTACACTTTTACATTTCATTGAAAACAAAGTTAACCCGGTGGACAGCAAGACATAGTTTACACACTGTAAAAAAAAAAAAAAAAAGGACTAAAAAACGGAAATACTACTGGCAATCTAGACGCAAGTACTATTTCTGTTTTTTTTACCGGAATTTTTACCCATAAATTGCAGAAAAATTTCCGTCTTTAATCAGAAAAACGGAAATTCTTCTGTAATTTATGAATAAAAATTCCCGTAAAAAACGGAAATAGTACTGGCGTCTAGATTGCCAGCAGTATTACCGTTTTTTTTTTTTTACAGTGCATGACTGTACTGAAGTATTCGATTATAATATCTATGTTAGCAATAATTGCAGAAAGTGTGTTTATAGTTGTGTTGTGTATAATCAAGCTTAATTAAACTTCAGTATATTATGTGGTGTGTATAAATTCTATGGTTTATATACAACTGTCCGAAAGAATTAAAATTATTTGACTTGTATTATTGGGAAATGTTAAAAGTATGTTTTCAAACGTGGTATGCGTTTTTCAGTTGAATTAAATTTTAGAATACTATGAGGTGTAAGTATCATTTTAACAAATTCTTATAAAGTATGTTCCAAAATAACATGCATATATTGCTATTTATAGCTGGTAAAAACTTTTTCATTTGTGTTATCCTTTTTTCAGCATAATTTTAATGACTTACTTCGTATACGTTTTCTTTTTAATTTCTCAACTATAAAAACTGTATTATCATTTTTTCGCACCTATAAAAATGTATATATACGAAAATACATATAAGAATATCTATATAAGAGTGTCTATACTTTGTCTACATATGGTGATATTTTTTATCAAAGTATTTAGCTTATGATTAGTCAACAAAGAGGAAATATCCGAGCACAGTATACATTGTAAGTAAATAACATTCACAACATCTAAATTGTAAAGCACAATCATTTCGTGACTAAATGTGCTACAATCTGTTCTATAGTTTTAATTTCCATCATATATTTATTAGATTTTAAAAATCACGTAATTTCACCATAGAAAAGAACAGAGAAAAAAAAAAAAAACTCCTTCCGGCTTGTACATGGATGTAAAGGCAGCTTCTCTATTCTTTTTTCTTTAATTCAGCTCATTTTATTCAAACAAACAAAGCTAAAATCCGTGGAGCCCGATTATAGAAATTTCAGTCCCAGTTTTTGTTAACACTAAATTTGAAAGAGAATTTGGAAAAATTAGTCAACTATATTAATGTTGGCTTCATTTATGGGGATTTAATTTTGTATTTCAAACTGATATTGCTCAATTTTCTTTTAGGATAGTACCGAAAAAAAAATGCTCCGTAATCCTTGTATCAAGGCTGAACACTTAAAGAAAATTACTTTTGGAATTTCGATTTTTTTTTTTTACATCTTTCTGAAATTGAAAATTTTTTATGGCTACCTACCATTTTGAAACAAGATGGCGGATAAAGCTGGTCAAAGAACACGGTCTAGAACTTGGTATCTCCTTTACAAATAAAATTCTACATTTTTAGCTAATTACCTTTTAATATTTCAGAATTGCAATTTTTAAATTCATTTTTCTTAGTTTGTGTTTTTTCATTATATCAGTATGATACAAATACTGAAACTTCAACATAGATTTTCAATCTACTCGATATTTTTTTAATGGAAGATCAATATGGTGTATTCCGTAAAATTAAGAACAGGATTTTTAGTAATATAAATATTTCATTTAAAAAAATAAAAAATAATGTAAATAGTTTTTTTAACAGCATTTTTGTATAAATGTCCATGAGATTTTATTTGTCTTTTCGTAAACAAAGTAACGTTATGTAAATACTTACAGCTATCGAGCGCATTTGTACAAAATGTATAAGGAAAAAAATTTGCGAGAAGTTCAAAATTATAGAAAAATTGTGATTTTATAACTATCTTAATTTTTTATTAAATTTTTCTAGTTTTACCATTAGAATTCCATTTGGAAAATCGTTGCAGAAAGTTGAAAATCGTGGAAAAATTGTAATTTTTAAAATTTTCCTAATATTTTATTTAATTTTTTCAAGTTTTGCTATAAGAAGTGAGAAATACATATAAAAAGCAACATAAAATGTTCAAATTAAAAAATGTATATTTCAAAAGGCATCGAATCCCTTTTTAACCTAACAATATTCATATAAAACTGAAAGATTAAAAAAAAGTTATGTAACAAGAAGCCTGTTATATATTTAGCTTAGCAAAAATAAAAACTATCAATTACTTAGTTATTTTCTCAGAAATTTCTATACATGAAGAAGAAGAAAAAACTCGCCTTAAATGTTTTTTTCTTATTTTTTATCAACTGTTATAACATATGAAGCAATAAACATTTTAAACGTAGTTTTACAGCATAGACTTAAGAGAAAACTGATAGAAAAAATAGCTGTCTAGAAAAAGTGACTTCTTTATGTAAAAATGAAATGGTCTCTTTGTTCCCTCTGTCCCCGTGATCAAATATTTGCGCAAATACGTTAATATACATTTTTCCTCTGTGAAAAAAATATGTTGTTTCATAAAAAAAGCTACTTTCGGTCTAAAAAATAACGCAAATCTAAAAGTTCGTTATTAATAAAAAGCTTTAAAAAATGTGACTCTTAAATTAATTCAATGAAAAAAGTTCTTCACGGATAAAAGAAAGAAACCAAAAGAAATTTATTTAGCAATAAGAAATAAACATGTATATATATATTTAATGAAAAAAATGCCTTCACTAAAAATAATAATAATAATAATAATATATATATATATATATATATTATAAATCAGAGAAGTTATATGACTGCCGTAATTAAAAAGTCTTATTTTAATACAGCAGGTCCATTTATATACAGGGATACCGTGAAACAAATTTTCCATGTCAGAGTGCTCATGAGTACGTTCTACTGTTCCAAATGAAACAAAATTTAAACTGCAGTTACTTTAAGGTGGTTCTCAAATCCAAAAGGGCAACTTTATGACATAAGTTTTAATTTATTTTTGTTCGGAAATGCATGAAACTGGAAGGTGTTGTTGTTCAGAATCCGTGTAATCGAACTTTTTTTCCGGGGTTTTATTTATTTAATTATTTATTTTGCAAAAGCAATAGATTTTTCAGCAAATAGTGTCAAAGTGGGCTTTTTGAACCGAATTCTGAATCTGAAGTTTGATGAACATTAGTTCTGGAGATTGCTCTATTGCGGAAATCGTAAAAAATGCTGCATAGCAGAGCCACCTGTAGAGCGATTTACACCAAAAACTAATTAGCACCAATTTACATCAGGGACTAACTGAGTATAAATTTTTATTAAATTCCGTGCAAATTTATACGTAAAAAAATTGATTAAGTTCTTGACATATGCCGCCCACAAAATTTGTGTCACATAGAGACAGACAGAGTCACAGACTCACAGATTCAAAGACTCACTGACAGACATTTTGTAAAAATATGTTTTTCGGTATCTCTGACCCCTAAAACGTGTAAATCAGTCGAAAACAGAAAGTAGCAAATTTTCATGAACCCAATACTTTCTTCTTGTAAAGATAGAAGAAAATTAAAAAAGGCGGGGGGGGTGAAGAAAGAAGGACAAAATTCATAACCTCGTGAATTCACAAGATATTAAATCGGCTTAGTTTTATTATAAATCTTTTTAATATTATCTACAACTTTTATATTGACAGATTATTGGGCATTACTCTTTGAAATAAGATTATAATGTACAATTAATGTGAATAGCCTGTGAGCTCAATGTCATCAGTTTAACAGGGCACATATCTTTTTATTCCCTTTTAACACTTTATGACTTCGGTTAGTCTGTCCGTCTGTCCTCACTCTAACTCTCGTAAATGATAGGACCAACTCTTATAGCAAAAAGAAAAGAAAATAGAAATGAAGAAAAAAAATATCGTATTAACATGATTCTGATGAAATCAGCACTTATAGATAAATGAAATCAAAATCTCGTCAAAAGCAGCCAGATAAAATAGCTAAACTGGGTTTATCAGTATCTTGATTTGTTTTTTTGTGTGTGTGTGAAATTAGTACTTATCTTCGAAATCTACTAATGCCTGTAGGCCGATCCGGAAGGGATTTTTTTTTTTTTTTTTTTTTTTTTTTTTTTTTTTTTTTACTTTTCTTATCCAAACATACAATTAAAACGCTTAAAACTTTTAATATTTAAGAATGGACTTTACACTGACAAGGAGAGGGCCAACCTTGTTAATCACATGTTTTGTTTATTTTAATATATGTTGTAGGGTGGAAACCCCTTAGTCTCAGGTTCAACGGATTTTATCCAACGCTCCTTAGTTCTTGAGAAACCGGGGGGTCTAATAGTAGACACAACTTAAACACTTACTTTGTAACTAAAATGATAGGTTGGTCGTAGCTGAGTTGGTATGGCGTTTGCCGGTTGATCCGCGGGCCCGGGTTTGATACCGGAACGGGCTACATTTGTTTTTATCATTTTTAGTTTTATAAATATATTTGTATAACTTAATAATCTCACTGTCAATTAAAATTTATAATATTATATATCAATTATAATTTTAACCTATTTAATTTTTTGCTTTTAACTAAATAGTTGTATAAAGCATCATAAAACTGTTAATTTTTTTAAATAACTTTTAAAATGTATTTCATATATTCTTTATCGATGCAATGATATTGAGCAATTGTGTCAATTCATGATTTTAAAGAAACATAATTTACGCATTGCTTTAACAAAGTAAGTCAATGCGATAATGCTATTATTCTGTTTTTAAAGTAACAAGCATAATTATATTAAAAATTAGCATCAGAATTAAATTACAACCGATTTTTTGCATATTAAAGATTTTTAAATTTGTAATACGTATGCTTGCACTTTCAATTATTTTACTTTCCCTTTTATCTTCTTTCTGCTTTTATTTTTATTTTATTTGAATATTCTTTTATTTTATCATAACTAGATGGCGCCATAACAGGTTTTGTCACGTTTTTGGAATTTTCATCATTCAATAATAGATCCAATTTCTTTTTAAACCTCTTTAAAGGTTGAGAAATAATAGTTTAAAAATAAAAAAAATATAAATTTAAGTTTGTTAACATTATAATTAATGTATGGTATTAAAAATTTTAATTTAAATTAATGAATTATAATTACAAGTATATTTATAAAACAAAAAATGAGAAAAATGTAGCGCGTTCAGGTACCGAACTCGGGCCCGCAGATCAGCCAGCAAACGTCGTACCAACTGAGCTACAAACAATCTAGCCTTTTAGACACAAAGTAAGTATTTAAGTTGTGTACCACGATTAGACCCCCCCTCCACCCGGTTTCTCAAGAACTAAGGAGCGTTGGTTAAAATCCGTTGAACCTGAGACTAAGGGATCTCTACCCTACAACATATATTAAAATAATCAAAATCTGTGATTAACAAGGTTGGCCCTCTCCTTGTGAGTGATAACTATATGAAAGAATATTTGTACAATTGCTAAAACAGTGTACAATGGGAACTATACAACACATTTAAAATCTACATGACATTTAAAATATTAATTTTAAATATTTATTTATCTTTTTTTTTTTTCTGGTAGACAAATATTTTTTTTTTTCGTTACTAAGCATTTATTTCATTTATTAATTAATTAATTTTCTTTCTCATGTAAATTTTCTGTGCATTTCATGAACTTCATGCTGAGAACAAATAATTAGCGACGAATCCATAGCGTCGAATTATTTTTTTTATATCCAAGAACGGAAAATTAATATGTCAATACCGCGTATAATTACTTGGTAATGAAAAACCATTCTTAGTGTCTTCTTTTCTTCAATGAATTTCGAAGGAAAGTACCTCTGTGTTACTAAAGTTATTTTATCCTTTTTTTTTTAACCATTTGGAAAAATGGTTATTGTTCTCGGTCAGGGTAGAAAATCAAAAACATATCTGAAGTGTTTTATTTGCTTTATCCCGCATTTTATTCGTTTTCTGGTTGGTCTATGCAGTAATCTTTATTTTCCCTTTACTTTCAACAGAGATGTATACTTCTGTTGCCACAATGACAAAAAAGCAATAAAAACTACAAAAAAAAATCAATAACTCAGAAACAAATTGACATACAGCTTTCAAATAAATTGCAATTAAAAATGCATTTTTTTTTCTATACGACGATAAAAAAAAGTAATATTGTGGGATGTTTAGAAGTTTTAAAATGAAATTTCATTTAAAATTGGACCAGGAATATTAATGTTTAATCCATGGCGTACGTAATGTATGACCAGCTTTGTAGAAGTTTAAAAATTTACAGTACCGAAAATTGTAAAACTGAAATTTCTTTTAAAATTTGTTCATGATGGGTCCGGGAATGTTAATGTTTAATCCATGGCGTACGTAATGTATGATCAACTCCGTGCGATTTTTTATGTCTTAAATTTTAGTCTTTGAAAAAATCATTTTCCAAATGGTCGTTGTAATTTTTTAAATTGCTTTATATATATATATATATTTAATTTAAAAATGTTAGGCTGTAAGAATTGGGAGGAACATAAACGTTTGATACGAAGACTATGATTAAGCAGAATATTTCTATATACTGAAATATGCAAGCAGGAATTAAAGTTCGTAAAATTAATTACATTAAATGAAAATTCATTGCGTTTATCATAAATGTTGAATGTTAGGGTGTTACTAGGGAGAATATTAATTTTAACATCCACATTCTAATCATGATAGAATAATAAATGATATTAAAAATCTCTATCAGGATGCAATGGTCCAAAATTATCCTATTAGACTGTTAAATAGTTTGACAAATGATATTAAAATCGCCAAATATTCGTATCATTTTCGTGTCTTCAATATTCGTATCTTCAATAAAAATATCGCCAAATATTCGTAGGCTTTATAAGGAGTTCAGTTTGGAAGTGTCTTTCTTCTCGAATTTGGTTACTGCTTTGTATGGCCAGTTTTAAAGTTTTCTTTGGTCAGTATGGTCTCGACAGATATGGGGAAAGTTGCATGTGTAATTACAAGTATAACCCAGCATGCAAGTCTTTAGCCTTGCAATCTGTCTCCAATGGATGTTTTCTGTTTGTTCATGGTTTTGTTAGTAAGAATTTTCCATGGTTATTTTGTTAATTTTTCTCAGTAGTTCAGTAGTTATGGGATTGGATGTATAGTATGTGTTTTTGGTATTATATATATATATATATATATATATATATAAACGTAAATTTATTAATAATAATTTATTGCTCTACAGATACATAGATGATATAATTATTCTTTCTGTTACGAATAATAATTCTATATCTCTTCCTGTAAAGTACCCTTCTAATCTAGAACTTAGTACTACCTTTTCAAATAATTCTAGTATCAATTTTATGGATGTTAAAATTAATATTCTCCCTAATAACACCCTAACATTCAACATTTATGATAAACGCAATGAATTTTCATTTAATGTAATTAATTTTACGAACTTTAATTCCTGCTTGCATATTTCAGTATATACAAATATTCTGCTTAATCATAGTCTTCGTATCAAACGTTTATGTTCCTCCCAATTCTTACAGCCTAACATTTTTAAATTAAAGCAATTAGCATTGTCTTATAATTATCCCATCGCTTTTATATCTGCATGGCTCAAATGATAATATTCATTTTTTTCTACTTCTTACCAGTATATAGGCATTTAATATGTTTAAAGAAACTAAAAAATCGAAACACTATTATGGAGGGTTGGATTTGGATTGCTGAAAAAATTATAAAAATCGTACACACAAAAAATTATATGTATGTGTATATATAATGTATATATATATATATATATATTCTTAAAAGAAAAAAAAAAGTTTTGGTGTACGTGTATGTTTTTCCATACATTATACACTAAAAACATAAAAAACGTAAAAAATAAAAAATACCATTATGGAGGGTTGAGGTCGGCAATGCTAAAAAAGTTTAAAACCTTATATGTTTTTATGTGTGTGAGCGTGTATAAGTGTATGTATATATGCTTATATATTGTATGGACATATAATAAAAAAAAAGAAGTATGGGGTATCATACATTTAACATAATAAAATTTCAAATATTGCATCATCATTTAAGGATATATTTTACTATCTCAATATTCCTCATTGCTTTTTAAATTTTCATTTATTAACATAATACAAGGCTAAATTTTACTATCTCAAATATTCCTCCTCTTTTTAAATGTTATTTATATTCTCATTTTTTTATATTATAAATTTTTGTCTTTAAAACATTAATTTAATCAATTGCCCTTTTATTTATTTTTATTTATTTTTATATATTTCTTTATTTCTTTATTTGTATTAATTTATTAGTTTTCTTTATTTTATTTTGTATTCACTCAGTACTTATTAAGTTTATTCCTATTTTTTCATTCTAGTTGCCGAAAACGTCAGTGAAGGCTTACTGTGGAGACACGAAAAGTTTTGGTTTCTGTTAGTCTGTCTGTCTGTTCCGAAGATAACTGCCGTAAAAAGCATCCGATCGACTTGAAATTCACTGGGCATGTTGATGAGGTACCCGGACTTAGCTGTATAGTTTTGGGTTAAATTTGGTTCATTCGTTCGGGAAATATGGAACATTTTATTTTGCTCTATAATGCTTTTCTATTTCAAGTCAGACGATTTTCAGATTTTCATTTGTTGAAAGAAATGGCTCATATGAAAAATGGATTTAAATGATAAATTTTTGATGCTGAAATTTTTAAATAAGATTATTAAATTATTCCAATTAGTTTGAAATTTTGTCAATATATTTGCGAGATTTTTTTTAATTAGGTTTATAATATTGGGGGGAATTTTATGCAAGTTTTCCAATAATATAAAGGATTTTGTTTTATCAGTTTGACATAATGCATGTTTCATTTTTTTTTCCCTTTTCTTTCATCTGTTGCCTAGCAACGTATTTGGTCCTAATAATATTAGTATAATTGCGTGTGTAATGTTTGAGTAAAGCCATCGTCAAAACGGATGAATTAATGCATTTGTATCTTTGCATATAGATGGATTTTAGCCCAGAAATAAAAATAGGCAATATTTTATTTATTTTATTCAAATATTTTGCTTAAAAATACAAAAGTTCATTATTTTCATAGAGAATAACGTAACATTTTTCCATAACATTTACCAATATTTCTTTAATTGTTGCCAAGAAAATCAAAATCCGGAATAATATTTTCTTTTAAACAATTTTCAATTGAAATGTTTTGTGGGGAAACAGGAAAATGAAAAATAAAATTAAGAATAGAAAAATTAATATGGCGGAATATTGGAAATAAAAAGAAAACTCTCGAGTATTTCTTAATATAACAAGATGAAAAGTTTTGAGTAAGTACACATAGCAGGTGAATTAGACGTCATTTATCGAAAACAAAGATGCTGGAATAAAAATATCTTGGGTAAAGTAAAATTAACTATTATTCACGGAGGAAAGAGAAAGATGGAGATACAGTATGCCGTAAAAACAGTTTGCAATACGATCTGCGTTATCGCTCAGATTTAAATGCCCTCATTCGGCCCAAACAAAACAAGCACGTGGAACAGGGAAGGGACCGAATTCTTTGACTTCACCCGTGCATTTTTTCTGTAAAATGAAAATGATCTGCTTATATTTAAGCAATAATCATTCTAAGGTAGCATTTAATTGTGTTATTAATTAAAAAAAGTATTACTAAAAATATTATTCTGTTTTTACGAAACCCTTGTTTGAACGAAACCCTATTCGTCTCGCTCCTCTGTCTGTCTGTCTGTCCGTCTATCCGTCACAGAGCCCGTTCTCAGAAACTATACACGTTGGAGACTTGAAATTTTGCATACTTATAGATGAATACCACACATCATACGACAAATCATAAAATTTTGAAAAAGTCGTACATTTAACCCTTTGGGCTCCCACATGTGTATTTTAAACAATTCTTTCTAAGTGAGTCCCTAATTAGGTTGCAGGCGTGAAATTTTGCATACTTATAGATGGACACCTCAGATCAAACGACAAATCCTAAAATTTTGAAAAAGTCGTACATTTAACCCTTTGGGCTCCCACAGGTGTATTTTAAACAATTCTTTCTATGTGAATCTCTAATTAGGTTGGAGGCGTGAAATTTTACATACTTATACCTGAACACCTCACATCAAATGACAAACTATAAAATTTTGAAAAAGTCATACATTTAACCCTTTGGGCTCCCACATGTGTATTTTAAGCAATTCTTTCTTAGTGAGCTTCTAATTAGGTTGGAGGAGTGAAATTTTCATACTTACAGCTGAATACCTCACATAAAACGACAAATCATAAAATTTTCAAAAAGTCGTACATTTAACCCTTTGGGATCCCACATGTGTATTTTAAACAATTCTTTCTAAGTGACACCCTATTTAGGTTGGAGGTGTGAAATTTTGCATACTTATAGTTGAACACCATCATCCGACAAATTATAAAAATTTGAAAAGGTCATACATTTAACCCTTTGGGCTCCCACATGTGTATTTTAAACAATTCTTTCTAACTGAGCCTCTAATTAGGTTGCAGGCGTGAAATTTTGCATACTTATAGCTGAACACCTCAGATCAAACGACAAATCATAAAATTTTGAAAAAGTCGTACATTTAACCCTTTTGGCTCCCACATGTGTATTTTAAACAATTCTTTCTAAGTGAACCCTAATTAGGTTGGAGGCGTGAAATTTTGCATGCTTATAGCTGAATAACGAACCATAAAATTTTGAAAAAGTCGTGCATTTAACCGTTTGGGCTCCCACATGTGTATTTTAAACAATTCTTTCTAAGTGAGCCCCTAATTAGGTTGGAGGCGTGAAATTATGCATACTTAAGCTTACCTCACATCAAACTGTAAATCATAAAATTTTGAAAAAGTCGTACATTTAACCTTTTGGGTGTATTTTAAACAATTCTTTCAAAGTGATACACTATCTAGGTTGGAGGCGTGAAATTTTGCATACTGATAGCTGAACACCATCATGCGACAAATCATAAAAATTTGAAAAGGTCGTACATTTAACCCTTTGGGCTCCCACATGTGTATTTTAAGCAATTCTTTCTAACTGAGCCTCTTATTGAATTGGAGATTTGAAATTTTGCATACTTATAGCAGAACACCTGAGGCCATGCGACAAATCATAAAATCTTGAAAAAGTCTTACGTTTAACCCTCTGAGCTACCTCATATGTATTTTAAGCAATTCTTTCTAAGAGAGCCCATAATTAAGTTGGAGACATGAATTTTTGCATACGTATAGCTGAATACCTCAGACCACACGTCAAATCATAAAATTTTTAAAAAGTCTTATATTATTTACTCCTCCGGGCTCTAACTTGTATATTTTAAGCAATTTTTCTAACCTCCGCCCTTTTCACCCGGGGAGCACTTTTCCAACTTTTGCCGACACCACTTTGATCATTCTTTCATATTATGCAACATAACCTTACATATTTTTGTTCCACTTTGTACCGCCAGGGGCGTCTACTTATCTCGGGTTGGGCCCAATCCCTTCGACTAATATATATACGGATAGTATGTAAAACGTAGTTTCGTTCGGATCGAGGCTTGTTTAGAATAGAGTGCGCCCCTGGTTGCAAAATGTGTAACTAACAGATTTTTCAAAAGGATAAAGTGTTTTGAAAGGAATATTAAACGAAACCCTCTGTGCGATCTGTGATCACACTTACCCACTTGTTTTAAGCACGTCGTTGTGTTGTGCCGAATGTAGCGGATTTTAGGGTTACATTTTTGGCGTCACTTCAAGATTTATTGTCTGTGTACGGTTAACATGAATATTTTATTTTAAATTTAAATTTTATTAATTTATAAAAAAAACTTATGCTTATCCTTATAAATCACAGCGTAAAAAAAATCTGTGTCGATGTGGGTTTGGATAAACTCTTTCGACACTTAAACAATCACATTTTTAATAAGGATAACACACAAACTATATACAGATTCGCGAAAAAGCGCAAAATAACTTTGAAACATACATATTTCCATAAAAAAACATCTCTAGATGAGATACATTTCGTACACTCGCCGAAACTCTACCAAACCCGCGCAATCATGATTACATACATTCACTTCACTTCATCACTTCATGTTTGGCAAAATATCTTAGGATATTAAGCCGACAGTGGCAACAGCGCCATCTATATGCTATAAAAATAAGGGAAGGCAGTCATTTTGTTACAACCTCCCCCTCTGGTTCCGCGGACGTCCCGGTGAGGAACCAGTAACTTTTCTAGGTGGTCTGCCACGTTTCCTAATAGGTGCAATAGGCACAATGTCAGCGTCATTACACAGTTTCAAAGCTGACGTATGACATGTAGCAAGCGGTTCATTTGGATTGTCCATGCTTGCTATAACAAATGTGGTGGGTGATTTTTGAGTTAAAATAATGTATGGTCCGTCACGTTTAGGCATGAACTTTGCAGTTTTATTGCTTGAGGCTTTACTTACTGGATGTAAGTCAACCCAAACCTTGTCTCCTGGAGCAAAACAATGTCCTGATTTTCTTTTACGGTCAGCGTATTTCTTTCTTTGATCTTGCTTGGCTTCAACTTTGTCCTTAATGTCTTTGGTGAAGTTTGCAAATTTCTTGAGGTATGGTGTAATTTCAGGTACAAAGTTGTCATTGTGAATTACAGCACGAATGTCGTGTTGAACATCGTCTGTCGTTCTTAATTCTCTCCCAAATTGTAAAAATGCTGCTGTTTCTCCAGTGGTGTCACACTTAGCAGTATTCATTGCAAAACGTATTGTTGGAAGTTTCTCTTCCCATGAACAGTGGTCATTCTCTACTAATATAGCCAATCTCGGCTTGAGATCTCTATTTTTTCTCTCCACAAGGTTTGCCTGAGGATGATATATGGGAGTTGGGTTTTGTTTGATACCTAAAAGAAAACAAAGTTGTTGCATTACACTACTAACAAATTGTGGTCCGTTATCACATATTATACGTCTGGGTAGACCATATCTAAGGATAACTTCTTCGAGCAACGTAGTTGCACACTTTGCTGCAGTAGCTTCTGTAAGGGCAAATAGTTCAACCCATCTTGTTGCACAGTCTTCTACTATGAATATCCATCTTTTACCATTCTTACTTTTTGGTAAAGGGCCAAAAAGATCAATTGATAGAACTTCAAATCGTTGTGAATACACTGGTGTTTGTAACAAACCGGATGGTTTTTGATTAGAAGGTTTATACCTATTACATTCAGCACAATGTTTGACGTAATCTGCAATGTATGAACGCATTCCAGTCCAATAATATCTTTTGGATATTCTATTAAATGTACCTTCAGCACCGTAGTGACCAGCCGTAGGTGAGTCATGGTGTTCTTTTAAAATTTTCTCCCTTTCATGTGAGGGGACTACTAGTTGTGCTTCTTCAGATTCCGAAGTTGGGGAATACCTGTATAAAACTCCTTGGTTCATAACATAACCACGTTCAGTCCAGTTAGTGTAGTCTACAGTTTTTTCTTCATCTTCGAAACTTTTAATAATTTTCTTTAATTCTTCATCTTTCATTTGTTCAGCACGTAGATCACTAGGCATTTTAGCAGGGATATCAATCATTATGGTGCAAATATCACAATCTTCTTTACTGATATGATCACACGCAGGACGAGAAAGCATGTCAGCTATGACGTTCGCTTTACCTGGAATGTATTCTATTTTCACATTAAACTCTTGCAACTGTAAAGCCCATCTGGCAAGTCTTCCAGAAGGGGACTTTAAGCTCATGAGCCATCGGAGAGGCTGGTGGTCGGATGCCACAGTAACTTCTGTTCCGTCAATGTATCCTCTGAATTTATGAAGAGCCCAGACAACAGCAAGAGCTTTCCGTTCCGTGGTGTGATAGTTGCGTTCTGCAGGAGTCAGTAATCTACTGGCGTACTCAATCGGATGCTCTTCCGCACCTTTACCCTGGAGAAGTACTGCTCCAAGAGCATAATTGCTTGCATCGGTTCGAATGATGAAGGGTTTTGTTTCATCAGCCTGTTTCAATATTGGTGATGAAACCAGGCATTGCTTCAAGGCTTGAAAAGCATTTTCTTCATCGGCACCCCAATGCCATTGCACATTCTTCTTAGTGAGGTTACTAAGCGGTCTGGATATTTCTGCAAAATCTTGTATAAAACGGCGATACCATGAACATGTCTGCAGAAACGATTGCAGTTGTTTTATATTTTTGGGAGGCGGGATCCTCACAATAGCATCAATTTTCCCAGGATCAACTTCTAGGCCATTTGGAGTTATCCAGTGTCCTAAGTACTTTACTCTGGAACATGCAAAGTTGCATTTTTCTCGATTTGCAGAAAGTTTCCATTTGTCTAATCTTTGAAAAATAGCTTCAAGATCAGATAGATGTTGTTCAAAACTTGATGATAAAATAATGAGGTCATCAAGGTAAGAGAGAATATTTACATCTGGGAGTCCATTGCGAAAGTTATCCATCGTCCTCTGAAACGTTGCAGGAGCCTTACGGAGTCCAAAAGGCATTCTTCGAAAGCGGTATGTTCCGAGAGGACATACAAAAGCAGTTTTATCACGATCAGGCCCATAGACACTCACCTGATGGTAGCCAGCATT
Source organism: Maratus speciosus (assembly GCA_963932465.1). Taxonomy (NCBI): domain Eukaryota; kingdom Metazoa; phylum Arthropoda; class Arachnida; order Araneae; family Salticidae; genus Maratus; species Maratus speciosus. The sequence continues at coordinate 215,355,446 of OZ010799.1, read as the reverse complement.
CAGATCCAGAGTGGTCATGAACTGGGCAGTCTTTGCCTGATGTAGAAGATCGTCCATACGAGGGAGTGGATAGGTATCCGGTATAGTCACCTCATTGAGCTTCCTGTAGTCTACACATAGACGTACACTACCATTTGGCTTAGGAATGAGCACGATTGGTGCAGAATATGGAGATTCGCATTGCTCAATAATTCCTTTGGCAAGAAGATCATCAATTTCTGTTTTCAACAACTCTTTCTTTGCCGGTGATAATCTGTAAGGTGGTAATGATATAGGACGATGTTCTCTAGTGTTTATGTGATGTTCGACGACGGGTGTTGCTTCTCCCCCTGGTTGAAAGGTATTGAAAAATTTTTCAAGCAAGTCATTAAGTCTCTTTCGTTGTATTGCAGATAGGTTTTGACCTTCATTTTCTCTTAAGATAACTGTGTTAGCTTTGACATTTGGTGTTGAGATTTCAGGTGTCGTTTTGAAAGGATCATCAACAAAAGGAATTTTATATCTTGGATTGTTCTGGAAATACCAACTTTGGCTTCGCATATCCAACACGATTCCCATTTTATTCAAAAAATCTATGCCTAACAATGTTCTATTTCCGGTGGCTTCGGGTAACGCAAAAATCGTTGTATTAGTTCTACGACCTTCTATTTCAACAGTGATTGTTGCTTGAAGAACGTTAGTTTCTTTTCGTATGCCATCAGCGAGCGTTATGTTTACACTGGTCTCTTCAAACAAGATTCCTTGGTCACGGAGAAGCTTGAACAACATTTCCCCAGCAATGGAATGTGTAGCTCCGGTATCTGCGCAAGCTACCCCTGTAATACCATTTACTTTTATATACAACATAGGTGTTGCCTGTGTATTAATATAACAAGATTGCAGATGTAGGGAACTAAAATTTGCTGATTTTACTTGCGTAGATGGGGAACAATTAGGACATTTTGCTTTTACAAAACCTTGTTTCCCACAGCCATAGCAGCTTATAACTGGACGCTTATCATCGTTTACAAAGCGTGAATTCGTATATTTTGAGGTAGAAGTATTTTTGAAATTTCCAAAATGTTCGCTAGCTTCATTTTTGGTTACCTGATTTTTCCAGAATTCCTGACCATTTGAATTTTTTGACAAAACATGTTTGTGTGTTTCACGCGATTTTGAATTACTTGCTGATTTTTGAAAAGGGGGTCTAATATTTTCATATATGTCAAGCTTTTCGGCCAACAAGACAGGGTCATTTAGTTTGTCCCGACCATCTAAATAATGATTTTTATATTCTGGTGGGCACTTTTTTTTAATCTGATCAGCGATTATTAGTTCTGAGAGCTTTTCAAATGAATTAACTTCTAATTCGGATAACCAACCTTCAAAATAATTTCTAATTTCAAAGTAAAAATCTTTCCAAGTAGAATTCTCTCTTTTTTGATGTCGGCTAAATAATACCCTAAACTTCTCCGCTGTTAATTTAAATCTTTTTAACAAAATGTCACGAATATGTGCATAGTTTTTGAACATTTCTTCAGGCTCTCTTGCTATAAGTTTAGCAATGTCATTCGGAAGTACGGCGACTAATTGTGAGACCCAAAAATCGTTGGAGACATTTAACATTTTCATTTGACGTTCAAACATTGTCAAGAACAACGACATATTATCTTTTTCCGGATTAAATGGTGGTAGGATGTTTTTAATATCTATACGCATCTGGTCCATTTGATTTTGTGGGACAGTTGTCGCGGTATGGTTTTGAGCTTGAAGCTTAAGTTTTTCTAACTCATAAGCTCTTTCCTCTGCGATACGTTTGTCCTCAACCCTTTGTTCTTCTATGCTCTCTTGTTTTTTCCTATTTTGTTCTTCTATGCTCTCTTGTTTTTTTCTATCTTCCACGATAGCAATCAATGCCTCTTTTACAAATTGTTCATCGTCTTTAAAAAGGGCGCACTTCATAATTTTTTCACGCAAGACTACTATTTTATCATCTGCATCTACCTGAAGTTCTAATTCGGTAGACAAATTATATAAATCGATTTTCTTTCCTTTAGAAAGAAACGCCATTTTTCCTAAAATCAGTTAAATTTATGCTCAAATTACAAAATTATATGCAATACTTGACCCATTAAATAATCAAATAACAAAATAACTACCTTCCCCTTACAGGTAAATATGCATAAACTTTCATAAACAATTGATGAAACATACAAAAAATAATTTAATACCATACCAAAATCTATCTCTAATTAAACATGAGCTCATGTAAATATTAATGCAAAAATATTATAATCAGTAATATGCAACTTTTTTTTTTTTAATATAACTTACCGTATAAAACTGTCAGAAATATTTAAATCATAAAATTTTAAGTATATGAAATACCACCGATAATTTAATGTGAAAAAATTTTTCATTCACAAATAAATATGAAAGCAACAAAATATCAAAATAAAGTACTTACTTACTTCTTTAAAATAAACAACATTCTAAATAATTATTGACGATTACTGAAATCACTTTTCTTTTCTAATATACTACACTGTGCACAGTTAGAACAAATAATCATAAAATTGACTTGCTCAAATAATATTGCATTGAAAAAAGAAAAGAAAAAAATATTACCAAAAGAAATTATATAAATCTCTTTTTCAGAAAATTAATCTTTCATAATACTCAAAAGAACAAAAACAACAACAAAAAAAAAACACATACATAAAACAGCATTTAAAAATAAATAAACCACCAGCTGGCGAGCAATAAACAGAAAAAAAAAATTCAACTTTTTACCGGTAACAAAACAAATAAAATAAGATTTATCTTTCTTTAGCTAATCACTTTTCGCTGATTCATATGGCGGTTTCAGATTTCTTTTAAACACACAGAATATCGGCGATAGTAGAACACTGAAAGTTATTTCGAAAACATTTTAGACTAAAGGCTTTTCGATGATCACAAACAACAATTATGAAATAAACTGAAAGATTTTTTTTTTTTCACTTTTAAAAGCACACTTTCGCCTTGAGAACTTTGAAGCTTGAAGTACTTCAGTAGCTTGGAATAATTACCCACAAATAATTATTCCATAAGGATGGCACTAATTACTTGATTTAATATCAAAAAGAGTGCACACATTAGAAACGAAGTGGTTATTTTTTCCATATACCATATTCTTGAAATGATGATTTCACACAATTACGAATCTAGCTGATTCTTTTTACTCATTTGCCAGGGCGGCAATACACTATAGAAGGAAAACGCTTTTCTTGAAATTAGGGTTACACATTCACATAATTGAGAATGGTTTCTCAAACTTTAGAATTTGGAGATTCTTTTTAATCACTTACTTTGTCAGGATGACAAATACACAATTATCCACTGTCATTATTGTCCGGATGACAATATTTTGAACCTGGTATAGCGGTTCCTTTTTATTTCGTTTTTTAAGAAGGAGATTTTTTCACGTTGGGCGTCATTTTGTGTCGATGTGGGTTTGGATAAACTCTTTCGACACTTAAACAATCACATTTTTAATAAGGATAACACACAAACTATATACAGATTCGCGAAAAAGCGCAAAATAACTTTGAAACATACATATTTCCATAAAAACATCTCTAGATGAGATACATTTCGTACACTCGCCGAAACTCTACCAAACCCGCGCAATCATGATTACATACATTCACTTCACTTCATCACTTCATGTTTGGCAAAATATCTCAGGATATTTTGCCGACAGTAGCAACAGCGCCATCTATATGCTATAAAAATAAGGGAAGGCAGTCATTTTGTTACAAATCTAAGATGTACTATAACCATCCGCACAATCAATAAAAAATTACGAATGTAAATTTAAATAGACTACGGGGGTTCAGGGGGCTCTGCCCCCTGAAGAAATGCAATTTTTGATTTAAAAAGTTACCAGAGCTTTAAAAAGTAGCTCATCAGAATTTCAAAACATCAATGTATAACCACTTGTTCAAAACTTTTAATTTCTGAAACTTTACGAAGTATCTTGTATGCTTATAAATATTTATGTAATTTGAAAACTTTAAAAAGCGATTTGTAGGAAGTTGAATACTACGCAATGAGTGTTAAAAGACAATGACTTGCAAAGATGACGTTGAGGCTCCTGATCTGCAGATTTACTAGTTTAACTAAAAGTTAATCTAAATATTTTCTTGATTTCTGCAATCATTTTCATTCCCTTTATTTTATTTATTTATTTATTTTTTTGACTTAAGATGGCAACTCTAAACATTATTGTTATTAATCCAGTTCCAATTTATTAATCCAGATCCAATCTATTTTCTGTAATGTTTGCGTTATAAGGAGCTAAATTTTGTCATTTTAGGCTTAACGCCGACAAAATTGGATGAAATAACGCATCTTCTGTGAATGAACTCACAAGCTCCTCTGATGATTCTGTGAGTTATTCATAGTTTCTTATTTTACATACTGGTTTCATATGTTCATTTCTAAATCATCTTTAGAACTTTATCAATTTCTTCATATATTTGTGATTTCAAATTTATTATATATATATATATATATATATATATATAGTGAACTACTGTTCTTTCAGCTATGGAATTTAATGCTTCGAACACGGATATCTCTGTTATTAGAATCGTTCATTTTATGCCTCCTTAATGAATTACTTTGCATAAATATTGAAAAAGTAAATTAAAGGCAAATTATTATTCTTGGCTTGTCACCTAAATTGATTAAGATATTTGTAACAATAAGATGTAATTATTTCTTACGGTTTTTATAAATTATGTATTAGAACATAAATTATATATAATTTGATAACTGTTCATTTCTTAGTAATAAATTTATCAACATTTCCAATTTGAAAATAATCATCGTTATTCATCTACAGGGTATCCTAAAAATAACTGAATGTTTTAAAAATTCAATATTATGTAAATGGTGAAATGTGTTGAAGTTATTTTTGTAGGGATTGATGTGTGAAGTCAGAAATGCCTGCATTGTGTTTTTTGCTTTTGTTCCCAATATCACCGAGAGATGGCGATGTCTAAAACTGTTGGAACGCTCAAACCATGGAGGAATGAAGACTAGAGGAGACGACATAAATAACGTCACTTGAAGCTGTTCCTACCACCCTGCTTCTGTCATATTTGACCGGGTTGAGCTGCGCTATGAACCAGTCCTTCTGGCTGCGTAAATCAACTACGGAAATGTCAAATATGGCGGACGCTGCAGAGGAGGGAAAGAATTCGTCTTATAGCTTTAACACTCTACATGAGGCTAGATTGATATGTCGTCTCCTTTTAATCTTTTAGCTCCATGGCTCAAACTAACATATAAAAATTGATTAAAGTTCACTGAGACTTTACCATCCATCTGTATAGCTGCTGGCATTCTAAAAAAATGGTTTACGTTTTGAAATTGTAAAATTATTTTGACCAGTATTAGTTTGAAACAGTACACCGTCATCATCGATAACATTTGGAACTAAAGTATGAAAGCGTAGTAAAAAAATTCATGACTTCACACATTATTATCTTGTAAGAATAACTTCAAATGCCCAAAGATGATATTAAATGTGGATAGTAAATGAATAGAACTTGATCTTCTTTACACCGCATATAATGGATATCCATATACTAATAGCTCATAATGTGTGGGAAAATAACATAGTTTTTGTCTATATGCTTCAATAATTTTCACCTTTTACTTTTTATTATATTTTTTAAATGTTCACTCCATTTTGGAAGTACATATGCATTAATCAAAAATGAATGTATTGTATGATGCTGCCTAGCTACGGTTTATGCAATATTAAAGGGACCAAAAGGTTTGAAATGTTAAACGTTGAGCCGCGCCAAAAAATTCTAAGTAATAATAGAGATGCAGTATGCCGTAAAAACGGTATGCAATATGAATGCGGATATCTCTCAAATTTAAATGCCCTCATTCGGCTCAGCCGCATACAGACTCTGTGCAACCGCAATTATTTGGACTTAATTTTGACCGGTTTTAACCGGTTTCAGGATTCTATATTTAACATCCCGCCAAATCAAAACACTTCATCTCCATCTGTCTCTTACCTCCGTGGAGCCGCACAGACCCGGTGATAACTGCGAAGACAAAACTTTGGGGGTGCAAGACCTTTAAACTTCCAAAAAATCAGATTTCGTTTTTTGTTTCATTCTGATTTTTTTTTTTTTTTAATTTCTCAACAATATGCAAAAAAAAAAAACTTTAAAAAATCCGCATTGTATCTTGAGTTATAATCATTTATAGACGATAGTGTGTATAATTGAAGGTCCGTAGGTATTTATCGTGTGATATATTTTGTTTTCAATCTCCCCAACTCTAAATACGTATTCAATAGTTTAAAATCTCTTAATTTTATTTATGCAATCTTTATTTATAGTAATTTACATTTAATTTATTCATCCACTTTTCGTTTAACTTCAATCCATCCTTAATTACAATTCCACATCGTATTTAATGTTTTTATCGCTCGTTCATTCTGAATTGTCCTCCAGTTCCTTTTTTGGCAATCAGCCAACTTCTCCGAGCGCTGCTCTCTCTCTCTCCAGGTTGGGATGAAACGCCGGTTTTTCTTTTCATCGGTCTGCCAGATTGGCGTGCTTATCTACGCGAGGCGAGTGTTGAGAGGTTCTTTTTCTCTCTCTCGTCTTCCGTTTTCCGCGCGCACTTCGAATTGGAAAATCAGTCTTAGTGAATGTATCGTCGGGGTTGGACGTTTTCGTTTGACTGGAGTCCGTAGAGAATGTCTTCGTTGTGTCCGATGGGACACTTCGGCTTTTATACATTATCAGCAAGAACCTATTTTATTTCTTAATTGTTTAATTTCACAGTTTATCTTTACCTTTTTAAATGTTTATTCCTAATTTGCGCGTTGTTCGGCGGTTGCTGAATTCAAGACACGGTGAAGCTACCAGGTCCTAATTCAAGACAGCACCCATTCTCATTGCTCAACTTCACAACCTATAAAGAATAAAGTGATGACATCTTTGCAAGTATTCATAGTGCTTTTATTTAATGCATCCTGTGTCTTCATTTCTTCGAAATCAAGGTAATATCTCTTTATAATATATCATGATGACGCTCCAGAACCTGTTTACGATCACGTGTTTTTTTTAAGGTTCACATCATTTAAGGAACAGTGCAAAATATTAATGTTTAACAGTTTATAAATAAATACTCCTTCAATAACCTTAAATTTTAACAGTGGAATAAACCACTTCACAATATAATTCCCTCATAGCATGCATGGTCACAGTGACGTCATTGTGACGTCACTGTGAGTCACTGTGGTCACGTCACAACTGTGACCAAAATGCCACCACTTAGCGACGTCACATTGTGACTGATATGTGAACTTCTTAGAAAACTTTTAAAAATTATAAAAATCTTCAAAACATGTTATTTACCGTAAAAAATATTTTTCTGGCAGTTTAAAAAAATTGTGACGTCACTGTTATGACACTACATGTAACGTACGTCTCATTATGTGACAAAAAACCCTACCATATTGTAAACTCACAGTGTGACAAAACATATGTTAAGATTAAAACTTCCCACTTCAAACAATAAAAATAATTCAGTGTTTGTTCCCGGCTAATATTCCACAACAAAATTAAAAACTTCATCAAACAATGTACATAAATAAAACACAAATATAATAGACATGTAATCGAACTACTCGCTTAGACTATTAAAACTATTTGAATTAAAAAAACTGTTGTAAATAGTAAAATATTTGGCGATTTTTTCGACTATTAGCTCTTGGAATGTTGCTAATATGAAAGTATCGCTATTGAATTTTAAAACTTTATTTGAATACATAATTGATATTTTTCTTATAGAAATGTTTTTTGGGGGTTATTAGTGGTCAATATAGAAAAATGTATTAACTGTAGAGATTTCAATAATAAGAAAATATTTTTATCCTGTATTCTATAATCCGGGAAATTGGTTTGTTATCTATAAATTATTCTTATCAGCCGAAATGGCAGAAATTAATATACAGGTGGAGAAAGCAAAGATTTGTTTGTGTCTGGGCATGGGAAGGGACGGAGTTTTGCAATAAAGCAATGCTTTATTATATAAATAAAAACACTTGCATATTTTCAGTAATAAATTTTTCTGCTAGTGTTTAGTTATTTGTAGTAGTAATTCTTAAAAAATAAATTTGGCTACTTGTGTCACACTTTTTAAATAAATTTAACTTTTTCCGAATATAAAATAAAATATGCAAAATATATGCAAAACACGTGGCGTAATTAATTATTCATATTTATTTATATTTTTTTCGTTTCTGGAAATTTATTTTGAAAAATACTGTTATCTTACAAGATGTTTTATTCTACAGGAAATTAAAATAGAAAAAAAATGACAATTGCCTGATCCCCCCCCCCCACTCCCCCACTAAAAACATTATTTCTCCAGTTGTTTTATTTCTTTTTAGGTAGATTTCGTAAGAAATACTACCTATTGCAGTCGTTACCATGGTGCGACTTTTGAAAAATTCCTTCATAACTTTTCATTACATGACCCCAGGAACCCAAAACCACCCCCACCTAAAAAGTTTATATATATATATATATATATATATATATATATGTATGTATGTATGTATGTACTAAATTTTGTCCGCACGATAAAAGTCGCAATTATGCACGGAACGTCTTCAAACTCGCCAACAACTTTAAGATGGCTAATTTCTCGGCGGGGATTGAAAATGAGCAAAATCGGTCCAAGGGAATGGGAATGGGGAAGGTTTAAAATCTTGAATACCGTCTTAACGTGATTCTGATAAAACCAGCTTTTACACAACAATGGCAGGAAAAAATAAATATTTTTCGTTATAGCTGTTGCCAACAATTAAAAAAAGCAATAAAATTCTCACCACAACAATTATTTTTCTAATGCAATGTTTTCACGTGAAAAATTAAATTAGATAAACAGTTTGACGAATTGAAAACAAATTGAATATTACGTCATAAGTTTTCTAGAGCAAGATTTCTGCATGAAAATTCAAAATGAAATAAATAGTTTGACGAATTGAAAACAAATTGAATATTACGTCATAAGTTTTCTAGAGCAAGATTTCTGCATGAAAATTCAAAATGAAATAAATAGTTTGACGAATTAAAAAAACAACAAAATATTGCGTCATATTGAAAATGTAATGGACCACAGCAGGTGAATATGTAACGTCATTGAGTATGAAGAAACGTATTAAAACATGATAAAAACTCGAGTATGGAAATATTAACATATTTTAACACTTTGAGGTTCTCTGAATTTGATTTAGCTATTTTTAAACCTGTTCCATATACATGCGTGTGTGTATATTAGAATTTTCACAAAATGTTTAGCTCCTTAGAGCTCATTCTTAGCGAAGGAACTGGGTTTATCTTTAATCTTGATTTAAGTTTTGTTGGTGAATTTAGTACTTAACTTCGAAATCTACCTCCGCCTGTAGGCCCGAGCCGGCAGGGATTTTTATGTTGCATTTACTACCTATAATATAAACTTTAATTTTCCATTTTCAAAAGACCTTGCACTATTGCATATTAAAATGAATTTTAAATACTCTAAAAATTTAAACATTCTTTAATTTGTTACACTCCCAATATTAGTTTAATTATTGTCATATTCGACAGTAGCTTTACAAAACTTAAAACTTGAACTATTTTGAAACACATTAAAAAAAAAAAAAGTTAAATGCATCAAAAAATTCTAGAAACGAGAAATTTTAATTGGAAGTATGCTTTATGTCATATAAATGTATAAGAACGGAAAAGCCATCTGTTCTTGCCTTGATTTAAAAAAAAAAAAAAAAAAAAAAAAAGAAAAAAAAAAAAAAAAAAAAAGAGCGCTAAAAACCGCAGACCAGACGATAAAAACTAGTGAAAACAACATATTGCTTTTAATCTTTGGAACAGGCGGAAGGAGTTATTTGCTGGACAGTAGGTAGCGTTATGAACATGCAGTCTGTCAGATATAAACATTTAACCTAAAAAATTCATAGGAATAATCATTCCAAGATAATACTTTAGACAAAAATATCCGTCCGAGATATTTACACTAGCTTTGGTGTGGTTTAAACGATTCCCATCACTGCTATTGTATTTATTAAGGACATATTTTCTACTTCAAAAATTTGTTCTGCCTAAAACATGGATTACATCGGAATAAAGAACGGCGTTAAGGAAAAAAAAGGTATGAAGAAATATTTTATTCCAGAGTTTGCTTTTCTTTAAATTATAATGATTTTAGTATTTCCTTATAAACATTTCATTAACCTAATAAAGTTTAGTAGATTTATTATTTAATTTATTGAAATAAATAACTGTATATCAACAATTTTAATCAGATGATTAAAATCATTTATATAAATTTATTTTAATCAGATTTGTTTTCTTTTAAAATATTATAGGTTAAAATCACATATTTTCTCAAACTTTAAAATAACGTATAAAAGTATTATAAACAAAGTTTAACATAATTAGAAAATGTTTAAATGTATTTAATGTACTAAATAAAAAGGCCTTTTTATAGAATACAATTTTTTGATGGTCTGAAACAATTTGCGTTGCACATTTTTATTTAAAAATTAATATCTGTTCAGAAGAAAAGAAGATAGTTTATTCTATTTAGAAGAAATAAGAATTTTTTTACATAATGGAGAAGTACTATTTAAAGGATATCATGCATATGTAGTATTAAGCGGGAAAAATCAGTGTCAATGAGTATTATTCGGTGTGAGAAAAGTTATAAAAATTTATAAAGAGATATCCTTAGTTGGTAAGAACTTTTCAGTTAAACATTATGAACGAAAAGTTTTCAACGTAAACCGGTGTCTCAATTTGTTGACAAATATAGAAATTATGCAACCCAGTGAGAATTTAAATATGGTTTTATTGAAATATTTTAATTATTAAAAACATATCCATGTACTTGAATGAAGGAAGCTAAAATGTAAAATATATTTCATTATTATTTTTTTTCTGGATACTTTTAATATTTTACTTCTTGAATGATTTTATACGCATAAACTTCAAAATAGCTATACTATACACTTTATTAGAAAACAGACTGATTAACCCATATTGAAGCACACCGATTAAATATTTTTTTAAAATTTTAAAACTTCAATTACATCATTAATATTGTGTAATTAAGTAGATACTAGCAAAATTTTGAAAAAAAAGTTTTTAATTTTTTAAGTAACTAGTTGTCCTATAAACAGGACATATTAGTAGGACACATAGTAAGGACATATAAAATGCATACATAAACTAATTTTATGAGCAAATATTTTATTTTACTTTAAAAAACTGTTTCTGTTGTACAAAAATACTCTATGATTTCTCCAATAAAAAGATAATAATAACGGTAAAATTCTAGATTATAAGATCACAATTCTTAAAGAATTTTTTAAATAGATTTTTTTTCAATTAAATTTTAATTGGTTAATTGTTTTTTTTTTTTGTTTTGTTTTGTTTATATGTTATACTTTTATGTATTTTAAAGACGTCATAACAAAATGCATCCAAAAAATCCTTACCAATTTTATTTTAAAAAATGTTTTATTAGCTGTTCTATTTATAGGACAGCGGTACAATGTGGGTTAAAGGGGGCTTGTTATTTATAATTATCTAATCCTGTAAATAAAATAATAATAGTAATAATGAACCAATGTGTGTTTTTATTTTGTGCTTATGGTTTGAATTTTTATACTTTATTCACATAAAAATAGCTAACTATTTTATATTATTTTCATTATTTTTTATTTTACTGTGTCATGTAAAAGTTAAAAGTAAATATGGTTACCTGCATTTGTAACAGATTGTATAGATAAAATTTTCACCACACGTTATTCTAAAACCTTTATAGTAAATTAAAAACTTCATAAAAAATTGTACATAAATAAAACAAATTTAATAAACATGTAATCGAACAGCTCGCTTAAACTACTAAAACTATTAGAATTTATAAAAAAAAAAAAAAAAAAAAAAAAAAAAAAACTGCTGTAGGTAGCAAAATCTTTGGCGATTTCTTCGACTATAAACTCTTGGAATGTTGCTAATATGAAAGTATCGCTATTGAATTTCAAAACTTTATTTGAATAAATAATTGATATTTTTCATATAAAAATGCTTTTTGGTGTTTTTAGTCAAATGTATTAAAAAGAGGTGCTAGTTCAGTAAAAAGAGAGCATGATGACAGAGCTTCAAGAGTAAATGTAATATTAGTAATGTGTTTAGTAATGCTATAAGAAAAAAGTATATAATTTGTTAATATGATAAATAAAGTGACATTAATTTTTAAGGATTTTATGAATTACAAATTGAAAAATACAATTAAATAACGACATGATTTAACAATATCTTGTATTTTCTAAAGAAATAACGTTCTATAATTTTTGCAAGGTCTTGGGCACACTGATTTAGAAATACTGTGGTATGGGGAAGTTTTTTAAAAGAAATCTCCGATTGCAACTAAAGGAGAATTTCATTTTAAAAAAAAGGATGTATTTCGCCCATTTTAAAAAGAGCAATGTGCTGCAACTTTAAAAAATGGCCTAGATGGAACAGTAAGTAATTTCAGAATTAATAAAAACAGCAAATAAATATAATTTAGTTAGTGGCACAAATAACAAAACAAGCAAATATGGTTTGCAGCTCATCTTGCATTTGTACAAAGGAATATTACTATTAATCTCCGACGCTTTGGACAGAGGTGAAGATGACATTTTATGGAATGACGGAGATTCTTCATACACCGATTCATATTACAATAGTGGTACTGATACCTTCAGTGAAAGTGATTTATTATGAGAATTTTTTGTCAAAATTTTAACAAAGATTATTTGTAAATTTTACGTCTATAAAAATATTACCATAAAAAGAAAAATGGTATTTAATAAAACAGCACATAGATTGGAAACATTTGATAAGTTACTAATTTTATTATAATGTGTTTTTTTTTATACCAGTAATGTTTTAGCATTAGAGTGTACAATATTGTGTAGTAGATTTCCCCGCATAATAGTCGCACTTAGACTTTCACAATGAAAAATTGGCAAAAAAAGTGCGACTATTACGCGAGTAAATATTGTAGTTGTTGAGCAGATATCATTCTTTACTTTTTCTTTAGCTCCAATTTGCTGTAAATTTATTATTGCAAAAGCAGAATGAGAAAATATTACCTAATTATCCTTTTACTCTCAAAAGTTTTTTATACTTGCTATGATGTTTATAGAAAAGAAAGAATAGATTGGTTAAAGGTGAATTTCGTAAAAGGATCGCGAAAAAATGTAAATTTCGTCAAAAGATCATGGAAAAAAGCTAATTTCATCTAAAAATAGCAAATTTTGTCAAAATTTTGTAGAAAAAACGCGAATTTCGTCAATGGGCCGCATAAAAGGCGAAATTTTTAAAATAAATCGCGCAAATAAGGCGAATTTTGTCAAACGATCGCGAAAAAAAATTTAAATTTCTTCAAAAGGTAGTTAAAAAAACATGAATTTAATCTAAGAATCGCAATTTCGTCCAGAGATTGAAAAAAAAAACGTGAATTTCGTCAAAGGATCGCGAAAAAATGCAAATTTCGTCAAAAGGTTGTGGAAAAAAGCGAATTTCACCTAAGAATAGCAAATTTTGTCAAAAGATTGTAGAAAAAACGCGAATTTAATCAATGGACCGCATAAAAGGCGAAATTTTGTAAATAAATCGTGTAAATAAGGCGAATTTTGTCAAACGATCGCGAAAAAAATCTAAATATCTTCAAAAGGTCGTGGAAAAAAACGTGAATTTCATCTAAGAATCGCAATTTCGTCAAGAGATTGAAGGAAAACGTGAATTTCGTCAAAAGATTGCGAAAAAATGCAAATTTCGTCAAAAAAGCGAATTTCATCAAAGAATAGCAAATTTTGTCAAAAGATTGTAGAAAAAACGTGAATTTCATCAATGGACCGCATAAAAGGCGAAATTTTGTAAATAAATCGCGCAAAAAGGCGAATTTTGTCAAACGATCGCGAAAAAATCTAAATTTCTTTAAATGGTCGTGGACAAAAACGTGAATTTCATCTAAGAATCACAATTTCGTCAAGAGATTGAAGAAAAACGTAAAGTTCGTCAAAGCATAGTGAAAAAAAGCGAATTTTGTCAAAGCATAGCGAAAAAAAGCGAATTTCGTCAAATGATAGTGAAAAAACATGAAATTTTGTCAATAAATCGTACAAATCAGGTGAATTTCACCGAAGGATTTCGAAAAAAAACGTAAATTTCGACAAAGTATCGTGAAAAAAACATTCTGAAAATTTTCTGTGAACTTCAGAATTTTCTTTTACTCATAATCACTCCTGCCTCCATTGTCATGGTTCATTGATTGAACTCGAATAGCGATTTCATTTTTCAATAAATGTATTGCATCTTAACGCTGTCACAACATTGTCATTGTAGTCACATATTCGTCACAAAAATAATGACAAAATAGTCACAAATTACACAATTTTCACAAAATTGCCAAAATGTGACTTCACAACATTGTCACTGTCGTCACAGAATCATCACAGTGTTAATGATAATTTCGTCACAAATGACACATATTTCACAAATTGGTCACACCGTGACTTCACAAATTGGTCACAACGTGACGTCACAAATGAGCTCTAAAACGGCCATAACGACCTCACATTCTAGTCACTGTGACTTCACATCGACGTCACGTGACGTCACATCGACGGTCACAAAGTCACAGTGTGACTTCACAACGACGTCGCCGTAACGTCACCATGCCTTACGGGTTGGTACCGTTTGAAACCAGTGCACAATCAGTGCATGGTGCGTCATCATCATTTTTTTTTCATCATTTTAATAGAATTCATCTAAGTTTTTAATCAAATAATGTTATTTAAAATAAAATATGAATATATTGCACAGCCAAGAAGATTTATTTCCTTTTTTTAACTAAAATTAAGAAGGATGTAAAAAGATAAAATATTTGAAGATTTTAAGCACATGGAACTTTAGTTTTTTTACATGAAGTAATATACAGTTTTTTCAAGTAATTTCTTCAGTTTATCAAGACTGTAGTTAACCTTTCCCGTTTTTTTTTAATGAAGAAAATAATTTTTTGAAGATATAGTTTTTGAATATTCAGCATAATTTATTTCTTTTTACTACTACAGAAAATTGTAATTTCCATATTGAATCATTAATTTCTAAAACCATGGATAAAACTACTCAGTTAATGAATAAAATAAGTGTATTTACTACTGCACTTTCTGACTTCTTCAGTAATATTCCTAATACTATTAAGTATATGCTTGAATCACATGGGAATCCCATAGACTTTAATTCATTAGTTATTGAGGACTTGATAAAGGATTTCAAATTTCAAGGGAATACTCTTATAGAGTTACATGAAGCCTTTGTCCAAGACACAGTCAATAGTGCAATTAAAGAAATCTCGAATCTTAAAGAAGTTAATAAACAGATCTTAGTAAAAGTTAAACAATCCACCCAATTAAAAGATATTACAACTGAAGATGTATGCACACAAACAGAAGAACAAGCTATTCCATCTAATATCTCCATATCCGAATCACATCTTCAATCCTCATTCCTATCCAGCCATCTAGAAGACACTTTAAATCAATCTTCAAATTGTTTCAACTCCACTATTAAATCTAACACAACCTCTAATAAGTTAACAAAAATTATTATTTATGATGTACCGCAATGTCTTCAGACACAAGATATAGTTGAAGCAATATATAATATAAGTGAAAATTCCAATATCATTGTGTTCAAGACATACAAAAACAAATATAGTGAAAACTTCAATCATATTCTTGCAGTCCCTAGCAACATCGCAAACCACCTGTTTCAACATAAACTGAATATTGAAGATAAACTCTTTACTGTAAAAAAAATCATTCGGGTAAAAATATGCTTCAAGTGTCAGACGTTCAATCATATAGCCAATCAGTGCAACAAAACAAGAACTTGTGTCTGGTGTGGTGAAAATCACACACCAGGTTTTTGTGAAAAACCTGCCAACTGCAGAACCTGTACTCACAACAATCAGAAAGGTCATAGTTTCCGAACTGACCATTCAGCGTTTTCTAGAGACTGTGAATCATACCGATTATGTTTGTACAAAATAAGAATGAAACACAATTATAGAATCACTGAAGTTTTACTATGCCACATAAACATCTCAGCTGATACATCAATATTTATATTTTTTCTCTTTTCATGCAATATGTGTTCAACTTGTTTTTAATTTTTATGTATTTGTCAGGAAAAAGTTAGATTTAAGTACACAATGGAGTGGTACTGTCAAGTTTTCTTGACACTTCAACTCTCACCCGACAAATACAAAAATTCACAATTTCTTATTTTTACAATAATAATAGAAAATTTTCATATCTTACCTGATTTTTTTTCACTTCTCAAGTTTGTTTCTGTATAAGTTTTTTCCAGCTGTACAGGTAATTTTTGTTTCTCAGTAAACTGTTTGTTTTCATTCATTTTTTTAAATGAATTCTTTTCAGCATAATTTTTCATGAGATTAACAAAATTTTAGTGTAATCCTTTTTCTAGTTTATTGTTTTCACCTAATTTTCATAATTTGTTATAGTACATGTAATTTATGCTTCAGTAATTATTTAAAATCAATAGTTAATTTTTGGCATTGTCTGAATTGTATTGGTGTAATTTTGAATATTTTTTTTCGGCGTTTTAGGCAAGTGCATACAAAGATATGCCTCTTACTTTTAGGAAAATATTTAAAAAAAAAAACTTCTTTTTTTAGATTTTTTTTCAGAAATCTACTTTTTGAAATTATGTAATATGTTTACATATTACTATTTTAAGATATGTATCATCTTTTAGTTATGTTGTGGTATAGCTTTTCATTTAAAATACATAATTATCTTTTGTTTTTTTAAACCTTTTAAGTTAACTTTAATTTTTAATTTAACTTTCTTGACAAATAAAAGTTCAATTTTGAGATTCAGTTCACAATGTCAGTCTTATCAGACTTAAAATGATGTTTTTTTATATTATGATAGGCTTTTCCTTCATAATTTTTTTAGTTTTGAATCTTCGTATTCACAGAGCAAGTATTTGAAATTTAAATTCATAAATAGGAGAAATGTATCATGTGTAAATCCTTTATTTACATTTTTTTATGGTCAATGTTGTTGTTGACAAATGTTTTTTTTTTTTCAGTAGTATATATGTATTTTTACTAGTACATACAGTTCTAGAAAGTTCAAATTTTGTACATTGTTCTCAATTTTGGGTAAAAACTTTTGTGTAACTTTCAGCTACTTAGAGTATATTTTTATACAACCTTTTATGAATACTCCTGTACATTTTTTTATTCCAGGGATATGTAAACATTTTAACAAGTATACGTACGTAAAAAAAAAAAAATATATGATCATGATCATCTTTGTATATAAAGATAATACAAAGTTTACTTAATTTTTGTTTCAACATGCAGTGTAAATATCATGTGTTACAGGTACAGGATTGCAATATATATAATTCTTTATTTTCTGTCTCTATCTTTTTTGTGGCGCCACACTCCCTCCCCCGTAATTTTTTTTTCATATCATTTTTTAATCTGTTTGAATTTAACATTTATATATATATATATCTTGTATCATCATGATAACAACTGTATCGAAATGTTATTTTGAATGTTGATATACAATCTCAGATACCCGTCTGTTGGGTATGGTATGTAATCCCATGTACTCCCGTGCTGTCTTGATCGGTTGTTGGTGCTCCTAGTAGGTATTGATCGTTCCTTATCAGTTATTGATCTTGGTAGTTATAGTTATTTTCTCTTGAAGTTTGGATTTTGGTAATAGGTAACTTATATTCTCAACAGATTTCATTTATTGCTAACTATTCTTTAGAACTTTTCATAAGTTTTGTGTTTTTCAATTAATATTTGATACTCTTATGCAATTTTTGTTTCTTTGATACCTTTCGCATTTTTTTTTTTTTTTGTGATTTTATATCACAATAGACATTTTACATGTTCTCAATCGACATTTGGTGTTTTTATTGATAGTGAGTGTTTTCATTGACATTTAATGTTTTTGATTGATTATTGCCTTTTTAGTGTTCCTTTTAATCCATTTTTCTATTTCAGCTTATCTGATTCATCGGTAAGTTGTAATTTCCCTTTTCGCTTGTGGATCTTTTAGTTTTTTTTCCTATCCGTGGTGGAGTAATATATCGTGTGATATATTTTGTTTTCAATCTCCCCAACTCTAAATACGTATTCAATAGTTTAAAATCTCTTAATTTTATTTATGCAAACTTTATTTATAGTAATTTACATTTAATTTATTCATCCACTTTTCGTTTAACTTCAATCCACCCTTAATTACAATTCCACATCGTATTTAATGTTTTTATCGCTCGTTCATTCTGAATTATCCTCCAGTTCCTTTTTTGGCAATCAGCCAACTTTTCCGAGCGCTGCTCTCTCTCTCTCCAGGTTGGGATGAAACGCCGGTTTTTCTTTTCATCGGTCTGCCAGATTGGCGTGCTTATCTCCGCGCGGCGAGTGTTAAGAGGTTGTTTTTCTCTCTCTCGTCTTCCGTTTTCCGCGCGCACTTCGAATTGGAAAATCAGTCTTAGTGAATGTATCGTCGGGGTTGGACGTTTTCGTTCGACTGGAGTCCGTAGAGAATGTCTTCGTTGTGTCCGGAGCACGTGTCCGATGGGACACTTCGGCTTTTATACATTATCAGCAAGAACCTATTTTATTTCTTAATTGTTTAATTTCACAGTTTATCTTTACCTTTTTAAATGTTTATTCCTAATTTGCGCGTTGTTCGGCGTTTGCTGAATTCAAGACACGGTGAAGCTACCAGGTCCTAATTCAAGACAGCACCCATTCTCATTGCTCAACTTCACAACCTATAAAGAATAAAGTGATGACATCTTTGCAAGTATTCATAGTGCTTTTATTGTCTGAGCGAAGCGAAAGCTAATACTCAGCGAAATATTACTGTCCGGACACTTTACTACTACGATGGATATTAACGCCATGTCCTACTAAAAAAAAAGCCTAATAAAAACCTTTCGTCAAGCATAACTCAAAAAATATTTGTCGGATTTCGTTTCTGATTGCACCAGAAGGTACCTATGAGGGTCGCCTACTGAATGCACCTACTATAAAAAATAAGTTCCAAACCGTTTAAAAATTATATAGAAAAAACTCTTAAAAAAGCACAATGTATCTGCATACGTCACAGAAATTTGGTGTGCATCACTTTCACCGTTTGATGTTTTCGTAGACAACTGGTTTGAACACATGGAGCAAATAAAAAAAAAATACGCACGCAGTAAAATTGAATAGATCAGTTTCAACCATGTGATCACAAACCTTGCAACAACACGTGGCAACCAGTTTTGGTGGGCAACCAAATAATAATACAGTATTCCGTACCACGGTGGCCGTTTTTAACCTGTTGTATAAAATCTGGCATGTCGTATGACATACAATTGTGGATGATTAAAACAAAAGACATGAGTGGTTATTGATCCGGGAGGTTATCTTCCTCTGGATGTCTGTCTGTCTATCATACAGCATGCAATTTTCTTGTAAAGGATGATATTATTATGCAGTAAAACCTCCATAACGGACACACCCGATTAATGGACACCTCTATTTAGCGGGCATTTTTTCGATTACCAACCCTTAAATAACTGTACATTTTTTACTCTCAGTAGCGGACACCTCCAAATAGATGACAAATTCTGTCCTCCCGAGGTGTTCGCTATTCAGAAGTTTTACTGGTAAAACCTCCATAGCGGACACACCCGATTAGCGGATACCTCTATTTAGTGGATATTTTTTCGATTACCAACACTTAAATAACTGTACATGTTTTACTCTCAGTAGCGGTCACCTCTAAATAGAGGACAAATTCTGCATTCTCGGGGTGTCCGCTATTCAGAGGTTTTACTGTATATAATATTGATAATTATTTTACAGGGCCGCACAAAATAATAAGAATATATGAAACAAATATAAACTAAATTCGGGATTGGTAGATCACTGATGGTAATGTAATTTTAGGGTGTTGTTACAGTCATCCGCAGTATGTTTTTAGAGTTTCGTTCATCTAACGAAACCCTACCTGTCTCACTCCTTTGTCTGTCTGTTTGTCCGTCTGTCACAGAGCCCGTTCTCAGAAACTATATATTTCGGAGACTTGAAAATTTGCATACTTATAGCTGAACACCACACATCAAACGGCAAATAATAAAATTTTGAAAAAGTCTAATATTTAACACTCTGGGCTCTAACTTGTGTATTTTAAGCAATTTTTCTAACTCAGCCCCTAATTTAATTAAGTTGGAGACATGAAATTTTGCATACTTATAGCTGAACATCTCACATCAAACGACAAATAATAAAATTTTGAAAAAGTCTTAATATTTAAACATTTGGGCTCTAACTTGTGTATATAAAGCAATTTTTATAAAACAGCCCCTAATTAAGTTGGAGACATGAAAGTTTGCATACTTATAGCTGAACACTTGCGATAACACGATAAATCATAAAATTTTGAAAAAGTCATATTTAACCCTCCGGTCTCTAACTTCTGTATTTTAAGCAATTTTTCTAACTCAGCCCCTAATTAAGTTGGAGACATGACATTTTGCATACTTATAGCTGAACACCTCACATCAAACGACAAATAATAAAATTTTTAAAAAGTCTAATATTTAACCCTCTGGGCTCTAGCTTATGTATTTTAAACAATTTTTCTAACTCAGCCCCTAATTAAGTTGGAGACATGAAATTTCGCATACTTATAACTGAACACTTGCGATAACACGATAAATCATAAAATCTGATATTTAAACCTCTGGGCTCTAACTTATGTATTTTAAGCAATTTTTCTAACTCAGCCCCTAATTAAGTTGGAGACATGACATTTTGCATACTTATAGCTGAACACTTGCGATAACACGATAAATCATAAAATCTTATATTTAAACCTCTGGGCTCTAACTTTTGTATTTTAAGCAATTTTTCTAACTCATCCCCTAACTAAGTTGGAGACTTGAAAGTTTGCATACTTATAGCTGAACACTTGCGATAACACGCTAAATCATAAAATTTTGAAAAAGTCATATTTAACCCTTAGTCTCTAACTTCTGTATTTTAAGCAATTTTTCTAACTCAGCCCCTAATTAAGTTGGAGACATGAAATTTTGCATACTTAAAGCTGAACACCTCACATCAAACGACAAATAATAAAATTTTGAAAAAGTCTATTATTTAACCCTCTGGGCTCTAACTTGTGTATTTTAAGCAATTTTTCTAACTCATACCCTAACTAAGTTGGAGACTTGAAAGTTTGCATACTTATAGCTGAACACTTGCGATAACACGATAAATCATAAAATCTGATATTTAACCCTCTGGGCTCTAACTTATGTATTTTAAGCAATTTTTCTAACTCAGCCCCTAATTAAGTTGGAGACATGACATTTTGCATACTTATAGCTGAACACCTCACATCAAACGACAAATAATAAAATTTTGAAAAAGTCTATTATTTAACCCTCTGGGCTCTAACTTGTGTATTTTAAGCAATTTTTCAAACTCAGCCCCTAATTAAGTTGGAGACATGAAAGTTTGCATACTTATAGCTGAACACTTGCGATAACACGATAAATCATAAAATTTTGAAAAAGTCATATTTAACCCACCGGTCTCTAACTTCTGTATTTTAAGCAATTTTTCTAACTCAGCCCCTAATTAAGTTCGAGGCATGACATTTTGCATACTTATAGCTGAACACCTCACATCAAACGACAAATAATAAAATTTTGAAAAAGTCTATTATTTAACCCTTTGGGCTCTAACTTGTGTATTTTAAGCAATTTTTCTAACTCAGCCCCTAATTAAGTTGGAGACATGACATTTTGGATACTTATAGCTGAACACCTCACATCAAACGACTAATAATAAAATTTTGAAAAAGTCTATTATTTAACCCTTTGGGCTCTAACTTGTGTATTTTAAGCAATTTTTCAAACTCAGCCCCTAATTATGTTGGAGACATGAAATTTTGCATACTTATAGCTGAACACCTCACATCAAACGACAAATAATAAAATTTTGAAAAAATCTAATATTTAACCTCTAATATTTTGTCTCCCGCAATTTTTAAATTTAAACTGTTTTGCAATACTATTTTTTGTTCATTTTGCATAATAAGTGTAATGTGACGTAATTTGTTCTATTTCAGATTTCTAACGCATGTTAATGAATTTATTTTACAATATCCTTTCTTTTTTAAAATTCACATGTACATGTAGTTTTTATGGCGTAATTTCCAATAAGTGCCTGTTTTTTATACCTAATTATTTAATTCTAATTTGAAGGTTTTTTCTGTTTATAATAGTAACGTGTAAATAATTTTTTTATTTGAAGCAAACATTATTGTTTGAGCTGTTTATACAGTTGGCAACAGTTTAAATTAATACCATTTTCTAAAATATGTAAAAAATATCTGTCAAAATGCTGAATATTTGAATTTAAAATAGAAATAAAACCTCAAAAAATGAGTCAAATTAAAAAAAATAATGAAATCTGCAGACCGGGATCTTCTATTGAATAAAATGATCTAAAATGATTAAATTCCCATCTATAGCTTTTGCTCTTATATTTTTTTTTTTAATGGAACGATTTTGTCCAACTTTAGCATTAAATATCTCTTAAAATAATTCTTCGATTTGAAAACTGTATTCATTAGTGAGTTGATCAAACATTTCGCCATAATACCACCGATTTTCATATATTTGTATGCAATAGATTTCTTAATATTAACGAAGAAAGACCTCCGGTCACAAAAAATTCAAAACCGGCGGCGGCGGTGACAGCGTTAGTTACTTTTTATAGAATAGAGAGATATATAAAAATGAAAACTTGTCTATCTGTCTGTTTGTAATTCTATAAAAAAAATCCACAATTTGGAAGTCAAAATTGTGAAGAGATACGTACATGTGTATTAAAACATGGCCGAGACAACTAAAGTAATCAGGAATCGAAATAACTTATAGTTAATTTTTAATTAATAAAAAACCACCAATTTAACAGCAATGTCTTATCAAATTTAAACATTTTTCGTTATAGCAGTTGCCAACAATTAAAAAACACAATAAAATTCTTACTACAACAATTAATTTTCTACTGCAAGATTTCCACGTGAAAAATGAAAATGAAATAAATAGTTTGCCGAATTTAAAAAAAAGGTGAATATTACGTCATAACTTTTCTATTGCAAGATATTCACGTGAAATGTGAAAATGAAATAAATGGTTTGACGAATTTAAATGAAAATGAATATAACTTCATAACTTTTCTATTTCAAGGTTTCCACGTGAAAGAGGAAAATATTACGTCATATTGGAAATATAAAAGGCATGGTGGATATAGTATAACGTCATATGAGTGTGAAAAATGTATTGAAGCATGATAAAAACCCGATTAGGGAAATATTGGCGTATTTTAACATTATTGCTCCAATTATAAATTGAAATAAGTTCATTTATAGCTGTATTCTTTTGCGTCTGTTATATACATTTATACATTTTTATATAGCGTTTTCATATGATTAATTGAACAAAATTTCGACTGCTTTTTTTAATGTTTGTTTTGTGTTGTATGTTAAATTTTGAAATTGATTTTTCAGAACAAACATCCTTCACATTCTGGGCAACGCCGGCACTTTTGTTTGTAACAGATAAATGGCTTTTGTATCTGTACATCTAATGCTAATATTATAAAGTATACAATATTATTAATTCTTGTACGTTTGTGAGGTGTTATCTCTGAAACTACATAGCCAACTTAAAAAAATGTTGGTGGCCATCTCTGCTCCGAAAAAAGACTATTTTATGTCAGTGCAAGAACCTACATCGCTGTAGTAGCAAAAAAGTTCTAAAATTGTGATTTCTGCGATATTGATTGGGTTAGAAACTTTAAATTTGGTGCGGTAGTTACTTTTAAGATGTAAATACTCGTAATGAACGCTCTCTAAAAGTTTCAATTTGACGGATAAACGTAAAAATTTCTAGAAAGGTTCTAAACTATGATTTATTTGGAATACTGAAATTTTGGGGATACTGTTGGGGTTAGAAACTAGAACTTTGGCATGGTAGTAATTAATAAGATGTAAATGCTCGTTGTAGAACGAATTCTAAAAAATAGAAAGACTAAACAAAGCTCTGGAAAAAGATCTAAACATGATCTAAGTAACGAAGAACATGGAACTGTTAGGAATATAAACATGAAAATTGACATGGCTGTATTTATCATGACGTAAATTCTCGCAATAGAATAATTTCTAAAAATGTCTCTATATAAAACAGTGCAGAAACGAAAAACTTCAGAAAATTTTCTATTTCTGTGTTACTGCTGAGCCCAAAATCTTGAAATTTTACTTCGGGTTAGTTTTAAAATATACATTTGTCTCTATGAATGGTTTCTAAAAAAATTTAAATTTAAAAAGATGAAATTAACGGAAAGCGATCTCAATTACCATTAATTTGGAATTATTAGGTACAGCAACTTTAAATATTTCATAATGCTGCATTTCCTCCGCGAAACATGCGATTTAAATGTAACAAAACTGATAGATACCCACCTAGCATTAAATAAATTGTGTAAATATTGAATAAAGACCTGTATGAAACAGTGCGTAGGTTGCCCGAAAGTACTTGTTAAAGTGTTCCTTCTCTAGTCTTTTCTCTCTCGCGCCAAGGCCACTAACAGAGGGAAGTGCCGTTTTAAATGTGATATGAATTTTTTATCCGATTCATTTTTCTAGACATTTTATCGTAAGGTCATATTCTCAATCATCATTAGTAGATTTTTTATATATTAACTTATTCTGGTGAAATTTTGTAATCGGGTTCATATTGGCGTATGTTAGCTTGCATGATTTGCTGAATAAATATGTATGGATTTATAAATTACTTCAAATGACACTTTGACAGCTCAAAAGTTATGCAGACGATATATTCAGATCTTGTGTCATACTTTATGCTGCAATCATTGCCGATTTCTTTTATTTAATACATGCTAAATACAGCTGAACTTGTGCAGAATATGTTTGAAAACAAAACAATACAGCGTATGTAGTGGCCAGCATACACTCATCATTTAAATCCGATCGAGCATATCTATAACACATTCTAACGAAGCATTGCTTGCCACTTTTGATGTATTCGGTACTTTGATACTATATTAGATTTCGAGAAGATAATTCCTTAAATGTTATCGACAACCTCGTTGCATCCGTGGAAAACAGATATTGTACAATATTAACTATTCCGGGGGAGCACCCACCATATAAAGTATAGTCCATTCTTTTTAAACCTCATATATATGTCATTTAAAGTTACTCAAATTGGTGCGGAGCGTCTGATTATGCTCTTGACATCATTTTATGCAGTTAAAATTCCGATATAAGTAAATGAGTGTTTCATTTTCTATTTTACTTTTAATATATTGCGTACTTTCAATTTTATATCCATGCATGGCTGTCTTGAATAGTTTGATTTCCCATTTTTTAAACAGTGTATATGAATTTATATATAAGATTTTGTAATTCTACAATTCGTTTATTTTCATCATTTCAATTTTTCGCAGTATATGGACAATTAAAGATAACATCTCATTTTCTTTGCTTCCACATATTATTATTAAATCTATGTTCTCAGTAATATCGCTCAGACTAATCCCTCTGAGGGAAGTCCTAGTTTAATGCATCCTGTGTCTTCATTTCTTCGAAATCAAGGTAATATCTCTTTATAATATATCATGATGACGTTCCAGAACCTGTTTACGATCAAGTGTTTTTTTAAGGTTCACTTCATTTAAGGAACAGTGCAAAATACTAATGTTTAACAGTTTATAAATAAATACTCCTTCAATAACCTTAAATTTTAACAGTGGAATAAACCACTTCACAATAGTATTGAAATTTTAAGATGCATTTTCTGAGATTGGTAAATTTAGAGTTTCCACGCACTGTTATTTTCAAACTATGTAAGCTACAGCTAAAAAAGAATTAACCAAATATGCGTTTCTTTATACTCTACATGCTAAAACTACAAAAAATCATTTATTTTGGCTATTTATTTTTTTGCACTTGAAAAACTTAAAAAAAAATAAATTTTAGAATTTTCTTTATTTTGTGCTAAAATTAAATTTTAAACAAAAATTTTGTGTATATTTTGGTTTTAATTTAGAAGTTGGTGTGTTATGATTATATTTTTGATGGAATTCTTCTCGTGATATGCGTGTTTTGTGACAAAACCCCTGCGCGCTTGAAACGACCTTTTTCTTGTGAGATATGCTGTACATTCTTTTGTGAAATGTGCTATCTGTGCTTCATACGAACCGTATTTAACAATCCAATTCATAATAGTCAAGGACTTACTTCAGTATTTCTGCAGAAACTCATGAGATGGAGACATTGCGTAGGGACCATAGTGTTAATCCAAAGTGTCAAAAGATGGCAGCACCACGGAAATGTGCTTCTCTATTCTACTTCAACAGGCGAGCTCGTGTGCGCACCAAGCAACAAAGTAATTATGCAAAGTCTGCAGTTTTCTTTGTAAGTGAACTTTTTTGGAACTTTGGAGAGCCCAATAGATGCAGTTCGAATGCTGGTTTCGGCCAAGCAAGTATGCACGGACTCGTGGAGCAAAAATCTATTGTTTAAACGACTGACATAAACTATCCTCTCCTGCCAGTATATGGGGTTTTATATTTTCCTAATCTAATTTTTTTTTATAGTGTTCATCATTATCCAAGAGTGCGATTATTAAATTAAAGGAAGATTGCTTAAACGATAGTGTCATTTACGAAGAAAATTCCTTCTCATACAAATAGTGAATCATCACACAGATTAATACAGTAAATAAAATTATTTTAAACTTTTAAGCTATTTTAACACTGACGGAAGAAGAAAGAAAGCTCTTCGTTTACTTACTAGCAAACGGTAAGAGAAAATTTTGATACTCTATTGTTTTTGATAATTTCATAAGTGTGCATCTAAAGCTACTGGGCATTTGGCGCAAGCCACAAAACTCACTATAAACTCCCTTCAGTTTTTCAACAGATCATGAGACTCAATATAATAGGAGAATAAACAAAACCCAGTAATTAATTTATTTATTTACTGATGATAAAAAGGAAAAGAAAATATACACATATAAATATAATATGAATTAAAAATATATGAAAATAACAGTGTATAAATGCATATTGATATTGTTTATGAATATTAAAACTGCAGTGTGTGGCATTATGAAAAATACTATATGAGTATATAATTGATTATTTGAACAAAGAATGTTATTAAAACTTCTTATATAAAACTCCGAACTATATCAAATATATATTATCAAAGGATATAATTAACCGAAATAACACGATATGGCAGTAACGAAAGATATCGCGGCAATCGAAAAGTCAAATGACAATTATTCTAATTGGTGTTTTAAGATAGAAAATTTGTTAATTAAAGATGATTTATTTAAATATGTGACTCAAACTTCACCGAGCACCAGCGATGATAACTATACAAAAAATTCTTCTGAAGCAAAAACAATAATATGCTTGTGCATCGATGACGCACAAATAGTGCATATCAGGAATTTATCATCCCCAAACGAAATATGGGATAAATTGAAAAACATCCAACCGAGGACGAATTTATTATCGAAATTATTTTGATTGAGGAAATTGTATTCCCAAACACTAAATGAAGGGGGTACCTCAATCTGCATGTCAATAATATAATGAAAATCGGCGATAAGGTCGCTGCAATCGATTATCTCATAAATGATTCACATATCGTAGCTATTATGCTATGTAGTTTGCCTCAGTCTTACGCGCCTCTCATAACAAGCATGAAGCCAAGGGATAAAAAAGACCTAGACATTGAATTTGTTAAAACTAAGCTGATTGATGAATACTCACATCGAATTGAAAATAAAAACACCAACACACGTCCCAAAGACATTTTATTTAAAATAATAAATAAAGGAAACAAAAAGTACTGCTCGTTTTGTCAACGGGAAGGACATTACCGTTCCGAGTGCCATAAACTAAAAAATAAACAGAAAAATAGTTATCAGAAGAATGATAATAATAACAGAAATAAATTCTACAATAACAGTACCAACTTAAAAAACAATTCAGGAAACCCTAAAAATCCAAATAGTAGCAAAAACGACTCGTCGAATTTCTGTTTTAATAGCAAAACGAATATGGATGATGAAGTGAACGAATTGATCATTCTTCCCTTGCCAGTAGAAAATAATTTTGAAATTGAGTCAGTAAAAATTAACCAGACATAAGTAACAGATGCAAACACATACATGATTGACTCCGGTTGCATCAGACACGTTACATCCACAAGAGAAAACTTTGCTACATTCACAGCTGGAAACTTCGGGAATATAACGATCGCTAATGGAAAAAGACTTAATTCACAAGGTATGGGCGACGTAAAATTAAAAACAGACAAACAACACTACATTAAACTTAAAGATGTACTGTATTGCGCAGAACTAAAAAACAATTTATTATCAGTTTAAAAGGCCACAGAAAATAACATAAAAGTAATTTTCTAGAAAAATGCATGTTTATTTGTAAAAGACAATAATATAATCTTGACAGCTAAACTAAATGATAACCTTCACAAGTTAAATCCCGAAGATAAATACGGTTATACTTTAAGTATTCAAACATTCTGTAATAATATAAACTGTATATCAATGTGGTACCGAAGACTCGGACACAAAAATTTTGATGATATTAAATACCTTGTTAACCACAAATTAGAAAGGGATAATAATTAATAACTGTAAACACGACACGCAATGCATCAAGTGCATTGAGGGGAAACTTTGAGCTCTGACCTTCCCTAAAGCAGCCACAAACAGTAGTAGAGAAATCTGTACTCTCGTGCATTCCGACATGTGTGGGCCCATGCAAACACAAACACTAGGAGGGAAAATATACTTCATAACATTTACAGGTTATTATAGCAGGTATACAATGACGTACTTAATCTTGCATAAATCGGAAGCCGTTATCAAATTAAAGAAATATATAGCGTTAACAAAAAATAAATTTGGCAAGTTGATAAAATCAATAAGGCCTGAAAATGTAAAAGAATATATCGGTAATGATTTCGAAAACTACCTGATAGAAAATGGGATAGAGCGTCAGTTAAGTGTTCCCTATTGTAGTCCTCAAAACAGGGTCTGAGAGAGATAAAATAGAACGATAATGGAAATGGCTAGAACCATGTTGTCAGACGCTAAACTACCTAAAAATTTCTGGGGGGGGAAGCGGACATGAACGCCACATATCTCCTTAACCGATTGCCAACAAAAGCTAATGAAAATAACACGACACCCAATGAATTCTGGCATAAAAGAAAACCCGATTTCTCGAACATTAAAACATTCGGATGTAAGGCATTTGCCTATATCGATAAACCTAAAAGGGGTAAGTTAGATGAGAAAGCCATCGAGGGAATAATGTTGGGTTACGATTTCAGGAGCAAGGGCTACAGGATTTATACGGGTGAAAACAAAATTGTGATATCTGGAACCGTAAAATTCTTTGAAGAAGGAATCAAAGATGAGGAAATTAAATCCGCCAAAGAAAATCAGAACGATGAACCAACACCCGCAGAAAATATCGAAATTGAACTAGAAGAACGTGATGACGATCAGATTGAAATCCCAGCCAAAAAATCCCCCGAACTTAGGAGGTCGGAAAGACAAAATCGCGGTGTACCACCTAACCGTTTTGGTATAGCGTAAATCTGTGCCAAATTCAGGAGTCAAAGACATGGGCAGACTTACAAAACATTAATGACGCGGAAATTAAAAGTAAATGGCTAGAAGCTACTAATGAGGAAATAGAATCTCTAAAACAAAATAATACAGGGAGACTAATAAAACCAGTCCCGTGAAAGCGCGTCATAAGTTGTAAGTGGACGTTCAAGGCAAAAAGAATAGCCAACGGGGTCAACAGAGCGGTATAAAGCAAGATTGGTTGCTAAGGGATATGCTCAAAAAACATGGAAGTGATTTTGACGAGACCTACGCACCCGTTGTTGCTCATACCACCCTGCGAGCATTCTACAGCGATCTACAAAAACCTGAAAATAACCCACCCAGACGTCAAAACCGCTTTCTTACATGGCGATTTAGAAGAGGCGGTTTATATATCTCAGCCAGAGGGATACATAAAAAGGGGGGAGAACATAAAGTGTGTGTAGTCTAAATAAAGCAATTTACGGCCTTAAGCAGGAAGCTAGGGCGTGGAACCTAAAAATCAGTAAATCTCTAAGAGAATTAAATTTCGTCGAATGCGCATCAGACTAATGTCTGTATAAAAGGGTCCAAAATGAAAAAAATGTATACATAATCGTATACGTCGATGACATCTTAGTTGCGGGAGATAAAGAAGACGCACACGAAATATACACTGAACTGTCAAAGCAGTGTGAAGTCAAAAATTTAGGAAATGTTACGCAATATCTAGGGATAAACATAAAAGAAACAGAAAATGGTAATCTAGAACTAGACCAGGAACACAAAATAATACAGATCGCAGAAAAATTCAATTTGTTAAATGGTAAGCCTACGTATACACCCATGAACACTAATTACTTTAATCTGGATCCAAACGGAAAATTAATGGGAGATAATGTAAAATTTAGATAAGCTAAAGGAGGGCTTTTATACATTGCGAGTTTAACTAGACCCGACATGGGAAGGAGGAATGAATCACCAAGGGGAGTAGATTGGCAAGCTATTGAGAGTTGATTAGATATCTACTTAAAACTAAATATCTAAAATTTATTATAGATAAGACGAAACCCTCAGTCGTAACGGCATATAGCGATGCCGACTGGGGCAATGATAGAGTAGACAGGAAGTTTACTACTGGAAACTTATTTAAGTTAAGAAATAATATAGTGGCATGGTTATCTAGAAAACAAACATGTATTGCGCTCTCATCCACGGAGGCTGAATACATCGCTGCCCCTAATGTAAGTCCAGAAATAACGTGGTTATTAGACTTATTGAATGATCTCGAATTGTGTCAACAACTACCTGTAGCGCTGTATGGAGATAATTTGTCGGCCATAAAATTGACTGAAAATTAAAAGGCACAAACAAGGACCAAACATATCTAAATTAAATTTCATCATATCAGACATCTATGCCAGAATGGTTCTATAAAATAACTTATTGCCCATCAAAATTGATGCTAGCTGACATCCTGACCAAGCCGTTGCCAAAAGCTCATTTCGAGTGCTTGAGAAATCAATTAAACATTATACGCTCGTCTGTTTATCTCAAAAAGCGGGGGTGATGGAATTCTTCTCGTGATTTGCGTGTTTTGTGACAAAAACACTCCGCGCTTTAAACGACCTTTTTCTTGTGCGATATGCTGTACATAATTATTCGTTTGTGAAGTATGTTATCCGTACTTCATACGAACCATATTTAACATTCCAATTCATAATAGCCAAGGACTTACTTCAGTATTTCTGCAGAAACCAAAGAAATGGAGACACTGCGTAGGGACCAAAGTGTTAATCCAAAGAGTCAACAGATGGCAGCACCTCGGAAATGTGCTGCTCTATTCTGCTTCAACAGGCGAGTTCGTGTACGCACCAAACAGCAAAGTAATTATGCAAAGTCTGCAGTTTTCTTTGTAAGTGAACTTTTTTGGAAGTTTGGAGAGCCCCATAGATACAGTTTGAATGCTAATTTCGGCCAAACAAGTATGCACGAACTCGCGGTGTAAAAATCTATTGTTTAAACGACTGACATAAGCTCTCCTCTCCTGCCAGTATATGATGTTTAATATTTTACTATTCTAACTTTATTTTTTTGGTATTTTTGTATTTTATAGTGTTCATCATTATCCAAGAGTGCGATTATTAAATTAAAGGAAGATTGCTTAAAAGATAATGTCATTTATGAAGAAAACTCCTTCTCATACAAATAGTCAATCATCACACAGATAAATAATACAGTAAATAAAATTATTTTAAACCTTTCAGCTATTTCAACACTGACGAAAGAAGAAAGAAAGTTCTTCGTTTACTTACCAGCAGAAGATAAGAGGAAATTTTGATACTATATTGTTTTTGATAATTTAATCACTGTGCATCTAAAGCTACTAGGCATTTGGCGCAAGCCACAAAACTCACTATAAACTCCCTTCAGTTTTTCAACAATTTTTTTCAAAAATTGTTTTTCATATACATAATTTAGAGTTTTATCATGCGCGAAGCACATACTGATTTTAATTCATGCATTAATGAAATGAATTTTTTAATTTAAATTTTACATATTAATTTTGTATATAGTACAACATTTATTTTACTGGATAACATATTTAATAATATGTACTTTAGGCAGAAAAAAGATGTTAATTGAATATTATTTTTGTTTTTGTACTTTAACAAAGGCGATGTTTTTTATCGTTTCGATAAACTCAAATGTCATGTGCCCCCTTAACTCTAGTATCCCGAAAAGCTGTATTACCGAAGTTTTTGCTTCAAGAACCTTTTAACGTTTAACGGATTTAGATTGTTTTGTTTTGTTTTGTTTTGTTCTGTTTTGTTTTTATGTTTTTTTAATAAAATAATTGCATTTTCTACAAACTATTCCTAAAAAAATTTTCTTTGTTATCAAGTTATAACAAAAAATATAATTTTAATTGGATTTTGAATTTTTTATTATTGCTTTTTGTTGTTTTTACAAATTTTTGTTTGTTATTTAGGTATAATCGAGAGCTAACGTAAAAAAAAAAACTGTTAAAAAGAAAAGACTACTCAAAAATATGGAATCTGTACATCAAAATCGTGCAAAACTAATTTTAAAAGATGTGTCTACAAAACGGGTGTATGGACCATGAAAAAGTTTACTTCAGGGCAGTAAAAAATATATATATATGTGGATGTAGCTTGCGTTTCCCAAAACATTCTAAACCACATCCTGACCGCAGTAAGAGGTGCAGCTAAAATCCCATGACAAAGCGTGATAGGAAAATCCACGTACTAGAATTGGATAAATCGCATCAAAGCATGAAAAAATTAGTACAAATCGCAGGCCTAACAGTGGAAGCGTTATTCGATACGGGCAGCCCCATAACTGCTATAAGGGAAGACCTGTACCGGTTACTCGGGTCCCCCCCCCCTCTAACCCACGTAACCGTTCAACTTAGCGGGTTCGGCGGCAGCAATGTATCCCCAATGGGCTCTCACTGCACGACCATCCAGATAGATGACGATACATTCCCTACTACTACTTATATCATAGACTTTTCCCGCATGACAATCCCCCTCATCATAGGACGAAATATCATTTCCCAGGGAATACTTACGTGTGACCAAAATGGTATCTCACTCAAAAAAACACCCATCACACCCTTATTTATAAGTTGCATCGACATCTGTGAAAGTGCACATGAAGTGGACCTAACCCATATTACCGACAAAAATATCCGCAAACAGGTAACGACCCTAATCCAATCCTACAAACCTAATAAAATAAAATCTGCAGATTTAAGGATGTGAATAGTTCTAACAGACGACGTACCAGTCTATCAACGCCCACGACGAATGTCGCTCAACGAGAAGGAACTAATCCGCAACCAGACTGACCAGTGGCTAAAAGACGGCATTATACAACCGTCATGCAGCGACTACGCAAGTCCCGTAGTATTAGTGAAGAAAAAGGACAATTCTATGCGTCTATGTGTTTTCGTAGACTTAATAAAAAAATCGTTAAAGATCGTTTCCCCCTACCCCTCATCGATGATATCCTTGACCAACTAAAGCAAGCTGTAGTCTTTACAACACTCAAAATGGATAATCAAAATGGATCAAATACTCAAAAATGGATTCTTCCATGTATACGTAACCCGCAAAGCGTTAAGTACTCCGCTTTTATCACATATGACGGTCAATTTGAGTTTCTTAAAGTCCCATTCGGACTCTACTGCAGTCCTGCTGTGTTCGTCAGATACATCACCTGTGTTTACCGCGAACTGCTGATAGAAGGAGTATTAATTCTGTATATAGATGATCTCATTATTCCCGCAAAAACAGAAGCCGAAGGCCTACAAAAGCTGAAACGAGTATTAGACACTGCCGCTGATTACGGTTTCGATATCAACTTCAAAAAATGTCAGTTTCTGCAGCGAAAAATCGCATTTTTGGGCCACGTCATTGAGAATAATACCATAGCACCCTCTCCAACAAAAGTTAAAGCAGTCCAACATTTTCTGGAACCTAAAAACGTCAAACAGTTGCAATCGCTCCTAGGATTGACGGGATATTTTCAAAATTTATCCCACAATATGCCTCTATCGCACGACCCCTGAGCGACCTTTTACGAAAAACATCAACTTTCGAGTTCGGACCAGAGCAGAGGCAAGCGCTGCACACCTTACGTAATCTGCTCACTAGCGCTCCAGTTTTACACATTTTTACACCGGGTTCGGACCTCGAAGTGCCATCGACGCCATTAAATACGGTTTTGGCGCAGCACTTATGCAAAAGTCTTCTGACGGCCACTTCCATCCGGTTCAGTATATGAGTAAAAAAACATCACCACAGGAAGAAAAATTAAGTAGCTATGAACTAGAAGTCCTAGCAGTTATCGAAGCACTTAAAAAATTCCGTGTCTACCTCCATGGCACCAGATTCCGTATGATCACAGACTGCCAGGCATTCCAAAAATCGGTAGATAAAAAATTCCTTACACCGAAAATCGTGCGGTGAGCCTTATTCCTACAAGACTTTGATTTCGAAATTAAACACCGCCCATCTACAAAAATGAAACATGTAGACTCTCTTAGAAGATATCCCGTTCTGCATGTTACATTTGATGAACTCACACTCAAAGTCATACGGGCGCAAGAGAAAGACCCCTTTGTATCGGGTATCAAAACAGCAGCGGCCGAAAACCCGGTCGCCGACTTCGTGGTTCGCAACAACGTGTTGTATAAAGTTCAACGTGGTAGAGATTTATTAGTGATCCCCGAAGCAATGCAGCTTAACATAGTTCAAGATACACACAATAAGGGACACTTATCTGCAAAGAAAACGGAAGAAATTGTGTCCCAAAACTTTTTTATACCTAAGCTACCCGAGCTCGCAAGTACAGTCGTGGCAAACTGTATCCCGTGCATTTTAGCTTCCCAGTAGTCGAGAAAAAAAGAAGGGTTTTTGCATACCATTCCTAAAGGCGATACGCCCCTCGATACATATCACTGCGATTTTCTAGGTCCATCAGCATCGACAAATAAAAATTATAACCAACTGTTTACAGTGGTCGTCGCATTCACAAAATTTTTCTGGTTATATCCGGTCAAGTCTACGTCGTCACAGGACGCACTGGATAAGCTCAAACTCCAACAAACCACATTTGGTAACCCCAGACGCATTATCACAGACAAGGGTTCAGCGTTCACATCTTTAGACTTTAAAACTTTTTGTGAACAAGAAAATATCGAACAGCATCCCATTACGACTGGGGTTCCCCGGGGGAACGCTCAGATCGAAAGACTACATGCCACGCTGATCCCCATTTTAAGGAAATTATCTTTAGACGATCCCACAAAATGGTATAAACATGTATCATCAGTGCAGAGAATAATAAATAGTACGACTTCAGCCACGACCGAATTCTCCCCATTTGAGCTGCTCACAGGTGTGAAAATGAGAAATAAGGATGACCTAGTCATTAAACAGTTATTAGAAGCCGAACAAATTCAGTTAACTATGGACCATAAACAACAGCTCCGAGATGCAGTGAAAACCAACATTTTAAAACAACAAGAATTCAATCGTACCCAATATAATAAAAGAAGAAAACCTCCTACGCAATATAACATCGGTGACCTAGTTGCGATTCAAGGAACTCAATTCGAATCTGGATTAAAACTTCGACCCAAATATTTTGGTCCGTATAAAGTTGTTGGAGTTCAGCCCAACGACAGATATCAAGTCCAGAAAGTGGGTCAGCACGAAGGCCCTATTACGACGTCTTCTGCAATAGATTACATGAAACCTTGGACGCAACATTAACCAGATGCCTACAGTCCTCTTCTGTTGTTTCACATAAGTATCCGCGTTGCGAAAGGTGTTTTTTTTTTATTTAGCCATAGATAGTGTTCATTTTTTTTTCTGTGTGTCCCGTCCACCAGCCAATTATCCCAGTGTTTTCATAAACCAGTGTTATTTTTTTGTGTGTGTGATTCCTAGTACAGAGTGGTGCATTTTTTGTGATCTCACGAAAAGTTCGCGTATCTATAGACACGTTATCAAGACCGCAGACTGTAAGTAGTTTTCTGTATTTTTATTTATCTGGACTCTGAGTCAGACATCTCCAAACCTTATTTTTTTATCAGTGACTGATAGGGCAAGAACTTATTTGCCACCAACAGCTGTTTATTACAGAACTCTCCCAGATAAGACAGTTTTCGCCAAGTCTTGTTTTCTTTCCTTCCTTTTTTTTATACACAGCAATGGAATAACGTGTTTTTTTAATTATTCCATAAGGATGACATATGCAACGATTCTATGTATTTTTCTTTTTTGTTAATGATCACTTCAAGAAACTATTTATTTTAACATCTGTCTAATGTGTTTTAATGTGTTTTAATGCTTATTCTTGTATTTGTATATTTTTAGTATTTTTGATATGGTTCCTTCAAATAATTGTTTAAAATATTAGTATGTACCCCCCCCCCCCTTCCCCAATACCACCATTTATTTTTTTTAGCTTAGTTAATTTTTTTCTCTCTGTATATCAACTGACTGCTCGCACTACTTAGGACGAATTTTTTTTTCTTTCCTTATGTTAGATTTTTAAGACGAATGACGAAAAATATTTTAATGACGAAAGACGCGAAGTTCCAAGGTATCTTCGTAAAAGACGAAAGACGGTCATGTTCACATGACACACGAAGGCGTTTCTTATTTTCTTTATCATTATTTTTTCTTTCTTCAAAGACGTTTTTTTTTTTTCTTCTAGTGTAGTGCAGTTCAGCCTATGCATTGTAATGGAAAAGCCTAAATTTAAATTTAATTTTTTGTTGTGCTTTGTCAGTTCTCTCCCTTTTGGCCTCTAAATTCTTTTTTAAAGATAAGTTTTTTTTTCTTTTAACTTTAAAAATTTCAATTTTTTTTTTGTTAGTGTTTTTTTTATATAAATTTTAATTTGCCCTTTTCTTGCTACGGTTGCTCTCACGTGTGCAGGGGCGCACACATGTCAAGATGCCCGAGTGTGGATGTGGCTTGCGGTTCCCAAAACATTCTAAACCATATCCTAACCGCAGTAAGAGGTGCAGCTAAAATCCCATGAGAACTGATGGAGTGTGCAAATTCTATAAGACAATAATCCTGATGAGTTAGTAGTTCTGAACCGCAGCCTGAGAGCTAAGGTTCGATGTAACGTTAGAGTTGTGCTACGAGCTGACTTGGTAAGACGTACCAGTCAGGCTGCCAAGAGCGCATCGGAGTATCTTAAAAACGGTTAGACTGCCGTAAGAAATCTCCCCTCATCCCCCTAAACCCTGTACATAGTTATTGTGATCTGTATATAGAATTCATGCTTTAATTAAGACATTAAACCCTGATTATTTCTATACTAGCGAGTGTTTAATCAGAAGCATTCATCACCAAAGTTCAGCTACAGTCAATCCCACCAATTCCATATATATATAAATACTTCTTTAGTAAATCTCGAAAGTTTCTTGGTTACTTAGGTTTCTAATTATAAAAAACGCTTTTCGAAATCATTATTAGGGTTATTCTCTACAATAGTGCAAAAAGTGTTTCCCAGTCATATAAATGCTCTTAATTTCATTACATTTTTATTTATTTTTATTTATTTTTATTTTTATTAGAAGATCTAAACATAGTTTATTAGGGACAGAAAGTAAAATTTAAAAATAAATAAATTTAGTATTTAAAAATGTAATATATATCATGCAAACATCATTCCCTCACCTTTCCCTCACCTGCACTACCATACTTTATTGCCTATTTCTTTCCATCCAGAAATAAAAATAATTAAAAATACCATAAAAAAATAAAGTTCTTATTTGGTACATTACAAAAAATAATAAAAATATTATTTTTTACTATTATTATATAGTCTACTCGATCAATTATATGTTTCTCTATGTTAGACCATCATTCCCTCACACATTGCTATTATCTCAAATATCTACCACTAAAGAGCAGTAGCAGTCTAGCATCCTTCACAGAGAAGAAGCCATTTTGAGCGCTTGTCAGTCCAGCAACATAAATTAATGGTGTAAAATTTTGTTAATTTTTCAAAAAAAAAAAAAAAAAAAATCAGTCAATATATCTGGAAGCATTTTTATTAGCAGTCATTCCCTCACACAGAATACTAATTTTTTTTTCAAATATCAAAAATTTTAATTTTATCATACATTATATATTAAGTGTTGCTCTTAAAGGAAACAGTTTGGATTTCTTCATAATTTTGCATTTTCCCCTACAACTCAGTAAAAATGTCTTATTTCCTCATTCCCTCACTTGTCATTCCCTCACATTTTTTATTTTATTTTTTCCACAAATTTTTATTTATTTATTTATTTATTTATTTTTTTTGTTAAGTCAAATTTTTAAAACGATTTCTGGTGCTATTAAAATCTTCAATAATTGACGGATTTCTTATCATTTATCTATTTTTTATGAAAATTTACATATGTATCATTCAAGTCAGACTGCTTGCCCAAATTTGCAAATATTGCAGAGAACAACCCATTAATTCGGATGAGTTTATAGTACATTTCGCTCGCAGTTATATTATATTTTGCTGGATTAAGGAAAAAAATTTGATCATCCCGTCGACCAATTTCGCCAAATTATGTAAATCACCAAGCTGTTCATCAAATTAAACAAATTGACAATTTTTATTTTAAATAACGAAATAATAAGTAATTTAGTAAAGCATTAATAAAAATGCAAAAAAAAAATCGAATTAAAAATCATTTGATGACGTAACAAACACATGTAACGTGTTTAATGTCAAGTGAATTTATGATCAGCCATTATTGGCATTTAATCTTATAGTTTGGCGATAGTTTTTTGGTCGACGGGATAATCAAGTAGTATTGAAAAAACTGTTTTCCTTTACAGTGTATTAAATATACTTTATCATTAATTTACTCTTTCATATACATTTCTTTTACATAACAACTCTTAATGAATGTGAAGCTGAGAATGGATTATTTCTGGGTATCGAATTATTTTCAATTTCTTGAAACGAAATATAAACCGTAAAAAAAAACATGTTGCAAAAAGCATTGTCAAATAACACTTTTCTTTACATTAATCTATTAATCTCCAAAGAAGTATATTTCTGTTATTAATTTTTCGTTTAACCTTTATTTTCCCTTCTTTTTCTTCTTTTCTTCCTGGTTTCAGGAAATTACACTGGAAAACTTTTATTTAATTCGTAATTTGAAGCTCTGAAAACGGGGAAAAAACTCACTGTTTGGAGTTTATAATTACAATGTTCCGTGCTTTCTGTTTAATGATTTATTTTGCATATTT
This sequence comes from Maratus speciosus, assembly GCA_963932465.1. Classification (NCBI taxonomy): domain Eukaryota; kingdom Metazoa; phylum Arthropoda; class Arachnida; order Araneae; family Salticidae; genus Maratus; species Maratus speciosus. Next base: position 215,315,731 of record OZ010799.1, on the reverse strand, counting down.
AAGGTGTGTCCCAACGAAATAAAGCCACCATAATTTTGTGCCGTAACTGGACACGAAACAAACAAATAAGGACGAAACAAATATATTAAGAAAGTCTATATACAAATACATATTTACAAGGAGTAACTCATTCCCTGCCCCACCAGGGCAGGAGAAAAAGATGAATGTGTAAAAAAAAGAAGGGGAAAAGTGTGCCGACGAAATAAAGCTACTGCCAATATTAGTATTTATTGGTAATCACCGACATTCGAGCTGCTGCAGTTCAACATGTTTATGACGTCAGGAAGTTGTCAAATACGTAATCTGTGCGCGTCGACCTTTGAGCAGACTTTAGAAGGTTGTATTTTCAGTTTCTCTTGCAGTATTGCAATGGGAAAGAAAATCCAGCTATCAAAGTTCGAGAAAGGACAAATAACAGCTTTTAAGGAACAAGATCTTTCACAAAGACCACTATCCAAGCAAATTAAATGATCTAAAACCATAATAGACACTTTTGTAAATAAGGGCAATGCGTAAGGTTATAAAAAAAAGGAGGCGTACATGCAGAAAAATGACTTAACGGCAGGAAAGAGACGCTTTGTGTCGTCTTTCACGAGGTGGTATTTCCCTAAAACAGTTGACCAAAGAGGATAACATCCTTCTGAGAAAAGCAATCCTGTCACGAATTGAAAAATGTACAAGCATCTTGCGATATAATAAAAAGAAAACAGTAGCCCATGTTAAAAGCTATCTACATGCAAAGGAGAGTCGATTGTTCCAAATATAATCAAATCTGGAAGGACCAGTGACATCGTGTTATAGTCTCAGACGGGAAAAAAATTAATTTGGATGGGCCAGATGGCCTTACTTTCTATTGGTATAAAATGAGGAAAGAAGAGGAAAATTTCTCCAAAAGATAGCAAGGTGGGGGCTCATTAATGGTGCGGGGAGGCTTCGGCTATGGAGGTAAACATACCTGGCTTTTCTCTCAGGCCGCATGAATGCTACCGATTACCAAGAAAGGCTAGAAAACAATTTACTTTCATTTGCAAAGCGAACTGGTGGGCTAAGTTTGATTTTCCAACAGGAGAAGACCTCCATTCATGTTGTAAATTCCTCTTGGGAATGTTTTTGGGATAATCGGGTGCATGTCATGGAATGTCCTGCCCTTTTGCCCTGATCTCAATCCGCAAGAAAATGTTTGAGGTACCCTCAGTAGGCCAATGGCAGACAGTTTCAGTCTGTGGCAAAATTGAGGGTCGTCATCATTGAAGCGTGTGAGAATATTGATGTTACTGTCGTCCAAGGAATAGTAAATAGTATGCCACATCGTATAGTCCAAGTCATATATAACCATGGCGGATATATTGTCTATTAACAATAGTGGCTTTATTTCGGCGGGACACTTTTACCCCCCTCTTTTTTTAAAAAATCATTTTTTTTCCTGCCCTAGTAAGGCAGGGAGTGAGTTACTCCTTGTAAATATGTATTTGTATATAGACTTTTTTTAATAAGTTTGTTTCGTTCTTATTGGTTTGTTTCGTGTCCAATTACAGCACAGAATCACGGTGGCTTTATTTCGATGGGACACACCTTATTAGAACAAGAGAAATAAATTATAATTATTAACAATCTTTCATCCCCGTTAATGAATAAGATATTTGTAATAATAAGGCATAGTTATTAGGTTATTAAACATAACGTAAGGGAAGTATTGTTATCATGATGTACGTCAGTATGTGTGTGTATATCTGTGAATGAGCACGATAAAACACAAACGGTACCTCCGATTCCACACCCAATTTGTCGAATACGTTATAAAACACTGATGGAAGAGGTGTACAGATTTTCGTAAAAATCGGTCGACGGAGTTTTTAATGCTTTTTTAAACAATTTTGTTGCAGATTCTATAAGAAGATCACTAAAAGAACGGGGGGAGGGGGCAGCACAATCACCTCATCGAGTTCACGGCTGAAATTCCAGAATTGGTTAAAACTCGATTTGCATATTAAAACGCAGTCGGTCTGTCAAGTCATATCTTTGTGAAAAATACTTTAAAACCCGATTTTAGCGGTTGACTCGTAGGTTAACCACTGTGTATTCCTGCACCCAAAGATATGAAAACATGGAGGACTGGGAGTAGGAAATCACAATGTTAAACCTACGAGTCAACCATTAAAATCGGGTTTTCAGGTGTTTTCCAACAAGATATGACTTGGGAGGCCGATTGCGTTTTAATAAGCGAATCGAGCTTTAACTAATTCTGGAATTTCAGCCGTTAACTCAATGAGGTGATTGTCTGTGCTGCCACATCCCGGTCTATAATAAAATGTGACACAATATAAATGGTAAGTATTGCGACAGTGTGAACAAGCTTTCGTAGACTAGAGATAACATTCCAGTTCCATGTCCAGTGTTCGAATACAGTTGATACATTGTGTGAGAACTTTTTTTAAGCTTATAAATTACCTATGAAATGATAAGTAATATATAATTTGATAACGTTTTTTTAAAGCGTTTAATGCGAACATTTATAATTTAAGAGTTCTTAGGACTCTTAACGATTCAAAAATTTCGAAATTCCAATTTTTTTATATGTTAAACTCCTATCTTTCTGAACATTTTGACATAATTTTTTCCTTGAAATTCCCTTTAGAACAGAAGTTATGGTTTTTAGAATTGTACCCGCTCAATAGCCGAAGTGACGTTTCCATGAAGAGATATTACTAAAAATGACGTTTTTTTGGACATAACGCGCAGTATTTCTCAAAAACTTCTCAATATTTTTTCCTGAAATTTTCAAAATAGATGTTTCATGTTAGCCTGTATATACAGAAGCTAAAATTTCCGTTTTATTGTTGAAAATAATATTTTCTTTATGTGATTCTATTGTTGAGATTTTCAAAACTTTGCATTAGTTGAATAAAACATAAAAAAGCTTTAAATACAAGTTTATTTAGATTCAGGTTAATTATTATAATCTGAAGTATAATTAGGCGCCAAAATTTTCATTCCTGTTGCAAAATTTATTTTGTAATACTGTGCGTAATCTGTCATACCAATTTTCTGCTCTAGAAATGTCTTACAGTTTGAAGTCCCTATAAATATTAATTTTACCTTTTGTATTTTTTTTTTGTGTGTGTGTTTGTGTGTGTGTGTGTGTGAAAAGAATGAACATACTTACATATTTCAAACCTCTAAAAATTGTGTTTTAAATTCATATATTTTTAAAGAAATTAAATGTTGAATGTGTTTTTTTTTTCATTTTTTCCAATTTTAAGAGTCCTGAGGCAAACATCAGATTCATTACCGTTATTACAAGACAGAAGTGAAAACTGCTAGATGTTGCGATGCCGCTAATTAAAAGTTCAGAAGAAATATATAGATCCACGTACTGCATTCTATTGAAGAATTGGAGATGTACATATTTTCGTCATGTTATCACATTTCACACAAAACAAGGTACATATCGTTGCATTATCGTCGTACATAAATCAAAAAGTGTTGATTTTACTGAAAAAATAAATTTTTGCATAAACATTCTGTATATATACAGGGTGATTTAAAAAAAAGTTTACAGAATGACGTGGCAAATCAGGCATATAACAACGACGAAAAATCGCATGGGAACTTAGGGTTGCAAACCACTTATTTAGTCAAAAATACAGGGCTGTGCGAGCTTCGGAAAATGTGATATCGGGCGGGTTAAGGCTTGTTTTCGAAGGGAAGTAAATCAGATTACAACTCAATTTATGAAGAATAAATAAATGACATTTATTAATTAAAATGACAAAGTTAATTTTTCGAGATGTGAGTTGTTTCAGATGCTCCTACGTCACAAATAATTGTTTACGCACGTTTGCGAGGAAAATAGTCTTAGTGGAAAGTGGCAGCCTTGAATATAGTTCAAAATAGTTAGGTAATAGATTGTCCAAATATGCCACTTAGTCTGTGTGATCCTCGTCGATCTACAGTAATATATAGTCCCGACTGGGAGATCTAATGTCCCGTCGTTCACAAAAGAAGTACGTGGATTGTAGACCCGGTCTGCTTTGCTGCTCTCCAGGTGAGAGGCTAAAATGAAAACTGGAGAATCTATGCCTCCGAACCAAAACCTCGGCGGGAACCTGCAAGTCCAACTTGCTATCTCGCCTCCTTGTCATTAACTGACTACTCATTAAGGACTCTCTTCTGAGTTCCAAAAATTGTCTTTTTTTGGGCGTCGAGGGTTCAACCAATCCCTGTTCTTCCTGTTTCTGATTTGCTCGTGAGCTTTTAGTTACGCTACACCCTAATTTCCCACGCTTCTGGGGACCATATGCTTCAAAGTGAAAGTCGGAATGATCACAGGAATAGCTTATAGGCTTTGCGAATTAAGTGCTTTCGTAGCCTGTCTCGACCCTGAAATTGATTATTGACCAGCGATCGCTCATCTGGTCTCAGGATAACATCTCTACTAAGTGCTATTGTCACAGCTGTCTAGTCTGGAAAGACAGATTGTGATCCATCTAAGCTTCAGATGTTTTCCAGCGATTAGTGGATATAGGGTGAATGTTCAGAAATTTGCACAGGGCGTTTCATCCTAACTCAATTTGGGTTGACGGTAATAAATTCAGAAAACTTAAGTACATTATAATATAACATTCACAGGACAGTCTCACCTTTGTTGTCAATGTGATAACACCAAACAAAAGTGGTAGACGTTTCTATTATACGCGCCAGCAGTAGCACTTAACGCCCCACATTTATACTGTGATTATCAGTTCATACGGTATTATCGATTGCTTGAGTAACATGTTTTTCCAGATCTTTTCGTCATGTTATCACATTTCACACAAAACAAGGTACATAGCTTTGCATTTTCACTACAATGTTTTTATTTTTCTCGAAATTATTATCGTCAACCCTGGATCAGTTAAGATGAAACAACCCTGTATTTGCGACTAAATAAGTGGTTTGCGACCCTATGTTCTTCTGTGATTTTTTATCCTTGCTGTATGCCTAATTTGCCATGTCATTCTGTAAACGTTTTTTTGAATCACCCTGTATACTCAAATAATATATTCACTGCTTAATCCAGTGTTTCTCAACCTGTGTGCCGCGTCACATCAGTGTGCCATGGGAGATTGTCAAATGTGTCGTGAGTGTTTTTGAGAAATAAGGAAAATTGTATGGTGTCATGTCAACAATACGACATTTTGTATTTATCATGTGCTTGACACTTAAAAGCTACTTTTCTTCGCTTTCAGTTGACGAATATGAATTGTTAATGAACCCTTTTGTAATTTGCAAGACCACCAAATTTGACAACAGAAAAATAACAACTCATTGATTTGAGAAGCGATAAGTTTTACCGTTCAACCTCTGCAAGAAAAATTTGGATGAGTTTTCGTTTTCTGTCAAATATTTGTGCCTTGAAATCAGCTTCAGAGCTATTAAAATTCTTCTACCTTTTGCACCATCTTCATGGTTCTGTGAATCTGGATTTTCTGGATTCACAGAAATCAAATCTAAAAACGAAAAATATTTTTAAAATTTGGCGATGAAATGTAACGACAAAGTATGTCTAGTGACTTTAGAACCTCGTTTTGATTTAATTTGTTTAAGAAAACAGGCTTATCCTTCCATTGAATAATTTTTGTAAATAAATATATATTTATTTTAATCATACAAATTTTACATTTTTTATAATCAAGTGTGCCGCACATAATTCCAGATATTTTTAGTGTGCCGTCAACCAAAAAAGGTTGAGAAACACTGATTTAATCCCTTCGGGACCGGTGGCTTTTACATAAATTTTATTCAGTTGGCATCACTTTTTTTAAAAAAAGTTACTTTTACTTAAATACTCACGAAAATGCTCTAATTAAAGAAAGCAAAAATTACATTTCTTTTTACTGTTGTCACAAACAAGTTCTGTATGCTCTTCTAGAAGGTGCATATATGAACCCATGGTCCCAATTGGGTTAAAACACGAAGTTTCGTAAAAAACTTTTTTCCTTGTTATATTGTTAATGAACAGAAAGTTGTTGAAAAAATAAAAGTTTTTTATTATCCAAGTCATTTCGGTCAATTATTTCCGTAAAATTAATATATTTGTTTTATTACAGGATGCCCACTAACGTCCTGTCCATCCGAAATAACATTTCACGTTTTGTTCAGAAATGAAGATCTGATGAGATATTTAATAACTGTGCATTTTACTTAACATTTTGATTTATCTGCAGTTGTGATGTCTTCATAATTTTGATACATAACTTAAAAGATCATAGCTTACGTTTATGTTAGTATGAGTAGTATTAGCACAGCGTTAGTTCGATTTATACTTAGCTGCTTTCCAATTCCCATTACAAAAATGATTCCCTACCTAAAAGATGATTAATACAGTTTAAAAGATGTTAAAAAATCAAGTACTTTCGGCTATGTACCTAACTGTCATCACCTGATGAAGTGTATATATAGTCGAAAATACTTGATTTCTTTAACATCTTTTAAACTGTTTAAATTATCCTGTAGGTTGTAAATTCTGATGAAGGCTATGTACACAGTTGAAAGTACTTGATTTTTTAACACCTTTAAAAGTGTTTTAATCATCTTTTAGGTAGATAATCTTGATGAAGGCTAGGTACATTGCCGAAATAACTTGATTTTGTAACATATTTTAAGCTGTTTTATTCCTCATTTAGGTAGTGAATAATTTATGAAAATTTAAATTGTAATATTACGATTAATTTTAGCAGTCTAAACTAGTTTATTCCATTCCATTTTTGTCTCATTTTATTGAAAACAAGAACGAAAAATTATGCGTCATGCATAGATTATGAAACACTTTCAAAGATTAACAGGATATTATTATTATTTTTTTTTAATAATTTTTTCTCGGATGAAATGTGGTACCTAAATAAGCAGATTAAAAAACATATAATTCAGTCAAAATCAATTTTCAGAAATTGCTGTCCAAATCCGATAGTGAGTGAGAAGTATTTCTTGTCCCCCTGTATGCGATCTATAGCATTTATAGACACCGCCTAAAGCACTCAAAATTAGATCAACCTAAAAATGCATACCGCAGAGTAAAACGTACTTCCATCCTATTATCGATCTTAGCCAGTTTTTTACCCTTTATCTACTGACGGTACTTAAAAGTACCATTAAAATAACTTGTTATAAAATTCATTTAATACATCTATTAGTAGTAATACAGTTTAGAAGGAGTTATAGATGCATTACTTTATCTTCTTCCAAAAGTATTATTGGTTACAAAAAACAAAAATATTTAAAAAAAAAAAAATGATATCTTTTGCCTTTACATATTTTCAGCTTTCTTGAAGTTGGGGGAGGGGTGAATTTTTCAATTTGAAAATATTTCTCTATTTCTATTGTGAGAACATTATATTTGTACATTTCCTAATTTTAGAAAATACTAAGAAAAATATTTAAAATAAAAGATTTGAGTGGGGTTATAAATATTGCTCAAAATCCCTATAAATTCAATTTTAATCAATCCTTCTAAATCCCCCAATCCTTCTAAAATCCTTCTAAAATTTATTAAATTATTATGTAAATCTTTTAATGTAGTTTCAATTAAAATAATTTAGAATCATCAAAGATTCATCATTAGAATTATCAAAAATAATTTAGAAGATAAAATTTTCTGAATTCATAATTCAGTACATAAATGGTTAACAGAATTATTTTTTGTATCTCTCCAAATGAAGGATAAATACTATGCAGTTTATAATCTATTGAAAACAAACAACGCAGTTCAGAGATTTCGTTATGTTTAAAGCATCATAACGTCATAAAAATGCACCAAAAATGATTTTCCCCCATAGATCATAATGTAATGGAATCCTTTCGCGTGCCCATGTAAACGAACTATGAAAGCTAGATGTTTTATACCTCTGAGAAAACATGTTGTAGGCCATTTCAATAATGTATATACATCTCATTATGTTTGAAATATCGAAACATCAATAAAATTCAACGCAAAATATTCTCCTTCTAAACCGCAATGTAATGGAATTCTTTTGCGCGTCCCTGTAAACGAACTATAAACGCTATACATTTCCTTTCTAATACCTAGCATTCTATAGTAAACATCGATAACATATAAAATTTAATGGCAATCCTAGTACATTTCCATGAGTTAGAGCACGGACAGACAGACGGCAGCAGAGAAACCCAATACACAAAAACTTTTCAACTATCTTAGAAAGTGTTAAAAATTAGACATGTAACGTAACATAAGAAGTTTTGATTTTTCTGTTAATTCCAGAAGTTTACATCTTTTTTTTTTCTTTTTCTTTTTTTTCTTTTCTTAGCGTATATAATAATTTTATTTGTCTCTCATACAAAATATTTATAGAAACCGAAAATATAATAACTTTTAAACTATGTTGGAAAGTGTTAAAAATTAGACCTGTAACGTAACATAAGAAGTTTTTCTTTCTGTTAATTCCAGAAGTTTACATCTTTTTTTTTTTATTTCTTAGCGTATACAATAATTTTTATTTATCTCTCATACAAAATATTTATAGAAACCGAAAATATAATAACTTTTAAACTATGTTGGAAAGTGTTAAAAATTACATCTTTAACTTAACATAAGAAGTTTTTCTTTCTGTTAATTCCAGAAGTTTACATCTTTTTTTTTTTCTTAGCATATACACAATAATTTTTATTTATCTCACATACAAAATATTTATAGAAACCGAAAATAACATAACTTTTAAACTATGTTGGAAAGTGTTAAAAATTAGACCTGTAACATAACATAAGAAGTTTTTCTTTCTGTTAATTCCAGAAGTTTACATAGTTTTTTTTCTTAGCGTATACAATAATTTTTATTTATCTCTCATGGAAAATATTTATAGAAATCGAAAACATAATAACTTTTAAACTATGTTGGAAAGTGTTAAAAATTAGACCTGTAACGTAACATAAGAAGTTTTTCTTTCTGTTAATTCCAGAAGTTTACATAGTTTTCTTCTTAGCGTATACAATAATTTTTATTTATCTCTCATAGAAAATATTTATGGGTCATTCCATTCAAAATGAGCAAATCGCCTGTGGCAGACATGTCACAGATTTTAACGAAAATCATTTTGTAAGTAGGTCATACCTGTTTATGAGTATATGTAAAATAATAGATTTTAGGATTGTTTATTTAAGTATTAAAATTTATATTAAAAGTGAATGCAAAATCGTGGTTTTGGCTACATGCTTGAAGTTTCAATTTTGGTAATTAGCCTTAAGAATGCAAAGACTATATTAAAAATTATTTATAATTAGGAATGAATAATAAGTAACAGATTGACGTAAGTTAGTAATTGTATTTTTATTCCTTAATGAAAAAAAATATTTTTGAAAATTTTTGAGGGAAAAATACAACGTTTCTATTGCGATGAAGGACACCTCTGACAATATCAAAATTGCTTGACGTTATAGCTAAAAGTATATATATTAAATATTCAAACTTTCATTCTTGCCTTTTTATTCCTTAATGAGAAAAAAAATAAATAGTAAAAAATGTTGCGGATAAAATGCAATATTTCTATCACTTGTTTCGACGTGAAGGAAAGCTTTTTAAAACTTTTAATTCTTTTGATATTATAGATAAATGTGTATATTTTAAATATAAAAACTTTTATACTTGCTTTCAGTTTATTTTTGCCTCAAGAAGATTTTTAATTAAAGTAGAAAAAAAAGCTCAATTGAACAAAAAAATTATAAATTAACACCTAAACCCACATACAGAAAATAGATGGCAGCACTAAATTTTTTCACCTTGAAATCGTGCAATATTTTAAGAAACGCGCGCGAATTAAAAAAAAATAGCTCATGGAATGTAGTTAATATTGCCTTTTTTAACCCAATTTTGTGACGTTAGGAATCAAAAGGCAATCTTGAAATTTTTTTAGCAGATTATGGACTTATTGATCTTTATATCTGTGCAATAACTGTAACGTGGGACCTTTCCTTCATTATTTTTTTTACCTATCAATAAGAGGAAAAATTACGATTTTGTCATTTTTTTAAAGTTTCTAAATTTTTTTAAATGTGAAGGAAATACATGGCAACTTAAAAAACTTTAGTAATTCGATCTAATATGTAACACTACATCAGGCATTAATTTCTCAGATGTTTTTGAATTCCTTTAATTTTTATAACGTTTTTAATTTTCTCAAAATTTGCAAATTTTCAATTTTTACAACCAATTCAAGATTAATCATGGTGTTACGAGATTATTATTACTCAATAAATAAGAAGACAATTTTTCAGAGGTTACATTATCATAAAAAAAAATTCATTTCAGTTAAATAGTTTTCAAGATACAGAACTTCAAACCTGCAACTTTGGACACACATGCCATTCTTTATCACAAGTTTTTTAAATGTTCAAAACTAAAATAATTTATTTTTTGTCAAGATATTTTGCAGAGCTCTATTTGAATATGAATTGAACCTGTATATCAAATTTTATTAAAATCCGTTACTATGTAGCCACGACTTTTATAAAATTTTTGACCATTTTACGTGGAATGACCCTTATGGAAGGCGAAAATATAATAACTTGTAAACTATGTTGGAAAGTGTTAAAAATTAGACCTGTAATTTAACATAAGAAGTTTTTCTTTCTATAATTCTAAAAGTTTACATAGTTATTATTTTTTTTTATCCTTAGCATATACATTATTTTTTATTTATCTCTCATAGAAAATATTTATAGAAACCGAAAATATAATAACTTTTAAACTATGTTGAAAGTTAAAGTTTAAACGTTTAAAGTTTTAAACGTTGGTTTTTCTGCTTTTTAATATGTTGAAAAGTGTTAAAAATTAGATCTGTATATCATAAAATAAGAAGTTTTTATTTCTATTAGTTCCAGAAGTTTACAATTTTTTCCCCTTAGCATATGCAATACTTTTTATTTATCTCTCATAGAAAATATTTATTAAATTCACATTACGTTATCTTTCCGAACCAATGCATTGTACTAAACGACAATTCTTTAAGGCGATCCTGAAATCCAAAAGAGCAACTTTATAACATAAGTTTTAATTTCATCTTGTTCGGAAATGCATGAAACTAGCAGGTCTGGTTGTCAAGAAATTATGCATTCAAACTGGTTTTTTTTTTTTTGTTGTTGTTTTTTGCAAACGCAATAGACCTTTTAGAAAATAGTGTCAAAGTTGATGTTTTGAACCGCAGTTCCCAAAGACAGCAGAAAAAAACAGTCAACGAAGGGAGAAAAACATCTTGTCATGTGATCAAAATCGCTTATAACTCAATAGGTAATTTATTTATCAAAAAGTGGAAAATACAGTTCGATACTAAATCGCTTCCATAGTCAAGCCTTCCAATTTTATATCTTTCCGTTAAGAAATGAATTTATAAATGTGTCAAAACATTTTGCGCTTGTTGAGCAGAGCAGTTGAAAGAAACCTTAATTTTATTCCCCATGTGCATAATTCCCAACTTTCCTGTTTTTTTAAGACCAATATTTTAGAATAGAAATATTTACTTTTTCAGTGACAAATTTTCTGAGATTAAATAAGAAGATTAAAAATATGAATCTAAAAAACAAATCGAGAAAATTCGGAAGCTATGCATTTATATTTCCCTTACAAATAACACTTAATGAATATCATGTTGAGAGTAAATAATTTCTATCACATCAAATAATTACTTTTAATATCCTCAAACGATAAATAAACGCGTCAAAAAGGATTATAATTAAATGCAGTGTCAAATAACTTTCTTATTAACTTCTTCATATTAATTTCAGAAGAAAACATCTTATTAAAGTATGTTTTATTCGGGTTTTTTTCTTTTCTTACTGCTTCCAAGAAATTGAATTCCACTACTCGTGTTTCAGTCTTAATTTAAGTCTCTGAACACAAATTATTCTATGTCTATTATTATAATGTTTCGTATTTTCTTTCTAATGGTTTATTTTGTATAGTTATATAGATATAAATAAAGTAAATGAGAGTAAATCTGCATCTGTTATTTCTGGTATCGAAGATTTTTCATCAATGATTTTCATATGATTTTTATACTACATTCTACACTGTTTTATTTTCTGTCAGTAATCTAATTTAATTCACATGTCGCTTTAATTCAGTTTTTCCTTACATGTTCAATTATTGTTACAAACTATGAATTAAATAAATATTGTCAATGAAGTATTTTATTCCAATCTTTAACACGCTTGTATTTATTTTCAGTGCATGCTCTAAAAGATATGATTCTTTTAAAACGCCCATATAACAACATAAATAAAGAATTCACGGCATAAAAATTGAACATTAACTCCTATGAAAGAGTGACTATTCACTCATACCAGGGGTAAAAAAACGCAATCTTTTAGCAAGAGTGAATAGTCACTCCTCCGAAAGAGTGATTATTCATCCCTGTTTAGAGTGAATATTCACTTTCAGGGAGTATTCCTTCTTTCAGAGAGTCAAAAATTCCACTTTTGCTCAGTCAATAGTCACTCTAAAGAGGTTGGACATATTTTGACCCTGCGATAGAGTGAATATTCACTCCTTCTTATTTAGAATGTAATTTCCAAAGGAAACCTCCTGAGTGAATATAGTCACCCCTTTTTATTTAGAGTGTAATTTCCGAAAAAAACATCTTATTAAACTACGTTTTATTCGTATTTTTCTTTCCTTATTGCTTCCAAGAAATTGAATTCCACTACTCGCGTTTCAGTCTTAATTTAAGTCTGTGAACACAAATTATTCTATGTCTATTATTGCGATGTTTCGTATTTTCTTTCTAATGATTTATTTTACATAGTTATACAGATATAAATAAAGGAAATGAGAGTAAATCTCATCTGTTATTGCTGTTATATAGAAGATTTTTCACAATTTCATAAGATTTTTATACATAACTTCATTAAATTGATAGTCATAAATAGTATGACAAATATACACATTTTTAATAAAGTTAACCTATAACAATATGTATAATAATCACTTATAAACAGATTAAGCTGAACAATGCTATAAAAAGGGATAAAATATCTTTATTAATATTGTCGAACGCTTCATCGAACAAACGGCGACATTTTCAAAATCATTCATGATAGAAAATGCGATCGCCGCAGAATTTGCGGGGCGCGGCGTTCCGTGTATCCGTCCAACGTCCCTGCCTGCATTTACCTTTAAGCCGAGATTCTTGCGGAAGCCATGTTGAAAAAAAAATCGGAAAATTGAAACCGAACAAATTTAAAGGAAAATTGATTAAATCAAAGACATCGAAAAGCGGGATGGCAGGGTTCGGGGCTTTGAAGATATCGCACGACTGCTCCTGTTTTTCTTTCATGAATGATTTTGAAAATGTCGCCGTTTGTGCGATGGGACGTTCATCAATCTAAATAAAGATATTTTATCAATTTTGATAGCATTATTTAGCTTAAAGTTAATTTAATTTTCTATTATGGTAATGTTCCGTGTTTTCTTATTAATGATTTATTTTGAATAGTTTTTGAAATAAATATAAGATGTAAAAAATGCTTCTGCTTCTGTTATCACTCATCATGAAGAAAATATTTATATATATGTGGTGATTTGGCAGGCTCTGGGAAGATTTGCGTATGACTGAATGAATAATTCGCCGTTGAGATGCCGTCATCTGTAGAAAATAACACAGTCGAAAATTATTTGCAGTCAAAGATCATGTTAGAGTGATCAGCAATGATCACTAATGAGAAGTTATGCAGTCGCAAATCATGATGGAGTGATAGACAATGATCTCTGACGAGAAGTTATGCTGTCGAAAGTAATAGAGTGGCAGGCAAGGATCACCATTGCTAATTTATCCGAAAGAATGGCATCCTTAAGCGTGAACAGTTGTTTATTGATAAACAGCTCATATCAACAATTCCCAGGTACTATAGTCGGCCAAAATGCCTTACGGCACGCGATGCAGCTCACTGACATTTTAAAGCTGTTGATTAAGTAATTCTAGCATTCAACGAAGTCAGAAGCACCAGATAGTTATTACAGTAGACGCTCGATTTTACGAACTCGAGCGGACTCATATAATTTGTTCGTAAATTCGAAAGTTCGTAAATGGGAGTAACATTAGTTCAGGGGGATGCTGGTTGGGACCAGTACATCAGTTCGTAAAAAAGAGTTTTGAAAAATTCTTCTTCAACTGTATACCATTTGGAGACAGGAGAAACACTCTCAAACTCACTACGTTCCGAGGCCGTGCAGCTCAGTTTTGTCAAGCTGGCGGAAGGAGACAATGATTACGTAGTATGCGAAAAGAATGAATTAGAGACAGGCGGCCGCTCTCAAACGATTGTATAGGACCAATCGATAGAGAGGGCGAGGCTTAAAAGAAACGAAATCCAGTTTTAAGGTCATAAGCTTTTTAAGGTGAAAAGTCAAGCGCGGGAATAGATTTTTTGCGCCGAAAAATAGAATAATTTAAGGAATATCACGAATAAAATTTTTATGTAACACATATTAGAGTTAATTCAATTTCATAACTGTTGTAGATGATTAAATAAACTGTAAATAATGCATGGTACGATGAATGAGTAATTTTTAATAAAGTAAATTTTATCGAAATAGTTATAAATTTAAAAATAATAAAATTTTAATATGTTTGCATTAAAATTGTCATTGATTCTAGATAATTTACAATATGCTGCTCTGACGACATTAAGATAAATTTCTAACGTATATGTAACAAAATGGTTTATTCTATTTAACAGTATTATTTTTATAGCAGGGGATTACAGAAACTGTCAAAAAAAATTACACATTTAATCCTCTAACTACGAAAAAAACAAAAAAAAAACAACAAAAAAAACATTATACAAGAGTAACATATCAAGTCCCATGGAACTGAATATAAATACATAGGATTGACAAATTACAAATTAATTACTGACTTACAATGAGTGTACTGATAAACAACACGCAATATTATCAATGCAAAATGAAAGACAAAATTATATTGTAATGATTAGGTACTGATTTTTATTATCTCCATATACTGTGTACATGAACAAATAAAAAGATTTCTTTCGCATCCAATGGACCCATGTGGTAGTTAAAAGCTTTAATACAAAGTTTTAATGTTACTGTCACATCTTCTGTATCAGGCATAATGTTAACCACTCAATAAGATTAACGCAGGTGGATCTTATACACACTTTTTTCTTAGAGGCGTAGATATGTGATATTCCCAATTTTTTTGTTTAAATGGCTTTAAAATAATATTTGAACGTGCACTTTAATGTTTATTAAAAGCTTTTTTGTTAAAAGAAGGTGTTGGTGTTTAAAATTTAAAAATTAGTTCAAACTTTAATATGTAGATGTCCCCAAAATTCTAATTCATACATATCAGTAATTCGAACTTTATTACTTATCGATTGTTTTGTTTTTAGGTGCGTACTTAATAATATAAATATGTAGGACATATAGCCGTCTTCTGGTATGTCCGTCTGTCTGTCAGTCTGTCCTCATATAAGAGCACAAAAACTACCTAACCGAACGGTTTGAAATTTTATAGATATAATCATTGCAGAATTTTGTCGAGTCGTTTTAAATTTTATAAAAATCCATACAAAATTAAAAACAAAATTGATAAAAGTTTTCTTCATTCTATTAAATTCTATCATACGTAATTAATTCAATGACACCCCATGATAGGTAATGATTCCAGGCGGCCATTGTGATTACGTCCTATTTAAGATGGAGTCATATTATTTACGTATAACTGAATTTAATATACATAATCTTAATAAACTCTGTATGCATTTTTGCGTAAGAGTGCAATAGTTATTGCACCAAGATCTGAATATTTATAAAACTAGTTATAGTACGAACGCGCCTCATTTGCCGCGTTTGACATACAATTTCCGACTTGTTTTTAAATATTAATAGCACTCTGAATAACATGGCTGCTACGTTCTTTTATCTTTTTTTTTTCTTTTTTGTAAAAAGAGCTAAGGCTGCGTTCTTAAAAAAAGGGAGTAATATATGGCCGATTATGAAACAGACTTTCCTGTAACCGGCTTTCCAAATTGTATGCTATACAAATTCTTATTTTTCTTCAATAATGATTACGTTCGAAAAAAAAAATAATAATTTAATCGAGTTTTGATTATTATTATTTTTTTATTTAAGGCATTTATCTAAGCTGCATAAGAAATACCATTAGAATCTAATATATAAAAATGAAAATTTGTCTGTCTGTCTGTAATGCTATGCAAATCCACAGTTTAGAAGCCAGAATTGTGAAATGTTACGTACATGTGTGTTAAAACACGTGCCGAAGCAACTAAAGTCATCCGGAATCGGAATAACTTATAGTTAATTTTTAATTAATAAAAAACCATCAATTTAACTGCAATTTCCAATCATATTTAAAGATTTTCCGTTATAGCTGTTGCCAACAATTAAAAATCCACACTGAAATTCTTACCACAACAATTACTTTCTTATTGCAAGATTACCACGTGAAAAAATGAAATAAATGGTCGGACGAATTTAAAAAAGGGGAATATTACATCATAACATTTCTATTGCAAGATTTCCACCTGAAAAATGAAAATAAAATAAATAGTTTCACGAATTAAAAACAAAAGTGAACGGTACGTCATAATTTTTCTTTTTTATGATTTCCAAATAAAAAATTATAATCATTTAATTTGAAATTTAAAAAAAAAAAACGAATATTACGTCATATTGGAAATATAAAGGACATGGTGAATATATAACGTCATAAAATGTATTGAAGCATGATATAAACTCGATTATGGAAATATTGGCGTATTTTAGCATTATTGCTCCAATGATGAATGGAACTAAGTTTATTTATAGCTGCATTATTTAGCGTCTGTTATATAAATTTATACATTTTTATATTGGGTTTTCATTTGATTCATGTGTACAACACTTCGACTGTTTTTTTTTTCTTTCTTGTTTTTTTTTTTTAACCGTTTGAGAAAATGGTTATTGTCCTCGTCAGGGTAGGAAATCAAAAGCATATCTGAAGTTTTTTATTAGTTTAATCCGCATTTTATTCGTTTTCTGATGGGTCTATACAGTAATCCGTATTTCTCTTTACTTTCAACAGAGATGGATACTTCTGTTGCCACTATGACAAAAAAGTAATAAAAACTACAAAAAAAATTAAAAACTCAGAAACAAATTGAGATACAGCTTTCAAACAAATTGCATTTAAAAGTGCATTTTTTTCCCTATACGACGGTGTAAAAAGTAATATTGTGGGATGTTTAGAAGTTTAAGAATGAAATTTCATTTAAAATGGGTCGTCAGATTTCTTGGAAATCTGACGTTGGAAAAGTCTTTTCCCGAACAGCCAATGAAATGGTTGGGATAATACGTAAGTTTCAGGTGGATAATACGTAAGTTTCAGGAAATCTGACGATTCGCAGTCGATTTTTGTCACTTGCAATTTTTACGTGAAATAACATTATTAATGTTTAATTCATGGCGTACGTAATGTATGATCAACTCCGTGCGATTTTTTATGTCTTAAATTTTAGTCTTTGAAAAAATCATTTTCCAAATGGTCGTTGTAATTTGTTAAATTGCTTTTTTTTTCTTTTCTTTTTTTTATGTTGTATGTTAAATTTTGAAATTGGCTTTTCAAAACACATATTCTTGAAATTCCGGGCAACGCCGGGTACTTCAGCTAGTAATTTATAAAAATAAGTAAATGGAAACGGTATTATCATACATTTCTTCTATTACAAATTACAACATTTTTCTGTAATGTACCAATACTCATGTTTCAAAAGTATGCATTTTTCAAATTTCCAATGTAAGTATCTTTAATATTTTGTTCAAAAAGAAAACTGTATAATACTGGGTTGTTAAAAACAAAACAAAACAAAATATTAGGATATCACAAAAAGCAAAAAACCACGAGATTGTGTTTCTGATTATGGAATAAGTTCTGAATAATCGTAAAAAAAGTTGTTCTTTTTAACTTCAAAGACAAGATCCTTATTTCAAGATAATGTTCACCAAGAAACCTTGTTTCTGCGATACATAAAAATATGTCTTCTTTTTACATGATTCTTTGCTTCCTTGCTTCTTTTGCTTCTTTTGCAGAGAAAAAAGATTTACTTCTATATATTTTGCATTTCCTAGTTAATATATCCTCAGTGATTTTTTCTTATGTTAGTATATCTGAAAAAGGAGAATCATAAAATTCGAATATTTTATAAGCAAAAAACAAATGTGATATTTACTGCGTTAACCATATCTGTATACATGCACTGTAAAAAACTTCAATATTATTATGTCTGGCATTTTTCTGTATTTTCACAGAATATTTTTTAAGTGTAAAAATAAAAATAAATCCTACAGCCTTAGTTAAATTGCCTATCGGACTGTTATGTTATCCACTTATTAAAAATAATATTTGCATTTACTAACAAAAAACGATACTTTTATTTTATTTTATTTATTTATTTATTTATTTTTTTTTTTGTAAAGCTTCAATTAATTAAATTAAAATTAAAATGATGCAAAACAAAACAGAAACAGATTTGAAATCTTATTAATCAATCAGTTAATCAATAAATTTCAATAATCCCAATTAAATATTTAATTTTATAAATGTAGACACCTAGTGTGTATATATACTTTAAGTAAGAACAGGATTGTATATAAACTATACCTAAATAATAAAAAATAAGATAATTTTAGTGCATTATGCGCATTTTTACTTTCTTCTATCTTCAATAGAAGAAAGTATTGTAATCGAAATTTTTTTCGACTTCCGGTTTTCGACGGATTTACACGTTTCAGGGGTCAGAGATCCCAAAAGTTTATAGAAAATGTCTGTTTGTCCGTGGGTCCGTCTGTCCGTATGTCCGTCTTTCTGTCGCCATTGTACCATCAAAAAGTGTATGAAGTTATGCATAGAATTGAACCAAATTTTTATTTTAAGTTTTTGGCTATAGCAAGCAGGTCCTCCCTGAATTTGGAAAAAAAATCGCCAGTAGGGGACGCTGTAATAGAGATTTTTGTGCGATTTTGAATACTGTACCATCGAAAAGTGAATGAAGTTACGCATAGAATTGAGCCAAAATTTTTTTTAAGTATTTGGCTATGGCAAGCAGGTCCTCCCTGAATTTGGAAAAAAATTTGCCTGTAGGGGCGCTGTAATAGCGATTTTTGTTCGATTTTGAATATTGTACCATCGAAAAGTATATGAAGTTATGCATAGAATTGAACCAAAAAAATTTTTTAAGTTCTTGGCTATGGCAAGCAGGTCTTTCCTTAATTTGGAAAAATTTCGCCAGTAGGGGGCGCTGTAATAGCGATTTTTGTGCCATTTTGAATATTGTACCATCGAAAAGTCTATGAAGTTATGCATAGAATTGGACCAAATTTTTTGTGTTTGTTTTGGGTCATGGCACGAAGGTCCTCCCTGAATTTGGAAAAACTCCGCCGGAAGGGGGCGCTATAATTGTGATGTCTGTACGATTTTCATTATGGTACCATCAAAAAGTGTATTTCATTATTTTCAAAGTTGTATCATCAAAAATAATTTCTGCATATAATTGAACCAAATTTTTTGTGCATGTTTCTGGCTGTGGCACGCAAGTCCTCCCTGAATTTGAAAAAAATCTGCCGGAAGGGGGCGCTGTTATAGCGATGTCTGTGCTATTTTCATTATTGTGCCATCGAAAACTGTATAAAATTGTGCATAGAGCTGAAACAAATTTTTTGTGTATGTGTATGGCTATGGTCGGTAGGTCCTTCCTGAACTCTAAAAATTCCGCTTGAAGGGGCCGCTATTTTTAATTGCGATGTCTCCGCCATTTTCATTATTGTACCATCAATAAGTGTATGAAGCTATGCATAGAATTGCACCACATTTTTTGTGTATGTTTCTGGCTATGGCAAGCAAGTCCTCCCTGAGTTCGAAAAAATCTGCCGGAAGGGGGGCGCTGTAATAGCGATGTTTGTGCCATTTTCTTTATTGTACCATTGAAAAGTGTATAAAATTATGCATACAATTTAACCAAATCTTATGTGCATAATTTTGGATGTGGCCAACAGGTTCTCCTTGAGTTTGGAAATATTGCGCGGTAAAGGGGCTCTGTGATAGCGATTTTTGTGTACTTTTCTTGATTTTTCGTAGTTCTATTGTCCATCGGCGGCTCGTGCAGTGGCAGGAACTCGTTTTCTGCTAAGCCGGCTATTCGCAAACAGCTGATAACAACAGAATAAGGAAAAACTATTAATTTTAACAAATATCATGAAATAGATTAACTCGTTTTTAGTCCGTTTAAGTGACTGAAGCAGAAATGTAAGAAGAAAATGAAAGTTGGCATAGTATTGAACTAATAATATTGAAGTACTAACATGTGTAACTACTTTTTGAAATATTAAGATGCATAAGATAGAAGAAAGTTTTGGGATTGGCACATCCAACTAGTTTTT
The DNA here is from genome assembly GCA_963932465.1 of Maratus speciosus. Lineage (NCBI taxonomy): Eukaryota > Metazoa > Arthropoda > Arachnida > Araneae > Salticidae > Maratus > Maratus speciosus. Next base: position 215,295,288 of record OZ010799.1, on the reverse strand, counting down.
TTTTTTTTTTTTTTTTTTTTTTTTTTTTTTTTTTTTTTTTTACATTCCTGAGTAGCTAAAATTAACAAACTTTTTAATTTTGAAATCACCTTCTTTCTGAATACACAATACTTGCACATACCTTTAATTTACCGTGTACTTTTGCCTATATAAGTCTTCGATAGTTAGATCCGTCTTACATATTTGCAGAAATCATACAGGCTTACATGCACCTATTACATCTATATAATAACTATACTACATATAACTATATACACTGCTCAAAACAATTAAAGGTTTTTGAAGTTGTGGATAGATCTTGCGGTTGAGGAATTGTTCAGATGATTTATACGTGATCGACAGACGTGGTAGGCTACATGAGAAAAAGAAGTACACATGTCTGGCAGAAAAAAAAAGTGCAGTGTATTGAGCATTTGGGTACAAAAAGGAAAAAACACAATTTCTGCATATGACAAGAAAAAGAATAAAAAAAGGTGTTTTCTTCAAAGAAAATCGTTTTTAGTAAGGCGTAAGGTTTCCTCGGACGGCCAGCCCCCCAACACCTTTGAGGCATGGAGGCTATTAATGAGGAGCTGGAGTATTCTGTCCCACTCCTCTTTCCAGTTCTTACTAGGGAACGTTCCCAGGTGCAAGTTGTGGATTTGGACGAGAGTGGTATCAAAAGAAAGGTCTCGTCATGTACATTAAAAAGTCCAATAAAACTACCCGTCCGAATCCAGCCGTTTTCGAGATATCCTCACCTGAAGTGTGAATAAGTAAAAAAATTAATTGGCAGACAGGCATATAAATTGTTCGCAAGTTAAAAGTTTCTTTGCATTGTTTTAATCCTCTACCAATACCTTTTCCCGAGCTACGAGCAAAATCCTTTACACCCACACATTGCCGGTTATTTTCCCTCTTTTAAACATGCACTTCTCATTCTACGAAGTTTTCGCGTACGGGTGCATTCGGAGAATTTTTCCATCTGTTTTTGCTATTTTCAGCACCTTGTTTTATGTAAATTTTTCGGCAATGTGTGCACTGTTAAAAATATCGTGAAAAAGTACCTCTGTTTTTAAAGGCTATCTATTTTCTGACCAATGAGAACGATCCATAGGCTTTTATGTAGCGTTCTCATTGGTCAGAAAATAGATAGCCTTTATAAACAGAGGTAATTTTTCACTATATTTTTAACAGTGTGGGTGTAAAGGATTTTGCTCCTAGCTCGGGAAAAGGTATTGGTAGAGGATTAAAACAATGCAAAGAAACTTTTAACTTGCGAACAATTTATATGCCTGCCTGCCAATTTATTTATTTACTTATTCACACTTCAAGTTAGGATATCTCGAAAACGGTTGGATTCGGACGGGTAGTTCCATTGGACTTTTTAATGTACATGACGAGACCTTTCTTTTGATACCACTCTCGTCCAAATCCACAACTTGCACCTGGGAACGTTCCCTAGTTAGAGAGTTTGTGGGCGTGGTAGGCGGTACTGTAATGACCGAAGAACCCCGCAACCTATTTTGTCTAGTAAGTTGCGAACTAGCTTTTGTCCAGCGGTTGTCCCTGAATCGCAGCCCAGATTCAGATCTTGTCCACGGCTCGCCGCCTAGGTTTTGGTGACTGATCAGCCGTGCTCTCGTGTCGGAGAGAAATTTTTTCGATATGCGGAGAGCTGAAGATGTTAGGTGGCAGATCAAGTGAAATGAAGAGAGCTAATCTGTTGAGATATGAAGATGCAGTTTGAGGAAAGTTTGGCGGATTGTATACAAACTGAATTGTGGAAGGCAAAAGATGTTTTTTTTTTTTTTTTTGCCAGAGAGAGAGAGTGTGGACATGTTGGTTTTATTGACTTTGTTTTTAAAGTGATAGATTTTTAGAGATGTGCTGTAAAGTAGTACCTTTTGTTTAAGAGTGACGGTGTGTTTTTTTAGTGGTTGAAGAGATTTTATTTTGAAATGTGAACTGTTAAATAAAGTTAATAATCGATGTTAAATCGTCTTTTATTTAGTGCTACCAAGGAACCAGACGAAATCTTTACAGTATAGAGTGAGATGTATAAAGTAGAGGTTCCACCGAGATTGTTTTCGGTAAAGTGAAGAAAAAAAAATGTATGTCATTCTCCTTTCTTAAATTACAGTACAGTGTGCCATTAGTGTTTGTAGTTTTAGATATTTATAATTTGGGAAGTTGAATTCATTTTGGTAAAACTTTGTAGCAAACTGGCTCCGGTATTACATTAATATAGCGTTCGCAAATGCCAGCCGGTATTTTATATGTTTATTCAGAAACTCTAAATTTGGATTTATAACTGTAATGAAAAAAAAGAAAAATGTATTTTATGGATTCAGTAAAATTTTGAAATTTGAGATATCTATGAACTAAAGTGTTTAAAACCAAACTGGTTTAATGGTTGAATGAAATCAAACTGATTTCAAGGTAATTGTGTTTTGTATTAAAATATATATATATATATAGTGTTTAAAACTGAACTGGTTTAATGGTTGGAAGAAATCAAACTGATTTCAAGGTAATTGTGTTTTGTATAAATAAATATATATATATATATAGTGTTTAAAGCCAAACTGGTTTAATGGTTTGAGGAAATCAAACTGATTTTAAGGTAATTGTGTTGTACTTAAAAAAAATATAGTGTTTAAAACCAAACTGGTTAAATAGCTGGATGAAATCAAACTGAATTTGAGTTAATTGTGTTCATATTGTGTAAAAGTATAGAATTGCTAATACGAAACTGGTGAATTTATTATTTGATTTGAATTTGTGTAAAAAGTGGTTTAAGGGGTTTGTGATTTCAGAAATTGAAGTATCGTCTTGAAGTTTTGTTGAACTGGTGTATTTTTTTAAAAAAAAAGAATTGATATATTTATGATTGATGTATTTTAAATATTTAAAGTTAATTATTTGCTTTAAAAAATGTATTTATGCATTAATTTGGTGAATTTTATTATTCTGAGTAAATGAATGTTGATAGTGTACTGAATTAACTTCGGTTAGTTAGTTGGGTGACCGTTGCTCGGAGAGAGTGTTTGAATTACGCATTAGAGTGCAGAAACAGAACTTTAAGATGGCGTTTTTTGGAAAAGGCCGAAAAGAGGACCTGAAAGTTGTAGCAGTGGAATTGGGGGAGGAAATTAACAATGATATGCGAATCATTGATTTACGTGAACTAATAACGAAAAGTGTTAATTATGGTGAAGATTTTGTAAAAGAAATGCTTTTAGCAGTTGTAAATGATAGAATTAAGCGAGAAGAGGTGGAGGAGCGAGAGAGGGCGGTAAGGTGAGTTCGGCTGAAAGAGAGTTTCAATTGGAGAAATACAGATTGGAGTTACAATTAACGGAGAGAAAGAGCCCTGACGATTCGGTTAAATCTAGTATGGGTTTTGAATCGAGAGTGGAGATTCAGAAATTGATGCCGAAATTTGACGTGAAGGAAGATGATATCAGTTTGTTCTTGGAACTTTTTGAGCGACAAGCAAAGTTTCTTAAAATCCCCCCCTTCCCCGAAAAGTAGGTTACTCAATTAATACGTGTTTTACCGTCTGAAATTTCACAACTGATAGCTCGTGAACCGGTGGAAAATGCTAATGAATATCAATATGTTAAGACAGTATTACTGGAGCGTTTTAAATTGAGTCCAGAAAAGTTTCGTCAGAACATTGTAAAAGCTCAAAAAGCAACCGATAGTACTTGGCATGACTTTTACTATGAGATAAAAAATTATTTAGACGGTTGGTTGAATGGATTGAAGATAGAGACTTATGATCAATTAAAAGACTTAATGATTGTTGATCAAATAAAAAAAAGGGCACCGCCTGAATTTAAGGATAGTTTTTTGGATCACTGGACAACTATAATTTCGCTGGTTGATCTTGTGACTAAAATTGAGGAGTTTGAGGATGTAAGAAGGTGTGTTCGTAATAAAATTTCGATGAGTTTTAAGGATAGAAATGAGAAGAAACAATGGCAACCGAGATTTTTTAGGGGAAGTAACCAAAGAAATGGAACCACACAAGATATAAGGGGAAAGGAAAATTATTTTAAGGGTACGAAACTCGACCTCTAAATTGATAGGAGGAAACTTGATTCCAATTTTGATAGGAGGAAACCTGATCCCAATTTTGAAAGAAGGAAACAGTTCCGTTGTTTTGAATGTGGGGATTCAACGCACTTCAGACCCGATTGCCCTAAACTTAAAAATAGAAATGGTCTGGGAGTTGTAAATCATGTTAAAAATAAAGTTGATGAGGACTTACTGGCACCGTATACAATTTTGAGAAAAATTGATGGAACTAATATTCCTAAATAAAAGAGACACTGGTGCGACGGTCGATGTCGTATGTCAAAAGTACGTTTCGCCTGAAAGTATGGCAGGAAAAAATGTGTGGGTGCAGCATTTGTTGAACCACCGAATGACACGTTTGCCTATGGCCGTAGTTGAAATCGAATGTGAATTGGGTCATGTTAAAACTAAGGCAGCAGTTATCAGAAATGGTCTGGATCCGGGGAGATATATTCTTAAAAATAGAACTTCTGCATTGTTGAAAGAGAACTTTCAGTTTTCAGGTGATAGTGGAAAGAAAAGAGGGACTGTGAATGCAATAGTGACAAAAGCACAGTGGCGAAAACCACTTGCTAAAAAGAGAGATTTAGTAACTTTGGAAGAGAACATATTAGAATTTTCGGAAGAGACAGAGGTTGATGGAGAAGTTGAAAAAGGCTTTCCGGATGTAAAAGTTAAACTTGTGGAAGAAAAACTATTGGTTAAAGAGGATGTCAAAGAGATGGAGTGGGAAGAGAATTTGCCTACAGTTCTTGGTTATACGGATGAAATTTTGTTGGACCTGGTGTGTCTGTTTAAAGAAGATTTTGAGAGCGGACAGATAAAATCAAGTATTGGTGATGTTGATAAGGTAAAGGCAGAGGAGTTAGTGAATGGTCAAGAAGAGAAATCGGAATTGACTGCAAAATTGAAAGAGGAGAGAGATGAGTGTTCTCATGTAAATTGTAAACTTTTTCCGAAGGTTTTGGAAACTGAAACTATTTTGGATTTGATGAAAGTGGATTCGAATAGATTTTCTGAGGAGCAACAGAAGAGTAAAGAATTGGTTCCATTGTTTACATTGCCCAGAAGGACTGAAACAGAATTCAAAGAATTTGGAATGGTTAAGGAAATAGAGTTGAAAAAAACTTGTGATGTTTACCAGAGAGCTGGAAACCCTAAAGACAAGAAAAAAGCTCTATTGGCCTTGGTATCCATGGTATCTGAAAAAATTAGCGGGATAAATGTAGATGCTTGTGGAACTTTACCGGTCACATCAAATGGAAATCAGTATTTGATTGCAGCTATGTGTAAGGCATCTAGCTACCCAAATGCCGTGCCAGCGGTGAATGCTGAATCGACGTCTATATTCGATGTAATATTGCAGATATTCAGTCGAATGATGTTTCCTAGGGAAATACAAACTGAACAGGTCTCATTAATGAGTAACTTGACTGTAGAGTTTTTCCAGAGATTTGCAATTAAAACTGTGTTGAACTGTTCTACTTGTAGACCGAAAAGGCTGGCTGTACAATGCAGGAGATCGAGCAAGAGTGTTAAAAGATTATCAGAAATAACAGATGTTGTTAATTTCGAGAGGAAATGGGTAGAAATGAAATCGAGAAAAAAAAAGAATGAGGATTCACAAGAAAAGAAGAAAATTCAAAATGCTGACACTCTGAGCCGGCACCCATACCCATAGCCAAACTCATACATTGAGTGCTATTTATTAAGTTCTATATATTAAAGTGGTATTATTAAAGAAAAATAAGGAAAAAAGTGTATATATTATGATTAATTATTGTCAGTATTAGAAAAATATAGAAATAATTTTGAACTATTAAGTTATGATTTAATGTTTAATATTTATAATTGTATGATTATGTATTGAAGTTGTTTTGTCAGAAAGAAAAAAATGCTAAATATTTTTGCTTTGTATCACGTTAAGTTTACGTAAAGAAATTTTTTGTTTTTGTTTTTGTTGATTGTATTGATATTTTAAGAAAATCACTTTGCTTATAATTTTGTCTAAAGTTATAGGAAATTTTGTGTATATTGAATTGTGGTAAATTAGAGTAACCTTTATATAGTGTAATTTAAGAATTTGTATTATTACTGGCATGTTGTGAATTGCTATATTTTTTTTTTGTTTCAAAATTGCTAGTAACTTTAAAATTTAAAGAATCTTGTTTAGGGCGGCACATGGCTGTGATGGATTGGGAAAGGGCGAAGAGACATGTTTGTGACAAAATTACCAAGTTGTTCCTGCACATTTTGGAAAAGAAATAAATTTGGTGTTCAGTGGAACTTGTCGCAACTGTTTTTTTCCTGTCCTTGACCCCGTTTGGACATGTCCAAAATTTGGAGAGGGGAGGAGTCTGTAACGACCGACGAACCCCGCAACCTATTTTGTCTAGTAAGTTGCGAACTAGTTTTGTCCAGCGGTTGTCCCTGAATCTCAGCCTAGATTCAGATCTTGTCCACGGCTCGCCGCCTAGGTTTCGGAGACTGATCAGCCGTGCTCTCGTGTCGGAGAGAAATGTTTTCGATAAGCGGGAAGAGAGCTGAAGATGTTAGGTGGAAGGTCAAGTGAAATGAAGAGAGCTAATCTGTTGAGAGATGAAGATGCAGTTTGAGGAAAGTTTGGCGGATTGTATACGAACTTAATTGTGGTAGGCAAAAGACATTTTTGGGGGGGCTAGAGAGAGAGTGTGTGGACAAGTTGGTTTTATTGACTGTGTTTTTAAAGTGATAGATTTTTAGAGATGTGCTGTAAAGTAGTACCTTTTGTTTAAGAGTGACGGTGTGTTTTTTTAGTGGTTGAAGAGGTTTTATTTTGAAATGTGAACTGTTAAACAAAGTTAATAATCGATGTTAAATCGCCCTTTATTTAGTGCTACCAAGGAACCAGGCGAAATCGTTACAGTACGTAACACACCTGCCTAGAATGTCTCAAACATGCTCTTTTGGATTCATGTCCGGAGAGTACGTGGCAATTCCAGTTGTATGATTCCTTCCCCGAAAAGGAAATCATCCACAAGGTTAGCAAATTGTGGCCTGCAATTGTCGTCCATTAACATGAAGTCATCTCCAATTGCTGCAGCGTAAGGGACTATAGTAAGTCTGAGGATTTCATCCATATATCGCTGACCGGTCAGAGCTTCATTTTGAATGATTCGGATATCGGTGCGTCCATCAATGGAGATGCCAGCATAGACCATCACATACACACCGCCAAATCTGACATTTCCTTGCGCGACCGCAGGATTGTTTCTAGTGCCACATTCCCTCTCGACAAAAATACTCTTATTATCAGAATAAATAGAAAAACAGGACTCGTCAGATAAAAGAATATTGCACCATTCATTTCTCCTCTAGTTCATATGCTTTGTTACCCATTCGCTGCGGGCGTCACGGTGCCTTGCAGTTAACATAACACATAGCATTGGTTTGCGAGCATTCAGACCTACAGCGTAGAGCCGGTTTCGGACACTTTTAGTCGAGAGTGTAGCGCCAGTAGCCGAGCGAATGTGTTGTTGAAGAAGAGTGGTATTCATATTTCTGGTTCGCCGAGCCGTTAGCGTTAAATATCGATCGTCATTGCACGTTGTTGCACGTCTACGACCTTACCCTGGTCTTCGGCCTGCATTTCAAATCTCCAGAAAACGGTTCCAGATTCAGGAAATCACACTTTGTGAAACTCCAGTGACTTCTGTTACTTCGGCTTGTGTTTGCACCCCTCTAACCGACCAACAACTTTCCAACCATCCATCTGCAAGCTCTCCATATAATCTTGGTCTAAACAAAATTCTCACTATTTCAAGTTTCGCTTGATTTGAGACACAAGCAGGCGTAGTCCGCACGGGTATCGAAGGCTTTAGAGCCTTCAAATTAGGATTCGTTCGGATAAAGCCGATCAGCGAAGCGGGCGAATCTCCTGTAGGTTATTATCTTATAAAATTATTATGTTGCTCCTCAACATTGTACCCGTGGATTCAATTTTAATTTACGGGTTGATTATAATTAAAGTTGCTGTCAAAAGGCTATAAAAAAGAACCACTGCTCAGAACGACCTGATACTTCATCTGAGTATACGTGAAGCAATGGGAATTTGTTTTGCAAGAGTAAAAAAAGTTCAGAAGTTGACCAATAAATGGCGCTGAATTCATCATAAAATGCTAATTAAAAGACGTAACATGCTGTTGTTGCACTCTTTGTTCAAAGCCTATCCACCACGACAAGATGGTGCCACAGCGGACAGAAAAAATTCTGTTTTTAAATATCCCTAGGCAAAAAAAGGTAGAAAAAGCAAAAACGAAATGTTTTTCTGACCAGTAGTTCTTTTTTTACAGCCTTTGGAAAGTGAAACTTTTATTATAATCACCCTGTATATGGTCTATTATGGGAAGAAAAAACGCATTGAATTATAAAGGCCTTCTGCGATTTAAAATTACCCTTTTCTTCTCTTTATTATTATTATTAATCATTTACATGCATCGATTAGAAGAGAAGTAATAATTTTATTAATGAAGCAGTTTTTTTTCCACTGTATACATTTTTTTAATTGTTACTGAGTGCTTTCAAAGAATTAATAAGTATTCTGATATTAACGATTTATACTGAAATATTTAACTCTTCATAATTAGTCAAAATTGCATATTAAAAAAATAATGCCCTTCTATAATTTCTTTTTCACAAAAACATAAAGCTATAATGGTATAATGGCATAATTAGATATTTATGAAAGTTACAATAATTTAAATAAATATTTTCACAATAGTTATTTGAGATATATAATAGTATAATTAACTAAAAATGAATTATTTTTATCCAAGGAATATGCCCTCAAAGTCATAAGTTAATGTGATATAAATATATAATTAATAACTATTACCACATTTAGAAGAAATTGCTTTCATTTGAATTATAATTGGTGTAATTAACTGAATGTTAATTACTTTTGCTTTGGGAAAAACAACATATTTGCGTTTTCTTTTAGATTAATTAATTCGAAATATTCCGTGTTTTTTTTTTTTTTGTTGTTGTTGTTGTTTTTTAAACTTCCGATATTTAAAGGCCTTATTAAGGATAATTAGGAAAAATTTAAACATTTTACAAAATGGGTTACATCCTTAATCATTAGAATATATTATTAAATGTCATTTATGCGCTATATAAATTAATTTGCATTACTTTTCTGTTAATAACTTCATTTTTATAAAATAAAGTTTATTAGAGCTTAGAATAATTGTTTTTTTTTGTTGTTGTTTACAAAGACGTAATGTTTATATAATGCTTTTTTAACACGTTAAGGGCCACGGTTACTGACACTGAAGCACTGAAAAATTTACAATGTTTTAAGTAATTTTTAAGAAAGTACAACCCTGTAATAAATAAAAGGTAAGTAAATTTTAAATAAATGTTCAGTAATTATTTAAAATCATATATAATTTTTTAGTTTTATATCATATTTTAGATGTCAGTCATCGGTGAATGACGCGTTTTAAACGGAAAGTTTTCTGTCAGTAACCGGTGACTGACGTGGCACTTAACGTGTTAATGCTTTTTAAGCATACCAGCAATGTTATATACAGCTAATATTCGAAATATTAGAACAATTGAAAAAAATGATGAGAAAAAAATAGTTTCATTTATTTATTTTTGATATTAAGTAAATGCAATTAAATTTCTTATAAATTAAATGTGGAATGTTTAGATAAGATTTTAACATTTACAAAATACAAAATGCAGTACAATAAATTGGGTATACAGCTTTTTGAAACACATCAAAATATTAGAATAAAATTTAGATTGGTTCAAAATAACAGAATATTTTATTTTACGCAACAATATTACCTTCTGAATATGAAGTAAATGGTAGTTAATATTTTGTAGCAACCTCTCTTTAGCTTTCATAACAGCGTACAATCGATCTTGCATATTATAAACAAGGTTTTTACAAACATTTCTATCAATATTAGCCCAAATAGACTTTATACATGCCACTAACTCAGTTTTACTTGAAGGAGGATTTTCTTGGAGTTTTTTTTTTCACAATACACCATAAATTTTCGATGGGATTAAGGTCTGGTTAGTTTGATGGCCAAGGAAGTACCTCAATATTGAGTTGGCGGGACCAATTCTTAGTTGACACCGAGGTATGCGGTGACGCTAAATCTTGTTGAAAAATGAAATCATTTTCAAATAAATCTTCTAATGATGGAATCATGTAATTTTCCAAAATTTCTTGATATATCTGAGAGTTAACCTTTTTATAGACGATGCATAACTTTCAGGTCCTTCTGCACTCATGCAACCCCATACCATGACACTAGCAGCAAATTTTAGGGAATGCTTAAGGCATTCTTTATCAAATGCTTCTTGCTTCATTCTCCAAACTCGAATACATTGATTACCATATGAAACCCAAAACATACTTTCATCACTAAATAATATATTTTCCCAATCTTCTTCGCTCCATAAACGACGTGATTTACACCAATTCAACCTTATAAGCTTTTATTTTGATGTCATGAGAGGTTTTGTTTTCGGTACACGAGATTCAAACATAATTTATGGAGACATCTAAATGTTTCCGATGTAGAAACTTCAACTCCTTCTTCTTTCCATTTTCGGTGAAAGAATAACACACTTTTAAAACGGTTTTTCTCAACTATACGCTTCAGTTTCCTGTCTTCTCTAGCAGATGTTTTTAATTTTCGTCCACCATTTCGGCGATTATTTTGAAAGTTTCTGTTTTTTGAATATTGTGTTAGTATTTTACCAACGCTTGATTGCGAACAATGTAAATAATTCGCTACAGCTCATATTCAAAATATTAGAATAATTACTTTTTTTTACAAACTGAAAATATCGTTTGGCAAATTTAATGTCTTTTTATGCAAATATGCAAACGATATTTTTATTAAGAACTTATTGTTGATTAAGCTTATTTATTATCTTAAAATTAATGTAATTTTTGAAAAGATTAATTGAAAAAAAATTATTTTGAAAAGTCAAAATATTAGAATATTTATTCAAGTGGTTCAAATATTAGAATATTTCACATTAATTCTCCTTTAATTATCACCAATTCATAACTGGTGGCATCATGGATTAAATAAGGACGATTTCATTTAAAATCAATATTTTCTTTGCAGTTTGTTTGCTTTTTCGTCTTAAAATGTATCGTGTGAGTGAAATTCCTGAATCTATTAAACATAGGATGGCTGATTAGGTGCTGGCACGGTAAAAATCAATGTTATATAGCGAATTTTTTACACTGTTCGCAATCAAGCGTTAATAAAATACTAACACAATATTTAAAAAATGGAAAATTTCAAAATAATCGCCGAAATGGCGGCCAAAAACTAGAAACATTTGCTAAAGATGACAGGAAACTGAAGCGTATAGTTAAGAAAAACCGTTTTAAAAGTGTGCGATTCTTGCACCGAAAATGGAAAGAAGAAGGAGTTGAAGTTTCTACATCGAGAACATTAAGGCATCTCCATAAATTTAAGTTTGAATCTCGTGTACCGAAAACAAAACCTCTCATGACTGCAAAATAAAAGCGTATAAGATTGAATTGGTGGAAATCAAGACGTTAATGAAGCGAAGAAGATTGGAAAAACATATTAGTTAGTGATGAAATTATGTTGTATAGATACAAAACATACTTTCATCACTAAATAATATATTTTTCTAATCTTCTTCGCTCCATAAACATCTTGATTTACACCAATTGAATCTTATACGTTTTTGTTTTGCAGTCATGAGAGATTTTGTTTTCGGTATACGAGATTCAAACTTAAATTTATGGAGACGTCTTAATGTTCTCGATGCAGAAACTTCAACTCCTTCTTCTTTCCATTTTCGGTGCAAGAATTGCACACTTTTAAAACGGTTTTTCTTAACTATACGCCCCAGTTTCCTGTCAGCTCCGAAGATCAGCTCTAGCAGATGTGTTTGGTTTTCGGCCGCCATTTCGGCGATTATTCTGAAAATTTCCCTTTTTTGAATATTGTGTTAGTATTTTACTAACGCTTGATTGCGATCAATGTAAATAATTCCCTATATAACATTGATTTTTACCGTGCCGATACAAATCAACCATACGAAGTTTAATAGATTTAGGAATATCACCCACACGACCCATTTTAAGACGAAAAAGCAAACAAACTGTAAAAAGACACCGATTTTAAATAAAATCGTCTGAATTTAATCAATGATGCCACCAGTTATGAAAAGGTGATAATTAAAGGAGAATTAATGCGAAATATTATAATACTTTGAACCTCTTGAATAAATATTCTAATATTTTGACTTTTCAAAATAATTTTTTTTCAATTAATCTTTTCAGAAATGATATTAATTTTAAGATAATAAATAATTTTATTCAAAAATAAGTTCTTAATAAAAATATCGTTTGCATATTTGCATTAAAAGATGTTAAATTACCTAACGATATTTCCAGTTTGTGAAAAAGAAATAATTATTCTAATATTTTGAATATGAGCAGTATATAACATTGATTTTTACCGTGCCGATACAAATCAAACATACGAAGTTTAATAGATTCAGGAATATCACTCACACGACCCATTTTAAGACGGAAAAGCAAACAAACTGAAAAAAGAATACAGATTTTAAATAAAATCGTCTGAATTTAATCAATGATGTCACCAGTTCTAAATTGGAGATAATTAAAGGAGAATTAATGTGAAATATTCTAATATTTTGAACCACTTGAATAAATATTCTAATATTTTGACATTTCAAAATAATTTTTTTCCAATTAATCTTTTAAAAAATTATATTAATTTTAAGATAATAAATAAGTTTAATCAGCAATAAGTTCTTAATAAAAATATCGTTTGCATATTTGCATTAAAAGACATTAAATTATCAAGCGGTATTTTCAATTTGTAAAAAAAAGTAATTATTCTAATATTTTGAATATGAGCTGTACGTGTACAGTTGGTCAAAAAAATAAATAAAAGAAAACATCTGATACATTTTCATCTTCAAATTGGAGAGAAAAATTAAAATAGCAATTTGACTGGAAACTATGTCATCTTTTGATTTTTGTTTTAAAAATAGCCTAAGGGGTCGTCTTCGTACTGAAGTTGTACCAAGCTCTGAAATTTTCAGCACGAACACCTATGTCTGGCACCGAATTTGCTTTGTTTGGTAAATTTCAACTTAGGATACCAAACGGGAAGTCAATCAGCCGAATAGTTTAGGAGTTATGAAGGTTTAAAGCTTGAAACTCTTGATGTCAAATTCTTTTTTAATCGTTTGACGACAAATTTTAGTGCGAGTAATTTTTTAAGTGTAACTCTAAAACTACCTTGCAAAAGAACTGATGTATTCCCATACTTAAAAGACTCTAGCAATCGATTTGAGGCATTTTAGGTAGCTTCCATTACAAAAAGCTACCTATTGCAGCCGTTCGGAGGAAAGCGATTAAAAAAATTTTGGTATATTTTCATTGATCATGACCCCCAGACTCCAAAACCACTCTCCGTTCAATATATATATATCTACACTATATATATAAAATCCTAATGAAACGAATATATGAAACGCCTGAAATGTATCGATTCTTTGAATCGACTGATTAAATAACTGACTTTGTTTCACGGCGATTTCTCCTAAAAAATGGCATGCTTTGCGATGAAATTAACACCAAAAATCCGTGTTGATCCACAGATCTCAAAACTGGTATTAGAATTTTTAAATTCTAATTTGTTTTCGAAATATTAATTTTTTTCTAATTTTAAATACATTTTTTCTAATGATGGCAACTCAAATTTTAATCATAACAGAAATTTTTTTTTTTTCATAATTCAGAAAAGGCTACTATTTTAAATTAATTTGGCGAAAGTTTGGCCTCCTTTAAATCTAGGCTAAGAACAATGCTCTTTTTTTTGTATTTCGTTATCATTTTATTAAATACAAAACTTTCATTTAAAACTGAAACATTTAAATTGGTGGCTTTCACTTCTTTAAAAAAAAAAAAAAAAAAAAAAAAACGAAAAGAAAAATATTAGGCACAGATGTCATATACGCACCGGGGTACCTAAGTGGCTCACAAATGGCATTATTTTGATAGACATGGTAACATTGTTGTTTATTTAATAATAAATAATAAATGTATATTTACTTTTATTTCTTTTTAAAATTTATATAAATTATTTTGTTCTATAGTAATTAATTATTTTTTTTGCTATTTCCTTTTGGAAATAATAAAAAATAATTAAAAAATACGGTACAATGTAGTAGTTATTCCGTCACCTAATTTCGCAAATTATATAAATCGCCAAACCACTCGCCAAATTGTACAGATTGACAAAATTTTTATTTTAAATAACGAAAGAACAAATAAATTACTATAACAATAATAAATATAAAAATAAAACGTCGAAATAAAAATCACTTGATGACGTAAACACGTGTAACTTGCTAAAAGTCAAATGAATGTGACATTTACCATCAACCATTATTGGCATTTAATCTTATAGTTTGGTGATAGAATTTTTGTCGACGGGATAACTAAGTAGTACCAGAAGTACATGTGTAACTGGTATTCGAAAACGAGGTTTTCGTCAAATTTTCGTAAAAAAAAAAATCATGCCAAACATCGGTGCGTATATGACATCTGGCAAATATTAAATTATGTAACAAACCATCACATTTAATTTCAACTTCAAATCAATGTTTTAATTTACCACTCGAACAATAAAAAAAAATGTTAACTGGCGGATTGAAAAAAAGATATTGGCGAGATTTGCACCCGGCTTTTTTTTTCTTTCGGCACAGATGTCACATACGGCCCCATATTGGCGCGATTTTTTTCTGACGCCAATGTCATATACGCAACAGGTACTTAACTGGCGCCAAAGTATCGTTATTTTGCTTGATATGGTAAGCCGGATGTTGTTGTTTATGCTGTTAATGCGTTCCCCAAATTGGCGTTGGAAAAAAATCGCGCCAATATGGGGGCGTATATGACATTTTTTCCTAACCTTCATATGAAAGGCGAAGGGATCAGATCGTATTTGTTTATGGCATTTGATGACTTGAACTATTATAATATAGATGAAATGATGGGGATAGAATAATATTTGGCGACATATCACCTGTGCGTGGATAACATTAAAGTATCAAAATGGCACCTAGAGTATAAAAAGCAAAGTGTTCCGCCCGGAACTGTTGATGAAAGTCACATGGTTTAGGCTGTTGTTATAGAGATTGTTTTAAAATATCGGTTTACAAAGACTCTGAATACTTAATTCATTTTATTTTAGCTTCTTTTCAAATGTTTAACTGATCCTCTTTAATCAAAAACGAAAACAACCATTGGATGTCTTAACAGCAACTGATTCTCCGTTAAATTTTTGCAACCAAGGGGAATTGAATGGAAACCTGTTTACAGGGAGATCTGTACACCTTTTTCAGTATAATTTAATCTTCTCTAATATTTTTAAAACCCATTAGATTTTTAGATTCTGCGGTGTCTGAACGGGGGTTGGCGAGCGTAGCTTGCAGGGGGCAGAGCCCCTAGTATATATATATATATATATATATATATGATCTTTGTCACACTGTAACTCTCGTATTTATGAACCTATTTGGATGTAATTCGGTGTGTACATAGTACATACCAATGTCTCGACCGAGTTCGTTGGCCAGCTTCATCCGCCATTTTGTTTCAAAATGGCGGCCATTTAAAATTTTTAAAAAAATTTAAAATTTGAAATGTGGTACCAAAAAATTGAAAATTGAAAAATATTTTTTTCTTATGTATTTGACCTTTATACAAAGATTCCGGAGCAGTTTTTGTTTCGTCTATATCTTAAACAATGGCTGAATAATAGCATTTTGAATTTCTAGCGTGGCTGACATTTTGAAACGTCCTGAATTTTGTCACGCGATAAAAGGCGTATTTATGAACCGATTTGGATGTAACTTCGTTTATACATAGTACATACCAATTTCTCGACCGAGTTCGTTGGCCAGCTTCATCCGCCATCTTGTTTAAAAATTGCGTCCATTTAAATATTTAAGAAAAATTTAAATTTGAAATGTGGTACCAAATAATTGAAAATTGAAAAAATATTTTGTTCTTATGTGTTTGACCTTGATAAATAGATTCGGGAGCAGTTTTTGTTTCGTCTATATCTTAAAAAATGGCTGAGTTGCATTTTGAATTTCTAACGTGGCTGACATTTTGAAACGTCCAGATTTTATGTCACGTGATAACGGGCATATTTATGAACCTATTTGGATGTACCTTGGTGTGTACATAGTAAGTACAAATATCTCGACTGAGTTCGTTGCCCAGCTTCATCCGCCATCTTCTTTCAAAATGGCGGCCATTTAAAAAAATTTTTAAAAAATTTAAAATTTAAAATGAGATACCAAAAAATTGGAAAATGAAAAAGATTTTTTTTGTATGTGTTTGACCTTAATACAAAGATTCCGGAACAGTTTTTGTTTCGTCTATATCTAAAAAAATGGCTGAGTTATAGCATTTTGAATTTCTATTGTGGCTGACATTTTAAAACTACCTGATTTTTGTCACGCGATAACAGGCGTATTTATGAACCGATTTGGATGTAACTTGGTCTGTACATAGTACATACCAATGTCTCGACCGAGTTCGTTGGCCAGTTTCATTCGCCATCTTGTTTCAAAAGGGTTGCCATTTAAAAAAAAAATAAATTTAAAATTTAAAATTTAAAATAAGGTATTAAAAAATTGGAAAATGAAAAAGATTTTTTTCCCTATGTGTTTGGCCTTGATACAAAGATTCCGGAGCAGTTTTTGTTTCTGAAAATAATTTATTTCGTTTATATCTTTAAAAAAATGGTTGAATTGTAGCACTTTGAATTTCTAGCATGGCTAACATTTTGAAACGATCTTGTATTTGTCACGCGATAACACACGTATTCACTTATTTCGATGCAAGAAAGCATGTGGATAGTATACATCAATATATCGACCAAGTTCGCTGGCCAACTTCATCAGCCATCATGTTTCAAAATGGCGGCCATTAAATTAAAAAAAAAATATATTTAAAGTGAGGTGCAAAAAAAATTAGAAATTGAAAAAGGTTTCTTTCTTAAGTATTTGACCTTGATATAAGGATTCAGGAGCATTTTTTGTTTGTCTTTATCTTAAAAAATGGCTCAGATATAGCAATTTCAATATCTAATGTGGGTGACATTTTGAAAAATCTGATTTTTTGCCTACGACAGCACTCGTATATATCAATCGATTCCGATGTGAGTGAGCATGTGCACAGCAATTACTAAGGTCTCGACCAAGTTCACTGGTTAGCCTCATCCACCATGTTGTCTTAAAATTGCAGGCACTTTAAGAAATCGCCGAATTTGGCAGCCAAATATAAGTTACTTTAAATAAAAGCAGCTTGGATAAAGCTGACTAATTTCGCGAAATTCTCATTCATAATGATTTAGTATTGATAAAAATTAGTATTGAATCTCCTATATTCGGTTTCCACTAAATTGAGCTTCGTGTGTTTGAATAATATAAGTTGGCTTCTTAAAAATAAGGAATATGAAAGCTACCTCTTCCTCCCGGAACTGGCCGGAAGGACTTTTTAGGTTACAATTCGTATTTCTTTCGGAACTAATTTATAAAACATATTTTTTCCTTAACAAATTTTTGGAAAAAAAATTTCTTGTAAGCTATACTTTTTTAATAAATTTCTTAAAGCTTTAGATAT
Organism: Maratus speciosus; assembly: GCA_963932465.1. Taxonomy (NCBI): domain Eukaryota; kingdom Metazoa; phylum Arthropoda; class Arachnida; order Araneae; family Salticidae; genus Maratus; species Maratus speciosus. The sequence goes on along the minus strand of OZ010799.1, from coordinate 215,277,491 downwards.
GTTATTACATAATTACAGCTATTCCTCCAAGTCGTTTTTAAGTTATATGTTTAAAAAACTACCCTCATTGCAATCTGTTTTCAAACTACAAATGAATTAGGATTTCAAACTTCAAAGCTTCATGATTAATAAACAACTTCACCGAATGATTTCCTGTTTGATATCCTAATGTAAATGTTACCAATAAATCAAAATAGAATGTCTAAATTTGGTGTTCGTATAGAAAATTTTAGAGTTTGGTACAAATTCAGTTTGCAGACGACCCCTAAATTTAATCTTTTAACTTAAATTAAAATATGACATAATTTTCAATCGAATGTCTTTTTAAGATTTTTCGGGTGCAATTTGAGGATTAAATTGTATGGGATGTTCTCTTTATATATATATATACGCGTCGATCAAAAGAATGAGCGGTAGAATGAGACACGTCTCTTCTTTACATTATTTTAACAGTTATTTATTAAATTAAATAAATCTTAATTAATTAATCCAAAAAGCATAATAAATAAAAATATGTGAGTTACTTAACTTACATAAGCAATAAATTGTATAGGCTGTACTCTTAAAAAAAAAAAAAAAAAAAAAAAAAAAAAAAAAAAAAAAAAAACGCGTTGATCAAAAAAATGACCGGTAGAATGAAACTTGTACTCTCTTCTTTAGTTTATTTAAAAAATTATTTACTGAATTAAATAAATCTTAAGTAGTTAATCCAAAAAGCATAATAAAAAAAAATACGTAAGTTGTCGACTTACATAAGCAATAAATTGTATGTGCTGTTCTCTTTATATAAAACAAATACGCGTCGATCAAAAGAATGAGCGATAGAGACGTACTCTCTTCTTTAGATTACTTAAACAATTATTTATGGAATTAAATAAGTCTTCAGTAGTTAATCCAAAAAGCATAATAAATAAAAATGCGTGAGTTTGTCGACTTACATAAGGAATAAATTATATGGGATGTTCTCGTTATAAAAAAATATGCGTTGATCAAAAGAATGACCGGTAGGATAAGACACGTACTCTCGTCTTTAGATTATTTAAACAATTATTTATTGAATTAAATAAGTCTTAAGTAGTTAATCCAAAAAGCATTATAAATGAAAATACGTGAGTTGTCGACTTACATAAGCAATAAATTGTATGGGGTGTTCTCTTTCTAAAAAAATACGCGTCGATCAAAAGAATGGCCGGTAGAATGAGACATGTACTTTCTTCTTTAGATTATTTAAGTTTTAAGTAGTTAATCCAAAGAGCATAATAAATAATAAACAATTAAACTTAAAAAATCAAAAAACCCGACTGCGTAAAAAGCGAACTAATTAATTATTTCTCACCAATGTGAAACTATTTTTTTTAAATTCCTACTATTAGCTCACAATCTCGCTATATAGTCCAGTCAATAGGGAATTCATGGTAGTTCTGGAAATCAGCTTACTTTATGTTTTTTGGGTCGCTGAATCCGAATTTGTAACTCCCCACTAAAATTTCCGCCGGCAACCCCCCCCCCACCCACCCCGCCAAATTTTAGTAAAAAAGCCCCCAAAGAAGGTTTTTATTAAAAAAATATTTTTTTTATTATTTTAGGGAAAAAGTATCAAGAAATTCAGAAAGTAGTCAAAATTTGCAACAAATTAGATACATGACATTATGACTTAGGATGAAGGGGAAGGGGAGATCTGCCTCGGAACATGCGCTGCGGTGCTGCGTGGACTAAGTTGCGCAATTCCACTTAACCCCTCACACGTTTACATTCGCCCTCCCATCTCCCCTCCGAACTTTCTCTATAAGGTTTACTTTAAGTTTTTTGGGTCGCTGAATCCGAATTTTTAAATTGCCCCCAAAAATTCCTCCCCCCCCCCCCGATGCCCCCCCCCAAATAGTTGTTTTTAACTTAAATTTCTTATTGTTTTAGGGGAAAAGCATTACGAAATTCAGAAACTAGACAAAATTTGCAACAAATAAGATATATAACATTATGACGTAGGATAAACGGAGAGACAGGGGGCTGCCTCGGAACATTCCCCGCGCGCTTTTCTCAAAAACCAATTTTTTTCAAAAAATTTACTTTTTCGGGGGTTGCCGGATGAAATTTTGGTGGGAAATTACAAATTCAGATTCAGCGATCCAAAAAACATAAAGTGAGTCGAAATCAAGAACTAGTATTAATTTTGCCAGGTAAAATCTCCTATTGCTTGGACTTCATAACTTAGTGCACGCAACGCCGCAGTGCATGTTCAGAGGCAGTCCTCTAGTTTCTGAATTTCGTAATGCTTTACCCCTAAAACAATAAGAAATTTAAGGTAAAAACAACTATGTGTGTGGGGGGGAGGGGGCGAGAAGCTTCAGGGGGAAGTTAAAAATTCGGATTCAGCGACCCAAAAAACTTAAAGTAAACCTTATAGAGAAAGTTCGGAGGGGAAATGGGAGGGCGAATGTAAACGTCTGAGTGGTTAAGTGGAAGTGCGCAACTTAGTTCACGCAGCACCGCGCGCATGTTCCGAGGCAGATCCCCCCTAACCCTTCATCGTAAGTCATAATGTCATGTATCTAATTTGTTGCAAATGTTGTCTACTTTCTGAATTTCTAGATACTTTTTCCCTAAAACAATAAAAACCTTTTTTGGGGGGTATTTTACCAAAATTTGGGGTGGGGGGGTTGCCGGGGGAAATTTTGGTGGGAAGTTAAAAATTCGGATTTAGCGACCAAAAAACATATAGTAAGCCTTTTTTCAGAACCACCATGAATTTTGCTCGGTAGAGCCCCTATACGGTCTTTATTGCCTGGACTAATATATATCTTGTTCAAATTTTCAATCGTTAATAAAATACTTATTACTCATCCAATCAAGCTCAAATAAGTTTTTTTAAACTTGTAGTGGATGACACTTGATGTTCCAGTTTTTTTCAAATATTAATTCATTAATTAAATTGAATTAATTGATTTTCAATAATCGAGAGAGCCCTCTTCTTGATCGAGGCATTTTAAGCGCCACTCAAGCGGAAAGAAGAATGGGAGGAGAAAAAATTCTCTTATTGACCTAAGTAGGAATTGACTTAAAATATTTTTTTATATTACTTGTCTATATTACTTACCTAGTTTTTTTATTTACTTGTATTGATGACTTTTAAGTTGTGTTTAATATTTAGTTCCTATCTATAAACACTGTTTTGATGAGGTCTATAGATGCCTATGATGGTTAGAGTTGCAGTAAACTAGACATCCTACCTACACAACTTCCCGGTTGTATAATATTTAAACGGAGCTTCTGACTGTAAAATAGTCAATGAAACATCGTCTTCATTTTGAAAGACCTATTCAATGATATGCCACTCAATAGGGTGCGTAAAAATTGTTTTTCTTCTCTACCGCCATTTTGTGTTTTACGGCCGCCATTTTGAATTTATAAAATCAAAACCTAGCCTATAACCATTGGCCTGTTACGACGAATTGATACAGACCTCATTCCTTAAAATACATCCAACCGTTGGGATGTTTCGAGGGTATAAAGAAATCCACATACACAGATACGCGTGAAACACATAACCCTTCTTTTCAGTCGGGTAAAAATACGTGAGTTTGTCGACTTACATAAGCAATAAATTGTATGGGGTATTCTCTTTCTAAAAAAATACGCGTCTATGAAAAGAATGACCGGTAGAATGAGACACGTACGCTCTTCTTTAGATTATTTAACCAATTATTTATTGAATTAAATAAGTCTTACGTAGTTAATCCAAAGAGTAATAAATAAAAATACGTAAGTTTGTCGAATTACATAAGCAATAAAGATTACAATAGTCTCTTGAAATTGTTCATAGAATCTTGTACGATTTTACATGAAATGGAGGAGAACTCCACACTAACTTTTCTTTAGATTTCTCCAGATCCCATTTGCTGTACACGAGGTTAGTTGACCTGAGCTTCTCAGCACTCATAGATTTTCTTTTAGCACATCCCTCGCATCCAACAGATTTACTCTTTGCTAGGATCGGCTGCAATCGTTCCCTTTGAGATACACATCTATCTCCTGGACCTCACTTCCAAAAAAATATAAAAAATATTAAAAAAAAAACTGCCTCTTCTCATAATAAAGTAATGGAATTTATGCACGCAACCTGAGGTCGAGACTAAAATTCGCCTGCTGGCGGTGTTTACTGTTGAACATTAGCAAAGAACTGGATTAATTTTAACACAGTTATTCCAATGGGTAAATAAATCATATCAGGTGTAAATTTCAAAGTGGGCGAAAAATGTCCGGACCAGGATTCGAACCAGGAATCTCTTGGCTTAAGCCGCCAATGCTCAACCATCGGAGCTATCCCGGACGAATATGGTGGAACTTTTTCACCCAGATAACCAGCAGAGAGTTAGTAATGCTTGTTTGTTAAAAATACCACAAAAAAATTCTTTGTTGTAGCAGTATGTACTTAATATGTTGTTTTATAAATTCAAATTGTTGTTCTGTATGCGAGAAAATCCCCTAAATTTGCAAAATGTAAGTTAAAATTTATGCACTCAAATTGGGTGAGGATAAAGTCGTCTGCTAGCGGTGTTTGCGCCTGCGCATACTCGCATTCTCGAGGTGCAGTGGCTAGAATAATATATTAGCATACCGCCAGCTCTGGCGTCTGACGTCACGTGCATGAGGTCCATTAGGTTGGGATTCGGATGGTCCTAGCGCCACCCTGAAAATTGATGTCATTCTCAAAAGCCTTTTTTATTGGTTGACCATGAGTCAATGTCCGTCCTCAGCTTGCCGTAAGAATTGAATTAAAACTGTGTAATTTCTTGTCTATAAAGATATTATGGTTTCCCCTTGGTTTACGATACGGAGGGGGGAGGGGTCTCTTCAAACTCAAAGATAGATCACCTCTTTTCAAATTGCAACTCGTGAGAAAATAGCTTCTCAACACCGGACACATTTCACAAATGGGTGATTCTTAAATGGTTTCTTTTTATCAGTCAAAGTTCTCATTAAAACACAATTAAATCAGAAAAAGATGAATTTTTTGCACCTTTTTTTTTTATTGGCCGACTGTACGTTGCACTAAGCATGCAAGAACCTAACAATCCACTGAGTTATTTTTTATGTTTGTTGGAAATTTAGAAGCTTAGAAAAGAAAACTTAACTACATTTCAAACTACTACCCCACTGTTGTCAACATAGCTCTTATTTGACGACCTTGGCGAACATTTTACTTCAGTGACATACCCCATTACGGAACTTCAACCTATTTCACACATAGGTATTGGCGGTTTTAATAACCATAGAGCTATAGGCGCAATTGTATCCTCGTCCTTTCGAATAACAACCTCTAGCAGAAACTATTGAATTTTAACTAAATATTTTTTGTATTTCGGCTCCTTTAAATTTAGCGATCCGTCCCCGCCCTCCTTTAAAGCTGACCCTATATATAGACATTCTTATAAATCAGTAAATTACGTGATTCACTCGTAAGATCGACTCTAAAAGGAAAATCACAAGAACAAAGAATAGTAAAGATTTGTATTCCTTTAAGTGCTTGTCTTTTTATTTTTCATTCCACATTGTTAAAACCATAAATAATTCGAAGTGCACCACTGATTCCAAGACCAAAAAAGACTTTTTAAAAAATCTGCTAGTTTTCATCATCATAAATCAATCTTTGAAACTTTTGAAGAGACAATACTGTTTTTTACTCAAGATCATTGCATAGTTTAATGTATAAGTATGGTAAATATAGATAATGATCTGGGTTAGCTTTTAAAAACGAGAAAGAACATAGTCATTATTTCAAATGTCAGGACGTTTTAAAATAACCTTTTATTTTCTTCAGATTTACAAAATGGAAAATGAATAATATAAGTTTTACTTTTATGTATAATGCAGTGGTATTTAACGAACGAACTATTAAAGTTTTAAAAGTTTTTTTTCATACTATCCAAATGAAATATACCACACACATTACACAGAAAAATATCTAAATTTTGTTCAATTTCTTTTCTTTTTTTTATTGTACATAACAATTAAGCAAAAAATCGATGTAAATAACAATAATAAAAAATAATTTTAAAGGAAAGGTAAAAAAAAAAAAAGCAGAGTTTATATAATTTTGATCAAAAGAAAAAAGTTGTCGGACCATCTAATTTATTATTACCGTGTTACTTTTAGTATTTATCTTTTACATGTGAAATGAAATCAAAAGAATTATATTAATCAATATATTATTACTCCATACAATATATATAACACATAGTCATTCTTCTATGCAAAAAATCTATGTTATTTACTCATAGTCTCAAACGTAAAAACAAAATCACAATTACAAAGTATATCTCTTGTAAACAACTCTTTGTAAATGATCACGCCAAACCACAAATCTAAAACAGGTCATAAAAAGAAGTGATATCACATAAAAAAAAGCGATATAGATGTGCATACTCCGATTACAGTTTAAAAATCTATCTCTACTCATAATGTTTCCAAAGGACTCTGAGTGAGGTACAGTATGTGAAAACTGCTCGACGACGTGCAAGCTTTTACAATGTTTGTGTTTCCTGCACTTACATATGACTATACGTTTAATAATTTTCTTCTTGTGTTAGTGCTCCCACAAATTTGTAAAAAGTGTAAGCTTCTGTGTTTGTATGTCCATTCTTATTTACCATCATGTAGGATCGATTTGTTGACTTTATTTACCATTATTTGAACGAGAAATTACACGCTTACGAGGAGGATTTTTTAAGTCAATATGTAAACGTTTTTGAGATAGGAAAATAATAAAGCAAAATAATGATCATATTCATATTAATAACAATGCACCTAATAATAGACATTAAATAAACTGAGATACATTATAGTAAATCCTAAAGCCTGCACTGTAAAAAAAAAAAACGACATTTTTACAGTACAAAGTACTGTTCATCTCGCGCACAAACTCAATCACAGTGAATGTGCTGTATCTTTGTTAGGTTTCCTGACTATATTAACATGGAAAATACAGTAGTTGCGTGAAATTAACTGCACGCCAGCAGTTTGTGCTGTAATAAACTGCGTCCAAATTGCCAGCAAATTGTGCTGTTAATTTTACGCAACTACTGTATTTTCCATGTTAATATTGTCAGGAAACCAAAGAAAGATACAGCACATTCACCGTGATCAAGTTTGTTCTGGCAAATCTACAGTGGTTTTTTTTTTGCAGTGTGCATAAACGAAATAGTACATGACTGGGGAAAAATCTGTTATAGTTAGACTTCTGTTTTAATAGTATATTGTATAATATTCCTTCTATTGGAAATGTGACATTTTTTTGTTTAAGAAATAATTCCGTCATAAACATGATCAATTTTATCAGTTTTCCTTTTATTTTTAAAACGGTGAATTACACGTATTTATGTAATTAAAGATTATTTTAAAAAATACTGAAGAGTTTGATTGTAATAATAATGGAGTTATGAATAAAGAGGAGGTGACATATAGTGTACTGTCTACCAGTTGCGAGTGAAGTAACTGAGGAGGTTGTCACAAGATGGCGGCTGCATTTTCAAAATCGGATATACAGTTTATGAATACCGCCGAGGCAAACTTCTCACCAGTAAAATTGAATAGAAAATTTTGTCTTAGTTAAGAGTCTTATTCATGGAAAAATTTTCTCACAAATATGGAAAAAATTCCTATTTGTTTTTACTGGTGTCAGCTTGTCTGGCAATACAGTCAGTTTGTTTCACCGGTTGTCACAATATGGCGGAAACGCATGTCCTGACTACCGTAAAAGTAAACTTCCACCAGTAAAAATGAAAATCTGTTTCTGCCAGACTGAAATTTTACAATTAAAGGTTTTTAAATAAGAAGAAAATTTCGATATGAATTGATTGGTGGAAGTTTCCACCTGAGGTAATCAGCACTTGCGAAAACGGTTACAGTTGAAGTTTCACTATTTTAAGGGTATGTCAGTTCCTCTTTATTAATAGTTCCATGGTAATAATAGATGATTACAACACTTACAAACCATTTCCTGCAAGAAGTTTTTCTGGTTTATTACAGATATTTCTCTTACAAATAATTATGAAAGTGTTAAAAAGCAGAAAAAACAACGTTTAAAAATGCACAAATAATACATGAAAAGCAGCAAACAGTTGTTTTGAATCTACTAGCGAGATTCTTCTGAAGTGCAAGATAGAGAAAAAGGAACAGCGTGCTAGAAAACGGCTCAGCCTTGCTTTTTCTAGCACGCTGTTCCTTTTTCCTTATCTTGCACTAAAGAAGAATCTCGCTAGTAGATTCAAAACAACTGTTTGCTGCTTTTCATGTATTATTTGTGCATTTTTAAACGTTGTTTTTTCTGCTTTTTAATATTGTTGCACAAAAGCTTTATTTGCTATCTTTATAATTATGAAAGTGGGATATAGGAAATATTTTTTTATTGATTTTCACAAATTTTCAAAATTGATATACCGCGTACATTATACAGTGTGTCCACGTATAATCTGATTGACCTTTATTTTCGCAACCGTTGTCCTAAATGCATACTTCCAATTACAAAAATGGCCAAAATTAGGTGCAGGGTTAAGGTAAAAAAAGTTTGAAGCGAAAAAACAATTTAGTGAAGAATTACAGAATCTAAATTTTTATACGGTCCCCCGGTCTTATAAGTTATATTTAGTAAAATTTCCCTGTTACACTGGCAAGTAAGGCAAAAAAAGTCCCGTTATTCTACGATTAAAATTGACCGAGTAATAGCTGTTTAAAGTTGGAGTATACTTTTTGCTGCATATTAGGGGTCATTCACAAATTTAGTAGAAATATAATTTCGTCAGATATATTAAAGAAATGGTTGAGAGTAAAATTAGCATTGCAATATAAGTTTGAAATCTTAATCATTCTGACATATTACTGCAAAATACACAATTTGTACTGAACATCAGAAGAGGATAAAAAAAGTCCTTCCGGCCAGTGCCGGGAGGAAGAGGTAGCTTTCATATTCCTTATTTTAAAAAAGCCAATTTATATTATTCAAACACACGAAGCTCAATTAAGTGGAAACCGAATGTAGGAGATTCAATACTAATTTTTATCAATACTAAATCATTATGAATGAGAGTTTCGCGAAATTAGTCAGTTTTATCCAAGCTGCTTTTATTTAAGGGTGTATTCCGATCCAAACTGCTTATTTTCTGATTCATTTTAAAATTCATTTTTGCTCTCAAACGCATCAAACTTGGAAATTCTCTTATATAGAAACTATATAATGTGCGGTGCTCCTTAATTTTTTGATAAATGCAGAAAATACTGTAAAAAACGCTGTCGAAGTTGGCGTTTTGAACCGAATTTTCCGAAGCGGGCGATCTGGGAAGGAAAAAAATGGTCATACTGAGAAAATAATTGTTTAAAAATCAAATTCTAATTAATTGAGCTGAAAATGAAATCACACGGCATGTTAAACATGTCTTCAGAAATCACCCCAGCAAGTTTCATGTTTTTACTTTTAAAAATGAGTCTAAAAATGTCTCAGAAAATTTCGAGCTGTTGAGTGTGGAAAAATATTTTTTCGAATACACCCTTAAAGTAACTTATATTTGGCTGCCAAATTCGGCAATTTCTTAAAGTGCCTGCTATTTTAAGACAACATGGTGGATGAGGCTAACCAGTGAACTTGGTCGAGACCTTAGTAATTGCTGTGCACATGCTCACTCACATCGGAATCGGTTGATATATACGAGTGCTGTCGCAGGCAAAAAATCAGATTTTTCAAAATGTCACCCACGTTAAAAATTGAAACTGCTATATCTGAGACATTTTTTAAGATAAAGAAAAACAAAAAAATGCTCCTGAATCCTTATATCAAGGTCAAATACATAAGAAAGAAAACTTTTTCAATTTCTAATTTTTTTGCACCTCACTTTAAATATATATATTTTTTAATTTAATGGCCGCCATTTTGAAACAAGATGGCTGATGAAGCTGGCCAGCGAACTTGGTCGAGATATTGATGTATACTATCCACATGCCTTCTTCCATCGAAATAGGCGAATGCGTGTGGTATCGCGAGACAAATACAAGATCGTTTCAAAGTGTTAGCCATGATAGAAATTCAAAGTGCTATAATTCAACCACTTTTTAAGATATGAACAAAAGAACAAATTTTCAGAAACAAAAACTGCTCCAGAATCTTTGTATCAAGGCTAAACACATAAAAAAAATCTTTTTCATTTTCCAATTTTTTAATACCTCATTTTAAATTTTAAATTACATTTTTTTTAAAAAATGGCAACCCTTTTGAAACAAGATGGCGAATGAAGCTGGCCAACGAACTCGGTCGAGACATTAGTATGTACTATGTACAGACCAAGTTACATTCAAATCGGTTCATAAATACGCCTGTTATCGCGTGACAAAAATCAGGTCGTTTTAAAATGTCAGCCACAATAGAAATTCAAAATGTTATAACTCAGCCATTTTTTTAGATATAGACGAAACAAAACCTGTTTCGGAATCTTTGTATTAAGGTCAAACACATACGAAAAAACTCTTTTTCATTTTTCCATTTTTTGGTATCTCATTTTAAATTTAATTTAATTTTTTTTTTTTAAATGGCCGCCATTTTGAAACAAGATGGCGGATGAAGCTGGCCAACGAACTCGATTGAGTTATTTGTATGTACTATGTACACACCAAGGTACATCCAAATCGGTTCATAAATACGTCTGTTATCACGTGGCAAAAATCAGGGCGTTTCAAAATGTCAGCCACACTAGAAACTCAAAATGCTATAACTCAGCCATTTTTTAAGGTATAGAAGAAACAAAAACTGCTCCCGAATCTTTTTATTGAGGTCAAACACATAAGAAAAAAATATTTTTTCAATTTTCAATTTTTTGGTACCACATTTCAAATTTAAATTTTTCTTAAAATTTTAAATGGCCGCCATTTTTAAATAAAATGGCGGATGAAGCTGGCCAACGAACTCGGTCGAGACATTGGTCTGTACTATGTATAAACGAAGTTACATCCAAATCGGTTCATAAATACGCCTTTTATCGCCTGACAAAATTCAGGACGTTTCAAAATGTTAGCTTCGCTAGAAATTCAAAATGCTATAACTCAGCCATTTTTTAAGATATAGACAAAACAAAAACTGCTGCGGAGTCTTTGTATAAAGGTCAAATACATAAGAAAAAAATATTTTTCCATTTTCAATTTTTTGGTACCACATTTCACATTTTAAATTTTTTTTAAATTTTTAAATGGCCGCCATTTTGAAACAAAATGGCGGATGAAGCTGGCCAACGAACTCGGTCGAGACATTGGTATACTATGTACACACCGAATTACATCCAAATCGGTTCATAAATACGAGAGTTACAGTGTGACATAGCTCAGATATATATATATATATATATATATATATTGATATATATATATATATATATATATATATATATATCAATTTTGAACGGAGGGTGGTTTCGGGGTCTGGGGGTCATGATCGATGAAAATATACCAAAATTTTTTGAAATCGCTTTCCTCCGAGCGGCTGCAATAGGTAGCTTTTTGTAAAGAAAGCTACCTAATAACAAATTTCTTGTTAAATAAAAGGATGAAAAACAACAACCTCAATTCTTTACAAAATGATACATATTTTAAAATCCTGTTAGATTACACTATCTTTCAAATTTTGTGTTGTGGCATGTTTTTTAGCTTTTGAAAATTGATTCTTATGCAATTTTTAGCACTGAATCCGAAAATGACCTTCATTTTAAACCATCAAGTCAGGAATTTTCTCAAATCGCAAATTCCAAAGTTAAAAAGCTAAAAGTTAAAATTGATCCCCCCTCCCCTCCCAACCTCATCGGACCCCCGAGTTGTTTATCTGTAAGAAACCCAGTAAAAGCCAAAAAATCTAATAAATTAGTGAATTAAATAAAATAAAACCGAATAAAAAAGTTTTACATCTATTTTATAGTATCAGATTTTTCGCTATTTTTTAACCGTGAAATTTACGATTTGCGAAAGATCCTGACATGATGGTTAAAAGTGAAGGTAATTTTTTTATTCAGTGTTAAAAAATACATAAAATGTAATTATAAAATTTAAAAAACACAACCATCGCAGGTTTATGTTATCTAATCTAAAACTCTTTCTTAAACTTCTTGACTGTAATCTATCCGAATTTTTTTGTGTTATCCTCTAATATAAAAGTATGTATAAGATGGTGAGAGTCGAGAATCATAATAATATTGCATTGTCATCGGATTTAAGTCAGTATGTAAAATTTAACTTCTATCGGACATTAGAAAGTAAGTTAAAGTTCTAGTATAAATTTTAATCTGGAAAGACGATCATTGAAAGTTAAATAAAACCGTATGAAAATAACACAATTTTAGTTAAATGAAATCATAGCTTCAGATCCTTACAAAATAAAACATATGGTAAAATACAATTATTTTAACTAATCTGAAACTTAACTAATAAAACTTAATCGTAATATTTGTACGATTTCTTTCAAAACGCAGATACCTTGAAATAAGTTTAAGTACTTTAAATACGATCCCTGAAAGCTTGGCAGAAATCATCTGTTTTGAGACGCATAAAAGTGGTTTAAGTCGTGCATTTCAAAGTTTCATAACTCGGTCAATTTTAATGTTAGGTGAATGGGACTTTTTTTGTTTTACTTGTTAGTGTCACAGTAAAGTTTTACTAAATATCACTTATAGGGCCGGGGGACCGTATACAAATTTAAATTTCGTAATTTTTTAATAAATTTATTTCTTGACCCAAATCGCTTTAAAAATAATTCTTTACCTTATTTAAACCATTTTTGTAATTGGAAGTATGCATCTAGGACCAACGGTTGTGAAAATAAAGGTAGGTCAGGTTATACGTGGACACACTGTATACTCCTGCAGGTCACCAAGCAGTTTTCACACTAGATTAATTTTAACACAATTATTCTAATTGGTAAGCAAATCAAATTAGATGTAAATTTCCAACTGGGCGAAAATGTCCGGACCAGGATTCGAACCAGGGATCTCCTGGCTGAAGCCGCCAGTGCTCTGCCATCTGACCTATCCCGGACGAATCTGGTGGGACTTTTTCACCCAGCTAACCTTAATGATTATAGCATCTGGTCTGCACCTGGTTCAGCTCGACAGAATAAATCTCAGGTAATGGAACTCAAGAAATAGCTGGATACGAAATTACACTAAATTAATTTTAACACAATTATTCTAATTGGTAAACAAATCAAATTAGATGTAAATTTCCAACTGGACGAAAAATGTCCGGACCAGGATTCGAACCAGGGATCTCCTGCCTGAAGCCGCCAGTGCTCTTCCATTTGAGCTATCCCGGACGAATCTGGTGGCACTTTTTCACCCAGCTAAACTTAAAGAACCATCATCAAGAACCGAGCTAATCGTCCGGGATAGCTCAGATGGCAGAGCACTGGCGTCTTCAGCCAGGAGATCCCTGGTTCGAATTCTGGTCCGGACATTTTTCGCCCAGTTGGAAATTTACATCTAATTTGATTTGTTTACCAATTAGAATAATTGTGTTAAAATTAATCTACTATAATTTCGTATCCAGCGATTTCTGGAGTTCCATTACCTGAGATTTATTCTGCCGAGCTCAATAAGGTTTCAGACCAGATTCCATAATCATTAAGGTTAGCTGTGTGAAAAAGTCCCATCAGATTCGTCCGAGATAGTTCAGATGGCAGAGCACTGGCGGCTTCAGCCAGGAGATACCTGGTTCGAATCCTGGTCCGGACATTTTTCGCCCAGTTGGAAATTTACATCTAATCAGTTTTCACATACGTTACCTCACTTCGAGTATTTTGAAACATTGTGCGTTTCAGTAGTGGTAGATTTTTAAACGGTATTGTGAGTATGCACATCTATATCGGTTGTTTCTATGTGATATCACTTCTTTTTATGACTGTCGTTTCAGATTTGTGGCTTAGGGGGATCTTTTACAACAAGTTGTTTTTCATGAGATATCACTCCTTTTTGTAAAATATTTCATTTGCATTATGCATATTCCTTTTTAATTCATAAATGAAATAATAAAAGAAAGATGACAGAAGTAAAAAATTAACATAATAGTGATGCTATAAACTTTTAAACTAAAATAAACTAAGGACATAATGTTGGACTATTTTAAAATAATTCAAAATCATTTTATCGATTCTTACACATCTCAGAAAAATTCATCTATGTTTTTAGAAATGATAAAATGCGATGCACAAAACAGGATTTTTTTTTTTTCTGTTGTCCTATAAGCTATGGGGTGATTCATTAATTAACTCAGGAAGGAATTTATCCTAATACATTTTGAAACAACGACTTTGCATTTTCTAAATTCATATCAATTAATACAAAATATCTAAAGACTTAAAAACAGACTGAATAATGAGAATTTCTTTGATTAACGGACGTGCTTGAAGTAATTTTTAAATAAAATTAGTTTTTTTTTTTCATGAAATCCAACGGCCCGCTGAGCGCGGTAGAAACGCTTATTATCTGATTAAATAATTTTTTTTTATGTTTTTATAAGCTCTAACACTTGTTGCATTTTCTGAATTTTCAATGTATGTACTTTCTAAATTTCTAATTGTTTTTAACGTGGCGGACAGTGTATACTGAGTCGTATGCTTTTCAAATATTTTCTCACATATTTCGGATAATTCATAGGATAAATTATAATTCATTTCAATATAGGTCCGGAATTCGATAGTTCATCGTTCTGAAATAATTCTCCCCAATTTTGGTCATATTTGAAAATTTTTAACTAGTACTATAACTTAATTAATAAGTTGGAATTTGCACGTCTAACGTGGCAATTGAGGTGCGTTCGTACTATAACTAGTTTGTAAAATATTTTTTCCACCGCATATTGTACTGAATGTATATTTTAGTGCACTTCATAAGTGCATATCAATTTCATTTTGTTCGAAAGGCTGTAAGATCATTAAAATGCACTTGAAATATTTTTTTCAAATTTGCTGTAATGTAACGGAAAAACTTTTGACTGTCCCTCCATTAAACTATACATCCGATTTTCATAAAATTTGAAATGACTCGACAAAATTTTGCAACAGTTATATATTTAAAATTTCAGACCACTCGGTTGTGTAGTTTTTGTTCTATTATATGCGGACAGGCGGACGGACTGAACGACCACTATAGGTTCTACGTATTTATATAATTACGAACGCACCTAAAAATGAACTAAAAGCTATTTATGGTATGTTGATTCCACTCTTTAATTAACAAATTAAAAATAATAGAGTCGATTAGTTTTATAAATCTCCTTATTAATTTTTTTAAATGGAAACTTAACAAAAAATTCCAATAATACTACAAAAAATTTATTTGATATAAAAGGATTGTAAATATTGAATAAAAAGTTATTTAATAAAAACCTTGCTGACTATATTAATGTTGTAACATGGCTTAAATTGAATAAATTGCTAAGTTTAGACTGTTGAAAAAAATATTTGAGTATACGGGCAGTATACATATAGAAAGACAGGCACAAAAAAGATACATATAAAGCATGTATGAAAGTTTATAAAAATTAATCACTTAAAAAGTAAAAGAAATTCATAAATTATAATTTATATAATAGGGGTGAGTAGCCGAATTTGGACCACTTCACTTATTTTCAGGTTAACTGACTTAACTTTGGGAATATCTGGAAAAGATCATTACACAGGGTCAATCTATTCATCAACTAACTAAATAAATATTTAGATCAATTTCTTTTTGAAAATCTTAAAATTTTATTTTAATTTGAAAAATTTGTAAAAAGTGGTCCAAATTCAGCAAGTGGTCGCCTAATTTGCAGCCCCAGTCTGCTAAATTGGACCAAATAATATCAGGTTGTTTTAATGACTGGGGAATATAACTAATTTTATTAAAAGCAAAGTTTGCCATTAATGAAACAATCAAACAAAATAACAGCAATGAAATATAATGAAATCAAATTTCTGAAAATAAAAGTAATTGTTTTAAATCAAAATTTATTCAAAATTTAAATCAAAGTTATCAGTAATTAAGAATACAAATTATGGAAATAATTGTCAGTTACTTGAATATCATGTAAGGAGTGATGCAAAGCATATACATGAATTTTGTTTATTGTTTTTGTTTTCCAGCACACACAAAATGGAACCATATATGGCAAACTGAACGTTGAACCATATCTGCTATTTCATTTTTTTTACAAATTTGGCAAAACCAATCATCACTGTCTAGATTTTGGTTTTCAGATTCTGAATTATTAGACTTTTCTTTACATTATGTTTGTAGTTCTTCTCTTCCATCATTTTCTTGCTAATTGCATTACGCTTATTTTTTTAAACTCGATGTTCCAATTGATTTTGTGCTATGAAAGCTTCATTTTTGTCCTTTTTTTTTCATTTCAAGGTTTAGTTTATATGGCGATGATGTTAACACAACTGTTTTTTGGCTCCCTCCGTACTTTGATTTAACTGAATTTAGCAAGGAAAATAACATTTCTAATGATTTTTTGCTTTTGGGGAGGATTTGTAGCTGCAGCCTTGTTGTAGGTCAATGTTTTCAGGACTTACTGTCTGCTTTTTGTTTCCTATATCTTTAACAGCTTTTGCTGTCACGGGTGTTTTTCTGCCAGACTGTTTGTCTATGTCGTTTTCAACATTTTCATCAAGGTTTGAGATTTTATGCGCTTTAATGACAAAAAAAAAGTATAATTCCACCCTCCAGAACTGTAAAAAGTCTTCCATCACAAATATCCTGCAGGAAGAAAATGTTTGAATTCAACTCTGTAAATCAAATATGCCGTAGGAATAAAGAATTCAAAGAAAATAAACACAATTACGTACAAGATAAAAGACACTGCAAACAAAATTTATTGCATAGACATGTAAAAACATTTTTATGTTTATATAGGTCTAAACTGTATAAAAAAATTAATCCAGATATACAAAAAAAAACTTGCATGGAGATAGTAATCCATTATAAAATATATAAAAAAAATAGCGTACAAAGCGTACCGTGCTCGAAATTCATTACTTACTTTTCAAATTTATGATCGCATATCTGGTCCAATTTAAGCAACTAAAATTGGCCCAATTATGGCAACTAAGCCATTTTTTAAAACAGTTAATTTCAAGACAAAGAACAAAAACGAAGTCAAACAAATCCGCATGAAAAATATGCGCAATAAACAGATGAATTCATATATGTATATGAAAACATAACAACTTACCTTAGTTTTAAGATATTCACTTACGTTTAGTAGGAAAAAATTAGATCAAAACAGCTAACTTTAGGTTTTTTAAATCGTCTGAAAACAGCACGTGGTAAGCGGTTGCTTCTTCTAATCATGAGTGACGTCTTTTTGATGAGTAGGATTTCAGCGGTAGATGAAGTATCTTCCTCTAATTAACGGCAGAACGGCAACGGTCCAATTAAAGCGGCGGTCCAAATATGGCTACTCTCCCCTATGTGTCATTCAAAATGAAATGGAAGTAACCATTATTCCAGTTATTGCAGTATGACAGACGCTGGCCAAAGCACATATGTATGTTTATATGCATTTCTTTAACACGTTAAGCGCCACGTCAGTCACCGGTGACTTACACTGAACTCTCCGTTTAGAACGCGTCATTCACCGATGACTGACGGTCTAAAATATGATATAAAACTAAATATATATATATTGTTTTAAGTAATTACTGAAAATTTAATTAAGATTTACTTACCTTTTATTTATTACAGGATTATACTTTCTTAAAAATTACTTAAATCATTGTAAATTTTTCTACTTCAGTGTCAGTCAAAGTGTTAACACCAAAAAAGTTTATAATAAATGGAATGCCGAACCTCTACTATAATTTTAAATGATTGTAGTATAAGAGCAATATGGAAGAGAACATTTTCTCACTTATTTCAGTACGATAAACAGTAATTGTTTTCCTAACTATACTCTATGATTCCTCCTAACTCTGAATTCCTGTGAATTCTCTGTGAATTACTAACTCTGTGATTCATTAAAGTGCTTACATTATCTTTTTGAGCATGTTCTGGGTTTTCTGTGTAATCGGTGTTTACCTATTATTTTTCCAAAATTTACTTAAAATTTACTTAAAATTAAATTCGCAAACCAAAGTTGAAAACACACTTCCAGCAATTATCGCTCACAGACCGAATTCTTTTGTGTGACCTTGTAAAAGAGCTATAATTGCAATGCTGACCATACTTTTCAGTAAGCAAATTTTAGTGCATGTCAGTAATGCACACAAATTTAATTAAGTGCAAAATAGTCAAATAAACTAATTAAAATGTAATAACGATTTTCCCTCGTAGACCATTGTGTGACAGAATTCCTCTGTATGACCCTGTAAATTAATTAAATTACAGAAATCTTGTTATTTAGTAATCTTCATAAAGGCAGAGCAATTTCATATTGATCGAAATAATGTAGCATTATCAAAATGCACTTGATTTTTTTCCCCATTAATTGTAAGGTAACGGAATACTTTTGACTGTCCCTGTAAGCGACCTATATATGCTACACACTTCATTTTCAATAGGAATAATTCTATAGTAAAAGTCAATAAGATATAAAAACTACAGGGCAGTCCGAGTATATTTACGGGATTTACAGAGACAGGCAAACTGAATTAATAAACATTTTTTTTAATAATATTGGAAATTAAAAAAATGAAATCATTTCTTTGTATTTTGTTCTTTGAAATTTATTTAGCATTTAAAAAGAAAAAAGATATGCGAAACTTCAGTAAAAAGTAATTTAGAAGGAAAGATGCTCTAAAATTTAAAAAATAAAAAGGTAGAGCAAATATAATTTTGACCGAAACAAAGGTAATATGGGTACTCTAATTTATTAATAGTGTAGTACTCATAGGTAATGCGGTACTCGTAGGTTATGTGGTAATTTATAGGTCAGAAATAGTCAAAAGGGTAAATTAGTTGAATATTTCATTACTCTGTGCGATTTATATGAAACACAGACACAGTTCTATGTGAGTAAATTATGTTATTTAATCATACGCTCAAACCAAAAAACAAAATCAAAAGAACAGAAAATAGGTAAAAATTTGTCTTTTCTTATTGGTCTTTTTTTTTTTTTTTTTAATCTACATTGTTAAAATCATAAACAATATAGAGATTGTTGATTCCATTACTAAAGAAAAATTTTTAAATATCTGCTTACCTTCATCTTGATAAATAAATCTTTAGAATTTCATAAGGGACGATTTTTAACACTTTCCAACATAGTTAAAAAGTGTTTATGAATTCGGTTTGTCTGGCCGTCTGTTCGTCTGTCTGTCTGTTTTTGTCCGTCTGTTCATTTGTCCGTCTTTCTGTCTATCCACGTTCTAACTAGTATAAATATAATCGCATTTTCATGCAATTGATATATATTAATGATGGTAAACCATGGCATGTTCGGTATTGAATTGGAAGTGTGTAGCGTTAATAGTTCATTTACAGGGCACTCAAAAGAATTCCGTTAATAAGGGTTAATAGGAAAAAATCGTTCACATAATATTTTAGAGACATTAAACTACATAAAAAATTTATTTAAATTGATATAAATCACTGAATTTTACTACACGATGATTTCGATAGAATAGGGCATACATAGAATTTATCGTTCATTAATAGGGACACACAAAAGAAATCTTTTACAGTACTGTCTTTAATCAATAATTGCTGGAAGTATGTTTTCACTTTCAGTATGCGCTTTTAAATTTAACTAATTTTTTGCATGTTATTAATTTTGTATAAATTCTATACTTCGTATACAGGGCTGCCCAAAAGAATTCGCGTGCCATTCTCCTTCTTAGCAGAAATCGCTGAATATGAATTTTCAACTGTGGACTATTACCTGACTGAACTAATTTTTTGCGTGCATTAGATTATAGATAGAAAACTATATGCCATGTACAGCGCTGTTCAAAGAATTCGGAAAATTTTCCGATTGTGGACTGGAATTGCTGAAATCGGGTTTTCAAATGTGTTATGCGTTTCCAACTGTTTAGACATTCTAATTAGACTTAATAAACGGTGAAGTTTTGTTACATTATTCTGAAAGTGTTTCATAATCTATGCTCGAAGCATGTTTTTTCTTTCGTCTTTTTCCGGAAGTTTAATGAATAGTTTCTGAAAAGAAGTAAAAGAAAAGTGAAATGTTAAGGGGTGTCAAATCCAAACGGTCAACTTTCTGACATAAGTTTTAATTCATTTTTGTTCAGAAACGCATGAAACTAGAAGGTGTTGTTATTCAGAAACTATGTCATAGAACTGTTTTTTCCGTTTTCTTGTAAACGCAATACATCTTTCAGAAAATACTGTCAAAGTTAGCATTTTGAACTTAACTTCCGAACGAAAGAAGAAAATCCACTCAGTACGGGGAGGAAAATGCTGTGTCACGTGATCAAAATCGCTTATGACTCAATAGGTAATTTATTGATCCAAAAATGGAAAACACAATTCGATTCCAAATCGCTTCCATGGCCAGGCTTTCCACTTTTATATCTTTCTGTTAAAAAATGAATTTGTAAATGTGTCAAAACATTTTGCGCTTGTTGAGCAGAGCATTTGAGAACAGCCTTAAAGCTTCAAAATTTTCGAAATTCTAATTTTTTTAGATGTTAAACTACTATATTTTCTGAACATTTTGAAATAATTGTTTCCCTGAAATTCCCATTAGAACAGAAGTTATGGCGAATTATACCCACTCAATAGCCGAAGCAGCGTTTCCAAAACTTTGAAGTCATTTTTCTAAAAATGACGTTTCTGGGCACAGCACGCACGATACCTCAAAAACATCTGATAATTTTTTCATGAAATTTTCAAAACATATGTTTCATGTTAGTGTGTATAAACTGAACCTAAAATTTTCTTTTTATTGTACAAAAAAATATTTTTTAGGTGATTATTCTGTTGAAACTTTTAAAATTTTGCATTAGCTAAATACAACTTTGTATTAAAAATATAGAAATGCGTTAAATGCAAATTAATTTAGATTCAGGGTGATTATTACAATCTGAAGTGTAAGTAGGTACCAACATTTTCATTCTAGTTGCGAAATGTATTTTGTAATCCTACGCGTCAGCTATTATACCAATTTTCTGCTCGCAAAATGTCTGAGAGTTTGGAGCCCCCAATAAATGCTAATTCTGCATCTTGCAATTTTTTAAATACATGAAATGAAAGAACATACTTATATCTTTCCTCTTCAAAAAAATTGCGTTTTAAAATTATATACATTTTAAGATATTAAATGTTGAAAATAGTCCTTTTTTTCTTTTTCCCAATTTTAAAATTCCTGAGACCCCTTAAAAAAAACTAAATTACTTTTATTATGAATGTATAAATACGCTAAATAAAGAAAAAAACCAGGTTAGCTTAAAAAAAAGAAAAATCCGTCGTTTGAAATATCAAGCGCTTTTAAGTAATTTTTTTTTCTTCCAGATTACAAAATGAACTTAAAAAAATGGGGTTTTTTTTTTTTTTTTTT
This sequence comes from Maratus speciosus, assembly GCA_963932465.1. NCBI lineage: Eukaryota > Metazoa > Arthropoda > Arachnida > Araneae > Salticidae > Maratus > Maratus speciosus. The sequence goes on along the minus strand of OZ010799.1, from coordinate 215,255,978 downwards.
CGTAATGCAAGGATATTTACTACAACTATTATAACAGACTTTTCTGATAGCATTCAATGGGTCTGAACCACATGCACTTGATAAAAAATGTAAATTATTTTTTTACGAAGTAATTAATATTTAAGGGGACTGACTATCTATCTATAAAACTATAGTAAAAATTATTTGGTATGAAAGGTGCTGCAAAAATTTAAAATATATATGGAAAAGATAGTTTTGATCAAATGAAAAGGCTACACTGGCATTCTAAATTATCATTAGTGTGTTACTTTGGTGTTTATTTTTTAGATCAGAAATGGAGTAATGGGGGTTAATAAAATCCATATTCACTGGCGGGAAAGATAAAAAAAAAACAGCTATAAAAAGGTACATTATGTTATTTCTGTTAAGTGCATGTACGTCACATGATAAAGTCTATTCAATAAAAATTTCGAGCGTGGAATGTGGGATATGCCGTGAAGCAGTTTGTTAATAGACTAGGAGGTGGCTGCATAGACAATCAACTCGTTTCAGGATTAGACAGAACTCGATTAGCATATTAAAATGCAACCTGTCTTCCAAGTCATATCTTGGTGGAAACCATCTGCATGCCCGATTTTAGTGGTTTTATCGGTAGGTTTATCATTGCATTTTCCTGCATCCAAAGGTATGAAAACTTGGAGGACTGGGAGCAGGAAAACAAACTGGTAAACCTACCAGTCAACCTCTAAAATCGGGTTTGCCGGTGTTTTCCACAAAGATATGAGTTGGTAGGACAGTTGCATTTCAATATGCGAATCGAGTTGTGATGGTTTGTGCAGCCTTCTCCTATGTCGTCTAGGTGGAAGCATGTTAGTTCGTCTTCAAGTCGAACGAAGAGATTTTCATTTAGCACTACTTAACAATAATAAAGATATTTACCGATGTATTCAATAAGCTTCCTTTACTTTATGTGAAATGGCATGATATCGCGGGAACGTTCAATTATACATTCAACGATATATTTTTAAACGTTTTTAATGTTTTTTCCCTCCTTATATTTAATAAAAAGTAACAAATGACTTCTTTTTTGTGTCTCATAGGTTTTATTCTACATATAAATATATGTGAGTTTTTCGTCAATAAATCTGCAATTTTATTTCCACAGCATCCTGTCACATTTGGCCATACGTAACCTCGTCTGTTGACTGATAATTTTTCGTGGGCTCTGTTTAGCTGAAAAATATGAACAAATACAATTATCAAAATGTATTGAATTCCACCGAACCTAAACCAAGTTTTATCGAAATATTTTGCAAATAAAAAAATGGCGGCCATTCGAAAAAGAAATTCTATGTTTTCCGTTTTTCTCGACTTTAGTTTTCCTAAAACATATGAACAAATCCAAAAAAAGAAAAAAAAAATGTCTTGAATTTCTCAGAATTTAAACCAGCTTTTACAGAAAACAGTTTAAAATTGACAAAATGGCGGCTATTTGAGAAAAAAAAGACAATGTTTTCCTTTTTCTCGGCTTCTATTTTCTGAAAAATATGAAAAAATCCAATTATTAAAGTGTATTGAATTACGCAGAATACAAACCAACTTTTGACGAAAAAAATTTCAAATTCACAAAATAGTGCGTATTTGAGAAAAAAATCGATGCTATCTTTTTTCTCGGCTTCTGTTTTCTGAAACATATGAACAAATCCAATTATTAAAGTGTATTGAATTTAGCAGAACACAAACCAACTTTTGTCGAAAAAAGTTTCAAATTGACAAAATAGTGGGTATTTGAAAAAAAAAAAAAAAAAATCGATGTTTTCCTTTCTCTCGACTTCTGTTTTCTGAAAGATTTGAACAAATCCAATTATTAAAGTATATAGAAATTCCGCAGAACTCAAACCAACTTTTATCGAAAAAAAGTTTCAAATTGCCATAATGGTGGCTATTTGAAAAAAAAAAAATAAAAATAAAATAAAAAATAGCCTCCGTAGAATGGATCATGTCAAACACCAACCAACCAATCCCTTTGTATGTCAGTAAAACATGTTATTTACTCATTCTTTCAAAGACAAAAGCAAACTTAAAAGAACAAAGAATATGCCATTTTTTTTTCTTCTTTTAGCGTACCACTCTTACTCTATCTCTCCCTCTCTATTTTTTTTTTCAATCCACATTGGCAAAACCATAATTACGAGTAAATTATAGTACGCTGCTGAAGCCCAGACAACAAAAAATATTTAAAATATCGGTCTTTTCTTTTTCTTTGTATCCATAAGTAATTTTTTTAAACTTTAGAAGTGAAAATTCCTTTTTCTCAAGATCATTGAATACGTTCATAAAAAGACGAAAATAAAATGCGGATTACCAAATAAAACTATATTTTGTTTAAGATGAATGAGTAAATAAGGTAAATATAGTAAAAAGCCTCAGGTTAGATTTTAAAAACGAAAGAAATTGCAGTCATTATTTGAAATGTCATATGATTTTAAGTGATGTATATTTTTTTCCATTTCACTAAATAAATAGGAGAAAAATAAAAAGTTTTTTGCGCAATACAGTAGCGTTTAGTGAAAGAACAATTAAGTTTATAAAGGTAGCACTCTGGTGCTCTAAACAACAAACTTTACAGAGATTTACAATAAGGGTGTTTTTGTTTTTTACGTTTAAAGGGAAAATAAATTGATGAAACTTTAATAAACTGTAATTTGAAAGGAAAAATGTTGTAAAATTTGAAAAAAACTAGAGCAAATATATATATATATTATAAACGAATGTATTGTGGTGTAATTCGTTAAGGTTGTATTCTACTTTCAATGATATATTTTTATACGGTTTTTTTTTTTTTTTTTTTTTTTTTTTTTTTTTTTTTTTAATCTCCTCATATTTAACAAAGAGAAACAACTTAGATTTTTTTTTCTCATAGTCTTTATTTATTGAACATTGATATTCTGCATATGCAAACACCAACCAACCAATCCCTTTGTATGTTAGTGAAATATGTTATTTACTCTTTCAAATCCAAAGACAAACTTAAAAGAACAAAGAATTTGTCAATTTTCTTTCTTCTTTCAGCGTACCATTCTATTTCTACCTCTCCCTCTCTAGTTTTTATTCAATCCACATTGGCAAAAACATAATTACGAGTAAATTATTGTACTGTGCTGAAGCCCAGACAACAAAAAATATTTAAAATATCTGTTTTTTCTTCTTTTTTTTTTTTTTTTTTTTTTTTTTTTTTCGTATTTATAAGTAATTTTTTTTTAAACTTTAGAAGTGACAATTCCTTTTTCTCGAGATCATTGAATACTTTCATAAAAAAATTAAAATAAAATTCGGATTGTCAAATGAAACTATATTTTGTTTATGATTAATGAGTAAATAAGCTAGATATAGTAAAAAGCCCCTGGATACATTTTAAAAACGAGAGAAATTGCAGTCATTATTTGAAATGTCATATGATTTTAAGTGATATATGTATATTTTTCTCATTTCACTAAATGATCAGGATAAAAATGAATGTTTTTTGCGAAATACAGTAGCGTTTAGTGAAAGAACAATTAAGCTTGATAAATAAAAAAATTTTATAGCATTCTAGTGTCTAAACAACAAACTTTACAAAGAGAGAGAAAAAAAGTTATTTTTTTTTACACTTAAAGGGGAAATCGATCTATGAAACTTTAATAAAACAGTAATATGGAAGGAAAAATGTAAAATTTGAAAAAACTAGAGCAAATATAATTAAAAAAAAACGGAAGTATTGTGGTCTAATTCATTAAGATCATTGTATTCTACTTTCAATGATGTATTTTTATACGTTTTTAATGTTTTTTTATCTCCTCATATTTAATAAAGAGTAACAACTTAGATTTTTCTTTTTTCCATAGTTTTTATTATACATTGAACATTGATATTCTACACATGCAAACCCCAACCAACCAATCCCTTTGTATGTCAGTAAAATATGTTATTTACTCATTTTTTCAAATCCAAAGACAAACTTAAATGAACAAAGAACATGCCTTTTTTCTTTTAGCGTACCATTCTCTTTCTACCTCTCCCTCTCTATTTTTTATTCAATCCACATTGGCAAACACATAATTACTAGTAAATTTTAGTACAGTGCTGAAGCCCAGACAACAAAAAATATTTTAAATATCTGTTTTTTCTTTTTCTTTCTTTTTTTTTCAGTATTCATAAGTAATTTTTTTGAACTTTATAAGTGACAATTCCTTTTTCACAAGATCATTGAATACTTTCATAAAAAGACGAAAATAAAATGCGGATTGTCAAATGAAGCTATATTTTGTTTAAGATGAATGAGTAAATAAGCTAAATATAGTAAAAAGCCCCAGGTTAGATTTTAAAAACGAGAGAAATTGCAGTCATTATTTGAAATGTCATATGATTTTAAGCGATATATATATATATATATATATATATATTTTCGTTTCTCTAAGTGAACAGGAGAAAAATGAAAAGTTTTTGCACAATTCAGTAGCGTTTAGTGAACGAACAATTAAGCTTTAAAAAGGACAATTTCATAGCATTCTAGTGCTCTAAACAACAAACTTTACGGATAATTTTTTTTTTTTTTTTTTTTTTTTTTTTACATTTAAAGGGGAAATTGATCTATGAAACTTTAATAAACAGTAATATGGAAAGGAAAACGTTGCAAAATTGGAAAAACTAGAGCAAATATAATTTTAAAAAACGGAAGTATTGTGGTGTAATTCATTAAGGTTGTATTCTACTTTCAATTACATTTTTTTATACTTTTTTAATGTTTTTTCCTCCTTACATTTAATAAAGAGTAATAACTTAGATTTTTTTTTCTCATAGTTTTTATTCTACATTGAAATTTGACATTCTATATATGCGAATTTTTTCGTCAATAATGCTGCCATTTTACTTCGACAGCAGCCTGTCACATCTGAGCATACGTACATTGTCTGCTGACTGCTACTTTTTCGCGGTTTCTGCTTAACTGAATCATATAAAAAATCCAATTATTAAAATGTATTAAATTCCATGTAATCTAAACCAACTTTTATCGAACATTTTTGCAAATTGACAAAATGGCAGCTTTTCAACTAAAAAATCGATATTTTTTTTCTCGTATTTTTTTTTCTTTCTGAAACATATAAACAAATCCAATTATAAGTGTATTGAATTCAAACGAACTGTTACCGAAAAAAGTTTCAAAATGACAAAATGACTATTTGAAGAAAAAAAATCGATTTTTTCCTTTTTCTCGGCTTCTGTTTTCTGAAACATATGAAAAAATCCAATTACTAAAGTGTATTGAATTACGCAGAACTTAAACTAACTTCTGTCGAAAAACGCTTCATATTGATAAAATGATTTTTTTCTCGGCTTCTGTTTTTCTGAAACATTTGAACAAATACAATTGATACAGAGTATTGAATTCCGTGGAACATAAACCAATTTTTATCGACAAAAACTTGGCAAAGTGACGGCCATTTGAAAAAAAAAAAAAAAAAAAAAAAAAAAATCGATGTTTTAGTAACTTTAAGGCGTCTGAAAAAATAATTAATTTTGCAAAATTAAAAATATTTTTGCGTTCAGTTCCGCTAAAAACTATAAAAATTAACAAATTTCAAGATATAGATCGATTGATTAAACTGTTTCAGAAAAATAAATATCAGCCAGGTAAAAATGTGTCATTTTGAGAAAAATATGAAAATAGATTTACGTCTAAAAATTAAATATTTTACGGTTACTTACACATGATCATGTATGCCAGGATTATAAAGACAATCCTTTTTCTTCGGCGAAAAACTTATTCTGAAGTATTTGAGCCATTGTGCTTTCAAGAATTGCTTCTTGCACCTGTGGAGTCGATTTCAGCTTAGACCTCGCCGTCCGTTGCTTGTCGATATTGACAGCAAATTTTTTTGCTTGCAAGCTATTGTTGATTCCGAGAAGACTCATTTTTTAAAAAATCGTAATAAATCATTATAAATAGTAATAAACATCATTTAAAATGTAATTTTCCTGATACGTGGTGATTTCACTCATTTTTCCTGCAATTTAGGCGTTTCGCAGAAAGATTCCAGATGCAAGCGTTCTAATACAGTAGAGACGCAGTAACCCGTCAAAGCGGTTTGACTGTGAAGCCGATTATCACTCACATTTAAATGTCCTCATTCGGCGCAAACAAGACAAGCACGTGGTTGAGAAAATGCGTGTTGAGAAATTGCGTTGAGAGGGTTCTAAGCGAGCTGCATACAGACTCAGTGGAGTCGCACGTATTTGGGCTATTTTGAGCAGTTTCAACCGGTTTGATGGTTGCATTTTTAACGTCACACCTAATCAAGAAACTTTATCTCAACTCTGTGAATATGACTATGTCAATACTATGGCAATAGTAATAAGAGTGAAGGAATACCCATTTGCTTCTAATGTCTGAAGACAATCACTAGGGGATGCAATACTGCAAACCTGCACCCTGACCATGGGGTCAATTGGCTTATCTTATTGATCTCAGATTGGCCAAATTTTAATTGCATTATTATAACCTGGTTTATTCTTCAGTTCATTAAAAAATAAATTGAAAAATTACATATATTACATACGCTACGGTCAATACTGACAACTACTGGGATTTCTTATCAACTACCGGAGTGGGTTATGCATGCCAATAATCAGTGTAAAATTGCTACCTGTAGAGCGCAAGAAAATCTGACCTCGGAACTGCGTGGACTGGGGCATATTTCTTGTTTGGGAGCTATTGTGTTTGCAAGGAAAAAAATTATATAATAAATTTGAGATTAATTAAATGGCTTTCAGATCTTATTCTACACAATATACGAATAAATATACCAATAAATATACGATTCAAATATACGAAAAATTAAAAAAAAAATAAAATCAAAATTTTAAAAGTAAAACATTCCGTTTAATATTGTGTTACTTTTAGTGCTTGCGTTTTAGGTCAGAAATGGAATAAAAAGAGGGTTTTTAGGGTTTCGTTCATCTGACGAAACCCTATTCGTCTCGCTCCTCTGTGTGTCTGTCTGTCTGTCCGTCTGTCTGTCCGTCACAGAGTCCGTTCTCAGAAACTATACATGTTGGAGATTTGAAATTTCGCATACTTATACATGAACACCACACATCATACGACACATAATAAAATTTTGAAAAAGTCGTACATTTAACCCTCTGGGCTCCCACATGTGTATTTTAAACAATTCTTTCTAAACGAGTCCCTAATTAGGTTGCAGGCGTGAAATTTTGCGTACTTATAGAGGGACACCTCAGATCCAACGACAAATCATAAATTTTTGAAAAAGTCGTACATTTAACCCTTTGGGCTCCCCCATGTGTATTTTAAACAATTCTTTCTAAGTGAGCCCCTAATTAGGTTGGAGGCGTGAAATTTTGCATGCTTATAGCTGAATACCTCACATCAAACAACAAATCATAAAATTTTCAAAAGGTCGTATATTTAACCCTTTGGGCTCCCACATGTGTATTTTAAACAATTCTTTCTAAGTGAGTCCTTAATTAGGTTGCAGGCGTGAAATTTTGCGTACTTATAGATGGACACCTCAGATCAAACGACAAATCATAAAATTTTGAAAAAGTCGTACATTTAACCCTTTGAGCTCCCACATGTGTATTTTAAACAATTCTTTCTAAGTGAGCCCCTAATTAGGTTGGAGGCGTGAAATTCTGCATGCTTATAGCTGAATACCTCACATCAAACAACAAACCATAAAATTTTCAAAAGGTCGTACATTTAACCCTTTGGGCTCCCACATGTGTATTTTAAACAATTCTTTCTAAGTGAACCCTAATTGGGTTGGAGGCGTGAAATTTTGAATACTTATAGCTGAACACCTCACATCAAATGGCAAACCATAAAATTTTGAAAAAGTCGTACATTTAACCCTTTGGGCTCCCACATGTGTATTTTAAACAATTCTTTCTAAGTGAGTCCCTAATTAGGTTGCAGGCGTGAAATTTTGCGTACTTATAGATGGACACCTCAGATCAAACGACAAATCATAAAATTTTGATAAAGTCGTACATTTAACCCTTTGAGCTCCCACATGTGTATTTTAAACAATTCTTTTAAGTGAACACTATTTAGGTTGGAGGCGTGAAATTTTGCATACTTATAGCTGAACAAAATCATGCGACAAATCATAAAAAATTGAAAAAGTCATACATTTAGCCCTTTCGGCTCCCACATGCGTATTTTAAGCAATTCTTTCTAACCGAGCCCCTTATTAAATTGGAGATTTGAAATTTTGCATACTTATAGCAGAACACCTGAGGCCAGGCGACAAATCATAAAATCTTGAAAAAGTCTTACGTTTAACCCTTTGAGCTACCACATATGTGTTTTAAGCAATTCTTTCTAAGAGAGCCCCTAATTAAGTTGGAGACATGAATTTTTGCATACGTATAGTTGAATACCTCAGACCACACGACAAATCATAAAATTTTCAAAAAGTCTTATATTATTTACTCCTCCGTGCTCTAACTTGTATACTATTTTAAGCAATTTTTCTAACCTCCACCCTTTTCACCCGGGGAGCAATTTTCCAACTTTTGCCGACACCCTTTTGACCATTCTTTCTTATGCACCATAGCATTACATATTTTAGTTCCACTTTTTACGCCAGGGGCGCCTACTTATCTCGTATGCTATGGGTCCAATCACCTCGACTAATATATCTATGGATAGTATGTAAAACGGAGTTTCGTTCGGATAGAGGTTTGTTTAGAATAGAGTACTCTCCTTGTTGCGAAATGTGGAACTAATAGATTTTTCAAAAGGATAAAGTGTTTTGAAAGAAATATTAAACGGAACCCTCTGTGCGATCTGTGATCACACTTACCCACTTGTTTTCTATCCCACAGCGTTAAAACCATATACAAGGTGAATCTAAACTCTTGGGCAAAACTTTAAGAGGTGATCGTTCACATCAAGATAAACAATATTAAATAGGAAACTAAGGGTCCCAAACGTCTATAATACATAATAATTTAGTGTCTTTTTAATGAGAAAATTTATAGAAAGAAACAATGTAAAATTATAAATTTAACCCAGTTTTTAGGCAGTGTTAACAAATGAATAATGGATGTTGAAAACGTTCGTCTAATAATGAGTAACATTCCTGGAAAGCTTACCCGTACTGACCTTACATACAATTACTGTGTAAGGTTAAATTTGAATATATATACCGGGTGTCCCAAAAAGGACTGACTGATTTTAAAATTCAATAACTTCCAAACGGTGAGAGATATTAAAAAAATTCTTGCAGGAGGGTTATGCATAAAGTCAAAAGTTTTATTACAGTGATTTTGGATTTTAGTTCGAATTACAAACAATAGATAGCGCTGTAAGCAATAGTCGCTAAATACAGGCTCGATTTTTGGTCCTTTCTGTTGTTCCATGCAGAAAAAGGAGATGGAAATGTATTATCCGGGCCACGAAGTACCAAAAATCGAGCCTGAATTTAGCCTCTATTGATCGCAGCGCCATCTATTGTTTGTAATTCGAACTAAAATCAAAAATCACTGTAAAAAAACTTTTGACTTTATGCATAACCCTCCTGCAAGAATTTTTTTAATATCTGTCACCGTTTGGAAGTTATTGAATTTTAAAATCAGTCAGTCCTTTTCGGGACACCCAATATATATATTTATTGAAGCAAAATAAATAAAAAGTGTGCTTTTAAGGCTTGTTTATTAATATATACTAATTTTTAGTAAAATGTGTTTTTAATAATATTTTTTTCATTTAAAAGCTGTTACTATTTTGTAAAAAATTATTTTAGGTAAATAATATTTTAAAACCAGATGGTTATTAATAGGTGCAGGAAAAATTTAGTCATTCCATCAAAGCTCACTCCTACTGATGTGTAACCTTACACACAACTACTGTGTAAGATTATAGACAAATGTAATGAAAAGTTACACCTAATAATGGGAACCTTCCAGAAAAGTTGCGTGAAACCTTACTCCTACTGATGTGTAACCTTACACACAATTACTGTGAAAGCTTGCAGGCAATTGCGGTGTAACCTTACACAGAAATTTGTGAAATGTTTCACAATATTATGGTGTAACCTCACACAATTGCTATGTAATGTTACACCAGTTATATCAGTTAAATGTCACCGTAAGATTGGAGGCAGCAATGCTGCCTTCAGTTTTATGGAGTAACGTTACACCAAATGTTTTACAGTGTACAATCTATATTATGAGTAGTTTCCTCAGTTAGAGGCTTCAAATTACAGAAGTTTTAGACATTACTACAGTAGCGGAAACATTTTATATCATCTACTATGATATATAGTCATTACTTTACCAAATGGAATGTAGGGTTACACTCATGTGTATAAACTGCTGGTCGGGGTTTAACTTCCTAAAGGATATTGTTAAAAACTTCAGAATGCTTATGCTTGTTCTCAAATCCAAAGGAGCAACTTTATGACACAAGTTTGAATTATTTGTGTTCGGAGACACATGTAACTGACAGGTGTTGTTATTCAGAAAATATGTTATCACTAGACATTTCCCTTTCTTTGTAAGCAAAATAGATCTTTCAGAAAATAACTTCAAAGTTGGCATTTTGAATCGAATATCCAGACGATTGGACAAAAATCAGTCAAAAAAGTGACAAAATGTCTTGTCACGTGATCAAAATTCCCTATAACTCGATAGTTAATTTGTTTATCAAAAAATAGAAAACTCATTTCGTTTCCAAATCGGTCCCATAGTCAGGCCTCCCAATTTTATATCTTTAAGTTTTAAAATAATTCCGTCATTTTGTCAGAGACGATGGCTAACGAAAAAGACAGGCTACCGTGGTGCATCCCGCGTGTCTTTTTTTACAGACAGCTAGAGTGATGTGATGTTCTTTTCGTACACCTTCATTGGTGGATTCGAGCATCACGTGACTCCAGCGGTCTGTAAAAAAAGATATGTGGAATGTACCTCGGTAGCCTGTTTTTCTCATTAGCCTCAGTCAGAGAGTGTCGTGCTTGCTGCGCAGTGAACTTGAAAACAGCCTTATTCAGTTTTCATGAAACTGGGAGAATTTTTTCACTACAATGGTAAAATATATACGGGCTGACAAAACTCTAAAAACATTCTCCAGCCAGTTTCCTAAACGGTTGAGAAAGTTTGAGACAGATTTAGCAATCTCGCTTAGAGAATGATGATGTAAAGATGAAATTTTGTTGATTTCAACAGTGTAAAATAACAGTTAAAATTTGTCTCAACAATAGAACAATCATATCCTTTAGTGCTTTCAAACTATAAGATATTGTTAAATTCGTCATTTCTGATATAATAATCAAAATACTAGGTTGAATGTAAAAGAAAACTCCCACTGTTAAAAATAAAGAATAATTTGTCATGCAGCCTTACATTGCCATAAATCAATATTCATTCGTTGCTGAATGGTATATACTGGCAATTGTTAAATTTCTTAAACTATCGTAACCTCTTCACATCCAGCTGTAATGCAAGGAAATATCATTTATAGATAGTTACGAACGTTTCCATCACTTATAGGCACGGTAATACATGATAGTTCTCGGTCGATTTTGGCTTCACGCTTAAAAACAGTCATTTTACATTGTACACAGGGCTCGCACCGTTCCTAAAATTTTCGCACTTTGCTACCAGTATTTTTAAAAAAAAGAATTATTCATGGTAGATTCCTTTAGCACTTAGAATTGAATTATACAATAAAGATTATCGTTTTAATTTAGTGATAGTAAAGTGTGAAAATTTTAGGAACGCTGCGAGCCCTGATTGTACACGTCGAAACATTTTAATACGATATTAGGTAAGGGATATAAGGTTCATGCTTATAAATTAGTATAAGGGAATTAACTTCGCAAAGCCTACTAATTAATACCTTCATCGGTTTTTATTATAAAACTAAAAGCATTTCGGTAGAACTGTTAATCACTGTTAAATATTCAGATTAAAACCACTTTTACCCACAAGTTTTCCTAAATAGTATGAACTGTTTGCGACATATTTGGTAATCTGACGTAGCGTTTTGATGGAATAATTCAAGATAGCGGTATTCAAGGTAGAGGAGATGACAAAGAAACTTCGAGTGTTATAAAAAGATTTGTCATCCAGCGCTCCATCATCATAATTCAACGTTCATTCGCCGCTACATGCTATGTAATGTTATTTTTTACGTTTCTTAAATCTGTCTTCATCTTTTCTCGTTGAGCTGTAATACAAGAAAATATCATTTACTGTTACGACCGTAGTACGTCTTTCCATCACTTATATTCAATGTAATGCATGATAGTTCTAAGGGCCCTTGGGCTTAAAGTTTAAAAACAGTCACTATTTTATATTGTGCATGTGGAAATTTTTTGATACGACGTTCAGGCATATAAAGTAGTGTACGGGAATTAACAGCTGTAATTCGAAAGATTTTTAATTAACGAATGAGTTTGTCACAGTTTTGGAAATCTATTGTAGTGCATAATGATGTAATGGTGAAACTTCGTTTTTTTTAACAACTCAAAACAACATTTAAAATTGTCTCAACAACATAAAAAACGTCATTTAGTTACTTCGAACAACGATATATTGTGAAATTCGTCATTTCTGATAGAATAATTCAAGATAGTAGATTGGATGATAAAGAAACGCTGAGCGCCTTTCATAAGGGCGGATTTATCACCCAGCATTACATCGTGACAATTCAATATTCATTCGTCTCTGATTGATATGCAATGAAATTTGTTAAAATGTTCATACCTATCTTAAGCTCTTCTCACCCATCTATAACGCAGAAAAAAATCATTTACATTAAGGAACGTAGTATATCTTTCTATCTTTTATAATCAAGGTAATACACGATATTTCTAAGCCCATTTCGGCTTCACATTTAAAAACAGTATATATTTTATATTGTACATGTGATAACTTTTAATATGATGTAGGGGATATGTTCATATATATAATGAAGTGAATGAGAATTACGATCGCAAAGACTATTCACTGTAAAAAAACCCGACCAAAATACGAAAGTACTACTGGCAATCGAGACGCCAGTACTATTTCCGTATTTTAACGGAAGTTTTCCCCGTAAATGCCAATAAACAGGACGTTTTTCTGTAATTTACCGGGAAAGAGTTCCGTTAAAATACGGAAATAGTACTGGCGTCTCGATTGCCAGTAGTATTTCCGTATTTTAGTCCGTTTTTTTTTTTTTTTTTTTTTTTTTTTTTTTTTTTTTTTTTTTTTACAGTGTTGATAACCTTCAGTACCTTCATCGGTTTTCATGAAACTGAAAACATTTTGGCAAAACAGTTAATCACTACTAAAAATCTAGATAAAAAACACTTTTATCCACCAGTTTTCTCAAATGATTAGGATATTTGTGACAGATTGGTATTCTGTATAATGAATAATGGCCTAATAATGAAACTTTGCTATTTTCAACAATGTGAAATAACAATTAAAATTTGTCTCAACAATAGAACAATCATCTCATTCAGTTTGTTCGAACAATGAAATATAGTGAAATTCGTCATTTCTGACAGAAACATTCAAGATAGTAGGTTGGATAGAAAAGAAACTGTGATACAATAAATAAAAAAGGATTTGTCATCCAGCGTTACATCGTCATAATGCAATATTTATTCGTCGCTGAATGATGCGTAAGTGGTATTTGTAAGATTTCTTAAATCTATCTTAATCTCTTCTCATCCAGTTGTAATGCAAGAAAATATAGTTTATAGTTACGAATGTAATATATCTTTCCTTCAATTATAATCAAGGTGATACATGATAGTTCTATGCTCATTTTGGATTAACATTTAAAAACTGTCATTGTTTTACGTTGTGCATGTGGCAACTTTTTTAGGATGTCGGGATACCTTCATTGATATATAAGGTAGTGTACGAGAATTTACTTCGCGAAGAGTATTGATAATAGCTTTCAATATCTTCACGAGTTTTTATGAAACTAAAAGCATTTTTGTAGAACAGTTAATCACTGCTAAAAATTCAGATGAAAACAACTTTTATCCACCAGTTTCCTTAAACGGGATGTTTGCGATAGCTTGGTAATCTCGCAGAGTGGAAAATGATATAACAACGAAATTTTGTTGATTTCAACACTGTAAAATAACAATTAAAAATGTCTCAACAACAGAACAATCATCTCTTTTGGTTATTTCTAACAATGAAATATTGTGTGATTCGTCATTTCTGATAGAAAAATTCAAGATAGTAGGTTGGATGGAAAAGAAACTCCGATGCTATAAATAAAGAAGGATTTATCATCCAGCGATACATCATCATAATGAAATATTTATTCGTTGCTAAATGATGCGTAAGAAGTATATGTAAAATTTCTTAAATCTATTTTAATCTCTTCTCATTCAGTTGTAATGCAAGAAAATATAGTTTATAGTTACGAACGTAATATATATTACCTTCACTTATAATCAAGGTGATACATGATAGTTCTATCCCCATTTTGGATTAACATTTAAAAACAGTCATTATTTTATGTTGCGCGTATGGCAACTTTTTTAGGATGTGCGTACCTTTATATATATATAAGGTAGTGTACGGGAATTAACTTTGCAAAGAGCATTGATAATAGCTTTCTATACCTTCACGAGTTTTTATGAAACTAAAAGCATTTTTGTAGAACAGTTAATCGCTGCTAAAAATCCAAATAAAAACAACTTTTATCCACAAGTTTGCTTAAACGCAAGATGTTTGCAATAGCTTGGCAATCTCGCAGAGTGAAAAATGATGTAATAATGAAATTTTGTTGATTTCAACAATGTAAAATAACAATTAAAAATTGTCTCACGAACAGAACAATCATGTCTTTTGGTTATTTCTAACAATGAGATATAGTGAAATTCATCATTTCTCATGTAATAATTCAAGATAGTAGTTTGGATGAAAAAGTGCTAAAATCTTCATAATTCTATATTCATTCATCGCTAAAAGATATGTACTGCTAGATGTTAATGTACTTAAATCTATATTTACCTCTTCTCATTTAGCTGTAAGGCAAAAAAAAAAAAATATCATTTACAGTTAGGAACGCAGTAGTATATCTTACCCCTACTTATAACAATGGTACTACATAATAGTTCTCAACCCATTCTGGCTCATCTTTTAAAAACGGTGATTCTTTTACATCATACTTGTGACAAATTTTAAAGAGGATGTAAGTGATATATTCATATACAGGATGGCCATAATTAAACGACCCAATTTTAAAGTTTCCTACAGGCGGAACTATTGTTCAGAATATTGTAAAATTTTTTGGAGGGCATAATAAATGTATGAGAATGTGTTTCAGCGAAAAAATAGTTCAAAATTTCACCACCAGAAGGCGTTTTTAAAGAATTACGCATTTAGCATACATTTACGACAGTTTACAAATTTATTTGCAACCAAACATGGTAAACACTCTTTTTCAGATACCCTCTGGAATGGAAAGATAACATGTTCCACAACTGACCGCAGTGTATTCTGGTAAATGCTAAGAACATGTCATGAAATCTGTCTTACGATCAGGTAAAGTTAATAAATACACATTCCGAACTATCATAAATTCATTTAAAATGCCCTCTGGTGACGAAATTTTGAACTAACTTTTTCGCTTAAACAAATTCCTATCCTTTTATTATGTCTTTTACAAAATTTCACAACTCTATGAACAATAGTTTAGTCTGTAGTAAACTTTAAAGTAGGATAGTTTAATTGTGATCACCCTGTATATAAAGTAATGGACGGAGATTAACTTCCCAAAACACATCGAAGAAAATTTCCCATAACATGTGCCGGAAGATTGGACGAGTCCTTTTTGATGTAATTATTTGCTTTCGGAGGTATTAAATAACAATAAACATTTATATAAAGTCTGTCAATTTTTTACATTTTCATGCGAACCCCTTCTCCATTTTATGATTTAGTGCTATTTATAAGAGATGTCTTGACCTGTCTTGAGATTCCCACAAGCTATTTTCAGTACTTTTTTTCTTTCGTTTATTAATTTCTTACAATTACTCAGAACTGCCTGACAATAACAATTATTAATCACAAACAGGATTGCCAGTTTTGGTCTCCAAGTTTAATCCGAAATTTCAATTTCGTACCGTAAATTTCGAAAGAAGAATGTTTACTTCATGTCGTCGCTAAATGTCTCTTGTTAAATAAAGAATAAAATGCTCTTCTTTATTTCTGGTATGAAATCGAAATTTCTGATTAAAAATGGAGTCCAAACTCGCAACCCTGATCACAAAAAGGTTTCTTAATTTTGTTAAATTTGTATGTTTATGTACTTTATAACTTTTTAAAATATTCAAAATGACGATAAAATGTTGTTTTAGCATCGTGCCTAACTTTTTAAGATTGCTCAAAAACGTGGATTAATAACAGTATGTTTGTAAATATTTAAAAACAATGTTTTACCACCATTCTGAAAAATTTGGTAAGATAGTAAAACGGTATTTTGGCGCCTTTTTCCAATTTTTCACCAATTGCGCCAAGCGGCACAAGATACGGAACTCTTCCCACTATTGAAAATAAGGAGCTGTGCATATATAACGTTATCAAGTTTTTGGTAATTTTGTATTCCCTCCCCTCATTACGATATTATACGTTATCATCCCTCGACTCCCCCCCCCCCCCCCCGGAAATGATATCGTTATCAATGTGAAAAATTCTTTTGAGTTTTGGAATTTTTTTCTTTTGTTTCGAATGATATACAAATATGGTTACATTTATTTATTATTATGGTTACATACTTAATTGATTCAAATTAAGAGAAGTCAATAAAATATCAGTTTATACTTATATCAAATAACACTTAAAAGAAATAGTTACTATTTAAAAGTATTTAATAATAGATTTTTGTTACATAATGCATTCAACAGCAACAATATCTTTCTGCACTTTCCACCTGCGCGGGTTAGAGCGGACAGAACAACTTATCAACAAAACAGGTGGACAACATTCTTTTTCTTTTATTTACTAGTAAGCACAAGTATCATTTCAAACATTCTTAGCATATTGTTTGTCGAACAGTGAGTTATATATGAGGGAATCACAACCATAGTACACCAAGTGCATTTTGAAAAAAAAATGATATAGTCCATTTAAAAGGTGCATAAAATCTGTTTTATTCATTCTCACAGTGAACCAAGTCTGTAAACAGGTGCCATATATGAGAAATTATGGGCAAACAGACTTGGTTCACTGCGGAAGGGAATAAAACAGACTTTATGCACCTTTTAAATGGACTATAACATTTTATTTTTCAAAATGGAGTTGGTCTACTATGGTTGTGAGCCCCTCATATACAAACATGTACGGGGTGTTCCATATTTTGGAATTGAATCATTTTACAATAATTTAATGATTTTAATAATAACTTGTTACTTTCATAAAACTAGATAACATACTATTTTCCTGTAAAGACCAAGTTACAAATAAAAATGGATCAAAAATGATAACGATATCAAAAGATACCCCCCTCTTCTCATTAGAGATATCTTACGATATCATGTGCCAGAAGCCCCCTCGCCCCTAAAATGATAACTTTATATATGCATAACCCCTAACGTCCAATACTTTCATCGGTTTTCCTAAAACTAAAGGCAAATTCGTAGCAGAATTGATAAAAATTCCAGTTATAAACAACTTTTATTCACCAGTTCTCTTAAACAGTTGGGATATTTGCGACAGTTTTGGCAATCGCGTATAGTGATGATGTAATAGTGAAAGAACAATTAAGGGGTCTCAGGACTCTTAAAATTGGAAAAAATGAAAGAAAAGGACCATTTTCAAAATTTAATATCTTGAAATGTATTTGATATTAAGAAAATTTTAAATGGGAAGGAAAGATACAAGTACGTTCTTTCATTTCAAATATTTGAAAAATTGCAAGATGCAGAATTAGCATTTACAGGGGGCTCTAAACTGTCAGGCATTTGACGAGCTGAAAATCGGCATAACAGCTTATGCGCACGATTACAAAATAAATTTTGCACTAGAAGGAAAATTTTGGTGCCTACTTATACCTCAGATTATAATAATTACACTGAACCTAAATAAATTTGTATTTAAAGCATTTTTATATTTTTAATACAAAGTTGTATTTAGCTAATGGAAAATTTAGAAAATTTCAACAATATAAACTCCTAAAAAATATATTTTTTTTTACAATAAAAAGGAAATTTTTGGTTCGGTTTATACAGACTAACATGAAACATATGTTTTAAAAATTTCACGAAAAAAATATTCAGAAGTTTTTGAGATATCGTTCGCGTTATGCCCAAAAACGTCATTTGGAGAAAAATGACTTCAAAGTTTTGGAAACACCGCTTCAGCAATTGAGCGAGCATAATTCTAAATGCCATAACTTCTGTTCTAAAGAGAATTTCAAGATAACAATTATATCAAAATGTTCAGAAAACATAGAAGTTTAACATCTAAAAAAATTTTAAATTTCTAAAATTTTAGAGCTTTAAGAATCCTGAGAGCCCTTAAAAATTGTCTCAACAATAGAAAAAGCATGTCATTTAGTTATTTCTAACAATGAGATATTGTTAACTTTTCCATTTCTGATAAAGTAATTCAAGATAGTAGATTAGATGAAAAAAGAAATGCTGAGTGCCATTCATAAGGGAAGATTTGTCATCCAGCATTACATCATAATATTTCAATGTTCATTCGTCGCTAAATGGTATGTAATGTCATTTTTTAAATGTATTAAATCTATGTTCACCTCTTTCATCCATCTGTAAAGCAAGAAAATATCATCTATAGTTGTGAAAGTAGTATATCTGTCTATCTCTTATAATCGAGGTAATACACGGTACTTCTAAGCCCATTTTAACTTCACGTTTAAAAACGATAAATATTTTATATTGTGCATGTAACAACTTTTTAATATGATGTAGCGGATACGTTCATATATATACAGAAGTGAATGAGAATTACGATCCCAAAGACTATTAATAATAACCTTCAGTACCTTCATCGGTTTTCATGAAACTGAAAGAATTTTGTCATAACAGATAATCACAGCTAAAAATCTAGATAAATAATAAACAATTAAATTTAAAAAATCAAAAAACCCGACTGTGTAAAAAGCGAACTAATTAATTATTTCTCATCAATGTGAAACTATTTTTTTTTCAATTCCTAGTATTAGCTCGCACAATCGCTATATATATATATCTTGTTCAAATTTTCAATGGTTAATAAAATACTTATTATTCATCCAATCAAGCTCAAGTAAATTTTTTTAAACTTGTAGTGGATGACACTTGATGTTAATCCAGTTTTTTTCAAACATTAATTCCTTAAATAAATTAATTTTCAATAATCGAGAGAGCCCTTTTCTTGATCAGAGTATTTTAAGAACGAGAGAGCCCACTTCTTGATCAAGGCATTTTAAGCGCCACTCAAGAGGAAGGAAGAATGGGAGAAAAAAATTCTCTTATTGACCCAAGTAGGAATTGACTTAAAATATATTTTTTTATTACTTACCTATTTTTTTATTTACTTGTATTGATGACTTTTAAGTTTAATTGTTAGTTCATATCTATAAACACTGTTTTGATGAGGTCTATAGATGTTTATGATGGTTAGAGTTGCAGTAAACCTAGAGATCCTACCTACACAACTTCCAGGTTGTATAATGTTTTAACGGAGCTTCTGACTGTAAAATAGTGAAAAAAAATCGTCTTCATTTTGAAAGACCTATCCAATGATATGCCACTCAATAGGGTGCGTAAAAAAATTTTTTCGTCTCTACCGCCATTTTGTATTTTACAGCGCGCCATTTTAAATTTATAAAAACAAAACCTAGCCTATAACCATCGGGCCGTTATGACAAATCGATAGAGACCTCATTCATTAAAATCCATTCAGCCGTTGGGATGCTTCGAGGGTATAAAGAAATCCTCATACACAGATACGCGTGAACACATAACCCTTTTTTTCAGTCGGGTAAAAACACTTTTATCGACCAGTTTTCTCAAACGGTTAGGATGTTTGCGACAGATTGGTATTCTCGTATAATGATTAATGATGTAATAATAAAACTTTGTTATTTTCAAAAATGTAAAATAACAATTAAAAATTGTCTCCAGAACAATAATAACATTTTCAAACAATGAGATATATCGAAATTCGTCATTTCTGCTGGAATAATTCAAGATAGTAAATTGGATGTAAAAGAAACTCCGGGTGCTAAAATTAAAGAAGGATTTGTCATCGTGAGTTACATCGTCACAATTCTATATTCATTCGTCTCCAAATGGTACGTAAAATATTTGTTAAATTACTTAAATCTTCTTAAAGTTTTTTCATCCAGCTATAATGAGAGAAAAATTTCATTTATACGTTCATAGTATTAATTTGTATCAGTTATAGTCAAGATAATGCATAATAGCTCTAAGATTACTCTGATTTAGCGTTTAAAATCAGATTATTTTTTTGCATCGTATGTGTCATAAAATTTGCTATAGCCAATTTTTGATAAAATGCCAAATCCCATTTTCCAAATCCCATTAAACTGGCAAAAATATGAAAACTTTATTCAAATTGAATGAAACATCGTATACTGGGTTTTTGGCATGCAGATTACGGGTCCAAAATTAAAATTCCAAAAAAACAAATTGGCGGAATTAAAATCAACAAGTTACAAAATTTATTCAATTTGTATGAAACTTCGTATTCTGGTGGTTTTTATGGTGCTAATTACGATTCATAAGTTAATATTTCAAAATAATTTACCTAATGTAATTGTAATGCATTTATAATATAATTTATCAAATTTAAGTAAGCTCGAAATGAAGAGTGTGATGAGATTAAAATATCTAAAGCACATCTTCCATCATTTCCGTCCGACTGTATTTTCGCGAGAAATCTTCTCGATTCCTTTTAAAAATTTATCTAATATCGGTACTTATAAGTACCATTAAAATTATTTGTTCTAAAATTCATTTAATACATCGATTAATTGTAATACAGTTTAGAATGAGTTATAGATACATTAATTTATCTTGTTCCGAAAGCATTATTGGTTACACAAAACAAAAATATTTTTAAAAGGATTATTTCTTTTGCCTTTGCAACTTTTCAGCTTTCCTGGCGATGGGGGCAGGGGGATTTTTCAATTCAGAAATATTTCTATATTCCTATTGTAAGAACGTTATATTTGTACATTTCTTGATTCTTCAAAATACTAAGAAAAACCTTTAAAATAAAAGATTTGAGTGGGCTTATAAATATTGTACAAAATCCCTATAAATTCAAATTTGATTAATCCTTCTAAATTCTCCAATCCTTCTAAAATTTATTAAATGATTATCTAAATCTTCTAATGTAGTTTATACAATACACGAAAAATGCTTTAGAAGATAAAATTTTCATGAATTCATAATTCAGTAGATAGTATGTTAAATTAATTATTGAATGATTCTTGCGCGCCTTCCGACATTTGTCCGATTGCCAACATAATTCTTCTGATTGTAATATACATAGTTGCCAACCTCCCGATTTTTTTCATACCAATAATTTTATACAAAAATTCTTGCCTTATGCAATCGCACAATTTACGCAATTAAATAAATAGAACATTTTTGTAAGATTTTACTGGTATCCAAAAAATCGGGAGGTTGGCAACTATGAATATAATAAATAAAACTATTACTTATAAAGATAAGAAAATGTAATTCTGTCCATGAATGATTCAGAGTTATTTTCATTTTATTGTTCCTAACCTGCTTACCAAATTTATTTATGCTTATGATTATAATACTTGTTTGTAATATAATAAATAATAATCTATTACAAAACTGAATAATCTAAAAAATTAAAAAAAAATTGTCAGCTGAATTAGTGTGAAAATTAACTTCGTTCTTTTTTAAGCGATTAAAAAAGTGACATTTCTATTTGATTTTGCAAAAACCTGCACGAAATGTACAGTAACAGTCTTTAGTAGCTGTTTTTTTAACAATTTTCAACAAAGTTGAAAAGTGTTTACGAATTCGGTTTGTCTGTCCGTCTGGCCGCACTCTAACTCTCGTAAATATACTCGGATATTCCTGAAATTTTTTGATGATATTGACGTTTACCATAGAACGTTCCTTGTTTCAAATGATGTTTGTAGTATGTTTAGTTCATTTATAGGGACAGTCAAAAGTATTCCGTTACATAATTGGCAATGAGGAAAAATCGTTCAGATGAATTTTAATGATGTTAAACGCTTTCAAACATAATAAAATTGATATACATTTATGAAGTGCTCTAAAATATTCATCCTGTAGCATATGCGGTGCAAAGAATGTTTATTATTCATTTACAGGACCACACAAATTAATTACGTTACATAAAGATATAGGGGTGGAGGGAAATGTTTGAGGCGTATTTTAATTATGTTAAACTACTTTATGTATAAAGAAATTGATATACGACGCTAAGGTTTACAATAACTTATTTCATGTATAATACAAAATGCATAGCATTTACAGGGACACACAAAAATGTACTATATAGTGTCCGAAGTACTCTACATTAGCGATGATTGCTGGAAATGCATTTTTAATTATGATGTACTTTTAAGTTTCACTACAGTTATGCATACACTATGGTGTGTATTAATGCGATAATTCATATACAGGGCTACTCGAAAAAATTCGTAAGGGCTAATGGGTATGAGCGCAAATGGCTTAAAGGAGGTTTTTAAATGAGTTATAAATTTTTACGCTGAAATGCATTTAGTTTACAAAGGAATGTTTACAGAATGTACATGAAATGATTTACAGAGTCACGAAAATAATTGGATACATGGCCGTCTATAAATGATAATTTCTGGAAATATGATTTCAGTAGTTTTAAGAGTGTTTTAGTTTGAATTAAATTTTATCTAAATAGTGGCATGTAATAAAGGTTCTAGGTAAACTACAGAGTTGTAGAAAAGTATTGAAGTATGTTTCCATCTATTAGTATAAATTGCTGAAAGTGAAATTGCAACCTGTTATGCGTTTTCTGACTAAACTAAATTTCCCCATTATATAGTATATATATACACCTACAGATCAAATACAGGGCTGTCCAAAAGAATTGGAATACATATTAGGCTACGGACAGTAATTGCAGAAATTAGTTTTTCGAATGTTTTATGAGTTTTCTAAAATGTTTACTTAGTTATCTTATTTACATTATTTCCCAAAATAACGAAGTTTCGTTAAAGCGTTCAAGAAATGTTGGAAAGTGTTTCATTATCTATTCTTAACTCATGGTTATTCTTTCTTGTTTATTAATCATTAGGTAATAGTTTAGGCTAATATCTCTTTAAATTTTGCTGAGGAACTCTGCGGAATTTAAAAACTTTTCGATATTTGAAAAAAAATATATATACAATTACAAATTTATATGTTGTTAGTATAATAATATTTGCAAGACATGTAAATAATTTACTCAAATCATCACGTGATTCCAATTTAAAACATTAAAGCCGTATTGTATGAAAAAATGTAGCACACGTTAAGAGGAACCATTATTTTGCTATTTTTGTTGACCTCAGATTCTCCTCGCACGAGCGTTACTTTTGAAACAATGCAAGTACTGATGGGAAAGAGATAATCAAACATTTTTCAAAATATAGACCCAATGACAGAGAAGATCCGTTCGCCTAAAGACACAGAAGATGGTGGATGCATTATGGCTCCAAATACCAACGGAACAATTGCAAAAAACCGACATAGACGTGAGTCTTGCCTCCAACTGCCATTGGCCAAACGAATCCAAGAATTATCCGTTCGCCCAGTGACAGAGAAAAATGGGTTAGAGGCAAAAGTCATGTTTCCAAAAGCCATTAACCGAAGGAATCATAAATGGACCAGTTCGCTCAAAGGCACAAAAGAAGATGATAGATAAGTCAAGGCTCCAACTACCAGTGGAACAATTACAAAAAACAGACACAAACATGAGTCTTGCCTCCAACTGCCAATTTCCAAACGAATCCCAAAAGGATCCGTTCGCCCAATGTCAGAGAAGAATGGGTTGGATGCAAGAGTCTTGTGTCAAACAGCCATTCTCCAAAGGAATCACTAATTGACCAGTTTGCTCAAAGGCACAGAAGAAGATGGTGGATGTGTCAAGGCTGCAACTGCTATGGAGACGATTCTACAGACGTAAGCAGAGACATGAGTCTTGCCTCACACTGCCATTGGCCAAACAAATCCCAGAAGGATCAGTTCGCCAAATGACAGAGAAGAATGGGTTGGAGGCAAGAGACATATTTCATACAGTCATATACCGAAGGAATCACTCACGGATCTGTTCGCTTAAAGATACAGAAGAAGATGGTGAATGTGTCAAGGCTCCAACTGATAACGGAATAATTTCAAAAAGCAGCGAGAGACATGAGTCTTGCCTCACACTGCCATTGGCCAAACAAATCTCAGAAGGATCTGTTCGCCCAATGACAGAGAAGAATGTGTTGGAGGCAAGAGTCATGTTTCAAACAGTCATTTAACGGAGGAATCACTCACGGATATGATCGCTTAAAGATACAGAAGAAGATAGTGAATGTGTCAAGGCTCCAACGGTTAACGGAATAATTGCAAAAAGCAGCCAGATACATGAGACTTGCCTCTAACTGCCATTGGCCAAACGAATCCCAGAAGGATTCGTTCGCCCAATGACAATGAATAATATGCGACAGGTAAGAATCATGTTTCCAATAGCCATTCAGCGAAGGAATAACAAATGGACCAGTTCGCTCTAAGACACAGAAGATGATGATGTATGTCTCAATGCTCCAACTGAAATTGGGACATCTGTTCCGAAGCAGAGACATAAGTTTTGCTCCAACTGCCATTGGACATATGGAGGGCAAGATTGGAGCAAAAGTCATTTTTCCAATAGCTATCGTCTGAATAATCACAAATGGACCAGTTCGCTCAGAGGCACAGAAGAAGATGATGTATTTCTCAAGGATCCCATTACCATGGGGACGATTCTACAGAGGGAAGCATAGACACGAGTCTTGTGCCGAACTGCCATTGGCCAAACGAATCCCAGAAGGATCCGTTCGCCCAATGACACAGAAGAATGTGTTGGAGGCAAGAATCATGTTTCCAATAGCCATTCAGCGAAGGAATAACAAATGGACCAGTTCGCTCAAGGGCACAGAAGAAGATGATTGATGTGTCAAGGCTCCAACTTCTATGGAGACGATTCTACAGAAGCAATCTGAGACATGAGTCTTCCATCCAACTGCCATTAGACAAGTGAATCCCAGGAGGATCCAATCGCTCATTAACAGAGAAGATTTGATTAGAGGCAAGAGTCATGTTTACAATAGCCATTGACCGAAGAAATCATAAATGGAGCAGTTCGCCCAATGACAGAGAAGAATGGCTTAGATGTAAGAGTCTTGTGTCAAACAGCCATTCGGCGAATGAATCACTTGTGGACCAGTTAGGTCAATGGGACAGAAGAAGATGGTGGATGTGTCAAGGCTGCAACTGCTATGGAGACGATTCTACAGAAGTATGCAGAGACATGAGTCTTGCCTCAAACTGCCATTGGCGAAACAAATCCCAGAAGGATCCGTTCGGTAAAAAAAGCCCCACCAGTGGCCGAGAGGTTCTGCTCTCGAAGCTGGTAGACGGGAGGTGCTGGGTTCGATCCCAATCGCGCCCGTCGGTCTAATCGTTCGGAGTTTTCGTGGTTTTCTTCGAGCCGTGGATCTTCCATGCGTTAATACGGATTAGGTTCCCTTAGAAATACCCCCACGAGGGCACTCCCCCCGGGCCTATATCCCTCGTGTAGATAATTGGCCGTCAAAAATCAACCCAACCCAACCCGTTCGCCAAATGACAGAGAAGAATGGGTTGGAGGCAAGAGTCATGTTTCACACAGTCATATACCGAAGGATTACTCACGGATCTGTTGCTTACTGATCACTTGTTGATCACTCTGTTCACTTAAAGGTAGAGAAGAAGATGGTGAAATTGTCAAGGCTCCAACTGTTAACGGAATAATTGCAAAAAGCAGCCAGAGACATGAGTCTTGCCTCTAACTGCCATTGCCCAAACAAATCCCAGAAGGATCTGTTCGCCCAATGAAAGAGAAGAATGGGTTGGAGGCAAGAATCGTGTTTCCATTAGCCATTCAGCGAAGGAATAACAAATAATCGCTCTAGGGCACAGAAGAAGATGATGGATGTGCTAAGGCTCCAACTTCTATGGAGACAATTATACAGAATCAAGCTGAGACATGAGTCTTGCCTTCAACTGCCATTAGACAAGCGAATCGTAGGAGGATACGATCGCTCAATACCAGAGAGGATTAGATTAGAGGCAAGAGTCATGTTTCTAATAGCCATTGACCAAAAAAATCATAAATGGAAGAGTTCGCGCAAAGGCAAAGAAGAAGATGAAGAATGTGTCAAGGCTCCAACTGCCATGGAGACTATTCTACAGAAGAAAGCAGAGACATGAGTCTTGCCTCACACTGCCATTGGCCAATCAAATCCCAGAAGGATCTGTTCGCCAAATGACAGAGAAAAATGTGTTGGAGGCAAGAGTCATGTTTCATACAGTAATTTAAGGGGTCTTGTACCTTTTAAACGCATCGAAAATTAACGAAAAATTTCAAAGATTGAATTAGTCTACATTCAAAACCTTTTTATGTATAAATTTGAAATTTTGGATATATATTAAATAGATTGTGCTTTGTAATATACTACAAACGGAAATTTATGAACCCTTTACAGAATTTGTGTATTGTTGAAATCAAAATAGCTCTTTTTTGCCATATAAGTCATTGCGCGCATGATATATTGAGAAAGTATGTATTGATTTTCATTAAATTTGGTAAATATACTAAACAAATATGTGTGTTTAAAATGATCTACTTTTAAGTATTTACAATGGTAATGTTTTTAGTTATGACTATTTTTATTCATTAAAAATACAAAATTTTTATTTTTTTTTACGAAAATATTTTTTTATATAGTTAATGAAATAATTTTAGCCTAAGAGTAGATCATTTTAAATAAACATATATTTTTAGTATGTTTACCGAATTTTATGCCAATCCATACATACTTTCTCAAGATATCATGCGCGCAATGACTTATGGGGTAAAAAAAGAGCTATTTTGATTTTAACAATACACAAATTCTGTAAAGGGTTAATAAATTTCTAATGGTAGCATATTACAGAGCATAATCTGTTTAATCAATAACCAGAATTTCATGTTTATACATAAGAAGGCTTTAAAGATAGACTAATTCAAACTTTGAAGTTTTTCGTTAATTTTCGACGCGTTTAAAAGGTACAAAACCCCTTAACGAAGGAATCCCTCACCGATCTGTTCACTTAAAGATACAGAAGAAGATGGTGGATTTGTCAAGGCTCCAACGATTAACGGAATAATTGGAAAATGCAGCCTGATACATGAGTCTTGCCTCTAACTGCCATTGGCCAAACGAATCCCAGAAGGATTCGTTCGCCCAATGACAAAGAAGAATATGTTAGAGGTAAGAATCATGTTTCCAATAGCCATTCAGCGAAGGAATACAAATAGACCAGTTCGCTCAAAGAGACAGAAGATGATGATGTATGTCTCAAGGCTCCAACTGAAATTAGGACATTTGTGCCGAAGCAGGGACATAAGTTTTCCTCCAACTGCCATTGGCCATATGGAGTGCAGGATTGGAGCAGAAGTCATGTTTCCAATAGCCATTGACTGAATAATCACAAATGGACCAGTTCGCTCAGAGGCACAGAAAAAGAAGTGGGATTTCTCAAGGATCCCATTACAATGGGGACGATTCTACAGAGGGAAGCATAGATAGGAGTCTTGCCCCGAACTGCCATTGGACAAACGAATCCCAGAAGGATCCGTTCGCCCAATAAGACAGAAGAATGGGTTGGAGGCAAGAATCATGTTTCCAATAGCCATTCAGCGAAGGAATAACAAATGGACCAGTTCGCTCAAGGGCACAGAAGAAGATGATGGATGTGTCAAGACTCCAACTTCTATGGAGACGATTCTACAGAAGCAAGCTGAAAACATGAGTCTTACCTTCAACTGCCATTAGACAAGCGAATCCTAGGAGGATCCGATCGCTCAATACCAGAGAAGATTAGATTAGAGGCAAGAGTCATGTTTCCAATAGCCATTGACGAAAAAAATCATAAATAGACCAGTTCGCTCAAAGGCACAGAAGAAGATGAAGAATCTGTCAAGGCTCCAACTGCCATGGAGACTATTCTACAGAAGAAAGCAGAGACATGAGTCTTGCCTCACCTTGCCATTGGCCAATTAAATCCCAGAAGGATCCGTTCGCCAAATGACAGAGAATAATGGGTTGGAGGCAAGAGTCATTTTTCAAAGTGTCATATACAGTAGGGATACCTAACGGTTCTGTTCGCTTAAAAATACAGAATAAGATGGTGCATGTGTCAAGGCTGCAACTGCAATGGAGATGAATCTACAGAAGTAAGCAGAGACATGAGTCTTGCCTCACTCTGCCATTGGTCAAACAAATCCCAGAAGGATCCGTTCGCCAAATGACAGAGAAGAATGGGTTGCAGGCAAGAGTCATGTACCGGTATATTCATACAATCACATACCGAAGAATCACTCACGGATCTGTTCGCTTAAAGATACAGAAGAAAATGTTGAATGTGTCAAGGCTCCAACATTTAACGGAATAATTGCAAAAAGCAGCCAGAGACATTAGTCTTGCCTCTAACTGCCATTGGCCAAACAAAGCCCAGAAGGATCTGTAAGCCCAATGACAGAGAAGAATGGGTTGGAGGCAAGAGTCATTTTCAAACAGTCATATAACGAAGGAATCACTCACAGATCTGTTCACTTAAAGATACAGAAGAAGATGGTGTATGTGTCAAAGCTCCAACGGTTAACGGAATAATTGCAAAAAGCAGCCAGAGACATGAGTCTTGCCTCTTTCTGCCATTGGCCAAACGAATCCCAGAAGGATTCGTTCGCCCAATGACAAAGAAGAATATGTTAGAGGTAAGAATCATGTTTTCAATAGCCATTCAGCGAAGGAATAACAAATAGACCAGTTCGCTCAAAGACACAGAAGATGATGATGTATGTCTCAAGGCTCCAACTGAAATTAGGACATTTGTGCCGAAGCAGAGACATAAGTTTTGCTCCAACTGCCATTGGCCATATGGAGTGCAAGATTGGAGAATAAGTCATGTTTCCAATAGCCATTGACTGAATAATCACAAATCTACCAGTTCGCACAGAAGCACAGAAGAAGAAGAGGGATTTCCAAGGATCCCATTACCATGGGGACGATTCTACAGAGGGAAGCATAGACACGGGTCTTGCCCCGAACTGCCATTGGCCAAACGAATCCCAGAAGGATCCGCTCGCCCAATGACACAGAAGAATGTGTTGGAGGCAAGAATCATATTTCCAATAGCCATTCAGCGAAGGAATAACAAATGGACCAGTTCGCTCAAGGGCACAGAAGAAGATGATGGATGTGTCAAGGCTCCAACTTCTATGGAGACGATTCTACAGAAGTAAGCTGACCCATGAGTCTTCCATTCAACTGCCATTAGACAAGTGAATCCTAGGAGGATCCGATCGCTCATAAACAGAGAAGATTTGATTAGTGGCAAGAGTCATGTTTACAATAGCCATTGACCGAAGAAATCGTAAAAGGAGCAGTTCGCTCAAAGGCGCAGACGAAGATGAAGAATGTGTCAAGGCTCCTACTGCCATGGAGAATATTCTACAGAAGAAAGCAGAGACATGAGTCTTGCCTCAAACTGCCATTGCCTAAACGAATCCCATAAGGATCCGTTCGCCCAATGACAGGAAGAATGGCTTAGATGTAAGAGTCTTGTGTCAAACAGCCATTCGGCGAAGGAATCACTTGTGGACCAGTTAGGTCAAAGGAACAGAAGAAGATGGTGGATGTGTCAAGGCTGCAACTGCTATGGAGACGATTCTACAGAAGTATGCAGAGACATGAGTCTTGCCTCAAACTGCCATTGGCGAAACAAATCCCAGAAGGATCCGTTTGCCAAATGACAGAGAAGAATGGGTTGGAGGCAAGAATGATGTTTCCAATAGCCATTCAGCGAAGGAATAACAAATGTTCGCTCAAGGGCACAGAAGAAGAGGATGGATGTGCCAAGGCTCCAACTTCTATGGAGACAATTATACAGATGCAAGCTGAGACATGAGTCTTGTCTTCAACTGCCATTAGACAAGCGAATCGTAGGAGGATACGATCGCTCAATACCAGAGAGGATTAGATTAGAGGCAAGAGTCATGTTTCCAATAGCCATTGACCAAAAAAATCATAAATGGAAGAGTTCCCTCAAAGGCAAAGAAGAAGATGAAGAACGTGTCAAGGCTCCAACTGCCATGGAGACTATTCTACAGAAGAAAGCAGAGACATGAGTCTTGCCTCACACTGTGGCGAACAAATCCCAGGAGGATCTGTTCGCCAAATGACAGAGAAGAATGGGTTGGAGGCAAGAGTCATGTTTCACACAGTCATATACCGAAGGATCACTCACGGATCTGTTCGCTTAAAGATACAGAAGAAGATGGTGAAATTGTCAAGGCTCCAACTGTTAACGGAATAATTGCAAAAAGCAGCCAGAGACATGAGTCTTGCCTCTAACTGCAATTGCCCAAACAAATCCCAGAAGGATCTGTTCGCCCAATGACAGAGAAGAATGGGTTGGAGGCAAGAATCATGTTTCCAATAGCCATTCAGCGAAGGAATAACAAATGTTCGCTCAAGGGCACAGAAGAAGATGATGGATGTGCCAAGGCTCCAACTTCTATGGAGACAATTATACAGATGCAAGCTGAGACATGAGTCTTGCCTTCAACTGCCATTAGACAAGCGAATCGTAGGAGGATACGATCGCTCAATACCACAGAGGATTAGATTAGAGGCAAGAGTCATGTTTCCAATAGCCATTGACCAAAAAATCATAAATGGAAGAGTTCCCTCAAAGGCAAAGAAGAAGATGAAGAACGTGTCAAGGCTCCAACTGCCATGGAGACTATTCTACAGAAGAAAGCAGAGACATGAGTCTTGCCTCACACTGTGGCGAACAAATCCCAGGAGGATCTGTTTGCCAAATGACATAGAAAATTGTGTTGGAGGCAAGAGTCATTTTTCAAACAGTCATATACCGAAGGGATCATTCACGGATCTGTTCGCTTAAAGATACTGAAGAAGATGATGAATGTGTCAAGGCTCCAACTGTTAACGGAATAACTGCAAAAAACAGCCAGAGACATGAGTCTTGCCTCTAACTACCATTGGCCAAACGAATCCCAGAAGGATGCGTTCACCCAATGACAAAGAAGATTTTTTTAGAGGTAAGAATCATGTTTCCAATAGACATTCACGAAGGAATAACAAATGGACCAGTTCGCTCAAAGACACAGAAGATGATGATGTATGTCTGAAGGCTCCAACTGAAATTAGGACATTTGTGCCGAAGCAGAGACATAAGTTTTGTACCAACTGCCATTGGCCATATGGAGGGCAAGATTCGAGGCAAGCGTCGTGTTTCCAATAGCCACTGACTAAATAATCACAAATAGACCAGTTCGCTCAGAGGTACAGAATAAGATGATGGATTTCTCAAGGATCCCATTATCATGGGGACGATTCTACAGAGGGAAGTATAGACACGAGTCTCGCCCCTAACTGCCATTGGCCAAACGAATCCCAGAAGGATCAGTTCACCCAATGACACAGAAGAATGGGTTGGAAGCAAGAATCATGTTTAAAATAGCCATTCAGCGAAGGAATAAAAAATGGACCAGTTAGCTCAAGGGCACAGAAGAATATGATGGATGTGTCAAGGCTGCAACTGCTATGGAGACGATTTTACAGACGTAAGCAGAGACATGAGTCTTGCCTCACACTGCCATTAGCCAAGCAAATCAAAGAAGGATTTGTTCGCCCAATGACAGAGAAGAATAGATTGGAGGCAAGAGTCATGTTTCATACAGTCATTCAACGCAGGAATCCCTCACAGATCTTTTCACTTAAAGATACAGAAGAAGATGGTGGATTTGTCAAGGCTCCATCGATTAACGGAATAATTGGAAAATGCAGCCTGAGACATGAGTCTTGCCTCTAACTGCCGTTGGCCAAACGAATCCCAGAAGGATTCGTTCGCCCAATGACAAAGAAGGATATGTTAGAGGTAAGAATCATGTTTCCAATAGCCATTCAGCAAAGGAATACAAATAGACCAGTTCGCTCAAAGAGACAGAAGATGATGATGTATTTCTCAAGGCTCCAACTGAAATTAGGACAATTGTGCCGAAGCAGAGACAGAAGTTTTCCTCCAACTGCCATTGGCCATATGGAGTGCAAGATTGGAGCAGAAGTCATGTATCTAATAGCCACTGACTGAATAATCACAAATGGACCAGTTCGCTCAGAGGCACAGAAAAAGAAGTGGGATTTCTCAAGGATCCCATTACCACGGGGACGATTCTACCGAGGGAAGCATAGATAGGCGTCTTGCCCCGAACTGCCATTGGACAAACGAATCCCAGAAGAGTCCGTTCGCCCAATGAGACAGAAGAATGCGTTGGAGGCAAGAATCATGTTTCCAATAGCCATTCAGCGAAGGAATAACAAATGGACCAGTTCGCTCAAGGGCGCAGAAGAAGATGATGGATGTGTCTAGGCTCCAACTTCTATGGAGACGATTCTACAGAAGCAAGCTGAAACATGAGTCTTACATTCAACAGCCATTAGACAAGCGAATCCTAGGAGGATCCGATCGCTCAATACCAGCGAAGATTAGATTAGAGGCAAGAGTCATGTTTCCAATAGCCATTGACGAAAAAAATCATAAATAGAGCAGTTCGCTCAAAGGCAGAGAAGATGATGAAGAATCTGTCAAGGCTCCAACTGCCATGGAGACTATTCTACAGAAGAAAGCAGAGACATGAGTCTTGCCTCACCTTGCCATTGGCCAATTAAATCCCAAAAGGATCCGTTCGCCAAATGACAGAGAAGAATGGGTTGGAGGCAAGAGTCATTTTTCAAACTGTCATATACAGAAGGTATCACTCACGGTTCTGTTTGCTTAAAGATACAGAAGAAGATGGTGCATGTGTCAAGGCTGCAACTGCTATGGAGATGAATCTACAGAAGTAAGCAGAGACCTGAGTCTTGCCTCACTCTGCCATTGGTCAAACAAATCCCAGAAGGATCTGTTCGCCCAATGACAGAGAAGAATGGGTTCGAGGCAAGAGTCATTTTCAAACAGTCATATAACGAAGGAATCACTCACAGATCTGTTCACTTAAAGATACAGAAGAAGATGTTGAATGTGTCAAGGCTCCAACATTTAACGGAATAATTGCAAAAAGCAGCCAGAGACATTAGTCTTGCCTCTAACTGCCATTGGACAAACATAGCCCAGAAGGATCTGTTCGCCCAATGACAGAGAAGAATGGGTTCGAGGCAAGAGTCATTTTCAAACAGTCATATAACGAAGGAATCACTCACAGATCTGTTCACTTAAAGATAGAAAAGAAGATGGTGAATGTGTCAAAGCTCCAACGGTTAACGGAATAATTGCAAAAAGCAGTCAGAGACATGAGTCTTGACTCTTTCTGCCATTGGCCAAACGAATCCCAGAAGGATTCGTTAGCCCAATGACAAAGAAGAATATGTTAGAGGTAAGAATCATGTTTTCAATAGCCATTCATCGAAGGAATAACAAATAGACCAGTTCGCTCAAAGACACAGAAGATGATTATGTATGTCTCAAGGCTCTAACTGAAATTAGAACATTTGTGCCGAAGCAGAGACATAAGTTTTGCTCCAACTGCCACTGGCCATATGGAGTGCAAGATTGGAGCATAAGTCATGTTTCCAATAGCCATTGACTGAATAATCACAAATGGACCAATTCGCTCAGAGGCACAGAAAAAGAAGAGGGATTTCTCAAGGATCCCATTACCATGGGGACGATTCTACAGAGGGAAGCATAGACACGGGTCTTGCCCCGAACTACCATTGGCCAAACGAATCCCAGAAGGATCCGTT
The DNA here is from genome assembly GCA_963932465.1 of Maratus speciosus. Taxonomy (NCBI): domain Eukaryota; kingdom Metazoa; phylum Arthropoda; class Arachnida; order Araneae; family Salticidae; genus Maratus; species Maratus speciosus. Next base: position 215,221,894 of record OZ010799.1, on the reverse strand, counting down.
CGCCCAATCAGACAGAAGAATGGGTTGGAGGCAAGAATCATGTTTCCAATAGCCATTCAGCGAAGGAATAACAAATGGACCAGTTCGCTCAAGGGCACAGAAGAAGATGATGGATGTGTCAAGGCTCCAACTTCTATGGAGATGATTCTATAGAAGCAAGCTGAGACATGAGTCTTGCCTTCAACTGCCATTAGACAAGCGAATCCTGGGAGGATCCGATCGCTGAATACCAGAGAAGATTAGATTACAGGCAAGAGTCATTTTTCTAATAGCAATTGACCAAAAAATCATAAATGGACCAGTTCGCTCAAAGGCACAGAAGAAGATGAAGAATGTGTCAAGGCTCCAACTGCCATGGAGACTATTCTACAAAAGAAAGCAGAGACATGAGTCTTGCCTCATACTGCCATTGGCTAAACGAACCCCATAATGGTCCGTTTGCTCAATTACAGAGAAGAGTGGATTGGATGCAAGTGTCTTGTGTCAAATAGCCCTTCTCCGAAGGAATCACTAATGGACCAGTTAGCTCAAAGGCAAAAAAGAAGATGGTGGATGTGTCAAGGCTGCAACTGCTATGGAGACGATTCTACAGAAGTAAGATGACACATGATTCTAGGCGTGAGTCTTGCCTAACTCTGCCATTGGCCAAACAAATCCCAGAATAATCCGTTCAACAAATGACAGAGAAGAATGTGTTAGAGGCAAGAGTCATGTTTCAAACAGTCATTTAACGAAGGTATCACTGAGGCATCTGTTCGTTTAAATATACAGAAGAAGATGGTGAACGTGTCAAGACTCCAACTGTTAACGGAATAATTGAAAAAACAGCCAGAGACATGAGTCTTGCCTCTAACTGTCATTGGCCAAACGAATCCCAAAAGGATCCATTCGCCCAATGACAAAGAAGATTACGTTGGAGTTAAGAATCATGTGTCCAATAGCCATTCAGCGAAGGACTAACAAATGGACCAGTTCGCTCAAATGCACTGTAGAAGATGGTGGATGTGTCAAGGCTGCAACGGCCATGGGGACGATTTTTCATAAGAGAGCAAAGAAGCGTGTCTGTTCTCCAACTGCTATTGGTCAAACGAATCCCAGAAGGATCCGTTCGTCCAATGGCAGCAAAAAATTTTGGAGGCAGAGAAAGGATTTGATATGACTTCGACAGTTATTGATCGCCGAAATCACAAATGGATCAGTTAGCTCAAATACAATGAAGATGATGATAGATGTATCAAGGATCCAACTGTCACTGGAACTTTTGTAAAGAAGAAGGTAGAGGCAAGACTCTCCAACTGTCATTGACCAAACGAATACTAGAAGGATCCATTTTCAAAGTGACGGAGAAGAAGGGATCGGAGGCTATATGCATGTTACTAACAGCCATTGTCCGAAGGAATAACAAATGGACCAGTTCGCTCAAAGTCCCTGAAGAAAATGAGGGATGTGTCAGCTGTCTACGATTCAGCAAAAGAAATATATACATGAGTCTCACCTCACACTGCCATTGGTCAAACGAATCCTAGAAGGATTCAATCGCTCAATGACTGAGAAGATTCGAAGGGAGGCAGGATTCGTGTTTCAAATAGCCATTGACCGAAAAAAACATAAATTGACCAGTTCGCTCAAAGACACAGAAGATGATGATGGTTGTGTCTAGGCTCGAACTTCCATGGGGACGATTCTGCATAAGAGAGCACAGACATGTGTCTTGCCTCACACTGCCATTGGCCAAACGAATCCCAGAAAGATCCGTTCGCCCAATGACAGAGAAGAATGGTTTGGAGGTAAGAATCATGTTTCCAATAGCCATTCAGCGAAGGATTGACAAATGGACCAGTTCGCTCAAAAGAACAGAAGAACATGATGGATGTGACAAGGCTCCAACTGCCATGGAGACGATTTTGACAGAGAATTATGTGTTGCAGGCAAATGTCATGTTTCAAACAGTCATTTACCGAATGAACCACTCATGGATCTGTTCGATTAAAGATAAAGAAGAAGATGGTGAGTGTGACAAATCTCCAACGTAGAATGAAATAATTGCAGAAAACAGAGAGAGATATGAGTCTGGCCTCCAACTGCATTCAAAAAACGTATCCCAGAAGGATCCGTTCGCCCAATGGCAGAAAAGGAAGTGTTGGAGGCTGAGACGGTTGGATATGATTCCGACAGTTATTGATCGTCGAAATCACAAATGGATCAGTTATCACACAGACAAAGAAGAAGATGGTGGATGTATCAATGATCTAACTGTTAAAGGAACAATTGTAAAGAAGAAGGAAGAGGCATGAGTCTAGTTTCCAACTCTCATTGGCCAAATGAATACTTGAAGGATCCATTTGCCCAGTGACCGAAAAGAAGGCATTGGAGACAAGATGCATGTTACCAACAGCAATTGACCGAAGGCATAACGAATGGACCAGTTCTCTCAAAGGCCCAGAAGAAGATGAGGGATGTGTCAACAGCCATGCGGACGATTCTACAGAAGAGAGCAGAGACATGAGTCTTGCCTCACGAATGGAACAATTGCAAAGATCAGAGAGAGTCATGAGTCTTGCGTCCAACCGCCATTGGCCAAACAAATCCCAGAAGGATCCGTTAGCCCAATGACAGAGCTGAATGTGATGGAGGAAAGAGTCATGTTTCCAAAGCCATTCAACGAAGAAAAAACTAATGGTCAGTTCGCTCAAAAGGTACAGAAAAAAATGATGGATGTGTCAAGGTTCCAACTGTCATTTGCACAATGGTACAGAAGCTAACAGAGACATGTGTCAGACATCCAACCTCAAATGGCCAAACGAATCCATGCAGGATACACTTGTTAAAGACACAGAACAAGGGGTTTGAGGTAAGAGTCATTTTTCCAACAACCATTCAGCTAAGGAATCATTAATAGTACAGTGCTCTCAAATGCACAAATTAAGATGGTGGGATAGGTCTCCAAATTCCCCTGGAACCATTCTAAAAATGGAAGGAGAGACATGAATCTAGCACCCAACTTCCATTGGCCAAACGAATCCCAGAAGGTTAAGTTCGCCCAATGACAGAGAAAAATGGGTTGGAGGCAAGAGTCACTTATCCCATAGCCATTGATTAAATGAATCACAAATGGACCAATTCGCTCAAAGGGCACAGAAGAAGATTATGGCTTTGTCAAGGCTCCCACTCGCATGGGGATTATTTTACAGAAGTAAGCAGATACATGATTCTTGCCTCCAAATGCGATTGGCCAAATGAATCTAAGAATGATCTGCTCGCCAATGAAAGAGAAGAATGGGTTGGAGGCAAGAGTGATGTTTCAAACATCCATTCACCGAAGAAATCACTAATCGATCTGTTCTCTTAAAAATACAGAAGAAGTTGGTGTATGTGTCAAGATTCAAACTGCCACAGGAATAATTGCAAAAAACAGACAGACATGAGTCTTGCCTCCAATTTTCATTGGACAAACGAATCCCAGCAGGAACAGTTCGCCCAATGACAGAGAAGAATGGGTTGGAGGAGAGAGTCATGTTTCCAATAAACAAAGATAAAAGGAATAAAATGGGCCAGTTTTCTCAAAGGCACAGAAGATGATTCATTTGTCAAGGCTCCCACTGCCATGGGAACATTTATATAGAAGAAAGCAGAGAAATGAGTCTTGCCTCCAACTGCAATTGGCCAAACGAATCTCAGAAAGATCCGTTCGCTCAATAAAAGAGAAGAATTGATTGGAGACAAAAGTCGTATTTTCATTAGCCATTGACCTACAGAAATAGAATAAAGTGACCGGTTCGTTCAAATGCACAGAAGATGAAGATGGATGTGCCAAGGCTCCAACTGCCATGAAGACGATGCTACAGAACCAAGCAGAGACATAAGTTTTGACTCACACTGCCTTTGACCAAACGAATCCAGAAGGATTCGTTCGCCCAATGACAGAGAAGAATGTGTTGGAGACAATAATCATGTTTCCAATAGCCATTAAGCGAAGGAAAAAAAATGAAGTAGTTCACTCAGGATACAGAAGAAGATGTTGGATGTATCAAGGGTCCAACTGCCCATGGAACAATTGCTAAAAAAAGACAGAGACATGAGTCTTGCCTCTAACTGCCATTAGCCAAACAAATCCCAGAAGGATCTGTTCGCCCAATGACACAGAAGAATAGGTTGGAGGCAAGAGTCATGTTTCATACAGTCATTTAATGAAAGAATCACTCACAAATCTGTTCACTTAAAGATACAGAAGAAGATGGTGAATTTGTCAAGGCTCCAACGGTTAACGGAATAATTGGAAAAAGCAACCTGAGACATGAGTCTTGCCTCCAACTGTCATTGACCAAACGAATCCCAGAAGGATCCGTTCGCCCAATGACATAGATGAATGGGTTGGAGGAGAATGTCATGTTTCCAATAGTCATTCACCGGAGGAATAACAAATGGACCAGTTCGTTCAAAGGCACAGAAGAAGATGATGAATGTGTCAAGGCTTCAACTGTCATGGAGACGATTCTACAGAACCAATCAGAGACATAAGTCTTGCCTCACACTGCCATTGGCCAAACGAATCCCAGAATGATCCGTTCGCCCAATGACAAAGAAGAATGTGTTGGAGGCAAGAGTCGTGTTTCAAACAGTCATTTACAGAAGGAAACACTCATGGATCTGTTTGCTTAAAGATACAGAAGAAGATGGAGAATGTGAAATGGCTCGAACTGCCAATGGAATAATTGCAAAAAACAGACAGAGGCATGAGTACGGCCTCCAACTGCCATTGGCCAAATGAATCCCAGAAGTATCCGTTCGCCCAATGGCAGCAAAGAAAGGATTCGAGGCAGAGAATGGGTTGGAGACAGAGAAAAGGTTGGATATGTGTCCGAAAGTTATTGATCGTCGAAATCACAAATGGATCAGTTAGCTTAAAGACACTGAAGAAGATGGCGGATCTATCAAGGATCCAACTGTCACTGGCACAATTGTAAAGAAACAGGTAGAGGCATGAGTCTTGTCTCCAAATGTCGTTATCCAAACGAGAACTAGAGGAATCCGTTTGCCCAGTGACGTAGAAAAGAGATTGGAGGCCAGAGGCATGTTTCCCACAGCCATTGACCGAAGGAATAACAAATGGACTTGTTCGCACAAAGCCCAGAAGTAGATGAGGGATTTTTCAACTGTCATGCGGAAGATCCTACAGAAGGGAGCAGACATGTGTCTTGCGTTTCACTGCCATTGGCCAAACGAATCCCAGAAGGATCCGTTCGCCCAATGACAGAGAACAATGGGTTCAAGGCAAGAGTGATTTTTCAAACTTCCATTCATTGATGGATGTTTGAACTAATGGATTTGCTCGCTTAAAGATACAGAACAAGATGATGGATGTGTCAAGCCTCCAGCTACTAATGGAACAATTCAAAAAAAGGAAAGAGACATGAGTCTTGCCTCTGACTGCCATTGGCTAAACGAATCCTGAAAAGATCTGATCGCTTAATGACAGTGAAGATAGGATTGGAGGTAAGAGTCATGTTTCCAATAACCATTGACCGAAAAAAACATAAATGGACCAGTTCGCTTAAAGACACATAAGAAGTTGATGGATGTGTCAAGGCTCTAACTTCCATGGGGACGATTCTGCATAAGAGAGCAGAGACATGTGTCTTTCCTCATACTGCCATTGGCCAAACGAATCCCAGAAGGATCCGTTCGCCCAATGACAGAGAAGAATGACTTGGAGTCCAATAGCCATTTAGTGAAGGAATGACAAGTGGACTAGTTCGCTCAGAGTCACAGAAAAAGATGATGGATGTGTAAAAGCTCCAACTGACACGGAGACTATTCTACGGAAGCCAGCAGAGACAAGAGTCTTGCCTGCCACTGCTATTGGCCAAACGAATTCCAGAAGGATCCGTTCGCCCAATGCCAGAGAAGTATGGGTTGCAGGCAAGAGTCATGTTTCAAACAGTCATTTATTGAAGAAATCAGTCATGGATCTGTTCGCTTAAAGATACAGAAGAAGATGGTGAATGTAACAGGTTTCTAACTGTCAAAGAAGTATTGCAAAACAAAGAGAGACTGCCATTGGCCAAACGAATGCCAGATGGATCCGTTCTCCAATGGCTGCAAAGAAAGGGATGGAGGCAGAGAAAGGGTTGGAGACAGAGAAAGGGTTGGATATGTCTCCGACACTTATTCCTCGTCAAAATCACAAATGGGTCAGTTAGCTCAAAGACACTGAAGAAGATGGCGGATGTATCAAGGATCCAGATGTCACTGGAACAATTTTAAAAAGCAGGTAAAGGCATGAGTCTAGTCTCCAAATGTCATTGGCCAAACAAATACTAGAAGGATCCGTTTGCCCAGTAACGAAGAAGAAGGTATTGGAGGCCAGAGGCATGTTTCCTACAGCCATTGACCGAAGGAATAGCAAATAGACCAGTTCGCTCAAAGACCCAGAAGAAGATGAGGGATTTTTCAACTGCCATGCGGAATATCTTACAGAAGAGAGCAGAGACATGTGTCTTGCCTCACACTGCCATTGGTCAAATGAATCCCAGAAGGATCCGTTCGCCCAATGACAGAAAAGAATGGGTTGGATGCAAGAGTCATGTTTCAAACAGCCATTCATCTAAGGAATCACTAATGGATCTGTTCACTTAAAGATACAGAATAAAAAGGTAGATGTGTCCAGGCTCCAACAGCCAATGGAACAATTGCAAAAAATAGACAGAGACACGAGTCTTGCTTCCAACTGCCGTTGGCCAAATAAATCCCAGAAGGATCCGTTCGCCCATTAACAGAGATGAATGGGTTGAAGGCAAGAATCATGTTTCCAATACAAATTCAACGAAGGAATAACAAATGGACCACTTTGCTCAAAAGGCACTGAAAAAGATGGTTGATGTGTCAAGGCTCCAACTACCATTAGGAGAAATGTACCGAAGCAAGCATACCCATCAGTCGCCTCCAACCGTCATTTGACAAATAAAGGCCTAAAAGTGCGTTCGTCCAATGGCAGCAAAGAAAGGGTTGGAGGCAAGAGTCATGTCCCCGACAGTTATTAACCATCAAACCACAAATGGATCAGTTAGCTGAGAGACACAGAAGAAGATGGTGTATGTATCAAGGATCCAACTGCCATAGGAATATTTAAAATGAAGGAGGTAGAGACATGAGATTAATCTCCACCTGGCATTTCCCAAACGAATCCTAGAAGGATCCGTTTTCCCAATGACGGAGAAGAAAGGGTTGGAGGCAAGAGGCATGTTTCCAATATCCATTGACCGAAGGATTAAGAAATGAACAAGTTCGCTCAAACGCCCAGAATAAGATGTGGTATGTGTCAAGGCTCCAAATGCCATTTGCACAATGGTACAGAAGCTAGCAGAGACATAAGTCTAGCCTCGAACTGCAATTGGCCAAACGAATCCCAGAAGGATCCGTCCGTTAATGACGTAGAAGAAGAGGTTTGAGGCAAGAGTCATTTTTCCAACAACCACCTACCTAAGGAATCACAAATAGACCAGTGCTCTCAAATGCGCATATTAAGATGGTGGGACAGGTCTCCAACTTCGTCTGGAACCACTGTAAAAATGGAGGTAGAGACAGGAGTCTGGTCTCCAACTGCCATTGGCCAAACGAATCGCAGAAGGATACGTTCCCCCAATGACAGAGAAGAACGGGTTGGAGGCAAGAGTCATGTTTCCAATAGCGATTGATTGAAGGAATCACAAATGGACCAGTTCGCGCAAAGGAACAGAAGAAGATGATGGATGTGGCAAGGCTCCCACTGCCATGGGGACAATTCTACAGACGCAGAGACATGAGTCTTGCCTCCAACTGCCATTGGCCAAATGAATCTCAGAATGATTCGCCCAATGAAGTAGAAGAGTGGGTTGGGGGCAGGAATGATGCTTCAAACATCAATTCACAGAAAAAATCACTAATGGATCTGTTCGCTTGAAGATGCAGAAGAAGTTGGTGGATGTGTCAAATCTCCAACTGCCACTGGAATAATTGCAAAAAAGTGACAGAGATATGAGTCTTACTTTCAACTGCCATTGGCCAAACGAATCTTAGTATCCGATCGCTCAGTGACAGAGAAGAATTGGTTGGAGGCAAGAGTCATATTTCCAATAGCCATTGATCGAAAGAAACATAAATGGACCGGTGCGCTCAAATGCACAGAAGAAGATGATGGATGTGTCAAGGCTCCAACTGCCATGGGGACGATTCTACAGAAGAGAGCAGAGACATGAATCTTGCATCACACTGCCATTGACCAAATGAATCTTAGAAGAATCCGTTGCCCAATGACAGAGAAGAATAGATCGGAGGCAAGAGTCATGTTTCAAACAGCCATTCACCGAAGGAATCAGTAATTGAGCGTTTCGCTTAAAGATACAGAAGAAGACGGTAGATGTGTCAAGGCTGACTGCCAAAGAAACAATTGCAAAAATCCGACAGAGACATGAGTCTCACCTCCAACTGCCATTGGCCAAAAGAATCCTAGAATGATCCGCTTGCCCAATGACAGAGAAAAATGTGTTGGAGTCAAGAATCATGTTTCCAATAGCCATTGAACGGATGAATAACAAATGGTCGAGTTCGGTCAAAGACGCAGAAGAAGATGATTGATGTGGGACGGCTCCGACTGTCATTAGGGCGATTGAGCCAAAGTAAACAGAGACACGAGTCTTGCTCCAACTCCCATTGGCCAAATGAATCCCTAAAAATCCATTCGCCCAATGGCAGCAAAGAGGGTTGGAGGCAAGACATATGTCTCCGTCATTTATTGATCGTCGAAATCAGAAATGGATCAGTTAGCTCAAAGGTACAGAAGAAGATAGCCGATGTATCAAGGATCCATTTGCCACTGGAACGATTGTAAAGAAGGAGGTAGAGGCATGAGTCTAGTCTCCAATTCTCTTTGGCCAAACGAATCCTAGAAGGATTCGTTTGCCCAATGACGGAGAAGAAGGTGTTGGAGGCAAGAGGCATATTGTTCTCTGAAAAGTTTCCAAAAATCAGTGACAGCAAAAATAACTTTGTTTTTATAAATGCTCTTTTAACCCTTAACGGTCAAAATAATCCTACTATACTATGTAGAGGTATCTCTTAGACGAAATTATTCGGTTGGCACGATTTTTTTTTTTTTTTTTTTTTTTAAGAAGCATTTTTACTTACATTTTGACATCATGTGCAAGAGAACGTTACTAAAAAATGTACTTTTAAAATATAGTGGTGTGAATAGAATATAAAAATAGAATCAAGAATTATATAAAGCTTGGGCGGCTATTTTCCAAAACTCAACCTCAAAGAGTTAAATCTCGAAAATTGAATGGTTTCTGGGGTTTCTAAGGATAAAAAACCGTTTTCGGAATCATGGTTATCTTTGAAAAGGTAATTGTATATTTTCGCTAATGGTTATGTTATTTATTTTGTTAGATTAAAAATATTTGTCTTTTTTTTTACAGTATAAGGTTAGACGATATCTGATGCAAACTTTTGAAAATATGACATTAAAAATATTTACGAGGGCGAAAATTCCAATGCAATATACCTTTAATATATCAACAGGCTATTTGTAGAATTATGAAAAATTCTGATTATTTGAAATGGGTTCCTCAAAGTGCAAATAAGTGCTCCATCTATTTATATAAAATCCAAGTCTCTGTGTGTCCCTCACTATTCCGGTAGGACCGCCTCACTGAAATGAGTAATTGTTGAAAAATACTAATGCAGGGTTACCACAGTAGCGCCAAATGTTAGCCAACTTGGCGATAGCTGACTAATTTGGCGAAATTCCCATTTAAAACCATTAATCTTTCATAATGGAGGTCACCGAAATTTAATTTAAACTCCACTCTTTTAAGATATTTTTTCGAAATCTATGGGTGAGAATTTAAAGTACATCTTTACATCTTCCTCCCGATGCTACTAATAAAATAACCGCCAATAGACAACGGTGTACTGTGTGAGCTCCTAACTGCGCGAATTTAATGTGCTTTAGGTACTTTTCCAGTATAGGTGCCTTGGCGAAAAAGGAAATTCCGTAACATATTTTCCGGGAACCTATTCACTGTTTCATTTTATATACACACGCATTTTTTTCGATATTTATAGGACTTACTTAACATAAAAAAGCCGTTTCTCTAATTTTATACAGAAACAAATGTAATTTATACATAAAAACATCAATAATATACATATAAAACAAACAAAAACGCTCATCAAATTTGTTTTCATAGCCGTTTATTAGGGTGGAGCGCTCGCCTATGGGAAGAAAAAAATTTCTTCAAATCAAAATTGGCCGGGGTGGGAAAGTTGCTCTATCCGATCCTCATTCTGAATATATAATATCTTTGTATATATAATATTAAATATATATATAACATTCTGAATATATAATATTAAATACTGTCCCAAGGTCATTGAATATTGAGAAAAAACGTAAAAGCGCCCGGCTATGGAATATATATATATTTTTTCCAAATCAAAATGAGGCGGTGTGGGAAAGTTGCTCTATCATATCCTCATTCTGAATAAAAAATATCTTTGAAAAATATTAATATTAAATACTGCCCCAAGGTCATTGAATATTGAGAAAAAACGTAAAATTTGTGCTTTTTCCTATTTTTTTCTCAAATATACAATAATTTAATTTAAAAGGATGATCATCGAATTATTATTATTGTTATTATAAATTTATAGTAAAATTATGTAATATTTATATCATATTCGCTTTTATTATGCTTACTCAACGACTATATATTTTTTAATATATGAAATTTGGGTAATTATAATTGTTTTATATTTTTTACTTAACCTGTGTAAAAAATATAATTTGAAATTATTCTTAAAGAACTATAGTAATAAGATAAAAAAATAATTTACTATTGCAATTTACAAGTAATGAAGTTACCATTTTATAGTAGTTCATACCGTTTTTTGGTTTCAAAAACTACCTTTTTTTCCGAGACTCCAGACAAGTTTTAATGAACTCAATGCGTCTCAAAGGGCCACAAACAGCAGAAGAAGCCTCCGTAACAAGTTTCACACATCTTTCAGTGGCTTGATTGTGACAAGGTAATAGTTTAATCTTAGGTAAGATGTCTTCATCTATTGCCTTTGGATTTAGGATACACTTTGTAAGAATGTTATGATCAAAGAACTTAGTTAATGGTGGTTGTATATCACGATCACTTCAGCCCAATTTATAGAATCTATATAGACTTTGGCTTCAAAATTTATCCGTATGTAAAGAATTTCTTGACTTTAAAGATTTTATTGTTCTGCGAAGTGCCAAAGCTCTTACACAGTATGTAAGAGTGTTGGCACTACGCATAATAATAAAATCTTGAAAGTGAAGACATTCTTTACGTACTTTCAAGTTACCTGAGATCATGTACGTAAAGAATTTTTTGACTTTCGAGATTTCATTATTCTGCGCAGTGCCACTCTTATATAGTATGTATGAGTGTTGGCACTAAGGAGAATAATAAAAGTTTCACGAAAATAAACGATCAGGTTACCTGAGAGACCAAAGACTATATCAATTTCATAAATTAGGCTGAAGTGACAGTGACAGAACCACCATTAACTAAGTTCTTAGATCATAACATTCTTACAAAGTGTATCCTAAATCCAAAGGCAATACATGAAGACATCTTACCTAAGATTAAGCTATTCTCTTGACACAATCAAGCCACTGAAAGATGTGTGAGACTTGTTACAGAGGCTTCTTCTGCTGTTTGTGGTCCTTTGAGACGCCATGGACACATTAAAACGTCTGGAGTCTCGGAAAAAAACGCCAGTTTTTGAAACCAAAAAACAGTATGGACTACCATAAAATGGTAAATTCACTGCTTGTAAATTAAATAGTAAATTATTTTTACCTTATTACTATAGTTCTTTAAGGATAATTTCAAATTATATTTTCTTACACAGGTTAAGTAAAATATGTAAAACAATTACAATTACCCAAATATCATATACTTAAAAGAAGTATAGTAGTTGAGTTAGCATAATAAAAGCAAATTTGATATAAATATTACATATTTTTACTATAGATAGATAATAATAATAATAATTCGATGATCATCCTTTTAAACTAAATTAATAAAATAGTTTGTATATTTGAGGGGAAAAAATGGGAAAATGCACAACTTTTACGTTTTTTCTCAATATTCAATGACCTTCGGGCAGTATTTAATATTAATATTTTTCAAAGATATTTTTTATTCAGAATAAGGATATGATAGAGCAACTTTCTCACACCGACGCATTTTGATTAGGAAAAGAATTTTTTTTTCCACAGGCGAGTGCTTTTACGTTTTTTCTCAATATTCAATGACCTTGGGGCAGTATTTAATATTAATATTTTTCAAAAATATTTTATATTCAGAATGAGGATCTGATAGAGCAACTTTCCCACCCCGGCCAATTTTGGTTTGAAGGGAAAAAAAATTTCGCTCCACCCTACTGTTTATATGATTTGACAACAAATCTCGATATTTTCCCGTTACACGGACACCATGCCAACATTTATGCTAATGCGCCAATTATTTCAAAATGCTAAAAGATATTTCTAATTTTATGCCAGCAGTTTAATATGAGTTTTATTTTATTGCTTTATTTTATAGCAGTTATTTGTTCACTTATTTTAAGTATATATTTGTGATATGATAGAATAGTTCGTAAAAGTCTGGAATTTTCAAATGTTATATTTTTTAAATGGTCACTTTAGTATCGACAATGATTTTTCTTTTATTTTTCAAATGCTTCAATTCACGATTTTGCGCCAACTATTACGCTTGGCGACAATGGTGTCCGCATAACGGAAAAGTACACCAAACCTCACTTTCTGATGACCAAATTACACCAAGCTTTTTTTAAAAAATGCCAAAACCCCTACAGTGGAAAAGTACCAAACTGTCTATTATTTTGCGCTATCCGTGTTATAGTTTGTACTATATGCAAGGGGAGTGGAGCGAAGAGTTTAAACATTAAATATTAAAGTTTCGACACCAATGTCATATACACAACGGGTACTTAACTGGCGCCAGAGCGTCGTAATTTTGCTTGATATGGTAATCCGGATGTTGTTGTTTATGCTGTTGATGTTTTCGCCAAATTGGCGTCGGAAAAAAATCGCTCCAATATATGATAACGTATATGACAACTGTGCCAAAGTTTCTATAAAGCAGTATAAGACTAAAAAATTAAGAATAAAATAACTGCAAAATAAGACTAAAGAAGAAAGAAAAATCATGCGTTAAGCATAGAATATGAAACACTTTCCAACACATCCTAAATGCTTTAACAAAACTTCGTTATTTAGGGAAATAAGGTAAATAAGATAACGTTACTTCTTAGAGATCCCGTCGACCAATTTCGCCAAATTATATAAATCGCCGAATCAATAGTCAAACATTAATAAAAATACAAATAAAACGTCGAATTAATGGTTTTATTGGCCATTATTGGCATTTAATTAATTAATTAATGGCAACCATTATTGGCAATTAATCTTACAATTTGGCGACAGTAATTTGGTCGAAGGGATAACTAAGAAGTACCAAGATAACTAAGTAAACATTTTAGAAAACGCATAAAAAAATTTAAAAATTGATTTCAGCAGTTACCGTCCAAAGCCAATAGTACCGTTATTACATGCCACTATTTAGCTAAAATTTAATTTAAACTACTCTTAAAACTACTGAAATCACATTTCCAGATATTATCATCCATAGACGGTTATGTATCCAATTCTTTGCGTGACCATGTATGTCATTTTACCTATATTCTACAAACATTTCTTAGGAAACTAAATGCAATTCAGCGTAAAAATGCATAACTCCTTTAAAAACCACCTTTAAGCAATTTACTCTCATACTCGGTAACCCTTACGAATTCTTTTGTGTAGCCCTGCATATGAACTGTAGCATTTATACACACAGTATAGTATGCATAAATGTAGTGAAACATAAAAGCGCATATCATAATTAAAAATGCATTTCTAGCAATCATTGCTTATGTACAATACTTCGGAGAAAAGTTTCTTGGCGAGAAAGAAGTTTGGCAACGTATTTTCTGGCAACCTATTTACTGCTTCATACTCACAAGCAATTTTTTCCATATGTATACAATTTGGCACAGATGTCATATACGCGATTATGGGGCCATATTGGCGCGATTTTTTTCCGACGCCAATTTGGCGAAAACATCAACAGCATAAACAGCATTCGGGTTACCATTACAAGCAAAATAACGACACTTTGGTACCAGTTAAGTACCGGGTGCGTATATGACATCGGCGTCAAAAAAAAAAAAAAAATCGCGCCAATATTGGCGTATATGACATCTGTGCCGACAATTTAATATAAAAAAAGCTATTTACCCATTTTTATAAAGAAACAGAAGTAATTTTTGCACAGATGTCATATACGCATGGTGGTTGGCGTGATTTTTCTATGACACCAATTTGGCAGAAATCTCGCTTTCGAATACCAGTTACTTATATAATTTTCAATTATTTGCTATCATTTTGAAAAGGAAATAACTATAAATAAATAAAAGATTGAATAATAACTATAAAACAAAGCAGTTTATATATTTAAAAAACAGAAAATAAAAGTAAATAAACAATTTATTAATAAATAAAAAACAATAGCCGGGTTACCATAGCAGGCAAAATAACACCATTTTGGCGCCAGTTAGGTATCCCGGTTCATATCTGAAATCTGTGCCGTAATTTGTATATAAAAAAAAGTTATATATATTTAGAAGCGATTTTTATATGCATATAAGTGCATATATAAACAAAGATAAAAGTTCATTAGATTTGTTTTCATAGCTGTTTATGTATTTTCGCAACATACCTCACTTTCTGATGCCCGAATCGCGTCAAGCTTTTTTTAAAAATGCGCTATAATGGAAAAGTACTGAAATAAATGATTAACAGAAATAACAAATTATACAAACTAAAACTTTTTATTTCGAGATCAAAGCATTGTTTTTAATTTCGGTTAAAAATACATATATCCTTGGATAACTTCAATTGAAATTAGTTTCACAGCTTAATATCTCATTCCATAAACCTAAACAAACACAAGTGATTCATTCATCGTGAAACGTCAAAAATATTAAATCATTGAGGTAATCATTCACAAAGTAAGTTCTTCAAAAATCAATGGGCAATATTCTAATGACGTCATAGTAGGTAAAATGGTGGCGGTATCGTTTGTTTATGGTTTGTAATCACAAAGATTTAATTTTGCAATGTCTCTTAGTTACATTATTTTATTATCATATTTATGAGCTCAGAACAAAAGCCTATTTTTTCATTATTTAGTTATTAAAGACGGAAAAAAATCATAAATGCATGATTTGAAAATTTTAAATAATTTTCTTTCTTAATACTAAAAAATAACATCGGGAAGTAACAGCGTGTTTAAGTTAAATAAGTTTAACAGTTTAATTGTATTGTAATATTCAAAATAACTTTATTTATTAGATTTCAGTACTCAACATCAGGGCCCGATTAAACTTTGAAGTTAGAGGAATTACAATGTCATTTCAGGACCTTTCTTTTGGAGAAGCTTTTCTAAATTCCATATATACATGGAAAATCTTCAGTGTTAGAAATATTATTCCTAGGACTGACATAACACGAGAACGGCCTGCAATTTTACACAAGTTTTTCAAAGCTACTTTATATCAGAAATTTTACTAAAAACTGGTTACTTTTTTGTTATAGCTGCCCACACTATTAGGATTATGACAAGTTGCAGCCAATTTCGCCAACGTCGTAACCAAGATCGTGAAGCACACACATATAATACCATATAATACCCACATAATACCATTTCATGAAATCGTATACGATAATTTAATAGTTTTTAACCTTACTTCAAGTGTGTTATTTATTTATTTTTAAGGCTGAACAATCTAAATTGTCCAATATATGAATTTAAAAAAATGTAAACAAAGATTGAATAGACATGACTGCAAAAAGCCTCAAATCTGCATAACACTTGGAACCAAACTGTGCAGATTAGTGGTCTTCTACTGTACACAGATTTTCATAAATGTGTTTCGTTCTTAAAATGTGTTATTTTCATCTATCACTGCGGAATAAGCGAGAAAACTCATATTCTTGCACATGAGTTGTATATATCTTTATATCTAAATTTCCGTCATTTTTGACGGGCTACCTTTCTAGTATAATTATAAACCTCATACAGAATGTGTGTTTAATTTAACATTTCTTAAAAAATTTCGATAAAATTCAATGATTGGAATAAATGTTTTGTTTCTGTTATTTTCCCGGCCCAGTAATAGAGGACTTATTTATTTAACCCTTTATTTACTAAATTATGAATTCGTGAAAATTTTATCTTCTAAAGCATTTTTCGTGAATTTTCCAAACTACATTAGAAGATTTGCATAATCATTTAATAAATTTTAGAAGTATTTTAGAAGGATTGAACGATTTAGAAGGATTATTTAAATTTGATATATAGGGATTTTGTGCATTATTTATAACTCTACTAAAATCTTTTATTTTAATATTTTTCTTAGTATTTTGTAGAATTAGGAAATGTACAAATATCATGTTCTTACAATAGTAATTTAGAAATACTATTTAGAAATAATATTAGAAATTGAAAAATCCTCCTTCCCAATGCCAAGAAAGCTGAAAAAATGCAAAGGAAAAAGAAATCATCCTTTAAGAATATTTTTATTTTGTGTAAACAATGCTTTTGGAACAAGATAAAGTAAAGTGCTTATAACTCTTTCTAAACTGTATTACTACTAATCGATGCAATAATGAATTTTATAACAAGTTATTTTAATGGAACTTATAACTACCGTCATTAGATAAAGGATTAACATGTATTAAGGACAGAAAATCCAATAAGATTTGTTTGAGAAAAACAAATCAAAATAGAAATGAAATGGAAATAGAAATCAAATGTGATTTGGATATTGGAAAATTTCATTTAAAAAACATAATTTGAATAGACTGTTTTATTGCAATATATTTCTATAGTTCGCTAGTGCACAATTCTGATTATTTGAAATAAGTTTCTAAAGTGATATCAATAAGTGCCCCATATCATTACAAACTTCACACAGACAGAATGTTACATGTCTTTAATATTTCTTGAAAAAATTCGATAAAATTCAACGATTGGAATAAATACTTTTTCTTCTGTTATTATTTTTTTTAATGCAGAACCAGAAGGCTTATTTACAGTCGAACAGAGTGTCGCGGTAACCGGAGTTGGAGAAAAATATTTTATAAAAAGCTGTGTTTTTAAATATTTTAAGACAATTTTTTTAATTTATAAATGTTCTTGCATTTTGAGCAATAAAACATTATTATTAAACAAAATCAACACAAAAACAAACTGAAAAGAATAAAAATCAAATTTAAAGATGACTTGTTTTTCTTATTCTTACATGAAATATTGATGAATTAAGGTTTTGTATCGTAAGACGTGCTTCCTATAATTCTTTTTTCAATATTATACAATGAATGTAATCAATATTCGTTATTTCAGAAATCGAGATTAGATAATTTCTGATAGTTCAAATGCAATGCAATGCTTTGGTTTTAGTCGGATGAAAAACGCCGTGTAACCATAAGAAAGTGCCTCCTGACCAGAACAAAAAGACCTCGAATATACTGATACGTCCATCTGGAATTTAAGTGTGTCATTCATAGAGTATGGGTTTAGTTATTCAGATAAAATATTGTGGTAAAAGTTCTCATTTATCCCAATGGGTATTCTAGACACTTTTGTGAAAAGTTTAACCAAGACATTTCTTACCGCTTAATTTCTGTGCTTGTAGGATGGATTATGAAAAATGGAAAACTTTCCTCAACATTTCGGGATATCCGGAGTTGAAAACTATTGAACGACGTAAAATGCGGTGTTTATTTATTTTAAAATCGTATACAGAAAATCGGGGCTTTGAAAAACTGACGTCATAAGCGGAATGACGTAAAAACCGGGTGTCGGGATAACGAGGTCCGACTGTATTTATTTAACATGTATTAAGGACTGAAAATACAATAAGATTTACTTGTAAAAAACAAAACAAAATATTGTGATATATAGAAATGTCATTTGGATATGGGAAAATACATTTAAAAAAAATAACTTAAATAGACATGTTTATTGCAAGGTATTTCTGTATCTAGCTAGTGCACAGTTTATTAAATGTTTGTTTTTGCAATATATATCTTAGTTAGGAAAATTGTAAAAAAAAATTAAATAAACATAATCATTTATTTTATTTCATTTGTTTATAATTTATGTATTCTGGGGTTCTGATAGTTCTGGTATTTTATTACAAGTACAGTCTTGAAGAATACGTAAAAGATGAAAAAAATAATAGCTAGAAGACAGGAATTCTGCTTTTTCAAAATTTAGTGTCGCCCCCGATGAAAGAAAAAAAATTGACAGAGAGAAAGAGATCGTACAAAACATATTTCAGTTTTAAGAATTAAAACACACTCTTTTATTTTATATAAAAGGACGTCATTCGCATCCGCTGAAGAATTAATTGCTCATTTACGATCCAGTCTTAATCAACATCTACAGTAAAGTATGCATATGACTTCAGTATCGCTGAATAATACACAAATCAAAAAAAAAAAAAAAAAAAAAAGATGTCGTCATTTAAGAAACTCGACAAAAAAATCCGTTATCTAGTTATTCCTACGCCTTCATTTATTCGTAATAATAATATAAATAATTAAAATTAAATATAGTTTATACTAGCTCCATGTTTTATCAGAAATCATTCATTTTTATTTTTTTTAAATTAGCAAGTATTTTAATTACATTTTTTTCAGTTGTTTTGTAAATCTGGCAACAAAAAGATGTAATTTCTATTTTCCAACTATTTTTCCTTTACTTTCAACAGAAATGAAGTACTTGACTTGCCAACATTAAACATATAGCGCTAAAAACTACAAAAAATTAATATATCAAAATTAAATTGAAATGCAGTTTGCAAACAAATCACATTTAAAAGTCTTTTTTCCCCAATACGAGGGTATAAAAATTAAAAATGTGCGATGCTTAGAAGTTTAAAAAACTGCAGTAGAGTATTTAACACTACAATGAACCATCTTCTTTGTTTTACGGCTGGCTTATACAACGGAACGTTATTTTTTAGAAACGACACTTAATAATATATGCTAAATAAAATAGCATATCGGGGGCTAATAAAAGAAGACAGTAAATAGAAAAACAGAAGAGTTTTCTTTCCTCTTAAAAATAGTGTTCATATGCTTCTTTATGGTTTATATGGTTTCTTTTACTGCACAATGGAAACTGTAACTAGGAAAACGAACAAAAAGTTTAATATATATATATATATATATATCATCTCTTTAAACATGAACCTTTATCCTGCCCCAACAACACATTTAAATATCCTTAAAACTTGACGACTTGAACACAAATTTTATTTTTGTAGGATTATTGGTACCAATACAAGAAGACTTATTTACTTATACAGCAGGTGTTGAGGAGAGGCAATCATCCACATAAACTGTATGAGATTTTCTGAACAAAAAGCTGAATTATCTATGGAAATGGAAATCGAAAATGTTGAGGAAGAAAGAGATCATGGAAATCCTTTTTCGAGTATGTACAAATATTCACAATAAATTTAAATGTTTTAGAAAACGAATGCAGTTTTTAGTAACATGTTTTAAAAAAACAAAGTTTATAGACATGGTTTAGGCATATTTCAGTTTTAAATCTGAAATTATAGAAACATTTCTGAAAAAATAATTTTCTGTTATTAAAAGTAAGCCCGCGATCAAAGTTCTATCAAATGCTCATCGATTCAAACCTTTCTGGTCTCTTTATATTCTTAAAGGTTCGTAATTGTGTAAATATGTAGCACATGTAGTCGTTTTCTGGTCCGTCCCTCTGTCCGCATATAACAGAGCAAAAACTACCCAACTCAATGATTTGAAATTTAATATATATATATATATATATATATTAAATATATATATATATATATATATATTGTCATGTTTGTATTTCAGTTGATTAAATCTAGATGGCAGCATCAAAACTTTCTTTCTTCCCACAATTCTTTCCAGAGAATTCTCTTATGTTTACTTTTGAGTAGTCATGTGACCTACGTATGTAAGTGTTGTGCTGTGTTTGTGAAATGATTATTAAATGTTTAAATGTCTACCAGCGACCTCGTTATTCAGAGTTATCTTAATTATTATTAGTTAATTACTAAATATATACTAAAAATGGCGACGTTGGAAAATAAAGGTGGTAATGTAACCGGAAAAAGTTTACAAAAAATAAGTGAGCCGAACGAAAATGGCTCATGTTTCGATTTCAAGCACTTCATATGTTCTGTGTAATGTCATATATTAATACTTCATAGTCTTCTACAGTAATTACGGCGGTGGTAAGTGATATTGCATTTACTTTTACATTGTTACATACTTTTGCTACGTTTAATAAAGTAAAATGTTTTCCTACTTTAAAGAATTTGATGAAAAAGTGGAAAGTTTCACAACGTACGAGAAACGACTGGAACAAAATTTCATTCTGCATGATATAACAGAGCAGAAGAAAGTTCTTGCTATTTTAGCATTGATAGGACCAAAATTATATGGTTTATTAAGTGATTTATGCTTACCTAAGAATTGTGAATCTTTAAAATATAATGAAATTGTTGACATTCTGCTTAAACACTTAAGCCTCGCCCCAATAAATTCATTGAGAGAATTAAATTTAGAAAATGATTTCAGAATGAAAATGAATCAATTCAAGATTTTGCTGCTAGATTAAAAAAGGCTATGACCTTTTGTGCATTTACTGGTGATACTCTAAATGAAAATTTGCTGGAACAGTTTTTGCGCGGTCTGAAAAACGAAAATATTCAGAATAAATTGATTACGCAAGTTGATGATTTAAATTTTGAAAAAGCTGTTGAGAAAGCTTTAGCTTTATATAATGTAGATTTTGAAATTGCTGAAATTAAGCATAAAAATTTCAATGTAAATAAAATTTGCAGTACGAAAAATATACAAAACAAGAAATTACAAAATTGTTCTCAAAAACAGAATGTCAACAATCATGTAAATAATACGCATTCTGACATGAATAAAAATAAGTTAAAATTCTATCGATGTGGAAATGTCTCTCATTTAGCAAATTCATGCAGATTTATAAATGTTACTTGCAATCTTTGTAGAAAAAAGGCCATTTAAGAAAGGTATGCAGAAGTACAAATTCTCAAATACAGGTTAATTCTTTAAATACTGTAAATGTTTTGCCTGTTAAGTATGGTAAAGGCTCTAATCCAATTAAGTTGTCTGTTTTTATTGAAAACAAGGCTAGAGCTGATATGGAATTGATACTGCATCCGGAATTTCTGCTGTTCCTTTAAAAAGATTTCGCAGAATTTTTCCTGATCATAAAATTTTTCCTCCAGATGTTCAGTTAAAAACTGCAACTGGTGAAATTTTCAAACCTGTGGGTTATGTTGAAGTAAATGTTACTTATGAAAATAAAACTAGAAAGGTAAAGTTGTATTTGATAAAAGAAGATAATTTTCTATTATTATTTGGTAGAGATTGGGTATCTGAATTTGATATTTTTCCACATAATTTAAAATCAGAATATGTGAATGAAGTTGTAAATTACTCTCATAAATTACAAGGTTTGCTACAGGAATTTTCTGATTTATTTACTGATAAGGCTGGGGAGATAAAAGGCTTACAGGCAGAACTTTATCTTGAAAAAGATGCTACACCCATATTTTGCAAAGCTAGGACTGTCACTTATGCACTACGTGCAGCAGTCAATGACGAATTACAAAGATTACAAGACGCAGGTATTATTAAACCAGTTACAAACAGCAAGTGGGCAACTCCTTTAGTTTTAGTGGTTAAGACTAATGGGAAAATTCGTGTATGTGGCGATTTTAAAGTAACATTAAATAAATTTCTGAAAGTTGAAAAATATCCTTTACCTAAAATAGAAGATATGTTAGCTACATTAGGTGGTGGTGTACACTTTACAAAAATTGATTTAAATCAAGCTTATCTTCAGTTACCTGTAGATGAACAATCACAAGAATTATTGACCATAAATACACCAAAAGGATTATTCCAATTCCTTAAGTTACCCATGGGTCTTGCTAGTTCTCCTGCTATATGGCAAAGAAAAATTGAGCAAATTTTAAGAGGAATTGAGGGAGTTACAATTTTTATAGATGATATTGGGGTTACAGGTGAAACAGATGAAATTCATTTAGAAAGATTAAAGCAAGTATTAGAAAGATTAAGGGAATATAACATTAGGATAAATAAAGAAAAATCATTCTTTATGGCAGATGAGATTACTTACTGTGGTTATAAAGTTGATAAACATGGTATTCATAAAACACAAGATAAAATTGAAGCAATTTTAAATGCTCCAAGACCTGTAAATGTATCTCAGGTTAAAGCTTTCTAGGCTTAGTTACATATTATGCTAAGTTTGTACCAAACTTATCTACTATTGCAAATCCTTTGAATAATTTGCTTAAGAAGGATGTTAAATTTCATTGCTCTTATAAGTGTGAACAAGCATTTAAAAGTATAAAAAAAGAAATTACTTCTGACAGGGTTCTTATCACTTTAATCCTGAGTTACCTTTAGTTTTAGCTATTGATGCTTCTCCTTATGGTATCTCTGCAGCTCTTTCGCATATGATGCCAGATAGCACTGAAAAGCCTATTGGGTTTGTGTCCAGAACTTTGACTACAGCAGAAAAACGGTATAGTCAAGTTGATAAAGAAGAATTAGCGATTATATTTGGTGTGAAGAAATTTTTTCAATATTTGTATGGCAACAGGTTTACCTTATTTACTGACAGTAAACCTTTAGTGTCTATTTTTTCTCCTTCTAAAGTATCCCTGTTTTATCGGCTGCTCGAATGCAACGATACACAATTTATTTACAAACTTTCCAATGTGATATACGTTATAAAAAAAACTACTGATCACGGAAATGTTGATGCTCTTTCACGACTTCCTTTACGTAGTGAAGATTTACCTCAACAACAATTAAATTCGAATGATGCAATTGCTGAATCTGAACTGCTTCAAATTAATCAACTCTCTATCTTACCATTAACTTCGAAATCTATTGCTTCAGCTACAAAATCTGATCCCCTTTTACGTCAAATTTTTCATCACCTCATTTCTGGTTCTGAAATTCCTAAAAATTTACTTTTTGGTGGTAAACAAGAAGAATTCACTCTTCAACACAGTTGTATTTTTAAAGGATGTAGGGTAGTTATCCCTGAAATTCATAGAAACCAAATCTTAAAAGAATTACACTTTGGTCATTTTGGTATAATTAAAATGAAGTCTTTAGCCCGTAGTTTTGTATGGTGGCCAGGTGTAGACCAAGATATTGAAGATCTTGCACGAAATTGCACTACTTGTGTAAATTTGAAAAATAATCCTCCCAAAGTTGATACACATCATTGGGAATGGCCTACTACTCCATGGCAAAGAATTCATATTGATTATTTTGGTCCTGTTATGGGGAAAATGCTTCTTTTAGTGGTTGATGCCCATAGAAAATGGCCAGAAGTTTTTATTGTTCCTAGTACAAGTTCAGAAAATACCATTACTTGTCTCTCTTCACTTTTTGCACGGTACGGTTTTCCAATTTCTTTAGCATCAGATAACGCTAAACAGTTAACATCTGAAGAATTTGAGACATTTTTGAGAAATCATGGTGTAAAACATAAGTTCAGTGCTCCATACCATCCAGCTACAAATGGACAGGCGGAGAGATATGTGAAAATTCTTAAACGTGGATTAAAAGCCTTAGCTTCCGATCCTGGTACTTTACAAATGAAATTAAATAGGTTCCTTTTGCAATATAGGAAGATGCCTCATGTTATAACGGGGGAGAGTCCTGCATCTCTGTTTCTAAAACGTCATATAAGAACAAAAATAGATTTGATAGTGCCAAATATTACAAATTTCGTTCATGATAAACAAGATGCAAAAAAGTCCAAAGTTAAAATAAAAGAATTTGAAATTAACCAGAAAGTAGCTGTAAGAAATTATACTCCAGAAGCCAAGTGGAAAATTGGTCGAATAATAGCAAGAGAGGGAAAATTACATTATAGAGTTCAAGTTGGTTCGAATATCTGGAAAAGGCAACCTTGATCAAATAACTAATGTAGGTTCAGAGATTTCTTTAGTTAATGATACAAATTCTGAAGAAAGTGATACAGGAAATTTCAGAAGTGAAAATGCAATTGTGAAACAATGTGATTTTCCACCAATACAGCCTATTATCGCAGCTCCACAACCAGTTGATTCTCATGAGCCATGTACTCCAGATCCTACACCAACTGACTTTCATCCTGATTCTCCAAAACCTTCTGTACCCACTAGTTCAATAGTTGATGCTGCTGAACTTAAATCTAATTCTTTTTCTCCTTCTCCACAGGTACTGAGACGATCCCGTCGATACAGAAGACCTCCTGACAGATTCAAATATTAAGTGGGGGAGAGCTGTCATGTTTGTATTTCAGTTGATTAAATCTAGATGGCAGCATCAAAACTTTCTTTCTTCCCACAATTCTTTCCAGAGAATTCTCTTTTGTTTACTTTTGAGTAGTCATGTGACCTACGTATGTAAGTGTTGTGCTGTGTTTGTGAAATGATTATTAAATGTTTAAATGTCTACCAGCGACCTCGTTATTCAGAGTTATCTTAATTATTATTAGTTAATTACTAAATATATATTAAATATATAATGGTTGCAGAATTTTGTCGAGTCATTTCAAATTTTATGAAAATCGCATCAAAACTTAACACATAAATGCCTGATTTTTCAAATATCATTTAAATTTTTTTTTCGGCTTTCATTTTTTAAATAAATCATTGGAAAAATACTTTAAAAAATCATATTTTACTTTAAGTGCGGTTTACGGTTAAAAAGCAGTTTGTTACTAATCGGCAATACTGTTCTTTAATTGAAAAAATACTTTTCCTTGATAAAATTCTATAATATTAAACACACAGGAATTTTAAGAACTATGATAAGAAATAAATTTTACTTTCTTACTGCAGAACAAAATAGGGTATCTCACAAGCTTTCAAACACAAAAAAAAAAAAGGATTAAAAAATTTGCAAACAAAGCAATTGAAAAAAAATCTTTATTCTTAAACAACACAATTGTTGCCATCTACATGTTGAAAATCGATTTAATAATATTTTCAGAATGTATTTTATTGGCAACATTAGGAATTATAGCTTCAATATTATTATAATAGTATTTTAGAAGCCTAAATTGGGTATGTTGCCGAAAGGCAATACACGGCATTTAAGGGTTAAAATGATATTAATAAGAGTTTTCTTCATTCTATTAAATTCTATAATACGTAATTAATTCAACGATATCCCATGATAGGTTATGATTCTAGGTTGCCATCGTGTTTACATCCTATTTAAGGTGGAGTCCTATTATATCCGTATGACTGAATTTAATATATATAATCGTAATAAATTTTATAGTCACACATTTTTGCTTAAGAGTGGAACAGCTATTGCACCAATATCTGAATATTTATAAAACTACTTATAGTACGTTCCTTTGCTGCGCTGGACGTCCAATTTCCTACTTGTTATTATTACTACACCGCTGACCACAGGTTTCCTACTAGACAGGCTAAAAGGTTCAAACAGGCAGATCCTACAGTCTCTGTTGCGGTTACTCAACACTTTTCATGTTTTATTACTTTCGTAGGATATCGTAGGATCTAAAAATCGGTTTGCCGAAATCAATCTCTGAATAGGGCCCCACCAGTGACCGAGAGATTCTGCTCTCGAAGCTGGTAGACGGGAGGTGCTGGGTTCGAACCCAATCGTGCCCGTCGGCCTAATCGTTCGGAGTTTTCGTGGTTTTCTTCGAACCATGGAACACATGCGTAAATACGGTTTAGATTCCCTTAGAAAGACCCCCACGAAGGGCACCCCCCCCCCGGGCCTATATCGCTCGAGTTGATAATTGGCCGTCTACAATCAACCCAACCCAACCCAATCTCTGAATAATAAAAGAAGACAGAAAATAGAAAAACAGAAGAGTTTCCTTTGCTCTTAAAAATACTATTCATATGTTTTTCCTTTACTACTCAATGGAAACTGTGACAAGAAAAAGGAACGAATAGTTTAAAAAAAAAAAAAAAAAATGCTTCTCTTTAAACATGAACCTTTATCCTGCCCGCATAAAACTAGACAACTTCAACACAAATTTTATTTTTGTAGGATTATTGGTACCAATACACGAAGACTTATTTACTTATATAGCAGGTGTTAAGGACAGACAATCATCCACATAAACTGTATGATATTTTCTGAACAAAAAGCTAAATTATCATGAAACGGAAATCGATAATGTTGAGGAAGAAAGGGGATATGGAAATCCTTTTTCGAGTATGTAAAAATATTCACAGTAAATTTAAATCTTTTAGAAAAGGAATGCAGTTTTCAGAAGCTTGTGTTTAAAAAAAAAAAAAAAAAGTTTACAGTCATGGTTTTGGCATATTTCAGTTCTAAATCAGAAATTATAGAATTATTTCTGAAAAATGAATTTTTTAGTCAAAAATAAATTTAAATTCCACGTTAATATATATTTTATAGAATATATAACTGCTATCAAAACCTGATTGTGAAATATTGCAATACATTATATGATTTCAGATATTATTGTTTTTAATTTTTTAAACTTTTAAAAGAAAAATTACTGAAAAACAGACAAATGTTTTACCCAGAAGTTAATTTTTAAATAATACATTATTAATTATGTCTATTATTTTTTTTTCTTTTTTGCCGTTAACAGTGTCAGAGTGTAACTGACCGCGAACAGAAATTCGTCCAATTTCCTCATGGCGGTGATCTACATGAACAGCAACATGGCCATCATGCCTGCAGCGCTATTTAGCGAATCACTTTAGTTAGTGTGTTGACTGGATCTGGATTGCTTTTAATTATGTTAATTGGATCTGTGAGTACGTGGTAAAAAAAAAAAAAAAACGGCGGTGGTGGTGTGTGTGGGGGGGCGGGGGGGGGGGGGCTCATTCCTGCACAAAACTCGCACTAGCTGCCTATACGTATATATCCGGTCCGCATTCGCGCTGGAAAGCGTGAGGTGAGTGCATTCAGTGTTGAATTCAGACACTTTTATCCGGGAGGGATTTCTGTGGCTCCGAGGGAGAATTATAGAATTCCTGGGGGGGGGGGGGGGGGGTTGCAGTTTTTGATCATTGAAAACACAAAATCTCAAATCTTCTAAGGAGGACCCGGCGGGAAATCTCATTGCTGCTCCGGGGGGGGGGGGTTATCCCCTGCCGGTATACCCCCTGAATTCAACACTGAGTGCATTTATGAAAAGTTTATTATTGCTAATATAAGTTATAGTTACTAGTACTATGATTCTGGTCTCCTTAAGACTGTCGGCCTGTCAAATTACCAATTACCCTCGCCAATGTTAAATCTATCGGCGCGGAATGCATACATATATTTAAAATATCTTCCCAGGAAATTAATAGGTTTAACTTCTTTTTCCATAAAGGATGTCTCTCTTTTTCTTGGTTGTCAAAATTTTTCTAAAATATATTCTTAATTTTATAATTTTATTCGAAAGTATTATTTCTTACTCGCAGCTTCTCAGTTTGATTATATTTTACATCTGCAACACAACTGAATGTGTACCAATACATTACTTTTTCTTCTTTTTTTATTTCTTTCTGTAACTTAGAAAACTTAACTGGTGTCGATTCGAACCAGAATGTTTTCATAAAACATATTAAATGTGACACACACTGGGAAAAAATAAAGGTTAAATAACAAGGTTCGTACGCTTCAAGGACTTTCAAGGACCTCTTACCAGAATTTTGTAAAGTAATATTTGCCTCATTTAACAAAAAAAAAAAAAAAAAGATTCCATATTCAGATGTAGCGACCAGTACGTTACGAAATTTTTAGTACTAAAACACCTAAAATTCCCGGAATCCCTTGATGCGTACGAACCCTGAATAAATAAGTTAAATAAATTTAAATAAAAATTCTGATGTAAAATATATAAAACTTCTGAGAAATTTCTGGACGTTCTAATATTACAGAACTTCTGAAAGCACACAAGAAGAAAGTATTGGAGCAGTGAAAATTTTCGCCTTCAGGTTTTCGATGGATTTATACGTTTTAGAAGGTCCTGATCACGATTTGATGGTTTTTAGAAAACGTCTGTCTGTGAGTCTGTCTGTCACTCTGTGAGTCTGTATATCACAGAAATTTTGTGGGTGCTCTATTTCAAGAACTAATGCACGGAATTTCACAAAATTTTAGATTCAGTTAGACCTTGATACAAACTGGTTCTGATTACTTTATGGTGTAAATCGTCCAACAGGTGGTGCTGCAATGCTGCATTTTTTACGATTTACGTAATAGCGAAATATCTCAAGAACTAATGCACGGAATGTCATAAAACTTCATATTCAGTTAGTCCTTGATATAATTTGTTTATGATTACTTTTTGTTGAAAATCGCCCAATAGGTGTTGTTGCTATGCTGCATTATTCATGATTATCGTTGTAGCTCTATCTCAAGAACATGCACGAATTTTCATCAAACTTCAGATTCAGTTAGTCCCTGATATAAATTACTGCAGTTTAGTTTTTGGTGAAAATCTTCAAACAGTTGGCGCTGCTTTGCTGCATTTTTCACGATTTCTGCTATAGCTGTATCAAGAACTAATGCATGAATTTTCACCAAGCTTCAGATTCAGTTAGTCACTTACATAAATTGGCCGTAATTAGTTTTTGGTGTAAATCGCTTAACAGGTGGAGCTGCTATATGGAATTTGTCATAATTTCCGCAATAGCTCTATCTCAGAAACTAATGCGCGGATTTTCATCAAACGTCAGTTTCAGTTAGAAGTTAGCATAAGTTGCTGATAATTAGATTTTGGTGTAAATCACCTAACGGGTGGTACTGATTTTGCATGAATTACACGATTTTAGCGATAGTCGTACCTCAAGAACTAATGCACGGAATTTCATATGTTTGGAATCCTCATGTTGGGCATAGATTGCCATTTATTTTTGGCACTGTACTGGCGAATTTTGAAGTATTAACATGTATGAGATAGAAAATAGTTTTGGGATTGGCATACCGACTAGTTTTATTCTGCTACTGAAATGTTTGAAATGTCTCTAATAGGTCTGAATAATAAAAAGGCTAAACGTTTAATTTCACATTAATTTTTTATAAATTATGGAATTTATGAAAAATATAACGTTAAAATAAATTAGGTTAAGCCCAATATCTGTATAAATAAGTGAAATTTCAAGTCTTTAAATTGAGATTTGTTCGTAAATTATGTAAATTATAGTTTTTATACTTAAATACACTTTTACTTCACGATTTCAATGTTAATTGTTAGTGTTTAGAACTTTTTTCATTTGAATTCTGGGAATCATGCTATTATCAATATTTTCATTATTTCATAATTAAATAACGTAAGAATATGCTTACATTTTCATTAATTTGGTTTCTGAGCTCATAAGTGTAACAATAAAATAGCGTTACAAAGAGAAATAGGGAAAGAAACCTTGATGAATGCAAGGCGTAAACAAACGATCACGCCGCCATTTTACCTAACGTGAAGTCACCGCAATACAGTCCACTGCCATTCGCAAAATAACGTCAATGTTACGCACGGACACCTTTTTCCTTTATAATGTAGATTTTAAAAAATGTAACTTTTTTTTTCTCTAAAAGTAATATTTATATTCCTTCTTTCGCACAAAGAAAATTGTAAAAATAACAAGTTGGAAATTGCACGTCAAGCGTGCAAATGTGGTGCGTTCGTACTATAACTAGTTTCATAAATATTATTTGCACCGAATATTGTACTGAATGTATATTTTAGTGCACTTCATAAGTGCATATCAATTTTATTCTGTTCGAAAGGCTGTAACATCATTTAAATGCACTTGAAATAACTTTTTCCCATTGGCCGTAATGTAACGAAAAACTTTTGACAGTCCATGTAATTAATCTATACATCCGATTTTCAGAAAATTTTAAATAACTCGACAAAATTTTGCAACAATTACATATTTAAAATTTCAGACCATTCGATTGGGTAGTTTTTGCTCTGTTATATCCCGACGAACAGACAAACAGACCGACCAAACCACGACTAAAGGTGTTACATGTTTATATAATTACGAATGCACCTAAAAAGGAAAGAAAAGTTTTAAAAAATGTAAAAGGAAAAAGGAAAGAAAAGTCGAAATGAAAATTTTCATCTTCCTAAACATCAATTTTAAACCTCGATTCAGCCCTAAAGATACATTCAACTATTCGTGAATACAAATTTCACATTTGAAAAAATTTCGGTACCGATGCGAAGTAGCTATTTATTTTTATAGCAGCTGTAGAAGACAGACAATCATCCGTAGAAACAGTAAGAGATTACCCGATCAAAAAAGAAAGTATCATGAAGCGGATATCGAAAATTATGAAGGAGAAAAAAATGTCAAAATGTTTTTCGAATATGTTAATATATTCACAGAAAAAGTAAGTATAAGGGTTTTGGGAAACGAATGGATTTTCACTGACTTCTTTTAAAGAACAAAGTTTATAGACCTGATTTTGGCATATTTCAGGTCATTATTGTCATAAAATGGAAATCGAAAAGGAAGTGTGGACATCCTCTTCGGAATGTAGAAAAAAGATTTGGAAAATATGGAAGTATAAATTTTCTGGAGAGGCATAGATTTAAGGAAAATACTGTTTTTTTTTTGTTTTTTTTTTTGGCATGCTTTATCTAGTACATTTAAAATCAAGGAAAAATTATTATTTTTTTTAAAATTAGCCAAAATATATGTTAACTGGTGTGTTTAGATTTCATTTAAATATGTAGAGGAAATTCGGGTAGTATGGAATGATCGGACAATATAAAATATTTCAATATCTGAAGCATACGCTGTTGCACTATTCTACCATAACGTAACTCGACCATACGACTTCCAAGTACTCCCATGAGGCATTGCGCTCAGTTCTGTTTGGATACCTGTTGTTGGAGCGACACGGTGAAATAAAGTTTTATTCTCAATTTTTGCAGTTTTTTTTTTTGCATGTAAATTTTATAAAATTCATGTTAATTATGAAATCTCATTGTCAGTGATATTAAACAAGTTCAATATAAAGTTGTACAGTTTTATTAAGGTTTACTAATTGAATAATTTTGGTTAGTCTCTTAAATCGTGGTTTTTCTTGCAATTTTAATATTCCTTATGACGCTATTCCATATTACCCGACATGTTGCCATTACGGGAAAAGTGTAAAATTTTTTAAAAACTAAATATTGTTGCGTACTTTTTTCTTACACTTTAAATGCATTAACAATGTGTTAAGAAATAGACAAACTTTGTTATTTACAAACTTTTATGTATCTCAAATTTTTTATGTTGAATTACATATAAAAATAAAAAGGTATTCCAAAATACACGAGCTTTCAGTATATATAAATAGTTGTCTCAATTTTTTTAGCGTATATACGTTTTCGGGTGGTAATAAAACTAAGACAATCAAATTGTCTCTATAAAACAGAACGGCAATCTATTTATTCTGCCAAAAATAGACAGAATTCATCTTAGTTCTGCATCGGGTAAAATAACACGATTTTATCTAAAACCGACCCGGCCTGCTCTCTGGGTCAAGTCGGATGGACTTCCATTGCGGGCCGGGTTCGGGTTGAGTTTTAATTCTTTCGGGTTGACCCGATTTTATGAATATTTTTCATTTGAAAAAACTATATATTTAAATCTTATAGAGTATGTATAAAATCATTTTCATACAAAATAAATCATAAATCAAACACTTTGTGCGATTTCCAGTACATAAGCCACAACTTTTGACGACATTTTAACGCACAAATACATAAAAACATGACACAAAAAAATCACATACAGCTGTTTCGAGGATTCCTTGAGCCCCTTCCTCAGTGCGAAAGAAAAAGAGAAAATCGGTTCCAAGAACACCTCGGTTATAACCCCGAGTACTGGCTAATGAATTGATTGATAAAGGCAAAAGCAAGAGTTTATATATCAAAAATAAATGACGTAATTTTCCGTAAAACATTGAAAACAACGAGTCACTGCGCCGGATCCCTCCTCACTAGCGAGAGAAAACGAGTGGTGGTCATATCATTTACTAAGGAAGAAGTGCGTTTATGAATATAATATGCTTAGTAAAAGTCTAGATCCAAAACTGAAGTACATTTTTGAATAATTTTAGCCTCAGGATAATTAAAGTGGTGGCTGGATTTCCAACAATGTTTAGCTATTGTAGATTTGTTACATTCCTGCCTTTTAACATATTTCTGGTGTTCTTTCAGCCCAATTCTAAGAGCACGCTTCGTCTGCCCAATGTAAGAGAGACCGCACTCACAAAAAATTCTATAAATTCCCTAGGTATTATGGTCGTCAATTGGATCTTTGTGAATGGAGAAAGAAATTTTATTGGTTAGAGAGAAAACAACTTTGAAACTTAACCTGAGTTTCAATTTCAAATGAGTAAACTGGATACATGAATCAATTGAATTAAATAAATCAAGTACAGATATTCTTACATTATAATTTTAATAATTATAATTATTATTATAATTATTATTATGATTATAACTATTATAATAATAATAATAATAATTATTATTATTATTATTATTATTATTATTATTATTATTATTATTACAGATATAAGGAATCCTCGAAACAGCTGTATGTGATTTTTTGTGTCATTTTCCATGTATTTGTGCATTAAAACCTTGTTAAAAGTTTTTACTTATGCATCGTATACTATAATTTGCGATATATATATTGAAATTTGAATGTGAAATTCTAATTCTCTAACAGCTGTAAATATATATACTATAACTTTCTAAAACATTCTGTGAAAAATCTTTAATTTCAAACTATCGTTTTAATATTACCCAAGTATTTCTGTAAAGTCATATGTTCTTTCGCTGAATTATAGGCGATATTATTAATTAAAAAAAATATCTGAAATCGCTATACAAATGTCTTGTTTGTAAGATGAAAGAATTCTTCTTAGGCACTTACATTTTCAAAAAACAAAGGACTAAAATCTCATTATTTACTTTATGCACTATAACCATGTATAAATCTCCATTATTTTATTTAAAGTTTTGAGATTAGTCTTTAGTTTTAAACAATCTTTCACAATTCCTCCCTTGATGCCTTATAAAATACCCTTTAAATGATTTTAAACCGATAAGATCAATCAATAAGTTCTGTAATCTCTCTCAAATTTAAGATAAGCAAATCATTTATCAAAGGATTTGGGAAAAGCTTTGGTATTCTTATTTGAAATAATTTTCCCTGAGTATATATATATAACTTAAGCTAGTTGTTGAATTTGATTTTTTATCAGAAATGTAATATTAACGGGACTTTTCACTCACTTGAAAACACCCGCTCCGTAATGATCAACCTAAGGGCAGGTTGTTTTCGAATTTCTCGTTTAAATTTGAATGTTTTTAAACGATTTTTTCTTTTGTGCGTAGGATAGCTGAGCCCAATCTTTAATAATTATGATTGTTTTTTACTTTTTCCATTTCGGTTGCGGATTTTTTTAAAAGGTACTTTCAGTTTCGGAACCGGTTTTGAAAGTGAAAGTACCTTTATTTAAAAAATCCCCAACCAAAATAAAAGAAGTAAAAAACGGTCATATTAAAGATTGAGTTCAGCTATCCTATGCAAAAAAAATCGTTTAAAAATATTCAAGTTTAAACGAGAAATTAGGAAACAACCTACCCATTTGTTTCATTACGCAGCGGGTGTTTTCAATTGAGGGAAGAGGATCATCTTAAGAGGTCTTGCGCAGACATAAAAAAAAGTAAACACTCCCTACATACTCTGCAACAAGTTATTGTAAAGTAAAGTTATTGATACCAAACGATTGGAAATAAAGTCTACTGTTAAATCATGTATAATATATAAAATTATCTTTATTTAAAAAATCTCCAACCAAAATCGAAAAAGTAAAAAACGGCCATATTAAAGATTGAGTTCAGCTATCCTATGCAAAAAAAATTCGTTTAAAAATATTCAAATTTAAACGAGAAATTAGAAAACAACCTACCCATTGGTTTAACATTACGGAGCGGGTGTTTTCAATTGTGTGAAGAGGATCATCTTAAGAGGTCTTGTACAGATATAAAAAAAAGTAAACACTCCCTACATACTCTGCAACAAATTATTGTAATTTTAATTAATTTTCCAACTACATTCCAGCAGTCGTAGTTGTTATGTAGTTGAAAAATTAATTAAAATTGTATATTCACCGATGCTGGGTTTATTTGCGTCTCATGTTACGCCGCTGGAATGTGTGCTCATGAAGACTTCTCCATCTTGTGCTGCAGTAGCAGCCTTACCGACTTATATAAGTGAGAAATGCCAAGCTGGACATCGTCCTTGTGGTTTAGTGGTAGAGCACTGGAGATCTATTCCAGGGACCTGGGTTCGATTCCCGGCTTGGACATTTTTCACTAAGTTGGTTTACGCTTTGTAGCAATGTGATAATTCACATCATAAATATTCAAATTATTGTAAGGTAAAGAAAGTTGTTGATAACAAACGATTGGAAATAAAGTCTACTGTTAAATCATGTAATATGTAAAATTGGCTTAGTGGCCAATCGACATATCAAACAAACACAAAATTTGTTACCATTCAACTAGATTAAATACGAATTTTCTTGAAATTCATACAATTAGTATTGTTGAAATGCTACAGCATGACTAAGTCGTTTTGGAAAATTAGCCAGAGGCAAACGCTGAACTATTTAAATTGTTTTAAATTCAAATGGGTTATTTTGTAATGCAGCCTGCGTGCGTTGGAGATTGATTTAAAAAATTCATACTTAGAAATTATTTTAAAAGCCATAATAAATCAGTCAGTTAACATAGAGTTTAAAAAAAAAATTGCATTTGAAAGTAGATTTTTCCCCCTATACGGTGGTGTAAAAATTGAAAAATGTGCGATGCTTAGAAATTTAAAAAAATGGAGTAGGAAAAATTGCAAAACCGAAATTTCATCATCAAGTGCTGCCATTCGCAAAATGACGTCAGTGTTATGCACGGACACCTAAAAGTAATATTTATATCCCTTTTTTTTTCCTGCATAAAGAAAATTGTAAAAGCAAAAAGGAAAGAAAAGTAGAAAAAAAATCATCTTCTTAAACATCAACTTTAAACCTCGATTCAGCCCTAAAAACACATTCAACTATTCATAAAATTCAACGACATGAATACAAATTTCCTATTTGAAAATTTTTCGGTACCGATTCCAAAGGATCTATTTATTTTTATAGCAGGTGTAGAAGACAGAAAATCATCCACAGAAACAATAAGAGATTTCCCGGTGAAAAAAGGAAAGTATTATGAAACAGAAATCGAAAATGGCGAGGAAAAAAGAAAATGTGAAAATCTTTCTTGAATATGTAAATATATTCACATAAAAAAGTCAGGTTAAGGGTTTTAGGAAACGAATGGAATTTCGATGACTTGTGTTAAAGAACAAAGTTTATAGAACCGGTTTTGGCATATTTGTGGTCATTATTGTCATAAAATGGAAATCGAAAAGGAAGTGTGGAAATCGCCTTCCGAATTTAGGCAAAATAATCGGAATGTATGGAAGAGTAAACTCTTTGGAAAGCGTAAGAAAAAATACGCAGGACACCAGCGTGAGTTCTAAAAGCATTCAGCTAAAATAACCCAATACTCAAATACAATATATATTTTTCATTTTCAATTAGAGAAAGTAAATTTCGCTTACCTCTTATTATCTTTGGGTAATGCGGCACTTTCTGCTTCGTTTTCTTTCTGAGTGATGATCTGCTGTAAATTATTATTTAATAATTTTGATTTATTTAACACGTTGAGCGCCACCATACAGATTTGCCAGTTTGACCTCCATTTTTATCCAGAAATTTAGCGTTCATACCAGAAATAAAGAATAATATCTTACGCTTTATTTAATAAAAGACATTTAGCGATATCATAAAGTAAAATATCTTTTTCGAAATTTCCGGTATCAGTTTAAAATTTCTGATTACTTTCGCTGGCGATCCCGAGCGGGATCGGCAGTGAATGTGTTAAAGAAAAGAAATATGATGGAATGATGAGTGGAAATTCACTTCACTTGACTTTAATCCTTGACTTTATTCCTTTATTCATGCATCTGGGATATATAGAAAACAAATAATTAGAACAATTCACAAATAAGGATTAATCCTATTGATGACAACTTTTACAGCACACTATACGATTAATTGATATTAACAATAATTGCACTTACACGTTTAACAAATAATAAACACGTAACGTAACAAACACAAACAATAAACACGTTTAAAACTCTGCTTATTTTGAGCAGTGTTTTAAACGTGAAAATGCCTGTAAACATTATTTCTGAAGCAAGACGCTTTTAAACAAAGGGTTTAATAATTAAATTCATGTATGAACGGCTTGGTCAGAAGCCAGCCTAAAAGAGAAGGTCCTTGGGGCAATCACGAGTACTAAAAAGGGTTTTCAATGTCTAATAAAGGAAAGTTGTTTAGGTCACTTGAATCATTGTTGTTTTCGGAGAAAAAGTAAGTCTGTGAAGCACAGTCTTGTGGTGTTGCCATCTCTCGGAAATAGCTGATACTAAGTTTAGTCGAGTCACCTATTGTCAGTCAGTTTTTTCTTGATTATACTCACAGTTAAAGTTACTTTTCGTATTCACACAAAGACATATTATAAACGGTACACATATTTCACATACAAGGTTTCTCAACGAAACATGTTGATTGAACTTTGGAGATTTCTGACAGTATGGAGTTAAGAATAAAACAGTTCTTTTTTTTTTTTCTTTTTTTGACATATTTTACCTAGAGGTATTAATTGCTGGTAATATTAAAGAAACTTGAAATCTGTTATTTAAACTCTAAAAGCATACTAATAAATTAAATTTATCTTGTGGCCAACACCATTAAAATTTAAGTTGTTTTACCAGGGCCTGACATCATTTGTCACTTACACCGTCATAAATATCAATTATTGGATATTTGCATTACTAATTATTTAAAACATAAAAAAAGACTTGTGCATCTGTAGTATATGGTATCATATATAAATAAGGTTTGGTATTTTGTTTTTATAATAAAGATTAAAGTATTTTTAAAGCATACGTTTCTTGAAATATGAAATATAATTTTTTTTTTACCTTTTCAAGTAAAGCGTCAGACACTGGTTCACTTTCTGTTAGTTATTAGTTTTTCATAACAGGTTGGTATTAGTTATTGGAGTTATTCACCATATTTATGAAAAAAAATAATTTTTAATAATACAATGTATAATTTTTTAGAAGTATGTC
The DNA here is from genome assembly GCA_963932465.1 of Maratus speciosus. NCBI lineage: Eukaryota > Metazoa > Arthropoda > Arachnida > Araneae > Salticidae > Maratus > Maratus speciosus. The sequence goes on along the minus strand of OZ010799.1, from coordinate 215,184,394 downwards.
AACAGTAATTTTTTTATATATTTCTATTATCCTTTCAAAAAAAAAAAAAAAAATATATATATATATATATGTATGTATGTATATATATGTCACATTTTAACGAAATAACAGTATTCACTGAAATTAACCTTATTAAGTTTTATTTAAATAATCAAAAATGTGGCAATCAATTTCCATAGCTGCTTACAGGATAGACTTCAGATAGCAAGTGGCGTAGAGGTATCTCTCTGAAATTGCTCATCTCCTAGGGTTACCAGTTAAAAAGGGCCATGTGTTTCCATTAATTTAACGATAAAATTGATTAATTGGCTGCCCTGCCAAACTCGTGATTATTAGTAACTGGTCCCGTATCCAAATTGAGGGGCGATTCATTACAAAAACTAATTAATAGGTCTAATCTTTATAATTTTCTTACATATATATAATGGATTTAAAATTTTATAATAGTGATTTGAACAAGAAAAAATCCTTAAGGTATCAGTTACTGGGGGTTTCACTCTAATTACATCTTTTTAAAAGTAGAAAAACAGTAGCGCTTTCATTTCTCTTAAAAGTAATGTTTATAATCTTTTTCTTTCTTTATAATGCACAATGAAAATTGTAAAAATAAAAAGGAAAGAAAAGTCAAATGAGAAAAATTTCATCTTCTTAAACATCAATTTAAAACGTCGATTCAGTCCTAAAAACAGATTCAAATATCCATAAAATTCGGCGACTTGAATACAAATTTCATATACTTGAAAATTTTTCGGTATCAATACCGAAGGATATTTTTATAGCAGGTGTAGAAGACAGACAAAGATCCACAAAAACAGTAAGAGATTTCCCAGCTGAAAAATAAAAGTATCATGAAACGGATATCGAAAATAGTGAGGAAAAGGGGAAATGTGAAAATCTTTTTCGAATATGTAAATATATTCACAGAAAAAGTAAGTATAAGGGTTTTAGGAAACGAATGGAGTTTCATTGACTTCTGTTAAAGAACAAAGTTTAAAGACCGGGTTTTGGTATTCTTTTAGTCATTACTGTCATAAAATAGAAATAAAAAAGGAATTGTGGAAATCCTCTTCGGAATATAGTAAAAATATTCGCATGGATGTGTAAATTTTTAAGAGAGATTTGGAGGTAATGAAAAAATAGTTTTATTTTTTTTTTTTTGGGGGGGGGGGTGGCTGTGTTTTATCTAGAGGTGTTAATTGCTGGTAATATTAAAAAAAGTTTAAGTATATTATTTAAATTGTAACAACATACTAATAAATTAAATTTTTCTTGCAGTCATCACCATTAAAATTTAAGTTGTTCTACCAAAGCCTGATATCATTTGTCATTTATTGGTTCACAAATATCAGTTATTGGATATCTCCATTACTAATTATTTAAAACATGAAAAAAGGGATTTATGCATCTGTAGTATGGTATCACAGATAAATATGAACTATTATTTTAACGCAATCAAACTGATTGATTTGATTCAGTTTGATTGTGTTAAAATAATAGTTCATCTACGTATCCATTGTTTGTATGGAGTTCATTTACCTGCGGTTTATTCTGTTGAGCTGTCTGCATGACAGACCAGATGTCACTACCAATAAGATTATCTGAGCGAAATATGCTCGCTGGTTGTCGGCCCAGTTAGCTTTAAACGGTAAAGCATTGGCCTTGTAAGTCAAAAATCTGGATTCGATTCCCGGCCTGGGCATTTTTTCGCTCAGTTGGAAATATTCGATTCGTATGATATAAATATAGTTTAGTATTTTGTTTTTATAATAAGATTAAATTATTTTAAAGCATAAGTTCTTTGAAATATAAAATAACTTTTTTTTATTCTTTGCAAGTATAGTGTCAGCCACTGGTTCACTTTCTGTCAGTTATTGGTTTTTCAAAACAGGTTGATGTCAGTTGCTGGAGTTATTCGCCATATTTATAAGAAAAATTAATTTTTAATAATACAATGTATAATTTTTGAGAAGATAGTCAACAGTAAGATTTTTAATGTATTTCCACTATCATTTCGAAATGAAAAATAAATATAAAATGGATTTAAATTTTCGTAATAGTGATTTGAACAAGAAAAAATCCAGTGTCAAATACTGGGGGTTTCACCATAATTATATATATATATAACAACTGGGATTTTATTCGGTATGTTGTGTAATATTTCTATTTTTATGCTATAAATTAAATACATATAAATATATATATATTTAAAAGGTTGTATTGTTTTTTCCATTTCATGCCATTTGATATATTATTCTGTTTTCATCTTGAAACTATTCTCTTGGTCATATTGGTTGTTTGAGTACAGGAGAAAAAAAATTCAGCTTTTAGCTTTTTTTCTCAAAGAAAACAACCGATTTGCTTATATCATTGAATTCTGTACTCTTGAAAACGTAATTCAATATATAAATTTTTCAATTATTTTTATCGGTATCCATATTCTTCTTTTTTTCCTCCATATTAATTCTTGTAATAAAGTATACGACACTTTATTTTATACATAAGTTGTATATTATAGGTTTGTGAGATCCAATTTTATTGTCATTTCATTCACAATATTGCGGTTTTTGACGGTGGTCGATAATGTTTAATTAATGGTTATATATACATACATATATACATACATATAGATATAGATATAGATATATATATTATATATATATATATATATATATATATATATATATATATATATATATTTAAGTAGAAAAACAATAACGCTCTCATTTCTCTTAATAGTAATATTTATGTTCTATCTTTACTGCAGAAAGAAAATTGTAAAAATAAAAAGGAAAGAAAATTCAAAAAAAGAAAATTTTCAGCTTTTTAAACAACAACTTTAAAACTCGATTCAGCACTAAATACACATTCAAATATCCATAAAATTCGTCGACTTGAATACAAATTTCGTATTTGAAAAATTTTCGGTACCGATGCCGCAGGATCTATTTATTTTTATAGCAGGTGCAGAAGACAGACCATCCACAGAAACGGTAAGAGATTTCCCAGTCAAAAAAGAAAAGTATCATGAAACGGATATCGAAAATAGTGAGGAAAAAAGGAAATGTGAAAATCTTTTTTCGAATATGTAAATACATTCACAGAAAAAGGTAAGTTTAAGGGTTTTAGGAAACGAAAGAAGTTTCACTGACTTGTGATAAAGAACTAAGATTATAGACCTGGTTTTGGCATATTTCAGGTCATTATTGTCATAAAATGGAAATCGAAAAGGAAGTGTGGAATTCCTATTTCCATATAGCAAAATATTCGATATAGCAAAAATATTCCATATAGCAAAAATATTCGGCATGGATGTGTAAATTTCCTGGATAGGTATAGATTTAAGGAAAAAATAGTTATTTTTATTTTAACATTTTTTATCTAGTGATGTTAATTGCTGGTAATATTAAAGAAAGTTGAAATATGTTATTTAAACTGTAAAAACATGCTAATAAATAAAATTTATCTTGTAGTCAACACGATTAAAATTTAAGTTGTTCTACCAGGGCCTGACATCATTTGTCAATTACACCGTCATAAATATCAATTATTGGATATCTCCAATAATTAATATTTACTTTACTTTACTAATTATTTAAAACATAAAAAAAAGACTTATACATCTGTAGTATGGTATGATATAGAAATAAGGTTTAGTATTTTTTTTTATAATAAAGATTAAGGTATTTTTACAGCATAAGTTCCTTGAAATATAATATATATATATATATATATATATACAGTCGAACCTCGTTAAGACGACAACGCTTAACACGAAATTTCGCTTAAGACGAAGGAAAATAGTTTCCCCATCACGTTATCTTGGAAAATAATATTAATTGCATCGCTTAATGCGAACATGAAGACAAATTTTTCCCGTTTAAGACGAAGTAACTGTTGCACCTAATAAACTCTTTTTCGGTAAGAGAGGCGCTTGACTTTCATGAACCATCACAGCTTGGAAGGGCGTTCGTATGGTAACGCGTGGTAGATTTTCCAGTTGCTCACAGTTTTTCACACTGCACTTGAGGATTGTTTCAGATCCCAGTTCAGGACGATAAGAGATAAGTCTCAAAGCGTAAATGATGTGGGAAAAACGAGATAAGGCGGTAGCAGATGCGATTTCCATGTCAACTAGCGAGGGTGACTGTGAAGGTCAAGCGTCTATAAAAAAATGAAGTAAAGTTATGGAAATGAGTGGGGGGAAAAGGCTCTTAGTTTGGAAATTATGCAGAAGATTTTATGTGATGTTAGTGATGGGATTTTAAGAAAATAAGAGACTGCAGCAAAGTACGTGCTACTCTTTTGACAACTATAAAGAACCGAGAACAATTTCGAGCCGTTAAGAAAACGAATGAGAAATGCTAAGAATGAAGAAATTGAAGTTGCTTTATTAAGATGGATAAGAGAAGAATCAGAATATAAATTTAACTGGTGCTGTTTTACAAGAAAAAACAAAGATTTTACAGAAGCTCTTGGTATCAATGATTTTACATGCTCAAATGGATAGCTGTCAATGTTTAAAGAATGCCATAGTATTGTCTCCACAAGGATATCTGGTGAAGAATCTGCGATTAATTACGGTAATATAGATTTTTCTCTAAATAATGATCGGCTATTAAAAGAGATTATGCACCCCGCGATATATTCAATGCAGATGAAACTGTTCTTTTTTTTTAAAGCGCGGCCTTCCTCTACATTAACTTTTAAAGCAGAGAAGTGTTCCTTGAAAATGTAATAAAGAAAGTGTCTCAGTTTTGGTAGCCTGCAATATGGATGGAAGTGAAAAATTACCTATCTATGCTATCGGAAAGCTTGCAAAACTACGTTGCTTTAAGCGCGTAAAGACACTACCTCTTTAGCAAACATTCGCTAAAAATGCGTGGATAAATAAGGAAATTTTTGCAAAATGGTTATTAGAATTAGATTCAAGACTTACCAATCAAAAGTGAAAGATATGCATTTTTTGGACAATTGTACATCCCACAAAGATGTAAAAGGGCTAAAATCAGTAAAATGCGTTTCCCTCCCTCGAAATACTACAGCAACTCTTCAGCCAAGCAACCAATTTATTATTCAATGTTTAACAAAATCACTATAGGAAAGAAGTAATCAAATAACTTATCGAGTTCTTTGACAAACAGACACCTATTTCTATCGATCATGTGTTTTCCAAGAAGTGCATGGAACTGTGTTACTCCCATTGTAATAAACAAGTAGGAAATTGCTCGTCAAACGTGGCAAATGAGGTGCGTTCGTACTATAACTAGTTTTATAACTATTTTTTGCACCCCATATTGTACTGAATGTATATTTTTTTGCACTTCATAAGTGCACAGTCTGTAACATCATTAAAATGCACTTGCAATATTTTTTTCCCATTGCCCGTAATGTAATGGAAAACTTTTGACTGTCCCTGTAATTAAACTATACACCCAATTTTAATAAAATCTGAAATGGCTCTACAAAATTTTGCAATAATTATATATTTAAAATTTCAGACCATTCGGAAGACTGTAACATCATTAAAATGCACTTGCAATAATTTTTTCCCATTGGCCGTAATGTAAAGAAAAACTTTTGAATGTCCCTGTAACTAAACTATACATCCGATTTTCATAAAATTTGAAATGGCTCGACAAATTTTTGCAACAATCATATAGTTAAAATTTCAGACCATTCGGTTGGATAGTTTTTGCTCTGTTATATGCGGACGGACGGACAGACGGACAGACGGACAGACAGCCAGACGGACAGACGGACAGACGGACTGAACGACGACTATAGGTGCTACGTATTTATATAATTACGAACGCACCTAAAAACAGTTTCAGGCACGACGGTTTTTCAGAGGAAGATGTTCCACAAACAGATGAAACAGAAATGGACGATGTGATAGAAGAAGCTGAATAAAGAGGAATAATTTCTCCTCTGTTGTTTGAGGATTACGTTCGAATTTATGAAAACGTTATGATTTTACAACCCATGACGGATGGAGCTATTCTGGCCGATTTAAATAAAAAGAAAAATGAATAAGGAGAGCTGAAAAAGATGGAGGATGATGCAGAGGTCGAACTCACTTCTGTTAGTAGGAGAGCTGTTGAACATTTTTGAGTAGGTATTTGAGGCACCCTGAAAATTTGTACAGCACTTCTTTTGTAATGCCTGAATACAAAATCGAATGTCTGGCTGAAGGATCGTGGCCCAAAACCTGTGCCAGACACGTGTCAAGTGCCATTTTTTGACACTACCCAAAAAAAGTATTTGAGGCACGCTGAGATTGAAACAGAATAATATTTATACTTAGAAAAAAATATTTTGAAAATGACAGACACTTTAGTCGGCCCAAAACCTGTGCCAGACATGTGTCAAGTGCCATTTTTTGACTACCCAAAAAAGGTATTTGAGGCACGCTGAGATTGAGGCACAATAATATTTATGCTTAGAAAAAAATATTTTGAAAATGACAGACACTTTAGTCGGCACAAAAACTGTGCCAGACACGTGTCAAGTGCCATTTTTTGTCTGGCACAGGTTTTGGGCCACGATTCTTCAGCCAGACATTCGATTTTGTATTCAGGCATTACAAAAGAAGTGTTGCACAAATTTTCAGGGTGCTTCAAATACCTTCCCTAAAATGTTTAACAGCTCTTGGACTGTGTGTCCTTCAATGGAGCGACAGAGGCTTTAAATACAGTTCAGTGATTTCTGTTTCAACAAGGAAATGCCAATTGTGCTTTGGACAATTTCGAAAAAGTGGATGCCTCTATAAACAAATGTAGAATGCAAAAATTGAAACAGAAGTCAATATTTTTTTTTAAAAGTCTAACATAAAGAAGAAACGTATTTTTACATTTTATTTTTTATAAGAATTTTACAGTACATATAGTACTACTATCGCCATGCATGTATCTGTGTGATGTTTTGTGTTTGTATGGTGATGTTAGAAATGTACCTTTTTGCACAAAAACAATGATTAACATAAAATTAATATAAAATATTTCTTAGTAGATATCATTTACATTCTTTGATACCTTTGTTTTAGTGCTTTATTAAAATGTATTTAGTGCTTTATTATTTAGTACTTTTTTAAATCATCCTAAATGCCTTTTGCTGTTTTATCGGTTAATACGAAAAGATTTTTGCCGCCCTTTGACTTCGTCTTAACGAGATTCGACTGTATATATATATATATATATATATATATATATATATATATATATATTAAATCTTTGGAAGTAAAGTGTCAGACACTTATTCACTTTCTGTCAGTTATTGGTTCCCCAAAACAGGCTGGTGTCAGTTACTGGAGTTATTCACCTTATTTACGAGAAAAAAATAAATTTTTAATAATAAAATGTATAATATTGAGAAGTTTGTAGGTAGTAATTTTTTAATGTATTTCTACTATCTTTTAAAAAAAGAAAAATAAATATAAAATGGATTTAAATGTTTGTAATCGTGATTTTAACAAGAAAGGATCCCTAAGGTGTCAATTACTGAGTGCTTCACCATAATTATATATATATATTTTTAAGTAGAAAAACAAAATTTTCAGCTTTTTAAACATTAACTTTAAACCTCGATTCAACCCTAAAAACATATCCAAAAATCCATATAATTCGACGACTTGAATACAAATTTCACACTTGAAAAATTTTCGGTACCAATGCCGAAGGATCTATTTATTTTTATAGCAGGTGTAGAAGACAGACAATCATCCGCAGAAACAGTAAGAGATTTCCCGGTTAAAAAAGAAAAGTATCATAAAACGGAAATTGAAAATGGTTTAGGAAAAAAAATGTGAAATTTTTTTTCGAATATGTAAATATATTCACAGAAAAAGGTAAGTTTAAGGGTTTTAGAAAGGTTTTACGAAAAAGTTTCACTGACTTGTGATAAAGAACAAAGTTTATAGACCTGGTTTTGGCATATTTCAGGTCATTATTGTCATAAAATGGAAATCGAAAGGGAAGTGTGGAATACAGAAAAAATATTCGGAAAGTGTTTTCAGGAGAGGAATGGAGTTAAGGAAAAAATAATGTTTATTTATTTATTTATTTATTTTTATTCTGATACGTTTCAAATCAAGCAGAAATTATTTTTAAAAGAAAAATTAAACAAAATGAATGATAACTGCCGTGTGAAGGTTTCATTTAAATATGTAGGTAGGATAATAAATATCAAACAATGCAACTTAACAAACTCAAGAATTTAATCAATTTATATACTTTATCCTACGGAAAGAAAAAGCATAACACGAGGAAGTGATCGCAAGAAATGAGTCAATATTTTCGTGTATGGAAGACTTAAATAAAAAGTACCAAGTCGTTGTTGGTGTTCCAGAGTTTTTACCTTAACAAGAAAGTTGAAGATCCGTTGAGTGCCAAACAAAGATTCAAGTAAGAATTTTAGGTGAATTCAAATGTTTATGTTTATGAACGCATTAATTTGATTGGATTGCAGCGATCTATTAAGTATATTATTTGTTCGTGTTAATAATAAATGCTTTATAACATTTAAAAGCTAATAGAAGCATACATTTGTAATTATAAGCCAAGTACATATTTAAATAGGTAATAAACATAAAATCCTACATGTATATAAAATTAAAGTGTCTCAAATGTTTAGTATAAACGTTTTCGGGTGGTAATAAAACCTAGACAATCAATTTGTATCTAGAAAAACAGAGTCTGGATATATTTATTCAGTCAAAAATAGACAAAATTTCCCTTAGAGTCCTGCATCGTGTAAAAAGTAACCCGACCTTATCAGAAACGTACCCGACCCGCTGTTTGTGTCAAATAAGGTGGCCACTAATTTTCTTCCATTGCGGATCAGGTTCTGGTTGAGTTTTGATTATTCGGGTCCTGTTCGGGAGGATCGGATTTTTTTTTTTTTTTTAAGTCCGGAATATTTTCCATTGTAAAAAAAAAAACTATGTGCAGTAAAGCACCGTTTATACGTTTCTCATTTATACGTCTTTTACATTTATACATCGTTTCAATGCGGTCCCGATTCATCCCTATGTATTTTAATTTTGTAAGGCGTCGTTTATACGACGCATAATGTCAGTTATACATCGTTTCTTTCATGCTGTAACTGATTTTCTCAGAAATTTTTTCTCCCGGCGTTGTTCTTCTTTTCCCTTTCTGCTGGCAATATCTGGTAAAAGATGAGATACAAAGAACATATGTGACTTCTACATGAGTTCTTTTAAGTTTATGGAACCTGTGGAGGGGGTGGGAAGAAAAGAACGGACAATGGCCGAACTGCATTGACACTAACGCACTTAGAACATTTATTGTTTCTCAATACCTGTGAGAAAACTTTCCAGGAACTTAACTTCATACATAATACTTTTCTTAAATCTCAAAATAAATATAACAAAGATTTGTTTCATTAAAATCTGTTTTTATGTTCGATAATGGAATGAAAAAAGTGTTATTCAAGATGTTCAACTCGTAATAAGGTTTGCTAATTCTCACTTTTATTTTTAAATTTTAGAAACGATTATTTAACATTTTTTTTTCAATGTTTTAATTTTTTTTCCATATATAGTGATCTTAAACAATCGAAAATGGTATCAAAATTAAATTTGTAAGATTTCAGCATTATATTTCTACAGTCGAAAATTTTACACAGTAGGCAACTACAATTTCGATTATACGTCGTTTTAAAACGGCCCCCTGAAAGACATATAATCGGTGCTTTACCGTGTTTAAATGTTATAGAGCATATGGAAAATCAATTCATGAGGCATAATTGTAGTCTATAGTCTACGATATAATCTTGGTTATTGAGCTGAGATAGTTTTTTTTTTTTTTTTTACATAAATTTGAATGCGAAATTCTAATACTATAATAGCTGTAAAAATATACCGTATATACTCGTGTATAAGTCGAAGAATTTTAGACAAAATTTGAGATTTGAAAATTGGGTGTCGACTTATATACAAGGAAGTAAGAAAAAAAAAAAAAAACTTCGCTGAAAATCGGCATGGGCAAGTCTTTTAAGGATTCACATGAGAGATACAAGCAGAAAATGATCATTTCCCTTTGATTGACAAAAAAAAGCTCAACAATAATGTCCCTGTAATAGTTCTGCACCCATTTTCTCTTGGGACAGAATCCCCTTCAATACAGGGGCATTCATTTCGACATTTTAATCCCCTTTTTAAAAAGAGTTCAACTTGAGAATGCATCTTGATATCTATCCTAATAGCCCACCAGTGGCCGAGAGGTTCTACTATCGAAGCTGGTAGACGGGAGGTGCTGGGGTCGAACCCAATCGCGCACGTCTGCCTAATCGTTCGAAGCTTTCCGTGGTTTTCTTCGAACCTTGGGTTTTCTTGCGTAAATACGGGTTAGGTTCGATTAGAAAGACCTCACGGAGGGCACTCTACCCACCCCCCCCCCCCCGCATACGGGCCTATATCCCTCGAGTTGATAATTTGTCCTTCAATACCAACATCTATCCTAAAAGTCCTACAATACAAAGAAGTACTATAATTTAGCAGTCTAAGATGTTGTTTATCCTTGTAAATAAGGCTTGAATAGATTTTTCAAAGAATTTTTTTCTTTTTAAGTATCATTGAATTGATGTGAATAGGTTTAAAAATAGTTTAAGCTTCTACGGTTTCACATAATTATACAGTTTTAAAACGTTTAATTTAAAAAAAAAAGTCTTATTAGAAACGTTAAAAAGTTTAATGAATTAGACTTTTTTTTTTTTTTATCTTCGATTACAAATCATTTTTAAACATACTACCAGAAAAAATGGTTCGACTTATACACGAAAATTCAATTTTTTTTTTTTTAATTTTACTTAAGAATGGGAGGGGTCGACTTATACACGAGTATATACAGTACATAACTGTAAGTTTCTTAAACATTTTGTGAATAATCTTTAATTTCAAACTATCCTTTTAATATTACCCAAGTATTTCTTTAAAGCCATATAAAATACTCTTTAACTGAATTATAGCCGATATTGTTAATAATTAAAAAAAAAAAAAAAATCTTAAATCGCTATACAAATATCTTGTTTGTAAACTAAAATAATTCTTCTTAGGCACTTACTTTTTTTTTTTTTTTTTTTTTTTTTTTTTTAAGGATAAAATCTTATTATGAACTTTATACACATAGCCATATATAAATTCACATTATTTTATTTAAAGTTTTGAGATTAGTCTTTAGTCCCAAACAATCCTTTGAACATTCCACAATTCCTCCCTTGATACCGTATAAAATACTCTTTAAATGATTTTAAACCGATAAGATCAATCAGTAAGCTCTGTAATCTCTCTCAAATTTAAGATAAGTAAATCATATATCAAAGGATTTTGGAAAAGCTTTGGCATTCTTATTTGAAATAATTTTCCCGAGGGACATATACTATAACTTAAGCTAATTATTGAATTTCTTTTAATCAGATTTTAAAAGTTACATTAAATAACAAGAAAGAAAATTCATTTGTCAAGAATAGATTATGAAATACTTTCCAACTCTTCCGAAAAACTTTAACGAAACTTTACCCGTATTATAAGAGGGGGGGGGTGATGTCTATGTAAACAATTTGTAAAACAAATAACACACTTGAAATCCAATTACAGGAATTGCAATGAATAGTCGTAAAAATATCCGAATTCTTTTATGCAGCCCTGTATATGATAAATAGATCAGTATACACTGTACTACATACGAGGTGATCAATTTAAAAGAGTACCCGTTGGTTTTTCTTATTACCCTTAAACCTGACGAATGTGACAGCTATTCTAACATTGATGTATAATTGTTAGAGCCTTGTTTAAGCGTGGAAGACAATGTCCAACACTGTTGGACTGTTACAACTTTATTTGTGGGGTAAAACAGAAATGGATAGGCACAAAATTACTTAATCCTGTGAAAATTTTAGTTTTGAAAAACATAGTTTAATTCGATTTTTTTACATTATCCTTCCTCACAGCAAATGTTGAAAATGTTCGCCACCATTTTGAATGCGAACATGAACTCTTCGAATCAAGTTTTTTGACACACTTTGCAACATTGTTGGTGTTATTGACGAGATTTCTTCAGTTATGATTTGTTTTAATTCATGGATGTTTGCAGGACTTCTCCGGAAAACCCTATCTTTGAGATAACCCCACATAAAAAAATCTAACGGCGTGAAGCCTGGTGACTTTGGTGGCCAGAGGCCTATTAAAATTAAACGGTCAACAAAGAATTTCTTAAGCACTTCCCTTGTTAGATTTGACGTGTGTGAAGGGACTCCGTCGTACTGAAACCAGCAGTAGCGGTCCTGCAAATAAAAACGTTGGAAAAAGTAGACGATTTGCTGAAATCGTTTGCGCAAAATCGGATTAAAAATTGCTAATGATGTTCACGCAAATTTATGTTTAACAAGTAAGAAAAAATCATGCGTCAAGCATAGATTATCAAACACTTTCCAACGCATTCAGAATAATGTAACAAAACTGCACTGTTTAAAAAATTAAAATATTACGTGTAATTCAACCATATGGAAACGCATAATACATTTCAAAACCCAATTTCAGCTGTTCCCATCCACAATTGAAAAATTATGTGAATTTTTTTTCAGCAGCACTGTATATGATTTATAGATTTGAATCTATTAGCCACATGCAAGCCAAAATTTAGTTCACTTAAGAGATACATATACTTCAGTTGAAAATTTACCTTCAGCAATTTCCTCTAATAAGGAGAACGGTACGTGAATACTTTTGTGCAGCCCTGTATTTGAGGTATGGAATTTATATATAACGAGTAGGATGCAAAAAATTAATTAAGTTTAACAGCGCATACCGAATTTTAAACCGTGCACTCCAGCGGTTATTGCTCAAAGACAGTACTGTACTGTAACCGATTTCTTTTGTGTATCCCTGTAAATAAATAAAAAATGCTATGAATGCCCTATTCTAACGTGATCGTAGTGAAATTCAGTGATTTATATCAGTTTCAATACATTTGAAATAGCATAATGCCATTAAAATACTCTGCAAACGATTTTTCCCCATATACCGTAATCTAATGGAATACCTTTGAGAGCCCCTGTAAATGAACGATTAATCCTACATACTTCATATACAATACAAAACATGCTTTGGTGACTCTAAATAACCTTTATCAATTTCATGAAAATCCGAGTATATTTACGGTTAGTTATTCCCCAAATACCATAATGTAATGGAATACTTTTGAGTGCCCTGTAAATGAACGATTAAGCCTACATACTTCATATACAATACTAAACATGCTTTAGTGACCCTAAATAACCGTTATCAATTTCATGAAAATCCGAGTATATTTACGGGGAGTTATTCCCCATATACCATAATGTAATGGAATACTTTTGAGTACCCTGTAAATGAACGATTAAACCTACATACTTCATATACAATACTAAACATGCTTTAGTGACCCTAAATAACCTTTATCAATTTCATGAAAATTCAAGTATATTTACGGGAGTTAGAGCGTGGACAGACGGGCAGACGAGCAGACGAACAGACGGACTGACGGCCAAACGGACAGACGGACTGACGGTCAAACGGACAGACGGACTGACGGACAGACAAACCGAATGCATAAACACTTTTCAAGTTTGTTGGAAAGTGTTAAAAAACGAGTTTTCGCATTTAGAAAGTGAAAAAAAGGTAGGGGAGACCGGGGTTAGTTGTGCCATCGAGCTTCCTGACTGATCCAATAATTTGCAGCACCTGTCGCTTCATGTGAGTGAAGAGGTTGATTGTCTCAGTGTGCTGCTTATGTTTTGAAGTATAGCGTTGCGTTGTTTTCGAGATAAAAATATTTATCTTGTTTTCTATAGTAAAAGTAAAATTTGCGACCTACATTGGAATCATCATTGCCACTAGTGATACTGAGGTATGTAAACTTCCCTAACATTATTTAAATGCTTATATTTTGAGCTGTTATTCTATGTATTTCATTTGTTAATCATGCCAACATTTCGGAAACTAATGAATAAAGTTCAAAATGGTGTAATGCGGGGCTAGTTGTGACGAAGTCTAAGAGGCACGTTGTGACAGTATCACTACTTACCAAATTGAAGAAGAAAAAGCAAAAAAGAAACTGTATGGAAAGACCAAGCAGTGCATAAAAAAAATTACACCTTGGTTATTGAAACTAGTTGGATGTGCCAATCCCAAAACTTTCTTCTATCTTATACATCTTAATATTTCAAAACCGAGTTACACATGTTAATACTTCAATATTATTAGTTCAATACTGTACCAACTTTGATTTTCATCTTAAATTTCTGCTCAAGTCAATAAAACGGACTAAAAACGAGTTAATCTATATCATGATATTTGTTAAAATTATTAATTTTTCCTTATTCTGTCGTTATCAGCTGTTTGCGAAAGCCGGCATAGCAGGAAGCGAGTTCCCGCCGCTGCATGAGCCGCCGATGCACAATAGAACTATGAAAAATCAAGAAAAGTATACAAAAATTGCTAGCACGGAGCCCCTTTACCGCGCAATATTTCCAAATTCAAGGAGAACCTGTTGGCCAAAGCCAAAAACAAGCACAAACATTTTGGTTCAATTGTATGCATAATTTTATACGCTGTTCGATGGTACAATGATGAAAATGGCACAGAGATCGGAATTATAGCGCCCCCTTCTTTCGGAATTTTTTCAAGTTCAGGGAGGACTTGTTTGCCATAGCCAGAAACATGCACAAAAAATTTGATTCAGTTATATGGATAACTTCATACAACTCCGATTCAAAAAATTAGAATAATGTAAAAAAGAATGAGTTTGATGTTGCTAACGCGTCAATTTGCATACTGCGTCCAGGAAAAAATATATTAAAAGTATCTAATTATCTTCAGAGCATTTATAAATATAACATAAATATTTATTTTTATCTGATATATTAATAATTAACTATTTAAAAAATATTAGAATAATTCAAAGAAATAGAATACCTCGATAGCATGGTTCAAAAAATTAGAATATTCAAATTTTTCTTATATGTTGAGAGAACGGCTGCGGGATTAACATCTGTGGGACTATAAAATGTGCTCCGTTGAAAATGAAAAGTCATTTGGCATTTGATTGTAGCGTAGAATTTGCTTAATATGGGACGAATGAGCGATTTATCTAAGGCTGTGAAATATCGTATTGTGTACTTGCACGAAATAGGAAAAACACAACTTTTTATAGCAAAAGAAGTGAAATGCTCTCAAGCAAGTGTGAGTAGAGTTTTGAGAGAATATTCTAATAATAAGTGTTTTCAAAATAAACACTTTAAAAGTGGTCGAAAGCCAGTAACTTCAAGAAGAGATGAAAGGCAATTGAAAAAGATTGTGAAGAAACATCGTTTTCGGAGTGTGAGATATGTGCATAGAAAATGGAAAGAAATTGGTATAAATGTCTCCAAATCTACAACACTACGACGACTTCGCAAATTAGGTTTTAGATCACGTGTGCCAAAGATAAAGCCATTCTTATCATCTAAGCAAAGGGCTGCTAGAGTTAAATGGTGTAAACAAAGGCTATTTTGGGATCACGAAGATTGGAAAAAGATACTTTTCAGCGATGAAAGTGTGTTTTGTGTGTCTCACGGAAATCAAGGTATACGTGTCTGGAGACTCAAACATGAAGCTTATAAGAAAGAATGTTTAAAACGTTCGGTTAAATTTGCGACCTCTGTTATGGTATGGGGCTGCATGACTGCTGAAGGCCCAGGCAGGTTGTGTATTGTTTCCACAACAGTCAATTCAGAAGTCTATAAAGAAATTCTTGAACATTTCATGATTCCTTCAGCTGAGGATTTATGTGATGACGATTTCTTGTTTCAGCAAGATTTGCTTCTCCCCACACTTCCAAATCAACAACTAAATGGCTCAAAGATAAGGACATACCTGTACTCCCTTGGCCTGCAAACTCACCCGATCTAAATCCTATCGAGAATTTGTGGGGAATTATGAAGAAACGACTTCAAGAAGTTGCGCCTAGAGACAAAAAAGAACTTATTTCTAGTATAAAGAGCATATGGGCGAATTTGGATAAAAAACATTGTGAACCTTTAGTTAAAAACATGCCAGAACGTTTAAGAGCTGTCATTAAAGCTAAGGGTGATGCAACAAAGTACTGATTAGCAAAGTAAAAATACTTAGAGTTTAAATTATGTTCAATATATTTTCATTATTCTAATTTTTTGAACCATGTTAGAAAGTATTCTAATATTTTGAATTTTTTGTTGTTAGCTGATTTAAATGTATTTTCTATTTAATTGTAATGTGTTTACATTTTTATAATCTGCAAAATATGCAGATTCATATTATAGTACTTTATATTTGATATTGTTGATTATTTATTTGATAAATTCGATTTTCATTTCCCTTGACCGTATTTCTTTTCATTATTCTAATTTTTTGAATCGGAGTTGTACACTTTTCGATGGTACAATAATGAAAATGGTACAGACATCGCAATTATAGTGCCCCCTTCCGGCAGAATTTTTCCAAATTCAGGGAGGACCTTCGTGACATGACCAAAAATAAACACATAAAATTTGGTTCCATTCTATGCATAACTTCATACACTTTTCGGCGGTACAATATTCAAAATGGCACAAAAATTGTACAAAAATCGCTATTACAGCGCCCTCTACGAGCGATTTTTTTTACAAATTAAGGGAGGACCTCCTTGCCATAGCGAAGAACTTAAAAATTTTTTTTTTTGGTTCAATTCCATGCATAACTTCATACACTTTTCGATGGTGCAATATTCAAAATCGCACAAAAATCGCTATTACAGCGCCCCCTACCGGCGAATTTTTTCCAAATTCAGGGAGGACCTGCTTGCCATAGCCAAAAACTTAAAATAAAAATTTGGTTCAATTCTATGCATAACTTCATACACTTTTCGATGGTACAATATTCAAAATCGCACAAAAAACGAATTTACAGCGCCCCCTACCGGCGAATTTTTTCCAAATTCAGGGAGGACCTGCTTGTCATATCCAAAAACTTAAACTAAAAATTTGGTTCAATTCTATGCATAACTCCATACACTTTTGGATGGTACAATATTCAAAATCGCACAAAAATTGTTATATCAGCGCCCCCTTCCGGCGAATTTTTTCCAAATTCCAGGAGGACCTGCTTGCCATAGCCAAAAACTTATAATAAAATTTTGGTTTAATTCCATACATAACTTCATACACTTTTTGATGGTACAATGGCGACAGACAGACGGACAGACGGACGGACGGACAGACGGACACACAGACAGACAGACATTTTCTATAAACATGTTTTTTGGAATCTCTGACCCCTAAAACATGCAAATCCGTCGAAAACCGGAAGTCGAAAAAAATTTCGATTACAATACTTTCTTCTATTGAAGATAGAAGAAAGTAAAAATGGGAGAAGCAAGCATTGGATAGCTCTGAAGATGACGAAAATTGCTTATGTCTAGTTCGTTTGGAGAAATACAAAATTTCTAGACCCGGAGAAGACTGGGTGGAATGCATGACATGTAAAAGATGGGCGCGTGTCAAATGTACCAAAAATGAACCTTATTATATTTGTATTAACTGAAAATCAGACATTGAAATATGCGATGACAATGAATGATTAAAAATATAGAATATAGGCCTACAGGTTGTAGTAGGCTACCGAGTGAAAGATCAATATGGCCAAAGATTAGTGTTGCTTACTTTTTATTTCTTTCCTGATTAAGACAGTTTTTTTTCTTTTTATTGCTCAGTGTCTCTAAAAGTATCTATATAAAGGACAAAGCGTTTACAAGTGTTAACAATTTAACTATTTTATTTTCATTTGTTTTACAATATCATTAACACATGAAAGTGTTTTATTGTGTTAAGAACGTTATAAATGAATACATTTCTCATTCTTCATTTAACATATCCCACTTAATTGCCTTTCTTACATAATTTGTATATGTTACAATGTACTTGTATGTGTCACAATGTGCCCCAAGCATGTCACAACTTGACCCGTAGCGGGGGTTAGTAGTGACAAATTTCGAGGTTACGCAGAATTCATTTTGTGTTATGAAAAACGTTAATAATGTAGTTTTATAAATATGTTACGCAAGATTTACTGTAATGATATGATACACTAAATATTTTGCTTCAATTCAAATCTTACGGCTAATATCAAAAATGTCACAACTAACCCCGGTCTCCCCTATCCGTACATTAAATATTGACATATTAAATAAGTAATGATGTAGAAAACCTTGCTATATATATTATAGATGTGGATAATAAAAAAACAAACAGGTACTCTTTTAAATTGATCATCCTGTAATATCCTAAAATTTAGATCACTTGGGAAACGCATAGAACAATTGTAAATTCTCCAGCAGTATCTGCCTATAAACAGAAATGCACCCGACATATGACCTGTACATGATCTCTGCAAGTTGTAACTAAATTCGACAAACAAATTCAGAAAAGTGATAGTAGTCATCAAGAGGAACAAAAATTGCAATGGAACATGGTGTCGCAAACCACCTATTTAATCAAAAATGCTGCCGGTAATTTCAGAAAACTGAACTATGTTATAATGAAACTTTTAAAAGACATGCTCACTTTTGTTGTAAATTTGATTACATCAAAAAGAGTGTTTCAAGTTTCAAATTGAGTGTCTGAAATTTCAATTATATACGCCAGCATTATATGCACTTGACGCTTCGCATTTTAGGCTGCGATTACCATTTCATATACAGCCCTTGTACAGTCGTGAAAAAAAAAGTAAACACTCACTGCACACTCTGCAACAATTTATTGTAAAAGAACGGCATCATGAATTGCGTGAGCAACCTGTTTTTCCATCATTTTTCGTAATGTTATCACATTTCATACCAAACTAGGTACAAATCCTTACATTTTCCTTGCAGTAATTTTATTTTTCGTAAAATTATTACAGTCTACCCAAGATCAGCCAGTGTGAAACATCCTATATTTGTGACTAAGTAAATGGTGAGCAACCTGTTTTACAAGCACTTTTCGTGATGTTATCATATTTCATACCAAACTAGGTACAAATCTTTACATTTTCATTGCAGCAACTTTATTTTTCATAAAATTATTACCGTTTACCAGAGTTCAGATTGGGTGAAACATCCTGTATTTGTGACGAAGTAAGTGGTGAGCAACCTGTTTTTCAAGCACTTTTCGTGATGTTATCATATTTCATACCAAACTAGGTACAAATCTTTACATTTTCATTGCAGCAATTTTATTTTTCATAAAATTATTACCGTTTACCAGAGTTCAGATTGGGTGAAACATCCTGTATTTGTGACGAAGTAAGTGGTGAGCAACCTGTTTTTCAAGCACTTTTCGTGATGTTATCATATTTCATACCAAACTAGGTACAAATCCTTACATTTTCCTTGCAGTAATTTAATTTTTCGTAAAATTATTACAGTCTCCCCAAGATCAGCCAGTGTGAAACATCCTATATTTGTGACTAAGTAAGTGGTGAGCAACCTGTTTTACAAGCACTTTTCGTGATGTTATCATATTTCATACCAAACTAGGTACAAATCTTTACATTTTCATTGCAGCAATTTTATTTTTCATAAAATTATTACCGTTTACCAGAGTTCAGATTGGGTGAAACATCCTGTATTTGTGACGAAGTAAGTGGTGAGCAACCTGTTTTTCAAGCACTTTTCGTGATGTTATCATATTTCATACCAAACTAGGTACAAATCTTTACATTTTCATTGCAGCAGTTTTATTTTTCATAAAATTATTACCGTTTACCAGAGTTCAGATTGGGTGAAACATCCTGTATTTGTGACGAAGTAAGTGGTGAGCAACCTGTTTTTCAAGCACTTTTCGTGATGTTATCATATTTCATACCAAACTAGGTACAAATCTTTACATTTTCATTGCAACAATTTTATTTTTCATAAAATTATTACCGTTTACCAGAGTTCAGATTGGGTGAAACATCCTGTATTTGTGACGAAGTAAGTGGTGAGCAACCTGTTTTTCAAGCCCTTTTCGTGATGTTATCATATTTCATACCAAACTGGGTACAAATCTTTACATTTTCATTGCAGCAATTTTATTTTTCATAAAATTATTACCGTTTACCAGAGTTCAGTTAGGGTGAAACACCATGTATTTGTGACTAGGTTTGCAACCCCATGGTCAATGGTAATTTTTCATCCTCTTGATGCCTACTATCATCTTTCGAATTCGGCAGCACCCTGTATAGAATTTATACACACCAAGAAATGGCAAAAAATATAGTTTAATTTAAAAATGCATACAATTTAAAATGCACTTGTAGCATTTATTGTTAATAGACAGTACAGTAATCGAATATGTTTCTGCGTCCCTGCATATGAACAATGAATATTATGCACATCATATTCCAAAATAAGCCATTTGTTATGCACATCAGTGATATATATTAATTTCAATAATTTTGAAGTAGTGTAACATCATTTTTCCATAGGCCATAATGTAATGGAAATCTTTTGAGTGTGCCTGTAAATGAAATATAAATGCTTCACACTTTAATTTTAATAGTGAGTTAGAACACAGACAAACAGACAAAATAAATACATAAACTTTTCGACTATTCTATCTAGTCCTGGCAGAATCCTTGAAAAAGCGAGACACCCGATTTCGCAATTTCTCTGGTACGTGCCAACATTACACGCATGTCAACCTATAAACTGATGTATAATCAGAATGCAAAAGTGTTTGCTGACTTTTTGATACGTCCATTTTCTTGACTGGTGTCAGACTGCTGTTTTCTGTTATAAATAGCGGTATATTTGAAAACACAGGAAAGCACGTTTAAAACTTTTATGCGACAATCAAAATAAAGAAAAAAATTCAATTTTTATAACATAAATTTATTGAACAATGTGAAATCTATAAAACAAACTTTCTAAATCAGTATAATCATCTAATGATTGAAAATCTGATTTCGCAACAACTTTCAGAAAAAATCCTTGCAGTATTTAAATCTTGTGCCGAGCTAAGCATCGAATGATTGAAATTCTAATTTGTCAACAACTTTTACATAATGGCGTGGGCCATGTTTTGAAGCAATGAGATTCGCATTCATGAAAACTAAAGAATTTTTTTTTTTTTTAATCACAACATCTTTGAGCAGCAATCTCCAAAATGCACAATACTCATTCAAGCATGCATTGTTAACTACATGTATGAACTTTTCGTATCCGTGAAAACAACAACAAAAAGAGAAAAAAACATACTGGATACAGCAATCGCGTTGTGCAAAAATCTGGAAAATGCATGAATTTCTTTAAAGCCGCAATCACTGACATACTGTGACATACTATGAGAGACATATAATAAAAGGCTAACAAAAAATGTAAAACATCACAAATGAAAAAAATGAAGTACTCAAAAATGACTAAATCGATGTACTCATATCGAATTGAGTATGTTTGAATCAAAAATGAACGTTTGCTTTCTCAATTTTGAAACATCACATGTTATCAAACCCAAACGAAACAATAGTTTTGAAAAGGTATATATAAATATTAAACAGACATACAGCAATGAATTTATTGTTGTATGTCTGTTTGATATTTATATATACCGTTAATAGTTGAATGCAGGCGTTATTTATGTGTCTTTTATTATGCATTGTAGTGTGCGTGTTTTATTAATAGTTTTGTACTTTGAAATAGTTTATTTCATTCATAGCAGCATAAAAGACGTTCATTAATGTAAATAGTAAACTATGCACAGTATTTTAAAATAACTTAAAAGTACTTGAAAACAACGCTCTTGTCTTTAAAATATTTGATTTTGGTATCTTGATAGTAATGTTGCTTACCTTTTTAATAAATAATCAATTAAATGTATTTGTTAATGATTTTAAGAAGGAAATAAATGTCAGTAATATTTCTACTTTAATCTGTAGTAAACGGGGGCATCAGGGGACAGTACATAACGGTTCACGTTTGAACACATTCATGTAATTACATGAATGTGCTCAAATCTGAGTATATGTAATCTGAGTACATGTCTTTCTCAATTTTGAGTACATTTGGATCGGAGCTATTTTGAGTATGTGATGTACTTAAAATTGAGTACTTTTAACTGCATTTTGATAACACATTTTTTTCAGTGCAAAATATAGGGTAAAATGCCCATATTTCGTCCCCTCTCCTAATTTTATCCCCCTTAACTTCTCCGCTTCTGCGAAATTGGCGCCACTTATGACGCAAGGCACAGGGGATGGGAGGTAAATGGAGTCAGTGTTGAAAGTTTCGTTCGCCAAGACGCGTACATAAATTAAAGACGGCGAATTTCCTATTTTTAGAAGAACCGAGTTCTTATTACGTCGTTTGTACAACGTTATTTACGGTACTGTAAGTATTTATTTCTTATTCATTGCATGTATTTTACGTTAGTAGGATGCTGACTGTAGCATACAGTGAGTTTTAGGACGCTCAGTTCATCTTACGGGAACTGAAGCTCCGTCATATTGGGAAGTAGCGTGGATTTCGTCTCCCTTGCAGTTCTTATTTTCGTCCCGGGGACGAAATCAGGAATGCTTTTTCATGACATTTTTTTCAATTTTTTCCTCATGTTTGGATGGCTAATGTTTCTTTACGTTATTCTTCCACTGATAATTAGTACATTTCTTTGTGCCTTACTTTAATGTAAATTAAATTACTTTCTCATTTAGAAATAAATTTTGAATTAGTTATAAGTTAAGCTTCGGCATATTGGATTTTTTTTTTTTTTTTTTTTTTGGGGGGGGGGGGGACGAAATTGGGACCATTTCTTTTCTTTAGAATTTTTTAGATACTTTGGAAAAAAACAATTTTTCGCATTGTTAAAATTTTCTAGTACGACATTTTCCTGTGTTTCTATGTGCTATGTGTAGTTAGTCTATGTAAAATCCAAATTTGGTAGATTTTCACTGAAAATTACAACTTTCAAAGGCCTAAAAGTGACTGGGGGACGATAATAGGGCACCTTTCCCTATAAATTCTTAACATACCTTTAAACGAAAATGGTCGAGCGAAATGGAAAAGCTTTTAAAAAATATATTCCAGACATCTTCTTTCTCGAAACCCAAAGATCTAAACTCCTAAAAAAGACCTAAAGACCTAAAAAAACCACCTAAGACATGTTAAATCGCCTCAGTTTCCTTCAGTTTCCTTCAATTAACCCAGTTCCATTGATTCAAGTTCACACTTCATTAGTTTGTTTTTATCGTTACCGGGGACACAAAGGTTTGAAACGATGAACATATGTAATTATAATGATTTTTTAACGTTTTTTTTTTTTTTTTTTTTTTTTTTTTTTTTTTTTTTTTAACATATTAGACCATGCTAGTTCCATGCACACTTGCAGTGTAAGTGACATAGGTGCAAATTGCTACGATTTTTGGCTACCAGTATTTTAGAACGGAAAAATGTGACTTATTTTATCGAAGATGTCTCATTTATTGAATAAGGCCAAGCAAGCTTTGCGAAAATAACGGTGGCCAACAAGCATAGCAGTTATCAGCTATGTTACTTACACTACAAAAATCCATAGAACTAGCCATTATTTTCCAACATATTATGATAGCCTGAAGCTAAATAGAATGAAGAGTGAACTTGAATCAATGAAACTAAGATCAATAAAAGTTTACCCAGTTTCGTTCAGTTTTCCTCATTTCATTCAGTTTAATTGATTCAAGTTCACTCTTCATCAATGTTTTTTTTTATAAAGTTAACGAGACCAAAAATGTTAGAAACGACAAAAATATGTAATTATTATTATTAATTTTTAACATTTTTCAGCATATTAATATTTTTCAACATGCTATGATTGTCTGAAGCTAAGGAGAATAAAGAGCGATTTTTAATCAATGAAACTAAAATGCATAAAAGTTTATCCAGTTTATTTCAGTTTCCCTCAGTTCACTCAGTTTCATTGATTCAAGTTCACTCTTAATTAGTTTGTTTTTTCCAAGTTAAAGCGACCAGAAATGTTAGAAATGAAGGAAATATGTAATTATTATTATTAATTTTTAACATTTTTCAACATACTAATATTTTCAACATATTATGATTGTCTGCAGCTAAGCAGAATGAACAGTGAACTTTAATCAATGAAACTATGATGAATAAAGTTGTAACCAGTTTCATTCAGTTTCCCTCAGTTCACTCAGTTTCATTGATTCAAGTTCACTCTTAATTAGTTTGTTTTTACCAAGTTAAAGCAACCAGAAATGTTAGAAATGAAGGAAATATGTAATTATTATTATTAATTTTTAACATTTTTCAACATACTAATATTTTCAACATATTATGATTGTCTGCAGCTAAGCAGAATGAACAGTGAACTTTAATCAATGAAACTATGATGAATAAAGTTGTAACCAGTTTCATTCAGTTTCCCTCAATTCACTCAGTTTCATTGATTCAAGTTCACTCTTAATTAGTTTGTTTTTGCCAAGTTAAAGCGACCAGAAATGTTAGAAATGAAGAAAATATGTAATTATTATTATTGATTTTTAACATTTTTCAACATATTATGATCGTCTGAAGCTAAGCAGAATGAACAGTGAACTTTAATCAATGAAACTATGATGAATAAAGTTGTAACCAGTTTCATTCAGTTTCCCTCAATTCACTCAGTTTCATTGATTCAAGTTCACTCTTAATTAGTTTGTTTTTGCCAAGTTAAAGCGACCAGAAATGTTAGAAATGAAGAAAATATGAAATTATTATTATTGATTTTTAACATTTTTCAACATATTATGATCGTCTGAAGTTAAGCAGAATGAACAGTGAACTTTAATCAATGAAACTATGATGAATAAAGTTTTAACCAGTTTCATTCAGTTTCCCTAAGTTCACTCAGTTTCATTGATTCAAGTTCACTCTTAATTAGTTTGTTTTTGCCAAGTTAAAGTGACCAGAAATGTTAGAAATGAAGAAAATATGTAATTATTATTATTGATTTTTAACATTTTTCAACATATTATGATCGTCTGAAGCTAGACAGAATGAACAGTGAACTTTAATCAATGAAACTATGATGAATAAAGTTTTAACCAGTTTCATTCAGTTTCCCTCAGTTCACTCAGTTTCATTGATTCAAGTTCACTCTTAATTAGTTTGTTTTTGCCGAGTTAAAGCGACCAGAAATGTTAGAAATGAAGAAAATATGTAATTATTATTATTTATTTTTAACATTTTTCAACATATTAATACTTTCAACATATTATGATCGTCTGAAGCTAGACAGAATGAACAGTGAACTTTAATCAATGAAACTATGATGAATAAAGTTTTAACCAGTTTCATTCAGTTTCCCTCAGTTCACTCAGTTTCATTGATTCAAGTTCACTCTTCATTCTGTCTAGCTTTAGAAACGCCAAAGCAATAGTTTGCGTTTTGAAATAGAAAGATTTGCATTTGTATTGTTACAATACGAGATAGTGTACTGTCATCTTTACAATAGATTGATCTACACCGTTACAAATTGTAATACTGCTCAAAATAACTTAGCAATTTCAAAACGAACGCAAATTATTCTTAAAAAGTGATTTTCTGCAACAGCTAAAAAGAAAGAAGATTAAAAGTTGGGTGAACATTGCTCCATTTTTATAGTGGAGTTATGAATAAAAGGGAGAAGACATATAGTGTAGTGTCTACCAGTTGCGAGTGAAGCAAATGAGGACGTACTTACAAGATGGAGGCTGTTTTTTACATCGGATCAAAAATTTTTGGTTTTTGACGGGGAAAACTTCCACCAGTAAATTTGAATAAAATTTCGCCTTATTCGTGCAATATTTCTCTCGCAAATATCGTAAAAAATTCTATTCATTTTTATAGGTAAAAGTTGGACCCGGTATTATAATCTCTTTCTGTGACTTTGATAGGGGCTTGTTTAGGTTGTCGCAGTAGACGCTTTCAATGTAACGTCCATCATGACGTTTTGTGTGTAAACTGACATTAAACAAACGGATGCTAAGTGTATTTTCAATTTTCTATGTATATTATAAATATAATTTATAGCTATATCTCGCAGCTAAGTGTTTTAATACTTTATAAGCTGTGGTAACATTTTCTACGATTTATATTAAATAAGCAATGAAACGTAGCAACCGTTTATTTGGAGTCAGTTTCCAAGCAAAACGTCCTGACCGAAAGCGTCTATATGGCGGAATCTTAGGGTCTGACTACCGCTGTTGTAAACTTCTACTAGTAAAAATGAATATTTATTTTTGCCATAATTTATGACTGAAATTCTACATGAATAAGGCGTTTAAATAAGAAGGAAAAATCTATTGAAATTTACTGGTGGAAGTTTGCTCCAGCGGCAATCGGCCATTGCTACACCGATTACATTTTAAAGCTTCACTATTTTGCGGATATGTCAACTCCTCTTTATTCATAGTTCCATAATTTTTATACACTGTAAAAAAAACACTGTAAATTTGCCAGCACAAACTCGATCACAGTGAATGTGCTGTATCTTTCTTTGGTTTCCTGATTCTATAAACATGAAAAATACAGTAGTTGTGTAAAATTAACAGCACAATGTGCTAGCAATTTTACGCAACTACTGTATTTTTAATTTTTATATAATCAGGAAACGAAAGAAAGATACAGCACATTCACTGTGATCGAGTTTGTGCGCGAGATGAACAGTACTTTGTACTGTAAAAATGTCGTTTTTTTTTTTACAGTGTACGTAAGTTTCAGCGTTTAAAAAAAAAAAAAGAGAGAGAGAGAGAGAGAGACAGTTAAGTGCTATCTACAAGTGATATTTGAGACTAAAAAATAAAATATCAGTAAATAAATGCCCGATTTTGCACATGTCACCCTTGCAAGAATATCTTTTATAGCTGTCATCATTGACTTGTTATTAAATGTTATCTTTGACATAGCACTGAAATTTGACATAGCACATTTGCACTGCACTGCCTCAAACCATAATACTGCTCAAAAAACCTTTTAAATTCAAAGTGCAAATCATTCTTCTTATACTTCAATAGCTAAGCTAAAGAAATATTAAGGGTGTTCTCAAATCCAAAAGGGCAACTTTCTGACATAAGTTTTAATTTATTTTTGTTCGAAAATGCATTAAACTAGCTGGTGTTGTTGTTCAGAAACCATTGTTGTTCATTTATGTCATTGAGCTGTTTTTTCCATTTTTTTTTTTGTAAACGCAATAGATCTTTCAGAAATGAGTGTCAAAGTGGTCGTTTTGAACCGAATTTCCGCGCGAAGTAAGATAGGGCTTCAAGAGCGGGCGTAAAACGTGTTTGTCATGGGATCAAAATTCCTTATAACTTAATAGGTAATTGATTGATGAAAAATGGAAAAAACACTTCAATTCCAAATCGCTTCCATCACCAAGCTTTCCAATTTTATATCTTTTCTTTAAAAAATGAGTTTGTAAATGTGTCAAAGTGTTTTGTACTTGTTGAGCAGAGCAGTTAAGAACAGCCTTAAACGTAACGTGATCAGTTCTTATACATTAGTTTGAGCGTTGAAACAGAATGAGCCATGCAGCGCTATCTACCAGAGAAATTTGAAAGCAAAGTCGTCAAAGCATAGTAAAGAAATTCCCTATTTCGCACATTATATCTTGCAAGATTAACTTAAATGATGTCACCATTTATTTGTTACTGAAATTTAAAAACTTTCCGTCCATTTTAATGACACCCTGTAAAACAAAAACACATCTTCTTTTAATAGAAATAAGATTTCAAACTCAAAAGTTATATTTTGTGCATGCATATTTTTTCCATCATATATAAATCAGTTTTTCTTTCGCATCGCATGTCTAAAAATATACAAAATATTAGCATTGAAAATCATTTTCCTTCTCAACACCCCTGTTCACGCACAAAGTGTGTAAAAAAATAAAGCCATAAAATCCTTCATAAATATGCAAAAATTCCGTCATTTATCATTTTAAATGCTAGAGTATGTGTCAAACTCATGATGCAGGCTTTTTTTCAGGAAGGGAATTTATATGTTTGTGTGTTAGAGAATTTAAAAATATATGTATATCGTTGAAATGCCTTGAAATATTTTTTAACTACAAACATTTTTTTAAATATTCTTGTATTCACTTTTTATACGGAATTTTTATTAAAATAAAATATATATAAAGTAATCCCTTAAAATTTGCCAGTTTTTATTATTCGCGAAATAAAATATCAAGAACATTTAAACATTCGCAAATACTTAACTTGGTTATTCGCGAATTTTGTTTTATGAAGAATATACACTATATTGCCATTAATGACCGGCAACTTTCAATTTTAGACATTTTGTCGAATATTTAGAAATATACTTGACAGATTCTTCTGGAATTTCAGGATTGAAAAGAACAGGTACGACCTCATATTTAACAATGTCGATTTGATAAGGGGGGCAATAGGGGGGCAACAAAAGATCAAAGAAAAAAAATAATACTTGGGATCACCCTGTAAAATAAAATGCACGAAATGATTTACCGCTACCGAATATAAATAAACAGACATTGGGCAATATGTGTATTATTTTGTGTAAGAACAGCAGCACGTATATTAATAGAGATATAGCGATTTATTTAAAAAAAAATAAACAATTCTTGCATGTTTTTTGCTTATAACATCCAGGGTTTTCAACCAAATTTAATGTAGTTTTCAGAAAAATTGACAAAATATAGTAGATACAATATAGTGTAATTGGAATATAAATATATTACATGTTTTAGGAAATATGAGCAGTTGTATGAAATAATTTTTATCTGCGCATGCGCGAACGATAACAAGGATCATTTTACATAATTTAATAGTCAACTCTATGGAGCAACTTATTAAAAAAATCTAGTCAAATATCGTAAAAATTCAGAAAGATATCGGCGTTAAAGTGAGCAGATTTTTAGTTATTCGCTAAAAGCAGCTGAATGATAAGAGATTTTACACAAATTGTCATTTTTTATTAACTGACTTTCAGAAAAAAGTTAGTATTTAGTGAGTATCAACGAGTAGATTTGGAAAAAATGCTTCGATTTTGATACTTCTTTTGATCATGGTATAGGCTCGTTGTGGTGGTTATCCAAGAAGAACTAAAGCATCAATAAAAATGAAAATTAAAAAAAAAAAATAAAAATTAAAAATGACAATTTGTGGAAAATCCCTTATCATTTAGCTGCTTTTAGAGAGCTACTAAAAATTTGCTCATTCTAACGCCGATATCTTTCTGAATTTTTACGATATGTGCCTAGATTTTTTTAAATACGTTGCTCCATAGAGTTGACTATTAAATTATGTAAAATGATCCTTGTTATCGTTCGCGCATGCGTAGATAAAAATTATTTCATACAACTGCTCATATTTACTAAAATATTTAACATATTTATATTCCAATTGCACTATATTGTTACTACTATATTTTGTTAATTTTTCTGAAACCGGAGTTAAATTTGGTTGAAAACCCTGCATGTTATAAGCAAAAAACATGCAAGAATTTTTTAATTTTTTTAAATAAATCGCTATATCTCTATTAATATACATGCTATTCTTACACAAAGGAATACACATATTGCACAATGTCTGTTTATTTATATTCGGTAGCAATAGATCCTTTCGTGCATTTTATTTTACAGGGTGATCCCCATATTATTTTTTTTCTTTAATTTGTTGTTGGCCCCCTAATTGCCTCTCTTATCAAATAGACATTGCTAAATATGAGGTGATACCTGTTCTTTTCAATACTGAAATTCCAGAAGAATCTGTCAAGTATATTTCTAAATATTCGACAAAAGGTCTAAAATTGAAAGTTGCCGGTCATTAATGGCAATATAGTGTATTTTACAAAGAAAACTGACTTTGTTTTACCAATTGCATAAACTTTTTGACAGCTGCATTTTATTGTATTGCCTAAATTTCGAGAATTTCAACCCTTTTATTGAGGCATATTGTAGATCAGTAATTTCGAGAAACCCAAAACATGACCTGATGCGAAAAAAAAAAAAAAATCCTAAATTTTCTAAAATTCAAAATTTTTATTGCAAATGCAAATTTTTCTGCAAAAATTGCATGAAAAATTTTGAAACCTCAACAACAATTGGCCACACGCACTGGATGGAGCTCACAATGTTTCCCATAAGCATTGCGGTATTTGATTGGGTTTTGGTAAACGCTTGTGGCAGATAAAATTAATGTTGTAACGCTGAGAAGCAGCTCATCTTTCAGGAGAACATTTACAGTTTAATATTATATTGTGGTTATACGTCGCATATCCTACTAGAGATGAGTTCGAGCTCACTTTTCTGAGCCCTGGCCTGCCTGCGCCCGATAATTTTAAATCCGAGCCCGAAACATTTTGTGTCATCAGAGCACCAGTTCGTCCGAGCCCGATAACGAAAGTACACCGAAAAAAAAAGTACAAAAAAAATTACAAAATATTTAAGGGGTCTCAGGACTCTTAAAGTTTTAAAATTTTCGTAATTTTAATTTTTTTAGATGTTAAACTCTTATCTTTTCTGAACATTTTGATATAATTGTTTCATTGAAATTCCCATGGGCTTTTAGAATTATAACCGCTCAATAGCTGAAGCGGCGTTTCCAAAACTTTG
Organism: Maratus speciosus; assembly: GCA_963932465.1. NCBI lineage: Eukaryota > Metazoa > Arthropoda > Arachnida > Araneae > Salticidae > Maratus > Maratus speciosus. Next base: position 215,153,782 of record OZ010799.1, on the reverse strand, counting down.
AAGTCATTTTTCTAAAAATGACGTTTTTGGGCATAGCGCGCACGATACCTCAAAAACATCTGAAAATTTTTTCATGAAATTTTCAAAACATATGTTTCATGTTAGTGTGTATAAACTGAACCTAAAATTTTCTTTTTATTGTACAAAAAAAAAAAAAAAAATATTTTTTAGGTGATTATACTGTTGAAATTTTCTAAATTTTGCATTAGCTAAATACAACTTTGTATTAAAAATATAAAACTCTTTAAATATAAATTTATTTAGGTTCAAGGTAATTATTACAATCTGAAGTATAAGTAGGCACCAAAATTTTCATTCTAGTTGCAAAATTTATTTTGCGCTCCTGCGCGTAATCTGTTATGCCAATTTTCTGCCAATTTTCCAAATGTCTGACAGTTTGGAGCCCTGTAAATGCTAATTCTGCATTTTGAAATTTTTTAAATACATGAAATGAATGAACATACTTATATCTTTCAATTCCAATAAAAATTGCTTTTTAAAATCAAATACATTTTAAGATATTAAATGTTGAAAATAGTCTTTTATTTTTTCAATTTTAAGAGTCCTGACAGCCCTTAAAAGTAGCAGATAATTATTTTTATGAAATTTACATTCAATCTTAATAAAAGAGAAGTTTAGTATGAAATAAAAATATACTTCCCTAAATATATTCTCATATCTTTCTCCGGCAACAAGCACATGTGATGAACCCATTAACAAAGTGCGTTTTATGAATAAATGAATGAAATTTGCAGAAACTACTATTTATGTGACGAAGAATTTAACAACGTTTTTCTATCTATTTATATAAAATCCAAGTCTCTGTGTGTCCCTCACGATTCCGGTAGGACCACCTCATTGAAATGAGTAATTGTTGAAAAATACTAATGCAGGGTTACCACAGTAGCGCCAAATGTTGGCCAACTTGGCAATAGCTGGCTGATTCGGTGCAATTCCCATTTATAACTATTAATCTTTCATAAAGGAGGTCACCAAAATTTAATTTAAACTCCGCTCTTTTAAGATATTTTTTCAAAATCTATGGGTGAGAATTTAAAGTACATCTTTACATCTTCCTCCCGATGCTACTAATAAAATAACCGCCAATAGACGACGCTGTACTGTATGAGCTCCTAACTGCGCGATTTTAATGTGCTTTAGGTACTTTTCCAGTATAAGTGCCTTGGCGAAAAAAGAAATTTGCAACAATTTCCCGGAACCTATCCACTGTTTCATTTTATATGCACATGCATTTTTTTTTCGATATTTATACGATTTATTTATACGATTAAAAAAGCCGTTTCTCTAATTTTATACAGAAACAGATGTAATTTGTACCTAAAAACATGAATAATATACATATAAAATAAACATATGAAAAAAACACTCATCAAGTTTGTTTTCATAGCTGTTTATATGATTTGGCAACAATTCTCAATATTTTTCCGTTATACGGACACCATGCCAAAATGTATGCGGTACTTTTCCATTATACGGACAGCGTTGTCGCCAAGCTCAATAGTTGGCGCAAAATGAAAATATGGTGAATTGAAACATTTGAAAAATAAAAGAAAAAACATTCTCGATAGTAAAGTGGGCATTTTAAAAATATAACATTTGAAAATTACAAACTTTTACGACCTATTTTATTAAATCACAAATATATACTTAAAATAAATGAACAAATAACTGTTATATTATAAAGTAATAAAATAAAAAATCATATTAAACTGCTGCCATAAAATTATAAATATCTTTCAGCATTGCAGTAAACATTTCATTTTTTGAATGAAGGCGTAGCCACATAAAACGTATGAGATACGACTCTAAATGATGACGAACAGCTTCCCGATGTCTTTTGTTGCGCCATTTTGCGATGCCCCATAATCTTTCAACATTTGGAGTATGACATCCAGTATTAGGGTCGACAAAATTGTATTTGTGATTTACTGTGAAATGATCATAACCAGCACTTAGCTGTTCATCTGTTTTATATCCTTTCCAACAATCTGTATAAATAATACATGACTTTCATCTACTTCTATAATTTTATTAGATCCACACTGCAAACGCATGAAACACTTTTGCAACGCTAAGTGAACATAATAATGAACACTTCTAACCAAAAGCGTTTTGATTGTATTTCGAATGTGTTGCGATTGTGTTGTGTGAGGTAAAAGATTGTGCTATAAAGTGTTGTCGAAAATTACATGAACAGGAAATGTGTTCATATTGTGTTTCGGTCAAAATTTAACAACACATTCAGATTCTAAACGCTTTATACAACACTTATAAAACACATGCAGCTTTAATGTTACAACACTTTTGAAACACATTTTAAACATTATACCGCCTCGCATGAAGTAATGTGTAGAATTTTATTTTGTGCAGGCTTTTGTTTTGTGAAGACTTTTGTTTTGCGCAGAATTTTGTTATTGTGCAGAAGAGTGCACTACAAATCCCTGAAGCAGATTTTGCTCACAATACAATACATTTATACAACACATTTTGGGATGGATCATTTTCTTCTGATGGACTGATGGTTTCTATTATTATGAAACAACCATTATAAATGAAGTGTTAGGTGATGATGAAAGAGCAGTCGTAAAGTTAGAACTCTGATTTTCTAGTCAGAATGGGAAAACAAAATGACCATAATTTTTTTTGTCAAAAAAAATTGCACTTTCAGAAAAATCAAAACTTTTGAAAATCCAAAATCCAAATTTGAAAATTCCGGGGGAAGGGGGGGGCGGACATTGAAAATCCGAAAGGAGGGGGGGGGGATCCACAAGTAACCCATTAATCCATTCCTGGCCACATATTTATAAAAAGGAAATTGTCCGCTCCCCAGTGGCGCAATATATAAGCAATTGAATATTATAAGTGCGCAAAGTTGCTTTCCGACACATCTCAAAGAGGTCAGTGGTGACTCTCCGCAGCGAGTCTGCAACCCCCCCCCCCCCACACACACACACCTTCAGAAACATTTCGACCAACGTGGGCTTTGGCTACAACTCATAAACTGCATTCCAATGGCGCCGAAAGAAGAGGGGGGGGGGGGGACGTTCCATTTATTAATCTAAACTAAATTTAACTAAAAATTTCTTTTTCTCTTAAAAACTTTGGCGATAAAAATATAGTAAGATATATTTTTCTGTTAAAACTTTAGTAAAAAAAAGATAGTAAGCTATATTTTTCTCAAGTGTCTTCAACTATTTAAAAGTTGAGAGAACAAAAAACTATTTTTATTACGTTGGGAGAGCCCTGCTCTTCTGAGCGCTCCGTGAAAGATTATTCCAATTTCTGTTTTACTTTTTTCTTTTATATTTTTAAACATTATTTTAAACGTAGGTCGCCCCTAACAAAAAATAGTGTAAAATATATTTATATTATTTGTCAAGTACATCTGTCCCAAAATCTATACCAGCGCCCAAGCTATATTCTTTAAATTTACTCCCGCCTTCCCTCTGGAACAATCTGAAAGACACACTTATCAGTCGCCAAATAGTTATAGCATAAGAATGTACAATCGCCCGAAAGAGGGGGGACCCGTATATAGAGGACTACACGGACCGGAATTTCTAGGCCCGGCCCGCACGAAAGCTATCTAGACCGCCCGGTGCAAAAACTAAAAATTCGGCCCAGGCCTAACCCGGCCCGTTTCTATTTGCGCGGTTCACAGCCCGGTTTGTGCGAAAATCTAAGAAGACAGGCTCGGCCCGCCCCGGTCCGTGCAAAAATCAATAAACAGCGTACATACTGCCCGGGCCCTGTTCCCATTTCCTTTTGAAAAAGGACACATGCGCAGTTGAGTTCGTACGAAGGAAGAAGGAAGAGGAAGTGGTCACGTGATCTCACGGTGTATGTAAACAACGTGGTCAGAATAGCGTCCTAAGGAAGGAACCGACATCTTTGCCGTGATAAAAGAAAGTTTTCCAATAAATTTAAACGTTAAAAGGTATGTTATTTTATGTTCTACAGTGTTTTATACTTAAAGAATCTGTTCTCTTATAAGTAGGCATTCTTTAGTTCAAAGTAAGTAACTCTTCGCAAAAACTCACTGCTTCTTCTATATATTGAAAAATACTGTTAACGATCTTGCTTGTTATTTCCTTAATGTTTTTGTATTTCCTTAATGTTAATTAGTGACTTTGCGAAGAGTTATTCTGAACTAAAGGTTCCACTTTCAGTGGTCTGTTTCTCATAGTGTCATGTTTTCGTGAAATTATGAAGTTTTTCTTATAATGTGTGAAAATTGTAGACATAATTTTGTGAATTTAAAGTTAGCGTTATATTCAGGTTATATCCTCAATGTATAAAAAAGCTGAGTCATATGATCTTTGATCAATTCAGCTGTTACGTTACATGCCAAATGATTAAATTTCTTAAAGACTCAATTTGAAGATTGAAAAATTCAATGAAAGGTCGATTTTTATTTATACGTGACAAAGAATTTTACTGCTCCTGTTTTGGGATAAAAAATTTTGTGAAGGATCCTTTACAGGACCTAACATTTTTGCTGAACAGATCCCTGCCTTTAAATTAATAATTATCATTTTCATGGTTCTTTTATCTTTTTTTTTTCTTCCGGCCATATTTGTGAAAATGTCCAGGGGCTCTAAAATCTTTCCATCATTAGTGCCTGTTTTATTTATTGATTTTTTTTTTTTTTGGCGGGGGGAGGGGGGGTTGATATCTCTCCTTCAATATTCACAATTCATTGTACAGTATTTTCTGTTGCTGTTCTTTCTTTCTTCTTCCTTTTTTTTTAGAAAAACTAATAAGTTACCTTTTTAGGGGGGAGTCAGGGGTCTGGCATTTAATATCTAAGTTATCTTATCTGTAGGTGGAGGACCAGTAGCAGAAAATTTTATCAAGTGTCTGTGACATATATTTCAGGGACAAGAAATAATCTGCAGGTAAAATATTTTTACAATTGAAGCGTTAATTAATCACTTATATGTAGAGTTTTTATGCATTTTATAAATTTTTATTAATAATACTCTTAAGTTTTTGCATTAAATAATAAAGAACTAAACATAATATAAAGCAACATAAAAGTTTAAAGAAAAAGAATATCTGCAAAAGAGAAAAGAAAATCTGCGACTCCTGTCTCGAACTTTCTGCTACCGGAGGTGGAGGGGTCTTTTGATATTTTGTATATTTTTTTATAAAATCAAACTTACCTTCTTTTTTAGGGATGCACCGAATATTCGGTATCTATTTGGTATTCGGTTTGGCCGAATATTAAACTATTCGATCCGGCCGAAAATCAAACTATTCGGTCTGCCGAATATCAAAATATTCGGCTGGACCGAATACTTATAAAATCTTTTAGGGCATATTTTTTAAAACCTTACACAAGTTCTACTTTTATTTAACTGCCAACTTATACAGATATTCAGAATAATTAGAAACAGAGTCATATTTAAATAAAAGAGAATGTTTTTACATTATTTGCTGTTTAGTATCACATAAGAAAATTAACCATTAATGAAGATTTTCATAGGAATTAATGATGTACAAATGCAAGTTCCAGAACATTGTCTAATAAATAATCTGTTTCTTGCTTTTTGACAAAAAAGGGTGTTTCTAAACAAAATAGAAATTTGTTCAGGGTTTCATAGACATCAAGATGAACAATTTCTGTTGAAGAAAACATAATTTCAATCCACTTATTCAACCATAAATACGGTGTATCTCATCCTCATCTCACTCGAGGTAAAACTTGGATTTTTGTTTACTTTAACAATAACGAAGATATCATAACTATATTTTCAACAGACTTCTGTGAACTTCTTTGATTTCTGTGAAAAATGATATGATGAGAAGTGCTGAAAATTGCGACTATTCATATCTAAACAACTATGAGCTAGACATTCCTTTATTCAGAATGCAGTTGACAGTATTTAGATGATGTTACTGGCCAAAATTCAGTCATTTTCAATTATATCTTTACATTTAATACCAGCAAAATTAATATTAAACAAATCTCAATAAAATATTTTCATTGTTGATAATGTTGTGAACGAAAATTCATTTTCGTCTTGTAGTTACACAACCAGTGTTTTTGATTGAATGCATTGTAATTTTGATGGAATAAACGGGCTGAGATGTTGTTTCTTGTTAAAAAAATGTTTGTCTGGATGATATTATCCCTGTTGAAAGTTTGTTGCAAGATTTTAAAAACAACCTTTGTGTTTACAATCTCTGAAAATGATCGCCCACTCCAGATGCTGATCTAGGATGCATTTTAAAACTTCCTTGTTAAATCAAAGGAATAGAAAAGTTCTTTCTGAGTTTTATAACTATATCCTCTTCTTAAATAACTCAAAACAAATTTTTTTCAGTATAAAGTTCGCTTGTAATAAATCATAATTAAATTTAAAAAATCAAAAAACCCGACAGCATAAAAAGCGAACTAATTAATTATTTCTCATCAATGTGAAACTATTTTTTATATGACCTACCTATTTTTTTTTTATTTACTTGTATTAACGACTTTTAAATTGTGTTTAATTATTAGTTCCTATCTATAAACACTGTTTGGATGAGTCCTATAGATGTCTATGAAGGTTAGAGTTGCAGTAAAGTTAGAGATCCTACCTACACAACTTCCAGGTTGTATAATATTTAAACGGAGCTTCTGATTGTAAAATTGTCAATGAAACATCATCATCATTTTGAAAGACCTATCCAATGATACGGCACTTAATATGGTGCATAAAAAAAATTTCGTCTGTACCGCCATTTTGAATTTATAAAAACCAAACCTAGCCTATAACCATCGGACCGTTAAGACGAATCGATAGAGATCTCAGTCATTAAAATCCATCCAGCCGTTGGGATGTTTTGAGGGTATAAAGAAATCCACATACCCAGGTACGCAGGAAACACATAACCCTTCTTGGCAGTCGGGTAAAAATCTACAATTTATCAAAATGTAAGTTTTTGTATTCAATGTTATGTAAAATTGTTTTAAAATTTAACATTTCAATGCCTTTAAACTTTGAAGTATAAAAGTATTCGGTCAGCCGAATATTCGGTATTCGGTCAGCCGAATATTCGGTATTCGGTCAGCCGAATATTCGGTATTCAGCCTAACAGTTACTATTCGGCTAGCTGAATATTCGGTATTCAGCCAAAATCACTATTCGGTGCATTCCTATTCTTTTTTGTAACTTTTTCTTTACATCAAAATAATCTTTGGTACTTTTCCGTTATATGGACACCATGCCAAAATGGTTGTGCAACCAATAACCAGTGGCGTGGCGTGAAAAATTTCGGTGGTCATCGCAATTATTTAAGTTCGTGGTGAAAAATTATTAACTCTAAAATTCAGTGGTTGAATGTTCAAAAAAGAAACTTTAAATCTTACCTTCACTTATACATGAACTCCAAATGTTCTGCTAAAACTGGATCGTAGAGTTTTAAAAGCTTATTAAGAGTTTTAAAATATTGCTTGGTCATCGCCGCATCCGGCGATGACCGGACGCCACGCCACTGCCAATAACACCATGCCAACTATATGCTTGGCGACAGTGGTGTCCGTATAACGGAAAAGTACCTAATCTTTAATATGTAATCTGTTTTTACAAGATTATTATTAATATGAATAAATGAATCCCCCAAACGTTCGGTAGTCCAATTGCTCTGCCATAAAAATATGTACTTATAATCCGTTGTTGGAGGAAATTTCATGTACTCATACTTCCGGTAGCAGAAAGTTCAAGACGGGAGATTGGCATCACAGATTTTCTTTTCCCTTTTGCAGATTCTTTTTGCATTGAACCTTTATTTCATTTTACAATATGTTTAGCTCTTTGATACTTAATACAAGAACTTAAGATTATTATTAATAAAAAAGAATAAAATGTATAAATATGTTACAGGTAAATGACTGTTTGATTATTTAATGCTGCAATTGTAAAATAATTTACCTGCAGATTGTTTTCTGCGTCTGAAGTATTTGTCGCAGACACTTGGCAAATTTTCTTCTACTGGCCTCATACTTGGTTTCCCCCAGTTTTATTTAAAAAAGGGGTAAGGTGTTGCTGAGTGGGAAAAGGACACTTTCAATAACTCCTGAACTTGTCTAATAGTCCAGGCAATAGGAGATTTTACCTGGCAAAATTAATAGTAATTCTGGAAATTGGCTTACTTTGTTTTTTGAGCCGCTGAATCCGAATTTTTAACTTCCCACCAAAATTTGCCTGGCAACCCCTCCGAAATTTTAGTAAAATGCCCCCTAAAAAGGTTTTTATTTAAAAAAAATCAATTTTTTTATTGTTTTAGGGAAAAAGTATCTAGAAATTCAGAAAGTAGACAAAATTTGCAACAAATAAGATATATGACGTAGGCGGAGGGGGGAATCTGCCTCGGAACATGCACCGCGGTGCTGCGTGGACTAAGTTGTACAACTCCACTTAATCACTCACATCGTTTGCATTCGCCCTCCTGTCTACCCGTCTCCCCTCCGAACTTTCCCTATATAAGGTTTACTTTAAGTTTTTTGGGTCGCAGAATCCAAATTCTTAACCCCCCCTCCCGCGCAACCTCCCCAAAATAGTTGTTTTTAAATTAAATTTTTTATTGTTTTAGGGGAAGAGTATGTAGAAATTCAGAAAGCAGACAAAATTTGCAACAAATAGGATATATGACATTATGACGTAGGATAAGCGGGGAGAGGGGTGCTGCCTCAGAACATTCCGCACGCGCTGTTCTCAAAAACCAAATTTTTTCAAAAAATCAATTTTTTGGAGGTTTCCCAGGAGAAATTTTGGTGGGAAATTACAAATTCGGATTCAGCGACCCAAAAAACATAAAGTGAGTCGAAATCCAGAACTAGCATTAATTTTGCCAGTTAAAATCCCCTATTGCCTGGACTTGCATAAGTTAGTGCACATAGCGCCGCAGTTTATGAGGCAGCCCCTCCTTCCCCGTTCATCCTATGTCGTAATGTCATATATCCTATTTGTTGCAAATTTTGTCTACTTTCTGAATTTCTACATACTTTTCCCCTAAAGCAATAAAAAATTTAATTTAAAAACAACTATTTTGGTGGTAGTGGGGCGGGGGGGGGGGGGGTTGCAGGAGTGGAATTTTGGGGGGAAGTTAAAAATTCGGATTCAGCGACCCAAAAAGCTTAAACCTTATAGGGAAAGTTCGGAGGGGAGATGGGAGGGTGAATGTAAACGATGTGAGTGGTTAAGTGGAATTGTGCAACTTAGTCCACGTGGCACATGTTCCGAGGAAGATCCCCCCCCCCTCCCCCTTGATCCTACGTCATAATGTCATATATCTCTTTTGTTGCAAATTTTGTCTACTTTCTGTATTTCTAGACACTTTTTCTCTAAAACAATAAAAAAATTGATTCTTTTTAATAAAAACCTTTTTTGGAGGGCATTTTACCAAAATTTGGGGGGGGGGGGGGGGTGCCGGGGAAATTTTGGTGGGAAGTTAAAAATTTGGATTTAGCGACCCAAAAAAACATATAGTAAGCCTTTTTCCAGAACTACCATGAATTTTGCTAGGTAGAGCCCCTATACGGTCTCTATTGCCTGGACTATAATGAAACTTCATTTAACCCTTAAATGCCGGGTGTTGCTTTTCGGCAACATACCCAATTTAGGCTCTAAAATACTATTAGAATAATATTGAAGCTATAATGCCTAATGTTGCCAATAAAATACATTCTGAAAATAGTATTAAATCGATTTTCAACATGTAGATGGAAACACTTGTGCTGTTTAAGGATTAAGATAGATTTATTTTTCAATTGTTGCTACTTGTTCTTTTTGTTTTGTTTGGAAGCATGCGAAATACCCTATTTTGTTCTGCAGTGAGCAAGTAAAATTTATTTCTTATTATAGTTCCTAAAATTCTTGTGTGTTTAATATTATTGAATTTTATCAAGGAAAATTATTTTTTCAATTAAATACCAGTATTGCCGATTAGTAACAAACAGTTTTTTAGCTGTAAATCCTACTTAAAACAAAATATGATTTTTTAAGTATTTTTCCCATGATTTATTTAAAAAATGAAAGCCGAAAAACATTATTACAGTGATTTTTGAAAAATCAGGCATTTAAGGGTTAAATGAAAAGTAGGTATAAAATGGTTTTTCTTTCTTTCTTTTTTATTATACATTCTTTTATAAGTATGTGTATTCAATATTTATCTTGAAAATTATGCCTAATTTCTCGATTGCATTTCACAATTTTTCAAAAATAATAAATAAATAAATAAAATAAAATTATAGCCATATTAATTAGCCATGGGCACCGATTCCAATTATGGTAAATTCACTGTCTTTTTTTTAAATATTTTGTAGAAAGGGCAAGTTAATGAATTTATTAAAAATTATAATTTTTCCTCTTTCTTTTTTAAAACTATTTTTTAGGATTTCCATCACAATGTATAATCATGATTTAACCTGCGGTAGAATTGATTAAAAAAAAGTCACTGGTCCCAAGGACCAGTAAGCATGAGAATTTACTGGTCCGCAGTCATCGTCACTGGCTACATAAAATTCTATTAAGTCCCTTTAACCCTTGAGTGACCCGCCCTTCCCTCTCTTAGAATATAAACCAAACTTCCTTTACAGTTATCCAAAATTTTCAGCCTAGTAAAATTATAATTTACTAAAAATTAAATAAACAGTATACATAAAGAAAAACTATAAAATTATTAATTAGATATTTTATTTATCTGATTATTTATTTCAACTGACTAAGGTTTAATGCAATTTTTATTTATTATTTTGTGATTTGTGTTTGGTTGCGGTTTTCTAGCGGACGGGAAAATTTAAGTTTACTTGTGAGAGAGGGGGAAAAAGTTACTGGTCCTTCGGACCACTAAATTTTTCAAATTAGTGGTCCAATTGAATTTTTGGTGGTCTTGGACCAGCGGACCACCACGGTTTTCGAACGCTGATTTAACTAATATGAAAGGATTGATTTTAAAAAAAAAAATAATTACATTTAAATTTTTATTTATATTTTCTACTTTCTAAATTTTAACTATTTCATTGTTGCAATTTCATAACCAGCTGGTCTTTTTTTTGGCGAGATGTTTTGGTGCATCATTAAATCCATTGTTCTATACAATTATAACCCTACACAATAGTTAGCACCTGTGGTGAGATAATGTTAAAATGCCTTTTTTTTTTTTTTTAAATCTTTTTTAAAACTATTATTGATTGCATTGTGATTGTCATTGGGAATCAGTTAGTACAAAATTTCATTTTTAACTACAAAAACTAAGTTGAGTTAAATAAGAGTATAATAAAATAAAATTAATTAATAAAAAAAAAAAATAATCGAACAAGTTTTTTTTAAAATAAATGTTTATTATTTACTGAATGCAGTAAAATCTGCTTACAAGGGAAGAGAACCACTTTTGGTGTGGGTCACGCCTAGCATCAAGACCTGATGCCTTTTGTAACCCTATGCATAAAAGCTAAAGAACCGATAAAATTTCTCTGTTAAAATTATATTTTATATATTTAAAATTTTTTATTATTGGATTTTTGTTTATTTCATGCTAAAAGTGAGTTAAGTCACCAAATATGGCACTATAAAAAAATTTTGCCCACTTTATGCCTTGAGTATATGGTACGGTGGTACGGAATATTAGAATTAAATCAGATCGTCACTTGTTTAATAATTGATTGTGTAATTTTTTTTTTTTTTTTACTATGCGGAAGATAAATATATAAATAGTAAATATATATTTCTATTAAAAGCTTTCATGATCATTTTAAAAACTATTTTTTAGAGAAATAGTACATTAAGCAAACTATTGGATGTAAAGGATGAAGTTCCGAATGTTTAAAATGACATGTTGTGTCTTTTGGATGGTAAAAGTAATTTAATATTTTTATACAATTTAAAGAAAATTAGTGTGCCTAATTAGATCGCTCATTACAATTTCTAGTGAAAAACGAGAATGAGAACCAGCTATATGACATTGCTTGGGTTTCCGGAAAACTACACCAAAAAAAACACCAACTTTTTCCCCGCCACAAATATGAATATAATGTTGTAAGTTTTCAAAATTAAATTAGTAGGTTCTTGAAGGAATTTTTAAACTTTTTCATTTTTTTTATACTTATTACTAAATACTAACTAATTTGAATTTTTAAATGCTCTTTTTAAAAAAACTTCTATGTTAGTAGTCCAATAAGTGGTTTTGAAAATTTCATTTTCAGAAAGTTATGCCACTGTAAAATCGAAAATTTTATCGATTCTCAAACTTCGTAATATAGGGCTTTAAAATGCACCAGGTCTCAATGCTAGGTGCGACCCGCACCAAAAGTGGTTTCCTTATTAGATGAAACAAACCTCTTTGTAAACGAAAACCTGTCTTAAACATAAAAAATGTAGTATATGACGAGAGAAAGCAAGCTTACAAAAATAAATGAGCTTCCTGACAGTTTTCTACTTGCACATTTCTTTTATTTATTTTAGCTGTGCTGGAATATGCAGGAGTTTTGACTACACAGACAAAAGAGGGACATTGTGGTAAAATCCATTTCTATTATCCCAACTCTCTGCAGCTAGATGTCAAAACAGGTTTTTTTCTTTTATTTAATTTATTACATTTTTGTGAAAAATAAAATTTTGTATTTAAATATTAAATCCATTACACATTCAAACCAAGTTTTTTTTAATAAAATTTTTTAAAAGTCTTTCTCCGCTCTGTCAGGGTTGCCGGCTTTTTGCCCGGCCAAAGAAGCGGTCTGGCTTTTTTTGGTTTTAACCAATTAAAAAAAGCCGGTTTCTATTTTTTAAAGATGGTTCACAACGAATTCATGTTAAATTTGGATTTATTTTTAATACACTTGTAAGTATTTTCTACTAAAAAATATATAAATTTCCCCTGTAGCAGAAACTGTGCAGCACGGCAGCAGTGTTGCAAATTATTTTAGACCTTGCAGATTAATCTACCAGCTTAAAAATAAATATTGGGCTTAAAAAATTCACTAAACATTTGTTTTAAGAGTTCTTATGTTTGTTATTACATTTTCTTTGTAAAATGCAAATTTTGCTTATTTTATGTGTCACTACTATGAATCTTTATGATAGTAGTTTGGTTCATCATTGTTGGGTCACAGATGAATTTTGGTTTGCTGCAGATGGACATCGAAAATTCTGCTACTGGGTAAATTTCTATTAAATTTTGTCACATAAATGTCTTTATAACCGCTAGAAGGCATTATGTCTGAAAATAGTATATAAATATTGAAAAGAATATGTCCAAACTGATGTTTTGAAATTCTATATTACATAGCTCCACATATACTACACATTTTAAAGATTATATTTAAACCCTCCATCGGTCGCAATAGGCCTGACAGGCACAACCAATTATTTCTGTTCTCCTCTCTTCACCATTAGAGCGTGCAGGGTTACTTACTTTATATGTAATAAACAAGCTTTTTTTTTTCAAATTTGAAATATTCTCTCTTTGTATATCCTAATGAAGGTCCCTGATTGCTTTAAGAGCTTTAGAATTGCATAGGGTGTCAACATTTTTAAATCGTGATTTTAATCAACCGATTAAAAAAAAAAAAAAATTAAATGTTTAAAATGTCAAAAAAAAAGTTTTTTAATCTAAAAGTGCTTTAAATAATTCAGGGTTCCTACGTGACTGGAAAACAGGGAAAATGACAAGTGCTCAAAAAGTCAGGGAAAAGTAAAAAAATATTTCTAAAACCTGGAAAAGTCAGGGATTTTTTTTTTTAAATGCACTATCATGTGTCAACATTCTCCTGAGTTCACGGTGCGTCCACAAGAAAGTTCCGATTTTTCCCTTAAAAGAAGAACTTTTGCTATATTCACATTTTTAACATAAAGATGTTTTAGTTATACAGATTTGTCGCCAAATAGTCGGTACTTAAGCGAAAGAAATGTTGAGCCTTGTTAAGGTGGCTAGGATGAGATATCATGAATAATTATATAAGAAAAAGAAGGAAAATTATGAAGCAAGACCAAAAAAAAAAAAAAAAAAGCTGTAGCTGAAGTTAAAACGTTAAAAGACAAAAAATTGAAACTTTTACACAACAAACTGCTTCTGAAACAACACAAATAAATGGCATGATAGTAGAAGTCTAAAAAAAGTTAAATGTTTAATATGTGTAAATTCAGTTATGTAAATAAAAAGTTACTTTGAATCCATCTGAGCTGTATTTTAGTTTTGCTTGTTTATATTATATGTTGTATATATATTGTAAATGTCAAATGATATAGATTTTTAGTTTCAATTTTATACGTTATTTTAATTTTCAGATGTAAGTTTAATCATTACGATCTTGAATTGTAATTCGTATTTCTAAAAATATCGTGAATTTTGGTCAGGGAATTGTAGGAAATATGGCCTGGAAAAGTCAAGGAATTTTGTTATTCAAATAGAGTATGAACCCTGTAATTGTTTCTAAGCTTAATTCCTGAGTATTTAAAAAAAAATTAAAAACAGTTAAGTTTTTAAAAAGCATTGTTTTTATCCAACATAAAACAATTTCATTTAAAAATGATATTTAAATCTAATATAATTTGCAATGTCATAATTTCCTCTAGGCAATCAATTTATGCATTATTTTATATAAAATAAATATAGCAAGTGTATTAAATTTCTGCAAATAAAAGAATAAATAGTCAATGTCTTAGTTTCCCATTCTACTTTTGTAATAATAAATTAATAGCAATCTCGTTAAAGAAGAATGAGTGACATCTGCTCAACAGCTAAATTGTAAATGAATGCATAAGAGAAAAAGAACTAATTGGTATAAAAATGTTAAGCACAGCAAGAGCTTTTCAATATAGTTTGAATAAATGTTTTTATTTTTAAATTTGTAACTTATATAATACTAAATAAAAAAATTAATTAGGAATTGAAAAGACAGCAAAACTTTTCTTAAAAAAAAAAAAAAAAAAAAAAAAAAAAAAAATCGAACCATTGAAAGCTAATAATCCCGACTGAGATGTAATAATGCTGCTATATAAATATTTTGAGAATTTCAGACATAACTAGCTATCCTTATATTTATTCTGTATGTGTGTATGAATGGGTTTAACTCCTTTTCATAATTTTTTTGGTTGGCATACACATACACGTGTGTAAGCTTAGATTTTGCTGATTAACAGTAATTTTTCTAACAACTACAAATGCAAAAAGAGCTGCAAATAATGTTTGTTAGTTTTGTTATTTATTTGTGCTAGTAACTTTTGAAATTACTTATTTGCAATTTTTATTAATTTTGTAATTACTTTCTGTATCTTCTAAGCCATTTTTAACGGGTAAAACTTCCCATTCAACAGTATTTCTAAATTCATGTGCCCAAGATCTTGCAAAAATAATAGAACTTTATTTCTTTAGAAAAAACAGGATATTATTAAAACATGTTGTTATTTAAATGTATTTTTCAATTTGTGATTCCTAAAATTATTAAAAATTAAGGACACTATTTATCATTCTAAAAATTATTCTTTTTTTTTTCTTATATTGTTACTAAACACATTACTAATATTTCCTCATGAAATAGTACCCCTTTTCCTTTCTAACATGAATAGTACATTATTAATTATCATTTTAATAATTGAAGCTTAAAAATGTATAATTTGTTCCTAATTAGAGAGTTAATTGTTTAATAGTTATTAATTTGAAGTAATGTTAACTATTTAATGTTAAATTCAGTTATTAATAATTTTAATAAATGTTAAGTATCACTAGTATTTAATAAAGTTTTACATAATTATTACAATATTAATGTATATAACATTATTGTATGATACTCAAAAGCAAAAAAAGGTTAAATTTTGAAGGGGAATGGCTTATAATCGAGATCTTTTAAAAAGTTCATTAAAAACTTATTTTCATTGGCTGAGAATCTTCCGTATTTCGTGAGATTTTCGTTATTAAAATTTAAAAAATCCCCTTCTAACATCCCCCCCCCCCCCCCCCAAAAAGCACAAAATTTAAATTCTTTAAAAAATTATATATATATATATTTTAATCTAAAAATAAATAATCAATTGTCTTAACCCTCCTCTGAAAATTATGGTTTTCTCCATTTGCCCCCTCAATACCCTCTGATATCAAATACACATAATTTAACTTTTATAATGGTTTAATTTTAAATTTCTGTTTCAGATCTTTTTAATATACTGCTGTAACAGTAAATAAATAATCCATTACCTAAATTATCCATTTTCTTTCCCTGATCCCTCACCCTCATCTCGCGAAGATCACATCTCGTGAAATTTAAAATCTTGAACATTCTTTAAATTTTTATCCTATTTCTGATTTTCTTGTAATAATATTTAAATAACCATCTAGATTATTTCTCTCTCTTCCCCTTCCACCAAAAAAGAATTTCCCTTCCCTCTTCTTCTGCACGCACAGTTTAAAATCTTTAAGAAATTCCTTTTTTTCACCCTCGTTTTATAACTTTCTTGTAACAATAATTAAAAAATCATATTTATTCCCCCCCCCCTCCCTGCAGCACACAAATTTTCAAATATTTAAAACTATTTTTTAAAAGAATTTTATGCTGTTGTAACAATATTTAAATAACTATCTAAATTCCCAGTAGCAGAAAATTATCCAAGTGTCTGCAACAGATACTTCAAGGGCAGAAAATAATCTGTAGGTAAAATATTTTTCAATTGAAGCATCAATCAATCAGAATGTGACGTCTTTATGTATTTTATTCATATTTTTTAATAATAATCTTAAGCAGGGTTTTTGCCATAGGTGGAAAAAAACTGGTTAAAACCTTTGCCAAAGTGGTGGAAAAAATAGGCTGGCCCTTTAATTTTTTTTCCCAGAAAAAGATAACAAAAATATTTCATGAAAGAAAAAAAACTTAATACTTTTCCATTGACCAAGTACAAAGCAGGGTGCAATACTCTGGTATTTTGTTATCGGGGGGGGGGGGGGGTTGAATATAGTACAAAAAGATAAAATCGCTACAGGCTACTTACTGAAAGTAAAGAATGTAACTTTTTGTCCATTTCTTGGAGTGTAAGAGGAATGAAAAAAAATTCCAGTTTCCTGACAAGACATAAGTTTTTTCAATATATAATTTTCAATTTAATCTAATTACCTGGTTTATCTGTAACAGATCAGTTTCATCAGATAAATAATTATAAATTAGTACCAAAGACTTAAATATTTACATATTTTAAGACTTGTTACATAAAACAAAAGTAGCAGAGTTATATAAAACTTTTGGATAATTAAAAAAATATTAATGGCTGACAAAATACTTAAGGGAAAAATTAGATATCGGATTTTTAATTTGGTTCTTAAATTCCTAAGTATTCCACCTATTTTATAAAGATTTAAAATAAGTAAAAATATTTAATTATATTTATTAATTAGCAAATTAAATAAAAATGTTAAATGCTATGTTATTAAATTTAATTGTTTATACCATTATTATCCTTATTAACTTTTAGATTTTATTACACATTAAAGACAAATAAGAATTTGCCATTTTTGCCCTGTTTTTTTTCCAGTTCTTGCCAGCAAAAATGCCAACCCTGATCTTAAATAATTGTATTAAGTAATAAAGAACTAAACATAATATAAAGTAAAATAAAGGTCCTATGGGGAAAAGAAAAAAGAATCTGCAAAACAGAAAAGAAAATCTGTGATGCCCGTCTCCAGTCTTGAACCGGGTCTAAATTATTTCTCTGCTCCCATCCCAAAAAACTTTTATTCCTTTCCCCCCCACCTCCAGCAAACATAGTTTAAAATCTTTAAGAAATTGTTTTCTTTATGCTCTTTTTATAACTTTCTTGTAACAATAATTAAAAAATCAAATAAATTACATTCTTCCTCACACAAAAGTTTACTCTTCCCTTAATTGTTTATGTATTATATTTATCATTTTAATGTATTATAACAAAAAGGTTTCAATTGTAACATGCACTGTAAAAAAAAAAAATGGACTACAATATGGAAATTATACAGGCAATCGAGACACCAGTACTATATCCATATTTTAACAGAAAAATTTCCCCGTAAATTACAGAAAATTTTTCGTTTTTCTGAAATTTACGGGGGAAATTTTCCTTTGAAATACGGAAATAGTACTGGCGTCTCGATTGCCAGTATAACTTCCGTATTTTAGTCTTTTTTTACAATGTGTAAACATATAAAAAAGAAGTAAAATACACTTTTATTTAATCTGTCATTGTTGTTTAAGACTGAATCATAAATGTAGAATTCTTAAGCGGGTGCAAATGACGTCATATTATATAAAATAAAAGCGTGTGTTTTAAGTCTTAAAATGGAAATATGTTTTGTACTATCTATATTTATATACATATCTTTTTTTTTTCATCAGGGGCGACACTGAATTCTGGGCAGAAGAGCAGAATTTCTGGGGTTTTTTTTTGGGGGGGGGGGTAAAAAAAAGCCCTGTATAGGAATTATTTTAAAAAAAGCAACTCTTAAGCCTATATTTATTATTAAGCTTATATTTATTTTACAAGGTCATGTAAATGAAGTCTGATTCATTATGACAGATTTCTTAAATGCATTTTAATGATATTAAAGGATTTAAAAGCTTGTTTTTTTTATTATTAACATTTGCACACTATTTTAAATACATGATGTATAAGAATGAAAAAATTTTCATTGGAAAATTATTGCTTAAAGTTATTATTGTTTGCATTCATATATAACATAGATTACAAGCCTTTGCAGAGTAGAAATACTCTACTGTATACAGTGGAACTCCAGTTATATGTTTTGCTCGGGACCGGACAACAAAATGTACAACTCAGTAAAACGTACAACTCAGTTAAGTGCATACCGGAATCATTTTTAAAAATATCTTTAAAATTTTCTTTTGCTGAAACGTTTAAGTTGCCTTTTATATCGAAAAATGAAGTTTCGTAAGTATTACTGCTCCCATGATATAAATTTGCGGAAATGGAATAGAATAAAAAACAAAGGCACACAAGAAAAATGTACGTGAGATTATTTTATTATGAAAGCTTTATTAAAAATATTTTTACACATGTAAAGTACTCAAAAATAATCATTAGAATTGCTCTGGCACGTAAATCATTTATAAAAAGACATTTCAATAGTTTCCCATATTTTATTAAAATAATCACTAATCTTGGATTATTTCTTTTCTGAAGAGCTGACACTGAACGGTTAACTTTGCATTTCTGTTAAAAATGCGGCCGCTTTATCTTTACTGCTTTTGCTCCTAATGAACTACTTTACTACGTCAAAAGCCCTCAGAGGAGCTCCGAAGCTTGTCACCGATTGATTGTATTGAGTGGGATCATCAAAATAAGACTCATCAGACATGCCGTCAGTCTTACCAGTTAGCTACACCATAATATCGTTATCATCCAAAAATGCTATTGAAACCGCTTATAAAGTAAGCTAATAACTTCACTGTTACACTTTTAATTATTACCCATAAGATTAACAATATCTTGAATGTTTTTTCCCGTGTCTAGTGTAGGCTCTTAAACGTCTACTTTTCACTTACGCAAAAAAGCCCACTTGTTAATGTTTATCTTATGGCAGAATTTTTAAAAAATATCTTGTTCGCATTTTAATATTTTAATTTTTTTTTTTTTTTTTTTTTTGTATTAGATAGCTGAGGTCAATCTCTACAAAGGCCTTTTTTTTTTACTTTTTTGATTTTGTTTGCAGATTTCTTTCTTGGGAATGTTTTCAAGTTCGAAATCGATTCCAAAAGTTAAAGTATCCCAATAAACATAAACCTGTAAACAAAATCAAAGGTGTAAAAAACGGCCTTTGCAGAAATTGACCTCAGGTATCCAATGCAAAAGAAACATTTAAAAAATATTGAAATGCAAACGAGATATTTTACAAAAATTCTCCCGTAGGACTAACATAGCAAGCGGGTGTTTTCGAGTGAGTGAAGTTGCTCCTTAATGATACTGGTGAAAAATTAAAAAAGTCAGTTCAGTAATACATATGATGGAACCTGTTTCTTACCTTAAGGAGACTTATTTTGGGGTGCTCTTCTTCTACATTAAGACATGACCCAACGTACTGAAATAGCATCTTCTGATTGTGCACTTTGGTCTCCTCCGTCCGAACAATTTTGAGTTTGTCCTCTACAGAAAGATTTCGCCGGTTTCGAAGGTGCACTATGAAACGTCAAAAGAAACGCCACATCGCACTGTGAAGGCAGCCTAGAAGCTTAGAATAGAAAACAGATGATCGCACCGCTATGCTGGGAAAGAGAAATTAAAAGAAGGGAGAAGGCAAGGGCTCTGCTGCTGGTATGAACACCTCCTTCCCCCTCTCCTATGCTCCATGTTTGCATGTGGCTAGTTTTGGTTTTAGAAACATCAGAGTTGTGGTCAGCAAAGATGGAAATCGAGTCGTAGCAAAGGGTTAGAAAAAATTATTTTCTGCAAAACGTATAAGTGAGAAAAAAATTCGTCCGGAGACGCAAAAACGTAACGTATATCTGAGAGAAACGCTTAATTCAAAAACGTATAACTCAGCTAATTTGTAATGGCAAAAAACCGAAGACTGCTGATTTGAAATGTATAATTCAAGTAACGTATAAGTGGAGTTCCACAGTATTACATATAAACGTGTATGTTATATGGTTACATTTATACATATGCAGTATTCTTGTTGCACCCTTCCCCATTTGCATCAAAATGCGTCATTGAAAAAAAAAACCTATCAAAATAGCGAGAGCTTTTTTATTATTATCCTGTGTACATATATTAGGAATACAGTAGAAGATCTTTATAACGCAATTCTATATAATGCAATTATCCATATAACGCACAACTTCTCAGATGTAAACAATGATTTTTGCAGTTAAAAAGCACCTGCATTTTCACTTTGTAAAATATTGCTACTCTCTAGAGGACTAAATTTGATACATTAGTTCAACTTTATCTTCTAATTTAAGACCTTTCTACTGAAAAAAATGCTATTATTACAATAAACATTTTTGAAAATCTCTAATATAAGGTATTCTTGTGTCAGTTATATTTGGATCATGTTTATAAAGTAGATTTAACAATGCCTGACCTATATTATGCAAAAAAATTATAATTTGGATAACTCTTGGTAACAAGGAATGCAGTATAAAGATATTCTAATGTGTTTTGATAGGTTTCAGATATATTTGGCCATGTTTACAAAGTGAATTTAATGATGTGATCCATGTAACGCAAAATTCTATATAACGCACGACCTTGCGTTTTTAGGTTTGCGTTATAAAGATCTTCTACTGTATTTTCATTCATATTATTGAATAATTGATGATGCTTATTACATTCAGCTGTACAGTACCATTTACATAAACTTTCTTTTTTTTCTAGGGTTGGAAATTGCTTGTGATCCAAGATATTGAATTTGCTTTCTCGTTATCAACATGACCTTATTGTAGTCAGGAATCTTACAGTTTTCAACGATATCGCAGAAAGTGGTGTGCAGCCATTAGGGGAATAAAAAACTAAGGATGTGAAGAGTAAACAATATTTATAAAACTATGGAAGACTGTAGCGACCATTTTGTATCTTGCAGAAAGAATTATAAAAATTCTATTAATATTTTTATTATTGTAATTTAGTGTAATAAAAACTTATTTCGAGTTGTTAAGCAGTTTTAAGTCTTATTTTAGTTGGTCCAACTCCTAGTTAGTTATTTGTTTTAAATTTAAAAAAAAAAATGTTATTGAGAATATTTGGGACTTGCACTTTTATGAATTTGTTGAATATATTAATGGGCTACTTTACTAACACCCACTTGCTAATATGAATCCTATGGGACATATTTAAAAAATATATATTTTTTGCATTTTAATATTATTAAATGATTTTTTTGCATTGGATAGCTGAGGTCGATCTCTACAAAGACCCTAATTATTCGATTTTGTTTGCAGGTTTTTTAATGAGGACATTTTTTTTTTTTTTCAGAATCTGTTTTGAAAGTGAAAGTGTCCTCATAAAAAAAAAAAAAATAAATAAACTAACCAAGTTCAAAAAGGTAAAAAACTTAATTGTAAAGATCGACCTCAGCTATCCAATGCAACCATTTAAAACTATTGAAATGCAAACGAGATTAAAAAAAAAAAAAATGTCCCATATGTTTGACATTAGCCAGCGAGTATTTTCGATTGAATAAAGTAGTCTTAAATTCCTTTTGTAGTAAAAATATTGTTCTTGAAAGTAGATCTAATAAAGGGAGAAAATTTACTACAAGTAATACATATGTTTTCTCGCTTTTATTTTAAAAGCTAATTGGCTTAAGAAGATTCGGAAACCTTAAACAATTTTTTTCTGAATTGCTCATGCTCAATTCTGTTTCAAAGTGCGAGGCAGATTTGGGAGGTGCAGAATGTAATTTAAATTGAACTGTTTGGTATTCATTTACGAAAGCTTTTTGTGTTTTTAGCATTGAAAAAAAAGCATATGATGCTTCAATGATTTGTTTAATTCATAATAGTATTTGAATCTCCTTTTTAATCCTTTGTTTTTGTTTTTTTAATCAAACAACAAAAATTATCAAGACTTGAGAAAACAAAAAGTTATATAAGGAACACATACATAACAATTTTTTACCTATAAATTTCTTTGATTATGAATCATTGTAGATACAACACAAAACTTGTAATTAGCTTATAATTAAAGAGTATACATATTATAGAAATTAGAATGCCCAACAGGTCTGAAATGATTAATTGTAAAATTTCCAATTTATTACTTAAGAAGAAAAAAAATAGTAGTATGCATACTTCGGATTAAATAAAAGTTAGATTTGTGAATGTTTCTTTTTTTTATGTTTTATTTATTTTTTTTTGAGAATATATGTAAGAGAATGTGAAAATTTCAATAATCCTGGTTTCTATAAAACTTTTAAGTAGAAAATTAAATAAGGCATATTTTTAAAACTTTGATAAGACAAGGAAATTTTGGTATATAGAGGGATTTTATGTGTGTTGATAGTAATGAGTTTTATTTTTAAAAATATTTTTATCAGAATATGGAAAATATACATTTTACTAATAAAACCTTTTAAAAATGCCTTTAATGGCTACATGTGTGAATATTTTCATATATTCATAGTAACTTTAACAATACAATTCTTGGAAGAAATTGCCATATACCCCTGCCTTATTATGGTTAAAATGGAGGTTTAATCTTGATATAGAGAGGGGAATGGCTTTTTTGTATTTAGCACAGCTATGGTATATGCCTATCAGGGTATTTATACGCCTAAAATAAAATGTGTCTCAATAAGCATGTATGGTTAGAAGAGGTTACAAATTTTTAAAAATGGAAGCAATGTTAAATGTGGGTTGCAAAAACATCTTCATTTGATTCAAGACAATCAGTAGAAGTTTAGATTCAGACAATCAACCAAACACACAGGCATTGAAAAAGGTAATCAGTTTATTTTGTCACAGGAAATTGTGTTGGCAAAAATTTTGTTACAAAATTTCATTACTGAAATTCTGTTATCGTAAAAATCCTGTACTGTGAAGTACTTTTGGGGTCCCATGAAGTTTGTTTTAATAGGATATTTTTGCCTTCTCAGTATTATACTATTTTTTTCACACATTTTTCTTAAGAAGCCCTATAATGTAATGTAATTGCATGCAAAAAAAATGCCTAATACTATTTAACATACATTAACTCAGCACTTTTATTTCTATGTTTAAAAAATGTTATTTCAAAAAGTGTGATAATTGTGTTAATATAGTGTTCTATTTATTGTGTTCTAAATTGTGTGATGCTTGAAATGTGTTGTTAATTTGGGGACAAAGTGTTGCACTGCACAACACTACCGTAAGAACACATTTTCCTCACAACACTATTTTTAGAACACATTTCTGGATAGCAACACTTTTCATACATATTCAGAACACTATCGCAACACAATAAAGTGTTGTAATTGTGTTTCTTAGGAAGTGTTCTGTCTGACAACACCATAAAGTGTTGTGAATTTGAGGACAAATAGTGTTGTTTAATGTGTTTATTTTTGTGTGCATGCGTTTGCAGTGCACCGATTTTTCTATTTGGTCGAGAACATAAAGCATTTGCACAAACTTCTCTCGAATAACTATTCCATTCCACTGTTGTGTTGTGGTTCATATAAAGTTGCAGCTCACAAAACTCAATCGATGTCAACTCTTTGCACGATAAATATATAAACCTCAAAGCATTAAGAAAAGTCACCCGCGATCCTTTAAACCAAGTTTTTTGTCGTATTTCTACGCTTTCTTCGCATGATCGTAAGCTACAACTCAATTTCGGATTTCCAGAACTCATCCATAATTTCATTTCATGATTTTTTGAACACAATCTTTTATTATGCAGAATTCCAAATTCCTGAAACATTTTTATCACAACTTTCTCATCATCTGGTAATTGCCAAATGATAAAATCCATCTCAGCATCAGCAGTAAAAGTAAACTACAACTTTATAAAAAAAAAACATTTTTAATTCGATTAATAGCAAATTAAAAAGCTTTCCAAGGTTAAGGTTAAACAATAATCATTCACTTGATTCACGTTTCATAAATAACAAATCACAATGTTTCGCATGGTTTACAATAAAAATCTACGATCAAGGTTGAAATAATTGGCGCATTAGCATACATTTTAGCATGCTGTCCGTATAACGGAAAAGTACCATGAATGCTAATGCGCCAGTTATTTCAAAATGCTAAAAGATATTTGTAATTTTATGCCAGCAGTTTAATATGAGTTTTATTTTATTGCTTTATTTTATAACAGTTATTTGTTCAATTATTTTAAGTATATATTTGTGATTTAATTAAATAGTTCGTAAAAGTCTGGAATTTTCAAATGTTATATTTTTTAAATGCTCACTTTAGTACGACAATATGTTTTCTTTTATTTTTCAAATGCCTTAATTCACGTAACTTTCATTTTGCGCCAACTATTACGCTTGGCGACAATGGTATCCGCATAACGGAAAAGTACCCAAATCTCACTTTCTGATGCCCAAATTACACCAAACTTTTTTTTTAAAAATGCCAAAGCCCCTACAGTGGAAAAGTATCAAACTGTCTATTATTTTGCGCTATCTGTGTTATAGTTTATACCATATGCAAGGTGAGTGGAGCGAAGATTTTAAAAACATTAAATATTAAAGTTTCGGCACAGATGTCATATACGCAACGGGTACTTAACTGTCATCAAAGTGTCGTTATTTTGCTTGATATGATAACCCGGATGTTGTTGTTTATGCTGTTGATGTTTTCGCCAAATGGGCGTCGGAAAAAATCGCTCCAATATGGGGTATATATGACAACTGTGCCAAAGTTTCTATAAAGCAGTATAAGACTAAAAATTAAGAATAAAATAAATGCAAAATAAGACTAAAGAAGAAAGAAAAATCATGCGTTAAGCATATAATATGAAACACTTTCCAACACATCCTGAATGCTTTAACAAAACTTCGTTATTTTGGGAAATAAGGTAAATAAGATAACTAAGTAAACATTTTAGAAAATGCATAATTTAAAAAAAAAAATGATTTCAGCAGTTACTGTCCATAGCAATAGTACCGTTATTACATGCCACTATTTAGCTAAAATTTAATTTAAGCTACTCTTAAAGCTACTGGAATCATATTTCCAGATATTATCATCCATAGACGGTTATGTATCCAATTCTTTGCGTGACCCTGTATATCATTTTATCTATATTCTACAAACATTTCTTAGTAATCTAAATGCAGTTCAGCGTAAAACTGCATAACTCCTTTAAAAACCACCTTTAAGCAATTTATTCTCATACTCAGGAACCCTTACGAATTCTTTTGTGTAGCCCTGCATATGAACTGTAGCATTTATACACACGGTATAGTATGCATAAATGTAGTGAAACATAAAAGCGCATATCATAATTAAAAATGCATTTCTAGCAATCATTACTTATGTATGTACAATACTTCGGAGAAAAGTTTCTTGGCGAGAAAGAAGTTTGCCAACGTATTTTCTGACAACCTATTTACTGCTTCATACTCACAAGCAATTTTTTGCATATGTATACAATTTATTTAATGCAAAAAAACTATTTAACCATTTTTATAAAGAAACAGAAGTATTTTTTGCACAGATGTCATATACGCATCGGGGTTGGCGTGATTTTTCTCTGACGCCAATTCGGCAGAAATCTCGCTTTCGAATACCAGTTACTCATATATTTTTAAATTATTTGCTATCATTTTGAAAAGGAAATAACTATAAATAAATAAAAGTTTGAATAATAACTATAGAACAAAACAGTTTATATAATTTAAAAACAGAAAATAAAAGTAAATAAACAATGGCACAGATGGTCATATTCGCCCCATATTGGCGCGATTTTTTTCTGACGCCAATGTCATATACGCAATGTATACTTAACCGGCGCCAAAGTGTCGTTATTTTGCTTGATATGGTAACCCGGATGTTGTTGCTTATGCTGTTGATGTTTTCGCCAAATCGGTGTCGGAAAAAAAATCGCACCAATATGGGGCGAATATGGCATCTGTGCCTAAACAATTTATTAATAAATAAAAAACAATAGCCGGCAAAATAACATCATTTTAGCGCCATAGGTATCCCGGTTCATATCTGAAATATGTGCCGTAATTTGTATATATAAAAAATATATATATATTATATATATTTAGAAACGATTTTTTATGTATATAAGTGCATATATAAACAAAAATAAAAGTTCATTAGATTTGTTTTCATAGCTGTATATTTTGGCAACATATCTCACTTTCTGATGCCCGAATTACGCCAAGCTTTTTTTTTTTTTAAATGCGCTATTATGGAAAAGTACCTAAATAAATAATTAACAGAAATAACCAATTATACAAACTAAAACATTTTATTTCGAGATTAAAGCATTGTTTTTAATTTCGATTAAAAATACATATATCTTTGGGGAACAGATGTCATATTCGCCCCATATTGGCGGAATTTTTTTCGGTTGCCAATTTGGCGAAAACATCAACAGAATAAACAACATAATCCGGGTTACCACATCAAGCAAAATAACGACACTTTAGCGCAAGTTAAGTACCTGTTGCCTATATGATATTGGAAACAGAAAAAAATCGCGCCAATATGGGGCGAATATGACATCTGTACCATCGTTGGATAACTTTAATTGAAATTGGGTTCACGGCTTAATATCTCATTCCATAAACCTAAACAAACACAAGTGATTCATTCATCGTGAACCGTAAAAAATATTAAATCATTGAGGTAATCATTCACAAAGTAAGTTCTTCAACAATCAATGGACAATATTCTAATGACGTCATAGTATGTAAAATGGTGGCGGTATCATTTGTTTATGGTTTGAAATCACAAAGATTTAATTTTGCAATGTCTCTTAGTTACATTATTTTATTGTCGTATTTATAAGATCAGAACAAAAGCATATTTTTTCATTATTTAGTTATTAAAGACGGAAAAAAATTATAAATGTGCATGATTTGAAAAATTTAAATAATTTTCTTTCTTAATACTAAAAAATAACATCGGGAAGTAACAGCGAGTTTAAGTTAAATAAGTTTAGGTGTTTAATTCTGTTGTAATATTCAAAATAACTGTATTTATTAGATTTCAGTAAACAACATCAGGGCCCGATTAAACTTTGAAGTTAGAGGAATTACAATGTCATTTCAGGACCTTTCTTTCGGAGAAGCTTTTCTAAATTCCACATATACATGGAAACTCTTCAGTGTTAGAAATATTATTCCCAGGACTGGCATAACATGAGAACGACCTGCAATTTTACACAAGTTTTTGAAAACTACTTTATATCAGAAATTTTACTAAAAACTGGTTACTTTTTTGTTATAGAGGCCCACACTATTAGAATTATGACAAGTTGCAGCCAATTTCGCCAAAGTCGTAACCAAGATCGTGAAGCACACACATATAATACCATATAATACGATTTTATGAAATCGTATACGATAATTTAATAGTTTTTACCTTACTTCAAGTGTGTAATTTATTTATTTTTAAGGCTTAATAATCTAAATTGTCCAATATATGAATTTAAAAAAAAATGTAAACAAAGACTGAATAGACATGACCGCAAAAATATGCAGAAAACTTGGAATTGTGCAGATTAGTGGTCTTCTACTGTACACAGTTTTTCATAAATGTGTTTCGTTCTTAAAATGTGTTATTTTCATCTATCACTGCGGAACAAATGAGAAAACTCATATTTTTGCACATGAGTTGTATATATCTTTATATCTAAATTTCCGTCATTTTTGACGGGCTACCTTTCTAGTTTATTATAAAAGGTGTACGTCTTTCGTAATTCTCGTGTCCTTGAAAATCCGCTTAAATTAAAAATTTGACACCGTTGCCTGAAAGATCCTAATGCTTTTATAGGAAAAGAGTAAACACTGTTTGATTGCTTTCTATCGAGAATAACAATACATGCCAATTTTATCTACTTACGAATGAAAGTGACTTCGTGAATAGGAAGAGCATAGCCACAGCATGAGCAAAGTTAAAAAAGAAAAAGAAAACTAGTTTTGTCCTGTATTTCTAGCATTGTCAAATCTTGGTTTACAATGAAAACCAATGTAAGTATTTTTTTATTATTTTTTTTTTTTAGGTAGCTTTCATTACAAAAAGTAACAAGTTGGAAATTGCACGTCAAACGTGGCAAATGAGGTTCGTTCGTACTATAACTAGTTTTATAAATATTTTTTGCACTGCATATTGTACTAAATGTATATTTTAGTGCACTTCATAAGTGCATATCAATTTCATTTTTTTCGAAAAGCTGTAACATCATTAAAATGCACTTGAAATATTTTTTTTTTCCATTGGCCGCAATGTAACAGAAAACTTTTGACTGTCACTGTAATTAAACTATACATCTGATTTTCATAAAATTTGAAATGACTCGACAAAATTATGCAATAATTAAACGATTTTTAAAACAAAAATTTCAAACGATTCGGTTGGGTATTTTTTCCACTGTTATATGCGGACGGACAGACAGACGGACTGAACGACGACTATAGGTGCTACGTATTTATATAAATTACGAACGCACCTAAAAATGGATAGAATCACTAACGTTATTTTCATATAGAGAGCCATTAGCACTCCAATGACAATACGTGACTAAACATTAACAAACCTTAAGCTAATTCTGATTGAATTAAAAGAAAATATTCATTTCGCGTTAGATCTCTAAAAAAATTAATAATAAATAAACATTCCAATTTAAAAATATCCTAATGGCGCCATATCGTCGTCGCTCGCCGTCCATGCCAGACATAAATCTGCAAATATCACAAGTTTTCTTTTGAAATAGCATTCTACTACTACTACAAAAGGAAAAAAATCTGTTTCTCTTTCAATCTGATCAAAACAGCTTTTAACCCCTTAATGGTCGCATAAAATTACGGTTTAAAAATTCAAATTGTTTATTGGCACCACTTTTTTGAAAAAAGAAATATTCAGCTTATTTAATGACATGTAAAATGTTATCATAATAAAGCCAATTACACTATTTTATACTGTAAAACTGTTGGGTATCAAACAATCTGAATAAAAGACATAGCCCGTTAATATCACGGGAGCAAGAATTAAGGAATTAAATGACTTGAAATGGAATAGGGAAATTTTAAGGGCGGTAAAAGTTGTTTTTTGTTTCTATACGAAAAAAAATAAAATTGTCAATTTCAGAAAGAATGAGCCCGAGCACGAAGGCTGGTATAAAAATCGAGCCCCGGTCCGACACAGGCCTGGGCTCTCGGGCTGATCTTGTCTTATCTCTTATCTCTACCAATTTCCAATCAATCTCTGCTCTGCAATGTTGTTGCTTTGTTTCCCAGCATCAAATGTCAATGCTCGATCTGACATTTGACGTGCTGTAGCGCCTGCTGATAAATGGATCTGATGCTGCCATCTGTTGAGATTAATTGGAGGCTTAAAGATGGAAGCCACATGTATGTTAAAGATGATTACAGTACACATACAAGCTTAAAAACTTTTAATAAAATAGATCTACTAGTTTCGTGTATACAATCGGCGACATTCTCAAGGTCAGTAATGACAAAATAAACTTTTTTCGCAAAATAATTTCAAATATCAAGATAGTAAGCAAAAATCCCCAAACATCAGCTATCATGAAAGCAGGTGCTTTAATAAAAATGTCTATCTGTAAACGTGAATTATTTTACATTATTTTTAAATTTAGAAAGTATCTCGCTCCAAATTCCAAGTAACTCAAAAGAGGCTGATTCATTGCATATGTTCTTGCTGAACATATATATTGCTATTGATTCGCGGGTAATGAATGGGAATAAAATCTTGATGGAAAAATTATACGTACTACTTTTTTAATTAAAAATTTAAAAAAGGAATAAAGGAAGTTGATTCATTGGTATTAATTTATATGATAATATTATACAATTCTATATAGCTTGTATTTCAAATAAAAACTGTTTATGATAATTTCTTGAATTCAGATCAATAAATAAAACTGCATTCCTACTGACTTTACTATAACTATTAAAATCTCTGCGACGAGCGTTATGTTATGTATACGTGATGCATAAGTTGCTCAAAGTAAGTCCTTGATTATTCCTACTAAGAATTTCTAATAGTAATTTTTTCTTTGTCTAAGAAGAACATTTGTGCGATTACTTTCTGCAAAAGATTCTATTTTGAAAAACCGGTAATAGAACATTAAAAATGCGAAGAAACTCACAAGCTAATGATAAACCAATGGCAGCGTTCTTTTTTAAATTTCTCGTTTAAATTTCAATATTTGTATGTATTTTTTTTTTTTTTTCTAGGGATAGCAGAGGTCCCGGTATCCGGGTATTTTTTTTTCCTTTTTTGTTTTTGGTAGCAGATTCTTTTTTTTTTAATCTGGTCACTTTTTATTTCGGAACTGGTTCTGAAATTTAAATATTCATATATAAAACTGCAACAAAAATCAAAAAAGTAATAAAGCACACAGTTAAGTGATCAACCTCAGCTTTCCTGGGGAAAATTACCTTATTTAAAAATATTGAAATACAAATGGAAATTTTGAAAAGAATGTTGCTATTGGCTCAACATTTGCTTGCGAGTGTCTACGTGAGACTAGTGTGATTACACTTTTGCATTTCAACATTTTTAAACGGTTTGTTTTGCATAGGTTTCTGAGGTCAGTGTTTAACAGGCGCACTTGTTACATTTATTCAATTTTAAGAGGGGTGGGGGGAGGGGTTGTGTGTTGCTGTTGCTGTAGGCTTTTTTTTTAATGGATATTTTTATTTTCGGAATCTGTTCCGATATAAAAAGTGACCTCATAAACAAAATCTACCACCAAAATCTGAAAAAACGAAAAGGTAGCCCAATATCATTGGGAAATTGACATTGACAAAGTGTACTTTGCTAACATAAACTTTGAATAGCAAAATAGGGTAATATTAATTTATTATTTAATTAAAAAAAATTGTTGTGTAAAATATACAAATGGAAGCATAAGTAATCGCAATTGGACAATAGAATTCAAAAAAGTTGCTGCATTTGAATAATCGAATTTCGTATTTTTGAAACTCTTTTTATTATCATTTTTATTGCATCTTATCTATCTATCTATATATATATATTTATCTTGCGACAGTTGATTAATAAAAGTAATACTAGATGGCAGCACCAAAATTTGTCTCTTTAAGATAGAGCTCTAAATTTTAATTTTTCTTTCTCCATTTCAGTTATAATTTAATACACCAGGGGGTATTTTTAGCTAAATTTTGACGATATTGTTAAACAGTTATTAATTAATTTAATAGTGCATTTTAAATAATGTAATTACTATCTATTTATTTTATATTATATTAAATGTGTTTAACAAGGTATTTCAAATTTTATTTCAAAATGTATTAACTGCATCCTTTGGTATCAATTACTGTGATTTCTTAACTGTTTTATTCACCTTAATCTTTATGATATTCTGGTAGACATGTACGCGTGGATATTTGTAAAATACTGAAATATTAATCGGTATGGTGTTTATTATTTATATTTTATATCCTATAAATATTTAAATAAGTTTTACTGATTCTTCCATTTCATATTATTTGTTTCTATTCTGCTTTCATTTTTAATCAATTCACTTGATTTTAATGGTTGTTTGGGCACAGGGGAAAATAATTTTTAGCTTTAGCTTATTTTTCTCACAGAAAACAACCATTTTGCTTATATCATTGAATTATGTGCCCTTGATAACGTAATTCAATATATAAGCTTTTCCATTTTTTGTCAGTGTCCACTTTTTTCTTTTTCTTCCATAATAATTCTTATAATATTTTTTTTTTTTTAATATTTACTTACAGCTTTAATTCCTAATAATTGACGGTGGTAGGTTATGTTTAATTAATGGTTATATATATATATATATATATATATATTATTCAGTGTGCCATTTTTAGGTGCGTTCGTAATTATTTATATACGTAGTACCTACAGTCGTCGTCTGGTGCGTTCGTCTCTCCGTCTGTCCGCGTATAACAGCGCAAAAACTACCCAACCGAATGCTTTGAAATTTAATATATGTAATCGCTGCAGAATTTCTTGGAGTCATTTCAGTTTTTATGAAAATCGAAATAAACCATAAAAAGATATTAATAAAAGTTTTCTTCATTCTATTAAATCCTATGATATGTAATTAATTCAATGATATCCCGTTATAGGTAATGATTCTAGGTTGCCATGGTGATGACGTCCTATTTAAGATGGAGTCCTATTATTTCCGTATTACTGAATTTAATATATAGACTCGTGATAAATTTTGTATGGATGCATTTTTGAATAAGAGTGCAACAGTTATTGCGCCGAGGTCTGAATATTTATAAAAACTAGTTATAGTACGATTACACCTCATTTGCCACATTTGACGTATAATTTTCGACTTGTTATTATGATTTTTATTGCATATTATATATATATTTATATATTCAATGTGTCATTTTTACGGAATGTATAATTTTAAGTAGGTAATTAAAGCTGTACCATCTGGTTATCGAATTCTATGCTCCGCACCAAGAAAAATTATAGCCAACACGACATGCATTGTATTCGTACCCTGTTCTTGTAAAATCTGGTTACGCAGTCCTATGCAGGATTCTAATCTCAACCTGACTTGAAGTGGAAAAACTATAGTCAAAAGGTATACACTTGAAAACTATTGTAATCATACCCTTGAAAACTATTTAAAAACAGTAAAAATTAAAAAAACTGCGATATAACTGCACAACAAAAACAATAAAAATTAAGAAAATAAAAATTAAGCATTAAAATTTTACAATAAAAATTAAAAAAAAAAGAAGTAACAATAAACTTAAAATTGTAAACAATAAACTTAAAAGTGTAATAAAATTGTAAAAAAATTTAAAATAATGAAATTGTAATAAATTGTAATAAAATTGTATTTGTAATAAAACAATTTAATTGTAATAAATCATTGTAACAATTTAATTGTAATAAAACAGTTGTAACACATTGTAACACAATTCTAACACATTGTAACACACATTATAAGACACATTGTAACAATTTAATTGTAACGAGACTATTTAATTGTAATAAAACAATTGTAATAAAATTGTAAGTAAATTGTAAACAATAAACTTAAAATTGTAACAGTAAAATTAACAATAAAATTAAGAAAATTAAGAAAACTGCGATATAGTTCTCAAACAAATTGCATTTGAAAGTGCATTTTTTGAAAATACGGGATATTTTGAAGGTTAAAAAAATGCAGCAAAACTTAAATTTAATAGCAAACAGTTGCCACCGTGAAAATGATGTCAGCGTTATGGACAGACACATTTGTCCTGTATAATATAGACAGTATATAAGAAATAAAATACATTAGTTTTAAAAGTAAGCCCTTCTATCTAAAAGATCGTATGTGATATATAATAATTCCATTAGCATATTTTGATTTAGTAACATGAAATTTACATGAATCATACATTATTTTCAAACAGAGGGGGGGGGGGGGGATTTTATGCCGATCAGAGTATTTATGAAAGATCAAAACATTTCCCTATTTTATGCAGGCTGTTTCAGAATTTCTCTATACTATTTTATTAGATTTGATTGCCGTTTGGAAAAGACATTGAAAATCTTTTAAAACCAATATATTACAGCTGGCTGACAAAAGCAGATGAGAATATGAAAGTTAAATTTCCATTGGGAAATATTTTTAGAGCTATTCGAACATGTCTAAAGTATTTTTATAGAGCCCGGCAGTCAAAAATCGATACTTTGGATGAATTATGTATGAATACTTCAATTTTGTGTCATTTTTACTTCAATGTAATTTTCTTTTTAGCATTTTTATATAGCTGAAACACTAAAGATTTTGTAAATAAAAGTTCATGCATCATACATTTTGTTTTTGAAACTTTTATTCCTATAACAATTGCAAAGTAACTTTTACGTTTATGGTTACATAATTTTGGTTTTGTAGCTATACTGAAATAAATATAACCTTAAATTTACTCATTATTGCAGTTTTAATACGTTTGGTAAAATTCAGAAATAGTTTTATTTACCCAGCTTGTGCATTTACGTTTAATCATTGTTGCCAAATTCAGTATCTTTTTTTAAATCGAATAAATGTACTTGAACCAGAAATTTAACTTTAAAAAATTAAATATGTACTACATTTTATTACAAAAATTAGCTGACAATGCACATTTTAAAAAATTTTTTGTCGCAAACCATGTTTATATGATTTTAAAAATTGTAGAAGTTGCAGTTAAGGTTACACCGTTTGAAGAGCGGTGGTACATTATTTATACCCCTTAAGGTGGGCTGATCACTCAGATTCCGATTTCCCCTCACTAAAGTAAAGTCTTTGGGCATTGGATGCATTCGTATATTTAAAATACCTCCTCAGGAAATTTTTTAACTTCTACTTTTTGTGTACACTTCCTAAAAGATGTCTCTTTTTTTCTTAGTTCTCAAAATATTTCTAAAGTATAGACTTAATTTTATAGGAAGTGTTAAAATCTTACTCACAGTTCGCCCGCTTTTAACACATAAAATATTAAATTCAGCATAGATTTTAGAAATATTTTGAAAAGTAAGAAAAAAGGAGACATCCTTTAAGAAGAGTAAACAGAAAAAAGATGTTAAAAATATGAATTTCTCGAGAAGATATTTTAAATATACGAATGCATCAAAATTCCATTGACTTTACATTACGGAGAAGAATTCCGAAGCTGAGTGACCAGCCCCCTTAGTTTTAATTCCAAAATCACACAACTTCATCAGAATTTTGAAATAACATTTTGATTTTATGATGTACAGGAAGGAAAACTTTTGCTTATTTTCAAATACATTTTTTCGCAAAATATGGTGTCATTCAATCATTTCAATATACTAGCAACAAGAGTACCTTGCATCTGAAAGGGTTAACACGGTCAGATAACTATATAAATCACATTTCTTTTCAACATTAATACCACAAAATCGGAATTAATAACGCAGTAGCAATTCAAAAAAGGTTTACTAAAAAAAAAGTAAAGATAAATATGTATATATATATTTCGCCACGCGTGGCAAATTTTCAATTACTAGCCGCCCTTGGCGACCAGTTTGGTCTCCCTTAAAATTTATGTTTGGGAAAACATGCTAAGCATTGTATCATGTTACTTTTATTCATAATTTAATTTACTGGGACTTCCTTAAATATAATTAAACTAATCCCTTAAGCTAATATTAGTTTTTGTTGCATTAACGTATCTCAATTTGTTGATTTTCTGTAAGCAAGTAAACCCTATTGATTTATAATGAAAGTCTATGGGAAATTATCGAAATATTAGAGATATCGCCAAGTTGCCGTCACTTTTGGCGACTAATTTTGGGCGCAAATTTTGACGATATATCGCCAAGTTGTTGGAAAACTTGGCGGCATTTGGCGACAAAACAGGGTTACCCCTATGGTAACACCCCTTCTAGGTATGGGGGTACATTAAATGCAGTTCAATAACCAATGGGATGCGTTTCATTCAAGCATTGCCATTAAACAATTAACAAATAATCGCAATTTCTATGCCACGTACGATAGAGTAATCCACGATAGCGTAATAGCTATATAGATATTACGCTATCGTACGTGTATTATTAATTATTATTGCTTATATTTATTCAATAATTCCATCGGTAATATAACAAACAGTGAGCTATTTTTATCACTTATGTGTCTGAGATACAAAAAGCTAATATTTTGTAAAGCTCCTTCAGCAGTCTTTAAAAGTTTGTAGCGTCATTTAAGGGTGTTCTCAAATCCAAAAGGGCAACTTTCTGACAAAAGTTTTAATTTAATTTTGTTCGAAAATGCATGAAACTAGCTGGTGCTGTTGTTCAGAAACTGTGTCATTGAGCTGTTTTTTACATTTTTTGCAAACGCAATAGGTCTTTCAGAAAATAATGTCAAAGTGGGCGTTTTGAACCAATTTCTGCGCGAAATAAGAAAGAGCTTCAAGAGCGGGCGAAAAACGCGTTTGTCACGTGATCAAAATTCATTATAACTCAATAGGTAATTGATTGATAACAAGTAATATAAAAATTTTATTTTTAAAGTCAATTCCTACTTAGGTCATCAAAGAAAAATTTAATATAATCCCTTAAGCTATTATTAGCTTTTGTTGCATTAAAATATCTCAATTTGTTGATTTTCTATAAGCAAGTAGGTTTACAATGGAACTCTGTGGGAATTTGGCGAAATATTAGAGATATCGCCAAGTTGGCGTCACTTTTGGCGACTCATTTTGGCCGCCAAATTTGGCGATATATCGCCAAGTTGGCTACAAACTTGGCGGTATTTGGCGACATAATAGGGTCCCCCTATGGTAACCCCTTATTGAAAATACTTTCATTGATCTTCCATAACCAATGGTCGTCATTTTATTTCCCATGCAAAATTAAAATTAATTAAATAAAGTTTAATTAATATTTGAAAAAAACTCTATTAACATCAATTGTCATCCAGTACAAGTTACAAAAAATTATTTCAACTTGATAGGATGAATAATGAGTATTTTATTAACGATTGAAAATTTGAACAAGATATATAAATATATAAATATATATAGGGAGAGTGTGAGCTAATAGTAGGAATTGAAAAAAAAAAATGGAAAAAACAGTTCAATTCCAAATCGCTTCCATGGCCAGGCTTTCCAGTTTTATACCTTCCCGTTAAAAAATGAATTTGTAAATATGTCAAAACGTTTTGCGCTTGTTGAGCAGGGCAGTTAAGAAACAGTCTTAAGAAATTTTGAATACTTCCAAGAAAAAATTTCTTATTATAAAACTAAGGACTTTATATGGACTGAAAAAGTCAGGGAAATTTACCATTCTCTGAAACATTCACTATCTTTCGTATATTTTGCGCAGATTTCTTTTTTCTGAGCAATTCTTGATTCTTGATATCCGATTCAGGGTTCGTACGTTAAGACCCGGTAAAAACAGGGACCAACTGGGCCATAGTACAAGGTTCCTCATATTTTGGGGGCCCCAAAATCGATATTCAATATTTTACATCTATATTTTAAATCTGTTTTAAACTTTTTCTGATTGTAATCAATATTTTGTGCTTTTACTGCAGAATAAGGGACAAAATAAATTATATTAAAAATAGTAATAAACAATATTTGTAATATAATAAGTAATACAATATATAATACGTGATTTATCACATTGCTAACGAAGCGTAGAAGCCACAATGTTAAAAATGTCTAAGCCGGGAATCGAACCCGGAATCCTTGGAATTGCTCAAACCTCCAGGTTCTCTACCATTTAAACTACGAGGACGATGCACAGCTTAGCATTTCTCACATATGTTGGTAAAGCTACAACTGCAGCACAAGATGAAATAATCTTCATGAGTACACAATCTTATGGCGGAACATGAGACACAAACAAACCCAGCATCGGTGAACACATATAATTTTAATTAATTTTTCAATTAATTTCAGCAATGAAATTACGCTCGAAATTATTGAATACATAATACGTGAATTATCACATTGCTAACGAAGCGTAGAACCAACAATGTGAAAAATGTCCAACCCGGGAATCGAACCCGGAACCCTTGGAATAGCGCTCCGAGTGCTCTACCATTTAAGCTACGAGGACGATGCACAGCTTAGCATTTCTCACATATGTTGGTAAGGTTGCAACTGCAGCACAAGATGAAATAATCTTCATGAGTACACAATCTTACGGCGGAACATGAGACACAAACAAACCCAGCATCGGTGAACACATATATAATTTTAATTAATTTTTCAATTAATTTCAGCAGTGAAATTACGCTCGAAATTATTGAATACATAACAAGTAAATTATCACATTGCTAACGAAGCGTAGAAGCAACAATCTGAAAAATGTCCAAGCCTGGAATCGAACCCGGAACCCTTGGAATGGCGCTCCAAGTGCTCTACCATTTTAGCTACTAGGATAATGCCTAACTTAGCATTTCCCTCATATGCTGGTAAAGCTGCAGCTGCAGCTGCAGCTGCAGCACAAGATGGAATAGTATTTATGAGCACAAAATCCTGCTGTGAAACATGATACAAACAAACCCAGTATCGGTGAACACATATATAACTTTAATTAATTTTTCAATTAATTTTCATTGAAAAATTAATTAAAATTATACGTAATAAGTAATATTATAAACAATATAGCGCCGATTAACGGAACTCCAATTAACCGAACTTCCAATTATCAAAACAGCCTATTCCCCTTAATATATTAAAAAAAAAAAAAAAAAAAACGAACTTTCAATTATCCAAACACGCTATTTCTCTGATTTTTCCGGTAAAGCGGTAAAGTTCTTGCCACCTAATGTTACATCTGTAATCCAACCCCTGGATCAAAGTGTGAGAGAGACATTCAAACGACTTTATATAAAGCAAATGTTAAGAATACTCTTTTTAACAGAAGAAACAGAGGAGCCTGATTCTCAAGATACCATAAAAATTTATTTGAAAGATTGTTGTATAATGGCTTCAGATACCTGGAATCTAGTAAAATCGCCAACATTAAAAAAGGCTTGGAGTGCAATTTTAATTAAAGAAAAAACTGATAGTGGATCAAAAAATGAAAAAAGTAAAACTAAAAAGAAGATGGGAAGAATCCTAAGCTATGAAGAAAAGGAAATTAACAAGTGGTTAAATAGTGACGTACATGACCCTGGATATCAGATTTTAAATGATGATGAGATTCAAGATGAAAAAGAAATTGAAGAAAATGAAGAAAAAGAAAACGAATGCTCTGAAAATGACCCAGGCCCATCACATAAAGAAGCCTTTGAATGTTTCAAAACAGCTATGGAATCAGTGCTGAATTCAGACACTTTTCTCCGGGAGGGATTTCTGCGGCTCCGGAGGGGACATTATAGAGTTCAAGGGAGGGGGGGTTGCACTTTTTGATCATTGAAAACACAAAATCTCAATTCTTCCGGGGGGGGGGACATCTCATTGCTCCGGGGGGAATGTCCCTCCCCCCGGACCAATCCCTGAAATCAACACTGTATGGAATCACTCGAAAGACAGAAGAACGCTGATCCAAATAACTAACGTATTTAAGAAGAATTCGGGATAGGGCAGAATTGAAAAGAATTTCTTCTTTGCAGCAAGCAACAATCGAAAGCTTTTTTGCTTAAATTATAATCTCTGAAGTTCAGAAAATGTTAAAAAGAGAAAGGGGGAATTCTAAATATTTTATATCGCTTCAGTCTTATTATTACTAATTACTAAGGAAGAATTCATAATTTTATTTACATATTTACAAGAGCCGCTAAAGTG
The DNA here is from genome assembly GCA_963932465.1 of Maratus speciosus. Taxonomy (NCBI): domain Eukaryota; kingdom Metazoa; phylum Arthropoda; class Arachnida; order Araneae; family Salticidae; genus Maratus; species Maratus speciosus. The sequence continues at coordinate 215,113,915 of OZ010799.1, read as the reverse complement.
CAGCCATTCTAAACAAGTCATTTCTTACATCTCTTTCGATATCACTCGGTTACATGCAAAGCCTTACAGTCTCAAACTCTGTGTATGGTTCTGCCATCTTTTAATAAAGATTACTACTAATTCTTGTTGGACTGGGATATGACACCCCTCCCCTCATAGTTCAAATGAACTACAGGCAATCTTGCTCTTTGACTTCTTCGAACTGGAGCCCTTTTCTTACAGTCCTCGTCATAAGTTTCAATCAAATTGTCTTTCACAGATTTATCTGTTGTATTGTCATTTTTATTACTCACAACAGTACCTGTTACAATATCATGCGAAGGCTGAAATTGGCCTGGTTCTATCGTATTATCATTATTAAGCTGTTCTTTTATTTTCCCATTAATTCCAGAAAACGGTTTTGGTTAACCCTTTCATACCTATCATAATTACTGTAATTTTTACCACTATGTCCCATATTTTCAACTTTGTCTGACATTAGTTTATCATTTCGATTCATCTCTACAACTCTCCCTGGTATTTCATAACTTACCTCTCTATTTCGTCTCAACTGATCAACGTGACGCTTACACATTACTCCGTCACATCTATTTACTAAAACCCATCTACTCTTCAATAATTTCATAATTTTTCCTTTTACCTATTTCTCCCCTTTTCCAAAAGTTTTAACAAAAACTAAATCATGAAGCTTATATTTGTGAAGGGGTTGCTGTATTTTAGGTTTTGATGGTAATACCAAGTGAAGGGCTGTTCAAACTGGCCTTCCAAACATTAATTCAGCAGGAGTTTTACCAGTCACCGAATGAGGAGTGGAATGATTTTCTAACAAAAATCGTGAAATTGATAATGTTACGTCACTTTTATCTAGCTTTTTAAGACAATTTTTCACGGTTTGCACATATCTTTCCGCTTGTCCGTTCAAAGACGGATGACGTAGTGGAATAGGCTTATGCTTAATTCCATTATTTTTAAGAAATTCCTCAAATTCATCACTTGTGAACGCGGGGCCATTATCACTGACCAATTCAACAGGTAATCCAAAAGTAGCAAAAATTCTCTTTAATACCTTAATTGTAGTTTTACTATCAGACCTGGGTACTACCTCTACTTCCAACCATTTAGTATAGGAATCGACTACTATTAAAAATATTTTACCTTCGAAAGGACCGGCATGAACTATATGGATCCTTTCCCAGGGCAGTTCACTGCAAATATAGGCGTCTTAAATTTAGACACATAAGTGACTGAAAAAGAATTTCAGTCACTTAAGCGTCTTAATCTGAAAATTCAGACACAATAGATGTCTTAATTTAAGATACATAAGTGTCTTAGTATGATCATGGTATATACGAACCGAGAAATATGTTGGAATTATCTACGAAGTGTCATATTTAAAACAGTAGTTGAACATTTCTTTTTTGTACTTTTCTGAACAGCCAATCAGAGCATTGGTTTCCGCGCATGTCATCTATGGCTCCTTCATGATATAGAAAGAATCACATTTTAAGCGTCGCCATTGCTTGGATTAAAAGAAATGCGTAATTATGGAATATTTATCGAATGAAAGCGTAAGTCATATTTAATTTTAAATTTTTATCCCAGTAGGTTTGTATCTTATGAATATAAATTAAATAGTTTTTAAAGATTGATCTCTTTTTTTGTAGTTTAATGTTAGTTTTTTGATTTCACAAGCTGTCGTCTGTTATACCTTCTTAATGTAACGGTATCGAATATAATTGTTTTGATAATTAAATTGCAATGCTTTAATTCAGCGCGCTTGTCTCCTGTGAATAAACGAATGAGTGATAACTTGTTTAATCTTCCTTTTCGATCCTGTGATCGGATATATCCTAATTTGTCGTTGCCCAAAAGCAAAACGTGCAACATAAACAGATTTGAAAAGCTGAATGATTCATAGTTCCATTAAAGGGAGATAAAAACATTAAATTGAAGCCGTTTGAAACTGTATTTATTCTATGTTCTGTTTCTTCTGATTTTTACTGTTTATTGATTATAAACTCTTGCAGTTTATGTATCAGCACTTATTGTATTTTTTTGTGATTATTATTTTGGAGCTAAATATGATATTCATTTATGATTATGATATTCGGAAAAGTTTTCAGATTGAAAAAAAGCATTAATACTGTGAAAATTTTCTTTACATATCACCGTTTTTAATCATAGTACTGAAACTTTTTAAAGATTTATTCTTATGATTGATGCTTTAATTTATTATTGAAAATCGGAAATTTTGATAGTCAAAGTTTCATATTTAACATTTACCAAATTTCTAAAAACATAATAGGTATTTCTTATACTATCATTCTGTAAGATTTTTTAAACATAGAACAAATGCAGAAACATTTTATTCATTAACTGCAATTTCTGTTCTTGTTTAACGGTATATTTATAAAGTATTCATTAATATTTTTTGAGTTTTTTTAAATTGGTACCTATATTATTTTTTTATTTATATGTAAGCCTTTTTCTGCTATGTTTTGTTCATGATTTTAAATTTTCAAACCTGAGAAATTTCAGAAACAATTATGAAATTTCCCTTTATTGCAATCGCATATGCAACGTTTCTGATACAAACAATTATTAGTACGAAAAAAATTAAACATGATAATTTAGGCATAAATAAAAAGTTGTTTATGCTTGATATAAAGTTTATAGATAAAACTGAAATAGTATATATTTTTAAAAGTTCATATTTACTTATATATTATATATTTTTAAGCGATTAATAACTACTTTTTTTATATTCAAAGTATTTTCAAACAACTAAAAAACAGTACATATTCTGTCATTTCTTTTCCTTTTCTTCTGTTTTCTAGGTTAATTTTTTCTTTTCAAATCTGTAAAATTTATGTAACTCATATTCATAAGATACAAAGTTTACAGGAATAAAAAAATAAATATGACTTATATCCTGTTGTTCCATAACAGCTAAGGAATATGTTTAAAAGGAAAACTTTTACATATTCCACAGAATGTATAAAATTAGACACCAAAGTTAATTTTTAATTAAACTGACAAAGCACCGCAAATGCAAAAAATATATATTACACATGTTCACTACTTACAGTGACTAAACTTGTTTATTTATATGTACTACTTGAAATGCATATTTGAGGCAAGTTTTGAAACTAGCAGTAATTATTTTCTGAATGTTATTAAATTAGAGTATTTATTTATTATTTTCTATTTATAGTTAAATAGATCTTGTGATTATCTGATCTGTGTAAAACAATGTATTTGCCAATATAAATTTTTAAAAGATCTAGTTTTTAAATTGCATGATTTTTTTTTTTTTTTTTTTTTTTTTTTTTTTTTTTTTTTTTTTTTTTTTTGGAGGGGGGGGGGGATTTTCTTTGCAATTTTCGAACATCTGATATTATAAATATCTTTATTTTTATCCACTGAGTATAATGAATATTTGAACTTTTAGAGTAAGACAATATTACAAATATTTATATATATATTTATCCATGTACCGTAAAAACCGTCAATAGGGAACACTTTGGGGCTGGGGAATTTGTCAGATAATCGGAGATGTTTCCTTTTGTGAGGTAAAAATATACAAATATGCATACATTGTGTATTAAAAAAGGTATTAGACGTCCATTTTTCGGAAATGTTCATTAACCTTCACAACGGACACTTCCAAATACCGGACACCCCTATTTAGTAAAAGATAATGCAGAGTTGCATTTTTTTGCAAAAGGACCTGATTAAAACATGGGCATGCTGGACAGTGTCCCGTTCCCCTACGATTTTAGGACTCAAAAATTTGATGTGCAATTTTTGTAAAGCTTATATTTTAAATCCATTTCGAAATTGTACTGATTATAATCAATATTTTGAATTTTTAAAGTAAAATAACATTAAAAACTAAACAAATAAAAGAAATCTAATATTTAGATGAATATCTTTTTGTTTTTAATCTTGTTCTACTCCTGAAATTCAAAATTTTTAATATAATCAGTACAATGTCGTAAAAGATTTAAATTATGAGCTTTACAAAAATTGCATACCAAATTTGGAAGCCCCAAAATCAGGCTGTGTGGGGTGGGGGTGGGGTGGGGGGGACAAGACCACAGCTAAATATTTTTCTAGGATTCACCGTGGTCAAATATGGCTACGTATAATGCTGACAAAAATTGGTTGCGATTAAGACGTTTGAAGTGTCTGAAATTCAGACGCAAAAAGTGTCTGAAAAAATTAAGACATTTTAAAATGTCTGAAAATTGAACACACCGTTTCAGACACTTAAGTGTCTGAATTTCAGACATTTCAATTTAGAGTGTTCAGATTTCCATTTTAAGGATTCCATTTTGGGGCAATCCCTCGCAAACATGTGATATCTATTACAAGAATTTACCATTTGTTCAATTTCTTTATCCATATTTGGCCACCAAACTACCCCCACCCCCTAGCTTTCGCTTTCATGCTCGATATACCCTGATGAACGGAATGCAGTAATTTTAATATATATTCACGGCCTTCCTCTGGTACGATCGCTCTATATCCCCACAATAGACAATTTTCTAAGGAAATTTCCTCCCTTCTACAAAAATATGGTTGATATTCTTCTGATTTAACCTATCACGGCCACCCATGTAACACCCACTCTAAAATTTGTTTAGTTACAGGATTTTCAGTTGTCCACTTTGCAATAGTTTTAGAAGTAACAGGCCAATTATCATTATTTGAAACAAACATTATTTCGGTAGGATTAGTTGCTATATTTACAGTTTCTGGGAGAGGTAATCTATTTAATGCGTCAGCATTTTTATTATTTTTACCTTCGCGATACTCATTTGTATAATCATACCCAGCTAACATCTCAGCATTCTAGGTGATAATGTATCAGGTACCTTTTTAACAGGATCAAATAATCTAATTAAAGGTTTATAATCTTTTATATTTCTAAATTGTTTTCCTGCTAAATATTGGTGAAATTTAGTGACACCAAACATCACAGATAAAGCTTGTTTATCAATTATTGCATAATTTCTTTCAGTTTTATTTAACGTTCTAGAAGCATAAGCAATAGGTTTCTCTTTACCCTCAACAATGTGGCTTAAAACTGACCCTATACCATACTCAGAAGCATCACAGTTTAAAACTATATCTTTGTTAACATCATATAATTCTAAAACAGGATATGTACATAATAATTTTTTAACTTTTTGAAACGCTTTTTCATGCTTTTCTGACCATGTCCACTTTACATTATTATCTAATAATCTATGTAAAGGCTCTAAAACATCTGAAATATTGGGCAGGAAGTTTCTAAAATAAGAAATTAAGCCTAAAAATGAACACAAATGTGACACATTATTTGGAATAGGAGCATTCAAAATAGCATTAACGTTTTCTGGAATAGGTCTAATTCCTTCCTGAGATATTTTATGTCCTAAATAAGAAACTTCCAAAACCATAAATTTCAATTTTTTCTTATTTAATCTTATACCATGCTCAGAAAAGCATTTCAGAACACTTTCAACTCTTTCAGAATGTTCTGATTCATTACTAGCACTAATGATAACATCATCTAAAAATACACCAACATATTCAATTTTTTTTTTAAATATGTTCAATTTTTCTTTGGAACATTTCAGGAGCACATTTTACACCAAATGCTAATCGTAACACATTAAACAATCGTTTATGTGTATTTATAGTCAAAATTTTACTACTTTCGTTATCTACGGGTTGTTGTAAATACGCATCTTTTAAATCAAAAACAGTAAAATTTTTCCACCTGATAATTTAGAAAATAATTCTTCCATTCTAGGAAGAGGATAATTATCATTTTCAGTATTAGCATTAACTGTTGCTCTATAATCACCACATATTCTAACGGAACCATTAGGCCTAGAAACAATTACTATAGGACTAGCCCATTCTGAATGATCAACAGGTTTAAAAATACCCTCATTAGTTAATCATTCCAATTCTACATCAGTAGCTTTTCTTAAAGCAAAAGGAACAGGTCGAGACTTAAGAAAAACTGGTTTTGCATCTTTTTTCAATTTTATTGACGCGGGAGGACCTTTGATTATCCCGATCCCTTCAACAAAAACATTAGGAAAATTTCTAATTAAATCATCTTTCGAAATGCTTTTAATCATATTTACATTAGGCCAAAATAATTTTGATGCTTTTAACGAAGTTTTTCCGATTAGACTCGGTCCCTCCTCTATAATAAGTAATATTATTAAATCAGGAATACAATAATCATCAACAACAGCATTTACTTTTAATTCTCCCAAAACAGTTAAAGAGTCTTTAGTACAAGTTTGTAACTTAATTTTAGATTTAATTAAAGGCAGCTTACCTGAGAACAATTTGATAGCAACACTTTTACTTACAATAGTATAAGCCGCACCAGTATCAATTTCAAATTGTATATTTACACCATTTAATTTAACCGATTTTACCCACGACACATGTTGTCGTCCATTAAATTTAAACAATATTCTTCGTGAACAGTTTTAATTTTTCTGTTCTTAAACTGTTTCTCACTTTTCATTCCACATTTTCGATTTCTACAACAAATTTTAAGATGACCTAATCGATGGCAAAAAGGCATTCTGCAGATTTAAAAAGGCAGAATTTTGAATTATGATTTTTAGAACATCTATAACACGTTTTCTCAGGCGCGAATTTATCTTCTTTAGGCTTATGTGTATGAGCGAACTTCTCTAATTTCGGTTTTCCTCCTTTCGAAACACGCACTTGATTGACAGTCGTACTTTCTCCAATGTGTAGGGATTTTACTCCAGCTTCCGCTGTTTCAAACGACTCTGCGATTTCCACCGCTGTTTGGAACGTTAAATCTTTAGAATCCAGTAATTTTTGTTGTATCTTTTCATCCTGGATCCCAAACACCAATTGATAACGCAGGCGCTCATTAAGCGTATTTCCGAAGTTGCAATATTCGGATAACCGGCGTAAATCTCTTATGAAGTCTGCTATATTCTCTCCTTGCTTCTTTAGTCGTTTCTGGAGCCTAAATCGTTCCACTATTTCACTAGGGCGTGCTGAAAAATTATCCTTTGCTTTCTTTAAGAGATCTTCGTAACTGATCTCCTTCAGAGTATTCGGAAAATAATATCTCGTAAAATGGCAAACGTTGTTGTTCCAACAGAGCTCAACAATATATTTTTCTTCATTTCATCATTTTTTATGCTATTCGTTGAGAAATAAAAATCAATTTTTTTCGACGTAAATAGTCCAAGGAACATTTGCATTATATTCTTCCAAGCGTCTCAGAGAAATTATTTCTTTATCGGCCATTTTCGTTCTCTTTCTCTTTTTCTCTTTCGAAAAAAAATTTTTTTCACAAAATTTCAATTTGGGTTAAATCCCACTCGTCGCCACTTTTATATCGCCTCACTCTTATTATTACTAATTACTAAGGAAGAAGGCATAACTATAAGATTACTTATAGTTTTATTTACATATTTACAAGAGCCGCTAAAGTGCAGCTATTATAAACAAGTCATTTCTTACATCTCTCTCGATATCACTCGGCTACATGCAAAGCATTACAATGTCAGACTCTCTGTGTATGGTGCTGCCATCTTTTAATAAAGATCGCTACTAATTCTTGTTGGATTGGGATATGACAAAATGATAAACAGTAAACAAAAAAAAAAAAGACAAAAGAAAAATATAAAATATATATATAAATCAATCTTTAAACACGCCAGAACTAAGTGGTGCTGGCAGTCTTAAGCCTGGATAAAGTGGGAAGGTTTTAGTATGGTCAGGAACATCCCTTAAATCGTCTGTCCATTTATCCGAACTAGGGTCGGTCCCGACTTGTTCGAATAATCGGCGCTCTACTGTATGAGGAAGTTAGTTTCAAAACTCATCTTGTCCAAATTTTAAAAAATCGTGATTTCTCTATCAATCTATTCTATTAATAAATTTGAAAAGGATAAACATTACAATCTGCAAAAATACTAGTTTCATCTTGTATTTCATCCGTTGTAAAACCTTCGTTTATAATGAAAAAATTGGGTTTTCGCGGTTTTCCAAAATTTAATTTTTCTTGATGATAAATCGAATTTTGAAACTCACATCCTCATATATATACATAAATGCATTCAAAGGCATATAAAATGATTCATTTATTGCGACAGCATAAGGAGGGGGGGGGGTGCTCAATGATGGAACAGTTGATAATAAGATTTTATTCTTCAACAGCGTTGAATAAATGTGACACACTAGCCGAAACACCCATTTTTAGATGCGTTTGCAATTATATACATACTAGCTGTTACCCGTGACTGCGTTCACGGAACATTTAAAGAAGCATTTTCATCATTCATCAATTAAGCAAAACATTTCGATAATTAAAAGCATATATAATTGACCTTTTATCACATTTTATAGTAGAAACGCTTCTGATGATTCCAATTTGCTTATTTTTGTTTATATATATATATAGAATCATTTAAATTTCTTTCATGAGCATGAAATTTCATACACATTTCTAAGATTAAATGAGGAATAAATTTACATCTCTGATATTCTATTTTATAATTTATATTTATTCCGTTCAAGGATATTGATTTAATTTGTTTTCAAAACAGAGAATATTATTTAAAGAAATATATTAATAAATATTTTAAAGGAAAGTGGTTATTAGCAGGTCACTTCACACGTGACTTTGATATGATTAGAATAATCGAAAAATGAACATGCAACATTATGTTTATATCCCAGAAAATCACATCTTGGATGAAAAAAAAAGATAAATGGTATTAAAAAAAATAATAATCAAACGGGATGAAGCATCAAAGTTCAAAAAATAAATAATAATAGTACGAGAAATATCTTTAACTTTCAAATATTTATTACACTTTAATTTCACAGTATCACGATACCATACTTTTATCAGCTCTAGATCTATCAATAATATCAAAATATTTATCACGCCCCGAAGACTCCTGAGCCTAAATACTTATTATTAAAGCAATAGAGTAGCTTATTGCTTTCGCAGAATAAATCTATTTATGGAAAAGCATCCCAATTATGAATAAACATTTTCATATCTATTGTTGTGCTGTAATTTTGGCTTATGAAAGCTTTGAAATTTGCAGGAATATGTTCCAATGGGGAACAGAGATTGTGTTTCAGAGAGATTTTTAACTATAGATTTCGATAATTTAAAATCGAAAGAAAATTTCCCTTCTTCCTTTGCGCTTTTCGTTAAACACGGAGCCTTTAAAAATTAGAGGGATGTGAGGGGAAAAGCAAATTTATTGCTTAATTAGTGCTTTTAGCTCTTGTTTACACGTAAATGGTGTCACATGTAAAGCCTAACCTCAAATTGAAATTAGTTGCTAAACTTTTTTAAGTCGACTTTCCTGTGCCATTTATTAAATTTTATTGAAACCAATGTTCAGGGAGATTGTACAGTAAAAGTATGTTAAACTTATATATTTGCGATTGTTAAATTCTGTGCAAATCACGCCATTTTGTATAACTGCTATAAAATGCTACTATTTTCTGAAAGAAAAGCAGCTAATGATTTAAAATATGACGACACTTTCACTAGGTTAGTTTTTCCTATGGAATGATACTTGTCGAAATAAATATGTATTCTTTCACTTCATGAATCATTTAAAACTATGCATTTTAATTTATTTAACCCCTTGAGGGGCAAGCAATTGCGTTTGCGTAATGCAGAATTCCCACCGGAAATTTAGAAAACTTTTATTTCAACAAAAAAGAAAAGCAATTTTACTACTTTTTTCCACCAAAGTTAGAAAAGTAAAATTTCATAAAATTTTCGTGGTGCAAATCTTCATTAATCGTAGGTGGGATAAAATATATCCCATCGCCCCTCAAGGGGTTAAAACATGAAATCTATTAATGAAATCCAATATTTTTGTACATTTAAAAAAACATTGAAACATTATTTTATTAAATATACTAAATATCAAGTAAGAAAATGTACAGGGTGTCCTAAAAAGGACTGACTGATTTTAAAATTCAATAATTTTCAAACGGTGACAGATATTTAAAAAATTCTTGCAGGAGGGTTATGCATAATGTCAAGTTTTTTACAGTGATTTTCGATTTTAGTTCGAATTACAATCAATAGATGGCGCTGTAAGCAATAGGCGCTAAATACAGGCTCTATTTTTTGGCCTTTCTCTTCTTCCAACCGAAAAAAGAATATTAAAATGTATTGAGTGGGTACCGAAGTACCAAAAATCGAGCCTGAATTTAGCGTCTATTAGTTGCAGCGTCATCTATTGTTTGTAATTCGGACTAAAATCGAAAATCACTGTAAAAAACCTTTGGCCTCATGCATAACCCTCCTGCAAGAATTTTTTAATTATCTGTCACTGTTTGCAAGTTATTGAATTTTAAAATCAGTCAGTCCTTTTCAGGACACCCGGTATTTAAAATGTAAGCTAAAATTTCGTTTTTCAACTTTTGATGCAAAATTTTATTTCTGAGAAGTATATTGTTACTTTGAGTTAATATATGTTAATGTTTTCGTATTAAAATTAATGCTTTCCATGAAAAAATATTACATCATTTTAAACCGATAAAAGCTTTTACTAAAAACGCCTTTATGACATGTTTTAAACTACCATCTTTTAAAATTATTTAATTAAAATAGTATGTGATTTTTTTTTATTCCTATGAATAGTGGGCAATAACTATCCACTTAAATGTATAGAAGTTATATTTACATCCTTGGTTGTGTCAATATGTCATCACACGATTTTCGCTTCTGTGGAATAAATTCATTTATGAAGCTTCGATGTGTGTAAATGTTTTCAATTTTGGAAAATTTACTTTAATCATGTTTTAGTACCATTTATACTAATTGAAATTCAATTTTTAATTTTAATGAGGAAATAGCGTCAAAAAATATACTAATTCGTTTTAATTCCCCTTTTTCCACCAAAAGAATCTTCTCCCGATAATCATAACGTGAATTTTGAAAGAAAACTCTCATTTGTACTTATATTCAAACTTTTAATCAGTATGGACAGTATACCTGTAAAAAACCTGTAAAAAGCCTTTGGCCTCATGCATAACCCTCCTGCAAGAATTTTTTAATTATCTGTCACTGTTTGCAAGTTATTGAATTTTAAAATCAGTCAGTCCTTTTCAGGACACCCGGTATTTAAAATGTAAGCTAAAATTTCGTTTTTCAACTTTTGATGCAAAATTTTATTTCTGAGAAGTATATTGTTACTTTGAGTTAATATATGTTAATGTTTTCGTATTAAAATTAATGCTTTCCATGAAAAAATATTACATCATTTTAAACCGATAAAAGCTTTTACTAAAAACGCCTTTATGACATGTTTTAAACTACCATCTTTTAAAATTATTTAATTAAAATAGTATGTGATTTTTTTTTATTCCTATGAATAGTGGGCAATAACTATCCACTTAAATGTATAGAAGTTATATTTACATCCTTGGTTGTGTCAATATGTCATCACACGATTTTCGCTTCTGTGGAATAAATTCATTTATGAAGCTTCGATGTGTGTAAATGTTTTCAATTTTGGAAAATTTACTTTAATCATGTTTTAGTACCATTTATACTAATTGAAATTCAATTTTTAATTTTAATGAGGAAATAGCGTCAAAAAATATACTAATTCGTTTTAATTCCCCTTTTTCCACCAAAAGAATCTTCTCCCGATAATCATAACGTGAATTTTGAAAGAAAACTCTCATTTGTACTTATATTCAAACTTTTAATCAGTATGGACAGTATACCTGTAAAAAACCTGTAAAAAGCCTTTGGCCTCATGCATAACCCTCCTGCAAGAATTTTTTAATTATCTGTCACTGTTTGCAAGTTATTGAATTTTAAAATCAGTCAGTCCTTTTCAGGACACCCGGTATTTAAAATGTAAGCTAAAATTTCGTTTTTCAACTTTTGATGCAAAATTTTATTTCTGAGAAGTATATTGTTACTTTGAGTTAATATATGTTAATGTTTTCGTATTAAAATTAATGCTTTCCATGAAAAAATATTACATCATTTTAAACCGATAAAAGCTTTTACTAAAAACGCCTTTATGACATGTTTTAAACTACCATCTTTTAAAATTATTTAATTAAAATAGTATGTGATTTTTTTTTATTCCTATGAATAGTGGGCAATAACTATCCACTTAAATGTATAGAAGTTATATTTACATCCTTGGTTGTGTCAATATGTCATCACACGATTTTCGCTTCTGTGGAATAAATTCATTTATGAAGCTTCGATGTGTGTAAATGTTTTCAATTTTGGAAAATTTACTTTAATCATGTTTTAGTACCATTTATACTAATTGAAATTCAATTTTTAATTTTAATGAGGAAATAGCGTCAAAAAATATACTAATTCGTTTTAATTCCCCTTTTTCCACCAAAAGAATCTTCTCCCGATAATCATAACGTGAATTTTGAAAGAAAACTCTCATTTGTACTTATATTCAAACTTTTAATCAGTATGGACAGTATACCTGTGACGTCACAATTGGTAAAATCACGGTTTTTATAGCCTCGAACCAAAAGCGAGAATAGGGTCCATTTGTAAAAAATATTTGTCATTCGTTTTAATATGACATCATTATTTATTTATTTTCATTAGTTAGTGATATTCATGCCCCTTGTATTGTTAACGAATACTTGGAAATACCTGTTTTATTTGAAATTTGACGTCATATTTTTCCAAGCTAATAACTTTATTAATAATATGATTATTTTTCATTCTTTTTCCTTCTAATTATGGCTCCATTTTTGGCAGAAAACCCCTTATTAACGTAACCGATATTCATCCTTCATGTATAATAAAAAATACCCTATTTTTTGTTTAAAGTATGACGTCATATATATATATTCTTTTGAATTATTTTTATTTTAATTTTTAATTAATTGTAAAGGAGAAGATATTATTCCATAGATTTTCTTGGCAACTAGAAAGAAAGATGGTTAAATTTATCGGAAAAATGTCAATTGATTCTGTATTTTATAATACACATATATGCAAAGATACAAAAACATTAATTCATCCGTTTAGACGTTGACTAAATTCAAACTTTCGGACACACATTGACATTTATAATATTATAAGGATGTAGCACCTATAGTCTTCCGGTCCGTCTGTCCGCATATAACAGCGCAAAAATTATCCAACCCGATGGTTTGAAATTTAATATACAATGAAACTCCTTTAAAGGCCACCCCTATTCAAGGGCCATCTCTATTAAGGGCCAATATTTTTAGGAACGAAAAGTTTTCCCATAAACATAATGTTAAATTTACTCCTATTAGGGGCCGCAAGTACCCATCATAAAGGCCATTTTTTTTTCATATGTGTCTTAAATCCTAAACAGGTGTGTTAATTTTCTGAACCAAAAGATAAGAGTTCAGCAAACAACTGCACTTGCAACAAAGAAGGCAGAGGTAGATGGGGAGGATTTAGTATCACAATAAAGGACCACAAATTAGACAAACAGGTATTCCTCACACTTTCTTTGACATTTTAACCTGCAGGGGTTGGAAGGTGGGTGGCTTGACCCTTTGTTGTGGGCACATAATGGAGAACAGGTTATCTAGAAAAACTGATTCCACATTTACTAAAACTGTGAATGCATATTGAAGCATAATTTTTATACCTGTCAGGAAACGCTAACAGAAGTAAATAAACTAATATCTCATTCTAAGGCATTAATAAGTTATGCAAATTTAAGTAATTTGTTCAATAAAGTAGAAGAATCATTAGAAACCAAAACTGTCTGCGAAAAAATTATGAAAAGTAAACAAACTTCAATAGAAATTTTTTTTCAATCTTGTATAGAGTTTTAAAATGTTAATAAACAGTTTTTTCACCAATATAGGTTTTGATTTTCTTATTTTAGTTAATTTTTTTGTCACCCCTATTCAAGGGCCACACCTCATAAGGGCCAATTTTCAATGGAACGGCAGGTGGCCCTTACAGAGAGGTTTCACTGTAAAAATTCGTTGCAGAATTTTGTCGAGTATGAAAATAGAATCACAACTTAAAAAAATATTAACAAAAGATTTTTTTAATTCCATTAAATCCTATCGTACGTAATTATTTCAATGATATCACATGATAGGTAATGATTCTAGGTTGCCATGGTGATGAAGTCCTATTTTAAATGGTGTCCTATTAATCCCGTATTACTGAATTTAATATAATATCGTAATAAATTTTGTATTCATGCATTTTTGCATATGAGTGTAACGGCTATTGCACCAAGATATGAATTTTTATAAAACTAGTGATAGTACGAACGCACATCATTTGCCACGTTTGACGTACAATTTCCGACTTGTTAATACTATAGATGTGCACTAAAATAGTCAATTTTGGAAGCTAAAATCGACAGAATAATCATTAGGCAAAATCATTTGTAAAATTAATTAGACTACAATAAACGTATTTTCATTCCAGCTGGGTAATACAAGCAGATGTATGAGAATACGAAAATTAAAATTCCTCTGGGAAACGTTTACAGAGCTACTGAAATATGTTTATGATATTTTTATAAAGACAGGCAGTGAAAATCTTTACGTTACATGAATTATGCATGAATGTTTCAATTCAATATTATTTCTGTTTCAATGTATATTTGTATTATTTTCTTTAGTAGCCATTTTTATGTAGCTCAGTCACTAAAGATTTTCTCTTATATTGGTGGAAAACGAAAAGTCATGCATCATGTATTTGGTATAATCTACTTTGAAACATTTTTTCGTCCTGCAACTACAAAGTATCTTTTATGTTTGTCGCTTTTTATTGTTCGTTTTGTAGCTATACACAGAAATAAATATAATCATTGATCCAAAAAGCATCCGTATTTTTATTTAACTTTCTAACTTTTTTACGCCCTTACCCACATATGTGGACGTTTAAATGTTTATTAGGATGTGCGAAGTGAATCCTCTACTAGGCTACTCAAATTACATTTTGTTGTACACTTTACAAAGAAACTATTCAGTATTTTGGCTTGAAATTAAACATAAAAATAAATCATGATTTGTAGATTTGCACAATATTATTTTTTTTACAGAATAACCTTAAAAATTTATTATTTTAATTAATTTATTTTACATGTTTTTTCCATTACGGACGCATTTTTGTAAATAAAAAATAAAACACGTATATTTTCAGAAGAAAAAATAAATCATGGAGTTAGTCATTATAGATAGAATCGTGATTCATTAAATAGTTTCAGGATTTTATTTATGAAATTTTTAAAATACCTTTATTATGAAAATTATATCATAGCTTTAATGGATTAAAATTTGTGAAACTTCAATTATTTACATTCAGTTATAAAAGTATTTTTCAGTGTTAAGAATTCCAATACACAATTTATACTTATTATGTGAAAATCATTTACGCAGACGATACTTACGCATTTTAAGTTATAAGAACGCATTAAGAGTTATATTATAATTTTTTTTTTGTAAAGTGGCAATAAAATAATTGTAAACAAATAAAATTAATTGTTAAATTCGTTACATCATAAATAAAAAAAATCCGAGGAAATTCTTAATTATTTGGCTGAATTTACATTTCTAAAATTAAAATCTGCCAAAACATAAAATAGCGTTTTTGCTTAATAAAGATGCAAAAATAATATAAAAAGTATTGTTACTTTCAAATATTTATCTTATTAAATAATGCTTCGTGAATCCAAACAAAGCATGGCTTTTGCTAGTAATTTATATATTTAAAAAGCAAGGCTGTTCTTTTAGTCATCTGGCCTGAGATTTCTACTGAACCGATTTTGATAATTATATTTTTAAGTGAAAGCATATTATTTGTAGATGTTCCTGCACTCCCTATTCTTTTAAAATAATCCCATTTTTATATTTTAATTTTACATTTAAATATCATTTATGAAATTTCTTCACATTGGTGGCAATCGGGTTATTTCCATTGTGGCAGAGAAAGGAAAAATAACGAGGTTTATTTACCTTTATTCATTATATCCTTATTGATGTCATTTTCTCTTTACAATTAAAATTAAATTTAAAAAATATTTAACAGAAAATGACGTCATGCTTTAAAAAAAAGTATTTTCCCTCTTACAGTTATTACATTTCCATATTTCTTCATTCAGTTGATACTGAATTTGAGACGTTAGGCATATAGTGCTTCCGTGAGTGAAAATGACGTCATATTAAAAGAAAACGATAATAATCTTTGATAAAACTAAATATTTTCTACGAATAAAAGACATAGTTTTCTGGAATTTGTATTGGAAGGTACTGAAATTACAATCTCTAGCGTGCAAATGTTCACATGCAAAATTGCAGCTGACAAACTTGGCTTCAAGATCCCAAATATAATAATTAATAACCTATTGCGTGTTAAAATATTTTTTAAATAGTGAATACCCACATGAGAGGTCCTTTAGTAAATTTTGTAACGTTGAAAATGTCGTTAGGTTTAGATTTCATGGGGGGGGAGGGGGGATTGCATTATTTTGTCAAAGTGAAATCAAACATAAGAGCCTCAATTAACAACTTCATGGTAATTATCTTGATTATATTTTACTGATTACGTATACGGGAAAAGTTTATTTTTTCAATAACTTGAACAGTTGAAGTTTAATAAAATAGTCTTTTGGTAATTTTAGGATAAAATAATATTTGTTTTGAGGGTTAGATTAACCATTGGAAGATGGATTTTTTGTTATAATTAATATTTTAGGTTTATTATAAATGAATGTAACAGCTTCTTTTTAAACATTTTCTTTCGTCGAAATTCGATGAGTTTCTCCTCGTTATAATTACTGTCAATAATAAAAAAAAAAAAAAAAAAAAAAAAAAAAAAAAATTATAATAACTTATTCACTACAGAATCCCTCCTTTTTTTTTACTTTTTGAATTTCTATTATGATAAAATGAGTAAATCTTAAAGGGAAAAAAAAATCTCACCGTTAAAAAAAAAAAAAAAAAAAAAAAAAAAAAAAAAGTCTTTCCTGAAGAGATTAAAAAGCGGCGTTCACATGGCAAGAACACTTAATATTAATTCCAAACTACCAAATAGCAGGCAAAAATTTTTAATAAAATTTTGTTGTCGTAATATAGGTGAAGAAAACCTTTTAATTATTTTCAAATAAATTTGCTCATGAATTCTGGTGTCGTTAAATTATTTCAATATTTTAGAAGCAGAAGTAATTTGCCCTTTAAGGTTTAATATGGTTAAAGAAATGCGGAAGAGATTCCCTTTGCATTTTTCTCATATTTTAGAACAAATAATTGCAAAAATTGCCTTTTACAAGTTTCGACCACAAAATGGGCATTAAAATGATATTAACTTCTGGAAAAAGGAAAATTTAATAAAATAAAAATGAGAAACAAACTAGTTGGATGTACCAATCCCAAAACTTTCCCCTGTCTCACACATGGACACATGTCAATACTTCAAAATTCGTTATCAATGTGCCAAAATTAAATGGTAGTCCATGCTTATCATGAGGATTCTAAAAAGATGAAATTCCGCGCTTTAGTTTTTGAGATATGACTATCGCTGAAATCATGTAAATCCAGCCAAATGCAGCATAGCAGAGCCACCTATAGGGGAATTTACACCAGAACCTAATCATTATCAACTTATGTCAATGTCTAACTGAATATGAAGTTTGGGGGAAATTCATGCATTAGTTCTTGAGATAGAGCTATTGAGAAAATCGTGAAAAATGCATCTTTTTTTTTTTTTTTTTTTACTAACTCGTGCAGGGCCGAAACTAGCCTTTTTTGCACCCGGGGCAAACATAGATTTTAGAGCCCCCCCCCCCCCCCTCCCCCACAAAGTATATTTACAAAGAGAATTTTACTAATTTTATGATAGACGAATTATTTTAAAATTTAAAATATGTAATCATAAAATATGTAATACTGAACTACGTAATCTATAGTGGCGGATCCAAGGGGGAGGCCCCTCTGAACATCAACAAAAATATTCTAAAGATCATTTTTTAAATGACATATTCAGTAGAGACCCGATTATCCAAGTTACGCCTAACCGAGTTTCCGCTTTCACCGAGTTATTTTCTTCTGATGGACTGATGACTTCCGTTATTATGAAACAGTCATTATAAATGAAGTGTTAGGTGAAGATGAAAGACCAGTCGTAAAAAGTTAGAACTCTGATTTTCTGGTCCGAATGGAAAAAAAAATAGCCATAATTTTTTTCCAAAGGTATAATTCTGCATTTGGCGCCCCTTTGTTATGGCGCCCGGGCCACATGCCCCCTCTGCTGCCCCCCCCCCTTAGTTTCGGCCCTGAACTCGTGTATAAGACGACCACCATCTTCAACTCCCAAATTTTGTCTAAAATTCTTCGAGTTATACGCGAGTATATACGGTATGGATTTTTCCTTTCATATATTTACTGTAATTTTAACAAATGATAATTGCACAGGTCTTCAAAATTTAAGTTTGGCAAAACTTTTACTAAAGAGTTATACTGATCCTATACATTTTTGGGTATGCTTATACCAAAATTGTTTTCTATTAAATATAGTTTTTTTTCTTTTTTTTTTTACTATCAATCTCCGTCAACATTTGCCATATCGATACATATAGTCCATTGAAACTAATAATGAAATTAAATAAATTAAAACAGCTTTATGTCGAAACTATCTAACCATAGTCGGCAATATATAATGAGAAACGTATTCATGTAATAAATCATACCAATCATATAATGAAAACTGAGAAATAATAGCAGCTTTGTCATAAAATTTGTGTCCATCCGTCAGCTCAAATATTTATGCTTTGATATTCTGTCCGAAAAATAGGGGCTACGCTCACAGCCTGATTAATGATTTTCGAATAGTAATGAATTTCTGTCATAAGGAAGACGAAAATTTCTATTCAGAAAAAGTTATGGGAGTTTGCGCCGGTGGTAATCAGGTTTTACTACGTTTTTAGAAAAAAAATTGTTTAGAAGATTATAAATTTGACATTAACTAATAATAATAATAATAACAATAATGTGTATAATAATCAGCTGAATAGTTGATTAGTTCAACAGTTTAGGCATTTCATGAATTTCCTAGTTCACACCTTTTTTATGACCTACCTAGGTTGGTTGATTGATTAATTTTTAATGTCACAAAGGGTGCCACAAATAGCACAAAGGCTCTATCGAAAAATGGCAGTATTTCTAAACCTTAGATAGCCATAAAAGAGAAGAAGTATAATTCTAGTCTAAACTAACTGTAGGCGAAGAGTGAGCATACACTGTTAAAATTAACAGTAATAAACCGTAAATATACAGTAGTGTACCATTTTATAAATGCAAATTCAGAAATATACCATATAGTACTAATTAGGGGTATATTACTGTTTATTTTACGGTCTATTATTGTTATTTAACGGTATAATAGTTGATTTTACAGTATTATACTGGCACCCTAGCTGCCAGTAATTATACTGTAAAATCCACAATTTATTTTTTTCAGTGAGTTTCAAAAATAAATGAAGATAGAAAACATATAAACGTAAAGATAACCATCACAAGTTTACCAAATGGTGTATAAACTGTTTCAAAGTCTAAAAACTATACAAACATTAAAATGCAGTTAAAATATTCAACGTTTCGGTCATCATCTGTGACCATCATCAAGAAAACGTTGTCGTAATGTCTTCTAAAAACAGAGCAAAACCATCTTCAATCTAAAATTTAGTTATATATCCAGTCAAAAAACGCTTTAACCAATTACAATCAAGAAAACATGCAATGGCACCATCTATCAGACCATCTATCAGTCATGAACGAAACGTTGAATATTTTGACTCTATTTTAATGTTTGTATAGTTTTTAGACTTTGCAACAATTTATACACCGTTTAGTAAACTTGTGATGTTTATTTTCACGTTTGTATGTAACTTTTTATGGTGTAAATGTCCAGCTCTTTTATTATAGAAGATAGAAAAGCCTTTAGAATAGGATTAAAAAGAGAAATATAATTAATTTCAAAAAAGAATGTAGTAATTAAAAAAAAAGATAATACAGTTAAAATGCTGAAAGGTTCAATTTTACAAAACAATCGAGATAAAGGAATAATAATCATAAAGTAATACTGATGTATAAAACATGATAATACCTTTTCTTGATTTGAAGATTCCCCAAAGAAAAAATATTACATTATATTCATAAAGTGATACATTTACTGAGTCATTACATTAGGCAAAATTAAAAGATAAACTTTTTGATAGTTTCTTACATGACTTTTCTTATCAATGTTCATATTTAAATATAGTAACACCTCCCTGTGCGACCACCTCTGTTAAGAGACCACCTCCCTGAACGACCATTTTTTCATGGAACGAAATTTATTCCCATAGGCTCAATACTAATTTTACCTCCATTCAGAGACCATCGTAGTTGAACTCCCTCCATGAGCGACCCATTTCTTTGAAGAAATAAAACAAATTCCGTTTTTTCCTGGTCGCTTGAAGAAGGTTTTATTCGAAAAATAATTCCGGAGAGCGCATTATTCAGCAAACTACTAAACTAAGTTTAGAATTTTTTTTCGGTAACTTTTAATTGTTTAAACAACTTTGTGCCTTTTTAGGCAACGAATTTAACTCTGATGAGAAATAAAGAATGGCGGTCAATAAACTCCCCTGCCATATAATGTCAGGAAACTCTCAAAGAAATAAATTAAGGAAATCGTCATTATTTGATCCAGTCCAAAAAAAATTATATTTATTTACTGAACTTCGAAATAAAAGTTATAAACGATAAAACCGTAAAATCAAAGAAAAGGTCAATGTATTCATTTTTTAAACTCTGCAGTAATTAACTTATGCAATTAACTTTTGTTTTGATGCTTAAATTTTCAGATTTTTTCCTAATGTGAAAAATAAATTTTAGCAACATTAATTTTTACCTTTTTCAACAATTAAAATCTAGATTTAAACATGACCTCTAATTAAGAGACCACCTCTCAGAGAGACCAATTTTTTCTTTAACTAATCGTGGTCGCTTTAGGGAGGTTTTACTGTATTTTAAATTTGCAACTTAAATGTCAACGAACAATCTTTATATTTTTCAACATAAAAGAAAGAAGGAAAATTTAAAAAAAAAAAAAAAAAATTATAAAAGTGATCAGTCCCCATAAAATTAGAAAAACGTAAAATCTTTTTCCAATATTCAAACAATGAATAACTTTGTTTTCGATTACGGAAACAGATCTGCCGAAAATAAATCGCACATAAATAATATACATTATTTTTACTTCAGGATTTAAACACAGAATTTTTAAATTGTTGATCTAATAATGAAGTATTGAAATAAGTTTTAAATGCTTAATTTAAAAAAAAATTAAGCGCAAAAAATTGACACAAAAAATATGGTACTTTTATATTAGCCGAGCGTAGATGATGAATCGCCAAATATTATTTCTATCGCAGTCATTCGATATGTATTCATTCGATATGTATTCATTCGTTATCTATGAATCGTTTTTGGTTTGTTTGTTCCTTATACAAATTTACCGTTTTTGACAGATTTGTCAGTTTTGAAATGGTTTAGAATATGGGTAAAATTACCATCAACTTAAAAAATTTCCCAAACTTTTCTTCACCCATTTTTCCAACCACCTGCCACAGTTAATGATTATAGAAAATTATATTTTTTTTTCTTCTCTAATGCAGTTATTTATTTCCTGTTACCAAAAAGAGAAACTACGTAAGAAAAATATTTTTATAAGCCAATAAAAATTCAGACTCATTCCCTATCGTTACTAACAAAAAAAAATTGACGTCATTCTGGACAGGTAATAGGCATTTTTAATTTAGAAAATTTAAAACCTTTACTATAAGTGCGTTAAAATGACATAGTTCTAATACAACATTGTACTAATAGAAGCTGTTTTGTAAAATTTACATTGAAAACAGGAAAATCATCGAATAAAATCACGATTGTCTTCAAATTTCACAGCATTTAAGGTGACCTTCTACATTAGGAGACAAAAAAAAAGCACTTTTTTATGATTTTTTTGTAAGAAAACTGCATGATGGATCTTTTTGAAATTTTAACAGTTTATTGTACAGTCGTGGAAAAAAAAAGTAAACACCCCCTACTAACTCCTCAACAAATTATCGTAGAAGAAAGTTACTGGTGCCGAACGATTGGAAATAAAGTCTATTTTTAAACGATGTATATAAAATTTGCTTAGAGGGCCATCTCCATATTAAAACGAACCATAATTTTTTTTTTCAATAGCAGTGCACAATTCTGACAGCATAAATGAATTCTACACCCTTCAATTAGACTAAAAACGAATTTTTATGCAATTCGTACCATAAGTTTCCGAGAAATTAATTATTTTAAAACGAGCGTATTTTAAGGGCTGTATCCAAATTGAAGCTCCGTATTCGATTGTTAATCGAGAGAGCCCCTTTCTTGATCAAGGCACCTTAAGGCTCTGCTGCACTGATACTCCCCGGTCGCGAAATTCCATGTTAGCTTATGGGAAATCTTTCAAGCGCAATGACTCATTACCTAATATAATTATTAAAATTCCGTCTTCACCATCACACAGTACACGTCAGATGCCGATTTTAAAAATTATCTCCTTAAATTTTAAGTGCATAAAAAATCCCTATAAACTTTGAAAATTCCACCGGGTTAAATTTTATAATCTTCTTAAAAATACTTAAAATTTACGTAGACAATTTTAAAAAACGCACATCATCGGCATCTGACGTCCACTTTCTGATGGTGAAGACGGAATATTAATAATTATATTAGGTAATGAGTCATCGCTCTTGAAAGTATTCCCATAGGCTAACACGGAATTTCGCGACAGTTGAGTCTCAGTGCAGCGAAGCCTTAAGCGCCACTCAAGGAGTCCATGAAGCCTGTTAGATTACAGTACAGCAGAATAAATTTTAAAATATCTACTCACTTCCATCACAGACGGCCCCTTAAACCACCATTTTGCCGTTTTTTAAGCATAATTTGAAAATTAATTGGAAGAAAAATGTGAAATTTTAGTTTTCCATAAAGCAGGACTTAATAAATCTAAATCCATCAAAAAAATTGTAGGTTCCAATTCATAATTTTTTCGAATATTAATTTCATTATTCATAATTCATATCATAAAATTATAAAAATTGCAAATTCAGCGTATTTATGTTTGGGCGCATTAGTATTATTGCTACACAAAAAAATTAGCACATTAGGAGCATAATTTCAGGAGATATAAATGAAAATCTGAAAATGTAATTTAACATTAGAAGCACTAAATTTCGAATGTTTATAATTCAAAAACTTATCATTCAAATGACTTGAAATTTGGTGTCTAGGCATAGTTTGAACCGAAGTTTTGAAATATCGTGTTAAAATTGGGTATTGCCATTGAAAAAAGCGAAGTTTGGATTCGTTTTAATATGTAGATGACCCCCTAAGAAAATTTTATGTACATCATTTAAAAGTAGACTTTATTTCCAATAGTTTGGTACCAGTAACTTTTGTCTACGATAATTTGTTGAGGAGTTAGTAAGGGGTGTTTACTTTTTTTTCCAGGACTGTACATTAGGGTGGAACTTAAGTATAGGGTAAAAAAAAAACTTTTTTGTTTTAATACGTAATAGTGAAAACTTTTTTCCTTTTTGGATGTCTAAACTTTTGGCTGAAAAGGTTTTTTTAAATTAAGTTGTTTTCCGGTTCCTTAAGGAGGTCAAAGTTTTGAAATTTCAGTATAAAGTAACTTAAAGTAAACAACGTAGCTGTTAGCTCATATCTACTTTTATTTAGCAAATACTATCCAGAAGTTACCACGAGGAGGAGGACTTCCACCCTCCTTACATCCGTTTGTTATGGATTAATTCAATTGGATATTCAACCTACTGTCTTTTTAGGCAAACTTTGTCATTACATTGTGGGAATTCAACTTTCCCAAGATTAAGCCATCTTTTGCTTAATATTTAAAGATGGTTGACGCAGCTCGCGGGACAATTTTGACACACATTTCCACTGTTTGAGTATGACAAGGAAAATCTAAAATTCAGGTGTATCCCCTGTTTGTACATTTTTTAAGTTCTTCATCCGATCAGTCCGTCAAGATAGGATCAATGTTTTTATAGTCTATAATTTCAATATGTTCGCATTTTTTCAAGTCGCTTTTCTACTGGTCCAGAAAATCCTTTTGTACCCGTAGTCTTTCCAGCATCTCTCTATTCTAAAAAAAAGTAACTACCGCTGTCACCGCCGCCGCCGCCGCCGGTTTTGAATTTTTTGTGACCGGAGGTCTTTCTTCGTTAATATTAAGAAAAATAATGCATACAAAAATATGAAAATCGGTAGTATTATACAGAAATGTTTGATAAACACGCTGCTGTAGACAGTTTTCAGATCGAAGAATTATTTTAAGAGACATTTAATGCTAAAGTTAGACAAAATCGTTCCACTAAAAAAGTTTTATAGGAGCAAAAACTGTTCATAGGAATTTAATCATTTTTAGATCATTTTATGCGTTAGAATTTGCCGGAGTGCAGATTGCATTAAATTTTTTATTTTGACTAATTTTTTGAGGTTTTATTTCTATTTTAAATTCAGATTTTCAGCATTTCTAGAGATATTTTTAACAGATTTTAGAAAGTGATATTAATTTAAACTGTTGCCAACTGTATAAAAAGCGGAAACAATAATGTTTGCTTCAAAAAACAAAAAATATTTATACGTGTAAATAAATTAAAAATTTATTTACACGTGACTATTATTAACAGAAAAAAACATTTGGAATTAGAATTAAATAATTATGTACAAAAAGCAGGAACTTATTAAAAATTACGTCATAAAAACTATAATTACACGTGAATTTTAAGAGAGAAAGGAATTTGTAAAACAATAAATTTATTAACATGCGTTTGAAGTCTTAAATAGGAGAAATTACGTCATATTTACGTCACATTACAGTTATTACATAAAATGATCACAAAATAATATTGCAAAACGGTTTAAATTTAGAAATTGCGCTAGACATTTATTTGATATTTTAAGAGGATACTTTTCAACTATTTTTGTTAGGAAAGCGCAAATAATATTTCATTTCTAACACAAGTACATTCACGTGAAATCAAAAAGAGAAAGAATAGTTTGAGCAAAATTACGTCAGATTAAAAACGATTAATCTAAAATGTCTCATTTAAAAGAACTTTCTTTTCACTTTGTTAAAAAATACCAGGAGATAAAGACTCTGTTTACTTAATTCCTTTTATATTAGCTTATTTTGAAATGTTGTTACACGTGTCTACGTCATCAAGTTATTTTTATTTCGACGTTTTATTTGTATTTTTATTAATGTTGTACTAATTTATTTGTTTTTTCGTTATTTAAAATAAAAATTATGTCAATTTGTATAATTTGGCGAGTGGTTTGGCGATTTATATAATTTGGAGAAATGGGTCGACGGGATAATCAAGTAGTACCGCAACGGATTTGGCGTTAAAATTCCCCAATCAAAGAGAAATGAATAGAAGTCCGTTTATAGAGAGATCGCCACTGTTTTTTAAATTATAATTCAATCTTTCGAAATCTTTTTAAAGCCGATCAAATTAGCGTGCATTTAGAGTCTACGGTGTCTGGACGGGGGTTGGCGAGCGTAGCTCGTAGGGGGCCGAGCCCCCTAGTGATGTTGAAATAAGTATCTAAGAAAAAAGTTCATTTGCATGTAATAATCCAATTATCCATTATAAAGTTTTTAGGATATTGCTTCCGATGTTTTAACAACTCCAGATTTGCATCCTGCATTAAAGGCGTTTCTGTTTCACCCAATAACTTTCAAACTTGAAATTATTTTGAAAATACACCAAAATTGCAGCGGCTATATTAATATAAGAAGAAGATGTCAATGAAATATTGCCAATATATTTTTATCCTGGTTTTTGAACTAAGACCAGATGTTCGTCTTTAATGATTCTTAGTTATACTTTTTCTACCTCTGCTTCAGTTATCATAGTGTTATCCTTTCTGCCATCAAAATACTAACCTACTAAAATTAACTCATTTCGTCTTTCCTGTTCTTTCAAATTCTTCCTTTTCTTTTCTCTTTGTCGTCTTCAAGTCCTTCTTTCAGTTACCTTTTATTTATTATCATCAGAAATACCCATATCTGCTAAAGGGCCATTTGCAATAATATTTGTAGTTCTGTCTAATACTCCGGTTCTTTCACCTTGTTGATTATCAAATTCAGGTTTAGAAAAACAATCGATTGAACTATTTCCTTCCGAACTATTTTTTACACTTGACTGTCATTCAATCAAAACATCATTTTTTTTTGTTTTAAAATAACTTTTTTCCTTGATATTTCCTTTTCCAGTCTTGCTACACATTTTCTGTAGTTTTTATATCTATTGATCCTATTGCCATCACCCCATCTCTCTTTGGTCTTTGAGAAAGTGACGTTCCTATTCTGATACATGATAATATTTAGTGCTTTTACACAAAGAAATGCTTTTTGCAGGATTACCTAACATTTTGAAATTTTATATTGGATGTGGGATTATTCTTTCTAATCTTAATATATTTTTTTTAATTTTGACATTTCTCGCGCTAGTCTCTAATCATTTTTTATGATTTGTGTATCAGAAACTGTTGGAATTGAAGGTCTCAATAATACACTTTTAATTGTATCATCAATAGATTTAGATATTTTAGAAATAGTGTGTACCAGATTCCAGCTCTCAGATTTTAAGTTAAATTGAACCCAAAAATAATTTTTCATAACATCTCCATATGTTCGTCAAAGATGACAGTCTAATGTTAACTGTTTTGGTTCACGAAATACAGGACACGTCAACAATTATCTAGATTTAGGTACGTTAACAGGCTTTGTCACTTTTGACACCGAATGTTTATTGAAAAATAATTAAAGAAACTGTTAACACACGTTAAATCGGACTAACTTGTTATGTGTGGCAGCCAAATAAATCAGAGACAATGAAAGCCGACGCCCACGACGCTGGCTTCTACAAAAGTCAAATAAAGTGGGGCTAACTTTTCTAAGGCACTCAAACTAAATTATTCTCTTTATTACAGGACATTAACACTTAATTAATTTAATTTTGCAAAATATAAATTTAACAATAAGCTTAAAAAACTTTTCATGCAATTATTGACTTTTTTTCGTTTTTTAGGGAAAATCAGGCGCTTTGAGGAACCGGAAAATATCATTTTAAAATTAAAAGAAAAATATTTTCTTTTTATGGAGTTAAAAAGGAAAAAAATAATCACTATTAGAATATAAAATTCGAAACTTCGTTTTTTAGTTCCACCCTACTGTACATATCTTAAGGTATACAAAAGGATTTTTTTTTTTATTAGATTTTGTTGCTTCTACTCTAAGTTATAAACAAATATGTTCAACCACATTTTTTGACACGGTGGATAAGATTTAAAAAAAAAAAAAAAAACTACTCAATGGATCATCTTGATTTTTTTTTAATTAAAGCTTATTTAATTGCCTTCGATATGAATTAAAGCTTTTACTAAAATTATTTTAAAAAAAAAAAGGTTATTAACAAATAAGAACGAATTTTTTTAACAGAAAAAAATTTTCTTTTTTAATCAGCCATTACATAACTTTTTTTAAATAAATTTATGGGTTCCTTTAATTTAACTACAAGCTATACTCACGAAGTTTACGAAAAAAAAATTATTTTTGTGTTTCAGATAATTCTACAAGGCGCTATCATGCCCACCGTCCAGACGAAATTTTCCAAAGCAGTTGAACATATTTGTTTATAACTTAGAGTAAAAGCAACAAAATCTAATAAAAAAATTCTTGTGTATACCTTAAGATATGTACAATAAACTGTTAAAATTTCAAAAAGATCCATCGTGCAGTTTTTTAACATAAAAATCATAAAAAAGTACTTTTTTTGGCCTCCAAATGTAGAAGGTCCCCTTAAAAATGATATTCTCAAATATAAACAATTTTACAAAATTTTAATTGTGGAAAGTAAAATAGCATAAAGAAATAGGTCAAACTTTTATTATAAATTAAAGATTGTCTTTAATTAAGTTCAGTTGTGTTTAAAATGATGTTCTAATATAAAATGTTTTGTGATATTTATATTGTTATATTGTTGACAGAACAATCATCTAAAGAAGTAGAACAAAGTTCTTTTTTTTAAATAAAAATCGTCTTTAAATTAAGTTTCATGGTATTTAAAAATGATGTTCTAATATAAATTGTTTTACAAAATTCACATTATAGGTAGAAAAATCACCTGAAGAGACAGAACAAAGTTTAACCTTTAAACCTCTCGCTGCGTAATAGTTTTATCAAAATGCCTTCAAAAATTGCGTATTTGTAGAATTTTTATTCTTTTGTCACCGGTTTTTCAAAACAAATTTTTTTATCTAATTTAATCGGGAAAATGCTCTGATTAAATAAAGCAAAATTTACAAAAAAAAAAAAAAAATAACTAGTGGTAATAAACAAGGAGGGTTAATTAGGAGGGGAAAATGCATCCCGATAAAATCTCTGGTTGCGCAGCGAGAGGGTTAACTTAAAATTGTTTTGAAAGTGCGGTTCATAGTATTTTAAAATGATGTTAATAACAGTTGTTAACAATTTTTAGTAACTAAACAACAGTTTTACAATATTCATATCGTAGACAGAAAAAACACCTGAAGAGATAGAGTAAATTTTATTTTTTAAATAATGGTTTTCTTTTAATTAAGTTTCATTGTATTTAAAAATGATGTTTTAATATAAAAGATTTTACAAAAGTTATATTGTAGACAGATAAGAAGTATTCTCGCAAAATTTTAACTTTCAGGAATAAAAATCTGGTGAAATTAAACTTATTATAATAACACTTTAAACTTATAGACGAATGCTTTAATGATTCAAAATAAAGAAAAAATTATCATCAGCGATGATTTTTAATAGTATTTTATTTAACTGAGGAACAAAGTTATACTTGCGTGTTTAATTTTCCTTACCGTAACCTTGGCATTTTACCTCTCTAACGTTTTATTTTCTTCTAAATTTTTGCTTATAACGAATTTGCATAGTATCCATAGAATATTTAAATAAGAAATAAAAGATATGTAGCATTTTTTAGCACAAAATTTTGGTATAACATTGTCTTGAAGGCTGAAATTCAGCAGTTTATATTATTTTGTGCTGAATTATTTTATTTTTTTTATTATTTACCTGTAACACACATGTTCCAGATATGCTAATTTATTATATATACATACCAGGGTTCCAAAAAAAATTTTTTTTTCGTTCACTAAGAATTTCACGTTTACAAACGAAATATAAGTGTAGGGACGGTAAGAATATCACAGGGACGGTAAAGAACTGTAGCAAGTAATTACAATTAAATATTTAGAACATTGTTTCTCCAACTGTTGGTGGCGAACAGATAACGAGAGGCTGCAGTTAAAGCAAAAAAAAAAAAAAAAAAAAAAAAAAAAAAAAATGTTTATATAGAAGAAATATCTGTTACCTATCTACCCTATCTATGTTATAAAGGACAAACATATCTGTGCGTAACGCATACGTCATTTTGCGAATGGCAACACTTTGAAATTTGAAATGAAATTTCGGTTTTGAAATTTTCGCTACTGCAATTTTTTTAATTTCTAAACATCGCACAGTTTCAAGTTTTACACCGTCGTATAGGGGGAAAAATGTACTTTTAAATGTAATTTTTTTTAAAGCTCTATCTCAATTTATTTTTGAGATATTAATTTTTTTTATAGTTTTTAGTACCAATTTTGTAAATGTGGCAACTGAAGTACACCATTTCTATTAAAAGTAAAAGGAAAATAGTCATGGCTTATTTATTTTTATTGATTATATCCTTATTGATGCCATTTTCCAATTACAGATAAAAGTAACTTTTCTCTCATTTTTGAACAGAAAATGACGTCAGCCATTAAAAAAAAACACGTAATCTTTTTCATAAATCAAAAGATTGAAGAAGATATTTCAATATTTTTACATTACGCTGATACCGAGTTTGAGACGCTAGGCAAAATGATTCAGTGGGTAAAAATGATGTCATATTTAAAACAAAACGATCATTTTTTTTTTTTTTTTTTTGATAAAACTAAATATTTAACCAGGCTACTAAAGGCAAATTTCTGAATGCTAAATTTTCGCGGATACTGAGATTAGAACTTAAATTTTATGTTCAGATGAAAAGTTGCATCGGACAAACGTGACTAAGTTTGGAAATACATTCATTAATAAAGTATTGCGCGTTAAATTGTGACGTAACATTTAAATTGTGAGTTTGAGTGGTGCGTATGTAAATTTTCAGAATGTGAAAATAACATACAGTTTAGATTTTATGGGGGAAAACTTTTTGATATGACAAAGCGAAATCTTTTTTACTGATTTTTCATCCCGTAAAATCAAACGTAAGAGCCTCAATCGGTAACTTCAACAAAATTACTCATCTTGATTACGTATTCTAATATAGTTTAATTTTTCAATAAATTAAGCAGTTGAAGTTTTTGGAAATAATATTTTGGCAATTTTAGGTTAAAAATGTTATTTGTTTTAAGAGTTAGATAATCAATGGAAGATGAATTTTTTATTGTAATTATTTTTGCAGGTTTATTATGAATTCGATCTAATAGTTCCATTCTTAACATTTTAGTTCGTCGAATTTTGACGGGTTCCAACTCGTATATATAAAATCCTAATGAAACGAATTTATGAAACGAATATATGAAACGACTGATTAAACAACTGATTATGTTTCACGGCGATTTCTCCTAAAATACGGAATAATTTGCGATGAAATTAACATAAAAAATCCGTATTGATTCACTGATCTCAAAACTGGTGTTAGAATTTTTAAATTCAAATTAGGTTTCGAAATATTAATTTTTTTTCTAATTATATATACTTTTCTCTAATGATGGCAACTCAAATTTTAATCATAACAGATATTTTTTTTTTCATATTTTAGAAAGGGTTGTATTATTTTAAACTAATCTGGCGACCAGTTTGGCATCTTTTAAATATATGCTAAGAAAGGTATCATGTTACTTTTATTCATAAATTCAATTTGTATTTCATTATAATTTTATTTAATACAAAACTTTGACTTAAAACTAAAACATTTGAAATAAATGGCTTTCACCTCTTTCTTTTTTCTTTTTTTTTTTTTTCTTTTTTTTTTTTAACGAAACGAAAAGAACAATATTAGGCACAGTTGTTACATACGCAACGTTGAACCTAATTGGCGCCAAAACGGCGTTATTTTGCCTGACATGGTAACCCGGCTATTGTTGCTTATTTATTAATAAATTTTTATTTGAATTCATTTTCTTTTTATTTATAAAAAATGCTATAAAATGTTTTGTTCTACGGTTTTTAATTAAACTTTTATTTGTTTATTGTTATTTCATTTAAAAAAAATAACAGAAAATAAATTAAAAAAATATATGTAACTGGTATTCGAAAACGAGGCTTTCGCCAAATTGTTGTAAAAAAATGCGCGTCAAACCCGTTGCGTATATGACAATACAACAAATCATGGCATTTAATTTCAACTTCAAAGCAATTGTTTTAATGGCACAACTTCTCCCGTCGAGCAATTTCGCCGAATTATACAAATAGCCAAATCACTCGCCAAATTATACAAATTGACATAATTTTTTATTTTAAATAACGAAAGAACAAATAAAATTGGTATTTCTTAGTTATCCCGTCGACCAAATTACTGTCGCCAAATTGTAAGATTAAATGCCAATAACGGTTGCCATTAATTAATTAATTTTAAGATTAAATGCCAATAATGGCCAATAAAACCATTAATTTGACGTTTTATTTGTATTTTTATTAATGTTTTACTAAAGCCCAGATGTCATGCGATTTTTTTTCTGACGGCAGTGTATTATACGCAATGGGTAATTAACTGTCGCCAAAGTGTCGTATTTTGCTTGATATGGTAACCCGGATGTTGTTATTTATGCTGTTGATGTTTTCGCCAAATTGGCGTCGAAAAAAAATCGGGCCAATACATCGGTATATGACATCTGTGCCTTATTAAAACATTAATATTAGCAATTCTGTGCCTTTACTAATTTATTTGTTTTTTCGTTTTTTAAAATAAAAATGATGTCAGTGTGTATAATTTGGCGAGTTGTTTGGCGATTTATATAATTTAGCGAAATTGGTCGACGGGATAACTAAGAAGTACTATAAATTTGTATAACATTAATAAAAATACAAATAAAACGTCGAAATAAAAATCACTTGATGGCGTAAACACGTGTAACTTCCTTAAGGGGTCTCAGGACTCTTAAAATTGGAAAAAATGAAAAAAAAAGACCATTTTCAACATTTAATATCTTAAAATATATTTGGTTTTAAGACATAATTTTAATTGGAATAAAATATATAAGTATGTTCTTTCATTTCAAGTATTTAAAAAATTATAAGATGCAGAATTAGCATTTACAGGGGGCTCCAAACTGTTAGACATCTGACGAGCAAAAAATCGGCATAACAGTTTACGCGCACGATTACAAAATAAGTATTGCAACTAGAATGAAAATTTTGGTGCCTACTTATACTTCACATTATAATAATTACCCTGAACCTAAATAAATTCGTATTTAAAGCTTTTTTATATTTTTAATACAAAGTTGTATTTCGCTAATGCAAAATTACGAAAATTTCAACAGTATAATCACCTAAAAAAATATTGTTTTGAACAATAAAAAGGAAATTTTAGGTTCATTTTATACAGACAAACATGAAACATATGGTTTGAAAATTTCATGAAAAAATATTCATAAGTTTTTGAGATATCGTGCGCGTTATGCCCAAAAACGTCATTTGGAGAAAAATGGCTTCAAAGTTTCGGAAACGGCGCTTCAGCTATTGAACGTGTATAAATGTAAAAGCCATAACTTTAGTTCTAATAGGAATTTCAAGAAAACAATTATATCAAAATGTTCAGAAAAGATAGGAGTTTAACATCTAAAAAAATTAAAATTTCGAAAATTTTAAAGCTTTAAGAGTCCTGAGACCCCTTAAACTCAAGTGAATATGACATTTACGATCAACCATTATTGGCATCTAATCTTATAGTTTGGCGATAGATTTTAGGTATAACCGGGAAAGATTATGAATCAAACTTGAAAACAACCATTGTATGTCTTAACAGCAACTGATTCTGACGTAAATTTATGCAATCAAAGGGAATTGAATGGAAACCCATTTACAGGGAGATCGCTACAGGTTTTTTCAGTACAATTCAATCTCCTCTAATCTTTTTAAAAGCGATCAGATTAGCGTGCTTTTAGATTCTGCAGTGTCTGAACGGGGTTGGCGAGCGTAGCTTGCAGGGGGCAGAGCCCCCTAGTTAAATAATAATAACCAAATACTACATAATTGGTATTGATGGAAATGTAGTATGATAAGTAAACGTAAATATGTATTAATACACGGCTGCATTTATTTATCGCTTGAAAGCTTTACTATAGGTGGATTTACATTTGAAACACACAGAAGTAAATTATTTCCAACTAATTTAGTTTTTGATACTACTATTGAAGAAAATGCTTTCCACACATTAAGAAATGAAAAATATATAGGATCATTGTTTTGAAAGAATTCGTTACTAAGATTTCATTAAAACAGTATTATGAAACAGGCTATTTACTTTTTTATGAATGCTTAGAGGGTCTCAATACTTAAAAATTTTAAAAACGAAGATTTATAACAAAATACATGTGAGCCATTCTCCGATAATTGTAGCTTTCATGAATAAGAAACATGTGAAATTCAACTTAAAAAGAAAACAGCATTTTTAAACTTCCAGTTTTGAACTTTTATGTTCTTGTACGCTATAATTAGAAAATGTTCTTATTAAGCATTAATGTTTAACACTGTACTATCCCAGTGAAACCCTTGCCATCTATTTAATAGTGAAATAGAACGGGGATGGTAAGGACGGGACGGTAAGGAAAAAAAGAGACCGTAAGGATGGGACGGTAAGGAAAATTAATGTAGACCTATTTTTGGCACAACATGTTAAGAGGCTACTTCAATAAATTGAAAAGACCCGCTCACTAATGGTAATCCTATGGAAGAACTTTTTAAAGATATCCCGTTTGCATTTCAGGATTTTTAAACAATTCATTTTCGGAACCGGTTTCGAAAGTGAAGGCCTCTTTTTGAAAAAAATCTGCAAACAAAATCGAAAAAGTAAAAAAGGGCAGATGTAGAGATCAATCTCAGCTATCCAATGCAAAATAATTATTTAAAAATATTAAAATGCAAACAAGATATTTTTAAACATTTCTTCCATAGAATTAGCATTAGCGAGCGAGTCTTTCCAAGTGACTGCAATTTCCTGTCAAAGAATTACAGCCATTTTTTCTCTAGCATACTTCTACATGAGAAAAAATGTGAAAAAAATTCTGTGGCTGCACTTGGAGTGTTTTTCTGCAATTTTCGCAAGAGGGATGGTAAGGAATCTAAAATCTTGGGCAGAGTTAAAGAAATAATAACAACCGTAAAAATGCGTGCAGGTTAATTTTTTTGCTACATATTTATATAAAACAATAGTCCGAGTTTCAGAAAAAAAATTACAACGAATTACTTTTATCGAAACAATTTTATAAAGACAGCTCCAAACTTAAAATTCAGCATCAGGGACACGGGACGGTAAGGAATTTCCTGGTATTTGGTCCCCAAACATCGTCCAAAACTTATTTATCTCGTTAATATTGTTATACAGTCATGGAATGGGATGTTTTCCAATATAGTAAATAAAACAAAACCAAGAATATGTACTAAAATAAAAATTATCATTCAGGCACTTAAAAGTCAAAATTATGTGAGAATGCATCATAAATCATTTGAAAATGTAGAGAAAGTTTTTATTTTAAAATAAAAATTATCTTTGAATTAAGTTTCATTGTACTTTAAAATGATGTTCTAACATAAACAGTTTTACGAAATTTATATTGCAATTAGAAAAAACTCCCAAAATAGAAAAAATGTTGAATTATTAAAAAAAGATTTCATCTCCAGTTATTTTATTAACAGTATATTTATTATCCAGTATTATTTGAATTAGCTTTTCACAAGAAAAAAAAATCAATTGAACAGCTAGAGAGAAAAACGATAACAATCGAGGCAAAAATGAAGATAGTCCTTAAAAAAAAACACTTTAAAAGAGCTATTAAAGTAAAGTAAAAGTCCATGCTAAATATGAAACATCTCAGAACTACTTGTTAATAACTGTCATTGTTTTTCCTCTTGACCACTCACTTTTAAAACTTCAATTTTTCAGTTTAGTTATTACTGTCATCAGTTTATTCTAAAGCAACGTCATTTTGTTTTAACGTATGTTAATTTTTAAGTCCGAAACGAAACTCAGTACTTTCCCAGTATAGGGGCCTTGGCGAAATAAAGAAAATGGCCTTAGCGAGAAATGGAAATTTGGAAACAAATTTTCTGGCAACCTGTTCACTGTTTCATACACAGAAACAATTTTTTTTTTCAGCATTTATATAATTTATTTAATATAAAAAAGTCATTTATTTATTTTAATATACTAACTGGAATAAATTACATATATAAAAAAATAATATACATAAATAAATTAAATGTTTATATATATATATATATATAAATTTATATATACGCAATCATAAAAATTCATTAGGTGTGTTTTCATAACTGTTTGTATCATTTGGCAACAAATCTTACTTTCTGAAGCACGAATTAATGCACATAAAGAACTTCTTCATGTAATTCACTGATATCTGATAGATTATAGATTAGAACAATTATTTTCAATTTAGTTTTTGTTCTGATCAGTTTGTTCCACAGCTCTGTCATTATGTTTTGAAGTACGCCGATTTTACAGAGAATACAGCTTACAACACAGAAAAATCTGTTTTCCACTTCGTAGAGAGTTTCTTTGTGAACGGCATACTTAGTCTCTAATAAAACAACCTTTCACGGCAAAACAGGTAAGTTTTCCAAGAATGCACATATAGAACTTCTTCAAGTAATTCTCTGATATCTGACAAATTATAGATTAGAACAATTATTTTCAATTTAGTTTTTGTTCTGATCAGTTTGTTCCACAGCACTGTCATTATGTTTTGAAGTACGCCGATTTTACAGAGAATACAGCTTACAACACAGAAAAATCTGTTTTCCACTTCGTAGAGAGTTTCTTTGTGAACGGCATACTTAGTCTCTAATAAAACAACCTTTCACGGCAAAACAGATAAGTTTTCCAAGAATGCACATATAGAACTTCTTCAAGTAATTCTCTGATATCTGACAAATTATAGATTAGAACAATTATTTTCAATTTAGTTTTTGTTCTGATCAGTTTGTTCCACAGCACTGTCATTATGTTTTTAAGTACGCCGATTTTACAGAAAATACAGCTTACAACACAAAAAACTCTGTTTTCCACGCTTTAGAGAGTTTCCTTTGTGGATGGCATATCTTAGTTTCTCCCGAAACCACCTTTCACGCCAAACGCGATAAGTTTTCCAACAAAGGGCATAACTCTCTTCTTCATCTATTTCACTGATATCACGCAGATCACTAATTAAAACAATTATTTTCAATTTTGTTATCGCTCTAATCAGTTTGTTCCATAGTATTGTCTTTTGTTTTGAAGTACGCCTATTTTGCAGATATTTCAACTTACAACACAGAAAGTTTTGTTTTCTATTTCATAGAGAGTTTTCTTCGTGAATGGCATATTTTAGTTTCTCACAAATCTAGCTTTCACGCCAATTGGGTAAGTTTTCCAGCAAAGGGCATAACTGACTTCTACATCGAATCCACTGATATCACACAGATTATCTATTAATTCAATTATTTTCAATTTAGTTATTGCTCTGATCAGTTTGTTCCACAGCAATGTCTTTTTGTTTCGAAGTACGTCTATTTTGCAGGCAGCTAAGCTTACAACACAATAAACTCTGTTTTTCACTTCTTAGAGAATTTCCTTCGTGAATGGCATATCTTAGTTTCTCCCAAAACTACCTTTCGCGCCAAAAAAGTTAAGTTTTCCCAACAAAGAACATAACGCACTTCATCAAATTCACTGATATCACACAGATAATCAATTATTATTATCTGAAAAATTATTTTCAATTTAGTATTTGGTATGATCAGTTTGTTCCACAGCAATGTAGTTTTGTTTTGACGTACGTCTATTTTTCAGACAATTCAGTTTACAACACAGTAATTTCTGTTTTCCACTTCTTCTTCGTGAATGGCATATCTTAGTTTCTCCCAAAACCACCTTCCATTCGAAACGGAGTACGTTTCCCAACGAAGGACATAACGCACCTCTTCATCTAATTCCCGATATCACACACATCATCTATAAAAACTATTTTTTTTTTAATTTAATATTTGGTGTGATCAGTTTGCTCCACAACAATGTCGCTTTGTTTTGAAGTACGTCTATTTTGCAGACAATTCAGCTTACAACACAGTAAACTCTGTTTTCCACTTCTTAAAGAGTTTTCTTCGTGAATGGCATATCTTAGTTTCTCCCAAAACCACCTTTCACGCCATACGAGGTAAGTTTTCCAAGAAAGTACACAACGAACTTCTTCATCTAATTCATTCATTTCTGATAGATTATCAATTAAAACAATTATTAATCTGTCTTTCTTATCTTGCAGCGTTTGATGATAAGCAGCATGGAACTCTAAGTAAAACCATTCGCTTTTTACGAATGCTTTTGATAGAAGTATCAGGGTCTTCCTGCTGTTTTGGACCGAAACAATTATGTTATTCATTATATATCTGCCAGGCATCCAGTTACGCTCATGTACGCAGAAATTGAAATTGGGCGGTTTTTCTTCTAATTCATTTATTATGGCCAGTGTAACATCTCTGTCTTCCGAACTATAAGCTATAAAGCAATCAAAAGTTTTGTTTTCAGTGTTTGGTCTATCACAACAAATGCGCATGTAAAAGCTGTTGCAATATGTATAACAGAAATACAGTATATGTTTTCTAAACTTGTAGTAAATTAAAAAAAATGGTATAAGTAGTAGTAGTAGAATTAAAAGGGCTACCAAATAAATTGTTGTAGCAGCTGTTATAACTAAAGTTGGACATAGTTCAGAATTGTCCATAAAAGTTAGACGTATTATACTTGAGGATTTGTTTGAAAAAATGCATCGAACGTCATCATAATCCAGTACTTGAGTGGAGTTTTGAGAAAGCCAATCCTTGAAAGAACGAATTGAACAGTCACAGATCCATGGGTTATTAGAAAGCGTTATTTGAAACGTGTCTTTCACTAGTGAATGGCTCATTATACTTTTGGGTAATGTACTCAGTTTATTTCCTTTAAGATGTAATATTTTTAGTTTTTCTGGAATATGAAATTCTTCAGAAATAATACTATTGCTCTCTGCATAGAGTTCCGTTAAATTTTCCCAAATAGACTGTTCCAAGTTTTTTAAAGAAATCAAATTGTTCATTCTGATGTATAATATACTAGTGTTTTGTGGCACTTTGGGAGGAAGATTTTCATAGTTTTGATTATTACAGTTTACTAATTGAACTTTATCGAATGATCTGTAAATACAACTACAGTTTTCCGGGCACGAATCGGTTACAGCACACGTGAAGTCAGATGGTTCTAGCGTATTTAAATTTCTCAGCCAATATTCTTTAGGATATTCACATATTAAACCGTCGGCAAATTCTACATATTTTAAGATGTTATATGTGTTTATATATTCCCGGTGCAAAATGTATGCATGACAGTTACAGTCTAGTGGATTTCCTCTTAAGTAAATGTGAGTCCTTCTGTCTGTATAATGCCGACTTTTATTTGTAATGTCATTTATATGAATTTTTCCTATATTGTTATCTTTGAGATAAAGTTTAGTATCCACATGCGTAACAATGCTGTCATCAATAACTGTTTCAATAAACTTATTACGTGATGCGCTAAATTCTTCTAAGTCTAGCAGATTATCAAAATTAATGTTTCCAAAGTCGTATAAGTTATTATAGCTAACATCAATTTTTTTCATCTTTTTTGTGTGTTTGAAAAGTGTTGTCATTGGCAGCGATGTTAAATTATTGTGATCTATGTTTAAAATTTCTAAGTTATGCAAGTCATCAAAACTTCCTTTGGATATATACTGGATTAAGTTAGCAGTTAAATCTATAAAGACCAAGGAATATAATCCTGAAAAACTATCATTAGCTATTTTAGAAATCTTATTATGTGCTAAATATATGTCTTTTAGATTCTTGTTATGCTTAAGTGGGTTATTCTTAAGTTCAGAAATTCTGTTAAAGTCCAGGTAAAGAAATTCAAGATATTTTAGAGTTTCAAACCTATATAGATCAGTCGTCGTTAAAAAGTTATTCTGTAGGGAAACGCTACGTAAGAGTGGAGTATGCTTAAATAGGTATTTTGGTAAAGACCGAATATTGCAATTTGTCATGTTTAAAATTTCTAGATTTTGCAAACCGGTAAATGAATTATCGTCTAAGGTTAAATGGGGATTATTATCAATGCTCAATTCGAAAAGTTCTTTATTATTTCTAAAAGCATTCGTAAAAGTTTTCAGATTATTTTTATGTAGGTATAAAACTTCGACATTTCTTAGATATCTGAAGATACTGTAACCAGGATTATAAACATAAAGAGACGATATTGAATTATTTTCTAAAAACAGTTTTCTTAAACTTAATAATTCGTTAAAACTGTTACTTTCAATATTTTTAATAATATTCGACGATAAATCTAGTTCTTCAAGAAATCTCAGTCCACGAAAGTACCCCGACTTTATTTTGGAAATTTTATTTGCCGAAAGCTTCAACGATTTCAATTTTTTGTTTTGTTTAAAAGTTTGATCTTTTAGACCTGATATACTATTGAAAGATAAATCGATTTTTCTCAGATTCTCCAGGCCTCTAAACATTTCAGGCGTTATAAGTTTGATATTATTCCTTTGCAAATAAATTTCGGAGAGTTTTGATGTTTCTTGAAATAGGTCAGACGGTAGAGAATATATGTAGCAATTCTCTAAACTCAGTTTCATTAGCGCACTCAACCCAGCAAACGAATCGTTATTTAAAATTAATCCTAAATTACCATCGAGAACTAGTTGGTGTAAATTACTGTTGTCGTGAAACGGTCTTCCTAATATTTTAATTTCATTATTTGACAACTGAAGATCTTCTAAGATTTTTAGATTTGATAACAATGGCTGACTCAGATATTTTAAATAATTTCCATTCAAATTTAAAATCTGAAGTTTCGTTAAATGATTGAATAAATCTTCAGGCAAGAATGAAATGTAATTTAATTGTAATTTAAGATCGTTCAAAGAAATTAGATCGTCAAACATTCCACCAGGTAGTGAACGTAAACGATTATTGTTCAGCTGCAAGCGTCTAAGGTTTTGCATAGCTTTAAAAGTGCTAAATGAAAGAGTTTCTATTATATTACTTGATAGATTTATGTCTGTGACTTCTCTAACACAGCCAAAGCCAGATGATTCAATAGTTTTTATGCCATTTTGGAACATATTTATGGTTTTCATTTTACATATGCCAGAAAATGTATTATTTATCAACACTTCGGTATTTGAAATTGAGGTAAAATACTGTACATTATAAGGATCTAGAAATATGAAATTCCCTGGTTTTAATGTACATTTGTCTGTATGGAGGGAATGACATTTCAAGCTTTCTACTTTACCATGAAATAATTTAAACATATTACAACTGTCTTTTAATATTAATAGGCCTGTTAAATCATAACTATAAAATTGTACAGACCTACGAAATATACTACAATGTATCGTTGAGTTATCTTGAACATTTATGTAATAAACTTCACAATGTTCAATGCCTTTACAACTTGCAATTACAAACAGCAGAAACAAACGCAAAAAAATAAACTTGGAATCTGAAATATTCATATTTTTTTCTTTTTAATATTTATTCTGAATACTTAGATTTATTAAGACCAATTTTTCATTCTTATGCATGATCTGAAGAATTATAAGTTTGCATTGTTCAGCTTTTTGCACGATAATTCTTGTTTACATTGTTCTGTTACACTTGTAGAAGTTAAAAACTTAATTAAAAATGTCGTTTCATTACATTATTGATTTTTTTATTTAAATTGGTAATCAGGCAGAATGAAAGTTGTTGATGGTAAGCAACAGATATGATTTTCCTTCTCAGTAGATGTCTATGCTGACTTTTGTATTTTTCAAGTCAATATGTATTTTTATTTTTATTTTTTAACGGCAACAATGTCAG
Organism: Maratus speciosus; assembly: GCA_963932465.1. Lineage (NCBI taxonomy): Eukaryota > Metazoa > Arthropoda > Arachnida > Araneae > Salticidae > Maratus > Maratus speciosus. The sequence continues at coordinate 215,072,580 of OZ010799.1, read as the reverse complement.
TCACTAAGTCAGTATTAAAGGTGATAATTTTTTTTAAACTGTTAATCAGGCAGAATATGAGTTGTTGATGGGGAGCAAAAGATTTGTTTTTTCTTTTCTCCTCAGTTGATCTCTAATCTCAATTTTTATTCAAGTCGATATTTGTTTTAGATTTTTATTAATTGGCATTAATCGTAATTTTTGTTCCTGCGTCAGTGAGTAAGTCAGTATCAAAGGTGATAATTTTATTTAAACTGTTAATCGGATAAAATATGAGTTGTTGATGGTGAGTAAAAATTTTATTTTTTTCCTCAGTTGATATCTAATCTCACTTTTTATTCAAGTAAATATTTGTTTAGATTTTTATTAAATGGCATTAATATTAATTTTTGTTCTTGCGTCAGTGAGTAAGTCAGTATCAAAGGTGATAATTTTATTTAAACTGTTAATAGGATAGAATATGTATTGTTGATGGTGAGCAAAATATTTGACTTGTTTTTCCTCAGTTGAACTTTAATCTCAATTTTTATTCTAGTCAATATTTGTTTTAGATTTCTTTTATGGGATTAATATTATTTTTTGTTCTTGTGTCAGTGAGCAAGTTATTTTTGAAGGTGATAATTTTATTTAAATTGTTAATAAGATAGAATATGAGTTGTTGGTGTTGGCAAAATATTTTATTTTCTTTCTCAGTAGGTCTCTATGCTATATTTTTATTCAAGTCAGTATGTATTTTTACTTTTTAAAGTGTGTCAACAATATTAATTTCCGTTATTACGCCAGTGACTAAGTCAGTATTAAGGTTGATAATTTTATTTAAATTGCTAATCAGATAGAATAAGAGTTGTTGATGATGAGAAACAGATACAATATTTTGTTTCTCAGTAGATGTCTATGTTGAATTTTTTCCTTAATACATATATATTTTAATGGCAGCAATATTAATTTCCGTTCTTGTGTTTCTGCTCTGTGTATCAATGTATGCATATATTACCGAATATTTTTAAAAAAACCTCTATTAAAAACTGAAAGAACCTAAAAACATAGAAAAACAGTTAATTTAAATATAACTTTTTTAAGACAAGCATTTTTCATTTTTTTTTATTTCTACAATTATTTTTTCTTATGTTTATACACGTTTCCTATTTTTTTATTTATTTTTTTATTTTTTAATTTTTTTTAGCATTTCCTTAACAAATAAAATTATTTATTTATTTTTTTAAATACACGTCTATGGAATTTATAAAATTGTAGTTTATTTATGTCAGTTATTCTACTGAATAACTATAACAATTGTTCCAATCAAGTGTTACCGACTTCATGTAGAAATTTCAGATTGTTCACGATTTCATATAGACATTTTACAATCATACTGAAGTTCAGGAAAATTGATTTTAGAATCTAGATTATTTTAAGACAAATTGATTTTCCACTCCAGGTTATTTTAAGACAGATTAATTTTAGACACCAGATTGTCTTTCCATTCAGATTGTTTACTCCAGATTGGTTTTACCTTCAGATTGTTTCTCCCTGGTTATTTTTAGATTGAGATTTGTTAATCTAGATTGTTTTGAGTTTATAGACGCCAGATTGTTAACAAATTCAGAAGAAAATATTAGAAGTTAATTGATGTAATTATAAAAGAAAATATCAAGTTTACATTTTGTAGATGATTATTTAAAAACGATTGCATTGTTTTTTTTTCCGTCTATCATTCTCAAGGTTTCTTGATTTCTAAAACTCCACGATATTACAGGTTTGATGCTGTTTCGTTCCAAACGAATTTCCGTGACTTTTGGCGTTTCTTGAAATAGACGGTAGAAAATGTATGTGACAATTTCCTAGATCCAACTTCACTAATCTATTAACTTCAATTTGAGTTAAAGTACAACATTTTAGAAATTAAATATTGTAGATATTAAAAAAATATGAAGTTTAAATTTAATTGTTCATTCTACTCTTTAAAATGAACTGTAAAATGGCATTGATTTAATCTGTCTTTAATCCTTCAGGTTTTCTTGATTTCTAAAAACCCACGGTCTTATAAGTTGATGCTGTTTTGATCCAAGTGAATTTCGTAGAATTTTGGTATTTCTTTAATAGCTCAGGCAGAGAAGAGCATGTGTGTGACAATACACTAGATACAATTTCTCTATTGCATTAACTTCAATCTGAGTTCAAAAATAATATTTTACAAAAAGTAGATATATAAAAATAAAAAAAGGATGCAAGTTTAAACTTCGTAGCTAGTTACTTCAAAATCGGGAATTGTATTACTTCTTTTTGTTTCATTCTTCCGGTTTTTTTTTTTTTACTTGTGAAAACTCACTGTATTATCAGTTTGATGTTTTTTTTTTAAGGAACTGTTGAGACTTTTCGTGTTTCTTTGGTACGCCCAGTCAGTAGAGCATATATGTGATAGTTTCCAAGATGCAATTTCCATAAAGAATTAAGTTCAGCAAGAGTTCAAAATCCTCCTGAAAGGTAAATATAAGAATGCAATAAGTAAAGTTAAGTGATTATTCGACAAATCTGCATGCTGACATGCTTATCAGCCAAATAGTAGTACCTAGATAGAAATATATGTTGCTTTAACAGCTATTATACTGCATTTTATACAGAATATCTCAATTTCATGCAAAATACTGTTTGTTTCAGCTTAGATACTGTTTCCGCCTTCTAGTGTAAAATTTTAGTAACAAGATTCTTCTCTTTTGACTGACAAACAAATTCGGAAATATCTCAGATTCTGTAAAGGAAAAAGGAAAGTTTTATCGTACAAAGAACTCAGCTTTAATTAACATCTTTAATTAATATCTTGTTATGGAAAATCCTGTTCCTGTTAAATAAGATAGGTTTTTTATTATAAGATTTAGAATTTTTTTAATACCCGAATACTTTTTTTTTTTCAGTTTTACAGTATTACCCTGTCTGTAACGTGGGAAAATTCTGTTTCTTAACAGCTTTGCCACACTCAAAAAAAGTTCTGTAGACTTCACGGAAAAATCCTGTCAGCAATGCTGCGAGTTTTTTCCCATAATTTGTATAGAGAAATTCTGTTAACTCTTAACTCCTTGGGGACGAGCGACCGGTATTCGTGCCGCGTAAGGTGCTCAGAATCGGGGATTATTCTCACCAGTAAATTTTTATTGTAAATTTTGCCTTATTTAATCCGAGCATTTTCCCGATTCAATTAGGCAAAAATTTCTGTTTTAAAAAACCGGTGATTAAAGATTAAAAATTTTGTAAAAGACGCTCGTCCCGAAGGGGTTAAACTCATAGCGTAATTTAGTAGTTACATGATCTTTTTTGCCATTTGGAACTGACTATTGGTCTTTTGGTTAACTATTATGTGTTACATACGTGCGATAACGTGCATTTAACACGTTCACGTCGCCGCAATGGGTCACACTCGACTGTCTCAGAGTTGTCAAGTCTCCGGCTTTTTGCACACCACTATTATTTTAGAGAAAATGTTGTTCCTTTAAATCGCCCAACTGTTCTAATTAAATAAAACGACATTTCCTGTACTAAAATACTGGTATCCAAAAAGCTGGAGACTTGGCAGCTCCGAGACAGTCGAGTGTGACCCACCGCGCCGGCGTGAACGTGTTAAAGGCGCGAAGGTTGTATTTGTTCTGATTTGTTATCACGGTGAGGTGATAACGTCTTTTGTTGATACTGCTTGGAATGTTCTTGACTGGCGTCTTTTCTCTATCTTTATAAGGTAGTCATTATGAATTCTGAAAATTATTTAAAGCCTTATAAAAATTATTATATTTTTGAATAGTTGTTATTGGGCAGTGTAAACACTTTAAATTAGGTTTATAATTTAAAATTATCATTTTTTGAGCAATTTTTGTCATGTAACTCAGGAGTAGTAGTGACATTATGACATTATGTGCAACAGAAAATTTAAAAAAAAAAAAAATTCACAATTTTTCTAACGGATAATTAACAAAACTAAACTCAAATATAATTTTTTCCGAACAAAATAAAAAAGCATGCATTAAAGGGTTAAATTGATACAGATTTTCTTTGTCTGAAATAGAACTTCTACGTGTTGCAGACAGGGCAATTCTGTAAAACTGAAAAAAAAATATATTCGAGTGAAATAAAATTTCTTGATCTTTTTAAAAAAATGGAATCCTGTTCAACAGTAACAGAATTTTCCTGTGTTATATAAGAATTATCTTTTTAATTAAAGCCGAGCTGTTTGCACGAAATCACTTTCACTTTCCTTTTACTGTTCTGGTATTTCCTAATTGGGTCATTCCACACAAAATGAGCAAAAATTAAAAAAAAGTCGTGGCTGATTTTAATAAAATTTGATACACAGATTCAATTCGTATTCAAATAGAGTATTACAAAATATTTCGACCAAAAAAAAAAAAAAAAAAAAAAAAAAAAAAAATTGGAAGTTCAGAACATTTAAAAAATTTGTGACATAGAATGGCATGTGTACAATCGTTCAAAGTTGCATGTTTGAAGTTCCGTATCTTGAAAACTATTTAACATAAATTAAATCTTTTTATAATATTTTAATCTCTGGAAAATTACCTTCATATTTATTTAGTAATAATAATTTGGTAACGTCATGATTAATCTTAAATTTGTTCTAAAAATTGAAAATTAGTCAATTTTGAGAAAATTAAAAACGTTATAAAAACTAAAGGAATTCAAAAACATCTGTGAAATTGATGCCTGATGTAGTGTTACATATTAAGATCGAATTGCTAAAGTTTTTAAGTTGCCATGTATTTCATTCACCTTTAAAAAAATTTAGAAACTTTAAAAAAAAATGACAAAATCGTAATTTTTCCTCTTATTGATAGGCAAAAAGAATAATGAAGGAAATGTCAGACATTACAGTTAATTGCACAGACATAAAGATCAATAAGTCCCATGATATGCTAAAGAAAAATTCAAGATTGCCTTTTGATTCCTAACGTCAAAAAATTGGGTTAAAAAAAGTAATATTTGTTGCATTTCAAGAGCTTTTCTTTGAATCCGCGAGCTTTTTTTTTTTTTTTTTTTTGCAATATTGCACGATTTCGATGGGGGGAAAATGCAGTGCTGCCATCTATGTATTTAGAGGATAAATATATAATTTTTTGTCCAACGTAATATATTTTTTTCTTTTACTGTAGTTCAAAATAAATATAATAATAGCCAAAAAAAACTGAAAGCAAGACTAAAAGTTTCTATATTTAAATTATACATTTTTATCTATAAAATCAAATAATTTAAAAGTTTAATAAAGCTTTCCTTCACTTAAAAAGAAGTGATAGAATTATTGCATTTTACCCTCAACATTTTTTACTATTTATTTTTTTTTCTCACTAAGAAATAAAAAGGGAAGAATGAAACTTTCGATATTTAAAATATATACTTTTAGCTATAAGGTCCTGCAATTTTCAAGTTGTCAGTGCTGTCCTTCATGCGTAAAGGAGGAATAGAAATGTTGCATTTTTACCTCAAAAATTTTCAAAAATAATTTTTTTCTCATTACGGAATAAAAATACAATTACTAGCTTACGCCAATCTATTAATTATTATTCATTCCTAATTATAAATAATTTTTAATATAGTCTTTCCATTCCTAAGGCTAATAATCAGAATTAAAATTTTAATCAAGTAGACAAAACCTCGATTTTGTATTTACTTTTAATGTATAATTTAATACTTAAATAAACAATCCTGAAATCTATTATTTTACATTTACTCATAAACAGATATGATCTACATATAGACCGATTTTCATTCAAATCTGTGACATGTCTGCCACAGCTGATTTGCTCATTTTGCATGGAATGACCCAATTTGTTTATAAGTCAAAAGGGAAGAGTCTTATAACTATAAAAATTTACATTAGAGGGCAAAAACGATACCTATGCTGAAAAACAGAAGAAACTGTACTTTACATGAAATGGAGATAGTCTGTTAAACATATAGTAGAACATCTATAAAAAAGGGGGGGGATAATTTTTAACAGTGCAGTTTGGCCTTCTTTTTTATTCAGAATTTTCAAATAGCAAATTTCCCTTCACTGATAATTTTCCTTTAATGACATAAATTTCGTGATTATATAAAGTAAAAAAATTTCTTGTGGAAGTTTGAATTCTAAATTTCTGAATACAAAAGGAAGTCAAAATGGCAACCCTGTTTCACATAGAAAAAAAATCCGTAAAATTTTAACAATTTCTTTATACAAATTACAGGGGAAAATTACCGTTCGACATAATTTACTGTCGATTGGCTGTTTCAGTTTTTTTTAGAGACAATATGGTTACTGAATTGTTATCTTTTTTTAACGCTCAAACATCAAAGTTGAAAAGTGTTTATGATTTCGGTTTGTCTGGCCGTCTGTTCGTGCTCTAACACCCGTAAATATACTCGGATTGCCCTAAAATTTTTGGATGTTATTCATGTTTACCATAGCACGTTCCCTATATTAAATGAAGTTTCTATCATATTTAGTTCATTTACAGGGGCTGTCAAAAGTTTTCCGTTACATTACGGCCTATGGGAAAAAATCGTTTAAAATGATTTTAATGATGTTACATGCTGTCAAACATCCTAAAATTGATATGCATTTATCAAGTGCACAAAAATATGTATTCTGTAAAATATGCTGTGCAAAGAATTATTATTATTCATTTACAGGGCCACAAAAAAGAATTCCGTTACATAATGATATAGGGGTGGAGGGAATTTTTTGTGGCGTATTTTAATTATGTTAAATTATTTCATGGATGATGAAATTGATATACGTCGCTAAGGTTTACTATAGCTTACTTCATACGTAATACGAAGTGCATAGCATTTACAGGGACACACAAAAGATTTCAAATACTATATTGTATCCTAAGTACTGTACAGTAGCGATGATTGCTGGAAATACATTTTTAGGTGCGTTCGTAATTATATAAATACGTAGCACCTATAGTCGTCGTTCAGTCCGTCCGTCTGTCCGTCTGTCTGTCTGTCTGTCCGCATATAACAGAGCAAAAACTACCCAACCGAATGGTCTGAAATTTTTAATGTATGATTGTTGCAAAATTTTGTCGAGCAATTTCAAATTTTATGAAAATCGGATGCATAGTTTAATTACAGGGACAGTCAAAAGTTTTTCTTTACATTACGGCCAATGGGAAAAATTATTGCAAATGCATTTTAATGATGTTACAGCCTTCCGAATGGTTTGAAACTTTAAATATATAATTGTTTCAAAATTTTGTCGAGCCACTTGAAATTTTGGGAAAATCGGATGTATAGTTTAATTACAGTAACAGTCAAAAGTTTTCCGTTACATTACGGCCAATGGGGAAAAATATTGCAAGTGCGTTTTAATGATGTTACAACCTTCCGAATGGTCTGAAAATTTAAATATATAATTGTTGCAAAATTTTGTTGAGCCATTTCAAATTTTATGAAAATCGGATGTATAGTTTAATTACAGGGACAGTCAAAAGTTTTCCGTTACATTACGGGGAATGGGAAAAAAATTATTGCAAGTGCATTTTAATTGTGTTACAGACTATGCACTTATGAAGTTAAAAAATATATGTATTCAGTACAATATGTGGTACAAAAAATAATTATAAAACTAGTTTTAGTACGAACGCACCTCATTTGCCACGTTTGACGAGCAATTTCCGACTTGTTAATTATGTTATGTGCTTTTATGTTTCTCTATATTTATGCATAGTATATGGTGTGTATAAATGCTGTAATTCATATACAGGGTTTCGCAAAAGAACTCGTAATGGTTACTGGGTATGATTGCAAATTACTTAAAGGTGGTTTTTAAATGAGTTATGAATTTTTATGCTGAACTGCATTTAGTTTACTAAGAAATGTTTGTAGAACATAGATAAAATTATATACAGAGTCGCGCGAAGAATTGCATGCATGGCCCTCTGTGAATGATAATTTCTGGGAATGTGATTTCAGTAGTTTTAAGAGTGTTTTAATTTGAAATAAATTTTTGCTAAATTGTGACGTGTAATAAAGGTACTAGGTAAACTATACAGTGCTGTACAAAAGTACTCAAGTATTTTTCCATCTATTATTATAAATGAAAGAGAATATGCTGAAAGAGAAATTTCAACCTGTTATGCGTTTTCTTGATAAACTAAATTTTCCCATTATATAGTCGATATATCAACATACAGATCACATGCAGGGCTGTTGAAAAGAATTGGAATACATATTTAGCTATGGGCGGTGACTGCTGAAATCAGTTTTCTAAATGTTTACTTAGTTTATCTTATTTCCCTAAAAGTTTTGTTAAAGCTTTCAGAGAGTGTTGGAAAGTGTTTCATAATTTATGCCGTATGCATGATTTTTCTTTCTTGTTTCTTTTGGTTATATGTGCATTGTATTACGTACGCTAGAGTTAAATTTTCGAGTGTGTTACAATTAATATTTGTTTTTGTGGTCAGAGATGGATTCAGGGGTCTAAAATATTCAATATATTTCCCCTGTCACTGGATCTCAAAGTTTTATTTGCATATGTATTATACATTTTTTTTAATTAATTTTCGATAATAATATGAATAACAAACTAAGAAGGTTTTTTTTACAAAAACAACTTCTAAAAGCTTAATTACAGCGCATTCCGCTGAACAATTTTTGAGTTATTGGGTCAGGTATCCTTTAAATCATCCAAAAATCGATTTTTTTTCCAAAATAGCTTATAAATAAATACGATTCTTTAAGAACATTTAAAAATAAACTCCATAAAAAAATTCGCATTAGAAGAGAAGTTATGTCTAAAACACTTTGATCTTTTTCTATATAATCAAGGTGTGATTTAGTCTTTAATGTCAATTTTCTCAAAACAGCGATTTTGATCATTGCGCGCACGATTTCTGAAAAAAAAGGTAACCTAGAATTTCGCGAAATTTTCGGTGAATGTAGTAAGCATATAGAGACACAAAATGACCTGTTATTATGTTTCTCAAGTAAGAAGTTCAGGATCCACGACTACTTTTGTATTAAAAAAATCTCGATATTTCGAATTTCTTTACAAAAATATTTTTTTCACGGTATCTACAAGTTATATTTTTTTCATTTGATTTGACTTGATTTGATAGCCTAAGAGGGACTTCTCAGACCAGGATCTAGTCTGTAGAGCATAGTATCCCTCCCGGTCACCTTTATTAAGGTTTGTTAAAAAAAAAAAATTACAATGAAGAAGTTACAATATTCAGCCGGAGCTGTACCCGCCGTTAAACGCGACAAAGGGCGGGTAGGTAATTTTGAAATCACATTATATCTGTACTCATTTAAAAAATTTTGGTTTGTTTTAGCCATTCAAATATGAAAAATCATGCGCACAATGCATGCAAGAATAATTTTTTCGTAAAAATTGTATCATCTATAAAAATGAATTTAAAAACTTTATATATGTGGATACTTTTTTAACAACTTTAATTGATAAAATAAATATTTCATAATATGTGTTTTCAGTTTTATAATTAAAAATCAATTAGTTATAGAGTGACAGCAATTCTTACAGAGGTCACTTTTTCATGTATTTTGTTAGTTCAAAGGGTACCTGACCCCTTATGCTTAAAAAACTACCCGCGCCGCAATCTTTTTTGCAACGGTACGATTGAAATGAACATTAGGAGTTCCTAAATTTTAAATCGTCATAATTCCTAAACTACTTGGCAGAACAAATTTCCCATTTTCTATGTAAAGGTAAAATTTACCGAAAAACCCAAGTAAGTTGTCAAAATTAAGTGTTAGTGTTGAAAATTTAAAAGTTTGGTACAATTTTAGTATAAAAACGACCCCTATTTTTTTTTACATAAATTGAAAGAAGGCATGATTTCCATACGTACGTCTATCTTTTTTTTTTCTTGGACAATTTTGTGATTAAAATCTACAAGTTATTCTTGTTTCTTGCGATGGCTGACTATGAAGTACTTTTCTAATCAAGTGTTATCAAGCACTTTTTAAATAATTTTAATTGCGCATTGTTAGTTACTATTTTCTCTGGGATATAGACATTAAAATTAACATGAATGTCTCATGGGCCACTTTTAGAGGCTTATCAACACCAGTTCTTTTAGCGGATTACTGAACTTATTCACGATGGCTTCTTAGAAGAGAAGAAACTGGAGTTGTATTCATAGACATTGCCGAGGCATTCTACAGATTCTGACATAAAACTCTCATCTATAAATTAAACATATTATGTGCTCCACCTCAGCTAACTCTCATCATTTTGAACTACCTAAAAGGTAGAACCTTTTCTGTCAAAGTCAATAATTCTATTCTTTACTGAACTTATTCACGGTGGTTTCTTAGAAGAGAAAAAACTGGAGTTGTATCCATAGGCACTGCCAAGGTATTCGACAGATTTTGGCATAAAGCTCTCATCTATAATTTAAACATATTATGTGATCCACCTCAGCTAACTCTCATCATTTTGAACTACCTAAAAGGTAGAACCTTTTATGTCAAAGTCAATAATTCTATCCTTTACTGAACTTATTAACGGTGGTTTCTTAGAAGAGAAAAAACTGGAGTTGTATCCATAGGCACTGCCAAGGTATTCGACAGATTTTGGCATAAAGCTCTTATCTATAAATTAAACTTATTAAATACTCCACCTCAGCTAACGCTCATTATTTTGAACTACCTGAAAGGTAGAACCTTTCTATCAAAGTCAATAATTCTATCCTTTACTGAACTTATTCACGATGGTTTCTTGAAAGAGAAAAAACTGGAGTTTTATACATAGACATTGCCAAGACATTCGACAGATTCTGTCATAAAGATCTCATCTATAAATTAAACATATTATGGGCTCCACCTCAGCTAACGCTCATTATTTTGAACTACCTAAAAGGTAGAACCTTTTCTGTCAAAGTCAATAATACTATCCTTTACTGAACTTATTCACGGTGGTTTTTTAGAAGAGAAAAAACTGGAGTTGTATCCATAGGCACTGCCAAGGTATTCGACAGATTTTGGCATAAAGCTCTCATCTATAATTTAAACATATTATGTGCTTCACCTCAGCTAACTCTCATCATTTTGAACTACCTAAAAGGTAGAACCTTTTATGTCAAAGTCAATAATTCTATCCTTTACTGAACTTATTAACGGTGGTTTCTTAGAAGAGAAAAAACTGGAGTTGTATCCATAGGCACTGCCAAGGTATTCGACAGATTTTGGCATAAAGCTCTTATCTATAAATTAAACTTATTAAATACTCCACCTCAGCTAACGCTCATTATTTTGAACTACCTGAAAGGTAGAACCTTTCTATCAAAGTCAATAATTCTATCCTTTACTGAACTTATTCACGATGGTTTCTTCAAAGAGAAAAAACTGGAGTTTTATTCATAGACATTGCCAAGACATTCGACAGATTCTGTCATAAAGATCTCATCTATAAATTAAACATATTATGGGCTCCACCTCAGCTAACGCTCATTATTTTGAACTACCTGAAAGTTAGAACCTTTTCTGTCAAAGTCAATAATTTTATCCTTTACTGAATTTATTCACGATGTCTTATTAGAAGAGAAACAACCGGAGTTGTATCCATGGACATTGCCAAGGCATTGGACTAGTTCTGGCATAAAGCTCTAATCCATAAACTAATCATATTAAATGCTCTACCTCAGCTTATTCTCATCATTTTGAACTACCTGAAAAGTAGAATCGTTTCAGTTAAAGTCAATAATTCTATCTCTTCTGCTGGCAATATCGAGGCTAGCGTTCCTCAGGGAAGTCTAATTAGTACATATGACTCCTCAACTTATACATTAATGATATCTCAAATATTCCCCGCAGCCTTTTAGCATTATATGCGGGTAACATGGCCATCATTTACAGTAACAAACAGCCACACATTGTGATAGAACAATTTCAATCCTACCTCCAGGCCCTTTTTATTTGGCTTAGAAAATGGCGCATCTAGGTAAACGCAGCAAAAAATGCCGCCATGTTATTTTCCAGAAATTTTATCTCCCAAGACACTAATCTCTCTCTCTTAACGGTGATGACATTCCCTGGCTCATCGAATATAAATAAGTATCTAGAAAGTTACCTAGACTGAAAATGAAACTGGGCTCGGCAGATCGCTGACGTACTCTTCCAAGACTGATGTAACTTGTGCATCTCTCAAATCTCTCTTAACTACACATAGATCTCTGTCTTTTCCTAACCATTTACTGTAATATAAGTCCTTCATAAGATCCACCAACACCTACGAGTCAGCCGTATGGGGATTTGACTGTGAAAGTTAGATGGAGAAACATCAAATAGACGATTTCAGTCGTGACGTCAGTCATGAAGTTTTGGTTGGAAACTGACTCCAAACAAACGGTTGCTATGTTGCATTTTCTATTTTGTTTCTATAGTATAGCTATATTTTATATCTCTATCGCAAATCTAAGTGTTTTAATACTTGATATGTATTGGTAACATTTTCTACGATTTGTATTTAAAAAGAAATGACGCATAGCAACCGTTTGTTTTGAGTCAGTTTCCAATCAAAACGTCATGACTGACGTCACAGTGAAAGCATCTAATACTACTTTTTTTCTGTCGACTACAATCGAATACATTTAAACTTTAAAAAGCAATTATTTTTGTTCCTCAGACACTTTCAAATTTTTATGAGTTATTAATCCTAATTCCTGCTTCCAAATTCCGTTATAATTTTCGTGTTAAAATACTAGTATTTATTAGGTAGAGCAAAAAGTTCTGGGAAATTTGTAATCTAATAGTTACCAGAATTTGTATCGTATAGGATGGTCTTGCTATCAATGCCGAGATCTATTGCCATTAGTTGGATCACGTCTACGACAAATTGGTGCAGAAGTATCCAAGATTGGTCCGCCGAAAGCGCGTTTTGTTTCAGCAGGACAATGCCAAACCGCACGTGGCCCAGATGACCAAGGACAAGTTTGCACAGTTGGACAGAGTCGAAATTCTCCCACACCCCATCTACAGTCCTGACGTGGCTCCATACGATTATAGTCTCTTTCGATCAATGCAACACTTTTTCAAGGGCCGTCGATTTGAATCCTTTAATTAAGTTAAAGAAGCATGTCATAAGTTTTTCGATTCAAGGAGCTGCCATGGTACTTCCAGCAAATCAGGAATCTGGCAGAATGATGGCAGAAAGTCGTGTACTATGATGGTCTCTACTTTGAAGAATAGTCCTTGTTGCTTTTGTTGTTAATCTGCGCATAACAATGCAACTTTCACACATTTCCCAGAACTTTTTGTTCAACTTAGTAATTGTAAAAAGCACTGTTCTGCCATGGACTACAACCTCATGCAAATTTTCTGAAATAATTAATAATCTACGAGCAGTAGGATTTACTTGCCTTCGCACACAGACAGAAACACAAACATCTTTCTTTTATTAGTATAGGTTATAGATTATTATATTTTATAGATTATTCGTCCTGTCCCTTGTTTCTTTAGAAAAAAACTTCTAAAAAAATGTGGGCGAAAGGGCTAGCATTGGAGTCATTACTTCTTTGATTGAACTATAACTGAAAATTTGCACTACTTGGATTTTTTCCCCCTTAAAGCAGGAAGTGTGTGTAAGAATGGGAAGGGTGGAACACACCTTAGTTATTATTCGCCCAAAAAAGGAAAACCCCTTACTTATATTACAGATGAGTTTGGGCTGCTTTTTAACACTTTCCAACAAAGTTGAAAAGTGTTTATGACTTCGGTTTGTCTGTCCGCTTGGCCGTCTGTCCGCCCTCTAATCCCCGTAAATATACTCGGATTGCCCTGAAATTTTTTAATGTTGTTAATGTTTACCGTAGAACGTGCCCTATTTTAAAAGAAGTTTCTAGCATGTTTAGTTCATTTACAGGGACAGTCAAAATTTTCTCTACATTACGGCCTATGGGAAAAATCGTTTAAAATGATTTTTAATCATGTTACATGCTTTCAAACATAATAAAATCGGTATGCATTTATAAAGTGCACTAAAATGTGCATTATTTAGAATATGCGGTGCAGAGAATAGTTATTCTTCATTTACAGGGGCACACAAAAGAATTCAGTTACATAATGATATAGCGGGTGGAGGATATTGTTTGCGGCGTATTTTAATTATGTTAAATTATTTCATGTATAATGAAATTGATATACACGTCGCTGAGGTTTACTATAACTTATTTCGTCTATAATGCGAAGTGCATAGCATTTACAGGAACGCACAAAAGATTTCAGATACTGTATTGTATCCGAAGTAATGTACAGAAGCGATGATTGCTGGAAATGCATTTTTAATTATATTATGTGTTTTTATGTTTCACTATATTTATGCATAGTATATGGTTTCTATAAATGCTGTGGTTCATATACAGGGCTACACAAAAGAATTCGTAATGGTTACTGGGTATGATTCCAAATTGCTTAAAGGTGGTTTTGAAATGGGTTATGCATTTTTACTCTCAACTGCATTTAGTTTACTAAGAAATGTTTGTAGAACATAGATAAAATGATATACAGGGTCACGCAAAGAATTGGATACATGACCGTCTATAAATGATAATTTCTAGAAATGTGATTTCGTTAGTTTTAAGAGTGTTTTACTTTGATTTAAACTTTAGCTAAATAATGGCGTGTACTAGGTTAACTACAGTGTTACACAAAAGTATACAAGTATGTTTCCATCTATTAATATAAATTGCTGTAAGAGAAATTTCAACCTGTTATGCGTTTTCTTGCTAAACTAAATTTCCCCATTATATAGTATATATATCAACCTACAGATCAAATACAGGGCTTTTCAAAAGAATTGGACTGCATGTTTGGTATAGACGGTAACTGCTGAAAACAGTTTTTTAAATATTTTATGCCTTTTCTAAAATGTTCCCTAGATAACGAAGTTTTGTTAAAGCATTCAAAAAGTGTTGGAAAGTGTTTCATAATCTATGCTTAACGCATGATTTTTCTTACTTGTTCGTCTCTTTTTACGACCCGAGGCTGAAAAATTTTATGTCATGAGACCTCGATCCCGATACCGAGCGTAAGTCATAAAATTTTTTAAATAAAATTTTAAATTCGTTTTAACATTTATTTTCTCATTTAAAAATACTTACATAGAGTTAGAATTATTTTGTTAGTATTAACAGTAAATACCTCTTCATGAAAACGTTTCCTGATTTTCATGTCCTGGAAAATCAGTTTAAAACGCCATATTTGTTATTTATACCCAATAACTACCAGAAATCTGTAAAAGTCACAATTCCTACTCTTTTAAAATGCCATTGTACAACTACGGCAGAAAGAATGAGTTCTGTCGTCCTATAATTTTTTAAATGGCATCAAACAGAAGAAGAAAATGGTCAACGGATATCCTTCGGCTTTATTATATTACTAACATTGTCCATGCACAAACGTCAGAAGACAAATATTTTTCCTTTTATCCCATCATTAACGATTCAATTATCTTTTAAACTATTTTTTAAAGGATTGTAAAACAAATTAAGAAAACTACATTCTTGCTTCTCAAATACGTAGCAATTTTTTTTCCTTTTTACGTAGATTTCATATGAAATACTACCTATTACATTCTCCCCTATGTTGGAATTTCGAAAAAAAAAAAAAAAAAAATACAGATCTACACCGATCATGACCCCTAGAGCCCAAAACGATCCCTAAAAAAAAACTTTATCTATCTATCTATCTATATCACTTTTTTATGGACTCGATAACTTCCATAATTCTGCACAAATCTCTTCCAAACTGATACATAAAATCTCGGTCAAGTTCGTTAATGGGCAAACTCGGACCAAGGGGGCGGAGGATGTGGCGAAATAAAGAGGGGATTTGTGAAAAACGAAAAACCTCATAACTTCTTAATTATACTGCATATCGACTCAGTTTAAAGTTTTTAATACTTCTAAAAAAGGGCCAAAAATTTATGTATAACAGATTTATGATAAAATTAAAAATGGGCTCAATGGGCGAAAAGAATAAAGTTTTGGGGAGAAAAAGATTCATAACTTCGTCAATTCTCAAGATATCAAATCCAATTAAATTTATTATAAATGGTCTCAATATTATCTACAACTTTTATATCGACAAGATTTTGATAGGACCAATTCTTACCGAAAAAAAAATTAAAAACGAAAACAAAAAAGGGGGGGGGGGTTGAAGAAGAAAATAATCCATAACTTCGTCAATTCACAAGATATCCAATCCGCTTAAATGTATAACACATCTTCTGAATAATATCTACAAGTTTTATACTGACAAGTTTTTGATAGGACCAATTCTTACGACAAAAACAAATAAAAAATACTAAATTGCTATAATAACAAAATCTAAACTGACTCATTTTTAAATTCAATTTTTGCTTTCAAATACATCCAACCGATAGATTCTCTTATTCAGAAACTGTATAATGTGCTGAAAAGATCAATTTGTGATAGAGGCAGAATATATTTCAAAAAATTATGTCAAAATGGGCATTTTGAACTGAATTTCTCGAAGCGATTGTGTTGGAATCTAAAAATATTGTCTACTGAGAAAATAATTGTTTATAAATCAAGTTCTAATTAATTGAACGAAAAATAAAATCATAGGTGGCTTATAAATCTCTTTAAAAATCACGTCAGCAAGTTTCGTGTTTTTCCTTTTAAAAATGAATATGAAAATATGTCAGTTGTTAAGCATGGAAAAATATTTTTGGAATGCTACCTTAAGATGGTTCTGATAAAACCAGCTCTTATATAAAAATGAAATTAAAAACTCATCAAAAGCGGCCAGATAAAATTGTTAAAGTGGGTTTATCTCTAATCATGATTTAGTTTTTGTTGGTGAAATTAGTACTTAACTTCGAAATCTACTTGCGACTATAGGCCGTGCCGGCAGGGATTTTTTCAATTTGTAAATAATAAAATTTTCACTTTCAGCCCTAGCTCAAAGACTGGTGTAAATATCAAGACCGAGCTTGTTTCGACCTTCTTGTTTTGGGGATGAGTCCGTCTCATCTGCAGAACCAATGTCTCGGTGTTTTGTATACCAATATTATTTTAACATCTACATATTTATCTCTGCTATCCTTTTTTTTAAATATTTTTTATGAATTATTTATTACTAATTTAACATTTATTTAAGGGGGTTAAACCTACCTTTAAACCTACAAAATTTTCAAAAATTTTTTAACACATACTTTGATTCCGTAATCATTTCTGAACAACATGCAAAATACCGCATTAAAAAATTCCCATTAGTTTACTAATTATGGCAGTTTTATTAAGACTATATATTAAGACTACATAGGACACTTTACGTTGCGTTTATTCAAAATGATGAATTTTGATACTGCGCGCAGTGTTTTTTACTTTGAAAATATTTTTTTTTAAGTGAAATTTTTTAATTTTCAGTTATTATTTTTAATTTAATCAATATTTTTTTCAAATATTCTGATTTTAGTATAAAGGTAACACTATTATTTATTTATTTTCATCAAAATGTCCTCTTTATATGCATATTTTCAGATTTTATCATGCGCGCAAGATTTTTTTCTCTTATTATCATATATTTTTAAACTTATAATTTCAATATTTATTTATGAATTTACAAGTATATCTATATTTTTAAATATAAATTTAAATATTAACTTTATATTTAAACTAGGGGGCTCTGCCCCCTGCAAGCTACGCTCGTCAACCCCCTTTCAGACACCGCAAAATCTAAAAACATGCTAATCTGATGGGTTTTAAAAATATTAGAGAAGATTGAATTATACGGAAAAAAGCTGTGCAGATCTCCCTCTAAACGGGTTTCCATTCAATTCCCTTTGATTGCAAAAATTTAAGGGCGAATCAGTTGTTGTTAAGACATCTAATGGTTGTTTTCGTTTTTGATTAAAGAGGATCAGTTAAACATTTGAAAAGAAGCTAAAATAAAATAAATTAAGTATACAGAATCTTTGTCTCCCGGAATTTAAAACAATCTCTATAACAATAGCCTAAGTCATGTGACTATCATCAACAGTTCCAGGCGGACCACTTCGCTTTTTATACTCTAGGTGCCATTTTGGTACTTTAATGTTAGGCAGGCACAGGTGATAAGTCGCCAAATATTATTTTATCGCCATCATTTCATCTATATTATAATAGTTCAAGTCACCAACTGCCATAAAACAAATACGGTCTGATCCCTTCGCCGTTCATATGAAAGTTTGGCAAAGATGTCAAAGATGTTATATTGGAGCGACTTTTTAACGACGCCAATTTGAGAAACGCATCAACAGCAGGGATGTAGTGGAGGGTATACGGGGGTATACGCCGTATACCCTCTGGATTTTTTTAAGGAACACCGTATACCCTCTGTTTCTCAAGAAAGCTATAGTATATATACACTAGGGTATACCCTCTGCCTTGAGCGTATACCCTCTGCTTAGAACGTATACCCCCTGTTTTTTTTACGACTACACCACTGATCAACAGCATAAACAGCAACATCCGGCTTACCATATCAAGCAAAATAATGATACTTTGGTGCCAGTTATGTGCCCGTTCCGTATATGGCATTGCCGTCAGAAAAAAATCGCGCCAATATGGAACCGTAAGTTTTCCATTTTGATTAAAAAATCAAAAAAATTTGTTTTTCGAGTAAAACTACATTAAAAGTAAAACTATTATAAGTATTACTTTTTTTTTCAACTCGCCAGTTAGTATTTTTTTTTTTTTTCGAGTGGTAATATTTGGGCAGATACGCACCGCAGGTTTGGTGCGATTTTTATTTTTTTACGAAAATATGGCGAAAACCTCGTTTTCAAATACCACTTACATATGCATTTTCGGTAATCCTTAGATATCCCGTCGACCAAAAATCTATCGCCAAAGTATAAGATTAAATGCCAATAATGGTTGATCGTATATTAATTTATTTGTTCTTTCGTTATTTAAAATAAAAATTATGTCAATTTGTATAATTTGGCGATTTATATAATTTGACGAAATTGGTCGACGGAATAACTAAGTAGTACTGTATTTCTTAATTATTTTCTATTATTTTCTAAAGAAAATATAAAAAAAAAAATTAATAATCATAGAACAAAATAATTTATATAATTTGAAAAAAGAAATAAAAGTAAATAAATCTTTAATATCAAATACATAAATATAGCCGGGTTACCATGTCAACCTTTTCTGAAATATATATAAAAAAAAATATATCTGTTTGATTAGAATTTGAGTTGCCATCATTAGAAAAATGTATATAAAGTTAGAAAAAAATTAATATTTCGAAAACTACTTCGAATTTAAAAATTCTAATACCAGTTTTGAAATCTGCGAATCAATATTGATTTTTGGTGTTAATTTCATCGCAAAGTATTCCATATTTTAGGAGAAATCGCCGTGAAACATAATCAGTTGTTTAATCAGTCGTTTCAAAGAATCGTTTCATAAAGTTGTTTCATTAGGATTTTATATATATAGGGTAGATGAAGTTTGATTTTTATTTTTGACTTATTTCACAAGTTTTGAAGCTTAGAACATAGTGATATTTTTTACCTTTTGGAAGTGTTCAAAGTTATCCTACCCCCTTAAAAGTAGTAGAAATGTCCTTAATATCACACCACTGCCTAATGTCGCACCCCTCATGATCTCGTCAAGTTGAGGCTGCTTCCTAGCCAAAACTGGTTTAACTAATGCAAGGCATCAACCGGATCAGCGCCTTAGTTAAATACGCAGTTGCGTTTAGTCTCTGTTATTATTATTATTATTATTATTATTATTATTTTAGTTTTATGCAAACCAAACGTTTTTGACAACATCATTTTACAGTGAAACATCATTTTCAAAGTAAGTGCTGTCCTTAATTATTGTAACGTAAATACAACCACATATTCATGTACACTGGCGTGCAAAACTTAAGCAACCATCATAAAATGCTAATTTTCGAGCGCTCGAATACTCAAAAGAAAATAATATAATTCAAATATGTACTTGTGACTTTACGATGACTTTACAATGGAGTCTCAAAATGACGGTCATATGAGAGTCACTAGCTGACTTCATTGTATAGTCACTTGTTGACTCGTCATAAAACAGCAGTCATAGTGACTTCTCAGTGGAGTGATCAATTGAGAGTAAGAATGAGATGAATAAAATATATCACATTTCAGTTCGTTGTAGTGACTGTGACGCTTGTGACTATTTGTGACGTCAAGGTGAGTTCACATGGACAGGGTGTGCTGTTAGGGTAGTACCTATTTTCTACACTTGATGTTTGTAGAATTTTCTTTTGAGTACTCACTTGCATTTTGTGACTGTTGCTTAAGTTGCACACTAGTGTAGTTTAACACTAGAACGCCCGGAAATTTTACTCAAGTTTCATAAAAATATTTGACGCCAGAATTTTTATTTAAAATTATTTGACTGATTTATTTAACGTAAATCTGCGTGGTTTAAATGTAACTTATTTTATGAAAGAATTTCTGGTTCCAGTTGACATTTAATCATATGGTTGGAGTCGGATCGACTCCTTCCGGGCGGTCTAGTGTTAATTAGATGTAGCTGTAAGGCTGTTTCTATTCTTAGTTTCACCTGTAGAGTCCGCCGAATTGCAATGTTTCATTCTGCCTAATATCGCACCCCTACTGTAGTCCTAATATCACACTGTGCGATATTACGCAAACTATTTTATTTATGGGTCTAAATGTCAACTTTTTTATTTATGAAGGAATTTCTAAGACTTTTTTAATGAATTCATTTTCCCTTTGAATAGAAACGTATTCAAAGACCATTAATTTGCAGTGGTTGACTCTGCTGAGACTTCTTACCAGCGTGAACATCCAGATGACTCTGTCTGTCCATCACTGACAAGTTGTCCAGCTGAATCAATTCAAATTAGACAGGAACAACCTGAGTCTCAGCTTGTATCAATGATCCCGAAACACCTGTAAACAAGAGTGACATATTTAATTGAAAAAGTCCAGCTGTGTTTCTTCCTTGCCATTATCAAATGATAGCAAATGTTTTCCGATGGATATAACCCACATAGCATTTTTAGTTTGCAGAAAATTTGCAGAAGTCTTGCTTTGAAAACCTGCAAAGTTGCAGCAAGCTCAGCATGACAACACTGCAGCAAAGTAACGCAAACGCCGAAGTCACCACACTTTGATCTTGCAGCTAACTTGTCGTGCAAGTTAAATTCATGTTGTATCAAATTTATTGCAAAATAATGGCAAACAAGTAATCAAAAATACTGCAAACTTACTGCAAAGTAGCAATCTTTCCATGGTCTGAAATTTTAAATATATAATTGTTGCAAAATTTTGTCGAGTCATCTCATATTTTATGAAAATCAGATGCATAGTTTAATTACAGGGACAGTCAAAAGTTTCGTTACATTACAGCCAATGGGAAAAAATATTGCAAGTGCATTTTAGGTAGCTTTCTTTACAAAAAGCTACCTATTGCAGCCGTTCGGAGGAAAGCGATTTCAAAAAATTTTGGTATATTTTCATCGATCATGACCCCCAGACCCCGAAACCACCCTCCGTTCGAAATTGATATATATATATATATATATATATATATATATATCAATATATATATATATATATATATATATATCAATATATATATATATATATATATATATATATCAATATATATACAGTCGACGCTCGTTTTTACGAACTCGTAGGGAACACCCAAATAGTTCGTAAAATAGAAAGTTCGTAAAATAGAAAAACACCAAAAATGATATGAATACGTATATTATTTATGTCTATTTTTATCAAACTGACCCCTCTTCATAGATAAAGCAGTATTTCAAGATTATTTATTATTTAATAAATTTATACCTGTATTTTTAAATATATAAGAAATAAATGCAAATTTATGCACTAAAAATAATTTTAGTACACATACGTTACTATGCTCTGAAAATATTACATATGAAAACACAAACTGTATTAGCACTTAGTAGATGAAAATACATAAATGAAAAAATAGATAAAAAATTAGGAATGGAAATAATCACGTATCTTTTTTTTAAAAAATGACATTTTGAAAAATATATGTTTCAAATTTATCAATGGAAACCTTTTTACCTTTCACAGTTATTGTTCCCTTCAAAAAAGTTCCTTAGTCTTGACAACCACTATTGGAAATTGTTGCTATACCCCCTCCCTCCGAAATAGATTGGGGAAAACAGCACATTCTTGGAATGCACTTGATGTCTCATTGTATCTGTATAGAGTTTAATTGACATTGGCGCTGCATTCCGATACTTAAAAAAAAAAAAAAAAAAAAAAAAAATCAGAAGTACGAAAACTGAGTTCGCAAAAAAGAGATTTTCATAATCTGTTGTTCGCAAATGGGAGCGAAAAATTACATTGCTTCTATGGGAGCGTATTCGGGACCACTCTATAGTTCGCAAAATCGCAAGTGTTCGTGAAAAAGAGGTTCGTAAAAACGAGAGTCTACTGTATATATATATATATATATATATATATATGTCGTAGGCTAATTGAGAAATCCGGCTCTTTGCAAACAGACTAGGCTCTTTGCAAAGAGCCGGGCTAATTGGAGAATCCATCTCCCTTTTTCAAATTAGCCTGCTATTTTTCAGGCTTATTGCAAAGAGCCTAGAAAGCGTTAGGCTAATTGAAAAATGACCACTTATTATCCGATCAGGGTGATATTTTTAGCTCACAGGCTATCAAAGCCAGGGAGCTTATGTTCCCGAAGATTCTGTAAGTACGTGTGTACGTACGTACGTAACGCGATAACTCATGATAGAAATATCCGATTTGCTTCAAAAAAAATTTCTCAGTTCATTCTGATAAGGTGCTCCCCTGATTAGTTTTTGGGGTTCATTGGTTAAGGATAAAGGGGGAACAGAGGGCTAGTCCCCCCCCCCCCTTAATTTATATAAATGGGTTTTTCATGCAGAAATATTCGATTTGCTCCAAATTTGGTATACCGATTTATTGTGTTAAGGAGCTTCCCTGATTAGATTTGGAAGCACATTATTTAAGTATAAAGGGGGGAAAGGGGGGATACACACCTTAATTTAGATAACTGCGTTTTTCATGATGAAATATTCGATTTGCTCCAAATTTGGTGTACCGGTTTATTAAGTTAAGGAGCTGCCTTGGTTAGATTTGGAGGTTCATTAGTTACATATAAAGGGATGAAAGAGGGGGGGGCTATATCCCCCCGTAATTTAGATAAATGGGTTTTTCATGCAGAAATATGCCATTTGCAATAAATTTTGTATACCGGTTAATTATGTTAAGTAGCTTCCCTGATTACATTTGGAAGATCATTATTATGTATAAAGGGGGGAAAGGGGGGCAATTGCCTCCCCCCTTAATTTAGATAAATGCGTTTTTCATGTAGAATTATTCGATTAGCTGAAATTTGGTATACTGGCTTATTATGTTAAGGAGATGGCATAATTCGATTTGTAGGTTCATTAGTTAAGTATAAAGGGAGGAAAGGGGGGCTACCCCCCTTAATGGGTTTTGGTAAGGGTAAATGGGTTTTTAAAGCAAAATTATTCGATTTGCTCCAAATTTGGTATACCGGTTTATTATGTTAAGGAGCTTCCCTGGTTAGATTTGGAAGTACATTAGTTAAGTATAAAGGGAGGAAAGGGGGGGCTACCCCCCCCCTTAATTTAGGTAAAAGGGTTTTTAATGCAAAATTATTCGATCTACTCCAAATTTCGTATACCGGTTTATTATGATAAGGAGCTTCCCTGATTAGTTTTGGAGGTTCATTAGTTAAGTATAAAGGGAGAAAAGGAGGGCTAGACCCCCCCCCCCCTTAATTTAGGTAAATAGGTTTTTCATGCAGAGTTATTCGATCTGCTCCAAATTTCGTATACCGGTTTATTATGTTAAGGAGTATCCCTGATTAGATTTGGAGGTTCATTAGTTAAGTATAAAGGGAGGAAAGGAGGGCTAGACCCCCCCCCCTTAATTTAGATAAATGGGTTTTTCATGCAGAGTTATTCGATTTGCTCCAAATTTCGTATACCGGTTTATTATGTTAACGAGCTGCCGTGATTAGATTTGGAGATTTATTGGTAAAGTATAAAGGAGGGACAGGGGCTAGTGTCCCCTTAATTTAGATAAATGGGTTTTTCATACAGAATTATTCAATTTGCTTCAAATTTGATATACCAGTTTATTACGATATGGCTTCCTTCATTTGATTTGGAGGTTCATTGGTTAAGTATAAAAGGGGTGAAAGGGGGGCAATTGCCCCTCCCTTATCTAATTTATTATAATTTTTTTTCAACCGGATCCAAAACTTTAAGGTTCCATTTGAAGTCAACCCGAAAACCGACCACAACCAGGTTTCGGATTGAGTTCAATTAGAACTTTCAGGTTCGGATCGGGTTGCCGGGGACGGAGATTGTTTTGTCTGCCTTACATCGGGTTATAGTTTTTTGGAATATTTTTGTCGGTTAAGATTTGGTTCGGGACGGGTTTCAGGTTGACTTCGAATGGAATTTTTAGGTTCTGGTAGCGTTGCGTGCCCACGGAATCTAATTTGTCTTGTTCGGATCCTGTTATGGATCTTTGGAATATTTTCGTCGGTTATCAGATTTGGTTCGGGATTTCGGGTTTTTTCAAATGGAACTCTCAGGTTCGGGTCGGGTTGCATGTATACTGAAATGATTTTGTCTTGCTCGGATCGGGGTACGGTCTGTTGTAATTTATATTTCGGGTTTGGGTAGGGTCATGCGTTAATAAACCTAATAAAAAGAAAATTGCCCAGTTAAACTGATGGCATTGAGTTCACAGGCTATTCACACTAATTGTATATTATACTCTTATTTCAAAGAATAATGCCCCTCGAAAAATAATGAAGGGATTAGTCCCCGTTGCCCACCCTTTCTATTTAACCAAAGAACCTCCAAATCTAATCAGGGAAGCTACTTAACATAATAAACTGGTATACCAAATTTGAAGCAAATCAGATAATTCTGCATGAATAAACTATTTCACTAATTTAAGGGGGGGGGATTATCTCCCCCATTTCTCCCTTTATGCTGAACCAATGAACTTTCAAATCTAATCAGAAAAGCTCCTTATTAGAATGAACCTAGAAAAAAAATTTAAACTAAATTAGATAATTCTGCATGAAAACCCATTTATCTAAATTAAGGGAAGGGGAAATAACCACTTTCCATCCTTTTATACTTAACCAATGAACCTCCAAATCAAATAAAGGAAGCCATATCGTAATAAACTGGTATATCAAATTTGAAGCAAATCGAATAATTCTGTATGAAAAAACCATTTATCTAAATTAAGAGGACACTAGCCCCTGTCCCTCCTTTATACTTAACCAATAAATCTCCAAATCTAATCAAGGCAGCTCCTTAACATAATAAACCGGTATACGAAATTATGAGCAAATCGAATAACTCTGCATGAAAAACCCATTTATCTAAATTAAGGGGGGGGGGGGAGTCTAGCCCCCCTTTCCTCCCTTTTTACTTAACTAATGAACCTCCAAATCTAATAAGAGAAGCTCTTTAATATAATAAACCGGTATACGAAATTTGGAGCAAATCGAAAAACTTTGCATGAAAAACCCATTTATCTAAATTAAGGGGGGGGTCTAGCCCCCTTTCCCCCCTTTATACTTAACTAATGAACCTCCAAATCTAATCAGGGAAGCTTCTTAACATAATAAACCGGTATACCAAATTTGGAGCAAATCGAATAATTTTGCATTAAAAACCCATTTACCTAAATTAAGGGGAGGGATAGCCCCCCTTTCCTCCCTTTATACTTAACTAACGAACCTCCAAATCTAATCAAGCCATCTCCTTAACATAATAAACCAGCATACCAAATTTGAGCTAATCGAATAGTTCTACATGAAAAACGCATTTATCTAAATTAAGGGGAGAGACAATTGCCCCTCTTTCCCCCCTTTATACATAATAATGATCTTCCGAATGTAATCAGGGAAGCTGCTTAACATAATTAACCTGTATACCAAATTTATAGCAAATCGCATATTTCTGCATGAAAAACCCATTTATATAAATTAAGGGGGGGGGACTATCCCCCATTTTCACCCTTTATCCTTAACCAATGAACCCCAAAAACTAATCAGGGAAGCACTTCATCAGAATGAACCTAGAAAAAAAAATTTGAAGCAAATTGGATATTTCTATCAAGAGTTATCGCGTTACGTATATACGAACGTACGTACGTACACACGTACATACAGAATCTTCAGGAACATAATCTCTCTGGCTTTGATAGCCTGTGAGCTAAAAATATCACCCTGATCGGATAATAAGTTGTCCGTTTTCAATTAGCCTAACGCTTTCTAGGCTGTTTGCAATAAGCCTGAAAAATATCAGGCTAATTGGAAAAAAGGAGATGGATTCTCCAAATAGACCGGCTCTTTGCAAAGAGCCGGATTTATCAATTAGCCTACGACATATATATATGTCTGACCTATGCCATACTGTAAATCTCGTATTTATGAACCGATTTGGATGTAATTCGGT
The DNA here is from genome assembly GCA_963932465.1 of Maratus speciosus. Lineage (NCBI taxonomy): Eukaryota > Metazoa > Arthropoda > Arachnida > Araneae > Salticidae > Maratus > Maratus speciosus. Next base: position 215,046,078 of record OZ010799.1, on the reverse strand, counting down.
GTGTACATAGTACATATCAATGTCTCGACCGAGTTCGTTGGCCAGCTTCATCCGCCATTTTGTTTCAAAATGGCGGCCATTTAAAATTTAAAAAAAAAATTAAAATTTGAAATGTGGTACCAAAAAATTAAAAATGGAAAAATATTTTTTTCTTATGTATTTGACCTTTATAGAAAGACTCCGTAGCAGTTTTTGTTTCGTCTATATCTTTAAAAATGGCTGAGTTATAGCATTTCGAATTTCTACCGAAGCTGACATTTTGAAACGTCCTGAACTTTGTCACGCGATAAAAGGCGTATTTATGAACAGATTTGAATGTAACTTCGTTTATACATAGTACAAACCAATGTCTCGACCGAGTTCGTTGGCCAGCTTCATCCGCTATCTTGTTTCAAAATGGCGGCCATTTAAAAAAATAAAAAAATAAATAAAATTTAAAATGAGATAAAAAAAAAATTGAAAAATGAAAAAGATTTTTTTCGTATGTGTTTGACCTTAATACAAAGATTCCGGAACAGGTTTTGTTTCGTCTATATCTAAAAAAAAGGTTGAGTTATAGCATTTTGAATTTCTATTGTGGCTGACATTTTAAAACGACCTGATTTTTGTCACGCGATAACAGGGGTATTTAGGAGCCGATTTGGATGTAACTTGGTCTGTACATAGTACATACCAATGTCTCGACCGAGTTCGTTAGCCAGCTTCATTAGCCATCTTGTTTCAAAAGGGTTGCCATTTTTAAAAAAAATGTAATTTAAAATTTAAAATAAGGTATTAAAAAATTGGAAAATGAAAAAGATTTTTTTATGTGTTTGGCCTTGATACAAAGATTCTGGAGCAATTTTTGTTTCTGAAAATTTGTTCTTTTGTTTATATCTTAAAAAGTGGTTGAATGATAGCACTTTGAATTTCTAGCATGGCTAACAATTTGAAACGATCTTGTATTTGTCACGCGATACCACACGTATTCGCCTATTTAGATGGAAGAAGGCATGTGGATAGTATACATCATACATCAATATTTCGACCAAGTTCGCTGGCCAGCTTCATCAGTCATCTTGTTTCAAAATGGCGGCCATTAAATTAAAAAAAATTATATTTAAAGTGAGGTGCAAAAAAATTAGAAATTGAAAAAGGTTTCTTTCTTAAGTATTTGACCTTGATGTAAGGATTCAAGAGCATTTTTTTTTTGTCTTTATCTTAAAAAATGGCTCAGATATAGCAGTTTCAATTTCTAATGTGGGTGACATTTTGAAAAATCTGATTTTTTGCCTGCGACAGCACTCGTATATATCAACCGATTCCGATGTGAGTGAGCATGTGCACAGCAATTACTAAGGTCTCGACCAAATTCACTAGTTAGCCTCATCCACCATGTTGTCTTAAAATGGCAGGCACTTTAAGAAATCGCCGAATTTGGCATCCAAATATAACTTACTTTAAATAAAAGCAGCTTGGATAAAGCTGACTTATTTCGCGAAATTCTCATTCATAATGATTTAGTATTGATAAAAATTAGTATTGAATCTCCTACATTCGGTTTTCACTAAATTGAGCTTCGTGTGTTTGAATAATATAAGTTGGCTTTTTTAAAATAAGGAATATGAAAGCTACCTCTTCCTCCCGGCACTGGCCGGAAGGACTTTTAGTAATGTTACAGCCTTCCGAATTGTCTGAATTTTTAAATATATAATTGTTGCAAAATTTTGTCGTGTCATCTCAAATTTTATGAAAATCGGATGCATAGTTTAAGTACAGGGACAGTCAAAAGTTTCGTTATATTATGGTCAATGGGAAATAATATTGCAAGTGCATTTTAATAATGTTACAGCCCTTCGAACAGAATGACATTGATATGCACTTATGAAGTGCACTAAAATATACATTCAGTACGATATGCAGTGCAATAAATATTTATAAAAATAGTTATAGTATGAACGCCCCTCATTTGCCACGTTTGACGAGCAATTTCCAACTTGTTTATAGTTACACCTTTGCACTTTTATATTTCCTTTACTGTTTTCGCGTAAAAGTAAACTGTTATGTGCACGTAACCTCTTTCAAAAAGTCTAATCGGATCCAAAAAACAATTAAAGGAATTTAAAAAAAACACTAATTTTCTGTGAATAAAACAATAATTGACTTATTTTAAGAAGATATTCTCCTTTTTTATATTTACAACTGTGCACTTTTTAACTTCCCAATTGTTTTCGTGTAAGAGTAAAAAGTTGTGGGCATTTATCATCTTTCAAAAAGTTTAATCGGATCCATAAAATAATTAAATGAATTTCAAAAGAAGTACTAATTTTCTTTGAATAAAACAATAATTGAACTTATTTTAATAAGATATTATCCTTTCTTGTATTTACAAATTGTGCACTTTTTAACTTCCCAATTATTTTCGAGTAAGAGTAAAAAGTTGTGTGCATTTATCATCTTTCAAAAAATTTAATCATATCCATAAAACAATTAAATGAATGTAAAAGGAAACACTAATTTTCTTTGAATAAAACAATAATTGAACTTTTTTAAAGAAGATATTCTCCTTTCTCATATTTACAATTGCTCACTTTTTAACTTCCCAATTGTTTTCGTGTCTTATAAGCGGGCGCTTGACGCCAAGCACACAGGTCAGATGTATGTTAAGAAAATGTCAAATGTTTTCGTGTATGAGTAAAAAGTTGTGTGCATTTATCATCTTTCAAAAAACTTAATCAGATCCATAAAACAATTAAATGAATTTCAATAGAAACACCGATTTTCTTTGAAAAAAAAAATGAACTTACTTAAAGAAGATATTTTCCTTTTTTCCTTTTACAGCTGTGTACTATTAACTCCCCTACTGTTTTCGTGTAAGAGTAAAAAGTTATGCGCAATTATGCTCTTTTAAAAAGTTTAAACACATAAAACAATTAAAGGAATTTCAAAATAAACACCAATTTTCTTTGGAAAAACAATTAAAGGAACTTCCTTTTTAGAAAATATTCTTCTTTTTAGGGTTCCGTACTTGAAAAGTAAAGAAGGAACCATTATAAGATCACTCCTTGGTCTGTCTGCCACAGCCATTTTACTCGTAAACTATGGAACGTGGAACGTTCAAATTAGGGGAAATAATAAAGACCCACATATTTACAATTAAACATTCACAAGTATATTTAAGAAAAATGTAGCGGGGTTAATTAAGTTACTCTGAAAAAAAAAAAATCTTTTCTTTGTACATCATATGGGGTATCGTGTGAAAGCTTTTGTAACGCTGCACTCAAAAATACATTTCTTTTAATTTTCGGTATTATATTTTAAGAGATATCGTCGAAAATGTAGTGCAAAAATATGTTCCACCCCCTCTATTTCAGAATCTACTGAAGCTAAAATTATGGAAAATTAGAGATAGTAGACGTTAATTTAAACCTTGCAGGAAAACTATAGCGATTACCCTAGGTCACATAGTTTTTGAGAAAAGCGCATTTTTCCGTTACACAAAAATTCCGATTTGAAGTCATTCAGCAAAGGCGTTGAGGAGCGGTGGAGGTATCAATCGTAGCAGAAATACAAAAGCATTGTTCATAATGATTTTCGAAAAAAATCGTCTGTAATTAGCCGAGATATTTACTCTTAAAGACAGGGGCGGTTTAGAAATACATAATGACAGGGGCGGCGTACTATATGTACCATCGACTTTTAAAGCCTAGATAACAACTTTTAATGATATATTTGTGTAATGTAATGCCTAGTAGTAGTATAAAAGCAATAAACGTCGAATTGTTAAATACAGAATAATTTAATTAGAATTAATCACATAAATACTATGGGATTCGCGACTAGTTTGAATTGAGTGGATCTCTAAAATACGCCTCCCGTATCTTTATTTGTTAATTAAAAACCTTTCTGGAAAAACGAGGCACGAACCAAGGTGACATTGCAAATTTGCGACCTCCTTTCAAAGCGCGCTTAGCACAATGCCATGTTTAAAATTTGAACAAGAATTTTGTTTTAGCTACACTGTAAAAAAAAAAGATTATTACTACGCTGAATTAAGTTTTGTGAATTGCAAATTGAAGTTTAAATATTTACTACTTTTATTGTCAGTACCAAATTAAGTTCATTAAAAAAAAAAGAAAGAAAATATTGGGATGCGACTAAAAAAAGAGTTATACAGAATAGCAATATTAAATATCATTTAGGCTTCATATTTCTTTGAATTTTTATGGTATACACATTCATACTTTTCTAGTATATACTGCTGTATTCAATCCTACATTGTATAGTTTTTACAAAGTCTTATTATTCTTTTAGCAACGATTTTTGTAATAATACTATTAATAATTCATATATTTATTGTACGGAACATTCTGAGCGCGAGTAATACTCGCACTTGACCGGTTTTTTAAACTTAACACTTTTCAACAAAGTTGAAAAATGTTTATGACTTCGGCTTGTCTGTCCGTCTGTCCGCGCTCTAACTCACGCAAATATAGTCGGATCGTTCTGAAATTTTTGGATGTTAGTAATCTCTACCATAGCACGATCCCTATTTCAAATAAAGTTTCTAGCATGTTTAGTTCATTTGCAGGGACAGTCAAAAGTTTTCCGTTACATTACGGCCTATGGGAAAAAATCGTTTAAAATGGTTTTTAATGATGTTACATGCTTTCAAACATAATAAAATTCATATGCATTTTATCAAGTGCACTAAAATATGCATTCTGTAGAACATACGATGCAAAGAATAGTTATTATTCATTTACAAGGCCACACAAAATAATTCCGTTACAGAACGTCATAGGGGGTGGAGGGAATTGTTTGCGGCGTATTTTAATTATGTTAAATTACTTCATTTATAATGAAATTGGTATATGTCGCTGAGGTTTACTATAACTTATTTCATGTGTAATACGAAGTGCATAGCATTTACAGGGACACACAAAAGATTTTAGATACTATATTGTATCCGAAGTACTGTACAGTAACGATGATGGCTGAAAATGCATTTTTAATCATTATGTTTCACTGTATTTTTGCATAGTATATGGTGTGTATAAATGTTGTAATTCATATACAGGGCTACACAAAATAATTCGTAATTGTTACAGGGTATGATTGCAAGTTGCTTAAAGTTGGTTTTTAAATGAGTTATGCATTTTTATGCAGAACTGTATTTGGTTTACTAAGAAATGTTTGTAGAACATAGGTAAAAGGATATCAGAGTTACGCAAAGAATTGGATACATGGCCGTCTATAAATGATAATTTCTGGAAATGTGATTTCAGCAGTTTTAAGAGTGTTTTACTTTGAATTAAACTTTAGCTAAATAGCGACGTGTAATAAAGGTACTAGGTTAACTAAAGGGCAGTACAAATGCATACAAGTATGTTTTGCTCTATTAGTATAAATTGCTGAAAGAGAAATTTCAACCTGTTATGCGTTTTTTTGCTAAACTAAATATCAGATCCAATACAGGGCTGTTCAAAAGAATTGGAATACATATTTGGCTATATACAGTAATGCAGAAATCAGTTTTTCAAATTTTTCATGCATTTTCTAAAATGTTTACTTAGTTCTCTTATATTCCTTATTTCTCTAAATAACGAAGTTTTGTTAAAGCATTCAGGAAGTGTTGGAAAGTGTTGCATAATCTATGCTAAACGCATGATTTTTCTTACTTGTTTATATTTACACCTGTGCACTTTTTAACTTCCGTTACTTTTTTCGTGCAAGAGTAAAAAGTTATGTGAACTTATGCTTTTTAAAGGTTTAACCCTTTATGTACTGAATTATGAATTCATGAAAATTTTATGTTTTAAAGCATTTTTCGTGAATTGTTTAAACTACATTAGAAGATTTACATAATCATTTAATAAATTTTAGATGGATTTTAGAAGGATTAATTAAATTTGAATTTATAAGGATTACGTGCAATTTTTATAACCCCAATCAAATCTTTTATTTGAAATTTTTTTCTTAGTATTTTGTAGAATTAGGAAATGTACAAATATAATGTTCTTACAATAGAAATATAGAAATATTTCAGAATTGAACCCCCCACCCCTCACCCCCCCCCCCCCCCCCAGCGTCAAGAGAGCTGAAAAGAAGCAAAGACAAAAGAAATCATACTTTTAAGAATATTATTGTTTTGTCTAACCAAGAATACTTTTGGAACAAGATAAAGTAATGTATCTATAACTCATTCTAAACTGTATTTCAAATAATTGATGCATTAAATAAATTTTATAACAAGTTATTTTAATGGTACTTATTAGTAGATAAAGGGTTAATCAGACACATAAAACAATTAAATTAATTTCAAAAGAAACACAAATTTTCTTTGGAAAAAAACAATTAAAGGAACTTACTTTAAGAAGATATTTTTTTTATATTTACATCTGTGCACTTTTTAACTGCCGTTACTTTTTTCGTGTGAGGATAATAAGTGATGCACACTTATGTGCCTCTTTTGAAAAATTTAATCAGACATCCGCTTTCACTTTGTATGTGGGAAGCGCCAAAAATAATTCTAATCTTAAGCGAGTAGCTTGACGATTGTGTGAATATCTCTACTCATTTGACAACTGAATAGACCCATGGCTTTGTATTGTTAAGTAAATATTGATAAAAATTTCCCCAAGTCATTTTCATAATAAAGATTAAATCAGAGGAAGGTAATCTGAGAAAAGATTGATAGCTCCTGATCTATTCATATTTTAATACATTTTTTCGAAAGTGAGCGCGAAATTTACGTTTACAAAAACACTGTAAATTAAAACCTACTCTCAACTAATCAGAAGCAAACATGCTTGAATGACAATGACACCTTGTTTTTTCGTCCTTATAAAGTTTCCGATTTTTATAATTTTTACCCCAAACCCTCAAAAACGTATTTTTACGTGCTCCACATACAATGTTTTAACACTTTGAAGGGCGGTGCTTCATTTTTGAACCACTTATTTTTAATCCCTAAATGCCGCATTTGAACCAGAATTTTGAAATTAAAATTTTCCTTTTACTAAGTGCGTGAAGTGAAACTTATACTAATTTTCAAATAAATTTGTTCGTAAACTATGGTGTCATCCAATCTTTTTCACATTTTACGAATAGAAGTATTTTGCCCTTGAAAGGGTTAAATGACTTCAAAATAGAAGCCTCCGTTTTCGGTCATTATGTACAGTCAATATATACATATACGAACTCGGCTAACGGGAAACAACAGGAAATTGTAAAAGTCATCGTATTAACCGTTACCCGTTATACTCGTGAAGATTATAAACATTTTAAAAACATACACATAATCAATATAATTACACCATTAACAGCTCTAATTATTGCAATTCTAAAATTAATATGATAGCATAAATTTTCCCGGAAACATTGCGATAGTCACTGCAATTTTCAAATTATAGATTTTGTGTATCTTATTCATTTTGACAGTGCAATAAAGGACATAAAAAACCTGGCTGTCTTAGTAAAGGGCCTGGATTTAAAAAATAGAAACAACGGTTTTCTTTTATGATCCTTCCTTTCCATAGCTCACTTTTAAATCTTACAAACAAACGTTATTATTGACATTTCACAAGAAGTGATCTGTCAATCATACGTGACATAGTAGCAGGCGATTCCACTACCTTCAAATCGGAATAGAGCAAAAACGGGAAGTTTGCAATATTTCTCAGCTTTGCAACATTTTGGCTATTTTTAATTATTCATCAAGGGGCTTTATAGGAGAATTCCGTTTTAAGATGGCTAAGATTTTATTCAAGTTATGTTACATTGTTTTAAATTATTATGATAATCAATTATTTTTGTTTTAAGTATATTTTATTAAAACCTTTGTTAAAAAATGAGATTTTCTTCTTTTTCTTTTTTTAATATTCAAAGTGACAACTACATAAAACAAAACAAAATAAAATTTTGCTCTTTGCTTTTCTGAACTTACAAGCAACAAAATAATAAAAGAAAGAAAGTATTATATTTTATATGAAAATCCATAATTATCAAAAAAAAATACACAACTGTTATTTCAAAAATTTATATAAGTTAATCTAAATATGCATACTGAAGAAAATTACAAACTGAAGAAAATATGCGTACAGTTAAATTGATTTTAAGGCAATTCACTCAAAAATGCACTTGTGAGTGCAATACTCAAAATGCACTAAAAATTAATTAATACTTAAAACACCCTTATCTCTCTCCTTTTTTTTAACTCTTCCGACATAGTTCAAAAACTAATAGATTCAGTTTGTCTGTCTCTCCGTGTTCTAACTCGCATAAATATACTCGGATTTCCATGCGGTTGATATACGTTATTTCGGTTTAGTATGACGTTTTCGGTATTAAAATTAAGTAGTATGTAGTAATTATAGTTCATTTAAGGAGGCAGTGAAGAAAATTCCGATACATTATAGACCGAAAGCCGGCAGCACAGACAATCACCTCATCAAGTTCACGGATGAAGTTCTAGGATTAGTTAAATCTTGATTCGCATATTACTACGCAATCGGTCTACCAAGTCCTATCTTGGTGGAAAACACCTGAAAACCCGATTTTAGCGGCTTACTCGTAGGTTTACCGTTGTGTTTTCCTGCTCCCAGTCCTCCATGTTTTCATACCTTTGGGCGCAGGAAAACACAATGGTAAACCTACGAGTAAGCCGCTAAAATCGGGTTTTCAGGTGTTTTCCACCAAGATAGGACTTGGCAGACCGATTGCGTTTTAATATGTGAATCGAGATTTAGCTGATCCTATAATTTCATCCGTGAACTCGATGAGGTGATTGTCTGTGATGCCGGGGCCCGGTCTATTACGGTCTGTGGGGAAACATCGTTTGTAGAGAATTTTAATAATGTCTCACTGTTCAAACATATGGAAATTGATATATATCACTGAGGTGCACTACATGAGGCTTACTATGGGATAGGCTGCATATAGCAGTATATTCATCGTATATATAGTATTCATCGTAGCATATAGTATATTCATCGTCCATTTACAGGGACATACAAAAGAATTCGATTACAGTACTGTCCATTAACAATAATTGCTGGAAATGAGTTTTCAGTTGTGGTGGGGTTTTTTAAATTAAACTAATTTTTTGCCTATTAGTTGGCGCGTATATAAATTCTATAGGTCATATAAAGGGCAGCACATTATATCTTGAGTACATTTCCGTTTATTGGCAAAATTTGCTGAAGGGGAACTTTCAACTGCTCTCTGTCTCTCTGTGTTTCCTAATTAATCTGAATTTTCGCATACTATGTATTTTCGCATACTATATATATACACAAATCCTGTGGCGTCCTCCAAAATTTATATAAAAATCGAGTTTAATTACGAAAGTTCAGCAAAATCTAATGAAAACTACTAAGGTGAAATTAAAATGGAACCAAAAAAATATTCCGTTTTTCACACGTTATTAAAGTGTGTTAGAAATCATCTTAGAAAGTGTGTTATTTCACAGAGACAATGAAATTTTCCATTTCAGTGAAGTTTCTGTTATACACGGGATCTCTTTATACACGTTTTCTATTCTATCTATTATATATATATAATCCAAACGGAAATTTCGTTCCGAACGCCGAGATTTCGAGTTCTACCGCATGGATTTTTACGGAACTTATACCGTTAGATAGGTATCGTTCCAGGGAAGGTTTTAAGCTATAACACATCATTCTACCTAGATTAGTTAAGAATTATTACGGAAAATTCTATTATTTTGGACTTTGTTACTTCATATTTCCTTAAATATCTGGGCTCCTATTGGTCGTAGAGCTTAGATCTCGCGCCAAAAGTAGCTCCGAAGCACCCAAGCAAACTTTTCCCCGCGATTATTTTGACGTCTTCCGATTTCCTCTAACTCTATTAGATGCCCGCGTAAAAGCCCCTTTAGAATATTTTTCGTAGTAATTTCAGCAATTATCTTAAATTATTGGTTAAGACCGCCACCCTCCCGATTCATGTATCTACGGAAAGGTTGCATGAAGGAGTTTCGTTCAGATACGCTTTCGTTAAGAATAGAGTGCGCTCCTGGTGGTGGAATGTGGAACTAACATAACGCGATATTGTTAAAATTAGGAAATCTAACAATGCGATCTGTTTTAAACTTTGAGATAGTTCATAACACATAATCTATTATCTATTCTATTATCTAATATATATATAAAATCCAAACGGAAATTTCGTTCCGAACGCGTAGATTTCGAGTTCTACTGCATGGATTTTTACGGAACCTATACCGTTAGATAGGTATTGTTTCAAGGAAGGTTTTAATCTATAACACATTATTCTACCTATATTAGTTTTAGAATTATGACGGAAAATTCTGTTATTTTGGGCGATAAGGTTACCATTTTATTTCTTGGCGAAATTCATCGTTGATAAAAAAAAAATTGAAACGGCTATTAAACCCCGAAAAATAAAAGAAAAACTGTTACTAATTTTATTTAAATGAAAAAAAAAAGAAGAAAATCCGTTTTAATGAGTGATAATATTAAAAAACGGAAACATTTAATCAAAACCTGAAAGAAATATTTGTAATGCTTAAAAATTAATTTAATAAGAAATATTACACTTGATACGCAATATTTGGCTCTTTATCGCTTGCGTTAGATATGGAAACGAATCTGAAAATTTGATTAGATGAAATTTTAACGACATTTTCTTTCCGTTCTGTTCTTTTCTTTTTTTTATATCTAATTGTCCCATCACGTGACTTATAGAAGAAACAAGCAGATGTAATTGTGAGTCACATGTGTAATTACTATTTGTTTCTTTACATTTTTTTATTTTTCTTTTGCCGCCAAACAATGTGATTTTAAGCCAAAAATGCATAAGCGTGACATTAGCTTGAGGATGTTCTCACAAATGGTGTTTTTTTAGGTGAAAGAGATCATTTTTTGAGTACATTTTCATATTGAATTGTAACTTATATAGATATCAGTTAATATTTTAAAAATGGAATCGAATACTTAAATTTCAGTGTGAATTTCTGCCACACATACATATTGTAAAATAATTTCATACTTTTTAAAATGTTTTTCGCCGTAATTCCGAAAGCATGTAATATTTATAAACTCGAACTCAGATCAACGAATATTACCCATTTTATTTAAGCAAATATTATCTGTTTTCTCAAGTCATATCGCCAATTTCATTTATAGGAACATTCACAGATTCGAAATCTAGGAAATAAAGATAATTTTTAAGGAAATTTATGTTTTAATACGTTATTACTATGGAAAAATTCAAAATTTTGAAAAAAAAATTACAAGTCTTTTGTAATTCGTCATTTCTTCTTCGTCTTTCTTCGTACTTTCTCCTCTGTTATGTAATATTTCAAATGATATTGGATTAATTTTCGATCATCGATTCACCGCAAAATCGCATATCTAATATAGTGTATAAAATAAAGTCTGGATTAGGGGACTAATTAACGCACAGCGCAAACTACTGAACCTAAAATCTTGAAAATCGTGGTAAAAATACTTCTTATGACATAAACTTCTGCTAAGAAAGGATTTTCTAAAGTGTCACCCCTAATGGTTTTTGCACGGGGAGGGGAAAAAATCGAATATCAAAATTATGCGTCAAATGATAGCATATTTTAATGTAGTTTTGTATGCTGAATCGAATGCTACCAAATAAATGTTTATAAGTCCAACAGTTCATGACACATTTCATATTTTTCTAATTTGGCATCTAAACCTCAAAATATCTATCATTACATCCGTTACTCTAGCAACGGAAAAAATTCAAATCAACCCTTTTGGCTAAAAAATAAAAACGGCTGTATGAGTTTGAAATAAAAATGCAAGCATCTTAATTTTTTTTAAAAATAGTGGTTTTATGTAAAATAAAAGGGAAAAAATTACTGAGAATTTAGCGTTATGAAACAAAAATGAAAAAGGTACTACTTAGATATTCCGTCGACCAAAAATCTATCGTCAAACTATAAGATTAAATGCCAATAATGGTTGATCGTAAATATCAAATTCACTTGAATTTAAACAAACTACACGTGTTTACGTCATCAAGTGATTTTAATTTCGACGTTTTATTTGTATTTTTATTAATTTTATACTAATTTATTTGTTATTTCGTTATTTAAAATAAAGATTATGTCAATTTATATAATTTGGCGAATGGTTTGGCGATTTATATAATTTGGCGAAATTGGTCGACGGGATAACAAGTAGTACCAATGAAAATATTTAAGTATGAAAGCAATGTTTGTAACGACTTAAAAATTATTTTCATATATATCAACTCGGTTTATGGCGTCAGATGCCGTCATCCGAAGAATCTACAAGAGTCTTTTTCCATTTTTTCCGGTCATAGGTTCCTCATTGAAAGAAACTGGAATTGGAATAATATTGTGCGATTTATAAATTGCTCCTCTATAAGCAGAAAAAATGGGTACATTTATAACAACCGTGCGCACATCTCGCTGATAGCATTTTTAAAATTCCCAGTAGCAGCAGTTACATGTTGCGTATTTAAATTAAAAATATTTTTTTGCTTTTATTTATGGCATTATTTTTTGTTATTGTTTATCTTTTCAGTTTTTTAAATGAAATTAGTATAAGGCATGCATTTTAAATTAAATGAGTGAAAGGTTTGTGTTTTAAATGAAAATAATAAAATAAGAATATGCTACGAAAACAATCTTTATTGATTTATTACCTGCGCCCGGCTGACATAAAAGTATCACAAAAGCCACATATTCACTTTTATTTGAGTAGTTGCTCATGAGAATTCAAGTTAACCTTCCGTAATCGGATACTTCACATATTGGTGTATTAGCTTTAATGTTGAAAGCATCGTTTTTGTTTGAAGCGAAAACTTTACTATGAATTCTATTACACAAAATCGCATCATCATCATCTACTATATATTTACAACGGAAATTTGTATTTCATTCCGATTGTTTATAATACTTTCGTAGGATATACCACAATTAGTTAGGTAATAATTTTGGAAAGGTTTTAGTGTATACATATTGTTCAAGGGTACTTAGTTATAGAGCAACAGTAAAAGTTCAAAAATTAAGTGAACCTGATTATGAAAGTTTAGCCTTTTTAAAAAAATCTACAGAACATATTTTGTTACAAGTGACCCTGTTGCATGACTTTTAGGAATGGTGTTAGTATATACGATTTCATTATATGTTGATTAGTTACAGAGGTATTAATTCCTGTTGTCATAACGGTCTCATTACCCGACCATAAGTGCGCTGTTTATAATCAACTAAAACAATTACTTCTTAATTGCTAAATTTTGTCCAACGCTTAAGATAACATTATATCGCAATGGCGTTCGCATCGTTTTCAGTAATGTACAAGGTCAAGCTGAAGATCCATATTATTTAAAATACAAGTTCAAATTCACCATTTAGTTTAATCCAAGGTTCATTTGGAAATATTGACCAGCGCAGCGGGCATAGCCTGCTAGTATATATATATAATCTATTATATATATAAAATCCAAACGGAAATTTCGTTCCGAACGCCGAGATTTCGAGTTCTACCGCATGGATTTTTACGGAACTTATACCGTTAGATAGGTATCGTTTCAGGGAAGGTTTTAAGCTATAACACATCATTCTACCTAGATTAGTTATAGAATTACTACGGAAAATTCTATTATTTTGGACTTTGTTACTTCATATTTCCTTAAATATCTGGGCTCCTATTGGTCGTAGAGCTTAGATCTCGCGCCAAAAGTAGCTCCAAAGCACCCAAGCAAACTTTTCCCCGCGATTATTTTGCCGTCTTCCGATTTCCTCTAACTCTATTAGGGGCCCGCGTAGGGCCCCTTTAATATATTTTTCGTAGTAATTTCACCAATTATCTTAAATTATTGGTTAAGACCGCCACCCTCCCGATTCATGTATCTACGGAAAGGTTGCATGAAGGAGTTTCGTTCAGATACGCTTTCGTTAAGAACAGAGTGCGCTCCCTGGTGGTGGAATGTGGAACTAACATAACGCGATATTGTTAAAATTAGGAAATCTAACAACGCGATCTGTTTTAAACTTTGAGATAGTTCATAACACATAATCTATTATCTATTCTATTATATATATATAAAATCTATTATATATTCTATTATCTATTATATATATAAAATCCAAACGGAAATTTCGTTCCGAACGCCTAGATTTCGAGTTCTACTGCATGGATTTTTACGGAACCTATACCGTTAGATAGGTATTGTTTCAGGGAAGGTTTTAATCTAGAACACATTATTCTACGATATTAGTTTTAGAATTATGACGGAAAATTCTGTTATTTTGGGCGATAAGGTTACCATTTTATTTCTTGGCGAAATTCATCGTTGATAAAAAAAAAAATTGAAACGGCTATTAAACCTCGAAAAATAAAAGAAAAACTGTTACTAATTTTATTTAAGTGAAAAAAAAAGAAAAAAGAAGAAGAAAATCCGTTTTAATGAGTGATAATATTAAAAAACGGAAACATTTAATCAAAACCCGAAAGAAATATTTGTAATGCTTAAAAATTAATTTAATAAGAAATATTACACTTGATACGCAATATTTGGCTCTTTATCGCTTGCGTTAGATATGGAAACGAATCTGAAAATTTGATTAGATGAAATTTTAACGACATTTTCTTTCTGTTCTGTTCTTTTCTTTTTTTTTTTATGTCTAATTGTCCCATCACGTGACTTATAGAAGAAACAAGCAGATGTAATTGTGAGTCACGTGTGTAATTACTATTTGTTTCTTTACAATTTTTTATTTTTCTTTTGTCGCCAAACAATGTGATTTTAAGCCAAAAATCCATAAGCGTGACATTAGCTTGAGGATGTTCTCACAAATGGTGTTTTTTTAGGTGAAAGAGATCATTTTTTGAGTACATTTTCATATTCAATTGTAACTTATATAGATATCAGTTAATATTTTAAAAATGGAATCGAATTCTTAAATTTCAGTGTGAATTTCTGCCACACATACATATTGTAAAATAATTTCACACTTTTTAAAATGTTTTTCGCCGTAATTCCGAAAGCATGTGATATTTATAAACTCGAACTCAGATCAACGAGTATTACCCATTTTATTTAAGCAAATATTATCTATTTTCTCAAGTCATATCGCCAATTTCATTTATAGGAAAATTCACAGATTCGAAATCTACGAAATAAAGATAATTTTTAAGGAAATTTATGTTTTAATACGTTATTACTATGGAAAAATTCAACATTTTGAAAAAAAAAAATTTACAAGTCTTTTGTAATTCGTCATTTCTTCTTCGTCTTTCTTCGTACTTTCTCCTCTGTTATGTAATATTTCAAATGATATTGGACTAATTTTCGATCATCGATTCACCGCAAAATCGCATATCTAATATAGTATATAAAATAAAATCTGGATTAGGGGACTAATTAACGCACAGCGCAAACTACTGAACCTAAAATCTTGAAAATCGTGGTAAAAATACTTCTTATGACATAAACTTCTGCTAAGAAAGGATTTTCTAAAGTGTCACCCCAAATGGTTTTTGCACGGGGAGGGGAAAAAAATCGAATATCAAAATTATGCGTCAAATGATAGCATATTTTAATGAAGTTTTGTATGCTGAATCGAATGTTACCAAATAAATTTTTATAAGTCCAACAGTTCATGACACATTTCATATTTTTCTAATTTGGCGGCGTCTTTGGCATCTAAACCTCAAAATATCTATCATTACATCCGTTACTCTAGCAACGGAAAAAATTCAAATCAACCCTTTTGGCTAAAAAATAAAAACGGCTCTATGAGTTTGAAATAAAAATGCAAGCATCTTAATTTTTTAAAAAAATAGTGATTTTATGTAAAATAAAAGGGAAAAAATTACTGAGAATTTAGCGTTATAAAACAAAAATGGAAAAGGTACTACTTAGATATTCCGTCGACCAAAAATCTATCGTCAAACTATAAGATTAAATGCCAATAATGGTTGATCGTAAATATCAAATTCACTTGAATTTAAACAAACTACACGTGTTTACGTCATCAAGTGATTTTAATTTCGACGTTTTATTTGTATTTTTATTAATGTTATACTAATTTATTTGTTATTTCGTTATTTGAAATAAAGATTATGTCAATTTATATAATTTAGCGAATGGTTTGGCGATTTATATAATTTGGCGAAATTGGTCGACGGGATAACAAGTAGTACCAATGAAAATATTTAAGTATGAAAGCAATGTTTGTAACGACTTAAAAATTATTTCCATATATATAAACTCGGTTTATGGCGTCAGATGCCGTCATCCGAAGAATCTACAAGAGTCTTTTTCCATTTTTTCCGGTCATAGGTTCCTCAATGAAAGAAATTGGAATTGGAATAATATTGTGCGATTTATAAATTGCTCATGAGTAGTTGCTCATGAGAATTCAAGTTAACCTTCCGTAATCGGATACTTCACATATTGCTGTATTAGCTTTAATGTTGAAAGCATCGTTTTTGTTTGAAGCGAAAACTTTACTATGAATTCTATTACACAAAATCGCATCATCATCATCTACTATATATTTTCAACGGAAATTTGTATTTCATTCCGATTGTTTATAATACTTTCGTAGGATATACCACAATTAGTTAGGTAATAATTTTGGAAAGGTTTTAGTGTATACATATTGTTCAAGGGTACTTAGTTATAGAGCAACAGTAAAAGTTAAAAAATTAAGTGAACCTGATTATGAAAGTTTAGCCTTTTTAAAAAAATCTACAGAACATATTTTGTTACAAGTGGCCCTGTTGCATGACTTTTAGGAATGGTGTTAGTATATACGATTTCATTATATGTTGATTAGTTACAGAGGTATTAATTTCTGTTGTCATAACGGTCTCATTACCCGACCATAAGTGCGCTGTTTATAATCAACTAAAACAATTACTTCTTAATTGCTAAATTTTGTCCAACGCTTAAGATAACATTATATCGCAATGGCGTTCGCATCGTTTTCAGTAATGTGCAAGGTCAAGCTGAAGATCCATATTGTTTAAAATACAAGTTCAAATTCACCATTTAGTTTAATCCAAGGTTAATTTGGCAATATTGACCAGCGCAGCGGGCATAGCCTGCTAGTCTATTATATATATATAATCCAAACGGAAATTTCGTTCCGAACGCCGAGATTTCGAGTTCTACCGCATGGATTTTGACGGAACTTATACCGTTAGATAGGTATCGTTTAAGGGAAGGTTTTAAGCTATAACACATCATTCTACCTAGATTAGTTATAGAATTATTACGGAAAATTCTTTTATATTGAACTTTGTAACTTCATATTTCCTTAAATATCTGGTCTCCTATTGGTCGTAGAGCTTAGATCTCGCGCCAAAAGTAGCTCCGAAGCACCCAAGCAAACTTTTCCCCGCGATTATTTTGCCGTCTTCCGATTTCCTCTAACTCTATTAGGGGCCCGCGTAGGGCCCCTTTAACATATTTTTCGTAGTAATTTCAGCAATTATCTTACATTATTCGTTAAGACCGCCACCCTCCCGATTCATGTATCTACGGAAAGGTTGCACGAAGGAGTTTCGTTTGGTACGCTTTCGTTAAGAATAGAGTGCGCTCCCTGGTGGTGGAATGTGAAACTAACATAACGCGATATTGTTAAAATTGGGAAATCTAACAATGCGATCTGTTTTAAACTTTGAGATAGTTCATAACACATAATCTATTATCTATTCTATTATATATATATACAGGGTGATTCAGCTCGTCGGTGACAAACTTTAAGAATCGATAGAGCACACCTAGACGAACATTTTTGAATAGGGAATGTAGGGTCCCTGACGCGATGGTAAGGCGCTAGGCGCTTTCGAAAATTTGGGTGCCGAAATTCGAAACGTCATAAAAACTAGGGAAATGGTTAGATTTTCTTGCTTGTTGCGTCGAAATGATTCTGTTTGTTTAGACTTTCTTCAGTACCAATTTGATAAGCGTATCTCTTAAAACATGGATAGGGGGCGCTGCAGACTTTGGAGAGCTAGACAACAACTTTAAGCCCGTTATTTTGATAATTTAACACATGCTCGCCAAAGTTTATACTCTAACTTAAAGTTTGAACCCAAAAGTAGAGCCCTGCAAAAAGCGTAAGAGCCGGAATAAAATGTCAAAGTACAGGGTGGTCGAAACTCGAAGGCTCCTAAGAGATAAACAAACAGATTTCTTGACTTATGGCATGCATTTCATGATTCTGTTTGCTGGGGCTCTCTGAAACTCAGTTGAACGGTACAAAAAGAAACATCGATAGGGGGCGCTTTGGGCAAAAAACATAATTCGTTGACATTTCGGACGCTAACTGGAAACGGGGCGCTACGATCAGTTAGTAATAATGAAAACACATTTTCTACCTCTGCTCAACACTTCTGAATAAATTTAGACCAAAAACATCAATGATACTGGAAATTTATTTACAAAAAATAACACTACAGAAGATGCTCGAAATTTCGACCTTGGGCCATGATGCAGGCTTCGCACCTCCGTCGCATTGAGGAGTGTGTGTTTCCAACAATGCCAGGAGTATCTCTGATCTGCCCTGCAGCTGCCACAATGCGCGCCACAAGTTCTTCAGCACTGCTGGCAGGTGTATGGTATACCTCGGCCTTCAGGTAACCCCAAAGGAAGAAATCCAAGCAGGTGAGGTCTGGTGATCGGGCAGGCCAGTGAACTGGACCCCCACGCCCGATCCACCGCTGGCCATACCTTGCGTTTAGATGGAGACGCACGTCGTTCGTGTAATGGGCCGGAGCTCCATCGTGCTGGAACCACATCTGGCGACGCGAACCTTCGGGTACGTGCGCCTCATCCAGAAGCTGCGGCAGCACTTGATCCAGGAAAATCAGGTAATTTCCACCTGTCAGCCGTTCAGGTAACAAATAAGGGCCAATGAGGCAATCCCCCAGAATGCCGGCCCACACATTTACTGAGAAACGCTCCTGGGCTGCTCGGCTTCTGGTTTCATGTGGATTTTCATCACACCACACATGACTGTTGTGGGCGTTCCACATTCCCTCCCGGCTGAAGGTGGACTCGTCCGTAAACAAAATGCTGTTTACAAAACGGGGATCCCTGGATCTCATCGCCAAGTACCATCTTGAGAATTCCACTCGAGGGCCAAAATCCTGCTCTCTGAGCAACTGCACCCGCTGGATGTGGTAGGGGTGCAGATTCCGGGAACGTAAGATGCGCCACGCAGTTGCTTGCGAAATGCCAACATGTCTGGCGATATCTCTCGTGCTAAGACCTGGGTTGTCCTCAACCAGGTTAAGCACAGCCTCTTCGTTGTCGGGGGTGCTCACTGATCGCTCCCGTTCAGGCCTGCCTCCGTCGAAAGATCCCGTTGTGGACAACCTCTGGTGTACTCGAGCGAAGAAGGCATGGCAGGGGATTTGCCTGTTGGGGTAACGCTCGGCGTACAACCGCTGAGCGGCTCGTCCATTACAACCAGCAGCGCCATACGCCAAATGCATGTCAGCCAATTCAGAGTTTGTGTACCATTCCATCCTACTACCGATCTGCAGACAAGTAACCCGAAGCTTAAGTAGGTACCGCACGTTCAAAAGACGTGTCTGCGCATACAACTACGTCATCTCGCGTTGTCGTCTACGCATTACGTATCTTTTGCATATCGATATGGTACGATATCTTTTGCATAAATCAGCAAAAAGCACCTTATGTAAATTTTATTGCGCGCATTGTGCATGATTGAAACCAGCTATGTTTGTTAAAAAAAACAAACAAACTGCAGTTTTAATAGCTTCTTATGATAAGTAAATTACTCTCTTGTTTTGTTTCTAACTGATCGTAGCGCCCGTTTCCAGTTAGCGTCCGAAATGTCAACGAATTATGTTTTTTGCCCAAAGCGCCCCCTATCGATGTTTCTTTTTGTACCGTTCAACTGAGTTTCAGAGAGCCCCAGCAAACAGAATCATGAAAATGCATGCCATAAGTCAAGAAATCTGTTTGTTTATCTCCTAGGAGCCTTCGAGTTTCGACCACCCTGTACTTTGACATTTTATTCCGGCTCTTACGCTTTTTGCAGGGCTCTACTTTTGGGTTCAAACTTTAAGTTAGAGTATAAACTTTGGCGAGCATGTGTTAAATTATCAAAATAACGGGCTTAAAGTTGTTGTCTAGCTCTCCAAAGTCTGCAGCGCCCCCTATCCATGTTTTAAGAGATACGCTTATCAAATTGGTACTGAAGAAAGTCTAAACAAACAGAATCATTTCGACGCAACAAGCAAGAAAATCTAACCATTTCCCTAGTTTTTATGACGTTTCGAATTTCGGCACCCAAATTTTCGAAAGCGCCTAGCGCCTTACCATCGCGTCAGGGACCCTACATTCCCTATTCAAAAATGTTCGTCTAGGTGTGCTCTATCGATCCTTAAAGTTTGTCACCGACGAGCTGAATCACCCTGTATATAAAATCTATTATCTATTCTATTATCTATTATATATATAAAATCCAAACGGAAATTTCGTTCCGAACGCCTAGATTTCGAGTTCTACCGCATGGATTTTTACGGAACTTATACCGTTAGATAGGTATTGTTTCAGGGAAGGTTTTAAGCTATAACACATTATTCTACCTATATTAGTTTTAGAATTATGACGGAAAATTCTGTTATTTTGGGCGATAAGGTTACCATTTTATTTCTTGGCGAAATTCATCGTTGATAAAAAAAAAAAATGAAACGGCTATTAAACCTAGAAAAATAAAAGAAAAACTGTTACTAATTTTATTTAAATGAAAAAAAAAGAAAAAAGAAAAAGAAAATCCGTTTCAATGAGTGATAATATTAAAAAACGGAAACATTTAATCAAAACCTGAAAGAAATATTTGTAATGCTTAAAAATTAATTTAATAAGAAATATTACACTTGATACGCAATATTTGGCTGTTTATCGCTTGCGTTAGATATAGAAACGAATCAGAAAATTTGATTAGATGAAATTTTAACGACATTTTCTTTCTGTTCTGCTCTTTTCTTTTTTTTTTTATATCTAATTGTCCCATCACGTGACTTAAAGAAGAAACAAGTAGATGTAATTGTGAGTCACATGTGTAATTACTATTTGTTTCTTTACAATTTTTTATTTTTCTTTTGCGCCAAACGATGTGATTTTAAGCCAAAAATGCATAAGCGTGACATTAGCTAGAGGATGTTCTCACAAATGGTGTTTTTTTAGGTGAAAGAGATCATTTTTTGGGTACATTTTCATATTCAATTGTAACTTATATAGATATCAGTTAATATTTTAAAAATGGAATCGAATGCTTAAATTTCAGTGTGAATCTCTGCCACACATACATATTGTAAAATAATTTCATACTTTTTAAAATGTTTTTCGCCGTAATTCCGAAAGCATGTGATATTTATAAACTCGAACTCAGATCAACGAACATTACCCATTTTATATAAGCAAATATTATCTATTGTTTATTTCATTTTTTCTCAAGTCATATCGCCAATTTCATTTATAGGAAAATTCACAGATTCGAAATCTAGGAAATAAAGATATTTTTTAAGGAAATTTATGTTTTAATACGTTATTACTATCGAAAAATTCAACATTTTGAAAAAAAAAAAAAAATACAAGTCTTTTGTAATTCGTCATTTCTTCTTCGTCTTTCTTCGTACTTTCTCCTCTGTTATGTAATATTTCAAATGATATTGGACTAATTTTCGATCATCGATTCACCGCAAAATGGAATATCTAATATAGTATATAAAATAAAGTCTGGATTAGGTGACTAATTAACGCACAGCGCAAACTACTGAACCTAAAATCTTGAAAATCGTGGTAAAAATACTTCTTATGACATAGACTTCTGCTAAGAAAGGACTTTCTAAAGTGTCACCCTTAATGGTTTTTGCACGGGGAGGGGAAAAAAATCCAATATAAAAATTATGCGTCAAATGATAGCATATTTTAATGTAGTTTTGTATGCTGAATCGAATGCTACCAAATAAATTTTTATAAGCCCAACAGTTCATGGCACATTTCATATTTTTCTAATTTGGCGGTGTCTTTGGCATTTAAACCTCAAAATATCTATCATTACATCCGTTACTCTAGCAACGGAAAAAATTCAAATCAACCCTTTTGGCTAAAAAATAAAAACGGCTCTATGAGTTTGAAATAAAAATGCAAGCATCTTATTTTTTTTTAAAAAAATAGTGATTTTATGTAAAATAAAAGGAAAAAAATTACTGAGAATTTAGCGTTATAAAACAAAAATGGAAAATGTACTACTTAGATACTCCGTCGACCAAAAATTTAACGTCAAACTATAAGATTAAATGCCAATAATGGTTGATCGTAAATATCAAATTCACTTGAATTTAAACAAGCTACACGTGTTTACGTCATCAAGTGATTTTAATTTCGACGTTTTATTTGTATTTTTATTAATGTTATACTAATTTATTTGTTATTTCGTTATTTAAAATAAAGATTATGTCAATTTATATAATTTGGCGAATGGTTTGGCGATTTATATAATTTGGCGAAATTGGTCGACGGGATAACAAGTAGTACCAATGAAAATATTTAAGTATGAAAGCAATGTTTCTAACGACTTAAAAATTATTTTCATATATATAAACTCGGTTTATGGCGTCAGATGCCGTCATCCGAAGAATCTACAAAAGTCTTTTTCCATTTTTTCCGGTCATAGGTTCCTCAATGAAAGAAATTGGAATTGGAATAATATTGTGCGATTTATAAATTGCTCCTCGATAAGAAGAAAAAATGGTTACATTTATAACAACCGTGCGCACATTTCGCTGATAGCATTTTTAAAATTCCCAGTAGCAGTAGTTACATTTTGCGTATGTAAATTAAAAATATTTTTTTGTTTTTAATTATGGCATTATTTCCTGTTATTGTTTATCTTTTCAGTTTTTTAAATGAAATTAGTATAAGGCATGCATTTTAAATGAAATGAGTGAAAGGTTTGTGTTTTAAATGAAAATAATAAAATAAGAATATGCTATGAAAACAATCTTTATTGATTTATTATCTGCGCCCGGCTGACATAAAAATATCACAAAAGCCACATATTCACTTTTCTTTGAGTAGTTGCTCATGAGAATTTAAGTTAACCTTCCGTATTCGGATACTTAACATATTGGTGTATTAGCTTTAATGTTGAAAGCATCGTTTATGTTTGAAGCGAAAACTTTACTATTACACAAAATCGCATCATCATCATCTACTATATATTTACAACGGAAATTTGTATTTCATTCCGATTGTTTATAATACTATCGTAGGATATACCACAATTAGTTAGGTAATAATTTTGGAAAGGTTTTAGTGTATACATATTGTTCAAGGGTACTTAGTTATAGAGCAACAGTAAAAGTTCAAAAATTAAGTGAACCTGATTATGAAATTTTAGCCTTTTTAAAAAAAACTACAGACCATATTTTGTTACAAGTGGCCCTGTTGCATGACTTTTAGGAATGGTGTTAGTATATACGATTTCATTATATGTTGATTAGTTACAGAGGTATTAATTCCTGTTGTCATAACGGTCTCATTACCCGACCATAAGTGCGCTGTTTATAATCAACTAAAACAATTACTTCTTAATTGCTAAATTTTGTCCAACGCTTAAGATAACATTATATCGCAATGGCGTTCGCATCGTTTTCAGTGATGAGCAAGGTCAAGCTGAAGATCCATATTGTTTAAAATACAAGTTCAAATTCACCATTTAGTTTAATCCAAAGTCCATTTGAAAATATTGACCAGCGCAGCGGGCATAGCCTGCTAGTATCTATTATATATATATAATCCAAACGGAAATTTCGTTCCGAACGCCGAGATTTCAAGTTCTACCGCATGGATTTTTACGGAACTTATACCGTTAGATAGGTATCGTTCCAGGGAAGGTTTTAAGCTATAACACATCATTCTACCTAGATTAGTTATAGAATTATTACGGAAAATTCTGTTATTTTGTTCTTTGTTACTTCATATTTCCTTAAATATCTGGTCTCCTATTGGTCGTAGAGCTTAGATCTCGCGCCAAAAGTAGCTCCGAAGCACCCAAGCAAACTTTTCCCCGCGATTATTTTGCCGTCTTCCGATTTCCTCTAACTCTATAAGGGGCCCGCGTAGGGCCCCTTTAAATTATTTTTCGTAGTAATTTCAGCAGTTATCTTAAATCATTGGTTAAGACCGCCACCCTCCCGATTCATGTATCTACGGAAAGGTTGCATGAAGGAGTTTTGTTCAGATACGCTTTCGTTAAGAATAGAGTGCGCTCCCTGGTGGTGGAATGTGGAACTAACATAACGCGATATTGTTAAAATTAGGAAATCTAACAATGCGATCTGTTTTAAACTTTGAGATAGTTCATAACGCATAATCTATTATCTATTCTATCTATTATATCTATTATATATATAAAATCCAAACGAAAATTTCGTTCCGAACGCCTAGATTTCGAATTCTACTGCATGGATTTTGATGGAACTTATACTGTTAGATAGGTATTGTTTCAGGGAAGGTTTTAAGCTATAACACATTGTTCTACGTAGGTTAGATATAGAATTATGACGGAAAGTTCTGTTATTTTGGATAAAAGGGTTACCATTATTTTATTGGCGATGAATTTTTTGATAAATGAATTGAAATGGCTGTACATCGCGGAAAAAAACTGTTACTAATTTTATTTAAAAGGAAAAAAAAAGAAAAGAAGAGAGAAAATGAAAAAAAATTGACGAGTCGTAATATTGGAAAACGAAAATATCGAATTTAAACATGAAAGAGAATGTTCGTAATGCTTAAAAATTTATTCAATATGAAAGATTGCAGTTTTAAACTATATTTGGCAATTTATTTCTTGCGTCCGGTTAAATAAAATGCATCAGAAAATTTTATAAAATAATATCTGAGTGATAATTTTGTTTTTGTTTTTGATTTCTTTTAAATTTACTTTTTATTTTTATTTAACTCGACCATCATGTGACATACAGAAGAAACTAGCAGATGTAATTATAAAAATGACGATACTTGTGAGTTACATATTGTATGTTTTTTGCGATTTCATTTTATCGCCAAACGATTTAATTTTAAGCCAAAAATGCATGAGCGTGCCATCGGTTTGAGCGACGTTCACAATATTTGTTATTTCTCAATAAACGACAGCATTTTCTGGCAATACCCAATTCTACTTATATATATATATATATATAACCATTAATTAAACATAACCTTCCACATATATATATATATATATATATATAATTCAAATGGAAATTTCATTCCCGCTGCTTATAACTCGAGTTCTGCTGAACGTACACTCTTAGATAGGTAATTTTTCGGGGAATTTTTTAGCACATAACACGTCGTTCTACGTTTCTTGGTATTGAATTATGGTTTAAAGATCTTTAATGAGAAGAACCTGATAATGGAAAATTAGCCCATTTAAATGATTCTGCACAATGTATTTCGATGGAACTTGGACTGTTAACTAGATAACTTTCCAGGGGCGTTTTCAGTATACAACATGCCCTTCTATATTGTTCAGCCCAGTGGCGTGGCGTGAAAATTTTCGGTGGTCATCGCAATTATTTAAGTTTGTGGTGAAAAATTATTAACTCTAAAATTCAATGGTTGAATGTTCAAAAAAGAAACTTTAAATCTTACCTTCACTTATACATGAACTCCAAATGTTCTGCTAAAACTGGATCGTAGAGTTTTAAAAGCTTATTAAGAGTTTTAAAATATTGCTTGGTCATCGCCGCATCCAGCGATGACCGGACGCCACGCCACTGGTTCAGCCATACCGTTTTTGGGAAAATTCTGTAGTCTGGTGTACGCAATTATCACAATAGCCTTTATAAAAATTAAAATAAACGGTTTTTGATAGAATTTGCATTATTAGTTTGACAATTTTTCAGAGATAGTTTTAGTATATAATATATTGTTCGACACTGTTTAGTCATAGAGCAATGGGTTAAATTCTGTAATTTTCCAATATAGCTGCGAGTTGGAAAAAATGAGCTTGGCGAGACAAGGAAAGTTTTCATCCATATTTTCTGTTCAGTAATTAGATAATTTATTTACTATGAAGAAAACATTTATCTCTTTTTTATATAAAAACAGAAGTAAATTGTATATAAATAACAAAAATATTAATATTCATAAATAAAAATTTATAAAGGAATATATATATATATGAATACATATTTTAAAAAGCTTAAAGTTCATTTTATTTGTTTTTATAGCTCTTCATATCATTTGGCCACAAATCTCACTTTCTTAAGCCCGAATTGCGCCAAGCTTTTTAACATCTGACAGTACCCATTGATCTTAAAATCAGGAAAATTGGAAAGTAGATGTAGTTTGTAAAGTATGCATAAATTAAGGAGATAAATTACGTTATCGAATCCATAGACAATTTGCATATTTGGTACCGATAAGTTACAAAATTGAGTCTACTGACAATTGGCGTATGTTACCTGGCGTGGTTTGGCGCATAATTAACTTAGGAAAAGGTTTAAACTGAATCTGTGTTTTTAAAGCGGAGCTATTCTATAACCGAATTAGCACAGAATTGGCGTGATTTGAAAGAAAACTTTTTGGCGACCTTTTCCGATTTTTACGTTATACCAACAGCATACCAAATTGTATGTTATTGCGCCATTTATTTCAATCCTAAATGTGCAAAATTTTTTGGTAATTTACAGTATAGGGATCTTGGCGAAACAGAGAAAACAGACTTGGCGGAGAGAAAATTTGGAAACATATTTTCTGGCAACCTATTTACTGTTTCATTTCATATAAACAAGCGTTTTTTTCTGTTTATACAATTTATTTAACATAAAGATGCAATTTATCTAATTTTAATTAGAAACAGAATTAATTTGTATATAAAAAACATTTATGATATACATATATAAACAAACAAAAAATTTCATCAAGTTTGTTTTCTTAACTGTTTATATCAATTGGCAATAAATCTCACTTTCTGATGCCCGAATAGCGCCAAGCTTTAAAAAAAACTCCAAGGCGCCTGTAGTGGAAAAGAAAAGTACCAAATTTTATTGCAAACGATGCCAAACTTTGGGGCTTGATATTTATTAAACGCGAATTTCTTTTGGCTTTAATTATTATTTATTCGTAACACTGCAAAAAATTTTAATTTACTATTTTTTGAAGGTGGAAGTATTTTTTATTATCAAGTAAAATTAAGTTATAACTTCATTTTTCGCTGAATAAAACATGGAAATGTTTACTGCAGTGCCAAGAGACACTTAAAATGTCATGCGCTTAGTTGGCGATTTTGAAAAAAAAAATATTTTATAATATCGGAACCCACAGCAAATTGGCTCATTTTAACGACAATGTTTTGGTACAAAATGAAATACATTTGTTGTAGACATAATAGTAAATCTCAATACTCGCCGATTGAAAAGTCTTTAAAATTATTCAGCAGAGACAACGAGAAATAACTTGCAGTTTCATAAATTTTAATAGTCAATATTCTTATCTATCTATCTACTTCTGCTTCTACTATATATACTAGAGTAAAATGGAAATGGGAAATTCATCCGGGTTGCATATAACTTGAGCTCACCTGAATGGATTTTGATCATAATGATAGTTAGATAATTTTCCAGGGAAAATTTTAGTATATAAAATATCGTTCTACGTTGCTTATACATACAATTATGTTTTAAAGTTATATAATCAGACGAGCCCGATCATGAAAGATTAACCTTTTTAAAATATTCAGCCGAATTGACTACGATTGAATTTTCACTGTTAGTTAAATAATTTTTCAGGCAGAGTTTTAGTATATACTATGCCCTTCTGCATTGCTTAAAAATAGAGTTGTGGTGGAAAGTTCTATAATCAGTTGAACCCGATTATGAAAGTTTAACATTTTTTAAAGTTCCACAGAACGGATTTTGATAGGAATTTCATTTTAGTTAGATATCTATTCAGACATGGTTTTAGTATTTTGCATATTGTTCTACGTTGCTTAGTCATAAAGTAATGGCGGAAAGTTTCATAATCATATGAAACCGATTATGAAAGATTAGACTTTTCAAAAAGTTCTAGATGGCGGATATTGATAATACTTTCTTTGTTGATAAGACAATGTTTGCGGAGGTTTTAGTTTATTGCGTATCATTCTACGTTGCTTAGTTACAGAATTATTGGGGAAAGTTCTATAATCAGATGGACCCCCTATGAAAGATCAACATTTAAAAAAAGTTTTACTGGATGGATTTTGTCCGTTTGTTTGTTTGCATTATTACAAGTAGTTATATAATTTTTCAGGGTTTGTTTTACTGTATTGCGTATTGTACTATCTTTCTTTACCAATCCTACTGTTATTGATAAACTAAAAGGGTTAAGACCTTAATAGCTGAAAATTTGTCTACACATTAGAAAATATAATAGCACATTGTCGTTCTTATCGTTTTCAGCAGTGCGAAAGGACATTCCAGGTAAGGTTCCATATTGCTTTAAATCACAATGTCAAATTCAATGATACATTTTGTTTAATTCAAGGTTCATTTGGATAAGCAGACCAGCGTAGCGGGCATAGCCTGCTAGTATATATATAATCCAAACGGAAATTTCGTTCCGAACGCCGAGATTTCGGGTTCTACCGCATGGATTTTTACGGAACTTATACCGTTAGATAGGTATCGTTCCAGGGAAGGTTTTAAGCTATAACACATCATTCTACCCAGATTAGTTATAGAATGATTACGGAAAATTCTATTATTTTGGACTTTGTTACTTCATATTTCCTTAAATATCTGGGCTCCTATTGGTCGTAGAGCTTAGATCTCGCGCCAAAAGTAGCTCCAGAGCACCCAAGCAAACTTTTCCCCGCGATTATTTTGCCGTCTTCCGATTTCCTCTAACTCTATTAGGGGCCCGCGTAGAGCCCCTTTAACATATTTTTCGTAGTAATTTCAGCAATTATCTTAAATTATTGGTTAAGACCGCCACCCTCCCGATTCATGTATCTACGGAAGGGTTGCATGAAGGAGTTTCGTTCAGATACGCTTTCGTTAAGAATAGAGTGCGCTCCCTGGTGGTGGAATGTGGAACTAACATAACGCGATATTGTTAAAATTAGGAAATCTAACAATGCTATCTGTTTTAAACCTTGAGATAGTTCATAACACATAATATATTATCTATTCTATTATATATATATAAAATCTATTATCTATTCTATTATCTATTATTATATATATAAAATTCAAACGGAAATTTCGTTCCGAACGCCTAGATTTCGAGTTCTACTGCATGGATTTTTACGGAACCTATACCGTTAGATAGGTATTGTTTCAGGGAAGGTTTTAAGCTATAACACATTATTCTACCTATATTAGTTTTAGAATTATGACGGACATTCTGTTATTTTGGTCGATAAGGTTACCATTTTATTTCTTGGCGAAATTCATCGTTGATAAAAAAAAATTGAAACCTCTATTAAACCTCGAAAAATAAAAGAAAAACTGTTACTAATTTTATTTAAATGAAAAAAAAAAGAAAAAAAGAAGAAGAAAATCCGTTTTAATGAGTGATAATATTAAAAAACGGAAACATTTAATCAAAACCTGAAAGAAATATTTGTAATGCTTAAAAATTAATTTAATAAGAATATTACACTTGATACGCAATATTTGGCTTTTTATCGTTTGCGTTAGATATGAAAACGAATCTGAAAATTTGATTAGATGAAATTTTAACGACATTTTCTTTCTGTTCTGTTCTTTTCTTTTTTTTTTATATCTAATTGTCCCATCACGTGACTTATAGAAGAAACAAGCAGATGTAATTGTGAGTCACATGTGTAATTACTATTTGTTTCTTTACAATTTTTTATTTTTCTTTTGTCGCCAAACATTGTGATTTTAAGCCAAAAATGCATAAGCGTGACATTAGCTTGAGGATGTTCTCACAAATGGTGTTTTTTTTAGGTGAAAGAGATCCTTTTTTGAGTACATTTTCATATTCAATTGTAACTTATATAGATATCAGTTAATATTTTAAAAATGGAATGGAATACTTAAATTTCAGTGTGAATTTCTGCCACACATACATATTGTAAAATAATTTCATACTTTTTAAAATGTTTTTCACCGTAATTCCGAAAGCATGTGATATTTATAAACTTGAACTCAGATCAACGAATGTTACCCATTTTATTTAAGCAAATATTATCTATTTTCTCAAGTCATATGGCCAATTTCATTTATAGGAAAATTCACAGATTCGAAATCTAGGAAATAAAGATAATTTTTAAGGAAATTTATGTTTTAATACGTTATTACTATGGAAAAATTCAACATTTTGAAAAAAAAATTACAAGTCTTTTGTAATTCGTCATTTCTTCTTCGTCTTTCTTCGTAGTTTCTCCTCTGTTATGTAATATTTCAAATGATATTGGACTAATTTTCGATCATCGATTCCCCGCAAAATCGCATATCTAATATAGTATATAAAATAAAGTCTGGATTAGGGGACTAATTAACGCACAGCGCAAACTACTGAACCTAAAATCTTGAAAATCGTGGTAAAGATACTTCTTATGACATAAACTTCTGCTAAGAAAGGATTTTCTAAAGTGTCACCACTAATGGTTTTTGCACGTAGAGGGGGAAAAAATCGAATATCAAAATTATGCGTCAAATGACAGCATATTTTAATGTAGTTTTGTATGCTGAATCGAATGCTACCAAATAAATGTTTATAAGTCCAACAGTTCATGACACATTTCATATTTTTCTAATTTGGCATCTAAACCTCAAAATATCTATCATTACATCCGTTACTCTAGCAACGGAAAAAATTCAAATCAACCCTTTTGGCTAAAAAATAAAAACCGCTCTATGAGTTTGAAATAAAAATGCAAGCATCTTAATTTTTTAAAAATATAGTGATTTTATGTAAAATAAAAGGGAAAAAATTACTGAGAATTTAGCGTTATAAAACAAAAATGGAAAAGGTACTACTTAGATATTCCGTCGACCAAAAATCTATCGTCAAACTATAAGATTAAATGCCAATAATGGTTGATCGTAAATATCAAATTCACTTGAATTTAAACAAACTACGCGTGTTTACGTCATCAAGTGATTTTAATTTCGACGTTTTATTTGTATTTTTATTAATGTTATACTAATTTATTTGTTATTTCGTTATTTAAAATAACGATTATGTCAATTTATATAAGTTGGCGAATGGTTTGGCGATTTATATAATTTGGCGAAATTGGTCGACGGGATAACAAGTAGTACCAATGAAAATATTTAAGTATGAAAGCAATGTTTGTAACAACTTAAAAATTATTTTCATATATATAAACTCGGTTTATGGCGTCAGATGCCGTCATCCGAAGTATCTACAAGAGTCTTTTTCCATTTTTTCCGGTCATAGGTTCCTCATTGAAAGAAATTGGAATTGGAATAATATTGTGCGATTTATAAATTGCTCCTCGATAAGAAGAAAAAATGGGTACATTTATAACAACCGTGCGCACATCTCGGTGATAGCCTTTTTAAAATTCCCAGTAGCAGTAGTTACATTTTGAGTATGTAAATTAAAAATATTTTTTTGTTTTTAATTATGGCATTATTTCCTGTTATTGTTTATCTTTTCAGTTTTTTAAATGAAATTAGTATAAGGCATGCATTTTAAATGAAATGAGTGAAAGGTTTGTGTTTTAAATGAAAATAATAAAATAAGAATATGCTATGAAAACAATCTTTATTTATTTATTACCTCCGCCCGGCCGACATCACAAAGTATCACAAAAGCCACGTATTCACTTTTCTTTGAGTAGTTGCTCATGAGAATTCAAGTTAACCTTCCGTAATCGGATACTTCACATATTGGTGTATTAGCTTTAATGTTGAAAGCATCGTTTTTGTTTGAAGCAAAAACTTTACTATGAATTCTATTACACAAAATCGCATCATCATCATCTACTATATATTTACAACGGAAATTTGTATTTCATTCCGATTGTTTATAATACTTTCGTAGGATATACCACAATTAGTTAGGTAATAATTTTGGAAAGGTTTTAGTGTATACATATTGTTCAAGGGTACTTAGTTATAGAGCAACAGTAAAAGTTCAAAAATTAAGTGAACCTGATTATGAAAGTTTAGCCTTTTAAAAAAAATCTACAGAACATATTTTGTTACAAGTGGCCTGTTGCATAACTTTTAGGAATGGTGTTAGTATATACGATTTCATTATTTGTTGATTAGTTACAGAGGTATTAATTCCTGTTGTCATAACGGTCTCATTACCCCACCATAAGTGCGCTGTTTATAATCAACTAAAACAATTACTTCTTAATTGCTAAATTTTGTCCAACGATTAAGATAACATTATATCGCAATGGCGTTCGCATCGTTTTCAGTAATGAGCAAGTTCAAGCTGAAGATCCATATTGTTTAAAATACAAGTTCAAATTCACCATTTAGTTTAATCCAAGGTTCATTTGGAAATATTGACCAGCGCAGCGGGCATAGCTTGCTATATATCAGTTTCAAAGCCTGTGATTTTAAGTTATGCATAGATTGAGATATCTTCTTAGTATGAACTGCAAAGCCTTGAATGTTTTTTTTATTATTATTTACTTAAATGCGGTAGGCTGGGAACGCTCTTAAGTAATTTTAAATTTGCTTTTATTTACTATTTATTCAGATACCGTTTAGCAGATAAGTTTTCAATATTCTGTTTATAAAAATGCAGTATAACCATGGAATTATACTTGCTAAGACGAAAACTTGATTAAAATGAAAATTTTCCCAGTCCCATGCGATTTCATCTTAGCAGGTTTGATTGTATAATATATGCATTATTTGCTATGATAGAAATATATTTGGAGTGGAAACTTTACGGTTCCTTGTGATTCCATCTTAGAAAGTTTTACTGTATCTCAGTCCCCTCCGAAATGATAAGTCTAGATACGCCACTGAATATATCTATAAATCATATCCAGGATTTCACAAAATAATTCAGATATTTTTCCAGCCATTGATAGTAACCCTTGGAATTGCGTTATGCGCTTTCCAAATCGTTTACTTAGACATAATCTTTTATCTTATTAAATGGTGAAGTGTTGTTAAAGTATTCTGTAAATGCTAGAAAGGTTTTCATAATCTATCATGATGTATCATTTTTCGTTCTTGTATCATTTGTGAAAAACCTCGAGACATTCCTTCGCATTTTTTGGGTGGGTACAGGCTCCTGGAAGGTTGAAATTCAGTATGGTAAAACTGATAAATTAGTATACAGGGTGTATCAGTGCAGCGGTTACAAACTTTCAGGACAGATAGAGCACACCTAGATGATGGAAAATCGCTTAACAATGCATGGTCGGAAAAGCTTTCCTGACGCGGTAGTAACGACACAAAACACAAGAAAGGAAGGACACGAACATGGAGAAAAAACATGTTTATTGTACTTAGTAGAGCCCCTAGAGTTTACGGGCCGGAGCATCACCGCCATATTTAGGTACACTTTGGGTACACGCCTGTTTCTTGGCGACTTTAGCGCCTTGTTGGCGATTTCAAGAAATTTGTTTGTCACATATTATTTGAACTAAGTTGATGTATGCACAAAAAGAAAAGTTCTTCTATTATTAAAGGTCGTAAGGTCCTTGAAAATCTTTACATTTTTCAAAAATAATTTTTCGTCCTTAAAGTCCTTTTTATACAAATTTTGCAAAAAGTCCTTAATTTCAAACTCTTATTTCTTAATCAGATGTGAAACTCTTCCGCATTTCAGTGAATTTCCGATTAAAAAATTTTCAACTAAATCCCTGTCTTTTCGAAATTTTCTTCGCCCCCTTTTACTCCCCCCCCCCCTCAAAAGTACTCAGAGTATAAAAATCCTTTTTTTTTTTTTTACTTTTCTAGTCTATTTATTATTTTATTGTAATAATATGATCATACAAATTTCGTTAAAATTTAATCTAAATTCCTCTATCCCAAAATTTTGCTTCCCTCTCTACCCCCCTCCCCCTTCTCACAAAACCCAGTATAGTTTAAATTTTTTTAAACTGTAATTTTTTAAAACTTTGTTTTTGCTATATCTGTCATTTTATTAAAACGATAAATAAATAACCAATCATATATTTTTTCCTCCCTCCCCACCGAAATTCACGTTTTTCCTCCCCCTCCCTCCCCCCTGATACGGGGGGATTTAAAATTTAAAATCTTTAAATAACAAAATTTAAAGTCTTTAAATATCATTTTTTTTCTTCTATGTGTAAATGTTTAGTAAAGTAAATAAATAACAAGTCATCTAATAACCACCCCCTTTGAAAAAAAATATTCTTCCCCTTTGCCCCTCTCCCTGTTCATAAAGTTTAAAATCTTTAAAAGTAGTTTTTTTTCTGATGTTTGTTCCTTTATTGTAATAAAGAGTAATTAATCATCTAAAATCCTCCCTCTGTCTGATATGGCCGCTTTCCCTTTAGCCCCCCCCCCTCCTTTTCCTAGCACAAAAAATTTTAAATCTTTAAAGTGTTTAATTTTGAATTATTTTTTCTGTATAATTTTAAATATTTAGTAACAATAGTTAATAAGTCATCTAATGAATGTACTACCCCCCCCCCCATAAACTTCTATTTCTCCCTTAATTCCCCCCCCCCCTCCTACTCACAAAATTAAAAATCTTCAAACGTTTTTAATTTTTTAAACTTTCTTTGCTCTATTTATTACTTTATTGTAAAAATAACAATAAATAATCATTTAGCATCCTCTCACCACCTGAAATTACCTCTCCCCCGGTCTTTCCTACCATGCTAAACTTAGTCTTCAAAACTGTAATTTTTCTTTCTGCCCCATTTGTGAGTCGATAAATAACTAATCACCCTCCCCCTCCCCCCACAAAAATAAATAAATAAAATTACCCTTTTCCCTTCTTCCTAAACTTACAAAGTTTAAAATCTTTTAAACTTTAAAATTTTTCTCCAACACCAGTGTTTTCAATGGATAAAACGTTAATATTTCGAGCAAAGACATCAGGTTTTTCTAATTTTATTATTATTATTTTCGGTAATTGGTAAAGATGCGACACCGCGAAAAAGAAAAACCGGTTGCCACGTGACCACAACTGCTCATAACTCGATAAATAATTTATTTATTAAAAAATAGAAATCTCATTTTGATTCAAAATCCCTTCAGTAATCAGAGCTGCTAGTTTTATGTCTTTACGTTTAAAAATGATTAAGAAAATGTGTCATAAAGTTATTTTGGGTAACTGGTAGAGCTCTTAAACTCAAATTCCTGAACATCAGTAAGATTGCAGATTATTTGATGAACAAGTATTTACATATGTTGCGTACTTAAAGCTGTTAAGTGAAATTTGCCATTTATATCTCTTCTTTTTACATTAACTCACTGGTTATATTAATAATTGATTAATTTAATAACCCTCCTAAAATATTTAAAATATATATATAAGCAAATTATTTCGTATTATAATTTTCTAAAGCTGTAAAATAATAGTAATAATAATAATAATAAACTGTTTAACCTATTTATGAATTTTTTAGAGAATTGAAAAGGTCCAGAAAGACTTAAAATTATATAAGCATCCCTTAAATAAAAATAATTCTCATAAAATTCATCTACCCGATTTTCTCCTTCGGCTCAATAAACAGTTTCATATTTAAAACTAACTGTAATTCAAATAAAATATATCCTACATGTTTTTTAGTAAAAATAAATCAAGTAATCTAACCCCCTCCCCTCCCCCACCCACACACAAACAAAAGTAAGAAAAATCTGTTCCTCTCCAACACATGAAGTTCAATTTTTTTTTTTTTTTTCGCTCTCTATTTGTGACCTTGTAGTGACAAAAAATAAATAATTAATGGGATTAATAAGAAAATAAATAATTCAAAATCTTCTAAATATTGATTAATAACTCTCAAAAGTTTGAAAAAAATTAAGACTATAAATAATCATTACCTCTTAAGTATATTTATACACTTGTGTAAATATTATAAACATAAATGAATAACTAAATTTAAAAAGAATCGCAATCGTCAGTCATTTTTACACGTTTTAACAAACTTTTAAATTTGGCGATTTCATAAATCCGCCATTTATCTCGACGACAGTTGATTATCCACTTTCTTCTTTTTGTATTTTCTTAGTGAAATTTGAACATCTGGTGTCCTTTTCTAGAATGGTTTGAACAATTCATCGCAAAGCAACCTCCCATCATAAATTTCGTAACTAATTATAACGTGTAATTAATAAAAAATAACTGTCTAAATGTAGCACCGTTGCTCTGAGTTTACATGCAAGTGAATGGGCGCTGGGTACATATGGCAAACCCAAAGGCACATTAATGGCGGATGCTTCAGCTCGTATCTCTAGTAGCCCTAGTACTTAGTGCTGCAAAAATGCCGGGACAATGCTGGAAAAAGCTGAGGAACTTGTTGCACGCATCGTGGCAGCTGCTGGGGAAGTCCCGGACACTCCCGGTATTTTAGAGAACAGTACATCTTCCATGCACCGGAGATGTGCTTCCATGTACCTCGGCCCGGTGTCGTAATTTCGAACACTTACTTTGATGACGATCTTTTTCTTAGTTTTTTGCTGTAGTAAGAATAATAAACATGTTTTCGCCTCTTATTCGTGTCCGGTCTTTATTGTGTTTTGTGTTACGTATCCACTACAAGAGAATCCATAGAAATCCTGTGTAAAACAATCAAGTATGTACCGACGTCCTATCGTACAATATCCCCAGTTTACGGTTCAATACCCTAAAATTAAATCCTGAAAACCTGAGCAAAATAACGCATTAAAATTTAACGCAAAAAAGGTATGACAGTTAAGTATTTTTTTCTGCCCAAATTTAATCTGAAACACTGCTACTTCGACTTTCCAGCAATTCATTTAAAATGAAAAGTGACGTATGAGAACAGAGTGATGTCATAAAATAAATGGAACTGCAGTTAATAATAGTATATGTATTCTCTAATTAAATTTAATCCAAGAAACGGCTGTTTCTACTTTCAACTCTAATAATTATTGGCTCTCTCATTTTCAAAACAAAGTGACGTATTTGTATAACTAAACAACATTTAGCTATTAAATATTCTCTGATGATGAGATTGGGAAAATCTTGAAAGTACTAAGAAGTTTGGAATAAAATGTATATTTTTAGCTTGTAACATCTTTTTCATTATTTTAGCCGCCTTTAAAGTAAGACAGTGAACTTTCAAAGTCTACATTATATATTTTATATATTTATCGTGTTTCTTCAAGAGATCTTGCCTTGAAAAGCGATCTAAACATCAATATCTATAATAAGCAGCACCATTATCATTAATGTGATCACCTATGAGCCGAGAAAAGCTTCTAATGAGACAGTAGTGTTGTTTTTCACCGTCACAAATAAGTAACAAATTGATGACATGGAATACATTCATTGGTTAATACAATAATAAAAACAAAAGACACAAACACAATTTTTTAAAAAATTCTTCTAAAAATAAAATTTTCTATCTCCTCTAAATTAAAAATAAAGTTAACAAAATAAAAATCTTCTTTAAAAAAAAATCTATCTCTTGGTATTTTTAAAAGAAAATAAATTTCAAAATTAAAATTTTTCACAAATTTTCTGCGTCTCGTTCATTTTATACGGAAAAAAAAAATTCTCGAATTTTTTCTGTCACTTAAAAAATTAAGTTCCCAATATAAAAAAAAAAATTAAAAGAAAAATTAAGTTCGCAAAAACAGTTCTCTGCGAAAATTTTCCATCTCATGAAAAAATAAAATACTCGTAAATTTTTTTTATCACCTGACAATTTTTAAATAAATTTCACAAAATGAAAATTCTTCTCAAAAAATGTTCTACCATCCGCTAAATAAATAATCATTCATTTTATACCAAAAAAAAAAAAAAAAATTCCCCACAAATTTTCAAAGTTCCGCTAAATAAATAAAATAAAATACCATTATACTATAAGACGATACCTCCCAATATATTCATTAAAAAAATACATTTCCGTGGAATATTTTCAAAGTCTGGCTAATTAAATAAAATAGCATTCTATACTATAATACGATATCTCCCAATCTGTTCATTTAAAAAAATATTTCCATCGAATATTTTCATAGTCTCGCTAATTCATTCATTTCACGAAATAAATAAAATCGTACTATGAGACACATCCTTATCAGTTCACAATTCCGTCTCTTATCTTTCTTTTTTTCTGACTCCGCC
Source organism: Maratus speciosus (assembly GCA_963932465.1). Lineage (NCBI taxonomy): Eukaryota > Metazoa > Arthropoda > Arachnida > Araneae > Salticidae > Maratus > Maratus speciosus. The sequence continues at coordinate 215,007,801 of OZ010799.1, read as the reverse complement.
GAGTCTTATTAGCGCGCGCGCCCTCGACACGCAACCCCACGGGTTGCACATAGAACCACAGGCGCAACGCAGGCACAACCAAACCGGCCTTTACACACTACTTTCATACTATACTAAATTTTAGCATACTAAGTAGAATATATACAAATCTATAGATCATATACAGAGCTGCACAAAAGCATTGGAGTTCTTTTCCAGCTGCCAGTGCTAATTACTAGAATCTGGTTTCAAATGATGTTATGTGTTTTATGAAATGTTTTCTTTGGTATCTTATATTCATAATTAAACGGCGAAGTGTTATTAAAGTATTTTGGAAGAGTTGGAAAGTGTTTCATAATCTGTGCTTGACGCATGATTTTCCTTCCTTGTTTAAAATATGTCAACAGGAAATGAAAAAATAAATATTTATATCTTTTTTTAGTATCTTTTCAGACTTCCAAATGGATTTTTCAAAGTAAAATCATAATTTATTTAATATGAAAGCGTTAATTTATTAAAGAGTATATTTTTTAAAAAATTATTACACTCTTTATTTTTATTTTCTATACATTTAATGTTTAATATGTTTCGTTGCGGCTGTTTCGTAGTCAGCTAGCCTACTTTATGGGGAGCTGGCTTTGATGTATCATTAACCCCTTGAGCGGCGATGGGATATAACCTAATTTTAATCAAGATTTGCACCAGAAAATTTTAATTAAAATTTACTTTTATAACTTTGGTAGAAAAAAGTTGAAAAATTGATTTTCCTTGTTTTAAAATAATATTTTTGAAAATCCCGGTGAAAATTCAAGATTACAGAAAAACAATTGCTTGCCAGTAAGGGTTAAGAGGCTACTTCATTCCCTTAGAAAGACCCGCTCACTAATACTAATCCTATGGAAGAAATTTTTAAAGATACCTCTTTTGTATTTCAGTGTTTTTAAACAATTCTTTTTGCATTCTAGCTGGGATTAATCTATACAAAGGGCGTTTTTTATTTATTTTTTTCTTTCTTTACAGATATATTTAATCTAGACACTTTCAATTTCGAAACCGATTTCGAAAGTGGAAGCATCCTCTTGAAAAAGATCTGCAAACAAAATCGAAAAAGTTAAAAAGACAGATGTAGAGATCAATCTCAGCTATGCAATGCAAATTTAAAAATATTAAAATGCAAACGAGATATCTTTAAAAATGTCTTCCATAGGATTAGCATTAGCGAGCGAGTCTTTCCAGGTGATTGAAGTAGCCCCTTAACCCTTTATGTACTTAATTATGAATTCATGAAAATTTTATCTTCTAAAGCATTTTCCGTGAATTGTTTAAACTACATTAGAAGATTTACATAATCATTTAATAAATTTTATAAGGATTGAAGGATTTAGAAGGATTAATTAAATTTGAATTTGTAGGGATTTGGTGCAATATTTACAACCGCACTGAAATCTTTTATTTTAAATATTTTTCTTAGTATTTTGTAGAATTAGGAAATGTACAAATATAATGTAGTTACAATAGAAATATTTCCGAAGTCAAAAATCCCCCCCCCTCCCCCATCGCCAAGAAATCTGAAAAGATGCAAAGGCCAAAGAAATCATCCTTTTAAAATTATTTTTGTTTTGTGTAACCAATTATGCTTTTGGAACAAGATAAAGTAATGTGTCTATAACTCTTTCTATACTGTGTTACAACTAATCGATGTATTAAATTAATTTTACAACAAGTCATTTTAATGGTACTCATAAGTGCCGCCAGTAGATAAAAGGTTAAAATCATTGCTGCTGTAACTCGTATAAAATTGTAACCATATAGAAAATTCGACGATTTATAACCAATGGCGAGTTAATAGGAAAATGTATGAAAAGTAAGTTGTTCACTTATAATTAAGTTCTAAAAATATTAAAATATTATATTATCATCAGAAATATACCTGTATACATAATTTTTATAATTCTAGCATCTCAAGAAGTAATGATCGAACGATGCAGGTTTTTAAGACCGAAACCGAATTTCGGTACTCTTCCTATTTTTGGCCGAAAACGAAAATAGCCAAAAAATTATTTTAAGTTATTAATACATACATAAATATACACAAGTGTTAATTAATTGCACGTGTTTATTAAATATACATAATTATTAATTAATTATACGGGTGGCCCAAGTTGGTTCTCTATGCCTCTGACCAAAACTTTTTTTTTTCACATAAAATAAAATGTAATTAATTAATCAACGATACAGAATGATATTTTAATTATACGAATTTTAACTAATTAAAAAATATAGTAGTTATACATACCTCGATGGATCTTTTATAAAGACTTTTGTAAATAATCATCTGTTATACTAGAACATTCTTAATGAGTATTTGAAGCACTTCTGCGGTTTCAAACTAAAAATTTTCTAACTTTGCAGCTTTTAATGAGTACATGAAAAGCGTCTTTAAAGTTTAGTTTTATATCCATTGCTTGCTTTATAATTTGCACTCACATCTTGAGTCAGTCTTGACTGATAATTATAAACAGTTCATAGCAATAAATAAAGAATGTCTCATACGAGCCGATACAGCTCATATCAATGAGTAACTTTGAAAATTTCCGAAGGAAGAAACGAGATTTTTCGGAATACAGATAGTGTTGGCCGAATTTTCAGCAGCATTTTCACCGAAAACGTATTTTCGGCAAAACTCCGATTTTGGGCCGAAAACGAAACCGAAATTTCAGTCGATCTCTATAAAGAAGTGAGTAAAAAATCAATTACAATATTTCTTCTTTACATACTAAAAGCAAGTTGAATTAAGTAAAAGAGTGTAATCATGATAATATTAGTTAAGGCTGTTCTCAAATCCAAACGGTAAACTTTCTGACATAAGTTTTAATTCATTTTTGTTCAGAAACGCATGAAACTAGAAGGTGTTATTCAGAAACTATGTCATAGAACTGTTTTTTCCGTTTTCTTGTAAACGCAATACATCTTTCAGAAAATACTGTCAAAGTTAGCATTTTGAACTTAACTTCCGAACGAAAGAAGAAAATCCACTCAGCACCGGGAGGAAAATGCCGTGTCACGTGATCAAAATCGCTTATGACTCAATAGGTAATTTATTGATCCAAAAATGGAAAACACAGTTCGATTCCAAATAGGATAGGCGTCAACCGTCAACGGTTTAGGTGCGCTACGCACGGATCATCTTTAACAATAGAACCCCATTCTTAATTTTTCTCCAACTCCGAAACCCGATGGGTTACATCTGTGTGAGAAGATACAGCGTATGAGTTTATCGCTCTTTTGGCTAAGTCTTTCTCTCTCCTGATAAATAGTTCATCTCTAATAACGTAAAAATAAACTGAGAAAGAACAAGTTCCAAACAAGGTTTATTTAAGATAATCTGTAGATAAAAAATATTATTGTTTAGATGTAGTAATCTTACTTGGAGTTCTGGATTTAGAATTCTAAGCAACAAGTAAAGTACTTATTGATTAGCATGTTATTAAAACTGAGCACTTACTAGAGTTTTCTGTTTTCAAAATTTAATACATCTCAAATTTATAATATATATATATATGTCCTTAAATTGCCAAGTCAAATTTCAGTTTTTGCCTACTAGTTTTATAATTTTGTCAAGTTACCACAATTTGAAAATGTAATATAGTTCTTATTTGTAAAAAGTTTAATAATATTCTCAATTAGATTTGTAACTTTTGCCAAGTCTATCAAAAATAGAAATTATTGTAGAGTTTTTTATTAAAGTTTTAAACAAATTTGTCAACTAAGTTTGTATATTTGCGAAGTGTAATAGCATTCGCTAATGTTTTGGAGGGGGAACTCCCCCACCCCCTCCTTTAGCGAGGACCCTGAAACAACATTATTTAAGATTTTTCACTTTTAAGACTGTTCTCAAATCCAAAGCAAATTTATGACATAAGTTTTAATTTATTCTTGTTCGGAATTGCATGAAATGTTCAGTTCAGTTTCAGTTGTTGCTGTTCGGAAACTATGTAATCGAGCTGTTTTTTTTTTCGTTTTATTGCAAACGCAATAGATCTTTCAGAAAATAGTGTCAAAGTGGGCGTTTTGAACCGAATTTTCGCGCATAAGAAAAATAACCGCTCAAAAACGAATGAAAAACGTGTTTGTCACGTGAACAAAATCGCTTACAACTCAATAGGTAATTTATGGATCAAAAAAAGGGAAACACAGTTCGATTCCAAATCGCTTCCATGGTCATTGAGAACAGCCTTAAGGCTGTTCTCAACTGCTCTGCTCAACAAGCGCAAAACGTTTTGACACATTAACAAATTCTTTTTTTAACGGAAAGATATAAAATTGGAAAGCCTGACCATGGAAGCGATTTGGAATAGAACTGTTTTTTCAATTTTTTGATCAATAAATTACCTATTGAGTTATAAGAGATTTCGATCACGTAACACGGCATTTTTCTCCCTTTACTGACTGGATTTTGTTCTTTCGTTCGAAAGTTCGGTTCAAAATGCCAAATTTGACAGTTTTTTCTGAAAGATGTATTGCGTTTACTAGAAAACGAAAAAAACAGTTCGATGACATAGTTTCTGAATAACAACACCTTCTAGTTCCATGCTTTTCCGAACAAAAATGAATTAAAACTTATGTCAGAAAGCTGACCCTTTGGATTTGAGAACAGCCTTAACTTCAATTAGGATCTTGAGTTTCCGGAATAATAACGTTTATGATGTTATTAATCTAGTTATTTTTTATTATTCATGATATTTAAATTAAATGTCGAATTATTTAAATTTGAAAGTTTTATTATTTTTTATTTTCTTTAATAATAATAAAAATATGATGGAATTATTTTCGTTAAAGGACTATTTTACCCTTAGCGAAAACATTCGTTCGGCTAAAGTTAATCCTATGGAGAATTTTTTTTTTTTAATATCTCGTTCGCATTTGAATATTTGAAATGACCTTTTTCATGTAAGATAGTTGAAGCCGATCCCTACAAATGCCGTCTTTTACCTTTCGATTTTGGTTACAGGTTTTTTTTATTGGTGTACTTTCACTTTCGGAACCGGTTTCGAAACTGAAATACCCTCATAAAAAAACCCTGCAAAAAAAAAAAAAAAAAAAAAAAAAATCTAAGACTAAGAAACAGCTTTCGATCGACCTCAGTTATCGAAGGCAAAGAAAAAAATTACTTAAAATATTGAAATGTAAATGAGATATTAAAATATATATATATATATATTCCATAGGATTAAAGCTAAAGCACAGGTGTTTTCGCGTGAGTGGAGCAGTTCCTTTAAAGTGAAATACAAAATACAATAAATTTAAGACAAAAATAAGCAATATACTTAAAACATATTTATGTTGCTTTTCGAATACTGGAATAATCTTTACACTAAATGTAAGGTTAAAAAGAAAAAAAATCCCTACGATATTCATAAAACCACTTGTAAAATTTGAAGATTAAAGCTATTTGTTCTGCAATTATAATTTTGCACAGCAGTTATTTAAAAATTTTCTCCAAGGAACGTATACATATTTATCTTTATCAAAACATTAAAAATCTTAATAATCCCTACATTTCTTTATTGCATTAGATTTGTCATGTTGCATATGTCACATTGTTTTATCTGCTAAATATTATAAGTTAAAATATGTCTTTTTTTTATAGATATACATTTTTTCAGCCCTTCTCCCACCTCTTCAGGGTGACAAGGGCGGCCGAATTATTAAAAATATATTCTCATCTGGAGTTTATATTCTGATATTCTGCATCTGACAAAATTCTATTGCTGAGGCCGTGGCATGTTTTAGATACCTTTTTGCCAGCTTTCCCCCACTCCCTCGCAGGGGATAAAGACTGCCGAATTAAAAAACAACAAATTTATCTGAAGAGAGAATTGAAAAATCTTAATTGAGAATCTATAATGGGAATTCTAATGAATTCTAATGATCTCTTTATCTAATGAGAATTTATTGATAATCTGTATCTTAAAGTTTTATTAGGAAGACCGTCATAGATTTTATGTCTACCCAGTTGGAAGAAAGAAGGCAAATTAAAATTAATAATAATAATATTCAACCGTTCTGAAGTTTACATTATAAGAAAATATCTTGACAAAATTTTATCTTCAAAAGCCATGATAGATTCTTAGAAACGATTTTGCTACCCCCCTCCCCTCTCCCGTTCTGAAGGTACAATTGTACAATTGTGGTGTTCAATTTCATTAAAAGTTATCCTTATATGGTATATATTTCGATTCTATATATCCTGCAAAATTTTATTATTGAGGAGGTGATAGATTTTGAGATATTTTTCAACGCCTCTCCCTCCCCCTCCCCACCCCGCAACGCAGAGCAAGCACACCAAATATCAAAAAATCATCTGAATCTGGCGTTTATATTCTAAGGTTTACAATCTTGATTATTGACAGACTATCCAAGCGAGCAAATTAAAAATTAAATGATTTTTTTTAATAGTATATACATACATAAAAATTCTACTATTTATGTAAAATACGAAATTTTTTTCACATGTCGTAATTTTAAATTCAGTGAAATATCGAGCATTTAACAGTGTATATTTGAAACAGTACTGTAATCGTATACACTTGGGGTTTTTGTCCGCGCTGCTTTTGTCCGCTGGGATATTTCTCTATAGAATTTTTTATTTAAAATTTTGTTGTATACAGCATAGAATTTTCATGATATTTAGAAATAATACTTAATTCTGGATTTTGTTTTCTGATGTATGTAAAAAAACAAATTATTTCTTTTTTCAAGTAGTTGATCTTCTATTTTGTTTTGGAGAAGATAAAAAGAAAAGGAATTTAGAATATTGTTTTATAAAGTTTTCATATTGAGCGGAATATGTTTTTGTTTGAAAATATTAGTCTGAAAATATTTATAATGAACAGTAAATTGACTATTTTGAAAATATCGGATATATGTCAAAATATCGGAAATTTTTAATATTTTCGCAAATATCATGATACTTACAAACCATGTAAACAATTCAGAGGAAAAATTCTGTTTACTATTACTCAAAAGTTTTCGAATCTGCTCTTTCCCTCTATGTTTTTATAGTTAAAATAATGATGTAATGGGGGAGCTTCATTCGAAAGGAAATGTCGCCAAGATCAATGGTGTAATTTGAACCATACAATAGTACTATATATATATATAAACCAGTATAAGATTATATTTATCCTGAACCAGCACCCCCCCCCCTCACAGAACAAGAAAAATAACTATGTAAACATTAAAACTTTAACAAAAACTAGGAAAAAATAGGCTGCGGCCTCATCGGCAGTGGGTTATGTTTCAAAAGCAGCCGAGCATTCGATAAAATATGCATAAGTGGCAGTGGGTTTCGGCCAGAACAGTGATAGCAAAATCAAATGTTAAACATTCGATGGCTATTATCACATGCTCCCCCACCGGACCCTACGCCAACAATATTAAATGAATGCCTCACGTGGAACACAGTAAAAGATGCTAAAAATATGTTCGTTGAAAAAAACCACACTCAACCAACTTAGCCCCATTGCCACAACCCAAATATAAAACATAAAACAAACTAAACAAAGCAGAATCCAACATCCAATCAACCAATCCTAATTCTTTCCAGGTCTGTTGCCAATCGACGCAGCACATCATCATAAAACCGTCCTTGAAAAGGCTTTAGGAAATATGAGTCATTCACTGACGTCGAAAAGCAATCGATCAGTAATGAAGAAAATCTGCAAAATCTGAATTTTTTTTTATAAAAATTAAAGGTATATTGTTTTTGTAATATAGATTACTTTTAAAATTAAACAATTCCTTCTTAAACAGATGTTTATCTGTACAAATTCTAAAAAATCGAAATATTTGACTAATAATTATATTAATATAAATGCGTTTATAAATATTGGAGGACCAGTGAACAAGTTGATTAACCTGAAATTGAAAACTATTACGTTTATTGTAAATTGAAATATGTACTTTGTTACTTTCTAAAATTATTTTTAAATCAAGGTAATCAGACTCCAAACCATTATTGTTAGTTTTCTTTAGTGTCAGGGAATCAGGATAAATTTCTTGAGAAATTTCATTAAAATCATTATTGAAGTTAAAGACGATCAAGTCGTCTATGTATCTGTAAGCCAAGAACTGGAGATCAGCTTTATTAATACTGTACTGAAACTCATAAAAAAATAAAAAAAAGTTAGCAGCTGTGGATGAGTTACTAGTACCCACACCAATTCCAAGTAAGTATACTTTAGAACCTGTATAAACGTAATTGTTGTAAAGGCAAAAACGACATAATTTATTAAACAAGTTAGAGTTGAAATCTGTAACATCTAAAACCAGTTCCGCTGTCTTTAATAGTGCCTCCTTTAAACTATTAATAGGAATGGTAGTAAATAAATTTTCAAAATCATATGTTTGGATAGAATTAATACTATTGCATTTTAATTTTTCAGCAATTTCGAAGCTATTAGAAATAATTCAGAAACAATTACTGTCTTTATACTTATATTTTAACATGTTCAAAACTTTTTTAAGTAAATCCTCAAATTTCCTGTTAAAATTATTGCCTATACTGTTGACATTGCTGCAAATAAATCTATATTTTGTAGGAACTTTATGAAATTTAGGGGTCAGAAAAAGAAATGGAAATGATAGATTTTTACTACGTGGGAAAGAAATTTTTGTTTGCTTCGAAAAACCAAATGCTTATTAATAAGTGTCTGCACGGAAGATTTACATACTTTGTAAGTTATACTATTATTTAACTCTGCATTGAGCATTTCAGCATAAAATTTTTTTCATATGACTGCAAAATTTCCAGCTGCTTTATCTACTTGACAGAAAACAAACATCCGCTTCAAATTGGTTATTTCATTCCTGATATCCATACTAAAATTATGATAAGTATAAGAAGAATTATTAAGGAAACTACCCAGAAACGATTTAAAATCGCTTAAAATATGTAGCTTCCAATCTGTAAAGAGGAGGATTGGTGTATTATATCTGTAACTTAAATTTAAAATAAAAGCATTCAAATCAGCTTTAAAAGTATTAAAACTTTTAACTGGATTCAATTTTTTGTTAATACGAAATTTGGTTCCGAAATTCAATAGATAACGTAGATTATCATTTTTGATAATGCTCAGATCTCCTGTTACGATATGTTGTCCGGTATCGTTTAAAAACGTTGAATTTTTATAATCTTCGCATTTACATTCCAAATCCAGGTATGATTCAAGTTCTTGAGAAACTTCTCTGTAATTAAATAGTATACTGCCCAGTGTTTTTGAATATTTGTAAGTCGCTATAACTGTAATATCCTTAACTGAAAATAAGCTATTGTAACGTGAAATTATTGAGCTTAACTGTAAATATATCATTTACAGTTAAGCTTTTTTGTTGAAAATTGCATACAAAATAAACTTTTTCTATATCAGGAAGCCTACATTTGCCAATTTTATATAACAAAATATCATTAACTAAATCTTTAAATTGCAGGTTTGTACAATTAAAATTTCCTATTTTCTGTTGCAATCTTCTCAGTATCTTAAACTTTAAACCAAATAGAATTATTTTAATCTGTCCAATATTGTAGCTATTGCAAAACAAATTACAAAGATCCTGTAAAATAATTGATGGATTTATAGGTCAAAATACTTTCTTTGTAATAATTTATCTGTATGCTTTCCACGTTTACCTCTTTTATATTGGAATGACGGTATAAATACAAACGAAAAAATACTATAAATACATGTAGAATTTTCCGTACGATAATTTAACTTTGTATTCAATCCGTAAGGATACAGGGATTTTAAACGAAGTATATAAAAACTTTCACTGCTTAATCGAAAAGAATCATCAATAATCTGCTCCAATATTTGAATTTTAACATTATGAAAACCATGCAAGAAAAAATGCTTAATCTCGAAAGTAGAATTGTGGTCATCTTTACTAGATAAATGTCTGTGATTATTGATTCTGTAATGCAGCTCACCAGATGTTTCACCAACATATTTCTGCTCTCATATGGTACAGGTTAACAGATAAATGACATGTGTAATTTTGCAAAAGTGAAAATTCAAATTAACCGTACTATGAGTGTAAGAGCTTGCAGACAAATCTCCATTAGGTCAAGTTTTACATCTTTTATCATCACATTTCTTTAAACCCATTTTAATTTAGTTTATAAGCGTAACATATTTATATCAAGAGTTTTATCAAGCATTTTAGCTTGTTGAAATAACAATAAAAGAGAGAAGAGATGAGCTAGTCCAAAACCAAATAAAAACGAAAAACAACAGTTGCATTTCAGTAATGCGCTAAAAGCTGCAAACTATTAAAATACAAATATATAAACATAAAGTATAGTAATCATCAACAAAAAACAAAATAAATTCATGTGAAATGCGCCAAACAGCTGCAGTAAAACACATAAATTAAATATAAACCAGTATAAGATTATATTTATCCTGAACCAGCCCCCCCCCCCCACCCTCACAGAACAAGAAAAATAACTATGTAAACATTAAAACTTTAACAAAAACTAGGAAAAAATAGGCTGCGGCCTCATCGGCAGTGGGTTATGTTTAAGGATTTAAGGGGTCGCGATGGTCGCAATCGCGAGGGGCCCCGCATCCCAAGGGGCCCCAAATCTTCTTTTGAGTTCAAAGAAAAATGTGACGTTTTGATAAAAGGATTTTCTTAGTGTTGTTTTTAAAAAATTTCAGTTAATATTACAATATCATTTTCATGTAATAAATATAATTTTTTCTATCATTTGCTACAAACCAGAAATGTTTTAGTTTTCCCTCATCTTTTTTTCCTTTATGAATTATCAGGACTATGATCGTTTGTGGACGGATAGGGTGAGATTCAAAGGAAACTTGTGTCTGAGCCGAAAGAATCGCTGTTAGAGACATTCTATGACGTTTTAATTATACAGATTGAGGGACTAATTAAATCATGGGTCGTCAACCTGAGGCCCCTGATTTTGGGGGCCCCACATTTGGTATGCAGTTTTCATAAAGCTGATATCTTAAGTGAAATTTTGCTTTGTTACTGATTATCTATACTAATAAAGCAAAGTTTTGCTCTGTCCGTCTGTGTGCGAATGGCTAGCAAAATCTACCGCACATAGAAGTCTGAAAATTTAGTGAGGATAGTCCAAGACAGGTCCTAGTGCACCTGTGGCTCAGATTTTTAATTTTTTCAGGGCTGCGGCCCCTTTAAGTTTTTATGCACTAAATTGTTAATAACTTGTCCCCTTTTTATTCAATCCTCTTCGTTTGGGGGACCTTTCTCCGTTTAGTTATTCTCGCCTTTCTACTCTCCAGATTTCAGACCTCTCTCCAGATTACTCTCTTTCTACTTTCTACTCTCTGACACCTTGTTGCTCGATACAGGGCCCCTTCAAGTTTTTGTGCAAATAAAAGATTAATAAATTGCCTCCTTTTAATCCGATCTTCATTTTTGATATCCTTTTTCCATTTAGTTAGTCTCACATTTCTACTTTCCAGTTTAGATACTGGGACCCCTAGGCTGTCGTAGGATCCGGTCAGGGCCCTTGAACTTTTTGCGTGCCAAGAATTTTTCACCCCCTGATATTCTCACCTTCTCAGTACATAATTTTAAAGTTGAGTCTTGGACTCTTCTTCCTAGATCAACACCCTCATATTTTTATTGGAGCCCTAGGGCCCTTTTTTAAACATTTAGCCAATTTTTTGTGCATTTCTTTAAAATATTATTCTACGCTTAATTGTGACTAATTGAAGATCTAAAGTGCTAGGAACTTAGATCTTTTAACAATTTTTCATGTTAGGGCCCTGCTCTTTACTATCAGTTGGCTCTTTTTGGGCCCTTTGTTATAGGTCCCTTAAAAACGGTCCGATTCACTAGCTTCTTTTTTTAAACAGCTTCTTAAGTCCTCCTGCTACTACATGAATGACAGAAACATTTCCCCGACTTCAACTACCACCAATTTTGAATATTAATCTGCTTCTTGGGGCCTTTGTTGCAGCTTATTTAAAAACTATCTGATTCTATTACAATTTTCTTTAACATAGTTTTAGCGTCCCCCAGCTACTTTAAAACTACTAAAATAATTTCTTATACCCAACTACATTCCAGTTAAAACACTGGTTCCCAGGGCCCAGTCTTTCTTTATACCTCAGCTATCACTTTTTTCAAACATTAATCTCCTTTTTCAGCATCAACTTACGGTTACAAACTACAGCCGTAAATTAAAAATCGCATTACTTTAAAGGTAGCTTTAGATAAGGGATTTCATCCGCTTATTAAATATCGTGTTAATGTTAAAAGTAATTCGTGAAATTTACAAAGGGAGGGGGCATTTTCCACCGCTTGGGGGCACATCCTTTCCTCGGATTCTCATTTCCTCGGACCCAATTTCAACGGGATTTGGTTCATTCAACTTAGATTATTATTCAGCTACTTTCTGTATTATGAAATTTAACCTTTGATTTCAGTTACCAACATTTCCTAACATTAATGATGCATTCTTTTTTTGGATTCTTTGGGCTTGATTACTACGAGGTTTGGCTCAATCAACTTGCTTTTTGATTGTCTCCGGCACGTGCGGAGCACTTCCGGTACATGTTGCCTTAGATAACGGGGACCCCAGGTTACAGGTTCGTTCGGAAATAAATTTGTTGGGAACACTCTAGACACTGCGGAAGGCAATGGGGGGCCTCCGAAATTAGGTTCATTTAAAAGAATTTTTAAAGATATAAAATCATGCAAACTTGAGTTTTGTTTAATGTTATTATTTACGGACCCCAGGCAACGCCAGGCGGGTCTGCTAGTCTATACTAATAAAAGAAAGTTTCGCTCTGTGTGTCTGTGTGCGATGGCTCTCAAAATCTACCGCACATAGAAATCTGAACATTTCGGTGAGGATAGTTTAAGCCAGTTCCTGATGTACCTGAGGGTCAGATTTTTAATATTTTAAGAACCGGTCCCCCTGAGCCCTTCAATTTTTTATGCCCTAAATTTTTAATAGCTTGCCTCTTTTTCATCCGATTTTCTCCATTTTTTGGGGCCTTTCGCCATTTAGTTATCCCCCTTTCTACGTTTCAGTTGGGATCCTGGCTCCCTAGGAACCGATACAGAGTTCTGGAAGTTTTTGTGCCCTAAATTGTTAATAACTTGCCCTTTTTAATCCAATATTCGTTTTTGGTGCCCTTTTACAATTTAGTTATTCCCCAGATTCTACATTCCAGTTAAGACCATGGCCACCTAGGACCCGGTCCAGAGGCCCTTGAACTTTTTGTCTGCCATGCATTTTTCACTCCCTAATTGTGTCGCTCTCTCAATGCATAACCTTAAAGTTGATTTTTGGATTCCTGTCCCCTAGCCAACACTCTCATATTTTTATTGGAGCCCTAAGGCCTTTTTAATACATCTCTCTCCATTTTTGCGTATTTCTTTAAAATTTTATTCTAATAATTCATACCCTATGCTTAATTTCGTCTACTTGAAGATCTAAAGCGCAAAGTAACCTTTTAACATGTTTTCATTTCAGAGCCCTGCTCTGAACTACCAGTTGGCCTCTTTTGCATCTCCTATTATAGCTTCCTTAAAAATGGTCCTATTCACAAGCTTTTTTTTTTTATAACAACTTTTAGGTCCTCCAACTACTACATGAACTAGAAAAAAATTTATCAGACTTCAGCTACCACCAATTTTGAATATTAATGGCTTTCTTGGGGCCCTTCTTTAAAAATAATCCAATTCTCTTTTACATATTTGTTGGCTCCTCCGGCTACTTTATAAACTACTAAAAAATTTCCTTATACCCAACTACATTCGAGTTAAGATAATGGTCCCCTGGGACGTGGTACAGGGTCCCTTGAAGTTTTTGTGCCCTCAGTTGTTAATAATTGCCCCCTTTGAATTTGATCTTTGTTAAAAGGAACTTTTCCATTTAGTTAATGAAGTCCCTGGCTCCCTGGGGCCCGGTCCGGAGTCCCTTGAACTTTTTGTGCGCCACGCATTCTTCACCCCCTAATTCTGCCACTTTCAATGTATAAATTTAAAATTGAGTCTTGGACTCCTGTCCCCAGGTCAACACCCTCATATTTTTGTTGGAGCACTAGGGCCCTTTTTAAGCATCCCCCCACTTTTTGCGCATTTCTTTAAATCTTTATTCAAATGATTAATGTATACCCTATGCGTAATTTCGACTAATTAAAGATCTAAAGTGACTACTAGAACCTTTTAACATGTTTTTATCTCAGAGCCCTGCTCTCAGCTATCAGTTGACCCCTTTTGTGCCCCCTATTATCGCGACCTTAAAAATGGTCTGATTCACTCGCTTTTTTTTCTAAACTTTTTAGGATTTCCACCTACCCCTCATATTTTTATTGGGACTTTAGGGCCCTTTTTAAGTATTCCCCTTATTTTTAGCACATTTATTTAACATTTTATTCTGATTAATTTGTACGTTATGTTTAATTTCGACTAATTGGAGATCTAAATAGCTAAATACTAGGACGTTTTAATATGTTTTCATCTTAGGAGCCTGCTCTCAACTATCACCTTGGCACTCTTTGATCCCCCTATTATAACTCCCTTAAAAACAGTTCGATTCACTAGCTTTTTCTTTTCTAACAACTTGTTAGGTTTTTCAGCTACTCCGTGAAAGACAAAAAAATTTCTCAGACTTCAGCCACCACCAATTTTGAATATTAATGGCTTTCTTGAGGCCCTTGATCCGATTTTCTTGCAATTTTCTTTAATATAGTTCTAGGGTCCTCCTGCCACTTTATAAACTACCAAAAAATTTCCTTATACCCTTGCTACCAACTTTTAATAATATTAATCTTCTTTTCGGCATCAACTTACGTTTACTCACTACAGTCGTAAATTAAAAAATAACGCTACTGTTAAAGATAAGTGGTTAACTTTAGAGAGGTGGGGTATTTCATCCGTAAATTAAATATTGGGTTAATGTTAAAGGGACTTTGTTAAATTTATAGATGGAGGGGGCACCTATCGCATTCTTTCTTTGGGTTTTATCGGCCCGATTTCAATGGCAATTGGTTCATTCAACTGAGATTATAATTAAGCTACTTTCTGCATTATGAAAGTTTATCTTGGACTTTTGTTACTACCATTTTCGAACGTAAACGGCGCATTCTTTTCTCAGTTTCTATGGCTCGATATTATCGAAAATTGGTTCATTCACTTTAGCTTAAGATTGTTACGCAGATTTTAGTTCCATATTCTACTACTAGGGGGAAGCATTCTAATCTTGGGTTCTATGGGCCCGATAACTGCGGGGTTTGGATCATTCAACTTGATTTTCGATTGTTTTCGGCCGTGCGGAGCACTTCGGGTATACGCTACCTCAGACAGCGGCAATCTAGGTCACAGGTTCGTTCAGAAAAAGGCAGTGGCATAGCCAGGGAGGGGGTCCAAATGCTCTAGATACCAGTAATATTTTAAAGTTTTCTTCGTCTTGATTAATAGCAGAAAATTCTCCAATTAGATAAGGCGAACTGAACTTTACAAAATTACTGGTATCCAGAGCATTTGGACCCCCACCCTGGTTACGCCACTGGAAAGAGGTTTGTTGGGAACACACTCGACGCTGCCGAAGCCATTGGGGCCCCGGAAAAACTAAGTTCATTTGAAAAACTCTATGATGCCGAAGGCATTGGAGCACCAATTTTCCGAAGATATAAAATCATACAAACTTGAATTTTGTTTAAGGTTATTATAACGGGCCCGGTCAACGCCGGACGGGTCAGCTAGCAATCAATATTTTATTATTACAGAAGTTTATTATTGCATCGTAAGTGTTCATACTTTTCCCCTCTCATAAAATTCTCCACATCCAGATCAAAAATGATACACAACAATCAAATATATCATGACTGTCAAAGACAATGTCCCCCATAGTTTTCCCCAATATGAATTTTTTTCCATTTTAGCAGATGTTTTGCTAATCGCAGTTGTGAAAGTGGCACTTTTACATTTTTGGGACCATTTTTTATGGCATTCGCTATTAAGACACACACAATTACAAACTTATATGCATATTAGTTAATTACATTGGTGTTTAAAAAATATATATCATATATATATATAATCCTAATGAAACGACTGATTGTATTTCACAGCTATTATTTCTAAAATATGAAATCCTTGGCGGGGAAATTAGCACCAATTGTCCGTATTGATCCGCGTATGTCAAAAATGGTATTAGAATTTTTAAATTTGATTTAGTTTTCGAGGTATTAATTTTTTTTTCTAATTGTAACAATATTTTTTATTGTTGGCAATTAGATGATTCCATTTTTGTGAAAAAAAGGGGGGAAAGGAAAAAATATAAGGATTATTAGATTTATTTTCCTTTTAGTCAATTTCTAATTCAAATTCAAATTATCTTTTATTTCAATCAAAAGTGAAGACAATATTGTGATAATATTTTTAATATGTGTGCAATATTTTTCTCATATTTTAGAAAAGGTTGCTATTTTATATTGTTGCCAATTTTAAAAACAGCGCAAAGAACAATATTTCATTTCAATTAAAAAATTATTTACACGTGACAATTATACGATTGCATGGGCAGAGCCCCCTAGTATTTATATAAAAATGCAGTGCAGATGGTTATAAAACAACTCGTGGAGCTTCCAATCCTTTTTATATCCATAAAGCACTTGCCATTCTTTGAGCCCAGCTGTGTAACGAAAAGGAGAAAAATATAATTTAATTTGGATATAATTGATGAATTTATATGATTTCTGAAATCAGTGGCGCAGCTAGAATTCGGCTCTAGGGGTTGGGGGGGGGGGGGGGGTGAGATGTTGATAATGGTCTTCGCCGGTTACTTGAACAACCGGTTAATCGAATCAGTCAATGAATGGAATCGTGATGCTTTTTTTTTTCTCGTTTAGTAGAAACATTTGTTACGTTGGTTATGATGCATTTAAATTGCATTTACACTATTAGAGTTACAAAACACAAAATGCATCAATGAAATAACAAAATTATTATGTTAGATTTATATAAAGTGTTTAAAAAATGGTGAGGCAAACTTTAAGAGATGGAAGAGAACAGTTGCAGCAAATAATTTTTGTACGGAAAATCAGGAATCCATTGTTCAGTCAAAAATACACACAGGGTTTCACTCCAAGACAATCCCGAATTCTTATTTCAAACTTAAAAATTAATGAAACAATTTTAGCAAAAATTTCAATCGACTTACCTTCCTCTGTGTTAGATGTAAACAATATCACGAGTATTGGTGAAATTTATCATCATCCGTTTCCAAACCGTGCTGAATTTTAGAATGTAGTAGACATTATTATATATTCGTGCAAAAATTAGTAACATTTCGCCCGGGCCAACAAGTTTTGCAAAACTTGCATATATTTTTATATTTCTATATTGTTCTACAATTAAAATTTTCAATTTATCCTTTTTAAAGAATTTTCATATTCTAGGCAATAAATGTTATCGACGATGACAATTTCTAGGCAATAAAATTAAATATAACATGTGAAAAGTAATCTGCATATGACGAAATCCTGTCTTAAATTAAAAAAAATATGACATATACTGGACAATTGCACCATAAAATATAATAAATAAAGACACACAACTTTGCTTAATGGTGCACAAAATACGAGCTTTAATAAGCTAAAAGATAAAGTCTACGTTTCGAGCTGCTTCTACAGCCGTCTTCAGGAAAAATATGATGGTTACATGGCTAAAAGCTCAGAGATGAAGGCTTCCTGTGCGAGAGACAATTTGTCGAACATCGACATCGAAGTTGTGTGCCTTTATATATTATAAAAAAATATGTTTATCTATGCAAAATGAATATAATAATATGTGTGAAAAGAATATAATACAACAGACGGTGTTCCTGCTAAGTAGAGAATTTGGCTACAACGAACATTTCTGCTATCCTATGCGATCCCGTCTTAGAAAATTTTATGACATAACCAAGGGTGATTCTGTTCCGAATTTTCCGAAATTTTAAGACATTCTCATCCGAAATCGGTCATCAGTCCAAAAATTCGGACAAAAAATATCGCGGATTTCGACAAATGTCGCCGAAAAAAATCAATTTTGTCAACCGTTCGCAAAAAAATTGCCAATTTCGTCAAAGGATTGTGGTGTAAACGCGAATTTTATCCAAAGATCACTGAAAAAAACGCGAATTTTATCAAAAAATCGTGGAAAAAAGCAAATTTTGTGAAAGAACCGCGAAAAAAACGCATTTCTTCAAAAGATCGCTAAAAAAAGGCGAATTTTGCCAAAGGATCTCGGAAGAAACACAAACTTCGTCTAAATATCGCGAAAAAACGCAAATTTTGTCAAAAGATCGTGAAAAACAGAAATTTCTTTAAAAGATCGCATAAAAAACGCAAGTTTCGTCAAATGATCGCGAAAAAACCCGCAAATTTCGTCAAAAGGTCGCGAAAAAACGCACATTTCGTCAATGGATCGCGGAAAAACGTAAATTTCTTCAAAGGATCGCGAAAAAGAAGGCAAATTTCGTCAAAGTACAGCGAAAAAACGCAAATTTCGTCAAAGGATCGCGATAAAAACGCAAATATCGTCTAAAGATCGCAAAATATGCAAATTTCGTCAATGGATCGCGGAAAAAAGGAAAAACGCAAATTTTGTCAAAGGATAGCGGAAGAAACGCGCATTTCGTCAAAGTTCCACGAAAAAACGCATAGTTAATGCAGGGAGGGGATTTTACCCGTCTACTGTAACCTTTCAGAAAATTTGCTGTGAATTTCAGAATTTTTATTTTATTTTTTTTTACCCAGAATCACCCCTGGACATAGCATTTTTCAGATTTTTAAGTGTCCAAGCCATGGAATATGGATTAAAGATATTAATAATAACCGAGTTAGTTACATAGAAATAGAGATTCATTAACAAAAAAAATATCGCAGCCCAGGACACTTTTTAAAAAACGAAGATTACAAACATGAAAAAAGCTAAAGTATTTTTTGTCAGAACTCCTCGTAAGACATTTTTTAAAACGTATTGGCGTAAAAATCTGTATTTTGTCGAAATTGAGTCGGGCAGGGCAGGGATAGTTAAGTTTTTGTATGGGCCAGGGCGAACTTTTAGATTTTGTACCGGGCCGGGCCAAACATTTTTTCTACGGACCGGTTAGCGATCGGATGCAGAAATATTGGCCCGTACAAGACCTCTAACAAGAAGTTTGAAACTGAAAGAGACCTGTAAAGCGTATATTTTATATTTTTTTCTGGAAGTTGTTGGTCCATTATCGTTTCGAACGGACCAAAGATACAAATGCAGTTAAAAAACTGTATACTGTATAATACTTAAACTCAAAGCGTGTATATGACAGGCAATGATCATTCTCTTAGCATAAAAGATCTCGAAAATGTGATCTCTATGTCCTTTTTCAAAACAAATGACTAGTTTTCACCAATGCATGAATCTACGCTTTCGCAGTTTTAAATACAATATTCGCCTATTCGCCGTTTAATTGAATCACTTTGTTGAATAGAATTTGATTCAGCAAAGCTGCGGATTAAAAAAAGGAAAAAAAAATTAATATTAACTTTAGTTTTGATTCATAAAAGCGGCTAATTTCCTTAATAAATGATTCATATTAGCGGCAATTATAGTAATTTTTGTATCTCTGGGAGGGGTTTTAACCCCCCCCCCCCCTTCGCTGCGCCAGTGCTGAAATTGTTTTATTAAAACATGAAATTAAAACTGTAAGCAACACAATGTCATGCAATGCAGACCGCTGCAGCCCCAATGCATTAAAACCCCATTATATTTATATATTATTTCATTAAATAAATGAGCCCAAAAACGGAAAGCAGCGAAAAGAGGTTTTGAGTTAAGGCTCAGCAGATACTAAAATATTGTCTCCTTAGTTTCTGATTAGTTTTGGCTGGAATTATCATTTTATGTTCTTAAAAAATTGAAAGGAAAATAAGATACACAATTTTAGCGCATTTATCCATCACAGCATCTAAGTTCGTATAAAATAATCTGATGTAATTTGAATATGAAATGAATTTCGTATAATTAATCGTTAACGATTGAATACATTTTAATTTATTTGTTAGTAATTATTGTAATTAAGTTTTGAATAGTTATTATTTTTAAACTAGCTGACCCGCCCGGCATTGCCCAGACCCGTGATTAATGACTCTTAAATGAACCTAAAATTTGTATGACTTTATATCTTTAACTCCATTTTGTCTGAAATTATATTTTTAAATGAAAAAATATTGAATTAAAAGTATATGCTATTTGGTATTTCATTTTCTACGTAATTAGATTTTTTGAAGTCTATGCTTAACAAAAGCGAGCGAAACTGCGAAGAAACACTCAGGTTTTTACTAGGGCGAAACCGCGACGAAACACTAAAGTTTCTACAGATTTCGCCAAAATTTTCACACCATTTTATTTTGTAAAAAATATTTCTACCCGTAAGAACATTTCATAATTTTTGTAGGTGATCTAAATCTAGTCTATTGAGATTCGCTAAAAAGACTGCGTACATACGGATGTTTAGTTACCTTTAGCATACAAAAAATGTCGTCTCCGTGAGGCGCGAAGTGACCCGAGTTCACCGATTATTTGAAAGGGTTAAAATTTATATTTTTTAAAACCGATTGCACCATCGATTAGAAGAAGATTTTATCTTTAAGAACATATTTTTGGTTTGTCGGTACCTCTAAAATTACACCCTGGAGGGGCGTTGCCATAAGGGGGAAAAGCATTTTTTTTTTGGAAAAACGACCCTCTTTGAATTTTCTTTCTCAAAAGGTTAACCGCGATATATATTTTTTAAATTGATTACGGGATTTGAGACATAAGGGTACGATCTTTTACAATACGTCTTTCGTTTTAACTTTAGTAAGCGGTTTGGCCGATGTAAGTTAATATGACAAAATACCCCCCCCCCCCCCGGAATTCTTTCTTTGCGATGTTCATTTTCTCATGATGCGTAAATAAGGCTTGCTTTTTCCCTCTCGTTGACTGAGATGAGTTTTTAATGAGAGTGCGTTGCGATTGTTAATGAATAAATCAGCTTATAAATAGATATTTTAGAATTCTGAGTCTCAGATGTATCAGGAGAGGCCTTGGACTACCCTCACAAAAATTTTCCGCTTTGTACGTGCGGTAGATTTCGCTAGCCATCGCGAATACACACACACACAGAGCAAAATTTTCTTTTATTAGTATATATTATAAATATACCCAATTTTTCAAGATGGAAGGGCCCCCAAAAAGTTCCAGTGAGAGGGGCCCCTCACTTAATAAATCCGCCCCTGGGCATTCATTTAATATTGTTGGCGTAGGGTCCGGTGAAGGAGCATGTGATAATAGCCATCGAATGTTTAACATTTGATTTTGCTATCACTGTTCTGGCCGAAACCCACTGCCACTTATGCATATTTTATCGAATGCTCGGCTGCTTTTGAAACATAACCCCCTGCCGATGAGACCGCAGCCTATTTTTTCCTAGTTTTTGTTAAAGTTTTAATGTTTACTCGCAAGTTTAACTTAAACCTCAGTTAAATAAAAAAAATTTCGCTGCTGACCATTCTTTCTTTATTTTTTTATCATTAAGGCGTCTATCAGATTAAAATGTTATTTTAGCAAGTTTAATTTCACCAGATTTTTACTCTCGAAAGTCAAAAGATTGTGAGAATGCCTTATATGCTATCGTATATATTTTCGAAAATACCATGACATTTACGAACCATGTATACATTTAGGGAAAAATTCTGTTTACTATTACTCGAAAGCTCTCGAGTCTGCTCTTTGCCTCTATGTTTTTATGGTTAAAATAATGATGTAATGGAGGAACTTCTTCCAAGGGAAATGTCGCCAAGTTCAAGGGTGTAATCTGAACCATACAATAGTACCTACGTCTATCGTAATTGCATAAACATACTAGGACCTCCTACGTTTTAGAAATCGAGAGGGTAAAAAACAATTTATTCTGTGGTGTCAGTTGAAGAACAAACGTTTAGTGGAGAAAAAGCAATTGTGACTGGGTCATTTCGATATTCTTTTCAGTAGGAGAGTGGACAGAGATAAGATTACAATAAGCTAAAGTTTGTAAGGCGCCTGTCGCCAGGCGCCTTCACACAAATGTGATATATAATACTGATAATAACTTAAATAAAAAGATTAAAAAAATATTTTTGTGAAAATGTCCCATTCATCCCCCATCTCCCCTAGCTGATTTTCAGTGTTACATATTTTAAATTTTGAAACAAATGGGCTATTAGAAACTTAGTAAAATTCATTTTGTAACTTTGCGATGGAGGAGAGGCCGCCAAAATCCATGCTTGCACCGTGTGCAAAAAAAGCTAGTTTTGGCCCTGCCTACAAAACATTCGAAACCACACTTTTATTTATTTATTTATTTATTTATTTATTTATTTTTTAGCGAAACAATCTTTGCATTTTAGAATAAAATGATGCCAAATGAACGACATGTAAACACAATAATAATAATAACAATAATAAATATATAATCTTATTTATGTCTGTTTTTGACTAACGAGTAACTTAAAACTTTAAGGCTGTTCTCAAATCCAAACCGACTTTCTGACTCCTTTTTAATTTATTCTTGTTCTTAAACACGTGAAATCAGCATGTGTTTTTATTTTAAAAATTATGTAATCGAATTGATTTTTCTATTTTTAGTTAAAGGAAGAAAGAAAATCATTCAGAAAATGTTGTCAAAGTTGGCGTTTTGAACAAAATATCTTCGCGAGACAACGCGGCAGGGAAAGAAAACTACCGTCATAAAACTATAATAGCTTATAAACAAAAGATGTAATTCATTTATCGAAAACTAAAAAAACTGTTCGATGACAAATTACTTCAGTATTCATGCCTGCAAGTGTCATACTTTTACGTATAAAATTGAGTCAGAAAATAAGTCAGAAAGTTTTGCGTTGTTGCGTAGAGAAAATTTTTTTTTTTTGAGAACCGTCTTAAACCTTCGGATGTAATTTTTCAAGATTTTATTTAAAATAATATATCAAAATTTCTATGAAAGATGACGTTATGAGACTTAATGCAATTATTTTCAGTTATATTTTCATGAAATTATCCCAAGGTTTATTATTATTATTATTATTTTGAGAGAAAATTGTGAAAATGTGATTATCTTAATAAAAAATATTAATAAAAAACTCCCCCCCCCCCCCTTAAAAAATATGATTTTTTTTAAAAAAGAGTTCAAATGAGTTAAATATTCTTATTTTATTTTTCTATATATAAGTTAAATTACTTTTATTTTTTTCTGTACTCAAAAAAGAAAAAAAAAAGCATCCAGGAAGCATTAAACTTTTAGAAGATATAAAAATTTTTACTTTCAAAAATTAAACTTTAATTTTTAAAATTTATTTTGAAAAAGATTTGAATATATCTAGATTTAAAGAAATAAAATCATCAGAATAAATATATTTGTAAATATATCTATATTATTTTTCTTTTCTTCGTAGACCACCTTAATTCTAAAACGTAAAAAAAAATGCAATTTAACAAATTAACAACGACCATTTGGAAAATAATTTTTTAGTACGCCATGAATTAAACATTAATAATGTTATTACACGTAAAAATTGCAAGCGACAGAAATCGCCTGCGACTCGTACGCATTATCTACCTGAAACTTACGTATTATCCAAGCATTTCAATGGCTGTTCGGGAAAAGGCTTTTCCAGCGTCAGATTTCCAAGAAATCTGACGGCCAATTTTAAATGAAATTTATTTCTTAAACTTCTAAACATCGCACACTATTACTTTTTATATCGTCGTATAGAGAAAAAAATGTACTTTTAAATGCAATTTATTTGAAAGCTGTATCTCAATTTGTTTCTGTGTTATTAATTTTTTTTGTAGTTTTTATTACTTTTATGACATAGTGGCAACACTCTGTTGTCCATCTCTGTTGAAAGTAAAGGGAAATACAGATTACTGTATAGACCAATCAGAAAACGAATAAAATGATGATTAAACCAATAAAAACCTTCAGATATGCTTTTGATTTCCTACCCTGACGAAGGGAATAACCATTTTTCCAAATGGCTAAAAAATTCGCCCCCCCCCCCCAGAATTCATTTATAAAATTAATATTCTTACCTTTTTTCATGACGGTAGATGTGACGTCATCTTTATAAACTCGGACAATGACTTTCTGTTTGAAAATATTCCCAAATGTCTTGCACATCTCACCCGAATTTTTTAAAGCTTGCTTTCTCTTTTCAGATATTTCCCATATTTCTTAGCTGCACATGATAAAATGCGAATTATATTTGTAAAAGTAAATATAATTTTCTTTTTACGAATTTTTGAATGATGACACAAGAGCAAACGAATGCAGTAAAACTGAATAATACAACAGATTTTCCAGTACTCGAAAACTCTCATATGATTGGTTTTGAAATTTACAACCTTGTTGCGTCTTTTTTTGCTTACAAGATAAAAAGAAAAAAAAAAAAAAAAACACAACATAGATTAAGTATGTAAACGGAAACGTATTCTTTATATTTCTGTTTTTGTTCATCCCTCCAGTGAAAACATCAAATAATAAAAAAGAAGTTAAAGGCAGTGTAATGTGAGACATTTCATACATTAGGTATTTGAGAACATATATGAACAATATTTATTCTAGATTATGATTTATTCAGAAAAATATTATGAAATCAAAAAAACGTTCCCCCCTGTCCCAATCATCCCCACAGCAGGGATGAATGGGACACGAATAGGGATGGATGGGACACAAAGATTTTCCTCCCTGTATTCAATTTTACCAAATTAAAATTTATAATTATAACCTTATATGTAATTATATTTGTAATATATGATTTTACAGCACGAATCGATATATATTTTTTTTTCAATAACTTCTTTTATTGCAGTTTTAACTTTTAATGCATATTTCGGCTATCAATCTGTTCTTTTTTCCCACTTATGAGGCATTTTAGATTTGAAATGAAAGTGCAAAATGTCTTTCAAATATGACATAGCTAATAATTTTCAATCATAACTTATTAATTAATATTAATTAAATGTATCTTAGAAACAGGCAGAACGGAAATTATTGGGTCGATCTTAAAGTCGTGTCGTGATGGGAAAATCAATTCGTACCGGAAAATTCTGCCCGGTAATTATTAGACATCAGATATCGGAATCAAAGCCTAATAATTAAATGATAGAATTTTCTGGTACGAATTGATTTTCCCAACACGACACGACTTCCCGATTGACCCAATATGTTGGGGGTGGGGATTTATTTGTGCAACATTTCAAAATTCAATATAATTTCCCCCATTTAATCAATAAACATATACTATTTTAAACAATTTTATCGATTTTAATTAAGTTTTAGTACCAATTTTTTGATAATCCATTAATAATTATTACAATACAATAAATAACACTCAGAAATTTTAAACAATAACAACTCATTTAATACTACTTAATGCTATTATTTAACGTAAATTATTAATTTATCAACCTATATAATACTATTTAGTTAATAAATAGAATTTTCAACATCTCTAAGGATGAATGAGAATGTCCCAATCATCCCCATGATGCATATATTCCCTTCTTAGCCATTTTGCCTCAAAAATTATTTTGTAACAATGGTTACTAATCATTCATTTTAATTATCGATATTGAACCATAAAATAAATAACTAGAACATAGCTTAATTTTTTATATTATGTAAGATATTTCACATCTTCAAATGTAAAAAAAACTTACTTTTAAGCAGAGATTTCAGAAAATGCAACTTTGAAGGAAAATGAAAACAGCAATGTGGTCCTACTTTTAGTTCTGAAGCACACTGTGGTAGAGCCTTATATGGGGATAGGAAGCAAATTAATATAAATGTTTATTGCCTGAAATATTGAGACTGTCCCATCCATCCCTTGTCCCATTCATCCCCTAGCTCCCCTATGTCAAATTTTGATTCATTAAAATCTTGGAAACGGAATAAAAAAAAATCCGCTTTATGCATGATCCGTATACCATATCATCCTTAAATCCTTCTATGCTTTCACATACCACAGAAAGAACGATTTTAAAAATACCGTGCTAAACATAAATGTGAGATAAAACGACTAATAAAATCTTCATTTGGAGCCTCCCTTCGCCTTCCGTTGTGGCCCCCAGGGCACATGACCCCTTTGTACCCCCTTATTTTCGGCCCTGTTTGTAGGCCGCCTTCTTAAAGATTTCTTTAACAGTCCTTCTTAATTCGTTGCTATGATGTTTTAAAAGCAGTATAAATAATATTTATGGCACAGACGATTATTCATATTTTAAAATATTAGTCAAATTTTCATATCGTATAGTATCATGGGCGCTTGTAAGGAGCCTTTGCTCTACCTTGGATAATTGAATTATAATTAATAATTTTTTCTTCTCTTCTTATTTTGTAAACGGGAAAAAATCCTTTTCAAGAGACCTAAAATGATTTAACACTTAAGAAAAAGAAAAAAGAAAGAAAGAAAGAAGAAGAAGAACTAACTATTTTACACCAGGTTGAACATAGCTCTCTGAAACCGCCATGGAAATCAATTTTCAGTTTCAGTTTTTCTTTCTTTTTCGACAAAAAAAGGAGAAACTGTTTCAATCATTTTGCAAAAAGTTGGTGTAAATATCTTTTGATTTGTGATATTTCCCGTTGTTACATTTATGTAATAGTTTTTATGTTGTTAAGCTTAAAAAGCATCTTTACAAAAAACTCCTTAGTTTAACTTATTTAATGTCCGTATTCCACTCGTAAGTTTTAAAAATACGACCTATGCTACGAAACACAAGCAGCAACAGCTACAGGCAATGTATCTCCACACACGGAAACACCCATTCGCTAATATTTATCCTATGAAAGAAATTTTGTTAGATAGCTCTCGTTTACATTTAATTTTTTTTTAAATGCATTGAGTAGCTGAAATCGATCTGTTAAAAGGCCGTTTTTTACTTTTTCGATTTCCTGTGTAGTTTTTTTTTTAAATGAGAATACGTTCACTTTCGAAACCGGTTCCGAAAGTTAAAGTATCCTAACAAAAAACCTGTAGGCAAAATCGAAGAAGTAAAAAACGGCCTTTGTACAGATCAACCTCTAGTGGGCAATGAAAAAAAAATCGTTTAAAAATATCGAAATGCAAAAGAGCTATCTTAAAAAATTTCTTCCATAGGATTAACTAGCGAACGAGTGTTTCGCGAGACTGAAGTAGCCTCTTAAAGCCTTTTTTTGCTGCTTGCACTGAAGTTTTTTTTTTTTTCTTATAATATAGTTTGCACTTTTTGCACTCTTTATTTCACTTAAACTGTTTCTTAAATGTAAAGATGGAATTTTGCACTCGAATTTTAACCCAATACCTGATAGCTAGAATTATGGTGACAATACAACATTTTAATATTTTTAAAACTTAATTACAACTTAATACATTAATTTTAAGTTATTTTTCGATTAATCGTCCACAGGCGATAAAACGTCAAACATTTCTGTGTAACTCGTGCGATTGTATAAGAGTTGAAAAAAACAATGGGTTTAATTTTGCACCAATAAACGCTCGCGAAAATATACCAAATTGCTGTAAAAATGCAACAAAGAAACGTTTTAAAGAATAAATAGTAGAAAAAAAAATGTAAAAAAAAATTAAGTGTATGATATTTTTTTAAATATACGATTTTATCAGATAATACTTTAATATTAATTAACTTACGATTATTAGAAGAATTAGTTAGATTAGTTAGGATAATTTTGTACGATTCTTCTGATAGAATTTTTTTTACAATTATTAATAGAAAATAAAATTTAAAAAAAATTAAGAGCGTGATATTTTTTAAATACGTTTTTATCAGTTAATAGTTTAATTTTAATTCATTTACTATTATACCTTGAAAAATCAATATAGAAATCTTAAAAAGATAGTTTAAATAATATTTGATTTTCCCCCCTGTCACCCTATCTTAAAAAAGAACCAGAGCAAATATTATATGATTTTTGAAAAATTCACTTGGAAGCGCTTTCTATCAAGAGTAATATGTAATTTCTCCGTATTCAAGTTTGGCGACCACGCCAAATTTCTGTATTGTGTATTGGGCATTTTTGGGAACAAATCAGAAATGCAGTCAAAAAATTAGGCGTAATTTTAAGATGAAAATTGGATGCTTGTAAAAGATTGTTTGTACACTATAAATGATAATAATAATTTAAAAAAAAATCTGTAATGTTTACATAATAAGCTGTTTTTTAGAAAAAAACATTTTTTCTCTGTAACAAATGCAGATTCTGTAATTTTTACTGAAAATATATGCATTTTTTACCGAAAAAAACTGTTTTCTATAAAACATTATATATTTTCTGTAAATTAAACGGTTTTTCCCTGGCGCCAAAATTGGCAGTTTTTTTTTCTGTCAATGAGATATATATATATATATATTTTACAATGTATAAAAAATATTTTTACTTTGATATTTATTTTAAAATGCTATTAAATGAGATTCCTAAATAAACAAAAATGCATTTGAAAGGTTAAATTTAGGTCTGCGCTAAAGATACTCGAAACAGCTCTTATCCCTAGTTTGGAAATTTTCGACATAGCTATGAGTTAATACCACCTTTTATTACCCCTGATATGCTATTTCTTTCGGACAGCAGTTAAAGCATCGTCTCTAAAAAAATAACTTTCCGTCATTTAAGCCAGCCGTATAACAAAGAAGATGTATCATTGTACGGTTAATTACGGATAATCTCTACTGAAATTTTTTAAACTTCTAAGCATGGACAGTTTCAATTTTTTTACCGTCGTATTGTGAATAAAAGTACTTTTAATTGCAATTTGTTTGAAAACTGCATCTCAAATTATTTTTGAAATATTAATTTTTTTGTCGTTTTTAACACTATTTCTTTAATGTTGACAACTGAAGTACTCCGTTCTGTAGAAAGTACAGGAAAAATAGTTTGAAAATAGTAGATCATTATATCTTTTTGTTGCCATTTTCCCATCACAACTGTAAAAAAATGTAATTAAAATTCGTGCAATTTTGAAAAATTATAAATGAATGATTTCTGATGAAACATGGAGCTATTGTAAACTACATTTAATTTTACGTAACTTTATTACTGTTACGAACAAATGATGGCATATAAATAATTAGATTGATGATTTTGTTTGTCGATTTTTTTTTTTTTTTATTATTATTTTTTTTTTTTTTTGAATGACGACATTTTTGCTGTATTTGTGTATTATTCTGCGATAGGGACGTCATATACATATTTTTCTGTAGATGTTTTTTAAAGACTGGATCGTAAATGAGGGATTCTTCAGCGGATGCGAATGACGTCATTTTATGTAAAATAAAAGCCTGTAATTTAATTCTTAAAACTAAAATATGTTTTCTACTATCTATATTTATATACATGTATATATATTTTTTTTATATTGGGAGCGACACTAAATTCTGAAAAAGTAGAATTCTTGTTTATTTAAAAATTTTCTTTCTGTTTTTAATAACTTTACTTTTCAATTTCGATTTTAAAATGATGAAAAAAAAATATTTATTTTCTATTTCTCTCGATCTTTTTAAAGATTTGTGATTCTTAAAAAAATAATAATAAAAGCTACTTGAAAACATATAACCATGAACAATTATATAAATTTTAAGTTTAGCACCAAACGGAATTTGTATGATAGATCGAATTTATTTCAATCTGGGAAAATTCTTTAATTATAAATTAAAGCTTGTAATATTCAAAAAATCCCTGCCGGCCCGGCGTACAGGCAGAGGTAGATTTCGAAGTTAAGTATACCAATTTCACAAACAAAAACCAAATCATGATTAGAGATAAACCCACTTTAACAATTTTATCTGGCCGCTTTTGACGAGTTTTTATTTCATTTTTATATAATAACTGGTTTTATCAGAATCATGTTAGGGCGGTATTCAAAAAAATACTTTTCCATGCTCAACAACTCGAAATTTTCTGGCATAATTCCAGATTCATTTTTAATAAAAAAAAATATGGAACTTGCTGATGTGATTTTTGAAGAGATTTATAAGCGATTTATAAGAGATTTATATATTATTATTATTTCAAATTAAAACTTGATATATAAACAATTATTTTCTCAGTAAGACAATATTTTTTGTTTCTAACACAATCGCTTCGGGAAATTCCGTTCAAAATGCCCACTTTGACATCATTTTTTGAAATATATTCTGCCTCTGTCAAAAAATCGATCATTACAGTACATTATATAGTTTCTGAATAAGCGAATCTACCAATTGGATGAGTTTGAGAGCAAAAATGAATTTAAAAATGAGTCAGAAAATAAGCAGTTTGGATTTGAATACTCCCTTAATACGATGATTTTTCCAACACAATCCGCTTCGGGAAATTCGGTTCAAAAGGCCCACTTTGACAGCATGTTTTAAAATATATTCTGCCTCTATCAAAAAATTGACCATTGCGGTACATTATATAGTTTCTGAGTAAGAAAAGGTACCAATTGGAAGCCTTTGAGAGCAAAAATGAATTGTGAGATGAGTCAGAAAATAAGCAGTTTGGATTTGAATACATCCTTACTATAGCACGGGGGCTCGGGTGCTTGCTGGTGTGGTCCGCCGCTTGCGGCGATCTGGCGTATGTACTCACAATGCATCGCCCTGCTTTCTGGCAATTACAAACCTGTTCAGCTGGGTTAACCCCGGTAGATAGGGGCCTGGTCAGTAGTCTCCGAGTCAGAAAATAAGCAGTTTGGATTTGAATACACCCTTAATTGGATGATTTTTTTCTTCAACCGCTATGTATTTTTAATTTGTTTTTGCTGTAAGAATTGGTCCTATCCAAAACTTGTCTATATAGATGTTGTAGACAATATTAAGAAGATATATGAAAAATTCATGGGGATTTTATATCTTTTGAATTGACGGAGTTATGAATTTTTTTCTTCTTCAAACGCCTTTTTTGTTTTCGTTTTTAATATTTTTGCGGTACGAATTGGTCCTATCAAAAACTTGTGAATATAAAAGTTGTAGATAATGTTAAGGAGATTCATGATAAAATTAATTGGATTTGATATCTTGAGAATTGACGAAGTTATGAATTTTTTTCTCCCAAAAACCCTATTTTTTGCGCCCCTTGAGTCCATTTTTGACTTTATCAAAAATCTGTTATACATAAATTTTTGGCCCTAGTTTTAGAAGTAATAAAAACTTTAAACTGATTCTATATGTGCAAAATTAAAGAAGTTATTGGGTTTTTTCGGTTTTCACAAACCCCCTCCCTATTTCCATCCCCTTGGTCCGATTTTGCCCATTAACGAACTTGACCGAGATTTTATGTCCCTTGATTTTATGTATCAGTTTGGAAGAGATTGGTGCAGAATTGTGAAAGTTACCGTGTCCAGATGAAAGTGATATATATATATAGATACATACATACATACATAGATAGATAGATAGATAAAGTTTTATACTGAGGGTGGTTTTGGGTTCTAGGGGTCATGATCGGTGTAGATCTGGAAAAAATTTTCAGAAATTCCAACATAGGAACGATCCCAATAGGTAGTATTTCATACGAAATCTCCCTAAAAATATGAAACATGCTGACGTGATTTTTGAAAAGATTTGTAAGCAACCTGTGTTTTTATTTTTCTTTCAATTAATTAAAACTTGATTAATAAACAATTATTTTCTCAGTAGGGCAAAAATTTTCGTTTCTTACACATTCACTTCGGGAAATTCTGTTCAAAATGCCCACTTTGACATCATTTTTTGAAATATATTCTGCCTCTATCAAAAAATCGATCATTACTTTACATTATATAGTTTCTGAGTAAGAGAATCTAACAATTGGATGCGTTTGAGAGCCAAAATGAATTTAAAAATGAGTAAGAAAATAAGCAGTTTGGATTTGAGTGCATTCTTAATGCAATGATTTTTCCAACACAACCCGCTTCGAGAAATTCGGTTCAAAATGCCCTTTTTAACAGCATTTTTAAAAATATATTCTGCCTCTATCAAAAACTCGATCATTTCGATACATTATATAGTTTCTGAGTAAGAAAACGTAACAATTGGAAGCCTTTGAGAGCAAAAATGAATTGTAAAATGAGTCAGAAAATAAGCAGTTTGGATTTGAATACACCCTTACTTAGATGATTTTTTTCTTCAACCGCTATGTATTTTTAATTTGTTTTTGCTGTAAGAATTGGTCCTATCCAAAACTTGTCTATACAGATGTTGTAGACAATATTAAGAAGATATATGAAAAATTCATGGGGATTTTATATCTTTTGAATTGACGGAGTTATGAATTTTTTACTTCTTCAAACCCCCTTTTTGTTTTCGTTTTTATATATATTTTTTTTTCTTCCGGTACGAATTGGTCTTATCAAAAACTTGTGAATTTAAAAGTTGTAGATAATATTAAGGAGATTTATAATAAAATTAAATGGAATTGATATCTTGAGAATTGACGAAGTTATGAATTTTTTTGCGCCCCTTGAGCCCATTTTTAACTTTATCAAAAATCTGTGATACATAAAATTTTGGCCCTATTTTTAGAAGTAATAAAAACTTTAAACTGATTTGATATGTATAAAAATTAAGAAGTTATGCTGGTTTTCGGTTTTCGCAAAAACCCTCCCTATTTCCATCCCCTTGGTCTGATTTTGCGCATTAACGAACTTGACCGATATTTTATGCCCTTTGATTTTATGTATCAGTTTGGAAGAGATTGGTGCAGAATTACGAAAGTTATCGTGTCCAGAAGAAAGTGATATATATATATAGATAGATAGATACATAGATAGATATATAAAGTTTTTTATTGGGGGTGATTTTGGGTTCTAGGGGTCATGATCGGTGTAGATCTGCAAAAAGTTTTCAGAAATTCCAACATAGGAACGATCCCAATAGGTAGTATTTCATACGAAATCTACCTAATAAGTTTTTGTGCAGGTGAAAAAGCAGATGGAGAAAAATATAAATTAACTAAAATCAATATTTAAATAAAACAGTGACGCTATTCCACTGTTTTTAAATGCAGTTTATATTATTTATATGGTACGCTTGTGCAACTACTTATTCATTAAATATTATATAAAAAAATCCTTAATTAAAAATTTTAAAAAAGTCATAATGATTTCTTTTAGAATAAAATTTTCTTAAACAAATGTGACAATGCAGCATAAAAATTTCTTTTAAATCAATGATTTAAAGAAAAAAAAACCCTTATAACGCACGAACACAAAACAATTGTTTTCCCTTTAAGGGAGTCCGGGACACAAAAATCTTCAAATTTTCTAAAAGCATTTTAATGCATTAAAAATTTCCCTGTTTTTTTTTTTTTTTTTTCGGCTTAAAATGACGTGTAAATGATATTTCCATCTGAACTGGAACAGAAAATATTAATTTTTTCGTTTTGGTTTGTTTTCAAAACCTAGCTTTCAAGCAATGGTTGTCATGGAAACGACTTGTTGTGAAAATTAATCTTGTGATAATTATTAAGCCTCCGTCAAAAATCTTTGCGATTTCGTGCAAAATAAAATTTCCCTTAATTGTTATCTAAATTTTCTGTCAAATAGCCATAGTATTGGAATTTTAAAAGGTTGCGTGCTGAAAGCTAGAAACATCTTTAACCCTTTATCTACTGATGGTACTTATAAGTACCATTAAAATAACTTGTTATAAAATTCATTTAATATATCGATTAGTTGTAAGATAGTTTAGAATGAGTTATAGACACATTACTTTGTCTTGTTCGAAAAGCAAAATTGGTAATCTAAATTGGCAAAATCTAAACAAAAATATTTTTAAAAGGATGATTTATTTTGCCTTTGCATCTTTTCAGATTTTTTTTTGCGTTGAAGGGGAGGGGGGGATTTTTCAATTCGGAAATATTTCTATATTTCTATTGTAAGAACATTATATTTGTACATTTCCTAATTCTACAAAATACTTAGAAATTTAAAATAAAAGATTTGAGTGGGATTATAAATATTGCGCAAAATCCCTATAAATTCAAATTTAACCCTTAAATGCCGGATGTTGTTTTCGGCAACATACATAGGCTCTAAAATACTATTAGAATAATATTGAGGCTATAATGGCTAATGTTGCCAATAAAATACATTCTGAAAATATTATTAAATCGATTTTCAACATGTAGATGGCAACACTTGTACTGTTTAAGAATAAAGATAGATTTATTTTTTCAATTGTTGCTACTTGTTCTTTTTGTTTTGTTTAAGAAGCTTGCGAAACACCCTATTTTGTTCTGCAGTGAGCAAGTAAAATTTATTTCTTATTATAGTTACTAAAATTCTTGTGTGTTTAATATTATAGAATTTTATCAAGGAAAAATATTTTTTCAATTAAAGACCAGTATTGCCGATTAGTAACAATAACAAACTGTTTTTTAGCCATAAACCATACTTAAAACAAAATATGTGTTTCTAAGTATTTTTCCCATGATTTATTTAAAAAAAAATGAAAGCCGAAAAACATTTTTACAATGGTTTTTGAAAAATCTGGCATTTAAGGGTTAATTAAGCCTTCTAAATCCTTCAATCATTCTAAAGTCCTTCTAAAATTTATCAAATAATTATGTAAATCTTCGAATGTAGTTTAAGCAATTCACGAAAAATGCTTTAGAAGATAAAATTTTCATGAATTCATAATTCAGTACATAAAGGGTTAATAAAATGGATAATAGAAACATCATTCCTAAAGTGGAAACATGAATCGTTGAGCTTTCAGATGAACATACTG
The DNA here is from genome assembly GCA_963932465.1 of Maratus speciosus. Lineage (NCBI taxonomy): Eukaryota > Metazoa > Arthropoda > Arachnida > Araneae > Salticidae > Maratus > Maratus speciosus. The sequence continues at coordinate 214,973,022 of OZ010799.1, read as the reverse complement.
AATTCATATTCATTTTTCAAGTAACATACTAAAACTTTATAGATGACATGATATAAATTCATTAAAATTCCTCTCCCCCTGTAAATATCTATCGGTTGTAGTGTAAATCAAGATCTTTTAAATGACCTTCAATGACGCCTTACAACAGAGCGCTTGATGGGTCGGATGCAGTAATATATCTGAAAATCGTATGTATATAACAATTTTGAGAAAAGTTAGGCTATTTAGTATTGTTTTAACTCTATGTTAAGTATAGGAGGGGATTTTAAAATGGTGTGTGCTGAAAGCTGGAAGCATCTTTAATAAAGTGGATAATAGAAACATCTTTCATAAAGTGGAAACATGAATCGTTGAGCTTTCAGATGAACATACTGAATTCATATTCATTTTTCAAGTAACATAATAAAACTTGTAGATGACACAACATAATATATGAAATAATATAAATTCATTAAAATTCCTCCCATTCTGTAAATATCTATCGGTTGTAGTGTAATCAAGATCTTTTCCATCACCCTGTAAACGAACCTTAAATACTTCAATGACGCCTTACAATAGAGCGCTTGATTGGGTCGGATGCAGTAATATATCTGAAAATAGTGTGTATGTTTGAGAAAAATTTGGCTATTTAGTATTGTTTTTCCTCTATGTTAACCCGAGCGTAGTCGCGTTTTTTTTTTTTTTTTCAGAACGTTATAAGTCGTGCTCGGTCTTGCTGCCGGAGCCCCCCCCCCCCCCCCGTATACAGAAAATGTAAAATAAGAAACATTTTTCACTTAATATTCGAATATTACATTTCGATAAAGTTAAAAATTTGCAGTTTACTTAAATTATAAATTTTATTAATGAGATTTTGAATAATGGGAAAAAGTAAAAATGAACTGACATTAGCATCGTACTGTAAATTTTTCCAACAATTTCAAATTTGCTTATAAAAGACCTGAAGGAAAACAAAGATGTCTTGTTACTCCACTATGGTTGTGAAGGAACACTTAAAGTCAGTTACATGGTAGTTCTCCATTGTATTTGTAAGGGGATATGAGTTAGGAGAAAGTAATTTAAATGGGCGGCAAAACAACCGACACGTGACTACTGCCGGGTTAAGTATAGGAGGGGATCTGCAAAAAGGGTGCGTGCTGAAAGCTAGAAGCATTTTAATAAGTGGATGATAATAGAAATATCTTTGAGAGTACTTTTAATCCAGTACTTTAAACAGATGTAAATCAAAAACTAATCGACATTTTTACATGAAATTTTAAAGAATTGAACTGCTTATATCTATAATAATAAAGAAGTTTGTGTGTGAGTGAGTGAGTGTGTCGACGGTGTTCTGAAGAGACCACTGCACGTAGAGCTACAAAATTTGGGGAAAAGGAACGTCTATATATGAAGTTTTGCGCCTCGAAGCCCGATTTTCGATTTTTTGATTAGATTTTTTTTTATTTAATTTTTTATGCGATTTTTAATGTTTCGTGGCGATTTTTCCATATAAGTGAGAATAATATGTTTTCTTTCTTTTTAACCCAATATAGTACATTTTATTCTCTTTTCAAAAAAGTTTATTCGGAATTCGTGCAGCGATTTTTGAATTTTTAGCGAATTTTTTATGCAATTATTGAACAGCATTTAATGCATTTCCATAAGGAGGTTACCGTAGAGGGACACATTTCTGTCGTCAAACGCCGCCAAGTTTATCGCCAACTTGGCGGTATATCGCCAAATTTAGCGACCAAAATGAGTCGCCAAAAGTGACGTCAACTTGGCGATATCTCTAATATTTCGCCAAATTCCCATAGACTTCTATTGTAAACCAATATGGATTACTTGCTTACAGAAAATCAACAAATTGAGATATTTTAATGCAACAAAAACTAATATTAACTTAAGGGATTATATTAATTCGATTTTTCCACATTAGGAAAAATAATACAGTTTATTTCTTTTAACCCATTATAGTAAATTTTGTTCTCTTTTCAAAAAAGTTTATCCGGAATTCGTACAGCGATTTTTGAATTTTTTGCGAATTTTTTATGCGATTATTGAACAGCATGTAATGTATATCCATACCTATAAGGGGGGTTACCGTAGGGGGTATCAAGTTCTGTCGCCAAATAACGCCAAGTTTGTCGCCAACTTGGCGATACATCGCCAAATTGGGCGACCAATATTAGTCGCCAAAAGTGACGCCAACCCTGCGATACCTTTAATATTTGCCAAATTTCCATAGACTTCCACTGTAAAACAATAGAGCTTACTTGCTTACAGAAAATCAACAAGTTGAGATATTTTAATGCAACAAAAACTATTATTAACTTAAGGGATTGTGTTAATTATATTTAAGGGAGTCCAAGTAAATTAATTACGAATAAAAGTAACATGATCTAATGCTTGGCATGATTTCCAAAACATAAATTTTAAGAGAGCCCACAGGTCAAAGGAATTAATTTGAAACTTTTATCCAATTACAGTAAATTTTGACTTTCGTAATTTTTGAACTTTTTGTGATTTTTAAAGCGATTTTTACGTTTCTTCGCGATCTGCTGCAATTTTTTGACATTCCATTTTTGACCTAAAGTACATTCTGCCCTCATTTCAATAAAGTTTATTCGGATTTCGTATAGCAATTTTCGAATTTTTCGGGAATTTTGTATGTGATTTTAGTGTATTTTAGCGATTTGCTACTATTTTTCCTCATTAGTGAAAGGAATCAATTTTCAATCTTCGAACACAATATATAATTATTTTTTCTGTTTTCAAAATTTGAGAAGGGATTTAAAATTTTTTCGCGATAACTGATTATGATTTTCAGAGTTTTTTCGTAATTCCTGCTGTTTTTTGACGTACCCGGGCAACGTCGGGCAAGTTCGCTAGTAAAACAATAAATTATTAATGATAAAACTAAAACAGGATTAGAGACTAGAAAACAGGAATTCTGCTTTTTCAGAATTTAGTGTCACCCCCGATGAAAAAAAAAATGTATATATAAATAGTAGAAAACATATTTCAATTTTAAGACTTAAAATACACACTTTTATTTTATGTAAAATAACGTTATTCACATCCGCTTAAGAATTCCACATTTACGACCCACTCTTAAACATCTACATTAAAGCATGCATAGGATGTCACTATCGCAAAATAATACACAAATGCAGTAAAAGGATGCCGTCATTAAAGAAACTCGACAAAAAAAGGCTCTCTAATGATTCATATGCCTTCATTTGTTTGTAACATTAATATAGATAACTTAAAATTAAATATAGTTTATAATAGCTCCATGTTTTAACAGAAATTATTCGTTTGGTATTTTTTTCAAAATAGCACGTACTTTAATTACATTTTCTTTCGGTTGTTATCAGAAAATGGCAACAAAAAGATATAATTGCTATTTTTAAACTATTTTCCCTTTACTTTCTACATAAATGGAGTACTTGAGTTGCCAAAATTAAACAAATGGTGTTAAATCTACAAAAAAATTAATATTTCAAAAATTAATGGAGATACAGTTTTCAAACAAATTGCATTTAAAAGTGCTTTTTTTCCCAATACAACGGTATAAAAATTGAAAATGTGCGATGCTTGGAATTTTTTTAAAATGCCATAGAGTATTTAATTGTACAATGATACATCTGCTTTGTTTATTGCTTCTGTAAGGTAACGTTATTTTTTGGAGACAAAATAAGCTGGGAGAAAGAAATAGCATACCGTACCGGGGGCTAAAAAAAATACAGCAACCGGCGTAAAAATCCGATAATTACAGCTCTCTGTAGCCCTATCAAAAATATTTTGAGTGACCCTGTAAACGAAACGTAAACGCTATAATTCTATTTTACAAAAGGAAGCTCAATTGTGTCGACTGTAGTAACATATTTTAATCATGTGTATACGACCATTTTGACAAGAGTTATGGCATTTAATATATTTTTGCTCTGTTTAATTATAGAAATAAATTACTTCAAACTTATATGAATAAAAAACTAATTAATATTTTTACACGAAACTTTAAAGATTTGAACTACTCATAAAAGCAATTCAAATACATCAAATCGATTAAAAATCAATAGTTACACAACTTTAATTAATAATTAAACAATTTACTTATAAAAACAAATAAAATATAGCAAACCGCGTAGAAAATCCGATAATTATACATCTCTGTAGTCGTATCAAAAAGCTTTTTAGTGACTATGTAAAAAAACGTAAATACTACAAATCTGTTTCACAATAGGAAGCTTATTTGGGTCGACTATAGTAACATATCTTAATATCATGTGTATAGGATCATTTTGACAAGAGTTATGCCATTTAATATATTTTTATTATATGTTAAGTATATCAATCAGTTACTTCAAATCATACAAGTAAAAAACTAATTAATATTTTTACGCGAAACTTTAAAGATTTGAACTATTCATAAAAACAATTCAAATGCAGCAAATCGATTAAAAATCGAATAATTACACAACTTTTTAGCCCCATCTAATGGACTTTTGAGTAACCCTGTAAACGAACCGTAAATGCCACACTTCTGTTTTACAATGGGAAGCTCACTTGGGTCGATTGTTTTAATATCATGTGTATACGATCATTTCGACAAGAGTTAGGTCATTTAATATTTTTGTGCTCATGTTAAATATGGGGATCAATTATTTCAAACTCATATAAATCAAAAACTAATCGATATTTTTACACAAAACTTTCAAAAGTTTGAACTACTCATAAAAGCAATTCAAATGCAGCAAACCGCGTAAAAATCCAATTATTACACGTCGTTGTAGTCCTGTCAACAGTTTTTGTCTAAACAAGAATCTAAAAAGTGCAAAAAACAGCCCTTTTAAAATCGCATTTACTAAAACCCTATTCGTCGGATTCTACTTTACCTAAGTTTCCTGATTCACGAGTCAAGCCCCATTCCAAGAAACAAGAATTTTGTTTCTAGGGCAAATAGAACGCGAGATATAGAGGTGTTAAAATCCCGTTTTGATCATTCCGCAAAATATAAACTAGACAGAGTACGAAAAATTTTTCGTAAAATCGTTTGGCATCAATTGGCGGAAATTCCTCTGCTGAGTTTCTATGATCATTTACGGTCCATTGCATTGTTGTTTCTTTGGCTTGGCAAGAAACTCTATCGAGTTTCTATGATCCTATGGAAGGAATTTTTTAAAGATTGCTCACATGCATTTCAATATTTTTTAATGATTTTTAACCATTTGGAAAAATGGTTATTGTTCTCGTCAGGATGGGAAATCAAAAGCATATCTGAAGGTTTTTATAGGTTTAATCCGCATTTTATTCGTTTTCCGATTGGTCTATACAGTAATCTGCATTTCCCTTTACTTTCAACAGAGATGGACAACAGAGTGTTGTCACTATGACAAAAAAGTAATAAAAACTACAAAAAAAAAAAAAATTAATAACTCAGAAACAAATTGAGATACGTCTTTCAAACAAATTACATTTAAAAGTACATTTTTTTTTCTCTATACGACGGTGTAAAAAGTAATAGTGTGGGATGTTTAGAAGTTTAAGAATGAAATTTCATTTAAAATGGGTTGTCAGATTTCTTGGAAATCTGACGATGGAAAAGCCTTTCCCCGAACAGCCATTGAAATGCTTGGATAATACGTAAGTTTCAGGTGGATAATACGTACGAGTAGCGGGCGATTTCTGTCGCTTGCAATTTTTACGTGTAATAACACTATTAATGTTTAATTCATGGCGTACGTAATGTATGATCAACTCCATGCGATTTTTTATGTCTTAAATTTTAGTCTTCGAAAAAATCATTTTCCAAATGGTCGTTGTAATTTGATAAATTGCTTTTTTTTTTACCATTTGGAAAAATGGTTATTGTTTTCGTCAGGATAGGAAATCAAAAGCATATCTGAAGGTTTTTATTGGTTTAATCCGCATTTCATTCATTTTCCGATTGGTCTATACAGTAATCTGTATTTCCCTTTACTTTCAGCAGAGATGGATACCTTCTGTTGCCACTATGACAAAAACGTAATAAAAACTACAAAAAAAAAAATTAATAACTCAGAAACAAATTGAGATACAGCTTTCAAACAAAGTGCATTTAAAAGTACATTTTTTTCCTCTATACGACGGTGTAAAAAGTAATATTGTGGGATGTTTAAGAGTTCAAGAATGAAATTTCATTTAAAATGGGTTGTCAGATTTCTTGGAAATCTGACGATGGAAAAGCCTTTTCCCGAACAGCCAATGAAATGCTTGGATAATACGTAAGTTTCAGGAAATCTGAGGAGTCGCAGGCGATTTTTGTCGCTTGGAATTTTTACGTGTAATAACACTATTAATGTTTAATTCATGGCGTACGTAATGTATGATCAACTCCGTGCGATTTTGGTCATAAATTTTAGTCTTCGAAAAAATCATTTTCCAAACGGTCGTTGTAATTTGATAAATTGTTTTTTTTTTTTTTTTTTTTTTTTTTTTTTTCATTGAGTAGGTTGGGTCGTATACTTTCATTTTCAAAACTGGTTCATAAAGTAAAAGTATCCTAATAACAAAAAAACCGTAAAGAAAACCGGAAAGGGAAGAAACGGCCTTTGTACAGATCGATCTCAACTAGCCAATGCAGCAAAAAAAAAAAAAAAATCGTTTAAAAAATATTGAAATGCAAACGAGATGGCTTAAAAAATTTCTTCCATAGGATTAACGTTAGAGAACGAGTGTTTTCAAGCGTATGAAGCAGCCTCTTAAGAGTTAATAGCATTCGAAAAACTGGTTTGAGATAAATGATTAATGTGCTGTAAAAGCTTTTTCGGAAATGTTTTCAAAAATAACGGGCAGTAAAAGAAATTTTGTTTCTATAAATTCTTCTTTAAATCTTGAAAATATATTCGTTTCTGAGACTTCTAAAGATAAAGAAAAGCTTGACGGATTCGTGGGTAACTTGGTAGAGGTTATATTACATATTTGTTTGTGGTTGTTGTTATAATTTTGTAGATAAAAAAGCACGTTTTTTAGTGTTTGATTTTTATAAAAAATAACATTCACCAAAAAGTAATGATAATGCTAATTTTTTTCAATAAATACACAATTTTACATCTAAAAATGTAATAAACCACTTTCTAAACCATAACAGGAATACTTCCATAGATGTAACCATTCAAATTATCACTCTGATTATTTTTATCTATTTTCAGTATGTTAGTTTATAAAAAATACTGAAAATACTTAAAAATTAAAATGAGCTGAAAAAAAATCAGCTTTAACTACACTTCCAATGATCGTGTGAACAAAACAAAACTTGTTTTGGAGAACTAACTTTAGTCTTTCAAAAAAAAGCAATAGAGAAACTCACCGATATTCGCTATTAGATTGGGGTACCTTAAGTTTTTTAATATGTAAGAGATCTTATTTGAACTGCATCGATATTTTTTCCTTCCAATTCTTCAACGCAATTAAAGTAACATTCAAAATTATTTTTATTATATACTAGCTCCGTAGCCACTCGGAGTGTTGCGTCTGTATTTTACAAGGTCCTTTGGAGTAGAAAAATATTTAACTGTATTCTATATTTTTTTAAATACCAGGGAAGGGGGGGGGTGTGCAAACCGAGCTAAGCTCGCTTAAAATTAGCTTCGTGTTCAACTCGATATAACAATAAAGTCGCACTGTATTACTGCTATAAAGCGTTTTATTTTATAACATTAGTATTTTCAGAAACAATATTGGTTATATTTTTCATTTGGCGCCAAGCTTATGTTGAGAAAGTTCTATGCACCTTTGATTGGTTGAATTGTGTTTTCGAGAACTTTCTATGGAGTCTGATTGATTGAATCATGTACCTCGGCTACTACTGGGAATTTCTAGAAAATTCCTTCAGATTCTAAAAGCAAATTGTTTCTACAAATGTCACCAAAATATTGCCAAATTTGGCGACAATATTTCATCTGGGTCCAAGTACTATTTTGACATTGGTAATCTTGCAATTCGATTTTCCCGACAAATCTTACCAATGTCACCAAATTTGGCGAAATGTTGCCAACTTTGCGACTTCGTTTATTACCGACTGTTTAACAACCTAATAACTGCTTCATCCTTTATTCCAATTGAAATGCATTGATCCGCAGCGACCCCAAAATGACCTACTAATTGAGTTTTTTCGAACATGTGACCTAGCCCAATAATCTTCTCATATCCCAAAACGGTCGGATACAAAATTTAGTCAGAATCGATAGAGCCGTTTTTTAGATAAAATTTGCATAGGCACACACACACACATAGACACAAGATTTGATCGTATTATAATATACCAGCGGGGAAGACCAAGTTAAGCTTGGTTAAAATTATCTTTGTGTTCATCTCTGTATAACATTAATTTCTTGCTGTATTATTGCTACAAACATTTTATTTTACAACAGTAATTTGTAGAAACAATCAATACTAAAATTGTACGTATTTCTAAATTTTAAATTGACATGTTTTCATTGGCGCCAAGCATGTGTTGAAAAAGTTCTATGTGCACTGATTGGTTGGATTATGTTTTCGATTGGTTTAATCTTGTCACTCGGCTCCTATTGGGAATTTCTAGAAAATTTCTTCGGATTCTGAGAGTCAACCTTTTTCACCAAATATCGCCAGATTTGGCGTCATTCTTTCATTTTGCGCCAATCGAGTATTGAAAAAGTCCTATATACCCTGATTAGTTGAATTTTGATTCGAGAAAGTTATATGAACTCTGAATGGTTGAAACATGTAACTTGGCTCCAATTGGAAATTTCTAGAAAATTCCTTCTGTTTCTAAAACTAATTTTTCTCAAATGCCACCAAAATTTCAGCAAATATCGCCAAATTTAACGACATTCTTTCATTTAGAGCAAAGAATGTGTTTTGGCATTGATAATCTTGAATGTCGATTTTCTCGCCAAATATTGCTAATCTCGCCAACTGGAGATCTTTGGCCAAATATATCCAAATTTGGGACTTCGTTTACTGCCAACTGTTCAACAACTTAATAACTGTTTCAACTTTCGTTCCCATTGAAATGCATTGACCCATAGTGACCCCTAAATCACCCACTAATCGAATTTTCTCGAGCATGTACCCTAGCCCAAAGGTCTGCTCATAGGGTGCCCAATGTACACGGTAGGAAAGAAAATTTGGTCAAAATCGTTAGAGCCGTTTTTAGGTAAAATTACAAGTAATGAATCATATTTACAATTAAAAAGTAGAGATATACGATTAAAATGTAACTGCTATCATTTATAAAACTTAATTAAACCTTTCAATCACCGTAAAATTCCTTAAAATGTAATTAGTTCTCGAGTTTTGGGCATCGAACGGTAAGGTTTGGTTGGTGAAATCTCACGGTGCCCCCCCCCCCCCTTTTTTTATATTTTAGATATCTGAATGTGACAAACAGCAGATTGCAACCAGAATTATCATTTATAAATCTAAATTATTCAGCCGCTGAAAGTTTCCTTTAAATTGTTCAATAAGTTCTCGGCACTTTTGGGGCATTGAAAGATGTGCTGGTAGGTTCATTTTCCAGGATTTTCATGTTTTCTCATAAAGAATTTTAGGTATTAAAATGAGCCAAACTGATCCAGAATTATCATTTATAAATGAGTATCCAGAACTATCATTTATAAATCTTAATTTAAAATTTTCAATCGCGGAATGGGTTCTTAAAATTTATCAAATAGTTCTCGAGTTTTAGGCATTGAAAGATGAGTTGATTCTCCCTGCTTTTCCCTGTTTACTCAAAAACTATTTTAGATATCGGATTGGGACATACTTCAAATTGTAACCAGAATTATCATTTATAAATATTATTTAAGCTTTTCAATCGTCGCACAATGGAGTATTTGAGGCGAAAAACTTAAAATTTGATCAGCAAAATAAAACGTATATTTTATAATAGCTGACTATCTGATGCGTTCATCTATATCCATTTCAGGAGCATGAGACTCCTAGACTCAATTTAGAAGGAGGTTTCCTTGCGAGAAGACGTGCTTCATTGTTATGTTTCAACTTTGTTATTATGTTTAATTATGTTTAAATCTATATTTTTGCGGCTTCATGAATTGTTGAACTCAATAGCTTTATTTTAAATACTAGGTGTCTCTGTTCCCTACGAGCTACGCTCGCCAACAGACACCGCAAACTCTAAAAGCACGCTAATTTGATCGACTTAAAAATTTTTTCGGAAGAATGAATTGTAATTAAAATAACAGTGGCGATCTCCCCGATAACGGGTTGTTTTCGTCTTTGATTAAATCAGATCAGTAAAACATGTAAAAATAAGCTAATAACTATAAAATGAATTAAGTAAACAGAGTCTTTGTCTCTCGGTATTTTTATAAGATTTTTTAAAGAAGACATTTTAAATGTATCGCTTTAAATCTGACGTAATTTTCACCAAAGTTTTCTTTCTCGTTTTAATAATCACGCGAAAATACTTTTGTTGTTAGAGGGGAATACTATTTACTCTCTCTTAGAATTCTCAACAATAGTTTAAAAAGATTATCTCAAAATATCAAATAAATGTCTCGCGCAAATATATTTTTAAATTTAAACTATTTGGCAATATTATAAATTGGCAATTTTAAATATGACGTAATTTCCTCCATGTACACTTTTAACGCATATTGATGGATTTATTATTTTACAATTTTCTTTCTCTTTTAAAATTCTCGTGTAAACATAGTTTTTATGATGTAATTATAAATACAGTAATCATTTAATTCAAATTTGAAAGTTTTATTCTGTTTATAATAGTCATGTGCAAACAATTTTTAATTTGAAGGAAATATTATTCATTGCGCTGTTTTTAAATTTAGCAACAATTTAAAATAATACCCATTTCTAAATTTTGTAAAAAATGCCTCTCGAAATGCTAAAAAATGGAATTTAAAATAGAAATAAAACCTCAAAAAATGAGTCAAATTAAAAAATAAATGCAGTCTGCGCCCCGGGCACTTTTAATGTATAAAATGATCTATTTTATACATTCTGCAGGCTATTGATCTGCATGCTATTTTCTACAACTGCAAGAAATTGCTAGTCTATACAATGTAATACTAGTAATACGAAAATCCCGCAGATTTCGCTGCGATCGACACTTGAAATTTTAGCAGTATAGTCGCACATTTAAGGGATACAAATTTTTAGCACTGTTTGGATAGCATATTTCCTCATTAGGTATTCTCGGCGCTGTACTTTCGGAGATCATGCAAATACATGTTCCACCCATCAGAGCCATCTAAGTTTCATTTTTTCTTATCACTGAATAAAACAGTAAGCCACTTGTCCCCCGCAGGACATGTGTTTTTTATTCCAGTATTTTCTTGCTTGTTGGTGGTGTAGTTTGAATGTTGGTTTGCAGGCCATTTCCTTTTGTAAAATGCAATCACATTCTTTAATGCGTCTATATACAGCATCTTTGGACACCTGTACACCGAGATTATTTTTAATTTGCTGTATGGGCATATTTTATCTAAACAGGAATCTCCGTATTCTCCTATCAATTTTAACAAACATCATACGTGGTCGTCCACATCTTGGTTTCCGAATGAAATTATCATTTCTAGAGAGCACTTTATATAGAGATACATTGCTTTGATCAATTTAAATTTTTTGAAATTTAAGAAACAGTGCTTTCAACTTTAAAAAAAAAAAATTAAAATCTCACCTTTTGTGAATTCTTTACACTTCAGCAGTTTTAAAATGAGTGGAAATTATATTTTCACTTTTATATTTTTATAAAATTGGAAAATGACGTCATACAACTTCATTACACAGATTCAATCACGCGTTTCTAAAAAAATTGCCTAAAGTGCTTAAACTTTTGAGACACTGTTTTTTGAAGAAAATGTAAATTAAATAAAAATTAATGTTATGTTTATTTTAGCCACCAAAAACTGCTTATTTTATTTTATTTTGATTTAATATCGAGTATTTATTGTAAATTATCTTCTTCAATTATTTTTAACCATATATGAAGAGTGCATAAATAGTCCAGTCAAATTAGGTTTTTTTCTGGACATAATTATGAGAGTTTTGAAACTTGGTAATATCGTTTAGAAGAGTCTACTAATGAACATACTAAAAGTCCTGATGGAAGAGAGGGGGGTGAGCGCGAGGGGGGGAGGTAAAAGAAGGTACCATTTTTCGTTTTTTTGTTAATATCTCATAATTTATAAGTCCTACGGAAAAATTTCTAAAGCAAAAGTTAAAGAGAATTAAATTCTCTATAAAAAAGGTTATGAACATTTTTCTCTAGAAGCCATAGTTAACGAGATAATCATATTCAAAAATGAAGAAATTTGCCAAAAGTCACACCTGTGCCAGAGAGCGGGTCAATGACACTTGCATTGCATCTATTTAACTTAAATTTAAATGACCGTTAATAAATGTTGATTTAAAATGTATGATTTAAAATAACCCATTTTTACTCATAAAGCTGTTACATTTAATTTTTTTTTTCATTCCGCTGATACTGATATTCAGACGCCTATCTCAGAGGGCTTCAGTGGGTGAAACTGATGTCACATGAAAAATTAAATGAGTATTTTCTTTGAAAAAACTAAATATTTTGCTACGAATATGTGTCTATTTCAGTCGAACCCCGATTCAACAAATCGCGATTTAACGAATTTCTCGATTCAGCAAATTTTTTTATGGTCCCGGCGAAAATGGTACAAAAAATACTTCAATTTAACGAATTTATAATCCCGATTTAACGAATAACTTTCTATGTAAGAAAAGTGAAAAATTGAAGAAATTTTCCAATATTTGTAAAATATTTTCCGTGTTCCTGATTATTGATTTTCTGCATATGTATCATATAACACAGAAATATCTACAATGTTCAAATACGGAGGCTATAGTAACGGATGCTGTAGTAATGGATCGGATGAAGAAGATGAAATAGAGATGAAGCATTCAACATTCAAAGAAGCAGTTAGCAGTTTAGATTATTTGAAATTAAATTTGTTGGCTTATAATGTTGATAATACTATTTTCACAGCTTCAGGAAAAAAAATCGATAAATAAGTTTGGAATACAAAATTGAATTAAAGCAAACAAATATCTATAAAAGATATTTTAAAATTTATCTACAAAATTTGAATAAATGAAATATTTTCTTAATTGAAATGATTGTGATTCATAGCGGTGCATAAAAAAAAAATTAATTTTTATACAATGTATTTTCGTAAAGCAACAAAAGTTTAAAATCGTTATTAAGGTAACTGACTAAAGTTCTTTTTATTCATAGCCATTTTTAAATTCCTACTATTAGTTCACACTCTCCTTTTATTTATTTATTTGTATATCTTGTTCAAATTTTCAATCGTTAATAAAATTATTATTATTCATCCTATCAAGTTGAAATAATTTTTTTTAAACTTGTACTGGATGACAATTGATATCAATTGATCAAATTGACATAAATTGATGACAACTGATATCAAATCTGTATTAACATTTGTTAATACCGATTTTTCAAATATTAATTCATTAATAAAATTTTAATTAATTAATTTTAGTTTTATATGGGAGACAAAATGGGGGCCATTGTTATTGAACAGCATTTAATGCATCTTCATATCTATAAGGAGGTTACCATAGGGGGGGACTCCGTTGTGTCGTCAAATACCGCCAAGTTTGTCGCCAACTTAAGGATATATCGCCAAATTTGGCGACCAAAATAAGTCGCCAAAAGTGACGCCAACTTGGCGATTTCTCTAATATTTTGCCAAATCCCCATAGAGTTCCAACCTACTTGCGAAACCTACTTGTGTAAACCTACTTGCTTATAGAAAATCAACAAATTGAGATATTTTAATGCAACAAAAACTAATATTAGCTTAAGGGATTACATTAAATTTTTCTTTGATGACATAAGTAGGAACTGACTTTAAAAACAAAATTTTTATATATTACTTGTTAAATTGTGCTGTTACATAAAAAAAATCGCTTTGATTATCCCGATTTAATGAATAATATCGATTTAACGAACAAAGTTGCTTGTCTCGAATGATTCGTTAAGGCTGTTCTCAAATCCAAAGGGTCAACTTTCTGACATAAGTTTTAATTCATTTTTGTTCGGAAACGCATGAAACTAGAAGGTGTTGTTATTCAGAAACTATGTCATCGAACTGTTTTTTCCGTTTTCTTGTAAACGCAATACATCTTTCAGAAAATACTGTCAAATTTGGCATTTTGAACCGAACTTTCGAACGAAAGAAGAAAATCCAGTCAATAAAGGGAGAAAAATGCCGTGTCACGTGATCGAAATCGCTTATAACTCAATAGGTAATTTATTGATAAAAAAAATTGAAAAAACAGTTCGATTCCAAATCGCTTCCACGATCAGGCTTTCCAATTTTATATTTTTCCGTTAAAAAAAGAAATTGTTAATGTGTCAAAACGTTTTGCGCTTGTTGAGCAGAGCAGTTGAGAACAGCCTTAAATCGAGGTTCGATTGTAGTAGTAAATTTCTGGATTTCGCCGGCACTCAGACTACAACCTCAAGTAAAGAGTTCTAATGTTTACATGCAAAATTGTAACTAACAAATCTGACATCAAGTTTGGGAATATATTTATTAAATATTGATCCATTATTGTTATTATTTTTACCCGACTGAAAAGAAGGGTTATGTGTTTCACGCGTATTTGTGTATATGGATTTCTTTATACCCTCGAAACATCCCAACGGCTCGATGGATTTTAATGAATGAGGTCTCTATCAATTTGTCTTAACGGCCCGATGGTTATAGGCTAGGTTTTGTTTTTATAGATTCGAAATGGCGGCCGTAAAATACAAAATGGCGGTAGAGGCGAAAAGAATTTCGCACCATTTTGAGAGGCATATTGTTGGATAGGTCTTTCAAAATGAAGACGATGTTTCATTGACTATTTTACTGTCAGAAGCTCCGTTTAAATATTACACAACCTGGAAGTTGTGTAGGTAGGATCTCTAGCTTTACTGCAACTCTAACCATCATAGACATCTATAGACCTCATCAAAACAGTGTTTATAGATAGGAACTAACAATTAAACACAACTTAAAAGTCACCAATACAAGTCAATAAAAAAAATATAGGTAAGTAATATAAACAAGTAATATAAAAAAAAAATACTTTAAGTCAATTCCTACGTAGGTCAATAAGAGAATTTTTTTCCTCCCATTCTTCTTTCCTTTTGAGTGGCGCTTAAAATGCCTTGATCAATAAGAGGGCTCTCTCGGTCTTAAAATACCTTGAAAAGAAGGCTCTATCGATTATTGAAAATTATTTAATTTAATTTAATTAATGAATTAATATTTGAAAAAACTGGATTAACATTAAGTGTCATCTATTACAAGTTTAAAAAAATTTATTTGAGCTTGATTGGATTAATAATAAGTATTTTATTAACGATTGAAAATATAAACAATATATATAGCCAGAGTGTGAGCTAATAGTAGGAATTGAAAAAAAAAATAGTTTCACATTGATGAGAAATAATTAATTAGTTAGTTGGTTTTTTACGCAGCCGGGTTTTTTGATTTCTTAAATTTAATGGTTTATTGTTGTTATTTTTATAAATTCAGTCAGCCAGTCCTTTTAAACATTTTCTTTCGTCGAATTCGACGGATTTCGACTCGTATGTATATATATAATGTTAATAAATTTTGTATTCATGCATTTCTTCATAAGAGTGCAATAGCTATTGCATCAAGATCTGAATATTTATAAAACTAATTATACTACGAACGCACCTCATTTGCCACGTTTCACGTACAATATCCGACTTGTTTAGGTTGGTAAATTCCATAAATCCCAATTATATTGAGGTAAAATTCTAACGTTCAATCACAAGAATATTTTTTCCGCATTAAAATATATAAGCAAATTTTTCGATACTTTAAACAGTTTTTGCGTTATTTTTAGGACATTTTTGATGGAATGGAATATACGTTCTGCAGAGAGTAGAATAAGTTTCATTTACCGTTCATTAACAAGGACGAACAAAAGAAGTCTATTACATTACGGAGTAGGGAGGGAAATATCTTGCTGTGTATTTTAATGATATAATGATTATTCAAACTCAATAAAATTGATATCTATCACTGAGGTAGAAAACAGCATACTTTCTACAAATTAGGTAGTATGGCGCATTTACAGTCCATTTACATTTACAGAGACACATAAAAAATTGGGTTACATGATTCTCTGTGAGCGATAATTGCTGGAAATGCGTTTTCAGATGTGGTAGGCTTTTGAAAGCTTAGGTGGGTACTTCACTCACACGAAAACACCCGTTCGCTAATAGTAATCCTATGGGGGGGGGTGGGGGTGGGAATTAAGATAGCTCTTTTGCATTTCAATATTTTTAAACGATTTTTTTTTTTTTTTTTTCATTGGCTATCTGAAATCGATCTGTACAAATACCGTTTTTTACTTTTTCTTTTATTTTATAGCTCTTTTTTTATTAGAATACTTTTGCTTTCTGAATCGATTTCGAAAATGAAAGTATTCTCATTGAAAAACATACATAGAAAATCGAAAAAGTAAAAAATGGTCTTTGTACAGATCGACCTCAATTACTCAATGTTAAACACTCATTTAAAAATATTCAAATGCAAGCGAGCTATCTTTTTTTTTTTTTTTTTTTTTTTTTTTTAAACACAGGATTAACATTAGCGAACGGGAGTTTTCGCGTGAGTGAAGTAGCCTCTTAAAAAAAATTAGTTTGTTACGTGATGTGTATAAATTTTAAAGACCAGATACAAGGTTGCACGAAAGAAATCGCACGCATTATAGGCTGTGGACACACATTGCTGTAAATAGATTTTTGCTGCATTATGTATTTTTTTTTTAGATTGTATGAAAAAAAGAAATTTCGTAACAGTATTCTAATAGCGTTGGAAAGTGCTTTTCAATTTATGCCTGATATATGATTTAAATTTCTTAATAGTATTCTAATAGTGTTGGAAAGTGCTTTTCAATTTATGCCTGATGCATGATTTTTCGCTCTTGTTTTTAACTGTAAAAGGCCATCTAATTATTAAAAAAACATTTAGTTTATAAAAACTAGTAAATTGCATTTTAGAAAATTTAAAATTGCATTCTATATTTTCTGCATTAATTTCACTCTATACTTTTTGCATTAATTACATTTTTATACATTTTGCAGGTACCTCCGTTTTAAATGGCATACTTGAAGAAAAAAACGTTTTGAAGAAATAACCGGAAAAATCTTGAAATTCAGAACTTTCAAGCATCGTGAAAGATTTTCCTTCAAGAGGTAAAAGAGAAAAGAATTAAAAACGGCAGTTTCCCCCTTGTTTAAAAAAAGTATTTTAAAAATATTTCAGTATTTTTCATGTTTTCAGAATTGCATATATCCAGAACATTATGTGATGTAATTATAACAGAAACATTTCTTTTAATTGGAACCTATTAGTTGAAATAGTAACTGCAATATGAGGTCTTATAAGGCTTTTTAAATACTTAAATATTCTTTTATTTGTTTAAAGAATAAAATATTTTCTTAATTCATGTATATTAGAAGAAAAATATGCATATGATTAATCTATTATTTCTTAAAAATATTTGAAAAAAGTGAATACATTGGAAATCGAGAAATTACATAAAATAATATTTTTATGCTGAAGCAATGACAAGTTAGAAAAGGAAATGTTTTCTAGCACTAAATTTGCTATACATAATATATTTCTTTAAATGTACAATACTTTTAATTCTATTTTTCTCTCAAAATATTAGAATGACATGTTTAACATGAGTGAATTAAATTATATGAACGAAAAAGTGCCCGACAGTTATAAAATGGACAATTTTCCAAAAAATCAAATTTTGGAAGAATGTAATTATACGTGTGATGAAACAGAAATGCATGTTCGTAAAATGTGCAATGAAGAATTTTTCGTAAACCCAATCTCAGAAAAAAATATGTATGATCATATCTCTCTAAAGCCAAATATTGATGGGAAATGGCCTAAAAATTATTCTGAGAAATCTGCTTCTGATGAATCTTTTCATGATCATGAAAATAAGAATCCACATGCTCATGAAGTATTTTCTATTAAGTATGTCCAACAGGGTGACGTTTGTGACCATGCCTTAGACAAACAACAAATTCAAGAACTATGCAGTGTAGAATTTACTGTAAATCCTATCTTACAAGAAACTTTTCACGATCATATCTCTCAAAAGTCAAATATTGATGGGGAATGGACTGAAAATTATTCTGAGATACCTGCTTTTGAGAAACCTTTTCATGGTCATGAAAATACGAGTCCAGGTGCTCATGAAGTATTTTCTATTAAATCTGTCGAACCTGATGATGTTTGTGATCATGCCTTAGACAAGCATCAAATTCATGAATTGTGCAGTGTAGAATTTACTGTAAACCCAATCTTACATGAAAATTTTCGTGAAAATATTTTTCAAAAGACCTATGTTAATAACAAATGTAATGAAATATGTTTTGAGAAGCCTGTTTCAAATGACCTTCTCTGTGATAATGCAAATGAAAAGTCACACGATAATGGACTATTGTCTGAGAAATCTCTCGTGCATGATGATGTTTGTGACCATACTCCTGAGAAAGTTGTAATTCATGAACTATGCAGTGTAGAATTTCCTGTAAACCCTACCTTATCTGATAATCTTCGTGAAGATAACTCTCAAAAGTATTACGTTAATGAAAAATGCAACGAAAAATATTTTGAGAAGCCTGTTTTAGATGAAACACTGTATCATCCTTCAAATAAGAAGTCGCAAGCTAATGAACTGCTTTCTGTTAAATGTGTTGTACATACTAATTTTTGTGATTCTACGACCACAGAACCTGTTACTGGAGAACTTATTTATTCGCATTCAAATGAGAAGACACGTGATAATGAAGTATTCTCTGAGAAATCTCTCATTCATGAAAATGTTTCTAATCACACCATAGAGAAGATTCAAGTTCATGACATATACAGTGATAATCTCCATGCCTTAGATGAAAATCAGGTCAAAGAAAATTCACATGTTTCTAGAGTATGCAGTGAAGACATTTCTTTAACATCTTACACTGATGATTTTTGTGATTATGGTATTAAGAAAACACATATTCATGGGCCTTGTAGTGATAACATGTCTCTGAAATCACTCGTAGATACTAATGCTTCTGCTCTTGTTTCCAAGAAGTCTAATGTTCATGTAGAATTTTCACAGAAGCTTACTTCAGATAATAATCTTTGTGACAGTATTACCAAGAAACCACATGCTCATGGAGCATGCAGTGAAGAATTCTCTGTGAAATCTGTAATAGATGATAACATTTGTCATTATGCCACTGAGAAGTCTAATAGCAAGGAAGAATTTACCAAGAAACAGGTTTCAGACAATCCCACTGATAATATTTCTAAGAAACAAGATATATATGAGGTCAGGGAAGAATTTTCTCCGAAATCCGTTTTGGATAAAATTAATTGTGAGAATACCAACGAAAAATGCAACAAATTATTTTCTGGAAAATATATTTTAAATAGGCATACAAGGATTCATTCCAGTGAAACACTTTTTACTTGTGAGATATGTAAGAAAGATTTTAGTCACAAACCTAACTTAACTAGACATTATCGCATTCATACTGGAGAAAAACCATATAGCTGCGAATTGTGCTATAAAGCATTTTCTAATAAGAATTCCCTTAGAATTCATCTTCATGTTGATCACAATGAGAATCTTTATAAATGTGACGTATGTTGCAAAGCATATTTTAGAGAAGCTGAGTTAAACGACCATTATCGTGTACATACCAATAGGAAACGTTATGTTTGCGATGTGTGTGGCAAAGAATTTTCCACAGAGAATAAATTTAACGTACATCGTCTCAGCCATACACAAGAAAAACCTTATTCTTATGTATGTAAAATATGTAACAAACCATTTTCTGGAAAATATGATTTAAATAGCCATATAAAGATTCATTCCAGTAAAATTTTTACTTGTGATGTATGTAAGAAAGATTTTAGGCGAAAACATAACTTAACTAGACATTATCGCACTCATACGGGAGAAAAACCATATAGCTGCGAAGTGTGCTATAAAGATTTTTCTAATAAGAATTGCCTTAGAATTCATCTTCATGTTCATCACAGTGAGAATCTTTATAAATGTGAGGTATGTTGTAAAACATATTACAGAGAAGCTGAGTTAAACGATCATTATCGTGTACATACCAATAGGAAACGTCATGTTTGCGATGTGTGTGGCAAAGAATTTTCCACAGAGAATAAATTTAACGTACATCGTCTCAGACATACACAAGAAAACCCTTATTCTTATGTATGTAAAATATGCAACAAGCAATTTTCTGGAAAATATAATTTAAACAGGCATATAAGGATTCATTCCAGTGGAACTTTTTTTACTTGTGAGATATGTCAGAAAGATTTTAGTCACAAACCTAACTTAATTAGACATTATCGCATTCATACGGGAGAAAAACCATATAGCTGCGAAGTGTGCTATAAAGAATTTTCTGATAAGAATGAGCTTAGAATTCATCTTCATGTTCATCACAATCAGAATCTTTATAAATGCGAGGTATGTGGTAAAGGATATTCAAGAAAAGCTGAGTTAAATGAACATTATGTTGAACATGCTGCGGAAGGAAACTCGTTTCATGAAGAAAGAGGTAAAGTATTTTCAAGAAAAGATAGGTTTGATAAACATTTTCGTCAACTTACTCCCGAAGGAAGCTCGTCTCAAGTAAAAATAAGAAAAAGGTTTTCAAGAAAGTCCCATTTAAAAGAACACCTCGAACATGTTCCTTCGGGAAGGCCATTTCTTGAAGATGAAAGTAAGGGATTTTCAAAAAAAGCCGACTTAAATAAACATCATCTTGAATATGCTTCTGAAAGAAACTCGTCTCAGGAAGAAGGAAGTGAAGGATATACAAGAACAGTGCAGTTAAATGAACATCTTTTTGAAAATTCTTCAGACAAAAGCTCATCCACGAAAAAAGAAAACACAGGATTTTCAAGAAAAATCGATTTCCAGCCGATTTCCAGCAATTTACACAAACATTTTCATATGCATACACAAGAAAAAACAAATGGCAGAAAAACCTATGCTTGTGAGAAATGCGGCAAGATATTTTATTGGAAGGGATCTCTGAAAGACCACCTTCACGTACATAGCAGTGAAAACCCTTATGTGTGTGAGATATGTAAAAAAGAGTTTACCAGAAAACATAACTTAGATAGACATCTCCGAGTTCATGCCAAAGACAAACCATATATTTGTGAAATTTGCGATAAAAGATTTTCTGAAAAAAGGAATTTATGTGAACATCTTCGCATTCATACAGGGGAAAAACCATACGTTTGTGAGTTATGCAATAAAAGTTTTCGACAAAAAAGTACCTTAGCAGCACATCTTCGTGTTCATCGTAAGCACCTGCAAGGACAATAAGGAAAACGTTACTGAACTATCCAGAATTTCAAATTTAGTTAACTGAATTGTCTTTTTTCTGATAATTTAGAAAAAAATGGTAACATTTATTGTTCTCAAGTGACTTAAAATAATTAAACACTAAGGGAAAGACAAATTAAAAAAAATGCTTTATAAAAAATGCTGGTAAGAAAGGAAATTTATTTTTGAATATTTTAAATCTTATAATAGCTAAATTTCTGTATTGCTTTTACGCTGATATATTTGAAAAATTATCTTGCACGGGGAATTCCGAGGAATTTTTTTTAGTTGAGCTTATTTCATGTTTATGGAATCTGCACTTCGTTAACTGTTAAAAGGTGTTAAATAAATCAGTAAAAAATATATATATATAAAGTTTGTACATGTTTGAACTTCACCGCACCTATTTATGAAGAAATAAGATACATAAGGTGGCCGTTATTTCTAGTATTATTGAAAAGTTAAAAAATCATAAAAACAACATTCCCTTATGTCATATAATTTCCAGGTGCTACGAACTGACTTATTCTTTAGAAAAATTTACATTATCTTCTTAACGCCTATTTACCATATTACAAATTAACTACTAAATCAAGGGAAGATTTCTTTCTGAAAATCAAATTTATAAAATTTTAGACAACGGACAGTATTTATGTGACTTCACAATGGGAATCAAGTGGTGTAAAAATAGCATTTAGTTCGTTTGTTTACATTATTGATTCATTTGATGCTCCCTAAATACAGTAAATGCATGCGTAAAATACTGCAAATGGTCCATTACCACGTGTCCTAAAATGAACTTACTGATTTTAAAATTCAATAACTTGCAAACGATGACAGGTGTTAAGGAAATTCTTGCAGGAGAATAACGTTTGATGTCAGGAGTTTTATACTGTGTTTCTTGCTTTTTGTTACAATTATCAGCTATAGATGATGCTGCGAACAATAGACGTCCAGTCGAGGCAGGGAAGGAAAATACTCGGACATGATGCCAACGAACAAGGTCAAACGCATGGAGTCAGTTTCATCGATACAATTTTGTTCATAAGGTCCCGATTCTGAACTTAGTCTGTATTATTCTGTATATTATTTTCGAATCCGAAAATGTACAAATGATATCGACTGGGTCCTAAAAACAAGATTATGTAGGCGAATGAGAGCCACTCCATATATTTGATCTCCATTATTCGCACCATTGCCGGGTGATATCTATTTCTGCTTCGATTGAGTACCTACTGCTTGCAGTGTCATCTACTGCTTATACTAAAACCAAGAATCACAGTAAAAAAAATTCCTGACATCATACATTACTCTTCTGCAAGAATTTCTTTGACAGTTGTTGCCGTTTGCAAGTTATTGAATATTAAAATCAGTCAGTCCATTTTAGGACACCGGCATGTATATGACGAGACTTGATATTCTTTCTGACAATTGATACAAATGAAGTTTGAAATAGGACTTGCGATGATATTAAATAGATGGCAGATTTTCACCATGATACAAAATTAACAATAACTAGAGAACAGGAATTCTGCTTTTTCAGAATTTAGTGTCGCCCCCCGCATTTCCATTACTTCATTTTCTTCTGATGGACTGATGGCTTTTATTATTATGAAACAGCCATTATAAATGAAGCGTTAGATGGAGATGAAAGAGCAGTCGTAAAAAGTTAGATCTCTGATTTTCTGGTCAGAATGGGAAAAAAAATGGCCATAATTTGTTTAAAAAAAAAAAATTATGGCCATTTTTTTTCCCATTCTGACCAGAAAATCAGAGTTCTAACTTTTTACGGCTGCTCTTTAATCTTCACCTAATGCTTCATTTATAATGGCTGTTTCATAATAATAGAAGTCACCGGTCCATCAGAAGAAATAACTCGGATTAAGCGGAGCTCGGATTCTACTGCAAAACATATTTCAATTTTAAGACTTAAAGCACACGCTTTTATTTTATGTAAAATGACGTCATTTGCATTAATATAGATACTTAAAATTAAATATAGTTTATAATAGCTTCATGTTTTATCATAAATCCTTCATTTATATTTTCTCAAAATAGCACGTATTTTAATTTTTTTTTTTTCAATTTTTATGAGAAAATTGCAACAAAAAGATATAATAGCTATTTTTCAACTATTTTTCTTTACTTTCTACAGAAATGGAGTACTTGAGTTGCCAAAATGAAACAAATGTCACTAAAAACTACAAAAAAAATTAATATTTCAAAAACAAATGAAGATGCAGTTTTCAAACAAATTGCAGAAAAAAGGACTTTTTTTCCCCAATACGACGGTATAAATATTTAAAATGTGCGATGCTTAGACGTTTTAAAAAATGCTGTAGAGTATTTAATCGCACAATGAAACATCGGCTTTTGTTTTATGGCTGGCGTATACAAGGTAACGTTATTTATTGGAGACAAAATAAGCTGGGAGAAAGAAATAGCATACCGGAGGCTAAAAAAAAACCACTTATCCTTATTAATAAAAAATATTTTACATTTCCTTTGTAGAAAGCGGAAGCAAGTGAATTTAATAAAAATACGTAATTTAGTTCTGTTTATTTTTAAGATAGAGCAACAGGGAAGGGAAAAGAAAATATTATTTAAAATATCTCTTTAGGATTTCTAAATTGGTTTATCAACGTATAATCGTAAATTAATTAATATTAAGCTATTAATTAATTAAAGCGTTTCTTGTTAAATGTTACACACACCTTCATTTTTTTATTTTATTTAATTTCCACATTTTAGCCTGTAAAATGTTTCATTGTTGCAGTTGCACAGCCATTTGGAATATTTTGGTAAGCGTTTATTGGCACATCATTAATTTAATTGTTGTTGCAACTCGTACGCAATCGCACGCATTACAGGGAATATTTGACGTTTTATCACCTGTAACGGGATAACACAAAAATATCTTAAAATTAATATATTGATTTATAATTATTTCCTAAATATATCAAAATTTTGTATTATCACCTGAAACAAACATGTGAACATAATTTTTATAAATCTAGCATATCAGAAAGTGAGTTAAAAATCGATTTCAAAATTACACCTTTACATACAAAAACAAGATTAAGTTTAATAAAAGAGTGTAATAACGTGAGGGAATGTGAAAAACGAAATGACGGTTTCAAATCATTGTATTATAAATCGTGCATCTGTGGAATACTCTCACTTGTCTTGAAAAGGGCTTCAGTGAAGACAAAACATGTAGACAATTTGTATGAAACTTTCTTACTGTTTTATTTAACACCTTTTTAGAAATTAAAAAAATATATATATTATGTCTGAGTGTTTAGATGTGGTATATACTTATATGCTCTACTTTTAAAAATATGGCCAATGCTGCGGAATACAGTCACATATGTTTGAAAATCTTACCCATCCCTCCATTTCATTTCTGCAGGTGCTCATGAGTTGAGTTAACAACAATGTGCTGACACAAAAGAAATTTCCTACTATTGTAATGTACTTGTGTGTTAGAATATTTATCTGATCTGATCTGCACTTAATGTGATTTGCAATGAACAATTTTCACATAAAAATTTACAGCAGATTTATTTAAAGCAGCAACTTCAAACTCATGTTCAAAATAGAATCGTTTAGAAAAAAAAACTCTTACTTTTGTGATGTACTTTTGTTTCAACATATTTATGTGATCCCCATTTAGTGTGGTTTGTAATGAAGTGTTTTCACATAAAATCTCACAAAAGGTTCCGTTAAAGAAGCATCTTCAAACTCATGGTGAAGAAAGAATAATTTCATCATAAGAAAACAATAGCATTTCTTTGAGCATCAGTTGAACTAAAAACAATGTGAAGATACCAAAGAAAATTCCTACTTTTGTGATGACTTGAGTGTCAATATATTTATGTGGTCTAATCTGCACTTAATGTAATTTGTAACGGAAAGTTTTCACATTAAAAATCACAACAGATTCATTTAAAGAAGCAACTTGAAACTCATGCTCAAAAAAGAATCATTTAATCATAAGAAAGCAATAGTAATTTCTCGAGTATCTGTTCAAGTAACAACAAT
Source organism: Maratus speciosus (assembly GCA_963932465.1). Classification (NCBI taxonomy): domain Eukaryota; kingdom Metazoa; phylum Arthropoda; class Arachnida; order Araneae; family Salticidae; genus Maratus; species Maratus speciosus. The sequence continues at coordinate 214,947,522 of OZ010799.1, read as the reverse complement.
GTGATGATATCAAAAAAAAAAAAAAAAAAAAAAAAACTCCTACTTTTATGATGTACTTTTGTTTCAACATATTTATGTGATCTGCATTTAGTGTGGTTTGTAATGAAGTGTTTTCACATAAAGTATCACAAAGGTTCAGTTAAAGAAGCATCTTCAAACTCATGCTGAAGAGAGAATAATTTCATCATAAGAAATCTATAGCAATTCCTTGAATATCAGTTGAATTAACAACAATGTAATGATATCAAAGAAAATTCTACCTTTCTGATGTACCACATATTTATATAATCTCCACTTGTGATTTCCAATAAAGTTATTCCTTACAGCAATTCAAAAAAGTTTCATCGAAATTAGTGCAATTAAAATCACGCTCGAGCAGAAATCCATGGTAATTATGTATTATACATGGCAGGTAGATACACCGCGTCAACAATGCCACTGTTACTAGGTTGAGCAAAAAGTTCTGGGAAATTTGCGAAAGTTGCGTTGTTATGAGTAAATTAACAACAAAAGCAACAAGGACTATTCTTTAAAGTAGGGACCATCATAGTCCACGACTTTCTGCCACCGTTCTGCCAGATTCCGGATTTGCTGGCTAAGTTTGTCGCCGTTATCAGCACCTTCATCCTCATTAATCTCATCGACGGCTTTCAGAATCGTTAGGCCTTTTCTCTAATAATGCCGGTTCAACACACGCAAATCATACTGTTAATTTTTTTTTTAGCCAAAGTTCCTGAACTCCTGTAAATATACCACTACTAATCCTATATACGATACAAATTCTGGTAATTATTAGATTAAAAATTTCCCAGAACTTTTTGCTCAACCTAATAATATTACTTACAGTAACCCTTTTCTTCTTTCTTTTAACATTGTAATTGCCCAGATAGCTAATATAATACATCTGGCACGTAAAAGGCAATTGCAAAAGTTTTTATATACAGGGTGTTCCAAAAAGATTAAAAAACATTTTAAGGTTTTACCTGTTAGAAATACGTAGGCAGTGTAAATTGGAAAAATATTTAAAATATCCTAGGAATTAAGATTATGTTGAAGAAATAGTCGTGCCATTAATTTTCAAAAAGCTCACTTTTTCAATTTTTATGCGGTCCTTGAGTCCTTTACGTTATATTAAGGTTCCTGTCCCTGCCCGCAAAGGCACTCACGAGTTAATGCTAATCCTATGGAGAGGGATTTTCCCAATATCTCGTTTGCATTTCGACATTTTTAAATAATTGTTTTACATTGGATAGCCGAGATCCGTCTCTGCATCGTACCTTTTTTACTTTTTCGATTTTGGTTGCAGATATTTTTTAGAATGACACTTTCATTTTCAGAACCGGTTTTGAAAGTGAAAGTAACTTTATAAAAAATATCTGCGACCAAAATCGAAAAAGTAAAAAAAAAAGATGCGATGTAGAGACGACTCTCGGCTGTTCAATGCAAAAAAAAAAAAAAAAAATTATTTAAAAATGTCGAAATGCAAACGAGATATTAGAAAAATCCCTCCTCATAGGATTAGCATTAGCTCGTGAGTGTCTTCGCGGGTAGAGACAGGAGCCTTAAGGAAAGTTTTCTTCATGCTCTGACAAGTATAACCTCTTCAGTTCCGAAGCTAAAATAATAATACAAATGCTTATTCATTGGTTGTTTCCAAATAAAATGACATCGTAAATGACAGAAAAAATATCTTTTCTGAAATTGATCCTTTAGGCGCTTAGTAATTTAGGTTCAAAAATATGGATCTAAAACTATAAACCCCCTTAAAACATCAGTTTAATAACCATTAACATAAATTAAAGCAATCACAAATTTAAGGGCTTTACACAAATAAATAATCTACAAATCCTCAAAAATTTTTCTTGAAAAAGACGTAGGGGAAGTTGGCCTAAAATGATCCCCTTAAGGGGAAAACTTGTGTAAAATAACATAACTGTTTAAATGAAACTTAAGCCCTAAGCTAATATGTTTTACACTATTTTCTGCATTATAAACATATCTTAATAATATTTTAAACCCAAATTGAGTAATGAAAAAAATAGATTTTTGAAAAAGTGTCCAAAGGATCATTTTACCCTCACCCAAGGGCAAAATGATTCTTCATTTTAAAATATTTGTAAATTGTTTTTTATCGGTAAAATAAAGGATATGAAAGTAATTATGATAATACATAATGAAATAAAATAAGTTTTGTAATCAAATAGCATACAAAATTTATTTTGTGTAAATTTTAAAATAAAAAAGTGTCACAAATAATTTTGAAAAAACAATAAATGGAACATTTGAAAATTATGATCATAGGATAACACATGGACTAAAAGAGAAAGGTTTGGGACAGTCACACATTTGGCTCCCATGATGGCTATGACGCGGTACCGGATTTTCTTCAGCCAATGAAATGCTAGTAAAACGATCCACATAATGGATCATTTTACCCGGCAACATGGCCGTCTATTTTAGGTCATATAACAGGATGACGCCGAGAAACATAACAAACATAACAAGTGTAATTCAAATCTAAAAACATGCTCTATTAAGTAAACTAAGTCATATTTCTGTACATGAAAGACTGTATATCTAAATAAATATGAAATTTAGCGCTTATCTTATAAAAGATGTTATAAAAACCACTTTTTCAAAGAATTCTTGCCAGACGCGTAATACTGCGATCGCTTGAATACCGCTATTGCTTCTTCTTCACTTGGCACACCTAGTTTATGTGTTAACCTGTAGATAGCACGACCTGTCTTGAAGAAAACCTATGTTGATCGTTTTGCCCGCTAGGATCATTTTAGGCCAATCTCCCCTAAGTTAAATACTAATTTCTCACTTTCTTGGTCATACTGTCTTTTGGGCATTTTTAGGCATTTTGCAAACTCAGATGAAAATAACATTTATTTTATGTGGGTATCAGCTTAGATGCTGCCATTTATTCGTTTGCTTTGAACGCAAAAAACATTCAGCTATTAAGAAGTGATGTAAAAATGTAAAAAAATCGGACATTTTAGTTTTTATATGGAAATGAACAGAGGTCCGTGTTTGGGGTTCCAGGGACCGAAGAGGTTAAGCAAAACTCACCGAGTTATAATACTTTGAATTTTATGAAATTTTGGAGCTTTCAGTCACTAAAAAGTTGTCCTGTCTGTCTACTTTTCGTGCCGGAAAGCTCCGAAATTTCATAATATTAAAGTATCATAACACAGTGAATTTTGCTTATAAGAAAATCTAATTTTTAATTTTGTACTTGTCCGAGTATAATTTCTTTTCTGAATATAATTTACAATAACCATGGATCATATAAAAATTACAAAGTGTATTTAAAAAGAAAATAATAATGGCAGGACTCCATAATATAGTACCAGATGATACAATTAAAATTGGTTGACCTAGAAAACGTGTAGTACAATTGAAAGTCCACTTTCAGGAAATCTCGTACATAGAAGTTAATCTGAATTCGTTTTTGTAGAATTTATCTATACACGCCACATGATGTATTATAGTTTTATTTACCTGGAAAACGCAACTTAACCGACGCTATCATCAGTCGCCACCCATAGACAGCAATGTATCCAATTTCTTTTGCTCAGCCTTGAATATATGAATTCAATTTATCTATCTATAATAATAAAGAAAGAAGTTTGTGTGTGACTGAGTGAGTGTGTCGACGGTGTTCTGAAGAGACCACTGCACGTAGAGCTACAAAATTTGGGGAAAAGGTACGTCTATATATGAAGATTTGCACCTCGAAGGCCGATTTTCGATTTTTTGATTAGATTTTTTTAATTTAATTTTTTATGCGATTTTTAGCGTTTTTTTATGTTTCGAGGCGATTTTTCCATATAAGTGAGAAGAATATGGTTTCTTTCTTTTAACCCAATGTAGTAAATTTTGTTCTCTTTTCAAAAAAGTTTATTCGGAATTCGTGCAGCAATTTTTGAATTTTTAGCGAATTTTTTATGCAATTATTGAACAGCATTTAATGCATTTAATAAGGAGGTTACCGTAGACGGACACAGTTCTGTCGCCAAACGCCGACAAGTTTATCGCCAACTTGGGGGTATAACACCAAATTTGGCGACAAAAATGAGTCGCCAAAAGTGACGCCAACTTGGCGATATCTCTAATATTTCGCCAAATTCCCATAGACTTCCATTGTAAACCAATATGGATTACTTGCTTACAGAAAATGAACAAATTGAAATATTTTAATGCAACAAAAAATAATATTAACTTAAGGGATTATATTAATTATATTTAAGGGAATCCAAGTAAATTAAATTGTGAATAAAAGTAACATGATACAATGTTTAGATTATTGTATTTTATTGATATTTTCGACGAAAGGGTTGCCAGTGGTCATTTTGGTGAAAATTATAGTTGATAAATTAATTGAAATGGCTATATCCGTTAGAAAATAATGTAAACAACTTGCAAATTAAAAGAAAATAACTGTTATTTGTTTAATTAAAAAAAAGAATCAAAAACCTTTTTAATGCGAGATAAAATTTATAAAATGAAAATATTTAATTTGAATATGAAAGGAATGTTTATAAAACTTAAAAAATAAATTAGTATGAAAGAAGCAATTGATACATTATTTGGCGATTTTTCGCTTCACCAGGTTAATAAAAATGTGCCTGAAAAAAACTTGAAGAAATAAAATTTAAGTAACAGTCTTTTAGTCCTTCTTTATTTTTTTATTCAATTTAATTATCATTTTTATGTAATTTCCCATCGTATGTCTTACAGGAGATAGGCTTTATTTGTGAGTTACATGCTAATTGATTATTACCTTGGTCGCCAAACAATGCAATTTTAAGCCACAAAGGCAGAAGCGTGAAATAAGCCAGGCGAAGGTCGCAATAATTTTTTTTTTAAGTATAGGAGAACATTTCGGAGTAAATCTTTATATTCAAATGTAAATTATATAAAAAGGAGTTAAAATTATAACTATGTAGTCAAGCATTTAAATTTTAATGTAAAAATGTGCCATATACACACATATTTTATAATCTTCGATAATCAAGCCACCACCAAATGATATATTTACTATCTATCTATCTATATTATAAAGGACAAACATATCTGTGCGTAACGCATACGTCATTTTGCGAATGGCAACACTTTGAAATTTGAAATGAAATTTTGATTTTACAATTTTCTTTACTGCAAAATTTTAAACTTCTAAACATCGCACATTTTAAATTTTTACACCGTCGTATAAGGAATAAAATGTACTTATTTATGCAATTTGTTTGAAAGCTGTATCTCAGTTTAATTTTCAGATATTAATTTTTTTGTAGTTTTTAATACATTTTTTGTAATTGTGGCAACTGAAGTACTCCATTTTTGTTGAAAGTCATTGAGGGTTGAAAGTAGAGGGAAAATAATCACGGAGGAAAGAAAATAATATATTACTGTACCTTTTGTTGCCATTTTCTCATAAAAACTAAAAAAAAAAAATTAAATTATAATGTGTGCTATGTCAACGATTTTTTAAGTATTCAAATATCGCGCATTTTCAGTTTTTACACCGTCAAATAGAGAAAAAAAATCTACTTTCAAATGCAGTTTGTTTGAAAATTGTATCTTAATTGGTTGAGTTATTATGGTTTTTAAAATAACTAGTCGCCCGTGGGGACCAGTTTGGTCTCCCTTAAATGTGTGCTAGGCATTGTATCGTGTTACTTTTATTCATAATTTAATTTACTTGCTCAATCCTTCGCCAAATCGGAAGATTCTGATAGAGAAATCAAGAACTCGGTATTTTTATGTTAATCGGGCATAGGTGATAAATCGCCAAACATTGTACCCGTTAAAGGTATATATAAATATTATACAGACATACAAACAATAAATACAATAAACCCAACTGGAGTGAAAAATTAGCCAGAGCCAGGAATCGAACCCGGGACCACAGTATACAAGACTGCAAGTATACTGTGGTCCCGGGTTCGATTCCTGGCTCTGGCTAATTTTTCACTCCAGTTGGGTTTATTGTATTTATTGTTTGTATGTCTGTATAATATTTATATATACCTTTAACTGTTGAATGCAGGCGTTATTTATGTGTGTATGTGTGTTTTAATATACGGGGTGTCCGGTCTCAACGGTGTCCAATGACTAATTCCTAAACCATTAGTCATAGACATATAGTTCCAATTACAAAAATGTTTTAAATGAGGTAAAGAATTATTTTTAAAGCGATTTAGGTCAAGAAAAACATTTATTTAAAAATTATGAAATTTAAATTTTTATACGATCCCCGGTCCTATAAGTGATATTTAGTAAACTTTTCCTATTTCTCTAACAAGTACGGAAAAAAAAGTCCCATACATCTAACTCTAAAATTGACCGAGTTATGACATTTTCAATTTTATGACTTAAACCACTTTTCTGTAACTAAAAACAGATGACTTGGACCAAGCTTTCAGGGGTCGTACACGGAGTGCTTAAATTATTATAAAGGGCGTCCACTCCAAACGATGTTCAATGGCTAATTCCTAAACCGTTAGTCAAAGACATATAGTTCCAATTACAAAAAGGTTTTAAATAATGTAAAGAAGTATTTTTAAAGCGATTTAACTGAAGGTGCTGCCCCCGTATAAATATTACGGTAGTGTTAATTTTTAGTAATTAACTTTCAGATTGGTTAAAATAATTGAAGAAGTGAGTTTCAAAATTTATCGAGAAAATCAAATTTTGGGAAATCGCGTAAAACCTTTAAATGCGTCCATTGGTATTCATGGAAAATTTGGAGATTGTAATGCTTGATTGGTACATTTATACCAATATAATAGGTTGATAGAGAAGCACGATTTTTTAAATTTCGAATAAGGCGAGTTTCGAAACTGACGTCTTCTATTGTATTTTGACTTTTTTGTAAGGAAATGAGTGTGCTTCTTTTGATGATTTTATTTTAAAAAGTTGTATTATTTTTATAAGCTTTTAACTTACGACATTCGTATGTATGTCTTCCTAATTCAAAATTTGTATTCCAATTTTAACTCACTTCCAAATATCCGATCAAGAATAAATTTTGCATAATTATGTAAAACCAATGACAATGTAATATTAATATGATTTTAGGTACGTACCATTTAAATTTATTTTACAGGACCACTCCAAAAATTTCGTATACATTATTACCTACAAACAGAAATTTTAAAATTAAAATCAGTAACATTTATGAAAAGCACTAAGATTCACAATGTAATTTTTCCAAATGAAAGTGCGTTGCGTTTATATTTTTTATTACAGTGCAACAGTTACAAAAGATGTCAGATACATTACGAGCAGGGATTTCTTATTATACATTTTGATGATATTATGCTTTTTTCAAATTCAACTTTTTAGTTCTTTATAAAAACTTGTTTGAAAAAAAATATTTTAGAGACCAAAATCAAAATGTAATTTATACTTGCTAAACAAAAAATAAATATTAAATGGAGTGAAAATTTTTCCTGTTGGACAAGGAAAATGGGGTAAACAGTTTTATTTGTACAATAGATGTGCCAAAATACTTGCGGCCTCAAATCATGCACATACAAATACTTTCTAAGGTTTAAAATGCATATTTTTTTCCCAACCATATTTTACCAATTTGTAATCTGATTGGCCAGAGGTTTCGGCGTCAAAGTGACTCATTTTGACGGTATTCGTGCTTGGCAAGTGCAGAGGTAAGTGTTTGATGGCAAAAGTGATTTATATGCTTTTGAAACTTGCTTAGCGGTACGGCAAAAAACGAAGTACGGCAAAAAAAAATTTAAATTGTTAAATGTTAAAATTTAATAATTTAACATATGTTTTGATTTAACAGTATTTCCTCTCTAATTTTTAATTAAAAAATAATAAAAAAATAACTGCTCTAATGAATATTTGCTGCGGGGAGAGACAGTGGAATTTTCGGAAGGGGTAATGTAAAATTAATAATAATTATTATTTTTTTATCATTACAATAAAATGACAAATGGAACAAGATCTTAAAAAAGAAAAGTAATCGCACAAGTAGAATCATATAATTCAAATAATTGATGTTTAATGTAAAAGAAATTAAAGTGATATGAGGATCATTTTCAAGAAGGGACATTTTAATTTCCTTAACATATTCAGAGCAGCCATTCAAAAGTTATGTTTAAAAATGTACTCATAAAAAAACAACAAAAAAAAAGTTTTAGATTAGGTAATCTAACTATGTATCATTTTCTAAAGAGTTGCGACTGTTGCCTTTTATAATCATTTAACAAAATTTCTGAATTTTTTTTTTTTTTGTAATGTTAATTTACTCTCAATGTTTAATGTTAAATTTTATATCTGACGATTATTTTTATTTCTAGTAAATTTGTGACTGACCCCTATTTTGCAGCAAAAAAGATACTCCAACTTTTAACATCTATTACTCGGTCAGTTTTAATCCCGAGAGAATGGGACTTTTTTTGGATTACTTGTCAGTACAATAGGATATTTTTCCTAAATATCACTTATAGGACCTGGGGACCGTATAAAAATTTAAATTTCGTAATTTTTTAATAAATATTTTTCTTGACCCAAATCGCTTTAAAAATACTTCTTTACCTCATTTAAAACATTTTTGCAATTGGAACTATATGTCTATGACTAACGGTTTAGGAATCAACCATTGGACACCGTTGAGACCGGACACCCTGTATATTGTAGTATGAGTGTTTTATTATATTGTACCCGTTGTTCATTAATTTAAATTAAAATATAATCCTTTCACTCATTTTAAAATGGATAACTTTATTTTAAAACTGAAACATTTCAAATTCATGAATTTCACTTTAAAAAAATTATTTAATAAAAGAAAAGAAAAGAATAAATAACATAAATCATTTAATTTCAACATCAAAGCATTGTTTCAATTTACCCCTCGAAAAATAAACAAGTTGGAAATTGCTCGTCAAACGTGGCAAATGAGGTGCGTTCGTACTATAACTAGTTTTATAATTATTTTTTATACATCATCGTCTGTAGCATCATTAAAATGCACTTCCAATATTTTTTTCTCATTCCCCGTAATGTAACGGAACACTTTTGACTGTCCCTGTAATTAAACTATACATCGGATTTTCCTAAAATTTGAAATAGCTCAACAAAATTTTGCAATAATTATATCTTTAAAATTTCAGACCATTCGGAAGGCTGTAATATCATTAAAATGCACTTGCAATAATTTTTCCCATTGGCCGTAATGTAAAGAAAAACTTTTGACTGTCCCTGTAATTAAACTATGCATCCGATTTTCCTAAAATTTGAAAGGGCTCGACAAAATTTTGCAACAGTTATATCTTTAAAATTTCAGATCATTCGGAAGGCTCTAATATCATTAAAATCCACTTGCAATAATTTTTCCTATAGGCCGTAATGTAAAGAAAAACTTTTGACTGTCCCTGTAATTAAACTATACATCCGATTTTTCTAAAATTTGAAAGGGCTCGACAAAATTTTGCAACAGTTATATCTTTAAAATTTCAGATCATTCGGAAGGCTGTAATATCATTAAAATGCACTTGCAATAATTTTTCCCATTGGCCGTAATGTAAAGAAAAACTTTTGACTGTCCCTGTAATTAAACTATACATCCGATTTTCATAAAATTTGAAATGGCTCGACAAAATTTTGCAACAATCATATATTTGAAATTTCAGACCATTCGGTTGGGTAGTTTTTGCTCTGTTACATGCGGACAGACGGACGGACGGACTGAACGACGACTATAGGTGCTACGTATTTATATAATTACGAACGCACCTAAAAATGCTATTGGCGAGAATTGCGCCCAGCTAACATAAAAGTACAAACTTTTTGCGATCATAGCAACTTTTATGTAGCTTTATTCGAAAAAAAAAAATATTTTGATGAAATAGGTTGCCAGAAAATACGTTGCCAAATTTCTTTTCTCACCAAGGACCTTTTCTCTATTTCGCCTAGTACCTATACTGGAAAAATACCTTTATTTATTTATTGTATTTTAAATGAGATGAATAAAAGACGGCACAGATGTCATATACGCACCACGTTGGCGTGATATTTTTCTGATGCCAATGTCATATACGCACCGAGGTACTTAACTGGCGCCAAAGTGCCGTTATTTTGCTTGATATGGTAACCCGGATGTTGTTGTTTATTTACTTTTATTTTGTTTGTTTTTTTAATTATATAAATTGTTTTGTTATATATGTATTAATTAAACTTTTTATTTATTGTCATTCCCTTTTTAAAAATATTGCACAATAACCAATGAGATGCGTTTCATTCAGGTGTTGCCATTAAACAATTAAAAAATAATCGCGATTTCTGTGCCACGTACGATAGCATAATATATATAGATTTTCAAGCATGAATTATTTTTAAATTTATCTATCACGTGTAGCTCGATTACGAAAGATTAATCCGTTTGCTCTTAAAACAATGTAAAAGATCAGCATTTGTTTCCTCTAATGTTCCATAACAAAATTTAAACTTCCTCTATAGAAAAATAAATAAAATAATGTAAATAAGAAACAAATGTTACAGACATGTGATTGAATCACTTGCTTAAAGCACTGAAATGATTGGAAGACTGCCGTAAGTCGCAAAATCTTGGGCTAATAACTCCTGGCATGCGGTGGCATGTGAAAGTATCGCTTTTAATAAATTTTAAAACTTTATTTGATTGCATAATTGATATTTTTCAGATAAAAATTCTTTTTGATGTTAGTGGACAATCTAAAATATATATTACATATATAAAAAAAAATAATTACAATTAAAAAGCAAAGAATGGTTTTCACCTATACTCTGTAACCCGAGGAGCTCGGGTTCGATCCCCTAATATTATTGAAAGTTTTGTTGGCACAGATGTCATTACGCTCCATGGTACAAAATGGGCTCCAAAATGGCGTTATTTTGCATGACATGGTAACTCGGCTATTGTTGTTTATTTATTAATAAGTTGTTTATTTACTTTTATTTTCTTTTTTACAGTTATACAAACTGTTTTGTTCTATAGACATTAATTAAACTTTTTATTATTTATTGCTATTTCCTTTTAAAATAACTAGGGGATCGAACCCGAGCTCCTCGGGTTACAGAATATAGGTGAAAATCATTTTTTTTTTTAACTCTAATTATTTTTTTACATGTAATATATAATTTAGATTGCCCACTAACATCAACAAGATTTTTTATATGAAAAATGTCAATTATGCAATCAAATAAAGTTTTGAAATTTATTAAAAGCGATACTTTCACATGTCACCGCATGCTAGGAGTTATTAACTCAAGATTTTTCGACTTACGTCAGTCATTCCGATCATTTCGATGTTTTAAGCGCGTGGTTCAATCGCATGTCTGTTAAATTCGTTTCTTATTTACATTATTTTATTTATTTTTCTATTGAGGAAGTTTTAATTTTGTTATGGAACATTAGACGGAAACAACTGCTGAATTTTTTACATTGTTTTAAGGGCAAGCGGATTAACCTTTCGTAATCGAGCTACACGTGATAGAGATAAATTTAAAAATAATTTATGCTTGAAAATCAATATATATATTACGCTATCGTACGCGCACAGAAATCGCGATTATTTGTTAATTGTTTAACGACAACGCCCGAATAAAACGCATCTCATTGGTTATTGTGTAATATTTTTAAAAATGGAATAACAATAAATAAATAAAAAGTTTAATTAATAACTATTGAACAAAACAATTTATATAATTAAAATAAATAAAATAAAAGTAAATAAACTGTTTATTAATAAATAAACAACATCCGGGTTACCATATCAAGCAAAATAAGGGCACTTTGGCGCCAGTTAAGTACCCCGGTACGTATATGACATTGGCGTCAGAAAAAAGTCGCGCCAACGATGTGCGTGTATGACACCTGTGCCATCTTTTATTCATCTAATTTAAAATACAATAAATAAATAAATAAATAAAGGTAATTTTCCTGTATAGGTACTTGGCGAAATAATAAAAAGATCCATGGCGAGAAAAGAAATTTCTTTCTGGCAACCGATTTAATCAAAATATTTTTTTCAAATAAAACTACATAAAAGTTGTCGTGATAGCAAAGAGTTCGCACTTTTTTTAGCTGGGCGCAATTCTCGCCAATAGCATTTTTTTTAACTCGCCAACAGCATTTTTTATTTTTCTTGGGGTAAATTAAAACAATGCTTTGATGTTGAAATGAAATGGTTTATGATATTGTTTATTCTTTTTCTTTTTTTAAAGAATTTTTTTATGAATTTTAAAGGTTTCATTTTTAAATTAAAGTTATCCATTCTAAATAAAATGAGTGAAATGATTATATTTTAATCTGAATTAACGAAATATGGAAAAAAAATGTGACGGGTACGATGTTTGGCGATTTATCACCTGTGCCCGATTAACATAAAAATAGGGAGTTCTCGATTTCTCTATAAGAATCTTCCAATTTGGCGGATTGAGCAAGTAAATTAAATTATGAATAAAAGTAACATGATACTATGCCTAGCATACATTTAAGGGAGACCAAACTGGTCACCACGGGCGGCTAGTTATTTTAAAAACCATAATAACCCAGTCAATTAAGATACAATTTTCAAACAAATTGCATTTGAAAGTAGATTTTTTTCTCCATTTGACGGTTTAAAAAATGAAAATATGCGATATTTAGAAATAAAAAAAATCGCTGACATAACACGTATTTTAATTTCATTTTTTTTTCAGTTTATATGAGAAAATGATAACAAAAAGGTACAGAAATATAATATTTTCTTTCCTCCGTGATTATTTTCCCTTTACTTTCAATCATCCACGACTTTCAACAGAAATGGAGTTCTTCAGTTGCCACAATTACAAAAAATGTATTAAAAACTACAAAAAAATTAATATCTCAAAATTAAATTGAGATACCGCTTTCAAACAAATTGCATTTAAAAGAGCATTTTTTTCCTTATACGACGGTGTAAAAATTTTAAATGTGCGATGTTTAGACGTTTAAAAATTTGCAGTAGAGAAAATTGCAAAACCAAAATTTTATTTCAAATTTCAAAGTGCTGCCATTCGCAAAATGACGTATGCGTTACGCACAGATATGTTTGTCCTTTATAATATAGATAGAAAGTAATTTAAATATATATGTGTAACTGGTATTCAAAAACGATGTTTTCCCCAAATTGGCATGAAAAAAAAAATCACGCCAAACCCGGTACGTATCTATGCCTAATAGCTATTTACATTATTGTGATTACTTAGTATCAGGCAACAGATTGAAGAGTATTTGGTATATTTTTGATATATAAGGTTTGGTGAGTTAGAGAAAATGGCCTTGGCGAGTGAAGTGAATTTTACGTATATTTACTGGTAAACTACGCAAAAACTTTTCATATACATATAAGGATTTTTTTTTCAATATTTATTTTATTTATTTATATAAAGAAGAGCTATTTATCTACTTTTAAATACGAACAGAAATAATTTGTAGTTCTACCTGATTAACCCATTGACCAAAAAACATATCGCCAAACTATAAGATTAAATGCCAATAATGGGTGATCGTAAATGCCAAATTTACTTGACATTAAACACTTTACACGTGTTTGTTACGTCACCAGGAGATTTTTAATTCAATATTTACGTTTCTTTGTGATCTGCTGCAATTTTTTGACATTCCATTTTTGACCTATAATACCAAAGTAATTTCTACCTTCATTTCAATAAAGTTTATTCGGATTTCCTATAACAATTTTCGAATTTTTCTGGTATTTTGTATGTGATTTTTAGTGTAATTTAGCGATTTTCTACCATTTTTCCACATTAGTGAAAGACGTTGATAGAAGTTGAATCAACTTTCAATCTTCGAGCACAATATATATATATATATATTTTCTTTTCTTTTTCCGAAATTCGTGCAGCGATTTAAAACTTTTTCGCGATATCTTGTGATTTTCAGAGGTCTTTCGCAATTCGTGCTGTTTTTTTTACGTACCCGGGCAACGCCGGGCAAGTTAGCTAGTCTATAATAATAAAGAAAGAAATTTGTGTGTAAGTGAGTGAGTGTGTTGACGGTGTTCTGAAGAGACCGCTGCAGGTAGAGCTACAAAATTTGGGGAAAAGGTACGTCTATATATGAAGTTTTGCACCTCGAAGCCCGATTTTCGATTTTTTGATTAGATTTTTTTTATTTAATTTTTTATGTGATTTTTAGCACTTTTTCAAGTTTTGAGGCGATTTTTTCCATATAAGTGAGAAGAATATGGTTTCTTTCTTTTAACCCAATATAGTAAATTTTGTTCCCTTTTCAAAAAAGTTTATTCGGAATTCATGCAGCGATTTTTGAATTTTTAGCGAAATTTTTATGCAATTATTGAACAGCATTTAATGCATTTCTATACCTATAAGGAGGTTACCGTACAGGGACACAGTTCTGTCGCCAAATGCAGCCAAGTTTGTTACCAACTTGGCGGTATATCGCCAGATTTGGCGACCAAAATGAGTCGCCAAAAGTGACGCCAACTTGGCGATATCTCTAATATTTCTCCAAATTCCCATAGACTTCCATTGTAAACCAATATGGATTACTTTCTTACAGAAAATCAACAAATTGAGATACTTTAATGCAACAAAAACTAACATTAACTTAACTATTAAGGGGACGGTGGAGCTTAAAATCCTTAAAAATATTTTTTTTTTATTTTTGTAAGTTTCAACTTAAATATTATTCAAGGGTACATTATATACATTATAACATGCATTTATCCCAAAAAAATTTTAAAAAAATTTTATTTTTGAGAAAAAAATGGAATTTTACGCTTCGTGTTAGAAATCTTCGAAACGCCCCATGTGTCTTCAATATCAATGAAAATCCCCAATATTTTTTATAAAAGTTTGGTTTATATACAGAAATAAAATAGAGCATCGAATTTTACATATTTGAATTTAAAGGTTAAAAAAAAAAAAATTGAAAAAATTTGAAATTTTTTCGAAAAATTTTCAAAATTTCAAATTTTTTCAATTATTTTTTTTTTTGTAAATTTTATCTTAAATATTATTCAAGGGTACATTATATGCATTATAGCATGCATTTATCACAAAAAAAAATTTTATTTTTGAGAAAAAAATGGAATTTTACGCGTCTTAGAAATCTTTGAAGTGCCCCCTGCGCGTTCCATATCAATGAAAATCCCCAATATTTTTTATAAAAGTTTGATTTATATATAGAAATAAAATAGAGCATCGAATTTCTCATATTTGAATTTAAAAGTTAAAAAAAAAATTTTTTTTGAAAAATTTTGAAATTTTTTCAAAAAAATTTTGAAATTTTGAAAATTTTTTTTTTACCTTTAAATTCAAATATATAAAATTCGATGCTCTATTTTATTTCTATATATAAACCAAACTTTTATAAAAAATATTGGGGTTTTCATTGATATTGAAGACGCATGGGGCGTTTCGAAGATTTCTAAGACGACGCGTAAAATTCCATTTTTTTCTCAAAAATTAATTTTTTTAAAAATTTTTTTGGGGATAAATGCATGTTATAATGTATATAATGTACCCTTGAATAATATTTAAGTTGAAATTTACAAAAATAAAAAAAATTATTTTTAAGGATTTTAAGCTCCACCGTCCCCTTAATTCGATTTTCCCACATTATGAAAAAGAATGCGGTTTCTTTTTTTTTTAACCCAATATAGTAAATTTTGTTCTCTTTTCAAAAAAGTTTATTCGGAATTCTTGCAGCGATTTTTGAATTTCTAGCGAATTTTTTATGCGATTATTGAACAGCATGTAATGCATGTCCATACGTATAAGGGGGTTACCGTAGAAGGGGGGGATCCAGTTCTGTCACCAAATAACGCCAAGTTTGTCGCCAACTTGGCGATATATCGCCAAATTTGGCGACCAAAATGAGTCGCCAAAAGTGACGCCAACTTGGCGATATCTCTAATATTTCGCCAAATTCCGATAGACTTCCACTGTAAAACAATAGGGTTTACTTGCTTACAGAAAATCAACAAATTGAGATATTTTAATGCAACAAAAACTAATATTAACTTAAGGGATTATATTAATTATATTTAAGGGAGTCCAAGTAAATTAATTACGAATAAAAATAACATGATCTAATGCTGAGCATGATTTGTAAAACATAAATTTTAAGAGGGCCTACAGGTCAAAAGAATTAGATTTGAAACTTTTATCCAATTATAGTAAATTTTGACTTTCGTGATTTTTGAACTTTATGGGATTTTTAATGCGATTTTTACGTTTCTTCGCGATCTGCTGCAATTTTTTGACATTCCATATTTGACCTAAAGTACATTCTGCCCTCATTTCAATAAAGTTTATTCGGATTTCGTATAGCAATTTTCGAATTTTTCGGGAATTTTGTATGTGATTTTTAGTGTATTTTAGCTATTTGCTGCTATTTTTTCCACATTAGTGAAAGGAATCAACTTGCAATCTTCTAACACAATATATATATATTTTTTCTCTTTTCAAAATTTGACAAGCGATTTAAAATTTTTTCGCGATATCTTATTGTGATTTTCAGAGCTTTTTCGTAATTCCTGCTGTTTTTTGACGTACCCGGGCAACCATAGGCGTAGCGTGACCAGAAATTTTGGGGGGGCACCAAGGTCGTGAAACTGCGCCCCGAGCGAATTTTCAATTTTGCGCACCCCCCCCCGCCCCCCCCCAAAAAAAAAAAAAAAAAAAAACATTCTCTTTGTGATGGGTGTTATAAAATTGATAAAGTGCAGAAACATAAATAAATTCTATTGAATAAATATTTCGCGTTTATTTTGGAACTTTAAGAGGTTTAATTTTAATTTAAAAATTTAGAACAACTAAATAACATAAGGGAAAATTGCACTTATTTGTTAGAGAGTTCATGATATTTTGCGACAGGAAAAGAAAATGATCAAGAGAGAAAAAGAAATTCCCCGGAAAATGATCGGCGGCCAAAAAAGGAATAAAACCGTGGTTTGCAGCATAAATTTTGCGCCCGGGGCGACCTCCGCTCCTTTAACAACCTCTTTGCAAGGCCCTGGGGAGGCACACTAGAGGTCTGCACGGACCGCAGTTTCAAGGCTTGGACCCAGCTCGGCGTAAAAATTAAAACTTCCACCCGAGCCCGGCCCGTTTATATTTTCACAGTTTATGGCCAAGCCCGGCTCGTACAAAAATCAGTAAAAACATGCACGGCCCGTGGAAAAATCAATTAAATCAGGCCTGGACCGGTCCGACTCAATTTCTCATAAAATTCCAATTTTTCTTAACATACAACTGCAGGGCTGCACTTGCTAATAAAATATTACTGAAAGCGACTATTTTAAGCATCCGGCGGCTATGCCGACTATTTTAGGCCAAAAAGCGACTATTTCAAGAAAATAGGCGACTTTTTTCGGATTTAAGCGACTATTTTTATACTGAATATATTCGATCTTTTTCTTCAAAGCGCTTGTAACGTCATCTTTCCCAAACGCACTTTTTCAACGGTTGTTTGAGGAGATTCGCGATTTTTTCCGCGACGAATTCCAAAATTCGCGATTTTTCCCCTAATCGATTGACGAAAATACCTCTTTCTTTCTGAGATCTTTTTATACTATCGTTGAAGGAGATTTTGCGATTTTTTCCGCGATCCTTTGCCAAATTTCGCAAATTTTTCTACGACAGATTGACGAAATTTATTTTTTTTTTCGTCACCACTTGTCCAAATTTGCGATATATATTTTCCGCGACCGATTGATGGTAGTTACTATTTGTTTCAGAGATCTTTCGAAATTACCGATTCTTTTCCAGATCGTTTGTGAAAATTCGTGATTTCTTTTCACGACCGACTTACGAAATTCGAGATTTTTTGCGCGATCATTTGGTTAAATTCTCAATTTTTTTTAAGAACCAAATTTGCGTTTTTTTGTCCGCAACCATTTGACAAAATTTGCGATTTTTTTTTCTTGTGATCGTTAGACGAAATTCGCAACTTTTGTCCATTTTTTGACGAAATTTGCGATAATTTTTCCGCGACCGACTAGTGATAATCACCATTTGTTTCCGCGACCTTTGTTAAATTTCAAGTAATTTTTTACTGTTGTTTGAGGAGATTTGCAATTCTTTCCGTGAAGAATTGCAAAATTCGCGATTTTTTCCCCAATTAGGGGGCGATTTTCCTCGCGATTGACGAAAGTAGTTATTTCTTTTCGCCATCTTTTGCTACGATCGTTGAAGGAGATTTTGCAATTTGTCTTTTCTTTTGTCGACCGACTGATGAAGTTCTTGATTTTTCCCTCAATTTTTGATTAAATTTGGGGTATTTTCTTTTTCTGTCCACGACAGTTTGACAAAATTTTCGATTTTTTTCCGTAATCCTTAGGCGAAATTTACAAGTTTTTTTTTGCGACCGAGGGGAAACTATTTTTTCTACGACCAATTGTCAATATCTGCGATGTTTTTCGCTGCCGATTGGCAAAATTCGCGACTGTTTGAGAATTGATTTTGCAGAATTCCCGAAGAAAAAAAATCGCTTACGAATCATGTGCCTGTGAAACAAGTAAATTTAGAAGATTCCATCCAATTGAATTTTCTTATTATGCGGGATTTTCCTTTTTTGTGTGGGATTTGCGATATCCCAAACATCATTTAAAGAAATCATTTCTCATTTAAAGAAATCACTCTATTCTTTATTCAGTGATTTGAGTGATTTCAGTGATTGATTGATAAACTGTGAAATAAGATCTGAACATTCATAAAGTCCTTCAGGTTTTTATAGATACATTTTTCTTCCCTTTTTTTAAAGTGATGGGTATAAGACTATTTTGGCTACTATTTTCGAACAAATGCAGCTATTTTTTTCGTTGGAGGCTACTAAAGCTACTATTTTCAGTGTCATTAGGCAATGGCAGCCCTGCAATTGAGATGCTTTTATGAAATAGAATAAAGTTTTTTTTTTCTAAAAAACTCCGATTTTTTTTAATAAAATAACATCAAAGTTGGACTTTTCATTTCCGAATTCGAAGACTGACAATTACAAGACGGATCCGTTTAGTAATCCGCTTTAAATAAGCTGCTTCGAATTAGGAAAAATGTTAGGAAAAGAAGGGACGCTACTCGATTCTTAAGCACCTGTCACTTAAACATCTGCAATTTTCAGGCAAATAGGAATAAAAATGAGTTTATGATGTGCCAAAAATACTCACATTTTTGAGTGGGGATTTTTGTTTTTTACTGAGAACGTATTAATTTACTAAAACAAACAATTCTGTATATTCTTACCTTCTGTTCCATTTTCGTCCTTCTGAAGCCAGACTTGCATCAATTTAAAACCAGCATGTCGTACTCCGTGACATCTATTTTTATTGAGTTTTCTATAAAAAATTCCTACTTTTTTATCGCGCTTGTTTTTGCGTGAGTCATTCTTTCCTGACCATTTTAAAAAATAATAACAACATTTAACTGCAAGCACATTCCCACAAATGACCAGACTAAACCGAACCAAGTATGTGTGTGTGGGGGGGGGGGGTAGGTAGAGGCATTCCTACTATCGCACTTTGCACAAGAGGGAAACACGAGTTCAGAGGTCAAAGAAGTTCTTTGCCTGACCATGTTACTCACTGCAATTAAACTACGTGGGTGACTGGACACTGTAAAAATTAGTATATAGCTTTGCAGTTAGGAAAATTTTTTCTTCTACCGATCAACTTACAACTACTGGCCAAATATCAATGATTAGCCAGCACCGTATTGATGGTTGAGAACTAAAGCGTTTTTGTTTTTGTGGAAGAGAGAGTGGTTGAAATGCTATACACTGAAGAGGTTTAAATTTAATTGCATCTTAAAAAAATTAAAAATTGAAAATCACTGCCGTTTATCGTTTTTGTAAAAGTCTCAATAAGTCACAATCCTAAAATATGTGAATATAAATTTCACATTAATTTATCTGAAAATCCCATGTATAATACACTATCGCATATTCTTTTAAAACAGCGACTAATGAATGTTTTTAATAATTTGCACAATAAGTACAACCAGGGCCCTCGCATAGGGGGGACGGGGGGAGCCCCCCCTCCAAACGTTTGCGAATGCTGTTACACTTGGCAAATTTACAAACTTAGTTGGCAAATTTGTTTAAAAATTTAATAAAAAACTATAAAACACTTTCTATTTCTGATAGATTTGACAAAAGTTACAAATATAATTGGGAATATTATTAAGCTTTTTACAAATAAGAACTATATTACAATTTCTAATTGTGGTAACTTGGTAACATTATAAAACTGGTTGGCAAATGTCGAGAACTATTTATTTTTACTTCTCAATGAGTTGGCAAATACTGAAATTTGACTTGATAATTTAAGGTCCTCTCCCCCACCAACAAAACGTATAAAGTGATGGCCCTGAGTACATCTTATATCAATCGTACGTTCAGGGCCGAAACTAGCTTTTTTTGTGCCCGGGGAAAACATGGATTTTGGCTCCCCCCCCCCCCCAACCCATCTCTTCACGCACAATAAAAGTTATCGCCCTCAAGTACCCTATGCAAAAAATAAATAAACAAATAAATAAATAACAATCATAAAAAAAATAAAAATCATTTAATAATTGAAATTAGTGGAGAAAATATGTAAACAACGCTCCCATAGTTTTAACATTAGCCTGAGCGTTAAGAGCCTACACTAGTTACGCGAAGAAATTGGATCGCTAATGCTAAACGCATGGGAGCGTTATTTTTAAATTGTCTCGCTTGCATATTAATAATTTTAATTTTTTTTTTCTTAGAAAAATCTGAGGTTGAATTCTAACCGGGTTAGTATTTACTTTTTCGATTTTGGTCGCAGATTATTTTTATAAAGTTACTTTCACTTTCAGTACCAGTTTCGAAACCTAAAAGTATAGCAATGCTAAAGATCAATCTAAACTATCCCAAGAAAAAAGAAAAAAAACCTCTTAAAATATTAAAATGCAAGCGAGAAATTTGGAAAGAGCCCTCCCATAGCTTTAACATTAGCTTGCGAGTTTCTTTGTATTTCATATATATTTATACATTTTTGTATGAAACGACAACCAAAATCTTCATTTGTCGAAATTCGTCTTTTCTTTTGTCGACTGACTGAGGAAGTTCAAGGGCAAGGAGGCAAAAAGAAGAGAAAAAATCATTTTGAGGGATAAAGGCAGAGACCACTTTATTAGCCATGGCGCCCTATGCGAGATTTTTTACTTTACCACTGCAAACACTATACTCTTTTTTTTCTTTTAAATGGTTTTACTAAAGCATTTAACTTTTTGCACTCCTTCCAAGGCCGAAACTAGCTATCTTTTCACCAGGGGCAAACATGGATTTTGGCGCCCCCCCCCCCCCTCTTCCTCCGCAAAGTAAATTTACAAAGAGAAATTTGCGAAAGTTTCTATTAACGGACTTATTTTAAAATTTTAAATGCGTAACAGTAAAATACGAAACAATAAAATACGTAATATTGAAATACATAACCAGCTTTATCAAATATTTATTCACTAAAACCTGAGAAAAAATCGAAAGGAATCGGAAATAATTACGCTTTATACAGGTTTCAGTCTTAGCAGGTATAACTGTTGGTATTCCTTCTGTTGGGAACCATGTAGTTTTTTTTATTTAAGACAAGATTACATTGATATGTCTAGATACTTTCCTGAACCTAATGTTAATTTCCAAATTTACGTGTGACTCAAAACAACAACAAAATTATTAAGTTTTTACTTTTTATTTTGTGAATTTTCGACCGCTTGGTTTTTATTGTCCCAGCCAGTCACCTGACCTCAGCATCTCTAAGTTCAGATATGGTGATATGCCTGTAAAAAAGTAATTATAAAAAAAAAAGAATGGGATTATTCATTTGCTGTTTTGTATATTGCAGGCGAATCTTTTTATCTATTTGACAATTTTAATGCAGATTACTCAGCTTTTCTTTTTGATTTTTCGGCTAGAAAATATTTTTTTTACACAAATTTGACACGCACATATATATATTGCATAAAACGGCAAACCAAATTTTCATCTGACGCCCCCTTCGCGTGGCGCCCAGGCCACATGCCCCCTCTCCCCCCTTAGTTTCGGCCCCGACTCCTTCTCTCGTTTGTTTTTATTGTCACGGACAGTCGCTCAACGTCACCCATAGCAAGGCGGGAAAAAAGAAAGTTCAATGCTGCTCAGGGAGAGAGATTAAAAAAAAAAAAAAATAGAACAGCCTTCTTGGCATCTTTTTATCAGAAAAGTCAGAGTCAAACAAAATCTTCATTTGGCGCCCCCTTCGCCTTTCGTTCTGGCGTCCGGGGCATATGGCCCCTCTGCACTCCCCCTCCCAGGGAAATCGGTTGGCGTTTGGCAATTATCGGTGAGGGTCAGTTTCACACAGAAGATAGGGGTGGAGACTGACCTTGGAAAATGTTAGTGATTCTCCTGACACAGGAAGGGATTTAAATGATTGAAGGCGTAAACATGGTACATTTGGAATTGTAGAACAGCTCTTTTTTCTTATTCATTTGCAGTCTTCTGTTATAGATGAATCTTTTTATATATTTGTAAATTTTAATACCTTTGGTTCAGTTTTCCTTTTGGATTTTCCGCCTGTGAAACATTTTTATGCGAATTCGATATACATATACATATACATTTTTGTATGTAAAGACAAAAAAAATCTTCATTTGGCGCCCCCTAAGCTTTCTGTTCTGGCGCCCGGGGTACAGAAGGTTGGGGGGGCACGTGCCCCCCCAGTGCCCCCCCGACGCTACGCCTATGCGGGCAACGCCGGGCAAGTTCGCTAGTATTTTAATATAATCATAATATTCTATTACACTAAAGTATAGTTAAGCTAGAAAATACAAACCACAAACAAGGGTATTTAATAATTTACACCCATAGATAGTAATTCCAACGGAACTTCTTGTGGATTCTTGTACCGGGCGTCCTAAAATGGACTGACTGATTTTAAAATTCAATTACTTGCAAACGGTGAGAGCTGTTAAAGAAATTATTTTAGGATAGCAAAGTATGATGTCAGTAGATTTTTTACTGTGATTCCCGGTTTTAGTTATAAATATGAGCGATAGACGGCATTTCAAGCAATAGGCTTTCAATCGAGGCAGAAATAGAGTTCACCCAGCAATGCTGCGAATAACAGAGGTCAAACAAATGGAGGGTCACATTCGATTACATAATCTTGTTTTAAGGCCCTGTTTTGAATTCACTCGGTACTTTTTGGATATCGTTGGTATCGGATTTGAATTAAAAAATAATATCATGCAGAATCATACAGACTAAGTTCAGAATCGGTATCCTATGAATAAAATTGCATCGATGAATATGTCCCTCTCCATGCATTTGACCTCCTTCGTTGGCACCATGGCGGGGAAATTTCTGCTTCTATTGGACGTATGTTGCACGCAGCGCCATCTATCGCTAGTTATTGAAACAGAAAAAGGAATCACAGGAAAATAAAAACTCCTGACATTTTACACTGCTCTCCTGTAAGAATTTCTTTAACAGCTGTCCCCATTTGAAAGTTATTGAATTTTAAAATCCGTCAGCACATTTTAGGACATCCGATATATGATCTATAGAGTTTATTCACACCATGTAATATACTAAAATGTATTTAAGCTTAAAATACCACTTTAGAATCGCACTTCCATGAATTATCGCTCATAATTCGCCGTGTAACCAAATTTTGTACATCCCTGTAAATAAACGACAAATGCTACGACCCCCAGATTCTATGGAAAGCATGATGTAGTGCATCTTTGTGATGCATATCAATTCCATTACGCTGAAGAAAAAAAAATTCTGCCACTGGAATCTAGAAAGTAAATTGTGGCTACAGAAAAAAATATTTCCACATGTCATCCTTATAAATTCAAGTTCCCTTTGCTAGAGAGTTCTAGTTATCCCTATTAAAGTTCGAGGGCGTTCTTCTATATTATCGTGGTCAAACTTATTTAAAAATCTCTGCAAATAAATGCGACCACAAGAAATCTCGGCTGCATATCAATATTGTAAATGATTTTTTTTTTTTTTTTTTTTTTTTTTTTTTTGCGCATTGTATACCTGAGGTCGATCTGTACAAATGTCGTTTTTTACTTTTTCGATTTTGAATACAGACTTTTTTATGGAGATGCTTTCACTTTCTAAACCGGTTCCGAAAATAAAAGTGTCCTCATTAAAAATATCTGTAGTAAAAAAAATCGAAAAAAGACAAACGATCTTTGTACAGATTGATCGCAACTATCTAATGCAAAAGAAAAATAATCATTTAAAAATATTGTAATGCAACCGAAATATCTTTATAAATTTCTTCCACAGGAATGGCATTAGCAAACTGGTCTCTTCGTTTAACTGAAGTAGCCTCTTAACCAGGCCCGGACTGGCCAGGTCGGGTGGTCGGCGATTGCCGAGGGCCCCGGCACAAGGGGGGGGGGGGGGCCCGGAAGGTGCCCGAAAAATGGATATAGTACTTTATAATTAGTTATATCAGAGTAATTTGACTATTTCCCAGTATT
Organism: Maratus speciosus; assembly: GCA_963932465.1. NCBI lineage: Eukaryota > Metazoa > Arthropoda > Arachnida > Araneae > Salticidae > Maratus > Maratus speciosus. Next base: position 214,923,003 of record OZ010799.1, on the reverse strand, counting down.
TATGCGTTTACAATCAATTTTAAGCAGTTGCCAGTTGGTTTTTCCTTATGGTAGCCTACGTATGTGGAGCCGGCGGTGGCGTCTTGTAGTATCGCTGGTCAGATGGAAGAGGGCTCATAGGCTCAGATTCGGAGTGCATCGCACCACAGGCTGATCAAAACATCAAAGCCGTCCTATGGAGATTTACTTCACATGCTTAATTACCACTAAAATGGTAACCAGGATTGCCAAGGCAGCTGAAAAAAATCACCAAATTTTTTTTGGAATGCCAACACTTTGCATATGCTCTACGGTAGGGGTGCACAACCTTTTTAAGAGAAGGGCCACTTATAAAAATTTCTTGGTTGTAGAGGGACACATCAGTAACACGGGGAGAATTCTATTTCTGGGAGGTGATCCGTGGCCTATAATCATATAAAAATGTGATTTCAGAAGAGAGGAAGGTTAGTTTTGCCCCTCTAGGTTCCCCTACCGGGTCAACATACCCAATCAGTTGGCAAGGATATATCAAAAGTTTACGTTTGTATGTATAACAGAGATATAGCAAGTATTATTTCGAAGGACTGATAATATTCCTTGACTTTATTCGGGGAAGTAAATTTTGTTTATTTAAAAATGCTAAAAAACAAACATAGGCATGAAGGCTAGCATGAACAAACATAGGCTAGTTGCCGAAAAAAAATGTGCACTTTATGAACGAAGGGAGATGAGGAGCCGATCAACGAAATTAGCGATTTTTCCGCCCCCGATCAACGAAATTAGCGATTTTTTTTTCACCTGGTCGACAAAATTCGCGTTTTTCCGCGCCTGATCGACATAATTCGCGAATTTTTGAGCTCGGTCGACAAAACTCGCGATTTTTCCACTCCTGATCGACAAAATTCGCGAATTTTTCCTCGTCCGATCAACGAAATTCGCGATTCTTAACTGACTCTAATAAAATTTGAAATTTTTTCCCGCGGCAAATTGACGAAATTCGCGCTATTTTCTCGCAATATCTTTCAACAGACGAAACTCGTGATTTGTATGCAGCCGATCAACGAAATTTTCAATTTTCCGCGCACCATCGAGAAACTTCGCGATTGCTTCGTGCATGTCAACGAATTTTGCGATTTTTCCGCGTCTGATCGACAAAATTCGCGATTTTTTTCGTGCCCGACCAACGAAATTCGCGATTATTTTCGTGCCCGACCAACGAAATTCGTGATTTTTCGGATCCCGATCGACAACACTCGATTTTTTTGTACCCTATCGACGAAATTTGCGTTTTTTCCACGCCTGATCGATGAAATTTACGATTTTTCCGTGCCCGATCAACGAAATTGGCGATTCTTAAGTGACTAAAAAATTTTGCATTTTTTCCCGCGGCAAATTGATGAAATTCGGGATAAACAAGACGAAACACGCAATGTTTCCGCAACCCATCAAAGAAATTTGAGATTTTCCTGCAGCCCATCAACGAAATTTGAGATTTCCCCGCTAATAATTGAAAATATTTGCAATTTTCCCACCCCCGACCGACGAAATTCGTGATTCTTAACTAACTGACGGAATTCGCGAATTTTCTCGTATCTGACGAAACTCACGATTTTTACGCAGCCAATCAACAAAATTTACAATTTTTCCGCGCATCATCAACAAAACTGACGATTTTTTCGTACCCGATCAATGAAATTTGCGATTTTCCGCGCTTGATCGACAAAATTCACGATTTTTCCGTGCCGGACCAACGAAGTTCTCGATTTTTCCGATCTCGATCAACAAAACTCGCGATTTTTCCTTGCCCGATAGGTCAAATTTACAATTTTTTCCGCGCCTCATCGACAAAATTCGCGATTTTTTGTGCTTGATCAACGAAATTTGCGATTTTTCTGCGCCTGATCGACAAAATTCACGATTTTCCCGCACCCAATCAACGAAATTCGCGATTCTTAACTGACTGACGAATTTTTCAATTTTTCCCGCGGCAAATTGAGGAAATTCCCGATTTTTTCCTTGCGACCTATGGACAAAACTTTTTTTTGTCCATAATGATAATTGACAATTTTTTGCAGTTATAAATTGACGAAGTTCGCGGGCCACACGTAAGCCCATCGCGGGCCACTTTTGGCCCGCGGGCCACAGGTTGTGCATCCCTACGTCTACGGCATTTCGAAGGAATCTGGTTTTTTTAAAAAAGGTTTTATTCTGGAAATCAGAATTAAATTAAAACTTTTTTTGTTAAAAATAGGATTTAATATAAATGAACGTAACCAAAAAGTGGTAATAATAATTCTTTTTGATGTTATGATGAATTTATAAAAATAGTGAATTATAAAAACTCAGTATAAAAAGATTTAAAAGTTTATATATATTTTTTTTTCAATTGATAACCTATGTATTCATGTTATAAAAGATTAACAATAAATTAAAATCAGCTGAAATTATTCATTGGAAATATAACAGGAAGGACAGGACACTTTTTTTTTTTTTTAAATATTTGTCTAATGAAAGGATTATATATTTTTTTTTTCTTAGAATATTCTTTCAGGGTTTCAGAAATCCACTTAGCACTTTGACACATTCATAATTTTTTAATCCCAATATCCATAAAATGTTTATATATTGTTATTCAGATCCAATGTCATCATCATGTAAGGGAATCAATTTCTTAGAATATCAAGTATACCGATAGTTTTGTCTATGTAAGAATAGTTACCATTATAATTTTGCCAAAAAATTTTTCTTTTTTTCATCCTTACATGATTAAAATTTTTAGATTTCTTAGTAATATAAAGTTATCTTTATGTAAAAGCTAAGTATCTTTTAAACGAAATTGCCATATTTTATGATTTAAATGTTTTTTCTTTTCGATTGTGGCAAGATACTATAATTTAAAGTGTATAACACTTTATAAGAAAAAGAGATGGGAGTCTTTTTTAATCACCTAAATAACATCAAAAAAATTTATCCCAACAAAACCATTTCTGTAAAAGAAAAATAAAATAAATAAAAACATGTATTTAAGTTGTACTTAAGTCGTGCTTAATTTATCTGCCATAAAAAAATTACTGATGATATGTCTGGAATTTGCCAAAGTTTTAAAAAGTTAAATACCCAAATTATGTTATTGAAAGTGGTTTTTTGTAAATTTGTTTTTAATGATTTAGAGGTTACTTTTTTTCATATTCTAAAGCACATGAAAACAAATTATCATGGCTTCAACTTTGTAATTTAGTTGCCTAAAACTAAAACTTTTTCTCACTCTCATTTTTCAGAAACAAACCACTCATAATTAATTTGTATAACTATTTTTTCAAGCATGCAACTAGTTTAAGTACTGTATCATATCAACATATACAGTGTGTCCCCGTATAACCTGACCGACCTTTATTTTCGCAACTGTTGGTCCTAGATCCATACTTCCAATTACAAAAATGGTTTAAATAAGGTAAAGAATTATATTTAAAGCGATTTGGCTTTTTTTTTTTTTTTTAATTACGAAATTTAAATTTGTATACGGTCACCCGGTCCTATAAGTTATAGTTAGTAAAATTTTCCTATTACACTGACAAGTAAGACAAAAAAAGTCCCGTTCATATAACACCAAAATCGACCGAGTTATAAAACTTTAAAATTGCATGACTTATATCAATCACTTTACTGCATTTGAACACAGATGAGTTCCACCATGCTTTGAGGGGTCATATATAGCAAGTGCTTAAAGTATTCGAAGAACTTATTTCACGTGTACATGCGCTTTGAAAAAAATCGTACAAACATTACGATTGAGTTAACTTTATTGAGTTTGAGATAAAATAATTGTATTTTAACATATGTTTTATTTTTTAAGGATATGAGACTGTTTCTTTTCGTGATTTCTTTTAACAATAATTATATTATTTTTATAAGTTTTTATTTAACTTCAACGATCATATGTATGCTCTTCCAGTTCAAAATTTGTACTCTAACTTAAACTTACTTTCAAATATCCGATCGAGATTAAATTTTACATACTGGCATAAAACCGATGACAATCTAATCTATATTTCCAGTGGTTACCATTTATACTTATTTTACAGGATAACACAAACAATTTTTAATAGATTACCGCCAAGAAGTTTAAGAAAAAGTTTAAGATTAGATAACGCAAGGCTGCGATGGTTGTGGTTTTTACCTTTTATATATTTTTTAGCACTGAATCCGAAAATTTCCTTAATTTTTAACCATCATGTCAGGATTTTTTGCAAATCATAAATTGCCAAAGTTAAAAAATAACAAAAATCGGACACTATAAAATAGAGGAGATGAGAGTATTTTTAACTTTTAATAATGGATTTTTTATGCACTTTTTAGCACTGAATTTAAAAATAAACTTCATTTTCAACCATCACGTTAGAAATTTTTTGCATATCGTAAATGTCAAAGTTAAAATATGGCGAGAATCTGATACTATAAAACAGACATAAAACTTTTTTATTTAATTTTATTTTATTTAATGCAATAATACTGGTCAACAAATTTGAACTTTTGCTCAGTCCTAAAACAGAAATTATTTGTTTTTTATGCGGTTTTTTGTGCTGATTCCGAACCTAGTTTTAGATTTACTCCAGCACGTGAAGTTTGAGAGATATTTGCATATTTCAATTTATCCAAATTTAGTAAATTTTACACAATTATTTGCAAATTTAAGGTATAAAGCAATATCAGACAGGGTTTTTTTGTTTTATGTTATGATTACTACCTAATTTACTTCACAAAAACGTTGTTTCTGAGATTATACTGACATGTGACTGTGAAATATTGTACCTAATTTGCATATTTTTCATGTTTTTCTAATAATGTTTCTTGACGTTAAAATATTTCTGCCGCACGAGTACGCTAATATGTTTCTAAACCAGTTTTTTGAGCTGATTTCAAATCTTGTATCTGTTTTCTTCTATCACGTCTAGTTTTTGAAAAAAGTGAAATTTTAGTTTTTGGTCAAAAAAGCCAGAAATAGCTTTTTATGATACCTTGTATGATAAGCTTCAACTAGTTAGGATAGATTCTACTACTTATTTTTTTTTCGGTTATATAAATTTTTGTTTATATGAATCTGACCCTGTTCACCTTCTTGTCAATGAATTACACACTCCTAAAATGCATCTTATATCAAACCTGTGTTAACGCCGTGCAAAAGTAGAAATTCATCTTACTCAAAAACTAGGCATGACGTAAGAAAGCAGACTGCAGATTTGAAATCAGCATAAAAATCTAGTCTAGAAAAACATTATGTCAATTCTGTGGCAACTATTTTAAAGTTGATAGTGATGTAAACATTACACCATTGAAAAATATGCAAATTGGGCTTAATAACTGATAAATAAATGTTAAGAATATGCAAATCGTGACATTTATCTGAAGCAAATAGTCAAGTAGTAGTCATTATCTAGAAAACGTAATTAGATGTGACATATATTGTATCTAAAATAGCACATAAAATAGCATAAAAAAGCTTAAATTTGCATAAATTTGCATATGCAAATTTCTCAAAACCTCGATCACCTAGAAATAAACGGTGAGCATATTCGGAATCAGCGCCAAAAACTGATCTAGAATCAACCAATTTTAGTTTTAGGACAAAACCACTGTTGTCCAGTGTAATTTATTCAATTTTTTGGCTTATGCTGGAATTCTTACAGCTAAACAGCTGAGGGATCTGATCAGGTGGGGGAGGAGGTTCAATTTAAACTTTGAATTTTTTAACTTTGAAATTTACAATTTGCGAAAAATCCTGACGTGATGGTTAAAAATGAAGGGAAATTACGGATTTAGCGGTAAGAAATACATAAAAATAAATTATCAAAAGATAAAAACCCAACAATGACATCTATTTTATAGTATCAAATTTTCGCTATTTTTTTCTTTTTTTAACTTTAAAATTTACGATTTGCAAAAAAATCTTTACGTGATGATAAAAAATGAAGGTAAATTACGAATTCAGCGGTACAAGATACATAAGAATTAATTATTAATAGCTAAAACTGTTAATTTTCATAATTTTATTTAACAAAAATTCTGTTTTTTTTCCTTATATGTTTATTACAAATTGTATATTTCACATTAATATGTCAGAATGATTAAAGATTTCAAATTTATATTGCAATATTAATTTTACTCCCAACCACTTTAATATGTCTGACGAAATTATATTTCTACTAAATTTGTGAATGGCCCCTAATTTGCAACAAAAAAAGGCTTCAACTTTAAACATCTGTTACTCGGTCAATTTTAATCGTAGAATAACGGGACTTTTTTTGCCTTACCTGTCAGTGTAACAGGAAAATTTTACTAAATATAAGTTATAGGACCGGGGGACCGTATAAAAATTTAAATTTCGTAATTTTTAAATAAATGTTTTTCTTGATCCAAATAGCTTTTAAAATAATTCTTTACCCTATTTAAACCATTTTTGTAATTGGAAGTATGCATCTAGGATCAACGGTTGCGAAAATAAAGGTAGGTCAGGTTATACGTGGACACACTGTATATTGTAAAGCAGTAAGCCCTAAAAGTTCGGCTCGAGTAATTTCAAAAACTACCCGGTGGATTTTTTTGCGGATTGTATCATTCGATAGAGAATATTCCCGCGGTGGTTTATGTGTATAATACACAAGAAAATTTTGATAAAAAATTTCGTATTTTACTGTTATTTTGGACGAAGAGGTTGCCAGTTTTTTTTTTTTTTTTTTTTTTTTTGACATTATAGTTGAATTGAAACGGCTATATCAGTTAGAAAATAATGTAAATATCACGCAAAATAAAAGAAAAAATCTGTAATTCGTTTAATTAAAAAAAAAAAGAAAGAAAGAAAAACAATTTTAAAGGGAGATAATATTAGAAAATGAAATTATTTTCTTTAAACATGAAAAGAATATTCGTAATGCTTAAAAATAAATTCAATATGAAATATTTCAATTGATACAATATTTGGCTATTTATCGATTGCACCAGGTTAACAAAAATGCAGCTCAAAATTTGATTACATAAAATCTCAGTATTATTTTTAAAACTTATTTTGATTTTTACCTCATTCTCCCATTATGTGTCTTATAGAAGAAACTAGGAGAAATAACTCTAAAAATGGCTGTACTTGTGAGTTGCAAGTTATTTGTATATTTATAATTTTGATTTTAGTTTTATCGCCAAACAATGCGATTTTAAGCCAAAAAGGCATAAGTCGATAATATTATAAAAACGGATTCAGATATTTAAATTTCAACGTAAATGTTTGTTACACACACATATTGTAAAAAATATCTAATTTCACACATAAAAAAAAAATCACCATACTTTTCAACGAAAAAATGGCTGTTTCTTTTCTTCGAAACATGCGATTCCTATACACTCGAACACAGATTACAGAATATTGTCCTTTTTTTTTTTTTTTTTTTTTTTTTTTTTTTTTAAACAATGCCGCCAATTTTGTTATAGAAATATTCACGGATTCAAAAGTTAGGAACTAAAGTTTATTCGTAAGGAGATTTATACAATTATGCGTTATTACTATAAAATAAACTCAACATTAAAAAAAAAAAAAAAAATACCATGCTGAAATAAATTTTCGATATTTTTTTAATTCGTCATTTCTTTTTAATTTTTTCTGCATACCTTCTATTCTTTTAGGAAAGTATTTAAAACATATTGGATTAATTTTCCGTAATCGGGACCCCCCGCCAATTGGGGTATTTTTCTATATTGTTGAAAGATTAATTTGTATTTTAAGACTGTGGATGGTGAACCCGATTACAGAAGATTAGACGGATTTTATAATTAGCTTTTATTATATTTATGTTTTTTTATTATGAAGCAAACGAACAAAATTCAGTATTGCATATTTTTCATATTCTGTTATTGTAATATCTTGAAAAAGTAATAACTGCAATGTGCGGAAAAACTTTGTACTGTTAATGCGTGGAAAATTGTTTGCCAATTTATCAGTTAGCCTATATAAAGAAAAAAATACAATTCTGATTAGATGAAATTTAGATCATTATAATGCAATTTCGTCCGACACACAGTCCTATCAATTAATTATAGTGACAAATTAACGATTATTTTCAATATCGGGATTATTTAGGCAATATGTTGAAGAACAATTTAATCTTAAATTTATAGGAAATAGTAAACCTATTTATCTCTCTATGTTTATATACTCATTAGAAAAATGCAAAAATAAATAAATAAATAAATAAATAAAAAGTCTTCAGTTCAAGTATTCACCAAAAAGGTTTTTACTAAAAATTTTGCATAACTAACGCTATTTATCATTGTCAGTTGTATTTAAGGTATCGTAATGTTTGACATCAACATTGGCTTAATACGACTACGGAAGATTAGGAAAATTTTATTGGATGCATTGGACTAAATGCTTATTTTTCTACCAGTATCAGCCATCGAAGTTTTTTTCAGGTTAACAGGCACATGATTGCAACTGGTTTATAAAATTAAATTCAATGAAAATGACGTTCTTTTAATTTTATTCAAACAATTCAGCTTTAAAAATCCACGTTTTTTATGCTTCATTTTCTTTTAAATATGATGGTTAAATACCGTGCTTTGTGCGCAAATAATTTGTTACACTTTTGACTGCGTATTTTTTTTTTTAATCCAAAGGTGGAAAACTGCAATAGATCTGCCAAGAGAAGACGTATATTGCGAAATATAACATAATGCAGAGTCAAGTTGTATTCAAGCTGTTAGAACAACAGATATCGTCAAGCTGAGAGGTCCGGAGTCCAAGAAGTAACAGACGAATATGAATCACCTAAAACTTACTTAAATTCAATGGTTAATCCCATCAATCATTGTAATGCTCAATGTTTTAGTAGTGCGGTGACTAAAGAATTTTTTAATTCCTATTATCATAACTGCCTCATTTCCCTACCAAACTCCGCTATAAATAATCAACTAAAAGAGTTGTATCTTAATTGCCCAAATGTTTTCTAAATCATAAGATAGTATATGGCAATGGTTATAGATAGGGCAATGGCATTCGTATAGTTTTCAGCAATGCGGAAGGAATTCCAGGTGATGGTCTATACTGCTTTAAAATAGAAGGTTGAATTCACCATTTCATTTGATTCAAGGTTCGTTTGAAAAAATGGACCAGCGCAGCGGGCATAGCCTGATAGTATAAAAATAACATAAATAGTTATTGTGAAAGCAAGTAAACTACATCAGAAAAAGCTTACTTTTTTACTCAACTGTTTTTCAAGTGACAAGATTGCTAAATGTGGTTTTTAGGCGTGTAAGCCTGATTTTCAAAAATTAAATATTTTAATATTCTATTCTGTCTAAATTGTTCGGTAGGGGCCCCTTTTCAGTCTCTAGCCGAGGGCTCCCAAAGGCGCCAGTCCGGGCCTGATCTTAACGCATCATTTTTTTTCTTCCTTGTTTATATATATTTTTAAAAATATATTTGGAATTATAATATTGCTACACGATGATAACTTTTTCCTGATTGCTGTGTCTAAAACCAACTAAAAATATCAACTTTGACATCGTTTTCGGAATGATATTTTGCCGATTTTTTAATATCTTAATAAGAATATCGGTAAATTCCGTACATTTAAAAATATGTATAAGATTTTAAAAATGTGTTGGAAAATATTCTATTTAGACTTCAGAAGTACTTTGTGATAAAGTGCAATTGGGTTGGGTTGGGTTGGTTGGGATTTTATGGCGCAAAGTCCCTTTAGGGACATGCTGCGCCAAGACAAAGTCAAAATGTAAAAATTATATATTACCCAAAATTGAGCAGCAAAAAAACTAACAAGAAAAATGAGAAAAGCAGTAAATGAGAAAACTAATATGTATATTTAAAACCATTTAAAAGAGGAAAGGTTGATAGTTAAAAGACCAAAGTATTCTGATTAAAAACTGAAGTTAAAAAGCAATAACCGTTAAAATACCAACAAAGTCCAAGATGACGTACAAATACTACCTAAAAACAAATTTAGACTCTCAGAAATAAATAACAAACATAAAATTAATTAGGTGTAAATTGATCAAAAACTGATGTTTCCTAATCAGCATTTGATTCATATGAGTCAGATTCCATTTCTTCATCTAAGTTTTTCTGTTGTTTCCGATCCTTTAAATTACTAACTGATGGGTTTAGGCTTTTGTTATTGTTCTTTTTCTTCACAGTGGAAAACTGTGAAGAACCCCGGACTGTCTTTTTCTGTATACAAGATTTTTTGCTTGGTTTGTCAGTTTTATTAGTATCAGGTCTATGTGATGTTTTTGCAGATGTAACAGCCTTAGTCTGGAGTTCAGGTGACTTTTTGGATTGACATGGAGATTTTTGAGACTGATTGACTTGGTATACTATTTTAACAGGTTCTGAGGAAGGTTGCCAGCGTTCTAATAGTGGGGTTGCATAGCATTTACTACCACAACTAACATCTCGGGTTTCTCTATTTGAAGTGGTTGTTGATTGTGCTTTAGCTGAGTTACTTAGTGAAAAGGAGGTGTCGGTCTGGGTGCTTATGTGCCTTACAGAATTTTGTTGTTGCTTGAGTACACTAGAGTAGGAGACTCCGACTGACGAAGTCCTGGATTCAACAACTTTGCGGGCTTCAGGGTAGGAGAGATTTTGATTTACTTTAATTGCAAGGATTTCCTTCTCACGTATCCAGTTTGGACAGGAGCGGGAATATGCTGTATGATCACCCTTGCAGTTTATGCAGCGTTCAGAGTTTTGACATGAATTACCGTCGTGGCCAACTTCTGCGCAGCGTGCACAGGTAACGGAGCCACGACAGGTAGTTGTGGTGTGACCATAACGCTGGCATTTAAAGCAACGGAGAGGATTTGGGATATAAGGACGGACAGGACAGTTCAAGTAAGCAGCTTTAATTCTTGATGGTAAATTAGGGCTATTAAAAGTCAAAATGATGTGCTTCGTAGGAAGCACCTGCCCATTTTGACGGATAGTTATACGACGTACATCTATGATATCTTGGTCTTTTAAATTTTGTAAAAGTTCGTCTTTAGCAGAGAATAAAAGATCTGGCTCGGATATTACACCACGGCTTGTATTTAGAGTTTTATGTACTTGAACAGAAACTGAGAAAGAGCCTATTGTAGAGCAATTTGAGAGAAGATGTGATTGTTTGGCTGAAGAAACCTCAACAAGCAAATCCCCAGATTGTAATTTTTTGAGAGAATGACCATCCCCCAAGACAGACTGGAATGTTTTTGCAATGAGAAATGGTGAAGTTTTTTTGAAAGAGCTATCAGAGAGACTATCAGTACGTTTAATGACAAAGAAACGAGTGTATGTGGAATTCTGTGCAATTTGTTGCTCTCCACGTGAGAGAGAAATGGAAGTAAATGAGTTATTTGCATCCATATTTGAAAAAAAATAAGAATTCAGACCCCGGCCGCACCACCCACTACCGAGCCCAACAAGGGGATGCACAGTCGTGCACCAGTGCTAACCAGGGCCTATACGGTCACAAAACACTCCTATGCCAGTCTCCACCCAAAACAAGATGGCTAGTAAGTGTCCGATCACTTGATCCCCAGCCAGTTACAGAAGTCAGCTGACCAGCCGATTGATGCATACGGGACCAATATGCACCTCCCGTCTACCTGAAGCAGAGGCCGAAGCAGTGTGTTGGTTTCCCTCAACTGCCAGGATCCCCCTTTCCAGGGACACGGGTCGCCACGCACGGCAAACACGTGGGTGGTTTACAATTCTGCATGGTCGATATACAGGATGATATCGGCCCATACAGAATTGCCCTCACCTCCGAAGAGGAAACCACAACGAGAGTGAAACATAGAAGAAAGAAAGAGAAGAGAAATAAGAGGAAAAGGAAAAAAGAAAGATCGCTCAGGAACCCGGGGTTGCGAAGCCCGTGAATACCTAAAGAAGGTATCCTCCCCCTGGGGGGAAAGTGCAATTGGGAGCCCATCTTCATTTCCTGTCTGCTAATAAATTTTTTCCGGTTAGGGTGTCTAATCTCCCACCATTTTCTTGGAGGCAAAGGGTGTCAAGTTTTATGCTGTGGGATGACCATTTTTTTTCTTTGGTCAATTACAAGCTTAGGAAATATCATTGATCTTTTAATTTGTCAATCTTTGTGATTGGGATACACCTCCCCGGTGGCAACATTATCACTCTGATAGGGGATTTCGGTTTTCCAATTGACTGAAGTAGCCTCTTAATGGTGACTGTCACCAACTATAAGTATCTAGGTATTTGTCTAGATTCAAAATTAACCTGGGCGAGGCAGATTTCGGACGTGATATTCAAATATACCAAAGCACAAAGTTCCCTCAAATCTTTATTAGCTTATCATAGCTGTCTGTCACTTTCAAATAAGTTATTAATTTATAAATCTTTCATCAGCTGAACTATGACCTTTGGGTCTGTTGTCTGGGGATCTGCTTGTGAAACTCAGATGCAGAAAATTCAAAATTTCCAAAATAAATTATTGAGTAGGATCTGTAAGGCAACAACAGCATTTGCCCGAAATGAGGTCATTCATGCCGATCTCAAGATTACACCTATCTCGCAAGTTATTAAAAAACTTGCACAAAATTTCCATAGCGATAGAATCCTGATACTCAACGAAGAGTTGCAGTCTTTTGGCCAGTACAGTATAAGCAGCGCTGCTGCCAATAAAAGAGGGCTTGTTATCGTAAGTAGAGACGACGGCTTCGCCCCTTCTTCCAAAAGAAGGAAAAGAGAGGGAGAGCCATCTTAAACGCTTCGTTGTGATCTTCCAAATTCCAAATTTATTTATTTATTGGGGATGTCTAATACTAACCATTCTCATATGACGTCTTCCAGCCTTAGCAATTGACATCGGCGTTGCTATTGACAACACTAACGTTGATTTTCCTTTCAAATATTTATTTTAACTGTAATATTGGGGTAAAAATCTATATATATTTCTCTTACGTAGCGCAAAAAAAAGGTTGTATTTGTAGCTTGCTATTTGGCAACAGCCGTAGCGAGGATTCTCAGTGGTTAAGTTACGGTCACATTTCCCAACCAACTCAGCAAATCAAAATCCAGACAGAATCTCTCTTTTAACACAAACCCTTTGAGCGATGCACGAATGACAATTGCTATTGGTCCGTTTTACGGTGACGTGAGGAGTTCAGCGAATCAGCTTTTTGATCCAAGATTGTGTTTAGACACAGGCGAAAACGTTTTGTTTACAGTTCGTTAGTGTGATACGAGCATCTTTTATAGCTTCTTGTTATAGTTTTAAATGAATTTAAGCCAGGATTTTCAATACTATAGGCAAAATGAAAAGAGAAGGACCCCATCTGACACTTACATGCCATTTAAATTTAAACGGCGTCAATTTTCACTTAGCTTTCTCAATGATGATCAACAAGTCACAGGGACAAACTTTTGATGTAAATACATTTTCATTTTCATTTTCAACAAAATTTTCAATTACTTTTTTATGAATTATTTTTCATTTCAAAAATTTCTAAATTTTATAATGTTAAAATGTTTTATACCCATTGGCAGCACCACCTAAATGTATTTTTATTTACATTTTCGACAAAGTTTTGCATGACTTTTTATACAATAAAAATATTTGTAAATATCATATGTTTCTTGCTCGGATCGCATAGCGGCCCAACTAAAATTATTTTTTATTGTGTTTTCATTAAGGTTTTACATTAATTCTGTTTCCAAGGTATTTTAATACATTTTTATTTACATTTTCCACAAAGTTTTCCATTACTTTTTTATACATTAAAAATATTTGTACATTTAATACATTATAATGATTTATGATAGCACTCATTCTGGCTTAGACCCGTAACCAGGTGGGGGCGAGGTGGGCTGAACCCCCACTAACCAATTCACTATTTTTTATTAACAATATATATATATATATATATTTCAACTAATCTGAAAAAAAAAATTACTTGCAAGAAAAACATTTTGATTTTTAAAGTGCATTGAATCGAAATGCCGAATTTTTGAAGTGAAAACTTCTTTAGGCGCGTTGAGCTTTTTTTGAGATGGGGGAAAAAACACTGATTTCGAGACACTGTAACGTAACGACATGCTAGCATTTTGACACATAGACACTAGCGCGCCAAGCGGTGAATGACAGGAACTTTTCCCTCTTCAGCTCAATCCGCAAAAGAAGAAAGAAGCTAAAACTCACTTTTTCTCCCGGCGCGGCGTATTGCTAAAACAAATTATTATTTTGTTTTTCGTCAGTTAAAATGAATTATACCCTATTCGTGACCTACCTATTTCGTGTAACTAAAAACCGATAACGCTGTATTTTATCGTGTTGATGGTCTGGTCAATAACCAACAGTATTGGCGGGAATTTCGATTACGGAAGATAAAATACAGGGCACAGATGTCAGATACGCACTTGGGTACCTAATTGACAGCAAAATGGCGTTACTTTATTTTACAAGGTAACCCGGCTACTGTTGCTTATTTATTAATAAATTGTTCATTTACTTTCATTTTATTTTTTTAAATTGTACAATTGTTTTGTTCTATAGTTATTAATGAAATTACCGTTTATATATTGTTGTTTACTTTTTAAAACAATAGAAAATAATTTAAAAATATATATTGTAACTGGTATTGGAAAACGGGCTTTCGCCAAATTGACGTTAAAAAATCGAGCCAAACCTGGTTCGTATATCACATCTCTGCCAAATTCTCGGTTTTTTGATTTTTCGACTTTTTATCCAAATGTTCCGTATTTTTAAAATTTTCCCTTTCATTGTATCCCAAACACTACCTTCATACCAAATTTCAAGATTCTGGGGATACAGGACGTGCCTCTGAGTTTTGATGATCGGTGAACCAGTGTCGAAAAGGCGAAAGTTTAAGTTCATATATCTTCTGAAATAAAAAAGATAGAAACGTGAAATTTCAGCATTTAGTTCCAGTTCCACATTACTTTAGATTTACGAAGTTTCAAGTTTCTGGGAATCACCAACACAAAGATATTGGGGGGGTCAAAAGTACCCTGAGTTGCTTCCAGAAAAAGATGCTTACGGCTGTGCTTTCAAGACTTGGAAGGGGCACTGCCGTGTCCCCAGATGCTTTCATTAGTGCTGCTACACAATTCAACGCATAAAATATTTCCTGACGATTAAAAAAACACACACGTAATTGTTGAAGTTTTCACTTCTATTTGCCCTCCCGGAGTGCCACTGTTTTTTTTTTTGTTTGTTTTTTTTTTTCTTATCCAGAAGCATATTAGTTTTGTTATACTATCTTGAGGTACAATTCTCGAAATGCAAACTAAATACGGACACTTTCTCCTGAAAAAATAGAGCCCAGGTCATTACCAGTTAAACCATTACATGTTCTGGATATGGTTACTAATCTTTTGAAGTTTGTTAATGACATTTCAAAATTCTGAGTGAAAGGAAATAGACATACATGTGCTATTCGAGCTTGTTGGTAATTAATGAATCGCTAAAAACATGCTCGTTTAATCATTTGCATCTTGACCATGTGTGTTTAGTTAGTATACTTGTAGAAATAAATTAAGGGGTCTCAGGAGGACTCTTAAAATTGGAGAAAATGAAAAAAAAAAGGACCATTTTCAACATTTAATATCTTAAAATGTATTTGATATTAAGACACGATTTTAAATGGGAATGAAAGATACAAGTGTGTTCTTTCATTTCAAATATTTGAAAAATTGCAAGATGCAGAATTAGCATTTACAGGGGGCTCCAAACTGTCAGACATTTGACGAGCAGAAAATCGGCATAACAGCTTATGCGCACGATTACAAAATAAATTTAGCAACTAGAATGAAAATTTTGGTGCCTACTTATACCTCAGATTATAGTAATTACACTGAACCTAAATAAATTTGCATTTAAAGCATTTTTATATTTTTAATATAAACTTGTATTTAGTTTATCCAAAATTTAGAAAATTTCAACAATATAAACACCTAAAAAAATATTTTCTTTTTACAATAAAAAGGAAATTTTAGGTTCAGTTTATACAGACTAACATGAAACATATGTTTTGAAAATTTCATGAAAAAATATTCAGAAGTTTTTGAGATATCGTGCGTGTTATGTCCAAAAACGTCATTTGGAGAAAAAAGACTTCAAAGATTTGGAAACGCAACTTCAGCTATTGAGCGAGTATAATTCTAAATGCCATAACTTCTGTTCTAATGAAAATTTCAAGATAACAATGATATCAGAATGTTCAGAAAACATAGAAGTTTAACATCTAAAAAAATTAATTTTTCGAAAATTTTAGAGCTTTAAGAGTCCTGAGACCCCTTAAGAAGATACAAGACTGTCAATTTATACAAATGGAATAAGAAAAAGCATTGAATGGAGCTCATTAATTATTTCATGTCATGGATGTCGGTAGAGCATTTGTGGCTAGGGATATATTAGGAAACCGGGGGGAAGGGGGGATTCCTATTTGGTTTTTGAACTTATCTTTTTTTTTTTCTTTTGTTCATGACTTTGAAAACATTTTTTGTTTCCAATTTTTCTTATGACAATTAAACATTAAGCGAAACAGTATGAATAAGGTAAAATTTATTATAAGGCTTTTATTAAAAAGTCTCTTCTTTTAAACAGTGGATAATGAACTTAAATCTGTTTTGAAGTTTAAATCCGCTAATTTCTGACACATTTGCTTCATTGATAAAGGTATAAAATTTACAGATATGGTTATTCACAGTCAAAGAATTGAACTGCGTTTTTATAAAGCTTATTTCAGATCTAAAATCACCTACTTTCTGACATATTCGCGAAAAATATTTATTGCTGCTTACCTGTAACAGTAAATAATCTATTAGAAAATAATGGCATATTTAATGCTTTAGCAGGCGCGGATCCACGGGGGGGGGGGGGCGATCGGGGCGATCGCCCCCTCCCCAAAAGTATAAATCCACCGCTTATCGCGAATTTCAACAAATGGTCGCCGAAAAAAAAAATCAATTTCTTCATTCGTTCCCAGAAAAAAATCGCCAAATTCGTCAAAGGATCGCGCAGAAAGCGCCAATTTCTTCAAAATATCGCGAAAAACGCGAATTTCGCAAAAAATTTGCGCATTTTGTCAAAGGACCGCGAAAAAAACACAAATTATGCCAAAGGATCGCAGAAAAAAGCATAAATTTCGTCAAAAAATCGCAGAAAAAAACCCGCATTTCGTCAAAGAATCGCGGAAAAACACAAATTTTGTCAAGAGATCTCGGAAAAAATGCGAATTTTGTGAAAAGATCGCGAAAAAAATACGCAAATTTCGTCAAAGAATTGGTGAAAATACGCAAATTTTGTCAAAGGGCTGCGAAAAAAATGCATATTTAGCGCCAGGAGGAGATTCCCCGAGGCACGGATCCAAGGGGGGCGATCGGGGCGGTCCCTCCACACCCAAGGTATAAATCCAACGCTTTTAACGGCAGTTTTCGTGGAACAGGCAGACAAGCAAACGAAAACAAACACTTTTCGGGTGTCAATGGTAAATCTCACTGACGTTTCGCCAACTAATGAACAAAAAAGAATTATAACCTGTCAAAAGGCATATGACGCCATAATTTTTTATACTATGGGTTGAGGTGGGGGTCGATGCTACTTCGTATACCTTTTATTGAATTTCTACAACAGAAAATTGACGCCGTTATGCGGATCCCTTTAAAGTGTGGGTCAACTTTTTCATCTGTTCAAAGAAGCTGCACTTCTAATTTCTGTATAATATTTTTGCAGAGAGCTCTTTTGCTTGAAAAAAGAATGGGATTCGTAGCAATTTTCAAAGAAAGAAACAAACAAGAAAAAGAAAGGACCTTTTAAAACTTCAAGCATCTTAATATTTTCTGAAAAAAGCCACTAATGTTTAAAAAAAAATGTACTGCTATTGCCACCCACATTGGTGAATTTCAAGGGGTATTTGATGAATGAATAAAAAAGGATTATGTCTTAGTCAGTTAAAAGCTAAAATGCATATGGTGTGTTAATTTTTTTAAAGCCAACTTGGTAAACCAGTTCTTCCTTTATGTATCTATATTATAAAGGACAAACATATCTGTGCGTAACGCATACGTCACTCTGTGAATGGCAACACTTTGAAATTTGAAATGAAATTTCGCTTTTGCAATTTTCGCTACTGCAAATTTTTAAACTTCTAAACATCCCACATTTTAAATGTTTACACCATCGTATGCAGAAAAAAATGCACTTTTAAATGCAATTTGTTTGAAAGCTGTATCTCAATTTATTTTTGAGATATTAATTTTTTTTATAGTTTTTAATACCAATTTTCTAATCGTGGCAGCTGAAGTACTTCATTGCTATAAAAAGTGGATTCGTTATCTTTATTGATTATATTCTTACTGATGCCATTTTCTCATTACAATTAAAAATATCTTTTTTAAAAATTTGAACAGAAAATGACGTTATGCTTTAAAAAAGACACAATTTCCCTGATGATGCTGTTATATTTCACTATTTTTTCATTTCGCTGATATTGAGTTTGAGACAATAGGCAAAATATTTCAGCGACTGAAAATGACGTCATATTTTAAAGTAAACGATAATTTTATTTGATAAAACGAGATTTTCCCCTTGAATACGCCTAAAAGTTATAAATTTCTGGAATTTTTACGCACAGGTACAGATATTATACTAAGACCTCAAATCACGAGTGGGAATTTTAACATGGAAAGTTGTAATAGTTGACAAACGTGACTTCAAGATTGAAAATATATTTATTATAACCTATTGCGCGTTAAAATGTTTTTAAATGGTTAATATGGATGTGAAACATGTAAAATGATTTGATTCGGTTTAGATGTAAAGGTAGGAATATTCTATGATTATGTCAAGGTGAAATCATTTTTGCGGATTTTTCATTCCGTAATACCAAGCATCAATTAATAACTTAATCAAAATTACTTATCTTGATTATATGTTACTGATTACGTATATGAATAAAGTTTAATTTTTCAATAATTTTAACAGTTGAAATTTATGAAAAAAGTATTTTGTTAATCTTGGGTTTAAATATGTCTTTGGAGAGTAAATTAACAAGTGTAAGATGGATTTTTTAGTCTAACTATTTTTTCTCGATGTATTATAAATTTGATGCAACAGTTCCTTTGTAAATATTTTCTTTCGTCGAAATTCGACGGGTTCCACCTTGTTTACTTAATGAAAGGCCTTCTAGGTGATTTGAATAGAAAATACCGCTCTACTGTCACCCACCATTCATAGTTTGGTTTAACATTTTTCGCTGTCCTTCTACCGCTTGTAGAGAAGCTATGGAAACAGACCTAGGGCTCAGTAACAAATGTTAACCTTGATGGACTAATAATGAGTAAATTATGAAGAAGTATACGCACCGCTTAGATGACACAGTTTGACGTTTCAAGGATGTTAAGTCCCCATGAGATTTTTATTCAGTCCCTTTTTTGAATAAACCGATAAGGTATTTAATTACCAGAGTAAAAATTAAAAGAATAAAAATAAGACATTTAATAAATAAATTCTATGGTAGCATTTTTAATTTTTCGGCACAATTAGTAACAATAAGTCGTATTATGAGGAGAGGAGGCTTATATAATAGGGTAGGCCAAAAAAACTTTTTTTCGATTTTCGATGATGGGTAGCGCAGAAAAGTTGTCACTGGGGGCACTAAATTCACACAAAAAAAATTGAGATTTTTCGGATAATTCCTTCATTTGCCTCAAAAGACTTGAAGTATGGCTCAAATGCTGATTTTTGAACTTTTTTAGCAAGAGTTTAAAAAATGTTAAATTTAAGTTTTTTTTAGCTGAATTTACTTGAAATGTTATGTTTAGTGTACGAAATGTTTAAATAAGCTCAAATTATGTATTGTTTAATAGTTATATGCATTTTGAATTAGGTGACTTTTATAGCTTTTTCGCGTATAAGTGAGCAAAAATTGCAGGAATTGTGACAACAGGGAATAAGGATCTCGTCATCGGTAAAGACTTGGTCAGGAGGCAGAAAAAGAAACTTGGAAGAAAGATACAGGAGGAGGAAGATCTTGGAGGAAGAAAAATTACAAGCATCTTTTTTGATAGTAGAAAAAATAAAACGATCTTCAGAAAAAAGGGGGACTAGCAGCACCGTTGACATAAAGACGAAAGAAATAACACCATATTATCTGAACGTGGTTTGGAATATTTGGGTCATTTGACACCTCCTTCTGACCACTGCGGAGAAATAGCAAAATTATTATATAATTTTTTTAAGCCAGAATAAAGACTGCTTTGGGAAAAATCAAGAAGAGAACTGCAACATTTGATATGTATTCTTCATACGAAAGAGCTCCCACTCTGACAGCGACATCAACTGTCTAAACTAGCTGGTAGAGCCACTTGGCCAAAGAACTTTACCAACTGAAACGGAGCTTGATTAACAGAGTACTCAAATCTTCAGCCTTTTGCATTTTTGATATCCATGAAACAGGAATAGGTTCGTAGAAATGAAAAAGTACATTTTCGCACGCCATTAGAGATTATGTGCTTCGTATTTCTCTCGACGGTGCCACTTGTTCCTTTTTTTCTATAAAGATCGTGTTATTATTTCTATTATGAAATATATGGTTGTAATTTTTCATCCTCCAAGATATTCCTCTTTCTGTATCTTCTTTTCAAGTTTCTTTTTCTGTCTCCTGGCCAAGTCTTTATCGATGACGAAATTTTTATTCCTGGTTGTCAGAATTCCTACACCCTGAAGCACAGATGAAGCTCTTAACGCAATTTTCCTATCTGATATACCAGTTCTAAATCTGGTAAGCGCTGTGTGAGAAAGGGATATGCGTTTGGGAGTGTCTGCTTTTGAAGGCCCTGGTTCAAATTCTGATTCAGACGAACTGCCTGCTTAAAAGTTCCTACTTTTTTAATCTTCTGACAAATAGCTGTATATTTTAGGGCAGAAAAATAATTAAAATACCATCTCGCAGTTACTCCCATCTCCAATCCCCCCCCCCCCTCATCCTTGTTTTGACTGATTGCGTTTTCATTGGTTTCTACTCCATATCTCCTCACCTTCCAGAATTGCTGTCAAGACATGCTCTGGTCCAGCATTCAAATATGCGACTCTGAACGTATCGAAAAACCAAAGGAAGAGCGAGGAACATAATAAAGACAAAAGAGAGAAACCGACGAACGAACCAAACAATACTTACAATTTTTGCCCAGTTATACGCGAAAAGGCTATAAAAATCGCCTAATTCAAAATACACATAACTAATAAATAATAGATTGTCAGAGCTTATTTAATCATTTCGTACACTAAACATGACATTTCAAGTAAATTCAGCGAAAACAAATATAATTTACCATTTTAAAAATTTTTGCTAAAAAAGTTCAAAAATCAGCATTTGAGCAAAACTTCAAGCCATTTGCAGCAAATGAGGGAATTGTCCGAAAAATCTCAATTTTTTTGTATAAACCTAGTGCCACCAGTGGCGACTTTTCCGCTCTACCCATCATCGAAAATCGAAAAAAAGTTTTTTTTTCGGCATACCCTATTATATAATAAGAGGGTTGGTTAACCGAGTGTGTCGGTTAATTGAACGTCGGCTAATCAAGAGTCTATAGAAGTTTTAAATAGAATTATTAATTTTTTCATATTCATATAATAATTAACTGCAAGGAATGATTTAACCAATAGAAACTATGACTGTGTTGATTATATATCATCCATCCGGTATCGCACCCCCCCCCCCCCCAAAACGACTCTCTGGATCCGCCCCTGTGCTTTAGGATGGTTTTCATGACATGACAACAACATAACTGTAGTAGTCATCCGGTAGCAATTGGCTGTATCTCAAAATGTAGAAATTGGAGAAAGCTATTCGATTCTTTGGCGCATTAACACTAGATTGCCCAAGAAAGTCATTTTGACTGCTTTTTAATTTCAATTAGTAAAACAATTATGTATATAATGACACAATTTCTTGAAATGTTGTGACTTTTTGTACAACATATAAATGCGTTTATTAATAATTGTAGTTACCTCCCCCTCCTTCATTTCCGGTATATATATATATGTGTTATACCTATATTGCCCAAAAGCAGTCATTTTGACTGCTTGGGGAAGATTAGTAACCATAATCAAATGACTCTTATTATTGAATTGAGTAAATTTCTTATATGGCCAGTTCGGCTCTGTATTGAAATAACAGTTTTCATTTTTTTCGATTACCATCACATGATAAATTATCGATGTGGTCGTATACTTGATAAGTTGCAGTTGCTCAATAAGGTAAAGTAGTGCTTGTTATTCCTGTCTTTATGCAGTGATACTTGTTCTAACAAGTTGTGTTTTTTCTTTTGCACCCTAAATTCTCGAAAGAAATGTCGAATAGAAGTGAGTTATTGGAAAAGCTAACGAACGTAAGTGAAGAGTGCTCCGATATAGAATCAGATGCAACAAATTCTTAACTATCATCTGAAGATGAAGCGGATTATATTCAATGTGAAACATCTGACACTGAAGATAGCGATGAAGAATCGATCACCAATGATGAAAATGAAAGTGTCATCAATATGCCCAGGAAAAGGTATAGGGTGGTAAGTAGTTCAGACGCTAATGGAGAAACTGAAAACACCTTTCAGGAGACCGAAACAGCTGTCGATGCTACTGTGAGGTCAAAATTTGACAAATGTGGTATTCCTGGAAGGTTACCATCTACTTGTATTTTCAAGAGGGTGAAAGGGCCAACAGGCTACGCAAAAAGGAACATTATGGTAGATAATCCCATCAGTACATCCTCGTTGATTATAGATAACTGTATTATCAAACATATAAAAAAGTGCACATAAGAAGGCCGCCGTATTTTGAGGAACGATTGGATAACAGCTTTACCGGAAAGTCGTGCATTTATTGGTATTTTATGTGCTACTGGAGCCTACGAGGCAAATTTTAAAAGTGAGTTATACATGGTCAGCAAAATGGGGTCTCGAATATTTTAGAAAAACTATAGCGAAAGAAAAGTTCAAGCAAATCTTACGGTTTATTCGTTTTGACAAAAGAACCGAAAGAAGTAGGCGCCTACAAACGAATAAAATTGCCTTTGTTTCGGAAATATGGGACAAGTTTATTGAAAATTGTCAAGCTTACTATCAACCAGTGCAAAATATAACAGTTGACGAGCAATTATTTCCGTCAAAAGCCAGATGCAGGTTTACACAGTATATGCCTAAAAAACCCAACAAATTTGGCATCAAATTCTGGCTTGCATCAGATGTTAGTAGCAAATATGTTTTGAATGGTTTTCCTTATTTGAGAAAAGATGAATAACGACCATCGTCGATGCTTCTCAGTGAAAACGTTGTTCTGAAACTTGTCGAGCCATATACAAGCTGTGGAAGAAATATCACGACCGATTACTTTTTCACTAGCATGTCACTCGCGACAAAATTATTGGCCAAACAAACAACTCTAGTTGGAACTACTAGGGGAAACAAAAGAGAACTACCCAAAGCAGCCAAACAAACGAAGGATAACATGCCTAGTTTTTCCACTCTGCTATATACATCAGAGAATTGTGTTCTTACAATATATAAAAGCAAACCAAATAAAAGAGTGGCTGTTCTAAGTTCTAAGCATAAATTTGTGAAAATTGATAAAAGTAATAAAAAAATGTTACCGGAATCTATTCAATTTTATAATAGCACAAAATTTGGAGTTGATATGGCAGATCAATTGGCCGGAAAATATGCAGTAAAAACTAGTTCTCGCATATGGCCTCTCCAAATATTTTTCAATATTTTAGATTTGGCTGCTATAAATGCTTGGATCCTTTACAAAGAAACGACAGGAATACAAATACAATGAAAAGAGTTCTTGTTTCAATTAGCAGAAGAGCTTTCCACCAAATACAGAGCTGCAAGAAATAAAATGCAACCCATTCTAACAAATGCAAAATTTGTCAAGTACGACTTTGCCACAACAACAAAACAAATAATATATGTGTAAAATGTCAAAAGTATGTTTGCGTAAGATATACACATAAAAAAATTTCCACTTTCATTTGCATAAAATGTACAAATTATAATGCATAGATTATTTTATTATTAATTATTACAAGTTATTCACTAATAACATGTTATATAACTGTAAATAATATAAAAAATATTAAAAATCAATTTTGAACAAGTTTCTTTACACATTAGTTATTCTTTCACAATGCAGTCATTTTGACTGCTTTGTGAAAGTTTCACTAGAGTTATACTAAGTTTCAGTCTTTCTAGTGTTAATGTGAGAACTTGGACATTTTTAGACAAATATGGAAGAAAGTTAGTTCTTGAATGTATCAAGAAGGCGTTGTCAAGTGAAAGAAAAATATTTTTGAGACCCTTACAGCTTAAGGAAACGCGTTATAATATTCGCCTACGTTTAATGAAAACTCTTCACTAGTTTCGATAAAGGACGACGTTTACCGAAAATTATGATAGGAGCTCCTTTTTCGAAATGATGTTAAACCATCGAATTTCAGGAAATAAATGTAAGCATTCTCAAATATTTTTTTTTTCTTTTCTTTCATTCGCTCTCCCTCTCTCGCTTTTTTTTTTTCTTTGTAACCTCTAACAAAAAATTTAAGTCGTTTTCTCCGATAAAAGTATTTAAGAATATGAACATTACATTTATAAAAGATTTTTTTTTTTTAACTGTCATTAAATGTTTGCTGATGTATGCTTTGAAAATAGGTAATTAATATATTTTTATAACTAGCTGACCAGTCCGGCTTTGCCTGGGCTCATCAAAAAATAGCACAAAACGCGAAAATTTTAAAAATCGCTGCACTAATTTCGAATAAACTTCATTCAAAAGAGAAAAGAATTTGAAAAACTGGGCCAGAAGATTGAAACCAGATTATTTTCATTAATGTTGAAAAATCGCAGCAAATCAAAAAGACTCTCTAAAAGTCGCATAAAAAACCGCTAAAATTTCAATAATCACAGAGGAAAAAATTTACTCTATTGGGCTAAAATTGAAAACAGTATTTCTTATACAAATGTCAAAAAATCGCCGCAAAACATGAAAAATCTCCAAACATCGCGAAAAATTCTAAAATTGCTGTAGGGATTCCGAATAAACTTTATTGAAAAGAGGACATAATTTACTATATCGGGCTAAAAGATTGAAACCGGATTCCTTTTACTAATGTGGAAATATCACCGCATATTGAAAAAACAAAAAAAAAGAACACTAAAAATTGCACAAAAAATCGGCAAAAATTTAAAAATAGCCGGACGACAAAATTTAGTCCAATGAACTCGAACACTGTAAGCAAAAATCTTTTCAGAATGTCATAAAATTGGCACGAAACGCGAAAAAAAAAAATGCTAAAAATCTCATTAAAAATCGCTGAAGACAAAATGTACTAGGATAGTCCGACCAAGTGAACAGCCCCCAGTGAATGAACAATTGGTATATATTTTAATAGAATAAAGTTTGAAAATATCCCCATTAGATGGGGTTACAACATTGCCTTAATTCTATGCAATAGGAAGCTATCACATTCCTGAATGGTTACTTAAGTCACATTACTTTACTCTAAGAACATGTTGTATTTTTCATGTTTGAGAAACACATTGTTTCTATGCTGAAATAATAAGGTAAGTGCTATGTCATTTCGTATGTTTCATAAGAATTTACTCTTTTATTTGCATTATGCACTAATTTTATTGTACATACATTAAAAATATATATTATACACATATTTCTGATTGTTTTAAACATTGTTGAATATGTACAATTTGAGAATAGGAATGTTTAATAACTGGTTAGGCAAATGTTAAAAATCCAATGAATGAACTGCTGTTCATTCATTGGGAGGAATAAATACATTAGGCTACTTTTCTAGTGAATGAACTGTTTTGAGCTTTATGTTTTTGTGGCTCCTTTTATTTTTATATTTTGAATTAAGTGATTTTTCAACAATGATGGTAACAAATGAAAAGTTAACACATATAAAAAGTAACAAAAAGACATATACACCCACATTTTTAAAGATAATAATTATTGATGACTTTTAAATCTTAAATTTTCAGAGTCTTATGTTTTCAGATGATTGATAGAAATATTCTTACTGATGGCCAAGAAAAGAAGATTCCACAAAAAGGAAATATGGGAGGTTAAATTACTCTACAAAGGACCTTGAAAATGGACAAGCTATGAGGGTCAGGTCAGCTCAATTTGAAGAAGGCATCTCTTCATTTTAATATTTTAAAAGCAACGTTGTCTGTCAAATTGCGAGGGAAAACAATTGAAAGTAAGCGTATGGGACATTGCCTGTGTTGTCCTTTGAAGAAGAAAAAATCCTTGAACATTGGATAGTTGGAAAAGAAAAATTGAATCTACAATACATAAGGATGAAGTAAAAGATGACGTTTACAATGCCATGAAACAAACAGGAAGGAAAAATCCAGTATAGACAAACATCCAGTGGAGAAATAAATGACTCATTTTTTAAAATAGCATCGAATATGTGGACCACAGGTCCACATGTGGTGGAATTGGAAGTGGCCTGCAGTAACGTATAAGATCTGGTATTTTAAGCATCTTATGAAAGGCATAATAAAAACACCTGAACTTCTTTCTGCTACATCCTCACGTTCGTCTGGAGTTATTACTGAAATAGAGAAGTACAGGGCCAATGATTTCAGGAAATAGAATTAGATTTTCTCTTTTTTTTTTTTTAATCTGTAATTTATGATCAATTTCAAAACTTAAAAGTGACAATTTTTCAAGCTACTTAATTGTCGTTCTGGGTTTTAAAAAAACCGTAATTCAGTAAAAACATGTTATAAGTTATTTGTACAAGTTGTAAAATAAATAAAGAACTATGAAATTTAAGTATTTTTGAATTGCTGCCTGTTCATTCACTGGAAAATTTTGCCTCCATCCACTGGTAACAACTGTTCATTTACTTGGTTTTTGTATCTATTTCTATTAAGACACCCCTAGCATCCCAAACAAGTAAAATATAAAATTCCTTCTGTTGTTTTTTAATCATTTGTAAACCAACAAATGTATTTGCACTGTCAAACACCAATAGATACTCTTTATTAAAATATAATAAATCATTTTCTTTTTAAATGTGCTTAAGTGTTCATTTATTGGTCGGTCTACTCTATATTAGGCAAAATGTTTGAAATTGAAACCGAATTCCTTTTAGGAATGTCAAAAAATCTCCTCAGAAGGCAGAAGAATTGGTAAAAATTGTATTGACAATTGCAAAAACTTTAAAAATAGTGGAGCAAAAAATTTACCGTATTGGGGCTAAAAATTTGAAACTGAACTTTTTATTTTCAAACTAATTATTCTGCCCTTAAATCTCAATATTTCAAAATCAAAATTTTACTCAAACTGCAGCTAAAAAGATGGTCTATGGTATTAAAATTTTAAAGGATTAGCGCATAAGTAAGTTTACCTAATAAGAGTGTGCAATGTTAAACTTCTAGGAATAATTTATTTTAAAACTGACCCCCCCCCCCCCCATCTCTCATAACTTCTGATCCAAATTCATATTCGATCATTAGCTAAAATGCTGGTGGATATTGTATTAAAATTTCAGAGCAATTACCGGAAATGTCGTTTTAAAACTAAATGTACGCTCAAGAAGTTTTTTTCACCTTGTATTTTGTTTTTTGAAGCCGATGCAGAGTTTTAAAGTAAGCAGAAAACAACAAAATCGCCCAAGTAGCAATTGGAAATTTTTTTTTTTTTTTTTTTTGGAAAGGTTAACATTATTTTTTCAAACTGATTGAACCGTTCGTAAGAAAAATGAATGTAAAAAAATGTGGTTTTTTTCTGTTTTTTAAATATTTTGATCAAAAGCGCGGATGCAGATTTTTAAACATTGGAAAAAAATGCAAAAATACCGAAACGTTGCGTCGCCCGAAAATGAATTTTTTCAAAGGGTATTCATATTTTTAAAAACGTATTGTACTGTGGAAGTGAAGATGAAAATGAGTTGAGTTTTTTTTTTTTTGTATTGCGAACGATTCAATTTATGCAAGATGGAGAAGGGAGGGGGCGCAAAAAACGACGGTTCTAAAGAATTTTTCAAAGGGTTAATATTAATGTTTTTTAAATTGATTACATCGTTATAAGGTAATAATGCGATAGTACGGCATATATATTTTTTCTTTTACTAACCTCTTTTCATCTAGCCGAGGTAAGGAACAAAAAGTATGATTAATCCGGTCTTTCTAGCTTTTAAATCTGCGGAACGGTATTTCCGATACCGCGCTGTGACTTTTCGAGTCATTTTATTATGTTTATTATGGTTTTTAAATAATATATCGGCTAATTAACAAAAAATGAAAAATCTAACCCTCATGTGCATCAGGACTTGTTTTGGACTATATGCTCAATAAAGTAAATATAATAAAATGTAATTAGCTTTGAGAATTCGAAAATTCATGTAGTCAGGGTGAAATGCATGATTTTTTTTTTTTCTGTTTTAAAATTTTAATGAAATATTTTTTTTTTCGATTTTGTGTCGTATGCAATTTATGTTTTGCTATTATATACAGTAAAAACCTCTCACGGGATGTGAAAAAAAAAAATTATTTTAGAAAGGTTTTCGTCTCAGCAGGTACATCGCTGTTAATTTGTTTTGTATTCTTTTTCCAGGATCACAATTTTTTTTTCCGTTTAAGAATTTTTCTGTAAAAGATTCCGTTATAGACAGGTTACGTTGTAAACGTTTCCTTTATAGACAGCTCCATTTTCGCAGATTTTACTGTATTTTGTTTGCACAAGAGATATGGTTTTTAAAAGATGTTAGCCCCGCAGAAATATTTCAGAGCCCCCCTCCCCCCTGACATTACTTGCTAGTTACGGCCCTGTATCTGGCTAGAGTTGACACAAATAGTGGCGAGCGAGCGAAGCGAGCCTTGATCGCGTAGCAATTCACGAGGGTTGTCGAGCGTTAGCGAACAGGGTGCTGAGCCCCCTAGTTATATTATAGTTTACTTTTTGCATTGGCATCTTTATTTTTACATTTCTGTGTATTATACTATTAGAATTACTTTTTTTTCACTCTATTGTAGTTTAGAAAAAAAAAGGTAAAAGCTTTTGAGGCTCACTTAGACCTCCGCCCCCCCCCCCCCCTCCTTCCCTTCTGCTTCTCAATCTGTCATCGTCAATGCTCACGGAATATAACTTTAACGATAACACTTTTGTGTTCCGCTCCACCACAGCACCTGTGAGATAAAATTTACATCTTCAATTAATGTATCATAATCTCTCCTTAGATCGTTCAGCTTCGATTCAAGGTTAAACGCAGGCAATGCGTTCTGCGTAGGCACTTAAGGAACAACGGACATTGACATTGGACTGGCCCGGATTGTACGCAAATAACAAATATCTATATTATAAAGGACAAACATATCTGTGCGTAACGCATACGTCATTCTGCGAATGGCAACACTTTGAAATTTGAAATGAAATTTCGGTTTTGCAATTTTCGCTACTGCAAATTTTTAAACTTCTAAACATCGCACAGTTTCAAATTTTACACCGTCGTATAGGGAAAAAAATATGCTTTTAAATGCAATTTGTTTGAAAGCTCTATCTCAATTTATTTTTGAGATATTAATTTTTTTATAGCTTTTAGTACCAATTTTGTAATTGTGGCAACTGAAGTACTCCATTTCTATTAAAAGTTAAGGGAAAATAGTCATGGTTTATTTATTTTTATTGATTATATCTTTATCGATGCCATTTTCACATTACAAATAAAAGTGTGCTGCGTATATAAATTTTGAGAATGCGAAAATAACGCATAGTTTAGATTTTATGGGGGAAAATTTTATCATGTGACAAAGCAAAATCATTTTTACTGATTTTTCATCCCGTAAAAACAAACGTAAGAGCCTCAATCCATAACTTCAACATAATTACTCATCTTGATTACGTATTTAATACAGTTTAATTTTTCAATAATTTAAGCAGTTGAAGTTTTTGGAAATAATATTTTGGTAATTTTAGGTTAAAAGCATTATTTGTTTTAAGAGTTAGATAACCAATACAAGATTAATTTTTTATTGTAATTATTTTTGTAGGTTTATTATAAATTCGATCTAACAGTTCCATTCTAAACATTTTAATTCGTCGACTTTCGACGGGTTCCAACTCGTATCAATAACATCACAGTCCGAGTATATTTAAGCAAGTTAGAGCGCAGGTAGACGACCAGATAAATCAAATTAGTAATCATTTTGTAACTAGGTTGGGAAATATTAAAAAAGATTTAAATGGAATGAATAATACAACAGAAAATACAATATCAATCAGTTTATTTATTTAATAAATAAAATACGTAGCACGGGAGGACATCTCTGAAATGCAAAATTATTAGATAGAAGAAATATAAAACTGTTAAAACGTTTAGATCATAGGTTTCCCAAAAAACAGTCCTATTAATTCTTCTTTCCTTACAGCATTTTGTGAAAAAGCATTTCCATTCTTTCCTGAGACATCAAGCACGTCGCCTAAAACAAAATTCTTTAAAGTTTTGGGCAAGCCTAATCTGTTAATTGCTGCTGGTAGAGGACAGTTAGATGCTTTCAGGTTTTGCCTGATTTGACATCGAGCGAGATGAATAAGCTTCCGAGGCTCTATTTTAGCAGGAAATTCCGGCATCAACCTGTCGAATTCTTGAGAGTATTGGTCGAATAAGTTCAACGCATTCAAATGAAAAAATGTCACATATAAAAAACTCCTCACCTCAAAAATGGTGATGAACGGATCACGACTGGCACTAAAATACATTTTCAGACAACTAATGAGTTTTTCCGCGTGCACGTGATCCTTTTTTAAGCTAATTTGAACGGCATGTAGTGCATGCACTACCAGAAATAGTCTTTTGTAACTTTTTGATTCTTCTTGGGAACGATAAAGAACTTTATTTAGAAGTTTCACAACTTTTTGATACACAGAATAATTATCCACATGCCTGTTTATATTACATCTGAAAACAAAAGAATGAAATTAAATAATGCATTGAAAAAAAAATCAATTACAAAGAAATTACATACACTACTGCAGTTGTTTATTATCAAATGTGCAAAAGCATGGAAATTAACAAGCGATGGATTTGCATTTACAGCAGGGCTAGTTTAGAAAAAAAGAAAAACTAAAATGCATTTAATTTTAAGATATATTAAAATACAATTAATTTTAATTTAAGATTAAAAAAAAATTCAATCACAAAAAAATTGCATACACTGCTGCAGTTAGTTGCTTATTACCAAATGTGCAAAAGTACGGGAATTATCAAGCATAGGATTTGCATTCATAGGCGGTCTTATTTAACACGTTCACGCCGGCGCGGTGGGTCACACTCGTCTGTCTCAGATCTGCAAAATCTCCGGCTTTTTGGATACCAGTATTTTAATACAGAAAATGTTGTTTTATTTAATTAGAACAATTGGGCGATTTAATGGAACAACATTTTCTCTAAAATAATAGTGGTGTGGAAAAAGCCGGAGACTTGAGAACGCTGAGACATTCGAGTGTGACCCACCGCGCTGTCGTGAACGTGTTAAAAGAAAACAAAACTAAAATGCATTTAATTTTCAGACATATTAAAATACATTTAATTTTAATTTAAGATAAAAAAATAAATTTTAAAAAATTACATACACTACTAGTGTTATTTATTAACAAATGTGCAAAATTACTGAAATTATCAAACAACGGATTTGCATTCATAGCAGAGCTCGTTTAAAAAGAAAACTAAACTAAAAAATATTTAATTTTAAGATATATTAAAATACAATTAATTTTAATGTAAGATTTAAAAAAACAAAGATTCAATTACGAAAAAAATTACATACACAACTGCACTAGTTTATCATCAAGTGTACCAGAGTATGGAAATTGTCAAGCAAAGAATTTGCATTTATAGCAGCGCTTGTTTAGAAAGAAAGCAAAACTAAAATACATTTAATTTTAAGATAAATTAAAATACTTTTAATTTAAGATTAAAAAATCTATTATAAAAAAATAATATACACTACTGCATTTGTTTATTATCAAATGCATAAGTATGGAAATTATCAAGCAAAGGATTTGCATTCATAGCAAGGCTTGTTTAGAAAAAAAGTAGACCTAAAATGTATTTAATTTTAAAGTGTATTAAAACACATTTAATTTTAATTTAAGAAAAAAAATTGAATTACAAAAAAATTACATACACTCTGCAGTTGTTTATTACCAAAAATTCAAAAGTACGGAAATTGTCAAGCGATAACAAACTTTTAAAAAAGTAACATTTTCTACAATAAATATTGTTTGAAATGCGGTTTTCTGACGGATCACTCTGATAAATATTATTTCTTAAATAAATATAAGAATTTAAAAGAAGGGATGCATGAATTAAGAGCATATTCATGGGGCGAAAGAGTGGGCTCGAAAGGGGCAATTTTCAAACTTTTTCGGAACAGTCATGTGACATATCACCGGAAAGTCCTCGAACCACTCTTTCATATTATGAATATTTCTTCCTATATATTTTCTTTCTATTAGCCCCTCAGGGGGTCACTTTTCAAAATTTTTTTTAAATCGCAGCGTTTTCATCCTTTTAGATAGGATTTTTTTACGGAGCCCTCTAAAACGTATTCATTTTCAAAACCATCGATAAAAATCATTCGTAGCAATAAAATTATTTCGAGAAAAAACATATTTCGTTGAATCCAATTCTTGTAAAATAATAAATCTTGAAAGTCTTTTTATGTTTTATTTGGACAGCACCACTTCGCTACATTTAGCACATTTAATATTTAACATGCGAAAGTTGCCTCCATGAAGGGGACACTTTTCTAACTTTTACCTACACACGTCATGTGATATATCAATAGAAAGCATTGTGATCACGATTTCATTTTATACTCCTCCCACGTCCCTCCTCCCACTTTGCCACCCCAGGAGAGGCCTTTTTGAACTTTTTTGAAATCGCAGCGTTTAGGGTAAAGTGCTCATATTTCGTTCCCTCTCCTAATTTCGTCCCCCTTAACTGCTCCTCTTCTGCGAAAGTGGCGCCACTTATGAGCAAGATATAGAGGACGGAAAATAAAACGGGTCAGGATTGTAAGTTTCGTTCGCCAAGACGCATACATAAATTAAAGACGGCGAATTTCCTATTTTTAGAAGACCTGAGTTCTTATTACGTCGTTCGTAGAACGTTGTTTACTGTACTGTAAGCATTTATATCTTATTCATTGCATGTATTTTACGTTGGTAAGTAAAGATGGAAATAAGCACTCGCCAGTCGCCACTCGGCGACTAAACGTGAAAAACTGGCGACTAAAAATATGGAAAGTACCGGCCAAATGCAGGATTTTCCAAAGGGATTTCGTCAAAGAATCGCGGAAAAAAACCCGCGAATTTTGTCAAAAGATCGCGAAAATACCCGAATACCGTCAATAGATCGTGAAAGAAAGCGAATTTCGTCAAAGAATCGTGAAAAAAAAAACGAGACTTTAGCCAAAAGATCGTGAAAGTACCACACATTTTGTCAAAGGATCGCAGAAAAACCCGAATTTCGTTCAAGGATCGCGGAAAAAACGCAGATACCGTGAATGGATTGCGGAAAAAACGCAAATATCGTCAAAAAATCGCGAAAAAAACCCGAGAATTTCGTCAAAAAACGCACATTTCGTCAAAAGATTACGGAAAAACGTAAATTTCATTGAAAGATCGCTAAAAAACCCAAATATCGACAATAGATCGCGAAACAAACGCAAATATCGTCAATAGATCGCGAAAAAAACGCAAATATCGTCAATAGATCGCGAAACAAACGTAAATATCGTCAATGGATCGCAAAAAAACGCAATTATCGCCAATAAATCGCGAAAAAACCGCAAATATGTAAATAGGTCGCGAAAAAATGCGAATTTCGTCAAGGAATCGCGAAAAAACGCATATTTCGTCAAAGGATCGCTAAAACCCCCAAAATTCGTCAACGAATCGCGAAAAAAACGCAGAATATCGTCAATAATTCGTGGAAAAACGCAAAATATCGTCAATGGATCGCGAAAAAAACGCGAATTTTGTCAAAAGATTGCGAAAAAAAACGCGAATACCGCGGAAGAAACACAAAGATCGCGGGAAAATGCGAATTTTGTTAAAGTATCATGAAAAAAATGAATAATTAGTTTCAGGAGAGACACCCCCCTTTTTACATTTCAGAAAATTTGTTGTAAATTTCAGATTTTTTTCTTAATTTTGAAAAGTACCTAAGTATAGGGGACTTATGTAATTAGCTATATAAGCATGTTGCATATAACTTTGCTGTTAACTTAATTTAAAATAGATTGGAAATTAGTATCTCAAGTTTATTCAAAACAATATGAATTGAAATATTTTTATTTCTTACATAAATTACTTATTTACTCTAAACTTATATATTGTTAAATTAAATATTCAGTGACATAAATGTACTTACTGTCGACTGAAGAAACTATTCTCTCTAGCCAGTAACTGGCTACTAAAAAAAATCGACTTACCGGCCAGTGGCCACTAAGCAAAATTCCTTATTTTTATCTTTATTGGTAAGATGCTGACAGTAGCATACAATGAGTTTTAGGACACTCGGTTCATCATACAGGAACTGAAGCTCCATAATATTGGGAAGTAGCGTGGTCCCAATTTCGTCCCCCTTGCAGTTCTTATTTTCGTCCCGGGGACGAAATTAGGAATGCTTTTTCATGACATGTATTCCAATTTTTTTCCTCGCGTTTGGATGGCTAATGTTTCGTTATGTTAGTCTTCCACTGATAATTAGTACATTTCTTTGTGCTTTACTTTAATGTAAAATAAATTACTTACTCATTTAGAAATAAATTTTGATTTAGTTATAAGTTAAACCACGACGTATTGGATTTTTTGGGGGGGGCGAAATTGGGACCTTTTTTTCCATTGCATTTTTAGATACTTTTGAAAAAACAATTTTTCGCATTGTTCAAATTTTTTTGAACGATATTTGCTTATGTTTCTATGTGCGTGGGTAGTTAGTCTATCTAAAATCCAAATTTGTTAGATTGTCATTGAAAATTACAACTTCCAAGGGCCTAAAAGTGACTGGGGGACGATAATAGGGCACCTTACCCTACATTATTTTAGATCGGAATTTTTTTACGTAGCCCTCCGATAAATATTATTTATAATATATAAACATTTCAAAGAGGGTGGGAGGATGTATTCCGAGGGTGGGGGCGATAGTTGCCCTCGGGGGCTCGTTTCTAACTTTTGCCGACCCCTCAAGTGATATATCAATGGAAAGCTCTGTGACAAATATTTCATATTACACACCTCCCGCGTCCCTCCCCATCTTGCAATTCTATGGGGGGGGGGGGCGCTTTTTGAACTTTTTTGAAACTGTAGCATTTTCATTATTTTAGATCGGAATTTTTTTACGTAGCCCACCGATAAATAATATTTATAATATAGGAAACATTCAAAGAGGGGGGAGGGCGTATTCCCGGGGGCACGATAGTTGCCTTCCCGGAGGAAACACTTTTCTAACTTTTGCCGTCAGCCCTCATGGGATATATTAATGGAAAGTACTGTGACAACTATTTCATATTATACACCTGCCACGTCCCGGAGAGCACTTTTGAAATTTTTTGAAATCGTCGCGTTTTTATCATCTTAGATCAGAATATTTTACACAATTAAAGAATAACTTCCTCATTTAGTTTTTTCTGACAATTTCTAGGAGTTTTTTTTTTTTTTTTAAACCTTTTTCATCTTGAATTCAACTGAATATTTCACGCAAATCGTTATTTCGTTTGATTGTCCTATACCAGTCCCATTTGTTAATATATATATATATATATATATGCTTAATTAACTGGCATTAGGACATTGTGTGTGTAGTGGGCCAGAGCTTTTGATTTACTAAGCTCTTGTGAGATGATCGTTGAAAAGTAACACATTTTTCTTACCAAAGTTCTTTATTAGAACAACTAAAATAAAGATGAAATATGCAATAATAAATATACAATTAATAGAGAGACACTCTCACTTTTTATAAACATATATATGCTTCGAACATTCCAACATCAGTGATCGATTCATACTCCACATCTCTTTCGTTGACAAAACAAGACCTCTCTTGACCACCGTCTCGAGTCTACTGTCCAGACTGCTCACTCGCACACCTTCCACTTTCTTTTTTCACCTTGAGGACGAGCGATCATTGCCACACATTGTCCAGCCCCCCCTATTTCTTGGAATGTGGAAATCTTCTGCTGAGCAGATCCCAAGGACAGAGGTATGCATGCTATCTCTCCTGCATGCCTTTACACAAAAGACTATTGTCCTCCCTGGAAATGCCTGTCGCTTTCCCCACAGTCAAAAATTTTTGTTGAGAACGTACTATGTCACAACATGGTAAATGGAAAAGATTTGCAAGGCCATTCAATCAGACAATTGTAGGAATTTTTCTTTAATTAAAATGAAAACTGCTGTCATATTTGAACCTTTTCTAACCTATGATTTTAAGAATTTTTTTTAGAATTATGATATTTTACAGCGAAATATAAAAATACCCAATTTTTGGGTGTTTACTCGAGGCTTGGGTAAATAAATACCCGGTTTTTTAACTTGATGGAAATTGTAGAGATTATTAATAATTATGCTTATTGTGAGATTCCCGTCTCGACATTCGAAATACTTTCGTATGTTCTCATAACATTCAATAAGGCCTGTCTCTGGATTTAAGTCGGTATTCTCATTCCATGTGAATTTATGTTCGGAAAGCAGAGTTCAAACGCATAAAAAAATTGCTTTTCCACCACTGTTGAATACCATGTTTTTAGTAGTTTGGGGTTTATTCCTTTATTGTATATGTTGAATTTCTAGAAAAGTGATGTAAATGATATGGCGATCCATCCGACAGGACCCGTTATAATAACTTTAAATGAAACTCAAGTTTGTATGATTTTATATCTTTTGAAAATATTTTAAATGAACCTAGTTTCGGGAGCCTCATTGCCTTCCGCAGTGCCTTGTGTGCCCCCAACAAATCTCTTTCCGAACGAACCTGGGACCCGGGGCCCTATCACAAGCGCATCGAGTTCCTTCCGAAGCGAGAAGAACCCGAGGTCGAATTTACATGTTTCCCGAAAATTTTTTCCGATACACAGATTAGGTGCTACCAGGGTTGGGTTTTTGACGTCAAAAACTGGTTTTTGACATGACAGTGGTAAAAACCGTGTTTTTACCGGTTTATTCCGTCAAAAACCTATCATTTGCGATTTTCCTCCAATTTATAGTGTAAGTGTAGCATACAATACATTTCTAGATTAATTTTTCCTTGTTGTTCTTGTTATTATTATTCACAATTACTTTATTAAATTTATTTAAAAGAAGAGCATTTCCTAAATGTAAAAAATTTAAAAATACAAGAGTAAAAGGAAAGAACAATATTTGTCATAATCTCCACTAATGCAGATTCTACTAACTGCAATAAACATTAATATTATATGATAATAAAAGGTTATTATAATTATTAAATAACATTCTACATACATTTTTAATAAAATACATTAAAATTATTTTAGAGATGCAAAAATGCTGTTATATGGTATGACAATAGATGTCAAGCATGGACTGTGGTCACTGAATAAATTTGAATATTCTTAGATATAATATTTGCAAATACATATCTTATGTATTTCATAAATGCAATTATTGTGATTTTCATTTTCACTTCTATAAGCAGAATCCTAAAATTTTAAATTAATAATTTTTTTATACAAACATGTAGGGTCTGATTTCAGGTGAAAGCTCTTAGACTTAAAATTTAACACATAACAAAACAATATTTAAGAAAAATCAGAATATAATGTCCTGTTCCTGTATACATTTTACTTAAAATTATTTAGGCATTATTTAAAGTGAATTGAAAGAAATAACACATTGCATATTTTTATTACATACATATGACTGCATGAGTAAAAATCTTTTACCGTTAAAATTATCATTAAATTTAGAGAGATTCTTAAATGTTTTATTTATTTTTTAATGCAGTTAACTTTTTAATTGATGGATCTACATTTCTGCCTTAAAGTAATGTTTAATTATTTATTTATTTTAAGGAAATTAAATTACTTAACAAAATAACAAATAATAAATTACTTAATAAAAATATATAGTTAAAAATTGAGTTTTCACATGGTTTAAAGTTTAATATGGACTTGCAATTTTAATCTCTACAAGATTTAACTTTGAAGAACAAGTCTTATTCCTTTCTCCCAAAAGATGTATGTAATTCTCAACTATTAAAGTATATTTTATTTCATTTATTTATACATTTATTTATATGAATCAAGTTTTGCTATATAGAAATAAAAAATAATCAATGAACAATTTTGATTTAACACTTTAAGAAAATCTTACTTCTGAGGAAATTTCTGAGAAAGCTATTTAGTTTTAAAGAGTGTAACAAATTCTGCCAAAATTATACACATTTTTTAATCTTACACTTATGGGTTATAGAATTTCTTTAAAAAATCTTATTTTTACAGAATATGCCAAATAGCTTAAGATTATTATAGAGATCTGCTAACAGAGATGTATATGCATTATTCTATTGCAATTCTTTTTTGTTTTTCTCGGATAGATAAATATACTTCAGAGTCTTTTCGATATTGAATATTTCATGTAAAACAACTTAATACTAAAGACAGAATGAAAAAAGATAATGTAAAAACAAACTACTACTAAAAAATGGGTTTTTGACAGTTTTCGACCTTTTTGACAAAGAGGTTTTTGACATGACGGTAAAATCCATGGTAAAATCCGGTAAAAACCGTCATGCGTCAAAAACTTGCCAACCCTGGGTGCTACCACGAAGCGCTCGGCAATAACTCACGGATTCTAAGATTCCTTTTCAAGTAGGCATCGGAAAAAACTAGATTGACCACTTCAGTTACGAGACAGTTCTCACTGACCTTCCCTCTTTTTCTCCCCTTTGAAAAGAAAACAAATGTTTAATTTTGCTTTCTGTGTTTATTAAAAATGCCATCTACACACACCTAATTAAGATATTTTGATAATCTTTTTTTTTCTTAACAAATGTGAAATCTACAAATTTTTATCTGTTAAAAGCTCAAAATCATACGACCGGTAGATCTTTAGAAAATGATAAATAAAAGTGAAATTAGCTTTTTTTGACTAAGCTGGAGCTTTTCTTTAAAAATTAATAAAAAATTAACAAGTTACTATCGAGATATTTAATAACAATCATAAGAAAGGCCTTATTTTAAACTTTAAAATGATATGAAAATAAATTTTTTATGAGTTTTTGTTAAATAAATATTAGCATAAATTTTTAAAAATTTCAAGAAATTCTGCTTAAATACAAAATAAACGGGAAAATATTTAAGCTTTGAAACTCATTTTAAACACTAATAATAAACGTACTTTGAAAATATTGCATGCAGTTTTCGGTAGATTTAGATTGATGCAGTATGGAGTCTGTTTGAAATGAAAATTCAACGCAAAATTAAAAAAATAAATTCTAATATGAATTAAAAAATAATAATTGCATTACATATTAAAATATAGTTTAACAAAATATCGTGTGTAAGTTTATTAATTTCCTTTAAATAAACAGTGTGTTATGCTAAGAAAACTCTAATTATACAATAGTTGTCGCATAAAAAAATTAGCAGAGAAAACATGCTGTGCTTACTAGAAAATAATTGACTAGACATTTTTGCTACACTGTAAAAAAAATTCCGCAACGTTCCTGGGAAAAAATGGGCAGCTGAGTTGCCCATTATTTCCAAGAAACTTTTCTTGAAAATGACTGGAACTTTACTGTATATGTTAAAAACTTTCTACAGAAATGCCAGCAAGTTTCCTGCGAAATACCAGGAATATTTCTGTTGACAGCAAAACATTACTGACATTTCACAGCATGCGGGACCCGCAGACGATTTTTAAATTTCCAGTTGACAATTTTCGCTTTATTATCATTATTTGTTAGAATGAAAAAATATTTTGAAATTGACATCAAAATTATTATTTATAATTTACACGAAAAAATAAATTTTCAGTTAAAATTCAATAAAGTAAATATATATATGATATATTGTTTCTGAACTTTGCTTAAAATTTAAAAATATATAAATGTAAATAATAATTAGAAAAAAAATCTAGACATAAAATATTTTGGATTTTCGTTAGTAATTATGTTAGTTTACAAGTTAGATAAAATACATATAAATTTTCATGAAAAAAAAAACCTAAACGTAATTGTATATTTTTTCCGAAAATAAAAAAAAAAATCAAATTTGCAGCAATTCAAAGTGTCAAATATATATCAAATTTAAATCAAATTGTAATAAAGTGTTAAAATATAAAATTAATTAAAAAAGAAAAAAAAAGTCCAGAGGTAGCATCGAACTCGGGCCGTACGGGTGGCGTGCGAACTTTCTGCGTCCACACCACGAAAGACACGTTGAGAGCTGCAAACTAATGGGTATTTGAAACGTATGCTAAACCTCGGCATCTAATTTCTGAAAATCTAAGTCCCGTTTGAAGAAATCCTTTCACAAGAATAATTAGAGATAAAAACTCTAAAACATACTTTAAATTAATCAAAATCGGTGAGAATCATGTTTGATGGTCCCCTGGTTAATGGAGATCCAAATAATAGGTGTATTTTTTTTACACGGTCTGCTCCTTAAACATTCCACAGACAAGTACGAGAAATAATCTCTTAGCGATGTCACGGAGGTATTGTATTTTCATCTGAATTGTCTTGACAATAGAGACGTAAAGGATTATGTCGTCTATTGATTTATTTGCATTCCATATTGATTTTTTTACATTCATTTAAGGAATTCTTTTTCGACACTTGCGCGCGAGCAACGGATTATAGCAAAAAAATAATAAATGGCGGCCGCAGCGTTTTGCTGTTTCCAACTTTTGTGTCAGGAACGTTTCAGATAAGAAAACCAGAATTTCACAGGAAAGAGCTAAATTATTCTGAAAACCTGAGAAAAGGCGAAACGTTCCTGGATTTTACATGGAACGTTACCATTTTTTTTTTTTTTTTTTTTTTTTTTTTTTTTACAGTGCAAAACTTCTTTATAGTAAATATAACATTTCTGCAAATATCGAAGCCCATGTGTGCACTATCATTGTTTACCCCGGTAGCAGAAAGTGCGTGACGCGCGACGTGCGTCGCAGATTTATTTTGGACCTTGCAGATAAATTTGCCAACTTGAAGAAGAAAAAAAGTATTTCCTTAATTTAAAAAAAAAAGAGAGAAAATTCTGACAAAAAATATCGCGAATTCGACAAATGGTCGCCGAAAAATATCAATTTCAACAATCGTTCGCATAAAAAATCGGTAATTTATAGCCAAAGGGTCGCTATAAAAACGCGAATTTCGTCAAAAGAGCCCGGAAAAAAAACATGCATTTCGTCCCAGGGTTGTGAAAAAAATGCAAATTTCTGTCACAGGATCGCGGAAAAAACACGAATTTCGTCAAAGGATCGCGGAAAGAATGCGAATTTAGTAAAAGGATCGCGGAAAGAACGCGAATTTAGTCAAACGATTGTGGGGAAAACGCAAATTTAGTCAAACGATCGCGAAAAAACGGAAATTTATGTCAAAGGATCGCGAAAAAACGGAAATTTATGTCAAAGGATTGCAGAAAGAACGCGGTATTTCGTCAAAAGATCTCGGAAAAACGTAAATTTCTGCCAAAGGATAGAGTACAAACTTGAATTTTATCCAAAAATCCTGAAAAAAAATGTGAATTTCGTCCCAGGGGCGCGAGAAAAACGCAAATTTCTGTCACAAAAAAGCGGAAGAAACTTGAATTTCATGAAAGGATCGAGGAAAAAACACGAATTTAGTCAGACAATCGCGGAAAAAAATGCAAATTTCTGTAGAACGATCGCGAAAAAACGCAAATTTCTGTAAAACGATCCTGGAAAAATGCACATTTCTGTCAAAGGATCACGAAAAACGCAGATTACTGTCAAAGGTTCACGATAAAAAGAATATTTATGTTAAAAGATCGGAATTAAATTTGCGGAATTTCGTCAAAAGATCGCGAAAAACGCAAATTTCTGCCAAAGGATTGCTGTAAAAACGCGAATTTCGTCACAAGATCCCGGGAAAAAGGCGAATTTCGTACCAGGGGCGCCAAAAAAACGCAAATTTCAACGCAAAAAAAAACGATCGCAGAAAAACGCAAATTTCTGTCAAAGGATCGCGAAAAACGCAGATTACTGTCAAAGGTTCACAAAAAAAGAAGATTTGTTAAAAGATCGGAATTAAATTTGTGGAATTTCGTCAAAAGATCGCGAAAAACGCAAATTTTTGCCAAAGGATTGCTGTAAAAACGCGATTTTCGTCAAAAGATACCGGGAAAAAGGTGAATTTCGTGCCAGGGGCGCCGAAAAAACGCAAATTTCTGTCACAGAATCGCGGAAAAAACACTAAGTTCGCCAATGAATCGAGGAAAAAACGCAAATTTCGTAAAAGATGGCGAAAAAAAAGCTCATTTTTGCCAAAGGATCGCGAAAAAACGGCAAATTTCATCAAAAGATCGTGAAAAAAAAACGAGAAATTTCCTCATATGACCGCGAAAAAACAGCAGATTTCGTCAAAAAATCGCGAAAAAACAGCAAATTTCGTCTAAAGATCGCGAAGAAAAACACATAATTAGTGCCGGCAGGATTTTCGCTCCCTGCCCCCCCCCCCCCTGTTGTAACCTTTCGGAAAATTTGCTGTGAATTTGAGAATTTTTTTTTTTTTTTTTACTCAGAATCACCCCTGGTATTAATCAGTAAGAACGCTGTTTATTTTAACACTCATAATGTTTGTACATAAGAAAATGTAACATGCTACTCCTGCAGACAATTTTCATCCCACTAAATTGCTGTCGCAGACACAACCATAACTTTCTGCTACTGGGACTACTAACCCAATTTTCCAGTTTTCACCTACTCTCATACCTTTGATTAAATAATGTTACAGTTGTGAAAGCACAAGAAAATTTGAAAAAATCCACAATGGTTTTTTTCAAGTGGGCGCGCCCGAAAAAACCTAGGCGGGTGTTTTCGGGCTCAGCCCACTTGGTCAAACCCTGTCTAACAGCCACTGACTACTAACCCAATTTTCCAGTTTTCTCCTACTCTCATACCTTTGATTAAATAATGTTACAGTTGTGAAAAATGAGAAAATTTGAAAAAACCCACAATGGGATTTTTCATGTGGGCCCCCTTGTGCAAAACCTGAGATGCAGAAAAGTGGTATAAGTCATGGATTTTTAAAGTTTCATAACTCGGTCAATTTTAGTGTTATATGAACGGGACTTTTTTTGTCTGTCTTGTCAGTGTAATAGGAAAATTTTACTAAATATAACTTCTAGGACCGGGGGCCGTATAAAAACTTAAATTTCGTAATTTTTTAAGAAATGTTTTTATTGACCCAAATCGCTTTTAAAAAAGTCCTTCCGGCCAGTGCCGGGAGGAAGAGGTAGCTTTCATAATCCTTATTTTAAAAAAGCCAACTTATATCATGCAAACACACGAAGCTCAATTTAGTGGAAACCGAATATAGGAGATTCAATACTAATTTTTATCAATATAATGAATGAGAATTTCGCGAAATTAGTCAGCTTTATCCAAGCTGCTTTTCTTTAAAGTAACTCATATTTGGCTGCCAAATTCGGCAATTTCTTAAAGTGCCTGTCATTTTAAGACAACATGGTGGATGAGGCTAAGCAGTGAACTTGGTCGAGACCTTAGTAATTGCTGTGCACATGCTCACTCACATCGGAATCGGTTAATATATAGGAGTGCTGTCGCATGCAAAAAATCAGATTTTTCAAAATGTCACCCACAATAGAAATTGAAACTGCTATA
The DNA here is from genome assembly GCA_963932465.1 of Maratus speciosus. NCBI lineage: Eukaryota > Metazoa > Arthropoda > Arachnida > Araneae > Salticidae > Maratus > Maratus speciosus. Next base: position 214,879,084 of record OZ010799.1, on the reverse strand, counting down.
TCTGAGCCATTTTTTAAGGTAAAGACAAACAAAAAATGCTCCTGAATCCTTATATCAAGATCAAATACTTAAGAAAGAAACCTTTTTCAATTTCTAATTTTTTTTGCACCTAACTTTAAATATATATATATATATTTTAATTTAATGACCGCCATTTTGAAACAAGATGGCTGATGAATCTGGCCAGCGAACTTGATCGAGGTGTTGAAGTATACTATCCACATGCCTTCTTACATCGAAATAGGCGAATACGTGTGTTATCGCGTGACAAATACAAGATCGTTTCAAAATGTTAGCCATGCTAGAAATTCACAGTGCTATAAATCAACCATTTTTTTAGGATATCAACAAAAGAACAAATTTTCAGAAACAAAAACTGCTCCGGAATCTTTGTATCAAGGCCAAACACATAAAAAAAATCTTTTTCATTTTCCAATTTTTTAATACCTCATTTTGAATTTTAAATTTAATTTTTTTTAAATGGCAACCCTTTTGAAACAAGATGGCGAATGAAGCTGGCCAACGAACTCGGTCGAGACATTGGTATGTACTATGTACAGACCAAGTTACATCCAAATAGGTTCATAAATACGCCTGTTATCGCGTGACAAAAATCAGGTCGTTTTAAAATGTCAGCCACAAGAGAAATTCAAAATGCTATTACTCAGCCATTTTTTTTTAGATATAGACGAAAGAAAAACTGTTCCGGAATCTTTGTATTAAGGTCAAACACATACAAAAAAAATCTTTTTCATTTTCCAATTTTTTGGTATCTCATTTAAATTTTTTTATTTTTTAATTTTTTTAAATGGCCGCCATTTTGAAACAAGATGGCGGATGAAGCTGGCCAACGAACTCGGTCGAGATATTTGTATGTACTATGTGTACACACCAAGGTACATCCAAGTCGGTTCATAAATACGCCTGTTATTACATGAGGAAAATCAGGACGTTTCAAAATGTCAGCCACGCTAGAAATTCAAAATGCTATAACTCAGCCATTTCTTAAGATATAGACGAAACAAAAACTGCTCCCGAATCTTTTCATCAAGGTCAAACACATAAGAAGAAAATATTTTTTCAATTTTCAATTTTTGGTACCACATTTCAAATTTAAATTTTTCTTAAAAATTTAAATGGCCGCCATTTTTAAACAAGATGGCGGGTGAAGCTGGCCAACGAACCCGGTCGAGACATTGGTATGTACTATGTATAAACGAAGTTACATCCAAATCGGTTCATAAATACGCCTTTTATCGCGTGACAAAATTCAGGACGTTTCAAAATGTCAGCCACGCTAGAAATTCAAAATGCTATAACTCAGCCATTTTTTAAGATATAGACGAAACAAAAACTGCTCCGAAATCTTTGTATAAAGGTCAAATACATAAGAAAAAAATATTTTTCCATTTTCAATGTTTTGGTACCACATTTCAAATTTTAAATTTTTTTAAAAAATTTAAATGGCCGCCATTTTGAAACAAAATGGCGGATGAAGCTGGCCAACGAACTCGGTCGAGAAATTGGTATGTACTATGTACACACCGAATTGCATCCAAATCGGTTCATAAATACGCCTTTTATCGCGTGACAAATTTCAGGACGTTTCAAAATGTCAGCCACGCTAGAAATTCAAAATGCTATAACTCAGCCATTTTTTAAGATATAGACGAAACAAAAACTGCTCCGGAATCTTTGTATAAAGGTCAAATACATAAGAAAAAAATATTTTTCCATTTTTAATTTTTTGGTACCACATTTCAAGTTTTAAATTTTTTTAAAAATTTTAAATGGCCGCCATTTTGAAACAAAACGGCGGATGAAGCTGGCCAACGAACTCGGTCGAGACATTTGTATGTAATATGTACACACCGAATTACATCGAAATCGGTTCATAATTACGGGAGTTACAGTGTGACATAGGTCAGATATATATATATATCTTCCAGTTTACTCTCTGACTTATACTTATATCATTATGATAATAATCTACATTTATATCGTTATATTGATGACATCCTTTTAATTGATACTAATCAATCTGCAATTACTCGATTTCCAGTTGATTATCCCACTAATTTGGAATTAACGGAAAACCTTTTATCTAACAATACAATTAACTTCTTAGATCTTAAAATTACAATCAAAGACAATAAAACAATCACAGATTTATATGACAAACGTAAAGAATTTAAATTCAAAGTTAATACATTTACAAATTTTAAATCTTGTCTACATCATTCTGTATTTCGGAATATAATACTTAATCATTTATATAGAATAAAATGTTTATGTTCTTCTCCTCTAATTAACAATAATATTAAAAAACTAATCTATGATGCATTAAATCATGGTTTTCCAAAAAAATTCATATATTCATTAATATACAATTAGTACTTTTCTTACATGATCTAATAAAACAAATTAACACATGCGTAAACAAAATTACAAAAAAATTATAAAATAAAAAAATATCTATAAAAAATTAAAAATTGTAAAATAATATAAAAAAATATTATAGGATGGTTGGGTGGGTAGATGTTAGAGTACGGAGGAGGGTGGTGTTGTCTGGATAATACGCAATGGTTAATTATATATAATAAAAAAAAATGGGGGCTCTTGTATTATTACTATATTTTTGTTACGTATTTTATATGGATGTTGATTTGATATTTTATATGTAATTGGAGAATTTCATTAATATTATAATTAGCCTAATTATTGATTAATCTAATTTACAATTATTTGTTATTAAATTTTAAATTTACTAAGGACAATATCATATTAATTAATAATAGTACGCCATTCTTATAGTGAATAATATACATATAAATATGTATAATATAAATATAGTTATACTGTATGCATTAAAATTGGGTAATTATTTTTATTATTATTACTCTATTCTTTTTAATATTTATTATCGGATTAATGTTTTTGAATGTCCCACATTCATACTTTATGGTTTTTTATGGATGTCTGAAGATAATCCACACTCTATATTTGTGCTTTTTAAGTAATGGGTATTTAAGTATCATTTAACCTTCTATTTACTTCCACATGTTTTTTATTTCCTGTTCATTTTATAAATATCTGATATATAATTCATCAAAAATAATTTTTATATTTAATAATTATTTATATTAATTATTACTGAATTTTATTTTGTTTTATAGCATATAGCTATATGCTATATATTATCAATGTTCTAGAATTATTTATTTCTTAGTTTAGTTTAAATAAGTTAGCTAATAGAATATATTGTATGCTTTTAAATTTTATTTACATTAGTTTTTAAATACATTGTGTGGTTTATATTCGGTTTATAATTCTCTATATATAAGGATATGTTTGGTTTTGCTGTTTATACAGTTATTTACATTCAAATGCTTACAATTATTTATACAATTATTTACATCCAAATGCTTACAAATATTTATCTTGCATTAGTTGTTTAATAGAAGTAATACTAGATGGCAGCACTAAATTTGTCTCTTTAAGATAGCTCTAATTGTTAATTTTTCTAGCTCCATTTCAGTTATAATTTAATACACCAGGGGGTATTTTTAGCTAAATTTTGACGATATTATAAAACTGTTATTAATTAATTTAATAGTGCATTTTAAATAATGTAATTAATATCTATTTATTTTATATTAGATTAAATGTGTTTAACAAGGTATTTCAAATTTTATTTTGAAAATGTATTAACTGCATCCTTTGGTATCATTTACTGTGATTTTTTAACTGTTTTATTCACCTTATTCTTTTTGATATACTGGCAGCCATGTGCGCGTGGATTTTTGTAAAATACTGAAATATTAATCGGTATGGTGTTTATTATTTATATTTTATATCCTATAAATATTTAAATACGTTTTATTGATTCTTCCATTTCATATTATTTGTTTCTATTCTGCTTTCATTTTTAATCAATTCACTTGATTTTATGGTTGTTTGGGCACAGGGGAAAATAACTTTTAGCTTTAGCTTATTTTTCCCACAGAAAACAACCATTTTGCTTATATCATTGAATTCTGTGCCCTTGATAACGTAATTCAATGTATAAGCTTTTCAATTATTGTCGGTGTCCGCATTTTTCTTTTTCTTCCATAATAATTCTTATATTAGTTTTTTTTTTTTTTTAATACTTACAGCTTTAATTCATAATATTTGACGATGGAAGGTTATGTTTAATTAATGGTTATACATATCAATTTTGAACGGAGGGTGGTTTCGGGGTCTGGGGGTCATGATCGATGAAAATATACCAAAATTTTTTGAAATCGCTTTCCTCCGAACGGCTGCAATAGGTAGCTTTTTTGTAAAGAAAGCTACCTAATATTTCTTTGCCTCAAATTAAAACATTTTTGTAATTGGAACTATATGTCTATGACTAACGGTTTAGGAATTAGCCATTGGACACCGTTGAGAGTGGACATCCTGTATATACATATAAGAAAAATTTTTGTTGTAAGATATTTTCTATCAACATTTGCTAATCTTATGATAATTTCAAAGGAGCAAGTTTTTTAAGTTATATTTATATTTTCTTATTAAATAACACACAATTGGTAGCTTTGCAATTTAAAATTTGTTTGTTATTTAAATTAAGGGGATCATATATGTATATGTATTTTAAGAACTGGGAAAAACATTGAGATCCTTATTAAGACTATGAAGTCATTCCCATCTATTAGTCTATGAAGTTTTCACAAAGATTGTATTTGAGATCAGGATTGCCACTTATTTTGGCAATCAAATTCCCTGCGCTTTCCTAAGCAAAAAAATTAAATTTTCCCTGAGTAATTCCTCTGAGAATTTTCAAAATTACAACGGATAAACTTTGCAAAGTACCAAATTTTCCCTGAGTAATTCCTCTGAGAATTTTCAAAATTTCAACGGATAAATTTTGCAAAGTACCAAAATTTAGCAACATTTCTTGTTTTTAATCTGGGAGCACGGCAGTGCGTCCGCCAAGTTCGCACAAGCCGTAAGCTACCTTTTCCTGAACGATTTCGGCATACTTTTCACCCCCTCATAACGTCGTTTTAGGGAGAGATATAGAAAGAATTTTTTCTTTTATACACATGTTCGTATGATCAAACTGAACTAAGGTTCCACGATTTCATGTTTCTATATTTAGTAGTTTTCGAAATATTAAATTCCGAAAAAGCGCTTTTTTGTCACTGACTCACTTCGCATCATCAAATAACTAAGGTACTTCTAAAAGTGGTAGAATCATGAAATTTCACAAGTAAGTCGAGTTTGTAGCACAATTAACCAGAAAAATCTGAAAACACAGAATTTCCGCCTCTAAACCCTTAAAACAGGGGGTGTTGATTTGGCCGTAAACAGTTCCTTCACATTCAATTGCGCCAATGTTGATCGCCAATACTCGATTACAGAGTTTTGAAGGGGTCATGTGATTTCAAGCAGAATAAAACTTTATATATATGCTTTTCCAAAGATGTTTGTTAAATAGAATAAAATGAATGTACCTAAAAATTTTTATCAGTATAGGTTATGATATAATCACGATATTAAAACATTTAACAAAATATAACCGCAATTCGGTATGTTTCCGATATAGTTACCTTGGCGAAATAGAGAAAATAGCCTTGACTAGAAAAGAAATTTGATAGTAACGTATTTTCTGGCAACCTATCTACTGTGTCATATACACAAGCAATTTTTTCCACATGTATACAATTTATTTAATGTAAGGAACCCGTTTATTTATTTTTATATACCAACATAAATAATTTGTATATAAAAAACAATATTTTATACGTGTATAAATAAAATGTTTATATGTATATAAATACATATGGCTAATTCCATGCGAACTGGTCATGTCTGTCACACAGCTGAAAATCGTTATGCTTGTTGGACACCGTTATTTTTGAAAACTTTGCTTCGCCTTATTGAATTGGTGAGATATCTCCGATAAAATAAGTCTCATTTTTCAGTTTTAAAATACTGGTAGCCAAAAATCGTAGTGTGTGATAGACATGACAAGTTCGCATGGAATTAACCATACATAAATAACATAAAAGTTCATCAGGTTTGTTTTCATAGTTGTTTATATCATTTGGCAACATATCTCAGTTTCTGAAGTCCGAATTGCGCCAAGATTTTTAAAAAACGCCAAGGTCCTTATAGTGGAAAAATATCCTAATTCTCATATGAAAGTTTAAAAATCTGCTTTTAATTAAATGAAATGTGTAACTAATAAAGCTGTCTTTAACGATATGCGACAGATGCGGTGTCCGAAGTCCGCTGCTAATGTTATTATATTGTATTATTAGCCTACTTACTGTTAATTTATTGTTAATTTTAAATCCGTAAAAGAAAGATTATAGTTATAGATCAGATATGTTGGTTGCCAAAACTCGATTAGAGAAAATTAGCCTGAGTTATAAAGGTGTTACATGATTTCAAGCTGAATGAAATTTTATACGCTTTTACAAAAATCTTAATACGGCAAATCTTTCAGTTTGTCTGTCCATCTTTCTATCTTTTACTTCCTTAAAACAAATTTTATTAAAGACCGGGAGGCGTCTGCACAGATCATCATCGAGTTGACGGCTGAAATTTTAGGACTAGTTAAAAATAGATTAGCGTATTAAAATGTAACTGGTCTGCCAAGTCATATCTTTGTGGAAACCACCTACAGACCCGATTTTACCGGTTAATTGGTGGATTTTCCATTGTGTTTTCCTGCACCCATTCCTCCATGTTTCCATACTTTTGGATGCAGGAAAATACAATAGTAAACATATCAGTCACCCACTAAAATTAGGTCTTCAGGTTGTTTTTACCAAGATATGACTTAACAGACCAGTTGCATTTTAATGTACTAATCTAGTTTTAACTAATCCTAATATTTCAGCTGTAAACTCGATGAGGTGATGGTGTGTGCAGACGCCTCCCGGTCTGTTATAAATGTCGGAATTCTAATCTCAATAGCACTCTGGTCAATCTGGCAATTATCCCTACTATTTATGGAACCTTTAAGTGCGTTTTAGTGATGTTAAAGAACTTTATACATATGCATCATACATATTATACATATGCATATAATACGTAATACATTTGCATCATACATATTATAGGTATGTGTATAATAAATAATACATATTCATCATTATGACGTCAGAACATACAAAACATTTTTGTCGCCAAATTTGAGAACTGAGATGATATATTACCAAATTTGGTGACACTTCGCTAAATGTCGCCAAACTTGGCGAGTATTTGACGTTTGTGGCTATTTTTCAATGAGCTAATTATTAATGCGAGCCATCTATTTATATTTTTCCGAATATCATCTGAATAGTTAAATAATATAACGTACGAATATTTCCAAAGTGCCAGTAGTTTCGTCACTGCCCAAAACCTCTGCTATTGTTAATATATTGTACTGTTATTATACTTACTGTGACTCTATGTTGTTAATCTTTACTCTGCTGAAACTTCTGTATTATATAAATAGAATTCACGGAAAGTATTAAAGCACCAAAACTGACAATTCTCCTTATGATTATTATAATTTTATAATATGTAACCTGTTAATCGATATGTACCGCTAGAAGGAATCTTCTATAATCCGGTTCCTCGCATTTTAGTTTTCAGGTTTCGAATAAAATTAGCTAAAAACTTAAAACCATGGCAAATTGGCTAGTTCTTCAACACGATTAGATGAGAAAAATGATAGATTTTCAAATGGATCATAGCAGTGAGCCCGTAGACCTTCTATTCTTCCGTAATCGAGTCTATTGAAAAGGTTAGCAGGAAACAAAAAGATATTAGCATCAATATGGTTTAATGTAAATGCAGATATTATCAAAGGATTTAATAAGAATCATTTCACTTGTACCCAATCGTATCAGTTACAATACAATAATTGGCAGTGAGCTCAATTAGAAAAGATTACTTAAAACGATTAAAAATTTCCGCATTAGGCGCGCCACACACCAGAGAGACATGCAACAATAATCGTGCGACATGAGGCAATTTTTGCTGTTCAAACCAGTTTTTTCTTTGTTAAGAGGGTGAAATTGTCGCATGCCTCACGCTTTTCTGCCGCATGTCTAAATGGTGTGTGGCGCGCCTTAGAGAACGAATCGTAACTGATAAGGAAACATGCATAAGTGAGTTAAGAGATATTTGTCATGAAAGAATGAAAAACATAACAACATAAAATATATGCTGTGCTTCCATGACCGTAAAGAGTTCTTGATTTCTCTATCAAAAGCTTCTGACTTGGCGAAAGAATGGGCAAGTAAATTAAATTATGAATAACAGTAACATGATGCAACGTTTAACATGCAATTAATAGAGTATATATCTTGCTAGAGGCGGCTAGTACTTTAATATAAAAAGAAAAAAAGTATGAATTTGTAAAGCTCAATAAAATAAATTTACGTATTTTTATGCTAGCCGGGCGCGAGTGGCAAATCGCCAAATACTGTCCCCAACTCTATTGTTCATATTGCATTCATTTCATTTAAAAATATAAACTTTTCAGTCATCTCATTTAAAATAGATGCATCTCCCTTATTTTATTTAATAGAATATTTAACATAGAAATAAATAACTAAATAAATAACAAATAATAACATGAACCAAAATATTTTATTTGAAAATCAAAGCATTGTTTCTAATTTACACGTGAAAAAGGAAAACTACTATTGGCGAAAAAACAAAATGCTAATTAGGAGATTTGCTCCCGGCTAACATAAAAGTACTGAAATTTAAGTTTTTTTTATATTAATATAGCTTAGAAAAAAACTAGAAAAAACATACAAAAAGTAGTGATATCCCAACAAAAAGTTTTCGGTAAAAAAAAAAAAAAAAAAAAAAAAAAGGCCAAGTTCTCCTTAATGTTTCGGCCAGAAAAAGTAGTGATATCTGAAGTTCGCACAAGGGCACAAGTTAAAAGCCAAACATCCCAAATCTTTCACTGAAAATGGTTTCCTGCGACTTGGCCGTTAATGCCTTCGAGAGAGTTTTTCAAATTTTAAAATATGTACAAATGAGTTACATGCCAACTACATTTTTTGATTATTTTGGGCATTTTGTGGCACAAAGTACAGAAATAAAATGCACATTTAAAAAAAGCATTTAAACCACTTTAGTCTATTTAAATGCTTAGCAGTTAAATATAACAAAATACTTGTATTCAGAAGGTAATATCCCTAATTGCTAAAACATAATTAGTAACAGCTTTTAACAGTTTATAAATCGAATACCTCTTAATGTATGCAAACAAACTATAATAAATGTTCAAACGAAAAAAATCTCTTTCGTCAATGAACAAGATTTCAATATTATACAATAAAATACACTGCTCAAAACAATTAAAGGATATTGCAGTTTTAGGTGGATTTTGTATCTGGTAAACTGTTTAGCTGATTGATACATGGTCGACAGACATAGTAGGTTATTTGAGAATAAATTACACATGTTTGGCAGAAAAAAATGCATTTTATTGCGCATTTGTGTACTAAAGGAAAAAAACACAATTTGTTCATATGAGAAAAAAAGAATAAGAAAAGGTGTTTTCTTCAAAGAAAATCATTTTCAGTAGGGGGTATGGTTTCCACGGGCGGCCAGCAACGTTGAACACCTTTGAGGCATGGACTCGATGAGGCTATTAATGACGAGTTGGGGTTTTCTGCCCCACTCTTCCAGAAGAGCTCTTTCCAGTTCTTGGAGAGTTTGTGGGGGTTGTTGGCGGCCAGAAACTCGTCTTCCTAGAGCGTCCCAAGCGTGCTCGATTGGATTCATGTCTGGAGAACACGCTGACCATTCCATTCGAACGATTCCTTCCTCGAAAAGGAAATCCTCCACCAGGTTTGCACGATGTGGCCTGCAGTTATCGTCCATTAAAATGAAGTTATCTCCGATTGCTGCAGCGTAAGGGACTACAATAGGTCTGAGGATCTCATCCCTATATCGGCGACCAGTCAGAGCTCCATCTCGAATGATGTAGAGGTCAGTGCGCCCGTCAATGGAGATGCCACCATACACCAACACTCCTCCACCGCCAAATCTGACATTTTCGTGCACGAACGCAGGATTATTCCTACTGCCACGGTCCCTCCAGATGAAAATACGCCTATTATCCGGATGCACAGGAAAACGGGACTCGTCAGAAAACAGAATATTGTTCCATTCATTTCTCCTCCAGTTGACATTCTCGGTTGCCCACTCCCTGCGGTCGCGACGATGCCTTGATGTTAATCTAACACATACCATCGGTCGGCGAGCATACAGACCTACAGCATGGAGCCGGTTTCGGACAGTCTGAGTTGAAATCGTGGTGCCTGTAGCCGAGCGAAGGTGTTGTTGGAGAAGAGTAGCGTTCATGGTTCGGTGTCTCCGAGCTGTTAACGCTAAATACCGATCTTCATTGGGCGTTGTTGCCCGACTACGACCTTGCCCTGGTCTTCGGCCTGCACATCCACTCTCCAAAAAACGGTTCCAGATCCTGGAAATGACACTTTGTGACACTCCAATGGCTTGCGCTACTTCGGCTTAAGTTTGGCCCCCTTTTAACCTACCAACAATTCTCAAAGCTTCTGAATCTGTCAAATGACTTCGCTGAGACATCGTACTCATCGAAACAAAGCAAACACTGAATGCCGATCATCCTTGTCTTCATTCTCTTTTATCCAGTTGAAAGTCAAATTTCATTCGCTGCCGCTGAAGCGACGTTTTTGACGTCGAACTCAAAATTTGCATACTCCACAGTTTGAAAACCAGAAAAATTTGCATTTGTGATTCTCTTCTTCTATTTTCGGCAAAAAAAAATTCGTTTATATCTTTATTTTATATAAAACTTCAAATATCCTTTAATTGTTTTGAGCAGTGTATAATGTAACATGTTGTGAAATTTGAAGAAAGTAAATTTTGTTTTATTTCTTAGGTTTCACGTTAATGACTTTAGCTTTAGACCGTACGAAATGGCAATTAAACCACATGTGGAATAATGATCTGTAATCAAAACTATTGTTTGTTGAAATTGAATGGTATTTATCAGAAATCTTTTACTTATAATGTCTTTATGTGAATTTGCCTCTTTGCATACTAATATTAATTTTAATATTTAAATAATTCATAAATGCGAAATTTCCAATCATTAATTTTGAAATGCTGTAGAAGGCATTAACGGCCAAGTCGCAGGAAGCCATTTTCAATGAAAGATTTGGGATGTTTGGCTTTTAACTTGTGCCCTTGTGCGAACTTCAGATATCACTACTTTTTCTGGCCGAAACATTAAGGAGAACTTGGCTTTTTTTTTTTTTTTTTTTTTTTTTTTTTTTTTTTTTTTTTTCCAGTTTTTCCTATAGAGTGGCCACCGTGAAGTATATTATTTGGGAGGAAGGACTGGCGAGGACTGGCTCCTATCGGCAGGATAAGCTCTCTACCGAATCTGTTATACATTACCTAATTTGGCAGCCTATCGCTTACTAGGCGAGTTATATGTAGTAATTATAAGTAAAATACGTAAGCGTTCGCTCCGAAGTAACAAGAAGGTTTATGATTCCAATTCCAGAGGAAGGGAAAAAGTTAGTACATCATTACTTTAATATCGTTAACTACAATAAAATAATAAACAATTAGCCATAGTAACCTATTTATAAACATATTTCACGCTGATAAAAAAAATTATTGTTTCTTTAATAGTAATTTGTTATTGTATATAAAACATGTGTGATGATTAACTTAGTTTGAGGGATGTTTTTCTATTCAAATTTTTGCAAAATTTCACCCTTGTAATTACGACAGAACAGCTGATTTTTATACCTGGTCTATATAATTAAATAATACAATCATAAAGATGACATCAATTAATGACATTTTTTTTTTTTTAATATTTGACGTATAGATAAAATTATTTAATGAAATAATTCTTGTGAGTAACAATAAAATTACACCTATTGATACTTAAAGCGGAATTTCTATAAAATTACATCATCCTTTCTAGCAGAGTTTTCCCCAGGTTTAAAAAGGGGCAGGGTGCTTCTTCTAGGAAAAGGGCATATTTTGGATTTTTAAGGGCACTTTAAAAAAAAATTTTAAAGGCAATCTTTTGATTTTTAAAACTACTTTTAATATTTAATAGACAGGACGATGTTTTAAAGACAGCAATGAGTCAATTTTTACTATGCAAGTAAATTTTTTGATAAACAAAGGAGTAAAGGCACTTTTTTTAGCTGGGGGCAACGAGGGTGCTAATGTTTTTCATCAGGGGCAAGAGGGGTGGTATTTTGTAAACGTAAGGGCAGGCAGGGTGCAGCACCCTCCTGAAACTGTCTAGGGGAATCTCTGTTTTTAGTTTTAAAAGTTAATTAACATTTAGTTAATGTGGTAAAACATTCCAACTCAACTATATCATGTCTATGTAACATATTAATGAAGTGTGGCATACTTTGTATGAATATATATAAAAACTTTTTTATAAATAAAATACTACATTCAACTGAAAATTCAGTATGCAATTAACAAGAAGTTTCTGTGTCAAAAAAAAAATGTTTTATATCTCGAAAATGTAACTTCGAAATTAGTACCAAAATTTTACAAATAAATAAATGATTTTTAAAATGTGAAATGTTTCATTAGTTTGAAGAATTTTGAGCGCCAATTCAATACTTTAATATTGCTCAAGTGAAATAATAAATCTTTGACATCTAATCCAATTTTTACAAAAATTTCATGGAGATGAGAAAAAAATAACATGTTAAATAGTAAGTAAATTTCCTACAGAAATTGCTTCAGGGATTTTAACTAAATGATATAAATCGCGGTTTAAAAAAATTTGATATAATTTTAAGTCATTGATTAAAGTCTTGAATTATCTTAATTTCTAAAATGTTGTGAAATTAATAATAATTATTATAAAAGATAATTTGTAAAGATATTTTATCAACAGAATAAATAAAAGAGCCTTTGAAAAATCCATTACAAGTTCATGAGGGAGCAATTAGTTATTATTGAAGATGTATCGCATATAAGAAAATTAAAAACTTATTCGATTTTTCGGCAAACTGTATGCATTTTTGTTTTAAATTCGGCAAATTTCATGCATTTTCGTTTTAAATCACTTCAATGATTGTCAAAATATTTGCATTGTTCAGTGGATTTTGTTTCTTTTATTTTTCTGGGACGGGGAGGGGGGACTCTTAATATGTATTTACTTTTTAAAATATATTTTTATATAAAAAAAATTAATCGTTCAAAGGGGATCAAGACCTCCATTTACTCCTTTTTGGATCTGCTTTTGAAAAAAAAATTAATTAATTAATATTGATGTGTGGCAAACTGGGTTTTTGGAAGCAGCTAAAATTTTACGAAAAATGAATCTGCAATACTTAGCCGCGTTTTAATCCATACGCTAATATAAAAAAGTCCTTCCGGCCAGTTCTGGGAGGAAGTGGTAGCTTTCATATTCCTTATTTTTAAAAAGCCAACTTATATTATTCAAACACACGAAGCTCAATTTAGTGGAAACCGAATATAGGAGATTCAATACTAATTTTTATCAATACTAAATCATTATGAATGAGAATTTCGCGAAATTAGTCAGCTTTATCCAAGCTGCTTTTATTTAAAGTAACTTGTATTTGGCTGCCAAATTCGGCGATTTCTTAAAGTGCCTGCCAATTTAAGACAACATGGTGGATGAGACTAACCAGTGAACTTGGTCGAGACCTTATTAATTGCTGTGCACATGCTCACTCACATCGGAATCGAATGATATATAGGAGTGCTGTCGCAGGCAAAAAATCAGATTTTTCAAAATGTCACCCACATTAGATATTGAAATTGCTATATCTGAGCCATTTTTTAAGATAAAGACAAACAAAAAATACTCCTGAATCCTTATATCAAGGTCAAATACTTAAGAAAGAAACCTTTTTTAATTTCTAATTTTTTTTGCACCTCACTTTAAATATAAATTTTTAATTTAATGGCCGCCATTTTGAAACAAGATGGCTGATGAAGCTGGCCAGCGAACTTGGTCGAGATATTGATGTATACTATCCACATGCCTTCTTACATCGAAATAGGTGGCGAATACGTGTGTTATCGCGTGACAAATACAAGATCGTTTCAAAATGTTAGCCATGCTAGAACTTCAGTGCTATAATTCAACCATTTTTTAAGATATAAACCAAAGAACAAATTTTCAGAAACAAAAACTGCTCCGGAATCTTTGTATCAAGGCCAAACACATAAAAAAAATCTTTTTCATTTTCCAATTTTTTAATACCGTATTTTAAATTTTAAATTTACTTTTTTTAAATGGCAACCCTTTTGAAACAAGATGGCGAATGAAGCTGGCCAACGAACTCGGTCGAGACATTGGTATGTACTATGAACAGACCAAGTTACATCCAAATCGGTTCATAAATACGCCTGTTATCGCGTGACAAAAATCAGGTCGTTTTAAAATGTCAGCCAGAATAGAAATTCAATATGCTATAACTCAGCCATTTTTTTAGATATAGACGAAACAAAAACTGTTCCGGAATCTTTGTATTAAGGTCAAACACATACAAAAAAAAATCTTTTTTTATTTTCCAATTTTTTGGTATCCCATTTTAAATTTTAAATTTTTTGTAATTTTTTAAATGGTCGCCATTTTGAAACAAGATGGCGGATGAAGCTGGACAACTAACTCGGCGAGATATTTGTATGTTATGTACACACCAAGGTAGATCCAAATCGGTTCATAAATACGCCCGTTATCACATGACAAAAATCAGGACGTTTCAAAATGTCAGCCACGCTAGAAATTCAAAATGCTATAACTCAGCCATTTTTTAAGATATAGACGAAGCAAAAACTGCTCCCGAATCTTTTTATCAAGGTCAAACATATAAGAAAAAAAATATTTTTTTAATTTTCAATTTTTTGTACCACATTTCAAATTTAAATTTCTCTTAAAAATTTAAATGGCCGCCATTTTTAAAAAAGATGGCGGATGAAGCTGGCCAAAGAAATCGGTCGAGATATTGGTTTGTACTATGTATAAACGAAGTTACATCCAAATCGGTTCATAAATAGGCCTTTTATCGCGTGACAAAATTCAGGACGTTTCAAAATGTCAGCCACGCTAGAAATTCAAAATGCTGTAACTCAGCCATTTTTTAAGATATAGACGAAACAAAAACTGCTCCGGAATCTTTGTATAAAGTTCAAATACGTAAGAAAAAATATTTTTCCATTTTCAATTTTTTGGTACCATATTTCAAATTTTAAAATTTAAAAAAATTTTTAAATGGCCGACATTTTGAAACAAAATGGCGGATGAAGCTGGCCAACGAACTCGGTCGAGACATTGGTATGTACTATGTACACACCAATACATGTTAATACTTCAAAATTCGCTATTTCATATTCGCCATCGTGCCAAAGTTAAATGGCAATCTATGCCCATCATGAGGATTCTAAAGATATGCAATTCGTTCATTAGTTCCTGAGATATGATATGACTATCGCTAAAATCGTGTAAATCCTAGAAAATGCAGCTTACACTGAAGGTCTCCATACGGGCATATTCAGAAAAATCTGAAAAAATTACACAGTGTTCGTCTCATATGGATATACTATATGTTCATAAAAAATTTTTTGGCGGAACCCCGATAGCACGTTCGTAAAAAAATAATGAAATTTTCGTTCATTTGGCGATTTATCATCGGTTGGCGATGAAATGAAATTTCGAAAAATACTTTTTCATGTTGAATACTCTTTAAGATAAAAATATTTCATATTGAACTTCTTTAAATAAATTTAACCTAAATAACTGTAGTTTTGCCAGTTTTAGTTTGATTTAGCTATAGTTTTGTCATATATGTATTTATAATGAAAGTTTAATATCAAATTTTATGAATTAAAACAAAATTAAAATTGTTTCAGTATCTCAAAATTAAGTCCAATTGAGCGCTATCGGTTCAATTTTGTTGCTATGGAAACGACGAATTCCTTGGTTTGAAATGAATAACTGCTAAATGAATCTTGCCTTTATTTTGGAATACGCTTAAATATATGAAAGTATTTTTTATAGATGAAATTGTTTTTAAAGTAATAAAATTAAGCAACAAGCAACATAAATATGTGATACGAAAAAATGTATTTATTAAACTCTCTCATTGCTTATGTTTAAATTCATTAAATACTTTTTACACGCATTCTAAAAATCAATTAACAAACAATTTTCAGATGCATTAAAATCGTTTGCTTTCAGCGAGGAGAAGTACTGCTCGCCAAACCGCGTGACGCTTTCGTCTTTTCGCGCCAAATTCTCGAAAGTATTTTATTTATTTTACAGACTTTCTATTGTAATTCCGCCGCTAAATTTGATTGATCCTTTTTTACATACATAAGTAGTTTAATTGGTATTTTTTTCAAAATATTCTGAGTATGCTCAGTATGGAGACCTTCCTTGTTTGTAGAGACACCTATTGGGCGATTAACACCAAAACCTAATCAGCAACAACTTGTGTCAATGTTTAACTGAATCCGAAGTTAGATGAAAATTTGTGCATTAGTTCTTGAGATCGAGCTATTGCGGAAATCGTGAAAAATGTAGCATAGCAGCGCCACCTGTTGGGCCTTTTGCACCAAAACGTAAACAGCACCAATTCATATCAGGGACTTACTGAATCTGAAGTTAAATGAAAATCCACGCATTAGTTTTTGAGATAGAGTCATTGCGGAAATCATGAAAACTGCTGTATAGCAACGCCACCTGTTGGGAGATTTACACCAAAATGTAATGAGCACCAACTTATATCAAGGACTAACTGAATCTTTAGTTTGATGAAATACGTGCTTTAGTTGTTGAGATATAGCTATTGTGGAAATCATGAATAATGCAGCTTAGCAACGCCACCTGCCGGGCGATTTACACCAAAAAAGTAACCAGCACCAATTTATATCAGGGACTAACTGAATCTAAAATTTTATTAAATTCCTTTCATTAGTTCTTGAATGCCCACAAAATGTGTGTCACACTCAGACAAACAGACTCACAGATAGACATTTTGTAAAAACATGTTTTTCGGGATAACTGATCCCTAAAACGCATAAATCCGTCGAAAACCGGAATTCGAAAATTTTCACGATTCCAATACTTTCTTCTTGTAAAGATAGAAGAAAGTAAAAAATTATCACATTTGGATTATAATTTCAGTATATATTAATAAAAGTATGAAAACGTAATTTAACATTAGAAGCTCTAAATTTTGAGTGTTTATAATTCAAACAATTATCATCCAAATGACTTGAAATTTCGTTTTTAGGCATAGTTTGAACCAATGATTTAAAACATATTGTCAAAATTGTGTGTTGCTATTGACAAAAACAAAATTTGGTCTGTTTTTTATATGTGGATGGCCCCCTAAGCAAATTTTATACACATCATTTAAAAGTAGACTTTAATACTAATCGTTTGGTACCCATAACTTTCTTCTATTATATTTAGTAGCAGAGCTAGAAGGGGGTGTTACTTTTTTTTTCCCCACGACTGTATATGAGTATTAAAACACCGCCGAGGCAACTAAAGTAATCCGGAATCGAAATAATTCATAGTTAATTTTTAATTAATAAAAAACCAACAATTTAATAGCAATTTCCTATCAAATTCAAACTTTTTTCGTTATAGCAGTTGGCAACAATTAAAAATCTACAATAAAATTCTTACCACAACTATTGCTTTTCTATTGCAAGATTTCCACGTGAAAAATGAAACAAATAGTTTGACGAATTAAATAAAAAGGTGAATATTACGTCATAACTTTTCTATTGCAAGATTTTCACGGGAAAAATGAAAATTAAATAAATAATTTGACGAATAAAAAAAAAGTGAATATTACGTCATATTGGAAATATAATGGACGCCAGCAGGTGAATATACAACGTCATATGAGTTTGAAAAACGTATTGAAGCATGATAAAAACTCGATTATGGAAGTATTGGCATATTTTAACATTTTGAGACTTTCTGAATTTGTTTTCCACATTTTTAAATCTATTCTATGTGAGGAATTGAAATAAGCTCATTTATAGCTGTATTCTTTTGCGTCTGTTATATAAATGTATACATTTTTATATTGGGTTTTCATTTGATTCATATGTATAACACTTCGACTGCTTTTTTTTATTGTTTGATTTATACAGTACGTTTAAATTTGAAATTTATTTTCACAAACAAACGTTCTTAAAATTCCGAGCAACATCGGGGACTTTAGCTAGTACTACATAATAAGTAAAAATTTAATTTAAAAAATTAAAAAAATCCGACTGCGTAAAAAGCGAACTAATTAATTATTTCTCATCAATGTGAAACTATTTTTTTATATTACTTACCTAAGTTTTTTATTTACTTGTATTGATGATTTTTAAGTTGTGTTTAATTGTTAGTTTCCATCTATAAACACTGTTTTGATGAGGACTATAGATGTCTATGAAGGTTAGAGTTGCAGTAAAGCTAGAGATCCTACCTACACAACTTCCAGGTTGTGTAATATTTAAACGGAGCTTCTGACTGTAAAGAAACATCGTCTTCATTTTCAAAGACCTATCCAATGATATGTCACTCAATAGGGTGCGTAAAAAATTTTTTTCGTCTCTGCCGCCATTTTGAATTTATAAAAAGAAAACCTAGCCTATAACCATCGGACAGTTAAGACGAATCTATAGAGAATAATAACTCATTCATTAAAATCCATCCAGCTGTTGGTCTGTTTCGAGGGTATAAAGAAATCCACATACCCAGATATGCGTGAAACACATAACCCTTCTTGGGAGTCGGATAAAAAGGAAATGAAACAAAGAAAAAAGTAAAAAGTACTCACATGAACTCTGCGATACTTCCGGTAGCTTGTAGTGTAACGGCAAAACTTTCTTCTGACAAGCTTGAAAGGTAGCCAGAATGTAGCAATAGCTTCATGAAATCTGGATTGGTACGAAAAGCGGTTAGTACTCTCAATGCTAGGACACGTCGAAGAGTTGCACTATTACTTGAAAATGGTATTTCCTGAATTTCGTTCATCAAAGATCTATCTATAAATCCACAATTTTTGCAATACATCACAGACAGTACATCCAGTAACACAGGTGATAATGCCAAACCATTATCTTTAAATTTATGGATTCTGCTTAATAACTCAGGACAATTATTGCAATCAGCTCTAATCATAAATCTATTGTTACTTAAGAAATGTCTCTTAAAACATTCAAATGCCGCCCATTGCTGTAAATCACATTCTATCGTTAGTATCTCGTCCCACAAGTTCAATAAGTCCTGGGCGAAATGTCTACAACAGCAGTTCGTGAAAAGACAGATCATCTTAACTTTAAACTCGATACACAAACACGATCTAGAATTTCAGCAAAATATGAAAAATTAGACTCTTTTCAGTCACTTCCAGTTAACATATTAGTAAACCTGAATACCACGTAAAATGTTCACGAGAATCCACCAAGTAAAAATAAACGCATCAACTCGCGTAGATTCTATAGCGACTGGGTTTGGGTAGATAAAACAGAGACCTTCAATAACCCCACGTCTTTTCAAGTATATTGACAAGATAAGGGATTAACTTTGCTTGACATAGGTATAATAGGCAACCTTTCCTTCCAAATGGAAAAGGCATTTCCGGAATGTAGCCTACATATTCTGGAATAAGACAACGCTGTTTGGTTATGTTATGTTGGTAGTTTGGATGAGCGAAGAGCGAAGCGAATCCTCTACTAGGCTCATAGACTTCTGATATAACTCTCTCTTCTTATCTTTACTCTGAGACTAGGCTACACAAATTACATTTTGTCGCACACTTTACAAAAAAACTATTCAGTATTTTGACTTGAAATTAAACATAAAAGTAAATTATGATCTGTAGATTTGGACAATATTATTTTTTTACAGAATAACATTAACAAATTTATTATTTTAATTAATTTATTTTACATGTTTTACATTACGGACGCAATTTTGCAAATAAAAAATGAAACACGTATATTTTCAGAAGAAAAAATAAATCATGGAGTTAGTCATTATAGATAGAATCATGGTTAATTAAATAGTTTCACGATTTCTTTTATGAAATTTTTTAAATAATTTTTTTTTTTAATTGTAGCATATTTTTAAGGAATTAAAATTTGTGAAAATTCAATTATTTACATTCAATTATAAAAGTGTTTTTCCGTTTTAAGAATTCTGATACACAATTTATTCTTATTATGTGAAATCATTTACAACGTTACTGACTCATTTTAAAAGAATTATATCGTGATTTTTTTTTTTTTTTTTTGTAACATGGCAACAAAAGAATTGTAAACACATAAAATTAATTGTTAAATTAGTTATATCATAAATAAAAAATTCCGAGGAAATTCTTAGGTATTTGGCTGAATTTACATTTCTAAAATTAAAATGCGCGAAAAAATAAAATAACGTTTTTGCTTAATAAAGGTGCAAAAATTATGTAAAAAATATTGTTACTTTCGAATATTCATCCAGGGTTCGTACGCATCAGGGGATTCAGGGGATTATAGGGGTTTTAGTACCGGAAATTTTTTAAAGTACTGGTCGCTATATCTGGAGATAGAAATTTTTTTTCATTAAGTAAGCTAAACGTTACTTTACAAAAATTCTGGTAATTGGTCTTCGAAGCGTACGAACCCTGTCATCTTATTAAATAATGCTTTGCGAATCCAAACAAAGCATGGCTTTTGCTAGTTTTCAATAAAACTGTCAAGTTGTAAAAAAATAGTGAAATTAGTACCTTTATCGAAAAAAAGAAATTGGTTTTTAACCAAACACAAAACCAAATTTTTTAATTGGCAGGAATTAAATTTCATGGTAAAGATTTTCCTTTCTGAATTTTTAATATAGCTTTTGCACCAATGTGTGAAACATCAGCATGAATGTTGATGTTCTCCAGTGGATAAATAATTTCATTTGTTTACAATTTTACAGTATTTATTCATATAAAACTGCTTAGTAAAAGATAGAAAATTATTATTTTAAAAGAAGGGAAAAAAATCATATTACAAGTATTTTAGTATAAAAAATAGAATTCTGCTTTTAAATGTTTTATTTTTTTTATACAGTTTATTTCGCAGTAAAATGTATTTATAATAAGTCCTTTTGCATTTTAAAGCAGTTATTTTTTAATTATAAACAGTTTTTTTAAACAATATTTTAACAGTAGATAATTTAAAATATGTATGTGTGTGAGGGGGATGGGGGTTCTAGTAATCCAAAGCAGAAATATATACTAAAACTAAAATAATAATATAAACTAGAAAGCAAGAATTCTGCTTTTTCAGAATTTAGTGTGGCCCCCAATGAAAAAAAATATGTAATTTAAATTGTATAAAACACATTTCAATTTTAAGACTTAAACCACACGTTTTTTATTTTATGTAAAATGACGTCATTCGCATCCGCTTAAGAATTCCACATTTACGATCCATTCTTAAATATCTGCAGTAAAGTATTCTTAGGACGTCACTATCGCGAAATAATACACAAATTCAGCAAAAGATGCCGTCATTCAAGAAACTCGACAAAAAATACGGCTACCTAATAATTCTTAGGCCTTCATTTGTTTGTGACATTAATATAGATACTTAAAATTAAATATAGTTTATAATAGCTCTATATTATATCAGAAATCATTCGTTTATATTTTTTCAAAATATCACGTATTTTAAGTACATTTTTTTTCGGTTGTTATGAGAAAATGGCAACAAACATATATAATTACTATTTTACCACTATTTTTTATTTACTTTCTACAGAACTGGAGTACTTCCAATGCCAATATTAAGTAAATGGCTCTAAAAACTACAAAAAAATTAATATTTCAAACATAAATTGAGATGCAGTTTTCAAAATAATTGAATTTAAAAGTACTTTTTTTTTTCAATATGACGGTATAAAAATTGAAAATGTGCGATGCTTAGAAGTAAAAAAAATTGCTATAGAGTATTTAATCGTACAATGATACATCTGCTTTGTTTTGCGGCTGGCTTATACAACGTAACGTTATGTTTTGGAGACGACACAAAATAAGTTGGGAGAAAGAAATAGCATACCGGGGACTAATAAAAATAACTGGAATCAAAATCTTCTACAATCCTTCCCCTCTCCCCATTTTTTTTCCTCCAAAGGCGTTAGTCAACTTCTGAATTTTTAGTTTTTTGAACATCTTTTTTACATCAATCTGGTAAAAGAATCGAATGGGTAGAATAGAATTTCCCAGAAATTATATCAACCCCCCCCCCCACACACACACACACCACCACCACCACCACCTACACACTTTTTTTAAATACCTTCCAATAAAGTTGAAAAGTGTTTATGATTTCGGTTTGTCTGGCCGTCTGTCCGCGTTCTAATTCCAGAAAATATACTTGGATTACCCTGAAATTTTTGGATGTTATTGACGTTTACCCTAGCAAGAGCGCTATTTCAAATGAAGTTTGTAGGATGTTTAGTTTATTTACAGGGGCAGTCAAAATTATTGCGTTACATTACGACCAATAGGAAAAAATCGTTTCAAATAAATTTTAATGATGTTACACCCTTTCAAACATAATAAAACTGATATGCTTTTACGAAGTGCACTAAAATAGTCATTCTGTAGAATATACGGTACAAAAAAATATTTATTGTCGAAACGTCAGTGAAGGCTTACTGTGGAGACACGAAAAGTTTTGGTTTCTGTTAGTCTGTCTGTTAGTCAGTCTGTCTGTTCCGCGATAACTACCGCAAAAAGCATCCGATCGGCTTGAAATTCACTAGGCATGTTGATGAGGTACCCGGACTTAGCTGTATAGTTTTTGGTTAAATTTGGTTCATTCGTTCGGAAATATGGAACATTTTATTTTGCTCTATAATGCTTTTCTATGGCAAGTCAGACGATTTTCAGATTTTCATTTGTTCAAAGAAATGGCTCATATGAAAAATGGATTTAAATGGTAAATTTTTGATGCTGAATTTTTTAAATAAGATTATTAAATTATTCCAATTAGTTTGAAATTTTGTCAATATATTTGCGAGATTTTTTTTATTAGGTTTATAGTATTGGGGGAATTTTATGCATGTTTTCCAATAATATAAAGGATTTTGTTCTATCAATTTGACATAATGCATATTTAATTTTTTTTTCTTCTTTTCTTTCATCTGTTGCCTAGCAACGTATTTGGTCCTAATAATACTAGTATAATTGCGTGTACAATGTTTGAGTAAAGCCAACGTCAAAATGGATGAATTAATGCATTTGTATCTTTGCATATAGATGGATTTTAGCCCAGAAATAAAAATAGGCAATATTTCATTTATTCAAATATTTTTCTTAAAAATACAAAAGTTCATTATTTTCATAGATAATAACGTAACATTTTTCCATAACATTTACCAATATTTCTTTAATTGTTGCCAAGAAAATCAAAACCCGGAATAATATTTTCTTTTAAGCAATTTTCAATCGAAATGTTTTGTCGTGAAACAGGAAAATGAAAAATAAAATTAAGAATAGAAAAATTAATATGGCGGCATATTGGAAATAAAAAGAAAACTCTCGAGTATTTCTTAATATAACAAGATGAAAAGTGTTGAGTAAGTACGCATAGCAGGTGAATTAGACGTCATTTATCGAAAACAGAGATTCTGGAATAAAAAGATCTCAGGTAAAATAAAATTAACTATTATTCACGGAGGAAAGAGATAGATGGAGATGCAGTATGCCGTAAAAACAGTTTGCAATACGATGTGCGTTATCGCTCAAATTTAAATGCCCTTATTCGGCCCAAACAAAAGAAGCACGAGGAACAGGGACCGAATTCTTTGACTTCATCCGTGCATTTTTTCTGTAAAATGAAAATGATCTGCTTATATTTAAGCAATAAGCATTCTAAGGTAGCATTTCATTGTATTATGAATTAAAAACTGTATTACTAAAAATATTATTCTGTTTTTTTTTGTTTTTTTTTTTGTTTTGTTTTTTTGTTTTTTTAACCATTTGGGAAAATGGTTATTGTTATCTGTCAGGGTAGGAAATCAAAAGCATATCTGAAGGTTTTTATTGGTTTAATCCGCATTTTATTCGTTTTATGATGGGTCTATAGAGTAATCTGTATTTCCTTTACTTTCAACAACGATGGATACCTTCTGTTGCCACTATGACAAAAAAGTAATAAAAACTACAAAAAAAAATATAATAACTCAGAAACAAATTGAGATACAGCTTTCAAACAAATTGCATTTAAAAGTACATTTTTTTCTCTATCCGACGGTGTAAAAAGTAATATTGTGGGATGTTTAGAAGTTTAAGAATGAAATTTCATTTAAAATGTGTCATCAGATTTCTTGGAAATTTGACGATGGAAACGCCTTTTTCCGAACAGCCAATGAAATGCTTGGATAATACGTATGACTCGCAGGCGATTTTGCGCTTGCAATTTTTACGTGTCATAACACTATTAATGTTTAATTCATGGCGTACGTCATGTATGATCAATTCCGTGCGAATTTTTATGTCTTAAATCTTAGTCTTCGAAAAAATCATTTTCTAAATGGTCGTTGTAATTTGTTAAATTACTTTTTTTTTTTTTTTTTTTTTTTTTTTTTTTTTTTTTTTTTTAGCCCGTCGTTGTGTTGTGCCGAATGTAGCGGATTTTAGGGTTACATTTTTGGCGTCACTTCAAGATTTATTGTCTGTGTACGGTTAACATGAATATTTTATTTTAAATTTAAATTTTATTAATTTATAAAAAAAAAAAAAACCTTATGCTTATCCTTATAAATCACTGCGTAAAAAAAATCTAAGATATACTATAACCATCCGCACAATCAATAAAAAATTACGAATGTAAATTTAAATAGACTACGGGGGGGGGGGGGGGTTCGCCCCCCTGAAGAAATGCAATTTTTGATTTAAAAAGTTACCAGAATAAGTAGCTCATCAGAATTTCAGAACATCAATGTATAACCACTTGTTTAACACTTTTAATTTCTGAAACTTTACGAAGTATCTTGTATGCTTATAAATATTTATGTAATTTGAAAACTTTAAAAAGCGATTTGTAGGAAGTTGAATATTACGCAATGAGTGTTAAAAAGCAATGACTTGCAAATATGACGTTGAGGCTCCTGATCTGCAGATTTACTAGTTATTATTCATTTACCGGACCACACAAAAGAGTTCCAGTACATAATGGTATAGGAAGGAATTGTTTGCGGCGTATTTTAATTATATATGGCTTATGTAATTATATCAGCAGAAATGTATATTTCAGCGAAAAATGTTTTGCAAGAGTTTGCAATGACTGTAAATAAAAAAAGATACAATTTCTAAACTTTGAAAGAGAAGAATTGATAATTGCCGAAACGTCAGTGAAGGCTTACTGTGGAGACACGAAAAGTGTTATTTTCTGTTAGTTTGTCTGTCATTTCCGCGATAACTGCCGCAAAAAGCATCCGATCGGCTTGAAATTAAGTGGGCATGTGTGAGGTACTCGGACTTAGCTGTATAGTTTTTGGTTAAATTTGGTTCATTCGTTCGGGAAATATAGAACATTTTATTTTGCTCTATAATTCTTTTCTATGGCAAGTCAGACGATTTTCAAATTTTCATTTGTTGAAAGAAATGGCTCATATGAAAAATGGATTTAAATGGTAAATTTTGGATGCTGAAATTTACAAATAAGGTAATTCGATAGATGCCACATATAAGGATGTTTTGCTTAGTAGAGCCAAAATTGAAATGATAAGATAAATAAAAAAATATACCACAATACTCTCTAATAGTTAATGTGTTATGCACACTGATTAATTCCTTTCCCAGCGTTTAAATAATTGGGAAATTTAATGTTAAATAAACTCGTGTAATTGTGGCATGTTCCCCCATATATACGGGGGAGACGCCACCTGTTATGGGGGTGCTGGACAGATAATCACACCTGTTTATTTTCTATTTAATTTATATCCAAAATTGTTAATTGGTCCAAATCATCCAAGCAACCTCATAGCAAATTGGTATATAATTTTATATACCTTAGATAAATTCAAATAATATAAGTGATCGTACTTACCTAAATTCTAGTAGAAGAGCAACGCGAAGCATTAATAAAATTAAATTATAATTCGCGTCAAAATGTAATTATTAAATTTGAATAATTACGAATAAAATTAAGAGTTTGCGTTGTGAATTATTTAGACGAACTCTTCCACTTATGAATTAAACTAAAATTTAAGCTGTAAAAATAAATTGACACACCTTAAACATTATCAATTAAATAATTACAGAAACTTTTTAAATCTTGATTAAATATTTTATTTACATTGAACACAACTATATACAGAAATACATAATATTAATTCAAAAAAAAGAAAGCAATACTTTTGTTTGCTTCTCATTATTTTATGTATATTTAATCTTTAAAAAAATGACAATATTTTCATGTACTCTAATTATTATATTTTTTTCTTTTTGCTAAAAGAATAATTCTCTTTCATTTTTAAATTACCTTAATTTTATTTAATTATTGGTTTTGTCGGATCTCAGATTACTCTCTACAATAAAATATCAGAACAGTATATTTATGATTTTTCATATCATCTTAAGTGGTAAAAGAAAAAATTTAAAGTAGTACCTTTTTTTTAATATACGGGATGGTGGCCTTTATTCATCAAATTCAGAGTTGTCGCGTTGCTTAGGATCATATTCATATGTCATCAGGAATTCGCTTCGTATCAGAGCGGCAACATCGGGATGGCAGGATGCATAGCTACGGACCTCTGTAGAATAATCCTCTTTATTTTAACATCTGGAAGACTTCCTCAATTTGGCTTGCTTAGGCTCACTCCGATATGTACATCAGGAAGACATCCTCAATTAGGCTTGCTTAGGCTCACTCCGATATGTACATCAGGAAGACATCCTCAATTAGGCTTGATTAGGCTCGCTCCGATATGTCCATCTCGCCTGGGCATTATTAGGGCTTTTTGGATTCATTGCACGGGCTTTCAGGAGAGCTCCTGCGTCCTCTACATCTTTTTTCAGACTCTCTTTTTCAAACCTTATTCTTCTTGCACACCAACTCCTGCAGTGGGTGGAACTATTTTTGTCTAGTCCACTGTTATTGGATGTGAGAAGATTTTGCATTATTCTTCGATAGGCCTATTAGCTAACAGTCTGCAAATGGCCCCTTACATATACTTTAATATTATTATCTGCCTTAAAGTTTGGGTGGTCTGAAAAGCCATAAATTTATCCCAACACTTTTATTGAGGCCATAAATTTATTCCAACGTTTTTATTATTTTACGATTTCTAATTATACACCACTTTCCATTGGCTTGTCATAAAACGACACCATGGCGTCTGGCTATTGTTGTTGTCTGAGATCCGAACTCTATTCGACATTATACATTCATTTTACAATACAACAATTTTTTAAAAATATATATTTAATATTTAAAATCAACTTAATAATTTTTTGTATGAACTTACACTCCTATTTTACTTACATATATAAACATTATAATTTTACACTCATAATTATATTTTATAAAAAATATTTATACAAACAGAAATAACAAATTACGCAATTTTGCTTTGATTTAACCAACATGGTGCGGGAACATATCATAGTTATATGTTGCCCAGCAGGGGGCAGATGCCATACCACAGAAAATAAGAAAAATAAGACTAATATTGGAACATTACCTGTGAATTAACAATAACTATGGTCAAACAAACAAATCTGTAAACTGAAATCTTTTTTTTTTTCAAATTTACTTTGCTAAAACTAATAATGGCAAGAGCCTGCACAACATTTCATTTAGTGCAAATGATCCCCCTTGCAATCTTCGTGCAACCATTTTTTGTATTTGATGCACTGAATCCAACCGCACTTGAGAGGTTTTTTTTATTGTAAAAGTATCCTTTGCATACAGCACAAAAATCATCATCATTATCCTCATCAAAACTATCACCACTGGTATCCAGAGGAATTTCTTCACTTGAGGAAGACGCGGATTTTTCGGAGGTTTCTTTTTATTTATTTTACCTTTTCTCTACCTTTTCTTTTATCTTTTCCCGCATAGTTTTTCTTCTCTCTGATGCAGTTAAGTCCTCTACTGCTTATTTCTTACGCCAAGATGGTTTAGGTTTTCTGACCTGAGGAATAGGACTGATTGCTTCTAGGCAAGAAATCCCCTTTTCTGTGCTGGTGGAGTCAACTGCAATTAACAATCCACTGCTACTAGATCTGCTGTTGGAAGCAACTGCTGGTGTAGGCCTACATGATACGTTGGTGGAATTAACTGCTGGTGTAGACCTATTGTCAGATGCCCCACTTGTGAAAGCAACAGCTCTATCATTAATGGAACCCTCAGAGTTATCAAACGTATGTTCTGGGATTGCTTGTGGGTTATAGGGATAAATTTCAGTAACTGAAAACCCAAAAGTGCCATTTCCTCCTGTGGCTGCCTTGCTTCAAGCTGTATTCAGAAAAGATAAGAACTGAAGACTTGAGAGTTCACGATGTAGTTTGCTGAGGATCCAGGCGTTCAAGGCTTGTCGCCAATATCTTTTTAATGATTTGAAAAATGATGGATCAAGTGTCTGTAAGTACTGGGTAAAGTGATTTGGAAGATAGAAAAGAATTAATTAATTTTTGTCTTCATTTTAGCTTATTTCTGAACATGTTGCGTCTGATGGGGCTAATAGGTGCATTGAAGACGGGGCAAATAGCTCGGTGCGCCAACTATCCCCGTTACACTGTTTCGTAATATTTTCTGCCATTTTATCCTGTTTGATAAATTAATTACTTTTTTTTACAAAAAACATGCGTAATTACCAAAGAAAAACTGAACAGGTTAACACACGGAAGAATATTATAAGAAATTATGTGAAAGTCGTAATAATTAACGGATGATCTATTACGCAAACTGTTAAAGCTTTTAATAGTCCTTCGAGAAGTCTGGCCCTATATTTCAAAATTGCGAAGTTGTTGCGAAGAAGAATTGCTGTTTAACCTTAAAATACTAGACATAGTTAGTATAGCGTTAATGTTAATGTACCATAGTTGTGATAATTACAAGCGTCTAGTACTCTAGGGTTAAACGAGTGATGATGTTTAAAACTCAGCTATGATAGGCAAGAAGCTGGATGTTCAAAAGATTCAGTATCACCTTTTTGGTTTCATCTCCAGCAGTCACTGGGGCTTCTCTGATTTCGGCTTAAGATGTTGGATAATTATATTCTGAGGATGTTAGACCAATAGAAAAGACAGAATCAAAAAAGAAAATAGGGAAAAATAGGCGTCGATAAAAGGCAATCACATGAATATTGACAGATTCACCAAATCTGAAGGCATTCAAAGAGGAAAAGTAAGCTTTAGAGAGGAAAAAAGATGAAATACAAGAAAGAAGTAAAAATTAAAAAAAAAAATTGTAATTTAATAGATTACAACGACCATTTGGAATTATTTTAATAATCGAATAAACAAAAATCGAAACCCGAATCCTCCACAGATCGCGACAAATCACCTTCGTAACAAAATTTAACCGAAAAATCTAAATTTCGTCCACCAAATTCCGTCGCATCTTCTTCAACAACAGATTGTAAAGATCAAACTTCAGATTGATAAACTCTCCAAGTCCCGTATTGAGAAGAAAAACAGTTTACAAATCGAAAGCAGTTCCACCGAATCATCCACAGATTGCGACAAATTACCTACTTTGAGCTCAATTTTTCCCGGTTAGAATCGACCGATTGTAAAACGCCGTGGCTAGTGGATTGGAGCCCCTCGAGACATGGCCTTTTACTATCAATCGATTAAACATTAGATTTTTTTCCTTTTTCGCGTTCGTCTTTTATTCTGTAATCGATTTTCATGGGCTACATAATCAGTTGAAGACCTCGATTTTCATGGGCTACATAATCAGTTGAAGACCTCGATTTTCATGGCCTACATAATGAGTTGAAGACCGCGATTTTTGCTTTGCAAGATGATTTTCTTTTCGGCGTCGCTCTTTGGCTTTGGATTTTTCCATATCTGATAATTTGCGCCTACCCATTTTGTAACTTTTTCAATTTTTAACGATTTTATGCCTTTCGATTACCTATTCAAACAATTTTTAACGATTTTATGCCTTTCTATTACCTATTTAAATAAAAATTCTTCTAAAAGTAAGGAACATCGTGGAATTTCGTTAAAAAATATAAAATGCGAGCATCATTTGCCCCCATCCTCGACCGAAAACAACAACCATTTCCAAATGGATAATAAAGGCAACAGAAAAAATTGGCCAATGGTAAAGAGATAATAAGGAAAGCTTTATTTCCACCTATAATAAAAGGGAACTTGTTATTGAGAGAAGCACGAATCTTGACAATGTCCCAGATGACGAGGAAGGTTAATATTTTGTGTGTGGTGGTACTTTAGAAACACCGAAAAAAGTGTGTGTGATTCAGTGTTTAAGCACATGTGACCTGCACAAACGGAGACACTCGATTTTACATTTGTAATAACCGTAACTCCGATGATGATGATATCGAGTACGATAGAAGCTACCCAATGTTAATGTTTTATTCGTTATTTTTATGTCTGTACAATTTAGAATCTACATTGTATGGCAATAATTCCTTTGTTTAAACTTGCTGGTAATAATAAAATTGATTTATCTTAACCACGTGTCTTATTTGAGCTTAAATTAACTTTTTATGAAGCATGAGCCAACTTACCCCACAGGTATAGGCAACTCGCCTCGCAGCGGGGTAGGTTGGCACACATTTTTTCTCTTACTTCGTGCTTCTCCTAAACATAAACTACAAAAGCTACAAACATAGAACTCCGTGTATTTATAGCCAAATGTCTGTGCTTTAAAAGTGCAGTGA
Source organism: Maratus speciosus (assembly GCA_963932465.1). Lineage (NCBI taxonomy): Eukaryota > Metazoa > Arthropoda > Arachnida > Araneae > Salticidae > Maratus > Maratus speciosus. The sequence goes on along the minus strand of OZ010799.1, from coordinate 214,848,150 downwards.
AATTTTGTTAAAAAACTTAAACAAAAAAATAATAAAAATCAATAACTAAAAACTGCGCCTACTAGTCTTCCCTACACGTTTCATGGAACCACCTTATACATTGTGTCCATTATTTTTGGTTGGGGTATTATATTCTTCTCCACAACCAACACAGTGATCCTCATCCAATACTATTCCCTCGGAATCTGTAGAATCTGATAATTTCAAATGTATTTCATCTTCTTCGCTGATAAAAATGTCGTTTTTTTTTTTTTTTTTTTTTAAAGATTTTTTCACGGTTTTAAGTTTATTTATCAACTTTATCTGTTTCCGGGATGAAAGTTTCTGATATTTTTATAATAAAAAAGTATTTTTTATAATAAAAAAACACAGCTGCATGTCGCAATGAATGAACTCGTTGGGCTATTTCCTACGAACAAAGTTTATGCTGCAATTTACGAACAAGTTTTAGAAATATTTAGACTGGCCATCTCTTCTCTATGGCTGTCTATCCTAGGGTTACCCTAGTCAAAATAACCACATTTAATTATTATTTGTAAGTAAAACAACTCTACACTGAAAAAAAAATGCTGATTTTACAGGATAGTACTAGCAGCTGGGATGCCAGTATTATGCTGTAAAATAAGCAGTAATATAAACAGTATCTTACTGCTTAATGATATATTAGTTGCTAATTTTACGCTTTATTACTGTTAATTTTACAGTTTTAAACTAGGCAGCTGCCAGCATTATACTGTAAAATCAAAAAATTGCTGACTTTACAGGATAATACTGGCAGCTGGGATGCCAGTATTATGCTGTAAAATAAGCAAGTAATATACCCATGTATAAATGAATCAAATAGTATTTTACTGCAACGATATATTAGTTGCTAATTTTACGGTTTATTATTGCTAATTTTACGGTTTTAAACTAGCACCGCAGGTATCAGTATTATACTGTACAATCAAATAATAATAATAAAAAATAATAATAGAGTATCAAAATTATTTTCCTCTTATAAACAGCAAAAAAGTACAGTAAACTTTGTATTTTATGTATTTTTTAAAAGTGAATTCATACTTTTATGTGTATACCAGCGAACTTGCCCGGCGTTGCCCGGGTACGTCAAAAATAGCAGGAATTACGAAAAAGCTCTGAAAATCACAATAAGATATTGCAAAAAAATTTTAAATCGCTTCTCAAATTTTGAAAAGAGAGGAAAAAATTATATATTGTGTTCTAAGATTGCAAGTTGATTCCTTTCACTAATGTGGAAAAATAGTAGCAATCGCTAAAATGCACTAAAAATCACATACAAAATTCCCGAAAAATTCGAAAATTGCTATACGAAATCCGAATAAACTTTATTGAAATGAGGGCAGAATGTACTTTAGGTAAAAAATGGAATGTCAAAAAATTGCAGCAGATCGCGAAGAAACGTAAAAATCGCATTAAAAATCACAAAAAGTTCAAAAATCACGAAAGTCAAAGTTTACTGTAATTGGATAAAAGTTTCAAATCTAATTCCTTTGACCTGCGGGCTCTCTTAAAATTTATGTTTGGGAAAGCATGCTAAGCATTGTATCATGTTACTTTTATTTCTAATTAATTTATTTGGACTCCCTTAAATATAATTAATATAATCCCTTAAGTTAATATTAGTTTTTGTTGCATTAAAATATCTCAATTTGTTCATTTTCTGTAAGCAAGTAAACCCTATTGTTTTACAGTGGAAGTCTATGGGAATTTGGTGAAATATTAGAGATATCGCCAAGTTGGCGTCACTTTTGGTGACTAATTTTGGTCGCCAAATTTGGAGATATATCGCCAAATTGGCGACAGAACTGGATCACCTCTACGGTAACCCTCCTTATAGGTATGGAGATGCATTACATGCTGTTCAGTAATCGCATAAAATTTGCTAAAAATTCAAAAATCGCTGTACGAATTCCGGATAAACTTTTTTGAAAAGAGAACAAAATTTACTATATTGGGTTAAAAGAAAGAAACCATATTCTTTTTCCTAATGTGGAAAAATCGAATTAATATAATCCCTTAAGTTAATATTAGTTTTTGTTGCATTAAAATATCCCAGTTTGCTGATTTTCTGTAAGCAAGTAATCCATATTGGTTTACAATGGAAGTCTATGGGAATTTGCGAAATATTAGAGATATCGCCAAGTTGGCGTCACTTTTGGCGACTCGTTTTGGTCGCCAAATTTGGCGATATACCGCCAAGTTCGCGACAAACTTGGCGGCATTTGGCGACAAAACTGTGTCCCTCTAAGGTAACCTCCTTATAGGTATGGAAATGCATTAAATGCTGTTCAATAATTGCATAAAAAATTCGCTAAAATTTCAAAAATCGCTGCAGGAATTCCGAATAAACTTTTTTCAAAACATAACAAATTTTACTATATTGGGTTAAAAGAAAGAAACCATATTCTTCTCACTTATATGGAAAAATCGCCTCGAAACTTAAAAAAGTGCTAAAAATCGCATAAAAAATTAAATTAAAAAAATCTAATCAAAAAATCGAAAATCGGGCTTAGAGGTGCAAAACTTCATATATAGGCGTACCTTTTCCCCAAATTTTGTAGCTCTACGTACAGTGGTCTCTTCAGAAAACCGTCGACACACTCACTCACACACAAACTTGTTTCTTTATTATTATAGAAGACTAGCAGACCCGCCCGGCGTTGACAGGGGTTTGTAAATAATAACCTTAAACAAAACTTAAGTTTGAATGATTTTATATCTTTGGAAATTCTTTTAAATGAACCTAATTTCGGAGGCCCCATTTCCTTCCGCAACGCCTAGTGTGTTCTCATCAAACTTCTTTCCGAATGAACCTGTAATCTAGATCCCCGCTATCTATGGCAGCATTTACCGGAAGTCCCCGCACGTGCCGGAGACTATCGAAAACCAAGTTGAGGGAGCCAAACCTCGTAGGAATCAAGCCCACAGAATCAAAAAAAAAAATTTAAAAAATGCACCATTAATGTTAGAAAATGTTGATAACTAAAATCTAAGATAAAATTTTATAATACAGAAAGCAGCTGAATTGTAATCTAAGTTGAAGGAAGCAAATACCTTTGAAATTGGGCCCTTAAACCGGAGGCAATAAAGCGCCCCAAAACGGTGGAAGATTCCCCCTCCCCTTGTAAATTTCATGAATTACTGTTAGCATTAACATGATATTTAATAAACGGATGAAATCTCTTTTCTAAAGTTACCTTTAAAATAATGCGATTTTTAATTTACGGCTGTAGTGAGTAGACGTAAGATGATGCTGGAAAAGGACATTAATGTTCGAAAAAGGTGGTAGCTGAGGTATAAAGAAAGACCGGACCCGGGGGGCCAGGGTGTTAACTGGAATGTAGTTGGGTATACGAAAATGTTGTACTGGTTTTAAAGTAGCTGAAAGACGCTAAAACTAAGTTAAAGAAAATTGCAATATAATAGGATAGTTTTTAAAGAAGCTGCAACATAGACCCCAAGAAGACGATTAATATTCAAAATTTGTAGTCTGCAAATTTTTTTTGTTGCTCATGTAGTAGCTGGAGAACCTAAGAAGTTGTTAGAAAAAAAATTCGTGAATCGGACCATTTTTAACACGTTAAGCGCCACGTCAGTCACCGGTGACTGACACTGAACTTTCCGTTTAAAACACTTCATTCACCGATGACTGAAGCCTAAAATATGATTTAAAACTAAAAAAATATATATTGTTTTAAGTAATTACTGAAAATTTATTTAAAATTTACCAACCTTTTATTTATTACAGGATTATACTTTCTTAAAAATTACTTAAAACATTGTAAATTTTTCAGAGCTTCAGTGTCAGTTACCGTGGCACTCGACGTGTTAAATGAGCCATAACAGGGGGCCCAAAAGGGTCCAACTGATAGTTGAGAGCAGGGCCCTAACATGAAAACATGTTTAAATGTTTTAGTACTTAGCGTTTTAGATCTTCAATTAGTCAAAATTAATCATAAGGTATGAAATAATCATTAGAATAATATTTTAAAGAAATGTGCTAAAATGAGGGCCCTAGAGCCCCAATAAATATATGAGGGTGTTAGTCTAAGGACGAGTGTCCAAGACTAAATTTTAAAATTATGCAATGAGATTGTGAGAAAATTAGGGTGCAAAAAATGCATTGCACTCAAAAAGTTCAAAGGGCCCCGGATCGAGCCCTACAGGACCCTAAGGTGCCCCAGGATTTTAACTGGAATATTGTAAAAGGAGAATAACTAAATGCAAAAATGGTTCCAAAAATAAAGATCGTATTAAGAGGGGCAATTTATTAATAATTTATGGTGCAAAAGCTTCAAGGGGCCTTGTACCTGGCCCCAAGAGGGGAGGGACTTAAGTGGCATGTAGTTTGGTATAAAGATACTTTTTAGTAGTTTTTAAAGTAATTAGATCGCTAGAATTATGGTAAAGAAAATTGCAAGGAATTAGGATCATTTTTAAAGAAATTGCATCAAGGGGCCCCAGAAGGCGATTAATATTCAAAATTGATGGTAGTTAAAAATCTGATATTTTTTTTTTTTTTTTTTTTTTTTTTTTTTTTTTTTTTTGTCGTTTATGTAATAGCTTGGGAATCTAAGATGTTGTTAGAAAAAAGGAGCTATAATAGGGGCTCCAAAGGTGCCAACTGATAGTTGAGAACAGGCCCCTAACTCGAAAACATGTTTAAATGTTTTAGTATTTAGCGTTTTATATCTTCAATTAGACAAAATTAAGCATAGGGTATGAGTTAATCATTAGAATAATATTTTAAAGAAATGCGCACAAAATGGGGTAAATGCTTAAAAAAGGTCCTAGGGCCCCAATTACAAATATGAAGGTGTTGATCCAGGAAAAAGGGTCCAAAACTCAGTTTTAAAATTATGCAATAAGAAGGTGAGAAAATTAGGGGGTGAAAACTGCATGGCAAGCAAAAACTTCGAGGGGCCCCGGATCGAGCCCTGAGGGACCCTAGAGTGCCTAAGGATTTTATCTGGAATATAGAAACGGGAAAATAAATAAATTGAAAAAATGGTTCCAAAAATGAAGATTGGATTAAGAGGGGCAATCTGTTAACACTTTATGGTGCAAGAGCTTCGAGGGGCCCTGTACCGGATCCCAAGAGGTCAGGGACTTAAGTGTCATGTAGCTTGGTATAAATATACTTTTGAGTAGTTTCTAAAGTAATCAGATGATGCTAGAACTATGTTAAAGAAAATTACATGGCATTCGGATCATTGTTAAAGAAGCTTCACAAAGGGCCCAAGAAGGCGATTAATATTCAAAATTTGTGGTAGCTGAAGTCTGAATTTTTTTTTTTTTTTTTTTTTTTTTTTTTTTTTTTTGTCGTTCATGTAATAGCTGGAGAACTTAAGATGTTGTTAGAAAAAAAAAAGCTAATGAATCGGACTATTTTTAAGGAAGTTATAATAGGGGTCCCAAAAGGGGCCAACTGATAGTTGAGAACAGGGCCCTGACATGAAAACATGTTAAAGTTTAGTACTTAGCGTATTAGATCTTCGATTAGTCAAGTTTAAGCATAGGGTATGAATTAATCATTAGAATATAATTTGAAAGAAATGCGCAAAAAATTGGGGAAATGCTTAAAAAAGGCCCTGGGGCCCCAATAAAATTATGTGAGTGTTGGTCTGGGGAGAAGAGTTCAAGACTCAACTTTAAATTACGCACTGCGAAAGAGAGAAAATTGGGGTGTGAAAAACGCATGGCACACAAAAATTCAAATTGCCCTACCCTAGACGGGCCCATGGTCTTAACTGAAATGTAGAAACAGGAGAATAACTAAATGGAGAAAGTATCCCTAAAATGAAGATCAGATAAAATGGAAGCAATTCATTAACAATTTAGTGCACTAAACATCAAGGGGCCCTGTACCGGGCTCCTTGCAAGAGTGCCAGGGTCTTAACTGCAATGTAGAAATGGGGTAGAAACTGAAAGGAGAATTCACCCAAAAAAGAAGAAGATCGGATAGAAAAGAGGCATGTTATTAGCAATTTAGTGCACTAAAACTTCGAGGTGCTCTGTACTGGGCCCCTTGCAAGGGTGTCAGGGTCGTAACTGAAATGTAGAAATGGGGCAGATACTGAAAGGAGAATTCACCCCAAAAACGAAGAAGATCGGATAGAAAAGAGGCATGTTATTAACAATTTAGTGCATAAAAACTTAATGGATGTCTAAGATGTCTATAATTTGGCGAAATATTAGAGATATCGCCAAGTTGGCGTCACTTTGGGCGACTCATTTTGGTCGCCAAATTTGGCGATATACCGCCAAGTTGGCGACAGAACTACGTCCCTCTACGGTAACCTCCTTATAGGTGTGGAAATGCATTAAATGCTGTTCAATAATTGCATAAAAAATTCGCTAAAAATTCAAAAATCGCTGCATGAATTCCGAATAAACTTTTTTGAAAAGAGAACAAAATCGACTATATTGGGTTAAAAGAAAGAAACCATATTCTTCTCACTTATATGGAAAAATCTCCTCGAAACTTAAAAAAGAGCTAAAAATCGCATAAAAATTTAAATAAAAAAAATCTAATCAAAAAATCGAAAATCGGGCTTCGAGGTGCAAAACTTCATATGTAGACATACCTTTTCCCCAAATTTTGTAGCTCTACGTGCAGTGGTCTCTTCAGAACACCGTCGACACACTCACTCACACACAAACTTCTTTCTTTATTATTATAGACTAGCAGACCCACCCGGCGTTACCCGGGCCCGTGATGAATGAACCTCAAATTTCTATCATTTTGTACCTTTAATTCCTTTTGTCTGAATTTATATTTTTAAATATAAAAAATCGCAAGAAAAATATTAAATTGAAGATACGTGTGCTATTTTGCGTAAATTAATTTTTGGAGTCTATGCGTACCGAAAGCGAGCGGAACTGCGACAAAACACTCAAGTTTTTACTGATTTCGTGGACATTTTCAGACATTTTATTTTGTAAAAAATATTTTTACTCGTCCGAACGTTTCAAAATTTTTATAGGAGATGTAAATCTGGTCTATTTAGATGCTTCGATAAACATTGTGTTAAAATAAGGACGTTGACTAAAATAAGAAATTAAGAGATTTGCTTAAATTACTATTCGAAAATACTGAGTAGTTCAACCTTCCACCGACAGAGATCGCAATGGTCAAAGGGCTGTTATAACTTATGTGAAAATTTCAAGTCAATCATTTAGTTCGTTTTCCAAATTTTAACAAATTCGCGTTCATTCTCTATTAAAAAAAGCGTATCTTTTTCTTTTTAAAAGTCGATTTTTTTTTCGAACAAAATGTTCTGAATTAGTTTTTTTTTATTTACATACTTTTAATTAGTGTACTAATACAGGCCGAGATGCTAACGTTTAAAATCTGTAAATGCTGCATTTTTAAAATTTTGATTTAAACTTGAACTCCGATTAAAATTTTACACTATAGTTTTTATCTACTCTCCAAAATAAAAGTAGGTGTTTTTCAAAGCAGACATAATGTCTGCTACTTTTAATAAGTAGCGTATATCACACGACTCCCTCAAAAAACGGCACATAAAAAGTCAGAAACGCTATTTTTTTAAAAAGAAATCTAGAGTCCCTCCCCGGAATTTCACGCAACATTCTTTTTTACACTTATTCTTTTGTGTTATAAACGTTCTTAAAGTTTCAAACAGATCACCTTGCTAGATTTCCCAATTTTAACAAAATCGCGTTATGTTAGATCCACATTCCACCACGAGGGAGCGCACTCTATTCTTAACAAAAGCTCCTTTACACAACCTATCAGTAGATATGTTACTCGAGGAGGTGGCAATCTTCAGCAAAAATTTAAGATATTTGTTGAAATTACTATTCGAAAATAGTGTAATTTAACTTTTGTCACATTTATATGTAATAAGTAGTATGTATCTGAGGACTCCGTCAAAAAACCGCACCTGAAACTGTATGAAACGCAAAGGTAAAAAAAAAAGAAATATTTTGCCCCTCCCCTCCCCCCCCCCACCTGCCCGAAATTTCAGGCGCCATTTTTTATAAACTTTTTCTTATGTGTTATAAACTATCTTAAAGTTTCAAGCAGATCTTTTTGTCAGATTTCCTACTTTAAATGAAATCGCGGTCTGTTAGTTCCACTTTTCATCACCAGGGAGCGCACTGTATTTTTAACAAAACTGTTTCTGAACGTAACTCCATTAAACAACCTACCAGTAGATATGTTACTCGAGGGGGTGGCGGTTTTAAGCAATAAATTAAGATATTTTTGAAATTACTATTCGGAAATAGTGGTAACAAAGTTTTGACATTTTTATATTTAATAAGACACATTTATCTCAGAACTCCGTCAAAAAACTGCACCGGAAACGGTAAGAAACGCAAAGGTTAAAAAAAAGAAATCTATCGCCCCTCCCCCTCTCCCCACCTGCTCGAAATTTCACGCGTCATTCTTATATAAACTTTTTCTAATGTGTTATAAACTATCTTGAAGTTTCAAACAGATCGCCTTGTTAGATTCCCTACTTTAAATGAAATCGCGGTCTGTTAGTTCTACATTCCACCACCAGGGAGCGCACTCTATTCTTAGCAAAAGCGTATATGAACGAAACCTCTTCACGCAACCTACCCGTAGACACATGGATGGGGGGGGGGGGGTTCTTAACCAAGAATTTTAAATATTTGCTTTGCTTCACCGTTATAGCAGGCGTTCTGTACATGCTCCATAAAATATGTCAATTCCACTTTCCGCCTTCAAGGCGCGCACTCTGTTCTTAATCTTTAAATGCCTGATTTTTCAAAAATCATTGTAATAATGTTTTTCGGCTTTCATTTTTTAAATAAATCATGGAAAAAAATACTTTAAAAAATCATATTTTGTTTTAAGTATGGTTTATGGCTAAAAACAGTGTGTTACTAATCGACAATACTGGTCTTTAATTGAAAAAATAATTTTCCTTGATAAAATTCTATAATATTAAACACACAATAATTTTAGGAACTATAATAAGAATTAAATTTTACTTGCACACTGCAGAACAAAATAGGGTATTTCGCAAGCTTCCAAACAAAACAAAAAGAGCAAGTAGCAACAATGGAAAAAATAATTCTATCTTTATTCTTAAACAGCACAAGTGTTGCCATCTAAATGTTGAAAATCGATTTAATAATACTTTCAGAATGTATTTTATTGGCAACATTAGGCATTATAGCTTCAATATTATTCTAATAATATTTTAGAGCCTAAATTGGGTATGTTGCCGAAAAGCAACAGCCGGCATTTAAGGGTTAACAAACCTACATCCGAACGAAATTCCGTTATTAAACCTATTTGCAGATATATTAGTCGAGGGGGTAGGGGAATGATATAAAAATTTAAGAAATTTGCGGAAAATTACTATTCGGAAATAACCACTACTCATAAATTAAGGTGCAAAATGTTCTGTACGAACATTCGACATGTGTTCCCACTGCTTGCGGTACTGTATAGCAGGCGGGCGATAAATTTAGAACATTTTTCTGTATTTAAAACATAAAAAAGAGCAATTAAAAAATGCGTTTAAAAATGCCTTTAAAAAAACACTTCTGAAAAAAAATCATTATCAATATAAAAAATGAGAATTTAAATTCTATTAAAACTGTTGCTACTCGCTACAGCAGCAGAAAGCTTTAGAATGCAAAGACTTATTGTTGCCAATTTGTAATTTCTAGTGGTAAAAGAGCCAGTAAAGAATATTCTAATCTTTTATTTAACGTTTAAAAAACACATTCATTGCTATCGAAATAGATCAGTATCAAACAAATGCCTCCAATTTTCCGTAAACCAACCAAAATCGCCGATTTTTTAGCAGATATTATCGCTCAACCAATCAAAGTAGAGAAAAAACAGAAAACAGTGTGGCAATCAAAAAGCCTGCCAGGTTGTCAAGTTAGTTGCTAGGTTGTGACGTCATTTGAAACTAATCCATTCTCTTAAAGTTCATTATTATTAAATATGTTTTCAAAGCACGTGTTTCCCCTTCATGCTAAAATTTAATGTTTAGTTAAAAAAGCAGTCACTCTTGAAACATTAAGCACTCAAATTGGTTTATATAGCTGTATCCCGGTTTATTTAATTATTTCTGCGAAAGTTTTATACAACCAACCAACCAAAAGCTAGCGGAAAGAAAAAACGTATTTCTGATGAGCGATGCTTTATGAACCAGCCAACCGAAAGTAATCTGAGGGAAAAAAGGCGTACTTTTGATGAGAGTGATGTCCGAATATTAATTAATTACTCAGCTAATAATTAGAATATTAAAATTCCGAGGATATAGTGCATTAGAAGAGGCCTTGGACTCTTTCCAAAAAAATTTTGAACCTCGTACGTGCCGTAGATTTTGCTAGCCATCGCACACAGACAGACAGAGCGATTTGTTCTTTTATTAGTACTAGGGGATCGTACCCGGGCTTCCCGGGTTAAAGAATATAGGTGAAAACAGTTTTTTTTAACTTTAAAACTAATATTTTTTTTATATGCAATAAATTTTTTAGATTGCCTACTTACATTAAAAAAGCATTTTTCATATGGAAAATACGAATTATACAATCAAATAAATTTTTGAAATTTATCAAAAGCGATATTTTCTTATTAGCCGCATGCTAAGAGTCATTTGACCAAGATTTTTCTACTTTATGGCATCCGTTTATATTCTTATAATTTCAGATCTTATACATGTCTGTTAAATTTGAGTTTTATTTATATTGTTTTATTTATTTATTCATAGGGAAGTTTTTTTAATGGGTATTGGCCGTAAGAAAATGTACTCTTTGTTTTAAGGGCAAATGGATTAATCTTTCGTAATCGAGTTCCGCGCGATATAGATGATAAATTAAAAAATATTTCATACTTTAAAATTGTTTTTAAAACCGTAGACAATTAGTAAACTGAGATGAACTTTGCAAACGAATTCCATTTGAAAAAAAAAAAAAAAAAAAAAAAAACCTATCTGGTGATCTAAAAATTTAAATTGTACGATTACAAATATGTTAGATTTGTGTTTTTTCAATATTATTCTTTTATTTGTTTATAAAAGAAGTATTAATTTCGTTAATTTGTCTTTCACAAATATGTTAGATTGGGTTTTTTTTTTAATATTACTCTTTTATTTGCTTATAAAGGAAGTATTAATTTCGTTATGCAAAAATAGTCAGAAACAAATGCTGAAAAATGTTTGTTGCTTTATGTGCAAAATGTTTATTATTATTATGTATTGAAACCGCACGTGATAAGATAAACTTAAAATAAAATCATGCTTAAAAAATATTTTAGAAAATATAATACATCAGTCAATTAAGATACAGTTTTTAAACAAATTGCATTTGAAAGTAAAATTTTCCCCTATGCGACGAAAATTGAAAATGTACGATGATCAGATGATTAAAAAATTGCAGTAGCGAAAATTTCAAGACCGAAATTTGATCTTGAAGTGTTGCCATTCGCAAAATGACATCAGCGTTACGCACAGATACGTTTGTTCTTTATAATATAGATACTTAATCAGTAAAATATAATAACGATCAGTTATTAGGATGTGGTTATTAATTGAGGCTCTTATGCTTGGTATTCAGGAATGAAAAACAGCAATTTTCACCTTCTCAAAATTTGCATACACACTTCTCATATCCATATTCGTCATTTTTAAAAAATGCGTATTTTGTTTAATCATTTAAAAATAATTTTAACTCAAAACTTGAAGTCACGATTGTCAGCAACATCTTTTATGTGAACAGACGCACTCTTTACTTGAGATTCTAATGTCAATTCCGGAGAGTAAAAATTTCCGTAATTTATGTTTTTTAGACGCATTTGTTTAGCTTTATCTAAGAAAATGATTGTTTTCTGTTAAATACGATTTCATTTTCACTTAAATAAGTATTTCGCCTAGTGTCTGAAACCTAGTATCAGTGCAGATGCAAAAGGAAAAACAATATAGAAAATTTATGAGGAAAAATTTGTGTTTTCAAAAGCTATGTCATTTTCCGTTATTTATGCCCCTAATATAATATTCTGCTCCTAATGGGATTTTGCGACACTAAACCCTATACAACAATTTTTATCAACAATTTTGAATTTTTATCAGAAAATAGAATGAATAAAGATAAAAATACCTCATTATTTCTCTCTTGTCTGCAATAATGAAAGCTATCTAATTTTCACCATTTTGAAGAAATTCCATAAAATGCTTTTAAAATTCAAATATGAAAGTGGGAATATTTTAAAAAAAAAACAGATAGTGCGATAACATCTACAAATGAAGAACTTTCAGTTAAAATATATATATATATATATTAGTAAAATTGGTTCAGCAGAAAGATCAGGGCACATGACTAAAAAACACACTTGTGTTTTAAATATATAGATTATATAAAATTAGGAAAAATTAAATTAAGCAAATTATGTTATTTTGATAAAATTATAGTAGAATGTCCTAAAGAATAGCATTAAAATATTATTATTCAAGAGAATTTTGGACAAAAACTTCAGGAACATAATATTATTTTAAACCTCGAATTATTTGTTTGCTTGTCTAACTCGGCGAAGCAAATCCATCCAGGAGAGAAGCATCAATTTCTGTAATATAAATCGCTATTATTTACATGTTACCTCTCTTTTATAAAGACACTCTAAAATTTTGTAAAACATTGCGTTTTATCAATGTGTGATTTCGATTACATTACTTTCAAAAGTGGAGGATTTTCACTTGTGAAGAATTTCAAAGCAGCTGGGCTGTGAAAATGACGCACTTCTACAAAACATAATTCAGGTTTAAGAATTTAAATACACGCTTTTTTATAAAATGGTGTCATTTGCATACGCTAAAGCAACCCACTTTTACAATCCAGTCTTAAACTTCATCTATAGAAAAGTATGCATATGACGTCATTATCACGGAATAACAGACAATAGTCTTGACATAGCCAATATTTTAATTTCAACTTTTTTTTTCAGGTTTTATGAGAAAATGGCAACAAAAAGATACAGTATCGGCTATTTTCCGTTTACTTTCAATGACTTTCAATAGAAATGGGGTACTTTTGTTGCCACGACAAGAAAAATGTTATTAAAAATACAAAAAAATTAATATCTCAAAAATAAATTGAGATACAGCTTTCAAACAAATAGCATTTAAAAGAACATTTTTTTCCTTATACGATGATGTAAAAATTTAAAATGTGCGATGTTTAGAAGTTTAAAAATTTGCAGTAGGGAAAATTGCAAAATCAAAATTTTATTTCAAATTTCAAAGTGTTGCCATTTGCAAAATGACGTATGCGTTACGCACAGATATGTTTGTCCTTTATAATATAGATAGATAACATTAATTAAGTGTGTTTACTAATAATAAGTCAGCAACAATGATTTTAACTGTGAAACACATGAAAAATAATTTTAGCCAGGATTTTGCTTCAAATACTCCACTGTGGGCCGCAAAAGTTCTTAAGGCTGTTCTCAAATCCAAAAGGACAACTTTATGACATAAGTTTTAATTTATTTTTGTTCGGAAATGCATGAATCTAGCTGGTGTCATTGTTCAGAAACTATGTCATCAAGCTGTTTTTCGCAAAGGTAATAGATTTTTCCGAAAATAGTTTCTAAGTGGGCGTTTTGAACCGAATTTCCGCGCGAAAGGAGAAAGAGCAATCAAGAAAGGGAGAAAAACGTGTTTGTCACTTGATCAAAATTGCTTTTAACTCAATAGGTAATTGATTGATCCAAAAATGGAAAACGCAGTTCGATTCCAAATCACTTCCCTGATTAGACTTTCCAATTTTATATCTTTGCGTTAAAAAATGAATTTGTAAATGTGTCAAAACGTTTTGCGCTTGTTGAGCAGATCAGTTGAGAACAGCCTTAAAATTGATCACTAAGTCCTCGAGTTTTCGAGCATTGAAAGAAGGACTGATTGATTGATTCTCCTGGTATTTCCTTGTTTTCTCAAAAAGAAATTTGGATATTGGAATACGAAAAACTGCACATTGCAGTCAGAATCACCATTTATAAATCATAATTAAGTTTTTCAATCCATGCAAGTTTCTTTAAAGTTGATCAATGAATGCAACAAATTGCGGATTGTAACTAAAATTACTGTTTATAAATGACTAGATAGTAGCCATCAATATTTGACGGTAAATAACTTGAATGTTCCATTAGACAAATTCTTGAATTTTTAATTAGTTGCTTTTAAATTAATTATTAAAATCGTGACAAATTTGTATATTGCATAAGTAATTCCTATTTCCTGAAGGCGAGCTAGAGGGTGCTGTCAGTCTAATCTATTGAATTAAGTGAAATAACTTTAAGTTTGTAATTTACAACCAACTATGCTTGTCTTTTAGAAGAAATTTACCAAAAAATATTGGGCAGAGCATTTATTTTTACTTACTACAGTTACATTTTTTTTGTTGTTGAAAAAGTAACAATATCTATTTTTATTTTTTTAACTACACGACCTTTAAAAGCTGCCAGGAATTTTATTTATATCAGTCTCATTCTCTAAAATCCTAATTTTGAAACTCGATGAACAATTTATAATATATATTTTTTATTTCTCGAATTTTATTATACTTTTTTCTTCATTTTTTAAATATCAAACCATGAATATCAAGATAATTTATTTTATAGTTCTTATATGAATATTTTCCTTTCTTTCGTTTTATTTATTTATTTATTTATTTTTATTTATTTATTTATTTATTTATTTTCGGAAAAGAATGGCAAACTTTTCTTACTGACTCACACACCTATATATTCTTGATAATGGTCAGAAAACAAAAGTTGTAGATCAACTCAATTTATTTAATTTATAATTACATGCAAAACATTTTAGGTTAAATATTTTAAATATAAAATTATTATTTTTTCGAAATATTTTTGAGTGTTAAATTTTATTTAATGATAAACCATTTAAATAATAATAATAATAAAATCAAAATCATACAACTTCTCCTCTTAATGAAATATGTCATTATCGAAATGAATTATAGTCAAAAATGGTACAAAAATCATTTTGCCGGGCGTTGGGTTCGAACCTGCGTCGTCTATAAAAGATCAAAGCTGTAATCCAGTGCTTGGACCACTCTGCTAACCAGACCTGCTCTCCTTTTCCTCTAAATGGAAGATCTAGTAAATTTAACTTCACGCATTTGGAAATGCGTGAATTTTTTTGACTGAACTTACAGAATCAGGTTTACATTTTAATATATATAATAATTGGGCCGTTCTGTGCACAAATCGATTAACTCCATCAAATTAAAACGTTCAGTATAAACAGTTAAAGTTATTGTAACTATAAAAATATTGTATCTATATAATATTTTTTCTCGGGATATTTTGATTGAACTCATTAATTTTCTTTTAATCAAGGGTAATTTTTTATCACTGTATAAATATATAGAAAATTTTCAATGTTCCTTTATTTAAAACAAAAAAAAAAAAAAAAACAAAAAAAAAAAAAAAAAAAAAAGCCACTTAAAACTGAATTAGTCGGATAGTTTTCTGAACGCCTCAATTAAGCCTTTCAATCAATGCAAGATTCCTTAAGGGTGCGTTCTCAAATCCAAAAGGGCAACTTTCTGACATAAGTTTTAATTTATTTTTGTTCGAAAATGCATGAAACTAGGTAGTGTTGTTGTTCAGAAACTATGTAATTGAACTGTTTTTTCCATTTTTTTGCAAACGCCATAGATCTTTCAGAAAATTGGGTCAAAGTGAACGTTTTGAACCGAATTTCAGCGCGAAGGAAGAAATAGCACTCAAGAGCGGGCGAAAAACATGTTTCTCACGTGATCAAAATTGCTTATAACTCAATAGGTAATTGATTGATCAAAAAATGGAAAAAACAGTTCGATTCTAAATCGCTTCTATGGCCAAGCTTTCCAATTTCATGCCTTTCCGTTAAAAAATGAATTTGTAAATGTGTCAAAACGTTTTGAGCTTGTTGAGCAGAGCAGTTAAGAAAGAACAGCCTTAAGGCGCTCGTCACTCAGTTTCCGAATTCCCCTCAGTAATGTTAAGTCTATAGGCATTTGATGCATTCTTATATTTAAAATATCTCCTCGGTAAATTAATATTTTTAACTTCTCTTTTCCGTCTATTCTTCTTAAACGATGTCTCTTTTTTTTTCTTAGTTCTCAAAATATTTCTAAAATTTATGCTTAATTTTATATGAAGTTTTAAAATTTCACTCCCATTTCGCCCGCTTTTAATACATAAAATATTAAATTAAACATTGATTTTAGATATATTTTCACAACTAAGGAAAAAAAAAAAAAAAGAAAAGTGCCCAGTTAAACTGATGGCATTGAGATCTATTCACACTATATAGATCCATTGAGATGGATCTATTCACACTAATTGTATATTATACTCTTACTTCAAAAAATAATGCATTTCGAAAAATAAATTAAGGAGGGATTAGCCCGCCCCTCTGTTTCACTTCTTCATACTTAACCGATGAACCTCAAAATCTTATCAGAGAAGCGTCTTATGGGTGTATTCGAAAAAATATTTTTCCACCCGCAACAGCTCGAAATTTTCTGAGGCATTTTCAGACTCATTTTTTAAAGTAAAAACATGAAACTTGCTGAGGTGATTTTTGAAGAGATGTATAAGAGGCCGTGTGATTTCATTTTTCGCTCAATTAATTAGATTTTGAGTTTTAAACAATTATTTTCTCAGTATGACCATTTTTTTCACTCCCAGATCTCCCGCTTCGGAAAATTGGGTTCAAAACACCAACTTTGATAGCATTTTTTACAATATTTTCTGCATTTATCAAAAAATCGAGACGCACGGCACATTAAGCAGTTTCTAAATAAGAGAATTTCCCCAGTTTTATGTGTTTGAGAGTAAAAAATAATTTAAAAATGAATCAGGAAATAAGAAGTTTGGATCGGAATACACCCTTATCAGAATAAACCGGTATACCAAATTTGAAGCAAATCGGATAGAAAAACCCATTTATCTGAATTAAGGAGTATTAGCACCAAGTTCCTCCCTTTATACTTAACCAATGAACCCCAAAACTAATCAGGGAAGTGTCTTATTATAATAAACCGGTATACAAAATTTGAAGCAAATCGGATCAGAAAACACATTTTCTAAATTAAGGGGTATCCCCCCCCCCCGATCCCCCATTTATACTTAAACAATGAACCTCCAAATCTAATCAGGGAAGCGCCTTAACAGAATTAACCGGTATACCAAAATTGAAGCAAATCTGATAATTCTGTATGAAAAACACATTTATTTAACTTAGGAGGGATTAGCCCCCGTACTCCCCTTTATACTTAACCAATGAATCCCAAAAACTAATTAGAGAAGCGCCTTATAATAAAACGGTATACCAAATTTGAAGCAAATCGGATAAGAAAACCCATTTTTCCATATTTAAAGGGTTTTCCCCTCCCGATCCCCCTTTATACTTAAACAATGAACTTCCAAATCTAATCAGGGAAGCGCCTTATCAGAATTAACCGGTATGCCAAAATTGAAGCAAATCTGATAATTCTGCATGAAAAACACATTTGTCTAAGTTAAGGGGGATCATACCCCCGTACCACCCTTTATACTTAACCAATGAACCTCCAAAACTAATCAGGGAATCGCCTTGTGAGAATGAACCTAAAAAAATAAAAAAATGAAGCCAATCGGATATTTCTATCAACAGTTATCGCGTTACGTACGTACGTACGTACATACAGAACCTGCGGGCACATTGTTTCTCAAGCTTTGATAGCCTGTGAGCTAAAAAGAGACATCGTTTAAGAAGAGCACACAGAAAACAGAAATATAAAATATTAATATCCGGAGGAGATATTTTAAATACAGTGAAACCTCTCTGTAAGGGCCACCTGCCGTTCCATTGAAAATTGACCTTTATGAGGGGTGGCCCTTGAATTGAGGTGACAAAAAAAACAACAATTAAAATAAGGAAGCCAAAGCCTATATAGGTGAAAAAACTGTTTATTAACATTTTCAAACTCTATATATGATTGAAAATTTTTTCTGTTGAAGTTTGTTTACTTTTCATGATTTTTTTGCAGACAGTTTTGGTTTCTAATGATTCTTTTACTTTAAGGAACAAATTACTTAAATTTGCATAATTTATTAATGCCTTAGAATGAGATACAAGTTTATTTATTTCTGTTAGCGTTTCCTAACAGGAGTAAAAATTGTGCTTTAATATGCATTCACAGTTTTAGTAAATGTGAAATCTATTTTTCTAGATAACATGTTATCCTTTGTGTGCCCACAACAAAAGGTCAAGTTTCCCTTGCAACCCAGCCCTTACAGGCTGAAAGGCAAACAAAGTGTGAGGAACACCTGCTAGTTTTACTTGTGGAAAAGTTTGTGGTCCTTTATTGTGTTACTAAATCCTCCCCTTCTCCCCCTGCCTTCTTTTTTAAAAGTGCAGTTGTTTGCTGAACTCTTATCTTTTGGTTCAGTGATTCAATACACTTGTTTAGGATTTAAGGCACATGCGAAAAAAATGGCCTTTATGAGGGGTAGGTGCGGCCCCTAATGGGAGTAAATTTAACATTATGTCTATAGAGAAAATTTTCATTCCTAAAAATATTAGCCCTTAATAAAGGTGGCCTTTAAAAGAAGTTTCACTGTATAAGAATGCACCAAACTCCCATAGACTTACATTACCGAGGTGAATTCGAAAACTGAATGACGAGCAGCCTTAAAGTTGATCAGTAAATGCAACAGACTGTGGGTTGTAGCCAGAATTACTATTTATAAATCACAATTTTTTCAATCAATGCAAGATTCCTTCACTGCAAATAGAAGCATCTTATATTTAGACACATATGTGACTGAAGAAGAATTTCAAACACTTAAGTGTCTTAATCTGAAAATTAAGACATTATAAATGTCTTAATTTAAGATTCATAAGTGCCTTACTATGATCATGGTGTAAACGAACTGAGAATAATGTCTAAAATATCCGCAAGACTATTATTTTCAGACACTTCGTTGCTTCAAACGTGTCTTAATTTAAGACATTTTGTTTCTTCCGTTCTTCCAAAGTAATAACTACCAGGGGGCACTTTAAGTTGCGCATGAGTTTTAGATGGAGATATTTTAAATTATAAGAATACATCAAACGCCCATAGACTTAACATTTCCGAGGGGAATTTGGAAACGGAGTGACGAGCAGCCTTAACAGACGAACAGGTTACGTCGGACCAGAGCAGAATTAAAATGCACTGGAAAATATTACCAGCTGAGTAAGAACCCACACCACTTGTACTTTTTATAATTTTATTTAAAATTCAAGGCAGACATCTATTCTTAAGGTGGGATTTGCCTTTATGAAGCCAAAAAAAGAATTTTTGTAAGCCTTTTTTTTCTTCTAGAATCGGGAAAAGATTTTAGATCCGAGATTTTTGCATGTTATTTATTATAATTTCACGAACATTTCAAAATTTTATAAATAAAAAATTGATGATGTGGCTCGAGTTGCGTGGGTGCATGTCATTCATTAGCGTGCACTTCGAATCGGGCGGGATCCGATAGATCGCCAGAGTCGTTTGTAATCAATTTTCGTTAAGGATTATGAAAGTAGATAAAACTGTCTGAGGCTTCAGGCACTTTGAGGTCAAAAAATTGAAAACTAATAAAGTGACAGCCATTTGAAAACAAGTGGGTAAGTGTGATAACAGATCGCACAGAGGATTTCGTTTAATATTCCTTTCAAAACACTTCCTTTTTGCAAAATCTGTTAGTTCCACATTTCACAACCAGGGGGAAACAAACTATTCTAAACAAACATCTATCCGAACGAAACTCGGTTTTAGAAACTATCGTAGTATATTAGTCGATATATTAGTCGTATATTAAACGTAAATATTAGTCGTATATTAAACGTAGATATATTAGTCGAGGGGATCGGACCCATAGCACCCGAGATAGATAAGCGCGTATATTACTCTGGCGGTAAAAATTGGAACTAAAATATGTACCGGCTACGGTGCATAATATGAAGGAGTGGTCAAAGGAGTGTCGGCAAAAGTTAGAAAAATGCACCCCGGGTGAAAAGGGTGGAGGTTAGAAAAATTGCTAAATATACAGAAGTTAGAGCCCGGAAGAGTAAATAATATAAGACTTTTCGAAAATTTTATGATTTTTCGTGTGATCGCAAGTGTTCTGCTATAAGTATGCAAAATTTCACATCTCCAACTTAATTAGGGGCTGAGTTAGAAAAAGTGCTTAAAATACACAAGTTGCAACCCAGAAGGGCAAATATAAGACTTTTTCAAAATATTATGATTTGTCGTTTGATGTGAGGTGTTAAGAATCCAAAATTTCAAGTCTCCAACATATATAGTTTCTGAGAACGGGCTCTGTGACGGACGAAAATACAGACAGAGGAGTGAGACGAATAGGTTTCGTCAGATGAACGAAACCCTATAAAAAAAGTCTTTTTCAGTCCATTTTTTCGCACTTTGACGATCTTGTTCGATCTTAGGCCTAGAGAGGAATGTACAACAAAGAATACGACCCCCGTCAAAAAGAAATTCTATTACATAGTATTCAGCAAAAAGTTTAATTTACACTTCAAGCCGCCAAATACAGATACATGTAAACTATCTGATGACATATCAATCAAGCTCTCGACAAAAAATGGTGAAAACACTTGAAAAAGGTCTTGAAATCGAAGGAGAGCTCCACTTACGGATAGCTAAACAGGCTAGAGAGAAAATGAAAACTGATAAAATTAAAGTCTCAGATGAAACTTATTGCTTACTGCTCTATATTCGACTTGCAAAAAGCACTACCCTTTCTAAGCTTTCAACGTACATAGCTTATTATAAACGCAATCTATATGTTTATAACTTTGGGATGCATTCCTTTAAGGCTGTTCTCATCCAAAAGGGCAACTTCCTGACATAAATTTTAATTTATTTTTGTTCGAAAATGCATGAAACTAGCTGGTGTTGTTGTTCAGAAATTATGTCATCGAACTGTTTTTTCCATTTTTTTTTTTTTTTTTTTTTTTTTTTGCAAACGCAATAGATCTTTCCGAAAATAATATCAAAGTGGACTTTTTGAACTGAATTTCCGCGCGAAAGGAGAAAAATCACTCAAGAGCGGGCGAAAAACGGGGTTGTCACGTGATCGATATCGCTTATAACTCAATGGGTAATTTATTAATCAAAAAAATGGAAAAAACAGTTCAATTCCAAATCGCTATCATGGCCAGGCTTTCCAATTTTATATCTTTCCGTTAAAAATGAATTTGTAAATGTGTCAGAACGTTTTGCGCTTGTTCAGCGGCGCAGTTAAGAACAGCCTTAATAATAATGTAGGATATACATATACGTCAGGGATGAAAAAGATGAAATAGAGGGAGGAAGAGGTTCTCACGACCTTTCGAGCATTGTTGCAAGACACCAACAGAAAGTTGTAACTCGATTGAAGAAGCAACTATCAAGAAACAACACATCTATGTTCCTGGAGACTGGAAGGAAAGTAGTGTATGAATGCAAAGAAGAATTATCCTAAATTTGATGTTATTGAAGATAAGAATTCCTACTTTCTTTCTACTACAGCTTTAGAACAAAGTATCACAAACAGAAAGAAGGATACCGCAGGAACTTGTTTTCGTAGTCTCACCAACGTAGTCACCCAGCGTAGTCTCACCAACGAAAACAAGTTCCCGCGGTATCCTTCTTTCTGTTTGTGATACTTTGTTCCTCAGAGTAAAGATAAGAATGAGAAATATATGAGAAGTCTATGCTTTGTTCTAAAGGTGAGACTACGCTGGGCACGGAAAATTCTATAGATAGATAGAAGCCCCCCCCCCACCCCCCAACCACCAACACCAGCAGAATGATGGGGGTCCCGGGGTCTTCTATACTCTTAGTCGGGCAATGCATATTTTATCGGTTTCGTTTAAATTTTTATGTCGGCCCGGGCGAAGCCCCGTTCGCTGACCGCCAAAGAAAAAAAAAGCAGCAAGACGCAAATGCGCCATATCTGTCCCTTCAACTTTCACACCCCACCCCTCTTGACCTTTGGGGAGGAAAACGAGGAAAAGGTAATTAAAGCGTGCAGAGCGAGATTACCCCGTTTTCGTTGGGTGGATATTGGATGGCTGCAAGTTGAGAGAGGTTCTCTTTTCATGTTACTGTTGAAAGAAACCCTCAATGAGGATCAACCTCTTCCCAAATTAAATTTGGAAAATCGGGCTCGTGAGCGCAAGTTACTTTCTTTGTCAAATGTCAGTCAAGGTGCGTTGTACGTGGGCCGTAGAAAAATTACTTTGGCCAAAAAGAAAAATATGATGGATCTTCTGCTATACATTCCCAGGGGCGGATTTAAGGGGTCGCGATGGTCGCAATCGCGGGGGGCCCCGCATCCAAGGGGCCCCCAAATCTTCTTTTAATTTCAAAGAGAAAAGGTGACTTTGATCAAAGATTTTTGTATTTTCAGTTACTTTTACTACATCATTTTCATGTAATAAGTAAAATATTTTTTCTGTTATCTGTTATTTCCAGAAACATTTTAGGTTTTCCTTATCTCTTTTTCTGTTAATCTATCATCAAGACCGTGAACATTTGTGAAGGGATGGGGTGGGGTTTAAGGAAGAAAAACGTACTTTGCTCTGAACTAAAAAGAACCTTGTTAGAGACCTTTTACAGCTATTTTAATAGATGTAGGGCATACCAAGTTTGGGGGCCCCCGAAATCAGGATAGCATGTTATTAAACATATGGGTCGAGTGGGTCGTGTCTCTTCGACTCCTGATTTCGGGGGCCCCCAAAGCCCAAACATGATATGCAGTTTCAGAAAGCTGATATTTGAAATGTATTGTGAGTTTGTTAATTATAATCAATATTTTAGGGCATACCAAGTTTGGGGGCCCCCGAAATCAGGATAGCATATGTTATTAAACATATGGGTCGAGTGGGTCGTGTCATTTCGACTCCTGATTTCGGGGGCCCCCAAACATGATATGCAGTTTCAGAAAGCTGATATTTGAAATGTATTGTGAGTTTGTTAATTATAATCAATATTTTAGGGCATACCAAGTTTGGGGGCCCCCGAAATCAGGATAGCATATGTTATTAAACATATGGGTCGAGTGGGTCGTGTTTCTCCGACTCCTGATTTCGGGGTCCCCAAACATGATATGCAGTTTCAGAAAGCTGATATTTGAAATGTATTGTGAGTTTGTTACTGATTATAATCAATATTTTAGGGCATACCAAGTTTGGGGCCCCCAAAATCAGGATAGCATATGTTATTAAACATGTGGGTTGTGTCTCTTCGACTCCCGATTTCGGGGGCCCCCAAACATGATATGCAGTTTCAGAAAGCTGATATTTGAAATGTATTGTGAGTTTGTTAATTATAATCAATATTTTAGGGCATACCAAGTTTGGGGCCCCCCGAAATCAGGATAGCATATGTTAGTAAACATATGGGTCGAGTGGGTCGTGTCTCTTCGACTCCTGATTTCGGGGGCCCCCAAACATGATATGCAGTTTCAGAAAGCTGATATTTGAAATGTATTGTGAGTTTGTTAATTATAATCAATATTTTAGGGCATACCAAGTTTGGGGGCCCCCGAAATCAGGATAGCATATGTTATTAAACATATGGGTCGAGTGGGTCGTGTCTCTTCGACTCCTGATTTCGGGGCCCCCCCAAACATGATATGCAGTTTCAGAAAGCTGATATTTGAAATGTATTGTGAGTTTGTTAATTATAATCAATATTTTAGGGCATACCAAGTTTGGAGGCCCCCGAAATCAGGATAGCATATGTTATTAAACATATGGGTCGAGTGGGTCGTGTTTCTTCGACTCCTGATTTCGGGGTCCCCAAACATGATATGCAGTTTCAGAAAGCTGATATTTGAAATGTATTGTGAGTTTGTTACTGATTATAATCAATATTTTAGGGCATACCAAGTTTGGGGCCCCCAAACTCAGGATAGCATATGTTATTAAACATGTGGGTTGTGTCTCTTCGACTCCCGATTTCGGGGGCCCCCAAACATGATATGCAGTTTCAGAAAGCTGATATTTGAAATGTATTGTGAGTTTGTTAATTATAATCAATATTTTAGGGCATACCAAGTTTGGGGCCCCCCGAAATCAGGATAGCATATGTTAGTAAACATATGGGTCGAGTGGGTCGTGTCTCTTCGACTCCTGATTTCGGGGGCCCCCAAATATGATATGCAGTTTCAGAAAGCTGATATTTGAAATGTATTGTGAGTTTGTTAATTATAATCAATATTTTAGGGCATACCAAGTTTGGGGTCCCCCGAAATCAGGATAGCATATGTTATTAAACATATGGGTCGAGTGGGTCGTGTCTCTTCGACTCCCGATTTCGGGGGCCCCCAAACATGATATGCAGTTTCAGAAAGCTGATATTTGAAATGTATTGTGAGTTTGTTAATTATAATCAATATTTTAGGGCATACCAAGTTTGGGGGCCCCCGAAATCAGGATAGCATGTTATTAAACATATGGGTCGAGTGGGTCGTGTCTCTTCGACTCCTGATTTCGGGGGCCCCCAAACATGATATGCAGTTTCAGAAAGCTGATATTTGAAATGTATTGTGAGTTTGTTAATTATAATCAATATTTTAGGGCATACCAAATTTGGGGGCCCCCGAAATCAGGATAGCATATGTTATTAAACATATGGGTCGAGTGAGTCGTGTCTCTTCGACTCCTGATTTCGGGGGCCCCAAACATGATATGCAATTTCAGAAAGCTGATATTTGAAATGATTGTGAGTTTGGTACTGATTATAATCAATATTTTAGGGCATACCAAAATGTGGGGCAAGCCAAGTTTGGGGGCCCCAAAATCAGGATAGCATATGTTATTAAACATGTGGGTCGTGTCTCTTCGACTCCTTATTTCGGGGGGCCCCCAAACATGATATGCAGTTTCAGAAAGCTGATATTTTAAATGTATTGTGAGTTTGTTACTGATTATAATCAATATTTTGTATTTCTAGAGTAGGATAAACTTAAAAACAAAGGTTATCTAAATCTCTATTTATATATTCATATCTGAGAAACAGTTTTTATTTTCTCTTTTGTGACAGGGACCCGAATGAACATCACCTCCTGGTCCTGTCTTTGGCTTGGTCGGGTCCTGTACCCTATGCATATCAAAGGATATGTAAGGGAGTGGGTCGCAAAGAGAAGGGTGGAGACGGTCGGGCCTGACTAATGCGGGATAGCTTCCCCGGACACCCTTTTTGCGGGCCCCCATGGGAATAGTCAGGATTTTCATTATAGGTGTCAGATGAATAAAATTGGTCAAAAGTGATTAAAATTCATATATTTTTAAACATTTAGAAAGGGAGTGCGGTTCCCCTTCCCCTCTCTGCTACCCAGGCCCCCTCCACCCCCACACAAAAAAACCCGAACTAATGAATAACATTTTATTATAACAACTTATTATTTTATTGTTTTCACGAGAAATTCTTTATTGATGTTTTTATCATAACGAGGTAAGTTAAAACCATTAAATTATGACAAAATCTGGGCATTCTCTTTTAGCCATCTTGTAACAAACGTAGATATGCAAAGTAAAAGTTTGCAAACAAATACTTCTATCAACCAAAATATCATTTTTTCTACTATTATCCTGCTGGTATTTTTTCTTAAAGTTGTGATCATCTTTTTGTGATGCCCTGTATATAGATGTGGATAGTAACTGGTACGAAATTTATGCATACATACAATACGTATGAAGTTTAGTACCAGCCACTTCCACAATATTCGGGAACAATTTCTATAGATAAATAGAAGGGGCACCCCCAGAACAATGATTTCCCCGGGGCCGTAGATAGACGAGATTGGGCCCTGGGAAGGCACAAATAACAGAAGGTCGGTTATTTTTAAACGGTCCGTCACGGGCCCTGTCTTTCGATGAAATAATAAAAAAATATTGATTGAAATAATCATCTTGTGTAAATTCTGCAAGTTAAAATAATTAACAAGTAAGGAAAATAAAATGTCAAACCCCGAGTCGTATAATTTGTGCATTTTAAATTTTGCGCAGCACTAAGAAAAGGCCTTTTCTTTCTTTTTTATTTAACTTTTAACTTGCTAATAAATTATCAGCAATAAGTAGGACAATTATCGAGTGTCCAGGATGACGAAAAGGTAAGGGCCCCCAGCTTTAGCTGCCCCGGGCAGCTAAAAATTATTATCTTACCTCTGAACTTTTAACGGCAGGCGCAATTTTTTTTCTCTGTACTCTGTTAATATACATTTAAATTTTAAATTATTTTGTAATACCCTAAAAAAATAATTCAGTAAGTTGATTTATTAATACAATTCTTAAAGGCCCATTCGTATCACTAACGGGACCATCAGACACAGACACTTCCCCACTATAATCTGTACCAAATCTCACAATTCTTGTCGTCTGCGGTGTGAATAAATGCTGACATTTATTAACTGTTAAGATATTTCCTTTTAAAATCTACAAACTCCTTGATTATTCATTCTGGTGAAAATACTTGAAACTATTATTAGGTGGGCTTTTATAGCATAACTGGCTTTCGCACAAATATTTTCTTAACATATTTGCTTTTCTACTAGTAAATCCATAGTCAACTAAATATTTTGAGTAACCCCCTTTCACTTATTTCACAATTTTCACATAAATTGAAGTTTGAAAGTAAAATTTATGCGTCGAAATTTGATTTTACTTTTTTTTAGACCTTATCAAAACATTAATAAGTAATTTACATTTATACTTATGATTTTTTTTTATTATTGTGGTGCCCAATAACATCTTATCCATAGAAAATGTTGCATATGACATTTTATGTTTTTCTACACGGAAGCGCAAAAGGAACCGTATGTGTAAAATAATATGTAGTGTGTAAAATATAAATAAATTTAAAACTAAATTTAAATAAATTAGTATACATAGTTAATTTTACATTTCCATCATATTTTCAAGCAATCATCTCCTTTTCTTATTATTTTTTTAATATCAATTATCTCCAATTTTACTGATTCTGTTTGCAAGTTTTATGACAATATCAAAATTCTGTTAATAATGTAAACTTTCTTCTCATTTTAATGTCATTTAACATAGATTTCTCTAAATGCTTTATTATTTTGTTGATTAAAGTCACTTTTATGAAAATTCATGAAAGCTTCAATAATATTTAGCGATTATTTAAGATAATTTCTCTTCTTGCAAAATTTCCATAAAAGTAAAGATTTTTTTTTTTTTTTTTTTTTTGCCTAAGATAATGCTCAAAACCTTTTTATGCATTTTTTTTTTTATTCCTATACTTATAGCTTAGCAAGAAATTGTAGTAGCATCAGTGTTAGAAGGCAATAACGCCTCTGTGTCTATGTATCCTGAGGGATATTGGGTCAGCTCTAAGAACAAAGATAACGTATTACCCCAAGGTTACAATATAGGACTATGAATGACCTTTGAAAATAACTTTTGCCTACTGAGGTCACCTAAAATTTAACGGAAATGACCCCATCCCCATGCTCCCAGAATTCTGGAGAGATATCCGAGTAAATAGGAGAATTATTTTTTGTCAACTTGATGAAAGTAGTGATTTGTTTTCGTCTATTCGTCTTAGTTTTGATGTTTTTGCTCTGAAATTTCATAAATATTATAAACCGGTAAGCATAACTGTTACTATTAATAATTTTATATTTATCATGTATTCAATTCGTAAGATTGTTTCGTGCATTTCAAAATTTATTTAATAGCTCGTGAAAACCTCTGCTCTGTTGTAATTAAATTAGTAGGCTTCCATTTGTATTTTTTATTTGTGTACACTTTATCTTCATTTAAGTACAATTGAACAATTTTACGAATTGAAATCTTTTGCATTTCATTTCCGTATTTAAAAAACTTCACTTTCAAGCACAAACATGAAATAATTTTCATCTATAGAGACACATAAATTACAAATTATAAATAATAACTTTTTTTTTCTTAACCCGATGTCGTTAAAAAACGGGATGATTGGACGACTTAGCTTTATTTGATTGAATATTAGAGTGATCCTTATTTTTGAGGTTTTAATTTTTTTTTGCTCTCACCCTTTAAATTTGTTCCATTATAATCAAAAATAATTCTTGTAAAATTTAATCACTAACAAATAATATTTATAGGTAGCTCAAGGAAGCATAAATTTCATAACTGATTTGTTGTCATTTCGTTGTTTTCTTCTCCTTTTACTTCAAAAAATATCTTTAATCCCAAAATTAATAAACATATTTCCATGTAAAGAAATTACTTATCTGTACTATAGAATGCATAAAAGCATTTGTAAATGAATTTGCTTTGTTTACCTTTATTTAGATATGAGTGCTTAAAAAGAAAAATATATATATATATATTAATCCAGTGTTGAATTCAGAGGACCCCCCCCCCCCCCGGAACATTTAAATGTCCCCCTCGAAAGGTTTTAGTTAATGGACAAAAGTGCAATTTCCCCACCAGAACTCTAAAATATTCTTGCTGGGGAACAATTGAGGATTAAAAAGAAAAATAAAATTATCAATTCGCCCGCCAGACAAATATCTTATGGGAGATTCTCAAAAGGTGGGATCATTAAACGTTAACTATATGTAATTTTTCAAATTTTCAAATTTAAGGCCAATTTTTTTTTATTTTGTCTATAAATATAATATATAAATATTTTTAATAGTATGTCTACAAAATTATACACAAACATTAAAAGACAGCAACTATTCTGGAAAATTAATTATTAAAGCATGTAATTAGCAGTTGTGTACGTTACAAATTTTGGACATTTTTTCCCACGTACTTTACAGATTTTGGGATTTGATCTTAGTATTTAAAAAATTCTTAAGACTAAGGAAGTAATTAATGTGTCTGTATACATATATATATATATGCATAATTAACTTTTTGTTATCCAGTAATAATAATAATAAAATCAAATGCTTTGTTACGTATGTTACTTTCGGACATAACAAAATACAGAAAAATTCTTTATAGAAAAGTCCTTCTATCTTCAAAAAAGCAATAAATCAGCCTGTCATCTCTTAACGAAATTATCAAAAAATCATCCGTTTCCTTTATGCATTCGTTGTTTACCATTAGAACCACCTGGAAAAAAGTTAAAATTCTTTTTCTTAATGGTACATTGGAGCAGTTAATGTTATGAATGTCCGAAATTGGCATCTTTAGCATATAATAATAAAATTTTAAGATATTTATACAAAGCTTTTACAAAAAATTATGTCATTTTCTGTCTCTGAATAGAATTAAAAACTCAATGTAATATATATATACATATATAGTCAATGATAATTAAAGTTATGCTTGAAAGGCTTAAAGTTGACTTGTGTCCAGTGTCCACCTTTTGAGAATCGCCTTATATAGAAGGCAAGCTGCTTACATATGTTTTTAACTTTTACAAAGAGTGGTCTTTAGGGAGCTAATCAAGAAATTTAAATACAAAGATTTTAAAGAGGATAAAATAAGAAAAAATGTGAATTTTTTATAAAGTGAAGCTTTTATCATTATCTGATTTTTTAGGGAGGGGATAACAAAAAAAAAGAGATAAAATGTTGAGATGTGGCATGCTAGTAATGCGGCGACACTCGGAAGCTAAAGTTAAACCAATGGCACCGTTCTTTCCAAATTTTTTGTTTGCATTTTAACATTTTTAAATAATTTCCCCATCCCCCATTTTTGCATATCTGAGGTTGATTTAACCGTTTATTTTCGTACTTTTTCAATGTCGGTTGCACTTTCCACTTTTGAGGACCAGGGCCGAAACTAGCTTTTTCTGTACCCGGGGCAAACATGGATTTTAGCGTCCCCACCCCTCCTACTCCGCAACATGTATTTACAAAGATAATTTTACTAATTTTCTAATAGCCGACTTATTTTAAAATTTAAAATATATAATCATAATATATGTAATGCTGAACTATGTAATATGCTTTGTCAAATATTGATTCATTGAAATCTCGAAAACAGAATCGAAAATAATTCCGCTTCATACCGGATCCTTATGCCATATCATCATTCTTCTATGCTTTGGCATACCCCAGACGGGACAAATTTAACAATACGAATATGCTGTGCTAAACATAGACATGAGAAAAATCGACAAACAAAATCCTTCATTTGGCGCCCCTTCGTTCTGGCACTCGGGACACATGCCCCCTCTGCCCCGCATTAAATTCGGCCCTGTTGAGGGCCTTTTCCTTTTTGGAACAGCTTACGGAAAGATTTCTGAGGCAAGTCCTAAAATTATGTCCCCTCCTTCACTCTGAGAAACCCAGATAATGAAAAATCTCAACTTTTTTATAAATATCTCAGTCGTTTGCTTTTATTTCACCCGTTTTAAAATTTCTGCTCTTCTGGATTTTTTTTTTTATTGTTTGTTTCATCGGTTACATCCAAAGGCCACTCTCAGTAAAAGTTTATATATATGAACAACCGCCCTTAATCATAAGCTATCTATATAAGTAGTTGAAAAAACCTTTTGATTGTATTTTCTTTTTCTTCAATATAAATAATAAACTACAAATAAATAAATACAATAACATAAAATAAAAAGTGAATTTCAAATTTTCTAAAAATTTCATACGTGTAGGGATGAATTTTATTTCATGATAGTGACATTTTTTTTTTCTCCCCAGAAAATGTTTTAAAATAAAATAAATAAATAAATAAGAGGTTTGAGAACAGGCAGTTTTCTAATCATTCGAATGTTTAGTTATTCAACAGTTAAATTTGATAAAAGTGATATTTTTTATACTTGTATACATATTCTATAGTTTTTTTGTTGTTGTTATTTTTACTAAATCAAAAGTACTGTATTGTATGAAAGGGAAACGCATAATAGTTGAACTCGAGAAAAGAAAAGAAAAATTAGAATATGTTTCTAATGCATTCAAAGAAGTTTTTGTTGATGAACCCCCAAAACTAACACAAGTTTCATTTCAAAAGTATATATGAATGATATACATGGAAAACAGTTTACCGATGAACTGAAGCATTTCCGTCATTTTCTTAGTGTAATGGGGCAAGATCAGCACTCGGCAGAGCCAGAAAAGTGGTATAAATTGCTGGTGAATAGTGACGGTTTGAAAGAAACATTTCCAAACGTGGAAAGCATTCTGAAAATTTTTCTCACATTATCCGTATCAAATGCAAGTGGAGAAAGATCATTTAGTGCTCTTAAGGGTGTATCCGAAAAAATATTTTTCCACCCTCAAGAGATCGAAATTTTCTGAGACATTTTCAGACTCATTTTTAAAAGTAAAAACATGAAACTTGCTGGGGTGATTTCTGAAGACATGTTTAACATGCCGTGTGATTTCGTTTTCAGCTCAATTAATTAGAATTCGATTTTTAAACAATTATTTTCTCAGTATGACCATTTTTTTCATTCCCAGATCGCCCGCTTCGGAAAATTCGGTTCAAAACGCCCACTTTGACAGCGTTTATTACAGTATTTCCTACATTTATCAAAAAATTAAGAAGCACGGCACATTATATAGTTTTTAAATAAGAGAATTTCCAAGTTTGATGTGTTTGAGAGCAAAAATGAATTTGAAAATGAATCGGAAAATAAGCAGTTTGGATCGGAATACACCCTTAAAAGAGTGAAAAATTATCTACGATCAACTCTTTCTCAAGTGCGTTTGAATAACCTTGCAATGTTATACATTGAGTGTAATTCTCTAAGCTCTGTAAATTACGATGAAGTTATAGACAATTTTGCTGCAGCTAAAGACAGACGAAAATTTTTATAACGTTTCTAAATATGCGTTTAGATATGGTTTAATTTAAATACAGGGTGGCTCATCAAGACAGCACAAACTCTGCACAGTGAGATTCCTCGCTTAAAAAACATAAAACAAGACCAACGAACTATACCTCTACGACCCATAGTTTTCGAGGAGATGCAAAAGAAATGTATGACATCAGATGGGGTACAAGGAAAATTTTTTTTATTGGAAACATGAACATTGGTATCTGCTTATGTTTTCAGACTAAGATAAGTAAAATATCCACTGTGTATATTCAGACATGCATGCTTACACCGTGGAATGATGTCAAGCCGTCGTTTGAATCATAGTTAAAAGGCTGCATCTGATAGCTATTTTTTGTGTGCAATGAGCCATTCTACGGCGCGCGTATACCTCGATATGCGCGGTGGGCAGTTTGCTCCTCTTCGTTCTCAAACATATCAAATACCAATTTCATGTTTCCGATGAAGTTTTTCTTTTTCTTGCACCGGATAACATGTCGTACTCTTCTTTCGCATTTTTCTCGAAAATTATGCGTCATAGTGATAAAGATTTTGGGGCACTTTTTTTATGTACTCCAAGCGAAGAATCTGGTTATGTACAGTTTGGTCTTGATGGGATATCCTGCATAAAGTGAATTTTGTATAATTAACAATTAATGCTTTTAATAAATTTTAATTAATTTGTAATTAATTAATGACTGTTTATTGCTTTAAAATTATAAATATACCCAATTTTTCAGATGGGGGGCCCCCAAAAAAGCTCCTGTGAGAGGGGCCCCTTACTTCATAAATCCGCCACTGTACATTCCGCCAATTCAACACATTTACTTCAAGAATCGTCCAGCAGAAGTCAATACCAAGTTCCAAGGTACTTCCTCTACAGTGCATCATGTGACGTTGATGATGATGATAATATTGTGCACAGTGAATGATTTACGATAACTGGTAATATCTTTCACTCTTTGAGTAAAAAATAGAATAAGTAAATATAAATCAAAATCCAAGTGTTTTTGTAATCATAATAAACAAGTCTTTATTTACACATGGAAATTTCAAAACCATACTGGACCAAGTCCTTATTTTTTTTATATACGTATAAATTTTCAATAGAAATATTAATTTGTCATTTGTAAAAGTAGCACGCTATAAAAATGGTACTTTAAATTGAATATTACCGCATTTAATTCTTATAAATCACTTGACCTGAATTAATTTTTTATTAAGAACTTTAAAGCGTTATTATTCACAATAAAGAAAAATGGACTTGGTCTATTATGGTTGTGAGCCCCTCATGTAACATGACAAAAAAAAAAAAAAAAAAAAATTATAATCTTGGAGAGTAATAACATGATGAGCGAGATAGTAGAAAACTTCAGGTCATGTAAAATGAAAAAGCTATTGCACTATACTGTGACAAACATTGTATTTCATCACAATATATATAATCAGTTTATCCATTATGCAGCTCCATACATTTGCCGAAAAATTTGGATAACGCAAATTGTACATCTAGCATAAATTTTAAAAATAAAAAAACACGGGATGCAGGAATGTAATGATCTGATATTTGGTTACATGCCATGTATACCACGATCATATATAATTCCCACGATCTGATGTTTGGTATAGGAATCTCAAAATAACATGAAATTCAATATACTGGCGAACATAAAAATTCTAATTTCTTCTTTTTTTTTCAAGATAAAGGTAAAACATGCATTAGAATTTTTATTCGATCTCCTATTTAACTTCCTTTCTCTTCGAGTTTAAAAATTTTGGTGCCTGTGGTGTTGGTATTGTTTATGACGGCCGATTATCTGCACTAGGGATATAGGTCCGAGGGCGGGATGCCATCCGTGGGGGTCTTTCTAAGGGATCCTAACCCGTACTTACGCAATTTGGTGCCGACGGAAGACGCAGCTTTGGTATGCAAGTTCCAAAAAGTAACCTATCCTTCAAGTTTTATGATTTTACGGTCAGAATTCAGTTTTATTCGCAACTTCATGAAATTGGCAGGGGCTCTTATTGATAAACTATGTAAACGAATAGAGTTTTTCTTTTTTTGACAAAAGCAAAAGATCTTTCAGAAAATATTGTCAAAGTTGGCGTTAGCGAATTTCCGGACCGGCATTGAGGGAAAAGAGAAAACCTGTCGTCACGTGACAAAAATCGCTTATACCTAATAAAAGTAATTAAATTAATTTTAAAAACTCTCGTCCATAGGGTCTCTCTCGGCCATGTCACTGCTCATATCGGCATAGCTGGCAATGAGCTGGCTGACACGCTGGCCAAGGAGGCCACCTCACGTCCAAACATAGATCTTCCCCTTCCTGTTCCCCCATCTTATGTTCGTTGTTTCCTTAAAAGGAACATACTTTCAGACTGGCGACTCTACTGGGATGCCTCACGTAAAGGCAGCACACCTATTCCTTAATCCCAAAAGTCTCCTATAATCTCTTAGCTTTCTCCCCTTCCACATCAGCTTTCCTCTCCGGTCATGGTCCATTTAGAACATACCTCAATTATTTCAAAGGCTCTGGAACGGACCTCTGCGAGTGTGGGACTTTTGGGTCCCCAGATCATTATTATTTCTTCTGCACACTCACAGAGGCTGGCACCTTAGGTACCCTAACCCCCGCCCAGATACTTGGCTCAAAAACATCTTATCTCGCACAAGACTAATCCGCCATTTGGCAGAAATATTTCACTTCCTTATGGACCTGACCAATCTTACTTCCTAGCTGTTCTGCATCTGCATTCCTGAGACTCGCCCTTTGTCGCGTTAGAGCCTTTGTCGAACTCCTGGCAGTCCTAGCGCCCCTTGTCGTGCAGGAGCAGGTCTCCGGCGCACATACCATCGGGACGATGTGGTTCGGAATCATGATACAATCCTCAAATTTTCTTTTTTGATTTATGGACTTTTATCTCCAGGATCAACCCACCGCTGCCTGTCGCGTAGGAGTTTTGTGCTCCAGCGGCTAATTTTTATGTATATCTATGTGTTAATGAATTTTTTTTTCCCCTCGTTGGCATGTGCCTTTTGTCCGAGGACTGGAACTATGTGTAGTGAATCCCCGCATGTCGGGGAACTTACCGGGTGGAGCAAATAAGGTCTACACCATATCCTAGTGATCTGGTGATCTTGCTCCACTTAGGCATAAAATAAAATAAAATAGATTTAACAAAAAATGGAAAACGCTATTCAATTCCAAATTGCTTTAATAGTAAGGTCTGTCAATTTAATGCCTTTAACATTTAAAAATAGGTCAAAAAATTTCGGGTTTGTATAGAAGGGAATTTAAGAACCGCCTTATAGCTCAGTGGTTAGGGAGTTAAATTCGGAATTAATTAGGGGAAAGCTGGAAATTGTTTTAATCCCTTCTGCTTAAGTCTAGAATGGATATACTATGTTTTCCTCCTCGTGCCAGGTGAGCGTTAGAAAATATGTACAGATTTATAGTAAAAAAACACATTTTTTTAAATACCTTAACAATATCTCAAAACAGCTAACTCTGTCAAAAACATTGTCAATAAAAATGTTGCAGAGCTTAAAATTCTGAGTAAAATGAGTACCTACACTTAATATTTTTGTTGAACATTAAGGTCACAATTCAAGTTTAAAGTTTTAGACCCGTGGTCAGGGGGTTGAACTCAGAATTAATTTGGAGAAAACGGAAAATTGTTTTAATCACTTCAGTTTAGGTCTAAAATGAACCAGGGTTCATACTCTCTTTCCATGATAAAATTCAAGCACCTTTCCAGAAATGAAAATTTTAATGCTACAAAATACCATACTACAAAAGTGTCCAAAAAGGAAAAAAAATATTTTTCATTTTCACATTTGTTTTTAGGCGAATGCCATACATAACATACAGTAGTGAAGGCCTAAATGTGAAATGTTATGCGAAAGTCTTCAAAACATAAAGATAATCTTTTTGCATTCTATTTGAAAGTCATTTGTGCTAAACACTAGACAACAGTGTTGAATCCAGACACCTTTCTCCAGGAGGGATTTCTGTGGCTCTGAGGGGGGGGGGGGGATGTCCCTTCAGGCGCCACCCCATGAACTCAACACTGCTAGACAAAGTAGACACTTGATAATTTTGCATTGTTATGATATTAATCAGGAGTGATTCTGAGTAAAAAATAAAATTCTGAAATTCACAGCAAATTTTCTGAAAAGTTACGGGGGGAAGAGGGACCACTCCTGGCACTAACTATGCATATTTTCCACGGCCCTTTAACGAAATAACAAAATTTGTGTTTTTTTTTCATGATCTTTTGACGAATTTGAGGTTTTGTCGTGATCTTTTGACGAAATTTGTGGATTTTTCTTGATCTTTTAATGGAATATGTTTTTTCTTGATCTTGATCTTTTGATGGTATATGCGTTTTTTTTTTTTTTTTTTTTTTTTTTTTTTTTTTTTTTTTTGACAGAACATGGGTTTTTTTTTCGATCTTTTGACGAAATATGCGGGAGTTTTTTTGCGATCTTTTGACGAAGTATACAGTTTTCTGCAGTCCCTTTCACGGAATTTACGTTTTTTCGCGATCTTTTGAGAAATTTTATGGGGGTTTTCATAATCTTTTGACAAAAGTTACGGGCTTTTTCACGATTTTTTGACAAAATTTAAGGGGTTTTAGCGATCTTTCGACGAAATTTACGGGGTTTTCGCGATCTTTCGATGAAATTTGTGGAGGTTTTTCGCGATTCTTGGACGAAATTTTAGTTTTTTCCATAATTCTTGGACGAAATTTGCATTTTTCCGCAATACCTTGACGAAATGTGTTTTTTCCTGCAATTAATTCTTTGATGAATTTTGTGTTTTTCCGCGATTCATTGACAAAATTTGCGTTTTTCCCGCGATTCTTTGACAAAATTCACAATGTTTTTTATGCCTGAATTTTCGGATTAATGACAGATTTTTAATTTTTTTAGAAATGAATGCCTCAAATTTTCGGAACAGAATCACAACTAATTAATACACAATTTTTAATTTTACAAAAACTAAATGAATTTTTTTCTCAATTTGCCTTAATTTGAAAACATCCACTAAATTCATTTCAAAAAGGTATATTAAATAGTCACAAAATAGAAAACTTTGCATATTTCAGCATGAATAATTTATTGCATTTTCACAATTTAAGCTTTTTAACTGCATTTTCTACTTTTTCTTAAATCTAAAACTTCAGCCTCTTTTCCTTTTACAGTTTATATGGTCCACATCGCCGTTTTCTCCATAGTCCATTGGGAGGGCATTTACATAGTCCATTGGGAGGGGATCGCAAGAATTTCCATTCTTGCGATCGACGGTAGCAACAAGTACATGTCTTTTCATTTTCTTTTGTAAAAACTTAATCCTAGAGAGGGAACGGAGAAAGGAACAAACCGAAGTAAAAATGCTCATACTCTGGCCTCCTGAAAGGAAAACGATCTTGTACCAAATATTTTCGCCTGATTAATTAACTTTTTATTTTTTTTTAACATTTGCAACTCTTATTTTATTTTGAACATCTGAATAAAAAAAAATTAAGCACCCATAAAAAAAGTAATGAAAATTAAGCACCTTCATTAAAATTTAAACAAATTCAAGCACTTTCAAGGACCTTTTTTCTCTCTTAAAAATTCAAGGACTTTCAAGCACTTTTAAGCATCGTATGAACCCTCGTACTATGTTTACTTCCTCGTACTTGGGTGAATGTTAGAAAATATGTACATATTTATTTTCGAAAAACACGTTTTTTTTTAATTACCTTAACAATATCTCAAAATAGATAACTCTATAAAAAAACATTGTCAATACAAATGTTGTAGAGCTTAAAATTCTGAATAAAATGAGTACCATCATTAATATTTTTGTTCAACATTAAGATCGCAATTCTACTTCAAATTTTTTCAAATCAAGAGCTTGAAGCCAAGAGCGACCAAGTTAACTTAACAATATCTCAAAACAGCTAACTCTATCACAAACATTGTCAATGCAAAAGTTGTAGAGCCTAGAATTCTGAATAAAATGAGTACCTACACTTAATATTTTTGTTTAATATTAAGACCGCAATTTTGAGATATTGTTAACTTGGTGTCTCTTGGCTGGGGATGGTACTCATTTTATTCAGAATTTTAAGCTCTACAACATTTGTATTGACAATGTGTTTATAGAGTTAGCTGTTTTGAGATATTGTTAAGGTAATTTTAAAAAAAAACGTGTTTTTCGAAAATAAATATGTACGTATTTTCTAACATTCACCCAAGTACGAGAAAGAAAACATAGTACGTTCATTTTAGACCTAAACTGAAGGGATTAAAACAGTTTTCTCCAAATTAATTCTGAGTTCAACCCCCTGACCACGGGTCTAAAACTTTAAACTTGAATTGTGACCTTAATGTTCAACAAAAATATTAAGTGTAGGTACTCATTTTACTCAGAATTTTAAGCTCTACAACATTTTTATTGACAATGTTTTTGACAGAGTTAGCTGTTTGGAGATATTGTTATGGTATTTAAAAAAAGGTGTTTTTTGACTATAAATCTGTACATATTTTTTTAACGCTCATCTACTACGAGGGGGAAAACTTAGCATATTCATTCTAGACCTAAACTAAATGGATTAAAACAATTTTCAGCTTTCCCCAAATTAATTCCAAATTCGGCCTTTTTTTCCTCCCCTACCACTGGGCTATTAAGGGTGTATTCCAATCCAAACTGATTATTTTCTGATTAATTTCTAAATTCATTTTTGCTCTCAAACGCATCAAACTGGCAAATTCTCTTATTTAGAAACTACATAATGTGCCGTGCGTGTTGGATAAATGCAGAAAATATTGTAAAATATACTGTCAAAGTTGGCGTTTTGAGCCGAATTTTCCGAAGCGGGAGATCTGGGAATGAAAAAAATGGTCATACTGAGAAAATAATTGTTAAAAAATCAAAATTATAAATTACTGAGCGAAAAATGAAATCACACCGTCTCTAATACATCTCTTCAAAAATCACCTAAGTAAGTTTCATGTTTTTACTTTTCAAAATGAGCCTGAAAATGTCTCATAAAATTTCGGGCTGTTGAGGGTGAAAAAATATTTTTTTGAATACACCCTTAAGGTTGGACGCTAACACATATGTTATTGTCATTTTTTTATAGACCAGATGGATGACTGTTCTATCATTTGCTTCAAAAATAGCATCCTAACTCTATAACCAAACAACATGTATGAGGGCTCACAACCATAGTAGAGCAAGTCCACTTAAAAAAAAAGCAATATAACAAATTACAACGACCATTTGGAAAATTATTTTTTCAAAGACTAAAATTTAAGACATAAAAAATCGCACGGAGTTGATCATACATTACATACGCCATGAATTTACATTAATAGTGTTATTACACGTAAAAATAGCAAGCGACAAAAATCGCCTGTGATGGTGTTATTACACGAGGGGTCAAAGACGCTTCAGATTCCGGGCGTCTCCATGTATTCCTATGGCTCCAGGCAAAGCCGCCTCAAGACTACAAGCCAAACACGAGGTTTCGTGACGTCACGACGCGGGGCTTAGATCAGCCGTGAAGAGCACATGCGTTATTTAAAACATATTAATTCTTTCCTCTATATACCAACTTATTATCACAACATATGGGAAAAAAATAAAAACGTATAGTTTAAAGACCCTAATTAAGTGCTTTTTAATCAATTTCGATCACTCGAAACAATAATAATAACGATAACACAAAAACAAAAATTATGAAATAATATCACTGTGTCAGTCAAAATGTGCACTTAATTAAAGTTACATTAAAGAAAAATGATTGATTAATGAAAAAAAAAAAAAAAAAAACGAAGTATTAAATTAAATTTAGTGAATAGTTTTCATTATTTATTCTACTTTGAAATTTACAAAAATATCAATTATCTATTTTCTATATATTCTAAAACAAGACATTAATAAATATATATAAGCAAAATCTACAAATATGTATATAATATATATATAAACATATATATGTAGTTTTAAACACATAGAGAGAATTACTTTGCTTTCAATTATTTCATTTTCAAAAATAAATAAATAAATACCAATATTCTGTCAATCAAAACCCACATTTAAAATTAAATTAAAGTGGATGAAAAATGATTGTTAAATGAAAACAAATTCAAGTTGTATGTTATTTTTATTATTCATTGTGGCTTGAAATTATACAATAAATATCCTATTAAATATTTAGTGATTTGAAACATGCAAAGGAGTATAATAAATTTAATATAAATAAATAGTAAAACTACAGAGTGCATGAAATTAGGTAACAACACAGATAAATTTTTCTTACTGTAAACTTTACTTAGCAGAAGTGGGTAATTTTCACATAAAATCGATTAAATTGAAAAAACACAAAGCTCTCATAATAAAACAAAACAAGGTCATGAAACAGAAAATTATTATTTTCTTAATTTTTGTATTATTTTAAGATATTATGCAAGGTACAAGCAATACAGTTTTTAAAAAGTGTACTGAAACCTGGTGAGAACAAAAGAAAGAAAGAAAACACTTTCATCAATTGGAATTGAAATATTCCTAACATATATTTATTTTGTTCAGATATTCAAGAATTAAGATTTTGGACTTTGTACTATATATCATTAGAAAACTAATGATTTAAATTTTATTATAACAACTTAGTATTACATTGTTTTCAAAAGAAATTCTTCATACACGTTTTCCTCATAACGAGTCAAGTTGAAATCATTTATTATGGACCAATTGGGGGTATTTTTTTAGACACCTTATAACATAAATAGAAAAACAAATAAAAGTTTGCAAACAAATACTCCTTTGCAACAAATCCATGATTTTTTCTACTATTATTCTACTAATATTTTTTCATAAAGTTGTGACCATCTTTTTGTGATACCCTGTATACAAATGTAAATAGTACCTGGTACGAAATTTATGCATGCATACAATACGTATGAAGTTTAGCACTAACCACTTATGCATTATTCGCGAACAATTTCTACCGATAGATAAAAGGGGGGGTCCCAGAATGGTGCTTGCTCCGAGGACCTAGATAAACAAAGCCGGTCCTGACTACACAGAAAAGTAAATTTATAATTATGTAACAATAATTTTATTTATTGTTATTTTTAATTAAACGTTAAAAGTTATATAAAAACACACAAAATTTTTGAGAATTCGGAAGGGGGGGGGGATAAATTGTTTACAGTCATTGTAAAAATAAAGAGATTCAGACACATCATTCCCATATCCGTAATTGTCATGTATAAGCATGCACTGTGTAACAAATATTATAAAATGAATTTTTATTAAGAGTTTAAGATTAAAAAACACCAATAAATTAGTATGTATATTGATCGGGCTTTAAAAGAAATAAACAAGATAACAATGTTATGCATCCATAGAAATTATGATGAAAGTTTCTAGTACATTTAAATTTTTAAGTATGAAAATATCTATAAAAATACATAAATTTTGGTATCAAATTAAAGCCCAATCAATTCTGCCTACAGAATAATCAGAGTTATACTATTCTCACGACCAGTGTTTTCTAATAAAAGTCGATCATTAAA
The DNA here is from genome assembly GCA_963932465.1 of Maratus speciosus. Classification (NCBI taxonomy): domain Eukaryota; kingdom Metazoa; phylum Arthropoda; class Arachnida; order Araneae; family Salticidae; genus Maratus; species Maratus speciosus. The sequence goes on along the minus strand of OZ010799.1, from coordinate 214,806,767 downwards.
AGTCACTCTAATGAGAGAAAACAGAACAAATTAAAAAGATAGGAAGGTGTGACAAGTTATAAATTACATAATAATTAAGCTTGTAATTAAGACTTTTGGCTGAAAATGTTTTAGCATGATTAGTATCCAAGAAACTCAGTCTGACATAAATTTCAGCTATCTGGTGCCAGTATTTCCGAGTAAATAAAGTCAGAAGTTTTAATCGAAATTATTGAATAGCAAGAAAGGTAAAGTTTAAACTAATAATATTTATGCTGTACTTACTGTATACAAAATTTCATCAGTTTTCAGTGGTAAATTTCTGAGTAATAATAATTTTAAAGTTTTTTTTTATTAATTTGTTTAAATTAAAAGAACTAATTAAAATTTCCACTTGAAAATATAATAGTTGAGGTAGAAAAATATGTCGCATAGGACATTAAAATTTCAAACTGAATTGGCCGTATAGCTTCCAAATTATAAGGAGAAATGTGTTGGCCCGAACAGAGCTGTCTAGCTCTGGCACATATTAAAATGAAGCTATTTTTACATATTTATAAAGAATATAATTAAACAATGAAAACTTTATTAATTAATAACCTTTGTGATAATTCACCGATTCACACCATTCAAGCACCAATTTTTAGCAAATTACGATAGACAGGGAATGATATAAGTCTCGATACGATTTAGTGATTTTTGCCACTTTAAATTACTGCTGTTTTTGAAATGAAACAGAAGTACAATAATATCGTTTTGTTTTGAAACACGTACACGGGATTGTTGACAATACGATACTGGGATTTAATAGTTAATTTATTTTAAAGAAGTTAAAAATAAAAGATATTCTGAACACAAAAAATAGAGCTAGTACTAATAAAATATAAGAAGTTAATTTGAAAATAAAACTTACCTTCAAAAGAATATGTTCTAGTAGTTAAGTAAACAACACGTGCATACGTTACATTTTAATTCTAAACAACCAGATACAAGTTTCAAAATCTCGGCATTGGCGCCAGCCCCGGGTCGTTACGTCACATATGTGGGGGAATGAAATCGTGTCTGGCTTGATAGTCTTGAGAAGCCTTTGCTCCAGGGGAGTCGCTTGGAGCGCGAGCGTCTTTTTTTCTGTCGGAGCATCTTTGACGCCCGAAACGAGGCGAGTCGCCAGTAACAGCCAATCCAATGCTTGGAAATCAGATAATAGAAAAGCCTTTTCCGGAACAGCCAATGAAATGCTTGGAAAAGACGGACCGTGAGGCGGCTGTTGTCGCTAGACGCTTGGGATTCCAAGCGTCTCCGACTCCTCGTGTAATAACACCGTGACTCGTCAGATTTCCTGAAACTTACGTATTATCCAAGCATTTCATTGGCTGTTCGGGAAAAGACTTTTCCATCGTCAGATTTCTTGGAAATCTGACGACCCATTTTAAATAAAATTTCATTCTTAAACTTCTAAACATCCCACACTATTACTTTTTACACCGTCGAATAGAGAAAAAAATGTACTTTTAAATGCAATTTGTTTGAAAGCTGTATCTCAATTTGTTTCTGAGTTATTTATTTTTTTTTATTTTATTTTATTTTTTTTTTGTAGTTTTTATTACTTTTTTTGTCATAGTGGCAACAGAAGTATCCATCTCTTTTGAAAGTAAAGGGAAATACAGATTACTGTATAGACGAATCAGAAAACGAATAAAATGCGGATTAAAACAATAAAAAGCTTCAGATATGCTTTTGATTTCCTACCCTGACAAGGACAATAACCATTTTTCCAAATGGTTAAAAAAAGAAAAAAAAAAAAGAAAAAAAAAAAAAAGAAATGACCATTTAGAAGGTGCGTAAAATCTGTTTTACCCACTCCCCTATAATCTGAGTTTAATATCATGCATTAGATATAAAAAGTTTAAAAAAGGAAAAAAAAAAAATCTCTGACGGCTCGGCCTACAGGCCCAGGTAGCTTTCGAAGATAAGAGCTAATTTCAACAACAAAAACTAAATCATGATTAGAGAAAAATCCACTTTAACAATTTTATCTAGCCACTTTTGAACAGTTTTTAATTTTACTTTTATATAAGAGCTGGTTTTATCAGAATCGTGTTAAGGCCAGTATTCAAAAAATATTTTTGCATGCTTAACAACTCGAAATTTTCTGACACATTTTCGGATTCATTTTTAAAATGAAAAACACGAAACTTGCTGACGCGATTTTTTAAGACATTTATAAGCGACCTATGTTTTCCTTTTTCGGTCAATTAATTAAAACTTAATTTATAAAAATTATTTTTTCAGTCGGACTACATTTTTCGTTTCCAACACAATCACTTCGAGAAATTCTGTTCAAAATGCCCACTTTAACATCATTTTAAAAAATATATTCTGTCTCTATCAAAAAATCAACCATTACGGCACATTATATAGTTTCTGAATAAGAGATCCTACCAATTTGATGCGTTTAAAAGGAAAAAAGAATTTAAAAATGAGTCAGAAAACAGGCCGTTTGGATTTGAGTACATCTTTCATACGATACTTTTTTTGACAACCTTGACGTAATTTTACATTTATTTTTTGCTGTGAGCGTTGGTCCTATCAAAAACTTGCCAATATAAAAGTTGTAGACAATATTAAGAAGATATATAATAAATTCCTGCGGATTTGATATCTTGTGAATTGACAAAGTTATGGATTTTTTTCTTCTTCGTTTTTATTTTCTTTTTTGCATTAAGAATTGGTCCTATCAAAAACTTGACAATATAAAAGTTGTAGATAGTATTAAGACAATTTATAAAAAAATTAATTGAATTTGATATCTTGAGAATTGACGAAGTTATGAATTTTTTTCTCCCCAAAACCCTATTTTTTGCGCCCCTTGAGACCATTTTTAGTTTTATTAAAAATCTGTCATACATAAATTTTTGGCCAATTTTTTAGAAGCTATAACTTTAAACTGAGTCGATATGTATTATAATTAAGAAGTTATGGGGTTTTTTCGTTTATAGATAGATATATAATTTTTTTTACTGAAGGTGGTTTTTGGTTCTAGGGGTCATGATCGGTGTAGATATGCAAAAATATTTCTGAAATTCCAACATAGGGGAGATCCCAATACACTGTAAATTTGCCAGAACAAACTCGATCACAGTGAATGTGCTGTATCTTTCTTTGGTTTCCTGACTACATTAACATGGAAAATACAGTAGTTGCGTAAAATTAACAGCACAATGTGCTGTCAATTTGGACGCATTTTTTTACAGCACAAACTGCTGGCGTCCAAATTGCCATTGGGCTGTTAATTTTACGCAACTACTGTATTTTCCATGTTAATATAGTCAGGAAACCAAAGAAAGATACAGCACATTCACTGTGATCGAGTTTGTGCGCGAGATGAACAGTACTTTGTACTGTAAAAATGTCGTTTTTTTTTTTTTTTTACAGTGTAGGTAGTATTTCATACGAAATCCACCTAAAAATTAAAGTAATAGAGGCAAATGTCGAAACTTCTATAATGCTAATCCATAATACGATATTTATAGCAATGCTCTGTTTCTATGATTGGCGTGTGTTTATGATAGATGACACTGTTTCTCTGACGACTAAAAGGAATAAACAACTCTGCGATATAAAAATTAAAGGCGAAAGAAAATACAGAAGATCTTTATAACGCATTTCTATGTAATGCAATTTTCAATATAACACACAACTTCTCAAATGTAAAAAGTGATTTTTTCATCTAAGAAGCACCTGCATTGTACATTGTAAAAAAATTGCTATTCTCTAGAAGACTAAATTTGCTACATTAGTTCATCTTTATCTATTCTTTAACACTATTATATTATATTTTATTATATTATATTTATTATATCGTTATCTTTATCATCTTTATCTATTATTATTCAGAGCTTTTAAATGAAAAAATTGCTATTATTACAATAAAACAATTATACAACCAGGGTCGTACTGGCCCACCGGGCAAAGAGGCAAATGCCCGGTGCGCCCACCATCACCTTTTTTTTTTTTTTAAACACACTTAAAGTTGTGCATTCTGAAAGGCATAAAATTTTCAAAGATTTTCATTTGGAAAATTAAAAAGTAATGCTTTTCATTTTTTAAAGTATAGCATAAGCAAACTATGTGTGATCAAAGACAATTAGATAACCCAATTTCGAGATACATAGGTTATCGACAATCAGATATGCCATTGTTACATCTCACCATTGTTACCCTCGACCAGTTTCAAAGCCTGTACTAATGTACCTCTGTAAAAATGATTTTCAAAAAACTATTATCGTGTTTTTCTAATCGTGGCGCCCTTGGACAGATTTTTTTCAGCGCCTCTGTAAAAAAAAAAAAAAAATATCCTGTTTTTATATTCATGGCGTCCTGGGCCAGACTTTTTCGGCGCCTCTGTAAAAAAAAGTTTAAAAAAACTAATATCGTGTTTTTGTAATCATGGCGCCTTTGGTCAGACACTTTTCAGTGCCTCTGTAAAAATGCCCTTCAAAAAGCTATTACCGTGTTTTTCTGGCGCCCTTGGTCAAATTTTTTTCAGTGCCTCTGTAAAAATGCCTTTCAAAAAACTATTATCGTGTTTTTCTAATCATGGCGCCCTTGGAAAAAAAAATTTCAGCGCCTCTGTAAAAATAAATTCCAAAAAACAATATCGTGTTTTGTAATCATGGCGCCCTTGGACAGATTTTTTTCAGCGCCTCTGTAAAAATAAGTTAAAAAAAACTAATATCGTGTTTTTGTAATCATGGCGCCCTTGTCAGATATTTTCAGCGCCTCTGTAAAAATGCCTTTCAAAAAGCTATTACCGTGTTTTTCTAATCATGACGCCCTTGGACAGATTTTTTTCAGCGCCTCTGTAAAAATGCCTTTCAAAAAACTATTATCCTGTTTCTCCAATCATGGCGCCCTTGGACAGATTTTTTCAGCGGCTCTGTAAAAATAAATTTAAAAAAACTAATATCGTGTTTTTGTAATCATGGCGCCTTTGGTCAGGTACTTTTCAGCGCCTCTGTAAAAATACCCTTCAAAAAGCTATTACCGTGTTTTTGTAATCTTGGCGCCCTTTGTCAGATTTTTTTTCAGCGCCTCTGTAAAAATGCCTTTCAAAAAACTGTTATCGTGTTTTTCTAATCATAGCGCCCTTGGACAGATTTGTTTTCAGAGCCTCTGTAAAAATGCTTTTTAAAAAACTATTATCGTGTTTTTCTAATCTTGGCGCCCTTGAACAAATTTTTTCAGCGCCTCTGTAAAAATAAATTTCAAAAAACTATATCGCGTTTTTGTAATCATGGTGCCCTTGGCCAGATTTTTTTCAGCGCCTCTGTAAAAATAAGTTAAAAAAAAAAACTAATATCGTGTTTTTGTAATCATGGCGCCCTTGTCAGATATTTTTCAGCGCCTCTGTAAAAATGCCTTTCAAAAAGCTATTGCCGTGTTTTTCTAATCATGGCGCCCTTGGTCAGATTTTTTTTAGCGCCTCTGTGAAAATGCCTTTCAAAAAACTATTATCGTGTTTCTCCAATCATGGTGCCCTTGGACAGTTTTTTTCAGTGCCTCTGTAAAAATAACTTAAAAAAAACTAATATCGTGTTTTTGTAATCATGGAGCCCTTGGTCAGATTTTTTTTCAGCGCCTCTGTAAAAATAACGTTCAAAAAACTACTATCGTGTTTTTGTAATAGCACCCCCCCACACACACACACACACACGCACGCACACTCCCCACAAACACACACATAAATTGATGCTTTTAATCCTACTAAAGTGCACAGCTAAAGTGGAGCATTTCATAATTTCTTAATGATAATATAAGTTAGACCGCCAAGACTAATTCTTCACAAGATTTTGCAATGGAAACTTATGTAAATTTTGCTTTTGAAAGAAAAAAATGTTAATTTTTCATATTCATTTAAAAATTCGATAATATTTTTAGCATCCAAAAATGCCAATATCTAAAAACGTTTTTTTTTTTTTTTTTTTTTTTTTACCGCATTTGCTTAACCACTTTAAACTTCAAACACCACCCCGATTTATAAATTAAAAAATACACATGTAATTAAAATAAATAGATAAACCACTAAAATTGTAAAAGTCGTTTTACAAAAGAATGGATGAATATAAGTAAAGAGAAGCGCACATGTGTTTCTGTTCAGTTTTCAATGCTGTTAGTCAATAACGTGGGAGTTCCTAAGAAGACAAATTACCATTTCGGCGGGATTTCAAATTAACTAGATACGGGTTCTATAGATACCCAGGTTTCTGTAATAATACCAGATGTGACAATTTTTATTGATTATACCGTATTCTGAGATTTCTGGAGCTCTGTATCTTTATGGAGATAATAGAAATCGGATGTGGAGGTATTTTGCCATGAAATACTAATTAACAGACGACACACGCTCGGCATACAGTTCTCTGTGCAGAAAGAATAGTTAAAAACGAAAAAATAAAATATTGAATTAAGCAACTGTTATAGCAGTTTTATAAAGTTTTGAGCAATAATACAAGTGGTGTATTACACAAAATTCCTCTTCAGTCGAGAATTATTAATTTTTTACATCTTTTTAGCTGTCCAAAACTTTTGATGACATTATTAAGTAATTTTCATTGATACATACATAAAATTTTAAAAAATTCCCATTAAGGTGAAAACAAAAAATAACTTTGCCAATAAACCTTATAATTTTTTTATACACATTTCTTTTTTTTAAGATATCGAGTGAAAAATAACTGGAAAATAATGAACACATATAAGCATGTGGTAGAATAAAAACGTGTTATTCTTCTTTTCAATTTTTTTTCACATTACGCAATTCAGGGGGCTGGTCACTCAGCTTCCGATTTCCCCTCACTAATGTAAAGTCTATGGGCATTTGATGCATTGGTATATTTAAAATATCTCCTCGGGAAATTAATATTTTTAACTTCTATTTTTTGTGTACACTTCCTAAAAGATGTCTCTTTTTTTTTCTTTCTCCTCTCAATATATTTCTAAAGTATAGATTTAATTTTATATGAAGTGTTAAAATCTTACTCACAGTTTACCCGTTTTTAACACACAAAATATTAAATTCAGCATGAATTTTAGAAATATTTTGAAAACTAAGAAAAAAAAGAGACATCCTTTAACCCCTTGGGGACTAGCGACCGGTATTCGTGTCGCGTAAGGTGCTCAAAATCAGTTATTATCCTCACCAGTAAATGTTTATTGTAAGTTTTGCCTTATTTAATACGAGCATTTTCCCGATTCAATGAGGCAAAAATTTCTGTTTTAAAAAACCGGTGATAAAGGATTAAAAATTCTGTAAAAGACGCTCGTCCCGAAAAGGTTAAGAAGAGTACACAGAAAAAATATGTTAAAAATGTGAATTTCCCGAGAAGATATTTTAAATGCACGAATGCATCAAAAGTCCATAGACTTAACATTAAGGAGGAGAATTTCGAAGCTGAGTGACCAGACCCCTTAAGTATTTCTATTTTCTTTGACTTTGTTTTTTATTTTGTAATACAATGCTTAAATATAATTTTGATACATATTACTTTTAAAATATGCAAATATATTTGAAGCTATTGCCGCTCTTCTAGTGTTTTTTTTTTTTTTTCTTTGTGCGTGTGAGTTGCGGCGACCATTGTAGTTTAAATTTGGCTCATCTGAAATTAAAATAAACAGTAATTTTTAATTAAATATGACTCATTTAGTGACTAGACGAGGCAAAGGGTCAAGTTATGAAAAGCTCTTTTTATTTATTTATTTATTTTTTAAATGCTGATTATTTGAAGAGGGTATTCAACTTTTATCGTAGAAAAATACTGATTTTTGATTATTAAAAAAAAAGTTCTTAATGCACTGCATAGTTACATAAGAAAAAAAAGCTGACAAAATTAGAAGTGAAACAATTCAGTATTATTAAAGTAATCGTGTCGTGGTCATCTATTTAAAAATGCAATTTTGAGAAAAACTAGTTTCAATTTTATGTTACGATTATAATAGAATGCTTATTGTATTTTTTTTTCTTTCTTTCTTTCTTTTTTTTTTTTTTTTTTTACTTACATAGAATCGTCTATTCCAGATTCTGGCCACATAAAGAAGTCTTAATTCCATTGATAAAGCCGCTAAAATAACAACTCGATTTTCCGAAATTTATAAGTTATGATTACGTGTAAATCCTTAAAGCGGTTCTCAAAAAAATATTTTTTAACGTTCAATAATACGAAAATTTCTGTTAATTTACAAACATAAAATAGTGTTCGACAGAAACCGAATTTCGGTTACCTCCCTAGTTTCGACCGAAAACGAAAGCGAAACTGTTTTAAAAATAAATTCAAAGTAATTAACATAAACATAAATATACGCATGTCATCTGAATAATGTTTTGCGTAGAAACGGCAGCACATAATAATTAATTAAAAGTTAATTTGATTGAAATAAAATTAATTAAATATAAGGTGCTATAAACATACAAAATAATTTAATTTAAAAATAGCGAATTTAATCAATATTAGTAATACCTTCTAGATTTATCCCCTTATACGTAAATACATAGCATGTGCGGCTCTTTGGATGGGAGTTTGGGGGAGGCTAGGAGGGGCAGTTATAGTAATACCGAATATTCGGCAGTATTTTCGCCGAAACTAAGATTTTGGGCTGAAAACGAAAATGAAACCGAATATTCGGCCAAACTCTACACAATAGAATGAGCCTTGCAGGCTTAGTTATTGGAGTGATTTGTAATACAATAGATTCTGTCCTTTAAATTAATTACATCTTGAGTTAAAATTGATTCTTGTCTCGTGACAAAAGATTTCTTCTTCTTCCCACAAGTCGCGTCCGGAAATTTCGTTCAAAACGCCACCTTTGACAGCATTTTCTGAAAGATCTTTTGCTTTTCTCAAAAAATATAAAAGACAGTTCGATTACAAAAGTTTCTGATGGGAAATAAAAAATAGCTGGTATTTTCGGCCACGTAAAGCAGTTAGCAGTTGTAATGAAATTTAACGAAAACCTTTAAAACAAAATTATCATGCAATAAAATTCAAGCAATACTACTTTTCAAAATAATACATTCAACGTTTAAAGAATTATTACTTTTCCGAAGATTTTCTGCCCCCTCCCCTTCCTTCCTGCCTTGCGTACACACATGAATCGCGGTAAAAAAAAAGAACAAGATCTTCGAAAAACAGAAACAATTCCATTATTGGGCATAGCATTTGTAAGTTTGCTCATTTCAAAGGAAACCAAAATACCTTATGTCCCAGGGAAAAGAGAGTACCTAAATCAGCCACCTATTGTCCACTCCACAGAAATTGGAAATGCATTCCTAATTTTCAACCGATAGCCGGTATAAATAAAGTGCCCCTGGTGTGAAATCAGCTTCGTTTCCCTCGTTCTATCCAGTGTTAAAGAACTACTCCGTCTTTATATTATTTGCCTGTGTCCTGAGTTATTTACTTATTTTTGTGTAATCTTAAGCATTTTTCTTATAGTAAGCTTGTGCTTACTTTTAAAAAAATAGTGTACAGTGTTCATTATAAAATATCATCACTATCACAGCTCAGATATGCTGATGTTGCATTTTCAGGGGTCTGTCCAGACTTTTCTCATAGGGTCCTGTTTTTGTGAAATTGTGAAGTTTTTCTTATATTTGTGAAAATTCATATCATAATTTTGTGAATTTGAAATTATCTATATATTCAGGTTCTATTATATCAGATTCTTCATATATAAAAAAGTTAAGCAATATGTTCTTTGATGAGTTCAGCTGTTTTGTTACAGGTCAGATTTTATTTTTAAATGATTAAATTTATGCAAAGTTCAATTTGAAGTTGGAAAAATTCTTGAAAAATCTGTTTGAGAGAAATAATTTTGTGAAGGGTCCTGTTTTGGGATAAAAAGTTTTGTGAAGGGTCCTGTTTTGGGATAAAAAAATTTGTGACGGGTCCTGTTTTAGAATAAAAAAATTTTGTGATGAGTCCTTTAAAGAATCTAAAATTTTCCTAAACATATCCCTGATCTTACAGAACAAGAACTGTGAATTGTCCATGGAAAAGCAATATAAGGTAAGATTACTTATTATTAATTTTTTTTTAATTGTGTCTCTTTTACAAGAGTGTTTATTAGTTTGAATTTTTGCGAAATCTTCAAAATTTGTCTAATGTATTTCTTTCTTTTCTCTTTATAACTGTTGCGAAAAAAAAAAAAAAAAAAAAAAAAAAAAATCTGGGATGAAAATTAAATGATATTTTTAATATTTCCCGAAATATGATTTATTTGTTGCTACGAACTAAATTGAATAACAGCGAAAATTGTAGTAATAATGTTAAAGAATATTTGTCTTTCATGCAATTTCAGACTATATATTTATATTTAAACTGTTTAAATAGCGAGACTCAAACCAAACGCTTCTCTATGATATCTTTTTAATGTTGAAAAAATAAAGAAATAAAACATTTTAAAAAAATAATTCACGTAAAATAGACGTCATTCTTGCCCTGAACAAAAATAATTTTTCTGAAAATTTTCACACCATAATTAGTATTTGTATCCGAGAGATTGTATTATATAAAATATTACTGAATTGTATAAAATAATGTTTTGCACTTTTGAGTTTTGACCCAACGGAATTGTTTTGGTTTCTTTTATTTTAATATTTTATTTTCCATTTGGAGATAATTGTATGGAGATTGTTATTCGGATATACGAGGTAAAATTTGAATTAACTCATTAAGGTGATCGGAATTCGAAAATAGAGATAGCTTTTTTAGAAAAGTGTGATGAAAAAAAAAAAAAAACTTCTAAATTGGCAACACTGGTCTAACATCAGACTTTTTTTTTAAGTGCAATGTTTTGCGGGGAACTATTTTTGTGCATGATACATTTCTATAGTATAAAATACTAATTTGGGTGTCATAATTATTTTAGGAATAAAGTTTTCGCTATAGCAATATACTTGTATGTATTTTTAAAGTGATTTTTTATACATAATTTATATAGCATGTGTGTATGTGTATGTATGTATATATATATATATGTGTATGTATGTATGTATATAAGTATTTGCGCCCTTTTGTAAGGAAATCGGCGCCCTTTTTATCCATTTTGCCACCGCCCTCTCAGTTATGCCAGTACGACACTGTATACAACAATTTATAATCTGCACAATTCCTGGTCCCAAGAAATGCATCACAAAAATACTCTATTGTACCTTAATATGTTTCTGATATTTTTCGCCATGTTTTCATTACAAGGATGTTTACTGATGGGGGAAATGTGATCTATATAACACACACATCCTTGCATTTTAAAGTCTGTGCTATAAAGATCTACTGTCATTTCAATAAACCTGGCTATCCAACCTTGGTAAACAATATCCAATGTACAGACCATAGGTGAAAATCATTTTTAACTGAAAACTCTCATAGAGTTTTTATATTTAGTACATTTTTCAACAACTACTTCAAAAAGCATTTTTGGCACTTTAATAATTGCCGCAGGCCAGTGGTTAATCTACATTTAATGCAATATTTTTGATTGTTTGAGTTTAAAGACATAGTTCGATTACATATTTCAAATTCATGTTTTATTTATTTATTGTCTGAGCGAAGCGAAGGCTAATACTCAGCGAAATATTACTGTCCGGACACATTACGGCTACGATGGATATTAATGCCATGTCCTACTAAAAAAAAAAAGCCTAATCAAAACCTTTCGTCAAGCATAACTCAAAAAATATTTGTCGGATTTCGTTTCTGATTGCACCAGAAGGTACCTATGAGAGCCACCTACTGAATGTACCTACTATGAAAAATAAGTTCCAAACCGTTTAAAAATTATATTAAGAAAACTGATAAAAAAGCACAATTTATCTGCATACGTCACAGAAATTTGGTGTGCGTCACTTTCACCGGTGGATGTTTTCGTAGACAACTGGTTTGAGCACATGGAGCAAATAATAGCAGTAATATTGAATAGATCAGTTTCAACCACGTGATCACAAACCTTGCAACAACCCGTGGCAACCAGTTTTGGTGCGCAAACAAATAATAATACAGTACTCCTTACCACGGTGACCGTTTTTAGCCTGTTGTATAAAATCTGGCCTGTTGTATGACATACAGTTGTGGATGATTAAAACAAAAGACATGAGTGTTTATTCCTCCGGGAGGTTATCTTTCTCTGGATGTCTGTCTGTCTGTCTATCATACAACATGCAATTTTCTTGTAAAGGATGATATTATTATGCAGTAAAACCTCCATAACGGACACACCCGATAAGTGGACACCTCCATTTAGCGGGCATTTTTTCGATTACCAACCCTTAAAAAACTGTACATTTTTTGCTCTGAGTAGCGGACACCTCCAAATAGAGGACAAATTCTGCCCTCCCGAGGTGTTCGCTATTCAGGGGTTTTACTGGTAAAACCTCCATAACGGACACACCCGATTAGCGGATACCTCTATTTAGCGGACTTTTTTTCGATTACCAACACTTAAATAACTGTACATATTTTACTCTCAGTAGCGGACACCTCCAAATAGAGGACAAATTCTGCATTCTCGAGGTGTCCGCTATTCAGAGGTTTTACTGTATATATTATTGATAGTTATTTTACAGGGCCGCACAAAAGAATAAAAATATATGAAACGAATATAAACTAAATTCGGTATTGGTATAGATCGCTGATGGTAATGTAATTTTAGGATGTCGTTACAGTCATCCGCAGCATGTTTTTAGAGTTTCGTTCATCTAACGAAACCCTACCTGTCTCACTCCTGTCTGTCTGTCACAGAGCCCGTTCTCAGAAACTATTTATGCCGATGACTTGAAAATTTGCATACTTATAGCTGAACACCACACATCAAATGGCAAATAATAAAATTTTGAAAAAGTCTAATATTTAACCCTCTGGGCTTTAACTTGTGTATTTTAAGCAATTTTTCTAACTCAGACCCTAATTAAGTTGGAGGCATGAAATTTTACATACTTATAGCTGAACACCTCATATCAAACGACAAATAATAAAATTTTTAAAAAGGTCTAATATTTAACCCACTGGGCTCTAACTTGTGTATTTTAAACAATTTTTCTAACTCAGCCCCTAATTAAGTTGGAGACATGAAATTTTACATACTTATAGCTGAACACCTCACATCAAACAACAAATAATAAAATTTTGAAAAGGTCTAATATTTAACCCTCTGGGCTCTAACTTGTGTAATTTAAGCAATTTTTCTAACTCAGCCCCTAATTAAGTTGGAGACATGAAATTTTGCATACTTATAGCTGAACACCTCACATCAAACGACAAATAATAAAATTTTGAAAAATGTCTAATATTTAACTCTCTGGGCTCTAACTTGTGTATTTTAAGCAATTTTTCTAACTCAGCCCCTAATTAAGTTGGAGATATGAAAGTTTGCATACTTATAGCTGAACACTTGCGATAACACGATAAATCATAAAATTTTGAAAAAGTCATATTTAACCCTCCAGTCTCTAACTCAGCCCCTAATTAAGTTGGAGACATGAAATTTTGCATACTTATAGCTGAACACCTCACATCAAACGACAAATAATAAAATTTTGAAAAAGTCTAATATTTAACCCACTGGGGTCTAACTTTTGTATTTTAAGCAATTTTTCTAACTCAGCCCCTAATTAAGTTGGAGACATGAAATTTTGCATACTTATAGCTGAACACCTCACATCAAATGACAAATAATAAAATTTTGAAAAAGGTCTAATATTTAACTCTCTGGGCTCTAACTCGTGTATTTTAAGCAATTTTTCTAACTCAGCCCCTAATTAAGTTGGAGATATGAAAGTTTGCATACTTATAGCTGAACACTTGCGATAACACGATAAATCATAAAAATTTGAAAAAGTCATATTTAACCCTCCGGAATCTAACTTCTGTATTTTAAGCAATTTTTCTAACTCAGCCCCTAATTAAGTTGGAGACATGAAATTTTGCATACTTATAGCTGAACACCTCACATCAAACGACAAATAATAAAATTTTGAAAAAGTCTAATATTTAACCGTCTGGTGTCTAACTTGTGTATTTTAAGCAATTTTTCTAACTCAGCCCCTAATTAAGTTGGAGACATGAAATTTTGCATACTTATAGCTGAACACCTCACATCAAACGAAAAATAATAAAATTTTGAAAAAGTCTAATATTTAACCTTCTGGGCTCTAACTTGTGTATTTTAAACAATTTTTCTAACTCAGCCCCTAATTGAGTTGGAGACATGAGATTTTGCATACTTATAGCTGGACACCCCACGTCAAACGACAAATAATAAAATTTCGAAAAAGTCTATTATTTAACCCTCTGGGCTCTAACTTGTGTATTTTAAGCAATTTTTCTAACTCAGCCCCTAATTAAGTTGAAGACATGAAATTTTGCATACTTATAGCTGAACACCTCACATCAAACGACAAATAATAAAATTTTGAAAAAGGTCTAATATTTAACTCTCTGGGCTCTAACTTGTGTATCTTAAACAATTTTTCTAACTCAGCCCCTAATTAAGTTGGAGACATAAATTTTTACATACTTATAGCTGAACACCTCACTTCAAACGATAAATAATAAAATTTTAAAAAAATCTAATATTTAACCTCTAATATTTTGTCTCGCGCAATTTTTAAATTTAAACTGTTTTGCAATACTATTTTTTGTTCATTTTGCATAATAAGTGTAATGTTACGTAATTTCTTCTATTTCAGACTTCTAACGCATGTTAATGAATTTATTTTACAATATCCTTTCTCTTTTAAAATTCACATGTAGACACAGATTTTATGGCGTAATTTCCAATAAGTGCCTGCTTTTTATACCTAATTATTTAATTCTAATTTTAAGAGGTTTTTTCTGTTTATAATAGTAACGTGTAAATAATTTTTTTATTTGAAGCAAACATTATTTTTTGCGCTATTTATACAGTTGGCAACAGTTTAAATTAATACCATTTTCTAAAATATGTAAAAAATATCTTTCGAAATGCTGAATATTAGAATTTAAAATAGAAATAAAACCTCAAAAAATGAGCCAAATTAAAAAAAAAAAAAAAAAAAAAAAAATTAATGGAATCTGCACACCGGGATCTTCTATTGAATAAAATGATCTAAAAATGATTAAATTCCCATGTATAGTTTTTGCTCCTATAAAACTTTTTTAATGGAACGATTTTGTCCAAATTTAGCATTAAATATCTCTTAAAATAATTCTTCGATTTGAAAACTGTATGCATCAGCATGTCGATCAAACATTTCGCCGACTTTCTAATAACATACAACAAAATGGACATAATACCCGTAAGGCATGGTGACGTCACGGCGACGTCGTTGTGAAGTCACACTGTGATTTTGTGACCGTCAATGTGACGTCATAGTGACTAGAATGCGAGGTCGTTATGGCCGTTTTAGAGGTCGTTTGTGACGTCACATTGTGACCACTCTGTGAAGTCACGGTGTGACAAATTTGTGAAAAGTGTGTCATTTGTGACTATTTTGGCATTAACTTTGTGACTAACCTGTGACGACAGCGACAATGCTTTGACGTCACACTGTGACTAATTTGTGAAATATGTGTCATTTGTGACGAAATTGTCATAAACAATGTGATGATTTCAAATGAAAATCAAATTTCAAATTAATTGCTTAAAAGGGCAAAGGCCAACATAGAGAAAAAGATTCCAAACCGGGACTCGAATCCGGGCCATCAGTGTAGCGCACTGACATTCTACCGACTAAACCACATGGAACGAGACCCAGCCTGGAAAATTTCTTACTAGTACATGTTGGCAAGGCTACAAACGCAGCACAAGATGGAATATTTATCGTGAGCCGCCAACATCGGGTAAACACGAAACTTAATTAAATCCAGCATCGATTCAAACTATATAAATACTTGGAAATTTTTCCATAGAAAACCATTCGCCTTGCATACAATA
The DNA here is from genome assembly GCA_963932465.1 of Maratus speciosus. Lineage (NCBI taxonomy): Eukaryota > Metazoa > Arthropoda > Arachnida > Araneae > Salticidae > Maratus > Maratus speciosus. Next base: position 214,790,822 of record OZ010799.1, on the reverse strand, counting down.
TTTCAAATAAAAATCAAATTTCAAATTAATTGCTTAAAATGCAATTTTAATTTGAAATTTGATTTTCATTTGAAATATTGTATGCAAGGCGAATGTTTCTCTCTGGAAAAATTTCCAAGTATTCATATAGTTTGAATCGCTGCTGGATTTAATTAAGTTTCGTGTTTGTCCCATGTCGGTAGCTCATGATAAATATTCCATCTTGTGCTGCGTTTGTAGCCTTGCCAACATGTACTAGTAAGAAATTTTCCAGGCTGGGTCTCGTTCCATGTGGTTTAGTCAGTAGAATGTCAGTGCGCTATACTGATGGCCCGGATTCAAGTACCGTTATGGAATTTTTTTCACTATGTTGGCTTTTGCGCCTTTTAAGCAATCAATTTGAAATTTGATTTCCATTTGAAATATTTTTTGCAAGGCGAATGTTTCTCTCTGGAAAAATTTCCAAGCATTAATACTGTGATGATTCTTGTTATAAACACTGTGATGAATTTTAAAATAAAGTTTTGTTTGAAATATACAATATTATCTTTTTACCGTACTTTTCAGCAATGTATCGCTATTTTGGAGTCCTATTCTTCTAAAATACTTTTAATTTTTACACTGAAAAAAAAAAACAATGCTTATCAACTGGCATCCTTTTTTATTAAGTTCTAAGCTTGATCTTGAGTTCAAGCTTTATATTAAGAATGTTTTGTGTAGTATTATTTTAACACAATCAAACTGATTGGTAAAGTTATCATGCGAATTTTAATATTTCTAACTGAGCGAAAAAATGCCCAGGCTGGGAATCGAACCCAGATCCTTGGCTTACAAAGCCAATGCTTTTCCGTTTAAGCTAACTGGGCATTGTAAGCCAAGGATCTGGGTTCGATTCCCAGCCTGGGCATTTTTTCGCTCAGTTGGAAATATTAAAATTCGTATGATTGTTTTGTGTGTTGTGATTTGTTATTATTTTATTAAATACGAACATGGAGTCTAACGGATATTAATACATTTCCTATTTAAAGAAGAATAAGATAAGCCATATTTATTTAAATTTTTTATTCCCGTGTATATTGTATTTTGTTAATATGAGCTAAATAGATTTGGTATGATTTATAGGAAATGACTGATCTGGGAAATAGAAAAAACAAGCAAGAAAAATCATGCGTTAAGCATAGATTATAAAACACTTTCCAACGCTTCCTGAATGCTTTAACTAGACATCGTAATTTAAGGAAATAACGTAAATAAGATAACTAAGCAAATATTTTAGAAAACGCATAAAACATTTGAAAAACTGATTTCAGCAGTTACCGTTCATAGCCAAATATGTTTTCCAATTCTTTTGAATAGCCCTGTATTTAATCTTGTATACTAGTATATAATGTGAAAATTTAGTTTAGCAAGAAAATGCATAACAGGTTGAAATTCTCATTCAAAAATTTATACTAATATATAAAAACATACTTGAATACTTTTGTACAACCCTGTAGTTTACCTAGAATCTTTATTACACGCCACTATTTAGTTAAAATTTAATTCAAATTAAAACACTCTTAAAACTGCTGAAATCACATTTCCAGAAATTATAATTTATAGACGGCCATATATCCATTTCCTTGCGTGACCCTGTGTATCATTTTATCCATATTCTACAAACATTTCTTAGTAAATTAAATGCAGTTCAACATAAAAATCCATAACTCATCTAAAAAACACCTTTAAGCAATTTGAGCCCATACCCCTTAACTCTTACGTGGCTAATTCCATACGTACTTGTAGTGTAAGTCACAGGCTGCGATTTTTGGCTACCAGTATTTTAGAACGGAAAATGTCACTTAGTTTATCGGGGATATCCCATTCATTGAATAAGCCGAGAAAACCTTTCGAAAATAACGGTGGCCAACGAGGATTTCAGTTATCCGCTATGTGACTTACACTACAAAAACCCATGGAATTAGCCACGTATACTTTTGTGTAACCTTGTATATGAATTATAACTTTTATATACATCATATACTATGCATAAATATAGTGGATCATAAAAGCGCATATTATAATTAAAAATGCATTTCCAGCAATTATCGCTAATGAACAGTACAATATCAACTTTTATAAATATTATAAATATCAAATTTTAAAAAGTATAGTAAAGCAGTTTAATCTATAAACTTGTTATCAGGCATGAAAAACACTTTATTTCAATGCTTAATTGTCATATTTTATTTTTTAATGCGAAGTATCGAACGTGTATCGAAAACGTAGAAAATGAGTTTACAATCGAAGAAAATTTAATAACTGATTCTGAATGTCTACAATTAAATGTTTGATTAAAATCACGAACAGAAAAAAACGTGCTTACATACAATTTAAAAAAATAAATATACCAATTTGAAAAACACTATATAATTAGTATTTATAATTGTACTATTAAACAACAACAAAGTACAATAGATGAATTAAATGTATTATTAGATTTAACAATTTCTCAAAAATCTCTCCATATGTTACAAGGAATTCCTATTATTTTATAATTTTGGCAAATGTTAAATCTGAAAACATTGATATGAAGATTTAGGATTTTAAATAATAATTTAAAATATTATTAGCAATGAAAAAAAGTCTTTCAAAAGTTTCACTACTATAGTATGTAAAACGGCATTTCCCATTCAGTATAATGTTAATTTCTAATCTGAAAAACAATCCCAGAACAGTCTCTTTCTATAGGTATAATATAAAACTATTTAACTCATCTCACCAAATATTCAAAACAGGAACAAACAATTTAAATTAAATAAGACTTACTTTTTGAGCTCCATAAATTAATTATTAATATCCGTGTGTATCCGAAAATGGCGACGTCTTTTTCTTCCATTAAAAAAAGCACACGCAAAAGCTTACATTTTAGACTAGTAATTTACCGCATCTGTTAGAACAAAAAGTTCTCTGTTTACCCCGCGGTATCGTGGCAGACGATTTGGGGCAGGTGTGAGTTTATTTCCTTTTATATAAACAGATATGGAACTTATATGTGCAATCATTTTATGAGACTGTCTGTATTTAAATTTTTGTATTTGAAGAATTTTCCAATGTATTTTACCTTTTCTTTTTATCAGTTTTACCCCCCCCCCCCCCCTCCCTTTTTCTAAGTAAAGATTGTTTCACACAAATACAAAATATCTTCCTAAAAAATAAAAAGATATAAATAAACATCGAGGATAAAAAAAAATTCTTTGTCAATCGTCATTCTTTTCATGTTAATTTCCTGTAAAATAAAACAATTCGTAAAATAACTTTTTTTTAGAGTCATATCTCTAAAACACAAATTTGAAATACGAATAATAAATTATATCATGGGTTTTGCATAAATTTTGTATTATTTTTATTTATTCGGAAAATGCTAATTTTATTTTAAAAGTCTGAAAGAAGTAGAATTTTTAAAAAAAATAGTTACTTAAAATAGGTACACTAACAGGAAAAAATATGACTTGAATGCAAATTATAAAGCAAGAAATGTATGTATGACTAAACTCTGAAGACTATTTCTACGTGCTCATTAAAAGCTGCAGACTTAACTATAATAGAAATTTTTTAGTTTGAAGCCACAAAAGTGTTTCGAATACCAGTGATCGGTAAAAATAAATTAAAATTTTTCCTTCCTGCAAACTAAATATGTAAAGTGTATATATTTAATATTCCTAATTCTAAATATGTTATCCAAATTGCTCCAGCACGTACCATTTTTCCGAGAAACACTTTTATAATAATAAGAATAAGAGAAGGATTATTATATTAAATTGCAATACTAGATAAAATTGAAATCAGGAAAAAAGTATACTTTCACACTCTTAGATATCAAATTGATAAAATATAGCATGGAAATCTAGTTTGTTGATACTTGTACCGAGCATTTTCCTTTATATGCCGCCCCCCCCCCCACCACCATCTTTTCGTGTCTGAATTTACTACTTGCTACCCATTAATATATTTTCATTCCTTATGCCGCTGTAACGCGGGCCTTTTTAAAACGTTTCTCTTAATTTTCAAAGATTTTTGAAGTTCATATTTTTCTCACACTGTGACTTACAATATGGGTTACAATTTTTTTTTTGTGAGTGTGTCGTGACCTACGTTACATGCAGTGACATAACAATTCTTTTTTATTGCCAGAAAAATAAAATTTTACAGTAACAACATCTTTTGAAGATTTTTTGTAATTTTTTAAAGTTTTCTAAGAAGTTCACATCTCATTCACAATGTGACATCACTGAGTGGTGGCATTTCGGTCACAGATGTGACGTGACCACAGTGACTCACAGTGACGTCACTGTGACCATGCATGCTATGAGGGTACCACCGACTTTCATATTTTTGTATGCAATAGTTTTCTTAATATTAACGAAGAAAAACCTCCGGTCACAAAAAATTCAAAACCGGCGGCGGCGGTGGTGACAGAGTTAGTTACTTTTTTTAGAATAGAGAGATATATAAAAATGAAAACTTGTCTATCTGTCTGTTTGTAATTTTGAAAAAATCCAAAATTTGGAAGCCAAAATTGTGAAAAGATACGTACATGTGTATTAAAACATGGCCGAGGCAACTAAAATAATCCCGAATCGAAATAATTTATAGTTAATTTTTAATTAATAAAAAACCACCAATTTAACAGCAATTTCTTATCAAATTTAAACATTTTTCGTTATAGCAGTTGCCAACAATTAAAAAACACAATAAAATTATTACTACAACAATTAATTTTCTACTGCAAGATTTCCACGTGAAAAATGAAATAAATAGTTTGCCGAATTTTAAAAAAGGTGAATATTACGTCATAACTTTTCTACTGCAACATATTCACGTGAAAAATGAAATAAATAGTTTGACGAATTTGAATGAAAGTGAATATAACTTCATAACTTTTCTATTTCAAGGTTTCCACGTGAAATAGGAAAATATTATGTCATATTGGAAATATAAAGGACGTGGTGGATATAGTATAACATCATATGAGTGTGAAAAATGTATTGAAGCATGATAAAAACCCGAATAGGGAAATATTGGGGTATTTTAACATTATTACTCTAATTATAAATTGAAATAAGTTCATTTATAGCTGTATTCTTTTGCGTCTGTTATATACATTTACACATTTTCATATGATTCATTCATACAACATTTCGACTGCTTTTTTTAATGTTTGTTTTGTGTTGTATGTTAAATTTTGAAATTGATTTTTCAGAACAAACATCCTTCAAATTCTGGACAAAGCCGGGCACTTTAGTTTGTAACAGATAAATGGCTTTTGTATCTGTGCATCTATTGCTAATATTATAAAGCGTTATAATATTATAAAGTGTATAATATTATTAATGCTTGTACGTTTGTGAGGTGTTATCTCTGAAACTACATAGCCAACTTAAAAAAATGTTGGTGGCCATCTCTGCTCCGAAGAAAAAAGACTATTTTATGTCAGTGCAAGAACCTACATCGCTGCAGGAACAAAAAAGTTCTAAAATTGTGATTTCTGCGATATTGATTGGGTTAAAAACTTTAAATTTGGTGCGGTAGTTACTTTTAAGATGTAAATACTCGTAATGGACGCTCTCTAAAAGGTTCAATTTGACAGATAAACGTAAAGATTTCTAGAAAGGTTCTAAACTTGGAATACTGAAATTTTTTGGATATTGTTGGGGTTAGAAACTAGAACTTTGGCATGGTAGTAATTAATAAGATGTAAATGCTCGTTGTAGGACGAATTCTAAAAATTCGAAAGACTAAACAAAGCGGAAAAAGATCTAAAGATGATCTAAGTTACGAAGTACATGGAATTGTTAGGAATATAAACATGAAAACTGACATGGCTGTATTTATCATAACGTAAATTCTCGCAATAGAACAATTTCTAAAAATGTCGCTATGTAAAACAGTGCAGAAACAAAAAACTTCCGAAAATTTTCTATTTCTGTGTTACTGCTGAGCCCAAAATCTTGAAATTTTGCTTCGGGTTAGTTTTTAAATATACAATTGTCTCTATAAATGGTTTCTAAAAAATTTAAAATTTAAAAAGATGAAATTAACGGAAAGCGATCTCAATTACCATTAATTTGGAATTATTAGGAACAGCAACTTTAAATATTTCATAATGCTGCATTTCCTCCGCAAAACATGCGATTTAAATTCAACAAAACTGATAGATACCCACCTAGCATTAAATAATTGTGTAAATATTGAATAAAGACCTGTATGAAATAGTGAGTAAGTTGCCCGAAAGTACTTGTTAAAGTGTTCCTTCTCTAGGCTTTTCTCTCTCTCGCCAAGGCCACTAACAGAGGGAAGTGCCGTTTTAAATGTGATGTGAATTTTTTATCCGATTCATTTTTCTAGACATTTTATCATAAGGTCTTATTCTCAATTATCATTAGTAGATTTTTTATATATTAACTTATTCTGGTGAAATTTCATAATCGGGTTCATATTGGCGTATGTTAGCTTGCATGATTTGCTGAATAAATATGTATGGATTTGTAAATTACTTCAAATGACACTTTGATCGCTCAAAAGTTATGCAGACGATATATTCAGATCTTGTGTCATACTTTATGTTGTAATCATTGCCGATTTCTTTTATTTAATACATCTAAATACAGCTCAACTTTGCAGAATATGTTTGAAAACAAAACAATACAGCGTATGTAGTGGCCAGCATACACTCATCATTTAAATCCGATCGAGCATATCTAAAACACACTCTAACGAAGCATTGCATGCCACTGTTATGTATTCGGTACTTTGATACAATATCAGATTTTGAGGAGAGAATTCCTTAAATGTTATCGACAACCTCATTACATCAGTGGAAAACAGATATTGTACAATATTAACTATTCCGGGGGAGCACACACCATATAAAGTATAGTCCATTCTTTTTAAACATCATATATTTGTCATTTAAAGTTACTCAAATTGGTGCGGAGCATCTGATTATGCTCTTGACATCATTTTATACAGTTAAAATTCCGATATAAGTAATTTAGTGTTTCATTTTCTATTTTACTTTTAATATATTGTGTACTTTCAATTTTATATCCATGCATGGCTGTCTTGAATGGTTTGATTTCCCATTTTTTTTAAACAGTGTATACGAATTTATATATAACATTTTATAATTCAACGATTCGTTTATTTTCGTCATTTCAATTTATCGCAGTATATGGACAATTAAAGATAACATCTCATTTTCTTTGCTTCCACATGTTATTTTTAAATTTATGTTCTCAGCAATATCGCTCAGACTAATCCCTCTGAGGGAAGTCCGGGTTTATTATAGAATTGTAAAGTTTAAAATTTCATTTGGCAATTAAGTTATGAAATATCACATGAAACTAATAAATACTTATTTACATTGTTTGAAGTACAAACGGGTTTATCTTCCGTATCAGGTTGCATATTAGCTTTTGAGATTAAAAAAAAAAAAAACTCATGTTTGAAAAAAAAAAAAAAAAAAACCATAAAAAATCAGTGAATTTAGATACAGTTTTCAAAGAAACTATATTTGAAAGCACATTTTGTTTTCTGTTTGACCATGAAAAGACTGAAATTGTACAATAATTTGTGATGAAACAAAACTGATTGCAAACGTCGATATGAAGTCAGCACTACTGACGAACATGATTTTTCTTTATAATACAGTAGACTCCTGATTATCGAAGTCCTGCTAACCAGGTTTCCGTTTTAACTGGGTTACAGTAAAAAGATTATGAACATTTTCCTGCATTCTAACCAAAAAATCAGTATTCTAAATTTTTCAATTGCTCTTTCATCTTCAACTAACAGTTTACTGACAATGGTTGTTTCATAATGATGAAAACAATGTTTATTACAGGAAAATGGCACATAACGAAGATTTAAGTTGATTAAAACACTAGTGACTACATTAAGGGGACCCTTCTACATTAAGAGACCAAAAAAAAAAGCACTTTATGATTTTTTTTTTGTAAGAAAACTGCATGATGGATCTTTTTGAAATTTTAACAGTTTATTGTACATATCTTAAGGTATAAACACGATTTTTTTAATTAGATTTTGTTGCTTCTACTCTAAGTTATAAACAAATATGTTCAACTGCTTTGGAAAATTTCGTCTGGACGGTGGGCATGATAGCGTCTTGTAGAATTATCTGAAATACAAAAATAATTTTTTTTCATAAACTTCATGAGTATAGCTTCAAGCTAAATTAAAGGAACCCATAAATTTATTTAAAAAAAGTTAGGTAATGGCTGATTAAAAAAAAAAAAAAAAAAAAAAAAAACTTTTTTTTTGTTAAAAAAATTCATTCTTATTTGTTAATAACTTTTTTTAAAAAATAATTTTAGCAAAAGCTTTAATTCATATCGAAGGCGATTTAAATAAGCTTTAATAATAATAATAATAAAATAATCAAGATGATACATTGAGTAATTTTTTCTTTAATCTTGCCCATCGTGTCAACCACATTTTTTAACTTACAAGGGAACCACTTTAGGTGTTGCTCGCACCTAGAATCGAGACCTGGTGCATTTTGTAGCACTATGCATAAAAGTTAGAGAACCGATAAAAATTCTTTGTTAAAATCATATTTTATATATTTTTTTATATTTATAATTTTTTATTATTGGATTTTTATTTGTTAATTTTACACCAAAAGAGAGTTAAGTAGCCAGATATGGCACTTCAAAATTTTCACTAGTTTTATACTTGTAATAGGTTTACGTCCAAAACCTTACAACACGGTGCGTAGCGAAAATACTGAGCTAGGGTTGCCGGAAAACTGTACGGGACGCAAAAGACGCCAATCTTTCCCCGCCAAATATGTAAATATAATATTGTATTTTTTTTTAAATCAAATTCGTAGGTTCTTGAAGGAATTTTAAAACTTTTTTCAGCATTTTATAGTTATTATTGACTAATTTATATTTTTAACTATTTTTTTAAAAAAAATCTTTTACTTTAACAGCCCGAAAAGTGGTCTCGAAAATTGCATTTTCAGAAAGTTAATCTGCTGTAAAATCAAAAAATATTATTTTAACAAAAAAATTTTATCGATTCCCAAACTTCCTAATATAGAGCTTTAAAATGCACCAGGTTTAAATACTAGGTGCGAGCAACACCTAAAGTGGTTGCCTTGTTAGAGTAGAAGCAGCAAAACCTAATAAAAAAATTCTTGTGTATACCTTAAGATATGTACAATAAACTGTTAAAATTTCAAAAAGATCCATCATGCAGTTTTCTTACAAAAAAAATCATAAAAAAGTACTTTTTTCCCTTTCCTAATAATGTAAAAGATCCCCTTAAGCAGCATGGAAAGGCTATACCTGCAATTCTGACGACACTGTAACGGAGCCGATGTCGTAAGGTGGTGTGGTAGCGGGCAACTTCAACGGCCAAGGCTTATTTAAAGTCGAAGAAATATTTTATTGCATTACAAACAATTAAATAATATTTTCTGGATTATATAAGTCTTATTTACAACATTTTTCATATGAGGGTTCGAGTTCAGCTGATAATAATATATTTATAGAATCAAGTCCAGTCCTCGAATAATAGATCGCTTTCAGTGTAGTCAGTCTCTTACTTATCCAATGTCCACTATTTTCGAAGATAGAGCTCGCGATGCTCGACAGGAATGTCGCACTTTTGTAGGTGTTTAACCGAGGTTTAGGAACCTCCGATCTTCAACTCCGTGGTGGAGATATTTTAACAGCCACACCTGGCTTTCGCTTTTCTGTGCTTCGGAGTATGCCCCGATGCCGTCGACGCGTGAGAGATTTCCACTCTGCACGACCTGAAACACCTTGAAGTCTCAACTTCAACAGAAGGGATCATTAAGCTCCCGAGAATGCTCTCGCATCCTCTTTTATCAGTTTCGTTTTTCCGTCTAGGACCAAAGCCACTCCCATTAGCCACTCACCATCCGTGGGCCATGATCTCATAGGCCAGCCCTTTCTCTATAGGCTGCCGTCAGAAACTTTCGCGTCCGGCTTCATCTCTGGTTTCACTTTCTACTTTCCCACGGGAACGAGGCCCTCGTGAACATCAAAAGAATATTTCTCTCACTAGATAAAAGAGTTCCTTTCACCCTAGTGTCATCTGCGAAGATTGATAGAAATTGAGGTATTTGTTTCATCTCTAGCGACCTTTTCTAGGACTCTGAAGAAATTTGGAGGCTAGGTGAAAATACATTAGCTTCCCTATGCTGGCTTTTGCCTTGTAAATTGAGAGTTTCAATGTGAGATATCGTCGAATTCTCACAACACCCCTCCCTCAAATCATATTTCGGCTACCAGACGTAATATGCTGTAAGGGAAATGGTTAGCTCATACATTTCAAGTGGCCCATATTTAATTATATCAATTCTTAAAAAAAACCTTTTCCTGCATTTTATACTTAGCTTGCAAATGCTGGACACATTTGGTTACGAAATTTCTCTTTAACAGACAAAACACATTTATATTTTACACGATTACATTTACACACAAAAAAGAAAATTAATATATACTTATATTTGAGTTGAGTTTGACTCACACAATCCTCTACTAAATCCTTAACTGCTAAAACATGTCACTTGAAAGTTTATCTCTGAATTTAGCATAGTGTTTGGGCCGCGAAGCTTTACGCGTCAAAATGTTTCTATTCTCCACGCCTTTTTCATTAGGTTTCGGTATGTTTACTTTATAGACTTGAGACTTTTCGCGTCTACTTGGGACGTTTGTAAAAAGATTAGTCGCGGAACTTTTATAATCGATTCATTCTTCTCGTACCCCTTTCATACGCCTTATGTCTGGTGGAACCTAATCCTGCATCTCCTGACACTGCATTTCTTTTTAACGTATCTTTATCGCGCCTAGATTTCCTGTTGTTCCTGGTCTGCCCAATTCTTACCGGCTTACCTCTTTGATCGCCCGTTAAAGCTATACCTATACGGGAGTCATTTGACTTCTCAAAATCCCCACAATTGCAATACGTCTCCTTTATTTTTGACCTTCTCGCTTCGCTTAACGACTCGTCCTCATCTTGTTCTCTTTTAAGCCTTTCTCTCCCAACCTTGCTTAATCCTACGCTTAAATTCCCCTCTCGATCGGGTAACAAAAGGTCCCCTCCGTCTACTTTAAAATTCCCATTCATCTTCCTTAACCAACGTTCATTCTCTCTAGATTTTCCTCCCGTATTCACGTCAATCATTTTTGACCGGGGGTTTCTCTTTTTCGACTCGTTCCCTTGCGTCGGATCGGACTTCAATCCTTCTGGTTTCGGTTTCGCCTGACTCCGTGTTATCATAGCGTTTAAATTCTGGGCATTATCGCTCTTAATTTTATCGATCAATTTTTGAGTTTCGTTTCCTAATATATAATACGACAAGTCTGATTTATTCTCTGCTACTATGGCCCTCGTTTTTATATTCCCCACTCCTTCAATTTCTAAGACAACGTGGGCGGTCGGTAAACGAAGCGTATCGTTCGTCAACGGTTGCCTAACTCTTACAGCACCACCGTCTAACTGATTGGGCTTAATTAATTGGCTAGGGGTCACATCATACCTAGTTCCGGAATCCCTTAAAGTCGTGCATTCCTTTCCGTTAATTAGAGCACGGCTAAGATAAGGTTTGAAACTTTCCTCAAAATTCGTACCTACGCAAATGTGATGAACGCTAGTAATAGGTTCTAAGTTCCTTTTGTTTTCCGGACAATTGGCTTTTAAATGCCCAATTTTGGAACAAATAAAACACTTATTCCAATTTTTATGTTCGAAGATCCTTTCTCTTTCGTTTTCCGTGTTTTTCTCTCTCCAATTAGTTTTGGTTTCCGAATGCCAATCTCTCATTTCGTCTTCATTTTCCGTTTTTTCCATTCTCCTATCCCGCGAATTTCCTTCAAATTTTGGTTTCGTATTCCACGATTTTCTTGACACTCCTTTTATCGCCTCGTATTCGTCCAGTGCCGTAGCGAGCACCAAGGGATCTTTATAATTCGCCCACGAATCAATAAAATGCTCTTTCAAATCGACCGACGCGCGTCGTTTGATCTGATCAGTGATCAACAAGTCTTTTAATTCGGAAAATTGCGTAATCCCCAAACCGTTAATCCATCCTTCAAGAAAACTATTCAATTCGAATATGAGATCTCTCCACGGGTTTCCTGGATTACGCGTATGTTTATTCAATTTTTGACGGTACGCTTCCGCACTCAGCCTGTACCGGGCTAATAAAAGCGATTTAACATGTTCGAAATTGTCAATTTTTTGAGCTGGTTCGCGTAAGATTAATTCTGCAAGTTCCACCGGCAATAATGCTAACAAGTGCGTGACGTATTCATCTTGCTCTATTCCGGACCTATTCGCCTGTCGCTCGAACAAATTCAGGAATAATGTTATGTCGGATCGTTCAGGATCGAAACGATGCATAATAGTTTTGAGAGGTAATCTAACGGATCTTTCGGAACCGCTGCTTACCGTAGAATTTCGCTTTTCTGAACTCTGCGTTAATTTTAGCTGTTCTAAAGTAAACGCCCTTTCCTTATCTTTCTCTCTCTCTTCCCTAACTCTCTCTTCTCTCTCTCTTTCCTCTCTCTCTCTCTCTCTTTCCCCTCTCTCTCTCTCTTTTTTTTCCCTCTCTTTCTCTTTTTCTGCCGTGATGCGTTCTTCCCTATCCTTCACGATGTACCCTGCCTGTACTAACGTCAGTTCCTCGTCGTATTTTTCTGCTGCTTCAATTTTTTCGATTATCATTGCCATATTGTCTTGTTCATCTATTTCCACCCCTAAAACTTCCGCGAGATTCTGTAAATCCGCTTTCCTGCAGTACTTCAGTGAATTTAACTTCGACATGACTACGGTGTGTTGAAATAATACAAACGGAAGCTATTCGTTTTGTTTATCAATTTAGAAGTATATGAACCTTACACCTCACAATAAATATTTTACCCCTAATCACACAATATAAATAAACATTTCAAATGCATAACCAATACGTAAAAAATATTTTATGATTTTTCAAAGGATTTTCAGAATTTCTATATTCTTGTGCCAAACGTAAAGCAAAAACTAAAATTCAAAATTTTAAAGCTTTAGAGTCCCTATACACACAATATGAAAACAATAAGTAATTTTTCAAATACTATAGGCAAACTACATTCCCAGTATTTCTCAAGAACTGAACACTCTCTGCAACCTTTATCAAAATGCATCTATACTATTTAGGGTAAAAGTTTAATTTACTCTGTTTGTCATTTAGCAATCCAGCATGCATAAAAAATTCTCTTTATACAATCACTCATCAAAATATATTTCTTACACATTACTCTTACATTATATATTCGTCATATAAGAAAAAAAAAAAAATTACTGGGAATTTTTTTTTTTTTTTTTTGAGTAGTTATGAATTTAGCCTATCTAATCCTTTCTGCATTCCAAATATTACAAATACTGATAAAGATAACATAACATATAAATTTGCATTAAACGTTAGTTTTCAATTAACTACACATTATTGATTTATCATAATCTTAGTATTTTCATTTACCTCAAAATAAAAAAGTTTCTCATATTTTTATTTAAACAACATTTTAACATCCTATCAGTATGATAAATAATAGTTTAAGAGCCACTCAAAATGAAATGAGCTTACCTGTTGCAGTTGTTGCTTGAAGTATCTTGTCTGGGGAACGGTCCGTTATGGCACTCCGCGGGTGTCGTCCACTGTAGCTCAAGGGCTCGTATCGGGCGTGTTGCGTCCCACTGTTTGTCGTCCAAGGTCCACCTTGCACTGTCTCGAAGCACTGTCTAGTTGATCTAGATGAACTGTCTCATTGCCGTTGTTCTGGATGAACTGTCTTTCGTTCTGGACGAACTGTCTTTTGTTCTGGGTGAACTGTCTTTTGCTCCCAAAGGGCTGTCCTTCTGTCTTCCTCGGAACTGTAGTTTCGATTCTTTCGGCTGCCTCTCGAGTTGTCGTCAGAAACTCCGGGTGTTCGCCGTCTGTTTCCTCCTGGGCTTTCCTCTAATAAAAATTATTCTTGCTGAAAATCTTCTAGCTGCCACCAAGTTGTAACGGAGCCGATGTCGTAAGGTGGTGTGGTAGCGGGCAACTTCAACGGCCAAGGCTTATTTAAAGTCGAAGAAATATTTTATTGCATTACAAACAATTAAATAATATTTTCTGGATTATATAAGTCTTATTTACAACATTTTTCATATGAGGGTTCGAGTTCAGCTGATAATAATATATTTATAGAATCAAGTCCAGTCCTCGAATAATAGATCGCTTTCAGTGTAGTCAGTCTCTTACTTATCCAATGTCCACTATTTTCGAAGATAGAGCTCGCGATGCTCGACAGGAATGTCGCACTTTTGTAGGTGTTTAACCGAGGTTTAGGAACCTCCGATCTTCAACTCCGTGGTGGAGATATTTTAACAGCCACACCTGGCTTTCGCTTTTCTGTGCTTCGGAGTATGCCCCGATGCCGTCGACGCGTGAGAGATTTCCACTCTGCACGACCTGAAACACCTTGAAGTCTCAACTTCAACAGAAGGGATCATTAAGCTCCCGAGAATGCTCTCGCATCCTCTTTTATCAGTTTCGTTTTTCCGTCTAGGACCAAAGCCACTCCCATTAGCCACTCACCATCCGTGGGCCATGATCTCATAGGCCAGCCCTTTCTCTATAGGCTGCCGTCAGAAACTTTCGCGTCCGGCTTCATCTCTGGTTTCACTTTCTACTTTCCCACGGGAACGAGGCCCTCGTGAACATCAAAAGAATATTTCTCTCACTAGATAAAAGAGTTCCTTTCACCCTAGTGTCATCTGCGAAGATTGATAGAAATTGAGGTATTTGTTTCATCTCTAGCGACCTTTTCTAGGACTCTGAAGAAATTTGGAGGCTAGGTGAAAATACATTAGCTTCCCTATGCTGGCTTTTGCCTTGTAAATTGAGAGTTTCAATGTGAGATATCGTCGAATTCTCACAACACTAATACAAAGGAACAGATGTCAACTTGTACAGTTTTTGTTACCACTAAAATGCAATAGAAAATTTAGTCTTATTTAATGGTTAAAAATTTTTAGATTTCGCCAATTGGATTTATGAAAAATTTACTATTAAATTTTAGTGGTAAGAAAAAATCGTACAAGTTGGTACATATGCAGTGGTGTATTATTGCAGCAAAGCAATGCTTATCATTCAATTCACAAAAAACTATCAAGGACATCTTCAAATGAACGATTTTATTCCCCATTTTTAAAAAAATCATAGAAAGTATACACCAAAGAACTGTAAGAAGCATTATAAAAATGAATAGTCTGTGGGTAAATTTATATTTCATGTCCTTTGTTGGTAATCATTTATGTAAATCCAGTTTATCAAGGTGAGCTTGGTTCATATCAATTCAGATAACCGAGGCTCTACAAATGTGGTCCAGAAACAATCCAGACCATCGGTATTGTCAAAGAATCATTCTGAGATGAAAACTGTATAAGTTTTTGATGTCACAATAATAAATGTCATTTTGCAATTCCAGCTATTGTCCCAAAAATATGTTTAGTGACTTCTCTTATAACACATATACAGAGCTGTGCATAAATAACATTATCCATTTAGGAGAGGGGGGTGTCTTGCACTTGATATCGTAAGATATTTTCTCTAGGGGAAATGAGTTTAATCTTTAGATATCGTTATCATTTTTTACTCAACCAAACTTTTCTTTTCATCATTTTGTAACTTTTCTGTACATCAAAATAACCTTTTACTTTTATCCCTTTTTTAGTTTTATGAAAATACAAATTTATTATTGATTTTTAGCAAATAAATGATTATAAAATTATTTCAGTCCTAATGCTCCCAACATTTGGCATTCCTATTTTTCTGCCATATGAGCATATAATCCACTTAATGAAGGGAATTTCATGTATGATAGTGATATTTTATTAACTTCTTCTCTTCATCTGAATCAGTGAAGTATGTAAATAATAACCACATAACCATATCTGTATATCATTGCAAACATATAAAAGAAAACAAGTGTACAAATATAAAACAAATTTAGATATTGATAATAATATCACTAATAAATGTGAGGGGGGGGTGTCAGGAATGATAATATATGATATCGTAAGGGCGGGGGGGGGGGGGGGAGGTTCAAAATGAGCAAAAAGTTGATAATGTTATACATATGTACAGCTATGAAATGCAAAATCTTACCTTAATGTGTACAAAAATCACATTTGAACACTCTGAAATCAACTCTTTATAGTACATATTTAAGCTTAATTAACAAAATGCATAGTTAAATAATAATAATAATAATAAAAAATCTGTCAAAACTTCTTCCTAAATCTCACATTTGCTTCATTTTTAAAGGTTCCAATATAGATTTTTAAATCATTCTAAATACAAAGCTTTATCACAAGGCAACACACTGAGTTTTTAAAGAATCACCTAAACAACAAAAAATTAAAACGGAAATGAACAACAGATATAACGCAACTTAAAAAATAAAAGAAAAATCTGTCAAAACTTCTTCCTAAATTTCACATTTGCTTCATTTTTAAAGGATACAATATAAATTTTTAAATCATTCTAAATACAATGTTTTATCACAAGGTAAAACACTGAGTTTTTTAAGAATCACCTAAACAACAAAAAATTAAAATGGAATTGGACAACAGATATAACACATACACAAACAGCAACATTTATAAACTTAATAAAAACAACTACTGTTAAAATAAAATAATTTAATATACAAACAACACCAATCTACAGTCTTTTTTTTTTTTAATTACTGACTAGATATGTACAAGAGAAACATTTATAAAAAAAACTTAAACAGCAACATTTAAAAAACTTAATAAAGACAACTATTGTTATAATAAGATAATTTAATATATGAAGACGTGAGTTTCAAAAACCTGCCTTATCCAGAAAAGTGAATTTGAGGAAATTGCGAAAACCTCTAACTGCATACAACGGTTTTCATTGAAAACCAAGATTTTACAATGGCAGAAATATAGGATAAAACTAGTTGTTTTTGCATATTATTGCGTTTTTTTTATGCAGGTTTACCAATAGAATAGATTGATGGAGAAAACATGATTTTTTAAATTTTGGATAAGGTAAGTTTTGAAACTCACGTCCTCATATAAACATCACAAATCTACAGTCTTTTTTTTTTTTAATTACTGACTAGATATGTACAAGAGAAACATTTATAAAAAAAACTTAAACAGCAACATTTAAAAAACTTAATAAAGACAACTATTGTTATAATAAGATAATTTAATATATGAAGATGTGAGTTTCAAAACCTGCCTTATCCAGAAAAGTGAATTTGAGGAAATTGCGAAAAACCTCTAACTGCATACAACGGTTTTCATTGTAAACCAAGATTTTACAATGGCAGAAATACAGGATAAAACTAGTTGTTTTTGCATATTATTGCGTTTTTTCGATGCAGGTTTACCAATAGAATAGATTGATGGAGAAAACATGATTTTTTAAATTTTGGATAAGGTAAGTTTTGAAACTCACGTCCTCATATAAACAACACAAATCTACAGTCTTTTTTTAAATTATTATTACTGACTAGATATGTTCAAGATAAACATTTATTTAAAAAAAAAAACCCCTTTAATTATAAATTTCAGAAACATGATGCTTTATTTATTTATTTTTTTTCACAATGAGCATAAATCTTCAAATTGACAAGTGACACTTAAGGCTGTTCTCAAATCCAAAAGGGCAACTTTATGACATAAGTTTTAATTTATTTTTGTTCGGAAATGCATAAAATTAGCAGGTCTGGTTGTTCAGAAACCATGTAATCGAACTGTTTTTTTCTGTGTTTTTTTTGCAAAAGCAATGGATCTTTTAGAAAATAGTGTCAAAGTTGATGTTTTGAACCGAAGTTCCTGAAGAAAGCAGAAAAACCAGTCAACGAAGGGAGAAAAACATCTTGTCACGTGATCAAAATCGCTTATAACTCAATAGGTAATTTATTTATCAAAAAATGGAAAACACAGTCGGATTTCAAATCGCTTCCATAGTCAAGCTTTATAAATTTATATCTTTCCATTAAAAAATGAATTTGTAAATGTGTCAAAATGTTTTGCAGTTGTTGAGCGGAGCAGTTAAGAATAGCCTTAAGTCTCCTGTCCCTGCCCGCAAGGACACTCACGAGCTAATGCTAATCCTATGAGGAGGGATTTTCCTAATATCTCGTTTGCATTTCGACATTTTTAATTTTTTTTTTTTTTTTGCATTGGATAGCCGAGATCCGTCTCTACATCGCACCTTTTTTACTTTTTTGATTTTGGTTGCAGATATTTTTTAGAATGACACTTTCATTTTCAGAACCGGTTTTGAAAGTGAAAGTAACTTTATAAAAAATATCTGCGACCAAAATCGAAAAAGTAAAAAAGATGCGCTGTAGAGACCACCCTCGGCTACCCAATGCAAAAAAAATTATTTAAAAATGTCGAAATGCAAACGAGATATTAGAAAAATCCTTCCCCATAGGATTAGCATTAGCTCGTGAGTGTCTTCGCTGGCAGGGACCGGAGCCTTAAGGAAAATCTTTCTGTTCTGTATGCATTTCGAAACTCATACAAAAAGAAATAAATAAATGAAAAAAAAAAATCAAGAATAACTCTTCTCAAGTGAACTTTTCTGGTATGACCATAAAAATAACTTATGTTCTTCCAATTTTAAAAATGAAAGTTTTGTCTTTTAAATTTGGATAATGAAGATATCAATGTGTGTAAATAAAAGAAAAATATTTTAGAAGATCGTCATAACAAATAAAAAAAAATATATATATATATTTTTATGGTGATCTAAACAAAGTTTTCTACTTTATCTGTCATCAATTCTAGGTGCATTTTTAGCACTTAATTAACCATTTCAGGACTAGCATACCATAGACGAATTTTGCTTGGTGGGCAACAATTTTTCTTAAAGGGCTACATCACAAAGGTCGAAAAACCCCTTTTCTCAATAGATGGCGCGGACTTTCACAGGCCGGGCGCGATAACTTTCATTTTTTGGCAAGCCATGTGAACCGGCGACGCCTCATATATGTTCCCCGAGATGGTCCCCTATCTTTCCTCCGAGGTGAGAAACACCTCACTCAGCACAGAAAGAAAAGGGGAAAGGGGACACGGCTGATCTTTATCTACATGGATCGGGCCGGTCAATTTTGGATTCTGGTCAATTTTTACTTTCATCTATCTTTACAGGGAGAATATTGGATTCGCGATTTTTTTTTTTTTTTTACTTTCTTCTACAGTGTTGAATTCAGACACTTTTCTCCGCGAGGGATTTCTATTGCTCTTGGAGGGGACATTATAGAATTCCAGGGAGGGGGGAATTTTACTTTTTGAACATTGAAAACACAAAATCTCAAATCTTCCGGACATCCCATTGCCCCCCCCCCCTTAATTCAACACTGTTTTTCTATCTTTACAAGAAGAAAGTATTGGATTCGTGAAAATTTTCGAATTCCGGTTTTCGGTGGATTTACGCGTTTTAGGGGTCAAACATTCCAAAAAACATGTTTTTACAAAATGTCTGTCTGTCTGTATGCGACACAAATCTTGTGGCCGCTTTATCTCAAACTAATGCACGGAATTTAATAAAAATTTATATTCAGTTAGTACATGATATAAATTGATGCTGATTAGTTTTTGGTGTAAATTGTTCAGCAGGTGGCGCTGCTATGCTGCATTTTTCGAGATTTCCGCAATAGTTCTATCTCAAGAACTAAAGCACGGATTTCCATCAAACCTCAGATTCGGTTAATCCTTAACATGAGTTGATACTGTTTACATTTTGGTGTGAGTCGCCCAACAGGTGGTGCTGCTATGCTGCATTTTTCACGATTTACGCAATAGCGCTATCGCAAGAATTAATGCCCGAAATTTCATCAAACTTCAGATTCAGTTTTTACCGGCCCACGGCGTGAACTAAACTAAGGAAATGTAAGTATGTAAGTAGTGTGCGTTGGGCCTGGAGTAAGATGATTATCATTCGAGACCGGGTTCAAAATATCAGCCCAATTTATAAATATCTATCAGGCAACATTACTCCCGTGTTATTTATGTCTAATAATAAATTATTTTTAATCTAATATTTGGCTTTAATATAGTTTTGCTACGTAACGCTTTAAATTAAAGAACTTAAATTCGGAATTTCAACAATATTGGCATCTTTTAAACCTTTTAGGGGCAGAAGAGTTCTGTTTGTAAAATGATGAAATAATTGACTGACACCAGAATATTCAAACGAATTTCTTAGAAAGTAAAAACTTGCTATTTTCCACTGTCATTACAAAAGCAAGGTTTTATTAAAATATTCTTGGTGCTATTTGTCTGTTTTGGAATTAAAATTAGGTGGCTAGACCCTCTAGCCACCGCCCTTGAAACGGTTAATTATTATTGCCACAAATTTACAGCTACATTGCTAATGCATTTAACTAGCCAAAGGCTAAATTATGGGATAATTCTGAGGGGAAATATTTCCGTTCATGCATTTTAGTTGAACCCTAGCAATCCAAACCAAATTTTGAAAAAAAAAAAAAAAAAAATGGAAGCATGGTAAATGAAATCTAATTAAAAAGAAAAAAAGTATTTAGAATTTAAAATTTATGCTATATTTTCGCGTGTACATTTTATTTACATAATGTATCTGTTTCGACTTACCAATTTAAATTTTAGCATGCATATTTTATTTACTTAATGCTGTTCTCAAATTCAAACTGGCTAATTTCTGACACATTTTTTAATTCATTTTTAGAGTTCCGTACTTAAAAAGTAAAAACAGAACCATTATAAGATTACTCCTGTGTCTGTCTGTTTGTCTGTCACAGCCATTTTACTCGTAAACTACGGAACGTGGAAAGTTCAAATTGGGGGAAGTAATAAAGACTATAAACCCACATATTTACAGATTATTATACATTCACAAATATATTTGGGAAAAATGCAGAGGGCTAATTAAGTTACTTTATATATATATTTTTTTTTTCTTTTTATATCGTGTGAATGCTTTCGTAAAGCTGGACTCAAAAATACATTTTTTTTTTTTA
The DNA here is from genome assembly GCA_963932465.1 of Maratus speciosus. Classification (NCBI taxonomy): domain Eukaryota; kingdom Metazoa; phylum Arthropoda; class Arachnida; order Araneae; family Salticidae; genus Maratus; species Maratus speciosus. Next base: position 214,769,733 of record OZ010799.1, on the reverse strand, counting down.
AATTTTAGGTATTATATTTTCAGAGATATCGTCGAAAGAATAGTGCAAAAATATGCCCCCCCCCCATCTATTTCCAAATCTACTGAAACTAAAATTATGAAAAAATTACAGGTAGTAGACGTTAATTTAAACCTTGCAGGAAAAATATAGCGATTACCCTACGATGTACACTGCGATGTGACTTATAGATCGCATAGTTTTTGAGAAAAGCGGATTTTTCCGTTACACAAAAATTTTGATTTGCGGGCATTCAGCAAGAGGTGTTGAGAAGCGCTGGAAGTACCTATCGCAGCAGAAGTATAAAAGAATTGATGATGATTTTCGAAAAAAATCATCAGTAATTAGCCGAGATATTAACACTAAAGAAGACACGGACGATCAGGGATGGCGTATTCTGTGTATCATCGGTTTTTAAAGCCTAGATAACAACTTTGAAGGATATATTTGTTTAATACATACCCAGTTACAGTATAAAAGCAATAAACGCCAAATTGTTAAAGACAGACTAATTTGAATTAATCGCATAAATTACTATGGCATTCGCGAATAGTTTGCATTGAGGGGATCTCTCAATAAGCATCTCGTGTCTTAAAATGTTAATTAAAAACCCTTCTGGAAAAAGGTGGCACGGACCAAGTCGGCATTGCAACTTCGCGGCCTCCTTTCGAAACGCGCTTAGCACAATGCCAAGTTTAAACTTTGAACAAGGATTTTGTTTTATCTGCACTTTAAAAAGAAAAGATAATTACTGCGCTGAATTTAGTTTTATGAAATGCCAAATGAAGTTCAAATATTCACTACTTTTATTGTCAGTACCGAATTAAGATCCTAAAAAAAAAGATTAAGATATAAAAAATAAAAAGAAAAGTGCCCAGTTAAACTGATGGCATTGAGCTCACAGGTTATTCACACTAATTGTATATTATACTCTTATTTCAAAGAATAATGCCCTCAAAAAATAAATGAAGGGGGATTAGCCCCCGTTTCCCCCCGTTATACTTAACCAATGAACCTACAAATCTAATCAGGGAAGCTCCTTAACATAATAAACCAGTATACCAAATTTGAAACAAATCAGATGATTCTGCATGAAAAAACCTTATCGCTAAATTAAGGGGGGGGTGTCTAACTGCCCCCCCTTTATCCTTAACTAATGAATCTCCAAATCTAATCAGGAAAGGTCCTTATCAGAATGAATAGAGAAAAAAAAAAATAAAGTAAATTGGATAATTCTGCATGAAAATCCATTTATCTAAATTAAGGGGAGGGGACTTGTCCCCTTTCCCCCTTTTATACTTAACCAACGAACCTCCAAATCTAATGAAGGAAGTGCCATATCGGAATAAACCGGTATATCAAATGTGAAGCAAATCGAATAATTCTGCATGAAAAACCCATTTATCTAAATTAAGGAGGGGCGACAAGCCCCCGCCCTCCCCCCTTTTATACTTAAACAATAAATCTCCAAATTTAACCAAGGCAACTCCTTAACATAACAAACCGGTATACCAAATTTGGAGCAAATCAAATAATTCTGCATGAAAAACCCATTTATCTAAATTAAGGGGGGGGGGGGCAAGCCCACCTTTATACTTAACCAATGAACCCCCAAAACTAATCAAGGAAGCGCCTTATCAGATTGAACCTAGAAAAAAAAAATTGAAGCTAATCAGATGTTTCTATCAAGAGTTATCGCGTTACGTATATACATAGCTACGTACATCAGACAGACAGAACAGGCGGGCACATTAGCTCTCAGACTTTGATAACCTGTGAGTTAAAAAAGGTTATATAGAATAGCAATATTGGTTATTATTTAGGCTTCATATCTTTTTTAACTTTTATTGTATGCCCATTAATACTTTCCTAGTATATACAGCAATAACCAACCCTACATTGTATAGTTTTTACAAAGTCTTATTATTCTTTTAGCAGTGATTTTTTTTAATAATACAGTTAATAATTTATATATTTATTGTATAGAACCCTCTGAGTGTGAGTAATACTCGCACTTGACCGTTTATTGTTCATGAATGCACCAAATTGACAGGTGCACTTAATGTCTTATCAAACCATTTTTCTGTAAAGGCAGAAAAATTTTCAGAAAATGATGTCAAAGTTAAAGTTTTGAACGAAATTTCCGGACGTGACAGAGCCGGAAAGGAGAACTGACGCCCTGAGAGTATAATCGTTTATAACTGAAGATGTAATTCCTTTATCGGTAATATATATATATATATATATATATATATATATATATATATATATATCATATATTTGTGATTTCAAATTTATATATTAAGTTCTAGATTACGAGTACGTTTAGATTACAATTAATAATTTTTTGTTGAATTGGAATTGCCGAACTAGTCGATTAAGCACAAAATTCGATTACACTGATTTCATAATCTGCATGTTACGAATCTATCTTTCTTCGAATTTGTTGTTGGCTATATTCACATAATATTCACATTTTACAATTATTTAAGTATGGAAAATTGCATATGTATTTAAAATTCAAAAACTACAAAAAGATTTACTATATTGGGTTAAAAGACTGAAATTGGATTCCTTTTATGTAATTGTAAAAAAAAAAAAAAAAAAAAAAAAAATAATAATAATAATAATAATAAATAAACAAATAAAATAAAATACGCACCTCAAAACGCGAAAAATTCAAAAATTGCGGGGGACAAAATTTAGCATATTGACATATTAGATTGAAATTTGATTCCTTTTACGAATCTCGTTATAAATCGCCATGGAATGAAAAAAAATCGCTCTAGGAATTCCGAATGAAATTTACTGTATTGGGCTAAAAGAATGAAATCAGAATATTTTTAGTAATATGGAAAAACCGCTATGTAACACGAAAAAAAAAAAAATAATAATAATAATCGCATATAAAAAATTAAGACTCAAATTCAAATTGACTACTTTTTGACACAAACTCATTTTTCTTCCCAAACCTAACAAATTAGCAGGTGCTTTTTTGAGAAAGCTGTTTTTTTTTTTTTTTTTTTTTTTTCGTTTTCGTTAAAGGCAAAAGATTTTTCAGAAAAGTCTATCAAAGTTGATGTTTTGAACAAAATTTCTGGGACGCGACAGTGCAGAAAAGGAAAAATTGTTGCCCTGGGGGCAACTATTGCTTATAACTCATTTATTTGAAAAAATTGTCCGATTACACATCACTTCAATAATCGTCCCTGCAACCATCATGATTTTGTGTTTAAAAATAAGTCACAAATTTTCGCGTTGTTGAGCAGGGGATTTTTTTTTTTTTTTTAGAACTGGTTTAAATTTTTAAAAATCTAATGAAAAAATGTCTTGAGAGCACTTTTCCTCGCATCTTTCTTACAAAATCTCGCATGCCTATGTATTTTTGCAAGTAAGATGAGCTAGTTCAAAATAATAATAATAGTTCAATGCAGTGGCGTAGGAACTTTGTACAAACAGGGGGAGCCGGGGCGGAAAGCTAGTGGCGCGGATCATTTCGTTTATTTTGGAGGGTTCCTTCATAGTTTTGCACGTTTCAAAAACAGGAGTATAAAATAGAAGCATATCAAAAGATCACCAACTTTTTAATCCAGTTAAAATAATTTTTAATCGATATACTTGATACATAGAAACTTAATTTATGTACGACTCCGAATACAATATTAAAATTTAAGGCTTCTCCCACTTCCATTTACCAAAAATTTAAATGCTTTCTGTGGCTTTGCTTACATATTCTTTACAAATCTCTTCTAAATCAATTTTAAAGGCCTCCTCCTTATAAATATGTTATCGGTGCAGGTAATTTGTAGTAGACCTATATAAGACTCCCTTTTTTTCTGGAAATCGGGAGGGTTGTAAGCAATGAGAAAAAGGGTGAAGGCACAAACAAGAGTGCTCGTCACCCCCTCTCTTTCTTATCTTTGTTGTTAATTGTGTGAATTTCCTAGAAAAAGTATACTTTAATTTTTAATTCAGAAATGTATCGTAAACAAATGTGGTGCGAGAATTTCTCCCGGCGGAGCTGAGCCCGTCTAAAATATTCCCACAGCTCCCCCAGCTCCCCCGGTTCCCACGCCCTTGGTTCCATGCGCAAGCGAGGGTATTGGAAATGTCCTTTTTAAGGCCGTTCTTAACTGCTCGCTCAACAAGCGCAAAACGTTTTTACACATTTACAAATTCATTTTTTAACGGAAAGGTATAAAATTGGAAAGCCTGGCTATGAAAGCGATTTCCAATTGAACTGTTTTTTCCAGTTTTTGATCAATCAATTATTGCGATCTTGATCACGTGACAAACACATTTTTCGCTCTCTCTTGGGTCTTTTTTCTTCCTTCGCGAGGAAATTCGATTCAAAACGCACACTTTGACAATTTTTTTTAAAAATCTATTGCGTTTGCAAAAAAAAAAAAAAAAAAGAAAAAGAAAAAAAAATGAAAAAAAACAGCTCAATTACATAGTTTCTGAACAACAACATTAGCTAGTTTCATGCATTTTCGAACAAAAATACATTAAAACTTATGTCAGAAAATTGCTCTTTTGGATTTGAGAACACCCTTAAATAAGGCATTTTTTAAAAACAGAAATGGAACTCAAAAAATTCTGATACCGAACTTCTGATGTAATCACTAGATCAAAAATTATTCAGAAATTCTTAGTATTAACGTTATTATCTGTTCATTTGCATACAATGAACCATTTTTGTTATAGGATAAAACATTTTGCGCTTTATACGAATGATCAGTACATACTGCAAATCATTAAACGTTCCTGCAAAGACAAATTTCCTTTTATAGAAATAAGAGAAAATATCCACAAACGGTGACCTTTACTCCCCACCCCTTTCAAAGGTCAATGTCAGGTCCTTACACGGTGTAGATTCACTTCTCTGCCAACAAAAAGTCGAGCGAAAAACCGAAATCTTAGGGTTGCTAGAAATTTGGAGGACTATGTAATTCTGCAGTGAAATTTCATGAATAAAATCGTATTTTGAGAAAACAAAAAGGTTTCTTGAGGGACATTTTATATAATATCATCTAAGAAATGTCCCTTGTTAAATTTGTAAAAGAGATAATGAGAACAATTTACAAAAAAATGTATAAAAACTAAAAAAATAGTTGATTTGTGGTCCTTAAAAAATATATATAGAACCCGTAGTGCCATCTGGTAATTTTTTGAGGAACCAATGGAAGAAATTTTAAAATTTAATTTAAAAAAAGAGGTCGTACTTTTCTTTTACAAAATTATGCCATCTGAAAGAAATAAGTTATTTCAATGACCAAAAAAAATTTTAAGCAAATCGGTTTCATAGAAAATGCGTAGCTGTGATGATAAGAATATAGCATGAAAAGTATAGGACAAAATACTACTGATGGTCACTCTTAAGCAGTTACCTTTACTTATTTAATTCCTAAATATGTCCTAGTTACTAGATAGTTACTTTTTAATGACTAGATATGTTTCAAATAAACACTTATAAAAAACTTAATTAAAAATTTCTCAAACATAATAACGGCATTTTTTTTCACAATGACTACAAATCTGCAAACTTACAAGGACCATATAAGCAAAATCTTTCTGATCTGCATGAGCATTTTGAAACTCATACAAAAATAAATAAATGAATGAAAAATAAAATAACTCATGAATAACTTTTCTCATATCTACATAAAATAACTTATGTTCGTCAAATCTTAAAAAAAAAAAAAAAAAAAAAAAAAAAAAAAAAAAAAAAATCTTAAAAATAAAAGTTTTGTCTTTTAAATTTGGATGATGAAGATATAAATGTATGTAAATAAAGGAGAAAACTTTTTGAAGATCAGCATAACAAATGCCACTTAATTAACCTCTTTGGGGCTAGCATCTCATAGATGGAATTTATTGGATTGGCAACAATTTTTTTAAACAGTTACCTTTACTTATTTAATCACTAGATATGTCCTAGTTACTCGATAGTTACTTATTTAATGACTAGATATGTTCAAGAAAACACATTTAAAAAACTTTAATTATAAATTTCTGAAACATAATACTGCACTTTTTTCACAATGAGTACAAATCTGCATATTTACAAGAGCCGTTTAAATAAATTCTTTCTGATCTGCATGAGCATTTCAAAACAAAAGTTTTGTCTTTTAAATTTGAATGGTGAAGATACAACTAAATGTATGTAAATGCAGAAGGAACCTTTATGAAGATCAGCATACAAAATAATAAAATTATTTTATTATGTCATAGTGAAGAGAACAAATACTTTTTCCAACTGGATTAAATCATATTCAAGGCTGGAGTAGCACAGCTGAAGTTTATCCCAACAGAGCGAAAAATGTCCAGACCAGGAATCGAACTTGGATACTTAGCATGCCATGCCAATGCTTTACTTGTTAAGCTATCCAGACGATTCCTGGCTGACATAATTCACTTTTATTTTTTGCTCTGTTGGGATAAACTTCAACAGTGCAACTCCAGACTTGAATATTACATTATTATTTTTAACGTTCTCAACATAGTTTTCTATTTTATTTGTTGCCTGTTTTCAGTGCATTTTTACCACTTAAATAACCTCTTCAAGACTAGCGTCCCATACACGAATTTTATTAGATTGTCACCATTTAAAAAAAAAAAAAAAAAAAAAAAAAAAAAAAAAAAAAAATCCCTTTACTTATTTAATTACAGCATTTCTGTGATTAAATAAGACAAATTTTACTTTTCTTTCTTGTACCAAAAACAAGTGCTGTATGCATCTCTTGAAGATGCATATATGCACCCATGATCCTCAAGGTTTTACCATCGGTATTTCAAATAAAAAGAGAATGGGAAGAAGAGCAATTAGAAAACCAAAAAACATCATGCAGGGCAGGGAAATGGAAAGGTTGTTCAGGGGGCAGACAATGTTGTTCTCTTTAACCGTGTCCGGTTCAACTATTTCCTTTTTGCAGAATAGTACATTTGAATTAGTTTGCCTGTACAGGCCATATCTATAGAGAGATTTTTAGGAAAACAGAATTCATACATATCATGGTATTTTTGAAAATACCTAATAGTTTGATATATATCTGATATTTTATATACTGGGTGGCCACAATTAAAACACCCCTACTCTGACCTCCTTATATATCGAACCACTCAGTATAAAGGCTTCAAATTTTGTGTACAAACTATTCAAGTAATGGGGAAACGACTTATGAAAAAAATTTAGTTCCAGGAACATTGATAGATGGTGCTGTATAACTGTATAACAGAAAATAGGTAAGAAAGACAAAAATAATAATAATAAACTACACATATGAGAAATAAACTTTTTACATTGTAATTTCTACTGCCCTAATGGAAAAAAAAAGTAAATAAGCTTAAACTGCCATTGTAACTGCAATTTCCCTCTGTAAGCACAAAACTTTCCATAAACTCATGGTTTGCAGCCATGTTCTGGGTATAAAAGGGGATAAAAAATGGTTGAATGTTATTTCTTCTGAAAATTTCAATAATGACAAAGCAACAAATCATACATTTCTGAAAAGCTGGCCATTTTGTTCTCCGGATCTTAATCTGTGTACTTTTTTTGCTGCAGGGACACTGAAACATCTTGTTTATTGAGGACTTCTATTAACCTTGGCATATCTGAAAGAAGATATAGCTTTACTTGTGAGAAGCATCTCAGTTGAATAGTAAAGATCTGCAGTTGAACAAGCTGCCGACTGCAGATTTTACATCTTCATGAAGAAATTAGTGTTGACTCTAGAAAAAAAGGGCCGCTGGGCGGAAATTTTTCAAAAAGGGAACACTGTTCTAAAAAAAGAGCACATTTTTTTCAAAAAGGGCACACGTACCTTTTTCACAAAAAATATTTTGAACTGGTTTGTTTAGAGTCCCCTAGAATTTGAGATATTTTCCCGGGATCAATTGAATTGCTACGGGGCACGTAAGAAGTGTTAAAAAGGGCAGCCGGGCACATCGGAAGGGTTTAAAAGAGCCGCCAGGTGCAAAAAAGAAATAAAAAGGGCCGCCGGGTGCTGCGCCCTGCTAAAGCAGCTTAGAGTCAACACTACATATTGAGTACCATTCCGTGTGTAAAAAAGGCCCTTGCCATGTGAACATTTAGTACATTCAAATAAAATTTGTAAAGATGCATCTTTTCAGCATATGACCAGTTGTATAGTGCCATCTATCCATGGTTTCTGAAACTAATTTTTTCCATATAAATCTTTTCCCGATGTCTTGAATAGCATGTGCACAAAAAATGAAGGTCATACACTGAGTAGATCAATATATGTAAGAGGTCATAATAGCGGGTTTTAATTATGGGCACCCTGTATAAATCTGATATTTTCAAAACAGTCATCTTATTGATAATTACAAATATTTTCAGACTTAGTATAAATTAGAATCTAAAACATATGGCACTTAGCAAGGAAATTTACTAAAACAATAGTCTAAATGTATTTTTACATATTTTTTCACTTACATAACAAAATTGAAGATTAACTAATTGAAAACAGATACAATTTGCTTTTTTACACTCACAAAAAAATAAACTATAGGACAAGAGAACAGGGTTCATAAATATCACAACAGAGTTTCCCCTAGGTTTAAAAAAGGGTAGGGTGCTTCTTGTAGGAAAAGGGCACTTTTGGATTCCAAAGGGCATGTTTTGGATTCTTAAGGGCACTTTTTTTTTTAATTTTTAAAGGCATTCTTTTGATTTTTAAAACTTTTAATATTTAATAGACAGGACGCTATTTTAAAGACAGCAATGAGTCAATTTTTACTATGCAAGTAAATCTTTTAATAAACAAAGGAGTAAAGGCACTTTTTCCAGCTGGGGGCAACAAGGGTGCTAATGTTTCCCATCAGGGGCAAGAAGGGTGCTATTTTGTAAACGTGAGGGCAGGCAGGGTGCAGCACCCTCCTGAAACTGTCTAGCGAAAACTCTGATCACAATATTGTTGAAAATATCAATATTTATTGAATATATACCATATTTTGTTATATATTTCGACATTTTGTATATATATATCTGACAGCATTCAAAATCCTTGGTTCTCTGCTGGTTTGAGACAATCAAAAATTTAATTGGACCACTAATTTGAAAAATTTAGTGGTCTACAGGACCAGTAACTTTTTCCCCTCCCTGAAAGACTAACGTAAATTTTTCTGGCCCTGAGAAAACTGTAACTGAACGCAAATCATAATTTTATTTCAGTTAAAATAAATAAATAAATAAAAATTGCATTAAACCTTATAGTCAGTTGAAATAATTGGAAATAAAACAGCTAATTAATAATTTTATAGTTTTTGTTCATGTACTGTTGTTTATTTAATTTTTAGTAAAGTGTAATTTATACTTTATTATGCTGAAAATTTTGTATAACTGGTTTTGGTTTATATTCTAAGGGGGGTGGGGGCCACTCAAAGGGTTAAAGGGACTTAATAAAATTTTATGTAGCGGAGCAGTGATGATGCCTGCAGATCAGTAAATTCTCATGTTTACTGGTCCTATGTCATTTTTTCCCCACTTATGTAACAAAACTAAAGATCAACTAATTGAAAAGATACAATTTGCTTTTTTGCACTCATAAAAAGGACTTAGGACTTAGTATGAAGTGTCAAGAAAAATGTTTTATACAACAAAATTTGAACATAAATAAAAGCTTGGCTGCTTTTCCCTTCCCTAGGCTGTTGTGGAAGTTTAATCTGAACTAAACCAAAACCAGAAAAGCTTTTTTATAATTGTAGCTGTAAATAACATATTTAAATTAGGCAGTTAATCTTTCAATGGTTGTTCTAAGCAAATATTGCCCCGCATAATTATTGGTTCTACATTTAAAAATTCAGCTATAAATGCGAAGCTTGGACTTTTCATACTTTATTTTTGGCCAAAATGGTCAATGCCAGAGCAAAAGTTGGTTATCTAGAAAACAACACAGTAAATCTAGTTGAAATATTCATTTATCTTATGCTTGTTTTGATTGCACATATCATAAATATCATGTACAATATTTTAAAAATAAACATTAAATATATAAAAACATCAAACTGATATTTTGATATATATCACAAAACCTTACAGGAAAATGAACCAGCTATTTCTCCGAGGTATGTCTATAATAAAATATTCTATTGCACACACATACAAAAGACTTTCATTTAGGATCAAGTACAAAAATGAATTTTTCAAGGAGTCCTCAGCAAAACTCTTAAGCAGCATTTCCTTAACAGCAAATGAAATGTTTCATACTTCAATCACAAACAACATTTGCTAACATAATAACAACATAATGCTTTTACTAAATCATTTAAGAAAATATAAGCAAACATTAAGCCATTAAGATTCTTTTCCTGGAAAATTATATATGCCATGAGTTCGAAGATGCTTATACATGTTACATGCTAGTGCAAATTTTTTATCACAAAATTCACAACTGTAATGTTTTTCATCAGTGTGTAAAGCATGATGCCTATTCAAGTCACTCCTTCGAGTAAATCCTTTATTACAAATATCACAAACAAAAGGCTTTTCATCCAAATGATTTAGAAAATGCCTTTTTAAGTCACCCTTTTCAGAAAATCTTTTATTGCAGACTTCACAACAAAAGGGTTTTTCACCTGTATGAGTGTGAATGTGTGTTATCAAATGAGTCTTTTGAGAAAATCGTCGGCTGCAAGTCTCACAATCATATGGTTTTTCGTTAGTGTGTAAACGCAAGTGCCTTTTCAAAGAACTTCCTTTAGATAGTACTTTATTGCAAATATTACAAATAAAAGTTTTCTCATTTTTTGTATGAGTATGTAAGTGTCTTTCCATATAAACTTTTTGTGAAAACCCCTTACTGCAAACATTGCAAATAAATGATTTTTCTTTCGTGTGAGTAGATATATGCCTACTCAAATTGGCCATAAGGGTAAACCCCTTATTGCAAATTCCACAATTATAAGGCTTTTCTAGCATATGACACTGAAAATGTTTCTTTAAAATGCTCTTTTTAAGAAATTCCTTACTGCAAACCTCACAAGCATAAGACATTTTGGCAGATTAGAAATGTAAATAGGAACTTACGAGATATATTTAAAAAAAGCTTTACTGAGAAACGATCGTCATATTTAGACTTTCAAAATTGTCATATTTTCTGTCAACTGCAAGAACAAGATTACAATAACTCTTTTAATACAGATTTCTATTCTTCTTTATCACCTTCAATAGCAGAGTTTTCACCTTTGAATATAAAGTACGGGCATGAGTTACCTGAAAGGAATAAAAATTTCAAAACTTTAATAAGAGTTACATTATAGAAAAACAATAAAACAATCAATCTTTTTGTTCAATGTTTTAGGTGCCTCCATTACAAAAAGTAAGAAACTACCTATTGCAGCAGTCTGGAGGGAAAAAAATTCCAAAAAATTCGACATATTTTCACTGAACACGACACTCAGACCCTAAAATAATCCTCTGTTCAAATGTTGATATAAATATGAACGATTTCTGTCATGTGACAACACTCTTATTTATAAACCAATTTGTATGTAACTAAGCATGCATAGAGGGTTTTTAATTTCATATTACAGTGGTGGAAAATTGGTGCAGAGGTGGAGCCTATTGACACCACTAAATTTTTATGGTATTATTCAGTTTAATAAAAACTCAGAAATTTGATCATTAGACAAGAGGCAAAATACTACTATAATTTAGTGGTGTCAATAGGCTCCACCTCTGCGCCAATTTTCCACCACTGATATTACTACAGTAACCACTTATTCACTGTAAGAATGTGTTCACTAGAATAACAGTAAGGGCACTTGACAAGATAAAAATTATAGTTAAGGGCTTTCAGAATAATTAATCATCATTTTGTTGAATAAGCAAGTGTAATGCAAATGCTGCTGATTAAACAACTCTTGTTTGACTGTGATGATGACTAGAGAGATTTGTGATGGCACAAAGACTGCAGACATGTATCTCTGAAACAGCATGACTCATTAGGGTCATGCTGTTTCATATGCAAATGTTTGCTGATTTAAACAATGCTTGTTGAATTGTGTTGATGACTAGAGATTGTGATGGCACAAACAATGCAGAGGTGTATCGTATCGCTGAAACAACATGGTTCATTAGGGTTCAGAGCTACCATTGTTAGCATGCTTGGAAAATGTGAGGCAATGTGTTAGACATTAAAGTGACTATAGTTGTGCCAGAGTATTATGTCTCAGGTCTCAGGAATGCTAGGAGGTCAATTGCACCCTTAGCAAAGGAATTTAAAATTTAGAGTGCATCAATCATCACAGGTCACATAAAAAAAAAAATCTGAAACCACAAAAAAACTAAAATAACTTTACAAATTCGATTACCATAGAACATAAGCATTAAAGAAACACATTATGAGACTTGTTTATCATTGATGAGTATTTCTAATAATTTAAAAAGTATAAGCGAGGATAAAAGTGTATCAGTTGCTTTTCAGCTATGCACAAGAAAATCAAAAGAAATTTTTACCCTTGTAATAACGTCCCAGCGAAGCAGCGTTTTTCACAGATAAAGAAATTTCTGCTTTGAAACAGAACAAAAGGTTTACTTCCACCCTATAGAGATCAGACCAGAATCCGAGGGGAAAACGAGTTTTTTTTCAAGACTCCGCTACAGTGAAATGTGCAGTTCAGTCAGTGCCTGGGACAGTTAGGAGAAAGGTCGCTCTTTTAAGAGCTTTGTATGAGCTGAGCAGTTAGTTTTTTGCTGTAAGCACGTGGAAAATGTTAATTTTATGAAAAAGCCATGATTTTGGCTTGTGGAGTTCTCATGTGGAGAACTGATGTGATTACTTTCATTGCACATAATCTACTTTTTGTTTTCATTAAATTTGTTATGTTTTTATAGTGAATTACGTATTGATTCAACTGTTCACTAGCTGTAGTGAATTTTATTCGAATGGCGATACAACACACCTATCAATGAAAATTTTGCCCCTCCCAAAAAAGTTTTGAAAGTGCGCCCCTGCTCTGCTTCTAGGAAAACACAGCTACTTCACTCATGTATCACATGTCAAAAATGGCAGTCATGGAGGTACCTTTTAGAGCAGTGGAGTATTCAGGGGGTGGGCTGATGGGGCTGCAGCACCCTCCAAAATTTGTAGAAAATATAAAGTTTAATTAAGAAAATTTAGCAAAATATAGTGAAACCTTCTAAGATGAAATTCAAAAGGAACCAGTAAAGCATTCCATTTTAGAGAGGTTTTCATCTTAGAAAGTGTGTTAGTTCGCAGTGACCGTGAAATAACCATTTCAGCCAAGTTCCCGTTAGACACAGGCGCTATTTACACACTTTTTATTGTGTAAAACGTGATATGTGGTGAATAAAAGTGCATTATTAATTTTACTTAGTTTAAAAAATATTAATAAAATATTTACACTTGCTATTTATCAGTTGAAAATTTGTGATTTAAGGCAATGCATAGATTGAGACATCTTCTCACTATAAACTGCCAAGTCTTGAACCATTTTTCTTTTATTTACTTAAATTCTTGGTATGTTATACACTTATTATTCAACTCGTTACCTCACAGTGATGTTATTTTATTTTAATAGCAATACAAAATATTGGCAAAAAAGGTTGTTCTATGGTTGTGTGACTTTTTAATTAGAAATAAACTTTATTTACATTTAAAATACATCATAAACCTAATTGAGTGATTCTGAATCTTTGAATACACAAAAAGCTTTCAATCAACCACAATTTATGATTAAAAAGAATTTGGAAAGTACCATCAAATTTGGCAGTTTAAGGCAATTTTCGGGACGTGGCAGTCTCGTAAAAGTCACCATTAGGGAGCTGCTATTCCAAATGTATCCCATTTATGAGAAAATAAAAAATGCTATTCAATACTTAGGTACTGCAAATGTCATGCATGTATGCTTCAAAATGAGTCCTAGAAATGTTGAAGGAGGTGGGAGGGTGTGGGGGTAAAATGAGGATGCTCTTAAATATTTTAAAATTTGTTCTTTACTTCGATTTTATTTACTATTTATTGAGATACCTTTTAGTAGATAATTTTCAGTTTTAAAAAATGTGGCATAACCATGGAATTATATTTGTTAAGACAGAAAGCTGCCTAAAACGGAAATTTTCCCAGTCCCATGCAATTCCATCTTAGCAAGTTTGATTGTATAATACATCCACCTTCCATGTAAAAACCTGTTTAAAGCGGAATTTTTCCCATTTCTTGTGATTTCCTCTTAGAAACTTTTACTATATTTCAGCCCCCTCTGAAATGATAAGTCTAGATACACCACTATTTTAGAGTATGAGCCTTTATGAGGTTTCACTCATGTATAACGTCAAAAATGCCAGTGATGAAGATATCTTTTTGAAGACTTACATATATGAGGTTCTAGGAACCAGGGCAAAGACATTCATGGGGATATCCATTCCCAGTAGCGTACATAGAGAGTGGAATCAGCTCCAATGTACAACCACTTCCGAACAAAAGTACATTGGGAAATTACAATCTACTCACCAATAGTGCTTGATTTTTAAATGCCTGTTTATAATTTTAAATCAATTAGGTACATTTTTCTAAAATAGTTTTGCAAATAACTTCTTCAATTTTACATACAGATAAAAAACATATAGGTAATTAAATAATAATGGGAAGCATTTTTAATTTTTCTCAAAAAGAAGTAATATTAACTATTACAGAAACATTAAAAAAAAAAAAAAAATCACAGAAAATGTTTAATATTTTCCTGTATATCTTTTGAAATATTATAGTTTCATTCCTATTTCAGTCCTAAAGAACCAAATTAGCTATATATGAACATGAAAAGATTCATCTTTCTAGCTTTAATAGCTTTTATATATATATATAAAATATTTATATAAAATTTTCTAAATATATAAAAAGATGCATTCTGAGAAAAGCATGAAAATGTTAAAAAGATTTACATACATATGTGCGGTGCGGTATTATTTGTTTCAAAACTTAAAGGTTCTGGGAACTTTTATGTTAACCGGGCACAAATCTCGCCAGTAGCATTTTTTCCCTCCTTGCCAATAGCAGTTTTTATTTTTTGGATGTGAATTAAAAACAATACTTTGATAAAAGAAAAAATAAAATGATTTGATTTATTGAATTCTTCTTTTAATTATTTTTTGTATTTTAAATGAAATGAGGGTAGCTCATTATAACAATTTAAGATACATATCTTAAATGTATGTATTGTATGCATTTAAAATGAAAATTACGTATTTCAAATGTAATAAGCAAAAGGTTTATATTTTAAATGAAATGAATGCAATACAAATGATTACAAAAAGAACTATTACCAGTGTCAGGCTAACATAAAAGTACCAGGCTCTGTTTAGAGGTTTATATATTGTGAAACTATATAAATTAATTAATTTCAAAACTGTCTGAATCTGTTATACATCTTCAGAACAAAATTGAAAATTAAGAATTTAAAATGTTTTATGTTATTTGTGTACTTAAATGCTGCGTAACAAAACTTACTTCACTTTTATTAATATGTTATTAACAAATTATGAGAAGATAAAAATAATCTAAATTATAAATAATAAGAGTATACGAAAAAAGTTTTTGCTTTTGGGTTTATATAGGCATTAGGCAACTAAACAAGATGCTAAAAATCTATTACTAAACAAAACATCTGACATGGAAAAAAAATAAGATTATCTTCTGATCAACTTAACCATTAAAATTAATGCAGATTTTCCATAATATTTTCATGAAGCAACTGCTCATACTGCAACTATGATCAAAAGTAACAATGTTTCATAAACTTTTTGGTCTCACACCTTTTGGCCCTTTTAAACTTAAAAAATATAAAACACCTCCACCTAGAACTATGGATGTGTAGGTAGGTGCAGAAAAAAATATGGTATGGAAGTAGAGCAGACTTTATCCCAGAAGGAGATATTTTATTCTTTTTGATTAAAAAGAAACAATAAATCACATTTTAATAACTTCTATTATTTACAAATAATTTTTAATTGTGTCTAGTGTATAATTAAGAATGTAGGGGAGAGGGGGTCACATGTGAACATGGGGCAGATGTGAACAGTACATATTTCACTCAGTTAATTTGAAGTAAAAAAAATTCAAAAAATTACCAATTGATGGTAGCACTGGTTACCATCTTTTGACTGAATTTTCAGAACAATAGGCCATTTTGATTTTTGGTAGTTGTAATTTGTTTGTTTTAGAAGGTGTGAAGTAAAAAAGTCTTCTAAGGTATTGAAGTAAAAATTCATTCAAGACATTTTTTAAAGAAGAATATCAGCATTGCATTCTATAGTGGCATTAATTAGGTAAGTCTACAAGAAGTTTTGTTTCCTTATTTCAATTAAAAATGTTTTATTTTTATAAGTTAGGCTAAAGTTGGTAGATGGGGCACTTATGAACAGAACATATGGGGGCAGATGTGAACAGTTCCCAAGTGTATTTTTTAATTTTAAGTCTGTGAATGCATTTTTTTTTTTTTTTTAGTTTAATATTTAATTACCCTTATCAAACATTGAGCTATATATTCAATGTTTTTAGGATTGCTTCACAGTTTTAATTTACTGGAAGTTAGATAACAATTAAAAGTGGCTCAAAAGGAGTAGGCATATTAGTATACAATTTTATGAATAACTTCTTGTATCTATGTTGAAACATTTATTGATTTATTCACACAACTAGAAAAGGGGCATCTAATTAGTTTTATCACAATTTTTATTCACAAAAAATTATTTTTGTCGTATTTATGCATGCGTTCACATGTGCCCCAGCTATGTTCACAACTGCCCCTCCACCGGGGCACATGTGAACAAATTTAGACAAGTTTTAGAATGATGATATAAGTTAGAAATTCTTGATAAATGCATCCAAAAGTTCCACCAAAAGAATAAACAAATTCTAAATATTCATATAAATCAACTTTTGGTTCAATAGCTCATAACAATTTTGAGAAATAGTCAAAAATGTAAAAATTATTCACATGTGCCCCCCTCTCCCCTAAAATCCAAACACAACCCAGGTTTTGATTCATCACCTACTTCTTTGGAACTAGATTATGCACTTGATATATGGCATGAAGATTAGTTTTCAGGCTCAAGTACTAATGACACATGAATTTTAGAAAATTTAGATTTTTAAACAGGGTAAAATGACACAAAAACTTAAAAAAAAAAAAAAAAAACACTTCTGTCGAAGTTTCCTCTTAGTCCGCACAACTTGGAAGAAAATCCTTATTATTTATATGCTGTCACCACCGATATGATTACGTGATATCGGTCACGCACTGAGAAGATTGTTTAAATGAAAACCAACACTTTCACTTAACTAAATTAAGTTTATTTACACACTATTTACACAACAACAAGATGCTATTTACACTTACAAACTCGGATATAGATGATCCGGTTCAACATTAAATTGAATACAGCAAATGCTGGCTGTGTACTGTTAAACTACGTTAAATTACTCTCACTCTACACACGTTAAATTAGCTTTCCGGAGATCAATCTCAATATCCCAACACATGGGCTCTAAGCCTAAGCTCTATCTCTAAGAGCTCTCCCCAAGCCTACGCACTCTCTCAGAGCTATCCAAGGAACACCCGTCTACCTTGCGAGCTACGCTCAAAACTCTCTCAGCAGAACAGACTGCCTTCCAGGAACCCCTTGCTCTTTCTCCACGTCATCCCTCTGGAGTTTTCTACCTGGCTCCCCTTCAAGCCCTTTTTGTCGTTTGTGGAATTCATTTGTCTTCCCATCTTCCACAGACATCTCAAAAGGTTGGGCACGCCCTCTCCAACTATCTTTTCCCCCCCCTCATTCCACCTATACATTTTCACCGGCTTAGATCCAGTTTTAGATAAGGAAAGACTGTTATTTTGAAATTCCAGTACACAGCCCATACAATACATAATATATTAAGACAAAAATAATATAGAACATCATTTCTAATAGCAGATGTTTCTCGGAACCTGACACTCCCCACCTTAGCGGAAAATATGCCATTTAGGGGCTAATTTTCCCCGAACATATAGTAACATCACAGAAGAGTTCAATAGTCTCTTTGCAGGTTTCTTCATTATTATTATTACATCTATTTATATAAAATCCAAGTCTCTGTGTGTCCCTCACGATTCCTGTAGGAGCGCCTCATTGAAATGTGTAATTGTTGAAAAAACTAATGCAGGGTTACCACAGTAGCGCCAAATGTTAGCCAACTTGGTGATAGCTGGCTAATTTGCG
This sequence comes from Maratus speciosus, assembly GCA_963932465.1. Taxonomy (NCBI): domain Eukaryota; kingdom Metazoa; phylum Arthropoda; class Arachnida; order Araneae; family Salticidae; genus Maratus; species Maratus speciosus. The sequence goes on along the minus strand of OZ010799.1, from coordinate 214,751,498 downwards.
AAATTCCCATTTAAAACCATTAATCTTTCATAAAGGAGGTCACCGACATTTAATTTAAACTCCGCTCTTTTAAGATACTTTTCAAAATCTATGAGTGAGAATTTAAAGTACATCTTTACATCTTCCTCCAGATGCTACTAATAAAATAACCGCCAATAGACGACGCTGTACTGTGTGAGCTCCTAACTGCGCGATTTTAATGTGCTTTAGGTACTTTTCCAGTATAGGTGCCTTGGCGAAAAAGGAAATTTGGCAACATATTTTCCGGGAACCTATCCACTGTTTCATTTTATATACACACGCATTTTTTTCGCTATTTATACGATTTATTTAATATAAAAAAGACGTTTCTCTAATTTTATAAAGAAACAGATGTGATTTGTACATAAAAACATCAATAATATACATATAAAATAAACATATAAAACAAACAAAAACGCTCATCAAGTTTGTTTTCATAGCTGTTTATATGATTTGACAACAAATCTCGATATTTTTCCGTTATACGGACATCATGCCAAAATGTATGCTAATGCGCCAATTATTTCAAAATGCTAAAAGATATTTATAATTTTATGCCAGCAGTTTAATATGAGTTTTATTTTATTGCTTTATTTTATAACAGTTATTTGTTCACTTATTTTAAGTATATAATTGTGATTTAATGAAATAGTTCGTAAAAGTCTGGAATTTTCAAATGTTATATTTTTTAAATGCTCACTTTAGCATCGACAATGTTTTTTTCTTTTACTTTTCAAATGCTTCAATTCACGTGATTTTCATTTTGCGCCATCTATTACGCTTGGCGACAATGGTATCCGTATAACGGAAACGAACCCAAATCTTACTTTCTGATGCCCAAATTACACCAAGCTTTTTTTTAAAAAAACGCCAAAGCTCCCGCAGTAGAAAAGTACCAAACTGTCTATTATTTAGTGCTATCTGTGTTATAGTTTGTACTATATGTAAGGGATGTGGAGCGAAGAGTTTAAAAATTAAATATTAAAGTTTCGGCACAGATGTCATATACGCCCCATATTGGCGCGATTTGTTTCTGACGCCAATGTCATATACACAACGGGTACTTAACTGGCGGCAAACTGTCGTTATTTTGCTTGATATGGTAACCTGGATGTTGTTGTTTATGCTGTTGATGTTTTCGCCAAATTGGCGTATATGACAACTGTGTTGACACTGTTGTGACAACCTAAGTTTATATAAAGCAGTATAAGACTAAAAAATTAAAAATAAATGCAAAATAAGACTAAAGAAGAAAGAAAAATCATGCGTTAAGCATAGAATATGAAACACTTTCCAACACATCCTGAATGCTTTAACAAAACTTCGTTATTTGGGGAAATAAGATAACTAAGTAAACATTTTAGAAGACGCATAAAAAAATTAAAAAATTGATTTCAGCAGTTACCGTCCATTGCCAATAGTATCGTTATTACATGCCACTATTTAGCCAAAATTTAATTTAACCTACTCTTAAAACTACTGAAATCACATTTCCAGATATTATCATCCATAGACGGTTATGTATCCAATTCTTTGCGTGACCCTGTATATCATTTTATCTATATTCTACAAACATTTCTTAGTAAACTAAATGCAGTTCAGCGTAAAAATGCATAATTCCTTTAAAAACCACCTTTAAGCAATTTACTCTCATACTCAGTAACCCTTACGAATTCTGCGAAACAGCACCGAAAACTGGCGATATGAAGTAGTTAAAATAATAAAACTTTGTAAAAAATCACCATAAAATTAAAACAAAACACAGGACGCGTTTCGAGCTAAAAACATAACAGCTCGTCATCAGCTAAGCATACACGTGTCCGAAAACGAACAAGTTCAAAAATGAACTGAAGAAAAAGAATGTTGCGAAGAATGCGACAGATGGCGCTACCTGATAGAGGGAATGCAAAAGGGAAATGTGTTGAAAAAAGATAGAAGAGAAAATGAAATGGAAAAAATGGAAATAAAAGAAAAAATAAAAGAAGTAAATTAAAAATATAAATAAAAATAATAAATAAAGAACTATAAAAGAACAAGAAAAAAATCCAAATTATTATTATTATTATTTTTTTTTTTTTTTTTTTTACAAAATAAAAAGAAAAGAAACAAGAGAAAAGAATTACAAAATTAATTTCCACGCTGGAGATAGGAAAGGAGATGATGGGAGATCATTGACAAGATTAGCAGAATTTTTAGAAATAAAATATGCTTCATGAAAATCCAAGTGAGAGGGAGAGGCAGGGGAAGAAATAATTTTGGCCATGGAGAAATTGAAACAATGACTGGAATTGAAACAATTCTGTCGCATTCTTCGCAACATTCTTTTTCTTCAGTTCATTTTTGAACTTGTTCGTTTTCGGACACGTGTATGCTTAGCTGATGACGAGCTGTTATGTTTTTAGCTCGAAACGCGTCCTGTGTTTTGTTTTAATTTTATGGTGATTTTTTACAAAGTTTTATTATTTTAACCCCTTACGAATTCTTTTGTGTAGCCCTGGATATGAACTGTAGCATTTATACATACAGTATAGTATGCATAAATGTAGTGAAACATAAAAGCGCATATCATAATTAAAAATGCATTTCTAGCAATCATTGCTTATGTACAACTTCGGAGAAAAGTTGCTTGGCGAGAAAGAAGTTTGCCAACGTATTTTCTGACAACTTATTTACTGCTTCATACTCACAAGCAATTTTTTCCATATGTATGCAATTTATTTAGGTAGTTGTTAGCTATCCCGTCGACCAGTTTCGCCAAATTATATAAATCGCCAAATTATACAAATTGACATAAATTTTATTTTAAACAACGAAATATCAATTAAATTAGCAAAACATTAATAAAAATACAAATATAACGTCGAATTAAAAATCACTTGATGACGTAAGAAACACATGGTCATGTTTAATGTCAACCATTATTGGCATTTAATCTTACAATTTGGCGACAGTAATTTGGTCGACGGGATAACCAACAAGTACCTTTATTTAATGTAAAAAAAAGCTATTTACCCATTTTTTATAATAAACAAAAGTAATTTTGGTACAGATGTCACATTCGCCCCATATTGGCGCGATTTTTTTCGGTTGCCAATTTGGCGAAAACATCAACAGCATAAACAACATAATCCGGGTTACCACATCAAGCAAAATAACGACACTTTGACGCAAATTAAGTACCTGTTGCCTATATGATATTGGCGACAGAAAAAAATCGCGCCAATATGGGGCGAATATGACATCTGTTCCGTAATTTTGGCACAGATGTCATATTCGCCCCATATTGGCACGATTTTTTTCCGACGCCAATTTGGCGAAAACATCAACAACAACATCCGGGTTACCATATCAAGCAAAATAACGACACTTTGGAGAGAGTTAACTACCCGGTGCCGGTGTGTATATGACATTGGCGTCAGAAAAAAAATCGTGCCAATATGGGGCGAATATGACATCTGTGCCGTAATTTTTGCACAGATGTCATATACGCATCGGGGTTGGCGTGATTTTTCTTTGACGCCAATTTTGCAGAAATCTCGCTTTCGAATACCAGTTACTTATATATTTTTAAGGTACAGATGTCATATTCGCCCCATATTGGCGCGATTTTTTTCTGTCGCCAATATCATATAGGCAACGGGTACTTAACTTGCGCCAAAGGGCTTGATGTGGTAACCCGGATTATGTTGTTTATGCTGTTTATGTTTTCGCCAAATTGGCAACCGGAAAAAATCGCGCCAATATGGGGCGAATATGACATCTGTTCCATTTTTAAATTATTTGCTATCATTTTGAAAAGGAAATAACTATAAATAAATAAAAGTTTGAATAATAGCTATAGAACAAAACAGTTTACATAATTATAAACAGAAAATAAAAGTAAATAAACAATTTATTAATAAATAAAAAACAATAGCCGGGTTACCATAGCAGGCAAAATAACACCATTTTGGCGCCAGTTAGGTATCCCGGTTCATATCTGAAATCTGTGCCGTAATTTGTATATAAAAAAAATATATATTTAGAAACGATTTTTTTATGTATATAAGTGCATATATAAACAAAAATAAAAGTTCATTAGATTTGTTTTCATAGCTGTTTATATATTTTGGCAACATATCTCACTTTCTGATGCCCGAATTGCGCCAAGCTTTCTTTTAAAATGCGCTATAATGGAAAAGTACCTAAATAAATAATTAACAGAAATAACCAATTATACATACTAAAACTTTTTATTTCGAGATCAAAACATTGTTTTTAATTTCAATTAAAAATACATATATCCTTGGATAACTTTAGTTGAAATTAGGTTCACAGCTTAATATCTCATTCCATAAACCTAAACAAACACAAGTGATTCATTCATCATGAAACTTAAAAAAAATTTTAATCATTGAGGTAATCATTCACAAAGTAAGTTCTCCAACAATCAATGGACAATATTCTAATGACATCATAGTAGGTAAAATGGTGGCGGTATCGTTTGTTTATGGTTTGAAATAACAAAGATTTAATTTTGCAATGGCTCTTAGTTACATTATTTTATTGTCATATTTATGAGCTCAGAACAAAAGCATATTTTTTCATTATTTAGTTATTAAAGACGGAAAAAAATTATAAATGCATGATTTGAAAAATTTAAATAATTTTCTTTCTTAATAGTAAAAAATAACATCGGGAAGTAACAGCGGGTTTAAGTTAAATAAGTTTAACTGTTTAATTCTGATGTAATATTCAAAATAACTGTATTTATTAGGTTTCAGTAAACAACATCAGGGGCCGATTAAACTTTGAAGTTAGAGGAATTACAATGTCATTTCAGGACCTTTCTTTTGGAGAAGCTTTTCTAAATTTCATATATACATGGAAACTCTTCAATGTTAGAAATATTATTCTTAGGACTGACATAACATGAGAACAGCCTGCAATTTTACACAAGTTTTTGAAAACTACTTTATATCAGAAATTTTGCTAAAAACTGGTTACTTTTTTGTTATAGCGGCCACACTATTAGGATTATGACAAGTTGCAGCCAATTTCGCCAACGTCGTAACCAAGATCGTGAAGCACACACATATAATACCATGTAATACCATTTCATGAAATCGTATACGATAATTTAATAGTTTTTACCTTACTTCAAGTGTAAAATTTATTTATTTTTAAGGCGTAACAATCTAAATTGTCCAATATATGAATTTTAAAAAATGTAAACAAAGATTGAATAGACATGACCGCAAAAAGCCTCAAATCTGCATAATACTTGGAACCAAACTGTGCAGATTAGTGGTCTTCTGCTGTACACAGTTTTTCATAAATGTGTTTCGTTCTTTAAATGTGTTATTTTCATCTATCACTGCGGAACAAGCGAGAAAACTCATATTCTTGCTTATGAGTTGTATATATCTTTATATCTAAATTTCCGTCATTTTTGACGGGCTACCTTTCTAGTATATATATATCAAGGTGTCTGAACATTCTCTACTGACATCTCTAATGAACCGTGTACTACTATTATTATTACAGAACAACTACACATGCTAATACACTATAACACTATAACACAAAATTCAAATACAATTACACATATCCAAAAATTTCTTAATCATGATGACACCCCTTTAAGGTTTGTCCACTATTTAGTCATTGATGCCGATGGGCTAGCAATTGGCTGTTCTTCCCAGCTCTTCCTATGTAGCCTGGGAATTGCATTAGCATTCAAATGTTGCGTTCCTGGACGATGAGAAATACTCAGGTTCCAGCGTTGCAAGGCAAGAGCCCATCTATTGAGTTTGGGGGACCTTAGGGTTGTTTCAGTGAGAAATTTTAATGGATTATGATCCGTTATGATCTCAATTTGAGATCCATATGTCCACTTTTCTAACTTCCGCAACCCGAAGAGAACACTACAAGCCTCTTTCTCTATACTCGGCCAAGCACGCTGAACCCCTGATAATTTCTGACTGGCAAAAGCTATCGGTTTAAACTGACCCCTTTCATCTTTTTGAGTAAGACAACATCCTACTGCCAGATCTGAAGCATCGGCGTGAAGCTGATATTCCCGGCCTACGATAGGTGTAGCCAAACGCGTCACGTTACATAACTCATCTTTAAGGGTATTAAATGCTTCTTCTGCCCTTTTATCCCATGGTACAGTATTTTTAACCTTCCCTTTAGTTAATTCAGTTAAAGGTATAGCAATTTCTGCATAATTTGGAATATAAGATCAGTAAAATCCCATCAATCCCAAAACAGATCTAACTTCCTTTTTTAGTTTTCGGTCTCTTTAAATCCCTTATTGCTCCTATTTTCTCATCAGGTGCATGCGTTCCACCCCCAATTGCATGACCTAAAAACTTAGTCAATTTCTCTCCAAATTTACATTTATCCAGCCTAATCGTAAAGTTTCTATTTTTGAGTTCTTCTATAACAGACCTAACATGCTCACAATGCTCTTCCCAGGTGTCAGAGAAAATGATGACATCATCAATGTATGCTTGTGCATACCTCTGATGACCTTGAAGAACCTCATTCATATCTTTTTGGAACGTAGCAGTCGCCCCTGATAAACCAAAAGGCATAGTATGCCACTGATAAGTCCCATTATGAGTTGTAAAAGCTGTCAATTGTTTACATTCCTCCGCCATCTTAATCTGCCAATAACCCCTCAATAAATCAATCGAAGATAAATATTTAGCTGCCCCAGCAGTATACATGATTTCCTGTGAATCTTTCATAGGAAATGTTGGGACCTGCGTTACTGAATTTAAAGCTCTATAATCAATGCAAAGCCTAACAGTTGCGTCTTTTTTCGCCACACAAACAATTGGATGACTAATTTCTGCATTTGATACTTCGATTAGATTTAATTCTAATAACTCCTGAATCTGTCGATCTACTTCCTCTTTGTAAGCAACAGGTACACTATATAACTTTGGCTTTTTCCTTGCCGCATCCGGTTTCAAATCAATACGGTGCTCCCCTACTTCCGCTGGTCGCACAGGACCCATAAATGCCTCTTTATTATCCCTCAAAATGGACTTTATATCCTTGACTTGACTATTAGATAACCCTTTTATTTCGAACCTTTCTATGTCCTGTTCTACCTCTTGTTCCCGGTTTAAAATAGGAATTTCCCCAACTTCTCCAAATTCCTCATCACCTTCAAAAACAATATTAACTATATTACACTTAGCAATAAATTCTCTTATTTTATTTTGGTGCACGTACTTCCTACTCCCGTCGGCTAATTCAACTATAAATGAATGCCTGTTTCGTTTTTCGACAATAGTTGCCGGCCCTTGCCACCTAGAATATAATTTGTTAGTTGAATCAGGGATTAACAGTATTACTTTATCGCCTACTTCAAACGTTTTTTCTTTTGACCTTAAGTTATAATGATAGGCCATTCTGCCTTGTTGCATCTTGGATGATAATTTTGCCTCCTTTGCGGCTCTTTCTAAGCGTCCCTTAAGTTTATTCAAATACTCATGAATCGGCATAGTATCTAACTGTGCCCCCTTATTTACTCCTGCCCAGGATGACTTGAGAACTGATAAAGGACCCTCCGGCATTCTACCATATAATAATTGAAAAGGTGTGATTCCTGTCGTAGAATTTGGGACCTCCCTATATGCCCATAATATAAATGGATTTGTTCATGCCATCTTTTCCCTTCTTCCCTAATCGTATGATGCAACATACGTTTAAGCGTCTGATTAAAACGCTCCACAAGACCGTTAGACTGTGGGTACTGTGGGGTCGAAAATCGTGGACTAGCGCCTAACCTTTTCTCAAATTCTTTCGTTAAGTCGGCAGTGAAATTGCTTCCATTATCACACGCGATTATATTTGGAATTCCTGTCCTTGTAAATATTTGAAGTAATGCATCACACGCTGTTTTAGCTGTTAAGCTTTTTAGAGGTATTGCTTCCGCCCACCTGGTATGCTGGTCAATTAAGGTTAGTATATATTGATGCCCTTGTGAACTTTTAGGATCAATAGGCCCAATTAAATCAATATTAACTACCTGAAATGGAAGTTCTGGCCACGATACTGGAGAAATAGGAGCTCTATCATTCACTTTAACCCCTCTAGTCAATTGGCACTCTAAACATGACTCACAAAATTGTTTAGTTTCTTTCGCCATCCCCTCCCAATAAAACGAATACCTGATTCTCTGTAACGTTTTCTTGGCTGCATGATGCCCTCCAAATACTGAAGTATGCGCTAATTTTAGGATCTCTTCCCTTCTTATCTTGGGTACTACTAACTGCGCTATAGTTTCACCTAACAATTTCTCTTTATGATACAATAAACCATCTATAATATAATAATCCCCTTTATCCATTTTAGCTAATTCCCAAACTCTCTCTAAATCTTTGCATTCCAATTGGGATTTCTTAAACATATTCGAATTACTAATGATAACTTTATTATTTTCCTCCACTTCCACTTTTTCTGCATTTTGACTTTGTAAATTTTCCGATCTCGCTTCTATTGCGTAAACATTACAATTATCGCTACTCACGTCTTCCCTTTCACTCGAGTTATCAATGCTAATTTCTGAACTTTCTAATTCTCGGGACTCTAGCAATGGCTCCTCGCGATTGACCCCTGACAACTCATTAATCACCTCGGGATGTAAAATTACCTACTCATTAATATTATCGGTCACTGCGCAAAGTACTTCCTGATGAATTATATTAGTTTGTCCGAATTGCGGAATAGCTAATGGTAATTTAACCAACGGTGATTTAACTGCTTCACCAAATAATCCTTGTAAATAAATACTACCCGCTCCTTTTAATTTCTCTTCCGGTACCAAGTCTTTATGAATAACACTAATTTCACATCCAGAATCGACCAATCCTTTTGCTTTTTGCCCATTTACATTAACTTCAATTTTCTCAAGTTTATTTAATTTCTCACCAATAACATTAGTTCTCTGTTCGGCCTTTGCCGATATCCTCGCCACAATAGCTCCCTTAGGTAACTCTATTTCCTTTCACGACAATCTTATTTACCCCCGCTTTCTGTTCACGCCCTTTACTAGCATTATTATTTCCCTCATTACCCACTTTACTACAAAAATGTTGGTAATGACCTCTTAAACCACATTTGAAGCATCTAGGACTATATCTCCTAAACTCAGTTTTTCTATCCGAAAAAGAATTAATCTCATTATTTCCGTTTTACCTCCAATTACCACTAAATTTACTATCCTCCATAAGTCTCACTTTTTCATTGTTTACATACCTATCTTCACCCTTAAAACTTTTATATGTAACGGCATAAGACTTATGTTTAGCGTCAAAATAATTGTCACATTCTTTAGCAATTTTAGAAGCTTCTAACCATTTACTCTGCTGAGTTAACCCAATATATGATGCGGTTTCTTCATCTAACGTGTTTAATAACTTATCCGTAATTATTAACTGATTGACCTTTTCATAAGAGTCCGCACCCCTAATCTTACAATAATTTTCCCATGTTGCTATTAAACGCGATACAAATAATACATGAGTTTTATTCTGGTTTCTCCTAGCCTTCTTAAAATTTTCCAAACACGCCTTCGGTGTCGGCTCATGTTCCCTCAGAACTAACTCCTTTAATTCCTCATAATTCTCAATTTGTTCCCTAGTGGTATAAATTAACAAATTATCTGCCTTATCTCCTAACATATTTAGTAGAATTTCGGCCTGCTGGTTTTCCGGTACATTTTTAGTTTTGATCGCACTTTCTAAACTGTTGAAAAATAAATTCCATCCCTCAGTCCCTTCTGGTACTTTGATAGACAGAGTTTTAACACTTTTGATCAGTTTTTCTATGTTACTTTCATTATTAGATTCCCTAGACCCATTAGAGTTATTTGTCGAACCTTGTATCCTTAGCCTCTCCATTTCTAATTCATGTTCCATCCTCAATTTTTCAGACCTCTCTTCTCTTTCTAACTTTTCCCTTTCTTCTCTATCGCGCTCTAATTTTTCCTGTTTTTCTAACTTTTCGCGCTCCAACCGTTCCGCAACAATAGTGTTAGATAATTCCATAACAGCTCCCTCATCATATTCATCGCTGTCCATTATCTTTTTCTTAAGCTGAAATCTGGTATCATCTTCTGTGAATTCAACCCCCAATTCATTGGCTATCATCTGAAGATCCACCCGTTTTAGTTTCAATAAGAAAGCCATACCTTCACCGATTACTATTACCACTCTACAATAATATTTAAATCTACCAAATTAATATTTCCTAAATTTCTACCTTAGTACAGTTACCTCCACTTATTATACTAATTAATACCTTTCAGATAATCGATGTATTATATTTCTAATTTAACCTACTGTATAACCTGATTTTCCTTAACCATTAATATCACACAATTTACTTCCAATAAAACAAAAGGTAAAACAATAATTTCGATTTGATTACTATGCAATACAAATTCCAATTTATATATTAGATAATAACATACAATTTACATAATAATACTGATACGTTGCAAATTGAATAAAAGTGCTGATGTCAATAGAAACATCCACATAAAGAAAAATTGTATACCATACACATATAAATTCCTACAATTATCCTCAATAAAATATTTCCAAATTCAATATTGGTCTTCACATTTAAAACAGATAAGATGAAAACCTTCTATTTTTTTTTTTTTCCTCACTGTGAGACTTTTTTTTTTCGAAATTTACTTCTATCCAATTAAAATTCTAAGCAAATGTTCATTACTCGTTTGTTTTCAACTCTTCAAAATTAAAACAGTATTGCCTCATTTAAATATTACTTTAAAATTAATTTAAATTTAAGTAAATTCAATTATTCCTTCCAACTATTATTAACAAAATGCATTAATTTTGTTCACTACCATTATTAGTAAAAAAATAGAAAATCAATATTAGCACAAGTTATTATGACTCTTTCTTAAAACAATAATAAATATGGCTATTAAAATCTCCTACCTATCTGAACACAATTATTTGATTGCACATAAATTACCTAAACAATTTATCTTAAATTACTATCAATTATACAACAACAAATACATTTGGTTCGAGAATGTCAGCAGACAGAAATGATCAAAACACCTTACCTTATACTTTATCTGCTGGGGTACTCCGCTGCTCACACGTAGTTCCGCGATGCACTCAATATTTCATACTTTAAAGTCACTTTGATGATATTCAATACTCAGGCTGTAATACACCGTAATTTGATTCACTGTAGCGATGATAGGGCACAAATACTATTTCGGTTCACTGCAACAACGATAGGGCACAACACTTTAGTTCGGTTCGCTGTACCAATGATAGGATACAACACTTTAGTTTGGTTCGCTGTAACTATGATAGGGCATACACACTCTGTATTTCTGGTCGACGCTTGGTTTTTATCACTCTAAAATTCCGTTCGACGATCCGGCATTTCCACGCAAGAATTCCACTGGGTGCTCCGGCACAAACACACTGCAACACGGCTCGCTGGTCACTGGTCCAAGACGATTCTATCCCATCGCTGCCATCAATTTGTCGGAGTTTCCTCTTAGTCCGCACAACTTGGAAGAAAATCCTTATTATTTATATGCTGCCACCACCGATATGATTACTTGATATCGGTCACGCACTGAGAAGATTGTTTAAATGAAAACCAACGCTTTCAATTAACTAAATTAACAGTTTATTTACACACTATTTACACAACAACATGACGCTATTTACACTTACAAACTCGGATATAGATGATCCGGTTCAACATTAAATTGAATACAGCAAATGCTGGCTGTGTACTGTTAAACTACGTTAAATCACTCTCACTCTACACACGTTAAATTAGCTTTCCGGAGATCAATCTCGATCTCCCAACACATGGGCTCTAAGCCTAAGGTCTATCTCTAAGAGCTCTCCCCAAGCCTACGCACTCTCTCAGAGCTATCCAAGGAACACCCGTCCACCTTGCGAGCTACGCTCAAAACTCTTTCAGCAGAACAGACTGCCTTCCAGGAACCCCTTGCTCTTTCTCCACGTCATCCCTCCGGAGTTTTCTACCTGGCTCCCCTTCAAGCCCTTTTTGTCGTTTGTGGAATTCTTTTGTCTTCCCATCTTCCACAGACATCTCAAAAGGTTGGGCACGCCCTCTCCAACTATCCTTTTTCCCCCTCATTCCACCTATACATTTTCACCGGCTTAGATCCAGTTTTAGGTAAGTAAAGACTGTTATTTTGAAATTCCAGTACACCACCCATACAATACATAATATATTAAGACAAAAATAATATAGAACATCATTTCTAATAGCAGATGTTTCTCGGAACCTGACAACTTCTAAAAATAGGACGACTTCACAATTGAAGTGCTGGTTACACCTATCAAGTCCATGCTTTTTAAATTTTTGTTTAAATTTTAAATAGCAGCAGTATATCCATATTGCTACTATTAATGTTTTAAAATCACAATTTTATCATCAAGACATTATCTTCTAATAAAAATGTAATGAAATTAAGAGGATTTATATGACTGGGAAACACTTTTTGCACTATTGTAGAGAATAACCCACTTAATTTCTAACAAAAAAAATACTCTAGTTCAAATTTTCTGCAGTAATAAAAACCTTAGTGTAACGCAGCATCACCAGCAACCAAATATTTACATTTCATACATTAGTTACGAAATTTAAAACAATTTCTTCTTCAATAAAACTTAAATTTTGACTATATCTATATGAGGGGTCGATCCAGGAATTTTTTCTTAGAGCCCATTTCGTAAAAAGTAAAAGTTATTTTTTGTGAAATCTATTATATTTTTGTGAAAAATAACATTTTGTAACAAAATATGAAATCCAGTTACTGAAATTCTAACCAAGCACTTGGTAATAACTTTAAGTCCTACTAAAGCTTTCATTTTTGATAAACTTATTTTCTTTACAAATTAAATATTTTAAAACCTAACAATATAAAAATAAATTAATGAAGAATATGTTGTTATGAAATAGAATTTTGTGAAGGGGCCTGTTTTATAAAAATGATTTTTGTGAAGGGCCCTAAATAGGCCCCAAATTTTGCCTGGATCGATCACTGTATATTCATTTATGCATAATAAAATCTAATAAATGAACAGAGCAAAAATCCTATTTTTCCAACAATTACTTTGTATCAACTAACAAAACAGAACACACGTGATATTTATACACTCTGGTGGGTTCTGATTAATATTTAAATACTAAAAATAAAGAAGTACAGTTCGCCCTCTGTTTAACGACTTTCAAGAAACCTCAAAAAATTGTCCTTAAATAGAGATCGTCCTTAAACAGAATTTGTAGAAAAATAATATTTGAAAAATATTTCCTGTTACAGTTTAGAAGCTTGGGACTATGATACATTTTTCAATATATTGGCGTGTTTAGAAATGTAATTATACTGCATACAAGAACAACATTACAGCATACAATGTTACTTAAAGTACAATAAAAATATTTATAATACACTTAATAAAACAAAATAAGCTTAAAAAAAAAAAAAAAAAAAAAAAAAAAAATATTGATTGTTCCAATGGTGGCCCAGTTTTTAGTACCCTTGCTTCAAGCTTCTCAAGAAGGTTGAATGAGTCCAGGCTCGGACTGGCCCGCCGGCCCATCGGCCCGAGGGCCGGTGCGCCCTCGTTCACGGGAAACTTCGCGCCCCTAAGTGTGTAAGCCGCTCCAATGTTTTTTCGCTCATTGTACATACATATTCTGACTAGCGTACTAAATTTCGAGAATTCGTTTAGGAATAATTATCAGTTAATAGATAGACAGCACAAGAAAGGCATTGTTTATTATCAAAAAGAAATTAAAGATAAATCGAAACAATTTCAGGATCGGGAATCTTTGCATGCGATTGAGACAGAAAACTTGCACCCAAGGGAAAACTTTAATAGTCACAGCGCCCTGGGCCGGATTTCTTTTCATCGCTTCTTTGAATAATATCTTTAAATTTTAACTATTTCAGTCCTTTAGCTTTTTTCATTTTGCCTCTCTCCTATTAAAGCTGGCCTTGAATGCATCGATAATTAAATTCGCACTTTCTGAAAACAACTTGAGAAAAGACAGAATTAAATATCAGAAGGAAAAAAACTTCATTTTGTGAGGATTTTTTGTTGATTGGAAATAGCCTGGAAGGTGGCTGAATAGACCATCACCTCATCGAGTTGGCGGCTGAAACTTTAGGATTAGTTCAAGCGCGATTCGCATATTAAAATGCAACTGGTCGGCCAAGTCATATGTTGGTGAAAAACACCTGGAAACCTGAATTCAGTGGTTGACTGGTAGGTTTACCATTGTGTTTTCCTGCTCCCCATAATCCATTTTTTCATACCTTTGGGAGCAGGTTTTGGGTGCGAGTTTTTTCCTTCACAAAATCTGCTCCATAATTTTCGGTTAGTAACCTTCGCTTTATTTAAGGACATATTTTCCGTGGTTTTCAATTAGTTATTCAATAACTATTAGGAAATTCCAGTATGCATTTTAAATATGTATCATTAAATAAAGCGATGATTACTTTTCATAAATTATGATAGGTTTTTTTAATGAAAGAACGCTGGCCACATGATCCTGCAACTTGCATAAATACAATCCATTTCTCTCAATTATGGAAATTTAAATATTTCCCTTGATCTCTAATTATGTAAAGAACTTTGCAAATCATAGGAAAAGTGTGCTGAGAAAAGTGAGTTTACGTAATCATTTTAGTGATTTTAGACTAACAAAGGGGCTTTTTTGGTATGCTTTTACTGTAGAAACCTTTTCATAGTGTAATATCAATTTAGCATTTTATGGAAAGACAAAGCCTTTTTTTACAGGATACAAAATGTACTTCAGTACAAAGTGCTTGACTGGACGTGTATCAAGTGTTGCAAGTGTAATAAGTATTATTTTTACAAGCAATTTTTATTTTCGCATTCCTTAATGTGATGTTGATTTGAAGTACATTTTTGTTCTAGATATAAAAAAATTAAACGAAGTTTGCATGCTGATTTTTTTTTGTGTGTGTGTACGGTGAGGAAGATACCAGTAGATACTACATTTAAAAATGCTACTTTGTTAAAAAAAAAAAAAATTAAAAAGTAACTGCTGTCAGGTTGGAATAGAAATTTATCACTTTTAACTTACTGATAACTAATTCATATAATAAGGGATTATACTTTATGAAAAAGGTTGAAGCACTTAGCAGGACCGCAGCAACATTTTTTGGAGACTGGTGCAGAAAACCTTGTTAGTGTTTCTACCGATTTTCAGTGCACCTATGGCGATAAATGGAATAAAAGTGGTTACCGCTAAAAATCATCATAAAAAAATCTATAGATACCAACTAGAAATAATGTCTACTAATTATTGCTATACATAAATTATCCTTCCGAAGTCGTATACATATTAAAAATTGTACCAACTCTGAATTCTTAAACAATAACACATATTTGACGCATTTTAGTTTGTTTAATTTATTAATTTTTGCATACAACAAAGCACAATCGTTAAAAACATCGATGTGTATAAGTTTACAAATAATTTGAATAATTAGATTTCAAGATACAGAGAAATTTTGCTTCTCCATAATTTAAAGGGACCATATTCTTTATCTATCAAAAGATCCACAGAAAAAAAAAAAAAAAAGTATAAGTCATCTACAATAGGCAAATTTTTGTTCAACTTACTGGAACTTATAGATATTACTAGATTCGTTTTAGAAAATTGCGTGGCATTGTGTAGATTTGATGGAACTTTAAATATGCACGGGGAATATAGCGAAGTTTTCTATCAAAATTCAAAGATATAACATTAAGCCATTTTCATACTTGGTGCTGTGCAAATGTGTTAAACGTTGTGAAGACAAGAAAAAATGACACGAGTTCGCTAAAATTTTTGCGCCCCCTGAAAATCCAAGGTCTGCGCCCTCTTCCCTCGCCCAGTCCGACCCTGAATGAGTCATCTTCCATACTGGATGAAACAATGTATACTGGTGAAGAATATTCAAGGCAGAATTCGCATCGCAGTATGAAGGAGGTGGTGTTTCGCTTTCTGTATCATCAGATTCATCACCATCTTCTGCATCTGAAGTTGCATTTTCATTTGCGATATTTTGATAAATTTGATCTAAATTTCTGAAGTTGGTTGTTAAAACGTCTTCGTCACATGGGTAAAGTCCATTATAGCATTCTCCTTTATCTGTACTCATCTGAATTGCAAGAAAACTTGTTTTTCTATCAGAGGAAATTCCCTAATTTAATGTTTAAAGAGATCGGGAAAAAAACTATGTGAAAATCAGCGTTAAATAGAAACAATTTCGTCTTTAAACAGAATTTTTTTACTTAAAGGAGACGGGACCGCAAAATAATCGTTCTTAAATAGCGATCGTCGTTAAGTAGAGCTACGATAAACAGAGAAACGACTGTACTAGATTTGTGTTCCTGCGAGCTTCAGTGCAAATTAAGCACTGTGTGGAGCTAATAAGTTGATCAGTAAGAATAACAATAAACATGAAAAAAGAAAATTATAAGCACAAACAAGAAACAAAGTAAACATAACAGGACCATGAGTAAAAACAGTAGATGTGATTAATTCTGGTATTCCTTGTCGCTGTTTGAAAACCACCAAATCTACAATTACAAGCACTAGACAGAAAACCACTCTTATGTGTGCAACATGCTACATCACATATATAAGTGCAAGAACGCAAAGGATTGGAAATGGGAAGAATGGGAAAAAATAATTTAAGCTTCAGTATTTCGGAAGCATGGTTCCACAGGACACTGAAGAGCTGTATTTATGAGCTCTGGTGAATTCAAACTAATATTTAAATAATCACTAAAAGGAAAGAAATACCAGAGCTGAGCTCGGTGAAAATTAAGCACTGTTCATCATGATTCCTGGGTAACAATTCAAACAATGAACTTAAAATAGGACACAGAGTTTAATACTAGGGAATACATGCTCGTTAATTTCTGTTTTTTAATTCTAATTTTAAAGTAATGAGAAATAAGCCTTCTAAAATCAGTTTTTTAGCATGATTTCTTTAGAAATCCTTATGGCTTGACACTTGAAAATAAGAATGATTATTAACATGAACTTGCTTATTTAAAATAGTTTTAAAAACTCAAATTTTAAAGTAATGAAAAGAGCTAAAGATATTTTTAAATCATGATTGCTCTTAAACCATTGAAATTAGAAATTTTACATTTCATATTATATGTTACTTTTAGGACCTATATGCTAAAAAAAAAGTTTTCTTTAGAAAAAATTAATTTTAAAGATGCGAATTGGGGTTGGGAATGGAGGCACTAGCTAAAATCTCATTTTCACTCTATTTTTTCTTTTTTATTTATTTATTTATTTTGACTTGTTGAAAGTGGAAATTTCAAATTTTCCATGAAAACATAAATGCTTGCCAAGAATTTTTTTTTCGATTTCAAAAGATAGAAATTATTATTTTTTCTTTTTTTTGCCATCCAATGTTTGACTTACTAAATCATAAAGATTTATACAAACTTTTTTTGGATCAAAAATCAGTAATTATAATAAAAAGAAATAAAAATAATTGGAAGTTGCATAAACATTGTATGTAATATTTAAAAAAAAAAAAAAAAAAAAAAAAAAAAAAAAACATTTTTTAAAGTTAATATTTTTGCATTTAATCGTCATCAAATTTTTATTCTATCATATTAGCTAAGAACATTAAAAAAGATTTTCCAAAAATTCAAAACAACTATTCCTTAGACTATCATATTGCAATAATAGCCATTTAACCCCCTCACTGACAAGCCTGTGTTAATACATTCACTAAGCTTCAGATTTCACTGCAATACAAGTAATATTTAAAGTAATATAATTCTATTGATTCAGGGTTTGATGCAGGTTTTAATTCTTGGGGTTTTATTCGTTTGTGAAAAGTAAAAGCTATTTTTGTGAATTTTATCATATTTTTTGTGGATTTTATAATATTTTTGTGAAAAATAACATTTTGTAATGAAAGTTGAAATACAGTTACTCAAATTCGAACCAAGCATTCATTAACAAAAACTTCTTCCAATCCTCTTGCTAAAGTTTTTGTTCTTGGTGAACTGTTTTTTTGTTTTACAAAATAACACATTTTAAAACAGTTTTTATGAAAAGGAATTTTATGCAGGAGCCATTTTTATTAAAAGGAATTTTGTGAAAGAGCCCATTTTATTAAATTTATTTTTGTGAAGGGGCCTATTTTATTAATTAGATTTTTCTGAAAGGGCCCTAAACAGACCCCAAATTTTGACTGAGATTGACCCCGCGATTTAATGTATTTTTAATACATTGAACAATGATTAATACTTCCAAGGATTGCATTCATATTTGTTATTAAGTTTTTAATAAAATATTGAAAGAATCATATTTTTTTGCATTTAAAACAACATTACAATTTTGCCCTTTTCCAAGACTGTCAGAGGGTTAAATATCATAAACTTTTCTTACTAATTTTCTTAAGTATTAAAGAAAATTATGTCATTTTGACACAATCCGTTTAAGAATTAAGTAATTATTTTGGCTTGATGAATGAAAAATCTTCATATTTTTTTTAACATGAAATAATTTATACTAGCAGATGTATTCCATCTGTTTAGGACTTAAAGTAGTAAAAATTATGTCATTTCGATGGAAATGTGGTAAAACTAGCATGCTTTGTGCCAAGCTGCCTGCAGGCATAATCTCTGAAGAGACCAAAATACACAGATGTCAGATGGAACTGGTGTAATCCAGTGTCATGACACCTGCTGCCACTGGTCATGTGATCTATTAGTATTTTCGGTTGAAATTTAATAAATACAAGTCAGATTTTCTTACATTTAATTAAAATATACTCATATTTAAAAAAATAACTTTTTTTTTTTTTTCAAATTATAAAATAAAACTTTTAAATGCAAGACAACTTGTGACTGCATAATTTGTCCATTATTCAGAGGTAAAATCATACAACTATACAGATGTTGAAGGCTAAAAAAGTATTTGTTAAATACAGACATCTGCTATTCAGGAGTGTCTGTTATGGAAATTTTCCTGAAAATAGGAAAAATAAATATTCTGTACCAAAGAAATGGCCACACCATTTTCATTTCTTCAATTCAAATTCTAAATTTCATTAGCTAAATCTATAAAATTATATAAATAATAATTTAAAAAAAAAATGATATTAAAATGTTCTTACAAATAAAATGTTCTCCTTCAAGCTAAAATCTTTATATGTCTGTAGCTAATATTATAGCAGCTGTAACAATCCATCTCATACTATGGTTCTAAAATATTAAAAAACATAATAAATTACTAATATGTAATATCAAAATGGCTGAAAAATAACAGAATTTAAATTTTCAAAAGAATATAATTTTATAGGAATTCCAGATACTATTATACAATATGTTTTAGAATAAAAACATAATAAAATCCTAGCAGTGTAAATAGATAAAATTAGCAGGTATTTAAACTGATAAACAGCTTAGAAGAGAATACTGTTTTTTTTATATAAAACCATGTTATCACTAAAATTTTGTTAACACTTCAAAAATTCACAAAAAGTGAAGGAATTGGTTTATTTGAATACAGTTTGTGTCAAAATGATTCACAAGTAAGGGAATTTTTTTTTTACCATTTGGAAAAAGGGCCATTGTCCTCTGTCAGAGTAGGAAATCAAAAACATATCTGAAGCGTATTAGTTGAATCCGCATTTTATTCGTTTTCTGATTGGTCTATACAGTAAGCTGTATTTTCCCTTTACTTTCAACAGAGATGGATACTTCTGTTGCCACTATGACAAAAAAGTAATAAAAACTACAAAAAAAAAAATTAATAACTCAGAAACAAATTGAGATACAACTTTAAAACAAATTGCATTTAAAAGTCATTTTTTTTTTCTCTATACGATGGTATAAAAAGGTAATATTGGGGGATGTTTAGATGTTTAAGAATGAAATTTCATTTAAAATTGGTCCAGAAATATTAATGTTTAATCCATGGTGTATGTAATGTCCCGGTAGCAGAAAGTTCGAGACGGGAGACGGACGTCGCAGATTTTCTTTTCTTGCTTGCAGATTATTTTTCTATTGAACCTTTATTTCGCTTTATATCGCGTTTAGCTCTTTATTACTTAATACAAAAACTTAAGATTATTATTAGCAAAATTAATAAAATGCATAATAACAAAGGTAAGTGATCGTTTTATTAATTAATGCTTCAATTCTAAAATATTTAACCTGCAGATTATATTCTGCCCCTGAAGTATCTGTTGCAGACACTTGGAGAATTTTTTGCTACTGGGCGTAATGTATGACCAGCTCCGTAGAAGTTAAAAAAAATTACAGTACCGAAAAATGTAATCCATGGCGTATGTAATATATGAAATTTCATTTAAAATTGGTCCAGGAATATTAATGTTTAATTCATGGCATACATAATGTATGACCAGCTCCGTAGAAGTTTAAAAATTTACAGTACCAAAAATTGTAAAATTGAAATTTCTTTTAAAATTTGTTCATGATGGGTCCAGGAATATTAATGTTTAATTCATGGTGTACGTAATGTATGATCAACTCCATGTGATTTTTTATGTCTTAAATTTTAGTCTTTGAAAAAATCATTTTCCAAATGGTCGTTGTAATTTGATAAATTGCTTTTTTCTTTTTTTTTTTTTTTAAGAAAAAAAAAAATTCTGCAGAAAGAGCTTCAATATTCAAAATCACAAAATTGCATTTATTTGCATGCAAACATTTACAAGCTCATAGCAGTTAATGTTTTATGTGTCCAGCAAAGAATTACAGAAGTCATGGAAGTAGTTAGAAGCCAGGCTCAGTTACTGGAGACCACTAATTGGAAATGCTAAAGGAGAAAATCATACCAATCTTGTTGGAATGTAATCTTTTAAGAACAGTAACTTTCATGCCAATCAAATCTCCAGTGATGCAGTTTTTGACAAGCACATTTGGAGAATAGCTAATCAGTTGTTCCAGTAAAAATGCTGTCCCCCTTTGCTTACTGAACTCGATTACAAGTTGAATTTTGGCTATGAGGTTGAGGTGAAAACTGGGAAATTGAGTTAGTAGCCAGTGGCCGGTAGACTCAGTTTCATTAGTGGCCACTATAATGTTTCAAACTTTCTTGACATCTAGATAAACTATAATCGTTGTATATATACATATTTTTCTATAAATTAGAGTTTTATACCAGCCAACTATTCGTGATAAGAATAGGGAAGCAGTCAAAATTCAAGAAAATTACTTTAAAACCACAAAATCTATTATCATATTAACTTTTTTAGAATATATTTTTGGATTATTTGTATATGTTCATAAACACAATTATCAATCAAATTACTGTTACTTTCTTTATATAAAAAAATAACTAAATCAAAATTCTAACAATTGTATTAAAAAAAAAAAATAAATAAATAAAAATAAATGATATTTTGATTTTATTTAATAAGTAAATGTGTTATTAACATACTAAAAAATTACATAGTTGAAATCTAAGCTGGTGAGTGTATTTCACACGATTAAACAGTATCTCTTGAAGAAAAATAATCTAACAGATCTACCATATTGAAGATATTGCAATGTTCTTAACCCTTTCGGGTCAGATTTTTTTTCAATTTTGAGAACAAAATTACTTTTATTTTAACAAAAAAATTGTGTTTATTTTAACAATGTTAATCCTAGCTATCCAAATAGATTTACTGAAGTTTAAATATTATCTCATTGTCTGCATTCTAACGAATGTATTTATTTTGTGTACTATTCAATTCATATGATAATAGGTTAAGGAAGAGTTTTTGGAGACGTTTGGAAAATATCGTATTACAACAGGGTTTAACAGATATTACAACTTTCTAATGTTTTTTGTCTTTTATCACACATGATTCGTTCAGAAAAGTAACCTATATTTTAAATTTAAAGAGTGAAATATATGTATAAAATAAAAGAATCTCCAACGGTGCAAAGAGATCTAAGAAAACTTTTATTGTTATATGTCCAAACATAAATGAAATCATAATAAGAAAGGCATAGCCGTATACTATCATTACTATATGTAGATAGTAACAAAAGTAATTGTTAAGACAAAATAATACTCGATGAAAAGACATGTACTATTAATAGTACACCAGACCCAAAAGGGTTAAAATCCACTTGCATTTGCATCCGGTGAAAAAAAAGGAATAAATTACTTGAAATGCATGTGGAATCAAAGCTGATGAATATATTTTGCAGAATAAAACTGCATTTCTTGAAAAAAGAATGCAACTGAACTGCGAGCACATGGCAAAAAACCGAAATATTGAAAATATAGCTAAATCATTGAAATCTGCTTGCATCCGATAGGAAAAAGAATTAACCAGGTTGCTAATTAGATGTAATGAAAGTAGAGATGCATATTTCCATGAAAAAAGTTGTATTTCAGTTGGCGATCAATAACAGATTTTTTAATCGCCACTTGGCGAGTGGCGATTATAGTGGCGATCGATGTCCGATTTTTTAATCGCCACTTTTACAACTTCAATCGCCACGTGGCGAGTGGCGGCCGCCAATTTACACCTATAGTTGGCCCCAAAGCAAAATACTTCGTGATCTTCTGCAACACAAATTTATTTCATTAAAATTGTTCTTCAGAATGTTTTTAAAAAAACATTTTCTTAATTATGTGTATAATGCAGACCTGTCAACTATTATGAAAATATTGTAGTTGCTACAACTTCGAACCGAAAACCATGATGCTATGGAAATCTGCCTAAAGCTACTATTTTCTGTGAAAAACACTAATTTCATCAGAAGATCGCTGAAAAAAAAACACGAAATTCATCAAAAGACCACAGAGAACACACAAAAATTCGCCAAAGGATTGTGAAAAAAAGCAAAATTTGGCAAAGAATCATGGAAAAATCTCAAATTTTGTCAAAGGATCGCTCAAAAAACGTAAATTTTGTCAAAGGATTGCTGAGAAAATGCAAATTTTGTCACAGGATTAATGATAAAATGCAATTTTCATCAATTTTTGGCTCAAAGCATGCAAATCTCGACAAAAAATCATGGGAGAAAATGCACAATTCCCCCAAAAATCACAAAAAAATATATGAAATTTGTGAAAAATTGCAAAATTTGTTGAATAGGAAAAAAACTAATTTCATCCAACAGGGGTTGATCCAGACAAAGTTTGGGGCCTATTTAGGGCCCCTTCGCAAAAATAAATTTAATAAAATGGGCCCCTTCACAAAAATAAACTTAATAAAACAGGCCCCTTCACAAAATTCCTTTTAATAAAATAGACCCTCTACGTAACATTCTTTTTCATAGGATAGAACTGTTTTAAAATGTGTATTTTGTAAATAAAACCACGTCACAAAAAACAAAAACTTTAGCAAAGGGATTTAAAGAATGTTTTTGTTCATAAATTCTTGGTTCGAATTTTAGTAACTGGATTTCACCTTTCGTTACAAAATGTTATTTTTCACAAAAATATAATAAAATTCACGAAAATAACTTCTACTTTTCACAAAATGGGCCCCAAGAATAAAAATCTGCATCGACCCCTGTCCAAGAATCGTTGAGAAAACGCAAATTTTAACAAAGATTCATGTAAAAAATGTGAAATTCTTCCAAGGCTCGTGGAGAAAATGCAAAATTCTCCAAAAATATCTCAGAAAAAATGCGAAATCCGTCGAAAGATTGCAGAGAAAAACGTGAAATCTATCAAAGGATCATGGGAAAAAAACACAAATTTCGCCAAAGGATCGCTGATAAAACATGCATTTTGCTAAAGAATCGGTGAAAAAATGCAAATTTCTTCAAAGGATCGCTGAAAAAAACATGAATTTTGTCAGAAAAAAAAAATGTGCTGCATTGTGTTATAAGATTGAAGGTTCAAAGCCTCTTGCAGTAGAAGAGCCACGGCTATAATAACTCAGAATAACAGGACATGGCTAAACTTTCGTTCTCAGTAAAGCATGGTAGCTTTGACGATTTTGTTTGAATTTTTCTTTCCACATTTGAACAGAATTGTTCTGCAACTTAAGTTGCAAATTTCGTAGCATTCTGCTTTCGGGGAGGTTGGTTACATAAAGTTTCGAGTGTATTGCAGTAGTCAGTCTTCCTAAGCAAAGTTAAAACATGCCGTAAGTTACAAAATCTCCTGAATCCATCGATATGCTACATGCCTCAGTTAACAGTGTTCTCACTCGCTTACTAAGTTTACTGATTGTGGCAGCAGACACGTAGCTAACATTTACTGCTATGAGTCCGTAAATATTTGCATGAAAATGAATACAATTTTCAAAAAATTTTGCGATTTGGATGTTGAAGTGACCTCTATCGATGAGAAATTTTCCTAAAAAATTTTTATTTACCAAAAAAAAAAATAAATAAATAAATAAATAAATAAAATAAAAAATTGTAATTTAATAGATTACAACAACCATTTGGAATTTTTTTAATAATTGAATAAATAAAAATCGAAAGCAGTTCCACCGAATCATCCACGGATCGCGACAAATCACCTTCGTAACAAAATTTAACCGAAACATCTCAATATCATCCACCAAATTCTGTCGCATCCTCTTCAACAACAGATCGCAAAGATCAAACTTCAGACGACCAAAACCTTCATCGATAAACTCTCAAAGTCCCGTTTTGAGAAGAAAAACAGTTTACAAATCGAAAGCAGTTCCAATGAATCATCCACAGATTGCGACAAATTACCTACGTTGAGCTCAATTTTTCCCGGTTAGAATTGACCGATTTTAAAACGCCATGGCTAGTGGATTGGAGCCCCTTGAGACATGGCTTTTTACTATCAATCAATTAAACATTAGATTGTTTCCTTTTTCGTGTTTGTCTTTATTCTGTAATCGATTTTCATGGGCTACATAATCAGTTGAACACCTCGATTTTCATGGCCTACATAATGAGTTGAAGACCTCGATTTTTGCTTAGCAAGACGATTATCATTTCGGCGTCGCTCTTTGGCTTTGGATTTTTCCATATCTGATAATTTGCGCCTACTCATTTTGTAACTTTTTCAATTTTTAACAAGGTTGGCACGGTTTAAACCAAGTGGTTTTAACCATGGTTTAAACCAATTGGTTTTTTGTCAAAAAAACCATTTGGATTTTTTAGAAAAAATCTAATATAATATTTTCTCTTTTTTTGTAATTTAATTGTTTTAAATTATAGATAGAAGTAATTTCTACTTTTAACACTTCATCTCAGCAGTCAAGATGAGACATAATGCGCCTAGGTCATGTTTCTATGCATATAGAAAGATTGAAAATTAGCATGTGCTGATGAACATATCTGTATCCCTAAAGATTTTTCTTAAAACATGTGAAATTAGAAAAGATAAAATAGATAAATAATATTCAATATTTAGCATAATATATTTTCATTTAAAAAATGCAGATTATTTACAGCAGTTAATAACAAAATACAATGATTTTTAAGATTTTGGTTAAGTTGTAAAAGAAAATTTTCTGGATTGAGATTGGGTAAGATTATGCTTAAAGAATTTAAAAGAGAAACTTAAGATATCAAATTGATAACACAGCGTGCAAAAATTGAGTGCTAGTTATAGCATTTCCATAATACCAATCAATCTTTTCTGTTAGTTGCTGAATCTAATGGACAAAAATGTTGACTTGGACACTTGGAGTTATCACTCAGAAAACAAAATAACCAGAAGTATTTGGATATTAAAAAAAAAATAATAATAACAACCACAGAATAATATATTATATTCATGAAACTGCATCAAATGTTTATTGATTGATTATTATATTATTAATCAAAGGATTCTTCATTTCATACGATTTTCAAGGTATCAATGTTTCACTGTGTAGAGTAGTTTACTTTGAACATAAGACATAGCTGTTTACTAATAATGTTTAAATTAGAAATGATTTCAATTTTCTATATAATTGACTGTAATTATTTAATTTAAATATTTTCAAAAGTTATATTACTTATATAACATCCAAAAATGTTTATTTTATCAACAGATATGCATCTGTATGCAACAGGAAATTATATTTTAAAAAAATCCGGTTTAAACCAAAAAAAACCTGGTTTAAACCAAATAAACCATTTTTTTTTGGTCTTTTACAAAAAAACCCGTTTTTTTTTTCAACCCTGATTTTTAACGATTTTATGCCTTTCGATTACCTATTCAAACATTTTTTAGCGATTTTATGCCTTTCTATTACCTATTCAAATAAAAATTCTTCTAAAAGTAAAGAACATCATTGAGTTTCATTAAAAAAATAAAATGCGAGCATCATTTGGCCCCATCCTTGACCGAAAACAACAACCATTTCCAAATGGTTAAAAAAAATCTCTCTGGATGAGAATAATTTTGTTACAAAGCACATTAAAAAAAAATTCCTAAACTTTTTAAGAATTTTTGAAACATTAACAAATTTATGGGACACCCAGTATATATTTGCTACTTTTCACTATCAATGTTAAATTGAGGTTTGCCATTATTCTTCCCATAGGATAAGAAAATTTGTCAAAAAAATTTTCAAGTAATCAGATTTATAATAGATTAGAAATAGGTGATGAGTCAAATTATCACAATAAAACACAGTGACAATTTTTTAAAACAAGTGCACTGATCATCAAAGTAATGATACTTTTTTGATAGATGAATAAAAGTCTTAATTTCATGTGAAAGTGCCAAGAGTGGTACATAGCTTATTTCACATTAACAAGTATATTAATGCAATTCAAACCTACATACAAATATTTTTTTTCTTTCTCAGTTTTATGGATCATTTTATTTTTTGAAAGAATTTATACCAGTTTGGCAATGTCAAATAAGGAATTAAATTAGAATTCATTAATTTAATTCTAAAATAATGATTTGGCTTTTTCTTTTCCTTTTGCACACAATCCAGGCTTATGTTAAAATGGCATTTTTCTGATGCACCTTCATCTTGGAGTTAGAGAATATCCAAAAAACATAACAACCCATCAGAAAAATCTAAAGAGGAGAGAGGTTTTATCAGAGAGGGACTGTTCTTCCTTCCATTAGCAATAGCATATTCTATTGTACTGCCATCTTGAGGGAGACAGTGAATCTCCATAAAATACAAAAACTCAGCAGAAAATACTAAAAAAAAAAAGTTTTTGCACAAAGATGATTCTGCCCTGAGAAAAAACCAGCATCCCTTTCTCTCAAACACACATAAAAAGATAGTAATAACAGAAAATTTACAGATAATCTCTCTATTCTAAAAAAAAAGTAACTAACACTGTCACCGCCACCGCCGTCGGTTTTGAATTTTTTGTGACCGGAGGTTTTTCTTCGTTAATATTAAGAAAAATATTGCATACAAAAATATGAAAATCGGTGGTATTATAGAGAAATGT
Source organism: Maratus speciosus (assembly GCA_963932465.1). Lineage (NCBI taxonomy): Eukaryota > Metazoa > Arthropoda > Arachnida > Araneae > Salticidae > Maratus > Maratus speciosus. The sequence continues at coordinate 214,724,070 of OZ010799.1, read as the reverse complement.
TTGATAAACACTCTGATGCAGACAGTTTTCAAATCGAAGAATTATTTTAAGAGATATTTAATGCTAAAGTTGGACAAAATCGTTCCATTAAAAAAGTTTTATAGGAGCAAAAACTATACATGGGAATTTAATCATTTTTAGATCATTTTATACGTTACAAATCCCCAGTGTGCAAACTGCATTTATTTTTTTAATTTGACTCATTTTTTGAGGTTTTATTTCTATTTTAAATTCAAATTTTCAGCATTTCGAGAGATATTTTTTACATATTTTTGAAAATGGTATTAATTTAAATTCTTGCCAACTGTATAAAACTATAAACAGCACAAACAATAATGTTTGCCACAAATTAAAAATTTATTTACACAGATTATAAACAGTATTATAAACAGAAAAAAAAACCCTTCAAATTATAATTAAATAATTACGCATAAAAAGAAGGAATTTATTGAAATTTACATCATAAAAACTATATTTATGCGTGAATTTTAAAAGAGAAAGGATATTGTAAAATAATAAATTCATTAACATGCGTTAGAAGTCTTAAATAGGAGAAATTACATCATATTACACTTATTACATAAAATGAACAAAAAATAATATTGCAAAACAGTTTAAATTTGCAAATTGCGCGCGACATTTATTTGATATTTTAAGATGATCTTTTCAACTATTTTTTTTTAGGACAGCACAAATAATATTTCATTTGTAACAAAAATATTTTCACGTGAATATTAAAAAGAGAAAGAAAAGTTTGGTGAAAATTACGTCAGATTAAAAACAATACATTTAAAATACCTTATTTAAAAGAACTTTCTTTTTGCTTTATTAAAAAATACCGGGAGACAAAGACTCTGTTTACTTAGAACATTTTATATTAGCTTATTTTGAAATGTTTAACTGATTTTATTTAATCAAAGACGAAAACAGCCATTATAGCATTTAAAAGCAGCCGACCAAATTAGCGTGCTTTTAGAGTCTGCAGTGTCTGAACAGGGGTCTTGGCGAGCGTAGCTTGTAGGGGGCAGAGCCCCCTAGTATAATAAACATAAATAACACTAAAAAGTAAGAACTCACAAAAATTTTGATGAATGTGAAAATTATATACAGAGTGATCTTTTTTTTTTTTAAGTTGTGAAAGTAAAACCTTATAACAAAAGAACCACTGGTCCAATTAACCTGAAATTTCAGCAGTATGCTCCCAAAGCAATGGGAATTTTTTAGGCGTGGTTAAAAAAAAAAAAAACTTAAAATCACACGAAAAGATGGCACTGTAAGTTAACAGAAAAAAAGAATATCATCAGTGAGAGGAAAATAATGGGCGGCAGGGTTGTTAAAAGCCCGGGTTTTTTCAGAAAAAACCCAAGCCACTGGGTTTTTTCAGGGTTTTGGGGGGTTTTTTCAGGTTTTTTGGTGTTATAGGAGGTGGTTCAGAATGTTTGAAAAAAAAAAGTACTTACTACTAAATTTATAGTAGCTAATTGATTACAAATTAATGGCAATAATCAAAATTATGCTTTGCTTTTAGATAAATTCATTATTAGTAATAATTTTAACAATAAAACTATCAAATACTTCTAAATACAGATTTTTGCAAATTTTTAGAAGACCTTCACACTACTACATCTACATCAGCATCAATCGAAAGAATTTTTTCCACTTTTGGTCTGGTGTGGTCCAAACTCAGAAATAAACTTGGTTGCGAAAAAGCAAAAAAATTAGTAAAAGTGTATAAACATTTAAAGTCAAAAGTATAGGTGAAAATTGGTGGTCGCCACTCGCCACGTGGCGATTAAAGTTGTAAAAGTGGCGATTAAAAAATCGGTCATCGATCGCCACCCTAGTCGCCACTCGCCAAGTGGCGATAAAAAATATGTTATCGATCGCCAAGTGAAATACAGCTTTTTTCATGGAAATATGCATCTTTACTTTGATTACATCTAATTAGCAAACTGATTAATTCTTTTTCCTTCCGGATGCAAGCAGATTTTAATGATTTAGCTGCTGTATTTTCAATATTTTGGCTTTTTGCCATTTCTCTTCAGTTGGATTATTTTATCAAGAAATAGTTTTATTCTGCAAAATATATTCATCAGCTTTGATTCCACATGCATTTCAAATAATTTATTCCTTTTTTATTTCACCGGACGCAAGCAGATTTTAAGGACATTGCAGTATCTTCAATATTTCGACTCCTGCCACATGCTCACCAGTTAGATTATATTTTTCTTCAAGAGATACTGGTTAAACCTGCGAATCACACTCACCATCTTAGATTTAGACTGTATGTAATGTGTGTACTATGTTAATAATACATTTACTATTAAATAAAATCCAAATAACATTTTATTTTGTTTTATTTGATTATTTATTTTTTTATTGTATACGCCTAGCTGTTGGAATTTTGATTTAGTTATTTTTTATATAAAGAAAGTAATAGTAATTTGATAATAGTATTTATGGCCATACTGACTTATAGAAAAATATGTATATATATGCAACGATTTAATAGTATGTGTAGATATCAAGAAAGTTTGAAACATAGTGGCCACTAACTTTAAAAAGTGGCCACTAATGAAACTGAGTCTACCGGCCACTGGCTACTAACTCAATTTCCCAGTTTACACCTATAGTCAAAAGGTGTTGACTGTTGAGACAGAATGGCGATTGAGATAAATGAAATTGTTTTTTATTGAATGAATGTGAATAAATTAATGATTATTTGATCAGTTTGTGTTGTTATTAAATTAAGTTGCTGTGGTAGTTTATATTTAATTAAGCTAAGCAAAGTTTTATACAATTGAAACTGGATATAACAAAATTCATTGTACTGGGAGAAAATATTTTTTGTAAAGTAAGTATTTTTTATTATTACTAATTAATAGAATAAACCAAGTAATTCTACATGTCTACATAATTAGGATTCTCAACATATATGGTATTTTGTTATGAGTTTCCATTGTATAACATAAAATGGATTATATATCAAAGCATTTTTTTAATCTAAAAAACTTTGTTTATGTTTGTGATAGTCACGAGACATACTTACAGAAAATTAAGTAACAATTATTTCTTTTAAAAATTGTCATGGGTATAATTGGGACATTATTTTCCTTGTGGTATGGGGGTGATGGTGATAAACTTTATGAGTGGTGTACTGATATTAAGAAATATATTACAATATATATGTAATATAAATATATTATATGCAATTTAAAGTTGAAATTTCGAAAAAACCCACTTGGGTTTTTTCAGAAAAAACCCACCCGGGTTTTTTGGGTCGGGCAAAATCATAACAACCCTGATGGGCGGTACTCAGAGAAGAATAAAATTTATAAATAACATACAGAATGCAGTAATTGGGAAAAGGGACTGGGAACACCTTTGCAGAAACAGAACAAAATAAAAATATGGAGTAAAATATTCGTATGGAACTGTTTAAGAGATTTTCAATGTGCTGTCCACAGTTTTCAGCTATGAGTTGGAAACGTGAAACCGCATGTTACACAACAGAACGAAGAGTATCCAGCTGGATGCTGTGGCTCTGGTGCACAATCCCATGCCTTTAGGTCAGCTAAGTTCGTAACACCACCACAATTCACAGTACAGTAGCATCCCTCTTAACCGGCCTAAACGGGACCGAGGGTTAGCCGATTAAGAGAAAAAACGGTTAAACCGGAGAAGTAAAAATAATAATAATAATAAATAAGTAACTGCATATTTAATTAATTAAAGGCGTAGAATGATGCATTTACTTTTTTAATTTGTGTAATTTTAAAAAAGTACACATTTTCTATATTTTGTGAAATGAATACTGCACTGTAAAAAAAAAATCTTTGAAGTTACTAAAATTTTTCTAGGAAACTGGGATTCCTAGAACTATTTATATAACGGCAACAACAAAAATAGAATCCCAGTTTCCTAGAAAAATTTAAGTAACTTCACAGATTTTTTTTTTTTTTTTTTTTTTTTTTTTTTTTTTTTTTTTTTTTTTTACAGCGTAGTTGTAATTAACTGAATTGAAATAAAAAATATCACTAATAACAAATAATGAACAATATTTAATACAAATTAAATTGTTGAAAATCTTGTCACATACCTTTATAAGAAGTTGAAATTATTCTACATTATGTAAATTTCAGTTAATTAACCATAAAGAAATGAGAACCGAAATTTTCCTTTCTGAATTTTGATTGATGTTGGGGAATAAAAGTTGGTTGGTTAAAGTGGAGTTCCGGTTAAGAGGGAGGCTACTGTATTCTTTAAGTACCCTCAAAGCCAGAAATAGTAGGGATTAAGATCAGAAGATCGAGCTCGCCAGGTTGTCGGGAAATTGCGGCTTATAATCCCATAATTTCCAAATGTTCCGTGCACAAGATCGCCTCCCGACTTTATTGCATAAACAGTGCCACCTGTCGGTGTGAGTTTTTTTTTTTAACCATAGGGACAGATGGGGGAAAGTGGGCCCATGGGGTAAATTGAAAAACACCTGTGTTCTCTTTTCAAATAAGGATATTTAGTTGATTCTTTTTTAGAAACATATATTGACATTATGGCAAATATTTTTACTTAACTTTTAGAAACTGGTAACAAGTTTAGTCTTCCAAACTATCTTGTTTATGTTCATTGCATATGGTATATTTGTTTAAGCTTCTGATAAACTTCCTTCTAACATCATTCTTAACTATCAGAAGCTATTAATTTCAGTTCAGACTTGTAGAGGAACATCTAAGGAACAGATCTACATAGAAAGTTAAAAATAAATTTTATAATTCTATTGATTATTTTCTGAGGTGGGGTAATTTGGGGGTATGGTTAGGCTTAGCTAATTATAATAAGGCTGTATAATAGGGACATTTTTTTTACCTGGGTATTAACTTTAGTAAATATCTGATGCTTTATATTTTATATTAAAATAACTACAGACATATAAACTAATTACACAACAAGAGTGATTATGTTCTAACCAATGAAACTGTTTTGGAAAGGTTGGCTGTTGGAGAAAGTGACCAAGTAAGAAAAAATTCAGTCAAGCAAATATAGTAAAGGACATAAGAAATGCAGAAGAAACTGAACATTAAAAAAAAAAAAAAATCTAACAAGAAAGTGAAAGGAAGAATATCCAAAATCCAAAAAGCAAAGTACTAATTATAAAAAGTAAAAGAAATGAAACAGAATAATTATAAAATTAGACTTTAAAGAGATAAAGCAATGTTCATGGATCAAGTACCGGTGAAAAAGTCAATCAACTAAATTCATCAGCCAAATGATAAAAATAAATGCATTCCATCACAAAGTATTTGACTAAGTCACCATTGGGGGTCTATTACACTTTTCTTGCTATTGATGACATGAAGATTGTGTAGAGTTCAGTAATGTTGCATACAAAGTGAACCTAATTTTGACAGTCTGAACAGATGTGTTATTATCCCTCCATCCGCCATCTTGGATTTTTTTTTTGGGCATGAATTAAAAACTGTTTTTTAATTAATAGTTATAATTATTATATTCCAGTTTTTTTAATATTATATTAATCTATCAACAATATTTAACCATTGCAGGGCTTGAAATTCAATTTTTCCCCAGGAGGGGAGTCTCCCTACCAACATTTATAAATGGAGGGGAGTTGGGCTATTTGGGAGGGAGAAAAAATATTTAAAACCAACTGTTATTTTGCATGCTATTTAAAGAAATTTATTAATACAGACATGACAAAATGCCACTGAAGCGAAATTTGCATTTGTACACGATCCTTTGATGAAATTTGCGTTTTCTTGCGATTCTTTCGTGAATTTCGTGATCCCTTGACAAAATTTGCTTTTTTCCGCGATCTTTGCCGAAATTCACGTTTTTTCGCGATCCTTTGCCGAAATTCGCTTTTTGTTGCGATCTTTTGACGAAATTCACTTTTTTATTCGTGATCCTTAGACGAAATTCGCTTTTTATTCTTAATCCTTAGACGAAATTTGCTTTTATTCTCAATCCTCTGACGAAATTCGCGTTTTTTCTGCGATCCTCTGATGAAACTTGCATTCTTTTCACCGATTTTTTGATTAAATTCGCATTTTTCGTGATCATTTGACAAAGTTCGCTTTTTTCCGCAATCCTTTGATGATATTTGCGTTTTTTCAGCAGCCCTTTGACTAAATTCCCGTTTATTCCGCGATCCTTTGCATTTTTCCCCGCGATCCTTTGCCGAAATTAATGTTTTTTCCACGTTGCCTTGCCGAAATTTGCATTTTTACGCGATCCTTTGATGTAATTTGCGCTTTTGTCGCAATTCTTTGGTGAATTTTGCACTTCTTCCATGATTCTTTGACAAAATTCACCTTTTTTCCGCGATCGTTTGCCAAAATTCATGTTTTTTCTGCGATCCTTTGACGAAATTCGCATTTTTCTGCGATCCTTAGCAACAAAATTAGCAATTTTTTTCTGCGAACGATTGAGGAAATTAACTTTTCCCGCGATCATTTGTCGAAATTCGCAATATTTTTCTGTTGTATTTTTATGTCCGAATTTTCGAATTTGAGATCGATTTTTCATAATTTTCGGAACTGAATGCCTTAAATTTTCGGAACAGAATTACCTCTGAATTCGCCAATCGGTCGCAGAAAATAACGCGAAACTTGTCAACTGATATCGGGAAAAAAAAAAGTAAATCTCAACGATCTTTCGCGGTAAAAAACTCGCAAAGTGTGTCAATCGGTCGCATGAAAATATCACGAAATTCGCGGGAGTTGACGGTAGTTTAAAAATGCATACTTTCTGGAAAAGGGGGAAATTTTTTTCGACGGGAGCCTCCCGCTCACGATATTCTTTTGGGCAAGATTTTAAAATTTTGGGCACGAATCCCGCCATCCCGCCTTGAAATTCAAGCCCTGCATTGGCGACATTTGCTACTTGGCGGAAAAGGAATTTTCATGCAAGAAAAAAATCCAAGATGGCGGATAGAGGGATAATAACACATCTAAGCCTTTTAAATATAACTAAAATACATTTATTTCAGTGAATTCTTATTTCAAAAACAATATTTGAACATATTTTTATTTAAATATATAATGATTTTGGAACTACCCTCACTTTCCCCCACCATGGGATAAAGTGGGTGTATCAAAACACGCACTTTTACATGTATCACTATGAGAAAACAATCTAACAAAATTAAATCATTATGCTTCATGTTTAATCTATATGAATCCAATGTACTATATAAAATGCATCAAAGGTTTCATTAAAATGAGTGGTTAAATTAAATGAGTTTGGTTCTAGTCCCTTCTCTAAAAAAAGCTTGATTTTACCCCCACTTTCACCTACCTGATCCTATCTAAGATTGTTGGGTTAAAACTAAAATAGACTAATGTCAATTTTAGTGTTTTATTCAAAAAAAAAAAAAAAAAAAAAAAAAAAAGGAGGCGTGCATCAAAACAAAACACTATTATGATGATGATACTTTGATGACGAAACAATACCAAATGATACTTCAACTACGCTGGAAAGTGCTAAAAACAGATTGCGTATAAACTTTTAAAAAATATCAAAAGTATACGTAATTTTCTTAAAATTTTTTGAAGTGGTCAGTACAGATATAAAGCTGAAATTCTTGTAATTCAGAAATTAATGTCTGACTAAAAAACAGTTCATTTAAAGGCGGTAGATTTTTCTTCACTTTAAAGCATTAAACATACAAGAAAATAAAGTTTAAAATTCTAGGACATCCGTGAATATTTTTTGCATAAAAAAAAGAAATAAATTATTAATAACATACCTTCTATATTACACGAGAACGTGATCAGCACACTTTAATCATAAATTAATTAAAACTGCTAAAGAAAACAAAATAATTATTTGTTTTGCATTTGCAATTGCACTAGAAAGTTGAAAATCGAGTAATGAATGATTCTAAGTCATATGTGAATCGTTCATGAAGAGTCAAATCTAGAACCAGCAGCATTTTTACATATGCGAAAACTTTGCAAAATGTTGACCAATCAGGAGCCCAGAAAGTACCTCTATGTAAGAGTGATGACCTACGAATTGTAAAATTTGATTATTTTGGATAGTTTTGGACAAAATTGCATAGTCAAGCACGGTGATGAATTCCGGGAGGCATATAAGCATACCATACTGGAATTCATGTACAGAGGAAAATAGAGCTCTGCTATTAGCTAATCTGTAAAGTGACGTCCAAAACTCCGCCCCTTTCTTCCTTGTCTTGTTTACTGTCGATCGCGCCTTTTTGAGCTCAGTCCAGTGTTGTGTTATTAGTTTTTTGAAATATTTACTTGTACTATATGAAATATTTTTTGTCTATTATGTATTAAACAAAAGAAAAAGCCGCCAATTAAAGCGAAGCTAAAAACCTCATAATCGAGCGTAGACTCCGATAATCAATCAATCAATGTCACAATTTAGTTGGCAGTTATGTTTAGTTTTGCAATTGCAATTTTAATTTATGTAGCTGCCATGTGCTTCGCGAAACAGGACGATTGTTTATGCTAGACTTAAAGAAAATGCGAACATTTTATTTTAATTCAGTTGATGAATTAATTGGCCAGCTGGTGTCACTTTTGAAGCAGTAAGTGAAATTTCTTCTTCTGCTTGAAGGTGTATTCTTGCTAGCCAAACACTAAAAAATCCGCTGTAAAAGTTCATTTAATGGATCCACAATGCAATTTCAAGTTTGGTAAGCATAGCTTTTTCTGTCCATTTCTGTTTATTTTTATTGAACAATTCTAAGCACCACTTGTGTATTATTTCCTTTTGTGTATGTGCATATTTGATAACATTAATCAGTGCTTTTTGTATTTAAAATTTGAATGCGAGCTTATTGATTCTATATAACATATGCATCAACTTCAGTGTAATAAATAAAATGTATTTGTTAAGGTGCGATATGTAAAGTGTTAGATTATTTTAAATTACAGAAATTTAAAATAAAAATATCTGATTTCACAAGTTCTTCCCAAAGCTTCCACCTAGACTAGTTTTTGTAATACATATGAATTTATGACAATACATTATAATATAAGAGAATACAAGTATTTCTTCTAATATTATATTTATAAAAAGGTTGAATTTTAATCTGTTTTTTATACATCTCATGAGTGTTATTACAAATACTATAAAAGTTTTGGTATCTATAGTTGATAATAAAGCTGAAGGGTGCATTCTTTTTATCTATTTAGTGTAAACAAAGTATCGCAATTCTTGAAGTGGAAGTATTATTAATGTAAACAAAACTATTACATACTTTATTTTTTAATTACTGAGTCCATAGAAAAAGGGTAAGTATTTTTAATAATCTCTGATGGATGTTAACTATATATTTGGTTACTTATTTATTAAATTATATCTTTTTTATTTGAAAATTAAGCTTTTTATTTTTATTTAAGTATCATGTTACTAGGCCTAACATTTTCCTTAATCCAAACTCTTCTGAAAAAATACAGGAATATTAGTTTTTAAAAGGAACATCAATCAAAATTGTCAGTTATTAAACTTTATTTTTTACCTGAAACATTTAGAAACTCATAAATCATCACTTTCTTTCTCAGTGCTAAACTACAAGAAGTAACTATTTTGCATTTAAATAAAATTTTCTCTGATATTCATAATTTCAAAGTCGCTACTTATTTGAAAATGACTAATAAATACTTCTATTTAGATGTATAATAAATAAAATTCTATTAATTTATTTTAAAATATAGGTATTTTGAATGTTACCTCTTTTATAAGAAACATTTTTTTATGTTAGCAACGTACAAATTATAAATTGGTGAATATTATTTTCCATCAACAACATTCGTACTGCATTCTATCATTAATATATAATCATTTCATTCATTTTTTTTCAACACGTCTTATTTATCATTTACGCACATAAAAAATAAAAGCTGCTGCTGAGGAAGTTTCCTGCCAGCTAATTCTATCAGGGGCAAAGAAGGATTTTGGCAACTCCTCTCCCTTTCTCCATAAAGATAATTTTGCTAAGCTTCTAAAAGCCGATTTATTTTAAAATCTAAAATATGTAATCATAACATACATAAATCAGCTTTGTCAAATATTGATTTATTAAAACATTGAAAACAGAATCAAAAGGAACCAAAAGATATTTAACTTTATACAGGTTTCCATCTTAGCAGATATAATTGTTGATATTCTTTCAGCTGAAATTTTTGTCATTTAAGACAGGATTCCGTTATAGACTGATTTTATTTTCACAGATTTTACTTTAGTTGTAATATTAAGAGACTATATTAGTCGTACAAAGACATTCACAAGCTAATATTAAACCTATGGGAGCATCTCGCTTACGTTTCATTACATAAAATAATTTTTTTTCATTGGATACCTGAGGTTGCTATCTAATGTTGTGTTTTTGTACTTCTTCGGGTTTGGTTACTTTTTTTAAAATTTGAACACTCATTTTTAAAAAACTGTTTGGAATCAGTTCTAAAATTTAAAGTATTCTCACATATAAAAAAGATGCAACTGCAGGAGGTGTGCAACGACAAGAATCAAACCGGAGAACCCACGATCAGAAGGGGAGATTTTTAGTGCTGAGCAAAATGCTAGCTCTATTGCTTCTGCAAAAAACTCCTTTTAATGGCCATGCAAGATGGTGTCACCACAGAATTCCGCTCCCCAGTGAGAAGAACGTCTCGTTGATGTTGGACGAGCACTGTGCATTAATGTTGCGGTGGCAGTTGCCATTGTGATGGTGTCATGCTGTCAAGCATATATGTGTCCCCAAAGATGTGCGACACAGCAGGTTTTGTGCTACGAGAATCATCATGGGCGTTGCTTGCTACTTGCATGCTGTAGGTGTTTCACAGGCTTTGTTTGTTGTTGTGTGTGTGTTTTCAGTGTTGCTATCTGTTGGTCTTGAGCAGACATGGTGAAGTGCCTGTTCATTTGTCCAAGGTCACCAATGCAGGTAATGAGTGGCGCCAAGAATCGAACCAGAAAACCCATGGTCAGAAGGGGATCTTTTAGTGCCAAGCAAAAAGCTAGCTCTATCGCTTTCTGCAAGAATCACATTTTATTGACCGTGCAAGACGGTGTCATCACACAACTAAAATTGAAAAAGTAATAACACACAACATTAGATTATTATATATCATATGAAAAAAAATTAAAATTCAAGCGAGAATTCTGAAAAGAATGCTCCCTAGCATGCAACTGTTTTCTTGTGATCTACACTAGCCACGCAAAGAAACTGGAATGCTAATGTTAAGCCTATGGGAGTGTTCTTTTTAAAATTTCGCGCTTGCAATTTAATAGTCCCTTAAACCCCTTCGGGTCTAGCATCTCTTACATATTTTTATTTGGATTGTCACCACTTTTTAAAAAAAGTTTTTTTACTCACATAATCACAAAACTTATTTGATTAAGTAAAGTAAGTATTACCCTTATTTAAAATATGATACCAAAAATGAACTTTGCATGGACCCGTAAGGCATGGTGACGTCACGGCGACGTCGTTGTGAAGTCACACTGTGACTTTGTGACGTCACGTGACGTCATAGTGACTAGAATGCGAGGTCGTTATGGCCGTTTTAGAGGTCGTTTGTGACGTCACATTGTGACCACTCTGTGAAGTCACAGTGTGACTAATTTGTGACTACTTTGGCATTAATTTTGTGACGAAAGCGACAATGCTTTGAAGTCACATTGTGACCAATTTGTGAAATATGTGTCATTTGTGACGAACTTGTCATAAACACTGTGATGATTTCAAATGAAAATCAAATTCAAATTAATTTCTTAAAAGGCGCAAAGGCCAACCTAGTGAAAATGATTCCATGCCGGGACTCGAACACAGGCCATCAATATAACGCACTGACATTCTACCGACTAAACCACACGGAACGATACCCAGCCTGGAAAATTTCACACAATTACATGTTGGCAAGGCTACAAAAGCAGCACAAGATGGGATATTTATCGTGAGTCACCGACATGGAATAAACAGGAAACTTAATTCAATCTAGCATCGATTGAATCTATATTAATACTTGGAAATTTTTACAGGGAGAACCATTCGCCTTGCATACAATATTTCAAATGAAAATTAAATTTCAAATTACATGCTTAAAAGTCAATTTTAATTTGAAATTTGATTTTCATTTGAAATATTGTATGCAAGGCGAATGTTTCTCTCTGGAAAAATTTCGAAGTCTTAATATAGTTTCAATCGATGCTGAATTTAATTAAGTTTCGTGTTCGCCCCATGTCGGTGCCTCACGATAAATATCCCATCTTATGCTGCTTTTGTAGCCTTGCCAGCATGTAATAGCGAGAAATTTTCCAGGCTGAGTGTCGTTCCACGTGGTTTAGTCTGTAGAATGTTAGTGCGCTATGCTGATGGCACGAGTTCGAGTCCCGGCATGGACTCTTTTCATTAGGTTGGCCTTTGCACCTTTTAAGCAATTAATTTGAAATTTGATTTTCATTTGAAATATTGTATGCAAACCGAATATTTCTTTGTGGAAAAATTTCCAAGTATTAATATTGTGATGAATTTTAAAATGGACAATTTTAAAATAAAGTTTTGTTTGAGATATAAAATCGTATCTTTTTATTGTACTTTTTAGCAAAATATAGCTATTTTGGAGTCCTATTCTTCTAAAATAGTTTTAATTTTTCCACTTAAAAAACAATGTTTGTCAACTGACATCTTTTTTTATTAAGTTCTAAGCTTGATCTTGAGTTCAAGCTTGATATTAAGAATGTATAAGATTTTAAGGTGTTGTGGTTGTGATTAATCTTTGCTTTATTAAATACGACGTAAGCCATATTTATTTAAATTTTTTATTTCCGTGTAAATTGTATTTTGTGAATATGAGCTTAAATAGATTTGGTATGTTCTACAGGAAAAGACTGATCTGGGAAATAGAAAAAACAAGTAAGAAAAATCATGCGTTAAGCATAGATTATAAAACACTTTCCAACACTTCCCGAATGCTTTAAAAAAAACTTCGTTATTTAGGGAAATAAGGTAAATAAGAGAACTAAGTATATATTTTAGAAAACGCATAAAACATTTGAAAAACTCATTTCCGCAGTTACTGTCCATAGCTAAATAGGTTTTCCAATTCTTTTGAACAGCCCTGTATTTGATATGTAGGCTGATATATATATTATATAATGGGATAATTTAGTTTAGCAAGAAAACGCATAACAGGTTGAAACTCTCTTTCAGCAATTTATACTAATATATGGAAACATACTTTAATATTTTGCACAACCCTGTAGTTGACCTAGAACCTTCATTACACGCCACCGTTTAGTTAAAATTTAATTCAAACTAAAACACACTTAAAACAGCTGAAATCACATTTCCAGAAATTATAATTTATAGACGGCCATGTATCCAATTCTTTGCATGACCCTGTATACCATTTTATCTATATTATACAACAGTAAATTAAATTCAGTTCAGCGTAAAAATGCACAACTCATTTAAAAACCACCTTTAAGTAACTTGCGCTCATACCCAGTAATCCTTGCGAATACTTTTGTGTAGCCCTGTATATGAATTATAGCATTTATATACACCATATACTATGCATAAATATAGTGAATCATAAAAGCGCATATCATAATTAAAAATGCATTTCCAGCAATCATCACAAATGAACAGTACTTCGGATACAATATAGTATCTGAACTATATTGTGTGTGCCTGTAAATGCTATATACACTTCATATTCTACATGAAAAATTTATAGTATGTAAACCTCAGAGACGTATATCATTTTCATTATACAGGCAAAGTTCTTTAATCCGCACAAGTTGGGACCAAAGGTTGTGCAGATTATAGAATATTGCGGATTATGGAGTATTATGGATTACATCTCATTTTCTTATTTCTGGACACTATTTTAATTCCATATTCAGCATAACATGAAAAGAAAAATATGAAATATAATAATTAATTTTTCTGGACACTATTTTAATTCCATATTCAGTGTAACATGAAAAGAAAAATGTGAAATATAATACAGGCAAAGTTCTTTAATCCGCACAAGTTGGGACCAAAGGTTGTGCAGATTATGGAATATTGCGGATTATGGAGTATTATGGATTATACCTCATTTTCTTATTTCCGGACACTATTTTAATAACATTCAGTATAACATGAAAAGAAAAATATGAAATATATAATAATTAATTTTGCTGGACACTATTTTAATTCCACATACAGTGTAACATGAAAAGAAAAATGTGAAATATAATAATTAATTTAATATGTTATCTCAAAAAATGTATTTTTCAAATTCTTGTATTAAAACATTTATTCTATTCACTTTTATATTTAAAATTTTCAGATATTTCTTTTAAAAAATCATTTTTGGATCAAGAATTTGTAAATTTGTTTAATTGTTTACATTCATTAAGCAATGCGAATTATAGAAAATTGCGGATTATGGGTGTGCGGATTATAGATCCTTGACTGTATATGAAATAGATGAACATAATTAAAGTACGCCGCAAACAATTCCCTCCACCGCTATATCATTATGTATTGGAATTTCTTTTTAGCCCTGTAAATGAACAATAACTATTCTTTGCATCTCGTATTCTTCAGAATGCATATTTTAGTTCGTTTCATAAATGCATATCAATTTTTTTCTGTATGAAAACGTGTAAAATCATGAAAAAACCTTTGAAACGATTTTTTCCCATAGGCCGTAATGTAACGGAATACTTTTGACTGTACCTGTAAATGAATTAAACATGCTACAAACGTCGTTACACATAGGGACCGTGCTTTGGTAAAGGTCAATAACATCTAAAAATTTCAGAGCAATCCGAGTATATTTACGAGAGTTAGAGCGCGGACAGACGGCTAGACAAACCAAAGTCATAAACACTTTTCAACTTTGTTGAAAGGTGTTAAAAAGGAAATATAAAAGTAAAATAAATGATTGAAAGGAAATATAAAAGTAAAATAATGAACTTTAAAAAATATATACTAAAGCAGTTTAATCTATAAGCTTCCTATCAGGCATGAAAAACACTTTATTTCAATGCTTAAATATAATATTTTATTTTTTAAGGGTGTATTTCAATCCAAACTGCTTATTTTCTGATTCATTTTTAAGTTCCTTTTTGTTCTCAAACGCATCAAACTGAAAAATTCTCTTATTTAGAAACTACCTAATGTGCCGTGCTTCTCGATTTTTTGATAAATGCAGAAAATATTACAAAAAATGCTGTCAAAGTAGGCGTTTTGAACCGAATTTTTCACAGCGGAAGATCTGGGAATGAAAAAAAAAAAGGTCTTACTGAGAAAATAATTATTTAAAACTTAAATTCTAATGAATTGAGGGGGAAATGAAATCACACGGCCTCTTAAACATCTCTTCAAAAATCACCTCAGCAAGTTTCATGTTTTTACTTTTAAAAATGAGTCTGAAAATGTCTCGGAAAATATCGAGCTGTTGAAGGTGGAAAAATATTTTTTCGAATACACCTTTAATGCCAATATTTATGTGTATCGAAAACGTAGAAAATGAGTTTACAATCGAAGAAAATTTAATAACTGATTCTGAATGTCTATAATTAAATGTTTGATTAAAATCGCAAATAGAAAAAAAATGCTTACATACAATTAAAAATAAATAAATAAATATACCAATTTGAAAAACACTAAAAATAATAATTAGTATTTTTAATTGTACTATTAAACAACAACTAACTACAAGAGATGAATTAAATGCATTAGATTTAGCAATTTCTCAAAAATCTTCTTTCCATATGTTATAAGGAATTCCTATTATTTTATAATTTTGGCAAATGTTAAATCTGAAAACATTGGTATGAAGATTCAGGATTTTAAATAATAATTTAAAATATTATTAGCAAAAAAAAAAAAAAAAAAATCTTTCAAAAGTTACGCTATTATAATATGTAAAAAGACATTTTCCCACTATAATGTTAATTTCTAAACTGAAACAGTTTCGTAATATCACACTATTCGAATATAATATTTAACTCCAAAACAATAATGACGATAAATACTGTTATATGAGTGTTAGTAATCACAAAAAAAAAAAAAAAAAAATAAGAACCCGAAAAAAATTCCACATCACTGTCTCAATCTCAAGTAACTGCAAATTAATGTTTATATTCCTCCCACTATGAATGTAGACATGAATTTTTTTTTTTTTTTTTTTTTTTGAGCGATGGCCGATTAACACATTTTACAAAATAGTGTCGATTAGGAAAATTTCGCTTCAAAACAATTCCAGATCAGTCACTTTCTATATGTATAACATAAAACTATTTAATTCATAATCGTAATATACAAACAGAAATAAAAAATTTAAATTAAATAAGACTTACCTTTTTTTGCTGTAAATTAATAATATCCGAGTATTTTTGCCCGAAAATGGCAGACGTCTTTCTCTTACATTTAAAATAGCAAAAACAAAGCTGACGTTGTAGACTTGGTCATGTTCTTTTCCCGCGTGTATTACAAAAAGTTCTCTGTTTACCCTGCGGTTGCGGTCATGTCCGACGCAGACGATCTTCAGCAGCTGATTTTACTGTTTATTTGCAGTCCTAACTTTCAGGCGGAATAGTTTTATGAGTTAGTCTGTAGTTAAAATTTTCTATTTGAAGAATTTTCCAATGCATTTTACCATTTCTTTTTTATCCGTTTCAAAAAAATTCATTTGAAAACGGAAGTTTATTAGATAAAACACTGCTTAAATTTTTAAAATGTGTAAAAATAAATTTAATGGTAATAATACCACCCCCCCTTTCTTAAGTAAAGTTTGTTTCATGCTTAATAAATAAAAAATATCTTCTTAATAAATAAAAAAAATGTTTTCGAGGATAAAAATTTTTTCTTTGTCAATCTGTCAATCTTTTCATGTTAATTTTCTGCAGAACAAAACAATTTGTAAAATAACTTTTTTAAAAGTCATACCTCTAAAACACAAATTGGAAATGCGAAAAATTAATTATATCATGTGTTTTGCATAAATTTTGTATATATATATATTTTCTCGGAAAAGGCTAATTTTATTTAAAAAGGCTGAAAGAAGTAAAATTTTTTTTAAAAAACAGTTACTAAAAATAGATTAATAGGAAAAAAATATGACTTGAATGCAAATTATAAAGCAATAAATGCATATATGACTAAACTCTGAAGATTCTTTCTGCGTGCTCATTAAAATCTGCAGACTTAACTGTAATAGAAAATGTTTAGTTTGAAACTACAGAAGTGTTTCGACCAGTGGTCGCCAAAAAAGTTAAAAAATTTCCTCCCTGCAAACTAAATATGTAAAGTGTATAGATTTAATATTTCTAATTCTAAATATGTTTCAAATTGCTCCAGCACATAGCATTTTTCTGAGAAATACTTTTATAATAATAACAATCCGTGATGTATTATTATATTAAATTGCAATGCTAGATAAAATTGAAATCATGAAAAAAGTATACTTTCACTTCCTAGATATCAAATTGATAAAATATAGCATGGAAATCTAGTTTGTTGATACTTGTACCGTGCATTTTTCTTTTTCTCCACTCCCCCTTCTTTTCGTGTCCGAATTTACTATTTGCTGTCCACTAATATTCATTCCTTATGCCGCTGTAACTAGGGCATGTTTTAAATATTTCTCTTCATTTTCAAAAATTTTTGAAGTTAATATTTTTGTCACACTGTGATTTACAATATGGTGGTTTTTTTGTCACGTATATGACGTGACGTACGTTACATGCAGTGACATAACAGTGACGTTACAATATTTTTTTAATTGCCGGAAAAATAAAATTTTACAATAAGTAACATGTTTTGAAGAATTTTTATAATTGTTTAAAGTTTTCTAAGAAGTTCACATCTCAGTCACAATGTGACATCACTGAGTGGTGGCATTTTGGTCACAGATGTGATGTGACGTGACCACAGTGACTTACAGTGACGTCACTTTGACCATGCATGCTATGAGGGGACCTTTTGAAGGTGCATCATATATGCAGACATGACACCACAAGTTTCTTGCTAATAAGAATAATTTCCATCCAATTTTCACAAAAAATTACATACTCATCTGTAAAATATTTTTGTACTTATGCTCTGAAATTTTCAAATTGATATATCTAAATTATTTTTCTTATTTTTCCCTGCTTAGTAAACATTCTTAATTCCTTTTCTTTCGGAAATTATACTAGCCTGAATCCAGATAGATTTTGTGCTGTTAGTGAAACAAGATTGACCAATCAGGAAATCTACTCTCTTAAAACAGCGAAAAGATTGGCTTCGTTAACAGAGCAAAATCTATCTGGATCCCAGCCATTAAGGGATCGGCCGAGAAAATATAGCTTTATTGATCAGTTTTTAGGTGCGTTCGTAATTATATAAATACGTAGCACCTATAGTCGTCGTTCAGTCCGTACATCTGTCTGTCTGTCCGCATGTAACAGAGCAAAAACTACCCAACCGAATGGTCTTAAATTTTAAATATATAATTGTTGCAGAATTTTGTCGAGCCATTTCAAATTTTATGAAAATCGGATGTATAGTTTAATTACAGGGACAGTCAAAATTTTCTGTTACATTACGGCCAATGGGAAAAATTATTGCAAGTGCATTTTAATGATGTTACAGCCTTCGGAATGGTCTGAAATTTTAAATATATAACTGTTGCAAAATTTTGTCGAGCCATTTCAAATTTTATGAAAATCGGATGTATAGTTTAATTACAGGGACAGTCAAAAGTGTTCCGTTACATTACGGGGAA
The DNA here is from genome assembly GCA_963932465.1 of Maratus speciosus. NCBI lineage: Eukaryota > Metazoa > Arthropoda > Arachnida > Araneae > Salticidae > Maratus > Maratus speciosus. Next base: position 214,705,309 of record OZ010799.1, on the reverse strand, counting down.
TGGGAAAAAATTATTGGAAGTGCATTTTAATGATGTTACAGACTATGCACCTTATGAAGTGCAAAAAATTATACATTCAGTACAATATGGGGTGCAAAAAATAATTATAAAACTAGTTATAGTACGAACACACCTCATTTGCCACGATTGACGAGCAATTTCCAACTGGTTGATTAATGTCACATCCTTATTTCACTCCTTAGATTTTGTATGAAAATATCTCTGTGCCATTAGTTTTTTCTAATAATAGAGAAAAAAAAAATAACCGTCCAATTGAAAAAAAAAAAAAAAATTGGATAAGTGTGACCACAGATTGCACAGAGGATTTCGATTAATATCTCTTTTAAAACACTTTATTCTTAAATTGTTAATTTAAAATTATTAATTCTTTACATAAATGGCAGCACTATTACATTTAGGAATATCACCCCCCCCCCCCCCCCTCACAGAAATAATCCACTACCCTATTTCAATTTTTTATATTTAACTAATAATATTTATAAGAGGACTCCATTAAAAACCACATTTAAAACGGGAAGGGGGTGGGTGTATCAGATGTGTATAATATGAATGTTTTCATAAACATATCTAACAATATGTCATATGAGTGGTGTCCTTGATATTTCAAAAAGTGCCCCAGGTCAAAAAAGGGGGAGGGGCATCGGATGTGTATAATATGAATAAGTTTGCGTAGGCCTATCTAACGATATGTCACATGAGGGGTTTACTCAAAATTTAGAAAAAAGCCCCTCCCCTCCCCCAGGAATTGTCCACTCTTTCAAATATTTAAGGTTAAAAAATAATATTCATGGGCTCTGTGAAAAAAAAGCATTCAAAATGCAATAAACAGCTGATATGAAGAAAAAGAGAAAATAGCCCCTCCCCCCCCCCACACCCAAATTACACACACCCTCGCTTTATAAAATTTTTAATATGTGTTATAAACTACGTCAAAGTTTAAAAGCGATCCATTAATTAGTGTTCCTAATTTTAACAATTTTGCATCAATAGTCCTCCCTGGAGAACCCTCCCCCCCCTGGAATTTCCCGCTCTTTTAAATATTTAATGTTATAAAATAATATTTATTTGAGCGTTCACTGAAAAAACGCAATAAACAGATGATCTGAAGAAAAAAGAGAAAAATGTCCCTCTCCCACCTATCCAAATTGCACACACCCTTACAATATGAATGTTGTATTATGTGTTAAACTATCTTAAAACCTCTCCGCTCCCTTTTTAATAGAGAAAAATTAGTTTAAAGAAATTGAAATGTTTAATTGTCGAAAAAAGTGGTATGAAATCAGGCATCTCTATCATTCAAATATTTATGGTTAAAAAATAATATTTAAAGGAGGGTTCAGTGAAATTTTTATCTTGTTGAACAAGTGGGTGAGTGTGATTGCAAATCGCACAGAGGGTTTCGTTTAATATCTCTTTTAAAACTCTTTATCCTTAAATTGACAAATCAAAATTGCTAATTTAAAATTATTAATTTCTTACATAAATGGCAGCACCATCACATTTAGAAATGCCCCCGCCTGAAATCATCCACTACCCCATTTCAATTTTTTATATTTCACTAATAATATTTATAAGGAGGACACCCTCAAAAAACCACATTTAAAATGGGAGGGAGAGGCATCGAATCCATAAGTTTCAAAGACCTATTTAACGATATGTCAAATGAGGGGTGGTCCTTAAAATTTCGAAGAGTGCCCCCAGGAGGAGAGAAAAGGGGGGAGGGGCATCAGATGTCCATAATATGAATAAGTTTTCATACACCTATCAAACGATATGCCACATGAGGAGTTTACTCAAAATTTAGAGAATAGCCCCTCCCCCGGGATTTACCCACCCTTTCAAATATTTAAGGTTAAAAAATAATATTGATATGAGGGCTCAGTTAAAAAACACATTCAAAACTCAATAAACAGCTGATCTGAAGAAAAAATAGCTCCCTCTCCCCCCCACCCAAATTTACACGCACTCTCGCTTTATAAAATTTGTAACATGTGTTATAAATTATGTCAAAGTTTAAAAGGGATTGGTTAATTAGTTTTCCCAATATTAACGATTCCGCGTCAATAGTCCTCCCTGGAGGGTCCATCTCCTCCCCTGGAATTTCCCACTCTTTCAAATATTTAATGTTATAAAATAATATTTATTTCAGTGCTCACTGAAAAAACGCGATAAACAGCTGATCTGAAGAAAAAAGAGAAAACTACCCCCTTCCCCCATCCAAATTCCACGCACCCTCACTATATATATTTCGTATTATATGTTATACTAGGGGGCTCGGCCCCCTACGAGCTACGCTCGCCAACCCCCGTCCAGACACCGCAGATTCTAAATGCACGCTAATTTGATCGGCTTTAAAAAGATTTCGAAAGATTGAATTATAATTTAAAAAACAGTGGCGATCTCCCTATAAACGAATTTCTATTCATTTCTCTTTGATTGGGGAATTTTAACGCCAAATCCGCTGCGGTACTACTTGATTATCCTGTCGACCAATTTCGCCAAATTATATAAATCGCCAAACCACTCGCCAAATTATACAAATTGATATAATTTTTATTTTAAATAACGAAAGAACAAATAAATTCGTACAACATTAATAAAAACACAAATAAAACGTCGAAATAAAAATAACTTGACGACGTATACACGTGTAACAACATTTCAAAATAAGCTAATATAAAAGGAATTAAGTAAAGAGAGTCTTTGTCTCCTGGTATTTTTTAACAAAGCGAAAAGAAAGTTCTTTTAAATGAGACATTTTAAATTAATTCTCAAAATATCAAATAAATGTCTAGCGCAATTTCTAAATTTAAACTTTTTTGCAATATTATTTTGTGTTAATTTTATGTAATAACTATAATGTGACGTAAATATGACGTAATTTCTCCTAAGACTTCTAACGCATGTTAATGGATTTATTATTTTACAATATCCTTTCTCTTTTAAAATTCACGTGTATACTTTTTATGACGTAATTTTTAATAAGTTCCTGCTTTTTATACGTAATTATTTAATTCTAATTTGAAAGTTTTTTTCCTGTTTATAATAGTCACGTGTAAATAAATTTTTAATTTGAAGCAAACATTATTGCTTGCGCTTTTTATACAGTTGGCAACAGTTTAAATTAGTACAATTTTCTGAAATCTGTAAAAAATATCTCTAGAAATGGTGAAAATTTGAATTTAAAATAGAAATAAAACCTGAAAAAATGAGTCAAAATAAAAAAATTAATGCAATCTGCACTCCGGCAAATTCTAACGCGTAAAATGATCTAAAAATGATTACTCTGCCATGTATAGTTTTTGCTGCTATAAAACTTTTTTAGTGGAACGATTTTGGCCAACTTTAGCATTAAATAACTCTTAAAATAATTCTTCGATTTGAAAACTGTCTGCATCAGCGTGTTTATCAAACATTTCTGTATAAAACCACCGATTTTCATATTTTTGTATGCATTATTTTTCTTAATATTAACGAAGAAAGGCCTCCGGTCACAAAAAAATCAAAACCGGCGGCGGCGGCGGCGGCGGTGACAGCGGTAGTTACTTTTTTTTAGAATAGAGAGAAACTATCTCAAAGCCTCCCTGCGCCTTTTTTAATGGGGAAAAATGAGTTTGAAAAAAACTGAAATTTTTAATTGTAGAAAAAAGTGGTAAGAAATCAGGCATCACTATCTTTAAAATATTTAGGGTTAAAAAATGATATTTAAAGGAGGGCTCAGTGAAAAAAACTGCATTTAAAATGAAAAAAACAGCTGATAAAAAAATAGAAAAAAGCCCCCCCCCCCTCACCAAAATTCAACACACGCTAACTTTATAATATTGTTATTATCTGTTATAAACAGTCGAATATTGAGTTTTTCTCATTTTAACAAATACGTTTATTATCTATACGAAAACGCATTTCTTTTATAAGTTTAAAAATCAATTTTAGCACGACTGCAAACTCTTTTAAAAAAGACAGTCGCGCTCGAACGAAAGCTGAACCGGATCCCCGCTGCTTACGGCACCATATAGCAGTTGTGTTGCACATGCACTGCAAAGTCTTGTAAAAAAGGCAATCCCCCTCGAACGAACCTCGAACTGGGTCACTGCTGCTTATGGTACTGTATAGCAGGCATGCTGCGCATGTGCTGCAAAATCTTGTGAAAAGCGAATTGTGCTTGGGTGGAGGGGGGGCAAAGTGGGGTGATGCACACCGGAGATGTATAATATGATTAAGCGGTCACAGACCTTTCGTACAATAAATCACATGAGCAGTATCAGCAAAATTTAGAAAAGTTCCCTCCATGGGGGGGGGGGAGTGGGGATGAACACTGGAGATGTATAACTTGATTAAGCAGTCACAGGACTTTCTAACGATATGTGACATGACAGGTATTGTGAAAATTTAGAAAATCCCCCCACCCCTGGATGGGTAAAATGCGCTCCCATAAATATATAATAGAAATAAACCAATTAGTTAAATCAGCGCCCCCCCCCCATACCCGAAATATAAACTATCTTCAAGTTTCCAACAGATCACCTTGTTAGATTTCCTACTTTAACTAAAAAAGCACGTTACTTCATTTTAAATTAAGCATTTGATAGAAATAAAACCAATTATTTAAATAATAATTAATATCTCAGCTTGTAATTAAGATAAGAGTTTGAAATGGGCATGTATGAAATCAGCGAAAAATTTCACGTCGGGGTGTATAAGAATTTAATATTTAAAAAAGTTTAAATTTCGTATTAAAATAGCCTAACTTCTCTCAGCCATCGGAAATAAAATTCATGAACACTTGTTTTTCAAATCCAAGAAAATGGATCTTTTATCAATGGATTTTTAGAGGATTTTTTCTATTATACCCATCCCAGAGATACGATCATTATACTGGCTGAAAATAGATTTTTTTCTGCATTTGTCTGCACAAGTTACAAATTTCTAGGGTCCATACTTTGTGCAAGGGCGGATCTGGAGTGTCCTCAAGGGGGGGGCGATTTTAGAAATTTGGAGACTCCAATCTGATGCGCGGGTCGGGACTAATTTTTTTCACTGAGGGTCGGGTTTGGGTCCGGTTGACTTCCACTTTTTGCTGCGGGTCGAGTAAACTTCTACTTTTTTGCTGCGGGTCGGGTTTGGGCCCGGTTGACTTCTAGTTTTCTGCTGCAGGTCAGGTTGGCTTCTACTTTTTTCTGTGGGTCGGGTTTGGGTCCGGTTGACTTCTACTTTTTGCTGCGGGTCGGGTAAACTTCTACTTTTTTGCTGCGGGTCGGGTTTGGGCCCGGTTGACTTCTACTTTTTTCTGTAGGTCGCGTTTGGGTCCGGTTGACTTCTACTTTTTGCTGCGGGTCGAGTAAACTTCTACTTTTTTGCTGTGGGTCGGGTTTGGGCCTGGTTGACTTCTAGTTTTCTGCTGCAGGTCGGGTTGACTTCTACTTTTTCTGTGGGTCGCGTTTGGGTCCGGTTGACTTCTACTTTTTGCTGCGGGTCGGGTTAACTTCTACTTTTTTGCTGCGGGTTGGGTTTGGACCCAGTTGACCTCTATTTTTCTGCTGCGCGTCGAGTTGACTTCTACTTTTTAGCTGCGCCTAGCGCGCTGAGTTTGGATTAGATTGACATACATTATTTCGGGCTTGAGTCAGTTTCGGATTGGGTTTTCACTATTGCGAGAAGGGTTCGGGTTGACCCGATTTTTGAAAAGTAAGTCTAAATATTTTTGAAGATAAAAACAATATACAGTAAAAGCTCCATAACGGACACGTCCAAATAATTATTTAGGGATACTTTTTAATCTTCAGGATTATGTAAAAAGTAGTAATTTGGTATAAAACTGCTTGTCTCTTTATATCTAAGATCAGTTGCAATTCAGTAAAGAATGCTTTGAAACTTATCAAAAAACATACCGGGTGTCCCAAAATGGACTGACTGATTTTAAAATTCAATAACTTGCAAATGATGACAGCCATTTAAAAAAAAATCTTGCAGGTTATGTAAGATGTCAGGAGATTTTTTGCTGCAGTTCTTGATTTTACTTTACAATAGCAGCGACAGATGGCGCTGCAACCAATAGTAGTTAAATCGGGGCCCAATTTCTGGCCTTCCTCCTCCGGGCACAGATTTAGCGTCTATTGCTTGCAGCGCCCTCTATCGTTGCTATTTTAAACTAAAATATAGAATCGCAGTAAAAAAACTCCTGCTTAGGGGTGATTCCCAATAAATAAATAAAAAAAAAATTTGAAATTCAAAGCAACTTTTGTGAAAGGTTACAGTAGAGGGAGGGGGGGGGGGGGTTCAATCCTGGCACTAATTATTTTTGTTGCAGGTGGGGTTAACTGTTTTCGATTCGGGTCGATTTCAGGCTGAGTCGCTGAGTGCAGATTCTTGCGCAAGCTGTGTTTGTGTTAACCTGTTTCTTCAAAAGTTAGTTCAGCATATTATTTCAGATTAAAAACGATATCTATAATAATAAACATATAGATATATATATATATGCTGTTTTCTAAAGAGACCGCTGTATTTTTTCGACGACTCTTTGGTGAAATTTGCATTTCTTCCACGACTCTTTGACAAAATGCGCGTTTTTCACTACTCATTGACAAAACTCGCGTTTTCCAGCAATCCTTTGACGAAATTCGAGTTTTATCCGCGATCCTTTGACAAAATTTGAATTTTTTCGAGACTCTTTGACCAAATTCGCGTTTCTTTTGCGATCCTTTGATGAAATTCGCGTTTCTTTCGCGACCCTTTAATGAAATTCCCGTTTCTTTTGCGACCATTTGATGAAATTCGCGTTTCTTTGATAAAAATTGCATTTTTTCGCAAACCTTTGACGAAATTCGTGGTTTTTCGTGGCCATTTGCCAAAATTCCCGTTTTCTGCCGCGATCCTTTGACGAAATTTAAGTTTTTTCTGCTGCCCTTTGACGAAACTCACTTTTTTCTCGATCATTTGAAGAATTTCGCGTTTTTTCAGCGGCCCTTTGACTAAATTCGCGCATTTTCGGCGTCTCTTTGAACAAATTCACTCTTTTTCGTCGTCGTTTTGACAAAATTTGCGCTTTTTCCGTGATCCTTTGGAGGTATTGAAGTTATTTTTAGATTGACGAAATAGATTTTTTATGACGACCATTTGTCAAAATTCGTGACTATTTTTTATGTCCGAATTTAAGCATTGATGATTTTTTCTTAATTTTCTGAACCGAACGCCTTAACCCTCTCGCCGCGTATTTTTAAGCAAAATAGCTTCAAAAATTGCGCATTTATTTTATTACATATTTCAAATCTTCATATATTTCAGAGTTAAAATATGCCCGAAACCTTTGTGAAAGAGTTTTTTCTTTTTTTAATAGAATTAGATCATAAAAAAAAAGATTTGCTGCGGAAATCGTAGAGGTCTGCACGGCCCGGGCTTGGCCCGAGGCCCGTACCCGGCCCGGCCCGCGGTCCGGGCCGGGCCGGCGGAATGAAGGCGAATTTTCAAACGGGCCGGCAGAATTAGGACATTTTTTTCAACGGGCCGGGCCGACAGACAAAATAAACGGGCCGGGTCGGGCCGGCAAAAAAATTAATCGGGCGTTTCGGCCCGATATAATAATTTAAGCGAAGCAGATAAAATACGAGCCGTTTTCAATAAATATGATTTTCTCGAGAAGTATAAATGTGCGTCACTAGCCGATGCGAGTTTAACAACATCAATGCAGAAATGTAACATGTCCATCGTAGAGATCGGCATCGTACAGTTACAAAATGTCTGATTCCGAGTTTAATTTTTTTTCAGCAGACTAGTGCCGGCATGGAACTGGTCTTAATCGATCTCAGGATGTGTAGAACAGTCATTGTGTTTTGTAGTATTAATAGTGATAATTAACTTCTCTTAACAGAATCTTTGGAAATATACCTTAAGGTGGTTCTCATATTCACTGCTCAGCAATGGGAAGCTTTCAGACACATTTTCTGACAAAATTTTTAACTATAAAGGCATAAAATTGACAGGTCTGCCTATTGAAGGCATTTGGAAACGAATAGCTTTTTCCATATTTGATAAATTACTTACAGAGATAACAGAGATTCCTGTCACGTGACTGTACGTTTTTCTCCTTTCCTGTGCTATCGCTTTCGGAAATTCGATTCAAAACGCTAACTTTGACAGTATTTTCAGAAAGATATATTGCTTTTATCTATGAAAAAAAAGACATTTACATAGCTTCTGAATAAGAATACCTGCCAATCTTACGCGTTTCCGAAAAGAAAAGAATTCATAAATGTGTCGAAATGTTGCTCCTTTGAATTTGAGAAAAGCCTTAAAAATGAGAGAAATATTTTCACAAATCTACTTTTTATTATACAGCTTCAAAAGTTATCATGTTTTTAATCCTTTATTCTGAACTACATTAATCTTTTAATGAATCCTTATTTCCATTTTGAAATGTCTGTAGACACGATGACTAAAACACTATAAGTAATCGTTAATGTTTACTATTGTGTGTTTTCTGCTTTGCGAACATCATAGTAATGTAAAATATACTGTAAAATGTTCCCATAAATATGTATGTAGTATTCATTAAAAGAATCTTAATTGTATGTTGAGAAAAAACGGATTTTTTTTTTTTTTTTTGTAGAAATTGTGTCGGGTCGGGTCGGGTCGGGCCGGGCCTGTTTTCACTGATTTCTGTACGGGCCGGGCCGAGAACTGTAAAACTGCAAAAGGGCCGGGCCGGGCTCGGGCCTAACTTCCAATTTTTACACCGGGCCGGGCCGGGCCCGGGCCTGGAAATTCCGGCCTGTGCAGACCTCTAGGAAATCGCGGGTTGTGCAAATTTTGCTACTTTTACGTTGGCCGTGGAAATCGCGGGATGCGCAGCGAGAGGGTAAAATTTTTGGAAAATTCGGAACATAATCACCCCTGCTCCTTGACTTCTTACATAGCTCTCCTGCAAGTATTTGTTTTAATAGCTGCCACCATTTGCAAGTTATTGAATTTTAAAATCAGCCAGTGCATTTTGGGACACCCTGTATGTTCATTAGCTATGGGATGATGGATGAAAGAAGCATTTAAAAAAAAATAAAGCGGCCTTCGATATGTCAGTTAGAGGTTTCCCCGGGCTGAAATTTTCTGGCCCAAGTCCAGGTCCGACCGCACAAAAAAATTATCGCCCGGCCCGGTATAAAAGCTAAAAAATCGACTCCAGCACAGCCTGCATTTTGCCTTTAAAACTATTCATAAAGCACACCACACTTACTTATGCTCATATTTTATTTTCAGATTATGTTCCAAATTCATGAATACATAAAAACGATATTATTAAGGACTATTTAGGCAATTATGTACATAAACACTACTTAAAAATATGAGACAATTACATTCAAATGAAATTCCAGTTAAAAAATCAGTTTAGAATGAAAGAAACTGATGATAAAAGAAAATCACAGTTTTAAAGCTCTACAAGGAACTAGTATGTTGTGGCCATCACAAAACTTTCTTCTATCTCATACATGTCAATACTTCAAAATTCACTATCTCGGTGCCAATCTGTGTTCATCATGAGAATTCTAAAAATATGAAATTCCGTGCATTAGTTCTCGAGGTATGACTGTCACTGAAATCGTGTAAATCCAGCAAAATGCAGCATAGCAGCGCCACCTATTGGGTTATTTACACCAGGACCTAATTATCACCAACTTATGTCAACGTCTAACTGAATATGAAGTGTGAGGAAAATTCGTGCATTAGTTCTTGAGATAGAGATATTGCGCAAATCATGACAAATGCAGCATAGAAGCGCCACCTGTTGAGCGATTTGCAACAACACATAATCAGCGGCAATATTAATCAAGTTATACTTAAATCTGAAGTTTGATGAAAATTCGTGCATTAGTTCTTGAGATAGAGCTATTGAGGAAATAGCTCAAAATGCAGCACAGCAGCTCCACCTATTGGGCGATTTACACAAACACGTAGTCAGCATCATTCCATATAAAGGACTAACTAAATCCGAAGTTTGATGAAAATGTGTGCATTGGTTCTTGAGATAGAGCTACTGCAAAAATAGTGTAAATCCTGCAAAATGCAGCATAGCAGCGCCACCTGTCGGGCGATTTACACCAAAACGTAAACAGCATCTATTTATGTCAAGGACTAACGGAATCTAAAGTTTTATAAAATTCCGTGCATTAGTTCTTGAGATAGAGCTTTTGCGGAAATCCTGCAAAATGCTACATAGCAGCGCCACCTGCTGGGCGGTTTACACCAAAAACTAATCAGCACCAATCTATATCAGGGACTACCTGAATATAAATTTTTATTAAATTCTGCGCATTAGTTCTTGAGATAGAGCGCCTACAAAATTTGTGTCACATACAGACAGACAGACAGACGGACAGACAGTCGCAATTTAGAGGAGTGCACAGGTCGCGGTCGGGCCAGTAACGCTTATCATAAGGACTGACACGGACTGAACGTTTAGCTTTTATTCCGGGCCGAGGCCCGACTTGGAAATTTCGGCCAGTGCAGATCTAGGAAGAATGAAGTCCAGGCCAGGCTCGACCTGGAAGAAAAAGAAGTCTGGCCAGACCCGAATCTGCAGAAAAATTTAAGATCAGGACACGGCCCGGCTCTAAAAGAGGGAAGACCTGACCCAGCACGAGTCTTGTAGATTAAAACTGGCGCGACCCCGGGTCGCGCCGCGCTCGAGTTTCGCCCCAAGTCATTTCTCGTGAGGATGCATAATGCCGTTTTTCAAACCCTTTATTTGCTCAAGGGGGGGGGGCGATCGCCCCCTCGCCCCCCCTTTAGATCCGCCATTGACTTTGTGAGATACGAGTGGAAATAAAAATGTCCAGTACACTTTTTAGCTTAAAATGCACTCTAGTAAACCTGCAATTTCGCATCTCGAATCCCAGCCATGTGGCAACCCGATGGAGAAATGAGATAATTTCGAAAAGTCTGTTTGTACCTGCATTCATTTTATGCCGTTTCTTCGTTAATGAGATGTAAAATTGGGAGTTTTTAATTAATAACGTCCATTAATTACGACTTTTTCAAAATTTTATCATTTGTCGTTTGATCTCAGGTGTCTAGCTATAAGTATGCAAAATTTCAAGTCTCCTGTGGAAAAATATTCTCACCCGACACGACCTGGAAAGAATAAAATACAGTCTTGAGCTGGCTTGAATCTACAGAAAAATGCACTCCACCCGTTCCCAAAAGAATGAAGTTCAGGCTCACAAGAGTAAAAAGAAAGGATAGATGAAGTGTGGTGGCCAAAAATGTAACTCTGAAATCCACTAAATCCAGCTCAAATACTACCACATGTATCTCGTGAAAAAAGAAAACTTTTAGCAATAGTTTTTAATCATAATAGTAGGAAATGCTACTTTAGAATGCTTAAACATAAGCAGACCACTTTCATTTAGTGAAAAAATACACGGGTGATGTTAAAGAATTTGGTCCCTGTTGCATGTGGTTGTTTTGTTTGGGAAAATTGAGGCATTTAAATTTGAGCAATAACTGAATTCATATTGCAAACCATTTTTACAGCATACTGCATCTCTATTATTTCTCTTTACTCTGTGATTAAGTCCCTGTCCAACTTTTTAAAAGATAAAATTTAGCCTGAGTGTAATGAATTTTTTCTTTTACTGAGGTTGTGCTTCGGGGCAGGTGCCAGGGCTTGTTAAGTACAATATGCAGGGATGTAAAAATCTAGGTGCCAGTGGGCAGTCTCTCACCACTAAATTTTATTCAGTATATTTAGGCTAATATTTTATATAAATTTTTTGTAAGAATGCTAACAAAACTCATCTTACCCAACAGGACCTGGAAAGAATAAAATGCAGTCTTGAGCTGGCTGCCCGCTGGCACCTAGATTTTTACATCTTGTCAGCACACACACCTCCTGCAGTTGAATTTTTTTTATATATGAGAATACTTTAAATTTTAGAACTGGTTCAAAACAGTTTTTTAAAAATGAGTGTTCAAAAAAAAAAAAAAAAAAAAAAAGAAAGAAACCAAACTCGAAAGAGTATAAAAGCACAACATTAGATAGATATCAACCTCAGGTATCCAATGAAAAAAAATTATTTTATGTAATAAAACGTAAGCGAGATATTTGTCAAGAATGCTCCCATAGGTTTAATATTAGCTTGTAAATGTCTTTGTATGACTAATGTAGTCTCTTAATATTGTAATATTACAACTAAAGTAAAATCTGAGAAAATAAAATCAGTCTAACGGAATGCTGTCATAAATAAAAATTTTCAACAGGAAGAATATCAACAATTATATTTGCTAAGATGGAAACCTGTATAAAGTGAAATACTTTTTGGTTCCTTTTGATTCTGTTTTCAATGTTTTAATAAATCAATATTTGACAAAGCTGATTATGTAGTTAAGTATTATGTATGTTATGATTACATATTTTATATTTTAAAATAAATCGGCTATTAGAAACATTACTTGCAGAGGATGTGCCAAAATCCTTGTTTGCCCCGATCACAAAAAAAGGTAGTTTTGGCCCTGATAGAGTTAGCCGACAGGAAACTTTCCTCAGCAGCAGCTTTTATTTTTTGTGTGCCATAGATGATAAATAAGGCGTGTGTATAAAAAAATAAATTAAAAGTTTATATTTTAAATGATAGAATGCAGTACGAATGTTGCTGATGGAAAATAATATTCACCAATTTATAATTTGTACTTTGCTAACATAAAAATACATAGGCTTCTTATAAAAAGAGGTAACATTCAAAATACCTATATTTTAAAATAAATTAATAGAATTTTATTCATTATATATCTAAATAGAAGTATTTATTAGTCATTTTCAAATAAATAGCCACTTTGAAATTATGAATATCAGAGAAAATGTTGTTTAAATGCAAAATAGTTATTTCTTGTAGTTTATCACTGAGAAAGAAAGTGATGATTTATGAGTTTCTAAATGTTTCAGGTAAAAAATAAAGTTTAATAACTGACAATTTTGATTGATGTTCCTTTTAAAAACTAATATTCCTGTATTTTTTCAAAAGAATTTGGATTAAGGAAAATGTTAGGCCTAGTAACATGATACTTAAATAAAAATAAAAAGCTTAATTTTCAAATAAAAAAGATATAATTTAATAAATAAGTAACCAAATATATAGTTAACATTCATCAGATATTATTAAAAATACTTACCCTTTTTCTATGGACTCAATAATTAAAAAATTATATAATAGTTTTGTTTACATTAATAATACTTCCACTTCAAGAATTGCGATACTTTGTTTACACTAAATAGATAAAAAGAATGCACCCTTCAGCTTTATTATCAACTATAGATACCAAAACTTGTTTTATGGTATTTGTAATAACACTCATGAGATGTATAAAAAACAGATTAAAATTCAATCATTTTATAAATATAATATTAGAAGAAATACTTGTATTCTCTTATATTATAATGTATTGTCATAAATTCATATGTATTACAAAAACTGGTCTAGGTGGAAGCTTTGGGAAGAACTTGTGAAATCAGATATTTTTATTTTAAATTTCTGTAATTTAAAATAATCTAACACTTTACATATCGCACCTTAACAAATACATTTTATTTATTACACTGAAGTTGATGCATATGTTATATAGAATCAATAAGCTCGCATTCGAATTTTAAATACAAAAAGCACTGATTAATGCTATCAAATATGCACATAAACAAAAGGAAATAAAACACAGGTGGTGCTTAGAATTGTTCAATAAAAATAAACAGAAATGGACAGAAAAAGCTATGCTTACCAAACTTGAAATTGCATTGTGGATCCATTAAATGAATTTTTACAGCGGATTTTTTAGTGTTTGGCTAGCAAGCATACACCTTCAAGCAGAAGAAGAAATTTCACTTACTGCTTCAAAAGTGACACCAGCTGGCCAATTAATTCATAAACTGAATTAAAATAAAATGTTCGTATTTTCTTTAAGTCTAGCATAAACAATCGTCCTGTTTCGCGAAGCACATGGCAGCTACATAAATTAAAATTGCAATTGCAAAACTAAACATAACTGCCAACTAAATTGTGACATTGTTTGATTGATTATCGGAGCCTACGCTCGATTATGAGGTTTTTAGCTTCGCTTTAATTGGCGGCTTTTTCTTTTGTTTAATACATAATAGACAAAAAATATTTCATATAGTACAAGTAAATATTTCAAAAAACTAATAACACAACACTGGACTGAGCTCAAAAAGGCGCGATCGACAGTAAACAAGACAAGGAAGAAAGGGGCGGAGTTTTGGACGTCACTTTACAGATTAGCCAATAGCAGAGCTCTATTTTCCTCTGTACATGAATTCCAATATGGTATGCTTATATGCTTCCGGGGGAGGTGGGAATCCCTCCCCCCCGGAGCAATGATATGTCCCCCCCGGAAGATTTCTGCTTTTGTGTTTTCAATGGTCAAAAAGTGCAAATTCCACCCGGAGCCCAGAAATTCCCGGAGAAAAGTGTCTGAATTTAACACTAGTCAAGCATCTTGGTGAAATATTTCTTAACTTGTCTCAATAGAACACCTTTTTATCAGAGAGGCAACTTACGCACAGTACCTAGTATATTCAAGCTGTGGTTAGGCCAATGTCGAATCTAAGGGGGGGGGGGGATAGTCCCCTCCTTGGGCTAATAAAGGATTTTCAAAATGACATTCTGCATCCTCACGGCGAATGACTTGGGGCGAAGCTCGAAACTGTCGCGATCCACCCCGGGTCGCGCCAATTTAAATCCACGAGACTCAGGTCTTCTCTCTTTTAGGGCCGGGCCCTGCCTTGATCTTACATAATTTCTGCAGGTTCGAGTCTGGCCAGACTTCCTTTTCTTCCAGGTGGAACCTGGCCTGGACTTCATTCTTCCTAGAGGTCTGCACCCGCCAAAATTTCCAGGTCAGGGCTCGGCTCGAAATAAAAGCTAAGCGTTCGGTGCGTGTACTGTCAGCCCGTATGATCAGCATCATTGGCCCGACAGTGACCCGAACACTTCGCTAAATTCTTTCCCCCGTGCCCAAGTTGGTCTGGCATCTTACTTATTTTCTGTTCGTAAAAATTATATTTATGTTGTACATTTGTCTAGCGAAATCTTGAGAAATTTAATATGATTTGATAAGTTACAGTGATGTATGTTTAAAAATCTACTTTTTTTCTTTGTAGAGCTTTAAAATTATGATTTTCTTTTATCACTCGTTTCTTTCATTCTAAAATGATTTTCTTACAAGATTTTCATTTGAATGTAATTGTCTAAGTCATATTTTTACGTAGTGTTTATGTAAGCAGTCGTGAGAAAAAAAGTAAACACCCCCGGTAATTCTGCAACAGATTATTGTAGAAGAAAGTTACTTGTATCAAACAATTGGAAATAAAGTCTGCTTTTAAATTATGTATATAAAATTTGCTTAGGGAGCCATCTCATATCAAAACGCACCCAAACTTTTTTTTTTTTTTTTTTTTTTCAATAGCAATACCCAAGCCTGACACCATAAATAGATTGTACACACTTCCATCATTAGCCTAAATCCAAATTTTCATGGAATTCGTGCGATTAGTTTCCAAGAAATTAATTATTTTACAATGAGCATATTTTAGGGTTTGTATCCAAATTGAAGTTCGGTACTCGATTGTTGAAATGCTACAGAATGACTATGTCATTTCTATTAATGTATTATTTCTTGTCAATATGACCATTTCACTCGCTTAATATGTATTGACAATGACAACTCAAATGTTTCATTAAAATGAGTAAAATATATATTTTTCAAATTATACTTTTTGGTTCATCATAGACGGCTCCGTCATTTAGACGGTTTTTTCGCATAGTACAGTGAAACCTCTCTGTGCGACCATCTCCATTAAGCGACCACCTCCCTTAAAGACCATTTTTTTCATGGAACGAAATTTATTCCCATAAGCTCAATACTAATTTTACCTACATTCAGAGACCATCCCAATTGAATTTCCTCCATGAGCGACCAATTTATTTGAAGAAAATGAAACAAATTCCGTTTTTTCCTGGTCGCTTGAAGAAGGTTTTTTTTAGAAAAATAATTCCGGAGAGCACATTATTCATCAAACTTCTAAACTAAGTTTAGAATTTTTCTACATTTTGGTAACATTTAAGTATATTTAAACCTCTTTGTGCCTTTTTAGGCAATGGATTTAACTCTGATGACAAATTAAGAATGACGGTCAATAAACTCCTCTGTCCTATTCCGTCAGGAAACACTCAAAGAAATAGATAAATTAATGAAATCGTCATTATTTGTTCCCGTCCAAAAAAAAATTGCATTTATTTACTGAACCTCGAAAAGACTTGGAAATAAAAGGTAAAACTGTAAAATCAAAGCACACATCAATGTATTAATTTTTTAAACTCTGCAGTAATTAACTTTTATTTTGATACTTAAATTTTCATATTTTTTCCTAATATGAAAAATAAATTTTAGTAACATTAATTGTTACCCT
Organism: Maratus speciosus; assembly: GCA_963932465.1. Lineage (NCBI taxonomy): Eukaryota > Metazoa > Arthropoda > Arachnida > Araneae > Salticidae > Maratus > Maratus speciosus. The sequence continues at coordinate 214,688,826 of OZ010799.1, read as the reverse complement.
TTTACAACAATTAAAATCTGGATTTAAACATGACCTCCATTAAGAGACCACCTCTCAGAGCGACCAATTTTTATTAGAACGGAACGTGGTCGCTTTAGGGAGGTTTTACTGTAATTCGAAAACTACTTGGAAGAAAAAATTGAAATTGAGAATTTGCATAAAGCAGGACATAATAAACATAAATCTATAAAAAAAATTGTAGGTTGCAATTCATATTTTTTTGGAATACTAATTTCATAATTCATAGCAAAAAAATTTTTAAATTACAAATTCAATGTATTTATATTTGGGTTTTTTAGTATTATAATTAAACAAAAAAAAAATATCACATTAGGATTATAATTTCAGGAGATATTAATAAAAATATGAAAATGTAATTTAACATTAGAAACTCTAAATTTTGAATGTTTATACTTCAAAAACGTCTCATCCAAATGATTTGAAATTTCATTTCTAGGCATAGTTTGAACCGAAGAATTAAAATATATTGTCAGAATTGGGTGTTGCCATAGTAAAAAACAAAGTTTGATCTGGTTTTTATTTGTATATGGCCCCTAAGCAAATTTTATATACATCATTTAAAAGTAGATTCTATTTCTAATCGTTTGATACCTGTAATTTTTTTCTATTATAATTAGTTGCAGATTTGGTAGGGGTATTTACTTTTTCTCTTCCACGACTGTACATAATTGCGTAAATAGTCATTAATATTATTTTTTTTCTGTATTCATGTATTTCGAGCATATTCTGAAAATAAAATATGAGCGTAAGTAAGTGTGCTTTATGAATAATTTTAATTGCAAAATGCAGGATGGGCTGGAATCGATTTTTTAGCTTTTATACCGGGCCAGACCAATAGTTTTTTGTGTGGGTTGGACCTAGGCTTGGGCCTGGAAAATTTAGTCCGGGTAAACCTCAAACTGACATATCGAAGCCAGATTTAATTTTTTTAAATGCTTCTTTCAGCCATCATCCCATATAGCTACTGAATATACCGGGTGTCCTAAAATAGACTCACTGATTTTAAAATTCAATAATTTGCGAATCGTGACAGCTATTAAAAAAATACTTGCAGAGGGTTATGTAAGATGTCAGGAGCAGGGGTGATTCTGTTCCAAATATTTTGAAAATTTAACCCTCTCGCTGAGCATCTCGCGATTTCCACGGCCAGCGTAAAAGTAGCAAAATTTGCGCAACCCGCAATTTCTGCAGCAAATCTTTTTATATGATCTTATTCTATTTTTAAAAAAATTCTTTCATAAACATTTTGGACATACTTTAACTCTAAAACATATGCAGATTTGAAATATATAGTAAAACTAGGGGGCTCTGCCCCCTGCAAGCTACGCTCGCCAACCCGCCGATCAGACACCGCAGAATCTAAAAACACGCTAATCTGATCGGTTTTAAAAATATTAGAGAAGATTGAATTATGCTAAAAGAGCTGTGCAGATCTCCCTGTAAACGGTTTTCCATTCAATTTCCTTTAATTGCAAAAATTTAAGGCCAAATCAGTTGCTGTTAAGACATCCAATGATTGTTTCCGAGTTTGATTAAAGAGGATCAGTTAAACATTTGAAAAGAAGCTAAATTAAAAGGATTTAAGTGTACAGAGTCTTTGTGTCCCGGTATTTTAAAACAATTTCTATAACAATAGCCTAAGTCATATGACTATCATCAACAGTTCTTGGCGGACCACTTCGCTTTATATATTCCAGGTGCCATTTTGGTACTTTAATGTTAGCCAGGGGCAGGTGACAGATACGCCAAATATTATTCTACCGCCATCATTTCTCTACATTATAATAGTCCAAGTCATGTAACTACCACAAATAAATACGTGCTGATCCCTTCGCTTTTCATATGAAAGTTTGGCCCAGATATCATATACGGCCCAATATTGGCGCGATTTTTTTCCGACGCTAATTTTGTGAAAACATCAACAGCATAAACAACAACATCCGGCTTACCAAATCAAGCAAAATAACGATTCTATGGCGCCAGTTAAGTACTCGTTGCGTATATGACATTGGCGTCAGAAAAAAATCGCGCCAATATGGGTCCGTATATGACATCTGTGCCGAAAGTTTTCCATTTTAATTAAAAAATCAAATTTCTTTTTCGAATAAAACTACATAAAAGTTGCCATGGCCGCAAAGAATTCTTGGTACTGTTACGCTAGCCGGGTGCAAATCTCACCAATAGTTTTTTTCAACACGCCAGTTAGCATTTTTTTTTTTTCGAGTGGTAAATTAAAACACTGCTTTGAAGTTGAAATTAAATGTCATGGTTTGTTACATCATTTAATATTTCGCCAGATGTCATATACGCACCGGGTTTGGCGTGATTTTTTTTTTTTTTTTTTTTTTTTTTTTTTTTTTTTTTTTACGAAAATTTGGCGAAAACCTCGTTTTCGAATACCAGTTACACATGTATTTTTGGTACTACTTAGTTATTCCGTCGACCAAAAATCTATCACCAAACTATAAGATTATAATAATGGCCAATAATGGTTGATCGTAAATGTCATATTCACTTGACTTTAAGCAAGTTACACGTCTTTACGCCATCAAGTGATTTTTATTTCGACGTTTTATTTGTATATTTATTAATGTTATACTATTTTATTTGTTCTTTCGTTATTTGAAATAAAATTTATGTCAATTTGTATAATTTGGCCGTTGACTGGTCCTACATTATATATATTTTTTAAATTCATGCTCAATTTCTTTTTTAAGATTTGGCGACAGAAAAGAACAAAATAAGGAATTTTAAATGTTAAAAGATGCCCATTTTCGTCAAAATGTATCCACATTAAAAAAGAAAAAAAAAAAAAAAAAAAAAAAAAAAAAAGAATTTCTAAAACGTATGCTCGAATTCCCTTCCCTGAAGCATACAGAAAGTTTTAAGACATCTGATATCTCTAAACTCATTGGGGTTGCTGTACTTTGCGCCTAACATACATAGATGAAAACATTTAATAATAGTTTGTAAGATATGCAGAACGGTGGCCATGATCGAACTAAGAAGAACCCCTGAACAGTAGACGAGTTCAAGGAGATACTCATTATATACTGTTCTTGCGAAATGACGTCACTACAAACTCCAACCGCAATGAAGAAGACATCTTGTTGATGTCGGACTTTCGATGTGCATAACTCTTAAGCGATGCTGTCGTGTTGCCGTGCGCATGTGTGATGCCCGCAATGACAGGATTTTCGTGCTGGTTTTGATTTTTTGGTGCTGCGATCTCTTGAACCTGAGAAGTAAAGGTACTATAATCTGTGGCGGCGAGTTTCAATTTTTGTAGCTCATTCTATTCGTCACATCCAGCTTAGTAATTTTATACCTCGCATATAGGCTATTTAGTTTTCATATTTACAGGGTTACGGGTCAAAGTTCAAAATTTTGTTCGTTGAAAAACAGATGCCTTCAAAGAAATAAGTGCGAAATAAGTTTACTAATAGTTTTTACAGTGCCTTACATTGCCAGTAGCTACTATAAGGTTATATTATTGCTGTTATTATAAGAATTTATAATTGCAGATAAAATATTCGTATGCTACTTAACAGGGAGATTTTTGAAAGTTATGATATCCTCGTCTAGTTCAGTGGTACCAGTGGGCTACTATTTTAAATTCAGATTTGTACGTGCACGTGTGGGTGAGCTCTGCGCTTTGAAGTGGGGGGCGCAAACCAACGTGGCGGCCGGTGTACTATTCTTGTGTGTTTTCCTTTTAATTTCTGCAGTGGTGTGATACCGCTGGTGTATTTTAGTTATTATATTTGTGTCTGCATCTGGGGTAAGCGTATTTAGTTATATTTTTGTTTTGAATTTAGGGCTGTAATTGGAATTCTTCCCCGGTTTTGTTTGTGTTGTGTAGTGTAGCAGGTCTACCTACGGTTATGAGTAATACTATTGTTAAAGTGGTTCCTGACTAAGCCAGAATTTATTAATGCAGTAATAAATGATGTTGCTATGTCGAGCTCGATGCAGAATTTTATATTAAATAATGTTTCTGAGCCAGGTTCCGGAAATGAGGGTGTGAATATGGATATGACTGAAGCGGTAGATGGTGGTGCTCAATTTGCTGAAATTAACCCTTTATTCGCCCGTTCCTCTGCTGCTGTTGAAGAATTGTTGATAAAGGCAGCTGATAATGGAGGCAGGAACTTTAACATATTTTTAACTAGCATAGAGTCATCTGCAATCCCTAAACGTAACCCTCGGGATGTTCAAATCGAAATACGGTCAAAAGTCCAGAACTCTGAGAAAATTGATAATGTGAAATTCACTCGAGCTGGATGTTTGGTTTTCTCTACCAAGGACGTTTTGTGTGCAAGAAATATTTGTAAAATATCTTCATTTCTTGGTGTTCAGGTTTCTTCCAGAGTGTTATGGGAAAATATTTCAAACAGATTCTTACTGTTTAATATCCCTGTCGATATCCCACTTGCAGATATTGCTCGGGAGATAGAGGAGTCAAACAGTCTACACGTTTTAGAAGTGCGTCGTTTTATGAAGAAGGACAGCAAAAATGAAACGTCCCCGGTGCTTTTTACAACTTTGGGTATTTCCCTCCCGCCGGAAATTAAAACATGGTTTTCCGTCCAGCGCATACGGCAATTTATTGACCGGCCACGCCAATGCTCAAAATGCTTTATGTTTAACCATAATACAACTCGTTGCAAATCCGAACAACTGTGTGCTACCTGTGGTATCCACCATGATGGTCCTTGCTCATCCCCTCTTTCGTGTGCCAACTGCGGTGCGGAGCACAGATCGGATTTTAATCAGTGTCCGGTTCGACTCAAAGAAGTCGAGCTTTTACGATTCAAATGCCAGAATTTCTTGTCTTTCATAGATGCTCGCCGACAATTCTCTCCTAAATTTGAAGTTAAGTCCTATGCCAAAATAGCTAGTGTCCAGAAAACTGAGGTGGATGAATTTCAAAAAATCATTGAAGTGCGCACTAACACCATGTTGAAAATTATAGTTGAACTTTTCACCAAACAATCAGAAAAAGTGATTGAAGCTATCACAGATATGAGCAACATGCTCGTAAATTGTATGGCTAAGTGGAACGATTTCTCACCTGAGAGACGAAAAAACACCAATCATGGCAGTGGTTCCCAGATAAGGTAGCTTTTGCCTTTTGGACTGTTTCTTTTATTTTTTGTTGCTGGCGATTGCAAGTAGCAATTTGGGAAAAAAAAAATTGGGGGGGGGGGGGGTTGAGTACTTTTCTGTTAGTCATTGCTAGGGGCAGTCGTCTTATTTGGATTTGGTGTTCGTACTTTATAGTACAGCTGTTTTTCTTTTTGTGGCCCTATGGGTATTAAAATTATACAGTGGAATTGCCGCAGTATCTTGAATAAAGACCCCCTGGCTCAAGTGCCCTCTGTTCGCCTCTGCGGATATTTTGGTTCTACAAGAGACTTTTTTATCTTCAGACAAGTCCCTGGTTATCCCGGGTAAAGTTGTGTATCGTGTGGATAGGGTGGACCGCCCGGGTGGTGGTCTTGCCATTGCGGTGAACTCCGCGTGGTCTTCTCAGCAGCTGAACCTCGCAAACTACAATTGGTCCAATGAAGTGATGGGTATTCAGGTCTTCTTGAACTCGGGGCAGCTCAATATTGTTAATATTTATTCATCGTCGGGTCTGGTGGTGTCTGACCTTGATGAAATCTGTCACTCTTTGTCTGGTAGTTCTTTTATTCTGGTTTCTTTTCTTTTAATCTTCACCATTCGGTGTGGGGTTCCCCGGTGTCGTCCCGGGCCAGTGAGCACTTTGTTGACTGGATCTCGGACAGTCCATTTTGTTTAATGAATACTACTGAGCACACGCACATGGCTCTTAATGGTTCCTCGTCTCTTATAGATTTGTCGATCTGTTCTCCGGACCTTTATACTTGCTCCACGCTGTCTGTGGATGAGGATTTGTATGATAGTGATCATTTTCCGATTGCTATCTCGGTTGACCTTCGGTCGCCGCCTCTTCCTAGTTACACTCTTTATAACTGGTCGCTGATCTGCCGGGAAGTCAATAACAACCTTCACTCTCTTCCTGAAATTGACTATGATGCATTCCAGTCGATGGTCCATAGTGCTATGTCTAAGTTCAGCTTTGTTCGTCCTGGTCCGTCGAAGTGCCTCCCGGTCTGGGGGACTACGAGGTGCAGTAACCTCAGCAAGCAGAAGAAGTTTTTGTTGAAGAGGGCCCGTCTACTGGTCTCAAGCGATTATTGGATTAAGTACAAGAGGACTTCGGCTAAGCTTCGTCAGGTTGTCAAAGAGTCTAAGCGGCGGTTCTGGGATAAGATGTGCTGCGATGCAAGGGATCCTCGTCTCCTGTATAAAGTCTTTCAAAAAATTAAGAATCGCTCGAGTTCTCCCGCTAGCTCCCATTTCCTCCTACAGGGTGCTGACTCGTCTGGTGCAGATGCGGTATCTCAGGCTGAAATCTTGGCCGACCACTTCAGTGCGGATTGTGATCATGAGCTAATTCCTCTCACATATGGGGAAGAAGGCAGCTCCTTTCTCAACGGCCTTTTCACGTTACCGGAATTGAAAGATGCCATCCATCGCACAAAAACCTCCACTCCTGGGGAAGACAAGATTAATGCTGCGCTTTTTAAAGGCTTAGATGACCTCGCGCTCGAACGTCTGCTGCAGCTCTTTAACGAAAGTTGGACCTCCGGTGACATTCCGTCGAGTTGGACTTCTGCTGTGATTCTGCCGATACTTAAACCTGGGAAACCAAAAATACATGCCTCCTCGTATCGCCCTATTGCCTTGACTTCGGTCATGTGCAAGATCTGCGAGAGGATGATTTCAAAGCGGATTACTCGCCTCCTCCTCGAAAATAAGATCCTTCATAGTAGACATCTGGGTTTCCAACCATTTCGTGATAGCCATACGGCGCTGACGATGCTGCATCTCGATATTCAACAGGCTAGGAGGGAGAAGAAGTATATCTTGGGGGTTGCTCTTGACCTGCAGGCAGCATACGATTCGGTCTATATCGACGGGTTAATTTACAAGTATGCTCAAATCGGCATATCTGGCCGGATGCTTCGCTGGCTACACCGCTTTTTAACCGACAGATCCATTAAAGTAGCTTGGAGAGGTGTCACTTCGTCTACCCGGATCATTCGCAGAGGGGTTCCTTAAGGGGCGGTGTTAAGCCCTACTCTGTTTACAATCTTTATGGCTGAATTTTTTGAAGTTTTGGAGGGCCTCGGCATCAAATTTTTAATCTATGCAGATGACATATTTGTTTACTGTGATTGTACTTCTTTGGAGTCCTGCTGGACTAAATTGCAAGAAGCCTTAAGGCTGATCATGCAGTGGTGTAACTACTGGAAGTTATCTATAAGGCCGGATAAGTGTCAGGCTATCAACCTATCGAGAAGATTAGGGGATTGCGATTCTCATTTCAGTGTCAATGGGGGAATCATCGAGTGGTTCTCAGAAATTAAGTTTCTTGGGTTCTATGTGGCTCAACGGGGTGGCTTCTGTAAAAATGCTGAATACCTCAGGAAGAAACTGTTCTCAAGAATAAACATTTTAAAGTCTTTGGCTCAGAAAAGGTATGGTGCAAGATCATTCCACCTGCTCACCTTGGTTTCCATATCCATTCGTAATATCATGGAGTACGGTGCTGCTATCCTTAATTTAGCCTGTCCTTACTTTTTCCAAAATCTGGAGGTTCTTCAGACGAGCGCCCTTAGGGTGGCGTTGGGCCTGCCAAAGTGGACCCCTAACCTAGTTTAAGAAAACACGCTGATGCTTTCCCTATTATCGACAGGATTGGTATTTTGGCTTTTGGATTCTGAATCAAGCACCTGGCCTTGGGTAGTTGGTCTCCTCTGTGCGAGGCACGGGATGCGAGTCTGGCATCGATCACTGCTAATATCTCTTGTGTTTCTGATACTTTTAATGAGTTGAATTGCCGTCCAGATCACCTTTTGTGCTTTCAAATCCCCCTGCCTATGAATGCGAATGCGATTCATATTGTTACTTCGGGTCTTTCTTTTCAGAGTAAAAATATGGCTGCTCCCATGTTGGCTTCCTTGTTTTCGGAATTTATCGAGAATTTCTCTGGCTCTTGGGAAATCATTGCCACTGATGCATCTAAGACAACTTCGATCACTGGGATAGCAGGCTGTTCGGCTATTGGTCAATTTGGGTACCGCGTTTCCCAGGTGAATTCGATTTTCACTGCGGAGGCTCTTGCTGTTGGCATGGCTATCGATGAGTTAGTCTCTTTGTCTCTTCCGGTCTTGATTCTCTCGGACAGCTTGTCTGTTCTCTTTGCTCTTCAGTCGATCTCTTTTAAGTCTCCAAAGATCATCATCTGGTTGCATAATAAAATCATTAGGGTTTCGTCTCTCTCTCCTTCTATTCATATGTACTGGGTTCCGGGGGATCCCTCTTAATGAAAAGGCTGACTTTCTTGCAAGGAGTGTAAGTGATTCTGACATTTTGATTGATTGGATTGCTCCGGAGGATTTAATCTATGCCTATAAGATGAAGGTTAAGCTGCGGTTTGGTCAACTGTATGAGTCTGGTAAATATTTCTCATCGCACGGGGACATTCCTAATGTTAAGCGTACTCATGGTTGGGCCGGCAATAGGAGGGATGATGTTTTGATTACTCGGCTCCTCTGTAGAATGTTGATAACTCCTGCGATGTTAGCTCGTTTCAAGCTTCTTACTGACGGTAGCTGCTGTACGTGTGGTGTGTCTGACTCCTTGGAGCACGTTTTGTTTCTTTGCCCTAGGTATCGGTCTCAGCGCAGCCGATGTTGGGATAATGCTGTATTGAATAGCGAGTGCTTTAAATCTTTTGTGTGTTTTATAAGAAAATTTTGTGCCTGTCATGGGTTCCGTGCTTCTACTCTAAACTTTCTTCATAGTATTGATCGGTTCTAGTTAGGTGCTGTTCTGCTTTCTCTTGATTCATGTGCTTATTCTCTTCACTGCTCGAGTTATAGTTTTCGTCTGTGGTTGGATTTTTGGATCATTCGGATAAAAGCCTTGTCGCTATAGATCCCAAAGCTCACCCAACTCAAACAAACAAACAAACAAACAAATAAGGCGAATTTTACTATTTCAAAAAAGTGGTGCCAATCAAGAAATCTGAATTTATAAAAAGTAGCCCACTGGCAACACTGGTCTAGTTTTGTTCATCCTGTCAATACTTTTTCCCGCATTACGAGCAAATTCTTTGTAACCCCACATTGTCGGTTCTTTTGTCCGTTTTTCAGTCACTTCGAAACTTGCGGAACGTCTGCATACGGTTGCATGCGAAAGAATTTTCTGCTAATGTTTTATTTTCGGCAGCTCGCATTATGCAAATTTTTAAACTTTGACCCGTCCCCCTGTCATTATTAAAACCCAGTAGCTAATATGCGAGGTAGCAAATTACTTAGCTCGATGAGACTAAGCGAATGATATGTTTGTTTTATTGAAAACATACATCAGACTTGTGTGCTTGACACCAGGGCCTGCTTATAAGTCATCGTCGATATACAGGGACGCGATAGCACAAGGAAATTTACAACACCGGAGAATTACATCCTGGGGGGCTCCACAAAGAGTGTGCAACGGAAACGGCGGGTTCGAACCCGCCCCCACCTACGCTCTCAAACGATTAGCGGCGTGGTGTCTTATCCACTCAGCCACGGTGGGCCCAAGCGAATCTATATATATAAAAGCCGTTCTCTGTATGTATGTCCTTTGTACAAATCTTCAATTTTGGGCCGATTTGCACGAAACTTCCTGTATATACGTTTTAGAACGTGGAAAAGATCACTGTCTACTTTAAAAAATCATCAGAGGAATATTTACCCCTTTTTTCTATCACCTTTCATAATTTAACATTATAGAAATATCTATTTTTTAATTTTTCTAATTCAACAGTTTCTTTCCTGTTGTCACACCCTAAAAAACGGCAGAGTAATTTAAAAAAAGAGATAACGCGTGCATTTGGGTAATAAAAATTCAGATTTTTCTCGCTATATTTTTGCATTTTTGAAATCGATGTCATTCTAATCAGGAAACGAAAATTTTCCCTATGTATGTGTAAAACTTTTAACTAAGCGTGTGTTAAAATGACGTAGCATCTTCATTTGAATGATTTTAAAGTTAAAAAATCTATTTTAATACAGGCGTTTGAATTTCAAGAAAACAATTCAGGAAAAAGATAATAAAAAAAATCGTTTGCTTTGCTAGATATGACGTCAATTTTGTCAATATTATTTCAAACTGGTTCTAAAAACCGGCAGCTACAACTTATTTCTTATTTCTTGGTAATGCTAAATCTTTAATTATATCATTTAGATAACTATTTTAATACTTGAAATGCAGTGATAACATTCTACGATTTATATCGAAAATGGTTATATAAAACACGATTTTTCTCCGATTTGCATTAAATAGAAATTATAACATAGCTACTATTTTTTAGAGTAAATTTTTTTCTTTTTAAACAAAATTTCGTGACATGGAAATTGATGTCATTTTCATTTTTACGGCTGTGGATTTGGATTTTATGAATGGAAATACGAGTTTCCATTTAAAAATGATCGGCAATGAATCTTTGTATACATGTGTTAAAGATGTTAAAGATGCCTGATACACTGCCCGTTAATCGAACCTAACTCAACAAATACAGGGAAACGTATTTTTTGTATTTTCGTTTTAGTGATCAGTTTCGTTTTAGCGATCACTTATTTATCTGAGTAGCACATTTCGCCGGCTGCGGTGATCACTTTCTCCGAACAAATCTTGAATTAAAGGAAATATATCGATGAATTTGATCTGCTATTTTAAGGCAATATGTGCCTTTATTTCAAATGTACTTCCATATGGATGGATACGATACGATCATCACTGCTCTGTTATATTTTATAATGTGTAATACAAAATTTCGGCTGTTAAGGACAAAAGTTTTAGTTGATCATTAACAGTAGGATTTGGTCTAAGAATGATAGACGGATATGTAATATACTAAAACTATTTCTGAAAAATTATCTAACTTTTTAAAAAGGCTAATCATTCAGAATTGGTTTCGCCTGATTATAGAACATTTCAGCTAATTCTAAAACAAAGCATGTAAAACAAAATGTTATATACTAAAACTATTCCAAAAATTTGGGTGCAAAGTAACAGTGCAAATGTCATCAAAATCTGTCCAGTAGAACTTTTAAAAAATGCTAATCTTTTAGGATAAGGCTCACCTGACTATTGAACTTTCTTCCATAATTTTATAACAAAGCGACGTAAAACTATATGCAATATTTTAAAACCATCCTTGTAAAATTATCTAACAAACAATGCAAAGTTCCAATGAAATTCATTCAGAATTTTTAAAAGTACTAATCTTTCATAATCGGGTTCCAGATGATTATGGAATTTTTTCCTACATTTCTATGACTAATCAGCGAATAAGAATGTTACGCACCAAAAGTAACTGAAAAACTAATAGTGAAGTTGAATTAAATTTTTTTAGAAGAACTAAGTTATAAACAGCCGGAATGAGATTGCCACACGAAAACAAATACTGAAATTTGCCAATTTAGTTATGTAAAAGCACACGAAAACAAACAAATACTGAATATTTACAATGTTTTTGAGCAATTAAGTTAATCTTTTGTAACTGGGTTGCAGCCATATTAAAAAAAATTTAAGCTTGAAAATTACTTTAAAAAACATAAAAAAATTGTAAATTGAGATAAGCTTTTCAAACAAATATTACTGAAAGTACTTCTTGTATTCTATTAGACGTTGGAACAGTCAAATGTGCGATGTTTAAAGGTCAAATTCCAGTAAAAGTTAAATTTATGGTTGGGTTAGGTTGTAGCCACCAACAATATGATGCTAGAATTACTCATAGCAATGTCTTTTCTTTATAATATTGCATTAAGAGCAAACAGGTATATCTTTCGTAATTGGGTTGCATGCAAATTTATAAATATCCATGATTGAAGTTTACTTTAAAATCCATTCAAATGAGAAAATTGAGATACAATTTTCAAATAAATTTCATTTGAAAGAACTTTTTTCTATTCGACAGTGTGAAAAACGAAATTGTATGATATTCATAAGTTAAGAGAAATTTCAGTAAAGGCACAATTTATGGATTAGGTCTTTGCCATCATCAGTATAATGTCACAATTGGCATTGTATTTGTTGTTTTTTGTATATTCTGAAGGAAATATTGTATATTCTCAAAGAAAGAGTCGAAACCTTTACATTTTTAGTGTTTTTAATGTGTTTCTCTTTGAAATGACGTCTTTTAAGCAAATAATTGTATTTTAATATATGTTTTGACATTTTTTTGGAATGTATATTAATATGGTATATTTAACAATTGACGTAATTAAGACTATTTTAATTATATTTACATTTCTGATTGATTTTTTTAACGGGATCCGTGAACGGGAATGCACCAGTCTCAGTTATTGTCATTGCCGTATTATTTCTTTTTAATGTATTTTACCCTGGAGGACCCTTATTATTGACACGAGCGAAGCCGGGTAGATCTGCTAGTGAGCTATAAAAATTGAAATTCTCCGCCACTTACTATAGTACCTTTATTTATGAGAGGAGATGATTGCGAGGTTGCATGTTTAGGGCTCCCAAATGGTCCGCCAACTGAATTCCAATAAATTTTAACAGAAAATTTTATGGTAGGTTTGCGCTATAATTAACTTTCAAAGGTGATTTCGGGGCGGTTTGTAAGAAAAATCTAAAAAGAAAATTTTTCTAAAAAAATATTGGTATTCAGTTGGCGGATCATTTGGGAGCCCTGCATGTTCTCGATCACGTCCGAGTCAACTCTGATGTCAACGATAGTAGATTGTACAGCGTCTTCATCGCGTGCAAACATTATATAGGAGGGTAGTTCAATAATTAGTGTATATAAAATATTTGTACTGCGATGGTTGTTGTGGAATATCGAAGTCTTAGATGCCTATATGCTCAATTTCAGAACCGTAGCTGCTACAATAACACAGTTTTGGAGGGAGGGGTGAAAGGGGGGGAGTGCGGGTGAAAGGATGATTTTTAGCTTATGTGGCTAGATTTGTGACAGTGGATGAGACGTAACTACTATGATTTGGACTCGGGATCATAGTGATGTAGCCACATCTCATCCACTGTCTAAATGTAGCCTCATAAGCTCCGAACCAGCATTTCACCCTCATCCCCCTTCTTAAAACCCCCAAAAATAGGTCTTTAAAATTCACCCATCCTCCAAAACTATGTTAATATAGCAGCTACGGTTCTGAAATTGAGCATATAGGCATTTAAGAGATTAGGCTTCGATATTCCACATCAACCATTGCAGTACAAATATTTTATATACATTAGGGACGATAATTATTGAACAACCCACGTAATGAGTTTCTAGCATAGAGCAGCCTTTTGCTCAACGCTATAATGTTCATCTACAGCATCAAGAATATATAGTGTGGAAATCGGCTATCCCAGTAATACTTAAAAAGTGCTAAAATATTGGATCGCTTAAATGTCAAATGATGCTGAAATCCAATGAGTCGATCAGAGCCACATCTGCAGGATATTTTCTGAAACTTCAAGACGATTTGGTCTAGACGCTGTAATAATACGATGTTTACTTTGAAAGTTGAAAATATATCGCAGATGTCACTGCAATCGGCTCCTTGGATTTCAGCATCATTGCACATTTAAGGGATGCAACTTTTTAGCGCTGTTTGGATAGCAAATTTCCACACTACATACTCTAGGCGCTGTAGTTCATCTTCAATTCAGAGGTACAGCGTTTAAAATAAAGAGTGTGGAAATCTGCTATACAAACAGCGCTAAAAACTTTAATCCCTTAAATGTGCAACGACGCTGAAATCCAAAGCGTCGATTAAAGCGACATCTATGGGATATTTTTTAAATTTCAATGTAAATTTGGTATTATTACAGCATCTGAACTAGCAATCGTCTTGTTGTCTTAGAAAAAATCCTGCAGATGCCGCTGAGATCGACTCTTTGGATTTCCGTATCGTTGGACATTTAAGGTATACAATATTTTAGCACTTTTTAATACAGCGTCTAGAATAGCTAGTGTGCAAATATGCTATCCAAACGACGCTAAAAATTTGTATCCCTTAAACGTGCGACGATACTGCTAAAATCGCAAGTGTCGATCGCAGCGACATCTGCGGGCATTTCGTATTACATTGTATAGACTAGCAATATCTTGCAGTTGTAGAAAATATCCTGCAGATGTCGCTGCGATCAGTATATTTCAGTAGCATCGTTGCACATTTAAGGAATACAATATTTTAGCATTTATTTTAAGTATTACAAGGATAGCTAATTTCCACACTATATATTCTAGGCGCTATTCTATATCAGAGGTATGTGGTTTGATCCCGGCCTCCGCTCTGCACTTCCTACAGTATAGATGAGTAAAAAAGAAAGTGACCGAAAACCTGAAATATATATATATATATATATATATATATATATATATATATTAAATTAAAAATTCTATTAGAGTTTTCGATTAAAAAAGATTTTCTTGTATGTTCTGTACGCTGGCCAGTATGTTCTGTAATCCAGTTAGCATGAGTGAATTCAATAATCCATCATTTTAATTCATCCTGCCCTTTTCAATTTTCTTTGGGGGATTTCTAGGTATATAATTCGTTGCCAAAAAGAACAAAAATACTCTAAATTCATTTTATATGTTTTAGCATAAATCATTGTCTACCGAAATATAGGCTTTCAAAGAAAATGCTTCAGAACGAAACAACCTGTTACTTAGAAAGGGAATGCTATACAAAATAAATAACCTTAACAGGTACCGTCCAAATGTCATGACTTCTAACCATTATCTGAATTCGTCTAATGCAGTAATCCATCATTTTGATTCATAAGTCTTTTTCTACTTTATAAAGAAAGTTGTGCGTAGAAGGTAAAGTAAAATAATAAAACACAGACATATGAATAATTGAAAACGTTGTACGTAATTTATCGCAGAATACAGAAAAAAAAGAAAAGAAAAATCCCTTCCGGCCCGGCCTACAGGCGGAGGTAGATTTCGAAGTTAAGTATACTAATTTCCCCAACAAAAACTAAATTATGATTAGATATAAATCCACTTTAAAAGTGTTATCTGGCAACTTTTGACGAGTTTTTATTTCATTTTTATATAATAGCTGGTTTTATCAGAATCATGTTAAGGCGGTATTGAAAAAAATACTTTTCCATGCTCAACAACTCGAAATTTTCTGGCACATTTTCAGATTCATTTTTAATAGAAAAAATATGAAACTTGCTGACCTGATTTTCGAAAAGGTTTATAAGCGACATGCGTTTTTATTTTACTTTCAATTAATTAAAATTTGATTAATAAACAATTATTTTCTCAGTAGGGCAATACAGTATGGAACCATTTATCCAGGAACCAGTTAACCGGAAAACCAGTTATCCGGAATGATATTTCTAATAGACTTATTTCAGAATCTTTGCAGAAAAAAGTGTCATACACTGTCAGTTTGACATATGCATTGCTTGAAACAATTGAATAATTTGATGTCAACATCTAGTATTTCAAATGGAAACATATTTAGTTGTATTTTAGATGTTTTAATTTTTATGCAGAGGAAACCCATAATTCCCATAAATTACCTCCTTTCAAAATCTGGTTAACTTTTGATCTTTCTTGCATCTGATTTTTAATCCTAATAATCTAATAATTTAAAATCAGAAATAGCGCCACAACCACATAAATTCCACAAAACTTATCAAATGGATGCTGCTTTAATGCCCAACCAGTTAACCGGAAAAACCAGTTATCCGGAATACGTCTGACCCCAACCATTCCGGATAAATGGTTCTGTACTGTATTTTTCGTTTCTAACACAATCGCTTCAGGAAATTCTGTTCAAAATGCCCACTTTTGACATCATTTTTTGAAATATATTCTACCTCTATCAAAAAATCGATCATTACGATACATTATAAAGTTTCTGAATAAGAGAATCTGCCAATTGGATGCGTTTGAGAGCAAAATGAATTTAAAAATGAATAAAAAATAAGCAGTTTGGATTTGAATACACCCATAAGATGATTTTTTTCTTCAACCGCTATGTATTTTTAATTTGTTTTTGATGTAAGAATTGGTCCTATCAAAAACATGGCTACATAAACGTAGTAAAATAAGCAGTTTGGATTTGAATACACCCTTAATAAGATGAATTTTTTCTTCAACCGCTATGTATTTTTAATTTGTTTTTGCTGTAAGAATTGGTCCTATCAAAAACATGTCTGAATAAACTTTGAAGACAATATTAAGAAGATATATGATAAAATCATGGAGATTTTATATCTTGTGAATTGACGGAGTTATAGAAGTTTTTCTTCTTCAACCCCCCCCTTTTTTGTTTGCGTTTTTAATTTTTTTTTTTTTTTGCCTATAAAAAACTTGTGAATATAAAAGTTGTAGATAATATTAAGGAGATGTATGATAAAATTAATTGGATTTGATATCGTGAGAATTGACGAAGTAAGGGATTTTTTTCTCCCAAAAACTCTATTTTTTGCGCCCCTTGAGCCCATTTTTAATTGTATTAAAAATCTGTGACACATAAATTTTTGGCCTTTTTTTTAGTAATAAAAACTTTAAACTGATTTGAAATGTAAAAAAATTAAGAAGTTATGGGGTTTTTCGGTTTTCACAAAACCCCTCACTATTTCCATCTCCTTGTTTCGATTTTGCCCATTAACGAACCTGACCGAGATTTTATGCCCCTTGATTTTATGTATCAGTTTGGAAGAGATTTATGCAGAATTTTGGAAGTTATCGTGTCCAGAAGAAAGTGATATATATATATATATATGTATAGATAGATAGATATATAAAGTTTGTCACTGAGGGTGGTTTGGGGTTCTTGGGGTCATGATCGGTGTAGATCTGCAAAATTTTTCCAGAAATTCCAACATAGGAACGATCCCAATAGGTAGTATTTCATACGAAATCTACCTAAAAGTATTTGGATAAAGTAAGAGGAGATATTTAATAAATTGAAATTTTGAAAACTATAAAATTAATTCAAAATGATGAGGATAACCACATGGATTACAGGTTTTGAAATTTTAATATATCGTTAGTGACAAAGTGGCTACACACAGTGGTAACGTTCCGTTATACGAAGGATCAAAACGCTGTTACTTTAAAATATGAGCATTGTTAAATCGTTATTTTAAGTTTACAGTCGTTTATGGATGTTTTGAATCGGAATATTTTTTTAAGTTGTTGATAGAAAACATTAAAAATCTGCCTCACCTGAAGATTTTACTTCCGGGCACAAAACATGTTTTACTTTAAAATTGCAAAATATAACTTCTTAATATTCTCATTTTAATACACTAAAACCCCGCCAATCCGAACTAACTGGGTATAAAGCCTGTTCGGATCCACTGATTTTCAGATTATCCGAGCAATAAATTATTACAGTAATGTATGCTAAAAGTTACTATTATTAAACTACATGACACGTAACAATTAACTACACAATAAATACAGTAGACTAGATTACAGGAGTGCAGAAGAAATTTCAAAATATCTAGTCACTTTTATCACAGACATAAAACCATCATTTTGCCATTTTTTAAGCATAAGTTGAAAACTACTTGGAAGAAAATGTGAAATTTTGGATTTCCATAAAGCAGGACTTAATAAATCTAAATCCATCAAAAAAATTGTAGGTTGTAATTCATAATTTTTTCGACTATTAATTTCATAATTCATATCATAAAATTATAAAAATTGCAAATTCAGCGTATTTATGTTTGGGTTATTAGTATTATTGCTACACAAAATATTAGCACATTAGGAGCATAATTTCAGGATATATAAGTAAAAATATGAAAATGTAACGTAACATTAGAAGCACTAAATTTTGAACGTTTATAATTCAAAAACTTATCATTCAAATGACTTGAAATTTGGTGTCTAGGCATAGTTTAAACCGAAGTTTTGAAATATCTCGTTAAAATTGAGTATTGGCATTGAAAAAAATGAAGTTTGGATTCGTTTTAATATGTAGATGACCCCCTAAGCAATTTTTATATAGATCATTTAAAAATAGACTTTATTTCCAATCGTTCGGTAATAGTAAATTTCGTCTACGATAATTTGTTGAGGAGTTAGTACGGGGTGTTTACTTTTTTTCCCACTACTGTACGTTGCGTATTACTTTACTGAAACTTGTTAACATTCTAAATAAAATTTGTATCTTTTTAAGACTTAAGAAAACAATTTTTTTTTATTCAAAATGCTTTCGGTTCGGATTATTCTAAATTTTGGACTAATGGAGTTCGGTAGGCGAGGTGTTAGTATAAATAAATATATAGATAATATGATTTTTTTGCAGGTCTACAAACACGTAAAAGTCGCTGGGAGCCAAATCTGGAGAACAGGGTGAGTGCGGAAGCAATTCGAAGTGTAATTCGCACAATTCTGCCATCGTAGCCAAAGACCTGTGACAGGGTGCAGGGGGGGGGGACGCGGCACCCACTTCGAAAAAGCTTTCTTATAGAGAAATGTTCACACAAAATAAAGCCTACGTGTTCTTTTGATATGTTAAGAGTGTAAGCTA
Source organism: Maratus speciosus (assembly GCA_963932465.1). Taxonomy (NCBI): domain Eukaryota; kingdom Metazoa; phylum Arthropoda; class Arachnida; order Araneae; family Salticidae; genus Maratus; species Maratus speciosus. The sequence goes on along the minus strand of OZ010799.1, from coordinate 214,670,179 downwards.
TCTCCTGCAACTTCACTTTACGGTTTTCTAAAACGATTTTGCGGGCTTTTTTTTATGTTTTACGGTACAAATACCTCTTTTGGGCGACCAGAGCGTTGCGCATCATCGATGTTTGTACGACCACGTATGTGTTACAACACACTATATTAGTACCTCAGTAAAAAAAAATCGTAAATGATGTTTTATATAGATATATTTAATTCATTATATTTTTTATAACTTACATTAATCGACGGGGGAAAAACCTTTAATTTTACTTCCAATACTTTTATTTTGCCTGGATTTACTTGATGATAAATTATCTCTATTTTTTTCAGTTTTTGCCAGAAAAAAAAAAACTTACTTTTTGAGCAAAAAATAAGTAATGAAAAGAACTTTGATATAATAAATTACCCTTTTTTATTCTATGGTTTTATGGCATATTTCTCACATTCTTTTCTATTTATTACATACATTTATGGTTATTTTTGTTTCATCTTTCAAATATATGGGCAAACATCTAAATTATTTCTTTATTATAATTTGCATTAAACAGGATGGGAGATAAAATATTACATGAATTACCTTATACGTTTCAGAAGCCAAGCGAATTGTAATCAGATTTATTTAATTTTATTAATTACTTTGTGTTAGGACTTGCATTTGATAGGGTTTGTAAAACATCTTTTAACGACAACAAGTAAGGAATTTTATGTTTCAAGCATTATGATAGTGCTGCCAGGTGACCCGGGTAAATCGGGGTTCTAAATGCTCTGGACATCAGTATTTTAAGGGGGTTCCCCCGTGTGATGGGTTCTCTCCGAACGATCGCACGAATTGGGTTGCGAACAATGCCAGAATGGAAGCAAGAACAGAGCAATCCACATTGAAAGAGGAAGAGGAAGTAATGCTCTATGGACCAGGCATCGCAGATTGATGGTAAGTTGGGATTTTCATCGTTTTAACCTTACTTTAAACGCGTTTTTATCAAAACGTTGTTTTTCAAACTTTCCTCCATCATATCTCGAGAACGGTTTGACCAATTCGCTTGAAATTTATAGCACAGATTTAACACATGCAGACGCACGGAGTGAACTAGGATCATCCGAAAATTCCGAATATTTCTATTTTTTTCGTAACGAAAAAATTAAAAAAAATCATGAAATTTGATTTTTTTTCCCAGAAGTCTGCCAAAAATCCAATCTTCGATATTTTCAAATTATTCTAGTTCATCCGATGCATTTAGGCTTACATATTAAAATGCCGTTTTTTTTTTTTTAATTCCTACTACTTGTTCACACTCTCCCTATATATATATATATATCTTGTTCAAATTTTCAATCGTTAATAAAATACTTATTATTGCTTATTATACTTATTATACTTATTATTGTTACATCCTATCAAGTTGAAATAATTTTTTTTAAACTTGTACTGGATGACAATTGATATTAATACAGTTTTTTCAAATATTAATTCATTAATTAAATTTTAATTAATTAATTTTAGTTTTATATGGGAGACAAAATGGCGGCCATTGGTTACTGAACAGCATTTAATGCATCTTCATATCTATAAGGGGGTTATCATAGGGGGGGAACCTGTTCTGTCGCCAAATACCACCAAGTTTGTCGCCAACTAGGCGATATATCACCAAATTTGGCGACCAAAATGACTCGCCAAAAGTGACGCCAACTTGGCGATATCTCTCATATTTCGCCAAATTCCCATAGACTTCCATTGTAAACCTACTTGCTTATAGAAAATCAACAAATTGAGATATTTTAATGCAACAAAAACTAATATTAGCTTAAGGGATTATGTTAAATTTTTCTTTGATGACCTAAGCAGGAATTGACTTAATTTGTTTTTATATTACTTGTTTACTTTCAGATAAACCAATCAACCGAAATCATGGAGGAAGTGAGCGTCCATTTTCTGGAGGCAGGTGTCTTCAGAGTTATGTAACTTACGTTCTAATAAAGATTTTTGCTTGAAATTTGTTTTACGTATTCTTGAAACAGTAATAAAAAAAAATAATAAAGTTTTATTTTTTTCATTTACCGTCAAAAAAAAAAAGAAAAAGAAAACCCCAAAAATGTTTAAAATGCAGGCCATCACACGGGGGGAACCCCCTTCACCCCTTGGGATTAGTGACCGGTATTCGTGCCACGTAAGTTGCTCAGAATCGGAGATTATTCTCACCAGCAAATTTTTATTGAAAATTTTGCCTTATTTAATTCGAGCATTTTCCCCTATTCAATTAGGCAAAAATTTCTGTTTTAAAAATCGGTGATTAAAGATTAAGAAATCTGTAAAAGACGCTCGTCCCCAAGGGGTTAAAGTAGTTTTCTTCGCCATATCCAAATGTAGATTATCTGCGATAAAAGATGGAGAAATAAAATGTGAGAAATTTTATTTCTCGAAATTAAAATCGGAACATTTGAAGCTCCGATTTACGCGGGACACATGGCAACGCTAATTATGAACCACTCAAATATATGGAATTTTTTTAATTGATTTACATAACGTCCTGTATCAACAGTTATTTCTCAATATTACTACAGTACGTAAGAAGTTTTTTTAAGCCCTTAAATTTTCGCAAGGACGATACTTTAGGCATCGGGGATTCTTAAATTTCTCCAATTTTGAAAATTATAGCATTTTTAAAATATGATCTAAACTATAATCTTCCACAGGATATAATGTATTCAATATATTTTGTGCAACCATATAAATTAATTTCAAAAATTGAAATGAATTGAACAGCTGCGGTGACTTTCAATAACAAACTTTTCTCAAAATTTGATGTCCAAAATTATTAAAGTGTCGGATTTTTGAAAAGATGCCTGATCAAAGCGATATAAGTAAGCGTCCTATTTAAGCGTCCGAGAGGTAACTGCAAGATTAAAGGCGAGGTCACATCAATCAAGGTCGCACGCCACCTAGGGAACGGAGTTAAACTACAGGAAGATGCCTAACTGTTTTCTTACGTCACACCACTAAAATTTTAAAGTTTTTTTTACCTTGATTAATAGCTGAAATGTCTCTGATAACGCGAAGAAAACTTCGTGGTGTCAAGTGCATCTGGACGCCCCATCGCTACGCCATTATTTTGGAATATATGAGGTAAACAAAATTCAGTTCCATGAGGGGCTAAAGATTTAGAAAATATGCGCAGATGGTAGATATTCTGTCATACATGACGTCTTACTAAAAGACCGCGTATGTGGATTATCACACCGTCCACAAGATGGCGCAACTGTGTTAATTTACGCCCGATTCCAGTATTAAGTTTGTACGCTTACTTATATCACTTTGCGCCTGATTTACAGCGGCATCCTTACTAAAGCTAATGCCTGGATTTATGAGTAAACTTTCATACTAACAAACTCAGGGCCGAAACTAGCCTTTTTGGCGCCCGGGGCAAACATGGATTTTGGCGCCCCCCCTCCCCCCCTCCACCACAAAGTAAATTTACAAAAAAGAATTTTACTAAATATCTAACGGACAACTTATTTTTAAATTTAAAATATATAAAACTGAACTACATAATCAGATTTGTCAAACTATGAAGTTACGGATAGAACTTAACCAAACCTTATATATACGTTTTCCACAATGAACGTCAGGCCCCAGTTGAAAATGGAGATATTCCCCTGAAGGGACGCCGTGATAGTGATTTTTGTGCAATTTTCTCAATTTTCAGCAGCGTAAGTGAAGGATTTATGAATATGTTTCGACAAAATTTTATATTTAGAGATAATGTATTAGGCCAAGGTTTGTACAAAATGGTGGAGAAAATAGGCCTCAACGAAGTGCTGAGATTTTTTTTTCGGACGGGCGCAGTAGCTGTTGAAAAAAAGAAAATATACTGAATCATGCAATTATCCAATCGAGGTTTATTCTCCATATTTGTAATATAAGCAAAAATTTTCTTGTGTATTTGTAGATCCATTAAAATCTTTGAAAAGTTATTGAAAAGAATTGCATTTTAATCTTTTTAAACTTTTTTTTTGCATAGTCTAAATGAGGTCGATATCTAAAAAAGAAAGGTTTTACTAAGAATTTTACTCCGTGCATTCCCCTTCCCGCTGTCCTGGGCAGTCAGCGCCCATGGCAAGACGGAAAAAAAAAAAAAAGGAAGCTCAACACTGTTCAGCAGAAAAAAAAAAACAAACAGCTTTCATGGAATTTTTTTATCTAGAAGAAAAATCAGACTGATGGGTCACTTCTCCTTTGGTAGTTATCCGTAGTGGACAGTAGGGTGTCCCACAATAGAGACTGACCTTGGAAAACGGTCAGTCGGACAGTCTTGGAAAACGTTTGGATTATTTTCTCCACCATTTTGTACAAACCTTGGCCTAATACATTATCTCTAAATATAAAATTTTGTCGAAACATATTCATAAATCCTTCACTTACGCTGCTAAAAAGTACACAAAAATCAATTATCAAAAGTTAAAAAACACAGTCATCTCCTCTATTTCAAAGTATCCGATTTTTGTTATTTTTTAACTCTGACAATTTATGATTTGCGAAAAATCCTGACATGATGGTTAAAAATTAAAATAATTTTGAATTTAGTGCTAAACAATAAATAAAAGTTAAAAAACACAACCATCGTAGCCTTGTGTTATCTAATCTAAAACTTTTTCTTAAATTTCTTGGCGGTAATCTATCCGAAATCTTTTGTTTTATCCTGTAAAATAAGTGATAACCAACGCAATTCATAATAATATTAGACTGTCATCGGATTTACGTCAGTATGTAAAATTTAATCTCGATCGGATATTTGCAAGTGAGTTATAGTTCGAGTACAAATTTTGAACTGAAAAACATACATAAGATCGTTGAAGTTAAATAAAATCTTATAACATAATTTTTGTTAAAAGAAATCATGAAAAGAAACTGTCTCAAATCCTTAGAAAATAAAACATATGATAAAATACAATTATTTTAGCCAATATGAAACTTAATTAAGGTTAACTCAATCGTAATATTTGTACGATTTTTTTCAAAGAGGAGATACACATGAAATAAGTTCTTCGAATACTTTAAGCACTTGGTATATGATCCCTCGAACCATGGCCGAGCTGATTTGTTTTCAAATACGGGAAAGTATGCATTTTAAAAGTTTTATAACTTGGTCAATTTTAGTGTTAAATGAACGGGACTTTTTTTTTGTCTTACTTGTCAGTGTAATAGGAATATTTTACTAAATATAACTTATAGGACCGGGGGACCTTATAAAAATTTAAATTTCGTTATTTTTTTTCAAAATGTTTTTATTGACCCAAATCGTTTTTAAAATGTTTCTTTACCTTATTTAGAACATTTTTTCAATTGGAACTATATATCTAGGACTAATGGTTTAGGAATTATCCATTGGACACCGTTGAGAGTGGACACCCTGTATTTGAACAAGTCTGTGGACAGAAGCATCAACTTTAAAAGCACACTGTTACAAAACAGTCTGGCCTACACCTTTCTAACTCAGGTATGCTTACATTACATTTGTTTACAATAATTTGACTTAAAAGGTTAATGTTGAATGGCAGTATATAAATGTACTTTTTAAAATATGGAGTAATTCGGGTAAACGATCTAATTTTAGAACGAAATCTATAAACTAATCTAGTGGTTCTTTTTCAGACATACATTGCACGCATGCACAGAAAAGATCCATGGGATAAGATGGAAATGATGTCAAAATGGCTACAAAAGGTATCAAGAACGACAGAATATCAGGGTATGCAGCTAAACTAGTTTGGATAAAATAATTGTTTATTAATAAACATCTAAAATGGCTTCGTTATTTCTTAACGATCGAAAATTTACTTATAGAGAGGTAACTTAAGTACAAATGCAATGTAAAACAAGAACGAAAAATCATGTGTCCAGCATAGATTATGTAACACTTTCCAGCGCATTCAAAACACTGTAATAAAACTTTATAGTTTATTAAAGTGAAAGATGTCTAAATAATCCATTTAGAAAATGCATTGACACGGAGTTCAAAACGCAATTACTAAAATTACCATTGATAGTCGAAAAATTTACGATTTTTTTGTGCAGCCTTGTATATCATCTATAGATTTGTATGTATACTACGTAGTATTCTAAAAGTTAATTCAATTATACGCATAGCATCGAAAATTTCTGTTCAGCAATTTCCGCCAATGAATTGAAAAGTACTTGAGATCTTTCGTGTAGCCCTGTATATGATCTACATAATTTATACACGCAAATAATATGCGAAAAATAGTTACATTTTAAAACGCGTACCACAAATGAAAACGCACTTCCACCAATTATACATCATATGTGGTACTGTAGCGAAATACTTTTGTGTGACCCTGTTAATGAACGATAAATTATATATATTTCAGATTCTACAATAAGCGCCCTGTAGTACATTTCAGTGATATACATAAATTTCAATATGTTTAAAATAGTGTAACATCATTAAAATACAACGCGAGCAAATTTTCCTCATAGACCTTAATGTAACGGTATTTTGTGAGTGCCGCTGTATATGAACCGTAAGCGTTACATACTTCATTTTCAATACCAAACATGCCAGAATAAATCCTAATAACATATAAGACTTTCTTGACAATCGGACTGTACTTACGCGAGTTAGAGCATGGACAGAAGGACGGACAGACAAACCGAATTCATAAACACTTTTCAACTATGTTGGAAAGTATTAAAATAAAAGGAAAAGTGTCCAGTTAAACTGATGGCATTGAGCTCACAGGTTATTCACACTAATTGTGTATTATACGCTTATTTCAAAGAATAATGCCACTCGAAAAATAAATTAAGGGGAGATTAGCCCCCCCCCCACACACACTCTTTTAAATCTTTATACTTAACCAATGAGCCTCCAAATCTCATCAGAGAAGCGCCTTATCAGAATAAGCCGGTATACTAAATTTGAAGCAAATCGGATAAAAAAACCAATTTATCTAAATTAAGGGAGTAGTAGTTCCCCGTTCCCCCCTTTATAAGCAATGAACCTCCAAATCTAATCAGGGAAGCGCCTTATCAGAATTAATCGGTATACCAAATTTGAAGCAAATCTGATGATTCTGAATGAAAAATCCATTAATCTAAGTTAATGGGGATTAGCCCCCGTTCGCTCCTTTATACTTAATCAATGAACCCCCAAATCTAATCAGGGAAGCGCTTATCAAAATGAAACGGTATAACAAATTTGAAGCAAATCTGATGATTCTGCATGAAAAACCCATTAATCTAAGTTAAGGGGGATTAGTCCCCGTACTCCCCTTTACACTTAACCAATGAACCCCCAAAACTAATCAGGGAAGCGCCTTATCAGAATGAACCTAGAAAATTTTTTAAAGCAAATCGGATATTTCTATCAAGAGTTATTGCGTAACGTACATTCATACATACGTAAATACGTACATACAGAACTTGCGGGCACATTAGCTCTCAGGTTTTGATAGCTGTGAGCTAAAAAGAGAGATATTTTTTAATTTCGGAAACTATAATATAACTACGAACGAAAATATGCACTAACCTTTTCCGAGTAACTCATAATTCCGAACAGAGTCCTTTATCTTTAGAAACCAATAAATTTTCGTGATTTAAAGAAGCATTTATATATATATATATATATATATAAGAAAAAAAACGTTTCTTTTGCTGCCACTGATTTTTGAAAAAGTTTTAGAGTAGTTTTTATAATGTATTAAGCAGCTTTTTCAATCCTGATTATAGTTTTTTTTAAGGCTGTCTATTCTCAAGTTAATATTTCCATGTTCAACAAACATGTTTTACAGACAAACATGATAAATTAACAACATTAACATTAAAATTAATATTACTTTGATACTCTTTGCATGTTAAAACAATGGAGTTATGAATAAAGATGAGGAGAGATATTGTGTAGAGCCTACCAGTTGCGAGTGAACCCAGCAAAGAGAAAATTGCTGGCCTGCAGCAAGATAGGTGCATGCAATGATGGAAAAGTGCTGGCTAATGGTCTACCACTGCATGACCACTGCTGGACAGCTTCAGTCAACTTTGCTGTTGGAAATCAACAGATAAAATTCTGGTGGGCTTCCGTTTTATCACATGCGCTGGCCCACCACTACATGGAAGTGCACGAATTTTTGCAGTATTATTGCAGGGAACCCTTACACTAGGTGGCGTTGCGAATATCGAAGACATGGAGTATTTGAACACAAATCTGAAATTAATATCTTAACAGAATTTAAGCTGTGAAGCTATTTTTTTTAAACTGTAAAAAATATAGCACCACTGCCACCAACAAAATAAATAAGTAAATGAATAAATAAATAACTTCTTTATTTCAATGCACTTTTTTTCTCCTTTAATCTGGTTTTACTAAGTTACAGAGGATTTCGGTTTTCATAATTCACACAGTTGAGAATCAATAAAAAAAAAAAAAAAAAAAAGCGCATAAAATATATAGGATTTCTATACAATACAATAATTTCTATACCAGTTTAATGATTGGGAACGTAAATCACAAAAGAAACAAACTTGAAATAGTGTAATGAGAGCTTGAAAACTACGAGCAGTCGTAGCGTACGCTGAAAGTACTTGTTCATGTCCGATCACGAAAACCAAACAGCACCGAGCGCGATTAGTACTTGGGAGGGTGACCACGTGGAATCCGCTGCAAGTTCAAATATTTCTATGGACATTTCTATTACAGACATTTCTACAGATAGCTCTTGGTGAAACTAGCTTATAGAAAAGGGCTATAATTCTGTAATACTTTGTGTTTTATAGCATTCTATGAGAAATTTTTGTAAGGGAAAGTGCTGGGCCAGCAAAGGAATAGCAGTGGGATAGGTGCTAGCACTGCAGAAAAAGTGCCGGATTGAAGTAGTGTGATGACATACAAATGCTGGCCTGCTGTTGGCCATCAGTGATGGGCCAGCTGCATTCCGCACGGACACTTTTGTACTGGTTTAAGTAATGACACCATTGCACTTTACCGCTGATGGCAGTGCTTGCTGCCATCTTTTTTCCAGCTCATGGCCCGCGGTTTCTTTCTTTGCTGGGAAGTAACTGAGGAGGTTTTCTCAAGATGGCGGGTGATTTTTTACATCGGATCAACAGTTTCTGATCACCAGCAAAGCAAACTTCCACCAGTAAATTTTGAATCTTATTTTCGTGGATTATACTTGCAAAATGTCTTTCAGAAATATGGTAAACATCTCTTTTCATTTTTATTGGTTGCAGTAGGCCCCGTATTATAATCTTTTTCGATGGTACTGACAGAAGGTTTTTTAGGTTGTCACAATATGGCGGAAGCGCAGGACATGACTACCGCCAAATTAAACTGCCAGCAGTAAAAATAGATATCTGTTTTTGACCATAATTTTGTCTGAAATTCTGCATTAATAAGATGTTTAAATAACGAAAAAAATTTCTATTCAAATTTACTGGTGGAAGTTTGCATCAGCTTTACAGCTGGTGCAAACTTCCACCAGCCACTGCGAAACACGTTACAGCTGCGGATTCACCATATTGAGGATATGTCAGTTCCTCTTTATTCATAGTTCCATGTTTAAAATTCAATGGACCTTATGCAGATGACGTCAGACTCCAGAGCTGGCGGTATGTTGATCTGTTATTCTAGCCACTACACCGCCAGAATGCTAGTATGCACAGGCTCAAACACCGCTAGCAGACGACTTTAGCCTTGACCCTGGTTGAGTGCATACATTTTAACTGAAAATTTGCAATATTTTGAATTTATATTACAACTAGGGGGCTCTGCCCCCTGCAAGCTACGCTCGCCAACCCCCGTTCAGATACAGCAGAATCTAAAATCACGCTAATTTGTTCGGTTTTTAAAAGATTAGAGAGGATTGAATTAATATGAAAAAACCTATAGCGATCTCCCAGTAAACGGGTTTCCATTCAGTTCCCATAGATTGCGAAAAGTTAAGGCCAAATCAGTTGCTGTTAAGACATTCAATGGTTGTTTTCGTGTTTGATTAAAGAAGATCAGTTAAACATTTGAAAAGAAGCTAAAATAAAATGAATTAAGTAAGCAAAGTCTTTGCCGACTGGTACTTTTTAACAGCATTATAAAACGATTGACATAATACAATTTACTACAATAACTACAATTTATTGCTTTAACCCCTCCAAGGGCGGTAGTTCATTTTTGGACCACTTAATTTTAATTCTTAAATGCCAAATTGGCATCAGAATATTAGAATGAAAAATTTCCTTTTATTAAGTAATGATTGTATGTAAGTGATTTATTTCTATGTGAATCCCAGGTGATAGGTTATTTTCTTTCTTCACATGGAGCATTTCCACGGTATCTGTTTAAAATAGGAAAACGCCCAAATAACAGGTGTAACTGTGGTGATGTAGGAAGTATACAACATTATTTGTTTGGACATTGTCCGTTAATGCCTTGTACATTTAAATTCAACAGGAATTGTACACTGAGATGGAACATTCGAAACGTTCTCATCACCCGTTCAAACTATAGAAAACTGTGTGCTATGTACAACGCACTTAATAGGGAATACTCATTTATTAGGTATAAATTTTGATAATTTTTACACTTGTAACTATTTACTTCTATCGTACTGTTAATACTCATCAGTGGTTCGCTACGGACGTTACGTGGTTTTCTGACACTACATCAAAGGCTCAACATTGTGCCTTTTATAGTAACTGTCCTTTGTCTGACATTTTTGTTGGCGGCGATTTTCTCTTGAGGTCTGAACATTATGGTGATCTTTCTTCAAGTTAGTTTTTCTTATATAAAACTTTTATGAACATTTTTCTTTCGAACACTGAACTCATTTGAACATTAGTGAACAGTGAACTTTTATGAACATTTACACTTCATAATCTTGAACAAGGATTTATAGTCTTAACTTTTGTTATACATTTAAGTCACTTCACTTTTGTTTTTATTTTTATTATTATGATGAAAGCAACATCAATTGTTTTGTAAATTTACGATTTACTATGTAAGTTCGTCAGAATATGCGCCTTTTTCCTTGTTATTTTGGGTGCTTTCCGATGTCCGGCATCGGTGATTGTTGTGGGGTTTTTCCACCGGAGCGTTACATCCTATGCCATTCTTTAGTTGGTGCTCCGGTCGGGTGATCAAGTAAGTGAACAAAAGCATTTTCGTATTTCGAATTTTGTTTGTAAATTCCGGTGCTATTCACTAATTTCAACAATTTACGAATAGAAGTACCTTGCCCCTGAAAGGGTTAAATGCATATTAATGTATTTATTATTTTAAAGTTTCCTTTCTATTTTAATATTCATGTGTAAATACAATTTTCTAGACATAATTTTCAATATTTTCCTGCTTTTAACTCGTACTCATTTAATAGTAATTTTAAAGTTTTTTTTTTCTGTTTTCAATAGGCATGTGTAAGTAAATTTGTAATCGTTAGAAATATTATTCTTCGCACTGTTTTTAGAATTGAAAACAATCTCTATTATAATAGCCTAAGTCATGCGACTATCACCAACAGTTCCTTCGCTTTTCATAAGAAATGTTTCCATTTTGATTAAAGAATCAAAGTTATTTTTTCGAGAAAAAAAAAAAAAAAAAACTACATAAAAGTTGCCATGATCGCAAAGGATTCTTGGTACTTTTATGTTAGCCGGGTTCAAATCTCGCCAATAGCTTTTTTTGGTATTTTTCCGTTATACGGACACCATGCCAAAATGTATGCTAATGCGCCAATTATTTCAACCCTGATCGCGAAAAGGATTTTCATAGTGAAACTTGCGAAACATTGTGATTTGTTATTATTTGCTACTAGGGGATCGAACCCGGGCTTCCCGGGTTACAGAATATAGGTGAAAAGCATATTTTAAAATTGAAAACTAATATATTGTTACTTGCAATATATACTTTAGATTGCCCAGTAACAATAAAAAAGCATTTTTCATATGAAAAATATGAATTATACAATCAAATAAATTTTAGAAATTTATCAAAAGCTATATTTTTGCATTAGCCGTATGCTAAGAGTTATTATCCAAGATTTTGCTACTTACGGCATCTTTTTATATACTGATAATTTCAGAACTTTAAGCGCGTAGTTCAATTACATGTTTGTTAAATTTGTGTTTATTTATATTATTTTATTTATTTATTTATTCATAGAGGAAGTTTTATTTTTTTTTTTATGAAATATTAGCCGTAAAAAAATGATGGTGAAATCTTTATATTGTTTTAAGGGCAAACGAATTAATCTTTCGTAATCGAGCTCCACGCGATAGAGATAAATTAAAAAAATATTTCATGCTTGAAAATTATTTTTAAATCTATATACAATCAGTAAATTTTGATGCACTTTGCAAACAAATTTCATTAGAAAGATTTTTTTTTCCTATTTGGCTGTCTAAAAATTTTAATTTTACAATTACAAATGTGTTGAATCAGTGTTTTTTTTCTATTATTCTTTCATTTATTTATAAAGGAAGTATTAAATTCGTATGGAAAATTAGTCAGAAATAAATGCTGAACAATTTTTGTTGCTTTATGTACAAAATGTTTATTATTACTATTATGTATTAAAGCCGGCACGTGATAAGATAAATTACAAAAAAATCGTACTTGAAAATTATTTTAAAGAACATAATAAATCAGTCAATTAAGATCCAGTTTTTCTACAAATTGCATTTGAAAGTAGGTTTTTTCCTTATACGACGTTCTAAAAATTGAAAATATACGGTGGTCATAAGATTAAAAAATTGCAGCAGCGGAAATTTCAAAACCGAAATTATATCGTGAATCCAATCGCAAAATAACGTCAGCGTTACGCACAGATACGTTTGTCTTTATAATATGGATACGTAATACGTCAAATATAATAAAGATCAGTTAAAGATGAAGTTATCTCTATTGAGGCTGTTATGTTTGGTATTCCGGAACGAAAAACGGTAAAATTTATTCCACTTTAACGCGATCACAGAGTTTTTCCCCCATGAAATCTAAACCCGACATCATTTTCTTCCTCTCAAAATTTACATACGCATTTCTCATATCCGTATTTACCCTTTTAAAAAAAATTGGTATTTTAGTTTTACCATTTAAAAATCATTTTAACACAAAACTCGAAGTCACAATTATCAGCAATATCTTTTCATGTAAGCAGTTGCACTCTTAACTCGAGATTCTAATATCAGTACCGGAGAGCAAAAATTGAAGTAATTTATGTTTTTTAAACGCATTGTAAAAAATGTTTAGTTTTATCTAAGAAAATTATCGTTTTCTTTTAAATATGACATCATTTTCATTTTTAAACGCATTGTAAAAATGTTTAGTTTTATCTAAGAAAATTATCGTTTTCTTTTAAATATGATATCATTTTTATTTACTTAAGCATTTCGCTCAGTGTCTGAAACATAGTATCAGTACACATGCAGAAGGAAATAAATATGAAAACTTTATGAGAATAAATGCGTGTTTTCAAAAGCAGTACGTCATTTTCTGTTCAAAATATTATGTCCCTAACGGGATTTTGCACTACTAAACCCTATACAACAATTTTGAATTTTAATAAGAAAATGGCATGAAATGGCCTCATTTTTTTTCTCTCTTCTCCGCAATAATAAAAGTATCTAATTACCACCATTATGAAGAAATTTCATAAAATGCTTTTAAAATTAAAATATAAAAATAGGGATATTTAAAAAAAAAAAAAAAAACAGCCAGTGCGGGCACATCTACAAATGAACAGCTTTCAGTTTAAAAAAATTATTAGTAAAATAGTCCAGATGAAATCTCAGGACTGATGACTAAAAAAAACAGCCTGGTCTTTTAAATATACTAGGGGACCGTACCCGGGCTTCCCGGGTTAAAGAATATAGGTGAAAACATTTTTTTTAATTGAAAACTAATAATTTTTTTATATGCAATAATTTTTTTAGATTGACCACTTACATTAAAAAAGCATTTTTCATATGGAAAATACGAATTATACAATCAAATAAATTTTTGAAATATATCAAAAGCGATATTTTCTTAATAGCCGCATGCTAAGAGTTATTTGCCAAGATTTTGCAACTTATTGTATCCTTTTATGTTCTGATAATTTCAGAGCTTATACATGTCTGGTAAATTTGTGTTTTATTTATATTATTGTATTTATTGATTCATATGGAAGTTTTTTTAATGGATATTAGCCGTATGAAAATGATGAACTCTTTATTTTGTTTTAAGGGCAAACGGATTAATCTTTCGTAATCGAGCTCCGCGCGATATAGATAGATTAAAAAATATTTCACGCTTTAAAATTGTTTTTTAAACCATAGACAATCCGTAAACTGAGATGAACTTTGCAAGCAAATTCCATTTGAAAAAAAAAATCCTATTTGGTGATCTAAAAATTCAAATTGTACGATTACAAATATGTTAGATTTGTGTTTTTTCAATATTATTCTTTTATTTGTTTATAAAAGAAGTATTCCTTTCGTTAATTTGTCTTTCACAAATATGTTAGAGTGGTGGTTTTTTCAATATTATTCTTTTATTTGTTTATAAAGGAAGTATTAATTTCGTTATGCAAAAATAGTCAGAAACATATGCTGAAAAATGTTTGTTGCTTTATGTGCAAAATGTTTATTATTATTATGTATTGAAACCGGCACGTGATAAGATAAACTTAAAAAATTCATTCTTAAAAATTGTTTTAGAAAATATAATACATCAGTCAATGAATACAGTTTTTGAACAAACTTCATTTGAAAGTAATTTTTTTCCCTATGCGACGAAAATTGAAAATGTACGATGGTCAGAAGATTAAAAAATTGCAGTAGCGAAAATTTCAAGACTAAAATTTGATCGTGAAGTGTTGCCATTTGCAAAATGACGTCAGCGTTACGCACAGATACGTTTGTTCTTTATAATATAGATACTTAATCAGTAAAATATAATAAAGATCAGTTATTAGGAAGTGGTTATCAATTGATGCTCTTATGCTTGGATTTCCGGAATGAAAACAGAAATTTTAACCTTCTCAAAATTTCCATACGCACTTCTCATATCCATATTCATTATTTTTTTAAAATTTGTATTTTGTTTGATCATTTAAAAATCATTTTAACTGAAAACGCGAAGTCACGATTGTCAGCAACATCTTTTATGTGAACAGACGCACACTTTACTTGAGATTCCATTCTCAATTCCGGAGAGTAAAAATTTCCGTAATTTATGTTTTTTAGACGCATTTGTGCTAAAATCCTTAGTTTTATCTAAGAAAATGATTGTTTTCTTTTAAATATGACCTCATTTTCACTTAAATAAGCATTTTGTCTGGTGTCTGAAATTTAATATCAGTATACATGCAAAAGGAAAAACAATATAGAAAATTTATGAGGAAAAATGAGTGTTTTAAAAAGCAGTAGTATGTCATTTTCCGTTATTATGCCCTAATATAATATTCTCCTCCTGATGGGATATTGCGCAACTAAACCCTATACAACAATTTTTATCAGAAAATAGCATGAATAAAGTTTAAAATATCTTATTATTTCTCTCTTGCCCGCAAGAATTAAAGTTATCTAATTTTCATCATTTTGAAGAAATTTCATAAAATACTTTTAAAATTAAAATATAAATGTGGGGATATTAAAAAAAAAAAAAAAACAGATAGTGCGATCATATCTACAGAGGAAGAGCTTTCAGTTAAAAAAAAAATATATATATATATTAGTAAAATTGGTTCAGCAGAAAGATCAGGGCAGATGACTAAAAAACACACTTGTGTTTTAGATATATAGATTATATAAAATTAGGAAAATTAAATTAAGCGAATTATGTTATTTTGATGAAATTATAGTAGAATGTCCTAAAGAATAGCATTAAAATTTTATTATTCGAGAGAATTTTAGACAAAAACTTCAGGAACACGATATTATTTTAAACCACGAATTATTTGTTTGTTTGTCTAACTCGGCGAAGCAAATCCATCCAGGCCAGAATTATCAATTTCTATAATATAAATCGCTTTTATTTGCATGTCACCTCTCTTTTATAAAGACACTGTAAATTTTTGTAAAATTTTGCGTTTTATCAGTCTGTGATTTCGATTACATTATTTTCAAAAGTGAAGCATTTTCACCTGAGAAGAATTTCAAAGCAGCTGGGCTGTGAAAATGACGCACTTCTACGAAACATAATTTAGGTTTAAGAATTAAAATACAGCTTTTTTTTATAAAATGACGTCATTTGCTCAGCTAAAACAATCCACTTTTATAACGCAGTCTTAAATTTCGTCTATAGAAAAGTGTGCATATGACGTCATTATCACGGAGTAGCAGACAATATTCTTGACATAGCCCATATTTTAATTTCAACTGTTTTTTCAGGTTTTATGAGAAAATGGCAACAAAAAAGATACAGTATCTGCTATTTTTGACTATTTTCAGTTTACTTTCAATGACTTTCAATAGAAATGAGGTACTTTTTTTGCCATGATAAGAAAAATGGTATTAAAAACTACAAAAAAATTAATATCTCAAAAATAAATTGAGATGCAGCTTTCAAGCAAATTGCATTTAAAATAGCATTTTTTCCCTTATGCGACGGTGTAAAAATTTAAAATGTGCAATGTTTAGAAGTTTAAAAATTTGCAGTAGAGAAAGTTGCAAAACCAAAACTTAATTTCAAATTTCAAAGTGCTGCCATTCGCAAAATGACGTATGCGTTACGCACAGATATGTTTGTCCTTTATAATATAGATAGATTGTATAAAAGTATGAAAAATTAAATTGAGCAAATTATGTTATTTTATAAAATTATAATAGAATGCCTTAAAAAATAGCAATACAATTTTATTAGTCTAAAGAATTTTGGACAACAACTTGGGAAACTTCATATTATTTTAAACCTGGAATTATTGCCAATGTCTCCTTTGTTTACTTGTCTAAGACGGCGAAGCGAATTCATCCATGCGAGAATCATCCGATCTGAGCATGAACGCTCTATTTCACTCCTCTTCTATAAAGTCACTCTAAATTTTTGTAATACACTGCGTTTTATTTCGATTAAATTGATTTCGATTAAATGGTGCATTTTCACCTGTGAAGAATTTCAAACCAGCTGGGGTGAAAGTAGCGCACTTCTACAAAACATATTTCAGTTTTCTATAATTAAGAAGAATTAAAACATACGCTTTTTTATATAAAATGACATCATTTGCGTCCGCTAAAGCATTCCACTTTTACGACCCAGTCTTAAATATCTGTAGAAAAGTATGCATACGACTTCATTATTGGAGTAATCCACACACCAAACAAAAAACAATGTCGTCATTCAAGAAGCTGGGCAAAACAAATTGGGTGTCTAATAATTCATATGCCTTCATTTGTTTGTTTATAATAGCTCCATGTGTGTGTGTTTATCAGAAATCATTTATTTATATTTTATTCAAAATTCGGAAAAGGTTATTACACACGATTAATAAAATTGCATTCTTTCAGCTTTTTGATACGAATTAAGTAAATGCGGAGAAAATAAGTCACACAAATATCTTTAAAATACATTTTTGTAAAGAGAAAGTGTTGTATGATTTGTAAAGTAAGTTTCAATAAACTAAAAATCATTTAATTGATAAATAACAACGAAATAAAACCAAAATTCACAGGGTTTTATAACAAATGATATTCTTGACATAGCACGTATTTTAATTTCAATTTTTTTCGGTTTTTATTAGAAAATGGCAGCAAAAAGATACAGTAATCTACTATTTTCCCTTTACTTTCAATAGAAATGGGGTACTTTAGTTGCCACAATTACAAAAAAAGTAATAAAAAACTACAAAAAAATTAATATCTTAAAATTAAATTGAGATACAGCTTTCAAACAATTTGCATTTAAAAGAGTATTTTTTTTCTTATATGACGGTGTAAAAATTTTAAATGTGCGATGTTTAGAAATTGAAAAATTTGCAGTATAGAAAATTGCAAAACCAAAATTTTATTTTAAATTTGTAAGTGTTGCCATTCGCGAAATGACGTATGCGTTACGCTCAGATACGTTTGTCCTTTATAATATAGATACTTTATTGTATAACAGTTATTCGTTCGTTTATTTTAAGTATATATTTGTGATTTAGTAAAATAGTTCATAAAAGTCTGTAGTTTCCAAATGTTGACTCACTTTACTATCGACAGTGTTTTTTCTTTTATTTTTCAAATGTTTCAATTCAGATGATTTTCATTTTGCGCCAACTATTACGCTTGGCGATAATGGTGTCCGTAAACGGAAATGTACCCCTTTTTTTAACTCGCAAGTTAGCATTTTTTTATTTTTTGAGTGGTAAAATAAAACGGTACTACTTGGTTATCCCATTGACCAAAAATAAATCGCCAGACAATAAGATTAAACGATAATAATGGTTTATCGAAAATGTAACATTCACTTGACTGTAAGGAAGTTACACGTGTATACGCCATCAAGTGATTTTTATTTCGACGCTTTATTTGTATTTGAATTTTTATACTAATTTATTTGTTTTTTCGTTATTAAAAAAAAAAAAAAAAAAATACGTCAACTTGTATAATTTGGCGAATGGTTTGGCGATTTATATAATTTGGCGATATTGGTCATTTGCTTTCAATTTGAAATTAAATGTTATGATTTGTTGATTAATATTTAACACAGATGTCATATAAGCACCGGGTTGGCGTCATTTTTTTACGACAATTTGGCGAAAACCTCGTTTTCGAATACCAGTTATATATGTATTTTTAAATTATCTTTCTATTATTATTAAAATGAAATAACAATAAATAAAAAAAAATTAATTAATAACTATAGAACAAAGCAATTTATAACATTTTTTTCTTAATTAAAAAGAAAATAAATGTAAATAAACATTTATTGATAAATAAGCAACAATAGCCGGGTTACCATGTCAGGCAAAATAGCGCCATTGTGGCGCCAATTAGGTACGTCGGTGCGTATATGACATCTGAGCCTAATATTTTTCTTTTCGTTTCGTTTTAAAAAAAGAAAGAAGTGTAAGCCATTAATTTTAAATGTTTTTTTTTTAAGGAAAATTTTGTATTAAATAAAATGATAACGAAATAAAAAAAGCATTGTTCTTAGCATAGATTTAAGGGAGGCCAAACTTGGTCGCCAAATTAGTTTAAAATTATAACCTTTTTTGAAATGCGAAAAAAAATATCTGTTATGATTGAAATTTGAGTTGCCATCATTAGAAAAATGTATATAAAATTAGAAAAAAAATTAATATTTCGAAAACTAATTCGAATTTAAAAATTCTAATACCAGTTTTGAAATCTGCGGATCAATATTGATTTTTGGTGTTAATTTCATCGCAAAGTATTCCATATTTTAGGAGAAATCGCCGTGAAACATAATCAGTTGTTTAATCAATCGATTCATACTCCCGTTTCATACTTCTGCTTCATAAATTCGTTTCATTAGGATTTTATATATACTAGTTGAGTAGCAACCCGTTGTGTTGCTTTTGAATTGCATGAGATCTTCGATCCTTTTGCGAAAAATGAAATCTATCTTTATTGTAAATTTAGAAAGAAATTAAAGTATTAATTTTTATTAAATACGATATTTCAAATAATAAGTTATATTTACACTTTAAGTCAAAAGTTTTCCGAATAAAAATGCCATATACCATAAACTTTATTTGCCTAAAGATTTTCGCTCTTCCAAGATTTTGCTTCGAATTTTGGAGTTGATAGAAATGTTGTCATTTGGGTCAATTTATACAAAAATGAATTTGTTTTGAAGAATTTATTCAGAAGCATTTTATATTTAGGAATTAAAATAAATATTTAGAGGAAAAAAATTTTTCTCGCTAAAACATTTCGTTTCTAATGTCCGCTTCTAAAATGTTTTAATAGCCATCTTAAGGCAATAGCTGAAAATCTACTTTTCGACTTAAAATTAAATCAAAATAATAATGTTTGATTACGATGTTTTTTTCTTTTGACGTCAACAGATCTCAATCTTCCAGTCGATAGTCGAATTTTCGTTTCTAACCTAAACGGATTCCTGAAGCTTGAATATGTGAACAGAAAATAAAACACACTCACACACAGACACTACAATATATGATAAAACACAGATAAATAACGCCTGCATTCAACTGCTAACGGTATATATGAAAATTAAACAGACGTACAACAGTAAATGCAATAAACCCAACTCGAGTGAAAAATTAGCCAGAGCAAGGAGTCGAACCCGGGACCACAGCATTCCAAGCTGTCGCTCTAACCACTGAGCTACTCCTGCCGATATCTGAGTCGTTGTACGGTCGTATAGGGTCGTATGTCCCGTCATCGTTGTTCGGTCATCCAAGGCTATCGTATAGATGGCTGGTGACTTCCCCAACATGGCTTATTAGTGAAAAATTACAGACCCAGGTATCGGCCGGAGTAGCTCAGTGATTAGAGCGACATCCTGGAATGCTGTGGTTTCAGATTCGATTCCAAGCTCTGGCTAATTTTTCACTTCAGTTAGGTTTATTGTATTTATTGTTGTATGTCTGTTTAATATTTATATATGTGAACATAAGTTTGTATTTCGTGAAGTTTTCTTGAAAAATACCATTCAATCACATTATTATTTTCCCTATTTATTCAAATAAATGTTAATTTCAATTTAAAAATAATGTCAAACAATGATATCTAATAACCCTTGTCATTTTCTGTTTTCTCTTTTTTATTAAAAAATGGAGGAATTTATTTTCCATCATTACATAAATGTCATTAATATATATATATATATATATATATATATATCGAAAACTAATCAAATTTTTAAATTATACGACAAATTTTGACATCCTTGGACCAATGTGGATAACTGGCGACAATTTGATCACCTAACATTCCATATTCTAGGAGAGACAGCTGTGAAATACAAACCGACATTCACTTTTTAATATAATAGATTGATGAAGTTTTAATTTCACTATGAAATATTAGTCAGGGACAAATGCTGAACTATTTATATTGTTTTACGTGCAAATGGTTTATTTCGTAATGGAACCTGCAAGCAATGGAGATAGATTAAAAAACGTTATGCTTGAAAATTATTTAAAAAGCCATGATAAATAAATCAATTAAAATAAAGTTTTCAAGCAAATTGCATTTGAAAGTAGATTTTTCCCCCATATAACGGTGTAAAAATTAAAAATGTGTGATGTTTAGAAGTTAAAAAAATTGCAGTAGAAAAAATTGGAAAACCGAAATTTAAATGTCAAGCATCGCCATTCTTAAAATGACGTCAGCGTTACGTACGGACATATTTTCCTTTATAAAATAGATAGATTTTCAAACGTGAAGTCCCCTTTGTCAGCTACAACTTTGCATGTGTAAATTTATTCTTTTGACTTGAGATTTTAATTTCGGTACCGCCGAGTACAAATTCCAGAAACTGATGTCTTTTAGATGTATTCGTGGTAAAATAAGTTTTATCTAAGAAAAGGATTGTTTTCTTTTGATTATGGCACTTACTGAAGCATTACGCCAAGTAAATTCGATATAAGCCGAAAGAAAATATATTGAAATGTAACATAGCTTTATGAGAGAAATTGCATGTTTTTTAAAGCGTGACGTCATTTTCTGTTGAGACTTAAAGTTATTTTTAATTGTAATGATGAAATGGCATCATTAAGGATAAATAAACCCCAACATTTCTTTTTTTCTGCAACAGTTGAAATAATACGATTGCTACTATTTTGATGCAATTTCAAAAAACTTTTCATATTAAATTTAAAATATAAAAGTGGGAATATTTAGAAAAATGGCTAGTGCGAGTTCATCTACAAACGAAGAGCTTTCATTTAAAAAAGAATAATTACCAAAATTGGTTCAGGGAAGATGTCTAAAAAAGCTATCATTTGTTTTCAATATATAGATTATTCTTTCCATTTTACTTTAACAGTTGCCTAGCAACTCTATTTCAAAACTTATCTATTTCATACAAATTACATTTAAAAGCCCATATTTTTCCCAATTCGGCTCTAAAAATTTAAATTGTTCGATTACACATATGTTAAATTCGTGCTTTTTTATATATTATTCTTTTACTTATTGTTTGACGAAGCTTTAATTTCATTGTAGAAAATTAACCGTACATAAATTCTGAACTCTTTTTCATGTGCAAATTGTTTATTAATATTTCGTAATGGAGCCCGCCGGTGCGCGATCGAGATAAATTTAAAAAATCACTCTTGAAAATTATTTTATAAACCATAATAAGTCAGTCCATTAAGATACCGTTTTGATACAAATTGCATTTAAAAGTAGATTTTTTCCCTATACGACAGTGTAAAAAATTATAATGTGCGATGTTCAGAAGATTAAAAAAATGCAGAAAGGAAAATTGGAAAACCGAAATTTCATCGTGAAGCATTACTATTTGCAAAATGACATCAGCGTTTCGCACAGATTATTGCCCTTTATAATATAAATGGAGTACTTCTGTTGCCACAATTACAAAATTAGTACAGAAAACTATTTAAAAAAATAATATCTCAAAAATAAATTGAGATACAGATTTCAAAGAAATTGCATGTAAAAGTACATTTTTTTCCTCATACGATGGTATAAAAACTGAAAATGTGCGATGTGTTGAAGTTTAAAAATTTTCAGTAGCGAAAATTGCAAAACGAAAATTCATTTCAAATTTGAAAGTGTTGCCATTCGCAGAATGACGTATGCGTTACGCGCATATATGTTTGTCCTTTATAATATAGATAGGGTAGATATATTAAATATATGCTGCTACAACAAAGAATTTTTTGGCGGTATTTTTAATAAACAAGCATGAATAACTCACACTCCATAGACTGCTATGCTAAATACCGCCGGTAAATACGCCCAGCAGACGAATTTTAGCCTCGAACTCAGGTCGCGTGCATAGGGTCCATTACGCAGCTGAAAATGTTTTATTGAGAACTGAGAGCATACTAAAATTGCTATGCCGATTTGAGAAGAACAAAAATACGATAAATTTATTTAAAATGATTTAACATAAATCATTGTTTCCAGAAATATATGCTTTCAAGGAAAAATGTTCCAGAACGAAACATCCTGTTACTTAGAAAGAGGGGGCAATACTAAACAAAATAACCTTAGCACTATTCTCCAAATGTCTTGACTTCTAACCATTATCTGAATTCGTCTAATGTAGTAATCCATCATTTTGATTCATAAGTCTTTTTCTACTTTATAAGGAAAGTTGTGAGTAAGTAAAATAATAAAACACAGAATATGAGTAACTGAAAAAGTTGTGTACGTGATTTATCTCAGAATATGAAAATATTGGGTTGTAAAAGTAAGAGGCGCTTTTTAGTAAATTGGAAGTTTAACCCTTAAATGCATAGTGATACATATCTACATCACTTTTTATATAATTCTTAGTAACCGGTATATTTATATAGAAATATTAATTTTATAAAAATTACAAAATCTAAACTTAAAAATCTATCTTAAAATTTCTGGTGTATAATCTTTAATAGGAGAAGAAAAAAAAAATCATGCATTTAAGGGTTGTTTTACAAAATAAAAAAATATATAAAATAAGGTATTTAGATTAATACTTATTAAACTTATTCTTATTTTACTAATTGGCAATATTTTAGTTTTCACTTGTATTACAGATGTGCAATATAAGAAAAGGTTTACGTATTATACGAAAAATGTATCTCTGATTTTTTTCATTATTTTTACTGTGTAATAAGTCTTTCAGAGAATCATATATAATTATTTTTAAACAAAATAAAAAATCATGCATTTAAGGGTGTATTCCGATCCAAACTGCTTACTTTCTGATTCATTTTAAAATTCGTTTTTGCTCTCAAACGCATCAAACTGGGAAATTCTCTTATTTAGAAACTACATAATGTGCCGTGTTTCTCAATTTTTTGATAAATGCAGAAAATACCATATTAAACGCTGTCAAAGTTGGCGTTTTGAACCGAATTTTCCGAAGCGGGCGATCTGGGAATGAAAAAAATGGTCATACTGAGAAAATAATTGTTTAAAAATCAAATTCTAATTAATTGAGCTGAAAATGAAATCACCCGGCATGTTAAACATGTCTTCAAAAATCACCCCCAGCCTCTTTTTACTTTTAAAAATGAGTCTGAAAATGTCTCAGAAAATTTCGGGCTGTTGAGGGTGGGAAAACATTTTTTCGAATACACCCGTAAGGGTTAAAAAGTATAGCAGTTAGCTTAAAATAATAGGGATGTAAGCATATGAGTTTCAAGTTTTTAAAATTTAGTATACCATTGGTGACAAAATGGTATTTCCGTTATATTCGAAAAGTGTTGGAATAAAGTAAGGTGTACTTTTTTATAAATTGACTAGGGGGCTCGGCCCCCTACGAGCTACGCTCGCCAACCCCCGTCCAGACACCGCAGACTCTAAATGCACGCTAATTTGATCGGCTTTAAAAATAGTTCGAAAGATTGAATTGTAATTTAAAAAACAGTGGCGATCTCCCTATAAACGAATTTCTATTCATTTCTCTTTGATTGGGGAATTTTAACGCCAAATCCGCTGCGGTACTACTTGATTATCCTGTCGACCAATTTCGCCAAATTATATAAATCGCCAAATTATACAAATTGATATAATTTTTATTTTAAATAACGAAAGAACAAATAAATTCGTACAACATTAATAAAAACACAAATAAAACGTCGAAATAAAAATAACTTGATGACGTATACACGTGTAACAACATTTCAAAATAAGCTAATATAAAAGGAATTAAGTAAAGAGAGTCTTTGTCTCCTGGTGTTTTTTAACAAAGCGAAAAGAAAGTTCTTTTAAATGAGACATTTTAAATTAATTCTCAAAATGTCAAATAAATGTCTAGCGCAATTTCTAAATTTAAACTTTTTTGCAATATTATTTTGTGTTCATTTTATGTAATAACTATAATGTGATGTAAATATGACGTAATTTCTCCTAAGACTTCTAACGCATGTTAATGAATTTATTATTTTACAATATCCTTTCTCTTTTAAAATTCACGTGTATACTTTTTATGACGTAATTTTTAATAAGTTCCTGCTTTTTATACGTAATTATTTAATTCTAATTTGAAAGTTTTTTTCCTGTTTATAATAGTCACGTGTAAATAAATTTTTAATTTGAAGCAAACATTATTGCTTGCGCTTTTTATACAGTTGGCAACAGTTTAAATTAGTACAATTTTCTGAAATCTGTAAAAAATATCTCTAGAAATGCTGAAAATTTGAATTTAAAATAGAAATAAAACCTTAAAAAATGAGTCAAAATAAAAAAATTAATGCAATCTGCACTCCGGCAAATTCTAACCTATAAAATGATCTAAAAATGATTACACTGCCATCTATAGTTTTTGCTGCTATAAAACTTTTTTAGTGGAACGATTTTGTCCAACTTTAGCATTAAATAACTCTTAAAATAATTCTTCGATTTGAAAACTGTCTACATCAGCGTGTTTATCAAACATTTCTGTATAAAACCACCGATTTTCATATTTTTGTATGCATTATTTTTGTTAATTTTAACGAAGAAAGGCCCCCGGTCACAAAAAAATCAAAACCGGCGGCGGCGGCGGCGGTGACAGCGGTAGTTACTTTTTTTTAGAATAGAGAGAAATTTTTAAAAAGTATGAGAATTAGCTCCTAGGAATGTAACTATATGAGTTTGAGATTTTGAAAATTTAGTATACCGTGGGTGATAAAGTGGCATTTCCGTTACATGCGAAAAGTACTGGAATAAAGTTAGAGGCACTTTTTAATAAATTGGAATTTTTAAAAAGTATAACAATTAGCTTAAAATAATAGGGATGTAATCATATGAATTATAGGTTTTGAAAATTTGATATACGTGTCAATCCATTTCAAGTGGTCCAGAAAATCCTTTATTCGTTGCTTGACCATTTTTAAAAAATCTGAATTTTTTTGTACAACAACTCTAACATGATGGAAGTTCAAAATTACTATTATTTTAATTTTATTAATTTTTGTTTGTGCATGGCGGCCATCTTTGTTTCGTCGTCTGCATCAATTTTCTCACATGAAGGGTTTACGGAATTGTAAATAATTCATCGTTTATTTCTCCAATTCAAATGCGGATTAAAGAAATTTATACAGATGGATTTATACATTGGGCTAAAAATTTGGTAATAGAGTAGTTTCCGAAACTAACTGCTCATTGGTGAAATTTAAGCATAAAGTTTCAGTTTTTTTCCAAAATTTGTCCCTTTACAACAGGAAATTTTTCTAGCAAGGAAAACTGTCAACATGACATAATCATGGAAGACGGTAGTATTCCGAGTGACGCAGCCTTAAGCCTAAAATAGTATCGTATCGTATCGTAGAATTCATAGATGGCGGAACTCATATATACAGCTAACTCGAAATCAAAGAAAATGCGAAAAGCCGCCTGTTAATAACTCAGCAAATATAGGTCCTGTTGTTCTGATTTTTTTAAAACAGTCTTATATCTGCAGTCTAATCCTATTCTGAATTTTTTACAATTCTACGTGCAGTATATTTTCAGATCTGTAAACCCATTTTGAAAGCAATTTCGATGGTGTAAGTTTGTCTTTTTTTTTTCTCCGAAACGGTCTAGATTTTTTCAAAAACATTAACATATAAAATGAATCTGTTTTTAATGAAGTGGATAATACTAACCTAGTATCTAGGAAAACTCTTAATTTTTATATAATCCGCATGAAAAATTGGACTTCTTAGGATCGCGGATTACATGTTATTCTATGGGCTAGCAGACAGAACGTTGCACATCGGTTTTGCGCGGTTTAGGTCACAGTTAAAAATCTGAATATTGGCAATAAATCTTTTTTTAAACTACAAAAACAGTTTATTATGTGCTTTAAAATACTTAGACTGATTTTTTAAAATGGAGCAGTATTTTGTAATTATATGTATTTTATTTCATTGTTATTCATAGTAAGTAAACATTTTTTAAGGAGAAAATATTTCACATTTTTAAAAAAATTCTCGTATCGAAATTCGATATTTATCGAAAATTCTCGTATCGAAAGGAAAATTCATCGCGTTCGCCATAAGACTTCGCCATGTATCACTACGCGATACGCGAAGTTGACTGAAGAAATAAGAAATATCAAAGATCTTGAAATGGTATTCCAAGGGGAGAAAGTGAGTACAATTTCTAATTATCCAGACAGCATTCTTTGCAACCGATCCTTTCTAATTAGTATAATGTTCTGAATTGTTTTTATTTTCAACAATACTTATAACTGTTTTCCTTACAAAATAACGTTCATGTGTGGCATAGGTATTTCTTGTGATATGTGAGTATAGATTACTAATTTAATTTTGTGTTTTGAGTTTTCTTTTAAAGAAATTAAACAAAATCTTTCATTTTTAAAGAACGCACAGTTTAAATAAAAGGTATGACGAAATCAAAATTAAGATTTCCAATTCTGTTTATAAAATGATTCATTTGCGAATCGTTGCGAATCGTGACATTATAAACGAAAAGTGACTTAAAATGACATCTTTTTCGAAATATGGGTATCTTTCATTTATTTTTTTCTTATATAACTCTTTTCAGCTTCAAAAATTAAAGCATCGTAGTATTTTATTTTTATAAAATTAAACCTAAAGGGGAAAAAAATTCTTATTGCCGTTTATCTCTGTAATAAAAGAAAAACAGAAGGAAAAAAAAAAAAAAACCTGAAGCATTTCTTTTAGGCTAATTGATTACAGGCATGGGTGCAAGACCTTCAGTCTCAGAACTGATTTCAGTCTTGGACATATTTTTTACTTATAGTAAATTCTACTTTATATACTTAAATTATCACGATTAGCTCAAAATGAACCATTTTATCCTGACTGGTTGTTTTGAGCTCCTAAAAGTAAAATTATTCATCATGATATTTTTCCTTATTTAGTAATTAAAGTTTATAGATAAATAAGATAAAACAGCTTTTTTGCAAAAGTTAGATACTTGTTTTTATTTAATTTTAGAGTTAATATGCTTAAAAGAAAGCTTTAAATAATTTACTTTTAAAAAATATAAAAGTAGCCAGCTCCCTTATATGGTATTAGTGGTAATGAAGTATTATTGTAAATAAGAACAATTCAGAACATGTTACTATTTAGAAAAGATTGGTTTCACAAAATTTCATTAGCAGCTGCATTGTAGTTGTCATGATAATTAGACTTTGTATAAGCTAATAAAGTGATTACCCAGTAACCATTTCAATTAATATATTAATCTGACTAGCATCTTAAATTAAATATTAAGTTTTTATTCTGCTTTCATTAAACCATTCACTATTCTTTAACATTTCGCATATTCCGACTACAAAAACTCTTTTTATCAATTCCACCTGTACACTGGAGGGTTGCCGTGCCACTTACAGAGTAGCGCGTTTATCGCCTCGTTGTGCAATAGCATTTGAAAGATCACCACACTAACATAAAAAAGTAGCAATAAAAGAAAATCAAAATTAATCAGTTGATTGTAAAAAACCCGCTCCATTCTCGGTCGGGGTAGGAACATCACAAGAAAAAAAAACCCTCGCGAAACTTGACAGCATGTCAGGGAGCGGGGGGGGGGGGGGAATCCAAAACTTCAACAAAATAGTTGTAACTTTTCTTATAAATATGTTACATATAACATATGGTAGTAATAATCGGTATATCTGATGAAAATACAAATAATTTTTTTAAATGAAATATTTAATGATTTTTTTTTATCCCTATTACTGTATTGGATTGATAGTAGTTTAAGAGCCATAATTTTATATTCTAAAATCATTAAAAGCACTCTGCAAGCAGTTCTTGTTCAATCACAAAAGCCTGCCACTAAAAAATTTTAATGCAGAAGATGTAATGTATTTCTCAGATATAAACAATGAATTTTGCAGTTAAAAAGCACATGTATTTTACAAATATTGCTATTTCTTGGAACACTAAATATTATAAATTATCGCCTTTAACACATTATTTTGGAGTAATGAAAACATTGTTATTATATTAAAATTTTTTGTAAATGGGTGTTATAATCAGTAGCAGCTCATGACAGGTTTTTCTTGCAGCACTAAAATGCATGCTTTCCAAAGTTTTTTTTTTTTTTTTTTTTTTAACATTGCCATTTTTATTTTTTTCCACTGTCTTTATTTACCTCAGAAGTGGTTAAGATTTTTTTATATTGAAATCCTAAAGGTTATAATAGCAAAAAAGCATCTTTAAGCCCTTGGGGATGAGCGACCGGTATACTTGGCCACTTAAGGTGTTCAGAATCCTTCATTATTCTCACCACTTATTTTTAATTGTAAAGTTTACCTTCTTTAATCGGCGCATTTCTGTGATTCAATTACAAAAAATTTTCTTTTTTAAAAAACCTGTAGTAATAGGTTAAAAATTAACCAAAGGGCTCTTGTTGCGAAGGGGTTAAACATCTTGAATTACAGTGAACTTTAATAACCCTTGGCTTTAATTGCCAGTACTCCTCCAATTGAGCTATCTGTACGACATTCCAGCCAACACAATATTAGCTCAGAACAACTATTATCACGACATCAATTGATTGTGTGAAAAATAATTAAAAGTGTATATGGTTATATATTTTATTATTAAGCAACAGACTTTGCAGATCCGTTTTTCTAAAAAGCTTTAAAGATTGAAATCTCTAGGCTGGAGTGGGAAAGTGGTAATTTTGAGGAATAGGAGGATAATTTATATAGAAGAATTTTCTGTATAAAAATAAAGATTTAAATTTTTTTAAATGCTGGGGAGTAGGGGGAGGGAGAAGAGGTGAAATGTACAGTCGTGGAAAAAAAAAAGTAAACACCCTCTACTAATTCCTTAACAAATTATTATAGTAGACGAAAGTTATTGGTACCGAACGATTGGAAATAAAGTCTATTTTTAAATGATGTATATAAAATTTGCTTAGGGGACCATCTACATATTAAAACAAATCCAAACTTCATTTTTTTCAATGGCAATACCCAATTTTAACGAGATATTTCAAATCTTCGGTTCAAACTATGCCTAGGCACCAAATTTCAAGTCATTTGAATGATAAGTTTTTGAATTATAAACATTCAAAATTTAGTGCTTCTAATGTTAAATTACATTTTCTTATTTTTATTTATGTCTCCCGAAATTATGCTCCTAATATGCTAATTTTTTGTGTAGCAGTAATACTAATATACCCAAAGATAAATAGGTTGAATTTGCAATTTTTATAATTTTATGATATGAATTAGGAAATTAATATTCGAAAAAATTATGAATTGTAACCTACAATTTTTTTTTATGGATTTAGATTTATTAAGTCCTGCTTTATGGAAATGCAAAATTTCACATTTTTCTTCCAAATAGTTTTCAAATTATGCTTAAAAAACGGCAAAATGATGGTTTAAGGGGCCGTCTATGATAGAAGTGACTAGATATTTTGAAATGTCTTACGCTGTCCTATCTAGCAGACTTCATTGACTGCTTGAGTGACGCTTAAGGTGCCTTGATCAAGAAGGGGGTTCTCTCGGTTAACAATCGAGTACCGAACTTCAATTTGGATACAGCCCTTAAAATAAGCTTGTTTTAAAATAATTAATTTCTCGGAAACTTATAGTACGAATTGCATAAAAATTTGTTTTTAGGCTAATTAAATGGTGTAGAATTCATTTATGCTGTAAGAATTGTGTACTGCTATTGAAAAAAAAAACAAAGTTATGGTTCGTTTTAATATGTAGATGACCCCTTAAGCAAATTTTATATACATCATTTAAAAGCAGACTTTATTTCCAATCGTTCGGTACCAGTAACTTTCTTCTACGGTAATTTGTTGAGGAGTTAGTAGGGAGTGTTTACTTTTTTTTTCTCATGACTGTACATTAGGGAAGTTGGTGCTTATTTATTTATTTAT
Organism: Maratus speciosus; assembly: GCA_963932465.1. NCBI lineage: Eukaryota > Metazoa > Arthropoda > Arachnida > Araneae > Salticidae > Maratus > Maratus speciosus. The sequence goes on along the minus strand of OZ010799.1, from coordinate 214,639,267 downwards.
GTTAGTGAGCAACAAATGTTGCCGATTTTTTTTTTTCAAACTAACTAGGGTTTCGTTCATCTGACGAAACCCTATTCGTCTCACTCCTCTGTCTGTCCGTCACAGAGCCCGTTATCAGAAACTATACATGTTAGAGACTTGAAATTTTGGGTACTTGTAGCTGAACACCTCGCATCAAACAACAAATCCTAAAATTTTGAAAAAGTCGGTAATTAACCGAATTACGGGCTAATTAACTTCTAAAATTAACCAATCCACCTTTTTAACACAGGTTCAAACGGACATTCTCCAAAACTTCGGAGTTTCTCCTAAGGGTTGCCAGTAAAATCAGCCGGTGCACGGTTACCACGGAGGAAATTAAGCCGAAAAATGAAGTGGGCATTTTAAAGCGAAATCGCATATCAAAAAATATTGGTACGAGAAATTTGTAAATAGTATAGACAGACGCGGAAAAAAATCTACTTTCATTTGGTATAAAGTTCACATTTCTGCGTTGGGTATAACGCAAAAAATCCATTAAAAATCGATCGATAAAAATTTAATTTCTGTATTTGAAAAGACAATGAAAAGAGATTTCATTTCGGCGCGAAAGCAGGTGTGCTCAACTTCAAACATGACGGCGACCTTGCGGTTTTCGGTAGTGGAATATTTTAATACGAAATTTTAACCTTTTAAATATTAAATTTTTTGATAAAATTTTTTGCCATCCGGACGGGAAATCTCTCGCAGATTTCATATATACCCAGTTCAAAGCGATAACTCAATTAGAAGCTGAGATATTAATTATTATTTAATTAATCTGTTTCATTTCTATCTAATGAATAGAATAAAATGAAGGCACGTGCTTTTTTAACCATGAAATTATTTAAATTAGGAAATCTAACAATTTGCGTGAGGTTGTTCGACGCCGCTCTATGAGACAAGTATAACTTATTCATTATAAGAAAGTTTGTAAGTATTCATACCACTATTTTAGAATAGTAATTTCTGCAAATATCTTAAATTATTGGTTGAGATCGCCACTCGATCTGGTTGAAACTTTAAAATAGTTTATAACGCATAAGAAAAATTGTAAAAAAAAAATGGGGTGTGATATTTCGAGGGGAGACTAGCGTGCTTCGCCCGCTATCGTATAATTTGTATTTGTAAGGTTTGGGTAAATGGAAAGGATGGGGCAGGGAAATACTTTTGATTAAATATCCCAACAGAGTTTCGTTCTGATGCACTTTTGTTATGAATAGTGTGCGCTCCCTGGTGGTGGAATGTGGAACTAACATAAAGCGATTTTGTTAAAATTAGGAAAGTTCGCATTACAGATATTATTATGACATAGACTAGCGTTCTTCGCCCGCTATCGGATTATTTCAGTCCGTGCGAGGCTGATGTGAAATGAGATGCATTCTTCCAGCGAAATTGAAAAGCGTGCTTCGCCCGCTGTCGCATAATTTTATTTTGTTAGGTTTGTGTCAATGGAAAAGGGGGAGGGGGGGGACTACTTTTGATTAAATATACCAGTTAGTGCGCATTACAGATATTATTATGACAAAGACTAACGTGCTTCGCCCGCTACCGCATAATTTGTATTTGTTAGGTTTGTGTGAATGGAAAAGGGGGGGGGGGGACTACTTTTGATGATAAAGACTAACGTGCTTCGAAAATCTCATAATTTGCGTGGGATAATTGAATAGCGCTATAAGATAAGTATAACTCATTCATCATCAGAAAGTTTACAAGTATTCATACCACTATTTTCGAATAGTAATTTCAGGAAATATCTTAAATTATTGGTTAAGACCGCCACTCGATTTGTTTGAAAATTTAAGATAGTTTATAACACATAAGAAAAAGTGTAAAAAAGAATGGAGTGTGATATTTCGAAGAGGGGGAGGGGAGCTAGAATTATTTTTAAAATTTTAGCGTTTGTTACCGCAGACCGCCACCATCCGGACACATGTATCTACGGAAAGATTGCGTAAAGGAGTTTCGTTCAGATATGCTTTTGTTAAGAATAGAGTGCATTCCCTGGTGGTGGAATGTGGAACTAACATAACGTGATTTTGTTAAAATTAGGAAATCTAACTAAGATATTTTATAAGATAAAGTGTAAAAAAGAAAGGCACGTGATATTTCGGGGAGGTGGGGGGGGGGGGGAGGCGCTAGATTTCTATTTAAAAAGTTAGCGTTTCTAACCGTTTTAGGTGCTATTTTTGAGGGAGTCCTGAGATATACGCTGCTTATTTAATATAAAATTGTCTAAAGTTTAGTTACCACTATTTCCGAATAGTAATTTCAGCAAATATCTTAATTTCTTATTAAGACCGCCACACCTCGAGTAACATATCTACTCATAGGTTGTTTAACAGAGTTTCCTTCCGATACAGTTTTGTTAAGAATAGAGTACGCTCCCTGGTGGTGGAATGTGGAACTGACATAACGCAATTTTGTTAAAATTAGGAAATATAACAAGGCGATCTATTTGAAACTTAAAGATAGTTTATAACACATAAGAAAAAGTTTATAAAAATGGCGCGTGAAATTTCGGGTAGGGGGGAGGGGCGCTAATTTCGCTAATTGATTTATTTCTATTATATACTTATTTTACAAGGCAGTCACGTGATGTTTCATTGCAGTATACCACTGAACGGTGTCCAATTTTTAAAAATACAGCATAAATGTTACTTATGCCAGATAAAAATGTCAGCAGTATTGATACCACTATTTTCGAATAGTAATTTCAGCAAATATAATAAATTCTTGGTTAAGACCGCGACCCCCTCTACTAGCATATCTCCTGATAGGTTGTTTAACGGAGTTACGTTCAGATACAGTTTTGTTAAGAATAGAGTGCGCTCCCTCGTGGTGGAATGTGGAACTAACAGACCGCGATTTCATTTAAAGTAGGAAATCTAACAAGGCGATCTGTTTGAAACTTTAACATAGTTTATAACACACAAGAAAAAGTTTATAAAAAATGGCGCGTGAAATTTCGGGCAGGTGGGGAGAGGGGGAGGTGCAAAATATTTATTTTTTGTTTCATACCGTTTCAGGTGCGCTTTTTTTACGGAGTCCTCAGATACATGGTACTTATTAAATATAAATATGTCAAAAGTTAAATTACCACTATTTCCGAATAGTAATTTCAACAATTATCTTAAATTCTTGCTGAAGACCGCCACCCCCTCGAGTAACATATCTACTGATAGGTTGTGTAAAGGAGTTTCGTTCAGATACGCTTTTGTTAAGAATAGAGTGCGCTCCCTGGTGGTAGAATGTGGAACTAACAGACCGCGATTTCATTTAAAGTAGGAAATCTAACAATGCGATCTGTTTTAAACTTTAAGATACTTTATAACAAATTATAATGAAGTATAAAGAAGAATGGCGTGTCGCATTTCGAGGGGGGGGGGAGGGAGTGGCGCAAACAAAATTAGGAAATATAGCTGGACGATCTGTTTGAAACTTTAGTATAGCTTATAAAACATAACAAAAATTTTAAACATCAGGCCGCGTCAAAAATCATGGTGACCATTACCCCACTTCACCCCCCCCCAAAGGGGGCACTTTTCTAAATTTGGCAGATACCCTTCATGTGATATATCGTAGCATTTTGAAGGGGGGGGGGGCACGAACAAAATTAGGAAATATAACAAGGCGAATCTGTTTGAAGCTTTACGATAGTTTAGCAAGGGTTTGCCAAAATTTAGAAGATGTTCCATGGCGATAAATGTACTGGACGTTTTGAAAGGAATATTAAACGAAACCCTTTGTGCGATCTATGATCACACTTACTCACTTGTTTTTGAAAGATTTTACTATTTAGATAAGCTGGAGAGGTGGGTGTAAAAGCAGAAGTGGAATCTTCGGAGCTCAGGGGATTATTTTATATGATTTATTATTATTGTTAATAAAGAATTTTAAATAGGGATGGTTAAAGATTATTTTATATAAAATTAAAGAATGTTTAATTTTTTTGCACTAGGAATGAGAAAAGGGAGAAGCAGAAATTTGTAGTTTTGGATTTAATATAAATGTATGCAATTACTTTTATAAGTGAGCGATGATTGTTATATATATTATATATATATAAAGGTTTAAAGAGTAATATTTCTTGCTATTTTTCTTAACAAAGTAAATTTTTTATATAGTAAAATTTAACATAGCTTTTTATATCTCTGAAACAAACCAACAGAAATACCCTCTAAACATGCATGTTGTACATTACTTCCATATCTTACCAAAGAGTTCTTATAAAAATCTCATTGTACGGTACTCTTTAAAATTGAAGTATGGTCATCCTTTTTTGCGGGGGGGGGTGGGGGGTGGGGGGGGAGAGAGATTGAAGGTGAATGGAAATCCTGACTATGAATTCTTTGTATTGGTCTTTATTTTTTTGTGTGTGTTTATTGTTTTATTTATTTTTTCAATAACCTCAAAAAAGTAATGATATCAATACAAAAACCCTTAACGGGTTAAAAGTTTGTGACGCAGCACTTTATCTTATGCTCTAAGAATTTTAAATATGGAACTTAAAAATAATGATATCAAATTTTGAGTGACGCTATGCTATTAATTATAATCTCTCTACATATTATTTATTTCATCTTTTTATTTTTTTATAATCGCATGTGCAAAAATTATGTTCAATTAAAAAAAAATGTATAAAAGTTTATTCATTGATGCTTTAACATTTACACCTTTCATAAATTCCAAGTATGAGTTTTAAAAGATATGCTATCAAAATTTTAGTGACGCTTTGATGTGGCTTTAAACGATTTGTTTTAAAATTAAATTTAAATTATTTTTGTTTTGGCTAAGATATATTCACACATCTAAATAATAGTTTTAATTTTCCAATATACTTTAAATATATCACTTTCACTGAATTTATATAATGCATTTAAATGTATTTATTTGAATAAATTGATTTATCCTTTGTCCAATGCTATTAAAAATTTAAAATAAGATTTGCGCAAATATTTTTTTTGCGTCATTGTATCCAAACTAAGTGAAATGTATTCAAATGGATACTATGAGGCAAAAAAATTATTTACGTAAATCTTATTTTAAATTTTTAATAGCATTGGACAAAGGATAAATAAATTTATTCAAATAAATACATTTAAATGCATTATATAAATTCAGTGAAAGTGATATATTTAAAGTATATTGGAAAATTAAAACTATTATTTAGATGTGTGAATATATCTTAGCCAAAACAAAAATAATTTAAATTTAATTTTAAAACAAATCGTTTAAAACCACATCAAAGCGTCACTAAAATTTTGATAGCATATCTTTTAAAACTCATACTTGGAATTTATGAAAGGTGTAAATGTTAAAGCATCAATGAATAAACTTTTATACATTTTTTTTTTAATTGAACATAATTTTTGCACATGCGATTATAAAAAAATAAAAAGATGAAATAAATAATATGTAGAGAGATTATAATTAATAGCATAGCGTCACTCAAAATTTGATATCATTATTTTTAAGTTCCATATTTAAAATTCTTAGAGCATAAGATAAAGTGCTGCGTCACAAACTTTTAACCCGTTAAGGGTTTTTGTATTGATATTTTTTACAAATAGGCAGAAAGTACTTGTACTCACTCGCTAAGTTCCAGATCTGGGACTTGCTTTCTCTTTGCTAAAAAAAATCCCAAATTTTTCAAAACTGTCAAAAATCGCACTTTTGAAGCTTTGATATCTCTGGTAAGGCACGAGATAAAAATCTGTAGTTCTGGTTTCTGAGAGTATTGTATGGTAGTGTTATGTTCACTTGAATTGGAGAAATAAATGAATTATTTACAATTCCGTAAACCCTTCATGTGAGAAAATTGATGCAGACGAAGAAACAAAGATGGCCGCCATGCACAAACAAAAATTAGTAAAATTATAGTCATTTTGAACTTCCATCATGTTAGGGTTGTTGTACAAAAAACTTCAGATTTTTTAAAAATGGTCGAGCAACCAGTGCTGGACCACTTGAAGTGGATTGACCCATACCTTTAGTGTCAAAGTGGCATTTCAGTTATACAAAAAAATCAAAAAGTTGTCACCTTAAAATGTTGACATTGTGAAATCCTGCTTTTAAGATTTCAGTCGTTTATGAATGCTTTGTATGAGTATATACAGGAGTCCATAATTAAAAAGACAGTACTCAGAGTGCTCTGTAGCGCGATCTAATTTAGAGAATGACGGCAAATTTTGTAAGAGGATTAACCCTTTCGGGGGCAAGGTACTTGTATTCGTAAAATGTTAAAATAATTGAATGACACCAGTATTTACAAGAAAATGTATTTGTAAACAAGTAAAAGTATATTTTCGCGTACTTAATAAAAGTGAAATTTCTCTCTATTCTAAAAAAAAGTAACTACCGCTGTCACCGCCGCCGCCGCCGCCGCCGGTTTTGAATTTTTTGTGACCGGAGGTCTTTCTTCGTTAATATTAAAAAAAATAATGCATACAAAAATATGATAATTGGTAGCTTTATACAGAAATGTTTGATAAATACGCTGATGCAGACAGTCTTCAAATCTAAGAATTATTTTAAGAGATATTTAATGCTAAAGTTGGACAAAATCGTTCCACTAAAAAAGTTTTATAGAAGCAAAAACTATACATCGGAATTTAATAATTTTTAGATAATTTTATACGTTATAATTTCCCGGTGTGCAGAATTGATTTATTTTTTTAATTTGACTCATTTTTCGAGGTTTCATTTCTATTTTAAATTCAAATTTTCAGCATTTCGAGAGATATTTTTTACTTATTTCAGAAAATTGTACTAATTTAACCTGTTGCCATCTGTATAAACAACGGAAACAATAATGTTTGCTTCAAATTAAAAATTTATTTACACGGGACTATTATAAACAGAAAAAAAAAACTTTCAAATTAGAATTAAATAATTACGTATAAAAAGCAGGAACTTATTGAAAATTACTTCATCTATAATTACACGTGAATTTTAACAGAGAAAGGATATTGTAAAATAATGAATTCATTAACATGCGTTAGAAGTCTTAAATAGGAGAAATTACATCACATTTACGTCACATTACACTTATTACGTAAAATGAACAAAAAATAATATTGCAAAATAGTTTAAATTTAAAAATAGCGCGAGACATTTACTTGATATTTCGAGATGAACTTTTCAACTATTTTTTTTTTTTTTTTTTTTTTTTTTTTTTTTTTTGGACAGCGCAAATAATAGTTCATTTCTAATAAAAGTATTTCTAATAAAAGTATAAAATATTAAAAAGGGAAAGAAAAGTTTGGTGAAAAACACGTCATATTAAAAACGATATATTTAATATGTCTTATTTAAAAGGACTTTCTTTTCGCTTTGTTAAAAAATACCGGGAGACAAAGACTCTGTTTACTTAATTCATTTTATATTAGATGATTTTGAAATGCAATTGTATCTTTTAACAACAGCTGATTTTTCCGTAAAATTCCCCAATCAAAGAGAAATGAATAGAAACCCGTTTATAGGGAGATCGCCTTTGTTTTTTAGGTGCGTTCGTAATTATATAAATACGTAGCACCTATAGTCGTCGTTCAGTCCGTCCGTCTGTCCGTCCGTCTGTCCGTCTGTCCGTCCGTCTGTCCGCATGTAACAGAGCAAAAACTACCCAACCGAATGGTCTGAAACTTCAAATATATGATTGTTGCAAAATTTTGTCGAGCCATTTCAAATTTTATGAAAATCGGATGTATAGTTTAATTACAGGGACAGTCAAAAGTTTTTCTTTACATTACGGCCAATGGGAAAAATTATTGCAAGTGCATTTTAATGATATTAGAGCCTTCCGAATGATCTGAAATTTTAAAGATATAACTGTTGCAAAATTTTGTCGAGCCATTTCAAATTTTAGGAAAATCGGATGTATAGTTTAATTACAGGGACAGTCAAAAGTTTTTCTTTACATTACGGCCAATGAGAAAAATTATTTCAAGTGCATTTTAATGATATTAGAGCCTTCCGAATGATCTGAAATTTTAAAGATATAACTGTTGCAAAATTTTGTCGAGCCATTTCAAATTTTAGGAAAATCGGATGTATAGTTTAATTACAGGGACAGTCAAAAGTTTTTCTTTACATTACGGCCAGTGGGAAAAATTATTGCAAGTGCATTTTAATGATATTACAGCCTTCCGAATGGTCTGAAATTTTAAAGATGTAATTGTTGCAAAGTTTTGTTGAGCTATTTCAAATTTTAGGAAAATCGGATGTATAGTTTAATTACAGGGACAGTCGAAAGTGTTCCGTTACATTACGGGGAATGGGAAAAATTATTGCAAGTGCATTTTAATGATATTACAGCCTTCCGAATGGTCTGAAATTTTAAAGATATAATTGTTGCAAAGTTTTGTTGAGCTATTTCAAATTTTAGGAAAATCGGATGTATAGTTTAATTACAGGGACAGTCAAAAGTGTTCCGTTACATTACGGGGAATGGGAAAAAATTATTGGAAGTGCATTTTAATGATGTATCAGACTATGCGCTTTATGAAGTGCAAAAAAGTATACATTCAGTACAATATGGGGTGCAAAAAATAATTATAAAACTAGTTATAGTACGAACGCACCTCATTTGCCACGTTTGACGAGCAATTTCCAACTTGTTTAATTATAATTCAATCTTCCAAAATCTTTTTAAAGCCGGTGAAATTAGCGTGCTTTTAGAGGCTGCAGTGTCTGAACGGGGGGTTGGCGAGCGTAGCTCGTAGGGGGCCGAGCCCCCTAGTTGAATAAATATCTCTCTATTCTAAAAAAAAAGTAACTACCGCTGTCACCGCCGCCGCCGGTTTTGAATTCTTTGTTACCGGAGGTCTTTCTTCGTTAATATTAAGAAAAATAATGCATACAAAAATATGAAAATCGGTAGTATTATACAGAAATGTTTGATAAACACGCTGATGAGGACAGTTTTCAGATCGAAGAATTATTTTAAGAGATATTTAATGCTAAAGTTGGACAAAATCGTTCCACTAAAAAAGTTTTATAGGAGCAAAAACTGTTCATAGGAATTTAATCATTTTTAGATCATTTTATGCGTTAGAATTTGCCGAAGTGCAGATTGCATTAATTTTTCTATTTTGACTAATTTTTTGAGGTTTTATTTCTATTTTAAATTCAGATTTTCGGCATTTCTAGAGATATTTTTAACAGATTTTAGAAAGTGATATTAATTTAAACTGTTGCCAACTGTATAAACAGCGGAAGCAATAAAGTTTGCTTCAAAAAAGAAAAATATTTATACCTGTAAATAAATTAAAAAATTATTTACACGTGACTATTATAAACAGAAAAAACATTTGGAATTAGAATTAAATAATTATGTACAAAAAGCAGGAACTTATTAAAAATTATGTCATAAAAACTATAATTACACGTGAATTTTAAGAGAGAAAGGAATTTGTAAAGCAATAAATTTATTAACATGCGTTAGAAGTCTTAAATAGGAGAAATTACGTCATATTTACGTCACATTATAGTTATTACATAAAATGAACACAAAATAATATTGCAAAACGGTTTAAATTTAGAAATTGCGCTAGACATTTATTTGATATTTTAAGAGGATACTTTTCAACTATTTTTGTTAGGAAAGCTCAAATAATATTTAATTTCTAACACAAGTATTTTCACGTGAATATTAAAAAGAGAAAGAATAGTTTGGTCAAAATTACGTCAGATTAAAAACGATTAATTTAAAATGTCTCATTTAAAAGAACTTTCTTTTCACTTTGTTAAAAAATACCAGGAGACAAAGACTCTGTTTACTTAATTCCTTTTATATTACCTTATTTTGAAATGTTGTTACACGTGTCTACGTCATCAAGTTATTTTTATTTCGACGTTTTATTTGTATTTTTATTAATGTTGTACTAATTTATTTGTTTTTTCGTTATTTAGATTAAAAATTATGTCAATTTGTATAATTTGGCGAGTGGTTTGGCGATTTATATAATTTGGCGAAATGGGTCGACGGGATAATCAAGTAGTACCGCAACGGATTTGGCGTTAAAATTCCCCAATCAAAGAGAAATGAATAGAAATCCGTTTATAGAGAGATCGCCACTGTTTTTTAAATTATAATTCAACCTTTCGAAATCTTTTTAAAGCCGATCAAATTAGCGTGCATTTAGAGTCTACGGTGTCTGGACGGGGGTTGGCGAGCGTAGCTCGTAGGGGACCGAGCCCCCTAGTTCGTTAAAAAATTCGGGTGCCAATGTTGCAATTAGGGATTGAAATTATGTGATGCCATAGCGGCATCACCGCCCTTAAAGGGGTTAAACAAGACGGGGTACGAAGGATTCAGTGAAAAAAATTTAGTTCCAAAAGTCACCGCTAGGAGAATATGTGGCGCTGTGTAACACAAATGAGAGTTTTAAAAATGCAGAATCAATACTAAAATCGTTCAATATGGTAAATAAAAGGCAATTTTATTTCAGCGTTTATTCTGCATTTTTTAGAACTCTCTTTCCTGCCACACAGCGCCACATATTCCCCTAGCGATGAGTTTTGGAACGAAATTTTTCTTTTGCGGAATCCTTCGTCCCCCGTCTTGTTTAATCTGCTTACAAAATTTGGCGCTCTGAGGACACTCTGAGTAATTTCAGTTTAAATATGGCCACCTTGTATTTTAAATTGTTGATAGAAAACATTAACAGTTACCTTTACCTATTTCAGAACAGAATGGCGTAATACATGTTGTACTTTAAAACTGCAAAATTTAACTTCATAATATTTCAGTTTAAAGTTTAAATACATATCTAAATGCAACAAACTAGATAGTATCTCATAAAAAAAGAAACCCATTGTAAATTATTTCGCCAAGATATAAACATAAATTATTTATCATAAATCATAATTATGGTTTAGTTATGGTTCTGTCAGTTTTATCATGGTCACTTAATTATACTGACTGCAACAATCGTGTTCTATAGCGCGATCTAATTGCTGTAATGGAGACACATTTTGTACGATGATAATACAAAACAGGTGACGACGGATTCCGTGAAAAAGAAAACAGCACCACATATTAACCTAGCGGTGACTTTTGGAACTAATTTTTTAGTGGAATCCTTCGTTCCCCGTCTTGTTTAATCACCCTACATCCTAAATTGTGCATCATAAATCATAATTATGATTTAGTTATATAGTTTTGTCAGTTTCTTTATGGCCAACTGACTGCAACAATCGTGTTCCATAGCGCGATCTAATTGCGGCAATGGAGACAAATTTTGAAGGATGATTATACAAAACAAGTGACGACGAATTCCGCAAAAAAAAAAAAAAAAAAAAAAAAGCGTCACATACCGACCTAGCGGTGATTTTTTGAATTATTTTTTTATAGATGAATTCTTCGTTCCTTATCTTGTTTAATAATCCTGAAAATTTGACTCCATTATATCAATTACATAATGATACAGAGACGCTAAGTAATGTCAATTTAATTATGGCCACCTTGTATAAGAAAACTTCTGTAATAATGAAATCTGCTTATGAGACAGACTTTTAATGTTTTCCCAGTGTTATGTAGAGAAGATGGGTTATCGAATGAAAATAATTCTAAAACATATATATAATAAAAATGGCTCTATTAATGAAAACTGCAGCTGAGGCACTTTTTTAATAGTTTCCCAGCATTATGTAGAGAAAACGGATTGCTGAATGAAAATGATTCTAAAATATAATACGAAAAAGTTGTTGTATTAATGAAAATTGCAAATGAGGTAGATTTTTAATATTTTCACAGCATCATACAGAGAAGATGGGTTGCTGAATAAAAATGAATAAATATATTTTTGATAAATCAAAATTTCGAAATATTTGAACGATTAGGTGCATGAGTTTCTTTTTAAAATTAGGGTTTCATGCAAGTTTAAAAAGTAAAAACCAATCTAAATTCATTTAATATTCTGTACCATATTTATAAATCATTCATAATGGAATATCTTTCTGACCCAGACAACTGCTGATTTTTCGCAAAAAATTGGTAAGACAAACACAAAATTACCTTAAAAATTATGGTCTAGAAATTTAGGTTCGTACTATTATCTTCACTCGTCTAGTACAGTCGTCTTCATAATTTTGATTAACTACGTCTTTTTGAACGGGAATATCTATAGCTATACTTCGTGTTAAAAAAGGATAAAAATATTCTAAATTCTCATAATATTCTTTTCTATATTATATGATATACAGTCGAATCTCTATTTAACGAACCTCTATTTTGCGAACTTTTCCTTGGAACCAAGAACATTTTGCGAATTTCTTCGTAAAATAACCTCCAAATAGCGAAGTGCATTATCTATTTAACGAACTTTTTCTTGTGATCAAAATTTTTTTTCTCCCCATTTCTCAAAATATTTCTGGACATTTCAAAATTATTCTTTCTTTAAACACATTTTATGATGTTCAATGGCCTTTAACTGGTTTTACCAGGCGCCTTCTTTGTCAGCAGTGAGAATCCGGTAAGTACGGAGGACGAAGACGATAATCCCTTAGAGTAACTTTGAAAAATGTGGATACAGTGAGAATAAAGAAGAAATTAACCATGATGTGCTGATTGATGATTCTATTTCACTTAATTCTGAAATTGAGACCTCGGAAACAGTGTCCGAATTGGATATTTTCGACAGTGTGAAAAATAAAAACAATACAGCAATGAATTGCGATGAAGACGAATATGATGATGATGGAAATGGTCATTATGGAAGAATTAACAAAACTTCGTATGATGAAATGCTAAAATCATTTGAAACAATCCGATGCGAATTATAGTTAGAAGAAAATACGCATGAAGGTGTTTTTGGTGCATTGCAAAGATGCGGGGCGTATTATGAGAGAAAGCACTTTTTAAAATAAAAAACTCAGGCAAAATTTAACAGAGTTTTTCAGAAATTAATTTAAGGACGCATATGTTAATGTATGGTTAAAAGTATTTGTTATAATATTACTAAATACGATAATGTCATTAAATTCGTTAATTTTAATGTGAAACTATTTACTTTAAACAGAAAATACAGTGTATTCCCGGACAATGTTTTGTTTTCCTTGCAGATTTCAAAGATTTAAACACATAGAAAAAATGAATTGATATTGGATATTAGTAGGTAAAATAAATAAAACTAATCGATATAATTTATTTAAAAAAATGTGATTAATTACTTTTAGTAAAAACATTTAGTGTTTATGAATTTAAAATCTGTTTTATGTAGTTTAAAGTATTTTAAAAGGTGAATCTCTATTTAACGAATTTCCATATAACGAACTTTTTTCCGGAATTTAGCGACTTCGTTAAATAGAGGTTCGACTGTAGTACAATACGAGCAAATCGTGTGTGTGTCTATGTGTGTGTGTATGAAAATTTTATCCAAAAAACGGCTCTTACGACTTTGACTAAATTTTGTATCCTACCGTTTTGGGTTACGAGAAGACCATTGGGCTAGGTCACATGTTCGAGAAAATTTGATTAGTGGGTTATTTTGGGGTTCACTACGGATCAATGCATTTCAATGTGAATGAAGTTTGAAACAGTTATTAAGTTGTGGAATAGTTGGCAGTAAACGAAGTCGCAAAATTGGAAACATTTCGCTAAATTTGGCGAAATATTGGCAATATTGGCGAAATTTGTGGGGTGAAATCGACTTTCAAGATTGCCAATGTCAAAAACCATGCTTGACGCCAAATTAAAGAATGTCGCCAAATTTGGTGATACTTGGCGAAAAATTGGCTTTCAGAATCTGATGACATTTTCCATAAATTCCGAGTAGGAGCCTAGATACATGATTTAACCAATCAGAGTCCATTTGACAAAGCGATTTTGACTCAATTTTGTACGTTTTAGGGTATCATTGGGTTAGGTCAAATGTTCAAGAAAATTCAGTTAGTAGGTCATTTTGAGGTCACAACGGTAAACGCATATCAATTCAAACAGGTGGGGAAATTTGATGGGAAAATTCACTTTCAAGATTACCAATCCCAAAACACAAACCTGGTACTAAATGGAAAAATCTCACCAAGTTTGCGGCAATCGCCAAATGTTGGCGGTATTTGGGGAAAAATTTGGATTTTACAAAATGAACGAATTTTCTAGAACTTTCTTATAGGAGTCGAGATATACACGATTAACAAAATAGAGTCAGCCTATAGAACGTTTTTAATTTATACCGAGCGTAGCTCGGTCTTTCCACCTGGTTCTTTTTTATATTAATAAATAAATGCTTGTGAAAGTGTATGCTTTCTATGAAATATTTTGATGAATGAAACAACCTGTTATTTGGAAAAAAAAAGAATCAAAAGAAAAGCAAAATAACCTTAACAGGTATTGTCCAAATGTCGAAGTTTCTACCATTATCTAAATCCGTCTAATGCAATAATTCATCATTTTGATTCATAAGTCTTTTTCTACTTCTTAAGGAAAATTGTGCAAAGAGGAAAAGATAGAGAAACAAAAATAAAAGAGTGAATAATGGAAAAAATTGAATTGGAAGAATATATTGTTAAAATATGAGACATATTTGTAAATTAATCGGAGTTTTGAAGATTGGCATGTTTTAAAAATAAAGTTAATCTGTCTATATTAAAAGATAATAACATAATGTATCATGTTTAAAAGTTAATAAGTTAAACTTACTAAAACAATGCGTTATGCATTGTTCTTTTTAACATTTTCCAACATAGTTGAAAACAGAGTTGTGCAAAGTTGTAATCTCAATTATCCGCAGTGTAATTACAGGTTAATTGAACGTAATTGAATATAATTACACACATTCAAACACAGAAATTTTGTCAAATTATGCGATGGGGGCGTTTCCAGTTACAGTGCTGCAAGAATTTTTTACGGTATGTAATTTTAACTGTAATTAATTACATAGAATTAAACTGTAATAATTACATACAATTAAACTGTAATTATATTGCTGATAATTGGAATTACAAATTTGCCCGACTCTGGTTGAAAAAATGCTTATCACTTTGGGTTGCCTGGCGTCTATCGGTCTGTCCGTGCTCTAACTCGTGTAAATACACTGTAAAAAAAAAAACCGGAGATTCTACTGGCAATCGAGACGCCAGTATTATTTCCGTATTTTAACGAAAATCCCCTCGCCCCTTAAATTCCAGAAATCCGTATTTTTACGGAAACTCTTCCCCATAAATTACAGAAAATTTTCCGTTTTTCTGGAATTTATGGGGGGAAAATTTCCTTTAAAATACGGAAATATTACTGGCGTCTCGATTGCCAGTAGAATCTCCGGTTTTTAGTCCTTTTCTTTTTTTACAGTGTATGCTTGGATCGCCATGTAATTGGTACATATTACAGTAGCCTCCCGCTTAACCGGCCTAAACGGAACAGAGGGTTAGCCGGTTAAGAGAAAAACCGGTTAAAGAGGAGAAGTAAAAAAAAATCCGTAGGAAGCATTTTAGCAGTGTCAACTTCAACTGGATCATCATCAGGATCATCTTCGTATTGAACAACATCAGTTACAGTCCTAATTATATCCTCGTCAAATAATGTTTTATGCTTGAGATTTTTATCAGACTCAAACAACTCTTATTCATCTACGGTGATCTGTTTGCATCCCTCAAGCTTTTTAAATTTTACAGATAGATCGGACATTATAGAGTTCCGGGGAAGGGGGAGGGGGGGAGATTGCACTTTTGACCATTAAAAACACAAAATCTCAAACCTTTCGGGGGGGGGATCTCATTGTTTCTCTGGAGGCAATGTCACCCCCCCCCCGCCTGGGCTACACCCTGAATTCAACGCTGGTGAAGATCAACGTGCATCCATTTGGAACAGACGTTTTCCTTTCTGAATTTTGCCTTCTTCCCCTCGGGGTTCACTTCAACTCGAAAGCATCAGCTGAGTTTCCCAGGTCGTCATCCCTGATTTTTGCCTGATGTTGGGGAAAAAGTCGGCCGGTTAAAGCGGAGTTCCGGTTAAGCGGAAACCGGTTAAGAGGGAGTCTACTCTATAGAGATTTACTATTGCATATTCGGTATTGAAAGTGTAGTGTGGAACATTTGCAGATCTTTTACATGGACAGTCAAAATAATTCCGTTTTATTATTGTTTAAGAGGGAAAATCGTTTGCCATGTGTTTTAATGATGATAAACTATTTCAAATGTAGTGAAACTGATAAAAAGAACTGAGGTGCACTACAAAATATTTACTGTAGAATACGGCGTGCATAGCATTTATCGTTCATTTACAGGGACACACAAAAAATTTCAGTTACAGTAATGTCTATGAGAAATAATTGATACAAGTGCGCTTTACACAGTAGCTGCCAGTACACAGTGAAGGTAAGAGCCAAAATTGCTATATAATGTTCTTTTTTAGACTAGCAATAATATAGTAACGTCTTTCGGTGTAATATGAATGTTTTATTTACCCATGTTCTCTGTTTACAATTACACTAGCAGTTTTCTTACTTAATTGGAAATAAGTGTTTATAAATAACTTTTTGTATTTCGGAAGATAAAATCGCATGTATTTTTACTATTTTAGACTGCTACAGCGATTTATAATTGCACTACCTTTTTTTGCGTTGAGTTTAAGTGGTTAGGGGGGCGGGATATATATGTGAAGAACCTATCTGAGGAAACGAAATGGCCCTAGTTACTTACTTGAGAACTTGGACGATGCCGTTTCTGATGTTAAGAATCGATATATGACAATGACATTTAAAGAATCTCTTATGTTTTAAGACGTATTGCAGAGCTTCATAATAGCTTTGGGAGAAAATGCTGGTAAGGAAAGTAGAAAAAAGAATAATAAATAATGGGGAAGGTACTAATAAGAACAATAAGCACGGAAGTCCTCCAAAGAAAAACCATAACTGCGACGAATTACAGAATAACAGAGAATGAACATGCACTGGTTGAACAAGTCGAAGGAGAGCAAGAAGAATTCCTCAATGCCGAAGCCTAAGGACCTATCTTAAAGCACGACAAACTTTTAAGAGGGAAAGAATTTCAGTCATCTGCAAGAAACGAAGAATACGTGCCAAGAAAAGTAGAGATAGAAATAAGTAGTGTGTCAGTAAAAAAAAAGAAAGTTTACTAATAGATGAAACGGTGTTCGCGGGAAATTTTAGTCAAGTGGATTTTGAAGCCAATATGAATGAGATTGCTACTCAGGTATGTTATATGTTCCATTGTCAGGTAGTACATGTTTTTAATCAAGGTTGAGTAAAATTTCAACAGGGTAATGAGCTGATGCAGATTCATTGAAAGGGAACAGATGTGACAGGGGCAGTAGTGACAAAATTAAGAAAATTGTTTCTGTGCTCATAGTAAGTTAATACTTATAGGTACTCAGGGAACTGAAAAAATCATACCCCCAAAACTCGCATTTGATGATTTAAAAGCTAATACGTTCTCGCTCTTGATATTAATGGAGGTGCAATGTTAAATAAAAAGAAAAATGCCCTGTTAAACTGATGTCATTGAGCTCACAGGTTATTCACACTAATTGCATATTATACTCTTATTTCAAAGAATAATGCCCCTCGAAAAATAAATTAAGGAGGAAATTACCCCGCGCCCCCCACCGTACCCCCTTTATACTTAACCAATGAACCTTCAAGTCTAATCACAGAGCCTCACACAAGCCTCATCAGAATAAATCAGTAAACCATATTTGAAGCATATCGGATAGAAAAACCCATTTATCTAAATTAAGGGCGGTATTACCCTCATTCCCCCCTATATACTTAAACAATGATCTACCAAATCTAATCAGGGAAGCGCCTTATCAGAATTAACCAATATACAAAATTTGAAGTAAATCTGATAATTCTTAATGAAAAACCCATTTATCTAAGTTAACGTGGAGATTAGCCACCCGTTCCCACCTTTATACTTAACCAATGAACCCTCGAAACTAATCAGGAAAGCGCATTATCAGAATGAAACTAAAAAAAAAATTGAAGCAAATCGGATATTTCTATCAAGAGTTATCGTGTTATGTATATACGTGCATACAGAACCTGCGGGCATATTAGCTGTTAGGCTTTGCTAGTCTGTGAGCTAAAACGCAATAGCCTTACGTTTATTAGATCAGAGAAGTTGGAGAAAATGATTTAAAAGAAACATGCTCAAGACTGTCAATTCAGCCTAATCAAAATTCGTTATGGTTCACAATGATGAAAACTCATCATTGTCAAAACACAATTCAAAATTATTTTTACCAATCCCGTGTAATTTCTAATTAATTTGTAAAAATATTAAAATGTTGTATTGTCATCCAAAACACATCTTTCTACACAATTCATATAATTCTAGCCTATCAGAAAGTGGTTTAAATATTGATTGCAAAATTCAATCTTTACATACAGAAACCAGATTGAGTTAAATAAAATAGTGTAAAAACGATGGATTAAACGGCAAAAGTTATGGAGTAATTGCGAGCATGCCCTTAACAAAATGGAAGCATGATGGACCAAGATGTTGGACCAAGTGCTTACACAAAGTAACATTACCTCAGTCTTACTTGTTCCTGATCCCAAAAACACATGTTTACAATTACTCAAATTTTACGGGACATTTGGATCAACAACTTCTTACCAGATATCGCGGTAAAATTGTGGCAAAAGGAAGCAAAAAGAACGTATCCCAAGGAAATTTTTTCTGCTGTCAGCAAAAAAAGGATGTTCGATGGAGCTCTAGTAGAAAGACAAACACATAAATATGAAATTATGTTTCTAACTATCCCGACTAATTCTAGATAGAAAGAATTATAAAGCATAATAAAAATGTTTGAACCAAGAAGCAAATATCGTTCTAAATTACACTTCCATTTCTTTAATAGCATAGAGATGACACGAAGCACGTAAAATATAAAACAGCAAGCGAAAAAGAAACGAAATAAGTCTGAATCAACAGCACTATTGACCTGATCAATCATTGTCTGTCATAGATAGCTACAATTCTTTTTCAGTAAGCTTAATCCATATTTGACCATATTTGAAAAAATGTATTTTTTTGTTTAAAAATTATAGTTTAGTTTCATAAAGACACAAGGAAAGGCATAAAATTGAAAAACTTACCGGAATTTTAATATCTTCAGACTTGCAGAGTGTCCTGTAATACACTATATATCCAAAGGTGACCGGTCACTTGCGATTTTAGAAGTTTTCTTAAATATCTAGACAAATACATGAGGAATTGTCTTGAAACTCCAGCTGCGGAAACAGAATAGTACCGGTCATATATTTCCGTGACGATTTTTTCCCGAAACCCCATAGGGGACTGACAACAAATTGAAACAGAACGAATATCTTTTGGATAACCCTGTAAAAACTAACGTAGAAAAAGCGTTCAACAAAGTAGATTATGATTAAGTGTCCTATTGCAATAAATTGTGTTCATGTTTATGAGAATAGCATGTATATTTGTAGAGAAGTTAAAGTTTTTATAAAAAAAGCTCCCAATTTTGTCAAGTTTTTTGCTAATAATTTGTAGAGTTCTTAATATAAAAAAAAGTTCTTTTCAGAAAATATGAAAAACAACATTCTACACAATACTCTGCAATCAGAATTAAAAATTATTAAAAATTGGATGAAAAATGAGTAGGTTTACTAGAAAATGTTTCATTGCGCATGCGCGAATGCAATCAAAATATAATGTGCATAATGTATTAGCTAAGTGTATCGATCAACTTTTGTGAAAGTCTCAAAGACATAGCTTGAAAATTCTGAAAATATTCGTTGATAGAATAAGCTCGAAATCCGTTGCTCCCAAAATGAAGCAAAAAAGATGAGGGGTTGTATCCATATATTCATTAATTAATGCCAATATAGCATACACAATATTTCACGTACTACTGTATTTGGATACAGCTCCTCATATTTTTGCTTCATTTTGGGAACAACGGATTTCGAGCTTATTCTATCAACGAATATTTTCAGAATTTTCAAGCTATGTTTTTGAGACTTTCACAAAAGTTGCTCTATACACTTAGCTAATATATTATGCACAATAAATTTTGATTGCATTCGCGCATGCGCAGTGAAACATTTTTTAGTAAACCTGTTCATTTTTCATCCAATTTTATTTTTATTTTCTTATTCTGATTGCAGAGTATTGTGTACAATGTTATTTGCCATATTTTCTGAAAAGAACTTTTTTTATATTAAGAACTCTACAAATTATAAGCAAACAATTTGGCAAAATTTGGGACACTTTTTATAAAAACTTTAATTTTTCTACGAATATACGTACTACTCTCATAAAATTGAACACAGTTTATTGCAATAAGACACTTAATCATAATATACTGTGTTGAACGCTTTTGCTATGTTAGTTTTTACAGGGTTATTCAAAAGATATTCGTTTTTTTCAATTTGTTGACGATCCCCTATGGCGTTTCGGGAAAAAATCTTCACGGAAATATATGACCTGTACTATTCTGTTTACACACCTGGAGTTTCAAGACAATTCCTCATGTATATTTCTAGATATTTAAGAAAACGTCTAAAATCGCAAGTGACCGGTCACCTTTGGCCATATAGTGTATGAGGAAAATAGTTAAATCCACTGCTATTACATTATCGTTATTTTTTTTAGTACTCAAAAGTCTTCTTTCAAATGAAATGGTAAGAAATAGTTCAAACAGAGTCCAACATCATATTTTTCTGCAGATAGTTGTTTGTTTTTCTAAAATTATGTAGCTGACAATGACGTTGTCTTTCATTCTCTCAAAATTGGCATATTTTGAAAATTCATTACAAATAAATTTTTAAAAATTAAAGATTAATCCAGCGTAATGAATGATTCTTTCACAGTAGTGTAATACTGAAACAAAAGCAACGTCACAACTATTTTATGAATCTCAGCTAGAAATATATGCTGTCGTATATACAAGGTGTCCCGTAAAGCGCTTTATTACACAGAGAAGAGAACAATGTATGACTTACAAGTATCACAGGAGCTGTTCGAAATTGCGCCCATTAGCATGGATGAATGCATGACACCTATGTAATGGAAGGCGAACATTTTCGAAGATTCAGGTTGTTGTATTCAGAGCCCGATTAACTCTATGTTGGACCCGGTGTTCACAGGCCATGTCGGGGGGGGGGGGGGGGGGGGCTTTCTAAAAAAAAATCATGCATTATACTCTTGGCAAACACTTTCATGCGCAGTTTACAATTTAAACAATAGCTTTACGAAAAAATAATATATTATAGGCACGTGTAAAAATGCATTAAAGTATATAGGAAAGTAAAATCTTCTGCACTACATGGTCAAAACTCGAAACCTATAAATTTGAACGAAACATGTTAGATATAATATCCGTTCTTCTCAAAATTTCGAAGTTTAGTTAAAATTCGTTGTCGTTAGCGAAAAGACAGCAATATTTCAGTTTATATGAATGGGAAAAATATATTTTTTCTATGAACTACAAATGGAAATTTACATTAATTTGTATTTTCAGAGAGTGCACAAAATGCATTTGGAGGCCCTCTGAAAATGTGGACCCGGGGCACGCGCCCCGTGTGCCCCTGTGATAATCAGGCTTTGGTTGTATTGATGATACCCGAAAAGATGGAGATTCATGTCTCTAGGATCATTTTAGAATTTGCGCGTGTGTTGTACACAATGCTCTTCATTGCACCTCAAAGAAAATAATTAAGAACAAATAAATCGAGTGATCTGGTGGGGGGGGGGGGGCATGTGATGGGACCGCTACGCCTAATCCAATTGTTTCCAAATGTCTGGTACAAATGGTCCCTTGCTCTCCTTGCGTAATGAGATAGTATCCTATAATACTGAACTACATTTCGCTTCAAACATGTGCGGCGACATCGTTAAGCATTTCCAGAAGAACATACTGAATAAAAACGGGATACTTGCGACCGTCCAGTTAAGGTGATAAGATGAAAGGTCCCACTAAACTGTCCTCCACCATACCCGTCCACACATTAACAGTTGTTGTGCGGCTTGTGTTCGGGTTCCGTGAGGGTTGTTGTCCGCGTGATTCATGTTGATCGCACGCAGTCGGCGTTTACAATAAGGGAGCGATACATGTCGACCTTGAGAGCTCACATACAGCGACAGTTATCGATTTCCGCCTATACTTTCCTAATATACCGGAAGGCGGTAGCATAGAAAATCACTTCATCGAGTTCACGGCTGAAATTCCAGAATTAGTTAAAACTTGTTTCGCATGTTAAAACACAATCTGTCTGACAAGTCATATCTTGGTGGAAAACACCTGAAAACCTAATTTTATCTGTTAACGTGTAGCTTTGCCATTGTGTTTTCCTGCACCCAAAGGTGTGAAAACATGAAGGGACTGGGAGCAGGAAAACACAATGGTAAACCTACGAGTCAACCGCTAAAATCGGGTTTTTATGTGTTTTCCAGCAAGATATGACTTGACAGACGGATTGCGCTTTAATATGCGAATCGAGTTTTAACTAATTCTGGAATTTCAGCCGTGAACTCGATGAGGTGATTGTCTGTGCTGCCACCTCCCGGTCAATAAGTAATTATAGTTCCTAACGATGTTCTCTACCCCCCCTCCATGTTTGTACAAGAAGTTCTGGGACACCCTGTATAGGACGACGGTCAAATATGAGTAATAAAAAAACTTTATTACCGAAACGTTTGTAATGAGATGATCACATTTTCATGTCTCTAGCCTCTATATGTATTCATAAGTACGTCTCTGCTTTTTTATGCCTTTCGTGAGTATCCTCGTCTGTCTCCCGATATCTGTCAGGAAAACACAATGGTAAACCTACGAGTCAACCGCTAAAATCGGGTTTTTATGTGTTTTCCAGCAAGATATGACTTGACAGACGGATTGCGTTTTAATATGCGAATCGAGTTTTAACTAATTCTGGAATTTCAGCCGTGAACTCGATGAGGTGATTGTCTGTGCTGCCACCTCCCGGTCAATAAGTAATTATAGTTCCTAACGATGTTCTCTACCCCCCTCCATGTTTGTACAAGAAGTTCTGGGACACCCTGTATAGGACGACGGTCAAATATGAGTAATAAAAAAACTTTATTACCGAAACTTTTGTAATGAGATGATCACATTTTCATGTCTCTAGCCTCTATATGTATTCATTAGTACGTCTCTGCTTTTTTATGCCTTTCGTGAGTATCCTCGTCTGTCTCGCGATATCTGTCATAAAAATGGCTAAGTTAGCTTGAATAGATATGTTTGTGAAGTAAACGTAATTTTCTGTATATTTCTTGGTTAAACTTAATTGATCTATTCGATAGCTTGAAACTGAGTAGATATCTTGGTGAGATACTCATAATTAGCTATATGTTTTTTTGTTTAATTTGGTTAACACTAGAACGCCCGATGGAGTCGTTTCGACTCCAAATGCTCCTAAAACACCCATATCTCTGAGAAATTTTGATTTTTTTCCCCCGCTTCCTTGACTTTTATTATTTTTATAATCTCTATTTATTCTGAAATTTATAAATTATTTGCACATTTAATAAATTGATAAAGAGGTATTACCCCTAGAACGCCCAAAGGAGTCGAATCGACTCCAAAGTAAGATTTGTAAAATGCTTTCATTATTTTTGCGTAACATGACCTTGGGATTCATAATATTTTTATCTGTTATCAGGAAAGTAAATTTTTTTTGCTCTTCTTTTCTCTACGCCCCTTTTGTTGAGAAAAATGGTTAGTTCCATGCACCTGCTGAAATGATTGCGTACTGCTTGCGAAATTCTTTGTATCATTCGAATTGAATTTTTGTTTCAATTTTTATCAGTCTTGTGTTTCATCATAGCTAAGCAACTCCGTTTTTCCTTTTTATTAGAAATAAAACATACTGTCACGGAAAAAAATTCTAACACCGGACGAAATAACTGCTCTATTACGAGAGCTTTCAGATAATGAATCTGAAGGTGGTGAGTTATCAGAAAATGAAAACGAAATTCAAGAAATTAGTATTGGAAATAATTCTTCATCAGATTCCGATACAAATGAAGATGCGCTAATTATTGCATCTGAAAGAGATGGAATTCATGTCGCTCCAGATGGCACACAATGGAAAATTTGTGCAAATAAGAAAATTTCTGGAAGATATCCGAAGCTAAATATCATATGTCAGACTACTGGACCAACTATTTATGCCAAGAAATTCGTGAAATCTGAAAGCGTTTTGAGTGCATGGCTGTTATTTGTAGATAAAAAAATGCTGGAACAAATACAAAGATGCACAGAAACAGAGGCAAGACGTGTTCTTGAAACAGATAACTGGACAGTTACGTTACACGAGCTGTATGCCTTTATTGGAATTTTGTATGCCCGAGGTGCATGTGGTGCAAATGGAATTGATATTCATTCTTTGTGGTCAAACTCATGGGGTTTGAATTTTTGCACTGAAACTATGGGAAGAAATAGGTTTTGTGAAATTTTACGCTTTTTGAGATTCGATTTGAAATCTACCAGATCTATACGCTTAAAAACAGATAAATTTGGAATGATATCTGATATATGGAATAGATTCACTGAAAACTGTATTGCCTGTTTCAAGCCTGGTGAAAATATAACAATAGATGAACAGTTATTTCCAAACAAAACGCGTTGTCCTTTCACGCAATTCATACCTTCAAAACCGGATAAATACGGACAAAAGTTTTGGCTTGCAGTAGACCTTCGAACAAAGTACTTACTGAATGCGTTCCCTTATTTAGGCAAATGTGAAGAACGGCCTTCAGATCAAAATTTATCAGAATATGTAGTTATGCGATTGATGCAGCCATTTCTAAACAAAGGCATTAACGTAACGGTTGATAATTATTTCACGTCACTGCGTTTGGCTGAACAACTGAAAAAGAAAGGTACTAGTTTAGTAGGCACTATGAGAAAAACTAGGAGAGAAATTCCAAAAACTTTGAAAGATTCGAAAGATAAATTATACGAAACAAAATTTCTAAAACACGAAGAAACCGGTACTACTCTAACCGTGTATAAAGGAAAGAGAAAGAAAAATGTTATTATTCTTAGCACTCTCCACCCATTCATTGATATTGAAAACAACGAAAAGAAAACCCCAGAAACTGTTAGATTTTATAATGAAACTAAGTGCGGTGTTGACGTTATTGATCAAATGGCTAGGAAATATTCAGTGAAGGCGCCCTCCAGAAGATGGCCTGTGCATACTTTTTACAATCTCTTAGATTTAGCAGCAATAAATGCCTGGATCATTTATAAAGAAGTTACCGGAGAAACAAAAATAAGCAGACAAGCATTTATTCAGTTATTAGCAGATGAATTGCGTCAAAATTATACATCTGCTAAAAATAAACCAACAAGGAAAAGACTCGCTGATACATCATCTGAAACAAAATCCCTAAAGAGAAGAAAATGCGAAGTAAAACTATGTAAAGGCAACATGACTTTCAATGATTGCATAACATGCAAGAAAATGGTGTGTGGAAAATGCTTGGCCAAAACTGACTACACCTGCAAAAACTGTATTTCAGATTGAAAATTCGAAACGATTCTGTGAGTATTTCCTTTGAAAATATTTTTCCAATTTCTTAAAAATGCGTATATAAATATTGTTCTTTCAATTGTAAAATATATATATGAATCTTAAATTCAAATATAAATATTATATTCACAGTCTTCTATTCATTTCTATGCGTTTCGTTAATTTTTTCTCTTTTGAAAGAGACAGGAGTCGAAGCGACTCCCGCGGGCGTTCTCGGGGGAAAATGGTAGCGGGCGTTCTAGTGTTAATTCAGTCGAAAAATATAGTCAATACAGGGTGATTGAGAACTATATGTCAAAAGTTGTAAAGGTAGGTAGAGGGGGCCTAAATAAGCAGATTTCGTATAGGAATGTGGGTGCGGAAATGCAGTGTTGGGGCAGTAGAGGGCTCTGTTGATTGCGGTGGATGAATGCTCTTCGTTGGCTTGAATCGTCATTTCCCGCACGATTAGCATAGATTATTACATAAATGCTGAGCTTGCCTACGTGCATTTCATGTATAGGATTGCGCAAGGAAATGGATTGGCTGCTCAAAGGATTTAGATTGAACGATTCCCGTGTAGGATTCGGCTGGATCCCCGAACATTTGAGCGTCTTCATTTGGAATTGTGCGTGAGTGGATCATTTTATGCTTCCAGGCGTGATAAGGGCACTCTAAGATATTGCAAAATTTCTGCAGTGGAAGAAACAGTATTACGCATAGTAGAGGATAGTTCTTCGATAAGCTCAAAAGATGTTGGACCTGCGTTGGGTGTGAACCATTTCCTTGCTTAGCCCCTTACATAAAATGCATGTCGGCAAGCACCGCATTGGTGTAACGATGCATGTTGCTCGAAAACCGTGAGGGAATGACGATCTAGGGAAGCACTTTCATCCACCGAACTTAACAGCGCCCTCTACTGCCTCAACCCTGAATTTCTGTCCCCACATTCCTATACGAAATCTGCTTATTTAGGTCCCTTCTACCTGAATTTACATTTTTGACATATAGTTCTGAACCATCTTGTATATATATATAATAATGCTGTTTTATGGTTCCTATCACTTTTATGAGAACTCTAACAGTGATAATTTTCTGTTATTCACCGAAATAAACACGTTGTAAATTGCTCGTCAAACGTGGCAAATGAGGTGCGTTCGTACTATAACTAGTTTTATAAATATTTTTGATCGCATATTGTACTGAATGCATATTTTAGTGCACTTCAATAAGTGCATATCCATATCATTTCATTCTGTTCGAAAGGTTGTAATATCATTAAAATGCACTTCAAATATTTTTTTCCAATTGGCCGTCATGTAAACGGAAAACTTTTGACTGTCCCTGTCATTAAACTATGCATCCGATTTTCATAAAATTTGAAATGGCTCGACAAAATTTTGCCACAATTTATTTATTTAAAATTTCAGACCATTCGGAAGGCTATAACATTATTAAAATGCACTTGCAATAATTTATTCGCATTGGCCGTAATGTAACGGAAAGCTTTTGACTGTCCCTGTAATTAAACTATACATCCAATTTTTATAAAATTTGAAATGGCTCGAAAAAATTTTGCAACAATTATATATTTAAAATTTCAGACCATTCGGTCGGGTAGTTTTTGCTCTGTTACATGCGGACAGACGGACAGATGGACGGACGGACGGACAGACAGACGGACTGAACGACGACTATAGGTGCCACGTATTTATATAATTACGAACGCACCTAAAAATTACTCAAAAAGACATTCAGATGTTAAATATTAGTTTATTTAATTAGAAATTATTGATAGCCATACTTTTGTAGCCATACTTTTTGTAACCATACTTTTGATTTATAGCCACAATTTTTCATCATTTGTTTGCTTTAATATACATTTTTTTAAATTTTCCATATTATTGTAATGCAATGAAAATAAAGTAACAATAAAAACAATGCGCAAATGTGAAAGAATCGAAGAAATTACAAGTTGGAAATTGCTCGTCAAACGTGGCAAATGAGGTGCGTTCGTACTATAACTAGTTTTATAATTATTTTTTGCACCCCATATTGTACTGAATGTATACTTTTTTGCACTTCATAAAGCGCATAGTCTGATACATCATTAAAATGCACTTCCAATAATTTTTTCCCATTCCCCGTAATGTAACGGAACACTTTTGACTGTCCCTGTAATTAAACTATACATCCGATTTTCCTAAAATTTGAAATAGCTCAACAAAACTTTGCAACAATTATATCTGTAAAATTTCAGACCATTCGGAAGGCTGTAATAGCATTAAAATGCACTTGCAATATTTTTTCCCATTCCCCGTAATGTAACCGAACACTTTCGACAGTCCCTGTAATTAAACTATACATCCGATTTTCCTAAAATTTGAAATAGCTCAACAAAACTTTTCAACAGTTATATCTTTAAAATTTCAGACCATTCGGAAGGCTGTAATATCATTAAAATGCACTTGCAATAATTTTTCCCATTGGCCGTAATGTAAAGAAAAACTTTTGACTGTCCCTGTAATTAAACTATGCATCCGATTTTCCTAAAATTTGAAATGGCTCGACAAAATTTTGCAACAGTTATATCTTTAAAATTTCAGATCATTCGGAAGGCTCTAATATCATTAAAATGCACTTGCAATAATTTTTCCCATTGGCCGTAATGTAAAGAAAAACTTTTGACTGTCCCTGTAATTAAACTATACATCCGATTTTCCTAAAATTTGAAATGGCTCGACAAAATTTTGCAACAGGTATAGCTTTAAAATTTCAGATCATTCGGAAGGCTCTAATATCATTAAAATGCACTTTCAATAATTTTTCCCATTGGCCGTAATGTAAAGAAAAACTTTTGACTGTCCCTGTAATTAAACTATACATCCGATTTTCATAAAATTTGAAATGGCTCGACAAAATTTTGCAACAATCATATATTTGAAATTTCAGACCATTCGGTTGGGTAGTTTTTGCTCTGTTACATGCGGACAGACGGACGGACAGACGGACGGACAGACGGACGGACAGACGGACGGACGGACGGACTGAACGACGACTATAGGTGCTACGTATTTATATAATTACGAACGCACCTAAAAAAGCAAAAAAATCATTTATATTTCCCGTTCCTTTCATATTTCCTGTCAACTTTCATAAATGAATAACAGGAGAAGAAATACACAAGAAAACAATAGCAAAAAGATTGAACTAAGCAAGAAATAACTTTTTTAATGACACTTCCATTTTTTTAACGGAACATTACATCAGGCGTATACAATAAAAGACAGAAAAAGAAAAGAAACAAAGTAAGTCTTAATCAATAGCCCCACTGGAATCGTTCAATCATTTTCTATTATGGGCAGCTAAAATGTTTTTTTAGATTACTAAGTACTAGTTGAAATTTATTATTAAAAACATTTTACGGCAAAGAATACATTAACTCTGACTACAATTGAGGGCGTTACTTCAAACAAAAGCATCTAATACATCATTTTAACCATCTAGATTTTTATAAGTATTTTTGTAATGTATTAGATTACATTTGAATTGCTAAAAAACAACGTTTAAACACACAATAAATAAATTAAGCAATGTGAACATAATCAGACGTATACGTTTCAAGATTACTAGGACTCACATCATCAGTGTATGAAATCAATGAATAAAATCAGTATTACCCTCAACTACATGATAGGCGAAAACCCAAATGTCAGTAAACACAGCACCGAAAGACCACTAAATTCCAGCAAACAATGAAATCAAAGCGGAAGTGAAGCATCATGACACAACAAATCCACCAAGAAAGTTGAGATGTAAGGTACACTAGACAAATAATTAACCAAGGAGTTTTTAAATCTGTGAATATGAACAGCTTCAATAAATCTAAATCTAGAGGAGTAGGATGCATTTCTTGATAACAGTAGCTGAAGCAAAATTGAAATTATGTACTTCGCCCCAGAAATACTTGATTTTATACGTTTGCGGAATACTGATTTTATACATTGATTTTATACACCGATTATGTGAGTCCTAGTACGCTTGAAACATATACGTCTGGTTATGTTCACTTTTCTTAATTTATTTATTGTGTGTTTAATCGTTGATTTGTAGTGATGTAGTTTTCCACACAAGTTTTTATTCACTATAGTACAGATGTTCAATTTTACGGTAGTATTGAGGCAGTAATCCTCTACGCCAGTACTGGGACGGATTTACTTATCAATACTTATGTATCAAGGTTCATATTTAACCGACTTCAAATGAAAGAGATTATACAATATATTTGTATGTTTCTTTTCTTAATGTACCATAATTTTGGATTAATTGGACCCCCCGCCCCCACCTGTTTTAAATCAGTCTTGGGTCTGCTGTGTTGATAATGATAACGTTACTCACCAATATTCTATCATTTAATCTCAGAAGCTGGCATTTCAGCGTATTTTAGACGTCTTCGTATAGTATTTTAGTAGCCCCACCCACCGAGGAAAAAAAAACACTTGGTACACAAAATGTTTTCAACTTTGCCGCTAAGTTAATTTGTTCCTTTCGTGCCTTTATAAAAATATAACTTTGCGAGAAGTTTTTGCTAGAAATAGATATAGGCATAAAGTTCTGAGTAATGTACAATATTCCACTATAAACTTTTAACAGCCTTTTTCTTTAACCTACCTACCTCTAATCGACCCGTTCTATAATTTATTGTATTCGATTCGAATCAGAAACTTCTTCAGAAAGTTATTTAATTAACATATTGTATGCGGGACACGTAAAAATACGTTTTTGTGGGTTGGGGACAGAAATTATTACTTGTACCCGAAATTTTGTACGGACAAAAAAAGAAGGTGTAATCCAAGAATGCTTGTTTCTTATTGGTTGTGAGCAGGTTTTAATTTACAGTGGCATTTGTGAACATAAATTTAGTGCTCATTTTCGAAAAATTTCCCGCATACAATGTGTTAAAAGTCACATAGAAATAAGTTGAATAAATATGTTGAATAGCTTAATATAAAAGTTCGGGTATGCAAGTTTTTAATCATACTTGAGTAAAATTTCAACAGGGTAGTGAGCTGATACAGCTTCATTGAAAGGGGACAGAAGCGATAGGGACAGTAGTGACCAAATTAAGAAATTGCTTCTGTGCTCATAGTAAGTTAATCTTAGTAAGACTGCAACAGGATATTTTGAACTAAACAAAAGTATGTTAAATCATTACAAAATCATAAATAAAAAAAAAAAAACTAATTAGGAAAGTTTAAGTATAAGGCAGTAGTGACAGGTAATAAACATATTCTTATCTTTTTAACTATTTTACAGCTTGTAACTGCTTTTGAAATCCAGATAATTAAACCACATGACTTTCTCAGCAATCAAGATTGCTGCTTCTTCTAAATGTAACTGTCCTTCAAATTTTATCCGACTTCTGGATGGTCACATGAGCAGTTTTATACAAAGGGTCAGTAGTGACATAAAAACTAGGGGACAACATACCTTTGGCCATAATAAATATAAAACCATTTGTAATTTACAACAAGAATTCTTTATTTTATACATTATGATGTATAAACTAACTGATGAAAAATAACTCGTCGTTGACTAATATGCAATGAAAGTAAACATCTTCAAGGTTGTCGGGCGAAATTATTAATAATGAAGGATAAGGGAAGGTAAAGAAAGCTCAATCACTCCGGAACCCAACTTTCCTGTAACATGAAGCAAATTGAACAAATACTCGGAATTTGGTATGATAATATGTCATTACAACATGATTATCCAAGTCATTACTACATCACATCATCACCATCTTTGATAATGGGTTATTACTATCCTTGACAATGGCTTAGGATTAGCCGAAAGATCTTGGAGTGCCTTTTTTATATATACATTTAACATCTAGTGTTTTTAATTTTCAAAACCATTTGTATATTTTGTCACACCTATTTTAGTAATCTATTTTAGTGAAGCATTTTTTAATGTTTTGATATTTTTTATATTCTCAAAAAAGGTGAATTTGACGTTTCAAATGGACTTCTTATAAAATCAGTTTATTTAGGTTTATTTTTATTTATTTATTTTTTTTTTTTACTTTTTCACATTCAAGCATTGTTTTTATTGGGTTTTTTTAATGCATTACAGAAGTTATTATAAAAAAGTAAAAAATTATTAAAACAAACAGATGATTAAAAAGTATAACAGCTACATCTCATCAATCATGTCTTGTAAAGGTGTTACAAACGATTAATAAGCATTATACTGTGAAATATAAATGAAAAATAATGCATCCAACATAGATTATAAAATAGTTTTCAAAACATTCAGAATATTCCACGGAAAAACGTATTTGGTTATTTTAACATCTAGTGTTTTAAATTTATAAAACCATTTGTATATTTTATCACATCTATTATAGTAATGTATTTTAATGAAGCATTTTTGAATGTTTCCATACTTTTTATAAGAAATAAACCATTGATATTTCATGTGAAGGCATTATTTCAACTTTCGTAAATGAATAACAAGAGAAAAAATACAATTTTCAACTTTGTAAGAAAGCGTTTAAAGCTATTTTAAATCAATCCTGGTTCTACTTGTGTTGAAAGTATTGACGTGATTGTTTAATATTCGAACAGTTAACCGCATCCCTTACCAATTTTTTTGGAAAAAACTGTAAAAGTCATAACATTTTAGAGTCATATCATTGTACTTCATCATTTGCATTTCATATCACAAAACATGGAAAACTGTCAATCAAATATTATATATAATTTAATTAAATATAATTTCTTATATTGTATAAGAATAACATCTTTTTTTAAAGCTCCAGTCCAAGTAAAAACGTGATAAAACAAATCGTAGGGACAAATTATGCCACACCCGAGTTTTCTCGGGATAATAACTAATTGTCACATATACGAACCCGAGATAACTCGGGATAATAAGAGAAGCGGTTAATAGTCCATCTCAGAAGGAAGGTCTCCATACTGGGAATACTCAGAATATTTTGAAAAAAATATCAATTAAACTACTTATGTATGTAATAAAGGATCAGTCAAATTTAGCGGCGGAATTACAGTAGAAAGCCTGTAAAAAAATAAAATACTTTCGAGTATTTGGCGCGAAAAGACGAAAGCGTCACGCGGTTTGGCGAGCAGGACTTTTCCTTGCCAAAAGCAAACGATTTTAAATGCACCTGAAAATTGTTTGTTAGTTGATTTTTAGAATGCGTCTAAAAAGTTAATGAATTTAAACATAAACAATAAGAGAGTTTAATAAATACTTTTTTTCGCATTACATATGCTGTTGCTTGTTATTTAATTTTATTACTTAAAAAACAATTTCATATATAAAAAATACTTTCATATATTTAAGAGTATTCCAAAATAAAGGCAAGATTCATTTACCAGTTATTCATTTTAATGTCAAAGAATTCATCGTTTCCATAGTAACAAAATTGAATCAACAGTGCTTAATTGGACTTAATTTTGAGTTATTGAAACAATTTTAATTTATTTTAATTTTGTTTTAATTCCTAAAATTTGATGTTTAACTTTCATTATAAATATATATAGATACATATGTATGACAAAATATAGTTATGAACTAAAACTGACAAAACCAAAGTTATTTACATTAAATTTATTTAAACAAGTTCAATATGAAACACTTATCTTAAAGAGTATTCGACATAAAGTAATTTTCAAATTTTCATTTCTTCGCCAACCGATGATAAATCGCCAAATAAACTAAATTTTTATTATTTTTTTACGTACGTTCTATCGAGGTTCCGCCAAAAAATTTTTTATAGACATATATATCCACATGAGAAGAACATTCTGTAAATTTTTTCAGATTTTTCTGAATATGCCCGTATGGAGACCTTCCTTGTCAGCGTATTTTAGAGGCCTGTCCCACTCACTGTAACCCTGCGTTCGTAGCATGAGTATCTCTGTCCTAGGAGCCTCCATTTTCTTCTTATAAGTTTTGAACTAACAAGGAAGGTCTCCATACGGGCATATTCCAAAAAATCTGAAAAATTTATAATATGTTCTGCTCATGAGGATAGATATCTTTATTTAAAAACAAAAAAAAACAAAAAAAAAATCGACGGAAATTCGACAGAGCATCCATGAAAAAAAAAGTGAAAATTTCGATATTTGGGGATTTATCGCCGGTTGGCGATGGAATAAAATTTCAAAAAATACTTTTTAATATCAAATACTCTTTAAAATAAAAATGTTTCATATTGAACTTGTTTAAATAAATTTAATGTAAATAACTTTAGTTTTGTCAGTTTTAGTTTGATTTAACTATAGTTTTGTCATATATTGTATATTTGTAATGAAAGTTAACTATCCAGTATTATGAATTAAAACAAAATTTAAATTAATTCAAATTATTTCAATCTCAAAATTAAGTCCAATTGAGCACTGTCGATTCAATTTTGTTGCTGTGGAAACGACAACTTCTTTAATATTGAAATAAATAACTGCAGCATTCTTTATCTTGCCTTTACTTTGGAATACGCTTAAATATATGAAAATATGTTTTATATATGAAATTGTTTTTAAAGTAATAAAATTAAATAACAAGCAACATAAATATGTAA
Organism: Maratus speciosus; assembly: GCA_963932465.1. NCBI lineage: Eukaryota > Metazoa > Arthropoda > Arachnida > Araneae > Salticidae > Maratus > Maratus speciosus. The sequence continues at coordinate 214,605,178 of OZ010799.1, read as the reverse complement.
TAAAAATGTACTTATTAAACTCTCTCATTGTTCAAGTTCAAATTTCTTAAGTACTGTTTACAAGCATTCTAAAAATCAATCAAGTTGCTCTCGAACCAGCTACTGCATTCAAAACTTGCAAGAGAATGGCGGTTAGTATTTTGAAATTTGACGGACATGTTTGTAGGGTGCAAGTAATTAACTCCATAATTTTCATCCTAATTTGACTGATTTATTCGAAAAATATAAAGTATTTTTTTCCAGGTTAAAATGTCTTTTTTGACTTGTCACCAGCTTCAGAAGAATGTAATGAATTTAAAGTTATATTTCATTATTCTCTGAAATTAAAAAAAGTTTGAAAATAAATTTAAATGTTACATTTCAGATTATTTAACCAGAAATCTTTGATCCCATGTAAGTACACCTTTTTATTTACCCATCAGACGTAGTATAGGGTAAGTTTTGTAATCGTTTTAAAAATCGAAAAATTTTTTTGACGGATTTTCACGTTTCAGATACTAGAGATTACGAAAAACATATTTTTAGAAAAAAAAATTTTGCCGTCCGTCTGGGTGTGTGTGCGTCTGTGAACGCTCTATCTCCCGAACAAATTGAGATAGAGACTTGAAATTTGATGTGTACTTAGGAATTAATAATGGAAAGAATCCGATTGAATATCAGTAACCTCGATTATCCGGAACTAGTTTTTTCGGACTCTCAAAATATTCTTTCTGATAAAAGGTATACAAAAATTTTCGAAATTGTTTATTTGAGGGAGGGAATATAAAAGACAATGAAAAAACATAAATTTTGAATTAAGAATAAAGTCTATCGGATAATTAGTTGATAAGATATTTGTAATCATCTTTTTCACTCTTCGATTTTTCATAACCCTGTATTTCATTCAAATTTCATTTGAAATATATATTTGAATTGGAAATGAGACGCTTAATCCGACGCAGTAAACTATTGGTTAATATGATTATAATTTTTTACAGTTATAAGGATGTTTCTTTTACGCAATTCGGTACTACTCGATTAACCCGCCGACCAAAAACTATCGCCAAACTATAAGATTAAATGCTAATAATGGTTTATCGTAAATGTCAAGCATTTAATGCATCTCCATACCTATAAGGGGGTTACCATAGGGAGGACCCTGTTCCGTCGCCAAATGCCGCCAAGTTTTTCGCCAACTTGGCGATATAGCGCCAAATTTGCGACCAAAATTAGCCTCGAAAAGTGACGCCAACTTGGCGGTATCTCTAATATTTCGCCAAATTCCCATAGACTTCCATTGTAAACCAATAGTGTTTCTCGCTTACAGAAAATAAACAAATTGAGATATTTTAATGCAACAAAAAGTAATATTAGATTAAATGATTATATTAATTATATTTAAGGGAGTCCAAGTAAATTAACTTATGAATAAAGTAACATGATACAATGTTTAGCATGTATCACATGTTTTATTTTCATATGTTATATTATGTATATCCACGATGGGTAAGTATTACAGTGGCCCTTAACGACTAGTTTAATCATTTGTTTGCTTCAATAATTTTTTAGCCCCCGATATGTTATTTCTTTCAGGCAGCAATTAAAGTGAGGTCCCCCCAAAAATAACACTACGTTACATAAGCCAACCGTAAAACGAAGCAACATTGCACGGTTAAATACTGATAATTTCTACTGCAAATTCTTAAACTTCTAAGCATCGCACATTTTAAATTTTCATACCTTCCTATAAGTAAGCAAGACAGAAAAAATTATGCTTCAAGCATAGATTATGAAACCCTTTCCAACACATTCAGAATAATGTAACAAAACTGAATAGTTAAAAAAATTAAAATATTACGTTTAATTCAACAATATGGAAACGCATAACACATTTCAAAACTCAATTTCAGCTGTTCCCATCTACAATCGGAAAATTATCAGAATTTTTTCAGCAGCCCTGTATATGATAGATTTGTATCTGTTAACTACATGCATGCCGAAATTTAGTTCATTTAAGAAATACATATACTTCAGTTGAAAATTCCCCTTCAGCAATTTCCTCTAATAAGGAGTACGTGAAAACTTTTGTGCAGCCAGTTATATGAGGTATAGAATTTATAGATGACGGGTATCATGCAAAAATAATTTAAATTTAAAAGCGCATACCGAATTTTGAAACGTACACTCCAGCAATTATTACTCAAAGACTTACAGATTTATTTTGTGTGTCCCTGTAAATGAATAAAAAAATGCTGTGAATGACCTGTTCAAACCTGATCGTAGTGAAATTTAATGATTTATATCAGTTTCAATACATCTGAAATAGCGTAATGTCATTAAAATACTCTGCAAACGACTTTTCCCCATATAACATCATGTAATGGAATCCTTTTGAGTGCTTCTGTAAATCAACTATTAATCCTACATACTTCATATACAATACCAAACATGCTTTGGTGACCCTAAATAACTTTTATCAATTGCATGAAAATTCAAGTCTATTTACGGGAGTTATAGCGTGGCCAGATGGACAGACAAACCGAATGCATAAACACTTTTCAACTTTGTTGGAAAGTGTTTAATAGTACTTTTAACAATTTGTTTAAAAATTGCATCTCAATTTATTTTTGAGATATTAATTTTTCTTGTAGTTTTTAACACCATTTTTGCAATGTTGGAAACTGAAGTAGTTCATTTGCGTACAAAGTAAAGGGAAAATAGTTGGAAAAATGTAGGTTACTATATGTTTTTATTGCCACTTTTCTCATAACAACTGATAAAAATTTGTAATTAAAATACGTGCTATTTTGAAAAAATATAAATGACTGATTTTTGATAAAAGATTTAGCTATTATAAACTATTTTTAATCTTAAGTGTCCTCATGAAGGCATACAAATCATTAGATAGCCGCATTTTTAGTCGAGTTTCTTGAATGACGCGACATCGCTTTTTGTTGGGTTTGTGTATTATTCTGCGATAGTGACGTCCTATGCATACTTTTCTATAGAGTATTTAAGACTGAGTCATAAATGTGGAACTCTTCAGTTGATGCGCATGACGTCCTTTTATATAAAATAAAAGCGTGTATTTTAAGTCTTAAAATTGTTTTATATTATCCATCTATCTATCTATCTATATTTATCGGGGCGTCACTAAATTCTGAAAAAACAAAATTCAAGTTTTCTAGTTTCTACCAGTTGTTTGCTTCAACAATTTTTTTATGTTTTCTGTCATCAATTAAATTTCATTCTACTGTTTTAATTCTGTCATAAAAAATTAAAATATAAACAAAAATAACACGCGATTGTGAAAGTGTGTACAAATAGAAGAAAAGCCTTTTATATTTCTTGTCATGGAAATTCTTATACGTTTCACTTGAAAATAGCAAGTTGAAAAAAATACTTAAAGTATAGTATAAACTAGAAAATAAGAATTCTGCTTTTTCAGAAGTTATGTCGCCCCAATGAAAAAAAAATGTATATATAAATAATACGAAACATATTTCAATTTTGAGACTTACAGCACACGCTTTTATTTTATATAAAATGACGTCATTCGCATCCGCTTAGAAATTTCACATTTACGATCCACTCTTAAACATCTACAGTAAAGTAGGCATAGGACGTCACTATCGCGAAATATTATACAAATGCAGCAAAAAGATACCGTCATTAAAGAAACTCGATTAAAAAAACAAAATAAAACGGTTGTCTAATGGTTCATAGGCCTTCATTTGTTTGCAACATTAATATAGAAATTTAATATTAAATATAGTTTATAATAGCTCCATGTTTTGCAGAAATCATTCGTTTATGTTTTTTTTTCAAAATAGCACGTATTTTAATTACATTTTCTTTCGGTTGTTATGAAAAAATGGCAACAAAAATATATAATTAATATTTTACAACTATTTTTCCTTTACTTTCTACAGAAATAGAATACTTCCGTTGCCAATATTAAGCAAATGGCTCCAAAAACTGCAAAAATATTAATATTTCAAAAATAAATGGAGATGCAGTTTTCAAACAAATTGCATTTAAAAGTACATTTTTTTCCAATATGACGGTATAAAAATTGAAAATGTGCGATGCTTAGAAGTTTTAAAAAATGCTATAGAGTATTTAATCGTACTGCATTGTTTTACGGCTAGCTTCTGTAAGGTAACGTTATTTTATGGAGACGGTACAAAATAAGCTGGGAGAAAGAAATAGCATACCGTACCCGGGGCTAATATCTGGACAAGGTCAGAAAGGACTTTTTTAATGACATTTCCATTTCTTTAGTACCACATTACCCAAAGCTTAACCCTAAGACTTAAAGAGTTTTAGTAGAAATTAAAATTCTTGCTTTTTAACCCTAATTAATAGGATCATATTTGATTGAAAAAAAATATTAAAAAAAATTTCCGATGCCTGGTTATGTCAAGGGAAGATCCACACAGTTGTGTGGTGCAGGCTTCGCTTTAAATCACAGAAAAAGAGGAAATTTTTTTTTCTTTTTCCTTAGTATCACCTACACAATTTTGTAGGTCAAATCGTATCTTAATAAAGATATATAAAACACAAGCAAGAAGAAGAAATTCTGCTTTTTCAGAATTTACTGTCTCCCCCGATGAGGAAAAACAATATTATCATTAATACAAGGTGTAACCTGTCGAATTTTGACAAAAGAAATTTTTTAAGAAGGAACTGCTCCTTTAATTTATAAAAAAACCTACAAAATTATTTAGAACTAACAAAAGCCATGCTTTGTTTGGATTCGCGAAGCATTATTCTTTTCAACCAGTAAGTGTACGTTTTCTCGGCATTTTTTATAATAGAGCTAATCCATTCAATTTTTTTTTAAACGGCAAACATATTAAAAATAATACTAATAGTAATGACTTCTTAATAGTAAATGTTTCATTTGGTTCAATTTTCAACCTTCGAATTCGAATAACGAATTTAACAATTAATTTTATTTGTTTATAATTCTTTTGTTGCCACTTTACAAAAAAAATCATAATATAATTCTTTTAAAATGCGTAAGTATCGTCCGTGTAAAGAATTTCACATAATAAGAATAAACTGTGTATTTGAATTCTTAACACTGAAAAATACTTTTATAATTGAATGTAAATAATTGAATTTTCACAGTTTTTGAGATATTTTGGCAGAATAATGAAAATATATTTTATTTATTTAATTAATCATGATTCTATCGATAATTACTAACTCGATGATTTATTTTTTCTTTTGAAAATATCCGTGTTTCATTTTTTATTTGCAAAAATGCGTCCGTAATAGAAAAACATGTAAAATAAATTAATTAAAATAATATTTTTTTTTAGGTTATTCTGTAAAAAAAATAATATTGTGCAAATCTGCAGATCATAATTTATTTTTATGTTTAATTTCAAGTCAAAATACTGAATAGTTTTTTTCTAAAGTGTACGACAAAATGTAATTTGTGTAGCCTGGTAGGGGATTCGCTTCGCTCATCCTAATAAAAAATGCATATTGCAGGGTCTGTCCAGAAAGTAATGAGACTGATTGCATAAAATTCGTTTATTTGAAGATAATTTTACAGACACTTAATAATAGGGCCGAAACTAAGGGGGGGGGGGGGCAGAGGGGGCATGTGCCCCGGGCGCCAAATGAAGGATTATACCTTTGGAATGGATCATTTTCTTCTGATGGACTGGTGTCTTCTATTATTATGAAACAGCCATTATAAATGAAGTGTTAGGTGAAGATGAAAGAGCAGCCGTAAAAAGTTAGAACTCTGATTTTCTGGCCAGAACGGGAAGAAAAAAAAAGACCATAATTCGTTTTTCTGTTTCAAAATAATAGAAGACATCAGTCCATCAGAAGAAAATAACTCGGTGAAAGCGGAAACTCGGTTAAGCAGGACTTGGATAATCGGGACTCTAACTGTATATTTCATTTTTAAAATGATCTTTAGAATATTTTTGTTGGTGTTCAGAGGGGAGTCATGACCCCCGTGACCTCCCCTTGGATCCGCCATTGTAGATTACGTAGTTCAGTATTACATATTTTAAATTTTAAAATAAGCCGGCTATTAGAAAAATTAGTGAAATTCTCTTTGTAAATATACTTTGCAAAAGAGGGGGGGGGGTTGGGAGGCGCCAAAATCCATGTTTGCCCCGGGTGCAAAAAAGGCTAGTTTCGGCCCTGCTTAATAATCTTCAAAATAGCCTCCTCCCGGATTAATACACCGTTACCAACGAATCTGCCAATCCATTTATACCCGTCCAGAAATCTTCAAGCGGAATACTGTTCAGATCGTGCGTTACGTTTTTCTGCAAGTTCCCCAGCTTGTCAATACAATGATCTTTTAAGCTGGATTTTAAACGAGGGTATAGAAAAAAGTCCGGCGGTGACAGATCAGGACTGAACGGTGCTTGGGGCAGTCTTGCGACGCTGTATTTTGCCAGGAACTGAGTCACTTTGAAAGATGTGTTAGAACCAGCTTGGCACAAATTTTCTGCATTTGAAATTCTTCCATGACGATTTGATGAACAATCGATTTTCTAAAGGTCCCAATGTCTCTGGAATCATTCGGATACTCATCTGACGACCAGAGTTCAAAAGCGCTTTAAGGGGTCGGGTAACCTTTGAACCAATGAAGTACATGGAAAAGTGACCTCTGTAAGAATTGCAGTCATTATTTAACTAACTAGTAAATCTGCAGATCAGGAGCCTCAACGTCATCTTTGCAAGTCATTGTTTTTTAACACTCATTGCATAATATTCAACTTCCTACAAATCGCTTTTTAAAGTTTTCAAATTACATAAATATTTATGAGCATACAAGATACTTCGTAAAGTTTCAGAAATTAAAAGTGTTAAACAAGTGGTTGTACATTGATGTTCTGAAATTCTGATGAGCTACTTATTCTGGTAACTTTTTAAATCAAAAATTGCATTTCTTCACGGGGGCTCTGCCCCCCTGAACCCCCCGTAGTTTATTAAATTTACATTCGTAATTTTTTATTGATTGTGCAGATGGTTACAGTATATCTTAGATTTCTTTTACGCTGCGATTTATAAGGATAAGCATAAGTTTTTTTTTATAAATTAATAAAATTTAAATTTTAAATAAAATATTCATGTTAACCGTACACAGACAATAAATCTTGAAGTGACGCAAAAATGTAACCCTAAAATCAGCTACATTCGGCACAACACAACGACGTGCTTAAAAAAAAAAAAAAAAAAAAAAAAAAAAAAAAGGATGAAGTCAAAGAATTTGGTCCCTGTTCCACGTGCTTGTTTTGTTTGGGCCGAATGAGGGCATTTAAATCTGAGCGATAACGCACATCGTATTGCAAACTGTTTTTACGGCATACTGCATCTCCATCTATCTCTTTCCTCCCTGAATAATAGTTAATTTTATTTTACCCAAGATCTTTTTATTCCAGCATCTTTGTTTTCGATAAATGACGTCTAATTCACCTGCTATGCGTACTTACTCAAAACTTTTCATCTTGTTATATTAAGAAATACTCGAGAGTTTTCTTTTTATTTCCAATATGCCGCCATATTAATTTTTCTATTCTTAATTTTATTTTTCATTTTCCTGTTTCACGACAAAACATTTCAATTGAAAATTGTTTAAAAGAAAATATTATTCCGGGTTTTGATTTTCTTGGCAACAATTAAAGAAATATTGGTAAATGTTATGGGAAAATGTTACGTTATTCTCTATGAAAATAATGAACTTTTGTATTTTTAAGCAAAATATTTCAATAAAATAAATAAAATAAAAGAAATATTGACTATTTTTATTTCTGGGCTAAAATCCTTCTATATGCAAAGATACAAATTTATTAATTCATCTATTTTGACGTTGGCTTTACTCAAGCATTATACACCCAATTATACTAATATTATTAGGACCAAATATGTTGCTAGGCAACAGAGAAAGAAAAGGAAAAAAATGAAATATGCATTATGTCAAATTGATAAAACAAAATTCTTTATATTACTGCAAAACATGCATAAAATTCCCCCCAATATTATAAACCTAATTAAAAAATCTCGCAAATATATTGACATAATTTATTGGAATAATTTAATAATGTTATTTAAAAATTTCAGCATCAAAAATTTACCATTTAAATCCATTTTTCATATGATCCATTTCTTTCAACAAATGAAAATCTGAAAATCGTCTGACTTGCCATTGAAAAGCATTTTAGAGCAAAATAAAATGTTCCATATTTCCCGAACGAATGAACCAAATTTAACCAAAAACTATACAGCTAATTCCGGGTACCTCATCAACATGCCCAGTGAATTTCAAGCCGATCGGATGCTTTTTGCAGCAGTTATCGCGGAACAGACAGACAGACTAACAGAAACCAAAACTTTTCGTGTCTCCACAGTAAGCCTTCACTGACGTTTCGGCAATTAACTTTTAACTAGTAAATCTGCAGATCAAGAGCCTCAACGTCATCTCTGCAACTCATTGTTTTTATCAAACTTTGCGTAATATTAATCTTTCTACAAAAACAAAATTTAAACTATTTAAATTACACAAACATTTATAAAAGGAAAAAAAATATTTCGATGGTTTCAGACATTAAAAGCGTTAAATTAAACACGTTGTTATGTAAGGATATTCTGAAATTCTCACGAGCTACTTATTCTAGTAATTTTTATATAATAAAGCAAATTTCTTCAGGGGGCTCTGCCCCCCTGAACCCCCCGTTGTGTAATTTATTTTGCATTTGTAATTTTCTACTGATTGAGTTAATGATTACCCTATATCTTAGATTTCTTTTTACACTGCGATTTATAAAGATAAGCAATAATTCGGTCAAGCATTTTACGTTATCCTAATATCCATACAGCAGTATTTACTTGCCTGCTAACCACAAATACCTGTATCTAATGGATAAAGAACTTTTGGAAATGTAAACTGAAACATCTAATTTAGAAATCTAATACCTTTATAAATTTTGTTTATAAAAAAATAATTTTGATTACCATTCTGCAATATTTATATCTAAGATCTAATCTAATTATCAAAAAATGTACTCGATAGCATTAACTTACTAAAATCACCCTAAAGTAGGGGGGCTTCTAAACCTAACAGGTAATAATTCATCATCGTTAAATAGATAAACATGATTTGGCGCCTTTAAGTATTTTTTGTGATTTTCTTTTAATAGTATCTACATTTAATTTAAAATCGTGATGTTACAAATACCGTTGAAATTTGACGCAAACCTATGTTCAGGTCAAATTACGAAAGGTTAACTAACATTTCATTTCCCTTAGCCGGACTTTCTGTTTCATTTTTCGTAATAAGGATTATTTTAATAATTTAATTTATTTTACACTCTACAAGCTGTTACACGGACGTTGTTCACGTAGCATTAAAATAGAGATAAATGCATTAAGTAAAACATTTCACTCCCCACCAGACATACCATGTCTCAAGCTTTTTGCACATCACTATTATCTTAGAGAAAATGTTCTTTTAAATCGCGCAAATGTTTCAATTAAATAAAGTAACATTTTCTGTATTAAAATACTGGTATCCAGAACGCCGGAGGCTTGGCAGCTCTGCTCCTCTTAATAAAAACATATATGATTAACCAACACTTTATCACATTTTATAGGAGACAATACGGAATTTCTTATTTGTATGGCCTTACATATATCCCAGTCATAAAAATGTAAAATTTTGTGCCAATTAATGCACGCAATTGCGAAAATGAAATCGCAAAGAATGAGAAAAGGAAGGACAAGTAAAATCGTGTAAATCGAGGAATCTTTCTTCGTAGTGCTGGGAAAATACTGCTACAAAAACTATTTTAGGTGGTATTTGGTGTGAAATGTTTATATGTATTCATTCCTGTCCTATATATCCTTTTTTTTATTTTTTATTTGCTTATTCCATTTTTCTTTTGCACGTGAAAATCTTACAAATTAAAATTAACTCTTTGGGAGAAATTGTTATTAATTTTTTTTTTTTTGGCAACAATAAAGTTTATAAAATTTAACAGAATAATGTCAGTTTATTCTGTATGAAAATAACGAACTTTTTCATTTATAATCAAATAGTTGAATAAATAAATGAAAATATTATTCTATATAGTATATAAATACTATTTTCATTTCTGCGTTTAAATAAATCTATATGCAAATATCTATACAAAGGCATTCATTAATTCATTCCTTTTGCTTTGATTTGACTTCAAAAAACCATACATACTTTCACATTTATGATATTTTTAGATGAGATGCTGTTGCTACGCAACGGTTAAAAGAAAAAATGAAATATAAGTAAATTCATAAAATAAAATGTTTTATATTATTCGAACACATGTATAAAATTCTATCATAAGCTATACACCTAATTTAAAAGCTCTGACAAATGTTTTGACAAAATTGCAAACTAATAAGAATAATTTAATACTCTTATTTAAAAATTTCAGCATCCAAAATTTACCATTTAAATCTATTATTCATATGAGCGATTTCTTTCAACAAATGAAAATTTGAAAATCGTCTGACTTCCCATAGAAAAGCATTATATCACAAAATATAATGTTCTGTATATTCCGAACGAATGAACCAAATTTAACCCAAAACTATACAGCTAAATCCGGGGAGCTCATCAACATGCCCAGGGAATTTCAAGCCGATCGGATGCTTTTTGCGGCAGTTATCGCGGAACAGACAGACAGACTAACGGAAACCAAAACTTTTCGTGTCTCCACAGTAAGCCTTCACTGACGTTTCGGCAATTATAAAATTGAAAACACATGTTAGGAACGATTTATTTTATCAATCAAAGTTGTTAGAAAAGGTATACGCATATATAGTTTTTTTAATTTATTTTTAAAGATAATATAATTTTTACGAAAGAATTATTCTTGCAAGCATTGCGCCCATGATTTTTCCCATTTCAATGGCTGAAACAAGCCAAGATTTTTTTAATGAGTACAGTTATAAAGTGTTTTCAAAATGACCTACAATGAAAAAAATAAAACTTGTAGATCTCGAGAAAAAAAAAAATTAGAGTAATTCGAAATATCGAGATTTTTTTTAAACAAAAGTAGTCGTTAATTCTAAACTTCTTACTTGAGAAACATAATAATAGGTCATTTTGTGCTTCTGTACGTTTAATACATCCACAAAAAATTTCGTGAAATTCTAAGCAACCGTTATTCAGAAATCGTGCGCGCAATGATCAAATCGCTGTTTTGAGAAAATTGGCTTTAAAGATTGAAAAACCCGTTGATCATATAGCAAAAGCACAAAGTGTTTTAGACATAACTTCTCATCTAATGCGAATTTTTGTATGGGGTTTGATTTTAAATGTTCCCAAAGAATCATGTTTAATTATAAGCTATTAAAAAAAAATCGATTTTTGGACGCTTCAAAGGTTACCTGACCCCTTAATTTTAGCCTCATTATCTGAAATTGGAGAACTTCATGGACGCCCAACGCTTTGTTTGTTATGGACGTCCTCTCTTCCGTTTTTGAAGGCTTTGTGTCACCTAAACACTTGAGCTTTGGACAAAGAATCCTTCCAATAGGCTTCTTGTAAAAAGGCAAGTGTCTCAGTAGCCGATTTGTTTAGTTTTACGCAAAACGTTATGGCGTATCGCTGCTCGATGCTCCGTTGCATTCTGAATACCTAACGCCACTTTCAAACATGTGTCTGCTTCACAAGCGATCCGTGCGCTGCAAAGACTCAAGACCAACGGACTTCCGCCAGAGTCTGTAGCTGAGAGTCCCCACCGTACGTACCACCCACAAACTCCGCCCCTTTGGCCTTCTACTAGGCGCGAAAATTCCAATCTCATTACTTTCTGGACACACCTTGTATATTGGTTAGTCTAACTCCCAAAGAAATATCATTTTAACATTAAGGTCGGTCACTGCTCTTCTATAAAGACACTCAAATTTTTTTTTTAAACTTTGTGTTTTATCAGTGTGAGATTTCAATTGCGTTATTTTCAAAGGTGAAGCATTTCCTCCTGTGAAGAATTTCAAAGCTGCTGGAGGGAAAATAATGCACTTCTACAAAACATATTTCAATTCTAAGACTTAAAATGCACTCTTTTATTTTATAAAAAAGGACGTCATTTGCATCCGCTGAAGAATTCCACATTTACGATCCAGTCTTACACAACATCTATTGAAAAGTATGCATATGAAATCGCGGAATAATACACAAACCCAACAAAATGCAATTCCGTAAACTCGACAATAAAACCGGCTATCTAATGATTTATGTGCCTTCATTTATCTGTAACATTAATATGGATCTTAAAATTAAATATGATTTATTATAGCTCCATATTTTATGAGAATTCATTCATTTATATTTTTTTCAAAATCGCACGTATTGCAATTTGTTTTCAGTTGTTATGAGAAAATGACAACAAAAAGATGTAGTAATCTACCATTTTTCAACTATTTTCCATTTACTTCCTACAGAAATGAAGTAAATCAGTTGTCACCATTACAGAAATAGCATTAAAAAAATAATAATAATATTTCAAAAATAAATTGAGATGCAGTTTTCAAACAAATTGCAGTTAAAAGTACTTTTTTTCTCCCGTATACGAAGGTATAAAAATTGAAAAAGTGCGATGCTTAGAAGTTTAAAAAATTGTTGTATAGATTATCAATATTTAACCGTACAATAAATAATACATCTGCTTCGTTTTACGACTGACTTATGTAATATAACTTTATTTTTTTAATGACGACACTTTAATTGTTGCTTGAAAGAAATAGCACATCAGGAGCTAAAAACAAAAATAATGCGTGACTGCGAAAGATTAAACAAAATATAAAAAGAGCATTTTATATTTCTTGTCATGGAAATACTTTATACATTTCATAAGAAAGTAGTAGATGAAAAAAAAAAATACTTATAGGAAGTATAGTAAAAATATCTGAACAATGTAAGAAATAACTTTTTTAACGACATTTCCATTTCTTTAATACCACATTACACAAAGCATATAAAATGTTAAACGTCAAATAAAATAATTAGGTTTTAAAGAACAATTCTGTTGAGATTGTTCAATTATTTTTTAAAACTAAGTAGTAAATGGAACTTATTATGAAATGCATTCCACTCCAAAAATATATCAATCGCATATATACAATAGTGGGCGTTGCTCCAAACAAAAGCATTTTAATCATTTTAACCACCTATTTATTTTAAAAGTATTTCTTAATGTATAAGTTGTAAAATATGTCATATAATGATTAAGTCTAATTTTTTTTGATAAATTGATGAAAGGTTTTATATATATGTAACATTTCGTATTTTACGTGTAAATCATTACTTAAAAAAATTCCAATTGGTAGTTTTTGTAAGATATCCTGTACACCTTTTAAACAAGTCGGAAATTGTACGTCAAACGTGGCAAATGCGGTGCGTTCGTACTATACCTAGTTTTATAAATATTCAGATCTTGGCGCAATAAGCTGTTGCACTCTTATGCAAAAATGCATGATTACAAAATTTATTACGATTCGATATATTAAATTCAGTCGTGGCGAAATAATAGAACTCCATCTTAAATAGGACGCAATCACCATTCCAATCTACAATCATTGAATTAATTACGCATGTTAGGATAAAATAGAATGAAGAAAACTTTTATTAATATCTTTTTAAGTACTTTTGATTCGATTTTCATAAAATTTGAAATGACGACAAAATTCTGTAACGATTATACAGGGTGCAATATGTTATCTATCGCCGACCTTTAATTTTTCAACAGTTGGTCATAGACATATAGTTCCAATTACAAAAACGTTTCAAATGAGGTAAATATTCATGTTGTGGCATTGTTTAAAGTAAAAAATCAATTTTATAAAAAATGCGAAATCTAACTTTTTATACGGTCCCCCAGTCCCTATAGTTATATTTAGTAAAAGTTTACACATATCATAAAAGATATAACACAAAAAGTTTGACATCTGTACTACAAAAATTGACGCAGTTATTAAATTTCAAAGTTTGAGATTTTTGCACATGATTTTGTATTTCATTGAGGGATCAGTTAAAAGATGAATTAAAGTAATTCGAGATCAAAATCAGGGTGCAAATGTCTTTTTTAGGGCGAAACCACCTTTAGATGGTATCGCCAAATCGGCGTATCACCAAAGGGGGTTATTTCATCTAAAAAATTGAGCTGAATGTTAGGTGTCAAACAACATTCAAAAGTCAAAGTAGGTAGATGAAATAACTCTATTTGGTGAAAAAGGGCATTGCATCCTGATTTAGATCTCGAATTACTTTAATTCGTATTTTAACTGATCCCTCAATGAAAGATAAAATCATGTGCAAAAATCTCAAACTTTGAAATTTAATAACTGTCTCAATTTTTGTAGTACAGGTATCAAACCTTTTGTGTTATATCTGTTATGATATGTGTAAACTTTTACTAAATATAACTATGGGGACTTGGGGACTGTATGAAAAGTTAGATTTCGTAATTTTATAAAATTGATTTTTTACTTTAAATAATGCCAAAACATGAATATTTACCTCATTCGAAACGTTTTTGTAATTGGAACTATATCTCTACGACCAATGGTTGAGATATTAAAGGTCGGCGATAGATAACATATTGCACCCTGTATATACATAAAATTTCAAACCGTTCGGTTGGCTAGTTTTTGTACTGTTATATGCGGACAGACAGATAGACAGACAGAAGGATGGACCGGACGACGACTGCAGGTGTTATATATTTTTATAATTACGAACGCACCTAAAAAGCCTTTTATATTTCCTGTCATGGAAATACTTTACTTTTCATAAGAAAATAACAGCGAAAAAATACTTATAGAAAGTATAGTAAAATAGGACAATGTATGAAATAACTTTTTTAATGACATTTCCATTTCTTTAATACCTCATTACGCAAACCATTACTTCCGAGGTGAACTCATCTTATCCGGACAATCTTTCCTTAGAAAAACACATCGCGGCCATGTTAGGCTTGAGCATTCCGATTCCGTAAATAAGGTAATTGTTCGACTTATAATAATATTTGTTGTATCACATGTATTACATCATTGTTTCTTAATTTTCTCTGAAACGTGTACAATTATAATGTTTTAAGTTCTAAATTAAAATTAACCAGCTACCAACAACAGGTTGTCATTCAAAAACACAAATTCCAAATCCAGAAACAAATGAATGACTGTTATAGCAATTCATTTAAAAAATACGTTTGACATCCGATTCTGATCTTAAAATATTTGTAAAAGCAAATTAAAGCCTTTAAATATTTTGAAAAGTGCTTTTCATAAAAGTAAATATTGAAAATAACATATAATGCATTCAAATGTATTTTTCTAAAAACAAAGTTCCTACAGTTTATGCAGCTTTAAAAATTTTTATGCGTTTTCATTTTTGTTCAAACTCTTAATATCCCTATGGATTCTCAACATCACATCTCAATATATGTGGGAATGAAAGATAAGACTCAAGGGTTTAATGAACGTGATATCTCCAGCGAGACTCGTGGAGAGTGAAGCAAGAGGAGGAGAGTTGTTGTTATTCTATAGATTTCAACAATAGTGTTGTTTGGTGATTTTTAACGCAAGGTTCAGGGAAACTTTTGCGAGTTGTACAATGTTATTTTGAATGTTAAGCTGTATGTTTGCTGATGTATTAAACCTTTTTATACATATTCACAGTTTGACGAGTATCAGTTTGGATTAAGCAATACAGTACTCACATTAAAACCACATATATACGAGTATATCTCTCAATATACTTCTTTCTCAATATCTATATCACTTTTTATATCTTTCTCAATATATATCTCTCTCAATACCTCCAAATCTCTCAATATTTCTGCAGGGTGTATCAGGAATGATCGTTCAAATTTGGTGGGGAGGTAGAAAATAGCAAAAGAAGGCAATTTCACGTAGGAAGGTATGGGCGCAAACGAATGCATGAGTTGTAGAGGGCGCTGTGTATCCACAATTTCTGCTCACGCGGGAAGTTCTCTGACAAGTTCAGCCGGTCGTTATTCGACAATATGACTTTGCAGAAGTAACATGAGTCATTGGCAATTCAAGTGCTCGAATACACCATCTGGTGGAGAAAAGATGCAACTTCTCGCTTCAGGATAGAGCCGTGCAAGCTTATTGCAATACATGTATTTTAAATTTGTTCAGAATTATTATTCTTTAGCACAATTTCAGATTTCCTGTGACATTTGTGTTCTGTCTTATATGACAAAGTAAAAATTATCCGAATTTGAATATCTAAAACTTTCAAATGCACTTACAATAAAGAACTATTTCAATGGCACTTTAGCATTAGTTAAAGGGAAATTAAAGGGACGATTTTCCTCTACCGAAGACTGCTAGCAGCGCCTCTATAGGACGTTTTAATTCCCAATTGTATGTTAATTGAATGTGCAGGGGCTGGTCACCCAGCTTCGGAATTCTCCTCCATAATGTTAAATCTAGGGGCATTTGATGCATTAGTATATTTAAAACATCTTCTCGGGAAATTCATATTTTTAACACCTTTTTTTTTGGTGTACTCTTCTTAAAGGATGTCTCTTTTTTTCTTAGTTTTCAAAATATTTCTAAAATCTATGCTGAATTTAATATTTTATGTGTTAAAAGTGGGCGAACTGCGATTAAGATTTTAACACTTCCTATAAAATTAAGTCTATACTTTAGAAATATTTTGATAACTATGAAGAAAAGAAACATCCTTTAGGAAGTGTACACAAAAAATAGAAGTTAAAAATATTAATTTCCCGAGGAAATATTTTAAATATACGAATGCATCAAATGCCCATAGACTTTACATTAGTGAGGGGAAATCGGAAGCTGAGTGACCAGCCCCCTTATTTTACGGTGCGATAGGGAAAAGTGGTTGGAAAGCTATGCAAATGTATGCAGAACACTGTAAGATTGCTTCACAGAGTAAAACTCTCCATGCCGATCGGTTTCCTCTTCTATCATGACAGCTACTAGTAACCTAGTAATCGATCCACTTTCGCACAGTTTGTTGATGAACACGTCTAAAAATTTGATCCTGGGGTTTTTGCCAGTTGGTGTAGCGTTCTGCATAATTTGAGCAACTCATTGGCCGCTGTCCCCTGCCACACTCTAATTTAGACATGTCTGCATATTCATTTAACTTATAATGACTCATGTTAGTTCTGCAAAGTCACCTTGTCGAATGACGACCAACTGAACTTGTCAGAGAACTTCGCGCGTCAGCAGAAATTGTAGATACACAGCGCCATCTATAACATCATGCGTTAGTTTACGACCACACTTTCATATGTGAAATTGTCTTCTTTTGCTATTTTCTACCTCTCCACCAGATTTGAACGATCATTTCTGATACACACTGTATATCTTTATACATCCAGCAGGAAATTTGTTTAACGGTTTTGGAAAAGTTGTTATAAAAGTCCTAAAACTAACAATAAATAATATTAATATGTGGATTTTTCATAACAATCCAGTTTCGCTAAGATCGTTTGTCTTTATGCACTTTTGTAAACTGCATTATTTACTTCTGTTTAATTTTACAAGATAAGTTCCTCTAGAAGTTTCTTTTAAGGATGAAAAAAATTTAGAAGTAATTTTCGCAGTTTGAGAAATTATTACTAATTATGATTTAATGAAGCAAAAAGTAATTAACGAATACTTTAGCTCTTTGTATTAGTAACACAACTTATGATTACCTTTCGCAGAACGTTAACTGTCGGGCCTTAAGATCTATGTAATATTTTCTTTTGATAAATTCTTTAGCGAAAAATGAAAAAACGCAATATATAGGAACATAATACATTATGTATGATGTATAACTGTATGTTAACTCTAATAATAATTGTAAAATGAATTTCAATGATAAGAATAATAAAAAAAAATAGACAATCAGATACGTAAGTGGAATAGTATATAACATATTGCTTGACACTATATTAAAAAAAGTTAATTAAACTTAACTTTTTCTCATATATTGTCAAACAATACGTTATATACAATTCCACTGCATATCTGATAGTCATGATTAACGCGTTTTCATTTTTGTTCAAACTCTTAACATCTCTATGGATTCTCAATATCCCATCTCAATTCACCTCTCTCTCAATTTACGTCTTTCTCAATATCTATATCTCTCAATATACTATCTTTCTCAATATCTATATCTCTCAATATATTATCTTTCTCAAATTCTATATCTTTCAATACCTCCAAATCTCTCAATATCTCTATATCTTGACACATCTAGCAGAATAACTGTTTATTTGTTTTGGAAAAGTTGCTTATAAAAGTCCTAAAAGAAACAATAAATAATGTTAATATGCGGATTTTTCATAAAAATCCATTTTCCGCTAAGATTGTTTGCCTTTATGCACTTCTGTAAATTGCATTATCTACTTCTGTTTTATTTTACAAAATAAAAGTTCCTCTAGAAGTTTCTATAAGGGTGAAAAATAATTAGAAACAACTTTCGCAGTTTGAAAATTTAATAATAATTATGATTTAATGAAGCAAAAAGTAATTAACGAATACTTTTATGCTTTGCATTAGTAGCATAACTTATGATTACCTTGCGTGTAATGTTAATTGTCGGGTCTTAAGACCTATGCAATAATACCTCTTGAGAAGCTCTTCAGCGGAAGAGGAAAAAAATGCTATGTAGAAGAAGGGGAATAATTGTTGCGTTAATAATATATTATGTATGATATATAACGGTGCGTTAACGGTAATAATAATTTTATAATGAGTCTGAATAATAATAAAAAATAGACTATCAGATACATAAATTGAATAGTATATAATGTTTTGCTTGACACTATATTAGAAAAAGTAAATAAAACATAACTTTTTGTCAGATATTGTCAAGCAATACATTACATACAATTCCACTGTGTATCTGATAGTCATGATTAACGAGTTTTCATTTCTGTTCAAACTCTTAATATCTCTATGGATTCTCATTTTCTCATCTCAATATACCTCTCTCTCAATTTACTTCTTTCTCAATATCAATACCTCTCAATACATATCTTTCTCAACATCTATCTCTTTCAATACCTCCAAATCACTCAATATCTCTATATCTTGATACATCCGCAGGATATGTGTTTATTTGTTTTGGAAAAGTTGCTTATAAAAGTCCTAAAGCTAACAATAAATAATATTAATATGTGGATTTTTCATCAAAATCCAGTTTCGCTAAGATCGTTTGCCTTTATGCGCTTTTGCAGAATGCATTATATACTTCTGTTTTATTTTACAAGATAAAAGTTTCTCTAGAAGTTTCTTTAAGGGTGAAAAATAATTAGAAGCAACTTTCGCAGTTTGAAAAATTAATAATAATTATGATTCAATGAAGCAAAAAGTAATTAACGAATACTTTTATGCTTTGCATTAGTAGCATAACTTATGATTACCTTCCGTATAATGTTAACTGTCTGGTCCTAAGACCTTTGTAATAATTTCTTTTGAGAAATTCTTCAGCGGAAGTGGAAAAAATGCTATATAGAAGAAGAGGAATAATTGATGCGTTAATAATACATTATGTATGATATATAACGGTGCGTTAACGGTAATAAAAATAGTATAACGAGTTTGAATAATAATAATAATAGACTTTTAGATACGTAGCGGAATAGTATATAATGTTTTGCTTCACCCTATATTAGAAAAAGTAAATAAAACTTAACTTTTTCTCATATATCGCAAAGCAATACATTATATACAATTACAATACGTATCTGATAGTCATGATTAACGAGTTTTCATTTTTGTTCAAACTCTTAATATCGCTATGGTTTCTCAGTATCTCATATCAATATACCTCTCTCTTAAATTACTTCTTTCTCAATATCTATATCTCTCAATACATATCTTTTTCATTCAATAACTCCAAATCTCTCAATATCTCTATATCTTGATACATTCAGCAGAATAACTGTTTATCTGTTTTGAAAAAGTTGCTTATAAAAGTCCTAAAACTAACAATAAATAATATAAATATGTGGGTTTTTTTTTTTCGCTAAGATAGTTTTCCTTTATGCACTTTTTTAAATTGCATTATATACTTCTGTTTTATTTTACAAAAAAAGTTTCTTTAGAAATTTCTTTAATGGTGAAAAATAATTAGATACAACTTTCACAGTTTGAAAAATTAATAATAATTATGATTTAATGAAGCAAAAAGTAATTAACAAATACTTCCGCGCTTTACATTAGTTGCATAACTTATGATTACCTTGCGTGTAATATTAAATGTTAGGTTTTAAGATCTATAAAATAATTTCTTTTAAGAAACTCTTTAGCGGAAGTAGAAAAAAAATTATATATAGAAGAAGAGAGGAATAATTAATGCGTAAAGAATACATTAGGTATGATATAGAATAGTGCGTTGACGGTAATAATAATAGTATAACGAGTTTGAATAATAATGAAAAAATAGACTATTAGATACGTAGTGGAATAGTATATAATGTATTCCTTGACACTACACTTAAAACTGACGGTGACTTTTCGGTGCCTTTTGAAAGACTGGGGTGAAAACACGGTATCAATTGGCACCAAGAGGCTTCGAAATGTGGTTGGGGTGCCGATTCGTTTATCAATGGGTGACTGGAGTAATTAAGGTGCTGTGTGGTAGAAATATGGCACCCCAATGGTGGACTGGTACTTAGCGCATGCGCTGTGACGTGTGTGGGGTGCCACATTTCTTCTTCGGCATGTGAAATCTACGGCTGTAAGACACAGGTAGCATACAGATATTGGCCAATGTTCCGATCAATATTCACCAATATCTCCAAAGTCGCTGGATATCAGACATCAAATTTACAATATCTGCCGGTATCCATGAATGTAACTTAAAATTAGTTTTTAAAAGAAAGCATCAAAACGAATTTTTTGGATTACTTATAACACTATAATACGTAAATAGAATTCTTAACTATAAAATTTAACAATTTTATCATTTTTAGAAAATTTGATTTTTTAATGCCTTATTTTTAATATTTTATTTACATTGGCCAATGTTGTAAAAATGATATTAGTATTCCAACATTCAGAGATATCTATCGACATTCGTAAAAACAATATCATTTTTCAGACATTTCAAGATATCTGTTGACATTTAGAATATCTGATGAAGTTTGTAATCTTGACCAAAGTGAATGGAAAGTTCTGAAGGAACGTCCATTACTATCGTTTTCATCGAAGCGTATTTGATGGAGACGCTTGCTTATAAAAAAATTTCTTTAGGAATGTATGTTATTTATATATATGTATATATGTTTGAAAAAATTTACATAGAAATCTATTGAGATTGGTAAAGAAAATTTTCTGTAGTATAATTTATTTAGAAATTTATAGAGATTGAAAATAGAAAAAATTTCTCAAGTAAAGTATTTCCTATTAAAATCTATCGATAGTGCTACAGTATACAAACTTAATAAGGAAATCTGCAATTATTGCTCTAGAATTATTTGTATTTAAAAAAAATAATGTATTGCCTATAACGATGTTAAAATATAGCAATTGTTAGTTTTATGAAAAACGACAGATGCTTTTTTTATTACATAATGTTTTTACATAAAAAAAGGAGATCAATTTATTTATTTTTTAAGGGATACTATGTTTATATTTTTATAATGATCTCGAATTTCAGACTTTTAGATTTAATTTTATTTTTTAATTTTGAAAGAATACAAGTTTAGTTTCAAAAATAGGCCATTAGTTTTCAACATAATTTCTTTTTAAATTTCTGACAAACTTAATAATAAAAAGTGATATTTAAATAAATCTTTGTTAAAAGAATGTAAAAAAAAAGGGGAAGTCTATTGTGATTGAAAGAGTATGAAATAATAAAATTATAATTTTGTCAGACATTTTTTTCGTCACTAACAGAAAAGTCTGCTCCCACCACTTTCTACTGAAAGGTTCTTATTGTTACATTTTCTCTGGATAATTTTCATTATTCTTTCACAGATCCAGGTGTCTCTGCCTTATATTGAATAAGGCTAGAAATCTCCTGAGCATAAACTTCTCCTAGCTCAGTGAGATGTTTACGTTCACCACATCTGTAAACCGCAGTTGTTGGGGTTCTAAAAAGTAATCAATATAAAAAAAAGTTATAATTTAATATAACCAGAAATTTCTGCCCGGTAATTATTAGACATTAGATATCGGAATCAATCTTTAATAATTAAATGATAGAATTATCCGGTACGAATTGATTTTCCCAAACGGACACGATTTTTTGAACGACCCAATAGAAATATTGGGCAGCATTGTAGGGGTGCCATTATTCTCCCCTGTGGTACATCCTTTCACCCTCTGGGGCACCCTGGTTTTGAAGTGCCACTTTTTCACACTAGTTAAGGGTGCAAATCTGGCTCCCCTAGGGGGGTCGCTCATGAGACAAGCGTTTCATCCCTAGGAGGTGCCATATGCAACCTCTAGTTTTAACAGTGTATATTTGAAAAAGTAAATAAAATTTAACTTTTTCTCATATATTGTCAAGCAATACATTATATACAATTCCACTACGTATCTGATAATCAAGATTAACGAGTTTTCATTTTTGTTCAAGTTCTTAATATCTCTATGGATTCTCATTATCTCATCTCAATATCTCTCTCTCTCAATTTACTTCTTTCTCAATATCTATATCTCCGAATACATTTATCTTTCTCAACATCTATGTCTTTCAATACCTCCAAATCCCTCAATATCTCTATATCTTGATACATCCAGCAGGATATCTGTTTATTTGTTTCTGAAAAGTTGCTTATAAAAGTCCTAAAACTGACAATAAATATTATTATATGTGGATGTTTCATCAAAATCGAGTTTCGCTAAGATCGTTTGCCTTTAATCACTTTTGTAAACTGTATTATATACTTCTGTTTTATTTTACAAGATAAAAATTTCTCTAGAAGTTTCTTTAAGGGTGAAAAATAATTAGAAACAAATTTCGCAGTTTGAAAAATTAATAATAATTACGATTTAATGAAGCGAAAAGAAATTAACGCATACTTTAGTTCTTTGCATTAGTAGCATAACTTATGATTACCTTGCGTATAATGTTAACTGTCGGGTTTTAAGACCTATGCAATATTTTCTTTTGGGAAACTCTTCAGCAGGAGAAGAAAAAAAATGCTATATAGGAGAAGAGGAATAATTAATACGTTACTACATTATGTATGATATAGAACGGTGCCTTAACGGTAATAAAAATTGCATAATGTGTTTGAATAATAATAATAATAAAATAGACTTTCAGATGTGTAGTGGAATAGTATACAACATATTACTTAAAATATAACAGTGAAAGATAATTAAACATGCTAAATTTAATTGCTAAAAAGTGTAAATTAAAACTTTTAGGAACAGCAAAACCAAACTTATTCGACTGTTTTCATGTACCGAGTCATTTTTAAAACAAATAAATAATAATATTCTAAAATTACACGGTCTATGAAACGCCATTATCCAATTTTTAGCGTACTCTTTCATATTATGCACGTTATTTTATTTTATTTTATTTTTTTACATGGATATTTATTTTTATTTTTGTAACCATTGAGTAACTTGAGCCCTAATTTTGGTAAGTTAAACGATGAAGCATCATTACATATTGAAATTTTGTGTGTTACAATCTCTGTGGTTTCTTTTTGATATAATCTTGCTTGGGCTGTGGTTTCGATGTGGCAGATATGGCAGTCTATACTAGTTATCCACTATAAGAGAAACCACAGAGATTGTAACAAGCAAAAATTCAATTTGTAATGATGCAGCATCATTTAACTTACCAAAATTATGACTCGAACTACTCGATGGTTGTGGAAATAAAAATAAACATCAAAGTAAAAAAAAATAATAATAATGCGCATAATATGAAAAAGTGCGTGAAAATTGAATTATAGTTCGTTTTATAGATCGTGCAATTTTAGAATATTTTTACTGATTTGTTTTGAAAGTGAGTTGGGTAGAGTTGAAAAAAGTAAACAGTCGAATAAACCTATTTTTACTGTTTTTAAAATTTTAATTTACACGTAAAATCAGTATATTGATGCAAGGTGTAAAAATTGCTATACAGTTTAATTAAATGTTTTAAAACAATAGCAAATAACAACAATAATAATAAGAAATTCTATGTACAATGTGTGATTACAAAGATTCAAGGCTTGTTCTGTGAATACAAAATTTATTAAACATTTTTGTACAGGAAACTAAAATTCTTCGAAATATGACCCTTGGGCATCAACACACCGCTGCCAAGCGTTTTCCTCATTGTTAGCTGGAATCGTGTCGAATCGTTTCCCTTTCAGGTCTTTCTTGATCTTGGAGAGCAAAAAAAATGTCACTGCGAGCGAGGTCGGGTATGTAGGGGGCTTGCGGCAGTATTGCCACCTTAATCTTAGCCAAAACGTCGGTGGCGGTCTGCGATGTGTGACAGGGCGCATTGTCGTTGTGAACAATCAAATCGTCTCTGATGTCTGGGCGGACGCGCCGGACTCGATCCTTCAAATGGTGAAGCACTCCAGCGTGAAACTGACCTCAACCGGCGCACCACCCAGCCAAAGTATCGCGATTTTTCCGAATTGACGAAGATTTATATAAATTATTTTATTTAAAAACTTATACAGGGTGATTCATAAATATTGAAACAATAGGCTATTTCCTTAAATATTGCCCCTAGACTCATACTTCCAATTGCAAATTTTCTTTAAAAAAGGTGCAAAATTTAATGACATAAGTTGCAACTCCAATGGGGTGTCTATTTGAAAAATACGAAAATTAAATTTTTATACGGCCTCCCGTAGTGTAAAAATTCCAATCAGGAAAACTTTCCTTATCCATCCCTGAATTAAACATAAAAAATTTTATCTTCATATCTGAAAAACTCGCAGAGTTATGGCCGTTTAAATAATTCATCAGGTTTTAAGGGATTAGACACAAATTGAAATGCGTGCAATCCAAAAAACAGTGTTACTTTATGAGTTCTAGGAAACATGTAAAAAATATATTTGTTGAGTTAGAATTTTGATTTTTTTTCTTTTTTGTGATGGTTAACCATATAATTTGCAAACAAAATCACATCTTAATATTTCTCATAAAGTTTTTTAAAAATTTAAATGACTAGTATTTTTTTAAGCGGATTTAATTTAAAATCTTTATAACTCGAAACATTATTAATCGGATTTCAAATTTTTTTTCGTTTAATTAAAAAAGAAAGTAAAATTTTAGTTTTGTTTCAGGATTTTTTAAAATATTAATTTCAAAAATATTAAAAATATTTATTTAAAAAATTATGTAACTTATTTTTAAAAAAATCATATTTTCAAAAGTAAAATTATTTTCAAATTTGCCGAAACAAAATTAATGTAAAATAATAAAAAAAGACATGTTCTAAGTTTGCACATTTTTATTTATGATTCTTGACTTATACCAATTTAAAGACAAGAAATGGTAAAAAGAAAACAAAGAAAAGAAAAAAAAACATCATGCACAAAAACGCATTTAAAGTTTTAAACAAAGATTGGCTCCCAATAAAATGTTTAAATGCTTTTTAAAAAATTGCACGTGAAAAAGTAACTTCTTTCTGTAGCTTAAACTTCCGATTCAGTTTAACTTTTGCCATTTCCACCTCCTTTTTGTGAAATTTAAATGTCCATAAATAAATGTTAAATGTTTAATTTGAAACAATGCTTTTTCTAACATGCCAATTAAGAGTTTTTCTTAATTTTAGCCCTCACAAATTCAGGCTTTTTATCGTCCCGGCGAGGCCGTTAAAACAGTCTGTATTCTGGGGCCGGGCTGGACCAGACCCGGGATTGGAGACTTTTTTCTGAAGACTTGGCCAGGCCGGGTTCGTATTTTTTCAAACCGAACCGCGTGCTGGTGGGATTTATGACGTCCAATTATCTACACGAGGGATATGGGCCCGAAGGGGAGGGGGTGTGGCTTCCGTGGAGGTCTTTCTAAGGAAACCTAGCCCGTATTTACGCAAGGATATCCAAGGTTCGAAGAAAACCACCGAAAACTCCAAACGATTGGGCCAAAGGGCGCAATTGGGTTCGAACCCAGCACCTCCCGTCTACCAGCTTTGAGAGCAGAACCTCTCGGCCACTGGTTATACCGAACCAAGACTGACTTCCTTATTCCCATGGGCGAAATTTTCAGTCCTGGTCTCGAGACAACCCGTATTAAAATCATTACTGACTGACCTAATCCTTGCAAAAATAACTAAAATTTGGCCCAGCCCAGAAACTGTTACAACAAATGCATATATTTTTAAATGACCATTATTTTACAATGAAACTTTAAAATTAATATTTTTAAAAGGATAGTAGATTTTAGCGCAAAAAAAAATTAAAATACACTTAAAACCAGTGAAAAAAAAGCTACCTATGACGGAATCCTTTCTTAAACGGAAAAATCTGTTGATCCATGGAAAATGAATATAATAATACCTGAGAAAAAATAGACTACATTTACAACTCCTAAAAGGGAACTTGTCTATAACGCTTTTTTTTTTAATTTCCTAAGTGATTCCATCTTAAAAGATTTTACTTTATAGCATTTTTCATTGTCTCCAACGCATGGAATATAAATTCACGATATTAAAGGAGAAGGCAGTCATTTACATATAAATAGAGATTTCAATAAAACAAATAATCACAGCTTTTGGCGCTTCTTTAAAAATAATAATTATAAACATGAAAAAAGAAAAAAATATAATAAGTATTTTTTGGTCAGAACTCCTCCATACGAAACAACTTTTAACCATATCGATGTAAAAAACTATGTAGAAATTTAGTCAGGTCGGCCCTGGCTACGATTTGAACTTTTTTCCAGGCAGGGCCGAACTTTTTTTCCTATGGGTCGGTTTGGGCCGAACCTAGATATTTCGACCCGTGCAGACCACCAGCATACTTTGAAAACAGGTTTAGCGTTAAATCTATACATTTTATGTCCAAAGGAGAGGCACTGTCTTATAACGACTTTTAATAACGTACAATTTGTGGATGATCCCTATCTTGCATTCAGATTGAGTCAAAAACTCGTCGCTCATAGACATGGATAAATGGTGTAAGTCACGGATTTTAGATTTTGCTATCTCTGCGAATTTTGAAGATATCGAGATGAATTTTTTTGTATTTAATTCAGGAATGGACAAGGAAAAAATTCCTAATTGGGAATTTTACTCTATGGGAGCCATATAAAAAAATAATTTTTGTATTTTCTCATATAGACCCCCCATGGAGTTGAAACTTCTCATCAAATTTTGCACTTTTCTTTATATAAAATTGCAATTGGAAGTATGTGTCTAGGGGCAATATTTAAGGAGATAGCCTATTGTATCGATATTTATGAATCACACTGTCTGTATATGTCGAATTTATTACAACAGTACGCAGTAAAAAGGACATTTTTGTTAAATCTAGGAAAATATAATATAACCATGAACGAAAATTTACAGTAACCTTTTCCAAGTTACCAACGATTTCAGGAAGTGTTTTTTCGCAACTTCAGAAACCAATATATTTTCGAGATTTCGTGTTGAAATTATAAAACTAAACGTTAATTTTTCTGATTCTTTTTGATTTTCGACACGTTTCCAAGGATGGAGCTATGAGTAAAGAGCATGAGACACATAATAGTGCACAGTCTACCAGTTGGGCAGTGCAGTAACTGAGGAGGTTGTCACATTACGGCGGCTAACTTTTTACATAAGATGTAATAGTTTTTGATTACCACGGAAGCAATCTTCCATCAATGAATTTTGAATAGAAAATTTCGCCATATTTTAGTTGCTTATTCAAGGAAAATTTCTCTCAGAAATATGGTAAAACGTTTTTACTGGTGGAATTTGGTCCGGGTATTATAATCTGTTTCATTGATACTGACGGAGGTTGTTTAGCTAGTCACTAATATGGCGGAAACGCGGGCCTCACTATTGCTGAACTAAACTTCCATCAGTAAAAGTAAATATCTGTTTTTGCCCATAATTATGACTAACATTCTACATTATTAAAGGATTTAGATAAGGAAAAAAATTCGATTCAAATTTACTGGTGGAAGTTTGCCACGGCGGTAACGAGCTACTTCGAAACCGGTTACAGTTGTAGCTTCACCATTTTGAGGACATGCCAATTCTTCTTTATTCATAGTTCCATGTTTACAAGTAGTAACATAGAATATAGGTTTTTGGGATGCTATCAAATTTCAAGTAAACATTTTCAAGTTCCACAAACATGTTTTACAGACAAACATGATAAATTAGCAGCATTAACGTTAAGATTAAATCTTTTTTTTAAATTTAAATAATATTGCATGTATAAATTCAGTTACGCAGCTTCACCATTTTGAGGACATACCAATTCTTCTTTATTCATAGTTCCATGTTTCCAAGTAGTAATATGGAATATGGGTTTTTGGGATGCTATCAAATTTCAAGTAAACATTTTCAAATTCAACAACATGATATAAATTAGCAGCGTTAACGTTAAGATTATTATTATTATTATTATTATTATTATTATTTTTAATCTTGCATGTATAAATTCAGTTACGCAGCTTCACCATTTTGAGGACATGCCAATCCTTCTTTATTCATAGTTCCATGTTTCCAAGTAGTAACATGGAATGTAGGTTTTTGGGATGATACCAAATTTCAAGTAAACATTTTCAAGCCCAACAAACATGTTTTACAGATAAACACGATAAATTAGTAGCGTTGACATTAAGATTAAATCTTTTTTTTTTAAATTTAAATAATCTTGCATGTATAAATTCAGTTACGCAGCTTCACCATTTTGAGGACATACCAATTCTTCTTTATTCATAGTTCCATGTTTCCAAGTAGTAATATGGAATATGGGTTTTTTGGATGCTATCAAATTTCAAGTAAACATTTTCAAGTTCAACAAACATGTTTTACAGACAAACATGATAAATATGCAGCGTTAGCGTTAAGATTAAATCTTTTTTTAAAAATTTAAATAATTTTGCATATATAAATTCAGTTACGCAGCTTCCCCTTTTTGAGGACATACCAATTCTTCTTTATTCATAGTTCCACGTTTCCAAGTAGTAATATGGAATACGGGTTTTTGGGAAGCTATCAAATTTCAAGTAAACATTTTCAAGTTCAACAAACATGTTTTACAGACAAACATGATAAATTTGCAGCGTTAACGTTAAGATTAAATCTTTTTTTAAAAATTTAAATAATCTTGCATGCATAAATTCAGTTACGCAGCTTCACCTTTTTGAGAACATACCAATTCTTAGTTCCATGTTTCCAAGTAGTAATATGGGATACGGGTTTTTGGGATGCTATCAAATTTCAAGTAAACATTTTCAAGTTCAACAAACATGTTTTACAGACAAACATGATAAATTTGCAGCGTTAACGTTAACATTAAATCTTTTTAAAAAAATTTAAATAATCTTGCATGCATAAATTCAGTTACGCAGCATCACCATTTTGAGGACATGCCAATTCTTTATTCATAGTTCCATGTTTCCAAGTACAGTAGAACCTCGATTATCCGAAGTAATTGGGACTGACCCTCTTTCGTAAAATCGAAATTTTTGGATGATCGAGAAAGCTTCAATTTTAAGACGAAGGAAAATATATACAATATTTCTTATTATGGTGACAAGTGCTTAATAAAAATAAAGCAATAGCAAAATAAAAACAAGAATAAAGTACCTGAATTTTAATTTTTAAATTAAGTACCTTTTGCATATATCACAAGGGTTTGAAAAAATGTTTTGTTTGTCGCAGTTTCGATTGCCTTTGCTTTGAAGCTCTATCACGGAGATTTTTAATATCATTAGTTCACCATCAGTATCACGCAGTGTTTCTGCTGTTCAAGCCATGTCAAACATATTTCAAAATATTCAAAAGCTTCAGAATTAATAATATGTTCGTTTTCTTCGTTCCACTCCGCAGCTTACGGGAGCTCAAGATAAATTCAAAGGAACTCTAAGAAATGGGATCGAAAATATTTATGTGTACTCGTAGTTCGGAAGGGGCGGCTTGCACGGAAGGAATATGATAGTGAAAAAAAAAGCTTTCAAAAGGGATTTTGCACACAAGGAATGTAATAGTAAAAAAAAAAAAAAAAAAAAAAAAAAAAAAAAAAAAAAAAAAGTTTTAAAAATGGATTTTGGTTAACCGAGAGTTTCTGTTAAAAGAGTTTCGGATAAAAGAGGTTCTAATGTAGTAACCTAGAATATAGGTTTTTGGGATGCTATCATTTTTCAAGTAAACATTTTTAAGTTCAAGAAACTTGTTTTACAGATAAACATGATAAATTAGCAGCGTTAACGTTAAGATTAAATCTTTTTTTTATTTAAATAATCTTGCATGTATAAATTCAGTTACGCAGCATACACTGTTTACTTAAGAATTAATAGCATTCGAAAAACCGATATTTTTTGTTTCAGAAAACTGATCAATGCACTGTAAAAGATTCTCGAAAACGTTTTCGAAAATAACGGGCAGCAGAAGAAATTTTACTTCTATAAACTGCTCTTCAAATCTTGAAAATATATTGTTTTTAACACTTTCGAACAAAGTTGAAAAGTGTTTATGCTTTCCGTTTGTCTGGATGTCAGTCCGTCTGTCCATCTGGCCGTCTGTCCGTATGCACGCGCTCTAACTTCAGTAAATATACTCAGATCGTTCTGAAATTTTTGGATGTTAGTGACCTCTACCATAGCACGAATCCTATTGCAAATGAAGTTTGTAACATGTTTAGTTCTATTAGATGTAAATTTCCAGCTGGGCGAAAAATGTCCGGACCAGGATTCGAACCCGGGACCTCCCTGGCTGAAGCCGCCAGTGCTCTGCCATCTGAGCTATCCCGGATGATTCTGGTCGAACTTTTTCAACCAGCTAACCTTGATGATTACAGCATCTGGTCTGAAACCTGGATCAGCCCAGTTGGAAATTTACATCTAATATGATTTGTTTACCAATTAGAATAATTGTGTTAATATTAATCTAGTGTAGTTTCGTATCCAGCGATTTCTGGAGTTCCATTACCTGAGATTTATTCTGTTGAGCTGAACCAGGTTTCAGACCAGATGCTGTAATAATCAAGGTTAGCTGGGTGAAAAAGTTCGACCAGAATCATCCGGGATAGCTCAGATGGCAGAGCACTGGCGGCTTCAGCCAGGGAGGTCCCGGGTTCGAATCCTGGTCCGGACATTTTTCGCCCAGTTGGAAATTTACATCTAATATGATTTGTTTACCAATTAGAATAAATGTGTTAATATTAATCTAGTGTAGTTTCGTATCCAGCGATTTCTGGATTGGTTTGGTTTGGTTTGGTTTGTTTTTGACGGCCGATTATCTACACGAGGGATATAGGCCCAAGGGGGAGTGCCCTCCGTGGGGGTCTTTCTAAGGGAACCTAACCCGTATTTACGCATGGAAACCCACGGCTTCGAAGAAAACCACGAAAACTCCGAAACGGTTAGGCCGACGGGCGCGATTGGGTTCGAGCCCAGCACTTCCCGTCTACCAGCTTCGAGAGCAGAACCTCTCCGCCACTGGTGGGGCGCGATTTCTGGAGTTCCATTACCTGAGATTTATTCTGTTGAGCTGAACCAGGTTTCAGACCAGATGCTGTAATCATCAAGGTTAGCTGGGTGAAAAAGTTCGACCAGAATCATCCGGGATAGCTCAGATGGCAGAGCACTGACGGCTTCAGCCAGGGAGGTCCCGGGTTCGAATCCTGGTCCGGACATTTTTCGCCCAGTTGGAAATTTACATCTAATATGATTTGTTTACCAATTAGAATAATTGTGTTAATATTAATCTAGTGTAGTTTTGTATCCAGCGATTTCTGGAGTTCCATTACCTGAGATTTATTCTGTTGAGCTGAACCAGGTTTCAGACCAGATGCTGTAATCATCAAGGTTAGCTGGGTGAAAAAGTTCGACCAGAATCATCCGGGATAGCTCAGATGGCAGAACACTGGCGGCTTCAGCCAGGGAGGTCCCGGGTTCGAATCCTGGTCCGGACATTTTTCGCCCAGTTGGAAATTTACATCTAATATGATTTGTTTACCAATTAGAATAATTGTGTTAATATTAATCTAGTGTAGTTTTGTATCCAGCGATTTCTGGAGTTCCATTACCTGAGATTTATTCTGTTGAGCTGAACCAGGTTTCAGACCAGATGCTGTAATCATCAAGGTTAGCTGGGTGAAAAAGTTCGACCAGAATCATCCAGGATAGCTCAGATGGCAGAGCACTGACGGCTTCAGCCAGGGAGGTCCCGGGTTCGAATCCTGGTCCGGACATTTTTCGCCCAGTTGGAAATTTACATCTAATATGATTTGTTTACCAATTAGAATAATTGTGTTAATATTAATCTAATGTTTAGTTCATTTACAGGGACAGTCAAAAGTTTTCCGTTACATTACGGCCTATGGGAAAAAATCGTTTAAAATGATTTTTAATGATGTTAAATGCTTTCAAACATAATAAAATTGATATGCATTCCACAGAATATGCGGTGCAAAGAATAATTATTATTCATTTACAGGACCACACAAAAGAATTCCGTTACATAATGATATAGGGGTGGAGGGAATTTTTTCCGACGTATTTTAATTATGTTAAATTATTTTATGTATAATGAAATTGATATACGTCGTTGAGGATTACTATAAATTATTTTCTGTATAATACTAAGTGCATAACCTTTACAGGGACACACAAAAGATTTCAGATAATATATTCTATCCGAAGTACTGTACGGTAGCGATGATTGCTGGAAATTAATTATGTTATGTGCTTTTATGTTTCACTCTATTTATGCATTGTATATGGTGTGTATAAATGCTGTAATTCATATACAGGGATACACAAAAGAATTCGTAATTGTTACTGTGTATGAGTGTAAATTGCTTAAAGGTGGTTTTTAAATGAGTTATGCATTTTTACGCTGAACTGCATTTAGTTTACTGAGAAATGTTTATAGAACATAGATAAAATGATATACAGGGTCACGCAGAGTTGGATAAATGATAATTTCTGGAAATGTGATTCCAGTAGTTTTAAGAGTGTTTTACTTTGAATTAAACTTTAGCTAAATAATGCGTGTAATAAAGGTGCTAGGTTAACTACAGGGATGAACAAAAGTATTCAAGTATGTTTCCATCTATTAGTATAAATTGCTGAAAGAGAAATTTCAACCTGTTATTCGTTTTCTTGCTAAACTAAATTTCCCCATTATATAGTATATATATCAATATACAGATTAAATACAGAGCTGTTCAAAATAAAACTGGAATACATATTTGCTATGGACGGTAACTGCTAAAATCTGTTTTTGAAATGTTTTATGCGTTTTCTAAAATGTTTACTTAGTTCACTTATAAACCTTATTTCCTAAATAAAGAAGTTTTGTTAAAACATTCAGGAAATGTTGGAAAGTGTTTTATAATCTATGCTTAACGCATGATTTTTCTTACTTGTT
This sequence comes from Maratus speciosus, assembly GCA_963932465.1. NCBI lineage: Eukaryota > Metazoa > Arthropoda > Arachnida > Araneae > Salticidae > Maratus > Maratus speciosus. The sequence continues at coordinate 214,571,673 of OZ010799.1, read as the reverse complement.
TGATATTTCTAAAGATAAAGGAACGCTTTGCATTATAGCAAGTAATTCGGTGGAGTATACTTTCAGCTAGTTTATAAATGAGTGTCTCACAACCAACGTAGACCAAGTCCATTTTGAAAAATATTGAGTTAGTTCATTTAGAAGTTGCATAAAATCGGTTTTATCGACTACCACAGTAAACCAAGTCTGTAAACAAATGACATATATGAGAAAGTATTTGAAAGCAGACTTGGTTCACTGTGGGAGTGGATAAAACAGATTTTATGCATCTTCTAAATGGATTACCTCAATTTTTACTTTCTGCTATCTTTACAAGGAAAAGTATTGGATTCGTGAAAAATTTCGACTTCTGGTTTTCGACGAATTTATACGTTTTAGAAGGTCCTGAACCCAATTTGATAGTTTTTAGAAAATGTCTGTCACTCTTTGAGTCTGTATGTGACAAAAATTTTGTGAGCTCTCTCTGTCAAGAACTAATGCACGGAATTTCACAAAACTTTAGATTCAGTTAGAACTTGTTATAATCTGGTTCTGATTAGTTTTTGGTGAAAATCGCTCCCCAAATTAGCTCTATCTAAAGAACTAAGGCACGAATTTTCATCAAACTTCAGATTTAGTTAGTCCCTGATATAAATTAGTGCCGTTTAGTATTTGGTGTAAATCGCCAAACAGGTGGCGCTGCTGTGCTGCATTCTTCACGATTTCCGCAATAGCTGTGTCTCAAGAACTAATGCATCAATTTTCATCAAGCTTCTGATTCAGTTAATCCCTAGTATAAATTAGTCATAATTAGTTTTTTGGTGTAAATCGATCAACAGGTGGCACTGCTATGGGGAATTTTTCACGATTTCCGACATAACTCTATCTCAAAAACTAATGCGCAGATTTTCATCAAACTTCAGTTTCAGTCGAGGTTGCTGATGATTAGATTTTGGTGTAAATCACCTAACCAGTGACACTGATATGCTGCATTTTGCATGATTTACACGATTTTAGTGATATTCCAATTTCAAGAAATAATGCACGGAATTTAATATGCTTAGAATCCGCATGATGGGCATAGATTGCCATTTAATTTTGACGCTGTACTAGAGAATTTTGAAGTATTAACACGTATGAGATAGAAGAAAAGTTCTGGGATTGACATATCCGACTAGTTTTCAAAAGGGACTTGGTCTACTTTGGTTGTGAGATCCTCAAACGTAATAATAGCTATTTGATTGACTTGTTCAGATTTATTAAATAATTCTTTGATGCATTCATAACTCTTGTAGAAATAAATACAAATAGTATGTCAAAATTAAATTGATTTTATTTATTTTAAAGACAGACGTAATGAGAATAGTAAGATAACCATTTTAGAAAAATGTCAGCATTAAAATTAATATTAATATTATTTTGTTACTTATTTAATGTTATTTTGTGTAATGTAAAAATTATACAATAAAAAAAAATGATGTTCTGGATTGAGAAAACTGATTAATATACTATTTCTAAAAATAAAGGAAGGCTTTTCAGACTAATGAGAAAATCGGTGTGGTATAGTTTCCGCTAGTCTGTAAATGTAGTTCTAAGTATCTGATTTATTTGCCCAGGTTCATTAAATAATTCTTTGATGCACTCATAATTCTTGAAGAAATAAATACAAATAGTATGTCGAAATTAAATTTTTATTTATTTTAAAGACAGACATTATGAGAATATTGAAATAACCATGTTATTAAGATTAAGATTAATATTATTTTGTTATACTTATTTAATGTTATTTTGTGTAAGGGAGAAACAATACAATGTTTAAAAAATGTATTATTTTTTGAGAAAACTAATACACTATAAAAACTATAGCCAGAAACGTTTCTTAAACTCTGATGCAGCAAAAGAAACATTGTTTTCATAAATGATTCTTTAAATCTCGAAAATATATTTGATAAAGAATGCTTGTCGGAATCTGGGGTAACATGAAAGATGTTATTGTATATCTTCGTACGTGGTTGTATTATATTTTTGAAGGTTAAAACAATATTCATCTTTTTTTTACAGTATTGGAAAAGCTGAACGGGATTTTGAAACTTCATTTACATATTGGGAAGCGTTATTACAGTTGAAACAATAGTATTGAGAAATGTTATTCCGATTGAAAGAATGGTAGTGATAAGTGTTATTCCAGTTGAAAAAATGGTAACGAGAAGTTTTATTCCAGATGAAACAGTGGTAATGAGAAGTGCTATTCCAGTTGAAACAATGGTAATGAGAAGTGTTATTCCAGTTGAAACAATGGTAATGAGAAGTGTTATTCTAGTTCAAACATTGGTAATGAGAAGTGTTATTCCAGATGAAACATTGGTAATGAGAAGCGTTATTTCCAGTTGAAACAATGGTAATGAGAAGTGTTATTTCCAGTTGAAACAATGGTAATGAGAAGTGTTATTCCAGATGAAACAATGGTAATGAGAAGTGTTATTCCATTTGAAACATTGGTAATGAGAAGTGTTATTCCAGTTGAAACAATGGTAATGAGAAGTGTTATTCCAGCTGAAACAATGGTAATGAGAAGTGTTATTCAAGTTGAAACAATGGTAATGAGAAATGTTATTCCAGTTGAAACATTGGTAATGGGAAGTGTTATTCTAGTTGAAACATTGGTAATGAGAAGTGTTATTCCAGTTAAAACAATGGTAATGAGAAGTGTTGTTCCAATTTTTTTTAACCCATGAACACCACAATTCGGTTCAGCATCAGCTCATTCCACACTAGTGCGATTTGGGATCACGTAGCTTCAAATCCGTATAACCAGGGTCGGCGCAATATCGCGCGGAGTCCTGACAAATTACTTAACCCCTTGGGGACGAGCGACCCGTATATGTGCCGCGTAAGTTGCTCAGAATCAGTGATTATTCTCACCAGTAAATTTTTATCGTAAATTTTACCTTATTTAATCCGAGCATTTTCCCTATTCAATTGAGAAAATTTTTCTGTTTTAAAAAACCGGTGATAAAAGATAAAAAATTCTGTAAAAGACGCTCGTCCCGAAGGGGTTAATGGGGCCCAACGCCTTGGACTGCAAAGTTCGACTAATAAAAATAATTTTATTTTAAATGTATATATCATAGAATAACTTATAATATAGAATATAAAATTTCGGAAAAATAACATGCAAATTCTTTCCCATGTAAAGTGCATAATCATATTGAATTTCTAAAAATCGTCTATCCTTTAAAATATTTATTTTTTTTCATTTATGGTTACTTTCAGTATTCTCACATCTATACATTTTCCGACAATTATACCAACTTTGGCAGCAAGAAATAAAGTTAATACTAACTTTCTTTACGCAAAAAAACATTAAAAAAAAATTTGAGCAATAGCATCATAATTTTACACCGGGTTATATCAAATTATACAGAGAGGCTCGGGGCCAATAACAAGACTCCAACAAGACTCCCGATTTGCTCGATGCTTGCGCCGGCCCTGCGTATATCTTTGTTAAGAACACAGCGATGATGAAAGAAAACGCATGATTCCCAAACGAAATTTAATGACGAATAGAACTGTGAAACTTATTTTTATCAATGTTTTCAATTTATTGATGAAAAATGGAAATTACTGAAAGCATGTTTCCAAGTTACGCCGACGATTTGAAATTTTGGTCGATGGGAATTCGCTCTAGTGTAGAGTTCACGGGTTATATGTTTCCGATTCGGAATGAGTTTTGATTCTTTCAGGACGGATTTGGAACGGCTCGATTGTTTGAAAGAATGTCCTGAATATTTTTCAATTGAAATAAACTACTTATATTTTTGAATATTAATCAGTGTACATATGTTAATTTTTTACACAAAAAGATAAATTTGATATTAGAGATTTAATTGAGGATGTGACTTTCAAGACTCCCCTTATCCAGGAATGAAAAATTTAGTAAATAAAGTTTTGTTCCCAAATCCGTAGTATATAAGCAGAGTTTTGGAAGTAAACCAAGACTTTACAATGCCGGAAATATACGATAAAAAAAGTTTTGTTGTATATTGCAGTGTTTTTTCGGTGCAGGCTTACTAACAGAATCGATGAATAGCGAAAGTACGATTCTTTTTTGTTTGGATAAGGTGAACTTAGAAATTCAACTCCTCAATTGTAGACTAGTTTTATCAGACTGCTAAGAAGGGTTATGTGTTTGACGCGTATCTGGGTATGTGGATTTCTTTATACGCTCCAAGCATCCAAGCGTCTGGATGGATTTTAAAGAATGAGGTCTCTATCGATTAGTCTTACCGTACGATGGTTACAGGCTAGGTTTTGCTTTTATAAATTCAAAATGGTGGCCGTAAAATGCAAAATGGCCGTAGAGACGAAAAAAATTTTTATGCACCATATTGAGTGGCATGTCATTGGATGGATTTTGGTTACATTTCAAGATGAAGTTTCATTGACTATTTTACAGTCAGAAGCTCCGTTTAAATATTACACAATCTGGAAGATGTGTAGGTAGATCTCTAGCTTTCCTGCAACTCTAACCTTCATAGACATCTATAGGCCTCTTCAAAACAGTGTTTATAGATAGGAATTACCAATTAAACACTACTTAAAAATCATCAATACAAGTAAATAAAAAAAAAATTAAGTAATATAAAAATAGTTTCACATTGATGAGAAATAATTAATTAGTTCGCTTTTTACGCAGTCGGGTTTTTTGATTTTCTTAAATTTAATTTTTACTTATTCATAAGTGTACTTATATATTAATTTTCTTTTTATTTCGAATTCGGATTTAACTGTTTCATATTGTGATCGGTTTCGTTTTGGTGTTGAAATGTGTCGGGTACAGACTGATGATTTTTTTTGCCGGGTTCTGGTCGGGTTTTGTGATGACTTGAAGCAAAATTTTCCGTTCGGGGATAATACAGTGCGTCCCAAAAGTTTATACACAACGGTTTTTTATTTATTTTACAATTTAAAATGAGGAGTAACACGTTCAAAACAATTTATAATTATAAATAATATCAAGACAATACAATCACAGAGTTTGTGAGTAAAATTAAAACTTAAATTTTACTGTCCCAAAAGTTTATAGACAACACATTTTTTCCCTTTAACGTTCACATTTTTAAGCCGTTTTTTCTAATCATTTCAAAAATTCGATCAGGCGTACTCAAAATAAGAGTTTGAAGAAATTCTGATTTTAAAGAAAACCAACTTCGTTCAATTTACAGCTTTAGATCTTGAACCGTTGCAAATTGACGTCCATTAGAATATACGTCTGTAGAAAATCTTCCCCAGAGGTTCTCTATTTGGTTCAGGTCAGGACTAATGGCAGGCCAGTGCATAAAAGTTACTTGGGATTTGTCTAAACTACTGCATTGTAGAGTTACACGTGAATAGAGCAATTGTCTTGCTGGTATATCCAATTGTTCCCACCTAGCAAGTTTCCAAATGGAAGTAACTGTAACTTCAATCGTTTTTGGTAATCTTCGGAACATTGAAAATATTTAAAAAAAGCAATATTGGTTGTTCTATTATAAGAAAATGCTCCCCAGACCATGAGTGGATACCCTCCTTGTTGTCTGCTAAAAAATGTTCGTGGTTCCTAGCGAATATTGTGCTAGTAATACGTCCAACCATTGGGACAATCTAAATTAAATTTCTTTTCATCACTGAAAAGAACACTCAACCATTCATTTGTCCAATTCATTTGATTTTGGACCCACCTAAAACGAGCGCCTTTATGTTGTTTTGTAAACTTTGGCGAACAACGCATTTTGCTATAATCAAGAAATGTACTTGCTTGAAGCCGTCGATGGACCATGGATTTTGATACTGAAACGCTTACTTCTTTAAGAACTGACTGTACAGACAGGTTGTTGAAACTAATCTAAAAATCTGTATGTCTTGCCGTTTAGTTGTTTTCTTTGGTCACCCAGAGCGGGATTTTGTTTCAAAATTGTCCCCTTTTGACAGAAAATGGAGTTATGGATAAATAGGAGGACGCATACAGTGAATTTTCTACCAATTACGAGTGAAGTTGCAAGTGAAGTTTGTTTCAAGATGCCGGCTGATTTTGTACATCGGCTCAACAGTTTCTTATTACCGCCGAAGGAAATTTCTACCAGTAAATTTTGAATAGAAAATGTTGTCTTATTTTAGCGGCTTTCTCACGAAAAAATTTTCTCATAAATACGGTAAATTTTCTATTAAATTTTACTGGTGGTAGCTTGCCCGGGTATTATAATATTTTTAAATATCACTGAGAGCTGGTTGTCGAGGTTGTCACAACATAACGGAAACGCACGGCCTGACTACCGCCGAAGTAAACATCCACCAGTAGAAATGAATATCCGTTTTTGCCATTATTTATATGACGGAAATTTTGCCTTAATATAGCGTTTAAAAAGGAGAAAATTTCTATTTAAATTTAGTGGTGGAAGTTTGTACCGGCGGCAATCAACTCCATCGAAAGCGGTTGCAATTGAAACTTCACTTTTTTAAGGATATGTTAGTTCCTCTTTATTAATAGTTCCATGTGACAGAATTCGGTAACATCCCTGCTGTATCCAACATTCCTTGTATTGTCCACAACTTTCCATTCACGAGGCTTTAAACGAAAGATTTGCAAAATTTCCTTTTTGGAAAATTGCGCATTGCGAGGCATCGTTGCAATCAGTCGGAAACGGAGATACAGATTTGCTTTTATCTCAGGAAATTATTGCGTCACAAGTACATGACCTTGGAATATGCAATATTTTGGATATCTGTACTTAAATCAGCTTTAAACACCGGCTGCCTATATATTTTTGGGACAGCATTTTTTTGTTTATATTGTTTTATATTAAATCTATGACTGTTAAAAGTCGTTTGAGTAAGTTATTATTTTTATTTCATTATAGATTGGCATGATTGATTCCGCTTATCTTACTTTTTCAGTTAGCTCTTACATAAAAAAATGGTTGTCTATAAACGTTTGGGACGCACTATACAAACCGACCAGTGCAGTACTAGTCTCTGAAACAACCCATGCTCCACGAAAAAACTAAATATGGTCTTATAATACTTTTATAACAATTATTGAAATAACGCTCATTATATTCTGATAGAATTTCATTTTAGTTTTCGAGTTTTATTAAAACAAAATGTTTCCTGTAATATTAATATCGTCCATTGATCAAGATTAAAATACTATAACTACAACAATGTAAAACATTTTCTTATTAATTTCATGTTATGATCTTTTTGCTTATATGCACTTTTGTAAATTGCATTATCTAATTCTATTGTACTTTATGAATATAAGCGTTGCTAAAAGTTTTGTTCAGGATTAAAAATAATTAAAAGCATATCTTCACTACTTACGAAAAATAATAAAGCAGTTTGTCTGATGAAAGTAAAGTGATTACTTTCCTGGTTTGTAAGAAAAATATAACTTATGATTATCCTGATAAATGTAATACTTTCTTTTGACAAATTCATCCGTGAAAGAGGGGAAAATCCAGCAACATAAAATGATGTGTTAAGGTGTTACAACAAAAACTTGAAAAGATAATTATTATCGCAAATCTTTTTTGTGTTATTAATTAGTGATATGTGTTTCTTATTTCTTGTTACATTACTATATATGCAAACTCTGTTAATATTAATGAAGCTAAGCTTAGTAAATGGTTATAAATCTTCGGCACTTTTAAAGTAGTTCATCTGTTAGAAAAATGCAATAATATTTATAGGTATTTATTAATGCAATAAATATACTTTCGTGTGTTTACTTTTTTCAAAGTACATTTTATATTTTTAAGACTATGTATTATTTTTGCTTTATCTAAGAAATACATATCTTTAGAAAGTAAATGTTCACAAGGATTTACATAAAACATTTTTTTTAATAATTTAGATAATTAAAATTTGCTCATTCATTATCACGACTTCACAAATAGTCGCTGGCAGCTAACAAAGACTTACACCAATCGCTGTGTAAAGATGATATCGGCTGTGTATTTCGTTGGTCGCGGCCAGCCACCATTCATGATGTCATGATAATGAATGAGCAAGACCGGTACCTAGTGTTTCCCTACTAGCTTCCCTTTCAAAACCAGCATTTTCCCAAACAATAACTTTCGTGATATATTTCTATGGAAAATGTTGGAACCTACTATAAAGATTAATACACTGCTCAAAACAATTAGGGGAGCACATGGTTTTAACAAAATTACGCAAATATTTACACCAATAAGTAACGTAAAATAAAGCATCCATAATTTAAGGCGTAGTAGAAAACAGATAAAAAAAACTTCACATGCAAATTAAAATTTATGACGTCAAAAAGTAGAAAAGGGAAATAAGTGGAGAAATAGGGATTTTGCAGAAGCGTCTGTTTCACTGTCTCAGTTGTTAAATTCAATTGCTCAGCTTGTGTTTTGAGAAAAGGTGACTTGAAAATGTCACAACAATGTGATTTAACGAAATCCATGGCTTGGCGTGCTATCGGGACAGTTGAATCTGGGGAAACACAACAAAGTGTAGCGGACGCTGTTGGGTTAGCAAAAAGTGTCAATGCAAGGCTGTGGAATCGATTCCAAGACGCATGGTATGGTAGACATCGACAAGGGCAACGTCGGCCATGTGCTACCACAGAAACTGATGACCGATATATCCTGTTAACAGCTCGTTGAGACGGAACGGGCAGTGCTATTCTGCTGCAAACATAGTTGTTCTTGGCCACAGGACGAATTTTGTCCAGCCAAACAGTCCGAAATAGTGTTCATCAGGGTGATGTCTATGCACGTAAGCCAATGGTCAGTAGTCCGTTGATTTGAAGTAATTGCGTGGCCCAAAGAAGGTGGGCAACTGAACATCTAGTTTGGAGGCAACGTTGTTGGAGTTAATTCTGTTTACAGACAACTCCCGATTCAGTCTGGATGTGACATCTGATGTGTTTTGGCATAGAGAGAAAGAAGCACTCAAAATAATCCCACGTGCGTTCGTGAAAGATCACATTACAGACGAGGTGGGTTGATGCTATGGGCTGGAATCAGCATAGATGGACGTACGGGCCTGCATATCATTCGGAATGGCACTTTGACGGTCCGAAGTTATATAGACGAGATATTGAGACCTCATGTCGTATTTTATGTTGCAGCAATTAGCGATTTCTTTTTTTCCATGTATTATAATGCCAGACCACATACGGTTCTTGTGGAAAGCATACTTGAAGCTAAAACAATACAGCGTATGGAATGACCAGCATGCTCTCCTTGACCTAAATCCGATCGAACATGTTTGGGACATACTCAGACGACGCATTGCTGCGAGTCAAGGCCTCCTTTTACTGTCCGGGACTTGGATATTGCAATTCTTGAGCAGTGGAACAGTATTCCCCAAAGTCTTATCTACAACCTCATCGCATCCATGGAAAAAAGGTGTGCAGCAGTCTTAGCTGTTCGAGGAGACCACACGCCATATTAAAAATCTTGCATCATTTCTAAACAATACTTTTTTTATCATTTACATGAAACCAAATTGTTGCCCTAAATCATCTTTTCATGTTCATTCCATCTTTTCAAACAATAAAAGCTCCCTTACAATTTTTTGCGTTTTTTTTCTGTATCGCTATCCATACATGGCTGTCTTGCACTGTTCTCGTCATTTTTTTTTGCTTGCTCTACTAATTTTTTTGAGCAGTGTATTTGGACAAAAATGGTATTCTAAAAATGGACCAGTGGGAGGCCTGCCACTAAACATTTAAAATAATGTGTGACAAGTTTTATTTCAGGCGTTCAGACGTTCTTTCAACTGTGGAACGGCCATGGGCGGTCAATTTGACTAGTACCAAATGAATATATTTTACTTCAAACAAGAAATTTCTTTAGAAAAAAAAGTAAATATATACCACTCATAGTGTTTCCAGATAACAGAGTTAAGAATAAAGAGGCGGAGACATTTAGTGTGGTGTCTACCAGTTGCGAGTGAAGTAACTGAAGAAGCTGTCATAAGATGGCTGCTGATTTTTTACATCGGATCAACAGTTTTTGATTACCCCCGAAGCAAACTTCCGCCAGTAAATTTTCAATAGAAAATTTCGCCTTATTTTAGCAGCTTATTCATGCAAAATTTCTCTCACAACTAAAGTGAAAATTTGTATTCGTTTTTACTGGTGGAAGTTTGCTCTGGTATTATTTCACTGACAGGAGGTTGTTTAGGTTGTCACAACGTGGCGGAAATGCTACCTCCGAAGTAAACTTCCACTAGTATAAATGAATAACTGTTTGGTGGCATAATTATTATTTAATTGCTGCATTTATAAGGAGTTTAAATAAGAAGAAAATTTCTAATCGAATTTACTGGTGGAAGTTAGCCCTGGTGGCAATGAACCTCTGCAAAACCAGTTACAGTTAAAGCTTCATAATTTTGAGAATATTTTAGTTCCTGTTGATTCATAGTTCTATGTTCCAGATAGTCGAAATTCAACTTATCCGAAAGTTCTGTAATTTTCCACAAATCAGTGGAATTTTCTAAAAAAAATCCCCAACTCAGTTTTCTTGAAAAAATAAATTTTTAACTTACCACAATAAAAAGTACCTAACTAAGTTAAGCTCAAAATTTCCACCTCAAAACTAGCCTTTTTTTAAAAAAAAAAAATCCCCATTAAAAAAATAAACTTTTGAAAATAATAAATAAATTAATGAACCGATATTTCTATTGGCGATTAAAATGGACTATAGAGGGTGCCAATCAGAGCTGTTGGTACAGAAAGATCGGCCTTTTAACTAATGGTAACGTGTTATCGAAATTCTTACTTATGGCTGTTCTCAAATCCAAAAGGGCAACTTTATGACAGAAGTTTTAATTTATTTTTGTTCAGAATTGCATGAAACTAGCAGTTGTTGTTGTTCAGAAACTATGTAATGGAGCTGTTTTTTCCGTTTTCTTGCAAACGCAATAGATCTTTCAGAAAATAAGTGTAAAAGTGGGCGTTTTGAACCGAATTTCAACAGCTCAAAAACGGGTGAAAAACGTGTTTGTCACGTGATAAAAATTGCTTACAGCTTAACAGGTAATTTATTGATCAAAAAATGGGAAACGCAGTTCGATTCCAAATCGCTTCCATGGTCAGGCTTTCCAATTTTATATCTTTCCGTTAAATAATGAATTTGTAAAAGTGTCAAAACATTTTGCACTTGTTGAGCAGAGCAGATGAGAACAGCCTTATTATAAACTCGTTTAAAAGTTTAATATATTTTAATTCTGATGAACTTTACCTTGTCCTTTAACACAGAATACTAATGTCACAAGGAAATGAAACTGTACAAAGAATTAATCATTTTGAAGAAGTTAAAAAATATATTTAATGCAATGTGCTTAGAGGAGATTTTTTCTGAATCGAGAACTCAAATCTTTTCTTCACCAGATAGCGTATTCAAGTGCTTGGTTGAACATCAATGGACCAGACGCAATGGACGGATCTCGCAATGCTTGTGGGAAATTTTCCACAAGTATTGCAGTATTTGATTGGATTTTGGTTAACGCTTGTGGGGAAAATAAGAGAAGATGATTAGCTATAATACATCGTGACGTTGTACGACGTCAGATAGGCTTGTCATCCATTGAGATCGTTTACTTTCATGAATAAAATAAAGAGCCCACCGTGGCTGAGTGGTTTTGACACCACAACGCCAATCGCTTGAGAGAGTAGATGGGCTGCGGGTTCGACTGCCGCTGGCTCCGTTGCACACTCCTTGTGGAGCTCCCGGTTGTAATTCTCTGGTGGTGTAAATTTCCTTGTGGCTATCTTATACCCATATATTGACAATGACTTATAAACGGATACCTGATGTCAAGCACACATGTCAGATGTACAGTCGTGGAAAAAAAAAAGTAAACACCCCATACTAACTCCTCAACAAATCATCATAGAAGAAAGTTACTGGTACCGAACGATTGGAAATAAAGTCTACTTTTAAATGATGTATATAAAATTTTCTCAGGGGGTCATCTACATATTAAAACGAATCCTAACTTCATTTTTTTCAATGACAATACCCAATTTTAACGAAATATTTCAAATCTTCGGTTCAAACTATGCCTAGACACCAAATTTCAAGTCATTTGAATGATAAGTTTTTGAATTATAAACATTCAAAATTTAGTGCTTCTAATGTTAAATTATATTTTTATATTTTTATTTATATCTCCCGAAATTATGCTCCTAATGTGCTAATTTTTTTTGTGGTAATAATACTAATATACCCAAACATAAATAAGCTGAATTTGCAATTTTTATAATTTTATGATATGAATTATGAAATTAATATTCGAAAAAATTAGGAATTGCAACCTACAATTTTTTTGATGGATTTAGATTTATTAAGTCATGCTTTATGGAAATTCAAAAATTTCACATTTTTTTTCCAAGTAGTTTTCAAATTATGCTTAAAAAACGGCAAAATGATGGTTTAAGGGGCCGTCTATGATGGAAGTGAGTAGACATTTTGAAATTTATTCTGCCGTACTGCAATCTAACACGCTTCATTGACTCCTTGAGTGGTGCTTAAGGTGCCTTGATCAAGGAAGCGGCTCTCTCAGTTAACAATCCAGTACGGAACTTCAATTTGGATACAGCCCTTAAAATACGCTCGTTTTAAAATGATTAATTTCTCGGAAACTTATGGTACGAATTGCATAAAAATTCGATTTTAGGCTAATTGAAGAGTGTAGAGTTCATTTATGCTGTCAGAATTGGGTACTGCTATTGAAAAAAACAAAGTTATGGTTCGTTTTAATATGTAGATGGCTCCTTAAACAAATTTTATATACATCATTTAAAAGTAGACTTTATTTCCAATCGTTCGGTACCAGTAACTTTCTTCTACGATAATTTGTTGAGGAGTTAGTAGGGGGTGTTTACTTTCTTTTTTCACGACTGTAAGTGCTCGATAAATAAATAAATAAATAAAATAACTCAAATTACGAAAAAGACACGAAGACATTGGAATTAGATAGAAATTAAAGCAAGTGTAAACAAGCACAAGGATGATGATAAATAAAATTCGATTCTCGACCAATCGAGATCCAGTGCTGCCATGAGTTAGCATGCATAATGAGTTTCCCCCCCCCAAAATGTTAATATTAACCAAAAATTTCTTTACTAATACTTACCCCCCAGAGATTCCCCTGCATGTTCAAAATTCCTCAACATGGGGATAAATCTTCATGGCAGGACCGTAGAACTATGAATAAAGGGGAACTGACATATCCTCAAAAGGATGAAGTATTAACTGTAACCGGTTTCTCTTAGACCAATTACCCGTGGCAAAATTCTACCAGTAAATTTGAACAGAAAATTTCTCCTTATTTAACCTTTTCGAGATTCAATCCCTAACAGAAATTTTATTTACTTAGCACCACTTTTTTTTTAAACAGTTCCATTTACTGCTGAAATACCAAAAAAATGCTCTAATAAAATAAAAATTAAATTTTAAAAATCAAAATACCCGACTGCGTAAAAAGCGAACTAATTAATTATTTCTCATCAATGTGAAACTATTTTTTATTTTTATTTTGCATACCTATTTTTTTATTTACTTGTATTGATGACTTTTAAGTTTGGTTTACTTGTTAGTTCCTACCTATAAACACTGTTTTGATCAGGCCTATAGATGTCTATGATGGTTTGAGTTGCAGTAAAGCTAGAGATCCTACCTACACAACTTCCAGGTTGTGTAATATTTAAACGGAGCTTCTGACTGTAAAATAGTCAATGAAACATCGTCTTCATTTTGAAAGACCTATCCAATGATATGCCACTCAATAGGGTGCGTAATATTTTTTTTCCCGTCTCTACCGCCATTTTGTATTTGTCGGCCGCCATTTTGAATTTATACAAGCAAAACCTATCCTATAACCATTGGACGATTAAGAAGAATTGATAGAGACCTCATTCATTAAAATCCATCCAGCCGTTGGGATGTTTCGAGGGTATAAAGAAATCCACAAACCCAGATACCCGTGAAACACATAACCCTCCTTTTCAGTCGGGTCAAAAGCTAAATATTACATTTATTTATTAATGGTGGCAAAAAAAAAAAAAAAAAAAAAAAAAAAAAAAAAAAAAAAAAAAAAAAAATCCACAAGCACCTTCTGACGATGCATATAAGTATCATCCGTCTCTAAAGGGTTAAACGCCCTATTAATACAGAATTTCAGTCATAATTATGGCCAAAAGCAGGTACCTATTTAATTTTTCCGGTGGAAGTTTACTTCCGCAGTAGTCAGACCCCGCGTTTCGGCCATATTGTGACAATCTAAATAACCTCCTGTCAGTGCCAGCGAAATTGATTAAAAAAAAAAAAGTCTCTATTTTACTTAAATCTCTTCAAAAAATCACGTCAGCAAGTTTCATGTTTTTATTTTTAAAAATGGGTCTGAAAATGTGTCAGAAAATTTCGAGTTGTTGAGCGTGGAAAAATATATTTTTGAATACTGCCTTAACATGATTCTGATAAAACCAGCTCTTATAGAAAAATGAAATTAAAAAGCGGCCAGATAAAATTGTTAAACTAGGTTCATCTCTAATCTTGATTTAGTTTTTGTTGGTGAAATTAGTACAGTAAAGCCTCGATTATCCGCGAAGCGAAATTATTTTTTTTTTAATAGCCAATAGCAAGGACAATACCAAAAAACCAGCCTTACTAATAAATATAAACAGAAAAAATCATGTATTCGAAAGTAATAGAAGAATATTTCTAGATTTGGTTGCCATGTTTGAAATATCAGATATAAAGTCTTTATGTCTTTTCTTGATTTTATTAAACAAACGTAAACACAGAAATTAAAATCTCTATTCTAAAAAAAGTATCTACCGCTGTCACCGCCGCCGCCGCCGGTTTTGATTTTTTTGTGACCGGAGGCCTTTCTTCGTTAATATTAACAAAAATAATGCATACAAAAATATGAAAATCGGTGGTTTTATACAGAAATGTTTGATAAACACGCTGATGCAGACAGTTTTCAAATCGAAGAATTATTTTAAGAGTTATTTAATGCTAAAGTTGGACAAAATCGTTCCACTAAAAAAGTTTTATAGCAGCAAAAACTATACATGGCAGTGTAATCATTTTTAGATCATTTTATGCGTTAGAATTTGCCGGAGTGCAGATTGCATTAATTTTTTTATTTTGACTCATTTTTTCAGGTTTTATTTCTATTTTAAATTCAAATTTTCAGCATTTCTAGAGATATCTTTTACAGATTTCAGAAAATTGTACTAATTTAAACTGTTGCCAACTGTATAAAAAGCGCAAGCAATAATGTTTGCTTCAAATTAAAAATTTATTTACACGTGACTATTATAAACAGGAAAAAAACTTTCAAATTAAAATTAAATAATTGCGTATAAAAAGCAGGAACTTAAAAATTACGTCATAAAAAGTATACACGTGAATTTTAAAAGAGAAAGGAAATTGTAAAATAATAAATTCATTAACATGCGTTAGAAGTCTTAGGAGAAATTACGCCATATTTACGTCACATTATAGTTATTACATAAAATGAACACAAAATAATATTGCAAAAAAGTTTAAATTTAGAAATTGCGCTGGACATTTATTTGATATTTTGAGAATTAATTTAAAATGTCTCATTTAAAAGAACTTTCTTTTCGCTTTGTTAAAAAATACCAGGAGACAAAGACTCTCTTTACTTAATTCCTTTTATATTAGCTTATTTTGAAATGTTGTTACACGTGTATACGTCATCAAGTTATTTTTATTTCGACGTTTTATTTGTGTTTTTATTAATGTTGTACGAATTTATTTGTTCTTTCGTTATTTAAAATAAAAATTATATCAATTTGTATAATTTGGCAAGTGGTTTGGCGATTTATATAATTTGGCGAAATTGGTCGACAGGATAATCAAGTAGTACCGCAGCGGATTTGGCGTTAAAATTCCCCAAACAAAGAGAAATGAATAGAAATTCGTTTACAGGGAGATCGCCACTTTTTTAAAATTATAATTCAATCTTTCGAAATCTTTTTAAAGCCGGTCAAATTAGCGTGCATTTAGAGTCTGCGGTGTCTGGACGGGGGTTGGCGAGCGTAGCTCGTAGGGGGCCGAGCCCCCTAGTATTTAACAATAATATAAGGCTTTTATGATAAATTCCGAGAGAGCACAACAAGAATAACTTCATTTTCGAGTTAAAGATTATTCCATACTAAAAGAAAAACAATAGTTTACAATTTAGAATAAAGAAAAGGTGTTTCCAAAGTAAGAAGCAAAAACAAGTGACTGATTTTTTTAAAAGGTGTAACTCGGCTCTTTTTGTACAGTGTGTATGGCATTGTTTCTTGTTTACTGTTCTTTATTTTAGTGATTTAGACGTAAAGCAATTATTTCTGATGCATATGCACGTATTTTAAACGTTTTATTATGTTTTTTGTACACTAAAACATAGTTTTTATGTTGAATTTTCTTTTATTTCGTGTTTGCACCCCCCATTTTCAGTCTTTTTCGGGCTATCCGCGATTTTTATTATCCCCGGTGCCCATGCCACCCAATTCCGCGGATAATTGGGGCTGTACTGTACTTAACTTCAAAATCTATCTCCGCCTGTAGGCCAAGTCAGTAGGGAATTTTTTTCAGCATGTCCGGTGTGACACTTTGAATGGCTAAGTTCGTGCCCTAAGTTTGTCAACGCCAATTGGTTGCGGTGGAAGAAACACCCGGTCTTTGACTAGACCACACACAAAAAAAATCCCTGCCGGCTCGGGCCTACAGGCGGAGGTAGATTTCGAAGTTAAGTGCTAAATTCACCAGCAAAACTTAAATCAAGATTAGAGATAAACCCAGTTCCTTCACTAAAATTGAGTTCTAGGGAGCTAAACATTTTGGGAAAACTCTAATACACATGAATACACACACGCATGTATCTGGAATAGGTTTAAAAAATAGCTAAAGCAAATTCAGAGAACCTCAAAGTGTTAAAATAAGTTAATATTTCCATAGTCGGGTTTTTATCATGTTTTAATGCGTTTCTTCAAACTCACATGACGTTACATATTCACCTGCTGAGGCCCATTTTATTTCCAATATGACGCAATATTTTGTTTTTGTTTTTAATTCGTCAAAGCATTTAATCCATTTTCAGTTTTCATTCGGAAATCTTACTCTAGAAAACTTATGACGTAATATTCAATTTGTTTTAAATTCCTCAAACTATTTATTTAATTTAATTTTTCACGTGAAAACTTGCAATAGAAAAGTAATTGTTGTGGTGAGAATTTTATTGCTTTTTTTTAATTGTTGGCAACTACTATAACGAAAAATATTTATTTTTTCCTGTCATTATTGGGTAAGAGCTGGTTTTATCAGAATCATGTTAAGACGGTATTCAAAATTTTGAACCCTCCCCATTTCCATTCCCTTGGGCCGATTTTGCCCATTTTCAATCCCCGCCGAGATATTAGCCATCTCAAAGTTGTTGGCGAGTTTGAAGATGATCCGTGCATAATTGCGACTTTTATCGTGCGGACAAAATTTAGTACATACATACATATATATATATATATATATATATATATATATATATATATATATATATAAACTTTTTAGGTGGGGGTGGTTTTGGGTTCCTGGGGTCATATAATGAAAAGTTATGAAGGAATTTTTCAAAAGTCGCACTATGGTAACGACTGCAATAGGTAGTATTTCTTACGAAATATACCTAAAAAAAATCACATGGCGTGATGTCAGGGCTACAAGGAGGCTATTGATGAAGAACGTTCGTACTTCTGGAGGTGCTCACCAGGGTTCTCGCTGTCGCTCGCCATTGTGCAAACCGCGACAAAATGTTTCATTTGGCGAGTAAACTAGCAATCAGACTCGCCAAATTGCGAGGGCTCAATTTCCGCTCTGTTTGTGTGTGCGTGCCAATACATTCTAGACTTATCCGCGTTTCTGAACGATTGATGTAGCTTTAATATATCCAGTCGCACCGTGCCATTTACATTGCTCTATTTATAGAGATACAGACTCAATATCAATTTAATTTAGCAACAGCCAAAGACACACACACACAAAAAAAAAAAAAAAAAAAAAAAACAGTGGCACTCGGGGAGTGCCAATAGAAGTGAAAACTTCAACAATTACATGTGTGTTTTTTTAATCGTCAGGAAATGTTTTATGCGTTGAATTGTGTAGCAGCACTAATGAAAGCATCTGGGGACACGGCAGCGCCCCTGCCAAGTCTTGAAAGCACAGCCGTAAGCATCTTTTTCTGGAAGCAACTCAGGGTGCTTTTGACCCCCCAATATCTTTGTGTTGGTGATTCCCAGAAACTTGAAACTTCGTAAATCTAAAGTAATGTGGAAATGTAACTAAATGCTGAAATTTCACGTTTCTATCTTTTTTATTTCAGAAGATATATGAACTTAAACTTTCGCCTTTTCGACACTGATTCACCGATCACCATACGTCCTGCATCCCTAGAATCTTGAAATTCGGTATGAAGGTAGTGTTTGGGATACAATGAAAGGGAAAATTTAAAAAATCCGGAAAATTTGGATAAAAAGTCGAAAAATCAAAAAACCGAGAATTTGGCAGAGATGTGATATACGAACCAGGTTTGGCGCGATTTTTTAACGCCAGTTTGGCGAAAGCCCGTTTTCCAATACCAGTTACAATATATATTTTTAAATTATTTTCTATTGTTTTAAAAAGTAAACAATAATAAATAAACGGTAATTTCATTAATAACTATAGAACAAAACAATTGTACAATTTAAAAAAATAAAATAAAAGTAAATGAACAATTTATTAATAAATAAGCAACAGTAGCCGGGTTACCTTGTAAAATAAAGTAACGCCATTTTGCTGTCAATTAAGTACCCAAGTGCGTATCTGACATCTGTGCCCCGTATTTTATCTTCCGTAATCGAAATTCCCGCCAATACTGTTGGTCATTGACCAGACCATCCACACGATAAAATACAGCGTTTTCAGTTACACGAAATAGGTAGGTCACGAATACGGTATAATTCATTTTAACTGACGAAAAACAAAATAATATCTTGTTTTAGCAATAAGCCGGGAGAAAAAGTGAGTTTTAGCTCCCTTCTTCTTTTGCGGATTGAGCTGAAGAGGGAAAAGTTCCTGTCATTCACCGCTTGGCGCGCTAGTGTCTATGTGTCAAAATGCTAGCATGTCGGTTACGTTACAGTGTCTCGAAATCAGTGGTTTTTCCCCATCTCAAAAAAGCTCAACGCGCCTAAAGAAGTTTTCACTTCAAAAAGGATTATGCGAACGGTTTTTGTCAGTTAATCACTGTGTGTGCGCCGGCGTCGCTCTGGTAAAAACATAAACAAAATTACTCGCAACAAATGCCAAATTTTGAAAAGTTGTGATGGAATGTAGTCTTGAAATTAACCATACTCAAGATTCGCACCGTTCCTAAAATTTTCGCATTTTTCTACCAGTATGTTAAATAAGAATTCTTTGTGGTATATTCCTTTAAAATTTATAATAGAATTATACAACAAAGATTATCGTTTTAATTTAGTGGTAGGAAAGTGCGAAAATTTTAGGAACGCTGCGAGCCCTGCATACTATTTATTAGTTGTACGTAAAGTAACATTGGCCGGTCAATTTTTTTCCATCGGTCGAAATTTCATAGAAATTTCAGAGTATGTTTTCACAGCGGTAAATAAAAAATAGCTGTTTTTAACTTTTATTCAGACTGCTAAAAGAATGTCTGAAACATTTACACATTTAAGAGGCATTTAGAATGTATTTATTTTTAATAGTTTCTGTAGCGAATAGTTGAATTTCTATTTTTTGAGTAATTACAAAAAAAATAGCTTATTTTAGAACACTAGGGGGCTCGGCCCCCTACGAGCTACGCTCGCCAACCCCCATCCAGACACCGTAGACTCTAAATGTACGCTAATTTGATCGGCTTTAAAAAGATTTCGAAAGATTGAATTATAATTTAAAACACAGTGGCGATTTCTCTATAAACGGATTTCTATTCATTTCTCTTTATGATGGGAATTTTAACGCCAAATCCGTTACGGTACTACTTGATTATCCCGTCGACCAATTTCACCAAATTATATAAATCGCCAAACCACTCGCCAAATTATACAAATTGACATAATTTTTATTTTAAATAACGAAAAAACAAATAAATTAGTACAACATTAGAGTTTTTGTCTCCTGGTATTTTTTAACAAAGTGAAAAGAAAGTTTTTTTAAGTGAGACATTTTAAATTAATCGTTTTTAATCTGACGTAATTTTGACCAAACTATTCTTTCTCTTTTTAATATTCACGTGAAAATACTTGCGTTAGAAATGAAATATTATTTGCGCTTTCCTAACAAAAATAGTTGAAAAGTATCCTCTTAAAATATCAAATAATTGTCTAGCGCAATTTCTAAATTTAAACCGTTTTGCAATATTATTTTGTGTTCATTTTATGTAATAACTGTAATGTGACGTAAATATGACGTAATTTCTCCTATTTAAGACTTCTAACGCATGTTAATAAATTTATTGTTTTGCAAATTCCTTTCTCTCTTAAAATTTACGTGTAATTATAGTTTTTATGACGTAATTTTTAATAAGTTCCTGCTTTTTGTACATAATTATTTAATTCTAATTCCAAATGTTTTTTCTGTTTATAATAGTCACGTGTAAATAAATTTTTAATTTATTTACACGTATAAATATTTTTTTTTTGAAGCAAACATTATTGTTTCCGCTGTTTATACAGTTGGCAACAGTTTAAATTAATATCACTTTCTAAAATCTGTTAAAAATATCTCTCGAAATGCTGAAAATCTCAATTTAAAATAGAAATAAAACCTCAAAAAATTAGTTTAAAAAAATTAATGCAATCTGCACTCCGGCAAATTCTAACGCATAAAATGATCTAAAAATCATTAAATTCCTATGAACAGTTTTTACTCCTATAAAACTTTTTTAGTGGAACGATTTTGTCCAACTTTAGCATTATCTCTTAAAATAATTCTTCGATCTGAAAACTGTCTGCATCAGCGTGTTTATCAAACATTTCTGTATAATACTACCGATTTTCATATTTTTGTATGCATTATTTTTCTTAATATTAACGAAGAAACACCTCCGGTCACAAAAAATTCAAAACCGGCGGCGGCGGCGGTGACAGCGGTAGTTACTTTTTTTTAGAATAGAGAGATATTCAATAAATGAATACAATAAGGGGTTAGAGATAGATTTTTCAGTGTTTCACGCCGAATCTATTTTGCTTTGCATTTATTTTCATTTGGCTACAGTTTTTTATATCTTATTCGCCAAATCGCTAATGTTCGTCAAAAGCCAGCGAGAACGATGGTGCTCACATTGAACACTTATAACTGTGTCGACTTTAAACTTTCAACGGTTCTTTTTGATTTCCAATGAACAACAAGATTGTACTTTTAGCATCCGGAATGCTATTTCTTTCTCCCAGCTTATTTTGTCTGCAATAAATGACGTTACCTTGTATACGCTAGCCGTAAAACAAAAGCCGATGTTTCATTGTGCGAAACAATTATACATTTTAAATACCCTACACCATTTTTTAAAACTTCTATGCATTGCACATTTTCAATGTTTATATCGTCGTATTTGGAAAAAAAAGTTCTTTTTAATGCAATTTGTTTGAAAACTGCATCTCTATTTGTTTTTGAAATATTAATTTTTTTGTAGTTTTTAGCGACATTTGTTTCATTTTGGCAACTCATGTACTTCATTTCTCTAGAAAGTAAAGAAAAAAATGTTGAAAAATAGCAATTATATCTTTTTGTTGCCATTTTCTCATAAAAATTGAAAAAAAAAATTAATTAAAATGCGTGGTATTTTGAGAAAAATATAAATGAAAAATTTATGATAAAACATGGAGCTATTATAAACTATATTTAATTTTAAGTATCTATATTAATGCAAATGACGTCATTTTACATAAAATAAAAGCGTGTGCTTTAAGTCTTAAAATTGAAATATGTTTTGCAGTAGAGTCCCGATTATCCGAGTCCCACTTAATCGAGTTATTTTCTTCTGATGGACTGGTGGCTTCTATTATTATGAAACAGCCATTATAAATCAAGCGTTAGGTGAAGATGAAAGAGCAGTCGTAAAAAGTTAGAACTCTGATTTTCTGGTGGGAATAGAAAAAAAAAATGGCCATAATTTTTTTCCATTCTGACCAGAAAATCAGAGTTCTAACTTTTTACGACTGCTCTTTCATCTTCACCTAACGCTTCATTTATAATGGCTGTTTCATAATAATAGAAACCACCAGTCCATCAGAAGAAAATGAAGTAATGGAAATACCGGGGACGACACTAAATTCTGAAAAAGCGGAATTCCTGTTCTCTACTTTTTGTTTTATTTTCGACAAGGTTGCACTTTTTTTGTTTCCATTTAATAGCCTTGTAAAGTTGGGATATTTATATATTTACACCCTGTATTTCGATGCCCTTTATTTTTTTATTTAAAAGGAAGGATAATTGTTTTGTATGGGGTTTATAACTACCTAAAAGTATATTTTTCAATAATTAATTTTCTTTTTCAAGCTCGCAAAAGTTAAAAGAAACGACAAAAAAAAAAAAATTAGCTTTTATTGTTCAAATGACCGCCATTTTGTCGAAAATGAACTTTTAAAAATAAATGTTGGTATAAGCTCCAGTGAATTTAATGTTGTTTCTTTATTTAGCAACACAATTTGTTTCAGATGCTTGTGAAGGACCGGAGAAAAACGGTTCCCCACTGGAAATTTACGGTGACCACCTGCATGTATACCTCGTCGTATTATTATTGTTATTTTTTTCACAAAAAAAATTCAAATATGTAAGTGGAAATGTCAATAAATATCATGCAACAAATACGAAGGTTTTTGTATTCTCTTTTCTTTGTGACCGAAAAAAAAATCGTAAAAACAGCTAAGCTACGTGAATTTCAAGACAAAGAAGTAGAATCCGCCCTCATAAAACTAATCACGAAACCTCTGGTCTTAAAGAAACCAAAACTTATAATTCATAATTTCTGGTATGAATTCGGAATGTCTGAATAAAAAAGAAATTCGTACAATGAGCGCTTCGGTAAATGGGTTAATAAAAGCATAAATTATGATTAGTTTATGTGAAATGTTAAATGCCAATTCTAAAGATAAGTACAAAGGCCATCCAAAAATAAGTTTCCTACGGCCCGTAAAAAGAAACAAACGTAATTATCTGGAAATATTTATTGCAAAAGATACAGCGATGTTTCAGCTACTTCTCAACATAAGAAACACTTGAATTGTAACACTCGTCATAATAAGATTTTGTCGTGCAGTGTCAGAAAAGTCTGCCCCTGGGAATAGAGCCAGCTTGTCACAGCTGTCAACCGACGTATCATCCGTAACGACCCTGTTGAGGTACTCATTACCCTCATCGTGTATCGCTGCAAAAAATAAATGCTGCTATCGTGCGTTTGTTTAATTGCTTAAGAGGAACCGCTCACACAAGAAAACCAAGTCTGTAGAGCATAGTGTCCCTCCCGGTCGCCTTTATTAAGGTGTTAAAAGATTAAATTTTTTAGCCATAGCTGAAGCCGTCAGAATCACGACCTGCCAGGTGAAAAAGAACCTAACACGACAGAGGGCAGGTAAGAGAAGATAGGCGGAGAAAATTACAAAACAAGATTCGTTCCACCGGGGAACAGATCCCCTACATGACAAAGGGCGGATGAATGTGCGACAAAACTTCCTCGCGTCAAGGGGCAGCTTAAACTGTTGCATGCCCAGGCTACGTAGTTAGTATAGAAATTTCAAAAAGGTGTTTATAGATGTGTTTAAATTTGTTTAGTAGGAGGGTGCTTGTAAGTATTTATGGTTCGGGGGTATGTTTCATCAGCACCCATTTGGCGCACAATTACCGAAACAACAGGTGTTTCGTGATGATTTCATGCATCGCCGATCATTTCTGCACTTTTCTGCAGCGATATCACGATGAGGGAAACGAGTACCTCAATAGGATCGTTTCAGTTGATGAGACAAGGTTGATAACTGTAACAAGCTGACTTCATTCCCATTTGGCAGAGTTCTATGACACTGGACAACAAAAACGTATCTCACGGTATGTTACAATTAGGGTGGTTCTTATGTTGAGAAGTAGCTGAAACATTGCTGTATCTTTTGCAATAAATCTTTCCAGGTTTTGTTACTGTTTACGTGCCGCGGGAAACTTATTTTCTGGATGTCCCCCGTATACTATTTTCTTTTGATAGATTCTTCCACAAAATGCTGAAAAATATAACATAAAGAAAGATGAAAAACTAAAGTGTCACTAAAATAAACTCCATAAATTATGAATTCTTATTACAGTAATATAAATTCATGCGATGATAAAGTTTGTGATCCTTAATAAATTGTTATAAATTTTCCGCGTTTTTACCGCAGTTTGAATAAATTAAGGAAAAGAAATAACTTAAAAGCATAATATTAATGAAATAAACATACATCATATGTCTGATTTTCAGTTTTTAAATGAAACTTCATGTATTTTTAAGTCAATATACAGTGAAATACGTTTAGCACGAAAACGCTTAACATGAAAAATCGGTTAACATGAAATGATATAGCGGTCCGGGCAGTATACGATGCGATTTAATACATTTTTGTTCTTTTAACACGAAACAAAAATCTTTTAACACGAAAAAAATTCGCTTTCGAGCTAGTTAAAGTTGAAATTGGTGACTTTTGTGTTAAAACCATTGAATTTTGGTAAAAAATCAGAGAATTTCGTGTTTTTTAAATTAGCTTATGGTTTATGAGCACAATGGCTAAGAAATCTGTGCGAAAACAAACTGCTATTTCGCTTCAAAGGAAGATGAAGCTGTTTAATGCAATTGATGTAAAAGAAAGACGAAAACAGAAATCGAAAAATCTCCAAAGAGTTTTGCATTGTCAATTCTACATTATCAACAATAATAAAACCCCATTACGTTAATGTTTGAGCGCAGTTTGTTTAAGCCTGGGAGAAAACGTATGAGAACTGCTAAGCACGAAGATTTATAGACAGCTTAGCTTATTTGGTTCAAACAAGCTCGATCTCAGAATGTTCAAAAAGACACTTCAAAAAAATATATCTGATTTTTTCCCCAAAAACAATATTTTGCTTACTTGTTTTTTATACTAATGGATGCAATTTACTAGTAGTTTGACGGGAAATCGAAATAAAATTTGATGACGCCGAAAATATTTGTGAGCTTTGTTCTTTTTTTAACACGAAATTCTTTTAACACGAAAAATTTTTTCGGTCCCCTCAGTTTCGTGTTAAACGTATTTCACTGTACTAAGTTTATCTTGTGTAAGGAATACGATTTAGCTAATTTAATATTTACAGAAAATAAATGTTCATGTTTATATACTCTGTATTACAGTAATTTACTTCTACATTTCTGTAATTTGAATTTATGTACATCCTTTTAAATTAAAACAAATATTTAAATATGTATCATTACGTAGTTAAATTTAGGACTTACTTCTACATTTCTGTAATTTGAATTTATGTACATCCTTTTAAATTAAAAGAAATATTTAAATATGTATCATTACGTAGTTAAATTTAGGACTGATTATTTTAAAAATGATTTCTATAAAAGCAGTGCTATAATCGTAGAAAAAAAAACATATAAAAACAGAGGGTATATGCTATAGCCAGAGGGTTTAGGCTAGAGTCATGAAAGTTCATCACTAGAATATATGCTATAGTATTATTTTAGAAATAGAAGGTAAACAGAGCTTCTTAAAAAAATCCTCTAGGTATACGTCGTATAGGGGAGACCGGGACTAGTAGGCATAGTTTTTAGTTATTGATTTTTATTAATTTTTTGTTTAAGTTTTGTATGAAACTTTAACTGTACTTTTAAAGAACAGACATTGGACTATAAATACCCGAAGTTTTGAGTTTGTAGCTTTTCTAGTTTATGTTTAGATGAAGCCTAAAGTAAAAGGCAAATTGTGCGCCAACCTACTCCTTCACGGGGTAAGTTGTCACACACTTTATAAAAATTTAAATGAAGCTCAAATAAGACATGCAGTTAAGCGAAATGAATTTCATTATTACCAGTAAGTTTAAACAAAAGGCATTACAGCCGTACAATGTAAATTCTAAATTATACAGACATAAAAATAATGAATAAAACATTAACATTGAGTAACTTCTATCCTACTCTATATCATCATCAGAGTTACAGTTGTCACAAATATAAAATCGAGTGGCTCCGTTTGGGCAAGCCTCGTGTGCCCAAAATCTTGCATTTCAACCACTTTTCTCATCGTTTGCAGTTTTTCAAGCTACCAGCATACACCAAACACCGAGCCAACTTGCCCGTGTTCAATGCGCCTACTAGCCCCATAATAAATTTCTTCACAAAAGGGACACGCAATCCTCTAAGCATAAATAATCTAAGTAAATCACATATGGGGTAAATACAGTTAATCATACACTAAGAAAAACAGCACAAGTTAAATCGCAATTATTAAGATAAGTATTAGAAATTAGAAAAATAATGAAGCAACAAAAAATTACTTATGAATGCGAAAAACCGAAAAATCATAATAAATGTCCACTGCACGTAGGTAACGCTGCAAAACTACAATGAGGATTGTAAAAAGCAATAAGAAAGGTACTCTGTGACTGTTTGCGTAATCTATCCACGAACAGGCGATTTATGAGGACTGC
The DNA here is from genome assembly GCA_963932465.1 of Maratus speciosus. NCBI lineage: Eukaryota > Metazoa > Arthropoda > Arachnida > Araneae > Salticidae > Maratus > Maratus speciosus. The sequence continues at coordinate 214,544,959 of OZ010799.1, read as the reverse complement.
GCCTACTTACCCCTGTAGCCAACTAGCCCCGGTCTGCCCTACCTCCGTATAAGGACTGACTGTTTTTAAAATCCAATACGTTGTTAACCGTGATAGCTATTGAACAAATTCTTGCAGGAGAATAGGTGCGTGCTGGAAGCAGAGACAGAAATCATTCCACAGTGACCAGAGAAAAATATAGAAGAAATATGTATGAATCCAAAAATGCAAACCTAAATCGACCCAAACACTTGAAGCTTGCTCTGGCATCAAAGGCCACGTACAAAAGAATCACCCTGCCTTTTCAGCTATCATTTACATCATAGAATCATAGAAACTCGACAGAGTTTCTCGCCAAGCAAAAGAAACAACAGTGCAATGAACCGTAAATGAAAAGAATTTCTGCCAATTGACGCCAAACGATTTTGCAAATTTTTTTAGTACTCTGTCTAGTTTATATTTTCCGGACTGACCAAAACGGGATTTTGACACCTCTATAGCTCGAGTTCTATTTATGATAGAAACAAAATTCTTGTTTCTATGGAATAGGGTGTGCCACGTCACTCAGAAAACGTAAAGTGGAATCCGTCGAATAGATTTTTAGTAAATGCGATTTTAAGAGTTTACGCTTTTTAAATTCTTGTTCAGACCAAAATCTGTTGACCAGACTACAGCAGTGTGTAATTATCGGATTTTTACGCGGTTTACGGCATTTGAATTGTTTTTATAAGTTGTTCAAACCTTTGAAAGTTCCAAGTAGAAATAGTAATTAGTTATTGATTTATACTAGTTTAAAGTAATTAAGTCCTATATTGCAGCGTAGCGCATGTAATATGTATATCTCTACTTATATTTGCATGTGAGCCCAAACACCTGAAGATGAAAAGCTGATGATTCTCTGACATCTAAGGTCACGTACAAAAGAAACACCTCGCCTTTTCAGCTATCATTTACATCAGGGTTTTCCAAAGTGTGTACGTGCACTACTTTGGGGTAAGTGCAGATACTCTAAGGCAGTGGTTCCGAAACTTTTTTGATCGCTCCGCATCTAAGATAATCAGCAAAGTGATAATCAACAGACTATATAAAATAGAAAAATGTAAAAAAAGGTTTATTTCCAAAATAATATGAAACCCAAATTTTTAAAAAACATTTTTAAAATTTTAATTTGTATAAAATAAATTACTGATAAGTGACAAACATATTAAAAAAATTAAGAAACATAATGAGAACAGAAAAGTACTAACAATATGTAGCAGTTGTGTACGCCACAGGTTTTACTGACTCCTGAAAAATCTTAAATTTTAGATTTATCTTGTTATTATGACTGATTCAATTACATTCAAATTGAAATAAAATGATAAGCACTTCGATTGAAAAACCAAGAAAAAGAAACAGAAAGTTGGCAGGAATGTACAATTAACCCATATTTTTCTGTGCAGCCTTTAGTACCTAATTTAGATATTTCAAAAAATTTTGAGGTTCCATGTTGTTTAAGTTAGCCAATTCTAGCCCTCCGAGCGTCTTGCAAAAGGGTATAATTGTAATGTTGTTTTCTTTGCATTTTGTTTTAAATGCTAAGAAAATATGATTCTTTCGACATTATAAAAAAAAATTAATTACAAATATGAATATAACCCTTGAGAGTATTAATCATTCTTCAGTGTATTTAAAATTTATTAAATCTATAGAATTATATTATCTTAAATATTGCTTGTATTGCTGTGAAACCTGGAGCTTAGTGAACGGAATATTACGCCCCAAACACTTAGAGGGCTAGATATACTCTACATTAGTTTCATTTGTAAAAGTTTCTTCAAATGACATACTGTACAGCGAACTGGGCTCAATCATGACGTAGACTAAAAAATTGTCTAAAATAGTAAAATAGAATACTCATCAGAAAATTCCTAAAAACATTTTAAATAAAACATCAAAAAGGTTTTTTTTGGAGGGGGAGATTGTCTAAACACTTTTAAAGATATTATCAGGTATTTTTAATTTCCATCTATAATTTTTGTTGTTAGTCTACCTACAACATTATTAAAGAAATAAATTACAAAGAATGGGCTAGTGGAAAATCTTGAATAGTCCCTCTTTAAAATCAAATTATCTGCTTGTACGTCCCAGGGTAGTATCCACTGCTGCAAGGGTTACACTACACTGTAAAAAGAAAAAAAAATGTAATTTAATAGATTACAACGACCATTTGGATTTTTTTTTTTTAACTTAATATTTACTTAGTTTTAATTTTGGGGGATTTCGACAAGAGAAACCGAGAAAGATAAGAGGTTAAAAATCGAAAGCAGTTCCACCGAATCATCCACAGATCGCGACAAATCACCTTCGTAACAAAATTTAACCGAAAAATCTAAATTTCGTCCACCAAATTCCGTAGCATCCTCTTCAACAACAGATCGCAAAGATCAAACTTCAGACGACCTAAACCTTCATCGATAAACTCTCCAAGTCCCGTTTCGAGAAGAAAAACAGTTTACAAATCGAAAGCAGTTCCACCGAATCATCCACAGATTTAGACAAATTACCTACGTTGAGCTCAATTTTTCCCGGTTAGAATCGACAGATTGTAAAACGCTGTGGCTTGTGGATTAGAGCCCCTCGAGACATGGCCTTTTACTATCAATCGATTAAACATTAGATTGTTTCCCTTTTCGCGTTCGTCTTTTATTCTGTAATCGATTTTCATGGGATACATAATCAGTTGAAGACCTCGACTTTCATGGACTACATAATCAGTTGAAGACCTCGATTTTCATGGCCTACTTAATCGAAGACCTCGATTTTTGCTTTGCAAGACGATTTTCATTTCGGCGTCGCTCTTTGGTTTTGGATTTTTCCATATCTGATAATTTGCGCCTACCCATTTTGTAAGTTTTTCAATTTTTAACGATTTTATGCCTTTTGATTACCTATACAAACAATTTTCAAGGATTTTATGCCTTTCGATTACCTATCCAAATAAAAATTCTCCTAAAAGTAAAGAACATCGTTGAATTTCGTTAAAGAAAATAAAATGCGAGCATCATTTGCCCCCATCCTCGACCGAAAACAACAACCATTTCCAAATGGTTAAGGGAAAAAAAAAAAAAAAAACGGACTAAAATACCGAAATTGTACTGGCAATCGAGACGCCAGTACTATTTCCGTATTTTAACAGAAAATTTCCCCCATAGATTACAGAAATTCTTGCCTTTTTCAGGAATTTACGGGGGAAAATTTCCATTAAAATACGGAAATAGTACTGGCGTCTCGATTGCCAGTTCAATTTCCGTATTTTAGTCCTTTTTTTTTTACAGTGTACGAGTATGTGTTTACTACCAGCATGTGATGTGAGGCAGCTAAATGAGCCAGTTAAAGAGCTTTTACATCTCATTGCCTCGTTCAAAAACAAAATTCTAAAACAAACAAAATGCTGAAGATAACTCATGATTCTATTTCTGAAAGATAAAACAAAGATTTCAAGAAATATGCAAGGATGAAAAAAATTTGCTAGCTGTAAAACTTGCATTAAGTTTAAAATAACAGATATGTTTATTTTCATCATATCGTTTTTTTTCTCCTTTTCCCGTTTTTATATTCACAATTATTAAATTTTAAAAGGCAGGAATGTACGATCAGCACGCATTTCAACCTCAAGGATTTCGTAAGCTATAAACGTTTTGGGAAGCTTTGATATATATAGGATCCCTAATTACTGCACGATCCTAAATTACAAAACGACATAACATTTTGTATCTGTGATAGAATAATATATGCAGCAGACTTTCGGAATACATTTGAACAATTCAGAGCAAATTAGTTGTATAAAATTCTTATACATAAAACGCAAATAATATGTGATAGAAAATATACATGTCAAGAAACGTTAAACATCTATTTCCATATTGCTTTTGAAATTACCTTTTCTAAAAAGACGTGCATTGAATATGTTCTGGGATTATCCAAAGTATAAGATCTAATTAAAAGAGATACCAGGAAACAGAGTTTGAATAATTCTTCGTCTGTAATCCTAAAAGACATTTTGTGAGGACTTTTATTTCTGAGATGTTTATTTAGTAAAGATTTAACATATTTATATTGTACATTCTGAAATGCAAAATTAAGAATAAAGATAGAAATGCAAAAGATCTATATTTTTCAACACATACTAGATTTTGTTTAAAGTGTAATATCTCTCTACATTCTAGCTAAAGAATGCAAAATAAAACAAAAATTGCAAGAAATATGCAAGAAATATCCAAGGATGGAAAAAATTACTGTTTGCAAAACTTGCATTAAATTTAAAATAACAGTTAGGTTCAATATCCTCCAATAGTTGTTTTTTCTGTTTCCCGTTTTACTTTCATTACTCTTTTACATTTTAAAAAGTAGGAGGGTAACGCTAAATACGCACTTTTCCTCAAGGGATACGTGGGGTATAAACTTTTGGGAAACATTCATCTACACGATCCCAAATTACATAACGAAATAACATTTTGTATTAGTGATAGAACAATATATGCAGTAGAATTTCGGAATATATATGAACAATTCAAAGCAAATCTGTTGTATAAAATTCTTATACATAAAATGTAAATAATATGTGATAGGAAATAAACATGTCAAGAAACCTTAAACATCTATTTCCATATTGCTTTTGAAATTACCTTTTCTAAAAAGTCTTATTTTCAGGGAAAGACATGCATTGAATATGTTCTGGGATTATCCAAAGAAAAAGATCTAATTAAAAGAGGTACCAGAGAACAGGGTTTGAATTACTTTTCATCTGCATGTGTAATCCTAAAGGACATTTTTAATGACTTTTATTTCTGGGATGTTTATTTAGTAAAGATTTAATATATCTAAATTGTTTATTCTGAAATACAAAATGAAGAATAAAAATTAATATAGAAATGCGAATGTTATATTATTCAAACATACCAGTAAAATTTTCAGATTTCGTTTAAAGTGTATTATCTCTGTACATTATAGCGGAAGAAGAGCGTTTATCATAACTATTTGCAAGTCTGTTGTCTCATGCTTTCCAGTTCTGCTAAATAAAACAAAAATTGCAAGAATTACGCAAGGATGAAAAGAAAATTGCTATTTGTAAACTGGCGTTAAATGTAAAATAACAGTTGTTTTTAATATCCTCCATTCATTCTTTTCTCTGTTTCCCGTGTTATATTTACGATTCTTACATTTTAAAAAGTAGGATTGTACGCTGAGCTCGCACTATCAGGGGATACGTGAGGTATAAACGTTTGGAAAGTATTTATTTACACGATCCGAAATTACATAACGAAATAACATTTTGCATCAGTAATAGAATAATATACGCAATAGGCTTAACACATCTAAAGATTTAACATGTAAAGATTATAAAGACAAAGATATAAATAATTAACATATTTAAATTGTTCATTCTGAAATGCAAAATGAAGAATGAAAATAAAGATAGAAATGCGAAAGAGCTATATTCTTCAAACATAACCTGTTAAAGTTTCAAATTTTGTTTAAAGTGTTTGGCCCGTGATTCTATTTTTGCAATATAAAACAAAAACTGCAAGAAATATGCAAGGACGAAAAGAAAATTGTTATTTGTAAAACTTGCATTAAATTTAAAGTAACAGTCATGTTTAATATCCCCCATTCGTTGTTTTCTCAGTTTCCCGTTTTATATTTACGATTCTTACATTTTAAAAAGTATGAGGGTACGTTGAACACGCACTCCTCCTCATGGGATACGTGAGGTATAAACATTTGGGAAACATTGATCTACACGATCCTAAATTACATAACGAAATAACATTTTGTATCGGTGATTATATATGCAGTAGACTTTCGGAGTATATATAAATATTTCAAAGCAAATCTATTGTATAAAATTCTTATTCATAAAATGGACATAAAATGTGATAGAAAATAAACATGTCAAGAAACCTTAAACATCTATTTCCATATTGCTTTTGAAATTACCCTTTTTAAAAAGTCTTATTTTCATGGAAAGACGTGCTTTGAATATATTTTGAGATTATCCAAAGGAAAAGATCTAATTAAACGAGATACCAGGGAACAGAATTTGAATAAATCTTCGTCTGCATGTATAATCCTAAAGCACATTTTGTAAGAACTTTTATTTCTGAGATGTTTATTTATTAAAGATTTAACACATCTAAATTGTTCATTCTGAAATGCAATATGAAGAAACAAAATAAAGGTAGAAATTCGAAAGGTTACATTATTCAAAAACATACCAGTAGCAGTTTCAAATTTTGTTTAACCCTTAGCGGTCGAGTCTTATTTTCATGGAAAGACGTGCTTTGAACATACTCTGAGACTATCCAAAGGAAAATATCTAATTAACCCCTTAACAGTGCGGCCCGAATTGGATTTGGGCAAGAACAGTTTGCTTGCTTCGTTATTAAAAGCATTTTGATACCACTAATTTGTAACTGTAAATTTATCTTTATTGATTTTCAGATATTCTTCGATTAAGTAAGGTAAATATTTTAGCATGGAAAATGTGGTGTCCAGCCTCATTTTTAATTTTTTTGTAAGAAAACAAATGTCACTGTTAAGAGGTTAAACGAGATACCAGGGAACAGAATTTGAATAAATCTTTATCTGCATGTAAAATCCTAAAGCACATTTTGTAAGAACTTTTATTTCTGAGATGTTTATTTATTAAAGATTTAACACATCTAAATTGTTCATTCTGAAATGCAATATGAAGAAACAAAATAAAGGTAGAAATTCGAAAGGTTATATTATTCAAAAACATACCAGTAGCAGTTTCAAATTTTGTTTAACCCTTAGCGGTCGCATTAAATTACGGTTTAAAAATTCAAATTGAAGTCTTATTTTCATGGAAAGACGTGCTTTGAACATACTCTGAGATTATCCAAAGGAAAAGATCTAATTAACCCCTTAACAGTGCGGCCCGAATTGGATTTGGGCAAGAACAGTTTGCTTGCTTCGTTATTAAAAGCATTTTGATACCACTAATTTGTAACTGTAAATTTATCTTTATTGATTGTCAGATATTTTTCGATTAAGTAAGGTAAATATTTTAGCATGGAAAAAGTGGTGTCCAGCCCCATTTTTAATTTTTTTGTAAGAAAACAAATGTCACTGTTACGGGGTTAAACGAAATACCAGGGAACAGAATTTGAATAAATCTTCGTCTGCATGTATAATCCTAAAGCACATTTTGTAAGAACTTTTATTTCTGAGATGTTTATTTATTAAAGATTTAACACATCTAAATTGTTCATTCTGAAATGCAATATGAAGAAACAAAATAAAGGTAGAAATTCGAAAGGTTACATTATTCAAAAACATACCAGTAGCAGTTTCAAATTTTGTTTAACCCTTAGCGGTCGAGTCTTATTTTCATGGAAAGACGTGCTTTGAACATACTCTGAGACTATCCAAAGGAAAATATCTAATTAACCCCTTAACAGTGCGGCCCGAATTGGATTTGGGCAAGAACAGTTTGCTTGCTTCGTTATTAAAAGCATTTTGATACCACTAATTTGTAACTGTAAATTTATCTTTATTGATTTTCAGATATTCTTCGATTAAGTAAGGTAAATATTTTAGCATGGAAAATGTGGTGTCCAGCCTCATTTTTAATTTTTTTGTAAGAAAACAAATGTCACTGTTAAGAGGTTAAACGAGATACCAGGGAACAGAATTTGAATAAATCTTTATCTGCATGTAAAATCCTAAAGCACATTTTGTAAGAACTTTTATTTCTGAGATGTTTATTTATTAAAGATTTAACACATCTAAATTGTTCATTCTGAAATGCAATATGAAGAAACAAAATAAAGGTAGAAATTCGAAAGGTTATATTATTCAAAAACATACCAGTAGCAGTTTCAAATTTTGTTTAACCCTTAGCGGTCGCATTAAATTACGGTTTAAAAATTCAAATTGAAGTCTTATTTTCATGGAAAGACGTGCTTTGAACATACTCTGAGATTATCCAAAGGAAAAGATCTAATTAACCCCTTAACAGTGCGGCCCGAATTGGATTTGGGCAAGAACAGTTTGCTTGCTTCGTTATTAAAAGCATTTTGATACCACTAATTTGTAACTGTAAATTTATCTTTATTGATTGTCAGATATTTTTCGATTAAGTAAGGTAAATATTTTAGCATGGAAAAAGTGGTGTCCAGCCCCATTTTTAATTTTTTTGTAAGAAAACAAATGTCACTGTTACGGGGTTAAACGAAATACCAGGGAACAGAATTTGAATAAATCTTCGTCTGCATGTATAATCCTAAAGCACATTTTGTAAGAACTTTTATTTCTGAGATGTTTATTTATTAAAGATTTAACACATCTAAATTGTTCATTCTGAAATGCAATATGAAGAAACAAAATAAAGGTAGAAATTCGAAAGGTTATATTATTCAAAAACATACCAGTAGCAGTTTCAAATTTTGTTTAACCCTTAGCGGTCGCATTAAATTACGGTTTAAAAATTCAAATTGAAGTCTTATTTTCATGGAAAGACGTGCTTTGAACATACTCTGAGATTATCCAAAGGAAAAGATCTAATTAACCCCTTAACAGTGCGGCCCGAATTGGATTTGGGCAAGAACAGTTTGCTTGCTTCGTTATTAAAAGCATTTTGATACCACTAATTTGTAACTGTAAATTTATCTTTATTGATTGTCAGATATTTTTCGATTAAGTAAGGTAAATAATTTAGCATGGAAAAAGTGGTGTCCAGCCCCATTTTTAATTTTTTTGTAAGAAAACAAATGTCACTGTTAAGGGGTTAAACGAAATACCAGGGAACAGAATTTGAATAAATCTTCGTCTGCATGTATAATCCTAAAGCACATTTTGTAAGAACTTTTATTTCTGAGATGTTTATTTATTAAAGATTTAACACATCTAAATTGTTCATTCTGAAATGCAATATGAAGAAACAAAATAAAGGTAGAAATTCGAAAGGTTATATTATTCAAAAACATACCAGTAGCAGTTTCAAATTTTGTTTAACCCTTAGCGGTCGCATTAAATTACGGTTTAAAAATTCAAATTGAAGTCTTATTTTCATGGAAAGACGTGCTTTGAACATACTCTGAGATTATCCAAAGGAAAAGATCTAATTAACCCCTTAACAGTGCGGCCCGAATTGGATTTGGGCAAGAACAGTTTGCTTGCTTCGTTATTAAAAGCATTTTGGTACCACTAATTTGTAACTGTAAATTTATCTTTATTGGTTGTCAGATATTTTTCGATTAAGTAAGGTAAATATTTTAGCATGGAAAAAGTGGTGTCCAGCCCCATTTTTAATTTTTTTGTAAGAAAACAAATGTCACTGTTAAGGGGTTAAACGAAATACCAGGGAGCAGAATTTGAATAAATCTTCGTCTGCATGTATAATCCTAAAGCACATTTTGTAAGAACTTTTATTTCTGAGATGTTTATTTATTAAAGATTTAACACATCTAAATTGTTCATTCTGAAATGCAATATGAAGAAACAAAATAAAGGTAGAAATTCGAAAGGTTATATTATTCAAAAACATACCAGTAGCAGTTTCAAATTTTGTTTAACCCTTAGCGGTCGCATTAAATTACGGTTTAAAAATTCAAATTGAAGTCTTATTTTCATGGAAAGACGTGCTTTGAACATACTCTGAGATTATCCAAAGGAAAAGATCTAATTAACCCCTTAACAGTGCGGCCCGAATTGGATTTGGGCAAGAACAGTTTGCTTGCTTCGTTATTAAAAGCATTTTGATACCACTAATTTGTAACTGTAAATTTATCTTTATTGATTGTCAGATATTTTTCGATTAAGTAAGGTAAATATTTTAGCATGGAAAAAGTGGTGTCCAGCCCCATTTTTAATTTTTTTGTAAGAAAACAAATGTCACTGTTACGGGGTTAAACGAAATACCAGGGAACAGAATTTGAATAAATCTTCGTCTGCATGTATAATCCTAAAGCACATTTTGTAAGAACTTTTATTTCTGAGATGTTTATTTATTAAAGATTTAACACATCTAAATTGTTCATTCTGAAATGCAATATGAAGAAACAAAATAAAGGTAGAAATTCGAAAGGTTATATTATTCAAAAACATACCAGTAGCAGTTTCAAATTTTGTTTAACCCTTAGCGGTCGCATTAAATTACGGTTTAAAAATTCAAATTGAAGTCTTATTTTCATGGAAAGACGTGCTTTGAACATACTCTGAGATTATCCAAAGGAAAAGATCTAATTAACCCCTTAACAGTGCGGCCCGAATTGGATTTGGGCAAGAACAGTTTGCTTGCTTCGTTATTAAAAGCATTTTGATACCACTAATTTGTAACTGTAAATTTATCTTTATTGATTGTCAGATATTTTTCGATTAAGTAAGGTAAATATTTTAGCATGGAAAAAGTGGTGTCCAGCCCCATTTTTAATTTTTTTGTAAGAAAACAAATGTCACTGTTAAGGGGTTAAACGAAATACCAGGGAACAGAATTTGAATAAATCTTCGTCTGCATGTATAATCCTAAAGCACATTTTGTAAGAACTTTTATTTCTGAGATGTTTATTTATTAAAGATTTAACACATCTAAATTGTTCATTCTGAAATGCAATATGAAGAAACAAAATAAAGGTAGAAATTCGAAAGGTTATATTATTCAAAAACATACCAGTAGCAGTTTCAAATTTTGTTTAACCCTTAGCGGTCGCATTAAATTACGGTTTAAAAATTCAAATTGAAGTCTTATTTTCATGGAAAGACGTGCTTTGAACATACTCTGAGATTATCCAAAGGAAAAGATCTAACTAACCCCTTAACAGTGCGGCCCGAATTGGATTTGGGCAAGAACAGTTTGCTTGCTTCGTTATTAAAAGCATTTTGATACCACTAATTTGTAACTGTAAATTTATCTTTATTGATTGTCAGATATTTTTCGATTAAGTAAGGTAAATATTTTAGCATGGAAAAAGTGGTGTCCAGCCCCATTTTTAATTTTTTTGTAAGAAAACAAATGTCACTGTTAAGGGGTTAAACGAAATACCAGGGAACAGAATTTGAATAAATCTTCGTCTGCATGTATAATCCTAAAGCACATTTTGTAAGAACTTTTATTTCTGAGATGTTTATTTATTAAAGATTTAACACATCTAAATTGTTCATTCTGAAATGCAATATGAAGAAACAAAATAAAGGTAGAAATTCGAAAGGTTATATTATTCAAAAACATACCAGTAGCAGTTTCAAATTTTGTTTAACCCTTAGCGGTCGCATTAAATTACGGTTTAAAAATTCAAATTGAAGTCTTATTTTCATGGAAAGACGTGCTTTGAACATACTCTGAGATTATCCAAAGGAAAAGATCTAATTAACCCCTTAACAGTGCGGCCCGAATTGGATTTGGGCAAGAACAGTTTGCTTGCTTCGTTATTAAAAGCATTTTGATACCACTAATTTGTAACTGTAAATTTATCTTTATTGATTGTCAGATATTTTTCGATTAAGTAAGGTAAATATTTTAGCATGGAAAAAGTGGTGTCCAGCCCCATTTTTAATTTTTTTGTAAGAAAACAAATGTCACTGTTAAGGGGTTAAACGAAATACCAGGGAACAGAATTTGAATAAATCTTCGTCTGCATGTATAATCCTAAAGCACATTTTGTAAGAACTTTTATTTCTGAGATGTTTATTTATTAAAGATTTAACACATCTAAATTGTTCATTCTGAAATGCAATATGAAGAAACAAAATAAAGGTAGAAATTCGAAAGGTTATATTATTCAAAAACATACCAGTAGCAGTTTCAAATTTTGTTTAACCCTTAGCGGTCGCATTAAATTACGGTTTAAAAATTCAAATTGAAGTCTTATTTTCATGGAAAGACGTGCTTTGAACATACTCTGAGATTATCCAAAGGAAAAGATCTAATTAACCCCTTAACAGTGCGGCCCGAATTGGATTTGGGCAAGAACAGTTTGCTTGCTTCGTTATTAAAAGCATTTTGATACCACTAATTTGTAACTGTAAATTTATCTTTATTGATTGTCAGATATTTTTCGATTAAGTAAGGTAAATATTTTAGCATGGAAAAAGTGGTGTCCAGCCCCATTTTTAATTTTTTTGTAAGAAAACAAATGTCACTGTTAAGGGGTTAAACGAAATACCAGGGAACAGAATTTGAATAAATCTTCGTCTGCATGTATAATCCTAAAGCACATTTTGTAAGAACTTTTATTTCTGAGATGTTTATTTATTAAAGATTTAACACATCTAAATTGTTCATTCTGAAATGCAATATGAAGAAACAAAATAAAGGTAGAAATTCGAAAGGTTATATTATTCAAAAACATACCAGTAGCAGTTTCAAATTTTGTTTAACCCTTAGCGGTCGCATTAAATTACGGTTTAAAAATTCAAATTGAAGTCTTATTTTCATGGAAAGACGTGCTTTGAACATACTCTGAGATTATCCAAAGGAAAAGATCTAATTAACCCCTTAACAGTGCGGCCCGAATTGGATTTGGGCAAGAACAGTTTGCTTGCTTCGTTATTAAAAGCATTTTGATACCACTAATTTGTAACTGTAAATTTATCTTTATTGATTGTCAGATATTTTTCGATTAAGTAAGGTAAATATTTTAGCATGGAAAAAGTGGTGTCCAGCCCCATTTTTAATTTTTTTGTAAGAAAACAAATGTCACTGTTAAGGGGTTAAACGAAATACCAGGGAACAGAATTTGAATAAATCTTCGTCTGCATGTATAATCCTAAAGCACATTTTGTAAGAACTTTTATTTCTGAGATGTTTATTTATTAAAGATTTAACATATCTAAATTGTTTATTCTGAAATGCAATATGAAGAAACAAAATAAAGGTAGAAATTCGAAAGGTTATATTATTCAAAAACATACCAGTAAGAGTTTCAGATTTTGTTTAACCCTTAGCGGTCGCATTAAATTACGGTTTAAAAATTCAAATTGCTTATTGGCACCACTTTTTGGAAAAATATTCACCTTATTTAATAACAGGCAAAATGTTACCATAATAAAGCCAATTACACTATTTTATAAAACTGGTTGGAATCAAACAATCTGAATAAAAGACACAGCCCGTGAATATCACGGAAGCGAGAATTAAGGGGGCTGGTCACTCAGCTTCCGATTTCATATCGCTAATGTAAAGTCTATGGGCATTTGATGCATTCGTATATTTAAAATATCTCCTCGAGAAATTAATATTTTTAACTTCTATTTTTTGTGTACACTTCCTAAAAGATGTCTCTTTTTTTCTTAGTTCTCAAAATATTTCTAAAGTATGGACTTAATTTTATATGAAGTGTTAAAATGTTACTCACAGTTCACCCGCTTTTAACACATAAAATATTAAATTCAGCATAGATTTTAGAAATATTTTGAAAACTAAGAAAAAAAAGAGACATTCTTTAAGAAGAGTATACAGAAAAAAGATATTAAAAACATTAATGTCCCGAGAAGATATTTTAAATATACGAATGCATCAAAAGTCCATAGACTTAGTTTTGCGGAGGAGAATTCCGCAGCTTAATTTTATATGAAGTGTTAAAATGTTACTCACAGTTCACCCGCTTTTAACACATAAAATATTAAATTCAGCATAGATTTTAGAAATATTTTGAAAACTAAGAAAAAAAAGAGACATTCTTTAAGAAGAGTATACAGAAAAAAGATATTAAAAACATTAATGTCCCGAGAAGATATTTTAAATATACGAATGCATCAAAAGTCCATAGACTTAGCTTTGCGGAGGAGAATTCCGAAGCTTAATTTTATATGAAGTGTTAAAATGTTACTCACAGTTCACCCGCTTTTAACACATAAAATATTAAATTCAGCATATATTTTAGAACTATTTTGAAAACTAAGAAAAAAGAGACATTCTTTAAGAAGAGTACACAGAAAAAAGATATTAAAAACATTAATTTCCCGAGAAGATATTTTAAATATACGAATGCATCTAAAGTCCATAGACTTAACTTTGCGGAGGAAAATTCCGAAGCTGAGTGACCAGCCCCTTAAGGTGTTAAAATGTAATATCTATCTATATCCTAACAAAGGAAGAACGCTGTTCTACTGACGGTGGTTAGGAAAACCTACCCTGCAGATGACCAGCGTTGCCAGTGGGCTACTTTTTTTAAATTCAGGTTTCTTGAAAGGCACAACTTTTTTGAAATGGTAAATTTCTCCTAAATTTAGCCTTAGTTAATATACCATTAAATGCGAATTTTTACAATTTTAAAAAAGTGGTGAAATTCCAGAAATCTTAGTTTAAAAAATGTAGCCTGTGGGCAACATTTCAGAGGACTGAAAATTTTTATGAGGATAGCCCAAGGTCAGGGTCACCAGTTGGCCTCCGTTTTTATTCCGAAATTTCGGATTCGCACATGAAAAAACGAACAGTATTTTCTAATTTATTTAATCACAGACATTTTGTGATTACTTAAAGTAAAGATTCTTCTTTAGGAAGTTCTGTGTCAATTCGGAATTTCGGAATGAAAATGAAGGCCAAACTGGCAATCCTGTCCAAGGTGGATCCTGATGTATACGAGACTTAGGTTTTTATTTTTTTTTATAATTAGCCGAGATATTAATTAAAAACTCATAAAAAAATATTTTTTTTCCAAATCGGTATAGAGACGCATGTTTAGCCCCTGCTTTTCCCAGCGCGTAGAAGGAAAGAACTAAATGCTGTTTTTTTTTCTGTTTGTCTTAATGCCGGGCTAGAAAAATCTGTATGAGGATAGTCCAAGACAGGTCCTGATGCTTCTGAAGCTTAGATTTTTAATTTTACGATTTTTTGACAATTAGCCGAGCTATCAATTAAAAACTCATAAAAAAGCGATTTTGTTTGCAAATCGGTGGAGGTGCGCATGCTCAGCACCTGCTTTCCGCAGCACGTAGAAGATACGAACCAGATGCTGTTATTTTTGCCCATTTGTATTAATGCACATCGGCCGAACTGTTCGGAATACGGAAAGAAGGAAGGTACATTCTTAAATATCATGTTTTTGCGTCTAAAACGCCGCAATCAGTTCGAAAAAATATTGTTAGTAATTATTTATAAAAAATAAAGTTTCAATTAAATTTAAAAAATCAAAAAACCCGACTGCATAAAAAGCGAAATAATTAATTATTTTTCATCAATGGGAAACTATTTTTTATATTACTTTTTTATTTTTTTATTTACTTGTATTGATGACTTTTAAATTGTGTTTAATTGTTAGTTCCTATCTATAAACGCTGTTTTGATGATGCCTAATGATGTTTATGAAGGTTAGAGTTGCAGTAAAGCTAGAGATCCTACCTACACAACTTCCAGGTTGTATAATATTTAAACGGTGCTTCTGACTGTAAAATAGTCAATGAAACATCGTCTTCATTTTGAAAGATCTATCCAATGATATGCCACTCAATAGGGTGCGTAAAATTTTTTTTTTCGTCTCTACAGCCATTTTAAATTTATAAAAACAAAACCTAGCCAATCGGACGATTAAGATGAATCGATAGAGACTTCATTCATTAAAATCCATCCAGCCGTTGGGATGTTTCGAGGGTATAAAGAAATCCACACACGTGAAACACATCGCGTGAAACACATAACCCTTCTTAGCAGTCGGGTAAAAAGGATAATTTTTGTGTTGACTTTTTCTCCCTTTCGGCGAATATCGCCTACGGCTCGATTTCTGAGGTATCGATTTGTTATATACATATAAATTCATTTAAAACTGGGAGAGTCTTCTATGCAATGGTGATATCGGGTTTGAAAAATACGAATTTGAAGCCTTTCGAAAAAATTCGCGACTGAAGGTCACTTCACGACTCCCGAAGAAGATATTTTTTCAATGCTAAAAGTGAATAAACGTCGATGTTTCGACACAGAGATTCTTTTTATAGCATCTCGGCAGACCGGATTTACATTACCTATAAAAATTTGAAACGTTCGGAAGAGTAGAAGTATTTAATTAAAAAACAACTCTGAAATTTTCGATGAAAACGCTAAAATGCGACGTCTTATCGCGGCTTCGGCTGATATTTAGACTATTAAATATGCAATTTTTTTTTACGAAATTTTAAAGACGGCTTGGATACAGTTATATTTATAACCGATTAAAATGTCCGAGAGCTTGGGCGATATTTTTTTTTTTTTTTTTTTTTGTTAAAGCATCTGAAGCGAAAACAATTAAACAAATAAACCGAAAATGCGAGACGATTATATAGTATTCATATTATATAATGAACAACTTGTAGTACACCTCAGTGATGTATATCAATTTCAATATTTTGGAAATAGTTTAACATCATTAAAATACATTGCAAATGATTTTTCCCCATACCCCGTAATCCAACGAAATTACTTCTCCCCATGTACTAACACACAAATGCAATTAAGACCTTTTTCTTTTCGTTCTGCCTAAAGTATCTAATCCCAACTATATATTCAGAAAAAAAATGTTGTATAGACAAAATTATTACTTAAATTTTAAATTTAAAAATTCATCTTACTTTTGCGTGAATTAAAGTGCTGCGCGCTTGATAAAACTCTAAATTATGCATTTAGAAAACAATTTTTGAACAAAATAGAATCATAACACACCTACTTTTTAAATTAAAACCAAAATATACACAAAAAGTTTTCTTTAAAATTTAATTTTAGCACAAAATAAAAAAAATTTCAAAATTTTTTTCAAGTTTTTCAAGTGCAAAAAATTAAATAACCAAAACGTGTGAATTTTTTTGGTTTTAGCATGAAGATTAAAATAAACGCATATTTGGTTACTTTTTTAAAACTGTACCTTGCATAGTTTGAAAGTAACAGTTCGCACAAATTTACTAATATGAGAACTCACGAAATAATACAGATTTTTGAATGGGGTTTTAGGTAGATTTCGTATGAAATACTCTATTGCCAACTCCCCTATGTTGGAATTTCTGAAAAATCTTTGCAGATCTACACCCATCATGACCCCAAGAACCCAAAACCACCCTCAGTACAAAACTTCATCTATCTGTCTATCTATATATATATCCCTTTCTTATGGACATAATAACGTCCATAATTCTGCACAAATCTCTTCCAAACAGATACATAAAACCAAGGGGCATAAAATCTCGGTCAAGTTCGTTAATAAGCAAAATCGGAAAAAGGGGGTGGAAATAGGGAGGGGTTTTGTGAAAAAAAAAACATAACTTCTTAATTATAATGCATATTGAATCCGTTTAAAGTTATAATTACTTCTAACAAAAAGGGCCAAAAATTTATGTATGACAGGTTTTCGGCAAAATAAAAAATGGACTCAAGGGGTAAAAAAATAGGGTTTTGGGGAGAAAAAAATTCACAACTTCGTCAATTCTCAAGATATCAAATCCAATTAAATTTATTATAAATCTTCTTAATATTATCTACAACTTTTATATTGACAAGGTTTTGATAGGATCAACTCGTACGAAAATAAATAAATAAATATATAAATAAAAAATAAATAAAAAACGAAAGCAAGAAGGAGAGTTGAAGAAGAAAAAAATCCATAACTTCGTCAATTCACAAGATATAAATTCCGCATGAATTATATATCTTCTTAATATCATCTACAGCTTTTATACTGACAAGTTTCTGATAGGAGCAATTCTTAGAGAGAAAAAAAAATTAAAAATACATTGCGGTTGAAGAAGAAATCATCGTATTAAAGGTGTACTCAAATCCAAACTGCTTATTTACTGACTCATTTTTAAATTCATTTTTGCTCTCAAACACATCCAATTGGTAGGTTTTCTTATTCAGAAACTATATAATGTACCGTAATGGTCCATTTTTTGATAAAGGTAAGATATATTTTTAAAAATGCTATCAAAGTGGGCATTTTGAACTAGATTCCTAGAAGCGATAGTACTGGAAGCGAAAAAAATGCCGTACTGAGAAAATAATTATTTACAAATCAAGTTCAAATTAATTGAACGAAAAAAAAAAAAAAAAAACAGGTCTCTTTTAAATCTCTTCAAAAATCACGACACCAAGTTTCATGTTTTTTCTTTTAAAAATTAATCAGGAAATGTGTCAGAAAATTTCGAGTTGTTGAACATGGAAAAGTATTTTTTTTAATACTGCCTTAATATGATTCTGATAAAACTAGCTCTTATATCACAATTAAATTAAAAACTCGTCAAAAGTGGTCAGATAAAATTGTTAAAGTGGGTTTATCTCTAATCATGATTTAGTTTTTGTTGTTGAAATTAGTACTTAACTTCGAAATGTACCTGCGCCTGTGGACCGAGCCCGCAGGGATTTGTTGCATATTATTCAGAAAAAAAAAAAAAAAAAAAAAAATCAGAACAAAACAAAAACCGAAACCTGATTTTTTGACAGTTTAAAGGCCATGTGCCCCCTAAATGCCACAAACTTCATTTTCTGTACTGAACATGTCATTGTAAACTTGAATAACATATATCAATTACATTGCAATCCAACTACTTTTACGTGATTTAGAGCATGGACAGACGGACAGACAGGCAGACAGACGACCAGACAAGCCGAATGCTTAAATACTTTTCAACTATGTTGGATAGCGTTAAAAAGGATATAAAATAAGCATATTAAGAAAGCCTAAAATTAAGAAAATAATAACTAACAAAGCTATTTTCTCATTGCATTTAAAATTACATTTTATAAAAAGTCTTGTTTTTATAGAAAGACGTGCTTAGAATTATGTCCTGAAATTATCCAATGTAAAAAAATCTAATAAAGCGTGATACCTTGGTAAAGCGTGTTTCTTTGAATAAAGCTTTATTTGCATTTGTAAACCTAACGCACTTTTTTCGAAAGAATTTTACTTCCAAGAGTTTCGTTTAGTAAGCGTTAACATTTGCATTGTAAGACAAAAAGTAAATAAAGGAAAAGAAAAGAAAAGAAAGTTGAAAAGAAATATAAAGAATAAAATTAAAAAGAATCACAAGAAAGAGTTAAATTCCAGCAAAATAAAATAAAGATTAATGTTAAAGTAGAATATATTTTAATGTGCTTACTTTGGAATAAGAAAGTATTTAAAAACAAGAAATTTTAAATAAATAAATGAATAGACACCATGGAAATTAAACTTCTGTTCATAGAAAATGTAGTAACCGCATTATTTTGAGTGCACTGAGAATTAGCGATAAACGTTATGCACGTCATGTTATATAGTAAATATCTTTCAATACACTTCAGCGATGTATATCAATTTCAATATCTTGGAAACGGTTTAATATTATTAAAATACATTGTAAAAGATTTTCTTCCATAGACCATAATCCAGCGAAATTATTTTGAATCCCTGTGTAAGCAAACTATAAATGGTACAAACTTCACTACCGAACATGCCATTGCAAACCTTAATAACATATAACATAACAACCCGACTACACTATAAATATATCTATTTATATAAAATTCAAGTCTCTGTGTGTCCCTCACAACTCAGGTTGGGCCGCCTCATTAATCGCCGCAATGTCAGGGTTAGACTTCCTATTGAGAAATCGGTACCAGCTTCAACAATGAGTAATTGTTGAAAAGTACTAATTACAGTGGTGCCACAATAGCGCCAGATTTTGACCAGCTTGGCAAAATAGCGCCAAATTTGGCGGTATTTCTAATTTGGTGAATTTCCCATTGAAAACCCATTAATCTTTCATAATCGAGCTCACCGCTATTTAATTTAAACTCCGCGCATTGAAGATATTTTTACTTTCTTCTATCTTTACAAGAAGAAAGTATTGGATTCGTAAAAATTTTCGACTTCCGGTTTTCAACGGATTTACACGTTTTAGAGGTCAGATTCCAAAAAACATGTTTTTACAAAATGTCTGTCTGTGACTCTGTGAGTCTGTCTGTCTGTCTGTCTGTCTGTGTGTATGTGACACAAATTTTGTGGGCGCTCTATCTCAAGAACTAATGCACGGAATTTAATAAAAAATTATATTCAAGTAGTCCCTAATATAAATTGGTGCTGATTAGTTTTTGGTGTAAATCGCCCAACAGGTGGCGCTGCTATGCTGCATTTTTCGCGATTTCTGCACCAGCTCTATTTCAAGAACTAATGCAGGGATTTTCATCAAACTTCAGATTCAGTTAATCCTTGATATGACTTGGTGCTGGTAATGTTTTGGTGCAAATCGCCCGACAGATGGCGCTGATATGCTGCATTTTGCAGCATTTACACGATTTTCGTAATAGCTCTATCTCAAGAAATAATGCACGGATTTTCATCAAACTTCAGATTCTGTTAGTGCTTGACATGAGTTGACGTTTTGCACCTTGTGGTGTAAATCGCTCAACAGGTGGCGCTGCTATGCTGTATTTCTTGTGATTTCCGCAATAGCTCTATCTCAAGAACTAATGCTTGGGTTTTCAACAAACTTCAGATTCAGGTACACCTGGATATAAATTATTGCTGTTTATGTTTTGCTGTAAATCGCTCAACAGGTGGCGCTGCTATGCAGTATTTTTCTTTATTTCCACAATAGCTCAATGTCCAGAACTAATGCACGGATTTTTATCAAACTTCAGATTCAGTTAGTCCTTGACATGAATTGATGTTTTGTATCTTTTGGTGTAAATCGCTCAACAGGTGGCGCTGATGTGCTGCATTTTTGTGATTTCCACAGTAGCTCTAGCTCCAGAACTAATACACGGATTTTCATCAAACTTCAGATTCCAGTATACCTTAATATGAATTAGTGCTGTTTGTGTTTTGGTGCAAATCGCTCAACAGGTGGCGCTGCTATGCTGCATTTTTCAGAATTTCCCCTGTAGTTCTATCTCAATAAATAATGTACGAATTTTCATCAAACTTCAAATTCAGGTATACTTTTATATGAATAAATTGATGTAATTTCTTGTACTATTTAAATGATTTAATTGACGTGATTTATATAGAAGAAAGTTTTGTGATGACCACAACATACTAGTTTAACCTGCGAGTGTGACAGCTGTTGATAGAGTTCAAATCTAGAGCTAAAATTGGTCACAAGCCAAAGACGCTTTTTACTTTCTTCTATCTTTACAAGAAGAAAGAATTGGATTCGTGAAAATTTTCGGTTTTCGGTGGATTTACACGTTTTAGGGGTCAGAGATTCTAAAAAACATTTTTTTACAAAATGTCTGTCTGTCCGTCTGTTTGCCTGTATGTGACACAAATTTTGTGGGTGCTCTATATCAAGAACTAATGCACGGAATTTAACAAAAATTTATATTAAGTTACACCCTGATATAAATTGGTGCTGATTAGTTTTTGGCGTAAATCGCTCAATAGGTGGCGCTGCTATGCAGCATTTTTCACGATTTCCCCAATAGCTCAATCTCCTGAACTAATGCACGGATTTTCTCCAAACTTCAGATTCAGTTTGTCCTTGACATGAATTAAAGTTTTATGCACTTAGGTGTAAATCGCTCAACAGGTGGCGCTGCTGTGCTGCCTTTTTTGCGATTCTCGCAATAGCTCTATCTGAAGAACTAATACTTGGATTTTCAACAAACTTCAGATTATGGTATACCTTGATATGTGTTAGTGCTGTTTATGTTTTGGTGTAAATTACTCAACAGGTGGCGCTACTATGCTGCATTTTTCAGAATTTCCACTAAAGCTCTGTCACATGAGCTAATGCACGAATTTTCATAGACGGATTTATACGCTTTAGGGGTCAGAGATTCCGAAAAACATGTTTTTACAAAATGTCTGTCTGTGAGTCTGCGACTCTGTCTGCCTGTCCGTTTGTCAGTCGGTATGTGATATAAATTTTGGGGCCGCTCTATCTCAAGAACTAATGCACGGAATTTATTAAAAATTTATATTCTGTTAGTGCCTGATAGAAATTGGTGCTGATTGATTTTTCGTGTAAATCGCTCAACAGGTGACGCTGCTATGCAGCATTTTTCACGATTTCCGCAACAGCTCAATCTCCAGAACTAATGCACGGATTTTCATCAAACTTCAGATTCAGTGAGTCTTTGACATGAATTGACGTTTTATATATTTTGGTGTAAATCGCTCAACAGGTGGCGCTGCTATGCTGCCTTTTTTGCGATTTCCGCAGTAGCTCTATCTCAAGAACTAATGCTTGGATTTTCAACAAATTCAGATTCAGGTATACCTTGATATGAATTAGTGCTGTTTATGTTTTGGTGCAAATTGCTCAACAGGTGGCGTTCCTATGCAGAATTTTTCAGAATTTCCACTTTAGCTCTATCTCAAGAACTAATGCACGAATTTTCATAAAACTTCAGATTCAGGTATACCTTGATATCAATTAGTGTTGTTTATGGGATTTATATAGAAGAAAGTTTTGTGATGGCCACAACATACTAGTTTTTTTTTAATCTATGGGTCAAAATATAAAGTGTAATAAGCGAAAATGTACGTCTTTACATCTTCATGCCGATGCTACTAATAAAATAAGCGCCACTAGACGGCGCTGTACTATCTGAGCTCCTAACTACCCAATTTTAATGTGCTTTACATAGCCGGATAGAAAAATTAAATTATCGGTATTTTTCCAATATAGCCTTGGCAAAATAGAGAAAACGGCCTTGGCGAAGAAGAAAATTTGGCAAAATATTTCCACATTTTAAAATGTGTTATTTTCATCTATCGCTGCGGTACAAACGAGAAAAACTACTCATACTCTTGCATATATGTTGTATATATTTTTATATCTCATTTTCCGTCATTTTTGAACGGCTACCTTTCTAGTATATATATATGTAATTCTACAGATGTAAAGTGACAAATCTGTATGCTAATTAAATTTTATCTGTACACTGTACAAAAAACGATGTAAAGCTACAAAATTATTTTTTTTAAAGCTACAGATATCTATAGCTTTACAAAAGCATCTACTAAAATTACAGTAATCTTACTTAAATTTTATCTATAACCCGGGTTGCAGTTATATAAAATGTTCTAGACATCCCAGTTTCCTAAAAAAGTCTTAGTAACCTTACAAATTTTTTGATTTACATTGCAAAAGTGCATCTATTACATGAATTTTTGTTGTTTCCGTTACATAAAAAGTTCTAGGAATTCCGGATTCCTAGAAAAATGTTAGTAACTTTGCAGATTTTTTTTTTACAGTGTACTTTTACGTGAGTTAGAGATACAAACGTTATAACATTTAAATTTGGTCTTTTGGCCAAATTTAAATGTTATAATGGTTGTACTTTATTTAATACTTCATTTATAAGTGTTTGGATGTAGTCTTAAAAAAATTCACTTGTGATCAGTTATTTTAATAATTTCCAGATATTTTAATAGTCTTTAATTTTAATCAGTTATTTTAATAGTTTCCAGATTTAAAATGTATAATGTTTCTATCATCTCCTGATACTCAATTTATAAATTACATTTTAAGAAGATGATGATTTATAGTATTCCATAATGGTTATATATTAGAATTAAAATTACTATGCTGCTAATGCGCAAGTCATTATGAATGTCCTCTATAAAGGTATATGATAATTTCCTTTTGAATTGCTAAAATTCTTTCTGAAACACCAATTGTTATTATATATATTTAAAGTAGATTATATATTATTAAAATATATTGCAAACGATTTTTTCCTAATACACTATAGTAGTGTAATGAAATTATTTTGAGTCTTCCTGTAAACAAACTATAAAAGCTACAAATTTCATTTTCATAACCGAACAAAACATTATAAATATCGATAACATATATCAATTACATAGCAATCCGACTACTTTTACGTGAGTTAGTGCATGGACAGATGGACATAGAGGCAGACACACGGCCAATCAAATCGAATGCCTAAACCCTTTTCAACGATGTTGGAAAATGTTAAAATACGGTAAAAAAAACCTGATAGAAAATAAGCATATTAAGAAAGCCTAAACATCTATTTCCTCGTTGCATTGAAAATTACCTTTTCTAAAAAGTCTTGTTTCTATAGAAAGACGTGCTTGGAATATGTCCTGGGATTATCCTAGGTAAAAAGTCTAATAAAGAGTGATACCTTGGTAAGAATGTTTCTTTGAATAAAGCTTTTTCTGCATTTGTAAAACTAATTCACTTTTTCGGAAGAATTTTACTTCTAAGATGTTTTTTTAGTAAGCTTTAACATTTGCATAGTGAGACAAAAAATAAAAAATATAAAGAAAGAAAGAAACATAAAAAAATCATAAGAGTGAGTTAAAATACAGTAAAATAAAATAAAGATTTAAGTTAAAGTGGAGTATATTTTAATGTACTTACTTTGGAATAAGATATATTGGGTGATTGTCCTATTTCAAAGGTGGCAGGAACTTGCAATTTTGAGTGTGTTGATATTTCTTTTATAACCATATTATTAACTGAGAGTTATCTACATGTGTCGTGAGTGAACATAACGTTAAAAAAAAGTTTTTCAAATTCATTCGTGTGCAAGGTTAATATTCAAAATGGAAAATGAAAAGTTACATTTTCGTCATGTTATCTAATATATATAAATGAAAATTTGTCTGTCTGTCTGTAATGCTATACAAATCCACAGTTTTGGAAGTCAGAATTGTGAAAGGTTACGTACATATGTATTAAAACACGGCCGAGGCAACTAAAGCAATCAGGAATCGAAATAACTTATAGTTAACTTTTAATTAATAAAAAACCCCCAATTTAACAGCAATTTCCTATCAAATTTTAACATTTTTCGTTATAGCTGTTGCCAACAATTAAAAATCCACAATAAAATTCTTACCACAACAATTACTTTTCTATTGCAAGATTTCCACGTCAAAAAATGAAATAAATGGTTTGACGAATTTAAAAAAAGGGAATATTACATCATAACTTTTCCACTACAATATTTCCAAGTGAAAAATAAAAATAAAATAAATAGTTTGACGAATTAAAAACAAAAGTGAATGTTACGTCATAATTTTTCTTTTTTTTATGATTTCCATGTGAAAAATTATAATTATTTAATTAATTTGACGAATAAAAAAATGGAATATTATGTCATATTGGAAATATAAAGGACGTGGTGAATATATACCGTCATATAAGTGTGAAAAAATCTATTGAAGCATGATAAAAATTCGAATATGGAAATATTGGCGTATTTTAATATTATTGCTCCATTGATGAATGGAAATAAGTTCATTTATAGTTATATTCTTTTGCGTTTGTTATATAAATGTATACATTTTTACTTTCTTCTATCTTTACAAGAAGAAAGTATTGGATTCATGAAAATTTTCGAATTCCGGTTTTCGACGGATTTACACGTTTTAGGGGTCAGAGATTCCAAAAAACATGTTTTTACAAAATGTCTGTCTGTGACTCTGTGAGTCTGTCTGTCTGTCTGTCTGTCTGTGTGTATGTGACACAAATTTTGTGGGCGCTCTATCTCAAGAACTAATGCACGGAATTTATTAAAAATTTATATTCAATGAGTCCCTAATACAAATTGATGCTGATTAGTTTTTGGAGTAAATCGCTCAACAGGTGGCGCTGCTATGCTGCATTTTTCATGATTTTTGCAATAGCTCTATCTCACGAACTAATGCACGGATTTCGATCAAACTTCAGATTTAGTTAGTCCTTGATATGAATTGATGCTGATTACGTTTTGGTGTAAATCGCCCGACAGGTGGCGCTGTTATGATGAATTTTGCAGGATTTACATGATTACCCCAATAGCTGTATCTTAAGAAATAACGCACGGATTTTCATCAAACTTCAGATTCAGTTAGTCCTTGATATGACTTGCTACTGATTATGTGTTGGTGTAAATCGCCCAACAGGTGGCGCTTCTGTGCTGCCTTTTTCACGATTGCCTCAATAGCTCTATCTATAGAACTAATGGACGAATTTTCATCTAACCTCAGATTTAGTTGTATGTTGACATAAGTTGTTGTTAATTAGGTTTTGGTGTTAATCACCCAATAGGTGGCGCTGCTATGCAGGAATTTTCACGATTTTCGCTATAGCTCTATCTCAAAAACTAATGCACGGATTTTCTCCAAACTTCAGATTCAGTCAGACGTTGACATAAATTGTTGCTGATTAGGATTTGGTATAAATCACCCAATAGGTGGCGCTGCTAGGCAGCATTTTGCTGGATTTAGACGATTTCAGCGATAGTCATATCTCAAGAACTAATGCACGGATTTTCATATCTTTAGAATCCTCATGAGATGCATAGATTGCCATTTAATTTTGGCAGTGTGATAGTGAATTTTGAAGTATTAACATGTATGAGATAGAAGAAAGTTTTGGGATTGGTACATCCGACTAGTTATATTGGGTTTTCATTTGATTCATGTGTACAACACTTCGACTGTTTTTTCTTTTTTTATGTTGTATGTTAAATTTTGAAATTGGTTTTTCAAAACATTCTTAAAATTCCGAGCAACGCCAGGTTACTTTAGCTAGTGTTATATAAGTTTAAAAAAAGAGAGTGTTAGACGTGCTACAAAAATTATTCAAGACGTTTATTTGGATCGTGCTTTATTATTTGTCGATTTCGAAATGGTGATTTCAATCTAAACGATAAAATATGCTCTGGGCGAGCTTCTAGCATTGTTAATGACTTAATCTTTGATTTAGTGAACAATAATCTACAGATTACTACTGAACAGACTACTGAAGACTAAATGTTGATAATTCAACTGCATTTCGCCATTTAAAACAACTTGGGTACATTTCGAAACTCGATGCATCGGAAATCGGGAACGAACTTTTGCAATCACCCAATAACTTAAAAACAATTAATATAAAAATTTTGTTTTTAAAGTCAATTCCTACTGAGGTCATCAAAGAAGAATTTAATATAATCCCTTAAGCAAATATTAGTTTTTGTTGCATTAAAATATCTCAATTTGTTGATTTTGTATAAGCAAGCAGGTTTATAATGGAAGTCTATGGGAATTTGGCAAAATATTAGAGATATGGCCAAGTTGGCGTCACTTTTGGCGACTCATTTTGGTCGCCAAGTTGACGACAAACTTGGCGGTATTTGGCGACAGAACAGGGTAACCCCCCCTTATAGATATGAAGATGCATTAGATGCTTCAATAACAAATGGCCGCTATTTTGTCTCCCATGTAAAACTAAAATTAATTAATTAAAATTTAAATAATGAATTAATATTTGAAAAAACTGTATTAACATCAAGTGTCATCCAGTACAAGTTTAAAAAAATTTATTTCAACTTGATAGGATGACTAATGAGTATTTTATTAACGATTGAAAATTTGAACAAGATATATAAATAAATAAATAAATATAGGGAGAATGTGAACTAATAGTAGGAATTGAAAAAACAAGTTGGAAATTGCTCGTCAATCGTATCAAATGTGGTGCGTTCGTACTATAACTAATTTTATAAAAAGTTTTGCACCGCATATTTTACTGAATGTATATTTTAGTGCACTTCCTAAGTGCATATCAATTTCATTCTATTCGAAAGGCTGTAACATCATTAAAATGCACTTGAAATAATTTTCTCCCATTGGTCTTAATGTAACGGAAAATTTTTGACTGTGCCTGTAGTTAAACTTACATCCGATTTTCATAAAATTCGAAATGACCCGACAAAATTTTGCAACGATTATATATTTAAAATTTCAGAATATTCGGTTGGGTAGTTTTTGCTCTATAATATGTGGACGGACGGACTGAACGACCACTATAGGTGCTACGTATTTATATAATTACGAACGCACCTAACAAGTGTGTAAGCATGATCGAAGATCGCACAGAGGGTTTCGTTTAATATTCCTTTGAAAACACTTTCTCTTTTAAGGCTGTTCTTAACTGCTCTGCTCAACAAGCGAAAAATGTTTTGACATATTTACAATTTCATTTTTTAACGGAAAGATATAAAATTGGAAAGACTGGCCATGGAAGCGATTTGGAATTGAACTGTTTTTTCCATTTTTGGATCAATCAATTACCTATTGAGTTATAAGCGAATTCGATCACATGACAACCCCGTTTTTCGCCCGCTCTTGAGTGCTCTTTCTCCCTTCGCGCGGAAATTCGGTTCAAAACGCCTACTTTGACATTATTCTCTGAAAGATCTATTGTGTTTGCAAAGAAATGGAAAAACAGCTCAATTACATAGTTTCTGAACAACAACACCAGCTAGTTTCATGCATATTCGAACAAAAATAAATTAAAACTTATGTCAGAAAGTTGCCCTTTTCGATTTGAGAACACCCTTAATTAATAAATCCAAATTGTTAATTTATATATATTAAATTCTTAGCCCTTTTCAATAACAATATGGACGACAGCAGCATTAAATTTAATTTTGAAATTATTAAATAAAGAAAGATATTTTTAAAATCAAATAAAAAACATTCAAGAACTGCTTTTCAGACAATAACAGCACATGTTTGCATATATGGAAAACATATTGAATTACATGATTTAAGTTTCTCTCTATTCTAAAAAAAAAGTAACTACCGCTGTCACCGCCGCCGCCGCCGGTTTTGATTTTTTTGTGACCGGAGGCCTTTCTTCGTTAATATTAACAAAAATAATGCATACAAAAATATGAAAATTGGTGGTTTTATACAGAAATGTTTGATAAACACGCTGATGCAGACAGTTTTCAAATCGAAGAATTATTTTAAGAGTTATTTAATGCTAAAGTTGGACAAAATCGTTCCACTAAAAAAGTTTTATAGCAGCAAAAACTATACATGGCAGTGTAATCATTTTTAGATCATTTTATGCGTTAGAATTTGCCGGAGTGCAGATTGCATTAATTTTTTTATTTTGACTCATTTTTTCAGGTTTTATTTCTATTTTAAATTCAAATTTTCAGCATTTCTAGAGATATTTTTTACAGATTTCAGAAAATTGTACTAATTTAAACTGTTGCCAACTGTATAAAAAGCGCAAGCAATAATGTTTGCTTCAAATTAAAAATTTATTTACACGTGACTATTATAAACAGGAAAAAAAAAACTTTCAAATTAGAATTAAATAATTACGTATAAAAAGCAGGAACTTATTAAAAATTACGTCATAAAAAGTATACACGTGAATTTTAAAAGGGAAAGGATATTGTAAAATAATAAATTCATTAACATGCGTTAGAAGTCTTAGGAGAAATTACATCATATTTACGTCACATTATAGTTATTACATAAAATGAACACAAAATAATATTGCAAAAAAGTTTAAATTTAGAAATTGCGCTAGACATTTATTTGATATTTTGAGAATTAATTTAAAATGTCTCATTTAAAAGAACTTTCTTTTCGCTTTGTTAAAAAATACCAGGAGAAAAAGGCTCTCTTTACTTAATTCCTTTTATATTAGCTTATTTTGAAATGTTGTTACACGTGTATAGGTCATCAAGTTATTTTTATTTCGACGTTTTATTTGTGTTTTTATTAATGTTGTACGAATTTATTTGTTCTTTCGTTATTTAAAATAAAAATTATATCAATTGGTATAATTTGGCGAGTGGTTTGGCGATTTATATAATTTGGCGAAATTGGTAGACAGGATAATCAAGTAGTACCGCAGCGGATTTGGCGTTAAAATTCCCCAATCAAAGAGAAATGAATAGCAGGGATGTAGTGGAGGGTATACGGAGGTATACGCCGTATACCCTCTGGATTTTTTTTAAGGAACACCGTATACTCTCTGTTTCTCAAGAAAGCTATATATGCTATATATAGTATATATATACTAGGGTATACCCTCTGCTTAGAACGTATACCCTCTGTTTTTTTTTTTTTTTTTTTTTTTTTTTTTTTTTTTACGACTACACCACTGATGAATAGAAATTCGTTTATAGGGAGATCGCCACTGTTTTTTAAATTATAATTCAGTCTCTCGAAATCTTTTTAAAGCCGATCAAATTAGCGTGCATTTAGAGTCTGCGGTGTCTGGACGGGGGTTGGCGAGCGTAGCTCGTAGGGGGCCGAGCCCCCTAATAGCTTAAAAAAAAAAAAAAAAAAAAAAAAAAGTTGGAAATTGCTCATCAAATGTGGCAAATGAGGTGCGTTCGTACTATAGCTAGTTTTATAATTATTTTTTGCACCCCATAATGTACTGAATGTATATTTTTTTGCACTTCATAAGTGCATAGTCTGTAACATCATTAAAATGCACTTGCAATAATCTTTTACCATTGGCCGTAATGTAACGGAAAACTTTTGACTGCCCCTGTAATTAAACTATACATCCGATTTTCCTAAAATTGGAAATGGCTCAACAAAATTTTGCAAAAATTGTATATTTAAAATTTCAGACCATTCGGAAGGCTGTAACATCATTAAAATGCACTTGCAATAATTTTTCCTATTGGCCGTAATGTAAAGAAAAACTTTTGACTGTCCCTGTAATTGAAGTATACATCCGATTTTTATAATATTTGAAATGGATTGGCAAAATTTTGCAACAATCATATATTTAAAATTTCAGACCATTCGGTTGCGTAGTTTTTGCTCTGTTATATACGGACGGACAGACAGACAGACGGATTGAACGACGAGTATAGGTGCTACGTATTTATATAATTACGAACGCACCTAAAAAGGAAACCCTTAAAAATAGAACCTTACCTGTTATGTTAAGAAAATGTTTTTGAAGGTATGTCTTTTATCAAGGTTAACCCCCAAGTATGATATTTAGTTGTAATCTTTCCAAATGAGAGTAGTGGTGTTAAGAGTTAGACTATTGCAGGGTCGGCGAACCTATGGCACGCGTGCCAGAAGTGGCACGCAAAACAAAATTTTTGGCACGACGTTGATTCAGGTTTTAAATCAAGATACAGTGACATTCATTACACAAAATATACCGGTATAGATGTGTTGAGCTTGTTTACATTCGATATTGAAGAATTTAAATTGCAGCTTTATTAAATTCCAATCTAGTTGAAAATGGACTGAAAATTCTCTCAAACAAAGGCAACATATGGAAAATATCGAAATGATTATTAAGAAATATAGGTAAAAATGGTGATGATAAAATTACAGCAACTTGGAATTTAATTCCAGAGTTGTTGTTTTTTTTTGTTTTGTTTTTTTGTTTTGTTTTTTTGTTTTTTTATTGGTATTTGCATTTAAAAAACGCTTCGCCTATCTACGACTGCGTATAATTATTTTCACAAGTGATAATATTAACCCTTACCGGCGCGGAGTAATTCTGTTGATAAACTGATGAAATAATGGACTGACACCGCAATTTATAAAACTAATTTATTAGAAAATACGAACTTGCTTATTTTCATGTACATTATAATAGGAAAATTTTACTTAAATATTCTTGGTGCCGTTTGTCAGTTTTAGAATTAAAATTAGGTGTCCTTTTTTAAGGACACCGCGCCGGTAAGGGTTAAAACTGAAATATATACCAATTGTCAGATAAAAACCAGTTCAGCTTGCATTCTGTTAAATGAACTTAAGTGTGAAACCTCATACTTTTCCCTCTCCAAGATGCAACAATAGAAATCGCATTTAATCGCATTATTTTTTTATTATTATTTTCTAAAATATATTTATTTGTACAAATATTACAATGTAATACTATATGTATGTTGCCCATATTTTTAAAATCTCAATAGATAATTTTCGAGTAATTTTAATTCTTGACTTTTTTTACCCATTAAATTCGTTTTATAGATGGCACGTCATGGCTACGAATTATATTTTTGGGGAAAAGTTGACAAGTGGATGAAAAAAGGTTCGCCAACCCTGGACTATTGGAACATAAGAAAGTTCTAGAAAAGTAAATAGCAGCAGTTTTGGGTGCAGGTGCATTACGTTTTAGTTGGATAAGAAATCACGTCTCGATTAACAATGATTTCGGCTGAACAATGTTAAGAATTAATTATTTTCATTAGTAGAGGTATTACTGTACTATAAAAAATACTTACACTTCTAAGTGTAATTCAAATAAAAATTGAGATGTTTTTATTCTGTTTTGCCGAGCTATTACTGCACTTTTAAATGAAATAAATAAAAATGAATTGACATGAAGTTTAATTCTGCGTTAGCCGACGTTCTATGAAAATACTTACACTTTTAAATGAAATGGTATGAAGTTTAATTCTTCGTTTGTCACTATATTAATGCACTATAGAAAATATTTACACTTTTAAGGGTGTCTGGGACACAACAATCTTCAAATTTTCTAAAACAATTTTATTGCATTAAAAATTTCTCGGTTTATTTCTTCTTAAAATGACATTAAATCATATTTCTATCGTAATTGAAACAGGTAATATTAAAGTTATCGTTTTGGTTTGTTTTTAAATTATGCTTTCAAGCAATTGTTGTCGTTGAAACGACTTTTTGAGAAAATATGCTTTTCTTCATGAGTGGTTTTTTCCCCATTTTTCGTATTTAAATTGTTATAAGTGAAGGACCGTTAAAGATAAATGTTTCAACCTTGGAACATGTCTTCTTCAATTGTTTTACTTTAATTTTGATTTAGCAAATTTGGAAAAAATATTTACTTTTCAAAATATGTTTTTTTTTTTTTTTTTTTTTTTTTTTTTTTAATTTGCAGCATTTTAAAAAATTTTTTACTTTAAATATTTTTAATTTTTATTTAATTAATACTTTTAAAAATGCTGAATCAAAATTAAAACTTATATATTTCTGTTTATTTAAATGAAAAAAAAATTGAAATTCTACAAATAACATTTCGAATTATACGATTTTAAATTACCTAACTTTTTTAATTAATTTTAATTTTTAATTAAAAGAAATTATGAGAAGTTTTATCATGTAATTTTGTTTACAAATGATATGGTTAACCATCACAAAAGATTTCAAAATTTTAACTCAATAAATAAAAATTATTTTAAAATGTATCCCGGATCCCCTTAAATGAAATTAATTAAAAATGAACTGGCAGGAATTTTAATTCTTCGTTGTCTGAGGCATTACTGTATTGCAGAAAATATTTACAATTTTAAGTGAAATTTATTAAAATGAACTGATTTGAATTTTAATTTGGAAATATATGTATTATATATATGCATATATTAATTAAAATAATAACTGCTCTGTATGATAATACTATATTCAACTCAGTTCATTTTCGAAAAAGAAAAATAAATACACCAGGAACTTCAAATTTAATTTCCCTTCTTGTTTTTTGAAAAACTTTTTTATAAAAGTTTTGGTTTCGTATTTTCTTATTGAAACGTGCTTTGAATCTGTCCTTTGATTAAGAAACGTAAAAGATCAAATTAAGAATGATACTTTAGCAACAGTGTTTCTTTGAACAAAACTTCTTCCTGATTTGCAATCCTAATGCTTTACTTTTTCCGAGGAATTTTACTTCTAAGATGTTTATTTGTTGAGATTTTAACATTTCTGAAACATAGATTCTAAATACCAGAGGAAGAAGGAAAACGAAAGTGCAGAAAAAAAGGAAGTATGAATAGATGAAATGAAAAAGCAAATGTTACAATATTTCATAACCTCTTCATGACTAACGTCTTATACACAAAATTATTCGATTGGCACCACTTTTTTTAAGCAATTATCTTTACACCTCTCCATTTAGCCCTTAAATGTCTGGTTTAAAAAAAAATTAATTAAAAAAGGTTTTCCGGCTTTCATTTCTTAAATATATCATAGGAAAAATACTTTAAAAAAACCCTTTTTTGTTTTTAAGTATTGTTTAAGGCTAAAAAACAGTTTGTTGCCAATCGGCAACACCGGTCTTTTATTGAAAAAAAAAATTCCTTCATAAAATTGTGTAATATTAAACATACATAAATTTTAAGAATTATGATAAGGAATCTATTTTACTTGCAGAACAAAATGGGATATACCGCAAGCTTTCAAACAAAATAAAAAGCACATGTAGCAACAATTGAAAAAATTATTCCACCTTTATTCTTAAGTAGCAACATTGCTACCATCTACAGGATGAAAACTGATTTAATAATATTTTCAATGTATATTTTATTAGCAACAATAGTCATTAAAGCTTCAATTTTATTCAAATAGTATTTTAGAAGACTAAATTCAGTATGTTGCTGAAAGGAAACACACGACATTTAAGGGTTAAAAATATTACAATAATGCTTTAATTTAATAAAAAAAAAATATCATTTAGCTGTAGTACTGGTATCGAAAACAAATCCTGTATGCATCCATGGTCTAGCATGAAACTTTTAATAAGGTTTAACTGACATATCCTTAAAATAGTGAAGCTTCGACCGTAACCTCTTTCTCTGTGGTCGATTACCTCCGGGGAAACTTCCACCAGTAAATTTAAATGGCGTTTTTATCTTTATTTAAATTCTCTTATTAATACAAAATTTCGTTCATAAATAAAGACAAAAACATATATTCCTTTTTATTTCTGGTAGTTTATTTTGGCGGTATTCAGGCCGTGCATTTCCGCTATATTATGACAAACTTAGACAACCTCCTCTCAGTGACAGTGAAAAGAATTGTAATAACTGGGCAAACTGCCACCAGAAAAAACAAATAGAAAATTTAACCTTATTAATGAGAGGTATTTTTCGTGAAAATGCCCCGAAAATAAGGCAAAATTTTCCATTCAAAATTTACTGGTGGATGTTTGCTGCGCTGGTAATCGGAAGCTGTTGATCCAATGTAAAAAAAAAAAATAATAATAATAAATAAATTAAAAAAAAGCAGCTGCCACCTAGTGGCAACCTCCTCAGTTACTTCACTCGCAACCGATAGGCAATACACTATAAGGAAAGGGCATATTTACAAACAAACGCTTCCGCCAACCAATCTACTACTACATTTTTATCTTAGCTATCATTGCAGGAATCACACTTGACGACGTATGCCAATCATATCATAGATCTGTTAAATCAATCTGTTAAAGACCAATCAAATTCCCGGATTCATGTGTATAGTAGGAGTAATAATGAATGAACAGGTTTTCTTGCTGACCAACAGTAATTCGACCAACAGTGACGTCAGCTGCCTATTCCTATATGTCTCCCACTTTTCATTCATAACTTCATTTGGCCTAGAAGGGGCCTTAAAATAGTGATGGGAAAAATGATTGATTTTACTATTTGAATGAATCATTCGGACACGCCCAAAAGCAACTGCGAACCTTTGTTTTTTTTAAATGCAATTTCTCCCAGAATTTTTTTTATCAAGAAAGAAGTTTCTTGTTTTAATTAGAATCAATTTAAGAAACTCATAAAAATATAAAAATTCTTTTCATCTTCAGAATTTCTAAAGATAATTAACTCTTTGGACTCCGGAGTCTCTTACACAAATTTTATTCGGTCGGCACTACTTTTTTAAAAGAAGTTTCCTTCAAGTACACAATTTCAAAAATGCTGTGATTAAATAAGGTAAATTTTATTTTCCTTTGTTACTGGTGCCAAAAACTAGTTTTGCTAAGAAAGATAATGTTGTACATTTCTCAATTCTACAAAATACTAAGAAAAATATTTAACACAAAAGATTTGAGTGGTGTTATAAATATTGCACAAAATCCCTATAAATTGAAATTTAATTAATCCTTCTAAGTCCTTCAATCCTTCTTAAATACTCCTAAAATTTATTAAATGATTATGTAAATCTTCTAATGTAGTTTAAACAATTTACGAAAAATGCTTTATAAAATAAAATTTTCATGAATTCATAATTCAGTACATAAAGGGTCAAAATGAAATAGACTGTAATAAACTTAAATTTGTTAAAAAAAAAATGTAACTATTTTAGAAAAATATTTCACTTACCTGTAATACTGGGAAAAATGTGATAATAAACGCTAGTAATTGAACGATAAACGATAATATGCACAAACCACTTCTAACAACTGAAATTAAAAAGT
This sequence comes from Maratus speciosus, assembly GCA_963932465.1. NCBI lineage: Eukaryota > Metazoa > Arthropoda > Arachnida > Araneae > Salticidae > Maratus > Maratus speciosus. Next base: position 214,509,157 of record OZ010799.1, on the reverse strand, counting down.
AATGCCTCTCGCCACTTTTAACTGAAATTAAAAAATACATCATGGTTACATTATGGTTACATTATGGTCTAAAGGGAAAATTCATTTGTGGTGTATTTTAATTATGCTACACAATCTTAAACAAAATTTATGCAAATTATTGAGGTGCTCTAGGAGCAAGGTTATTAGACATATAAAGGTTGGCTCGTCCCTAAGGACGCCGTCCCGCCCACTGCCGTTGCTATGTAGGATCATACGTCACAAGAATCCAGGAACCCCTGCCGTAGCCGTAACCCATGTTTGCTTTGTTTTTGCTTGTTCGTACGAAACATTTTTTTTAGATTTGAAGACAAATACACAAAGACTTGAATTTAAAGCTCTCTTTTAACGTGAATGATGTGGTCTTCAATAATATCAGCTAAACATTTCTATTATGGAAAATTATTTTATTTCATTTCATGAAGATACATTCAATGAAAAGAGAGATATTTAAAAAAAAAACTGTTGAATATATATCATCAAAAACATGCAATCTAAATATCGACAATAAGTTATCTTCTTTTTCTAAATTACGAATTTTTATCCGCGTAAAATATTTAAATGCTAAGCCAAAAGAGATGAAATCAATGAAAAGAAAATTAAAATTTAGCAATAAGGATTGTGTAGCCAAAAGAAAAAAAAAAAAAAAAAAAAAAAAAAAAAAGAGAATTCTGAATAAACTTTATTAAAAAGAGGCCATTTATAATACGGAACTAAACGATTAAAACCGAATTCCTTTTACTAATGCGAAAAAATCGCCGCGAAACGTGAAGAAAGAAAGAAGGAAAAAAACTTTAAGCGTCTAAAGTTTGAAGAGAACATAATTTACTATAGTGGACAATATTGTAACTGGAATTCTTTCACGAATGCCCCAAAAATTGCCTCGAAACGGCAAAAATCGCATTGCAAATCTCCCAAATTTCAAAAAATGTGCAAGACAAAATGGATTGTTTTCTTTTTAGTATTCAAATGCTTTGTAATTCGTAAATAATTCGCCGGTAAAAATGGATAAAATTTTCATTTTTTTTTTTTTTTTTTTTTTTTTTTTTTTTTTAATTATGCAAATGATTCAAAATTCGGAAAAGTCCAATCGACAAGTTCCGGAGGATTCCGAATTTTTGACTTTGTACTTTACTAATCTGCTTTAAAAGAATAATAATTGCATATGTTGTAAGTATTTTTAATGTTTTTTACAACTAATATGGAGTTTTAAACTTATTAGTTTTTATAAACGTAATTCTGAGAAACTATTATTTTGTTTTTCTAATTTGTAGAAATTCCATATTAAAACGTACATTTTAATAAAATGAATTCAAGTTGCAACCCACTATTTTACTAATTTAATAAATATATATATATAAAAATAAGAAATAAACAACTGATAAGTAAAAAATATATACATTAATAACAAAATAACAGAGAGAGTGAGAGAGAGAATAAGAATTATAGTTCAGCTATAACTGTATTTTCTCTTTTTTTTCCCCCTCGTGTCACTGTACAGATTTTAAAACTTATTAATTTTCTTTAAAACTAAGGTCTATTATTTCTTTACACGTGTAAAAAAAAGTATTAATAATTTTTTCCACTTAAAATTACATAACAATTCAACCGTACATAACGCTATTAGCGCGGGATGGATTCTGATTGTGGATTCTTGTGACATAGCCTGACGTAGCAGAGCGAGATCTCTCCGATTGGGTGAAAAGTTACGAGCCAACCTTATATGTCTAATAACCTTGCTCTAGGAGAGGGTTACTGTCGAATGCGCTATGTTTAACACTTACAAGGAAGGTCTTCTTAGAATATTTTGAAGAAAAAAATACTAATTAAACTACTTATGTATTTTTAAAAGGTTCAGTCAAATTTAGCGGCGGAAATACACTAGAAAGTCTGTAAAAAAAAAAAAAAAAAAAAATACTTTCGAGTATTTGGCGCCAAAAGACAAAAGCGTCAAGCGATTTGGCGAGCAGTATTTTCCCCGCCAAAAGCAAACGATTTTAATGCACCTGAAAATTGCTTGTCAGTTGATTTTTAGAATACTTGTAAATAGCATTTGATGAATTTAAACTTAAACAATGACAGAGTTTAATAAATACATTTTTTGTATTACATATTTATGTTGCTTGTTATTTTATTTTATTACTTTAAAAACATTTTCATATATATAAGCGTATTCCAAAATAAAGGCAATATGAAGAACGCTGCAGTTATTCATTTCAATATCAAAGAAGTCGTTGTTTCCATAGCAACAAAATTGAGTCGACAGTTTGAAACAATTTTAATTAATTTAAATTTTGTTTTAATTCATAAAATTTTATAGTTAACTTTCATTATATATATATATATATATATACATAATATAATAATAACTATAACTAATAACTTATAATAACTATAACTAATGACTATAATAATAACTATAGTTTTGTCATATATATATATGACAAAACTATAGTTAAATAAACTAAAAGTGACAAAACTAAAGTTATTTACATTAAATTTCTTTAAACAAGTTCAATATGAAACATTTTTATCTTAAAGAGTATTTGACATAAAAAAGTATTTTTTGAAAAAAAATTTCCCATAACCAACCGGTGATATATCGCCAAATATCGAAACGTTCATTATATTTTTACGAACGCTCTATCGAGTTTCCGCCGAAATTTTTTTACAAACATATCTATCCTCTGAAGTAGAACATTCTATAATTTTTTCAGATTTTTGAGAGTATGCCCGTATGGAGACTTTTCTTGTTAGAGTACGCGTTCAGGGATGCTCAAAAGTGAAAAGTGTTTCTTTATAGTATGGTCTATAAAAAAAAAAAAAAAAAAAAAATGAAATTGATATGACGTTTTCATTTATGGTATGCATGTTAAGTTTAACTAACCTTTTGCACACGTATAAATTTTATAGTCCATATACAGGGCTACACAAAAGAATTCGTAACCATTACTGAATGAGTGTGAATTGCTTAAATCTGTTTTTAACTCCAACATAGTTGAAAAGTGTTTATGAATTTGGCTTATCTGTCTGTCCGATAGTCTGTCTGTTTGTCCGTCTAACAGTCCGTCTGTCTGTAAGTGCTCTAACTCGTGTAAATATAGATAGAAATTTATATCTGTTATTGTGGTTTACCATGCCATGTTCAGTATTTAAAATGAAATGTGTAGCGATTACGGTTCATTTCAAAGGACTGAATTCTGTTATATTGCAACTTATGGGGAAATATCCTTTGCGATGAGTTTTAATGATATTACACTATTTTAAATATATTGAAATTTATGTATATCACCGAGATGAACTACAAAGCGCTTATTGTAGAATTTGGTGTGTATATAATTTATCATTTATTTACAGGAACACACAAAAATACTTCGCTACATTACTATTTTTGAGGAATGATTGTTGGAAAAGCATTTTCAATTGTGCTGTGCCTTTTAAAATTTAACTATTTTTTTGCGTATTACTTGGTGTTTATAAATTCTTTAGATCATATACAAGGCTTCACAAATGGCCCCAAGAACATTTCAATTCATTAACAGAAATTGCTGAGTAGAAATTTTCATCTGTGCTATGCGTTTAACTGAACTAAGTTTAAGCATACTAAGTAATATACATATATACAAATCTATAGGTAATATACAGAGTTGCTCAAAAAATTCGGACATTTACCCAAATATTTCGACTACTGTGATTGGTTTTTCAATAGCTTTATGCATTTCTTGTTTATTTAGGCTTATTTCCCCTTAAAAAACTGTAAAGTTTTATTACAGTATTCTGAATGCGTTGAAAAGTTACATAATCTATGCTGGATGTATGATTTTTCGTTCTTGTTTGATTTATACATTAATTTTCTAAAAAAAAAAAAAAAAGAAAAAAAAGTTGACAAATTTTTGGATTTTATTAAAACAGATTAATATATATATAATTTAATTGATTTTCAGCAGTGAAATTACGCTCGAAATTATTGAATATATAACACGTGATTTATCATATTGCTAACGAAGCGTAGAACCCACAATGTGAAAAATTTCCAAGCCGGGAATCGAACCCGGAACCTTTGGAATAGCGCTCCAAGTGCTCTACCATTTAAGCTAGGAGGATGATGCGCAGCTTAGCATTTTTCACACACATATGTTGGTAAGGCTGCAACTGCAGCACAAGATGGAATAGTCTTCATGAACACAAAATCCTGTGGCGAAACATGAGACACAAACAAACCCAGCATTGGTGAACACATATGTAATTTTAATTAATTTTTCAATTAATTTTCAGCAGTGGAATTGCGCTCGAAATTATTGAATATAGAATACGTGATTTATCACATTGCTATCAACTTATATGCTAACAACATATCGCATTGCTAACAACATAACCAACATATGTGGTAGATTCTAAGCTGGGCATCGTCCTCGTAACTTAAATGGTAGAGCACTTGGAATGCTATTCCAAGGGACATTTTTCACATTGTTGGTTCTACACTTCTAAGTAGATTCTAAGGTAGATTCTAAGTAGATTCTACGGTTCTACGCTAAGTAAGTTCTACGCTTCTAAGTAGATTCTAAGTAGATTCTACGGTAGATTCTAAGCTGGGCATCGTCCTCGTAACTTAAATGGTAGAGCACTTGGAATGGTATTCCAAGGGTTCCGGGTTCGATTTCCGGCTGGGGCATTTTTCACATTGTTGGTTCTACGCTTCGTTAGCAATTTGATAAACCACGTATTATATATTCAGATTAATATATTTGTAATTCATCAACTGACATTTGACACATTGTTATAACACGCATAAACCACAGATAATATCTGCTTTGTATGTAATCTTTGATATTGATTTACACGTTAGGTTGAACAATCATACAAGTTAAGGCACCCTAGCGCCATCTATAAATGAAAATTTGAACCATTTTCAAAATTACTCTCCACACAATTTTCGAGCGATTTTATACTAAACAATAAACATGTCACTAATTATAACTTTATATTTATTGAATGTAATGAAATATTGAATTTTAAGTCTCGGGCATTCTTTTTGGGATATATTTCGTATATCATCTGTATTATCATTTTCCCTACTTTTAAATCTTTATGTCACAGATTATGAATCTATAAAAATTTCATCTGCTAAAGCATTTTTCCTGAATTTTAAAACTACATTAGAAGATTTATACAATCATTTAATAAATTTTAGAAGGATTTTGCCAATTAAAATAAATAATGTAATTTTAATGTACAGGGATTTTGTGTATTATTTATGACTCCACATAAATTTTTATTTAAAATCTTTTTTTGTATTTTATAGAATTAGAAAATGCACTAATATAATGCTCTTATAATAGAAATGTTTCCTGACTGAAACTTTCCCCTCACAATCCCTCAATGTCAAGAAATCTGAAAAGATGCAAATGAAAAAGAAATAATCCTTTTAAAAATATTTTTGTTTTGTGCAATCAATAATGCTTTTGGAACAAGATAAAGTAAAATATCTATAACTCACTCTAAACTGTATTACAACTAATATATATGTTAAATTAATTTTATAACAATTTATTTTAGTGGTACATTAAAGTACCGTCGGTGCATAAAGGGTCAACAATTAAAATAACTGCGAGGGGGTATCAGTAAGTTTTTGAACTCACATAGAAATAATTGAGTAAAATTTATAAAATTGCTTCATAGTATTAGTTCTTTTCTATATAGTCACTGTTCACAGTAACACATTTCTGTAAATGGTATTTCAAAAAGAGCGGGAGGATGTATTCCAGGAGACGCGACAGGAGACCCAAAGGGATCATTTTTCTAACTTTTGTCGACCCCCACATGTGACGTATTGTTGGAAAGGCCTGTGACCCCTTATTCATGTTATGCACCGCCGAGCCCCTCCCCCCAAAATTTGCTACCCGGGGGCATGAATGATGCCCGCAAAATTTAGAAAATTGACCCCTCGGAGAGAAAATTGGTGGGAGGGGCTCAAGATGTGCATAAAATGAATAAGTGGTCACAGGTCTTTCCATCAATATGTCACATGTGGGGTTCAGTAAAAGTTAGAAAAATGCCCTCCTTTGGGTCTACTATCGCGTCTCCTGGAATATATCCTCCCCTTTGTTTTTGAAATACCATTTGCAGAAATGTGTTACTGTGCACAGTTACTATATATAAAAGGACTCATACAATGTAGCAATTTCATAAATTTAACTCAATTATTTCTTTGTGAGGGCAAAAACTTTTTGATACCCTCTCGTATGCACTTTGCTGTAAACTCTTTTGTACATTGATTTTCTAAAAAAAAAAATTACAAGCTATTGCATTTCATTAAAATAGGATAATATATTCATAATTCATCCATTAACATTTGACATATAGTTATAACACCCATCAAACTACTGATAATATCTGCTTCGCAGTTACAGTGATTGATATAATAAACATATTAATTGACAATATATGTCTACTGAATGATCTATTCAGGGAAATTTACTCGTACATGGGGATATACCCAGAAATAAACATCCATTTATCATGGCTTAGACGTTTAGTAGCATAGTACTACATCATTATTAATACCTAGCCATTGTAATATAATAAAGCATAGTGAAAAGAAAAATGAATAAACGGTGAAGTTATTACACACAAAAAGCTAATAAAGTATCCTTAATATATATATATTGTTGAAGAATACTTTATCACTTACATGAATAAAAATATAAATTGCGTATCGAAGATGAAATCTGTAATTTTGTGAAGCTTATTTTCCAATGAAAATTATTATTCCCTTATCCTTTCAAAAATCAAAAATTTCCATTGATTAAATTTAGATACAAATGGCACCAAACAGATAAGGCTACTTTATAATCACTCTGTGTATAATATAAAAATGAAATGAACCACTCAAAAATTCAATTAAAATTTAAAATAGAATTTAGATTATAACTTTAATAAGGAAAAGCTTTGGCAATCCGGAAGCGTGACAGAGACATCGGTGACGAAATGGGATGTTATAAGTTCAAATAGTAGTAGGTAAAATTTAATATTGCACAGTATTAAATATAGTACAGTCTGACTCGTATAAGAAGCTGATATTTAATACGCAAACCCGCTTAACCCTTTCGTCCTGGTGGATACACATGTGTTCCTTATTTTTAAAATGCTTTAAACTATAAATAACTCATTGCAGATACGTAAAAACCTAATAATCACATATGTGCATTCAATATTTTGACTTTTTAGTGGACAAGTAACGCTTAATCGTTTTAATCGGATTAATGTATCTTAATAAAATAGCTTGAAGTAGTAAAAAAATTTTAAAAAAGTTGACAAAAGTTTTAATTTTTTTGGACTTTAAGAAAAAAGTCAGGGCCGAAAGAGTATAAACTTAAATTAGGGACTACTTTACAGAATAAATAATTTGTGATAAACAATAAAAAATACTAGTATGTTTTTATGTCTGTTAAATCCTAATGTAATATGACATTTTCCAAACGTCTTCAAAAATTCTTCCTTCGACTATTGTCATGTGCAAAGAACGCGAAATTCTACTACATTATAACTACATTAATTACATTACACATATAACTTTATTCTACTACATACTAATTATTAACTACATTCGTTAGGATTCAGAAACTAACATATTCGTTAAATTTCAGTAAAACAACTTCTGTGATTTGGTTAGTTACTTTTAATTTTATTAGCGTAAAAGGGATTTTTACCCCAAACTGAAAAAAATTCAGGGCCGAAAGGGTTAACACAGATTTTGATCATCGTCAATAGACTAATGTAAAAATATCACGATTAATACGCGATCCCGCTTAATACGCAATAGTTTCGGTCCACAGCGGCAAAAAGTTCGCTTAAAAGACTCTAATTCACACTCTCAGAAAAAACTGTAAATTTATGAGCGTTTGCTCTTCAATTTTTACGGGCAACAACCCTTTTTTATGAAAAATGGTCTGAACCATTAAGTAAGCGGTCTTATCCATTAGATTAGGGATGCACAACCGGTAGCCCACGGGCCAAAAGCGGCCCGCGATGGGTTAACTTGTGGCCCGCAAACTTCGTAAATTTACAACTGGAAAAAATCGCAAATTTTGCCCATAGGTCGCAGAAAAGAATTGTGAATTTCGTCAATTTTTCGCGGGAAAAAATTGCAAATTTCGACAGTCAGTTAAAAATCCCGAATTTCGTTTATCGGCCGGCCGATACCATAGATATCAACATAGGAAATTCCCAAGTTTCCAACATCGTCAGTTGCTGGTCGAAAAATAATTTGAATTTCATCGAACGGGCACTGGAAAATCTCCACTTTCGTCGATCAGGCAAGGAAAAATAGCGAATTTCTTCGTTCGGGCACAGAAAAATCGCGAGTTTTGTTAATCGCGCACGAAATAATCGCGAATTTTGTTGATCAAGCGAGGGAAAATAACAAATTTCATTGAAAAATCACGAATTTTGTCGATAACGCACGGAAAAATCACGTTTCGTTCGTCGAGCAGGGAAAAATGGTGAGTTTCGTCGATCGGACACCGGAAAATCGTTGATCGGGCAAGGAAAAATAGCGAATTTTGTCAATCAGGCGCGGAAAAATCGGAAATTTCATTGATCAGGCGCGGAAAAAATCGCAAATTCAGTCGATCAGGAGCTGCAAAATCGCGAATTTTGCCACTCGGGCAAGGAAAAATCGCGAATTTCGTTGATTGGGCACAGAAAAATCGCGAATTTTGTCAATGATGCGCGGAAAAAATTACAGATTTTGTTCATCGGCTGCAGAAAATCATGAGTTTGGTCAGTTTATCGCGAGAAAAAATCGCGAATTTCATCAATTTGCCACGAGAAAAAATTGCAAATTTCATCAGTCAGTTAAGAATCAGAAATTTTGTTGATCGGGAGGCTAAAAATCGCGAATTTCGTAAATCAGGCGTGAAAAAAATAAAAAATTTCGTCGATCAGGCATGGAAAAATCCCAAATTTTGTCGATGAAACGCGGAAAAAACGCAAATTTCATGTACCTGGCACGGAAAATCACAAGTTTTGACGATCAGGCACGGAAAAATCGCAAATTTCGTTGATCGGGCAAAGAAAAATCGTGAATTTTGTCGGTGATATGAGGGAAATTCGCAAATTTTGATGATCGGCTGCGGAAAAGTCGTGCGTTTCGTCAGTTTATCGAGAGAAAAAATCGCGAATTTCGTCCATTTACCGTGCGAAAAATTGTAAATTTTGTCAGTCAGTTAAGAGTCGCGAATTTCGTTGATCGGGTGCAGAAAAACCACGAATTTCGTGATCAGGAGCAGAAAAACTTCAAATTTCATTGAACCGATGCGGAAAAATTGCGAATTTTGTCGATCAGGTGCGGAAAAATTGCGAATTTTGTCGATTAGGTGCGGAAAAATTGCAAATTTTGTCAATCAGACGTGGAAAATTGTAATTTTTGTCTATCGGCATGGAAAATCGCGAGTTCTGTCGATTGGACGCAGAAACACCGCGTTGCCGATCAAGGATTAACGACGGGAAAATTACAAATTTTGTCAGAGTCAGTTAATAGCGAATATCGTTGATAGGGCATGGAAATATCGCGAATTTCGTTGATCAGGCGCTGGAAAATCGCAAATTTCGTTGATCGGGAGCAAAAAATCACGAATTTCGTCGATCGGGTCCGAAAAAATCGCAAATTTTGTCAATCAGGAGTAGAAAAATCTCAAATTTTGTTGATCGGCTTCGGAAAATTTTCGAATTTTGTCTATAAGGCGTGGAAAATTTGAAAATTTCGTTGATCGGCTCCTCCTCCGCCATTCGTTCATAAAGTTCTCTTTTTTTTTTTTTTTTTTTGCCACTAGCCACTTTTATGAGTGTTTGTTTTCATGGTTGCCTATGTTTCTTTTTTAGCACTTTTAATAAAGCAAAATTTATACTCCCCCGAACAAAGTCAAGTAATATTATCACTACCTGAAAATAATCCTTGCTATATCTGTGTTATGTATACAAACGTAAACTATTAGTATATCCTTGCCAACTAAATTGAATATGTTGACTGGATAAGGGAACCTGGAGGGGTGAACCCCCCACCCCTCTGAAACGATATTTTTATCCGATTATAGGCCTCAGATCACCTCTCCGAAATAAAATTCTCTGTGTTATTGATGTGGCTCTCGACAACCCAGACATTTTTGTAAGTGGCCCTTCTCTTAAAAAAGTTTTGCACCCCTACCTTAGATACTTAGAAAATTAAGGGCAATCCACATATTTTTACAGTTCTAGCCCATTTGTTAGCAAAAATACGGATTAGTAATTAAATATGGATTTTTTTTTTTTTTTTTTTTTTTTTTTTTTTTACAGTGTATGACTGGATTCTTTGCTGACGGCCTCTACCCATAATTTTACAGGGATATTTCTGTCTGTGAATGCGATTGCGGCTGTTCATTTATTTTATGTTTTCCGTGTTTTGCTTATTTTTTTCTATTGTAACAATATATTTTTTACACTAAGATTAATAAGAATGGTTTTTCTTATTATATTAAAAATTAAGGACTGATTATAGGAGTACACATTATCGCAAGTGCTATGGTTTTAATATCTGGGTTGTGCTTCAAACGTCTAATATTTTTTTTTGTGTTTAAAAAAAAAAAAAAAAAAAGAGTCGGAAATTGATGCCAAACATCAACTGAAGTACCTTCGTATTCTAACTAGTTTTATAAATATTCAGATCTTGGTGCAATAGCTATTGCACTCTTATTCAAAAATGCATGAATACAAAATTTATTACAATTATATATATTAAATTCAGTAATATAGAAATAATATGACTCCATGTTAAATAAGACGTCATCATCATGGCCACCTAGAATCATTACCTATTATGGGATATCATTGATTTAATTACGTATGATAGTATTTAATAGAATGAAGAAAACATTTATTAATATATTTTTAAGTTTTGACTCGATTTTCATAAAGTTTGAAATAACTCGACAAAATTCTTCAACATTTATACATATTAAATTTCAAACTATTCGATTGGGCAGTTTTTTGCGCTGTTATATGCGGACAGACGGACACACAGATGAATGAACCAGACGACGACTATAGGTGCTACGATTTATATAATTACGAACGCACCTAAAAAGACTATCAGGAAAACTATTTTTTCCCCTTTATTTTTGATTGAAACACAATTATTGACAATTAAGACCTTTTTGAATCCGTATTTATATTCAGTTACATTCCAGTCTGTCCTATCAAAACAAACAACGAACTAAACGTGAACACAGTTGAATTGTATTTTAAATATGCTTAAAAAAAGCATAATTTTAGTCCGTAAATATGTAAAGGAAAGCTCTAAAATTCATTTAGAATATTAGATGTGTAAGTAAGTCAAGTTCCAGCAACATTATGGAAATCACGTTTACTACGCGATTCCGACGATCGATACACGACTTATGTCTAGTCCCGTGAAATGTGTCTTAACCGGACTCTACACTGTAAAGAAAGAAAAAAAAAAAAAGAAAAAAAAAAAAAACCTCTCAAATTGGCAAGAAAAAACTGTCAATTTTGGTGCCAGAGGAAAATCGTTTAATTTACAGAAAATGTCTGTAATTTTTCAATAAAACAATTTTTTTTCTGTAAAAAATATGGATTTTTCTGTAAAAATTACAAAATTTACACTTTTTACTGAAAAAGATCTGTTTTGTGTTTCTAAAACTGTTGTTTTTTAAAAAAATATTGTTCTCTTCTGTTAAAATTACGTTTTTTTTACAGTGTACTACGAACTGAATTTTTCTAACTCAGTAAAAAATGCGCAAGTTGGAAGTCGAACCCCAAGGTAAAAAGTATACTCCGGCTATCGGCTCCTGTAGTTCGATAGGTAGAGCTCTGGTAATTTAATAATCATAGTTTCGAAACCGGGCCTGGATATATTTTTATTCATTTGGAAAAATCTAGTTCATAGTACTTATGGTTGTACGGTAACATTGGCGTGTACACATAAACGCACACGAAGGAGCCAAAGTGCCGCCTACTTTGTCAGATACCGCCGAATTTGGCATCAAAAATAAATCGGCGGCGGCGTATAAAAAGACCATGTTCGCGCTGTTTGGCTATTTTCACTTAAATCACATTCAAATCCAATATTGCACAAAATTGCTAAAGTTATAATCTCTCTATTTATAAAAAAGATAACTAAAGCAGTCTCTTCCGCAGTAAATAAATTTTATATGACCTAGGGTCTTTCTTAGCTAGTAGTAAGAGAACTACTGTATACAAAAATATGAAAATCGGTAGTATTACAGAAAAATGTTTGATAAACATGCTGAAGTGCACTGTTTTTAAATCAAAGGATTATTTTAAGAGATATTTAATTTTAAATTTGCACAAAATTGTTCCATTAAAAATTAAATTAGCGCATAGATGATTAGCGCAAATAGCCCCCTAGTTTTAAAAATATAAATACTAGTCTGTTACCTTTTAAAATCACCGCTGTTAAAGTGAACTTTAAAATAATTAACTAAAACTAGTTAATTAATAATTAATCAAACTAATCAACGTTAATCAATTAATGATATATAAATTCTTTGACAGAAACTGTTTTAAAAATTTAATTGAAAATGAAAAATGGAAAGAAAAGTGAAAAATAATGATTAAAAAGTAATGAAAATATTTACTTATCTGAATAATATTAATTCATTCTATAAAATATAAGTTACAGCTCATTTTAACGCAATTTTTATGTTTATATATCTATTCTAAATTAAGTTTTCATATTGATTGTGGCATACCATACGAAAAAGTTTTGCAATATTAACAGAACTGATTTCTTTTATTGTATTATAAGTGCTTATTTTTACTTTCTATAAAGCCTTATAATATATTACAGAGATTTATGCAATATATGTAATATATTATAATATATTACAGAAATTTATGTAATTTCAATAAGTATTCAGAAATTTATGAAAACGTTAAATTACATCTGTTTTGCACTGGTGACGTAGAATTTAAAAAATATGAGACGCTTAAACATAAATCAAAGCGATGAATTTTCAATAAATGGGGTCCACAACAAATTAACTTATTGCAAACAGATTTTTTCTTTTTTTAGGTGCGTTCCTAATTATGTAAAGACGTAGCACCTATAGTCGCCGTCTAGTTCGTCCGTATGTCCGTCTGTCCGCATATAACATCGCAAAATCTACCCAACCCAATGGTTTGAAATTTAATATATATAATCGTTGTAGAATTTTGTCGAGTCACTACGTTGTCCCCTTTGAGCCTCTTAAGCTATTACTTTGAAATTTGATTTTCATTTGAAATATTGTATGCAAGGCGAATGTTTCTCTCTGGAATAACTTCCATGTATTAATATAGTTTCTATCGATGCTGGATTTAATTAAATTTCGTGTTTGCCCCATGTCGGTGGCTCACGATAAATATTCCATCTTGTGCTGCGTTTGTAGCCTTACCAACATATAATAGTGAGAATTTTCCTGGCTGGGTATCGTTCCATGTGGTTTAGTCGGTAGAACGTCAGTGCGCTATACTGATGGCCCGGGTTCGAGTCCCGGTAAGGAATCTTTTTCACTATGTTGGCCTTTGCGCCTCTTAAGCAATTACTTTGAAATTTGATTTTCATTTGAAACATTTTAAATTTTATGAAAATCGAACCAAAAATTAAAAAGATATTAGTAAAGTTTTCTTCATTAAAGTTTAGTAAAGTTTTCTTCATTCTTTTAAATCCTGTCATGCGTAATAATTCAATGACATCATATGATAGATAATGGTTCTAGGTTGTCACGGTGATTACGTCCTATTTAAGATAGAGTCGTATTATTTCTGTATTACTGAATTTTGTATATACAATCGTAATAAATTATGTATTCATGCATTTTTACATAGGAGTGTAACAGCTATTGCACCAAGATCTGAATATTGATAAAATTAATTATAGTACGAATGCACCTTGTTTGATAAAGTGTATATTTTAATTATACCAACAGATGTCGCTACATTGCAGATATATCAAAATGTTTGTACTAGAAATATATAAGCTGTGAGAAAAAGACACGGCCCTTTAAATTTGTAGTTATTTTCTAAGCTGTGTGAAAAGGACATTCTTTTTGGTTTTAGTTTTGGTTCGAAGTTCTACTTCGAGAATGTGCTGTTAATAAGTTTTAGTTTAGATTTGTGTGTGTATTGTGATCCGAGCTGTGTCCGGAATTGAGTGTGGTGAGATTCTATACAATAAACGGTATTTTTAAACAAGAGAATGAGAAATTTAATCAGAGTAAGAGTGATTTTCTTATAATTCCGGACCAAAGCGATTCATATTATGGTCCGTCTTCATTGCCAGAAAAAAACCAGGAGAGTGATATAAATATTTACTGCGATCGTTATAAAAGTGATAAAGATCAACATGTCATCGTTTAAGTGCGTAAACGGATAAGTGTGATTCATAGCTGCGTGTTGTGAGCTAGTGTTTTCTTTATTCGCTCATGGATTATTTAAAGAATCAAGAGGGTTAAGTGTATACCCATTTAATTTATATATTTTTTGTCAAAATGAGTTTGAAAGAGTTGAAAGAGCTTAAAGCTAAAAAGAAAACAAATAAAACTAGTTTGACAAAACTAAAAGACAGATTGTCAGGTTCTGAACTAGAGCCAAGTGAACTACTTCTCATAAAGGAGAAACACAATAAGCTGGTTCAAACTTTTTCTGAATTATTTGACGCGATTTATAAAGCATGTAAAGAAGATGAAATTGATGATTTTATCAAAGAAAACGAGGAAATAAATGAGTCATTAGAGAATTTAGAATTTGAGCTCAGCAAAAAGCTTTCAAAAACAAAATTTCAGAATGTTAATTTGGAAAATGCGTCAAAGGCTGAAAATAATATAAAATTGCCTAAGCTGACTCTTCCGATATTTACGGGAAATTTGCATGAGTGGCTTTCTTTTAAAGATATATTTAAGGCCACTGTACATGATAACTCAAATTTATCAGGGGCAATGAAATTGCAATATTTAAAATCTTCATTAAAGGGAGATGCTTTTAGAATCATTCAATCCATTTCAATTGTGGATGCTAATTATGAAGTAGCATGGTCACTTTTAGAGGAAAGGTATTCAAATTCAAGAGAACAAGTTTACGCTCATTTAAAACGTTTTATAAATATTCCTGTTATTCAGAATGAGTCCCCAACAGCATTATTAAATTTAATAGACATTACAAATGAGTGCACTAGGTCATTAGAGATTTTAGAACAAAAAGTTGAGGGGTTTTCTATTACCATGTTTGCTTACATTTTAGCTCAAAAATTAGATGCAAATACAAAAATGTGGTGGGAAAGACATCTTAAGCGGGATAATTTACCAAGTTTAACTCAGTTGCTAGAATTTTTGAGAGACCACACGCGTACACTAAGTGCGTCCAAACAAGTAAATACAAAACGAAATTTTCAAAACGAAAGTCATACAAGGCATAGCTTTTCAAAGGTGACTTCCATGGTTACGGGGTTAAATGAGAAAAATATGCGCAAATGTGTTGTATGTAGCCAGGAAAATCACAGTGTTTTTAAATGTCCAAAATTCCAAAAATTTAATGTACAGGACAGAGTAGAATTTGTTAAAAAACATAATTTGTGTTTCAATTGTCTTTCAGATTACCACTGCGTCAAAAAATGTAATTCGACATTTTCGTGTGCCAAGTGTCATAAAAGGCACAATGTACTTCTTTGTTTTGATAGGCGTGAGAGAAATTCCGCTGCAATGGGAAACACAAAAAATTCCAGCGATAAAGAAGCGCCAAACTCACTGGCAGCGAATGAAGGTAGACAAACATTAAATGCTGACGCGATACCCTTTGAGATAAATAACCAAATTCAGAATTTCGCTGGTACTGCGAATGTGAGATCTAGTAATGTTAAAACAGTTCTTCTTTCCACTGCGGTTGTTTATATGAGAGATAAATTCGGAAATAAAATTCCGGTGCGTGCCTTATTGGACAATGGATCAATGAGCAATTTTTTAACCTTGCAGTTAGTTGAAAGATTAGGAATTCGCAAAGAAAAAAATAATGTTTCAGTATCGTGCTTAAATGGATCCTCAGTGACAGTAAAAAATAAAACCACAGCTTTGATTAGTAATAATTCGGGAGATTATAGTCGGGAGTTAGATTTTCTTATCATAGAAAAGATTTCGCAAATTATGCCCTCAAAATATATCAATATTTCAGAGCTAGAAATTCCAGAGTCAATTATTCTGGCTGATCCTGAATTTAATAGGCCAGGAAAAATTCATCTTTTGCTAGGAGCGGAAGTATTTCTGGAACTGATAAAGGTGGGTCGTATGAATGTACCAAATTCTAAATTAATACTGCAAAATACGGTGTTTGGTTGCATAGTGAGTGGAAGTGTTAATGACTGTAGCGGTCAGGTGCAAGTACATTGTGGGTTAGTTAATGAAACAGATTTAAATTTCGAAATGAGAAAATTTTGGGAAATAGAACAAGTAGAGGATACCGCACCATTGAGAAATACCGAAGAAAAGGCATGCGATACCCACTTTATAAACACACATCAGAGAGACATATCAGGCAAATTCATAGTACAAATGCCCTTGAAAAAGGATCCTAGTTCATTGGGAGAATCAAAACAATTAGCGGAAAATAGATTAAATTCACTCTGGAATAGGCTAGTTAAAAATCCAAATCTCTTAGAGTTATATTGTGCTTTTATGTCGGAGTATAGAGAATTAGGCCATATGGAGGAAGTAGAGGAGCCAAATGAGTCGATACATGCAAATTACCTTCCTCACCATGGTGTCCATCGACCAGATAAAAGTTCCACAAAACTAAGAGTTGTCTTCAATGGCTCACATGTAACTTCTTCCGGAGAATCTCTAAATTCTATACAATTGAATGGAGGTGTCATTCAAGATGACTTGTTCAGCATAATAATTAGATTTCGTACACATCGTTATGCCTTTACGGCAGATGTGAAAATGATGTATCGCATGATACTTATTGATAAGAGTCAACGTGATTTACAGCGCATAGTTTGGAAAGATACTGTAAATGGTGAGGTGAAACATTACAGACTGTGTACGGTTACGTATGGAACGACTAGTGCCCCTTATTTAGCAATGCGATGTCTTAAACAGCTTGGTATAGACGGTGAATCCCAATTTCCGTATGCTTCAGCTGTGGTGCAGTCGGATTTCTACATGGATGACGTATTGACTGGTGCAGCTGATTTAGAATCGGCTAAGAGACTGCAAACTGAACTTATTCAATTATTAAGTACTTGCGATATGAAGTTACACAAATGGTTCAGTAATCATCAAGAATTAATGGAGCCAGTGTGTAAATCTGAGAACTACACTTTTGAGAAAATGAGTGAAACTAAAGCCTTAGGTCTTTGTTGGAAAGCCCATGACGATACGTTTACTTTTAGTGTATCGTTCAGTGATCAAACTAAGGTGACTAAGAGAAGTGTTTTGTCAAATATCGCTCGCATATTTGATCCATTAGGATTGCTAGGTCCAGTGTTGACGAGAGCAAAGATTTTCTTGCAAAGACTGTGGCGACTAAATATTGATTGGGATGATTCTCTACCCAAAGCGGAACGTGATGATTGGTTGCAGTTCCGAGAATCGTTAACGGCCATCAACAACATAAGTGTTATTAGATATATTTTTACGAACGATCCAGTGCAATTTAAAATTTGTGGATTTGCAGATGCGTCTGAAAAAGCATACGGTGTAGTTTTGTATGTTGTTTCTTCAAATTCTTCAGGTGAACAAACTTCTCAGTTGCTCTGCAGTAAAGGTCGAGTTTCACCGATCAAAACAATTACCATCCCACGTTTAGAACTGTGTGCTGCAGTTTTGTTAACAAAATTGATGGTAAAGGTTTCCAAAATCTTAAAGGTTCCTAAAGAAGCTATCTACTATTATTCAGACAGTACTATTGTGTTGTGCTGGCTTCGCAAACAACCATGTGATTTAAAAACTTTTGTGGCATCGCGCGTATCTTCAATTCAAAATCTTTCTGACATTAACCATTGGGGTCATGTGGCCTCTGCTGGCAATCCTGCTGATCTTGTATCTCGAGGTGTGGATCCCGACAAACTTTTTCAGGAAAACTTATGGTGGCATGGTCCCCATTTCCTAACCCAACGAACTGAGCATTCTTCAAATAGTTTTGAACTGGAGCAAAGTGATAAGGACTTATATTCGTGTGAACTTAAAAATACTGTTTCAGAAACTTCATTATTAATTACGGACTGTGCACCTTTTATTGACAATTTTTTGCAATTAAGTAATAATTATGCTAAACTAATTAGAATTCTTAGCTATGTTTTCAGGTTCATTCAGAATCTCAAGGAACCAAAGGCAAGGTGTTCAGGTAGGTTAACATCTGCTGAGCTGAAGACAGCTGAAGAATATATGGTAAGATCTGTGCAACAAAAAGAATTCAGTTCTGAATTCACATTGTTAACCAAGGGTAAGGAATTACCAAAAAATAGTCGATTGATTTCTTTAAATCCTTTTGTAGATAAAAATAATGTAATCAGAGTTGGAGGTCGTCTCCAAAATAGCATGATAAGTTATGTTCAAAAACATCCAATTGTACTGCCCTCTAAACATAAACTTACAGAATTAATTATTGAAAGTTATCACAAAAAATATCTACATATAGGACCTCAAAATTTACTTTATTGTGTTCGTAGAGAATTTTGGCCTCTAAACGGTAGAGCTATTTGCAGAAAAATTGTACATAACTGTGTTATATGCTTTAGGGCCAAACCTAAAATATCAGAACAAATTATGGGCGAGCTTCCTAAAGATAGAGTTAATGTAGACTTTGTTTTTAATTGTACAGGAACTGACTTCTGTGGCCCATTTTTGATTAAATATAAAGGTCAACGTAAAGGTATTTTTCATAAAGTTTATGTTTGTATTTTTATTTGTATGGTAACTAAGGCAGTACATCTGGAAATAGTTAGTGATTTAACATCGGAGGCCTTTATTGCCACTTTAAAGAGGTTTTTTGCCAGACGAGGCAAACCTCGAAAAATATTCAGTGATAATGCTGGCAATTTTGTAAAAACTAATTTAGAGCTTAAAAAGTTGCAAGATATGGTAAACAAACAAGACAACAAACTTGCTAATTGCTTGTTGTCTGAAAATATTGCATGGGAATTTATTCCCCCTAGAGCTCCTAATTTTGGAGGTTTATGGGAGTCAGGAGTCAAGTCCTTCAAGTATCACTTAAAACGTGTAGTGGGCAATTCTAAATTAACCTATGAAGAAATGTTAACTATAATTAACCAAATTGAAGGCATTTTGAATTCTCGCCCACTTACTCCCTTGAGTTCAGATATTGATGACTTGGAGGTCTTGACCCCTGGACATTTTCTTATTGGTCGCCCACTTAATGCCATTGCTGAATCTAATTTGAGTAATGTTGAAAATAACAGATTAAACTTATGGCAGAAAACCACAAAAATGGTTCAGACCATCTGGAAAAAGTGGAAAAATAGTTATTTAAGTACATTACAGCAGAGAAATAAGTGGGTGATAGCAAAAGACAACCTTAAAATTGGAGATATGGTTGTGATAAAGGAAGATGATCTTCCAGCTTGTAAATGGTTATTAGGAAAAATTGTAGAGGTATTTTGTGGCAATGACAATAAGGTAAGAGTCGTAAGTGTAAAACCCCCAAATGGAGTATTCAAAAGAGCAGTGTCAAAAATTGCCGTATTACCTCTCGAAAATTAATTCATTTTTTTTACTAAGAAATTGTGTATTATTGTAATATTGCTTTATTAATTGTGTTAAATATCTGTATAAATTTAAACTAACTGTGACTCATTTATGTTATATTGTAATTTTTATTCTTTGCAATGGTTGTAATTGTAGTGGTTTAGTTTGAAACCCCCCTCAGAGGTTTCAAGAGGGGCGGTATATGTTTGATAAAGTGTATATTTTAATTATACCAACAGATGTCGCTACATTGCAGATATATCAAAATGTTTGTACTAGAAATATATAAGCTGTGAGAAAAAGACACGGCCCTTTAAATTTGTAGTTATTTTCTAAGCTGTGTGAAAAGGACATTCTTTTTGGTTTTAGTTTTGGTTCGAAGTTCTACTTCGAGAATGTGCTGTTAATAAGTTTTAGTTTAGATTTGTGTGTGTATTGTGATCCGAGCTGTGTTCGGAATTGAGTGTGGTGAGATTCTATACAATAAACGGTATTTTTAAACAAGAGAATGAGAAATTTAATCAGAGTAAGAGTGATTTTCTTATAATTCCGGACCAAAGCGATTCACACCTCATTTGCTACGTTTAACATAAAATTTCCGATTTGTTTTTCTTGCGAAAAGCACTTATTTTTATTCAATAAGCTAATTTTTTTTTTATAAATTTATCAATGTGACGTTATGTTTATTTCACCAGCTCCGAAAAATAGAAACCAAATCCTAAAAGAAAAACATACTTGCAACAAAGTTTTAGGTAAAAAAATCAAGTAAGCTACAAAATGAAATTTTCGGCTTTCGGTGTAAAGTACATTATAAATATAATTTCTTACTTGAAATTTTGTATGTAGTTAAATTAATGTTTTTCCTAACACTTTGGATATCTTTTTCCCTTAAGGCGAGGTTTTTGGTGTAAAGTTTTGCTACTTTGTTTGTGTAAAGTTACAAAGAAAAGATATATAACCTTTGGACATTTTGCTTTATATTTATTGACATTTTAATTATATATATTTAAAATTTTTAGGTAGATTTGGAAAGAAATACTACGCATTACATTCTCCCCTATGTTGGAATTTCTGAAAATTTTTTGCAGATCTGCGCCGATCATGACTATTAGGCCCCAAAACCACCCTTAGCTCAAAACTTTATCTATCTATCTATCTCTCTATCTATCTATCTATCTATCTATCTATATATATATCACTTTTTTATGGACACGATAACTTCCATAATTCTGCACAAATCTCTTCCAAACTGATACAGAAAATCAAGGGCAGAAAATCTTGGTCAAGTTCGTTAATGGGCAAAATCGGACCAAGGGACTGTAAATAGCGAGGGGTTTGGGGAAAACGGAACGACCACTACAACTTCTTAATTATAATACATATCAAATCAATTTAAAGTTATTATTACTTCTAAGAAAAGGGCCAAAAATTTATGTATAACAGATTTTTGATATCATTAAAAATGGGCTCAAAGGGCGAAAAAATAGGGTTTTAAGGAGAAAAAATTCATAACTTCGTCAATTCACAAGATATCAAATCCATCTGAATTGATTATAAATCTATTTAATGTTATCTACAATTTTTATATTGATAAGTCTTTGATAAAACCAACTCTTACAGGAGAAAAAAAAAAAAAAGGTCGGTGGAAAAGAAAAAAAATCATAACTTCGTCAATTCATAAGATATCAAATCCGCTTAACTTTATTTTAAATCTTCTTCATATTATCTACAACTTTTATATTCGCAAAATTTTGATAGGACTAACTCTTACAAAAATAAAAAGGGTTGGAAGAAAAAAAATGATCATATGGCTGTTCTCAAATCCAAGGGGGCAGTTTTATGACATAAGTTTTAATTCATTTTTGTTCGGAAACTCATGAAACTGAAGGTGTTCTTTCACATAAACTATGCAAGTGAAAGTCATTTTTCGCTTTTTTTTTTTTTTTTTTTTTTTTTTTTTTTTTTGTAAACACAATAGATGATTCAGAAAATACTGTCAAAGTTTGCGTTTTGAACCTAATTTCCCGACGAAAGTAGAAAAACTAGTTAACGAAAGGAGAAAACGCCTTATGATATGACTGCCAATTTCTTACCAGTGCTCGCGTTTATATGTATAATATGTATAGAACGTATACGTATAGAGAACCGCTTTCACCCTATTATACCTATCCAAAATCCGAAACGGTATAATACGTTTTATACGTATTGTACGTGTAATCGCGAGAATATTTTATACCTTTACGCACAGATAACAATAGACGTTTAAAAATGTGTACGTCATTGTGTCAAAAAGTATCAGGCTTGTTGAGCAGTGCAGTTGAAAACAGCTTTAACATGATTCTAATAAAACCAGCTCATATAGAAAAATGTAATTAAAAACTCGTCAAAACCAGCCAGATAAAATTGTTAAACTGGGTTTATCTCTAATCTTAATTTAGTTTTTGTTGCTGAAATTAGTACTTAATTTCGAAATTTATCTGTGCCTGTAGGCCGAGCCGGCTGGGATTTTTTAATGTAAAAAATAATGAATATTATGTGTTGTGCGACTTCATATACACGTCATGAACTTCCAATCGGACTACCGTTTCTATCCGGTCACAAGCATTTCAAACAAATTTAGTTACCCCATTATGAAAGAACATTAAATTATCCGGAGCTTAAATCGTCATCTAGGTTTAAAAGTTGTTTTTTGACAAAATGTCGGTCATTTGGACAATAAAGGTCATCTTTTTCGCCTTTTTAAGGGTTCCTTACTTAAAAAGCAACAAGTTGGAAATTGCACAACAAACGTGGCAAATGTTCTGCGTTCGTACTATAACTAGTTTTACAAATATTTTTTGCACTGCATATTGTACTGAATGTATATTTTAGTGCACTTCATAAGTGCATATCAATTTTATTCTGTTCGAAAGGCTGTAACATCATTAAAATGCACTTGAAATAATTTCTTCCCATTAGCCGTAATGTAATGGAAAAATTTGACTGTCCCTGTAATTAAACTATACAGCTGATCTTAATAAAATTTGAAAAGACTCGACAAAATTTTGCAATAATTATATATTTAAAATTTCAGACCATTCGGTTGGGTAGTTTTTGCGCTGTTATATGCGAATAGGCGAACAGACAGACAGACGGACTGAAAGACGACGTAGAGGTGCTTATATTGGTACTTATATGATTACGAACGCACCTAAAAACAGAACCATTATGAAAATCACTTGTGTGTCTATCTGTCCGTCTGTCAGAGACATTATTCTCGTAATATATGACACGTGAAAAGTTCAAATTTGGTAGAAGTAATAAAGGCTATTGACAAACATATTTATAGATTATTAACCATTCACAAATAGTTGTATATTTAGGGAAAATGTAGGGGTGCTAATTAAGTTATTTGAAAATAAAAATATATGTATATATGTATGTAGTGTGGGGATCGTGTGAAAGCTCTTATAGCGTCGAACTCAAAAATACATTTGTTTTAATTTTAGGGGATTTATTTTCAGAGATATCACCGAAAATGTAACGAATTAAATTTAAAAAATCAAAAAACCCGACTGCGTAAAAAGCGAACTAATTAATTATTTCTCAATGTGAAACTATTTTTTTTATATTACAGACCTATTTTTTTATTTACTTGTATTGATGACTTTTAAGTTGTGTTTAATTGTTAGTTCCTATCTATAAACACTGTTTTGATGAGGCCTATAGATGTCTATGAAGGTTAGAGTTGTAGTAAAGCTAGAGATTCTACCTACCCAACTTCCTGGTTATGTAATATTTAAACGGAGCTTCTGACTGTAAAACAGTCAATGAAACATCGTCTTCATTTTGAAAGATCTATCCAATGATATGCCACTCAATAGGGTGCGTAATTTTTTTTCCGTCTCCACCGCCATTTTGTATTTTACGGCCGCCATTTTGAATTTATGAAAATAAAACCTAGCCTATAATAATCGGACGATTATGACGAATTGATAGAGACCTTATTCATTAAAATCCATCCAGCCGTTTGGATGTTTCGAGGATATAAAGAAACTCACGTACACGGATGCGCGTGAAACACATAACCCTTCTTTTCAGTCGGGTAAAAAATATGTCCCGTACACCCGTCTATTTCCGAATCTACTAAAACTAAATTTTTGAAAACATTAGGGGTAGTAGAAGTTACTTTAAACCTTGCAGGAAAACTATAGCGTTACCATAGGTTACCTATAAAATTACCATAGGTCAAATAGATTTTGAGAAAATCACATTTATCCGTTACACTCAAATTTCAATTTGAAGGCGCTCAGCAAACGAGTTGAGTGGTGCTCGAGGTATCTATCGTAGTGAAAGTATAATAAACAAGTAAGAAAAATCATGCGTACAACATACATTATAACCACTTTCCAACACTCCCTGAAAGTTTTAAAGAAACTTCGTTACTTAGGGAAATAAGGTAAATAAGATAACTAAGTAAACATTAAAAATCTGATTTCAGTAGTTATCGCCCATAGCCAAATATGTATTCCAATTCTTTTGAACAGCCCTATATTCGATCTGTATGTTGATACATATACTATATAATGGGAAAATTTAGTTTAGCAGGAAAATGCATATCAGGTTGAAATTCATCTTTCAGGAATTCATACTAATAGATGGAAACATACTTGAATACTTTTGTACAGCACTGTAGTTTACCTAGTAACATTATTACATGCCACTATTTAGCTAAAATTTTATTCAAACTAAAACATGATTAAAACTAGTGAAATTACATTTCCAGAAATTATCACCCATAGACGGCCATGTATCCAACTCTTTGCGTGGCCTAGTATATCATCTTATCTATATTCTACAAATTTCTTAGTAAACTAAATTCAGTTCAGCGTAAAAATGCATAACTCCTTTAAAACCCACCTTTAAGCAATTTATGCTCATACTCAGTAACCTTTACGAATTCATTTCTGTAGCCCTGTATGCGAACTATAGCATTTATATGCACTTTATAGTATGCATAAATATAGTGAACAAGTAGGTAAGTGTGATCACAGATCGCACAGAGGGTTTCGTTTAATAATCCTTTCAAAACACTTTATCTTTTTGAAAAATCTGTTAGTTCCACATTTCGCAACCAGGGGCGTACTCTATTCTAAACAAACCTCTATCCGAACGAAACTCCGTTTTATATACTATCCGTAGATATATTAGTCGAGGGGATTGGACCGATAAAACCCGAGATAAGTAGGCGCCCTTGGCGGTAAAAAGTGGAACTAAAATATGTAAGGCTATGGTGCATAATATGAAAGAATGGTCAAAGGGGTGTCGGCAAAAATTGGAAAAGTGCTCCCCGGGTGAAAAGGGCGGAGGTTAGAAAAATTGCTTAAAATACACAAGTTAGAGCCCGGAGGAGTAAATAACATAAGACTTATAAACATATGTATAATAATCACTTATAAACAGATAAAGTTAAAAAAATAATAAATAAAAAAAATAATAATAAAGATGAAGTTCTGCACTTAGACATTCTATTCATAGAGCTTTCACAGTTTGTACCCCCTGCAGTTAAATAACGAAATAAATAAAATATATGATATTGCAAGAAACAATGGATACAAAGAAAGTACCATAGAAAAATTAATTAAGAGCTTAAAGAATAACAAGAAAAGAAATTTCAATCCACAAAATTCCATGTTATCCACGTTACAATATTTTCCAGGTTTCTTCAAACGTCTGAAATATAAACTCAATAAATACAATATCTTCCTAGTTGCAAAACCTTCAATGAAATTAAGAAATATAGTGTGCAAGAAAATAGATCCTATTGAGTCAAACCAGTTATCGGGAGTATACGAAATACCTTTCACCAAAGAAGATGGAACCAAGCAGTTTTATATAGGTATGACAACTAGAAAACTTAAAACTAGAATCAAAGAACATATAGCAGACATCAAATACAACAGAAGAACCACAGCTTTGGCCAGATTATACAGCGAAGAACCTCTACAGATCGATTTTAAAAATAGCAAGTTAATTTATACATCAAGATTTTATTTACCATCCATAATCCGAGAATCAATAGAGATATTTTTACGCAACAAGAATATTTGCAATGATTCAGTGTCCATAGAATTACCTAAAATTTGGAAAGAGATGCTATGTAATTTTAGTAACAATAGTAGAAATTAATCCACGCTCGAAAATAGCCAAGATAATTTTATTTTCATTTTATATTTTGCAATGCTTTGCATTATGCATGTTGTCTCCTGACATTGTTTACCGTGTTATTGTTTTGAAAATTAATCCACGCTCACCAATAGCTAATCTAATCTTTTAAATTAATTTTATATTTACAATGTTTTTCATTATGCATCATGTCGCGTGACATTGTTTACTATGTTTATTGTTTTTAAATTATGTGAAAATATTTTCTGTCGTTGAATGATTTTGAAAATGTTGCCGTTTGTGCAACAAAACGATCGTCAATCTTAATAAAGATTTTCTATCACTTTTTATAGCATTTTTTAACTTTAACATAAGACTTTTTGAAAATTTAATGATTTGCCGTGTGGTCTGGGGTATTCAACTATACGTATGCAAAAATTCATGTCTCCAACTTAATTAGGGCTCTCTTAAAAAAGAATTGCTTAAAATACATATGTGGTAGCTCAAAGGGTTAAACGTAAGACTTTTTCAAGATTTTGTGATTTCCCGCCTGGCCTCAGGTGTTCTGCTATAAGTATGCAAAATTTCAAATCTCCAATTTAATAAGGGGCTCAGTTAGAAAGAATTGCTTAAAATACGCATGTGGGAGCCCAAAGGGTTAAATGTACGGATTTTTCAAAATTTTATGATTTGTCGTATGATATGTGGTGTTCAGCTATAAGTATGCAAAATTTCACTTCTCCAACCTAAATAGTGGCTCACTTAGAAATAATTGTTTAAAATACACATGTCGCAGCTCAAAGGGTTAAATGTACGGATTAAAAAAAAATTTATGATTTGTCGTTTGATGTGAGGTGTTCAGCTATAAGTATGCAAAATTTCACTCCTCCAACCTAAATAGGGGCTGACTTAGAAAGAATTGTTTAAAATACACATGTGGGAGCCTAAAGAGTTAAATGTACAACTTTTTCAAAATTTTATAATTTGTCTCAAAGGGTTAAACTTAAGACTTTATCAAGATTTTGGGATTTCTCGCCTGGCCTCAGGTGTTCTGCTATAAGTATGCAAAATTTCAAATCTCCAATTTAATAAGGGGCTCAGTTAGAAAGAATTGCTTAAAATACACATGTTGGAGCCCAAAGGTTAAATGTACGATTTTTTCTAAATTTTATGATTTGTCGTTTGATGTGAGGTGTTCAGCTATAAGTGTGCCAAATGTCACGCCTCCAACCAAATTAGGGTCTCACTTATAAAGAATTGTTTAAAATACACATGTGGGAGCCCAAAGGGTTAAATGTACGACTTTTTCAAACTTTTATGGTATGTAATTTGATGTGAGGTGTTCAGCGATAAAGATGCGAAATTTCACGCCTCCAACCTAATTAGGGCTAACTTAGAAAGAATTGTTTAAAATACACATGTGAGAGCCTAAAGGGTTAAATGTACAACTTTTCCAAAATTTTATTATTTGTCTTATGATGTGTGGTGTTCAGCTATAAGTATGCAAAATTTCAAGTCTCCAACATGTATAGTTTCTGAGAACGGGCTCTCTGACGGACGGACAGGCAGACAGACAGACAGAGGAGCGAAATGAATAGGGTTTCGTCAGATGAACGAAACCCTAAAAAAGCGCATATCATAATTAAATAATTAAAAAAATGCATTTCGAGCAACCATTACTAATATACAGTAATTCGGATAAAATATAGTATCTGAAATCTTTTCAAATACACCACAAACAATTTCCCCTATACCTTTATGAACGGGATTCTTTTGTGTGGCCCTGTAAATGATCAATAACTATTCTTTGCACCGCATAGTCAACATAATGCATATTTTAGAGGGCTTCATAAATGAATATCAATTATACTATGTTTGAAAGAGTGTAACACCATTAAAAATCATTTGAAACGATTTTTTCCCATTGGCCGTAATGTAACGGAAAACTTTTGACTGTCCCTGTAAATGAACTAAACATGCTCCAAACTTCATTTGAAGTAGGGAACGTGCTAGGGTAGAGGTCACTAACATCTAAAAATTTCAGAACGACCCGAGCATATTTACGAGAGCTAGAGCGTGGGCAGACGGACAGACAAACCGAAGTCATAAACACTTTTCAACTTTTTTGGAAAGTGTTAAAAAGAAAAGTGCTCAGTTAAACTGATGCTATTCAGCTCACAGTCTATTCACACTAATTGTACATGGTACTCTTATTTCAAAGAATTATGCCCCTCAAAAATAAATTAAGCGGGGATTAGCCCCTCTTCTTCGTTTCCGCTCTTTATACTTAACCAATGAGCCTCTAAATGTCATCAGGGAAGCACCTTATCGAAATAAACCGGTATACCAAATTAGAAGCAAATCGGATAAA
The DNA here is from genome assembly GCA_963932465.1 of Maratus speciosus. NCBI lineage: Eukaryota > Metazoa > Arthropoda > Arachnida > Araneae > Salticidae > Maratus > Maratus speciosus. The sequence continues at coordinate 214,480,873 of OZ010799.1, read as the reverse complement.
AACTCATTTATCTAAATTAAAAGGGGTATTAACCCTCGTTCCCCCCTTTATATTTAACCGATGAATTTCCAAATCTAATCAGGGAAGCTCCTTATCAGAATAAACCCGTATACTAAATTTGAAGCAAATCGGTTAGAAAAACACAATTATCTAAATTATTAGGGCATTAGACCCCCGTTCGCCCTTTAGACTTAAACAATGAACCTTCAAATCTAATCAGGGAAGCGTCTTATCAGAATTAATCGGCATACCAAATGTGAAGAAATTCTGATAATTCTGCATGAAAAACCCATTTATCTAAGTTAAGGGGAGGATTAGGCCCCTTCCCCCCCCCCCCACTTTATCCTTAACCAATGAACCCCCAAAAGCACCTTATCAGAATGAATCTAGAAAAAAATTGAGAGCCAATCGAATATTTCTATCAAGAGTTATCGCGTTACGTACGTACATACATACATACATACATACAGTAGAACCTCGATTATCCGAAGTAATTGGGACCGACCATCTTTCGGAAAATCGAAATTTTCGGATAATCGCGAATGCTTCAATTTTAAGATTAAGGAGAAATATATGCAATATTTCTTATTATTGTAACAAGTGCTTAATAAAAATAAAGCAATAGCAAAATATAAACAAGAATAAATTATCTGAATTTTAATTTTGAAATTAAGTACCTTTTACATATATCACAAGGGTTTTAAAGAATGTTTTGTTTGTCGCAGTTTCGATTTTCTTTGCTTTGAAGCTCTATCATTGAGTTTGTTAATATTATTAGTTCACCAGTATCACAGTCTTTCTGCTGCTCCAGCCATGCCAAACCTTTTGCAAAACATTGAAGTACTTCAAAATTGCTAATTCGTTCCTTTTCTTCGTTCCACTCCGCAGCTTACAGAAGCTCAAGTTAAATTCAAAAGAATTCTAAGAAAGGGGATCGAAAATATTTATATGCACTTGTAGTTCGGAAAGGACCGCTTGCACACAAGGAATATGACAGTTAAAAAAGGGAGCTTTCAAAATGGATTTTGCACACAAGGAATGTGATAGTAAAGAAAAAAAGCTTTAAAAATGGCTTTCGGTTAAACGAGTTTCGGATAAAAGAGGTTCTACTATACATACAGAACCGGTGGTTACATTATCTCTCAGGCTTTGATAGTCTGTGAGGTAAAAAGGATTGTTGATAATGATTTTGAAAAAAAAAATGTCAGTAATTAGCCAAGATATTATCCTTTTAAAAACACGGAAGTTTGGGCGTACATACAGACACGGCAGGCATACAGCGTCATTGATTTTTAAAGCCTAGATAACAACTTTTAATGATATATTTGTGTAATACAATGCCCACTTACTAATTCATAAATTTATTGTACGAAACCCTCTGTACTCGAGTAATACTCTCATTTGACCGGTTATTTTATTTTACCTTCAGCGAGCTCTAAAAAATATTTAATTAATGAAAATTACACTTTTTGGTGCTATAAGGGCCAGCAAAATGATCAGTTCTATTTTAAATAAAAATTGAAGGAAATCGGTTCAATAGTTCTTGATAAAAAAAAATTCTTCCGGCCAGTGCCGGGAGGAAGAAGTAGCTTTCATATTCTTTATTTTTAAAAAGCCAGCTTATATTATTCAAATACACGGAGCTCAAGTTAGTGGAACCCGATTATAGAAGATTAAATACTAATTTTTGTCAATACTGAATATGAATGAGAATATTTCTAAATTAGTCAGGTTTATCCAAGCTGGTTCTATTTAAAGTGATTTAAATTTAGTCGCCAAATTCGGTGATATCTAGAAGTGTCCGTCATTTTAAAACAACATGATGGGTGAAGCTAATCAATGAACTTGGTCGAGACCTTAGTAATTCCTCTGCACATGCTCGGAATCGGTTGGTATATACGAGTATTGTCGCAGGCAAAAAATCAGATTTTTCAAAATGTCACCCACATTAGAAATTCAAACTGCTGTATCTCAGCCATTTTTTAAGATAAAGACAAAACAAAAAATGCGAATCTTTATATCAAGCTCAAACACATAATACAAAATCTTTTACAATTTCTAATTTTTTTGTAGCTCATTTTAAATTTAATTTTTTTTTTTTAATTTTAAATGGCCGCCATTTTCGAACAAGATGGCGGATGAAGCTGACCAACGAACTCGGTCGAGACATTGTTATGTACTATGCACATGCTTTATCACATCCAAATCCGTTCATAAATATGTGCATTATCGAGTGACAAAATCAGATCGTTTCAAAATGTCAGCCATGCTAGTAATTCAATGTGCTACGACTCAGCCATTTTCTAAGGTACAGACGAAACAAAAAATGCTCCGGAATCTTCGTATCAAGCTCAAACCCATAAGAAAAAAATCTTTTCAATTTCTAATTTTTTTTGTACCCAATTTTAAATGGTCGCCATTTTGAAACTAGATGGTGGATGAAGCTGGCCAACGAACTTGGTCGAGACATTGGTATGTACCCTGTACACACAAAGTTATATCCAAAGATGATATATATATATTTTTTTTTTTCTTTTCCTTCTCATATGTTTCATATCGATTTATTGCCAGCAACATGCTAGTGAATTAGTTGCATTTAATAAAATTCTGTATTACTAGTTACATGTTCCTTCTCTATTCTGTTAAATGTCTGAGTTATGAATATTTGCTATAGTGTAAATTTAATTTCAATTATAGGAAATCGATGACGATTTGTTATATATATATATATATATATATATATATATATATATATATATAATCGAAATCCATATTCCTCTTTTTATCTTCATTATTAATTCTCGTTATATAGTACAAGGGACTTTATTTTATACATAGCAGCTTGTTTATTATGTTTTTGGTATCCATTCAGTGTGTTGGGGACACTGTATTGTTGTAAATTCATTCATACTATCACAATTATTGAAGGTATTAATGGTTTTATATATACATATATATCACATTTGAACGGAGGGTGGTTTCTGAGGGTCATGATCGGTGAAAATATATCAAAATTTTTCGGAATTGCTTTCCTCCGAACAGCTGCAATAGGTAGCTTTTTGTAATGAAAGCTACCTAAAAGGTTCTCCCAGTTTGGAAAAAAGGATTTAACAAGGTTTAAAAAGGGTTAACAAGGTTAAAAGTTTACGATAGCATTACGTTCAACGAGCGGCGTTAAATTCAATGTGCAAAACATATTAGATAAGGAATTGAAATACCACGAAACCGCTTTAGGACAACAATCTACAGACTGGAGGGATGAAAAAAAAATGACTCGAGGAAGTAGTACTTCCCCTTAAGAAATCGAAAGATCTCATGCAATGTAAATAATAAAAGAATTATCAAATCTTCATTGAAAACAGAAACTGTGTAAGGGAGAAGCATGTTAAGGAAGATTAATAAGGGCTTTATTTACAAAGAAATGACAAAGTCCCATAGTCCAGGCAATAGAGACCGTATAGTGGCTCTACCTAGCAAAATTCATGGTAGTTCTGGAAAAAGGCTTACTATATGTTTTTTGGGTCGCTGAATCCGAATTTTCAACTTCCCACCAAAATTTCCCCCGGCAACAACACCCCCCCCCCCCCCAAATTTTAGTAAATCGCCCCCCAAAAAAGGTTTTTATTAAAAAAAATCAATTTTTTTTTATTGTTTTAGGGAAAAAGTATCTAGAAATTCAGAAAGTAGACAAATTTTGCAACAAATTAGATACTATATGACATTATGACTTAGGATGAAGGGGAAGGGCGATCTGCCTTGGAACATGCGCGCGGTGCTGGCGTAAACTAAGTTGCGCAATTCCCCTTAACCACTCACACGTTTACATTCGCCCTCCCATCTCCCCTCCGAACTTTCTCTATAAGGTTTACTTTAAGTTTTTTGGGTCGCTGAATCCGAATTTTTAACTTCCCCTCCAAAATTTATCCCCCCCGACCCCCCCGACCCCCCCTCCAAATAGTTGTTTTTAACTTAAATTTCTTATTGTTTTAGGGAAAAAGCATTACGAAATTCAGAAACTGGACAAAATTTGCAACAAATAGGATATATGACATTATAACATAGGATGAACGGGGAGGGGGAGGGCTGCCTCTGAACATGCACTGCGGCGCTACGTGCACTAAGTTATGAAGTCCAGGCAATAGGGGATTTTACCTGGAAAAATAATACGAGTTCTGGATTTCGACTCACTTTATGTTTTTTGATTCGCCGAATCCGAATTTGTAACTTCCAATCAAAATTTCACCCGGCAACCCCCCAAAAAATAGTTTTTTTGAAAAAATTTGGTTTTTGAGAAAAGCGCTCGGGAAATGTTCCGAGGCAGCCCCCTCTCTCCCCATTTATCCTACGTCATAATGTCATGTATCCTATTTGTTGCAAATTTTGTCTAGGTTCTGAATTTCGAAATGCTTTTCCCCTAAAACAATAAGAAATTTAAGTTAATACCCAACAAACACATAACTTGTGGGCCACTGAAGTGAACGTTAGCCTTGGCCCGAAGTGTTCGATATCGGCCCGCTATCGTTGGTCGTGACGGCATCGTAAAAAATGTGTCACGCCGGACATAATAAGGCCGGAAGACAATTGGCCGTAAATACAAGAAGTTACCCACAAATGCGCCATTAACGGTCATCTAAAACTGATATTTAGCCGCAAACTGGCCATAATTATACATTTAATGGCATTTATGAATAAAAGCTTGCCGCAGCTATGCCATCAATGGGCATCATTAATGAATGCAAGCCAGAAGGTAACCACATTTATGCCATCAATGGGCATCATTAATGTAGGCAAGCCGGAAGCGAGCCACATTTATGCCATCAATGGGCACCATTAATGAATGCAAGCCGGAAGCTAGACACATTCATGCCACTATTGCTTATCATGAATAAAAAATAGCCTGAATGTGGCCAGAATTATACTGTTTAAGCCCTTTCCCCCACACCAGAAAAATTCAGTAAATGAGACCTTTTTCTGTTTTTGTCAGAACCAAAAAATTTTCTTTTAAAAAAATATTTTGATAAAAAGTAAAATCTAAATTTACTGGTTTTGAATGTTTATCTAAAAACAGTTTAAATATACTATGTAAAATTAAGAAGAGGTCTAGGATTTTTTTTTTTTTTTTTTTTTTTTTTAATAAGTGCTTATAACATCAGCATGACTTTTATACATGTTTTATTTAACATGTTTCTTTCATTTTATCTGATTTTTACACATTGGGAAGCCTGTACTAGTATATGCTTATTTATTAAAACCTTATTAAATCATAATCTGAGAAACAATAACTATTTTTGCATCATTTAAATATTTTTTAATTTTACATTAAATTTTTCTCTCACAGCTTAAAAAGCTACTTCACTCATGTGAAAACACCCGCTTGCTAATGTTAAGTATAAGGGGGGACTTGTTTTTTATATCTCGTAAGAATTTCAATATTTTTGAATAATTTTTTGCTTTGGATAGCTGAGGTCGATCTCTAGAAATGCTTTTTTCGATTTTGTTTACAGTTTTCTTTTTTAACATACTTTGTTTCCGAAAATCAAAGTATCCTAGTAAAAAAAAAAACCTGTAAACAAAATCGAAAAAAATAAACAGGTTCTTTGTAGCGATCGACCTCAGCTATCCAATGCAATATATATATTTAAAATTATTGAAATGCGAAAGAGATATTTAAAAAAAAAATTCCATAGGATTATCATTAGCGAGCTGGTGTTTTCGCTTGAGTAAAGTAGCAACAGTAGTCTAACTGTACAACAATATGCATTACATTACAAACATACTTTAACCTTTTCAAAATACCAGAAAAGTACTTGCAGTAATTTTAAATGTATTATTATTTTAACGATTTTATCTAAATTTTATTATTTTTTTAACTTTATTCTGTTGTTTAGTTATTAAATTATGTAAACTAGTCGAAATTTCACAGGTATTTAACAAATATACGAAAAAACTGTTTATTTTATTTTTAACAATAAGAATAAATTTAAATTAAACTATCAAGCTTTCGTAATATTTTTTATCACATGATCGGGAAATGGCAATCATTACTTCAAAAAACCATATAATTCTAAACTTTGAGGGGAAAAAATTAAAAAACACCCTCACTATTTCGTAATTTACGCAAAATTTTTATATGATAAAGGCAATATATATTAGATATTATACTACGTTTTCTAAAATTACAATATGTTTTAAAAATACTTGTGATTTCAAAAAACTAACACATTTTTACTGTTTTCTGTCAAACAAACGTAAAAATATAAAATGATGCAAAAAAGATTATAATTTAATAAATTAATTTCTTTAATAAATAAACATGAACTAAGCTTACCAATATTTTAACAAATAATTACTGTCAACTAAACATCCACAGCAACACTTTTTCTATGACCATCCCCTATCTCTCGGTCTTGTAAAATGACAAGAACGCGGGAGAATTGAAAGGAAGCTGATTTCATTCTCAGAATTTATCCCCTTCTCCTTCCTGTAACCCCAAATGTCCTTGAAATGCAAGCACGGTTTTTCTTTCGGTGGAGGAAGGGAAAAGAATATTATAGATTCTAAAAGGTTATCTGCTTTTAACAGTCACAAATGTAAGCAAATGTTATAACATTTACTTATAACAGATATACAAAGAAATTATGCATTTCTTCATAAAAACCAAAGAATTATGTATGCATTTCTTCATAAAACCAAAGAATTATAATTATAATTCTTTGGTTTTATGAAGAAATGCATAACTCTAATAACTAAAAAACGGTCTTTTTTCCTCAATCATAAGTTTTTTTCTTTTAATGTTTATACATATATATATATTTCTGCAAGAGGGAGAAAAAATCGATAAAATTTCAACAAGGGGAAAGGTGCAGTAGAGTTTTCAAGTTCATTTTCTATTTATTTATAAAACATGCTTCATCATATTTATAACTTACAACCAATGTATCAAATAAATTACATTTGCCCTTTTCTTTCTATTTGATAAATTAAATTCTGGGAATTAAAAATTATATAAAATAACCATTAAATATATTCATTTTTATTCCAATGTGCTCACAAAAATATATTTATTTTAAATATTAATGCATATTTTAAAAGCAAGAACATTAAGCGTGTTTATGGTTTTTTCCATATAAAATCTTTTATTTAGGGAATTTATATATATAAAAATATAAAATATAAATCGTGCAACGTACTAGTGTTTTCAAACAAATCCAGGTTTTTGCTTTGCTAATGCCAGGTATATGACTTTATATGTATTTTTTATTAGTAAAATAATAATAAAAATAAAACAAATAAATATATGTAAATTGTTAGGAATTTAATAAAAGCATGTTTATTTATTTTTTGCTTTACACTAAATTCAGAACTTTAAATCTTATAATATTTTATTTTACATGAAAATATATTTCAAATAGTATTAAAAATTCATGCCTTAGAAGCAGCTTAATCCCCCCCCCCCTTTTTTTTTCTCTTTCCGTTTTCTCTGTCATGCTCAACACATGTTCAACAATAAGTTTTTGTTTGAACAATCAAAGTGACTTTTTTTAAGAAAAATATTTTTCATGGAACTTGAAAAAAAATCACATTTATCATTAAATCTCTAGTAGATATTTAGTATAATATACATTCCCAATAAATGCGTCTTACTATAATTAATTATTTTGTATTGTTCCGATTCAAATGTATTCCCTATGAATTTTTTATCTGTTTAGTTCGGCTATAATAAATAATCAATAAAATTAATCAATAAAAAAAATAATCAAATAGAAAAAAATGATGCATTCATTGTTTTCAGTGTGACTATAAAAAATATATCCATGCAAAGATATCGAAGCATAGTTTGGAAATATTATTTTACATTTTGTAAAAGTAAATGTTTGTTACATATTTATCAATATATATTCCTTAAATATTTTAAAACTAAGCAAAACTAACTAATCTATTTTACTGCTTTAAATATAAATCTCATAACGTATCTATATTTTTTAATGAAAGCCACATTTAAAATAATTAAGTTTACTTAAAAAATGAAGAAAAAAATACATTTCCTCTGTTTAAATAAATATGCGAGTTAGGTAATATTAGCCCTCTACTTTCTAAACGATGATGGACCATTACATTTTTGCCAGAAACTGGCCCTCATTGATTTGCGGGCAAAATAAACGTAACAGTTTCCTCGCCACCGATCCGTAATCTTTTCCGCGGTAGCTGCCGTAATTAGCGGCGCGTCACTTACGGTACAGTATAGTTTGGCTACAAATGGCCTTAACTGACGTTGGCCGCGACGAAACCGCCTTGCGGCCAGAAATCGTGTGTTAGCTGGGTAACAACTATTTTTTTTGGAGGGGGGGGGGTTCGGTGGGGGGAAATTTTGGGGGTAAATTAAAAATTCGGATTCAGCGACCTAAAAAACTTAAAGTAAACCTTATAAGGAAAATTCGGAGGGGAAATGGGCGGGCGAATGTAAACGTGTGAGTGGTTAAGTGGAATTGCGCAACTTAGTCCACGCAGCACCGCGCGCATGTTCCGAGGCAGATCCCCCTTCTCCTTCTTCCTAAGTCATAATGTCATATATCTAATTTGTTGCAAATTTTGTCTACTTTCTGAATTTCTAGATATTTTTTCTCTAAAACAATAAAAAAAATTGATTTTTTTAATAAAAACCTTTTTTGGGGGGCTTTTTACCAAAATTTGGGGGGGGGGGGGTTGCCGGGGGAAATTTTGGTGGGAAGTTACAAATTCGGATTCAGCAACCCAAAAAACATAAAGTAAGCTGATTTCCAGAACTACCAATAATTTTGCTAGATAAAATTCCCTATTTCTTGGACTACAGAGAAATTTCATTTCTGTGGGACTATTGATTTAAAGGGGAAATCTTGAAAAGAAGCATTCGAGAAGACGAATTAGATTTTTCCTGTATTTTTACCATTTTCTGGCAATAATCTTTTTTTTCTGCATATATAACTGATTACGTTATAAAGTACTTGAACCTATTATGACCACGATAAGTTTTAAGATTACAATAATCCGTGTTAAATCAGAATCAACATTTTAAATGCTGTTGGGTATAATATTTATACATATTTTTACGATAAGAGATATGTTCCGGGTAACGCACGATTCCATTTTTGCTGTAATTTCAGCATCTTTTAACAATATTCTTTTTCTTTTTTTTCTGTATATAGTACTGATTTTAATAAAGTACCTATAAACATATTAAGGCCACGATAAGGTTTCAAAGTACATTAAAATTTGTTAAATCAGAATCAAAATTGTAAATGTTGTTGTGTGTAATATTTATACACATTTTTATGATAACAGATATTTTCCAGGTAGCGCACGATTCGATATTTGCTGTAATTTCAGCATCTTCTAACAATATTCTTTTCTCTTTTTTCTGCATATAGAACTGATTTTGTTATAAAGTACCTGAACCTTTTAAGGCCACGATAAGGTTGAGTACAATAAAATGTGTTAAATCAGAACCAACATTGTAAATGTTGTTGTGTGTAATATTTATACATATTTTTACGATAACAGATATTTTGGGTGTAATATTTATATATATTTTTATGATAAGAGATTTTTTCCAGGTAACGCACGATTCGATTTTTGCTGTAATTTTATCTTCCTCTAGCAATATTCTTTTCCGTCTTTTTCTACATATAACTGATTTTGTAATAAATTACCTGAACCTGTTAAGGCCAAGATAAGGTTTCAGATTACAATAAGCTGTGTAAAATCAGAATCAACATTTTAAATGCTGTTGGGTGAAATATTTACACATATTTTTACGATAACAGATATTTTCCAGGTAACGCACGATTCGATTTTTGCTGTAATTTTAGCATTTTCTAACAATATTCTTTTTTTTTTCTTTTCTGCATGTGGAACTGATTTTGTTATAAAGTACCTGAACCTATTAAGGCCACGATCGGGTTTCAGATTATACAATAAAATACGTTAAATCAGAATCAACATTTTAAATGTTGTTGGGTGTATTATTTATATACATATTTTTTCGATAACAGATATTTTTCAGGTAGCGCACGATTCGATTTTTGCTGTAATTTCAGCATCTTCTAACAATATTCTTTTCTTTTTTTTCTGCATATAGAACTGATTTTGTTATAAAGTACCTGAACCTATTAAGGCCACGATAAGGTTGAGTACAATAAAATGTGTTAAATCAGAAGCAACATTGTAAATGTTGTTGTGTGTAATATTTATACATATTTTTGCGATAACAGATATTTTGGGTGTAATATTTATACATATTTTTATGATAAGGGATTTTTTCCAGGTAACGCATGATTCGATTTTCGGTGTAATTTTATCATCTTCTAGCAACATTCTTTTCCGTCTTTTTCTGCATAACTGATTTTGTAATAAATTACACTGTGTTAAATCAGAATCAACATTTTAAATGTTGCTGCGGGTGTAATAGTTATACATATTTTTACGATAACAGATGTTTTCCAGGTAACGCAAGATTCGATTTTTGCTGTAATTTTAGCATCTTCTAGCAACATTCTTTTTGTTTTTTCCGCATATAACTGATTTTGTAATAAAGTACCTAAGCCTAAATAAGGCAACGTTAAGGCTTCAGGTTACAAGAAATTGTGTTAAATTAGAAAAAATCTTTTAAATGTTTTGGGTGTAATATTTATACATATTTTTATGATAACAGACATATGTACACAGTTTTGAAGTTAATATAACCACGCCTATAAATTAAAATAACTCGTAATAACTAGTTTATGACAATCATCATTTCGCATCCTAACCATATATCCAATTTTTACAATATGTCTGTTAAATTGTATTAAAACCAGCTTAAAGAAACTAATTACTAAATTATTTAGTTTTTAAATTTTTTCTTAATGCAATGCGTATTCAGTTTTTCCATTTCTTTAAAAGCTGATATTATTATATAATGTAATATTTTTTCCATTAAAATATATATCCCCACATCAAAGAAGATTAAAAAAAAGTAACGTCTTCTGTCAAAGTAAGTTAAATTAATAAAGTAGATTAAAATATTATTTCTATGTGATAAATCTCTTATCTCTAGGTCTGAATATTTCGTTGCCATTCATAAGCTGTAATAATCAGGATCAAAAAAGTTCTATTGTACTTCTTGTACATGTTTAAGTGATTCTAAAAGCCTTTTAGAATTTTCTCTGATGAATTGTAAAAGAAAGCAAAGGAGAAAAGAGATAACAAATACTGACAATATAACAAAGGGAAGTATTTTCTCTCTTTGAAAAACTCAAAGCTTACATGAAAGAAAATCTCTAGAAACTTTCCAAAGAGTGTGCTATGACATTTGAGTATTTAAAGTTGTCAGTACCTTATATTTATGATACAGTAATACCTGAATCTACGTCACCAATACGTGTCAAGACTATCGACGTAAGTCGAAAAGCGGCGTAAGTCGAGGTACATTAGATAAGCAAAAAAATATAAGTACAGTAGAGCGCCAATTATCCGAACAAGTCGGGACCGACCCTAGTTCGGATAAGCAAAAGTTCGGATAAATGGACAGGCAAGTTAAGGAATGTTTCTGACTATACTAAAACCTTCACACGTTATCTAAGCTTAGGACTGGAAGCCCCAGTTAGTGCTGGGTATGTTTAAAAATTGTTTCTTTCTTTCTTTTTTTTTTTTAAATTGTTGTTGTTGTTTACATTTTTACCATTGATTTTTTATTTCCCTTTTATCCTTTTCTAGACTACAGAGTTATAATTTAAGGCAAAAAGCTTTTGATTGTTGCTTGGTTCGACAAAGACATTCTTTTCAATGCTGCCGTATTTCCAGTTCTTCTTAAATACATTAGTTGAATAGGATCAGCGTTCTTCTGCCGTTCCAATCATTTCATAATTCTTTCCAAACATTCAAAGGTGATGGACCTGGGTTAGTTTCAGAGCATTCGTTTTCATTTTCTTTAATTCCTTTTTCGTCCTGAATCTCATCTACAATCTCACCATCATTTAAAATCTGATATACAGGGTCGTGTACTTCACTATTTAACTACTCATTAATTTCATTTTGTTCATGGATTAGATTCTTCTTATCTCCTTTATTGTTTTTACATTCCTTATTTTCTGATCCACTCTCAGTTTTTCCTTTATTTAAAATTTTATTCTAAGCCAATGGATAATTGGGAGTTCGGTTAAAGAAAATTTTGGGAGAAATAGGCTGTTTGGAAAACTGGAAGTTAGGTTAAAAAATTTTTTTGAGAGAAATAGGCTGTTCGGATAATTGGAAGTTCGGTTAATTGGAGTTCGGATAATCGGCGCTCTACTGTAATAAAATTCCCTCAAAATCTAATGCTGCCCTGTTAAAGTCTTTGAGCATGTGATAAAATCTTGCAATGAAGTTTGAACCGACATTTTTTTCTTTTTTTCTCTTAGAAACTCTTTGTAACAGTAGAATGAGTTTTCGAAGCTTATTCTAGTCTTTGCTACACTTTGCTCGTCTGAATCAATATTTCAAGAACCGTCATTCCACCTTCAATAAGGTTTAGTCCTTCGGTTAATTTTGCAACCGTCATATTCTTCCCCTTCCCCCTAGGCTCAAAATATTTATCTATTTTTTCGCCTTGCGACCTCGATTATCCGAGCTAATTGGGACCGCTAGTACCTCGGATATCGGAAATCTCGGTTAATAGAAATTGTGTATAAAAACTCGCTGTGCTCGCGAATTTAACATCTGTAAGAATAAAAGACAATAAAATGTTTTATAAATGATAAAAATAAACATACATAAAGTTATATTTCACAATTTAACAAGTTTTAAAAGGAAATCAACTACTAGTAGTAAAATTTAAAAAGCAAATTGAAATTTTTTGAACTATACTAAGTTAAATATTGAACGATGCATTTTCAAAAATAAAACAGATCGCAAGAATTTCTTTTTTTTTAATTTGATTACATTACTTTCTTAAATTCCCATTATTTTGTAAAAAAAAAAAAAAAAGTGTTATTTTTTATTAAAAATGTCTAGATTTTCTATGAGTAGCTGTCCGATCACGCCAATTTTGGAGTACCAAACAGAAGATCTATCGGCGTGACATCGCTTCTTTACTCCAAATATTTTAGGGCAGTTGTTATTGCTTGAACAAATTCAGTATGACTTAGCAGTCCTTGAATCCAGAAGAGCCTGCAGCACGGAAAGTGAACTAAAGAGTGTGGTCTTTTTCAAGGCCCATTCACACGCAAACACACCAACACACCCACACACACACACAAAAAAAAAAAAAAAAAAAAAAAAAAAAAAAAAAAAATCAGACTTTGTTATCAGCTTGGTTAACAGAAACCTCGATTAATCGAAGCTCGGTTAATCGGGGTTCTACTGTAGAGTGAGCTTTCTAAGCTTTTTCTAGTCGTTGTTAAACTTTTCTCATCTGAATCCATATTTTCAAGAACTGCCAATACAGCTTGAATAAGGTTTCAACCTTAGGTTAATTTTGCAATATTCATAATCTTCTCAATTCCCCCTAGGCTCAAAATATTTATCTATTTTTTCGACAATAATTTGTTTCTTTAATTCGATAAATTTGTCGATGCTTAATTCCGGATCAGGGGAATTTATGAGTTCAACATCTTCAGCGTCCGATGTCTAAGTTGAGTTATTTTTCATTTTCAACGATTTCATCAATAAAGAGAGATACAGAATCACAATTTTCAAATATTTTCTTAGTCTCTTTGAAAGAAAAGGCGTATAGTCTTTTCAAGCATCTCTCATTGTCTTTTGCTGAACTTGATCCTATGGCTATTGACACTGCACCTGAGATGTTAAATTTCTTCCAAAAATCTTCAAAAAATTTCTAAGTGCGTCTTAATCAAGAAAATTTTTTTTCTAGTTTAGAAAACGTAAATGCGGAGTGACGTAAGTCGGGGGTATTACTGTACATTAAAATATGGGGCTTCTATTGGGTATATGCAAAAGTAAGTTCCGTTTTTCTAATAGATGGCGTAAGTGTTCTTATACGCATTGTGTGAATCTGGTAATACATGCATTTGAAAAGTCTCTTCATAATTCAAAACATAATATATAGTAGCGCTCAAAAGTATTTTGACAAAGATAATAATTCACTTAATTGAAAAGAATAATAAAATACAAAAATCAATCATTTATTTTATTTAACCATATTCAGTGTTTTAATTTTAATAAATTAACAATAAATATTAATAATATTAATAAAATTATATATATACTATATATATATATATATAGATAGATAGATAGATAGATATAGATATCCATATATATATATATATATATATCATGCTGTAACTGTCGAATTTTTGAACCGATTTGGATGAAATTTTTCATATGCATAGTACATACTAATGACTCGACCGCGTTCGTTGGCCAGCTTCATCCGCCATCTTGTTTCAAAATGGCGGCCATTTGAATTTTGTGAACACGTTTGGAAATTTTTAGGTTTCCTAACTTTCTTTTTAAAATGACCTATGTTGTTAACTTACACTGTGTGACTCTTTAAAATATCTTTTAATGTTTCTAACATTCTGTTTAAAATTATACATAAGAGTTTGCATTTTGTGAAACGTAACATTTTCTATAAGTATACAATGTTAGAAAACATAAAACAATATCAAAAATTCCAATGGCCGCCATTTTGAAACAAGATGGCGGATGAAGCTGGCCAACGAACTTGGTCGAGACATTAGTATGTGCTATGTATATGAAAAATTTCATCCAAATCGGTTCAAAAATTCGAGAGTTACAGCATGACAAAATTCAGATATAAATAATATGTATATATGGATATATATCTATATCTATCTATCTATATATATAGTATGTATATAATTTTATTAATATTATTAATATTTATTGTTAATTTATTAAAATTAAAACATTGAATATGGTTAAATAAAATAAATGATTGATTTCTGTATTTTATTATTCTTTTCAATTAAGTGAATTATTATCTTTGTCAAAATACTTTTGAGCGCTACTGTATGACATTTGATTAAAGTGTAAACAACATAGTTTTTTAAAGGTATATATAAATATTATACAGACATACAAACAATAAATACAATAAACCCAACTGGAGTGAAAAATTAGCCAGAGTCAGGAATCGAACCCGGAACCACAGTATACAAGACTGCTGCTCTGTATATACTGTGGTCCCGGGTTCGATTCCTGGCTCTGGCTAATTATTCACTCCAGTTCGGTTTATTGTATTTATTGTTCGTATGTCTGTATAATATTTATATATACCTTTAACTGTTGAATGCAGGCGTTATTTATGTGTGTATGTGTGTTTTATTATAACATAGTTTTTATTCTATTTAAAATGGATAGTTTTGTGCCAAAAAATCGTCATTTGCGGGAAGTTTTGTTTATACTTTTATAATTTAAAGAAAAGCGTTGCTGTAAGACATCGTTTACTTGTAGAAGCTTACGGCTTTTTCAGGACACTGTAAAAAAAGACTAAAATACGCAAATACTACTAGCAATCTAGACGCCAGTAATATTTCCGTACTTTAACGGAACCTTTTTCCCAGTAAATTGCAGAAAAAATTTCCCGTTTTTGGAATTTAACGGAAATTTTTCTGTAATTTACCGAAAAAAAGTTCCGTTAAAATAAGAAATTAGTACTGGCGTATAGATTTCCTTATTTCACTCCTTTTTTTTAGGGTTTCGTTCATCTGATGAAACCCTATTCGTCTCGCTCCTCTGTCTGTCTGTCCGTCCGTCTGTCTGTCCGTCACAGAGCCCGTTCTCAGAAAATATACATGTCGGAGACTTGAAATTTTGGGTACTTATAACTGAACACCTCACATCAAACAACAAATTATAAAATTTTTAAAAAGTTGGTAATTAACGGAATTACGGGCTAATTAACTTCTAAAATTAACCAATCCACCTTTTTAAAGCAGGTTCAACCGGACTTTCTCGAAATCATCCGTGTTTCTCCTAAGGGTTGCCAGTAAAATCAGCCGAATGCACGGTTACCACGGAGGAAATTAAGCCGAAAAATGAAGTGGAGATTTTAAAGCGAAATTGCATATCAGAAAATATTGGTCCGAGAAATTTGTAAATGGAATAGACAGACGCAGAAAAAAATCTACTTTCATTTGGTATAAAGCTCACATTTCTGCGATGTGTATAAGTTAAAATATCCACTAAAAATCGATCGATAAAAATTTAATTTCTTTAATTGGAAAGACAAGGAAATCAAAAGATTTCAATTCGGCGGGAAAGCAGGTAGACATGACGACGCTGCGGTGTTCCATAATAGCATATTTTAATACGAAATTTTAACTTTTTAAATATTAAATTTTTTGGCATCCCGATGTCAAATTTCTCGCTGATTTCATTGATACCCATATCTAAGTTCTATCTTAATTACAAGCTGAAATATTAATTATTATTTAATTAATCGGTTTATTGCTAACAAATGCGTCGATTAAAATGGAGACACGCGCTTTTTTAACCACGAATTAACTTAAATTAGGAAATCTAATAATTTGCGTGGACTTTTTGAACAGCGATAGGAGATAAGTATAACTCATTCATCAACAGAAAGTTTACTTCATACCACTATTTAGGGTTTCGTTCACCTGACGAAACCCTATTCGTCTCGCTCCTCCGTCTGTCTGTCCGTCCGTCACAGAGCCCATTCTCAGAAAATATACATGTCGGAGACTTGAAATTTTGCATACTTATAGCTGAACACCACACATCATACGAAAAATCATAAAATTTTGAAAAAGTTGTAAATTTAACCCTTTGGGGTCTCACATGTGTATTTTAAACAATCCTTTCTAAGTGAGCCCCTAATTGGGTTGGAGGCGTGAAATTTTGCATGCTTATACCTGAACACCTCGCATCAAACGACAAACTATAAAATTTTGAAAAAGTCGTACATTTAACCCTTTGGGCTCCCACATGTGTAATTTAAACAATTCTTTCTAAGTGAACCCTAATTAGGTTGGAAGAGTGAAATTTTGCATACTTATAGCCGAAGACCTCACATCAAACGGCAAATCATAAAAGTTTGAAAAAGTCGTGCATTTAACCCTTTGGGCTCCCCATGTGTATTTTAAACAATTCATTCAAAGTAAGTCCTAATTAGGTTGGAGGCGTGACATTTTGCATACTTATAGCTGAACACCTCACGTCAAACAACAAATAATAAAATTTTCAAAAATTCGTACATTTAACCCTTTGAGCTCCCCCATGTGTATTTTAAACAATTCTTTCAAAGTGAGCCCCTATTTATATTGGAGGCGTGAAATTTTGCCTACTTTTAGCTGAGCACCTCACATCAAATGACAAACCATAAAATTTCGAAAAAGTCGTACATTTAACCCTTTGGGTTTCCATACGTGTATTTTAAACAATTCTTTCTAAGTGAGCCCCTAATTAGGTTGGAGGCGTGAAATTCTGCATACTTATAGCTGAACACCTCACATCAAACGACAAATCATAAAATTTTGAAAAATCGTACATTTAATCTTTTGGGCTCCTACATGTGTATTTTAAACAATTCTTTCAAAGTGAGTCCCTAATTAGGTTGAAGGCGTGAAGTTTTGCATACTTATAGCTGAACATCTCACATCAAACGAAAAACAATAAAATTTTGAAAAAGTTGTAAATTTAACCCTTTGGGCTCCCACATGTGTATTTTAAACAATTCTTTCTACACGAGCCTCTAATTAGGTTGGAGGCGTGAAATTTTGCATACTTATAGCCGAACATCTCACATCAAACGTAAAATAATAAAATTTTGAAAAAGTTGTAAATTTAACACTTTGGGGTCTCACATGTGTATTTTAAACAATCCTTTCTAAGTGAGACCCTAATTAGGTTGGAGGCGTGAAATGTTGCATGCTTATAGCTGAACACCTCATATTAAACGATAAACTATAAAATTTTGAAAAAGTCGTACATTTAACCCTTTGGGTTCCCACATGTGTAATTTAAAGAATTCTTTCTAAGTGAGCCCTAATTAGGTTGGAGACGTGAAATTTTGCATACTTATAGTTGAACACCTCACATCAAACGACAAATAATAAAATTTTGAAAAAGTCGTGCATTTAACCCTTTGGGCTCGCCCATGTGTATTGTGAACAGTTTTTTCAAACTGAGCCCCTATTAGGTTGGAGGCGTGAAATTTTGCATACTTATAGCTGAACACTTCACATCAAACGACAAAAAGTCGTACATTTAACCCTTTGGGCTCTTACATGCGTATTTTAAGCAATTCCTTCTAACTGAGCCCCTTATTAAATTAGAGTTTTGAAATTTTGCTTATTTATAGCAGATCACCCAAGGCCAGGCGAGAAATCATAAAAATTTTAAAAAGTCTTATGTTTAACCCTTTTAGCTACCACAATGTATTTTAAGCAATTCTTTCTAAGAGAGCCCCTAATTAAGTTGGAGACTTGAATTTTTGCATACGTATAGCTGAATACTTCAGACTACACGACAAATCATAAAATTTTCAAAAAGTCATATTATTTACTCTTCCGGGCTCTAACTTGTGTATTTTAAGCAATCTTTCTAACCTCCGCCCTTTTCACCCGAGGTGCACTTTTACAACTTTTGCCGACACCTCTTTGACCATTCTTTCATATTATGCACCATAGCCTTACATATTTTAGTTCCATTTTTTTACCGCCAGGGGCATCTACTTATCTCGGTGTTTTGGGCCCAATCCCCTCGACTAATTTATTTACGGATAGTATGTAAAACGGAGTTTTGTTCGGATAGAGGTTTGTTTAGAATAGAGTGCGCCCCTGGTTGCGAAATATAGAACTAACAGATTTTTCAAAAGGATAAAGTGTCTTGAAAGGAATATTAAAACGAAACCCTCTGTGCGATCTGTGATCACACTTACCCACTTGTTTAGTGTATGTGTTCAGTAAATTTAACCCTTTATGTACTGAATTATGAATTCATGAAAATTTTATCTTCTAATGTATTTTTCGTGAATTGTTTAAACTACATTAGAAGATTTACATTATCATTTAATAAATTTTAGAAGGATTGAAGGATTTAGATGGATTAATTAAATTTGAATTTATAGGGATTTTGAGCAATATTTATAACCCCACACAAATCTTTTATTTTTAAATATTTTTCTTAGTATTTTGTAGAATTAGGAAATCTACAAATATAATGTTCTTACTATAGAAATATTTCCAAATTCAAAAATCGCCCCCCCCCCCCCTCCCCTCAACGCCAAGAAAGCTGAAAAGATGCAAAGGCAAAATAAATCATCCTTTTAAAAATATTTTTGTTTGTGTAACCAATAATGCGTTTGGAGCAACATAAAGTAATGTATCTATAACAGATTCTAAACTGTATTACAACTAATCGATGTATCAAATGAAATTTATAACAAATTATTTTAGAGATACTTATAAGTACCGTCAGCAGATAAAGGGTTAAAGGAGGTTTATTTGATGTTGAAGACTCAGAACGTGAAGGTAGACCGAAAAATGATTGAAGATGAAAAATTGTAAGCATTATTGACGGAAGACAAAACACAAATGCAACAGGAATACGTTATTACTACAGTAATAGAATACCACTATAATGTAAAACTTTTATATACTTGCTAAATAAACATATATTTTTAACCAAAAACGGTACTTACTTTTGCATACACCCAATATAAAAATTCGACAAAGCCCCCCCCCCCCCACCCGCCCTCGGCCCCCTCTCCGACATAAGAAACGAATACGTTTACCATAAATTTGTATGAACAGCGATTGAACAAATTGGAATGAACAATTTGGATCCAAGTTACAAGAGTTGGTGGTTTTTGGTGGCTCCCTTATATTAAAATTTAGGGGGCTTCGGTTAAAAAGAAACGGACAATGCACCTTATGAACACGACCTGAGGTCGAGGCTAAAATTCGTCTGCTGGCGGTATTTAGCATAGCAGTCTGGAGTATGAGTTATTAATATTTGTTTGTTAAAAATACCGCAAAAAATTCTTTGCTGTAGAAGCATGGACTTAATATACTCTAATATAAATTCAAATTGCTGTTCAGTATGCGAAAATATTCCCTAAGTTTGTAAATTTTCAGTTAAAATGTATGCACTCAACATGGGTCAAGGCTGAAGCCGTCTACTAGCGGTGTTTGTGACTGCGGTTGGTTGATTTTTTGACGGCCGATTATCTACGCTAGGGATATAGGCCCGAGGAGGAGTGCCCTTCGTGGGGGGTCTTTCTAAGGGAACATAACCCGTATTTACGCATGGAAATCCATGGCTCGAAGAAAACCACGAAAACTCCGAACGATTAGGCCGACGGGCGCGATTGGGTTCGAACCCAGCACCTACCGTCTACCAGCTTCGAGAGCAGAACCTCTCAGCCACTGATGGAGCTTTTTTGTGCCTGCGGATACTGGCATTCTGGCGGTGCAGTGGCTAGAATAACAGATCAACATGCTGAATGACGCAGTTTTGCCAGATTGGGGACTTTTTTAATTCTGATTATTTGACTGTCTCCACTTTTTTAAAACATTATAATTCGCCTTATTTTTCAGAATTTTTAGTCTGTTTCTAAATAGGCCGAATATTTCTATTTAAAATAAAAAAAGCGGCGACAATCAACAATCTGGGGACAAAAAAGCCCCCAATCTGGGAACACTGTACTGACGTCACCTGAATTAGGCCCATTTCCCCTTCCCTTCTAAAATTAATGTCACGTTGTTCACGCACACAAAATTGAAGCGCGTTGCGTCAATTTGAGCACGGGTTATAACAGTTTAAAATTTTTCGGGCTCTTACATTCAGCTTTTCTTTTCTTTCTTTTTTTTTTTTTTTTAAATAGAGGGGTTGACAAAAAATGATAACAGCCTCTTGTACAGTTTAATTGGGAAGGCAGTCATAGATTTTATGCCTCACTTTGAGGGGGGGGGGGGGGAATTAAAAGAAACTCATCCAATCTGATGTTTATATTATTTAAAACATCCTGATAAAAGTTTATCGTCTAAAGCCGTGATAGATTCCGAGGTATGTTTTTGAAGACCCCACCCGCCGCCCCAGAAGTGCAAGGGGACTGAATAATAATAAAACAAGAAAGAAAAAAAAATATGCGTTGAGCATAGATTATAAAACACTTTCTAACTCATTCAGAATAATGTAACAAAACTGCGCCGTTAAAAAAACAAAAAAACAAAAAAACAACAACAAAAAAAAATTATGTTTAATTCAACCATATGGAAACGCATAACACATTTCAAGACCCAATTTCAGCTGTTCCCATCTACTATCAGGAAATTATCCGATTCTTTTCAGCAGCCCTGTACATGATCTATAGATTTACATCTATTATCTACATGCATGCCAAAATTTAGTTCACTTAAAAAATACATATACTTCTGTTGAAAATTCCCTTTTAGCAATTTCCTCTAATAAGAAGAATGGTACGTGAATATTTTTATGCATCCCTGTATATGGGGTATAGAATTTATATATAACTAGTGTAAATGCCCGTCCTAGGACGGTGGGTAAAAATTGTGTTTTTCACGTAAAATTTGAAAAACTGATAAAAAATAATTGACAATATGGAAGCGTTTAGATGAGCAAAGTTCGGCTACTTTATGTTCTAATAAACACCCAATTAGCATTTACAATATTTTTGGGTAAACCAGGTTTTCCGGCTAATATACTATAACACAAATTAAGATTTCTTAATAAGAAAAATTTAATAAATATGCAATAAAAGTGCGTACTTAAAACAGTCTGCTGCAACTATTGAAATAATACTATTTTTTTAAAATAACACTTTGAAATTGTATTTTATCGTTTACGCCCCCCCCCCCCGTCTTCCTTCCCACCTCCAAAATTTTTTTAATATGTATATCGATTAATAAATAAGTATCTCGGGTTGAATCCCAACCGTCTAATACCCTAAGCTTCTGTCCTCCTGATGCAAAGCTATAAATCAAAAATTATTAATTTTACTTTTCGTATAAATATTAATTTTTTTACTTTTAAAATGTGGAACTTTTTTTTAAGTTTAAATTTATATACACTTGTATATAGAAAAGGAAAATATAAGTAATGTGTAATTTAAAAATAAGTTACAAAATAATAAGCCTAAAATATTTAAATTGATTACTTTTTTAAAAGAAAGTCAGTTTTATCAATTTTTTGCAGGAAAAAAAGGATATTTTTAAAAATACCATATCATTGTTTTCCGTGAATTACTTTATATGAGAAATAAATTAAAATTCCTTACATGTCGCAAAGAAAATTTAATATGATTGCAACTTAATACTTGAAATAATCTCAAGTGACACTTGGCGATTTATTTTGGTGGTGTAATGCGATGTGCCTTGCACTGATTTGTTAGAAAGAAGTGTCGACCACTGCTCAATTATCAGGACTTTTAACCTTAAGAAGTAATCGCGGGATTCTTGTTTCTTGTCAACCAATGGGAGAATGGATCCTTTTCCCCTTGAGTCCCTTCCTGGAAGACTGGTAAGATTGATGGATTCGCGCCGCCCAGCGTTACACTGGCTTTTATTATATAGAGATGAGTAACAAGCAACAAATTAAGTAAATTTAAAAGCGCATACCGAATTTTAAACCGTACACTCCACCAATTATTATTCAAAGACAGTACTGTATCCGTTTTCTTCTGTGTGTCCCTGTAAATGAATATAAAAATGCTATGAATGAAGAAAAATGCTTCATATACAAAAGCAAACATGCTTTGGTTAACCCTAAGTAACCTTTATCAATTGCATGAAAATCCGAGTATATTTAGAGCGTGGGAGTTATAGCGTGGACAGGCGGCCAGACAAACCGAATGCATAAACACTTTTCAACTTCGTTGGAAAGTGTTAAAAAAAGGTACAGGTATCTGATGTTTATATTCTGATTCTCTGTATCTTGCAGATTTTTAGGATTGAGGCAATGACAGATTTTCATATACATTTTAAATCTCCAATCCCCCCCCCCCCCCACACCCTCTCCAAACTCCGTCCTGATAGAGCCAAATTTCCAAAAATTATCTGAATCTCGTGTGCGCATTCTAAGATTAACCATATGATTACTATTCGTTTTATCTAATACCTGATTTGTAAATGAAACTGTCTTTATTTCAGGGTTCGTACGTGTCGTTGAATTTTCAGACTAAGAAATTCTTTGGTAGCAGTATTTCCTTACAGAAAATCGCTCCTTAAAAAAAGGCGAAATTTCGCGCATTTAAACTTTATTTTTTTTTCTACTAGCGGGCTCTGCCCCCTACGAGATACGCTCGTCAACCCCCGTTCAGACACCGCAGACTCTAACAGCACAGTAATTTGATCGGCTTTTGAAAGATTTCGGAAGACTGAATTATAATTTGAATCTGAGAGTTATAATCGGACGTAATTTTCACCAAACTTTTCTTTTCCTTTTTAATATTCACGTAAAAATACTTTGTTAGAAATTAAATATTATGATTATCTTACAATATCAAATAAATGTCTGGAGCAATTTTTAAATTTAAACTGTTTTGCAATATTATTTTTTGTTCCTTTTATATAATAAGTGTAATGTGACGTAAATGTGACGTAAATTCTCCTATTTAAGACTTCTAACGCATGATGAATTTATTATCTTACAATATTCTGTCTCTTTTAAAATTCACGTGTAATTATAGTTTTTATGACGTAATTTTCAATGGGTTCCTGCTTTTTATATTTTCTGTTTATAATAGTCACGTGTAAAATAAATTTTTAATTTGAAGTAAACATTATTGTTTGCGCTGTTTATACAACTTGGCAACAGTTTAAATTAATAGCATTTTCTAAAATTTGTAAAAAATATCTCTCGAAATGCTGAAAATTTGAAATTAAAATTGAAATAAAACCTCAAAAAATGAGTCAAATAAGAAAAGTAAATGCAATCTGCACATCGGGAACTTATAACGTATAAAATGATCTAAAAATGACTAAATTCTCATGTATAGTTTTTGCTCCAATAAAACTTTTTTAATGGAACGATTTTGTCCAACTTTAGCATTAAATATCTCTTAAAATATTTCTTCGACTTGAAAACTGTCTGCATCAGCGTGTTTATCAAACATTTCTCTATAATACCACCGATTTTCATATTTTTGTATGCAACAGTTTTTTTAATATTAACGATGGAAGGCCATGCTTAAACATTCAAATATGATGTGGATCTACCCGGAATATCTACGCAGATGTTCATTGGTCCATTTCCAAATCAAAACTTTTTTTTATATATAGAAGGATAAAAAATACTGATATTTGGACTCAAAAATAATGGTACCCGTACGAATCCTGTTTTTTTTTTTTTTATATAAAAAAAAAATTCTACGATTAATGTAAGATTTTCAAAATTCTTCAGTTGAACTAATTTATATATCATTAAATTTATGTTTGAAATAGTATTGCAGCTGCAAATGCACATGGGAGGTTTATCCGGTGGGTAGTGACAAACCAAAAATATATTCTTAAAGCTGAAATTTTCTTCTAATCGATGATGCAATCGGTTTTTAAGAATATGAATTTTTACCCTTTCAAATACACCAGTGAAAGCATGTCACTTCGCGCCTAATGGAAACGATATTTTTTCTATGCTAAAATCGTCCCTAAACGTTCCTATTTTAACAGAATATTTTTTGAGAATCTCAATAGACCAGATTAAAATCACCTAAAATTTTTTTTGGAACGTTCGGACGGGTAGAAATATTTTTTACAAAATAAAATGTGTGAAAATTTCGACGAAATCGGTAAAAAACTGAGTTTTTGGTCGAGGTTTTCGCCCCTCCAGGGCAAACTTTTAGATATACTGAGACAAACCAAGGATATGTTCTTAAAGCTGAAACTTGCTTCTAATCAATGGTGCAATCGATTTTTAAAAATATGAATTTTAACCCTTTCAAAATACACCGACAAACGCAGGTTACTTAGCGCATCACGGAGACTATATTTTTTCTACGCTAAAAGTACCTAAACGTCCTCACTTTAACACAGTCTTTTTAGAGCATTTCAATATATCAGATTTACATAAGTTAAAAAATTTTTGAAACATTCGGACGGGTAGAAATGTTTTTTACAAAATAAAATGTGTGAAATTTCGACGAAATCGATAAAAAAAGGAGTGTTTCGTCGCTGTTTCGCTCGATTTCAGTGCGCATAGACTCCAAAAATAAAATTATGCAAAAAATAAAGTACCAAATAGTTTATACTTTCAAATCATTATTTTTTCATTTAAGGGGACGGCTGACGTTAATTTTTTATTTTTAAATTTTCATCCTACAGATACGAAATTTTGTGCAAATATACATTTCGCCAGAAGTATATAGAACACCTTACAATAAATTCCCAAACTTACTGTAATTTTAAGATTAAAAAAAATTAAATTTAAAATCTAAATTTTAAACTGCTCCATGCGTCTTAATTTTTAACACTTTCCAACAAAGTTGAAAAGTGTTTATGCATTCGGTTTGTCTGGAAGTCTGTCCACGTTCTAACTCCCGTAAATATACTCAGAATTTCATGAAATTGATAAAGGTTATTTAGGGTCACCAAAGCATGTTTGGTATTGTATATGAAGTATGTAGGATTAATCGTTCATTTACAGGGCCACTCAAAATTATTCCATTACATTATGGTATATGGGGAATAACTCCCGTAAATATACTCGGATTTTCATGAAATTGATAAAGGTTATTTAGGGTCACCAAAGCATGTTTGGTATTGTATATGAAGTATGTAGGATTAATCGATCATTTACAGGGACACTCAAAATTATTCCATTACATTATGATATATGGGGAATAACTAGCGTAAATATACTCGGATTTTCATGAAATTGATAAAGGTTATTTAGGGTCACCAAAGCATGTTTGGTATTGTATATGAAGTATATGTAGGATTAATCGTTCATTTACAGGGGCACTCAAAAGTATTCCAGTACATTATGGTATATGAGGAAAAATCGTTTGCAGAGTATTTTAATGGCATTATGCTATTTCAAATGTATTGTAACTGGTATAAATCACTGAATTTCACTACGATCACGGTAGAACAGTACATTCATAGCGTTTTTTATTCATTTACAGCGACACACAAAAGAAATCGGTTACAGTGCAGTACTGTCTTTGAGTAATAATAATTACTGGAGTGCAGGGTTTAAAATTCGGTATGCGCTTTTAAATTTAATTAATTTTCTGCATCTTACTCGTTATATATAAATTCCATACCACAAATACAGGGCTGCTCAAAAGTATTCACGTACGGTTCTCCTTATTAGAGGAAATTGCTGAAGGTAAATTTTCAACTGAAGTATATATATATCTTAAGTGAACTAAATTTTGGCTTGCATGTAGCTAATGGATTCAAATCTATAAATCATATACAGGACGGCTGAAAAAATTGCATAATTTTCCGATTGTGGTAGGGAACAGCTGAAATTGGGTTTTGAAATGTATTATGCGTTTCCATATGGTTGAATTAGACGTAATATTTTAATTTTTTAAACAGTGCATTTTGTTATATTATTCTGAATGTGTTGGAAAGTGTTTCATAATCTATGCTTGGCGCATGATTTGTTCTTACTTGTTGAGTTATTTCCTCGATTTTACATTTTAATCCCTTATGCTTTATTACAGACCAATCTGTATATTGGTTTTTTAATCTCTTGAATAGTTAAGGTTTTAGAGATATTTTTCCAAATTCCATATCGATTTTCATCAAAATTTTGACTTTTAATATGTTAAAAATAAAATTTAATTATCGTAATGAAGTCAAATTTTAATATACATGCACAGTTTCTTTGTAAGCAATATTAGGATTCTTCCTTATCAATTTCATAAATTTTGATCAAAAATTAAGACGCATGGAGCATTTTAAAAATCTAAAAACGTTGAAAAATTAGTTTTGAGAACTAGAGAACAGGAATTCTGCTTTTTCAGAATTTAGTGTCACCCCCGGCATTTCCATTACTTCATTTTCTTCTGATGCACTGATGGCTTCTATTATTATGAAACAGCCATTATAAATGAAGCTGTAGGTGAAGATGAAAGAGCAGCCGTAAAAAATTAATAATAATAAAAAAAAATTATGGCCATTCCCCCCCCCCCCTCATTCTGACCAGAAAATCAGAGTTCTAACTTTTTACGGCTGCTCTTTCATTTTCCCCTAACGCTTCATTTATAATGACTGTTTCATAATAATAGAAGCCACCAGTCCATCAGAAGAAAATAACTCGGTTAAGTGGGACTCTACTGCAGTACAAAACATATTTCAATTTTAAGACTTAAAGCACCCGTTTTATTTTATTTAAAAAAACGTCATTCGCATCCGCTTAAGAATTCCACATTTACGATCAACTCTTAAACATCTACAGTAAAGCATACAGAGCACATCACTATCGCGAAATAATGCACAAAGCAGCAAAAAGATGCCGTCATTCAAGAAAACCGATTTAAAAAAAAAAAAAAAAAAAAAAAAAAGGCGGCTATCTAATGATTTATAGATACTTAAAATTAAATATAGTTTATAATAGCTCCATTGTTTTAACAGAAATCATTCGTTTAATTTTTTTCAAAATAGCACGTATTTTAATTACATTTTCTTTTGGTTGTTATGAGAAAAGGGCAACAAAAATATATAATTACAATTTTAGAACTATTTTTCCTTTACTTTCTACAGAAATGGAGTACTTCCGTTGCCACTATTAAGCAAATTGCTCTGAAAACTACAAAAAAAATTAATATTTCAAAAATAAATTGAGAAACAGTTTTCAAACAAAATGCATTTAAAAGAACTTTTTTTTCCAATTACGACGATATAAAAATCGAAAATGTGCGATGCTTAGAAGTTTGAAAAATTGCTATAGACTATTTAATCGTACTGCTTTGTGGCTATAGCTTCTGAAAGGTAACGTTATTTTTTGGAATACAAAAAATTATCTGGGAGAAAGAAATAGCATACCATACCGGGGGCTAAAAACAGATTTACAGTGTATTAAAGGAGAAAAAAAAATTGTATGTGTACGAAAGTAAAACACTTGCAACTTTGCGAAAATTTATCACATCTACCTGCGTTTTTTCACAAATGACAAATTGGAGAATAATATTACCAACAAAAAGAATTTTTGATTTTTGGGTCGATTTTTGCTTTAATAAAACTCCACGCCCTCCTTAAGACTGTTCTCAAATCCAAAAGGACAAATTTATGACAAAAGTTTTATTTTTTTTATTTTTTATTTATTTATTTATTTATTTATTTTTTTTTGTTCAGAAATGCGTGAAAGTAGCGGTTTGTTTGTGCAGATAATATGTAATCGAACTTTTTTTTTTTTTTTTGCAAACGCAAAGATCTTTTAGAAAATAGTGTTAACGTTTGGAACCGAAGTTCCCGAAGAAAGCAGAGAAACCAGTCAGCGAAGGGAGAAAAACATCTTGTCATGTGGTCAAAATCACTTATGACCAGAGCTGTCAAGTCTCCGGCTTATTAGATACTAGTATTTTAATACAAAAAATATTCTTTTATTTAATTGGAACATTTGGCCGATTTAAAAGAACAACATTTTCTCTGAGATAATAATGGTGTGCAAAAAGCCGGAGACTTGGCAACTCTGCTCATAACTCGATAGGTAATTTATTTATCAAAAAAAGGAAAACGCATTTCGATTCAAAATCGCTTCAATAGTCGAGCCTTTCAATTGTATATCTTTCCGATCAAAAATGAATTTGTAAATGTGTCAAAACGTTTTGTGCTTGTTGAGCAGAGCAGTTGAAAAAAATATTGAATTCGGTCAACATAATTATGCTGTTTGTTCCATTATTTCCAATAGATATAAGTAACGATGTTATATGGGCATTGGCAGTACGAAACCCAGGGAGGTAGCTTTTAGAACGGATATGACTGTGCTCCGCAGCCTTTTTTAATGGAGATTATAAACATGAAATAAGCTAAACTAGAAAATAATAATAATCAAAATTTCTGTGCAGGACAATTTAAAAAAGATATTGATATAAAAAGAACTTAAAATTTAACAAATAAAAAAAAATGAATATTCAAAAATAAATTTCTACTAGGATTAAAAAGAGAGAA
Source organism: Maratus speciosus (assembly GCA_963932465.1). Classification (NCBI taxonomy): domain Eukaryota; kingdom Metazoa; phylum Arthropoda; class Arachnida; order Araneae; family Salticidae; genus Maratus; species Maratus speciosus. The sequence goes on along the minus strand of OZ010799.1, from coordinate 214,451,789 downwards.
GAGAAAAAACAAGAAAGAAAAATCATGCATCCAGCATAGATTATTTAACGCTTTCCAATACATTCAGAATAATGTAATAAAAATGCACCGTTTAATAAGTTAAAATATTACTTCTAATTCAACCATATGAAAACGCATAACATATTTGAAAACCCAATTTCAACTATTCCCATCTGAAATCGGAAAAATTATCCGAATTCTTTGAGCAGCCCTGTATATGATATATAGGTTTGTATCTGTTAACTACATGCATGCCAAAATTTAGTTCACCTTAGAAATACATATACTTCAGTTGAAAATTCTCCTTCAGTAATTTCCTTTTATAAGAAGAATGGTGCGTGAATACTTTTGTGCAGTCCTGTATATGAGGTATAGAATTTATATATAACGAGTAACATGCAAAAAATTAGTTAAATTTAAAAGCCCATATCGAGTTCTAAAACGTACACTCCAGGAATTATTACTCAAAGACTTTCTTTTGTGTGTCCCTGTGTAAATGAATAAATAAGGGCGTCCTAGTACGTGAATACTTTTGTACAGCTCTGCATATGAGATATAGAATTTATATATAACGAGTAACATGCAAAAATTAATTAAATTTAAAAGCGCATATCGAGTTTTAAACCGTGCACTCCAGCAATTATCGCTCAAAGGTTGTAAAACATTTTTTTTGTGGGTCCCTGTAAATGAATAAAAACTGCTACGAATTCCCTGTTCTAACGTAATCGTAATGAAATTTAGTGATTTATTCAGTTTTAATACATTTGAAGTAGCGTAATGTCATTAAAATACTCTTAAAACGATTTTTCCCCATATACCGTAATGTAATGGAATACTTTTGAGTGCCCCTGTAAATGAACTATTAATCCTACATTTTTCATATGCAATACCAACCATACTTTGGTGACCCTAAATAACCTTTATCAATTGCATGAAAATCCGAGTATGTTTACGGAAGTTAGAGCGTGGACAGACGAACAGACAAACCGAATACATAAACACTTTTCAACTTTGTTGGAAAGTGTTAAAAAAGAATGAAAGAAAAGAAAATAACAAAAAGAATTGAGCAGTAATGTTTATTTTCGTTAAGGGGGGCTGCTCCATTCCGTTGAACCGGATTGATACCGGGTCTTGATCTTTTTTATACGAATGGAAAACGCTGAAAGTCCAGATTAGGAATTTTTTCAAAAGAACGAAAAAAAAGAAAACGCCTACTTCTGGTAACTTACAGCGTATTCCATTTCACTCCTTTTGGGCTCTTAGTTCAAAACTTTAAAATGCAGGTACAGTCGTGGAAAAAAAAAAAAATAAAAAAATAAACACCCCTTACTAACTCTGCAAAAAAATTATCGTAGAAGAAAGTTACAAGTATTACACGATTGGTAATACAGTCTATTTTTAAATGATGTATATAAAATTTGCTTAGGGGACCATCTACATATTAAAACGAACCATAACTTTGCTTTCTTTCAATAGCAGTACACAATTCTGACAGCATAAATAAACTCTGTACATTTCAATTAGCCTAAAAACAAATTTTTATGCAATTCGCACGATAAGTTTCTGAGAAATTTATTAATTTAAAACGGCGTATTTTAGGGACTGTATCCAAATTGAAGTTCGGTACTCGATTGTTGACCGAGAGAGAGCCCTCTTCTTGATCAATGCACCTTAAGCGACACTCAAACAGTCATTGAAGACTGCTAGATCACAGTATAGCATGAGAAATTTCAAAATATCTAATCACTTCTATTATAGATGGCCTCTTAAACCATTATTTTGCCGTTTTTTAAGCATAATTTGAAAAATACTAGGAAGAAAAATGAGAAATTTTGGATTTCCATAAAACAGGACTTAATAAATCTAAATCCATAAAAAAAATTGTAGGTTGCAATTCATAATTTTTTCAAATATTAATTTCAAAATTCATAATTCATATTATAAAATTATAAAAAATGCAATTTCAATGTAATTATGTTTGAGTATTTTAGTATTATTGCTACACAAAAAATTAGCACATTAGGAGTATAATTTCAGGAGATATTAATGAAAATATGAAAATTTAATTTAACATTAGAAGCACTAAATTTTGAATGTTTAGAATTCAAAAAATTATCTTTCAAATGACTTGAAATTTGGTGTATAGACATAATTTGAACCGAAAATTTGAAATATCTTGTTAAAATTGGGTATTGCTATTGAAAAAAAAAGAAGTTTGGGTTCGTTTTAATATGTAATTGGCCCCCTAAGCAAATTTCATATACATCATTTTAAAGTAGACTTTATTTCCAATCTTTAGGTGCCAGTAACTTTCTTCTACGATAATTTGTTGAGGTGTTAGTTGGGGGTGTTTACTTTTTTTTTTTCACGACTGTACCTAGCTTCTTTTCGTTTAGTGTTTAAACACCTAATATTATCATTTGTAAACATTGCTTTTATTTATTTATTTAATATTTTTCACCTTGCTTAAAAATATTCCATTGATATAAACAATACCAACATAATCAAGTTGTGCAATGACCACCAGACGCCGAGCATCTTATCACTGGCACTTTCAGCAACCTCCACTTCATTCACTTCACTTCGTGTGGCACATTCAGCGTTCTCCATTTTACTTCGTGTGGCACTTGCAACCAGTGACATTTTTCTACTCTTTTTTGAACTATTTATGCTACGGTTGGCGTGTTTGTTACGCTTGGCATTTGAAACATTTTTCGTAAAAAAAAAAAAAGATTTTCGATTTATTGATATTTTTAGCGCTTTCTACTCTGTGTGAAACTACTCTGTGTACTCTCAATTATACTTTGTTGTACAATATGCTGTACAAAATTTAGCATGCTTTTATTTTTAAACAACAGAAAGGATACAATAATTATTTTAATTATCGGTGCATTAATATTTAAAATTATTCTAAATTTTAGTTTTAATAACTAACTTACTCTACTTTAAATATTATTTATTACTAGGACTTCCCTCAGAGGGATTAGTCTGAGCGATATTACTGAGAACATAGATTTAATAATAACATGTGGAAGCAAAGAAAATGAGATGTTATCTTTAATTGTCCATATACTGCGATAAACTGAAATGATGAAAATAAACGAATCGTAGAATTACAAAATCTTATATATAAATTCGTATACGCTGTTTAAAAAAATGGGAAATCAAACCATTCAAGACAGCCATGCATGGATATAAAATTGAAAGTACGCAATATATTAAAAGTAAAATAGAAAATGAAACACTAAATTACTTATATCGGAATTTTAACTGTATTAAATGATGTCAAGAGCATAATCAGACGCTCCATTTTCCCCATTGAGACCAATTCGAGTAACTTTAAATGACAAATATATGATGTTTAAAAAGAATGGACTATACTTTATATGGTGTGTGCTCCCCCGGAATAGTTAACATTGTACAATATCTGTTTTCCACAGATGCAATGAGGTTGTCGATAACATTTAAGGAATTCTCTCCTCAAAATCTAATATAGTATCAAAGTACCGAATACATCAACAGTGGCATGCAATGATTCGTTAGAGTTTGTTTTAGATATGCTCGATCGGATTTAAATGATGAGTGCATGTTGGCCACTACATACGCTGTATTGTTTTGTTTTCAAACATATTCTGCACAAGTTGAGCTGTATTTAGCATGTATTAAATAAAAGAAATCGGCAATGATTACAACATAAAGTATGACACAAGATCTGAATATATCGTCTGCATAACTTTTGAGCTGTCAAAGTGTCATTTGAAGTAATTTACAAATCCATACATATTTATTCAGGAAATCATGCAAGCTAACATACGCCAATATGATCCCGATTATAAAATTTCACCAGAATAAGTTAATATATAAAAAAGCTACTAATGATAATTGAGAATATGACCTTATGATAAAATGTCTAGAAAAATGAATCGGATAAAAAATTCATATCACATTTAAAACGGCACTTCCCTCTGTTAGTGGCCTTGGCGAGAGAGAGAAAAGCCTAGAGAAGAAACACTTTAACAAGTACTTTCGGGCAACCTACTCACTGTTTCATACAGGTCTTTATTTAATATTTGCACAATTTATTTAATGCTAGGTGGATATCTATCTGTTTTGTTGCATTTAAATTGCATGTTTTGCGGAGGAAATGCAGCATTATGAAATATTTAAAGTTGCTATACCTAATAATTCCAAATTAATGGTAATTGAGATCGCTTTCCGTTAATTTCATCTTTTTAAATTTTAAATTTTTTAGAAACCATTCATAGAGACAATTGTATATTTTAAAACTAACCCGAAGCAAAATTTCAAGATTTTGGGCTCAGCAGTAACACAGAAATAGAAAATTTTTGAAAGTTTTTTGTTTTTGCACTGTTTTATATAGCGACATTTTTAGAAATTGTTCTATTGCGAGAATTTACGTCATGATAAATACAGCCATGTCAATTTTCATGTTTATATTCCTAACAATTCCATGTACTTCGTTACTTATATCATCTTTAGATCTTTTTCCGCTTTGTTTAGTCTTTCTATTTTTTAGAATTCGTTCTACAACGAGCATTTACATCTTATTAATTACTACCATGCCAAAGTTCTAGTTTCTAACCCCAACAGTATCCCAAAAATTTCAGTATTCCAAATAAATCATAGTTTAGAAACTTTCTAGAAATTTTTACGTTTATCCGTCAAATTGAACCTTTTAGAGAGCGTTCATTACGAGTATTTACATCTTAAAAGTAACTACCGCACCAAATTTAAAGTTTCTAACCCAATCAATATCACAGAAATCGCAATTTTAGAACTTTTTTGCTCCTGCAGCGATGTAGGTTCTTGCACTGACATAAAATAGTCTTTTTTTCGGAGCAGAGATGGCCACCAACATTTTTTTAAGTTGGCTATGTAGTTTCAGAGATAACACCTCACAAACGTACAAGCATTAATAATATTATATACTTTATAATATTATAACGCTTTATAATATTAGCATTAGATGTACAGATACAAAAGCCATTTATCTGTTACAAACTAAAGTGCCGGCGTTGCCCAGAATTTGAAGGATGTTTGTTCTGAAAAATCAATTTCAAAATTTAACATACAACACAAAACAAACATTAAAAAAAGCAGTCGAAATGTTGTATGAATGAATTATATGAAAACGCTATATAAAAATGTATAAATGTATATAACAGACGCAAAAGAATACAGCTATAAATGAACTTATTTCAATTTATAATTGGAGCAATAATGTTAAAATAGGCCAATATTTCCCTAATCGGGTTGTTATCATGCTTCAATACATTTTTCACACTCATACGTCGTTATACTATATCCACCACGACCTTTATATTTCCAATATGAAGTATTATATTTTCCTCTTTCACGTGGAAACCTTGAAATAGAAAAATTATGAAGTTATATTCACTTTCATTTAAATTCGTCAAACCATTTATTTCATTTTCATATTTCACGTGAATATCTTGCAATAGAAAAGTTATGACGTAATATTCACCTTTTTTAAAAATTCGTCAAACTATTTATTTCATTTTCATTTTTCACGTGGAAATCTTGCAGTAGAAAATTAACTGTTGTAGTAATAATTTTATTGTGTTTTTTAATTGTTGGCAACTGCTATAACGAAAATGTTTAAATTTGATAAGAAATTGCTGTTAAATTGGTGGTTTTTTATTAATTAAAAATTAACTATAAATTATTTCGATTCCGGATTACTTTAGTTGCCTGGGCCATGTTTTAATACACATGTACGTATCTTTTCACAATTTTGGCTTCCAAATTGTGGATTTTTATAGAATTACAAATAGATAAATAGACAAGTTTTCATTTTTATATATCTCTTTATTCTAAAAAAAGTAACTAACGCTGTCACTGCCGCCGCCGCCGCCGGTTTTGAATTTTTTGTGACCGGAGATCTTTCTTCGTTAATATTTAGAAAACTATTGCATACAAAAAATGTCAAAATCGGTGGTATTATAGCGAAATGTTTGATCAACACGCTAATGCATACAGTTTTCAAATCGAAGAATTATTTTAAGAGATATTTAATGCTAAAGTTGGACAAAATCGTTCCATTAAAAAAAATTTTATAGGAGCAAAAACTATAGATGTGAATTTAATCATTTTTAGATCATTTTATTCAATAGAAAATCCCGGTGTGCAGATTTCATTAATTTTTTTAATTTGACTCATTTTTTGAGGTTTTATTTCTATTTTAAATTCAAATATTCATCATCTTGATTGATATTTTTTACATATTTTAGAAAATGGTATTAATTTAAACTGTTGCCAACTGTATAAACAGCGCAAACAATAATGTTTGCTTGAAGTAAAAAAAATTATTTACACGTTACTATTATAAACAGAAAAAAACCTTCAAATTAGAATTAAATAATTAGGTATAAAAAGCAGGCACTTATTGGAAAGTAAGCCATTAAAACTATATTTACATGTGAATTTTGAAAGAGAAAGGATGTTGTAAAATAAATTCATTAACATGCGTTAAAAGTCTGAAATAGAAGAAATTGCGTCACATTACACTTATTATGCAAAATGAACAAAAAATAGTATTGCAAAACAGTTTAAATTTAAAAATTGCGCGAGACAAAATATTAGAGGTTAAATATTAGATTTTTTCAAAATTTTATTATTTGTCGTTTGATGTGAGGAGTTCAGCTATAAGTATGCAAAATTTCATGTCTCCAACTTAATTAGGGGCTGAGTTAGAAAAATTGCTTAAAATACACAAGTTAGAGCCCAGAGGGTTAAATATGACTTTTTCAAAATTTTATGATTTATCGTGTTATCGCAAGTGTTCAGCTATAAGTATGCAAACTTTCATGTCTCCAACTTAGTTAGTGGCTGAGTTAGAAAAATTGCTTAAAATACACAAGTTAGAGCCCAGAGGGTTAAATATTAGACTTTTTCAAAATTTTATTATTTGTCGTTTGATGTGAGGATTTCAGCTATAAGTATGCAAAATTTCATCTCTCCAACTTAATTAGGGGCTGAGTTAGAAAAATTGCTTTAAATACACAAGTTAGAGCGCAGAGGGTTAAATATTAAACCTTTTTCAAAATTTTATTATTTGTCGTTTGATGTGAGATGTTCAGCTATAAGTATGCAAAATTTCATGTCTCCAACCTAATTAAATTAGGGGCTGAGTTAGAAAAATTGCTTAAAATACATAAGTTAGAGACCAGAGGGTTAAATATTAGACTTTTTCAAAATTTTATTATTTGCCGTTTGATGTGTGGTGTTCAGCTATAAGTATGCAAATTTTCAAGTCTCCGACATGTATAGTTTCTGAGAACGGCTCTGTGACAGACGGACAGACAGACAGACAAAGGAGTGAGACAGGTAGGGTTTCGTTAGATGAACAAAACTCTAAAAACATGCTGCGGATGACTGTAACAACATCCTAAAATTACATTACCATCAGCGATCTACCAATCCCGAATTTAGTTTATATTCATTTCATATATTCTTATTCTTTTGTGTGGCCCTGTAAAATAACTATCAATAATTACATACAGTAAAACCTCTGAATAGCGGACACCCCGAGAATGCAGAATTTGTCCTCTATTTAGAGGTGACCGCTACTGAGAGTAAAACATGTACAGTTATTTAAGAGTTGGTAATCGAAAAAATTTCCGCTAAATAGAGGTATCCGCTAATCGGGTGTGCCCGCTATGGAGGTTTTATCAGTAAAACCTCTGAATAGCGAACACCTCGGGAGGGCAGAATTTGTCCTCTATTTGGAGGTGTCCACTACTGAGAGTAAAAAATGTACAGTTATTTAAGGGTTGGTAATCGAAAAAAATGCCCCCTAAATAGAGGTGTCCACTAATCGGGTGTGTCCGTTATGGAGGTTTTACTGCATAATAATATCATCCTTTACAAGAAAATTGCATGCTGTATGATAGACAGACAGACATCCAGAGAAAGATAACCTCCCTGAGCAATAAACACTCATGTCTTTTGTGTTAATCATCCACAATTGTATGTCATACAACAGACCAGATTTTATACAACAGGCTAAAAACGGTCATCGTGGTACGGAGTACTGTTTTATTATTTGTTTGACCGCCAAAACTGGTTGTCACGGGTTGTTGCAAGGTTTGTGATCACGTGGTTGAAACTGATCTATTCAATATTAATGCGTTCGTATTTTTTTTTTTTATTATTTGCTCCATGTGTTCAAACCAGTTGTCTACGAAAACATCAACCGGTGAAAGTGACGCACACCAAATTTCTGAGACGTATGCAGATAAATTGTGCTTTTTTATCAGTTTTTTTATATATAATTTTTAAACGGTTTGGAACTTATTTTTCATAGTAGGTGCATTCAGTAGGCGACCCTCATAGGTACCTTCTGGTGCAATCAAAAACGAAATCCGACAAATATTTTTTGAGTTATGCTTGACGAAAGGTTTTTATTAGGCTTTTCTTTTAGTAGGACATGGCGTTAATATCCGAATCTAGGAAAAAGGTGACCGGAAAAAACGTGACAGAAAAAACAAGAGCGGAAAAAACGGGACAAGGAAAAAACGGGACCGGAAAAAACGTGACAAGGAAAAATGGTGACCGGAAAAAACGTGACAAGGAAGTGTTAAATATTGAACTTGTCGATAAATAAATGCTAAAAACTAAAGTAAAGTTTTTCCACTGTCAGTTTCTTACAGCGTAGGGGGGGGGGGGCAGAGTTAATGGGTGAGTTAGACAATTCAAAGATTTGGTCCAAGAAAATACAATTTTAACATTTCATTAAGAGAAGTTTAGTATGACTTCTACAACGGACAAGTTAGTGCTTTCTACGGAGGGGGGGGGGGGGGGGTATTAAAGAAATACAATTTATTGATTCTTTCAATTCGCTATTGATAGTTTATGTATGAGCAAAGATGTTTTATAAGGCAGAGGGGGAGGGAAAAAATCACGTACACAGCTTGTAAAGGGAATAAAATAAAGACAAAGAGAGGAGGCATTTTCTTTAGAGGAATTTTTTCATTATCCTGCTTTTTGCTCGCAGGCTATCAAAGCCCAAGGGCTAATGTGCACGCAGGTTCTGTATGTATGTATGTATGTATGTCTGTATGTACGTAACGCGATAACTCTTGACAGAAACATCCAATTTGCTTTAATTTTTTTTCCAGGTTCATTCTGATAAGACGCTTCCCTGATTAGTTTTGGGGGTTGTTGGTTAAGAGTAAAGGGGGGCTACTATGGGTTTGGGCAAAATGTAGATAACATTGCAACATGAAACTTTTGAAATAAATTTCTTCCTTACCCGCTATTTATTACAAGCATTGTTTGACCTCGTGATCGAGAATTTCTTGATGTTGCTAAAATTCTGTAATTTTGATATGAATTTCTATAATATTGGAAGTTTCGATTTAGGCAATATTTGTAGAAATGTTGTAGATCGGAAAAGAATCGGACAAAAAGAGTTGACCACTGTTAGGGAGAATGTATAAATATATCTGCTTCTATATTTTTTTGGAACTTTGAACAAGAATGCCGTTGCGTGGGGGGGGGGGGGGGGGATAGAAAAACTAGAAAACTGGAATTCTGATTTTTACTTTCTTCTATCTTTACAAGAAGACTGGATTCGTGAAAATTTTTAACTTTCGGTTATCGACGGATTTACACATTTTAGGGGTAGAGATTCTGAAAAACATGTTTTTACAAAATGTCTGTCTGTCTGCCTGCCTGTATGTGACACAAATTTTGTAGGCGCTCTATCTCAAGAACTAATGCAGGGAATTTAATGAAAATTTATCTTCAGTTAGTCCCTGTTATAATTTGATGTTTATTAGTATTTGGTGTAAATCGCTCAACAGGTGGCGCTGCTATGCTGTATTTTTTACGATTTCCGCAATGGCTCAATCTCCAGAACTAACGCACGGATTTTCATCAAACTTTAGATTCAGTTAGACCTTTACGTGAATTGAAGTTTTATACATTCAGTGTAAATCGCTCAACAGGTGGCGCTACTGTACTATATTTTTTTACGATTTAAGCAATAGCTCTATCTCAAGAACTAATGCACGAATTTTATTAAACTTCAAATTCAGACATACTTTGATATAAGTTGGTGCTAAATTGATATAATTTCTTGTGCTATTTAAATGATTTAAATGACGTGATTTATATAGAAGAAAGTTTGTGATGGTCACAACATACTAGTTTAGAATTTAGTGTCACCACCGATTAGAAAAATTACTTATACAAATATAGATAGTACAAAACACATTTCAGTTTTAAGACTTAAAACACACGCTTTTATTTTATATAAAATAACGTTACTCGCATCCGTTTAAGAATTCCACATTTATCATCCAGTCTTAAACAACATCTATAGAAAAGTATGCATATGGCGTCACTATCTCCCAATAACACACAAATCCAACAAAAAGTAATGTCGTCATTCAAGAAACTTGACAAAATAAATCAGCTATCTGATGATTCATATGCCTTCATTTGTTTGCAACATTAATATAGATACTTAAAATCGAATATAGTTTGTTATAGCTCCAAGTTTTATCGGAAATCATTCATTCATATATTTTCAAAATTGCACATTTTAATTATATATTTTTTTTAATTTTTATGGGAAAATGGCAACAAAAATATATTAATCTATTATTTTCCAACTATTTTCTTTACTTTCTACAGAAATGGAGTACTTCTGTTGCCAACGTTAAAGGAATGAAGTTAAAAACTACAAAATAATACAAAATTTAACCGATACATCTATTTTGTTCTACGGCTGGCTTATATAACGGAACATTATTTTTAGAGACGACACTTTAATTGCTGCCCGAAGGAAATAGCATAACGGTGGCTAAAAAAATACATGCAGAGATTTTAAAGGGCATGGAAAAAAAAGAGAATAAAATAATGTTTTTTTTTTTTTAAATATTTTTTAGCATCTAAAAATGCCAGATGATAAGGCGAGATTTAAAGAACAAACAGAAAAATAATAGATAAAATATTGACATATGTACAATAAGTCCGAACCATGACATTATATTGAGAGAAAAGTTTTTTTCCCCCTTCCAAGAAAGTAGCTTTCTTGGGTGGGGTGGGGGGGGGGAGATGATGGCGCGTTAAAATAAATACAGATTCTTCCAAATCGTTACATTGATAGCTTATATATTATACATTGAGGCTTACATACATATTTCTTTTAACTTTCAATAATTGTAACCATTGGAGATATAGGAGGAGACAATAAAATAAGAATAAATTAAACATTTACAGTCTTTAAACTTATTACAACAGTAGCTTTTATACTGCGCTAGTTAAAATATATGTATCAGCACATTTACTTATACTATATGTAAGCTATACGTGTAGAGAGGTGAAAGAATCTATAAACTGTATTTTCTTTTAAATTAGTCCCCCCCCCCCCCTCACACACACACACAGAATATCCTACCCTCCGACCAAACCTTAAGATTTTGTCATATCTTTCTGTTACTTGCTTCTAAATCTACCCCTCCCTCACCTTACAAATTTAGGTAATTTTAAATCTTCCCTTTTATTTATCTATATTTCACCCCCTTTAATGTATAAGAAGATTTTTTTTTTTACTCTTTCGCCCCCCCCCCCCCCTTTCGCATACACACACTCAAACGTTATTCTTCACCAAAATTTATATAAAAGCAACATTGTTTTTATATATGAAGACCCCAGAAGCCAAGGGATACAAGTGACATAATTCTAATTTGGAGTAAATTGAGTTGAACGTTGATCATCAATAGTAATTGACTGAATTAAAATAAAAAACTGTTGCTTATTTCACGGCGGTCTTCGAACTGTTATTTCAATTACTGTAAAAGAAAAGTGGAATGGAGTATTTTTTTTTTTTTAAATTAAGTACAGATTAAAGAGATTAAGTAGTCTAACGGGCTTAAGGGGACCGGGCAAGCTCTATCTCCGCCATATTAAATGGCCGCCATGTAAATCATGCTTTCGAAGCAGGGGACCCCCCAGGTTAAATTCTTAATCCTTCAACAAAGAGAGTGGTTCCTCTTATTATTGATTGACAATCATTCAAAATATTTTGCTTTCTATTTGATTGTAACAGGCGTTGTGCAGATTGTAGTTTTAAAAGAATGATAGACAGGTATTATGTTGACGGAAAGTACATTAGAATTTTACAACTCACTTCAATATACATATTTGAAAGTGATAGAAGATAAACCTTAGTTTTCCAGAATGGTTTTTGTTGAATGCTATTAATCTGACAGAGAAATAATGTATAATAAAAGGGGTTGTTTCTTCTGTGAAACTTTTACCTGCCACCCGTCGTGTTTTATGAGATATTTTCGTGTAAATAATAGGCAATGGTGTTGATTTTAGATCTCAAACACAATTTGAGATAGCGTATAATGAATAACATTGAATCGGATTATTGTAAAAAACACTCAGCTGTATTTATCCTTTTTAAATATTCCCTAAAGTGCCATATGCTACATTTCTAGAGACCTCACAAGTTTAAAGACTGAATTATTTTTTGCTTAACTATTGCAGATTGATGTATAATAATTTAAGAGATTGGTTGGTTGTGTTTATGACGGCCAATTATCAACACGAGGGATATGGGCCCAAAAGGGGGGGGGGTGCCCTCCTTGAAGGTCTTTCTAATGGAACCTAACCTGTATTTAAGCATGGAAATCCATGGTTCGAAGCAAACCACGAAAACTCCGAACGATTAGGCCGACGGGTGCGATTGGGTTCGAACGCAGCACCTCCCGTCTACCAGCTTCGAGAGCAGAACCTCTCGGCCACTGGAGGGGCAATAATTTAAGAACTCACATTGTTTTAACCTTGTTGTAGATTTAGGAATTGTACAAATGTCATGTTCTTACAACAGAATCCCCCCCCCCCCCCCCCAATCTTTCAACATCAAGAAAGCTGAAAAGATGCAAAGGCAAAGAAATCATCATTTTAAAAATACTTTTGTTTTGTGCAACCAATAATGCTTTCGAACATGATAGAGTAAAGCGTCTGTAACTCATTCTAAACTGTATTACTACTAATCGATGCATTAAATGAATTTTATAAACAGTTATTTTAATGGTATTTTGAAGAACTGTCGTCACATAAAGGGTAAATGTATTATTTAATTGCTAAGTTTCCTATTTTCCATTTCCACGTTCGCTAATACGATTACAAAATATTTTTTATTCCTATATGTATGAACATTTCTAGAATTTTTTCTCGATCAGTTTCCACAGAATTGATCAGAAATATAAATCTTAATTTTCCCATGCGGTTTTTTTTTCTGCCTACCAAATTAAGTTTTAGGTATATAAAGATAAGTGAATACAGTCAAACCTCGTTAACATGAACCTCAAGGGGAATTAAATTTTTGTTCATGTCACCCGTAGTTCATGCTATCAGTATAACAAAAAATCCAGATAACAAATACTGAGAAAAAATACATATAGGGGAGACTGGAGGCTAATGGAACATAGGAGCAAACGGAACAATGGGGTTTTCTTGTAAAATATAACAGTATAACATAATCTTGTAAAATATAACTTTCAAAGAATAATGCACCTCAAAAAATAAATGAAGGGGTGTTAGCCTCCGCCCCCCCCCCTTATACTTAACCAATGAACCTCCAAATCTAATCAGAGAAGCTCCTTAACATAATAAACCGGTATACCAAATTTGAAGCAAATCAGATAATTCTGCATGAAAAAACCATATCGGTAAATTAAGCTTTATACTTAACTAATGAACCTCCAAATCTAATCAGGAAAGCTCTTTATCAGAATGAACATAGAAAAAAATAAAATAAGTTGGATAATTGCGCATGAAAATCCATTTATCTAAATTAAAAAGAAGGGACTTGCCCCCCTTTCCTCCTTTTATATTTAACCAACGAATCTCCAAACCTAATGAAGGAAGCGCCATATCGGAATAAACCGATATATCAAATTTGAAGCAAATCGAAAAATTCTGCATGAAAAACCCATTTATTTAAATTAAGGTGGGACTAGCCCTCGCCCCCCCTCTTCATACTTAACCAATAAACCTCCAAATTTAATCAAGGCAGTTCCTTAGCATAATAAACCGGTATTCTAAATTTGGTGCGAATCGAATAACTCTGCATGAAACACCCATTTACCTAAATTAAGGGGAGGTCTAGCCCCCTTTCCCCCGTGTATACTTAACTAATGAACCTTCAAACCTAATCAAGGCAGCTTCTTAACATAATAAACCGGTATACCAAATTTGGAGCAAATCTAACAATTCTGCATGAAAAACCCATTTATCTAAATCAAGGGGGGGGGGGCTAGCTCCCCCCCCTTTATATTTAACTAATGAACCTCCAAAACTAATCATGTAAGCTCCTTAACATAATAAATCGGTATATAAATTTGGGAGCAAATCAAATAATTCTGCATGAAAAACCCATTTATCTAATCCAATCTAAACCCATTTATCTATTAAGGTGGGGGGAGTAGCCCCCCTTTACTGTTAACCAATAACCTCCAAAACTAATTAGGGAAACGCCTTATCAGAATGAACTTGGTAAAAAAATGAAGCAAATCGGATGTTTCTGTCAAGAGTTATCGCGTTACGTACATACAGACGTAAGTGCATACATACATACAGAACCTGCGTGCACATTAGCCATTGGGCTTTGATAGTCTGCGAGCTAAAAAGCAGTATAATGAAAAAATTCCTCTAAAGAAAATGCCTCCTCTCTTCGTCTTTATTTATTTCCCTTTACAAGCTGTGTACGTAATTTTTCCCTCCCCCTCCGCCCTCCACTGTACCCAAAAATCATTATTGATTAAAGTTTTATGAATATATAAAACATCTTTGCTTATATATAAGCTATCAATAGCGAATCGAAAGAATCAATAAATTGTATTTCCTTAATACACCCCCCCCCCCCCTCCATGTAAAGCACTAACTTGCCCGTTGTAGAAGTCATACTAAACTTCTTAATGAAATGTTAAAATTGTGTTTTCTTGGACCAAATCTGAGAATTGTCTAACTCACCCATTAACTCAGTACCCCCCCCCCCCCTCCATCCCCTACGCTGTAAAAAGCTGACAGTGGAAAAACTGCACTTTAGTTTTAATTGTTTATTTAAATATGGCCTTCATGTCGTTAAAAAAATATATAGTCTACTATGATTTTAAAATATATATTAAATTCCTTAAAAAACAAACTTCATATTATATTTTCTGTTATGTATACAACTTAATAAATAGAATACTTTCCCTTGGTCTTTTATCCGATTTGTCTTTTCCTATGTGCTCTTTTTTCCCGTGATTCCAGTATCTTATAGAAATGTTTATTTTAATTTATTTTGTTTAGTTTAAATGTTTAGAATAATATATCTGGAAATTCCATGATGAAACCAAAAATTGCAAAAAATTTGACTTCAATCAATTGTTTAATATAACAAAAAAAAAAAAAAAAAAAAAAAGAAAAGAACAGAAAAGAAAAGTAACAAACTATGCTAATTTCTAATTTTAGGCATATCTTAACAAAGATATTTACTTATTATTATTTTTTCTTTATTTGTTCTGTTAATATCTGAAAATACTAATGCCACTGATCAGGACATAAAAAATTATAAATTGATAAGTGATTCAGAAAGTCTAAAAAATGTTATTATTATTATTATTATTAATATAATTTTATGTTAATAAACAAAAAATTCAAATAGCGTTAAATAAAATAAAAATAATAAAAACAAAACTTTCCCAATCGAATCTATTTTAACTAACTTCTTTAAAATTAAAAAAAAAAAAAAAAAAAAAAAAAAGTTTATATGATATTATACATGCGTAAGTCGAAAAACAAGTTGTTATGTAAACGAGCGTTCTCGTATGCGAACATTCTCAACATTTTTCAATATTTGCATTCTAATTATCAACGGAAAGCATTCTTATTCACATGATGTCCAAATTAAGTAGTAGTGTAAATGTGAATTTTCATATCGAATATTCAGGAATTTTTTTAATAATAGCATTCTTAAACATCAACTGAAAATATTGGTATTACCGTTCGCGAATATCAAATCTCAAGTAGTGATGTTAATTAGAATTGTCGTAAGCGAATTTTCAATATTAGCATTCGTAGACATCGACCAAAAATATTTGGATTCGCGTTCGCGAATCTGCAGTTGAAAGAAACTATAAATTGTATTTCCTTAATCCCCCCCCCCCCCCCCGTAGAAAGCACCAACTTGTCCCTTGTAGAAGTCATGTTAAACTTCTCTTAATGAAATGTTAAAATTGGGTTTTCTTGGACCAAATCTTAGAATTGTCTAACTTCTAACTCACCCATTAACTCTGCCCCCCCCCCCCCCCCCCCTCCTACGCTGTAAGAAACTTACAGTGGAAAAACTTTAGATTAGTTTTTAATATTTATTTATCGACAAGTTCAATATTTAACACTTCCTTGTCACGTTTTTTCCGGTCACCTTTTTTCCTTGTCACGTTTTTTCCGGTCCCGTTTTTTCCTTGTCCCGTTTTTTCCGCTCTTGTTTTTTCTGTCACGTTTTTTCCGGTCCCGTTTTTTCCTGTCACCTTTTTTCCGTTTACCTTAATATCCATCGTAGTAGTAATGTGTCCGGACAGTAATATTTCGCTGAGTATTAGCCTTCGCTTCGCTCAGACAATTATTTAAGGTATCATAAAATTAGCTTTTAAAATATACCTTTTTGCGCTTTTGTAAACAGAACAAAATTAATATAAAAACAAGAAAACATGCAATACTTCGACTTATGAAGAATATAATGAATAATGCAATAATAATATGATGTTGAATATAATAATATATTTTCTTACCTTATTGTACTTTGAGTGTTCATAATCTTTTTACGAATACCTTTTATTCCCTCCTCGTCAATAAAAAAAAGTAAAAAAAAAATGCGTGTAGCTGGGGGGGGGGGGGGGGATATAATTTCTGTGAAATTCTATTCTATCCCATTCTATTCTTTGACCAGTTTGATGCAAAAACTATGCTCAAAAAACTTCTTAATTTATTACTAATATATTTAAAATTATCTAGTATTAAAATATTGTTTAAGAAAAAAAGCTGTTTATATTAAAACAACAAGTAATATAAAAAAATTGTTTTTAAAGTCAATTCCTACTTAGGTCATTAAAGAAAAATTTAATATAATCCCTTAAGCTAATATTAGTTTTTGTTGCATTAAAATATCTCAATTAAGTTGATTTTCTATAAGCAAGTAGGTTTACAATGGAACTCAATGGGAATTTGGCGAAATATTAGAGAAATCACCAAGTTGGCGTCACTTTTGACGACTCATTTTGGTCGCTAAATTTGGCGATATGTCGCCAAGTTGGCAACTAACTTGGCGGTATTTGGTGACAGAACAGGGTCCCCACTATGGTAACCCCTTATTGAAAATACTTTCATTGATCTTCAATAACCAATGGCCGCCATTTTATTTCCCATGCAAAACTAAAATTAATTAATTAATTAAAATTTAATTAATTAATTAATATTTGAAAAAACTGTATTAACATCAATTGTCATCCAGTACAAGTTTTAAAAAAATTTATTTCAACTTGATAGGATGAATAATGAGTATTTTGTTAACGATTGAAAATTTGAACAAGATATATAAATATATAAATAAATAAATAAATATAGGGAGAGTGTGAACTAATAGTAGGAATCGAATAACTGCTTTAAAATGCAAAAGAAGTTATTATAAACACATTTGACTGAAAAATAAACTGCATTAAAAATAGCATTTAAAAGCAATGAAACAATGGAACAATATGATCTGGTAGAGTAAATGAGCTTCCTAGTTGCGTGGCAACTTAATATCCAGTATAAAGGTGATTCGTGTTGCAAGCTCATTAGGAAGCCTTAAAAAAAATTATGTTTAAACGCGGCTGGTAACCACGATGAGAAAATTAACTAAAACGAGTTAAAAGAAAGTATAACGATAAATTTAGTACATAGAGTACTTAAAGTTTAACAATGTAAAAGAGAAAAAAAAAAGAAAGAAAAGAAAAAAAAATAAATAAAAAATTCTATTAGTTCCAAGAGGATAGGCGAAAAAGCTACCAGGGGTTACCCCATCTTAAAAAACAAGAAAGAAAAATCATGCGTTAAACATAGATTGTGAAATACTTTCAAACACTTCCTGAATGCTTTAACAAAACTTCGTTATTTAGGGAAATATAGTAAATAAAATAACCAAGTAAGCATTTTAGAAAACGCATAAAACATTTAAAAAACTGATTTCATCAGTTACCGTCGATAGCCAAACATATATTCCAATTCTTTTGCAAAGCCCTTTATCTGATCTGCAGGATATTAATAATTATATAATACATATAATGGAAAATTGTCATGTATCCAATTGTTTGCGTGGGAACTGTATATCATTTTAGCTATATACTACAAACATTTCTTAGTAAATGCAGTTCATACTAAATGCAATTCAACGTAAAAATGCATAAATCAATTAAAAACCACCTTTAAACAATTTACGCTCATAGTCAGTAATCTTTACGAATTCTTCTGTGTAGCCCTGTATATGAACTATGGCATTTATACACACCATATAGTATGAATAAATATAGTAAAAGTTAAAAGCGCATATCATAATTAAATGCACTTCCAGCAATCATCGCAAATATACAATACTTAGGATACAATATAGAATCCGAAATCTTTTGTGTGTCCCAGTAAAATGCTATGCACTTCATATTACATCTGAAATAACTTATAGTAAACCTCAGTGACGTATATCAATTTCATTATACATGAAATAGTTTAACATAATTAAAATACGCCGCAAACATTTCCCCCCGCCCTATACCATTATGTAACGGAATTTTTTTATGTGGCCCTGTAAACGAATAATAACTAGTCTTTGCATTGCATATTCAACAGAATGCATATGTTAGTGCAGTTCATAAATGCATATCAATTTTATTATGTTTGAAAGGGTGTAACAGCATTAAAAATCATTTGAAATGATTTTTCCCATTGACTGTAATGTAACGGAACTCTGTAAATGAAATAAACTTGCTACAAACTTCATTTGAAATAGGAGTCGTGCTATGGTAAACATAAATAACATCTAAAAATTTCAGGGCAATCAGAGTATATTTACGAGAGTTACAGCGCGGACAGACGGCCAGACAAACCGAAGTCATAAACACCTTTCAACTTTGTTGAAAAGTTAAAAAAAAAAAAAAAAAAACTCTTTTCAAAGACCATACATTTTAATTTAAACTTATAAAATATGCTATTAATATAGCAGATTAACACATTTAAAAGCAGAATTTTAATTTTTATTTATTATGCTGAAATAATTGTACATGTTTTTTGTTCTTTTAAAATAATAATTCGCTATCTTTTACTAAGCAAATTTATATAAATAAATGCTGTAAAAATTGTAAACAAATGAAATTTTTTATGCAGCGGTGAAAAATTAATAATGAATGTTGATTTTTCACAGATTGGCGCCAAAGCTATATTAAAAATTCAGAAAGGAAAAAATTTCCATGAAATTGAATTCCTGCCGATTGAAAAATTTGGTTTTTGTGTTTGGTTAAAAATAAAGTTTTTTTTTTTAAATTTCATTTGATAAAAGTACTAATTGTACTATATTTTTTACAACTTCACAATTTTATAAAAAACTATCAACATAAACAAACGGCATTGCCTTATTCCGGAATATGTAGGCTACATTCCGGAAATGCCTTTTCCATTTGAAAGGAAATGTTGCCTATTATACCTATGTCAAGCTAAGTTAATCCCTTATCTTGTCAATAGATTTGAAAAGACGTGGGGTTGAATTGAAGTTCTCTGTCTTATCTACCCAGTAGCTATAGAAGCTACCGGAATTGAAGAGTTTATTTTTACTTGGTGGGTACACCTGTTATTCCGGTTTACTAATATATTAACTGGAAGTGACTGGCAGTGAGTCTAATTTTCCATATTTTTCAGAAATTCTAGATCGCGTTTGTGTATTGAGTTTAAAGTTAAGATGGAATTCGTAAATATTAAATACTGCTCAAATGACTGTCAAATCTCTGTCATTAAAAAAGACTGCTTTTGTATTGATTTCGCCCAGGACTTATTGAACTTGTGGGAAAAAATACTTACTGTAGAAGATGATTCACAGCAATGGGCGACATTTGAATGTTTTAAAAGACAATTCTTAAGCAGTTATAGATTTGTGATTACAGCTGACCTGTTCAGCAATTTTTCTGAGTTATTAACCAGAATCCACAAGTTTAAAGGTAATGGTTTAACGCTATCATCTTTGCTACTGGATGTAATGATAATGATCTATTGCAGAAATTGTGGAAAAGTAGACAGCTATTTGATGCGGGAAATTCAAAAAATTCCCCTTTTAAGCAATGGTGAAATGCTACGAGTATTTGGAGTACTAATTGCTTTTCGTATCAATCCAGACTTCATGAAGCTATTGCTACATTCTAATTACCTTTCCAGCTTGCCAGAGGAATGTTTTTGCGTTAGACAACAAACTCTCCGAAGTAGCATGGTGTTCATGTAAGTACTTTTCACTTTTTTCTTTCTTTTATTTCCTTTTACTTACCCATCATACGTATAGGGTAGGTCTTATAATAGTTTTATAAATCGAAAAAAATTTTTGACGGATTTACATGCTTCAGACACTGGAGATTTCAAAAAACATAGTACTTAAAAAAAAAAAAAAAAAAAAAAAAAAAAAAAAAAAATTGCCGTCTGTCTGTTTTTTTGTGTGTGTCCATAAACGCTCTATCTCCCGAACAAATTGAGATAGAGACTTGAAATTTGGTGTGTATTTAGTATGTAAGAATCAGAAGAAACCTATTGAATTTCATTAACCTCGATTATACGGAACTATATTTTTAGGGCTCTCAAACTATTCCTTCTGATAAAAGTTATATAAAATTTTTCGAAATTGTTTATTTCGAGGAATGAATATAAAATACAATAAAAAACATAAATTTTGCATGAAGAATAAAGTAGATCGGATAAATAGTTGCTCAGATATTTGTAATAATATTTTCCACACTCTTCGATTTTTCTCGACACTGTATTTCATACAAATTTTAATCCAAAGGTATATCAAACAGCACGATAGTGTTGTTTAGTAGAGCTCAGTCGCATCTTTAACGTTTTGAAGCATGATGAAAATGCAACAATTCAATTACAATCCAAACCAGGAAACATTCGGTAATGAGTAATGGCTTGTTGGAAAGCTCTTAAGTTAGCAATGTGGTCGGGTCAAAAAATATCAATTATTAAGGGAATGGCACTCATTTAAACTTTACATAGCACTATACCTTCCATAATTTAACATTATAGAAATCTCTCCTTTTCAATTGTCTAATTGAATCCAATCTTTTGTGCTGCCACACACTAAAAAATAGCACAATAATAATTAAAAAAAAGGATAATACGAGTACTTTATTTTTATAAGTCAATAAAAATTCAGATTCTCTTAGTATATTTTTGCATTTTTGAAATCAACGTTATTCTAAACAGAAAATGCACATTTTTCATAAATATATATAAACTAGCTGTTTAACCTGTTCTACGCACGGGAGTTCATGAATTTAATTCTAAAACCAAAATAAAAAACAAGAGAACAGGAATTCTGCTTTTCAGAATTTAGTGTCGCCCCCGACATTTCCATTACTTCATTTTCTTCTGGTGGACTGGTGGTTTCTATTATTATGAAATAGCCATTATAAATAAAACGTTAGGTGAAGATGAAAGAGCAGTAGTAAAAAGTTAGAACTCTGATTTTCTGGTCAGAATGGAAAAAAAATTATGGTCATTTACTTTTCCATTCTGACCAGAAAATCAGAGTTCTAACTTTTTACAGCTTCTCTTTCATCTTCATCTAATGCTTCATTTATAATGTCTGTTTCATAATAATAGAAACCACCAGTCCATCGGAAGAAAATAACTCGGTTAAGCGGGAATCGGATAATCGGGACTCTATTGTAGTGCTAAACATATTTCAATTTTAAGACTTAAAGCACACGCTTTTATTTTATGTAAAATGACGTCATTTGCATAGATACTTAAAATTAAATATAGTTTATAATATCTCCATGTTTTATCATAGATCATTCATTTATATTTTTCTCAAAATAGCACGTATTTTAATTAGAGGAAAAGGTCCAAATACCGGCTACTAGGTGTTCTGAGAACTGAGCGCAGCGCAGCCTAGCGGTGATAGGCTGAGTTTGTAGCTTTAATTGAGAGAAGAAAGTTACGAAAAGTACGTCACTGAAGTCTGTCTCATTTGCAAATAGTAAATACAAAAGTGTCTAATCGACGTAATCTGGTACATCAAAAGTTTTTCACATGTGTGTTTCTCATTTTTTTAAAAAATATACTGATCGTATGTTGGCTTGAATTGATGAAGTTGTTTTCTAGACATATTTAGCTCTCAATTTCCACGCGCACATTATTGGTATTTTATTATATGAATGAGTAATACCGGTTTTAACTTAAACATAGCAGTGGTCCGAATACCGGCTACCTAGAGTGGTCTAAATACCTGCTAGTCGGTATTTGGACCTCTCTCGGTTGCTATGCTTGAAGGGGAGGAAAATAAATTAATTTAAATAGTTCCATAAATAATAAATTAATTGAAATGGTTCAAAAATAGTTCCAGTCCCATTTCGCAATATGAAAAATGTAACCGTGGCCATAATTCTTCAAGACCGACACTGATTACCGGATCACTTCCCCAAAAACGCTGTTGGATACTCCAAAATTGCCTGTAATAAATGTTAAGAGAAAGAAAAGAAAACAACGGAGTAAACCAGGCGAAAGAGGCAGAAATTGCATTTTAACCCTCTCGCTGCTCATTCCGAGATTTCCTCGGGCAACATAAAAGAAGCAAAATTTGCGCAATACGAGATTTCCTCGGGGATACAATTTTTTCTGTCTAATTAACCCTCCTTGATTATTCCTACCAGTAATTTTTTTATTCTAAATTTTGCCTTATTTAATCGGAGCATTTTTCCGATTAAATTAGGCAAAAGTTTTTGTTTTGAAAAACAGGTGACAAAAGAATAAAAATTCTTAAAAGACGCTCGTCGTGAAGGGATTAAGTACGCAATTTTGAAACTATTTTGATAAAACAATTGCGCAGCGAGAGGGTTAAAAAAGTGAAAAAGGAAAATAGCCAACAGAGGAAGATGATGCAATTTGTGTCTTCTGCATGGATGCTTTCTCTGTGGACAAGAATGGGGGAGGGGATTCTGGGTTCAATGTTAAGAATGCGATATGTGGGGCTGATAGGGACTGCACTGACGCAGAGAGCGATTTTATGTTTGTGATTTTTTCGGATAAAATAATTCTCACTTCAATCAGCAAGCTTTTTTTCATTTTACACGTTAAAAAACAAAACTAGAAACATAATGGGAAGAAAACTGTGAGAGATAGTCGTAAAGAATTTTATAAATTTGACAAAAATACTTGTTTATTAAAAATTGCGCATTTTTTCTGTGCATAAGAATGTTATTAATGAATAAAATTTATTAAAGTAATATTCATATTGCTTAATAATTGTCATTAGCTCTATTTGTGTGATCTTTTGGAAAAAAAACTTAGGTAGCCGGTATTTAGACTCCACTTTAAAAGCTCAAAATTTGAAGACTTTCGGAATTTTGCTTTTTATAAATAGAAAACGCCTTTTAAACTGATTTTTTCCCCTCTAAACATGTGTTAAACATGTCAAGGTACCCTGCTGTCACTTTTTATTTTATTAATTTTGAAAGTTGTATTATTTAGATTGAAAACAAAAGAGGTAGTGTGTATTTGGACCTTTTCCTCTACATTTTTTCAGTTGTTATGGGAAAATGGCAACAAGAAGATATAATTGCTATTTTTCAATTATTTTTTCTTTACTTTCTACAGAAATTGAGTACTTGAGCTGCCAAAATGAAACAAATGTCGCTAAAAAGTACAAAATAAAATTAATATTTCAAAAATAAATGGAGATGCAGTTTTCAAACAAATTGCATTAAAAAGTACTTTTTTTTTTCCCCAATACGACGGTATAAACATTGAAAATGTGCGATGCTTAGAAGTTTTAAAAAATGCTGTAGAGTATTTAATTGCACAATGAAACATCGGCTTTTGTTTTACGGCTGGCTTATACATGGTAACGTTATTTATTGGAGACAAAATAAGCTGGGAGAAAGAAATAGCATACCGGGGGCTAATAACTATTCGATAAGGGAAAATATTTTTCTACTACTGTGCCTTTTTTTAAAGGAAATTTAATTTATCATGTTACTATGACAGCAGACGATGAAACAATATCTTTGGAATAAGGGAATAAATGGAATAAAATTTTTTGTTGATGTTTGTGATAAAATGCTTTATTTTTTTAAAGGTAATTAAGCGAATTAAATAATCTCTAATTATTTGCTTGTGAGGTAAAAGAATTATCGTAATACCCGCTAGAACTTCTGAACATTGCAGCGTGGCGTACGTAATCATAGAAACTCGACAGAGTTTCTCGCCAAGCAAAAGAAACAACAGTTCAATGAACCGTAAATGAAAGGAATTTCCGCCAATTGATGCCAAACGGTTTTGTAAAATTTTTTTAGTACTCTGTCTAGTTATATTTTCCGGACTGACCAAAACGGGATTTTGACGCATCTATAGCTCGAGAACTATTTATGATAGAAACAAAATTCTTGTACCTATGGAATGGAGCGTGCCACGTGACTCAGAAAACGAAAGTAAAGTGGAATCCGGCGAATATGTTTTTAGTAAATGCGATTTTAAAAGTACTGTTTTTTGCACTTTTTAAATTCTTGTTCCGACCAAATCTGTTGACAGGGCTACAGCAATGTGTAATTATCGGATTTTTACGCGCTTTAAGGCATTTGAACTGTTTTTATGAGTAGTTCAAACCTTTGAAAGTTTCATGTAAAAATATTAATTAGTGTTTGATTTATTTCAGTTTAAAGTAATTTACTCCTATATTTCAGCTTGGTGTACGTAATAATATCTCTACTTATATTTCCATGTGAGCTCAGCATGGCATACGTAATATGTACGGTCATTGTGCCTAAATGAGACGCGATTCCCCATAGTTTTGTCGCTTTTAGGGTATACAGTGAAACCTCTCTGTGCGACCACCTCCATTAAGCGACCACCTCCCTGAACGACCGTTTTTTCATGGAACGAAATTTATTCCCATAGGCTCAATACTAATTTTACCTCCATTTAGAGACCCTCCCAGTAGAACTCCCTCCATGTGCGACCCATTTCTTTGAAGAAAATAAAACTAATTCGTTTTTCCCTGGTCGCTTGAAGAAGGTTTTATTAGAAAGATAATTCCGGAGAGCGCATTATTCATCAAACTTCTAAACTAAGTTTAGATTTTTTTTTTTATTCCAATAACTTTTAAGTGTTTAAACACCTTTGTGCCTTTTTAGGCAATGAATTTAACTCTGATGACAAATTAAGAATGACGGTCAATAAACTCCCCATCCCTATTCTGCCAGGAAACTCTCAAAGAAATAGATAAATTAATTAAATCGTCATTATTTGTTCCCGTCCAAAAAAAAAAAAAAATAATAATAATAAAATGAAATAAAATAAAATAAAAAAAAATTGTAATTTAATAGATTACAACGACCATTTGGAATTTTTCTTTTGACTTAACATTTACTTAGTTTTAATTTTGGGGCATTTCGACAAGAGAAGCCGAGAAAGATAAGAGGTTAAAAATCGAAAGCAGTTCCACCGAATCATCCACAGATCGCGACAGATCACCTTCGTAACAAAATTTAAACGAAAAATCTAAATTTCGTCCACCAAATTCCGTCGCATCCTCTTCAACAACAGATCGCAAAGGTAAACTTCAGAAGACTAAAACTTTCATCGATAAACTCTCCAAGTCCCGTTTCGAGAAGAAGAACAGTTTACAAATCGAAAGCAGTTCCACCGAATCATTCACAGATATCGACAAATTACCTACGTTGAGCTCAATTTTTTCCGGTTAGAATCGATCGATTGTAAAACGCCGTGGCTAGTGGATTGGAGCCACTCGAGACATGGCCTTTTACTATCAATCGAATAAACATTAGATTGTCTCCTTTATCGCGTTCGTCTTTTATTCTGTAATCGATTTTCATGGGCTACATAATCAGTTGAAGACCTCGATTTTCATGGGCTACATAATCAGTTGAAGATATCGATTTTCATGGGCTACATAATCAGTTGCAGACCTCAATTTTTGCTTTGCAAGACGATTATCATTTCGGCATCGCTCTTTGGATTTGGATTTTTCCATATCTGATAATTTGCGCCTACCCATTTTGTAACTTTTTCAATTTTTAACGTTTTATGCCTTTCGATTACCTATTCAAATAGAAATTCTTCTAAAAGTAAAGAACATCGTTGAATTTCGTTAAAAAAATAAAATGCGAGCATCATTTGGCCCCATCCTCGACCGAAAACAACAACCATTTCCAATTGGTTAAAAAAAAAAATAATAATAATAAAAAAACAATTTGACAAAACTTTAGGATTACTGTCTAGTGTCTATCATATTGAAATAAGCGGGTAAATGTTCTCTTCTGTATTGCTTTTATATTAAAACGCACATATACTCAAATATTTTTTTCAACATTCCAAGCTTTACAATTTATTCAATTTAAACCATTTTACAAAGGTAATACATCAGTCTTGTTTTTTTTTACGCAATTTTTTTTTCATTTTTTTTTAAATCCTTTTATATCAAATAAATTTTTAGCATTTTTATTGAAATTTTTCGTTTTACTTTTCATTTAAAAGGATTAATAAGGGGATTTATTAAACTAATCGACTCTTATATTGGACTTGGTAATTAAAGAATACTATCAATATGCCTTGGCATATTGAATAGCTTTTAGTTAATTTTTAATCAGATTATAGAGCTACTTAAAAATTTACAAATATGACAGAAATTAGGGAAAGTCATTTGATAACGATGAAATATCGAATTCTGAACTTTTATTGAAATGAATGTAATTTATCGGAGGAATTATCCGAAATACATGAGAAAATACATGGAAAGCAGACGACTTAGTATGTCTTGTTAGTCACGTAAAAAACAATTAGGAATTTAGAAAGTACATGCATTGAAAATTCAGAAAATTCAACATATGTTAGAGCTTATGAAAATATTTAAAAATAAAAAAATAAAAGCTTAATCAGGTAATCTGAGTTTCTGTCGCGCTTTTAGGAGAGACGTTGGATTTCCTGAAGTAAAAAAAAAACTAATTTTATTTAAAAATTACTTCAAACACGCCCGTCATAAAACAAATGATCATTATTCAGTCTGTTTTTAAGTCTTTAAGTGCATACTACGAGTGCCGTGTAAAAATCTATCACTACTCATAATGTTTCCAAAGGACTCGGAGTGAGGTACAGTATGTGAAAACTGCTTGGCGACCTGCAGCCGTATATTTAATATATGCAGTACGTACCTACATCAATTTCAAAATTGTGAAAGTCAAAAAAATTTATTTTAAATTCTCATTATATAAGTCTTATAAATATTTGTAGGAGGAAGATCTGTAATAAATCAGAAAGATTTGTATGGCAAGCAGAAAATAGTATAAAATTGTGGTAATCATCGATTTTTACAATTATACTTTTTAATATTTTAAACATTATGTTTAATTACATAAATACACTGTTTCAAAATTAAAGGGAAAACTGGTAAAATGAATCCTGTTTGTAACAGAATTAATTCTTAAATGTAAAATGTCATGTTTCCGACATAAGGAATATTATATAATACTATTGTAACAAAGCCTTACTAGAACAGATTTTTCCCCTGTCATGTGCAATTCCGTTAACGCAAGCTTTACTGCAATATATCTTAGTTCAGTTAACGTCTATTAGGTGCATTGTTAGTAATATTCATATGATCATTATTTTTTATTATTATTACACAAACTCAAAATGTTTATTACATGTTTACTTAGAAAATCCTCCGCGTAAAAGTGGTCTTTCTTTTCAAATGATGGTAAATAAAATCAACAAATCGATCCCATGATGTTAAGTAAGAATGGGCATGTAAACACCAAAAGCTTCAACTTTTTACTGTTTAATGGGATCAGTAATTCAAGGAGAAAATTGTTAAACAAATCGTCATATGTAAGTGCAGGAAGAACAAACATTATAAAAGCCTGCAGGTCGCCAAGCAGTTTTCACATACTGTACCTCACTCCGAGTCCTTCGGAAACATTATGAGTAGTGATAGATTTTTACACTGCACTCGTAGTAAGCACTTCTATATCGCTTCTTTTTATGTGATATCACTTCTTTTTATGACTGACGTTTTAGGTTTGTGGCTTGGCGGGATCATTTACAACGAGTTGTTTTTGATTAGATATGTATATCTCTACTTATCTGCATGTGAGGTAAAAGAGTTATCGTAATACCCTCTTCAGCTTCCTAGCATAGCAACGTGGCGTACGTATTTTTTTAAAAAACGCGATTTTTACAGAAACTTTTACGAAATCGAGAAAAAACTATCTAACGCTTCATTTTTCCCTAAAAAGAAGTAGTACTGATGCATTTTACAATATAGAGTAGTAGACTTGCTTTTAACTTATAGGTGAAAACTGGGAAATTGAGTTAGTAGCCAGTGGCCGGTGGACTCAGTTTCATTAGTGGCCACTTTTTAAAGTTAGTGGCCACTATACCTAAGGTTTCAAACTTTCTTGGCGTCTAGATAAACTATAATCGTTATATGTATACATATTTTCTATAAATCAGAGTTTTATACCAGCCAACTATTCATGATAAAAATAGGGACACAGTTGAAATTCAAGAAAATTGCTTTAAAACTACAAAATTGTTATCATATTAATTTTTTTAGAATATATTTTTGGATTATTTGTAAATGTTCATAAACACAGTTATCAATCAGATTACTGTTACTTTCTTTACATAAAAAGTTAGTAACTAAATCAAAATTCCAACAACTAGATGTATACAAAAAAAGAAAAAAATAATCAAACAAAACATAATAAAATGTTATTTCGATTTAATTTAATAATTAAATCTGTTATTAACATACCATATACATTACATACAGTTGAAATCTAAGCTGGTGAGTGTATTTCGCAGGATTAAACAGTATCTCTTGCAGAAAAATAATCTAACTGATCAAACACATTGAAGATATTGTTATGTCCTTACCCTTTAGGGTCTAAATTTTTTTTTCAATTTTGAGAACAAAATTAC
The DNA here is from genome assembly GCA_963932465.1 of Maratus speciosus. NCBI lineage: Eukaryota > Metazoa > Arthropoda > Arachnida > Araneae > Salticidae > Maratus > Maratus speciosus. The sequence continues at coordinate 214,422,512 of OZ010799.1, read as the reverse complement.
TTTTATTTTAATAATCTTAATCGTAGCTATCCAAATAGATTTACTGATATGATAATAGGTTAAGAGTTTTTGGAGACGTTTGGAAAATCTCGTATTACAAGATGGTTTAACAGATAATACAACTTTATAATGTTTTTTGTGTTTTACCACACGATTCATTCAGAAAAGTAAAATATATTTAAAATTTAAAGAGTGAAATATATGTATAAAATAAATTACTAAATGTCCAAACATAAATGAACTCATAATAAGAAAAGCGTAGCCATATACTATCATTACACTATGTATAGATAGTAACAAAAGTAATTTTTAAGACAAAATAATACTTGATGAAAAGACGTGTACTATTAGTAGTAAACCAGGCCCGAAAGGGTTAAAATCCACTTGCATTTGCATCCAGTGAAAAAAAAAAGAATAAATTATTTGAAATACATGTGGAATCAAAGCTGATGAATATATTTTGCATAAAACTATATTTCTTGAAAAAATAATCCAACTGAAGAGAGAGCATGGTGAAAAATTGAAAATACATCTAAATCGCTGTAGTCTGCTTGCATCCGGTAGGAAAATGAATTAATCAGTTTGCTAATTAGATGTAATCAAAATAGAGATGCATATTTCCATGAAAAAAGTTGTATTTTAGTTGGTGATCGATAACAGATTTTTTATCGCCACTTGGCGAGTGGCGACTATAGTGGCGATCGATGGCCGATATTTTAATCGCCACTTTTACAACTTTAATCGCCACGTGGCGAGTGGCGACCGCTAATTTACACCTATATTTTAACTCTTTGCACTCCAAGCTTTTTTTCCATGGTGGAACTAGAAACTTCGCGATATTTTTAAAGAAAATAAAATATGGTCTTATATAGTCAAATTGAAAATATTTTTTATATTTGAATGTTTTATACATTTTTACATGTTAGAAATGTAATATTTAAATCTTATGCTCTACAGTTCTGGTGGGTGTGGTATTTTATAAAGTATTCACCAAGGTGCATTGAAGGCTTTTCGAAACACAGGTCACAAAAGTATGTCGTTTGATGTCTCTTACCTTTTCCAGTTCTGTGAGAGGAGCCTCGACAATCTTTGACTCTTCCTGTTACTATTACACGAAGCCCTCAATTTAATCGATCACTTTCTTGAAAATCACCTTTCAATTGATTAATCAATAGTTTCACGTATTTTAAATGGCTGAGTGGACGCTCATTTCTCTGCTGTTTTACAAGTTTATACTCAACTAAGATAATTATTATCTATTCAAAAAATATCTCTCCACGTGTTTTTCCGTTAAACAAAATTTATAAATTAATTAGTACGTTCTAATGCCACGACAATATTATACTGAGTGAGTTACCAGTTTTATTACTTTCTTCTATTTTCATCAGAAGAAAGTATTGTAATCGAAATTTTTTTCGACTTCCGGTTTTCAACGGTTTTACACGTTTTAGGGGTCAAAGATCCCCAAAAACATGTTTATAGAAAATGTCTGCCTGTCCGTGTGTCTGTCGCCATTGTCAAAAGTGTATGAAGTTATGCGTAGAATTGAACCAAATTTTTAAAAAAAGTTTTTGGCTACGGCAAGCAGGTCCTTCCTTAATTTGGAGAAAGTTCGCCTGTAGGGGGCGCTGTAACAGCGATTTTTGAGCGATTTTGAATATTGCACTATCGAAAAGGGTATGAAGTTATGCATTGAACTAAACTATTTTTTTTCTTAAGTTTTTGGCTATAGCAAGCAGGTCCTTCCTTAATTTGGAAAACATTCGCCGGTAGGTGGTGCTGTAATAGCGATTTTTGTCCCAGTTTGAATATTGTACCATCGAAAAGTGTATGAAGTTATGCATAGAATTGAACCAATTTTTTTGCGTATGTTTTCATGACACGAAGGCCTTCCCTGAATTTGGAAAAATTCCGCCGGAAGGGAGCGTTATAATTGCGATGTCTGTACCATTTTCATTATTGTACCATCGAAAAGTGTATGATGTGATGCATAGAATTGAACCAAACTTTTTGTGTGTGTTTCTGGCTATGGCAAGCAAGTCCTCTCTGAATTTGAAAAAAAAATCTGCCCGAAGTGGGCTCTGTAATAGCGTAGTCTGTGCCATTTTCATTATTGTACCATCAAAAACTGTATAAAATTGTGAATAGAGCTGAAAGAAACTTTTTGTGTATGTGTAAGGCTATGATCAGTAGGTCCTCTCTGAACTTGAAAAAATTCCGCCAGAAGGGGGCGCTATAATTGCGATACCTGTACCATTTTCATTATTGTACCATCGATAAGTGTATGAAGTTATCCATATAATTGAAAAAAAATTTTTGTGCATGTTTTTGGCTATGGCAAACAAGTCCTCCCTGAACTTGAAAAAATTCCGAAATAAGGGGGCGCTATAATTCCGATCTCTGTGCCATTTTCATTATTGTACCATCGAACAGCGTATAAAATTATACATACAATTGAACCAAAATGTTTGTGCTTGTTTTTGGCTTTGGCCAACAGGTTCTCCTTGAATTTGGAAATATTGCGCGGTAAAGGGGCTCCGTGCTAGCGATTTTTGTATACTTTTCTTGATTTTTCTTAGTTCTATTGTCCATCGGCGGCTTGTGCAGCGGCGGTAACTCGCTTCCTGCTAAGCCGGCTATTCGCAAACAGCTGATAACAACAGAATAAGGAAAACTATTAATTTTAACAAATATCATGATATAAATTAACTCTTTTTTTTGTCCGTTTAATTGACTGAAACAGAAATTTAAGAGGAAAATCAAAGTCGGTATAGTATTGAACTAATAATATTGAAATATTAACATGTGCAACTACTTTTTGAAATATTAAGATGTATAAGATAGAAGAAAGTTTTGGGATTGGCACATCCAACTTGTTACTTTCTTCTATCTTCAATAGAAGAAAGTATTGTAATCGAAATTTTTTTCGACTTCCGGTTTTCGACGGATTTGCATGTTTAAGGAGTCAGAGATTCCAAAAAACATGTTTATAGAAAATGTCTGTCTGTCTGTGTGTCCGTCTGTCCGTCCGTCCGCCTGTCTGTCGCCATTGTACCATCAAAAAGTATATGAAGTTATGTATAGAATTAAACCAAAATTTTATTATAAGTTTTTGGCTATGGCAAGCAGGTCCTCCCGGAATTTGGAAAAAATTCGCCGGTAGGGGGCACTGATATAACAATTTTTGTGCGATTTTGAATATTGTACCATCCAAAAGTGTATGGAGTTATGCATAGAATTGAACCAAATTTTTAGTTTAAGTTTTTGGCTATGGCAAGCAGGTCCTCCCTGAATCTGGAAAAAATTCGCCGGTAGTGGGCGCTGTAATAGCGATTTTTGTGCGATTTTGAATATTGTACCGTCCAAAAGTGTATGAAGTTATGCATAGAATTAAACCAAATTTTTATTTTAAGTTTTTGGATATGGCAAGCAGGTCTTCCATGAATTTGCAAAAAATTCGCCGTTAAGGGGCGCTGTAATAGCGATTTTTGTGCGATTTTGAATATTGCACCATCGAAAAGTGTATGAAGTTATGCATAGAATTGAACCAAAAAAAAAAATTAAGTTCTTGGCTATGGCAAGGAGGTCCTCCCTTAATTTGTAAAAAAATCGCTCGTAGAGGGCGCTGTAATAACGTTTTTTGTACAATTTTTGTGCCATTTTGAATATTGTACCGCCGAAAAGTGTATGAAGTTATGCATAGAATTGAACCAAATTTTATGTGTTTATTTTTGGTCATGTCACGAAGGTCCTCCCTCAATTTGGAAAAATTCTGCCGGAAGGGGGCACTATAATTGCGATGTTTGTACCATTTTCATTATTGTACCATCGAAAAGTGTATGAAGTTATCCATATAATTGAACCAAATTTTTTGTGCATGTTTCTGGCTATGGCAAACAAGTCCTCAATGAACTTGAAAAAATTCCGAAAGAAGGGGGCGCTATAATTCCGATCTCTGTGCCATTTTCATTATTGTACCATCGAACAGCGTATAAAATTATACATACAATTGAACCAAAATGTTTGTGCTTGTTTTTGGCTTTGGCCAACAGGTTCTCCTTGAATTTGGAAATATTGCGCTGTAAAGGGGCTCCGTGCTAGCGATTTTTGTATACTTTTCTTGATTTTTCGTAGTTCTATTGTGCATCGGCGGCTCATGCAGCGGCGGGAACTCGCTTCTTGCTATGCCGGCTATTCGCAAACAGCTGATAACGACAGAATAAGGAAAAATTAATAATTTTAACAAATATGATGATATAGATTAACTCGTTTTTAGTCCGTTTAATTGACTTGAGCAGAAACTTAAGATGAAAATCAAAGTTGGTATAGTATTGAACTAATAATATTGAAGTATTAACATGTGTAACTACTTTTTGAAATATTAAGATGTATAAGATAGAAGAAAGTTTTGGGATTGGCACATCCAACTAGTTTTTCTTTTATTGTTATAACATTATTTTGTCAAAAGATAGCACATCGAATAACAGTGCCGTTTTTTATAATGCATAATTTTGTTTATGATACATATCAGTCAGTTTTATCTTCACAATTTTTTTTATGAAATATATTTTGGATACTTCCTTTTATCACATCTGTACAGATTTCAATTAGAACACTTCATTAATGTAAATAATAGAATAGTAAGTAAGAACCAAGGTTGGAATTAATGTAAATTAAGATGGTGACTGAGAGTCACCGTTGTAGTTGATGTAAAGGATAGCGTTGAGAGTGAGACTCACCGTTCGAGTGCAAAGGGTTAAAACGCATTTAGCCAAAAATATAAAGGGAGACAAAATGTAATAATGACTTACCCCACACGTGTGGTAACGTTACAAAAATAGGTGCGTGTGCTTAGGGTTAAGTTATTTATTTTCTAAAGGACGTCCAGTAACATGCACCAATTGTCTGTAGACTCAATTATGTAATTTATCCGTACCAAATACGCTAATTGTCTATAGACTCGATTGCGTAATTTATCTCCTTAATTAATGCATACTTTACAAAGGAAACCTACTTTCAAATTTTTCTGATTTTTTGATCAATGGTTGCAGTTAGATGTAAATATGTTAGTCATTATTGCGGTATTTTAGCTTGACCTACGAAATATTATTATAAATATCCGATATTATCAATATTTCTGATGTTATTTACAGGTGTAATGTATAATACTTTTAATCACTTTTGATCCTTTTTCTGCATTCAGTCGTTTTCAGACTTTTTTAAATTTTAAATTCCCATTAAGTCCCCAAAACAGAAATTTTACCTATTTATAGTTTTTTTGCAGTTTTAATTCATTTCTTATGACTGTTTCTTACCCTAGCTTTTTGTGTGTTTGAGGGATTGACATAGGATACTGCAAGGTCCCTTAAACCTCAGGAGCGGAGATACGTAGCAGAAAAATTCAAGAAATCACACTATGTATAAAACTTAGTCTAGTATGGCGGCCAGTCCTGAATAAAGTATAGGTCAATATCCCAAAATGGGGGTTAGCAATAAGTATGGGATTATCAGAGCTGTTGAAATACACTGGTGATCCAATGATTGGTGAACCAATGAACCGGTTGATTGAGATCATTGGTTGGTTAGTTGGGGCCGTTTTTTGGTTAGTTGAAGTTGGTTGATAAAGTTCCTGAAATGATCTGAAAAAGGTGTGAAATTATATAATAAAAAAGAAAAGTGCCCAGCTAAACTGATGGCATTGAGCTGACAGGCCATTCACACTAATTGTATATTATACTCTTATTTTAAAGAATAATGCCCCTCAAAAAATAAGTGAAGGGGAATTAGCCCCCGTTTCCCTCTTTATACTTAACCAATGAACCTCCAAATCTAATCAGGGAAGCTCCTTAACATAATAAACCGGTATACCAAATTTGGAGCAAATCGAATAATCCTGCAAAAAAAACATTTATCTAAATTAAGAGGGTGGACTAGCCCCTCCCCCCCTTCATCCTTAACCAATGAACCCACAAAACTAATCAGGGAAGTTCCTTAACATAATAAACCGGTATACCAAATTCGGAGTAAATCGAATAATTCTGCATAAAAAACTCATTTATCTAAATTAAGAGGGGTGGGCTAACCCCCCTTTTCATCCTTTATCCTTAACCAATGAACCTCCAAAACTAATCAGGGAAGTTCGCTAACATAATAAACCGGTATACCAAATTCGGGGCAAATCGAATAATTCTGCATGAAAAACCCATTTATCTGAATTAAGGGGGTGGACTAGCCCCCCTTTTCCCCTATATTCTTAACCAATGAACCCCCAAAACTAATCAGGGAAGTTCCTTAACTTAATAAACCGGTATAACAAATTCGGAGCAAATCGAATAATTCTGCATAAAAAACCCATTTATCTGAATTAAGAGGGGTGAACTAACCCCCCTTTTCCCCCTTTATCCTTAACCAATGAACCCCCAAAACTAATCAGGGAAGTTCGTTAACATAATAAACCGGTATGCCAAATTCGGAGCAAATTGAATCATTCTGCATGAAAAACCCATTTATCTGAATAAGGGGGGTGGACTAACTCCCCTTTTCCCCCTTTATCCTTAACCAATGAACTCCCAAAATTAATCAGGGAAGCGCCTTATCACAATGAACCTAGAAAAAAATTTTGAAGCAAATCGGATGTTTCTATCAAGAGTTATCGCGTTACGTACGTACGTACACACAGAACCGGCGGGCACATAAGCTCTCAGGTTTTGATAGCCTGTGAGCTAAAAACTGGTGGAGTCAGAGAGAAAGGTAAAGCTCGATCTAAAAAAGTTACAGTAAAAAATTGGCAAATAGTTTCAGTCTAAAAAAGTAAGTAGTTCATAGAAAATTAATGGAACCAGATTATCTGTAAAGCTCAAGAAATTACCCAAATTTTTGTTGATAGCTGAAAATGTGGAGTGAGATTTACTGGTGCCTTATATTCAGAATCATATTATCCACTAAATATGAATACCAGGTATAGTAAACAGAATGTGTAGTTATGTACAAAAAAATTTCTGTCAGGATCAGAATTGTGGACATGATTGCATCAAGTCAAGCTAAACTCCACAAAGCTAAAAGAATGTAAACCATGAATAAATATTTTAAGTATAACATTAATATAATCAGGAACGATCTGGAACAAGACAGAGATAGGATTTTCGAAAGGGAAGAAAAATCGAAAGCTTTAGAACGAGAACATGAATTAGCAAAATTAAGATTAGAGAGGGAACCAGATGCAATTAGTTTGGCCTCTAACCAAAGCGAAAGAGAACCAAAGATATCTTTGAAATCGGTTCTACCCAAATTCGACCCTGAAAAATCGAAATTTCAATTTATCTGAGTTTATTTGAGAGGCAGGCGCAAAAGGCTCAAATTGAAAAAAATCAGTGGGTCACTCAGTTATTAGGATTATTACCTACGGAGTTAGGAGAGCTTATTCTACGAGAATCGCCCTCGCATTCAGACGATTTCGATCATATCAAAAAAGTATTGCTGGAAAGATTTCAACTTTCGGCGGAAGATTTCCGATTAAAATTCGTTACGTCACAGAAATCCAATAACAAAACTTGGAAAGATTTTGTGTACGAGGCTTCCAATTTCATTGACCAATGGTTAAGCGGTCTAGAAATAACGATGTACGACCAACTTAGAGAATTGATTATCACGGATCAATTAAAGTGTAAGGTTAGTCCGGAGGCTAGGCAGCATTTTATCGACGTATGGAGTTCGATAACCACTCCATTTGAGTTAGCAAAAAAATTAGACGCGTATTATTCGGCGAGGAAAGTCGTTAAGCGACAAGGGCCTTCTAAATTCCAAAACCCAGCGAAACATTTAGAGCGAAATAAATTCGCAGGGCAATCAAAAACAGAAAGTAGAACGGAAGAGAGTAAAACTAATTGTAGGGATAAAGACAACTCGAAGAATAGAAATGCAATTTTCGATAAAAAGAAGGAAATTACTTGTTTTACATGCAAAAAACAGAGCACTATATTTACTCCTGTGACGAGTTAAAAAAGACTGAAAAGTCCGAAGCAGTTTATCACATCGCGGGTCTCCAAGACCTGGAAGAAGCGTTTGGACCCTACGTCAGTCTCGGGTTAATTAATGGGAAAGAAATAACTATTATCCAAGATTCCGGAAGTAATCTGGATTTAATATCGGCTCACGATGTAACTGAGGACAAATTTACGGGTGAAAGTGTATGGGTTAAACAGGCATTAGAAAATAAACTTCGATGTTTACCTATTGTAGAAATAGAAATTAATCTGAGTACCGGTGATACTATACGGACAAAGGTGGCCGCAGTAGATAAAGAAACGGACAGGGTTCATTATTTGCTAAGCCGCTATCAGATTCACCGACTTTTCGAGCAATCAACTTTACAGCCGATTTTAACACCAACTTTTTCCAGTTGAAAGGGAGAAAAAGGTTACAATTGTCTTTGCTAAAGTTGGAGGAAAACCCGGGAAAACCAGTACTACTAGTACCAGCCGTCAATATTTATCGCATTTTCGTATCAATCGCTTATCTCTGATTCGCTGAAATGTTGAAAGGTGGGAGGAAATGTTGCGGCTAGGACAGACTTTTTTGAGATGCGGATAAAAAGTTGGGGATATTGCTGTTTGCTATCACACTGGGTGTCGAGACAACATTTCGCGAAAAGTTGGAGGAAATCAGGAGTTGGCTCAAAAATTGCTCGAAAAGTTGGTGAATCTGATAGCGGCTTTAGGGAACAAAACACAACAATTAATTGACAGGCGGAGACGATACCCGCGTTCAATCATCGCAGTTCGCACTGGGCAGCGAGCGCACCCAGAAAAGGCAAGCATTAAAACCAAAACTAGATCGCAGAGCACGGCCATTCCCCCTATCGCGAGAGAAGAGCAAATAACCAGCACCGAGGTAGAGGGAGGGACCCCGATGTCGGAGAGGAACCCAGAGGAGAAAATCTTTGTCGAAGAGAAAAAGGGAATTTTTTCTACCTGTAGTTGAGAGCGGGCAGCCAGTAGCGAATTTGAACCACGTTAATGAACAGGTTTTGAACTTGGCTGAGAGAGGCGTTTTAGCTGGAAGGATGGGGAGAGTCGAGACTTTAAAATTCAACCCCCCGGACGCAGTGCGAGATATAGGAGCCAGTTTAGGGACGGAGAGCGAACGAGAGATTTTACTATGGCTAAGCGAGACGGTACCGCGGTAGCATTTTCGCCGATCCCAACCGTTATAGCAAAAAATATAAACTGCGCATGCGTGGGGACTTATTGAAATTCTCTTACTAGAAAACTTGTACAGGGTTACCGAGGTTGCTATATGTCATCATGCTAAATTGGCGATTACTTTTTGGCGTTCGAAAATATCACAGATATAGGAAGGATACATAGGAAGACAACATTTTCCTCAATATCACAACTACTATCAAATCAGGTTATTGATATATTATGAAATTGATATATTATGATATTATGAAATTATCAAATATAATAATTTGTTATTATTAAACCAATTATCTATAAATTACAGTGACATATTTAATTTTATAATATAATAACAACAATAATTTAATAATTATAAATTACAAAATATAATAATTTATCTTTATCAAATATTCTGTATTCAATATTCTATTATTTCATATTCAAATATGCTATAATTATTTATAAATTGTTTGAAAATTACATAATAATATACTATTAATAAATAATTTGAAAACAAAATATTAAATCTAATTAGCTATTTGGAATATCTAAACATTGCTTATTTATTAATTATAAATAATTAATTATCTAATTAATATGTATTATAACTTAATTTGCTAATGGTGACTAAAATGAACTCTATTTAAACTCTTAATAAGAATCTATATTTTTGCAAAGTAATTTTTATTTTTTGATGGATGTATGATGTTCCATAATATTAAGGTACAATTTATATATGGAGTGAAATAAAAGAGAAAGATCACCGCTATAAGCTATAAGATAAGACTACTATTTATTTGAATGTATCCCTAAAAACAGTTTCATATCATATCAATTCTTTATTCATTTTTATACACCATATTATAATGTGACAAAAACGTCATATCATGTTAATCATTAACTGAAAAAAATCTAAAGAAGTATAAATGATATTGATGTTAGCTCATTGTTGCTTCAAATAATAACCCCCCCCCCCCCCCATCCACACACACACACACACAAAGAGAGATAATTAAAATAAAAACATAAGAAAAATATTTAAAAAATTAAAATAAATATATTTTATCATAAAAAAGATAAATAAGGTCAAAACTAATAATTTACATCTATAAAGAGTGAAAAAAATAAATAAAATAAAACACGATAATTTTTATTGTGCTGCCATCTATGTCCAGTGATTTGAACGAAATTGGTTATTAAAAGAATTTTATATTCAGAATATTATATTATTATAGTTATTATATTAATATTAAGATATTCAGATAGCTTTTAATTGCTTATAATTGAATAATAATAATAAAAACCAGTTCCAAGAAGTTCTGTTTAAAAAGAAAAGCCATAGCAATAATATTCCATAAAAAATGTATTTAATATTTAGTAGAATTACATAAAAAAGTGGTATGTAAAAAGTGGATGTAAAAAAAGTAATGCACTGTTAAATTTGTAAAAATCATAAACTATTACATTTAAATTTATATGTATTGATTAAAATAAACTAATAATGTTTCTTTAAAAATAAGCTATTTTGGCAGCAGAATATACAAGACTTAAAAGAATATATTTTTAAATTTACGTTAAAATAATAAATATATAAAATAAAAATAAGATAATCATACTTCTTATTAATTGCGGAAAAGGAATAATATATATTTGAAGCTACATTTTTATTAGTAATACGTTTAAATTACTCATTGATAAGGTCATTTGCAAAATTTAACTCTTCATTTGTTGAGTAATAAATAATTTCCTAATTGCGTTATTATTAAATATATTAAGAAAATCACATGAAGCTATTTCTAAAGCAGTGTTGTTTGTCAATAAAAATAAAATAATGTAATTGACATAGGAAATTTCAAAATAAATAAATAAATAAATAAATACAGATCTGTATTTAATAAATGAATTACATTAAATAACATGCAGTTCCTTCTTTTGAAATAAATAAAACTTTACATGGACTTTCACCAAATTACCTTTAATTATTTAAAAATATATTTTGCAGGTGATTTAAAATAACTAAACAATAAGAGTAAAAATATATAATTGATGGTAGATGTATTTTTATTTATTATAAACCATTGGCTTACTACAACATTTACAGAAAGTTTTGCTAATCAACTGAAAAAATGTTGATGGGATGAAAATGTCACGCCTGATATGATAAAAGCGCCAAGCTGGTAACCCTGCACACATATCTTTTCTAGCAGTAAGTGAATTTCAGTCAAGTCCACACGCATGCGCAGTTTCTAATTTTTGCTATAACGGTTGGGATCTGCGAAAATGCACCGCGGTATGAAAACTTGACTAAAGAAAAGGTGAGTGACGTTTCGGAGAAAGTCATGTCCGATTGTGTTAAGCAGAGAGCAGACGAAATGAAACCCTATTTCGAAACGAAAGATAGTTTGGCGATTAGGAAAAAAAAATCGCAGGGGACTCATCCAAGAGAAAGTGGTAATCCCGTTGAAATTCAAAGGAGATATTTTATTCTTATGTAAGGAGAGTGCAGGAGAACGTCTGAGTACAAAGAGGTCAGTTTCTAAATTCTTGTATTGTTATTTTTGGCCAAAAACCGTAAACGAAATTAAAAAATTATACGAAAGATAGAAAAGAGATGAACGTTCGAAATGTTTAAAAATCATACCTAGATTGGATTTAATTAAACGTATCAGGCTATTTCAGAAATTATTAGTGAGAACGGTGACGAAAACTCGTGATGTTAAGAAGAAGAGGGGTGTTTTCCCTATAGATCCAGGAGAAATCTATTTGAGTACGCAAGACTTAGATTTAGACGTGAGAAGGAATCCATTTGGAATGTGATTCTCCTAAGATTTTTGGTCTTTTGTATTTGAACAACGCGAAAAGGGTTTTCGATTATCGGAGTAATCATATGGGACAGAGAGGAGTTGTACTAAACCACATCAGAAGAGTAAAAATGGAAGCGAAACTCGGGGGAAATTATTATCTCGGCGTAAATCAGCGCAGCGTACCAATAAAGATTGGATAAGCTTGATCGGAAACAACGCCGTGAATAGTCCTAGATTAATCCACTGGTCATTGATGCGGCAACCTTATCATTACTTTGTCAGGCACCGGCCCGATACAAAAACTGTATTCGTTGAGTGTTTATGTAAGGTTGAATAAGCGTAAGCACCAACTAAACTTGTATATAAATTTAAATTGTTTGCATTGTATATTATTTGTGTTTTATAATTAAAGTAAAATTTGTGAATGACTACCAGCCATAACCAGCCTTATGGAATGTAGAATAATAGGATGTAAGTTTTAGTTTATTGTTAAAAAAAAATAGGAAAACAGCGGCGAATCTCTGTAGTGAATGAAGGTGAGTCTAACTTGGTATCAAAGGTCCGATTTTTCCAGCTGTGCGAAAAATCGCAACCACAGGAAGGGAGTGCTGTAAAGTATTGGCTTAATTAAAAAAAAATGATTATCAGAACTTTGCCTGTACCAAGACTTCACAACTTGACTAAGTTCTCACGGGTAAAAACCCATTCATCTTGAAGCTACAAAAGAGAATATTTCGAGGTGACTGAGGCCCTATGTTTCCTGACGTTAGAAATTATGCACGGTTCAGCCCTTATAGATGGGTTTCTACTACGTGTGACCTTCCAAGGGAGAGAGTTTCAGCCGAGCGTAGACTCAAATTGGCAACGGCACCAAGGGAGGAGCAGGGAGGCTTTTATGAGAACGCCGGTAATGAGCGGATTAGAGGAAGGAAGATCCAGTGCGGTTTGAGGGCGGAGAGAAGGTGGAGATGCGGGGATGGATTTTGTAGAGTAGAGAGGGGTCTAAGTTTTTCTCGGATAGAGAGAGGCCGGAAATAATTTCCTGTCGGTAGAGAGGAGGTGAGCTTTGCAGACGGCATGGCCGGCGAACAAGATAGCTCCTAGAGACTTAGAGTGGCTAGAAAGTAGCGAAAAATATTTGTGTGTGGACTTGAGTGAGGCTGCTCAGGCAGGCGAGTTTGATTTGAGAGACGTCAGTCTCACCTAAACTTAGACTTTCTGGAAAGACATTTTTTTTCCAGAGGCGTCAGTCTCCAATTTCAAGAGACATTTAACGAAAAATAAACTCTGTGGCAAAGAGCTCATCTTGTTGATTGATGCGAACCCAAAACCTTTACATGTAAATATTGTTATTTAGTCTAGAATAAAATATTCTATGATTAAAAAAAAAGAGAGTTTCCCTGTCTCACGCTACGAGGTAATCAGGAGATAGGTGAAAACTTTATAAAGTCTATTTTTTATACATTTTTGTAACTTACAAAATATAGGGTGCTAGGCACGAATGGGTACATATTTTTATTAGCAATTTAGAGGACAGTTATTTATGTGAATTTCTTTTCCAGATGATTATGAAATAAATTGTTTTTAAGCCTGAATTAGGATTATTCTGAGTTTATTATCAATAATACTTATAGTATTATTAGTCTCTGTAAAGAAATAAATATAATTTTGTTAGTAGTTCATAAAAATACTAATTGCAGTATATAATATACAATTTAAAATATTATTTTATATAAAGTTAGATAAAACATATAATTATGCATATCATATTATTATAAATAATATGAATATTGTCATATTTAGTACGTTTGCGTTTTATGAAATAAATACAAGCAAATTTTAGCGTAATTTTTTTTTAGTATTTTCCCATTTCATTTTGTGACATTTTAAAGTGATTTTACCTACAAATTTGAGAAAACAAATATTTAGGTGCAAATGGGTTAAGGCTGCAAGAACCAGCTTCCAAATTCCCCTCAGTAATGTTAAGTCAATACGTATTTGATGCATTCGTATATTTAAAATATCTCCACGGGAAATTAATATTTTAACTTCTTTTTTTTCTGTGTCCTCTTCTAAAAGATCTCTTTTCTATTTTTGTCATTTCTCAAAATATTTCTAAAATATGTATTCAGGGGTCGATACAGTTTTTTTTTTTTTTGTGGCCCATTATGCGGAAAAAACGTAATTTTTGTGAATATTATTATATTTTTGAGAAAAATAATATTTTGTAAAGAAAGTTGAAATCGAGTTTCTTAAATTCGAACAAAAAATTTATTAACAAAATTTCTTTAAACCCTTTTGCTAAAGTTATCATTTCTGGTGAACTGGTTTTACACTGCTGGCCACACAAAATGCAACACCCTGAAGGAAGCATGCAGACCATGAGAAAATTACATCATGCATTTGCGGAGATGAAATATGCAAATCATTAGCATTCCAGCGCATACACACATCATGGGCGGTCTTAGCGCCACACGCAAGCGCTATATAAGGGGAGAAGAGATTGGTCATTTGAAGTACGGCAATTATTTTTCGTGCGTTTTTTTTTTCGTAAGCTGTTTACCTATGCCTCGTGGAAGACATCGAGCGTCTTTTGACCAAGTTCCTGAATTCGACCGATGAGGAATAGTAGCCTATAGGGATTGCGGATTATCCTTCAGAGAAATCAGTCAAGGTGTTGGACGAAACCAAGCAACTGTGACGCGGATCTGTAATCACTGGATGCAGGAGGGAACAATGGACCGACGGGTCCGATCGCAACCACCTTGTTGCATCACTACCTATGATGGCAGGCGGATTATTCGCATGGCAGTTATGGATCGATCAGCTACATCAACGAACCATAGCACAACAGATTCTGTCTGCTACGCATCTTTTGGTGTCCGCTCGTACCATTCGACGCCGTTTGCAGCAGAGTGGAATGTCCTCAAGGCGTCCATTGCTTCATTTACCTTTGACTGGAAACCACAGGCGTTTGTGCCGCCAATGGTCTGAGGAACGGCGGACATGGACAACGGAATGGAACGACATTGTGTTTACTGATGAATCCCGATTCTGCGAGCAACATCACGATGGTCGGATTCGAGTTTGGAGATCCCATGGTGAGAGGCTGCTGAACTGTTGCGTTATGCATCGCCCCACTGGTCCTGCACCCGTTATCATGGTTTGGGGTGTTAATGGATTTCACTGCCGCATCTCTTTATTACGCATTGCCGGTACATTGAACAGCCAGCTTTAGATCCCTGAGGTGTCGGAGCCCGTGGTCTGCCCATACATTCAGCGCTGGCCATCAATTATATTCCAACAGGATAATTAGCGACCACACGTGGCACGCAATGTTCAAGAGTTCTTCTTTACCCATCATATTGAATTGTTTCCTTGGCCTGTTTGTTCTCCCGATCTATCGCCAATCGAAAACGTGTGGTCCATGCTTGCACAACAACTGACTTGGGATACACCACCCGATTCTACGCCAGATCAACTTTGGCAATATATGGAAGCCACATGGACTGCTGTATCCCAAGGAGACATCCAAAGCCTGTTTGATTCAATGCTGAGGTGTATGGCAGCGGTAATAGCCAACAATGGCGGCTACACTAACTGACTTTGTCATCACTCACATGTCACAAGAGGCTGTAAATGCAATCGTTCGATCTTTGTACAACATGTTATCTGCCAAATAAATTTCGCTGTGATATCTCTGGTCCTTCTTGGTGTTGCATTTTGAGTGGCCAGCAGTGTATTTACAAATCACACATTTTAAAACCTAACAAAATAAATATAATAAATTCTAGTACGGTTTTATTGAAAGGAATTTTGTCAAGGGGCCCATTTTATAGAATTTATTTGTGTGAAGGGGTCCAATTTATTTGTGTGAAGGGGCACGTATTGTGAAATTCATTTTTGTGGAGAGGCCTGTTTTATTAAATATATTTTTTTGAAGGGACCATAAATAGGACCCGAATTTCGCTTGGATCGACCCCTCATACTTAATTTTATATGAGTGATAAAATCTGGGTGGGGCTAGTTGAGCTCAAACCAATTGGTAGGCTTCTCCACCTGCCTGAATCTGAGTGTTAAAATCTTACTCTCAATTAGCTAGCTTTTAACACATAAAATATCAAATTAAGCATAGATTTTAGGAATATTTTGAGAACTAGGGAAAAAAGAGACTTCTTTTAAGGAGAGTACAAAGAAAAAAGCAATTAAAAACATTAATTTCCTGAGGAGATATTTTAAATATGCGAATGCATTCCATCCCCGTAGACTTAACATCAGTGAAGGAAATTTGGAAGCTGAGTGGCTAGCAGATTTAAGGGGGTCCGGGACGCTTTTTCAAGAAGGCTCACATTTTGAGCACCTTATCGCCAGAGTAACAGTTGGCGCGGGGATGAATTCAACACTATGCATCCTTTCTTGTTCGTGACGTCATACTCGTAGCGAACAGCAGACCTCATTTTTTTTGCTGAGAGCAAAGTGATAGTGTTTTTCTTTATTTGTTTTTCCGCAAATGTAAAAAGCTAAAAAGCAGAGAATAAAGTATGAGGAAATGTTATTTCACCGTGGTTTACAATTAAAAGAAAACTTTTTCAGATTAAAATGCTGTTAATTTCACGATATATATAATTCAAACATAAATGAATATTATTGAAGTAAGAAAAATAACTTATTTAATTAATTCGCTATGTTCGAAGAAATTGAGAACTTATTTTATTTTTTAGGAAAAATAAAAACAGACGTAAAGATTTTCTTGTAATAAGTACAATTCTATTGACCATGTTTTCATGACACAATTGAACTTAGTTTTATTAGCATTACCACTGAACTAATTTAGTTTTTTTTTTGGCATAATTGTGTGACGTGTTGATTGCATTAATAAAACATTTTCACTGAAATAATTCATTAAAAATTAATTGTTTTTAATTTAATTGCGATTAGAAGTTAATAGGAAGTTGAATCTAAAATCAATTCGATTATAATTCGACTGAACGATGAATCATAAATTATTTAGCTGTATCCTGCAATTAAATCAATCAGCTATAATAATTGCAAGTTGATGCATGCAAGTAAATCAATTACTATTACATTTTAATACTGTTAAACCTTTATCATTATATGAGTTTTTACGAAAAAAACATTGGTCTGCCACTAGTGCACAAAATTAAAAATCTTTAAAATTCTTCAGTTTATTTAAAAATTTTTGCCATATTTTTAAATATTATTTCGTCCAAGTTGTTTTATTTGTTATTTTAAAACAGTAATTCGACATATTTGAATAAATCTAAATTGTTCTCTCGAATGAAATCCCCCCCCCCCCCCACACACACACACACTCCATTTTTCCTCATTCTGCACACATATTGCACTATTTATTAAGTTGAAGTGGCGATAAAATAATAATAAATCGTCTGAGGCAACCTCCCATTTCGAATTTTATCTCACCCCCCCCCCCACCCTCTTCTCCAGCACACTATTTTTTGACCATTTAAAATTCATTGTTGCCTTGCAGAAAAGATTAGTTAAAATTGTGTCTGAAATGTTAACTATCTCTTCGCTTATCCATAACAGTGCATAAAATTTATTGTTTTGCTATATCTATTGATTTTCAAATAACAAATAAATAATTTAGCATAAAAAAAGAAAAGGAAATAAATAGAATGAAAGATAAGGAAAAAAAAAAATCAGGATTAACCTGTTGTGCACACGCAATTCTTTACATTTTTAAAAATTTTCTGTCCTATTTATTTCTTTGAAGTAACTATAAGTAAAGGACAAATTATTCAAATTCTGCCCCCCCCCCCTCCCCCGAAAAAAAAGAAAAGCTTGTTTTTGTTTCATCCCCCCCAAAAGTTTTTAATTTTTTGGCTTGTTTTTTCTATTTGTTAATTGATGAATTTAACTATTTAAATGTACAGCCCCTCACAACCATACACAGTTTGAAAATTTCTCCAGTGATTTTATTTGTTACTTTGAAGTAACAAAAGATAGTCATTCAATACTCCTTCTCCCCCACCTCCTCTTAAGAATTTCATCTGACATTAAAAAGGCAATTTCTAAACACCCTGGTTGGGGGTGTGATAGGTTTGTTTCCCCCCCCCCCCTGGTTTGGCCTATTTTCACTCGACTTTGGGGACTATTTCTACAGAATGATTTGGTATTAAATTAATTATATAAGTTCATGGCAGAAAATATAGTAATGTTCTGCCACAGGTATTTTTTTAA
This sequence comes from Maratus speciosus, assembly GCA_963932465.1. Classification (NCBI taxonomy): domain Eukaryota; kingdom Metazoa; phylum Arthropoda; class Arachnida; order Araneae; family Salticidae; genus Maratus; species Maratus speciosus. The sequence goes on along the minus strand of OZ010799.1, from coordinate 214,404,307 downwards.
ATCTGCGTTATACATCAAAATGCACTGAAAGTGCATTAATTCATCATCCCCATAAATCCATCTTTATATGAAATCAAATATCTAAATTTATGAAGGTCATGAATTTTTGTTTAACAGGTATGTAATTAATAATACTCAATTGAATGAAAATGTAGATTTTTGAAGGAATCAAACAATAAAAATTTTAGTCTATATCATCATAAGTAATAAAGGCCTTTGATAAAACAGAGTATAAGAGTTCGTAATACAATTTCTTTCGACAAGATTTCTTTTCATCTAGAACACATAATTGAAAATATTTCTTTAATTTAGGTAGAACTGTTATTCTAAAATATTCTAGTTCGTCTTCCGCCATTTCGGTTCAAAGTAAAACACAAGACGACGATTGGCGTTAGATCTGGCTGAATGTTCTCGCTTTCGCCAACTCGCCAAGGCTGGTGCTGAAAACGTGAGCCTTCCTGAAAAAGCGTCCGGGACACAAAAATCTCCAAATTTTCTACAAAACTTTTATTGCATTAAAAATTTCTCTGTGTTTTTCTGCTTAAAATGACGTTTAAATCATGTTTCTATCTTAATTAGAACAGAATATAATCAATTTTTCGTTTTGGTTTGTTTTCAAAATCTAGCTTTCAAACAATAATTGTCATAAAACGATTTCTTGTGAAAATGCGTTTTTCTTCATGGTGGCTTTTTTCACCATTTCTCGTATTTAAATCATTATAAGTCAAGAACCGTTAAAGATAAATGGTTCAAACTTAAAACATATCTTTTTCAATTGTTTTACTTTAATTTTGATTCAGAAAATTAGAAAAAAAAAATAGTTCCTTTTGAAAATATGATTTTTTTTTTAAAGTTACACCATTTTTTTTTAAATTTTTACTTTAAATATTTTTAATTTTTTTTAATTAATATTTTTTATAAAGGTGAATCTAAATTAAAACTTTTCTGTTCATTTAAATGAAAAAAAATGAAATTCTACAAGTAATATTTCGAGTTATAACGATTTTAAATTACCCCACTTTTTTAATGAATTTTAAAATTTAATTTAAAAAAAATATATATGAAAAGTTTTATTATGTGATTTTGTTTGCAAATAACATGGTTAACCCCCACAAAAAAATTCAAAATTTTAACTCAATAAATAAAAATTATTTAAAATTGTATCCCGGATCCCCTTAAATCAGTCAATTTTTGAATTTCCCTGGCTAATATATAATGCATTCATATAGATCAGTCGAAGAAAAATTTGGAGCCTATGTTGAGCCCCTTCACAAAAATGCATTTAATAAAACAAGCCTCTTCACAAAATTCTTCTTTATAAAACAGGTCCCTTCACGAAATTTCTTCTCGTAAAACAGGCCCCTTGACAAAATTTCATACCATAAAAACATACTACTCATTAACTATTTTCATTTTGTTAGGTTTTGAAAGGTGTAATTTCCAACCAAAACAAATTTACCTAAAAGGAAAACTTTAAAAGGAGGACTTAAAGAAGTTACTAATAATAAATGCTTGGTTCGAATGTGATTAACATAATTTCATATTTCGTTATAAAATGCTTATTTTTCACAAAAATGTAATAATTTTCACAAAATGATCTTTTACGTTTCACAAAATAGGCCTCAAGGAAAAAAAATTCTGGATCTACCCTTGATTCAAATATTTAAAAAATCTCCTCTGGAAATTAATATTTTTAACTTCTTTTTTCTGCGTACTTTTTTTTTTTTCATTAGTTATTCAAAATATTTGTAAAATATATAGTTAATTTTATATGAACTGTTAAAATCTTAGGGGCAGTCCATAAATGGTGTCACACTTTTTTTCAATATTTTTTAGCCCCCCCCCCTCACCTCCTTTGTCACAAAGTGTCACACTTCACCATACCCCTCCCCACCTCCCTTGTCACATATCACGTTATATTACATAAACATATACATGGAGTTCAGAAACAAGCATTATGTTATATAGATCATATTTCAAATTTTATTTTTAATCTTTAACTATGCGTTTTAATGACATTTGTGAGCATAACAATAAAAATGATTCATGTATTTATTTTGTATGAAATAAGATTTTGGTTTACACAAAAGACATAATTTTAGCAAATAAAGCCTTTGTGCAACAATATTAAAAAGCAGAAAAACCAACGTTTAAAATATATTATTTGTGCATTTTAAACGTTGGTTTTTCTGCTTTTTAAAAGACATAATTATTATACAATAGTAATAAAATATTAATATGAAAAAGCAATTAAAATCAGTAGTATTTTGGAATTTGAAATGGAATTTAATATATTTTGCTTTAAATCCTATGTTTACTTTATGAACACAAAATACTTTAAAACAGATTGATTTTTAAAAAGAAGCCTCAGTATTAGTTTTACTTAAATAGAATCGCAACCACATTTCATTTGTCCCATTAATATGAACATTTATGAAATTATATGCTAAATGCTAAAATAGAAATTACTCTAAATAATTTACTATTACGACTCTTCCTCCCATGGAGAAGATGTATGCTCGCGCATCGAGTGCACAGGCATTTTGACATCGCTCTCAACCTCGGGGATAGTATAGTAAGCCCTCTAATGTCAATGTCGTCTTCACCCACCCAATCTGGAAAATTCCACACTTTCAGTGAAAGCAGTTGCAACCAAGAGTTCTTGTTGTCTACGCGCAGCTATACGAAGTGGTCTAACTCTGCCTAGGACTAGGGCTACTAGAGATACGAGCTGAAGCATCCGCCATTGATGTGCCTTTGGGTTTGCCATATGTACCCAGCGCCCATTCATTTCTATGTAAACTCAGAGCAACGGTGCTACGTTTAGACAGTTATTTTTTAAATTAATTATACGTTATAATTAGTTACGAAATTTATGATGGGAGGTTGCTTTGAGATGAATTGTTCAAACCATTCTAGAAAAGGACACCGGATGTTCAAATTTCCCGAAGAAAATATAAAAGAAGAAAGTGGATAATCAACTGTCGTCGAGGTAAATGGGCCCCACCAGTGGCTGAGAGGTTCTGCTCTCGAAGCTGGTAGACGGGAGGTGCTGTGTTCGATCCCAATCGCGCCCGTCGGCCTAATCGTTCGGAGTTTTCGTGGTTTTCTTCGAGCCATGGATTTCCATGCGTAAATACGGGTTAGGTTCCCTTAGAAAGATCCCCGCGGAGGGCACTTCCCTCTCGGGCCTATATCCCTAGTGTAGATAATCGGCCGTCAAAAATCAACCAAATCGAGATAAATGGCAGGATTTATGAAAGCGCCAAATTTAAAAGTCTGTTAAAACGTGTAAAAATGTCTGACGATTGCGATTCTTTTTAAATTTAATTATTTATACTCTTAATTTTTCAAACTTTTGAGAGTTATTAATCAATATTTACGAGCTTTTGAATTATTTATTTTCTTGTTAATCCCATTAATTATTTATTTTTTGTCACTACAAAGTCTGAAATAGAGCAAAAAATTAAAAAAAATTCTCAACTTCATGTGTTGGAGAGGAACAGATTTTTCTTACTTTTGTTTGTGGGCGGGGGGGGGGGGGGTGTTAGATTACTTGATTTATTTTTACTATAAAACATGTAGGATATATTTCATTTAAATTACAGTTTTAAATATCAACTGTTTATTGAGCCGAAGGAGAAAATCGGGAAGCTGAATTTTATGAGAATTATTTTTATTTAAGGGATGCTTATATAATTTTAAGTCTTTCTGAACCTTTTTAATTCTCTAAAAAATTCATAAATAGGTTAAACAGTTTATTATTATTATTACTATTATTTTACAGATTCAGAAGATTATAATACAGAATAATTTGCTTATATATATATATTTTAAATATTTTAGGAGAATTTCATAAATTAATCAATTATTAATATAAACAGCGAGTTAATGTATAAAGAAGAGATATAAATGGCAAATTTCACTCAACAGCTTTAAGTACGCAACATGTAAATACTTATTCATCAAATAATCTGCAATCTTGCAATCTTGTTGACGTTCAGGAATTTGAGTTTAAAAGCTCTACCAGTTACCCAAAATAACTTTATGACACATTTTCTTAATCATTTTTAAACGCAAAGACATAAAACTAGCAACTGTGATTACTGAAGGGATTTTAAATCAAAATGAGATTTCTATTTTTTAATAAATAAATTATTTATCGAGTTATGAGCAATTGTGGTCACGTGGCGACCGGTTTTTCTTTTTAGCGGGGTCGCATCTCTACCAATTATCCAAAATAATAATAATAAAATTAGAAAAACCTGATGTCTTTGCCCGAAATGTTAACGTTTTATCCATTGAAAACACTGGTGTTGGAGAAAAATTTTAAAGTTTAAAAGATTTTAAACTTTCTAAGTTTAGGAAGAAATGGAAAGGGTAATTTTATTTATTTATTTCTGAGGCGGGAGGGGGAGGGTGATTAGTTATTTATCGACTCACAAATGGAGCAGAAAGAAAAATTACAGTTTTGAAGACTAAGTTTTGCATGGTAGGAAAGACCGGGGGAGAGGTAATTTCAGGTAATGGGAGGATGTTAAATGATTATTTATTGTTATTTTTACAATAAAGTAATAAATAGAGCAAAGAAAGTTTTAAAAATTAAAAACGTTTGAAGATTTTTAATTTTGTGAGTAGGGGGGGGGGGAATTAAGGAAGAAACAGAATTTAATGGGGGGGAGTAGTAAGTTCATTAGATGACTTATTAACTATTGTTACTAAGGATTTAAAATTATACAAAAAAAAAATTCAAAATTAAACACTTTAAAGATTAAAAATTTTTTGTGCTAGGAATAAGGGGGGGGGGCGTAAAGGGAAAGCGGCCATATCAGATAGAGGGAGGATTTTAGAGGATTAATTACTCATTATTACAATAAAGGAACAAACAGCAGAAAAAAAGAATACTTTTAAAGATTTTAAACTTTATGAACAGGGGAGAGGCAAAGGGGAAGACGATTTTTTTCAAAGAGGGGGGGGGGGAGGGAGAGATTATTAGATGACTTGTTATTTATTTACTTTACTAAACATTTACACATAGAACCAAAAAAAAGTGATATTTAAAGACTTTAAATTTTGTGTACTTTGTATCGGGGGAGAGGGGGAGGGAAAACGTGAATTTCGGACGGGAGGGAGGGAAAAAATATATGATTGGTTATTTATTTATTGTTTTAATAAAATAACAGATATAGCAAAAACAAAGTTTTAAAAAATTACAGTTTTAAAAATTTTAAACTATACTGGGTATTCTGAGAAAGGGGAGCGGGGTAGAGAGGGAAGCAAAATTTTGGGATAGAGGAATTTAGATTAAATTTTAACGAAATTTGTGTGATCATATTGTTACAATAAAATAATAAATAGAGTAGAAAAGTAAAAAAAAAAAAAGGATTTTTAGACTTTGAGTTCTTTTGAGGGGGGGGGGGGGGCAAAATGGGGCAAAGAAAATTTCGAAAAGAGAGGGATTTAGTTGAATTTTGTTTTAATCGGAAATTCACTGAAATGCAGAAGAGTTTCACATCTGATTAAAAAATAAGAGTTTGACATTAAGGACTTATTGTAGAATTTGTATAAAAAGGACTTTAAGGACGAAAAATTATTTTTGAAAAATGTAAAGATTTTCAAAAACCGTACGACCTTTAATAATAGAAGAACTTTTCTTTTTGTGCATACATCGGCTTAGTTCAAACAATATGTGATAAACAAATTTCTTGAAATCGCCAATAAGGCGCTAAAGTCGCCAAGAAGCAGGCGTTTACCCAAAGTGTACCTAAATATGGCGGCGATGCTCCGGCCCGTAAACTCTAGAGGCTCTAGCTAGGACTTCTCACGCCCTCCTCCTCTTACGTCATATTCCATATATGCGCATGCCCTACTGCATAGGTTCCAGTTCTATCTCCTGATTGGTCTTCGATTCCGTTCTGTTGTCTTGTTCAGCTTTTAAACTACTTTAGCTGCTTCGTCCTCAATTTTTGCACGCCAGTGTATTTTAGTTTTGATTTCTTTCGAAACAAGCTCTGCTATGAATGCTAATCCATTGTGTGATAATTTCCAAACTTTTGCACATTTGATAATAAACAACTGCAATAGTGTATGTAATTTCTTTGTAATTGATTTTTTGTATATTTTGCAATGCATTACTTAATTTCATTCTTTTGATTTCAGACAGCAGATAAACAGGAATGTGGATTCATATTCTGCGCATAGAAAAGTCGTGGAACTGCTAAATAAAGTTCTTTTTCCTTCCAAAAAAGAATCAAAAATTTACAAAAGATTATATTTGATATTGTGTGCACTGCATGCCGTTCGAATCAGCTTAAAAAAGGATCACGCGTGCGCGGAAGATATCATTACTTGTCTGAAAATGTACTTTAGTGCCAGCCGTGATCCACTCATCACCATTTTTGAAGTAAGGAGTGTTTTGTATGTGACACTTTTTCATTTGAATGCTTTGCACTTATTCGACCAGCACTCTCAAGAATTCGACAGGTTGATGCCGGAGTTTCCTGCTAAAGTGGAGCCTCGCAACATGACTCATCTTGCTCGATACCAAGTCAGGCAAAACCTTAAAGCATCTAACTGCCCTCTGCCTGCATCAATACAAAAATTAGGCTTGCCTAAAACAGTAAGAAATTTTATTTTAGGCGATGTGCTTTATGCCTCAATAAAGAATGGAAATGCTTCTTCACAGAATGCTGTCACGAAAGAAGAATTAAGAGGATTGTTTTTGGGCGACCTATGATCTACACGTTTTAACTGTGTTATTTTTCTTGTATCTAATAATTTTAGATTTCAGAGATGTTCTCACGTGCTTCGTATTTTATATATTAAATAAAGATACTAACTAGCATTTTATTTATTCTTTGTATTATTCTTTCTATTTAAATCTTTTTAACATTTTCCCACCTAGTTGCAAAATGATTACCCAGTGGCGCAGCCAGAATTCGGCTCTAGAGAGGGGGGGGGGGGGTTGAGTTGTTGACAATCGTCAATCGTGATCGCTGATTACTTGAATCAACGGTTAATTTTTTTCTCGGATAGTACAATCAGCAGTTACTTTGGTTATGATTCATTTAAAGATCGTTTTCAATATTAGAGTTACAAAACATAAAAGGCACCAAGAAATAACAAAAAAGTATGTTAGATTTATATAAAGTGTTTAAAATATGGTGGGGCAAACTTTAAAAGATGGAAGAACGCACTACAGCAAGCATTTTTTTTTTTTTTTTTTACAGAAAATCAGGAGTCTATTGTTCAGTCAAATATACACAGGGTTCCACTCGAATAAATTTCGAATTATCGTTCCTAATTTTAATAATAAGCAATTTTAGAAAAATTTTCAATAGAATTACCTTGCTCTGTGTCAGATGTAATAATATCACAAGAACTGGTGTAATTTATCCTCACCCGCATTCAATCAGTGATAATTTAGTTAGTCCATATTTTAGAATGTAGTTGATGTTGAACACGGCATCGTTGACTGAATTACTGTGCACTTCCAGGACTTTTCGTGACATTGAATTTTGCATAAAACAGTTGAAAATTTCACTAAAATATCTTCGTTACAGTTAAAGGTTCCTAAAAATAGCCTGATTCGACTTAGAGTCCTATGCCCCACTTCTCTGGATAGTCTACTGAAGTCTACTAAATAGTCTACTAAATCTACCTGGTACCCTATATACAGAAATTGTTAATTGTAGTGTGCTCTTACCGCCTTTTACAGATTGTCCTACCTTTCTTTAAACACACTGTACATGTGTGCTTTCTAAATGTTATTTATATTTTATTTTCTTATGATTTTACAGAATATTTAGATATATTTAGTTTTCTGTTAGCAATACCTATGGCAGAATGAAAGATAGGTTGTACCTACTTTTGGCAGCGATAAACGGTAAAAAACATTTGAATAACATTTTCGAAATAAGAGTGTTTTTACTGAACTTTCTCTGTTCCTCCCAAGAAATAGGTGGGAAAGGATCTACTTATATATACATTAGAACCTCTTTTATTCGAAACTTCTTTAACCGAAATCCATTTTTAAACTTTTTTTTTTTTTTAATTATTATCACATTCCTTGTGTGTAAATGCATTTTCAAAGCTTTTTTTTTTTCTTCCTTGTTTGTTTTCTTCCTTATTTTTTTCATATTCCTTGTGTGCAAGAGGTCTATTCCAAACTACGAGTACATATAGATATTTTCAATCCCCTTTCTCAGAGCGCCTTTGAATTTAACTTGAAGTAGACGTGGCAAAGTAAGGCGTGTAAGCTGTGGAAAGGACGAACAAAACGAATGAAGAAGACTAACAAATTAGTAATTCTGCACCTTTTGAAAGTTTTGCAAAAGGTTTGGCATGGCTGGAGCAGCAGAAAATCTGCGATACTCGTGAGCTAATAATATTAAAAAACTTCGCGATAGAGTTTCAAAGCAAAGGCAATAGAAACTGCGACAAACAAAACATTATTTCAAACCCTTGTGAAATATGTAAAAGTTACTTAATTTCAAAATTAAAATTCGGATAATTTATTCTTATTTCTGTTTTGACATTGCTTCATTTTTATTTAGCACTTGTTACCATAATAAAAATAACGCTTATATTTCTCCTTAATCTTAAAATTGAAGCATTCTCGATTATCCGAAAATTTCGATTTTCCGTAAGATGGTCGGTCAAAATTACCTTGGATAATTGAGGTTCTACTGTACTTTGATTTAAATGAAAGTACTTGTAACTATAAACCTGTAAGATATAATATCCCACCCCTTCCCTTAGCAATGATAATTCAAAGATTTTACTTCTTATTTAATTTAAACAGTAACTGTAGTTTTGTCTTCGTGAAAAACAATACGTGATTCTCTTGATGATATGCAGGTAGCATTATTTAAGGTATAATAAGCGTAAATCAACGTATAACTAATTTATTGCTTATTAAGTTAATGCGTAATTAGCATAATTTTGTGTGTAATTATAGATATTAAATTTTATAAATTATAAGAAAATTCTTCGAATTTTGCGCCTCTCTTTTGAAAATTCTGCTCGACTGTATGCAGCATCTATGTCAATCAAATTCCAACCAATGCTTCTTCACTCCGTTGATCGAGTGGCAGCGCCTCTCCGAGAGCAAGATCTCATGGGAAAAACTTTGAACTACCTTTCCAAGTAATGAAAATGAACTACATTCTTTTAAATGTATGACCCCACCCCCCACTCCCAGCGACAAATGGTTTGAAAGAGAGCCTAATTGCAATAATCAGTTCAATCATAATAAAAAAAAAACCTTTTAATGTTTATATTTTTATAGTACTTTTTTTAAAATTCTTACTTTTTCAAAGATTTTTACCTGCGAACGCAGATAACTTGTTCTTAAAGATAACTGAGAGCAGAAACCTAAAACAGGGTGTAGAGTTCTGCATAGACCCGGTGTTGGCCCGAAACCGGACCGGACCGCGGGTCGGTCTCCGGCCAAGTTTCAATCACGATAATCGGGCGGGCCTGGCTTCTTTTGTCCGAGTCGAGCCGGGACTGGAATTTATTCTTCCTAGAGGCCTGCACGAACTGAAATTTTCAGGCCCTGTCTTTACCCAGCCCGTATGAAAATCATTGGCTGGACCCGCCTTGACCGTGCAAAAATAAGTAAATTTCTACCGGTCCAACTTTTACAAAAAATGCATATATTTTTAAATCGCCAGCGGTCATCCCAGTTCTAGAATTAAAATTTTCAATTTATTCTTTTTAAAGAATAGTGATTTTATAAGCAATAAAATTAAAGTGCAACAAAACATATAAAAAAGTACCTGCCTCTGATGAAATCCGGTATTAAACAGCAAAAAATGTTGATCCATGCAAAATAAATATAATAATACTTGTGAAAAGAATATAATACATTTACCAGAGATGGTGTACCTGCAAAAAAGCTTTCAACCAGTGACATTTCATTTTTTCTACACTTTTTAAAACTATTTATACTAAGGTTGGCCTTTCAAGGGTGATCGTGTTTGTTAAGCTTGGAATTTAAGACAATATTTTGTAAAAAAAAAAAAAAAAAAAAAAAGATTTTCGATTTATTGGTATTTTCAGCGTTTTCTACTCTTAGTCCTCAATTATATTTTGTTGTACAATATGCTGTACAAAATGTAGCATACTTTTATTTTTGAACAACAGAAAGAATACACTAATTATTTTAATTATTGGTACATTAATATTTAAAATTATTCTAAATTTTAGTATTAATAACTAAGTAACGCTACTTTAAATATTATTTATTATTATTTAAAGTGTCAGAAAATTAGCTTTTAACACTAGAACGCCCGGAAGGAGTCGATAGCATTTAAAATATACTTTTTTGCGCTTTTGTAAACAGAACAAAATTAGTATAAAAACAAGAAAACACGTAATACTTTGGCTTATGAAGAATATATATAATACTATAAGAATATAATAAATAATTTAATAATAATATGATGTTGAATATAATAATATATTTTCTTATCTTATTGTACTTTGAGTGTTCATAAGTTTTTTATGAATAGCTTTTATCTCCTTCTCGTCAATAAAAAAAAAAAAAAAGAAAAAGAAATGCGTGTATACACGCTGGGGAGATACAATTTCTGTAAAATTCTATTCTATCCTATTCTATTCTTTGACCAGTTTCATGCAAAAACTACGCTCAAAAAACTTTTTTATTTATTACTAATATACAGCTCATATTCAAAATATTAGAACAATTACTTTTTTTCACAAACTGGAAATATCCTTTGGTAATTTAACATCTTTTAATGCAAATATGCAAACGATATTTTTATTACGAACTTATTGTTGATTAAACTTATTTATTATCTTAAAATTAATATCATTTCTGAAAAGAATAATTGAAAAAAAATTATTTTGAAAAGTCAAAATATTAGAATATTTATTCAAGTGGTTCAAAATATTAGAATATTTCGCATTAATTCTCCTTTAATTATCACCAATTCATAACTGGTGGCATCATTGATTAAAATCAGACGATTTTATTTAAAATCGGTGTTCTTTTTACAGTTTGTTTGCTTTTTCGTCTTAAAATGGGTCGTGTGGGTGATATTCCTGAATCTATTAAACTTCGTATGTTTAATTTGTATCGGCACGGTAAAAATCAATGTTATATAGGGAATTATTTACATTGTTCGCAATCAAGCGTTAGTAAAATACTAACACAATATTAAAAAAATGGAAAATTTCAGAATAATCGCCGAAATGTCGGCCGAAAACCAAACGCATCTGCTAGAGCTGACAAGAAACTGAAGCGTATAGTTAAGAAAAACCGATTTAGAAGCGTGCAATTTTTGCACCGAAAATGGAAAGAAGAAGGAGTTGAAGTTTCTACATCGAGAACATTAAGACGTCTCCATAAATTTAAGTTTGAATCTCGTATACCGAAAACAAAATCTCTCATGACTGTAAAACAAAAACGTCTAAGATTCAATTGGTGTAAATCAAGACGTTTATGGAGCGAAGAAGATTGGGAAAATATATTATTTAGCGATGAAAATATGTTTTGTATCTATACAAGATAATTTCATCTCTAACTAATATGTTTTTCCAGTCTTCTTTGCTCCATAAACGTCTTGATTTACACCAGTTGAATCTTATATGTTTTTGTTTTACAGTCATGAGAGATTTTGTTTTCGGTTGGAAAATTGCCTTGTATCCGATTGTTTGCGTGGAAACTGTATATCATTTTATCTATATATTACTACAAACATTTCTTAGTAAACTAAATGCAGTTCAGCGTAAAAATGCATAACTCATTTAAAAAGCACCTTTAAACAATTTACGCTCATAGTCAGTAATCCTTACGAATTCTTCTGTGTAGCCCTGTATATGAACTATAGCATTTATACACACCATATAATATGAATAAATATAGTAAAAGTTAAAAGCGCATATCATAATTAAATGCATTTCCAGCAATCATCGCAAATATACAGTACTTAAGATACAATATAGTATCTGAAATCTTTTGTGTGTCCCTGTAATTGCTATGCACTTCATATTATACTTGAAATTACTTATAGTAAACCTCAGCGACGTATATCAATTTCATTATATATGAAATAGTTTAACATGATTAAAATATGCCGCAAAAATTCCCCCCCTCCCTGTACCATTATGTAACGGAATTTTTTTATGTGGTCCTGTAAACGAATAATAACTATTCTTTGCATTGCATATTCAGCAGAATGCATGTGTTAATTCAATTCATAAATGCATATCAATTTTATTATGTTTGAAAGGGTGTAACATCATTAAAAATCATTTGAAAGGATTTTTCCCATTGGCTGTAACGTAACGGAACCCTGTAAATGAACTAAACATGCTACAAACTTCATTTGAAATTGGGATCGTGATATGGTAAACATAAATAACATCTAAAAATTTCAGGGCAATCAGAGTATATTTACGAGAGTTACAGCCCGGACAGACGACCAGAGAAACCGAAGTCATAAACAACTTTCAACTTTGTTGGAAAGTCTTAAAAAAACTCTTTTTAGAGACCATACATTTTAATTTAAACTTATAAAATATGCTATTAATATAGCAGATTAACACATTTAGAAGCAGAATTTTTATTTTTATTTATTATGCTAAAATAATTGTACATGTTTTTTGTTCTTTTAATAATAATTCGCTATCTTTTACTAAGCAAATTTATAAAATGGTGTAAAATTGTAAACAAATGAAATTTTTTATGCAGCGGTGAAAAATTACTAATGAATGTTGATTTTTCACAGATTGGCGCCAAAGCTATATTAAAAATTCAGAAAGGAAAAAAAATCCATGAAATTGAATTCCTGCCGATTGAAAAATTTGGTTTTTGTGTTTGGTTAAAAATAAAGTTTTTTTTTTTTGTTTTTTTTTAATTTCATTTGATAAAAGTACTAATTGTACTATATTTTTTACAACTTGACAATTTTATTAAGACTAGCAACATAAACAAACGGCATTTCCTTATTCCGAAATATGTAGGCTACATTCAGTGTTGACAGATTGGGAACTTCTTTGTCCCCAGATTGTTGGTTGTCACCGCTTTTTTGAAATAGAAATGTTCGGTCTATTTAAAAATAGATTAGAAATTCTGAAAAATAAAGCAAATTATACTCTTTAAATAATGTGGTGACAGTCAAATAATTTGCATTAAAAATGTCCCCAATCTGGCCACACCGGCTACATTCCACAAATGCCTTTTCCATTTGGAAGGGAATGTTGCCTATTATACCTATGTCATGCAAAGTTAATCCCTTATTTTGTCAATATAGGGGAGATGGGGGCACATGTGAACAGGGGGCAGATGTGAACATCGCAGTTTTTCAATAGTTATTATAAGTTTTTTTATTTGAAAAAAATTACCAAAGATGGCAGCACCTGTAGACATATGGTAAAAATTTTTTGAAGCTTTTCGACATTTTGTTTGTCTTCAGTAGCCAAAACACTGTTTGTATATGTCAAATGTAAAATGTCGGTTTTAACTTTGGTAAGTGATAAATTTTATTTAGTTAGTTAGTTATTCCAATTTTAATGTTTTAACATATACTATGACTACTTATGAATATTTTGGATAAAGTTGTTTTGTTCCTTAAAATTGATAAATGTTAATTATTTAATAATTTAACTCTAGCAGCCATGCGGGGCACTTGTGAACAGATTAGTTGGGGGCAGATATGAACAGTTCACAAAAATCAAAAACTTTCTCTGTTGGGCGAATAGAAAGAATTGATAATGATAAAATGTATGTTAAATTCCTGAGAAAGAATTTCACATCCAATTCATATAATTTCCCTGAAATAGTAGACATTTCTGTCATACAAAAAAGTGATATTGTATTGAAACTTCCACTTCCACATTTGTCAGGAAGTACAAAAAGAGCAAAAAGCTCATTTGAGTTCAATTAAAATTCAAACTTCAATTTTTAAAATTCAAATTTCAATTAAAATTCAATGTTTCCTAAAATGCAATAAGTGTTATGTACTATTTTAGTAAACGGTTTAAAACAATATTTTTTATGCATTGTTAATACAAAGAGTATTATCACAAATAATTTTGTAATTTTTTTATTCTTTTCATTTGTCTCAAACTTGCAGTTATGGCTTACTTCCATCTTTCAAACAACAGCTATGAATAGGATAATTTGAATTGGGATGGATATCAGTAACATTTTTAAAATGTAAAATTTTCAAATTGATAACTAATATAATTCTTGGGTATGGTGTCAGAACAGCTTTATATATATTTAGTTTCATTTTAAAATCTTTTGTTATATCACTCACAAACTAGAAAAAAAAATATTTTTTTTTTCTTTATGGTGAATTCAACTGATAATAAAAGTAATGGTTATGATAACAAATTAATAACAGGAGAAAAACCATGTCAAAGGATATTTTTTCCTTGTGTTCACATGTGCCCCACGAGTGTTCACAACTACCCCGCTAATGGGGCACATGTGAACAATTATTTGAATTTATAAAACTATTAAAAATGTAAGAAAAACTATACAGGTGATATTAAAAAAAATACCATGTGTAAAAGAAAGTTCTGTTTACTATACTGACTAGTTTTTATTTATAAGAATTAATCCAATTATGAGAAAAAGCTATATTTATGCGAACTGTTCACATGTGCCCCCATCTCCCCTACTTGAAAAGTGGGGTTGAATTGAAGGTCTCTGTCTTATCTATCAGTCGCTTTAGAAGCCACGCGAATTGAAGTGTTTATTTTTACTTGGTGGGTTCTCGGAAGCATTTTACACCTGTTATTCAGGTGTACTAACATATTGTAACTGGAAGTAACCGGCAGTGGGTGTAATTTTTCATATTTCGCTGAAATTGTATATCGCGTTTGTGTATGGAGTTTAAAGTTAAGATGGGATTCGGAAATATTATAAACTGCTCAAATAACTGCTCTGTCTTCAAAACCTGCTCTTGTATTGATTTCGCTCAGGACTTATTGAACTTGTGGGGAAAAAATACTTACTATAGAAGGTGATTCACAGCAATGGACGACATTTGAATGTTTTCAGAGACAATTCTTACGCAGTTATAGATTTGTGATTAGAAATGACCTATTCAACAACATTTCCGAGTTATTACACAGAATCCACAAGTTTAAAGGTAATGGTTTAACACTATCATCTTTGCTACTGGATTTAATGACACTTATCTATTTGAGATATTGTGGAAAAGTAAACAGCTATTTGATGGGCGATATTCAAGAAATTCCTTTTTTAAGCAATGGGAAAATACTTCGAGTATTTGGAGTATTAAATGCTTTTCGTACCTATCCAAACTTCATGAAGCTATTGCTACATTCTAATTACCTCCCCAGCTTGCCAGGTGAAGGTTTTAGCGTTATATTTCAAACTTGCCGAAGTAGCACGGAGTTCATGTGAGTACTTTCCACTTTTTTCTCTGTTTCATTTCTTTTTACTTACCCATCATACGTATAGGGTAAGTCTTGTAATCGTTTTAAAAATCGAAAAATTTTTTGGCGGATGTACACGCTTCAGACACTGGAGATTCCGAAAAACCTATTTTTTTAGAAAAAAAAATTGCCGTTGTGTGTGTGTCTATAAACACTATATCTCCCGAACATATTGAGATACAGACTTGAAATTTGGTGTGTACTTCGTATGTAAAAATCAGAAGAAGCCTATTGAATTTCATTAATCTCGATTGTATAGAACTATTTTTTTCGGACTCTCGAATTATCCATTATAAAATGTATATAAATTTTTTCGAAACCGTTCATTATAAGGAGTGAATATAAAAGACAATAAAAAGACAAATTTTGCATAAAGAATGAAGTCGATCGGATAATTAGTTGCCGAGATTTTTGTAATAATATTTTTCACACTCTTCTATTTTTCACGACACTGTATTTCATACAAATTTCTATTCAAAGATATATTTTTATTGGAAATGAGACGCTTAATCCGACGCAGTAAACTGTTAGTTATTATGATTATCATTTTTGGAATTATAAGGATGTTTCTTTTACACAATTCAGTAATGGAGCATTTAAAGTTTGTGACGTCATCAAACCACGATTTTAAACACTATCCACCGAACAAATTGAGATTGAACAGGGGTCAATGCAGGTTGTTATTCTTGGGGCCCGTTTTGGGAAAAGTAAAAGTTATATTTGTGAATTTTATTATATTTTTGTGAAAAATAACATTTTGTAATGAAAGTTGAAATCCAGTTACTCAAATTCGAACCAAGTCTTCATTAGCGAAAACTTCTTTAAATCCCCTTGCTAAAGTTTTTGTTTTTTGTGACCTGTTTTATTTACAAACTACGCAAAAAGAATGTTACGAAGGGGGCCTATCTATATTATAAAGGACAAACATATCTGTGCGTAACGCATACGTCATTCTGCGAATGGCAACACTTTCAAATTTGAAATGAATTTTCGTTTTGCAATTTTCGCTACTGAAAATTTTTAAACTTCTACGCATCTCAGATTTTTAGTTTTTATACCATCGTATGAGGAAAAAAAATGTACTTTTACATGCAATTTCTTTGAAATCTGTATCTCAATTTATTTTTGAGATATTATTTTTTTTATAGTTTTTTGTACCAATTTTGTAATTGTGGCAACAGAAGTACTCCATTTATATTACAAAGGTCAATTTTGCAAATAGCAACGCTTCACGATGAAATTTCGGTTTTCCAATTTTCCCTTCTGCAATTTTTTAATCTTCTGAACATCGCACATTATAATTTTTTACATTGTCGTATAGGGAAAAAATCTACTTTTAAATCCAATTTGTATCAAAACGGTATCTTAATGGACTGATTTATTATGGTTTATAAAATAATTTTGAAGCGTGATTTTTTTAATTTATCTCGATCGCGCACCGGCGGGCTCCATTACGAAATATTAATAAACAATTTGCACATAGAAAAGAGTTCAGAATTTATCTAAGGCTAATTTTCTACAATGAAATTAAAGCTTCATCAAACAATAAGTAAAAGAATAATATATAAAAAAGCACGAATTTAACATATATATATGTAATCGAACATTTAAAATTTTTAGAGCCGAATTGGGAAAAATATGGGCTTTTAAATGTAATTTGTATGAAATAGATAAGTTTTGAAATAGAGTTGCTAGGCAACTGTTAAAGTAAAACGGAAAAAATAATCTATATATTGAAAACAAATGACAGCTTTTTTAGACATCTTCCCTGAGCTTTCTACTGAACCAATTTTGGTAATTATTCTTTTTTTAATTAAAGCTGTTCATTTGTAAATGAACTCGCACTAGCTATTTTTCTAAATATTCCCTCTTTTATATTTTAAATTTAATTTGAAAAGTTTTTTGAAATTCCATCAAAATAGTAGCAATCGTATTATTTCCACTGTTGCAGAAAAAAAAGAAATGTTGGGGTTTATTTATCCTTATTGATGCCATTTTATCATTACAATTAAAAATGACTTTAAGTCTCAACAGAAAATGACGTCACGCTTTAAAAAACATGCATTTTCTCTCATAAAGCTATGTTACATTTTAATATATTTTCTTTCGGCTGATATCGAATTTGCGACACTTGGCATAATGCTTCAGTAAGCGCCATTTTTAAAAGAAAACATTCCCTTTTTTTAGATAAAAATATATGTTACCACGAATACATCTAAAAAACATCAGTTTCTGGAATTTGTAGTCAGCGGTACTGAAATTAGAATGTCAAGCCAAAAGAATAAATTTACACATGCAAAGTTGTAGCTGACAAAGGGGACTTCACGTTTGAAAATCTATTTTATAACGGAAAATATGTCCGTACGTAACGCTGACGTCATTTTGAGAATGGCGATGCTTGACATTTAAATTTCGGTTTTGCAATTTTTTCTACTGCAATTTCTTTAATTTCAAAACATCACACATTTTTAATTTTTACACCGTTATGTAGGAAAAAAAATCTGCTTTCAAATGCAATTTGCTTGAAAACTTTATTTTAATTGATTTATTTATCATGGCTTTTGAAATAATTTTCAAGCATAACGTTTTTTAATCTATCTCCATTGCGTGCAGGCTCCATTACGAAATAAACCATTTGCACGTAAAACAGTATAAATAGTTCAGCATTTGTCCCTGACTAATATTTCATAGTGAAATTAAAACTTCATCAATCTATTATATTAAAAAGTGAATGTGCATTTGTATTTCACAGCTGTCTCTCCTGGAATATGGAATGTTAGGAGATCAAATTGACGCCAGTTATCTACATGGGTCCAAGGATGTCAAAATTTGTCGTATCATTTTAAAATTTGATTAGTTTTCGAGATATATATATATATCTTAATGACATTTATGTAATGATGGAAATTAAATTCCTCCTTTTAAATTAATTAAAATAAAAAAATAAAAACAGAAAATGACGAGGGTTATTAGATATCATTGTTTGACATTATTTTTAAATTGAAATTAACGTTTATTTGAATAAATAGGGAAAATAAATGATTGAATAGTATTTTTCAAGAAAACTTCACGAAATACAAACTTATGTTCACGTATATAAATATTAAACAGATATACAACAATAAATACAATAAACTCAACTGGGTTAAGAGAAAAACCGGTTAAAGCGGAGAAGCAAAAAAAATTAAATAAATAACTACATATTTAATTAATTAAATGGTAGGATGCATTTAGTTTTTTAATTTGTGTAGTTAAAAAAAAAATCATATTTCCTTTATTTTGTGAAATGAATACCAGTTGTAATTAACTGGATTGAAATAAAAATGATCACTAATAACAAATAATGAACAATATTTAATACAAATTAAATTGTTGAAAATCGTGTCACATACCTTTATAAGAAGTTGAAATTATTCTACATTATGTAAATTTTAGTTAATTAACCATAAAGAAATGAGGACAGAAATTTTCCTTTCTGAATTTTGCCTGATGTTGGGAAAAAATGGAGGCCAGTTAAAGCGGAGTTCCGGTTAAGAGGAACACTACTGTACTTTAATTGCTTTCTAAATTTACAATAAAGATAGATTCATTTTTCGCAAAAGGATCGAACGATCTCATGCAATTTAAAAGCAACACAACGGGTTGCTACTCAACTAGTTTTATTAAAAGGAATTTCGTGATGGGGCTTGTTTTATTAAGTTCAATTTTGTGAAGGGGCTCATTTTATTACTTTTCTTTTTGTGAAGAGGGCCATTTTATTAAATTTATTTTTGTGAAGGGGCCTATTTTATTAAATAAATTTTTGTGAGAGGGCCCTAAATAGGCCCCATATTTTGCCTGGATCGACCCCTTTAGAGGCTTGAAATTTGGTATGTACTTAGAATATAATAGTGCTACAAAGCCAATTAATATTCACCGTTGTCGATGCAGGTTTTTTTTCTTGGGGCCCATTTTGTGAAAAGTAAAAGTTATTTTTGTGAATTTTATTATATTTTTGTGAAAAATAACACTTTGTAATGAAAACTGAAATCCAGTTACTCAAATACGAATTAAGCATTTAACCCTTTTGCTGAAGTTTTTATTGCTGGTGAACTGTTTTTATTTACAAATCACACATTTTAAAACCTAACAAATTAAAAATAAATAGTTCTAGTAAGATTTTATAGAAAGTAATTTTGTGAAGGGATCTATTTTATTAAAAAGAATTTTGTGAAGGGGTCTGTTTTATTAAAAGGAGTTTTGTGAAGGGGTCCATTTTATTAAATTGATTTTTGTAAAGGGGCCCATTTTGTTGAATTGATTTTTGTGAAGGGGCCTGTTTTATTAAATTGATTTTTGTGAAGGGGCCCTAAATAGGCCTCACATTTTGCCTGGATCGACCCCTGATTTAGTAACCTTAGTTATCCCTGGATATGCATTTTATAAATAGTTTCCACATGCTTTATTTTCATATTTTATATTATGCATATCCATGATGAGTAAATATTACGGTGGCCCCCAACGACTAGTTTATGTACAGTATATAACCAGAAGCGGAAAAACTACCTCGCAGGTTTCTAGGGTAGCCATTTTTTAGGGACAAACTCCCCTACCCCAAAGTGATATATTTCAATTTTTCTGGCACAAAAAACGGAAATAAGTACCTTTAGAGGAGATAAACATTGAAATTTTATAAAATTCAAAATGTCATAATTCAGTAAATTTTGTTCGTAAAACAATGGGATTTTTTAAATTTCCAAAATTAATTAAACAATATTTTTCTAAACTTAGTTATCAATATTCTTCTAAATTAAGTTATTAGGGTCCACGAAGGGCCGAAACCAGGGGGAGGGGTGGTGTACAGACGGAGCATGTGTCCCGGGCGTCAGAACGAAAGGCGAAGGGAAGGGTGGGAGGTGCCAAATGACGATTTTGTTAGTCGTTTAATACAAAAATGTATATATATATGTGAAATACAAAGAAACTCGCAAGCTAATGATAAACCTATGGGAGTGTTCTTTTCAAATTTGTGAAAGTAACTTTATAAAAAAAAAAATCTGAAACCAAAATCGAAAAAGTAAACACTAACCCGGTTATAGTTCAATCTCAGCTATTCCAAGCAAGAAAAAAACATTTAAAACTATTAATATGCAAGTGAGAAATTTTAAAAAGAACGCTCCCATAGGTTTAACATTACCTTTCTCTCTTAACGCTCAAGCTAATGTTAAACCTATGGGAGTATTGTTTACATGTTTCTTGCTAGCATTTTAATAATTATTAAATGATTTTTATGTTTTGAGGATTTCTTTTCTTTTTTTTTTGCATAGGGCACCAACGGTCGATAACTTTAGTTGCACGTGAGGAGGGAGGGGGTTACCAAAATCCATATTTGCCCCGGGCACCAAAAATGCTAGTTTCGGCTGTCCTGGAGGCGTATAAAAGTAAATTTTCATATTTTAAGTCCCTTATAATAGAACAGCTGCATTTATACGCTTGATTTTTACGCTTTTTCGCAACTAGAAGAATGCATCTATCATCAGCGATTCGCACAATAATCGCCATAAACTCTATGTTGAATCACCCAGCATGATGGTATTCTGAACATTTCTGAATATTTTGAATACTTTTTTTCAGAATTAATTTACAGCAAGTAAATGTAAAAATCAATGAATTTTAATTTATAATGCGTCATCAACCTCAAAATTATAGTTTAACAATGAATTTTACTAGAATAAGTGGGCAAGGCCGACTGATCACACAAGTCGCTAAAAATAAAATGGGCAAAAACTAGACAAAAGGATTGATTAAAACTTAATAGCTTCTGTAAACAGCAGTCGCGGATCCACGAGGGGGGGGGGGGATCGCCTCCCCCCAAAATAATATAAATCCAACTCTTCTTTATGCAGATTTCGTGAAAAACGCAAACAAAGAGAAACAAAAATTTTCGGGTATCAACAGCAAGCCTCACTGACGCTTTCGTAATTCATGAACAAAAAAAGGCGATCGCCCCCCCCCCCCCAAAAAAAAAAAAAAAAAATAGATCACGGAGAAACGCGAATTTCGTCAAAGGATCACAAGAAAACATGAATTTCGTCAAAGGATCGCGAAAAAAACCTGAAATTTGTCACAGGATCGCAAAAAAACGCGAATTTTGTCATAGGATCCCGGAAAAAACGGTAATTTTTTCTTAGGATCGCGGAAAAAACACTAATTTTGTCACAGGATCACGAAAAAAAGCCAAGGGATTGCAGAAAAAAGTTAATTTTGTTAAATCATCGCTGTAAAAACTCGAATTTTGCTAAAGGATCGCGAAAAAGTTGCAAATTTCATCAAAGGATCGAAAAAAACCGTGAATTTCGTCAGATAATTTTGAAAAACGCGAATTTTGCAACAGAATCGCGAAAAAAGCACGAATTTTGGCCACAGGATCGCAGATAAAACACTAATTTCGTTAAAGGATCGTAAAAAACCGCGAATTTTGCCAAAGGATCACGCAATAAATGCGAATTTCGTCAAAGAATTGCGACAAAAGGCGAATTTTGCCAAAGATTCGCGGGAAAAAAACGCGACTTTTGTCAAAGAATCACGGAAAAAAACGAGAATTTCGTCAAAGAATCATGAAAAAGAAAACGCGGATTTCGTCAAAGGACCATGAAAAAACGTGAATTTTGCCACAGGATCTCGAAAACCACGAATTTTGCCAAAATATTTTCGTCAAAGGATCACGAAAAAACTAAAATTTATTTACAGGATAGCGTAAAAGCGTGAATTTTGCCACAAGATCGCGGATAAAACACTAATTTTGTTAAAAGATCGAAAAAAAACGCGAATTCCGCCAAAGGATCACGAAATAAAAACATGAATTTCGTCAAAGGATCGTGAAAAAAAAACGCGAATTTCGTCAAAGAACTGCGGAAGAAACGTGAATTTTGTCACAGGATCGCAGAAGAAAAGCGAATTTTGTGACAGGATCGCGGAAAAAACGCGAAATTTTTCGAAGATTTGCAGAAAAAAGTTAATTTCGTTAAAATATCTCGGAAAAACGCGAATTTCGATATAGGATACCGAAAATAAACGCGAATTTCGTCAAATGACCGTGAAAAAGGCAAATTTCGTAAAATATTTGCGAAAATATGAATTTTGTCACAGGATCTCGGAAAAGCGCGAATTTTGCCACAGGATCGCGGATAAACTGCTAATTTCGTCAGAGGATCGTAAAAAACGCCAATTTCGTCAAAGGATCACGAAATAAAGGCGAATTTCGTCAAAGAATCACAATAAAAACGCGAATTTTGATAAACGATCGCGAAAAAAACGAGAATTTCGTCAAATGATAGATTAAAATCGCGAATTTCGTTAAAGGATTGGTTAAAAACGCGAAAAAATGCAAATTTTGCCAAAGGTCACGAAAAACCGCTTAATTAGAGCCGGTAGAGGACCCCCCCCCCGGCCTCCCCCTCTGTTGAAACCAGAAAATATGCTGTGAATTTCAAACACTTTTTTTTAACCTCAGAATCACCCTTCCTTTGATTACATGTCACTCGTTATCATCCCTCCTTAAAGAACATTTATATCTAATAAATATGTACCTTGCCTAATTTTAAGTTGCTAGCCCCTACCGATCACAAAAATCGAAATTTAGAGCTCTTTTTTGCTCCTGCAACGTCTAGGTGATACATAGCGATACAGACATAAAAAAGCGTCTGTGTTAGAGCAGAGGCTGTCAGCATCAATTTCGTACCATTACTTTTGAAATCAGTTTGATTCTTCCTGAGAATTTGCTGACAAATCGGCATTTAGAACGTTTTTAGAGCGCTTTTCAAATATTTTGCTCCAGCATCTCCTCTGGGGTAGTTGAAAGAGATATAAAATATAGCCTATCTTGGAGCAAGATCTGTCACCATCATTTTTACACCATTATACTTGAAATCGGTTCAGTACTTCCTGAGATTGCATAGAAATCGCAATTTAGAACGT
Source organism: Maratus speciosus (assembly GCA_963932465.1). Taxonomy (NCBI): domain Eukaryota; kingdom Metazoa; phylum Arthropoda; class Arachnida; order Araneae; family Salticidae; genus Maratus; species Maratus speciosus. Next base: position 214,380,910 of record OZ010799.1, on the reverse strand, counting down.
TTTTTACAACGCTTTTTGCGCATTTTGACCTGCTTTTAATTTCGATTTTTTTAGGAAATGTCCTTAGAGATCATTGATATCTTATAACTAACTACCATTCTAGCCCCTTCCGTAACGCAAAAACTGCAATTTAGAATGTTTTTCTCCTGCACCCCCTTTGGGGTAGTGGCACAAACATAAAACATAGCCTATGTCTGAGCAAGGGTTGTCACCATCATTTTAACGCCTTTATTTTTTAAATCGATTTGGTATTTCCTTAGATTGTGTGGAAACCACAATGTAGAACGTTTTTTAGAACGCTTTTTGCGCATTTTCACCCCCTTTTAAATTTCGAATTGTTTAAGAACTGTTCTTAGAAATCCTTTATATTTAATAAGTAGCTAATATTTCAAATTTCATATTTCTAAGCCCTTCAGTAACGCAAAAATCGCATTTTTAGAGTATTTTGTGCTCCTGCACCCCCTTTCGGGTAGTGGTACCGGCATAAAACATAGCCTATGTTGGAGCAAGGGTTGTCACCGTCATTTTGACACAATTATTTTTTAAATCGGTTTGGTATTTCCTGAGACTGTGTAGAAACCACCAATTAGAACGTTTTTAGAACGCTTTTCGCGCATTTTCAGCCCTTTTAAATTTCGAATTGTTTAAGAACTGTTCTTCCAATCCTTTATGTCTAATAAGTAGCTAATATTTCAAATTTCATATGTCTAGGCCCTTCAGTAACACATAAATCAACTTTTTAGAACGTTTTTTGCTTCTGCACCCCCTTTGGGGTAGTGGCACCGACGTAAAATATAGCCTATGTTCTCTGTTGGACTAACACCATCATTTTGATACCATTACTTTTGAAATCGGTTCGGTAGCTCCAGAGATTACCTCTAACAAACAAACAATTTTTACTTCTTTATAATATTAGTATAGATAAAGGAGCCATTTTTTAATTTTTTTGCAGAAACAGAAGTAATTTGTACATAAAAAATAACAATAATATACATTTAATTAAAATACGTTTATAAACAAACAAAAAAATTCATCAAGTTTGTTTTCATCGCTGTTTTTATCATTTGACAAGAAATCTGACCTTCTGAAACCCGAATCTCACGAAGATTTTTAAAGAAAAAGCCGAGGCCCCTATGGTGGAAGCGTACCAAATTTTCTATTATTTTGCGCTATCTGCACCATAGTTTGTACTATATGCAGGGGGAAGGAAGACAAAAAGTTTAAATATAAAACTGTAAAATTTCTATAAAGACTATATCAGTCTTATAGAGATAATCTATAAGACTAAAAATTTAAGACTGAAATAAATTTAAAATAAGACTAAAAAAAATAAATAAAAATGCTTTTTCTTCTTTTTTTAAGACATACTTTTGTTAATATTCACAAAAATGTAGAATATGTTATATTTAAATGCACTAAAAAGTAGAAAATAATTTTGGGAACAGAAAAGAAATTGTTTTATTTTCTCATTTCCAAGAAAAAAATAAAAGCGTGGGCGCCAACTTTAGGCATATATATATATCTACTAAAAAACAACTAAAAGTAAAAAAAAAGCAAGCGAAAAAAAAAGAAAGAAAAAAGTGAAAGTTGTGGCTAAAAAATAATGTGATATCAAATTTCCAAGCTTATATTACGGTACTTATTTAACATTTTTTGATAAAAATTTACCATATGTAAGTCGAGTACCTAAGTATGCGTTGATAGAAAGCCTTTTCTCCTTTACTAAATACATCATAACGTGTTTCTGAAAATTAATTTTTTTTTAATTATGCATGATGGGCTTGGCGGCCATCTTTCCATATTTTACACAAATTTCTAAGCACTCAAGCTCGTAACATATTTGCATTATTAAGAGTTTCGAACTTCAAGTTTTAGCTACAGACAGATAAATTAAGAAAGTTTTTTATTTTGCAAAAATAAATTGATTTTTACTCCTTTAACTAATTAATTAACCCCCCTCCGAAAAAAGAGAATCAGAAGAGGAAACCTGAAGTTACTTCAGCTTTATTTTTAGACACAAATTTTTAGGCACTCATTTCCATAAATTAAAAGAATAAAATGTTTGCTTTAGTAACAATTTCGAACTCCCAATCTTAACAATGTACTTGTGTGCTTAGAATTTTGTGCAAAATATGGAAAGATGGCCGCCAAGCCCATCATTAATAATTAAAAAAAAATTAATTTTCAGAAACACGTTATGATGTATTTAGTAAAGGAGAAAAGGCTTTCTATCAACGCATACTTAGGTACTCGACTTACATATGGTAAATTTTTATAAAAAAATGTTAAATAAGTACCGTAATATAAGCTTGGAAATTTGATATCACACTATTTTTTAGCCACAACTTTCACCTTTTTTTTTTTTTTTTTTTTTTTTTTTTTTTGCTTGGCTTTTTTTACTTTTGAAAAGTTGTTTTTTAGTAGATATCAGTTCTTTTTTTAAAACAAATGATATATAATTGAAATAATTGTACTAGCTCAAATTCAAATTAGTCCTTGTATAGACTTTATAAGCAGGGAGCAAACACAATATTATACATTTTGTTTACCTATTATTCATTTTTTATAGTGATTAATAATTTAAAAGTAAGGAAAGTCAATTTCTTCTTTCAAAGTATCAGTCTTTCTCAATTTATATCTCCTTAAAATTTTCTACGAAAGATGAAAATTTAGTAAAAAACAGAGTCGAAATAAAATATATATTTACAGGTAGTCTGTCAGTTAATTGTTTTTTCTAACTTTTTTTGCTGACGGTTTTGCAAAATAAATTTACGTTTACAAATACCTACAGTTAATCCAAGAATGAAACCCCGCAGTTATGTAAAGAATCGAAGATCTGTAAATCTAGCAATTCTAGACATAATAAAGGAACATTTTTGATAAAAAAAATCTAAAAATTTAAAGATATAAACTGTACATATAACTTCATCTTCATTTAGATCGTGTTATAGAGAAGAAAGAATAAATATGTAATTTTACTCAAGTCTGTTTATCCATACCTATTTGCATGAATGTGAGGATATTAATTTACTATAAAATTTCCCCTAAATTGATTATCTTTAATAGTCTATTATTAAAACCGCATATACATTAGAATTAAATATTTTTCGGTTAAAATTTGCCTGAAATCTATAGCCTTATCGTTCGTCAAATTTGTTTTTTTTTATGCCTAGACTCTTTTTCTGAACTCTGACAAAAGATCACAGACATATTGAAGCTATCCAAATTCTTATATCTTTCTATCGTATTTCCTTTTTTGAGGGGGGGGGGGGGTTGAGGAAGAGCCCTTAAGAACTTCGTTTTGTTCTCAGAATTCTGAATTATTCATTCAAAAGATCTACCTACATAAGTCTTGTTGCAGAATTTTCATTAGCTAAGAGTTGCATCAAGTTTATACATCATGTGAATCTATTAAATTAATTTTGTGAAATACTAGATGGGAGCCATTGATATTTCCAGACCATTTGCCTACATTTTAAACTTGAGTCATTTACTACTATTCATTAATTTTCTATACGAATTAAAGAAGTCGTTGTTTCCATGCCAACTGTACCTTTCACTATTGCTTGCTTATTTGTTTGTTTGATTTATTGAACACATACATCATATCACATGCGGATCACGGGGGGATTCGAATCTGCTTCCACCTACGCTCTCAAGCGATTAGCGGCATGGTGTCTTATCCACTCAGCCACGGTGGGCCACTATTGCTTTCTCTAATGCCCAGATACTCAAATTTAACCAACTGCACTTAGAATCATGGTCATAACACAGAACATTTATATGTTAGAGCAGTGTTGCCAGTGGGCTACTTTTTTTTAATTCAGATTTCTTGATTGCCAGCACTTATTATAAACGGTAAAATTCCCTTTGTTTTCGCCTTAATTAATATGTCATTAAATAAGGCGCATTTTACAAATTCAAAAAAGTGGTGCCAATCAAGTATCTGAATTTAAAAAAGTAGCCCATCTGGCAACACTGTGTTAGAGTGGTGACATGTGTACAATTCGTGTACTCATTTTCAATTTTTTGTCCAAAGTACGGTAACTTAGTTTTCAGTAATAGACGAGGAAGATTTCAATTAAACTAACCAGAAAAGTTAACAAACATTGGCTTCCTGATTTGATTTCATTCAAAATTGTTTTAACCAACCAAAGTTAATGTCCGGGATCCAGATAAATTTTTCTCTGTTAGTAAAATTACATTGACCAATCAGTAGCCTCCATCCTTGCAGGCTTTTCGGTGTTTACTGCAAACATCAAAAAGTTCGGAAAAATGCAGACGTCTGATTGATCAATCTCATCCCGCTAATAGCGAAAAATCTATCTTGATCCTGGCCTATTCAACGCCCTTTAAATATTGGAGAAAGCCTTGACACGTGTCAGGAAAACGTCACACAAAGCAGGCAAAACAAAGAAGAAAATTCATTCATTGGCTCGTGAATATGAACAAGCCGATGAATGATTTTGTTTCTTTGCTTTGCCTGCTTTGTGTGATGTTTTCGTGACGCGAGTCAAGACTTTCTCAAATATTTAGCTGGCTTTGGCTTATTTCACCACCATGAATTTATGAAAGGAAAGGAACAGACATGTCAATCTTCCCGTGTGAAAAACTAGTTACCAAAAAAAAACGAGTTCTTTCCCTCTCTTCTGCCCTTTTCTCTCTTGATTTTGACCGATAGCAGCCCATTTAGCAGTCTCCAGTACAAGATGCCGCTATATACGGTGGACGCAGGAGGGAGGGTGTTAGCGCGACCAATGACATAATAGGACAGTTCATGATGTTTAAAAGTCATACGGAGTTGGATCGAGGCTAACGAAAAAGACAGGCTAGCGCGGTGGGTTCGATTCTTCTTTTTTTACAAACCGCTGGAGTCACGTGATGCTCTTTTCACGCACCTTCTTTGGTGCATTCGAGCATCACGTGACTCCAGCGGTCTGTAAAAAAAGAAGAATCGGACCCATCGCGGTAGCCTGTCTTTTTCGTTAGCCTCAGAGTTGCAGCATCTTTACACGATGATTAGTACAAAGCTGCGCGCCGATTTTTTTTTGTGTCCATTGCCGTGTACAGATAATCAACTCCGTGTGACGTTATGAACTGGCCTTATATGTTGTTGGCCACAGTTTAGGAACAGCTACAAATGACTTCATCTATATCTACTCCGAGGTAAACGAAAAAGACAAGCTACCGCGGTGCTATAGCGCCTAGAATATATAGTGTGGAAATCGGCTATCCCAGTAATACTTTAAAAAGTGCTAAAATATTGGATCTCTTAAATTTCAAATGATGCTGAAATCCAATGAGTCGATCACAGCGATATATGCAGGATATTTCCTAAATCTTTATGACGATTTGGTAACAGCGTCTAGAATACCTAGTGTGGAAATATTTTATTAAACAACGCTAAAAATTTGTATCCCATAAATGATCGACGATACTGCTAAAATCCCAAGTATCGATCGCAGCGAAATCTGCGGGATTTTCGTATTACATTTTGTATAGTCTAGCAATATCTTGCAGTTATAGAAAATATCCTGCAGATGTCGCTGCGATCTGTATATTTCAGCAGCATCGTTGCACATTTAAGGATACAATATTTTAGCACTTTTTAAGTATTACAGGGATAGCCAATTTCCACACTATATATTCTAGGCGCTATAATTTGGTCTAGACGCTCTAGCATTTTTTTTTTACATTTTATTAACATACATCTGACCTGTGTGCTTGGCGTCAAGCCCGCTGTAATAATACGATGTTTACTTTGAAAGTATATCCCATATGTCGCTGCGATCAGCTCCCTGGATTTCAGCGTCAGTGCACATTTAAGGGATACAGCTTTTTAGCGCTGCTTGGATAGCAAATTTCCACATTATGTATTCTAGACGCTATAGCGGTGCATTACACGTGTCTTTTTCTTCTTTAAAAAATATCCTGCAGATGTCGCTGCAAATGACTGTTTGGAATTCAACATCGTTGTACATTTAAGGGATTCACTATTTCCGCGCTTTTTTAAGTATTGCTGGGATAGTCGATTTCTACAACATATAATCTAGGCCTATAACGGAGCTATAGTATCTAGAAGATACAGTTTAAAAATCAGCTTATTAAAAAGGTGCTAAAAAATTGTATCCCATAAATGTTGAACGAGGCTGAACGATGAATGTCGATCACAGCGACATATGGTAATTCCAACGTAACTATTTCAAAAGACATCAAATGAGAAAACGTTTCGCTCAGAGAAGATCTAGAAAATGTTGCTGCTATCGACATTTGTCATTCAGTATTTTTCAATATTTATGGGATTCAATTTTTAGCAATTTTTAAAGTATTACTGGAATAGCCGGTTTCCCCACCATGACCATGATCTAGGTAGATTTTTCTTTGTTATCGCAACGAGATTGACCAATCAGTAGCTAGAAGTATTGCTAACTTTTCACTGTTTGCAAAAATGTACCTGGATCTCGGCCTATATTTCTAGACGTTATAACTGAGCTCAAGAATAGTACAGAAAGCAAACTCCGTATTTTGATACATTAAGGCCGGGATCCAATTAGGAACAAGCGTGTCGCTATAACGAAGTAGCGACATATGGCCAATAAATGTTTATTGGTAGAAGTGATAAAAACAAATCGTTAAAGGTGTTTGCGAGCGTGTCATTATCGTCAGACTAATGCATATTGAATTATTTCCCTAGTCTAATAAAGCTCGTCCATGTGCGTATCGTCTAATGGAGTATATTCCAAATATGGGTTCAAGGTTGAAAAAGTCACGTGGTACCGGCAATTTACCTAAAGAACTTCTAACTGATGAGAAGGGAAACAGGAAACTACTACTGCTTTCTCCCGTGAACTGTTTCATTGGCTAGCGGGGATTTACATTAAGTCGACGGAGCCTTCCCTTCTTTACGTTAGACGTTTTTACCTTGACCACGTGATCATAACGTAAATAGAATAGCCTCTATTCAAGAAAGTGGATTGCCGTACTATAGCACCTAGAATATATAGTGCGGAAATTGGCTATCCCTGTAATACTTAAAAAAGTGCTAAAATATTGTATCCCTTAACTGTGCAACGATGCTGCTGAAATATACAGATCACAGCGACATCTGCAGGATGTTTTCTCAAACTGCAAGATATTGCTAGTCTATACAATGTAATACTAAATCCCGCAGATGTCGCTGTGATCAATACTTGGGATTTTAGCAGTATCGTCGCACATTTAAGGGATACAAATTTTTAGCGTTGTTTGGATAGCATATTTCCACACAAGGTATTCTAGACGCTGTAGCCATACTTTCGGCAAAAACTTGAAATGAGCATGCTTCCTGTGCATATATCACCACTCTTATGTATAAAGGCTCTCTGTTATGGTGTTGATTCTGAGCGCTCTTTGTTAAATTTCTATATTTGTGTTTTAGAGAAAGCAATACAGAAAAGTACTGTTACTACGGAAACAACAACTTCTTTAATATCGAAATGTATAGCAAAGGAGTTCAGAATCAGTGCCTTAAATAGTTTCGAATATGTATTGTCGTTATGACAATCAATACCCTTCCTGGATGTGGAAATGCAAAATTGTGTTCAACATAATGGAGGATATTCCATCTACATTTTGATCACGTGGTCAAGGTAAAAACTTCTATCGTAAAGAAGGGAAGGCTCCGTAGACGTGTAATGTAAATCCCAGCTAGCCAATGAAACGGTTCATGAGGCAAAGTGGTAGTATCTTCCCTTCTTATCAGTCAGAAGTTCTTTGGATAAATTACCGGTATCACGTAACTTTTTTCAGCCTCGAACCCATATTTGGAATATCCTCCATTGGGAGCAATCTAGATAGATTTTTGGCTGTTAGAGAAACGAGATTCATCAATCAGAAGCCTGCATTTTTGTGAACTTTTGGCTGTTTGCAGAAATGTAGGCTATTGATTGGTGATTCTCGTTTCGCTAACAGCGTTGGGTTGGGTTGATTGTTGACGGCCGATTATCTACTCGAGGGATAAAGGCCCTAGGGGGAGTGCCCTTCGTGGGGGTCTTTCTAAGGGAACCTAACCCGTATTTACGCATGGAAAATCCAAGGTTTCGAAGAAAACCACGAAAACTCCGAAACGGTTAGGCCGACGGGCGGGATTGGGTTCGAACCCAGCACCTCCCGTCTACCAGCTTCGAGAGCAGAACCTATCAGCCACTGGTGGGGCTTTCGCTAACAGCGAAAAATCTATTTGGATCCTAGCCTACATTTCTACAAACATTGCACTTCATCCACGGCATTGAAAAAATGACGCAAAACTTTCATGACATAGGCCGGGATCCAGAAACAGCAAATATTCTCAAACATGCAGGCTTCTGATTGGTCAAACTCATTTCGCTAACAGCGAAAATTCTATCTGAATCTCAGCCATAGTTATCTTCGATGAAATCAATGCAAAAGGATAATATAAAAGAAAAGTATAAGATTTCTAAAATATTTTGGCGGGTTTATCGCTATTTGGCATAATTTGTAAACTTTAGAACTAATTAACAGTTTTTCGCTAATTATGAATAGAAAATTAATGTTTTTAAAGCTGAATTTTATAAAAGCACGTAGATTGAGTAAATATCTATCCAAAAATTCAATCCTTACTTTTTTCTGTCCATTATTTAAGTCTCTACCTCAATTGAAACATAAGTTGTGACGAAGAAAATAAATCTGTCATTTTCAGTATCTCGACGTTATTTTAAAAAATCTATATCTCTGTTTATAATTAATTTATGAGGATGCATTTGATCTCAAATTGAAGATCTTCTTTATCAGGTCCTTCTGGTGGTGGTTTTATTTTTCTGCGATGATTGCTTCTTTTGATATGGGAAATTTTACGCTGGGGCATATTTCGTCCATTTAACATGGAGAAGTTGTTATCAGTATAATAAGCAGTTACGGTGTCTTGCCGTTATTCTTGGCGTTTGCTTGTTTGGCGGGGTTAGCATTTTTTTTCAGCTTGGCTTATCAGAACGACCGTCCTGCTTGATACACAAGTATATAATATAATGTAATATCATAAAAAAGTTAAATTGCATTTACGCATTTAAAATGAATAAGTAATGAATAAAATGAATTGATATGAATGAAATATCCAGTTATACTGTCATTTGCAATGAAGTTGAATAAAGCCACAAGGACAAACATTTACTACAGTTACACTGTATTTAAAAGAACAGTTTTTTTCTCATGGGCAAATATATAGTATTTCAAGAAGTAAAGAAGAAGGGGAGTTAAAAAGTAATGTTAAAGATACTGAAGAGCAAGATCAGCATTTAAATAATGAATGAGTTTTTACCGAAAAAAAAACATCGCATATCCTGACGTTTAGTGGTCAAATTTTAATTTATCCTTAAATTGAATTTTTAATGCATTCATTAAGCACATAGTTTTTCATAAATGTGCTTTGTTATTAAAATGTGTTATTTTCATCTGTCACTGCGAAACAAGCGAGAAAAACACATTATTGCTCATGTGTTGTATATATCTTTATATCTCATTTTCTGTTCTTTTTGACGGGCTATCTTTCCAGCTGTATATAAAGGGGCTGACAAAATCTCCTCCATCATGCTGTGATTCCAAAAAGCCGTCTCTATGTAACTCCATCACAAACTGGAATCCCAAAAATTGAAAGAATTTCGAAAAAATTCGAAGGGGAGTAGGATTTGGAATGCATAACTAAGTGCATAACTAATGAATTCGCTAATATTACGTGTAGTTACAAATGAATCGGGAGATTACACTACGGTTTCGGCGCAGAAGGGCTCTGAGTCATCTGATTCACAAACATCCGCTAAAAATTAATTTGTTCAATTTGTAGACCTTATCGCTGGAAGAAGCACGTAAGAGTCAACGCTCGATCTAAAATTTGCGAGGTAAGTTCTGTGATGTGAACACTATATATTTATTAGGAAATTCTTTGTTTATTAAATAAATTTGTAATGTAGTTAATGTACTTTCAAAATGTTGTGGGAGATTTTGCATGTGTTTGCGAGGTCACTTGTAGTTTAAAATATAATGCGCAATAAGTATACCGGGGGAATAATAATAATAATCCACTGGAATTATTACCCCTGTGGATTATTATCAGCGGCGGAACTATATCCGAAGAGGGTTTAGTTTTTATTTTATTTTTTTTTATGCACGAGAGAGCATTATTCTCATTGTTGAAACCAAAAAAGAGAAAGAGAAATTTGTATGCCCTAAATGCTGCTAATTTGTTCATGTCAGAAGAATAAATTATAAATGATTATCACTTCACCCTGATATCGCAGTTAATGGTAAGTAAATGCAGTTTGTCAATTTCTAAGGCAGTAGAGGTTGCATCTTTACAGTTGGACAAGTTACATGCCATTATTCCATCATATTTCACAGTTTTGTTTGCATGGCGTTATTACCAACATATGTGGGTAATAACAGCTCATTAATAGCATTGGTCAAAAAATTATGCCACTTCATTTCATGAATACATATCATCTAAAATATTCTTTCTTGTATACACAGTTAATAAGTTGCTGCATCAAATTCTATATCTGCTTGAAAAAAATAATCTAAAACTAAGCCGTGAGAATTGGTAGAATCTTAAGGTGGCGTTATTACCTCCAGGACACCCTACATGTTAATTACCCAGAAGATTCAATAAATGAGCGAAGCAAACGCATGGTTTCTCTTCTATATAAAATATTAGCTCCACGTGAAGAAAATACGTGAAAGAAAATCTTAGCACCGGGACCCCTAGCAGGATTCAGCCTACACAGCCCACTGAGCTCGACATATAATGTAGTACATATGTATGTAATGTAGATATATGTAATGTAGATATATGTATGTAGAGCTCAGTGATACAGTCTAATGGGTAATCCGTTGCTGTATATAAGGTTCTGTCCAGATATTTTTCACAGGGTCCTGTTTTTGTGAAACTGTGAAACGTTTTTTACATCTGTGAGAAAAGTATTTCATAATTTTGTGAATTTGAAATTATCATTGAATGCAGCTTCCTGCTTTTCTAATTTTAACAAACCCGCGTATGTGTAAAAAAAAAAAAAAAAAAAAAAAAAAAAACCCTGAAGTTATTTGGCAAATTCAGCTGTTTTTTGAAAGTCAGAATGCGTTTTAAAAGATTAAATTTGCGAACAGTTCAGTTTGGAGATGGGAATGTTTTATGAAAAGCTACGTTTAAGACAAAGAATTTTGTGCAGGGTCTTGTTTTGTGGCGAAATTTTTTGTGAAGGGTCCTGTTTTATGGTGAAAGAATTTGAGAAGAATATTTTAAAGGACTAAAATTTTTCATAAACAGAATTGCTGCTGCATATTGCAATATGTAGTGCCGGATTTACGGCAGGGTATTCGGGTTGCGGGTCCAGGGTTCCTCCTTTTCAGTGCCCCCCCCCCTCCCCCTCAAATGCTTCTGAAGGATTTTCAATTATTGTCCAAAATTTGTGGTAGTTTTAGCATCTAATGGAATATTACATTTCATTCTACAATGTTTTGTGCTCGCATTGTATTTTTATAACATCATATAATTTGTCTGAAATATCCATATTTAAATACTTTATTATAATGACTTTTTTCTTTATCACTTTAAAAATATATTGTATTTTTAATTTTTATTTAATCCTGTTCCTGTTCTCGTCAGATTATTTGGGGAATTGGTGAGCATATCTCGTACTCGTCAGGGCCAGAGCCCCCACCAATTATTTTAACTCTTAAATGCCGGGTGTTGCTTTTCGGCAACATACCCAATTTAGGCTCTAAAATACTATTAGAATAATATTGAAGCTGTAATGCCTAATGTTGCCAATAAAATACATTCTGAAAATATTATTAAATTGATTTTCAACATGTAGATGGCAACACTTGTTATTTAAGAATAAAAATATATTTATTTTTTCAATTGTTGCTACTTCTTTTTGTTTTGTTTGGAAGCTTGCGAAATATCCTATTTTGTTCTGCAGTGAGCAAGTAAAATTTATTTCTTATCATAGTTCCTAAAATTCTTGGTTTGTTTAATATTATAGAATTTTATCAAGGTAAATTATTTTTTCAATTAAAGACCAGTATTGCCGATTAGTAACAAACTGTTTTTTAGCCGTAAACCATACTTAAAACAAAATATGATCTTTTAAAGTATTTTTCCCCTGATTTATTTACAAAATGAAAGCCGAAAAACATTATTACAATGATTTATGAAAAATCAGGCATTTAAGGGTTAAATAATTGTAGCTTGGTATTGTGGAAAATTTATTATTAGTTGTTGCATACTAAAGTTCCAGATATATAGACTTGCATAGGGAAAGGTAATCAGAACCACACAATTTATTATAAAACATCTACCCTTTTAAATTACATAATTGTGAAATAATTATTTAAAAGTAAAAAAATCGTTAACAAATATTTAATTAAAATTAATATAAACAGCACACATAAATGTACTGAAATTACTTTTAGGTGAATAAATTATTGAAAATACATTAAAAATATCTCGAAATACATTAAAAATATTTCACTTATTCAAATTAAATTTTTTAATGGATATTTTAAAGTACTATTAAAGTCAATGCACTGTAAAAAAAAAAATCTCTAACTCTACAGATACAAAGTTACAGAAATCTGTATGCTTACTAAAATTTTATCTGCACACTGTACAAAAATAAGATAGAAGCCTACAAAACTAGTTTTTGTGAAGCTGCAGAAGTCTGTAGCTTTACAAAAGACTCTACTAAAATTACAGTATAAGCTTACTAGAATTTTATCTGAAACCCGGGTTGCAGTTACATAAAAAAATTCTAGGCATACCCAGAGTTTCCCCCAGGTTTAAAAAAGGGCAGGGTGCTGCTTGTGGGAAAAGGACACTTCTGGATTCCAAAGGGCGTGTTTTGGATTCCTAAGGGCATTTTTTGAAATTTTTAAAGGCATTCTTTTGATTTTTAAAACTACTTTTTAATATTTAATAGACAGAACACTATTTTAAAGGCAGCAATGAGTCAATTTTTACTATGCAAGTAATTTTTTTAATAAACAAAGGAGTAAAGGCACTTTTTTCAGGTGGGGGCAACAAGGGAGCTAACTTTTTAAATGAGGGGCAAGAGGGGTGCTATTTTGTAAACCTAAGGGTAGGCAGGGTGCAGCACCCTGCTGAAACTGTCTGGGGGTAAACTCTGCTGTTCCTGTTCTCGTCAGATTATTTGGGAATTGGTGAGCATAGCTCGTACTCGTCAGAGCCAGAGCCCCCCAATATTTTAAATAATTGTAGCTTGGTATTGTGGAAAATTTATTATTAGTTGTTGCATACTAAAGTTCCAGATATATAGACTTGCATAGGGAAAGGTAATCAGAACCACACAATTTATTATAAAACGTCTACCCTTTTACATTACATAATTGTGAAATAATTATTTAAAAGTAAAAAAATCGTTAACAAATATTTAATTAAAATTAATATAAACAGCACACATAAATGTACTAAAATTACTTTTAGGTGCATAAATTATTTAAAATACATTAAAAATATCTTGAAATACATTAAAAATATTCATTTTCTCAATTAAATTTTTTAATGGATACTTTAAAGTACTATTAAAGTCAATGCACTGTAAAAAAAAAATCTCTAACTCTACAGATGCAAAGTTACAGAAATCTGTGTGCTTACTAAAATTTTATCTGTACACTATACAAAAAAAGATATAAGCCTACAAAACTAGTTTTTGTTAAGCTACAGAAGTCTGTAGCTTTACAAAAAAATCTACTAAAATTACAGTAAGCTTACTAAAATTTTATCTGAAACCCGAGTTGCGTTACATAAAAAATTCTAGGTATACCAGTTTCCTAAAAAATTCTTAGTAACTAAATATTAATATATAACACTGTACAAAAAAAAGATGTAAGCCTACAAAACTAGTTTTTGTGAAGCTGCAGAAGTCTGTAGCTTTACAAAAGAATCTACTAAAATTACAGTAAGCTTACTAAAATTTTATCTGAAACCCGGGTTGCAGTTACATAAGAAATTCTAGGCATACCAGTTTCCTAAAAAATTCTTAGTAACTAAATATTAATATATAATGTATAATGTATAATTATTTAAAAGTAAAAAAATGGTTAACAAATATTTAATTAAAATTAATATAAACAGCACACATAAATGTACTAAAATTACTTTTAGGTGCATAAATTATTTAATATACATTAAAAATATCTTGAAATACATTAAAAATATTTCATTTATTCAAATTAATTTTTTTAATGGATATTTTAAAGTACTATTAAAGTCAATGCATTGTTGAAAAAAAAATCCTCTAATTCTACAGATGCAAAGTTACAGAAATCTGTATGCTTACTAAATTTTTATTTGTACGCTGTACAAAAAAAGGATGTAAGCCTACAAAACTAGTTTTTGTGAAGCTACAGAAGTCTGTAGCTTTACAAAAAAATCTACTAAAATTACAGTAAGCTTACTAAAATTTTATCTGAAACCTGGGTTGCCGTTACATAAAAAATTCTAGGCATACCAGTTTCCTAAAAAATTCTTAATAACTAAATATTAATATATAACACTGTACAAAAAAAAGATGTAAGCCTACAAAACTAGTTTTTGTGAAGCTGCAGAAGTCTGTAGCTTTACAAAAGAATCTACTAAAATTACAGTAAGCTTACTAAAATTTTATCTGAAACCCGGGTTGCAGTTACATAAAAAATTCTAGGCATACCAGTTTCCTAAAAAATTCTTAATAACTAAATATTAATATATAACACTGTACAAAAAAAAAGATGTAAGCCTACAAAACTAGTTTTTGTGAAGCTGCAGAAGTCTGTAGCTTTACAAAAGAATCTACTAAAATTACAGTAAGCTTACTAAAATTTTATCTGAAACCCGGGTTGCAGTTACATAAAAAATTCTAGGCATACCAGTTTCCTAAAAATTTTTTAATAATCTTACAGATTTTTTGGAGTTACGGTGCAACAGTGTATCTGTTACATGAATTTTTGTTGTTGCCGTTACTTTAAAAGTTCTGGGAATTACAGTTTCATAGAAAAATTTTAGTAACTTTGCAGATTTTTTTTTTTTTTTTTTCAGTGGTGATTATTTTAGTAAGTACATTTTTCAATATATTTTTTCTTTACTTATTCCCCCCAGTAGGCATCGGTGCAAAAAGGGCCCTTATGAGCATCTGTGCCCGGTGCCCCCAAATTCATAAGTCAGTACCTGGTAATATGCGCAAACTTTTTGGCATTTTCCAGGAGTCTGCCATCATATTTTCTGATTAGAAAATTCCTCTTTCATATTTCAATCACTGAATTCGCAGTCAACAGCCTTATCACATTTATGCCTAGCGTCCCATTTTTAGGATGCTTCGAATTTTAATAAATTTGTACAAGTTTCCTTTTCTTTATAAAATGAAAATTGTATAAGATAATTATCTGTAAATGTCTTTATCTGTTTCCGAGATATGGCAACATAAGATGGATATTTATTTGCTTAAATGAAGGCTTTTTTCGGTGTTTATAGATTTTTCATTTTTCAAGATGGCAAGGTATAAAAAGTGAGTTTATTTGTATATTTTTATCAAGGATACAAATAAATAGGTCATAATTTTAGCTTGTAGACTTCTTTGAAATGCGTATTTTTTAAACTGCGGAATTATATGTTCAAGCCAATTTTTTATACATTTTTGTAACTTATAAAATATAGGGCGCTGGGCACGAATGGGTACATTTTTTATTAGCCATTTAGAGGTTATTTATGTGAAGTTCTTTTCCAGATGATTATGAAATAAATTGTTTTTAAACCTCAATTAGGATTATTCTGAGTTTATTATTAATAATACTTATAGTGTTATTAGTCTCTTTAAAGAAATAAATATAATTTTGTTAGTAGTACATAAAAATACTAATTGCAGTATATAATATAGAATTTAAAAGATTATTTTATATAAATTCAGATAAAACATATAATTATGTATATCATATTATTATAAATATTATGAATATTCCCATATTTAGTACGCTTACATTTTGTCAAATAAATACAAACAAATTTTAGCGTAATTTTTTTTAGTATTTTCCCATTTCATTTTGCGACATTTTAAAGTGATTTTACCTACAAACTTGAGAAAACAAATATTTAGGTGCAAATGGGTTAAGGCTGCTAGGCTCAGCTTCCGAATTTCCCTGAGTAATGTTAAGTCAATGGGTATTTGATGCATTCGTATATTTAAAATATCCCCACTGGAAATTTACCATTTTAGCTTCTTTTTTCTGTGTCCTCTTCTAAAAGGCCTCTTTTCTATTTTGCTTATTTCTCAAAATATTTCTAAAATATTTACTCAGGGGTCGATGCGGGTTTTTTTTCTTGGGGCCCATTTTGTGAAAAGTAAACGTTATTTTTGTGAATTTTATTGTATTTTTGAGAAAAATAATATTTTGTAATGAAAGTTGAAATCGAGTTTCTTAAATTCGAACTAAGAATTTATTAACAAAATTTCTTTAAACCCTTTTGCTAAAGTTATCATTTCTGGTGAAATGGTTTATTTTTTACAAATCACACATTTTAAAACCTAACAAAATAAAAATAATAAATACTTGTAAGTTTTTTATTGAAAGGAATTTTGTGAAGGGGCCCGTTTTATTGAATTCATTTTTGTGATGGGATCCATTATTGAACTTATTTTTGTGAAGGGGCCCGTTTTATGAAATTCATTTTTGTGAAGGGGCCTGTTTTATTAAATAGATTTTTGTGAAGGCTCCAATTTTCGCTTGTATCGACCCCTGATACTTAATTTTACATGAGTGTTAAAGTCTTACTCACAATTCGCTAGCTTTTAACACATAAAATATCAAATTAAGCATAGATTTTAGAAATATTTTGAGAACTAGGAAAAAAAAGAGACTTCTTTTAAGAAGAGTACAAAGAAAAAAGCAATTAAAAACATTAATTTCCTGAGTAGATATTTCAAATATACGAATGCATCCCATCCCCGTAGACTTAGCATTAGTGAAAGAAATTTGGAAGCTGAGTGGCTAGCAGCCTTAAGTCAGTCAACTTCTGATTTTCCCTGGCTAATGTTAAGTCTGTGAGTGTGTAATGCATTCGTATAGATCGATCGCAGCAAAATTTGGAGCTTATTTAGAGCCCCTTCACAAAAATCCATTTAGTAAAACAGGCCTCTTTACAAAATTCTTCTTTATAAAAAAGGTCCCTTTACAAAATTCCTTCGCATAAAACCTTAACAAAATTTCATACCATAAAAACATACTACTCATTAATTATTTTCATTTTGTTAAGTTTTGAAAGGTTTTCCAACCAAAACAAATTCACCTAAAAGGAAAACTTTAAAAGGAGGACTTAAATAAGTTACTAATAGCAATAATAACTAAACATAATGGTTTCTAATGTTTATAACGATAAATAACACTGTACAACAGTGGTTTTGTCCTAGAACTAAAATTAGTTGATTCTAGATCAGTTTTTGGCACTGATTCCGAATATGCTTTCCGTTTATCTCTAGGTGGTCCAGGTTTTGAGAAATTAGCATATTTAAATTTATGCAAATTTAAGCTTTTTTGTGCTATTTTATGCAAATTTTAGATACAATATAAGTCACATCTAATTACGTTTTCTAGATAATGACTACTTGGCTATTTGCTTCAGATAAAGTGTAACGATTTGCATATTCTTAACATTTATTTATCAGTTATTAAGCCTAATTTGAATATTTTTCAATGGTGTAATGTTTACATCACTATCAACTTTAAAATAAGTGCCACAAGATTGACGTAATGTTTTTCTAGACTAAATTTTTATGCTTATTTCAAATCTGCAGTCTGTTTTCTTATGTCATGTCTAGATTTTGAGTAAGATGAATTTCTATTTTTGCACGGCATTAACACAGGTTTGATATAAGATGCTTATTAGGGGTGTGTAATTCATTGACAAGAAGGTGAACAGGGTCAGATTCATATCAGAGACATAAACAAAAATTTATATAATCGAAAAAAAAAATAAGTAGCAGAATCTATCGTAACTAGTTGAAGTTTATCATACAAAGTATCATAAAAAGCTATTTCTGGCTTTTTTGACCACAAACTAAAATTTCCCTTTTTTCAAAAACTAGACATGACAGAAGAAAACAGATACAAGATTTGAAATCAGCTCAAAAAACTGGTTTAGAAACCTATTAGCGTACTCGTGCGGCAGAAATATTAGAACGACAAGAAACATTATTAGAAAAACATGAAAAATATGCAAATTAGGTACAATATTTCACAGTCACATGTCAGTATATTCTCAGAAACAACGTTTTTGTGAAGTAAATTATGTAGTAATCTATACTAATATTATAAAGAAGTAAAGTTTGTTTGTTTGTTAGGGGTAATCTCTGGAGCTACCGAACCAATTTCAAAAGTAATGGTATCAAAATGATGGGGTTAGTCCAACTTAGAACATAGGCTATATTTTATGTCGGTGCCACTACCCCAAAGGGGGTGCAGGAGCAAAAAACGTTCTAAAAATGCGATTTTTGTGTTACTGAAGGGCCTAGAAATATGAAATTTGGAATATTAGTTACTTATAAGATACAAATGATGTTTAACAACAGTTCTTAAACAATTCGAAATTTAAAAGGGGTGAAAATGCACAAAAGCGTTCTAAAAAACGTTCTAAATGGTAGTTTCTACATAATCTCAATACCAAACCGATTTAAAAAATATTGGTGTCAAAATGATGGTGACGATGCTTGCTCCAAGACAGGCTATATTTTATGTCCGTGCCATTACCCCAAAGGTGTTGCTGGAGCAAAAAACGTTCTAAAAATTCGATTTTTGCGTTACTGAAGGGCCTAGAAATATGAAATTTGGAATAATAGTTACTTATAAAATATAAATGATGTCTAACAACAGTTCTTAAACAATTCGAAATTTAAAAGGGGTGAAAATGCACAAAAAGCGTTCTTAAAAACGTTCTAAATGATAGTTTCTATATAATCTCAGGAAATACCAAACCGATTTAAAAAATATTGGTGTCAAAATGATGGTGACGACGCTTGCTCCAAGACAGGCTAGATTTTATATCGGTACCACTACCCGAAAGGGGGTGAAGAAGCAAAAAACGTTCTAAAAATGCGATGTTTGCGTTATTGAAGGGCCTAGAAATATGAAATTTGAAATATTAGCTACTTATTAGATATAAAAGATTCATAAGAACAGTTCTTAAACAATTCAAATTTAAAAGGGGTGAAAATGCGCGAAAAGTGTTCTAAAAAAACATTCTACATGGTAGTTTCCACGCAATCTCAGGAAATACCAAACTGACTTAAAAAATAAAGGCGTCAAAATGATGGGGACAACCCTTGATTCAACATAAGCTATATTTTAAGTCGGTGCCACTACCCCAAAGAAGGTGCAGGAGAAAAACTTTATAAATTGCGGCTTTTGCATTACAGAAGGGCCTAGAATCGTGAAATTTGGAATGGCAGTTAGTTATTAGATATCAATGATCTCAAAGGACATTTCCTAAAAAAAATCGAAATTTAAAAGGGGGTCAAAATGCGGAAAAAGCGTTGTAAGAAACGTTCTAAATTGCGATTTCTATGCAATCTCAGGAAGTACTGAACCGATTTCAAATATAATGGTGTAAAAATGATGGTGACAGAACTCGCTCTAAGATAGGCTATATTTTATATCTGTTTCCACTACCCCAGAGGAGATGCAGGAGCAAAATTTGCAAAAAGCGCTCCAAAAACGTTCTAAATGCCAATTTGTCAGTAATATCTCAGGAAAAATCAAACTGATTTCAAAAGTAATGGTAGGAAATTGATGCTGACAGCCTCTGCTCTAACATAGACGGTATTTTATGTCGGTATCACTATCACCTAGTCGTTGCAGGAGCAAAAAAGCGTTCTAAATTTCGATTTTTGTGATCGGTAGAGGACAGCAACTTAAAATTAGGCAAGTTACATATTTATTAGATATAAATGATCTTTAAGAACAGTTTCAATAAAATTAGAAATTTAAAAAGGGGTGAAAATGCGCGAAAAGTGCTCTAAAAACGTTCAAAATTGCGATTTCTACTTAATCTCAGGAAATACCAAAGCTATTTCAAAAGTAATGATTGCAAATCAATGGTGACAGTCCCTGCTATAACATAGGTTATATTTTATGTTGCTGTCACTACCATCTGAGGGTTGCAAAAGCAAAACATGTTATAATTTGCGTTTTTTGCACAACTGAGGAGTCTAACACTTTGAAGTATGGCATGGTATTTACTTACAAGATGCAACTGCTTTCTAAGAACAGTCGAAAGAAAACTCCAAATTTAAAAAGATGATGTGAGCGAAAAGCGTTATAAATTACAATTTTTATGCAATCTTATCAAATACCATACAGATTAAAAAAATAATGATGACAAATTGTTGGTGATAGAATCCGCTCAAACATAAGTTGTATTTTATGTCTGTGCCAGGCTGTATTTTATGCCGATGATTCTACCACCTGGGGTTCACAGGAACAACAAACGTTCTAAAAAAGGCCTTCAAAAGCTTTCTAAATTACGTTTCTGTGGAATATTAGGAAATAACAAACCGATTTCAAAATTAATGTTGGCAAATTAATGGTGACTGTTCCTATTTCAACATAGCGTTTTTTGTTGAGAGAGGTGGTAGGACTTGGAATTTGACATGATAGTTAATTTTAAGATGTAAGAAGATGGTTTCTAAAAAATTCAAAACTTCAAATGAATACTGAAATGAGTGTATTAATTTAGCCTAAAAGTTTCAAAATATTTTCTAAATTATCATTTAATTATTTTTATTTCGTTTTATTAATGTAAGTCATTTCTGCCTAATGCAGTGTAATAATGATGTTTAATCAAACTGTGTTTTAAATAGTAATTTTTGAATTATTCCTTAAAGTAATAAGTACCTTTTAATAAAAAAAACTTTTAATAAAATAAAATATTAGCTTTTAATAAAATAAAAATTTAGTTAGTACCTTTTAATAAAAATTAGACATAAATATCACTTGGCTTATTTCAACTATTACGCGAGCAAAGCCGCGGGGTTTGCAAGTCATAACATAAAACCAAAAACCCTGTCTGATACTGCTTTATACCTTAAATCTGCAAATAATTGTATAAAATTTACTAAATTTGCATAAATTGAAATATGCAAATATCTCTCAAACTTGACGTGCTTGAGTAAATCTAAAACTAGATTCGGAATCAGCACAAAAAACCGCATAAAAAGCAACTAATTTCTGTTTTAGAACAGAGCAAAATTTCAAATTTGTTGACCAGTGTAATAAATGCTTGGTTCGAATGTGATTAACAGAATTTTATATTTCGTTACAAAACGCTTATTTTTCACAAAAATATAGTAAATTTCACAAAATGAACTTTTACTTTTCACAAAATAGGCCTCAAGAAAAAAAAATATTTTGGATCTACCCTTGATTCATATATTTAAAAAATCTCCTCGGGAAATTAATATTTTTAACTTCTTTTTTCTGCGTACACTTTTTTTTTCATTAGTTATTCGAATATTTGTGAAATATATAGTTAATTTTATATGAACTGTTAAAATATTAGATGCGGTCTATAAATGATATCACACTTTTTTTTCAATATTTTTTACCTCCTCACCTCCTTTGTCACACTTCACCAAACCCCTCCGCCCTCCCCCCCCCTTGTCACATGTCACGCTATATTACATAAACATATACGTGCAGTTCAGAAACAAAGCACTGCGTTATATAGATCATATTTCAAATTTTATTTTTAAACTTTAACTGTAATGTGTTTTAATGACATTTGTGAGCATAACAATAAAAATGATCCATGTGTTTATTTTGTATGAAATAAGATTACGGTTTACAACAAAAAACATAATTAATATACAATAGTAATAAAATATTAGTATGAAAGAGCAATTAAAATCGGCAGTATTTTGGAATTTGAAATGGAATTTATTATATTTGGCTTTAAATCCTATGTTTACTTTATGAACACAAAATACTTTAAAACAGATTGATTTTTATAAAGAAGCTTCAATATTAGTTTTAGTTAAATGGAATTGCCATCACATTTCATTTGTCAAATTAATATGAACATTTATAAAATTATATACTAAATGCTAAAATAGAAATTACTCTGAATAATTTACTATTACGACTCTTCCTCCCATGTAGAAGATGTATGCTCGCACATCGAGAGCACAGGAATTTTGACATCGGTCTCATCCTCGGGGATAGTCTTGGAGGAATGAAGACTAAAGGAGGCGACATAAATGACGTCACTTGAAGCTGTTCCTACCCAACACCTATTTGACGATGTTGTAGTGACTACCTGACACTCTTATATGTTTCTTCTGTGTCAAGTAGGTGTTGTCCTACCCCCCTGCTTCCGCCATACTTGACCGAGGTGAGCTGCACTCACAGACTTCTAATATAAGTAGACTCCCAATCGGCAACCTTTTCTTGTCTCCTACATCTCTGCCCTCCATCACGTGATGGAGGCAGATTTAGCGCGCCAAACCGGTTTTTCTCCCGCCAAAATCTCCTCGGAATCTCTCTCCAGTTTCCCGCCGAAACATCGTCTGTCTGCGTTTGTCTTGAGTTGACCGTACTTTTGCTTTTCTTTTGAATTTACCCTTTAACAGTTCTTTTAAGAACTTTTTATTTTAGCTTTTAAAATGACAACTTTCGCGTCAGCTTGTAGTTTCGCTTCTATGTTTACATTTATTTTATTGCGAGGATGAAATCCGAAAGTTGCCAATAAAGGGATTACTGCCAAAATACGGCACCCTTTTGGCGATGAAAGCAAAACATGTTGGAGTCAAAACCTTCCCCAGAGAACAATGGGATTGGGAGTCTACTTATATTAGAAGTCTGTGGCTGCGCTGTGAACCAGTTCTTCTCGCTACGCAAATCAACTACGGAAAAGTCGAATATGGCGGACGCTGGAGAGGGGAGAAAGAACCCGTCTTTTAGCTTGCACACTCTCCTCGGGGCTACATTGATATGTCGTCTCCTTTTAATATTTATGGCTCCATGGGGATAGTATAGTAAGCCCTCTAATGTCAATGCCGTCTTCACCCACCCAATCTGCGCTTTCAGTGAAAGCAGTTGCAACCACGAGTTCTTGTTGTCTGCACGCAGCTATAAGGAAAGGGCAGCTGACGTCACTGTTGGTTGAATTACTGTTGGTTCAGCAAGAAAACCTGTCCGTTCTTTATGACTCCTACCTGTACGCGTGAGCTAGGGAAATTTGATTGGTCTACGTTTAACTCGTCTCTGATATGATTGGCCTACGTCGCCAAGACTATTCCTGCAATGATGTTTATGGCAAAAATGTAGTTGGTAGATTGGTTGACGGAAGTGTTTGTTTGTAAACATGCCCTTTCCTTATTCGAAGCAGTCTGACTCTGCCTAGGACATCTCCCGACCTCCTCCTCTTACGTCATATTCCATATATGCGCTTGCCCTACTGCATCGGTTCCAGGTCTATCTCCTGATTGGTCCCCGACTCCGTTCTGTTGCCTTGTTCGGCTTTTAAGCTACTTTATCTGCTTCGTCCTTAATTTTTGCCCGCCATTTTATTTTAGTTTTGATTTCTTTCTAAATAAGTCCTGCTATGAATGCTAATCCATTGCTTGATAATTTCCGTACTTTTGTACATTTGATTATAGACAACTGAAGTAGTGTATGTAATATTTTTGTAATTGATTTTTTGTATATTTTACAATGCATTATTTAATTTCATTCTTTTGTTTTCAGTAAGCGGATAAACAACAATGTGGATTTGTATTCTGTGCATAGTAAAGTCGTGAAACTGCTAAGAAAAGTTCTTTTTCCTCCCAAAAAAGAATCAAAAATTTACAAAAGAGTATATTTGATATTGTGTGCACTGCATGCCGTTCGAATCAGCTTAAAAAAGGATCACGCGTGCGCGGAAAATCTCATTACTTACCTGAAAATGTACTTTAGTGCCAGCCGTGATCCGCTCATCACCATTTTTGAAGTAAGGAGTTTTTTGTATGTGACATTTTTTCATTTGAATGCTTTGCAATTATTCGACCAATACTCTGAAGAATTCGAAAGGTTGATGGCGGAATTTCCTGCTAAAATGGAGCCTCGCAAGCTTACTCATCTCGCTCGATGCCAAGTCAGGCAAAACCTGAAAGCATCTAGCTGCCCTCTACCTGCATCAATGCAAAAATTAGGCTTGCCTAAAATTGTAAGAAATTTTATTTTAGGCGATGTGCTTGACGGCTCAATAAAGAATGGAAATGCTTCTTCACAGAATGCTGTCACGAAAGAAGAATTAAGAGGATTGTTTTTGGGCGACCTATGATCTACACGTTTTAACTGTGTTATTTTTTTTGTATCTAATAATTTTAGAGTTCAAAGATATTCTCACGTGCTTCGTATTTTATACATTAAATAAAGATACTAACTAGTATTTTATTTATTCTTTGTATTATTCTTTCTATTTAAATCTTTTTAACATTTTCCCACCTAGTTGCAAAATAATTACCCAGTGGCGCAACCAGAATTCGCTCTACGTGGGGGGGGGGGGGGGGGGTTGAGTTGTTGACAATCGTGATCGCCGATTACTTGAATCAACGGTTATTTTTTTTCTCTCGGATAGTACAATCAGCAGTTACTTTGGTTATGATTCATTTAAACAACGTTTTCAATATTGGAATTACAAAACATAAAATGCACCAAGAAATAACAAAAAACGTTAGATTTATATAAAGTGTTTAAAATATGATGGGGCAAACTTTAGAAGATGGAAGAACAGCAAACAATTTTTTATAGAAAATCAGGAATCCATTGTTCTGTCAAATATACACAGGGTTCCACTCGAAGGAATTCCGAATTCTTGTTCCTAATTTTAATAATGAGCAATTTTAGCAAAATTTTCAATAGAATTGCCTTGCTTTGTGTTTTTCAGATGTAATAATATCACGAGAACTGGTGGAATTTATCCTTATCGGCGTTCAATCGGTGCTAATTCAGGTAGTCCATATTTTAGAATGTAGTTGATATTGAAAAGGTATCGTTGACTGAATTACTATGCACTTCCAGGGCTTTTCGTGACATCGAATTTCGCATAAAATAATTGAAACTTTCATTAAAATATCTTCGTTACAGTTAAAGTTCCCTAAAAATATCCTGGTTCAATTTAGAGTCCTATGCCCCATTTCTCTGGATAAATAAATCCCAACAAAAAGTTTTCGGTAAAAAAAAAAGCGCCAAGTTCTCCTTAATGTTTCTGCTAGAAAAAGTAGTGATATCTGAAGTTCGCACAAGGGCACAAGTTAAAAGTCAAACATCCAAAATCTTTCATTGAAAATGGCTTCCTGCGACTTGGCCGTTAATGCCTTCTACAGCCTTTCAAAATTAATGATTGGAAATTTCACATTTATGAATTATTTAAATATTAAAATTAATATTAGTATGCAAAGAGGCAAATTCACATAAAGACATTACAAGTAAAAGATTTCTGATAAATACCATTCAATTTCAACAAACAATAGTTTTGATTACAGATCATTTAGTCCACATGTGGTTTAATTGACATTTCGTACGGTCTAAAGCTAAAGTCATTAACGTAAAACCTAAGAAATAAAACAAAATTTACTTTCTTCAAATCTCACAATATGTTACATTTTATTATATTGTATAATATTGAAATCTTGTGCATTGACGAAAGAGATATTTTTCGTTTGAACATTTATTATAGTTTGTTTGCATACATTAAGAGGTATTCGATTTATAAACTGTTAAAAGCTGATACTAATTATGTATTTGCAATTAGGGATATTACCTTCTGAATACAAGTATTTTGTTATATTTAATTTCTAAGCATTTAAATAGACTGAAGTGGTTTAAATGCTTTTTTTAAATGTGTATTTTATTTCTGTACTTTGTACCACAAAATGCCTAAAATAATCAAAAAATGTAGTTGTCATGTAGCTTATTTGTACATACTTTAAAATTTGAAAACTCCTCTCGAAGGCATTAACGGCCAAGTCGCAGGAAGCCATTTTCAATGAAAGATTTGGGATGTTTGGCTTTTAACTTGTGCCCTTGTGTGAACTTCAGATATCACTACTTTTTCTGGCAGAAACATTAAGGAGAACTTGGCGCTTTTTTTTTTACCGAAAACTTTTTGTTGGGATATCACTACTTTTTGTATGTTTTTTCTAGTTTTTTTCTAAGCTATATTAATATAAAAAAAACTTAAATTTCAGCACTTTTATGTTAGCCGGGAGCAAATCTCCTAATTAGCATTTTGTTTTTTCGCCAATAGTAGTTTTCATTTTTCACATGTGTAAAATAGAAACAATGCTTTGATTTTCAAATAAAATATTTTGGTTTATGTTATCATTTGTTATTTATTTATTTATTTATTTATTTCTATGTTAATAATTCTATTAAATAAAATGAGAGAAATGCATCTATTTTAAATGAGATGACTGAAAAGTTTATATTTTTAAATGAAATGAATGCAATATGAACAATAGAGTTAGGGACAGTATTTGGCGATTTGCCACTTGCACCCGGCTAGCATAAAAATACCTAAATTTATTTTATTGAGCTTTACAAATTCATACTTTATTTCTTTTTATATTAAAGTACTAGCCGCCTCTAGCAAGCAGTATATACTCTATTAATTGCATGTTAAACGTTGCATCATGTTACTGTTATTCATAATTTAATTTACTTGCCCATTCTTTCGCCAAGTCGGAAGCTTTTGATAGAGAAATCAAGAACTCTTTACGATCATGGAAGCACATCATATATTTTGTGTTGTTATGTATTTCATTCTTTCATGACAAATATCTCTTAACTCACTTATGAATGTTTCCTTATCGATTCGTTACGATTCGTTCTCTAATGCGGAAATTTTTAATCGTATTAAGTAATCTTTTCTAATTGGGCTTACTGTCAATTATTGTATTTTAACTGATACGATTGGGTACAAGTGAAATGATTCTTATCAAATCCTTTGATAATATCTGCATTTTCATTAAGCCACATTGATGCTAATATCTTTTTGTTTCATGCTAACCTTTTCAATAGACTCGATTACGGAAGATTAGATGGTCTACGGGCTCACTGCTATGATCCATTTGAAAATCTATCATTCTTCTCATCTAATCGTGTTGAAGAACTAGCCAATTTGCCATGGTTTTAAGTTTTTAGCTAATTTTATTCGAAACCTGAAAACTAAAATGTGAGGAACCGGATTATGGAAGATTCCTTCTAAAGGTACATATCGATTAACAGGTTACATATTATAAAATTATAATAATCATAAGGAGAATTGTCAGTTTCGGTGCTTTAATAGTTTCCGTAACTTCTATTTATATAATACAGAAGTTTCAGCAGAGTAAAGATTAACAACATAGTCACAGTAAGTATAATAACAGTAAAATATATTAACAATAGCAGTGACGAAACTACTGGCACTTTGGAAATATTCGTACGTTATATTATTTAACAATTCAGATGATATGCGGAAAAAAAAAATAGATGGCTCGCATTAATAATTAAATCATTGAAAAATAGCCACAAACGTCAAATACTCGCCAAGCTTGGCGACATTTAGCGAAGTGTCACCAAATTTGGTAATATATCATGTCAATTCTCAAATTTGGCGACAAAAAATGTTTTGTTTGTTCTGACGTCATAATGATGCATATGTATTATTTATTATACACATACCTATAATATGTATGATGGAAATGTATTGCGTATTATATGCATATGTATAAAGTTCTTTAACATCACTAAAACGCACTTAAAGGAATAGTGTTCCATAAATAGTAGGGATATTTGCCAGATTGACCAGAGTGCTACTGAGATTAGAATTCCGACATTTATAATAGACCGGAAGGCATCTGCACACACCATCACCTCATCGAGTTTACAGCTGAAATTTTAGTATTAGTTAAAACTAGATTAGCATATTTAAATGCAACTGGTCTGCTAAATCATATCTTGGTAGAAACCACCTGAAGACATAATTTTAGTGGGTGACTGATAGGTTTACTATTGTATTTTCCTGCATCCAAAAGTATGGAAACATGGAGGAATGGGTGCAGGAAAACACAATGGAAAATCCTTCAATTAACCGGTAAAATCGGGTCTGTAGGTGGTTTCCAGAAAGATATGACTTGGCAGACCAGTTACATTTCAATACACTAATCGATATTTAACTAATCCTAAAATTTCAGCCGTCAACTCGATGAGGTGATGATCTGTGCAGACGCCTCCCGGTCTTTAATAAAATTTGTTTTAAGGAAGTAAAAGATAGAAATATGGACAGATAAACTGAAAGATTTGCCTTATTAAGATTTTTGTAAAAGCATATAAAATTTCATTCAGCTTGAAATCATGTAACACCTTTATAACTCAGGCTAATTTTCTGTAACCGAGTTTTGGCAACCAATATATCTGATCTATAACTATAATCTTTATTTTACAGATTTAAAATTAACAATAAATTAACAGTAAGTAGGCTAATAATACAATATAAGGACATACATTAGCAGCGAACTTCGGACACCGCATCTGTCGCACATCGTTAAAGACAGCTTTATTAGTTACACATTTCATTTAATTAAAAGCAGATTTTTAAACTTTCATATGAGAATTAGGATATTTTTCCACTATAGGGACCTTGGCGTTTTTTAAAAATCTTGGCGCAATTCGGACTTCAGAAACTGAGATATGTTGCCAAATGATATAAACAACTATGAAAACAAACCTGATGAACTTTTATGTAATTTATATATGTTATATATATATATGTATATACATATAAACATTTTATTTATACACGTATAAAATATAGCTTTTTATATACAAATTATTTATGCTGGTATACAAAAATAAATAAACGGGTTCCTTACATTTAATAAATTGTATACATATGGAAAAAATTGCTTGTGTATATGACACAGTAGATAGGTTGCCAGAAAATACGTTATTATCAAATTTCTTTTCTCGTCAAGGCTATTTTCTCTATTTCGCCTAGGCTACTATATCGGAAACATACCGAATTGCGGTTATATTTTGTTAAATGTTTTATTGTTTTAATATCGTGAATATATCATAACCAATACTGATTAAAATTTTTAGGTATATTCATTTTTTTCTATTTAACAAACATCTTTGGAAAAGCATATATATAAAGTTTTATTCTGTTTGAAATTGCGTGACCCCTTCAAAACTCTGTAATCGAGTATTGGCGACCAACATTGGCGCAATTAAATGTGAAGGAACTGTTTACGGCCAAATCAACACCCCCTGTTTTAAGGGTTTAGAGTAGGGATGCACAACCTGTGGCCCGCGAGGTGTAATGTTGTGGCCCGCGAATTTCATAAATTTATAATGGGAAAAAATCGCAATTTTTGTTGACATGTCGCAGGAAAAAATCGAGAATTTTTTTCAATTTGTTTCGTCAGACAGTTAAGAAATCACAAATACCATTGATAGGGTTCTGAAAACCCACGAATTTTATCGATTAGCCGCAGGAAAGTTTCAAATTTCGTTAATTGGCTGCAGAAAAATCGCGAGTTTTGTCAGCTTATCGCGAGTAAAAATCGTGAATTTCGTCAGTTTGCCGCGGGAAAAAATTGCAGATTTCGTTGGAATTAGGTAAAAACCGCGAATTTTGTCGATTACGTGCGGAAAATCTCAAATTTTGTTGATCGGCAGCGGAAAAATCGCGAGTTTCGTCAGTTTATCGCGAGTCAAAATCACGAATTTTGTCAATTTAACGCAGGAAAAATTACAAATTTCGTCAGATTCAGTTAAGGATTGCAAATTCCGTTGATCGGACGTGAAAGAATCACTAATTTTGTTGATTCGGCACGGAAAAATCTCAAATTTTGTTAATCGGGCACAGAAAAATAGCGAATTTTGTAAATCAGGTGCGGTAAAATTGCAAATTTCGATGATCGGATTGATCATTTCAAATTTCTTTGATTGGCTGCAGAAATATCGCAAGTTCTGTCAGTTTATCTCGAGAAAAAATCGTGAATTTCGTATGTTTAACGCGGAAAAAAATTGCAAATTTCGTCTGGATTTGGTAAAAATCGCGAATTTTGTCTATCATCTGCGAGGAAATCTCAAATTTCGTTGATTGGCTGCGGAAAAATCGTGAATTTCATCAGTTTAACGCGAGAAAATATAATTTCATCAATTTGCTGTAGGAAAAATTACACATTTTGTCAGAATCAGTTAAGAATCACAAATTTCGGTGATCGGACGTGGAAAAATCGCGAATTTTGTCGATTCGGCGCGGGAAAATCTCAATTTTGTTAATCGGGCGCAAAAAAATGGCAAATTTTGTCAATGAGGTTCGGAAAAATCGCAAATTTCGTTAATCGGCTGCGGAAAAATCCCGAGTTTCGCGAGTTTGAGAAAATAATTGCGAAGTTCGTCCAATTTGCCATGGGAAAAATTAAATTTCGTCAGAGTTAGATAAGAATAGCGAATTTTCTAGATCGGGCTCGGATAAATCGCGAATTTCGTTGATCGGGGGACGGAAAAATCGCGAATTTGGTCGATTCAGCGCGGAAAAAATATCAAATTTCGTAAATCGGGCACAGAAAAATCGCGAATTTGTTGATGAAGCGTAGAAAAATTACAAATTTCGTATCTTAACTGCAGAAAAGTTGCGAGTTTCGCCAGTTTATCGCGAGAAAAATCTCCAATTTCGTGTAATTTCCGTGTGGAACGAATTTCGTTGGACGGGAACGGAAAAATCTCTAATTTCATCGATCAGGCGCGGAAAAATCTCAAATTTTGTCGATCGGCTGTGGAATAATTGCGAATTTCGTCAATTCATCGCGATAAAAAATTGCTAATTTTGTCAATCTGACAAGATAAAAAAACACAAATTTCGACAATGGATCGAAAAAATTACAAATTTTTTCAACTGGTTGAGAAAGTATCTCGAAATTCGTCAATCGTTCGAGGGAAAAAATCGTTTCTTTTGTCAAAAGTTCATGAATTTCGCGAAACGCTCATGTGAAAAAATTGTGAATTTTGTGCCAAAAATATCATGAAATAGAAATCCAATGGTCGCAGGAAAAAAAAATCGCAAATTTCGTCGATCGTGCGCGGAACAGAAATCGCGACTTTCGTCAATTTATTGCAAGAAAAAAATCGTGAATTACATCAATGCATATCAGGAAAAAATCATGACGTTCGTCAATGGATCGTTGGTAAAAATTGACATTATTGTCAATCCGTCACAAAAATATTGCAAAATTTGCCAATCACTCATTAAAAAAAAACCTAATTTTGTCAATCGTTCATGGAAAGAAAACTGCAAATTTCGTAGATAGATCGCAGAACAAAAAAAGTAGCGAATCAATTCGATTCGAAAAATCGCAAATTTCGTTGATCCGGTATGAGAAAATAAAAATTGTAAATTTCACCAATTTATCGCAGGTATCGCAAATTGGTTGTTTGAAAAACTTGCAACTTTTGTCAATCGACAATGGAAAATTACCGACAAATTCGTCAAT
The DNA here is from genome assembly GCA_963932465.1 of Maratus speciosus. Lineage (NCBI taxonomy): Eukaryota > Metazoa > Arthropoda > Arachnida > Araneae > Salticidae > Maratus > Maratus speciosus. The sequence continues at coordinate 214,349,354 of OZ010799.1, read as the reverse complement.
CGGTCGTTGATAAAAAAAAATCGCGAATTTCGTCAATCACTCGCGCTTGATTGACAAAAGAAAAAAAAATAATTTTGTTAATCGGTGATAGAAAAAATAACATAATTAGTTCAACATGCTCTGTTATTTCAAAAATAAGTTTCCTTTTATTTTTAATGAAGTTATTCTTCAATAGATTTTTTTATGATTTTCAAAAATGTTTAATTTTTTAGAAATTTTGTGTAATTTTTTTATTTTTAAATTTACATTTATCAAGAAGAAACAGTTTTCATAAAGTGTTGTATGGTTATTTATACAGATGTGAAAAAGCCGCGGATTCCTGCGTACAATAATTTATTTCTATTAGTTTTTTTTCTTTTTTTTTTTTTTTTTGTTACAAAAAATCATTATTAACCAAGAATAAAGAGTTATTTTCACCTCCCCGCCTCCCCGATATAGAATTATCTCTGTGCTAGTGATGTGGCCCTCGACAACCCGAAAATTTTTGGAAGAGGCCCTTCTCTTAAAAAGGTTGTGCACCCCTAGTTTAGAGGCAGAAATTCTGTGTTTTCAAATTTTTCTGGTTAATTGTGCTACAGACCCGACTTACCTGTGAAATTTCATGATTCTACGACTTTTAGAAGTACCTTAGTTATTTGATGATGCGAAGTGAGTCAGTGACAAAAAAGCGCTTTTTCGGAATTTAATATTTCGAAAACTACTAAATACAGAAACATGAAATCGTGGAATCTTAGTTCAGTTTGATCATACGAACATGTGTATAAAAGAAAAAATTCTATATCTCTCCCTAAAACGACGTTATGAGGGGGTGAAAAGTATGCCGAAATGGTTCAGGAAAAGGTAGCTTACGGCTTGTGCGAACTTGGCGGATGCACTGCCGTGCTCCCAGATAGTTACCTGGTACCCTATATACAGAAATTGTTAATTGTAGTGTGCCCTACCGCCTTTTACAGATTGTCCTACCTTTTTTGAAACACACTGTATGTGTGTGATTTCTAATTGTTATTTATATTTTATTTTCTTATCATTTTACAAAATATTTAGATATACAGGCATCCCCCGACTTACGTAAGTAATGCGTTCCGCAAACTTTTTCGTAACTTGAATTTTACGTAAGTCGAATTTTTAAATTGCTTAGGTAAAATTTCGTAAGAAAGTGCAATATATAGAGGAGAAGGTCCAAATACCGGCTAGGGTCCAAATACCGGCTACTACGTGTTCTGAAAACTGAGCGCAGCGCAGCCTAGCTGTGATAGGCAGAGTTTGTAACTTTAATTGAGAGAAGAAAGTTACGAAAAGTACGTCGCTGAAGTCTGTGTCATTTACAAATAGTAAATGCAAAAGTGTCGAATTTACGTAATCTGGTACATCAAAAGTTTTTCAGATATGTGTTTCTCATTTTTTTAAAAATATACTGATCGTATATTGGCTTGAATTGTTGATTAAGTTATTTTCTAGACATATTTAGCTCTCAATTGCCACGCTCACAGTATTGGTATTTTATTATATGAATGAGTAATACCGGTTTTAACTTAAACATAACAGTGGCCCGAATACCGGCTACCTAGAGTGGTCTAAATACCGGCTAGCCGGTATTTGGACCTCTCTCGGTTTGCTCTGCTTGAAGGGGAGGAGAATAAATTAATCTAAATAGTTCCATAATTAATAAATTAATTTAAATGGTTCAGAAATAGCCCCCGTCCCATTTCGTAATATGAAAAAAGCAACCATGGCCGTAATTCTTCAGGACCGACACTGGTTACCGGATCACTTTCTAAAAAAGAGCTGTTGGACATTACAAAATTTCCTGTAATAAATGTAAAGAGAAAGAAAAAAAAAATGACGGAGTAAACCAGGCGAAAGAGGCAGAAATTTGATTTTAACCCTCTCGCTGCGCAACCCGAGATTTCCTTGGGCATCGTAAAAGTAGCAAAATTTGCGCAACCCGAGATTTCCTCGGGGTTGCATTTTTTCCGTCTAATTAACCCTCTTTGATTATTCCCACTAGTTATTTTTTTTTATTGTAAATTATGCCTTATTTAATCGGAGCATTTTCCCGGTTAAATTAGACAAAAACTTTTGTTTTGAAAAACCGGTGACAAAAGAATAAAAATTCTTAAAAGACGCTCGTCGCGAAGGGGTTAAATACGCAATTTTTGAAGCTATTTTGAACAATTACACAGCGAGAGGGCTAAAAAAGTGTAAAAGGAAAATATCCAACAGAAGAAGATGATAAATTTGAGTCTTCTGCATGGGTACTTTCTCTGTGGACAAGAATGGGGGAGGGGATTCTGGGTTCAATGTTAAGAATGCGATATGTGGGTTGACAGGGACTATACCGACGCAGAGAGTGATATTATGCTTTTGATTTTTTCAGATAATATAATTATCATTTCAATCAGTAAGCTTTTTTTTTGTTTTACATGTTAAAAAACAAAATTAGAAACACAATGGAAAGAAGACTGTGAGAGATTTTAGAAATTTGACAAAAATACATATTTATTAAAAATTGCGTATATTTTCTGTGCATAAGAAATGTTATTAAGCAATACAATTTATTAAAATAATATTCTTATTGTTTAATAATTTTCATTAGCTCTATTTGTGTGATCTTTTGGAAAAAAACTTAGGTAGCCGGTATTTAGACCCCATTTTAAAAACTCAAAATTTGAAGACTTTCGGAATTTTGCTTCTTATAAACAGAAAAGCCTTTTAAGTTGATTTTTTTTCTCTAAACAGGTGTAAGACGTGTCAAGGTACCCTGCTGTCACTTTTATTTTATTAATTTTGAAAATTGTATGATCTAGATTGCAAACAAAAGTGGTAGCCGGTATTTGGACCTTTTCCTCTATTATATACATTATTTGCACAGTAGTATTTTATAAATTAAGCAGCATACAGCAGTATTTACGTGGATATAAACAATAAAAGTATGAAAAAAATATAAAATAAAACTGAAAGAACACTTTTCAAATAAAAAATATCTTGTGGAATACGAGATTTATAAATTTAACAATGATGAAACATTTCATATCAATTTTGAATCTACATCAAACGAACAGCTAGAAGATAAAATGCACTCGTTACTCTTCATGGAAACTTTAAAATTAGGTTTCATTATTGTTTGAATTCGGCTAACAAATTTGTAACGGTCAAATCAGAGGTTTTTTTTGTTTTCTTTTTGTTTTGTTTTGCCGCATTTTAATCAGATATCTGTTTGTTTTTTAAAAATTTGATTGTATATCACCCCTAAAAAATTATAAATCTTTCTAATATGTACAACCATATCATGGTTGTGGTTTTTATATGCATATTTTATTTATAAAACAATTATCAAAAGTATGCAAATGCTTATCAATCGTACTAGTATGTTCGTAAATGTAATTTTCGAAATTTATTACGGAAGTGCGAATCTACGTAAGTTGCATATTACGTAAGTCGAGGAATGCCTGTATTTAGTTTTCTGTTAGAAATACCTATGAGAATGAAAGATAGGTTGTATCTGCTTCTGGCAGCGAAAAACGGGAAAAAAACATTGAAATAGCATTTTCGAAATAAGAGTTTTTCTTCTAAACGTTCTCTGCCCCTTCCACGAAATAGGTGGGAAAGGATCTACTTATAATATACTTTTATTTAAAGGAAATACTTGTAATTATAACTCGTAAGATATAACACCCTCCCCCCCCCCTCCCTTCGCAATGATAATTCAAAATTTTTACTTCTTATTTAATTTAAACAGTAATTGTAGTTTTGTCTTCGTGATAAACAATGCGTGATACTTTACATGATATGCAGGTAACATTATTTAAGATGAAATGAGCGTAAATAGATGTATAACTAATTTATTGCTTATTAAGTTAATGCTTAATTAGCATAATTTTGTGTGTAATTATAGATATTAAATTTTAGAAATTATAAGAAAATGCTTCGAATTTTGCGCCCCTCTTTTGAAAATCCTGCTGAAAGAAATGTATCTATGTCAATCAAATTGCAATCAATGCTTCTTTCCTCCGTGGAACGGGTGACAGTGACTCACCGAGAGCAAAATCTCCTGGGGAAAACTTCGAGCTACCTTACCAACTAATGAAAATGAACTACATCCTTTTAAATGTATGAACCACACCCCTGCCAACAACAAATGGTTTGAAAGAGACACTGATTGCAATAATCAGTTCAATCACAATCAAAAACACCTTTTTATGTTTATATTTTTATAGCACTTTTTTTTTTAATTCTTACTTTTTCAAAGGTTTTTACCTGCGAACGCAGATAACTTAATAATAGAGATAACTGAAAGCAGTAACGTTAAACAAGGTGTAGAGATCTGCATTGACCCAGTCTTGGCCCGAAACCGGACCAGGGCACGGGCCGGTGTCCGCCCAAGTTTCATTCACGACAATAGGGCCGGGCCTGGCTTCTTTTGTCCGAGCCGAGCCGGGACTGGAATTCATTCTTCCTAGAGGCCTGCATGAACAGAAATTTTCAGGCCCGGTGTTTACCCAGACCGTATGAAAATCACATGGCCCGTGCAAAAATAAGTAAATTTTTCCCGGCCCATCCCTTATAAAAAAAGCATATATTTTTAAATCGCCAGCATTCATCCCTGTTCTAGAATTAAAATTTTCAATTTATTCTTTTAAAATAATAGTGATTTTCTAGGCAATCAACATTATAGGCAATAATTTCTAGGCAATAAATTTAAAGTACAACAAAACGTATAAAAAAGAACTCGCCTCTGATGAAATCCGGTATTAAACAGAAAAAAATGTTGATAAATGCAAAATATATATAATAATACGTGTGAAAAGAATATAATACATTTACCAGAGATGGTGTAACTGCAAAAAAGGGAACTTGTCTATAACAGATATTTCTGATATCCTATGCAATTTCGTCTAAGAAAATTTTACGGTATAGCATTTTTCAGATTTTTAAGTCTCCAAGCCATGGACTATGGAATAAAGATATTAATAATAACAGAGTTATTCACATACAGATAGAGATTCATTAACAAAATAAATAGCGAAACCTAGGACGCTTGTTTAAAAATAAAGAATACAAAAAAAAAAAAAAAAAAAAAAAATCTAAAATAAGTACTTTTTGTCAGAACTACTCATACAAAACCATTTTTTACCGTATCGGCGTAAAAATCTGTATTTTGTGAGAAATTCAGTCGGCCGGGCAGGTCTAGTTAAGTTTTCTATGGGCCGGACCGGGTTCGGGTGGAACTTTTAGATTTTATACCGGGCTGGAATGGGGTCGAAAATTTGGCTTTTATACTGGGCCGGGCCAATAAATTGTTTGTACGGACCGGACACGGGTATAACTTTTAACTTTTTATACCGGACCAGGTTAAATACTTTTCTACGGGTCGGGTCGCGCACGAGACTGAAAATCTCGGCCTGTGCAGACCTCTAATAGGAAGTTTGAAACTGAGAGAGACCTAGAAAGCGTATGTTTTATGTTTTCTCAAAAAATCGAAGGTCCATTATCGCTTTGAACATGGAGCAAAGACAGAAATGCAATTAAAATGGCTCTCCACTGCGTAATACTTAAACTCAGGGTATCTATTCGGCAGGAAATTACCATTCTTTTAGCCTAAGACGTCTCGAAAATGTGATCGCTGCCATTTTTCAAAACAAATGACAAGTTTTCACTTAACTAATGCATGTAATACGCGCTTTCACAAGCTTAAAAATAGTATTCGCCTTTTAATTGAATCACGTTGTTGAACAGAATTTGGTTAAACAAATTCGCGGATTCCAAAGAAGCCAAAAAAATTAGTATTAACTTTAGTTGTGATTCATAAAAACGGTTAATTTGCTTAACTAGTGACTCATATAAGCGGCAATTACAGTAATTTTTTTAGTTTTAACCCTGAACCCCTTCCCCCCCCCCCCATCGCTGCGACAGTGTGATTACAAATTCGATTTGTCTGGCCGTCTACCCACGTTCTAATTTGCGTAAATATACTCGGATTGTGATGTTATTAATATTAGGTTGACCAAAAAGTTCTGGGAAATTTTTAATCTAATATTTACCGGAATTTGTATCGTATATAGCACAGTTGGGCGTCGTCGAAATTCTTCCACACCCCGCCTACAGTCCAGACGTGTCTCCATCGGATTATGTCCTATTTCGATCAATGCAACCTTTTTTTTCAAGGGCCTTCGATTTGAATCCTTTAATGAAGTTGAAGAAGTATGTAAAGAGTTTTTCGATTCCAAGGATCCGCCATGGTACTTCCAGCAAATCCGGAATCTCGCAGAACGATGGTAGGCAGTCATAGACTATGATAGTCTCTACTTTGAAGAATAGTCCTTGTTTCTTTTGTTGTTAATTTGCACATAACAACACAACTTTCGCAAATTTTCCCAGAACTTTTTGATCACCTTAGTATATTCGGTATTTACGTACGATCCGGGCCAGACCAGTTGCAACTGTGCCAAGTACGACGTTAATAAGACTAATTGCAGTAATCCTTTTTTTTTCTCTATATGGTAAACTAGGAAACTGTACTTTCGACACCATGATAATGGCCACAGCCGTAGATTTAGTGGAGGTAAAGATGAAAATAAGGAATTTTGCTTAGTGGCCACTGGCCGGTAAGTTGATTTTTTTTAGTAGCCAGTTACTGGCTAGTGAGAATAATTTCTTTAGTCGCCAGTAAGTACATTTATGTCGCTGAATATTTAATTTAAAAATATATAAATTTAGAGTAAATGAGTAATTTATGTAATAAATAAAAATATTTTAATTCATATTGTTTTGAATAAACTTGAGATACTAATTTCCAATCTGTTTTAAATTAAGTTAACAGCAAAGTTATATGTAACATGCTTGTATAGCTAACTACATAAATCCACTGTACTTAAGTACTTTTCAAAAAAAAAAAAAATCTGAAATTTACAATAAATTTTCTGAAATGTAAAGGGGGGGGGGATCTCCTGGAACTAATTATGCATTTTTTTCATAATACTTTAACAAAATTCGCATTTTTCCGCGATCTATTGGCGATGTTTGTGTTTCTTCCGCGATCCATTTACAAAATGTGCGCTTTTTTCGCGATCTTTTGACAAAATTCGCGTTTTATTCGCGATCTTTTGACAAAATTCGCGTTTTATTCGCGATCTTTTGATGAAATTCGCGATTCTTTGACGAAATTATCTTTTTTTCACGCGATTCTTTGACAAAATTAGTTTTTTCTGCGATCTACTGACGAAATTCGCGTTTTTTCGCGATCTATTGACGATATTTTGCGCATCATCCGCGATCCATTGACGATATTTTGCGTTTTTCTGCGATTTACTGACGATATTTTGCGTTTTTTTTCGTGATTCTTTGACGAATTTCGGGTTTTTTAGCGATCCTTTGACGAAATACAGGTTTTTCTGCGATCCTTTGACGTAATGTGCGTTTTTTTCGCGATCTTTTAACGAAATTCGCGTTTTTTTCGCGATCTTTTAACGAAATTCGCGTTTTTTTCGCGATCTGTTGATGATATTTGCGTTTCTTTCGCGATTTATTGACGATATTTTCGTTTTTTCCGTAATTTTGACGAAATTGTCGGTTTTTCGCGATTCTTTGACGAAATTCGAGTTTCTTTTTCGCGATCTGTTGACGATATTTGCGTGTTTTCCGCGATCAATTCACGATATCTGCGTTTTTTCTGCGATCACTTGACGAAATTTGGGTTTCTGCGCGATCCTTTTTTACGAAATTGGGGTTTTTCTGCGATCCTTTGACGAAATGCGTGGTATTTTCGCGATCTTTTGACGAGTCTCGTTTTTTTATTCATGATTCTTTGACGAAATGCGCTTTTTTTCGCGATCTATTGACAAAAATCGCGGGTTTTTTTCCGCGATTCTTTGACGAAATCCCTTTGGAAAATCCTGCATTTGGCCGGTACTTTCCATATTTTTAGTCGCCAGTTTTTGACGTTTAGTCGCCGAGTGGCGACTAGCGAGTGCTTATTTTCATCTTTAAGTGGAGGGTGGACATCCCCCCCCCCCCCCAATATGTTCAATACTAGGGCGCCACAGAAGGTTTAAGGCGCCTTTAAAGAAAGGGTTTAGTAGTAGTAACAAGTAATTATAAATTAATTTTATTTTAAGTGTAAAGTTACAAAGTAAGTTATTTTTACGCACAAAACTTGTATAAGACATATAATTTTAGACCTCCCTGTTACTACCTATAATCCCCAACTCTATTCTGAAGAAAATGTATGCATTTTGAGGAAAACAATTTGAAAACAGGAATTGTAATGAATTGCGTTATAGAATTACAATTATTTCCTTCTTATCGCAGTAGTTGTTGGTCACCATTGGTTGTAGAAAGAAAGTGGAAAGAAGTAGAAGTTATTGGAGGGGTTAGAACGGTTCTATAATATCTCTAAGTAGTAGGGCGCCGCAGAAGGTTTACGGTTGCCATCAGGCACTCACACACACACACAAAAAAAGGTTTAATTAACTTCTATTCCTTAACAAAAACAGTTTATACACGAGGAAGAAAATTCCGAAGACAAGAATTGTAATCAATTGCAGGACATTAAGTGTAATTCAATCCTTAGAAGTATAATTTTTTCCTTCTTATCTAAATCTAAAAGTGTTTGTTGGTCACTCTTGTTAGTAGAAAGAAAGTTGAAAGAACTGAAAGTGACTGGATGGGTTAGAACCGTTCTCCCATTTGTTGAAGTAGTGGGGCGTCACATAAGGTTTAAAGGAGCCATCAAGCACCCACAAAAGAAAGTCTTTAAATTACAACCTCTATTCCCCAACAAAAACAATATTTATATGAAGAAGAGATAATTCTGAAAACAGGAATCGTAATTACAGTAAGTGTATTTCGGACAGTAAGTGTATTTCTGGAGACAGTAGTGTGTACGGGACAGTAAGTGTATTTCTGTCCTCAGAAATATAATTATTTACTTCTTATCTCAGTAGTGGTTGCCCGCCCACACTTGGAAAACAATAGAAAGAAAGTTAGTAAAAAGTCAAGAAAATAGTTGAAAGAAACAAGGAAAGAAGTGGAAGTGAATTGAATGGTTAGAAAGGTTTACCAATGTGTTCAAGTCGTAGGGCTCTACACAAGGTTTAAGGGCACCGTAAAACACCCATAACGAAAAGATTTAAACAGTAGTTACAAGTAATTATACAAGAGCTTTACTTTAAATGTTAAATTACAAGGTGCGTTACTTTAAAGCACAACATTTGTATAACACATTTAATTTTAGAATTTTTTCTACTTCTATTCGCTAATAAAAACAATTTATATATGTGGAAGGGATAATTCTGAAAGCAGGAATTGTAATCAGTTGCGCGATAGTAAGTGTACTTCGATTCTTAGCAGTACATTTTTTTTCCTTATCTAAGTAGTTGTAGGTCATTTTTGGTATAGTAGAAAGAAAGTGGAAAGAATGGAGGGAAGTTATGACTCAGAGAAGGTGGACGTGGAGGCTGTTTAGAGGCCTGCAGGGGCCGAAATTTCTAGGGCTGAACACGCTATCTTGGTCAATTTTAAAAACTAAAAGTCTAAACCTGGAATCCGGAATCTTAAAAACTAAACACTCAGAATGGCTCAAACACACAGAATGGCTCAATTTCTACAAAGAAAAAAAAAAAAACGATTTTTCTTAATATTCTTTAAAAAAACATCACTGCGTACATATTTGTGCGTAAACTTTTCAGTATATTTCAGACTATATGTATGCAATCTATAGTATACGGAATAGCAACATTAATGAACACTTAGACTCTTAGTTTTTTACACTCAAATAAAGACCAATTAAAAAATAAATAATGTAGTTTAGAGTAAAGATAACAAATGATTAAAATCATCATAAATTAACTGATTCTTGAAAATATTTATTCATTATTCATTACATTACATTTCCAAAGATTCCATTATCATTATTCTTTTTACAAAAAAAGAAAAAAATTGCTTGCCTGACACATTCTAAAAATAACACAAGCCTGCAAAATTTAGGTTGTGTCAAATTACCTAGCTTTTGATAATTGATTCTTACATATTTTGTAGCGCTGAATCCAAAAATGGCCTTCATGTTTTACCATCATATCAGGATTTTTTTGCAATTTTTTTACTTTTTAACTTCGAAATTTACGATTTGCGAAACTTTTTGAAGCGATGGTTAAAAATGAAGGTTGTTTTCAGATTAAGTGCTAAAAAGTACATAAAAATCAATTATCAAAATTAAAAAAAAGCACAACCATCACACATATTTTATAGTATCAGAATTTTGCTATTTTTTGAATTTGAAATTTATGATTTGCAAAAAACCTTGACTTGATGGTTAAAAATGAAGGTCACTTTCGAATTCAGCGCTAAAAAAATATAAAAATCAGTTATCAAAAGTTAAGACACACAACCATTTCTTGTATCTTTCATTATCAGATGTTCTCTACATTTTGACTTTTTACCATTGAAATTGACGATTTGCAAAAAATCCTGACGTGATGGTTACAGATGAAGGTCATTTCCGGATTCAGTGCTAAAAAATACATAAAAATCAATTATCAAAACTTAAACCCCAAAATCATGCAGACTTGTGTAATCAAGTTAAAGTCCAACCCGGCCCGAGTATGTAAAAAAAATGAGCGCCTGAGCCTCATCCCAGTCGACAGGAAAAATTAGGTCCAGGCTAAGATGCGGTGCAATTGTTTGATGCGGATCTGTACGTTGAATATGTTAAATTTCTGTATTGTGTTGTCAAACTAGCATCGAATCGTGCAAAACATTTACAACCCATTCTCGACCCAGCCAAGTCCATTGAAAATTGTTCATATTTCGTCGGCTTAGTACAGTCCTTTTAAATTTGGTATAAAAAAACTATCTCTTGCCGCTTACGGTTCAAGCCTTCGTCCGACGACATAGGGTCTGAGGACCCCATAAATCCGCGAAAAGACATACGAGACGGTGCTTCTAGCTCCGCGGGAAGAGCTTTAAACTAGGAAATTCGTCAATGACCCCACTGTCGTAGAAGGCACATGCACTGTCCATCACACGTCACTCAGTCTGAGCCCCAATGCACCATGCGATATCTGGCTTGTCACGATGAAAAATCATCTAGTTTTAAAAGGGTACTTACCGCCAAGTCGGAGTTCGCCGTTAAATAATTAAAGATTAATTTATAGCTTAAGAATTAACTATGATGTCAAAAGCCAAAATAAGAAAAAACAAAACAAAAAATGACGATGGAGCACCCTCTAGCAGAGAAAATTATAAATAAAAGGTGTGCGAAAAATATGCGTGGTCAATGATGTAAGATGCAAGTAGAACTACTCAAGAGAATCCAAATTCTAGTAAGAAAATAACAAAGAAGGAAGAGCGCGCACTATTAGAGTAAATAAGAACTAAAACAATGTGGAGGAGGAAATCATTTCAGGTATGAAAGTGAAATCTGGATGAAAATCTGATAATTAGAAGACAAGAAAATTAAGAAATGATATGTGCATAGTAACAAATGCGCCACATGGTGGTGCGAATAACAATCTGCGAAAGCAAAGAAAACTTGTCGGAATAAAATTGAAATCAGAAGAAAGATGGAGCATAGGCCCAAGATAATATAAATCCAGAAAAAAAACAATAAGTGGAAAGGAAGGAAAATTTGAAAATGAGCGGCAAAATATATCAGAAATCATCATATCAGCCTTTATCGAAAAAAATAAATTTAAATTTAAGGACGATGACATACTGGTATTAGTTTGAGCTACTCCACAAGCGGAGTGAAATGAAGGGTAAAGACAATGTTGAAATTTATATAAGCGTAGGGAGTGGCCAAGAGTGAATTAAGTAGGAGAAAGCTGCCATAGCCATGATAATAGATAAAAAGGAGGGAGGGGGAAGGGAGAGAAATTAGGAATGAGAAATGAAAAGAATACAAGTTATAGGTACACAAATGAAAAACAGCTGGGAGAAACAGGCAATCGCCACAAAAGAAACCGAAAAGGAAAGGAGCCCCTATAAAAAATGCACATGCCTGCAACTGTGGGATAAATTCACTGGAGACGGTGACTCAGGGTGATAAAATTAAATGAAACTACAGAGAAAATAAATAAGACTTCAAAACAGAAATTTTCCATACCTATTTAATACTTCCTTGATAAACGTTCAGCGTTATTGCATTAAAAAAATAATCTTAGCAGTAAAAAGACGTCGTTTAATGGTAAAAATCTGTAATGCTTTCTTGAAGCTAAAAAATACCCAATTTGGTGGTTAAAATATTTACTTTTGAAAGCAATGTAACTGTAAATAGTAAATAAATCTTTATTTCTTTTTATTAATCACCTAATGCATTACATTACAAAATTAAATAACAGAGAATAATCATTTATAAAATTTGGCTTCATTTTAAAACTCAAACAGAAGAAATTATTTTATAAATTGCTTTTCGCAATTATTATATCATTAGTAACTAATTAATAATAATTAACACAAATCTTAGTGATGAGGTAGCTTGTAGACATATAAACATTTAATATTCATTTCACAAACAACCCCACCACTTACAAAACGTCACAAGACACGATAAAAGAACATTTCTCTAATATTTATTTGTAATGAATTCTGGAGAGCTATGGTGCTGCCATCTAGACATATTAAATTGAAACACAAACATGACAGCTCTCCCCTACTTAATGTTTGAGTCGGTAAGGAAGTCTTCTGTACCTACCGGATCTTCTCAGTACCTGTGGAGAAGAAGAATAATTAGGTTTTACAAGTTCAGCCGCATCAACTATTGAGCTAGTGGGAACAGAAGATTTTGAAATATTGGTTCAGAGTCAGTAGATTTAGGACTTGAAGAATCAGGATAATGAAAGTCAGTTGGGGTAGGATCTGGAGTATTTGGCTCAAGAGAATCAATTAGTTGCAGATCTGCGATATTGGGCTGTACTGGTAGAAAATCCCTCACCTTGTTTCACTATTGCATTTTCACTTCTGAAATTTCCTGTATCACTTTCTTCATAATTTGGATCATTAATTAAAGAAATCTCTGAACCTACATTAGTTGTTTGATCAACATGCCTTTTCCAGATATTCGAACCAATTTGAACTCTATAATGTAATTTTCTTTCTCTTGCTATTATTCTACCAATTTTACACTTGGCTTCTGGAGTATAATTTCTTACAGCTACTTTTTAGTTAATTTCAAATTCTTTTACTTTAACTCTGGGCTTTTTTGCATCTTGTTTATCATGAACGAAATTTGTAACATTTGGCACTATCAAATCTATTTTCGTTCTTATATGACGTTTTTGAAATAGAGATGCAAAACTCTCCCCCGTTGCAACATGAGGCATCGTCCTATATTGCAAAATGAAGCTATTTAATTTCATTTGCAAAGTACCAGGCTCTGAAGCTAAGGCTTTTAATCCACGTTTGAGAATTTGCACATATCTCTCCACCTGTCTATTTGTAGCTGGATGGTCTGGAGTACTGAACTTATGTTTTACACTATGTTTTTTTTAAAAAAATGTCTCAAATTCTATAGATATAAACTGTTTAGCATTATCTGATACTAAATAAACTGGAAAACTGTATCGTGCAAAAAGTGAATAAAGACAAGTAATTGTATTTCCTGAAGTTTTATTGGGAACAATAAAAACTTCTGGCCATTTGCTATGGGAATCAACCACTAAAAGAAGCATTTTTCCCACAACAGGACGAAAATAATCAGTATGAATTCTTTGCCATGGAGCTGTAGGTCATTCCCAATGATGTGTATCAACTTTGGGAGGATTATTTTTCGAATTTACTCAAGTAGCGCAATTTCGTGAAAGATCTTCAATATCTTGGTCTATATATCTGTATTAGGTCACCATACAAAACTACGGTCTAAGGACTTCATTTTTACTATACCAAAATGACTAAAGTGTAATTCTTTTAAGATTTGGTTTCTATGAGTTACTGGGATAACTACTCTACATCCTTTTAAAATACAACTATGTTGAAGAGTAAATGTTTCTTGTTTACCACCAAAAAGTAAATTTTTAGGAATTTCAGAACCAGAAATGAGGTGATGCAAAATTTTACCAAAAAGGGGATCAGATTTTGTAGCTGAAGCAATATATTTAGAAGTCAATGGTAAAATAGAGAGTAGATTAATTTGAAGAATTTCAGATTCATCAATTACATCATTTGAATTTAATTGTCGAGGTAAATATTCACTAAGTAAAGGAAGTCGTGAAAGAGCATCAACATTTCCGTGTTCAGTAGTTTTCTTATAACGGATATCATATTGAAACACTTGTAAATAAATTGCATATCGTTATCATTTATTCGTTGCATTCTAGCAGCCGATAAAACAGGAATACTTTTAGAAGGAGAAAAAATAGACACTAACGGTTTACTTTCAGTAAATAAGGTGAATCGGTTACGATACAAATATTGAAAAAAATTCTTCACACCAAATATAATAACTAATGCCTCTTTATCAACTTGATTATACCGTTTTTCTGCATTATTCAAAGTTCTGGACACAAACCCCAAAATAGGCTTTTCAGTGTTACCTGGCATCATATGCGAAAGATCTGCACAGATACCATAAGGAGAAACATCAATAGCTAAAGCTAAAGGTAACTTAAGATTAAAGTGAGTAAGAACACTGCCAGTAGTAATTTCTTTTTTTATACTTTTAAATGATTGTTCACACTTATAAGACCAATTAAACTTAACATTCTTCTTAAGCAAATTATTTAAAGGATTTGCAAAAGTAGATTAGTTTGGTACAATCTTAGCATAATATGTAACTATGCCTGGAAAAGCTTTAACCTGAGATACAATTACTGGTCTTGGAGCATTTAAAATTGTCTCAATTTTATATTGTGTTTTATGAATACCATGTTTATCAACTTTATAACCACAATAAGTAATCTCATCTACCATAAAGAATGATTTTTCTTTATTTATCCTAATGTTATAATCCTTTAACCTTTCCAATACTTGCTTTAATCTTTGTAAATGAATTTCCCCCGTTTCACCTGTATCCGCAATATCATTTATAAAAATTGTAACCCATTCAATTCCACTTAAAATGTGCTGAATTTTTCTTTGCCATATTACAGGAGAACTATTGGTTACCCATTGGTAACTTAGGGAATTGGAATAATCTTTTTGGTCTATTAATGGTCAAAAATTTTTGTGATTTTTCATCTACAGCTAACTGAAGATAAGTTTGATTTAAATCAATTTTTGTAAAATGTAAACCACCACCTAATGTAGCTAACATGTTTTCTATCTAAAGGATACTTTTCAACTTTCATAAATTTATTTAATGTTACTTTAAAATTACCACATAAACGAATTTTCTCATTATTCCAATTAGGCGAATTTCCCATTATCGTGAAATATCCACTGGAACTATAGGAGTTGCCCACTTGCTGTTTGTAACTGGTTTAATAATACCTGCGTCTTGTAAATTTTGTAATTCTTCATTGACTGCTGCAGGTAGTGCATAAATGACAGTCCTAGATTTTCAAAATATGGGTGCAGCTTCTTTTTCAAGATAAAGTTCTGCCTATAAACCTTTAATTTCCCCAGCCTTATCAGTAAATAAGTCATAAAAGTCATATAACATATCTTGTAATTTAACAGAATAATTTACATGTACATTCACATATACTGATTTTAAATTATGGAGGAAAATATCAAATTTAAATATCCAATCTCTACCAAATAATAATGGAAAATTATCTTCTTTTATCAAATACAACTTTACCTTTCTAGTTTTATTTTCACAAGTAACATTTACTTCAACATAACCTACAGATTTGAAAATTTTCCCAGTTTCAGTTTTTAACTGCACATCTGGAGGAAAAATTTTATAATCAGGAAAAATTCTGCGAATTTTTTTAAAGGAACTTCAGAAATTCCAAATCCTGTATCTAATTCCATATCAGCTTTAGCCTTGTTTCCAATGAAAACGAACAACTTAATAGGATTTGAACCTTTATCATATTTAACAGTTAACATATTTACTGTTTTTAAAGAATTTACCTGTTTTAGAGAATTTGTACTTCTACATACCTTGCTTAAATGGCCCTTTTCCCTACAAAGGTTGCAAGTAACATTAATAAATTGACATATATTTGCTAAATGTGAGGCATTTCTACATCGGTAACACTTTAACTTATTTTTATTCATGTCAGAATGTGTATTATTTACATGATTGTTGACATGTTTTTGAGAACAATTTTGTAATTTCTTATTTTGTACATTTTTCGTACTGGAAATTTCATTTACATTGACATTTTTATGCTTAATTTCAGCAATATCAATATCTACATTGTATAAAGCTATGGCTTTCTCAACCCCTTTTTCAAAAGTTTAATTATCAATTTGAATTATCAATTTATTCTGAATACTTTCCCTTTTCAGACCGCGTAGAAACTGCTCAAGCAGGTTTATATTTAAAGCATCACCTGTAAATGAACAAAAGGTCGTACCCATTTTTAATCTAGCAATAAAATCTTGAAATGATTCAGTTTCATTTTGAAAACATTTTCTGAATTTAACCCTTTATCTACTGACGGCACTTATAAGTATCACTCATTTTAAATTTTCATCCCATAATGAATATTACTAATATTCTAATGGTATTTTGCAAAAACACTCTTTTAACACCACTTTATCCGGATACATGACAGTAGTAGTCCTAGGTTTGTTATTTTAGCGAGGAAGTAGGCTATAGCCTACTAGGCTATAAGTAGGAAGTTTATAGCCTCTAAGTGAAATACAAAGTCCGGCTATTAATTTCCAGGACTCATTGAATAACTCAGAAGAAAAAAAAGTTAAACACATAGCCATTTAATATGATTCGAAGTAATCCCCATCAGCCGTAATGCACGTCTGTGCTTGGCTGTACAAATTTCAGAAAGAAGTTTTAAAGTCCTCTTTTGGAATGCTCTTTAATAGTGACGTTACAGTTTTCTTGATGGCTTCGACATCCTGAAATCTTGTTCCCTTCAGCGAATTTTTTAGCTTAGGAAACAGGAAAAAGTCTGCGGGTGATAGGTCTGAAGATTATGGTGAATGCTGCATCTCAACGACACCATGCCGGGCTAAGAATCGCCTCGCAGACAACGCAATGGAACAAATCTTGCTGGAATAAATCTTGCGTTTGCCTAGGTCTTGTGTCAAAATTCGCCGAACCATCTCTTTGTCCATGTTCAATTCACTGGCGAGTACTCGAATAGTCAATCGACGATCACATTTCACTATATCGCGAACTTTTTGAATTACTTCCGGCGTGCGTACGGACTGCGGCCGACCTGTGTGGGGATCATCTTCGAACCTTTCGCGCCCGTCCCGAAAGCGTTTAAACAATTCAAAAGTTCTTGAGCGGGATAACGTTTCCTCGCCGTAAACTTGTTTTAACATTTCGTAGGTTTACACAGGTATTTTTTTGAAAAAAAAAATAGTTTCATGATTTGGTTTTCTGTTGCTTTCCCAATTTTAAGCAAAATTTAATGTTAATTCTTTGCTCCATTTTCACTTCGACAACAGGAATTTAGGAGCTACGTTTTAATGCGCCTTTCCACGAGAACCAATTATTTCAGAATGGCACCGAGTGCGCTACACATGCGCAAGAAAACGCTCTTCAATATGCAACCATTACACCATCTTCCGGCTTTTCGTTCTCATACAGTTACGTCAGTCCTGGAAATTAATAGCCGGACCTTGTAGATTCGTCTGCCTTTTGCCCAAACATATACACGCAAACACTTTATTTTAATTATAAAGATCTAATGCAAAAACATCATAATTCTAAAATCGTACTAAATTCATCTAATTGTTTTTAAATTTGCAAAACTGCAGACAAAATATTTCCCATTAAAACATATAATTGCAGTGAAAAGCTTTTCATAAAATTTTAAGCTTTTAACTTACTAATGCCTTCTACTAAAATGAAAATTATAAGAGATAAAATGAATTCCGAAGAGTCAGATAAAAGGTCAGAAGAAAGAAACAGTGAATTAAGAAGGATTCATTGTCAGATTGTCAATAAAGGAGTGAATTAAAAAGGATTCATTGTCAGATTGTCAATAAAGGAAACCTGGAATAGGGATTTATTGAAGAATGAGATTTCTTACAGAGATTTGGTGTAGAGCGAGATTTGTCCAATCAAAGATGTTTACACTTAATAACAGATTTAATACAAAAGGATTTCTATTCAGGTTTTTTTTGAAAAGAGAAACTACTTCAGTATAAGAATGTTAAGTCGGAATTTTTCCCACCTTACGATGTGCGATTACGAATAATATACACTAATGAAAAAAATAGTTTCATGATTTGGTTTTCTGTTGCTTTTCCATAATCATATTTTCCTTTTGATTTATGAAGTGGCCTGAAAAAAATAATATTTTAAAGTAAAAATAGGAAAATACCATCATGTTATAACTGGAAAAAATATATAATATTAAGGATGCGTCAGGTATTTGAGAACACACGTTATACGTGAAATATCACCCTGTGTATCTTAGTTAAAAATATTTTTCTGCTACATATAAACATGTCAGAATCTAGACTAATTGAAGAAATGAAGAGGCATGCTATCATTGGCTCATTTGCTGAAGAACACGCCGATTTAGAGATTTATCACATTCTTGAAACCCGCACAGTCATTTGTCTTTATTGTAAAGAGAGAACTGAAGGCTGTAAGGTTTCATGTGACAAATGTTTCATGCAGGAAACGACATTTTTAGAAATATGAAATCATTCAGACACCTGACTTCGTCAGTCAAGTCGATGAAATTTCTACGAAATCGATGAAGGGCACTCGGTAGGGAGATGCAGGTGTATGAGGCTATAATCTGATATGTGATTGTCTCATTGGCTGAAGGACACTTCGATTTAGATATTGCCACATTCTTGAAACTCGCTCAGTCATTCGTCTTTAATGTAAAGAGATAACTGAAGGCTGCCAGGTTTCATGTGGCAAATGTTTCATGCAGGAAATGACATTGTTAGCAATATGAAATCATCCAGATACCTGAATTCACCAGTCAAGTCATGAAAATCCTACGAAATCGATGAAGGGCAGTCGGTAGGGATATGCAGGTTGATGAGTCCATAATCTGATGTGTGATTGTCCCATTGGCTGAAGGACACTTCGATTTAGAGATTGTCACATTCTTGAAACTCGCCCAGTCATTCGTCTTTAATGCAAAGAAAGAACTGAAGGCAGCCAAGTTTCATGTGGCAAATGTTTCAAACAGGAAACGACATTGTTAGCAATATGAAATCATCCAGATACCTGAATTCGTCAGTCAAGTCGACGAAAATCCTACGAAATCGATGAAGGACACTGGGTAGGGAGATGCAGGTTGATGAGACCACAATCTGACGTGCAATTCATGAGAAACTTCATTAGAGGTCGTACATGATGAGGAGAGTACAGTTTTTGACTCAGAAAACCAGGGATAGCCGCCTCATCAGAGACAAGCTCCTTCTTAACAAGCTGAAACATCAAGGGGAATCAAGAATGATGTTGTTTCTTTCCAATGAGAAAAAAATTGCCCAGATCAAGAAAGTGAACCGCAAAAAGATCTATGATGATCTGTAAAATCCCCGGAGTTGTTCTGACAGACATGTGTCGAAAATGGCCAGCCTCACTGATGATTCTAGGGGGTCCTGGGAAACGAAGATGATGCGATGCCTTCACATTTCTTTCTTCAAGGTGCCAGAGTCAACGTCGTTTCCTATACCGAGGTGTTAATGTACTACATTGCTTTTGTAACAGCTGGGAGGCCGTACATTTTTTTAACAACACTCTGCACTATCCCATACAGCCCATACAAAAAAAAAAATAGATGGCCAAAGCATTCATGACGATGTTATCCTTAACATGTTGGCCACCCCAACTACCCAGATATTAAGCGAATGGTCTATTACGTATGTGGCGTAGTTGAGAGGCTCTACAGTAGTCATCAACACACTAATGTTCTGTAAGTAGTCCCAAGACTCATCTGATCATTAACTCCAGTCAGTTTTGACAGCCTGTAGAAGTGCTTATTGCGCCTGGCTGTGGTTTCAATGAATGATGTCATCCAGTGTGTATTCGGGCACCTGTTCAAAACGTAAAAATATAAAAAATGGTGTATATCTAGTGTATATTCCTGCTTGAAGGCAATCTTTGATTTGTTCTCAAATACCTGACGCACCCTGTATATCTTGTAATGAAAAATGCATTTTATTAAACATTTTAATTCCTCGCTCGTGTATTAGTTCGTATAGAAAAAAAGTCGCGATTGGATAAAAACTTAATAAATTAACATTTATATTTAGAAATCTTGCAGAATAGGAGTGTTATCTATTTTTTTGTATCATTGCTTTTCTAGCAAACGAAAATGATTGCCACTCTACAGTTAAAAAAGTCATTCCTAAAGCTTTCTAATCTTTGACAAAGCAACTTAATGTCCTAACTCTGTTGGTTTTATTAAAATTCAGTTTGCTTTATTTCTATAAATTTTTCTGAAATAGTAAAATTCGAGTTACATTATGACTGAGGAAATAATGATAAACCAATCTGAATAAAAAACTTCGTTCAACTGGTAACACTGAAATAAATACACTTAAAAATATTTTCTTAAAAAAATGGCCGTATTCATTTTAAATTTATGTAACTAGAAAGGCTTTAAAATTAACAAAATAGGAAAACCTAGTCTATATTCCTGTTTGAAAGCAGTCTTTGATTTGCTCTCAAATAAATGACGCAACCTGTATATCTTTAGCAATCTTGCAGAATCGGAGTCTTATCTAATTTTTGTATCATTGTTTTTTTAGCAAACGAAAATGATTGCCACTCTATCTTTAAAAAAGTCACTCCTGAAAACCAAAGTTTTCTAACCTTTGACAAAGCAATTTAGTGTTGTAACTCTGGTGGTTTTATTAAAATTCAGATTGCTTGATTTCTGTATGTATATATTTTTTTCAAATAGTAAAATTCGTCTTAGATATTGACAGAGGAAATAATGATAAACCAACCTGAATAAAAAATTTTGTTCAAATGGTAACACGGAAATAAATCCACGTGAGAATACTTTGTTAAAAAAAATCTCCATAGGCATTTTAAATATGTGTAACTAGAAAGTCTTTAAAATTAGCAAAGCAGGAAATAAATCACAGATAAAGCTTTCTTAGGGAATTAAAAACTTTCCCCAACATCGTATTTCTTCAATTGAATATACTTTTCAGTATCGAATTAACATGAGAGAAAATGACTTCGGCGGTTTTAGATAAAAGCCCAGAACACTAAAGCAATAAATCGAAAAGGACTGATTGTCAGAAAGTCAATAAAAGAAAACTGAAATAGGGATTTGTTAGAGCGCCAGGATTTCAAGAGAGTTTGGATGTAGAACGAAATTAATCCAATCATGGATGTTTACGCTGAAAAACTTAATGCACATAGATTTCTATTCGGGATTAGTTTGCTTCAGATTTTAGAAATTATTGTCGTATAATCGAATACAAATTAAATCTACTTAATAATAATAATCTATAGGGTCATTCGCTGCAATGGGTACGTAAGTTGAGGAGTGGTGTATCTCATTAAAACAAACATTTGTACAGTAGAATCCCTTTGATCCGATCCCCGCTAATCCGAAATTCCGTTTAATCCGAACCGATTTTATTTTTGAAAATTATACTTAAGAGATTAACTGAAAATATTGAATTATTGTACTAAAAACAAAAAAGTACTTTTCACACTTTTTACAACGAAATTTTCCGGATTACAGGATGAATGTTGGAAAAACTTTTAGAAGTTAGTATTAAGCAAAAATGGTAGTAAAGCTGTTTTTTATTCTTTAAACAGCTTGAATAGAAAAAAAAATTCAATAATATAAAAGTACAACATATGTACACGAATATAAAATGAAAACATGCACTGTAGGCCTACTCGTAGAAGCCACCTTAAAAAATCTTGATATCAGTTTGTTTGCCAGTCAGTATAAAATTATTTTTTAATATGCAAAAACCATTTTATCCAGATGATAAAAATTTATTTTTCTTTTCAACAGCTTGATTTCGAAAATTATCGACAGAAATGCCTTTTTCTTCCCCCTCATGGACGTAGTGACTGAGCTATTTATAGATTCGCGATTTTGTACCGTTCGTAATTTGTTGCGTAATTTCTTATTCTCAAGTTCCAATAGATTATTATAAACATAAAGAGTGATTAAATAAGCAATACTTTTTTTTTGTAAGTCGTGCCAAATTATCCAGCATGTCGGACCTTAGGATGCCGGTTTAGAGGATGTTTATTGTACTACTGATTACTTAAAACTTACATTTTCTTTAAGCGAAAACATTTTTATTTCCTATTTTTATCAGAATTTCGGGTAATCTGAATTTTTTGTAATCCGAACAGGTACCCAAATAGTTTGGATTAGCGAGGTTCTACTGCATATAGAAAATCTGAGTCGCAATGTTTTTATTCAGTCGCACATACAGAGTGTTGCATTTCAAGTGGAACCCAAATTTTTCTTCATAGCTTTAAAATTGATGACAATACACGGTGTTTATAAATGATCCGACACAGTTTGATGTTTAATAATTCATAAAATAATGAAGATAGATTTAAATTAATGACATTAATGTTTAGATAAATTCAAAAAGTTTTATGGCCTTTAATGAAAACAAGATTTGACAGAGAACATTATGCGATTAAGAAATTCAGCATCATCCTCTATCCTCCTTAGTATTTCTGTTGCAAAATCCACCATCTTAGGTCTGTCGTCCGGTTCCAAAAGGTTAAATAATTTGAACTTTGTAAGCATGCAGTCTTTATCTTTTCCTAATTACCTTGTGCACAGTCGAAACTGACATTCCAATTTTCTAGCTGCTGATATCACAGATCTCCTAGGACTGTATAAGAATGTCTATCTGACACGCTCAATATCAACATCAATTATCTGTGAGATCAGCGGCAAGAGAATTGGATATGCCGGCTTCGACTGTCCACAAGATTCTAATAAAAATATTAAGTCTGTATGCTTACAAAGTTCAAATAGTCCAAACATTGGAACCGGATGGTAGGCCTAGAAGGAAGAACTTTGCAACAGATTTGCTAAGGAGCATATAGGATGATGCCGAATTTCTTAATCACATAATGTTCTTCGACGAAGCTTGCTTTCAACAAGGCCATAATACTTTTTGAATCTGTCTAACCAGTAAAGTTATTAATTTAGATCTATTTACATTATTTTATGAATTGTTAAACATCAAAATGTGTCAGGCCATTTAACCCCTTAATTCTCTCTCCCGTCAATATCACGGGCCGAGGTGTCGTTCGTTATTTCTCGTGCCCGTCATATTTTCGGGCTGGAGATTTACTGCTGGAAAAGACTTCTGAAACCTCAAAAAATTAACTGGCATTTTGGTGTGACGTCTTTGAATATTAGCGCTTGGGTTTGGTTTTTGGCGCTGATTGTGATGTTGGACTTTGTATTGCATGTTTCGAAATATATCACACTCAAAAAAATTATTAATATTCAAAATTTAATGTATATTATATTATTTCAAATATTATTTGTAAAAATTTGTTTGATGATGATAAATAAAGATCTAAGATGTGAAAAATAAAGGTCTTATTCGCATTAATTTGTATGGTGTAAAACAAGCATTAAAATACAGAATTCTCGCATGATGGCTTTTCCACAAATGTGAATTTGTTCTATAACATCTTTTTTTTCACGTTTTAAAAAAAAAAAAAAAAAAAAAAAAAAAAAAAAAAAAAAAAAAAAAAAAAAAACTAATTGCATATTTTATGTAGAAAGCTTATAATTATTCAATTTCTGTAATAAAAAAATAGGTACTTTTTTGATGGTTTTTCCAAATATTAAGCGACCGTTAAGGGGTTAAAAACACTCTTTATTTTATCAATATTTTCAACAGACATCCTTTACCTTCTGTTAAATGTTATAATGTACTGAAAATTGCTGAAATTGCTACGATCTGCGTCCAATGAAAACTAGCCTAGACACTTCGTAATTTGGAATGTAGCTCACGGTGTATGTCACTTGCCTAATTAAAGTGAATATTTTGTAATTTCTATCTCATTTCACAGAAAATGATTAAAGTTTGTCCATTGACTGTATCATTATAATATTTTCATTTTCGTTAACCTCTTGATTACGGGCTAGGACTGGCGACTATTTCTATATTTACTCGTACAACAATAAAATAAAAAAAATTCTTTAATCTAAATTTCTTTTGAAAGTATCTTAATATAGAGGTATGGCAGAGATTATTTTTGAAAAGGTGGTGTGAATAGAATAAAGAAATGGTGGCTGGGACGATAGATGTCCCAACCGCGTAGTAAAAGATTTAAAGTTGAGGACGAAAACTCGGGTTCGACGCGCAGAGACACACCCTGTACTATAATAGGTCAGACATTTTGGTCGTTATAGCAATGAGACAAGGACATATGTTGATACTAAGCTATAATATATTTTCGACATTCAAATGATCAAACCTAACCGCATTCAATGAATAACAACAAAATTCTTTTAGTATGTATGATTTACTAAGATAATAACTCCTAAAGTTTTTATTGAAATCAAATAAATTTAACTTCTATTAATAGTGAACTGCAATTATAACGCCATTTGTCGTATAATTAATCGATTTTTTAAAGAGGCATTATTTCCAAATGAATTACCAAATTTTCTTGATTCACGAGTTTATACAATATTTTGTACCTTAAAAAATCAAAGATATCAACTTGCATAAAGCAACATCTCTAAAATGGAACAAACCTTTTACCTTCATAGGCCACAATGTAACGAAAATTATATGTGTGTCAAACTCCTGTAAACAAACCAATAAGATCTACATACATTATTAATGAACTCATCAATATATTTACAAGTTCAATACACAGTCAGTATTAAACTCGAATTGGTTCAGTACTTTGGTCGTTATCATGTTTAAGTTTCACTTTATGTACATACACATTCTTTACTATTAATTATTGTTCATTATATTGTTCATCATATGTTGTCATGTCACATGTTATCAATGTTCATTGTTCATTCTTCATTTTTTAAATTATTTTTCCCATTTGTTTTTACCTTTGTGATTTCATTAAAAAAAATTTGTATTAATCATCCATATAATGCATATTTGTATTATACATCCTCAAAATGATTTAGGAATGAAACACATACAAATGGTTATAAAGAAATGATCGATAAATAAATTCTTCTTCACTGTAAAATAAAAACATTAAAAATGGTTTATTTCCATAATCAGAGTTTTTATATTCACAATTCCACAAAGTTTTTTGGCAATTGAAAGATTATTTTGGATTATTTTGGAAAAATAAATTATTAAAGTACAACATTGTTAAGACAAGAATTGTTCTCTTGACAGTTTCGAAAATGAATTAAATCTTTGGAATAAGAACAAAAAATAATGAAAAAAAGGATAAATGTGCCCAAGTGCCACATTTTATTTTTTACAACAAGGTAACTGATTTTAATAAATGTTTCTTGATTTCCGTTTTAAAGGTATATTTCGGCTTTCGGACGAATTTCGCAGTCATTTCTGACATCTTTTTAGTGATTGCAGTTAAAACTTCTTTATAAAATTCCAACCTTTTAATGCATTTTCCAGAATTAAATTTACAAAAGACAAAATGTATTAAGCCAAATCTGATAAAACCCAAACATTAAACCGATGATTAAAAAAGCTTGAACGTCAGAAAGTCAACAAAAGAAAACTGGGAAATGGATTTATTGGAGCACAAGGATTGTTAGAAGGATTTGTTCTAGAACGAGATTTGTCTAATCAGGTATGTTTACATTTAATGAATGATTTCATACAGATATATTTCTATTCGGGATTAGTTTGGAAGGATAAATTATTAAAGTTATTCTGGCAAGAACTGTTCTGCTCTTGACAATTTCGTAAATGAATTAAATCTTCGGTATAATAAGAAAAAAATAAAGCAAAAAGGAAAAATCTGCCTAAGTGTAAAATTTCCTTTCTGCGACAGAGCAAATGATTTTAATAAAAGTTTCTTGGTTTTAATTTAAAGGTATATTTCGCCTCTCGGATGAATTTTGCAATCAATTCTGAGGATGAGACATCTTTTTACTAATGAAAATTTCTGTATAACTTCTATAAATACCCCATAGTAGTGAAAACTTCTTCATAACATTCGAATTTTTTAATGTACTTTCCTAAATAAAATTTACAAGAGACAAAATGGATTGAACTCAATCTGATAAAAGACTAAAACAGTATACTGATGATCAAAAAGGATTGATTGTCAGAAACTCTACAAAGGAAAACTTGAAAAGGGATTTATTGAAGCGACATGATTGTTAGAAGGATTTGTTTTAGAACGAGATTTGTCTAATCAGGTATGTTTACATTTAATGAAAGCTTTAATACAGATATATTTCTATTCGGGATTAGTTTGGAAAGATAAATCATTAAAGTATGACATTGTTCAGACAAGAATTGTTCTTCTTTTGAATATTTCGAAAATAAATTAAAGCTTAGTAATAAGAAAAAAGGATAAATGTGGCTAAATGTAAGATATTATTTTTGCCACAAAGTAACTGATTTTAATAAGCGTTTCTTGATTTTCGTTTTAAAGGTTATTTCGCCTCTCGGATGAATTTCGCAAGCAATTCTGAAGAGGCGACATCTTTTTACTAATTGCAATGAAAACTTCTATTTAAAAATTCAACCTTTTAATATACTTTCCATAATAAAATTTACAAGAGACGAAATGCATTAAACAAAATCTGATAAAAGACCAGAACATTAAGCCGATAATTAAAAAGGACTGATTGTCAGAAAGTCTACAAAGGAAAACAGGAAAAGGGATTTATTGAAGCGCCGTGATTGGTCAACGGATTTGTTCTAGAGAGAGATTTGTCTAATCAGGTATGTTTACATTTAACCCTCCGTCTACCAGACGGGTCCATTGGACCCGACAGGTACATACAAAATATTCATTCAAACCAGAAATTTCTTTAAAATAAACTAAGTATATAAGCCATACAAAAATAAGGTAAATAAATAAGTTAAATAGTTTTAAATAAAAATTCTGGTGTAGAACGTTTTATTAAAACTTGAATAAAATTCCCGGTAGATCTAGGGTTAATGAAAGATTTAATACAGATATATTTCTATTCGGGTTTAGTTTGGAAAGATAAACTATTAATGTATAACTATCTTCAGACAAGAATTGTTTACCTGTTGACAATTTCGAAAATGAATTAAATCTTCGGAATAAGAAGAAAAAATAAAGAGAAAAGAAAAAAATATGCCCTAGTGTGAGATTTTATTTTCGCGAAAGATTATCTGATTTTAATAATTTTCTTAATTTTCATTTTAAAGGTACATTTCGCCTCTCCGAAGAATTTAGCAATCAATTCTGCAAATGAGACATCTTTTTACTGATTGCAATGAAAACTTCTTCATAACATTCCAACCTTTTAATGTATTTTTCAGAATGAAATTTACAAAAGACAAAATGTATTAAACCAAATCTGATAAAAGACTAAAACATTAAATCGATGATTAAAAAAGATTGATTGTCAGAAAGTCAACAACGGAAAACTGCATAAGGGATCTTTTGGAGTGCAAGGACTGTTAGAAGGATTTGTTGTAGAATGAGACTTGTCTAATTAGGTATGTTTACATTTAATGAAAGATTTCATACAGATATATTTCTATTTGGGATTAGTTAGGAAGGATAAATTAATAAAGTTGTTCAGAAAAGTATTGTTCTCCTTTAGAGAATTTCGAAAATGAATTAAATCTTCCGAATAAGAAGAAAAAATAAAACGGAAAAAGATGCCCAAGTGTTAGATTTTATTCTTGTGACAGAGTAACTGATTTTAATAAACGATTCTTGATTTTCGTTTTAAAGGAATATTTCGGCTCTCGGGTGGATTTCGCAATCAATTTTGAAGATCAGACATCTTTTTACTGATCAACACCTCTGTATAGTATAACTTCCATGTTTCCATGAATACTTCATAGTAGTGAAAACTTCTTTATAACATTCGAATCTTTTAATATACTTTCCTAAATAAATTTTACAAGAGACAAAATGAATTAGACTGAATCTGATAAAAGAATAAAAAAAATCTACCGATGATTAAAATGGACTGATTGTCAGAAAGCCAACACAGGAAAACTGGAAAACGGATTTATTGCGGCACAAGGATTGTTGGAAGGATTTTTTGTAGGACGAGATTTGTCTAATCAGCCATGTTTACATTTAATGAAAGATTTCTTACAGATATATTTATATTCTGGATTAGTTTGGAAAAATAAACTATTAAAGTATAACACTGTTAAGACACAATTTCGAAAATGAATTAAACATTGGGAATAAGAACAAAAAATAATGAAAAAAAGGATAAATGTGCCCAAGTGTCACATTTTATTTTTGAGACAAGGTAACGAATTTTAATAAATTTTTCTTGATTTCCGTTTTAAAGGTATATTTCGGCTTTCGGACGAATTTCGCAGTCAAAACTAACATCTTTTTAGTGATTGCAGTTAAAACTTCTTTATGACATTCCAACCTTTTAATGTATTTTTCAGAATGGAATTTACAATATACAAAACGTATTAATCCAAATCTGATAAAAGACCAAAACATTAAACCGATGCTTAAAAAATATTGATTGTCAGAAAGTCAACAAAGGAAAACCGGGAAATGGATTTATTGGAGCACATCGATTGTTAGAAGGATTTGTTGTAGAACGAGATTTGTCTAATCAGGTATGTTTACATTTAATGAATGATTTCATGCAGATATATTTCTATTCGTTATTAGTTTGGAAGGGTAAATTATTAAAGTTATTCAGACAAGAATTGTTCTCCTCTTGACAATTTCGAAAATGAATTAAATTTCGGCATAAAAAGAAAAAATGAAGTAAAAAGGAAAAATCTGCCCAAGTGTAAGATTTCCTTTCTGCGACAGAGCAATTGATTTTAATAAAACTTTCTTGATTTTCGTTTTAAAGGTATATTTCGCCTCGCGAATGAACTTCGCAGTCAATTCTAAAGATGAGGCATATTTTTACTAATGAAAACTTCTGTATAACATCTATGAATACCCCATAGTAGTGAAAACTTCTTTATAACATTCCAATCTTTTAATATACTTTCCTAAATAAAATTTACAAGAGACAAAATAGATTAGACTGAATCAAAGAATAAAAGACTAAAACAGTATACTGATGATTAAAAAGGATTGATTTTCCGAAAGTCAACAAAGGAAAACTGGAAAAGGGATTTAATGGAGCACAATGATTGTTAGAAGGATTTATTGTAAAACGAGATTTGTCTAATCAGGTATGTTTACATTTAAAAAAAGATTTCTTAGAGATATATTTCTATTCCGGATTAGTTTGGAAATATTAACTATTAAAGTATAAAGTTGTTAAGACAAGAATTGTTCGCTTACTGATAATTTCGAAAATGAATTAAATCTTCGGAATAAAAAGATAAAATAAAGCAAAAAGGAAAAAATGTGCGAAAGTGTTAGATTTTATTTTTGCAGCAGAGTAAATAATATTCATAAACGCTTCTTAATCTTCGTTTTAAATTACATATTTTTTCTCTCGGATTAATTCCGCAATAAATCCATCAGATGCACTAAATTTTTACTGTAAGAAAAGCTATGTGCTTATGCGTTCGTAAGTTCTGGTGGCATTCAGTTATTTCAAAATTTTAGCAGCAAAACTATTTTGCCTCTGAAAGCGTTAACAGACTATAAAATGTTTAATGAATTAAAACTCTTTTGATTATTTTTAGCTCGTTTAAAATCCTATGCTTCATAAATAATATCTATAAATATTGGACAGCTTCAGAATTCCGATTTATTAAATAATATATTGTATCATGATACTCTTCATATTCTGAGATAAATTATATAAAATCTGTTACTTTATTCG
Organism: Maratus speciosus; assembly: GCA_963932465.1. Lineage (NCBI taxonomy): Eukaryota > Metazoa > Arthropoda > Arachnida > Araneae > Salticidae > Maratus > Maratus speciosus. The sequence goes on along the minus strand of OZ010799.1, from coordinate 214,319,406 downwards.
TGTCTATATTTATTACTTTACTTTTCTACTGTGTGTAACCTGTCATGAAAAATAGAAAAAGGTCGTGATACAACAAAATGGTGGATCACTGCTTTAGATAAATATATATAATGGTAGAAGTCCTAATTTTTGATAATACGTGTTAGGATAATTTTGATTTAATCTTGTAAACTCAGTGTTGAAAGGAAAAGGAACCACTCGCCTTTATTCACAGACCTTTTACAATAAAAACAAAATAAAGATGTCCTTAGATTGTAAATAATGTCTTCTTTCAAAATACGAATAGAATTTTTAAATAATAGGAACATTCTACCTATTAAAAATGTGGCAGCTTTGTTTTTCATAAACTAACAGTCACTTTTGACGCAATATTTGAGTTCCTTTGATGAAAGAGGTCCGAAAAAATCGATATTATATACCATAATTTTTCTTAATCCCTTCGCCACAAGGGTCTTTTGTAGAATTTTTAATCTTTTGTCACCGGTTTTTTAAAGTAGAATTTGTTTTTCTACTTTATTAGCAAAAATGCCTTTATTAAATGTTGCAACATTTTCAATTAAAAGTTATTGATAGGACTTACACAGGCCTGGGAAATTGAAGTTTTTGAAAAATACAAGTAAAGTTTTCTCATATTTTTATGTTGTTTGGTGTGCTGATTTCGAAAATGACCTCCATTTTTTTCCACCACATCAGGATTTTTTGTAAAATCGATATCGATATTTTTGCTAAAGTCCTATTTGAAAAGGAATTCTCTCCAACCATTTTGCATATATTAACTGGCAACAGTGGTTTTTATCCATTTGAATCTGTGTAAAATAATCGATTCTTGGTGAGGCAAATGGATTTTTCAGCAATCGATTATTTTTTATAGGTTTTAATGGATAAAAATCACTGTTGCCAGATTGCCCGAGCCGCCTGTTGTCGAGAGAAAAACAAAAAGTTCCCTTGAGTTTAAACTTTTTACATGAAATTATGTTTCAGTTTCTAGAAAAAAAAAAACCCACCAACATATTATTTTAATTTGTTTTTATTAAGATAACTAACATAAAACAGACGACTGACCAACAGGAACAAATATTATATATGTGTACATGAAAGTTTGAAACAAATTTTAATCTGAGCAAAACACAAAACAAAACAAGAAAGTTTCTATTTAAGTACGTACTGTTTTTTCTTTGAAACTTCTTTTTGACGTTCTTGTTTTATTTTCTATCTCAGGCGTACCTCATGTTAATATCCAAAAGTAGACGGCGAGCATGTTCTTGTCCCATCTTCCTTGATATTTGCGCTTCATATCTTTGATGTTTTGTTGGAACCTTTCACCTTGTTCTTCGCTGACTGATCCTAAATTTTCGGGAAAAAAGTCCCCGTGTGATTGAAGAAAATGAATTTTGACACTATGGAGTAATCCAACGCTTGAAAATTGTTCAGCATAGTCATTACAATTGGTTCATTCTCAGGATCTTTGTAATTACCCTGAAATTTACTGACGAAATCTTTGAAGGCAACCCAAGTTTCTTTTTCCTTTGCTGTCATGGTAGTTTCAAATTCTTTATCCTTCATAAGCTTGCGGATATCTGGACCAAGTAAGATTCCCTCTTTTAACTTGTCTTCGGATAAATCTGGAAACCTTTTGCACAGGTATTTGAAATAATCTCCATCTTTTGGAATAGCCTTGACAAACTGCTTCATTACACCTAATTTTATATGCAGAAGGGGTAACAATACATTTTTTGGCTTGATTAAGTTGTTCTGAATCACATTCTTGGTTCCTGGTTCAAGATTTTGTCTTTTGGTATTCTTTTTGACCCAATTTTGAGTCTTATCACGGTTGTCTCACTCACAAATGAAACATGGGTACTTTGTGTATCCGCCTTGTTGACCAAGATGTATGGAGATAACTTTCAAATCACCGCAGACGGTCTAACCGTCGTCGAAATATTTATTTCGTTGAGGACGAGAGCCTGGTTTTTATAGCGTTCTTTTAAATGCACACAGTGTCCAACCGGTACAGATGCATAGTGCCTTCTGTGATGAAGAAGGGTAGATTAAGTATCCCTTTCGATAAATCTATAAATAGCCTCCATTCATCTTTATCGTAGGTGATGTTAAATTTGCTCATTAATCCGGGAACAAAAGAACAACAGACCAGGTTCTCCTATCCCCCAAAGTACTTAACAAATTCCTTTCTCGATGCCTGTACCAATAAAAGAGGTAAAGAGGTACCTTTGGCCAATAAGTTTTTTTTTCTTTTTAACCTGGAGCCCAACAGTTCAGCTGCCTCTTTCGAAAGACCATGAGAGTGAGATCTTTAAGTTCAACCTGAGAGAAGGGTTGGAGTAAATTGACTCCAGATGTCTTCTATTCGGTATCGGAACCTTGAATTTCTGGATATTGCGAGTCTGAAGACTCTGAAGAGATTACTGGCAATTCAGTTGGAAGCAAACGCACTGGCACATCATGTCCATGAGGAGCGAGACTTATGGCCAATGGAATGTAAAATTGAAATCCAAATAAAATTGAATTTTTCAAGAAAACGTGACGTGATAGAAATTTTTCATTACTGTTTTAGAAATTAGCACCAAAAAATACACAAAGTTCAGTTATCAATTCCCTTGTATTTTTTTCATCGCAGGCCTGTGTTATCAAAGATTCTGAGCACTTTTTGCGTCACGTGCACTTGACGCTGATCACGATGGTGTAAAATAGTGTTGCCAGGTGTTCCGCGTAAATTAGGGCTCCAAATTTTCTGGACACCACTAATTTCTTACTGTTTATTTCGCCATCTTTAATCGCATGTAATTCTGCTATTAGATAAGGCGATGAAAGTTACTTCAAAATATTGGCATCCGGAGCATTTGGAGTCTCAATATACGCAGGACACCTGCCAACATTAATTTTAAATTTTCATGGAATTATAACAGAAAATATATTAAAGTTTTATCCATAATAAAAAAAAAATCGAAGGAAAACTTTCCGAACTGAAACAATAAATATTGTAAGGGGAATTTAAATTCAGTGTTGCCAGATAGTCGAAAGTCAATTTCCCCAACATTTCTGAAAATTTCCCCAAATCGGTGATTTTTTTTCCAAAAAAGTCCGCAACTCAGTTTCTACTCAAAAATGTAAGTTTACAATTTTCATTTTATTTTAATAAAAATTATTTAACTAATTTAAGCTCAAATCTTTTCCCCCCAAATCAAGCCTTTTTTTGAAAAAATTCCCATTTACTAAAAATAAACATTTAAGCTCGGCAGAATTTTGCATAAGTACATTCGCAACTAAACGAAGAGAATGATAGATGCATTTTACAACAGCAAGTTCTTTTACGCTTGTTTTTAAAATTGATTCCAATGAATGATATTGGTCTATCATTACATTAACGCCATCTACGCTTATGCCAATAAGTTTTCCAAGGTTTAGACCATCTCTAATCAGTTGAGATTCAAATGAATATGAGATGGTGTTGGCACCACCTCCTTCTATCTGACTTAACCTATAATATGTTGTTTTCAATTTTTTTACCCTTAGTGAAGTACCTAATCGTAATGCTAATCAACTTTGGTGTATCAATCACTGCGCTTTCGTCAATAATAGGAGAAAAAATAGCTGTTTTCCACATCTTTAATTACATCTTTTACGGCGGAAGAACATTTCGGAATTCCAGCAGACTTAGTCATGTGAAGGTTTATTAAGGTCTTTTCGTTCGGGTTTCTTATAAGAACAACAATTATAAACGTAGCAATGTGATTGTAGTATGTAATTGCATGTCTTGCAAAAAGCTCTACTGTCATTCCCTGAATTATAAATTAACTAGCTTTAAACAAAAAAATTATAAAATTGTTTCTATTTCAGTTGTATAAATCTATACTAATAAAAGAAATGTGTATAAGTGCTTGTGTGTCTGTGAGCAATGTCTAGGGAAATTTGCTTCATTTAGAAATCTGGAAATTCAAGTGGTAATAGTCTAAGGCATGTCGTGATGACCCGTAATGCTTATAAGCTGTAATATTCTAAACGACACGAGCTTGAAATAATGATTGGTATGTCCGATTTGTGAATTTTTTTTTCGTTTTCGAAATCAAAATCAAGTTTGAGACAGACCAAGTGTTGTTAAATGACTAAAAACAAACTTTACGTGAAATAGTGAAAAAAATCCCCCAAGTTGTCTCCCTAAAACGTTGAGAGTCTTCATAAATTTTCCCACGAACTACTTGTACCCCGAAAATTCCCCCTGAGTTTTAAAAGTCCCCAAGATTTGGATAAAATACCAATTCTGGCTGCAAAAAGCTCTACTGTCATTCCCTGAATTACAAATTAACTAGCTTCAAACAAAAAAGTTATAAAATTGTTTCTATTTCAGTTGTATAAATCTATAATAATAAAAGAAATGTGTATAAATGCTTGTGTGTCTATCTGCGATGTCTAGGGAAATCTGCCTCATTTAGAGATCTGGAAATTCAAGTGGGGATAGTCTAAGGCAGGTCGTGATGACCCGTAATGCTTATAAGCTGTAATATTCAAAACGGCACGTGCATGAAAATAATTATTGGTATCTCCGATTTGTGAATTTTATTTTCGTTTTCCAAATCAAAATCAAGTTCGAGACAGACCCAGTGTTGTCAAATGACTAAAAGCAAACTTTACGTGAAATAGTGAAAAAATTCCCCAAGTTTTTTCCCAAAAACGTTGACAGTCCCCAAACATTTCCCCACGAACTACTTGTTTCCAAAAAATTCCCCCGGAGTTTCAAAAGTCCACAAGACTGGGACAAAATACCCATCTGGCAACTCTGTCTAAATTTGAAAAAAAAAAAAAAAACGAATTATATTAAAAAAAGTAATCCCTATGAATTTTCTGAGTATTATTGACGATTTTCTTTTATGTGGTTGAACTTAAGTCCATTTGGTCAACAATCTTTTTACTACAGCGAAAGCATTTAAAATTTTGAACAAGCTTCTTCAGCGTACTCATAGATTGTATGTTTTGTCATGCGAGCTTATAGCGCACGTTTGCACAAATATGCATGATCCAGTATACATGGATATTAAAAGGGCATGAATGTATATTTACGAAAAATTCATATAAAATAAAAAAGCATAAGTGAGAAATATAATTCATATTTTCTATATTGCAGTTGATGTGAAAGTGAGTTTAATACGAAATAAATTATGAATTATTCATAGAAAAAATTGAAATATATGAAAATGAACTCAAAGACATATAACATTTTGAAATACCACCATCATTCTGAATATAAAAGTTCAAAAGTAATAGTCTTTGGAAACAATTGTTTCGGAGAAAAATTACTTTTCCGCGAATACATATTTTTACAGATAAAATTAAAATGACGTAGGGGACGAAAAAAAAAAAAAAAACAGATCGGTGGACGCAATAGCGCTCGCAGCCGCGTGGTTGCTGTACCCTGATTTAGAAAATCGGAAAAAAATAATAATACATCCATATCTTGAAATCGAAATTGACTGGAATGAATAGTAAACTAACACACCGACATTTTAGTCGATTGGAATCACTTTATACAAAAGTTAATGTTCATAATGTTCAAAGTTAATGTTCAACACAATTCGTAATTAAAAAAAATATGAATTTTTTAATAATTTATAAATCGAAATACGTTTTTGGATTAAAAATTGCGTTGTTTATATTTGGGTCTACTCAGTGTATCTTATTAGAAAACAAATATCTTAATCAGAATAATTTCTTGAAAAGACATAAATTATAATTTTTTACGTAGATTTAACATTAGATTGCTCAAATTTTAAACATTTTAAATTTTGAATTCGCGTAAATTAGGAGATAATAAATATAAATATATCAAAAAAATTGTAGGTTGAAATTAATATATTTTTTAATATTAATTTTATAATTTATAATTCACATTGCGAAATTTTTAAAATTACGAATTCAGTATATTTATGCTTGATTTTATATTATTATAACCCCATAAAATTTATCACATTAGGATTAGCATTTCAGGAGATATCAATAAAAATATGAAAAAGTAATTTAACGGGGTCCGGGACGCTTTTTCAAGAAGGCTCACGTTTTCAGCACCAGCCTTGGCGAGTTGGCGAAAGCGAGAGCGTTCAGCCAGCTCTAACGCCAATCGTCGTCTTGTGTTTTGTTTTGAACCGAAATGGCGGAAGACGAACTAGCATATTTTAGTCCTACCTAAATTAAAGAAATATTTTCAGTTATGTGTTCTAGATGAAAAGAAATCTTCTTCGAAAGAAATTGTATTACGAATTCTTATACTCTGTTTTATCGAAGGCTTTTATTACTTTTGATGATATAGACTAAAATTTTGATTGTTTGATCCCCTCAAAAATCTAAATTTTCATTCAATTGAGCATTATTAATTCCATACCTCTTAAACAAAAACTTATTACCTTCATATATTTAGATATTTGATTACATATAAAGATGGATTTATGGGGATCATGAATTAATGCAGTTTCAGTGCATTTTGATGTATATAAACACAGATTTAAAAAAAATACCTGTGGCAGAAAATTACTATATTTTCTGCGATGAACTTATATAATTAATTTAATACCAAATCATTCTGCAAAAACAGCCCCCAAAGTCGAGTGAAAATAGGCCAAACCAAGAAAGAAAAAAAAAACCTTTCACACCCCCAAACAGTATGTTTAGAAATTGTCTTTTTAATGTGAGATGAAATTCTTAAGGGGAGGTGAGGTAGAAAAAAGATTGAATGACTATCTTTTATTACTTCAAAGTAACAAATAAAATCATTAGAAAATTTTTTAACTGTATATGATAGTGAGGGCTATAGATTTAAATAGTTAAATTTATCAATTAACAAATAGAAAAAACAAACCAAAAAATTAAAAACTTGGAATATTTAACTTTTTTTTGCGCGGGGGGGGGGGGGGGAGGGCGTAGAATTTGAATAATTGGTCTTTTACTTATAGTTACTTCAAAGTAATAAATAGGACAGAAAATTTAAAAAACTGTAAAGAATTAAAAAAAAAAAATGAAAGCGTGCGCACAAAAGGTTAATCCTTATTATTATTTTTAAAATCTTTCATTCTATTTGTTTCCTTATCTTTTTTATGGTAAATTATTTATTTGTTATTTAAAAATCAACAGATAGAGCAAAACAGTAAACTTTATGCACTGTTATGGATAAGCGAATGAATAGTTAACATTTCAGACGCAATTTTAACTAATCTTTTCTGTAAGGCAACAATGAATTTTAAATGGGCAAAAAATAGTGTGATGGAGGAGAGGGGGGGGGGGGAGAAAATTCTAAATGGGAGGTTGCCTCAGACGATTGAGCATTATTTTATTGCCACTTCAACTTAATCAATAGAGCAATATGTGTGCAGAATGACGAAATATAAAGTGTGTGTGGGGGGAGGGGGGATTTCATTCGAGAGAAGAATTTACATGACTTAATCAAATATGACGAATTATTATTTTTAAATAATAAATAAAACAACTAAGGCGAAATAATATTTAAAAATATGGCAAAAATTTTAAAATAAAAAACTGAAGAATTTTAAAGATTTTTAATTTTGTGCACTAGGGACAGACCAATGTCTTTTTCAAAAACTGAAATAATTTTAAAATGTTAACAATATTAAAATGTAATAGTAATTGATTTAATTCCATGCATCAACTTGCAATTATTTTAGCTGATAAATTTAATTGCAGGATACGGCTAAATAATTTATACTTTATCGTTCAATCTAATTATAATCGAATTGATTTTAGTTTCAACTTCCTATTAACTTCTAATCTCAATTAAATTAAAAATAATTAATTTTTAAGGAATTATTTCAGCCGTTTAATAATAAAAAAACTAAATTAATTCAGTAATAATACTAATAAAACTATTTTCAATTCTGTCATAAAAACATGATCAATATAATTATATTTATTAAAGAAAATTTTTACGTCTGTTTTTAAAATACGTTCTCAATTTCTTCGAACATATAGCGAATTAATGAAATAAATGAATATTATAGAACTGAAAAAAATAACTTATGTTTGAATTATATATATTTGTGCAATTAAGTTATTTTAATCCGAAAAAGATCTTTGTTTAAAGCAAGGTTCTAATTGCAAACCACGGTGAAATAACATTTCGTCTAGCTTTTTACATTTGCGGAAAAAACAAATGAAAAAAAGCACATCTCTTCCTCTCAGCAAAGGAATGGGGTTGCTGTTCGCTACGCGTCCGACGTCATGAACAAAAATGGGTGCGCAGCGTTGAATTCATCCCCGCGCCAACCCTTACTCTGGCGATAAGGTGCTCAAAACGTGAGCCTTCTTGAAAAAGCGTCCGGGACACAAAAATCTTCAAATTTTCAAATTTTTTTTTATTGCAGTAAAACTTTCTCTGCTTTTTTCTACTTAAAATGAGGTTTAAATCTTGTTTCTATCTTAATTAGAGCATAATATATTATTTTTTTCGTTTTGGTTTGTTTTCAAAGTCTAGCTTTCAAGCAATGGTTGTCATGCAAACGACTTTTTGTGAAAGTGCGTTTTTCTTCATGATGGTTTTTTTTTACCATTTCCTGTATTTAAATTGTTATAACTCAAGAACCGTTAAAGATAACTGGTTCAAACTTGGAACATGTATTTTTCAAATAGTTTACTTTAATTTTGATATAGCAAATTTGAAAAAAAAAAAATTACTTTTGAAAATATGATTCTTTTTTAAAAAGTTACATCATTTTTTAAAATTTTTACTTTGAATATTTTTAATTTTTTTTGTAAATTAATATTTTTAAAAATACTGAATCAGAATTAAAACTTACATATTTCTGTTTATTTAAATGTTAAAAATTTGAAATTCTTCAAATAATGTTTCGAATTATAACGATTTTAATCTACCCCACTTTTTAATAAATTTTAAATTTAAAATTAAAAAAATATATATATGAGAAGTTTTATCATATGATTTTGCACAAAAAAATTCCAAATTTTTACTCAATAAATAAATATTATTTTAAGATGCGTCCCGGAACCCTTAACTAGTTCTAAATTTTGAATATTTATAATTCAAAAGTTTATCATCTAAATGAATAAAAATTTCATATCTGGACACAATTTGAACAGGAGGTTAAAAATATATTGTCAAAATTGGGTTTTGCCATTGAAAAAAAGTTTGGTCTAGTTTTGATATGTAGATGTCCCCCTAAGCAAATTTTATAAATATAATTTAAAAGTAGACTTTATTTCTAATCTTTTGGTACCAGTAACTTTCTTCTACTATTATTTTTTGCACCGTTAGTAGGGGATGTTTAAATTTTTTCCCTACGACTATGAATGTATTGCAAATCACGATAACGATATCAAGAGCCCAAGAGACAAACTGGCGGTCGATAATTTATAAATAAAATGTTCAATGAATGGAAATCCTGATAACGATATAAAAAACTCGTAATCACCATGCAACGCTATAGCACGAAAAGATTAGGAGAAATTAGAGTAAAATCATATAGCCATGTGAAAAGCCGGGTATTTCTGATTGACTCAAGTTGAGAAAAATTCTAATTACTAATGATTTAAATATTTAGATCTAAACAGAAGAAGAGGAAGCAATTACGACTTCTCCATACTAGTATTTGCGTAGATTCTGCGTTTCAAAGTTTGTTCTACCATTTTTTGTTTTAATGTTTGCTAGATTTCAAATATGAAAACATGTAAAGCTTTTGAAATTTTTTCGATTATTAGGCGTAGCATATTTAAAAGGAATTTATTTCCTACAATGAAACTGCTGCTAGAATTTATAAGAGTAATTTTTACACCTTCTTTGTGATCCTCAATATCTTGGGGTAAAACAGGATATCATACGAGTGAATAAAAAAAGGATACTGGAAAGCAATAACTGAAGATACTGTAAAAATTGTTTGAAGAAATAGAAATGAAAACGCATTAGACAAGAGTGATTATGATTTTTTAAAAAGTTAATAAAGAAGTGAACTCCATATATTCAATTTCTAAAATTATTATGAAGATAGTTTTCCGTTTGTCTTTAACTATTAAATCAGTAGATTTATAAATGAAATGTTATTAGTTTAGTGTCTTATTAGGTGCATTCGTAATTATATAAATACGTAGCACCTATAGTCGTCGTCTGATCAGTCCGTCTGCCCGCATATAACAGTGCAAACACTGCCCGGCCGAATCGTTTGAAATTTATTATATACAATTGTTTCAGAATTTTGTGGAGTCTTTTCAAATTTTATGAAAATCGAATCAAAACTTAAAAGATATTAATAGAAGTTTTCTTCATTCTATTAAATCCTATCATATGTAATTAATTTAATGATATCCCACGATAGGTAATGATTCTAGGTTGCCATGCTGATTACGTCCTATTTAAAACAGAGTCCTATTATTTCCGTAATACTGAATTTAATATATATAATCGTAATAAATTTTATATTCATGCATTTTTGCATAAGTGTAGATCAGCTATTTCACGAAGATCTGAATATTTATAAAATAAGCTATAGTACGAACGTACCTGATTGCCACGTTTGACGTACGATTTTCGAATTGTTTAACCCTTTAGTGCGCAGTTTTGCATATATGCACACAATAGTGTTTTGAATTTAATAGATTATTTTATTCGTATATACCTAATTACCACTAGAAATTTAAAATAGCAATATTTGGTTTAAATAATAACAGACTTTCCGTGTTTAAATAAAGCGAAATTAACCATTGAAACTTTCTGGTACAAAGTCAGTTTCTCTGGACTACATAATTTCTAGAACGTATTCTATCATGGGAATTAAAGGGTTAAAGGTTAACCTTTATAACAGCCTTTATATAACCTTTATATAGTAAAATAAATAATTATGTAAAATAAGATATTTGGAGACATACTTATTAAAATATTTACTAATTTGCAATATTTTTGCGTAAAACAACCAAAACGACAGCAGTTTTTACTTGTATTGCAGATGTGCAACAGAAGAAAATATTGACGTATTATATGAAAAATGTATCTCTGATTTTTTTTTCATTATTATTCCTGCGTAATAAACCTTTCATAGAATCATATATAATTTTTTCGAAACAAAATAAAAATTCGCGCATTTAAGGGTTAAGATTCTAAAATAAAACATATAATTCTTTTTAAAAGAAAGTCTAATTTTTTTTATTTTTATTTATTTTTTTCGCAATATTGTTAATGAGTTGTAAGAGTTGTGGCAATTTTTTAATCATTTTACTATAACAAACGCACACACATATATACATTATACAGGGTGTCTATAATTAAACGAACCTATTTATAATTGTCTATAGGGTTGGGTTGGGTTGGGTTGATTTTTGACGGCCAATTATCTACACGAGGGATATAGGCCCGGGGGGAGTGCCCTCCGTGGGGGTCTTTCTAAGGGAACTTAATCCGTATTAACGCATGGAAGATCCACGGCTCGAAGAAAACCACGAAAACTCCGAAAGATTAGGCCGACGGGCGCGATTGGGATCGAACCCAGCACCTCCCGTCTACCAGCTTCGAGAGCAGAACCTCTCGGCCACTGGTGGGGCCAATTGTCTATAGACGGATACTATTGCTCAGAATGTTGTGAAATCTTGTGGAGAACTTAATAAAAGAACGGGGATTTGTTTAACCGAAAAAAAGGTCAAAGTTTCACCCCCAGAGGGCATTTTTTAACGAATTACAGATTTAACATACATTTACGATAATTTACAAATATTAGTGCAGCCAAACATGTTCCACATTACGGTCAATATTTTAAGGTACCATCAGCAATAGTAAGATAGCATGTTCAACAGTTGATCGCAGTGTGATCTGAGAAAGCTAAGAATATGTCGTGAAATGCTGTCTTTAGGATCAGTTAAAGTTAATAAATAAAATTTCAAAGCTATTGTAAATGTATGTAAAATGTGTAATTCATTAACAAACGCCCTCTGGTGGCGAAATTTTGAACTAATTTTTTTTCTTCACATAATCAAATTACCACTCCTTAGGCCTTTCATAAAATTTCACTACTTCATGTACAATAGTTTCGACAACTTTAAAGTAGGGTCGTTTAATTGTGGATATCTACCCTATATATATAAAATCCTAAGGAATCGAATTGAAACGAATTTATGTAACGATTCTATGAAACGACTGATTAAACAACCGATTACGTTTCGCGGCGTTTTCTCCTAAAATATGGAATACTTTGCGATGAAATTAACACCAAAAATCCGTATTGACCCACAGATCTCTGAACGGGTATTAGAATTTTAAAATTAGAATTAGTTTTGGAAATATTAATTTTTTTTTCTAATTTTAAATACTTTTTTTCTAATGATGGCAACTCAACTTTTAATCACAACAGATATTTTTTTTTCATATTTTAGAAAAGATTATTTTAAATTAATTTGGCGACGAGTTTGGCCTCCCTTAAATGTATGCTAAGAAATGCATCATGTTACTTTTATTCAGAATTCAATTTGTATTTCATTATCATTTTATTTAATACAAAACTTTCATTTAAAATTGAAACCTTTAAAATAAATGGCTTTTACTTCATTCTTTTTTTTAAACGAAACGAAAAGAAAAATATTAGACACAGATGTCATATACGCAACGGGGTACTTAATTGGCGCCAAAATGGCGTTATTTTGCCTGACATGGTAACCCGGCTATTGTTGCTTATTTATTAATAAATGTTTATTTGAATTTATTTTCTTTTTATTTACAAAAAATGTTATAAATTGTTTTGTTCTATAGTTATTAATTAATTTTTTTATTTATTGTTATTTCATTTTAAAAATAACAGAAAATAATTTAAAAATACATATGTAACAGGTATGTATAATCGAGGTTTTCGCCAAATTGTCGTAAAAAAAAATCACGCCAAACCCGGTGCGTATGTGACAATGCAACAAATCATGAGATTTAATTTCCACTTCAAAGCAATGTTTTAATGTTAGTACTTCTCCCGTTGACCAATTTCGCCAAATTATATAAATAGCCAAATTATACAAATTGACATATTTTTTTTTTTTTTTTTAAATAACAAAAGAACAAATAAATTAGTATAACATTAATAAAAATACAAATAAAACGTTGAAATAAAAATCACTTGATGGCGTGAACATGTGTAACTTCCTTAAAGTCAAGTGAATGTGAAATTTACGATCAACCATTATTGGCATTTAATCTTATAGTTTGGCGACAGATTTTTGGTCGATGGGATAACCAAGTAGCACCGTTTTAATTTACCACTCGAAAAATAAAAAAATGCTAACTGGCGAGTTAAAAAAAAAAGCTATTGGCGAGATTTTCACCCGGCTAACATAAAAGTACCAGGAATTCTTTGTGATCATGGCAACTTTTATGTAGTTTTATTCGAAAAAATAATTTTGATTCTTTAATCAAAATGGAAACCTTTCTTATGAAAAGCGAAGGAATCAGCCCGTTGTATATGGCAGTTACATGACTTGGACTACTATAATATAAACGAAATAATGGGGATAGAATAATATTCGGCGACTTATCACACCTGTGGCTGGCTAACATTAATGTACCAAAATGGCAGCCTGGAATATAAAAAGCGAAGGAATCCGCCTGGAGCTGTTGTTGATAGTCGCATGACTTAGACTATTATTGTAGAGATTGTTTTCAATTTTAAAAACAGCGCAATGAATAATATTTCCTAACGATTAAAAAATTATTTTCACGTGGCAATTAAAAACAGAAAAAAAAACTTTAAAATTACTATTAAATGAGTACGTGTTAAAGGCAGGAAAATATTGAAAATTATGTCCTGAAAATTGTATTTACACGTGAATATTAAAAGGGAAAGGAAAATTTAAAATAATAAGTACAATAATATGCGTTTAACCCTTTCACGGACAAGGCACTTCTAAAATCTTGAAATCAGTTAATGGCACCAGAATTTACAAACAAATTTCGATATACAAAAATGCTTTTGTTCACTTACTTAATAAAAGGGAAATTTTCATCCCAATATTCTGATGCTAATGTGGCATTTAAGAATTAAAATTAAGTGGTCCAAAAATGAACGACCGCCCTTAAAGGGTTTAAAGCAGCAAATTTTAGTAATTGTATTATGTCAATCGCTTTATAACGTTGTTAAAAAATACCGAAATAGAAAGACTATGTTTACTTATTTTATTTTAGCTTCTTTTCAAATGTTTAACTGATCTTCTTTAACCAAACACGAAAACAACCATTGGATATCTTAACTGCAACTGATTCTACCTTAAATTTTTGCAATCAAAGGGAATTGAATGGAAATCCGTTTACAGGGAGATCGCTACAGGTTTTTTCGGTATAATTCAATCTTCTCTAATCTTTTTAAAACCGATCTGATTAGCGTACTTTTAGATTCTACAGTGTCTGAACGGGGGTTGGCGAGCGTAACTTGCAGGGGGCAGAGCCCCCTAGTATATTTATAAATTTAACTTATTTCTTGATAAACGAACTTAAACCAAAATACAGGTATCTCTCGACTTACGTAAATTTGCACTTACGTAAGAAATTTCGAAAATTACATTTATGAACATACTAGCGCATTTGATACGCATTTGCATACTTTTGATAATTGTTTTATAAAGAAAATATGCAGATAAAAAACACAACAATAAGATAGTTTTATATATTGGATAGAGTTATATTTTTATTGGGATATGCAATCAAATCTTCAACAAAACAAAAAAAAATCTGATTAAAATGAGCCAAAAAAGTCTCTGTTTAACCGTTACAATTTTGTTAGCTGAATTCAAACCATAACGAAACCTAATTTTAAAATTTCGGTGAATAGGAACGAGTGTATGTTTTCTTCCAGCTTCAGAGCTGATCGTTTGATGTAGATTCAAAATTGATATAAATTAATTCATCAATGTTAAATTTATAAATCCCATATTCTACAAGATACTTTTTATTTGAAAAGTGTTTTTTCAATTTATTTTTATATTTTTTCATACTTTTATAGTTTATATCCAAGTAAATACTGCTGCATGCTTATTTATTTATAAAATAATACCGTGTAAAGATTGTATATATTATATATGTTACCGGCCAAACCCGATTTTAGGTCAAACTAGATTCGCCTAGGCCAAACTAGTTTATCCTAACGCGGATAGGATAAACTAGTTTTTCCTAGGCCAAACTAGTTTATCCTAACTCGCGTAGGATAAACTAGTTTTTTCTAGGCCAAACTAGTTTATCCTAACGCGCATAGGATAAACTAGTTTTTCCTAGGCCAAACTAGTTTATCCTAACGCGCATAGGATAAACTAGTTTTTCCTATGCCAAAGTAGTTTGGCCTAACGCTTATAGGATAAACTAGTTTAGCCTGGTATTCATTGGTCTGAACTAGTTTATCCTAGGCCGATGTAGCTTGTCCTAGGCCAATTCAATTTGGCATGCTTTTATTGATCCCAAAGACCGCTTCGGCGCCAACCTTCTAGTTTATCCTAGGCCGATCTAGTTTATCTTAGGCCAATGCATTTTGACATGTTTTTATTGATCCCAACTACTGTTCCGGCGTCAACCTTGTGCAAAGTAGTATTGCCTTCATCCCTGCATAATATATTTTATTCGATGAGAAGTGGGATACTATCCCACTATCTTCCCCATATCACCATCGCCGGTAGTTACATAACAAGTTCTGTATGACAAATTGTGTGCTAGAGGACCAAAGAATGGGATGAGAGGTTAGCATAAAATTTAGGAGAGGAATAATTTAGAGGATTAATTAATAATGTAGAGTATAACCTCAAAAATTAGGCATCGTCGGGACCGGAGCTTTGCCGGATGTTTGAAAATTCCAGATTTCTGAAAGAATATCAAATGTACTTCTGGTATTCTTAATGGTATATTTATTCATAAGCAATTGAAAACCAAGGAATATTTACGTGAGAAAAAAATAAATATTAAAAAAACTTTGATTTTTTTTAAAGATTTCTTAACAAAAAAAAAAAAAAAAAAAAATGATATTTGTTTTAGATTTTTTTTTCTCACATAAATATCACTTGACTTTGAATTAATTATGAATAAATGCACCATTAAGAATATCAGAAGTACATCTGATATTCTTTCAGAAATCTGGAATTTTCAAAAATTCGGTGAAGTCCCGGTCCCAGTTTCGCCTAAAATACTTATATTTTTAAGCTACCATTATTCCACAATTAAATTTCTCTTTAAATAATAGCACACATACATTTCTACAGATGGGGATACAGCACTGTCAAACCTGTTAAAAGAATCTGTGTATGACGAAATCCTGTTTTAAACGGAATTTCTTTTTTAATCGGTGCAAATTGGATATGATAATCCATTTGAAAAAAAAAATAATAATACATTTGCTAGAGACGATGGACCTGCTGAAAAAGGAACTTAACTACAACGAAGTTTTTTTTTTCTCTCGAATGTGATTCCGTCTTAGAAAGTTCTTCTATATAGAATTTTTCAGATTTTCAAGTCTCCAAGCCGTGTAAAGACATTAATGGTATTACTAATTATTCAGGCATTTACATACAAATAGAGATTCATTAAAAAATCAATATAGTTTACAATAGAATCATTAATATCGTTAATCCACATTGTATGGCTTGGAGATTTAAAAAAAAAAAAAACTATACAATAAAATCTTCTGAGACGGAATTTCATGGGAAAGAATAAAAATCCGTTATAGGCAGGTTCCCTTATTAGAAGGTTCGTCGTATGTTATAAATGCATTATATTCTTTTTACAAGTACTAATATCCTCATTTTACATAGATCGACATATTTGTTTTTGTAAAACACGGGATTCCGGCATAGGCAGGTTATTTTTCTCAGGTTTAACCGTACTTTAATATTATTACCTAAAAATGCATCTACTCATCTTAAAAAAGTCACAAAAATAATAAATATATAAATTTTAATTGTGGAATAATAGCGATTTAAAAATACGAACATAAAAAAACGGTGGGCCGAGTCAAATATTACTGATATTTTTACTGAACAGACCAGAGATCCTGCCGGTCCAAATAATTTTCTTATGGGAAATTGGACTGAAAATGTTTGCCTGTGCAGACCTCAAGGAGAGTGCAAGTCAGTCCCGACTTCAGCCGGAAAAAAATTGAGTCCCGGTCCATCTCGGTCCGAGCCTCTCGAAAAAAGTAATCCCCAAACCAAGCCCGGACCGAGTGTCGCATGTCGGGAAGGAAAATTGAGCGGGCCCGCATCGAATAACCGAAAGACTAGCACACAAAGTTTTGTAAATTTGGACGCTAAACTTCAATCATATTTTTTATAATATAAAATAAAATAAACGAGTGTTTAGTGAACTTTGCTCACTTCCATATAGATGTGGTTGAGCTGAGCGGTTTTGTTTAAAAAATTTTCAATTTGAGTTTGAAATCGGCTCATTTTTGAGAAATTGAATTTGAGTTTGAATTAGTTTTTTTTTTGTTTTTTTTTTAGCTTATTCAACACTTGTTGGCATCAATTAAAGCACGTCAAACTGAATTGGTATAGGATAAACTAGAAGGTTGCGCCGAAGCGGTCTTTGGGATCAATAAAAGAATGCCAAATTGAATTGGTCTAGGACAAACTACATCGGCCTAGGATAAACTGGTTTGGCCAGGGAAAAACTAGTTTATCCGATGCGCGTTAGGATAAACTATTTTGGCCTAAAATTGGGTTTGGCCGGTAACATATATATATATAATAAATATTGCAGTTTCTGACGGAATTTTACCTAAAGGAATTTACAAATTCGACTTACGCAAAAGTTTACGGAACTCTTTACTTACGTAAGTCGAGGGATTCCTGTAGTGAGATTCGAGACATTTTATGCATTTTATAAATATCAATATAATACACACAACATATAATAATAATAATATTAATGACAATAACAATAAGAGTAATTGTTCCTAAAGTCTTAAGAAAAGAAATCTGTATCAAAATGAGTATTTACTTCTTACATGTCTTTCCTGATAGTAATATTTATAGATTGAAATGAGAGCAAATGTTAACATTCCTCTTGGGACACATCACGTTACTTGACAAATATATTTTGACCGTATCACTTGTAACCCTTATTGACATTACGTCAAGTAATGCTACTTAGGACATTCTCTTTTTCGAAGTTTAGTTCTAATTATTAAACTTGTAAAAGCGGAATTCTTTTTAGGGAATAGTATAAAAATAAATTTCAAAAAATATTTTTTTTGCATTCAACCTCTATTTCTTCTTTCTAAGGCAGAAAGTATTGTAATCGAGATTTTTTTTCGATTTCCGGTTTTCGACAGATTTTCACGTTTTAGGGGTCAGAGGTCCCCAAAAACATGTACATACAAAATGGCTGTCTGTTCGTGTATCTGTATGTTCTTATGTCCGTGTGTCCGTATGGTCGTGTATCCGAGTGTGCGCATGCCGGCTTTGTATCAGCGAAAAGTATATAAATTATGCATAGAATCCAACCAAATTTTTTGCGTATGATTTTGGTTATGGCCAGAAAGTTCCTTCTGGAATTTGAAAATATTCCGCCGAAAGAGGGCGCTGTAATACTGATTTTTTCGCGAATTTCATTAGTGTACCACGCAAAAGTGTATGCAGCTATACATAGAATTGAATCAAATTTTTGTTTGTGTTTTTTGCTATGGCCAGCAGGTCCTCCTTGAAGTTGGAAATATTCTTCGGGAAAGAGCCGCTGAAATAGCAATTTTTGTGACAATTTCATTATTGTACCATCAAAAAGTGTACAAAGTTATGCATAGAATTGAACCAATTTTTTTGTGTATGTTTTTGGTTATGACCAGCAGGCCATCCTTGAAATTAGAAATGTTCCGCCGGAAGGGGGAGTTGTAATAGCAATTTTGTGCCATTTTCAATATTGTATCGTCGAAAAGTGTAGGAAGTTATACATAGAATTTAACCATATTTCATGTTTATGTTTTTGGCTATGGCCATCAGGTCCTACGAAAATTCAGGAACTATCCGTCCAAAAGAGGGTACTGTAATAGCGATTTTTTCTCGATTTTCCATTGTTCTTATGTACATCGGCTGTGTCTCCCCCCTGGGATTGCAACCATCAATTCATAACGAAATGTTCCTAGAATTAAGTTTAAATTTCCGAGCTTTCTGAACAAGAAATTTAACAAGTCTTACCAATCTCCCATTGGAACAAAACCAGTATGTCTTCATTTTAAACTCGTTAGAAAGACCCCCACGAAGGGCACTCCCCACTTGGGCCTATATCCCTCGAGCAGATAATTGGCCGTCAAAAGACAACCAACCAATCATTTTAAACTCGGCGTCTGTCAAGTGCTCGCAGGCCGAGTTGTTAAGATGCTCGATTCGAAACGCGCGGTTCATAAGTTCAAACCCAAGGAGATCCAGGGAAGAACGAGAGACTTATTTTTTAAAAAACTGCTTTTTTCAGATTACGAAAGTTTTCTGTCTTGGAACAGAAAAAAAGAATGGAAATTTCTTCAATTCTCGGATATATGTCGGTAGCAGTGTTGCCATGAATATTTCCGCGAATTGAGGAACGTATTTCTGAGAGTAAAGTGTAAAACTTTAATTCTTTTCTCTGTTTTTACAAAAAAAAAAAAAAAAAAAATTAACAGGATACAATTATATATTATAATAATAAAAAACAAAACTGTTTTCTTTCTTTCAGTATTGACATAATTGGAAACAATATCATAAAATTCAAAGTTTTTTTTTTATAAATTTGAATATCTCGTTATGTATTTTGCTAACATAAGACTGAACAATATGAGAATACATTTTTCCACACGAAAGCATAAAAATGCACACAATTTCCTTTTCGATGATAAAAATTCCTATTTGCTTGAAATAAAATATTTTATGTCACTTTATGCTAAGCTAATAAAATTCTTTTTTCAAAAAAAAAAAAAAATAAATAAATAAAATAATAATAATAATTCTGCCTACATAATATATGATATCGCTAAAATTTATAAATAAAGAGCTGCTGAAATGATTGTTAGGTAATTTTGTGAAAAGGAGAATATATATTTTTTATGTCTTCGAAAATTCTTTTGACTCAAAAGATATTTTTACAATTTAAAATGTTAGTATAACAAATAGTTGGTCATAAAAGTAACTATAACTTTCATTTTAAGAATTTTCCCATCTAACAAGGGAACCACTTTTGGTGTTGCTCACACTTAGCATCGAGACCTGGTGGATTTTGTAACCCTATACATAAAAAATAGAGAACCGATAAAATTTCTCTGTTAAAATTATATTTTATATATATTTGTTTTACTTTTAATTTTTTATTATTGGATTTTTTTTTTGTTTATTTACGTCTAAAGTGGGTTAAGTCGCCAAATATGACGCTAAATATTTTTCGCCTGCTTTATGACCTCTAGTGTCTAGTATATGTACGGTGCGTATTAGAATTAAATAAGATTGCGATTTGTTTGATAATACCGTAAAAAACAAGAATTAGTTTTTTTTTTTTTTTTTTTTTTTTTTTTTTTTTTTTTGCATGCAGACAATAAATGTATAAACAGTAAATATATAAAAAAACACTTTCAAGATCTTTGAAAACTTTTTTTTTTTAAATACAAAATAAGCAGATTATTTTTTTTTTCTATATATCAGATAGAATAAAGTTTCGAACGTTTTTGTATCAAGCGTTGTGTCATTTGGTTAAGTTAATCATAAAATAGATTAATATTTTGTACAATTTAGAAAATTTACTATGCTTACCCGTAAGGCATGGTGACGTCACGTGACGTCGATGTGACGTCATAATGACTAAAATGCGAGGTCGTTATGGCCGTTTTAGAGCTCGTTTGTGACGTCACATTGTGTGACCACTGTGTGAAGTCACGGTGTGACAAATTTGTGAAAAGTGTGTCATTTGTGACGAAATTATCATTAACATGTGATGGTTCTGTGACAACAGTGACAATGTTGTTTATCACATTGTGACAATTTTATGAAAATTGTGTGATTTGTGACGATTTTGTCATTAATTTTGTGACGACTATGTTACTACAGCAACAATGTTGTGAAGTCACACTGTGGCACACTTATACATGTTGTAAAATCATTTACATCTATAACGTTATTATACTTTGGCGATACATTGCAATTAAAACTTGTGGCTGCTATAACAATGTTATATCAAAAGAATTTTACTGAATAAATATGCAATGCCCCGCAGACTTCAATCTTTGTTGCAACTTTTTTTTCTATTATAATGAATGAGAATATTCAAGACGACTAAATATTTGATATATCAGAATTTTTTTTTCAAAATTATCTATTTGTTCTACTAAAAAGCATTACAATTACCAAAGAAACATTCTAGTTTAAATGATTTGTCAATTTAAAATGTAATATAAAAAATATAATAGCGTATAATATATATAGTACTTTTTATATTATTTAAAGTATAGAAATATGGAATGAAATTAATTTATCACATTTAATACGCATTAACCCCTTAATTCTCGCTCCCGTGATATCCACGGGCTGCGTCTTTTATTCATATTGTTTTATTCCTACCAGTTTTATAAAATAGTGTAATTGCCTTTTTTATGGTATCATTTTAACCGTCATTAAATATGGTGAATATTTCTTTTTTAAAATTTTTGTGCCAATAAGCAATTTGAATTTTTAAACCTTTTTAAAAAAGGTTTAATTTTAAAAAAGAAAACTTTTGACAAACTGACCTGATTTTGCATGAAATGCAATTACATAAAAAAAAAATCTAAAAGTGCACACTAATACGGTCATTTGCACCATATATAATTTTTGTATTAATTACCACATTATCATATACAGTCGAACATCGTTATCCAGAAACCTGGTTTTCACGTTACTCCGCTTATCACGTCAGTTTTTCAAAGTCCCGATTTTCTGTATATGATTTTATTGTAAATAAACTCCGGATTTTACGTTATTGAATAATTTCTAACTTCGGATATTCCGACGGTTTAGGAAAATTGTCCATTTTTCATAATCCATCTTATAAGCACGGAAATTAAGCGCTAAGAAGTGTCTTAGTCAAACTTTTCACTAAAGCGTCTAAAATACCCATTAAGATAAATTAGAAAATTTACTTCAATCCTTTATCTGAATAAATAAAACCATACAGTACACACTATAAATGACCCATTTAAGCTCCAAATAGACGTATCAGTCTACTCGTGGTCTTTTTTTTCTGGTCAGACGGCGCTTTCTTGTGGTTATATGACATTTTTCATCAGACTAAAACCGAAGCATTGCATTGCATTAAAACGATCAGAAATTATCTAACATCCATTTATGAATTTACGAATATAGATTACAATTCATTGTATAATATGGAAAAAAGAATTGTAGGAAGCACATCTAGGGATAAGGAGACCTTAATTCATCAATATTTCATGTAATAATAATAATAATAATAATAATAATAAAAACAAGTCAGCATAGATCTTATTTTTATTCTTTTCGATTTTATTTTGTGTTTAATTTGTTTAATAATAACGTTTTATTGCTTAAAATTGCAAGAACAGTTATGAATTTTAAATTGTCTTAAATTAATTAAAAATAGAGCTTTTTATAAACATACTTTTCTCCTACTCCGGTTACCGCGACACTCCGCTTATGACGACACTTTTTTCTAGTCATTATAGTGTCGGGATAACGAAATTCGACTGTATTACCGCATTACGAAATATTGTGCGTCTAGTTCAACGTAGTTTGGATGCATATGATCGCTAAACAGATTAGTCTGGAGATATCATTACAATTCGACATCGATACATTGGCTTGTTATTTCAGTAAAATTTTAAACTAATTTATTCATTGAGTATGGTGGTAACCAGAATTAAACAGTAAAAAAAAAGACAAATATGTTTCTTAATCCTTCAATGCAAGATTTTTTATTTTGTTCGGAAACCATTTGAATTTATTTTTATTAATTATCCAGTAGAAAAATAGTGAAAAAATTTATTTATGTTTCTGCTGGACATAATGTTATCATGTCACTCCTCAGTTTCATTGTAAAAATTGCTAAAAAATTGGTTATTTTAAATTATATATTTACTTTACAGTGTTTACACTTCAGAATAACAACTGCTCATCGATATAATAACTTTTGTAATGCTTTTAATAGTTTTCAAAATTAATAATGCCTACCTTATAAAGACAGAGAAAAAACACCAATCGAGCACATTGCAAGTAGTATCAACAAATGATGTTATAACCTCCTCGTGATAACAAATCAGAGGCAAAACAGACTTCTTAACCTTAAATGCATGTTATCACACGTAAGTAATATTTACGTACGTATCTATTTATATAAAATCCAAGTCTCTGAGTGTCCCTCACAATTCCGGTAGGATTGCCTCATTTTAAGGAGTAATTGTCGAACATTACTAATGCAGGGTTACCACAGTAGCGCCAAATGATGACCAACTTGGCGAAATATCGCCAAATTTGGCGACAAAAATAAGTTATCTTATATGAAGCCAACTTGGAGATAGCTAGATAATTTGGCGAAATTCCCATTTAAAACCATTAATATTTCATAATCGAGGTTATCGCAATTTAATTTAAACTCCGCACTTTTAAGGGTTTTTTTTTTCAAAATCTATGGGTGAGAATTTAAAGTGTTAATATACGAAAATGTACGTTTTTACATCCTCATCCTGATGCTACTAATAACATAACAGCCAATAGACGGCGCTGTACTGTCTGAGCTTAACTGCCCGAATTTAATGTGCTTTAGGAACTTTTCCAAAACAGGCGCCTTGGCGAAATAGAGAAAATGAAATTTGGCAACATATTTTCTAGCAACTTATTCACTGTTTCATATACACAAGCAATTTTTCAATATTTACAAAATTTTTGTAATGTAAAGAAGCCATTTAACTATTTTTTTATACAAACTGAAGTAAATTGTATATAAAATAAACAACAATAATATAGATATAAATGAAATGTTTATAGATTATATAAATAAACTTAAAAGTTCATTAATTTTGTTTTCATTGCATTTGACAAAAAATCTCATTTCTGAAGCTCAAATTATGACAAACTTTAAAAAAGTACGCCAAGGCCCTTATACTGGAAAAAGTACCGCGCTTTATATAGTCGGATACAAAAGTTAAATTCTCGGTACTTTTACACTTTATCGTTGTTTGGCCTTGGCGAAGAAGGAAAATTGGCAACATATTTTCTGGCAACCTATTCGTTATTAATATTTGAAAATTTTTCCAGAGAGAAACATTCGCCTTGAATACAATATTTCAAATGAAAATCAAATTTCAAATTATTTTTGCTTAAAAGGCGCAAAGACCAACTTAGTGAAAAATATTCCATGCCGGGAATCGAACCCAGGTCATCAGTATAGCGCACTGACGTTCTACCGCTAAACCACATGGAACGATACCCAGCCTGGAACTTCTCACTATTATAAGTTGGCAAGGCTACAAACGCAGCACAAGATGGAATATTTTCCGTGAGCCACCAACATGGGGCAAACACAGCCACTTAATTAAATCCAGCATCGATGAATCTATATTAATATTTGGAAATTTTTCCAGAGAGAAACATTCGCCTTGAATACAATATTTCAAATGAAAATCAAATTTCAAATTATTTTTGCTTAAAAGGCGCAAAGACCAACTTAGTGAAAAATATTCCATGCCGGGAATCGAATCGGGCTCACGGAAAATATTCCATCTTGTGCTGCGTTTGTAGCCTTGCCAACTTATAATAGTGAGAAGTTCCAGGCTGGGTATCGTTCCATGTGGTTTAGCGATAGAACGTCAGTGCGCTATACTGATGACCCGGGTTCGATTCCCGGCATGGAATATTTTTCACTAAGTTGGTCTTTGCGCCTTTTAAGCAAAAATAATTTGAAATTTGATTTTCATTTGAAATATTGTATTCAAGGCGAATGTTTCTCTCTGGAACAATTTCCAAATATTAATATAGATTCATCGATGCTGGATTTAATTAAGTGGCTGTGTTTGCCCCATGTTGGTGGCTCACGGAAAATATTCCATCTTGTGCTGCGTTTGTAGCCTTGCCAACTTATAATAGTGAGATGTTCCAGGCTGGGTATCGTTCCATGTGGTTTAGCGGTAGAACGTCAGTGCGCTATACTGATGACCCGGGTTCGATTCCCGGCATGGAATATTTTTCACTAAGTTGGTCTTTGCGCCTTTTAAGCAAAAATAATTTGAAATTTGATTTTCATTTGAAATAACCTATTCGTTGTTTCATTTCATATACACACGCATTTTTTTCAATATTTATACAATTTATTTAGCATAAAGAAGCTATATATCTAATTTTATAATGTAGACATGAGCTGTAATTCGCTAGAAGCCTCAAATCCGCACAACACTTGGAATTAGGCTATGCGGATTAGTGGTCTTCTACTGTATGAGAGTTTTTCATAAATGAGGGTACTATTTGATTATCCAGTCGCATCGACCAATTTCGGAAAACTATTAGCCAAACTATTAGCCAAATTATGCAAATTACATAATTTTTATTTTAAATAACGAAAGAAAAAAAAATTAGTAAAACATTAATAAAAATAAAAATAAAACGTCGAATTAAAAACCCCTTTATGACATAACAAACACGTGTAAAGTGCTTAGTGCCAAGTAAATTATACATTTAAGATCACCCATGATTGGCATATAATCTTATAGATTGGCGATAGTTTTTTTGGTCGACGGGATAATCAAGTAGTATCTAAATGAGTTTCGTTTTTAAAATCTGTTCATCTGTCACTGCGGAACAAGTGAGAAAAACTCATATCTTTGCACATGTGTTGTATATATCTTTATATCTCCTATTCCTTCGCTTTTGACGGGCTATCTTTCTAGTATATGTACCTATAATTCTTAATACTAAAGTTCTAATATACAATAGAATTTTTCCATTTCGGTAAATTAAAGGCCTTTCTGATCCTTTTTTCAACGCTATGGAAAATAAATTCAATTTAATTTGAAGAAGTAGATGATTATTTTATATAATGTCAATAAGGGTAACAAGTTAAAATCACAAACGGAATTTGTCTGCTAACGTGACATGTCTCAAGTGAACTGTTAACATTTGCTCTTATTTATATAAATATTACCGTAAAAAAACACAAGAAAGAAGTAATTACAGCCTTTGTTATCGATGTCAGTAGAGAATTAAATGAATGGAGATATTCTTGACATGAATTACTTTTAAATTATAAGAGGTTTTAATGATTTTAAGTAATTTATAAAATTTATGTAATTCTTAAAACATAGTTTAGAGTGCTTTAATCCTTCAACGACCATAAGTAAACTTATTTTTTATCAAATTCATAGGATGTATTATATTGTTTTATTGAAAAAAATATATTAAAAAATAAGTTTTATGAGAATGTATGTCGCCTATGGGTTACATACATATTCAAGATCGCATCACAGCAACAAAATTTAATCAAACTCTCGAAATCCTACAAATATCTCAATTCAACATTTAGTTAACTTTAACATTCAGGCAAAAAAAGAAAATTAAATAAATAAGTAAAATATATACAAGGTGCTGCCAAATTCGACTGGCAAACTCAGAGGGATGATAGTAGGCATCCAGCCGAACAAAAATTGCAATTGAACATCTTATCGCAATGCACCTACTTAATAAAAAATACAGGTGTTCTACGTTAACTCAACTTCGGTTGCCGATAATAGCTTTCAGAAAACGGAAGTATATTATAATGAAACTTTTAACAGACATACTCATTTTTGTTGTAAATGCGATAACATGAAAAAAAGTGGTAGAAGTTTCCGTTATACGCGCTAGCAGTACTCCACTTGAAGCTTCACATTTTGGACTGCGATTACCAGTTCTTAAAGTATTATCAATTCTGTGAACACCCTGTTTTTCCAGAACTTTTCGAGATGTTATCACATTTCATACAAAACGAGGTACAATCGTGGAAAAAAAAAGTAAACACCCCCTTCTAACTCCTCAACAAATTATCGTAGAAGAAAGTTACTGGTACCGAGCGATTGGAAATAAAGTCTACTTTTAAATGATGTATGTAAAATTTACTTAGGAGGCCATCAACATATTAAAACGAACCATAACTTTATTTTTTTCAATAGCAGTACCCAATTCTGACAGTATAAACTACACCCTTCAATTAGCCTAAAAACGAATTTTTATGCAATTCGTACCATAAGTTTCCGAGAAATTAATTATTTTAAAACGAGCGTATTTTAAGGGCTGTATCCAAATTGAAGTTCCGTACTGGATTGTTAACGCGCCTTCTTGATCAAGGCACGTTTAAGCGTCAATGAAACCTGTTTTATTACAGTACAGCAGAATAAATTTCAAAATGTCTACTCACTTCCATCATAGACGGCCCCTTAAACCATCATTTTGCCGTTTTTTAAGCATAATTTGAAAACTACTTGGAAGAAAAATGTGAAATTTTTGAATTCCCATAAAGCAAGACTTAATAAATCTAAATCCATCAAAAAAATTGTAGGTAGCAATTCATAATTTTTTCGAATATTAATTTCATAATTCATAATTCATATCATAAAATTATAAAAATTGCAAATTCAGCTTATTTATGTTTGGGTATATTAGTATTATTAATACAAAAAAAAAAAAAAAAAAAAAAAAAAAAAAATTAGCACATTAGGAGCATAATTTCGGGAGATATAAATAAAAATATGAAAATGTAATTTAACATTAGAAGCACTAAATTTTGAATGTTTATAATTCAAAAACTTATCATTCAAATGACTTGGAATTTGGTGTCTAGGCATAGTTTGAACCGAAGATTTGAAATACCTCGTTAAAATTGGGTATTGCCATTGAAAAAAATGAAGTTTGGATTCATTTTAATATGTAGATGACCCCCTAAGAAAATTTTAAATACATCATTTAAAAGTAGACTTTATTTCCAATCGTTCGGTACCAGTAACTTTCATGTATGATGATTTGTTGAGGAGTTAGTAGAGGGTGTTTACTTTTTTTTTTCCACGACTGTACATATCGTTACATTATCCTTTCAGGATTTTTATTTTACTTAAAATTATTACCGTCAACCCGAATTCAGTTAGGGTGAAACAACCTATATGGGTGACTAAATAAGTGGTTTGCGACCATATGTTCTACATTAAATTTTCACACTCTTGATGCATACTGTCACCCCTCTGAATTTGTCGGTGGAATTCGGTAGCACCCTGTATGTATATTTCTTGCGGTTTTGACATTTAATCCCAAAAAAAGAAGACCAACTCAAGTCCTTGCTTGTTTGGAGAAGCCAATAACTTCGGAAGATTATATAGTATCATTCAGAAAATCCGAGAGATAAGTGCATTTTTATCTGTTATTATTTTCCTAGATCCCAATAAAGGCGCTGCGGTACATAGGAATGTGTGTTTGCGGGTAAATCGACAAGTAACTTTATAATCGAAACATGCCTATCGATGCATTCACTTTATGAAATGTCACTATGAAATTGCAAAGAGTTACAAGAGTTACAATCACATTTTGGAGCAAAATGTGACTTTTTTAATTCATCATGTAATGACTTTCAAATAACTGCTATTTGGAACTCCATATTGAAGTCGTCGATGTTTCATATCGATGCTTCAGTGCATTGTCACATATAAGGAAGGAAAGCACTGACAAATGTCGAGCGTACGCAGGGGGCACTCTCAAGTCTCCCGGAGGGGGGACTCCCTTTATTGTTTCAATTTTTTATGTAACTGTAATTTTTTTATAAGTTTGCAATTCTCGATGAACTGCCAGTTGTGCGCGACCATACATACGGCTAAGTTTTCCACCGAATTATTTTCTGTAAAATCTATTTAACCAAACCACTCGATTAGAAAAACATTTACTCCGATTTTAGAATGCATCATTTTAAGCAGGTAAAAAATAATTTTTAAAATTTAGAGCAAAAAAAAAAAAAAAATAATTAAAATATAACTTTTTCATATCTGCAATAAACAAAAAATTACATACTACATAAAATGACATAAGTATTCGCAATTTTTTAATTAACAAGTAATATAAAAATTTTGTTTTTAAAGTCAATTCCTACTTAAGTCATCAAAGAAAAATTTAATATAATCCCTTAAGCTAATATTACTTTTTGTTGCATTAAAATATCTCAATTTGTTGATTTTCTATAAGCAAGTAGGTTTACAATGGAACTCTATGGGAATTTGGCGAAATATTAGAGATATCGCCAAGCTGGCGACTCATTTTGGTCGACAAATTTGGCGATATATAGCCAAACTGGCAACAAACTTGGCGGTATTTGGCGACACAACAGGGTCTCCCTTCTAATTAAGATAGAAACATGATTTAAACGTCATTTTAAGCAGATAAAAACAGAGAAATTTTTAATGTAATAAATTATTTTTAGAAAATTTGAAGATTTGTGTGTCCCGGACCCCCTTAAAAGAAGCCGAAATTTCGCGCGTTTAACCTAGATTTCTTTTTCTATAAAAAATACTGGTATTGTTCCTGGAAAAATTCCCTGACCCATACGAACCCTGTAATGTGTAATATTACACCAGTTATATCAGTTTAAATCACACCATTATATGAGTTAAATTACTCCATAAAACTGGAGGCAGCAAGCTGCCATCAATTTTATGGAGTGACGTTACATAATGTTTTTACAGTGCAGCATCTCCAACTTCAACGATAAGAAGCTATATATTTGACGATCTCAGATGATAAATGTGGTTATGTGGCCCAAAAAGAAAAAAAAAATAGAGTTAATCATATGATTGAAGATAAACAGTGGTCCTCTACCATCTTTTAACCCTTTATCTACTTACAGTACTTATAACTACAATTAAAATAACTTGTTATAAAATTTATTTAATACACCGATTAGTACTAGATTAATTTTCACACAGTTATTCTAATTGGTAAACAAATCATATTAGATATAAATTACCAACTGGGCGAAAAATGTCCGGACCAGGATTCGAACCCGGGACCTCCAGGCTGAAGCCGCCAGTGCTCTGCCATCTGAGCTATCTCGGACGATTCTGGTCAAACTTTTTCACCCAGCTAACCTTGAAGATTACAGCATCTAGTCTGAAATTTACATCTAATATGGTCGGAATTTATATCTAATATGATTTGTTTACCAATTAGAATAATTGTGTGAAAATTAATCTAGTGTAATTTCGTATCCAGCGATTTCTGGAGTTCCATTACCTGAGATTTATTCTGTTGAGCTGAACCAGGTTTCAGACCAGATGCTGTAATCTTCAAGGTTAGCTG
Source organism: Maratus speciosus (assembly GCA_963932465.1). NCBI lineage: Eukaryota > Metazoa > Arthropoda > Arachnida > Araneae > Salticidae > Maratus > Maratus speciosus. The sequence continues at coordinate 214,289,124 of OZ010799.1, read as the reverse complement.
GGTGAAAAAGTTCAACCAGAATCGTCCGGGATAGCTCAGATGGCAGAGCACTGGGGGCTTCAGCCTGGAGGTCCCGGGTTCGAATCCTGGTCCGGACATTTTTCGCCCAGTTGGAAATTTACATCTAACATCGATTAGTAGTAATATAGTTTAGAATGAGTTATAGATGCATTACTTTATCTTGTTCCAAAAGCATTATTGGTTAACACACAAAACAAAAATATTTTTAAACGGATGATTTCTTTTGCCATTGCATCTTTTCAGCTTTCGTGGCGTTAGGGAGGAGGGGATATTTTTCAATTCTGAAATATTTCTATATTTCTAGTGTAAGAACATTATATTTGTACATTTCCTAATTGTACAAAATATTAGGAAAAATATTTAAGATAAAAATTTGAGTGGGGTTATAAATATTGCACAAAATCCCTATATATTCAAATTTAATTTATCCTTCTAAATCATTCGATTCTTCTAAAATCCTTCTAAAATTTATTAAATGATTGTGTAAATCTTCTAAAGTAGTTAAAAAAATTCACGAAAAATCCTTTAGAAGATAAAATTTTTATGAATTCATAATTCAGTACATAAAGGGTTAATATACTATTTGAAAAAACCCGATACTCACAGAGATTTTAACTGATAAAGGAGGACTTTTTCATTAAAAAACGTAATTTTAGTTGATAAAAGTTGTTCCAAATATTTTTTAAAAATGATGATTGTGTCACTTACCATCTTTACCGTCTGAGCTTATAGTTTAACTATTGAAGAATCAATATGTCTGATAAAACACCTATGGGCTGAGAAAGTTTGGTGCCTCCTCAAAGAACATTTGCCTCAGGCCCCATGAAATCAATGGGCATCCCAGATCAATGGTATAGACATGACATATTTTCCACGTCACAGGATGACAATAAAGTTAAAATTTAAAGATTGGGTCACAGAGCTTTCAGATTTTGGTAAAAATTCGGTCGCTGTGTTCTGAGCTGTATCGTACATAAGGAAATTTTAAGGTTTTTTTTTATTTTTTATTTTTTTTTTATTATGGAAAATGTTAATTAGCAAGTATGTAATATACCGTATGAGCTTATCTTGCAATGTTATAAGATTTTCCTTCTTCTTCTTTATTTTATTATTATTATTTTTTTAATGGAAATATTATTTAAATTTGCCAAATTTATTAAATACTCATGTTTTTTAATAAATTAATTACTCATGTTGTCATGCTAATGTTTCGTAAAGGTGTTTTCGTCATTTTATCGTGTTAATGTTCATAATCCATAAGTATAAATTTTTCTTTCATTATGTCCCATTTTAAATTAAGGGGACATTTTGCCTCAAAATTGGACCAAATATCAATTTCTTAAACATATTAAATAAAAGACTGTTTAATTGTGAATATTTTAATACTTCATTTTTACCCATACGGCAATTATATCGCGAGATATTGTAAACTTTGTTAATACTCTCACCCACAAAAATTAAAACTTTAAATGACTTTTCCTCCACGTTCGTAGTTTCTTCACTTTCTTGTTTTAAAAATGATAAGGCCTTTTTTTAAATTTGAGGTAGAGATATAGACTTTTTTTGTACATGTTCTTCATTATATATGTGATAAATATGCGTAGGGATTTAGCGTTTAGGTTTTTTGTTATTAAAAAACAAATTCAGAAAAGGTATATGAGGATGTCTTACATTTTATCGTTTTACGCTACTAGGAGGGCTCCGACAGCTGCTCGCTATGCTCCACAACCCCCCGCGTAAACGCTTCGCGATTCCGTTCGATATCGTGAAGCAAACTTTATTTTTTAGCCAACTCCAGAAGAAATTATTTCGCGTTCCCATTATGTATCGCTTCGCGATTCCCCATTTTCTATGCATTCAATTTTTAGATTCCACTTGGTATAAACGCGCTCCTCCCCAACTCCTGACGATTTTATTTCCTTATCTCCAAGCAGGTAATCATTAGAGCTTACAGAGTTTCATAATTCAAAGAATTATTAAATATAAAATCATTAAAAAAAGTAAAATTTATAAGTTATTTGAATAATCACAAATTAAATAAAATTATATATATAGTGTTACGAATATTATAAATAAGTAGTGTTTGTGCTTAAAAATAAAGTAAATAGATCAATTAAGCTCTATTCATAAGCTAATATTAGTTTTTCTTGCATTGAAATATCGCAATTTGTTGATTTTCTGTAAGCAAGTAAACCTTATTGGATTTCAATGGGAGTCTATGGAAATTTGGCGAAATATTGGAAATAGCGCCAAGTTGGCTTCACTTTTGGCGACTCATTTTGGTCGCCAAATTTGGCGATGTATTTCCAAGTTGGCGACAAACTTGGCGATGTTCAGCGACAGAGCCGGGACCCCTCCCTTGGTATAGCGTCAGAAAGCACAGACCAATCAGCTGTGTTTCGCAGTATCTACGCAGATTTTCATAGGTTCATTTTCAAAGCATTACATTTTTATATACAGGGTGTTCCGTTAAAGGGGTCCAATATTAATAGGGGTAATAGAGGAGATCACTCGGAGCATAAATCAGTATATAATGCCTGGCCGGATCTCAATAATTTTCAAGTTACAGCAAATAGAATGAAAAATCGGAAATTTGTAAAAAAACCCTCATTGCTAAACTATCGATAATGCTACATAAAAACGAAGCACATATTTAGAAAGAGCAGAAAAAATCCTACGAAATGACATAAGTTGTTTTAGAATATTGAGAATTAATGGCGAGTTACAAGCTCTGAAACAGTGAAAAAATACAAAATCAAATATTTAGCAAAATAGTTAATCGTTAATTCCAAAAATGCAACTCTACCTACATCAAGGAAAATGTTATAAAATTTGGTCCATTCCGAAAGCTTTCGAAGAAGCTGACAATAAACCATATCAGTTTAATTGTATGGGAGAAATCAAGCAGTTCCCTAGTTACAACTCTGTACTGTTGCACGCTCGGAAAGGGCGAAACTCCGCCCATGACGATTGTAAACACCCCGTTTTAATATCTTTCAATTATACATTTCTGATCAACCTCTATCAATACCCTTTCATTATTCAGTCTGGTCAAGTGAATGACATATTGTGCAGCTCTCGCCTTGTCTTAAAGCAAACTCCGTGACTGCTGCGTTTCCTCCATGAACTTTCAGGATGATGAAGAAGAAGTACTTTTTATGCAAATTTTCTATGTGTACAGGAAGAAAAGTGTAATAAAACAGCAGTCATCAGTGGGCGTTATGTTAAAGGGAGGCTGTTGTAAGTGGGATTGTAGTAAGTTGATGTATAATAAATATGCCGGAATACTCTAACGAAGAATATGCGGACATGCATCTGATGTACGGGCAAGCTCATGGAAATGCATGTCTAGCACAGCGCATGTACCGTGAGCAATTTCCAAGGAGACGTTGCCCAAGTTCGAAACTCTTCATAAAAATCGATAGACGATTACGGGAGACTGGATCGTTTAATACAGCAAGCATTGATGCAGGGAAACCTCGACATGTACGAACACCTGCAATGGAAGAAGATGTACTGAATATTTTTAAAGATAACCCCTCCACGAGTACACGAGCTGCTGCGTCTGAAGTCGGTGTTTCTCACCAAAGTGTGTGGCGTGTTCTGCGTGCAGAAAACATGCACCCCTTTCATGTGCAGCGGGTACAACTGTTATCAGTAACAGATTGTGCTCAGCGGACAGAATTCGTACGCTGGTTGCTTAATGTAACAGAAAATAATCCACAATTTCTGGAAAATATTTTATTTACTGATGAAGCAACATTTACGAGAGAGGGCGTGGTAAACACGCACAATATGCACACATGGTCATATACAAATCCGCACACTGTTTTCCCGTCGAACGCACAACAAAAGTTCAGTGTGAACATATGGGCAGGTGTCCTCGGCGATTATCTCATAGGACCACATTTACTCCCAGATGTACTCAATGGCAGTACGTACTTGGTTTTCCTACGGGATATCTTACCGCAGTTACTGCAAAATGTGCCAGCAACATTGCGCCACAATATGTGGTTTATGCACGATGGCGCACCGGCACATTTTTTCATAGGTGTTCGCAATCACCTCAATTCAACATATCCTGGGAAATGGATTGGACGCAGTGGACCTGTTGCTTGGCCTGCACGCTCTCCAGACCTCAATCCGTTAGACTTTTTTGTTTGGGGACACCTTAAATCGCTGGTGTATGAAACGCCTGTGGATACACCGGAGGATTTACTAGCGCGAATCGTTGTCGCTGCAGGAGACATTCCCAACTCCGTCGGAGTTTTTCGGCGTGTTCGCCAATCTTTACGACGTCGCTGTCGGCTGTGCGATTCTGTTAATGGGCGCAACTTCGAACACCTATTATAATAATGTCCGTTCGTCTGCCTTCCGACATTGAACTGTGCAGCGCAGGCCAGAAGACTATGCTTCACATATGTCATAAAGTACGTGGAATGTAATTCTTTATTTGTCATTTTTCTTTTATTTTCAACACTTTTTGGCACAGTATTTTGTAAGTCACAGACTGTAGTGTACTCAAATTGTAAATTACAAAGTTTGTATGAATTAATTTAAAATTTAGTGTCTTTTTTAAATTTATAATTAATAAAATTATTATGCTATTTGTTATTATTATTTCCTATCATAAATTATGATGCACATATACATACAATAATTGTCCATGTAAAGCATGTACTGAAACTTCTTGCATAGTTACAAATCGCAATATTTTTAATTATTTCCGAATTTTCACCACCAGTTTAATTTTAAAGAATTTAACTTAAGCTTTATATCAATAAAAGACCACTTTAAAATGTAGACTATTATTGTAAAGTTATTTTGGTTCGTTCAACTCTTGAATAATTAAAAATGTTGCATCTCAGAAGAAGCATGATCGAAAATGTATAGTTGAGAGTAATTAAAAAGGCGGTGTTTCCAATCGTGATGGGCGGAGTTTAACCTTTGCTAGTGTCAAAGAAAGCGGAGTTGTAACTAAGAAACTGATTAATTTCTCTCACACAATTAAACCGATATGGTTCATTGTAAGCTTTTTCGAAAGTTTTCGGAATGGACCAAATTTTACTACATTTTCCTTGTTGTAGCTAGAGTTGTCTTTTTGGAATTAACGATTAACTATTTTGATGTATATTGGATTTCGTACTTTTTTCACTGTTTCAGGGCTTGTAACTCGTCAATAAATATTGCTATTTTAATACAATTGATGTCATTTTGTAGGTTTTTTTCTGCTCTTTCTAAATATGTGCTTCGTTTTTATGTAGCATTATCGATAGTTTAGCAATGAGGGTTCTTTTACAATTTTCTGAATTTTCATTCTATTTGCTGTAACTTGAAAACTATTGAGATTTATATACTGATTTATGCTCCATGTGATCTCCTCTATTACCCCTATTAATATTGGACCCCTTTAACGGAACACCCTGTATAGAAGGATATATATCTATAAAAGAATTATATTAAATGTAATATTAGATGCATTTAAAAATCCATGCGCAGTCTTGTGTAATACAGATTTGAATTTAAAAAAAAAATTGGGCAGCAATATCAATATTTAAAAAAGTAGTAGGGATTTAAAAAATTTCAAATCTTTTAAAATTTTTTAAAAATTTTAATTAAATATGCCGTTAATTTTTTTTTTCAAAATGCACCTTTATTTGAACATTGAAATGCAGTGAGTTCACCATTTCGACCGTCTTTTTTAAAAATAAACAAAACTGTTGAAAAGGTGAACTGTCCCCTTAATAGTTCTAAATCAATTTCAAACGTTTTGAATTTTTTAATACTATCAGTTCTTTTTAAACATTAAATATTTTAAAGTGTACCAACAATAAATAAATAAAATCCCTATAAAGTTAATTTCATAATGAAATTAGTATGAAAAGGAGAAAATAAAATGATATTAACAGGATTTACTACGTACTTGTCTTCTCTGATAGTAATATTTATGTACTGAAATGAAAGCAAATGTATACCGTCCAATTGGGACATATTACGTTAGCAGACAAATTCATTTTGGCCGTATAACTTGTTTCCGTTATTGACATTGTATCAAGTAATTCCGCTTTAGTTATCTACTTCCCAGAATTTAAATTGGATTTCTTTTTTGTAGAGCCGTGAAAAAGTCTTTAATTTAATAGAATAAAGTTTTTTTTTTTTAATCAAATCTGAGAGAAATAAAACTTTTTTAGCAATTTACCAAAGAATGTAACTCTTAATATTTACTTCGTGATTTTTTTTAGATCGGTAACTAATTTAAACAATTATATCGGGAAAAAAAGCTTATGCTTTAAAAAAATACTATTACGTTCTGTATATTTTTTACTTATATTTCATTTTATAATTTTTAGTATTTAAAATATTTCATTAATGCAGTTTCATTGCCAATTGGCACATTTTAACGAACGCGGTTTGGAGCATAATTAACTTAATTGTTGTTGTAATTTGTATACCACAAACAATTTAGCATCTTTTCCCGGTTAACGGAAAAATTCCTTAACCATTTGTAACTCAATAACCCCGATTTGAAAATTTTTAACACAGATATAAAAATGCATCATTTTAAGTAATGCATCATTTTAAGTAGTGCATAATTTTAAGTAATGCACCATAAAAAAAAAAAAAAATCAGAACAGAAAAATAAAATTATATTTGGAAAAATGGGTTTGTTGCATATCTGCAACATCTTACAAAATGGCACAAAAACTAACAATATTTAAAATTTAAATTTACATGAAAAATTTTGAAACAATTTTTAGTTTTGTTGTAGCGAAGTCCCGTACCACATTTCTCACAAGCAGTTTGAGTAAAGCCTTTACAATCGGGGTATTTACAACACATTCTTTTTTCTGCCCAAAATGGCCAGTGCCCGATTTCAGCTAGGCGCACTTGTTTTGGTGGAATGTGTTGAGTAGGCCCTCTATGCTTTTCTGTTGAATTCATTTTCTACACGACCTTTCCCTTTTTAGCTAGCTTGGACTTAGCATTAATTTTACAGAGGGTTTCAGCAACTTCAAGGTGAAAGTCAGCGGAATTCAGCATATTTTTAGTTTTTTGTTTCGCCTCATGAACGCGTTTGTGTAATAACCAAGCATTATACATTATTAAATCCTAAAAGTGATAGAAGATACGAATAGGCTATCTTTTTCTTCTCAATAATATCTTTTGTCTTTTCATAATGCTGTTTATTAAATCTACTCCACCCATGTGTCTGTTATATTTAGATACATCAAAAGGTCGGTCAATATGAATGTAAGTTGTTATAGATTTGTCATACCTTCGTACTTTTGATTTAGGTTATTCACCAGCAAATAATCAGCTAAATGAACAACTTTGTAGTCTTTTCATGATATTATTGAAACATTCATTCATTCAACTGTAGCACAGTATTCAGTAGAGGATCCACGTTTTATTTTCATCATATATTTATCGTTAGGTAATTCGCAGTTAAGTAAACGGTTTCTTCTTATTGTTCCTAAGCTTAGAATCTCCACCTTTGCCAAATATACTACAACTAAAGGGATTGATGTGAAAAAATTGTCAAAGAATATTCTGTAGTTCTTATGTCTTGGCATGATTTTTGCTTAGCGCATTACATGGTTGGATGCTGCACCAAGATCTGTCTCCCCTGAGTTTATAACATTTTCTTTGCCTTAATCTGGTTCGATTTTATCGGCAAAAACAGATGCACCACTCAAAACATTAATTTTATAGCCCCATTTATGTGGTTTATTCGGATTGTATCGCTATCTAAAATTACGAGATTTTCAGGGCTCGCAGCGTTCCTAAAATTTTCTCACTTTCCTACCACTATTTTAAAAGGATATTCTTTATTGTATAATTATATTACCGATGTTAAAGGAATCTACCACGAAGAATTCTTATTTAAAATACTGGTAGCAAAGTGCAAAAATCTTAGGAACGCTGCGAGCCCTGGATTTTGTTGAACAAATTTGTTCATTTGCACATAAATACTGCTCAAGAAGAATTTTTTCCAGATTTTTCTTTATTTTTTCTAGAAGAGGTCTGATTTTGAAAAGTCTATAACAATCAGGGTTGGAAGAAGGAAGGTTTTGGGTATTATCATTAAAATGAAGCAATTGCCGTAATTGTTCAAACTTATTCAGAGACATAGATTCTTAACTAATTGGCACACCTATAGCATTAGTCAAGTAATTTCTCACTCTTGGAAGATGGAATACACACATATAGTAAATAATTCCAACAAATTGGCAAATATCTAAGCTAGTTACATTAAATAACCATTAGAAGAAATTTTATACCTTGCTCTTTCGATAAAAAAAAAAAAAAAATCCTTTATAAAGGAAGAAATGGCGCGTTGTTGCAGATCTGCAACAAACAAAAGTTTCCGTTTATCTTATACATATTATAAATTCCCTAGCTCGAAAGTGGTCTTTAAATAAAGAATTTAAACTTACTTTTGTATACACTATACTTGTAGACGTCTGCAGACTTTTTTAACCCCACTATTTCAAAGCTTAATTTAGCAAAAATCACGTGTAGCTGAACAAGCAATAAATCATACTTTGGTGCAAAAAAATAAAAATCAGTATCGCCATATGTTGCGGATTTAATGAAATAATTATGTTAATAGCAGTGAAATAGAATAACAACAATCAACAAAATCGTCTTTTGAAGTTTACTGTCGAAATAACATTGACTTTTCGGGTATGTTGCAGGTCTGCAACACGATGATACAAAGGGTTAAGATTAATTTATTCATTTAGAATTAAGTTTTAAAAATATTAAAATGTTCTATTTTTATCGAAAACACACATGTGTACATAATTTAATTTTATAATTCTAGCATGTTAGGAAGTGAGTGAAAAATCTATTACAAAATTCAATCTTTACATAGGTTGAAACTAGGGTTTCGAGTTTGGCCTCCATTTTTCAATTCCTACTATTAGTTCACACTCTCCCTATATTTATATATCTTGTTCAAATTTTCAATCGTTAATAAAATACTTATTATTCATCCTATCAAGATGAAACAAATTTTTTTAAACTTGTACTGGATGACAATTGATGTTAATACAGTTTTTTCAAATATTAATTCATTAATTAAATTTTAATTAATTTTAGTTTTATATGGGAGACAAAATGGCGGCCATTGGTTATTGAACAGCATTTAATGCATCTTCATACCAATAAGGCCGTTACCATAGGGGGGACCCTGTTCTGTCGCAAAATACCGCAAAGTTTGTCGCCAACTTGGCGATATCTCTAATATTTCGCCAAATTCCCAAAGACTTCCATTGTAAACCAATAGGGTTTACTTGCTTATAGAAAATCAACAAATTGAGATATTTTAATGCAAAAAAAAAAACTAATATTAGCTTAAGGGATTATATTAAATTTTTCTTTGATGACCTAAGTAGGAATTGACTTTAAAATCAAAATTTTTATATTACTTGTTATTCAGAAATTCAGAATTTATACGAGAAAATACAAACCGTATTTTCAAATTTATTTGATGACAGACATTTCATGACTGCACAAAGTAAAATTTCTTTTTCAAAAAGTTCCGGTTTGAATTAAAAATTTCGAAATAAAAACGGGGGCCGAACTGGCAAAGCCGGTTGAAAACCCTAGTAACTGACACCTTAAGGATTCTTTCTTCTTCAAAGTACTGAGTTTATTACAAAGTTTTAAATCTATTTTATACTTATCTTTGTTTTTGAAAGTATAGTAGAGTACATCATTAAAAATTATTGTTGACAAAATTTCTAAAAACTATGGCGTTCCGCCCTCTGTTCGGTAGCGCTCACCAACTCCCGTGAATTGCAACTCAATTCACATTGGGACTGCAATACGATCCCAGGTCGCTTCGCTCGCTCGCCACTGTTTGCTTCAACTCTAACCAGAATGAGTACAATCATAAATCATTATAACATATGAAATTTACAAATTTATTTCAAAGTTTAAAAAAGTAATGGAAAACTTCGTTGAAAAGACATATAATAAAAAAGAAAAGTGCCCAGTTAAACTGATGGCATTTAAGCTCACAGTCTATTCACACTAATTGTCTGAGCGAAGCGAAGGCTAATACTCAGCGAAATATTAATGTCCGGACACTTTACTACAACGATGGATATTAATGCCATGTCCTACTAAAAAAAAAGCCTAATAAAAACCTTTCGCCAAGCATAACTCAAAACATATTTGTCTATTTAGTTTCTGATTGCACCAGAAGGTACCTATGAGGGCCACCTACTGAATGCACCTACTATGAAAAATAAGTTCCAAACCGTTTAAAAATTATATTTAAAAAACTCTTAAAAAAGCACAGTTTATCTGCATACGTCACAGAAATTTGGTGTGCGTCACTTTCACCGGTTGATGTTTTCGTAGACACCTGGTTTGAACACATGGAGGAAATAAGAAAAAATACGCACGCAGTAATATTGAATAGATAATTTTCAACCACGTGATCACAAACCTTACAACAACCCGTGGCAACCAGTTTTGGTGGGCAAACAAATAATAACACAGTACTCCGTACCACAGTGACCGTTTTTAGCCTGTTGTATAAAATCTGGCATTTTGTATGACATACAATTTTGGATGATTAAAACAAAAGACATGAGTGTTTATTGATCCGGGAGGTTATCTTTCTCTGGATGTCTGTCTATCATACAGCATGCAATTTTCTTGTAAAGGATGATATTATTATGCAGTAAAACCTCCATAACGGACACACCCGATTAGTGGACACCTCTATTTAGCGGGCATTTTTTCGATTACCAACCCTTAAATAACTGTACATTTTTTACTCTCAGTAGCGGACACCTCCAAATAGAGGACAAATTCTGCCCTCCCGAGGTGTTCGCTATTCAGAAGTTTTACTGGTAAAACCTCCATAGCGGACACACCCGATTAGCGGATACCTCTATTTAGCGGACATTTTTTCGATTACCAACTCTTAAATAACTGTACATGTTTTACTCTCAGTAGCGGTCACCTCTAAATAGAGGACAAATTCTGCATTCTCGGGTTGTCCGCTATTCAGAGGTTTTACTGTATATAATATTGATAATTATTTTACAGGACCGCACAAAAGAATAAGAATATATGAAACGAATGTAAACTAAATTCGGGATTGGTAGATCGCTGTTGGTAATGTAATTTTAGGATGTTGTTACAGTCATCCGCAGCATGTTTTTAGAGTTTCGTTCATCTAACGAAACCCTACCTGTCTCACTCCTTTGTCTGTCTGTTTGTCCGTCTGTCACAGAGCCCGTTCTCAGAAACTATATATATCGGAGACTTGAAATTTTGCATACTTATAGCTGGACATCTCACATCAAACAACAAATAATAAAATTTTGAAAAAGGCTTAATATTTTACCCTTTGGGCTCTAACTTGTGAATTTAAAGCAATTTTTCTAACTCAGCCCCTAATTAAGTTGGAGACATGAAAGTTTGCATACTTATAGCTGAACACTTGCGATAATACGATAAATCATAAAATTTTGAAAAAGTCATATTTAACCCTCCGGTCTCCAACTTCTGTATTTTAAGCAATTTTTCTAACTCAGCCCCTAATTAAGTTGGAGACATGACATTTTGCCATTTTGCATACTTATAGCTGAACACCTCACATCAAACGACAAATAATAAAATTTTGAAAAAGTCTAATATTTAACCCTCTGGGCTCTAACTTATGTATTTTAAACAATTTTTCTAACTCAGCCCCTAATTAAGTTGGAGACATGAAATTTCGCATACTTATAGCTGAAATTCTCACATCAAATGACAAATAATAAAATTTTGAAAAATGTCTGATATTTAACCCTCTGGGCTCTAACTTATGTATTTTAAGCAATTTTTCTAACTCATCCCCCAACTAAGTTGGATACTTGAAAGTTTGCATACTTATAGCTGAACACTTGCGATAACACGATAAATCATAAAATTTTGAAAAAGTCATATTTAACCCTCCAGTCTCTAACTTCTGTATTTTAAGCAATTTTTCTAACTCAGCCCCTAATTAAGTTGGAGACATCAAATTTTGCATACTTATAGCTGAACACCTCACATCAAACAGAAAATAATAAAATTTTGAAAAAGTCTAATATTTAACCCTCTGAGCTTTAACTTGTGTATTTAAAGCAATTTTTCTAACTCAGCCCCTAATTATGTTGGAAACAAAACTTTGCATACTTATAGCTGAACACCTCACATCAAACGACAAATAATAAAATTTTGAAAAAATCTAATATTTAACCTCTAATAATTTGTCTGGCGCAATTTTTAAATTTAAACTGTTTTGCAATACTATTTTTTGTTCATTTTGCATAATAAGTGTAATGTGACGTAATTTGGTCTATTTCAGATTTCTAACGCATGTTAATGAATTTATTTTACAATATCCTTTCTCTTTTAAAATTCACATGTAAATATAGTTTTTATGGCGTAATTTCCAATAAGTGCCTGCTTTTTATACCTAATTATTTAATTCCAATTTGAAGGTTTTTTTCTGTTTATAATAGTAACGTGTAAATAATTTTTTTTTATTTGAAGCAAACATTATTGTTTGCGCTGTTTATACATTTGACAACAGTTTAAATTATACCATTTTCTAAAATATGTAAAAATATCTGTCAAAATGCTGAATATTTGAATTTAAAATAGAAATAAAACCTCAAAAAATGAGTCAAATTAAAAAAAATTAATGGAATCTGCACACCGGGATCTTCTATTGAATAAAATGATCTAAAAATGATTAAATTCCCATGTATAGCTTTTGCTCTTATAAATTTTTTTTAATGGAACGATTTTGTTCAACTTTAGCATTAAATATCTCTTAAAATAATTCTTCGATTTGAAAACTGTATGCATTAGTGTGTTGATCAAACATTTCGCTATAACACCACCGATTTTCATATATTTGTATGCAATAGTTTTCTTAATATTAACGAAGAAAGACCTCCGGTCACAAAAAATTCAAAACAGGCGGCGGCGGCGGTGACAGCGTTAGTTACTTTTTATAGAATAGAGAGATATATAAAAATGAAAACTTGTCTATCTGTCTGTTTGTAATTCTATAAAAAATCCACAATTTGGAAGCCAAAATTGTGAAGAGATACCTACATGTGTATTAAAACATGGCCGAGACAACTAAAGTAATCCGGAATCGAAATAACTTATAGTTAATTTTTAATTAATAAAAAACCACCAATTTAACAGCAATTTCTTATCAAATTTAAACATTTTTCGTTATAGCAGTTACCAACAATTAAAAAACACAATAAAATTATTACTACAACAATTAATTTTCTACTGCAAGATTTCCACTTGAAAAATGAAAATGAAATAAATAGTTTGCCAAATTTAAAAAGAAAAAGGTGAATATTACGTCATAACTTTTCTATTACAAGATATTCAAGTGAAATATGAAAATGAAATAAATGATTAGACGAATTTAAATGAAAGTGAATATAACTTCATAACTTTTCTATTTCAAGGTTTCCACGTGAAAGAGGAAAATATTACGTCATATTGGAAATATGAAGGGCATGGTGGATATAGTATAGCGTCATATGAGTGTGAAAAATGTATTGAAGCATGATAAAAACCCGATTAGGGAAATATTGGCGTATTTTAACATTATTGCTCCAATTATAAATTGAAATAAGTTCATTTATAGCTGTATTCTTTTGCGTCTGTTATATACATTTATCCATTTTTATATAGCGTTTTCATATGATTCATTCAACAACATTTCGACTGCTTTTTTTAATGTTTGTTTTGTGTTGTATGTTAAATTTTGAAATTGATTTTTCAGAACAAACATCCTTCAAATTCTGGGCAACGCCGGCACTTTAGTTTGTAACAGATAAATGGCTTTTGTATCTGTACATCTAATGCTAATATTATAAAGCGTTATGATATTATAAAGTATATAATATTATTAATGCTTGTACGTTTGTGAGGTGTTATCTCTGAAACTACATAGGCAACTTTAAAAAATGTTGGTGGCCATCTCTGCTTCGAAAAAAAGACTATTTTATGTCAGTGCAAGAACTTACATCGCTGCAGGAGCAAAAAAGTTCTAAAATTGTGATTTCTGCGATATTGATTGGGTTAGAAACTTTAAATTTGGTGCGGTAGTTACTTTTAAGATGTGAATACTCGTAATGAACGCTCTCTAAAAGGTTCAATTTGACGGATAAACGTAAAAATTTCTAGAAAGGTTCTAAACTATGATTTATTTGGAATACTGAAATTTTTGGGATACTGTTGGGGTTAGAAACTAGTACTTTGGCATGGTAGTAATTAATAAGATGTAAATGCTCGTTGTAGAACGAATTCTAAAAAATAGAAAGCCTAAACAAAGCGTAAAAAGATCTAAAGATGATCTAAGTAACGAAGAACATGGAACTGTTAGGAATATAAACATGAAAATTGACATGGCTGTATTTATCATGACGTAAATTCTCTCAATAGAACAATTTCTAAAAATGTCGCTATATAAAACAGTGCAGAAACAAAAAACTTTCAAAATTTTTCTATTTCCCTGTTACTGCTGAGCCCAAAATCTTGAAATTTTGCTTCGGGTTAGTTTTAAAATATACAATTGTCTCTATGAATGGTTTCTAAAAAATTTAAAATTTAAAAAGATGAAATTAACGGAAAGCGATCTCAATTACCATTAATTTGGAATTATTAGGTACAGCAACTTTAAATATTTCATAATGCTGCATTTCCTACGCGAAACATGCGATTTAAATGCAACAAAACTGATAGATACCCACCTAGCATTAAATAAATTGTGTAACTATTACATAAAGACCTGTATGAAACAGTGAGTAGGTTGCCCGAAAGCACTTGATAAAGTGTTCCTTCTCTAGGCTTTTCTTCTCTCGCCAAGGCCTCTAACAGAGGGAAGTGCCGTTTTAAATGTGATATGAATTTTTTATCCGATTCATTTTTCTAGACATTTTATCATAAGGTCATATTCTCAATTATCATTAGTAGATTTCTGGTGAAATTTCATAATCGGGTTCATATTGGCGTATGTTAGCTTGCATGATCATTAGTAGATTTTTTATACACTGCTCAAAACAATTAAAGGATATTGCAGTTTTATGTGGATTTTGTATCTGGTAAACTGTTTAGCTGATTGATACATGGTTGACAGACATAGTTGGTTATATGAGAATAAATTACACATGTTTGGCAGAAAAAAATGCATTTTATTGCGCATTTGTGTACTAAAGGAAAAAAACACAATTTGTGCATATGAGAAAAAAAGATTAAGAAAAGGTGTTTTCTTCAAAGAAAATCATTTTCAGTAGGGGGTATGGTTTCCACGGGCGGCCAGCAACGTTGAAAACCTTTGAGGCATGGGCTCAATGAGGCTATTAATGACGAGTTGGGGTATTCTGCCCCACTCTTCCAGAAGAGCTTTTTCCAGTTCTTGGAGAGATTGTTTGGGTTGTTGGCGGCCAGAAACTCGTCTTCCTAGAGCGTCCCAAACGTGCTCGATTGGATTCATGTCTGGAGAACACGATGGCCATTCCATTCGAACGATTCCTTCCTCGAAAAGGAAATCCTCCACCAGGTTTGCACGATGTGGCCTGCAGTTATCGTCCATTAAAATGAAGTTATCTCCGATTGCTGCAGCGTAAGGGACTACAATAGGTCTGAGGATCTCATCCCTATATCGGCGACCAGTCAGAGCTCCATCTCGAATGATGTAGAGGTCAGTGCGCCCGTCAATGGAGATGCCACCATACACCAACTCTCCTCCACCGCCAAATCTGACACTTTCGTTCACGAACGCAGGATTATTCCTACTGCCACGATCCCTCCAGATGAAAATACGCCTATTATCCGGATGCACAGAAAAACGGGACTCGTCAGAAAACAGAATATTGCTCCATTCATTTCTCCTCCAGTTGACATGCTCGGTTGCCCACTCCCTGCGGTCGCGACGATGCCTTGATGTTAATCTAACACATACCATCGGTCGGCGAGCATACAGACCTACAGCATGGAGCCGGTTTCGGACAGTCTGAGTTGAAATCGTGGTGCCTGTAACCGAGCGAAGGTGTTGTTGGAGAAGAGTAGCGTTCATGGTTCGGTGTCTCCGAGCTGTTAACGCTAAATACCGATCTTCATTGGGCGTTGTTGCCCGTCTACGACCTTGCCCTGGTCTTTGGCCTGCACATCCACTCTCCAAAAAACGGTTCCAGATCCTGGAAATGACACTTTGTGACACTCCAATGGCTTGCGCTACTTCGGCTTGAGTTTGGCCCCCTTCTAACCTACCGACAATTTTCAAAGCTTCTGAATCTGTCAAATGACTTCGCTGAGACATCGTACTCATCGAAACAAAGCAATCACTGAATGCCGATCATCTTTGTCTTCATTCTCTTTTATCCAGTTGAAAGTCAAATTTCATTCGCTGCCGCTGAAACGACGTTTTTGACGTCGAACTCAAAATTTGCATACTCCACAGTTTGAAAACCAGAAAAATTTGCATTTGTGATTCTCTTCTTCTATTTTCGGCAAAAAAAAAATTTCGTTTATATCTTTATTTTATATAAAACTTCAAATATCCTTTAATTGTTTTGAGCAGTGTATATTAACTTATTCTGGTGAAATTTTGTAATCGGGTTCATATTGGCGTATGGTAGCTTGCATGATTTGCTGAATAAATATGTATGGATTTGTAAATTACTTCAAATGACACTTTGACAGCTCAAATTTATGGAGACGATATATTGAGATCTTGTGTCATACTTTATGTTGTAATCATTGCCGATTTCTTTTATTTAATACATGCTAAATACAGCTCAACTTGTTCAGAATATGTTTGAAAACAAAACAATACAACGTATGTAGTGGCCAGCATACACTCATCATTTAAATCCGATCGAGCATATCTAAAACACACTCTAACAAAGCATTGCATGCCACTTTTGATGTATTCGGTTCTTTGATACTATATCAGATTTTGAGAAGAGAATTCCTTAAATGTTATCGACAACCTCATTGCATCCGTGGAAAACAGGTATTGTATAATATTAACTATTCCGGGGGAGCATACACCATATAAAGTATAGTCCATTCTTTTTAAACATCATATATTTGTCATTTAAAGTTACTCAAATTGGTGCGGAGCGTCTGATTATGCTCTTGACATCATTTTATACAGTTAAATTTCCGATATAAGTAAATTAGTGTTTCATTTTCTATTTACTTTTAATATATTGCGTACTTTCAATTTTATATCCATGCATGGCTGTCTTGAATGGTTTGATTTCCCATTTTTTTAAACAGTGTATACAAATTTATATGTAAGATTTTGTAATTCTACAATTCGTTTATTTTCATCATTTCAATTTTTCGCAGTATATGGACAATTAAAGATAACATCTCATTTTCTTTGCTTCCACATGTTATTATTAATTCTATGTTCTCAGTAATATCGCTCAGACTAATCCCTCTGAGGGAAGTCCTAGTTGTATATTATACTTTTACTTCAAAGAATAATGCCTTTCGAAAAATAAATTAAGTTGGGGATTAGCCCCCCCCCCCCTATTTCACATCTTTATACTTAACCAATGAGCCTCCAAATCTCATCAGTGAAGCGCCTGATCAGAATAAACCGGTATACCAAATCTGAAGCAAATCGGATAGAAAACCCCATTTATCTAAATTAAGGGGGGTATTAACAGCCCATACCCCGCTTTATACTTAACCAATGAACCTCCAAATCTAATCAGGGGAGCGCCTTATCATAATAAAACGGTATACCAAATTTGAAGAAAATCGGATAAGAAAATCCATTTATCTAAATTAAGGGGTATTTCCCCCCTCCAGAGCCCCCCCCTTTATACTTAAACAATGAACCTCCAAATCTAATCAGGGAAGCGCATTATCAGAATTAACTGGTATACCAAAATTGAAGCAAATCGGATAATTCTGCATGAAAAACCCATTTATCTAAGTTATGGGAGTGGATTAGACCCCATACCCCCTACTTTATACTTAACAAATGAATCCCCAAAATTAATCAGGGAAGCGCCTTATGAGAATGAACCTAGGAAAAAATTTTTTGAAGCAAATTTGATATTTCTATCAAGAGTTATCGCGTTACGTACGTACATACCTACGTACGTACACATACGTATACATACAGAACCTGCGGATACATAAGGTCTCAGTATTTGATAGCCTGTGAGCTAAAAATGAATTAAGATGGTACTACAAATGAGCATAATTCATTTTACGGGAGCACATGACCTTGAAACTTTCAAAAAACCAGTTTTAAGTTTTTATTTTATTCTGAATCTTTTAAAATTTCTCAACAATATGGCAAAAAAAATAACCATTAAAAATTTTTTATTATTTTTTGAGTCAATCATTTATAGACTGTGAGTATAACTGAAGGTCCGTAGACGCTGAATCTTTAAAAGGGGTTTTCTCAGATTAGTAAATTTGGAGTTTGTGCGCACTGTTACTTTCAAACTATGTAAGCTACAGATTTAAAAAAAATAACGAAATATTCGTTTCTTTATAGTCTATATGCTAAAACTAAACAAATGGGTAAGTGAGATCACAGATCACACAAAGAGTTTCGTTTAATATTCCTTTCAAAACACTTTATCGTTTTACAAAATCTGTTTTTTCGCAACCAGGGGCGCACTCTATTCTAAACAAACCTCTATCCGAACGAAACTCCGTTTTACAAACTATCCGTAGATAATATTACTAGAGGGGATCGGGCCCACAGCACCCGAGATAGGTAGGCGCCCCCTGCCGGTAAAAATAGGAACTAAAATATGTACGGCTATGGTGCATAATATGACAGAGTGGTTAAAGGAGTGTCGACAAAAGTTAGAAAAGTGCACCTCGGGTGAAAAGTTTGGAGGTTAGAAAAATTGCTAAAAATACAGAATTTAGAGCCCGGAGGGGTAAATAATATTTTTGAAAATTTTATTTATAAAAATTATGAGGGCTTTTTGAAAATTTTATGATTTTTCGTGTGATCGCAAGTGTTCTGCTATAAGTATGCAAAATTTCATATCTCCAACTTAATTAGGGGCTGAGTTAGAAAATTTGCTTAAAATACACAAGTTAGATCCTACAGAAGGATAAATATAAGAATTTTTCAAAATTTTATGATTTGTCGTTTGATGTGAGGTGTTCAGCTATGAGAATCCAAAATTTCAAGTCTTGAACTTAATTGGGGGCTTAGTTAGAAAAAAAATCTTAAAATACACAAATTAGAGCCCAGAGGCGTAAATATAAGTCTTTTTAAAAAAATTATTATTTGTCGTTTGATGTCAGGTGTTCAGCTATAAGTATTCAAAATTTCAAGTCTTCAACTTAACCCTTAAATGCCTGGTGTTGCTTTTCGGCAACATACCCAATTTAGGCTCTAAAATACTATTAGAATAATATTGAAGCTATAATGCCTAATGTTGCCAGTGAAATACATTCTGAAAATATTATTAAATCGATTTTCAACATGTAGATGGCAACATTTGTGCTATTTAAGAATAAAGATAGATTTATTTTTTCAATTTTGCTACTTGTTCTTTTTGTTTTGTTTGGAAGGTTGCGAAATACCCTATTTTGACCTGCAGTAAGCAAGTAAAATTTATTTCTTATTATAGTTCCTAAAATTCTTGTGTGTTTAATATTATAGAATTTTATCAATGGAAATTATTTTTTCAATTAAATACCAATATTGCCGATTAGTAACAAACTGTTTTTTAGCGGTAAACTATACTACAAAATATGATTTTTTTAAGTATTTTTCTCATGATTTATTTAAAAAATGAAAGCCTAAAAACATTATTACAATGATTTTTGAAAAATCCGGCATTTAAGGGTTAATTAGGGGCTCAGTAAGAAAAGAAAGCTTTAAATACACAAGTTAGAGCTCAGAAGGCTCAGACTTTTTCAAAATTTTAAGATTTGTCGTTTGGTGTGAGGTCTTCAGCTATAAGCATAAAAAATTTTAAGTCTCCAATATATATAGTTTCTGAGAACGGGCTCTGTGGCGGACAGATAGACTGAGGAGTGAGACGAATAAGGTTTCGTCAGATGAACGAAACCCTAATAATTAATATATTTTGGTTATTTATTTTTTTGCATTTGAAACATTTGAAAAAAAATTGAATTTTTAAATTTTTTTCTTATTTTGCGCTAATTATAAATTTTTAACAAAACTTTTTTTGCGCATATTTTGGTTTTAATTTAGAAGTAGGTGTAGTATATCATTCTATTTTGCTAAAAAAATGTATTATATATGCATAATTTAAAGTTTTATAATGCGCGCAGCCTTTAATGTTTATAATTCACGAATTAGTGCAATGAATTTTTAAATTTAAAATTTAAATATTATTTTTTTATATACAACATTTATTTTTCTGGATAATATAGTTAGAAATATATACCGACTGAGTCAAAAGTTCCTTAAAACTTTAGACACTCATAAAAAGAAAGAAAATATGATAAAGGAGTGCGGTTTGCATTTAAGGGATCAAAAGGTAGTCAGATTTTTGTTAGCAACCAAAATAAATAAATAAATAAATAAAGTCAAAAAATCACATGCTGACGACCATGAACCCAATGAACAGGTACTATGACACAAGCTGCTTGTGTCTTAGAATGTTCTGGTGATCATGTTGAACGTTTGTTATTGGAAGAACAAATGAATGGAGTGTATTGTTGTCCTGTTCTTTGTGTTTCGGGTCGTCAGCGCCCTCTACATTTGATTTTTTAACCTTTTTTTTCTGCTAAAACAAAATCCGACTACCATGTGAGCCTTTTCTTGCAAACCGCACTTCTTTGTCTTAATTTCTTCCTTTATTATGAGTTTTTAAAGTTTCAACAAACATTTGGTTTACCCGGTACTGTAGGCAGAAACGAAAAAAAAAGTTTTAATTGCATATTATTTGCGTTTTGGTACTTTGAAAAAGGCGAAGCTTTTCATCGTTTTGACAAACTCAAAGTTCCTGCGTGTGCCCCTTAAGATTATGAAATTTGCAAATGTCTGAAATGCAAAATAATAAGCTGATAGAAATATCTTTGAAACAAAAATATATTTAGTTGGTACCAACTACTGTAAATAGAACTACGCTGTCCCAGCCCACATCTCGCTTGCTCGATTCTTTTTGCAGTAACTTGTGTCTACAGTTATTATCATAAATCTTTTTAACATATGAAATTTATAAATATTTTTATTGTATAAAAAAGTAATGGAAAATTTCATTGAAAATGCAAATAAAAATGCATTTTGGTGGTACTGCCAATGGTCATAAAACATTATAACATTATGAAGAACATTATGAAAATTTTCGCAGCAACAATATTCTTAAATACTATCTTTCAGTATTAGTCCAGGCAATAGAGACCGTATAGGGACTCACCTAGCAAAATTAATGGTAGTACTGGAAATCGGCTTTCTAGATGTTTTTTGGGTCGCTGAATCCGAATTTGTAACTTCCCACCAAAATTTTCCCCCGGCAACACCCCCAAATTTTGTTAAAAAGCACCCCCAAAAAGGTTTTTATTAAAATATTCCCTTTTTTTTTTTTTTTTTTTTTTGTTTTTTTTTTTTTTTTTTTGTTTTTCATTTTAGGGGAAAAGTAGCTAGAAATTCAGAAAGTAGACAAAATTTGCAACAAATTAGATATATGACATCATGACTTAGGATGAAGGGGAAGGGGGGATCTGCCTCGGAACATGCGCCGCAGTGCTGCGTGGACTAAGTTGCGCAATTCCACTTAACCACTCACACGTTTACATTAGCTCTCCCATCTTCCCTCCGAACTTTCTCTATAAGGTTTACTTTAAGTTTTTTGGGTCGCTGAATCCGAATTTTTAACTTACCCCCAAAATTTTCTCCCCCTAAAAGCCCCCCAAATAGTTGTTTTTAACTTAAATTTCTTATTGTTTTAGGGGAAAAGCATTACAAAATTCAGAAACTAGACAAAATTTGCAACAAATAGGATATATGACATTATGACGTAGGATAAACGGGGAGAGAGGGGGCTGCCTCGGAACATTCCCCGCGCGCTTTTCTCAAAAACCAAATTTTTTCAAAAAATCAATTTTTTGGAGGTTTGCCGGGTGAAATTTTGGTGGGAAGTTACAAATTCGGATTCAGCGACCCAAAAAACATAAAGTGAGTCGAAATTCAGAACTAGTATTAATTTTGCCAGATAAAATCCCCAATTGCCTGAACTTCATAATTTAGTGCTCGTTGAGCCGCAGTGCATGTTCAGAGGCAGCCCTCACCCTCCTCGTTCATCCTAATTCATTATGTCATATATCCTATTTGTTGCAAATTTTGTCTAGTTTCTGAATTTCTTAATGTGTTTCCTCTAAAACAATAAGAAATTTAGGTTAAAAACAACTATTTGGGGGTGTTTCGTGGGAGGGGGGATTTTTGGAGGAAAGTTGAAAATTCGGATTCAGCGACCCAAAAATCTTAAAGTAAACCTTATAGAGAAAGTTCGGAGGGGAGATGGGAGGGCGAATATAAACGTGTGAGTGGTTAAGTGGAATTGCGCAACTTAGTTTACGCAGCACCGCGCGCATGTTCCGAGGCAGATCCCCCCCTTCCCCTTCATCCTAAGTCATAATGTCATATATCCAATTTGTTGGAAATTTTATCTACTTTCTGAATTTCTAGATACTTTTTCTCTAAAATAATAAAAAAAAATGATTTTTTTAATAAGAACCTTTTTTTTTTGGGGGGGGGGGGGGGCTCTTTACCAAAATTTGGGAAAGTTGCCGGGAGAAATTTTGGTGGGAAGTTACAAATTCGGATTCAGCGACCCAAAAAACATCTAGAAAGCCGATTTCTAGTACTACCATTAATTTTGCTAGGTAAAATTCCCTATTGCTTGGACTATATACTGTATACTAATATTGCACAGCACAGCTTATATTCATAAAAACACTACGCAGGCAATATGTATAATGCTAACCCCTTCAGGACCAGCGGCTATTACGCAAATTTTATTCGGTTGGCACCATTTAAAAAAAAAAAAGTTACCTTTACTGAAACAATCACGAAAATACTCTAATTAATGAAAGCAAATGTTACTTTTCTTTTTTATTGGTGCCTAAAATAAATTCTGTATGCTCTTATTGAGGGTGCATATATGCACCCATGGTCTTGAATGCGTTAACGAAATGTTTTCTGCTGGCTCTGTCTAAAAGACAACCTTGATCATAAACCTGATTAGCTGAAAGCATCATGTCACCGAAAAACGAACCAATGACATTGCTATTCATACGTCGATCAAACGACATGTGTTTAAAAAGAGATTCTCTCTTAATTTTGATTTGCTGAATGTGTAAGATCACATGACAGTAAATTAATCTCTGAGAATCGTCGTTGTGGTTGTTGCCAAATGACAAGCTATAAATTTAGCCTGATTTTTGCGCTACGTAAGTGAAATATGTATATATATTCTACTTTTTATTACTGAAAATTAATACTTTTTCATAAATTTAGACAATTACTCCGGTTACTGACACCATTCATTTTCTGTAAAACCAATAATTGAAAAATAATAGTTACACCAGTTAAATAAAATTAGGTACCAATAAATAGCATTACTTTGTAGAATTTAATTCTTATTTGAGCTGGATTTTTGCTGAAGTGTCAGTTACTCGTTAGGTGTCAATAACTCTGTGTTTCACTGTACATGAACCAAGTTAACTATCTAGTGCATGATATTTTATTTTTCCTTTAAAAAAAAGATATGTGATTCTTTAATGGGCATACATTAGGAAAAATACTGAAAAATTGATCACGCTCATATTTTTCAGTATTTTGGATTTTTTTAAATGGTTGACAAATGGCATCACCATGCATTAAGCGTATTGTAAACATATTATACGATACTTCTCTGTTCTTTTTTAATTGTTGGGTGGCATTTTGCAGCACGGGATTCTATGTCCTTATTATTCTAAGGCAAGAAATTACTTTTGATTTTAAAAGTGTCATTAGATTCACAGATATATAATAGTTATCAAAATACAGTTTATGATTTTCAGGTTCAACAACTGAATGAGTTAGTCTAGCTTTGATTCAAACGCTAACCTCCAAGTTATGTACACTTGGCTGATAGTTTTTTTTTTTTTTTTTTTGCAATAAATAAATTGTACGCAATTATAGATACTCCTGCGAAAAATAACAATTTAAAACCATATTTATGCGAGGATTTTTTCGGAATATACTGCATCATATGGTGACGAGACTCATAAATACAGAGAGATTCTTCCATGGGAATGGATAAGAATTTTCATCCAGGGTACCAACTATTGGTCTCAACTTGAATAAATTATCTTCCCCATTAGACAATGTATTATCGGTCAGATGGAAAAATTGTCGCATACTTTCAAATGTATTCAAGGACATGGTGTGACTATCTGGTAGTACTCCAATGACAGGGGTCCCGAAGAATATTATGATTTTAAAGTTTGCCACGCTACTCAAGATAAAAATTCTTAGATACTTTTTTATATCTGTCGAACATATATTGAGTGGCTTTTGAATATGTTTTAGTGGCTATACAGGCTTGTTTTCTCAGAGATATGCTAGAAAAGTTCTGAGTGGAAAAAAAAAATATTCATATGGTGTTTTTGATGATAAGACACTTTTTAGGCAGAGAAACATCTCCAATAACCTTTATCCTAGAAGGATATCTGAAGAGTTTGAAGCTTTCACTTTTTTCTGTTTACGTTTACTTGGCTGATTTTATTTTGACGTAGATGGAAGATTCACCATCCCAACGTTTTCATCAGCATTCTAGTCTATTTCATTACTGATTTATCTGCTTGTGAATCACAGTAAGTCTCATCATAAGTGTCTGAACCGCTTTTTAACAGAAGGTTTGGATCAAAAGTTGGATCGTCTTCGCTGTCATTGTCAGAAATGCCAGTTTCACTTGATAATGCAATCCATATTTCTTCTGTTAATAATTTATTTTAGTGTCTTTACTTTAAAATATATGTTGAACATGATGAGGTTTTATCAGAACAAATTTTTTGAAGAAAAAATAGACAAAAAACAAGATAAAACAATCAACAAATTCATTGAACAGAATGCTCAAAATGTAACTAACAGTAAAACTCAATTCGTGGTGTTGCCAAATGGAAACAAACGTATATTCGCATGCATACAATATTTGGTCCAAAAAACCTTACTGAAAATTATTTAAAATAACTTTTAAAAGCATATTCTTTTGAAAAAAAAATTTCAAATGAAATTTTGCGTTTAAAATATTTTTTATTTGTGTTAGAAATCCGTCTATGGCTAGCAAAATGGAAGACTTCAAAAGTTCCTTTTTATTTGTAACTGACAAACAACTATTATCACCAATGGTATTTTTTATGAACTAAATCTAAATATTGGGTAAAAATGAATACGTAAAGCATTAAGTTAACAAGAGGTAACGATAAATAAACGATAAGGAGAGAAAATTTAATTTGTGGCCAAATGGCAAGAGCATGTGCCCTAAAGTGTTAAACAGGATATGTCTAACTAAGGCAGAAGCAAGATTGAGTTTAATGAGCTTATAGTACAGTTAAAAATTGAGACATACTTTGGAAAATAACTTGTACAAACATTATCTTTTGAATAAACATATAATATTTCAGTTTTGTAATCCTTCAAAAAAATTTCTAAGACTACTAAATTGAAAAAAAAAAAGATTTAATTTAAGGTGACATATCTGATAGAATCTGACATATCTGATAGCACACGCACCAAAACTGTAGAGATACATTATCACATAGCGAAGAAATGAACTATCTTCCACTTGCAAGAAGTTAAACAGGATACGTCTAATTACGGCAGAAGAAAGACTGAGTTTAATGAGCTTATACTGCAGTTAAAAATTGAGACATACTTTAGAAAATAACTTGTACAAACATTATCTTTTGAATAAACATATATAAAATACACAATCGAATTCAGTAAAGTCCTTTCTTTTTAAATTGCTTATTACCCGACTGCCAAGAAGGGTTATGTGTTTCACGCGTATCTGGGTATGTGGATTTCTTTATACCCTCGAAACATCCCAACGGGTGGATGGATTTTAATGAATGAGGTCTCTATTGATTTGTCTTAACCGTTTGATGGTTATAGGCTAGATTTTGTTTTTATAAATTCAAAATGGGGGCCGCAAAATACAAAATGGCGGAAGACACGAAAAAGAATTTTTACGCACCCTATTGAGTGGCACATCATTGGAAAGGTCCTTCAAAATGAAGACGATGTTTCATTGACTATTTTACAGTCAGAAGCTCCGTTTAAATATTACACAACCTGGAAGTTGTGTATGTAGGATATCTAGCTTTACTGCAACTCTAACCATCATAGATATCTATAAGGCCTCATCAAAACAGTGTTTATAGATAGGAACTAAAAATTAAGCACAATTTAAAAGTCATCAATAGAAGTAAATAAAAAAATAGGTAACTAATATAAAAATAGTTTAACATTGATAAATAATTAATTAATTCGCTTTTTATGCAGTCGGGTTTTTTGAATTTTAAAATTTAATTTTATAATGTATACTTTCGATTTGAGTTCTTTCTTGCAGTTAGTTTAAAAATGAGCTAATATCTTCACTTGTTTCAGTTTTTTAATCCTTCAAAAAACTTTTCCTAAGACAATTAATTTAGAAGAAAAGATTTAATTTAAGTGACATATCTGAAAGAAAAAACACACACACTAAAAATGTAGAAAGACATCCATCGCATAGCAAAGTAATGAAATCATCTTCCACTCGCAAAAGTTTAAACAGGATAATTCTAATTAAGGCAGAAGCTAGACTGATTTTAATGGGATTATGCGGCTGTTAGAGATTAGGTCTTATTTTCCGGCAGAAACTTGTATAAACATGTAAGGAGATAACTTTTTAGGATGAAATGCATTGTTAATTCTTTTTATATTTCATTTAAAGGGAATTTCATTAGTATAAATTCAGGGCTCGCAGCGTTCCTAAAATTTTTGCACTTTGCTACCAGTATTTTAAATAAGAATTCTTCGTGGTAGATTCCTTAATCTGTAATAGAATTATACAATAAAGAATATCGTTTTAAAATAGTGGTAGGAAAGTGAGAAAATTTTAGGAACGCTGCGAGCCCTGATAAATTTCTTAAGGGCAGTTGGAAGCCAATTTCGAAAAAAAGTCGTTTTTTTTTTAAAAATATTTAAAATTTTTATTTCCCCTTTTCGAATGACATATTACTTTTGTTTCTACGACAGCAAGTTAAATATTTTAAGTAATTCAATTTGTATGCATCATACATAAACATTATATACGTAAAGTTTAAAGTCATTTTTCTCAAAATGTTGCTTTTTGAACTTCGATGTACGTTTTCATAGAAAATAATACATATTATTTTCGGCAATCTTACCAGAATTTTTCCCACATAGTAATCCTGATCAATTTGAAGTGAACTTTTGTAAAAACATTCGTACAAAATCTTTATAAAACAGTTTTTCTTTGGAAAAATGCAAGTTTTTTGTCATTTAAAAGTGATTTTATTGCAGATTTTTCAAAAATAAATAAATAAATAAATAACTAAAATAAAAATAAATAAATAAGAAAAAATAAAATAAAAATAAAAATAAATAAATAAATAAATAATAAATAAAGGATATCTGTTTATAAAATTGACTTCACTTTATTAGGAATTATTCATATTATGTACAGAAAAAGTTTCAAGTGAATATCTTTGGTAGTTTTTGTGAAAAGGTACATTAAATTAACTCGGTAGGTATATGGACTTCCTTCTGCCCTTAATTTATTTTTCTTATCTGATATGCCGTACTTACCAGTACGGCATATCAGATAAGAAAAATTTTCTCTTAGAAAAATTTCTTTCTCTTAGAAAAATTTTCTTTCAGATAAGAAAAGTTTTCTCTTTTTAGTAATACTAATTGTAAATAGTACTATTTGATTTATTTAATGACGCAAATTCTTTGTCTAAATAAGGTGAAGTTTAATTTTAGGAAATAAATAACATTGTTGTTTCTGATTGTTCATTCTCAAGACCGTTTCTGAAGATAACATAAATATTTTTAGTAGTGTGGGTAACTACGATTTTACATTGAATTTTGAATAAAGTTTATGCTATGTCAGGAAATTTTTCTACAAAATTTTAATGTGAATCAATATGGTTCTTTGAAATTTAAGTATAAACCAGGTAACACAAAGATATCGGCCGATATCAAAATGAGACATTGGCTGATATCAAAATGTAATATTGGACAACATTAAATAACGCACCCTAAAAAGATATCCCACGAGTACTATTTTTTGATATTTGGCAATTTTGGTCAATATTTCCTAACATCTGTGAATAACAGTTTGTGACATTAAGTGGTATCTTTTTCTGGCATTGCTGAATATCCTTATTTGACATTGAGGTATATATTTTTCTAATATTCCAGAATAACATTTTTAAATATTAAATTATAACTTTTTACATATTAATTTCTTTTTTGAACCCCAACAACTGCGATTGGTAAGTGCAGTGAACGTATACATCTCACTCAGCTAGGAGAAATTTATCCTCAGGAGAGTTCTAGTCTTATTATAGAATAAGATAGAGAAACCCGGTTCAATTATGAAGTAATGAAAAATTTATCCCAAAAACCAGGATGAAAAGTGTTTATTTACTTTTAATATTATTATTTATTAATGCCACAATCTTTTATGCAAACTTAGTTAAATATATTACAAAATATCGCGCGATAAGAAAACACCGAGGAAAAATGAAGTAATAAGAAACATTCAATAGAAAGTGGTGGGAGTGTATTTTTCTGTTAGTGACGAAAAAAATGTCTGACAAAATTATACAGTTCAACCTCATTATCCCGACACTCTAATGACCAGAAATAAGTGTCGTCGTGAGCGGAGTGTCGCGGTAACCGGAGTTGGAGAAAAATGTTTATAATACAATTTAATTTTACATATAACAATGTATTTTTAATTAATTAGTGACAATTTTTAAATTGATAACTGTTCTTGCAGTTTTAAGCAATAAAACGTTATTATTAAGCAAAATAAACACAAAAACTAAATTGAAATAATAAAAATCAGATTTATGATGACGTTTCTTTATTGCTACATGAAATATTGATGAATTAAGGTTTGCTTGTCCATAGATGTGCTTCGTGATATTTTTTTTTCAATATTATACAATGAATTTTAATCAATATTCGTTGTTTCAGAAATGGATGTTACATAACTTCTGATCGTTTCACTACAATGCAATGCTTCGATTTTAGGCTGATGAAAAACGCCGTGTAACCACATGAAAGCACCGCCTGACCAGAACAAAAAGGCCGCGAGTAGACTAAAACGTCTAGCTGGAGCTTAAGTGGGTCATTCATAGTGTGTGGGTTTATTTATTCAGATAAAGGATTGAAGTAAAATTTCTCATTTATCTCAATGGGTATTTTAGACACTTTGTGAAAAGTTTGGCTAAGACATTACTTACCGCTTAATTTCCGTGCTTATATGATGGATTATGAAAAACGGTCAATTTTCCTAAACCATCGGGATAACGGGAGTTGAAAATTATTCAACGACGTAATATCCGGAGTTTATTTACATTACAATCATATACAGAAATTCGTGACGTGAAAACCGGGTGTCGGGATAACTAGTTCCGACTGTAATTTAATTATCTTATACTCTTTCAATCACAATCGACTTCTTTTTTTTTTTACATTCTTTTAACAAAATTTTATTTAAACATAACTTTTTATTATTAAGTTTTTTAGAAATTTAAAAAGAAGTTATGTTGAAAACTAATGACCTACTTTTGAAACTAAACTTGTATTCTTTCAATAATAAAAAATAGTCTGAAATTCGAGACCATTTTAAAAAGATAAACATAGTATCCATTAAAAAATACATAAATAGATCTCTTTTTTATGTAAAAACATTATTTGTAAAAAAAAAGCATCTTTCGGTTTTTATAAAACTAACAATTGTTTTATTTTAACATCGTTATAGGCACTACATTATTTTTTTAAAATACAAATAATTCTAGAGCAATCATTGCAGATTTTCGTATTAAGTTTTTATTAGCACTATCAATCGATTTTAATATGAAATGCTTCTCTCGAGAATTTTTTCTATTGCAATCTCTATATATTTCTATAAAAATTCTACTTCAATATATATAGAAAACTATACGTAAGAGAAACGACACATTCACCTTAATACTTTAAGTTAAAACATGAATGCATTAAACTGATTCTCAGTTTTTATTTCTAAAATAGGTGCTAAAAATACAATTAACAGGTTTTAAAACATTAAAACCAATAATCAGATGGTAAAAACTTCCCGAGCGCTTTCGACCAAGCCCTGGCCATCATCAATGGTGTGAAAAATGAGAAGACCTTCAGAATGCATACTGGTATAAATAACGCAGGGCGATTCCAAAAACTGTAAAAAAGGGGTGGGGGGAGGGAGGGGGGGGGGGCACGAATGAGTCCATACAGCTACATTGATCATTCCAATCCAAAGACTCCATTGACTCCAAGTAAACCAAACCAAATGCTTGGTATATGACAGGACAATGTATCATTACAAGTGTTTCTACCTTTGGTTAAAATTTCAATAGACTCTCTCAAAATACATGTGTTAAATTGATTTGTATGTGTGATGATCTTTGCTTTACTAAAAAGGATGTCAATATCAGCTTCTAAATTTAACCGAGCTAAAGCTGTAGATGGTTTCCCCTTTCCTATATCAGCCATATGTTCTTTCAATGACAACCAGAAGGCTACAGGAAAGGTTGAAAGAACATATTGCTGATATAGGAAAGGGGAAACCATCTACAGCTTTAGCTCGGTTAAATTTAGAAGCTGATATTGACATCCTTTTTAGTAACGCAAAGATCATCACACATACAAATCAATTTAACACATGTATTTTGAGAGAGTCTATTGAAATTTTAACCAGAGGTAGAAACACTTGTAATGATACATTGTCCTGTCATATACCAAGCATTTGGTTTGGTTTACTTGGAGTCAATGGAATCTTTGGATTGGAATGATCAATGTAGCTGTATGGACTCATCCGTCCCCCCCTCCCTCCCCCCACCCCTTTTTTACAGTTTTTGGAATCGCCCTGCGTTATTTATACCAGTATGCATTCTGAAGGTCTTCTTCTCATTTTTCGCCCCTTTGATGATGACCAGGGTTTGGTCGAAAGCGCTCGGGAAGTTTTTACCATCTGATTATTGGTTTTAATGTTTTAAAACCTGTTAATTGTATTTTTAGCACCTATTTTAGTAATAAAAACTGAGAATCATTTTAATGTATTCATGTTTTAACTTAAAAATTCTACTGCAGAAAATTTTCCATAGCAATCTCAACAGATTTCTACGTAATTTTTTTCAAATATATATATATATATAACTATAGATTCCTAAAGAAAATTTTTATGTAATGCAAATTTCATTTTAGGCATCTTCATCTCTTTAACGAAAACTTTAGATGTTGACGGTCCTTCATTATCTTCCATATCAGTTTTACAACATTGCCCAATGTTCATAAAATATAAAAAAAGGCATTAAAAAATCAAGTTTTTTAAAAATGACAAAATTATTAAATTTTGTTGTTTAGAATACTATTTACGTATTATAATGTTATAAGTAATGCAAATAATTCGTTTGAATGCTTTCTTTTAAAAACTGATTTTAAGTTACATCTATGAATACCCGCAGATATTGTAAATTTGACGTCTGACATTCTATGACTTTCAAGATATTGGCCAATATTGATCGGGACATTAGCCGATATCTGTGTGCTACCTGGGAAATTAATACAGCAAAAAGTTTCAAAGAAAATCGCATTGACGTTTCAAAAACATCCTCCATATAAAATGTCTCAATGATTCGAAATTACTTGTAATGTATTAAAACAGCTTAAAATTTTAAGTATTATAAACAATTTTGCACCATTACACCATAGATAATCAAAATTTAAATACGTGAGATGTGAATAAACCAAAGGACTCTCAAACTTCCTGATAATTGTATTAATATAACCAATAGGGAAACCATGATCAATAGCAATTCCTCTGATAAAATGAAGTTCGTTATGCAACTGACAAGGAGAGGGCCAACCTTGGTAATCACAGATTTTGATTATTTTAATATATGTTGTAGTGTAGATGCCACTTAGTCTCAGGTTCAACGGATTTTATACAACGCTCCATAGTTCTTGAGAAACCGGGGAGTCTAATATTAGTACACAACTTAAATACTTACTTTGTAGCAAAAAGGGTAGGTTGGTCGTAGTTCAGTTGGTACGGCGTTTGCTGGCTGATCCGCGTGCTCGGGTTCGATATCCGATTGCTTTACATTTGTTTTTCTCATTTTTTGTTTTATAAATATTCTTTACTAGAAATTATAATTTAATAATCTCAATTAAAAATTTTAATATCGTACATTAATTATAAGGTTAAAAATTTTTAATTTTAATTTATCAAATTTTATTTTGAACTATTATTTCTCATCCTTTAAATAGATTTAAAAAGAAATTGGAACTAATATTGAATAAAAAAAAATCAAAATAGTTTCAAGAGCAGTTGTGGTTCCATCTAGTTATGATAAAATAAAACATATTCAAATAAAGTAAAAATAAAAGCAGAAAGAAGATAAAAGGGAAAACAAAATAACTGAAAGCGCAAGCATACGTATTACAAATTTTAAAATCTTTAATATGCAAAAAATCGGTTGTAATTTAATTCTGATGCTAATTTTTAATATAATTCTGCTTGTTATTTTAAAAACAAAGTAATGGTACCATCGTATTGACTTCCCTTGTTTAAGCAATGCATAAATGATGTTTCTTTAAAATCACGAATTGACTCAATTATTCAATATCACTGCATCGATAAAGAATAAATGAAATACATTTTAAAACTTATTTTTAAAATGTAAATTTTGATAGTTTTATGATGACATACAACTATCTATATTATAAAGGACAAACATATCTGTGCGTAACGCATACGTCATTTTGCGAATGGCAACACTTTGAAATTTGAAATAAAATTTTGGTTTTGTAATTTTCTCTACTGCAAATTTTTATACTTCTAAACATCACACATTTTAAATTTTTACACCGCCGTATAATGAAAAAAATGCTCTTTTAAATGCAATTTGTTTGAAAGTTGTATCTCATTTTAATTATAAGATATTAAATTTTTTGTAGTTTTTATTACTTTTTTTGCAATCGTGGCAGCTGAAGTACTCCATTTCTGTTGAAATTAAAGGGGGAAAAAATGAAAATAATACATTGATGCATATTTTTGGTGCCATTTTCTCATAAAAACCGAAAAAAATTGAAATTAAAATACGTGCTATGTCAAGAATATCGTCTGTTATAAAACCCAGTGAGTTTTGGCTTTATTTTGTTGTTATTCATCAATTAAATGATTTTGCCGTGCCGGCTCCATTGCGAAATATTAATAAACGATTTGCACATAAAAAAATAGTTCAGAATTTCTCTCCCGCTAATTTTCTAAAACGAAATTAAAGCTTCATCAATAAATAAATAAAAGAATAATATATAAAAAAGCACGAATTTAACATATATGTAGTCGAACAATTTAAAATTTTAGAGCCGAATTGGGAAAAATATGTGCTTTTAAATGTAATTTGTATGAAATAGAGTTGCTAGGCAACTGTTAAAGTAAAAGAGAAAAAAGAATCTATAATCTATATATTGAAAACACAAGATAGCTTTTTTAGACATCTTCCTTGAACTTTCTACTGTACCAATTTTGCTAATAATTCTTTTTTTAAATGAAAGCTGTTCCATTGTAGATGTCCTCGCACTAGCTATTTTTCTAAATATTTTCACTTTTATATTTTTAATTTAATTTGAAATGATTTTTTGAAATTTCATCAAAATGGTAGCAATCGTATTATTTCCACTGTTGCAGAAAAAAGAAATATTGGGGTTTATTTATCCTTATTGATACCATTTACTCATTACAATTAAAAATAACTTTATTTTAAGTCTGAACAGAAAATGACGTCACTATTTAAATAACATTTTCGCTCATAAAGCTAATGCTACAGTATATTTTCATTCGGCTGAGACCGAATTTGAGACACTTGGCGTAATGCTTCAGTAAGTGCCATATTAAAAAAAAAAAAACAATCCTTTTCTTTGATAAAACTATATATTTTTACACTAATACATCTAAAAGACATCAGTTTCTGGAATTTGTACTTCGCGGTACTGAAATTAGACCCTCAAGCCAAAAGAATACATTTTCATATGCAAAGTTTTAGCTGACAAATGGAACTTCACGTTTGAAAATCTATCTATATTATAAAGGAAAAAAATGTCCGTGCGTACGGCTGACATCATTTTGAGAATGGCAACGCTTGACGATTAAATGTCGGATTTGCAATCTTTGCTACTGTAATTTTTTGAATTTCTAAACATCGCGCATCTTCAATTTTTACACCAGTTATATAGGGAAAAAAATCTACTTTCAAATGCAATTTTCTTGAAAACTTTATCTTAATTGATTTATTTATTATGTCTTTTTAAATAATTTTCAAGAATAATGATTTTTAATCTATATCCATTGCCTACAGACTCCATTACGGAATAAGCCATTTGCACTTAAAATAATATAAATAATTCAGCATTTGTCCCTGACTAATTTTTTATAGCGAAATTAAAACTTCATCAATCTATTATATTAAAAAGTGATTGTCCATTTGTATTTCACAGCTGTTCCTTCTAGAATATGGAATGTTGGGTGATCAAATTAACGACACTTATCCGCATGCGTCCGAGGATGTTAAACGTGGTCGTAGAATTTTAAAATTTGTTTAGTTTTCGAGATATAAATTTTTACGTTATTTTTTATGACATTTCTGTAATGATGGAAAATAAATTTGCTCCATTTTTGTGGATAAAAGAGAGAAAAGAGAAAATGACAAGGATTATTAGGTATCATTGTTTGACATAATTTTTAAATTGAAATTAACGTATATTTGAATAAATAGTGAAAAAAGGATTGTAGTTTTCAAGATAATTTCACGAAATACGAACTCACACATATTCAACCGTCAGGAATCCGTTTATTTTAGAAACACAAATTCGACTCTCGACTGGAACATTGAGATAAATTTTGTTGATAGCAAAAGAAAAAAACGTGGTACGTAATTTTCATTTAATTTAAAGTCGTAAAGTAGATTTTCAACCATTGCTTTAAGATGGCTAATAAAACATTTCAGAAGCGGACATTAAAAATGCGAAAATGTAAAAATGAGAAAAGATTTAGCGAGAAAAAAAAATAATTCTTTAAATATTTATTTTAATTCATAAATATAAAATGCTTCTGAATAAATTCGTCCAAACAAATTCATTTTTGAATAAGTTGACTCAAATGACATCATTTCTACGAACTCCGAAATTCGAAGCAAAGTCTTGGAAGAGCGAAAAGCTCTAGGCAAATAAAGTTATAGAACAGTTATAGAATATGTGCATTTTTATTGGGAAAGTTTTGACTTAAATTGTAAATATAACTTATTATTTGAAATATTGTATTTAATAAAATTAATATTGCAACGGCTTTCTAAATTTACAATAAAGTTATGATTTCATTTTTCGCAAAAAGATCGATTGTCTCATGCAATTCAAAAGCAACACAATGGGTTGCTACGCAACTAGTTTTGTTAAAGTAAAAAATTAAATAGATTAAAATTATAATTTATGTACAATATTATAAATTTTAATTGACAATGAGATTATTAAGTTGTAATTACAAGTATATTTATAAGACAAAAATGAGAAAAACAAACGTAGCACCTTCGGGTATCGAACCCGAGCCCGCAAACATCGTACCAACTGAGCTACGACCAACCTATCCTTTCTGTTACAAAGTAAGTATTATGTTGCGTACTAATATTAGACCTCCCGGTTTCTCAAGAACTAAGGAGCGTTGTATAAAATCCGTTGAACCTGAGACTAAAGGGTCTCTACCCTACAACATAGATTAAAATAATCAAAATCTGTGATTACCAAGGTTGGCCCTCTCATTGTGAGTGTCAGAACATCAGGAACTTTGACAGCTCTTTGGTTCAGCATAAAGATGGGGATTTCCTCAGGAGTATTTTTAGGAAGATTCAGTATGTATCTATTATGTTTCAAAGACTCAGAATTTTTTTTATTTATTCCAATATAACTCTCATAGCTATCCCCCTCCCAGTTTAATGTATTTAATCGTCAAGTATTTGGACCCCGCTGTACTCAGATTTCGATCTGGCATATATAAAAATACCCACTACAAGTGAGGACAACAGCAGGAAATATTATATAGGTATGACTAAGAGGAAGCTTGTGGAAAGGTTAAAAGAGCACCGTAATGATATTAAAACTTCAAAAACCATCTACATCCCTATAAAAGTTTTATCTCACTAATCAAAAATGCTATGTTGATTTTGAAAGCGATTATTTTTCCAGATAATGACACACATAAGAATTTAATTAGAGAATCAATTGAAATTTTATTAAGAAAAGATGAAGTATGCAATGATAATATGTCATATAACATTCCGAAACTTTGGTTAAATATCCTAAGAAACATTTAATTTAGGGTTAAGTTGTTTATTGCTATTTTCACATATAGATGTCGATAGTACCTTTTGCAAGACTTGTATTATCATCATATCTCAACAGATAGCGACAGTAAAATCTGTGATTTTCCACGATTTCGGGTGTGGAAGTAAAGTTGTTTTTTCCCTCATGTGTACGATTTTCTGTCGAGCCAGGTTTTGACATTGTTGATCCAACTTAATTCATATACTGGGTGACAATAATTAAAGGACCCTATTTTAAACTTTTCTAAATACGGAACTATTGATCAAAAAGTTGTGAAATTTTGTGTCGGACATAATAAAGAAATGGGAGTTTGTTTGAGGGAAAAAATATTAGTTCGAAATTTTGCCACCAGAGGCCGTTTTTAGCAAATTACACATTTAGCCACCGCCCACTGAATACTAGGCCTGATCTCTGTGGAAAAAATGGCGGCTGTCGTAGGCGGATTTTTTTTTCAGAGTTTGTACGGTTCGTTCAATTCGAACACTAATAATTTAAGTTTTTACGCTTTATTTTTTTTTTAGGGGGCGGTCTGTATATTTGTGTTATTTAATCATAGAAAAATAAAGCGTAAAAACTTTAAAAAATGTGTAATTAATTAAAAAAGCGCCCTGGTGGCGAACTTTTGAACTAATTTTTGTTTCGCTCAAACAAATTCCCATTCCTTCATTATGTCCGCCACAAAATTTCACAATTTTCTGACCAATTGTTTCGTCTGTAGGCAACATTAAAGTAGGGTCGTTTAATTATGGTCACCCTGTACATTCCTCGGGTAGACCACGGAAGTGCTCGGAAACTGTAGAATATTTTTATGTTTTTTATCTATATTAAATATTTGTACATCAATATAGAAAAGAATTTGTGGTTTAATCACATCTCATTTATTTAGATTTAGATTTTAAATATTTGTATGATTTTAGATAAAAATATTTCGTACTGTCATTTCTTTTAAAATGAAGTATTTTTGCAGATTTTTGTTGTGTTATTCATGAAGGATGTAAACGTCTATAAATCTGAACAATTATTTCATTAAAAAACTTTAGTTAGAAAAAACACACTAACAATATTTTCAGAAAATCTCAATTTACAGAAATAGTAAAAAATTTTATGACAGAATAAATCTTTATGCGACATTAAAGGATATATTTCTGTAAGAAACATTAACATTTAATCTATTTCGTATATGATTAACATGGGTTACTCCTTTTGTGTGTTTTTCTGATAAAAAATAGCAATAACAATCTATATCTAGTTAGAGTATATCCGAATTTGTTGTCGGATAAATATTACATAAGAATACACAGTATATGTTTGTTTACTTGGTAAAGTAAAGATTTTGACTAGTGTGTTTAGTTTGATAACGTATTACTAAATAGCGTTAATTAGCGTAAATAAGTTAAGTAGCGTTCCGGCAAAATTTGATTTCTTATTTAGGATACAAGAAAGGTATGTCACGAATCCATCAATATCAATTAAATTTTTTTGTAGAAAGTAATATCTTACATTGTTTTCATAATTCAGTGTAAGAAAATGCTGGCACATATTTTTGAAATACGAGGGTAGGCTGAAAAGAAATGCATACATGCTTGTAGAACACGAATAAAAACAAATAGCAAGATCGGAGAAAAAATACATTAAAGTACAATTCTTACACTTGAAAATCATATATTTATTCTTCAACATAGTCCCCTTTAAGGCTAAGGAATTTCTCCCAACGTGTATAAATTTTTTTTATTCAGTCACAGAAAATTTCTTCCGCCTTTTCTCGAATCCAGGACTTCACAGCTGCCTTCACGTCATCGTCCGAAGTGTAAGGATTTCCCTTGAGGTCCTTCTTGAGCAGAGGGAAAAAT
This sequence comes from Maratus speciosus, assembly GCA_963932465.1. Taxonomy (NCBI): domain Eukaryota; kingdom Metazoa; phylum Arthropoda; class Arachnida; order Araneae; family Salticidae; genus Maratus; species Maratus speciosus. Next base: position 214,250,580 of record OZ010799.1, on the reverse strand, counting down.
TAAAAATCGCAAGGCGCAAGAAGGGGGAAGTAAGGAGGGTGTGAAATTGGTTCAAACTTCAGATTTCGCAAAGCCTCTGCAGTTGCGGATTTCAGGGTGTCCAAATTGTTCAATAATGAAGACAACACGTTCCTTGGATATTCCAATATGATATTTGGTAATTAGCCGAGATATTAACCCTTAAAGACACGGAAGGTTTGGAGATACACAATGACAAGGGCGGCGTACACTGTCTACTATCGGCTTTTAAAACCTAGATAAAAAGAATTAAGGATATATTTGTGTAATGCAATGACCAGTAGCAGTATAAAAGTAATAAACGTGAAATTGTTAAAAACAGACTAATTGAATTATAATTAATCCCATGAATACTGTGGGATTCGCGACTAGTTTACATTGATTGGCTCTCTCAATACACCTCTCGTGTCTTTAAAAGTTAACTAAAAACCTATATAGGAATATGCGGCGCGGACTAAAGCGAAGTTGCAACTTTGTGACCTCCTTTTGGAGCGCGCTTAGCACAATGCTAAGTTTAAATTTTGAAGAAGGTTTTTTTTTTTTTTTAGGTATACTGTAAAAAGAAAAGATTATTATTACCCTGAATTTAGGTTTATGAAATGCTAAATAAAGTTTAAAGATGCACTACTTGTATTGCCAGCACGATTTAAGTTTAAATATGCACTATTTGTATTGTCAGAACCGAATTCTGTTCATTTTAAACAGATTAGGACAAGATTAAAAAAAGAGTTATACAGAATAGCTACATTTGATATTATTAGGTTGAGCAAAAAGTTCTGGGAAATTTTAATCTAATAGTTACCAGAATTGGTATCGTATATAGGAGTACTAGTGGTATATTTATAGGATTTCAGGGAATTTTGGCTCCAAAATGCCTGTTGAACAGTATGATTTGCGTGTGTTTATCCGGCATTATTGGAGAAAAGGTCTAACGATTCTGAAAGCCGTCGTTGAGTTTGCACAGTTGGACGGCGTCGAAATTCTTCTACGCCCGGCTACAGTCCAGACGTGGCTCCATCCGATTATCACCTCTTTCGATCAATGCAACACTTTTTCAAGGGCCGTCGATTTGAATCCTTTCATGAAGTTGAAGAAGCATCACAAGTAGTTTTTCGATTCCAAGGAACCGCCATGGTACTTCCAGCAAATCCGGAATCTGGCAGAAGGATGGCAGAAAGTGGAGTGGACTATGATGGTCTCTACTTTGAAGAATAATCCTTGTTGCTTTTGTTGTTAATTTGCGCATAACAACGGAATTTTCACAAATTTCCCAGTACTTTTTGCTCAACCTAGTATTTAGGTTCCATATCTCTTTGAACTTTCATGATATATCTTTTTATACTTTTCTAGTATATACAACTATATCCAAGCCTACGTTGTATAGTTTAAACAACGTCTTAGTATTCTTTTAGCAACGGTTTTTTTTTAAATAATACAGTTACTAATTCACATATTATTTTATTATTGTAGGGAACGCGAGTAATACTCGCACTTGACCGTTTATTAGAGTGTATTAATTAGTTTTATTAACCTGGAGGATCAGTTTTTGAGATGCTATCAATTCTCAATTAAGCAATTTCACTAATAAACTGACTTTATAAAGTTTTTATAGTCTATTAGAAACGACAAATTCACCTTTGTTTTACTATATAAGATATGAAAATATTCATAAAATTACAAAAGGTCGTTACAAGCAAACAATTGTTGTAACAAAGTTTTGTCCTAACCAATACCACGTATATTGATCTGACTACTTCAAGTTACAGGAGAGTTTGGTCTCCCGAGTGAATCATGGGGGATGACCTTTCTTTTCCTCTCTCCCCCACATTATTAGTGGTTTCGACCGCATACAAAAATTTTTGAAGGCGTTTCCTGTCATATGTTGTTATTCAATATCGAGCTTTCTTTCACTGATTTCCTCCTTGATAAGGGCTTAACTTTGGCCGAAAGAGCTCGAGAACTTTATATTCTTTTAACATCAAGTGTTTTTTAATATTAAAAAAACTTTTTTTGTACATACTTCTTCAATACCTATTTTAGTAATAAATTTTAATGAATCATTTTTATGAATATTTACATATTTCATATAACCACTTTCAGAATCGAATTTATGCATGCAGTAACAGGTACAGCATTAATCTATGGACTTCAGTTAATGTGTCTCCGCTTAAGACGTATCTCCGTTTAATAAGGATAATTTTGTTTTCTTCATCAATTATTATTTTAATTAATATTAAAGACATCGCTTAAAAAATATTAGGGGAAAGTCGAACAAAATAACGGGTTTTTTTTATTGTTACTCACTATGTGACCAAAACAGTCAAAATTTGCATTAAAAAGATAAACTGATTCTTTGTGAAGAAAAAAAGTACTCTTTCAATCGTGAACATAAGCAATTAAGTTCATCAAAGCACATTTTTTAGAAGTGCGCAATCTCCCAGTTTTATCCGCATGGTTGGAACTTGGAATAATAATTAAAAACACATTGTAACTTTGCAACAATACTATTTATTAAAGGGAAACTTGCAGGATATGACATATTATACTCATAGAATTTGAATCTATATCAAATCTACATCAAATAACAATGATGTAAGTTATGCCATAAGAGTTAAACTTGTTTGGCACAAAAAACACAAATGAAAGTTTGATCTTGTTCATCTGCATTGCTGCACGCATCATGTGCCCACCCTTTGCAGTGAAGGCACTGCATCCAACTCTCCTTGGGTTTATATTGTTCATATAAACCTTCGCAAAAGATGCATGCTTCATCACTTTCATCCTTCTCCTCGTTTGATGTCATGGGTCTTTTTTTGTTTGGCTTCTTCTTTTTCACCTCAATTTTTTTTCTGTCATCTTGAAAAGTTTTGCTTCATGGCTAAGTCTTTCTTGTCTTGATTTTTTCATCCTTTCTTCTTCTTCTTGTTCGAGTTCCAACTTGTAGGGGGTAAAAGTAAGGATAGCTGTTTTCCCTCGACGCTTGTCGGATTTCCTGATGGCCCTAAGGCTGGTTTGTACTGGAATAGGCTTTATATCCTGTGGTGAGACTGCAAAAGTAAGCTTGATATCTCTGCCCAGACCTTGAGAAGACGTAGACGGTTGTATCAACTTGTGTCGACTCTATCTGAATCAGAAATTAGATAAAAATTCGTGCATTGGTTCTTGAGATAGAGCTATTGCTGAAATCGTGAAAAATTCCGCCTAGCAGCGTCATCGTTGAGCAATTTACATCAAAACATAATCAGCATCAATTCATATCAAGGACTAACTGAAACTGAAGGTTTATGAAAATGAGTGCATTAGTTTTTGAGATAGAGTTAATGCGGAAATCTTGAAAAATGCAGCACAGCAGCACCACCTATGAGTGATATACACCAAAAACTAATCAGCACTAGTTTATATCAAGGTCTAACTGAATCTAAAATGTTGTGAAATTTCGTGCTTTAGTTCTTGAGATTGAGCGCCCACAAAATTTTTGTCACATACAGACAGACTCACAGAGAGATATTTTCTAAAAAACACCAAATCGTGTTCAGGACTTTCTAAAACGTATAAATCCATCGAAACCGGAAGTCGAAATTTTTCACAAATCCAATACTTTCATTTTCTAGAGATAGAAGAAAGTAAAAATTATTTGTAGTTTATTAGGTACAAATAATTTGATACACAGAAAATTAAACACTTGAAAACTATAAAGAAATTAAACAAAAAGTTCATCTCGCGAATAAATTAATTTGTCCCAAATCAATGATTTATTATTTTTTTTTTCAACTTAATTTGGAATATAAATGACTAAGAAATAGTTTTCTATATAACAACTTAATTTAAATAATACTTTTTGTATAGTTTTAAAAAATTTATGGATCGTAAAACAATAACTAAACAAGTGAATTCCATTTCAATCACGCAAATAAAGGAGTTGTCGATGATCCGCATCCCAGCTTTATTCGACCACGTCATTTTCATGAAATGTTACTCTAGCGTTGTTCAAACAACACATAGACACCAATACAAAACGTTAAAATAACAAGTAAATAATGGATTATCATACGTTTTACTTACCTAAACTAAATCCTTAGGTATTTAGGATCCGTAATATTGCAGTCGCCGAATTGTTAACTTTTTCACGTGAAACATTGAAACAAGTCGAAAATTGTTCGTCAAATGTGGCAAATGAGGTGCGTTCGTACTATAACAAGTTTTATAATTATTTTTTGCACCCCATATTGTACTTAATGTACATTTTTTGCACTTCATAAGTGCATAGTCTGTAACATCATTAAAGTGCACTTGCAATAATTTTTTTCCCATTCCCCGTAATGTAACGGAAAACTTTTGACTGTCCCTGTCATTAAACTATACATCCGAATTTCCTAAAATTTGTCATGGTTCGACAAAATTTTACAACAATCATATATTTAAAATTTCAGACCATTCGGAAGGCTGTAACATCAATAAAATGCACTTGCAATAATTTTTCCCATTGGCCGTAATGTAAAGAAAAACTTTTGACTGTCCCTGTAATTAAACTATACATCCAATTTTCATAAAATTTGAAATGGCTCGACAAAATTTTGCAACAGCCTTATATTTAAAATTTCAGACGATTCGGTTGGGTAGTTTTTGCTCTGTTATATGCGGACGGACAGACGGACGGACAGACAGACAGACAGACGGACTGAACGACGACTATAGGTGCTACGTATTTATATAATTACGAACGCACCTAAAAATCACCACTGCGAATCGAGTTGTTTTACACGACTACTGTTTACTGGGTGCTGTCAAGCCACTCGCCTAGAAGTAATTCTAGAAGTTTCCGCTAGATACCACCACAAATCAAGTCATAAAACCTGGATCCCTGTTTTATCCACCTACCCGGCTTTGTCCGACTCTCCCGTACTCTTTGGATAATGTGACAATATTTTTACATACTGACCTAGCAGAAGAATCGAAACTGCTTTTGTGCATGTTTTCTAAAGCAACTTTTATGTAACTTTAATTATTGTGAGATACATACCGGGTGGTCCCAAAAATGACTGATGGATTTTAAAATTCAATAACTTGCAAACGGTGACAGATATTTAATAAATTCTTGCAGGTATGTTATGTAAGATGCCAGGAGTTTTTATCCTGCGTTTCTTAATTTTAGTTACAAATAACATCGATAGATGGCGCTGCACGCAATAACCGCTAAATCCAGGCTCGATTTTTCGACCTCTCTTTTCTTCCATGCGAAAAAAGGAGATTAAAATGCATTGAATGGATTGAGTACCAAAAATCGGATCTGGACTGAGCACATAATGCTCTAAGCGCCATCTATTGTTTGAAATTCGAACTAAAATCAGGAATCACAGTATAAAAACTCCTGACATCATACATAACCCTCCTGCAAGATTTTTTTCAATATCTGTCACCGTTTGGAAGTTATTGAATTTTAAATCACATCAGCCATTTTTGGGACACTTGGTAAATTGTCAATGACAATAATAAGGGAAAAGATTGCTTTCTACTAACAAAAACATGAGAGGTTCAAAAATCTCTAATGGCTAATTTCCAATATTACCCATCAAAATGCGATATTAGTGAATAAATTTCGACTCTGTTGCAAAACCGGTAAATGTTGTGGTAAAAAGATCACATGTTCAAAAAATGCAAAGAAGTGAAAGATTATTTGCAACTAATATTAAACACATGATTTAAAGCGCACTACTCATCGGATAATGCGACAATGTTTTCACAAACTGATCTAGCAGAAGAATCGAAACTGCTTTTGTACATGTTTTCTAAAGCAACTGTTATGTTACTTTAATTACTGTGAGATACATAAATTGTCAAGGACAATAATAAGGGAAAAGATTGCTTTCTACCAACAAAAACATAAGAAGTTCAAAAATCTCTAAAGGCTAATTTCCAATATTACCCATCAAAATGCGATATTACTGAATAAATTTCGACTCTGTTGCAAAACCGGTAAATGGTGCGGTAAAAAGATCAAATGTTCAAGAAATGCAAAGAAGTGAAAGATTATTTGCAATTGATATTAAAGACATGATTTAAAGCGCATTACTCATCGGATAATGCGGCAATTTTTTTTAACAAACTGACCAAGCAGAAACGAAACTGTTTGTGCACATGCTTTCAACAGCAACTTTTATGTAACCTTAGTTATTGTGATAACTTTCTGCCAGCAAAAACTTGAGAGAATCAAAAATTTCTAATGGCTGTTTGCCAGTATCACCAATCAAAATGTGACATTACGAAATAAATATTCGATTGTTGCAAAATCCGGAAAATGGTGTGCTAAAAGATCAAATGTTTAAGTAATGTAAGGAAGTATGAGATTATTTAATACATCACTTAAAGCGTACTATTCATCAGATAATGCGACAATTTTTTTACAAACTGACCAAGAAGAATCGAAACTGTTTTTGAACATAATGTTTTCAAAAGCAACTTTTAAGTAGCCTTAGTTACTTCGAGAAAAATTGTCAGTGACAAAAACGAAGAAAAAGGTAACTTTCTACCAACAAAAATGTGAGAGGTTCAAAAATTTCTAATGGCTGTTTGCCAGTATTACCAATCAAAATGTGATATTACAAAATAAATATTTGACTGTTGCAAAACCGGAAAATGGTGTGCTAAAAAGATCAAACGTTCAAGTAAGGGAAATAAGTAAGAGATTATTTAAGACATCACTTAAAACGCACTACTCATCGGATAATGCGACAATGTTTTTGCAAACTGACCAAGTAGAATCGAAACTGTTTTTTTACATAATGTTTTCAAAAGCAACTTTTATGTAGATTTGTTACTGTGAGAAAAATTATCAGTGACAATAATGAAGAAAAAGATAACTTTAAACCATTAAAAATGTGAGAGGTTCAAAAATTTCTAATGGCTGTTTGCCAGTATTAATAATCAAAATGTGGTACTGCAAAATAAATATTCGACTCTGTTGCAAAACCAGAAAATGGTGTGCTAAAAAGATCAAACGTTCAAGTAAGGCAAATAAGTGAGAGATTATTTAAGACATCACTTAAAACGCACTACACATCGGTTAATGCGACAATGTTTTTACAAACTGACCAAGTAGAATCGAAACTGTTTTTTGTACATAATGTTTTCAAAAGCAACTTTTATGTAGCCTTAGTTACAGTGAGAAAAATTATCACTGACAATAATGAGGAAAAAGATAACTTTCTACCGACAAAAATGTGAGAGGTTCAAAAATTTCTAATGGCTGTTTCCCAGTATTACCAGTCAAAATGTGATGTTATAAAATAAATATTCGACTGTTGCAAAACCGTTAAATGGTATGCTAAAAAGATCAGACGTTCAAGTAAGGCAAATAAGTGAGAGATTATTTAAGACATCACTTAAAACGCACTACTCATCGGATAATGCGACAGTGATTTTACAAACTGACCAAGTAGAATCGAAACTGCTTTTTTACATAATGTTTTCAAAAGCAACTTTTATGTAGCCTTAGTTACTGTGAGAAAAATTATCAGTGATAATAATGAAGAAAAAGATAACCTTCTTCCAACAAAAGCGTGAGAGGTTCAAATATTGTGAATGGCTGATTTCCTATATTACCCATCAAAATGTGGTACTGCAAAATAAATATTCGACTCTGTTGCAAAACCGGAAAATGGTGTCATAAAAAGATGAAATTTTCAAGTAATGCAAAGAAGTGATAGATTATTTTTAGTTATTACTAAAGACATCTCTCAACGCGCGCTACTCATCGGATAATACGACATTTTTTTTGCAAATTAACCAACCAGAATCGAAAAAGTGTTTGTACATAATGTTTTCAAAAGCAAATTTTATGTAACTTTAGTTATTGTGAAAAAGCAATTTGTCAATGACAATAATGAAATAAAAGATAACTTTCTCTGACCAAAAACGCGTGAAGTTCAAAAATTGCTAATGTCTGTTTGCCAACATTACCAATCAAAATATATTACAGAATAAATTCCCGAGTGTGTTGTATAACTGGAAAATGATGTGATTAAAAGATCAATCTTTCAAGTAGTGCAAAGAATTTAAGCATCACATCAATTAAAGATAAATTATGTATGTAAGGCAATTTGTTTGCCCTCAGTAATTTATATTCTTGTACTAACAAATTGTCAATAATTTGCTTTTTAACAAAATGTCTAAATTAAAGTAAAAGCTGTTTATCTGAACATTAAGATTATTAATCTATTTACAAAGTTATACATTTACCATTATACAGAAACTCCCAATATATTGAAAAAAAAACTTTGTAGATGTTCATGAAAGTTATCCAGAAAAGTATCATTCGTATAATTTTGGTAAATGTTATTTTAAAAATAATTCAATGAAAAAGTTTATTTATGTTAATTATTATTTAATATAGCTACTTAAACTCCTTAAAAATAAAAACTAGACTATGCCTTTGCAGCATATGAGAACAGCATGCATGAATTTTGCAGTATTTTAAAAGACTTTTATGGAATGGGGGATCACTAACTGACACACAGATAGTGATAAAAAGTGAAAGAAAAGAAATTTACAAAGAAATAATAAATTTTATACATTTGGAATAAAACTCTTTCTGTCAGTATTTTAAGACCTTTATGGAATGGAAGAACACTCTAACTGACACACGGATCGTAATAAAAAGTGAAAGAAAAGAAATTTATAAAGAAATTTCTATACATTTGTAATAAAACTCTTTATGTCAGTATTTTAAGACCTTTAAGGAATGGAGGAACACTCTAACTGAGACACGGATAGTAATAAAAAGTGAAAAAAAAATCTACAAAGAAATAATAAACGTTATACATTTGGAATAAAACTCTTTCTGTCAGTATTTTAAGACCTTTATGGAATGGAGGAACACTCTAACTGACACACGGATAATAATAAAAAGTGAAAGAAAAGAAATTTACAAAGAAATTTCTATACATTTGCAATAAAACTCTTTCTGTCAGTATTTTAAGACCTTTATGGAATGGAGGGTCACTCTAACTGACATACGGATAGTAATAAAAAGTGAAAGAAAAGAAATTTACAAGGAAATTTCTATACATTTACAATAATTCTCATTCTGCCAGTATTTTAAGACCTTTATGGAATGGAGGATCACTCTAACTGACACACAAATAGTAATAAAAAGAGAAAGTAAAGAAATTTACAAACAAATAATAACTTCTATACATTCGCAATAAAACTCTTTCTGTCACTACACTAGTATGAGTTTGTTTTGTTATAAATGGTGAAGTCTGGTTTGGTACAGGAAAGAAATAGACATCGTGTGTCTAGTTTCATATCCAATTTATTACTATTACTGTTTAACATAAAGAAATTATATTAGAAATATTTATTTGCTTAGAAGACATTACTTTACTAAAAACACATTAAAAGTATATTAAAAACCTACATTAGCATGTTTCAACTCCTTCATTGGGTCGTCATCAGAATGTATAACGGCAGTCCTGCAAACGGACCAAGCAAAATTGAAACTGCGTTTGTACATAATGTTTTAAAGATCAACTTTAGTTAACTTCGGTTATTGAGTAATCAAGAAATTATCAGTGACAATAATGAAGAAATATTAAACTTTCTAACAACAAAAATGAGAGAGGGCAAAGATTTTAATGGCTGTACACACGTATTGCCAATTAAAATGTGATATTACAGAATAAACTTTCAAGTGTGTTTCAATTTCGAGTGTGTTCAATTTTGAAAGAAAATGGTTTTTACCCTAACTGGAAAGATAGGTTTTCATAACGTAAAATATCGCCGAATACGTTACTTTTAACTAATATATATTACTCCTATCGCGTATTTTCTGTCAAAACAAAAGCAATAACATTCTTCTACTTATTGTAGAATATCAAAATTTCTTTTTCAAGAAATATTACATTGGGTTATACTCTGATGACGACTCAATGAAGGAACTGAAAGATGTCAATATAGGTTTTTAATATACTTTTAATGTGCTTTTAGTAAAGTAACGTCTTTTAATCAAATAAATATTTTAATATGTGTTTTTGACTTTTCCGTTTGGATTAATTATTATGATATGATTAATAGGAGATGTAGTTAGGACTTGTTACTCTTACTTATACTTACATTCGTAAAGAGATTTTGAACTAGTAGTTGCTTCAAAATTAAACAGTGTTTAAGGAAAATCCGATTACGTTTTTTATAAAAAGTACAAAATATTTATCAATTGCAATTCTCCAACCGGGCGAAAAATGTCCGGTCTAGACTTCGAACCAGGGGTTTCTGAAGACTTGGCTGAAGCTGGATCCATGGTTCGAATCCTAGCCCCGACATTTCCCACCCAGTTGGAAAATTGCAACTCATATGATTTATTTAACAATTAGAATAATTTTGTTAAAATTAATCTAGGACAAAATATTTATGTCTGAACTTCGTTTAGATCTGTTAAAATATTATATAGGAAACGATTATTTTTTAATAATTTTGTGTACAGAAATGTTGGGAAACATTTTTTAAAGAACATACAGGGTGATTCAAAACTTTTCGTTCAAATTTCGCGGCTGGTAGGGAATACGGCAGGAAACCGATTTTACATAGGAAACTATGTCCGCAAATGTACAGTCGTGGAAAAAAAAGTAAACACCCCTTCCTATCTCTGCAAAAAATATCGCAGATGAAAGTTACTGGTACCAGACGATTGGTAATAAAGTCTACTTTTAGATGATGTATATGAAATTTGCTTAGGGGGGCATCTACATATTAAAACGAACCATAATTTTGTTTTTTTTCCATAGCAGTACAAAATTCTGACAGCGTAAATGAGCTCTACACCCTTCAATTAGTCCTAAAACAAATTTTTATTCAGTTCATACGCTAAGTTTCCGAGAAATTAAATATTTTAAAACGAGTAAATTTAAAGGTTGTATCCAAATTGAAGTTCCGTACTCGATTGTTGATCGAGAGAGCCCACTTCTTGATCAAGGCATCTTTTACTCAAGCAGTCATTGAAGACCGCTAGATTACAGAATGGCATAAGAAATTTCAAATATCTAGACATTTCTATCATAGACCGCCCCTTAAATCACCATTTTGCCATTTTTTAATCCCAATTTGAAAACTACTTCGAAGTAAAATGTGAAATTTTGGGTTTCCATAAAGCAGGACTTAATAAATCTAAATCTATCAAAAAAAATTGCAGGTTGCAATTCATAATTTTTTAAATATTAATTTATAGCTGGCAGCTTGTACGGATTTTTCATACCAATAAAATTTAATAGTAAATACTATGTAATTGAATCACCGAAATTCAAGATATTTTAACGTTTAAATAAGTCAAAAATTTCTATTAAATTTTAGTGTTAAGAAAAATCCGTACAAGTTGGTAGCTATGTTAATTTCATAATTTATAATTCATATCATAAAATTATAAAATTGTAAATTAAACTTATTTATGTTTGGTTATTTTAGCATTATTGCTACACAAAAAATTAGCACATTAGGAGTATAATTTTTTTATTATAAATTCAATGTATTTATGTTTGGGTTTTTTAGTATTATAATTAAAGAAAAAAATTATCATATTAATATTATAATTTCAAGAGATATTAATAAAAATATGAGAATGTAATTTAACATTTGAAGCACTAAATTTTGAATGTCTATAATTCCAAAAGTTATTATTCAAATGACTTGAAATTTGGTGTTTAGGCATAGTTTGAACCGAAGATTTGAAATATCGTGTTAAAATTGGGTATTGACGCTGAAAATATGAAATTTGGGTTCGTTTTATTATGTAGATGAAAACCTAAGAAAATTTTATATACATCCTTTAAAAGTAGACTTTATTTCCAATCGTTCGGTACCAGTAACTCCGATAATTTGTTGAGGAGTTAGTAGGGGGTGTTTACTTTTCTTTCTCGACTACTGTACGCTAAGGTGGAACTTAAGTGTAGGGTAAAAAAAAAAACTTTTTTGTTTTAATGTGTAATAGCGAAAACTTTTTTCCTTTTTTGATGTCTAAACTTTTGGCTGAAAAGGTTTTTTTAAATTAAGTTGTTTTACATTTCCTCAAGGAGGTCAAACTTTTGAAATTTCAGTATAAAGTAACTTAAAGTAAACAACGTAGCTGTTAGCTCACATCTACTTTTATTTAGCAAATACTATCCAGAAGTCACTACGAGGAGGTGGTTAAATATCGACTTCCACCCTCCTTACCTCCCTTTGTTACGGATTAATTCAATTGGATATTCAACCTACTGTCTTTTTAGGCAAACTTTGTCATTACATTGTGGGAATTCAACTTTGCCAAGATTAAGCCATCTTTTGCTTAATATTTAAAGACGGTTGGCGCAGCTCGCAGGACAATTTTGACACACGTTTCCACTGTTTGAGTATGACAAGGAAAATCTAAAATTCAGGTGTATCCCCTGTTTATACTTTTCTTCATCCGATCAGTCCGTCAAGATACGATCTATGTTTTTATAGTCTATAATTTCAATTTGTTCGCATTTTTTCAAGTTGCTTTCCTACTGGTCCAGAAAATCCTTTTGTACCCATAGTTTTTCCAGCAAGATGTTGAAATAATTATCTAAGAAAAAAGTTCATTTGCATGTAATAATAAAATTATCCATTATAAAGTTTTTAGAGTATTGCTTCCGATGTTTTAACAACTCCAGATTTGTTACCTGCATTAAAGGCGTTTCTGTTTCACCCAATAACTTTCAAACTTGAAATGTCTGTATTATTATTTTGAAAATACACCAAAATTACAGTGGCTATATTAATATAAGAAGAAGATGTCAATGAAATATAACCAATATATTTTTATCCTTGTTTTTGAACTAAGACCAGGTGTTCGTCTTTAATGATTCTTAGTTATACTTTTTTCCCTCTGCTTCAGTTATCATAGTGTTATTCTTTCTGCCATCAAACTACTAACCTTCTAAAATTAACTCATTTCGTCTTTCCTGTTATTTCAAATTCTTCCTTTTCTTTTCTCTTTGTCGTCTTCAAGTTCTTCTTTCAGTTACCTTTTCTTTATTATCATCAGAAATACCCATATCTTCTAAGTTTCCACTTGCAATAATATTTGCAGTTCTGTCTAATACGCCGGTTCTTTCACCTTGTTGATTATCAAATTCAGGTTTAGAAAAACAACCGATTGAACTATTTCCTTCCAAACTATATTTTACACTTGACGATCATTCAATCAAAAGATCATTTTTTTTTTGTTTTAAAATAACTTTTTTCCTTGATATTTCCTTTTCCAGTCTTGCTACACATTTTTTGTAGTTTTTATATCTATTGATCCTATTGCCATCATCACTTCCATCTCTCTTTGGTCTTTGAGAAAGTGACGTTCTTGTTCTGATACACAATAATATTTAGTGCTTTTACACAAAGAAATGTTTTTTGCAGGATTACCTAACATTTTGCAATTTTATATTGGATGTGGGATTATTCTATCTAATCTTAATATTTTTCTTCAAATTTTGACATTTCTCGCGCTAGTCTCTAATCATTTTTTATGATATGTGTATCAGAAACCGTTGGAATTGAACGTCTGAGCAATACACTTTTAATTGTATCATCAACAGCTTTAGATATTTTAGAAATAGTGTGTACCAGATTCCAGCTGTCAGATTTTAAGTTAAATTGAACCCAAAAATAATGTTTCAATAACATCTTCATAGTTCGTCAGAGATGACAGTCTAATGTTAATTGTTTTGGTTCACGAAATACAGGACACTTCAACAATTATCTAGATTTAGGTACATTAACAGACATTGTCACTTTTGACAACGAATGTTTATTGAAAAATAATTAAATAAACTGTTAACACACGTTAAATCAGACTAACTTGTTATGTTTCGCAGCCAAATAAATCAGAGACAATGAAAGCCGACGCCCACGACGAGTCTACAAAAGTCAAATAAAGTGGGGCTAACTTTTCTAAGGCACTCAAACTGAATTATTCTCTTTATTACAGGACATTAACACTTAATTAATTTAATTTTCCAAAATATAAATTTAACAATAAACTTAAAAAGCTTTTCATGCAATTATTGGCTTTTTTTGGTTTTTTAGGGAAAATCAGGCGCTTTGAGGAACCGGAAAATATCATTTTAAAATTAAAGGAAATATATTTTCTTTTTATGGTGTTAAAAAGGAAAAAAATAATCACTATTACAATATAAAATTCGAAACTTCGTTTTTTAGTTCCACCTTACTGTTTTTTAGTTCCACCCGCATGTGCTGTGCATGCGCTATGTGTACCTAGCCTTCCATTGCATCCCAATCATTTTTTGTCTTTCCTGAAGCTAGTATTATTTCTTCTCCTACTAGGGGGCTCTGCCCCCTACGAGCAACCCCCGTTCAGACACCGCAGACTCTAACAGCACGCTAATTTGATCGGCTTTAAAAAGATTTCGGAAGATTGAATTATAATTTGAATCTGCCAATTATAATCTGACGTAATTTTCACCAAACTTTTTTTTTCTCTTTTTAATATTCACGTAAAACTACTTTTGTTAGAAATGAAATATTATGATCATCTTAAAATATCAAATAAATGTCTCGCGCAATTTTTAAATTTAAACTGTTTTGCAATATTATTTTTTGTTCATTTTACGTAATAAGTGCAATGTGACGTAAATGTGACATAAATACTCCTATTTAAGACTTCAAACGCATGTTAATGAATTTATTATTTTAAAATATTCTATCTCTTTTAAAATTCACGTGTAAATATAGTTTTATGACGTAATTTTCAATGAGTTCTTGCTTTTTATATTTTCTGTTTATAATAATCATGTGTAAAATAAATTTTTAATTTGAAGCAAACATTATTGTTTGCGCTGTTTATACAGTTGGCAACAGTTTAAATTAATACAATTTTCTAAAATATGTAAAATATATCTCTCGAAATGCTGAGAATTTGAATTTAAAATAGAATTAAAATCTCAAAAAATGAGTGAAATTAAAAAACTAAATGCAGTCTGCACACCGGGATACTCTGACGCATAAAATGATCTAAAAATGATTAAATTCCTATGTGCAGTTTTTGCTCCTATAAAACTTTTTTAATAGAACGTTTTTGTCCAACTTTGGCATTAAATATCTCTTAAAATAATTCTTCAATTTGAAAACTGTCTGCATCAGCGTGTTTATCGAACATTTCTCTATAATACTACTGATTTTCATATTTTTGTATGCAACAGTTTTTTTAATATTAACGAAGAAAGGCCATGCTTAAGAATTCAAAATGGATGCCGATCTGCCGGGAATATCTACGCAGATTTTCATTGGTTCATTTCCAAATTAAAACTTTTTTTACATATAGAAGGATTTCCACTTCACTTTTTAGAATCACTCATAAATATCTTTTACTTCGGGAGGATGCACCCATGTGTCGCATTGTAATTTTGATTACCTAACCGTTCATCATGTTTTAAGTGCCTGTACGGGTCTCCGGCACTTATATAGAATTTATTTTAACTCATCATCACCAATCTTGACAAACCTCATTGCGGATGCACCTCATGGGGCGCTCTTCACTTTTTCAAATCATGCTGAATTTTATTTTGAAATATAATTTTTATATCTTTCTTTGGTCTAACAACAACTTGAAATGTTCTTTTACACTTTTCTGACACCTGGATGGGGTTCCCATCCAGACTGCACTTTTTATTTAAAATCTTTTATACTCTAATAGTTTAGTTTTTAAATTTTCTTATTCATCTACACTTGTCTGACTGCGTTTTGATGGGATGCCCCATACAGATTGCTTTTCTCATGCTCTTTACTTTTCTATGGTTTTAGTCTATTCGTTTTTTGACGCAGCATGACCCTTAAGGGATTTTGTTCCATTAAACACCATACAACCAACCAACCTATTTCCACTTCTCATTAGGACTCACACGAAGATCTTTACATCTTCAAAACTTCCAATAATCTCTTTAATGATCTTTATACGCCTTCATTATCTGACTATTGCAAACTTCTCGTTTAATTTAGTTCTTTCCGGTTCTTTTACCATTTATTTAGATGACGTTTGCGGACTTACTTTGCTTTGTGAAATCGGTTTACTGACGTATTCCCTACCTCCCCACGAAGTTTGAACGATAAGTTTTGAATCAGCCTGTAGAAAAAAAATTCTATGTTTTTATAAGGAAATCCTTAACGATTGTGTTATTTCTTAACTGATTAATGCATGTTACTCCTTTTGTGTGTTTTATGTCAAAACAACAGTGGTAACATTTTATATCTAGTTACAGAATATCAGAACTTAATGTAGAAAAAATATTAGATAAGAATACACAATATATATATTTGTTTTGTTTTGTGAAGGAAGAAGAAAACTTGGTGTATTTACTTTCATATCTAACATAGTTTAGTTATTCTTTAACTTATAGAGATTTTGTACTACCAGTTATTTCTTATAAATCCATTATTTATAAAGGAATATGTATATTCATTCACTTATAAAGGATTGCAATATAATACATAAATCCATTATTTATAAAGGATAAAAAACGTTTATAATAGATCAGAATACAAAAGAATGATAAGTAGTTTTAAAAGAAAATGGTTTTTATCCTATCTAAAAAGATATATTTTTATAACGTAAAACATCATCGATTACGTTATTTTTAAGTAATTAACAAATGTTACTTCTACACAGTGTTGCCAGATTGGGGACTTTTTTGTCCCCAGATTGTTGATTGCCTCCACTTTTTTGAAATAGAAATATTCGGCCTATTATTCGGCCTAGATTAAAAATACTGAAAAATAAGGCTAATTATACTATTTTTAAAAAGTGGTAACAGACAAGTACAGATGTAAAGTTACAGAAATCTGCACGCTTGATAAAATTTTATCTCTGTACAAAAAAAGATGTAAATTTACAAAACTAGTTTTTGTAAATCTATAGAAATCTGTAGCTTTAAAATAGAATCTACTAAAATGACAGTAATCTTGCTTTGCTAAAATTTTATCTGTAACTCGGATTACAGTTACATAAAAAGGTACTTGGTATGTTCAAATCGGTATTTGATTTATTAACATTTCTTCCTTTAATAAAACAAGATGATAAACCCAGGCTTACCGGATTTATCCTCTACCTGCAAGTAGAATATAGGTGAAAACATTTTTTTTTTATAACTGTAATACATTTTATATATGTTACCGGCCAAACCCGATTTTGGGCCAAACTAGTTTATCCTAATGCGCGCAGAACAAACTAGTTTTTCCTAGGTCAAACTAGTTTGTCCTAAAGCCCATAGGATAGGATAAACTAGTTTTTCCTAGGCCAAACTAGTTTATCCTAACACCCATATGATAAGCTAGTTTTTCCTAGGCGAAACTAGTTTGGCCTAAGGCTCATAGGATAAACTAGTTTAGCCATATATTCATTGGTCCGAACTAGTTTATCCTAAGCCGATGTTGTTCACAGATTAAATATCTCATATACTCTTCCATAAGCTCAATGGTAACCGAATCGCAACTTCAGAGCCTCTAGTGATCACAGTCGCAAACGTTTCCGGCAGGTCGCAACAGGTAGTTGTTACCCGTCTTATTTGTATAGTATCTATCTTTTTTTTTTTTTTTTTATGCGTCGCTAGCGAGCGATTTCAGCATTTGTTTACGTTTGTGGTTGTTAAAAACATAAAACGTGTTTTATTTTATGTACTAGGAATTTTACAAATAATCACCGAAAATATGTACTTACACATTTCTTCTTAAAGATTTAGCCCTTTTTTATAAACATTTAAACACAGATATTTAAATAGTTTCATACTTGTCAAATTTGAATACAACAAGTTATAAATTGTGTCGTAAAGTCCCTTTTACATTCCTCAGTGATATAAGGGAGACTAGGGACGCTTGACCATACGAGAGGCTTGATCCACCCATCAATTTTCATATTTAAAAGAATTAGTTTTATCAATAGGTGTCAACCAAAGCTATTGGAATGCTCAAACAACAGTCTTCGTTTCATAGAGATAATCGAAATAGGTGTGGAAAAAATCAATTGTAAGGCGTTTTCAACCTAAAAGTTGTGTTTTTTAGAAATATTTTGAAAGCTTTTTTCAAATGAATTATATCATAGAAATTTAAGTAAGTAGGTTTAAAGTAATGCAGAAATATCGAGCTTTCATTCCAGGCACAAAGATAGTACAGTAAGTTAGGCTTAACATAACAATGTGCTATTATTTAGAAAAGTTCTATGTTGGGAGGCTTGACCCAGTCAATGTGTGCGAGGGTTGACCAGATGCTCAAGTCTCCTTAATTAAGTGGTTTTGGAAATCTTTTAAATGTACACTGTGCATAATGAAAATTAATGGTTATACATAAAATAATGTAAATTTATTCTGTAACGCTTCAGTAAAATGGTGTGATAGTAAAAAAAAATGTTTAAAACTAACCAAAGAAAGATGTAAAAAATTGCTAAATAATGGGAAAGTTGATAGGAACTTTTTTCCATTTAAATATTACTTACAATAGGTAAATAGAAACAGTGGGAAAGACTAGAAAGGACTAGAAAGATTGAAAGCAGCAGTCTTAACCCTTTCAGGGGCAGTGGTATGTTTATAAAACCACTTAATTTTAATTACGAAATGTTACAATGGCACCAGAATTTTGCTAAAATATTTTCTATTTAATATGTATGGGAAATATAGCCTTTTTCTTATTTCCAATTAAATTTATTTCGGAAGTTCCGGTGCCAGTCATTTATTTCAACATTTTAGTTCTGAAAGTACTTTGCCCCTTAAAGGTTTAAATCATGTTAATGATAAGTTAAGTGCTCATGCGACTACAAAAGAACATAGTATCGATCGAAAAACTTTAGGAAGATTCGTAGACAAATTTCACCAGTGTGAATACAGTGAGATGACGCCAAACTATTTGATAACTAGTGTTGTCATGTCGAGTGACACAAAAAAATAGGAAAGGAGACCAGTTTAGACAAAATCCTGCTTAAAACAAAATTTTTCTCCTCTGACTTGCCATTGCATCTCAACTGGTTTGTTTAAGCATCATATTAAACAAAATATTTTTTTAAATAATAATTAAAGCATGTAGCATAAAGTCATTTTACTTTTTTTAAGCTGATTTTATTTCTCTTCACAAATATTGCAATATAAAACAAAGTGGGTCAAGCCTCCCATATAGTGCGTCAACCCTCCCATATGTGGGGAGCCTTGACCCATTATTTTTTCATGATTAAAATCAATCATTTTTGAAATTTCTTACATGTTACACTTATGTAGCAATTTTTTTTTGATAACTGATTGTATAACGAATAAAATGATATATAAAACTTTATTCTACGTTCAATATTTAAAAAAATAAAAAGCCCGCTTGTAAAAAAGTGGGTCAACCCTCCCTAGTCCCCCCTATATGTAATTATTTACAAACATAATAAATATAGCACATTTTAAAATACTACTTACTGGCACATTCTAAACAATTTGGTTTTAAACAACGATTGACACTTTTAAATTGTGCAATTAATTTTAATATATGCAGCAAAACGTTGCATACAGTTAATATTTTTACCTATAAAATGGTTTTATGTAAGTTTGATATAACAATAATATGATTGCGATAATTAATTGCAAGAAAAACAGCTCTGAAAAGAGCACTTGCAAATATAAAATAATTATATTCAAGAAATATAGCTCTTAAATGAGCTTTTGCAAAAATTTAAAACATTCAAATAGATGTCAGTATCGTACAAAAAAAAAAAAAAAAAATACAATAGGTAAACGTGACAGTGATAGCACAAGTCTGAGGGTGACAGTTTATATTAAAAGCTCCGCGCATTTGTTCCTGCCTGTTCTCAGTAGTGGCGCTAGAATCGCGCCGGTAAGGGTTTTTTCTCCTCTGTCATATCTGTGTAAAATATTTAATCTGTGATCTAGTTTATCCTAGACCAATCAAATGTGGAGTGATTTTATTGATCCAAAGACCGCACCGGTGCTAACCTTCTAGTTTATCCTAGGCCGATCTAGTTTATCCTAAGCCAATGCAATTTGACGTGCTTTTATTGATCCCAATTTCCCCTCCGGCGCCAACCTTGTGCAAGGTAGTATTACTGTCATCCCTATATAATATATTTTTTTCGATGGGAAGTGGGATACTGTCTCCTTATCGTTCCCATTTCACAGCATAATTAAAAATATGTTACATGTGACAAATTGTGTCCTTGAGGACCAAAGAATGGGATTAGAGGTTATCATAAAATTTAGGAGAGGAAGAATTTAGAGGATTGATTAATAATATACAGTAAAACTTCGAAAATCCCGCATCGTCGGGATCGGGACTTCGCCTGAATTTTGAAAATTCCAGATTTCTGAAAGAATATCAAATGTACTTCTGATATTCTTAATGGTTCATTTATTCATAATTAATTTAAAGCCAAGTGCTATTTATGTGAGAAAAAAAAATAAATATAAAAAATCCCTTATTTTTTAATATTTTTTTCTTGCATAAATATTACTTGGATTTGAATTAATTATGAATAAATGCACCATTAAGAATATCAGAAGCACACGTGATATTCTTTCAGAAATCTGGAATTTTCAAAAATCCGGCGAAGTCCCGGTCCCAGTTTGGCCTAAAATACATATATTTTTTAAGCTACCATTATTCCACAATTAAAATTCTCTTTAAAGAATAGT
Source organism: Maratus speciosus (assembly GCA_963932465.1). Taxonomy (NCBI): domain Eukaryota; kingdom Metazoa; phylum Arthropoda; class Arachnida; order Araneae; family Salticidae; genus Maratus; species Maratus speciosus. Next base: position 214,229,893 of record OZ010799.1, on the reverse strand, counting down.
ACATATACATTTATACGGATGGGGATGTAAAACCTGTTAGAAAAATGTATGCCGAAATCCTGTTTTAAACGGATTTTTTTTTCTTTTTAATCGGTGCAAATTGTATATAATAATCCTTTTGAAAAAATTCATAATACATTTTTCTCTCCTATGTAATTCCGTCTTAAAAGGTTTTCCTATATAAAATTTTTCAGATTTTGAAGACTCCAAGCCGTGTAAAAAAATTAATGGTATTAGTAATTATTCAGATATTTACATACAAATAGAGATTCATTAAAAAATCAATATAGTTTACAATAGAATCATTAATATCGCTAATCTACATTCTATGCTTGGAGATTTAAATTTTTTTAAATTTCTATACAATAAAATCTTCTAAGACGGAATTGCATAGGAGAAAAGAAATATCCGTTATAGGCAGATTTCCTTATTACTAAGTTCATCGTCTATTGCAAATGCATTATATTCTTTTTACAAGTACTAATATCCTCATTTTACATAGATCATCATAATTTCTTTTAACACGGCATTCCGTCAAAGACAGGTTATTTTTCTCAGGTTTTACCGTACTTTACTTTTATAACCTAAAAATGCATCTACATCTTAAAATAATATATAAATATATAAATTTTAATTGTGGAATAATAGTGATTTAAAAATACGTGCATTAAAAAATGTTGGGCCGGGCCAAATGTTACTGATATTTTTACTGAACAGACTAGAGGTTGGTTGGTTGTGTTTATGATGGCCAATTATCAGCACGAGGGATATAGGCCCTAATGGCGGGAGTGCCCTCCATGGAGGTCTTTCTAAGGGAACCTAACCAGTATGAACGCTTGGAGAACCAAGGTTCGAAAAAAACTACGAAAACTCCGAACAATTAGGCCGATGGGCGCGATTGGGATCGAGCCCAGCACCTCCCGTCTACCAGCTTCGAGAGCAGAAGTTCTCGGCTACTGGTGGAGTTGAACAGACTAGAGATCCTGCCGGTCCAAATGCTTTTCATATGAGCTGAGTTGGAAATTGGACTGTAAATTTCTTCCTGTGCAGAGCTCAAGAAGAATGCAGTCCAGACCAACCACTTCACCGGCTGCCCCGAGATAAGTCGGTGGTAAAAGCACAGTTTCCCTATACCTGTCGCCGGTGAAGTGATTAAGCAGGAAAAAAATTGAGTCCTGGTCCATCTCGATCGGAACCTCTTGAAGAAAGTAATCACAAAGCCCAGCCCGGACTGAATGTCGGGAAGGAAAATTGGAAGGGCCCGTAAATACCCTTACATCGAATAACCAGGAGACTAGCTCACAAAATTTTGTAAATTTTGACGCTAAACTTCTATTATATTAAAAAATAGATTAAAAAACGAGTTTTTAATGAACTTTGTACACTTCCATAGATGTGTTTGAGTTGAGCGGATTCGTTTGTAAAATTTTGAATTTGAGCGTGAACCTGACTCATTTTTGAGAAATTGAATTTGAGTTTGAATTATTATTACTTTTTATTTATTTATTTATTTATTTATTTATTTATTTATTTATTTATTATTATTATTATTATTATTATTATTATTATTACTGGTTGGCATCAATTAAAGCACGTGAAATTGAATTGGCCTAGATTAAACAAGATTGGCCTAGGATAAACTACATCGGCCTAGGATAAACTAATTTAGACCAATGAATAGCAGGCTAAACTAGTTCATCCTATGAGCATTAGGCCAATCTAGTTTTGCCTAGGAAAAACTAGTTTATCCTATGAACGTCAGGATAAACTAGTTTGGCCTAGGAAAAACTAGTTTATCCTATGGACGTTAGGATAAACTAGTTTGGCCTAGGAAAAACTAGTTTATCCGATGCGCGTTAGGATATACTAGTTTGGCCTAGGCCAATCTAGTTTGGCCTAAAATCGGGTCTGGCCGGTAACATATACATTTTTTTAGAATATCCACTAACATTGAGAAAAATCTTACTTATACGAAAAAAAGCCATCATGCTTTCAAATAAAGTTTTGAAAATATATTAAAAAATCCCTGCCGGCTCGGGTCTACAGGCGGATGTAGATTTCGAAGTTAAGTGCTAAATTCACCAACAAAACTTAAATCAAGATTAGAGATAAACCCAGTTACTTCACTCAAAATGAGCTCTAGGGAGCTAAACATTTTGTGAAAATTCTAATATACACGAATACACACACGCATGTATGTGGAATAGGTTTAAAAAATAGCTAAAGAAAATTCAGAGAACCTCAAAGTGTTAAAATAAGTTAATATTTACATAGTCGGGTTTATATCATGTTTTAATACGTTTCTTCAAATTCAAATGACGTTACATATTCACCTGCTGAGGTCCATTTTATTTCCAATATGACGCAATATTTTGTTTTTGTTTTTAATTCGTCAAACTATTTATTTCATTTTGAGTTTTCATGCGAAATCTTACTCTAGAAAACTTATGACGTAATATTCAAATTGTTTTCAATTCATCAAACTATTTATTTAATTTAATTTTTCACGTGAAAAACTTTCAATAGAAAAGCAATTGTTGTGGTGAGAATTTTATTGCTTTTTTTTAATTGTTGGCAACTGCTATAACGAAAAATATTTATTTTTTCCTGTCATTGTTGTGTAAGAGCTGGTTTTATCAGAATCATGTTAAGACGGTATTCAAAATTGTGAACCCCTCCCCATTTCCATTCCCTTGGGCCGATTTTGGCCATTTTCAATCCCCGCCGAGATATTAGCCATCTCAAAGCTGTTGGCGAGTTTGAAGACGATCCGTGCATAATTGCGACTTTTATCGTGCGGACAAAATTTAGTACACACATACATACATATATATATATATATATATATATATATATATATATATATATATATATATAAACTTTTTAGGTGGGGGTGGTTTTGAGTTCCTGGGGTCCTATAAGGAAAAGTTATGAAGGAATTTTTCAAAAGTCGCACCATGGTAACGACTGCAATAGGTAGTATTTCTTACGAAATCTACCTATATGTATTATGTAATTAACTTTCGCATTGGCAACTCGCCGGGAATTAAAAGCAGAAGAAATCACCAAAGATCAGTAATTACAATGAGAGCGGATCAGTGGAGTAATGACTCCACTCCACACACTGCGCCTGCGTTGGATGGCGAAAACCTTACTAATGGACGGAGAGGCGGCTGCACCAACGATCACCTTATCGGGTTCTCGGCTGTAATTCCAGAACAGTTAAAACTCGATTCGTATATTAAAATGGAATTGGTCTGCCAAGTCATACTTTGGTAGAAAACACCTGCAAAAGCGATTTTAGTGTTTGACCATTAGGTTTACCATTGTGTTTTCATGTTTCTATACTTTTGGGTGCAGGAAAACACAATCATAAAACTACTGATGAACCACTAAAATCGGATCTGCAGGTGATTTTTAGCAAGATATTGTTAGAAATACTAATCTCTTCAGAAATAGATAAAACTTATCATATATCAAGTTAATTGCTTTTCAAAAACACTTAATGTCTGCAATAAGTGATATCGTTTACTTCATCCACCCATCATGATGTGAAATTAGAACATTACTTTCTGCTTCATCTTTTGAACTGTCAATCAAATTTTTATAAACACTTGCATTATAAAGCTGCAATATTGACATTATAAAAACTATATCAACAATTTATTGATTTTAAATGCAAATGAGTGTTTTATTAATATAAATAAACTTGAATTTATTTATGTAATTAATCAAGACTAAATAATGTTTTATATTATTATCTTTTAGTTTCTGCAAATCTTTTAACCAAGACAGGAGCAAAAAATAAATGCTCCACTATGTATCTTTAGATTTATAAAATATTAGTTTAAAACCAAAAGTGCTGAAAAAATCCTGGGATACAAATAATAAAAAAATACACATTTTAATAAACAAAATTACAAGCTCTTTACAGGTTATGTCAACACAATAATTGACGTGTCTCAGACGTCTTCAACATTCTGTTGCGAGTTGTTGTTTACAGTGCAATCAAAGATCATTTCTATATCAAGAAATTAATAATTCCGCACAGTTTACAGTTTTTAACGTTAAAATTAATCGAACTGTATGTCCGAAATGAATTTAATTTTTGAAAGTGAGGATGAAGATATGGCCAGTAAGTAGTTCGATCGAAATTTCTGAAGAGAGTGTTTTATTCTGAAATGTTCATAAACGAGTAAGAACTTTATCCAGTAGTGATGAAACAGATTCATCAGAAAGTACAGAAGAATGGAAATGGGAAGAAAAAGAAAGTATTCCAAACATAATACCATTTACTGAACATTGCACATTCCGAACTGTTTTGAAAAATTTCATACATTAGAATATTTTAATTAATAATTTGCATCTAATATAATAGTTATAAAATATATTTATTTTTTGTTGTAACACTAAGTTTGACGTTTTTTTTAATTCAAATAAAGTATTTTGAACAAGATACTAAGCTACATTTGAATGCCATAACAACCGATAAATAAATAGTATTTCTAGACACATTACTTTTGTGTTTAATGATATGTCAAGGGGTTAAGTCAGTGGTTCCTAAACTTTTTGACTGGCGGAGCCCTTTTTAGAATGAAATTCTATGACTGAGCCCCTGAAGCCTACCGTACACTATATTAAAAGATAACGGTTTTTAGGTGTACTGGGCACAGGAAGAGGGAATAAATAGTAATCTAAACAATTGTTCACTGTCCCAGAAATAAAATTATATTTTGAAACTGTTACTGTAATACAGAATTTATTTTCAATTATAATCAATACAGATGGAATTGTCAAAAGTTTACAAACCTACAGTTAAAAACCACAAAACTCAAGAAATCGTAACATTTGCTTTGCAATAAATTTTACATTATTAGAATGACGAACCATAACGCATAAACGCTTAACCCCTTGAGGGGAAAGCAATTACGTTTGGGAAATGCTGAATTCCCACCGGAATCTTTGAAAAATTCTATTTCAAAATAAGTAAAAGCAATTTTACGGCTTATTTCCACCAAAATTAGAAAAGTAAAATTTAATAAAATTTTTCTGGTGTAAAACTTCATTAATCGTAGGTGGTATATAATATATACCGGTGCCCCTCAAGGGGTTTTAATGTGATTGGATCGTTTTGCACAAATATCTGAATTCAGATCCAGTTTATAGTAAGTGCAGGCGAATGTTTGTTTCTGCATTTTAAAACACTTCTGTATTTCGATTTCGTTTTAACCCTTAAGTGCATAATGATGCATATTTGCATCCCCCCTTTTTTTTTACTCTTAGCAACCACTATATTTATGTAGAAATATTAATTCTGTAAAAATTGTAAGCATTATGGAAATTGTAAAGCAAAAATATGCTACTAAATGAAGTTCTATCTTACAATATCTGGTGTCTAATATTTAAAATAAATATATAAAACGTAATTTTAAAGAAGAGTAATACATGCATTTGATGGTTAAGTTTTGTAAAATACAAAATTAAATAATAAGAGATTTAGGATCATACTTATTAAAATATTTACTAAATTGTAATATTTTATTTATGAGAGTAATTTTTACCTGTATTGCAGATGTGCTACATGAGAAAAGGTTGACGTATTATACGAAAAATGTATCTCTGATTTTTTTTTTCATTATTTTTCCTGTACCTTTCTGAGAATCATATATAATTTTTTCGAAACAAAATAAAAAATCGGGTTAATGTAAGATCTTTAACACTACTACATGTACCAGGAACTTTACTCAAGTTTTATAAAAATATTTCAGACCAATAATTTTTATTTAAAACTTTTTACCTCTTTTATTTAACTTATTTCTGTTTGATTTACATTTATTTATTTTATGAAAATTTTCTTGTTAAAATCGAAATATTTTCATTTCGTGGCACTAAATAACCGGTTGTTGTTGGTATATATAGTGTAACTTCCTACTAGATGTCAAATCAATGAAGACCTGAGTGTTTTACTGAGTTTAAGCTGGATGTTTTTTTTTTTTTTTTTTTTTTTTTTTTTTTTTTTTTTTTTTGATTGCGCTGAACACATTTAGTGTCATTCAAAGCCTAATATATTCAGCTGTTGAAAAATGTTGTTTGAAAGAGTTTTCAAAGCTGTGTGGATTCAGGAATCCCTGAATATTTTTTGTATATTTTTTTTATCTGGTGTTGTTTGCATTCATTTTTAACAAGAGGAACGTAATCGATATCATCGTTTGACTCAGATTCCGACAAATACAAGTTTCATCTTAACCACCTGAGTGCGGAAAAAATCTTGTGGATGTATGCCAAAAATACCAATGTTTTGGGGTATATACAGGGTGCGGAGAAAGTATTGATAGTAAAATCAATCTCCACTACAACGTCATAGATACAATTATTTCAATAATTTTTATTGCGTAAGATTAACAACTAAGTATCAATTGATATTCTATCATTCATTTTCCATTCGGTCTTCTTTTGCCTTGATACACTCGGAGAAAGTGCGGGAAGACATCCATGGTGCGCCGCAAGTAGTCCGCATCGAGACCGTTCCATTTACGCGTCAGATCAGCTTTTAAAGAAGTGATATCTTTGTGAGGATTAGCGTAGGCTCTTGCTTGCAACACCCCCATACTGAGTAATCAAGTGGATTAAAATCCGGAGTATTCGGAGACCAGTCTTGAGATGAAATGAAATCACGAAGATTTGCTTGGCACCACCGTTGCGTTTGGCAAGACTTATGGGCTGGTATTGAATCTTGTTGAAGCACATACGGATTGTTTCAAAAATGAGAATTTAGCCATGGAAGGACCTCCTTTAGAATATCGTTGAGGTAATTGATCTGATTAATCTTGACACCAGCATCATCAAAAACCAAAGGGAATTTCTCATTGCTTGTGATGCTACTAAAAACCATTACGCTGGCTGGATGAGCTTTTCTGGCTACTATGCCACCACTTGAATTAGCAGTTTTACTGTTTTTGGCTAATATGTAGTCATCCTGATAGTTAACAGCTTATTCAATAGTGAACAGTTTTTCGGCACAGAAGACGAAATGCAAACAATAACCCAAAAATACTTACTTATAATAATTCAATATTTAGATTATAAAGAGCAAATATACACAAAAAATAATTCTACAACATTTAAAAGACACACACAAACATTAAGAAAAAAATATCAATACTTTTTCCGCACCCTGTATATATATATATATAAACTTGTAAGCCGACGATATACATAGAAAAAGCAAATAAGATGTATAATAATACTTATTGATATACACAGAAGTCGTGCGCTATGCTAGTGCAGCCAGCACACCAAACTGAGGCAACAAATAGGAGCGCTATCACCATCTCCGCAATTTTAGCTTAAAACAGGAGAAGTGCTATTGCTCTTCCCGCAAATTTGGGCACATAGCAAGAAGAGCGCTATCGCGCTTCCCGCAATTTTGGCAAACAAGAGGAGCGCGATAGCGCTCCTCCGCACTCAAACGGTTAAAAGAAAAGTTTGGTAAATGAATCGGAAATTGTGACAGATTTTCATTGCAATGATAGATACATTTATTTCATTTTGCTAAACATATCTGAAGAGAGAATTAGAATTCACATATTAGAATATTAAATTAGAGAATTAAATTCATTAGAATTCACACAATTAGAATTCACAATCTTCATTAGTTAAAAGTTTTGCCACTTTAGAATTATGGTTCTTCTAATGTCACCTCCGCAGTTGCAACATTCATGTAAACGCTCTTCATTAACAATACCATCTTACTTACAATACCATCTTTATGTAAGTAGATGCGGCGAATGCCGGCATCCAATAACTTCATACATAAGCTTTTAAAAGGTTTGCTTTTAAGAGTTCGTGATTTTATATAGTTCATTATTTTAATGGCGGCATTTAACCTTTTCATACGTCCAGAAGTGATTTTCTCGGCGATAGCGTATATCTATAAAGAACGCAATAGATGGTGCTACGATGCTTTATCATCTCTTTAATTTTTGAAATGGCACTGAGACCCATAAATGCTTTCTCATCATCAGTGCATTCCTATTCATATGTGTTTTCCTATGTTTTGATCAAAAAATATTTCGATCTTTAGTGTTTTGGTTTGTAGAAATCTACAAAAAATATGATGCTGGTAGCTTTGTGAAAACTCTTTCAGACTGGCGTTGGTAAGGCGCTTAATTTACATCAAGTTAATGTTCTCAAACTCCGTAATAATAGAAAAGTCAAGTTAAGTTCCCGTCACCAGTTTCATAAAAGTCAGTTAAGACTCTTAACTTCCTAGGTCTGAACCGGATATTAGTATATGTAACTGAATAATACTAACAAAACTGCTTATCCGGTGACGTCAATAGATTCATGTAACAGAAACATTTCAGTGTAATACACTGAAGACGCCCTTAAGTGTTATTTTACGTCATCTGTTAAAGAGTTAATTTAAGAAAATGATCTATTATGCAAGGAAATATTGACACTAAATTAACAACTTTTTCATAAAGCAAATTCATGACAATATCCTTTTTACGATGTTTATTAAGAGTCTTTTCAATTATATGATCTTCACAAATTTAAGCGACTCGTTAAAATATCAGGTAAGCGCCGACTTAACGCGGGCAACGGGGTTTAACAAGGCAAACTTCCATCACTAATTATAGAACATTATTTTTGTCCTAATTAATCACCTTGATTAAACAGGACAAAAAGGGAAATTTTCAATTAGTTGTAGAAGTATATCTTATTTATAACTTGGTTGTTCAACAACCAAGTTTACAAACAAGTCAATGGGGCCCCAATGGGTTCCCCCATTTCAGGTTTACTTGCCGAATTTAAACTACGTCCTCTTGAAAATATAATCATGGAAACCATAAAACCAGGTCCAGATTGCTGGTTCAGATATGTAGATGATGTCTACATAATATGAAATCACGGTAAAGATGCATTATACTCATTTCTAGATAAAATCAATAACCTTGACAACAAAATTAAATTTACATTAGAAATAGAACAAGATCAAAAACTGGCTTTTTTGGATGTACAACTAATCAGAGATATTGATAAACAGAGTATCGATCGTACAGTTTTTAGAAAAGTTAACAGATCTAATTCCACTATTTCGTTTAACTGCAGCTCACTTATAAATTACAAGTTAGCACCTTTCAATTTTTATATAAAAAGAGCTTTTGAAGTTTGTTCGAGCCAATTCCTTAATGAAGAAATAGATATAATTAGAAAAATAGCAGCCGAAAATTCTGTTCCATCTCATTTCATTGAAAAAATCATAAACAGACTTAAAAGGAAAAATGAAGAAAGGCAAAATACAGTTCCGAGTAAAAGTTTAAAATTCTGCAAAGTTAATTACATCCCAAGGTTTTTCGAGAGTATGAGGCATTCCCTCCTCAAGTTTGGTATTATATTAATCGCAGTCCCTCCCCCGAAATTAAAGGATTTGTTAAATACGAAAATTGACCCTATCCAAGCCATCAATAGATCGGGAGTATATATTATACCCTTCAAGAAAGATAATAGAGATTTTATGTACATAGGTATGACACTGCGGAAATTTCATGACAGAATTAGGGAACATGAAGCAGATCTGAGATTGAATAGACCCCACACTGCATTATCAAGATTAGCACAAATTCAACCTATAAAAGTAGATTTCAATAGAGCCAAAATTATTTTCCATACAAGTAACCGCCAAGAAGCTATCATAAGAGAATCTCTGGAAATAATATCAAATAAAGAAATAGTTTGTAACGATATATTATCATATGATATCCACGCAGTCTGGAAAGAATTAATAAATAGTTAATAAATCTGTACTTTTCGATAAAAGAATAGCATTTATGCCCCCCCCCCCCCTTATTTTCCAATCCACCCTTGAAGTGAAATGGTCTGTTCCGGACAAAGCTGGAGACGCGGAGACAGAACAACTGCTAGTTTTTCACTGAGGATGACCGAGTAAGTGTCGGTCGAAAACGTTATGAATTTTTAAATGACTTTAATGTTTTTAAAGGATTTTATCATACTTGACACCTGTAAGCAATATATTTACATTTTGTGTATCTTATATATGTTAATTATAAATCAAGGTGAATTGTGCACTAAAAATTTTAACTTTCTATTGACGTCATAAATATACTCTTTGAATCTGTGGTTTTTAACACTTTCCAACAAAGTTGAAAAATGTTTATGCATTCGGTTTGGCTGTCCTGGCCGTCTGTCCACGCTCTAACTCCCGTAATTATACTCGGATTTTCATGCAGTTTATAATCCATATCAATGTCAGACGGGCGTCTTTTTTGCTGCTTTTTTGCTTAAGTATTATCCATTCACAATGCTATGACATTGTGAATGGATAATACTTAAGCAAAAAAGCAGCACAAATGACGCCCGCCTGACATTGGTCTTAGGGTCATCTAACCATGTTTGGTATTGCATATGAAGTATGTGGGATTGATATTTAATTTACAGTGCTTTCCATTATATTATGGTATATAGGGAAAAATCGTTTGCAGAGTATTTTAGTAACATTAAGCTGTTTCTAATGTATTGAAAATGATATAAATAACTGAATTTCACTATAAGATGGTTACGACACAATAGGGTATTCATAGCATTTGTCGTGCATTTACAGGGACACACAAAAGAAATCTGTCACAATACTGTCTTTGAGTAATAATTTCTGAAGCGCGTTTTCAATTTCGGCTTGCGCTTTTAAATGTAAATGTTCTAATTATATACAGTGCTGCTCAGAGTATTCGGATAATTTTCCGATTATAAATGAGAACAGCTGAAATTGGGTTTTCAAATATGTTATGAGTTTCCATATGGTTGAGTTCGACATAATATTTCAACTCATTAAACTATGAAGTTTTGTTACATTATTCTGAATGTGTTGGGAAGTGTTTCATAATCTATGATTGACGTATGATTTTTCTTTCTTGTTCTTTTATCTCTAAACCCCCTGACCACCGAGCCAAAGGGCAAAATTGTAATGTTTTTTTTTTCTCTGTATTTTTTTTTTAAATCTAAAAAAAGGCGATTTTTCAAAAAGACATAAAAAATCCGAGCCAAAGGGCAAAATTGTAATGTTGTTTTCTCTGTAATTTTTTTAAAAATCTAAGAAAAGGTGATTTTTCAAAAAGACATAAAAAATTTAATTAGGTATAAGAATATAAGCCTCGAGAGTATTACTCATAACAAAATGTTTTATAACTACATTATATTTCTAGAATTGTATTAATTTAAATATTGCTTCTATTGCCGTGAAACCTGCAGCTTAGTGAACAGATATATCAGTTCGCGGCGCTGGGAAGGTTAAGTAAATTATATTACATAAAAAAATCCAAAAAGATGACTATAATTTCATTCTAATTAATGAAAAAATAAAAGAGGACTGTCGCTTTGATTCGTATAACATCTTTTTAATTGTATCTAGTTTATTTTGCCATAAGTGGTCACCAACATGTTAAAATTGGCACCTTCTTTTATTTTATTAATGGTAACATCTACTTATGAGATTTTGTTTGATTTACTTGGATCAAAGCAGCGCTGGAAATTAAACTGATTATTCCCAAATCTTCTACGACTTAGAAGAGTTCAAATTTGCAGGAGTTCGCTAATGGGAGATTCTCAAAAGGTGGGTTCATTAAACGTTAACTATGTGTAATTTTTAAAATTTTCAAATTTAAGGCCAATTTTTTTTAATAGTACAGTATTTTGTCTATAAATATAATATAGAAATATTTTTAATAGTATGTCTACAAAATTAAGCACAAACATAAAAAGACAGCAACTATTCTGGAAAATTAATGATTAAAGCATTTAATTAGCAGTTGTGTACGTTACAAATTTTGGACATTTTTTCGCATGGACGTTACAGATTTTGGACGTTGCTCTTAGTATTTAAAAAATTCTTAAGACTAAGAATGCAGTAAATGTGTCTGTATACATCAGTGGTTCCCAACGTGGGGCGTACGACCCACAGGGGGGACATATGACTTTTCAAGGGGCAATTTCAGATTTCTTATTAACAAATTATCTGTCATTTTTTTTCTAATGAAAGTAGTGTCTTAGTCTAAAAATAGAAATAGAGGAAAATTTTTAAAATACCTGAATAAAAATTAATTTTCGAAACAATCCCATTTAAAAGTTCAAAAATACACTGACACCGGAATAATTATATATTTTGTTTTTATATAATTTGACACCATTTACATATAAAAAATTTATTCTAATTTTTCTGGCTTTAATATTATTTTAGTAAATTACGTTTTTTTTATTATTTATTTTAAAAAAAACTTCTACATCTATTCATAGTGTAACAATGACACATGAGGGAAATTTTACATAAGAAATTTTGTAGGGTATATCTAAAATTGACTATTTGAACATGTTTAATCTAAAAAATGTTTTGAATGATCTAAATGAGGTGCTACATTTGTGAAATTAATAAAACCCCGTGCGCATCACAGAAGGAAAGGGTTGAAAGTAAACTTCTTACGACTCTTCTGCAGACCACATACAGAATATGAAATTCATGACATATGCATTTTAAAAATTTAAAATTGGAGAAAACATGGTGATCAAATAATAATAATGGGGGGGGGGAGCCCGCTATCAAAGAAGTATGTTATGAGCGGAAAGAAAAATAGTAACTTAAAATGGATAAAAGCGCGAATCCGGAAATGTTACTTGTGAATTATGTTATCCATATAGTCTTGATGGTAATCAAATATCACTTATTCTTAATGAAGTACTAAAATCCATTATAAAATGAATCAATTCAATCAGAGGCAATACAAAATATGAAAGAGATTTCAAAAAATTTTGCGAAAATAAAAATGTAGACTATTTATCACTTTTAAATTTGAGGTAAGTTGCCAAAAAACAATAAAACTTTTGTAGATGTAAATGGCATCACCGCATTCATGCAGTTAGGTTAAAAGCATAATTGTAGTAAAAAAAAATATGATTTTGATAAATTAAAGAATATGAAATCACTTATCAGAGTTAATGCTATTTTCGGACTCATCCGGGGAAATGGACGTTTATTTTTAATGTGACAATATTTATATTATATATAAGAGGGGGGAGGGGGGACATCATGATTTTAGAGATGCTTAGGTGGGGCATGGCCAAAAAAAGGTTGGGAACCACTGGTATACATATATATATGTATAGTTAACTTTTTGTTATCCAGTAATAATAATAATAAAATCAAATGCTTTGTTACGTAAGTTACTTTCGGACATAACAAAATACAGAAAAATTCTTTATAGAAAGGTCCTTCTATCTTCAAAAAAGCAATAAATCAGCCTGCCATCCCTTAAAGAAATTATCAAAAAATCATCCGTTTCCTTTATACATTCGTTGTTTACCATTAGAACATAAAGGAAAAAAGTTAAAACTCTTTTTCATGGTGGTACATTACATTGGAGCAGTTAACGTTATGAATGTCCGAAATTGGCCTCTTTATCATAAAATAATAAAATTTTAAGATATTTATACAAAGCTTTTACAATAAATTATTTCATTTTCTGTCTCTGAATAAAATTAAAAACTCAGTGTAAAAAAAATAAATAAATAAAGTCAATGATAATTAAAGTTATGTTTGAAAGGCTTAAAGTTATGACGTGTGTCCAGTGCCGACCTTTTGAGAATCGCCCTAATGTTAAATTCACGTGACAAACTTTAATTTGTATGTTTCCAAAAAATAATCTGACTGAAATGCTTTCTCCATTGAATTGAGTCCTAGAACTAAATTTTTACAGACAAAAAAAAAACAAAAAAAAAACAAAAAAAAAAAAAACAACAACAACAACAAAAAAAAAACATATATTTATTTTTCGAATGAATATATTAAATATAAACTATATAAATTATTAAACTAATGTTTAAAAAAAAAACATGTATTGTAACTTACAAACATTTTAATATAATTCCATTTCAAGAAGCTTAAAATATGCAAATATCAAAGTACATCTCGCCCCATCAATTAATTTTTCAATTATGCATAAAAAACTACCCACATTGAAATCTGTTTTGCAGTGATTAAGATTGAAATTAATATTAGGAGTTTACTTTAAACTTTCATAATTTCTGAGCCCCATGGAACTATTATTAAAGAACTGACATAGTCTTGAAATAATCAAGCTTCAACTGTAACCGCTTTCTCTGGGGTTGATTACTACTTGAGAAACTTCCACCAGTAAATTTAAATAGAATTTTTCTCTTTATTTAAACTTCTTATTAATTCAAAATTTCATTCATAGAAAAACATATAGGTTATTCATTTTTATTGGTAATAATTTATTTTCGCGATAGTCAGGCCGCGCGTTTCCGCCATATTATGAAAACTTAGAAAACAATCCTCTCAGTGTCAATGAAAATGATTATAATACCTGGGCAAACTGACACCAGTAAAAACAAATAGAAAATTTAACCTTATTAATGAGAGGTATTTTTCATGAAAATGACGCTAAAATAAGGCAAAATTTACTGGTGGAAGTTTTCTCCGCTGGTAATCGGAAACTGTTAATACGATGTAAAACAAAAAACCAAAAAAAAAAAAAAAAAAAACCCCCCAAAAAAAAAAAAAAAAAAAAAAATGAGCCGACATTTTGTGATAACCTGCGCAGTTATTTCACTCGCAACTGGTAGACAATACGCTATATGTCTCCTTCCTTTTTAGGTGCGTTCGTAATTATATAAATACGTAGCACCTATAGTCGTCGTTCAGTCCGTCTGTCCGTCCGCCCGTCCGTCTGTCTCTCCGCATATAACAGAGCAAAAACTACCCAACCGAATGGTCTGAAATTTTAAATATATGATTGTTGCAAAATTTTCTCGATCCATTTCAAATTTTATGAAAATCGGATGTATAGTTTAATTACAGGGACATTCAAAAGTTTTTCTTTACGTTACGACCAATGGGGAAAAATTATTGCAAGTGCATTTTAATGATGTTACAGTCTTCCGAATGGTCGGAAATTTAAAATATATAATTGTTGTAAAATTTTGTCGAGCCATTTCAAATTTTATGAAAATTAGATGTACAGTTTAATTGCAGGGACAGTAAAAAATTTTCCGTTACATTACGGGCAATGGGAAAAAAATTATTGCAAGTGCATTTTAATGATGTTACAGACTATGCACTTATGAAGTGTAAAAAATATTAATAAAACTAGTTATAGTACGAACGCACCTCATTTGCCCCGTTTGACGAACAATTTCCTACTTGTTATTCGTAACTTCATTACTTCACCGAATGATTTCCCTTTGCTGTCCAAATCTAAAATTTACCGGCGAACCCAAATACGATATCAAAATTTTATGTCAGTATCGAAAATGTTAAAGATTCGTATGATCTCATTATGTAGACGACCCAGCATAATTTAAATATAGCAGATAGCTGTAGTGGTGAGCAGAATGAATGATTTTGCTATCGAATGAATCATTCGAGCATGCGCAAAAACTTTGTATATATTTTTCTTCTAATACTACCAGAGACTTTGTAAAAATAATTACAGTAGACTCCCTCAAATCCGCAAACGCCTAAAATCTGCACACCATCGCAGATGTAAAGAATGGAACTTTAAGTACATGGAAATTTTCTAAGGGGAAATATTCGCCTTGCATACAATATTTCAAATGAAAATCAAATTTCAAATTAATTGCTTAATAGGCGCAAAGGCCAACTTAGTGAAAAAGATTCCATGCCAGGACTCGAACTCGGACCATCAGTTAAGCGCTCTGACGTTCTACAGACTAAACCACATGGAACGATACCCAGCCTGGAACTTCTCACTATATTACAGGTTGGAAAGGCAACAAACGCAGCATAAGATGGAATATATTTCCGTGAACCACCGACATGGGGCAAACACGAAACATAATTAAATCCAGCATCGATACTATATTAATACATGGAAATTTTTCCAGAGAGAAACATTCGACTTGCACTATATAATGTAGTGAGAAGTTCCGGGCTGGGTAGCGTTGCATGAGGTTTAGTCGGTAGAACGACAGTGCGCTATAATGATGTCCCGGGTTCCAGTCCTGGCATGGAATCTTTTTTACTAGGTTGGCCTTTGCGCCAGTTAAGCAATTAATTTGAAATTTGGTTTTTATTTGAAATATTGCATGCAAGGCGAATGTTTCTCTCTGGAAAAATTTCCATGTATTAATATAGTATCAATGCTGGATTTAATTGTGTTTCGTGTTTGCCCCATGTCGGTGGCTCACGGAAATATATCCCATCTTGTGCTGCGTTTGTAGCCTTGCCAACCTATAATATAGTGAGAAGTTCCAGCCTGGGTATCGTTCCATGTGGTTTAGTCGGTAGAACGTTAGTGCGCTATACTGATGGCCCGTTTTAGATTCCCGGCATGAAATCTTTTTCACTAGGTTGGCCTTTGCCTCTATTAAGCAATTAATTTGAAATTTGATTTTCATTTGAAATATTGAAACTTTAAGTTCAGATGTAGGGGAAAAATTACAGAAATTTTTAGTTTTTTATCATTCCGTATGCATTTTAATGTGTAATTCTCCATAATATGACTGAACTTGAACTTTTTCATGAAGGATTTATAAATTTATTTCTGAAATAAATCAAGATATCAATGATATAACTGGTAATTGCAAGCTTTTTATCAAATATATTTATGTATTAATCAAGCGTTTTGGTTACTAGGACTGGTTAAACCTGAAATAAAACTTCCTTACATTATGATTTTGATGCGAATTAATAGGGTACCTTTATGGTGAAAGTTTCATTGAATAATTCAAGGAAAATGTATCTTATTTTTATTATGATATTTAAATATACATTATTATTATTTACTTGACCTTTAATTTTAATAATTTAATCATTTAAAATATTATCTTACTTTTTATGATTTTAGTTTATTACTTTACTTAATGATGTTAATATTTTACTATATTGCAAGCATTCATTATAATTTTTTGCATTATTACATTCAAATTACTCTTTAAAAAATATAAACAAAGCTATGACCAGAAATCCGCGAAATTCTAAAATCCGCACAAATTCTGGTCCCAATCTGTGCGGATTTGAGAGAATCTACTGTATAAATATAATAAAAAAACACAATTTCAAAAAAATTTACAAAAATGTTTAAATATGGACTAATTGAATTAAATGTAAAGTTCTTCAATTTAGTCAGCTATCGCCAAGTCACCTTCATATATGGCATCTTACTTTTTGCCAAATTAGGAGATATTTTCGCCAAGTTGGTGTCGCTATTGTGGTAAACCTGACATTAGTACGTTTCAACAATACCCATTCTTGAAGCTGATACTGATTTCTGCATATGAAAGTAAATTATATAAAGTTTAAGCAGTGTTAACCTTAAGTAGTGTTTTTGCGATGACTTTCGATGATTTTCGAAGGCGATTGGGGGAAGCCTTTCCCTTTTTTCCCTTTGGAGGCCGAACTTTGAAAAATTCCGAAACCCGTGTTTATTAATTTAGTTATACTATAGGTAGTGCTGCCAAATGTCCCGCGTAAATCCTGGTCACTTAATGAACTGGACACTACTAATTTCTGACAGTTTATTGCGGCATCTTTATTCTCAGGTAATTCTGCCATTAGATAAGGAGAAGCAAATAACTTTAAAATACTGATGTCTAGAACATTTGGAGGCCCGACTTTCGCGGGACATCTAGAAACACTAAAGGCATGTCAAGTTTCAAGATTTTATTCCCATTCGTTTATAATATACGGGAATTTTTATTAATTTTCCCCCTTAGCGATCGAATAAAAAAAAAATCAGTGTCTAATTCCTGTATTGTCCTCAGGAATACATATATATTCCAAATATTAAAGGTCTATGTCATCAGGAAGTGGGTGAAAAATGTGTAACAAGATTTTACTGCCACATACAAACAGAATTGTAAGTTAAAAGAAAGCATATAAAAAAAGAAACAAAATGATAGTTGCCAACCTTCATAATTTTTTAATCAATTTTCTTCAGAAATTTTGAATATAAAATAAATTTTTATATTTCTATGGATTTCTTAAATTAATTATAAATATCATTTTTTATTATACAAAATTTCTAGTACAACATATGATGATAATAATAAATAAACGGTTGCCAGCTATGCTTTTGCTTGTACCCGAATGATTCATTCGAATAATAAAATAATTCATTCTGACCATCACTAGGTGGATGTTATTACAAATCCGTTGGTACGAGTCACATTTTTATACAACGATTTGAAACAGATTTAGTAGGGGAGGTTATTTTATTTTATTTATTTTTTTTTTTTTTGCCACGTCTTTAGACAAGCAATACAATAAAGTTCTATAATATTGTTTTGGGTGTGTTCTTGTTAGAAAATAAATATTACAGATTAATTATTATTTTTTTAATTATATTTTCTAACTTACATAAACACTGTTACACTTACATATTCTTAATTTCACAATTTTGAAAAAACTAGTGTAGTAAATATTTCGAAATTAACCCAGAAAAATTACGGAGATTTTTTATTAAAAAAAAGATGACGATTTTATATTGTGCCTGCATACATTGTCTTATCTTCGTAAAAGCAGTTGCTGAAACATGCAGCTGTAAAAATTTAAATGAATAGGCGTACGAATCAATTTATTCTGGCTAATGTACACAAGTTGAAAATAAAGACCCGCAATGTGCTGCTGCGACACAGATGACAGCGGAAAAGAAAGAATATTTTCATAGTGTCATTCTTTAGGAGATTAAATTAAGAATTGGATATATGTAAATTTATGCTTATATATACTTTGTCTTCTAAGGTTTTAGCTTAAAATCATTACACTAGATTAATTTTAACACAATTATTCTAATTGGTAAACAAATTATATTATTTGTTTACCAATTAGAATAATTGTGTTAAAATTAATCTAGTGTAATTTCGTATCCAGCGATTTCTGGAGTTCCATTACCTGATATTTATTCTGTTGAGCTGAACCAGGTTTCAGACCAGATGCTATAATCATCAAGGTTAGCTGGGTGAAAAAGTTCGACCAGAATCGTCCGGGATAGCTCAGATGGCAGAGCACTGGCGGCTTCAGCCAGGGAGGTCCCGGGTTCGAATCCTGGTCCGGACATTTTTCGCCCAGTTGGAAATTTACATCTATTATGATTTGTTTACCAATTAGAATAATTGTGTTAAAATTAATCTAGTGTAATTTCGTATCCAGCGATTTCTGGAGTTCCATTACCTGATATTTATTCTGTTGAGCTGAACCAGGTTTCAGACCAGATGCTATAATCATCAAGGTTAGCTGGATGAAAAAGTTCGACCAGAATCGTCCGGGATAGCTCAGATGGCAGAGCACTGGCGGCTTCAGCCAGGGAGGTCCCGGGTTCGAATCTTGGTGCGGACATTTTTCGCCCAGTTGGAAATTTACATCTATTAAAATCATTAGTCATTAAAATGGGTGATTTTCTTAAGTATGATTTCTATGATGTCCCCGTCTGGAGATATTGGTCTTCTAACTATGTCCTCTGCAATAGATTTAGAAGTAGAATATAGAGAAATAATAAAATGTGGAAATGGTACGGTAAAAACATAATATAAAATACAAATCCGAAAACATTCTGATGTAATGTTTCTTTTAACTTTTTGAATTAAAGCTGATACAAATTTTATATTCAACATAAAGTGGCATACTTTTTTTTTTACTGATAGACTTCAGTTAAGTGCCAAAGTGCGGTATAGTTTGGTGAAACTTCCATAATCAGGTTGAAAGATACGACAGTTTTCAGCAACTATGATTTAATGCAAAAGGGTTGTTATTTAAAGCTTTTATGGTGTTCACACTGACTTAAATATTCCAGTTTAAAATTAAGGAGAGAAATTACTCTTAAATGTTGAAAAACATCATTTTTCCGAGAAACATGCGTCTAAAAAAGCAATATTTTTTGCGCATTATAAAACAAACCGTAAAAACAAATCCTACATTGACACTAGTTATGACTACAAATATAATTCTTAGTGAATAATGATTAAAAGTCATTGCGATGTTCACATATTGCACGCAGAACGCAAGCACTCAGCTGAGTTTTTCTCAGAGCCTGATTCGAGAGCCATATCGTGAAATTTTGATATCGAACAAAATGTTGTTTTCAACGACAGCAATTCTTTATTTTTTTTTATAGTCAAACACCATGAACAAACGCGTGCTCTGAATCATTATTTCCACAGATGTAATTTTTCTTTTATAAAATGTTTATAAGTTTTTGACAGAAAATATATGTATTTAAATCACATATTTGAATATTTTTAATAAGACTTGCAGCAAACTTCATACTAAATCCATGTACAGTAAATTTTTTATTGATGCGTGAATAGGGAAAACTAATCTAAGGTCATCATATTCTACGAAGAGGGCGTGGCTTCTATTGCACTAATTGAAAATCGCCGGACAACTTTATTTCATAGGCATAGTTGCCAAACTCTCACTAATTTTCCGTAGTATGTGAATTTATTTGACTCAGGTTAACCACGTTTCAAACCAGAAACTTTATATAATGAGTCTTTATTATTTAATTTCAGGTTTCTAGCTAGAACGAATTTAATTTCCCTTTGTAAAAATAATTCTGATTCGAAACTTATTAACACTAGAAAGCCCGCGAGCGGTAATTTTGACTGCTACCAAATGAATATATCTCGGTTCAAACCAGAAATGTTTTTATAAAACTAGTTTAAAATTTACAAAGAAAAAAAAAAAACTAGTTAAACGGATAGCTTAATAATTTAAAATAAAAATTCTGGTGCAAAATATTTTTCAAAATTTGAGTAAAATTCTCGGTCTTTCTTGTGTTAAACCTAGGCCAAATTAACTTATAGATTACAGAAGGTTAGTTGAATGTTGGCACTTGTGCATGTGAGATATCTGTGAATATTCTTAATATTTTTTTTTAATTATGTTTAATAAAATATATATTTATTATTAACTTAAAAATGCTGTAATTCATGTACGATAGGACACTGATTATTTCAAGTTTTATAATATATAATTAACCCTCCCGCTGAAAACCTGAGAATTACTCGGGCATGCATTTACCCGTCTAATTAATACTATTTGGTTATTCCCACCAGTTATTTTTCAGCAAAAACTTTGTCTGATTTAATCAGGACATTTTCACCGATTACCATAGTAAAAAAATTCTGCTTTAAAGAACCGGTGATAAAAGATTAAAAATTCTGTAAAAGACGCTGATCGCGAAGAATTACTTACGCAGCGAGAGGGTTAAAAGTGACTAGTTTATAAAGGATATTTTTGGACGTTATAGATTATATATAAACTTAAGACTGAACCTAAATATTTGTATTATTTCACCTACAAAAAGTAAAAAAGTAAAAAAGTAAAAAAAAAAAAACAAAAAAAAAACGACATTTTCAAAATTTTTAAATACCAGATTATTAGATGTAATAACCAGATAAAAAAAAATTAAGAAAGTTCCACGTACAATCCTGAAAATAATAAAGAAAAATGCATTAAATAAATTGCTTAGTTCGAAACGTGGTTAACCTGGTTCAAATTAATCCCCATATTACGGAAGATTAATGAAAGCTTGGCAGATTTGTATTAACAAATTCACACGCTAAAGTGAATCTCTGTTATTTTTATAAATGTAATTCCGCTTACGGGGCGTTACTTTTGAATTTACATAGATTAGAAACAATGGTATATGTACAGTCGTGGAAACAAAAATAAGTAAACACCCCTACCAACTCCTCAACAAATTATCATAGATGAAAGTTACTGGTACCGAACAATTGGAAATAAAGTCTACTTTTAAATGACGTATATAAAATTTGCTTAGGAGGATTACATATTAAAACGAATCCAAACTTCATTTTTTTCAATGGCAATACTCAATTTTAACGAGATATTTCAAATCTTTGGTTCAAACTATGCCTAGACACCAAATTTCAAGTCATTTGAATGATAAGTTTTTGAATTATAAACATTCAAAATTTAGTGCTTCTAGTGTTTAAATTACATTTTCATATTTTCATCAATATCTCCTGAAATTATACTCCTAATGTGCTAATTTTTTATGTAGCAATAACACTAAAATGCCAAACATAAATACGTTGAATTTGCAATTTTTATAATTGTATGATATGATTTACGAATTATGAAAAAAATATTCGAAAAATTTATGAATTGCAACCTAGAATTTTTTTGATGCATTCAGATTTATTGAGTCCTGCTTTACGGAAATCCAAAATTTCACATTTTTCTTCCAAGTAGTTTTCGAATTATGCTTAAAAAACGACAAAATGGTGGTTTAAAGGGCCGTCTATGATAGACGTGACTAGATATTTTGAAATTTCTTATGCTATCCTGTAATGTAGCAGGCTTCATTGACTGCTTGAGTGGTGCTTAAGGTGCCTTGATCAAGAAGGTGGTTCTCTCGGTTAGCATTAGAGTACCGAACTTCAATTTGGACACAGCCCTTAAAATACGCCGTTTTAAAATGATTAATTTCTCGGAAACTTATGGTACGAATTGCATAAAAATCTGTTTTTAGACTAATTGAAGGGTGTAGAGTTCATTTATGCTGTCAGAATTGTGTACTGCTATCGAAAAAAAACAATGTTATGGTTCGCTTTAAAATGTAGATGGCCCCCTAAGCAAATTTTATATATATAATTTAAAAGTAGACTTTATTTCCAATCGTTCGGTATCAGTAACTTTCTTCTACGATAATTTGTTGAGGAGTTAGTAGGGGGGGGGGGGTTACATTTTTTTCCCACGACTGTACATATTCATTTGTAATATAAACATAAACACAGAAAATCTTTTTGTTAAATATTGGGACGTTCGGAAAAGTCGTGTCTGTTTGGGCAAATCAATTCGTACCGGAAAATACAGCCCGGTAATTATTAGACCTTAGATATCGGTATCAAAATCTAATAATTAAATGATACAATTTTCCGGTACAAATTGATTTTCCCAATCGGACACGACTTTCCGAGCGACCCAATAAATCAGCGTGCTAGACTTACACTCACAGGCGACTCACCTTTAAGCGAAAACATACGGCCACGATTGCATTAAAAAACAATTGCTAAAGCATAATGTAACCCCTCAAGCGCCGAACCTGATAAATGTAGGCTACTTTAAAAAAAATTTCAGATTGTTTGATTGCCACCACTTTTTTGAAGTATAAATATTCAACTTATTTATTTGCACATAAAACGATGCGAGAATTAGAGCCAATTACACTATTTTAAAAAACTTGTGGGAATCAAACAATCTGAATAATAAAAAAAAGTAGGCTAAATTGCCAGTGAAAGTAACAGGCGCGAGAATTAACCCTTTGCAGTCTCACTCACCACTAGTGCTGTCAGACCTCCACTAGTGCGTCAGTGTTTTACGTGATTTCGATCTCCAAATGCTCTGGACACCAGTATTTTAACTCCTTAATTCGCGCTCCCATCAATATCACGGGCTGAGATATCTTTCGTTATTTCTCGTGCCCGTCATATTTCCGGGCTGGAGATTTATTGCTGGAAAAACTTCTTAAACGAGAAAAATTTAACTGTCATTTCCGTGAGAAGTATTTGATAATTAACGTTTGGGTTTGGTTTCTGGCGCTGATTGAGATGTTGGACTTTGCATTGTATAGTATGTTTCGAAATACACTGGTGTCCAAAATTAAGGACCAGTCACAAAATGCTAATTTTTAAGTAAGCGAATACTCAAAAGGAAATAATATAATTCAAATAATTACAATTCCTACAGCACAGCTATTCCATATAGCATCTCATTCATGTCACACATGGTCACAAGTGTCACAGTCACTACGGCGAAGCAAAAAAATAGGAAATTCCACACGTCTCATTATGAGTCTCAAATGATCCCTATATGTGACTCCACCCAGACGTCAATGTGACTGCTGCTTTGAGACGAGTCACCAGGTGACTTTACAATGTAGTTACATTGTGACTCTCATGCGACTGCCATTTTTAGACCCAATTTCAAAGTCATCATGAACGTTGCATTATGATAAGTCACCAAATAATATCACATTATAGTCACATGGTGACTTTTTATAAAAGAGCACAATGGTGACTTCACAGTAGTCTCCCTGTCACCTGAAAGTCATGATGTGACTTTAATGGGACATTATTTGGTAACTTATCACAATGCAGCGTTCACGATGACTTTGAAATTGAGTCTGCAGATGACATTCACATGAGAATCACAATGTAAATACATTGTAAAGTCACATCGTGATACGTCACAAAACAGCAGGCACAGTGACGTCTCAGTGCAGTCACATATAGTGATCATTTGAGACTCATAATGAGATGTATGGAATTTCCTGTTTTTTTTTGCTTCACCGTAGTGATTGTGACACTTGTGATCATGTGTGACATGAATGAGATGTTATATGGGCTAGCTATGCTATAGAAATAGTAATTATTCGAATTATATTATTTCCTTTTGAGTATTCGCGTACTTAAAAATTAGCATTTTGTTATCGGTCCTTAATTTTGGACACCAGTGTATATCACACTCAAAAAAAGTTATTAATAATCAAAATTTAATGTATACAGTCGACGCTCGTTTTTACGAACTCGTAGGGAACACCCAAATAGTTCGTAAATGAGGAAGTTCATAAAATAGAAAAATGATATGAATACGTATATTATTTATGTCTATTTTTATCAAATTGACCCCTCTTCATAGATGAAGCAGTATTTCAAGATTATTTATTATTTAATAAATTTATACCTGTATTTTTAAATATACAAGAAACAAATGCAAATTTATGCACTAAAAATAATTTTAGTACACATACTTAGTATGCTTTGAAAATATTACATATGAAAACACAAACAGTATTAGCACTTAGTAGATGAAAATACATTAGATGAAAACATAGATTAAAAATTAGTAATGGAAATAATCACGTATCTTTTTTTAAAAAATCACATTTTGAAAAAGATCTTTCCAATTTATCAATGGAAACCTTTACTACGTTTACCTTTCACAGTTATTGTTCCCTTCAAAAAAGTTCCTTAGTCCTGACAACCACTACTGGAAATTGTTGCTATACACCCCCCTCCTCCCTCCGAAATAGATTGGGGAAAACAGCACATTCTTGGAATGCACCTGATGTCTCATTGTATCTGTATAGAGTTAAACTGACATTGGCGCTGCATTCCGATATTTAAAAAAAAAAAAAAAAAAAAAATCAGAAGTACGAAAACTGAGTTTGCAAAAAAGAGATTTTCGTAATCTGTAGTTCGTAAATGGGAGCGAAAAATTACATTGCTTCTATGGGAGCGTATTCGGGACCACTCTATAGTTCGTAAAATCGCAAGTGTTCGTGAAAAAGAGGTTCGTAAAAACGAGAGTCTACTGTATTATATTACTCCAAATATCATTTGT
Source organism: Maratus speciosus (assembly GCA_963932465.1). Classification (NCBI taxonomy): domain Eukaryota; kingdom Metazoa; phylum Arthropoda; class Arachnida; order Araneae; family Salticidae; genus Maratus; species Maratus speciosus. The sequence continues at coordinate 214,204,476 of OZ010799.1, read as the reverse complement.
ATGATGATGATAAATAAAGATCTAAGATGTGAAAAATAAAGGTCTTATTCGCATTAATTTCTATGGTGTAAAACAAACATTAAAACACAGAATTCTCGCATGATGTCTTTCCCACAAATGTGAATTTGTTAATAACATCCTTTTTTTTTTTCGCCTCAAAAAAAAAAAAAAAAAAAAAAAAAAAAAAACTAATTGTATATTTTATATAGAAACCTTATAATTATTCAATTTCTGCAATAAAAAAAAAAGGTACTTTTTTATGGTTTTTCCAAACATTAAACGATGGTTAAGGGGTTAAAGAAATTTTCTTAGTCTTATCTAATTGCAGAATTATTTACGATTAAAGATGGCGAAATAAAGTATAAGAAATAAGTGGTGTCCAGAGAATTTGGAGTCTTGATTTACACACACTGCAAATAGAAGCGTCTTAAATTTAGACACATATGTGACTGAAAAAGAATTTTAGACACTTAAGTGTCTTAATCTGAAAATTAAGACACTATAGATGTCTTAATTTAAGATACATAAGCGTCTTACTATGACCATGGTGTAAACGAACTGAGAATAATGTCTAAAATATCCGCAAACGTCTTATTTTAAGACACTTCATTGCTTTAAACGTGTCTTAATTTAAGACGTTTTGATTCTTCCGGCGCAATAACCACCAGGGGGCACTAGCACTCCCAGTTGCGCATGCGTTTTAGATGTATTCGTTCGAAGTGGTATACGTTGTAATTCAAACAAAGTTTGTTTTTATGTACGCGTGTATTTTAATTCGTTTTTTGCGAAATGTGAAGTACTGTGATTTTAATTCGTATTAACTTGGATTATGTATTTATTGAATACATACATCTGACATGTGTGCTCGACATCAAATGTCTCTTAGAAGCTGTCGTCGATACAAGGGCGGGATAGACACAGAACAGAAGTAGACGACGGTTGAAGATTACACCCGGAAATTCTACAAAGCGTGTGCAATGGGCTTAGTGTTAACTCGTATCAATTTATATCAATAATATTGTGTTATTCATCTTCGTCCTGTCGAAGCTGGCAAAAAAAAAGAAACTTTTGTCTGGCGGGTCCTGTTTTTAGGATGAAACATCTCATTCTTTAAATATGGCTAGTCGGATGTATTATGGGATTACCTTTTAAACTGATGAAAGTCTTTCTCCCTCACTGTGGTTGTGGTAGTTTTTAAAATTTCAAATCGAGGAATATTTCTTACCTCTTGCAGCAACTCAAGTAAGTTTCTTCCCTCATAGCATGCATGGTCACAGTGACGTCATTGTGACGTCACTGTAAGTCACTGTGGTCACGTCACATCTGTGACCAAAATGCCACCACTCAGTGATGTCACATTGTGACTGAGATGTGAACTTCTTAGAAAACTTTAAAAAATTACAAAAATTATTAAAAACATGTTATTTACTGTAAAATATATTTTTCTGCCGGATTAACAAATTTTTTAAACCGTGGTCCAAGTTGCATCTGTGTCTCTAACAAAAACTTTTTATTTTCATATAACATAAAATGTAATTAATTCATCAGCAACACAAAACGATTTCCTAATTATGAGAATTTCATATTATTAAAAAAATGTTTTAGGTAAGCAGACCTCGACTTATCTTTTATAAAGATTTTTGTAAATGATCATCTGTTATACTAGAAGTTTCTCAAAGAGTAGTCGAAACATTTCTGTCGTTTCAAACTAAAAACTTTCTATTACAGTTAAGGCTGCAGCTTTTAATGAGCACGCAGAAAGCGTCTTCAAAGTTCAGTCATATATGCATTTCTTGCTTTATAATTTGCATTCAAGTCATTTTTTTTCCTCTTAGTGTTTCACTATTTTAAGTTTTTTTTTTTTTTATTCTACTTCTTTCAAACGTTTAAAATAGAATTGACATTTTCCGAATATAAAATTAATGTACAAAATTTAGGCAAAGCCCACGACATAATTAATTATTCATGTTTTATTTTTTGTTTTCAAAATATATCTTTAAAAATTATTTTACAAGTTTTATTCTACAGAAAATTAATATTAAGAGAATGGCAGATTGACAAAGAAAAACTCATCTCTTCTCGATAATCTTGTTGTATTTTTTAAGAAGATATTTTGTATATATTACCTGTGATACAAATTTTACTTTTAAAAAAAAGGAGGGAGTCATCATTATTACCATTAAATTAATTTGTATACATTTTGAAAATTTAAGCAATGTTTTATCTAGTAAACTCTAATTATGGATAATATTATTATTATAATTTACGTAAATGAAACTTTACAATTCAATAAAACTGATAAAAATAAAAGATGAAATACAATAAAACATTTTCAAACAGGAAATTGAATTAGAGACAATTTGACAAAATTATTACGCATTTAATTTCCTTCCGAAACTGTGGTATAGAAAAACAAATAAAACCAAAAAACATCTGCTTCGAAACTTACAAATCGTCTGCATCTGCACTATTTCAGTTGTTACCACTCGACCGCAGAATAACGGATAAAAGTAACAGTGAAACTTTTTAGAATAAACGCGGGACACTGGACAGTTCTGTGGACACTGTGGACACTGAAGTTCTGTGGACACTGGACAGCATAGATGTGTTGACACGGATTTAAAAACTGAAACAAGAACGTTCTCAGGATCCAAGTTAGTTCAGCTAACAAAATATAAACCCGAGAAAATTACGGTAGCTTTGACTTGTTGAAGATGATTCAAGTCATTGCTATCGTACTTATAATCGGATTTAATTGGTTCCCCAAAATCAAAGTATCACATACAACGTCAATGAAATTAGGTATGTAAAAATATTATTTTCCCTGTTTGCTTTTTTTTTTATTTTATTACAACAATTTTAGTTAGTTTCTCATTAACATGCTGTAGAACATAAATATTTCATTACATTTATTTTTTATTTTGCTGAAATATCTAAAATATTATTTTCCTTGTTTGCTTTTTTTTTTTTTTTTTTTTTTTTTTTTTTTTTTTTTTAATTACAATGATTTCAGTTATCTTCTAATAAACATGTTATAGAACACAAATATTTCATTACATTTATTTTTTATTTTGTTAAAATATCTAACTTCCTTTTCAACAGCTTTGATCAGATTATTAAAATTAGTGATTTAAATTGCATTTTAATCTGGTTTATTTTCTTATTTAAATATTGGGTTAAAACCACATGGTGGCATAAATATAAAAGTATATGGACAAGTATTATCATCAATCATTAACATAATTAATAGACATTTAAAGATAATTAAATTATTTAAAATTTTTGGATGTTATTAACGTTTACCATAGCAAGACCCCTATTTGTAATGAAGTTTGTAGCATGTTATTTCATTTACAGGGACAGTCAATTGTATTCCATTACATTACGGCTTGTGGGAAAAAAATCGTTTCAAATGATTTTTAATGATTTTACACGCTTTCAAACAGAATAAAATTGATATGCATTTATGAAACGCACTAAAATGTGCATTCCATAGAATATGCGATGCAAAGAATAGTTATTGTTCATTTACAGGGCTAAAAAAGGAATTCCAATACATAATGATATAGGGGTGGAGGGAATTGTTTGCGGCGTACTTTATTTATGTTAATCTATTTGATATGTAATGAAATTGATATACGTCGGTGAGGTTTACATACTATGAATTATTTCATGTATAATACGAAGTGTATATAGCATTTACAGGGACACACAAAATATTTCAGATACTATATTGTATCCGAAGTACTGTTCATTAGCGATGATTGCTGGAAATACATTTTTAATTATGATATACACTTTTATGATTCACTACATTTATGCATACTATATGGTGTATATATATATGCTATAATTCATATACAGGAATATACAAAAGTATTCGAAAGGGTTACTGGGTATTGCTTAAAGGAGGTTTTTAAATAAGTTATGCATTTTAACGCTGCACTGTATTTAATTTACTAAGAAATGTTTGTAGTATATAGATAAAATGATATAAAGGGTCACGCAAAGAATTGGATACGTTGCCATCTATGAATTATAATTTCTGGAAATGTAATTTCAGCAGTTTTAAGAGTGTTTTAGATTGAATAAAATTTTAACTAAATAGTGGCGTGTAATAAAGGTTCTAGGTAAACTACAGGGTTGTACAAAATTATTTAAGTATGTTTCCATATATTAGTATAAATTGCTGAAAGAGAATTTCAACCTGTTATGCGTTTCCTTGATAAACTAAATTTTTCCATTATATAGTATATATATATATCAATCTACAGATCAAATACAGGACTGTTTAAAAGAATTAGAAAACATATTTGGCTGTGGATGGTAGGGTGTCAACGATTTTAATCGGTTGATTTAAATCAGCGATTAAATCATGATTTTAATCAACCGATTTTTAAAAAAAAATCATTGATTAAAATCAAAAATTTTCTAAATGTTTAAAATGTCAAAAAAAGTATTAAAATCTAACATGAACATAATTTGAAAGTTTCTACAGGTATTTTGACTTATTAATAAACAAAAAAAGAGCTTTAAATAATTGTTTCTAAGCTTAATTCATTAGTATTGTAAAAAAATTAAAAGCATTGTTTTTAAGTTTTTATCCAAATTAAAACAGTTTCATTTAAAAATGATATTTAAATCTAACATAATTTGCAATGTCATAATTTCCTTTAGGTAATCAATTTATGCATTATTTTATATAAAATACGCAGAGCAAGTATAATTACATTTCTACAAGTAAAATAATAAATAGTAATTAATAGCAATCTCAAGTTAAAGAAGAATGAAAGAATGACATCTGCTCAGCAGCTAAATTGTAAATGAATGCATAAGAGAAAAAGAAATAATTGGTATAAAAATGCTAAGCACAGCAAGAGCTTCTTTGGTATAGGTTGAATAAATGTTTATTATTATTATTATTATTATTTTTTTTTTTTTTTTTTTGTAACTCATATATATTAAAAAATTGAACCATTGAAAGCTAATAGAGGTAATAATGCTGTTACTTAAATATTTTGAGGATTTCAGATATTAGTGGCTAACTTATATTTATTCTATATGAATGGGTTTAACTCATTTTCATTTTTTTCTTTTTGGTTAGCATACACGTACATGTGTGTAAGTATAGATTTTGGTGGTTTACAGAAATTTTCCTAAATACAAATGCAAAATGAGCTGCAAATAATATTTGTTAGTTTTGTTATTTGTGCTACTAACTAATGAATTTTACTTATTTGCAGTTTTTATTAATTCTGTAATTACTTATACTGCTTCTTCTAGGCCATTTTGTTTAATGGTGCCACACCATGCCACTTTTGAAATTGGCAAAATGCACCCTGCCTTAAAAAAAGAAAAAAAAAGTTGAAATTTACCTGTAGTTGTAGCCAGAAATTTCTTGTAAAAAACTTCCCCATTCAACAGTATTCTAAATTCATGTGGAAAAAATCTTGCAAAAATATAGAACTTTATTTCTTTAGAAAAAACAGGATATTATTAAAATATGTTATTTAATTGTATTTTTCAATTTGTTATTCATAAAATTATTAAAAATTAAGGACACTTTACTTATAATGCTAAAAAATATTCTTTTTTTTTTCTTACATCATTACTAAACACATTACTAATATATTTCCTCATGAAATAGTGCCCGTTTTTTGAACTAGCATCCTGTCCCTTTTTCTTTCTAAAATGAATTATTATCATTTTAATAATTAAGGCTTAAAAATGTATAATATGTTCCTAATTAGAGAGTTGATTGTTTAATAATTAATTTGAAGTAATGTTAGCTATTTAGTATAAAATGCAGTTAATAATTTTCATAAATGTTAAGTATCTCTAGTATTTATAAAGTTTTACATAATTATTACATAATATTAATGTATATAACATTATTGTATAATACTACCTAATGAAACTACTAATTTGCAGTTTTTATTTCTGTAATTACAAACTAACAATTATAATTTTATCAATTAAAGTGTAAAAACATAGATTATGTTAGCAATTAGTGGTGTAATTGTTTTGGAAACCTAAAACTCATGATAGCTATTCAGTATTTGAACGCTGGGGAAAAAATCATACAAATCTGATTTAAATAAAAAAAAATCTGATTTAAATTAAAAAAAACGATTTTTTTTATTATTTTTTTTTTTTAATTATGATTTTTTTACACCTTAGTGGATGGTAACTGCGTAAATCAGTTTTTAAATGTTTTACGCGTTTTCATGTTTACTTAGTTATCTTATTTACGTTATTTCCCCCGATGTCTTGATAAAACATTTAGGAAGAGTTGGAAAGTGTTTTATAATCTATGCCTAACGCATGATATATCTTACTTGTTGTTTCTATTTCCCAGATCAGTCTTTTCATATAAAACATACCAAATCTAATTAGCTCATATTCACAAAATACAATATATACGGGAATAAAAAATTTAAATAAATAGGGCTTATCATGTAGTTCTATAAGTAACAGTTGTATTAATGTCCGTTAGACTCCATGTTCGTATTTAAAAAAGCAATGACAAATCATAACACATTAAAAAGCTTACACATTCTTAATATTAAGCTTGAATTCAAGATCAAGCTAACTTAATAAAAAAAGATGTCAGTTAATAAGCATTGTTTTTTAAATGGAAAATTAAAAATATTTTAGAAGAATAGGACTCCAAAATAGCGATATCTTGCTAAAAAGTACGGTAAAAAGATAAAATTTTATATTTCAAACAAAACTTTACTTTAAAATTATCGTAGTTTTTATGACAAGAATCATCACAGTATTAATACTTGGACATTTTTCCAGAGAGAAACATTCGCCTTGCATACAATATTTCAAATGAAAATCAAATTTCAAATAAATTGCTTAAAAGGCGCAAAGGCCAACATAGTGAAAAATATCCACGCCGGGTCTCGATCCCGGGTCATCAGTATAGCGCACTGACATTCTACCGACTAAACCACATGGAACGATACCCAGCCTGGAAATTTTCTCCTTATTACATGTTGGCAAGGCTACAAACGCCGCACAAGATGGAATATTTATCGTGAGCCACCGCCATGGGGCAAACACGAGACTTAATTAAACCAGCATCGATTAAATCTATATTAACACTTGGAAATTTTTCCAGAGAGAAACATTCGCCTTGCATACAGTATTTCAAATGAAAATCAAATTTCAAATTAAAATTGCCTTTTAAGCTATTAATTTGAAATTTGATTTTCATTTGAAATATTGTATGCAAGGCGAATGGTTCTCTCTGAAAACATTTCCAAGTATTAATATAGTTTCAATCGATGCTGGATTTAAGTTTCGTGCTTGCGCCATGTCGGTGGCTGACGATAAATATTGCATCTTGTGCTGCGTTTGTAGCCTTGCCAACATGTAATAGTGAGAAATTTTCCAGGCTGGGTATCGTTCCATGTGGTTTAGTCGGTAGAACGTAAGTGCGCTATACTGATGGCCCGGGTTCGAGTTCCAGCATGGAATCTTTTTCACTAGTTCGCCTTTGCGCCTTTTAAGCAATTAATTTGAAATTTGATTTTCATTTGAAATCATCACAGAGTTTATGACAAGTTCGTCACAAATGACACATATTTCACAAATTGGTCACAGTGTGACTTCAAAACATTGTCACTTTCGTCACAGGTTCGTCACAAAGTTAATGCCAAAATAGTCACAAATGACACACTTTTCACAAATTAGTCACACTGTGACTTCACAGAGTGGTCACAATGTGACGTCACAAACGACCTCTAAAACGGCCATAACGACCTCACATTCTAGTCACTGTGACGTCACATCCACGTCACGTGACGTCACATCGACGGTCACAAAATCACAGTGTGACTTCACAACGACGTCGCCGTGACGTCACCATGCCTTACGGGTTTATAGTAGTAAAATTAGTGTATTTTATGATTTTATTTATTGTACTAAACAAAACCCTGCATGAAATTTAATTAGTTTTGAATCTGTTCGCAAAAAACCCCACTAATTCTAGAAGTATATATTTTTAAACTTATGACGTTCTTTTTTATTACGAATTATATATTCAATGTCAGTTCTTAGTTTCAATGGATAATTTTTATCTCGCAGTAAATGACGGCCACAAGGAAGTAAAGAAAAAAAAAACTTTGAAAGATGACCTAATGCTTTCTTACTTCCTGGCATAAAACCGCAGATTAAAAAAAGATAAATAAAGTAAATGAGACTGGTCTATTATATGAAGCTGCCTGTAAAAATATACATATGTATTTGATTTGCAATCAACTCTAATACTGATTTTTTTATTATTTTTAATAAAAAAGTAATTTGAAATTTATAATGGGAAAAAGTAAAAACCTCTAACTAGATTTCGTATTTAAAATTGTGGTAACTTTATTTATATGCACTTATACGAAAAATACAAAAATGGCAGATGTTACTGTATATATTTAAGACGAAAGAAGTTTGGAAATCATAAGTTATTTTTTCCTCATGTTTTTAATATAGAATATGTACTTATTTGTTTTTATTGATAGTTGAATAGCTTTTGTGAGTACCCTCTGATCTACATAAAAACTTGCCCATGTGGAAATATAAATTTTTTAAAAACATAATTTTTAAATAAGTATTTTCATTTTTTTTGGGGGGGGGGGGGGGAGGGGGGATTTTGCATGAATTTTTGTAAAGCTGATATCTTAAATCTTGCACTGATTATAATGAAAGTTTTGAACTTTTAGAGTAGGACAAGTTTAAAAACGCAAATATATTTAACAAAATACCAAAGTCATTTTTTCCCCAATGTTATTAAAGTAGAATATTTATTTATTTATTTTCATTATTCATAGTTAAATGGCTGTTGTGATTATCAAGTGATGTATATGTAAAATTGCCTATGTGGCAATATATTTTTTTATATTTTCATTTTTTTTGGGGGGGGGGGGATTTTTGCAATTTTCGTACATCTGATTTTTTAAATCTTTTTCAACATTCAACCGAGTATAATAAATATTTTGAACTTTTAGAGTAGGACAAGATTATAAAATATATATATATATTTATCTATGTACCTTAAAAGCCCTTAATAGCGAACACTTCGGGACCGCGGAATTTGTCCGATAATTGGAGATGTCTACTTTTTTGAGGTAAAAATATACAAATATGTATGTCTGCTGATTAAAAAAATATTCGTTAAATAGAGGTGTTCGCTATTCGAGAATGTCCATTAACCTCCACAACGGATACTCCCGAATACCGGACATCTCAATTTAGACAACTATAATGCAGGGTTGCGTTTTTTGCAAAAGTACTTCTTGATTAAAGGAAGGGCAAACTGGGAAGTGCCCCGTCCCCCTTTGACTGTAGTGCTCCCAAATTTGATGTGCAATATTTGTAAAGCTTATATTTTAAATCTGTTTCGAAATTGTACTGATTATAATCAATATTTTGAACTTTTAAAGTAAAATAAGGTTAAAAACAAAATAAATTTAAAACAATCTAATATTTAGATAAATATTTTTTGTTTTTTAATCTTGTTCTACTCCTGAAGTTCAATATATTGATTATAATCAGTACAATGTCGTAAAAGATTTAAATTATCAACGTAACGAAAATTGTATACCAAAACTGAGAGCACCAAAAAAATCAGGCTGTATGGGGGGGGGGGGGGGGGAGGGGCAGGACCACAGCCAAATATTTTTCCAGGATTCAACGTGGTCAAACATGGCTACATATGATGCTTACAAAAAAAATGGATGCGATTCAGACGTTTGAAGTGTCTGAAATTCAGACGCAAAAAGTGTCTGAAAAAATTCAGACATTTTAAAATGTCTGAAAATTGAACACTCCATTTCAGACACTTAAGTGTCTGAATTTCAGACATTTTAATTTAGAGTGCATGACACCTGGCAACACTAGTGGTTAGTGAGAGCGACATCTCCAGTGCAAAGGGTTAAGAGATTAAAATAAGCGAGTGTTGATATTTTTATCTCTCTACATAATAAATTTTCTATTACATCACATTTTTATATGGTAGGAATATCTTCTAAATCCGAAAAATCTCCAGAAGCATTATCAGACCACGAAGCGCTGGCTTTTAACCCCTTGAGGGGCGGTGGAATATATTTTATCCCACCTACGATTAATGAAGATTAGCACCGGAAAATTTTTATGAAATTTCACTTTTCTTTCTTTGGTGGAAAAAAAGTCGAAAAATTGCTTTTCTTTATTTTGAAATAAAGTATTTCTACATTTCCGGTGGGAATTAAGCATTACACAAACGCAATTGCTTGCCCCCCATGGGGTTAAAAGAGTCTTCTATATATAAAACTAGGGGGCTCAGCCCCCTACGAGCTACTCTCGTCAACCCCCGTTCACACACCGCGGACTCTAACAGCACGTTAATTTGATCGGCTTTAAGAAGATTTTGGAAGAATGAATTATAATTTAATCTGACAATTATAATCTGACGTAATTTTCACCAAACTTTTCTTTCTCTTTTTAATATTCACGCAAAAATACTTTTGTTAGAAATGAAATATTATGATCATCTTAAAATATCAAATAAATGTCTCGCGCAATTTTTAAATTTAAACTGTTTTGCAATATTATTTTTTGTTCATTTTACGTAATAAGTGTAATGTGACGTAAATGTGACGTAAATTCTCCTATTTAAGACTTCTAAAGCATGTTAATGAATTTTTTATTTTACTATATTCTTTCTCTTTTAAAATTCACGTTTAAATATAGTTTTTATGACGTAATTTTCAATGAGTTCCTGCTTTTTATATTTTCTGTTTATAATAGTCACGTGTAAAATAAATATTTAATTTGAAGCAAATATTATTGTTTGCGCTGTTTATACAGTCGGCAACAGTTTAAATTAATACAATCTTCTAAAATATGTAAAAAATATCTCTGGAAATGCTGTCAAAAAATGAGTCAAATTAAAAAACTAAATGCAGTCTCCAGACCGGGAAATTCTGACGCATAAAATGATCTAAAAATGATTAAATTCCTATGTACAGTTTTTGCTCCTATAAAACTTTTTTAATGGAACGATTTTTTCAAAACTTGGTATTAAATATCTCTTAAAATAATTCTTCTATTTGAAAACTGTCTGCATCAGCGTGTTTATCAAACATTTCTCTATAATACTACTAATTTTCATATATTTGTATGCAACAGTTTTTTTAATATTAACGAAGAAAGGCATTCAAATTGACTTAAGCATTCAAATTGGATGCCGATCTGCCGGAAATATCTACGCAGATTTTCATTGGTCCATTTCCAAATCAAAACTTTTTTTTATATATAGAAGGAAAAATGATAATGATCTTCCAAATCTAACCAGGGAAGCTCCCTAACATAATTAACCGGTATGCCAAATTTATAGCAAATCGAATATTTCTGCATGAAAAACCCATTTATCTATATTAAGGGGGAGGGTAGTCCCCTTTCCCCCCTTTATATGTAACTACTGAACCTCCAAATCTAATCAAGGCAGCTCCTTAACATAATAAACCGGTATATTTAACCAATAAATCTCCAAATCTAATTAAGGCATCTCCTTAACATAATAAACCGGTATGCGAAATTCGGAGCAAATCGAATAACTCTGCATACCCCCCCTTTCCTCCCTTCATACTTAACTAATGAACATCCAAATCTAGTCAGGGAAGCTCCTTAACATAATAAACCGGTATGCCAAATTTGGAGCAAATCGAAAATTCTTCATGAAAAACCCATTTATTTAAATTAAGGGGGGTGGGGGCTAGCCCTCCCTTTCCTACCTTTATACTTAGCTAATGAACCTCCAAATCTAATCAAGCCATCTCCTTAACATAATAAGCGGGTATACCAAATTTGGAGCTAATCGAATAATTCTACATGAAAAACGCATTTATCTTAATTAAGGGCGGGTAGCCCCCTTTCCCCCTTTTATACATAATAATGATCTTCCAAATGTAATCAGGGAAGCTGCTTAACATAATTAACCGGTATACCAAATTTATAGCAAATCGCATATATCTGCATGAAAAACCCATTTATCTAAATTAAGGGGAGTAGCCCCCTTTCCCCCTTTATATGTAACTAATGAACCTCCAAATCTAATCACGGCAGCTCCTTAACATAATAAACCGGTATACCAAATTTGGAGCAAATCTAATATTTTTGTATGAAAAACCCATTTATCAAAATTAAGGGGGGTAGGCGGCTAGCCCCCTTTTCACCACTTTATCCTTAACCAATGAACCCCAAAAACTAATCAGGGAAGCGCCTTATCAGAATGACCCTAGAAAAAGAATTTGAAGCAAATCGGATATTTCTATCAAGAGTTATCGCGTTACGTACATACAAAACCGGCGGGCACATAAGCTCTCAGGCTTTGATAGCCTGCGAGCTAAAAAGTATTGTTTAGGAAAGATACAAGATTTTTAAAATGGCGTGTGGAATCCCCGAACAGCTAAGACTGCTGCACAACTGTTTTCCATGGATGCGATGAGGTTATCGAAAAGAATTCTGGGAATACTGTTCCACTGCTCAAGAATTGCAATCTCCAAATCTCCGACAGTAAAAGGAGGTCTTGGTATCGCAGCAATGCGTCGTGTGAGTTTGTCCCAAACGTACTCGATCGGATTTAGGTCAGGAGAGCATGCTTGTCATTACATACGCTGTATTGTTTTAGCTTCAAGCATGTTTTACACAAGACGAACTCTATGAGGTCTGGCATTATCATGCATGGAAAAAAATAAATCTCTAATTGCTGCAACATAAAATACGATGTGAGGTCTCAGCATCTCGTCAGTATAACTTCGGACCGTCAAAGTGCCATTCCGAATGATATGCAGACCCGTACGTCCACATATGCTGATTCCAGCACATAGCATCAATCCACCTTGTCTGTAATGTGATCTTTCACAAACGAATGTGGTATTATTTTGAGTGCCTCTTTCTCTCCATGCCAAAACACATCAGATGTCACATCCAGACTAAATCGGAACTCGTCTGTAAACAGAATTTGACTCCAACAACTTTGCCTCCAAACTCGATGTTCAGTTGCCCACCTTCTTTTGGCTGCACAGTTGCTTGAGGTCAATGGAATACAGAACATTGGTTTACGTGCATAGAGACCACCCTGATGAAGCCTATTTTGGACTGTTTGGCTGGACACCCTTTGTCCTGGGGCCAAGAACAACTGTATTTGCAGCAGAGAAGCATTGCCCGTCCCGTCCCGACGAGCTGTTAACAGGATATATCGGTCATTAGTTTCTGTTTTAGCACATGGCCGACCTTGCCCTTGTCAATGTCGACCATTTCATGTGTCTTGGAATCGATTCCACACCCTTGCATTGACACTTCTTGCGACCCCAACAGCGTCCGCTACACTTCGTTGTGTTTCCCCAAATTCAACTGTCCCGATAACACGCCAAGCCATGGATTTCGTTAAATCACATTGTTGTGACATTTTCAAGTTACCTTTTATCAAAACACAAGCTGAGCAATTGAATTTCACAACTGAGACAGTGAAACAGCCGTTTCTGCCAAACCTCGATTTCTACACTTATCTCCTTTTTCTACTTTTTGACTTCATAAACTTTAATTTGTACGTGAAATTTTTCTTATCTGTTTTCTACTACGCTTCAAATTATGGATGTTTTATTTTACGTTACTTATCGGTGTTAATATTTGCGTAATTTTGTTAGAATGATGTGCTCCCCTAATTGTTTTGAGTACAGTGGGTTGCCAAATTATTAGTGACAGTCACATTTTTTGCGAGTTTTCTACTTTGGGTGCACTTGACTGCCGCTCTAAGTGGTTTAAGTGTTACAGGAATGTATTTTACCGTTTTCAACATGTCTATAATTCAACTTTTAAGTACTTTTGGTATGTTAAAAGGTTTGTTTGATTTTAATAACGGGAGAGACGCTGAGTCTTTTACACACGCAAGAGTGGAAGACGCTTTTCTTTAATTTAAACAAAATTCTTTGGCCGTTTTTTTTGGAAAAGTTAAAAATTATATGTGAGTATTATCTTTCTTTTATTGATTAAATATTTGTTTTTGCGAAATTATTTACGATTTTAATTTATTTTTTACTTTTATTGATTTCAGTATGGGTCGAGGGGTTGATTTGTCCCCTAGGAAAAAATCTGAGGTAAAAACCCTTCTTCTGCATACGAATCATTCTCAAAGGAAGATAGCAGAACTTGCTGGAGTTTCCAAGTCAGTAGTCAGCAGGATAAAAATAAACCAGCCAGGGACAAAAACCAGCCACTTTCGCCCAAACGGAAAGGTAAAAGTGGAAGAAAACACATTACAACTCCTTATACCGATAGGAAAATCCGGGATATCTGTTTAGGAAACAGAAAGAAAAGTGTGGGGCTCGTTACTCAGATCTACATCAGATCGTTTAAGAATCTGGATTACCAGTTTCTAAGAGTACTGTGCAGTGGAGATTAGCGGAGTATGGGTTGACAGGTCATCGTCCAGCAAAGAAACCCCGGTTGACAGAGGCGATGAAGAAGAAGCGCCTTGCCTGAGCTCGTGAAGACCGCCAGAAGACAGCTGATGACTGGAGTGGGGTCAGTTGTTAAGATAATTATTATTTATGTCATTTAAAATCAATTATTTCTAAATTATTAACATTTTGATTTTTTTCAGTTGTGTTTCTCAGGTGAATAAACCTTTGAGATTTTGTCTGATAAAAGCAGCTTTGTCAGGCAACACCCAGGCGAAAAATACTGCCCTGACTGCATCGTGGAAAGTGTTAAACACCCTGATAAAATAATGGTGAGGTCTGTGATAAGAGCTAAAGGGGTTAGACGCCTCTACATTGTCCATGGAACCATGAGACAAGACCAGTGCAGGCAAGTTCTGGAAACTCGGCTGCTGTCGCAAATTGAAGAATGGTTCCCAGGTGGTGAATAGTTCATGTTTATGCATGATTCAGCGCCTTGTCATAAAGCTAGAAGTGTTACAAAGTTTTTAGTATGCCATAATATCCCAGTTTTACCTTGGCCTGGAAATTCTTCTGACATAAATCCCATAGAAAACTTATGGGAGATCACACGCCGGAAATCGCCAAAGATATGATTAGAACAAAGGTACAACTCATCGAAAAACTAATAAGTGTATGGCATCACAGCCCAAAAATAAAAGAAAGTGCCAAAAATTACATAGAAAGCATGCCGAGACGATTTGAAGCACTCCTCGAAGCCAAAGGAAATGTCACCAAATATTAATATTCTTTACTTACCATTGGTAAATTGACTATATTATATTTTTGTTGGGGTTTTTTCATATACTAATATTGCGTAAATACTTTAACTATAACAAGAAAGCTTTTTAAACTTAAAAACAATGTTTATTTTTAAATTATATCCTAATATTGTACAAAAAATTTATACGTCATGACTGTCCCTAATAATTTGGCAACCCACTGTAGTGTAGTAACAGAAAACCCACAATGAATTTCATATGGTACCAGAAAATATTTTCGATTTAATAAGTATGTGAAATATTGGCTTTTATTTTCTTAGTTACAAATAAATCTTTTGGCAAATTCCGGTGCCAATCATTTATTTGAACCCTTTAGAATTGAAAATGTTTTGTCCCTGAAAGGATTAGAAAAAAAAAACTATTTTTTTTTTAAGGTTTCGATCTTGTTAGCAGTCTTTTGGTTATGCGACGTCTATATTCCAGGGACAACATGTTCTTTCGCATCACCACATATGCAATATATGAATTTACATATGCCTTTTTTAGCATAGCAAAAACGAGCCGATGTCACAATTTTTTCAATTTTCTATCAAAAATAACAATGAAACAGAAAAGAAATACCAGGGAAATCATTTATACTCTACATTATAGTAATTACATTTTAAAGCATATGAAAACGATGGATAACTACAAAGACGAAAAGGAAATAAGATGTTTTTCTCCAACACCCAGTGTACTGATGGTACTCATAAGTACCACCGAGTAATTCAACTGTCAAATCAAATACATACACCGTTCACCTGAAATAGCTAGTCAAACTGTATTCTAAGATCATAATCAAGATAAAAAAAATCCAACACTTATGGATCATTCCACACAAAATGAGCAAAAATTTAAAAAAAAGTCGTGGCTGCATAGTAACCGATTTTAATAAAATTTTATACACAGATTCAATTCATATTCAAATAGAGCATTGCAAAATATTTCGACAAAGAAAAAAAAAAAAAAAAATTGGAAGTTCTGGACATTTAAAAAACTAGTTACATAGAATGGCATGTGTACAATCGTTCAAAGGTGCAAGTTTGAAGTTCCGTATAGTGAAAACTATTGAACATAAATTAAATCTTTTCGTAATATTGTAATCTCTGGAAAATTATCTTCATATTTATTTAGTAATAATAATTTGGTAACGTCATGGTTAATCTTAAATTTGTTGTAAAAATTGAAAATTTGTCGATTTTGAGAAAATTAAAAACGTTTTAAAAATTAAAGGAATTCAAAAACATCTGCGAAATAGATGCCTGATGTAGTGTTACATGTTAAGATCGAATTGCTAAAGTTTTTAAGTTGCCATGTATTTCCTTCACCTTTAAAAAAATTTAGAAACATTAAAAAAAATGACAAAATCGTAATTTTTCCTCTTATTGATAGGGAAAAAAATAATGAAGGAACGGTCAGACATTATAGTTATTGCACAGACATAAAGATCAATAAGTCCATGATATGCTAAAAAAAGTCAATTTTGCCTTTTGATTCCTAACGTCACAAAATTGGGTTAAAAAAGTAATATTTGTTGCATTATAAGAGTTTTGCTGTTTGAATCCGCGCGCGTTTTTTTACAATATTGCACGATTTTAAAAGGAAAAATGTAGTGCTGCCATCTATGGATTTAGAGGATAAATATATAATTTGTGCGCAGCGAAATATTTTTTTTTACTGTAGTTTAAAATAAATATATTAATAGCCAAAAATAAACTGAAGGGAACAATAAAAGTTTCTATTTTTAAAATAAACACTTTTATCCATAATATCAAATAATTTAAAAGTTTAATAAAGCTTGCCTTCATTTAAAAAGAAGTGATAGAAATATTGCATTTTACACTTCAACTTTTTTTACTATTTATTTTTTTCTCATTAAGGAATAAAAAGGCAAGAATGAAACTTTCGATATTTAAAATATATACTTTTATCTATAATGTCAAGTTGTTTTAACCTTGTTAGAGGTGTCTTTCATGTTTAAATGAATAACAGCAATATTGAATTTTTCCCTCAAAAATTTTCAAAAATATATTTTTTTTCAAATTACGGAATAAGGATACAATTACTAACTTACGCCGATCTGCTGCTTATTATTCATTCCTAATTATAAATAATTTTTAATATAGTCTTTCCATTCCCAAGGCTAATAATCAAAATTGAAGTTTTTAGCATGTTGACAAAATCTCGATTTTCCATCTACTTTTTATGTAAATTTTAATATTTAAATAAACAATCCTGAAATATATTTTTTTACATTTACTCATCAATAGATTTGATCTACTTATATACTGATTTTCATTAAAATCTGTGACATGTCTGCCACAGCTGATTTGCTCATTTTGTATGGAATGACCCTTATCCTTTACTGTGTTTGCTGCAAATAAAAAGACGAGCGTGACAATCTGTACAAAATGTCGGCACAAAATCCATCATCTATGTTAAAGATATCCTCCTTCCTCGATAAAATAACAAACCAAGAACTACTGCTGCCATGTATCCGGTTAAAGTGGAGTTAAAAGAGTGTTTTTGCAAAGTACCATTGGAATATTAGTAATATTCACTATGGGATGAAAGTTTTAAGTGAGTGGTACTTATAAGTACCGTCAGTAGATAAAGGGTTAAAAAAGCTTACTTGTTAAAATGTACCTTTAAATGTTATCCTCCACATCTGCTGAAATTCATCTATACCTGATTTTTCAAAGACATTTTTAAACTCTTTTTTTTAGGTGAACAAAATCAAGACCTCCTGCATCTCGCCGAATCTTTTTAATAGTACTACTAGAAACCCCGGCTATCTGACTGGCTCGTTTTGTAGAATGATCTATCAGAACATTTAATTCTTCTTTTTCTGCTTCTTGATCACAAAATTGAATGACATTATGTATAATTTTCTCACTGCCACTCCTGAAAGATTTATTTCTAGTCGAACTAGCCATTTGAAGACTAAATATATAAATTTGAATTTGAATTAAAACGAGACATTAATAGAATTTTAAACTTTGATCGGAAGTAAAAAATAAGAAACAAGTAGGCGTCAATTTTAATCTTACAAGGAGAGGGCCAACCTTGTTAATCACAGATTTTGATTATTTTAATATATGGTGTAGGGTAGAGACCCCTTAGTCGCAGGTTGAACGGATTTTATCCAACGCTCCTTAGTTCTTGAGAAACCGGGGGGTCTAATAGTAGTACACAACTTAAATACTTACTTTGTAACTAAAAGGATAGGTTGGTCGTAGCTGAGTTGGCATGGCGTTTGCCGGCAGATCCTCGGGTTCGATTCCGGGACACGCTACGTTTGTTTTTCTCATTTTTTGTTTTTTAAATATATTCGTAAGTATAACTTAATAATCTCATTGTCAATTAAAATTTATAATATTGTATATCAATTATAATTTTAACCTATTTAACTTTTTACTTTTAACTAAATAGTTGTATAAAACATCATGAAATTTTTATATAAAAAAAAATCACTTTTAAAATGTATTTCATATGCTCTTCATTCTGTTTTTAAAGTAACAAGCATAATTATATTAAAAATTAGCATCAGAATTAAATTACAACCAATTTTTTGCATATTAAAGATTTTTAAATTTGTAATGCGTATGCTTGCACTTTCAATTATGTTGCTTTCCCCGTTATCTCCCTTTCTGCTTTTATTTTTATTTTATTTGAATATTCTTTTATTTTATCATAACTAGATGACTCCACAACAGGATTTGTCACGATTTTGGAATTTTCATCTTTCAATAATAGATCCAATTTCTTTTTAAACCTCTTTAAAGGATGATAAATAATAGTTTAAAAATAAAAAAATGATAAATTTAAGTTTGTTAACATTATAATTAATGTATGATATTGAAAAATTTAATTTAAATTATTAAATTATAATTACAAGTATATTTATAAAACAAAAAATGCGAAAAACAAATGTAGCGCGTTCGGGTTCCGAACCCGGGCCCGCAGATCAGCCAGCAGACGCCGTACCAACTGAGCTACAACCAACCTATCCTTTTTTCTTACAAAGTAAGTATTTAAGTTGTGAACTACTATTAGACCCCCCCCCCCAGTTTCTCAAGAACTAAGGAGCGTTGGATAAAAACCGTTGAACCTGAGACTAAGAGGTCTATACCCCACAACATATATTAAAATAATCAAAATCTGTGATTAACAAGGTTGGCCCTCTCCTTGTTAGTGACAACGCAGACGAGAACGCCGAAGTAAACCTTCGGAAAATGCCCACCTTAGCGTAACACATCTTTGGATAGTAGAATCGTCCTATAGTGCTAGGCGCGGCTTTCGAAAACGAACAGTATCCTTACATATTTATTGCAATATTTTTATTTTTCGAAAAATTATTACCGTCAAGCCGTACTTCAGTTAGGGGAAAACACGCTGTATTTGTGATAAAATATGTTGTTTACGACTCCATGTTCAATGCCAATTTTCCATCTTCTTGTTATCTATTACCACCCCTCTGAATTTTTTGGTCGAATTCGGCAACCCCCTGAAGATAGGCATGGCAATATTTACACAATAAATGTTCCGTTGCATGAAAATTTTAAATCTCAGAAACATTCCCTAAATAAACAAAGTACGTTTTGTACTTCAAGTATTGATATAACAAGATTTTCCCCATTCTTCTTTTGTCCTACTTATCAAAACTTATTAAGGTTAAATTTGATAAAAAGAGTTTTCTAATTTGGAACAATGGAACAATAAAGCTGGGGTATGGATTCCCTAGTTGCTTGGCAACTGCACATCCAGGCTAAGAATATATCGTGTTACAATGCAATGGGAGCCATAGAAAAAAGAGCGTTTAAACGTGGCTAGTAGCCACGGAAAAGAAAGAGTAAAAAACTAAGAAGATAGACAATTTTAAAAGAAAAATTGTTAGTATAAAAAAAAAGTTCCATATGATCCACATATATGTCTATGACAGGCGAAAAAGCTACCAAAGGAAGCCCCATAAAAAAAGACTCATTTCAGAGACCATACATTTAAATTAACTTGATAAATAAAAAAGTTTAACACAGTGAAGAAGTGAAATAATAACTAAACTATATACATATTTACAAGAGGAATTAAATTACGTAAATGTAATAAGAATAAAAATGTAAGAAAAAAGTACAATGAGGAGAGTTCTAACTAAATAAACAGTTAAATGCAAAAGCCGAGGGGATCAAACGACAGCAAGAGGGCGGCGTCCACCCAGTCCAGTAATTTGATGTAAAATAAACATGAGAATGCAAAAAATAAGAGTAATAACTTGAGAAGAGCATAATATACAAGAAAAGAAGTTTTTTTTTATTTTTTTAATAATTTTTAAACAAACAACACAAACAAAAAGAAAGAAAGAAAGGAGTTTAGCTAGAGAAGAGTTTAATCTTCGATGATGTTGATATGACTTGCAAGTTTTCAAATTCAGTTAATATAACCATCAGTTTTTGCATCGGATTATCGAGTTTCTTAGTCTGAGTAGAGATGTTCTTTATACATTTCAGGAATTTAGTGATTTGAAAGATTTGTTTAACTTCGTTGAATGTATTAAGAATGTCTTTTATATCATTGGTGTAATTTGTGGTAGCATTAGAATTTTCAATAGTAGGGGAGGAATGGGTGTTTGCGGTAGTACTATCATTGTTATCAGAGTTTAATTCTACATTACTAGGTTCAGAGTCTTTAGTTTTTTTTATATAGTTATTATTCTTAAATATATCCGCTAAGATTCGTGTTTCTTGGGATAGATTGCTGATGCTATTACTTGTTTTACGGTTTTGTTTATTTTCTAGTCTATATGGATTTTTTGGACAACCGCGGAAATTCGCTGGGTGCCAAAGTCCACAATTGGCACAAGTGGGTTTAATACGCCCCTTGTGGTGACAATCTGTACTTAAATGTAGATCTCCGCATTTTACGCATTTAGCATCGAAGCCACACACATCCGATGCGTGACCGTAACCTTGGCATTTGTAACACTGTTTTACACGATTTTTGCTAGTGAAAGCTTCAATCTTAACAGAAATATAATGTATATTGTTAATTTGTAAATTTCTTCAAAGTTCTTTCGAGGTATAACATTTACCATGTATATAGGCATTGGTTGGCCAGTTTTACGATTTTTATGTATGGCAGCCCTAGTGACTGCGAAACCATGCTCCCTGAGACTATCTTCGATAATTTTAGTATCGGTGTAACAGGGGAGGCCCCTAATGCATATTTTTTTGGGTCGAAGTTCTTTAGGATCGAGAGTAGTATACTTCTTTTTGTTTTGGTCTAGCCATTTTTGAGTAGTTTTAAAGTCCTTATCAGAGGTACATTGTATAACAATGTGTTCGCCTTTTAGCGTTATTTTTGGTTTTTCTGAGTTTAACTCCGTAATTTCATGGGCTACCGTCGCCCAATTGCTGTCGACTTCGACGTAGAAAGGGTTAACAGTTTTTTTAACTTTGACAGTATCCTGTGTATTTTCACTCATCCATATCCACATTTTCAGTTAGGTTTACTTCGCTAGCGATATTCTTATATTTATTACTAAGAGGGATAGTTGAACTCTCCTCTGAGAGAGGACGTTTAATGCCTTTCTTAACTGCATTGAAAATTTCGTTTTTATTAAGTTTAGTATTAGTAAGAAAAAAAATAACAGTTTTCTTGTACTTAAAAGAGCAAAAAAAACTAAAGATAGCTGAATTTAACAAATTATCCTGGGTTGGCTTTCTAAGAAAAGTAAATGCATCAAGGCAAGTATAAAAAGTACGGTATTATTACTTAAAATGTTTTGTCGTATGTTTTTTCTGGTATTAACTTTTTTTTTTATCGAAATACCTATCAGATTTTCAATTGCGAATGGATTTTTGAAATAAAATGTAAACACGATTATATTTAAACCAACAAATTACTTTTTATTTTTGCGGCATTAAAAAGCTTTGTGAATATATAAACTTCGCCCATATTTACATATATTATGTAACCATACTTAAAGCAGAGTAAGTGTTTGATAGCTTTACATCTTTTATAATAATTTTATTATAACAATATTTTAAATCGTAAATTTATCTTTACGTCAACAAAATTACAAAAAGCATTGCAAGATACATTTTGCTCTTCAAATATTGATAAGACACCTTTTTCAAATGTTATTTATTTATTTATATTAGAATTGTTAAAATTTATATGCAAGAAAGAAGAAAATATTCAGAAAAACGCTCACCAGTTTTGAATAGTATTTCATTTTTGATTATCTTTTTTTCATAGGAAGCATAACTTTCTTATTTCAATTGGATAAATAACATTTATTTAAATTTTTGAAATAAAATGTATTTAGCAATATATATTAGCTATTCAAATATCAAAGTCATAAAAATAATGTTTTAAAGTTTAACATAGTGTTTTGAGTTTTAGGAAACAACAAAAATCTTTGTGCTTATATTTGTAAAGTAGTTATTTGGAATAAAGGCAAATTTACAGTAATAAAATTTACATTCATAGTTTTCAAGAAGTAAGTCAAACATACATTTCCATTTTGCTTCACTTCATGTATCATTGTCACAGAAAACTTCCTTTTATCGGAATCCTATGTAATAACAACTAAAACGAAACTACAAACAGTAGTTTGTGATAAACAAAGGTTTTTTTTTCAAATCTGAAATAGGAATAAGTGTTTTTTGCTGTCTAAAATTTCCTAAAAGTAATGACACTTAATTAATTACGATGTTTAACACTTTCACGCCGGCGCGGTGGGTCACACTCCACTGTCTCAGAGTTGTCAAGTCTCCGTCCTTTTGCACACCACTGTTATTTTAGAGAAAATGTTGTTCCTTTAAATCGCCCAAATGTTCTAATTTAATAAAACAACATATTCTGTATTAAAATACTGGTATCCAAAAAGCCGAAGACTTTTCAGCTCTGAGACAGTCGAGTTTGACCCACCGCGGCGGCGCGAACGTGTTAAAAATGTAACTCTGATAGCATACATTCGATTTATCTTTGGTTTATTTAATGAATATTAAATTTAAACGATTCATAATAAATAAATTTTGGGGAAAGTTTACATAAAGTATGAAACAAATAGCACAAATATTACTATAAAATGTAAGAAAAGAACAAATTTTGTATAGCCAAGGGAATAAAAAAAGTTTTGAATATGTTTTATAATTCCACATTTTCTTATTTAATTCGATTTTTTTCACATTAAAATCTTTTTCTACTATTTCCATTTGAAAATTAAATTATTCTACGCCTACTTATCTGAGCTTGACCGTATTGCAGTCATTCCATTTCGAATATTCTTTTTCTTACATAAGCACAGTTTTTTACTTCCTAAGTACACATTCTAAAGTATTAAGAGGGCTGGACACTCAGATTCGGAATTCTCCTCCGTAATGTTAAGTCTATGGGCATTTGATGCATTCGTATATTTAAAATATCTCTTATGGAAATAATTTTTTTTACCTTCTATTCTTTGTGTACACTTCCTAAAAGATGTCTCTTTTTTTCTTAGTTCTCAAAATATTTCTAAAGTATAGACTTAATTTTCGGGTTCCAACTCGTTTTATTAAAAGGAATTTTGCGAAGGGGCCTGTTTTATTAAGTTCATTTTTATGAAGAGACCCATTTTATTAAATTTATTTTTCTGAAGGGGCCCTATTTTATTAAATAGATTTTTGTAAAGGGACCCTAAATAGGCCCCAAATTTTGCCTGGATCGACCCCTGATATATAATCTATTTTTGTAAAATCTTGTTTGATTTCATTTGTTAAATGCTTTATTATTACAAAAAGTTTGTCTATCTCTATATGCATATTTATTAAATAAGAAAAGCAACCAAGTATGCTAAAAATCCACACAAAAAATTTGGCAATTTAGTGATAAACAAAGAAAAAAATTATAATTTAATATTTGATTACAGTAAAAGAAATACTAAAACTAAAGTGTCTATCATTAAATAAAAGCGGTGCTGTATCTAGCTATACTAACAATTATTTTTGTTGTTCTGAGCATATTTAAATATTGGTGTTTTTGACGCTTAAAATGCGGTTTAAACCTATGTCACGTCAAAAACTGGTTTTTGACGGCTTAAACCCAACCTTGATTTCTTGTCACATAGGGTAAAATAGGTATTATAGCCCATCTCTTTTATGAGAGTTTGTCAAGATATGAATGTATGAATATGGATCAAAATTGAAAGACCTTTGAGAGCAAATTGTTATTGATCCTATGCTTAAATGTGAAATTATGCTATAAATTAGTCGCGAACATCTGTTATCTGCGCTGCATGTTGGAATGTAAGTAACATTAAAAATCGCTGTTAATTGACAATTTCTCAAAAATCACGTTAAAGTATCATATTTTCAGCCATAAATTAAATTAAAACACATGTTATAACTATACTAAATTATTAAATTGGGTGGATTAAAAGAGGACAAATAGTAAAAAGAATCGAAGCAACCCATGGAAGTTAAACCAAAGGTTCTTGCTGTAGTGAATCCAATTATTGGTGGGCCCCACCAGTGGCTGAGAGGTTCTGCTCTCGAAGCTGGTAGACGGGAGCTGCTGGGCTCGATCCCAATCGCGCCGTCGGCCTAATCGTTCGGAGTTTTTGTGGTTTTCTTCGAACCTTGGATTTCCAAGCGTTAATACGGGTTAGGTTCCCTTAGAAAGACCCCCCACGAAGGGCACTCACCCCCTGGGCTTATATCCCTCGTGCAGATAATTGGCCGTCATAAATACAACCAACCAACCAATCAATGATTGGTGGCTGGGTCCTTGTGAAATTCGGTGTAAAGAAGTCTGTTCAAGAATTTACAGTTCTTATTATTGATATCCCTGATGAAGATAAATACACTGTAAAGTTTGCAACAAAGTAATCTGCCGGAATATTTTATGTCTTCCCTGAGAAAGACGACATTGCTGATGTGCAGGCATCCTGAATTGTTAGGAAGTCTCTCAACCAAGCTGCACCGGTCATTGCTGTATACATTTTGTATATAAATTTTCATTCACTTATAGCTAGTTAACTTTATAAATTGCTTTTGATTTAAAATATTTTTTAATTAATTTCTCATTTTTTCCTACAGATACTTATGCTGATATCTATCTGCTTTTGAACTGCATTAAATTAAAAAAAAAATAAATAAAAATGAAACACTATTAGGAACATGATTCAGAGCATGGACGTAAACTGATGTTGTGAAAATTGCGAGCAGTTTTGGGTGGGTGGGGAGGGGGCTAGGATAGGATTTGTCTGTACTTGCATCTTATTTCTATTAGTTTCATAAGTGTTTTTATTTGTAAAAAAAAAAATGTAAACAAACTGAAAGGGGCAGGTTTTTGTCTATTTAGACAAAAACCCTAGTTTACATATATGACTCAGAGGATGGAAGTACAAAACTCTTAAATGGTTTACACATTAATTATATTGTAATTCAACTATAACCAGCATATATCCATTTTATTCTGAAGCACGGGGTAAAATAGGTATAGGTTTTTCTCTAATATCTCATTTGCATTTTGCAATTTGTTTGCGGCATTGTATAGTTGATCTTCACAGTGCCCCTTGTTGTTTACTTTAATCTTTGAATGCAGAATTTTATTTTATTTTTTAGACAATACTTTCCCTTTTAGAACAGATTCTGAAAGGTAAAAGTAATTTCTCAAAAAAATAAAAATTCTGCAATCAAAATCGAAAAAGTAAACAGTTGCCGTGAGGATCAAGCTCAGATATACAATGCGCCACCACCACCACCAAAAAAAAAAAAAATTCAAAATGTCGAAATGCAAATAAGATTAGCAAAAAAAAACCTTCCCATAAAAATATGAATAGCCTTAACTCGCAAGTATCTTCACATAACGGGGCAGGAAAAAAATACAGATTTTGTCAAAAGTTAAAAAGCACTAATTTTATTAAAAGGCAAATATCGCCAGAGAACTTTAAAAAATTTCAGTAAAGAATCATGAAAAAAAAATATGAATTTTGTCAAAGGGTCTCGGGGGGGGGGGGGGAGACGACGACATAAAGTTTTTGCAGTAAAAACAGTCCTTTTATTCTAGTCAACACTAGGGATGCACCGAATATTCGGTATCTATTCGGTATTCGGCCATTTTACCGAATATTCGGTTTGGCCGAATATTTCAATATTCGGCCAAACAGAATACTTAAAGAAAATTTTTGAAACATATTTTTAAAAACTTTATACAACTTCTATATTTAACAATCAACTTACAAAGATATTCAGAATAATTAGAAACAGAATCATATTTGAATAAAAGAGAATGTTATTACATTATTTATTTGCTGTTTGTTAAGTATTATGTAAGAAAATTAACCAATCACGAGGATTTTCATAGAAATTAATTATGTACAAATGCAAGTTCCTAAATTTTGTCTAGCAAATAATCTGTTTCTTGCTAAGATTTTAAGAACAATTTTTAGAATCTCTGAAAATGATTGTCCACTCCAGACACCTATCTAGGATGTATTTAAAAACTTCCTTGCTTAAATTAAAGGGAGTAGAACAATTATTCTTGCTAAGTTGCCACCATATAAAATTTGAATTTATTTGTAATATTTGTGTACTTTTACTTCAGTCTATTCCTGACAAACAAATAATATGATACTGTACAATTTTTCTTCCAATTTTTTCACTATTAAACTTTGATTTTAAAATGTTTCTTTTAGAATTTAAGAAAATTTTATTTATCTGTATTAATTCTCAGAAGAAGCCACGAAATTTAAAATTTTACTAATTTAAAAAGTTTTATAACTATCCTCTTCTTAAATAACTCAAAGCAGATTTTTTTCAGTATAAAGTTTACTTGTAATTGTAACTCTTGTTTATTAAAATGTAAGTTTCTGTATTGAATAGTATGTAAAATTGTTTTAAAATTTAATATTTTAATGCCTTTAAACTTTGAAATATAAAAGTATTTGACAAGCCGAATATTCGGTATTCGGCCTAGCAGTTACTATTCGGCTGGCCGAATATTCGGTATTCGGTTCACCTCTAGGCCGAATATTCGGTATTCGGCCAAAATCACTATTCGGTGCATCCCTAGTCAACACTGTCTTCGCTAAAATTTTTGGTATTTTTTCATGATGAAGCCACAATCACCCCCCCCCCCTCCCTCCCCAGCTTATCAATTTAGCCATAATTTCATATTCTAAAAAAAATTAATAAATGAAAATGATTTGAGAAATATATCATACAACAGTAAAATTTTAAAACATTTTACTTTTTCATATCATCAGGGCAGAAACTAGTTTCTTTCAGTAAGTGGCAAAAACTAATACTAATCCTGCAGTGATTCATAATTCACATATGTAGGTATTTGATATGTAAACAATTAAGCTAAAAATTAAAATTGAAGATTATGAATGTTGTTCAAAGTAGCAAGTCAGATTTAGTGATGCTCTGAATAGTGATTTTGGCCGAATACTGAATATTCACCTAGCCGAATAGTAACTGTTTGGCCGAATACTTTTTATTTCAAGGTTTAAGGTATTAAAATGTTATTTTTTAAAACAACTTTACATAATATTTAATAAAACAATTACATTTTGATAAATAAGCTCTTTATAAGTAAATTTCATATTGAAAAAAAAACTTGCTTTGAGTTTATTTATAGGATAATAAGACCTTTTTATTAATAATGAAATTTTAAATTTAATGGTTTCCTCTATGAATTAACATTTTAAAATCAAACAGTAAAAGTGGAAAAATTGGAAGGAAAATCGGTTCAGGTCGATTTGAGGCTGAGTATGAATTCCTGCAAGTTGGGTTTGGGTTAAACCCAAATTTTCAAAAGTTAGTTTGGTATATTTTTTTAAGTTTATCCCTGTTATAATAAACGTAGATATTTGTGTATATGTTGTTTTCTAAAGAGACTTCCGTTTTTTCTGCAACCCTTTGGCAAAGT
Source organism: Maratus speciosus (assembly GCA_963932465.1). NCBI lineage: Eukaryota > Metazoa > Arthropoda > Arachnida > Araneae > Salticidae > Maratus > Maratus speciosus. Next base: position 214,176,320 of record OZ010799.1, on the reverse strand, counting down.
TAGTTTTTTCTGCAACCAGACTTGTATAAAACCAAAAACTTTCTCTGTGCATAAATATTGGGTCAAAAACTATCTGCACATTAATGTAATGTTTAATAACGTAAAATACCGTGTTATGTTATTTTAACAATATGAATTAAAAAGAGTATTTTTAAAATAATTACCATTTAAATTAAAAATAATTAGTATTAATCAAAGAATAATTATTTTTATCAAAAAAAAAAAAAAAAACCCAGCTAAAAATGCATAAGAAGGGCAGAAATAATGTGACATTGCTACTGAAACAACTAAATCACCTTTTCTAGGAAGAGGTATCCATTCATAGGTATCATCATTAAAGAGACTGGTGAGTTTTTACCGCGCCCCTTTGACAAAAATCATGTTTTTTCCTTTTGTCTTTGACGAAATTCTTGTTTTTTCTGTGATCATTTGATGAAATTCTCTTTTTTTCTCGATTCTTTGATGAAATTCACATTTTTCTTCGATTCTTTCACGAAATCAGTTTTTTCCCAATCTTTTGACGAAATTTGCATTTTCCTACGATCTTTTGACGAATTTCGTATTTTTTCATGCATTTTTAACAAAATTCTCGCTTTTTTCACAACACTTTTGACGAAATTCTCGATTTTTTGAAGAAAGTAGTTTTTTATACGATTCTTTTACGAAATTTGTATTTTTTCAGAATCTTTTGGCAAAATTTAGGGCTTTTCCGCTATGCTTTTAAGAATTTTTTTTTTCCTGAGCCCTTTTGCCGAAATTTGCATTTTTCTAAGATTCTTTGACGAAATTCGCTTTTTTTCGCTATCCTTTGACGAAATTAACGTTTTTTCTGCGATATTTTTACGAAATTCGCATTTTTCCTGCGATTTTTTGACGAAATACGTGCTTTTTTCTCAGCCTTTAGCGATATTCATATTTTTCCCGTAATCCATTGACAAAATAAGTTTTTTCTGCGATTTTTTGACGAAATTTGCGGATTTTTTTTTTCACTATCCTTTGACAAATTCGGGCTTTTCCCGCTATGCTTTCAAGAAATTCTTTTTTTTTTTTTTTTAACGATTCTTTGACGAAATTATAATATAGAGAATATTTTTAATTTTTTGGTATTAAAAAAAAAAAAAAAAAAAAAAAAAAGTTACAAAAATAAGTTTTTTTCTACAAATTTTTCTGCAAGGTTCCGAATTTTTGGAAAATCTGCGCGTGCGTCTATATTATACAACTGTGTCTGCAACCCTTTGGGAAAATTTGTGTTTTTTCTCTGCAACCCTTTGGCAAAATTTGTGTTTTTTTCTGCTATCCTTTGACAAAATTTTCTTCAACCCTTTGGTAAAATTTGTTTTTTTTTGCAACCCTTTGGCAAAATTAGTTTTTTTCTGCAACCCTGTTGCAAAATTCGTTTTTTTTTTGCAACCCTTTGGCAAATTTTTTTTTTCTGCAACCCTTTGGCAAATTTTTTTTCTTTCTGCAAGCAACCCTTTGGCAAAAATTTTTTCTGTACCCCTTTGGCAAAATTTTTTTCTGTACCTCTTTGGCAAAATTTGTTTTTTTCTGCAACACTTTGGCGAATTTCCCTAAATCAATTCATGAATCGGTCGCGGAAAAAAATTGAGAATTTCTTCAAATGATCATGGAAAAATACCAGATATTTTGTCATATATCTCAGAAACAAATGGTAATTATCTTCAATTGGTTGTTGAATAAAATTGCTATTTTCGTAAAGAGTTCGGAAAGAAATTGCGAATTTCGTCAAAAGATTGCGCACAAAATAATCGGGAATATCGATAAACTTATTTGGTGAAGAATATTACAAATTTCGTCAAAAGGTCGCGACGAATAGTGAATTTTGTTAATTAGTCACAAAAAGATATCGCGAATTTTACTGTTCGATTGCACAAAACTCAAGAGTTTTGCCGTCAAAAATCAACCCAACCCAATTTATTGCTTGGGTAAATTGCAGGGAAATGAATTTCCGTTTTTGTATGTTTCAGGCACTTTCGTATGAACTCATCATTACGTCTGTTTTAAAATTTTAAGTTAAAATCATTTAAACGTTTTAAATCGATAACATTGTTTTTGCACATTTTCATTTTAGGAACAATACTTTGATCCTATCACTCAAGCTGCTATGGTTGAATGGAGGTTATGGCCTCACCAGCCCAAAACATTAACACCAGCCCAAAACATTAACACCAGCCCAAAACATTAACACCAGCCCAAAAGAAGTACCAACAAAGAGGACTATCAAAGAGACACGTGATAATCCTGAAGAGGTGTATTATCAGCAAGAAAGGTATAAATTTACATATTAATCTTAAATATATTTAAGTTTTGATTTTGTCATGGAATTTCATTTTTTTTGTGTGTGTGTGTGTTTAGTAATTAGCACTGTATTGGGCCAGTGTGACCTTACAGATACATATGTGGAAAAAAAAAAATCTGTTTTCATATTAGTAAACTTCATACCTAGCATCTATCTTTCCAATCCCAATAGCAGAAAATTTACTTTCAATGTTTTTAAGCATTTTACTAATTTTTATTAATAATAATCTTAAGTTTTAGTAATCATACTCCTATTATAAAGAGGAAAAAATTGTTTATTTGTAGGAGGTAAGCTCTGGAACTACCGAACCGATTCCAAAAGTAATGGTATCAAAATGATGGTGTTAGTCCAACTTAGAACATAGGCTATATCTTATGTCGGTGCCACTACCCCAAAGGGGGTGTAGGAGCAAAAAACGTTCTAAAAATGCGATTTTAACGTTACTGAAGGGCATAGAAATATGAAATTTTGAATATTAGTCACTTATAAGATATAAATGATGTCTAAGAACAGTTCTTAAACAATTCGAAATTTAAAAGGGGTGAAAATGCACAAAAAGCGTTCTAAAAAACGTTCTAAATGGTGGTTTCTACACAATCTCAGGAAATACCAAACCGATTTAAAAAATATTGGTGTCAAAATGATGGTGACAACGCTTGCTCTAAGATAGGCTATTTTTTATGCCGGTGTCACTACCCCAAATGGGGTGCAGGAGCAAAAAACGTTCTAAAAATGCGATTTACGTGTTACTGAAGGGCCTAGAAATATGAAATTTGAAATATTAGCTACTTATTAGATATAAAGGATTTCTAAGAACAGTTCTTAAAAAATTCGAAATTTAAAAGGTGTAAAAATGCCCGAAAAGCGTTCTAAAAAACGTTCTAAATGGTGGTTTCTACACAATCTCAGGAAATACGAAACCAATTAAAAAAATAATGGTGTCAAAATAAGGGTGTCAAAATGATGGTGACAACGCTTGCTCCAAGATAGGCTATGTTTTATGTCGGTGCCACTACCCGAAAGGGGGTGCAGGAGCAAAAAACGTTCTAAAAATGCGATTTACGTGTTACTGAAGGGCCTAGAAATATGAAATTTTAAATATTAGCTACTTATAAGATATAAATGATGTCTAAGAACAGTTCTTAAGCAATTCGCAATTTAAAAGGGGGGAAATGCACGAAAAGCGTTCTAAAAAACGTTCTAAATGGTAGTTTCTACACAATCTCAGGAAATACCAAAACGATTTAAAAAATATTGGTGTCAAAATGATGGTGACAACGCTTGCTCTAAGATAGGCTATTTTTTATGCCGGTGTCACTACCCCAAAGGGGGTGCAGGAGCAAAAAAGTTCTAAAAATGCGATTTACGTATTACTGAATGGCCTAGAAATATGAAATTTGAAATATTAGCTACTTATTAGATATAAAGGATTTCTAAGAACAGTTCTTAAACAATTCGAAATTTGAAAGGGGTGAAAATGCGCGAAAATCGTTCTAAAAAACGTTCTAAATGGTGGTTTCTACACAATCTCAGGAAATACCAAACCAATTTAAAAAATAATGGTGTAAAAATAACGGTGTCAAAATGACTGTGACAACCCTTGCTCCAACATAGGCTATGTTTTATGTCGGTGCCACTACCCGAAAGGGGGTGCAGGATCAAAAAACTTTCTAAAAATGCGATTTTTGCGTTACCGAAGGGCCTAGAAATATGAAATTTGAAATATTAGCTACTTATTAGATATAAAGGATTTCTAAGAACAGTTCTTAAAAAATTCGAAATTTAAAAGGTGTAAAAATGCCCGAAAAGCGTTCTAAAAAACGTTCTAATGGTGGTTTCTACACAATCTCAGGAAATACCAAACAGATCTAAAAAATAATGGCGTCAAAATGATGGTGACAACCCTTGCTCCAACATAGGCGATGTTTTATCTCGGTGCCACTACCCCAAAGGGGGCGCTGGAGAAAAACGTTCTAAATTGCGACTTTTGCGTTACCGAAGGGCCTAGAATCGTGAAATTTGGAATGGTAGTTAGTTATTAGATATCAATGATCTGTAAGGACATTTCCTAAAAAAATCGAAATTTAAAAGGTGGTCAAAATGCGCAAAAAGCGTTGTAAAAAACTTTCTAAATTGCGATTTCTATGCAATCTCAGGAAGTTCTGAACCGATTTCAAATATAATGGTGTAAAAATGATGGTGACAGATCTTGCTCCAAGATACAGGGATAACTATGATTTTTGGTAGTAAATTTCGTATTTTATTGATATTTTGAAGGAAAGGGTTGCCAGTGATTATATTTTGGCGAAAATTTTGTTGATTAGAGAATTGAAATGGCTATATCCGTTAGACAATCACCTCGCAAATAAATGAAAAAAATACTGATATTTAATTTAAAAAGACAACAAAAAATGTTTTAATAAGACATAATATTATAAAATATATACATAATTTTTAATTTAAACAGGAAATAAATATTTGTAATGCTTAAAATATAATTTATTGTGAAATTTTAAAATATTTGGCGAATTATCGCCTGCCTTACGTTAAAAAAAGGAATCTGAAAGTTTGATTAGACTAATTTTGAATTACATTTTTTTTCTTTTTTTTTATTTAACTATTTAATCCACGTAATGTGATTTACAGGAGAAACAATTCAATTATAAATTATATAGATATCAGTTAATATTTTAAAAGTGGAATCTAATATTTAAATTTTAGTTTGAATTTCTGCCACACAGACATATTGTAAAATCCTTTGAGGCTTAGATGCTGTATATTCAAGCGGACGCCATCTTGGATGTTTTGAGATTTCTTTGCGATATTTTGTTGACGATGTTTTACATTTTATTTTCGTTAAGCCTTTCATGCACATAAATCGCTGCTTGGCGACATTTATTACTTGGCGGAAAAGGGCGCCAATTACGCCAAGAAAAAATCCCAGATGGCGGCCGCGGATATGACATCTGTTCCTAATTTCATACTTTTTAAAATTTTTTTCGCCGTAATTACGGAAGCATGTGATTTTTATAGACTCCAAATCAGATCAATGAATATTATCTTTTTTTTTTTTTTGAAAGTATTATTGTTTATTAAATATTTCTTTGGCCATAACGCCAATTTTAACGTACAGGAAATTTCACAGTTTCAAAATTTAGGAAATGAAAATTATTCTTAAGGAAATTTATGCAATCATGTGTTATTACTATAAAAAAAAATTCTACACAGATGTCATATACGTATCAATTTGGCGAAAACATCAACAGCATAAACAACAACATACGCGTTACCATATCAAGCAAAATAACGATAAGTTGGCGCCAGTTAAGTACCCGTTGCGTATATAACATTGGCGTCAGAAAAAAAATCGTGTCATGACAATATGACATCTGTGCCAAAAATTCAACATTTTGAATTAAAAGTTACTTGCTGAAAAAAAAATTGTAAATCGTTTTAAATTCGTTATTTTTTCATATTTTCCGCTCTGTTAGGCAATATTTTAAAAGATATTGGACTAATCTTAGATATTTAAAAGCACATAAATTAACGTCTGAATTCCAGTTTTATATTATTATTATTATTATTTATTAATTGTTTATTTTTATTATTATTATTTATTTTATAGTCTTCGCTAATCAAGTCACCGCCAAATGGCATATTTACTATATCATTGGAAGTTTTGGTTGCACAGATACGCTTCATGGTACCTAATGGGCTCAAATTGGCGTTATTTTGCCTGACATGGTAACCCAGCTATTGTTGCTTATTTATTAATAAATTGTTTATTTATTTTATTTTCTTTTTTACAATTATATAAAATGTTTTGTTCTATAGATAATAATTAAACATTTTTTTTTATTTATTGGGTACTACTTAGTTATCCATCGACCAATTTCGCCAAATTATATAAATCGCCAAACCACTCGCCAAATTATACAAATTGACTTTTTTTTTTTTAAATAATGAAAGAACAATTAAATTAGTATAACATTAATAAAAATACAAATAAAACGTCTAAATAAAAATCACCTGATGATGCAAACACGTGTAACTTGCTTAAAGTCAAGTGAACGTGACATGTACGATCAACCATTATTGGCATTTAATCTTATAGTTTGGCGATAGATTTTTGGTCGACGGGATAACTAAGTAGTACCATTTATTGTTATTTCCTTTTAAAATAATAGAAAATAATTTAAATATATATATATATGTAACTGGTATTCGAAAACGATGTTTTCGCCAAATCGGCGTGAAAAAAATTGCGCCAAATCCGGTACATATATGATATCTGTGTCTAACAGTCATTTACATTATTGTGATTGCTAAGTATCAGAAAATAGATTGAAGAGTATTTGGTATATTTTTACTATATGGGCTTTGGCGAGATAGAGAAAATGGCCTTGGTAAGTGAAGTGAATTTTATGTATATTTACTGGCAACCTATTTACTTTTCATATACATATAAGATTTTTTTTAAATATTTATGATATTTATATATTACAAAAAAGAGCTATTATCTACTTTTAAATACGAATAGAAATAATTTGTGGTTCTACTTGATTATCCCGTCGACCAAAAAAATATCACCAAACTATAAAATTAAATGCCAATAATGGGTGATCGTAAATGTCAAATTTACTTGACGTTAAACACTTTACACGTATTTGTTACATCATCAAGTGATTTTTATTTCGACGTTTTATTTTTATTAATGTTTTACTAATTCATTTATTCTTTCGTTATTTAAAATAAAAATTATGTCATTTGCGTGATTGGCCTAATAGTTTGGCGATTTGTATAATTTGGCGAAATTGGTTGACGGTATAATCAAGTAGTACCTAATTTCTAATTATTAATAATAATAATAATATAAATATATAAATAAATTGTTAGACATACATATATATATACGTCTTACAAGGGAAACTGGCAGAAGTAATTGTAAAAATGAATAAACTTATGCGTTGCATTCTATTCGTTTATTACCCTGGCGCCAAACAAAGCGATTTTAAGTTAAACAGGCAGAAGAGTGACATAATCCCGAACAACGCTCACAATAATAGTGTTTTTTAAGTGTATGAGCACATTTGAAAGTAGAGTTTTATATTTAAATGTAAATTATATACAAAGCAGTTAACATTATGATTGTTGAGTAAAATACTTAAATTTTAGGTTAAATGTGTGCCCCCCATCTCTCATCAAAATATTTTTCAACATGCTTTACTGTAAAAACACGCCGGTTTGTTGCCGTATTGTCCTATTGGTTTGTTGTCCTTTTGTCCTATTGGTTTGTGATCTACGTTTTTGATTCTATTTACTCTGCTGGAATAGACATATGGAAAACAGTAGCAGACCTGTCAGAAGAGGAAGTTTATTAAAAAATATAATGTAACATGTAATGCGATTGAATTTAAGCTAACAGAACCACATATAGCGCAAGTTGAGATGCTGGAAGTTCAAGAACAAACAAATGAAAATGAACAATCCGAATGTTCTTAAAGTTCAAAATTCAATCTGCGCAATCATTGTAACATGCTCTTTAATTTAACAGTGTGATGACTAGAGAATATTTTAATTCCGGTTGCCATAACTGTCTCATTTCCGTAGCAAACGGTACTTTAAATGATCAACTAAAAGAGTTGTTTCTTAATTGCCCAAATATTGTCCAAGGCATACGATAGTATAATATCACAATGAAGTTCGCATCGTTTTCAGCAAGGAAATTGCGGAAGGACATTCCAGGTGATGGTCTTTATTGCTTTAAAATAGAAGGTTAAATTCACAATATCGTTTGATTCAAGATTCGTTTGGAAAAATGACCAGCGCAGCGGGCATAGTCTGCTAGTAAATAATAAAGAACTAAACATAATATAAAGTTGGAAAAAAATCCAATGGAAAAAAAATCTGCGACGCATGTCACCCGTCAGGAACTTTCTGCTACCAGGTTTCCTATGTGTTTGGAATGCAGTGCTATGCAGTTTTAGTTCATTTATTTAGTATCGTCTATCAGTCAGATACATTTGCCCAATAACATAAAACAGCATATAAAATTTGATTTTGTCATAACATTATGCAAGTTAGAAAAACAAGTCTGTATTTCTGAAATAGATATTCCTAACATGTATTTAATATGAAAAGCATTTTTATTAATAGTTAAAAAAAAAGCAAATTGCAATTGAATTTTCAAAATTCACTGTTTATAGAAAATTTTTTAACGTAAATTTCAATGAAAGTAAGCCTTTCAATATTATTTTTTCATTTTCTTACATAATTATAACTTTGTCAGCGGTAGAATTGATAAAAAAAGTCACTGGTCCCAAGGACCAGTAAACATCAGAGTTTACTGGTCCGCACATATCGTCACTGGCCCGCTACATAAAATTCTATTAAGTTATTAAGTACCTTTAATCCTTTGAGTGCAACCCCCCATCCTCCTCCTAGAATATAAACCAAACATCCTTTCAGTTACCAAAAATTTTCGGCATAATAAAATGTAAAATTATAATTTGCTAAAAATTAAATAAACAGTACATAAACAAAAACAATAAAATTATTAATTATATATTTTATTTCCGATTATTTATTTCAACTGACTAAGTTTTAATGCACTTTTTTACTTATTAATTTTTTTTAAATAAAATAAAATTCTGTGGTTTGTGTTTGGTTGCGATTTTCTCAGGGACGGGAAAATTTAAATTTACCTGTCAGAGAGGGAAAAAAGTTACTGGTCCTGCGGACCACTAAATTTTTTAAATTAGTGGTCCGATTGAATTTTTAGTGGTCTCGGACCAGCAGACCACCAAGGATTTCGAACGCTGTTTGTTATTAAATTATGATTAAAGGTACCATTAAAAACAGTGAAAGTTTTGATTATCTTTGTGAAATCCAGAATTTTTATAAATATAGTCTTAGTCCTGATACAGGATTTTCGAGGTTATACTGTATTAAATTAGACATGTATCTCTGACAGATGACATGCATTTGACTGTTGGAAGAAAATTGCCGCCTGACTGCTTAGATTTTATGGGGTAAGGTTAAACATCATTGTTGTAATAAAACATTTCATATTTAGAATAAATTTAAATGTAGTTTCATCTCCCCCCCCCCTTCCAATGTATACATTTTGAAAATGGCAACAAAGGGGAATTTTCAACAATATTTTGTAATGTTGCTTAAGACCTTTTAAATTTGTTTTTAAAATAGAAATTTATTTTAAGATTGTATCAGAAGTAGGGTGTCAACGATTTAAATCATGATTTTAATCAAGTGATTTTTTTTTCAAATCATTAAAATCATTAAAAAAATCATTGATTAAAATCAAAAAATTTTTAATGTTTAAAATGATATAAAAAAAGTATTCAAATTATTGTGACTTATGAATACACAAAACAAAGCTTTAAATAATTGTTTCCAAGTATAATTCCTGAGTATTATGAAAAATTTTAAGTACAGTAAGTTTGTAAAAAGCATGTTTTTTTAATCTAACATAAAAAGCATTTAATTTAAAAATATTTAAATCTAATATAACTTTCAATGTCATAATTTCCTTTTAATAATCAAGTTATTATTTTATATACAATAAACACAGCAATAGTGTCAATGATTTTAATCAATTGATTTAAATCAGATGATAAAATCACATATTTTCTGATTTTTTAAAATGTTGTGAAAAAGCATGATAATCAATAATGAAAACGATCACTAAATCACTTGTAAAAAATGTAATATTTGTTATTGTTAATTATAACAATATTAAACTGTGTAAAAAGATGTTATTATACATTTAAAAAAATCTAACTAAATGTTAAATAACTTCAAAACATTATAATATTTAGTAGCTATTCAAATATTTTAATGTTGTGGGGAAAAATATCTGATTTAAATTTCAAAAATACAATTTTTGTACTCTATTTATAAATTATGTGTAAGTTTGCTGTATACATTGCTACAATTTTTGATCAATTTGATAGACATACGCTTTAAAACCTGTGTAAAATTACTGGCTGCTTTATGAATTTATCAAACTATTATTTATCACCTTTTTTCAACCACTTTTTCAAAAATGTAGATTGTGTTCTTAATTAAACAGTTAATTGTTTAATAATTACAAAATTTAATCTATATCATCAATTTAAAATTAAATGCAATTTATCAATAACTTTAAAATATAAGCAGTATTTAATATTGGTTTACATAATTATTATAAAATATTAATGCACATAATGCTGTATGTTACTAAAGAAATTTTTTATTTGCAGTTTTTTGTAATTTCTATAATTACATAATTAAAATTTTATTAATTAAAGCAAAAAAACATAGATTATGTTAGTAATTGGAGGGTTATTCATTTTTGAAATGCTTAATTCTTGGTAGATGTTAATATTTTAACACGGGAAAAAAAATAAAAAAAATCAGATTTAAATTTAAAAAAATCAGATTTTTTTTATTTAAAAAAAAAAATCATGATTTTTTTACACCCTAATCAGAAGTAACATGATAAACAAGCGGGTAAGTGTGATTGCACAGATGGTTTCATTTATTCATTTTCTATTTTATTCACAATTAGCCGAATTTTCAGTGGTGTAACTTTATATAAAGCTAAAAGTTTTAGTGTATGTTTTTTAAGAATATGCATGGGGAGGCGGTTTTGTGTGTGTGTAGGTTTTTATTTTTGGGACCCATTTTGTGAAAAGTAAGTTATTTTTGTGATAAATAACATTTTGTAATGAAAGTTGAAATCATGTTACTAAAATTTAAATGAAGACTTTGACAAAACTTCTTTAAATCCCCTCGGTAAAGTTTGTTTTCAGTCAGCTGGTTTTATTTACAATTTACACATTTTAAAACAGTTTGTGTGAAAAAGAATGTTACAAAGGGGCCTATTTTATTAGATTTTTGTGAAAGGGCCCTAAATTTTGCTTGGAACGACCCCTTATATATATATTCATATTTAGAATAAATTTAATTTTTAAAGTTTCATTTCCCCCCCCCCCCCAATTATTGTTTAAAAAGATATGTTTGTATACATTTTGAAAATGGTAACAAAGGTGAATGTTCAACAATATTTTAAGAAGTTGCTTAAGACTTTAAGAATTTATTTATATTTACTTTAATCTAAAAACTAATATTTTAAAAGATTCATAATCCTTTGCATTACAATTATTGCTATTTAACTTAATTTCAATATTTTCTTTTAACACAGGAGAATAGTGACCTCATGGAGGAATGCAATTCCGCTGCGAGGAGTGGAATTCAACAACCCTATCGAATCTCTCAAGGATCTTCAGCAGAGAAGAATACATATTTTCTTGTCTTGACAAGAAAATTTTAAATGAAAATATTTACATGTCCAGTTAAAGGTGTCAAAACACTCCATCTGTTGTTAAAATTGCTATCAATGCTACATTTGTTTTTTCTTTTTGTTCAATAAAATTGTTAGTATATAATGTTGTTTCTTTCCCCAACGATATTCTAAATTGCATATTTGGCTCCTGCTTTTGGCATAAAAAGCTACAATCTTATGCCATTTTAAAGTTTTACATTTCTTTAAAAGTTAGTAGATTTAAGAAACATTGGATAAAATCAATGGTTAATTGCAACAAGACAAGATTAAAAAAGAATAACTGCAAGATAGTACCTAATAGGTTGGTATTTATCCAATCAAGACATTGTTCCTTCTAACCCAGTAGCTAAATTTTAAAGTTATACTTGAACATAATTTCAAGTTTCAACAAATGTTTTAAATGATATAAAGAATTAAGTTGATCCATTTCTAAAGTTATTTTGGTGCATAATTTATTTGTAAATATATGAACTGCTTTAAATTGACATTTAGCAAGTGCTAATTAATTAGCATAAAAAAGCTTAACAATTAATATTTCTTTAAAAGTTAGACAATTTAAGAATTAGTGTGAATTAAATCAAGGGATAATTACAACAAAGTATATAATGGGTTAGTGTTTATCTTTTTTGAAATATTTTGTTTTACTTATTACAGCCTAACAATAGCTGTGTGACAACACTTGTGATAATGTTAGTTCCACGGGTAAGTTATTTTCAAATATCTTGCTTGGATTTTAATATTTGTACAGGCTTCTTTTTGCATATGATAGCTGAAGACAATCTATATGCTGGCTAGTTTTTACTTTTTTAACTTAGGTTTTATATTTTATTTTAAATACTTTAATTTTCGGAACCGATTCTAAAATTGATATCTTAATACAGTAAATGCTCGATGGGACTCATATGTGTTCATAAAGTCAAAAGTTCGTAAATGGGAGTAACATTAGTTCAGCGAGATGCTGGGCGGGACCAGTACACCAGTTCGTAAAATCGTCTACTGTATTAAAAAAACTAACCAAAATTGCAAAATTAAAAATAAGCCTGCATAAAGGTCCTATGCCTCCCCCCCCAAAAAAAAAATTATATATATATATATATAAATCCAAACAATGTATTTGAAAATAACTTCTCCGTGGGATTAACACCTTAACACCATCATTTCTGGGAGATTCCATGGAGAGTGTCACACACATAACGCAGGCTTTAATTTGCATTTATTCAATTATTTATTATTTATTAAATTTTAATGTTAATTCTGATTTTAAGTGGTATGGTAAATAAGTTACCATATTTTTAAATTTAAATGTGTGGCAATAAACCTCACAGAAGTATATTATTTAATTACATTACTCAAAATGTGCTTTTTTCCTACTTCGGAAAAAAGCACATTTTGCGTAATGAAATTTAATGATATATTTCTGGGAGTTTTATTTCCACACATTTAAACTAAAAAATATGGTTATAACTTATTTACCATACCACTTAAAATCAGAATTAGCATTAAAATTTGATAAATAAATGAAAATTAAAGCCCTCATTACATGTGACTCTCTGCACGGAATCGCCCTTCTATACTTTTTCAGCGACTAGTGTAGGATCTTAAGGCTGTTCTTAATGGCTCTGCTCAACAAGCACAAAACGTTTTGATACATTTACAAATTCATTTTTTAATGGAAAGAGATAAAATCGGAAAGCCTGGTTATGAAAGCTATTTGGAATTGAATTTTCCATTTTTTTTTAAATCAATAAATTACCTATTGAGTTATAAACGATTTTGATCACGTGACAAACACGTTTTCGCCCGCTCTTGAGTGTTTTTCTCCTTTCATGCAGAAATTAAGTTTAAAACATCCACTTTGACACTATTTTCTGAAAGATGTATTGCGTTTGCAAAAAAATGAAAAAAGCAGCTTGATTACATAGTTTCTGAACACCCAGCTAGTTTCATGCATTTTCGATCAAAAATAAATTAAAACTTATGTCAGAAAGTTGCCCTTTTGGGTTTGAGAAGTCAGCTTTTAAAAGTTGTCATTGGGATTTTTCCTTTCCTTGGTGATTTCAAGTTTACATTTAGATATTTTTTTAATTTTTTTTTTTTATTTACGTTAAATACTTAAGATTGGTTTAATTGTAATTTTTAGTTATAAATCATATTTTTTTTTCAATCAAAAAGTAATACAATTATATAAACCAGTATGAAGGAATATAAAATTAGTTATTTATTATTTTAATTTGAAAATGTGGCACGAATTCTGTGTTATTTTGAATTTCATTGATAAAAATCAATCACAGGTTACTGAATTTCATTTAAAATGACATGATTTTATTTAATCAGTTAATTAGAAATCGCTCAAGGTTTTTTGTAATTTTGAGCGAGTTCTTATGAATGAGTTTATTAAAAATCACTCGGGATTTTGCATTTTAAGAACATCATTTAAGAGTTCATTGCATGAACTCTTAAATGAGTTGATTTAATCCATGTATGAATTGTTACAAATTGCCCAAAAACTACTGGATTAAATCTGAAATGACCTCATTTCACTCAAGTTTGAATTGATTATAAATCACAAGTGGTACTGGATTTAGGCTTAAATTATTTCATTTCACTCAAATATGAGTTGGCTACAGATCACACAAGTGCTACTGAATTTAGTCTCAAAGGGATTCCATTTCACTCAAGTACGACCAGATTTAGTCTTAAATGAGTTAATTTCACTCAAGTGTGAGTTGGTTACAAATTACTCAAGTGCTACCTGATTTATTCTTAAATAACTTCATTTCACTCAAGTATGAGTTGGTTACAAATCACTCAAGTGCTACTGGATTTTACCTTCATTGAGTTTATTTCACTCAAGTATGAGTAAAATAGAGATCACTCAATCATGAGTTGCTTAAAAACAACTCATTCACTCGAGTTGTTTCAACTCTTTATGAGAAGCTGACTTTCAAATCATGAGATGAGTGGATTTCGGCTCAACTTTAGTTATTTTGGCTCTTTCGTTTTAAGAGTGTAGGAAGTGTTAAAATCTTACTCACAGTTCGCCCGCTTTTAACACATAAAATATTAAATTCAGCATAGATTTTAGAAATATTTTGAAAACTAAGAAAAAAAGAGACATTCTTTAAGAAGAGTACACAGAAAAAAGATGTCAAAAATATGAATTTCCCGAGAAGATATTTTAAATATACGAATGCATCAAAAGTCCATAGACTTAAAATTACGGAGGAGAATTCCAAATCTGAGTGATCAGTCCCCTTAACTCCTTTTTCCAGTTTCGGAGGAAGGTAGTAGGAGTCTGTACGGACCAAAATTTCCAGGCCTGAGACCGGCCCGTCCCGTAGAAAAAAATATTGGCCTTGCCCGGTAAAAAACTTGAAAGTTCGGACCGAGTCCGGCCCGGAAAAAAGTTTTTTAATTTTTTTTTTGGAAAGGTAATGAATGTTGTAGGCTAAAATAAAAAACAAGTTATACGTACAGATTTTTAAAATAAAAAATGAAATACAGTCGGACCTCGTTATCTCGACACCCGGTTTTCACGTCACTCCGCTTATAACGTCAGTTTTTCAAAGTCCCAATTTTTTGTATATGGTTTTAATGTAAATAAACTCCGGATTTCACGTCGTTGTATAGTTTTCAATTCCGGATATGCCGACGGTTTAGGAAAATTGTCCATTTTTCATAATCTATCTTATAAGCACGGAAATTTAGCGGTAAGAAATGTCTTAGGCAAACGTTTTACAAAAGTGTCTAAAATACCCATTGAAATAAATGAGAAATTTTACTTCAATCCTTTATCTGAATAAATAAACCAAAATGTTATGAATGACCCACTTAAGTTCTTGACAGACATATCAGTGCACTCGTGGTCTTTTTGTTCTGGTCAGGCAGCGCTTTCTTGTGGTTACACGGCGTTTTTCATCCGACTAAAACCGAAGCATTGCACTTCATTGAAACGATCAGAAATTATCCAACAACCATTTCTGAAACAACGAATATTCATTATAATTCATTGTAGGAAGCACATCCAGGGATAAGCGAACCTTAATTCATCAATATTTCATGCAACAATAAAAAAACAAGTCACTATAAATCTGATTTTTACTCTTTTCAATTTTGTTTTTGTGTTTATTTTGTTTAATAATAACGTTTTATTGCTTATAACTGCCAGAACAGTTATGAATTTCAAACTGTCTTAAATTACTTAAAAATACAGCCTTTTATAAACATTTTTCTCCAACTCTGGTTACCGCGACACCCCGCTTATGACGTCACTTTTTTCTGGTCCTTAGAGTGTCGGGATAACGAGGTTCGACTGTAGTAAGATTTTATCTAATTTTCAAACAGGTTGGATTTCAATTTTCACAACACTCAGAATAATAATTAAAAAAAAAAAAAAAAACTGACAGTTGAGACGAATTGAGGAGACTTCTTTTATTTTTAAAGAAAACTTTTATAATTTTTCTAGTTATAATGTATTTTAGAATTTTGTACAAGTGAATGAGATTTGTGTAATGTAAAACTGCTTTGAACTTATTTAATCAAAACAGTATTTGTTTGAAACAGGGAGCTATTAATAAAGAGGAACCGACATATCCTTAAAACAGTGAAGATTTATTTTGGAATTAAAATTTATCCCGTGCCAAATAAGTTGTCGTACGAACCACATCGGTATGCCTGCACTATGGAACTATTAATACAGAGGAACCGACATATCCTTAAAACAGTGAAGCTTCAACTGTAACCGCTTTTGATGAAGCAAACTTCCACCACTAAATTTAAATAGAAATTTTCTCCTTTTAAAATGCTTTATTAAGGCAAAATTTCAGTCATATAAATAATGGCAAAAACAGATATTCATTTTCACTAATGGATGTTTACTTCGGTGGTAGTCAGGCCCTGCATTTCCGCCATCTTGTGACAACCTAGACAACCTCTTCTCAGGGTAAAAGAAACAGATTATAATATCAGGAAAAATTGACGCCGGTAAAAACAAATTGAAAATTTCACTATATTTGTGAGAAAATATACCTGTAAATAAGGCGCTTAAATAAGACGAAATTTTTCATTCAAATTTACTGGTGAGAGAGCCCCGGCAGTAACTAGAAACTATTATTCTGATTTTTTTTAAAGCCGCCATCTTGTGACAACCACCTCCGTTACTTCAGTCGTAACTGGTCGACAGTGCACTATATATTTCCTCTTCATTATTCATAACCACATTGTTCTAAATTTTTAAGCGAAGTACTACCAGCCTTACATAATAAGTTAATTCTTAAATGGGCATCAGAGAAGGAATTGAATGAATAGTAAATTTCCTATGCCTCTGATAAAGGCCTCTTTTTGAAATATAAAAAATATTAATTATGTTACATGCATTATTAAATTTAAAGTCAGTTTATACAAAGCGGTCAGCTGGCGATAATGGGGTAGGGATCGCTCACTGAAAGAGCTGTGCAAACCGCTTTGCAAAAGGACCGCCGCGGCGAGCGGCCTCTTTTCGTCCGCAGCCCTTTATTCTTCTACTTATTCCGACTCATTTGCGGAAGCAAGGTTCATAGGTCCCCAGCCACGTCCCGACACTCTAGCGAAAGCCAGGTTGGAAAAAAAAATCAAAAATTGAAACCGGACAAATTTAAAAGGGAAATTGGACAAACTAAAGACACCGAAAAGCGGGAAGGAAGGGTTCGGGCCGACGAAGCTACCGAACGACTCCTACTGCTTCCAACTTATTATTAGCTTATTATAGGGAGAACGACGGGGGGGGGGGGGGACGGCAAAATTAAATTGGTAAAAATCAGAATCCAAAAGTGCTTCTTTAGTATTGTTATTCATAAAAAGATCTTAGGGTTAAATTTTTTTGCATCTGTTCATAATAAAGGACTAAAATCAATATGCCTCTGGTAAAGGTCCCTTTTTGAAGTATAAAAATTATTAATTATGATACATGCATTATTAAATAAAAAATCAGCTTATACAAGGCGGTCTGCTGGCGATAATGGGGAAGGGATTGCTCACTAAAAGAGCTGTGTATTAAAGTGAGAAATAAAAACGGCTGAATAAAATTGATGAAAATCAGAACCCAAAAATGCTTCTTTAGTATTGTTATTCATAAAAAGATCTTAGTGTTAAAATTTTTTGCATCTGTTCATAATAAAGGTCTAAAATCAATATGCCTCTGGTTAAGGTCCTTTTTTGAAATATAAAAATTATTAATTGTGATATATGCATTATTAAATTTAAAATCAGTTTATACAAGGCGGTCTGCTGGTGATAATGGGGAAGGGATTGCTCACTAAAAGAGCTGTGTATTATAGAGAGAAATAAAAACGGCTAAATAAAATTGATAAAAATCAGAACCCAAAAATGCTTCTTTAGTATGGTTATTCATTAAAAGATCTTAGTGTTAAATTTTTTTGTATTTGTTCATAATGAAGGACTAAAATCAATATGCCTCTGGTGAAGGCCTGTTTTTGAAAAATAAAAATTATTAATTATGATACATGCATTATTAAATTTAAAATCAGTTAATACAAGGCGGTCAGCTGGCGATGATGGGGAAGGGGTTGCTCTCTAAAAGAGCTGTGTAGTAAAGTGAGAAATAAAAACGGCTGAATAAAATTGATAAAAATCAGAATCCTCAAAAGCTTCATTAGTATTGTTATTCATAAAAAGATCTTAGTCTTAAAAATTTTGTACCTGTTCATAATGAAGAACAAAAATAAATTATTTACAGAGAAAACGACACAGGTGTAGTGAAGATGTGTATTAAACTTTGAGAAATCATTTTTATTAAAAAAAAAATAATAATAAGGTAAGTAAGGTAAGTAAGTAAAAAATATCCAGATAACGTATCGTGAGGTAAAGTGAACGTTCTAGAAATAAAAAGTCCAAATCATAGCGACATTAAATTTTTTTCCAGATTGATTTTCCCTAAAGCAGGGAGGTGTCTTTAAAGCCAATGATACTCAAACAGAAATAGAGATCAGAGTGTGTAAAAATAACAAAGCTTTAAATCAAGTTTTAGATCAATTATTTATACAGAAAAAGATACATGTGTAGTGAAGATGTCCGCTATTCAACGTTGAGAAATAATTTGTATAAAAGAAATAATTAAAGCTTTAGATCAATTATTTATAGAGAAAACGATACAAGTGTAGTGAAGATGTGCTCTATTCAACTTTGAGAAATAAATTTTATAAGAGAAATTTTTAATAATAAGGTGCAGGTAAGTAAAAAGTATCCAGATAAAGTATCACAAGGTAAAGTGCACGTTCGAGGAATAAAAAGTCAAAACTATAGCCACATTATGTTTTTATTCCAGAGTGATTTTTGCTGCAACAGGGAGACACCTTCAAAACCAATGATATTCAAACAGAAATAGAGATCAGAGTGTGTAAAAATAACAAAGCTTTAAATCAAGTTTTAGATCAATTATTTATAGAGAAAAAGATATATGTGTAGTGAAGATGTCCGTTATTCAACGTTGAGAAATAATTTCTATAAAAAAATAATTAAAGCTTTAGATCAATTATTTATAGAGAAAACGATACAAGTGTAGTGAAGATATGCCCTATTCAACATTGAGAAATAAATTTTATAAAATAAATTTTTAATAATAAGGTGCGGGTAAGTACAAAGTATCCAGATAAAGTATCACCAGGTAAAGTGCACGTTCCAGGAATAAAAAGTCAAAATTATAGCCACATTAATTTTTTATTCCAGAATGATTTTTCCTGAAGCAGGGAGACACATTCAAAACCAATGATATTCAAACAGAAATAGAGATCAGAGAGTGAAAAAATAACAAAGATTTAGAGTTTTGATGTTTTGGTATGCAAAAATAACCAAACTCACCAACATTTAACAAAATAATAATAAAATAACACAATCTTGGCGAACATAGGAAAAACAATAACCAATTTAATAATGATAACATTTAAATATTATTTGATCAACAAAAGGATGAAATTAACATAATAGCATTTCAATCATCTAAACTGAAAAAAAAGTTTTGAATCAGTAATTAAAGTGGCAGGTTAAATTATCTTATTGATTAATGATATTTATTAAAGCCAATATATATTTGCTGGCTAAATTACATATAAAAATATATTATGGGTGAAAGGAGAATTATCTTCTTCTTTATTACCATACATTCAACTTACAAATTTTGAATTACCCAAGGGAATGAAATCATTTGTTTTACATTATGATCTAAGGTGATTTATTTATTATTATAAGATAATGTATTTAGAGCGTAACGGAAAAAGCTTTACTCGTGAAAGATGAAAGTGATTAATAACATTAAGCGCCATTATGATAAAATATTTTACTGGAACAAGAAAATGCTTAATTTATGAAAGTTGAAAATTATTATTATAGCGCGATGACATATGAATAATTTAACAGGCCTGAGATTTTAAAATTTAGAAAGGAAGATATAGTAACAATGAAAGTGTGATTTGTGTTAGGAATTAAATACTTTTTTTTTGAGAATTTGAGAGACTAAAAAATTACAGCTAAATAATTAAAAATTAATGTTTTTTATGTTATTAAGCTAACAATATGTGATTTGACATTACAACACGATGCAACGATTATACTGGTATTTTTAGTTTTTTCGTAGCTTTATCAGAATCGCAGATACAGAGTTTTAAAGATTTCAAAAATCGTGAATATCGCGAATGCCGCACTGGAAATAAATTGTTTGAAAGGGTTAATATAACTTTTTTGCACAGTAGACGGCGTGCAAACGAGCAAAGTACGGTCTTTAATTTTGTATAATCGGTTTTTCCATATTTGCTTTTGTTCGGCGGATACGAGGTTCGTAAAATGGAAAAAATATATAAACATGAATTCGATGTTTAGTAGTTATTGTTATTCGAAAAGTTTAATGTTAATCATTTTTCGAAAAAATTGTGGCATTCTAAACTTAAATGTAAAAACAGTAAGAATATCTCATTCATAAAATATACAATATGAACTTTAAAAAGCTCACTGGCTTACGTAAATGCGACTAAAATAATAGATGAGATGTTGCAAGTTAAAAATACATTTTATTTAAAACTTCTTAGTACTTTCTTGCTTTACCAAGCCCTTCACCAGAGAATATTTTAACCCCTTAATTCTCGCACCCGTGGTACTCAAGGGCTGTGGTTTTGGTTGAAATTGTTTGATTACCACCAGTTTTATAAAATAGTGTAATTGGCTTTATCATTTTACCTGTCATTAAATAAGCTTAATATTTCTTTTTCAAAAAAGTGGTGCCAATAAGCAGTTTGAATTTTTGAATCACAATTTAATGCGACCGTTAAGGTGTTAATAACTAATTGCAACTTATTTATACAAATACGTCACTTCGTTTTTGAAATATGAGAGCCAATAATTATTAGAATTGAAAGAAGAAGTAGCAGTCCATTGGATTGAATTTAAGTAAAGAAAATATATATTAACTGCAGTTCCATTTATTTATTGTATCACTTTGTTCTCATACGTTACTTTCATTTTAATTGCGTAGCTGAACAATCGAAGTAGGAGTGTTTCAGATTAAATTTGTGTAGAAGATATTTTCAGTACTTAAATCCAATCCAATGGACTACTTCTTCTAACTTCGAATTCTAATAATTATTGTTTCTCTCATTTCAAAAATGGAGTGACGTATTTGTATAAATAAACGGCAATCATTTATTAAAATTTTCTCTGATGAAGATATTGCCTGAAAGGACTAAGAAATTTTAAATAAAATGTATTATTAACTTGTAACATTTAACCTAAATGTACTAATTGCTCAGAAGAGCACCCAGTCTCATTCAGAGGCTGCAAAATGTATCCCCTTAAAAACGTGAAAAATCATATGCAAATGCACTTCAAAATAAAAAAAAATCGGAAAATCCTAATCCTACCCATAACCAAACAAGGGACTCTAACTTAATTCCCATCCCCCAGATGGCGCCTGTCTACTACGACTTTGAGTTAGGTAACAATGTTTCCAAACTATTTGAAATACTTGAAAAAATTAAGAAAGAGCTCGTCGTCCAGTGGCGTGGTCGTAGCGACAGCTGCTGCCACGGCGGGGACCCGGGTTCGAATCCTCAGGTAAGACATGGATGTATTTGTGAATGTCGCTTTGTAGTTGTATAAATATGTAATGGAACAAGAAATAAAAATTGTTGTGACTTGTTGTTGTTTCTGTATATAATAAGGATCATTCGAGGCGAAAAGCCATAGTTACTATAGTCCCCAAAGCAATCTCTCCACTACGGTGGGGCACCAAACCAAACCAAAGAAAGAGCTTTAAATTGATTCGTTTGACCAATTAACCAATTATCTGGAAAATCTCTACTTGCAAGTAACATCAGAAGCTGATGTCGCTCGTAAAACTATAAAATTCATGGATGGAACGTCCAAATTTTCTAAGGGAATTAGAAAAGACTAGATTTCTTTTGTATATAATGTAAATTTTTTCACTTTTTCTGTAATTATCTTTTAATTGTCTTTGAATTACTTTTTGCAAAATGTATAGGAAAATTTTATAACTATTATGTAAAAATGTATGGTTCCTGAAAAAGGTCTTTTTTACCCAACTGCCAAGAAGGGTTATGTGTTTCATGCGTATCTGGGTATGTGGATTTCTTTACACCATCGAAACATCCCAACGGCTGGATGGATTTTAATGAATGAGGTCTCTTTCAATTCGTCTTAACCGTCCGATGGTTATAGGATATGTTTTGTTTTTATAAATTCAAAATGACGGCCGTAAAATACAAATGGCGGTAGAGACGAAAAAAAAAATTCGCATCCTATTGAGAAGTATATCATCACATAGGTCTTTCAAAATGAAGACGATGTTTCATTGACTATTTTACAGTCAGAAGCTCCGTTGAAATATTACACAACCAGGAATTTGCGTAGGTAGGATATCTAGCTTTATTGGAACTCTAACCTTCATAGACATCGATAGGCTTCATCAAAACAGTGTTTATAGATAGGAACTAACAATTAAACACAGCTTAAAAGTCATCAATACAAGTAAATAAGGTAAGCAATATAAAAAAATAGTTTCATATTGATTAGAAATAATTAATTAGCTCGCTTTTTACGCAGTCGTTTTTTTTTTAATTTAATTTTTATCTATTGGGTTCATGAGCCTTTCCCCCCTTTCGTTCTCATCCTTCTGGCATGCTCTGTTGCTCGGTTGGGCGGGGCTTGCCCCAAGCAAGTCGTATTCTCCATCTTCATACGTCACTACTAACCGTTTGCACGTTATCCTTCTCCAGTTGTTGTGGCTCGGGGATGTGGGAAATTGGTCCCAGGCAAACATTTCTTCTGTTATTTTAGTCCCCTTTTCAGCAAATCAGTGAGCTTTTTCAAGTTCATATTGTATATTTTATTTTTGAATAAAGGTGAAGTATTGCATTTCATCTTATGATTTTGTTTATCTCATTTGTTTTTCCGTTTTTTGTACTAAATGTCTGTACGGCGTTAACAAAAACAGCAAAGAAAAAAAAAAAGGAATTTAACAAATTACAACGACGATTTGGAAAATGATTTTTTTCAAAGACTAAAATTTAAGACATAAAAAATCGCACGGATGTGATCATACATTACGTACGCCATGAATTAAACATTAATAGTGTTACTACACGTAAAAATGGACTTTATTCCAAATCTGGGTTCAAGGCTGAAAAAAGTCACATGATACCGGTAATTTACCCAAAGATATTCTAATTGATAAGAAGGGAGGATACTGCTGCTTTCCGCATGAAGGTGTTTCACTGGCTGGCGAGGGTTTTTCATTACATCTACGGAGCCTTCCCATTCTTACGCTAGAAGTTTTTACCTTGACCACGTCATCAAAACGTAGATGGAATATCCTCCATTGCAAGCGACAAAAAGCGCCTGCGACTCGTCAGATTTTCTGAAACTTACGTATTATCCACCTGAAACTTCGTATTATCCAAGCATTTTATTGCCCGTTCGGGAAAAGGCTTTTCCATCGTACAAATCTTACGACCAATTTTAAATGAAATTTCATTCTTAAACTTCTAAACATCTCACAATATTACTTTTACACCGTCGTATAGAAAAAAAAATTACTTTTAAATGCAATTTGTTTGAAAGCTGTATCTCAGTTTGTTTCTGAGTTATTAATTTTTTTTGTAGTTTTTATTACTTTTTTTCATAGTGACGACAGATGTATCCATCTCTGTTGAAAGTAAAGGTTAGTGTATATGCCAATCAGAAAACAAATAATATGCGGATTAAACCAATAAAACGTTTCAGATATGCTTTTGATTTCCTACCCTGACGCGGACAATAACCATTTTTCCAAATGGTTAAAAAGAGGAAACTACCGGTATTTTCTTATAGAAAATACTTCAAATGATATAAAGAGATTAACGAAGAGAAATTTCACTTTAACAAAATACTGGTAACTAACACCTTTTTTGACTGTGTTCTTCCCTAACCACTCGCCACCCATTAAATAGAAAAACAGATCTAGTTCAAACCATGGAACTATTAATGAAAAGGAACTGACATATTCTTAAAATAGTGAAGCTTCAACTGTAATCGCTTTCCCAGGGATTGATCATCGACGAAAAAACTTCCAGCAGTAAATTTAAATAGAAATATTTTCCTTATTTCAACGCCTTATAAATTCAAAATTTCAGTCATAAATAATGGCAGAAACAAATATTTATTTTTACTGGTGGAAGTTTACTTTGGCGATAGTTAGGGTAACAACCTAGACCACCACCTCTCAGTGTCAGTGAAAAAGATTTTAATACCTGGGCAAACTGACACCAGTAATAACAAATAGAAAATTCTTACCATATTTGTAAGAAACTATTTTCATGAATAAGGCGCTTAAATAAGGCGATATTTTCTATTGAAATTGACTGGTGGGAAGTTTGCCCCCGGTAGTAATTAGAAAGTGTTGATCCGATTTAAAAATACATTCGCCATTTTGTGACAACCTCCTCAGTTACTTCACTCGCAACTAGTAGACAGTACACTATATGTCTCCTCCATTTTATTCATAACTCCATTGTTCAAACGCGCTAAATTTTGCCTTATTTAAGGAGAGATTTTCTATAAGAATATACAGGTACCGAATAATTTACTGGTCTGGACATCCCAGGATCCGTACGAACCCTGCCGCTGCACCAGGAGAGGCCTTGGACTAACCTCACCCAAATTTTTAGTCTTGTACGTACGGTAGCTTTTCTTAGTCATCTCTCTCACACGCACACGCACAGAGAGCGAAACTTTCTTTTATTATTATAGAAAATTTGTACTAATATATTATGCCAAATTTCAAGAAAAAAAGCAAGTTTTGCGTAGCTCGTGCAGCGATACTTTGCATCCAGATAACTTGGCAATTCTCAAGGGGCAGATGTAAATTAGAATATTGAAAATAAGTTCAGTTGTCTAAACAAAAAATTTAAATTTTCTGTCAATCCATAATTTCATTTCGTTCCTATTAGACAAGTAATTTTATGGATTTAACTCGCGAATTTTAACACGAATATGATTTAATGTACCGACAATTCTAAAATGTCTTTTTATGTTAGATCTTTTTATTATATGACGGGGGCTCTGCTTCCTGAATTCCTAGTTGTCTTATTAATTTCAGAAATCGCAACGGTCTAAAAGTTTGAATACATTATATATATATAAAGAAAAGTCATTCTTTGTTTGCTCATTATACAAATTTACAATTTTTGACCGATTTGCGTACATATTAGAAAACGAGTAAAATTACTGTCAATTTAAAAATTCTCCCAGACCACTATTTATCACTTTATGTAATCATCTGCCATAAATTATATAAATATTTATTTTTTCATTTTCTAATGCAAAAAATATATTTCGGTGCTGTTTTCGCAGCCTAAGAAACAGCGGAAGAATTATTAAATAAAAATGATAACACTTATTTGTTTTCATAAACCAATAAAAATTCAAACTTACTCACTATATTTTAGCATGCGAAACTAATGTCATTCTGACTAGAAAATGCGCTTTTTCACATGAATACCTAATAGCAATTCTAGACATAATATCTTAATTCTAATGCATTTGAAGTTAAAATATATACTATAATGCAAACATTTCAGTTTCAAGAAACAGAATCGGGAAGAAAAAAAAACCCACATCAATTTCTATGAAAAGCTTTCAGTGTGATGTCAAATTGATCCTAAATAAACGGTTGCTATGTTTTATTTCTTGTTTCGTCTGTTTACTAAATCTATATGTTGAAGCTATACGCTATAGCAAAGTGTTATAATACTTTAGAAGCAGCAGTAACAATTTATACAATTTATATTAAATAGGAGATGAAACATACTACCCTTTCTTTTCTTTTCTAACAAAACTTCATGACTGACATTACGCCAGAGAATGTCTCATTGTCAATGACGTCATTTTCATGCAATCTCTTGATTTAGTTTTTATAAATGAAACTGCAGGCGGGAAACCTTTATTGAAGTAAAAAAAAAAAAATAGTCGACGCTGAGCCCGCCGGTAAGTGCTACAGAGAGCGGGATGTTGAAGTAAATAAACTAGAAAACAGGAATTCTGCGAAATTGTGAAATTCCGTGGATTAGTTCTTGAGATAGAGCGCCCACAAAATTTTTGTCACATACAGACTCACAGACAGAGTGACAGAGTGACAGAGTGACAGACAGACTCACAGACAGACATTTTCTAAAAACCATCAAATCGTGTTCTGGGCATTCTAAAACGTATAAATCCGTCGAAAACCGGAAGTCGAAAATTTTCACGAATCCAATACTTTCTTCTTGTAAAGATAGAACAAAGTAATATCACAGCCGGAGAAGAAAGGGCTTTGATCCGAGAACAGGTGGTGAATAAAGGGGAACGGAGGCCCTGGCTCAGTGATACATTAATATAAGCTGGTCATATAGAAAGTTAAAAATGCATTTAAGCTTTAAGGGATATCAGGACTCTTAAATTTGAAAAGAATGAAAAACAAAAAGACCATTTTCAACATTTAATATCTTAAAATGTGTATGATTTAAAAACACAATTTTTATTGTAATGAAAGACTCTATGTTCTTTCCTTTTTTGTATTTAAAAAAATGCAATATGTCGAATTAGTATTTATAGGGCGCTCCAAACTGTCAGACATTTATCGAGCAGAAAATTGGTGATTTTTATTGATTGAAAATTGGTGATTGGTGCCGTAGCGGTCATTTTGACAGCTACCAAATAAAAATATGTCGATTATCACCAGAAATTTCTTTCTAAAATAAGTTTAAAATATACCACGGAGAAATAAGTTAAATAGTTTCAATTAAAATTTCCGGTGTAAAATATTTTTATAACACTTCAGTAAAATTTCTGGCGGTTCTAGTGTTAAGCGCAGGATAACAAAATAAATTTCAATACTAGAATGAAATTTTCCGTTCCTAATTATACTTCAGACTGTTGTAATTATCCTGAAACTAAATAAATTTGTATTTAAAGCTTTTTATATTTTTAATATAAAGTTGTTTTTCGATATACATTGGTTGTGTCTCCCCTTAGGATTGCACTTAAGGGGTCTCAGAATTCTTAAAATCGAAAAAAAAAAAAAAAAAAAAAAAGATACCATTTTCAACATTTAATATCTTAAAATGTATATGATTTTATAACACAATTTTTGTTGGGATGAAAGTTATAAGTATGTTATTTCAATTCATTTAGTTAAAATATTGCAAGTTGCAGTAATAGCATTTATAGAGGGTTCCAAACTGTAGACATTTGACGAGCAGAAAATTGGTATAACGGTTTACGCGCAGGATTACAAAATAAATTTTGCAATTAGAATGAAAATTTTGGTGCCTACTTATATCTCAGATTGCAACAATGACGCTGAACCTAAATAAATTTGCATTTAAAGCATTTTTATATTTTTAATACAAAGTTGTATTTAGCTGATACAAAATTTTGAAAATTTTAACAGTATAATCATCTAAAAAAAAAAAATATTTTTTTGAACAATAAAAAAGAAATTTTAGGTTCAGTTTATACAGACTAACATGAAACATATGTTTTGAAAATTTCATGAAAAATTATTCTGAAGTTTTTGAGAAATTCTGCGCGTTATGCCCCAAAACGTCGTTTGGAGAAAAATGACTTCAAAGTTTCGGAAACGCCGCTTCAGCTATTGAGCACGTATAATTCTAAAAGCCATAACAATTTCTGTTCTAATGGGAATTTCAAGGAAACAATTATAGCAAAATGTTCAGAAAAGATAGGAGTTTATCATCTATACAAATTATAATTTCGAAAATTTTGAAGCTTGAACTCTCTCGTTGCGCAACCCGAGAGTTTCTCGGGCAACGTAAAAGTAGCAAAATTTGCGTAACGCGAGATTTCATCGGAGATGCATTTTTTCCGTCTAATTAACCCTCCTTGATCATTCCCACCAGTTACTTTTTATAGTAAATTTTGCCTTATCTAATCGGAGCATTTTCCCGATTAAATCAGACGAAATTTTTTGTTTTGAAAAACCGGTGACAAAAGAATAAACATTCTTAAAAGACGCTCGTCGCGAAGGAATTAAATGCGCAATTTTTGAAGCTATTTTGATAAATCA
Source organism: Maratus speciosus (assembly GCA_963932465.1). Classification (NCBI taxonomy): domain Eukaryota; kingdom Metazoa; phylum Arthropoda; class Arachnida; order Araneae; family Salticidae; genus Maratus; species Maratus speciosus. The sequence continues at coordinate 214,148,051 of OZ010799.1, read as the reverse complement.
ATTACGCAGCGAGAGGGTTAAGAGTCTTGAGACTCCTTAATAGCTAAAACAGGCGAGATACAATATTACCTAACCAATCATATTGGAGTACAGGAGGACGGCGAGTATACCAGCTAGCTACGATAAAAGCTTTAAAAGCGCTTTTTCCTTTACCGACGCGTGACCGATAAGTAGACAGTTGTCATTGTCAGCCATCGGTACCCCCAGAATGCATTCATATACGCTATGCACTTTCCAACGTACCGATTCCATGGTGATTTTGTAGTCCTAATGTATATAAATGAATTTGCTCGTGCAATCAATGACATTGAGACGGCATTGTGATTAAGTGGGATGAACAAGGATAAATTTGAGCGATAACCTGCATAGCAAACCGTTTTGACGGTATACTGCATCTCTGTTATATTTAAGGTTTCCGATTACCTTCGGGAATGATTTTTTGCAAATTTTGAAATTTTCTCTTGCTATCCATTTTTTATAATGACATTTACTTTAAAACTTTGAAAAGAAAATAAAAATTTTAGCAAATACCCAGAAATATTTTTTAAAGAGAAAAATAGTCAAAAATATGTTAAAAATTGACATTTCCGCAAAACATGATAACTCAAAAATGGAACAATGTATTGACATTTTGTAAATTGCATAATAAACAGAATAACTTTCTCTAGGACTTAGAATACACACATTATAATCGTAACTCTATCTCAGATGAAATGGCAGTTTAAAGTACTAATGTGATGAAAAATTCGCAAAATTTGTCTCAAGTTTATCAATTATGCCAGTGTAAATATAAAACTATTTAATATATTATCATGAGTGTAGTCTATTCCCTCAAAAGACATTTGTAAAAGAAGTGCAGAAAATTTCGTGGCATTTCATGCGTAATTTTTTGTTTTAGGATGTTTTGCATATAGTGAAAATCTGAAAAATTTCATTTTGAGCAAAAGCTGAAAATAACTTTTAAACATAGTTCAAAAGCTGAAATAGCTGTAACTTTAAACGGCTGTAACTCGGGTTCTGTTTTAGATACAGACAAAATTTAAGCAGATTTCGATAGATAAATGATTTAATTTTAATATTATTGCAAAAATGAAAAATCGATATTTTGATCGAAAATTACGTCTTAAATGTGTTCGGATACCTTAATATACCGGGTGAGCCAAAAACTTTAAAACTTTAAAAGTTCTTAAAAAAGGAAAAAGTATGATAAAGGAGTGCGTTTGGCAAGAAAAGGCTCTCAAGGTAGTAGGATTTTTTTTTAGCAGAAAATAAAATTTAGTTAAAAAATCGCATGAAGAGGGTGCTGACGACCCAAAACACAATGAACAGCACAACAGTAGGCTCCATTAATTTGTTCTTCCATTAACAAATGTTCAACATGACCTCCAGAACATTCTACGACTCAGGTGTTGTCCTGTTCATAATGTTTCTGGTCGTCAGCGCTCTCTACATGTGATATTTTAATTAATTTCTTTTTTTGCTGCTAAAAACAATCCGACTACCTCGTAAGTCCTTTCTCGCAAACTGGACACCTTTATCATAATTTCTTCCTTTTTTATGAGCTTTTAAAGTTTTAATGAGCTTTGGGCTCACAGGTTTCTTAATACTCTGAAGTACCAAATGAAAATATTTCTATTCGAACACGAAATTTCTTCATAAAATAAAGAGACTACAAATCACGCAGATAAATACTTAAGTAATAAAAGTTATGAATTTGTATCATGAAACATTTGTTATTTAGTTTATGAGGGATATAAAAAGCATTTATTTGTAAATGCAAGCAACAATTTTTTTAAATCACCAAGTATCACTTCTGTAAGCTTTATTTTTTAAAAATCTTCACGATTATATGAAGTAATCTATGTAAAAACCAGCACACCAGCACAATTTACAGAAAGTATATGTTTGATGTTTTTATCTATTTTTTAATAGAAATTTTCTAATATAATTCGTATTTCAAAAATATAGAAATGTTATTAAAGTCAATATAAATCACACCAGGTTTACTGAATAAATTTTTATTTTCCAATATGAACTGAAAATATTTCCAATAGATTTTTATTTATTTTCATTGCTAGTATCATCAGTTACAGAAACAACAACAACAACAAAAAAAAAACGCTATTCAGAAAAATATTTATTTGATTTGTATTAAAAGTTCTATAATATTTTGTGGGTGATAAACATTAATTTTTATCTTCAAATGAATGGCGTTTTCACCATTTGTATAAATAGAATTTATTTAAATCTTTGAAATAAATGTTAAACAACGAGGTATTCAAATAACCAAAAACTACTTCTGGAAGATTTAAACGTTTAAATATATATATTAAAAATTTATCCATACAAATTAAACAATTTGTACAGAAAGTGAACATTTGATACTGCATTTTTTTTTAAGAATATTTTTATTACAACAATTTTTTAAAACGTAGAATTATTAAGTCTGCAATATCCACAGTAGCATTTTAAAATATTTGTATTCAAATATTGATATGACAATCGTTTCAGCTATTATTTATTTATTTTTTATATTGTGATTTTTAGAATTTATATGCAACCGATAAAATCATATCCAGGAAAATGCTTATTGGTTTTGCTTAAAACCGTCTGTCGTATTTTTTTCACTGTAAGCATTAAACTTCGTCATCGAATTGATAGTTTTTGTATTTGATAAGGATAAATAATACTTATTTGAATTATTGAAATAAAATTTAAACAGCAATGGGTGTAAATATAAAAAATTGAGTTTTACAGAATTTGAGGGAAAAAATGTGTTAGTGTTCGTTTTCTTGGATATTTATTGGCGAGAAAAAAAAATCCAAAGAAATTCACATTCATTGTTTGTTAAAAGTAAATGTGTACTTTATCAGTCCGTATCACTGTATGATTGTGTTAGTGTCAGAAAATAATTGTTTTTTGGCTAATATTGACATACTTGCTTAGCAACTACTATTGCCGCTTATAAGAGTTTATAGATACAGGATAAATATAAAGAAATAGACAACACTGAAGATTATTGGGTAAGGTGGTGCAGAAGTGCGCACTTTATCTATTTCATTTGGTGACAATAAATAAAGAGATTTGAGGGATGATGGATGTTACACCAAGTAAAAACAAATAAATAAATAAATAAAAAAAAAGCAATTTAACAAATTACAACGACCATTTGGAAAATGATTTTTTCAAAGACTAAAATTTAAGACATAAAAAATCGCACGGAGTTGATCATACATTGCGTACGCCATGAATTAAACATTAACATTCCTGGACCCACCCAGAGCCTGATTACCAACGGGGCACATTCCCACCAGTAAAAAAAACAGAACATTTTGCCTCATTCATGGCAGAAATTTTACATGAATACGGCGTTTAGATAAGTAGAACATTTCTTTTAAAATTTATTGGTGTAAGTGTGCCCCGTTGGTAATCAGGCCCTGGACCCACCATGAACAAATAGCGCTTTAGTAACAAACGCCACATTTGTAGTGATTTGTAGTCTGTGCACTCTTCGTTCCGCCTGTCTCTGCAAGAAATGCAGTGGTGGAAAATTGGCGCAGAGGCGGAGCCTATTGACACCACTAAATTTTTATGGAATTATTTAGTTTAGCAAAAACTCAGAAATTTGATAATTAGATAAGAGGCAAAATACTACTATATTTTAGTGGTGTCAATAGGGTCCACCTCTGCGCCAATTTTCCACCACTGGAAATGCACTCGATCCAATCACCTACAATTGGTTCTCTATAGATTTGTAAGCAGCCTGGACATACACAATTTTTGGTTTCAGGAGTTTACTTTTACTCTTTTTTTTTTGGTAAAGATTTTTGACTTTTTTCCGCAGCGTCATCTTCAATCTGCCTTTTGTGTGGTGAACTGCTTAAAAATTTGAACTTTCTGCTCCTCTTATTATCGCAGCACAGATTATTCTGGATATGGTGATAAAACTGTTAATTTGACGTAAAATAAAGTTGTTGAAATCGAAGCTATAGCTTACAAAATCGAAGTTGTGTTTATTTCATATTGGGAGTGCGTCTTTGCCTAACATAGCTTTTCTGCCTAATCTGAAATATCGATTTCTATTGAAAGCAAATCTTTTTCTGCCTCTTTTTCAGTATTCAATGGTTCAACTGACATATGTGGCTCAACAAGTTTAGATTCTATTGGTATTCCAGCGGCGCTGCTGGCTGTTAAGTCAGTATACAAAAAAAAGGTAATTTTGAAAGGCTATTGTATTTTAAGTTAAGTTATTTTAAGTCCTGCTTTAGTAACGATAGCAGTTTTTCCAAAATCAGGTGCATAATCTTGCCCACTTTGGCACTGCATACTCTCGCGTTATCGTCACTAAATACCTTTGAAACATCAGTAATGCCATCTATTGATAAACAAATCCAAATCACTTAAGTGACAGGTAATCCAGTAATAACCTACTCTATAAAAACGAAGTAAATTTGCTTTGTAATCTTTATTATGATCCTACTTTTAAAAAACATAAATATTATAACGAGAATACGAAAGTCAATTTTTCTCTTCTAAAAGGTTAAAAATTTCCCCAAAATACGCAGTTTCTTTTCACATAAACATATCACTACATCATTTACAACTGTTGGTAAATGCAAATTTCTGTTTTGGGATTACATAATCGCTATGTGTACTCTTGTAAACTGCGCACTCTTCAACCACACTGTTAAAAATCTGTACCATTTACTGCATCTTCACTCCACCGCTTTTATATAAAACGGTTACTTCATTGTATCAGGGAGCATTCTCATTGGTCAGAATAGAGATATTCTAAAAAAGCGGTGGAGTGACGATGCAGCAAATGGTACAGATTTTTAACGGTGCACCTTACCCTACCTGAAACTCCACAAAGAGTTAACAGTGCAATGTGCCTCTGTATGAGATTGGTGAAATGTCCACAATGGCGCATATTCAGATTGCAACTTTTGTCCAAACTATGACATCCAACATTCCTGAACTTGACATTACTCGCCTGGACGAGTTTCTATTTGACGAGTGAGACATGTGAATAAAAACATGCCGAAAATAACTCGTCACGATGCTTGGAGTACCGTTTTTGTCCAAAATGTTGTTTGTTAGTAAAGTATTTTTTGTTATTAATGTATTTAGAGTTTGTTCAACTTTTTCGATTAGTAGTTCTCGAATGAGACTTTCATTTCTGTTTGCTCTGTAGAATGTCAGATGAAGAAATTTGTGGGCATAGTTATATCTAATGCCTTAACCACGGATTTAACCTAAAATATTTGAAATATTTTATCGAGGAATTAACCACCTTATCAAATAATTAAAATACCGTATATACTCGCGTATAATTCGAGGAATTTCTGACAATTTTTGGCAAGCAAATTTAGGGGGTCGACTTATACGCGAGTCAATTAAAAAATAAAAACTAAAACTTCGAATACTGCAAAATTCTGACTTTTTATGTGTATGAATAATAAAATATTACAGAAAATATACAAATAATAATAATTTATCATTAAAAAAATTTCAATGATTTATTTTTATTTACTTACTACTTTTTCGCATAGGCAAGTGAAATATTTGGTTTTATTTTGCGCAAAATTGAAGTAAAAAGTTACGGGTTCGACTTATACGCTTGTTTTTGATTTTTTGCAGTATTTGCATTCGAAAGTTACGGGGTCGACTTATACGCGAGTTGACCTATACACGAGTATATACGGTACTTCAAAAATCTGAAATGACGAAAAAAGATATTTTGTGGTTTTCGAGAAAAATGGGACTCGAGAAAATTATAGTGAAGTTCTTATGGGCCCACGCCAAAGATTTCTTTGTTAAGCAATTCTTCTTTAAATTTTAGTACACTGACCGGTAATTTCAGAATAATAAAAGTTTTTTTTTTTTTTTTTTTTTGATAAAACAGTCTTTTATAAGATTTCAATGGTCATCTTGAATGTACCGCCTATTTTTTCGACAACAATTCATATTTTCTTGACATTTTTCAACGAACATGATTCAGAGAGATTAATTGCGTTTTTCATGCTTGGTAGAAAACTCAAGCAAATGAATTTATTAAAAAATACATAAATCTTTATCTGTTTATCTTTTAAAAAATGGAACATGAAAGAAAAAATTAAACATTATTTAAGCTATCTTTTTAACATTTCTGAATTCATTTCTCTACGTATAATCATAAATGAATTAATATTTAACTATCTATATTATAAAGGACAAACATACCTGTGCGTAACGCATACGTCATTTTGCGAATGGCAACACTTTGAAATTTGAAATAAAATTTTGGTTTTGCAATTTTCTCTACTGTAAATTTTTAAACTTCTAAACATCGCATATTTTAAATTTTTACACCGTCGTATAAGGAAAAAAATGCTCTCTTAAATGCTATTTATTTGAAAGCTGTATCTCAATTTATTTTTGAGATATTAATTTTTTTGTAGTTTTTAATAACATTTTTCTTATCGTGGCAACAAAAGTACCCCATTTCTATTGAAAGTCATTGAAAGTAAACGGAAAATAGGTGAAAAAAGGCGATACTATATCTTTTTATTGCCATTTTCTCATAAAACCTGAAAAAAAAGTTGAAATTAAAATATGGGCTCTGTCAAGAATATTGGTTGTTATTTCGTGATAATGACGTCATATGCATACTTTTCTATAGACGAAATTTAAGACTGGATTGTATAAGTGGATTGCTTTAGCGGATGCAAATGACGTCATTTTATAAAAAGCGTGTATTTTAATTCTTAAACCTGAATTAATTTTTGTAGAAGTGCGTCATTTTCACAGCCCAGCTGCTTTGAAATTCTTCACAGGTGAAAATGCTTCACTTTTGAAAATAATGTAATCGAAATCGCACACTGATAAAACGCAATGTTTTACAAAATTTAGAGTGTCTTTATAAAAGAGAGGTGACATGCAAATAATAGCGATTTAAGCTCTGAAATTATCAGAATATAAAAGGATGCTATAAGTAGCAAAATCTTGGTCAAATAACTCTTAGCATGCGGCTAATAAGAAAATATCGCTTTTGATAAATTTTAAAAAATTATTTGACCGTAAAATTCGTATTTTCCATATGAAAAAGGCTTTTTTAATGTAATTGGGCATTCTAAAACATTTATTGCATATAAAAAAATATTAGTTTTCAATAATAAAAAAAAAAAAAAAAAAAAATGTTTTCACCTATATTTTTTAACCCGGGAAGCCCGGGTACGATCCCCTAGTTATTTGTAAAAGGATACATTTTAATATTACTCTTCAATTTTTATTTATAATTTATTTTTTACTTTTAAATTTTTAAACTGGTTCATTGTTGTAGTTTCTGTACTGCGTTTTGGAATATTTTGTGAGAATTTATTGGCGCATAAACAGATAGATTGTTTGGTCAATTCCCATGCAGTTGTACGAGTTAATGAGAATGTTCGGTGTTTTATCACCTCTGGCTGACTAACAGGAATATACCTTAAAATTTATGCATTAATTTATAATTAAGTTTCAAAAATATTAAATGTTGTACCGACATCAGTAACACACTATTGTACCTAATTTGTACAATTTTAGTATATCAGGAAGTGGGTCAAAAATCGATTGTAAAATTCTATTTTTATATACAAAAAACAGGTTCAGCTAAATAAAAGAGGGTAAAAATGACAATATCCATGGCCAGCATGGTTCATGTAAGAAAAAAACTGTCATAAATTGTTTTATAGAAGAATAATTACCAGATGGTAGCGATGTCCACAAGACATCGTTACGTATTTTGCAGCAATCAGTACATTTTGTGAGATCCATGACAGAAAAGCTACTGAAAATCTAGACATCTTAGAAATACAAAGCCACGTCTAGTTCTGTTGTCACTTGACATTTTCTCAAAACATTCTTAAGGAAATATGTCCTGTATTATTGAAAAGAAACGTTTTGTGTTTGTTTGTAAGAGGTAATCCTGGAACTAAAAATAGATTTCAAAAGTAATGGTGGCAAAACGACGATGTCGGTCTCTGCTCCAACACTGGCTGTGTTTTATGTTGGCACCACTACCTCAAGGGGTTGCAAGACCAAAAAAGGTTCTAAAATTACGATTTTTGTGACATTCTTAGGTCTAGAAACTTGGAATTTGTCATGGTGGTTTCTTATAAAATGTAAATTCTCGATGAGAAAGGTTTCTAAAAAAAAAAAAAAAGAATTCAAAATGTGGTGTGAGCTGAAAATATCATTAAAACGTTCTAAATTATGTTTTATATGGCATTGTTAGGGACAAAAACTTGAAATTTGATACAGCTGTTACATTTATGACGTAGATGACTGGACTGATCAGTTTTTTAAAAGTTCGAAACTTAAAGGCAAAAGAAGAAAAAAAAAAAAAAAAAACATTATAAAACTGTGATTTTCGTCAAATTTTTCGTACTGTAAACTTGAAATTTGGCATAAGGATATATATTCTATAAATGCTCACTAAAACGGTTTCTAAAATATTCGAAATTTAAAAAGTTGATGTGAGCTGAACACATTCTAAAAACTTTTTTAATTACGATTTATATGGATCTGTAAGACTAGTATTAAAAAATGCTCTGACGAGCACCAAAAAAGGCTAATATGTTTTTAAGTATGAAAAAGGGTTTGACAAGTGCTTCTAATTGAGCATGAAAAAGGACAAGGGGTCCCTTCTTGGCTGCAGCTCACTGTCAATAGCAACTTTGAAAAAATCATATTTGCGCTTTTTCCATATAAAATAAATTCGCGGTACTTTAGTAAAACTTTCCGTCGTGCTTTACATGTTAACTGCACTGTTGTACTGCGCATGCGTCTGCAATGCAACTTTGTACAGTGCAACTGTGTACCATTATTTCTCTATAAATTATACTACACTGTACATTCCTATTATGCTTTTGATTTTTGAACCTCAGCGCACACTCACACTGTGCTTTTGTACTTCCTCATTAAAGGTGTATGCGTCTAATGTTCGTTTATAATTTACATGCATTGCTGTACTGCATCGTACATTGTACAGCCACTTGCATATAATTTCAACAATCAATGAATGCATTATACTGTTATGCGTGCACATGTGGAATTGTTCCTGTACAGAGTGCTGCAAGAGTCTGCACTGCACTACAAATCAGTTTTCTGTACAGTTCTACACTGCGGGCGTGCTTGGTGGCACTGCATGAGTGTGATACGCTGCAGGGACTAAGGTTTTTGGTACTATGTCGCCTTACATTCATGTTTCATCAGGCTGCGTCTTTACTCGCTGTGTCTTTCACATTTTTATCGTAACTGTGGCTGATTTTTTTATATGAAAAAAGCGCAAATATGATTTTTTCAAAGTTGTCATTGACAGTGAGCTGCAGCCAAGAAGGGACCCCTTGTCCTTTTTCATGCTCAATTAGAAGCACTTGTCAAACCCTTTTTCATACTTAAAAACATATTAGCCTTTTTTGGTGCTCGTCAGAGCATTTTTTAATACTAGTCATTTAAATTTTTTGATAATTATATATTGAATATAAATAAACCTGAGTTGATTTTAAATATTCCCAATACTTTTTTCTTATTTCGCACAATAATGCACTATTTAACCAAGTAATGCACACTGTTTTCAAAAGGTTCAAGGTTATTTAATCAAATTCACGTTATTTTTATTCATAATTCAATTTACTTGGGCTCCCTTAAATATAATTAATATAATTCCTTAAACTGACATTAGTTTTTGTCGCATTAAAATATCTCAATTTGTTGATTTTCTCTAAACAAGTAAACCCTATTGGTTTACAATGGAAGTCTAGAGGAATTTGGCGATATATCGCCAAGTTGGTGACAAACTTGGCAGTATTTGGCGGCAGAACAGGGTTCCGCCTATGGTAACCCTCCTTATGGGTATGGAGATGCATTAAATGCTGTTCTGTAACCAATGAGGTGCGTTTCATTGGAGCGTTGCCATTAAACAATTAACAAATAATCGCGATTTCTGTGACACATACGATAGCGTAATATATATATATATATTATATATATATACATTATCGTGGAAATCGAAGGTTTAGGGCACATCGTATTGTTTAGCTAGACTGGTTATACTAACATCTTTGTCATGTTTTGCTACAATTTCTTTTATTGAACAGTAATTCGCTTAAGCTTCTTACTACTGCTATCACTAAGCACTTTTTCATTCTTAGAAGCCATAATGAGAGCTAAAATTAGCACAAACCTGAGTAAAAATAAAACAAAAAGTTAATTTTTTTACAGTAATAAAGGTACACAAAGCACTCTGATATGACCTTACTCCAAACTTGACTAATAACAAGAGTTATGTGAGGGTTGTCAACTGAACTATTCGGCAGCCTTGGTCGTGAACCGAGATACTGCACGCCAACAGAGTCAAATTTTGATCACCGAAGTTGGACATAAACCGAACTGGTCATACACAGATGCGGTCGTGAACCGAGGTTCCACTTATATTTTGACCTATAAGTTTGCAAATATGGTATTATTTAGATATTCATTGGCGATGATCATTAAGCATATTGGCGATTTTGGCGATGAAACTCACCGATTTCAAAGTAACGTTCAGAAGTGTACTTGAACCGCCACAGATGTCATATACGCATCACGTTGTCTCTATTTTTTTCTGGACGCCAATGTCATATACGCACCAGGGTACTTAACTGGCGCCAAAGTTTTATTATTTTGCTTGATATGGTAACCCGGATGTTGTTGTTTATTTATTAATAAATTGTTTATTTACTTTTATTTTCTTTTTTAAAATTATATAAATTGTTTTGTTCTATTGTTATTAAACTTTTATAATTTATTGATAATCTCTTTTTAAAATTATATATGTAACTGGTATTCGAAAACGAGGTTTTCGCCAAATTGGCGTCAGAAAGAAATTCGCGCCAACGTGGTGCGTATATAACATCTGTACCATACTTGGTACAACTTGATTATCCTGTCGACCAAAAAATCATCGCCAAACTATAAGATTAAATAACAATAATGGATGATAGTAAATGTTACATTCACTTGACATTAAACACGATACACGTGTTTGTTACGTCCTCAAGGGATTTTTAATTAAAGTTTTGGCACAGATGTTATATATGCCCCATATTGGCGCGATTTTTTTTGACGCCAATGTCATATACGCACCGGGTACTTAACTGACGCCAAAGTGTCGTTATTTTGCTTGATATGGTAACCCGGATATAGATGATATATTAACGAGGTTTTCGCTAAATTGGCGTCGGGAAAAATCGCGCCAATATGGAGCGTATGTGACATCTGTGCCAAGTTTTTATTAGTATTTTTATCAATGTTTTACTAATTTATTCTTCCGTTATTTAAAATAAAAATTATGTCAGTTTGTATCATTTGGCGAATAGTTTGGCGAAATTGGTCGACGGGATAATCAAGTAGTACCGTATATTTTTGCTGTACATTTTCGACAATATCTCAAGCAAAAGTACCTAAAGTTAAACGAAACCCTAATTATTTAAGGCACAGATGTCATATACACAACGGGTTTGGCGCGCTTTTTTTTTTCTGCCGCCAATTTGATGAAAACCTCGTTTTCGAATAGCACTTACATATATATTTTTAAATTACTTTCTATTATTTTAAAAAGGAAGTAACAATAAATAATGAAAAGTTTAATAACTATAGAACAAAACAATTTATATCTATATTATAAAGGACAAACATATCTGTGCTTAACGCATACGTCATTTTGCGAATGGCAACATTTTGAAATTTAAAATAAAATTTTGGTTTTGCAATTTTCTTTACTGCAAATTTTTAAACTTCTAACCGTCGCACATTTTAAATTTTTACACCGTTGTATGAGGGAAAAAATGCTCTTTTAAATGCAATTTGTTTGAAAGCTGTATCTCAATTTACTTTTGAGATATTAATTTTTTTGTAGTTTTTAATATCATTTTTCTAATTGTGGCAACAAAAGAACCCCATTTCTATTGAAAGTCATTGAAAGTAAACGGAAAATAGTCGAAAATAGGAGATACTGTATATTTTATTGTCATTTTCCTATAAAACCTGAAAAAAAAATTAAATTAAAATGCTTGCTATGTCAGCGAATTTTTAAATTTCTAAATATCGCGCATTTTTAATTTTTACGCCGTCAAATAGAGAAAAAAAACCTACTTTCAAATGCAATTTGTTTGAAAATTGTATCTTAATTGACTGAGTTATTATGGTTTTTAAAATAACTGTCCGCCCGTGGCGACCAGTTTGGTCTCCCTTAAATGTATCCTAGGCATTGTATCATGTTACTTTTATTCATAATTTAATTTACTTGCTCGATCCTTCGCCAAAGAGGAAGATTCTGATAGAGAAATCAAGAACTCGGTATTTTTATGTTAGTCGGGCACAGGTGATAAATCGCCAAACATTGTACCCGTTTTTCATATTTCATGATTAAAATATAATCCTTTCACTCATTTTATTTAAAATGGATAGCTTTAATTTAAAACTGAAACGTTTAAAATGCATGACTTTCACTTAAAAAGAAAATCTTTAAAACAGAAAAAGAATAAATAATACCATAAACTATTTAATTTCAACATCAAAGCATTGCTTTAATTTACCCCTCGAAAAATAAAAAAATGTGCTGGCGAGTTAAAAAATGCCATTGGCGAGAATTGCGCCCAGCTAACATTAAAGTACAAACTCTTTCTGATCATGGCAACTTTTATGTAGTTTTATTCGAAAAAAATATTTTGATTAAATAGGTTGCCAGAAAGTACGTTGCCAGATTTCTTTCCTCGCCATGGACCTTTTCTCTATTTCGCCAAGTACCTATACTGGAAAAGTACCTTTATTTATTTATTTATTGTATCTTAAATGAGATGAAGTCGTATGTTTGTTGTTCGATAAATAAATAAATAAATAAGTAAAAGACGGCACAGATGTCGTATACGCACCACGTTGGCGCGATTTTTTTCTGACGCCAATGTCATATACGCACCAGGGTACTTAACTGGCGCCAAAATGTCGTTATTTTGCTTGATATGGTAACCCGGATGTTGTTTATTTATTAATAAATTGTTTATTTACTTTTATTTTTTTTAGCTTATATAAATTGTTTTTTATATAGTTATTAATTAAACTTTTTTTTATTTATTGTTATTCCCTTTTGAAAACTATTACACAATAACCAATGAGATGCGTTTCATTCGGCGGTTGCCATTAAACAATTAACAAATAATTGAGATTTCTGTGCCACGTGCGATAGCGTAATATATATATATAGAGAGAGAGAAATTTTCAAGCATGAATTATTTTTAAATGTATCTCTATCACGTGTAGCTTGATTATGAAATATTAATCCACTTGCCTTTAAAACAATGTAAAAATGTCAGCATTTGTTTCCGTCTGATGTCCCATAACAAAATTAAAACTTCCTCTATAGAAAAATAAATAAAATAATGTAAATAAGAAACAAATTTAACAAACATGGGATTGAAACACGCGCTTAAAGCACTGAAATGATCGGAAAGACTGCCTTAAGTCACAAAATCTTGGGATAAGAACTCCTGGCATGTGAAAGTAACGCTTTTAATAAATTTTAAAACTTTATTTGATTGCATAATTGATATTTTTCATATAAAAATTCTTTTTTTATGTTAGTGGACAATTTAAAATATATATTACATGTAAAAAAATAATAATTAGAGTTAAAAAAAAAGAAAAAAAAAGAATTGTTTTTACCTATACTCTGTAACCCGAGGAGCTCGGGTTCGATCCCCTAGTAATTTTAAAAAATAAAATAAAAGTAAATAAAAAAATAAACAACAATAGCTCAGTTACCGTATCAGGCAAAATAATGCCATTATCGCGCCAGTTATGTACTATGGTGCGTATATGACATCTCTTCCTTATTTAAAATAGATGGAATGCTATTTTTTAAGGTATGTGAATGTAGTATGTGAAGCATTTATATTACTGCATACCTATCGCTTGTGTAAGTCAGAATGTTTTGATGATAATTAAAAAAACTTGCATTTAGCTCCTGAACAGAAGCTTGGGATTTACTTTTTTTTTTCCCCCTTCTATCAACTCGTTTGTGCTCCATTTTGTCTATTACTCCAGTTCAAAATATTAATCAAGAAAGTTTATATATATATATATATATATATATATATATATATATATATATATATATTTATATATATATTTAACATTTGATTTTGCTATCACTGTTCTGGCCGAAACCCACTGCCACTAATATATATTTTATCGAATGCTCGGCTGCTTTTGAAACATAACCCACTGCCGATGAGGCCGCAGCCTATCTTTTCCTAGTTTTTGTTAAAGTTTTAATGTTTACATAGTTATTTTTCTTGTTCTTCTTGTTCTGTGAGGGGGGGGGGGGGTGCGCTGGTTCAGGCTAAATATAATCTTATACTGCTTTATATTTAATTTATGTGTTTTACTGCAGCTGTTTGGCGCATTTCACATGAATTTATTTTGTTTTTTGTTGGTGATTACTGTGCTTTACGTTTATATATATATGAAAATTATGCATTATCTGCTTAGGTTTACGTCGATTTCAAAATTTACAAAATCTATCAGTTGAATTAAAATTTTTATTGACTTATAAAAACAAAAGTACACGCGTTATCCTTTTTTTAAATTATTGTACTGCTTTTTAGGGAGTGGCAACACGAAAGAAATTATTGAATTAGAAAACTAAAAAAAGGAGAGATTGCTATAATTTTACGGAGACATCATAAAAGACAAATTCGATTTTCTCAGCGACCGTCAACCATACAAAGATGAAAAAAACATCTATTTTAAGTTTGAGCAAGAGGATCAAAATAAAACACAAACGAAGTTAATCCACCCACTGGAACGTTAGCTACACTTTGTTGAATTTTGTGTCTTCATTTTTTCGTTTAAGGTTAAATAAAAAAACTACTGAAAGCTGCAGTAATTTTTTTAATGATATCAGTTTATTCGTCTCGTCGAGTTCTATCTTTCAAAAGAAAAATCATTGTCGTATGTCAACTGGTTCGCCATAAATTTAAGAAAGTCGTTTGCATTTTCTATTTCTTAATCATATTATAGCCTAACGCTACCGCGTTTGCT
Source organism: Maratus speciosus (assembly GCA_963932465.1). Classification (NCBI taxonomy): domain Eukaryota; kingdom Metazoa; phylum Arthropoda; class Arachnida; order Araneae; family Salticidae; genus Maratus; species Maratus speciosus. Next base: position 214,132,952 of record OZ010799.1, on the reverse strand, counting down.
ATGATATAGAAACTTGAAACTTAACATGCCTATTACTTTGAAGGCGTAAATATTTGCGCAGAATTGTTTTTAAAAAATTCAAAATTTAAATGGGGTCGATAGAAAAAAAGTTTTAAAATGGCAATTTTTGTGAAAAAGTTTCCTTTATATTCCATCCATTAGAAAAAAAAAATAACAGAATAAAACACTGCTTTGGTAACTAAATACGAATGTCTTAGCACGGAAATTATATAAAGGCTATGTATGAGAAGAAATGTATCTATATTATAAAGGACAAACATATCTGTGCGTAACGCATACGTCATTTTGTGAATGGCAACACTTTGAAATTTGAAATGAAATTTTGGTTTTGCAATTTTCTCTACTGCAAATTTTTAAACTTCTAAACATCGCACATTTTAAATTTTTACACCGTCGTATAAGGAAAAAAATGCTCTTTTAAATGCAATTTGTTTGAAAGCTGTATCTCAATTAATTTTTGAGATATTAATTTTTTTGCAGTTTTTAATACCATTTTACTTATCATGGCAACAAAAGTACCTCATTTCTATTGAAAGTCATTAAAGGTAAACGGATAATAGTCGAAAATAGGAGATACAGTATCTTTGTTGCCATTTTCTCATAAAACCTGAAAAAATAGTTGAAAATAAAATATGGGCTATGTCAAGAATATTGTCTGTTATTCCGTGGTAATGATGTCATATGCACACTTTTCTATAGACGAAGTTTAAGACTGGGTTGTAAAAGTAGATTGCTTTAGCGGATGCAAATGACGTCATTTTATAAAAAAGCGTGTATTTTAATTCTTAAACCTGAATTATGTTTTGTAGAAGTGCGTCATTTTCGCAGCCCAGCTGCTATGAAATTCTTCACAAAGGAAAATGCTTCACTTTTGAGAATAATGTAATCGAAATCACACACTGATAAAACGCAATGTTTTACAAAAATTTAGAGTGTCTTTATAAAAGAGAGCTGACATGCAAATAATAGCGATTTATATTACAGAAATTGATGATTCTTGCCTGGATGGATTTGCTTCTAGGATGGATCTATATTATAAAGAACAAACGTATCTGTGCGTAACACTGACGTCATTTTGCGAATGGCAATACTTCACGATCAAATTTCGGTCTTGAAATTTCGCTACTGCAATTTTTCAATCTTCTGACCATCGTACATTTTCAATTTTTGTCGCATAGGGAAATAAATGTACTTGCAAATGCAATTTGTTTAAAAACTCTATTCATTGACTGATGTATTATATTTTCTAAAATAATTATTATGCATGATTTTTTTTTAAAGTTTATCTTATCACGTGCCAGTTTCAATACACAAAATAATAAACATTTTGCACATAAAGCAACAAACATTTTTCAGCATTTGTTTCTGACTATTTTTGCATAATGAAATTAATACTTCCTTTATAAGCAAATAAAAGAATAATATTAAAAAAACCACCAAACTAACATATTTGTGAAAGACAAATTAACGAAATTAATACTTCTTTTTATAAACAAATAAAAGAATAATATTGAAAAAACGCAAATCTAACATATTTGTAATCGTACAATTTAAATTTTTAGATCACCAAATAGGTTTTTTTTTTTTTTTTTTTTTTTTTTTTTTTTTTTTTTTTTTTTCAAATGGAATTTGTTTGCAAAGTTCATCTCAGTTTTCTGATTGTCTATGGTTTTAAAAACAATTTTAAAGCATGAAATATTTTTTAATTTATGTATATCGGAGCTCGATTACGAAAGATTAATCCGTTTGCCCTTAAAAAATAAATAAAGAGTTCATTTTCTTACGGTTAATTTCCATTAAAAAAAACTTCCCTATGAATAATAAAATAAAATAATATAAATAAAACACAAATTTACCAGACATGTATAAGCTCTAAAATGATCAGAATATAAAAGGATGCCATAAGTAGTAAACTCTTGGCAAACAACTCTTAGCATGCGGCTAATAAGAAAATATCGCTTTTGACAAATTTCAAAAATGTATTTGATTGTGTAATTCGTATTTTCCGTATGAAAAATGCTTTTTTATTGTAAGTGGTCAATCTAAAAAATTTATTGCATATAAAAAAATTATTAATTTTCAATAAAAAAAAAATGTTTTCACCTCTATTCTTTAACCCGGGAAGCCCGGGTACGATCCCCTAGTATTTTTAAACATTGAATCGCCCTCCCTTCTCTGCCGTTGCAGTTATTTCGAGTCCTTTAACCGTTAATTATCAGTATTTTGTTTTGGGATTTTTCACATAGTCAGCAGACACGTATTTTATATAACATATACGATTCTTTAAACATTTGGACAATCATAGGTTGTGGGATCTATTATATTTTGGTGAAATTTACTGTATTTTTGTTAAAAATAACATTTTGTAACGAAATATGAAAACCTTTTACTCAAAGGAAAAAGTCTTCTTACGAGCGTTTTATTTTTTTCATTTAAAAATATAAATTTAATCAAAGGAAAAATTGACACATTTTATATAACATACACAAATGTTTGAGCATTTGGAGAATCATAGGTTGTAGAATTTATTATATTTTCGTGAAATTTACTGTATTTTTGTGAAAAATAACATTTTGTAACGAAATATGAAAACCTTTTACTTAAAGGAAAAAGTCTTCTTATGAGCGCTTTATTTTTTTCATTTAAAAATATAAATTTAATCAACGGAAAAATTGACACTTATTTTATGTATATGTTAATATAAAAAATTTTCAGCATTTGGACAATCATAGGTTGTGGAATTTATTATATTGTCGTGAAATTTACTGTATTTTTGTGAAAAATAATATTTTGTAACGAAAGATAAAAATCTTTTACTCAAAGGAAAAAGTCTTCTTACGAGCGCTTTATTTTTTCATTTAAAGATATAAATTTAATCAAAGGAAAAATTGACACATTTTATATAACATACACAAATGTTTGAGCATTTGGACAATCATAGGTTGTAGAATTTATTATATTTTCGTGAAATTTACTGTATTTTTGTTAAAAATAACATTTTGTAACGAAATATGAAAACCTTTTACTCAAAGGAAAAAGTCATCTTACGAGCGCTTTATTTTTTCGTTTAAAAATATAAATTTAATCAAAAGAAAAATTGACACGTATTTTGTTCAGCATTTGGACAATCATAGGTTGTGGAATTTATTATATTTTCGTTGAATTTACTGTATTTTTGTGAAAAATGATATTTTGTAACGAAAGATGAAAATCTTTTATTTAAAGGAAAAAGTCTTCTTATGATTTTTTTTTCATTTAAAAATATAAACTCAGACAAAATCGCGCCAAAATATAAAATCACACACAGTTGAGGTTCATTTAAGGTTATTATCACGGGTCCGGTCAACGCCGATTGGGTTATCTAGTATATAATAGGATAGCGTTTCAGTTTACTTTTATTTATTTATTTTAAATAAAAATAAAATTATGAAAATTATACGTAAGTAAAAATTACCTATTACAGAATTTCAATCGAATTAAAAGATATTAATTATCCATAATTTACAAAAAGTATTATTGTTATTAAGTTATAATTGCAAAAAGTAAAAATGATTTAGAGGAAATGACGGTGAAAATTAAGAAAGAATATGAGAAATGGGGACTTCACATGAACGTCAGCAAGACCAAATACCTATGTACAGGAGGAAATGAGACAGACCTAAATCTAACTAATAACATAAAAATAGAAAGCTGTAAGCATTATGGATATTTAGCTGTAGATATTAATAGAGAAGGAATAGACTCACAGGGAATTAAATACAGAATTTGTCTGGGGAGAAAGGTTGTAAAACTATTAAATTCTATTTGGTGGAGTAAGGATATCTCAAGGAAAAGAAAGTATAATATATGCAACTCTACTGTAAATAGCATACTGTTATATGGAGCAGAAGGATGAAGAATTATGGAGACAGAAAGAAAGAAATTAGCCGGCATCTGACGCCATAAACTGAGTTTATATATATATTATTTTATACTTACATTAAAAAAAAAAAAAAACGATTGTTTGGATTAAAAACAAATTTACAGCAATGAATTTAAATAACAAGATATGTTTGTGTCAGAAATTAATCTTAATTAAAAGTGTTTTCCATTTAAAGTCAACTTAACATCCATGCAAATGATGAAGTGTCTTGCAAAGCCTGCGTACGCATAGGAAGAGAAATAGCACTAGCCTGCAAAATTTCGGCTGTGTCATGTTTTTTAGCTTTTAATAATTGATTCTTATATATTTTGCAGCACTGAATCAGAAAATTACCTTTATTATTAACCAGCATGATAGGAGTTTTTCGTAAATCGTAAATTTCAAAGTTAAAAAGTCAAAAAATAGCGAAAACCTGATACTATAAAATACATTTGATGATTGTTTTTTTTAGCTCTTGATAATTTATTGTTATGTATTTTACTCCGATGAATTCGAAAATTCATTTTATATCATCTCGTCAGGATTTTTCGCAACTCGCAAATTTTAAAATTTTTACAAAGCCGAATTACTGTGAAAATCTAATGCAATTAAATAGATGAAAAACTTTTTTTCATAATAATTTCCTGCTGGTTTCGTTCAGAGAAAATTCGATCCCGTACCCAACAAAGAAACCGCAAGGGGAACCATTTAAAGCGGAAAAACAAAATGATGCTACATAGGCATGATCACTCGAAAATTTAAAGAACGATTGGGGAGCAAATGAGATACAGTAGAGCGCCGATTATCGGAACTCCAATTAACCGAATTTCCAATTATCCAAACAGCCTATTTATCTCAAAACAATTTTTTAACCCAACTTCCAGTTATCCGAACTGCCTATTTCTACCCAAATTTTTTTTAAACCGAACTTCCAATTATCCATTGGCTTTGAATAAAATTTTAAATTAAGAAAAAACTGATAGTGGATCAGAAAATGAAGCATGTCAAACAAAAAAGGAGATGAGAAGAATCGAGAGCTATGAAGAAAATGAAATTAACGAGTGGTTAAATAGTGAAGTACATGATGCTGTATATCAGATTTTAAATGATGATGAGATTCATGATGAAAAAGAAATGGAAGAAAATGAAAACCAATGCTATGAAAATAATCCAGGTCCATCACATAACGAAGTCTTTGAATGTTAGGAAACAGCTATGAAATGGCTCGAACGGCAGAAGAACGTTCATCCTATAAGACGAATTGGAGATATAGCAGCATTGAAAAGAATGTCTTATTTGAAGCAAGCAACAATCAAAAGCTCTTTTGCTTAAATTATAATATCTGGAGTTCAGAAAATGATAAAAAGAGAGAAAAAAAATTAAACATGCTAGCACTAACTTGTGTTGCGAATCCTAAGCTTAGATAACGTCTGAAGGTTTCAGTATAGTCAGAAACATCCCTTAAAATGTCTGTCCATTTATCCGAACTAGGTCGGTCCCGACTTGTTCGGATAATCGGGTTCTACTGTACATCAAGTTCAACAGAGTATCTCCGGCACTTTCCAGATTAAATCAACGCCATAATATAAAAATAGATTCCGAAAATGCAAAAACTATAATACATCAGATTATTATACTTTAAAAATTAAAGAACCATTGGAGATTTTGTATAAAGGAAATAGTGTATATAATGATGTTTTATCCTATGACATACCTGCAATTTGGTAAATATATTTTGAAAATATCACACACTTCAGCATCGGAACTACCAATTTCATATATACCCCAACGAATAATAGACTGACTCCCTTTTCTCAAACTGGTACAATAAATTGCGCAGTAAAAGCGGCTTTCTAGTAAAGCGTACTTGTACCTTGAAAATGATCACGTTTGCGATAGAAAGATATTGGTGTTAAAGTAACATCTTTCTTTACATATGTTTATAGTATAAATGGTTTTAAGTTTTCAAGACCAGTTCATTTGTAATGGAATACTAAATAAATATTAAAAACCTTTTTAAGTAAATTGACAATTATTTTATTTAGGTAATATTTGACATTTTACTTCGTTTCATTAAAAATATTTTAACTCTTTGCAATGATCAGAATTTTCTTCAGGATTGTACAGTAGATATAATTTAATAATTTACTGAAAGATAATGTTTTATACTTTCATCAAGTTTTATTTGAAATTTTTAAATATTTTAATGCAGTTTTAGATCATTGAAGTATCTTCTAAGTCAACAAAATTCACAGATGTGTTACAGAAATAATTAAGCATTATTAAGCATTACAAATATTCACATGATTTACATCAGTTCTTTTTTTGTCTTTACCAGTACCATAATTTATAAGTAACCGAAAAATAAAGTATATGGGATTTTCAGAAATTTTTCTGTATCTCAAGTATTATCATACTTTATCAAAGAATGAAGAATAGTTTTCGTATTTCTTTTGTATAAATAACATTTATTTTAATGCTTCAAATGAATCAATGCAGTCAACTTACAAAAAAAAAAAAAAAAAAAAAAAAAAAAATATTTTATTTGCGTTATACAGATTAAGTCGAATTTGATTGAATAGCGACTTCTTAAAATTTTTATATATGAAATAAATATCGTGAAGGAAAAAAAATTGCAACGTGCAATTTCGCACCCTTAGATTATGATAAACATACATATAAAAACAATAAAAGAAAATCATGAATCAATCATAGATTATAAAACACGTTCCAACACTATGAAGAATACTGTAACCAAACTTCGCCATTTAATAAGGGAAAAGATTATGTCTAAGTGAAGAATTTCGAAAAGGCATAGAACATTTGAAAACCCAATTTCAGTAGTTATAATTTATAGTCAGAAAATATATGACTTCTCTTTTTGAAGTCTCGTAATTTGATCTATACATTTGTGCATATACTACATAGTGTGCAAAACAGAGTTCCACCATTTTTATTTCGAAATTTCAAAGTCATACCGGAAATTTTAAAAGAAGAATCTTTGTTTTAAGTAATTACAAAATTTCTGTCATTAAGTAAAGCAAAAAATACTATTTTTCATTTCTGGCACGAATTCGGATTTTCTGAATAAATATGGAGGCCAAATTGGCAACCCTGGTGCAAAACTTTAGTTCAATTAGGAAATACATAAACACAGATGAAATTTTACCTTCAGCACTTTCCCCCAATAAGCGGAAATGTATTCGATTTTTTCCCTGCAACTCTTCATAGGATCTATAGAATATATACACATCAAATAATCGAAAAATTAGTTACATTTTAAAAATGGACGCTACAGTTGAAAACGCACATCCTGTATTTATCGCTCATAGACAGTATTGTAAAACAACCCTTTTGTGAGTGTCTGTAAATAAACAATAAATGCCATGTAATTGATATATGCTATTGATAATATGTACGCAATATTCTATACAAAGCGCCTTGTAGTGTACATCAGTGATGTATATAAATTTCAATATGTCTGACAAAGTGTAACATCTTTAAAATACACTACAAAATATTTTTCTCATAGATCTTAATGTAACAGAATAATTTTGAGTGCCCTGTAAACGAATTACCAATGCTACACAGTTCATTTTCAATACTGAACATACAATGGTAATCATCAATAACATATATAAATTATGTGGCAATTCGTGTATATTTACGTGAGTTGGCGCTCGGACAGAAAGACACATTGCCAGACAAACCGAATTCATAGATAATTTTCAACTATGCTGGAAAGTACTAATAAACTGATTTTATAGAGCATAAATAGTCTAAATAAATAGTCTTGCTCTCTGCAGCTTGGAAAAACCCTTTAAGTAGTACCATATAATTTATTTTTGTATTAATTAATACTAGTCTCTTTTTTATATTTTATTTATTTATTTATTTTCATCTGCTCCCATATTTTAATATATGTATGTGTTTTCATTATAATTTATTTTTAATTTTCTCTAATTTTTGTGTTTCTTTTGCTTGTTTTTACCAATTTGCTTCATTATTCCCCTTCTACTCTGTGTTCTTTTGTCTTTATTATACTCTTCTGTGATTGGCTGTTGTCTTCTGCTTCACTATTGTCTGTTCAGTTCTACTTTCCTATTGACTGTTTCTTCAGCTTGTTTCCTTTCCCTTATCTTTCATTTCTGTCTTGCTGCTGCTTTCATAGTAGAAGCACGTCTTTTTTGCCTCAGACTCAGGTCTTTCGAAAGGCCTAGCGCATTTAAAGTTTTTGATGGTGTTTTAAGAAGATCTTTTAGTTTTTATTGTTCCACACCAGTTTCAACTTATTTTCTTTTATAAATAGTCTACTCAAACGATAAATTCACATTTGTTTTGCCGTATAAAATATGAAAAAAATCATAAAAATGATTCGTGAAAGTTTATTACTAAAATATGTGTCGATGAAACATATACAAAAAGGTTTAAAAAAAAAAATTAAGACCCTAGATCCACAGTCAGCAACTTGCGGACCGCGGAAGGTCAAAACTTGGACCGCCGAAAAAGATATTGCAAATGAAGAAATTATTCATTTTCCCAACAATTCTTGAATATAAAAAGACGAATTCAGAAATACACACAACAGTATTCCTAAGTTTTTTGTCAGATCTTGTGAATTGAATTTGAAGCAAGATTCCAAGACTTTGCAGAGATAGGTAAGTTGTCTCAATTCTTTAAACCATCTTATGATGTTGCTCCAGTTTCAGAATGGACTGGTGTGGTTGCGAAGTTTTTCAGTCTTGAAAAACCTTTTCTTCAAATGGAGATATTTGACTTTCAAGAAGATATTTCCTTGCAAATTTATAAAACTGCATCTTTTGAAGAATTTTGGGGTAAACATGTCTCAGAAATGTAGGAAAATTGCAAAAAACTTGCTACTAGCCTGGCTATTATGTTTGGCTCCACGTATATATGTGAAAGAACTTTCTCCAAAATGAATTTTTTCAGGAACAAATATCGTTCGAGATTAACGGACGTCCACCTTGAAGACACTGTTCGCATTACCTGTTCACCACGTGAACCGAACTATACAAAACTGGCTCAAGACCGCAAGTGTAATTTTTCAACGAATATGTCAGTCCAACCTCTTTTATCTGAAACTCTCGGTTAACCGAAATACATTTTTAAAGCTTGCTTCTTTTTCTCCCCCACCTTTTTTTTTTACTATCACATTATTTGTGTGCAAAAGCCTTTTTAAAAACTTTTTTGTACTGTCACATTGATCAAAGCGAAGAAGAGGACAATGATGTGGGCGAAGAAAACGAACAAATTAGCAATTCTAAAGCTTTTGAATGTTTTGCAAAAAGTTTGGCATAGCCGGAGCAGCAGAAAGACTGTAATACTGATGAACTTATAAAATTTAAACAAAACCTCGTGATAGAGCTGCAAAGCAAAGGCCAAAAAAAAAAAAAAAAAAACCGTGGCAAACGAAATTTTTTTTCAAACTCTTGTGAAATATGTAAAAGGTACTTAATTTCAAAATTAAAATTTGGCTAATTTATTCTCGTTTCTATTTTGCTATTGCTTTATTTTTATTAAGCACTTGTTACCATAATAAGAAATAGCGCATATATTTGTCCTTAATCTTAAAATTGGAGCATTCTCGATTATCCGAAAATTTCGATTTTCCGAAAGAGGGTCGGTCCCAATTACTTCGGATAATCGAGGTTCTACTTACTTTCCCTTTCTATTTTATTATATGAAAAATTTTCAGAACGTATACCTGTGTATGTAGTGATAAATCAGAACGAATACCTGGTTTTCTATTTTCTATTATATTGTTTGTGTATGAAAAAAAAAAAATATAAATAAATAAATAAAATAAAAGTAATAATTACTTATATACTAAAGTGCTGTTTTCTCTGGACCTCGATAAAAAAATTTCAAAAGTATTCGGACCCCACTTAAAATTACTTGCCGACCCCTGCCTTAGATGTTTAAACTATATAAAGCTCTTCAATGTTCTGATTTTAATACTTGTATAAATCAGCGATAATTGGCATCGTATTATAAACAATACAATTTTTGATGATAGCCTGCTCTCTATTACACGATGTATTAGAAATCTCTGATGTCAACGCGAGTAGATTGTACAGCGTCTTCATCTCGTGCAAACATTATATACGAGGTTGGTTCAATAATTATTGTCCCGAGTGTATATAAAGTATTTGTACTGCGATGGTTGATATGGAATATTGAAGCCTAATATCTTAGATGCCTGTATGCTCAATTTCAGAACCGTAGTTGCTATATTACCAAATTTGTTTTTCCGTCCTAGGTGTGAGAAGTGGCACCTAGCTTGAAAAGGTGGGGAGCCTGGTTTGGAACAGTTCTGTGATAGATTTGTGACAACGTCTCATGCAGTGTTATAAATCTATTACAGAACTGCTTCAGGTTTGGCCCCATAAGCTCCAAACCAGCCTTTCCCCCCTCACCACCCCCCTTTCAAACTAGGTGCCACCTCTCACATCTAAAACGAAAAACAATATGGTAATATAGCAGCTACGGTTCTGAAATTGAGCATATAGGCATCTAAGACATTAGACCTCAATATTCTACATCAATCATCGCAGTACAAAATATTTTATGTACACTCGGGACAATAATTATTGGACAACTCTCGTATTTCAATTGGAGCCAGAAATTTCTTTATAAAATTATTAACTAATTACAGGAAAATACTTAAATAAAAAAATTAAATAAAAATTCCGGTGTAAAATGTTGTTAAAATTTGTATCAAATTCTTTATATGTTTAAGGTTTTCCCTAACTGCTCTGCTCAACAAGCGCAAAACATTTTGACACTTCTACAAATTCATTTTTTAACGGAAAGGTATAAAATTGAAAAGCCTGGCCATGGAAGCGAGTTGGAATGGAACTGTTTTTTTTTCATTTTTTGATCAATCAATTACCTATTGAGTTATAAGCCATTTTGATCGCGTGATGAACACGTTTTCGCCCGCTTTTGAGTGCTATTTCTTCCTTCGCGCGGAAATTCGGTTCAAAACGCTCACTTTGACGCTATTTTCTGAAAGATCTATTGTGTTCGCCAAAAAATGGAAAAAACAGCTCAATGACATAGTTTCTGAACAGCAACATCAGCTAGTTTCATGCATTTTCGAACAAAAATAAATTAAAACTTATGTCAGAAAGTTGCCCTTTTCGATTTGAGAACAGCCTTAAACGTTAAAAGTCTTTAGTTAAAAAAATATAAAGAGAAATAAAAATATTTATCGGAATTATATAAAATGGCTAGGAGTTTTTTGTAGCGATAAACATAAATTTTTGTTAGGTGACTAATGGCTATTTTGTTTAGACGGGATATAAAAGCGTTTATTAGAAATGTAACCAACAGTCTTTACAAATCGCCAAAATCTCTTCTGTAAGCTTGTGATATTTAAAATCATCTCGATTCTATAAATACAATCCATGTAAAAATTTATTATGTCAGCATAATTTACAGAAAGTAATTTTTAAATGTAAATTTTATACTATCTATCATACTTTAACAATGTAGAAATATCCCTAATCTCAATCTCTTTCATATAAGGGTCACAGAATACATTCTACTTTTCAAATATAAAGATAATAATTTTTTCAATAGGTTTTTATTTATTTTTATTGTTATTACCACGTGCTATAGGCAACCGGTAAAAAATATATTCAGAAAAATATTTGTTTGTTTTGTTTAAAATGTTCTATAGTATTTTATTCCTGATAAACATTAACTTTTATCGTCAAATGAATAGCTTTCGGTTTCCATTTGTATAAATAACATTTATTTGAATCTTTGAAATAAATTGTAAACAAGAACGCATTCAAATAACCAAAAACCACTTTTGTGAATTTAAATCTTTGCAACTGTATAAGTTTAATCGACGTATAAAAAATGTTATCTAAGCAAAGTAAACAAAATGTATAGAATGTGAATTAGAATCTTTTTTATTTAAACAAATTTTTAAATCGTAGAATGATTCATAAAGTCGGCAATATTCACGGAAGCATTATAAACAAAATTTTGTATTTTAAATATTGATATGACAATCTTTTCAACTGTTATTTATTTATTTATTTATGTTACTGTTTTCCGAATTTATATGTAACCGTTAAAAACATTTTTTGAAATGTTTATTGGATATACATAAAATGTTTTGTAGTACTTTCGTTGCTATAAGCATTAACCTTTATCATCGAATGAACAGCTTCCGTATTTCATTTGGGTAAATAACGTTTGTTTGAATTATTGAAATAAAAGGAAAACAACAATGTATACAAATATAACAAAAATAAGTTTTACAGAATTTGTGAAATATCACGGAATAAAAATATGTTAGTGTTTGTTTTCTTATTTACTATTGATAAAACATTTCTTAGTAACGAGTTTCACATTCATTGTTTAAATAAATAATAGGTTCACAATTTAAGAAAAAAAATCATTTTGTAAAAAATGGGTCATCCCTCCCCAGTCTCCCCTGTATATATATTAAATTCAGTAATGCGGAAATAATGTGACTCTATCTTAAATAGGACGTAATCATCATGTGAGCTTAGAATCATTACCTACCATGGGATATCATTGAACTAATAAATTATGATAGGATTTAATAGAATGAAGAAAACTTTTACTAATATATTTTTAAGTTTCGATTCGATTTTCATAAAATTTCAAAATGATTTGACAAAATTCTGCAAATTATGAACGCACCTAAAAATAAGCATTCAAACTTTCCGGAGAGAATTTAGAATTTCTTGACGATAGTTCTATAAATTACTCAAAAATACGTCAGCGGCCTGTATAATGCTAATATTTGTTACAATAATTTACAATTTAACTATGTTTAATAAGCATAAAAATGTCATAACTTACAATCAATACTTTTAATTTGTATATTAAACTTAATTAAACAATATTATTTGCAAAGAAAAAGGTAATGAAATACATATAATATAGGGCGGTCCATCTATTGGTTCTTTTTTGAACTATGAATGTTTCACAGATTATTTGTGTTAGCTGTTATGTGTCATGCATGTATGAACTATCAAATGTATGCCATTTGTATGACAAGACGGTGCAACGGCACACACTGCTCGCCAAACCATCAACTTATTGAACGAGAAATTTCAGGATAGCGTAATTTCAAGAAATTCTGCTGTGAATTGGCCACCAAGATCGTGTGATTTAATCCCAATGGATTCTTTTCTTTGGGAGTTTCTGAAAAGTAGAGTGTGCGCTAATGCCCCCCTCCCCCCGCACAATCCAAGAGCTCAAACGTAACTTACGGGCTGAAATTTTGGCCATGGATCCACTAATTATGGGAAAAGTCATCGAAAATTTTGATGTTTGGATGATGGCATGTAAGCGGAGTAGCGGGGGCCACATGTGCGATATTGTGTTCCATACATAAATGGCATACACCCTCCTTCTATGTTCAATAAAGAATTTCTATTTTCACTCATAACAAATACGTTTTCTTTCATAATAAAAAAAGAAGCAATAGATGGACCACCCGATATAATGTTATCTAAACTATCAGAAACAAAACTTTTGGAGATCTGGAACTTAAATAAATAAAACAATGAAAACCGTCTAAATTTTTTAATTCGGTCTCTGTTTAGCGTCAGAGAATGTAAGATTTAGTTATGCTTACGAATTTTATCATTTTGTGAATTATTGTGATTAAAACGCCCATTTAGAAAACTTTTATAAGTCACCACCATCGTCATCATCAACCGTTTTCAATCCACTGCTGGGTGTAGGTCTCCCCCAGATTATTCCAATGTTTCCTGTCTAGTGCTTTTGTCGTCGAATTTACACCGGTTACTTTTCTGATTTCATCACTCCATCTTATTTGAGGTCGTCTTCTTGGCCGTTTTACATCTCTGGGATACCACTGTAGGGTGTTTGTGCTCCATCTTTTGTCTTGTCTTCTTGCAATGTGCCCAGCGCATTCCCATTTTAGCCGTTTAATTATTTCAACGATGTCAAAAACTTTCGTCTGACTTCTTATGCAGGTTATTCATTTTCTGTCTCTTCTATGTACCTAGCATACATCATTCCATACTTCTCTGTGTTGTTTGTAATATTTGTACCATCCGTTTTGTTAGCGTCCATGTTTCTGCTCCATAAGTTAGCACAGGCAAAACACACCGGTTAAATACTTTTTTTTTTTTTTTTCAAACAAAGAGGTATGTTACTCTTCAGAATAATATTGTTCTTCCCAAAAGCACTCCATCCATTTTTTATTCTTTTATTGATTTCATTCATGATACTACTATCAGATGATAATTCCTGCCCAAGGTACTCATAACTTTGCACTTCTTTAATTTTAGTGTTGTTGTGGACGATTTTCTTTTTTGATGCAAATGAATTGAACATCACTTTAGTTTTTTTCCAAGTTTATTTTTAATCCCACATTAATGCTAGCTTCTGCCAAATCTTTTAGCATATTTTTTAATTCTTCAGGACTGTTACTGAAAACTGAAATGTCCTCAGCGAATCGGAGATGACTTAAATATTCCCCATTTATTCTAATCCCCAATCATGTTTGCCCATTCCAGCTTCTTGAAAATATTTTCTAAGACAGCAGTAAAAAGCTTAGGCGAAATGGTGTCTCCTTGTCTTACCCCTCTTCCAAGCTTGATCTTTGCTTTTCCTTTCTCCAAGCGGTTGGTTGCTGTTGCTTTCTTGTAAATCTTCTTTATGATATTGATGTAAGGTTTGCCTATACAAATGTCCTCCAGAGATTCCACTAATGCTGATGTGTAAACCGAATCAAATGCTTTTTCATAATCAATAAAGTCAAGGTAGAGAGGTAAATTATATTCCTTATGTTTTTCCATGAGTCCCCTTACCGTTTGGATATGATCCATTGTGTTGAATCGACTTCGGAATCCTGCTTGTTCTTTAGGTTGAGCTGAGTCCAGAGCTGATTCAAGTCTTGTCGTTAAAACTTTGGTGAAAATTTTATGAATCACTGATAGTAAACTGATCGGACGGTAGTTTTTAATGTTTTCCTTCTCTCCTTTCTTGTAAAGCAGCACCATCACAGCATTATTCCAATCTTCTGGTACATCTGACTTCATGAGACATTTGGAAAACAATAAGGATTGCATTTTTGCAAATTCTTCTTCTGCTTCTTTGATAATGTCGATCGTAATTCCATTTTCGCCAGGGCATTTACCCTTTTTAGGTGCGTTCGTAATTATATAAATACGTAGCACCTATCGCCGTCGTTCAGTCCGTCCGTCTGTCCGCATATAACACAGCAAAAATTACCTAGCCGAATGGTCTGAAATCTTAAATATATAGTTGCTGCAAGTGCATTTTGTCAAGTCATTTAAAATTTCATGAAAATCGGATGTATAGCTTTATTACAGGGACAGTCAAAAGTTTACCGTTACATTACGGCCAATGGGAATAAATTATTGCAAGTGCATTTTAATGATGTTACAGCCTTCGGAATGGTCTGAAATCTTAAATATATAATTGCTTCAAAATTTTGTCGAGTCATTTCAAATTTTATGAACATCGGATGTATATTTTAATGACAGGTACAGTCAAAAGTTTTCTGCTACATGACGGCCAATGGGAAAAAATATTTCAAGTGCATTTTAATGATGTTACAGTCTTTCGAACAGAATAAAATGGATAAGACTTATTGAAGTGCACTAAAATATACATTCAGTGCAATATGCGGTGCAAAAAATATTTATAAAACTAGTTATAGTACGAACGCACCTCATTTGTCACGTTTGACGAGAAATTTCCAACTTGTTCATAAATCTAATGGCTTGTAAAACTTCATCTGTCATCACTGGGATTATCGCTTCGGTTTCTGTTAAGTTTTCTCGTGGATCACGTAGATTGATTTCCCTTTGATCTTCACATTTATTTAGACCATTATGGAATTTTTCGACAGTGTCGACTATTTCTTTATTGATTTTGGTGATTGTTCCATCTGCCGTCTATAGTGCAAAAATACATTTTCTTTCAACACATCATTTGTGCCTAGCTGATTTTAAACTTTTGTTATCTTCTAGAATTTTCTTGATAAAGATCACAGTTAAATTTTCTGATATCTTCTGTAACACATTTTCTTACAGTTTTACATAATTCAGCATATTCAACTCTTGATTTAGGATCGTTTTCTTTCATTTTAAATTCTCCGCATTTCTTCTTCAATCTTCTTGTTTCTTCTGTTATTTTCTTTGTTTCCTTTACTTGTGCGTCGCCGGCTATCTTCTTTGCAATATCTTGTAGAATATTGGTTAGTTTCTTGTTCACTACTGTAACATCTCGCTCTTCTTCTAAAGTTGATTGAAGTACTTGGAAACAATTTCTAAGTTCCAAAGGGAATTCTTCTTTATGTGTCTGGAGATTTATTATATCGATTGATTTCCTTGAGTTTTGCAAAAGCTTCATTCTTTACACTTTAGTATTTTACAGTAGTTTGCATCTAACCAACCTGTGATCGCTTCCTGTATTGAAGTTATTGAGTACTCTGCAATCCTGATTAAGATGTTTTTTATTTGTTAAGATGTAGTCAATTTCACTTGTTGAGCCATTTGCACAACGCTATGTCTATTTTATTTGTGGCTTTTTCTTGAAAAATGAATTCATGATGTACAACTGTTCACATTCTGCAAACTCAATCAGTCTGTTTTCTCTTTCATTACGCACCCCATATCCATGATTACCTACTGCTAAGTTACCTTTCTTTTTTCCTCAATTATAGCATTCCAGTCTTCCATTATTAATTTTACATAGCACTTTCCCTTTTGATGCATTGAAGCTACTTCTTCATAAAAATCCCCAACTTCTTCATCAGTATAGCTTACTGTTGGTACATAAACTTGGGTAATTTGCAGCTTGTATCATCTGGACACCTGATTTTTAGATACAAGTTAACTGATTACTGAATATAATATTTGAAGTATTGTTATCTAAAACATTAGAATTAAATGTTGTACTAAAATTTCAGAGATTTTCAGCATCTGATATTACAATAGCATTAGCCGTAAAAAGTGATCTTAACAATAACAATTCGGCATCTACCTTACGTTCAGAGAGCTTAAGGATTAAAATAAGTTTATTCGTGTTTTCAGAATAAAATCGATTTGTACTTTCATTTATGCAAATGAATATCGCATGGCAGGATTACCGTTTTTAGCACTTTCCAGTGAAGTTGAAAAGTGTTTATAACTTCGGTTTGTCTGGCCGTTTGTCTGTCGGTTTGCGTTCTAATTCTCGTAAATATACTCGGTTTGCTCTGAAATTGTTGGATGTTTTTGACGTTTTCAATAGCACGATTCCTATTTCAAATGAAGTTTCTAGCTTGTTTAGTTTATTTACAGGGACAGTTAAAATTTACGTTACACAAAGTTATGTCAAAAGTTGAAGTCCTCATTGGCTGTTGCATTATGGTTAATGGGAAAAAACCCTTTCAAATGATTTTTAATGATGTTACACGCTTTCAAATATAATAAAATTGATATTCATTTATGAAGTTCACTAAAATATGCATTTTGTATAATATACGGTGCAAAGAATAGTTATTATTCATTTACAGGGCCACAGAAATGAATTCCCTTACATAATGATACAAGGGGGGGGGGGATTGTTTGCGGCGTATTTTAATTATGTTAAACTGTTTCACATATAATGAAATTGATATCCGTTGCTGATCTTTGCTATAAGTTATTTCATGTATAATAGGAAGTGCATAGCATTTACAAGGACACACAAAAGATTTTAGATACTATATTGTATCCGAAGTACTGAAATTAGCGATGTTTGCTGGAAATGCATTTTTAATTATGATGTGCACTTTTATGTTTCACTATATTTATGCATACTATATGGTGTGTATAAATGCTATAATCCAAATACAGGGCTACACAAATTAATTCGTAAGAGTTACTGGGTATAAGCACAAATTGTTTAACGTTGGATTTTACGCTGAACTGCATTTAGTTTACTAAGAAATGATTGTAGAATATCTATAAAATGATATACTGAGTCACGCAAAAATTGGATACATGGTCGTCTATGGATGATAATTTCTTGAAATGTGATTTCAGTAGTTTTCAGATTTTTTTAGTTTGAATTAAATTTTATCTAAACAGTGGCGTGTAATAAAGGTACTAGGTAAACTACAGGGCTGTTGCAGTACAAAAGTATTCAAGTATGATTCCATCTATTAGTATAATTTTCTGAAAAAGAAATTTCAACCTATAATCTTCCTAAACAAAATTTTCCCATCATATAGTATATATATGAACCTACAGATCAAATACAGGGCTGTTTAAAAGAATTGGAATACATATTTGGCTATAGACAGTAACTGCTGAAATCCGTTTTTTATATGTTTTATGCGTTTTCTAAAATGTTTACTTAGTTATTTTATTTACCATAATTCCCTAAATAACGAAGTTTTGTTAAAGCATTCAAGAAGTGTTTGAAAGTGTTCATAATCTATGCTTAACGGATGATTTTTCTTTCTTGTTATCAAAGGCATCAAATTTCGTTGACTAATGTAATTAAGTCTCCCAGGAAATGCAGCATATGACATAATTAGCATTTTCATGCGGATATTCTTATCTGTGCTATATTTAGCGGTAATGATTATGGTGTGTTAATTATCTATAAAATGATGTTATACATGTTGATTATATGAAAACAAAGTGTTACGATTTTAACTGTAATATAGCATAAGTGTTACACAGACTTATAATTAAGTAACACAGAATTGTACAAAATTACATTTAATCTAAGGTTATATACCATGTAATATTGTCTAAAATATCAAATCCAAATGTTCTATTATATTTTGTTGAAAATACGCCATTGAACAGAACTTATTCGTCATTTAATAATTTCAGAGGAGATACACATTAGAAAATTTTTATTCTTGTTCATAGAAGAAAACAGGTTTATATTCTCATTTGTTCAACAGAATACATTGAATTACGTTAGGCTAGTGATGTTTCGAACTCTTTTGTTTCAAACTTTTGGGTAATTGAAATTAATCATAAAATCCCAAAAAACTGCATGATAACTAATATTTAAAGTACAGTACAATGTCTAAAGTCCGGAATCCTCGGGACTTCAGAAAGTACGAACTTCGAATTTTTCCGAACTTTGGGTCATCAAAAATATTGTTTTTCCAATAAAGAGAAAAAGAAAATTCGCTACTTAAAAAGGCAAAATATGACGTTCTTATATTAAAAATTGCATATAAAATCTATTAATATTAAATTAAACAATCATTTTCAATAAATAAATCATAAGAAAATAAAAAGGGAAACAAAAACCTTTGTTTAAAGCTATTTTCAAATCCAAAAGGACAACGTTATCACATTAGTTTTAATTTGTTTTTGCTCGGATATGCATGAAACTAGCAGGTGTTGTTGTTCAGAAACTATATAATCGAATTGTGTTTTCCGTTTCTTTGCAATTGCAATAGACCTTTCCCAAAATAGTGTCAAAGTGGGTGTTTTGAACCGAATTCCCTAGCGAAAGAAGAATAATCACTCAAAGAAGGGTGAACAACGTCTTTGCCACGTGATTAAAATCAGTTGTAACTCAATAGATTTATTTATAAAAAATTGGAAAACACAATTCGGTTCCAAATCGCTTCCATAGTCAGGCCTTCCAACTTTCTATCTTTCCGTTAAAAAATGAACTTGTAAATGTGTCGAAATGTTTTTTGCTTATTGAGCAGAGCAGAGCAGTTGAGAACAGCCTTAATATATAAGGGAACATACAATTTATAAAGAAATTGTAACTTTCTTAACTATTGAACATTTTAGTTAATGCGGGCTGCTTTATTAATTTAGGTATAGTTTTTCTTTTATTCTGTACATAGGCATGAGTTAAGATTCAGTAATAAAGCTTCTTTGCTCTAGCCCTTTTTATGTTTCAACAATTTTGTTTTTTCACTTCTTTCTTGAATAATGCCGCTTTAAAGTCCGAACTGACTTTGTACTGTAGTAGTATTTAAAAAAAAGTGATATCATGTAAAATAAGTCGGAAATCGTACGTCAAATGTGGTAAATAAAGTGCGTTTATATTATAATTAGTTTTATAAATAATCAGATCTTAATGCAATAGCTGTTGCACTCTTATGTAAAAATGCATGAATACAAAATTTATTAACATTATATATATTAAATTTTGTAATACGGAAATAATATCACTCCATCTTAAATAGGATGTAATCACCATGCAATCAAGAATCATTACCTATAATGAGATATCATTGAATTAATTATGCATGATAGGATTTAATAGAATGAAGAAAAATTGTATTAATTAAAAATATATTAATAAAATTTTACACAAAGTTTAATTCGATTACACAAACTTTTATTCGATTTGCATAAAATTCAAAATAACTCGACAAAATATTGCAACAATTATATATACATTAATTTTCGAACCATTCGGTTGGGTAGATTATGTGATGTTATATGCAGACAGACTGACAGATACACGGACGGGCCAGACGACAACTATAGGTGATACGTATTTAAATAATTACGAACGCTAGTAAAAAAGAAGGAGATTCATTATTAAGTGAGAATTTGTATAAAAATATATAATGATTTTGAAATTTCAGGGAGATTAAGTGGTGAGAAAATCATTGAAAATTATTAACCGTTTCTGCTCAGAACCAGAAAATATAAGTGATTCGTAGATGAGTCTGTGTCAGACAATGAGATTTCTAACATCCTTAAACATGATAATTATATATCAGTATTGGATGCAATTAAAGTTTCGAAAACTTTTATTCAGATGTAATCTTCAAGAGACAAAGACCTAAAATAGTTATTCAAAACTAAAAGATTGGCCAAAGAAGTTGGAGTAATAAATTAAAACAAGCACAAATTGAACAACTTTTTTCAAAAATATATTTTATCTTCATTAAATGGCTGTAGTTCATAATACAGGGTGTCGAAAAAGCCCCCGACACGTTTTAAAATTTAATATAACATCAAGTATGTCGCAGTTCGGACTAAAATGTTTCTCACGGTGAAGCAATTTATTCAAGCGTATGAAAATAATTACTTCGAAGCTTCGATCATAGATGGCGCATCTTGTCCGTCCGTATGTTTGGTTTCAAGCATGCGTTTTTACTGATTTTCCCTAAAACAGAAATGACAAGTCCCAGCGAAAAAACTAATTGTGTAATTTGGTACTTCGAAACCAAATCGAAACTAGTCTGGGCTTAGATGCCGTATATCCCCTAGGCCGCCATCTTGGATGTTTTGAAATTTCTTGGCGGTTTTATGTTGGCGATCTTTATCGATATGGAATCCGTGTGACGTGTGCGTTCTGGCATAACGTGTTCTGGCAACACCGTTTTTCATCGAGATTGTGTTGCGAGTGTACGCGAGAAGGCCCTTTTTGCTGTGATATCGTGTTGTATGTTTCTGTCAATTAATTTTATGTTAAATTTATTGGATATATTTGATTGAATATGGGTTTTGTAGTCCGTTTAAACGCTTTTGCTGAAGTAATTAAGAAATATGAGGAAATTTTGACGAATAAAGGAGGTTTGTTTACAATGCGTATTCATAAGCCTATTTTGGAAAATAACGGCGATGCTAGGATTTATTTCGTGCTTGAGCTTTCAAGAAAGCGGATGTCCGTTAAGGTATGTTGATAATTTTATGTATATTTTGTTGCCTTACGAGTTTTGTACATTTTCAGATAGCTACACAGCGAGAACAGCTGAATTTTGAGATTGGTACACAGCGAGAACTGCTGAATCGAGTGATGTTTTTTTTTTTCGGTTCATGAGCACGTAGCGCTCATACAATGATTACTGATTGCCACTTTAACGAGTTTCGTGCATTTTAGTAATCGCGGCAGAAGGAGTTTGCTGAATCCAGTGATGTTTTTTTTCGGTTAATGAGCGCGTAGAGCTCATACAATGTTTAGTGATTGACACTTTAATGAGTTTTGTTTATTACTTACATTATATTTTCGTTAAGCCTAACATGCGTATAAACCGGTACTTGGCGACATTTACTAATTGGCGGAAAAAGGGTTTTCACGCCAAGGAAAATTCAAAGATGGCGGCACCGGGAATTTATGACATCTGTTCCCTAATCTGAAAATCGGAAAAAAACGCATGTTTGAAACCAAACGTACTGACAAATGGCGCCATCTATGATCAAAGTTTGGAACTATTTTTTTTTATTAGCTTGAAGAAAACTTTTCACCGTGAGAAACATTTTAGTCTTTTACGACAATTAATTGATTTATATTGCAATTTAAAAAGTGTCAGGGACTTTTGGGACACCCTGTACTGTATATGCCGGTGTATAAGGCGAACTTTTGAAAGATCAAAATTGATTGAAATTTATAGGTGCTCATTATACTTCGCATAGTAAGACGAAAGACCCAAAATTCGCGATATTGGCGATAATAATAATTTAAAAAAATGACTCGAGAAACTGGATGAATGTGTTCCATACATTACAGAGTTTATGAGAAATCATTGAACTGTGCAAAGCATTGTACATTTACCATTAATTAACCTGTCTATTTTACGGAATTTTGCATAATTTTGAGATTTTGCCAAATTTTTTACTTCGTGCTTTCTCTTTCAAACACTATCAAGTTTTTTTTTTTTTTAGTTTATTTAATTTTTTTTGTTTTTCTTCTTCGCCATTCTATAAAATACAACTTAGCGTGTTTTTCGTAGCATTTTTTATCTTTTGTTAATGAAAATATGCATTTAAAAATGTAATTTTAAATTCTTCATTATCCCGTCGACCATTTCACATGAAAAAAAGGAATCGCCGAACTCGCCAACTAGCATTTAACGCCAAAATCGCATGATAAAACATCATAGACACGTGACATCTGATTTGTTTTCTGTGTCACACGTTTGTTATGTCATCAAGTTAGTTTTAATTAAACTTTTATGTGTACTTTGAATGATGTATTAGTGATTAATTATTTCGTTAATTAGAATAACAATTAGGTCCTTAAACAGCGACGCCATGATATTAAAAGAGAAAAATCATTTACACAATGTTAAGATGTATCGTTACTTACAGTAGATCAATTTTAACTGGCGTCACAAGCATTCACCAGCTGAGTGGATAATCAAGAAAAAATAATGTTAATCAAGAATTACAGCTGATATTCAATGTATTATAATAATTGAGAAAAATTAATAAGAAAAATTATTTTTCATATATTTATTTTTGATACTAATTAAATGCAATTAAATTTCTTATAAATTAAATCTGGAATGATTAGATAAGATTTTAACATTTTCAAAATATAAAATACAGTACAATAAATTAGGTATACAGCTTTCTGAAACACATCAAAATATTAGAATAAAATTTAGATTAGTTCAAAATATTAGAATATTTTATTTTACGCAACAATATTATCTTATGAATAAGAAGTAAATGGTAGTAAATATTTTGTAGCATCCCCGGTAGCTTTCATAACCGCATACAATCAATCTTGATACTGTATACATGGTGTTTACGAACATTTCAATAAATATTATCCCAAATAGACTTAAACGTGTCACTAACTCAGTTTTACTTGAATGAGGATTTTCATGGAGATTTTTCTTCCTTATGCACCATAAGTTTTTGATGGAATTAAGGTCTGGTGAGTTTGGTGGCTGAGGAAGTACCTTAATGTTGCATTGACGGAACCAATTCTTATTTGACACCGATGTATGAGGTAACGCCAAATCTTGTTGAAAGATAAAATTATCTTCAAATAAATCTTCTGATGATGAAATCATGTAATATTCCAACATTTCTTGATATATCTGAGAGTTAACCTCTTCGTAGACGATGCATAACTTTCCAGGTCCTTCTGCACTCATGCAACTCCAAACCATGACACTAGCAGCAAATTTTAAGGAACGCTTAAGGCATTCTTTATCAAATGCTTCTTGCTTCATTCTCAAAACTCGAATACTTTGATTACCATATGAAACACAAAACATAATTTCATCACTAGATAATATATTTTTCCAATCTTCTTCGCTCCATAAACCGATTGATTTACACCAATTCAATCTTTTACGCTTTTGTTTTGCAGTCATGATAGGTTTTTTTTCGGTACACGAGATTCAAACTTAAATTTTTAGAGATGTCTTCATGTTGTCGATGTAGAAACTTCAAATCCTTCTTCTTTCCATTTTCGGTGCAGGAATCGCACAATTTTATAACGGTTTTTCTTAACTATATGCTTCGGTATTCCGATGGTGTAGGAATTTTCGTAGTTGAAGAAGACCACATGGGCTTGAACAGGTCGTGACCTGTGGTTCTTCCACTACGTACTGGTTCTTCCACTAAGAAAATCCCCACACCATCGGAATACCGATCTTCGTGACATACACACCATGCTATACACATTTTGCATTTGACAATAGATTTCACTAGCACTCACATTCTCCGCTGTTACAAATTGCACTACAGCGCGTTGACACCGTTTGGAGGCATCCATGATGCGAATTATGCATTTTAAAGTGCTCCCTTGTAACTGGCGGGATCTGACGATATCGCATGCATTCCCAGCACTCTGCACCCTCTATAGGAGCATGCACAGTCATCTTTCTCTTTAAATTAGAGTGATGCCACTTTTATTTGAGCGACCCATATACTAACAGGTGAAATGGAATGCAGTTTTCTGCAAAAGAATGGAGAAATCTAAGAGTTTATTTATTAAGTTATTAATTATTCAAGAAATAACAGTTAATTTAGAAAATAAAAGTATACTATTAGCAATCCTCACTATTACATCACAAATGTTAAAAAACACTTGTACGGAAATCAAGTACAAGCTCGACATCTTTCGTCTTACTAACATTTTGTTCATTCTTTTGAAGCAAACTGCCTTTCATTTCACCTGTTACTATATTTTTACTTTATTCTATCTTTACAAGAAGAAAGTATCGGATTCATGAAAATTTTCGAATTCCGGTTTTTGACGGATTTACACGTTTTAGGGGTCAGAGAACCCGAAAAACATGCTTTTACAAAATGTCTGTCTGTGAGTCTGTCTGTCCGTCTGTCTATCTGTGTGTCTGTGTGTGACACAAATTTTGTGGGCTCTCTATCTCAAAAACTAATGCACGGAATTTAATAAAATTCATAACCAGTTAGTCCCTGATACACATTGATGCTGATTAGTTTTTGGTGCAAATCGCTCTACAGGCGGCGCTGCTGTGCTGCATTTTTTACGATTTGCGCAATGGCTCTCGCTCAAGAACTAATGCACGGATTTTCATGAGACTTCATATTCAGTTAGTCCCTGATATGGCTTGATGCTGATTTTGTGTTGGTGTAAATCGCTCAACAGGTGGCGCTGCAATGCTGCATCTTTTACTATTTCCGCAATGACTCTATCTCAAGAACTAATGCACGGATTTTCATGAAACTTTAGATTCAGTTAGTCCTTGATAAGGCTTGATGCTGATTGCGTGTTGGTGTAAATCGCTCAACCGGTGGCGCTGCTGTGCTGCATTTGGCACGATTCCCGCAATAGCTCTATCTCAAAAACTGATGCACGGATTTTCATGAAACTTCAGATTCAGTTAGTCCTTGATATGACTTGATGCTGATTACGTGTTGGTATAAATCTCTCAACAGGTGGCGCTTCTGTGCTGCATTGTGCACGGTTCCCGCAATAGCTCTATCTCAAAAACTAATGCACGGAATTTTCATCTAACTTCAGATTTAGCTAGATGTTAACACAAGTTGTTGCTGATTAGGTTTCGGTGTTAATCGTCCAATAGGTGGCGCTGCTATGCTGGAATTTTCATGATTTTCGCAATAACGCTATCTCAAAAACTCATATACGGATTTCCCCCAAACTTCAGATTCAGTTACACTATGAGATAAGTGGTTGCTTGGTGATTTTTGTGTAAAGCACCCAATAGGTGGCTCTGCTATGCTGAATTTTGCTGAATTTACACGATTTCAGAGATAGCCATATCTCAAGACCTAATGTACGGAATTAAATATCTTTAGAATCCTCATGATTGGCATAGTTTCCCGTTTAATTTTGGCAGTGTGAGAGCGAATTTTCCAGTATTAACATGCATGAGATAGAAGAAAGTTTTGGGATTGGTACATCCGACTAGTTTATTAATGTTTAGAATAATAAAGATCTTTCTCGGACTGGCTGTACATTTAAAACTTTGTTTGAGCTTTTTATCAGGTCATAAAGTATGAAACGTGTGATTACAAAAGGGCCAGATTACCAACGGGGCAAACTTGCACCAGAAAAAAACTAGTAGTTGTGGGTCACCGTTATACTTACCCATCATGGACATGCGTAATATAAAATATGAAAATAAAACATGCGCAAACTATTTATAAAATGCATTGCAAGTCCAAAATAAAATTTAAACGTATATTTAAATATTTTTAATAGATGGTAATGCTCTATTTTTGAATTGAGGGAAAACAAAAAGCAACGTCTTCTAAATCTACTCGTTGACATTCATAAAATACGAACACCTTTGCTGAAAGTCAGTTAATAAAAAACAACAATTTGTGGAAAATCCCTTATCATTTAGCAGCTTTTAGAAAGCGACTAAAAATCGGCTTACCCTATTGCCGATATCTTTCTGAATTTTCACGATATTTGACTGGCTTTTTTTTTCTTTATAAGCTGCTCCATAGAGTTAACTATTTTATCATGAAAAAAAAAATTGTAGTGCGTGCATGCGCAGATAAAAAATATTTCATACAGCTGTCCATATTTCGTCAAATATTTAATATATTTACATTCCAATTGCACTGTATTATTTCTACTACAGTTTGTCAAATTTTCAGAAACTGGAGTTAAATTTAGTTTAAAATCCTGGATGATATAAGCAAAAAAAGTGCCACAATTTTTTTAATTAAAAAAAATTGATGAATATACGTACTCCATGAATATACGTGCTATTTTTACACAAGTGAAGTACATATTGCACAATATCCACATATTCGTAATCTATAGCGATAGATCATTTTGTGCATTTTATTTTACAGGGTGACCCTAATTTTTATTATTTTTCTGTGATTTTTTGCTCGTCCCCAAATTGTCTTGCTCATAAAATCACCGTTCATAAATATGAAGTCAAACATGTTCTTCATAATCCTGAAGTTCCAGGAAAATCCGACAAGTATATCTTTAAATATTCGAAAAAATGTCTAAAATTGAAAGTGTCCGGTGATTAATGGTCATAATATAGTGTAGTTTAGATATAAAAACTATGGAAAAAAATATTTAGCCATTTTTTGTCTAAAATTGAAAGTTTCCGGTGATTAATGGTCATATAGTGTAGTTTAGATATAAGAACTATGGAAAAAAATAGTTAGCCATTTTTTTATCTAAAACGTTGCTTTATGTTGCTTGCTGTCGACCAATTTCGATAAATTATATAAATCGCCAAACTACTCGTAAAATTATACTAACTATCTTCCCTTGTCGACCAGTTTGGTCTCCCTTAAAATTTATGTTTGGGAAAGCATGCTATAAGCATTGTATCATGTTACTTATATTCATAATTTAATTTACATGGACTCCCTTAAATATAATTAATATAATCCCTTAAGCTAATATTAGTTTTTGTTGCATTAAAATATCTCAATTTTTTTATTATCTGTAAGCAAGTAAACCCTATTGGTTTGAAATGGAAGTCTATGGGAATTTGGTAAAATTTTAAAGATATCGCCAAGTTGGCGAAACACTTGGCGGCATTTGGTGACGGAAAAGATATATAGGTTTGCATTTTAAATAACTGAAGTACAAATAAATTAGTAAAAGATTAATAAAAATTCAAATAAAATGTCGAATTAAAAATCACTTGATGACGCACGTATAACGTATTAAACACGTTATTAAACACATATTAAACAACTGTAACGTGTTTAATGTCAAGTGAATGTGACATTTACGATAATCCATTATTGGCATTTAATCTTAAAGTTTGGTGATAATTTTTGGGTCGATGGGATAATCGAGTAGTACCGAATTGCGTAAAAGAAGCATCCCCATAACTCCAAAAATGATAATTATATAGCTAACTGTTTACTGCGTCGGATTAAGCATCTGATTTCCAATTAAAATATATCTTTGAATTGAAATTTTAATGAAATACCGGGTCATGAAAAATCGAAGAGTGTGAAAAATAAAATTACAAATATATCGGCAACTCATAATCCGATAGACTTCATTCTTTATGCAAAATTTACATTTTTTTATTGTCTTATATATTCACTGCTTCAAATAAACAATTTCGAAAATTTTTGTATACCTTTTATCAGAACGAATATTTCGAGAGTACGATAAAAACAGTTCCGGATAATCGAAGTTGCTGATATTCAGTAGGATTCTTCCCATTATTACATGCTAAGCATACACCAAATTTCAAGTCTCTATCTCAATTTGTTCGGGAGATAGAGCGTTTAGAAACACATACACACAGACGGACGGCAATTTTTTTTTCTGAAAATATGTTTTTCGGAATCTCCAGTGTCTGAAACATGTAAATCAATCAATTTTTTTTTTCGATTTTTAAAACGATTACAAGACTTACCCTATACTAAGTATATAAGTAATAATAGATATTTTTTTGTTATTTATGAGAGTAATTTTTCATGAAAATGGCGTTTATATAAGATTAAAATTTCTAATAAAATTTACCGGTGGAAGATTGCCCCGTTAGTCCTTTCGTAATCACAAGTTTCATACATGATGACCTAAATCTTTAAAAACTACGAGCAAAATAAAAATAAATCAAAACTTTAAAAAGGTGTCTATTGACACCGGTAGAAATAGTGTTAAAATTAAGCATAAGAATTTAGATTTCTATATTACTGAACAAGAGAACAAGGCGTTATTATTTAATGGAGTTATGAATAATGAGAATGGAAGATATAGTTTAGAGTCTACTAATTGCGAGTCAAGTAACTGAGGAAGTTGTCACAAGATGGCGCCTGATTTTTTACATTAGACCAACAGTTTCTAAATACCGCCAGAGCAAATTTTGCATAGAAAATTTTGCTTTATTTTAGCGGCTTATTCATGCAAAAATTCACTCAAAAAAGGGTGTAAATTTTTATTCGTTTTTACTGGTGGAAGTTGGCACGGGTATTATAATCTCTTTCACTGACACTGACAGGAGGTCGTTCAGGTTGTCACAATATGGCGGAAACGCAGGGTCTGACTATCGCCGAAATAAACTTCCACCAATAACAAGAAATATAAAAGTTTTGTTTTTAAAGTCAATTCCTACTTAGGTCATCAAAGAAAAATTTAATAGAATCCCTTAAGCTAATATTAGTTTTTGTTGCATTAAAATATCCGAATTTGTTGATTTTCTATAAGCAAGTAGGTTTACAATGGAAGTCTATGGGAATTTGGCGAAATATTAGAGCTTTCACTTTTGGCGACTCATTTTGGTCGCCAAATTTGGCGATATATCGCCAAGTTGGCGACAAACTTTACGGTATTTGGCGACAGAAGAGTATCCCCCTATGGTAACCCCTTACAGATATGAAGATGCATTAAATGCTTCGATAACCAATGGCCGCCATTTTGTCTCCCATATAAAACTAAAATTAATTAATTAAAATCTAATTAATGAATTAATATTTGAAAAATCTGTATTAACATCAATTGTCATCCAGTACAAGTTTAAAAAAATTTATTTCAACTTGATACGATGAATAAAAAGTATTTTATTAACGATTGAAAATTTGAACAAGATATATATAGACTAGTTGGATGTGCCAATCCCAAAACTTTCTTCTATCTTATACATCTTAATATTTCAAAACCTAGTTACACATGTTAATACTTCAATATTATTAATTCAATACTATACCAACTTTGATTTTCATCTTAAATTTCTGCTCAAGTCAATTAAACGGACTAAAAACGAGTTAATCTATATCATGATATTTGTTAAAATTATTAATTTTTCCTTATTCTGTCGTTATCAGCTGTTTGCGAATAGCCGGCATAGCAGGAAGTGAGTTCCCGCCGCTGCATGAGTTGCACAATAGAACTACGAAAAATCAAGAAAAGTATACAAAAATCACTAGCACGGAGCCCTTTACCGCGCAATATTTCCAAATTCAAGGAGAACCTGTTGGCCAAAGCCAAAAACAAGCACAAACATTTTGGTTCAATTGTATGCATAATTTTATACGCTGTTCGATGGTACAATAATGAAAATGGCACAGAGATCGGAATTATAGCGCCCCCTTATTTCGGAATTTTTTCAAGTTCAGGGAGGACTTGTTTGCCATAGCCAGAAACATGCACAAAAAATTTGGTTCAATTATATGGATAACTTCATACACTTTTCGATGGTACAATAACGAAAATGGTACAGACATCGCAATTATAGTGCCCCCTTCCGGCAGAATTTTTCCAAATTCAGGAGGACCTTCGTGACATGACCAAAAATAAACACATAAAATTTGGTTCAATTCTATGCATAACTTCATACACTTTTCGGCGGTACAATATTCAAAATGGCACAAAAATTGTACAAAAATCGCTATTACAGCGCCCTCTACGAGCGGTTTTTTTACAAATTAAGGGAGGACCTCCTTGCCATAGCCAAGAACTTAAAATTTTTTTGGTTCAATTCTATGCATAACTTCATACACTTTTCGATGGTGCAATATTCAAAATCGCACAAAAATCGCTATTACAGCGCCCCCTAATGGCGAATTTTTTGCAAATTCATGGAGGACCTGCTTGCCATATCCAAAAACTTAAAATAAAAATTTGGTTTAATTCTATGCATAACTTCATACACTTTTGGACGGTACAATATTCAAAATGGCACAAAAATCGCTATTACAGCGCCCCTACCGGCGAATTTTTTCCAAATTGAGGGAGGACCTGATTGCCATAGCCAAAAACTTAAAATAAAAATTTGGTTTAATTCTATGCATAACTTCATACACTTTTGGACGGTACAATATTAAAAATCGCACAAAAATCGCTGTTACAGCACCCCCTACCGGCGAATTTTTTCCAAATTCAGGGAGGACCTGCTTGCCATAGCCAAAAACTTAAAATAAAAATTTGGTTCAATTCTATGCATAACTTCATACACTTTTTGATGGTACAATATTCAAAATCGCACAAAAATTGTTATATCAGCGCCCCGTACCGGCGAATTTTTTCCAAATTCCGGGAGGACCTGCTTGCCATAGCCAAAAACTTATAATAAAATTTTGGTTTAATTCTATACATAACTTCATACACTTTTTGATGGTACAATGGCGATAGACAGACGGACAGACGGACGGACGGACACACAGACAGACATTTTCTATAAATATGTTTTTTGGAATCTCTGACCCCTAAAACATGCAAATCCGTCGAAAACCGGAAGTAGAAAAAAATTTCGATTACA
This sequence comes from Maratus speciosus, assembly GCA_963932465.1. NCBI lineage: Eukaryota > Metazoa > Arthropoda > Arachnida > Araneae > Salticidae > Maratus > Maratus speciosus. Next base: position 214,101,606 of record OZ010799.1, on the reverse strand, counting down.
ATACTTTCTTCTATTGAAGATAGAAGAAAGTAAAAAAAATATATATAGGGAGAGTGTGAACTAATAGTAGGAATTGAAAAATAGATATTTGTTTTGTGCTATAATTAAGACTGAAAAATTTTAAGACGGCGTTTAAATAAGGTGAAAGTTTCTATTCAAATATACTGGTGAAAGTTTGTCTCGATAGTAATGAGCCGTTGCAAGACCGGTTACAGTTGAAGCTTCACCATTTTGAGGATATATCAATTCCTCCTTATTCATAATTCCATGAATCTCTCTATTCTAAAAAAAAGTAACTACCGCTGTCACCGCCGCCGCCGCCGCCGGTTTTGAATTTTTTGTGACCGGAGGTCTTTCTTCGTTAACATTAAGAAAAATAATGCATACAAAAATATAAAAATCGGTAGTATTATACACAAATGTTTGATAAACACGCTGATGCAGACAGATTTCAGATCGAAGAATTATTTAAGGAGATATTTAATGCTAAAGTTGGACAAAATCGTTCCACTAAAAAAGTTTTATAGGAGCAAAAACTGTTCATAGGAATTTAAACATTTTTAGATCATTTTATGCGTTAGAATTTGCCGGAGTGCAGATTGCATTAATTTTTTTATTTTGACTCATTTTTTCATGTTTTATTTCTATTTTAAATTCAAATTTTCAGCATTTCTAGAGATATTTTTTACAGATTTCAGAAAATTGTACTAATTTAAACTGTTGCCAACTGTATAAAAAGCGCAAGCAATAATGTTTGCTTCAAATTAAAAATTTATTTACACGTGACTATTATAAACAGGAAAAAAACTTTCAAATTAGAATTAAATAATTATGTATAAAAAGCAGGAACTTATTAAAAATTACGTCATAAAAAGTATACACGACACGTGAATTTTAAAAGAGAAAGGATATTGTAAAATAATAAATTCATTAACATGCGTTAGAAGTCTTAGGAGAAATTACGTCATATTTACGTCACATTATAGTTATTAAATAAAATGAACACAAAATAATATTGCAAAAAAGTTTAAATTTAAAAATTGCGCTAGACATTTATTTAATATTTTGAGAGGATATTTTCAACTATTTTTGTTAGGAAAGCGCAAATAATATTTCATTGCTAACAAAAGTACTTTCACGCGATTATTTAAAAGAGAAAGAATAGCTTGGTAAAAATTACGTCAGATTAAAAACGATTAATTTAAAATGTCTCATTTAAAAGAACTTTCTTTTCGCTTTGTTAAAAAATACCAGGAGACAAAGACTCTGTTTACTTAATTCCTTTTATATTAGCTTATTTTGAAATGTTGTTACACGTGTCTACGTCATCAAGTTATTTTTATTTCGACGTTTTATTTGTATTTTTATTAATGTTGTACGAATTTATTTGTTCTTTCGTTATTTAAAATAAAAATTATGTCAATTTGTATAATTTGGCGAGTGGTTTGGCGATTTATATAATTTGGCGAAATGGGTCGACGGGATAATCAAGTAGTACCGCAGCGGATTTGGCGTTAAAATTCCCCAATCAAAGAGAAATGAATAGAAATTCGTTTATAGGGAGATCGCCACTGTTTTTTAAATTATAATTCAATTTTTCGAAGTCTTTTTAAAGCCGATAAAATTAGCGTGCATTTAGAGCCTGCGGTGTCTGGACGGGGGTTGGCGAGCGTAGCTCGTAGGGGGCCGAGCCCCCTAGTTATTTAAAAGAACGAAGTACGAATTCAAATGCTTTGTGGGGATTCAAATGTTTGTCCTTACTTTACTTACTTTCTTTACGTTTGTGCTAGTTATTATACTCTTTAGGGAGAAGTTCTACTCTTTTGATAAAAAAAAATACATTTTTTTTTGTTTTGTATTTTTTGCATCCTTTATGTTTGCAGGTTGTTGCGGTACAGAGACTCAATTAATATATATCTGCTCGTTAAACGCAATGCTGTTGTAAAATTTGCAACTTGTTTTCCTTGAAACCCTGTTTTTGTATTTGCGTGATCATTTTTCTCGAGAACTATTGGGACGATTTCAATCATTTTCCTTCTACATATAAAAAAAGGTAACGATTCGGAAATGAACCAATGAAAATCTGCGTAGATACCGCGAAAAGCATCTGATTGGTCAGAGTTTCTGACGCTATAAGGTGGGTTATCAAGGGGGGAGGGGCGGCTATGTCGCAAAACATCGACAAGGTTGTCGCCAAATTGGCGACATGTCGCCAAATTTGGCCAAATTATTCGCCAAAAGTGAAGCCAACTTGGCGCTATTTCCAGTATTTCGCCAAATTTCCATCGACTCTTATTGAAATCCAATAGGGTTTACTTGCTTGCAGAAAATCACCAAATTGAGATATTTCAATGCAATAAAAACTAATATTAGCTTATAAATAGATTACATTATAGATTACAAAATAAATTACATTATTTTTAAGCACAAACACTAACTATTTACAATATTCGTAACACTATATATATAATTTTATATTTAATAATTCTTATAATTATGAAACTCTGTAAGCTCTAATGATTATGTGCTTGGAGATATGGAAATAAAATTGTCAGGAGTTGGGGAGGAGCGCGTTTTTACCAAGTGGAATAAAAAAAATTGAATGCGCAGAAAATAAGAGATCGGGAAGCGATCCAGAATGAAAACGCAAAATAATTACGTCTCGGGTTGGCTAGAAAATAGGGATTGCGTCTGGATACCGAATGGAATCACGAAGCGATTACGCGGGGGGTTGGTAAGCGTAGCGGGCTAGGGGGCGAGCCCCCCTAGTTATTTACAAGAAAGCTAATTGTTTCTTCTGGACCTTATACAACCGAAAAGTATAATGCTAGTTGATAAAATATTTTGAGTTTGCAAAAGGTTTTTATAAAAAGGCGAAAAAGTTGCCTTTTGTGTTCAAATGACCCCAATTTTATCAAAAATGTACTTGTAAAACTAAATGTTGGTATAACTTCAAGGGAATTTAATACCCTTCAATAATTTGGTAACCACATTTGTTTGAGATTCTTGTAACCAGGGAAAGAAGGTCGCTTAATGGGAAGTCCATGTCGCGTATGTGCAGACGCACAAGACCGAATATTCATTTTTCTGGCACAAATAAAAGTTAAATATATAATTAAAATTTTAATAAATATAATGCAAAAAGTCCGAGGGTAATATTTCTTTTCTTTGTAACCGAAAAAAAAAAGTTAGTATCACGTAAATTTTAGGTTAAAGAAAGAGAACCTTCCCTTAACCCTTAAATGCATGATTTTTTATTTTGTTTCGAAAAAAATATATATGATTCTCTGAAAGGTTTATAACAAAGAAAAAATAATGAAAACTAGTTGGATGTGCCAATCCCAAAACTTTCTTCTATCTTATACATCTTAATATTTCAAAAACTACTTACAGATGTTAATACTTCAATATTATTAGTTCATTATTATACCAACTTTGATTTTCCTCTTAAATTTCTGCTTCAGTCAATTAAATGAACTAAAAACGAATTAATCTATATCATGATATTTGTTAAAATTAATAGTTTTTCCTTATTCTGTTGTTATCAGATGTTTGCGAATAGCCGGCTTAGCAGGAAGTGAGTTCCCGCCTTTGCAAGAGCCGCCGATGGACAACAGAACTTCGAAAAATCAAGAAAAGTGTACAAAAATCGCTATCACATAGCCCCTTTACCGCGTGATATTTCTAAATTCATGGAGGACCCGTTAGTCAAAGCCAAAAACATGCACAAAAAATTTGGTTCAATAGTATACATAATTTTATACACTTTTCGATTGTACAATAAAGAAAATGGTACAGACATCGTAATTATAGCGCCCCCTTTCAACGGAATTTTTTCCAAATTAAGGAAGGACCTGCTTGCCATAGCCAAGAACTTAAAATAAAAATTTGGTTCAATTCTATGCATAACTTCACACACTTTTCGATGGTACAACATGCAAAATCGCTATTACCCCCCTAGCGGTGAAGTTTTTCCAAAATCAGGGAGGACCTGCTTGTCATAGACATACACTTAAAATAAAAATTTTGTTCAATTCTATACATAACTTCATACACTTTTGAATGGTACAATATTCAAAATCGTGCAAAAATCGCTATTACAGCGCCCCCTACCGTCGAATTTTTTCCAAATTCAGGGAGGATCTGTTTGCCAAAGCCAAAAACTTTAAATAAAAATTTGGTTCAATTCTATGCATAACTTCATACACTTTTGGATGGTACAATATTCAAAATCGCACAAAATCGCTGTTACAGCGCCCCCTGCCGGCGAATGTTTTCCAAATTCAGGGAGGATCTGCTTGCCAAAGCCAAAAACTTTAAATAAAAATTTGGTTCAATTCTATGCATAACTTCATACACCTTTGGATGGTACAATATTAAAAATCGCACAAAAATCGCTGTTACAGCGCCCCCTACCGGCGAATTTTCTCAAAATTCAGGGAGGACCTACCTGCCATATCCAAAAACTTAAAATAAAAATTTGGTTCAATTATATGCATAACTTCATATACTTTTGGATGGTACAATATTCAAAATCGCACAAAATTCGCTATTACAGCTCCCCTTACCGGCGAATTTTTTCCAAATTCATGGAGGACATACCTGTCATATCCGAAAACTTAAAATAAAAATTTTATTCAATTATATGCATAACTTCATATACTTTTGGATGGTACAATATTCAAAATCGCACAAAAATCGCTATTACAGCGCCCCCTACCGGCGAATTTTTTTTCAAATTCAGGGACGATCTGCTTGCCATAGCCAAAAACTTAAAATAAAAATTTGGTTCAATTCTATGCATAACTTCATACACTTTTTGATGGTACAATGGCGACAGACACACGGACAGACGGACACACGGACAGACAGACATTTTCTATAAACATGTTTTTTCGGATCTCTGACACCTAAAACATGTAACTCCGTCGAAAACCGGAAGTCGAAAAAAATTTCGATTACAATACTTTCTTCTATTGAAGATAGAAGAAAGTAAAAATCAAAGATGCATTTTTCGTAGTATACGTCAACCTTTTAATATGTTGGACATCTGCAATACAAGTAAAAACTAAATTATTGCAAATTACTATATATTTTAATAAGTATCAATCTAAATACCTTATTTTAAATATTTTTTTATTTTGTAAAACTTAACCCTTAAATGCATAAATTATTTTTTTAGAATTATGTTTTTTACCCTTATATTAAAGATTAGACACTAGAAATTTTAAGATGATTTTTAAACTTATATTTTTTGTAATTTTTACAACATTAATATTTCTATGTAAATATACTGGCAGCTCAGAATTAAATAAAAAGTTATGTAGATATGCATCACTATGCATATAACCCTCTCGCTGCGCAGCCCGAGATTTTCTCGGGCATGCATTTTTTCCATCTAATTAACCATCCTTGGTTTTTCCTACCAGAAATTTTTTTATTGTAAATTTCTCCTTATTTAATCGGAGCATTTTCCCGATTAAATAAGCAAAAAGTTTTGTTTTAAAAATCCGGTGACAAAAGAATAAAAATTCTTAAAAGATGCTCGTCACGAAGGGGTTCTGATAAAACAATTACGCAGCGAGAGGGTTAAGAGTTAATGACCTTTATTCGATTTTATCCTACGTATCTCACACTGTTAAAAATTTTGCAGCATTCTGGCAGGTCATTCGACCGTTTTTTGAAAAACTGTTTCATAACCATAATTTAACTATATTCTGACCATAAAATGACCAATAATATGGTCAGAATAGTGTTAAATTACGGTTGTTTTAACAGTTGAAAAAACGGTCAAATGAACTGCCAGAATGTTGCAAATTTTTAACAGTGCATAGAGATTTTTTTCGTAAAAGAAGGCGCTGAGGTATATTCGCGTAATACGGCGAATTTAACTAAACGTAGAAAACTATAGACTAAAATCATATGTACGCGTTATACACCGGAATATACAATATTAAAATTTAACATTTTCTGCTTTATTTCGGTTATAGTGGTTCTAATTATGGTAAAAGGGACAATTTCTTGAATGTTTAAATTTAATACACTTATAATAATTTCAATTATAGAATATAATTGTTTTTATAAATTGTTTAAAACTATTTTAATTCTAAAAAATGTATTTTTTTCTAATGTTTAATAGGCCTTTTTTATTTTCTGAAAGCAAAAAAATAATTTTCTTTTATAAAACTTGATCTTTTCGAAATTTTCATCGGTCCCTGGCAGTTTGAATTAACAAGAGTCGATTGTAGTTGAATAAGTTCTTATTCAGAATATTCACGCCCGTTAAACGAAATCATAGAAACACCCAGGACAATAAACGAGGGAAGTTGAAATAGTTGTTTCATGATGATTTTCTTATCTTTACTATCTTTAGCGGTAATGATTATGACTGTGAACTGTCTGTGAGGTAACCATGCAGATTATTATTTCAAGTGTAATGTACCATAAGTTTTATTTTATATTACATCTAGCTATGTAACGTATCACATTTAAGTTAAATATTACATTTAATGTAATATTATGTAAAATATCAGAATCAAATAATCTTTAGTAGTCTTCACATATCTAAGTGTTACAAAATAAGCTATAGAAATTCATCAAAATAGAAGATAATTTTCTTATCTTTGCAATCTTTAGCGGAATTCACTATGGAAGTGCACTGTCTGTGAGGTATTCCTGCAGATTATTATTTCAAGTGTAATGTAAAGTTTAGCTGTATAACATGAAATCCCTTTTAAGCTAAGTATTATAATTTAATGTCATATTATGTAAAATATCAGAGTCAAATAATCTTAAGTACTCTTTAAATATCTCGGAGTTACAAAATAAGCCATAGAAAGTCATCTAAATAGTAGACGCTTTCCTTATCTTTGCTATATATAGCGGTAATGATTATGGCAGTGAACTGTATGTGAGGTGTTCATGCAAATTATTATTTCAAGTGCAATCTACCATAAGTTTTACTTAAAATTACATCTAGCTATATAACATGAAATCACATTTAAGCTAAGTATTATATTTAATGTAATATTATGTAAAATATCAGAATAAAATAACCTTTAACAGTCTCTAAATATCTGAGCGTTACAAAATAAGCCATAGAAAGTCATCAAAATAGTAGATGACTTTTTTATCTTTATTAGCTTTAGCGGTAATGATTATCCAAGTGTCTGTGAAGTATTACTGCAGATTATTATTCCAAGTGTGATGTAAAGTTTTACTTAAAATTACATCTATCTATATAATAGGAAATCACAATTAAGCTAAGTATTATATTTAATGTAATGTTACGTTAAATATCAGAATCAAATAAGCTTTAGTAGTCTTTAAATATCTAAGTGTTATAAAAATAAGCCACTGAAAGTCATCAAAATAGTAGATGATTTTCTTATCTTTGCTGCGGTGATGATTATGGAAGTGCACTATCTGTGAGGTATCCCTGTACATTATTATTTCAAGTGCAATGTAAAGTTTTAGTTAAAATTACATTTAGCTATATAACAGGAAATCACATTTCACCTAAGTATTATATTTAATGTAATATTATGTAAAATATCAGAATCAAATAATCTTCAGTAGTCTTTAAAGGGTGTGAGGACTCTTAAAATTGGGAAAAAAGAGATCATTTTCAACATTTAATATCTTAAAATGCCTATATGATTATAAAACACAATTTTTATTTGTATGAAAGATATAAGTATGTTCTTTCATTTCATGTATTTAAAAAATTGCAAGATGCAGAATTAGTATTTATAGGAGGCTCTAAGCTGTCAAGTATTTGTCGAACAGAAAACCGGTATAACAGCTTACACGTAGGATTACAAAATAAATATTGTAACTAGAATGACATTTTTTGTACCTTTTTATACTTCAGATTATAATAATAACCTGAATTGTATTTAAAGCATTTTTATATTTTTAATACAAAGTTGTATTCAGCTGATACAAAATTTTGAATATTTCCACAGTATAATCACTTGAAGTAATATTTTTTTGAGCAATAAAAAGGAAATTTTAGGTACAGTTTATACATACTAGCATTAACCATATGTTTTGAAAATTTCATGAAAAAATATTCAGTAGTTTTTCAGATTTCCTACGCGTTATGTCCAAAAAATTCATTTGGAGTAAAATTACTTAAAAGTTTCGAAAACACCGCTTCAGCGATTGAACGGATATAATTCTAAAAGCCATAACTTCTGTTCGAATGGGGATTTCAAGGAAACAATTATTTAAAAATGTTCATAAAAATAGGAGGAACATCTAAAAAAATTAAAAATTCGAAAAATTTGAAGCTTTAAGAGTCCTGAGACCTCTTAAATATCTGAGTGATACAAAATAAGTTTTAGAAAGTCATCAAAAATAGTACCAATATAGCATCTAAATGGTTTCAGAAAACAAAGAGCTAAGAAAAGTTTTATTCATGCTCATAGAATAACAAGAACGAAAAATCATCCGTCCAGCAGAGATTATATAACACTTTCCAACACATTCAGAATACCTTAATAAAACTTTATAGTTTATGAAGGCGAAAGTTGTCTAAATAAAAAAATTAGAAAATGCATAACACAGTTGAAAATCCAATTGTTGCAAATACCATCAATAGTCGGAAAAATATCCGAATTTTTTGTGCAGTCCTGTATATGATCTATAGATTTCTATGCACACTCCGTAGCATGTCAAAATGTAGTTCATTTAAACGCATAGCATATTTGAAAATTGCACTTCAGCAATTATTCTTCACAGTCGTTACTGTAGCCATGTACTTTTGTGTATCCCTGTAAATGAACGAAAAATTATATCCACACCAGATTCTACAATAAGCGCTTTGCAGCATACCTCAGTGATATATATAAATATCAATATGTTTAAAATGGTGTAATATCATTAAAATACACCGCGAACGATATTTCTACGTAGGCCGTAAGGTAAATGAGTTATTTTGAGTGTTCCTGTAAATGAGCCGAAATGCTACACACTTAATTTTCAATACCGAAAATGCCATGGTAAGTCCCCAAACCATATATAAATTTCATGATAATCTGATTATATTTACGTGAATTAGAGCATGTAGAGACAGACGGGCAGACAAACCGAATTCATAAACACTTTTCGACTATGTTGGAAAGTGTTAAAAAGTTTTTTATTGTCATTCACACAACTCACTGAAAAAAAGGGTTCTCAAAATTGAGTAATAAGTACTCAATTATAAATATGTCACATGCTACTCAAATTAGCTCTTATCCAAATGTACTTATTTTTGATCCCATGGATGTACTAAATTGGAAATCGTTATGTTCTCATTTTTGATACTATGAATGCATTCAGAAATGTATTATTATGCGCTCATTTTTTACCCCATGGATATATTTACAGATGCAACATCACATATTGTTTATTCTATGGATATATTCGTATATTATCTGTTATGTACTCCTATTTCAACTCATGGATGTGGTCGAATATAAACCAGTATGCGCTCATTATCGATTCTATGCGTATGTTTAACACTGAAAAATTATGAACTCATTTTTTAAACCGATGCTGTGGTAAATGAAAACATGAAATAGAGAATTAGAAAAATGGAATTCTTCTTTTTCAGAATTTAGCGTCGTTCCAAATGAAAAAAAGGATATGGGTATAAATATGTTGGAAAGTGTTAAAAAGTTTTTTATTGTCATCCATACAACTCACTGAAAAAAAAGGGTTCTCAAAATTCAGTAATAAGTACTCAATTATAAATATGTCACATACTATTCAAATTAGCTCTTATCCAAATGTACTTATTTTTGATCCCATGGATGTACTGAAATGGAAATCGTTATGTTCTCATTTTTGATACTATGAATGCATTCAGAAATGTATTGTTATGCGCTCATTTTTTACCCCATGGATATATTTACAGATGCAACATCGCATACTTATTGCTTATTCTATGGATATATACGCATATAATCTGTTATGTACTCCTATTTAAACTCATGGATGTGGTCGAATATAAACCAGTATGCGCTCATTATCGATTCTATGCGTATGTTTAACACTGAAAAATTGTGAACTCATTTTTTAAACCGATGCTGTGGTAAATGAAAATATGAAATAGAGAATTAGAAAAATGGAATTCTTCTTTTTCAGAATTTAGCGTTGTTCCAAATGAAAAAAATGATATGGGTATAAATATGTTGGAAAGTGTTAAAAAGTTTTTTATTGTCATTCATACAACTCACTGAAAAAAAAAGGGTTCTCAAAATTCAGTAATAAGTACTCAATTATAAATATGTCACATACTACTCAAATTAGCTCTTATCCAAATGTACTTATTTTTGATCCCATGGATGTACTGAAATGGAAATCGTTATGTTCTCATTTTTGATACTATGAATGCATTCAGAAATGTATTGTTATGCACTCATTTTTTACCCCATGGATATATTTACAGATGTAACATCGCATACTTATTGCTTATTCTATGGATATATACGCATATAATCTGTTATGTACTCCTATTTCAACTCATGGATGTGGTCGAATATAAACCAGTATGCGCTCATTATCGATTCTATGCGTATGTTTAACACTGAAAAATTATGACCTCATTTTTTAAACCGATGCTGTGGTAAATGAAAACATGAAATAGAGAATTAGAAAAATGGAATTCTTCTTTTTCAGAATTTAGCGTCGTTCCAAATGAAAAAAAGGATATGGGTATAAATATAGATAGTACAAACCATATTTCAGTTTTAAGACTTAAAACGCACTCTTTTATTTTATATAAAATGACGTCATTTGCATCCGCTGAAGAATTTTCCACTTACGATCCAGTCTTAACACTTTAAAGGGCGCCGTTTGCAGTCTGCAAACGCTTAATTTTAATTACCAAACTGCCAAATGACACCTGTAATTTTTTAGTACAATTTAGATCTCATGATATAAGGGAAGAAGAACTTTTGATTATTTTCAAATAAATTTGTTCATAAATTGCGGTGTGAATTAATTATTTGAACAATTTTGGAGCAGAAGTGCCTTGCAACACATCTTAACAACATCTACTGTAAAGGTTGAGACGCTGACAGCTATCGTTGAATTCAAGAATCTCGACAAAAAAAATTAAAAAAAGATAAATAACAAAATGAAAATAAAAACACAAAATAAATAAATAAATAAATAAATCGGCTATCTAATGATTCATACGCCTTCGTGTGTTTGTAATATTAATATATACACTTAAAATTAAATATAGTTCCATGTTTATCAGAAATCATTTATTTATACATTTTTTCAAAATAGCACGTGTTTTAATTACATTTTTTTGCTGTTGTTATTGGAAAATGGCAACAAAAAGATATAATTACTATTTTCCAACTATCTTTCCTTTGCTTTCTACAGAAATGGAGTACTTGCGTTGTTGAAATTAAACAAATAGCGCTAAAAACTACAAAAAAAATTAATTTGTCAAAAATAAAATGAGATGCAGTTTTCAAACAGATTGCATTTAAAAGTACTCCCCCCCCCCCTTCATTACGATGTTATAAAAATTGAAAATGTGCGATGCTTAGAAGTTAAAAAAATTGCAGGAAAGTATTTATCATTACAATGATACATCTGATTTGTTTTACGGTTTGCTTATACAACGGATCGTTATTTTTTGGAGACGACATTTTAATTGCTGGGAGAAAGAAATTTCATATCGGGGATAAAAAGGTATTTATTGACAGGAAATACTTTACCAAAATTTCATATAGGGTAGGAGAGTACACAGTGAGACATGGTACACAGTGAGGCAGCAGCCACTGTAACATATAGTTGTAACTTTTTCTTCAAGCTGGCACACACACCTAACGACCTCATCTTATGCAACACGTGGATGTAGTTTCGACACTTCAGTTACTTTTCCGACAAAATAGTAAATAATTCCTTATTTTATAGTGGTTAAAGTTACATAAACGTCTATTTTAGTGTTTATTTCCTTCAATATGACATATATTTAAATAACCAAACCTAGCTATATCTAATAATGGACTATTTCGGCAAAACGACATAAACTTTTTAAAGCGATAAAATTGATGTAACAGATGTGGCATCCCTTTTGTTACAACCTAACGAAAGTACACAGTGAGACGTGTCTTATTGTGTACCTACTATGTGGTTCTGATGTCAAAAAAAGTTATTTATTAATAAAAGAAGGTTTTTCTTCCTCTCTCTCTTTCCCTGTTTGTGTATGGGCGTGCGAAGGCTAGAAAAATTTACTAAACGTAAAAGGCTGAAAATTTGCATGAAGGTAGCCCAAGGTCTGCCATTGTCCACCCGAGGCTCATATTTGTAATATTTTGGAAATCTAGAAATATTAATTAGAAATCATAAACTGCAGAAAATTATTTATAGAGTGTAAAAATGTATGATTTATGAAAATACATACATTGTCTCACTGTGTACTACTTGTGGTACACAGTGAGACAATTTTTGATACTCCGTTATGCTGCTTCTGTGCTTTTATAATTAACTCTTTTAAAACCATTTATACATTAATGTGTAGCGCATTTGTGCAGCTTAAAGATGTAGCAAAAAAAAAAAAAAAAAAAAATTCAAAAGAATAAAAATCGTCGCCATTTGTTAAGTAATAATAATTTTCGTCTCACTGTGTACTACCTTCCCCTATATATTTTATGCAGAAAGGAAGAAAAAAATGATATTAATTGAGCTTTTTTACTTTGAAAATTGTGATGCTTTTAATGATCTAACATATATATCCCCTACATATATATGAATACGAATATTTTATTTCGATTGGGGATATTGGATATTCATGATCGATTTAACGATAGGAATAGCCATGACTATCCCATTGATATACACGCTTTCTGTCAATGACATTCGCTCTGTTTGAGTAAGCTCAAGGAGCCTCCTAGAAAACAAAATGAGAACGATAGAATTTGCAGCTCCCTGTGGATTTCCCTATCCGTATATATTTAGTGGAATGGTTATGGTGTGTAAAAAATTAAAATAAAAAAGCTGATTATTATTTGAAAAAAAGTATTATAATTAGAAGTGTAAAAGTATAAATTTTATGCAAGGAAAACAACTAAGAATGAATAAAAACATAAAATTAAATATAAGTTAAATCTTGTATAAAATTTCCTTAAATATCAGAAGCAAGTATTCTACTGAAATTTCAGAAAATTTAAACATTTCTTATGATGAAAAAGGCCACAGATATTCATCTAAACAGTATTTACTTGCACAATCTAATTAGCTAAAGAGAACAAACAGATTAGGAATTTTTTAATTGTGTTCACAGAATAAAAGAGATTTATATTATCATAATGATAAAAGAACTGGACATTTACACCATAAAACAGTTCAGAATTAACGTGAAAATGAAAAATCACAAGTTTACTAAATGTTGTACACAAAATGTTGTAAAGTTAAAAACTAAACAAACATTAATATAAAATTATAACAATCGACGATTCAGTCATCATGTATTACCATCTTCATGAAAGAGATGTTACATTGCTTTTAAAAAACAAAATCAAGAAATCTTGAATTTGAAAAATTCGTTAGGTTCCCAAACGACAATCGCTTTAACCCTCACTTTAACTCCTCCGCGGAAAGCGCGATTTTCGCGTTCCAGCGATCTACTTTTTAAAAATTCAGATTCCTTGATTCCCACCACTTTTTTAAAAGCGTATAATTCGGCTTATTCTCGCATTATTTAACCCGTAATTAAACAAAGTGACTATTTCTACTTCAAAAAAGTGGTGGGAATCAAACAATCTTAATTTTAAAAAAGTAACCCACTGAAAAAGACGCCCGCGGCTGGACGATTAAGCAATGATCGTTAATTCTTTTAAAATTTTATTCTGTTTTCGTCCAATACATAACGCCACTGCATATTCTTTTACATATGATTGGCTAAAGCAATTATCGTTTGGAAACCTTACGAACTTTTCAAATTCAAGTCGGTTTGATTTGTTCTTTAAAAGCAATGTAACAACTCTTTCCAGAAGATGGTCATGGATGATGCCCGAAACGTCGATTGTAGTAATTTTATTTGTGTATTATATAATTTTATGTTTATTTAGTTTTTAACTTTACAACAATTTGCATACACCATTTAGTAAACATGTGATTTTCAATTTTCAAGTTATTATTGAATTTATATTCTATTTTGTCTAACAGAATATTGCACTTCCAACACTTGTTTCATATTTCAGATTATTCGCGTGTATTGAGTAAGCTGAGTGAGCCTCCAAGGAAATTAAATGAGGGCAGGGTTCTCGCTGTTGCTTGTTATTTCGCCAAATTGCGACAAGATTCTTCATTTGGCTAGTAAACGAACAATAAGACTCACCAAATTGCGAGTGCTTAATTTTCTGCTCTTTGCATGTGTGTGTGGCAATACAGTTGAGATTCTTATCCGCGTTACTGTACTATTGATGTCGCTTTTCAATCTCACAGTGGCATTTACATTACTTTATTTATAGAGATACTGACCCAACACCAACTCAGTTTAGCAATAGCCACAGACACAGAAAGGATTATATGATGGGTATTTCTCTATTGTCAGTTAATCGCTATCTATGCGCCGGCGTCGCGCCAGTAAAATCACAAACAAGATTACTCCGCATCAAGCACCAAAGAGAGAAAAATTTTTCTGGAATGCGGCTTTGAATTTGCCATTTACCATACTGTTTATTAATTGTATGCAAAGTGTCATTGGCCAATCACCAATTTTTTCTATCAGTTAAAGTCGAAATCTCATAGTGATTTTTAATGTATATTTTTACAACGATAAGTCAAAGATAGTTGTTTTGAATTTTTATTTAGACTGCTAAAAGAATGTCTGAAACATTTAAACATTTAAGAGACTTTTAGAATGTTTTCATTTTTAATAGTTTCTCTAGCGGATAGTCAAATTTCTATTTTACAAGCAATTACAAAAAATTAGGTTATTTGAGAACATATAAAAAAAAAAAAAAACGGATACGACAAGGGGCTAGAGATAAAGTTTTCAGTACTTCACGCCAATCTACTTTGCCAACATTTGTTTTCATTTGGCTACTACTTTTTATTTCTTATTCGCCAAATCGCTAATGTTAGTCAAAAGCCAGCGCGAATCCAGAATGAGGAACATAGAATTGCTTGTTTCATGCGAATTTTCTTATCTGTTCCACGTTTTGATGTAAGGATTACAGCGTGCGAACTCTATGTGAGATGTTCATTCTGATTGATATTTATCTGAAATGCATTGCAGCATGCATTTTACTTAATAATACATTAATCTATATAAAATAAAATTACATTTAAGCTAAGTATTATATTTTATGTAATATTACCTAAAATATCTGAGGCAAATATTCTACTAAATTTTCGGAAGCTTTAGATATTTGATATTACAACATAAGCCACAGTAAGTCATCTAAATATTAATTATATGGCATCTAAATTATTTCAGAGTTTATAGTTTATACAGACAAGGAAACCTTTATTGGTGTATACAGAATATTAAGTGGTTTATATCGTGTCCAATTACATATCCCATATGCTGTTTTTATCCATGACATTCTATCTCTTTGAGTACGCTTTGAGTCTACCAGAAAACAAAACTACAAAGATACAATTATCAGCTTTATGTGGGTTTTCATATCCATATATATTGAGCGGAGTGATTACGGTGTATGACAAATTAAAATTAGTCGGATGTGGAAATCCCAAAACTTTCTTATATCTCGTACATCTTTTATCTCATGTTAATACTTCAAAATTCGCTATCACTGTGCCAAAATTAAATGGCAATTATGCCCATTATGAGGATTGTCAAGATATGATATTCCGTGCGTTAGTTCTTGAGATATGACTATCGCTAAAATCGTCTAAATCCTGAAAAATGCAGCTTAGCAACGCCACTTATTGGGCGATTAACACCAAAACGTAATCAGCAACAGCTTATGTCAACGTCTAACTGAATCCTAATTTAGATGAAAATTCGTGCATTAGTTCTTGACATACAGCTATTGCAGGAATCGGGAAAAATGCAGCATAGCAGTGCCATGTGTTTGGCGATTTACACCAAAGCGTAACCAGCACCAATATTTATCAAGGTATACTTGAATCTGAAGTTTGATGAAAATTCGCGCTATTAGTTCTTGACATAAAGCTATTGCGGCAATAAGGAAAAATGCAGCATAGCAGCGCAACCTGTTGGGCGATTTACACCAAAACGTAAACAGCACCAAATCATATCAGGGACTAACTGAATCTGAAGTTTGATGAAAGTCATTGCATTAATTCTTGAGGTAGAGCTATTGCAGAAATTGAGAACAATGCAGCATTTCAGCACCAGATGTAGGGCGATTTACACCAAAACGTAAACAGTACCAATTTATATCAAGAAAAAATAGAATCTGAAGTTTGATAAAAATCCGTGCATTAGTTCTTGACATAGAGAGATTGTGATAGCAGCGTTAACTGTTGAACGATTTACACCAAAGATTAATAGGTACCAAATTTACATCATGGACTAACGGAATCCAAATTTTTATTAAATTCCGTGCATTAGTTCTTGAGATAGACTGCCCACAAAATATGTGTCAGACACACAGGCGGACAGACAGACATACTCACAGGCAGACATTTTGTAAAAATATGTTTTTCGGGAACTCTGACCTCTAAAACGTGTAAATCCGTCCAAAACCAGAATTCTAAAATTTTCATTAATCTAGTACTTTCTTCTAGTAAAGATAGAAGAAAGCAAAAAGATCTGGTTATTATTTAAAAGAAAAGTATTGGAAGTAGAAATGTACCAGCATATGTTTTACACATAATTACATTTGACAACATAAATAAAATTACATCTAACTTAAATACTATATTTAATGTAATATTTCTTGAAATATTAGAAGCGACTATTCTACCGAAATTTCGGAAACCCTGATAATTTTCCGTTATAAAATAAGCCGTAGGAATTCACCTAAACAGTACTTACTCGCATCAAATTAGCTTACAAGAACACAGAGATTCGGAAATTTGTATTCGTGTTTACGGAATAAAAGAGGTTTATATTCTCATTTGTCCAACAGAATAATGAATTTCTAAGAGTCGTTCCTAGAATATTCACGTCACTTGAGTAAGCTCAGTGAAAATCCCAGGAAATGAAATGAGGGAAATAGAATTCGTAGTTAAATGTGGATTTTCTTTTTTGTTAGATGTTTAGTGGTAATAATTATGACAGTCTGAACAGTCTGTGAGATAAAAAATGTATAAACTATATATAAGAGGAAAGAAATAATCGTGCATCAAGCATAGATTGTGAAATACTTTCCAGCATATTCAGAATAATGTAACAGAACTGCAACGTTTAATAAGTTAAAATATTATGTTTAATTAAACGATATGAAAATGCATAACACATTTGAAAACCTAATTTCAGCTGTCCCCATCTACAATCGAAAAATTATGTGATTTCTTAGAGCAGCCCTTTATATGATAAACAGTGTGTCCACGTATAATCTGACCGACCTTTATTTTCGCAACCATTGGTCCTAGATGCATACTTCTAATTGCAAAAATGATCAAAATTAGGTGCAGGGTTAAGATGAAAAAAGTTTGAAGCGAATAAACAATTTAGTGAAGAATTACAGAATCTAAATTTTTATACGGTCCCCCGGTCCTATAAGTTATATTTAGTAAAATTTCCCTGTTACACTGACAAGTAAGGCAAAAAAAGTCCCGTTATTCTACGATTAAAATTGACCGAGTAATAGCTGTTTAAAGTTGGAGTATATTTTTTGCTGCATATTAGGGGTCATTCACAAATTTCGTAAAAATATAATTTCGTCAGATACATTAAAGAAATGGTTGAGATTAAAATTAGCATTGCAATATAAATTTGAAATCTTTAATCATTCTGAAATATTACTGCAAAATGTACAATTTGTACTGAGCATTATAAGAGGATAAAAATAGCAGATTTTTTGTTAAATAAAAGGATGAAAAACATCAGCCTCAATTTTTTACAAAATGATACATATTTTAAAATGCTGTTAGATTACACTGTCTTTCAAATTTTGGGTTGTGGCATGTTTTTAAGCATTTGAATATTGATTCTTATGTATTTTTTAGCACTGAATCCGAAAATGACCTTCATTTTAAATCCACACGTCAGGAATTTTCTCAAATCGCAAATTTCAAAATTAAAAAGCTTAAAGTTAAAATTGATTAAATTATTGAATTAAATAAAATTAAACTGTATAAAAAAGTCGTGCATCTATTTTATAGTATCAGATTTTTCGCTATATTTTAACCTTGAAATTTACGATTTGCGAAAAATCTTGACATGATGGTTAAAAGTGAAGGAAATTTTTTGATTCATCGTTAAAAAATACATAAAATGTAATTATAAAGGTTAAAAAACACAATCATCGCAGGTTTATGTTATCTAATCTAAAACTCTTTCTTAAACTTGTTGACGATAATCTATCCGAATTTTTTTGTGTTATCCTCTAACATAAGTATGTATAGATGGTAAGAGTCGAAAATCATAATAATATTACATTGTCATCGGATTTAAGTCAGTATGTAAAATTTACCTTCCATCGGACATTTGAAAGTCGGTTAAAGTTCGAGTACAAATTTTAAACAGGAAAGACGATCATTGCAAGTTAAATAAAACCTTATGAAAATAACATAATTTTAGTTAAAAGAAATCATAGCCTCAAATCCTTACAAAATAAAACATATGTTAAAATACAATTATTTTAACTAATCTGAAACTTAAAAGTCAATCGTAATATTTGTACGATTTCTTTCAAAGCGTAGATACCTAGAAATAAGTTTAAGTACTTTATACACGACCCCTGAAAGCATGGTCGAAATTATCTGTTTTGATATGCAAAAAACTAGTATAAGTCATGGATTTCAAAGTTTCATAACTCGGTCAATTTTAATGTTAGTTGAATGAGACTTAATTGTCTTACTTGTTAGTGTGACAGTAAATTTTTAGTAAATATCACTTATAGGACCGGGGGACCGTATGTAAATTTAAATTTAGTAATTTTTTAATAAATGATTTTCTTGACCCAAATCGCTTTAAAAATAATTATTTACCTTATTTAAACCATTTTTGTAATTGGAAATATGCATCTAGGACCAACGGTTGCGAAAATAAAGGTCGGCCAGGTTATACGTGGACACACTGTATAAATTTATATCTATTAACTACTTGCATGCCGGGCAATATTCCAGTTAAGAAATACATATTCCTCAGTTGAAATATCCCCTTCATCAATTTCCGCTAATAAGGAGAATGGTATGTGAATTATTTTGTGCAGTTCTGTATATCAGGTATATAATTTATATACAACGAGTAACATGCAAAAAATTATTTAAATTTTAAAGCACATACTGAATTTTAAAACGCACTTCCAGGCATTATTACTCAAAGACAGTACTGTAATACTGTAACTCTTTTCTTTTGTGTGTCCCTGTGAATGAACAACAAATGCTATGAATGCGCTATTCTATCGTAATCATCTTGTGGTAAAATTCAAGGATTTATCATTTATACCAATTTCAATATATTTCAAATAGCGTAATCTCATTAAAATACTTTGTAAACGATTTTCCCCATATACCATAAAGCAATGGAATTCTTTTGAGTGGCTCCTGTAAATGAACTGTTAATCCCACATACTTCATATACAATAACAAACATGCTTTAGTGACCCGAAATAAGGTTTATCAGTTGCATGAGAATCCGAGTATATTTACGGGAGTTAGAACGTGACCAGACGGACAGACAAATCGAATGCATAAACGCTTTTGAACTTTGTTGGAAAGTGTTAAAAATCAAAACATGAAAGTACTCAATAATTGCTTTAAGTGATAAACATAAATTTTAAAACGGCAAAATACCTTTAATTGTTTATAATTCGAAGTGTTTCATTGCATCCCACGGCAACATACTCAAGAAAATAAAATGATAAAAATATTTTCACAAAAATTCAAATTGAAAAACTAGTAAACAAAAACAAAAATCACGCGAACACAATTTTAGTTTGGTTTTATTGGGTTTATTTTCTTACATATTATTGCATTGTAATATTTACTAAAATATCAGAAGCAACTATTCTGTTGAACTGTTAACAACCATGAATATTTCTTTTTATAAAATAAGTCACAGAAACACAGGATGAGTCAAAAGTCTTGCCCTGATTATAATTATTTATTGTGCTCAAACTATTATAATTAGACATATGTTTGTTTCGACACATTGTAAGTACTGTTACAATTTTTTTTATAAGACCACGTACCTCAGTAAATTCCAACATGTGCCCTCTTGGTAGCTCGGAGAATGGCAAAGCGGTCTTCTGGTTCCCGCCAAGTGCTCTTAACATGACAGCAGATATTTGAAGTTCACGGGTTGATTGAGTAGTACTCCGCAAAAACGATTGCCGAACGCGGTCAACAATTGCTTCACTCACACTAGGCTTGCCACCTCGGGGCAAATCAGCAACGCTGCCTCTTTCTTTAAACATGTCATATCATCACTTTATTGATTTTGCATCAGGAGGGTTGCATCCATAACAACGTTTAAATGTTCGCAGAACATTAATGGGCGATTTCGTTTCGTGAAACCAAAGCATACATTGAACCTTCTCTTGAATGGGCGCTATTTTGGCCGAAAATATCTTCCTTACAAAGTCCTCCTTCCTTGAGTCGCTCCATTGGAGCAATAGCGTCATTTATTGCACAAAAATTACTTCTTAAGCTGACATATCCAGTGATACAACAAGTTACATTATTATGCAAACGGTTAATTTGTAATGAATTATTATAATCAGGGCAAGAATTTTGGTCAACAGTACTTATTTGGCATCTAATTAAATTCACAGAACATACGGATTAGGAAATTTTTATTCGTTTTCACAGAATCAGAAAGCTTTTTATTCTCATTTTGCATTACGGATAATCGATTCTTATGAAGAATATTCCCATCTGTTGAAGTAAGTTCAGTAAGCAAAGCAGGAAATGAAAGGAAGGACATAGAATTAGTAATTTCATAGGTATTTTAAAATCTGTTCCATCTTTTGTTGTAATGATTACGGCCATGGAAGCCTGCTGTGAGATGAACTGTACCATAAGTGTACTGTACCGTAAGTTTTACTTGATATTAAATTTAACTATTTAGAAAAAAAAAATACTAAATTTAATCTAAGTATAATATTTATTACTAGCAGATCCGCTAGGGGTTGCCCGGGGATTGTAAATAACAACCTTAAACAAAACTTAAGTTTGTATGATTTTATATCTTTGGAAATTCTTTTAAATGAACCTAATTTCGGAGGCCCCATTGCCTTCTGCAGCGTCTAGTGTGTTCGCATCAAACTTCTTTCCGAACAAACTTGTAATCTAATCCCACTACCTATGGCAGCATTTACCAGAAGTGCCCGCAAGTGCTGGAAACAATCGAAAGTCAAGTTGAGTGAGCCAAACCTCGTAGAAATCAAGCCCACAGAATTAAAAAAAAGCATCATTAATGTTAGAAAATGTTGGAAATTAAAGTCTAAGATAAAATTTCATAATACAGAAAGTAGCTGAATTGTAATCTAAGTTGAAGGAAGCAAATCCCGTTGAAATTGGGCCCTTAAACCCGAGGAAATAACGCTTCACCAAACGGTAGAAGATGCCTCCTCACCTTGTAAATTTCATGAATTACTGTTAGCATTAACACGATATTTAATAAACGGATGAAATCCCTTATCTAAAGTTACCTTTAAGGTAACGCGATTTTTAATTTACGGCTGTAGTGAGTAGACATAAGTTGATGCTGAAAAATGATATTAACGTTCGAAAAGGTGGTAACTGGGGTATAAAAAAAGACAGGGCCCTGGGGCCAGGGTCTTAACTGGAATGTTGTGAGGTATAAGAAATTTTTTTAGGGGTTTTAAAGTAGCTGGAAGACGCTAAAACTATGTTAAAGAAAATTGCAATAGAATGGGATAGTTTTTAAGGAAGGTGTAACAAAGGCCCCAAGAAGACGATTAATATTCAAAATTGGTAGTAGCTAAGTTTGCAATTTTTTTTTTTGCCGTTCACGTAGTAGCTGGAGAACATAAGAAGTTGTTAGAAAAAAAAGTTCCTGAATAGGACTATTTTTAAGGGAGCTATAACATGGGGCCCAAAGGGGCACAACTAATAGTTGAGAGCAGGGCCCTAACATGAAAACATGTTTAAATGTTTTAGCACTTAGCGTTTTAGATCTTCAATTAGTCAAAATTAATCATAGGGTATGAAATAACCATTAGAATAATATTTTAAAGAAATGCGCAAAAGTGGAGTAAATGCTTAAAAAGGGGGCCTAGAGCCCCAATAAAAATATGAGGGTGTTGGTCTAGGGGGAAGAGTCCAAGACACAATTTTAAAATTATGCAATGAGAAGGTGAGAAAATTAGGGTGTAAAAAATGCATAGCACACAAAAAGTTGAAGGGGCCCCGGATCGGGCCCTACAGGACCCTAAGGTGCCCCTGGATTTTAACTGGAATATAGAAACGGGAGAATAACTAGATGGAAAAATGGTTCCAAAAATGTAGATCGAATTATGAGGGGCAATTTATCAATAATGGTTCAAAATATAGTTCAAATAAATGGTTCAAAAGCTTCAAGGGCCCTTGTTCCAGGCCCCAAGGGGAAAGGGACTTACGTGGTATGTAGTTTGGTATAAAGACACTTTTTGATCTGAGGGCGCTAGAACTATGGTAAAGAAAATTGCAAGGAATTCGGATCATTTTTAAAGAAGATGCACCAAGGGCCCCAAGAAGACGATTTATATTCAAAATTGGTGGTAGTTGAAGCCCGAAATATTTTTTTGTCGTTCGTGTAATAGCTGGAGAACCTAAGATGTTGTTAGAAAAAAAGCTAGTGAATCGGACTATTTTTAAGGGAGTTATAATTGGAGGCCCAAAAGGGGCCAACTGATAGCTGAGAACAGGACCCGAACATGAAAATATGTTACAACGTTTTAGTACTTAGCATTTTAGATCTTCTATTAGTCAAGATTAAGCTTAGGGTATGAATTAATAATTAGAGTATAATGTGAAAGAAATGTGCAAAAAATTGGAGAAAAGCTTAAAAAAGAGCCCTAGGACGCCAATAAAAATATGTGAGTGGTCTAAGGAGAAGAATTCAAGACCCAACTTTAAAATTACGCACTGCGAAGGTGAGAAAATTAGGGTGTGAAAAACCAATGGCAAACAAGGAATTTAAGGGGCTCTGGACCGGGCCCTACGGAACCCTAGATGGGCCCATGATCTTAACTGAAATGTAGAAACGGGAGAATAACTAAATGGAGAAAGTATCCCAAAAATGATGATCGGATAAAAAAGAAGCAATTTATTAACAATTTAGTGCACTAAAACTTCTAGTGCACAAAACTTGGAAGGGTGCCAGTGTCTTAATTGAAATGTTGAAATGGGGTAGAAACTGAAAAGAGAATTCATCCCAAAAACGACGAAGATCGGATCGAAAAGAGGCATGTTATTAACAATTTAGTGCACTAAAACTTCAAGGGGCCCTGTAACGGGCCAATGAAAATCGTACAGACATCGGAATTATAGTGCCTCCTTCTGGCGAAATTTTTCCAAATTCAGGGACGGCCTTCGTTCCTTGACCAAAAGCAAACACAAAAAATTTGGTTCAATTATATGCATAACTTCATACACTTTTGGATGGTGCGATATTTAAAATCGCACAAAAAATCGCTCTTACAGCGCCCCCTATCGGCGATTTTTTCCAAATTCAGGGAGAATCTGCTTACCATAGCCAAAAACTCAAAATAAAAATTTTGTTAAATTCTATACATAACTTCATACACTTTTTGGTGGTACGTGGCGACAGACAGACGGACACTCGGACAGACGGGCACTTGGGCAGACGGACAGACAGACAGTTTCTATTAACATGCTTTTTGGGATCTCTGACCCCTAAAACGTGTAAATCCGTCGAAAACCGGAAGTCGGAAAAAAATTCGATTACAATACTTTCTTCTATTGAAGATAGAAGAAAGTAAAAAAGCCAGTGAAACAGCCGAAATTAAACTAAATCTTTATCTAATTATTTTTAGAAAAATAGAGAATAGGAAAATTTTATTCGGGTTCGCTCAGTAAAAGATTTTTTTGTTCTAATTTGTCCAACAGAATATTACATTACTACGTGGGTAGTTCAAAAATTATTGCCCCTAATGTACATAAAATATTTGTACTGCGATGGTTGATGCGGAATATCGAAGCCTAATCTCTTAAATGCCTATATGCTCAATTTCAGAACCATAGCTGATATATTAACATAGATTTGGAGGGAGGAGTGAAGTTTTAAAGACCTATTTTTGGGGGAGTTTTAAGAAGGAGGGTGAGGGTGAAATGCTGGTTCGGAGATTATGAGGCTGCATTTGGACAGTGGATGAGATGTGGCTACATCACTATGATTCGGAGTCCAAACGACAGTAATTACGTCTCATCCACTGTCACAAATCTAGCCTCATAAGCTAAAAATCAGCCTTTCACCTAAAGGTTAAAATTAGCACTAGCCACCGGCCGCAGAGCCAATAAATAAGAAAAAGTTGCTAGTGAAAAACGGTCTATTAGCAATCACCTTAGGCCCACTTTTTTACAAGGAGAGAATAAAATTTTCCTGCATTTCATCAAGGATTCTACTTTTTTTGGTTCCGATATATTTATATTATATAAATATATTTATTTGAGCTATTCAGTTTTAGATTAATACTTAAAGAAATTTTACTGTTCAGTATTTTTAAATAAAAAAAAGTCCACTAGTTTAAAGAAAGTAGCCACTTAAAGAACTAGTCCTACCGGCCAGTGGCCGCTAATGAAATTTCCCAGTTTTGCCCTATACTTTCACCCCTACTCCCACCCTTTCACTCCTCCCTCCAAAACTATGCGAATATAGCAGCTACGGTTCTGAAATTGAGCATATAGGCATATAAGACATTAAGCTTCGATATTCCAACGATAACAACCATCGCTGTACAAATATTTTATATACACTAGGACAATAATTATTGAACAACCCTCGTAATTCTCAATTTTATCCAGAATAGTCACATTTTTTGAGTTAGCTGAATGAAGGAAATGAAATGAGGTGCAGAGAGTTAGCAGTTTCATTGGGATTTTCGTTTTTATTCTATGTTGTGCTGTAGTAATTATGAGCAAATGTTATTTCGTCTTATTATGTGAGGTATCCTGTAGGATAAGTTTTACAGAAAATGATATTTAAATATATAAAGTAATAAAACATTTTAGAAATACTTGATGTAACATTATGTAAAATATAAGAATCAAACTTTCTACTGGATTTTCTGAGACTTTGAAAAAATAAGCCAAAAAAATGTTACCTAAACATTACTAAAACAGCATCTATTTAATATAAAAGTTGCATCATTTATCCAACTGAATATCCCCTTACATATACAGATTCGTATCAAGGACATACAAACTTAATTAGGTTCAATGCATTTTTGAAGAAACAAAACGCCAAACGCAGTATTACATTTTATTATCTGTATGTATTTCTTATTATCTGTGCATAGCTAGCGATTTGATTATGGTGTATGAACCGGCTGCGGTAAAAAGAAAAGAAAAATATCTTATTATTTTTTAAAGGAAATGAGTTACAATTTGAAGCCGCAGTTTTTACAGAATCACATTTAACAACATTACATAAAATTACATTAATGTTAAAAATATACTTATACTCATTTTTTTTTTTTACTAATAAAAAAGACTGTGACTTCTCTCGATAAAGTTTAACTAAAAGTTAAAAATATATTTACCGTAATATTTACTAAAATATCAGAAGCAACTATTCTATTGAACTTTCAGAAACCCTGAACACTAGTTTTTACAAAAATAGCTATAAAAATCTAACTAAATAGTAGGGTAGACCGGGTCTAGTTGGCCATAGGGGCATGTTGGCCCAGTCGCAATTTTTTTTAACTTTGTGTTAGATAACATTGTCAGTCCAGCCAAGTATGCGTTTCTTCGGTTTCCTCCTCCAACATAAGCACCATTGAAGTCGGAGCGTCCGTTAAAGAATTATTGAGAATTTTCAAAATTTTGCAAAGGTGAGTAAATTTCCTCTCTCATAAATAATCGTTTTTTATTTGTTTGTAAATTACATTTTAGATTTTGATATATAATAATTCAGAAAAATAACTGTTCGTAGTTATTGTAGGGCATGTTTTTTTATTGAAATACTTTCAGAATATTTCGTTACAGTCATGAAAAACAAAAATGGCGATACGGGGTTAGTTAGCCCATTTGGCACGGGGCATGTTGGCCCGCAACGGATTAAGGGAAATGTGATTTTTTTTCTTATACAACCTCCCTACCCCACACATACACACTTTTTTTTGTTTTTAATTTATTTTTGCTGTAAGAATTGCTCCTATGAAAAGCTTGTCAATACAAAAATTAAGGATAGTATTAAGAGGATTTATGATAAACTTAAGTGAATTTGATATCTTGTGAATTAACGAAATTTTTTATTTTAATTTAGGAGGCTATATTGTGTTTTCGTTCGAAAGAAATAAAAATTAAGATTTGGGAAAATTTTGATCATTTCTTAAACTTTTACACTATCAGAACATTAAAAAGTGACGTGCGCCAACTTACCCCGCAATCGGGGCAGGTTGGCCCAAGCGACTTGGTGTCAATTTGAGCTTCTAAACTAATACTTATAGTTAATATTTTTAAACTTTACTATTGTGACTTCTTCCTGAAAGTACACCGATAGTGATAACATAAAAAGAAATTTAAAATGTTGAATTGTAATTTTTTAAAAATTATTAAAAGAAAAAGCGGGCCAACTAGCCCCGGTCTACCCTACTAATTGGCATCCAATGAACATCAGGGAACATTCATAACAGGAATATTTTATTCGTGTTCACAGAAATAAAAGATTTTTTTATTATCCTTTGTACAACAGAATGTAGTGTTTCTGTATTACCAATTCTCGATTTTTATCCCGAAAACTCCCCTCTGTTAAGTAAGCTTAGTGAGCCTCACAGGAAATGAAATATGGGACATAGAATTAATAGTTTTATGCTCCTTTACGTATCTGTTCTATTATTTTCTTGTAATGATTATTAATGCTAAATCTGATTACTATTAGAAATGTACTACAACATTAGGTTCTACTTAATATTACATTTAACTGCACAGCAAAAAATGACATTTAATCTAAATATTATATTTTTTAATAAATATATATAAGATACACAAAATGTAAATATTTACATTTTGTGTATCTTATACACTATGACGCAAAAGTTTAGACAATGAAGAAATTCTTACATACTTTGAAAAATATTTATTCAATTTTCAAATAACTGCTTGAAATTAATGTGCTGTACATATAAACAATATTTATAACAAAGAAAAGTGGAATTGTGCATATTGCAATAAATTAAATGGTAACAAATATAAACTGCTGTCTCAAAAGTTTAGACACAAATTAAATAAAATCGAAATAAACAATTTTTAAAACCTGGTTGCGCATCCATGCTTATGTATTACGTCATATACACGAGATTGCATGGAAGAAACTAAATCTTGCATAGTTTGTGGATCGATATCGTACCATGCACTCTCAATAGATGTCTTAAGTTCCTTTTCAGAAGAGTATTGTCTAGCGTTGCTATAAACTTTGCGACACATGATGCTCCAAATGTTTTCTATAGGGTTAAGATCTGGGCTACATGCTGGCCAGTCGAGAACTCTTATATTATGGGAATTAAACCAAGATTTTGAATGTTTTGCAGTATGAATTGAAGCATTGTCTTGCTGAAATTCCCACTGAGGACCCCCTAGAAGCTCAGCAAATGGCAGTAGGTTTTCTTCTAATGTCTGTGTATAATGCTGTGAAGTTTGACGACCACTGGTGAAGGTCAGAGATACTTGTCCATTATAGCAAAAGGCTGCCCAAACCATCACCGAGCCCCCTCCTTGTCTGCGACTAAAAAAACGTCGAGGTTCCTTCCGCAAGTCATGCCAATACGATAAACAACCATCTGGACCATCCAGATTCCACTTTTTTTCATCGCTAAATATGACTGACTGCAATTTCTCTCCATATGACATATGCTTTCGAGCCCACATAAGTCTTTGTAACTTATGATGTGGTTTCAGAGCTGGTTTCTTCTGCATTTTGCTATAAACGATTGTTCCTTTTTCCAAAATTCGTCTACGAATCGTATCCTTTGATACAGAGAGTCCCGATGAGCTTTGAACTCCACGTACGCTCATTTGTTGAGTACTCGCTAGTCTTTGTATCAGGCGATCCTCTCGTACATTTGTCACACGTGGCCTCCCAGACCGACATTTTGCTTTATATTCGGAACCACTCGATAAAACTCGATAAATAGATTTTTTTGACCTATTAATAATAGCAGAAATTTCAGAAACGCTCTTCCCTTCACCTTTCAACTGCCAAATCCTTGAAACCTCATTCACTTGAATTTCTTTAGCTCTCGGCATGTCGACTATGAAGCGCAATCGTTTGCAGAACTTAAGTACTCCAAATTTGTGACATCATCGATTCTAAATTTGCATATGCCAGCGAATATTCAAAGAAATTTAGAATAGTGTCTAAACTTTTGCGACAAGCACATTTGAATTTTTATGAAAAAAATTAGTATTATAGCAAATAAAACGACTGTCTTTTGTACATAGCATTTTAAATCAGTTTTTGAATATATTTACAGGTTTTTGTAATTCTGACGTCATAATTCTACATTTTAAAGCTGAATGACGTCATTGTCTAAACTTTTGCGTCATAGTGTATATATTTATTAAAAATCAAGGTGAATTGTGCACTAAAATTTCAACTTTCTATTGAATTATATTTGTTGTAATATTATGTGATATAAGAGAAGCAAACATTCTGTTGAATTTTTAAACTTTAAAATTGGACAATTACAAAACAAATTGACTGAAAACCGTACAAATTGCACTAATTCGGTATCTAGGTAACTCCCAGCGAATATATAAATAAGAGTGTCATCATTCCTGTTTACAGAATATTTTTTTTTTGTTATCATTTGTCGAACCAAATTACAACAAATATAATATTTAGATTAAATTTCATTTTTTGCAATATAGTTAAATATAATATTAAGTAGAACTAATGTTGTAGTATTCATCTAAAAATAATCATATTTAACTTCTCACAGACAACTAGTGCGGTCAATAACATTACCGGAAAACAATAGAACTGATAAGGAAATTTGTTCAGAATTATTATATTGTTAACTCATTATCCGCTGATGTTGCGTTGACGCAACAGTAAAAATAAATTCGCATGCTTAAATTAACTATGAGCCACCACTATTTGTGAATTAAAAATTTTGCCTTATTTAAATAACCGAAACTTTGACATAAAATAAAGCGAAGATTAATTTTCAAAATTTGCGGTGGCAAACGTATTTCAGCAAAAAAGTTGAAGATTCTTATCACATAGTGTCGGCGGGTAATGGTTTAATTGTTTTCTTATCTGTTGCCTTATTTTCTTGTAATAATTATGGCCGCGGGAGCTGTCTGTGAGACGCTAAATCTGATTACTATTTGAAATGCACTGCAACATTAGTTCTAATTAATATTACATTTAACTATACAGCAACTAGTCGGATGTACCAATCCCAAAACTTTCTTCTATCTCATACACGTCAATACCACAAAATTCGTTATAACTGTGCCAAAATTAAATGGCAATCTATGATCATCATGAGGATTCTAAAAAGATGAAATTCCGTGCATTAGTTTTTGAGATAGGACAATCGCTGAAATAGTGTAAATCCAACAAAATGCAGCATAGCAGCACCACATATAGGGTGATATACACCAGAATCTAATCATCATCAACTAATGTGAACCTCTAACTGAATCTGAACTTTGATGAAAATTCGTGCATTAGTTCTTGAGATAGCGTTATTGAGGAAATCGTGCAAAATGCAGCACAGCAGCGCCAACTATTGAGCGATTTACACCAACACGTAGTCAGCATCATTTCATATCAAGGACTAACTGAATCTGAAGTTTGATGAAAATGTGTGCATTAGTTCTTGAGATAGAGCTACTGCGGAAATCGTGCAAATTCTGCAAAATGTAGCATAGCAGCGCGTCCTGTTGGGAGATTTACACCAAAACGTAAACAGCATCAACTCATATCAAGAACTAACTAAATTTGATGTGTTATAAAAATCCGTGCATTAGTTGTTGAGATAGAGCTATTGCGGAAATCCTGCAAAATGCAGCATAACAGCGCCACCTGTTGGGCAATATGCATAAAAAACTAATCAGCACCAATTTATATCAGGGACTACCTGAATATAAATTTTTATTAAATTCTGAGCATTAGTTCTTGAGATAGAGCGCCCACAAAATTTGTGTCACATACAGACAGACAGACTCATAGACAGACATTTTGTAAAAACATGTTTTTTGGAATCTCTGACCCCTAAAACGTGTAAATCCGTTGAAAACCGGAAGTCGAAAATTTTCATGGATCCAACATTTTCTTCTTGCAAAGATAGAAGGAAGTAAAAAGGGCGTTTAATCTAAATATTATATTGTTGTAATATTATGTGATACATCAGAAGCAAATATTCTACTGAATGTTTAAAATTTAAAATTGGACAATTACAAAAACTAGTATGTAGTGGCCATCACAAAACTTTCTTCGATATAAATCACGTTAATTAAATAATTTAAATAGTACAAGAAATTACATCAATTTAGCACCAATTCCTATCAAAATATATCTGAATTTGAAGTTTGATGAAAATTCGTGCAATAGTTCTTGAGATAGAGCTGTAGCGGAAATTCTGAAAAATGCAGCATAGCAGCTCCACCTATAGAGCGATTTACACCAAACCATAAAAACACTAATTGATATCAAGGTATACCTGAATCTGAAGTTTGATGAAAATTCGTGCATTAGTTATTGAGATAGAGCTGTGTTGGAAATTTTGAAAAATGAGCATAGCAGCGCCACTTGTTGAGCGATTTACACCAGAACATAAACAGCACTAATTCATATCCAGGTACACTTGAATCTGAAGTTTATTGAAAATCCAAGCGCTAGTTCTGGAGATAGAGCTATTGCGGAAATTACAAAAAAGCAGCATATCAGCGCCACCTGTTGGGTGATTTACACCAACACGTAATCAGCACCATGTCATATCAAGTACTAACAGGATCTGAAGTTTGATGAAAATCCGTGCTTTATTTCTTGAGATAGAGCTATTGCGGAAATCGCGGAAATCCTGCAAAATGCACCGTAGCAGCGCCACCTGTTGAGCGATTTACACCAAAATATATAAAACGTCAATTCATGTCAAGGATTAATTGAATCTGAAGTTTGATGAAAATCCGTGCATTAGTTCTGGAGATTGAACTATTGTGGAATCGTGAAAAATGCTGTATAGCAACGCCACCTGTTGAGCGATTTACACCAAAAACTAATCAGCACCAATTTATATCAGGGACTAACTGAATATAAATTTTTATGAAATCCCGTGCATTAGTTCTTGAGATAGAGCTCCCACAAAATTTGTGTCACATACATACAGACAGACAGACAGACAGACGGACATACAGACAGACAGACAGACTCACAGACAGACAGACTCACAGACATTTTGTAAAAACCTGTTTTTTTTTATCTCTGACCCCTAAAACGTGTAAATACGTCGAAAACCGGAAAAGTTTCATGAATCCAATACTTTCTTCCTGTAAAGATAGAAGAAAGTAAAAATTAACAGAAAACCGTTCAAATACTACTAATTCGGTATCTACATAGTATACGGTAGATAGTTCCAGAGGACGTATATATCACGGAATATCATTCGTGTTTACGGAATAAAGGATTTTTTTTTATTATTATTTATCATTTTTGAACAGAATGCAGTGATACCAATTCTGGATTCTTAAACAGAATATTCTCTTCCGTTAAGTAAACTCAGTTAGCCTCCCAGGAAGTGAAATGTGGGACATAGAATTAGTAGATTAATGCAGTTTTCCGTTCTAGTATTTTCCTGTAATGATTATGCCGTGGGAGCTGTCTGTGAGAAGTTAAATCTGATAATTATTTAATGTGTTCTACAACATTAGTTCTGCTTAATAATATATTTAATTACATAGCAAAAAATGAAATTCAATCTACACGGAAAAAACTGTTTTGTTGAAATTACTAAATTTTGGTTCATATAGCTCCATCCAAATATTTTGGTTGGAATGATTAAATTTTGGTCATATTAACCAAATTATTTTGTTAATTCAACAAATCATTTGGTTAGTCCACCCAAAATTTGGTCATTTAACCAAAATATTTGAATGGAGCTATATGAACAAAATTTAGTAATTTCAACAAAACAGTTTTTTCCGTGTAAATATTATCTTTGTTGTAATATTATGTGAAATATCAGAAGGAAATATTCTACTGCATTTTTAGACTTTAAAATTAGACATTCCAAAAATGTCGACAGAAAACCGTACAAATAGTACTAATTCGGTATCTAGATAGTTCCAGAGAACGTATAGATAAGGAGAATTTCATTCGTGTTCACAGAATAAAAGATATTTTTATTATCATTTGTCGAACAGAATGTAGTGATACTATTTCTCCATTCTTAAATAGAATGGTCTCTTCTGTTAAGTAAACTCAGTTACCCTTCCAGGAAATGAAATGTGGGATGAAGAATTAGTAAATTCATGCAGTTTTCCGTTCTAGTATTTTCCTGTAATGATTATGCCGTGGGAGCTGTCTGTGAGAAGTTAAATCTGATTATTATTTAATGTGTTCTACAATATTAGTTCTACTTAATATTATATTTAATTACATAGCAAAAAATGAAATTCAATCTAAATATTATTTTTGTTGTAATATTATGTGAAGTATCAGAAGGAAATATTCTACTGCATTTTTAGACTTTAAAATTAGACATTACAAAAATGTCGGCAGAAAACCGTACAAATAGTACTAATTCGGTATCTAGATAGTTCCGGAGAATATATAGATAAGGAAAATTTCATTCGTGTTCACAGAATAAAAGATATTTTTATTATCATTTGTCGAACAGAATGTAGTGATACTAATTCTACATTCTTAAATAGAATTTTCTCTTTTGTTAAGTAAACTCAGTTAGCCTTCCAGGAAATGAAATGTGGGATAAAGAATTAGTAAATTCATCCAGTTTTCTGCTCTAGTATTTTCCTGTAATGATTATGCCGTGGGAGCTGTCTGTGAGAAGTTAAACCTGATTATTATTTAATGTGTTCTACAACATTAGTTCTACTTAATATTATATTTAATTACATAGCAAAAAATGAAATTTAATCTAAATATTATTTTTGTTGTAATATTATGTGAAATATCAGAAGGAAATATTCTACTGCATTTTTAGACTTTAAAATTAGACATTACAAAAATGTCGGCAGAAACCCGTACAAATAGTACTAATTCGGTATCTAGATAGTTCCAGAGAATATATAGATAAGGAAAATTTCATTCGTGTTCACAGAATAAAAGATATTTTTATTATCATTTGTCGAACAGAATGTAGTGATACTATTTCTCCATTCTTAAATAGAATGTTCTCTTCTGTTAAGTAAACTCAGTTAGCCTTCCAGGAAATGAAATGCGGGATGAAGAATTAGTAAATTCATGCAGTTTTCCGTTCTAGTATTTTCCTGTAATGATTATGCAGTGGGAGCTGTCTGTGAGAAGTTAAATCTGATTATTATTTAATGTGTTCTACAACATTAGTTCTACTTAATATTATATTTAATTACATAGCAAAAAATGAAATTTAATCTAAATATTATTTTTGTTGTAATATTACGTGAAATATCAGAAGGAAATATTCTACTGCATTTTTAGACTTTAAAATTAGACATTACAAAAATGTCGGCAGAAAACCGTACAAATAGTACTAATTCGGTATCTAGATAGTTCCAGAGAATATATAGATAAGGAAAATTTCATTCGTGTTCACAGAATAAAAGATATTTTTATTATCATTTGTCGAACAGAATGTAGTGATACTATTTCTCCATTCTTAAATAGAATGTTCTCTTCTGTTCAGTAAACTCAGTTAGCCTTCCAGGAAATGAAATGCGGGATGAAGAATTAGTAAATTCATGCAGTTTTCCGTTCTAGTATTTTCCTGTAATGATTATGCAGTGGGAGCTGTCTGTGAGAAGTTAAATCTGATTATTATTTAATGTGTTCTACAACATTAGTTCTACTTAATATTATATTTAATTACATAGCAAAAAATGAAATTTAATCTAAATATTATTTTTGTTGTAATATTACGTGAAATATCAGAAGGAAATATTCTACTGCATTTTTAGACTTTAAAATTAGACATTACAAAAATGTCGACAGAAAACCGTACAAATAGTACTAATTCGATATCTAGGTAGTTCCAGAGAATATATAGATAAGGAAAATTTCATTCGTGTTCACAGAATAAAAGATATTTTTATTATCATTTGTCGAACAGAATGTAGTGATACTAATTCTACATTCTTAAATAGAATTTTCTCTTTTGTTAAGTAAACTCAGTTAGCTTTCCAGGAAATGAAATGTGGGATGAAGAATTAGTAAATTCATGCAGTTTTCCGTTCTAGTATTTTCCTGTAATGATTATGCCGTGGGAGCTGTCTGTGAGAAGTTAAACCTGATTATTATTTAATGTGTTCTACAACATTAGTTCTACTTAATATTATATTTAATTACATAGCAAAAAATGAAATTTAATCTAAATATTATTTTTGTTGTAATATTACGTGAAATATCAGAAGGAAATATTCTACTGCATTTTTAGACTTTAAAATTAGACATTACAAAAATGTCGGCAGAAAACCGTACAAATAGTACTAATTCGGTATCTAGATAGTTCCAGAGAATATATAGATAAGGAAAATTTCATTCGTGTTCACAGAATAAAAGATATTTTTATTATCATTTGTCGAACAGAATGTAGTGATACTATTTCTCCATTCTTAAATAGAATGTTCTCTTCTGTTAAGTAAACTCAGTTAGCCTTCCAGGAAATGAAATGCGGGATGAAGAATTAGTAAATTCATGCAGTTTTCCGTTCTAGTATTTTCCTGTAATGATTATGCAGTGGGAGCTGTCTGTGGGAAGTTAAATCTGATTATTATTTAATGTGTTCTACAACATTAGTTCTACTTAATATTATATTTAATTACATAGCAAAAAATGAAATTTAATCTAAATATTATTTTTGTTGTAATATTACGTGAAATATCAGAAGGAAATATTCTACTGCATTTTTAGACTTTAAAATTAGACATTACAAAAATGTCGGCAGAAAACCGTACAAATAGTACTAATTCGGTATCTAGATAGTTCCAGAGAATATATAGATAAGGAAAATTTCATTCGTGTTCACAGAATAAAAGATATTTTTATTATCATTTGTCGAACAGAATGTAGTGATACTATTTCTCCATTCTTAAATAGAATGTTCTCTTCTGTTAAGTAAACTCAGTTAGCCTTCCAGGAAATGAAATGCGGGATGAAAAATTAGTAAATTCATGCAGTTTTCCGTTCTAGTATTTTCCTGTAATGATTATGCAGTGGGAGCTGTCTGTGAGAAGTTAAATCTGATTATTATTTAATGTGTTCTACAACATTAGTTCTACTTAATATTATATTTAATTACATAGCAAAAAATGAAATTTAATCTAAATATTATTTTTGTTGTAATATTACGTGAAATATCAGAAGGAAATATTCTACTGCATTTTTAGACTTTAAAATTAGACATTACAAAAATGTCGACAGAAAACCGTACAAATAGTACTAATTCGATATCTAGGTAGTTCCAGAGAATATATAGATAAGGAAAATTTCATTCGTGTTCACAGAATAAAAGATATTTTTATTATCATTTGTCGAACAGAATGTAGTGATACTAATTCTACATTCTTAAATAGAATTTTCTCTTTTGTTAAGTAAACTCAGTTAGCTTTCCAGGAAATGAAATGCGGGATGAAGAATTAGTAAATTCATGCAGTTTTCCGTTCTAGTATTTTCCTGTAATGATTATGCCGTGGGAGCTGTCTGTGAGAAGTTAAACCTGATTATTATTTAATGTGTTCTACAACATTAGTTCTACTTAATATTATATTTAATTACATAGCAAAAAATGAAATTTAATCTAAATATTATTTTTGTTGTAATATTACGTGAAATATCAGAAGGAAATATTCTACTGCATTTTTAGACTTTAAAATTAGACATTACAAAAATGTCGGCAGAAAACCGTACAAATAGTACTAATTCGGTATCTAGATAGTTCCAGAGAATATATAGATAAGGAAAATTTCATTCGTGTTCACAGAATAAAAGATATTTTTATTATCATTTGTCGAACAGAATGTAGTGATACTATTTCTCCATTCTTAAATAGAATGTTCTCTTCTGTTAAGTAAACTCAGTTAGCCTTCCAGGAAATGAAATGCGGGATGAAGAATTAGTAAATTCATGCAGTTTTCCGTTCTAGTATTTTCCTGTAATGATTATGCAGTGGGAGCTGTCTGTGAGAAGTTAAATCTGATTATTATTTAATGTGTTCTACAACATTAGTTCTACTTAATATTATATTTAATTACATAGCAAAAAATGAAATTTAATCTAAATATTATTTTTGTTGTAATATTACGTGAAATATCAGAAGGAAATATTCTACTGCATTTTTAGACTTTAAAATTAGACATTACAAAAATGTCGACAGAAAACCGTACAAATAGTACTAATTCGATATCTAGGTAGTTCCAGAGAATATATAGATAAGGAAAATTTCATTCGTGTTCACAGAATAAAAGATATTTTTATTATCATTTGTCGAACAGAATGTAGTGATACTAATTCTACATTCTTAAATAGAATTTTCTCTTTTGTTAAGTAAACTCAGTTAGCTTTCCAGGAAATGAAATGTGGGATGAAGAATTAGTAAATTCATGCAGTTTTCCGTTCTAGTATTTTCCTGTAATGATTATGCCGTGGGAGCTGTCTGTGAGAAGTTAAATCTGATTATTATTTAATGCATTCTACAACATTAGTTCTACTTAATATTATATTTAATTACATAGCAAAAATGAAATTCAATCTAAATATTATATTTGTTGGAATATTATGTGAAATATCAGAAGCAAATAATACACTGCATTTGCAGAGATTTTAAAATTTGACATTACAAAAGATAAAATAAAGCAACTATAAAAAACGTACAGTTAGTGATAATTCGGCATCTAGATAGCTCCAGAGAACAAATAGATAAGAAAAATTTTATTCGTGTTTATAGAATAAAATTAGTTTCATCGTCATTAATGTAACTTAATATCTTACCAGAGTAGACGAGACTATGGCACGCATGCCAGAGTTAGCTCGTAAGACACTTTCTCTGATACGCGAAAAAGTAAAACATTGCAATTATTTCTGCATGAATTAACACAACAAAAGAATTTTCTTTTTTGAGATGTTATGCAGCATTTTCGACATGCATTTTGCCTTTCTATAAGATTTCATAAAGCTGCATTTTCTAAATTAATTTTTTTAGACGGTCACTGCAGTAAGATCGCAAATGGATCCAATTTATATGTATATTTATAAAACTTTTAAAATATGAATCAGACATAAAGCATTCTCCATCGAGCATACAGCAGCAAAAATATCATCAATAATTTTGTTTAATGCAACTTAGATAATTATAACTAGATGTTGCATTAATATTAAGGTAAACAATTTCTAAAATAAAATTTTGTATTTTTGTTTCCTTATTACAGTGACGATATTACATAAATAAATCATATTTACGAATTAAAATTTCATTAATTTAATGTCTTATTCCAATATATAGAGAAATAGCATTTTGATTTTTAATATTTTTTAAATTATTAATTATAAATGCATGAAAGGAACTGATTCTTTAAGGGAACCGTAGAACTCTATTAAAACCTCGTAAAACCCCTATTTGAGTAAAAATCGACTTTCTTCTATGTATTGTTATTCTCCAATTTGTACTACGTCATTCGTGGAAAACCGCATGCAGATGCGATTATTTTAAGCAAAGTTACAAGTGTTTTAATTTTGTTCACAAACAATTTTTTGATCTTTTAATATTTCTTTAAATCTATTTTTCTCAATACTAATGTTTCAGGTTTTTTTTTTTTTTTTTTTTTTTGCTTTTTGATATTCTTCTTGCTATTTAATTTTTGATCAAAATTCCTGAAATTCATAAGGACGAATCCTGCTATTGCTTGAAAAGAAATTGTGTAAGCATTTTAAAATTCGGCTTCATTAAGATAATGAAATTTGATTTTTAACTTATTATAAGGCAAAATTTTGATGAAAATCGATATGGAATTCAGAAAAATATCTCTAAAAAATTAACTATTTAAGGGATTAAAAAATAAATACACAGATCTGTTCGTACTAGAGTTTTGCGTAATCAAAATGCAAAATCGAGGAAATATCTAAAAATTTAAGACGCAAGGAGCATTTTAAAATTTCGTTTCAAATACCGATGTTTCAGCTTTTTTTAAATTTTTTGAAATGCTCCTTGCTACTTAATTTTTGATCAAAAGTCCTGAAATTCATAAGGGCGAATCCTGCTATTGCTTGAAAAGAAATTGTGTAAGCATTTTAAAATTCGGCTTCATCAAGATAATGAAATTTGATTTTTAACTTATTATAAGGCAAAATTTTGATCAAAATCTATATGGAATTCAGAAAAATATCTCTAAAAAATTAACTATTCAAGAGATTAAAAAATCGATACACAGATTTGTTTGTAATAGAGTTTTGCGTAATCAAAATGCAAAATCGAGGAAATATCTAAAAATTTAAGACGCAAGGAGCATTTTAAAATTTCGTTTCAAATACCGATGTTTCAGCATTTTCTTAACTTTTTGAAATGCTCCTTGCTACTTAATATTTGATCAAAAGTCCTGAAATTCATAAGGACGAATCCTGCTATTGCTTGAAAAGAAATTGTGGAAGCATTTTAAAATTCGGCTTCATTAAGATAATGAAATTTGATTTTTAACTTTTTATAAGGCAAAATTTTGATGAAAATCGATATGG
The DNA here is from genome assembly GCA_963932465.1 of Maratus speciosus. NCBI lineage: Eukaryota > Metazoa > Arthropoda > Arachnida > Araneae > Salticidae > Maratus > Maratus speciosus. Next base: position 214,062,416 of record OZ010799.1, on the reverse strand, counting down.
AATTCAGAAAATATCGCTAAAAAATTAACTATTTAAGGTATTAAAAAATCGATACACTGATTTGTTCGTACTAGAGTTTTGCGTGATCAAAACGCAAAATTGAGGAAATATCTAAAAATTTAAGACGCAAGGCGCATTTTAAAATTTCGTTTTAAAATTTGAAAAATTTTAAAATCTTTTAAAATTATAATAAGATTAGAAATTTCTTTTAAGGTGTTCCATATACTTATAGTGAAATGTATATTTGCACAGAATTTCAAATCTCTATTATGAAAATTAAAAGAAATTTTTTAAACGTCCACCGTCTCCTTAACTAGTGTTTTGTATAAACATCGTACCTTGCAAAATTATTTTATGTCAAAATGTTGCACGTTACATTGTTAAGAGATATTGTTGGTTGACTTTTTGACATGCGCACGTAAAAAGGTTCGCCGAATCTGATCTAATCATTTAACCCGTTTCTTATCCAGGACATTTGATCCTTTTGAGTGGCTTGTGCTACTGAGTGTACCAAGTAAATCAGGGCTAACAAATTCTCGGAACACCAGTAATTTCTTACAGTTTATTTCACCACCTTTAATCGCAGATAAGTCTGCCATTAGAGAAGGCGAATAAAATTACTTTAAAATACTGGTGTTCAGAGCGTTTGGAGATCCGATTTCTAGGGGATATCTGGCAACACTAGCTACATCACTCAAAATGATAGAATGTCCTGGGTAAGAAGGGGTTTAAACAATTAGATATGCAGTTAGATAACTTGCAATTAAACTAGTACTTTTATTATAGGAAAAAGAATAACATTTCCCTTACCTATATGTTCTCTGGATCTATCCAGATACCGAATTAGTTGGTTGGTTGTATTTATGTCGGCCAATTATCTGCACGTGGGATATGGGCCCTAAGGGGGGAGTGCCTTCCGTGGAGGTCTTTCTAAGGGAACCTAACCCGTATTAACGCTTGGAGAACCAAGGTTCGAAGAAAACCACGAAAATTCCGAACGATTAGGCCGACGGGCGCGATTGGGATCGAACCCAGCACCTCCCGTCTACCAGCTTCGAGAGCAGAACCTCTCGGCCACTGGTGGGGCGATACCGAATTAGTACTACTATTTGTATGCTTTTCTGTAGATTTTATTTTGCCTAATATTATATATTTAACTATAAAACATAAAATCATATTTAAGCTAAGTAATATATTGGATGTAATATTAGGTAAAATATCGTAATAAAATATTCTACTGAATTTTCAGAGACTTTGAACATTTGATATTTAAAAATAGGACAGAGCAGCATTCTAATTTGAACGAATTCGGGATCTTACTAATCGTAAAAATAACATAAAAAAAAAAAAAAAAAAAAAAAAAAAAAAAAAAAAAAAAAAAACGGGCCACACTTCAAATTATTACCAATTCGGAATGTTATTAGTTTAAAAAAAAATACGGAACAGGAAAATTATTTTAATGTTCATAAAATAAAAGTTGTGTATATTATCAATTATCCTATCGAACACACTGTAAAAAAACCACTGTAAATTTGCCAGCACAAACTCGATCACAGTTGAATGTACTGTATCTTCTTTGGTTTCCTGACAATTTAAACATGAAAAATACAGTAGTTGCGTAAAATTAACAGTACAATGTACTGTCAATTTGGACCCACTTGGACGACAGCACAAACTACTGGCGTCCAAATTGCCAGTACATTGTGCTGTTAATTTTACGCAACTACTGTATTTTCCATGTTTAAATAGTCAGGAAATCAAAGAAAGACACAGTACATTCAACTGTGATTGAGTTTGTGCGCGAGATGAACAGTACTTTGTATTGTAAAAATGTCGTGTTTTTTTTTTTTTTTTTTTTTTTTTTTTTTTTTTTTTTTTTTTTACAGTGCAGCTCATCGCGTATCCAAGATATTCGATACTTTTAAGGAAACTGATCATATCCACATAGAAAACGAAATAGAATTAGCTGGTTTATTCGGACTTTCATATATTTATACACTTACCAGAATGAAAATGGTGTTTGGACTGTGTAAAATAAAACAAAATGTAAAAACCTTATTACTATTCGAATAGTAAAAATTATAATTTGAAGTGTAGTAGCTTAAGTTTTCCACAGAATTATAATAACGTAAAATACAAACATAAAAATACAAACAAATATAGTTAATTTAAGAAATATATATGAAGTAATAATTTTTTAAATATTGGTATAAACTATATAACTGAAATTATACGGCGAGTCCAAACATATAATATTAATAAAATAAGCCATATCTAAACAGTACTTTTTCTGCATATAATTAACACTAAATGACTAAATGTAAATACACGGCGAACTAATCACTTGACCAGAACCAAATGAAGATATTTCGATTGAAAACTGAGAATGAAATTCTCGGTTTGGTTAGTGTTAACCCTTTAATGTATGATTTGCTTTTTGTTTGGAAAACCTTACACTCGAATCTAGTTTTGTTAATTATCTACTAGAAAAATAGCGAAAAAATATATTTATGCGCTGTTGGACATAATGTTATCATGTCACTCCTGAGTTTCATAACAAAAATTGCTCAAAAAATAATAATTTTAAATTATATACTTACTTTAAAGTGCAACAATAACAGCTATTTAATGACTTAATAACTTTTACAATGCTTTAAATAGCTTGGAGAATTAATAATCACTACCTTATAAAGCTAGAGAGAAAACGCCAGTCGAGCGCATTGCAAGCAGTATCAACAAAAGGGGTTGTAACTTCCCCTTGATAACATATCTGAACAAGAATAGAATACACGAACTTAAATGCATGTTACCATACGTAAGTAACACATAATAGTTCATCAAAAGACCAATAGAAAGCGCATGGCAAAAAAAGATTATGTAACTCCTGAGTTACACTATGCATTTAAGGGGCTACTTCAGTCAAGCGAAAAGACACACTCACTAATGCTAATTCTATGGAAATTTTTTTAAAGATAGCTCATTTGCATTTCAATATTTAATTTTTTTTCATTGGATAGCTGAGGCCGATCTGTACAAAGGCCCTTTCTTACTTTTTCGATTTTGTTTGCAGATTTTTTTAAGAGGATACTTTCACTTTCGATAGCGGTTCCGAAAGTGAAAGGGTCCTAATAAACAATACCTGAAATCAAAATCTAAAAAGTACAAAACGGCGGATGTCGAGATAGATCTCAGGTATATATTGCAAAAAAATCATTTTAAAATATAGAAATGCAAACGAAATATCTTTAAAAATATCTCTCATTGGATTAACATTAGCGAACGGGTGTTTTCATTTGACTTAAGTAGCCTGTTAAGGGTTAACATCACAAAACACACAGCAAATTTAGGAAATTTTTATTTATGTTCACAGGGTGAAGAAGGTTTTTTATTTTCATTTATCCAACAGAATATTGCATTACTAATACTTGGTACGTGTTCAGAATATTCAAATCTGTTGATAAGCTCAATGAGCCTCCCACCATATGAAATGAGGTACACAGAATTGGTAGTTTCATGAGGATTTTCTTATCTGTGCTGCGTTTAGCGGTAATGATTATGGCGGCGAGAACTGTCTCTGAGGTGTTAAATCTGATTATGACTAGAAATATACTGCAGCATAAGTTTTGCTTAACCCATTTATGTCTGAATTTTTGTTTTCTCAAATTTGTGGGTAAAATTAATTTAAAATGTTGCAGAATGAGTGGAAAAATACTAAAATTATTACGCTAAAATATTTTTGCATTTATTTCATAAAATGTAAATTTTATGAAATTATGTGTAATGTAAATTATTTCTGTAATGTAATATTATATGTAAATTAGTTCATAAAATATCCATATTTGGAAAAATGCATAATTCTATGTTTTGTCTAAATTTATATAAAATAAGCTTTTAAATTGTATATTATATACTATAATTAGTATTTTTCTGAACTGTTAAAAAATACATTTATTTCTTTACAGAGACTAATACAGGGATCTATTTAGGAAGAAATTAGGTCCTTTAAAGGACCCTTCACAAAATTTTTCATGTCAAAACTGGACTCTTCACGAAATTATTTATATCAGAACAGCACCCTTCACAAAATTATTCATCTCAAAACATGACACTTCACAAAACTTTTCACCTAAAAACAGGACCCTTCACAAAATTCTCTGTCTTAAAGATAGGCCTTTACAAAATTTTTCCATCTCTAAACTGAATATTTCATTAATCTTAATCACTTAAAAGTAAAATCTGACCTATCACTTTTACATATATAAAGAAAATGTATGTATTTTACATATATATATCTTTTTTTAATGTATAAAGAAAAACCTGCATATAACGATAATTTCAAATTCACAAAATTATGATTAGATTTTTCAAAAAGTTTAAAAGATGTTCACAATTTCACAAAAAAGGACCCTGGAAGTAAAATCTGACGGACCTCTGTAATAACATTCTAAGTATAATTAATAATAAATTAAGAATAATCGCATTTGAGGCTAAACAACTATTTCAAAATCATCTTGAAAAGGACTTTACATAAATAACTGTCCCCTAAATGGCTAATAGAAATTTGTACCTAATTGCGCCTAGTGCCCTATATTAAACTTACTTTTTACATTTCGCTATCTTGAAGAATGAAAAATTTATAAACACCAAAAAAAGGTCTTCATTTAAGCAAATAAATATCAATATTATGCTGTCATCTTTGGGTAATAGATAAAGACATTTATAGAGAATGAATTGATACAATTTACATGTTATAAAGAAGAAAAAAAAAATGTAAAAATGTATTAAAATTTGAAACATCAAAAAAATTGGACGCTAGGCATAAATGGGCTGATATTACATATAACTATAAAACATAAATCTACATTTCAGATAAGTAGATGTATATTTGTTGTAATTTATTATATTTTATGTATTTTTATCCTAAAATAAATCTTAACGTTTTTAGAACATTGTGACGAAATTTCTTGATGATCTGATAAATAGTAAGGGAGATATGATTAAGTTTTGTATTTCTCTTAAAATCACTTTTTTATTGTAAACTAACTGCCTGGCGTTGCCCAATCCCGTAAAAAAATAGCACGAAATGCGAAAAAGAAAAAAACCTTTAAAATATCAAATGCTTCAGAGGAAAACATTTACTATATAAGTCTAAAAGATTAAAACCGAATAAGCTTTATTGAAAAGAGAACAAAATGTACTATATTAGTCAGGGAAATTGAAACAGGATTCCTTTAATAAGTGAAACAAGAAAGAAAAATCATGCGTTAAGCATTGATTATGACACATTCCAACACTTCGTGAATGCTTTAACGAAACTTCGTTATTTAGGGAAATAAGGTAAATAAGAATAATAATTTTAGAAAACGCATAAAACATTTGAAAAACAGATTTTAGCAGCTATCGTTCATAGCCAAATTTCCATTCCAAATCTTTTGAACAGCCCTGATTTGATCTGTAGGTTAATATGTATGCTATATAATGGGAACATTTAGTTTAGCAAGAAAACGCATAATAGGTTGAAATTTCACTTTCAGCAATTTATACTAATTGATGGAAACATACCTCAATACTGTTGTACAACTCTTATTACAGACACTATTTAGTCAAAATTTAATTCAAACTAAAACACTCTTAAAACTACAGAAATCACATTTCCAGAAATTATAATTGATAGACGGCCATGAGGAATTTCAAAAAACAATCGAATGAAAACAAATCTTCTTCGAATCAGTAATTAACCACATCAATTCAAATGAAATAAAATGCAGAACAATTTTATCTATTCATGATAAATTAGCACTCAAATAATTAAAAGCTCGAAGAATTGAATATTAATATATTTATTATTATTACCAGGTAATCCTGGTTCAGATTACATATAGCGGTGATCGCTCGCTTCAGAATTTACTTACATCTACCTTAAAAACAAACTGAAAAATAGTAAAGTAAAAAATAGGGTTACCATAATTCTTGGCGATGATTAATTTTCGCCAAGTCAAACAGAAAGAAAGGGGGGTTTTAACAGGCCATGTATCCAATTCTTTACGTGACCCTATATACCATTTTATTTATATTCTATAAACATTTCTTATTAAACCATATAGAATGCATAAATACAGTGAAACATAAAAGCGCATATCATAATTAAGAATACATTCCCAGCAATCATCGCTAATGTACAGTACTTCGGATACAATATAGTTCTGAAATCTTTTGCGAGTCCCTGTAAATGCTATGCTCTTCGTATTTTACATGAAATAAGTTATAGTAAACCTCAGCGCCGTATAACAATTTCAATATGTAGGAAATAGTTAAACATAACTAAAATACACCGCAAACAATTCCCTCCACCCCTATATCATTATGTAACTGAATTCTTTTGTGTGGCCCTGTAAATGAATAATAACTATTTTTGGGGCCGCATATTCTACAGAATGCATATTTTAGTATACTTCATAAATGCATATCAGTTTTATTGATTTTGGAAGCGTGTAACATCATTAAAAATCATTTGTAACGATTTTTTCCATTGGCTGTAATGTAACGGAATACTTTTGACTGTCCCTGTAAATGAACTAAACATGGTACAAACTTAATTTGAAATAGAAAACGTGCTACGGTAAACGTAAATAACATCCAAAAATTTTAGGGCAAACCGGGTATATTTATGAGAGTTAGATCGTTACGTTGGTCCAATTCATGTTGTAGGCCCTATAACATTCGTTTTAAAGCATAGGCCAATGTTAACCCTGTTCAAGTTAACATTGGCCCGAAACTTTCAAAAACAATTTTTGGTAAAAAAAAAAATTAATCTCGACAACTTTATGATAATGGTGTGATTCCATATGTTCTTAGCAAACAAAAACTTAACATGATATTCATTTTTTAAATAAAATAAGAGAATAGAGTTGCTGAACATGCCATGAAACAGAGAAATGTTGGCCAAAGTTACCACAGTTAATGGTACATAAAATCATCATCATCATATTATCGAACAACTACATGAACTGCAATATTACTTTTTTGTATAAAATAAGCCAAGGAATGTATTTACTGTAATAAAATATGAAAACAAAAATGTTTAAAGAAAGGTTTAAAGACTGAGTACCTCTCATTTTGACGGAAAATAATAAAAATGTCGATTTTGTTATTTTTATCCTAAAAAAGCCATAAACATTTTTTGAACATTGTGCTGAAATTTCTTGAAGAACTAAAAAATAGTAAGGGAGATATGATTAATCTTAAGTATCTCATCGCTCAAAATCTCTTATTGTAAATGAAATGCGTATAAACTAATTTTCTCAGTTCGTATTTTTTAATATTTTCTATGTAATTAAAATGCTGAATTCTTGAATGGCTTCTACAATAATTGAAAAAAATTTCTGAATTTTTTAAAAATATATCTTTGGATTTTCTGTGAGACAACGAAGTGTCGATTTTTCGATATTTTTGAAAATTATGTATAAAAAAAATCTAAACTTAAATATGTTCAATATTCATAGGTTTTTTAGCTCACAGGCTATCAAAGCCTGGGAGCTAATGAGCCCGCCTGTTCTGTATGTATGTATGTATATATGTATGTACGTAACGCGATAATTCTTGATAGAAACATCCGATTGACTTCACATTTTTTTTCTAGGTTCATTCTGATAAGGCGCTTTCCTGATTAACTTTGGGGGTTCACTGGTTAAGCATAAAGGGGGAAAACGGGGTTAGTTCCCTCCCCCCCTTAATTTAGATTAATGGGTTTTTCATTCAGAATTATTCGATTTGCTCCAAATTTGGTATACCGGTTTATTATGTTAAGGAGCTTCCCTGATTAAATTTGGAGGTTCATTAGTTAAGTATAAAGGGGGGAAAGGGGGTCTGACCCCCCCCTTAATTTAGATAGATGGGTTTTTCATACAGAATTATTCGATTTGCTCCAAATTTGGCATACCGGTTTATTACGTTAAGGAGGTTCCCTGATTAAATTTGGAGGTTCATTACTTAAGTATAAAGGGGGGAAGGTCGACGAGAAAAAATAATACCGACTCTTTATTTATTTGGAACAGGCAAAATTATTTGAAGGGTTTTTATTATCGTATAAGAAAATGCTAGAGATGTGGGATTTTATTCTCTGAATAGTAAACTGCGCGGATTTGCTCGCATAATAGTTGAAATATTTCAAGTGATATTTATATGTCTAATTTTTATTAGAAGAAATTAAACTTTTAGGAATAATTCAAAAGCCAAAGTTTGACTAAACTTCATTATTACACTGCATTAGGCAGAAATGAGACATAAATTAAGAAGAATAACTAAAACTTATTCTAAATAAATGATAATTTAGAAAATATTTTGAAGTTTTTGTGTTAAATTCATACGCTCATTTAAGTATACATATGATGTTTTGAATTATTTAGAAACCGATTTTAATACGATTTACGTCCTTAAATTAACCATCATGCCAAATTCAAAGCTTCTTCTCTAACGGTCTACCACCTCTCTGGTGGTAGTGGCACTAACATAAAATGTCTTTTTGATACAGGAACTGTCACCAATAATTTGCCAACATTTTTGAAATCGGTTTGGTATTTCCGAATATTCCATAGAAAAAATAAATTAGAAAGATTTTAAAGGCGTTTTTAGAACGTTTGTTGTTCCCGCCAGCCCCAGGTTTTAGAAACAACGGCATGAAATATAGCCCGGTATATGATCAAGATACTGTCACTATTGATTCGCAACCATTACATTTGTAATTAGTTTATTATTTCCTGAGATTGCATAGAAATCGTAATTTAGGATGTTTGTAAAATGCTTTTCGATTCTTCACTTTGCTTCATTCCTTTTAAATTTCTACTCTATATTCGACTGTTCTTAGAGAGTATTTATATTTTATAAGTAAACTACCACGCCATATTTAAGTTTTCTAATCTCTTCAGTATCACAGAAATCGCAATTTAGAAAGTTTTGGCTCCTGCAACTCTCTACTGGCAGTGACAACGACGTAAAATATAACTTATGTTTGAGCAAGTTCTAAAATTTGCAACCATTATTTTTCTTTTAAATCGGCTTGGTATTTCATAAGATTGCATAAAAATCGTAAATCAGAACGTTTTTAGAACACTTTTCGTTCATTTCATCCTTTTAAATTTGGAATAGCATTTTCATTTTTTAAATAATTACCATACGAAGTTCCAAAATGTTAGATCCCTCAGTATCATAAAAACACAATTTAGAACATTTTTTACTTCTGAAACCGACAGGTGTTAGTGACAACAACATAAAATATGGCCTATATTGCAGCAGGAACAGTCACCATCAATTTGCAACCATTACTTTAGAAATCGGTTTTATATTTTTTGAGATTGCGTCGAAATCTCAATTTAGACGTCTTTAAAATGCTTTTCACGCATTTTCATCCATTTCAAATTTCGAATTTTTTTAGAAACTGTTCTTAGAGGGCATTTAAATCTTATGAGTAATTACCATGACAAATTTAAAGTTGCTACCCCTTGCAGTATCACAAAAATGGCAAATTAGTATGTTTTTTCTCCTGCAACCCCCAAATGATAGTGACATCGACTTGAAGTAGAGTCTATGTTGGAGCAAAGGCTATCACAATCAATTTCCAACCGTTACTTTTGAAATTGGTTTGGCACTTTCTGAGATTGAGTAGAAATCGCCATTTAGAACGTTTTTTAGAACACTTTTCGCGCATTTTCAGCCTTTTTAAATTTCGAAATTTTTAAGAAATGTTCTTAGAGATAATTTATATCTCATTAGTATCTGCCATGTCAAATTTCCTTTTTCTAGGCCCTTCAGTAACTGAAAAATTACAATCTAGAATTTTTTGCTCCTGTAACCCCAAGGTGGTAGTGGCATCGACATAAATTAGAGCCTATGTTATAGCAAGGGCTGTCACCATCAATTTCCAACCGTTACTTTTAAAATCGGATTGATAGTTCCTGAGATTACGTAGAAATCGCCATTTAGAACGTTTTTTAGAACACTCTTTGCCATTTTCACCCCTTTTAAATTTCGATTTTTTTTAGGAAATGTTCTCATAGATAATTTATATCTTATAAGTAACTACCACGCCGAATTTCATCTTTCTACGCTCTTCAGTAACACAAAAATCGCAATTTTAGAACGTGTTTTGCTCTTGCACCCCCTTTGGGGTAGTGACACCGACATAAAATATAGTCAATGTTGGAGAAAGTTCAGTCACCATCTTTGTGACACCATTACTTTTAAATCGGTTCTGTGCCTCATGAGATTGCGTAGAAATCGCCATTTGAAATGTTTTTTAGAATGCTTTTCGCGCATTTTCACACTTTTCAAAATTTGAATTTTTTAGGAAATGTCCTTAGAGATCATTTTTATCTTATAAGTAACTACCATGTCAAATTTCGTGTTCCTAGGCTCTTCAGTAACACAAAATTCGCGTTTTAGACCCTTTTTTGCTCCTGCACCACGTTTGGATTTTGTTGCATGGTCATAAGCAATAGTCTATGTTGGAACTACAGGAACTATCACCATCATCTTCATACAATTACTTTTGAAATCGGTTCGGTAGTTCCAGAGCTTACCTCCTGCAAACAAACAACCAAATTTTACTTCTTTATAGTGTTAGTATAGATTAAGTAAACTGTGCTAGATCCGAATAAAGGTCCAGCAGTACATATTCACATGGAATCTAAGCCTAGAGCTCCTTTCAAGTACATGTCACTTGGAGACGCTGGCGGGATAACTAAAAGTTTAATTATACCAGTGGACGTTATAGATTATGTTATCAGTTACCTTAATTTACAACTGTGTTCACGTTTCTTGAACTAACTTTTTGGATACTAGAAAATATTTTGTCAATTAAAGTCTCACCTTAAAAAGATTTGATTATAGAGTATAGGATTAAAAATTTATACAATAAGTGATTTTAGAAGTGGTATTAATTCATGGATTTCTGTAGCAAATAATAATATTATAAGCAGTATCATTCGTCAATAATACAGTCAGTGTCAATAGGTTAAGCACAATAACAATTTTAAAATAAAACTTTAAATATTCACTTTATTTCAATATCTGTCTTGTATATTTTAATAATAGCAGTTTTAATATCCTATTCAATAAAATTATCTTTTAAATTTTATTATTTCAAACGATGGAGTTTAAGAATAGAACAAATATAACCGTCTGAAAAGTTTAAGCAAAAATTATTTTTATGCAAATTTTACAAACTGATGTAAGCAGAAACTATTTCTTGGTGTATAAGAAGTTGCTGTTTTTCAGCTAGTACAAAATGTCTAAGTCGGAAGAATTTTCAGAGGAGGTGGAGGTGATAAATATCTGGAGTATGAGAGCCAAACATGTCTGTTTCTGAAATTGCAAGTGCATGAAAAAGATCAAAGCGAGGTATTCATCAAGTTTTGGCTCGTAGTAATTATTTCAAATAAAAATTCCGTTCAGGAAGACCACGAGTGACTATTTTGCGTGAAGACCGCCGCATCAAAAACTTGGCTTCAACTGGTAATTATTCTCTTTCGCACATAAATCATACAGTTGGAGGACAAATATCGAAGAAAAGACTGTTCATACACTGTTAAAAATATCGTGAAAAATTACCTCTGCTTTTAAAGGCTATCTATTTTCTGACCAATGAGAACGTTTATGTAGGCGTTTATGTAGAGTTCTCGTTGGTCAGAAAATAGATAGCCTTTAAAAACAGAGGTAATTTTTCACGATATTTTTAACAGTGTAGAAGAGTTTTGGAATCAGAATACATCAAAAACCGTAACATGGTTTTTGATGTATTCTGATTGGTTTTAACATATCTGAAACGACACCATAAATAAGCTAGATTACAGTGGGCCAAAGAGCACATATGTAACTTGGTAATAAATGGCTGAATGTCATATTTAGTGATGAAAAAAAGTGAAACCTCGATGGCCCTGATGGTTTTAAATACTATTAGCATGATCTATGCAAAGAATATAGGAGTATAGTTCGCCGACAACATGGTGGTGGTTGTGTAATGTTATGGCGGCTATTTCTTTCAATGGTCAGGTATATCTAGAATTCATCAGTGGTCGTAAAAACTCTGAAAACTATCAAGAGACACTTGCCAATCATTTGCTCCCTGATGCCGAGGTTTTTTTTTTTTTTGGGGGGGGGGGGGGGAAATGGATATTTAAACATGATAATCCATACCTCATATTCAACTTAATGTGGCTTAAATCGAATAAAGTATCTATTTTGAAAGGGCTGGAAATTAGCCCTGATTTAAACCCTATAGAAACTATATGGAGGTATTCTTACCCATGCAGTTTATACAAATGGAAAGCAGTATTCTCCAGTTAAAGATTTGAAAGATGCCATTGAGAACGCGTGATTTAAAATTGAACCAGAAACAATACAGAACCTCATTTCATCGATGGAAGACCATATCTTTAAAGTAATGCAGCAGAATGGAGCAATAATCAATTATTATTTTTTTTATTCTTGTTCTACTAAAGACTAAATAACTGCTGTGCTTAAACTTTTGACACACTAATTTTTGTTCTTTCGCTAAATTCTATTATTTGAGAGAAATTTTAAAGCATAAATCTGTTAAATATCTTTTTAAAACTACAATTTGTAGACCATATGAAAAAGAAAGGAACTTTCAGGCAATAATAAAATTCTATTTTGAAATTCTATGTTGTGCTTAAACTTTTGACACGCACTGTACAGCATACAACCATCATTTAATACAAAAGCTTGATAATTTAAATCAAACTTTGCTTTTTGTATATGATAAGTCACGCAATAATAAGTAAATACGACATACTAAAATTTCATAATCTAGGTTCCTGATAAGGTTTCAGAAATCTGGAACGATATTACATCTGATTTTTTAAGGGGAGTCTGGGACACATTTTAAAATAATTTTTATTTATTGAGTTAAAAGTTTGAAATATTTTGTGATGGTTAACCCAATCATTTGTAAACAAAATCACATGATAAAACTTCTCCTAATAAAAAATAAAAATAAAAATAAAAATTTAATTTATTAAAAAAGTGGGGTAATTGAAAATCGTTATGACTCGAAATATTACTGAAAGAATTTGAATTTTTTTTCATTTAAATAAACAGAAATATATAAATTTTAACTTTGATTTAGCATTTTTAAAAATATGAATTTAAATTAAAATTTAAAAAAAATATGTAACTTAAAAAAATCATGTTTTCAAAAGTAAATATTTTTTTCAAATTTGCTGAATCAAAATTAAAGTAAAACAACTGAAAAATACACGTTCCAAATTTTAACTATTTACCTTTAACGGACCTTGACTTATAACAATTTAGATATAAGAAATGGTGAAAAAAGAAAAACGTATTTTCACATGAAGTCGTTTGCATGACAACAATTACCTGAAAGCTAGATTTTGAAAACAAAACAAAAGAAAAAAATATTTCCTGTTCTAATCAAGATAAAATAATGAATCAAACGTCATTTTAACCAGGGACAGACAGAAATTTTTTTAATGCAATAAGATTCTTTTTAGAAGATTTGAAGATTTTTCTGTCCTGGACCCCCTTAATATAATCCAAGAAAAAATCGTTGAAATAAAAATAACTGTACTCCTAATTACTTTCAGAGAACGTATAAATTAGAAAAACTTTCATTTTGCGAGACAGAATAAAAGTAACCTTTATTCTAATATTGGTAACAACGATTTGTCATTTGTGGTATTTGACTATTATTCGGAACGTTTAATATTGTTGAATGAACAGAGTAAAACTCTAAAAAACAAAATGAGAGACATTTGTGTTAATAGCTTGATCTGTTTTTTTTTACTTATCTCTAATATAATTAGAGGTTATGAGTACGGTGTGTGAAGTGCAAGCATAATCTTGAATCTGATTCTATTTGGAGAAAACATAGTAACAATTTTAGACGTTCATACTTGTTATAAAATTAATAAGAGGTTATTGGATATACAAGAATACATAATATTTATTATTTTATAGATAAAGATTGTTTTAAAAGTACTAAGGAAAAGTCTATTTCAAATTAAACTTACAATTACATTTAAGAAGTACTTAGAATATTACATTATATATATATATAAATATCGTATTCTTTAGCTTTTCTATGACTAATACGAAGATGAAACCAAACACTTTATTTGTGGAACTCGATTTTAATTTAAACATACAGTCATATTTAAAATATACTTCTGAATATATATATATATATATATGTGTGTGTGTGTGTGTGAATCCGTATATTATTATTCAAGAGCCATATAACACAAACTATGAGGCAATTATTCACATCTCTATGTAATAAAACACAGTGTAACGAATCCGGGGCGATCCCATCAATCTTACCAGTCTCCGGTAAGATGGAGCCACGTTAGGCTTAATTTCGATTTGAGATGTGTATGAGAAAACTTATCTGCCTAAATACAAATCTATTCTACCTGAAATTCCTTCTGTTCAACATAATTTGCTATAAAATATTCAAAATTAACAAACTTACAATGATTTGCGCTGTTGAAAGACCATTTCAAGAATCGTGATGAAAACAAACGTAGCGTAAAGCCGCGTAAACAAGAAGAGCTATAGAGAGTCATTCCCTTTTTGAATCATTGAAAAAAACGCAACATGGAGCTATAAAAATTAAAGGAGGGACGTCATTTGAAGCTATCCTCCCTGCGTTGTGCTTACTGATGTGACGTCAGCCGCGGGTAAACAGAAGAAAAACACCAATAGGCGTGAAGAACATTTTAAAATGTTCTAATAACACACTATTAGTATTTACAATACTTCTGTATAAATCAAGCTTTCCAGCTAATACAGCATAGCAAAATTAAGATCTCTTAATAAAACAAAAATTTAACAAATATGCAATAAAACTGCGTAATTAAATTCTGCTGCAACTAGTAAAATAATACTATTTAGTAGCTACGATGGGTTACGGGGGGTTGACGATAAAAATACAATTTCAAAGTGTTATAAAAATTACTATTAAATAGTTTATTTTAATCTGCTGCAACTATTAAAATAATACTATTTAAGAGTTACGATGGGTTACGGGGGGATGACGATAAAAATACAATTTCAAAGTGTTATAAAAAATTACTATTAAATAGTTTATTTTAATAGTTGCAGCAGAATTTAATTACCCAGTTTTATTGCATATTTGTTAAATTTTTGCTTTATTAAGAGATCTTAATTTTGCTATGGTATATTAGCCGGAAAGCTTGGTTTACCCAGGAGTATTGTAAATGCTAATAATGTGTTTATTAGAACATAAACTAGCCGAACTTTGTTCATCTAAATGCTTCCATATTGTCAATTATTTTTATCAGTTTTTCAAATTTTAAGTGAAAAACACAATTTTTACCTACCGTCCTAGGACGGGCATTTGCGCTAGTTTTTAGATATTCTACAGGTAATGGTAGACATATTCTCCCCTAAAGTAACATTCAGTCATCAGATTTAAATGGAACTTAGTAACTTGATTCATAATTTGTTATTTGTATTATATAAATCAAACAATGCGTTCAACTAAAGTTATAACATGCCAAAATGAAAAAAAAACTCAAACGGGTGAATCAAAGAATTTTAGGCAGATTTCGTAAGAAATACTACCTATTGCAGTCGTTACCATGGTGCGACTTTTGAAAAATTCCTTTATAACTTTACATTATATGGCCCTAGGAACTCAAAACCACCCCCACCTAAAAAGTTTATATATATATATATATGTACTAAATTTTGTCAGCACGATAAAAGTCGCAGTTATGCACGGATCGTCTTCAAACTCGCCAAACACATTGAGATGGCTAATATCTCGGCGGCGATTGCAAATGAGCAAAATCGGCTCAAGGGTGTAAAAATGGGGAGGGTTACAAATTTTGAATATTGTCATAACATGATTCTGATAAAACCAGCTCTTACAGGAAAATGGCAGGAAAATTAAAACAATTTTCATTATAGCAGTTGCCAGCAATTAAAAAAAAAAACACAATAAAATTCTTACCACAACAATTACTTTTTTATTGCAAGGTTTCCACGTGAAAAATAAAAATCGATGTATATATTACGCTATCGTATCTCCATACATATAGGGGATTACCGTAGGGGGACCCTGTTCTTTCGCCAAATATAGCCAAGTTTGTCGCCAAGTTGGAGAGCAAAATTAATCGCCAAAAGTGACGCCAACTTGTCGATCTCTCTAATATTTCACCAAATTCTCATAGGGTTTACTTGCTTACAGAAAATCAAAAAATTGAGATATATTAATGCTACCAAAAGTAGCGTTTACGGAAAAATGAAATTAAAATCTCGTCAAATGCGGCGAGATAAAATTGTTAAACTGAGTTTATCTCTAGTCTTCATTTAGTTTTTGTTGGTGAAAATAGTATTTAACTTCGAAATCTACCTGTGCCTGTAGGCTGAGCCGGCAGGGATTTTTTATTTTACAACATTCATTTAAAAAAATTTTCGAAAGTAGTTCTTTTTAAATCAAAATTGTTCTTGAAAAAGTCGTCGATTGTGCTTACGGAACATGTAGATCACTTTATTAAAAGGTATTGATATGCTTTAAATCTACTTTCTTTCACTTATAGCACGTTATAACTTTAGTTTAACCCTTTAGTGCTCAGCTTTGCATGTATGCAAACAACAGTGTTTTGAATTTAATAGATTTTTTTAAATTCGTACCTAATTCACACCAGAAAATTAAAGTAGCAATATTTGCTTTAATTAATAACTGACATTCCATATTTAAATAAAGCAAAATTAACCAATGAAACTTTCTGGTGTAAAGTCTGATTCTCTGAACTACGTAATTTCTAGAACGTATTCTATCATGGGAATTAAAGGGTTAAAAGTTAAGTTTCATAAAATAAATAATTATATATGTTGGAAAACGTCTCAGCGTAAGTGGTTTTATGTCCAACACCGCCTCGCCTGTGAAATGACAATTTACCTGTGACATGTGCAACGCGCCTTCATTTTCAGTTGTGAAATGCGTTCCAAGATGGCGACACTTCCCTGAGCGAAGTTCTCGTAAGATCACGGACTAATGAACAATTGTGTCAGAGACTTATGTTTCGAAAAGGCGACAATAGATCGCAGCACCAGAGAACTTTTCTGACCATATAGACCCCTTTAATTAGAACTTTTTTGCTTGTTAAGCAGTTTTATTGTTTCCAGACTTTTTTACTCTGTTTTAACTTGTGTGGGCCCCTTTTTTACTTCTCACTTGAAGGGCCGATTTTGCGAGGTCAAGACGCACGGTTTTTTGTGTGTCAACTCTTTGTCCTATGGAAGACTTACGTCTCCTACTGGATTTTCGATGTCATTACTCTTATCTTATTAATATTTAATCTTTTACTTTATATTTTTCAGTGTGTGAGTGTGGATCCTTGTAACCAAGATTATTTTCAAGCATTAAATAGTTTTTTCGCTACATCTGGATTATTCGAAGATGATATTTCTCACAATTTGCCACATCTATTTATTAAATAAAAATTAAAGGTTTCCTACGTAAGAAGGAAACCAGCGTATGTCTGTTTTACCAGAAAGGTAAGAAAATAGATTTCTATCTTTCATTATTGATATAAAAATTTTATTACAACAATTTTGTATTTATACTGGGTCCTTAGCTTGACGATAATCGCGAACTCACCCTTCCTAGATATTTTAAAAGATTATGAAGGCTGAATTGAAGGGGAAAGTAAATAAATAAATAAATAAATAAAAAACCCAGTAATAAAAATTTGTTTATCTGATTGTGATAAAATGAACAAGATGCACATATAAGATATGAAATATTGAAATATATACATGAAAATAAATGTGCATGAATAAATAACGATATATATAATATCGCAAAAAAAGGTATTATTGTGAATGAATATTGATTGATTATTATGAATAAATGATCATTTTATTTATATTTATGCATATATTCTAAGAAATTATTTTAAGAAAGTCACAAACTTCTTATAGTAAATATATTTGTTATCAAAGAATTTATAATACTTGAATAACACGCTATGTCTGCTTCAAAAGAAATTACGGCAGTAGAAAAATTAAATGATAATAATTATAATCATTGGTGTTTTAAATCAGAAAATTTGTTAATTAAAGACGATTTACTGAAATATGTGACAGAATCTCCACCTGCCGCACCCGATGATAAATATGCTAAAAACGCGGCTAAGGCGAAAGCCATAATTTGTTTATGCATTGAAAATACACAAATCGTTCATATCAGAAACTTGATATCTCCCAAAGACATATGGGAAAGATTAAAAAGTGTTCACCAAAGGGCGAATTTATCAACCAAATTATTCCTTTTGAGGAAGCTATATTTGCAAAGGCTCAACGAGGGCGGAGACTTAAATTTACATATCAACAATATTTTAACTATCCGCGACAAACTCGCTGCCATTGGAGAGCTCATAAATGATTCGCACATTGTGACTCTTATGCTTTACAGCTTGCCTTAGTCATACGCTCCTCTTATAACGAGTATGGAGGCTAGAGACGAAAAGGATCTAGACCTCGAGTTTGTAAAAAACAAACTCATCGATGAGTACTCTCATCGGATCGAATACAAAAACACCAGCACACGACGAAGCGACACAGCATATAAAATTGTAATTAAAGGTAGCAAAAAGTATTGCAGTTTCTGTCAACGAGATGGGTACGCTCGTTCAGAATGTTACAAATTGAAAAACAAACAGAAAACAATTACCAAAGAAAGGAAAATTATAACAGTAATAAGTTTAACAACCATGCCAACTTTAAAGCCAATTCGGTAAACTCCAAAAATCAACACAATGGTAGTAAAACCGACTCCTCGAATTTTTGCTTTAACAGCAAATCAAATATAGAGGATGAGGTCAACCAATCGATCATTCCTCTCTTCCCAATGGAAAACAATTTTGAAATTGAGCCAGTAAAAATTAACCAAACACAAACAACAGATTCAAACAAATACATCATTGACTCGGGTTGTACCAGGCACGTTACATCAGCAAAAACAAATTTTGCTACATTCACAGCCGGGAATTTTAGGAATATAACAATCGCTAATGGAAAAAGCTTTAATTCGCAAGGTATGGGCAACGTAAAAATAAAAACAGACAAAAACCACTACATTACACTAAGAAATGTATTATACTGTCCATAACTAAAGGGCAATTTATTGTCAGTTAAGAAAGCCACTGAAAATAATATAAAGGTAATTTTCGAGAAAAATGCATGTTTATTTGTCAAAGATGATGATATAATCTTGACAGCTAAATTAAATGATAATCTCTACGTATTAAACCCTGAAGATGATTACGGCTATACTATAAGTACTCAAACTTTCTGTAACAATACAAATTGTATTTCATTGTGGCACCGAAGACTCGGACACAAAAATTTTGATGATATTAAATACCTTGTTAATCATGAATTAGCCAATGGGATAACAATTAATAATTGTAAACGTGACACGCGATGCACCAAGTGCATTGAAGGGAAACTTTCCGCTCTACCCTACCCTAAAGTAGCCACAAACAGAAGCAAAGATATCGGTACCGTTGCACATTCCGATATATGTGTCCCCATGAATACTGAAACGATAGGAGGGAAAAGGTACTTTATAACATTCACGGATGATTATAGCAAGTACACAATAACATACTTAATCGCCATAAATCGGAAACCGTTATCAAACTGAAAGAATACATAGCGCTAACAAAAAATAAATTTGGCAAGTTGATAAAGGCAATAAGATCCGATAACGCAAAAGAGTATATCAGTGATGAATTTGAAAACTGCCTGATAGAAAACGGGATAGAGCGTCAATTGAGTGTTCCCTATTCTAGCCCGCAGAACGGCGTTTCAGAGAGAAAGAATAGAACGATAGTGGAAATGGCTAGAACCATGTTGTCGGACGCCAAGTTACCTAAGCAATTCTGGGGGGAAGCTGTCATGTCCGCCACCTACCTCATCAACCGTCTACCAACAAAAGCTAACAAAAATAACATGACAGCCCATGAACTTTGGCATAAAAGAAAACCCGATCTCTCGAACATCAAAACATTCGGATGTAAGGCATTTGCCTATGTCGACAAACCTAAAAGAAATAAGTTAGATGAGAAAGCCATCGAGGGAATAATGTTGGGATATGATTTCGGGAGCAAGGGCTATAGGATATATACGGGTGAAAATAAAATTATAATATCGAGAACCGTAAAATTCTTCGAAGAAGGTATAAAAGATGAGGAAATTAAACCGCCAAAGAAAATCAAAATAACGAACAAACTCCCGCAGATAATATTGAAATTGATCTAGAAGAACGAGGCGATGATCAGAATAACACACCGACCGACACATCCCTTGAACCGAGAAGATCGCAAAGACAAAATCGTGGCGTACCCCCTAACCGTTATGGAATAAGCGCAAACCTGTGTCATATTCAGGAGCCAAAGTCATGGACAGACCTACAAAATATCAATGACGCAGAAACTAAAGATAAATGGCTAAAAGCCACTAGTGAGGAAAGAGATTCTCTGAAGCAAAATAATACTTGGAGATTAATAAAGCCTATCCCGGGAAAACAATAAAATTCTTACCACAACAATTACTTTTTTATTGCAAGGTTTCCACGTGAAAAATAAAAATCGATGTATATATTACGCTATCGTATCTCCATACATATAGGGGATTACCGTAGGGGGACCCTGTTCTTTCGCCAAATATAGCCAAGTTTGTCGCCAAGTTGGAGAGCAAAATTAATCGCCAAAAGTGACGCCAACTTGTCGATCTCTCTAATATTTCACCAAATTCTCATAGGGTTTACTTGCTTACAGAAAATCAAAAAATTGAGATATATTAATGCTACCAAAAGTAGCGTTTACGGAAAAATGAAATTAAAATCTCGTCAAATGCGGCGAGATAAAATTGTTAAACTGAGTTTATCTCTAGTCTTCATTTAGTTTTTGTTGGTGAAAATAGTATTTAACTTCGAAATCTACCTGTGCCTGTAGGCTGAGCCGGCAGGGATTTTTTATTTTACAACATTCATTTAAAAAAATTTTCGAAAGTAGTTCTTTTTAAATCAAAATTGTTCTTGAAAAAGTCGTCGATTGTGCTTACGGAACATGTAGATCACTTTATTAAAAGGTATTGATATGCTTTAAATCTACTTTCTTTCACTTATAGCACGTTATAACTTTAGTTTAACCCTTTAGTGCTCAGCTTTGCATGTATGCAAACAACAGTGTTTTGAATTTAATAGATTTTTTTAAATTCGTACCTAATTCACACCAGAAAATTAAAGTAGCAATATTTGCTTTAATTAATAACTGACATTCCATATTTAAATAAAGCAAAATTAACCAATGAAACTTTCTGGTGTAAAGTCTGATTCTCTGAACTACGTAATTTCTAGAACGTATTCTATCATGGGAATTAAAGGGTTAAAAGTTAAGTTTCATAAAATAAATAATTATATATGTTGGAAAACGTCTCAGCGTAAGTGGTTTTATGTCCAACACCGCCTCGCCTGTGAAATGACAATTTACCTGTGACATGTGCAACGCGCCTTCATTTTCAGTTGTGAAATGCGTTCCAAGATGGCGACACTTCCCTGAGCGAAGTTCTCGTAAGATCACGGACTAATGAACAATTGTGTCAGAGACTTATGTTTCGAAAAGGAGACAATAGATCGCAGCACCAGAGAACTTTTCTGACGATATAGACTCATTTAATTAGAACTTTTTTGCTTGTTAAGCAGTTTTATTGTTTCCAGACTTTTTTACTCTGTTTTAACTTGTGTGGGCTCCTTTTTTACTTCTCACTTGAAGGGCCGATTTTGCGAGGTCAAGACGCACGGTTTTTTTTGTGTCAACTCTTTGTCCTATGGAAGACTTACGTCTCCTACTGGATTTTCGATGTCATTACTCTTATCTTATTAATATTTAATCTTTTACTTTATATTTTTCAGTGTGTGAGTGTGGATCCTTGTAACCAAGATTATTTTCAAGCATTAAATAGTTTTTTCGCTACATCTGGATTATTCGAAGATGATATTTCTCACAATTTGCCACATCTATATATTAAATAAAAATTACAGGT
Organism: Maratus speciosus; assembly: GCA_963932465.1. Taxonomy (NCBI): domain Eukaryota; kingdom Metazoa; phylum Arthropoda; class Arachnida; order Araneae; family Salticidae; genus Maratus; species Maratus speciosus. The sequence continues at coordinate 214,040,300 of OZ010799.1, read as the reverse complement.
TGCCTACGTAAGAAGGAAACCAGCGTATGTCTGTTTTACCAGAAAGGGAAGAAAATAGATTTCTATCTTCCATTATTGATATAAAAATTTTATTACAGCAATTTTATATTTATACTGGGTCCTTAGCTTGACGCTAATCGCGAACTCACCCTTCCTAGATATTTTAAAAATATAAAATAAGGTATTTGGAGACATACCTATTAAAATATTGACTAATTTGCAATATTTTAGTGTAAAACATCTGTAGTTTTTACTCGTATTGTAGATGTGCAACAAAGAAAAGACTGACGTATTGCATGAAAATGTATCTCTGACTTTTTACCCGAATGAAAAGAAGTGTTATGTGTTTCACGCGTATCTGTGTATGTGGATTTCTTTATACCCTCGAAACATCCCAACGGCTGGATGGATTTTTATGAATGAGGTCTCTATCGATTCGTCTTAATCTTCCGATGGTTATAGGATAGGTTTTGTTTTCATAAATTCTAAATGGCGGTCGTAAAATAAAAAATGGCTGTAGAGACGAAAAAAAAAATTACGCACCCTATTGAGTGGCATATCATTGGATAGGTCTTTCAAAATGAAGACAATGTTTCATTGACCATTTTGTACTCAGAAGCTCCGATTAAATATCACACAACCTGGAAGTTGCGTACTGTGGATCGCTACCTTTACTGTAACTCTAACCTTCATAATAGACATCTATAGGCCTCATCAAAAGAGTGTTTGTAGATAGAAACTAATAATTAAACACATCTTAAAAGTCATCAATCCAAGTAAATATAAAACAAGTTGGAAATTGCTCGTCAAACGTGGCAAATGAGGTGCGTTCGTACTATAACTAGTTTTATAATTATTTTTTGCACCCCATATTGTACTGAATGTCTATTTGTTTGCAATTCATAAGTGCATAGTCTGTAACATCATTAAAATGCCCTTGGAATAATTTTTGTTCCCATTCCCCTTAATGTAACGGAAAACTTTTGACTGTCCCTGTAATTAAGCTATACATCCGATTTTCATAAAATTTGAAATGACTCGACAAAATTTTGCAGCAATTATATAATTAAAATTTCAGCCCATTCGGAAGGCTGTAACATCATTCAAATGCACTTGCAATAATTTTTCCCTTTGGCCGTAATGTAAAGAAAAATTTTGACTGTCCCTGTAATTAAACTATATATCCGATTTTCATAAACTTTGAAATGGCTCGACAAAATATCGCAATAATTATATGTTTAAAATTTCAGAGCATTCGGAAAGCTGTAACATCATTAAAATGCACTTGCAATAATTTTTCCCATTGGCCGTAATGTAAAGAAAAACTTTTGAATGTCCCTGTAATTAAACTATACATCCGATTTTCATAAAATTTGAAATGGCGCGACAAAATTTTGCAACAATCATATATTTAAAATTTCAGACCATTCGATTGGGTAGTTTTTACTCTGTTATATGCGGACGGACGGACAGACGGACTGAACGACGACTATAGGTGCTACGTATTTATATAATTACGAACGCACCTAAAAAGGGAATTAATATAAAAAATAGTTTCATATTGATGAGAAATAATTAATTAGTTCGCTTTTTACGCAGTCGGGTTTTCTATTTTTTTAAATTTAACATATTAATTCATTATTTTTCCTGTGTAATAAACCTTTCAGAGAATCATGTATAATATTTTCGAAACAAAATAAAAAGAACGCGTATTTAAGGGTTAATGGTAGGGTAATTCTATGAGTTTTTGTAGTGTAAGTCACATTGCTGATATTTGTTACGCTTGCCGGCCACCTTTATTTTCGAAAAGTTTACTTCGCTTTTTTCAAGTAATGAGACATCTCCTATAAAATAAGTCACATTTTTCTGTTCTAAAATACTGGTAGTCAAAAATCGTAGTATGTGACTTACCGGACAAGTACTCATGGAAATACCCGATAATAATAGATTTTTTATATATAATACTAGGATTGCTCCACCCCCCTGCTCGCTGCGCTCACCCCCCCCCCCCCCCCACGTAATTGCTTCGCGATTCCGTTAGGTATCGCGAAGCAAATGCTGTTTTCTATCCAACCCCAGAAGAAATTGCGATTCCTCAATTTCTGTACATTCAATTTTTAGATTCCACTTGGTATAAACGCGCTCCTCCCCAACTCCTGACGATTTTATTTCCTTATCTCCAAGTAGGTAATCATTAGAGATTACAGAGTTTCATAATCAAAAGAATTATTAAATTAAAAATCCTTAAAAAAAGGTAAAATTTATAATTTATATGAATAATTAAAAATTAAATAAAAATTATATGTATAATGTTACGAATATTGTAAATAGTTAATATTTGTGCTTAAAAATAATGTAAATAGTTCAATTAAGCTCTACTCATAAGCTAATATTAGTTTTTGTGGCATTGAAATAACTCAATTTGTTGATTTTCTGCAAGCAAGTAAACACTATTGGATTTCAATGAGAGGCTATGAAAATTTGGCGAAATACTGAAAATAGCGCCAAGTTGGCGTCACTTTTGGCGACTAATTTTGGTAGCCAAATTTGGCGTTATATCGCCAAGTTGGCGACAAACTTGGCGACGTTTGGCGACAGAGCCATAACCCTTCCCTTGGTAACCACCCCTCCCCTTATAGCGTCAGAAAGCTCTGACAAATCAGATGCGTTTCACGGTATCTACGCAGACTTTCATTGGTTCATTTCCAAAGCGTTACTCTTTTTTATATATAGAAGGATTAAACAGTTCTTTTTATATGGAAAGATTTAAAATGCCAGAAGTTAGAAATCTAATGCATTTTCAGATATTCAACAGAATCGCATCTGATATTGGAAAATAATCAACGAAAACCCGTCCAAATAACTTTAACTGGATACCTAATTAGCTTCAGAGAACGCAAAGATTAGGAAAAGTTTTATTCTTTTTCAAAGTATAAAAGGATCTTTTATTCCAATTTCCTAACAAACTGCAAAATTGCTTATATTTCATTCTTATCCGGAACATTTGGTGATGCTGAATAAACCGAATGATCTTTCTCAAAGTTAAATGAGAGATATTAGAGTTAGCAGTTTCGTATAGATTCATATTATATATGCTACATTAAACCAGTGTTGCTAGATTGGGGACTTTTTTAATTCAGATTATCTGACACTCACCGCTTTTTTAAAATAGTATAATTCGCATTATTTTTCAGAATTTTTAACCTATTTTTAAATGGGCCGAATATTTCTATTTCAAATATGCGGTGACAATCAACAATCTGGTGACAACAAAGTCCCCAATCTGGCAACACTGCATTGAACGGTAATGATTTATGATTCAAATAATACATTTTATACGAAAAGATTGAAAATGGCAGAAGTTAATATTGTAATGCATTAAAAGGTATTTATGTTACTTGTTTTCAGTATTAGCAGGTTATAACTTTAGTTTAATGATAATAAATGATTTCCTTATATAAGTTTAAACAATGCAATTTATAGGAATAGATTAAATCTGTTAGAAGTTAATATTCTAAAGCATTTTCGGATGTTCAGTAAGTATTGCATCTGGAATTGCAAAATAAACTACGAAAATGCTCCCAAACTGCTTTTACTGGAATCCTAATTATCTTCAGCTAACATAAACATTAGTAAAAGTTTTATTCTTTTAAAATCTATTAAAGGATCTTGTATTCTAATTTACGCAACAAACTGCAACATTGCTTATTTTTCATTCTTATCCGGAACATTTGGTGATGCTGAATAAACCGAATGATCTTTCAGAAAGCTAAATGAGTGACATTAGGGTTAGCAGTTTCGTATAGAATCATATTATCTGTGCTACATTGAACGGTAATGATTTATGATTCAAATAATACATTTACTGGATAATAGGAATAGATTGAAAATGTCAGAAGTTAATATTCCAATCCATTTTCAGATGTTCATCAGTATTGCATCTGAAATTGTAAAATAAACTACGAAAATCCTCTCAAACCCCTTTTACTAGAAACCCAATTAGCTTCAGCGAACGTAAAGATTAGAAAAGGTTTTATTCTTTTTCAAAGTATAGAAGGATCTTGTGTTCTTTCAAAGTATTGAAGGATCATGTGTTCTAATTTACGCAACAAACTGCAACATTGGTGATATTTTATTCTTATCCAGAGCATTTAGTGGTGTTGAATAAACAGAATGATCTTTGAGGAAGCGATAAGAGACATTAGAGTTAGCAGTTTCGTATATATATTTAATATGTGCTACAATGAACGATAATAATTATGGTGTGTGAACTAACCACATTCTGATTATATTTGAATGGAAAGCAATGTGATTTTTACTTGGTTATATCCGTTTTAATATTATGTCTGACTATCTGAAAATAAGGGAAGGATAATATTTCTTTTCTATAAACAAAGTGTGGGTATAAATGCTGCAATAAAAAAAGTTATAGACATTAGCAGAAGAACGTGTTAAAAAAACTAAATTTCGAGAAATTTGATGCAAAAAATTCGTGCTATAATTTTCGTAATTTATTTTCTTCTCTTATGTTCAATATTAATTCAGGCAATAGTAAATCCTCATAGAAAAGCCATAAGTTTTACTATTAAAACATTATTATTATTATTTAAATTAATAAATATAAGAGATTTAAATATTAAAAATAATTCCTCATGCTGTGAAGGAAAAAAAATTAGTATTTTTTAGATTTACTGTATGAACTGGGTTTATGGACCTTCCTGGTAGTGCACACTCAGTCCCTAAAATGGGGATGAAGACTAGACATCTACTTGAAGCACAGAACGTTACAGATTAGGTCCTCTGTTACCATAATTTACAATCGTGATGTTGTTAAAACGTTTTAAGAGATTTGTGAAAATATTTTACTAATTAAGAATACCAGCCTCGAAAGATTTCATATTAGTTTGTCGGGGCAAAAAGTTTTAGTTTAAATGCTTTTAATAATATTATTAATTCATGTCCTTTGTTAAACAAAATATATTAATCTGTTTTATAATTGCAACAATTTTATGTTACATTAACATAACATACAAAGATAATTAAAACAAGGTGCGGTTAAAAATAATGCATTAAAAAAGTTATAGACATTAGTAAAAGAACATGTTAAAACTAGTCGGATGTACCAATCCCAAAACTTTTTTCTATCTCATACATGTTAATACTTCAAAATTCGCTATCACACTGCCAAAATTAAATGGCAATCTATGCATCTCATGAGGATTCTAACGATATGAAATTCCGTGCATTAGTTCTTGAGATATGACTATCGCTGAAATCGTCTAAATTCAGCAAAATGCTGCCTAGCAGCGCCACCTATTGGGTGATTTATACCAAATTCTAATCAGCAACAATTTATGTCAACGTCTGACTGAATCTGAAGTTTGGAGAAAATCCGTACATTAGTTTTTGAGATAGAGCAATAGCGAAAATCGTGAAAATTTCTGCATAGCAGCGCCACCTATTGGGTGATTAACACCAAAACCTAATTAACAACAACTTGTGTCAACATACAACTAAATCTGAAGTTAGATGAAAATTGGTCCATTAGTTCTATTGATAGAGCTATTGAGGCAATCGTGGAAAAGGCAGCAGAGAAGCGCCACCTGTTGGGCGATTTACACCAACACCTAATCAGTAGCAAGTCATATCAAGGACTAACTTAATCTGAAGTTTTATGAAAATCCGTGCGTTAGTTCTTAAGATAGAGCTATTGGGGAATCGTGTAAATCCTGCAAAATTCATCATAACAGCGCCACCTGTTGGGCGATTTACACCAAAACGTAATCATCATCAATTCATATCAAGGACTAACTAAATCTGAAGTTTGATCAAAATCCGTGCATTAGTTCTTGAGATAGAGCTATTGCGAAAATCGTGAAAAATGCAGCATTGCAGCGCCACCTGTTGCGCGATTTACACCAAAAACTAATCAGCATCAATTTGTATTAGGCACTAACAGAATATCAATTTTTATTAAATTCCGTGCATTAGTTCTTGAGATAGAGCGCCCACAAAATTTGTGTCACATACACACAGACAGACAGACAGACTCACAGAGTCACAGACAGACATTTTGTAAAAACATGTTTTTTGGAATCTCTGACCCCTAAAACGTGTAAATCCGTCGAAAACTGGAATTCGAAAATTTTCATGATTCCAATACTTTCTTCTTGTAAAGATAGAAGAAAGTAAAAAACTAAATTTCGAGAAATTTGATGCAAAAAATTAGTGCTATAATTTTCGTAATTTATTTACTTCTCTTATGTTCAATATTAATTCAGGCGATAGTAAATTCTCACAGAAAAGCTATTGAGTTTTACTATTAAAAATTATTATTATTATTTAAATTAATAAATATAAGAGATTTAAATATTAAAAATAATTCATCATACTGTCAAGGAAAAAAAATAATTTTAGTATTTTAGATTTACTGTATGAATTGGGTTGATGGACCTTACAGGTATTCCACACTCAGTCCGTAAAATGGGGATGAAGACTAGACATCTACTTACTACACAGAACGTTACAGATTAGATCCTCTGTTACCGTAATTTACAATTGTTATTATGTTTGTTAAAACGTTTTCAGAGCTTTGAGAAAATATTGTACTAATTAAGAATACCAGCCTCGAAAGATTTCATATTAGTTTGTTGGGGCTAAAAGTGTTAGTTTAAATGCTTTTAGAAATATTATTAATTCATGTCTTTTGTTAAACAAAATATATTAATCTGCTTTATAATTACAACAGTTTTATGTTACATTAACATAACATACAAAGATAATTAAAACAAGGTAGGGTTATAAATACTGCATTAAAAAAGTTATAGACATTAGTAGAAGACCGTGCTAAAAAAAACTAAATTTCGAGAAATTTGATGCAAAAAATTTGTGCTATAATTTTCGTAATTTATTTACTTTTCTTATGTTCAATATTAATTCAGGCGATAGTAAATCCTCACAGAAAAGCCATTAAATTTTAATATTTTTAAAATTATTATTATTATTTAAATTAATAAATATAAGAGATTTAAATATTAAAAATAATTCCTCATACTGTTAAAAAAAAAAAAAAGAATTTTAGTATTTTAGATTTAATGTATGAACTGGGTAGATGGACCTTCCTGGTAGTCCACACTCAGTCCCTAAAATAGGGATTACGCAAAAAGTTTTAGTTTAAATGCTTTTAGAAATATTATTAATTCATGTCTTTTGTTAAACAAAATATATTAATCTGTTTTATAATTACAACAGTTTTATGATACATTAACATAACATACAAAGATAACATAAAACAAAAGCTTTCTAAGTTGAACTAAACATTTCTAATTGTACATAATAAGCCGCGAAATAATTAATAAATACCATGCAATAAAATTTCATTAGCTAGTTTTTTGATATATTTTTAGAGATCTTGAACACTATTACACCTGAAATTTCAAAATAAGCTCAGAACAACAGCTGAAATAAAAACAAATGGACGCATAAATACTTTAAAAGAACTTATAGATTAGTAAAAGTTTCATTTTACTTCACAAAATAAAAGTAGCTTCTATCCTAATATAAACAACAAAAATTTGGAATTGCTTTTATTTGAGTCTTATTCGGAAGGTTTAATACTGCCAAATAAACAGAATTAAACTCTTAGAAACAAAATGAGAGACATTAGGGTTAATAACTTCGTCTGGCTTTCTTATTGATCTTTAATATATTTAGCGGTAATGATTATGGTGCGTGAAGTGTCTGCATGATCTTGAATCTGATTCAATTTGGAGAAAACATAGTAACAATTTCCTTCGTTTATACTTGTTATAAAATGAACAAGATATTTTTGGATATAGTAGAATATCTAATCTTTATAATTTTACAGATAAATATTGTTTTAAAAGTACTAATAAAAGGTGTATTTTAAATAAACTTACAAAAATAATTAAGAAGTACTTTCGAAAATGTATAAAGGCTTAATTATCTTATTTAAGAGCTATACCTTACAGATTATGAGGTAATTACTCATGTTTTAATATATTTTTCAGATAATGGTGCACACATTGTCTCTTAAAGTAACGTTCAATCATAATATTTAAATTGAATACCATGACATCTATATAATAAAAGCCTAGGTCATGTGACTGTCATCAACAGTTCCGGGCGGACCAGTTCGCTTTTTATATTCCAGGCGGCCATTTTGGTAGTTGAAATAATGTTTGCCAGGCACAAGTTATAATTCTCCAAATATTGCTCTCTCGCCATCATTTCAGCTATTTTAGATACCCTTCACTTTTCATACGCAAGGATTCCATTTTGATTACAAAATCAAAATTATAAGTTGTCATGATCGTAAAGAATTCTTGGTAATTTTATGTTAGCCTGGTGCAAATCTAGCAAATAGTATTTTTCAACTTGCTAGTTAGCATTTTTTTTATTTTTCGTGTGGTAAATTAAAACAATGCTTTGAAGTTGAAATTAAATGTCATGGTTGTGGCACTTTTTAATATTTTTCTTTTCTTAACGTAAAAAGAAAAAAAAAAGTGAAAGCCATGAATTTTAAATGAAATTTTTGTATTTTAAATAAAATGAGCGAAAGTATTATATTTTAAATAAAATTGATAAAATACAAAAAAAAAAAAAAAAAAAAAAAAAAAAAAAAAAAAGAAAAAGCGACGGAAACTATGTTTGACAATTTATCACCTGCTTCCCGCTAACATAAAAATACTAAGTCCTTAATTTCTTTAAAAGAATCTCCCGATTTGAAGAAACATTGAGCAAGTAAATTGATTTATGAGCAAAAGTAACATGATACATTGCTTAGTATACATTTAAAGGAGACCAAACTGGTCGCCATAAATTTTCTACAGCTCTCCCAAGGAATTTCATTAAAGGGCTTTATTTCATTTATTGACTTCGACCGAGCTAAGATTATTTCGGAACAACGTGTTCTGTTTAAAACCGTAATTCGTGAATATTTGTAAATTCGTTTAAGGAACCAAGAAATTTGTAACGATAATTTTTCCTTTCTCATTCTTGAAATCTGGCTTTCTATTTTGAAAGAACAATGAAATTTCCACCTTTGTTCCAACTCTTCATTCTTCTTTTTTACTTTGATTAATAGATAGTGCCACTGAGTTGTTTTTTAGGATTTTGAAAATTTCGGTTGAACTTTTTCCAATTTGAATTTAATTTTAAATTGTAGAATATACCAGATTGTTTCTTACTGATTCATATTTTAGAAAAAATTACTCCTGATGATGGTCTTAATTATTAAACCAAAACATTGAGATTTATTTTATTCATGTGTTTATCATCTTTTATTTTGTGAATAAAGCGTACTTTGGATAGCAACACCTATTCTGTTAAATATTAGATAGTACAGCGTAAAGTCCTTAATTATTATGCTCGGTTATCTTATTTAAGAGACATACTATACAGATTATGAGGCAATTACTCACGTTTTACGATAACTGTGACACGTTTCATAATTTATTATTTGCATTAAATATGTCAAAAAATAAATTAACTAAAGTTATCTATCTATACTAATATTATAAAGAGGTAAAAATTTTTTATTTGTAGGAAGTAAGCTCTCGAACTACCGAACCTATTCCAAAAGTAATGGTATCAAAATGATGGTGTTAGTCCAACTTAGAACATAGGCTATATCTTATGTCCGTGCCACTGGCCAAAAGGGGGTGTAGGAGCAAAAGACGTTCTAAAAATGCGATTTTTGTGTTACTGAAGGGCCTAGAAACATGAAATTTGGAATGGTAGTTACTTATAAGATACTAATGATCTCTAAGGACATTTCTCTAAAAAAATCGAAATTAAAAAGTAGTAAAAATGCGCGAAAAGCGTTCTAAAAAACGTTCTAAATGGCGATTTTTACGTAATTTCAGGAAGTACCAAGCCGATTTCAAAAATAATGGTTCCAAAATGATGGTTACAACCCTTGCTCCAACATAGGCTACATTTTATATGAGTACCACTACCCCTAAAGGTGGTGCAGGAGCAAAAAACGTTCGAAATTGCGATTTTTGTGTTACTGAAGGGTCCAGATACATGAAATTTGGCATGGTAGTTAATTATTAGATATAAATGATCTCTAAGAACATTTCTTAAAAAAATCGAAATTTAAAACCATTGAAAATGCGCAAAAAGCGTTTTAAAAAACGTTGTAAATGGCGATTTTTATGCAATATCAAGAAGTACCAAACCGATTAAAAAAAAAATGGTATCAAAATGATGATGACAAACCTTGTTCCAATATAGGCTACATTTATGTGGGTGCCACTATCCCTAAATGGGGTGCAGGAGCAAAAAACCGTTCGAATTTGCGATTTTTGTGTTAGTGAAGGGCCGAGATACATGGAATTTACAATGGTAATTACTTATAAGATATAAATGATCTCTAATAACATTCCTTGAAAAATTCGAAATTTAAAAGGGGCGAAAATGCGCGGAAAGAGTTCTAAAAAACGTTCTAAATGGCGATTTCTACGCAATCTCAGAAAGTACCCAACCTATTTCAAAAGTAATGGTTGGAAATTGATGATGACAGCCCCGGCTCCAACATAGGCTCTATTTCATGTCGGTGTCACTACCACCTGGGGGTTTCAGAAGCAAAAAACTTTCTAAATTGCGATTTTTGTGTTACTGAAGGACTTAGAATCCTGAAATTAGTCAGGGCAGTTATTTATAAGATACGAATGATCTCTAAGACCATTTCCTAGAAAATCGAAATTTAAAAGGGGTGAAAATGAGCGAAAATCGTTTTAAAAAACTTTCTAAATTGCGATTTCTACGCAATCTCAGGAAGTACCGAACCGATTTAAAAAATAATGGTGTAAAAACGATGGTGATAGACCTCGCTCCAACATAGGCTGTATTTCATGTCGGTCACTACCCCAAAGGGGGTGAAGGAGCAAAAAACGATCTAAATTGCATTTTTGGTAATACTGCAAGAGCTAGCAACTTGAAACTAGGCATGGTAGTTACATATAAGATATAAATGATCTCTATGAACATTTCCTAAATAATTCGAAATTTAAAAGGGGTGAAAATGGACAAAAAAAGATTTAAATTGCGATTACAGCGCAATCTCAGAAAGTACCCAACCGATTTCAAAAGTAATGGTTTCAAATAAATGGTGACAGTCCTCGCTCCAATATAGCCTATATTTTACGTTGTTGTCACTACCACCTGTGGGGTTACTGGAGCAACAAATGTTCTAAATTGCGTTTTTTTGTGTTAGTGAGGAGTTCTAACATTTTAAATTTGGAATGGTAATTATTTCAAAGATGCAAATGGTTTCTAAGAATTGTCGAAAGAAAATTCCAAATTTAAAAGGATGAAGTGCGGGAAAAGCGTTCTATAAGCGTTCTAAATTACGATTTTCATGCAATCGTATGAAATACGAAACCGATTTCAAGCATAATGGTTGCAAATTGCTGGTGATAGAACCTGCTCAAACATAAGCTATATTTTATGTCGAGGGTTGCAGGAGCAAAAAACATTCTCAATTGCGATTTCTGCGGTACTGAAGAGGCTAGAAACTTTAAATATAGCACGGTAGTTATTTATAAAATATAAATGTCCTCTAAGAACAGTCGAAAATAAATTCGAAATTAAAAAGGGGTGAAGAGAAGGGAAAGAGCGAAAAGCATTCTAAACGTGCCCTAAATTACGATTTCTATGGAATCTCAGGAAATAATAAACCTATTACAGTAGTTATTGGTTGCGAATCAAGTACCTCATCCTATACAGGCTATATTTTATGCCGGTGTCACTACCACCTGGTTGGCAGGAACAACAAAAAAGCTATTAAAAACATCTAAATTCCGTTTTCTATAGAGTATTAGGAATTACCAACCGCTTTCAAGGTTAATGTTGGCAAATTTTTGGTGACCGTGTCATTTTCAACATTTTTCGAGGCGTTCTATTTCAACTCTGTTTCGGCATTTGATGTTGGTGCCACTAACACCAGAGAGGTGGTAGATTGTTATGCAAGAAGCTTGGAATTTGACATAATGGCTAATTTTAAGATATAAATGTGTTAAGATGGTTTCCAAAAAATTCAAAACTTCAAATGAATACGGAAATGAGCGTATGAAATGAGCATAAAAGTCTCAAAATACTTTTTAAATTATCATTTAATTGGAATTAGTTTTAGTTCTTATTAATTAAAATCTCATTTCTGTGTATTTCACTTTTATAATGAAATTTAGTCAAACTGTGGCTTAATTTGTAATTTTTGAATTATTTCAAAAAGTGTTCGTCTAATAAAAAATAGTCATGCATATTTCAAGTATTACGCGAGCAAAGCCGCGGGGTTTGCTTGTAATATTATAAATCTGAAAAAAGAACTCAGAGGGGTGAATGGGCGAATGTTTGTTTACCAAGTTTATTTTGAAGTTTTGCGGAGTATATTTTTTTATCAACTAGCTAAAGTACCCGGCATCGCGCGGGATTTTTAGAATGTTTGTTTTGAAGAATCAATTTAAAAATTAAGCATACAGTATAAAATAAACAATTTAAAAAAGCAGTCAAAGTGTTATACGCATGAATGAAATGAAAACGCAATATAATAAAAAGAAAAGTGCCCAGTTAAACTGATGGCATTGAGCTCACAGGCTATTCCCGCTAATTGTATATTATTATCTTATTTCAAAGAATAATGCCCCTCAAAAAATAAATGAAGACGGATTTGCTCCGCTTCCCCCCTTTATACTTAAACAATGAACCTCCAAATCTAATCAAGAAAGCTCCATAACACAATAAACTAGTTTACCAAATTTGAAGAAAATCAGATAATTCTGCATGAGAAAAAAACCATATCGCTAAATTAAGAGGGGATCTAACCCCCCCCCCCCTTTCCCTCCTCTATACTTAACTAATGAACCTCCAAATCTAACCAGGAAAGCTCCTTATTAGAATGAATATAGAAAAAAAATAAATTGGATAATTCTGCATTAAATACATTTATCTAAATTAAGGTAAGGGGACTTCCCACCTTTCCCCCTTTTATATTTAACCAATGGATCTCCAAATCTAATGAAGGAAGTGCCATATCGGAATAAACCTGCATATCAAATATGAAGCAAATTGAACAATTCTGCATGAAAAAGCCATTTATCTAAATTAAAGTGGGGGGGGGGGCACCCCACTTTTATACTTAACCAATAAACCTCCAAATCTATTCAAGGCAGCTTCTCAACATAATAAACCTGTATACTGAATTAGGATCAAATCGAATAATTCTGCATGAAAAACCCATTTATCTAAATTAAGGGGAGTTATCCCCCTTCCCACCTTTATACTTAACTAATGAACCTCCAAATTTAATCATGGAAGCTCCTTAACATAATAAAGCGATATACCAAATTTGGAGCAAATCGAATAACTCTGCATGAAAAATTCATTTATCTAAATTGAGGTGTGACAAGCCCCTTTTATCACCTTTATACTTCACCAATGAACCCCCAAAACTATTCAGGGAAGCGTCTTATCGGAATGAACCTAGAAAAAAAATTGAAGCAAATCGGACGTTTCTATCAAGAGTAATCGCGTTACGTACATACATTCGTACGTACGTGCATACATACGTACAGAACGGGCGGGCACATTAGCTCTCAGGCTTTGATAGCCTGTGAGCTAAAAAGTATAAATTTATATAACAGACGTAAAAGAATACTGCTAGGGAATAAAACTTCTCTAGGGACATAAATCTTCGTGGAAATTCAAATATATACACACTTATATATATGGAATAAATTTTAAAATGGCGAAAACAAATTCAGAGAACCTCAAAATGTTAAAATACGCCATTATTTCCATAATCGGGTTTTTATCATCTTTCAATTAGTTTTTTCAAACTCATATGACCTTATATATTAAACTGCTGACGTCTATTATATCTCCACTCTAATATGACGTATTATTAACTTTTTTTTAATTCTTCAAACTATTTATTTCATTTTCCCTTTTCACGTGGAAATCTTGAAATAGAAAATTTATGTCGTATTCACTTTTTTTTTTTATTCGTCAAGTATTATTTCATTTGTATTTTTTCACGTGGAAAACTTGCAATAGAAAAATAACTGTTGTGGTAAGAAATTCATTGTGGATTTTTAATTGTTGGCAACTGCTATAACGAAAAATGCTTAAATTTGATAGGAAATTGCTATTAAATTGGTGGGTTTTTATTATTTAGAAACTAACTATCAATTATTTAAAGTTTTGCGGAATAGTTTATTTTTTTAATTTGTTATTATTACTTTTTTACCAATATTGACCTTGATAAAGTCGTCAACTGTGCGTTCGAAATATGTACAGTTGTGGGGAAAAAAAGTAAATAGCCCTACTATGCATCAAATTATTGTAGAGGAAAGTTACTGATACCAAACAATTGGAAATAAAGTCTACTTTTAAATGATGCTTTTAAAATTGGCTTAGGGGGCCATATACGTGTCAAAACGAACTCAAACTTTGTTTTTGTTTTCAGTAGCTATATCCAAGTTTGACACCATAAGTAGATTCTATACCCTTCAATTAGCCTTAATCCAGATTTTCATTAAATTCGTACGATTAGTTTCCGAGAAATTAATTATTTTAAAATGAGCTTAAATTGGGGGTTGTATTCAAATTGGAGTATGTTACTCAATTGTTGAAATGATACAGAATGACTATGACACTTCTTTTAATGTATTATTTCTTGACAATATGAGCATCTCACTCGCTTAATATGTTTCGACTATTGCCAGCAAATGTTTCATTACCACTTCAACGGTTGCCTCGAGATAAGCACTGTTTCCCATACTTGTCGCCGTTGAAGTGGTTAAAATAAGTAAAAGGAATTTTTTTTTCGGATTATGCTTTTCTGAACATCATAGAAACCTTTTAAACCGTCATTTCGACTTTTTTTTGCTCATAATTCGAAATCGACTTGAAAGAATAATTTGAAATAGAGAATTTGCATAAAGAAAGACATAATAAATATAAATCTATCAAAAAATTGCCTATCGCAATTCATATTTTTTTTCGAATATTAATTTCATAATTCATAATTTATATTATAAATTTTTTTATTATTAATTCAATGTATTTATATTTGGGTTTTTTAGTATTATAATTAAAGAAAAAAAATATCATATTATTATTATAATTTCAAGAGATATTAATAAAAATATGAAAATGTAATTTAACATTAGTAGCTTTAAATTTTGAATGTTTATAATTCAAAAACATATCATGCTGTTTATGTAAGTATCGTCTGCTGCATATTCCATGGTTTCGTGTGCTCCGAATCCATGTAAGTTTCTTGTTCTTTTTTTTTTCGCATGTGGCAATTGTGGGGGGGAAATTGGATTCCCAGATTCATGAATGAATGAAAAAAAAAAAAAAAAACTCCAACACGAAAATTTCGAGGACTTACTTCTTTATTATGAAACTTTTAAAAGGAGGGCCATGAGATTACAGTGGGACGGGGAGAAATCAAACATAAGACTGCCCGACGGTGCGGCCCCGAAGGGCAGAGAGCTGATGTCCGTCACGTTCAAGATCAGAGGGAGTAGTGGTATAATATTCATTACAATCACTCACTCATTGGCGAGATGAATAGGAACATATGTACTGTATTGGCGATGAATATTGGTGGCGTGGACAAAGGAATCAGAAGCATCCCGAAGTATTACATAGAACTCAAACTTACGCCATGGTGCGGCTATATGGTTACAAGTATCTTAACATTCCTGCGGTAAGGGAAAGTGGCTAAAGAAATAGCTAACACGTGATATTACATGCTCGTTATAGATTTAATGACAGCTGAATTTGTCAGCAAGGGGCATATGGCTTTTATCCGACAAACTGAAGGGTGAGAATTGAATACTAATGCAAGCCCAGAGGCTGGGAAAATATGCATTAGATATCGTCGGCTGCAAAGCGAAAAGACATTCATTTGTATTTTATTCTTTTACTTTATTTCAATGGAAAATAGCTGCGGTTAAGATCTTTTTCTATCGTGTGAATTTGAAAGACAGAAAAAAGAACCGAGATAAATGATGTCTGCATTTGAAAAGAACTTTAAAAAGTAAAAGCGAAACTTACAGTAGTGGGAGGGGGGGGGAGAGAATGAATAAAGACATGTGAAAGTAACTCTAAAATGTCAAATTTAAACTAAATATTTTATTTGAAGGGGGGGGGGAGAATAATGACAATTTATAATAACCCAGTAAGGTTAAAAGTTGATTTTTCTGAGGGGAAAGGAGGAATAATGAATATATAACGGTAAAGCCGTTATATATATCACCCATTACCACCAGAAAAAAAAACTGTGAATCTTGTAGAACAGTTTTTTTTATATTTGAAGATTACTTTGTCCACCCCATACATATAAGTATTTAAAACAGATATAACATAATAAGAAAGATAAGCCTCCATATATACATATATGACATATAACTGTGTGCTTGCAATTCTTTAAATGTTTGCATAAAGCAAAACTTTTCAGGTCATGATAAATGGCGCCTTTTTTTTAATTCTTTTCTTGGTCTTCATTAGTCTTTACAGTCACCAAGAAAGTGCAAATAATAATTTTTTTTTTATTTAACAGGATCCTTTTTAAATATCATTTTAGTATTTGATTAAGAGACTGGTACCAGCATTTTTCATGACCAAAATAAGAGAAGTAAATTTTTTTTTAGTATCTTGTTATAATATCTTCTCAAAATAAAAATAATATAATATAAATGCAAGCAACAAAAGACACAGATACCACTTTAAAATGAAATAGAAAATAAATGACATATGCATGTCTGTGAATAAAAGCTAAATGAAGTAATATAAAAAAATATAAAAAGTAGAAAATTGGTTTTCGTGCACACCGCACAGGACTACTAAAGAACGGGATGCATATAGCATGCCTATGAATGGGTGTAGCCCTTATTCTTGTTACGAAATAAGTGTGATGGCATCAGTTTAGAACATCATCCCTAGGGGGGAGGGAGTTATGAGACCCATACATCAAGTGACACATAGGTCCCTGCTCCCCAAAGATCACATTGATCTTCAAAGGAGCATGCGTCAATGTATCATATAAAAAAGTTATTTTTATTGCATTGAAACAACAATTCAAGGGTTTTGTCTCTCTACACAACGAAGTTTGGACCTTTAGGACAAAAATTTTGAACGGGAACAAAACTTCCGAGGGGATAAATTAAAAATAATTAAAAAAAAACTGAGATAACTATCTCACGTATCAAAGGTAAAAGGACAATCCGAGTGTGTGGAGAGACTGGTGACATGATCGGGTAAGTATAACAACCACAATTTTTTTTAAAGTAAATTCTAACTTTGTATTCCTTACAATGTATCGAGCAGGATATTAACTGTATGTGTATTGTATAACCTTAGCTAATGTTTTAACCTTTAGTGTAACTGCACTAGGTTACTAATGCTACAAACCAAAAACAAATTTTGTTATTGTGAAGTTATGTTATTACAAGAACGACATAATATCTTACACGTGTTTATTGTCTAAGTGAAGCTTAACCAGAGATTTTATTTAATCTCCAAATTTAAAAGAAAACGTGTAATTATGTACATGTAGAAAACCAAAACAAATGTGATGAAAACAATAAAAACATCATAAGTTTGAAATTTAAAGAAAATGCATGTGAAGGGGTAGCATCCTGTAAACTGGGCATTCTATGTTGTGAAACAAAGTGATGGTGACATGAAATGTCATGGCATAAAAGAAATATAATAATAAAGGAAAAATTAAGAATCTGTTAAAGCTTAACTTTTTAATAAATGTTTAATTTGTGTATATCATGTGAGGTAAAAGTAGTTCCTGGTATAATGAGAACAAAAAAAAATATCCTAATGTGTAACGTTGAAACCTAGGAAAAAATATTTTCAAATGTGTATAATGTGTGTTTTTTTTTTTTTTTTTACCAAACAAAATATTAATGAACTAAATTGTAATAACAATGAACTAAGTTGTAATATCAATGAACTAAATTGTAAGTGTATGTCTATGAACCAAAGAAAAAAATGTGTATTTCAATGAACTAAGCAAAGAAAAAGTATTTTACAATGAACTAAAACAGTGTATGTCAGTGAAAAAAAGGGAAAATTTCAACGACTTAGATGTATGTTTGTGAACACAGCAATCTAAGTACCTCAATGAACAAAGTGTAAATTATTGCAATGAACTAAAGTGAGCAAGTATTTCACTGACTTAAAGTGTAAAAGTAATGCGATGAACTCAAATGTGTGTAAAAAAAATGAAACATACTATGAACTCATGTGTCTAACAAAAAAAAATATTTCAATGAACTAAAGTGTCTACCAAAACAAAAATTGGTATGAAGTGATATGCGAAACAAATCACAAGAAAGAAAACAAACTATGAACTAATATGTGTAAGAAAAAAATTCTATGAACTAAGTATTGTCACGAAAGAAAAATGATAGTGCAATTGATCCCTGAAGTACAGAAAGAATTGAAAATGCTATGAACTCGTGTAAAGTGTTTTTTTCTATGAACTCAATGAACTATGAACTCGTGTAAAGTGTTTTTTCTATGAACTCAATGAACTATGAACTCAGTGAACTATGAACTCAGTTGTGTAAACTATGAACTCAGTTGTATGAACTATGAACACAAACTCAGTGTGTACGTATGGAACCAAGAGCATTGTATCACAAGTACAAAAATGCTTCGCCTAAAGTTAAAACAAACAAACCAAAAAATTGTGCTTTTAAGTAAAGGAAAGTGAAAAAGGATAAAATGTATCCAGGAAATGCTACTTGTGTGATGAAATGTAACTAAATAAACTTAACAAGTGAAATTATATCCAAATTTCTAAAAAAATAAATCTAAAGATGTAACTAGTGTAATGATGAATTTTTAAAGTTGAATTAATGTGTACTCTTTCAGTAACAATCTTCCAAAAAGTGAAAAACATATAGTCTGACAACGCGTATCAGAAACGATTTCACATTTGTTCCAATTCGACATTCATTTAACTATTTGCCGGCTAAATAATAAAATGAAAAAGTAACTCACTGTACACTTGTGTTTATAAAAAAATCTTAAAAAAATAAGCTAACTTCAAACTTCAAATCAATATGAATAATGCTGTCGAAAACGGACATATGTATGTAAATGTATAAGAAAATAAAAAAAAACTTTAAAAGGAATGCTGTTGATAGTAACTCCTTCACAGTAATGTGTGTTAAATAAAAACGAAAAATGTAAAATGTATGTTATACTTTTTTTTTTTATTATTAAACAGGAAGATGCATGAGATGTTTATGGGAGTGTATTGCAGTTGTATACGTTTTCTCGCATTTGCTTGATGACTTTTTTTAATGATGGACAATAAGGTGCAAAGGCACTGTGGAAAATGTCAAAGTTAGTGTTGTTGCTTTCATTATTTCTAATGCAATTAATGCATTTTGGAGGATTTCTATACTGAGGGTCAATGTGTGGCAAGGCACACACAGAGCATCTAATGCCATTATAACACGAAATTGCAAGATGATCATTGTATACTTGACACCTAAAACAACGTCTAACATTTATATATGATTTAACAGGGTACGGTTTTGATTGTATCATAATTTCCTTATGCATTAATAATTGCCTAGTATCCTGTGGTGCAAGCTCAAAGGTCCAATTGAAGGACTTGATATGTAGGAGTTTCTACTTTTTAACAAAGTGTAAATCAGGTTCAGGTATATGGATTAAATCTGAAATACCAAACAAGATATCAGGAATACTTAAATTTTCAGGGAGGTTACAAATAATGACACGAATAGGCTTAGTTACATTAAGTTTAGCAGGGGATAAGGACTTTAGAGAGGAATCGCTAATATCTGTAAATTTTTCATTGTGCTTACCTTGAGTGTGCAGGTCGGAGCTAAGATATGTGTCTTTTTTATCATTTTCCAGTTGTGGTAACTTTTCTTGTTTACACATATAAGAGGGGACAGTTTGAGTTGATTTATGTAGGGCAGATGGAGGGAGTTTGTTGTTGACATCTACTACCTGATCACCCATGGTCTTACTACATTTAGTACGTTTCGTCTTACATTTCTGTTGGCCTGTGCTTGCATGTAATCTCTCTACAAGTTTCTGATTTACAAGAAATAAATTATCTTTATCCTGTTTTAATTTGGAATAATCATCCTTTAGAACATTAAAGTTTAGTTTAAGCACATGAAAATTGAATTTAATGATCTGAAGGAAAACTATAATATTTTCAGACAAAGATGCAGCATTTTCGGTCTTAATTGAATTTTGAATAGCTGTGGCTTCCCTATTAATGGAATCCGAATATCTTAATAATATCTCCTCGAAATAATCTACCCATGGAGATGCAGAAATGGGGTGATTTAAGTCACTAATAGAATTTTCATCATTAGCTGCCATCTTTTAAAAATAGACTGGTGAAGTGTCTGTTATCTCCAAAACCCTTTTTTATTTTCTGGAGTTTATTTAATTTATGTTGTTTACTTTTTTTTGACAGCCAAAATGGAAAAAAAAGGAGGAATTCTTTCTTTTTGAGAGAGCAACACAAATAATGCAAACTAAATAATACGAGTATTTCAAAAAGGTGTATGTATGCAAAAACTCTAGTTATCAGAAATGAAATGCATGCACATAAAATAAAACACAATAAGTTGCATAAATAAATTATACACAAAAGGAAAAATGAAGGGGGGGGGGGGAATGTAAAAACATGAGTGAATCAATCACAAGATTTCTGTAAGTTAAATTTCTGTCTACATCCAGTAGGATTAAAGTGTCCGAAATTCAATAAAATAATAAAAAAAAACAGGTAACTAAATTGTAATTCTGGTTTAAAATAGAAAAAAAAACAAAAAACAAACAAGGTCAAAGTCGAGCAACATATTCTGAGAATAATTGTGCAAATGTCACACATAAGTGAAAATGTGCAAACGTTGTGAGCGAAATATGCACATATTTATATAAAAATATCAAATACTGCAAGACTTGGAGCAGAGAACTTTTTTGTTGCCTATCGGCAGAATAAGTGTACTTTCAAAGTATGCCAGTGGGGCTAAAGGGTTAAATTATAGATTTTTAAATGCATAAAGAAAAATACCTTAAGAAAATAAAACAGAGCAAAACATAGCATGCATATGCAATTCCATGGAAAAATGCGAATACTGTCATAATTTAAACACAAAATTATAATAACTGAAATATTAATAAAAGTATAATAAAAATATCATTTCAACTAGCCTATGCACTTATGATTATTATTATTTTTTTTTTAGAAACAAAAACAGCCCGAAAGGAGAGAAACGAAACTAAAATGCTATGACTATTAATTATATTTTAAAATTTGCTTAGAAGTAATTTCTCCGTTCAAGCTGACACAAAATAAATTTATGGCACTGCAATTGTTATGAAAGTGTAAGTATGAATAGGGAACAAAAATAACATGAAAAGAAACTGGTAATTTACCGAAATTGAAAAGAAAAAATAACAAAACAATTTATAGTAATTAACTTAATATAAAAACATTCCCTGTTCATACTTACATGCAAACTGTGTTTCTTTTTTTTGCAGAAAAGTATTGTGACACACGTGTTTTCATTGAATTCGATCAAGTAGGTATGTCACTTATTTTGTAGATTTAAGCATGAAAACAGAGCGAAATGAAAAAACAACGCCTTCCTTTTTCTAAAAAATTAAAATGATTTCAGTAACAAACTGAAACGGTAAATTTTGAAAACCGGTGGATATGATTAACGTTATGTTATCATACTTTGAATGCCATAAAAATGTTGAATGGTAGATGACACATGATGTGAAATATGATTTAGTACATTCTTTTTGAATGCAGAGTGGTTTCCTTTTTTTTTTTTTTTTTTTTTTTTTAACTTAAGCACTTGCTCATCACTGAGGTAATTTTTTTTTATTTTGCTGAAACACACCACCAAAAGGAGGAAAATATTATTCCTCTTAATCACGGCACACTGAATGAATTTGAAGAAGAATTGTTTTGAAAAATTGTGGATATCACCTGAGGCACAAAAATAATTGGAAAATTTTCACAATTGTCTTGAACACTAGGACACTTTCGCGAAATTATATTTCTTTTTAGCATATTTCATTATCTTTTCACCAAATCTGTGCGATTCCTGGACACTTTGCACTGCAAATATTAATCACAAGATCACAAACAAAGCGAAACGGCGCACATTTCCTGGACTTGTTGCAAAAATATCATATATTTCACAAGGTTTCACAGGGCATGGAAGAGCACACGGCGTGGTAATTTGTTGATGAACACACACCTCACAGGACCGACGGAGCAGCAGATAGTTCAGCTGTCACTTTTTTGAGCAAATAGCACTTCTTGGGTGAGTCTTTGGAGCAAACAGCAGAATTTTGAGTACCAGAAAATCAGCAAAGATGGGGGCAGTCAAAGGAGATCACATCTGAGAAGGTAGAATCAGAATGAGATGAGAGATCGCCGATAACGAAGGCACAATAGTCAATCAGGGTATCGAGTGCAGGGAAGGGAAAGTCCCGAAAAGATGACGCCGGAGAATGAGTGCTCGAAGTCGGATGAGGAAGCCGGAACTCCCGTGGAAAAAAAGGTCTGTCATAGGTCGTTCACGTCGCTGATAAGAAAAGTGAAACGGAATGAAACTTCTCCCCGTATTTTTTTTTATTACTGTTGGAGAAAAAGAATCTGGACAACGGCGCCAATTTATGTGGAGAAGATATTGGATTCCCAGATTCATGAATGAATGAAAAAAAAAAACTCCAACACGAAAATTTCGAGGACTTACTTCTTTATTATGAAACTTTTAAAAGGAAGGCCATGAGAGTACAGTGGGACGGGGAGAAATCAAACACAAGACTGCCCGATGGGGCGGCCCCGAAGGGCAGAGAGCTGATGTCCGTCACGTTCAAGATTAGAAGGAGTAGTGGTAAAATATTCATTACAATCACTCACTCATTGGCGAGATGAATAGGAACATATGTACTGTATTGGCGATGAATATTGGTGGCATGGACAAAGGAATCAGAAGCATCCCGAAGTATTACATAGAACTCAAACTTACGCCATGGCGCGGCTATATGGTTACACGTATCTTAACATTCCTGCGGTAAGGGAAAGTGGCTAAAGAAATAGCTAACACGTGATATTACATGCTCGTTATAGATTTAATGACAGCTGAATTAGTCAGCAAGGGGCATATGGCTTTTATCCAACAAACAGAAGGGTGAGAACTGAATACTAATGCAAGCCCAGAGGCTGGGAAAATATGCATTAGATATCGTCGGCTGCAAAGCGAAAAGACATTCATTTGTATTTTATTCTTTTACTTTATTTCAATGGAAAATAGCTGCGGTTAAGATATTTTTCTATCGTGTGAATTTGAAAGACAGAAAAAGGAACCGAGATAAATGATGTCTGCATTTGAAAAGAACTTCAAAAAGTAAAAGCGAAACTTACAGTAGTGAGAGGGGGGGAGGAAGAGAATGAATAAAGACATATGAAATTAACTCTAAAATGTCAAATTTAAACTAAATATTTTATTTGAAGGGGGGGGAGAGAATAATGACAATTTATAATAACCCAGTAAGGTTAAAAGTTGATTTTTCTGAGGGGAAAGGAGAAATAATTAATATATAACGGTAAAGCCGTTATACCAATACTCTGTGTTTTATTCTGTTTTAATTCGTGTTGTTGTAGAATGTGAAAAATGATGGAATGTAGTAAGCCGCTGTTGGCTCGCAAATATTTAGTGTTATAATAAATTCGTGTTAACAGTCCGCTTTGGTGTTTATGTGAACGAACCAGTAGTATAATAAATTGTAGTTAAAAATGCAATATCATTTGTTGGTCCGTCTAGCCGGAGCGCTAGTGAAAAATAAAAGATTAAAATCGAACAATTTATGAACTGCCGTATGATATCGTCTGTCGATGGAAATCGTGTGATATCGAAGGAAAAATTACCTCAGGTTGTGAGGTAAGTTAACTTTGAATATTTCTTATCACTTTTCTTATTATCGCGTCATTCAGTCTATTCAAATTTTTAATTCTAATTTTGAGATTGCATGAAATCTATTAGACGAAAGATATTCAAATAAGCGAGAACAAATATTTGCATATATTAAACGATTTTTAAGTTTACCGGCTATTCAAACAGAATCAGCTATTGCTATTTTAAATCTAGTTGACAACATTAATGAAGTCATTTGCTCATTAGAAGTAACTTTGGACTATTTCATGTCTAAAAATAATTTGTATTTAAAAGTGTAGAATTATTTTGAAAGTATACAGTTTAGATATTTTAGAACTAGTTTTGGACTTGATTTAAGCAAAAATGAGTGAACTGGTATCTTTAAAAACAAAAAGAACTGCTCTACGAAGAAGTGTAACAAATTACATTAAGAAAATCGAAAGTATAATCGCAAGCGATGACATTAATGTAATAGAATTAGAAGAAAATATTGAATTATTAAAACAGAAAGAAACGGATCTAAAAACACTGGATAGGGAAATTGAAGTTTTAATTACAGAACATAAACAATTAGAAAGTGAGATAGATAGTGCACAGGAAATCTCAGATAAAATTGATTTGTGGAAATTTAAGGGTGAAAAAATGTTGAAAATACAAAATGCTGATTTAAATAAGAGTGAAATTAAATCTGATAGTGTAATTTCAGAAAACGTGTTTGAGAATATTAAATTACCTAGGTTATCATTACCTACTTTTGGAGGTAATATAACAGAATGGATAGCGTTTAAGGATCTTTTCAATGCATGCGTAAACAGCAATACAAGTATATCTAATGCTCAAAAATTACAGTATTTGAAGATTTCGTTGAAAGGTGAAGCTTATCGCGTCATTCAGCCTATTCAAATTTTGAATTCTAATTTTGAGATTGCATGGAATCTATTAGACGAAAGATATTCAAATAAGCGAGAACAAATATTTGCATATATTAAACGACTTTTAAGTTTACCAGCTATTCAAACAGAATCAGCTATTGCTATTTTAAATCTAGTTGACAACATTAATGAAGTCATTTGCTCATTAGAAGTATTGAACCAAACCATTGACAAATTTGGTGATACATAAATGACTTATTTAATTTTGCAAAAATTGGATCCTTCTACAAAATTGTGGTGTGAACGTCAGCTTAAAAGCGGTGAAATTCCGAAACTGAAAAACTTAATCGAATTTCTTAAGAATTACGCAAGAACTCTTCAAAATAGCAAGCTAATGGTAAATAAGGTACCTAAATCTGTAGTTCCGAATAAGAGTAATGCTGTTGTAGCTACGTTAGGTTGTGGTTATTGTAAGAAAGATCATAGTTAACCTAAGTGCTCGAAGTTTCTTAATTTACCTGTTCAACAACGAATTGATTTCGTAAAACGTAATCATTATTGTTTCAATTGCTTATCTAATATGCATTTCCTCAATAAATGTAAGAGTCTAAATACGTGACATCATTGCTTTAAGAAACATCATAGTGTTTTGCACATGGTAAATTATTCAAGGAATAAGAAACAGTTAAATAGTATGTCTCCACATGCACGAGAATTTATCCCTAAAAAAGTTGAGTCAGCAAGTGAAAACGTTTCGTCTACAGTCTGTGCCTCTCATTATGAGTCAAACGAAAATTGTAATCAAAAGAGCCATATTTTGTTGTGTACCGCATTAGTAAAAGTTCAAAATTCATAATAAGAGTTTATAAAATGCAGATGTTTATGTGATACTGGCTCTCAGAGGTCATTTATTTCACAAGAATGTGTAAATAAATTAGGATTAAAGGTCAAAGATAGTTCTATCTCTGTGTCATGTTTGGGAACATTTAATACTGTGAGTAATGGGGAAGTTGATTTATTATTCACTTCTCACTTCAAAAGTGATCTTAGAGTTTCAACATCAGCATTCGTGATGGATAAGGTGACAGATAATATTCCCTATGTGTCTTTGACTTCAATCATTTGCAATAATTTCAATGATTTAATGTTAGCTGATCCATTATTTTTCAAATAACAAAAATTGACATTCTATTTGGTGTAAATATATTTATGCATTTAATGACTGGAGAAATTGTCAAACGTGAACCTCACCTTCCATTTGCATTAAATTCGAGACTTGGTTGGATAATCTCGGGTACTACAAATTTTGAAACTCTGGCAACTGATCCAGTATGTGTAAATCATTTAAGTACAAAAACTGACGAGTTAGTAAATTCATTCTGGGAATTAGAAAAAATTCCAGATGTGCAACCTTTAACAGTTGAAGAAAAACTTTGTGAAAGGCATTTTGAGAGTTCTCATTTCAGGGAAAATCAGGCCGCTACTCAGTCGCATTACCGTTTAAACAGGATCGAGATAATTTAGGTGATTCTCGCCAAATGGCACACAGAAGATTTCTTTATCTTGAGAAGAGATTAATATCCATGCCAGAAATTTACAAGCAATATGTTCCATTTATGAAAGAATATTTATCTCTGGGCCACATGGACCTTGTTTCAAATACAGATCGTGAATTTGAGAATGAACATTATTACATCCCACACCACTTCGCCTTGAATAGTTCTAGTTTAACCACCAAATTAAGAGTAGTTTTTGATGGGAGTGCTAAAACAACAACAGGTGTATCTTTAAACGACACTCTAATGGTAGGTCCCAAAACACAAGATGACTTAATTTGTATTTTATTAAGGTTTAGATTTCATAATATTGCAATCACAGCTGATATAAGAATGATGTATAGGCAGGTAAAAATTCATGACAAAGATAGGGATTTTCAGAGAATATTATGGAGAGATAGTCAAGATAAACAAATACAAGTTTTTCGCTTAAACACTGTCACGTATGGAACTGCTGCTGATCCATATCTTGCAACTAAAACTTTGAGTCAGTTAGGAATTGATGAGGGTCTTAATTTCCCAAAAGCAAAGACTGTAGTTTTAAGAGATTTTTATGTTGGTGATGTTTTAACTGGTGTTGAGAATAGTCAGGAAGGTAATGAATTGATATATGAATTGCAGAAAATGCTAAAAAAAAGGTGGGTTTGAGTTACATAAATGGTCCACAAATGAACCATCACTATTGAAAAATGCTGGGTTAGCAAACACAATTAATAATAATATGCATAGTATAGTGGGCAATAAAGCCATAAAAGTTCTGGGAGTAGAATGGCATCCTGATAATGATATGTTCAAATGTATTTTCAGTGATATAGATTATCAAAGTGTCCCTACTAAAAGAATTATTCTGTCATTTGTATCAACGCTTTTTGATCCATTGGGATGGATTGCACCTTTTGTAATTCTAACTAAAATGATCCTTCAAGAACTGTGGAAATTACAATTATCATGGGATGACCCAGTACCAGAAAATATTGATCAAAAGTGGAAAATTTTGTGCCAAGAAGTCAAACTCTTAAATTCCATATATATACCTAGGAAAGTCATCTTGTAACAATTATTCTCGATGTGAACTTCACGGATTTTGTGATGCTTCAGAAAAGGGTTATTCAGCAGTTATTTACGTTAAAACTCGTGATAATTCTAATACTGATGTGAAACTTTTAACAGCTAAAACTCGCGTAGCACCACTTAAACCTATCACGATTCCAAGACTGGAATTATGTGCTGCAGTATTGCTGGCACACTTAATACAGGCAGTTAGAGATGCATTAAATATAAAACCTGATTCTGTGGACGCATGGAGCGTTTCACAAATTGTATTGTCATGGCTAAGATCAAATCCTAAAAGATGGCAAGTCTTTGTAGCCAACAGAGTATCTGAAATCCAATCTATTTTACCAGCTGAGAATTGGAACCATGTGAACGGAAAAGAAAATCCTGCTGATTGTGCATTACGTGGGTTGCTTCCTGCAGAACTACTGTCCCATGACTTATGGTGGAACGGCCCACTGTGGTTAAGAAGCAATAAGGTTCCCGTGCATGAACCTATTACCATAAATGAAGAAGAATTACCAGAAGCACCCTAAAAACATTATCATTTGTAGTTTCTGAAAATGTAAAAGAACTTGATATTATATCCAAAATATCTTCGTTTTCCAAGTTGCAACGCATATTTTCTTGGCTATTGAGATTCATCTCCAATTCAAAGGTAACACGTGTAGAAAGAAATACATCCTTTTTATCAAGCAATGAAATTCAAGCCGCAACACGCTGCATTATTCAAATAGTTCAACAAGTGAACTTCAATAAAGAAATTCAATGTTTAGAAGCTGGAAAAGAGATACCTACAAATAGCAGTCCCGTTTGTTTGTGTCCAATTTTAGATGATAACAGAATATTAAGAGTAGGAGGAAGATTGAAAAACGCACAGCTGTCAGAGACTGAAAAGCACCCAATCTTATTACCATCAAAGCACCAGGTGACTAAGATCATAATTAAACATTTTCATGAAAAATATTTCCATGCAGCTGCAGAGCTTCTTCTTTCTTTAATTAGACAGAAATTTTGGATCATTATTGCATGTCTGTTATTCGGAAAATAGTAAGAACTTGTGTTACATGTTGCAGATACAGAGCCCAAACTGCAAAACAAATAATGGCTAATCTTCCAGCATCTAGGGTAACACAGTCACGACCATTTCATCGAGTTGGAACAGATTTTTCAGGACCATTCATGATTAAATATCGTGCAGGACGCGGACTAAAATCATTTAAATCATATGTGTGTGTATTTGTCTGCTTCGTCATCAAAGCAGTCCATCTTGCAGTTGTAGAAGATCTTTCCACAAAGACATTCTTGAGTGCATTAAAACGATTTATCGCAAGAAGAGGGAAACCTTTTGAGATTTTTAGTGATTGTGGAACCAACTTCAAAGGTGCAGAAAAAGAAATCAACAAATATCTTTTGCAGTGCAAGCAGAATGAAGAAATAAACAAATATCTTTTGCAGTGCAAGCAGAATGAAGAAATAAACAAATATCTTTTGCAGTGCAAGCAGAATGAAGAAATAAACAAATTTTTGTCGTCAGAGGAAATACGCTGGACTTTTAATCCGCCTTCTGCTCCACACTTTGGTGGACTTTGGGAATCTGCAGTAAAATCAATGAAATCGCATCTGAAGAAAACCGTTGGTGACACTGTCATAACCTATCCTGAGTTCCAAACCTTGATTACGCAAGTTGAAGCTTGTCTCAACTCTAGGCCACTGTGTACCATATCATCTGACCCAACAGATTTAACTGCTCTAACGCCAGGTCACTTCCTAGTTGGAACTTCTCTAACTGCCATACCTGAACAAGATCTAAGTCACAGTCCTTTGAGTCATCTTGATAGATGGCATGTGAGACAGTTTATTCTTCAGCAATTTTGGAAAAGATGGAACCGCGAATACTTGTCTCAACTTCAGCAAAGACCTAAATGGCAAAAAAGTCAACGAGATTTAGAAGTCAATGACTTAGTCCGCATCAAAGATGACAAACTTCCACCACTTAAATGGAAGTTAGGACGAATAATAACTGTTCATCCAGGCTCAGACAATAAGGTCAGAGTTGTAACGATCAAGACTAGTAGTTGTGTCATCGATCGTCCAATAGTGAAACTGTGTCCTCTTCCTATAGAAACTAATAACTGTGCACTCAGAACAGTCTAATATTTTTCTATTTTTTGTATTAATTTGTTTGTGTTATTAATTGTTCTTCCATTATAGTTATAAATTGTAAGCAACTAACTACTTGTTGAAATCCCAGGGGATTTCAACAAGTAGTATACAACAAGTAGTATACAAATGACTTGAAATTTCATTTCTAAGCGTAGTTTGAACCGAAGGCTTAAAATATGTTGCCATTGAAAAAAATGTTTTGTCCTAGTTTTGATTTGTAGATGGCCCACTAAGTAAATTTTATATACATTATTTAAAAGTCGACTTTATTTCCAATCATTTGGTACATGTAATTTTTCTCTATTATAATTATTAAGTTAGTATGGGGGTGATGACTTTTTTTTTCACGACTCTACGTCAGTTTATTAAAAGGTATTTTAGTGCCTTTAAATACACTTTTTTTTAGTTTTAGCATGTTATAATTTTAGTTTAATGATAATAAGTTATTTTATTTTGTTAATGTTAAAAAATACTTTTATAGGAAAAGCTTTAAAATGTCAAAAGTTAATATTCTAATGCATTTTCAGATATTCAACAGTATTGCATCTGGAATTGCAAAATAATCTACAAAAATCCTTTCAAACAACATTAACTGGACACCTAATTAGCTTCAGCTGACATAAACATTTGGAAAAGTTTTAATCTTTTAAAATCTATTAAAGGATCCATAATTCTAATTTACGCAACAAACTGCAACATTGCTTATATTTGATTCTTATCCAAAACATTTAGTGGGGCTGAATAAACCAAATGATCTTTCAGGAAGCGAAATGAGAGGCATTAGACTTAGTAGTTTTCTCTAGATTTATTTTATCTGTGCTACATTAAATGGTAATGATTATGAGTCAAACAATACATTTTATACAAAAAATTGAAAATATCAGAAGTTAATATTCTAATGCAATTTTAGTTATTCAACAGTAGTGCATCTGAAACTGCAAAATAGGGTACAAAAATCCTTCCAAACAACTTTAAATGGGCACATAATTAGCTTCAGATAACGTAAACATTAGGAAAAGTTTTATCCTTTTCAAAGTATAAAAGGATTTTCTATTCTAATTTACGCAACAAACTGCAACATTGTTTATATTTGATTCTTATCCAGAGCATTTAGATGTGCTGAATAAACCAAATGATCTTTCAGGAAGCGAACTGAAAGACCTTCGAGTTAGCAGTTTCGTATAGATTTCTTTTATCTGTCATTGAACGGTAATGATTATGTTGAGTGAACTATCCTCATGATCTAATGTCTGATTAAATTTGAACCGAAAATATTGTTATTTTTACTTGTTTATATATGTCTTATGTTATGACTGACTTTTTGAAAATACAGGGAAAGATAAAATTCTATTTTATAAACAATGTGTTGTTATAAATAACAAACTTGCAATAAAATAATTATTGATATTAGAGTAAGCAGTTTTGTATAGATTTATTTTATCTGTAATACATTGAACAGTAATGATTATGGTGCGTGAACTATCCTCATGATCTAATGTCTGATTAAATTTGAACCGAAAATATTGTTATGACTGACTTTTTGAAAATACAGGGAAAGATAAAACTCTATTTTATAAACAATGTGTTGTTATAAATAACAAACTTGCAATAAAATAATTATTGATATTAGAGTAAGCAGTTTTGTATAGATTTATTTTATCTGTAATACATTGAACAGTAATGATTATGGTGAGTGAACTATCCTTATAATCTAATATCGGATTAAATTTGAACCGGAAATATCGTTATTTTTACTTGTTTATGTATGTCTTATGTTATGACTGACTTTTTGAAAATACAGTGATAGATAATATTATATTTTATAAACAAAGTGTAGTTAAAAATAACAAACTTTCAATAAAATAATTATAGATATTAGAGTTAGCAGTTTTGTATAGATTTATTTTATCTGTAATACATTGAACAGTAATGATTATGGTGAGTGAACTATCTTTATTATCTAATATCGTATTAAACAAACAAAGTGTAGTTATAAATAACAAACGTGCAATAAAATAATTATAGATATTAGAGTTAGCAGTTTTGTATGGATTTATTTTATCTGTGCTGCATTGAACGCTAATGATTATGGTGAGTGAACTATCATCATGATCTAATCTCTGATTAAATTTGAACCGAAAATATTGTTATTTTTACTTGTTTACATATGTCTTATGTTAAGACTGAATTTTTGAAAATACAGGGACAGATAATATTCTATTTTATAAACAAAGTGTCATTATGAATATTGCAATCAAATAATTATACACATTAGTAGAACAAGATGTTATGTAAAACAAAACTAAATTTCGGGAAAATTGAATCAAAGATTATTGTTATAATTTTCGTTAATTTATTTACTTCTCTTATAGTCAATATTATTTCTGGCGGTAGTAAATTATTGCAGAAAACCTAATAAACTTAACTATAAAACGCAAATTATTATTATTATTATTTAAATTAATAAATAATAAAGTATTAAATATTAAAAACAAGGCCTCATAATGTGAAAAATAAAAAAGAATTTCAGTATTTTAGTTTTACTGTTTGAACAGTGTGTTCCGACCATCCTTGCAGCCCACTTTTGGCCCCTGATTAGACCTCTAATTATAACGCAGAACTTGACAAATTAGGTTATCTGTTACCATAATTAACACTTGTAATTATGACTGACATTTTTTTTTAGGGTTATAAGAAAATATTTTGCGAATTAAAAATACCAGCGTCGAGAGGTATTAGTATAAATTATAGGAGCAAACATTTTCAGTTTAAAGGATTTTTTAACTGTTATCAATTTACGGCCTTTTGTGAAATAAAATGTTTTAACCTTTCTAACACTTTCCAACAAATTTGAAAAGAGTTTATGACTTCGGTTTGTCTGTCCGTCTGTACACGCTCTAACTCCCGTAAATATACTCGGATCGTTCTGAAATTTTTGGATGTTTGTGACCTCTTCCATAACACGAATACTATTAAAAATGAAGTTTGTAGCATGTTTAGTTCGTTTACAGGGACAGTCAAAAGTTTTTTTTATATTACGGCCTATGGGAAAAAATCGTTTAAAATTGATTTTTAATGATGTTACATGCTTTCAAACATAATAAAATTGATACTGCATTAATCAAGTGCACTGAAATATGTATTTTCTGTAGAATATGCGGCGCCAAAAATAGTTATTATTTATTTACAGGGCCACACAAAAGAATTCCGTTACATAATGATATAGGGGTGGAGGGATTTTTTTCCGGCGTATTTTACTTATGTTAAATTATTTCATGTATAATGAAATTGGTATGCATCGCTGAGGTTGACTATAAGTTATTTCATGGATAATACGAAGTGCATAGCATTTACATGAACACACGAAAGATTTCAGATACTATATTGTATCCGAAGTACTGTACAGTAGCGATGATTGCTGAAATGCATTTTTAATTATGTTATGTGCTTTTGTGTTTCACTATATTTATGCATTGTATATGGTGTGTATAAATGCTGTAATTCATATAAAGAGCTATACAAAAGAATTCGTAATGGTTACTGGGTATGATGACAAATTGCTTAAAGGTGAATTTTACATGAGTTAGGCATTTTTACGCTGAACTGCATTTAGTTTACTAATAAATGTTTGTAGAACATATATAAAATGACATACAGGGTCACGAAAAGAATTGGATACATGGCCGTCTATAAAAGATAATTTCTGGAAATGTGATTCCGGTAGATTTAAGAGTGTTTTACTTTGAATTAAACTTTAGCTAAATAGTGGCATGTACTAAAGGTAATAGGTTAAGTACAGGGTTTTTCAAAAGTATACAAGTATGTTTCCATCTATTAGTATAAATTGCTGAAAGAGAAATTTCAACCTGTTATGTGTTTTCTTGCTAAACTAAATTTCTCCATTATATAGTATATATATCAACCTACAGATCAAATACAGGGCTGTTAAAAAGAATTGGAATACATATTTGCTATGGACGGCAACTGCTGAAATCAGTTTTTCAAATGTTTTGTGTGTTTTCTAAAATGTTTACTTAGTTCTCTTATATACCTTATTTCCCTAAATAACGAAGTTTTGTTAAAGCATTCAATAAGTGTTGGAAAGTGTTTCATAATCTATGATTAACGCATGATTTTTCTTACTTGTTTAAAAGTACAACTACTTCATGCTTCATTAGAAAAAATACAAAGATCATTTTAAACAAAAGCTTGCTAAATTGAACCAAACATATCAACTTGTATACAGTAAACCTTGAAATAATAACTAAATATAAAATAATAAAATTTCATTAGGTAGTTTTCGGATATATTTTTAGAGATTTGGAACAGTATTAAATATGCCATTTTAAAATAAGCCAAGAAAAGCTGTTGAAAGAAAACTACTGTTCGCCTAATATCTTTAAAAGAACATATAGATTAGTAAAAGTTTCATTTTACTTCATAGAGTAAGCAAACATTTCTACTTGTATAATGTATATAATAAGACTCGAAATAATAACTAAATACGATATAATAAAATTTCATTACCTAGTTTTGAGATATATTTGTAGAGAACTGGAATAGTATTATATCTGTCGTTTCAAAATAAGCCAAAAAAAGCCGCTAAAATAAAAACAACTGGACGCCTACTTATTCTACTTAACAGAATAACCAAACAATTCTACATGTATATAATAAGAATCGAAATAATAACTAAATTCGATAGAATAAAATTTCACTAGCTAGTGTTCAGATATATTTTCAAGATCTGGAACAGTGTTACATCTGCCATTTCAAAATAAGCCTAGAAAAGCTGTTGAAATAAATACAACTAGACTCTTAATTACCAAACATTTCTACTTGTATATAATGAGACTTGAAGTAATAACTAAATACGACATAATAACATTTCATTAGCTAGTTTTCAGACATATTTTTTAGAGATCTGGAATAGTATTACATCTGCTTTTTCAAAATAAGCCTAGAAAAGCCGCTAAAAAAAAAAACAACTGGACGGTAATTACTTTAAAAGAACTTAATAGATTAGTAAAAGTTTAATTTTACTTCACAGAGTAACCAAACATTTCGACTCGTAAATAATGAAACTCGAAATAATGACTAAATGCGATATAATAAAATTTCATTAGCTAGTTTTTAGATATATTTTTAGAGATCAGGAATAGTAGTATATCTGCCATTTCACAAAAGCCTAGAAAAGTCGTTGAAATGAATACAACTGAACGCCTAATTACTTTATCAGAATGTATAGAATAGTTATGGTCTTATTTTACTTCACAGAGTAACCAAACATTTCTATTTGTATATAATAAGACTCGAAATAATAACTAAATACGATATAATACAATTTCATTATCTAGTTTTCATATATATTTTTAGAGGTCTGCAATAGTATTACATCTGTCATTTTAAAAATAATCTAAGAAAAGCCGTTGAAATAAGAACAACTGGACGCCTAATTACTTTAAAAGAACAAATTGATTCGTAAAAGTTTCATTTCTCTTCAGAGAATAAAAGTAGCTTATATTCTAATATAAATAAAAAACATTTAGCTATGTTCGTATTTGATTCTTATTCGGAACGTTTAATATTGCTAAATAAACAGAATAAAAATATCCGAAACAAAATGAGAGACATTAGGTTTAATAGCTTCGTCTAGCTTTTTTACTTATCTCTAATATATTTAGTGGTAATGATTATAGTGTGTTATGTGTCTGCATGAACGTGAATTTGATTTTAGTTGTAGAAATCATAGTAACAATTTAAGTCGTTTATACTTGTTATAAAATTAACAATATGATTTTGAATATGCAAGAATATCTAATCTTTATTATTTTATAGATAAAGATTGTTTTAAAAGTACTAAGAAAAAGTCTATTTCAAATTAAACTTACAATTATATTTAAGAAGTACTTAGAATATTACATTATATATATATATATATACATAAATATCGTATTCTTTAGCTTTTCTATGACTAATACGAAGATGAAACCAAACACTTTATTTGTGGAACTCGAGGCATTTAGGACCGGATGAATTTATCTTGGTTCTACAAATTTCCATTAATCCGTTTCTCCTATTTTTACTATGTTTTAAAAATAGATGATGTAAAGTTTAAGGGGAACTGTTTTATTGCCGCTGAATAATTTTCTTTTTCATTTAAAATTTCACAACTTTTGTTGGTAATTTGGAATGCTTTTTTATGTTATTATACATACTGGGTGCAAAGGAAAGTCCCTTTAACCTGAAAATACTTGCTAACGGAGAGATCTACAGCTATGCATGTGAGGTAATGGTATAGTAAAGCGACTACGCCCGACCTAAGCAAACGACAGCCGCGCCCCTAGTGGCGAAATTTGGAAGATAGCCATTGGAAATCGAAAACGAAAAGAGATAGAGCAAAATTTCCAATTAGAAAGTTTTAGAGCATCAATTAATTAGTAGGAAACGTCATTTGGTTCACACGGATAAGATAAATCGTCGCCTGTGTACCCAAAAATGTCCGAAATTGATGAGCGACGATTCTATTTTGCATATTCTATTCCGGAAATGTAGTAATGCACAATTGCAGATTGTGACGTTGTACTGCAGATTGTGCTGTAATGTCTGTAAAAATTTTATTTCCAATGCATTTAAAATTTTGGATTAACCCTTTCAGGCTCAGAAGAATTCTGTTCGTAATATGATGAAATAATTGACTGACACCAGAATATTCAAACGAATTTCATAGAAAATAAAACCCCACTAATTTGCACTTTCATTACAAAAGCAAAATTTTATTAAAATATTTTGGTGCCATTTGTCAGTTTTGGAACTAAAATTAGGTGGCTAGACTGTCTAGCCACTACCCTAAATCTATGTCGTCCCATTGAAGATGCTTGCAATAGACGTTCCATGCTGAGAAATGTGATGCAAAATTAATCTCACGAATACAAGCGTGTATCGTGAGAAATGGCAAAATTTTCGAACATACTGAATATTAACTTTTTATGTCTGTGAGACAGTTTGTCTTTTTTGTTTTTTGTGTGATGTTATGAAAATGTATTGAGATAAGTACGCATTTATACAGGAAATTGTGCGTATTTCTTCATACTTCTGGCTATTCCATTGAAACGTTTACACAAAATGGAGTGCATCGATTTCGAACATTTTTGGGTATACAGGCGAAAATTTAGCTTATCCATGCAAACCAAATGTCGTTTCGTGCTAATTAAATGGTGCTCTAAATTTTTTTAATTGGAAATTTTGCCCTATCTCTTTTCGTTTTCGATTTGCAATGGCTATCTCTCAAATTACACTACTAGGGGCGCTCTTGTCGTTTGCATTATATCGGGCGTAGTCGCTTTACTATACCGTTACCTTGCATAGCTGTAGCTCTCTCCGTTCGCAAGTATTTTCAGGTTAAATGGACTTTCCTTTGCACCCTGTATATACGAGCTGTGGCTATTAAACAACGAAACTAATGCTGTAAAATATTTTATTTTAAATTTATACATATTTAGTTATTATTCGCTTCAATATGCACCTCTCCTTTATCGCTACAATGCTCCATGCGAATTTTTCAGTGTTTGAAAAAGTGCTGGAGCACTCCTTCAGTAAATTCTAATGACGTTTGCCACTTTTCATTTCACAGCTTCAAAGGTCTGAAATCTGGTTTCTTTTAATGCAGATTTGATCTTGTGGAACAGATAAAAATCACATGGTCACAGGTCAGGCGAATAAGGCGGGCGTTCCAACGCTGGGATTTTATACTTGGCTAGAAACATGTTTACAAACAATGCAGTGTGATCCGGTACGTTGTCCTGATGAAGCACCCTTGACTTGTTCTTCCACTATTCGGGTCCTTTTTTTTCGTATTTTTTCACGGAATTGAGCAAGGACCTCAAGATAGTAATGTTGATTCGACGGTCATATCGGATCAGATTACGCAGTTTTTTTACTATTTTTCTCCGTTGTTGACATGGAAGGGCGACCCGAGGGAGCATGATCTTCAATGTCTTCTGGGCCATTTTGGGAACTCTTAAACCACTCAAAAACATGAGCACGTGATTCATGGTCGTATGCTTCTTCTAAAAAATGATGAGTTTCAAAAGTGATTTTTCCAAGTTTCACCCATTAACGCTCGAATTAAATTACGGTTTAAAAATTGGCACCACTTTTTTGACAAAGAAATATTCACCTTATTTAATGACAGGTAAAACGAAACTAAATTAAAGCCAATTACACTATTTTATAAAACTGGTGGGAATCAAACAATCTGAGTAAAAGACACAGCCCGTGAATATGACGGGAGCGAGAATTAAGGGGTTAAAAAGAATTTTCTTTTAATTCATTGCTCTTTTAAAACACCCAACACATTTCGACAAAACGCTGAAACAGAGTCCAGAAGATAAGAAGACCAGACTAATTAGAATACAGCTAATTTAGAGGCGATAATCGATACATGAGGCTTTGCGCTACACAACTATTAGTCATAGGAATTTAGCGCATAGACAGTTCTGGTGTAGAAGCATTACTCGTACTATTAAATAGCCATAACTCGTATATATATATATATGATACAGACTACGAGGCTATTACTTACGTTTTAAGATATTTTACAGGTAACATATTCTCCCTAAAATAACATTCAATTATCATATTTAAATGGAACACCATAACTCGTTTTATAGTTTATTTTTTTCATTTAGTAAGTCAAACATAAATTGAACTAAAGATATAACGTTCTAAAAGTGAAAGAAACCCAGATGGTTGCATAAGTGAATTTTTTTTCGAAGTTCATTTTAAAGTTTTGCCTAATAGTTTTTTTTTTTTTTTTTTTTTTTTTTTTTTATAAATATTGATCTGTTTAAAGTCGCAGATTCTGCGTACGAAACAGTATATCAGCTTATTAAAAGTTATTTATATGCCTTTAAATATAACTTTTTTTCACTTTTAGCACGTTATACCTTTAGTTTAATGATTAACTAGGGATTTTTGTACAGAACTTTAAATAACACATTTTCTACGAGAAGATTTAAAATGTCAAAAGTTAATATTCTAATGTATTTTCGGATGTTCGACGGTACTGCATCTGAAATTAGAAAATAAACTACGAAAAACCGTCCAAATAATTTTAACTGGTCACCTAATTAACTTCGGATAATGCAAAGATTAGGAAAAGTTTTGTATTTTTCCAAAGTATAAAAGGATCTTGTATTCTAATTAACGCAACAAACTGCAGCATTGCTTGCATTTGATTCTTATCCAGAACATTCAGCGGTGTTGAATTAACCGAATGATCTTTCAGGAAGTGAACTGAGAGACATTAGAATCAGCAGTTTCAAATAGATTTATTTTATCTGTGCTACATTAAATGGTAATGATTACGAGTCAAACAATACATTTTATACCCAAAGATTGGAAATGTCAGATGTAAATATTCTAATGCATTTTCAGATATTCAACAGTATTGCATCTGAAATTGCAAAATAAGCTACGAAAAGCTTCCCAAACAACTTTAGCTGGACACCTAATTAGCTTCAGTGAACGTCAAGATAAGGAAAAGTTTTAATGTTTTTCAAAATATATAAGTATCATTCTAATTTACGTAATAAACTGCAAAATTGTTTATATTTGATTCTTATCCAGAACATTTAGTAGTTCTGAATTAACCGAACCTTCTTTCAGGAAGCTAAATCAGATAATTAGAAATAACAGTTTCGTATAGATATATTATTTTTTTGCGCTACATTGAGCGGCAGTGATTATGAGTCAAACAATACATTTTACACGAAAAGATTGAAAATGTCAGAAGTTAATATTCTAATGTAACTTCAGATATTCAAAGTATTGCATCTGAAACAGCAAAATACACTACAAAAAGCTTTCCAAACAAATTTAACAGGACACCTAATTAGCTTCAGTGAACGGAAAGATTAGGAAAAGTTTTGTTATTTTTCAAATTGTAAAAGGATTTTTTTATTCTAATTTACTCAAGGAACTGCAAAATATATTATATTTGATTCTTATCCATAACATATAGTGGCGCCGAATAAACCGAATGATATTTCAGGTAGCGAAATGTGCTACATTGAGCGAAAATGATTTTGGCGTGTGAAATAACCGTATGATCTAATGTCTGATTATATTTGAAGCGAAAATATTGTTATTTTTACTCGTTTATATATGTTTTATGTTATGACATACTTTTTGAAAATTTGGGGACAGTCAATCTTCCATTTTTATAAACAAAGTGTCGTTATAAATATTGCAATCAAATATCTAGAGAAAAAGGAGTTACGAAAATCGAATAAATTTTGACGAAATTAAAGCGAAGCTTATTGATATAATTTTTGTTATGTATTTACTTCTCTTATGTTTAATATTAATTCAGACGGTACTAAATTCTTACAGAAATCCAAATAAACTTGAATAGTAAACAACAATTATTATTATTATTTAAATTAATAAATACAAAAGTATTAAATATTAAAAATAAGGCTTCGTATCGTCAAGAATTAAAAATAATTTTAGTATTTTACCTTTAATGTAGGAACCGGATGGTTGGACCTTCCTCGTACTGCACATACGGCTCCTAAAATGGGGAAGATGACGAGACGTCTAATAATTACACAACGGAACTTTACAGATGAAGGTAATCTATTTTCCCTAATTTACAATTGTGATTATTAAGATACACAAACATTTTAACGTCTGAATTAAAATCAATAAATTAATTTTCATAGATAGACTTGACTAGAATTAAATTAAAAAATATATTAAAACATTTAATTAAAAACTAAAAATATATACAAAAGACATCCCAGACCACATCCCAGCCTTCGAAAATTCTTTAATTTTGAAGAGAAATTGCAACACTTATCATTATAGATTGTTCATGGAGAGCTGGTTTACAAAATTATACCCTTATACACTCAACGAATCCGGTGCGGTCCCGATGGAATATTTTTTGTTTTTAAATGATTAACTTTAACTTTGATTTTGACTGTATCCAAGACATGTTTCGATATTCTGCTGTAGCTGATATGTGTAATGGGGGCTTCGGTGGCCGAGCGGTTAGGACACCGCGCTGCCAGCCGTTAAGCATTGAGAGCGGCAGAGGTCTGCGAGTTCGACTCTCGCTGGCGCCATTGCACATTCTTTGTGGAGCTCCCGGATGTAATTTCTCTGTGTTGTAAATTTCATTGTGCTATCTCGTCCCTGTATATTGACGATGACTTATAAGCGGACCTAGATGTCAAGCACACAAGTCAGATGTATGTGTTAATAACAATATGTGTACTGATGAGGCTGTACGTTTGCACAGCGAAACGTCTTTTGTATATATTTTTAGTTTTGAATTAAATGTTTTTATATATTTTTTTAATTTAATTGTAGTCAAGTCTGTCTAATGTATGAAAATTAATTGTGATTATGTTTGTTGGAATTTTTTGGGGGATTTGAGAAAATATTTTGCTAATTAAAAATACCAGCGTCGAATGATTTGGTGATAGTTTATAGGGGCAAAAAGTTTTAGTTTAAATGCTTTTATAAATATTATTAATTCATGGTCTTTAGCGAAATAAAATATTTTAATCTTTTTTATAAATGTATAACACTTTCATGTTTCATTAACAAAATATGGCTCACCCGCAAGAAAAGTGACACATCTCGCAAAAATTCATTTTGCGTTTTGTTCCACTAATATGTCTCTTATAGGTGTGTCTTATTACACAAAAAGTCTCATGAGTGAGTTATACGGAAAATCACTTTATTGCGCTATATGTCCATCTGTGATCACAGAAAATTGTTTCATTGTGTGGGGATGTAAAATTACCCAACCCACCAAACCTCAACCTACGTCTTCATTCATAAGGATTTAATGCTTTTATACACGTTTTTCTTCCTGCATGCAGAACTAAGTGGTATAATTTCGTGTTACAGTAAAACTAGGCAAATTTTCTTTGGCCTCTCCTGTGAAATTTACTTTTATCGAGATGTGTCACATTTCTTGCGGGTGAGAGATATATAAAGACACATACAACATAAAGTAACCTTAAATATTGTTATTTTTACTTGTATATATGTGTCTTATGTTATTAATGACTTTTTGAAAGTACGGGGACAGATAATTTTCTTTTTAATAAACAAAGTATGTTTATAAATATTGCAATAAACTATTATAGACATTAGTAGAACAAAGTGTCACATAAAAAAATTGAATTTTGAGAAAATTGAAGCGATCTCTGCATGCTATAATTTCTGTTTTTATTTACATTTTATGCTCAAAATTACTTCTGGCGGTAGTAAATTTTCACAGAAAATAAAAAAAAAACTTTACTATTAAACAAAAGTTATTATAATTATTTAAATTAATAAATACGAATGTATTAGATATTTAAAAAAGTGCCTCATACTATCAAGATTTAAAAAAAATTCAGTATTTTAGCTTTACTGTACGGACCGTACGGTTGGACTTTCGTGGTAGGCCACAATTGGCCCTAAAATGGCGACGATGACTAGACGTCGAATAACACCACATAACTTTATAGTGTAGGTCATTTATTACAATAATTTACAATCATGATTATGTTTGTCGAAATTCGTTTGGGATTTCAGAAAATATTTTGCTAATTAAAAATACAAGTGTCGAAAGATTTACGATATAGACATGACGAGTTTATAGGAGCAAAAAGTTTTATTTTAAATGCTTTTATAAATATTACTTATTCGCAGTCTTTTGTGAAACAAAACATTTTAATCTTTTTTATCAGTACAAAAGTTTCATGGTCCATTAACGTAACATATAAAGAGAATTTAAAACAAAAGCTTGCTAATTTTAACCAAACATTGCTACTTGTATGTAACAAGTTTCGAAATTATAGCTAAATTCAATGTAATAAAATTTCATTTGCTAGTTTTCAGATACAGATCTGAGCAGTTTTTGTGAGATTATCTCTAATCATGATTTAGTTTTTTTTTCGTGAAATTAGTACTTAACTTCGAAATCTATCTGCGCCTGTAGGCCTAGCCGGCAGGGATTTTTTAATTCAATATTGATCTTGTTAAAGTTACCTATTATGCGTACGAAAGATGTAAAGCTGTGTATTAAAAGGTATTTATGTACTTTTTTGGTTTTAGCATGTTATAACTCTAGTTTAATGATAATAAGTGATTTACTTATGTAATTTTAAACAGCACATTTTATGCGAAAATATTCAAAATGTCAAAAGTTAATATTCTAATGCCTTTTCATATGTTCAACTGTATTGCATCTGATATTGCAAAATAAGCTACGATAAGCTTGCAAAATAAGCTACGATAAGCCGGCTAAATAACTTTAACTGGTCACCTAATAAGCTTCAGAGAACGTAAAGTTTAGGAAATGTTTTATTCTTTTTCAAAGTATAAAAGGAGTTGCTATTCTAATTTACTCAACAAACTGCTTATATTTGATTCTTATTCAGAGCATTTAGTGGTGCAGAATAAACCAAATGATCTTTCAGGAAGCGAACTGAGAGACATTTGAGTTAGCACTTTTGTATAGATTTATTTTATCTGCTCTACATTGAACGGTAATGATTATGGTATGTGAACTATCTGCATGATCTAATGTCAGATTAAATTTGGGGAGAAAATATTAAAACTTGTTTATATGCTTTATGTTTTGACTGACTTTATGAAAATACGAAAATCAAAAACAAACAAACAAACAAAAAAAATCCCTGCCGGCCCGGCTTACAGGCGGAGGTAGAAGTATATTAATTGCACCAACAAAAACTAAATCATGATTAGATATAAATCCACTTTAATAGTTTTATCTGGCGGTTTTTTACGAGTTTTTATTTCATTTTTATATAATAGCTGGTTTTATCAGAATCATGTTAAGGCGGTATTAAAAAAAATATATACTTTTCCATGCTCAACAACTCGAAATTTTCTGGCACATTTTCAGATTAATTTTTAATAGAGAAAATACGAAACTTGGTGACGTGATTTTTGAAAAGATTTATAAGCGACACGTGTTTTTATTTTTCTTTCAATAAATTTAAACTTGATTAATAAACAATTATTTTCTCAGTAGGGCAATATTTTTCGCTTCTAACAAAATAGTTTCGGGCAATTCTGTTCAAAATGCGCACTTTGACATCATTTTTTGAAATATATTCTGCCTCTATCAAAAAATCGATCATTACGGTACATTATATAGTTTCTGAAGAGGTGAAATCTATCAATTGAACGCGTTTGAGAGCAAAAATTAATTTAAAAATGAGTAAGAAAATAAGCAGTTTGGATTTGAATACATTCTTAATAAGATGATTTTTTTCTTCAACCTCTATGTATTTTTAATTTGTTTTTGCTGTAAGAATTGGTCCTATCAAAAACGTGTGTATACTAGTATCCGTCAGGCCGAAATGTCGGAGCATGGAGGCGCGTAAACTTAAAAGATATTATTTAAAATTGTTTTATTTTGTAGATTGCTGTTTAATCCTTCTATATATAAAAAAAAGTTTTGATTTGAAATGGACCAATGAAAATCTGCGTAGATATTCCGGGTAGATCACATCCAATTTGAATGCTTAAGCATGGCCTTTCATCGTTAATATTAAAAAAACTGTTGCATACAAAAATATGAAAATCGGTGGTATTATAGAGAAATGTTTGATAAACACGCTGATGCAGACAGGTTTCAAATCGAAGAATTATTTTAAGAG
Source organism: Maratus speciosus (assembly GCA_963932465.1). Classification (NCBI taxonomy): domain Eukaryota; kingdom Metazoa; phylum Arthropoda; class Arachnida; order Araneae; family Salticidae; genus Maratus; species Maratus speciosus. The sequence goes on along the minus strand of OZ010799.1, from coordinate 213,995,952 downwards.
ATATTTAATGCTAAATTTGGGCAAAATCGTTCCATTAAAAAAGTTTTATTGGAGCAAAAACTATACATGAGAATTTAATCATTTTTAGATCATATTATACGTTATATGTTCCCGATGTGCAGATTGCATTTAGTTTTCTTATTTGACTCAATTTTGATGCTTTATTTCAATTTTAAATTCAAATTTTCAGCATTTCGAGAGATAATTTTTACAAATTTTAGAAAATGTTAATTTAAACTGTTGCCAGTTGTATAAACAGCGCAAACAATAATGTTTACTTCAAATTAAAAATTTATTTACACGTGACTATTACAAACAGAAAAAAACTTTAAAATTAGAATTAAATGATTACATGTTAAAAGCAGGAAAATTACGTCATAAGAACCATAGGCACAGATGTCATATACGCGCATTTTGGCGCAATTTTTTTCCGACGCCAGTTTGGCGAAAACGTTAATAGCATAAACAACAACATCCGGGTTACCATATCAAGCAAAATAACAACACTTTAGCACCAGTTAAGTACCCGTTGCGTTTATGAAATTGGCGTCAGAAAAAAATTGCGCCAATATATATCACATCTGCGACGAACCATATTTGCACTTGAATTTTAAAAGAGAAACAAAATCTTAAAATAAAAAAAAATCATTATTATGCGTTAAAACTTGTAATTTGAGGAAATTACGTCATATTTAAAATGGCAAAAAATATAGCAAAACAATTTAAATTGAAAAATATATTTACGCGAGATATTTTGAGATAATCTTTTCAACTATTATCGTGAATTCGAAGACAGCGCAAATAATATTTCCTTCTAACAACAAAAGTATTTTCACGTGAATATTAATAAGAGAAATTAAACTTTGGTGTAAATTACGTCAGATTTAAAACGATATATCTAAAATGAATTATTTAAAAGAACTATCTTATAGCGCTGTTAAAAAATACCGGGAGACAATGACGCTGTTTACTTAATTCATTTTACATTAGCTTATTTTCAAATGTTTAACTAATTTTTTAATTAAATACGAAAACCGCCATTGCATCTCTTAACAGCAGCAGATTTGGTCTTAAAAATCCCCAATCCAAGGAAAACGAATGAAAACCCGTTTAGAGAGTAATCGCTACTGTTTTTTTAAATTTTAATTCAATATTTTTAAAGCCGGTCAAATTAGCGTGCTTTTTGGATTTTGGTGTGCCTGAACGGGGGTTGGCGAGCGTAGCTCGTAAAGGGCAGAGCTCCCTAGTAGTATAAAAGTAAGTTTGAAATAACAAACGTCGATACCTCATTTTAAAGTGTTTAACTCAGTCGTCAGTTGCCTCGGGTAATGCACAAATTCTAATCTGTCAGCAAGTGCTTCCATACTTTTAATTTGGGTAAAGCCTGTCCGTAACGAAAATTGCTTCCATTAGAACTTTCTCTAAATGACAAACCACAGTAAAAATGACATAAGCTGTTTTATGTAACAACACCTTTAGATGGCTATCCACAGCAGTTTTTGACAATGTTAAACTCGATGATCTATGTATGGTGGCAAGGTATGCAACAGTTAAAGGTAAATAACTTCGTGTGAATGAGGCTTTTTCTTCTTTCCAATATTTACAAATAGGGTTGATAAAAAAAAATAGAGTTAGAAATGGCTCATGATACTCAACAAAATGAACCATTATGGCCTGTGGCAAACCTCGAGGTTGAAAACGTGGGCCATAGGCAATATCATTTATCGTACTTATGTTTACCAATTCTCACTCCGTTCAGATATTGCTATGTAGCATAATGCATAAACCTACATCCAGCTGCTGAGGAAGTCTAGACTGAAGTCCAGAAGCGTGAAGTCATCTTCACTCCATCTTGCTATTTAATCATTGTGATCTGCTAAAATTCTTGTTTATTGAACCCCGCTTTGATTTAAGGAGTACTTCTTGATTATATTCTTTAGCTTGCTTGGTTTTGAGAAAAAGACATATGGCACCTTCAAATCATTCAAGCTAGCCGAAAGCAGTATATATCTGCGTCGTTGTATAAGGGGTGAGAGGTAGTCAAAAACTTGAATCACGCAAAGTGAGTTCAGAGTCTTTAGGAACTGTGTCTGCTGATCGCCGCTTTGTCTTAATGAGTTTGTTAATGTGAAACATTTTTTAAAAGCTCTAAGCATTTTTTGTCCACGAAGAAACAAAATGACTTTTAAAGAATGTCTCTTATATAGAGGGATGTCTTTTACGCTATGTAGCTACCTAATACGTCCAAGGATTTAAACAAATAAGCCTCTAAAAGGCTAAATGCTATCTATTTTACCTTCACGATATCTTTGTTGAAGGTCAGCCATAAGACGACATCCTATCACTGAAAATTCGTCAATAATGAGAAATAACACTGTATCCATTCTGAGCTGTAGATGTATTGCTGACTTTTTAAATTAGCGAACTATTTAAAACACGTTGGTTCTTTAAGCACTGAGTGAGTTACCTTGTCTTTGACATTAAATGCAGCAGTCCCTGTTAGTGCCAAAAGAATGATAGATTCTGATCCTAACTGCTCTATGATTGTTCTACTAATTTCTTTGATTTTTGTACATTACTCTTCCTTTTCCAATAATAAAAGTTGATTTAGGGAAATTTGTAACCTTTGTTTGTAAAGACAAAAGCTGTTCAGTGCACAACTGAAGGCAACATAATTTGTTGTTCTTTATAATAACTCTGAAATGTTAAAAGTAAAGAGAAACCATTGAATAAGAGAATCTACGGTAAAGATAAAGAATTACCAACGGATGTATTTGAGAGATTTTGATTTTTTTAATATAGCTCCGATCTTTGAGAACATGATCCATCGAGTTAGCGGCAGAAAACTTCAAAGCTCCTTCAAAGACTTGCTCGTCTGGCACAGCCCACACTTATTTAATATGACAACAGGTAAAGGATTGTAACACGTATGTAACACAACACTCATCGATAGTCTGCTATAATCCTCTATCAAACTTGATGCCTTTATTCATCTGAGTTGTTGTTACACCGTTATTATGAAAATATTAGGAAGCATCTGGTTTATTTTTATGCGACGTTTCCACATAGAGTTAAGCTGAATAACTCTATACATTTGAATTACTTTCTTTTAACCATCATTTTCGAAACTTCTGTGTATAACGTTGCACATATAAAATATGTATATTTCTTAAAATGTACACTAAATCTAGGCAGCAGATTAAAAATATCAGGGATTAATTTATGACTTTTAGTGAACATGATTTCTCACGAATTATCTTTCATTGTTGTATCCATTTCTCCGATCATAAGCATAAGCGATCTAAGTCATATACATTAACGTCGCATTTATCGCTAAGCTTCACGACATTTCGACAAAATATAGCCAAATTTGGTGACCAAAAATATGTCGTCACAAATTAAGCCAATTTGGCTGTATCTGACTAATTTGGCGAAATTTCCATTGAAATTCAGTACTGATGATTCTTCTCTAACCTCGTTCTTCGCATTTTAACTCCGTGTTTTCCAGTAAAATTAGCTAAAATCTTAAAACCAAGAAGTACGGAAGCTACCTTTTCCAACCCATACAGGAATTTTTTATTTTGTAATCTACATATTTCTGTTTTCTAGTGTACATCTTGACAAAAAAAAAATGCTTATCTCATTTACTTCAGAATATTCACTTGCATTTCTGTTGAAATATATTCACTTACGATGAAGTTAAAAAAAGTGAGTAATCGTTAGTAATTGGGGCAGCTACCAAATTGTTAAATTTGCGCATCAAGCAATGCTCAGTAAATTATGAATTTGTCTACAAACCCGATTACGAAAATTTCCCAATAGAAACAATAGAAAAAAACGTGGATTTCGTTCCAGGGGCGCAAGAAAAACGCAAATTTCTGTCACAAAATCGCGGAAGAAACTTGAATTTCATCAAAGGATCGGGGAAAAAACACGAATTTAGTCAGAGAATCGCGGAAAAAATGCAAATTTCTGTAAAACGATCGCGAAAAAACGCAAATTTTTGTAAAACAATCGCGAAAAAACGCAAATTTTTGTAAAACAATCGGGAAAAACGCAAATTTCTGTAAAACGATCGCGAAAAAAAGCAAATTTCTGTCAAAGGATCACAAAAAACGCAGATTACTGTCAAAGGATCGCGAAAAAAGAAAAATTTATGTCAAAAGATCGGAATTAAATTTGCAGAATTTTGTCAAAAAATCGCAAAAAGTGCAAATTTCTGCCAAGGGATCGCTGTAAAAACGCGAATTTCGTCAAAAGATCCCGGGAAAAACGTGAATTTCGTCCCAGAGGGGCCGAAAAAACCCAAATTTCTGTCACAGAATCGCAGAAAAAACACGAAGTTCGTCAAAGAGTCGAGGAAAAAACACGAAGTTCGTAAAGGATCGCGAAAAAAAAGCCCATTTTTGTCAAAGGATCGCAAAAAACGGCAAATTTCGTCAAAAGATCGCGAAAAAAAACGGGAATTTCCTCATAAGATCGCAAAAAAACCAGAATTTCGTCAAAAGATCGCGAAAAAACGGCAAATTTCGTCAAAAGATCGAGATAAATGGCATATTTTGTCAAAAGATCGCGAAAAAACCCAAATTTCATCAAAAGTGCGCAAGAAAAACACATAATTAGTGCCGGTAGTGGATTTTCGCTCCCTGCCCCCCCCCCCCCTCCTCTGTTGTAACCTTTCGGAAATTTTGCCGTGGATTTCCGAATTTTTTCTTTTTTTTAAAACTCAAAATCTTCCCTGGTATTAATCAGTAAGAACGCTGTTTATTTTAACACGCATAATGTTTGTACATAAGAAAATGTAACACGCTACTCCCGCAGACAATTTTCATCCTACTAAATTGCTGTCGCAGACACAACCATAACTTTCTGCTACTGGGCTCCGCCCCATTGTAACTAAACATTCTGCTCCAACCTACTATATTGAAAAAGCCTTTGTTCCGTACTTAAAAACTATTCTCCCACCATCAGAATATGTTATTGACTCCACTACTGATTTTGTCAAAAGAATAAAAAACATTTCAATTAACCATAATAGCATTCGTTAAACGTGCCTTCGAAGTTTGTACAGATAAATACCTAGAAAACGAGATTAGTATAATAAAACAAATTGCTATAGAAAATGGTTTCCCTCCTCAACACGTTAATAAATTAGTTAATCAAGCAAAACAACCAAGACAGAAGAAGCAATTAAGTTTGAGCAAGTCTATTTATTGCACATTTGATTATATCCCACAACTTTATGAGAGATTAAGATATGCATTACTAAAATATAATATTAATTTAATTGCTAAATCTCCAACAAAATTGAAAGAATTGATTCACAGCAAAATTGATCCTATTCCCGATTATGAAAAAGCTGGAGTCTACATCATCCCATTCAGCACAGAACAACGCAAGAATTTATTTTATATTGGTATGACAAGTTGAAAATTTAAGGAAAGATTAAAAGAGCACATTTCTGATATCAAGTTTAACAAACCAAATACAGCTTTATCTAGATTGCATCAAACAGAAAATATTAAGATAAACATCGAAAAAGCTAAAATTATCATTTCAACGTCTAACCACTACTCATCAATAATCCGTGAATCCATTGAAATTTTACTTAGAAGTGATAATGTTTGTAACGACGTCCTTTCCTATAATATTCCCGCCATTTGGTACAATATCCTAAATATTTCATGACCTCCTGATAATATGAACTGATCTTTTCACCCCTCGGCAGAGAAATGGACTGAACTCCACTTGCGTACTATTTTTTTTTTTAAATGTATTTCTATTCAGTCAATCAGTCGCCCGTTGGCGTGGTCAGTAAGCGGAGGCTTCTGTCACCCCGAGGGCCCGGGTTCGAGTCCCTGGGTAAGACATGGATGTAATTGTGAATGTCCTATTGTAGTTATATAATATGTGTAATGGAAAATAAAAATTATTGTGACTTTTTGTTGTTTGTATGTATAATAAGGATCATTCGAGGCGACAGCCATAGTAGCTATAGACCCCAAAGCATTCTCCACTTCGGTGGATGTCAAATGTCAAATGTCAGTCAATCATCTTTTATCCCTTTGAAAATGAACGCGAGTGTGTTCGAAAGATCTCGGGTTACACTAAATAATATTTTTATATGTTTTTATATGTTTTTGTCACCTTTTAAGTAGTTATAAGTATATTATAAAGTTTATAAATGTTGAAGACAATATTAAGAAGATATATGATAAATTCATGGGGATTTTATATCTTGTGAATTGACGGAGTTATAGAAATTTTTCTTCTTCACCCCCTTTTTTTGTTTTCGTTTTTAATTTTTTTTTGCAGTACGAATTGATCCTATCAAAAACTTGTGAATACAAAAGTTGTAGATAATATTAAGGAGATGTATTAATAAAATTAATTCGATTTGATATCTTGAGAATTGACGAAGTTAAGATTTTTTTTCTCCCAAAAACCCTATTTTTGCGCCCCTTGAGCCCATTTTTAATTTTATCCAAAATCTGTGATATATAAATTTTTGGTCCTATTTTTAGAAGTAATAAAAACTTTAAACTGATTTGATATGTACAAAAATTAAGAAGTTATGGAGATTTTTCTGTATTCACAAAACCCCTCCCTATTTCCATCCCCTTGGTCCGATTTTGCCCATTCACGAACTTGACCAAGATTTTATGCCTCTTGATTTTATGTAACAGTTTGGAAGAGATTTGCGCAGAATTGTGGAAGTTATCGTGCCGAGAAGAAAGTGATATATATATATATATGGCTAATACCATGAAACCTTGTCATGTCTATCACACAGATAAAAATCGCTCTGTTTTTATGGCCACCGTTATTTTCGAAAAGTTTGCTTGGCTCTATTCAATTGATGAGTTATTTCCGATAAAATAAGTCACATTTTAACGTTCTAAAATACTGGTAGCTAACAAGCATAGCGATTTTCAGCTGTGTGACAGACATGACAAGTTTTCATGGAATTAGCCATATATAGGTTTGTGGCATCCATTTTTATTGTCAATTCATTCATAATATTGTGTTTTTTGATGATGGTCGGTAATGTTTAATTAGAGGTTATATATAGATACATATATATATATATATAAAGTTTTTTACTGATGGTGGATCTGCAAAAATTTTTCAGAAATTCCAACATAGGACCGACGCCAATAGGTAGTATTTCATATAAAATCTACCTAAAAAAAAAAAAAAAAAAAAAAAAAAAAACATTAGACGGGTGAATCAGTTAATTTTTGTTTTAACAAGTTCATTTTAAAAGCTTTGTGGAGCAGTTTTTTTTTTCTTCAACACTGATCTTAAGAAAGTGGTCAATTGTGAGTACTAAACATACAGAACAGTTTATTAAAAAGTATTTATGTTACTTTTTTCAGTATTAGCAGGTTATAATTTTAGTTTAATGATAATGTGATTTTCTTACATATGTTTAAACAATACATTTTATACGAATAGATTAAAACTGTCAAAAGTTAATATTCTAATGCATTTTCAGATGTTCGAAACTACTGTATCTGAAATTGCAAAATAAGCTACGAAAAGCCGTCCAAATAACTTTAGCTGGTCACCTAATTAGCTTCAGAGAACGCAAAGTTTAGGAAATGTTTTATTCTTTTTCAAAGTATAAAAGGAGTTGCTATTCTAATTTACGCAACAAACTGCCACATTGCTTATATTTGATTCTTATCCAGAATATTTAGTGCAGCTGAATAAACCGAATGATCTTTCAGGAAGCGAACTGAGAGACATTAGAGTTAGCAGTTTCGTATAGATTTATTTTATCTGCACTACATTGAACGGTAATGATTATGGTGTGTGAACTATCTGCATGATCTAATGTCTGATTATACGTATTTGAGCAAAAATATTATTGTTACTTTTTTATAAGTATTATGTTTTGACTGATGTTTTGAAAATACGAGAACTGAAAAACAATTTGGTAATTGCACGTCTAAAGTGGCAAACGAGTTGCGTCCATGTTATAACTAGTTTTATAAATATTTTTTGCCCCGCATATTGCACTGAACGTATAATTTTGTGCATAAGTGCATATAAATTTTATTCTGTTCGAAAGGTTGTAACATCATTAAAATGCACTTGAAATATCTTTTTCGAATTGGCCGCAATGCAAAACTTTTGATTGTCCCTGTAATTAAACTGAGCATCCTATTTTCATAAAATTTGAAATGACTCGAGAAAATTTTGCTAGAATTATAAATTTAAAATTTCAGAGCATTCGGTAGGGTAGTTTTTGCTCTGTTACATGCGTACTGACAGACAGGCAGAAAGACAGACAGACGAACCGGACGATGTTTATAAATTGTATATTCAAACCATGTACACGAGTAGAAGACAAGTATAGAAGAAGGGAATAGTACAAAATTTAAATTTCGTTAACAAAATGAAGCGATAGTTTTTTGCTGTAATTTTTTTTATTAATTTCATTTTCTATTATTAATTTAAATTTATTTAACCATAAAAATATTTTTATTTAAGTTATTAAATATAAAAATATTAAATATCAAAAGTATTACATTATATCGTCAGAAATAAATATGATCTTAGTATTTTAGCTTTACCATAATAGGCTTAAATCAAAATTTAGCTTTCAAGCAATGGTTGTCATGAAAACGACTTTTTTGCGAAAATGCGTTTTTCTTCATGATGGGTTTTTCATTATTTCTCGCATTTAAATTGTTATAAGTCAAGAACCGTTAAAGATAAATGATTCAAACTTGGATCTTGTCTTTTTCAATTGTTTTACTTTAATTTTGATTCAGCAAATTTGAAAAAAATATTTGCTTTTGAAAATATGATTTTTAAAAAATGTTACGTCATTTTTTTTTCAAATTTTTAATTTAAATATTTTTATTTTTTATTTAAATTAATATTTTTTAAATGCTGAATCTAAATTAAAACTTATATATTTCTGTTTATTTAAATGCAAAAACATTGAAATTCTACAAATAATATTTTGAGTTATAACTATTTTAAACTACTCTACTTTTTTAATAAAATTTAAACTAAAAAATATTTTTTTTTTAAATTATGAGAAGTTTTATCATGAAATTTTATTTACAAATGATATGATTAACCATCACAAAAATTTTCGAAATTTTAACTCAATAAATGAAAAATATTTGAAAATGTGTTTCGGACCCCCTTAACACTAAAACCGCGGTGACGGTTCATTTTGACCCGTACCAAATGAAAAAATTTCGATTTAAACCAGAAAACTCTTTATAAAATACCGTAATTTCCGGTGTATAAGCCGCGGCGAAAACAAGTCTGTTTCAAACCAGAAATTTTATTTTAAAAGTAATGTCAAATATACCAAACACAAAAAGCTGACATTTTTTAAAATAAAGTTTCTGGTGTAAAAGTGATTTCTTAGAGCCGCAGCTTATACACACAAAATTACGGTAAGTTAAATATATGCTGCACAAAAGTAATTTAAATAAATAAGTTAACCCTTTACACTCCGCGTTATTTTGAGTATGGGCTACCAGCAACTCCGCGTCGTTACACAATTATTTTATTAGGTCGGCATCACTTTTTAAAAGAAGTTTCCTTCAAGTGCACAATTTGAAAAATGCTGTAATTAAATTAGGCAAATTTTATTTTCCTTTGTTATTGGTGCCAAAAAACAAATTTTGCAGGGAAAGATGTCGCCGCTAGCGGAGTTTTTCACTTACCTTACCATATTGCCGCAGCGGCGACAACAGAGTGCAAAAAGTTAAATTGTTTCAAATAAAATATCTGATATGAAACATTTTTATAATATGTGAGTAAAACTTCCCGCGGTTCTAGTGTTAAGTTACACTGGATGTTCTGAATAAGAACCAAGTATAATAAGCATGCTGTATTTCTCTGGATAAAAGATAATGCAAATTATTTTTATTCTGTGAAGGGAGATAATGATTTTCCTAAAATATGCTTTTTTAAAAAGCTAATCAAGTGACCTTTAATTGTTATTTGAACGACTTTTCACGGCTTATTTATTAATTGCTGATGTAATACATCCGCGTTTTAAAAATAAATCCACACAAAACTATTAACCCTAATGTCTCTCATTTTCATTTTGAGAATTCCACTAGGCGCATTATGTAAAACAGGATGTTCTGAATAAGAACCAAGTATATTAGGCATGTGGTATTCGGCTGGATAAAAGAGAATGAAAAGTATTTTTATCCTGTGAAGTGGGATAATGGTTTTCTTAAACTACGTTTTCTTAAAAACTAATTAAGTGAACATCTAATGTTATTTGAACGACTTTTCTGGCTTATTTAATAATTGCTGATATAATAAAACATCCAAGTTTTTAAATAAATCCACACGGAACTATTAAACATAACTCTCATTTCTCTTCTGAGAAATCCATTTGGCGTATTCAGCAGTATTGGATATTCTGAATAAGAACCGAGTATAAGCATGTGGTATATTGCTGGATAAATGAGAATGCAAAGTATTTTTATTCTGTGAAGTGGGACAATGATTTTCCTAAACTATATATATATATATATATATATATATATATATATATATATATTTAAATTATTTAAGTGATCATATAATGCTATTTGGACGGCTTTTCCTGGCTTCTTTGATAATTGTTGATGTAAAACATCCAACTGTTTAAAGTCCACACGAAACTATTAAAAAAGGTAAAATTTACATTATCCCTTTAAATAATAACTTAAGGCAAACTTTTTCTAAGCAAATTTCCTAAACTATGCTTTCTTTGAAACTAATTAAGTGATCATTTAATGTTATTCGGACTACTTTTTCTGGCTTATTTGATAAATGCTGATGTAATTCATCCAAGTTTTTAAATAAATCCACACGAAACTATTAAAAAGGGAAAATTTACATTATTCCTTTATATAGTAACATATTAAGTTCACGCAAACAGTTCAAATACTATAATCAGTACCGCTAAATGTTGCACAGATAAAATAAATCCACACGAAACTATTAACACTAACATTTCTCATTTCTATTCTGAGAAATCCATTTAGTGTATTTGGCAGCACTAGATATTCTGAATAAGAACCGAGTATAAGCATGTGGTATTTTGCTGGATAAATGAGAATGCAAAGTACTTTTATTATGGGAAGTGAATGAAAACATAGTTTAGGAAAATCACTATAAAGTAATTTTCCTAAACTGTGTTTTCATTGACACTAATTAAGTGACCATTTAATATTATTTGGACGACTTTTCCTGGCTTATTTAATAATTGCTCACGTAATACATTAAGTTTTTAAATAAATCCGTACGAAATTATTAAATTAACTGTCATTTCGATTATGAAAAATCCATTTGGAATATTTAGTACTGGATGTTCTGAATAAGGACCGACTATCTGCATTGTGGTATTTCACCGATTAAATAAAAACTCAACGTATTTTTATTCTGTGAAGTGGTATAATGATTTTTTAAAACTATATTTTCATTGAAACTAATTTAGTGAACATTTAATGTTATTTGGGCGACTTTTTCAATCTTATTTAAAACTTTCTGATATAATACATCCAAGCGCTTTAAATAACTTCACGCGAAACTATTAACTGTGATAGCTCTCTTTTCTATTATGAACTATACTTTTGGCGTATTAAGTCACACTGGATGTTTTGAATAAGAACCAACTATAAGCATGTGGTATATAGCTAGATAAATAAGAATGCAAAGTAGTTTCATTCTGTAGAAAGGAATACTGATTTTCATAAACTATGCTTTTTTAAAAATTGTTTAAGTCACAATTTAATGCTGTTTGGGCGAGCTTTTCTGACTTGTTTGATAATTGCTTCTGTAATAAATTAAAGTTTTTAAATAAATTCACACGAAACTTTTAAAAAAGGATAAAATTTATACTATCCCTATAAATTGTAACATATTATGTTCACGCAAACAGTTGAAATTCCATAATCATTACCACTGAATATTGCCCAGATAAAATAAATTCAAACGAAACTATCAACTCTAATATCTCTAATTTTTATTCTGTGAAGTGCATTTGTCGTATTTAGCAACACTGGATATTCTGAATAAGAACCGATTATAAGCATGTAGTATTTTGCTGGTTAAATGAGAATGCAAAGTATTTTTATTCTGTGAAGTGAAATAATGATTTTGACTATTTTTTTCTGGCTTATTTAATAATTTCTGATGTAATACATCTAACAGAAAACCGAGACAAACAAAAATAAAATGATGAAGCAATTCAAAAATATGAAGAAAACATCATAATCCCAGCTCTTAATAAATGTCTACGAAAGGATAATGTCTCCTTCAAGCTGCTGAAAGTGATGAAAGGAAGAAGGGGAGAAGCAATTTCACATCTAGTTCTCAAAATGCATGAAAGGGACGCATTGCAACTGCAATCGCTGAAACGTGCTTTGGTTTTAACAGATGTACAGTAAAGCCATATATTCTAATACCACGTTGCTTCAACTGTCAAAGACTAGGCCACGTATCAAGAGACTGTACAAATGAACTAACTTGTGCTTATTGCTCAGAGAAACACCATATAAACGAATGTACGGCGAAGGAACCAAAGTGTATCAACTGCATACAGGAAAACAGATGTAGGAAAGCTCCAGGAAAGGACATTCCAACAAATCACACATGTTTCGATGGACGCTGCCCGACATATATTAAACAACAACGAGAAGCAGTAGCACAAAGGACACTAAGATTGCATAAAATTCCGTGCAATACAATGTAACCTACAGAACAGTAAGTCCAACACGGCAGCATTTATCCGTTTCATAATTCACGAAAAATTCTCACTGGCATGCGTCCAGGATGCCTATCTCTTTAACAAACGCCCATCTTCTCTCCCAGTTTATGTTCCCTGTAACAGCTCTAGCTTCAACAATAGCCACATAATAATTTTGGATCAAAATTTAAAGCACTGTATCTCGGCAAAAAACGATCATTCCATCTTTGTAAACCTAGAACTAGAAAATTTTATTCGGAGCATAGGCAGCTTGTACAGGCCTCCACGTTCAGATTTTGAGGTGGACGTACAAGACTGGCTACGTTCCGCACGCCAGAGTGAGTACCAGCTACTCCTGGGTGACTTCAATGCACACGACCAGCTCTCGGGCTATACTCTTGACGATGACAGAGGACCGCTACTCGTAGATTCTTTATTAGCAAATAACTTGATTGTCTTAAACTCACCATCCTGTACACCAACCTATGAGTCCGGCAAAAGGGAAGGGCGTCCTGACCTCACAATTTGTACATAACCACTATTCAGCTACTTTTGAGGATGGGATGTCTTCCCTGAGCTTTTCGGTGACCATCGGCCTATCGTAACAGATATTTTGCTTCCAATCCCGATCCTTCTGAAACGTCGCTTCAGAACAAAAAATGTCCCATTCAACAAATTCATAGGCATGGTTGAAAACTCATGCTACTTAAATTCCGTAATTTTTTCTTCAGTAGACTCACGTCAGGCCTTTGACCTGACCTACAAATCTTTTCAAAATATTATTCAAAATAGTGCAAAAGCATCCTTTAAACTAAAACCTCCATTCAGACAGGTCAAGTTCTCCTGGTGGTCAACGGACCTTCGTTCTCAAAGAAATAAAGTAAAAGCACTTTATACAAGAGCTAAGAAGACGAACTTAGACTCGGTACAATATCAAATTTACAAAAGAGAGCGTGCCAAATATCAGAAATTGATTCAAAGAGTGAAGAAAGACGCCTGGGTAAATTTTTGTAAGAAACAAACTGACCCATTTGGCAAATCTAAAAAACTGGCTTTTCAGGACTTTCAAGACTGTCAGATTAGCTATCTTCCGGACTCGTCATTCCCAGCTTCCAGGTCCTCTTCTCTGTTTACACTGACAGAAAAATTTTTTGGTGTATCCCCGGGATCACCAGCTCAGCCAAATATGGCAACTTCACAACAAACTCACGCAGACCAACCTAACTTTACAATAAAAGAACTTCGAAATGCAATCTATAGCTTTAACCAAAACAAAGCTCCAGGTCCCGAAGGAATAGACCATTGGATGATTAGATCTCTCTTTTCTAAAATCCCCTTAACTCTTCTAGACATGTATAACAGTGCACTTCGTTTAAACTATTTCCCGGAGGTCTGGAAGGTGGGCGAGCTCGTCTACTTCAGGAAGGAAGGTAGACCAGCAAATGAACACACCTCTTATAGACCAATAACGCTACTCCCGATATTTGGCAAAATCTACGAAAAAATGTTCTTAAGACGAATTAATCATTCACTAACTCAATGTAACGCATTAACAGGCTTACAACACGGTTTTACTCAATTAAAATCGACCGAAACAGCACTAGAACAGGCATTATCTTACATAGATATTAACAAATCTAATAAAAATTATACATATTTTATTTCGCTAGATTTTATGGGGGCTTTTGATAATCTCCCATGGGACCTAGCACTACAGGCACTACACCATTTAAACATTTCTTCCATTTAAACTTATCACCTCAGCTAATTAATGTAATTGCCTCCTTCCTGTCGGGCAGGCGGGCTCTGGTGGACTGGCAGCTGCCAGATCTTTTGTATTTTTTCTCAAGGGGTTATCCTCAGGGCTCCTGTCTGGGGCCATTTTTATGGTTGGCTCTCCTGGAGACTCTGCTGCGGACCTTCCTGTTTGAGTTCTGTGCGATAGTCGCATACGCGGATGATGTTTTACTTATAGTCTGGGGCTTAACAAGAGCGTTACTTGAACAACGAGGGAACAGATTACTAGACTTTATTCAAAACTGGGCTAAAATTCACAAAATAACAATTTCTTTCGAGAAGTCGCGCTCTATAACGTTTGGTAAACCGAAAATTCTCCAAAGGGGCCCACTTTTTAAACTACACGGTAAAAAGATAAAGTCAGAAAAAACAATTAATTATCTTGGAATCAAAATTGATCAACACCTCTCATTCTTACCCCACCAGGCATCAAAACGTCAAGAAATAATAAAAATCACGCAAAATTTATACAAATTCTCCTCAGCATCAGGTGGTCTTCCATCATACTTTTTAAAGTCTGGTACTCATCCATCCTACAGCGGCAACTGGCGTACGCATGTGCAGTCTGGTTTCCGCGAATGCGGAAGTCGCATGGAGTTCGCCATATTCTAGCGGCTCAGAGAAGGGCACTTCTCCTGATCTCCAGAGCCTATAGGAACACTTCTACCGCAGCACTTCAGGTTCTCACGGGTTTTCCTCCATTGGACATACAATTAGAAGCGGAGGCTGAGTTCGCTCGGATCACTCGCCTGGGTGCTTCTAATATTTCTTATTTTGCCCCAATGTATTCAACAAAATGTTCAAAGTATCAGATCTCTTCACTTTCAAACGGTATTAGCATTCGCGCAACAAAATTCTTTAACGGAACGACACACATCTTTACAGACGGGTATAAAACAGAAGTAGGAACTGCGGCAGCTTTTTGTGTTTATAGGCAAAGCTCACACTTTTTTTCCTGGCGCTCAAGGCTTGATCCGGGGAACTCTGTCGTCCAGGCGGATCTCTTTGCTATGAAGGAGGCGATTCGTTGGGCAGAAGAGGACTCTGACTCCCAATATTTAATTTCATCAGACAGTTTATCAGGACTAATGGCCCTTTCAAAATTTGATAACAATAATCACTTAGTTCTAGACATAACTTTACTCCTTCAGTCCTCAGAAAAATCGTTCTTCTTTAATTGGGTTAAAGGACATTCTGGTATAACGGGCAACGAAATGGCCGATCAGCTCGCGAGGTCGGCAGTCGATGATTTAACCTTACCACTAACATTTCTTCCATTCCCACAATCAACATTGAAACTAGAACTCAAAAAACAAATGCTACACCGATGGCAACAACGTTGGTCTACAGTGCAGGTGGGTCAATACACGCGTGACTTCATACCTAAGGTCTCACAAAACATTTTCATAAGTAACAGATACCTGTATCTCTTTCTCACAAATCATGGACCCTTCCAACAACATTTATATACCATAAATAAACGAGACTCACCTCTTTGCGTTTGTGGATCCTTATCAACATCATTACACTATATTTTAGATTGCACATTAACGTCCCACTATCACGTAAAAAAGCCACAACAGATGACACAGCCTGACTGGCTAACTTACCTTCTCGACCGTCCAGTTCTCCTACAACGTATAGCGGATTGTATGAAATTTTTAGAAGACAACGAATTTATATTTACCAATCCCCTCCCTTTCTGAGCTAGCTCAGCAAACTCATTGTTTTTAGCTCCAATTTCAGACAGGAGCCCCTGTTTTGTACATAATGTAAATATTTGTCTTATTTCCTTTGGTTTGTTTATTTAGTATTTTCATTATATTTATCAGCATATGCATTTCACTTAAAGTTTTTCAGCTCTAATATTAAAAAAAACATGTCTTGTAATTGTTTATGCATGTATACAACGTAGTGCAATTGCTGTCAATGTATGTACTTATGACACTTCTTGTGAGTTTCAGAGTCAAAAACAGCAAACTGAATTTATTTTTCTGTATGTTATTAACTGTTTTAAAAATATTGTCATTGTTAATGTATCTTACCATATGCAGTGGATTTGAGTCTCCCCCCGGGATTGCACTTATACTCTAAAGCGAAAGCTGGGTTCCCGGGGCGGTCACACCTGTCATCCCTGTAATACATCTAAGTTTTTAAATAAATCAAAACGAAAAGTGTCTGTCATTTCAATTATGAGAAATCCATTCGGCATATTTAGTACTGGATGTTCTGAATAAGGGCAGAATATAAGCATTGTGGTGTTTCACCGTTTAAAGGAAAATGCAACGTATTTTTATTATATGAAGTAAGATAATGATTGTTTTAAACTATATTTTCTTTGAAACTAATTAAGTGACCATTGAATCTCTTTTGGATCCCTTTTTCAGGTTTTATTAGTAATTGCTGGCATAATACATCGAAACTTTTAAACATACTCTAAAAAAATTTGCTTCGGATATTTCATAATTATCATAGAATCTATGTTACTTGGGTTATAATATGGAAATATTGTATTGCAAAATCGATTATTCAACGAATATTCGAACATTTACTTCTTCTAAAAGAAGGTAAAATGTAAATATCTTTATAAAAATGTATTAAATATATGCAGACGTGACGTCAACTGAAGCTGTTTTTTTTTTCACAGTAAAATATTTTTTAAATGATACATGGAGAATGTATATTGGTAAATAAAAAGTTTACCACAGCAGAAAAGGCTGACGCAATCCAAAAATAATTTTTTTTCAAAAATAAGTTCGTATACTCATTAGAAATATAAAAATATTTTACAACTAAGTAACAATTGACAAGTATTTAATTTTCTTTTTATTGGAGTTGTAAAATAGTCGTTGTGGGCCATCGTAATACTTACCCATCATGGATATGCATAATATAAAATATGAAATTAAAACATGTGTAAGCTAATATAAAATGCATTGCAATTCTAAAATAAAATTTAAGCGTATGTGATGTCCATTCGTTCGGTAAATAGACTGTTTAAAATCTTGGCTGGATGACGTCATAAAGTTTAAATGTTCTGTTACTGAATTGTGTACAAGAAACATCCTTATAACTCCAAAAATGATAATCTTATTAACTAACAGTTTACTGAGTCGGATTAAGCGTTCATTTCCAATTAAAATATATCTTTGAATTGAATTTCGAATGAAATATGGTGTCATGAAAAATTTAAGAGTGTGGAAAATACGATTACAAATATCTCGGCAACTAATTTCCGATCGACTTCATTCTTTATGCAAAATTTATGTTTCTTTATTGTCCTTTATATTCACTCCTTAAAATAAGCAATTTCAAAAATTTTTATATACCTTTTATCAGAATGATTATTTCTAGAGTCCGAAAAAGATAGTTCGGGATAATACAGGTTACTGAAATTCAATAAGCTTCTTCTCATTATTTCATACTAAGTACCCACTAAATTTCAAGTCTTTATCTCAATTTATTCGGGAGATAGAGTGTTTACAGATATACACACAGACAGACGGACGGCAATTGCTTTTGCAAAAAATGTGTTTTTCGGAACTTCCAGTGTCTGAAACATGTAAATCCCCCCCCCCCCCTCCCTCCCAGAAAAAAAAATCGATTTTTAAAACGATTACAGGACTTGCCCTATACTACGTATGATGGGTAAATAAAATAAATGAATTCTTCAAGATGCCTTCAAATTTAGCAATTTTTCAATGTTTCCCCAAAAAGCTGATTTTTTATATTCTCGAATCCAAAAGAAGAATAGGGTTATAGAATCGGACGATTCCATAAGGCTCGTTTTTATGTAGATGAACACTGGTGTTTATCTGACCAAATGCCAGAGAAATTCCCTCACCTGTAGGAACCTTGTTTAACTAGGACTTCCCTCAGAGGGATTAGTCTGAGCAATATTACTGAGAACATAGATTTAATAATAACATGTGGAAGCAAAGAAAATGAGATGTTATCTTTAATTGTCCATATACTGCGAAAAATTGAAATGATGAAAATAAACGAATTGTAGAATTACAAAATCTTATATATAAATTCGTATACACTGTTTAAAAAAAAGGGAAATCAAACTATTCAAGACAGCCATGCATGGATATAAAATTGAAAGTACGCAATATATTAAAAGTAAAATAGAAAATGAAACACTAATTTACTTATATCGGAATTTTAACTGTATAAAATGATGTCAAGAGCATAATCAGACGCTCCGCACCAATTTGAGTAACTTTAAATGACAAATATATGATGTTTAAAAAGAATGGACTATACTTTATATGGTGTGTGCTCCCCTGGAATAGTTAATATTGTACAATATCTGTTTTCCACGGATGCAATGAGGTTGTCGATAACATTTAAGGAATTCTCTTCTCAAAATCTAATATAGTATCAAAGTGCCGAATACATCAACAGTGGCATGCAATACGTCGATATTGTGTGTTTTAGATATGCTCGATTGGATTTAAATGCTGGCCACTACATACGCTGTATTGTTTTGTTTTCAAACATATTCTGCACAACTTAAGCTGTATTTACCATGTATTAAATAAAAGAAATCCGCAATGATTACAATATAAAGTATGACACAAGATCTGAATATACCGTCTGCATAACTTTTGAGCTGTCAAAGTATCATTTGAAGTAATTTAAAAATCCATACACATTTATTCAGCAAATCATGCAAGCTAACATACGCCAATATGAACCCGATTACAAAATTTCACCAGAATAAGTTAATATATAAAAAATCTACTGATGATAATTGAGAATATGACTTTATGATAAAATATCTAGAAAAATGAATCAGATAAAAAATTCATATCACATTTAAAACGGCACTTCCCTCTTTTAGTGGCCTTGGCGAGAGAGAGAAAAGCCTAGAGAAGGAACACTTTAACATGTACTTTCCGGCAACCTACTCACTGTTTCATACAGGTCTTTATTCAATATTTACGCAATTTATTTAATGCTATGTGGGTATCTATCAGTTTTGTTGCATTTGAATCGCATGTTTTGCGGAGGAAATGCAGCATTATGAAATATTTAAAGTTGCTGTACCTAATAATTCCAAATTAATAGTAATTGAGATCGCTTTCCGTTAATTTCATCTTTTTAAATTTTAAATTTTTTAGAAACCATTCATAGAGACAGTTGTATATTTTAAAACTAACCCGAAGCAAAATTTCAACATTTTGGGCTCAGCAGTAACAGAGAAATAGAAAATTTGTGAAAGTTTTTTGTTTCTGCACTGTTTCATATAGCGACATTTTTAGAAATTGTTCTATTGCGAGAATTTACGTCATGATAAATACAGCCATGTCAATTTTCATGTTTATATTCCTAACAATTCCATGTTCTTCGTTACTTAGATCATCTTTAGATCTTTTTCCGCTTTGTTAAGTCTTTCTATTTTTTAGAATTCGTTCTACAACGAGCATTTACATCTTATTAATTACTACCATGCCAAAATTCTAGTTTCTAACCCCAACACTATCCCAAAAATTTCAGTATTCCAAATAAATCATAATTTAGAACCTTTCTAGAAATTTTTACGTTTATCCGTCAAATTGAACCTTTTAGAGAGCGTTCATTACGAGTATTTACATCTTAAAAGTAACTACCGCACCAAATTTAAAGTTTCTAACAGAATCAATATCGCAGAAATCACAATTTTATAACTTTTTTGCTCCTGCAGCGATGTAGGTTCTTGCACTGACATAAAATAGTCTTTTTTTCGGAGCAGAGATGGCCACCAACATTTTTTTTAAGTTGGCTATGTAGTTTCAGAGATAACACCTCACAAACGTTCAAGCATTAATAATATTATATACTTTATAATATTATAACGCTTTATAATATTAGCATTAGATGTACAGATACAAAAGACATTTATCTGTTACAAACTAAAGTGCCGGCGTTGCAAAAATTTGAAGGATGTTTGTTCTGAAAAATCAATTTCAAAATTTAACATACAACACAAAACAAACATTAAAAAAAGCAGTCGAAATGTTGTATGAATGAATCATATGAAAACGCTATATAAAAATGTATAAATGTATATAACAGACGCAAAAGAATACAGCTATAAATGAACTTATTTCAATTTATAATTGGAGCAATAATGTTAAAATACGCCAATATTTCCCTAATCGGGTTTTTATAATGCTTCAATACATTTTTCACACTCATATGACGTTATACTATATCCCCCATGCCCTTTATATTTCCAATATGACGTAATATTTTCCTGTTTCACGTGGAAACCTTGAAATAGAAAAGTTATGAAGTTATATTCACTTTCATTTAAATTCGTCAAACCATTTATTTCATTTTCATATTTCACGTGAATATCTTGCAATAGAAAAGTTATGACTTAATATTCACCTTTTTTTAAAATTCGGCAAACTATTTTTTTCATTTTCATTGTTCACGTGGAAATCTTGCAGAAGAAAATTAACAGTTGTAGTAATAATTTTATTGTGTTTTTTAATTGTTGGCAACTGCTATAACGAAAAATGTTTAAATTTCATAAGAAATTGCTGTTAAATTGGTGGTTTTTTATTAATTAAAAATTAACTATAAGTTATTTCGATTCCGGATTACTTTAGTTGTCTCGGCCATGTTTTAATACACATGTACGTATCTCTTCACAATTTTGGCTTCCAAATTGTGGATTTTTTATAGAATTACAAACAGACAGATAGACAAGTTTTCATTTTTATATATCTCTCTATTCTATAAAAAGTAACTAACGCTGTCACCGCCGCCGCCGCCGGTATTGATTTTTTTGTGACCGGAGGTCTTTCTTCGTTAATATTAAGAAAACTATTGCATACAAATAAATGAAAATCGGTGGTATTATAGCAAAATGTTTGATCAACACACTAATGCATACAGTTTTCAAATCGAAGAATTATTTTAAGAGATATTTAATGCTAAAGTTGGACAAAATCGTTCCATTAAAAAAAAATTATAAGAGCAAAAGCTATACATGTGAATTTAATCATTTTTTAGATCATTTTATTCAATAGAAGATCCCGGTCTGCAGATTTCATTAATTTTTTTAATTTGACTCATTTTTTTGAGGTTTTATTTCTAATTTAAACTCAAATATTCAGCATTTTGGCAGATATTTTTTACATATTTTAGAAAATGGTACTAATTTAAACTGTTGCCAACTGTATAAACAGCACAAACAATAATGTTTGCTTCAAATAAAAAAATTATTTACACGTTACTATTATAAACAGAAAAAAACCCTTCAAATTAGAATTAAATAATTAGGTATAAAAAGCAGGCACTTATTGGAAATTACGCCATAAAAACTATATTTACATGTGAATTTTAAAAGAGAAATGATATCTTAAAATAAATTCATTAACATGCGTTAGAAATCTGAAATAGAACAAATTACGTCACATTACACTTATTATGCAAAATGAACAAAAAATAGTATTGCAAAACAGTTTAAATTTCAATATTGCGCGAGACAAAATATTAGAGGTTAAATATTAGATTTTTTTCAAAATTTTATTATTTGTCGTTTGATGTGAGGTGTTCAGCTATAAGTATGCAAAATTTCATGTCTCCAACTTAATTAGGGGCTGAGTTAGAAAAATTGCTTTAAATACACAAGTTAGAGCCCAGAGGGTTAAATATTAGACTTTTTGCAAAATTTTATTATTTGCTGTTTGATGTGAGGTGTTCAGCTATAAGTATGCAAAATTTCATGCCTCCAACTTAATTAGGGGCTGAGTTAGAAAAATTGCTTAAAATACAGAAGTTAGAGACCGGAGGGTTAAATATGACTTTTTCAAAATTTTATGATTTATCGTGTTATCGCAAGTGCTCAGCTATAAGTATGCAAACTTTCATGTCTCCAACTTAATTAGGGGCTGAGTTAGAAAAATTGCTTAAAATACACAAGTTAGAGCCCAGAGGGTTAAATATTAGACCTTTTTCAAAATTTTATTATTTGTCGTTTGATGTGAGGTGTTCAACTATAAGTATGCAAAATTTCATGTCTCCAACTTAATTAGGGGCTGAGTTGGAAAAATTGCTTAAAATACAGAAGTTAGAGACTGGAGGGTTAAATATGACTTTTTCAAAATTTTATGATTTATCGTGTTATCGCAAGTGTTCAGCTATAAGTACGCAAACTTTCAAGTCTCCAACTTAGTTAGGGGATGAGTTAGAAAAATTGCTTAAAATACACAAGTTAGAGCCCAGAGGGTTAAATATCAGACATTTTTCAAAATTTTATTATTTGTCGTTTGATGTGAGGTGTTCAGCTATAAGTATGCAAAATTTCATGTCTCCAACTTAATTAGGGGCTGAGTTAGAAAAATTGCTTAAAATACAGAAGTTAGAGACCGGAGGTTAAATATGACTTTTACAAAATTTTATGATTTATCGTGTTATCGCAAGTGTTCAGCTATAAGTATGCAAACTTTCATGTCTCCAACTTAATTAGGGGCTGAGTTAGAAAAATTGCTTTAAATACATAAGTCAGAGCCCAGAGGGTTAAATATTAGACTTTTTAAAAATTTTATTATTTGTCGTTTGATGTGAGATGTTCAGCTATAAGTATGCGAAATGTCATGTCTCCAACTTAATTAGGGGCTGAGTTAGAAAAATTGCTTAAAATACAGAAGTTAGAGACCGGAGGTTAAATATGACTTTTATAAAATTTTATGATTTATCGTGTTATCGCAAGTGTTCAGCTATAAGTATGCAAACTTTCATGTCTGCAACTTAATTAGGGGCTGAGTTAGAAAAATTGCTTTAAATACATAAGTCAGAGCCCAGAGGGTTAAATATTAGACTTTTTAAAAATTTTATTATTTGTCGTTTGATGTGAGATGTTCAGCTATAAGTATGCAAAATTTCATGTCTCCAACTTAATTAAATTAGGGGCTGAGTTAGAAAAATTGCTTAAAATACACAAGTTAGAGCCCAGAGGGTTAAATATTAGAGTTTTTCAAAATTTTATTATTTGCCGTTTGATGTGTGGTGTTCAGCTATAAGTATGCAAATTTTCAAGTCTCCGACATATATAGTTTCTGAGAACGGGCTCTGTGACAGACGGACAAACATACAGACAAAGGAGTGAGACAGGTAGGGTTTCGTTAGATGAACGAAACTCTAAAAACATGCTGCGGATGACTGTAACAACATCCTAAAATTACATTACAATCAGCGATCTACCAATCCCGAATTTAGTTTATATTCGTTTCATATATTCTTATTCTTTTGTGCGGCCCTGTAAAATAATTATCAATATTATATACAGTAAAACCTCTGAATAGCGGACACCCCGAGAATGCAGAATTTGTCCTCTATTTAGAGGTGACCGCTACTGAGAGTAAAACATGTACAGTTATTTAAGAGTTGGTAATCGAAAAAATGTCCGCTAAATAGAGGTATCCGCTAATCGGGTGTCTCCGCTATGGAGGTTTTACCAGTAAAACTTCTGAATAGCGAACACCTCGGGAGGGCAGAATTTGTCCTCTATTCGGAGGTGTCCGCTACTGAGAGTAAAAAATGTACAGTTATTTAAGTGTTGGTAATCGAAAAAATGCCCGCTAAATAGAGGTGTCCACTAATCGGGTGTGTCCGTTATGGAGGTTTTACTGCATAATAATATCATCTTTTACAAGAAAATTGCATGCTGTATGATAAACAGACAGCCATCCAGAGAAAGATAACCTCCCGGATCAATAAACACTCATGTCTTTTGTTTTAATCATCCACAATTATGTATGTCATACAACATGCCAGATTTTATACAACAGGCTAAAAACTTTCACCGTGGTACGGAATATTGTATTATTATTTGTTTGCCCACCAAAACTGGTTGCCACGGGTTGTTGCAAGTTTTGTGATCACGTGGTTGAAACTGATCTATTCAATATTACTGCGTGCGTATTTTTTTTTTATTTGCTCCTTGTGTTCAAACCAGTTGTCTACGAAAACATCAACCGGTGAAAGTGACGCACACCAAATTTCTGTCACGTATGCAGATAAATTGTGCTTTTTTAAGAGTTTTTTCTATATAATTTTTAAACTGTTTGGAACTTATTACTTTCTTCTATCTTCAATAGAAGAAAGTATTGTAATCGAAATTTTTTTCGACTTCCGGTTTTCGACGGATTTGCATGTTTTAGGGGTCAGAGATTCCAAAAAACATGTTTATAGAAAATGTCTGTCTGTCTGTGTGTCCGTCTGTCCGTCTGTCCGTCCGTCCGTCTGTCCGTCCGTCCGTCTGTCCGTCTGTCTGTCGCCATTGTACCATCAAAAAGTGTATGAAGTTATGTATAGAATTAAACCAAAATTTTATTATAAGTTTTTGGCTATGGCAAGCAGGTCCTCCCGGAATTTGGAAAAAATTCGCCGGTAGGGGGCGCTGATATAACAATTTTTGTGCGATTTTGAATATTGTACCATCCAAAAGTGTATGGAGTTTTGCATAGAATTGAACCAAATTTTTAGTTTCAGTTTTTGGATATGACAAGCAGGTCCTCCCTGAATTTGGAAAAAATTCGCCGGTAGGGGGCGCTGTAAATGCGTTTTTTGTGCGATTTTGAATATTGTACCATCGAAAAGTGTATGAAGTTATGCATAGAATTGAACCAAATTTTTATCTTAAGTTTTTGGCTATAACAAGCAGGTCCTCCCTGAATTTGAAAAAAATTCGCCGGTAGGGGGCGCTGTAATAGCGATTTTTGTGCGATTTTGAATATTGTACCGTCCAAAACTGTATGAAGTTATGCATAGAATTAAACCAAATTTTTATTTTAAGTTTTTGGCTATGGCAAGCAGGTCCTCCCTGAATTTGGAAAAAATTCGCCTGTAGGGGACGCTGTAATAGCGATTTTTGTGCGATTTTGAATATTGTACCGTCCAAAAGTGTATGAAGTTATGCATAGAATTAAACCAAATTTTCATTTTAAGTTTTTGGATATGGCAAGCAGGTCCTCCATGAATTTGCAAAAAATTCGCCGTTAGGCGGCTTCTGTAATAGCGATTTTTGTGCGATTTTGAATATTGCACCATCGAAAAGTGTATGAAGTTATGCATAGAATTGAACCAAAAAAAAAAAATTAAGTTCTTGGCTATGGCAAGGAGGTCCGCCCTTAATTTGTAAAAAAATCGCTCTTAGAGGGCGCTGTAATAGCGATTTTTGTACAATTTTTGTGCCATTTTGAATATTGTACCGCCGAAAAGTGTATGAAGTTATGCATAGAATTGAACCAAATTTTACGTGTTTATTTTTGGTCATGTCACGAAGGTCCTCCCTGAATTTTGAAAAATTCTGCCGAAAGGGGGCACTATAATTGCAATGTCTGTACCATTTTCATTATTGTACCATCGAAAAGTGTATGAAGTTATCCATATAATTGAACCAAATTTTTTGTGCATGTTCTGGCTAGGGCAAACAAGTCCTCCCTGAACTTGAAAAAATTCTGAAAGAAGGGGGCGCTATAATTCCGATCTCTGTGCCATTTTCATTATTCTCTGTGCCATTTCATTTTCATCGAACAGCGTATAAAATTATGCATACAATTGAACCAAAATGTTTGTGCTTGTTTTTGGCTTTGGCCAACAGGTTCTCCTTGAATTTGGAAATATTGCGCGGTAAAGGGGCTCCGTGCTAGCGATTTTTGTATACTTTTCTTGATTTTTCGTAGTTCTATTGTGCAACGGCGGCTCATGCAGCGGCGGCACTCGCTTCCGGCTATGCCGGCTATTCGCAAACAGCTGATAACGACAGAATAAGGAAAAATTAATAATTTTAACAAATATCATGATATAGATTAACTCGTTTTTAGTCCGTTTAATTGAGCAGAAATTTAAGATGAAAATCAAAGTTGGTATAGTATTGAACTAATAATATTGAAGTATTAACATGTGTAACTACGTTTTGAAATATTAAGATGTATAAGATAGAAGAAAGTTTTGGTATTGGCACATCCAACTAGTTTTTCATAGTAGGTGCATTCAGTAGGCGACCCTCATAGGTACCTTCTGGTGCAATCAGAAACGAAATCCGACAAATATTTTTTGAGTTATGCTTGACGAAAGGTTTTTATTAGGCTTTTTTTACTTTCTTCTATCTTCAATAGAAGAAAGTATTGTAATCGAAATTTTTTTCGACATCCGGTTTTCGACGGATTTGCATGTTTTAGGGGTCAGAGATTCTAAAAAACATGTTTATAGAAAATGTCTGTCTGTCTGTGTGTCCGTCTGTCCGTCTGTCCGTCCGTCCGTCTGTCCGTCTGTCCGTCTGTCCGTCTGTCTGTCGCCATTGTACCATCAAAAAGTGTATGAAGTTATGTATAGAATTAAACCAAAATTTTATTATAAGTTTTTGGCTATGGCAAGCAGATCCTCCCGGAATTTGGAAAAAATTCGCCGGTAGGGGGCGCTGATATAACAATTTTTGTGCGATTTTGAATATTGTACCATCCAAAAGTGTATGGAGTTATGCATAGAATTGAACCAAATTTTTAGTTTAAGTTTTTGGATATGACAAGCAGGTCCTCCCTAAGTTTGGAAAACATTCGCCGGTAGGGGGCGCTGTAAATGCGTTTTTTGTGCGATTTTGAATATTGTACCATCGAAAAGTGTATGAAGTTATGCATAGAATTGAACCAAATTTTTATTTTAAGTTTTTGGCTATGGCAAGCAGGTCCTTCCTGAATTTGGAAAAAATTCGCCGGTAGGGGGCGCTGTAATAGCGATTTTTGTGCGATTTTGAATATTGTACCGTCCAAAAGTGTATAAAGTTATGCATAGAATTAAACCAAATTTTTATTTTAAGTTTTTGGCTATGGCAAGCAGGTCCTCCCTGAATTTGGAAAAAATTCGCCGGTAGGGGGCACTGTAATAGCGATGTTTGTGCGATTTTGAATATTGTACCGTCCAAAAGTGTATGAAGTTATGCATAGTATTAAACCAAATTTTTATCTTAAGTTTTTGGATATGGCAAGCAGGTCCTCCATGAATTTGCAAAAAATTCGCCGTTAGGGGGCGCTGTAATAGCGATTTTTGTGCGATTTTGAATATTGCACCATCGAAAAGTGTATGAAGTTATGCATAGAATTGAACCCAAAAAAATTTTTAAGTTCTTGGCTATGGCAAGGAGGTCCTCCCTTAATTTGTAAAAAAATCGCTCGTAGAGGGCGCTGTAATAGCGATTTTTGTACAATTTTTGTGCCATTTTGAATATTGTACCGCCGAAAAGTGTATGAAGTTATGCATAGAATTGAACCAAATTTTACGTGTTTATTTTTGGTCATGTCACGAAGGTCCTCCCTTAATTTGGAAAAATTCTACGGGAAGGGGGCACTATAATTGCGATGTCTGTACCATTTTCATTATTGTACCATCGAAAAGTGTATGAAGTTATCCATATAATTGAACCAAATTTTTTGTGCATGTTTCTGGCTATGGCAAACAAGTCCTCCCTGAACTTGAAAAAATTCCGAAAGAAGGGGGCGCTATAATTCCGATCTCTGTGCCATTTTCATTATTGTACTATCGAACAGCGTATAAAATTATGCATACAATTGAACCAAAATGTTTGTGCTTGTTTTTGGCTTTGGCCAACAGGTTCTCCTTGAATTTGGAAATATTGCGCGGTAAAGGGGCTCCGTGCTAGCGATTTTTGTATACTTTTCTTGATTTTTCGTAGTTCTATTGTGCATCGGCGGCTCATGCAGCGGCGGGAACTCGCTTCCTGCTATGCCGGCTATTCGCAAACAGCTGATAACGACAGAATAAGGAAAAATTAATAATTTTAACAAATATCATGATATAGATTAACTCGTTTTTAGTCCGTTTAATTGACTTGAGCAGAAATTTAAGATGAAAATCAAAGTTGGTATAGTATTGAACTAATAATATTGAAGTATTAACATGTGTAACTAGGTTTTGAAATATTAAGATATATAAGATAGAAGAAAGTTTTGGGATTGGCACATCCAACTAGTTTTAGTAGGACATGGCGTTAATATCCATCGTAGTAGTAAAGTGTCCAGACAGTAATATTTCGCTGAGTATTAGCCTTCGCTTCGCTCAGACAACTATAGATAACTATACAATTTTGTTTCTCTTGAAGTCCTATTACTATAGCTAGATTTCTGAAAAGGGGATCTTTACAATATAATTAATAAAAATCGAATTCCATTAGCCATTAACTGCTGTTAGAGGTCTCACTGAAAATTGCTTTTTTCACCTTTCATATGCTAACTTGTGATTTTCAGTGTAACTATAGTTACCAATAAAACTTTGTTTCTTTTGAAGCCCTAGTAGTATCGCTAGATTTCTGAAAAGGGGATCTGTACCATGTAATTAATGTAAATTAAGTTTCATTAACCATTAACTGCTGTTAGAGGTCTCACTGAAAGCTGCTTTTTTCACCTTTCACATGTGATTTTCAGTTTAACAATAGTTTCCAGTAAAACTTTGTTTTTTTTTTTTTTGAAGCCGTAGTACTGTCGCTAGATTTCTGAATAACAGATGTTTAATTATAATGGTGTTTTCATAAATTTTAGAATGCTATGAGTTAATCGAGTCTTATTTATCCTTTCATGAACCGTTCTCAGGAATAGTCATGGTATATGTGCGACATATTTTGATACAGCAGAGAGAAGATTGGTTAAGAAGATTCTATTACTTTAAAAAACGAATAAAATATAATTTTTTGTGCAAAGATAAGATCGATATTAGATCAATAGACCTTAAAATTTTTGAAACTGAATAAAAAAAATCACATATTTTGAATATTTATCGAAACATCATGAAATTGATGCAATAAAAATTTCACTGAATAAATTCAAGATTTGGTTTATATGCATTTCTTCAACATGTATGGAAATTGAATTTAAAGCATAAAGACGTGTTCATTAAAAAACATAATTTATGGAAAGTGCGTATCTTTACTCCCACCTGTGATATTACAATCACATTGTTTTTTTCATTTTGGTGCAGCATCTTGCTTTTGTGCGCCTGCGGTGTTGCTTTGTTGTTCAGCAAATCTCTCTACCCCTCGCTGCTCATTCCGCTGTTTCTATTTTTAGTATTTAATTTTCCACCGTGCATCGCCTGCGTCGTCATCGCGATCTATTTTTAGCTCATCGCTCGCATCGTACGGACACGCGGCCACGTACTAAAAGAGGTGTGTGTTCATCAAGCCAATGAAGCTGTTGTTTCGGTTTCTGTCTGCTTTAATCTATACTAATTATTATACTAATACTAATATTATAAAGAGGTAAAAATTGTTTATTTGTAGGAGGTAAGCTCTGGAACTACGGAACCGATTCCAAAAGTAATGGTATCAAAATGATGGTGTTAGTCCAACTTAGAACATAGGCTATATCTTATGTCTGTGCGACTGGCCAAAAGGGGGTGCAGGAGCAAAAAACGTTCTAAAAATGTGATTTTTGTGTTACTGAAGTGCCTAGAAACATGAAAAT
Source organism: Maratus speciosus (assembly GCA_963932465.1). Taxonomy (NCBI): domain Eukaryota; kingdom Metazoa; phylum Arthropoda; class Arachnida; order Araneae; family Salticidae; genus Maratus; species Maratus speciosus. The sequence goes on along the minus strand of OZ010799.1, from coordinate 213,965,955 downwards.
TGGAATGGTAGTTACTTATAACATACTAATGATCTCAAAGGATATTTCTTTAAAAAATCGAAATTAAAAAGGGGTGAAAATACGTGATAAGCGTTCTAAAAAACGTTCTAAATGGCGATTTTTACGCAATTTCAGGAAGTATCAAACCGATTTCAAAAATAAAGGTATCAAAATGATGGTGACAACCCTTGCCCAAGCATATGCTACATTTTATGTCGGTGCCACTACCCCTAAAGGTGGTGCAGGAGCAAAAAAACGTTCGAAATTGCGATTGTTGTCTTACTGAAGGGCCCAGATACATGGAATTTGGCATGGTAGTTACTTATTAGATATAAATGATCTCTAAGAACATTTCCTTAAAATATCGAAATTTAAAAGGGGTGAAAACGCGCAAAAAGGTTCTATAAACGTTCTAAATGGCAATTTTTAAGCAATCTCAAGAAGTACCAAACCGATTTAAAAAATAATGGTGTCAAAATGATGGTGACAACCCTTTCTCCAACATAGGTCAAATTTTATGTTAGTGCCATTACCCCCAAAAGGGATGCAGGAGCAAGAAAACATTCGAAAATCCGATTTTTGTGTTACTGAGGGTCCTAGAAACATGAAATTTCGAATGGTAGTTACTTATAAGATATAAATGATCTCTAAAAACATTTATTAAAAAAATCGAAATTTAAAAGGGGTAAAAATGCGCGAAAAGAGTTCTAAAAAACGCTGTAAGTGGCGATTTCTGCGCAATCTCAGAAAGTACCCAACCTATTTCAAAATTAATGGTTGGAAATTGATGATGACATCCCTTGCTCCAACTTAGGCTCTATTGCATGTCCGTGTCACTACCACCTAGGTGTTGCAAAAGCAAAAAACGTTCTAAATTGCGAATTTTGTATTACTGAAGGACCTAGAATCCTGAAATAAGGCAGGGCAGTTATTTATAAGATACAAATGATCTCTAAGAACATTTCCTAAAAAATCGAAATTTAAAATGGGTGAAAATGAGCGAAAAGCGTTCTAAAAAACTTTCTAAATTGCAATTTATACGCAATCTCAAGAAGTACTAAATCAATTTAAAAAATAATGGGGTGAAAACGATGGTGACAGCCCTCGATCCAACATAGGCTGTATTTCATGTCGGTGCCACTACCCCAAATGGGGTGAATGAGCAAAAAACGATGTAAGTTGCGTTTTTTGTAATATTGCAGGGGCTAGCAACTTGAAACTAGGCATGGTAGTTACTTATAAGATATAAATCATCCCTAAGAACATTTTATAAATAAGTCGAAATTTAAAAAGGGGTGAAAATTGACGTAAAACGTTCTAAAAAACGTTCTAAATTGCGATTTCTACGCAGTCTCAGAAAGGTACCCAATCGATTTCAAATGCAATGATTGGAAATTGATGATGACAGCCCTTGCTCCAATATAGGATCTATTTCATATCGCCGTCACTACCACCTTGCTGTGGCATTTTAATAAACGTTCTAAATTTTGATTTTTGTGATACTGAAGGGGCTAGCAACTTGAAATTTGACATGGTAATTACTTGTAAAGAGATGTAAATGTTCTCTGAGAAGAGTTCCTTAAAAATTTGAAATTTAAAAAGGGGGTGAAAATAAACGAAAAGCATTCTAAAAACTTTCTAAATAGCGATTTCTACGCAATCTCGGGAAATATAAACCGATTTCAGAAGTAATTTTTTCAACCTGATAGTGACAGCCCACGCTCAACATAGCCTATATTTTACGTTGTTGTCACTACCACTTGGGAGTTACAGGAGCAAAAAATGTTCTAAATAGCATTTTTTTGTGTTACTGAGGGTGGTCTAACATTTTAAACTTTGAATGGTAATTAGTTCAAAGATGCAAATGCTTTCTAAGCATTGTCGAAAGAAAATTCCAAATTTAAAAGGATGAAGTGAGCGAAAAGCGTTCTGTAAGCATTCTAAATTACAATTTTTATGCAATCGTATGATACACGAAACCGATTTCAAACATAATGGTTGCAAATTGATGGTGATAGAACCTGCTAAAACATAAGCTATATTTTATGTCGGTGCCACAACCCCTAGAGTGTTGCAGAAGCAAAAAAACTTTTTTTAATTGCGATTTCTGCGGTACTGAAGAGGCTAGAAACTTTAAATATAGCACGGTAGTTACTTATAAAATATAAATGTCCTCTAAGAACAGTCGAAAATAAATTCGAAATTTAAAAGGGGTGAAGCAAAGGGTAGGAACGAAAACCATTCTAAAAGAGTCCTAAATTACGATTTCTATGGAATCTCAGGAAATAATAAACCGATTACAGAAGTTCTTGGTTGCGAATCAAGGCTGATAGTCCCTGATGCTATACGGGCTATATTTTATGCCGGTGTCACTACCACCTGGTTGGCAGGAACAACAAGAAAGCCTTTAAAAACATCTAAATTCCGTTTTCTGTAGAATAGTAGGAAATACCAACCGATTTCAAAGTTAATGTTGACAAATTAATGGTGACAGTCTCTGTTATAACATTTTTCGAGATATTCTATTTCAAGTTTGTTTCGGCATTTTATGTTGGTGTCACTAACACCAGAGAGGTGGTCGACTGTTAGCCAAGAAGCTTGGAATTTGACACGGTAGTTAATTTAGAGGTGTAAATGTGTTAAGATGGTTTCTATAAAATTCAAAACTTCGAATGAATACTGATATAAGCGTATGAAATTAGCATAAAAGTCTCACAACACTTTCTAAATTATCATTAATTTAGAATTATTTTTAGTTCTTCTTATTAATTAAAATCTCATTTCTGTCTATTGTAGTTTTATAATCAAGTTTAGTCAAACTGTGGCTTCATTTGTAATTTTTGAATTATTCCAAAAAGTGTTCTTCTAATAAAAAATAGTCATGCAAGTATCATTTGGCATATTTCAACTATTACGCGAGCAAAGCCGCGGGGTTTTCTAGTACGTTAATAAAAGTGGTGCCTGTTTATCAAGCCAATGAAGCTGTTGTTTCTGTTTCTGTCTTCTTTAATACGTTCTGCAATTTATCGCGTCATTTTAATGTAACTAAAGGATTTAAAGTTAATTTTGACATCACTTCTTTGGACCAATTTTATTTACTATTTATATTCATGCATTTGATTTTTCAATAGAATTTTTAAGGAATTTCATTAGTAATTTGATCACAATGTAAATCGCTTTTTCGGGATCCGAGCCTAAAGAACTGTTTCAAAACTTATGAATACGATGTTCTGATTTCAAATTCTTAAGTTTAAAAAGTTTTGTCAGCCTACTATTGTAAGCTTTAAATTGCCGAAATTATTTAGTTTTACCCATCTGAATTTGTATCTTTCTATCATCAGGACGTTCTATAAGTATAATTTAGTCAGCCCCTAACTACTGCAGCATTTAACGCCATTTAATTAAAAGGATGATTCTCTTCGGGAATATTTTGTCTAATGTAGAGTAGCCCTGTGATTTTGCCTTCATTTTTTAACCTCTCCAATTAGATATAAAGTAAATATAGATATTTCATCTCAATATGTGTCTTCATTTACCTTTGAGTTCCTTGCCTTTCCAGTATAATTAAGTAAGACCAACTTCATTCATTAATTTCTATATTTTTACTGCACCAATAAAATCATCATAGCATAGCCTACCCTAATAACTTTACCTAGGTTCTGTATTAAAAAAATCTTAACTAGAAAAAGGGAAACGTAGTTAACTAACTTATATCAGTTAAATAGCTGACGAAAATTGCAAACAGAAAAAAAGGGTTCGTAAATTCGAAAGTAATAGAAGAATATTTCTAGATTCAAATGCCGTGTTGAAAGTATTCAAATTAAAATCCTGATGTCTTTTCTTCATTTTATTAACAGCAAACTTAAACACAACAATTAAAATATTTAACACTTAAATAAAACTTATAATAAATTCCATGGGCATAGCTCTATTTTCGAGATCAATTTATTCCATCTGAAAGTAAAACTTTTTATCCCCAATAACAGAACATTCGAGAACATTATTATGATGTATATATTTAATGTTTAAGCAATATGATGTATATATATATATTTAATTTATTTACAGGATTATCTTGAGTAAGTATCACTGAAATGTATATGTATATATATATTGCATTATTTCTTGAATTTTATATTTCCAATTTTCTTGTCTTCTTGATTTAAATTTGATTGTTAAATATTCTATTAGGTTTATATTCATTCTCGGACTAAGTATATAAAATATTTTTATCAAAGTAGCATGATTTAATCTAGATGGGATATCGAACATCATATATTATTTGGATCATGAACTGAATTCAAATTTAAAATTTATTTAATATTTGAGTGTTTTAAAATGTTTGTTTTACTTAAATAAAACATATAATAAATTCCGTGGGAGCATATCAATCATAGCTCCATTTTCGAGATCAATTTATTCCATCTGAAAGAAAGACAATAGTTTTCTCACCAGTTCGGGATTATTACGTAACGGCGTGAGTGGCAGTCAAAACTCCGCCCTCGGTCACGTGATTCAATAAATTCCCAACAAAAGCTATTATATTTTATGCAATACTAGCGTAGAAAAATATAAAGCTTTCCCCAACATAATTGTGGAAAGCTCTGGCTCTAGCTAAAACGATGGTGCAAAGACCCGCATCTTAAACTTATGCGTATCTTTGGTCCAAGAACGATACGTACTTTTACTACATTTTGCAGTGTTTTGCTTAACCTGCGACATACAAGTTTAAACAAATGCAATCGAGGTAAACTACAGAGCATTTAGAAGCTAAAGAGTTTCCGTTCTCTACTGAATTTTTGGATTTGTAAAAATTCGAGGTATTGTCAACAAAAAATTAGATCAAAATTCGAAAAATTAAATTTACCTCATTTTCTTGGCACGGAGTGCTACTTTTTTCACAAGGTTTGAACACACAACTACTACACTTGGAACCAAACTGCCACCTAGCGCTCATAACTGTAGAAATGTTGCTTTGTATTAAATCAGCCAGTGCGTATCTTTGTCCCGACGTACCTTTACCCCCACCTACTATCTATATATTTTAATTTTTTATCTCTCATTTTTATAACAAACCTTTAACGCGCATCAAAAAATTTCGAACCTTTTCGTGCATCAAAAATGCAAGTTATACGTTTGAATAAAAGGTAATTATAAACGACTATAAATAACATTATTTTCCTTAAATCCACATGAAACTGTTAAATCTAATGTATCTTATTTCGTTTACTGACAGATTCATTAAGTTAATTAAGCAATGCAGAACGTTCCAGATAAGAAACGAGCATAAGCATGTGGTATTTTGTTGGTAAAATTAGATTCGAAGATACTTTTATCCTGTGAATCGGAATAAAACATTTCCTAATCTATTATGTTATCTGAAGCTAATCAGGCATCAAGTTAAAGTTCTTTGACTGCTTTATGTGGAATATTTTGTAATTTCGAACTGAACTTCGGTTACGATTTCTGAAAATACATTAGAAAATTGGCATCTGATATTCTAGATATTATCTGATATTTTTAATAAAATGATTTCTAATATTTTTAATAAATTGTATTTCTCTATCCATGTAATTATTATGAATCAAATTCTATTCTATTACTTTCAAAAATAAATAAAATATAATTTTGTCTACAAAAATCTGAAGGTAGATGAGTTGATAAGCCTTAAAATTCGCTGGAACTAAATGAAAAAGTGCTTTATTTAAAATATTTGTGTAAATAACATTTCCATGGGCACAATAAGAATTTCACCAAATAAATAGGAAGTTAAGTTTATACGAGTTTCTTTAATATGAATGTAAGTTTAAATTTAAACCTAACTTTATTTAGAAACATAAATATTATTTTTTAAGAAAAAAATATATATATATACAGGGTGTCTCAAAAGGTCGTTTACAAACTTTACATGCTGGTCCGTCATATCATGATAAACAGTATTTACATAGGAACTTGCGTTCGAAAATGCAAACTGCGATCGCTAGAGGGCGATGAGCGCAGGCTTACGGGAGAGGGGGAAGCATAATCATTTCTGGCTAGGACGTTGCAGGAAAAGGATGAATCGGTTTAGTAACGCAGAATTGGTCGATATGCATTACATATATGGCGCCGCGGTACGAATGTACCTTGAGAGCTTCCCAAGCAGACATCAGCCAAGTCACGTTTTGTTTGGACAATTTCACCGCAGATTGCGTGAAGCAGGAGCTTTCCAAGTACATAGCCACATCGGTCGAGAACACACTACACGCACGCCTGTGGTAGAGGAAATCGTGCTACGGGAATTTGACAGGAACCCGCAATCAAGTGTCCGAGCAAGCGATCGCGTCTTGGATGTCCATCGTTCCAGTATTATGGGAATACTGCGTGAGGACACGGAACACCTCAACCACTTCCAAAGGGTACATGCACTGTGGTTGACGATTATCCTCAATGCGTTGTATTCGCACGCTGGTACTTGCAACAACGGGTCGCACAGCCGGATTTTCCATCGTGGATTTTGTTTTCGGATGAATCCTGTTTTACACAAGACGCTGCACTGAACCTGCACTACATGCACATGTGGGCGCATGAAAAGCCAAGTTCTACACGTGCCCATGCATGTCAATAACGTTTAGACGTAAACGTTTGGGCTGGTATTATTGGTGACATGTTCATTGGCCCTTAACTACTACCTCAGCGCCTCGACGGGAATACCTATAGTATTTTCTTAGAAAGAGTCTTGCCGGATCTGATGGGTGACGTTCCAGCCGCTAAACGCCGAAACATCTGGTTTCAGCATCATGTAGAGCCTGCTTATTTTAGCTGCACTGTTCGAGAATACCTCGATAGGACATATCTTAATCGCTGGGTTGATAGTCGCAAGGTCACCGCGATCACCCGACCTGACTCCCCTGGATTTCTATCTGTGGGGACACATGAGGCCCATACTGTACAAGACGCCCGTAACATCGGAAATGGATCTCGTCGCCAGGATCGTAGAATCGGCGGCACGTGTCCGTGACACACCTGCCCATTTACAACGATTCCGTGAATCCATGCGTCGACGTTGTGAAGCATGCATTGCGGTGAATGGAAGGAGTTTTGAACACCTTCTGTAAATTAAACCATGTTCTTTAATGAAAGTGATATTAATACCTATTTCGATATCCTTTCTTTCTTACCCTGCACACCTGAGCTCATCGTCCTCTGGCGGTCGCAGTTTGCATTTTCGAACACAAGTTCCTATGTAAACCTTGTTCCTCATGATATGACAGACCAGCATGTTAAATTTGTAAACGACCTTTTGAGACACCCTGTATATATTCGCATATTAAAATGCCTGTCATGGATTACATAATACAGTATATTCCGTCGTATACGGTGTATAACACATACCTAAAATTTCAGGCTACATTTTTCTAGTTTTAGATATATTTGCCATATTACGCGCAGTCATTTCTTTGTATAGCCATTTTAATGAGATATGTAGCAAATAATACAACAAAAAATATTTAACAGCATAATGACTAGTTCTTTTGATGAAATTCGATTATCAGATCGAACAGTCGATTTTTAAATTGAATCCATCTATATTTTTTTTGTAAATAAATTACATACTTTTTAATGTGGAAATCCCAATTATTATAAACATATATATGAGATACTTCTGGATATCAATCTAAAGTGTTATGATAAACACATGACATATCATTTCAAACTCGTAATTAATTCGTTGAATAATTATTCTGCAGTCGTAAGTGGCTATCAATGGAAGACATAAATGAAACTATTGAGAAGATTTTCCCGTTCAATCAAAGAGAGGCTGCATAGCCATAAACAAATTTATTGCAATTCACATATCAGCAACAAATCCCCTATAGTCATTCAGTTTAACACTCGCATCTGGGCTGCACCACGTCATTGCAAAGAACGAAGATGTTAAAACGTATTAGAAATTAGAACTACACCATTTTTAAAATATCTCCACCAGATGACAAGGTTTTATTAAACAGTAAAAAAAAAACAAAAAAAAACAGCCAAATATTAGCAGTCAAATTTCTGAGTTCTAAGGCAGTGCAATCGCGTTTTATACTAGCAATTCGCCCCAGGATATGATGACACTGCCTTTCGTAGCTCCAACGAAATTCAAGATAGGAAGAAGTCCGGGGGGTGGCGCTTTTGGCTTATTGGATGAAAACGATCAGCAAGGCGGGAAAATCATGACGTAATGTCTGAACTCTTTCTTTATAGCGTAAAAAGAATAAGATCAATTGTTTAGACGTGGCAAATTCTTACAAGGAATGCAGGGATATCGAATAATAATTTTAACAAAAGATAAAAATGGCATTAATAAACGTTCGAGATAAATAAAAATTTAATGTCTCAAAGTATAAAATAAATTAGTGGGGTTTTACGAAGAGGGTTGCTTTTAACAGATTAAGGTTGTTAGAATAAAAATGGGTTGATTGAATTCATGGGATTAAACATATAATTGATATTTAAGATATTATTAAAATACAGGTAAAAAAGGTAGATATTATAAGAATTTCGAAAAAATTAATTAAGGTAAATGGCGATTTTTTTTATTATTACACACATATATATATATATACATTAATTTTTAATCTTTCATTTTTACGACCGACATATAGCACGAAACTGTAAATTTCGTACATTTTTTTAGTATCAAAAGTGGGAGTTATACGTCGGGGTATACGGTATATATAAACAACTATAAATAACATTATTTTCTTTTCAAGTACAATTTAATTCACGATCATGCAAACAAATCAAACACCTTAATGTTTATCGCTAACTAGACCACATATAAGTTCAATCCACACGAAACTGTTCACTCTAATGTCTTGTATTTCGATTCCTGAGAGATTCATTCAGTTGATTCAGCAATGCAAAATGTTCTGGGTAAGAAACGAGTATAATCATGGGGTATTTTGTTGGTGAAATGAGAATTCGAGCTACTTTTATCCTGTGAATTAGAATAAAACTTTCCTAATCTATCGTGTTATCTGAAGCAAACTTTTCCTAATCTATCGTGTTATCTGAAGCTAATTAGGCGTCAAGTTAAAGTTGTTTAACTGCTTTACATAGAATATTTTGAGTATTTTGTAATTTCTGCTGTAAATCCGGTTAGGATTTCTGAAAATGCATTAGAAAATTTACTTCTGATGTTCTAGATATTATTTGACATTTTGAATAATATGATTTCTAATATTTTTAATTACTTGCGTTTCTCTTTTGACTGATACTATGTAATTAATATAAATCAAGTTCAATGCTACTTTCAAAAACAAATAAAATATAAATTTTCTTGCAAAAGATCTGCAGGTAGATGAGCTAATAAGCATTAATTTTAATGAAAGCCTAATTTAAAAAGGGCTTTACTTGAAATGTTTATGTAAATAACATTTCAATAGACGCAATAATATTTTCAATGAATAAATTAAAAATTAGGTTTGTATACAATTGTTGAATATGAATGTAAGTTTAATTTTAAAATCAACTATATTTAGAAATTCTAAATAAATATTTTTAAAGAAAAATTAAAAATAAAATATGCTCGCGTATTCAAAAGCCTCGGATAAAATAATACCGTATTTTCCGGACTATAAGGCGCTTCGGTGTATAACACATACCTAAAATTTCAGACTACATTCGTCTAGTTTTAGATATGTTTGCCGTATAATGTGCATTCCTTTCTTTGCATGGCAATTTTCACGAGATATGTAGCAAAAAATACTACAAAAAAAATAAAAAAAGCAATAAAAACTAGTATACTGCATGTAATTCGATATGCAACATCATTAACCGCAACAACTGTGTAATATTTTTGCAAATAAGTTGTATGGTCTTTAATGTGGAAATATAAATTCTTATAACCATAATACATTTTCTTATTTTTTAATGTTTAATATTTATACATTTATACAATATTTATAAACGTATTATAACGCGCAATTTCGAGCATTTTTCTAGTATCAAAAGTGCTTCTTATACGCTGGAATGTACGGTAGACTGTAAAAAAATTCCGTTAAAATAGGGAAATTGTACTGGCAGTTGAGACGACAGTACTATTTTCGTATTATAACGGAATTTTTTGGTAAATTCCAGAAAAAATTCCGTTCTTTCACAAACATTTTCTTTAATATTTCCGTATTAATAAATTTCCTTCTCAAAGAATAAAATATAATAACTTTTCAAGGAGAAACTTACATATTTATGAATTTGACACTTCGCTTTTCAAGGACATGTTTACATCAAGGTAAGATGATCACAATTTAATATAGTAGGAGAGCTGTTGAACATTTTTGAGTAGTTATTTGAGGCACCCTGAAAATTTGTGCAGCACTTCTTTTGTAATGCCCGAATACAAAATCGAATGTCTGGATGAAGGATCGTGGCCCAAAACCTGTGCCAGACACGTGTCAAGTGCCATTTTTTGACACTACCCCAAAAAATTATTTGAGGCACGCTGAGATTGAAACAGAATAATATTTATACTTAGAAAAAAATATTTTGAAAATGACAGACACTTTAGTCATCCCAAAAACTGTGCCAGACACGTGTCAAGTGCCATTTTTTGACTACCCAAAAAAGGTATTTGAGGCACGCTGAGATTGAGGCACAATAATATTTATGCTTAGAAAAAAATATTTTGAAAATGACAAACTTTAGTCGGCACAAAAACTGTGCCAGACACGTGTCAAGTGCCATTTTTTGTCTGGCACAGGTTTTGGGCCACGACCCTTCAGCCAGACATTCGATTTTGTATTCAGGCATTACAAAAGAAATGTTGCACAAATTTTCAGGGTGCCTCAAATACCTTCCCTAAAATGTTTAACAGCTCTTGGACTAATACAAGCAAAACTAAGTCAACAACACTTACCCTGACGGGATTCGAACTGTCATCTTCCAGATTATTGCCCTTAAAAATTATGCCACTGCTTCACAAACTACGCTTTCAAATATCGTTACTTATTTCAGATGTATTTTATAAAGCTAAGGCTAACATCTTCAACAAGGAAGGTATTTTCGTAGAAATAATATCTTTCAATTGAGTATACAATTCTGAATAATTTACACATTTCTTCCCTATAATTTTGAGTATTTAGCTTTTTAGTTTCATGCTTTATAAAAGAAAAATTTTATCCTTTAAATTATTCCAGATATGAAAGATTGTATTAACAGTAATGATTGCTTCTTTTTTTGGAAGGTTTTTAAAATTTTATTTTAATATTATTTTTATTTATTTATTCATTTACATTTGCAAGGATACATACTTTTTTTTTTCAAACATGCACTTTTTAAAATTATTTCTGTGATGATCTACTGTAAACTCAAATAAAGATAATTATAACATAATATTAAAATAAATTTCCTTCATTGTTTATTATATCTTGTATAAATGTCAATTTTATAATAATTTCATTATTACATTTCAGTTATGTTTTAAGTTTTATGTACGAATCTGTTAAAGTGAATAGATTAAAAAATATTAAAATTAAAATTAGATTTTGTTCTTTTTAAAGCATCCTATAGACTTAAAAAAATAACAATAGCTTGCTGTTAATAAATCAAACATTATTTTTAAATCACAAGGAAAAATAAACTAACATTTCCTCTTCAACAGTCTCAGACTTAAAAAGAATTAATAAAATTTTAATTTTTTAAATATCGTAAAAATACGTTTGCTTTTTATAAAAAAGAGAAAAGAAAAGAAAGATAAATACTATAGCAAGCTGTTTAAAAATATATTCTACAGATGGCTCCATAACATTCATCGGTTTTACTTGAAAACCCATAAAAACCAATACTAGTCAATATTCAATAATCATTGGATATATTTTCGATATTGAGCCATATTTAGCCAATAATGGGGTTTTATTGAAAATAGTATCACTGTATGACAAATATTTTCAACAATTAATTACTCTGCTTCCCAAACACAGCATCTATTTTTAAACATCATTTGCGGAACTTGTACTGTTTTGACAGTAATATAGAAATATTCCGTAAAATTTATGGAAGACTTACTTGATTTATACTTATTCAATTTATTTAAAATATTATTATTCAATTTATTTATAATATTATTATTTATTTTATTTAAAATATCAATTAAATAAATTGTTCTGTTTTCTTAGAAAAATGAAACTATTCCGTAAAATTTTACTGAAAAAATGCGTGTATATTGCTGGATTTTTTTTGCAGTGTATATATAAAAAATTATAAATAATATTATTTTCCTTTCAAATGTAACTTAATTCAAGATCATGCAGACAAATCGAACGCCGTAATCATTAACCATAAATCGACCACATAAACGCACTTGTAACTATAACTCTAATGTCTCTTATATTTCTTTTCCTGAGAGATTCGTTCAGTTAATTCAGCAATGCCGAATGTATTGAATAAGAAATGAGCATAAGCATGTGGAATTTCGTTGGTGAAATGAGAATCCAAGCTACTTTTATCCTGTGAATTGGAATAAAACTTTTCCTAATTTATTATGATAACAGAAGCTAAATAGGCGTCTAGTCAAAGTTGTTAGACTTCTTTAGATCGAAAGTTTTGTAATTTCTGATAGAACTCCGGTTAAGATTTCTGAAAATACATCAGGAATTTTTTTTTTCTAGATTTTATCTGATACCTTTAATAATGTGATTGCTAATGTTTTTAATTACTTGTAGTTACTTGTGATGAGTTGATAAGCTTTAAAATTAACAGAAAATAAATACAAGGATAAGTCAACAATTATCAACAATATAGTTATAAATTTTATTGCGATACAAATAGCAAACTAACGTCATTTTTCAATATTGTTTCCTTGCTTTTCAACGCACTTAGTTCATCGTTGCACAAGCTTCCTGATGTCCTCAGAAAAGAAGATTTTCGGCTGAGCAGCGTGCCACGCATGCACCGACTTTATGAAACCCAAGTCTGGTGTGGATGATTTCGTAGGCAGAACCATGACTCATTTGCAGACGATGTGCCACTTCATCAATAGTCACTCGTCTGTCTAAAAGAACAATGTCACGTACACGCTCAATGTTGTCATCATTTGTGGCCGTACACGGTCATCCGTATCCTTCCTCATGCGTAACACTTGTGTGACCATTTTTGAATTTTTCAATCCATTCGTAGACACCCCGTTGCGGCAAGACACAGTTCCCGTATTGTGCCGAAAGTCTTCGATGGATTGCGGACCCCGTTTAACATTCCGACCACAAAAACCAGATCACTGCTCGTTGCACTTCTTTGAATCAAACCTCTAATGGAGCGCCCATGATCTGTCTGCAACAAAAGAAAGACAAATTGTGGAAATGCGATCAAACTTTCAAAACATGACCGCAACAGTATAACAATAAAATAAACGAGGACAGAGGTCAGTATGAACAATATAAGAAGAGTTATCGGATAATTTTTGACTTACTCTCGTAAAAAAGTGCATGATTTAGAATAGTTATGTAAATAACATATGAACAGGCGCATTAAAAATTTTCCCAAATAAATTTAAAATTAGGTCTTTATGTCTAACTTTAATAGGCATGTAAGTTTAATTTCGAAAACAACTGTATATAGAAATTTAAATTTTCTACTTTTTAAGAAAAAAAAAAAAAAGATATGCTGGCAAATTCAAAAGCCGCTCATGTTTTACATAATACAGTATGTTTCAGCAAATGCTGTATAACGCACACATTAAATTTCTGAGTTACATTTTTTTACTTTTAGGTATATTTACCATATTGCGAATATTGCTTTCTTCGCATAGCAATTTTTATGAGATTTGAATAAACAAAGTACAACAAAGGGCATTAAAAAGTTTTAATTACTAGTACACATTTTGCAATTCGATAATTAAGATTATTAAACTCAATCTGTTTACATATTTTGTAAATAAATTGCATGCTTTTAAATGTGGAAATCCCAATTGTTTTAATCGTTTTGTTAATTTTTTTTAGCTTTTATATTTATAACGGACCTATAACGCACAAAGAACATCTTTATAGCATCAAATGTGCAAGTTATACCCTGGAGTATACGGTATATATAGACGACTATAATATACTTGTCAACTTCTAAATATTCTTCCGTAAAATGTGGGTTAATTTGAACTATGTTAAACATTTTTCAAACCAGGAAAATTTCATTATTAAATTAATTTCATGGCCTGTTTTGTAACTTAAATTTCTGCAGCTTAAATTCGTAATTTTTAATTTACTTTCTTTTTCATTTTTTCATTTCAGCTGAACTCAAGAACCTAAGTCGTAGCCTCCCCCCCTCCCCCACACACACTCCAATTGCAGGGTTCCGTTCATCTCACGAAACCCTTATAGTCTCGCTTCTCTGTTTGCCGTCAGTCTGTCCGTCACAGGCTCGTACTTGGAAACTATTTAAGTTACAGACTTTTTTTTTTACATAGAGCTGAAAACCTCTAGTCGATACCAAAATCAGAAATTTTTTAAAAATTCCTATATTATTATAGTTTTTATGAATTTGTGCATTTCTGCAGCGTTATATAATCTTAATTTCAGAAAATTCATTCTTAAAAGTTATAGCCTAGTTTGTAAGGACAATGGATTTTTTTGCAATAGGTTGTTAGTTCAAATCCCGCCGATTTAAGTTGAAAATATTCAAGCTTAAATTTGTAATTTTTTTTTCGGAATTTCATTTTAAAAGTAAATTTGCGAAGTAATATGTGTTCTCCTACCCACCCCCCACCCCCCCCACACACACACATACAAAAAAAAAAAAAAAAAAAAAAAAAAAAAAAGAAAAGAAAAAGAATAAACATTTTAAAAACGGAATTGCATTCAAGTTTTTTTAACTTAAATTTGTTATTATTTTAGCGAAATTTCTTTTAAAAAATAAATTTGCGAAGTATTGTGTGCATGGATGAGGGATATAGGTTCGGGGCTCCTCGGTCAAACTTCTTCGCATCGTTCTTCATTAAAATCTTACACATTTCATTTCTAGTAAAGTTTTCTGATTCAATACGTGTTTACTTTGTGTCAAATTAATCCACATTTTACGGAAGATTAGTGGAAATTTCGCAAATATGCTGTACATAACATTATTTTCCTTTCAAATAGTATCTATTTCATGATCATGCCGACAAATCAATAACCGTAATCATTAATGCTAAATAGATCACATATATATTAAGCCAACACGAAACTGTTAATTCTAATGTCTCTTATTCCGTTTCCTCAGAGATTCATTCAGTTAATTCAGAAATGCGGAATGTATTGGATAAGAGACGAGCATAAACATGTGGTATTTTGTTGATGCAATTAGAATTGAAGCAACTTTTATTCTGTGACGTGGAATGATGATTTTCCTATGCTTTGTTATTCGAAGCTAATTAGGCGATAATTTAATGTTGTTGAACGCTTTTTGTGGCTTATTTTTGCACTCTTTTATTTAACTAAACTTGTTTTTGTTTTTGTTTTTTTTTTCCTTGTGTAACGATGGAATCTATTAATTAAATTTTCACTCGCTACCTGATGTGCTAGAGTTATACAAATTATGTATACATGTGACGGGGAAAAGGAGGCTCATACTCGAATAATAACACTTGCTAACTTTAAGAATTAAATATATTAAATGAACTATTTACACTATATACAATTACAATTAAGTAGAACATTAATGAAATTAAACAGTCATTCGTCTTAATGCGTCTTAATGAAACGTCGTTGAGAGCTCGGTGTTTTGCAACCACCTCTTTTACCTTCTTTTCCCGCGTCTCTCGAATGTTCTAAAAAAGGTATTCTTCTACGCCGGCTCGTGGCGCTGCCGTCGTCTCTTACAGACTGTTGCCACAACTCACATACATTCGTTTTTTCCAATAACAATACAACAGTTTAATATTTACATAATTATAAACAAGGCAAAACCCATCGAATTCGACGAATAAAAATGTTTAAGAGCTCACTGACTGAATTTATAAAAAAAATAACAAAAATAATTACAATGATTAATCAATATTATATTGGCTAGTCTAACTCTTAAAACAAATATTTTTTTTAACTAAAGTTTAATTTAAACTTTTCAAATTATTGAAAAATTAAATTTTATTCCTATACTTAATAGACAAAATTTAGACACAATTATAAGTTTTGTTTTCAACGTAATCTAAAATTAACATCTTTTTAACCCTCGTAAAATTTGCATGCTTACTTTTCATATACATATTCACTATTTTAAAAATATTTTAACTTGCAATAGATTATTAGTAAACGAGGACGTGAGTTTCAAAACTCACCTTATCCAAAAAAATCAAATTTTGGTAAATCGCGAAAAACCTTTAACTGCGACCCCGTGCATCGAATACCTCCAATTTATTGTATACTTGTAGCTAGTTGCTCTGTGATATCATTGTGTTAAGTTGGAAAATCTACTTTAATTCATTTAATTAATTAATTGGAAAAAGTTTCGGATAAGAAGAGTTTTTTTTGCCAACCTATGGATAAGAAGAGTTTTGTTGCCAATCGTCTATCATACTTGCTGATAGGAATTAATAGTTTCTATGTTTGGTCATCGGATGATAATATTTCGGATTAAAAAATAAACCTTACGAGAGCAATAATTATGATTAAAATTTAATATTGCGCGTTTTATTATAAAAAAGCAAACTTATCAAAATTCAAATAAAACTCATCACAAATAGCTTATAGTTAAAATAACTTTTTTTTAAAAGAATATAATATAATATAATCTATATAACATATAATATTATATATATACACCATCTCCTTCTGTTCTGGTTCCTTAGAAATAATATTTTTTTTTAGAATGTAAGCATCTCCATTTCTGACCAGTTTTCATCAAAATGTTTTTTTAACAATTCGTGGACATCCTTAACTTTCTCTTACTTCACGGAGACACTCCCCCCCGCCTCTTTTTAAAAAGAAAGTCCAGTTTTTAGATGCCTCTACCACAACTTTTACACTCTGAATTTTGATACTCCAAGAATCTTCCGAAATACACTTCCACAAATTAGAAGATGGTCATGGTTCTTAGTCTTTATATAGTACCATATCGTAATGCCTTTGAAAACGCACTTAGACTTAAAAAAATCTTTCAAGGTGAAAATTTTACTTTTCTGTATGTTTCATGGGAGGAAAGAAACCTGGACGGTTTCTTGAAAGATATGTTTGAGATGTGAACTTCAAAATAAAGTTATCTCATGCAATTTTGCCTTCGCTTGAAAAAAAAAAAGCTTGGTGGAAGCGTCATACATCTTGCATTGAGAGAATTGAATACCTTAGGTTCTCTTCCTGGTGCGTGCACTTTGAGAGGGACGAAAATCCTTAGGTTTATGTTTGAGAATAAAAATTAAATCTTTTAACACCTTCTGACAGTAAGTAATATAGAAAGCGATTCTCCAATTTGAACATACATTTTAATCTTCTTTTGCGTGTATTCTTTCCTAGTCCATGCGTTCGTATTTCTTTTTCTCTTCTTCCCCCTTCCCCCACAAAATGCAAGAGTTTATTCAGTGTCCATTATACATAAGACATGCTGTAAAACTTATTTAATTAGTTCGTATGAATATAACAGATAATTCTTTAAACGAAAATAGCAACAGATAAATGAAGGAAAATTACTGTGATACTAGCTGATAAGCTAGTCTCCGTTGGTCTAAGCATGCGTAGGGATAAAGCTAGTTTTGTTCCAAATTCTCTAGTGGGTAAGGCGAGTTTTGAAATCAAACCAATATTTTAAGAACCCAAAAATAAAGGATAAAAATATTTTTTTTACAGATTATAGTGTTTTCTGTGCAGGTTTACCAATAGAATAGATTGATTGAGGAAACTCGATTTTTTAAATTTTGGATAAGGTGAGTTTTGAAACTCACGTCCTCAAATATATTCCAAAATTTAATGTCACGTTTGCCAGTTACAATTTTACATGTAAATATTCGAACTCATTAATTTAGGTTCTAATCTGAATTCTGGCGAAATCAAGGAATTTACTTTTAGGTGCATTCGTAGTAAAATATTTATTCTTGTCAAAGAAAATACTAATTTCATTTATACTATGGCATCATTGTCATCCACTGAAGTCCTTTGAAATTAGTCTCTCATTCTCAGCGGAATGAAAAAAATTATTGAAATGTGACTGCTTTATGAGTAAAAATGTGTTATTTTCAATAGTGACGTCATTTTCTGCTCAAATGTTTTTAAAAGTTATTTTTAATCGTAATACGAGAATGGCATCTGTAATGATATGGTGATTCCCATTGTTTCCCTTCTCTTTTCAAAAATGTAAGCAGAGTTCGTACACATCAAGGGTTTCAAAGAATTTTAGGTGTTTTAGTAGAAGAAATTTGGTAAAGTACTGGTCGCTATATCTTAAGGTAG
Organism: Maratus speciosus; assembly: GCA_963932465.1. Classification (NCBI taxonomy): domain Eukaryota; kingdom Metazoa; phylum Arthropoda; class Arachnida; order Araneae; family Salticidae; genus Maratus; species Maratus speciosus. Next base: position 213,947,590 of record OZ010799.1, on the reverse strand, counting down.
AATTTTTTTTTCATTAAATAAGATGAATATTAGTTTACAAAAATTCTGGTAAAAGGTGCTTGAAAGTCCTTGAAGCGTACGAATCCCGTCGAAGTAAGCCGATTGCCAACATTGAGAATAAATTTCATGAAAGACTATTTAAATAAAAATAAAAATATAAGAATTGAAGTATTTAAAATAATGGCTAGTGCGGGCACATCTATAAATAAAGTGCTTTCATTAAAAAAAAAAATAATTATGAAAATCGGTTCAGTAGAAAGGTAAGGCCAGATGACTAAAAAAACAGCGTTGTCTTTTAAATATATTGATTAAGAAATTATCTTTACGGCATTTTTCTGTTAGCTGGAGCAGGTTATAAATCGCAAAATATGTTTTATGGTTACAACCGTTTACGAGCTGGAAAAACAATGAAGTTAATAATGTGCCACCTTTTCGCCAAAATATGCAAACTGACTGTGAAACTGCAACAACGGAATATTTTTAAAACTAAATGTAAAAAATATAAATAAAAATCAAATTTGGAAATATATTTTTTTAATATCCTTTTATAATTTATTGAGAAACTGCAATTATACACCGAAAAAACTATTTGGAAATCCTGAATTGATAGTTTAAATAAGGTTTTCTTTCTTTTCTGTTGCCCTATCTTAAAAAAGAACGCAGCAAAAAATTATGTATTTTATAATTCACTTTCTCCACCTTTCTATTAAGTATAAATCAAAGCGGTGAATTTTTAATAAGGGGAACTTACGTTAAGTTAACTTAATGTAACTGAAACGGTTTGAAATAATGTGAATTGCATTAATGTAACGAGGCATGATTTTTAAAATTAACACTCATTGCTTATAAAATAATGTTTAAAAAAATTATTTTTACTATTATTAATTACTGATGTAATACTTTTCACGAATTTGCTTCTGATATTTCAGACTTTACCATAGAAACTATTTTATTTGGTTTATATTATGCAAATAATATAATGAGAGTGGAGTAAAAAGATTCCACTTTCGTGTAAAAGTTTACAAACTAAAATTATATATTTTTTAATCTATTAAATAATTTGAAGATAGATTAGTAAGCATCTTTTAAAACAGGTTGTAAGTAAAATATAGGTTGTGAGTTATAGATTTTTAATCTTATACTAAGTTAAAATAGATGAAAAAAAACTTTCATTAATTGGATTTGAAATTACGCTCTAATCGTTTCCTAATCATTTAACTCCGGTTAGCGGTCCACAGATTACTGCTTTTTTAATTTTTGAGAGTTTATATAGTAACTAATTTTAACTTCAGTAATGAATTTTTCACGAATTCGTTGATGCTATTTTTTGAGTATTTCTCGTTTAGCGGCGATTTTTAAAATTAGTAAAAGGTATTCGGTTTCAAACTTTTAGACTCATATAGTACATTTTGACTTCCACGATTTTCAATGCGATTTCTAGCTTTTTTTCACGTTTCATATCGAATTTTATGTTCTTGAAATAATTTTGTCTACATTGTTTTAATTCACTGTAGTTAATTTTTCCTCTGCGAGTTTTGTATTTTTAAAAATTTCTTATGAGATATTTAGCGTGTTTTTTTTTTTTTTTTTTTTTTGAGGCGATTTTTCCCCATGAGTGAAAATAATCCGTCTTTAATAATTTAGTACAACATTTTAAATTTTTTCTTTATTTCAATAAAGTTTTTTTGAAATTCATACATAATTTTTTGTATATTTTGTATGTGACTTTTAGAGTTTTTTCATGTTTCACATATATTTTTCAACATTTGTGAAAGAAATCTTGTTTTAATTTTTTAACCTCACTGCAAATAGAGGCGTCTTAAATTTAGACAGAAATGTGACTGCAAAAGAATTTTAGACACTTAAGTGTCTTAATCTGAAAATTAAGACATTATAGATGTCTTAATTTAAGATACATAAGTGTCTTAGTATGATCATGGTGTAAATGAACTGAGAATAGCGTCTAAAATATCCGCAAACGTCTTATTTTAAGAAACTTCGTTGCTTCAAACGTGTCTTAATTTCAGACGTTTTGATTCTCCCATTCTTCCAACGCAATAACCACCAGGGGGCACTGTCAGTTGAGCATGCGTTTTAGATATCTTTTGTTTGAAATTGGTGTACGTTGCAATTCAAGTTTGTTTTTATGTATGCGTATATTTTAATTCGTTTTTTGCGAAATCTGAAGTTCTGTGATTTTAATTCGTTATTCACTTAGTTTATTTATGTATTGAATACATACTTCTGACTTGTGTGCTTGACGTCCAATGTCTCTTATAAGCTGTCGACGATATAAAGGCGGGATAGACACATAATCAGACAACACTTGACGAGTACATCCGGGAATTCTACAAAGCGTGTGCATTGGACTTAGTGTTAATTTGTATTAATTTATACCAATAATATTGTGTTATTCGTCTTCGTCCTATCAAAGCTGGTAAAAAAAGAAACTTTTGTCTGGCGGGTCATGTTTTGAGGATGAGAGATTCCATTCTTTAAATATGGCTAGCCGGATATATTAAGGGATTTCTTTCTAATATGATGCAAGGCTTTCTCCCTCACTGTGGTAGTTTTTAAAATTTCAAATCGAGGAATTTTTCTGACCTCTTGCAACATCGATTGAAGTAAGTGTCATAGTGTCTTTATAGTACTGAAATTAGTGTCTTTTATGATTTTATTTATAGTATAAACAAAATCTTGCATGAAATTCAATTAGTTTTGAATCTGTTTGCGAAAAAAACCCATTAATTCTAGAAGTATATATTTTTAAACTTATGACGTTCTCTTTTATTACAAATTATATATTCTGAATTTTCATCTTTTTTTTCCCAAGAGAGACATTTTAAGTTGAATATTCATTCTCTTGTTTTCAATAGCAGTTTCGTTTAAATGGTTAATTCTTATCTCACAGTAACGACCACAATGAAAGAAAAAAAAAAGCTTTGGAAAGATCTTTCTTCCTAGCGTAAAACCGCAGATTAAAAAATAAGATAAATAAAGTGCCTGAAAATGTATGACGTTGTCATGATTCATCTATTATGTGCTCCTTAATTTTAAAACTGCCAGTAAAAATATACATATGTATTTGATTTGAAATCAAGTCTAATATTGATTTTTTGATTATTTTTAGTAGAAAAGTAATTTGAAATTTATAATGGGAAAAAGTAAAAAGCTATAACTCTAGATTTTGTACTTAATATTGTGATTTTGGTAACTATTATTTATATACACTTATACGAAAATTACAAGAATGACAATTAGATGTTAAGATATATATTTAAGACAAATGAAGCTTGGAAACTATAAGTTATTTTTTCTACTTGTTATTAATGTAGGATATTTATTTATTTATTTTTATTGATAGTTGAATAGCTTTTGTGCTCTGTGATCTACATAAAAACTTGCTGAAGTGGCATGTGGCAATATAATTTTTTTTAAATCTATTTTTTAAATGATAAAAATTTAATTTTTCGGGAAGGGAGGAGGGGGGGATTTTGTATTCAATTTTCGTAAAGCTGATATCATAAATCCTTTTGGATATTGCACTGATTATAATGAAAGTTTTGAACTTTTAGAGTAGGACAAGATTAAAAACACAAAATATATTTAACAAAATACCGAAGTAATTTTTTTCTTAATGTTATTAAAGTGGAATATTTATTTTTTAATTTTTTTACTCATAGTTAAATAGCTGTTGTGATTATCATCTGATACATATGTAAAATTGCCTATGTGTCAATATAAATTTTTTTTAAATCTAATTTTTAAATTATATGAATTTTCCTTTTTTGGAGAGCGGGGGGGGGGGGGGGGATTTTATTTGCAATTTTCGTACATCTGATATTTTAAATCTCTTTCGACATTCAACCGAGTATAATAAATATTTTAAACTTTCAGAATAGGACAAGATTATAAAAAATATATATATTTATCCATGTACCTTAAAAGCCTTTAACAGGAGCCCGGACACTTCGGGATCGCGGAATTTGTCTGATGATCGGAGATGTCTGCTTTTGTGAGGTAAAAATATACAAATATGTATGCATATGCTTTGCGGATTAAACAAGTATTCGCTAAATAGAGGTGTCCGCTATTCGTGAATGTCCATTAACCTCCACAGTGGATACTCCCGAGTACCGGACGTCTCTATTTAGATAACCATAATGTAGGGTTGCATTTTTTGCAAAAGAACTTCTTGATTAAAGCATGGGTATTAAAGCAGCGCCCCGTCCCCCTAAGATTTAAGTGGCACCAAATTTAATGTGCAATATTTGTAAAGCTTATATTTTAAATCAGTTTCGAAATTATACTGAATATAATCAATGTTTTGAACATTTAAAGCAAAATAAGATTTAAAAAAAATCATATTCAAAATCATATTTATCATTAAAACAAATATTTAGATAAATATTTTTTGCTTTTAATCTTGTTCTATTCCTGAAGGTAGAAAGAAATATTGATTATAATCAGTAAAATGTCGTAAAAGATTTAAATAAACAGCTTAACGAAAATTGCATACCAAAATTAGGAGTACCAAAAAAATCAGGATGTAGGGGGGTGGAGGGGGGGGGGGGCGTGTGGAAGGGGCAGGACCCCAGCCAAATATTTTTCCAGGATTCAACGTGGTCAAACATGGCTACGTATGATGCTTACAAAAAAAATGGATGCTTTTAAGACGTGTCTGAAATTCAGACGCAAAAAGTGTCTGAAAAAATTCAGACATTTTAATTTACAGTGCTAATACAACAAATTACGTTCTATTTTTGATATTTTTGTGTTCTTTCGCGTTTCGCTGCGATTTTTTCCAATTAGTAAACGGAATCTGGTTTCAATTTTTAGCTCAATTAAATTTTTATTCCAATATTGTAAATTTTGTCCTCTGCTACTTTTGTAATACATTTTCATGACTTTTAGTATTTTTTAGAGATTTGCTGCGATTTTTATTTTATTTATTTTTTTATTTTTTTACATTTTTAAAAGAAATCAGGTTTCAATCTTATATCCCAATATACTAGATTTTGTTCTCTTTTCAATAAAGTTTATTATGTTTTAATCTTTCAGCTTAATATAGTAAATTTTGTACTCTGCGATGTTCAATATTTTGCGATTTTTTCGCGTTCCGTGCTATTATTTTGACGGGTCCGCGAAGCACAGCGCAGATTGGGGAAATTTCGTTTTGTTTGGTATTCTAGTAGGGGAAGGTGGCCTAAAAAGATCCCTTTAAGGGGAAAAACTTGTGTAAAATGACACAACTGTTTAAATGAAATTTTAGCCCTATGCTAATATGTTTTACACTATATTTTGCATTATAAAAATATTTTAATAATATTTAAAACCCATATTGAGTAATGAAAAAAACGATATTTGAAAAAGTGTCCAAAGGATCATTTTACCCACAGCCAAGGGCAAAATGATCCTTCATTTAAAAATAATTGTAAATTGTTTTTTATCGGCAAAATAAAGGATATAAATGTAATTATGACAATACATAATGAAATAAAATAATCAAATAGCATACATACAAAAATCAAATAGCATACATAATTTGCTGTATGTAAATTTTAAAATAAAAAAGGTGTCAGAAATAATTTTGAAAAAACAATAAAATGGAATATTTGAAAATTATGATCGGTAGGATAACACATGGACTCAAAGAGAAAGGTTTAGGGCAGTCACACATTTGGCTCCCGTAATGTCTAGGACGCGGTACCGGATTTTCTTCAGCCATTAAAATAGTAGTAAAACGATCTTCATAAAAGGATCATTTTACCCGGCAACATGGCCGTCCATTTTAGGTGATAGAACTGGATGACGCCGAGAAGCATAGCGAACTTATCAAGTGTAATTAACATCTAAAAACATACTCAATTAAGTAACCAAAGTCATATTTCTGTGCATGAAAGACGATATATCTAAATAAATATGAAAGTTAGTGCTTATCTTATAACCGATGTTATAAAAATAACATTTTCAAAGAATTCTATTCAGACGCGTAATACTGCGATTGCTTGAATACCGCCATTGCTTCTTCTTCACTTGGCACAACTAGTTTATCTGTTACCCTGTAGATAGCGAGACCTGTCTGGAAGAAAACCTATGGGGATCGTTTTGCCCTCTAGGATAATTTTAAACCACCTTCCCCTACTATCGCTAGAGACTTCTGAACAGGTAAATTTTAATTTTAACAACTGTTTACGAAAATGGTAGTACAAAAAACTGTATTCTAATGAAATAATTGAGCCTTTTAGCCTCCGGTACGGTATGCTATTTCTTTATCCCAGCTTATTTTGTGTCCAAAAAATAACGTTACATTATAGAAGCTAGCCGTAAAACAAAGCATTACGATTAAATACTCTTTAGCAATTTCTTAAACTTCTAAGCATCACACATTTTCAATTTTATACCGTCGTATTGAAAAAAAAACGTTCTTTTAAATGCATTTTGTTTGAAAACTGTATCTCAATTTATTTCTGAAATATTAATTTTTTTGTAGTTTTTGGAGGCATTTGCATAATATTGGCAACGGAAGTACTCCATTCCTGTAAAAAGTATAGGAAAAATAGTTTTAAAATAGTAATTACATATTTTTGTTGCCATTTTCTTGTAACAACCGAAAGAAAATGTAATTAAAATACGTGCTATTTTGAAAAAAAATATAAACGAATGATTCCTGTTAAAACAATGGAGCTATTATATACTATATTTAATTGTAAGTGTCTATGAATCATTAGATAGCCGTTTTTTTTTTTTTTTCGATTTTCTTGAATGACGGAATCTTTTTGCTGCATTTGTGCATTATTTCGCGATAGTGATGTGCTATGCATGCTTTAATGTAGATGTTTAAGAGTAAATCGTAAATGTGGAATTCTTAAGCGGATGCGAATGACGTCATTTTACATAAAATAAAACGTGTGCTTTAAGTCTTAAAATCGAAATATGTTTTGTACTGCAGATGAGTCTCGCTTAACCGAGTTATTTTCTTCTGATGGACTGGTGGCTTCTATTATTATGAAACAGTCATTACGAATGAAGTGTTAGGTGAAGATGAAAGAGCAGCCGTAAAATAAAAAAATCAGAAGAAAATGAAGTAATGGAAATGCCGGAACGACAATAAATTCCGAAAAAGCAGAATTCCTGTTCTCTAGTTATTCATCTTTCGATCAATCGGTCTAAGAGATCGTCTACAGTACTAACTATGCGATATTTTCTGTCACAGTAGTTGAGGAGTCTCAGGACTGTGAAATTTGAAAAAAACGAAGAAAAAAAAAACCATATTATTATTAACATTTTATATCTTAACCCTTAAATGTGCGATTTTTTGTTTTGTTTCGAAAAAATTATATATGATTCTTTGAAAGGTTTGTTACTCAGAAAAAACAATGAAAAAAATCAGAGATGCATTTTTCATATAATACGTCAATCTTTTCGTCTGTTGCACATCTGCAATAACAAGTAAACACTACTGTCGTGTGGCTGTTTTACGCTAAAATAACGCAAATTAATAAATATTTTAATAAGTATGTCTCCAAATACCTTATTTTATATATTACTTATTTTATAAAACTTAACATTTATCCCTTTAATTCCCATGATAGAATATGTTCTAGAAATTAGGTAGTTCAGAGAATCTGACTGAACACCAGAAAGTTTCAATGGTTAATTTCGCTTTATTTAAAAACGGAATGTCTGCTATTAATTAAAGCACGTGTTGCTATTTTAATTTTCTGCTGTGAATTAGGTATATACGAATAAATGAAATCTATTAAATTAAAAAAACTGTTGTTTGCATATGTTCAAAGCTGCGGGCTAAAGAGTTAAAATGTACATGATTTTAAAACACATTTTTTAGAGAAATCGATGATATATGTTCTTTCGATTCATATATTTAAGAAATTACAAATTGCAGAATTAATATTTATAGGCGGCTTCAAACTGTCAGAAATTTGTAAAGCAGAAAATTCGTATGACAGCTTATGCGCAGGATTACAAAATAAATTTTGCAACTAGAATGAAAATTTTGGTGCCTAATTATACTTCAGATTCTAATAATTAACCTGAATCCAAATAAAGTTGTACTTTAAGCATTTTTATAAATTTAATACAAAATTGTATTTAGCTAATCATTTTTTTTTTTTTTTTTTTTTTTTTTTTTTCAACAGTATAATCACTTTTTTCCTTTTCTTTTTTTTTATTTATATTTCATTTATTTATTTATTTATTTATTTATTTTTGTATATTAAAAAGGAAATTTTAGGTTCAGTTGATACAGGCTAACATAAAACATCGATTTCGAAAATTTCATGAACACATATCGAGAAGTTTTTGAGGTATCCTGCGCGTTAAGCCCAAAAATGTCATTTTCAGTAAAAGAACTTCAAAATCTCTCGGAAACGCCGCTTCAGCTATTGTGCAGGTACAGTTCTAAAATCCATAACATGTTCTAATGGGAATTTCAAGGATTAAATTATATCAAAATATTCATTAAAGATAGGAGTTTAAAATGTAAAATAATTAAAATTTTGAAAATTTGAAGCTTTTAGAGTCCTGAGACCCCTTAATTTAGGGGTTAAATAAGAATGTAAATTTAATTTTAAACAACCTTGATTTAGAAATTCGAATATTACGCTTATAAATACAAGTTTCAGTATTATTATACATCTAAAAAGGTCTTCCATTGATTATAATTCACGGTATATAATCTTATCACTTAATGTAAAAATAGTCAAATGTTTCTTAATCAAGGAAAATATAATGTAACCACGAACGAAAATAAACAATAACATCTTTCGAGTAGCCAATTATTCCAGAAAGCGTTCCTTAATTTTAGAAACTTCATTAAACCAATGTATTTCTGAGATTTAAAGAATTATTTTTAAAAGCAAAATTTCTTTTGCTGCCACTTATTTTCTGAAAATTTTGAGAGTAGTTTATTAGTGCATTAAGGCTGTTCTTAACTGCTCTGCTCAACAAGCGCAAAAAGTTTTGACACATTTACAAATTCATGTTTTAACGGAAAGATATAAAATTGTTAAACATGACCATGGAAGCGATTCGGAATCGAGCTGTGTGTTCCATTTTTTGATCCATAAGTTACCTATTGAGTTATAAGCGATTTTGATCTCGTGACAAACACGTTTTTCAACCTTTTCTGAGTGCTTATTCTTCTTTCGCGCGGAAATTTGGTTCAAAACGCCCACTTTGACACTATTTTCTGAAAGATCTATTACGTTTTCAAAAACAAACAAACAAACAAAAAAAAGAAAACGGGATAAATAGCTCGATTACATAGTTTATGAACAACAACACCTTCTAGTTCCATGCATTTCCGAACAAAAATAAGTTAAAATTTATGTCATAAAGTTGCCATTTTGGATTTGAGAACAGCCTTAAAAAGTTTTATCAAACCGGAATATCGATTTTTTAAAATTCATTTTCAATTAAAAATTTGCTTGTTCAAGAAACATGTTTTACATGGAAACGTGATAAATCAAAAGAATCAACACTAACATTAACGTTATTTTGATAGTGTTGCATAGTTGCCAACTTCCCGATTTTTTGAATACCGGTAAATTCTTACAAAAATGTTCGCTTTAATTAATTGCAGAAATTGTGCGATAGTATAAAACAAGTATTTCTTCAAAAAAATATTGGTATTAAAAAAAATCGGGAGTTGGCAATAATGGTGTCGCATGTGTGAATTAACTTACATAGCTGAAAATGTTTAATTGAGAATTGACGTATTCCTAAAATACAATATTTCAATTTGATGAAATTGATTAATACACAATAAAAATTACTCGCCAAATGTTTCCGAAAATCTGTGGCAGCAAAACAGTCTTTGTTTTTGTGAATGCTTCTTTAAGTCTTGAAAATGGGCCAACCGTGGCTGAGTGGATAAGACACGACGCCGCTAATCGCTTGAGAGCGTAGGTGGGGGCGTGTTCGAATCCCGCCGGTTCCGTTACACACTCTTTGTGGAGCCCCCAGGATGTAATTATCTGGTGTTGTAAATTTCCTTGTGCTATCTCGTCCCTGTTTATCGACGATGGCTTATAAGCGGGCCCTGGTGTCAAGCACACAAGTCTGATGGATGCGTTCTATAAAACAAACAAACAAGTCTTGAAAATTATATTCATTTCTGAAGTTTCTAAAGAAAAAGAACTCTTTTCGCGTGTAACTCGGAAAGAGGTTATTGTATATTTTCGCAAGTGGTTATCTGGGAGCACGGCAGTGCGTCCGCCAAGTTCGCACAAGCCGTAAGCTACCTTTTCCTGAACCATTTCGGCATGCTTTTCACCCCCTCATAACGTCGTTTTAGGGAGAGATATAGAATTTTTTCTTTTATACACATGTTCGTATGGTCAAACTGAACTAAGGTTCCACGATTTCATGTTTCTGTATTTAGTAGTTTTTTCGAAATATTAAATTCCGAAAAAGCGCTTTTTTGTCACTGACTCACTTCGCATCATCAAATAACTAAGGTACTTCTAAAAGTCGTAGAATCATGAAATTTCACAAGTAAGTCGGGTTTGTAGCACAATTAACCAGAAAAATCTGAAAACATAGAATTTCCGCCTCTAAACCCTTAAAACAGGGCGCGTTGATTTGGCCGTAAACAGCTCCTTCACATTCAATTGCGCCAATGTTGGTCGTCAATACCCGATTACAGAGTTTTGAAGGGGTCACGTAATTTCAAGCAGAATAAAACTTTATGTATATGCTTTTCCAAAGATGATTGTTAAATAGAAATAAATGAATATACATAAAAATTTTAATCAGTATAGGTTATGATATATTCACAATATTAAAACAATAAAAAAATTTAACAAAATATAACCTCAATTCGGTATGTTTCCGATATAGTAGCCTTGGCGAAATAGAGAAAATAGCCTTGACGAGAAAAGAAATTTGATAATAACATATTTTCTGGCAACCTATCTACTGTGTCATATACACAAGCAATTTTTTCCATATGTATACAATTTATTTAATGTAAGGAACCCGTTTATTTATTTTTATATACCAACATAAATAATTTGTATACAAAAAACAATATTTTATACGTGTATAAATAAAATGTTTATATGTATATAAATAGTACATATATAAATAACATAAAAGTTCATCAGGTTTGTTTTCATAGTTGTTTATATCATTTGGCAACATATCTCAGTTTCTGAAGTCCGAATTGCGCCAAGATTTTTAAAAAATGCCAAGGTCCCTATAGTGGAAAAATATCCTAATTCTCATATGAAAGTTTAAAAATCTGCTTTTAATTAAATGAAATGTGTAACTAATAAAGCTGTCCTTAACGATGAGCGACAGATGCGGTGTCCGAAGTCCGCTGCTAATGTTATTATATTGTATTATTAGCCTACTTACTGTTAATTTTAAATCTGTAAAAGAAAGAGTATAGTTATAGATCAGATATGTTGGTTGCCAAAACTCGATTACAGAAAATTAGCCTGAGTTATAAAGGTGTTACATGATTTCAAGCTGAATGAAATTTTATATGCTTTTACAAAAATCTTAATAAGGCAAATCTTTCAGTTTATCTGTCCATATTTCTATCTTTTACTTCCTTAAAACAAATTTTATTACAGACCGGGAGGCGTCTGCACAGATCATCACCTCATCGAATTGACGGCTGAAATTTTAGAACTAGTTAAAAATCGATTAGCGTATTAAAATGTAACAGGTCTGCCAAGTCCTATCTTCGTGGAAACCACCCACAGACCCGATTTTACCGGTTAATTGGTGGATTTTCCATTGTGTTTTCCTGCACCCATTCCTCCATGTTTCCATACTTTTGGATGCAGGAAAATACAATAGTAAACCTATCAGTCACCCACTAAAATTAGGTCTTCAGGTTGTTTCTACGAAGATATGACTTAACAGACCAGTTGCATTTTAATGTACTAATCTAGTTTTAACTAATCCTAAAATTTCAGCTGTAAACTCGATGAGGTGATGGTGTGTACAGACGCCTCCCGGTCTATTATAAATGTCGGAATTGTAATCTCAATAGCACTCTGGTCAATCTGGCAATTATCCCTACTATTTATGGAACACTATTCCTTTAAGTGCGTTTTAGTAATGTTAAAGAACTTTATACATATGCATCATACATATTATACATATGCATATAATACGTAATACATTTGCATCATACATATTATAGGTATGTGTATAATAAATAATACATATACATTATTATGACGTCAGAACAAACAAAACATTTTTTGTCACCAAATTTGAGAATTGACATGATATATTACCAAATTTGGTGACACTTCGCTAAATGTCGCCAAGCTTGGCGAGTATTTGACGTTTGTGGCGCTATTTTTCAACGAGTTAATTATTAATGCGAGCCATCTATTTATATTTTTCCGCATATCATCTGAATAGTTAAATAATATAACGTACGAATATTTCCAAAGTGCCAGTAGTTTCGTCACTGCACAAAACCTCTGCTATTGTTGATATATTGTACTGTTATTATACTTACTGTGACTATGTTGTTAAGCTTTACTCTGCTGAAACTTCTGTATTATATAAATATAATTTACGAAAACTATTAAAGCACCGAAACTGACAATTCTCCTTATGATTATTATAATTTTATAATATGTAACCTGTTAATCGACATGTACCGTTAGAAGGAATCTTCTATAATCCAGTTCCTCGCATTTTAGTTTTCAGGTTTCGAATAAAATTAGCTAAAAACTTAAAACCATGGCAAATTGGCTAGTTCTTCAACACGATTAGATGAGAAGAATGATAGATTTTCAAATGGATCATAGCAGTGAGCCCGTAGACATACTATTCTTCCGTAATTGAGTCTATTGAAAAGGTTAGCACGAAACAAAAAGATATTAGCATCAATATGGTTGCAGATATTATCAATATTATTATTAAATGCAGATATTATCAAAGGATTTAATAAGAATAATTTCACTTGTACCTAATCGTATCAGTTAAAATACAGTAATAAAATACAATTAGAAAAAGATTACTTAATAGGATTAAAAATTTCCGCATTAGAGAACGAATCGTAACTGATAAGGAAACATGCATAAGTGAGTTAAGAGATATTTGTCATGAAAGAATGAAATACATAACAATACAAAATGTATGTTGTGCTTCCATGATCGTAAAGAGTTCTTGATTTCTCTATCAAAAGCTTCCGATTTTTCGAAAGAATGGGCAAGTAAATTAAATTATGAATAACAGTAACATGATGCAACGTTTAACATGCAATTAATAGAGTATATACTGCTTGCTAGAGGCGGCTAGTACTTTAATATAAAAAGAAATTAAGTATGAATTTGTAAAGCACAATAAAATAAATTTAGGTATTTTTATGCTAGCCGGGCGCGAGTGGCGAATCGCTAAATACTGTCCCTAACTCTATTGCTCATACTGTATTCATTTCATTTAAAAATATAAACTTTTCAATCATCTCATTTAAAATAGATGCATTTCTCTCATTTTATTTAATAGAATATTTAATATAGAAATAAATAAATAAATAAATACATAAATAACAAATAATAACATAAACCAAAATATTTTATTTGAAAATCAAAGCATTGTTTCTAATTTACACATGTGAAAAATGAAAACTTCTTTTGGCGAAAAAACTAAATGCTAATTAGGAGATTTGTTCCCGGCTAACATAAAAGTACTGAAATTTAAGTTTTTTTTATATTAATATAGCTTAGAAAAAAACTAGAAAAAACATACAAAACGTAGTGATATCCCAACAAAAGTTTTCGGTAAAAAAAAAAAAAAAAAAAAAAAAAAAAAAAAAAAAAAAAAAAAGCGCCAAGCTCTCCTTAATGTTTCGGCCAGAAAAAGTAGTGATATCTGAAGTTCGCACAAGGGCACAAGTTAAAAGCCAAACATCCCAAACTTTTCATTGAAAATGGCTTCCTGCGACTTGGCCGTTAATGCCTTCGAGAAGGTTTTTCAAATTTTAAAGTATGTACAAATGAGCTACATGACAACTACATTTTTTGATTATTTTAGGCATTTTGTGGCTCAAAGTACAGAAATAAAATACACATTTAAAAAAAGTATGTAAACCACTTCAGTCTATTTAAATGCTTAGAAGTTAAATATAACAAAATACTTGTATTCTGAAGGTAATATCCCTAATTGATAACATAATTAGTATCAGCTTTTAACAGTTTATAAATCGAATACCTCTTAATGTATGCAAACACACTATAATAAATGTTCAAAAGAAAAAAAATCTCTTTCGTCAATGCACAAGATTTCAATATTATACAATAAAATATAATGTAACATATTGTGAGATTTGAAGAAAGTAAATTTTCTTTTATTTCATAGGTTTTACGTTAATGACTTTAACTTTAGACGGTACGATATGGCAATTAAACCACATGTGGGCTAAATAATCTGTAATCAAAACTATTGTTTGTTGAAATTGATGTTATTTATCAGAAATCTTTTACTTATAATGTCTTTATGTGAATTTGCCTCTTTGCATACTAATATTAATTTTAATATTTAAATAATTCATAAATGCGAAATTTCCAATCATTAATTTTAAAATGCTGTAGAAGGCATTAACGGCCAAGTCGCAGGAAGCCATTTTCAATGAAAGATTTGGGATGTTTGGCTTTTAACTTGTGCGAACTTCAGATATCACTACTTTTTCTGGCCGAAACATTAAGGAGAACTTGGCGCTTTTATTTTTTTACCGAAAACTTTTTGTTGGGATATTATACTTTTGCAGATTAAAAAAATTTGAATTTTTTTACAGTGCTGGAAAACAGGCAATTATTAAACCGTTTATTTCAAATATAATTCTAATTGGGGAAGTGTGACTAATGTTGTTCTACATCATATCGAAAGCCATTTACATAAAAACCCATTTCTTTTTGGAGTGGTTCATTCTTTAAAAATTTATACGGTCCCCAGAGAATATGATACATTTAAAAAAAGGTTCTAGAAATTTTTGTAACTTTTCGTGCACTACAAGCTGCAAGACGCATTTTTAGCATTAACGAACGCTGTACATTCATAAAATTCAAAGTATCATAATGCCGTAAATTTATGCTCTAAAAGAATAGGTCTGTTTTGTTTGTTAAATTATGGATATTGTTTGAAATCAAAATTAGTAAAAAATAACTTACAGAACTCAAGAAGTTGTGCCAGTAACAATCTGTGATATGTGGATTAATTTGAACCAGTTTAACAATGTTTCCAGCCAGAAAATGTATCTGATGAATCTCTATCTATATTATAAAGGACAAACATATCTGTGCGTAACGCATACGTCATTTTGCGAATGGCAACACTTAGAAATTTGAAATAAAATTTTGGTTTTGCAATTATATCTACGGCAAATTTTTAAACTTCTAAACATCGCACAGTTTAAATTTTAATACCGTCGTATAAGGAAAAAATGTTGTTTTAAACGCAATTTGTTTGAAAGCTGTATCTCAATTTATTTTTGAGATATTAATTTTTTTGTAGTTTTTAATACAAATTTTGTAATCGTGGCAACTGAAGTACTCCATTTATATTGAAAGTAAAGGGAAAATAGTCATGGCTTATTATTTTTATTGATTATATCTTTATTGATGCCATTTTCACATTACAAATAAAAGTAACTTTTTTATAATTTTTGAACTGAAAATGATGTCAAACATTAAAAAAGAACATGCATTCTTCTTCATAAATCAGTTACATTTCAATATTTTTACATTACGCCGATACTGAGTTTGAGACGCTAGACAAAATGATTCAGTGAGTAAAAATTATGTCATATTTAAAACAATACGATCATTTATTTTGATAAAACTAAATATTTGACAAGTACTAAATGGCCGATACTATGACAACTAAAGGCAAAATTCTGAAATTTTTTTTCGCGGGTATTGAGATTAGAACTTAAAGTTTGTGCGAATGTTCAAATGAAAAGTTGTATCGGACAAACGAGACTTTATGTTTGGAAATACATTCCTTAATAACGTATTGCGCGTTAAAATACTTTCAAATTGTGAATTTGAGTGGTGCGTAATGTAAATTATGAGAACAGGAAAATAACGTATAGTTTAGACTTTATGGGGAAGAACTTTATGATGTGACAAAGCGAAATCCTTTTTACTGATTTTTCATCCCATAAAACAAACATAAGAGCCTCAATCGATAAATTCATCATAATTACTCATCTTGATTACGTGTTCTAATTGAGTTTAATTTTTCAATAATTTAAGCAGTTGAAGTTTGTGGAAATAATATTTTGGCAATTTTAGGTTAAAAATATTATTTATTTTAAGAGTGAGACAACCAATGTTAGACGAATTTTTTATTGTAATTATTTTTAGGTTTATTATAAATTCGATCTGAAGTTCCTTTATAACATTTTAGTTCGTCGAATTTCGACGGGTTCCAACTCGTTTATTTAATTTCAGGTTTTTGAGTAGAACATATTTAATTTCACTTCTTAAAAAATTTTGTGTAAAACGTATTTAATTTAATTTCTTATAAAAATGTCTTTTCCGAAACGTACTAAACGTGAATTAAAATAACTCACATATTATAAAAGTTTAGGAGGAGTTTGCCCCCCTCTGAACTCAGGAATTGTATAGTATTTAATGTTCAGTTTTTTTTGTGTAGAACGTATTTAACTTCTTATAAAAATTTTGTGCCGAACGTATTTAATTTCATTTCTTGTAAAAATGACTTTTCTGAAGTGTACTAAATCTGGATTAAAATAACTCAGATATTATGAGAGTTTAGTGGGAGCTCTGCACTCTGAACTCAGGAATTGTTCATATATTTAATGTTCAGTTTTTGTGTAGAACGTATTTAATTTCACATCTTATAAAAAATTTGTGTCGAAAGTATTTAATTTAATTTCAAATAAAAATGTCTTTTCCTAAACGTATTAAAATTGTATTAAAATAACTTGCATATTATGAGAGTTTAGTGGGAGTTTGGCCCTCTGAACTCAGGAATTGTTCATATATTTAATGTTCAGTTTTTTGTGTAGTACGAATTTAATTTCACTTCTTATAAAAATGTTATGATAACAAGCTTTCAAATAGACAAAAAGAATGTCATAAATCTTCTACTTACCATTTCTGTCAGAGGTAAGTTCTGGCTTGCTTCTGGTTCGTTCTGCCGAATTTGATAAGACTTAATTTTATTCAATAACTCACTAGACGAAATAAAGGCATCACTCGGTTAATCTTCAACACTTATATACAATATATTACAAATATTTACAAGATTATAAGACTTAAACATATAAATGCTTTAACTTCAATCGAATCATCATGGAGGCACAACTCCGTTCACAAACACAAAAATATTATTCTAAAAGTTTTTTCAGTTTCTGTTCATTTCACTTCGGTACGTAAAAGTTTTTAAATTCAGGTGTCACTGTTACTGCAAAGGGATACAGAGGGAGCTGTCCGCGACATACTCCCCCCGTTGAGTTTTGCCAGGTTAAACTCAACCACAGTCGTGGACAAGTTCGGGATGTCCAACCGTTCTGGTGTTCGTATCACTCGTCCAAATTTAGACATTCTAGGAGAATCATTTTTAACAGAACCAGGAGAATCTTTAAGGTGAGCAGACTCGATGGTTTTCGGAGAAAAGTCATTTGCCTGGAAATTCGCTTCCATCGGATACAACCTTTGTACTGGTCGAAGCAACTCACCAAACTTAGTTCGTAACTTTGCCAATCGTACTATGCCGTCTTTACCTGGAAACAACTGGATGACTTTTCCTAGAGGCCAATTCATTCTTTTTTCTTTTGTATTAATTATAACAATATCTCCAACTGAGAGTTCGGGATACCTGTTTGACATTTTACGATAATTTTTCAGCTGTTCCAAATACTCTAGTCTGAAACGTTTTCTCAAATCTTCACGAATTTTCATCCGATATTCATATCTTCTTTGAAGATAACTTGCATCTATATTGTCCAGATCAGGAACACCACCTTCTTTAATTTCACGAAGAAACATGGCAGGGTTTAAGGGTTCTAATTCAAGATCTTCAGATATGTATGTTAATGGTCTGGAGTTTACAACATTTTCACAATTGCAAAGAATAGTATTAATTTCTTCATATTTCAAAGATACATTTCTTAAAACTTTTCTGAGAATATTCTTCATCAATCCTATCATACGTTCCCAGAATCCTCCTCACCAAGGAGATGCAGGCGGAATAAATTTCCAAGTAATTCGTTCTACGGTATATTCCTTAATCACTCTTTTCCAATCTATTTTCTTCAATAAACAATTTGAACCAACGAAATTACTTCCATTGTCTGTATAGACAATCTGAGGTCTTCCACGTCGTGATATGAATCGTCGAAATGCAAGCAAGAAACTGTCAGTAGATAATGAAGTGACAAGTTCGAGGTGAATAGCTCGATATACGGCGCAGGTGAATAAGACAATCCAAGATTTTGACCCATTCTTCAAAAACAAAGGTCCAGCCAGATCGACACCTATGACTTGAAATACAGAACAGTCTTTAATTCTATCTTCCGGCAATGGTGGTATTTCAACATCGTGGGGTTTGGCATCAAACTTCTAACATCTTACACAATTCTTCCGAACTTTCCGGATCGTTTTACGACTTTTTAAGATCCAATATTTCTCTCTTGAGACTGCCATTAATGTTTGAACTCCACAATGTAGGGATTGATTATGTTTTTCCATTATTAGTTTCGTAACAACTGGGTGGTCAGATGGCAAAATTATAGGTAGTCTGAAATCCTCCGAATCTTTTCTCATAATTATTCTGGATTTAAGTCTTATGAGCCCATATGGATCAACGAAGGGTTTTAAATGACGTAAGCGTTCATCCTTTTCTGATTTGAAGCAACCTTTTTGCACAATTTTCCATACAATGACTTCAGCTCGGTTAATTTCTTCAATTTTTAAATTCCCAAATTCTCGTTCCTTTTTGTTAGTTTTACAGTTGTCAATAAATCTCTTCATCCAAGCAGTGATTCTAATTATCATCTTGAACTGTGAAACTCGAGAAAAATATGGAAATTCTTCATCTAGAGAAATCAAAGAAGATATAACTGTCTTCTTCTTTTCTTTATCAACCTCATCCTTTTTCGGAGTTATATCAAAGGCTGGCCAAAAGTCTGGCTCAAGTTTCAGCCACGTCGGACCTTCATGCCATTTCTTAATTTTAAGTGTTTCTACGGAACATCCTCTTGAAATAATATCAGCGGGATTTAAATTCCCAGGAACAAACTTCCAGTTTTCCGGATTACTATGTGCCCTAATTTCTTTGACCCTATTCATCACGAATACACCCCAATTTTCTGTATTCTTAATCCAATACAAGGTATTCATCGAATCCGTCCAGTAGAATATAGGAATATTTTCCAATTTTAAATCTTGCTTAACCGTTTCCATTAGTCTCACTCCAATAGCGCAAGCTAACAATTCAAGTCTACAAATTGTTGTAGGTTTCAGGGGGGCTACTCTTGCACGAGCTTGTACAAGTTGGCACGATACTTCATCAGTGTTTTTACATCTTAAATAAATGCATGTGGCATATGCCTTTTGGGAGGCATCACAGAAGACATGATAAGACAAATCTGTATTTCAATTAGGATTAAGCATCATATACCGGGGAATTTTCAACTCTGCCAAATGACACAAATCTTTTTCCCATTTAAGAAATTTTTTACTTATATCTTCGGGAAGAGCTTCGTCCCATGTAACTTTTAGCTCCCAACACTTTTGTACTAAGAGTTTCGGAGTCAGTGTCACACCACATGTAAAACCTATTGGATCATAAATTTTATGTGCTTCTGATAAGATCACTCTTTTTGAAATGCATTGGTTATCGGATTCATTTATTCCTTTAATGTCGCAACTTAATGTATCTTCTTCTAAATCCCAAATGAGGCCAAGAATATAAACCGTTTTCCTTTTATTTGAATTTTCGGACACTGAAATTTCCGAAAAAGTGTCATTACCTGTAATTTCGTTCTTCATTGGCAAATTATAAGCCCAATCTTGCAACTCAAATTTAGCATTCGCTAAAATTTCAACAGAATCACTTTTAAGTTTTCACAGTTCTTTTTCATTATTTACACTTGTAATTAAATTGTCAACATACCAATCTTCAGAAATTTTTTCTGCCGTTGATCTAAGATGCTCAGGTACGTCATTTAGTAACTTAGTTAAACTATCACTCAATAAGAAGGGACTACTGGAAATTCCGAAAACGACTCTCCTATGTCTATACATCTTAAAATGTTCCGGATTACCTTGTTCCCACCATAAGAATCTCAAAAAATCTCTATCATTCGGATTAAGTCCTATTTGAAGAAAAGCTTTTTTGATATCAGAACTTACACCGATGCATTTTTCTTGAAATCTGTTGATAATTGCAGGAATAGTTTCTAGCAGATTAGGCCCCTTTTCTACACAATCATTTATTGACGGAAACCCCTTAATTTTCGCTGACCCATCAAATACTGGTCTTATTTTTGTTGTTGTGGAATTCATTCTAATAACGGCACGATGGGGTAAATAATGGCAGGAATTATTATATTCATTTTCAGGTACAATTTCTATAATTTTTTCTTCCTCCCAAGATTTGAAAACCTCTTCATAATCCTCTAAGAAACCCTTGTCTTTCAAATTTTTAACTGTAATTTTTAATCTTCTCTCAGCGATCTCTAGATTATTAGGGAGTGGGGGATGGCCCTGTATCCAAGGTAAACAGACTTCAAATCTGCCTTCGTTATCCCTTTTAACCGTTGAAAGAAAATGTTGCAGTGTTTGTTCTTGCAACTCTTTTTTAGTTTCATTTTCGGATGGATGTAAAATTCCTAGAGTATCAAGATTCCACAATTCAGAAATTTTATAATCTGATACGTGCATCGAAAATGTAAATGAGTTGTCAGTTTTATTTTCTATTTCCAAAGGAACTTTCCGCATAACTGTCCAGCCTAAGTAAGTTTCCACACATACTAAACCACATTTTAATTTTCTTATCTCACCGGTGAGTAATTTTCCTGCAATATCCGCTCCAATAAGAATGTGAATTTCAGTTGGGGATGATTCAAACAATAATTTTTCCTTCATACAGCTACTGTCAATCAAATATATTCTATGTTCTTTAAGCTCATGTAATATCGGTTTTATTTCTATTTGTGGTACATCGGAACAAATTTTAGTTTGATCAAAGGCCTTAAAATTACATTTATAATCCCCCTTTACATTACTAAGATACACAATAAATTGTTTATGGATTTCAGAAACCTCCGATCCACCAAATAGACTATGAACAATATTGCTCTCATTTATACTTTTGTATTGCATCATTTCAGCAACAAACTTCGAAATATACGACTTTTGTGATCCAGTATCGATTAAGCACCTGACAAACTTATCTTCACTATTTCCGCAGATTTTTACAATTAAAGTTTGTATCAAAACTTTCGGTGTGAATGTTTTATTTGTTAAAGTGACATTTCTATCGTCAATTTGTTTTTCTCATCTACTTTATTACTCTTGTCACAAATTAAAGAATTATGTTTTCCACTGCAATACTCACATCTTATTTTTGAAAAGCAGTCTTTTGCTAAATGATTTCCTTTTTTCATACAGAGATAACACATTCCGTTTTTTCTCAAGCATGCTCGCTTTTCTGCTACGGACTTAGAACAAGCTGCAGAATTGTTCTTTACAGATTCAACGGAATCACCGCAAAAAATACAATGATTTATCGATACCTTCAATGAAGCAGCAGTAGGAACTGTAAACCTATTTATTTTTCTCTCCCTCTGCACTTGCGGTGGATTTTGAACGATAACCCTATCTTGTATTTGAATCGCAGTTTCTCTGCATTCTATTTCTGCCCGTAGAAATTCAAGCAGTTCGTTGACTTAAAAAAGATTATCCCGAGTTTACCGTTTACGTTGTTTATCATACAGCTTTCGCAATGCAAAAGTATTATTTACATTTCTAACTGTTTCTAAATTCAATAATTTTCCCATATGAGCATTTATAATCAGGTCTTTACGACCAAAACGCTTTTTGAGTAGTTCAATTGCTGCTATATAATTTTCACTCGATAGCGAAAACCCACTAATGGCACTAGAAGCAGCTCCAATAAGGAAGGAATGCAAATAATTAAATTTATCAATGTCAGTTGAGCTATCATTTTGATGTATCGCATTATCATATTGGTTCCAAAAAGATAACCAATAAGCAGGATCTCCATTAAATTTATTAATACTCAATTTCGGTAATTTAATTTTAGAATGAGAGCAAGAAGTAAAATTTTCTGTTGAAATACTTTCGTTAACCGAATTTGTTTTCTTAATAGAACGTTCAGGTTCAACTTTAATTTTTAAAGCATACGTTAGTTTCGATTTCATAGAAATTATTTTTTCAGAATAACCTTCGGCAGTATCAAATTCAGTTTCTAATTCGCCGTCATCATCCATTAAGTTTTGGATCTGCTCATCTAAAGTTGTTAAATTATTATACTTTACGTTTAACTGATCAATATGTTCTGTAAGAACAGGAACTTCCTGTACTGATTCTGCAAGATACAGCTCACAAGTATTAATTAATTTCGTAGTCGCCGTTCTAGAAACAGCAAGTTTCTTTTTTAGTTTTTCAATATCAGACATATTTAATCCGTAATTTTAAATATAATTAATTTTATAACAACTTGATATAAGAATAATAATATAACTTTCAAAATATATTCAATAACATTCAAAATAATCCTGTTCTTAAAATACGCTATCAATCAATATTATTAATAATATTATCTTCAACAGAATTAAGCATTCAAGACTTTTATTTATTTTTATACTCAATTCTTCATTATATTCAAGGTCAAAACAAACCATCAACAATATTCTTTTCAATAGAACTAAATATTCAAAACTTTCGTCTATAAATAATTTTTCATTCAATTAAGATCAAATCAAAAACGGCGTCGCTGTTCCCGGGCGCCATAAAAATATGATAACAAGCTTTCAAATAGACAAAAAGAATGTCATAAATCTTCTACTTACCATTTCTGTCAGAGGTAAGTTCTGGCTTGCTTCTGGTTCGTTCTGCCGAATTTGATAAGGCTTAATTTTATTCAATAACTCACCAGACGAAATAAAGACATCACTCGGTTAATCTTCAACACTTATATACAATATATTACAAATATTTACAAGATTATAGGACTTAAACATTTAAATGCTTTAACTTCAATCGAATCATCATGGAGGCACAACTCCGTTCACAAAAACAAAAACATTATTCTAAAAGTTTTTTCAGTTTCTGTTCACTTCACTTCGGTACGTAAAAGTTTTTAAATTCAGGTGTCACTGTTACTGCAAAGGGATACAGAGGGAGCTGTCCGTGACAAATGTCTTTTCAGAAACGTATTAAACATGTATTAAAATAACTCACATATGAGAGTTTAGTGGGAGCATGGTCCTCTGAACTCAGGAATTGTTCATACGTTTAATGTTCAGTTTTTTGTGTAGAATGTATTTAATTTCACTTCTTATAAAAAAATTGTGTAGAACGCATTTAATTTCATTTCTTTTAAAAATGTCTTTTCAGAAACATACTAAACCTGGATTAAAATAACTCATATATTATGAAAGTTTCGTGGGAGCTTTGCCCCTCTAAACTCAGAAATTACATACATATTTAGTGTTCAAAACTGTAACTATTTTGAAGTAAATAGCTTTTAATATCACGAAGAACAACATTTACAACCTCTTTAAAACTATAAGCATACTTCTAAAAAAAAAGTTTATAAACTGACTATTTGATAAAAAGGGAACATTTACACTTTGACATCATTTGCTGATAAATATACTATAAAATTTATTCTTTTAAAATAATGATGCAAATAGAATATGAAAATAGTCGCCTGTACCTGCCCTGCATGTGTAAATTGCTATAATTACAGTAAAACATCAAAAAGCCGGCATCGTCGGAACAGAGACTAAGCCAGATTTTTGAAAATTCCGGATTTCTGAAGGAATATCAAAATAATTTCCGATATTCCTAAAGGCATCTATATTTATTTGTAATTTAATTCATAACCAAATGATAATTATGTTACAAAAAGAAAGAGAGAAAAATAAATATTTAAAAAAATCTTACTTTAATTGATATTTTTTATGTTACAAATAATAATTTAAAAATAAAATCTAATGTACAGTAAAGTCATTTCCTTCTCGTCTAACATTTAATTTTATTTGCTTCAATTTTTTGGCCGTTCTTTAACCCATTTGTGCCTGAATTTTTGTTTTCTCAAATTTTTTGGTAATATCACTTTAAAATGTTGCAAAATGAATTGGAAAAATACTAAAAAAAATTAAGCTTAAATTTTCTTATATTTATTTGATAAAATGTAAAATAACTAAATATGAGTATTTCTAGTAGAATAATATGCATAATTATATATTTTGCGTACATTTATATTTAAAATGTTTTTAAATTGTAAATTATGTACTATAATTAGTATTTTTATGAACTAAGAAAAATATATATTTATTTCTTTCAGAGACTAATAACGTTATAACTAGTATTAATAATAAAATAAGAATAATCGTATTGCAGACTTAAAAACAATTTATTTCATAAATATCTTCGAAAGGAGATTACATAAATAACTGTCCCCTAAATTTCTAACAAAAATATGTGCCCATTTGTGCCTAGAACCCTATATTTTGGACATTACAAAAATGCATTAAAAATAGGCTTGAACATTTAATTTCGCAATTTAAAGAAATACGTATTTCAAAAACGTCTACAAGCTAAGATTATGACTTGCAATTTTGTATCCTTCATAGAAAAAATACAAATAAACTTACTTTTTACATTTCGCCATCTTGAAAAAAAAAAAAAATATAAACACCGATAAAAGCCTTCATTTAAATAAATAAATATCCACCTTATGCTGTCATCTCTCGGTTATAGATAAAGACATTTATAAATAATGATTTCATGCAATTTTCATGTTATAAAGGAGAAGAAAATTATACAAATTCATTAAAATTTGAAACATCCCAAAAATAGGACGCTAGGCATAAATGGGTTAACAAGTTTCTCATGTGTTTTATACAAGTAAAGTAACCTATTTTGGTACAGTCTTGTTTCTCTAAAGGGGACATTAATTGTCCTGTCAAATTTATGCATTTTTTCAGTGATACCTTTTCTTCTGTCGGTTCCTCGATCTCGTCCTTTAAGCTGTTATTAATGTTATTCGGTTCTATTGCGGCCATATATTTCCAGCTCCGAGTTTTCTTGTACTTCGTTCAAGGAACTAATCGGGTCTGACATATGAAGAAAACACGCATTCTTCTTCGTTGATTATTTATTTTTAGCAATTTTACTTTACTTTTACTTTAAGTTTTTAATTTTCAAAGAATTGCTATTTTGTCTTTATCACCTAAGTTTGAAGTGTAAAAAAACAGCGAAGGGAAAAAATGACTTTGATGCCGTATTCTTGAAGTTGCCGGGTTTCTGAATGCCGGATTTTTGAAGTCAAACTGTACTGATATTTGTCCTTGAAATGTAGACAGATTGAACATCCTTCAGATAATTCACACTAGAATCATTAAGATAATTATAGTAGATTATCACCTATCAGGGGTCTGTCCAGACTTTTCTCACATGGTCCTGTTTTTGTGAAATTGTGAAGTTTTTCTTATTTTTGTGAAAATTCTAGTCATAATTTTGTGAATTTTAAATTATCGATGTCTTCATGTCCTATCCTTCATGTATAAAAAGCTAAGTAATATGCTCTTTCGTGAGTTCAACTGCTTACTTACAGGCCAGACTTTATTTTTAAATGACAAAATTTGTGAAAAGTTCAATTTGAAAGTGAAAGAATTCTGTGAAAGGTCTATTTAAGAGACAAATAATTTTGTGAAGGGTCCTGTTTTGGGATAAAATGTTTAGTGAAGGGTCCTGTTTGGGGATAAATAATTTTGTGAAGGGTCCTGTTTGGGGATAAATAATTTTGTGAAGGGTCCTGTTTTAAGATAAATTATTTTGTGAAGGGTCTCCTGTTTTAAGATAAATTATTTTGTGAAGGGTCCTTTAAAGGACCTAAAATTTTCCTAAACATATCCCTGCCTATTAACTATTTAACTATTAACTTTTTCAGGATGTTAACGATACCAGGATGTCATTTAACGATATTTTAGTTTTTATTACCACTTATTATGCAGACTATATTTTGCCTTATTTAATTCAGTGAAACAATGTAGGCTTCTTGATTGACTTCCTATTTTCGGTGCAACTTTACATCCAGCAGATGTGTAAGAAACTTGGAGAGACATAAGGAGCCATAGAAATATTAAGTTTAACTATAGTTTAAAACTATGTAAAGATAATTAAATTTAAAATGTAAAAAAAAAAAAGTGAGATAGAAAGCGGAAAAAATTAGCGAACAAATAAATTAATTAAGGTTAAATTGAAAGTACAACAGGTGAGCAAAATAAAAAAAATGAAACTAGTAAACAGGAATTCTGCTTTTTCAGAATTTAGGGTCGCCCCTGATGAAAAAAAATTATACATATGTACATAAATATAGATAGTACAAAGCATATTTCAGGTTTAAGATATAAACACACTCTTTTATTTTATATAAAATGACGTCATTCACATCCGCTGAAGAATTCCCCATTTACGATCCTGTCTTACAAGGAGTGGGCCAACCTTGTTAATCACAGATTTTGATTATTTTAATATATGTTGTAGGGTAGAGACCCTTTAGTGTCAGGTTCAACGGATTTTATCCAACGCTCCTTAGTTCTTGAGAAACCGGGGGGCGGGTGGTCTAATATTAGCTAACAACTTATTACAACTTAAATACTTACTTTGCGACCAAAATGCTGGGTTAGTCGTAGTTCAGTTGGTATGGCGTTTGACGGCTGATCAACGGGCCCGGGTTCGATGCCTGAATGCGCTACATTTGTTTTTCTCATTTTTTGTTTTATTATTGTATATTATGGTTATTTATTATTGTTTTATTATGTTATACTTGTAAGTATAACTTAATAATCTCATTGTCAATTAAAATTTTAATATTGTATATCAATTATAATTTTAACCTATTTAATTTTTTACTTTTAACTAAATAGTTGTAATAAAACATCATAAAATGTTAGTTTTTTTAAAATCACTTTTAAAATGTATTTCATATATTCTTTATCGATGCAGTGATATTGAGCAATTGTGTCAATTCGTGATTTTAAAGAAACATCATTTACGCATTGCTTTAACAAAGGAAGTCAATGCGATAATACTATTATTCTGTTTTTAAAGTAACAAGCATAATTATATTAAAAAATAGCATCAGAATTAAATTACATCCGATTTTTTGCATATTAAAGATTTTTAAATTGTAATAAGTATGCTTGCGCTTTCAATTATTTTCCTTTCCCCTTTATCTTTCCTACCTCATTCTTCTTTTATTTTTATTCTATTTGAATATTCTTTTATTTTATCAAAACTAGAGGGCGATACAACAGATTTTGTCACGATTTTGGAATTTTTATCATTCAATAATAGATACAATTTCTTTTTAAACCTCTTTAAAGGATGAGAAATAACAGTTTACAAATAAGAAATGATAAATTTTAGTTTGTTAACATTATAATTAATGTATGACATTAAAATTTTTAATTGAAATTATTAAATTATAACTACAAGTATATTTATAAAACAAAAAATGAGAAAAACAAATGTAGCGGATTCAGGTATCGAACTCGGGCCCACGGATCAGCCGGCAAACGCCATACAAACTGAGCTACGATTAACCTATCACTTAGGTTACAAAGTAAGTATTAAAGTTGTGTACTAATATTAGACCCCCCCCCCCCCAGGTTTCTCAAGAACTAAGGAGCGTTGGAGAAAATCCGTTGAACCAGACACTAAGGGGTCTCTACCCTACAACATATATTAAAATAATCAAAATCTGTGATTAACAATGTTGACCCTCTCCTTGTTAAACAAAATCTACAGTAAAGTATGCATAGGACGTCACTATTGCTGAATAATACACAAATCCAAATAAAGTGATGTCGTCATTCAAGAAACTCGACAAAAAAAGGCTACCTAATGATTCATATGCTTTCATTTGTTTTTAACATTAATATAGATATTTAAAATTAAATATAGTTTATAATAGCTCCATGTTTATCAGAAATGAGTCATTTATATTTTTTTCAAAATAACACGTATTTTAATTATATATATTTTTTCAGTTGTTATGGGAAAACAGCAACAAAAAGATTTAAGTACTATTTTCCAACTATTTTTCCTTTACTTTCTGCAGAAATGGAGTACTTCAGTTGCCAACGTTAAACAAATGGCGCTAAAAACTACAAAAAAAAAAAAAAAAAAAAAAAAATCAAAAGTAAATAGAGATGCAATTTTCAAACAAATTGCATTTTAAAAGTTCTTTTTTACCCAATACGACGGTATAAAAATTGAAAATGTGCAATGCTTAGAGGATTAAAAAGTTGGCTTAGACTATTTAACCTTAAAATGATACATCTGCTTTGTTTTACGGCTGGTTTATACAACGGAACGTTATTTTTCATAGACGACTCTGTAATTACTAGACGAGAGAAATAGCCTATCGGGGTCTAAGAATATCCCGTAGTTTCTAAGCAAGAAAATCGAATAGTATGTCGAAGACTAATCCTACACATTAAAAAAGGCAATTTTCAAAGCCGTACAATTTTTGTTTAGATACAGCCTATGTATTACATTTTCTTTTAAACCACACAAATATAAAATTAAAGTTAAAATGAGAGAAACTACTCGGACTTCGCCATAGATTGAAAATCTACGATTACACAAAGCAAATAATACGATTAAAATATTCTGGTACAAAAAATTAAAAACCATACGTATCATAAAAAGAAATTCGTTTCTTGAGTAAATAATACGGCTTATTTAACAACGCTGAGTATTGTGATTAAAAACCTATTAAAAGCATATTGCATTTTGTGTACTAAATGAGAGCACAAGCTTCGTTTATTCTGTGCAGTAGAACGGAACTTTTTCTAATCAAGGAAACAAATTAGAATTACAATTAGAAAAAATTAGATGTTATTTAGACGGCTTTTGGTAGATTATTTTGTAAGTTCAGATGTATGTTCAAGATCTGAAAAAAATTATCATTAGCTTCTCATATTTTTAAAGTTGCCGCATAAAAATGTGATTGATTAATTTATGTTATGTAGTTTATGAATTCTAGTACGGTGCCAGGAAAATCGATGAAGCTTATTATTCCGATATAAAAATATTTAATTTAATTTAATCTATATAATAAAAGCCTAAGCCATGTGACTGTCATCAATAGTTCCCGGCTAACCGCTTCACTTTTTATAAGCCAAGCGGCCAATTTACTACTTTAATGTTAGCCACACTCTAAACTGAAATGTCTGAAATTCAGACATTTAAGTGTCTGAAACGCAGTGTTCAATTTTCAGACGTTTTAAAATGTCTTAAAATTTTCAGACACTTCTTGTATCTGAATTTCAGACACTTAAGTGTCTGAAACATGAGTGTTCAATTTAAGACGTTTTAAAATGTCTTAAATTTTTCAGACACTGCTTACGTCTGAATTTCAG
This sequence comes from Maratus speciosus, assembly GCA_963932465.1. NCBI lineage: Eukaryota > Metazoa > Arthropoda > Arachnida > Araneae > Salticidae > Maratus > Maratus speciosus. The sequence continues at coordinate 213,917,937 of OZ010799.1, read as the reverse complement.
ACATCTCAAATGTCTAAATTGTGGCCATCTTTGAGCCTTTTTTTTTTTTGGCCAATATGAAGCCATCTTTGACCACTTTTCTTTCTAAGCCATATACGCAGCCATGTTTGACCACATTGAATCATTTTTTATAAATGGGAATAATTTGTTACCATTAAGCAGAGCAGATTGCAGCGTGGGAAAAATGGAATGCTTCTCTGCCCCTTGATTTTAATAATACCCCGAATTGGGTATGAATTTTTGATAAAGCTGATACTTTAAATCAGTTTTGATATTATGAGGATTGTAATCAGTATTTTGCAGTTTTAGAATAGGATAATATATGTATATATATATTCACCTAAATATGTATTCATGTGGTATCATATATGCCCTACGGCATCAAAAATATTTATTACTTTTAGTGAGAACTTCAAATTAATCTTGTCCAAAGACCAAGTATTCATTCGCTACCTTCCCCCACTGCCTTCATATATTGTTCCAAAAATTAATAAATAAATAAATAAATAATCCTATTCGATGCCGTCAGATACATATTTGGATAAATATATAATTTTCTTTAGCCTAATCATGTTCTAAAAGTACAGAATATTTATAAAAATAAGTATAAGATCAAAACAAATTTAAAATATCAGCTTTATGGAAATTCCGTACCAAATTTAGGGGCCCGTAAAGCTAAAGGTCCATAGAAACAGCCCAATTTGTCCACGCTGCAATCCACTCTGCTTTATGGTAACAAATTATTCCCATCTATAAAAAATGATTCACTCCTTCAGAAAGAATTCCATCCCTGCTTTGTAGTGCAATTTCTTCCCATTTAAATAAGATATTTCCATTGAATCAGTTTAAGCATTTGTTGCATTTTTATTTCTGTGTTAAATAAAATCTAACACTAGATTCCGCATAATTTTCAGTATGTGAGATCCCAATATTTAAAAAAAAAAATGAGTATGAAACTTTTCAATTAAAGAGTAAATTCGATTTTTTAAGAGGGGTTTATTTACCATAAGAAAAGTTGAAAAAATAATTATAAAATATTCAGAATTTCACGATAACTTCATTCTAATGCTTCTGTGATTTGTTTTCATGTTCACACACACACACATATATATATAATAACATATACGAAAAGTCACTTCTAGTTTCAAAACCTATTTTGCCTAAATATACATTTTTTTTTTTTTGCCTTTTCTATATAAGGGGCCATCCCCAAATGATGTCAAGCTTGAAGAGGGGGAGGGGAGTTCGGGAAATTGTGGACGTTTGTGACAAGTGGGTGGGAGGGGGTAAGAAGAAATGTGACATCACACATTTTGGTTAAAATAAAAGCATTAAAAATCAGTAGATTAAATTTTGAAGTTATTTTGAAATTAAAGTATTTTTTATTGATAAGATAAAGATAAGATTTAAAGCCAAATATATTAAATTCCATTTCAAATTCTAAAATACTACTGTTTTCAATTGCTCTTTCATATTAATATTTTATTACAACTGTTTATTAATTATGTTTTGTTGTAAACCTTAGTCTTTTTTCATACAAAATAAGTGCACGAATCATTTTTGTAGTTATGCTCACAAATATCATTAGAACACATAGTTAAAGTTTAAAAATAAAATTTGAAATATAATCTGAACTGCAAGTATATGCTCCTGTAATATAGTGTGACAAGGGGGGGGGGGGGGATGGTAAAGTGTGACACTCTGTGACAAAGGGTGGGAGGGGGGGGGTCAAAATTATTGAAAAAAAGCGTGACATCATTTATGGACCGCCCCTAAATGAACTTTGGGGAAAACCGCAATTTTATGTGGAAATGTAGTTATACATGGAAATATACAAAATTTTAGCTTTTTTCAAATTTCCATTTTAAACCTGTTAAAACCTTTTTACTTGAGGCTGTTCTGAACTGCTCTGTTCAACAAGCACAAAACGTTTTGACACATTTACAAGTTCATTTTTTAACAGAAAGATATAAAATTGGATGAACTGACTATGGAAGCGATTTGGAATTGAACTGTGTTTTCCATTTTTTGATAAATAAAATACCTATTGAGTTACAAGAGATTTGGATCACGTGAGAAAGACGTTTTTCACCCTTACTTGAGTGGTTATTCTTCTTTCACGCGGAAATTCAGTTCAAAACGCCCACTTGGACACTATTTTCTGAAAGACCTATTTCGTTCGCAAAAGAAAGAAAAGAAAAAGAAAAGAAAAGAAATGGAAAAAACAGTTCGATGACATAATTTCTGAACAACAACACCTGCTAGTTTCATGTATTTCCCAACAAAAATAAATTAAAACTTATGTCATAAAGTTGCCCTTTTGGATTTGAGAACAGCGTTAAAAATAAAATAAGCTTAGTTTTTAATTTCTCATGTTTTGAAAATCCAAAATTTAAAATTTTGAACAAAAAATCAAAATACGTATTTTTTTTTTTTTTTTTCTTTTGAAGAAATGAAATTATAGCTGTAAATAATTTATCTTTTATACAATGTACTATTAAAAAATGAAAATTTCGAAAACTGATTTTACATATAATAATCACAAAATTGCAGTATTTTTTTTTTCTTTTAACTGTCATTTATGAAGTTTAGAGAATATACGGATGTGCAATGTAATTAAAAATTGCTTTAAAACCAAATAATATGCAGAATATATATATATTTAAGTTGACATAAAAAAGTTTTGACAACTCGGATTTCAAAACACAAATCAATTTTGCCAAAAAACAGATTTTTGGCTAAAAAGTTTTTCCTTGAAAATTATACATCTCTAATTATAAAATATAAAATATAAATCACAATAAATGTTTGATAATTTTCAAATTTTTATCCAGTATTAAACTTTGAGTGAATTGCATATCCTTCATAGCGAACAAACAATTAAATTAAAAGTTGAAAATAAAATGTAGTTATAACTACGATAGAAAATGTTACAAGGAATTCAACATGTTCATCAAAACGCTAAATTCATTAACACACCATTTATTTTTATTTTATTATTATTTTTTTTAAGTTCTTTTATATCTAAACAAAGTATTTCTTCTTAAACAAAGTTTTGACAATTTTACGTTTTTGCTTTTATTTTTATAAATATTTTAAATGAAGCAATTTTTTACATAATATTACTGATATTTTTACATAATCAAATTAGCTTACGCACAAAAAAAATATAATATGTAATACTGGAATTGTCTTTTTCAAAAAATATAATGAAAAATATTGACATATTTTGGTGTGAATACATTAATAATGAAAACTTATGTACTGAATAAATACTATGCTCTTTTTTTTTTTTTTTTTTTTTTTTTTTTTTGCTTATTTATTAAAGCAATAATCAGATTCTTAGCATAAAAAAAACTTTCATTTATACACTGGGAGTTTAAAGAATTATTAAACAATTTATCTTGAAAATAATATAAATTTAGCAGCAAATCAAAAGACAATACACAAATCTCATAACAGTAAAAAATATTTATTGGATATAAAATGGTACAAATGTGATAAATAAACGTTAGTCTTAGAAAAGTATTTTAAATAATTAAAAAACAACATACATAAATATACTGTTTAAGTTGAATTTGAAAATTATATTGTTGCATATATACTAGGACATGCATATATAACGCGCTAGGAAATACATACCTTTCATGCATCCTTAAAAATAAATCCATATCCAAAATAAATGTGCACACTATTCTTGACCTAAAATTATTTCTGTAAATTTTTTGATGAATATTGAGTACAAATTTCATAATAGCAATATCATCCTTATTTCACCGTGATGTATAAATATGATTCATTTAAATATCATAGAAATTCATAGAATTTCAGAACTTGAATTCAGATTCCATACACATATTATTTCACAAGAACACTAATGTATAATAAACAATTGTATTACATAGATGACAGATGCACATGGAAGCGAATGCACATGGAGCTGAAATAATCACAATAATATTTTAATAAATTTTCACCTAAAAAAACCGTGCCAAATTCGCCCAGGAAATTGTTCAAAGAACATCTACATTCGAATGTACCAACGGACGTAAAATGTCTCCTTAGACAAAGGGAAAAATAGATGAAGTAAGCGTCTTTCAATTTCGAATGTTCTGAGTCAGTCTACGGTGTGGTTGAGATATTGTGGTTGATAATGAGCTCGTGTTTTATGATGAGCGTTAAAACTTTTTATCAGCGGCGGCAAAATAAAACATAGTACAAGCATAAATGAGAAACATTTTATTTTCTTTATTTGGTGTTTTCTGAAATGCGTTAAATTGATCAATTATCTGGATATTATTATTATTATTATTACAGTTTTTATAGTTTCTGACAGAGTGAAAACGTAGAAAACGTAACTTATATAAAAATTTTGTTGTAACACTTGCAATTAATACATCTTATTTTGATGAAGCATAATCACCGACAGAAGAGAGGTTGAAGGCCATTGCCCCTCCCTATATTTTGAAATTTAATTAGTTAAATTTTCTTTATGTATATAAAAAAAAAAATATTCTTGTAAATGACTATATAACATAAAACGCTTAGAGAAAAAGGAACTATATATTCTTTAACAGTTAATGTTTTTAATTAATACTTAGATATTGCATTCATTATTCTGATATTTAGGTAGTCATTATTTAGATAGTTATACATTGATTTTTAAATGTAGAAGGAAGGGAGGGGTTCAGAAGAGCAAAGCACCCTAAAAGGAAAAAAAAATCAATCCTGCATTTTGAAAAATGTTCTTATTATATATATATGTGTGCACATATATTATATATATTCAAAAATGAGTTTCTATTTCTTAATTAATAGACTTTTGAAATTCGTTTATGCGAAAATCCTCTTGAACGGGGCATTCCGAAAAAAGGTTCTTAGCTTAGCTTATTTCATGTTTAGATTCTGTGTTTTAGTTAAGCAGATTAGGCTGTGGACTCCAGGCATAGCTGTTTAACCTTTCCCCCCCCCCATGCATTTTTTTCCTGCCAGCACTTGTATTTCTTAGTATTTAGCAGAGCAGTCGTTCTTTGAACCCCTCCCCCCTCCCTCCCCTACATACTCCCATTAGTACAAGTAATTTTTGGAAGATTTTATACTTTGTGAAAATCAAGTCGTTAATTTCTTTTTGCATCAAAAATAACCCTACTAAATTTTAATAAGCGGACTGTTACAGTTTTGATAGACGACGTGTAGTTTAATCAGATTGCTGGTTTTATAAAGTAATACTAAATTTATTGGAAGGAAAAGTATTTTAAACATCTGTCATCCATTTGAAAATCTTTTATGATTATGATGGCATATATATTGCAATATAATTGTGTATACAGTCATCACACATATGATATAATTGTGCTACATTCAGACACTTAAGTGTCTGAATTTCTAAATGTCTTAATTTCAGACGTTTCGTCATTATTCAGACATTATTTTCAGTCCATTTATAACATGATCTTAGTAAGACACTTATGTGTCTTAAATTCAGACATCTATGACGTCCGAAATTTCATATTCAGACTCTTAAGTGTCTGAATTCTTTTTTCAGACACATATATGTCTGAATTTAAGACGCCTCTATTTGCAGTGCAGGTGCAGGTGATGTCGCCAAATATTATATAGATTATTATTATAAAGCGCAAAGCATTTGGTTGTCATCAACAGTTTGCAACAGGATAAAACTGCATAAAAAGTTACACTTTTAGAAAGATCGTATTTAAAGAATTATAATGTTTGAGAGATTAGCTACATTCAAACATCTATTTATTCTGAGATAACTTCAACTGAAATGACATTTACAGTCCAATATCTGTTTCCACCAAAGTAAACACAAAAGATTCGTTCTTCATTGAGCGAATAAAAATATTAATTTACGGAGGTAATCATTCACGCAGCAAGCTCTCCAACAATGAATTTTGTGCAAAAATAATTCACGCTTTTAAGCCAATCAAAGTTCAGCATCTCATTCTGTTAGGTAAACTGTTATACAATTCAACTTCTTTCACGATATTTGCTTCAAAAGCAAACCCAACTCATGCAATAATATTTAATGATTGACATTTCAAATCGCATAGTCAAATAATTTGATATTTATGTATAATCCGTGCCAGGAGGATAGATCACCGTAGATGATTGTTAATCGCCAGTCATATTTACCATTGTCAATATCGCATTCAAAACAGTGATTTAATATACCTTTATTAAATAAGAGCATTAAAAATGGTAACTAATATTGAAGCAATCTAAAATTACACAAAACAATAATTAAAAACTTAACAAAAATGAATGATCTTGACGTCACATTCACTTGACGTCAGATTCGTTCACGTGTTTGTTACGTCATGAAGTTATTTTTAATTCGACATTTATCTGTATTTTTAATGATGTTTTACAAATTTATTAGTTTTTCTCTAATTAAAATATCAATTACATCCGGGGACGTCATGATATTAAAAGAATACAAACATTCAAAAAATGTGATGATGCCTTAGTACGATAGATCAGTTTCAGCCGTTTTAACTGAAGATGTCCATTTATTTTATTGGGCGTTTGGCGAACAGTTTGGCGATAGTTTTTTTTTTCATAGGAAGTGATCGACAGGATACTGGAGAACAACTCTAAAAAGATATTATTAACAATATTGTCTTAATGTAAGTGTGGGTATTATTAAAGGCTTTTCGCAAAAAAATTCATTGACTAAATCCTATTAGCTAAAATACGGCATTTGGCTAGGGACCCAATTACGGAAGATTACTTAACAAGTTTTAAAATCTCCTCATTAGTGAACGTATTGCAACTGATAAGCAAACGAACAAGAAGCATAAATGTCTAAGTGAACTAAGCGGTTTTCCGAAAAAAAAAAAACAACTCAGCTAAAAATATCGAAATGCTGCGATGATCGCGAAGTGTTCTTGAGTTCTCTATCAGAATCTCTCGATTTGGTGAAGAATTAAGCATATAAGTTAAATTATGAATAAAAGTAACATGTTGCAATGCATAGCATACATTTAAGGGAGACAAAACTTGGTCGCCAGAGGCGGCTAGTTCTTAATAATTCTCGTATGTTTGCCATGCATATGATCATAGAAGAGTGAATTGGTTTTTAATTTACAGCTAGATATATGCCTTTATACCTCTATCTCTCTATATATTCAATGTGTTGCATTAGACGTCTTAGTAAATAATATCAAGCAGAAAAAATAAATGTAAATGAATTTATAAAAAATAAATAAATGTAATCATGCTATAAGTTACATTTGTTAGTATAATATATTTTGTTTACATTTCTATTAAATTTAGCTGTGACATATGTAGACTCTCGCCAAGAAAAACAAGTTGGAAATTGCACTTCAAGCGTAGCAAATGAGGTGCGTTTCGTTTTATAACTATTTTTTTGACTAGTTTAATTAATTAGTTTATTACCTAGTTTTATAAATATTTTTTTTGCACCGCATATTGTAGTGAATGTATATTTTAGTGCACTTCATAAGTTTATATCAATTATTTCATTCTGTTCGAAGGCTGTAAATAACAGTTCGAAGGCTGGATTAAAATAACTGACATATTATGAAAGTTTAGTGGGAGCTTAACACTTTTGAACTCAGGAATTGCATTGCATACATATTTAATGTTCAGTTTTTTGTGTAAAACGTATTTAATTCCACTTATAAAAATTTTGAGAATAACATATTTAATTTCAATTCTTACAAAAATATCTTTTCCAAAACGTACTAAACCTGGATTAAAATAACCCATATTACGAAAGTTTAATTAAATAATTGAAAATAATAATAAAATAATAATAATGGACATTATTTGAACTCAAAATCACTTAAAAGTAACTTATATAATCCAAGAAGATGTGCCAGTAAAGATCCGTACTATCTGGAATAATTTAAACCAGTTTAACAACAACAACGAACAGAGAAAATTTATCTGATGAATCATTATTTAATTTCAGATTTTTCTGTAGAACGTATCTAATTTCATTTCTTAAAGAAATGTTTTTCCCAAAACGTACTAAACCTGGATTAAAATAAATCTGTGTTTTAAATCCAATAAGCGAGATCTTTGTAGATGTGATGACTCTAAATTACTTTTTCGAAAAATTTGAATACGATTACCTCTAAAACAGGATTTGCCTGGGCTTTGCATGCAAAACAGTTGGTCATTTCATATAATTGTTGGATGGAAATTTTTTGTTTAAAGTTACGAAATTATTCAGAAATATACTGTAAAGCGTGCAAAAGTTTAGCTTGATTTTGATAAAATAAAATCTGTTTGAAATGGTTATTTATTATTTTTTATCCGAACGTGTTCTCCTTGAAAAAAAAAAATGATGATTCGGGTGTTACACCAGAAAGCAGCATGCAAGAAAAAAAAACAAAAAAAAAAACAGTAATTGAATCAAGGATTGTATTATGTGTTTCTTTTGATTAATAAGCATTTATTAAATGTGACGTTAAGTTAAAATGACATGTTTGAAATGAATTTTATAATAGTAGACGTAAATATATTATTAACGCTACGTATAACATAGAAAAGTAACGGATGAGTCAAAAGTTCGTTAAAACTTTAAAAACTAATAAAAAAGGAAGAAATTATGATAAAGGGGGGGGGGGAGGGGCGGTTTTCAAGAAAGGGCTCACAAGGTAGTCTGATTTTTTTTAGCAGCAAAGGAAAAAAAAAGTTAAAAAATCACATGTAGAGGGCGCTGACGACCCGAAACACAATAAACAGGATAACATTACGCTCCACTCATTTGTTCTTCCAATAACATATGGTCAACATAACATGACTTTCAGAACATTCTACGACACAACTGTTACCCTGTGATTTTTTAACTAATTTTTTCTTCGGCTACTAAATAAAAATCAGACTAGCTTGCTAGCCTTTTCTTGCAAACCGCTTTCATTTATCAAAATTTCTTCTTTTTTATGAGGTTTTAAGGTTGTAACGAACTTTTGTCTCTCCCTGTACATAAATCTATTAATTCTAATGTTTCTCATTAAGTTCTCCGAGAGATTAATTTCGTTTATTCAGCAATATTGAATGTTTCGGATAAGAATCTATTGTAAGAATGGCATTTTGTTGACGAAATAAGATTACCAGTTATTTTATCGCATAGTATAATAAAACATTTCCCAATATAGACGTTCTTTAAAGCTAATTAGAGCTACAGTTAGTGTTGTAGCTTTTCAGACCTTATTTTGAAATTTCACGTGTAATATACCTTAAATGATTTGAAAAAAATTCTTTTACTGTAATTTTATTATTAAAAAAATGGTTTGTTTGGGATGGAGATTTTGTTAAACATCTTAAAGGGTTGTCTATATTACAACAGGATGAATTCTTTCAGGGAGGGCTTTTTAAAAGGAAGGTGACCCGAATTAATATTATTACACAAGGGAAACCCTAAAGGCCTACACAGTCATCTCTCATGGCATCGAAACCGTGACCATCCGCTCAAGCTACTGATTTTGTGGCAAGCTTTCTAACCACTGGCCAAATGCGTTTTTGAATCGATTTGATGTAAATAGAAAAATGCAAACAAAGTTGTGAGACTCGAATGAGATTCAATTTAGCTTCCCCTATGCAGTGCGATTCATAACATCGAAGTAATAGCCTATTTCCTTAAATATTGCCCCTAGACACATACTTCCAATTACAAAGTTTCATAAAAAAATGGTGCTTAATTTGAAATAAGTTGCAACTCCATGAGGGGTCTATTTCAGAAAATACGAAAACTAAATTTTAAACGGTCCCCATAGGGTAAAACTTCCAATTAGAAACATTTTCCTTATCCATTCCTGAATTAAACACACACACACACACAAAAAAAAAAAAAATCATCTCGATATCTCCAAAACTCGCAGACATATTAAGATACAAATTTCGTGGCTTACACCACTTACCGATGCCTCTGAGCGCCGAATTATTGACGCATTTTGAATGCAAAAAAATTAATCATCTACAAATTGTACGTTATTAAAAGTCGATTTAACACAGTGCCTCTCCTTTGGACATAAAATAGCAGTGTATAAATACTAAGTTAAACATGCTTTCAAAATATGCTGGAGGTATCTGCTTTAGAGGTTTGTATGAACCGAAATATCCAGGCCCGGATGCTGGCCGACCCTAAAAAAGGAGCCTTGGCCTGGAAAAGTTAGCCTTGGCCTGGAAAAAGTTAAAATCTCACCCCGAGCCCGACCCGGCCTGATGGATTTCCTACAAAACATAGTTTTTTACATGGATATGGTTAAAAATTGTTTCGTACGAGGAATTCTGATCAAAAACACTTGTTTTAGCCTTTTCTGCATGTTTATAATCTTCAGTTTTAAAGAAGCGCCCTAGACTGTGATATTTATTTTTTTAAAGAATCGCTATATGTATGTAAATGTTTTCCTTATAATTAATACCGTTAATCGTTATTCCAGATATTGGAGACTTTGAAAAGTGCTATACAGTAAAATCTTCTAAGACGGAATCACATAGGGATGAAAAAATTCGTTATAGACAAGTTCCTCTTCTTAGGATGTGTAAATGTAGTCTATTCATTTCTCAGATATTATTATATTCATTTTGCATTTATTAACACATTTTTCCGTTTAAGAAAGGATTCCGTCATAGGCAGGTTTTTCACGGGTTTTACAGTATTTTAATTTTATTGCCTAGAAGTCTAATATCCTTTAAAAATAAATTTTAAATATCAATTGTAAGACAATATGGCGATTTAAAAATAGATGCATTTTTTGCAAAAAGTTCTTGGCTGAACCAAATTTTACTGATTTTTGCACGGATCAGGTCACTCAGAGATAATAATTTTAGTACAGGTTGGGTCGGGACCGGGACTGAAACTTTCGCTCAGTGCAGACCTAGGAAAAAGGAAAGCCAGTCGCGGTTTGGAATGGGAAAAAATACAATATCCCAAGCTCGGCCGAGTCTTCAAGAAAAAGTAAGGTCCAGGCCCCTCCGTGCCAGCCCCCCCCATGTGTCTTGAAAGAAAATAATCCTAGCCCAGACCGTTGCCTGGTCCAGCAAAATGAAGCCAAACTTTCACACGGGCCGGGGCGGCACAATACAGATTTTTTTAACGGCCTCGCCGTGACAATATAAAATCTGAAGTTGTGTGTGTGAGAGAACTAAAATTATGAAAAAACTCCAAATCGGCATATTAGAAAAAGCTTTGTTTTAAATCAACTGAGGGACATTTAAATAGTAAAGAAAGAAGGTGGAAAGGGCAAAAGCTAAACTGAATCGAAAGTTTACGCTACGAGAAGGAGTTATTTACTCTCTTGCAATTTTTTATAAGGCATTCAAACAATTTATTAGGACCCAAACTTTGTTTAAATCTTTAAATGCGCTTTTCTGCATGATGTTTATTTTTCGCCATTCCTCGTCTTTAAATTGATATAAGTTAAGAATTGTTCAATAAAAATGGTGCAAACTAGGACCATGTCATTTTTTATTATTATACATTAATTTTCCTTCGGCAAATTTGAAAAAAATATTTACTTTGGTAAACATGATTTTTTTAAAAAAAAGTTACATCATTCTTTAAATTTATATTTTTAATATTTTTAAAATTAATATTTCAAAAAATTATGAAACAAAAATTAAATTATATTTTCTTCTTTAATTATATGAAAAAGTTTTGAAATTCGACAAATAATGTTTCGAGTTAAAGCGATTTTAAATTATCCTACATTAGAAAAAATAACTATAGTTTTAAATTAAAAAATAATCTTTATGAGAAATTTTAGAATGTGATTTTGTTTGCAACTTATATGATCAACCATCGCAAAAAATGATAATTCTAATTCAATAAATATATTTTTTACATGTTTCCTGGACCCCTTAAAGTAACATTGTTTCTTGAATTACACGCATTTCAATTTGTGTCTAATCCCGTTGTGAATTTTGTAGATATCAAGATGGATTTTTTTGTGTTTAATTCAGGAATGGACAAGGAAAATTTTACTAACAGGAAATTTTACCCTACGGGGACAGTATAAAAATTTAGTTTTTGCATTTTCTCCAATAGACCCAACATTGAATTGCAACTTATCTCATCAAACTTTGCCCAATTTTTATGAAACTATGAATTGGAAGTATGTGCCTAGGGGCAATATTTAAGGGAATAGGCTATTGTTTCTATGTTTATGAATCACACTGTATAAGTTGGACACTAAGAGCTGGCTAGCGTAAGGACGTTTATCTTTCACGGTGGAGGTACCAGATGCGACTCCCGAGGATTCCATTGCACACATATCGAATCACTGTGTACTCGCTCGTCTCTTTTTGAATCACTTGAGTCACGCAGATCCAAAGGAAGTGAAACAAGTGGGTAAGTGTGATCACAGATCGCACAGAGGGTTTCGTTTAATATTCATTTCAAAACACTTTATCCTTTTGAAAAATCTGTTATTTCCACATTTCGCAACCAGGGGCGCACTCTATTCTAAACAAATCTCTATCCGAACGAAACTCCGTTTTACATACTATCCGTATATATATTAGTCGAAGGGATTGGGCCCATAGCACCCGAGATAAGTAGGCGCCCCTGGCGGTAAAAAGTGGAACTCAAATATGTAAGGCTATGGGGCATAATATGAAAGAATGGTCAAAGGGGTGTCGGCAAAAGTTGGAAAAGTGCTCCCCGGGTGAAAAGGGCGGAGGTTAGAAAAATTGCTTAAAATATACGTTAGAGCACGGAGGAGTAAATAATATATGACTTTTTGAATATTTTATGATTTGTCGTGTGGTCTGAGGTATTCAGCTATACATATGCAAAAATTCATGTCTCCAACTTAATTAGGGGCTCTTTTAGAAAGAATTGCTTAAAATACATATGTGGTAGCTCAAAGGGTTAAACGTAAGATATTTCCAAGATTTTATAATTTGTCGCCTGGCCTCAGGCGTTCTGCTATAATAATCGTGCAAAATTTCAAATCTCCAATTTAATAAGGGGCTCAGTTAGGAAGAATTGCTTAAAACACGCATGTGGGAGCCCAAAGGGTTAAATGTACGACTTTTTCAAATTTTTATGATTTGTCGCATGATAGTGTTCAGCTAGTATTCAAAATTTCACGCCTCCAACCTAAATAGTGTATCAATTAGAAAGAATTGTTTAAAATACTCATGAAGGAACCCAAAAGCTTAAATGTACGATATTTTCTAAATTTTATGATTTGCCGTTTGATGTGTGATGCTCAGCTATAAGTATGCAGAATTTCACGCCTCCAACCTAATTAGCGGCTCATTTAGAAAGAATTTTTTAAAATACACATGTTGGAGATCAAAGGGTTAAATGTACGACTTTTTGAAAATTTTATGATTTGTCGTTTGATGCGAGGTACTCAGCTATAAGTATGCAAAATTTCAAGCCTCCAACCTAATTAGGAGCTCACTTAGAAATAATTGTTTAAAATACATATGTGGGAGCCCAAAGGGTTAAATGTACGACTTTTTCAAAATTTTATGATTTGTCGTTTGATGTGGGATACTCAGCTTTAAGTATGCAAAATTTCACTCCTCCAACATAATTAGGGTTCACTTAGAAAGAATTGTTTAAAATACACATGTGGGAGCCCAAATGGTTAAATGTACGACTTTTTCAAAATTTTATGATCTGTCGTTTGATGTAGGGTATTCAGCTATAATTATGCAAAATTTCACACCTCCAACCTAAATAGGGGCTCACTTAAAAAGAATTGTTTAGAATACACATGTGGGAGCCCAAAGGGTTAAATGTACGACTTTTTCAAAATTTTATAGTTTGTCGTTTGATGTGAGGTGTTCAGCTATAAGTTTGTAAAATTTCACGCCTCCAACCTAATTAGAGGCTCACATAGAAAGAATTGTTTGAAATACATATGGGGGATCCCAAAGGGTTAAATGTACGACTTTTTCAAAATTTTATGGTTTGTCGTTTGATGTGAGGTGTTCAGCTATAAGTTTGTAAAATTTCACGCCTCCAACCTAATTAGAGGCTCACATAGAAAGAATTGTTTGAAATACACATGGGGGAGCCCAAAGGGTTAAATGTACGACGTTTTCAAAATTTTATGATTTGTCGTTTGATGTGAGGTATTGAGTTATAAGTATGCAAAATTTCACTCCTCCAACCTAATTAGGGTTCACTTAGAAAGAATTGTTTAAATTACACATGTGGGAGCCGAAAGGGTTAAATGTACGACTTTTTCAAAATTTTATGATTTGTCTTTTGATGTGAGGTATTCAGCTATAAGTATGCAAATTTTCACGCATCCAATGTAATTAGAGGTTCACATAGAAAGAATTGTTTAAAATACACATGTGGGAGCCGAAAGGGTTAAATGTATGACTTTTTCAAAATTTTATGATTTGTCGTTTGATCTGAGGTGTCCATCTATAAGTACGCAAAATTTCATACCTGCAACCTAATTAGGGGCTCACTTAAAAAGAATTGATTAGAATGCACACGTGGGAGCCTAAAGGGTTAAATATACAACTTTTTGAAAAATTTATGATTTGTCGTTTGATGTGATATATTCAGCTATAAGTATGCAAAATTTCACACCTCCAATCTAAATAGAGGTTCACATAGAAAGAATTGTTTAAAATACACATGTGGGAGTCCAAAGGGTTAAATGTATGACTTTTTCAAAATTTTATGATTTGTTGTTTGATCTCAGGTGTCCATCTATAAGTACGCAAAATTTCACGCCTGTAACCTAATTAGGGACGCACTTAGAAAGAATTGTTTAAAATACACATGCGGGAGCCCAAAGGGTTAAATGTACGACTTTTTCAAAATTTTATAGTTTGTCGTTTGATGTGAGGTGTTCAGCTATAAGTTTCTAAAATTTCACGCCTCCAACCTAATTAGAGGATCACATAGAAAGAATTGTTTGAAATACACATGGGTGAGCCCAATGGGTTAAATGTACGACTTTTTCAAAATTTTATGGTTTGTCCTTTGATGTGAGGTATTCAGCTATAAGTATGCAAAATTTCACGCCTCTAATCTAAATAGAGGTTCACATAGAAAGAATTGTTTAATATACACATGTAGGAGCCCAAAGGGTTAAATGTACGACTTTTTCAAAATTTTATAGTTTGTCGTTTGATGTGAGGTGTTCAGCTATAAGTTTGTAAAATTTCACGCCTCGAACCTAATTAGAGGCTCACATAGAAAGAATTGTTTGAAATACACATGGGGGGATCCCAAAGGGTTAAATGTACGACTTTTTCAAAATTTTATGGTTTGTCCTTTGATGTGAGGTATTCAGCTATAAGTATGCAAAATTTCACTTCTCCAATCTAATTAGAGGTTCACATAGAAAGAATTGTTTAATATACACATGTGGGAGCCCAAAGGGTTAAATGTACGACTTTTTCAAAATTTTATGATTTGTCCTTTGATGTGAGGTATTCAGCTATAAGTATGCAAAATTTCACGCCTCCAATGTAATTAGAGGTTCACATAGAAAGAATTGTTTTAAATACTAGGGGGCTCGGCCCCCTACGAGCTACGCTCGCCAACCCCCCGTCCAGACACCGCAGACTCTAAACGCACGCTAATTTGATCGGCTTTAAAAAGATTTCGAAAGATTGAATTATAATTTAAAAAACAGTTGCGATCTCCCTATAAACGAATTTCTATTCATTTCTCTTTGATTGGGGAATTTTAACGCCAAATCCGCTGCGGTACTACTTGATTATCCTGTCGACCAATTTCGCCAAATTATATAAATCGCCAAACCACTCGCCAAATTATTCAAATTGATATAATTTTTATTTTAAATAACGAAAGAACAAATAAATTAGTACAACATTAATAAAAACACAAATAAAACGTCGAAATAAAAATAACTTGATGACGTATACACGTGTAACAACATTTCAAAATAAGCTAATATAAAAGGAATTAAGTAAAGAGAGTCTTTGTCTCCTGGTATTTTTTAACAAAGCGAAAAGAAAGTTCTTTTAAATGAGACATTTTAAATTAATTCTCAAAATATCAAATAAATGTCTAGCGCAATTTCTATATTTAAACTTTTTTGCAATATTATTTTGTGTTCATTTTATGTAATAACTATAATGTGACGTAAATATGACGTAATTTCTCCTAAGACTTCTAACGCATGTTAATGAATTTATTATTTTACAATATCCTTTCTTTTTTAAAATTCACGTGTATACTTTTTATGACGTAATTTTTAATAAGTTCCTGCTTTTTATACGTAATTATTTAATGCTAATTTGAAAGTTTTTTTCCTGTTTATAATAGTCACGTGTAAATAAATTTTTAATTTGAAGCAAACATTATTGCTTGCGCTTTTTATACAGTTGGCAACAGTTGAAATTAGTACAATTTTCTGAAATCTGTAAAAAATATCTCTAGAAATGATGAAAATTTGAATTTAAAATAGAAATAAAACCTGAAAAAATGAGTCAAAATTAAAAAATTAATGTAATCTGCACTCCGGCAAATTCTAACGCATAAAATGATCTAAAAATGATTACACTGCTATGTATAGTTTTTGCTGCTATAAAACTTTTTTAGTGGAACGATTTTGTCCAACTTTAGCATTAAATAACTCTTAAAATAACTCTTCGATTTGAAAACTGTCTGCATCAGCGTGTTTATCAAACATTTCTGTATAAAACCACCGATTTTCATATTTTTGTATGCATTATTGTTGTTAATATTAACGAAGAAAGGCCTCCGGTCACAAAAAAATCAAAACCGGCGGCGGCGGCGGCGGCGGTGACAGCGGTAGTTACTTTTCTTTAGAATAGAGAGACACATGTGGGAGCCCAAAGGGTTAAATGAATGACTTTTTCAAAATTTTATGATTTGTCGTTTGATCTGAGGTGTCCATCTATAAGTACGCAAAATTTCATGCCTGCAACCTAATTAGGGACTCACTTAGAAAGAATTGTTTAAAATACTAGGGGGCTCGGCCCCCTACGAGCTACGCTCGCCAACCCCCGTCCAGACACCGCAGACTCTAAATGCACGCTAATTTGATCGGCTTTAAAAAGATTTCGAAAGATTGAATTATAATTTAAAAAACAGTGGCGATCTCCCTATAAACGAATTTCTATTCATTTCTCTTTGATTGGGGAATTTTAACGCCAAATCCGCTGCGGTACTTCTTGATTATCCTGTCGACCAATTTCGCCAAATTATATAAATCGCCAAACCACTCGCCAAATTATTATACAAATTGATATAATTTTTATTTTAAATAACGAAAGAACAAATAAATTCGTACAACATTAATAAAAACACAAATAAAACGTCGAAATAAAAATAACTTGATGGCGTATACACGTGTAACAACATTTCAAAATAAGCTAATATAAAAGGAATTAAGTAAAGAGAGTCTTTGTCTCCTGGTATTTTTTAACAAAGCGAAAAGAAAGTTCTTTTAAATGAGACATTTTAAATTAATTCTCAAAATATCAAATAAATGTCTAGCGCAATTTCTAAATTTAAACTTTTTTGCAATATTATTTTGTGTTCATTTTATGTAATAACTATAATGTGATGTAAATATGACGTAATTTCTCCTAAGACTTCTAACGCATGTTAATGAATTTATTATTTTACAATATCCTTTCTCTTTTAAAATTCACGTCTATACTTTTTATGACGTAATTTTTAATAAGTTCCTGCTTTTTATACGTAATTATTTAATTCTAATTTGAAAGTTTTTTTCCTGTTTATAATAGTCACGTGTAAATAAATTTTTAATTTGAAGTAAACATTATTGCTTGCGCTTTTTATA
This sequence comes from Maratus speciosus, assembly GCA_963932465.1. Taxonomy (NCBI): domain Eukaryota; kingdom Metazoa; phylum Arthropoda; class Arachnida; order Araneae; family Salticidae; genus Maratus; species Maratus speciosus. Next base: position 213,900,160 of record OZ010799.1, on the reverse strand, counting down.
CAGTTGGCAACAGTTTAAATTAGTACAATTTTCTGAAATCTGTAAAAAATATCTCTAGAAATGCTGAAAATTTGAATTTAAAATAGAAATAAAACCTGAAAAAATGAGTCAAAATAAAAAATTAATGCAATCTGCACTCCGGCAAATTCTAACGCATAAAATGATCTAAAAATGATTACACTGCCATGCATAGTTTTTGCTGCTATAAAACTTTTTTAGTGGAACGATTTTGTCCAAATTTAGCATTAAATAACGCTTAAAATAATTCTTCGATTTGAAAACTGTCTGCATCAGCATGTTTATCAAACATTTCTGTATAAAACCACCGATTTTCATATTTTTGTATGCATTATTTTTGTTAATATTAACGAAGAAAGGCCTCCGGTCACAAAAAAATCAAAACCGGCGGCGGCGGCGGCGGCGGCGGTGACAGCGGTAGTTACTTTTTTTTAGAATAGAGAGACACATGTGGGAGCCCAAAGGGTTAAATGTACGACTTTTTCAAAATTTTATGATTTGTCGTATGATGTGTGGGGGTCATCTATAAGTATGCAAAATTTCAAATCTCCAACATGTGTAGTTTCTGAGAACGGGCTCTGTGACGGACAGACAGACGGACAGACAGACAGACAGAGGAGCGAGACGAATAGGGTTTCGTCAGATGAACGAAACCCTAAAAAGGATGCAGGTGCACTAAAAGAATATCAGCGCTGCGAAGGGAACGAAGACAAAACATGCTATGCCGGCGTGTTGTTAGTTTCGATAAACAGTTTCCGATTATGTTCATGTCATTCGCGCAAAGCATCTGCAACAAGGCTGTCATCTTGTGTAGGATTTTCGGAAGAAAAAAAAAAACCACACATATGTAAATAGAAGAATTTTGTAATGAAACTTGCATGTTTTAAAAATTATTCGAAACAATAGCCATAGTAACAAACAGAGTCAAAGAAGGGCCCTCTAAATATATAAAAGCTGGTTATGAATTCGCTGGTGAAATTGAAAGGAGTTGTAGCGCACACAACAACTTTATGTTTGTACAGGTACGGCCAAACTCGATTTCCCCCCGTAGCACAGTGGGGCAAAATCCCGAAAGGCTGGCCAAAATATGAAAATGTTATTTAACTGCCACGAAATTTTGTACACGTGTGTTTTTCAGGATGCTGATCTCGATTCTAAAATTAAAATTCCAAAAAACAAAATCGCGGATCCAATATGGCGGATTTAAAATTAATATGCTTTGGAAGTTATTCAATTTCTATGAAATTTCGTATACAGGTTCTTTTAAGAATGCTAAGTACGATTCAAAAATTAAATTTTTAAAAATGGCGGATTAAAAAGAAAAACAATTAGATTTAAATAAAATATCTCGAGTTTCGAAATTAAAAAGTTTCGAGGCCAAACGTTACAAGGTGTTCAAACGTTTCAAGGAACTAAGATGTTTTTAATTGAAATTAAACGATGAATATTTATTAAGGAAATAAGTACATTAATGTACATTATAATAACATTAATGAAAAATAACGTACTACAAAGATTAATTTCTATATGCTATCAAAATAAAACGAAAGTATCTATACTCCTATTATAAAGAGGAAAAAATTGTTTATTTGTCGGAGGTAGGCTCAGGAACTACCGAACCGATTCCAAAAGTAATGGTATCAAAATGATCGTGTTAGTCCAACTTAGAACATAGGCTATATCTTATGTCGGTGCCACTACCCCAAAGGGGGTGCAGGAGCAAAAAACGTTCTAAAAATGGGATTTTTGCGTTACTGAAGGGCCTAGAAATATGAAATTTGGAATATTAGTTACTTATAAGATATAAATTATGTCTAAGAACAGTTCTTAACAAATCGAAATTTAAAAGGGGTGAAAATGCACAAAAAGCGTTCTAAAAAACGTTCTAAATGGTATTTTCTACATAATCTCAGGAAATACCAAACCGATTTAAAAAGTAATGGTATCAAAATGATGGTGTTAGTCCAACTTAGAACATAGGCTATACTTTATGTCGGTGCGACTACCCCAAAGGGGGTGCAGGAGCAAAACATGTTCTAAAAATGCGATTTTGCGTTACTGAAGGGCCTAGAAATGTGAAATTTGGAATATTAGTTATTTATAATATATAAATGATGTCTAAGAACAGTTCTTAAACAATTCGAAATTTAAAAGGTGTGAAAATGCACAAAAAGCGTTCTAAAAAACGTTCTAAATGGTAGTTTCTACATAATCTCAGGAAATACCAAACCGATTTAAAAAGTAATGGTATCAAAATGATGGTGTTAGTTCAACTTAGAACATAGGCTATATTTTATGTCGGTGCCACAGGGCTCCCAAATGGTCCGCCAACTGAATACCAATAACTTTTAACAGAAAAATTTATGGTAGGTTTGCGCGAGAATTAACTTTCAAAGGTGTTTTCGAGGTGGTTTATAAGAAAAATCTAAAAAGATAATTTTTCTAAAATAATATTTGTATTCAGTTGGCGGACCATTTGGGAGCCCTGGTGCCACTACCCCAAAGGGGGTGCAGGAGCAAAAAAAGCTCTAAAAATGCGATTTTTACGTTACTGAAGGGGCTAGAAATATGAAATTTGGAATATTAGTTACTTATAAAATATAAATGATGTCTAAGAACAGTTCTTAAACAATTCAAAATTTAAAAGGGATGAAAATGCACAAAAAGCGTTCTAAAAAACGTTCTAAATGGTAGTTTCTACATAATCTCAGGAAATACCAAACCGATTTAAAAAATATTGGTGTCAAAATGATAGTGACAAGTTTTGCTCCAAGATAGGCTATGTTTTATGTCGGTGCCACTACCCCAAAGGGGGTGTAGGAGCAGAAAACTTTCTAAAAAGGCGATTTATGTGTTACTGAAAGGCCTAGAAATATGAAATTTGAAGTATCAGCTACCTATTAGATATAAAGGATTTCTAAGGACAGTTCTTAAACAATTCGAAATTTAAAAGGAGTGAAAATGCGCGAAAAGCGTTCTAAAAAACGTTCTAAATGGTGATTTCTACACAATCTCAGAAAATACCAAACCGATTAAAAAAATAATGGCGTCAAAATGATGGTGAAAACCCCTGCTCCAACATAGGCTATGCTTTATGTCGGTGCCACTACCCCAAAGGGGGTGCAGGAGAAAAACGTTCTAAATTCCGGTTTTTGCGTGACGAAAGGGCCTTGAATCGTGAAATTTAGAATGGTAGTTAGTTATAAGATATCAATGATCTCTAAGGACATTTCCTAAAAAAGTCGAAATTTAAAAGGGGAGTCAAAAAGCGTTGTAAAAAACATTCTAAATTGCGATTTGTCACCAATATCTCAGGAAGAATCAAACTGATTTCAAAAGTAATGGTAAGAAATTGATGCTGACAGCCTCTGCTCTCAAGAAATATTGAACCGATTTCAAATATAATGGTGTAAAAATGATGGGGACAGATCTTGCTCCAAGATAGGCTATATTTTATATCTGTTTCCACTACCGCAGAGGAGATGCAGGAGCAAAATGAGCGAAAAGCGTTCTAAAAATGTTCTAAATGCCAAATTGTCACCAATATCTCAGGAAGAATCAAACTGATTTCAAAAGTAATGGTAGGAAATTGATGCTGACAGAATCTGCTCTAACATAGACACTATTTTAAGTCGGCATCACTATCACCTATGCGTTGCAGGAGCAAAAAAGCGTTTCAAATTTCGATTTTTGTGATAGGTAGGGGCTAGCAACTTAAAATTAGGCAAGGTACATATTTATTACATATAAATGATCTTTAAGAACAGTTTCGAAAAAATTGGAAATTTAAAAAGGGGTGAAAATGCGCAGAAAGCGTTCTAAAAACGTTCTAAATTGCGATTTCTACTCAATCTCGGGAAATTCCAAAGCTATTTCAAAAGTAATGGTAGCAAATCAATGGTGACAGTCCCTGCTATAACATAGGTTATATTTTATAGGTTACATTTTTTTATATTTTATTTATATTATTATCTGTCACTACCATCTGAGGGTTGCAAAAGCAAAGCATGTTCTAATTTGCGTTTTTTGCATAAATGAAGGGTCTAACACTTTGAAGTATGGCATGGTATTTACTTAGAAGATGCAACTGCTTTCTAAGAACTGACGAAAGAAAATTTCAAATTTAAAAAAGATGAAGTGAGCGAAAAGCGTTATAAATTACATTTTTTATGTAATCTTATCAAATACCAAACCGATTAAAAAAATAATGATGACAAATTGTTGGTGATAGAGCCTGCTCAAACATAAGCTATATTTTATGTCTGTGCCACTACCACCAGAGGGTTGCAGTAGCTAAAAACTTTCTAAATTGCGAAATCTGTGATACTGAAAAGGCTAGAAACTTTAAATATGGCATGGTAGTTACTTATAAAATATAAATGCACTGGAAGTACTGTCGAAAATAAAATTCGAATTAAAAAGGGGTGAAGTGAAGGGGAGGTGCGAAAATCATTCTAAAAATGCCCTAAATTACGATTTCTACGCATTTTCAGGGAATATAAACCAAATATAAAAGTAATAGTTGCGAATCAATGGTAACAGTCTCTGATCCTACACAGGGTATATTTTATGCCAATGATTCTACCACCTGGGGTTCACAGAAACAACAAACGCTCTAAAAAAGGCTTTTAAAAGCTTTCTAAATTACGTTTCTGTGGAATATTAGGAAATAACAAACCAATTTCAAAATTAATGTTGGCAAATTAATGGTGACAGTTCCTATTTCAACATAGCCCTTTATGTTGAGAGAGGTGGTAGGTCTTGGAATTTGACATGATGGTTAATTTTAAGATGTAAGAAGATGGTTTCTAAAAAATTCAAAACCTCAAATGAATACTGAAATGAGCGTATTAATTGAGCATGAAAGTTTCAAAATATTTTCTAAATTATTATTTATTTAGTTTTATTTCGTTTTATTAATTTAAGTCTCATTTCTGCCTTATTCAGTGTAACAATGATGTTTAATCAAACTGTGTTTTAAGTAGTAATTTTTTTAATTATTCCTAAATGTAATAAGTACCTTTTAATAAAATAAAATATTAAATTTTAATAAAATAAAAATTTAGTTAGTACCTTTTAATAAAAATTAGACATATAAATATCACTTGGCATATTTCAAATATTACGCGAGCAAAGCCGCGGGGTTTGCTAGTATTCTATAATTCATCTTCTGAATCATCTGTAGTATACTAAGTAGACTCTTCAGAAGGGAGTTGTCGAATTATTTTACCGAAATTTCTGCGCATCTAGGGGCAAGGATATTAGTTTCTTCAATGGTAACTTACGTAAGCTTGAAATGAAGGGATCTGATAAGATTAAAAGCCGCAAAAAGTCTTCTATAGTTTACGTCCTACTGCATTTTAGGGAGAAATCTTCTCGATACCTTTTGATCAGTTTGTTGCACAATTCTTGAGCGTCTCCGGATATTTTCCAAACAGGCAATAATGAGGAAGGTATTATTTCTGTGCCATGAATAAGTATTTTGTGCACTGAAGTTGGCATATAGAACTAGGAATACAATTCGACGAATTTACAAGCTATTTGTGAGCAACAATCCACGAAATTGATCAAATGAATGTTAAGTAATTACTTGTAATATGACGTGGAATCGTTTTATCAAATCTTCGTCTACGCCCTTATGGATGCAGAAATAGTTGCGTTTTCAAAGAATCGACGAGCTGTATTGTAATCATTTGTGCTTCCAAATACGAGCTTTGATTTATCGACGAGAAGTCCTAATTGTAAACGAACTCTTTTTTGTAAATTTTGTTTTTCAATTTTAATTTTTTTCTTCTCGTCAGGAGTGCATTATTTCTTTATGTCCCGTTTGTATGCCAAATGCAAGCTACACTCAAAAGATCTTATACAGGCAAGTAACGTGTACATCTCGAAATGTAAATGATTTTCATTCACTTTTAGTTCGGAAATGTCATCAAGATTATTAAACTGTTTTGAAGTTGTCTCATATAGGTATCCATGCTGAGTTGACAAATTACTAGTAATGACATTAAAAATTTTACAATCAATTATCGTTAAAGCTAGTTTGTAATTAACGCCTACTTATTTTCTATCAATGATTGTTTTAAAAGGAATAAGTTTACTCTCCTGATCTGTAATATAATCCATTTCACCGACAGTAGCTTCCGTATTTTCGTGCAATATATGGATACTGATGGGCTTAAAAGACCGAGGAGATGAAGGTCTCGAATTTTTCCAGATAACGATTTCTGAATTATTCGCAACACTTAAGTTATATTGGCACTAGAGAAGTAAAAATATATTTGAGCCTAATTTCTACCATCATCAGTGCTAAATCTTTGTTTAAAAGTACTTTGACCAGATTTACTATCACATCCCCACTTGCAGATCAAATTCAGATTGATAATGTTAAAGGATGTCAGATTCTTAATAATTTCCGTTTGCATTAATAAAATACGTTCAGCAGTATGATCTAGCAAAGATTATAATTCACAAGATAATGTTTTTAATTACAATAGAATGTACAAAATTATTTGCTATAAAGATAAGAAAATGTATTTCTGTTGTATCGATGATAGTGTATTCTGTTCATTTTTTGTTACTAATCTTGCTTATCAAATTTCTTTATGCTTATGATTGTAAAACTTATTTGTAATATAATACATAATAATCTATGACGAAACTGAATAATCTAAAAATTTCAAAAATCTTTGCCATCTAACTTACTGTGAAAAATAATAAATATCATAGCTTTTGAAGCGACTAAAAAAATGATAGTTTTACTTGTGGTTGCAAAAACCTGCACGAAAGGCAGAATGGCAGTTTTTAGCCGCTGGTTTTTCATGATTCATTAGATAATGGTTCAGGCTAATGTTTTCATTATATGTCGTTACGGGACACCGTAGAACTTATAAACTTTTTGATGCTTAAAAGCAAAAAAATAATATATTTCTTTAAAAAATCTTATCAAAAATAATCATGAAATTATTAATTTTTATGTACTTAATACAATTTTTGTAACATGCGCGAAAAAAGTACACATTATCATCGTGTAAATCCATTTTAAAGCATTAAAATTGAATGATATGGAAAAATGTAGCACGTGTTTAGAAGAACCATTGTTTTGCTCTTTTTGTTCTACTCAGATGATAATCCTCCAAGCGTCATTTTTGAAATGATACAGGTTGCCAAATCAAAACGAAAACCTTTTTATAAATATAGATTCTGACCCTCCAAACATTATTATATCCATCTGTTTAGTCAAAATTTCCTAAATAGTAACTTTATTTTTCGACTTTTGGCCAGATTTTTGGGATTTTGCCCCACTGTGCGTAGGGTGAATAGAGTTTGGTCGTGGTACAGCAAACCACAGTAGGGACACGAAACTTCCAGGGATTCTCAATGGACGTCTAACTGATTCCAAGTCTTGATTAAAGCACGTACCTTGGTAATTCGTACACGGACTTTGGGGAACACCAAATTTAGCATGCTGTTTTTATAAAGGTCTTATTTTAAGGACCAAATGAACACCTTGCCCAGGGATTTGGTTTAATTGAGCCCTGTCTGATTGTGTATGCTTCAAATTAGAGCAAAAAAGGTTTTACAAGCTAGTTTACTACCACTGTCATTAACATTTTAACTTTTAACTACTTTCACAAATTTAGTGCATAATAAACTGTCTCGAAGACTACGTGATAGAACAATTAATGAAATGAAGATAAATAAAAGGCAGTATTGAAACACACTGCTCACTGTATAAAGAGATAGTACTTTGTTTCTGTACGAATATTTATGTACAAAATTATTTCAATAAAAATTTACTTATTCAGGTCTCTAGTGATAGTACTTAGCTGTTTTCAGTAGAAATATTTTATTAACATTGAAATCTTACATTTAACCTTCCGTCTACCAGACGGGTCCATTAGACCCGACAGCAATATTTAATGTAAATTTTTCTCATGAAAAATAGCATTCAAAGTTTCGCGATTACATGACTTTTCCTGCAATTGTCTCCTCTATGTATATGCAATTGCGATTAAAATTTTGTTCGAAATTTTTACCTATTTTTAATTTGTTTCATTGTTTACCACGCGGGTCCATTGGACCCAACATTAAAACAAACGTAATATACTGTTGCTTTCTTTTTCTAGGGTTGCCATAAATCATGAGGAGGAACAGGGTTACCATAATTGGCTGTTTATCGCCCATTTGGCTATGGATTTTTAGCGCCAATCTCGCCAAATTTGGCGACTTTATAATGAAGTTTTGAGAACATTCTAGACTGATCTAGTAAACTTCGTGCTCTATATATAAAAGGTTACTTCTGGTTCAGAGAGTCATTTATCAACAGACACAGTTAGTGAGCGAATGGTGTCTATTGGTGTTTTTGAGTCTTTTCATTGAAAATAGGACTTGATATTTGAAGACAAGTAATAAGTGTAGTTTGTTCGTGCTTTGTTATTTTACAAATATTCATCATTTTCTTATTTCCTAACTTATTTTTTGTTAAAAACTGAATTGAAGATGAACAGAAAAAAAGTATTGACTCAAGAGGAAATTCAAAAAATTATGGAAAATCCGGACGATAAGGAATTCGACACCGATGATGAAAATCTGTCGTCTGATGAAGGTGAAGTAGATTATGTTGAAATACATAATGAAATTTCTGATTCCTACTCAGAATCTGATAATGATTCCAATGAAGTAAATGTAGCAACCACAAGTACTTCAAATTCTACTTTTGTTTCCAAAAATAATTCACAGATCTGGTATAAGAATGAAGTTGCCAGACCACAAGGAAGACGTACTGAAATCAATATTTTACGTGAAAAATCTGGACCTTCAAGATTTGCAAATCGTGAAGTGGATTCCATATCATCCTCATTTCTTATCTATTTCCGAAAAAGACTTTTGGAAATTATAGTAAAATGGACAAACGCGGAAGGCAATAGAGTATTCGATAAAGAGTGGAAACCTATAGATATTATAGAACTTAAAAAATTCATCGGACTTTTATTACTTATTGGAGTATATAAATCGAAAAATGAAACAGTAAGCGAACTTTGGAGCATAAAAAATGGAAGACAAATATTTCGGGACATTATGAGTCGCAATAGATTCACAAGTATATTACGTGTCATAAGATTTGATGATGCTGCTGAGAGGCGTAAAAGAAGATCAACTGATAAATTAGAGCCAATAAGAGAATGCTTTGAATTGTGGAATAGCTATTTACAAGACCCTTATATTCCTAATTGGTCTATGACTGTCGATGAGCAATTAGTTTCTTTTCGTGGAAAATGTCCTTTCCGTCAGTATATGCCATCTAAACCTGGGAAGTATGGATTGAAGTTCTGGGTTATTTGTGACACCGTAACATCGTATGCTTGGAAACTGGAACTATATACAGGCAAAAATGAAGTAAGAGAATCTCATCAGGGAGAAAATGTAGTTAAAAGATTGACGAAGGAAATTGAAAATTCTGGTCGTAATATTACATGTGATAACTTTTTTACGTCATATGCATTAGCAACACATCTTACTTCAAAAAAATTATCTCTTATTGGAACAATTCGAAAAAATAAACCTGAATTACCCGCTGTGTTCACAAATCCAAAACATCGTTCTGTATATTCTACTTTATTTGGGTTTCAAGAGAAGGCGACCATCATCTCTTACTGTCCCAGAAAAGGTAGAATTGTTACTTTGCTAAGCACAATGCATAACACTTATGATATTGACAACAGCTTAGAAAAAAAGCCACAAATAATCCTAGATTATAATAAAACCAAAGGCGGAGTAGATACGATGGACAAAATGGTAAGAGCATGTAGTGTGAAACGCATGACACGTCGGTGGCCTTTGATTGTATTTTATAATATGATCGATATAAGTGCGATGAATGCATACATAATATGGTTGTCACTGAATGCTGAATGTGATCCGAAAATGAAAAAAAGGCGGAATTTCATTATTCAACTTGCAGAAGAATTAGTAGGTGAAGGAGGTATAGCCGTCTCAACATCTACTTCAGAACAACTTTACGCAAATAGTTTTGAACCGCCACGAAAAAAATCAAGATGTCATATTTGTCCCTCTAAAAAAGATCGAAAAACACGAACATTATGCAAGAAGTGTACGAAAAATGTTTGCGAGAACATTCCGTCGTTATTTGTACTTCATGTACAGAATAATTTTATTATGATGAAAAACGTTTTGTAGTCATTATAATATACTATATATATTACTTTCTTACTGTATGTGTTACTTTCTTACTCTATTACTATATATATCACTTTTATATATTGTATAAGGTGCATTAATAACAAATATATTCATTGTAGATAAATGGGTGTTTTGTATATTTTGAAATCCTATATATTTTACATATGGGTCCAATGGACCCGAATGGTAGTTCTTGCATATACTTTTTTTTGGTAGTCTGAAGGTTAAAGGATTTTAAATTATTAAATAAAAATTTAAAACGTTACTTCGTAGAAATGTTCCCTTTTCTATGATTTTAAATTCTTAGTAGACATACGATGCTTAAAAAGAAAAGCATGCAAGATTTTAAAGCTTTTCAAGAATATACAGAAACAAAATGCCATACATTTTCCATTTGCATACCCAAATGACTTATATCCCAGAAAGATAGTTTCTGAAATGTTCAAAATAAAGGAATGGATGTACCATAATGGAAAAGATAAAAGCAAACATTCCATTTTATAGCCAAAAACGTAATTTAAAATTGATATTAGATGAGGAAGAATGGAAATTTAAAAGAAAAATCTTCCTATATTTTGCGCAGTTTTCACAAAACTCCAAAATCATCATGTTTTAAACAGGTATTAAAGAATGTATCATTGAAGATAAACATAGTGCAATTTACTGATAGCGGAACAATTTGAAGAATACAGTGTATTAATTAAGAAAATGTAGTGTCTATAATTGAAACAAGTAAGAACTACTTGGATGTGCCAATCCCAAAAAATTCACCTATCTCATACATCTTAATATTTCAAAAAGTAGTTACAGATGTTAATACCGCAATATTATTAGTTCAATGCTATACCAAATTTGATTTTCATCTTAAATTTCTGCTTCAGTCAATTAAGCGGAATAAAAACGAGTTAATCTTTATCATGATATTTATTAAATCAATAGTTTTTCGTTATTCTGTTGTAAATCAGCTGTTTGCGAATATCCAACTTAGCAGGACGCGAGTTCCCGTCCCTGCACGAGCTGCCGATGGACAACAGAACTAAGAAAAACCGACAAAAATTACACAAAAATCGCTATCACAGTGGTCATCGCTATCACCCCCTTTCCGGCGGGATATTTCCCAATTCAAAAAGGATCTACTGCCCACAGCCCAAATAATACACAAAAAATTGGTTCAATTCTATGCATAACTTCATACACTTTTCGATGATGCGATAATGAAAATAACATATACATCGCTATTGCAGCGCACCCTATATGCAGAATATTTCTAAATTGAAGGAGGACCTGCTTGACACAGATAACTACATACACAGAACATTTGGTTCAATTGTATGCATAACTTCATACACTTTTTGATGGTACAATGGCGATACACGGACAGACGGACACACGGACAGACAGACAGACATTTTACATAAACATGTTTCTTGAGATCTCTGACCCCTAAACCGTGTAAATCCATCGAAAATCTGAAGTCGAAAAAAAATCTCGATTACAATATGTTTTTCTATTGAAGATAGAAGAAAGTAAAAATCATGCCTGAAGTATAGATTATGAAACACTTTCCAACACTTTCCGAATACTTTAACAAAACTTCTTGTTTATACAGGTTAGAGATGGGAATGCTCGGAAAACCCCCGGAAAAGTTGGGAAAAAACGGGTTTTTTTCAGTTTTTTTCCGAAGGCTTATTTTTAAATTTTTCCAAACTGGAAAATTTGAAATTTATTTATAAAATAATGTATTCAAAATTTCGTAGTAGCTACATTCTGATATTTTTTATTTATTTTTTGATGTTAAGTGTCTCACATGAAAACATTAGTGTGAGAAATCTGATCTGTAAGAAGACTTGAAAAGGTCCTTTAAAGGATCCTTCACATTTTTTTCTATTTTGAAACACAAGACCCTTCACAAAATTTCTCTTAAAAATAGCATTTCAAAAAAAATTTTTAATCTCAAAATTCAATCTTTCACAAATGCAATGATTGAAGAAAAAAAAAAATCTCATGTCATATAAATAACAGCTGAATGTTATCAAGTTATATATATATATATATATATATATATATATGTATGAAGAAATTTATTTAAAAATATCTAAATAGGAACCTAAATATAACGGTAATTTCTAATTCACAAATTCTGATTACATTTTGTAGAAGTATATACAAAAGTTCACATTTTCACAAAAACAGGATTACATGAAAAAAAATCTTAGATATATGCCTGGTAAGATAATTAAATGCAACTTCTCTTGTTAAAAATGAATTCATGTGCAAAATTATTTCAATAATATGCCGATTAATGGAAATGGTAAAATTTGAAACATGCATTTATTTTTAATGCCACAGCTGCAGTTAATCATGTAATCGGTAATTAAAAAAAATATTTAGTAATAATAACAGCATGCATTCGACATTAATTACTCTTTTCCTTAAATATAGATTCTCAGACTTATCTAATTATACATATCTTTTTATATATAAATGTAGATTAAATAAACTTTTCGAAGAAAACGTAAACAACTTCCCGTACAAAATTGTGTTGAAGGAAGTTTTTATATTTATTAAAAAATACCATCTGTTTTTATAACGTTACCTAAAAAAATGTTTTGATTACTTTCATATTAAAGAGAAGAAAAACAATTTTTTTGTTTTCCTTTTTTCAAACTTATTACAAAATTTATAGTTAATTTTATTAAAATCTTCATTCAGAGTCAGAATCTGAATTAGCTGATTCTGCACTGCTAACACTGTCTGTCTGAAGTCTGAACTAAAAGTGTGGAAAGTATGTGTAAAAAGTTTTGGTTTAGTTTTATAACACAGGTCTTCAAAAAAATAAATTTTTTCAGCTGCATGAGATATTTTGGGTTAATTGTGTGTTTTTTTAGAGCGTTGAATCCAAAAATTACCCCCATTTCCCTCCATCACATACAGTATTGTTGCAAAACATGGTGAATTTACATTACACTGTCAAAAATAATTTACTTAAAAATGAGAACTTCCATGTACTCGTATTTTTTTTAAGTAGAAGTACATTGTTAAAAATAATCTACTTAAAAATGAGCATTTCTATGTACTCATATTTTTTAAGTACAATTGCTTCAAAAAGGAGCATTAATCTATACTTAAAAATGAAAATTTCTTTGTACTCGATTTTTTTTAAGTCCAATTAATTCAGAAACGAGTACATGATATTTTGAAGTTGTGTATACTTATACTTGATTTATAAATGTATGCAGAAATGAATACATATATTTTGTATTTTAACTCTTAATAATCATGTTTAAATACTATATGCTCAAAAATATGAGTTTTTTGATAAACCCTTTTCTTATACCGAATTGACAGTAGGGATTTCCAAGCTTTTATTTAAATGTATGTCTATCTTTGTTATAATTTTTAATTTATAATACACACTTTTCAAATTTATTTACAATTTCAATAGAAATGTTAAAGAAGAAAATTTAGTTTAAAAATTGTTTTATTAGAAATTAAAATATTTAAGAAAGGGAAAATTCATCTCTGCTGTTAGCAATCTTCCGTTGCTGATTCATAAAAGGTGTCATTTGGAAGCAGCTGGTAACTGCTCTTATAGCACAGTCAGTTCAATACTGATTTCCCACCTAGAGGACTGGGGTTCAAATGACGAGGCGGCTCATAACCAATATTTCAAGAATTAAAATAGTAAATTTCGTTGTTCTTTACTCCAAAAATTGTAGTTCTTCGCCAATCAAAATTACCGTAATTAAAAATAGTGATTTGTCGGTTCTTTGTAATTTCGCTTTTTTTTTCTTTTAGTGTATGTGTGTTCCTATACATTCTTATTTTCGAGTCCCTGTATGTACTCAAAAAAATGAGTACATGCGTTTCTCAAATTTAAGAGTTAAGTACTCGAAGCTATTATAAGATCGGAAAGTACTCAAAAATGAGTACATTTTACTTATTTTTAAGTATCCAGTTTTAACAGTGTAGAAAAGCATAACTGCAATGAAAAAAATCAATATTTTATTACGAGCAACTATGTTCCAAATTATACTTTCCCTCTTGACTACACTTTGCATTTCAGGAGTTGTATGGATCATAGTAGCAGCTTATGTCTGTGTGTAACTACTTCTGTTCGTTTCTCATATTCCTCGCATTTTCTACTTGTAGTACTGTGTTTTGTTGTTCATATCTCTTGAGTGTCACTCTTAGAAATATGAAATTAACATACGGAAACATTTATTGGATATGGTTTTTTACTCAAGAATAGCATAACAGATTTCAGGCTAAAAAGAGAAATTTTATGCTGAATTAAACTAAAATCATCATTTTTGCGGGAAAACTTGATGCGATGGATTTTTTGTTTTTCCCCAGTTTTAGTGAGTAAAAATATATCAGTCAATAAATCCTATGCTGGGTTTTGGTTGCAGACCTGTGTAATCCAAACTAAAACTTAATTTTGGTTTGAGTTTAGATTTAGACTGTAAAACTAAAACTAAATTTTTTATACTTGGTTTGAGTTGAGACGGGAAAGCTATACCAAAATTAAATATATTTTTTATAGGAAATGAAAATTATAATTGTAGAAAGAAAAATGTAATATTGTAAAAATATACATTTTTTAAACAATGGAAGATATGAATACTGATATTTATAATAAAGGAAGAACTGCAACAATTTTTTTTCTTTAAACTAGCATCATATACTTAAAAAATCAATACTATGTAAATGGGATGTATAATATATTTGATTTCAAACTGCACAGATATTAACTGCGGTTTTTAAATTACTTTAACTGGTAACTAAACAAATGTAACTGAAAAATCATTTATGATATTATGAACAATAGCGTTAAATAAAGCGTGAGTGCTATTATGAAAATTCTGAGACTGAAAAACTAAACTTTTAAAAGCAGAGTTTGCTTTTTCTTTTCTTTTGCAATACAGTAGTAATGTAATCAAGTAAAAATAATTTTCTTTTAGTGCGGATAAATGAAAAAAAAAATATTATTTAATATTCTGTAAGAAAATATAATTTATTTGGTAAAAACATTTGTGAAAAATCAATTTTTCCAACTTTACAAATTTTTTCCGGGAAAAACGATTTTTTTTCTCTGCCACTTCAACTTTTCTGGAAAATTTACATCTCTAATATAGGTAAAGTAGATACATAAGTAAACATTTTAGAAAATGAATAAAACATTTGAGAAGCAGATTTTAACAATTATTGCGCATACCTGGAAAGAAACTCCAATTCATTTGTTCAGCTACGTACACGATCTATAGCTTTTTACAGATTCTACATAGTAGTTTAGTTAGAAAACGCATAACACAATTGAGAATTCACTTATAGCGATTTCTACCGATAGACAGACACCTACTTTAATTCTTTTGTATTCCCTGTATATTATCTACAGATATATATATAGTCACTAAATGTTAAGCTGAATTTTATTTATTGAAACCACACTTCCAGGAATTACTATCCATAAGCGGCCATATATTCAGATTTATGCATAGTCCATTATATGATTTTATTTATATGCTACAAACATCTCACATTATACTAAATGCAGTGGAGCTTGAAAATGCATAACTCAAAACAAACACACCTTTAAGCAATTCACGCTTATTTTCAGTAATGCTAACGAATTCTCTTGTGTAATCCTGTATATGGTTTAAATAATTTGTACACATCACATAATGTGCAAAAATCTAACTTCACTTAACTAACTTATATTAACTTAAAACGCATACCACAACAAATAAACGCATTTTCAGCAATCATCCCTAACAGACAATATTTCGGATGCAGTATTATATCCGAAATCTTTTATGTGTCCCTGTAAATGAACAATAAATGACTACGTCATATTCTACTGCAAGCATCTTGTAGTAAACCTGTAATATATATCAGTTTGCTGATGCTTGAAATAGTGCAACGTAATTAACATATGCTTGGAACAGTTTTCCTCCGTAGACAATTATAACAGACTCTTTTGTGTTACCCTGAAATTGAAAGATAAATGCTTTGCACCACATAGTTCACAGAAAACAAGTTTTAGTGCACTTCAGAAGGTCATATCAATTTCACTATGTTTGCAAGAGAGTAACGTTATTAAAATATGCCGCAAACGACTTAGCTTATATGGACCATAATATAACGGAATACTTCTGAGTTCCATTGCAGGCGTACTGTAATTACTACGCATAGCATATTCTATATGGCTCAATCCATTTCAAGTGGTCCAGCATTGGTTGCTCGACCATTTTTAAAAAATCTGAAATTTTTTGTACAACAACCCAAACATGATGGAAGTTCAAAATGACTATTATTTTAATTTTATTAATTTTTGTTTGTGCATGGCGGCCATCTTTGTTTCATCGTCTGCAGCAATTTTCTTACAAGAAGGGTTTACGGAATTGTAAATAATTCATCGTTTATTTATCCAATTCAACTGCGGATTAAAGCAATTTGTACAGAATACATTGGGCTAAAAATCTGGTAATGGAGTAGTTTCGAAACTAACTGCTTACTGGTAAAATTTAAGCATAAAGTTTCAGTTTTTTTTTTCAAAATTTGTCCGTTTACAAGAGGAAATTTTTCTAGCAAGGAATACTGTCAACATGACATAATTTATTTTACAAATAGGCCGAAAGAACTTGTATTCACATGTCGAGTTCCAGATCTGAGATTTGCTTCCTCTTTGCTAAAAAAAATCCCAAAATTTTCAAAAATGACAAAAATCGCACTTTTCAGGCTTTGATATCTCTGGTGGGGCACGGGATAAAAATCTGAAATTTTTATTTAAAAGAGTATTGTATGGTAGTGTTATGCACAAGAAATTTCAGGATGGAGATTTGACTACAAGCTGAGATATGGCAAGGGCAACATGTCAAAACAATACTGCCAAACTATTGTTTTGTTGTAGTCACAGCTAAGTATTTATCTCAGAGTGTCATTTAAATTTATGTTTTTGATTATCTTTAAATAATAGTAACAGAAAATAAAGCCCTTTGCAAAGCTTAGCAATTAATAAAAAAAATAATTATGCCAAAGGCCATACATTTTGTATGGTTTCAGTAATTTTTGTTGTAAGTAATTTTAGTAGCTAAAAGAAACCTCAGCACTTTTACATAAAGAAAAAAAATATTTTTATACAAGACCTGAGACAAAAACAACATAGGGAAAAAGAAAAGCTTTTAATGTTGTCATACTTGTTGAGACATGATCAAACGTGTCAAAACACATTCTTGCTTGTTGGTTCAAAAACCACAATTTTGATCTTTCTCAAAATTTTATTTGTAGGAACCAAGTCTTGTCATCTCTTGATAACTTGATTGAAGTTCTTGGCCCTGCTGGCTCATAAAAATATACTTTGAAATCACTATGTGCAAGTCTCAATTCATTAATAATTCATAGCTAACTTCTTATGAAAAAATGTGATTTTTCTGCAATATAAATTTTGAAAAGGCTTTGGGTATCTTTACTTTCTGAAAATTACTTGAGGCTGATGCATGGTAACATCGCATAATGTTTCATTTACAGGAACATACTTATGGTAGAAACAAGTTTCAGGGACTCGCAAGCAGCATTAAAATTGTGTTTTTTAAACCAACAAGCAGGAATGTGTTTTGACACGTTTGATCATGTCTCAACAAGTATGCCAACATTAACAGCTTTTCTCTTTCCCTATTCTGTTTTTGTCTCAGGTCTTGTATATATATATATATATGTGTGTGTGTGTGTGTGTAAAAATGCAAGGGTTTCTTTTAGTTTTTAAAATTACAACAAAAATTACTGAAACCATACAAAATGTATGACCTCAGGCATAATTTTTTTTTTTTATTAATTTCTAAGCTTTGCAAAAAGCTTTTTTTCTGTTACTATTATTTAAAGATAATCAAAAAAATTAAATTTAAATGACACTCTGAGGTAAGTACTTAGCTGTGACTACAACAAAACAATAGTTTGGCAGTATTGTTTTGACATGTTGCCCTTGCCATATCTCAGCTTGTAGTCAAATCTCCATCCTGAAATTTCTTGTGCATAACACTACCATACAATACTCTTTTAAATAAAAATTTCAGATTTTTATCCCGTGCCCCACCAGAGATATCAAAGCCTGAAAAGTGCGATTTTTGTCATTTTTGAAAATTTTGGGATTTTTTTTAGCAAAGAGGAAGCAAATCTCAGATCTGGAACTCGGCGTGTGAGTACAAGCACTTTCGGCCTATTTGTAAAAAAAATTATGTCATGTTGACAGTATTCCTTGCTAGAAAAATTTCCTCTTGTAAACGGACAAATTTTGGAAAAAAACTGAAACTTTATGCTTAAATTTTACCAATAAGCAGTTAGTTTCGGAAACTACTCCATTACCAGATTTTTCGCCCAATGTATTCTGTACAAATTGCTTTAATCCGCACTTGAATTGGAGAAATAAACGATGAATTATTTACAATCCCGTAAACTCTTCTTGTGAGAAAATTGCTGCAGACGATGAAACAAAGATGGCCGCCATGCACAAACAAAAATAAATAAAATTAAAATAATAGTCATTTTGAACTTCCATCATGTTATAGTTGTGTCACAAAAAATTTCAGATTTTATAAAAATGGTCGAGCAACGAATATCTGATTTTCTGGACCACTTGAAATGGATTGACCCACATTAATCCTCTTGTAGTGTGCTTAAATATTGTACATAAATTTCATTTTGTTTAAAACTGTGTAGCAATTTTAAAATACAACGCCAATAATTTTTCACCATAGACCATAATATAACGGTATACTTTTAAGGACCTGTAAAAGAAGTATGAATGTTACACACTTCAGTTTCTTTACAGAACATGCCACGGTGAACTTCAATAACATATATCAATATGGCAATACGAGTATATTTACGCGAGTTAGAGCACGGACCGCAAACCCAATTCATAAACACTTTTCAAATGTGTTAGAAAGTTAACAAAAAATAAAATCAAGCATGGATTATGAAACACTTTTCAATACATTCAGAATACTAATACAATGCTATACCATTTAATAAGTTAAAATATTATATCTAATTCAATGCTATGGAAACGCATAACTCATTTCAAAACCCAATTTCAGCTGTTTCCATCTACAATCGGGAAATCATCCGAATTCTTTGATCAGCCCTGTATATATTGTATTGCTCTATTGTATAATAATCATTTTGAAGTGAAATTCAGTGATTTATAGCAGTTTTAATAAACTTGAAATAGCGTAATGTGATTAAAATATGCTGCAAACGAATTTTCTCCATTGACTATACTGTAACGGAATGCTTTTGTGTGCCTCTGTAAATGAAGTATTAATCCCACAGACTTCATATACAATACCAATCATGCTTTGGTGACCCTAAATAACGTTTATCAATTTAATGAAAATCCGAGTATATTTACGGGAGTTAAACCGTGGACAGACGGCAGCGGACAGAAAAACCTAATGCATAAACACTTTTCAACTTTATTGGAAAGTATTAAAAATGATACATGATTTTAATGCTTTAAAAAAGATATAAAAAATAAAATGCGGCACATTTTTCATCTAAATACCCAAATTACTTTTTCTCTCAGAAGAGATTAGTTTCCCAATAACTTCTAAACATATCTAAATGGATCTATTGTACTGGTGAAGCAACAAAAAACTTCCCATTTTATGGCTAGAGACTCAATACGAAACCATTCGAAATCAAGAAGGTGGTAGGTTCGGCCTTTTTAATTTTCCTAATCTTTTAACCAAGTTTTCTTCATAGTTTTCTGAGTTTAAAAACATGATTAACTTTTTTTTTTTTATCGTATAGGTCTTTTGGGGTGACCGTTTTTTACAAGCTATGCAACCATTTTGGGGTGAAAAACGTGTTTTACGGAAAATGCTGTAACTGCTTTATTTTTCTACCTATCAAGATGAATGAAAAACCCAAATGTTCAGCATAAAATTGTTATAAAATTTTTATTAGACTTAAGGATCAAGTCCAAAAACATGTCTACAAACCGGAGGAATAAATGGTCAAACATCACATTTCGCCGCCCTTACTTTTTATGAAGGAGATCAGACTCACCACCTTAAATATTTTTTTCTTACACAGATCTCATATAGGACTACTTACTTTTACAAATTTCAACACTGAAAACAATTTCCTTTTTTTAGAACTTATCAAAAACCGTGTTTAGTCTGTTTTTGACAATTTTTACAAATTGATATCGCAAAATTGACAGACTAAAAAATTCTGAAAACGTAAGATAATAAACATCTTTGTAATATAAAGTTAAATTCTTAATTTTATGATTGAGACTTAACTGGTTTTTGAATAACAGTTCACTAAAAATGAACCTCTCCACCCTCCTTTTCCTTTTTGTTTTGTTCCAGATGCATAGCATTACAGGTACTTAGGTACCTTCACTTTGACGATTAAAACAAATTTTACGCATTATTGCTTAGTTAAATAAGGCAGTAGCACCTTTTCAAAACTTTCTTCAGAGGAGGAGGGGGGATCTGTTGTTTTTATTGTGCACAGCTGCAGAACACCTGATACAGTTTTATTCCGACATGTTTTTGAAATTAGCTTACGTACTCGATAAGAGGTTACTTCACTTACGCGACAGTGAAAACACCCGCTCGCTAATGAAATTTTATAAAATATCACGTTTACATAAACATACGCCACCACCCATTGCCTTTTAGGAGATATTTTATAAAATTTCATTAGCGAGCGGGTGTTTTCGCTTTCGCGTAAGTGAAATAAACCCCTTAGCGAGTACTATTATTCTTGTTCATTGACAGTACTGTAGCCAGAATCTTTTGTGTGCCCCTGTAAATGAGCGATAAATTATATGCACACCAGGTTCTACTGTAAGTGTCTTGTAGTGCACCTTAGTGATATATATTAATTTCAATATGTTTAAAATAGTGTAATAGCATTAGTGTAATACACCGCAAATGATTTTTACTTTCTTTTGAAGTGTTTGAAGTGTTTTGAAGAGAGAATTCTTTTGAGTTGCTCTGTAAATGAACCGTAAATACTACATACTCCATTTTCATATGCCATAGTAAACCTCAATAACATATTTTAATTACTTCGCAATACGAGCTTATTAATGACAATTAAAAATATTTAAAAAAATATCATTCAATTGAAGTGATATGGATTCATAAAAAAATATTTAAAGCATTAATTCAAAGTGATCCCTCTCCCTTTTTATTTCTAATTTTTTCAAACCATTTCTAAAACATTTTAATATGCAGCCGATGCTTAGAAATGAATAGATACAAGATTGTAATGTTCAGAAGAAGATATAAAAATAAAATGTGATACATTTTTGCATCTGCATGCCAAAATGACTTATCTCTCAGAAAGGCAGTTTCCGAAGAGTTTCTTAAAATATCGCAAAGAATGTACCGTAATGAAACAGCAAACATAAAATTCTATTTTAATATTAGCTACTAAACAAAAATTCTGTTTTATAGCCTAGAGAAAATGTTTTCTAAAGCATTTTAATAGACAGGCGACGCTTAGAAATAAATAGATACAAGATTTTAATGGTCAGAAGAAGATATAAAAATAAAATGTGATAGATTTTTTCATCTACATACCAAAATGACTTATCTCTCAGAACATCAGTTTCACTGAACGGTTTCTTAAAATATCGGAAAGAATGTACCGTAATGAAAAAAGCAAACTGAAAACATTCTATTTTATAGCCTAGAGACTCAATTTTCTAAAACATTTTAATAGACAGGCGATGCTTAGAAATAAATAGATTCAATATTTTAATGCTCAGAAGAAGATATAAAAATAAAATGTGACAAATTTTTCCATCGTTATACTAAAATGACTTCTCAGAAAGGCAGTTTCCGAATATATCGTAAAGAATGTACCGTAATGAAGAAACAAACAGAAGACATTGTATTTTATAGCCTAGAGACACAATTAAAAAATAATACTGGACGATTGTCAATGGAAAAGTAATAAAATAAAATAAAATAATAATAAAATAAGTCTTTCCATATTTTGTACAGTTTTCAAAAAATTTCCCAAATCATCAGGCTTCTTAGAGGTGGTAAAATGTATAAGTGTATATTAGTCGAGGGAATCGGGTGCATAGAACCCGAGATAGGTACGCGCCCCCTGGCGGTAAAAAATGGAACTACAATATATAATTCTATGGTACATAATATGAAAGTATGTTCAAAGGGGTGTCGGCAAAAGTTTAAAGAGTGCCCCCGGTTAAAAAGAATGGAGGATAAAAAATTGCTTAAAAAATTGCTTAAAGTTAGAGCACAGAGGGTTAAATATAAGATTTTTTCAAAATTTTATGATTTGTCGTTTGATCGAAAGCGTTTAGCTATAATTATGCAAAATTTCAAGTCTTCAACTTAATTAGGGGCTGAGTTAGAAAAAAAGCTTTAAATATACAAGTTAGAGCCCAGAGGATTAAATATAAGATTGTTTCGAAATTTTATGATTTGTCATTTGATCTTAAGTGTTTAGCTATAATTTTGCAAAATTTCAAGTCTTCAACTTAATTAGGGGCTGAGTTAGTAAAAAAAGCTTAAAATTCACAAGTTAGAGCCAGAGGGTTAAATATAAGATTTTTCAAAATTTTAGGATTTGTCGTTTGATGTGAGGTGTTTAGCTATAAATATGCAAAATTTCATGTCTCTAACACATATAGTTTCTGAGAACGGGCTCTGTGACAGACAGACAGACAGAGGTGCGAGACGAATAGGGTTTCGTCAGATGAACGAAACCCTAAAAAAGGCACAACACAACTGAAAAGGTATTTTAAGAAATTACTATCCGTAGACAGCAATGTATTCGAATTTTTGCGTAGTCTTGTATATTAAAAAGCAGAAAAAACAACGTTCCAAAACAAGGAGCTCAGGCTTGCTTTTTCTAGCACGCTGTTCTTTTTTCCCTATCTTGCACTGTAGAAGAATCTCGCTAGTAGATTCGAAACAGCTGTTTGCTGCTTTTCATGTATTATTTGTGCAATTTAAATGTTGGTTTTTCTGCTTTTTAATATTGTTGCACAAAGGCTTTATTTGCTATTTTTATGTAGTCTTGTATATTCATTTATTTATCTCCTGTGAAAATCTCTTGTGTATGGAATATAGTTCAGATCGAAAATTTATAACACAATTAAAAAATAGCCTTCACCAATTCATTTTCATACAGACTAATGTTTAGGAAACCTTTTGTGTAGTCCTGTATTTTATCTATAAAATTTATATGCAACACGTAGGTGCCAAAATGTAGTTAAACATGAAAACGCAATTCTAACTTTTATCTTTTATCGGCAGTACTGTAAACGATATTTTTGTGTGTCCCTGTAAATGAATGATAACTATTATAGTAGATATAATTTGGGGGTTCAACGCCAGCTGCACGGGCTGCACGACCTCTGTACACCTGTGAAGGTCATGCTGCACGGGTGTGATGCCCTCTAAGAGGAGGGTCAAGGTTATGCGGAACGGCGGTGGAGGTCGTTCTCTAAGAGAAGGTTATGCGGCGGCGTCTTATAAGACGATGTTAACTTTTGAAAAATTAATGTGTAATTAAGAAATTTTAATTGGGGGACTTTAACTTTTTCGGGGTTATCACGTGACAGGGTTTCCCCAACACGCAATAACCCATACGTCATTAGTGATATCATATACCACGTGATGGGAATTCCCTGTCACGTGATAACACCTACGTCATCAGTGATATGTGATGTCATATATCATGTGACTAGATCTAATCAGTTGATAATATTAGCTGATAAGGACTTAGAATTATTCATTTCACTTTTAGTTTTTGTAAGAGAAGGTTGTGCTTAAGACTGCTAGCTGCCGTATTAGATAAGTATTATTATTTTGTGTGTTTGTATATAAAAAGGAATTTTAAAATTATAATGAAATAGTATTTAATAATTTTAATGAATTTTAAAACATTAATTTGTAATAGTACAATTTAAAGTTAACTGGATATAATTCATAAGACTAAGTTTAACTAAAAATAGTAAAAGGATTGTTATACACATTAATTTTCATGTTTAATCTATAAAGATATTTTTAAGTCTGAATACTACTAACCCTAGTTAGCATAAAAATATTGCAAACTTGTGAAAAATAGTGATTATTTAATTCAAATATTTTGTGATTTGTAATAATATGCATGTTTTGAAATATAAAGAGTGAAAACTATCTAAATTATAAGCATGTTTTTTAATAGTAGCAAACTTTTTTGGATATATTTCAGAAAACTATGTTGAGAGATAACCAAACATGTCGATTATTATATAAAACTTACGAAAATTATTAAGTTAGTATAGTGAAAACAAGTTATCATGTTATTTTTACAAGTAATGACATAATGGTAGCTTGTTTAGCAATGTCACATAAAAGGTATCATTCAAGTTAGGACATAACCTATTAAATTAGTCATTATTTATTGGATTAAAAGTGCGGACTTTAGTTTATTAAAATGTTTGCGCCTGTGTAGATAAAAGGATTTGGGTTGTTTTGATAATCATATAGTCGTTTGAAAAGCGGTTGGTTTTGTGTAAATAAATGATAGCTAGGATAAATAACTAGTCAGTAAAAACAGAAAATATTAAAATTTACAAATATATGTATATGCATCTTCAAAAAAGTATAAATTGACTAACTTGGAAATAGCAACGCAATATTTAAAACATTTGTTATGTTAACATAGCTCAAATGCATGTATGTACATAGTTCAAATGTATGTATGCGTTACGTATGTGTACGTATGCAAAATGCTATGTATTAAAATTTGATGACTTTAAAATATGACTGAAACATTTAAAAAAAATTTTAATGTTTTTCAAAGCATTTTTATCAGTTGTTCAAATCTTTAATATTGTCTTGTAATATTTTTTAATAATTTTCAAAGCATTTTTATCAGTAGTTCAAATCTTTAATATTGTCTTGTAATTTTTTAAAATAATTTTAAAAACTTTTAATTTGTATACCTTTTAAATTTTTTTCCCATTTACAAATACACACACACACACATATATGCACATGTATACATAAACATATATGCTTATCTACCCAATAAATAAAAAATCCTAAGTTTGAATTGCTTTGCAATGAATTAATTTAATGTTAAATGACAAAGTTAAGTGGAGTGCATTATATATTTATTGCTAAAATTATATACAAAAAGCTAAATATTCTAATGAAAGAGTCTTTCATTCTTAAAAAGCTTGACGAGAGATGTCGAAATATCATTAAATTTGAATATTAAGAAGTGTTTTTATAACATGTGAGTGAAAAAGTATGTACTTGTTAGGTGATATTCAATAATTTTCTTCGTTTTGAAATATAAAAATGATTTAATGTTATCTAATAAAGTTAAATTTATTATGGGATTTAGTTAAATTTTATATTCATTAAACTCATAAAATTAATATATCGTTTGTAAAACATATTCATGAGGGAGGTATGCGTCACCTCCCTATGAATCATTTAGATAAGGAACAGGGATTTTTCGCTGAAGTAACTTGTGTGCTAACTATCTAATTTGTGTATAGCCTGCTTGTGACATGTAAATATGCTTAACGAAAAAGTGAAATAAGGTTATGTCTTTCCTTTTTAAAAATGAGTTTGCAAATGTTTTATCTTAATATATATTTTATTTAGTGTATAATATGTGAAACTAAAAATTTATAAATGTATGGTTTTTTTCTCCCTACAAAATGAGTAGAGTTTTCAAAAAAACTTGAATTAAAAATTTTCAATCCATGTTAAAACAAGAATGTGTGCAGTGCATTTAGTATAAATCCTTTTCTGGTGAAATGGAAGTCTTCGATTTTTTTATGTTATCCCTATAAAAGCTCTCAAAGGGTTTTAAATTTGAAAGAGTCACACTGAAAAAAAAAAGGCTCATATTCATTTAAAAATATTAAACGAAAGGTTTACCTACCATTCTTGTTTCCATTAAAAAGTGATAAATATTTATTTGTAAATAAAGTGAGTGGTGGGAGACATATATTTAATAATAATAATTTACTTATTAAAAGTTTTAATATGATAAGTTTTTATTCTAATACAATCACTAAAGCCTTTTTCCATGTGAGAAAATTTTCCAGGTAAAAATTCCAAGTATATGACTTTTTCAATGTGAGAAGTAAACTTTTAATTGAGAAATATTTTCATTGAAAATTTAGCAGAAGACTAATTCTATGTGAAAAGTCAATTTTTAATTCAGTTGCAATTTCCAAGCTAATAATAACTTACATGTTTCTTAATAAATTTGAAAAGCATTCCTCTTCTATTAAATAAGACTGGAAAAGATACAATTATATTTAGATTTTAATTTTGAAAAATCAATAGGGAATTGTTAATTACACATTAATTAGTTTAAAAAATCATTCTAATATCTTAGTTGCGTATTAAAAATGCTTATAAAAAATATCACAAAATTTGAAAAGCATTCCTCTTCTATTAAATAAGACTGAAAAAGATTCAATTATATTTAGATTTTACTTAAAAACGCATCATATTAATTAAATCCCTTATTAATTACACATTACATTAATTATATCTAAAGTATATACGATATGAATAAAGTAAATTCATTAACACTGTTTTTAGATTCATATTTGAACATGACATTCTGCTTATCTCATGAATCACGTATTCATGGAAATACCCAAATAGATAAGATATTGGTATTCAAAATTCTAATTCATTCCATATAGTATCACAAAACTCATGTGAAGTGTTGCTACTCTTTTTAAAGCCTTTTGGATTTTTATGTAACAAAAACAAAAGTAAGTCAATTTACTTCTAAATGTTTTATTTTTCAAATTATTAATAATAAACAAATCTAAATATTTCGAATTCATTTTGATAAGATATATTTCTAAATGAGAAACAATTCTAAAATTCAAATAAAATAGTCAAAAAGCATATCCCTTGTTTTCTCAGTGGAGAATATTTAAAAAATAATTGAAAATTAAACCAGAAATATATTTTCTAAAAAAGGGGATATTTTGCTAGTCTAAAAATACTAGTACGTCTATAATTAACCTAAAATATTAATTTTTTATTAAAAATGATGACCTTATTGCTAGATATTCATTTATGTTTTTATACTTAAGTTTCTCGTTAATTGTATGTCTCTAATTATTAATTGAAAAATATTAAGTAAAGGTTTATCATTTTCATGTGAAAGTGATAAGTATTTAAATTTTTATGATTAAAGTTACATGCTCTGAAAGCGCAATCATTTCTTTCATGTTTTAATATTTGCTAGATTAAAAGTTAAATGTACAATTTTTTTTTAATTTAATGAAAATTATGATTTCTTTTAAATTTAATCGTACTTAATTAACATGTGTTAATTATGTGTGAAGATACTAAATTTTTAATGATATTAAATTATATATATTTCCATATGTTTTTAATTCTAAAGGTGGCGAACGGGATTATCACATGTTGGGGAAACCCCATCACGAAATGTATGATAACATTGATGACGTGGGAGACTAGATTGGGTAAACCCTTTCGATAAGAACTTGTAAAATTTTTCATTTCTAGTCAAGTAGCTAAGGATGTACACATGTTTCAGGTAAGCTTGTTTTAATTCATTTCTTTTTTAATTGTTTAATTGAATTATATTTTATTCAGTTTATTTTTGAAAAATCTGTTTTAATTCCCCAAAAAATAAAATAAACTTTATATAGCATGTCAAGCTAACAATTTACAAATATTTATTTTAAATCTCTTAAAGATGTGTTTTTCCGATGATAAAAATTTTATCCTAGTAAAAAATCATAGTTATATTAATACATAGTATTAAGCTCCCCTCTATTACGTAACGTGTTAACTTAGTCAAATTTGAACTAGATCGAAATTAGAACTAGACTAAAAGTTAAAAGTCCACTGCATGAAATGACCGTTACTTTTCATATACCTCAATATATTTATTAAAACTTTCATGTTTACGAGTGAAAATTTACTTATGTGTGATGACTCATCAATGACGTGTTTGAAGTATTCTCGCGGTTAATGAATCAATTAAAAAAGTATCCGTTTTAAAAGGTCTAATTTTATAATAGTTAAATCCAAAATAAATGTAACACATGCATTAAATTGTTAATATAGTATTAAAAAATATTCCAATTTTATTTAAAATAAATCGATAAGAAAAAATGACCCCCAATTTGATATAAATTCTACATTAATAAAATCATTCAAAAATTGTGACGCAATCTTAATTATGCATTTATTAATTAAATTCGTTTTGTGTGACGCAATATTAATTTAATTATTTGAAAATCTTAATTATACATTTATTCATTTAATTTGTTTTGTGTGACGTAATATAAAATTAATGTTGAAATCACATGAGTCAATCTTTAATAATGTTTTTAATTTTAATCCCTTTAACAAAAAAAAAGATCCAATTACGCTACACATTAATTTCTAATTCTCATTAGCTAATCTAAATTTGTGACCCCCATTAATCAACGAAATTAAAATCTAATATCGTTTAACCCCCTGTATTTGGGAAAAATTCTTATCTAAATAAAGTGAATCACTTCTCAGTTTCCGCAAGATAACACAAATTCAGTATAGTGTAGCTTGCCTTGCATAAACAAGCTTTTTTAAAATCTCTGTGTAAGTTATTTGTAGTAAAGTAAGTTTGTTTTATTTTTGAAAAATATATGTAACAACAAATAGTGTTGAACTAAGGTAAACTAAGGTATAGTTTTATTCTAAAAAGCGCAATTATTAGTATGAGCGAAAATTTACAAAAAGTGCGTTTTTTTTCTAATATCTTATTAAAAATTCAAAGTGTTTTAATAAAAACGTTTAAAAAGCGCTTCGTTTAAAAATCGATTTTCTAGTTTTTAAAAATATGTAACTTTTCAAAAACATGCCTCAATAAAATTTTAAGGGACATTGGGGATTCAAACGCACCATTGAATAGGTAACCCCATATTTTACAAATATATATATTCATTTAGGGGTAGGGGGTGTACATTTCCTAATACTTTTATAAAAGACACTCTATAATTTTCTCAAAATATATTTTCACATGGATTAAGCAATACATACAAACCTAAAAATTGCATAACAAATCGAAAACTGATATCCTTATAAATATCCTAACAATTTCTATTTTGTCTAAAACCGCGAAAAAATATTCACTGATCTAACACTATTCAGTAAAAAAATTCTAAAGTTTACTAGTACTATTTAAAAGGTGGGTTGATTTTGACGGCCGATTATCTACACTAGGGATATATGGGTAGTGCCCTTCGTGGGGGTCTTTCTAAGGAAACCTAACCCATATTTACGCATGCAAATCCATGGCTCGAAGAAAACTCCGAACGATTAGGCCGACGGGCGCGATTGATTATCTACACTAGGGATAAAGGGGGGAGTGCCCTTCGTGAGGGTCTTTCTAAGGGAACCTAACCCGTAATTACGCATGCAAATCCATGGTTCGAACAAAACTATGAACGATTAGGCCGACGGGCGCGATTGGGATCGAACCCAGCACTTCACGTCTACCAGCTTCGAGAGCAGAACCTCTCAGCCACTGGCGGGGCAGTACTATTTAAAAATTCGCAGACATAAATTCTAACACTAAATGACAAAAATTCACATGTGGCCTCATTCATAATTTTAATTAATACTCAATATTCGAGCGTATCCGTCACTAAATTCAATCGCGTAAAGTCCTCTCATTGAATTTATGTTTAAAATTCCATTTTTATCTAAAAATTTGCGTTAAAAGATAAAGTCTCCCAATTAAAATTTTTAATGAATGTTTAAAATTCGATTACCAATGGAAAATCGCGGAAAAAAAATATTTGAAAGTTCTCAAATTAATATTAAAAATCACCACTAGTAAAAACTCTAACACAAAAATTGTACCCCTAAAAATAACACCGAAAACTCAAGTGCGATAAAAAAATAAACGTTCGTTAAAAGAAACAAAAATCTATCTCAAAAATTTTTCCCTAAAATTAAAGTCTCCCAATTAAAATATCTTAATTATCATTAATTTGTTTTTTTACAAATTAAAATATCACCAAAAACTGTAGTACGCTAAAAAAATTAATATCCGAAAAAAAAAATCCTATCTCCTAAAATTATCCTCAAAAAATTTTAAGTCCCCCAATTAAAATTCCTTAATTAATTATCATTAATATATTTTTCAAATGTAAAAATAGCCCCTCGTACTGTAGTACGACGAAAAGAAAAATCAATGTCCCCTAAAAATCCTATCTCAAAAATTATTCCCAAAAAAGTTAAAGTTCCCCAATTAAAAGTTCTTAATTACTTATCATTAGTGAAAAAATCAAACTCAAAATAACTCCTCGTACTGCAGTACGGTGAGAAAAAAAAAATCATTCTCCCAAAAAAATACAATCTTGAAAAAATATTCCGAAAAAGTTAAAGTCCCACAATTAAAATTTCTTAATTACACATTAATTTTTCAAAAATTAACATCGTCTTATAAGACGCCGCCGCATAACCTTCTCTTAGAGGACGACCTCCACCGCCGTGCCGCATAACCTAGACCCCTCCTCTTAGAGGACATCACACCCGTGCAGCATGACCTTCACAGGTGCACAGAGGTCGTGCAGCCCGTGCAGCTGGCGTTGAACCCCCAAATTATATCTACTTATTATGCATGCCATTTCTACAGTAAACATCTTCTAGTGCACCCCAATGACATATATGTAATTTAGTTATGTCTGAAATAGTGCAAAATTATTAAAATACGCTGCAAACAATTCTTCTCCGTAGACAATTATCTAACCGAATTCTTTTGAGTTACCCTGAATGATAAATGTTTTGCATCTTTACTTATGTCTGTTTGTCTGTGTGTTATCATGTTTTAGTGCCCTTGGAAAAGCAAACGAATTTCACTGTGTTAAATTGTGTACAATCCTTAAAAAGAAAACGATTTTCCCCCATTAGTCATAATGTTATGGTTTCTTTTGAGTAGCCCTGTAAATGAACTAACTATAAATGCTAACTGCATTTTCAATAACGGACATGCCATATTAAACTACAATAACGTATATCAATTACATGCCAACCCGATTATATTTATGAGAGTTAAAGAACAGACAGGCGGCAGAAAGACAAACTGAAGTCATAAACACTTTTCGACTATGTTGGGAATAGTTAAAAAATATTTATTCATCTAAATGTAAATCTAACAAAAAGGCTCTTTTTTCTAAACCTGTTTATTAGGTAGTTAAAATAATAAAACATTGTAAAAAATCACCATAAAATTAAAACAAAACACAGGACGCGTTTCGAGCTAAAAACATAACAGCTCGTCATCAGCTAAGCATACACGTGTCCGAAAACGAACAAGTTCAAAAATGAACTGAAGAAAAAGAATGTTGCGAAGAATGCGACAGATGGCGCTACCTGATAGAGGGAATGCAAAAGGGAAATGTGTTGAAAAAAGATAGAAGAGAAAATGAAATGGAAAAAATGGAAATAAAAGAAAAAATAAAAATAAAAGAAGTAAATTAAAAATATAAATAAAAATAATAAATAAAGAACTATAAAAGAACAAGAAAAAAATCCAAATTATTATTATTATTATTATTATTATTATTATTATTATTATTTTTTTTTTTTTTTTTTACAAAATAAAAAGAAAAGAAACAAGAGAAAAGGGAAAAGAATTACAAAATTAATTTCCACGCTGGAGATAGGAAAGGAGATGATGGGAGATCATTGACAAGATTAGCAGAATTTTTAGAAATAAAATATGCTTCATGAAAATCCAAGTGAGAGGGAGAGGCAGGGGAAGAAATAATTTTGGCCATGGAGAAATTGAAACAATGACTGGAAGACCAACAGTGAGAAGCAATCGAAGATTTAGAGATTTCTTGATTTGCAATATATCTCTGATGCTCGCCTAATCTGAATTTTAAAGCTCTCTTTGTTTGACCAATATAACCTAAATTGCAAGAGCAAGGAATGAAATAAACACCCCACCGGTTCTCAGTAGGAACAGGATCTTTTAGAGAAGAGAATTTAATTTTATTCATAGGTTTGAAGATAACTTTAAAGTTAAAACGAGAAAGTATTTTAGCAATTTTGAAACACAGAAGAGAATAAAAGGGCAGAACTATTATAGAATTAAAATTAGGAGGATTATTTGAATCAGAAAAAGGACGTTTAGGCTTATTAAATTTATACAAAGCTTTATCAATTAAAGAGGGATTATAACCACGAGCAAGGGCAAGAGATTTCAGATAATTAATTTCATTATTCAGAGCAGAAGAGTCAGAACAAATGCGTAACGCCCTAAAAACAAAAGTATAAAAGGACGCCACTTTTTGTTGAGGAGGATGATTTGAAAGGGCATGAGGGGGAAGGGGGACAGCGAAAGGTTTTCTATAAACGGAGGTAGAGAACCGATCTGGGAGTTTTGAAAGGGAGTCTTGGTTTCAAAACTCCCAGATCGGTTCTCTACCTCCGTTTATAGAAAACCTTTCGCTGTCTCCCTTCCCCCTCATGCCCTTTCAAATCATCCTCCTCAACAAAAAGTGGCGTCCTTTTATACTTTTGTTTTTAGGGCGTTACGCATTTGTTCTGACTCTTCTGCTCTGAATAATGAAATTAATTATCTGAAATCTCTTGCCCTTGCTCGTGGTTATAATCCCTCTTTAATTGATAAAGCTTTGTATAAATTTAATAAGCCTAAACGTCCTTTTTCTGATTCAAATAATCCTCCTAATTTTAATTCTATAATAGTTCTGCCCTTTTATTCTCTTCTGTGTTTCAAAATTGCTAAAATACTTTCTCGTTTTAACTTTAAAGTTATCTTCAAACCTATGAATAAAATTAAATTCTCTTCTCTAAAAGATCCTGTTCCTACTGAGAACCAGTGGGGTGTTTATTTCATTCCTTGCTCTTGCAATTTAGGTTATATTGGTCAAACAAAGAGAGCTTTAAAATTCAGATTAGGCGAGCATCAGAGATATATTGCAAATCAAGAAATCTCTAAATCTTCGATTGCTTCTCACTGTTGGTCTTCCAGTCATTGTTTCAATTTCTCCATGGCCAAAATTATTTCTTCCCCTGCCTCTCCCTCTCACTTGGATTTTCATGAAGCATATTTTATTTCTAAAAATTCTGCTAATCTTGTCAATGATCTCCCATCATCTCCTTTCCTATCTCCAGCGTGGAAATTAATTTTGTAATTCTTTTCCCTTTTCTCTTGTTTCTTTTCTTTTTATTTTGTAAAAAAAAAAAAAAAAAAAAAAAAAATAATAATAATAATAATAATAATTTGGATTTTTTTCTTGTTCTTTTATAGTTCTTTATTTATTATTTTTATTTATATTTTTAATTTACTTCTTTTATTTTTATTTTTTCTTTTATTTCCATTTTTTCCATTTCATTTTCTCTTCTATCTTTTTTCAACACATTTCCCTTTTGCATTCCCTCTATCAGGTAGCGCCATCTGTCGCATTCTTCGCAACATTCTTTTTCTTCAGTTCATTTTTGAACTTGTTCGTTTTCGGACACGTGTATGCTTAGCTGATGACGAGCTGTTATGTTTTTAGCTCGAAACGCGTCCTGTGTTTTGTTTTAATTTTATGGTGATTTTTTACAAAGTTTTATTATTTTAACTACTTCATATCGCCAGTTTTCGGTGCTGTTTCGCTGTTTATTAGGGTTCCGTACTTAAAAAGTAAAAACGGAACCATTATAAGATCACACCTGCCATATTACTCGTAAACTATGGAACGTGGAAAGTTCAAATTCGGGGAAGTAATAAAGACCATTGACGCACATATTTTCAGATTAATAAACATTCATAAATATAATTAGTAAAAAAGTAGAGATGCTATTTATGCTACTTGAGAAAAAAAAATCTTTTCTTTGTATATCATGTGGGGTATCCTGTGAAAGCCTTTCTAACGCTGAACTCAAAAATACATTCCTTTTAATTTTAGGTATTATATTTTCAAAGATATTGTTGAAAATGTAGCGCAAAAATATGTTCCCACCCATCTAATTCGGAATCTACAGAAACTAAAATTATGAAAAAATTAGAGGTAGTAGACGTTAATATAAACCTAGCCGGAAAATTATAGCGATTACCCTAGGTCACATAGTTTTTGAGTAAATAGCATTTTTCTGTTATACACAAATTTCAATTTACGGGCATTGAGAAATACTGTTGAGCATCGCTGAATTTACCTATCATTGCAGAAGAATAAAAGCATTGTTGATAATGATTTTCGAAAAAAATCATCAGCAATTAGCCGAGATATTAACACTTAAAGGTACGGTCAGTTTGGGCATACACAAGGACAGGGGCGGCGTACTCTAGGCCTAGTTACCAACTTTTAATGATATATTTGTGTAATGTAATGTCCTGTAACAGTATAAAAGCAATAAATGTCAGATTGTTAAAAACATACTAATTTAAGGGGTCTTGGGACTCTTAAAAGTGGAAAAAAGGAAAAAAAGACCATTTTCAACATTTCATGTCTTAAAATGTATATGATTTTAAAACACAATTTTAATTGGAATGAAAAAAATAACTATGTTCTTTCGTTTCATGTATTTAAAAAATTGCAAGATACAGAATTAGTATTTATAGAAGGCTCGAAACTGTAAGACATTTGTCAAACAAAAAATTGGCATAACAGTTTAAGCGCAGGATTAAAAAATAAATATTGCACTAGAATAAAAATTTTGGTGCTTACTTATACTTCAGATTGTAATAATTTCCCTGAACTTAAATAAATTTGTATTTAAAGCATTTTTATATTTTTAATGCAATTTTGCATTTAGCTAATATAAAATTTTGAAAATTTCAACAGTAAAATCACCTAAAAAAATATTTTTTTTGAACAATAAAAAGGAAATTTTAGGTTCAGTTTATGCAGACTAACATGAAATATATGTTTTGAAAATTTCATGAAAAAATATTCAGAAGTTTTTGAGGTATCCTGCGCGTTATGATCAAGAAACGCCATTTGGAAAATAATGACTTTAAAGTTTCGGAAACGCCGCTTCAGTTATTGAGCGGGTATAATTCTAAAAGCCAAAACTTCTGTTCTAATAGGAATTTCAAAGAAACAATTATATCAAAATATTCAGAAAAGATAGAAGTTTAACATCTAAAAAAATTAAAATTTCTTAAATTTTGAAGCTTTAAGAGTCCTGCGACACTTAATCCTTTCCGGCACGGAGTAATTCTATTTATAAACTTATGAAATAATGAACTGACACCAGAATTTATAAACGAATTTATTAGAAAATGCGAACTTGCTTATTTTCACGTACATGATAAAAGGAAAATTTTAATTAAATATTCTTTGTGCCGTTTGTCTGTTTTGGAATTAAAATTAGGTGTCCGTTTTTTAAGGGCATCGCCCTCGAAAGATTTAATTAGAATGAATCGCATAAATACTCTTGGTCTCGCGAAAGTTTGCATTGATTGTATCTCTCAGTACGCCTCGAGTGACTTTAAAAGTTAATTAAACACCTATCTGGAAAAACGCGGCACTGACCAAGGCGGCGTTGCAAATTTGACCTCAGTTCGAAGCGCGCTTAGCACAAGGCCAAATTTAAACTTTGAACAAAGGTTTTGTTTTAGTTACATTGTAGAAATATAGGTTATTACTACGCTGAATTTAGTTTCATGAAATGCCAAATGAAGTTTAACTATGCACTGCTTTTATTGTCAGTACCGAATTCATCAATACCGAAAGTTCATCATAAACAGATTAGGATAATATTAAAAAAAGAGTTATACGAATAGCTATATTTGATATTATTTAGGTTCCATATCTCTTTGAACTTTCATGGTAAACCCATTTACACTTTTCTAATATATACAGTTACTAGGGGGCTCTGCCCCCTACGAGCTACGCTCGTCAACCCCCGTTCAGACACCGCAGACTCTAACAGCACGCTAATTTGATCGCCTTTAAAAAGATTTCGGAAGATTGAATTATAATTTGAATCTGACAATTATAATATGACGTAATTTTAACCAAACTTTTCTTTATCTTTTTAATATTCACGTCAAAATACTTTTGTTAGAAATGAAATATTATGATCATCTTAAAATGTCAAGTAAATGTCTCCCGCAATTTTTAAATTAAAACTGTTTTGCAATATTATTTTTTGTTCATTTTACGTAATAAGTGTAATATGACGTAAATTCTCCTATTTAAGACTTCTAACGCATGTTACTGAATTTATTATTTTACAATATTCTTTCTCATTTAAAATTCACGTGCAACTATAGTTTTCATGACGTAATTTTCAATGAGTTCCTGCTTTTTATATTTTTTGTTTATAATTGTCACGTGTAAAATAAATTTTTAATTTGAAGCAAACATTACTGTTCGCGCTGTTCATACAGTTGGCAACAGTTTAAATTAATACAATCTCTCTATTCTAAAAAAAAGTAACTACCGCTGTCACCGCCGCCGCCGCCGGTTTTGATTTTTTTGTGACCGGAGGCCTTTCTTCGTTAATATTAACAAAAATAATGCATACAAAAATATGAAAATCGGTGGTTTTATACAGAAATGTTTGATAAACATGCTGATGCAGACAGTTTTCAAATCGAAGAATTATTTTAAGAGTTATTCAATGCTAAAGTTGGACAAAATCGTTGCACTAAAAAAGTTTTATAGCAGCAAAAACTATACATGGCAGTGTAATCATTTTTAGATCATTTTATGCGTTAGAATTTGCCGGAGTGCAGATTGCATTAATTTTTTTATTTTGACTCATTTTTTCAGGTTTTATTTCTATTTTAAATTCAAATTTTCAGCATTTCTAGAGATATTTTTTTACAGATTTCAGAAAATTGTACTAATTTAAACTGTTGCCAACTGTATAAAAAGCGCAAGCAATAATGTTTGCTTCAAATTAAAAATTTATTTACACGTGACTATTATAAACAGGAAAAAAAACTTTCAAATTAGAATTAAATAATTACGTATAAAAAGCAGGAACTTATTAAAAATTACGTCATAAAAAGTATACACGTGAATTTTAAAAGAGAAAGGATATTGTAAAATAATAAATTCATTAACATGCGTTAGAAGTCTTAGGAGAAATTACGTCATATTTAAGTCACATTATAGTTATTACATAAAATGAACACAAAATAATATTGCAAAAAAGTTTAAATTTAGAAATTGCGTTAGACATTTATTTGATATTTTGAGACTTAATTTAAAATGTCTCATTTAAAAGAACTCTCCTTTCGCTTTGTTAAAAAATACCAGGAGACAAAGACTCTCTTCACTTAATTCCTTTTATATTAGCTTATTTTGAAATGTTGTTACACGTGTATACGTCATCAAGTTATTTTTATTTCGACGTTTAATTTGTGTTTTTATTAATGTTGTACGAATTTATTTGTTCTTTCGTTATTTAAAATAAAAATTATATCAATTTGTATAATTTGGCGAGTGGTTTGGCGATTTATATAATTTGGCGAAATTGGTCGACAGGATAATCAAGTAGTACCGCAGCGGATTTGGCGTTAAAATTCCCCAATCAAAGAGAAATGAATAGAAATTCGTTTATAGGGAGATCGCCACTGTTTTTTAAATTATAATTCAATCTTTCGAAATCTTTTTAAAGCCGATCAAATTAGCGTGCATTTAGAGTCTGCGGTGTCTGGACGGGGGTTGGCGAGCGTAGCTCGTAGGGGGCCGAGCCCCCTAGTTTTCTAAAATTTGTAAAAAATATCTCTCGAAATGCTGAAAATTTGAATTTAAAATAGAAATAAAACCTCGAAAAATTATTCAAATTAAAAAACTAACTGCAATCTGCTCACCAGGAAATTCTGACGCATAAAATGATCTAAAAATGATTAAATTTCTATGTACAGTTTTTGCTCCTATAAAACTTTTTTAATGGAACGATTTTGTCCAACTTTGGCATATTAAATATCTCTTAAAATAATTCTTCGATTTGAAAACTGTCTGCATCAGCGTGTTTATCAAACATTTTTCTATAATACTTCCGATTTTCATATTTTTGTATGCAACAGTTTTTTTAATATTAACGAAGAAAGACCTCCGGTCACAAAAAATTCAAAACCGGCGGCGGCGGCCGTGACAGCGGTAGTTACTTTTTTTTAGAATAGAGAGATACCCAACCCTACGTTGTATAGTTTTTTACAAAATCTTTTTCAACTTTTCAAAATCTTTTACAACTTTTTCTTATTTATATATATATATATATATATATATATATATATATATATATATAATACAATTACAAATTCATATATTTATTCTACGGAACCTTGTGTACTCTAGTATTGCTCGCACTTTTGACAGTTTTTTTTATATGTTTGAATACTGCAAATTATTACCCCTCGGTATGCTATTTCTTTTTCCCAGCTTATTTTGTGCCGTCTCCAAAAAATAACGTTACGTTGTATAAGCCAGCCGTAAAACAAAGCAGATGTATCATTGTACGATTAAATACTCTATAGCAATTTTTAAACTTATAAGCATCGTACATTTTAAATATTTATACCATCGTATTAGCTTGGATGGAATTATAGAAAATTCATAAGAATCGTGAACTTTGTGCCAAGTCTTTGAAATTTGGTATAGTATTAGTTATGGTCTTAAGGTTTATCGGAAACCATCGCAAACAACTTGTGCGCGCCCTCTGGTGGTCTGTTTGCTGGAAATCCAATATGGCTGCCATCTGTGTTGGTATCTTTTAATAGATGGGCTTCTATTAAACACAAAATCTTGAAATATATGAATAATACATGAATAATATAATACCATTATAGAATATGGTCTTTACAATAATATAATAATATATAATAATTGAGTAATATAATACCAGAACAGCAGTATAAAATATATTAGTGCTTTTTCTGGTTTATAAGTTTTGAACAGTCTGAACAGTGACTTCAGAAAAACTATAGTGTATTTCTTCATGTCCACACAACCATAAACATGAATTTAGGAAAAAAGAGAAAAACGACAAATTTGACTTTGTGTTGCTTGTGCCAGCCTGATATCCGAAAAAAACGTACGATGTCCATATAAGAAAGAGTGTCATCACAAAGCATATGCACTAGAAGCAGATTTAAAAAACGTTGTTAATAAGGAGGTACCTATGCCTCTTGACGTGATTGTGGAGTATTGAGATGATGGCCAAATCACCAACCGTATATTACTGGGTAACTGTCAGAGGCTTTCTCCTGTTAATTTTTCGTTTCATTAGAGGTCAGCGAGTGGGTAATTGGTTACTTACTAAGAGTTCTAACGAAGAAATTTGCCCATGGTTTTCGTCTTTGGTCACACAAACTATTCACGCTGGCGGTCCGTTTTTCTGAATGACATATCATGTTTAAAACATACCCATCCAAGTGTCCATGAAGCTTTAATGAAAGGACAGTTTGTCGTTCAACGTAGGGACAAAAAGTTCACTTTCATGGCACTAGATCAGAGCCACGAGCATAGTATACAACTCATAAAAGAGGATAGTGGACCTAAGGGTCTGTATGGTCAGAAGGAAGAGAAGGTGGTCATCAAGATTTCAAGACATGAGGTGCTGAGGGTAATAGATGATTTTGAACATAATTCGAATTATTCAGCTGTAAATAATCAGGAATATCAGGAAGCTTCTATCGCCGAATAGACAAAATTTCTTAAGCAACTAAAAGTCCTTCTTAATGTAGTACAAGATGAAACAATTGTAAATCCGTTTAAAGAAGCAGGCAATGGAACTCATCACATTGGATACCGGTGAGGTCATGGATCCTGCTGTTGCTGTACGTGCCTGAAGGAAGCCAAGCGGATGGGCGGAACCATGTATAAGGACTTTGTGAGGGACAGAATTCAAAATGCTACAAAACACCTCTAAGACAAAATTCCAAGGGCAACCATATACACATTCAGCAACCGGCCGCCTGAAAATCTCAAGAAAGGAACCAGTATGTTGGGAACAGCGAATAAAAATGCATCGCTCATCACGAAGCTATTTCTAAATCTGCAAGCATGACCACAAGCTGAGATAGATGACTTCTTCAGACACGAGAATTAGCATGACCCGCCTTCATTATTTAATGAGGAAAAATTACTGTCAGAAACGAAATCTGCTCTTTTTGGGTGCCTTCCTGGTATGCCTGACACAGGACGCTTTCAATCATTCAAGGAAGCATCAGTGCTTGTACTCTATATGCCGGCAATTATTCACATTATAAAATCACTGCGTGCCACAGTTTTCGGGGAATGTATAAATATGCTCTTGCTGCCATTTATAGAAAGCAAAATTACGCATAACATCACGTACATGCAATCTGGGACACATATCACGATGGGAGTCTCAAATCACAAACCCGGGACAAACGAGGTGACAGTTCATGGCATCGAACTAGAGTGACTCCGAAAACACCTATACGAAAGAGTTCAGCATGGCAGAAATTTTTATCAAACTCCAACAATAAACAAGACTTATTTAACTTCCTCAGCGTGAAATTAGCTGACGTTACCACTGGTGCTCGGTATCTACTGTTCACCACAAAGGATTATCAGGTGCTAAGCAATAGAATGAGTGACATATAAACCATATTTCCAAGCCAGCAAGAAGTCGAAGACACCAGAATGATGTTGGACTTGCAACACGCCTCTGAGCAAGGACATGCCGAAACGTAATTCATCACAGTGGACAGAGACATGGCTGTTCTGACTATATGTCACTTGAAACGGTTGAATATGTCAGAGTTATGGATAGGCTTTGGATCTGGAAAGACCTTTAAAGAGATTCCAATCCATCACATCTGTCAGCAGCGTGGACCTGAATGCTCCGAAGCCCTTCTCTTTTTCATGCATTTACGGTTTGTGATGTAACATCATCGGTGTTTAGAATAGGTAAAAATACGGCATGGAACGCATGGGCTGCTCATCCTGATGTCACTGACACGTTCATTGGCATCACAAATACACCTAATAGTTTCACGTTACAATCACAGCACATGTCTCATCTTGAACGTTTTACATTTCTTATGTACAGCCAAAAACTGTGGTGCAGATTCAGTCAATAATGCAAGGAAATTGATGTTTACCCAAAGCCTAAATTCTCTTGTACCTATACCATCATCAAAATGTGCTTTATTTCAGCATACAAAGCTATCTCTTCTCATTATCGCATTCATTTGGAAGATGTCGCTGTCCAAATCACCTGATATTCCTGATTATAGTAAATGGAGTTGGGAATGGAATGATAGAACCAAAGAATGGGTACCCAACTAGACTGATCTTCCAGATGCAACTCACGGATGTTCATTGCTACTGAAATGTAGTTGTATGGTCTCATGCACAGTCAGATGTAAATGCTGTCAAGCTTGGGTTCGCTTGCAGCCCATTATGCAAGTGTCAAGAAGGCTGTACAAATAACTCACATAATACATGAAGTATCAAGTATATAGCATGTTGCAAAGCTGTAACTTACGTCAAATTCTATCATATTTGTGTCAACCGTTCATGTTTCTTTATATTTTGTAATTAATAAATTACATCGAATTATTAAAAAATTGCTTCTTTACCTTGAGTTTTACTGTCTAATCAGATACGTTCTAAACATAAATTAGGCCTGAGAAATGGATTCCTCGTATTCTAGAACCTATAAAAAGTGATATTACGTAAGGTTTTGTGACTAATAGAAGCCCATCTATTAAAAGTACCATACAGATGGCGGCCATATTGGATTTCTAGCAAACAGGCCACCAGAGGGCGCGCACAAGTTGTTTGCGATGGTTTCCTTAAATCTTAAGACAATATCTAAGATTATACCAAATTTCAAAGGCTTGACACAAAGTGCACGATTCCCCCCCTCATAAGTTCCCCCCACGCTATATTGGGAAAAAATGTACTTTTAAATGCAATATGTTTGAAAACTGTATCTCCATTTATTTTTAAAATATTAATTTTTTTTGTAGTTTTTAGAGCCATTTGCTTAATATTGGCAAAGGAAGTATTCCATTTCTGTAGAAAGTAAAGGTAAAATAGTTCTAAAATAGTAATTATGTATTTTTGTTGCCATTTTCTCATAACAACCGAAAGAAAATGTAATTAAAATACGTGCTATTTAAAAAAATAACAATAAAACGAATGATTTCTGTTAAAACATGGATCTATTATAAACTATATTTAATTTTAAGTATCTATATTAATTTTACAAACAAATGAAGGCCTATGAATCATTAGATAGCCGTCTTTTTGTCGAGTTTCTTTAATGACGGCATCTTTTTGCGGCATTTGTGTATTATTTTGCGATGTTGACATCCTATGCTTGCTTTATTGTAGATGTTTAAGAGTGGATCGTAAATGTGGAATTGTTAAGCGGATGCGAATGACGTCATTTTACATAAAATAAAAGCGTGTGCTTTAAGTCTTAATATTGAAATATGTTTTGTACTACATATATTCTGTTTTTCATCGGGCGCGACACTAAATTCTGAAGAAGCAAAATTCCTGTTTTCTAGTTTTTAAAATGTTTTGTCTCCAATAAATATTATGCTTAAAAATAAATACATAAAAGTTTTAATGTTTCTAAAGCAGATACGAAAATAATGTAAACATATTTCCAATTTGCATGCCAGAATCACTTATCTTTCAGTAACACACTTTTCGAAATGCAAAAGCAAATAGGAAACATTACATTTTTATGGCCTGAATCGCGATTCGAAATGACATGTAAAGCAAATATTTGATGACTGCTTATAAAAAGATAAAAATATTTCGCCATACTTAATACAATTTTGACAAATATCTGAAATCCGAAACGTTTTTAGAGATGATCAAAATATAAGTGGAAATAAAAGCTGTAATTTATTATTCCCAATATTTTTTAAATAATATAGTATCTGAGTAGTAACTCGATGCCTTGCATTTAAATTGCAGGAAATCTATTAATTATTTGAGAGAAATTAATTTTAATTTTGTTGTACATTTAGAAAGAATTAAAAAATACTTATATTATAATAAATTGTAGATAATGACAGGAAAGATTCGATTTCAGATGTTTTGTCTAATATGTACAGTCGTGGAAAAAAAAAGTAAACATCCCCTACTAACTCCTCAACAAATTATCGTATTACTGGTACCGAATGATTGGAAATGAAGTCTACTTTTAAATGATGTATATGAAATTTGCTTAGGGAGGCATCTACATATTAAAGCGAACCATAACTTTGTTTTTTACAATAGCAGTACACAATTCTGGCAGCATAATTGAACTCTACACCCTTCAATTAGTCTAAAAATAATTTTTTATGCAATTCATACCAGAAGTTCCAGAGAAATTAATTATTTTAAAACAAGTGTATTTTAAGGGCTGTATCCAAATTGAAGTTCGGTACTGGATTGTTAGCCGAGAGAGCCACCTTCTTGATCAAGGCACCTGCAGCGCCACGCAAGCAATCAATGAAGCCTGTTAGATTACAGGACAGCAGAAGAAATTTCAAAATGTCTACTCACTTCTATCATAGACACTTAAATCATCATTTTGCCGTTTTTTAAACATAATTAGAAAACTACTTGGAAGAAAAACGTGAAATTTTAGATTTCCATAAAGCAGAATTCAATAAATGTAAATCCATCAAAAAAATTGTAGGTTGCAATTCATAATTTTTTCGAATATTAATTTCATAACTCCTATCATAAAATTATAAAAATTGCAAATTCAGCGTATTTATGTTTGGGTATGTTAGTGTTATTGCTACACAAAAAATAAGCACATTGGGAGCATAATATCAGGAGATATAAGTAAAAATACGAAAATGTAATTTAACATTAGAAGCACTAAACTTTGAATGTTTATAATTCAAAAACTTATTGTTCAAATGACTTGAAATTTGGTGTCTAGGCATAGTTTGAACCGAAAATTTGAAATATCTCGTTAAAATTGGGTATTGCCATTGAAGAAAAAGAAGTGTGGATTCATTTTAATATGTAGATGGCCCCCCTAAGCAAATTTTATATACATTATTTAAAAGTAGACTTTATTTCCAATTGTTCGGTACCAGTAAATTTTGTCTTCGATTATTTGTTGAATAGTTAGTAGGGGGTGTTTACTTTTTTTTTTCCACGACTGTACTTATGTCGGCTCTACTAAAAAATGCTGGTAGGCATTTTTTTATGATTAATTTAAAAAATCGACAGTGATTAACAAAAGAATGTTTAATTAACGCTAGTAAAGGGATTTCTTAAAAACTAGATAAGGTACCCGGCGTTGCACGAAATTTTAAGAATGTTTGTTTTGAAAAATAAACAATTACGTATTTATTGCCGAAACGTCAGTGAAGGCTTACTGTGGAGACACGAAAAGTTTTGGTTTCCGTTAGTCTGTTAGTCTGTCTTTTCCGCGACAACTGCCGCAAATGCATCCGATTAACTTGAAATTAAGCGGGTAT
The DNA here is from genome assembly GCA_963932465.1 of Maratus speciosus. Lineage (NCBI taxonomy): Eukaryota > Metazoa > Arthropoda > Arachnida > Araneae > Salticidae > Maratus > Maratus speciosus. The sequence goes on along the minus strand of OZ010799.1, from coordinate 213,855,493 downwards.
GTAGGTGAGGTACTCGGAATTAGCTGTATAGTTTTTTGTTATATTTGGTTCATTCGTTCGGAAAATATAAAATATTTTATTTTTCACAATAATGCTTTTCTATGGCAATTCAGACGAATTTTCCATTTTTATTTGTTGAAAGAAAACGGCTCGTATGATAGAAGGATTTAAATGATAAATTATGGATGATGAAATTTCCTAATTGGAATCATACATTATTCATATTAGTTTGAAATTTTCTTTATACATTTGTCAGAGTTTTTAAATTCGGTGTATAACTGATGGAGGGATTTTATATATGCGCTCAAATAATATAAAATATTTTCTTTTTATAAATTTACTTCTTTAGAATGTGCACATTTCATTGTGTTAATTTTCTTTTAACTGTTGCCTAGCAACGGAATTACACCTAAAAATATCGTAGATGGGACATGTGAAAGTATTAGTAATTGTTTGAAATCAAATGAACGTCAAAAAGGGATGAATTAATGCCTTTTTTGTCTTTACAAAAGATAGATGGATTTTATCCCAGAAATAAAGGCAGGCTATATTCTATTTATTTTGTTCAAATATATTTCTTATAAATTAAAAAGTTCATTATTTTCATAAGGAATAAATTGACATTTTTCTATAAAATTTAACAATCTTTTTTTTTATACCGTTGCAAGAAAATCAGATCTCGGAATAATAATTTACTCTAAACAGTTAATTTTGATTTGAAAGATTTTCATGTGCAAGAGGATAATGAAATAAACAATAGACATCAATATACGTCTTCATATTTGAAATAAAACGAAAATACGAACAGAAAATGAATTCATATGAACTCCATATGTCGAAAAGAAAACGAATATGCTTTGAGGTTGAAACAAAAGTGCCTTGTGTTATGATATTAATTCTTAATTTAAAAAAAAAAAATTGCCAATATCTCACGGTTTATCGTCTGCTCACAAATAACAGAAATGTTTAATTTTTAATCGAAAATTTCAATAAGAAAAAAACTTTTGAGAGCAAATAGATAGCAAATGTCAAAATTATGTACCAAAAATTATCTCTGTCGAAAATGACGTCATTGTATCGGGAAATAAATATTTTCATTCTTAAAAGCCAAAACATTAACTAGATTGCCTGAAAAATATTTTTCGACGAGTGTTACTTCCTAATGCAGCCTCATTTCAGAAAATATAAATGAAAATTATTTTATTTTTAAAAGGAAATTACTTTTTCGTTCATAAAACCTAAACTTTTAATATAATTGCGCCAATGTAAATTAACTTCTGTTCACCGGTATTAAAAAATAAGGCTCGGAAGTGTAAAAATCAATCTAAGATTTACGATAACCACTAGCACAATGAATAAAATGTTACATATGGAAATTTAATGAGACCAAGGGGGGGGGGAGGTGGGCGGAGCCCCCCTGAACCCCCCCGAATGAAATATACTTTTTTATCTAAAGAAAATCTGAAATTTTCAGAATATCCTTACATAACGTTTTTAAATTAACGCCTCTGATGCCTGAAAACTTTGTATTTTTCTTTCTTATATAATTTGAAAACTTTAAATTGCGGTTTGCAGGGAGTTGAAAATTCACTTGTGTTTAAAAATAATAACTTGCAGAGTTGACGTGAGGCTCCTGATCAGCAGATTTACTAGTTTACGTAATTTTCACTCTTTTTAGGTGCGTTCGTAATTATATAAATACGTAGCACCTATAGTCGTCGTTCAGTCCGTCTGTCCGTTCGTCTGTCCGTCTGTCTCTCCGTCCGTCCGCATATAATAGAGCAAAAACTACCCAACCGAATGGTCTGAAATTTTAAATATATGATTGTTGTAAAATTTTGTCGAGCCATTTCAAATTTTATGAAAATCGGATGTATAGTTAAATTACAGGGACAGTCAAATTTTTTCTTTACATTACGGCCAATGGGAAAAATTATTGCACGTGCATTTTAATGATGTTAAAGCTTTTCGAATGGTCTCAAATTTTAAACATATAATTATTGCGACATTTTGTCGAGCCATTTCAAATTTTATGAAAATCGGATGTATAGTTTAATTACAGGGACAGTCAAAAGTTTTTCTTTACATTAAAGCCAATGGGAAAAGTTATTGCAAGTGCATTTTAATGATGTTACAGCTTTCCGAATGGGCTGAAATTTTAAATATATAATTGCTGCAAAATTTTGTCGAGCCATTTCAAACTTCATGAAAATCGGATGTATAGCTTAATTACAGGGACAGTCAAAAGTTTTCCGTTACATTAAGGGGAATGGGAAAAAATTATTGCAAGTGCATTTTAATGATGTTACAGACTATGCACTTATGAATTGCAAATAAATACACATTCAGTACAATATGGGGTGCAAAAAATAATTATAAAACTAGTTATAGTACGAACACACCTCATTTGCCACGTTTGACGAGCAATTTCCAACTTGTTTTTTCATTGAATCAGAACGACGCCTACTTACTTAGTAAATATAACCTGTGATCTGAATTGAGACCTAGATTAAAACATTTGGATGAAAAGTTGTTTCCAAGTATTTTTTTATCTAGTTTTTTGTTATGTTTTTTCCATGATTAAATAAAAATGGCAAGTACAAAAATTCTATGAATTTTATTTTTTAGAAATTTGAAATCTTTATTTCAGTTCTTCACTAAGAATGAGCTCCAGGGACCTGAACTTTTATGGAAATTCTAATATGCACGCATACTAACGCGCATACTATACATGGAATAGATTTAATGATGACGAAAACAATTTCGGAGAACATCAAAATGTTAAAATATGTCAATAGTTCCAAAATCGAGTTTTATCATGTTTCAATACGTTTTTTCAAACGCATATGACGTTATATATTCACTTGCTGACGTCCATTGTATTTCCACGCTGTTAAATTTTTTTGTAAAAACACAGAGAAAAAGCAATACTCTCTGTAAATTGTCAGTAGTTCTCGGTTAAATGCATTCAATTGTAAAGAAAATCATAAGACAAAACGCAATTTTTCATCTTGATTCAACATAAAATATATAATGTGAACTTAAAAAAGCCCACAGTTTTACTTAAAAGGCGACTAAAGTAATGAAAAAGATGTTACAAGTTTAAAATATACATTTTATTTAAAATTTGTTTGTACTTTCAAATTTTCGAAGCTCATCATCAGAGAATATTTTAATAACTAATTGTTGTTTATTTATACAAATACGTCCCTTTGTTTTGAAAATGAGGGAGCCAATAATTACTAGAGTTGAAAGTAGAAGTAGCAGTAGCAGTTTCTTGGATTGAATTTAATTAGAGGAAACGCATATTATTATTAATTGCAGTTCCATTTATTTTTATGACATCACTCTGTTGTCATACGTCACTTTTCATGGGTAGAAGAAAATATTTAACTGCTGTACTTTAAATTTTAATATGTCACTTTGCTCAAGTTTTCAGGTTTATATTTATATTTATACTTTTATTTTTTGGGAGCATACTTTGAATGAATTACACCTTTTCCTTGATAAATAAATGAGTTTGATGATAATATAAAATTCACTCTTGAAATTGTGAAAAATGGAATTTTACCTTTTCTTGACGTTAATTTAATTAAGAACAACGAAAACCTCAACACTGACAGAAATGGTTATAGAAACCGATCAGATCAAATAATACGATCCCATATAATACTTCATCAGAATTTTTAAATAAAATTGGAGCTTACGAATTTTACATTATACGAAGTATGTTCAGATAAATATTTAGAAAAATAGCTTAATATCATTAGAGTTATCGCTAAAGAAAATGGTTTTTCAACAATCCTCATCAATAGACTTATCTATAAATTCAGTTTTCATGAAAATATCAAAAAATAAAACCATAAAGAAATGATATACAAAATGTTTAACTCTTTCGCTGGTCTGTGCGAAAAATTAAAATATGCTCTGCTGAAACGCAATATAAATTTAAAAGCCTGCCACCAAGAAAATTAAAAGAGTTAATTTGTACGAAAATAGATCCAGCACCCAAAGATGAATTAACTGGTGTATATACTATTCCTTTTAGAACTGATACCAATAGGCTAATGGAGTACATAGGAGTGACCAATATAAAACTAAAAAAAAAAAAAAAGAATAAAAAAACATAAGGCAGATGTAAAATTTTGTCGCCAATCCAGAGATCTCTCGCGTTTAAATTTCAATCAGAATATCGCAGTAGAATTTGATCATGCAAGAATCATATTTCCAGTATCCAAATATTACGCATTCACTATAAGAGAATCCATAGAAGTCCTGTGTAAAAACAATCAAGTATGTAACAACACCCTATTGTACAATGTCCCCAGTCAGTGGTTCAATATCCTGAAAATAAATCCTAAAAATTTGAGCAATGTGACGCAATAAAATTTAAAGTACGGCAGTTAAATATTTTGTTCTAACCATGAATAGTGACGTATGAGAACAGAGTGATGTCATAAAAATAAATAACTGCAATTAATAATAATATGTATTTCCTCTAATTAAATTCAATCCAAGTAGCTGCTACTGCTACTTCTACTTTCAACTCTTAGCAAAGTGACGCATTAAAATTTAAAGTACGGCAGTAAAATATTTTGTTCTACCCATGAAAAGTGACGTATGTGAACAGAGTAATGTCATAAATATAAATGGAACTGCAATTAATAATAATATGTATTTCCTGTAATTAAATTCAATCAAGTAACTGCTACTGTTACTTCTACTTTCAAATTTAGTAATTATGGGCTCTCTCATTTTCAAAACAAAGTGATATATATGTATAAATAAACAACAATTAGTTATTAAAATATTCTCTGATGATGAGCTTGGAAAGCTTGAAAATACTATGAAGTTTTAAATAAAATGTATATTTTAAACTTGTAACATCTTTTTCATTACTTTAGTCACCTTTTAAGAAAAACTGAGGACTTTTTAAAGCTCACATTATATATTTTATGGATTCAATTGTGTTTCTCAATCATCATTTTATAGACATTTCTCTTATCTTATGTCTAATTCCCTGCAAGTATTTCCATGTCTTTATTTAAAGATATTTTATCTTTGCTAACACTTGTAATTCAAAATACACAATTTTAAAAATCTTTTGCAATTTTATTAGAAATATTAAAGAAGAAAATTTCGTTTAATTTTGTTTAATTTTGTTTATTTTGTTTATTTATTTTTTATTTATTTATTTTTTTTTAACTTAGAATAATTTAGAAAGGGAAAAATCATATCCTGGGAGTTAGTGGGGATTTTTATCGACATTCACTTTGCAGTTTTTTTTTTCACCATATGCCAGAAGCTTGGCAATATATTAAAATTAAATTGCGTAGTATTATTTCAAAGCGGTTATTATTATTATTATAATGCTATTATTATTATTAGCCCCCGGTACGGTATGCTATTTCTTTTGCCCAGCTTATTTTGTGTGGTCTCCAAAAAAATAACGTTTCCTTACAGAAGCCAGCCGTAAAACAAAGCATTATGATTAAATGCTCTATAGCAATTTTTTAATCTTCTAAGCATCGCCTATTTTCAATTTTTATACCGTGATATTGAAAAAAAGGCACTTTTAAATCCAATTTGTTTGAAAACATTCCATTTATTTTTGAGATATTAATTTTATACAGTTTTTAGCACCATTTGTTTAATTTTGGCAACTCAAGTACTCTATTTCTGTAGAATGTAAAGGAAAAAATAGCAATTATATTTTTTTATTGCCATTTTCTCATAAAAACTGAAAAAAAAATGTAGTTAAAGTACGTGCTATTTTGAAAAAAATATTGAACGAATGATTTCTGTTAAAACATGGAGCTATTAAAACTATATTTAATTTTAAGTATCTATATTAATGTTACAAACAAACGAAGGTCTTTGAATCATTAGACAGCCGTTTTTTCTTGTCGAGTTTCTTTAATGACGGCATCTTTTTGCTGCATTTGTGTATTCTTTCGCGATAGTGACGTCCTATGCATACTTTACTGAATACGTTTAAGAGTGGATCGTAAATGTGGAATTCTTAAGCGAATGCGAATGACGTCATTTTACATAAAATAAAAACACATGCTGTAAGTCTTAAAATTGAAATATGTTTTGTACTATTTATCTGTACATATATATATATATATATTCATCGGGGGCGACACTAATTTCTGAAAAAGCAGAATTCCTGTTAACTAGTTATTATTATTTCATTGGTAAATGCGTTATAAAAAATCTATTAATCTTCTAAAAACATGTTACACAAAATGAATAAAATAATGAAAACGTTAGTTTGGAAGTTTTGTTATAGTATTCCAAATATTTATGTTTCATAATCTATGCTTGACGCATGATTTTTCTTTCTTCATCATTTTAATAACATGCATTTTTGCACTTTGACATTTGGTATCTTAAAATTGTAAATGCTGACGGTAGTTAAATGTCAAGTATAACGCATTGTTTTAGTAGGTGAACTGTGATACTGCAAGTAGTAAGTTTCAAGTTGAGTATATATAAATAATTTAAGTTACCTGTTATAAATATTTAATTTAAAAATATATTTTCCTACTTTTAGTAAACATAAAGTAAGATATTATATAATATACATGTTATACAACGAATTCTGCGAAAAATATTCTGTTTCTACCAATGCACGTTCGCCATGTTTCAGAATATTAATTCATGAATAATAAAAACACGATGTACATTTTGATATGTCAATATTTTTCGTGAGTGTTTTAGACGACGTGGTTCTTAAAGTAATTTTTATGTATGAACAATGACGTGGGATAACTGAACAATATTTCAAATGTTGAAGGCGAAAAAAAAGTTACAATTTCTCACAATATTTTTATTGTAAAGCCATTTAATGTAATATTATTTTAGGAACACTTTCAGGGTGGCCTAAAACCCCGTTACTATTACAAAAACTTTATAATTAACTAGCAGACTTCGCCCACTTCGCAGGACGGTTTCTCTAAAGGATCTTGAATCAAACGAAATATATCTAGAAAAGATGAAAATGTTTACCTATTTTTGTAGCATGTTTGTTATCTTGAATTTCACGCTTCTACCTAAAATGGCTGCTGAGATATACCAAATGTTCCAAACTTTTCGACCCCCCCCCCCCTTTAAACCCCTTAGGGTAGGGAATTTGTAAAATCACTGAAACACATTTTCAATTATTTTGTAATTGTTTTGTAAGGGAGCCAATAATTACTAGAGTTGAAAGTAGAAGTAGCAGTAGCAGTTTCTTGGATTGAATTTAATTAGAGGAAACGCATATTATTATTAATTGCAGTTCCATTTATTTTTATGACATCACTCTGTTCTCATACGTCACTTTTCATGGGTAGAAGAAAATATTTAACTGCTGTACTTTAAATTTTAATACGTCACTTTGCTCAAGTTTTCAGGTTTATATTTATATTTATACTTTTATTTTTTGGGAGCATACTTTGAATGAATTACACCTTTTCCTTGATAAATAAATGAGTTTGATGATAATATAAAATTCACTCTTGAAATTGTGAAAAATGGAATTTTACCTTTTCTTGACGTTAATTTAATTAAGAACAACGAAAACCTCAACATTGACAGAAATGGTTATAGAAACCGATCAGATCAAATAATACGATCCCATATAATACTTCATCAAAATTTTTAAATAAAATTGGAGCTTACGAATTTTACATTATACGAAGTATGTTCAGATAAATATTTAGAAAAATAGCTTAATATCATTAGAGTTATCGCTAAAGAAAATGGTTTTTCAACAATCCTCATCAATAGACTTATCTATAAATTCAGTTTTCATGAAAATATCAAAAAATAAAACCATAAAGAAATGATATACAAAATGTTTAACTCTTTCGCTGGTCTGTGCGAAAAATTAAAATATGCTCTGCTGAAACGCAATATAAATTTAAAAGCCTGCCACCAAGAAAATTAAAAGAGTTAATTTGTACGAAAATAGATCCAGCACCCAAAGATGAATTAACTGGTGTATATACTATTCCTTTTAGAACTGATACCAATAGACTAATGGAGTACATAGGAGTGACCAATATAAAACTAAAAAAAAAAAAAAAAAAGAATAAAAAAAACATAAGGCAGATGTAAAATTTTGTCGTCAATCCAGAGATCTCTCGCGTTTAAATTTCAATCAGAATATCGCAGTAGAATTTGATCATGCAAGAATCATATTTCCAGTATCCAAATATTACGCATTCACTATAAGAGAATCCATAGAAATCCTGTGTAAAAACAATCAAGTATGTAACAACACCCTATTGTACGATGTCCCCAGTCAGTGGTTCAATATCCTGAAAATAAATCCTAAAAATTTTAGCAATGTGACGCAATAAAATTTAAAGTACGGCAGTTAAATATTTTGTTCTAACCATGAATAGTGACGTATGAGAACAGAGTGATGTCATAAAAATAAATAACTGCAATTAATAATAATATGTATTTCCTCTAATTAAATTCAATCCAAGTAGCTGCTACTGCTACTTCTACTTTCAACTCTTAGCAAAGTGACGCATTAATATTTAAAGTACGGCAGTTAAATATTTTGTTCTACCCATGAAAAGTGACGTATGTGAACAGAGTGATGTCATAAATATAAATGGAACTGCAATTAATAATAATATGTATTTCCTGTAATTAAATTCAATCAAGTAACTGCTACTGTTACTTCTACTTTCAAATTTAGTAATTATGGGCTCTCTCATTTTCAAAACAGTGATATATATGTATAAATAAACAACAATTAGTTATTAAAATATTCTCTGATGATGAGCTTGGAAAGCTTGAAAATACTATGAAGTTTTAAATAAAATGTATATTTTAAACTTGTAACATCTTTTTCATTACTTTAGTCACCTTTTAAGAAAAACTGAGGACTTTTTAAAGCTCACATTATATATTTTATGGATTCAATTGTGTTTCTCAATCATCATTTTACAGACATTTCTCTTATCTTATGTCTAATTCCCTGCAAGTATTTCCATGTCCTTATTTAAAGATATTTTATCTTTGCTAACACTTGTAATTCAAAATACACAATTTTAAAAATCTTTTGCAATTTTTTTAGAAATATTAAAGAAGAAAATTTTGTTTAATTTTGTTTAATTTTGTTTATTTTGTTTATTTATTTTTTATTTTTTATTTTTTTAACTTAGAATAATTTAGAAAGGGAAAAATCATATCCTGGGAGTTAGTGGGGATTTTTATCGACATTCACTTTGCAGTTTTTTTTTTCACCATATGCCAGAAGCTTGGCAATATATTAAAATTAAATTGCGTAGTATTATTTCAAAGCGGTTATTATTATTATTATAATGCTATTATTATTATTAGCCCCCGGTACGGTATGCTATTTCTTTTGCCCAGCTTATTTTGTGTGGTCTCCAAAAAAATAACGTTTCCTTACAGAAGCCAGCCGTAAAACAAAGCAGTATGATTAAATGCTCTATAGCAATTTTTTAATCTTCTAAGCATCGCCTATTTTCAATTTTTATACCGTGATATTGAAAAAAAGGCACTTTTAAATCCAATTTGTTTGAAAACATTCCATTTATTTTTGAGATATTAATTTTATACAGTTTTTAGCACCATTTGTTTAATTTTGGCAACTCAAGTACTCTATTTCTGTAGAATGTAAAGGAAAAAATAGCAATTATATCTTTTTATTGCCATTTTCTCATAAAAACTGAAAAAAAAATGTAGTTAAAATACGTGCTATTTTGAAAAAAATATTGAACGAATGATTTCTGTTAAAACATGGAGCTATTAAAACTATATTTAATTTTAAGTATCTATATTAATGTTACAAACAAACGAAGGTCTTTGAATCATTAGACAGCCGTTTTTTCTTGTCGAGTTTCTTTAATGACGGCATCTTTTTGCTGCATTTGTGTATTCTTTCGCGATAGTGACGTCCTATGCATACTTTACTGAATACGTTTAAGAGTGGATCGTAAATGTGGAATTCTTAAGCGAATGCGAATGACGTCATTTTACATAAAATAAAAACACATGCTGTAAGTCTTAAAATTGAAATATGTTTTGTACTATTTATCTGTACATATATATATATATATATTCATCGGGGGCGACACTAATTTCTGAAAAAGCAGAATTCCTGTTAACTAGTTATTATTATTTCATTGGTAAATGCGTTATAAAAAATCTATTAATCTTCTAAAAACATGTTACACAAAATGAATAAAATAATGAAAACGTTAGTTTGGAAGTTTTGTTATAGTATTCCAAATATTTATGTTTCATAATCTATGCTTGACGCATGATTTTTCTTTCTTCATCATTTTAATAACATGCATTTTTGCACTTTGACATTTGGTATCTTAAAATTGTAAATGCTGACGGTAGTTAAATGTCATGTATAAAGCATTGTTTTAGTAGGTGAACTGTGATACTGCAAGTAGTAAGTTTCAAGTTGAGTATATATAAATAATTTAAGTTACCTGTTATAAATATTTAATTTAAAAATATATTTTCCTACTTTTAGTAAACATAAAGTAAGATATTATATAATATACATGTTATACAACGAATTCTGCGAAAAATATTCTGTTTCTACCAATGCACGTTCGCCATGTTTCAGAATATTAATTCATGAATAATAAAAACACGATGTACATTTTGATATGTCAATATTTTTCGTGAGTGTTTTAGACGACGTGGTTCTTAAAGTAATTTTTATGTATGAACAATGACGTGGGATAACTGAACAATATTTCAAATGTTGAAGGCGAAAAAAAAGTTACAATTTCTCACAATATTTTTATTGTAAAGCCATTTAATGTAATATTATTTTAGGAACACTTTCAGGGTGGCCTAAAACCCCGTTACTATTACAAAAACTTTATAATTAACTAGCAGACTTCGCCCACTTCGCAGGACGGTTTCTCTAAAGGATCTTGAATCAAACAAAATATATCTAGAAAACATGAAAATGTTTACCTATTTTTGTAGCATGTTTGTTATCTTGAATTTCACGCTTCTACCTAAAATGGCTGCTGAGATATATCAAATGTTCCAAACTTTTCGACCCCCCCCCCCCCCTTTAAACCCCTTAGGGTAGGGAATTTGTAAAATCGCCGAAACACATTTTCAATTATTTTGTAATTGTTTTGTAAGGGAGCCAATAATTACTAGAGTTGAAAGTAGAAGTAGCAGTAGCAGTTTCTTGGATTGAATTTAATTAGAGGAAACGCATATTATTATTAATTGCAGTTCCATTTATTTTTATGACATCACTCTGTTCTCATACGTCACTTTTCATGGGTAGAAGAAAATATTTAACTGCTGTACTTTAAATTTTAATACGTCACTTTGCTCAAGTTTTCAGGTTTATATTTATATTTATAATTTTATTTTTTGGGAGCATACTTTGAATGAATTACACCTTTTCCTTGATAAATAAATGAATTTGATGATAATATAAAATTCACTCTTGAAATTGTGAAAAATGGAATTTTACCTTTTCTTGACGTTAATTTAATTAAGAACAACGAAAACCTCAACATTGACAGAAATGGTTATAGAAACCGATCAGATCAAATAATACGATCCCATATAATACTTCATCAGAATTTTTAAATAAAATTGGAGCTTACGAATTTTACATTATACGAAGTATGTTCAGATAAATATTTAGAAAAATAGCTTAATATCATTAGAGTTATCGCTAAAGAAAATGGTTTTTCAACAATCCTCATCAATAGACTTATCTATAAATTCAGTTTTCATGAAAATATCAAAAAATAAAACCATAAAGAAATGATATACAAAATGTTTAACTCTTTCGCTGGTCTGTGCGAAAAATTAAAATATGCTCTGCTGAAACGCAATATAAATTTAAAAGCCTGCCACCAAGAAAATTAAAAGAGTTAATTTGTACGAAAATAGATCCAGCACCCAAAGATGAATTAACTGGTGTATATACTATTCCTTTTAGAACTGATACTAATAGACTAATGGAGTACATAGGAGTGACCAATATAAAACTAAAAAAAAAAAAAAAAAAAGAATAAAAAAACATAAGGCAGATGTAAAATTTTGTCGTCAATCCAGAGATCTCTCGCGTTTAAATTTCAATCAGAATATCGCAGTAGAATTTGATCATGCAAGAATCATATTTCCAGTATCCAAATATTACGCATTCACTATAAGAGAATCCATAGAAATCCTGTGTAAAAACAATCAAGTATGTAACAACACCCTATTGTACAATGTCCCCAGTCAGTGGTTCAATATCCTGAAAATAAATCCTAAAAATTTGAGCAATGTGACGCAATAAAATTTAAAGTACGGCAGTTAAATATTTTGTTCTAACCATGAATAGTGACGTATGAGAACAGAGTGATGTCATAAAAATAAATAACTGCAATTAATAATAATATGTATTTCCTCTAATTAAATTCAATCCAAGTAGCTGCTACTGCTACTTCTACTTTCAACTCTTAGCAAAGTGACGCATTAAAATTTAAAGTACGGCAGTTAAATATTTTGTTATACCCATGAAAAGTGACGTATGTGAACAGAGTGATGTCATAAATATAAATGGAACTGCAATTAATAATAATATGTATTTCCTGTAATTAAATTCAATCAAGTAACTGCTACTGTTACTTCTACTTTCAAATTTAGTAATTATGGGCTCTCTCATTTTCAAAACAGTGATATATATGTATAAATAAACAACAATTAGTTATTAAAATATTCTCTGATGATGAGCTTGGAAAGCTTGAAAATACTATGAAGTTTTAAATAAAATGTATATTTTAAACTTGTAACATCTTTTTCATTACTTTAGTCACCTTTTAAGAAAAACTGAGGACTTTTTAAAGCTCACATTATATATTTTATGGATTCAATTGTGTTTCTCAATCATCATTTTACAGACATTTCTCTTATCTTATGTCTAATTCCCTGCAAGTATTTCCATGTCCTTATTTAAAGATATTTTATCTTTGCTAACACTTGTAATTCAAAATACACAATTTTAAAAATCTTTTGCAATTTTTTTAGAAATATTAAAGAAGAAAATTTTGTTTAATTTTGTTTATTTTGTTTATTTATTTTTTATTTATATTTTTTTTTAACTTAGAATAATTTAGAAAGGGAAAAATCATATCCTGGGAGTTAGTGGGGATTTTTATCGACATTCACTTTGCAGTTTTTTTTTTCACCATATGCCAGAAGCTTGGCAATATATTAAAATTAAATTGCGTAGTATTATTTCAAAGCGGTTATTATTATTATTATAATGCTATTATTATTATTAGCCCCCGGTACGGTATGCTATTTCTTTTGCCCAGCTTATTTTGTATGGTGTCCAAAAAAATAACGTTTCCTTACAGAAGCCAGCCGTAAAACAAAGCAGTATGATTAAATGCTCTATAGCAAATTTTTAATCTTCTAAGCATCGCCTATTTTCAATTTTTATACCGTGATATTGAAAAAAAGGCACTTTTAAATCCAATTTGTTTGAAAACATTCCATTTATTTTTGAGATATTAATTTTATACAGTTTTTAGCACCATTTGTTTAATTTTGGCAACTCAAGTACTCTATTTCTGTAGAATGTAAAGGAAAAAATAGCAATTATATCTTTTTATTGCCATTTTCTCATAAAAACTGAAAAAAAAAATGTAGTTAAAATACGTGCTATTTTGAAAAAAATATTGAACGAATGATTTCTGTTAAAACATGGAGCTATTAAAACTATATTTAATTTTAAGTATCTATATTAATGTTACAAACAAACGAAGGTCTTTGAATCATTAGACAGCCGTTTTTTCTTGTCGAGTTTCTTTAATGACGGCATCTTTTTGCTGCATTTGTGTATTCTTTCGCGATAGTGACGTCCTATGCATACTTTACTGAATACGTTTAAGAGTGGATCGTAAATGTGGAATTCTTAAGCGAATGCGAATGACGTCATTTTACATAAAATAAAAACACATGCTGTAAGTCTTAAAATTGAAATATGTTTTGTACTATTTATCTGTACATATATATATATATATATTGATCGGGGGCGACACTAATTTCTGAAAAAGCAGAATTCCTGTTAACTAGTTATTATTATTTCATTGGTAAATGCGTTATAAAAAATCTATTAATCTTCTAAAAACATGTTACACAAAATGAATAAAATAATGAAAACGTTAGTTTGGAAGTTTTGTTATAGTATTCCAAATATTTATGTTTCATAATCTATGCTTGACGCATGATTTTTCTTTCTTCATCATTTTAATAACATGCATTTTTGCACTTTGACATTTGGTATCTTAAAATTGTAAATGCTGACGGTAGTTAAATGTCATGTATAAAGCATTGTTTTAGTAGGTGAACTGTGATACTGCAAGTAGTAAGTTTCAAGTTGAGTATATATAAATAATTTAAGTTACCTGTTATAAATATTTAATTTAAAAATATATTTTCCTACTTTTAGTAAACATAAAGTAAGATATTATATAATATACATGTTATACAACGAATTCTGCGAAAAATATTCTGTTTCTACCAATGCACGTTCGCCATGTTTCAGAATATTAATTCATGAATAATAAAAACACGATGTACATTTTGATATGTCAATATTTTTCGTGAGTGTTTTAGACGACGTGGTTCTTAAAGTAATTTTTATGTATGAACAATGACGTGGGATAACTGAACAATATTTCAAATGTTGAAGGCGAAAAAAAAGTTACAATTTCTCACAATATTTTTATTGTAAAGCCATTTAATGTAATATTATTTTAGGAACACTTTCAGGGTGGCCTAAAACACCGTTACTATTACAAAAACTTTATAATTAACTAGCAGACTTCGCCCACTTCGCAGGACGGTTTCTCTAAAGGATCTTGAATCAAACGAAATATATCTAGAAAAGATGAAAATGTTTACCTATTTTTGTAGCATGTTTGTTATCTTGAATTTCACGCTTCTACCTAAAATGGCTGCTGAGATATACCAAATGTTCCAAACTTTTCGACCCCCCCCCCCTTTAAACCCCTTAGGGTAGGGAATTTGTAAAATCACTGAAACACATTTTCAATTATTTTGTAATTGTTTTGTAAGGGAGCCAATAATTACTAGAGTTGAAAGTAGAAGTAGCAGTAGCAGTTTCTTGGATTGAATTTAATTAGAGGAAACGCACATTATTATTAATTGCAGTTCCATTTATTTTTATGACATCACTCTGTTCTCATACGTCACTTTTCATGGGTAGAAGAAAATATTTAACTGCTGTACTTTAAATTTTAATACGTCACTTTGCTCAAGTTTTCAGGTTTATATTTATATTTATACTTTTATTTTTTGGGAGCATACTTTGAATGAATTACACCTTTTCCTTGATAAATAAATGAGTTTGATGATAATATAAAATTCACTCTTGAAATTGTGAAAAATGGAATTTTACCTTTTCTTGACGTTAATTTAATTAAGAACAACGAAAACCTCAACATTGACAGAAATGGTTATAGAAACCGATCAGATCAAATAATACGATCCCATATAATACTTCATCAGAATTTTTAAATAAAATTGGAGCTTACGAATTTTACATTATACGAAGTATGTTCAGATAAATATTTAGAAAAATAGCTTAATATCATTAGAGTTATCGCTAAAGAAAATGGTTTTTCAACAATCCTCATCAATAGACTTATGTATAAATTCAGTTTTCATGAAAATATCAAAAAATAAAACCATAAAGAAATGATATACAAAATGTTTAACTCTTTCGCTGGTCTGTGCGAAAAATTAAAATATGCTCTGCTGAAACGCAATATAAATTTAAAAGCCTGCCACCAAGAAAATTAAAAGAGTTAATTTGTACGAAAATAGATCCAGCACCCAAAGATGAATTAACTGGTGTATATACTATTCCTTTTAGAACTGATACCAATAGACTAATGGAGTTCATAGGAGTGACCAATATAAAACTAAAAAAAAAAAAAAAAAGAATAAAAAAACATAAGTCAGATGTAAAATTTTGTCGTCAATCCAGAGATCTCTCGCGTTTAAATTTCAATCAGAATATCTCAGTAGAATTTGATCATGCAAGAATCATATTTCCAGTATCCAAATATTACGCATTCACTATAAGAGAATCCATAGAAATCCTGTGTAAAAACAATCAAGTATGTAACAACACCCTATTGTACGATGTCCCCAGTCAGTGGTTCAATATCCTGAAAATAAATCCTAAAAATTTGAGCAATGTGACGCAATAAAATTTAAAGTACGGCAGTTAAATATTTTGTTCTAACCATGAATAGTGACGTATGAGAACAGAGTGATGTCATAAAAATAAATAACTGCAATTAATAATAATATGTATTTCCTCTAATTAAATTCAATCCAAGTAGCTGCTACTGCTACTTCTACTTTCAACTCTTAGCAAAGTGACGCATTAATATTTAAAGTACGGCAGTTAAATATTTTGTTCTACCCATGAAAAGTGACGTATGTGAACAGAGTGATGTCATAAATATAAATGGAACTGCAATTAATAATAATATGTATTTCCTGTAATTAAATTCAATCAAGTAACTGCTACTGTTACTTCTACTTTCAAATTTAGTAATTATGGGCTCTCTCATTTTCAAAACAGTGATATATATGTATAAATAAACAACAATTAGTTATTAAAATATTCTCTGATGATGAGCTTGGAAAGCTTGAAAATACTATGAAGTTTTAAATAAAATGTATATCTTAAACTTGTAACATCTTTTTCATTACTTTAGTCACCTTTTAAGAAAAACTGAGGACTTTTTAAAGCTCACATTATACATTTTATGGATTCAATTGTGTTTCTCAATCATCATTTTACAGACATTTCTCTTATCTTATGTCTAATTCCCTGCAAGTATTTCCATGTCCTTATTTAAAGATATTTTATCTTTGCTAACACTTGTAATTCAAAATACACAATTTTAAAAATCTTTTGCAATTTTTTTAGAAATATTAAAGAAGAAAATTTTGTTTAATTTTGTTTAATTTTGTTTATTTTGTTTATTTATTTTTTATTTTTTTTTTTTTTAACTTAGAATAATTTAGAAAGGGAAAAATCATATCCTGGGAGTTAGTGGGGATTTTTATCGACATTCACTTTGCAGTTTTTTTTTTCACCATATGCCAGAAGCTTGGCAATATATTAAAATTAAATTGCGTAGTATTATTTCAAAGCGGTTATTATTATTATTATAATGCTATTATTATTATTAGCCCCCGGTACGGTATGCTATTTCTTTTGCCCAGCTTATTTTGTGTGGTCTCCAAAAAAATAACGTTTCCTTACAGAAGCCAGCCGTAAAACAAAGCAGTATGATTAAATGCTCTATAGCAATTTTTTAATCTTCTAAGCATCGCCTATTTTCAATTTTTATACCGTGATATTGAAAAAAAGGCACTTTTAAATCCAATTTGTTTGAAAACATTCCATTTATTTTTGAGATATTACTTTTATACAGTTTTTAGCACCATTTGTTTAATTTTGGCAACTCAAGTACTCTATTTCTGTAGAATGTAAAGGAAAAAATAGCAATTATATCTTTTTATTGCCATTTTCTCATAAAAACTGAAAAAAAAATGTAGTTAAAATACGTGCTATTTTGAAAAAAATATTGAACGAATGATTTCTGTTAAAACATGGAGCTATTAAAACTATATTTAATTTTAAGTATCTATATTAATGTTACAAACAAACGAAGGTCTTTGAATCATTAGACAGCCGTTTTTTCTTGTCGAGTTTCTTTAATGACGGCATCTTTTTGCTGCATTTGTGTATTCTTTCGCGATAGTGACGTCCTATGCATACTTTACTGAATACGTTTAAGAGTGGATCGTAAATGTGGAATTCTTAAGCGAATGCGAATGACGTCATTTTACATAAAATAAAAACACATGCTGTAAGTCTTAAAATTGAAATATGTTTTGTACTATTTATCTGTACATATATATATACCGGGTGTCCCAAAAAGGACTGACTGATTTTAAAATTCAATAACTTGCAAACGGTGACAGATATTAAAAAAATTCTTGCAGGAGGGTTATGCATAAGGTCAAAAGTTTTATTACAGTGATTTTCGATTTTAGTTCGATTTACAAACAATAGATGGCGCTATAAGCAATAGTCGCTAAATACAGGCTCGATTTTTGGTACTTCGTGGCCCGGAT
Organism: Maratus speciosus; assembly: GCA_963932465.1. Taxonomy (NCBI): domain Eukaryota; kingdom Metazoa; phylum Arthropoda; class Arachnida; order Araneae; family Salticidae; genus Maratus; species Maratus speciosus. The sequence goes on along the minus strand of OZ010799.1, from coordinate 213,837,283 downwards.
AATACATTTCCATCTCCTTTTTCTGCATGGAACAAGATAAAGGACCAAAAATCGAGCCTGTATTTAGCGACTATTGCTTACAGCGCCATCTATTGTTTGTAAATCGAACTAAAATCGAAAATCACTGTAATAAAACTTTTGACCTTATGCATAACCCTCCTGCAAGAATTTTTTTAATATCTGTCACTGTTTGCAAGTTATTGAATTTTAAAATCAGTCAGTCCTTTTTGGGACACCCGGTATATATATTCATCGGGGGCGACACTAATTTCTGAAAAAGCAGAATTCCTGTTAACTAGTTATTATTATTTCATTGGTAAATGCGTTATAAAAAATCTATTAATCTTCTAAAAACATGTTACACAAAATGAATAAAATAATGAAAACGTTAGTTTGGAAGTTTTGTTATAGTATTCCAAATATTTATGTTTCATAATCTATGCTTGACGCATGATTTTTCTTTCTTCATCATTTTAATAACATGCATTTTTGCACTTTGACATTTGGTATCTTAAAATTGTAAATGCTGACGGTAGTTAAATGTCATGTATAAAGCATTGTTTTAGTAGGTGAACTGTGATACTGCAAGTAGTAAGTTTCAAGTTGAGTATATATAAATAATTTAAGTTACCTGTTATAAATATTTAATTTAAAAATATATTTTCCTACTTTTAGTAAACATAAAGTAAGATATTATATAATATACATGTTATACAACGAATTCTGCGAAAAATATTCTGTTTCTACCAATGCACGTTCGCCATGTTTCAGAATATTAATTCATGAATAATAAAAACACGATGTACATTTTGATATGTCAATATTTTTCGTGAGTGTTTTAGACGACGTGGTTCTTAAAGTAATTTTTATGTATGAACAATGACGTGGGATAACTGAACAATATTTCAAATGTTGAAGGCGAAAAAAAAGTTACAATTTCTCACAATATTTTTATTGTAAAGCCATTTAATGTAATATTATTTTAGGAACACTTTCAGGGTGGCCTAAAACCCCGTTACTATTACAAAAACTTTATAATTAACTAGCAGACTTCGCCCACTTCGCAGGACGGTTTCTCTAAAGGATCTTGAATCAAACAAAATATATCTAGAAAACATGAAAATGTTTACCTATTTTTGTAGCATGTTTGTTATCTTGAATTTCACGCTTCTACCTAAAATGGCTGCTGAGATATATCAAATGTTCCAAACTTTTCGACCCCCCCCCCCCCTTTAAACCCCTTAGGGTAGGGAATTTGTAAAATCGCCGAAACACATTTTCAATTATTTTGTAATTGTTTTGTAAGGGAGCCAATAATTACTAGAGTTGAAAGTAGAAGTAGCAGTAGCAGTTTCTTGGATTGAATTTAATTAGAGGAAACGCATATTATTATTAATTGCAGTTCCATTTATTTTTATGACATCACTCTGCTCTCATACGTCACTTTTCATGGGTAGAAGAAAATATTTAACTGCTGTACTTTAAATTTTAATACGTCACTTTGCTCAAGTTTTCAGGTTTATATTTATATTTATACTTTTATTTTTTGGGAGCATACTTTGAATGAATTACACCTTTTCCTTGATAAATAAATGAGTTTGATGATAATATAAAATTCACTCTTGAAATTGTGAAAAATGGAATTTTACCTTTTCTTGACGTTAATTTAATTAAGAACAACGAAAACCTCAACATTGACAGAAATGGTTATAGAAACCGATCAGATCAAATAATACGATCCCATATAATACTTCATCAGAATTTTTAAATAAAATTGGAGCTTACGAATTTTACATTATACGAAGTATGTTCAGATAAATATTTAGAAAAATAGCTTAATATCATTAGAGTTATCGCTAAAGAAAATGGTTTTTCAACAATCCTCATCAATAGACTTATCTATAAATTCAGTTTTCATGAAAATATCAAAAAATAAAACCATAAAGAAATGATATACAAAATGTTTAACTCTTTCGCTGGTCTGTGCGAAAAATTAAAATATGCTCTGCTGAAACGCAATATAAATTTAAAAGCCTGCCACCAAGAAAATTAAAAGAGTTAATTTGTACGAAAATAGATCCAGCACCCAAAGATGAATTAACTGGTGTATATACTATTCCTTTTAGAACTGATACCAATAGACTAATGGAGTACATAGGAGTGACCAATATAAAACTAAAAAAAAAAAAAAAAAAAGAATAAAAAAACATAAGGCAGATGTAAAATTTTGTCGTCAATCCAGAGATCTCTCGCGTTTAAATTTCAATCAGAATATCGCAGTAGAATTTGATCATGCAAGAATCATATTTCCAGTATCCAAATATTACGCATTCACTATAAGAGAATCCATAGAAATCCTGTGTAAAAACAATCAAGTATGTAACAACACCCTATTGTACAATGTCCCCAGTCAGTGGTTCAATATCCTGAAAATAAATCCTAAAAATTTGAGCAATGTGACGCAATAAAATTTAAAGTACGGCAGTTAAATATTTTGTTCTAACCATGAATAGTGACGTATGAGAACAGAGTGATGTCATAAAAATAAATAACTGCAATTAATAATAATATGTATTTCCTCTAATTAAATTCAATCCAAGTAGCTGCTACTGCTACTTCTACTTTCAACTCTTAGCAAAGTGACGCATTAAAATTTAAAGTACGGCAGTTAAATATTTTGTTCTACCCATGAAAAGTGACGTATGTGAACAGAGTGATGTCATAAATATAAATGGAACTGCAATTAATAATAATATGTATTTCCTGTAATTAAATTCAATCAAGTAACTGCTACTGTTACGTCTACTTTCAAATTTAGTAATTATGGGCTCTCTCATTTTCAAAACAAAGTGATATATATGTATAAATAAACAACAATTAGTTATTAAAATATTCTCTGATGATGAGCTTGGAAAGCTTGAAAATACTATGAAGTTTTAAATAAAATGTATATTTTAAACTTGTAACATCTTTTTCATTACTTTAGTCACCTTTTAAGAAAAACTGAGGACTTTTTAAAGCTCACATTATATATTTTATGGATTCAATTGTGTTTCTCAATCATCATTTTATAGAAATTTCTCTTATCTTATGTCTAATTCCCTGCAAGTATTTCCATGTCTTTATTTAAAAATATTTTATCTTTGCTAACACTTGTAATTCAAAATACACAATTTTAAAAATCTTTTGCAATTTTTTTAGAAATATTAAAGAAGAAAATTTTGTTTAATTTTGTTTAATTTTGTTTATTTTGTTTATTTATTTTTATTATTTTTTTTTTTAACTTAGAATAATTTAGAAAGGGAAAAATCATATCCTGGGAGTTAGTGGGGATTTTTATCGACATTCACTTTGCAGTTTTTTTTTTCACCATATGCCAGAAGCTTGGCAATATATTAAAATTAAATTGCGTAGTATTATTTCAAAGCGGTTATTATTATTATTATAATGCTATTATTATTATTAGCCCCCGGTACGGTATGCTATTTCTTTTGCCCAGCTTATTTTGTGTGGTCTCCAAAAAAATAACGTTTCCTTACAGAAGCCAGCCGTAAAACAAAGCAGTATGATTAAATGCTCTATAGCAATTTTTTAATCTTCTAAGCATCGCCTATTTTCAATTTTTATACCGTGATATTGAAAAAAAGGCACTTTTAAATCCAATTTGTTTGAAAACATTCCATTTATTTTTGAGATATTACTTTTATACAGTTTTTAGCACCATTTGTTTAATTTTGGCAACTCAAGTACTCTATTTCTGTAGAATGTAAAGGAAAAAATAGCAATTATATCTTTTTATTGCCATTTTCTCATAAAAACTGAAAAAAAATGTAGTTAAAATACGTGCTATTTTGAAAAAAATATTGAACGAATGATTTCTGTTAAAACATGGAGCTATTAAAACTATATTTAATTTTAAGTATCTATATTAATGTTACAAACAAACGAAGGTCTTTGAATCATTAGACAGCCGTTTTTTCTTGTCGAGTTTCTTTAATGACGGCATCTTTTTGCTGCATTTGTGTATTCTTTCGCGATAGTGACGTCCTATGCATACTTTACTGAATACGTTTAAGAGTGGATCGTAAATGTGGAATTCTTAAGCGAATGCGAATGACGTCATTTTACATAAAATAAAAACACATGCTGTAAGTCTTAAAATTGAAATATGTTTTGTACTATTTATCTGTACATATATATATATATATATATATTCATCGGGGGCGACACTAATTTCTGAAAAAGCAGAATTCCTGTTAACTAGTTATTATTATTTCATTGGTAAATGCGTTATAAAAAATCTATTAATCTTCTAAAAACATGTTACACAAAATGAATAAAATAATGAAAACGTTAGTTTGGAAGTTTTGTTATAGTATTCCAAATATTTATGTTTCATAATCTATGCTTGACGCATGATTTTTCTTTCTTCATCATTTTAATAACATGCATTTTTGCACTTTGACATTTGGTATCTTAAAATTGTAAATGCTGACGGTAGTTAAATGTCATGTATAACGCATTGTTTTAGTAGGTGAACTGTGATACTGCAAGTAGTAAGTTTCAAGTTGAGTATATATAAATAATTTAAGTTACCTGTTATAAATATTTAATTTAAAAATATATTTTCCTACTTTTAGTAAACATAAAGTAAGATATTATATAATATACATGTTATACAACGAATTCTGCGAAAAATATTCTGTTTCTACCAATGCACGTTCGCCATGTTTCAGAATATTAATTCATGAATAATAAAAACACGATGTACATTTTGATATGTCAATATTTTTCGTGAGTGTTTTAGACGACGTGGTTCTTAAAGTAATTTTTATGTATGAACAATGACGTGGGATAACTGAACAATATTTCAAATGTTGAAGGCGAAAAAAAAGTTACAATTTCTCACAATATTTCTATTGTAAAGCCATTTAATGTAATATTATTTTAGGAACACTTTCAGGGTGGCCTAAAACCCCGTTACTATTACAAAAACTTTATAATTAACTAGCAGACTTCGCCCACTTCGCAGGACGGTTTCTCTAAAGGATCTTGAATCAAACGAAATATATCTAGAAAAGATGAAAATGTTTACCTATTTTTGTAGCATGTTTGTTATCTTGAATTTCACGCTTCTACCTAAAATGGCTGCTGAGATATACCAAATGTTCCAAACTTTTCGACCCCCCCCCCCTTTAAACCCCTTAGGGTAGGGAATTTGTAAAATCGCTGAAACACATTTTCAATTATTTTGTAATTGATTTATTTTCTGGAATGTCACGCTTCTACTTAAAACGGCTGGTGAGATATGGCCAAATGTTCTAAAAGTTTCAACACCCCCTTTTAACCCACTTAAGCGTGAATTTCTAAAAACGCTGAAACACATATTTAATTATTTTTCTAGTAAATTTATTTTCTGTAATTTCACGCTCCTACCTCAATCGGCTGGTGAGATATGGTAAATATTCTGAAATTTTCGACCACCATTTTTACCTCCTTTACGAGGGGAATTTCTAAAATCGCTGAAATACGTTTTTAATATTTTTCTAGTAGATTTATTTTCTGGAATTTCATTTCTTCTAGCTAAAACGGCTGCTGAGATATGGCCACATGTTCAAAAATTTTCGACCCTGTCCCCTTTTAACCCTTTTCCGGTTCGTATTTTCAAAAATCCGTCCTTAGTGATTCCCCCCCCCCCCCTCCCAATTTTCAAACTTCTAGGTTCAGTAGTTTGGGCTGGGCCTTTTATATATGGAGATAAAGATTAAAAACTATCTCAAACTATTTTTCCCCATAGGCCGTCATGTAATGGAATTCTTTTGAGTGTCCCTTAGGGTGGATACAAGAAATCAATTTTCGAATTTTTTCCGGGGGACCCCCCCAAATAGCTGCCAATAGACTAGAAAATGAGATTGGCAAAGTTTTATCTCATTTGGATAATATTAACCCGTGCCTCATTGAGGTTAAATTTTGAAAAAAACGTGATTTTTCGCAAAAAAATGCTGTTCTTCTTTCATGAAATAAATACAATTGAACCTAGAAACATAATTCAGGTCTCATTTTATAAAAACAAAGCTTCGTTTTGAAGAACCACACACCATTTTTTTTTTCTAAAAATGTATAGATTTAAAAATATGTGCCTTTTTCAGGACCAGACTTCACCCAAATCCTAAAAATTTACTTTTTAGGAAAATGCGAAAAAAAATTGAAACATTCTATTTCATCTGCTTTCCACCTTTTGTTTTTCTTTTTTTTTCATTTTGTACATCAAGAGTTTAATTTTAAAAAAATCCAAAGAAAATGAAAAAAAATCGTATTTTAAACTGAAAGAATTTTAAAAAAGGGGGCAAAGAAAGTATAAAAATGAGATCAAATAATGCTCAAATGCATTTTATTATTAAAGTTGTGTTACAAGAAAGGAAGCATAATAAAGAAAATAAATTATTATCCCTTACAATTGTCACATTAACCCTTTCCAATACAGAAAAATTCTTGTCGTAAAATAATGGAATGATTGACTACACCTAAATTTAGAAACAAGTATGTTTGGAATTAAGAATAGGTACTCTCGACATGGGACCACTGTGCAAAGAGGATTAAGGTGGTAAATGACTTAGATAAGGTGGCTTTTGAAGAATCTTGAAAAGTTTTTCTACATTCACATACAACTTTTAGCATATATTGTTTTTATTTTTTGTCTTTTGTTAAACAGGAATTGAAATCTCTGGTTAATTTTCTTCCCCTTTCAGCTGTGTCATTAACAACTTTAAAACCATTCACTGTTTTCTTGCTTTCAAATAAGGTTTATTTTCGCATCGTACATTGGGATAGTATTTAAAAAATGCTTATTAATATAAAATCTCTTAAAATTTTATATAGTTTGAGATGAAACAAAAACATTGACTTCTTTGTTCAATAAACAATCAACTTCGTTGAAAACTTTTGTTGCTTTTAAATTCTTATCATCATCATCATTTCTTCTTCAAATGACATTAATTTAACAACCATGCTTATGTTGACTTTTGTTTTTCAAAGTATCATCTAAAAATGAAAATGCAACTCGATCCGAGTTAAGATACCAAAGACGGTTTATCATTTTAACGAGTGCTTTGTCTGCAACCTATTTATCAATTTTTCTGTAGCGAACAAGTGATTTTATTATTTGCAGGTCTTGGATTGGGGCCCAAAGTGGGAGTGGGAGTATTGAAGCATCATTTTACATAAATATTGATTAGAAATAAGCAAAGGTCTCTAATACCTTCTTTTTCTAAATTTGTTATTGAGAGATTATCTATGACAATATATTTTGAGAGAATAAATTGCCTGTGCTATCCATCTGACATGATTAAAAGCACCAGGTGCTCTGAAAAAAGTCGTTTGTAGGAAGGAGTCCTATAAAAATTAAACAAAGTTGGATAAACTCTTTATAATCATCGCTGAGCTGTTAATTTTTAAAAAGGTCCTGTAAGAAAACTTGAAATTTCTTCTGAATTAACTATTTATATCTAGTATTTCATCTTCAATAGCATTTTTATATTTACTCTGGTTTAATTTAGACCACCCAATCAGAATTGTTTTTTTTTAATATCTGGCTGAGGAGCAGTGATTATTTTCACTTTACAATCAAAACCATCTTTTAGGATAATTTATAGATTATGGTGGCGACATGGCAAATACAGAAGACTTTTCTTTTAACAATTGCTATAGAAAAATGCAGGTTCCTCTGGGGCGACCGTTGTTTACTGGAGTTGTATCAAAACATATTGCCTGGATTTTACCAACTTCCTCCACTCTTTAACTGCTGAAAATACAGCTTTTGCCTGAATTATTCCAATACTATTTTCAAGCTGTGGAACTCGTAGTAACTGTTCTTCATTCCCACAACTAATTAAAACTTCTGTCCTCTCTACATTTTCTTTATTCAAAAAAATGCTGAAGCAGTTTTCCATCCCAGTGAATAACAGTTCTCTCTAAACCGAAAATTTTAAATCTGCTTTTGATGATCTCAGTTCTTTGTTTACAAAATAGTTATTTGCGGAGTCGATTGCACTACTACTTAAAATTAAAGTCTGTGGTTAACTGGCGGATGTACTCTAAATCTAGCAGCTTCTCTGGCGTCCAGTTTCATTTTGCGAATATTATAAAATAAAATACATAAAACTTGACGATTACTTGGTACATACTGTTGATGATTTAAAGAGACAAGTGGCCAATTTAAAAAATCTTACATTTCTGCCATCATATCAAAAGGGGAAGGGGGCATTACGGAATGTTTCGTCAATTCTAAAAATAGATAACGATAACAGGTAACAAAAACAGCCTTGTAATAAAAACAGAAATTCAGAGGTTCAACTGCAATACAAATCGAGAAGCTATTTCTTACTAGGCACAGAGCTAGATAACTAATAATCAATTATAATTCGTGAAATATTTTTAAAGTTGCAAACATTTTTCATTTATTTTTGCCTATTAATGAAAATAATGCAAAAAAAAATTATCAAAAGTAATAAAATTATTAATTTGTCATTTTTCACTTGTGTTTCAGAAATGCAGAGTTGGAGGGTATGGTTCACGAGCTGACCTGAAAAATACTAATGTTCATCAAATATAACTTTTGATGAGAGTAAAAGTTTAAGGCAACAACTGTTTCTATGAAATAAAACAAGAATCAGGTTTCTAAGACAAATAGTTTTCACGTAAAGAAAGAAAAACGACAATTTTTGGCCCAAAATTGCAAATTTTCTAGATTTCAACCTCGATGAGGCACGGGCTAATGTTTTTCATTTCAGTTGAAACTTTGCCAATCTCATTTTCTAACTAATTGGCAACTTTTATGAGGTCCCCCGAAGAAAACGATAATTTTTTTTTTCCATGTTGCTTGTGACCACCCTAGTGTCCCTGTAATCCACCACTTCCACCAACCGCGACCAAACAGCCTTACTAACAGTAGGAAATAAAGGGTTATTTAACCACTACTACCGCGGTGTGGGTGGCACTAGGTGTTCATGGAGAAAAGCCTGTCTTTACCCCTAGACAATTGATTTATATATATATATCGACGAGGCTAACGAAAAAGACAGGCTACCGCGGTGCATCCCACGTGTCTTTTTTTACAGACTGCTAGGGTGACGTGATGCTCTTTTCGCATACCTTCATTGGTGCATTCGAGCATCACGTGACATAGACAATCGATTTATATATATATATCGACGAGGCTAACGAAAAAGACAGGCTACCGCGGTGCATCCCACGTGTCTTTTTTTACAGACTGCTAGGGTGACGTGATGCTTTTTTCGCATACCTTCATTGGTGCATTCGAGCATCACGTGACTCCAGCGGTCTGTAAAAAAAAGATACGTTGAATGCACCGCGGTAGCCTGTCTTTCTGGTTAGCCTCGATATATCGATAGATGACGTATTCGAAATATGTTGGGGTTGGTGTTTGCTAAATATTCTAGAATGCGGTATCTGAAGTTTATTTTCTGGAGTAAATTTAAAGTAAGACAGGATGAGATCAGATGTTTCGCCCATGTCCATTCATCCCATATTATGTCCCGGAACATTTTGTGTGAATATTTATTAAAGACTATGTGTATGCATCCAAGTTAATGACATTATAATGATTTATAGATTTAGAAACCTCTGCTCTGAAACGAATATCTGCTCTGAAACGAATGGATCTTAAGCAAGTAACCTGAAGTGATTTTTTCTGAAATACATAATTTAATTAGAATGCTGTCTTCACTTCCGATTGAAATAAAAGATAATTTTAATTTCAATTTGAATATGACGAAAAAAAAACACCAGAAATCTAACAATTCTTATATTATTCCCTTTCCTCCCTTTTTTCCACAAAAATGGAGTCATTTAGCTGTCATCATTGCAAAAATCCAATTAAACATAGAAATAAATTAATATCTCGAAAACTAATTGAAATTTAAAAATTTAAATACCATTTTTGATACACGCGGATCAATACGGATATTTGGAAAAAAATTCATCTCCAAAGGCTCCATATTTCTATGAGTAATAGCTGTGAAATATAATCAGTCGTTTCATAAAATCGTTTCATTAGGATTTTATATATATAGGATAGATATATTAAGTATCGACTGCTACAACAATGAATTTATTGGTGGTATTTTTAACAAATAAACATTATCAGTACCATTAGTCCAGGGGAAATGTACAAAAAAAGGGGGTTACCTTGCAAAAGGTCGGGTAGAAGATTTTCTTTTTTTAATTTGTTTATACTGAGGCAAGCATGGAAAAATCAAGTTTTCTAACAAAATTTCTTAAGGCTAAATTTTCTGTGGCCGAAAAATAACAAAATTTTGGGACTTTAAAATTTTTTTTTAAAAATATCTCGAGACCCGTTGCTGTAGCATATTATTTGTCAGTCACAACATTAAAGAATGCAAAATTCTCTACAACTTTCATATTTACAACTTCTTAATACACTCAATAGCATGCGCAGTACGTCATTTCAAAAATAGGACAATTTTTTTCAATTTCCTTAAAAACCGTGAAAAACGTAGTTCTGCCTCGATTATTCAAATGTTTCCCACGCATTTAATCGTGTATCTCAACTTCTATATACGGGTAGCAGTAAATTATGTGCTTAAATGCTGAAACTAGCCTTTTTTTCACCCGTGGCAAACATGCATTTTGCCCCCCCCCCCCCCCCCCTTAAAAAGAAAATTTACTGCAAGAAATTTAGTAAATCTCTAATAGCCATATTTTGAAAATTTTAAGTGTGTAATGATTAAATACGTAATGCTGAACTACTAATCAGCTTTGTCAAATATTGATTCATTAAAACCTTGAAAACCGATCCGAAGTATATTCTGCTTTAAACAGGTTTCCCTCTTAGAATGTTTAACTGTTCATATTCTTTCTCTTGAAAATACATTATTTTTTCTTTAAAAACCGGATTCCGTATATACAGATTTCATTTTTAAAGAATTTATGGTAGTTGTAGTATTGAGGCGTTTAAAGTCACAGTTATATGAATTATGAGACTAAATTAGTAATACGAAGACATTCGCATGGTAATATTAAAACTATGGGAGCGTTCTTTACAAATACCTCGATAGCATTTTATTACTTTTAAATAATTTTTTTTCATGAGATACCTGAGATCAAAACCTAATGTTCTGCTTTTGTACATTTTCGGCTTTATACATCTAGATGAATATGATCCAGATATTTCTTTTATTCAGGATAAGTATATTCCTTTGAAACGGGATGCTAATAATTCTACAATAGTGCCATCAAAGAGAAAAAAATATTGCTAAATAGCCTGTAGAAATTATTATTATTAAAATACATTTTTTCATTTAGCTTATGCATTCATTTTTCGTATGTTTTCTTGTTGTGTAGGGAAAGTAGAGTTGAATGAGACAGGTGATCAATGCGAAAACAAAAATGTTTATATGGTCTACTACAATCATAAATAAATTGGTATTTCATTTGATAAATGGTATCACTGAGATCATTAAACAGATATAGTTTCAAAGCAGTACATACTACAGAATATTTAGAATATTCCACAAAGTGTATTTTTCAACAACTAAAGTACATTTTTCTGTTTGAGCTTTAAATCAATTAATAGATAATCTTAAAGTTATATATATTTTTGCATGCTAAAATGTTATAACCTCTTGTTGTATTTATTGATAAAAGTGGGAAAAAATGACAATATTTAATAAAAATAATCTTTTAAATATTTTTATGAAACCTGTGATCTCAAATATTGTATTGACAGAATTTTTAAATTTTACAAGAGATAAATACATAACATTAGTTAGTGAAATAATCTGTTGTCGTTTTTATTGTAGCTATTTAATAAAGTAAAAGTATTTCTTACATAAAAAATATTTATTTTTTGAGTTCGCCTTTTTATATGGAAGTACAGCACAATGTTTTCTATCTTTAAAACATTAAAATGTTTGTTATCAATTATTGGTGAATAAAATATACCACTGTAGTGTGGAATAAAATATGTTTTTCGCAAATTTTCATACCTATCCCATTGATTCCTGGAAAAATATATATGCATTATAAAAATTATTAAATTATTAAAATTAAACAAGAATTCTTTCTTAATTGAAACTATCGTGCCAATAAGTTACTAAATATTGAAGTATTCTTTTAAACAATGTTTGAAAATAACATTGTATATATACACTGAAAGTTACTGCCTACAGAGATGAGAGCGCTCCGACACAAATGGTTGATTTTCACCACTAAATTTTAATAATATCCTTTGCTTTATTAAACCTCAGAAATTCTGTCATTAAATACGGCGAGAAATACTATTAAAATTTAGTGGTAGCAATCGGTCATTTGGGTCGGAGCGCTCTCAACCCTGTGTCTAAATATGAAAATTGTCTTATTCATCTACACTCTGCCCTACTTTTAAAATTATATAAATTTATTGAATATAAAATGTATGTTGAGATGAAAATAATGACGTGTGTGTGCAAATAACACATAATTTTCTGCTACCAATTTTTAGAAGTCGACATATTCGATTAAATTGTGGGGAACATTTGAATAATCGGGGCAAAACTACCTTCTTCACGGTTTTTAAGAAAATTGAATTGTAAATATGAAAGTTGTAGAGAATTTTGTCTTCTTTAATATTTTAACCAACAAATAATATCGTACGGACACGGATCTCGAGATATTTTTAAAAAATCAAAAAGTCCCAAAATTCTGCTGTTTTTTGGCCACAGAAAATTTAGCCTTAAGAAATTTTGTTAGAAAACTTGGTTTTTCCATGCTTGCCTCAGTATAAACAAATTAAAAAAATAAAATCTTCTACCAGAACTTTTTCAAGGTAAAATGTACATTTCCCCTGGACTAAATCGCCGTAGAGCTAAATTTTAGCCTCAGTCTCAGCGCATAAGGTCAATTGCTAATAGTGAGTACGTGAACATCTGACAAGGGCACATGTTGCACCCACCGAGTTTCATTATAGTACGGAGAGCTAAAGCTCCAGATAGACGCATCATTCTACTTGCGCTGTCTTTATTCTTGTCAGGTGGCGCTTTTTTCTGGTCAAGCGAAGTTTTTCATCTTTAATGGTTTTAAAAGGAAACTCCTGGACATTATGCCAGAGGACGATCTTTTTTTCAAGTCGAGACCAAATCTACTTTGTTGTAACTCCCTCTCCTGTTGTGAATAAACCGCGGAAGGGTGGAAAAGAATAGGTTTCCTAGAAATGTGTTGCATGATAGCAAAACAAGCATTTGAAGGGAGCTTAACTCACTATTCTGATACATTGAATCAAGCGCTCCGCCCATGAAAGCAATTCCAAAGAAATTCGGAGGAAAATTTTTGGCAAAACATAGTTTTCTTCCCATACAGTAATATAGGGTAAATATTTTCTAATCGGATTTTCTTTAAAAAATATGACGAAGTTGCTGCAGTTTTCATTGATATATATTTTTTATTGAAAAAAGCTATAGATTTTATTTAAATTCATCGTAAATTTTTAATTTGATATTAGTTAAAAATAAAAGTTTAGGTAAGCTAAATAAATAAATAAATAAATGTTTAAAATAAGTATTGGACATAAAAATATCAAAAATCTGTATTAATAATCAAAATTGAAAAAATAATGCGGTAAATTAAAAAAAATAATGCCTCTAATATTAAGAAAAGTGCAGGATTCTTTACTTGTGAGCATTGAAAGTGTGATGCGGTCTCGTCAGAATGTGGGCAGGGGATTTAGGACTCCTTACTATTATAGAGCTCTTGTGTACCAGGAAATTTGCCGCTACTTATAGCAGAAGAGCTGTTAAACATTTTAGGGTAAGTATTTGAGGCACCATGAAAATTTGTGTAACACTTCTTTTGTAATGCCTGAATACAAAATCGAAGGTCTTTCTGAAGGATCGTGGAACTCGCAAGCCCAGCTTTACTGGCACTCGCGTTTAACATTCCCTATCGTCTGGCAAGTAGAAAGTTCCACCAAAATCGTCTGTCCGTTTCAATTTTTTTTTTTTTTAGATATAAATATTATTCTGTCTCAATTTCATCGTGCCTCACATATTTTTTTTTTCGATAGTTATAAATTACCACTTGAAACCGCCTGGCACACTTTTTGGTTCCACGAAATAGTCTGGCTTTTATATTTTTTTATTTCATTAAATAATAAATTTGAAGGCATTAAAATTGCCTCAAGGTTTTTTTTTTTTTTTTAACCATTTGGAAAAATGGCTATTGTTCTCGTCTGGATGGGAAATCAAAAGCATATCTGAAGGTTTTTATTGGTTTAATCCGCATTTTGTTCATTTTCTGATTGGTCTATACAGTAATCTGTATTTCCCTTTACTTTCAACAAAGATGGATATCTTCTGTTGCCACTATGACAAAAAAGTAATAAAAACTACAAAAAAAATAATAACTCAGAAACAAATTGAGATACAGCTTTCAAACAAATTGCATTTAAAAGTAATTTTTTTTTTCTATACGACGGTGTAAAGAGTAATATTGTCGGATGTTTAGAAGTTTAAGAATGAAATTTCATTTAAAATTGGCCGTCAGATTTCTTGGAAATCTGACGATGGAAAAGCCTTTTCCCGAACAGCCAATGAAATGCTTGGATATTTACGCAAGTTTCAGGTGGATAATACTTAAGTTTCATGAAATCTGACGGGTCGCAGGCGATATTTTTGGCTTGCAATTTTTACGTGTAATAACACTATTAATGTTTAATTCATGGCGTACGTAATGTATGATCAACTCCGTGCGATTTTTTATGTCTTAAATTTTAGTCTTCAAAAAAAATCGTTTTCCAAATGGTCGTTGTAATTTGATAAATTGTTTTTTTTTTTCCCTTGCAACGGAAAATTTTGGGAATTTAAAAACTGTCGAGTTGTCTTAGTGCCACGATCCTTCAGTCCGACGTCCGATTTTGTATTCAGACATGACAAAAGAAGTGTTACACGAATTTTCAGGGCGCCTCAAATACCTAACCTAAAATGTTTAACAGCTCTCGGACTACTATAATTGACCCCCCCCCCCCCCACACACACACACACACTCAAAAAAAAAAAGAAAACAAAATTCGTCATCTTACCCACATCATTAAGGCTCCTCATCAGTCAGGTTGGAAATTCCCATCTCTAATTGCTAAACTTATGCGCTTGGAATGCACCCATATTTTTACTTTCTTCTGTCTTTACAAGAAGAAAGTATTGGATTCGAAAATTTTTCAAAATCCAGTTTTCGACGGCTATACACGTTTTAGGGTTCAGAGATCCCCCAAAACACGTTTTTACAAAATGTCTGTTTGTGAGTCTGTCTGTCTGTGTGCGACACAAATTTTGTGGGCGCTCTATCTCAAGAACTAAAGAACGGAATTTAATAAAAATTTAGATTCAGTCAGTCACTGATATACATTGGTGGTGATTACTTTTTGGTGTAAATCGCCCATCAGGTGGCGCGACTATGCTGCATTATTCACGATTTCAACAATAGCTATATCTCACAAACTAAAGCACGAATTTTCAGAAAACTTCAGATTCAATTAGTCCTTGATACAGTTTGCGCTGATAACTTTTTGGTGTAGATCGCCTAATAGGTGGCGCTGGTATGTTGCATTATTCACGATTATCGCAATAGCTCTATCGCACGAACTAATGCACGAATTTACATCAAACTTCAGATTCAGTTAGTCCCTGATATAAGTTATTGTTGTTTAGTTTTTGGTGTAAATTGCTCAAAAGGTGGCGCTACTATGGTTCATTTTTCACGATTTCCGTAGTAGCCGTATCTCAAGAAATAGTACATGAATTTTCATCAAACTTTTGATCCAGTTAGCCCCTGGTATAAATGGATCCTGTTAAGTTTTTGGTGTAAATTGCCCAGCAGGTGCCACTTCTATGCAGAACTTTTCACGATTTCTCAAATAGCTCTATCCCAAAAACTTATGTACGGATTTTCACCAAACTTCAAATTCAATTAGAAGTTGACATAAATTGTTGCTGATTAGATTTTGGTGTAAATCACCTAACCGGTGCCTCTGTTCTAATGCATTTTTCAGGAAGTATTAACATTTATGACATAGAAGAAAGTTTTGGGATTGCCATTTCCGACTACTTTAAATTTCACCTCGGAAAATTGATATTTTTTTTCTTCTGTTTTCTCCATGCTCTTATTGAAGAATGTTTTTTTCTTTTTTTAACTGCGCAAAGTACTTTTTAAATGAATTTTTATTTTTATTTAATGTTTTAAAATCTTACTTACATCTCTCCTTCTTCACTGAGATTTTAACACTTCAAATCTAAAATTAAATATATTTTTTAGAAACATTTTGGCAAACGGAAAAGAAAGAAATGTTCTTCAAGCAGAGAATACAGAAAAAAAGAAATTAAAAATTTTAACATTTCGAGGAGAAATTAAAGAAATTCAGATGCATTCCAAGCCCATAGGTTTAATATTAGAAAGGGGAATTTGCGTCCTGACTGCTAGCAAGCCTTAACTTCCATTACCTATCTTTCCTCTACTTCTTTATTTATAAAGCTTTGTAATGATAAGATGATTTTAAGGGAATCCTGTATATTTTATTGGGATGCAAAAAGCTTTCCTTTAGAGATTTTAATGCAACTAGTGTTTTTTGAAATTGCGTCATATTAAAAAAAAAATAAGATCTGAAAAAAAAAAAAAAAACAACTCCTCGGGTGTCTAAGCGTAGAGATACATTCAAAGAAGGAAAGTGTATCAGAAACCTAAGTTTAAAATGCTTAAAGATGAACAGAAAGAAATACTACATAAATATTTCAATACACAATACGCTTTTCCATTTTAATCTAACATAAAATAAGTTATTCCGCAAGTTACATACTATATCGAACGAAATAAATTATGTTTCTTCAAATGCACGCTCAAAACGTTCCAGAATATCATTTTATAAATAACAAAAATATATATACATTTTTACATGTTAACATTTTTCATGAGATATTTTGAGTGCGTGAGTTTTTTGCGTAATTCTGGTCTATGTTGCTTGGTTTAATTTCGAATATTTCAAATGTCAAAATTGATAAATAGATTAGGATTTATTTCATACACTATAAAATAGGGTGAAAAGAAATAAAAACTTCACGGAAAAAAAAAAACTTAATAATAAACGCATGAAAAATATATACTACTCTTTTCGCAATATTTATATTTTGTCAGTTTATCAAAACCATAACATTTTTGGAAATTAATTTTAAGTTATTGGCATCGCTGCCTTAACTTTACCTTACTGTGTCCTAATCCCACAGCCAAAAGTGTCAGGACTCTTAAAATTGGGAGAAATGGAAATAAAACCATTTTCAACATTCAATATCTTAAAATATATATGATTTTAAAACATAATTTTTATTGAGATGAAAGATTGGTATATCCTTTCATTTTATGCATTTAAAAAATTGCAAGATGCAGAATTAGAATTTATACGGGGCTTCAAACTGTCAGACATTTGCCGAGCAGAAGATTGGTGTAACAACTTACGTGCAAGATTACAAAATAAATATTGAAACTAGAATGAATGTTTTGGTACTTACTTATACCTCAGATAATAATAATTACCTTGAACCTAAATAAATTTGTATTTAAAGCATTTTTATATAATACAAAGTTGTATTTAGCTAATACAAAATTTTCAAAATTTCAACGGCATAATCACCTAAATAAATATTTTTTGAACAATGAAAAGGGAATTTTAGGTTCAGTTTATACAGACTAATATGAAACCTATGTTTTGAAAATTTCATGAAAACATATTCAGAAGCTTTTGAGATATCGTGCGTGTTATGCCCAAAAACTTCATTTGGAGAAAAATGACTTCAATGTTTCGGAAAAGCCGCTTCAGCTATTGAGAAAGTATAATTCTAAAAGTCATAACTTCTGTTCTAATGGGAATTTCATCGAAACAATTACGTCTAAAGGTTCAGAAAATGTCGGAGTTTGTCATCTAAAAAGATTAAAATTTTGAAGCTTTAAGAATCTTGAAACTCCTTAAGACCCACGACGTGAAAATTACGTGATTGCGGTATATCTATGACTCCAACTATTAGCGTTCTTTCTGCATTTTATATCATTTTTAGGGTTCCGTACTTAAAAAGTAAAAATGGAACAATTATGAGATCACTCCCATGTCTGTCTGTCCGTCTGTCGCAGCCGTTTTATTCGTAAACTATGGAACGTGGAAAGTTCAAATTTCCTGAAGTAATAAAGGCTATTTACCCACCTTTTTATAGTGTATTAATCATTCAAAAATATATTTAGAAAAAATATAGAAGGGTTAATTAAGTTACTTGAAAAGTAAATATTTTCTTTCTATATCGAGTGGTGTATCATGTGAAAGCTTTTAGAACACCGAACTCAAAAATACATTTCTTTTAATTTTATGTATTATATTTTCAAAGATAGTGTCGAAAATGTAATGCAAAATTATGTGCCCCCACCCTCATATTTCCGAATTTACTAAATCTAAAATTATGAAAAAATCAGGGTAAGTAGAAATTAATTTAAACCTTGAAGAAATCTATAGCGATTACCGTAGGTCACATAGGTTTTGAGAAAACCGGATTTTTCCGTTACACACAAATTTCGGTTTACGGGCGTTCAGCAAAGGTTCGTTCAGGAGCGCAGGAGGTAGCTATCCCATCTCATAAATATAAAAGGATTGTTGATAATGGTTTTCGAAAAAAGTTGCCGGTGATTAGCCGAGATATTAACCCTTAAAGACATGGACAGTTTGGACATACATAAAGACAGCGGAGACTCTATGAGCTATTGGTTTTTAAAGCCCAGATTACAACTTTTAATGATATATTTGCGTAATGCAATGCGTAGTTACTATTTCATACATTTGTTGAACGGAACTCTCAGTGTACGAGTAATACTCGCACTTACCGGTTATTTTTTGCAAAATATGCTCAATATTCTTATATATACAGTCAATGCATTATGTGTATAAATACATCGATCATAAATAATTTGATTTTTATACATTTCCATTTGCAATGTAAGCACGAATATAGAAAACATTTCCATCATACAAAGCAACAAACAAGAGTAACTTCCATCGACTTGGCTTATTATTAAAAAGTCGAAAATATGCTGTCAGTGAATATGTTAAGTAGCCAAATTATTTTACTATAAATAGTAAAGTTCAACATAAATATAAATAATTAATTAAAATTATCTATTGGAAACGTTCTATTTGCAGATACATTCTCCCACTTAATTTGAACATAAAATCTAAGCAATTCCCCTTAAAATACAGCAATTTGAGGGAAATATTTCAACTTCAAAGAAATGTACACTCTCCAGGCTTTACAATTTAGTCCCATGAATAAAAATATCACGATACACATTTTTTCAAGTCGTTGATTTTCATGAAGCGTTACGTGCAAGTGAGTTTTTTTTCGCCATTCTTGTGTAGGAATAATAAGAGTGCTTATCGTTTAAGCATTTATTGGATTATTCAATTCCTACTATTAGTTAACACTCTCCCTATATATATATATATATATATATATATTTATATATCTTGCTCACATTTTCAATCGTTAATAAAATACTCATTATTCACCCTATCAAGTTGAAATAATTTTTTTTAAACTTGTACTGGATGACAATTGATGTTAATACAGTTTTTTCAAATATTAATTAATTAATTAAATTTTAATTAATTAATTTTATTTTTGCATGGGAAACCAAATGGCGGCCATTGGTTATTGAAGATCAATGAAAGTATTTTCAATAAGGGTTTACCATAGGGGGGACCCTGTTCTGTCGCCAAATACCGCCAAGATTATCGCCAACTTGGCGATATATCGCCAAATTTGGCGGTAAAAATGAGTCGCCAAAAGTAACGCCAACTTGGCGATATCTCTAATATTTCGCCAAATTCACATACACTTGCATTGTAATCCTACTGGCTTATAGAAAATCAACAAATTGAGATATTTAATGCAACAAAAACTAATATTAGCTTAAGGGATTATATTAAATATTTCTTTGATGACCTAAGTAGGAATTGACTTTCAAAACAAAATTTTTATATTACTTGTTTTTTATTTTGTTCGTAAAACATTATATTTGTGTTTATTTTTGTTAATTATCCACAAGAAAAATTGTAAAACAAACTATTTATGCTGCTGTTGAACATAATGTCATAATATCGCTCCTGAGTTATATAACAAAAATTGCTCAAAAGATAATAATTTTAAATTTTATACTTACTTTAAAGTATTTACACTGCACAATAACAACTGTTCAACGATATAATAATTTTATAATGCTTCTAATAAATTGCAGAATTAATAATATAGAATTAAACGAATTTAAGATAGAGAAAAAACGCCACTCGAACACGTTTCAAGCAGTATATATATATATATATATATATATATATAAAGATGATATAACCTCTCGTGATAACAAATCAGAACAAAAACAGACTTTAAGACCTTAAATGCATGTTGTCACTAAGTAACAGATAATAGTTCACTTAAACAATAAAAGAAAGCCCGAAATGGCAAAACAAGATCATGTAACTCCTGAGTTACACTATATATTTAAGGATTAACTTCATAACTTTTCAAATAACCAAATTAAAAAATGTATATGTCTTACAATACTTTCACTCAAAATGATTTAATGTAAATTATGTTTATTTAGAAATAGTTCTGTTGATGTTTTTCTTACGCCTATTATCTGGGCAAGCGATACAGTCCGAAAAAAGGAATTGCTCCACGTGCGGTGTCTCTAAGTGTTCCTAACTCGTATTTATGCAAATTAAGAAACTTTCGAAGAAAATCACGGAAAACTCCGAAAAGTTAGAATAACGAGCACTACATCTGCCCGAAACCAGCATCTACTGTCTACCAACTAGCCTCTCTAACCACTACACTGTAAGAGAAGAACAAAAAATCATGCTTCTAGCATCGATTTTGTAACACTTTCCAACACTTTCAGAATACTGTAGTAAAATTTTACAGTTTATTAATATGAAAAATATCCAAATAAAGAATTTAAAAAATGCATAGCGCAGTTGAAAACACAAATACTATCCATAGACGAAAAAAAATTCGAATTTTGGTGCTCCCCTATATAGGATCTATAGATTTGTATGTATAGTACGAGGGTAGGCTGATAAGCAATGCACACATACTTGTAGAACGCGAACGAAATGACCGTCACAAGCGCGCTCGGTAGCATGTGGAAGTAACATTCCTCCTCTATAAGCATGTGCAGATTTGAAGTCGCTGAATTCAACCAGTGTGTTTTGAGCAGCGAAAGTATGGAGATGTATTCCAGCGCTCTGTCAACGCGAGTTAATCAGCCTGCTGTTATCGAATTCTTAACTGCTAAAAAAGTGACTCATGCTGAGATTCATCGTCATTTAAAGATGACGATGCTGTTGATATGTCTACTGTAAATCGATCGGCAGTGAAATTTTTTGACTGCGAGCCTAGAAAAGCTGTTGATGAAAGTCGCAACGGGCGTCCAATCACTGCCCAAACGATAAACATCGTAAACTCGTCGACGTTTTGGATTAAAAATGATAGGTCAATCAAAAGTGTATCGCAAACCATATTGGATTAGCGAGGAAGGGTGTTGTCTTCATCATTGAACAATTGGAATACCGTAAAATTCGCAACTGCAGAGACTCTATGAAACCTGAAGTTTGAACCGATACCACACCCTCCTTACTTCCCCGGTCTTGCGCCTTGATATATTTATTTTTTTCCTCTACTCAAGAGCGACCTCAAGGAGTAATTATTGCATCTCGGACGATAAGGTGCAGCTGTGAAGTCCTGGATTCAAGAAAAGTAGGAATGAATTTTCAGTAACGGAATAAAAAATCTTGATACAAGTTGGAAGAAATTTGTTAGCCTTAACGGTGGCTATGTTGAAATATAAATATATGATTTTAAAGCTTAGGAATTGTACTTTAATGTACTTTTTGTCTGATCTTGCTATTTGTTTTTATTCGTGTTCTACAAGCATGTGTGCATTTCTTTTCAGCCTACCCTCGTATGTAGTATGCTAAAAGTTTGTTCAATTAAACGTATAATATCATTGCAAATTTCTTTTCAGCAATTTCCGTCAAAAAAGGAAAATGTACAAGAGGTCTTTTGTGAAGCCTTGTCTATGATCTATAGAATTTATGCACACCAAGTAATGTGCAAAAAAAAAAAAATACCGCAACTGAAAACGCACTTCCAGTGGTTATTCTTCATACGCAGTACTGTAGTCAAATATTTTTTGTGTGTCCCTGTAAAGAAAGATAAACTATTTGCACATCGGATTCTACAATGAGCGCTTTGTAGCACATCTCACTGATGTGCATAAAATTCAGCATGTTTAAAATAGTGTAATATTACTAAAATACATCGCGAACGGTATTTCACCGTTAACCGTAATGTGAGTAAATTCTTTTGAGTATGCTTGTAGTAAATGAACATACATACTTTATTTTTTTCAATACCGAACATGCCATAGTAAACTTCAATAACATATATCAAATTCATGACAATTTGACTATATTTACGCGAGTTAGAGCACGATCAGGCAGACAAACAGACAGACGGACAAACCATGAATGAAAATATGCAATAACCCTCTTCCGAATTACCTTGGATTCCGAAAAGATTACTTTATCTTTAGAAATCCCAGAAACGAATATGTGTTTGTGATTTAACCCTTTCAATGGGAAAATAATTCTGTTGCTAAAATGTTGAAATGATTGAATGACAGCAAGATTTAGGAATAAATTTATTTGCGTATGGTAAAAGTTTTTCTTAGGGTACATTATAAAAGCAAAATTTTATTTAAAAATTCTTGTACCACTGTGGTATTCTAGGATTCAAAATAAAGTTAGATAAATAATATCCGATCGACTTCGAGGGATTAGAGGAGAATTAACAAAAAGTTTCTTTTGCTGACACTGATTTTTCTAAAAGTTTCCGAGAAACGTTGACATGACATGAGGTTTGCCAAAACGGAGACACTCGATTTTTTATTTGTGACAACTGTAACTCTGATGATGATATCGAGTAGGATAGAAGTTACTCAATGTTAATGTTTTATTCATGATTTTTATGTCTGTATAATTTAGAATTTACAATGTACGACGATAACGCCTTTGTTTAAACTTACTGGTAATAATGAAATTGATTTCTCTTAACTGCGTGTCTTATTTGTTTCATTTAAATTTTATAAAACGTGTGCCAACTTACCACATAGATATAAGCAACTTGCCCCGTGACGGGGTAGGCTGGCGCACAATTTTCCTTTTACTTTGGGCTTCCTCTAAACATAAACTACAAAAGCTACAAGCTCAAAACTCCGAGTATTTATTGCCAAATGCCCGTTCTTTAAATAAACAAAAATAATAAAAATCAATAACTAAAAACTGCGCCTACTAGCCCCGGTCTCTCCTATGCTATGAAAACTATTCATAAAAGTTTCCGGAAATTCGTGCCATCAAAAGATTCATCACGTTTCCGTAAATGTCTGAAATATATTGGTTACCCAGATTTCTAAAAATAAAGAAACGTATTGGAAATCATCGGTAACTTTGAAGACGTTTTTGTATCTGTTAATTTTTGGCTATATTATAGTTTCTTAGACTAAGAAAAAAATGTCACTTTTTACAATATAGTGGGTTCGGTTTAGAAAGAGATTTATTAGAATGGGAACTGTATTTTTTTAAAAAGAGAAATAAACGTTGCAAAAGTTTTCGGAAATTAGTTACGTTAAGAAAGTAAAATTTGACAAAGAAACACAACTTCTTATTTTTTAATGCGAAATCCTTTTTTAAAAGAATGAAAACAGAGCAAATTTATTATCTTTAGTTTTTTTTACTTACCCATCATACGTAGTATAGGGAAAGTCTTGTAATCGTTTTTGAAATCGAAAAAACATTTTTGACGGATTTACATGTTTCAGACACTGGAGATTATGAAAAACAAAGATTTAGAAAAAAAAAATTGCCATCCGTCTGTATGTCTGTAAACGCTCTAGCTCTCGAACAAATTGAGATAGAGACTTGAAATTTGTGTGTACTTCGTATGCAATAATGGCAAGAAGCCCATTGAATATTTAAATAACCTCGACTACCCGGAACTATTTTTTTCGGATTCTCAAAATATTTGCTCTGGTAAAAGGTATATAAAAATTTTTGAAATTATATATTTTAAGGAGTGAAAATAAAAGACAATAAAAATCTTAAATTTTGCATAAAGAATGAAGTCGATCAGATAATTAGTTGACGAGATATCCTGTAATTATTTGTTTCACACTCTTCGATTTTTCATGAACCTGTATTCAAATTTCAATTCAAAGATATATTTTAATTGGAAATGAGACGCTTAATCCGACACAGTAAACTATTAGTTAATATGATTATCATTTTTAGAGTTATAAGGATGTTTCTTTTACGCAATTCGGTATTACTTGATTATCCCGTCGACCAAAAAACTATCGCCAAACTATAAGATTAAATGCCAATAATGGCTTATTGTAAATGCCACATTCACTTGACATTACGAGTAAACACGTTACAAGTGCTTGTTGCGTCATCAAGTGATTTTTAAGTGACGTTTTATTTGTATTTTTATTATTTTTTTACTAATTTATTTATTTTCCGTTATTTAAAATAAAAATTATGCCAATTTGTATAATTTTGCGAGTAGCTTGGCGATTTATATAATTTGCCGAAATTGGTCGACGGGATAATCAAGTAGTACACTCAATTCAGTAATAGAGCATTGCTATGCATTTAAAATATTTAAATATACTTTAAATTATTTTGGAATTGCAATGAATTTTACAAATAGTTTACGCATGTTTTATTTTCATATTATATATTATGCATATCCATGATGGGTAATAGTCCGAGTGCTACACGACCAAAATAGGGTGAAAACTGCAAATCGTGATAAGAATATACCGATTGGTCAGTTTCTACTTTATATTGATACAATCCATATCAGAGGGGGAGGCATCGCGTAAAGTCATGGGAATTCAAGATGACGGCTGTTATTCAAAATGGCGACATTTTCTGAATTTTTTTGCTCTAAATCATATAAATGTGTGTTTGAGGTCGATTTCCGATGTTTTTAATGTCAAAAGTTTCGTTTTTAATACTTTCCGTCATAGTTGAATGAGTTTATGAATTCAGTTTGTCTTTTTGTTTGTCTTTCTGCCTTCTTGCCATTCCATGATCTAACTAGCTTAAATATCGCTACTCGCTTAAATTGACTCCGATTGTCATGTAATTTATATATATTATTGAAGTTTGCAATAGCATGTTCCAAATAAAAATGAAGTGTATAGGTTTTATAGTCCGTTTACAGGGCCCTCAAAAGAATTCCATTACTTTATTGTCTATTAATGCTGGTGCTACGGTTGAGAAAACTGCAAATCGTGAGAAGGATATACCGATTGATGAGTATCTACTTTATATTAATAAAATCTGTATAAGAGGGGGGTGGTATCGCGTCAAGTCGTAGGAACTCAAGATGGCGTCTGTAATTCAAAATGGCGTTATTTTCTGAATTTTCTTACTATCCATCATATAAATGTTTCAGGTCGATTTCGGTGTTTTTAACATCGAAAATTTCGTTTTTAATACTTTTCGTCATAGTTGAATAAGTTTATAACTTCCGTTTGTCTATTTGTTTGACTGTCTGCCTGCTTGCCATTCCATGCTCTAACTCGCTTAAATAACGCTACTCGCTAAAATTCACTCACATTGTCATGTAATTTATATATGTTATTGAAATTTACAATAGCATGATCCGAATAAAAATGAAGTGTATAGGTTTTACAGTCCGTTTACATGGCCTTCAAAAGAATTTCATTACGTTATTGTCTATTACTGCGGGTGCTACGGCTGAGAAAACTGCAAATCGTGAGAAGAATATACCGATTAGTGAGTATCTATTTTATATTAATACAATCCATATAAGAGGGGGAGGAATTGCTTCAAGTCGTAGGAATTCAAGATGGCAGCTGTTATTCAAAATGGCGTCATTTTCTGGAATTATTACAATTTTCATACTATTTATCGTATAAAAGTGTGTTCGATGTAAAATGTATGTGCAAAATCTTTAAAAATATGTGTGGCTGTAGACAAATTGGACTTTCTTGCACATTATTTTGCAACTGCAAAAACGAATGTGAGAAATATGATGATACAAAGTGATGCTTTTGTATTGTCTAACTTTAAATGTAACATGTAATTTTTTTAATATCTTGTATAATTAAGGTATTAATAAAAATGAATTTTTGTTATTTATTTATTCATTTCATTTTCCTGACTATAAAATACAAAAATACTTTAATAATTGTCCTACTTTCATTTTAAGCGTATTTCTGGTATTAAAAAGAGAATTTTTGAGTTTAAAATATCGAATTTGACATCATAGACACTTTTATATGATGTATAGGAATAAAAATACAAACAATTTTGAATAACAGCCACTATCTTGAATTCCTATGAATTTGCACGATGCCTCAACTTCTCATGTGCATTGTATTAATTTGAAGTAGATACTGACCATTCGAGATTTCTTTATCACAAAATGCAGTTTTTTCATACTTAGCAGCTCCACTAATAACAGTTGATTTAACTGATGATCTTTATAGAATTTATGCACGAGTTACAAACGCACGAATTCTTTTTTTGGTGTGACACTGTAAATAAACGATAAATACTATGAACACCTTATTCTATAATAAGTAACTTGTAGTGCACCTCACTGATGCATGTCAATTTTAATGTGTTTCAGAGAGTATAACATGATTAAAACACATGGCAAACGATTTCCTCCCATAGACAATAACGTAATGGAATTCTTTTGAGGGCCCTGTAAATGGACTATAAAACCTATACATTTGAATATTTATTCAGAACATGTCATTGTAAACTTCAATAACATACATAAATTACATGACAATCTGAGTGAATTTAAGCGAGAAGCGATATTTAAGCGAGTTAGAGCATGGAATGGCAGGTAGGCAGACAGATAAACAAACAGACAAACTGAATTCATAAACTCATTCAACTATTACGAAAAATATGAAAAACGAAATTTTTGACGTTAAAAACATCGAAATCGACATGAAACATAGATTTATATGATGGATAGTAAGAAAATTCAGAAAATGACGCCATTTTCTATAACAGACGCCATCTTGAATTCTTAGGACTTTAAGCGATGCCTTCCCCTCTGATATGGATTGCATTAATATAAAGTAGATACTCACCAATTGGTATATTCTTCTCACGATCTGCAGTTTCCTCAACCGTAGCACCCGCACTAATACACAATTACGTAATGGAATTCTTTTGAAGGCTCTTTAAACGGACTATAAAACCCATACACTAGATTTTTAATCGGAACATGTTATTGTAAACTTCAATAACATATATAAATTACATGAAAATCTGAATGAATTTAAGCGAGTATCGATATTTAAGCAAGTTAGAGCATGGAATGGCGGGTAGGCAGACAGACAAACAAACAGACAAACTGAATTCATAAACTCATTCAACTATTACGGAAAATATGGAAAAAGAAATTTTTGACGTGAAAACATCGAAATCGACCTGAAACACACATTTATATGATGGATAGTAAGAAAATTCAGAAAATGACGCCATTTTGAATAACAGCCGCCATCTTGAATTCTCACGACTTTACGCGATGCTTCCCCCTCTGAAATGCAATGTAGTAATGTAATTAGATACCCACCAATCGGTATATTCTTATCACGATTTGCAGTTTTCTCAACCCTAGCACTCGGAAGGGGTATTACGGGGGCCCACAACGACTAGGTTCCCTCATAGCATGCATGGTCACAGTGACGTCATTGTGACGTCACTGTAAGTCACTGTGGTCACGTCACATCTGTGACCAAAATGCCACCACTCAGTGATATCACATTGTGACTGAGATGTGAACGTCTTAGAAAACTTTAAACAATTACAAAAATTATTAAAAACATGTTATTTACTGTAAAAAAATATTTTTCTGCCGAATTTAAAATTTTTTTAAACCGTGGTCCAAGTTGCCTCTGTGCCTTTAACCAAAACTTTTATTTTCATATAACATAAAATGTAATTAATTCATCAGCGACACAAAAAGATTTCCTAATTATGCGAATTTCATATTATTAAAAAAATGTTTTAGGTAAACAGACCTCGACTTATCTTTTATAAAAATTTTTGTAAATGATCATCTGTTATACTAGAAGTTTCTCAAAGAGTAGTCGAAACATTTCTGTGGTTTCAAACTAAAAACTTTCTATTACAGTTAAGTCTGCAGCTTTTAATGAGCACACAGAAAGCGTCTTCAAAGTTTAGTCATATATGCATTTCTTGCTTTATAATTTGCATTCAAGTCATTTTTTTTTCTTCTTAGTGTTTCACTATTTTAAGTATTTTTTTTTTAATTCTACTCCTTTCAGACGTTTAAAATAAAATTGACATTTTCCAAATATAAAATTAATGTACAAAATTTATGCAAAGTCCATGACATAATTAATTATTCATATTTTATTTTTTGTTTTCAAAATATATCTTTAAAAATTATTTTACAAGATGTTTTAATTTACAGAAAATTAATATTAAGAGAATGACAGATTGACAAAGAAAAACTCATCTCTTCTCGATAATCTTCTTGTATTTTTTAAGAAGATATTTTGTATATATTACCTGTGATACAAATTTTACTTTTAAAAAAAGGAGGGGGTCATCATTATTACCATTAAATTAATTTGTACACATTTTGAAAAAATAAGCAATGTTTTATGTAGTAAACTCTAATTATGGATAATATTATTATTATAATTTACGTAAATGAAACTTTACAATTCAATAAAACTGATAAAAATAAAAGGTGAAATACAATAAAACATTTTCAAACAGGAAATTGAATTAGAGACAATTTGATAAAATTATTACGCATTTAATTTCCTTCCGAAACTGTTGTATAGAAAAACAAATAAAACCGAGAAACATCTGCTTCGAACTTCGAAACTTAAAAATCGTCTGCATCTGCACTATTTCAGTTGTTACGACTCGGCCGCAGAATAACGGATAAAAGTAACAGTAAAGCTTTTTAGAATAAACGCGGAAAGTTATGTGGACACTGGACAGCATAGACGTGTTGACACGGATTTATAATGTAAAACAAGAACGTTCTCAGGATCCAAGTTAGTTCAGCTAACAAAATATAAACCCGAGAAAATTACGGTAGCTTTGACTTGTTGAAGATGATTCAAGCCATTGCTATCGTACTTATTATCGGATTTAATTGGTTCCCCAAAATCAAAGTATCACGTACAACGTCAATGAAATTAGGTATGTAAAAATATTATTTTCCCTGTTTGCTTTTTTTAAAAATTACAGTGATTTTAGTTATCTTCTAATAAACATGTTATAGAACACAAATATTTCATTACATTTATTTTTTATTTTGTTAAAATATCTGACTTCCTTTTCAACAGCTTTAATCAGATTATTAAAATTAGTGATTTAAATTGCATTTTAATCTGGTTTATTTTCATATTTAAATATTTGGTTAAAACCACATGGTGTCATAAATATGAAAGTATATGGGCAAGTATTATAATCAATCATTAATATAATTAATAAACATTTAAAGATAATTAAATTATTTAAAAAAATGCTTTTTATGGAATAAAATTATTGGCAAACATAATTTTTTAAATTTTGCATTAAGTGATGGTCTTAAACAATTTGCATTGCATGTTTTTATTTTAAAAAATTGCATCTGCTCAGAAGAGGAATTTATAAAAAATAAGACACAACGGAAACGTATACTATTAGAAGAGATCGTAGATATGTAATGTTAAGAAAAAAATGATTATTTAATGTATTATTCAACCTGAGAAATGTTTTAAAATCTATAAAGAAATAGTCATAGCGGGTGAAAGCTTTTCAGTTGTTAAACATTCTTACTGAAATGTTTTCAAAGTGAACTAGAAGTCTGTTGGCAAATGAAAATATAGAAGTTACGCAATCAGTAAGTGTTTAAATATGATTTTACTTTAACAATAACGCAAATACTTGAACGGTATGAATCTAAAATGTAATAACCATCTTTTATTATTTACTTTTTTTTCTGGATAATTTTCTCATTTTATTTCCTGAATGATTTTATCGAGATAAATTTCAAAGTATCGATATTATACACTCTTTATAAACAGCGTGATTAAAATGGATTTCTTATTTATAATTACCATAATCTTGTAAATAAAATATTAATAATAATAATGAACCTATGTGTTGCTCTATTTTGTGTTTATGGTCTCAATTTTTATACTTTATTTACATTAAAAAGTAGTTAACCATTTGATACTGTGTTCATTATTTTGTTTTATTGTGTCATATAAAAATAAATATGATTATTTGTATTTCTAATACAATATATACAGTAGAGCGCCGATTGTCCGAACAAGTCGGGATCGACCCTAGTTCGGATAAGCAAAAGTTCGGATAAATGGGCAGACAGTTTAAGGGATGTTCCTGACTATTCTAAAACCTTCACACTTTATCTAGGTTTAGGACTGACAGCACCAGTTAGTACTGGAGTGCTTAATTTTTTTTAAATTGTTTTTTGTTTACTTTTTTATTATTTAATTTTTTTTCTCTTTTTATCATTTTCTAAACTTCAGAGATTATAATTTAAGCAAAAAATAAACTGGAAGTTAGGTGTTTTTTTTCTTTTTTAGAGAGAGAAATATTTGGATAATTGGAAATTCGGTTAAAAAGAATTCTTTGAGAGAAATATGCTGTTCGGATAATTGGAAGTTCGGTTAATTGGAGTTCCGATAATCGGCGTTCTACTGTATTTATCAAACTTTCACCAGACTGTATTCTAAAAATTTCGTTGTAGATTCTAATCTCTTTGTACTATTTATGATAATATCAGAGTTATAGATGTCATGGCAACATATATCCAGCCAGATAGATCTTTGGCAAAACATAAAAACTTTCACATTAGATGCAAAATAGAGTAGCTGCGGTGCTGTGTTTTATAAACAATAAGGTATTATTGTTTTAAAAAATCATAGATAGTAAGAGTTATTTTTATAATATATAATTTCATAAATAAAAATGTAATTTTGGCAATCAGTTATTAAAGTTATTTTTTAATAATCAAAAAGTTGTTTTATATATGGATTTTACTTCAAGCAAACCCTGATGTAAAATAAATTAACCCTTTGTATCACCTTCTATGCATACCCAAAAGTTTTACTTACTTTTACAGTGAGCATAAAAATACGATTTTATTTATTGCTGCTATCTTCCAACATAACGATTATTGCCGAAATTGTTCTTAGAATTCTCAACATAATGGTACTGGTGATACTCAGTGAATTTTCTATACCAAAGCTGTATTTTTCATCTGAGTAGTTTCAAATGGTTATTGCTAAAATGTACTTCGGAAATTTTGTAATGCATGTATGTGGCATAAAAGACTTAAACAATACGTATATAATGACTATATGGCACATGATGAGCGTTTCGAGTGTATATATATATATATATGTATATAACGCATGCATAAACTTCCCAATGATCTTAGCAATGTCGTTACTGCAATTTTTGCATAATCAAATTTATAGAGGCCTCTATAACAAAGAAGTATCCTATTTTCTCAGCCCCAACTTGTTTGAATTACAATCATATATATATATATTTTATGGTAATCAATATCATAAAACAAATAAAATTTAATTACTTAATATTGGCATTTCTTTTTATCTTTCATTTTATTATTATTATTATTATTATAAATGTTGTGTAATCGAAAAAATTCAACTTCACCAGTGACTTCGAGTTTGTAATGCGTATTAAATGAAATAAATTAATTTAATTCAGTATTTTCTGTAGTTTAAAGAATATAAAAAGTACTGTATATATTATAACATATTATATTTTGAACACAAATTTTATTTTGATAAAGATTTGAAAATTTAAACAAATTGTTTCTTTGGTAATTTTAATGCTTTTAACAAATAGCTAATTTTGAAAAAAAAATGTGATAGATCGATCATTCAGTTGTCTTCAATATTCTCATTTATTGCAATAGGAAAGAAAGGTGCAACAAAAATTGAAGTCTTCGGGGCATTGCATTTTGATTCAATAAAATTGTTTTGGTATACCCTTGTTATAGCGGCCCCCAAGTTTTAATTGCGATGTATCGCCGAAGTATATTAACGTTATAGATGTAAATGATTTTACGACATGCATAATTATGACTATGTGTGACATGCATACGTGTTTCCAACTGTACAAGTATGCCATAGTGTGACTTCACAACATTGCCAATAGTCACATATTCATCACAACGTTAATGACAAAATCGTCACAAATCACACAATTTTCACAAAATTGTCACAATGTGACTTCAAAGCAGTGTCGCTGTCGTCACAGAATCATCACAGTGTTAAAGACAATTTCGTCACAAATGACACATATTTCACAAATTGATCTCAATGTGATTTAAAGCATTGTCACATTCGTCACAAATTCGTCACAAAGTTAATACCAAAATAGTCACAAATGACACACTCTTCACAAATTTGTCACACCGTGACTTCACAAAGTCGTCACAATGTGACGTCACAAAAGAGCTCTAAAACGGCCATAACGACCTCACATTCTAGTCACAATGACTTCACATCGACGTCACGTGACGTCACATCGACGGTCACAATGTCACAGCGTGACTTCACAACGACGTCGACGTGACGTCACCATGCCTTACGGGTTTTTAATTGACGGAGAAAATATTCTACAGAGTATACATAAAAGCATGTTCCTGTTATCAGTTTTAATAGTATCAATTGAAAGAATTGTAGAGTGTTGATTCAAGTTCATAAATAAAAAGTAACTCAAACAGTTTTAAATAAGCGCATGCGCGAGTACTGCTTTTTTTAGTGACTGGCTTGCAATGCCACATACGCAAAATGTCGAAAGCATTATTGCTAGGCTGAAGATTTAAAAGCCGTGAGAGCCATGCGATTTCTTCGTTTTTGCTTCATAAAAGATCGGGTCTACTTTCCGCCGCTATCTAAAGATTTGTCGGAATCGAGAAACGGAATTGAAGAGCTTATGGCTTTCATTACTCCGGAGTTGTTAAACGAAGTGTGACAAGATCTGGACTTTAGGTGGGATGTGTGCCGTATAACTAACGGTGCACGTATTGTGCATTTGTAAGAAAACTAGGTTAGTTTACCTCACTTAGATGTATGATTTGTTAAAAATAGTCTATATTAATATACTGTTGAAACTGGAACATTTTTTATGACCGCTCTATATATTGAATAATTTTTTCGACCGTTAGTAACGAGTATTGTGTTTCTCTTGCTAGATATCTTAAAAGACGATAAAAAAAAGACGTCTCTATATCTAATCGTGGAAGTTGTATTGGATGCACAGGGTAATTCCGGGATTAATGCCGCACATTTTTTTGAATTTGTGTATAAAGTCCCATGGTGGACATAAAAAAAAAAAAAATCATGTTGTGCTGTTTAATGTTAAATATACAACGCGTGTACTGCGACAAAAAAATTAAAAAAAATTATTAATATTTTTCAACAATTTTTTTCTAAAACATTACACTGCGGCGCATCACCCGTACATTCAGGCTGAGACACCGCAATTGTGCGGTAGTTATGCCGCGCTTGTAATAAGAACAGAATGAAATTATAAATAAAAATATAAAAAAAATATATATTCATATATGGACTATAATTAACGATGTAATAACAAAATGAAATTAAATGAGTACAATGAAGCGTAGTAGTAGATTCAAATTAATAATTGTTGCCTACATTCACTATTAAAATTATCGACTTACTTTTTACATTAAATTTTAATTGTTATTTCAGCAAAAACGTAACATCAATGTATTAGAAAGGGAAAAGGAAAAAAGTAAAATTGTGTTTACACAATTTATTTATTTACCCTTTCGGTACCGGTGGCTTTTACACAAATTTTATTCGGTTGGTACCACTTTTTTAAAAGAAGTTACATTTACTTAAATAATCATGAAAATGCTCTAATTAAACAAAACAAATATTACTTTTCTTTTTTACTGGTGCCAGAAACAAATTTTGTAAGCCCTTTATGAAGGTACTTATATGCACCTATGGTCCCGAATTAGTTAAAAGACCTGATTTTTCGACTACAATCTACAGAAAAAGTGTCGAAAAAGTACAGTCTTTATGTAACTACATTTAAACACATGATGCAACGAAGCCAATTACACTTACTCTTTTTTGGAGTAGTTTGCAAAGAACGGCTGCGTTACGCGTAATCCAATTTTTCATTATTATCATCTTGATTTGCATCTTTCTTGCCCTTCTTACTTTTTATTTTCCTATTTTTCTCCTTTGGTTTTAGTAAACTTGTTAACATGTCTAACATGGTTAGTCTTTGCAAAAAGAAAAGGAAAAGTTAATAACATTTATTCATCCTGTACAAAAGAAACTGCGGCATGTATACCGGAATAGCAGTGCGGCATGTATCCCATTTTGCATGGTGTAGACTTCGGCCATCACAGTTACCTTCCATCGCTAAGGGGAATGGCGTAACCATACACACAGGACTCTATACAAACGCTGCACTTAGTTTTGACTTCGAAATCATGCATGCATTTAGTAATTAGCGTATGAAAGTATTTAAACATAACGTTTTTAAAAGTTTGGACTGTGAAATCATGCACTTACGTCAAATTAAGGATTGTGCTTCTACAAGTAAACATCGAAATGAGATTCACGCTATACACTGGCTAAAATAATCTCATTGCGCACCTGTACTGTGCGTTTGACAATCATCTATCGATAATTATAAGAAATACAAGAGGTGCGGCATCTATCCCGTATGCGGCGAAACTCCCGGAGTTACCCTATAGTAAATGTATTAAAATGCAGCTCCCATGTGTCAATTATTATTGGACAACCATCTATGCAATAAACACTTTTGAATTGAACTCTTGAACTCTTTTTTTTGAACTCTTAGATTGATATTAATTAGGGTTACTAAGCATTTTTATTTTTAATTTTACGACGTTTTGTATTTAATTTCATAGAACTTTATTCGACTGAATCATATCTCATGTATAATAATAATTTTAACAGTTAAATTCCATTACTAAAGGGCTTACCCATCTTGGTATTTCCAATGAGTCACTATTGCATATTAGACGTTATCCCAAAATACTCTTCTCTTTTAATTAATAATCTGTCAACTATTATTTGTGATATTTTTCAGCAATTAAATAAGTCCAAAATAAGTTTTCGAAATTTGTAGTAAAACTGTTCGCACTCTGCATTACTCTAAAAATTATACTTTAATATAAGATTATTGTTATGAATGTTTCATGATATGATACATTTTCTTATTTTAACTTACCATAAAATAAACCATTCTGCATGAACAAACAACAAATGAAAAGAAAAAACGTTCTGCTCCTATCGATACACTTGCACCATGTTTCAGGAAATCATTTCATGAATAATAAATAATATGTTGTGCATTTTCCTGTGTCAGCATTTTTCGTGAGCTATTCGGAATAAGTGTGGTTTTTTTTTTGTGTAATTCCTTCCTATGAATACAGATATGCGCGTGGAAGAATTTTAGATTATTTCCAAAATTGAAATTCACAAAATAACCATACGACTTCTTAAATATTTTTATACTAAGTCATATACAGGGAAACGTCTCTGTAAGGGCCACTTGTCGTTCCATTGAAAATTGGCCCTTATGAGGTTTGGCCCTAGAATAGAAGTGACAAATAAACAACAACTAAAATAAGGAAATCAAAACTTGTACAGGTGAAAAAACTTTTTATTAACATTTTCAAACTGGGTACATGATTGAAAATTTTTTCAATTGAAGTTTTTTTACTTTTCATAATTTTTTCGCAGACAATGTTTGTTTCTAATGATTCTTTTACTTTACTGAACAAATTTTGCATTATTTATTAATGCCTTAGAATGACATATTAGTTTATTTCTGTTAGCATTTCCTGACAGGTGTAAAAATTGTGCTTCAATATGAATTCAGAGTTTAAGTAAATGTGGAATTAGTTTTTCTAGATAATCTGTTATCTTTTGTGTGCCCACCACAAAGGGTCAAGTTTCCCTCCAACCCAACCACTTTGAAAGTTGAAACAACAAGTTGAAAGGTCCAACAAAGTGTGATGAACACCTGTATGTCTCCATTGTGGAAACGTTTGTGGTCCTTCATTGTGTTACTAAACACAACTGCTGTTTTAAATAAGGACTTAAGGCACATGTGAAAAAAATGGCCCTTATGAGGGGTAGGTGCGGACCCTAATAGGAGTAAATATAACATTATGTCTATGGGAAAATTTTTCGTTCCTAAAAATATTGGTCCTGCATAGAGATGACACTTGAATAGGGGTGGCCTTTAAAAGAAGTTTCACTGTAATAGTAATATATGTTGTTTTTGAAAGAGATGTATTTTATGAGATACGGCTTTATTTTATTTTATTTTTATTTTTATTATTATTATTTTTTGTAATTTCTAAGCAGAGTAAAACCACTATTTCAAATTAAAAATCTTCCCCAAACCTTTGTCTTTAGATTAGTAATATCCACTAATTTTTACCTTTAGATTAGTAATATTTACCTTATATTTTTTCTTTAGATTAGTTATATCTCAGCGATTAATCACAGACTTTTTAATGTAATTTCCTGCAATGAAATAAGTCGAAAAAGTGTATCCGAATTATTGATAAATATGTATACATTGTGCATTACTCTCAATAGTAAATTTAAAGATAAGATTACTGGTATAAAATTTTCATGATATGATATATTTTTCTGCTTTTATATACCATAAAATAAACCATCCTACATGCAATATACAACAAATGGAGGAAAAAAACTTTCTGCTTCTATCGATACACGCTCGCCATGTTTCAGAATACCATTTCATGAATAATGAATATTATGTTGTGCATTTTTACATGTCAGCATTTTTCGTGAGCTATTTCGAGAACGTGTGATTTTTGCGTAATTCCTTCCTATGAATAATGATATGCACGTGTGTAAACTTCAGACAATTTTCAAAATTGAAAAAAAAAACACATTTTAACTTCTTACATATTTTTTATACGAAGTCATACATATTTATGTATTTTGAGAAGTGGTTTTATTTTTTGGAATTTCTAAGGATCTATTTCAGATTAAATATTTTTCCTTTAGACAAACAATCTTCGGTGATATATTTTTCTTTAGATTAGTGATCTTTCATTGATTAATAGAAGAATTTGTAATATTTCACCGCAATTAAATAAATCAAAAAGTTTTATTCCAAATTTATGGTAAAGCTGTTGGCAATCTGCATTACTATAAAAATTGGACTTCGACATAAAATTGCTGTTTTGAATGTTTCATGATATGATACATTTTTCTACTCCAAATTACCGTAAAAATCAAACATTCCGCATGCAATACAAGAAATGCAATGAAAAAAACTTTCTGTTGCTATCGATGCACGCACACTATGTTTCAGAATATCATTTCATGAACAATAAATATTACCTTGTGCATTTTTTCATGTCAGCATTTTTCGTGAGCTATTCTGAGAATGTGTATTTTTGCGTAATTCCTTTCTATGAATAAAGATGCGCGCGTGGATGAATTTCAGACTATTTCCAAAATTTAAATTATAAAAATAACCATACGATTTCATAAATATTTTTATATTTAGTCATATAATAGTAATACATGTTGTTTTAGATAGAGATGTGTTTTATGAGATATGGCTTTATTTTTTAGACTTTCTGAGGCTAGTAAAACCACTATTTCAGATTAAAAATCTTCCCTAATGTTTCTATTTAGATTAGTAGGCTTTGCTAATATTTTTTCTTTAGATTAGTTATTATTTATTAGTTAGTATTTAGTGTTATATTAGTGAGTATTTAGCTATATTTTAGCGATTAATCGCAGACTTTGTAATGTAATTCTTTGCAATTAAGTAAGTCGAAATTTTTTTTAAAAATTGTAATAAATCTGTATACACTCTACATTACTTTAAACATTATACTTAAAGATAAGATTACTGTTATGAATTATTCTGAATATAATACTTTTGCCTACTTTAACTTGCTATAAAATAAACCATTCCGCCTGCAATACAACAAATGAAAGGAAAAAAAAAAGTTCTACTTCCATTCAAACACGCTCTCCATGTTTCAGAATATCATTTCATGAATAATAAATAATATGTTTGCATTTTTTACATGTCAACATTTTTCGTGAGCTATTTCTAGAATGTAAATTTTTTGCGTAATTCCTTCCCATGAATAATGATATGCACGTGCATAAACTTTAGACTATTTCCAAAATTGAAATCTAAAAATAACCATATAACTTCTTAAATATTTAAATAAAAAGTGATATAATAGTAATTTATGTTGTTTTAGAAAGAGATGTGTTTTATGAGATATGGCTTTAATTTTTGGAATTTAAAAGACAAGTAAAACCACTATTTTATATTAAAAACATGTCCTGGTGTTTTTTTCCTTAGATTAGTAATATTTCCTAACGTTTCTCTTTAGGTTATTAATCTTTGAAAGTTTGTTTTCTTTAATTATATTAATTACAGATATTTATTAATTATTAATTGCAGATATTGTGAACAATTTTTCTGCAATTAAATAAGTCGAAAAATTACATTCAAAATTTGTGATAAATCT
Source organism: Maratus speciosus (assembly GCA_963932465.1). Taxonomy (NCBI): domain Eukaryota; kingdom Metazoa; phylum Arthropoda; class Arachnida; order Araneae; family Salticidae; genus Maratus; species Maratus speciosus. Next base: position 213,798,491 of record OZ010799.1, on the reverse strand, counting down.
GTATGCACTCTGCATTACTCTAAATATTATGCTTTAAGATAAGATTACTGTCATGAATGAATAACGATATAATACGTTTTCATACTTTAACTTACCATAAAATAAACAATTTTGCATGCAATACAACAAATGGAAGGAAAGAAACTTCCACTTACATCGATACACGCGTACCATGTTTCAGAATATCATTTCATGAATAATAAATAATATGTTGTGCATTTTTACATGTCAGTATTTTTCGTTAGCTATTTCGAGAACGTGAAATTTTTTGCGTAATCCATTCCTGTGAATAATGGCATGCACGTGCATAAACTTTAGACTAGTTCCAAAATAGATATTTTAAAATAACCATTCCACTTCTTACCTATTTAAATAAAAAGTGATATAATAGTAATATAGGATGTTTTAGTAAGATATTTGTTTTATGAGATATGGCTTTAATTTTTTCTTTATGGCTAAAATCTTACCTATTTTTTTTTTAGTAATGTTCTCTAATGTATTTTATTTACACGGAGAGGGCCAACCTTGTTAATCACAGATTTTGATTGTTTTAATATATGTTGTAGGGTAGTATACTCCTTAATGTCAGGTTCAACGGATTTTATACAACGCTCCTTAGTTCTTGAGAAACCGGGGGGTCTAATAAAAGTACACAACTTAAATACTTACATTGCAAACGCACTGATAGGTTGGTCGTAGCTCAGCTGGTACGGCGTTCGCTGGCTAATCTGCGGGCCCGGGTTCGGTACCCTAACGCTCTACATTTGTTTTTCTAAATTTTTGTTTTATAAATATACTTGTAATTATAATTTAATAATTTCAATTACAAATTTTTATATCATACATTAATTATAATGTTAAAAAACTTAAATTTATCATTTTTTATTTTTAAACTATTATTTCTCATACTTTAAAGAGGTTTAAAAAGATATTGGATCTATTATTGTATGTACTATCTATATATTATAAAAAAAAACGAAAATCGTGACAAAATCTGTTGTGGTGCCATCTAGTTATGATAAAATAAAAGAATATTCAAATAAAATAAAAATAAAAGCAGAAAGGAGATAAAGGTGAAAGCAAAATAATTGAAAGCGCAAGCATACGTATTACAAATTTAAAAATCTTTAATATGCAAAAAATCGGTTGTAATTTAATTCTGATGCTAATTTTTAAAATAATTATGCTTGTTACTTTAAAAACAGAATAATGGTATCATTGCATTAACTTCCTTTGTTAAAGCAATACGTAAATGATATTTCTTTAAAATCACGAATTGACACAATTGCTCAATATCATTGCATCGAAAAAGAATATATGAAATACATTTCAAAAGTGATTTTTAAAAAATTAACAGTTTTATGATGTTTTATACAACTATTTAGTTAAAAGTAAGAAATTAAATAGGTTAAAATTATAATTGATATACAATATTATAAATTTTAATTGACAATGAGATTATTAATTGTACTTACAAGCATATTTATAAAACAAAAAATGAGAAAAACAAATGTAGCGCATTCAGTTATTGAACCCGGACACGCGGATCAGCCGGCAAACGCCATACCAACTGAGTTACGACCAACCTACCATCGCCGTTGCAAAGTAAGCATTTAAGTTGTGTACTATTATTAGACCCCCCCCCCCCAGGTTTCTCAAGAACTAAGGAGCGTTGGAGAAAATCTGTTGAACCTGACACTAAGGGGTCTCTACGCTACAACATATTTTAAAATAATCAAAATCTGTGATTAAGAAGGTTGGCCCTCTCCTTGTTAGACTATTAATCTTTCACAAATAATTTTTTAGTCATATTTTAGCAATTAATCGCAGACTTTGCCAAGTATTTTTCTGCAATTAAATAAGTCGAAAAATTTTATTCAAAATTTGTGATAACTCTTTACGCAATCTGCATTGTCTTAAAAAGTATACTTAAAGGTAAGATAACTGCATGAATGTTGCATTATATGATACATTTTCCTACGTTAACTTACCATAAAATAAATCATTCCGCATGCAATACGACAAGCGAAACTGAAAAGAAACGTTCTGCTCCTTTCTGTGCACTTTATCAAGCTTCAGAATATCGTTTCATGAATTATAAATAATATGTTGTGCATTTTTACATGCCAACATTTTTCGTGAGCTGTTTCGAGAACGTGTATTTTTGTGCAATTCCTTTCTGTGAATAATGATATGCACGTGCGTGTATAAACCTCGGACTATTTAAAAAAAAAAAAAAAAACCTTACGCATTCTTAAATATTTTTATACTAAGTTATATAATAGTAATACAATAGTTGCTTTTTCACCAACGTGTGTTTTTTGAGTAATTCTTTCCTGTGAATAATGATATGCACGTGTAGAAACTTCAGACTATTTCCAAACTTGAAAAAAAATTCGTTTAATATCTTAAAATATTTTCTATATTTAATCATTTACGCTACTTTAGAAAGACCCATGTTTTATTATAATGAAAGAGTACTGTTTTTTACAGGTTTTGATATGAACAAATTTTTGTATGAATTAAACATGATAAATTAAGATCTTATAAACAATTTATTCTTTAACTCTTAAATGCATAGCGCATTAGGGTGTATAAATAAGTTTTTACCCTCACACAGAGATAATTGAGTAAAATTTATGAAATTGCTAGATTTTATGCCCTTTTCTGTATAGTCAATGTGCACCATAACACATTTGTGCAACCGGTATTTCAATGAGGGGGGGGGTGTACTCCAGGAGGTGCAACAGTAGGAACAAAGGGGGGCATTTTCCAACTTTCACCGGCCCCCACATGTGATATATTGTTAGAAAAGCATGCGACCACTTATTCATGCTATGCGCCTCCCGAGTCTCTCCCCAAAAATTTGCCCTCCGAGGGGCACTTTTCTAAATTTGTCTAAAAAAAAATGTTCTAAAAAATGTTCTAAAAAATAAAATAAAAAATCATCATTCATGCCCCCGATTGGAAAATTTTGGAGAGAGGGGCTCGGGAGGTACATAGCATGAATAAGTTGTCACAGGCCTTTCCAACAATATGTCACATGTGGGGGTCGACAAAAGTTAGAAAAATGACTCCATTTGGGTCTACTATCGCGCCTCCTGGAATATATCCCCCCCTTTCTTTAATATACCATTTGCAGAAATATGTTACTGTGCACGGTGACTAAATAGAAAATGACTAATACAATGTAGCAATTTTATAAATTTCACTCAATTATTTCTGTGTGAGGGCTAAAACTTATTGATATACCCTCGTAACTCAAGAGTAAAATATATGACCATTTTTTGACATTTAGCGCTTTCTATTGGACTTAAGGCGAACTGTTACATGTTACTTACGTGTGATAACATGCATTTAAGTTCGTGAAGCCTGTTTTTGGTCTAATTTGTTTTCATGGGAAGGTTATAACACCTTTGTTGATACTACTTGCCATGTTCTCGAATGGCATTTTTTCTCTTTTTTTCAATAAGGCAGTAATTATTAATTCTGGAAACTATTAAAAGTTTTATTAAAATTATTATATTATTGAATAGTTGTTATTGTGAAGTATAAACGCTCGAAAGTAAGTATATAATTGAACATTATCATTTTTTGAGCAATTTTTTTATGTAACTCAACGGGCTGACATTATGACATTGTGTCCAAAAGAAAAATAAATATTTTTTTTTTTACTATTTTCTAGGGGAAACTAACAAAATTAGACTAAAATATAATATATTCGGAACAAAATAAAAAATCATGCGTTAAGAGGTTAAACGAAGTCTTTTTAAAAGTAGAAGAAATCTTTTCAAAGAAATAAAATGAACAAAAGTTATTAGGATGAGCAAAACGAATCCTTTACTAGGCTACCCACATTACGTTTTGTCGTGCACTTTACGAAAAATTTATTCAGTATTTTGGCTTGAAATTAAACATAAATATAAATTATGATCGGTTGATTTGCACAATATTATTTTTTTACAGAATAACCTTTAAAAAAATATGTTATTTTAATTAATTTATTTTACATGTTTTCCCATTACGGACACACTTTTGAAAATAAAAAAATGAAACGCGTATATTTTCAGAAGAAAAAATAAATCATGGTGTTAGTAATTATAGACAGAATCATGATTAATTTAATAATTAAAATATATTTTCATTATTCGCCAAAAGTATCTCAAAAATTATTTTTTAAAATTTAATTAAGGAAAGAAATATTTTTTGTACTTGATAGAAATAAAATATGGTCTGTAGATTCTGACAATATTATTTTCATATCGAATGATTTAACAAAAAACATTTTTTATTATTTTGTTGGATATATTTTTCCATTATACGGGTTTATTTTTGTAAACGATAATGAAACCTGCATATTTCTTGCAGTAAATAAAATTCATTGAACAATAAAAATAAATAAAGTCTTGAAATATTAAGTACGTAAAATATTATCGTTGCATCAAAATTTCTAATTTTTTAAAAATTATTTAAACAATGAAAGGAACCTATATATCTGCATTTTGCGAAGTCGAAATATTTTAAATATTGAAAATAACTGCAGATTTTATACTTCATACCGTAAAAGAACATTAACTTTCTTATATTAAAAATGTATGTTATGTGAGAGGAAAATATACATTTTATTAGAATACTTTATTAAGATTGGTTGAAAATGGCGCATATTTTGGTGCTCATTCCTTTTTATCATATCATAGTTTCACGATTTCTTTTATGAAAAGATTAAAATACCCTTTTTATAAAAATTATAACATATTTTTAATGAATGGAAATTTATGAAAATTCAATTATTTACATTCAATTACAAAAGTATTTTTCAACGTTAAGAATTCAAGTACACAATGTATTCTCATTATGTGAAATCATTTAACCAGACGATACTTACGCATTTTAAAAGAATTATATTATGATTTTTTTATTTTTATTTTTATTTTTATTTTATTTTATTTTATTTTTATTATTTTTTTTTTTGTAAAGTGACAAGAAACGAATTTTAAACAAATAAAATTAATTGTTGCAATTAATAAAATGTAAAAAACATCTTTCAAAGAGCTTTTAGTTGAAAATTTAAAAATATTTTGTAAAATGTTGCTTTGAAAATATTTTTATTTATACCAGTCTTATATCATAAGTAAAAAAATCCGAGGAAATTGTTACTTATTTGCCTGAATTCACATTTCTAAAATTAAAATGCGCCAAAACATAAAATAACGTTTTTGCTTAATAAAGATGCAAAAATATTATAAAAATTATTGTTACTTTCAAATATTTATCTTATTAAATAATGCTTCGCGAATCCAAACAAAGCATGGCTTTTGCTAGTTGTTATTAGTTATCCAGAGAACATGGTAGCAGATTCAAAACATACACTTTCCAAACTATCTTTGAATACATGTTTTTATATATTTTTTGAAGAAAGGATAAAATATTTGCATTTATAAAAATGATAAAAAAAAATATACTCTTTTAAAAGAAAATAATTACGTTTTGATGTCTATTACTTTAAAACGCGCATTTAATAGAAATATTAGAGTAAAAAATTCTATTGCAAATACTCTTCCCTAAAATTTGTAGCTATACATATAAGAGTATTTATAATTCTAATAGTATTTTCAAAACCTTTTAAAATATGTTTCAGGAAAATCGAATTAATATCAAAGTCAGAAACGTAAAAGAGTTATTTTATTACTTATAAATGATATAAAGAAAATGTTATGACTTGTTTTCCAATAGATGGAATGTTTTTTGTTCATAGGTGTTCCCGCCGATAACTCAATCTCAAATAATCATTGCACACAACTCACAATAAAATAAAACTAGCGGACTGTATTACTAATTAAATTTTAATTCACAAACAATAAATTGATCGAGAGCCGATATTTGCACTACTCCTCGGATCGGCGTCTCGAACCCAACTCACAAGTTTCCAAACAAACCACATAGATGGCGCTTCTAGCGGCAACATACCGCAGGGCCTTGAATGTTTCAAACATTCAATACAATAAATAAGATATCAATTTAGGATACAATCTCAATAATACAAATTTTTTCTCAGCATATACACTAAATCAGTGTGGTCCAACATTTAGTTGTTCGAGGGCCAATCAAACTTTAGGATAGAAATGTGAAGGCCAGAGACATTCCAGAAAGAAAAGGAATTACATATTTTATTTAAAAAAGTTTATTAAAAGAAGTTTAATATACCACTGCATTTTATAGTCGAGAAACTAATGGTGATGTTTGACACCTGCTTCCCTGATACAAGTGTATCAATTTCCACTGTAAGTTCAGTAAAGCAAAATCTTAAGATCAATTCCAATAGAGCACATTCAGTTCGATTTTTCGCTTTTGATTTCGTTTGTTTGAGAGCAGAAAAAACACTTTCACACACATACAGGGTGTTTCATAAAAGATGGGCAAAACTTTAAGAGGTGATAGTGCGCATCCAAACAAACAACTTTCATCAAAGAATGCATTGTCGGAAATAGAACGAAAAAGTTCTGCCGCATTCGGAAACTTGGTCCATGCAAGCATTAAAGCTCCTTTCCTGTTCAAAGTTATCGGGAGAAGAACGACACTACATGGAAATATGATATGGGGAAGAAGAAGAACACGTATCCAAAATTTCACCTCCTTTAGTACATAAAAGCCGCTGATCCGAGAATGCAACTGTCAATCGATTCTTTCTTTTAACAATCTTTTTTTCTCGTATAACAACATCACCTAACAACGCCCTATTGAACCTTTGCGTTTTATTTGAAACCATACATACTTTGATGAAGTTTGTCTGTTTGGATGTGTACTATCACCTCTTAAAGTTTTGCCCATCTTTTATGAAACACCCTGTATGTATTGCCAAACAGCGATAACATTTGCAGAGAGAATTTAATCTGTTTAGGAAAACATTCTTCAGAAGTCAGTTTCCACAAATTTTCAGGTACATCGCATTTTTTTAGTCTGGTAGAATGGGTCTACCTGAAGATCACAGATTTCCATTTGAAGGTGGCAGGGCACCTCACTCACTTCAATACCAATGGTGTTGTTGAACAGTGCAAGGTTTCGTTTTAGGGAGTCAAAACCCTGGAATCTGTTCTGGAACTCTTTCTTGATATCTATTATTATTTCATGAAACATACTAAAGTTTATGTCACACACTGCTCGCCTTTCCCACCTACTTTCTTCGTAAAAGTACTGAATGAAAGGGGAAATAGAAGTTGGCACCCCACGAATTATAAGATTCGAACAATGAAGCTTCAATTTAGCCGCTATAAGGGAAACGAAGATTGTAAGATACTGCTGACGTAAACTTAAGAAAAAACGAAAGTGGTAATACTTAAAAACTTAAAGCAGTAAGAAAAGTAAACGATTTTTTCCATATCTTAAATTAAAATATTTTTTCCTTTAAGAAGGGCAAGGGCCAACAAAAATGAATAAGTGGGCCGCATGCTGCCCGCGGGCCACGGGTTGGATCACACTGCACTAAATGAAATGTTAGATTTACAAATATAAACACAAAAATATAATAATACACTGCACTACAAAATTTTGCTTAATTAAAATAAAATGTATGAATTCAAGTAGTTAATGTGGTTTCATTCACATGAGGCAAAACAACAATTTTAGACACTGGTCTTTTATATGTGCCATTTTTATCCCGTAAAGTTACAACTCTAACTATACCATCTTGGCCTGGATAGATTTTAACAATTCTTGCCAAATGCCATTTTAAAGGGCTATAATTATCAGGATATTTTACTAAGACTAAAACTCCCTCCTTTATCTCTACCCTTCCTTTATGCCATTTGGGCCTATTTAAGAGCTTATTTAAATATTCTGATGACCATTTTTTCCAAAGATGTTGTGTCAATTTTTGAACTAATTGACACCTGCTCAACCTATTCATAGGGATTTCAGTATAATTCGGTTCAGGTAAGGCCATTAAAGATGAGCCAATAAGAAAATGAGCAGGTGTCAAAGCTTCAACATCATTTAGATCATTTGAAAGAGGGCAGAGTGGACGAGAATTAAGAACAGCTTCGATTTGAATAATGAGAGTCAAGAGTTCTTCATAACTTAAAATATTTTTACCTACAACACGCTTTAAATGATATTTAAGTGATTTAACACTTGCCTCCCATAAACCTCCAAAGTGAGGGGTTGAAGAGGGATTAAAATGCCACTTAATTCCTTCATTAGATAAATAATTTTGAATTTCCTCCTCACTTTTATCTTTAAATAAAGATCTGAGAATTGCTCTTAATTCTTTATTTGCACCAGCAAAATTTCGCGCATTTTACTAAAGATATCAGAAGGTTTGCCTCGTCTCGCAATAAAGCGTTTAAGTGTTGCTAAAAACGCTGCAGTTGTTGAATCATTGACAATTTCAAAGTGCAAGGTCTTTGTAGTAAAACACAAAAAATACAAATAAAAACCGTTTTTATCTGTTTACTCCTACCTGTTGATTTTTTTTATCTCAAAAGGACCGCAGTAGTCTAATCCAATACGCGTAAATACTGTGGATACCGTTACTCTTGCTGTTGGCAAATCAGCTATCTGTTGCTGCGCATTTTTAGAATTATTTTTTTTACAAATAATACAATTAAAAATAATTTTTCGTACTACATTTCTGCCAGCTAAAATCCAAAATTTAGTTCGGATGAAAGACATTGTGGTTTCTGAACCTGCATGAAAATATAATAACACAAAATGTAAAATTATGCTTTGCAGGGATAATCATAGGACATTTTTGGTGATCGGATAAGTTACTGTTTTAAGTCTACCACTAACACGAATGCAGCCGTCACTGTGTAAAAATGGACACAAGTTTGTCAGTTTGCTATTGTTAGGGATAGCAGTACTCTTTTCTAAACACTGGATTTCTTTCACGAATAAAGTCCTTTGAATGTTCTTTACAATGCACAATAAGGACTGAGAGAATGCACTGCTAAATAAAGTTCCAGCTGTAGGATATAAAGGGTTTCTACAGTTATATATGAATCTCTTACACCATGCTACTACTCTTTGTAGTTTGATGAACGATGAACAGTTATTAATGATGTCTAAAGGTTCAAGAGTGTTAACTAAGGCATATACTTGAGTCACTGATGGTTGGTTTCAGCAGGATTACTATCGGGACACTCGACCACCTCAGGCTGTTGTAGGAATGCTGGACCGAACCACCACAGTTCACACTGCTGAATCTTGATGGGATCTATACCTCTAGAAATAAGGTCTGCAGGATTTTGCTTAGAAGGTACGTAATACCACTGTTCAACCGAAGTTAAACTTTGCATAATCGATATCCTGTTGGCTACAAATGTCTTAAGATCATTGGATTACTTTTTTAATCATGCAAGTACAATATAACTTAAAATATACATTTATTAATCATTTATTAACACATTTATTAATTTATTACACATTAATCTGTCCAAAAATAAGTTTTAGAAACTTCTAGTTTTAAAGCACTTAACACATTCGTCATTAACTTAGATAGCAGGACTGCAGCAGAAAGTTCAAGACGCGGGATAGTGACATGCTTTATTGGAGCTACTCTGGACTTACTAGTGAGTAGCTTAACAGCAGAATCACTATAAGAATTAGCAGATTTGACGTAAATGACCGCTCCATAAGCAATTTCAGATGCATCGGAAAATCCATGTAGTTCTACACAAATAGACTGAGAAATAAGAATACATCTAGGGATACTGATCAGATTTACACTTTTTCAGGAAGTAAGAAAGTCGTTCCACTCCTTATTTTCTTTCATTGGGAGATAATCACACTAATCTATTTTCAGCAACCATAATTTTTTCAGAAACACCTTGGCCCTTGTAATTATTGGACCTATCAAACCCAAAGGGTCAAATATTCTTGCAATTCGTGACAAGACTGGTCGTTCAGTGTATAATTCGCTTTGCTCGATAATTAAGATAAATCCAAAACAATCTGGTTGAGGCTTCCACAATATTCCCAAAGTTTTTGTCTCATTAGAAAAAGAATATTCAGATTCTGAATTATTACATAAAAGAGCAAAATTATTTACTGCCCATTTATGGAGATCCGTGCCTCCTCTATTTAACAACGATATCAGTTGTTGCTGAATCTCCTTAGCTGTGGCTAAATCATCTGCACCTGTTAGGATGTCGTCCATGTAAACATCCTGCAACAACACATTCGCAGCTAAAGGAAATTCATTTCCTTCGTCTCTGGCTAATTGCATTAAGGTTCTTGTAGCTAAAAATGGAGCACTAACAGTACATAACCTGTACACTTTTACTGGCTCATTCACCTCAGGTTTAAATACAATTCGTAATAAGTTTTTTTGACTCGGATGTATTAGAATCATACGATACATCTTTTTTATATCTGCTACGAAAACAAACTGGTGCTTTCGAAATCCCAACATTATAGAAAATAACTGATCTTGGATTGTTCCTCCGTTAAACTGCAAACTATTTAATGATTTTCTTGTAGAAGTTAAGAAAGAAGCATTGTACACGACTCGTAATGGTGTGCTACTTGATTCTGTGCAGAACACGCAATGATGTGGAATATAATAAGTGACTTCTGGCCCTTCAGATTCTATCACTTCTTCCATGTGACTCATACTTAGATATTCTTCCATAAATGCTTTATAAAGATCATTAACTTTAGGTTCTCTAACTAAGCGCTTCCATAATAAATTTAAAATATTCATTGCCTTTTGTTTTGATTCGCCAAGACAAGACGGACCTTCCTTTAGTGGCATTTTCACCATATATTGTCCATTTTCAGTTCTAGAATAATTTTTCAGAAAATGTTCTTCACAAATTTCTGATTCCTTAGTTTTAGAAATCTCAGACTCTCTCTCTATGTTTTCTATTTCCCAAAACTCTCTAATTATTTTTTCTAATTCCAAATTATCTGTAATTAACCCACAATGTATATTACTTTCACCCGTAGCCGGAAGGCTTCCACTGACAATATACCCGAAAACACTGTTTTGTAACACAATTTTAGTATTTAATGTTTGCGGATAAATTTGACCTGGTCTTAAAAATTCATAGAAATTTTCTGCACCTAAAAGCAAATCAATCGGACCTGGGACATTAAATTTTTCATCGGCTAATTTGATGTTATTTAACAATGGGATAGAAGTCTCAAGCTGCCTAGACGGCGTAAATTCTGTAATTTTCGGAACGACTAAAAAGTCTAATTTTAAATGAAAATCCTTATCTCTATTTGAAATAGTTGTGTTAACCCTAGATCTAACATTCAGCGATAATTTATTTATGCCTGAAATAGAAATGTTAGTCTTTTCTCTTTTCAAATTTAGTTTATCTACTAACTTTTTACTCATAAAGTTAGATTTTGCGTCAACGTCTAAAAAACCTCGTACTTCATGAAAATTACCCAATTCAACTTTTATTAAACAAACAAATGTGCTAAGTAACACAGCTTTTATGTCATTAGCCAAATTACATGTCGTTGAAAATAAATTGTTTTGATTATTAGCTGGGAAAGGCTGAAATACTGGAGCCGAAACATCCAAAGTAGATTTATTACCTCCTTTGTTTATGTGACTTATTTCCTGTGAAATTATCGCTTGGTTTTCAACTTTATTTATTTTTTGTTCGCGAGGAAAATGCAAAGTAACGTTGTGCCTTTTCCTACAAATAATACCCAAGAATTTAGATTTACAATCGACCACTTTATGATTCATAAGACAGTTAAAACAAAGATTTTTTTGCCTTTAACAGCTCAACTCTATCACTCACTGACACATTTTTATAAACAGGACATTTATGCAAAGGATGATTTTCATTACATGACAAAATACAGTTAGAATTTTTTACATCCGTTAGAAAAACTTTAGAAACTGGCCTGGAATAATTATTTTTATTATTCGACCTAGAATTATCAACCACAGGTTTTCCCTTTGATGTGTAATGTAAATCTATCTCCCGAGATAACTCAATTGGGTGAAACCAAGAATCTCCTTGTCTAACATTTATAAAACACGTAACATCCTTATCAAGCGTCCGACAAATTTTATCAGAAATCACTAAATTTTTTAAAGTTTCAAAATCTGTCATATTTCTCAATTTTAAATAATAATCCCAACTCTTTGTTAATCGGGATGCAAATTGTACATACGTTTCATTGGGTTGGCGTTGTGCTTTTCTAAATTGTTCTAAACAAGTTTGGGGAGTTGGCTCAAATTCTCTAAGCACTATAGCTTTCACCTTTGAATAATCTTCTAATTCCCCATCCTTAATGTATGTAATAACATTTGCTGCCCTTTCCCCTAACAGATTTAGAAGAATTTCCGATTTATACTTTTCTGGGACATTTTTTGAAATGAAGGCCTTTTCTAAAGACGAGAAAAAATACCCCCAACCTTCCGGTCTAGACGGAATTTTGATTGTAAGTGTTCTTATACTTTTAATGAGAGAGTCTAAAGATTCTATACCTTCTCCTTTTTCGAAATCATTTAATTTTTTCACTTTTGGTTTCTGCTCGAGCCTTAGTCTTCTCAAGCTCTAATTTTGTACGTTCAATCTTTAATTTTTCAAGTTTTAGTACCTTCGCTTCCTCATTTTTTCTCTCCTCTATAATATTATTGGCCATTTCATCTACCAATTTAGAATCCGCTTTATATTTTTCACTTTCCTTTATTAATTTCATTAAATCATAATTAGTTAATTTTATATCAGAAATATCAATCCCTAACTCAAAAGCTATCCTCTGGTAGTCTTCCTTTTTCGCGCTTTTGAAAATTTTAATAATTAAAGTTCACAATAAATAAATAAATAAATCTCACATACCTTCAAAAATAAAGGCGAATCCCTTTCTCCAAATTGCTGAACGACGGCAGAAAGATATTTTGCTTCTTTTATTTATTTCATTTGTCTTCTCGAAATAAGCATTTTTAAATAACTTTGTTTATTCTCTGCGTTAAATGATCACTTATGATTGCGCAACAGCACTGAAAGAACATAATTATTTTTGTTCTCGAATCAAAACAGCCGCTTGACTTAAACTCTTCGTAATAAAGTATATATATTTTAACACCACTCTATTAAAGCAATATTACTAGCGTAAGAATAACGTATTAGATTCAAAGGAAATGTACGAATGCTCATAAAAAAGAAAACACTTAATTCGTTTCGGTACACTTATACTCGTTGAATCGAAACCACTTTATACTCGATGAAATAAATGCTTGGTTTTTACTCCGGTTCGACGGACCAAAAAATAGATGTTCCCGCTGATAGCTCAATCTCAAATAATCATTGCACACAACTCACAATAAAATAAAACTAGCGGACAGTATTACTAATAAAATTTTAATTCACAAACAATAAATTGATCGAGAGCCGATATTTACACTACTCCTCAGATCGGCGTCTCGGACCCAACTCACAAGTTTTCAAACAAACCACATAGATGGCGCTTCTATCCGCAACAATAGGTTAAATTGAGAATTGAAATTATTTTAGAAATTGATTGCCAAATACATTTATAGAATGGGCATTTTTGTACTCGATTTGTCAGTATGAAAATAAAAGATAAATATTCGAATTCTCAATGACGATAAATTCAATATACATTTTTAGCGTTTATTTTTTGCATTGTTTATTTTTAACGAAGGTCCGCAGCGCTACAATCCTTGAAGCAGTCTGTGTGCAACGCCGTGTCCAACTCCGTGTCCAATGACGCGTTTTTTACCACAAAACCTGAGGAAATTAATTGCGTTTTTTTAACCTTTACAATTATGTATAGCATATTTATAACATATGCACTATATACAATATATGTTCTGTTTAAATGATCAGTGTGACGCGGAACTCTCGCTATTTACTTCTCGAAAATGCTAGGCGCTCATTTCACCGGCACCAAAGGTTAAAAGATCTAGTTAACCTTTCCCAAGTGATCTTGCGAAAGACGGATTTGTAGCGTGGTAGAGCAATGCACTAACAACTGAGCGGGTGTCTTAAGATCGATATAAATATATATATATATAATAATTAGAAATTTACTTTTTAAGTATTCCATCTGTGGATCCCATTGGTACTGTTCTGCTTTTGTCGGGGGAAAATTCCGTTTAAAGTCAACCCAAAACCCAACCCCCCTCCCCCCAAGGAAAAAGTCATCGGCCCACAACACGACTTGCTTCAACCCGATCCCGAATTACTTCAACTCGAATCCGAAATGCTTCAACCTGAACCTGATTCAAATCCGAAGTGAGACAAATGAATCCTTATTTCAGTGCATTATGAAAAATAATTTATAGTTATATTTTCAATAACAATTTTATCTTTTATATTGAAAATGGAGCATATGGATACTCAAGAATATCCATATGTAATAAAACATGTTTATAAGGAACACCTCCGGACCATAGAATTTCTTCGCTATTATGAGGTAAAGCCACGCAAATATATAGGAGTTAGGGATTGAATAATTGATCGCCTAATAAAGATTTCTGCTATTTGGGATTGTCCGTTCTCGACCCTCAACGAAAAAGTTACTCAAATCCGACTTGGTTCAGCATTGGCCTCCGGTAAAGTAGATTTACTCCATCTGATGAAAGCCTCTAATCTGGATAAAAGTATATATTTTAAGAGAAATAACGGGAAAGAAATCTTGCCTATTGAAACAAATTAATTTTATTACTTTAACCTATAGGAAAAACATATAATTACGGATATTTTTTTAAATAAGTAAGGCGATTCAACAATTAATTACACTGGCCTCCAAAAGTTAAGGTACAGCGACTGGATACTTTTCATTGTACACGGTTTGTCGAATATCTACCGACATTATTGGCGAATCATTCTTAAACCTCTGTAATGTAAAGAACATGTTTTATTTCATATTTTTTTGTGAAGATCGAGGTTGTTTAGTCGAGGTGACAATTAGGGGGCTAATAATAATTTTAATAATAAAATCATATTTTCGATCACCTTTGAAACAGAAAATGCTGGAAATGGTTTGTCACTGTGTTAAATGCCTATTTGGGTCCTGTTCAATGTTTTTGTGTATTTGTGTAAGAATAGCACTCATATTCGTGAAGATGTTATTGTGTCTGTGAAAAATTCAAAAGTTTTTTGTTTATAGCATACAGAGTTTTCAACCACATTTAAGACATCTTTCTGAAATCTTGACAAAGAACAGTAGCAACAGTATACTGCAATTAAAACATGAATATATTGAATATTTTTTTAGATATGGGCACTTGTATGAAATTATTTTTGACTACGCATGCGTGGAAGATTTCAAAATTTTTATTTCATAATTCGGTATTCAGCTATTTTTGTAACTTCTAAAAAATGTCCAGTCAAATATTGTGAAAACTCAGAAAGATATAATGAGCTGATTGAAAAGTTGTGGAAAATCCCTTTATAATAAAGCTATTTTTAGAAAGCAATTCACTATATTGCTCTTATCTTTGTGAATTTCTGACATATAAGAAGCAGCTGTTTTTCTTTCCATAAATTTTATTTATGAAAATTTAATTTAATTCTACTTGCTAATTATTTCACTTAATTTATTAAGCAAAATTTCTTGTGTGAAACAAATATTTTTGACAACTCATTTCTGTAATCTATAAAATCTCCTAACTTTACCAAATTTGAACTTTCCACGTTCCGTACTTTTAGAGATAAAAGGCTACGACAGACGGACAGATTGATATGCAAGTGATCTTATAATTATTCCGGTTTCACATTTTAACTAAGGAAACTTAGCAGTTGTTAAGAAAAAAATTAGTCATTGAAAAGACATGTGATATAATACGGCGCTAGACTCGAACAGGTTAAAATATATTTTTAAATCATAGCATTAATAATTTTTTATCAATAGAATAGGCCATAAAAAAGTGCTTGTCGTTTCAGCAGAAAATAATTTAAATAATCACAATTTTAGTCACAACAAAATTAGTAAAAACTTTTTCACACAATTACTTATTACTCAGAGATGTTACAGACTATTTGCAAAATGCATATTTTAAAATTTACTTTCAGTTGAAAACCTTATCTTAAAAAATTGATTAGGAATTAGTTTAAGGAAAATATCATTTCCTTTTATTTTTTTGACTTTTTATTAAAGCAATAAACCTTTTCAAATATTTAAATGATAAATATATGAAAATGTTTTAAGAAACTGATTTTTAATCCTACTAAATAATTTTTTTAAGTTAATTTTTTTTTTATAAAAACCGTAAAGGATACAGATGAAGTTATTATTGTACACTAGAGATATTTTTTATAGTGTATTTAAATATAACAATTTAAATACTAAGAATATCTAATTTCTGAAAAATATGTTAATTCAAGATATATTAATTTTTCATAAAACACCGATTCATAAAAAACCTTTAGTCTATCTGAAAATAAAATAAAATGTTCTACAGTCGCAATTTATATGACAAATAACTCTGAAAGCAATTTTTCATGCGGGAATTTTTACACTAATATATGTCAATTATTTCAAAATATTTATTTTAAAAAACTATTTCTTAATAAATGATGAATTTTTCTTTGAATAATGATGATAATATATATATAATACAAAAAAAAAAAAAAAAAAAAAAAAAAAAAATACTAAAACTATTTTGTTTGTTAATTTTTAGCGTAAAAGACAAAAAAGATCGATTATTTAAAATAAATATTTAAATTATTTTAAATAAATGAGTCAATTGACACTCTTCAAAAATAAGTTTTTAATTTAAGTGTTTTCATAAGGAATATATTTTAAATTTCAGTCTTTTGAAAAGGATGAATTATTATGCAAAAAATAAAATAAAATATAAATAAATAAAAATTTCAAAATCTTGCCGCTATTCGCTTTTTTAAATGTCGTTTAACTTAAAGCATATTTTGAAAGATCTTTTTTGATAAATCCCTCTTGATCCAACTTGCAAAACTATTTTCTTTTTAATTCCATAGAACACATTAATTGAATTCGCATTTAAACAAATTGCGTCAAAGTAAATAGGAAACAATGTTAAATAATTACAATTTTAATGGTATAAGTAATTTTTCATGCAATTATTTTTTGGTTGGTATATAAGTTTATTTAAATTTTGTATTTTTCATAATCAGCTTTAAATTTAATTTACATGTTTAAAAAATAGATGGGAATAATTTAAAATGAAATAAAACATGTTTTTACATTTTTGAATTTTGTGGAAAAGATTTAATTTTCAAATAATAATAATAATAAAATGATGATGAAATTAAAAAATAAAATAAAATAATAAATACGTTTTTTTTTTTTTTTTTTTTTTTTTTTTTTTTGTTAAGAAAACTTATTTTTAGATTTGAATCGTACCAACATTATATCTACCCTATATATATAAAATCCTAATGAAACAAATTTGTGAAACGGATATCATGAAACGACTGAAATGTAACGAATTTACGAAACGATTCTATGAAACGACTGATTACGGTGATTTCTCCTAAAATGCGGAATAACGTGCGACGAAATTAACACCAAAATTCCATATTGATCCGCAGATCTCAAAACTGGTATTAGAATTTTTAAATTTGAATTAATTTTCGAAATATTATTTTTTTTCTTAATTTTATGTACTTTTCTCTAATGATGGCAACTCATTTGAATTGCCATCATTAACATTGCCATTATCATTGCCATTATTGCCATCATTAATCATAACAGATTTTTTTTTTCATATTTTAGAAAAGCTATTATTTTAAACTAATTTGGCGACCAGTTTGGCCTCTTTTAAATGTATGCTGATAAATGTATCGTGTTACTTTTACATGACAGACAATACAACAAATCATGACATTTAATTTCAACTTCAAAGCAATGTTTTAATGGTACTACTTCTCCCGTCGGCCAATTTTGCCAAATTATATAAATCGCCAAACCACTCGCCAAATTATACAAATTGACAAAATTTTTTATTTTAAATAACGAAAGAACAAATAAATTAGTATAACAATAATAAAAATACAAATAAAACGTCGAAATAAAAATCACTTGACGGCGTAAACACGTGTAAATTCATTAAAGTCAAGTGAATATGACATTTACGATCAATCGTTATTGGCATTTAATCTTATAGTTTGGCGAAAGATTTTTGATATAACAGGCAACAGATTGTGAATCAAACACGAAAACAACAATTGGATGCATTAACAGCCACTGATTCGGCCTGAAATTTTTACAATCAAAGGGAATTGAATGGAAACCCGTTTACAGGGCTATCGCTCAGTTTTTTTCAGTATAATTGAACCTTCTCTAATCTTTTTAAAAGCTACCAGATTAGCGTGCTTTTAGATTCTGCAGTGTCTGAAAGGGGGTTGGCAAGCGTAGCTTACAAGGGGCAGAGCCCCCTAGTCTTACCAATATAATATATATATTACAACCTTTTATCCCAATACTCTATTAAAGCCTTTTCCCGCATATGTAATATCCGTTGATATGTTGATTTATGTATGTTGATACGTTGATTTATGTATGTTAATTTTTGTTACACGAAAACAGTCGCATATATGAACAGATTTGGTTCGTTGGCCAGCTTAATTGGCCATCTTATTTGAAAATGGTGATAGCTCAAAGATGTCACTACAAAGAAATTATAAATCCAAATTTTATAAGAATTCTGTAATAATTTTCGTCATCCCCTATATTAAAAAATTGGCTGAGACATAGCAGTTTGAAATTCTAGGGTGTTGATACATTAGAACAAGTCAGAAATTGCACGTCAAACGTGGCAATCGAGGTGCGTTCGTACTATAACTAGTTTTATAAATATTCAGATCATGACGCAATAACTATTCCACTCTTATGAAAAATGCAGTTTACACGTATAAAAATTTATTACAAGTATATAAATTAAATTCCAAAATACCGAAATAATATGACTTCATCTTAAATAGGACACAATCACCATGGCAACCTGGAATAATTACCTATCATGGAATATCATGGAATTAATTGCGTATGTTAGGATTTAATAGAATGAAGAAAACTTTTATTAATGTCTTTTTAAATCTTTATTCGAATTTCATAAAATTTGAAATGACTCGACAAAATTCTGCAACAATTATATACATTAAATTTCAAACCATTTGGTCGGTTAGTTTTTGAGCTGCTATTTGCGGACAGACGGACAGACTGACGGACGGTCCAGACGACGACTATAGGTACTACGTATTTATATAATTACGAAGGCACCTAACAACACAACAGATTAAAAATACGCGAATCCTTCATGAACAGGTTTAATTTGTGTGTTTTATATGCGTGGTTTCTCATAAATATTCTTTCACTGCTTTAACGTCTGTTCCGACTCTCAGACACTTTAAACAACATAATCATATCCGCCAGCGTCAAATTCTCGCAAAGCTTGGTGATACATGACAAAAAACCACCAAATTTGGCGACAAAAAAAGGTTGTTATAAGTGAAGCCAACGTGGCGATAGCTGTCGATTTTTTTTTTTTTTTTCAAATTTCCATCCAATTTCAATTTTGACGGAAATTGGCAATCCTCTATAAGCGTGTTCCACTTATTTTAGCTTCATGTTTTTAAGTAAAATCAGCTGTGTTATTGAAAATAAAGAATATGGAAGCGACTCCTTTATTCCGGTACAGACAGCCGGAGCTTTTTAAATTTTACAGCTAAAATCTTTAGAAACTACCGATTTATAAAAATGATAAAACTCATTTAAACGAAAAAAATGCGTTAAATTATAACAATTAAGGACAATATATTCAGAATGCTTTCCAGCTCGCGATTAATTTTTTTTACTGATATGTCTGATTATATAAAATACATATTTTATAAGTCCATCACCTGATAAAACGTAAGCTAAGAGAGTTTATATTAAAATAATTAAGAAAAAATTATTTTAGCTTCACTTTTTTTGAGTAAAATCAGCTGAATTCCTGAGAATAAGGAATATGGAAGCGACTCTTTTATCCCAATACAGGCAGGCGGAGCTCTTTAATTTTAGAAAAATGTGTTATTGTTTTAACTAACAGCTAAAACCTTTAAAAACTACCGATTTATAAAAATGTTGAATCACATTTAAATGGAAAAATGCGTTAAATTATAGCAATTAATGACAATATATTCAGAATGATTTCTTTCTCGCAATTGATTTTTTTTACTGATATGTCAGATTATACGAAATACATATTTTAAGAATCCATCGCTTGATAAAACAAAAGTAAGACAGTTTATGTTAAAAGAATCAATAAAACAAACAAACAGACTTACATTTTAAAAATATTGAATATTAATTTTAAGAAGAAAAGTAAATACTTATTTTAATAAATACTAAATAAAAACTCTTTAAAAATAATATTTTTAATTTCAATACGTATTTTGACAATAATGACAAGTGCTTAATTATTACGCAAAAACAAATTAATGATATCTGGGTTAGAAGTTTTAGTTATCTCTTTCTTTTCTTGCAAATGACATATAACTTTAAGCAAATATTTTCTTCAATGTAATACTTATTTTTAATTATATCATGCACTTGAATTTGTTAACCTGTTTTTTTGTAACTGGAAAGACATACTGTTTACAGTGATAATGATGTCCAAAATTCACGTTACTATTGCAAATAAGATACAATACTAAAAATTCGTAATTTTAATGAAAATAAATTTTGTTACCACTTTTTATAAATTATTTACTAAGTTTAGTACGTACTTCTAAAGGAATGTTTCAGATTATTTAAATTATACATATTTAGAATATGTTTTTGCTATTTTTATCTTTTGATACCCCCTGAGGACTTATCTCAAATGTAAGTACAAGTAAGAGTCTAAGTCTTAAATAATAAGAATAATAAGTCTTAATTACGTCCACTGATAACCATATCACAATATAGTTTTTATAAAGTTCCGGACCCATTTTGATGTTTAATAAGTCATAAAATAATAAAGATAGATTAAAATTAATAACATAAATGGTTAGATAGACTCAAAAAGTTTCATGACCCTTGCCAATGAACTACCACGTGTGCCCCTTCGTCGCACGTAGAATATCAAGTCGATAGTCAATTTCACGCCAGGTAGCGGCAAGCATGTCGGCATCCACAGAGGCTATTGCGGTTGTAATTCTGGCTTTTAAGTCATGAATGTTCGACACTCTCCTCCTGTAAACATTTTCCTTTACAAATTCCCAAAGGAAAAAGTCCAGCGGCGTTATATCAGGTGATCTGGATGGCCAGGGAATTGGACCTCCTCAGGAATTGATCTCACAGATCTTCTAGGATTGTGTAAAAATGTCTCTTTGACACGCACAACATCAAAATCACTTGTGCAGGGACGTCTGGAACGTTTCTTATCTGCGATATTTCCAGTTTTTAGAAAATTATTTTTTCGCCGCAAGATGCTGCTTTTTGGATGGAGGATCTTTTTTGGTAAATTCTTCTGCAATTTCTCTGTGCTTGCACTATCGATTTTGTTTCTATGAACCACCATAAAATCTGTGTTTTCTCTTGTGGTGTATGCATTCTCCTTAATATCCGCTCGAATAAAACATCACATACAAAAGTAACATAGAACAAACACATCAAAAGTAAACATAACATTGTAATAGTTGCCAAAAACAAAAGAGAGAAAAATGCAATTAATAAGCAGACGATATTTAGAAAAGTACAGATATTTAGACTGGAAAATGAAATTATCTGAAATTAACCACACGCGCAGACGATGTTTACAAAAGTAAAGATATTCAAATTGAAAAGGAAAATATATGAGTTATTCCATCAATAAATGCCATAAGTTTGTTTATATCTTCATTATTTTATGAGTTATTAAACATCAAAATGGGTCCGGACTTTATAAACACCCGTATATTCCAAACGGAAAAGTCAAAACCTATATTAAAATATTTATTTGATTAAAAGACGTTACTAAAAATACATTAAAAGTATATTAAAAACTTATATTGACATGTTTCAACTACTTCACTGAAACTCATTAGAATGTATAAGAGAAATTACAAATACGGCTGAATCAGAGAGCATTAACATACTTTTTAACGAGAGAAGATTAATCTACAAGTCTAATTTTTATTTACAATTATATATAAGGGAGTCCATTGAAATTTATTTAAGAGGTTCAGGAGTTTGTAATGATACGTTATATTTTCGCATCCCGAATATATGGATTAAACAGTGGTTGCACTCTCAAAAATAAAACTCTCCCTTTTGACGATTCAGAAATCCTCGAGCTGTATTTCGTCGTTTTTGACGATCATTTCCTATTAACATCACGTGACTTATAACGAAACGTAAACCCTCAAATATTTGACGAAAGTTTTGCCTCAATCACGGTCAGACTCAATGCATTTTAAGGAAACAGTTCCTCAAATCCTGCGATTTTAGCAAACAGATATTTGCTGGCTTATGTTAGTCCTGTAATAATTTATTTTAAAACAGCACTCAGTGCTTTTCAGAAAATACTGAATAGGTAGTTATTGGTTTTCATTAATTATTTTTTTAGCTGTTAGAATTTTTAGGAGTGCTTATTATTATTATTATTCTTTTATTTATATGTTGTCGTTCGTTATGTTTTAATTCGAAAAGAATAAATTTCCTGTGTTCTTCAAAACCATCCAGTAAGAAAATTAGGCCAATAAAATTTCAAACTTCTAGGATATATATTTTTTTAAGAAGTATATTACGTTTTCAACCAAATTAAAAATAAACATAATTGATACCTCTCCTCTTTATAAACAGTAAAGTGTTAAAATCTTATCCCCCTACTCAAAGTGATAAAATCTCACGCAATATGCACTTCACAATTCGTTATTTGTGAGCAACAAATTAACCAGACCATATTCTAATCATCCATTGATCAAAGAAAATTTCAGTTGTAAATTATTTAATCAAGCCATATTATAATTATTCATTGATACGAGAAAACCATAAAAATAAATTAGCCTTTCTTAAAACTTTCAGAAAATATAGCAGCGCTGATAAAATTGCAATCTACGTTATAAAAATATTAACACCAAGTGGAATTCATTAGACCAGTCTAAAAGCAAACGCTTTCAAGTCCCCATTAGCCCGGTTGGAAGAGCATCTACCTCCCATACAAAAGGTCGTGAGTTCGAATCACGCCGAGGAAAGAGGGAGAAATGATTTTTTTTCCTTTCCCCGTGTCAAATGCTGGAGCTTCCAAACTACTTGAGAGATGGCGCCACCAGCCCTCTTTTGACGAAACTAGTGAAGAAACTAATTTCATCAATTTGACGAAATGGTCACTCGAAGCATTTTCCAGGAAACCATTTCGTCAAAAACAAAGAAAATTTCGTGAAATCTGAGTATTCATTTCTGAGAGTGTGGACAACTTGCGGAATCGCGACAAAGAAGGAACACTTGCGATATCGAAAATGTAGGGGGCGTTATATGTTTACTTGTTTGTATTCGAAGATTTTTTTTTTTATATAAAGATTTCATATGCATTGTATTTGTAATTTCTGTTATACATTCTGCTGATGACTCAGTGAAGGAGTTGAAACATGTCAATATAGGTTTTTAATATACTTTTAATGTGTTTTTAATAACGTCTTTTAAACAAATAAATATTTAAAAACATGTTTTGACATTTCCGTTTGGAATATACATAGTGATATGACTCATTTCCAGAAACATAAAGTCTTATTTTTTTTTCAAGTTTATGCGAAAGGTATGTACTTAGATCAAAATTGTTAAACGCAAAAATCAACTTAAATCTCACACAAAATTGGCTTTTATATATTAAACTTCTCAAAATATCTTTAAACATGCCAAGTTATTCATAATATCAATAAATGAAAGAAGATTACAACATTATTTATCATATAGTAGAAATATTATTTAGTTTTTTTTTTTTTTTTTTGTAAAGAACCATATTATATAAAAAAATGCTTGCATTCTTTACACTATAAAGATTTTATCATATAATAGAAATATTATTTAGTTGTTTCTTTTAAAGAACCACACTGTAAAAGAAAAAAAAAAGACAAGCATTCTTTATGCTAGGAAGACTGCTCCAAAACATTTTCGAAAATAGCTGGCTGAAAAAGAAACTTTTTCTTAATGAATGTTTCTTTAAATCTCAGAAATATGATGGTTTCTGAGGTTTCTAAAGGTAACGAACGCTTTTCGGAATCAGTCAAATCGAGTTAAATCTCACAAAAAATTAGTTTTTACGTTTTAAGCTTCTCAAATATCATTATACGTGCTATGTTATTCATAATTGCAAAAAATGAAATAAGATTACAACATTACTTATCATATAGTAGAAATATTATTTAGGTTTTTTTTTTTTTTTTTTTTTTTTTTTTTTTTTTTTTTTTTTTTTTTTTGTAAAGAACCATATTATATAAAAAAAATCGCAAGCATTCTTTACACTATAAAGACTGCTCCAAAACATTTTCGAAAATAGGTGACTACAAAATAAACTTTTTTTAGTGAATGCTTCTTTAAATCTCAAAAATATGTTGGTTTCTGAGGTTTCTAAAGGAAACGAACGCCTTTCGAAATCAGTCAAATAGACTTAACTCTCACATAAAATTGGTTTTTGCATTTTAACTTCTCAAAATATCGTCAAACATACTAAGTTATTAATAAGAGCAATAAATGAAATAAGATTACATTACTTATCATATAGGAGAAAAATTATTTAGTTACTTTTTGTAAAGAACCACATTGTAAAAAAAGGCAAGCGTTCTTTACACTATGAAGACTGCTCCAAAACATTTTCGAAAACAGGTGACTGCAAAATAAACTTTTTTTAGAGAATGCTTCTTTAAATCTCAAAAATATGTTGGTTTCTGAGGTTTCTAAAGGTAACGAACGTTTTTCGGAATCAGTTAAATTGACTTAAAAATCTCAAAAATTTGAGCCCCACCAGTGGCTGAGAGGTTCTGCTCTCGAAGCTGGTAGACGGGAGGTGCTGGGTTCGATCCCAATCGCGCCCGTCGGCCTAATCGTTCGGAGTTTTCGTGGTTTTCTTCGAACCTTGGATTTCCAAGCGTTAATACGGGTTAGGTTCCCTTAGAAAGACCCCCACGAAGGGCACTCCCCCCTGGGCCTATATCCCTCGTGCAGATATTTGGCCGTCATAAATACAACCAACCAACCAACCTCATAAAAATTTGGTTTTTACATTTTAAACTTCTCAAAATATCATTCAACGTGCTATGTTATTCATAATTGCAATAAATGAAATAAGATTACAACATTACATATCATATAGTAGAAATATTATTTAGTTGTTTTTCTTTGTAAAGAATCATATATAAAAAAGTCCTTCCGGCAAGCGCCGGGAGGAAGAGGTAGCTTTCATATTCCTTATTTTAAAAAAGCCAACTTATATTATTCAAACACACGAAGCTTAATTTAGTGGAAACCGAATATAGGAGATTCAATACCAATTTTTATCAATATTAAATCATTATGAATGAGAATTTCGCGAAATTAGTCAGCTTTATCCAAGCTGCTTTTATTTAAAGTAACTTATATTTGGTTGCCAAATTCGGCGATATCTTGCAGTGCCTGCCATTTTAAGACAACATGGTGGATGAGGCTAACCAGTGAACTTGGTCGAGACCTTAGTAATTGCTATGCACATGCTCACTAACATAGGAATCGATTGATGTGTACGGGTGCTGTCGCAGGCAAAAAATCAGTTTTTCAAAATGTCACCCACATTAGATATTGAAATTGCTATATCTGAGCCATTTTTTAATATAAAGACAAACAAAAAATGCTTCTGAATCCTTATATCAAGGTCAAATACTTAAGAAAGAAACCTTTTTCAATTTCTATTTTTTTTTTTTTTGCACCTCACTTTAAATATCATTTTTTTTTTTTAATTTAATGGCCGCCATTTTGAAACAAGATGGCTGATGAAGTTGGCCAGCGAACTTGGTCGAGATATTGATGTATACTATTCACATACCTTCTTACATCGAAATAGGCGAATACGTGTGTTATCACGTGACAAATACAAGATCGTTTCAAAATATTAGCCATGCTAAAAATTCAAAGTGCTATAATTCAACCATTTTTTAAGATATAAACAAAAGAACAAATTTTCAGAAACAAAAACTGCTCCGGAATCTTTGTATCAAGGCCAAACACATAAAAAAATCTTTTTCATTTTCCAATTTTTTAATACCTCATTTTAAATTTTAAATTTATTTTTTTTTTAAATGGCAACCCTTTTGAAACAAGATGGCGAAAGAAGCTGGACAACGAACTTGGTCGAGACATTGGTATGTACTATGGACAGACCAAGTTACATTCAAATCAGTTCATAAATACGCTTGTTATCGCGTGACAAAAATCAGGTCGTTTTAAAATGTCAGCCACAATATAAATTCAAAATGCTATAACTCAGCCATTTTTTTTAGATATAGACGAAACAAAAACTGTTCCGGAATTTTGTATTAAGGTCAAACACATACGAAAAAAATCTTTTTCATTTTTCAATTTTTTGGCATCTTATTGTAAATTTAAAAATTTAAAAATTTTTTTAAATGGCCGCCATTTTGAAACAAGATGGCGGAAGGAGCTGGACAACGAACTCGGTCGAGATATTCGTATGTACTATGTACACACCAAGGTACACCCAAATCGGTTCACAAATACGCCCGTTATCACGTGACAAAAATCAGGACGTTTCAAAATGTCAGCCACTCTAGAAATTCAAAATCCTATAACTCAGCCATTTTTTAAGATATAGACGAAACAAAAACTGCTCCGGAATCTTTGTATAAAGGTTAAATACATAAGAAAAAAAATATGTTTCCATTTTAAATTTTTTGGTACCCCATTTCAAATTAAAAATTTTTTTTTTAATTTTAAATGGCCGCCATTTTGAAACAAAATGGCGGATGAAGCTGGCCAACGAACTCGGTCGAGACATTGGTATGTACTATGTACACACCGAATTACATCTAAATCGGTTCATAAATACGAGAGTTACAGTGTGACAAATGTCAGATATATGTGCGTGTCAATTTTGAACGGAAGTTGGTTTCGGGGTCTGGGGGTCATGATCGATGAAAATATACCAAAATGTTTTGAAATCGCTTTCCTCCGAACGGCTGCAATAAGTAGCTTTTTGTAATGAAAGCTACCTAAAAAAAGCAAGCATTCTTTACACTATAAAGACTGCTCTAAAACATTTTCGAAAATAGGTGGCTGCAAAAGAAACTTTTTTTATTATGAATATTTCTTTAAATCTCAAAAATATATTGGTTTCAAAATTTTCTAATGGTAACGAACGCTTTTCGGAATCATGGGTAACTCGGAAGTAGTTATTTGGTATTTTCGTTCATAATTATATTTTTCTAGATTACGAAGCATTTGCTTTGTGTTACCGTGTACAGAAAGAGAACAATTAAGCAGACGAGGAATTTCCTTTTGTTTCACTAAATATACAGAGTGGTCATAAAATACTTCCCCGTATATAAGCCACTAGAGGCCTAACCCTTCAACCAATCGAAAAGAAATTTTAGATATTCCTATTTGATTGTATGCGCTCGAGATCGCGATGATTTGAAACAATAGAGCTGTCATGGTTACGGTTACAGTGAAAAAATTTCGAAATTTTCGAATGACAACACCCATTTGTTTTCATGCGGAAATTTATCAGCGCCATTACATAACCGTAAATGGCGATGGAATTGTACACGTACGATGAAAATTGCCGGTGTAAAACATTTGCAAAAAAAGACCATTGCGAGGAACGAAGCAGTGGCTACAAGACATGCTTTTCAATAGTAGACTTTTTCTTTTCACTTGTGAACTGAGTAATGTTGTAAAATTTGTTTTAAAATGTGTTTTTGAGTTCTGTTTCTGTACACATAATGAAAATATAAATGTAATCATTTATTTTAGAGTGCTGAATATTACGTTACATAGGAAATGGTTAGGATTGAGTGCCACGATATTACACCGGCGATTTTAGTCATACGTGTATCTTTCCAACGCCATTTATGGTTTTTCAATGCACTGATGAATTTGCGCAGGAAAAAAAAGGGTGTTGCGCATCAAAAATTTCGAATTGTTTCCACTATAACCGTAACCGTGAGAGCTCTATTGTTTTATATCATCACGATCTCGAATGCATACCTTCAAATAATTAAATCTGAAATTTCCTTTTGATAGGTTGAGCGGTTAGGTCGCTAGGAGTACATATATCGGGTAAGTTTTCTTATGACCATCCTGTAGATTACGATATAAATCTATATTACTATACCGTATGTAGATTATTATATAAATATGTACTATGTAATTATAAAATGTATAAAAATAAAAGTTTGACAATGCTTTTTTCTTTAAAAAATATCTGAGAAATGCACATATAATTGTAGTACATAAGATGGATGTCGTTAAAAAATTTTTTGATGTAAAAAAGAAAAAACAAAAATAACATGGAAATAGAATTTCTGCTACTCATAAATTTCAGAAAAGATAAAACATTGAACATAAATGCTAAGACACTTTCGATGAGATATGTTTCCCATTATGAGGTCTTTAATCACTAGGTGGGAGGAACTGAAAACAAGTTGAGATGGATTTTTGACAAAAGTTTTCATGTTAGAAACTTCGAAATATAAATTGAACTTTCAAGCTAAAAACATAATGTCATGGAACCTTTATGACTGATAATATTCTCAAAGAAAAGAAATATAATTTTGATTCAGTTATACTTTTGTACGTTTATTGAAAAAGTTCACTGATCTTCGAATAAGAATTTTTTGTTATGTAAAAAATATATATTGTATTTTTCTTGATGACATTGAAAAAAAAATATTAATAGAAATTGATTTTGTTGAAATTGATTTCGAATGAAATTACAAATATGTATAAAACAACACATTTTTTTATATTATAGGCTGTTATGAATAATAAGATTAAAATGTCTCTAAATTTAATAATTTAAAAATATAAAACAATGAAGAAAATATGCATTTGTTTTATTAAAAAAACCGCTTTGAATATTTTACTTTTACACTGTAAAAAAAAATGGTAACTTTCCATGTAAAATCCAGGAACGTTTCGCCTTTTATCAGGTTTTCAGAATAATTTAGCTCTTTCCTGTGAAATTCTGGTTTTCTTATCTGAAACGTTCCTGAATAAAAGTTGGAAACAGCAAAACGCTGCGGCCGCCATTTATTTTTTTTTTCTTCCTATAATCCGTTGCTAGCGCGCGAGTGTCGAAAACGAATTCCTTAAATGAATGTAAAAAATTCAATATGGAATGCAAATAAATCAATAGACGACATAATCCTTTACGTCTCTATTGTCAAGATAATTCAGATGAAAATGCAATACCTCTGTGACATCACTAAGAGATTATCTCTCGTACTTGTCTGTGAAATCTTTAACGAGCAGACTGTGTAAAAAAAAAATACACCTATTATTTGGATCTGCATTAACCAGGGGACAATCAAATATGATTCTCACCTATTTTGATTAATTTAAAGTATGTTTTAGAGTTCTTATCTCTAATTATTCTTGTGAAAGGATTTCTTCAAATGGGCCTTAGATTTTCAGAAATTAGATGCCGAGTTTTAGCATACGTTTCAAATACCCATTAGTTTGCAGCTCTCAACGTGTCTTTCGTGGTGTGGACGCAGAAAGCTTGCACGCCACCCGTACGGCCCGGGTTCGATGCTACCTCTTGACTTTTTTTTTTTCTTTTTTAATTAATTTTATATTTTAACACTTTATTACAATTTGATTTAAATTTGACATATATTTGACACTTTGAATTGCTGCAAATTTGAATTTTTTTTTTATTTTCGGAAAAAATATACAATTACGTTTAGGTTTTTTTTTTCATGAAAATTTATATGTATTTTATCTAACTTGTAAACTAACATAATCACTGACGAAAATCCAAAATATTTTATGTCTAGATTTTTTTTTCTAATTATTATTTACATTTATATATTTTTATATTTTAAGCAAAGTTCAGAAACAATATATCACATACATATTTACTTTATTGAATTTTAACTGAAAATTTATTTTTTCGTGTAAATTATAAATAATAATTTTGATGTCAATTTCAAAATATTTTTTCATTCTAACAAATAATGATAATAAAGCGAAAATTGTCAACTGGAAATGTAAAAATCGTCTGCGGATCCCGCATGCTGTGAAATGTCAGTAATGTCATAATGAAGGGAACGAACATCCAGAGCGAATTATGTCAGCCAGGTATCGGTCCGGATAGCCTAACAGGTAAGGCATTGGCACGGCACGCCAAGTATCCAGGTTCGATCCCTGGTCTGGACATTTTTCGCTCTTGTGCTACTCCAGCCTTGAATATGTCAGTAATGTTTTGCTGTCAACAGAAATATTCCTGGTATTTCGCAGGAAACTTACTGGCATTTCTGTAGAAAGTTTTTAACATATACAGTAAAGTACCAGTCATTTTCAAGAAATGTTTCTTGGAAATAATGGGCAACTCAGCTGTCCATTTTTTCCCAGGAACATTGCGGAATTTTTTTTACAGTGTATGTTTGGATTCTTGATTTTAGTATTGTTTTATATATAAAGGTTTTTTTTTTTTTTAAATTCTCGGGTGAACATTGTCGAACTCCGGGCAGAGAAACAGTAAAGTCTTCTTTGTGGCACCAGAGTCTCTGATTAATGGAAAGTAAAAAAAAAAAAAAAAAAAAATGTTTTGCGATAGAAAAATGAAATTAAACAAACTTGAAACAAATAAAATTGTCTAACGTCTGATATACGATTTAAAAATAAAAAAATATATTACAATTCATCAGAGATATAATTAAAAATTACATAAATACATTTAATACAATTAAAAAGCAAACATTTCGAGCTAAGAAGCACTTCCACCTGAATACACAGAATTGTTTTGATATTTTTAATACTTTATTTAATTTTAACTGCTAATACTTTTTAACTGTAAACATGATATATAGTTTCTGTCATTTGAATGTTATTTATTGCACTGATGAGGGGTTAAAAGTTAGCTCAAAACGTTTGCTTTTTAATTGTATTAAATGTATTTATGTAATTTTTAATTGTATGTCTGATGAATTGTAATATAATTTTTATTTTAAAACTTGAAACAAATTTGTTTTACCGTATCTCATGGTTTCCGAATAAGCTACACAGTGAACCTGACGGAAATTGTTAGACATTGCTCTGTACACATGTAGCTATGGTTCG
Organism: Maratus speciosus; assembly: GCA_963932465.1. Taxonomy (NCBI): domain Eukaryota; kingdom Metazoa; phylum Arthropoda; class Arachnida; order Araneae; family Salticidae; genus Maratus; species Maratus speciosus. Next base: position 213,767,300 of record OZ010799.1, on the reverse strand, counting down.
GACTGATAATATGTAATAATTTTCGATATAACCTATTTTGCCTGCAGTTTAAAGAGGAACAAAAATTTATTTGTGATACCCATTTTTTCATATAAACGCCATTTTGACAATAAAATTAAGAAAATACTATTTTTGCCCCTTCCAACCAAAACTGTAAGTCTACAGATTATGAAGAAGTTCATTAATTTAATTTCTTATTTACAGGTCTGCTATAATGCGTGGGACATTATAACTGTGTGCGAGGTGGTAATATCCGAACCCTCAAGTGTACAACACCTTGGCGAAAGACGGAGATTAATAAATGAATTTCCGAGAAGTGCATTTTTCGCCCTTGCGTAGCTGCATTATTTTCAATTGGGTACGTGTTGATTCAAATTAAGGGCAGACAGTTCACGTACAGTGTGCATGTGCAGCTATGGAACATTATTTTATGCTAAATAGAGCGCTTTATGTCTTATAAAGAATAATAAAAACATAGGAACATCACCTGTGACAGTTAATTCCACACAATTCAAGTGAATATTCAGTTCAAATACAGGTATGTGAAATGTTTTTAATGTTTTTGTATATTATCTTATACTTTACATATACGGGTAAATTGGAATAGATTTTTGTGTATTTTCTTTCGTGGTTATAAGACATTTTCCTAGATTAATAAACATTTGACATTTTCGCAGTGTACACAGATAAATGGGCGAATTATAATATTTATAAAATATAAAAATAAATTTCATGGTTTTTATTATTGTTCATTAAGAACTAATAAAATTTATATGGTATGCTTAAAAATTAGTGAGGTTGATTTTGCTTCAACGTAATAGTATCATTGAAAGTGAGAAAGAAAATGTAAAAATTTAATTTATCATGTTTAGGAAATACAGATATAAGTGCTGAGACGTTTTGGATGAAATATGTTTGCCATTGCGTTCATCTTTAATGACAAATTGGGAGTATCCGAAAATGAATTGAGATGGATTTTGTACTAATGTTTTCATGTAATAAACTTCGGAATATGAATTGATGATTCAGGCTTAATGTACAGTATTAAGAAACTTCCATAAGTTATAATAAATTTTGAAGAAAAGCAAATATATAATTTAGGTATACTTTTGTACATTTATTGGAAACCTTCACTGACCTTAAATTAAGTATTGTATTAAAAAATAAAAGTATTGCATTAAAAAGTAATAATAAGTATAAAAGTTTAAAAAAAAATTCTTTTATCAGCATTCAATGTTCATCTTGGAATTCAAGCCAAATTTTTGTACTGTATTTCACGTTTTTTCCAAAAAAATTCCATTAAAATACATTAATAAGTCTTGGACACCGAACTCTATTATACTAAAATCACTGTTTATTTACGTTTTATCGAAAGCGCACTTAAGTTAATTTATTAAACAATATATAAATTTTGAAACTTTTATTTTCAATTGAAAATAAAAAGAAACATTATTTAAACTATATTTTTAGAATTTCTAAATTGCTTTATCAACTTATTATATAATTAATATTAAACTATTAACTGAAAAAACTTATTAAAAAATTACACTCTTCATTCTTTATTTATAATTTACTTTCTACTTTCAGGTATTTAAGATGTTTTATGGTTACAGTTTTACAGCGATTTGTCATTTTTTGGCGATCGTTTATTTGTGAATAATTCATGTACTGAAAATACGTATTGGAATAATTGGACCATAAAATATACTTAGAAACTTGTATTTCAACTAAAAAAAAACTTGCTAAATTTCAGATAAAATATGAAGGTGATATTACCATAACATTAAAATGAATTACAAATCTACGTTTCGAAAAGCTTCCTTTCATCATTTTATCCTGATGATGATCGCAAAAGCGAGTGGAAATGTATATTTGTAATTAATTTTAATGTTTCTGTAATATCACCTATATACACTATTTAGAAAGTTGTATTTCGTTGAAATACAAAGTTTTTAAGTAAATCCACTGCGAAATACCGGATATCAAATTTGATTGGTTGAGACTGTTTTGGGAAAAATTTAATCCCAAAGCATCGTGGTAAGACTTTCATTAACGTCAAGCTAATTCATGCTTATTAACTTGTCTCACTCGTCTAATCAAACTCGTCCAGGCGAATATTACCATGTTCTGCTATGTAGATTTGCCAAAACTTGGAGAAAAACGTCTCTCTTTAACCTATTTATGCCTGAATTTTTGTTTTCTCAAATTTCTTGGTTAAATCACATTGAAATGTTGCAAAATGAACTGGAAAAATACTACAAAAGATTACGTTGAAATATATTTGTATTTATTTGATAAAATGTAAATGTACTTAATATAGGAATAATCCTATGTGGAAAAATGCATAATTATATGCTTTGTCTAAATTTATATAAATTAAGCTTTTAAATTGTATATTATATACTATAATTAGTATTTTTATGAGCTATTAAAAATATATTTATTCCTTCAAAACGACTAATAACGTTATAAGTATCATTAATAATAAATTAAGAATAATCTTATTTGAGGCTAAAAAAACAATTTACTTAAAAATCATTTTGAATAGGACGTTACATAAATAACTGTCCCCTAAATGGCTAATACAAATGTATACCATTTACGCCTGGTGACCTATATTTTGTATGTTACAAAAATGCATAAAAAATAGGCTTGAACATATAATTTCCCAATTTAAAAAATACATATTTCAAAGAAATTTACAAGCTAAGATTATGACTTATTTATTTAGATCCTCGATACAAAAAATAACAATAAACTTACTTTTTACATTTCGCTATCATTAAAAATGAAAAATCTATAAACTCCGAAAAAAAGGCCTTCATTTAAGCAAATAAATATCAATCTTATGTTGTCATTTCTCGGTAATAGATAGAGACATTTATGGACAATTACTTCATTCAATTTTCATGTTGAAAAGAAGAAGGAAATTACAAAAATTTATTAAAATTCGAAACGTCCCAAAAATGGGACGCTAGGCATAAATGGGTTAAGCATAGTGTGAGCATGCGTCCCGTGACTATATCACCACTCTCACATAGAGGCACTCTAAGATGAGTGTTTTATTTCGATATGGTTGCAGTTCTAAACTTTTAAAGTTACTAAGAAACCCTTAAGTATATGATGTGCTATTCGAATTGAATTGAACTACATATGAATAAATGGTTTCTTCGTGTTCATCTCAACAACGACCAGTAGTTATTTTTGGTATGCCAATTTCGATGTTTTGTTTCATTGTTCCGAACTAGTTCTAATCTAATAAAAGTTTCGCTGATAAATGTTGTAATATTTCTTGAAATCTCCTATAATAATACTCTATAGCACAATATCAAACAATTTAAATCGTAGATATAGTCTTTGGGTCAAGAATGATAAATATTTTAACAGCTGAAAAAAATTATAATCTTTAAATCTTCTGAATCCTTATTTCAAATAAAAGAAAGGGTTTATTTTTCTTTGAATAAAATTTATTTTAGAATGCCTTCTTTTTCATAGCAAATAAAATATTTTCAGATTGCATATTTTGAATCCACGTTTTTCTCTTTATTGTACTTGTTCTAAACTAACTAGAAAATGATATACTTGAGCTGTCACAGCGTTGTTACAGGGTATTTGAGCAACGACTTTTGAATATTTCTATATAAAAAAAGAATATCTTAAGAAAATTTCCATTGTTTTATGATTTTTTTAATTGTTTAAAAATCAATATTATTACACTTTTACTGATAGCAAATTAATTCACTGATAGCAATTTAATTCACAACTCCAATTTATTTATCGTAGAAATTGTCCTGTAAGAAAATATTCTCCAAATGTTATTTTAATTAATTTAATTGTACATACAAAAAAAAAATCATTATTTTTATTTAAATTTTTTCGAAACTTTAAAAAACGACAAAAATGCCATTTTTTATTTTTAAACTTTGTTATTATAGTCTGTCTTAATTTTGCAGAAAGCATGTTTTTTTTTTTTTTTTTTTTTTTTTTTTTTCTTTTAAATTTGTGATGGTACCGATAAATGTTGCTGTTAAATGACATGCACTATCTCAAATGACGTATTGGGATACTTTCGACTTTAGACTTAGTGTCGAATATCTAGAAAAAAAAAAATTAAGAAGCTCTTTTTTGGAAATTTAGGAATGTAAACGGTAAGTCTTACATCATCTTTTCCGGCGAACATTCATCTATGAGGGCATTTAGGGGACCAACAGTAATTGAATGAAAAAAAAATTGTGATCACCCTATAAACAAATTATCCTAAATGTTCTATAGCTGTAACAATGACTATGTGGGTCACATACAATATTTGAGTAAGAATATCCAGGATTTTCACGACAATAAAAATTTATTAAAAAATTAAAAAAAATACACGCATCTTGTTTATTTCTATCACGCAGGGATTTAAAAAAAAAATATCATTTTCAATAAACATAACAACGTGAAGTAGAAAAAATATGGTGCAACTAGAACTTGCATTATTTATCAAAAATACCTGGTGTTCTAAAAAGAACTGACTAATTTTTAAATTCAATAACTTGCAAACGGTGACAGATATTTAGAAAATTCCTGTAGGAGCGTTATGTATGATGCCAGAAGTTTTTTACTGTGATTCTCGAATTTAGTTAGAATTACAAGTAACAGATGGCACCACAAGCAATATGCGCTAAATCCAGGACCAATTTTTGATCCACTCAATACATTTTAATCTCTTTTTTTGGCATGGGAGAAGAAAAAGGCCAAAAAATCCAGCTTGAATTTAGCGCCTATTGCTTGCAGCACCATCTATTATTTGTAATTCGAATTAAATTCGAGAATTATGGTAAAAAAACTCCCTGACAACCAGGGGCGTAGCTACAGATATTTTTTCGGGGGGGGGGGGGGAGAGAGTTCGAAAATTTCCCAACTTGAAACAAATTCCTCTAACTTTCAACTAAAGTAATATGCACAAAGTGTGTAATAATGATAATGAAGTTTATGCATAAAAAAATTAATTTCCAAAGAAAAATTGTGAAACTAGAAACATAAAAATTCTAATTATTGGTTTGTTTAATAAACAAACACGCGTTTTACTTTCTTCTGTCTTCATAAGACGAAAGTATTGAATTCGTAAAAAAATTCTACAACTGGTTTTCGACGGTTTGATACGTTTTAGAAGGTCCTGAACATAATTTGACTGTTTTTAGAAAATGTCTGTCTGTGTGAATGTGACACAAAATTTGTGGGTGCTCTATCTCAAGAACTAATTCGCGGAATTTTATAAAACTTTAGATTCAGTTATACCTTGATAAAAAATTAATGCTGATTAGTTTTTGGTGTAAATTACCCAAAAGGTGGCGCTGCTATGCTGTATTTTTCACGATTTACATGATTTTAGCGATAGTTATATCTCAAACTGTTGCACAGAATTTGATCAAATTTCATATTCTGTTAAACCTTGACATAATTTAGTGCTTATTAGGTTTTTGTATATATCTGTGGCACTGCTGTGCAGCCTTTTTCGCGATTTTCGCGTTAGCTAAATCTGGAAAACTAATGCACGGAAATTTAGTCAAACTTCATATTCGGTTACACTTCCTTATTGGGCTTGGGTGTATACTGTCCAAAGGTATCACTTTTGAGCTCTTTGGGTTTGGAATTTTGGTTGCAGACATCTAAGAGCATGGGTGTCGAAATTCAATGATTTGTTTGAAAAATGCGATGCTTCTATCTCCTTTTTAAATGCACACAATTAAACGAATTATAAATTAAATGCACATAATTAAACCTTTAGAATTCATTATTATGGGCATAGAATTGTTATTTAATTTTAACATTGTGATTGCAAATTTTGAAGTATTAACATGTATGGGATAGAATAAGGTTTTAGGATTGGCACATCCAAATTGTTTTCATTTAACATAAATTCTTTTGGTCTTCAAAGAATCTAACCCTGATGAAGCTAACCTAACATCGTCCAATTTAATAAAATCCACTATTTCACTTTCACATTTTAAAAGCATTAGGCTGTCAAATCTGTCGGACCTCATTGTAGCTTGCAATATATATTTTTACAATTTTTATTTGATTAAAGATTCTTTCATTAGATGCAACGCCAAAAAGATAAGCTGCTGTAAATGTTAAGGTACGAGTATATAGTTTGACAGTGTGACCCAAATAATCTTTGAATTTCATGGCATGAGTAAAAGGTTTGTTAAGTGAGTTGGGATTTGGTTTATTTCTATTTGACTCTGCAAGTCATGTACATCCGGTTTCTCATATCCAGGTGGAAACATTAACTTAAGTTAGTGATACTCAAATTTGCCTTGCGCAATTGTAATTTAAATATGCAATGTATTGGTGCAATATTCTCCTGATATAGGAAACATTGTCATTCAAGCCCATTACTAAATTGCCGAAATTTTCTTATTTCTTGTAACTCTTCCCTGTAAAACTTATGTGTATGAATGTCCATTGCTATGCTATTATTTTTATCTATTTCATTTGGTGCAACAGTTTTCCCATGGTGCTTTCAGAAGTCAGCTTCTTCAATCACTACCTAATATTCATAATTGTTTATGAACTTGTCTATAAGGAAATCTTTATTTCTTCAAAATTTTATTAAAGTGCAACCTGTCATTGTTAATGTCAACCTGTATGTCGATTTTTTTCTTCAGTTGATGGACTGCTTTCATGGTCATATTTCTGTTCCAAATTCAAATCATCCACATTTTTACCTTTTTCATCCTCGAATGGATTTTTAGATGCTCCAAAATCTTGCGCGAAAGCTTTTTTCCTATTATGAAGGGTTCTTTCGTGCTAAGATTTATAGTCATTTTTTAGAACAGCTTTAAACACACAACACTGGACTTTTGGTTTAAAATTTCATAAGCACCTATAAATATAAATGAACAGGACATATATATATTTCTGCACACAAATGAAGGTAAAATGTGGCAAATTTATCTAAACTAACGACTTCTTACATTCACATTTGCTCATATAATGCTTTTGTCTTGACAGCAAAGGGTTAACTAATTTTCGGAGCAAAAAAATCACGAGAATGAGTAAAATATTGTCAAAAAATCGCAAAAGTAGTGCAATTTGTGAAAACTCATCAAATCTTCTTGCCAAGCTGTGTTTCAAGTAGGGGACTACATTCCTATCTGTTGTGCTACAAGTGATCTCCAATTTTCAAAAGAAGCTGCAATCCCTTTGGATTAAAATAGCTGGATTCTCTTTTAGGAGGGGAAAGGGAGGAAGGGTGAAATTTTTGAGAAAGGTACTAAGTTTTGAAGGAAATAAAGGAACTGGATAGTCAGCTGTTGGTGGATAGGAGTAGAGAAATTTAGGTCTGGTAGATGTATAATATTTTTGTAGATCTGAAAAATACAATGATAGATTGAGTGACTGATTTCTTTTTGTATTTCTTTTGATAATTTAACTTGCTTACTGTTACAGTACTTAGTCAGAAACATAATCACCAAAACAATAAAAATTTCATAATGTCTCAAAAATCCAGAATTTCCCAACTCTAAGCTCAAATTTCCCAACTTCACAAATATTGGGGGGGAGGCTCCCCCCATACCCCCCCCATGGCGACGCCCCTGTTGACAACATACATAACCATCCTGCAAGAATTTTGATAATATCTGTCACCGTTTGCGAGTTATTGAATTTTAAAATCAATCAGTCCTTTTTAGGACACCCAGTATGAACAATATTGATATTTATGTAACGAATGAAATAAATGTAAACAATTCATCTTTGTTTACAGGAATAAAAAAAATATAATGATAAATATAACGCGAAAACTAAACTGATGAAATATGCAAATGGCATGCATATACTAAGAAAAGCACTTTCAGGAAATAACTCTCTCAACTATAATTAACTTATCTTTTGGGTCTCAAAGACTAACGGAAAGTAGAATGTAATACATTGATGTCTAAATGTATTGCATATTTTAATAAATCATAGTTTTTGCAAAAAGTTTTTGTTGGAAAACTTTGAAAATTCATACACATAATAAAAAAAAAACAGTATGCAAACTGGGGGTATATATGAGTTTTTTATTCCAATCAAATCAACCGTTTCAGAGGATTGGATGACAAAAGCGTGAATTGCAAAGTAGTTGGATTGTGCGAATGGATGACTCTTTTAACTTGTTCTTATTTCTAGTGGTGATTCCGATAATGCTCTTTATGATGAGTTAATTACGTACCAAACGGAGGAATTTACGCCTGATCGTGTTATCTGTGTGATGGAGTCTGGCCGATGTCACACAGATTTTACCGAAGTTGTTGGTATCGGCCATTCTACGGTTTCGAGACTGATAACGCTACGTTTTAACAAAAAATGCTAGTAGAAGTCCTTTGTAAGGTCGTTCGCGTATAATAACCCTACAGATTACTGATTTGTGGATTAACGGCTCAGCGCAACGGAACAATGCCAGAAACAGTGATAGCAGTAGAGTTAAATGCTTTTAGTGGGTTGCTAATTTCACGACAAATTGTATAAATGCAATATAGTTAACACGGTCTTTATGCGGGACGTCTGACAATAGGTGTTCAACCTACCTCTCATCACAGCCGTGATCGGTATCAATGGTACAGACAGAACGTAGTACGAATCGCAAGCTAGTGGAACAATGTTCTCTGACGAAGCCGTGTTTAGTTTACAGAGTGACAGTCGATGCGCTCTCATACAGGGCCTGATTACCAACGGGGCACACTTACACCAATAAATTTTAAAAGAAAAGTTGAGACTTATCTAAACGCCGTATTCATGTAAAATTTCTGCCATGAATGAGGCAAAATTTTCTGTTTATATTTAGTGGTAGGAATTTGCCCCGTGGGTAATCAGGCTCTGCTCTCATATGGAAAGAGCCTATCTCGCGATACAGCCCAAAATTTTTACGTGGATTATGGGGATGTCGTACACGAATTTGGTGGCACTTTGATCCATGACCGTATACCTCTGTACCATGGATACGAATCACGCGTCTGACGAGATGTAAGTGGGATACATCATGGATTTTGTCATACATCTGACATAATGACCATGTTGACCACGTGTAAATTAATCCATTAGGTACGTAATTAACTTATCACCAACAAAAGTGACCAAAAGGATGTCTAGAAACAACAGCAAATTAAAAGAGTCATCCATTCTCTCAATCCAACTATTTTGAAATCCACGCTTTTTTTGTTCAATCCTCCGAAACGGCTGATTTGTTCAGGTTTAATAAAAAGGAAAAAAATTCCTCTTATTTTCAGACTATTTTCTTATTATGTGTATGAATTTTCAAAGTTTACTAAAAATCATTAAAAAAAAAAACAATGATTTATTGAAATATGCAATACTTTTGGACATCAGTATAAAACGAATAATTCACAAGTGATATGCGTAGATCAACAAGTATATAAATAAGAAACACTGTATAAATTATAAACCTTTTATGGTTAATAGTTTAAAGCGTTTAACAAATCTCAATGAAATAAAAAGAATTACTTACAAGTGGTATGGACAGATAAAAAACCGATTTCGGTAAAAGCATTCATACGTGACAATTCATATTTATTTCAAAAATCTACAGATTTCGAGATAATTTGTCCAAAAAATGCGAATTGTATCCTAAGATTGTTTAGATAGAGCTTCGTATATGCGAATACAAAAATGCAGCGCATTCGACCATGTAGTTTTTAAGTTACGTTTAAAAAACTACACAAATTGCAAACTCTTTTGCAATGACTAAAAATGAATGAAAAAGAATCTTTTAGGTTCCGTTTATACAGACTAATGTGAAACACGTGTTTGGAAAATTTAAGGAAAAAATATTCAGAAGTTTTTGAGATATCGTGCGCGTTATGTCAAAAAACGTCATTCGGAGAAAAATTACTTCAAAATTTCGCAAACATAGCTTCAGCTATTGGGCGGGTATATTTCTAAAAGCCATAACTTATGTTCTAATGAGAATTTCAAGGAAACAATTATAACAAAATGTTCAGAAAAGAAAAGAGTTTAAGATCTAAAAAAATTAAAATTTCGAAACTTTTAAAGCTTTAAGAATACTGAGATGCCTTAAATAATGTAATTTTGTAAGCAAAATTTTCTAGTGTCATACATACTCTTATGAAACAACACAGACAATACCTACTGTAATTTGTTCCAGGTTACAACGAAGTATATATTTCTTAAAAAAATATATATATATCTTTTATTTGTTTCAGAAGTGTAATTCCATATAACTGTAGGAATCATATATTATATATGTATATACATATTTATTTATAATACCGGTAAATTAAAACTTATTTGAAACAAGAAAGAAAGAATAACATTTAAAAAATAGAAAAAATACTGAAAACATTAAATCCCTCTGTGCTTTGTTCGAAATAAAAGAAAAGATTGTTTCTTTGAATGTAAATCCTTAGGTATATATATATATATATATATGTTTTTGGAAAGAAAATATGTTTAAAAGTTAGACCTATTGTGATTTAAGATTGTTTATTTCTCCTAATAGTTTTAGAGCAATCACTGAGCCCAGTTACACAAAACTCATTTAAATTTTATTGTATAAAGTATTAAATTCTGTATAAAAATTTCGTTTATAGAAAAAAAGTAAATAATTTTGAAGAAAAAATAAGAAACGACTATATGGAATTGTTTCTGGCCTTATTGCATGCCAGTTAACATATTTGAGTAAGAATAATTTGGGACAACAGAACGTTTTGTAAAAATCGTTTACATTTATGACCATTCATTTTAAATACAATTATTTCCAGTAGCATTCATTTTGATGCAAATAGATAAAGAGATATTAATATACAGTAGACACTCCTTATCCGGTTCTCTTTTATTCGGACTCTCTCATATGTGGGCTGATAAAAGTTCGAATTTTATTGCACATTTTTTGTTTTTAATGTGCTTAGAATTCCACCTAATTGTTCAATATATTCACGAAAAATGTTCAAACATTTTTTTCCGTCTTTGCTGCCTCACTGACGGAATATTTAGGCCTAACTGATTTTCTCCTTCATTTTTTACCAGTTGCATGGTGAGTTCTTAAATCTTCTCCATAAATTACACATACTGAAAATATACGTTCCATCGCATCCAGAAGTAGATACTTTGAAGAATGGAGGCATTATTGCCCAATTTTTATCTTCAAACGTTACTCGCTTGTGGCAGCTAAGAGATCAGTATTCAAATTAAATATTTAAGAGAATTTATAGCACATTTATGCTTCAATAAATGTTCAATGAATAAATAATTAAAAATTAATGAAAGTTGTGAAAATCCAGTTAGTCTACATTTAAAAAATACAGTAAGGAGAATTTCTGGTTGTAAAAATATTACATAAATAGAAGTTTTTGACTGGGTAAATCGTGATGTAGATCAATACCTGGCAGAAGAAAAAATTTTAATTTCGTAAATGAAAAGGAAATGGATGTAAACAGTGATTAGGAATTATCTGTTGAAGAGAAGTGCGTTTATTCAGAGGAAGCATTTCAAGCGTTAGAGATATGCTTTTCAAATTTTTAACACGAGAGTGAATTTTATACATTTTAAATTCCCTTTATAAATGTTGCTTTCCGTTTCGTAGAAAAGCACAGCGAATCAACTCCCTTTGACGTACCTATAATGAGGAATTAGCGTCAGGTATCAGCTTGTTAGAGAAAGCGAAACAGACAAATTTAAAGCAATATTTAAACTAGTATGTTGTGGCCATCACAAAACTTTCTTCTATATAAATCACGTCAATTAAATCATTTAAATAGTATAAGAAATTACATCAATTTAGAACCAATTCGTATCCCTGAATTCGAAGTTTGATGAAAATTCGTGCATTAGTTATTGAGATAGAGCTGTAGGGGAAATTCTGAAAAATTCAGCATAGCAGTGCCACCTGTTGAGCGATTTGCATCAAAACACAAACAGCACTAATTCATATTAAGGTATACCGGAATCTGAAGTTTGATGAAAATCGGTTCATTAGTTCTGGAGCTAGAGCTATTGTGGAAATCACAAAAAATGCAGCACAGCAGCGCCACCTGTTGAGCGATTTACACGAAAAGGTACAAAACATCATTTCATGTCAAGAACTAACTGAATCTGAAGTTTGATGAAACTCGGTGCATTATTTCTGGAGCTAGAGCTATTGTGGAAAATCACAAAAAATGCAGCACAGCAGCGCCACCTGTTGAGCGATTTACACGAAAAGGTACAAAACATCATGTCATGTCAAGGACTAACTGAATCTGAAGTTTGATGAAAATCCGTGCATTAGTTCTGGACATTGAGCTATTGTGGAAATCGTGAAAAATGCTGCATAGCAGCGCCACCTGTTGAGCGATTTACACCAAAACATAAACAGCACTAATTCATATCCAGGTATACCTGAATCTGAAGTTTGTTGAAAACCCAAGTATTAGTGCTTGAGATAGAGCTATTGCGGAAATCTCAAAAAATGCAGCATAGCAGCGCCACCTGTTAAGCGATTTACACCACAAGGTGCAAAACGTCAATTCATGTCAAGCACTAACTGAATCTGAAGTTTGATGAAAATCCGTGCATTATTTCTTGAGATTGAGCTATTACGAAAATCGTGTAAATGCTTCAAAATGCAGCATAGCAGCGCCATTTGTTGGGCAATTTGCACCAAAACGTTACCAGCACCAATTCATATCAAGGATTAACGGAATCTGAAGTTTTATAAAAATCCGTACATTAGTTCTTGAGATATAGCTTTTTCGGAAATCCTGAAATATGCTACATAGCAGCGCCACCTGCTGGGCGATTTACACCAAAAACTAATCAGCACCAATCTATATCAGGGACTACCTGAATATAAATTTTAATTAAATTCCGTGCATTAGTTCTTGAGATAGAGCGCCCACAAAATTTGTGTCACATACAGACAGATAGACGGACGGACAGACAGACAGACGGACGGACAGACAGACAGGCAGACAGACAGACAGACTCACAGACAGACATTTTGTAAAAACATGTTTTTTGGAATCTCTGACCCATAAAACGTATAAATCCGTCGAAAACTGGAATTCGAAAATTTTCATGAATCCAATACTTTCTTCTTGTCAAGATAGAAGAAAGTAAAAATAACTTTACAAACTTTAAGGGCACAAATTATGTAACGCTTCTCCATAAAATTAGAGGCAGCATGTTGCCACCCATTTTATGGAATAATTTAAATTATATAATGGTTAATTCAATTTTATATAACTAAATAAAGGGTTCGAAATATTAAACATGTCGGAAATTATAAGTCAAATGTGGCAATTGAGGTGCTTTCGCTATTTTTATAACTATTCAGATCTTGTTCCAATACCTGTTGAACTCTTATGCAAAAATACATGAACACAAAATTTATTACAATTATATATACTAAATTCAGAAATACGAAAATAATATGACTCCATCTTAAATAGGACGTCATCACCATGGCAACCTAGAATCATTAGCTATCAAGGGATATCATTGAATGAATTACCTATGATAGGACTTAAGGGGTCTCAGGACTCTTAAATAAGCTTTAAAATTTTCGAAATTTTAATTTTTTTAGATATTAAACTACTATCTTTTCTGAACATTTTGGTATAAATGTTTCCTTGAAATTCTTATTAGAACAGAAGTTATGGCTTTTAGAATTATACACGCTCAATAGCTGCAGCGGCGTTTCAGAAACTTTGAAGTTAATTTTCTCCAAATGAAGTTTTTGGGCATATCGCGCACGATATCTCAAAAACTTTTGAATTTTTTTTCATGACATTTTCAAAACATATGTTTCAAGTTAGTCTGTATAAGCTGAACCTAAAATTTCCTTCTTATTGTTCAGAAATATATTCTTTACAGGGAATTATACTGTTGAAAATTTCTAAATTTTGCATTAACTAAATACAACTTTGTATTAAAAATGGAAAAATGCTTTAAATACAAATTTATTTAGGTTCAGAGTAATTATTACAATGTGAAGCATAAGTAGGACCCAAAATTTTCCTTCTACTTGCAAAATTTATTTTGTAATCTAGCGCATAATCTGTTATGCCGATTCTCCGCTCGTCAAATGTCTGACATTTTGGAGCCCACTGTAAATTCTAATTCCGCATCTTGTAACTTTTCAAATACATGAAATGAAAGAACATACTTATATCTTTCATCCCAATATAAAATTTTGTCTTAAAATCAATTACAGTTTAAGATATTATATGTTAAAAAAAGTCTTTTTTTTTTCGATTTTTTGAATTTTAAGAGTCCTGAGACCCCTTAATAGAATGACGAAAAATATTATTAATATCTTTTTAAGTTTTCTCACGATTTTCATAAAATTTGAAATGACTCGACTAAATTTTGCAACAATTATATATAATAAATTTCAAACCATTCGTTTGTGTAGTTTTTGCGCTGTAGTATGCGGACAGATGGACAGACCAGACGGCGACTATAGGTGAAAAGTATTTATATAATTATGAACGCACTAAAAAATTGACATTTTTCACGATATTGACTTCTAACTGCGCTAAAATTGTAATTACAAAAATAATGTGTAAACATATTGAGAAGTAAAGATACCAATTCAATGTCGAATAGGTTCATTTATGTCTCTTTTTACTTTCTTCTACCTTTACAAGAAGAAAGTATTGGATTCGTAAAAATTTTCGACTTCCAGTTTGCGGCGGAATTACACGTTTTAGGGGTCAGAGATTCCGAAAAACATGTTTTTACAAAATGGCTACCTGTGAGTCTGTGACTCTGTCTGTTTGTCCCTCTGTCCGTCTGTATGTATGTGACACAAATTTTGTGGGCTCTCTATCTCAAGAACTAATGCATGGAATTTAATAAAAATTTAGATTCCGTTAGTCCCTAATATAAATTGGTGCTCATTAGTGTTTGATATAAATCGCTCTAGAGGTGGCGCTGCTATGCAACATTTTTCACGATTTCCTCAATACTTCCATCTCCAGAACTAATGCACGGATTTTCATCAAATTTAAGATTCAGTTAGTCCTTGACATGGATTGACGTTTTATACATTTTTGTGTAAATTGCTCAACAGGTGGCGTTGCTATGCTGCATTTTTGCGATTTTCGCAATAGCTCTATCTCAGGAGTCAGGAACTAATGCTTGGATTTTCAACAAACTTCAGGTTCAGGTATACCTTGATATCAATTAGTTCTGTTTATGTTTCTGTGTAAATCGCTCAACAGGTGGCGCTGTTATGCTACATTTTTCAGATTTTTCCACTATAGCTCTATCTCAAGAACTAATGCCCGAATTTTCACCAAACTTCAAATTCAGATATACTTTGATATGAATTGGTGCTAAATTGATGTAATTTCCTGTACTTTTTAAATGATTTAATTGATGTGATTTATATAAACAGAAGAAAGTTTTGTGATGGCCACAACGTACTAGTTTTTACTATGTGTACGCAAACACAACTCAAAAAGACATTTTAAAACAATTCTTGCAACATTACTCATTTTACAAGTAAATAAAGAATCTGCCACTGAAAAACATGTCTTTTAGCAACTCCTTCGTTCCTCGCATATCGAAAACGTGCTCCTTCCGTACGATAGTGAAGTTAGCCAGACTCAAGTTAAAAGGACTCCAATTCAGGGGAAGTCTTACTTTCGTATCTCATGGTGTATTCAGAGTTTATTTGGGGTTTCGGATCTTACGAAAAATCACGCATTCCAAGTGATATTAAGGGTCGTTACACCTGCATAAAAGATGTGCGAAAAAGAGCATTGTAAATGCTGATGACAATTCAAAGACGAGGTGAGCTGATGCACTTTGCATAATTCACAGGAATAGATAGTAGAAGCACCAATCAGAGAACCCCATATGCAAATCATCGCGTGTAGAAAATATTTCATAAACAATGTGGGAAAGTTGTTTCTTCAATCAGTTGTTTGTACGTACCAGCATGATGACACTTACAATAAAACAACGAGGTTAATTGTTAAAGCTGTTTTATTTGAACGGGAAAATTGCAGCTGATGCAGCGCGAGTTTATCGCCGAAATCATAAGTTATGACGAGGCCCATGTTCCGGAAAATGTGTACGTAATTTGGTGAAAAAATTTGAAGAAACTGGATAAGCATGTGATCGACCGCAATCCTGATGACCATCTGTTCCTGTTGAAGATGTTACAAAAGTGCATAACAGGATTACTGCAGATGCATTGCATACTGCAAGAAGTGTTGCACGCATGTTGGATGTACTCAAAACAACAGTCCTCAAAATTCTGCGCACTGTTTGTTCTACGGATATTGCCCTATCGATTCTAGCGCGTCCAGATATTGAAACCTGGAGACGAGCAACAGCGTTTAGACTTTGCTAATTCTTTTCTTATCAGATATGATGAAGATTACAGCTGACCATTGCGAATATTATTGACGGATGAGGCTCGTTTCTCTTTAACTGGGAACGTAAACTCCGAGAACTGCGTTCACTGGGCTGATGAAAATCCTTACGATGTGATACCAACACCTTTACACGAAGCTAAAGTGACTGTGTGGTACGGCATCGCAATCACATTCGTTATCGGTCCGTACTTATTCGAGGAGATCACTTCCTACAGTTATGAAAACATGCTCCATCACAAGTGCTCGGTGTACAACAAGGTTGCAGAATTACGTAATTCCAGATTTCAGCAGCGAAATGTCGTTAATGATACAGTATAGATTCAAGATGGTGCTGTATAATATGCATATCGTCACATCTGTACGACAAGTGTTAAAGAACGGCACTTTGATGACATAATCATTTCTCATATCCTTGCAGTTTCGTGGTCACCACTATCCACCGACTTCACTCCAATGGATTTCTGGTTCTAGCAGTGGCGTGGCGTGAAAATTTTCGGTGGTCATCGCAATTATTTAAGTTTGTGGTGAAAAATTATTAACTCTAAAATTCAATGGTTGAATGTTCAAAAATGAAACTTTAAATCTTACCTTCACTTATACATGAACTCCAAATGTTCTGCTAAAACTGAATCGTAGAGTTTTAAAAGCTTATTAAGAGTTTTAAAATATTGCTTGGTCATCGCCGCATCCAGCGATGACCGGACGCCACGCCACTGGGTTCTGGAGTTATCTGAAATCAAAGTTGTACACATCAAATCCAGGAAATTTGCCAGAATTGAAATATGCCATAAAACGTGAAGTTGTACAGCTTTCAACTGCGATGTTACGTTCGGCATTGTTGGAAACAGTCTCACGCATGTAATGCGTTATTATCTGCGAAGGTAGGCATGTTGAAAACTGTTAATTCAAATAAATGTTTTTTCCTCTTTTCTCCCTTGTGTTATCATTGGTCCTTTACAATGGTCTTTTTTACAAGCGTTTTACGCCGGTATTATTCATAAATAATTCCGGAACTTTGGATGATATAGCTGCCAAAAAAGATTATTGTTTGTGCAATTTTGATACCTTGAAATGAACATAATTCCCGAGAAAATATATAATATAGATAATGAACTCGAAAGTAATTCTAATAACAATTCAAGTAATAAAATTATTGAGGTTTAGTGTATTTCTGAAAATAATTTGAAAAGTGATTCTGGCAGATATGAAGAAAAATGATATTCCGACAGTTCTAGTTCCTGATTATGTAGTAAAACCTTCAGTTGCTTTGCATGATATAGAGACTATGATCTTATCATTTGATGGTAGCCAACATCAAAACGTGGAGAAATGGATTGCCGATTTTGAGGATATTGTTTCTTTATTCAATTTGAATGATTTACATAAATTAATTTTATCTAAACTTTCAATGGCAGAAATAGCAAAATTACTAATGGAGAGTGAAAATGAAATAAATTGTTGGTCAATATCTATGTCAATTCTCATTTCAGAATTTGGTCAAACATGCAATTCGGCAGAATTATATGAGTTATTGCCTAAAAGAAAAATGAAGTATAATGAATCATTGGATGGATATTTTTTATGTATGAATCACTTGTGTTCTAAAGGCAATATTGATTATTCTGAACTAATCCAAAATGTTATTAAGTTATTAATGGAATAAATGATCTTGTATTTGTAAAATCCTTTCTGCATGGTTGTTCTGATATTTTTGAATTTAAACAAAAAAATTAAGATATTTAAGATATTAAGATTATATTATGATAATGTTAAACCTGATGTTGATGCTAGGCTTGAAATGAAACCAGAAGTAAATTTAAGAATAAATCTAAACCTACTAAGCCAGATATTCGTGTTTCAACAATTGCGATAAAATCTATAAAAGTAATAACTGATGAAATAAGGATAAATGTCCCTTTTGTTTTTCATGTAATTTATATGGCCACAAACACCATATAACACAATTTTTGTTTCTGAGCAATCAATTTCATTTTCTAATTGCTTCTAGCATATAAACATGAAAATACTTTCCTTTCCTACTAAACCTCTGGTCAGGACAACGAAAAGATGAAATCTGCGTACTGTCCTTAAGGAAACGTACATATTTTCTGATTTATCTTTATTTAAAAACAAAAAGGGAGCATTACATTTCAAATCAATAGTATATTTTAACCAAAATTTTACAAATGATGACAAGAATCTCAGAAATGTCTAGTTTTGCGAGATTTGCGAGTGTACGTCATATCACTTCTACGAATAAGTCCCCAAATATAGACCCCCATCATGTGTTCATTGTAGGTTCCCTGGTAGTGACGTTCAAAATATTGCATGTCATGATGAAAGCGCTCTCCTTGCTCCTTGGAATAGGCACTCATGTTCTCTCTGAAATTATCAAGGTGGGCATCAAGAATATGTACTTTGAGAGACATTCTGCAGCCTATTTTGCTGTACTTTTTAAAATAATTTAAATATACCTGGATTTGAAATTAGAAAATAGAAGGTTAATATTCCTTTTTACTTTCTTCTATCTTTACAAGAAGAAAGTATTGGATTCAGGAAAGTTTTCAAATTTCAGCTTCCGACTAATTTACGCGTTTTAGGGGTCAGAGAACCCCCAAAACATGCGTTTACAAAATGTCTGTCTGTGAATTTGGTCTGTGAGTGTCTGTCTGTCTGTGTGTGACACAAATTTTTTGGGCGCTCTATCTCAAGAACTAATGAACGGAATTTAATAAAACTTTAGATTCAGTTAGTCCCTGATATAAACTGGTGCTGATTACTTTTTGGTGCAAATCGCCCAACAGGTGGTACTGCTCTGCTGATTCACGATTTCGGCAGTAGCTATATATCAAGAACTAACGAACGGATTTTTATAAAACTTCAGATTTCGTTAGTCCTTGATATAATATGGAGCTGATTGCTTTTTAATATAAATTGCCCAACAGGCGGTGCTACTATGCGGCATTATTCATGATTATCGCAATAGGTCTATCTCAAGAACTAATGCATGAATTTTCACCAAACATCAGATTCAGTTAGTCCCTAATATAAATTAGTGCTGTTTAGTTTTTAGTGCAAATCGCCCAACACGTGGCGCTTCTAGGCTGCATTTATCAAGATTTCCGCAGTAATTGTATCTCAAGGACTAATGCATGAATTTTCATCAAACTTCAGATTCAGTTAGTCCCTGATTAGTTTTTGGAATAAATAGACCAACAGGTGACTCTGCTATGCAGATTTTTTTTACGATTCCTGCAATAGTTCTACCTCAAAAACTAACGCACGGATTTTCATCAAACTTCAGATTCAGCTACAACTTGACATAAGTTGGTGCTGATTAGATTCTGGTGTAAATCACCTAACCGGTGTCATATGCTTTATTTTTCAGGAAATATATACATGTATGAGATAGAAGAAAGTTTTGGGATTGCCACTTCCGACTAGTTTAGTAAAAACGATATACCTCTCTCTTATCCGGATATTTTTCATATCAGGTTTACTCCAGTTCACACTAATCCGGCTATGGGAGAGTCTACTGTATTGAACGTACTTCTCCCCTCCAAAAAATGATGTAAAATTGAACGACTATTTTATTAAAATAAAATATATCTGTGTGTCTAAACACTATATCAGCCAAAACAACACAATGATGTCTAAACTCCATAAACATCTAATGCTGTTATTTACAGAATACAAACATTTTGAAGGATTGTAAAATTAAAGACAGAAAGACAAAATTCTACAATAACTTTAGATTGCTGGGCATTTTTATTTTGTTGATTCAAATTCAATTAAGAATATATATATTATTAAGGAAAGCATCTGAAGAATATCACGTTGTCATCTTCACTAACACAAATATGTTTTTAATTTTATAATCTAAAATTATTATTCGAAGTATTTCACTCTCTTAAGTAACTAATTAATTTATATAATTAAAAATGTTACAATTTTCCACCTTACGCTTTATTAAGTGACCGGAAATAGAATTTTTCCATCTTAATTTGCATTTGAATGCTGATATTGTAGAGGAATTCCTAAAATATCTCATTATTCTAAACTTAGATAATATAAGATTATAGAAGATTAGAACTCTTTGCAAATTTCCGCTAAAATTGTTTAGAAAATCGCTAAAACTGTTACTACAATGATACTTTTCAAAGTATTTGCATAAGGCGTGACAGAAAATATTTGAAAATGTAATGAAATTAAATAGGATAGTTTATAAAGCTGCGAGTTGTACATTAATAGGGAAACCTGTAAAAGTGGTAGTCTACTAAATCTTGAAAATAGGAAATATGCTTATTTAGAGAACAAATATTGTGCCAATTGTTGTCCCGTCTATCTCTTTAAAATTGCACAAACATTTCTTGGTGCTTTAGAAAAGCTCCTTGAAAAGGAATGTATGGAATTCAAATACAATTATATGGAATACATTATACAATGTATGGAATTAGACTTCACTCATGATAATATATTAATTAGTTTTACATTTACAGTGACAAAACTGAAACGAATTTTACAAATTTTTCATTACATCAGTACTTCTACTGCCACAGCATCTGAGATAGACATGCTATTATAATGCGAATTGTCTATTTTCTAGAGAAAGTTATTCTCTGTATTATGCATTTTAAAAAATGCAAATACATTGGTTTGTTTCTGAATTATCATGTTTTGCGGAAATGTCAATTTTTCCATAATTTTGACTATTTTTCACTTTAAAAACAATTATTTGTGTGTGATTGCTAAAATATTTATATATTTTTCAATGTTGTAACTTAATGTCATTATAGGGAATTGGCATAAAGAGAAATTTTTCAAAAAAAGTACCCCGAAGGTGTGTGGATCCCTTAAAATACATTAGCTTTTATGAAGGACTGTATTCAGAGAATGTTAATAATATGAACGATTTACTTTGGTTTTCCAAGTTATTTGTATAATTTTAAACCTTAAAATCCTTAGTTATATTGCAAATAATTCAAACTTTTAAACTACCTATTACCGAAATTAAAGAAAATAAATCCCGAATTTCTGCTCTACTATTTTACAAAATGACCTAAAGGAGAAATCTTAACTTTAATCTCAACTCCACCTTAATTTGTATTTGAATGCAGCTATTTTCCAGAAATTCTTCAGATACCTCATTATTTCAAATGCAGCTATCTTAGGATTGTAAAAGATTAAAATTTATATTATCTTTGCGAGAAAACCGCTTAGTAAACAAGTGTTATTAAACTGGTAAGTTTTAGCATATATTATAGGATATGACAGGAATTTATTGAAATTACGGTAAATTTAAAGACAGTAATTAAATTTTGCATAATATTGAATATAAAGCCGCACGTTATGTGAAATAGAGAAACGGGTAAATGAGATACATGTGGTATTACATTATAAATAAATTGAATTAAACTCCTTTAGAATAGGAATATTGTGTCAATCTAATAATCGTATAAATTTAAATAATTGTGCACGTTGTCGAATAATATAAATTGCTAAAAATAATTACCCAAAGTGTTGCCGAATTCCATCGGCAAATTCAGAGGAATTATAGTAGTTACCAAGAGGATGAAAAATTACCATAGAACAGGGGTCTCAAACCACTTATTTTAGATATTCGCCCTAACTGAACTCGGATTGACGGTAATAATTTTAAGAAAACTAAAAATACCTTAATGTAAATGTAACGATATGTACAGTCGTGGAAAATAAAAGAAAACACCCCTTACTAACTACTTTAAAAAAAATGTAAATACCCCCTACAAACTAGTCAAAAAATTATTGTAGAAGAAAGTTACTGGTACCACACAATTGGTAATAAAGTCTACGATTAATCGATGTATATAAAATTTGCTTAGGGGGCCATCTACATATCTAACCGAAAAATAACTTCGTTTTTTCAATAGCAGTACACAATCCGGACAGCATAAATGGACTCCACACTCTTCATTTAGCTTAAAAACTAATTTTTATGCAACTCGTACGATAAGTTTCCGAGTAATTAATTATTTTAAAACGAGTGCATTTTAGGGGCTGTATCCAAATTGAAGTTCGATACTGGTTTGTTGACCGAGAGAGTCATTCTTGTCATTGAATGACCAAGTATGTCATTCTTGGTCAAGGCATTTTTAGCGCCACAGAAGCAGTCATTGAAGACTGCTAGATTAGAGTATAGCATAATAAATTTCAAAATATCTAGTCACTTCTATCATAGACGGCCCCTTAGACCATCATTTTGCCATTTTTAAGCATGATTTGAAAACTACTTGGAAGAAAAATGTGAAATTTTAGATTTTTATAAAGCAGGACATAATAAATCTAAATCCATCAAAAAAATTGTAGGTTGCAATTCATAATTTTTTCGAATAATAATTTAATAATTCATATCATTAAATTATAAAAATTTCAAATTCAACACATTCATGTTTGGGTATTTTAGTATTATTACTACACAAAAAATTAGCACATTAGGAGTAAAATTTCAGGAGATTTTAATAAAAATATGAAAATGTAAACATAAGAAGCACTAAATTGTGCATGCTTATAATTCAAAAACGTATCATTCGAATGAATTGAAATTTGGTGTCTAGGCATAGTTTAAACCGAGATTTAAATATCTTGTTAAAATTGGAAATTGTCATTGAAAAAATTAAGTTTGCGGGCTCATTTTAATATGTAGATGGCTTCCTAAGCAAATTATAATCTAAAAATAGACTTTATTTCCAATCGTTCGGTAACCGTAACTTTCTTCTACGATAATTTGTTGACTAGTTTGTAGGGGGCATTTACATTTTTTTTCCACAACTGTCCTTCGTTTGGTATGAAATGAGATAACATTACGAAAAGTTCTGGTAAAACAGCGTGCACAAGCAATCAATGATACCGTATGAACTGATAATCGCTGTCCAAAATGTGAAACGCCAAGTGCACTTTTTTCCCGACTGCCAAGAAGGGTCATGTGTTTCACGGGGTTGTTATCTGGGTATGTGGATTTATTTATACCCTCGAAGCATCCCAACGGCTGGATGGATTTTAATGAATGAGGTCTCTATCGAATCGTCTTAACCATCCGATAGTTATAGGCTAGGGTTTTTTTTATAAATTCAAAATGGCGGTAGAGACGGAAAAAATTTTACGTACCCTATTGAGTGGCATATCATTGGATAGTTCTTTCAAAATGAAGACGGTGTTTCATTGACTATTTTACAGCCGGAAGCTCCGTTTAAATATTACACAACCTGGAAGTTGTGCAGGTAGGATCTCTAGCTTTACTGCAACTCTAACCATTATAGACATCTATAGGCCTCATCTAAACAGTGTTTATAGACAGGAACTAACAATTAAACGCAACTTAAATGTCATCAATACAAGTAAATAAAAAAAATGCGTAAGTAACATAAAAAATAGTTTCACTTTGATGAGAAATAATTAATTAGTTCGTTTTTTACGAAGTCGGGTTTTTTGATTTTAAAAATTTAATAATATTTATTTATGTTATCATATTTACCATAAAAGTGATCATGTCTATTAAGAGTATAATTATAAAATATTTTAGTTTTCTGAAAGTTATTACCGGACACACACTTTGAGTTAGTGTAGCTGTGAATTAGTGTCCTGTATTTTTGATTAAATTGGTGGTTTATGACACAATTTTCCATAGCAATTTTTGTTTCTCTGGAAGCCTACAATCAATCCCCTGAATTTGTCGGACAATTTTGGGCAACAGCCTGTATAAGACAATAATCAAATTTTCATGTTTTATACTAACTTAATTACGTGTCACGGTTAAAAGAACATGTTGTGCTTTAATTTTTGGAGGCCATTGTATTTCACTTCTCCAAATAAACAGAAAATTAAACAAGCTGGATGTGGCAATCCAAAAACTTTCTTCTATCTTATACATGTTAATGCTTCAAAATTCTCTATCACAGTGCCAAAATTAAATGACAATCTATGCCTATCGTGAGGATTCTGAAATTCCATGCGTTAGATCTTGAAATAAGACTACTGCGTATAATGGAAAAAATGGAGCATAAAAGCGCCAATTGTTTGGCGAATTACACCAAAACATAATCAGCAATAATATTTATCAAGGTATGCCTGAATCTGAAGATTGATGAATATTCGTGCATTAGTTCTTGAAATAGAGCTATTGCAGAAATCATGAAAAATTCAGCATAGCAGAGCGACATGTTGAACGATTTACACCAAAATTTAAACAGCATCAAGTCATGTCAAGGAATAACCGAATCTAAAATTTGATGGAAATCCGTTGATTAGTTCTTGAGATAGAGCTGCTGCAGAAATCGTGAAAAATGCCGGATAGCAGCACCACCTGTCGATCGATTTACACTAAAAACTAATCAGGATCAATTTATATCGCGGACTACATGAATATAAATTTTTATTAAATTCCGTGCATTAATTCTTCAGGAAGAGCGCCCGCAATATTTATGTCACAGACAGAGTCACAGTGTCACAGACTTACAGACAGACATTTGTAAAAACATGTTTTTTTGGAATTTCTGACCACTAAAACGTGAAAATTTGTCAAAAACTGGCATTCGAAAAATTTCACGAATCCAATACTTTCTTCTTGAAAGATAGAATAAAGTAAAAATGACTAGAGAACAGGAATTCTGCTTTTTCAGAATTTAGTGTCGCCCCCGGCATTTCCATTACTTCATTTTCTTTGATGGACTGATGGCTTCTATTATTATGAAACAGCCATTATAAATGAAGTGTTAGGTGAAGATGAAGGAGCAGTCGTAAAAAGTTAGAACTCTGATTTTCTGGTCAGAATGGGAGAAAAAAAATGGCTATAATTTCTTTTTTACGGCTGCTCTTTCATTTTCACCTAACACTTCATTTATAATGGCTGTTTCATAATAATAGAAGCCACCAGTCCATCAGAATAAAATAACTCGGTTAAGAGGGACTCTATTGCAGTACAAAAAAATATTTCAAAGCACACGTTTTATTTTATGTAAAATGACAATCATTCGCATCCGCTTAAGGATTCCAAATTTACGATCTACTCTTAAACATCTACAGTAAAGCATGCATCACTATCGCGAAATAATGCACAAATGCAGCAAAAAGATTCCGTCATTCAAGAAAAAAAAAACAACAACAACCAAAAACGGCTATCTAATGATTAATAGATACTTAAAATTAAATATAGTACATAATAGCTCCATTCTTTTATCAGAAATCATTCGTTTATATTTTTTTCAAAATAGCACGCATTTTAATTACATTTTCTTTCGATTGTTGCGGGAAAATGGCAACAAAAATATATAATTACTATTTTAAAACTATTTTTCCTTTACTTTCTACAGAAATGGAGTACTTCCGTTGCCAATATTAAGCAAATGGCTCCAAAAACTACAAAAAAATTAATATTTCAAAAAATTTTGGAGATACAGTTTTCAAACAAATTGCATTTAAAAGAACTTTTTTTTTTCAATACGACGGTTTAAAAATTGAAAATGTGCGCTGCTTAGAAGTTTAAAAAAATGCTAAAGAGTATTTAATCGTAATGTTTCGTTTTACGGTTGGTTGGTTGGTTGATTTTTGACGGCCAATTACCTGCACGGGGGATATAGGCCCAGGGGGGAGTGCCCTTCGTGGGGGTCTTTCTAAGGGAACCTAACCCGTATTTACGCATGGAAATCCATGGCTCGAAGAAAACCACGAAAACTCCGAACGATTAGGCCGACGGGCGCGATTGGGTTCGAACCCAGCACCTCCCATCTACCAGCTTCGAGAGCAGAACCTCTCAGCCACTGGTGGGTCTTCGTTTTACGGCTAGCTTCTGTTAGGCACCGTTATTTTTTGGACACAAAATAAGCTGGAAGAAAGAAATAGCATACCGTACCGGAGGCTAATATATGTTTATAGATAATATCGGGGTATTAAAGGAATATTTATTTTTTAAATAATCCTAAAATACTTCGTTATTTATGGAAGTGTTCCGAAATTTTAAACTGTCAATTAACTTAGTTAATGGAAAAGGTCTTTCACATTTTCCAAAAAGTCCCCAATTACAAAATTTCAATTTCAATTTGCATTTAAATAAAGCTATTGCCGGGAAATTCCTTAAACATCTCATTATCTTAAAGATAGCAATCTTCAATATTACAGAAGAGTTGCAATTTCTAATATCTTCCGGTAAGGATTGTTAGAAAATCATACTTATTAAAATTTTAAGTATCGCATATTAGAATATACGACAAAATATGATAGATATTCATTGAAATTGTTTTGAAATAAAGTTCAGTAATTTAGTTTTAATAAGATTTAATATAAAGTCTGAAGTTATGGGAAATAGGAAAACTGGCAAATGAATCAGGTGCAGTGTTAATTTTAGAAAAAAATAAAAATATAGGAAAGACCGGACTAGTTGACATATTTTTAATTTCTTCTATCTTTACAAGAAGAACGTATTGGATTCGTGAAAATTTTTGAATACCGGTTTTCGACGGATTTACACGTTTTAGGGGTCAGAGAATCCGAAAAACATGTTTCTACAAAATGCTGTCTGTGCGTCTGTGAGTCTGTCTGTCTGCGTGTGACACAAATTTTGTGGGCGCTCTATCTCAAGAACTAATGCACGGAATTTAATAAAAATTTATATTCAGTTACTCCCTGATTTAAATTGGTACCGATTAGTGTTTGGTGTAAATCGCTCTACAGGTGGCGCTGCTATGCAGAATTTTTCACGATTTCGACAATAGCTCAATCTCCAGAACTAATGCACGGATTTTTGTCAAGCTTCAGATTCAGTTAGTCCTTGATATGATTGACCGTTTTATACATATTTGTGTAAATCGCTCAGCAGCTGGCACTGTTATGCTGCAGGATTTGTGATTTCCGCAATAGCTCTATCTCAAGAAGTAATGCTTGTATTTTCAACAAACTTCAGATTCAGGTATACCTCGACATGAATTACTGCCCTTTATGTTTTGGTGCAAATCGCTCAACAGGTGGCACTGCTATGCTGCACTTTTCAGAATTTCCACTATAGCTATATCTC
Organism: Maratus speciosus; assembly: GCA_963932465.1. NCBI lineage: Eukaryota > Metazoa > Arthropoda > Arachnida > Araneae > Salticidae > Maratus > Maratus speciosus. The sequence goes on along the minus strand of OZ010799.1, from coordinate 213,739,886 downwards.
AATAACTAATGCGCGAATTTTCATCAAACCTCAGATTCAGGTATACTTTGATATGAATTGGTGCTAAATTGATGTATCTTCTTGTATTATTTAAATGATTCAATTGATGGGATTTACATAGAAGAAAGTTTTGTGATGGCTACAACATACTAGTTTCTTATTGTTTTATTTTTCTTTTCACTCATACTTTCCGCTAAAAGATAAATGCTGCTTAAAATAGAATTTCTTGGCCACTAAGAAGAGAACCACATTTGCTGAAGCATTGAGACCTGGTGCATTTTACACCTGGTATATTTTATGTAAGTCAAAGTTAGAAAAACGATATAATTTTCTGAAAAAAAAACAAAAACAAAAAAACAATTATATATAATTTTTGTACACACTTAATTTTAAAATAAGGAATGTTTAACACTTTACAACATACCGTCAAACCTTACCGTCATACCTTTGGGCCACTTTTTCCTGGTTCCACTCCCATTTTCACGATTAAAAAATATTATATTTGATTTTTCAACGTCGAAATGAAGTTGTCAAACATTAACATGAAACAATGAAGCAAACTGTATGGTTTTAAAGAGGAATTTTTTTTAAACTATTTTTAAAGTTTTAGAACAAAGTAGCCCCTGCTGGGGACTTCTTTGGTCCATTCACTTAGTTTTATATAAAATTAACTAGGGGGCTCGGCCCCCTACGAGCTACGCTCGCCAACCCCCGTCCAGACACCGCAGACTTTAAATGCACGCTAATTTGATCGGCTTTAAAAAGATTTCGAAAGATTGAATTATAATTTAAAAAACAGTGGCGATCTCCCTATAAACGAATTTCTATTCATTTCTCTTTGATTGGGGAATTTTAACGCCAAATCCGCTGCGGTACTACTTGATTATCCTGTCGACCAATTTCGCCAAATTATATAAATCGCCAAACCACTCGCCAAATTATACAAATTGATATAATTTTTATTTTAAATAACGAAAGAACAAATAAATTCGTACAACATTAATAAAAACACAAATAAAACGTCGGAATAAAAATAACTTGATGACGTATACACGTGTAACAACATTTCAAAATAAGCTAATATAAAAGAAATTAAGTAAAGAGAGTCTTTGTCTCCTGGTATTTTTTAACAAAGCGAAAAAAAAGTTCTTTTAAATGAGACATTTTAAATTAATTCTCAAAATATCAAATAAATGTCTAGCGCAATTTCTAAATTTAAACTTTTTTGCAATATTATTTTGTGTTCATTTTATGTAATAACTATAATGTGACGTAAATATGACGTAATTTCTCCTAAGATTTCTAGCGCATGTTAATGAATTTATTATTTTACAATATCCTTTCTCTTTTAAAATTCACGTGTATACTTTTTATGACGTAATTTTTAATAAGTTCCTGCTTTTTATACGTAATTATTTAATTCTAATTTGAAAGTTTTTTTCCTGTTTATAATAGTCACGTGTAAATAAATTTTTAATTTGAAGCAAACATTATTGCTTGCGCTTTTTATACAGTTGGCAACAGTTTAAATTAGTACAATTTTCTGAAATCTGTAAAAAATATCTCTAGAGAAGCTGAAAATTTGAATTTAAATTAGACATAAAACCTGAAAAAATGAGTCAAAATAAAAAAATTAATGCAATCTGCACTCCGGCAAATTCTAACGCATAAAATGATCTAAAAATGATTACACTGCCATGTATAGTTTTTGCTGCTATAAAACTTTTTTAGTGGAACGATTTTGTCCAACTTTAGCATTAAATAACTCTTAAAATAATTCTTCGATTTGAAAACTGTCTGCATCAGCGTGTTTATCAAACATTTCTGTATAAAACCAAAGATTTTCATATTTTTGTATGCATTATTTTTGTTAATATTAACGAAGAAAGTCCTCCGGTCACAAAAAAATCAAAACCGGCGGCGGCGGCGGCGGTGACAGCGGTAGTTACTTTTTTTTAGAATAGAGAGATACATTTCATATGCAAATGAATACATTTTTATTGAAATCCTCTTACAATAGCATTTGCTAATATATTAACACTGCAAACTGGATAAACAATTTTGGTTTTAGCATTTAAACACAATAAACCTATTTTTAATATTAAAGAAACGAGAAGCAGATTCCGTCATGTCATCCTAAGCAACTGGAACAAAAACATTTAATGTAACATTTTACTACAGTAACATTTGAAAAAAAATTTACTTAAAACATGTTTTAAGAGATTTGGTTGTATAAAAAGCATTTCTAAATAACTGGGACTATTTTCGGACCAAAAAGGCCTGGCACAATGTAGACCCGAAATACTAGTTTTCTTGTTAGCTTTATGAAAACTCAAGCATTTCCTGTCAAAATAAAAAGTTAAAGGAAAAATTTTGATCATACATGGGTTACATTTTACGAAAGATAAGTTGAAACATAACTTTCTTGTAGCTCTTTTCCATATTGTTTCACTATAGAAATATTGGAGAATTACAATTTACACACGAAAACAGTTCTTTACAAACGCATCCATTGTTGCCACCAAAAAAATTTTAATTACCCCCAAACTATTCAAATACCATATAGTAGCGTATAAATTATTTTTCAAGGGCAAAAACTCCAAATTATCTTGTATAGTTTGTTCAATACAAAGAATAAAACTTTTTTTATGGGATGGACCCAAATTTGACGGTAGTTGAAAAGTGTTTATGAATTCGGATTGTCTGTCAGTCAGTCGTCTGTCCGTGCTCTAACTGGTGTAAATGTAGTCCGATTGCAATGAAATTTATATATGTTATAGGGGTTTACTATGGCATGTTGGGTATTGAAAATGAAGTATTTAGCACTTACGATTTATCTACAGGGAAATTCAGAAGAATTCCGTTTCGTTGCGGTCTTGGTGAAAAATCGTTTACAGTGTATTTTAATGATATCACACTATTTTAAACATACTGAAATTGAATTATATCACTGATGTGTACTAAAAATGGAATTTATAGTTCATTTACAGGGACACACAAGCGAATTTGGCTACAGAAGAAAATGAAAATATTTGAGCTGTTGAAACCTACGAACAATAATTCTTGGATGTGCGTTTTCATTTGTGGCACGCATTTTTAAATTTAACTATTGTTACTTTCTTCTATCTTTACAAGAAGAAAGTATTGGAATCGTGAAAACTTTCGACTTTCGGTTTTCGACGGATTTACACGTTTTAGGGGTCAGAGATTCCGAAAAACATGTTTTTACAAGATGTCTGTCTGTGAGTCTGTCTGTCTGTATGTGATACAAATTTTGTGGGCGTTCTATCTCAAGTACTAATGCACGGAATTTATTAAAATTTTATATTCTGTTAGTCACTGATTTAAATTGGTGCTGATTAGTTTTTGGTGTAAATCACTTTACAGGTGGCGCTGCTATGCAACATTTTTCACGATTCCCACAATAGCTCAATCTCCAGCACTAATGCACGGATTTTCATCAAACTTCAGATTCCGTTAGTCCTTGAAAGGAATTGAAGTTTTATACATTTTGGTGTTAATCGCTCAATAGGTGGTACTGTTATGCTGCATTTTTTGTATTTTCTGAAATAGCTCTATCTCAAGAACTAAAACTTGAATTTTCAACAAACTTCAGATTCAGGTATACCTGGATATGAATTAGTGCTGTTTAGTTTTTCGTATAAATCGCTCAACAGGTGGCGCTGCTATGCAGCCTTTTTCAGAATTTCCACCATAGCTCTACCTCAATAACTAATGCACGAATTTTCATCAAACTTCAGATTCAGATATACCTTGACATGATTTGACGTTTTATAGACTTTGGTGTAAATCGCTCAACAGGTGGTGCTGCTATGCTGCATTTTTTGCAATTTCCGCAATAGCACTATCTCAAGAACTAATGCTTTGATTTTCAACAAACTTCAGATTCAGGTAGGGCCTTGATATGAATTAGTGCTATTTATGTTTTTGTGCAAATCGCTCAACAGGTGGCGCTGCTGTGATGAATTTTTCAGAATTTCCACCATAGCTCTATCTCAATAACTAATGCATGAATTTTGATCAAACTTCAGTTTCAGGTATACTACTTTGATATCAATTAGTGTTATTTAAGTTTTGGTATAAATCGCTTAGCAGGTGGCGCTGCTATGCTACATTTTTCAGTATTTCCGCTATAGCTCTGTCTCTAAAACTAACGCACGAATTTTCATCAAACTTCAAATTCAGATATACTTTGATATAAATTGGTGCTAAATGCATGTAATTTCTTTTGCTATTTAAATGATTTAATTGACGTGATTTATATAGAAGAAAGTTTTATGATGGCCACAACATACTAGTTTAAGTATTACTTGGTGTTTATGAATTCCATAGATCATATATACACTGTAAAAAAAATGGTAACGTTCCATGTAAAATCCAGGAACGTTTCGCCTTTTCTCAGGTTTTCAGAATAATTTAGCTCTTTCCTGTGAAGTTCTGGTTTTCTTATCTGAAACGTTCCTGAACCAAAAGTTGGAAACAGCAAAACGCTGCGGCCGCCATTTATTATTTTTTTTTCTATAATCCGTTGCTCGCGAGCGAGTGTCGAAAAAGAATTCCTTAAATGAATGTAAAAAAATCAATATGGAATGCAAATAAATCAATAGACGTCATAATCCTTTACGTCTCTATTGTCAAGACAATTCAGATGAAAATACAATACCTCCGTGACATCGCTAAGAGATTATATCTCGTACTTGTCTGTGGAATGTTTAAGGAGCAGACCGTGTAAAAAAAAATACACTTATTATTTGGATCTCCATTAACCAGGGGACCATCAAACATGATTCTCACCGATTTTGATTAATTTAAAGTATGTTTTAGAGTTCTTATCTCTAATTATTCCTGTGAAAGGATTTCTTCAAATGGGACTTAGATTTTCAGAAATTAGATGCCGAGGTTTAGCATACGTTTCAAATACCCATTAGTTTGCAGCTTTCAACGTGTCTTTCGTGGTGTGGACGCAGAAAGCTCGCACGCCACCCGTACGGCCCGAGTTCGATGCTACCTCTGGACTTTTTTTTTCTTTTTTAATTAATTTTATATTTTAACACTTTATTACAATTTGATTTAAATTTGATATATATTTGACACTTTAAACTGCTGCAAATTTGAATTTTTTTTTATTTTCCGAAAAAATATACAATTACGTTTAGGTTTTTTTTTTCATGAAAATTTATATGTATTTTATCTAACTTATAAACTAACATAATTACTAACGAAAATCCAAAATATTTTATGTCATGATTTTTTTTCTAATTATTATTTACATTTATATATTTTTATATTTTAAGCAAAGTTCAGAAACAATATATCATATATATATTTACTTTATTGAATTTTAACTGAAAATTTATTTTTTCGTGTAAATTATAAATAATAATTTTGATGTCAATTTCAAAATATTTTTTCATTCTAACAAATAATGATAATAAAGCGAAAATTGTCAACTGGAAATGTAAAAATCGTCTGCGGATCCCGCATGCTGTGAAATGTCAGTAATATTTTGCTGTCAACAGAAATATTCCTGGTATTTCGCAGGAAACTTACTGGCATTTCTGTAGAAAGTTTCTAACATATACAGTAAAGTTCCAGTCATTTTCAAGAAATGTTTCTTGGAAATAATGGGCAACTCAGCTGCCCATTTTTTCCCAGGAACGTTGCGGAATTTTTTTTACAGTGTATGGCCGAACAAAATTTCTCAAGATGATATGTTTATTGACGAAAATTCCTGAATAGAAATTTTCAACTATGCGTTTACTTGAACTAACATACAGCGTACTATGTAATATACATACATATCCATAGATCATATACTGAGCTGCACAAAAAAAAAAAAAAAAAAAAAAAAAACAGTATACCTTCTCGACTATTCAAGGTAACAGAAAAAATTTGGTTTTCAAATACGTTATGGTTATGCGTTTTCCAAATTGTTCATTTAGACATTATGTTTCATAGTAGTAAACTGTGAAGATTTTTGTAGTATTGAGAATGTGTTGGAAAGTGTTTCATAATCTATGACGTACGCATGATTTTTCGTTCTTGTTTATTATTTATTTCAAGCCAAAAGTAAGTTAAGTTGCTAGATATGAGCTACGAATCCCAAACACTAAGTCACATATAGCAGATGACTACGACAGAGGCTAATGAAAAAGACAGACTACCGCAGTGTATTCCACGTATCTTTATTTTACAGACCGCTGAAGTCACGTGATGCTCGAATGCCCCAATGCAGATGTACGAAAAGTGCATCACTCTAATCTGACGATCTGTAAATCTAGAGAACAAGAATTCTGCTTTTTCAGAATTTAGTGTCACCCCCGGCATTTCCATTATTTCATTTTCTTCTAATGGATTGGTGGATTCCATTATTATGAAACAGCCATTATAAATGAAGCTGTAGGTGAAGATGAAATAGCAGTCGTAAAAAGTTAGAACTCCGATTTTCTGGTCAGAATAGAAAAAAAATGGCCATAATTTTTTTTGAAAAAAAAAATTATGGCCATTTTTTTCCATGTAAATTTGTAACGTAATGTTTTTTAACTGCATTACACAATTTATACATGCAAGAGTAACATTATAATCCCCATTTTACGCTTTTAATTTAGCATGTTTATCTGCTGAACATATCGCTCACACGCAAGAAATGTGACACATCTCGACAAAAGTAAATTTCACAGGAGAGTCAAAAGGTAAATGTGCCTGAATTTAATTTATCATGAAATTATAGCACTTAGCTCTGCATGTAGGAATATAAACGTGCATAAAAGAGTAAAACCCTTAAGAATGAAAACGTAGGATGAGGTTTGAAGGGTTGGGTGATTTTACCTCCCCACACAATCAACCACTCTTCTCTGGTCACAAATAGACATATAGCGTAATAAAGTGATTTTCCGTATAACTACACTTATGAAACTGTTTGTGTAGCAAGACCTATGACAGACCTATTAGTGGAATAAAACGCAATGCGAATTTTTGCGAGATGTGTCATTTTTCTTGGGTTTGAGCGATATGTCTACTTAAGAATTGGCATAATCTGAAAAACCGATATTTCGTGTTGATACCGGTTTGAGAAAAAGAAATAATGCATGTGTCACTTTTCTTGCGTTTGAGCGATATGTCTACTTAAGAATTGGCACACTGCAAATAAGGGCGTCTTAAATTCAGACACATATGTGACTGAAAAAGTAATTCAAACACTTAAGTGTCTGAATATGGAATTTCAGACATCATAGGTGTCTGAAATTTAGACACTTAAGTGTCTTACTATATGATCATGGCATAAACACTGTAATTTGAAATGTCTGAAATTCAGACACATAAGTGTCTGAAACTGGAGTGTTCAATTTTCAGACATTTTAAAGTGTCTTATTTTTTAAGACACGTGTATGCGTCTGAATTTAAGACATTTCAAACATCTGAATCGCATCCATTTTTGACCAATCTGGAAGTTCGGTAATAGGCAGTCAATTTTTCACTACTAGACTAGATATTGCTATTTTTTTAATTATGAAAGAATATTATTATTATTTTTAATAGGTTTAAAAATAGGAATTTTTGAAAAGATATTAATTTTGTCACACAATTTTTTTCTCTTTTATAAATTTTATAATGAAATTCGAAATTATAGCATGTTTGATATTTACTTAATTATAAATTTAAGACACGGTGTAACCTCTTGTTCACTTTAACCTTCATAATATTTTGCTAATTTAATAATAAAACTTTAAATTGTTTGATTGCAAACACACTTTAAAATTATCCAAATACAGAAACACACCAAAAAAATCGCAAAAATTAAGATATATTTTAGCACAGTATTTCATTATTTAACATCTTAAAAGCATTCAGAATTACACCCACTAAAACTTTCCAGAGCTTCCTCTGGCTGGTTACGACTTATCAGTGTTGAATTCAGGGGGTGCCCCGGGGGAGAGAAATTTCCCCTCGGAGCAAAGAGATGTCCCTCCGGAAAATTTGAGATTTTGTGTTTTCAATGGTCAAAAAGTGCAATCCCCCCCCCCCCCCATCGGAGTCTCAGAAATCCCTCCCGAAGAAATGTGTCTGAATTCAACACTTACGACTTTGCTCCAGTCTGCAGAAAAATAAATGTCAGGACCTGATCTGGCATGTCCCATCAAATCAAATGAGAGAAAGACCGGGCCAGATCTGAGCACATATACTCCTCTAAAATATGCCTCTCCAAATCGCAATCCTGGATAGAAAATGTCAAGTTTAATTACGAAAATTTCCCAAGAGAAAAATGATTTGAATACACCAAATTCAGTAGCGCCATCTAGTTTGAGTCGAACGTATTATTATTAGTCGAACATATTCTTATTAGAACGTGTTTTTGAAAAGTCAAACGTATTTTTTTTTTTTTAAATGGAATATTTCTGAAAATTCTTACTATGTAACTTTTTAGCTAATGATTCAGTATCGATCTACTCCAGGTATGATTTCACCGTGATTTCAGGATTTCACCGTGGGAAAATTAGTTTCATCAATAAATTTTACGCTGTATTTTGATCGAGGGAAAAAAGGAAGACAAAAAATTTGTGCATAAACCAATGATTTCTATTATTTTTGCAGAAAAATTATACATAATATTTATAACTGAGAAATTTTGTTCAGAATATTTAGCATATAGGAGGAAGTAATGAGTCCAATTTCAAAAATGTTGCCATATCATTCACTGATCAAACGAAAAAAAAAAGAAGAAATAATCAAAGAAAACAGAACACTATATTCCTTCACACACTTTCATATACACATACCTTCGCATTAAAATTAAACACAGGCTTTTGGCAATAAGAAATGCATTTATTTTTGAATGAAAAATTGATTTTATTTTTAAAGGTTGCCCCCCCCCCCCACACACACACACAACTGAAACGGAACAAGCCCGAATTAAATATATATATATATATATACATACGCACTGTTAAAACATTTTAAATATTTTAATATTTCAAAAATAACGTGTCTTCTGATAACCAATAATATTTGTGTTCTGAAAATTTCTTCGATAGAAGTAAAAAAATTTTCTACTGGTTCTACATCGCATGAAATTAAAAAGCAAAATATTCAAAATTCTAGAGAGAAGATGTGTGAAATCTTTCAGAATTATAAGCAGATTGACAAAATATTTACAGTTTCCGTAAAATAAATTGTGAGTCACAAATAACTAACAATATTTGAACTTCCTAGGTGTGGAGGCGTGGCCGAGACGGATTATCGCATAGTCTACGGACCATAAGATCATGAGTTCGTATCCCGCGACGGGTAAGTGTAATATTGCTAATGTTGTAAAATGAATTAGATGAGTGAATCATGTAAAATCTCTGAGACCTATTGAAATGTGCGTGAAATGTCCCTTCCTTGAGAGCATAATTTTTATTTTTTAAATATAGAAATTTCAAAAAAAAATTTAAATATTTCTGGTAATTGAAGAAAATTTCCACTAAAATGCGTAAATTGTACTGGCGTTTTGATTGGCGGTACAGTTTTTATATTTTAAAGGATTTTTTTTTCTGTGTATTAAGGCTTACCGAAAAAAAGGTGGAAAATGCTTTTGCAGAGAAATTAAAGGTGGTCAAACATGGATGCGATTCAGACGTTTGAAGTGTCTTAAATTTAGACACATACAAGCGTCTTAAAAATTTAGACACTTTAAAATGTCTGAAAATTGAACACTCCGTTTCAGACACTTATGTGTCTGAATTTCAGACATTTCAGTTTACAGTGCATAATCTGAAAAACCGATATTTCGTTTTGATACCGGTTTGAGAAAAATAAATAATGCATGTGTCACTTTTCTTGCGTTTGAGCGATATGTCTACTTAAGAATTGGCATAATCTGAAAAACCGATATTTCGTGTTGATACCGGTTTGAGAAAAATAAATAATGCATTTCAAAAACTACTCTGTAAAAGGTATATATAAATATTATAGAGACATACATACAATAAATACAAAATCATAATAATTGTTTATTAGTGAGAAATTGCAGACTCAGGTTATCGGCCGGAGTAGCTTAATGGTTTATTAGTGAGAAATTGCAGACTCAGGTATCGGCCGGATTAGCTCAGTGGTTAGAGCAGCAGTCTTGTATACGGTGGTCCCGGCTTCAATTCCTGGCTCTGGCTAATTTTTCACTCCAGTTGGGTTTATTGTATTTATTGTATGTATGTCTGTATAATATTTATATATACCTTTAACTGTTGAATGCAGGCGTTATTTATGTGTGTATCTGTGTTTTAATATATATTGTAGTATGTGTGTTTTATTATGGTACTCTGTAAAGTTTACAAGATTTACGAACAGCAAAAAAAGTCTATTGTTTAAGAAATGCTTCTTTAAACTTCTGAAATCAAATGGATTGTGAGGTTTCTGAAGATAAAGGAGTGATTTTCATAATCGTGGTAAACCCGGAAGAGTATATGTTTTTTTTTTTTTTTTTTTTTTTTTTTTCGAAAATCTTATTGATAAATCAATAAAAAAGTTCTCCTTTATAGGAATTTCGAAAAATGTTTGCAGATCTACTCCGATCATGAGACCTAGTATCCAAAACCACCCCCGATACAAAACTTTATCAATCAGTCAATCTATCTACCTATCTATCTATCTATCTATTTATCTACCTATATATCTATCTATATACATATATATATCACTTTCTTATGCACACGAAGCTTCCATAATTCTGCACAAATCTCTTCCAAACAAATGCAAAAAATCACGGAGTAGAAAATCTTGGTTTATTTCGTTAAGGGGTAAAAATTAGACGAATAAATAATAAATAGGGAGCGGATTTGAGAAAAAAACCTCCATAACTTCTTAATTATAATGCATATTAAATCATTTTAAAGTTATTATTACTTCTAGGAAAAGGGCCAGAAATTTATGTATCACAGATTTTTAACAAATTTGAAAATGGGCTCAAGAGGCGAAAAAATAGGGTTTTTTTGGGGGAAAAATTCATAACTTCGTCAATTGTGAAGATATCAAATTTACTTGAACTGCCAACTGTTATATCAACTTACGAACTGTTATCTCAAAATAATAATAATAATAATAATAATAATAATAATAATAATAATAATAATAATAAACGACAAAAAAGGGGCCCGGGGTTGAAAAAGAAAAAAATTCACAACTTCATCAATTCGCAAGATATCAAATCCGATTAAAATTATTATAAATCTTCCTAATATTTCTACATCTTTTATATTGACATGTTTTTGAAAGGACCACTTGTTACAGCAAAAAAAAAATTAGCAAAAATAGGGGTTGAAGAAAAAAATATCATATTAACATGATTCTGATAAAATAATCTCTTACAGAAAAATAAAATTAAAAATTCGTCAATAGTGGCCAGATGAAATTGTTACACTGGGTTTATGTCTAGTTTTAAGTTTTTGTTGATGAATTTAGTATTTAACTTTGAAATCACCCGTGCGTATACAGCGAGCCGGCAGATATATATTTATTTTTTTATGTACTCTTTTTAAAGAATATTTTTCATCTTTTTAGGTTACGAAATATTTTTAAAATATAAGCTTAATTTTAATGAAGTGTTGAAATCTTATTTATAACTCAGCTTCTAACACAGCTTTTGACACTAAAATATCGCATTAAGCAAATTTTAAAAATGTTTGATAAACTAAAAAGAAAAAAAGGAAGAAAAGAAAACTAATATGTTGTGGCCATCACATAACTTCTTCTATGTAAATCATATCAATTAAATCATTTAAATAGTACAAGAAATTACATCAATTTAGCGCCAAATCCTATCAAAGTACATCTGAATTTGAAGTTTGATGAAAATTCGTGCATTAGTTCTTGATATAGAGCTATACGGAAATTCTGAAAGATGTAGCACATCAGCGACACCTTTTGAGCGATTTACACCAAAACATAAACATCACAAATTCATATCAAGGTGTACTTGAATCTGAAGTTTGTTGAAAATCCAAGCATTAGTTCTTGAAATAGAGCTATTACGGCAATCGCAAAAATGCAGCATAGCAGCGCCGCCTGTCGAGCGATTTACACCAAAATTTACAAAACGTCATATCATGCCAAGGACTAACTGAATCTGAAGTTTGACGAAAATCCGTGCATTAGTTCTTGAGATAGAGCTGTTGCCGAGGTCGCAGAAAAACGCAGCATAGTAGCGCAACCTGTCTGAAGTTTTATAAAAATTCGTTCGTTAGTTCTTGATATATAGCTACTGCGGAAATCATGAATCAGCAGAGCAGCACCAGCTGTTGGGCGATTTACACCAAAATCTAATCAGCTCCAATTTAAATTAGGGACTACCTAAATATATATTTTTATTAAATTCCGTGCATTAGTTCCTGAGATAGAGCGCCCACAAAATTTGTGTCACATGCAGACAGACAGACTCACAGACAGACATTTCGTAAAAACATGTTTTTCGGGATCTCTGACCCTTAAAACATGTAAATCCGTCAAAAAACGGAAGTCGAAAATTTTCATTAATCCAATACTTTCTTCTTGTAGAGATGGAAGAAAGTAAAAAGGAAGAAAGGGAAACATAGAAACATAAAAGAAAATTAAATCATGCACGATCCATAGATTATAATATGCTTTTCAACAATTCCAGAAAACTGTAACAAAACTTTATGGTTTAGTGAGATGAAAGAAAATAGCTCTAAACAATATAAACAAAAATGTAAAATCAAGCAGGAAGCATGTTCTGTAACCCGAACCATTTGAATGGGGCTCTATTGATGAAACATTGGGGCAGTAGAAGTTTATTTAAATTTTTCCGTATGGCAAGAGTATTTACACTAGATCACAGAATTTTTGAGAAAGTACATTTTTTATTACAAACAAACATTACTTTTTTGGCGCTCAACGGACGAGATGCGAAGCCGCTGCAGCACCCGTTGATGCGAAATCATCCAAGTATTGTTGATAATGATTTTCGAAAACAAATTGTCTGTTATTAGCCGAGATACGAAATACGAAGCCGCTGCAGTCACCCATTGACGTGGAATCATCCAAAGATTGATGATAATGATTTTCGAAAAAAAAAATATCTGTTATTAGCCGAGATACGAGATGCGAAACCACTGCAGGCACCCATTGACGCGGAATCATCCAAGGATTGATGATAATGATTTTCGAAAAGAAAACTGTCTGTTATTAGCCGAGACACGACATGCGAAGCCGCTGCAGGCACCCATTGACGCAAAATCATCCAAGGATTGTTGATAATGAATTTAGAAAAAAATTGTCTGTTATTAGCCGAGATATTAATTAAAATTCTATCTAGAAAAACACGGCGGGGGCCAAAGGCTGAAAAATCCTTTGGAAGCGCGCTTGCAACAATGCCAAATATAAACTTAGTTCAAAGTCTTTGTTTTAGTTAACCCGAATCATAATGGTAAACAAGGTTATCAGTTTGGCCTCTATTTTTATTCTGAAAAACACAGGGCAGCATGTTCTGTAACCCAAATTATTTGGATGGGACTCTATTGATGAAACATTTGGGCAGTAGAAGTTTATTTAAACCTTTCCGTAAAGTAAAAGCGTTTACAAGAAATCACACAATTTTTGAGAAAGTACATTTTTTATTACACACATACTTTACTTTTCGGACACTCAGCGAACGAGATGCGAAGCCGCAGCAGCACCCGTTGACGCGGAATTATCCAAGGATTGTTGATAATGATTTTGGAAAAAAAATTGTCTGTTATTAGCCGAGATACGAGATGCGAAGCCACTGCAGTCACCCATAGAAGTGAATCATCCATGGATTGATGATAAAGATTTTCAAAAAAAAATATCTGTTATTAGCTGAGATACGAGATGCGAAACCGCTGCAGGCACCCATTGACGCGAAATCATCCAAGGATTGTTGATAATGATTTTCGAAAAAAAATTGTCTGTTATTATCCGAGATACGAGATGCGAAGCCGCTGCAGTCACCCATTGACGTGGAATCATCCAAGGATTGTTGATAATGATTTTCGAAAAAAAAATTGTCTGTTACTAGCTTAGATACGTGATGCGAAGCCGCTGCAGGCACCATTGACGCGAAATCACCCAAGGATTGTTGATAATGATTTTCGAAAAAAAAAATTGTCAGTTATTAGCCGAGCTATGAGACGCGAAGCCTCTGCAGGCACCCATTGACGCGAAATCATCCAAGGATTGTTGATAATGAATTTCGAAAAAAAAAAATCTGTTATTAGCCGAGATACGAGATACGAAGCCGCTGCAGGCACCCATTGACACGAAATCATACAAGGATTGTAGATAATGATTTTCGAAAAAAAAAAATGTTAGCTGAGATACGAAATGCGAAGCCGCTGCAGTCACCCATTGACGTGGAATCATCCAAGGATTGTTGATAATGATTGTTGAAGGAAAAATGTCTCTTATTAGCCGAGATACGAGATGCGAAGCCGCTGCAGGCACCCATTGACGCAAAAACATCAAAGGATTGTCTATAATGATTTTCGAAAAAAAAAAATTGTCTGTTATTAGCCGAGATCCAGATACGAAGCCGCGGCAAACACCCATTGACACGAAATCATCCAAGGATTGTTAATAATGATTTTCGAAAAAGAAATATGCCTGTTATTAGCCGATATATTAATTAAAAATGTATCTAGAAAAACACGATGCGGACAAAGCGATGTTGAAAAATCCTTTCGAAGCGCGTTTGCCACAATACCACGTATAAACTTAGTTCTAAGTATTTGTTTTATATAACCCGAATCATAATGATAAACAGGGTTATCAGTTTAGCCTCCATTTTTATTCCGAAATTTCAAATTCATACCAGAATTAGCAAAAGAAGAATATTTATCTTAAGCAGCCACAAAATTTCTGTTATTAAATAAAGCAAAACATGTATTTCTTAATTTCTAGTATAAACTCGAAATTTCTTATTAAAAATGGAGGCTGAACTCGTAAACCTGGTGATAAATAATCAACGTACGGAATCCTTTGTGCATGAGTAAAACTCGCACTTGACTGATTAATTGGTAAACCTTCTTTTCAATTCAAGGAACAGCTCTCTTTTTTTAACAGTAAATAACGGGCAGTATGTTGTGTAACCCGGATTGTTTGGTTGGAACTCTATGAAAAACGAAATCTACATTACTAAGCGTTTAAAATATAAGTCAAGCATAAATAAAATATACTTAACTTAGATTCTAATAATTGCCTCTCTGCTTAAAAGTAATGATGACAATTCAACGGATCTTTTAAAAATTCTAAAAGGAATTTCCGGGAAGGCTCTACAGTTAATTGAATTATTTATATACAGAGATTTAACAAAAAGAAAAGTGAAAATCGAAAACGTTATTGTTCGGATGAAAATAAAATAGCTAAATAACACTGAAAGTTCCTTTGAAATATACGATTTAGAATGCTAATTTAATTCTGAAACTTGGCGAAGATATTTTGTAAAGTTTATTTAATAAAAAATAATCAAATAAATAATGCTATACGCAGATTAATTTAGAACACTATAAAAAATAGAGGAAAGTTTTAAAACTTGGCAATAACACTTGAAAAAATTCTGTGCAATGTGTCCTCGAAAATACGACATTCAGATATCTGGCACCTTGAAAAATCGACACCAATGTCATGAACCCCCCACCCTTTTTTTTTACACTTCCAACCTACGGGAGAAAGAACAATAGCAATTGTTTATGAATTAAAACTTTGAAAGCTATGGATTTGCTGACAGTGAGATCGCTAACGCTGTGCTAAATAGAACCGTCGATAACGCCGGTAGCAGCTTAGTAGAATGATGATGAGGAGCTGGCATTAGAAAAGTGTCACTGGAAAAATGCTTAAATTAATATTCACTTTAGAGGATTTAATGTTTGATTACAGAAAATTAATATTTTGCTTCAGAGAAAATCACTGTATTTCTTAAAATTGATAATCTTGATTTGTATAAAATCCAGTAAAATCTTGTTAAAGAACAGCAGAAAAAAGAGAAGCAAGTAAAATGGACATCGATGTTTTGGAGAGAACACGAAAAGAAATGACTTCACTGTTTATTAGAATTTTTTGTAACGTAGCAAGTATAAATTTAAGTAAGCTTTTTTTATATTTAAATTTCTCTTTTTCTCACAAAAATATCATTTTGATGTGAATTAAATTAACTAATTTACCATTAAGACTACCGAAGTACCTTTGATATTATTTCAGAAGTCTGGAATTTTGAAAATTTTCCCAGTCCAGACGATGCCGTATTTTTGAGGTTATTCTGTATAACCTTACCCACACATTAAAAAAAAATCTTACCCATATCATCATAAACTATTTAAAACTATTCAAAAAATAAAAAATATATGTATATTTCTAAGATTTGCAACAAAATTTCGGAAATAAAAGGATTCTCTTGTTCATCGAAAATTTTTGAAAGGATGTTTCTGTTAATTTTGAAACCGTACTTATTTTGTGACGTTTTAGCGAGGCTAACGAAAAAACAGGCTGCCGCGATGCATTCCACATGTCTTTTTTTACTGACCGCTAGAGTGACTTGATGTTCTTTTCATACATCTGTATTGAGGCATTCGGGCATCACGTGACTCCAGCGATCTGTTAAAAAAAAAAAATCGTGTAAAACACCGCTTTTTGTTTTTCGTTAGCTTCACGTTTTAGCAACGCCCCTTAGATATTTGAGAAAGACTTGACACACGTCACGAAAGCGTCACACAAAGCAGGCAAAACAAAGAAAAAAGATCATTCATTGGCTCGTGGATATCCACCAGCCAATGAATTGTCTATTTTCTTTGTTTTTCCTGCTTTGTGTGATGTTTTCGTGACGCGTGTCGAGGCTTTCTCAAATATCCAGGAGGCTTTGGTTTTAGACTGGTTCTTCTCTTGGAGAATGTTGCAGAAAAGGATTAGTATTCTAAAACCATTGATACGTTTTGAGATCGGGCTGAATTTTCATAAACGTAAATACTAAATCAGGAAACTTAAAAAAAAATATATATATATATATATATATATATATATATATACCTTAATACTCGTTACTGCAGATAACTAACGAAATCTACATTTCTAAATATTTAAAATGTAATTTAAATTTTAAGAAAAACACTTTGAATCTTCTATTTGCCAATTTAAAGAAACGAAAAGAATGTGTTGCCTCTTTAAATTTTCTGAAGGGAAATTCCAATAAGTCACTCTATTGAACTATTCGTGAATAGATATTTCAGTAAAGTAAAAAATAAAGAAAATAGACGAAAATAAATAAATCAGAACATTTAAATATCAGAATATTTAAATGCGATAGTACTTGGAATGATAATTTTATCTTAAAATAAAATTGGAAAAGATATAGTAAGCATTGGAAAAGATTTGTAACAGGTATCTTATAAAAAATAGTGTAAAGAGACAGCTTTAAAATGGTACAGAATATTTTGGAATTCATGGGAAGAAATTAAGGAGTGAGACATTACGAGCCCTATATAGTATTTGAAATGGTAATTTCATTCTGAAATTATCTTGACAAAGATACGGAAAAATTTGGCAGAACAGTACAGTTTTATAATATTTAAATGTGATAGCACTTAAAATGTGAAATTTACACTGAAGTCATCTTGGTAAAAAATACAATAAGCTTTGGAAAATGTTTTTAAGCTTTGGCATAAATATATTACAATATAATAAGATTTAAATGCGATAGTACTTTGAACGATAATTCTATCATGAACTAAGCTTGGAAAGGTTACAGTAAGCTTTGGAAAATATTTGTATCAAGTATCTTATGAGAAATAATGAAATGAGACTACTTTTCAATGTACAGAATCCTTTGGAATTCGTTATAAGAAATTATGGAGTGCGAAATCACACCTGCTATGTAGTAATTGGAATGAGAATTTCATTCTGAATTGAACTGGCAAACTTTGGCAGAGATACAGTCAGATGTGTAATATGTATTTTCTAAGAAATAACGAAATGTGACTGTTTTATAATGTGCATAATGTTTTGGAATTTATAAGAAGATATTATGAGTGACACATTACAGCCCACTATACAGGGTGTCCGGTCTCAACGGTGCCCAATGGCTAATTCCTAAACCGTTAGTCATACACATATATTTCCAATTACAAAAATGTTTTCAATCAGGTAAAGAAATATTTTAAAAGAGATTTGGGTCAATAAAGCATTTCTTAAAAAATTACGAAATTTAAAATTTTATACTGTCCCCCAGTCCTATAAGTTATATTTAGTAAAATTTTTCTTTTACACTGACAAGTAATACAAAAAAGTCTCGTTATTGTGCGATTAAAATTGACCCAGTAATAGCTGTTTAAAGTTGCAGCATATTTTTTGCTGCAAATTGGGGGTCATTCACAAATTTAGTCGAAATATCATTTCGTCAGATATATTAAAAAAGGGTTGAGAGTAAAATTAACATTGCAATATAAATTTGAAATCTTTAATCATTCTGACATATTAATGCAAAATATACAATTTGTAATAAACATTTAAGAAGAAAGAAAAAACAGAATATTTGTTAAATAAAATGATGCTAAATTAACGACCTCAATTCTTTACAAAATGATACGTATTTTAAAATATTATTAGATTGCACTAGCCTGCAAAAGTTGGGTTATGTCATGTTTTTTAGCTTTTGATAATTGATTCTTACGCATTCTGTACCGCTAAATCCGAAATTTACCTTCATCTTTAACCATCACATCAGAATTTTTCGCAAATTGCATATTTCAAAGTTAAAAAGTTCAAAGTTAAAATTGAATCTCCTTCCCCATCTCATCAGACCACTCAGCTGTTTAGCTGTAAGAATCCCAGGATAAACAAAAATATCGAATAAATTATTGAATAAAATAAAATAAAATAAGTTTTACATGCGTTTTATAGCATGAGATTTTCGCTATATTTTAACTTGCACATTTATGATTTGCAAAAAAATTCTAACGTGGTGGTTAAAAATTAAGGTCATTTTCAGATTCAGTGCTAAAAAGTACGTAGAAATCAATCATCAAATGTGAAAAAACACAACCATCCCCTCTAATTTATAGTATCCGATTTTTGTCAGTCTTTAAATTTAACATTTAAGGATTTGCGAAATATGACATGATGGGTAAAAATTAATGTAACTTTCGGATTCACTGCTAAAAATTACATAAAAGTTAAAAAAAAAAACCAACAATCGCAGTCTTGTATTATCTAATCTAAAACTTTTTCTTAATCTTCTTGGCGGCAATCTATCCGAAATTTTTTGTGTTATCCTGTAAAATAAATATAAATGGTAACCACCGAAAATCATAATAATATTAGATTGTTATCGGATTTGCGCCAGTAAGTAAAATGTAATTTCGATCGCATATTTGAAAGTGAGTTAAAGTTCGAGTACAAATTTTGAACTAGAAAAATACACATACGAACTTTGAAGTAATATAAAAACTTATAAAAATAACATAATTTTTGTTAAATGAAACAGTCTCAAATCCTCAACAAATAAAACACATCTTATTTTAGCCAATCTGAAACTTAATAAATGTTAACTTAATCGTAATACTTGTACAATTTTTTTTCAAAGCGCAGATACACATAAAATAAGATTTTCGAATATTTTAAGCACTTGGTATGTGACCCCTCAAAGGCAAGCCGAACTCATTTGTTTTCAGAGCAGAAAAGTGGCATAAGTCATGCATTTTTAAAGCTTCATAACTCGTTCAATTTAGTATTATATGAATGGGACTTTTTTGTCTTACTTGTCAGTGTAATAGGAAAATTTTACTAAATATAACATATAGGACCAGGGGATCGTATAAATATTTAAATTTCGTAATTTTTTAAGAAATGTTTTTATTGACACAAATCGCTTTTAAAATATTTCTTTACCTGGATTAAAAGATTTTTGTAATTGGAACTATATGTCTATGACTAACGGTTTAGGAATTAGCCATTGGACACTGTTGAGACCGGACACCCTGTATAATTATTAAGTTCATTTTGTTATTTTCTTAAGTTTCTCCTTTTGACAAATATTGCGATATTTTATGAACATGCTGTACCGGACAACAGCGCAAAAATTCTAAACAATTAAAGAAAAACTGAAATATAAATGTAACATGCTCAGCATCTACTATTAGTCTTCTTATTTAAAATCAATAAAAATAATTTATTTCTTTTGCAGATTCTAAAAGGAAATATCGGGAAGTTTGTTTTGATTTTTGAATTATTCATATACAGAGATTTAAGTAAAAGAAAAAGAACAATCGAAAGCTCTATAGCTCAGAAGAACAGAAAAAGTAGATTAAAAAAAAACACTTACAGTATGTCTTCAAATTTAAGGGAAGCTATATAAAATTATACAGCTTAATAAAATAAGCATATCTGTGTAGAAATATATGATTTGAATTTTCTTTTCGTGAATTTGTCAGAGTATTAAGATTTTAAAATATATAATTATTAAGTTTATTTTTTTATTTTCTTAAGTTTTTCCTTTTGACAAATATTGCGATATCTTATGAACATGCTGTACCGGACAACAGCGCAAAAATTCTAAACGATTAAAGAGAAACTGAAATATAAATGTAACATGCTCAGCAGCTACTATTAGTCTTTTGACTTAAAATCAATAAAAAGGATTTATTTCTTTTACAGATTCTAAAAGGGAATACCGGGAAGTTTGTTTAAATTTTTGAATTATTCATATACAGACATTTCAGTAAAAGAAAAAGAACAATCGAAAGCTCTATAGTTCAGATGAACAGAAAAAGTTGAAAAGAAGCACTTACAGTATGTCTTCAAATTTATGGGAAGCTATATAAAATTATACAGCTTAATAAAATAAACATATCTGTATAGAAATATATGGTTTGAATTTTCCTTTCGTGAATTTGTCAGAGTATTAAGATTTTTAAATATACAATTAATAAGTTTATTTTGTTATTTTCTTAAGTTTTTCCTTTTGACAAATATTGCGATATCTGATGAACATGCTGTACCGGACATGCTGTGCCCAAAAATTCTAAACAATTAAAGAGAAACTGAAATATAAATGTAACATGCTTAGCATCTTCTATTAGTCTTTTTACTTAAAATCAATAAAAAGGATTTATTTCTTTTACAGATTCTAAAAGGAAATACCAGGAAGTTTGTTTTGATTTTTGAATTATTCATATAAATAGATTTCAGTAAAAGAAAAAGAACAATCGAAAGCTCTATAGTTCAGATGAACAGAAAAAGTTGAAAAAGAAACACTTACAGTATGTCTTTAAATTTATGGGAAGCTATATAAAATTATACAGCTTAATAAAATAAACATATCTGTATAGAAATATATGGTTTGAATTTTCCTTTCGTGAATTTGTCAGAGTATTAAGATTTTTAAATATATAATTAATAAGTTTATTTTGTTATTTTCTTAAGTTTTTCCTTTTGACAAATATTGCGATATCTGATGAACATGCTGTACCGGACATGCTGTGCCCAAAAATTCTAAACAATTAAAGAGAAACTGAAATATAAATGTAACATGCTTAGCATCTTCTATTAGTCTTTTTACTTAAAATCAATAAAAAGGATTTATTTCTTTTACAGATTCTAAAAGGAAATACCGGGAAGTTTGTTTTGATTTTTGAATTATTCATATAAATAGATTTCTGTAAAAGAAAAAGAACAAACGAAAGCTCTATAGTTCAGATGAAGAGAAAAAGTAGATAAAAAACACTTAAATTTTCTTTTAGGAGATAGCATTTGGAATTATAATTTCATTCTAAAGTAGGGATTGGCAAAGATACAGCAAATTATGTACTAATATTTTTAGTACTTACTTTAAAAGAAATAGTCAAACCGGATAATTTCCAATACGCATAATATCTTAGAATTCGTGGAAAGATATTAAGAAGTTATACGGAAGATTATTGTATTTTTTTGCATTAAACAGCAATATATTGCTATAAAAATATTTTTAAATGTAAGAATAAGAACTTTTTAGGCAAGAAGTTTTTTAACTACATCATAAATTTATTTTGTCAAACTATCGTATTCCTGTTTTTTTTTTTTTTTTTTTTTTTTTTTTTTTTTTTTTTGCTGTTTAAAAATCCTTTTTGCGAATGGCTGAATGAAAAACGTTATTTACACGTCATTGTAAAATAATTTCATGAATTAGTATAATCAGAATGTGCCCTCTGAACTCTCGTCATCCAACGAAATCATTTTGAAACTGGCAGGATACGGATACCTGAATTTTTTAAAGTGATATGTGACAATTCCAATGACAGATATAATGAGAAAAAATTCATACAGGCTCAGACTACAGGCACAGGTAGATTTTGAAGTTTACTAATTTAACCAACAAAAACTAAATCAAGATTACAGATAAACTCTGTTTAACCATTTTATTTAAAAACTTTTAACGATTTTTTATTTTATTTTTTTTTTCTTGTTAGAGGTGATTTTTTCAAAATCTTATTAATACAATTTTTCGTCAACCCCTATTTTTTTCATTACTTCAGAACATTTTTCATATAATCATCCATTAGCAGAGTTCATCTTATCGAAACCTTGTTACGACAAAAGGTATAGATAATATTTCCGCAATATTTCCGACTTGTTAATCCCTATATTGAGAAGAATAAGCACGGTTAGGTGAAATTCAAAATATTTAAGAGGTTACAGTCAATTGGCAGCAAGCACGAGCCTGCTAAAAAAAATTTATGGGAGCCGGCGGTACACAGCTGTACGCGTGCTGAATTATTTACTTCATAGGTATAATCGTAAACTGTCTGTTAAGTTGCAAAATATATCCATTAAATAAAAATTTATATTCTCTTTCATTAGTAAACCCTTAAATAAGTTTTTCATCAAACGACATTTTTCAGCGCGCCGTGTAAAGTAGCGTTTAAATGAATCAAGTAATTAAACTTTTTTATTTTTGGAAATTAAAAACTATTTGCTTTGTGAGGCCATGATTCTTTCATATGTTGAAAAAAAATTTTTAAGACACTCACGAAGTTAGAGATAAAAGGGCAAAAAAAAAATGACACATTTTTGAAACGGCTAGCATTTTACCAAATTCTTTCCGATTGCTCTAAAAATAGATTCTTGGCTCCCCAAATTCAAAATTTTTTCAAAAAAATTTGATTTTGTTTGCTTCATATGACTTCACAATCTGTGCACTACTCGGCACAGGGTGATGCGCGCACAGCATACCCATATGTAACTGACATGATCTCCAGACATTTTATTAATTTTTGCATAATAAATGTACTTTTTTATCTCAAAACTATAAAAAATATGTGGGAAAATATTTCATCTATTGCTGCGTTTGTAGCCTTGCCAACCTGTAATAGTGAAAAGTTCCAGGCTGGGTATCGTTCCATGTGGTTTAGTCGGTAGAGCGTCAATGCGCTATACTGATGGCTCGGGTTCGAGTCCCGGCATGGAATCTTTTTCACTAGGTTGGCCTTTGCGCCTTTTAAGCAATTAAGTTTAAATTTCATTTTCCTTTGAAATATTGTATGCAAGGCGAATGTTTCTCTCTGGAAAAATTTCCAAATATTAATATAGGGAAAAATCAGTTTATGTGTTTTATCATGGCCGGTTCGTGAATCCATGGTGTTGATGAGAAAAACAATAGAAGAGATGCTGTGATCTGGTTAAATACGTTTAATCTATATACATTTGACGAACACACTGGCGACAACAAACACAGGTAATATTACTTAATAATACGCTGCTGGATTACATATATTGACCAGAGCGTCGCAGCACGCCTTTTCGAACGCATCCAAAAAATAGTCTCTCTCCCCAGCTGTTACCATCCCACGTTTCCTAAAAAGTCCTTGGACCATGGAGTAGCAGCGAGGCGACCTTCACACATTTATTCTTCCTATGAAAAATAAATAAGTAAATACTTAAGTTAACCTACTCTTCAGACCGATGAATGACAATCTCCTCTTAAAATATATGAGTAAGTGATACGCTAAGACAAAAGAAGGGAGATAACAGGTGTTATTGACAGAGCAATCATCATCTAGGACATTGACAGAACAAAATCTAGGATAGTATAAGATTGTGCTATAGATCTGCCTGTAGTATGCTGTCTCAAGGTGACTTTTTTTTTTTAATTAACACTTTCCAACATATGTGAAAAGTGTTTAAGAATTCTGTCTGTCTGTCTGTCTGTATCTTTATCTGCCCATCTGTCTCTCTTCCAGTGGTCTAACTCGCATAAATATACTCAGAATACCATGAAATTGATATTTGTTAATGATTTTTACTGTAGGATGTTCGGTATTGAAAATGAAACGTGTAGCATTTACGGTACATTTCCTGGGACACTCAAAAGAATTCCGTTACATTACGGCCTATGGGGGGAAAACTCGTTTGCTTAATTAACACTTTCCAACCTATGTGAAAAGTGTTTAAGAATTCTGTCTGTCTGTCTGTATCTTCATCTGCCCATCTGTCTCTCTTCCAGTGGTCTAACTCGCATAAATATACTCAGATTACCATGAAATTGATATTTGTTAATGATTTTTACTGTAGGATGTTCGGTATTGAAAATGAAACGTGTAGCATTTACGGTACATTTCCTGGGACACTCAAAAGAATTCCGTTACATTACGGCCTATGGGGGGAAAACTCGTTTGCGGTAGAATTCAATGATATTAGATTATTTTAAGTCTATCCAATATTTTATATGTTACTGAGATGGAAACCCTTACTGTGGAATCTGGTATGCATATAATTTGTCGTTCATTTACAGGGGCACACAAAAGTATTTGATTACAGTGTTGCCTGTGAAGACTAACTGCCGCAAATTCGTTTTCATTTGTGATATGAGTTTTAAAATGTAATTATTTTTTTGTATAATACTTGGTGTGCATAAATTCTATAGATCATACACAGGGCTACACAAAAGATCTCAAGTACTTTTTCCGTTTATTGACGGAAATTTCTGTATGGAAAATTTCAATTGTGGTACGTGTTTAATTGAACTAAATTTAGCGTATTATGTCATATACATACGAACCTATGGATCATGTACAGGACTGAACCAAAAAATTATGATATATTTTACACTTTTCCTGTTAATTACAGAAATTTGTTTTTGAAATCCGTTATGCATTTTCAAAATTGTTTCTTTTGAAATCGTTCATCTTTTATAATTTGTTAAGTTTTGTTAAAGTTTTCACTCTAAAAACGAAATTTTCAAAACTGAGTAAAAAATACTCAAATCTGAGTATGTCGCATAGTCAAAATGGCTCCGAAACAAAATTACTCAAGTTTGAAACATGTATATACTCATTTCTGAAAACATGGACATACTCAAATATGAGCACATAACGCTTTATTCATGATGTTTATTCATGATTACACATGATGCTTGTATGCATATATTGTTGATGGTTGTCAAATACTAATTGCAAAGTCTTTCCTTTACGAATTCATCCATTCTTCGATTTCGAAGATTGAAGAATAAAATTTACGCTTTTGCGATTATATTACGATGGCTTTTAAGAGTTCTTCCGCAAACACTATAAAAATGTATTTCGCCACATTTCATGTTATAAATTATTACTGAAAGGAGCGTTTCGTTCGAAATCAAAACAAATAATATAATATGAATAAATTCAACTACCCTGGTAAAATTTACTATGTTTAACGAATGAAAAGTAATTCTGTTTGAAACTCAGTATTTCTGGTGTTTCAGAACTAAAAGCGTTGGGTCGTCATATTTGAAACAAAAAGTTTCTTAAGAAATGTAAACTAGATTTACGCAGATTTGAAAGTGCCATTTTTCTCAGTGCTCGGAATGCGTTGGGAAACATTTCATAATATTTTCTGGACGTAAGATTTTTCGTTCTTAGTAAGGACATAAACATGAAATAAGCAAAACAAATAATTTCTTGACCATGTCTGTATATTTTTTTAATATGGAAAATTTTATCAAGATAAACGCATTAAAGAAATGTTAAAAATAAGAAATGGTAATAATCCAAAAATTTGCTTATATAAACTTTTTTCATATTGCAAAGCTGAAACGTCTTTTTTTTTTTTTTTTTTTTTTTTTTTTTTTAACAGAAAGAGTTAGGGGCATCCTTAAATTTGGAATACTCCATAATAACACAGCAGAAAAAAATTAACATGAAACAAATTTACAGAATACATGAATGAAATTGTAACAATTAATTTAAAATTTCGGGCTTTAAATTTTACATGTGTAAAATTATTAAACATCTTAATCGGATGACTTCCATTTTAGTGTCATAATCTAAAATTTACCATCGAATCTGAGCAGTTTGTTAGGTGAGCATTCCTAAATTTCAAATAAAGAAGAATCGAAAACCACGGGATTCCATGAGACTTATCTTTTGAGTGGATTTTTACTTGTATGTTATAGAATTAGTATCTGGTACGACATTCGATACGATACAATTTAACATGTTATTATTTTTTTATTTATCTGAGTTATGAAACATATAAATATAAGCCTACCCACTCCATTTCTTATAATTGATTCCTTATTGTTGAAAATAATTTTTTTATGTTCGTTAATTTTAGTGCCATGTCCTTTTTTGAAGCTAACTGCCATAATTTATTTTTACAAAAACAGGTTTTACTTTTGGTATAGAAACCTAGGTTTATTATATGGACAGTATTCACGTGACGTCACATTAGGTAAAATGGCGGCGTGATAATTTGCTTATGCTTTTCGTTCACGAATATTTTTTCACTATTTCTTTTAATTACGTTATTTTTTTGCGATACTTGTGAGTTCTAGAAAACGAATTAATGAAAAACAAAAGCACATCCTTTCATTACTTGATTATTAAATAATGAAAAAAAATGATAAAGCACCATTTGCAAAATTTAAATGAAAATTTTTCTAAATACAAAAAAATAACATTGAAATCAGGAAATAAAAGCATATTTAAGTAAAATAGTTTATTTTAATTATTTATAAAGAAAACCTCAATTTTAACACTTAAAATTTCACTCATTTTTATAGATGTTGGATATAAACTAATTTATTTTAACGTTATATTTCTAATAAATTCTATAATTAAAACAAAATTAATCTGAAATTGAATTAATATTCCTTAATTTATTCAGATCTGTTGCATAAATTTCTATTGTTCCAGTAGCAGAATAAAAAATAAATTAATTCTTCAAGAGCATAATGCTTTCAAGTGGAGCGATTTTCCGGTGTTTTCCCAAGCAGCTAATTTTTTAAAAGCCTCGAACCTGGAGGAATAATTCTGTCCATTAAGCTTCTATCAGATTTACCAATTTTTCGAGCAACCAACTTTTCAGTCGATTTTAACCCCAACTTTGTCTTGTTCAAATGGAGAAAAAGGTTACAACTGTTGTAGCTAAAGTTGGAGGAAAACCAGTACTACTAGTACTAGCCGTTAATATTTATCGCCTATTCGTATCAACAGATTACCTCGGATTGGCTAAAATGTTGAAAGTTGGGGGGGGGGGGGGCTAAAGTCCCAACTAGTGCAGACTTTTTTTAGAGCTGTGGATAAGAAGTTAAGGATATTGCTGTTTGCTAACACACTGGGTGTTGAGACAATATTTCGCGAAAAGTTGGAGGAAATTAAGAGTTGGCTCAAAAATTACTCGAAAAGTTGGTGAATCTGATAGCAGCTTTACTCAGCAAGTCTGAGATCTCCGTTAAGGATTCGAGCCTTCCTGTAGCCGAGAGGTTTTGCTCTCGAAGCTGGTAGACGGAGGTGCTAAGTTCGAAACCAATCGCGTCCGTCGGAGTAATTGTGCGGAGTTTTCCGTGGTTTTCTTGGAACCTTGGATTTCCTTGCGTAAATACGGGTTAGGTTCCCTTATAAAAACCCACACAGAGGGCACCCAACCTCTTCGGGTTCATATCCCTTGTGTTGATAATTGGCCGTCATAAGCAACAACGTTAAGAATCCGTTTACTTCTAAATGCAATATTTCGTAAAATAATATAACTGTATAGGTAAAAAAAAAACGGAATATTTTCATTTTATGTGACAGTGTATCTCTTTGGTATGCATAAAACGTTTCTTCAAATTGATTTTTTTTTTTTTTTTTTTTTTTCAGAGAAAAACAAAGTGAGCTGAATATAGATGTTATATGTTTGACATTTCGAAAACAAGAGAGAAAATAAAGAAAAAGTGATGACGCACTAGATTGATCGCTTCAAATGCAATGCGGATAACATATGAATTTTTCACAACACTACGATTTCAGTTATGCAGTATTATCACGTCTTAAATTTCGTTTCGGATAAACCTGAATAATACGAATATAGGGTACTCGTATAGGGAATATGATTTTTTTTTTTTTTTACTATGGAGGAGTTTTTACCTTCAGATGAATGTAGATTATTGTTATATTTTATATGTATCACTTCACAATACTAACAATTATACAAAGAACTAACACATCAACAAGATTGCTTTTATTATTTATTTTTATTTTTTGGTAAATAGAAGTCATATCGGATAAGATTTTATTTTTTACTATAGAAAATTTTTACCTGACCTTACCTGTTACAATACGCATAAATGATTTTGTAGTTCAAGTTTTAAACTTTTATGACCGTTCTATTTCAGTTTACAGTATTAACACGTGTTATATTTGTTTAAGATATGTTCAAATATTCGAAATTGAAAACTATCATGTATTTTCTCTGTAGAAAAATATCTTACTTGAAGATAAATATTGATAAAA
Source organism: Maratus speciosus (assembly GCA_963932465.1). Lineage (NCBI taxonomy): Eukaryota > Metazoa > Arthropoda > Arachnida > Araneae > Salticidae > Maratus > Maratus speciosus. The sequence goes on along the minus strand of OZ010799.1, from coordinate 213,711,147 downwards.
GGTGATCACTGGTAGGTTTTCAAGCTATAAGTTGACAACTTTAAAAAAGTTCAAACTACTCAAAACATTACTATAGCAAGGGAATACTATTATTTTTATCTAAGTAGAAAAATTAAAAAAATGCTATATATATCTAGTCAAAAACACTAATCAAATATCCAACCAAAAGTACTTTAATGTTTTCTTAACCCATTCATGCCTAGCGCCCCATTTTTGGGACGCTTCATATTTTAATAAATTTTCTTCTTCTTTATAACATGAAAATTATATGAAATAATTATCCATAAATATGTTTATCTGTTACGAAAGATGACAGCATAAGATGGATATTTATTTGATTAAATGAAGGCTTTTTTCGGAGTTTTTACGAAACCTATTTTATTAACGATAAACCACAAAAACCTCAGATATTCATCTTTTACTAGTGTGCCTCTATATGAAAGTAGCGACTTACGGATGTTTAGACTGTGCTTAGACAGAGGGTTTTGCCGAAGCTATGACAGAACTACATTACAGAATATTCTCCTGCAAAAGTTTGATTAAACGAGTGAGACAAGTTAACGATCATTAATTCACTGTTAAAAATTTATAGCTTTTGTTGCTTAGTCACTCCACCGCTTTTATAGAAAACAATTACTTGATTACAGTAAAACCTCCCTAAACCGACCGCGTTCTGTTCCAATAAAAATTGGTCGCTCCGAGAGGTGGTCTCTTAATTGAGGTCATGTTTAAATCTAGATTTTAATTGTTGAAAAATGGTAACAATTAATGTTACTAAAACTTATTTTTCACATTAGGAAAAAATATTAAAATTTAAGTATCAAAACAAAAGTTAATTACATAAGTTAATTACTTCAGAGTTTAAAAAATGAATAAATTGACATTTTCTTTGATTCTACGGTTTTTCCCTTTATAACTTTTATTTCCAAGTCCTTTCGAAATTCAGTAAATAAATGCAATTTTTTTGGACGGAAACAAATAATGACGATTTCATTAATTTATCTATTTCTTTGAGAGTTTCCTGACAGAATAGGGCAGGGCAGTTTATCGACTTAATTTGTCATCAGAGTTAAATTCATAGTCTAAAACGGCACAAAGGGGTTTAAACACTTAAAAGTTACCGGAATAAAAAAAAATCTAAACTTAGTTTAGAACTTTGATCAATAATGCGCTCTCCGGAATTATTTTTCTAATAAAACCTTCTTCAAGCGATCAGGAAAAAACGAAAATGGTTTCATTTCCTTCAAAGAGATTGGTCGCTCAAGGAGGGAGTTCAACTGGGATGGTCTCTGAATGGAGGTAAAATTAGTATTGAGCCTATGGGAATAAATTTCGTTCCATGAAAAAATGGTCGTTCGAGAAGGTGGTCGCTTAATGGAGGTGGCCGCACTGGGAGGTTTCACTGTATATTATGGGGCATGGTCATTCGTCAGAATAGCGATATCCTATAAAAGCGGTGGAGTTTCTATGCAGCAAAAGCTGCAAATTTTTAACAGTATTGGCGATGATGGCAGGAGTCGATTTTCTCCAAAATGTCCTCGACCCATCACATTTTGTCTAACGTATTCCGTCACTCACACATAGAGGCAATCTACCTTTTACAAGTCATGGTAAACACAAAACCTAATTAAGTCGACGTGTCTTGAATAGAAGAAGCATGACGATGTTTAGAAAACTTATAAAAGTATCAGATTAAAACAGCAAATGTTGATGTGGTATCAACACTTTCATTATATCACTAAGACTCCAAGACAGAGGACAGAATTTATTCGTGATGATTTTTACAAGATTTATAAAGCAAAAAAATTAAACTTGCCGTGAAGGGTATCGGTAACTGAAGATTTAAATAAACAAGACACAAGTGATATTCCTTATAAAGCACCGGATGCGTTCATTAAAGGAAATATTTTCGAGATATAAAATATTGCGTGATTACCTGAACAACATATTTGTATTCGCTAATGCCAATAAGTAGTTATCTAGACATCTTAAACCTTTGTGTGACAGGACCGGTTAGAAGATAACTATGCAAGAAGTGATGCAAGAAGATAACTGTGCAGGAAGAGAGCATTTACTAGCTGAGTTCTGCATGCATAATAAATCCCATTTATTCAAATACAGACATGCCATCTTCTTTTATAATATTCTAATAAAGCTCTAAAACGACTTCCGTCCTGCTTTTCTTGTAGCTAAAAATTCTTGTAGAACCGTTTGTCCTATTTTTTCACGTTTAGCTGTATGGCTCTCATTTAACACTAGAACCGCCGGAAATTTTACTGAAGTGTGTATTTTACACCGGAAATTTTAATTGAAACTACTTAACTTATTTATTTTACTTTTTTCTCCGTGGTACATTTTAAACTTATTTTAGAAAGAAATTTCTAGAGATAATCGAAATATTTTTATTTTGTAGCGGTCAAAATGACCGCTACGCCGGTTCTAGTGTTAATGAGCTTTTATTGTAATGTGTTCTGTAGATCTTCATCCATAAAAAATTGCATTTATTCAAATATAGGCATGCCATGTTTTTTTAATGATATTCTCATCTATCTTTAAACCGATCTCTGTCCTAAGTTTCTTGTAACTTCATTTCGTATAGAGCTAGGCACTTGTCTTATTCTTTTATGTCCAACAGTAATGCTTTTCTTTAATGTTTTTTTCTTATCAAAGAAAACTGCTCGGAAGCTATGTGATATCTTATTTCATGAATATGAACTCATGTCTAGAATTCCAAAAAGTTGAACAAAATCTGGTTTAAACCTGAGCGCAAACAGTTTTTTTTTAAATGAAGAATCAGCTTTTTAAGTTTGGAAAATAAGACTGATTTTTTTTTTTTTTAATAATAATGAAATATACATATGAATATATAAAATTACGACAAAAATAATAACAATTAGGTTATGGATTTTTAACTAAAAAATATGTTCATGGAGAATTTAATTCTAATAGCGATTGGAACTTTTTTATCGTTTAACGTCTTCAATAGAAGAAGTTTTATATCTGCGAGATCAAACTTCAAAATTACAAAAAAAAAAAAAAAAAAAAAAAAAACGTTTATACAAACAAATTTGCAAAAATAAAATGAAATAAAATAAATAAATAAATAAAACTTTGCATCGTCTACTCCAATATATATACACACACATACACGCATATATATATATATATATATATGTATGTATGTATATAATTTCGAGATGTCTATTAAATTTACTAAAAAGACAGCTAATACACTTTAAACTATTTTATGAACGATAAATCACGAAAAACGTACATAAAAAAAATATTTTACTGATTCAGTGTGCAGATATGCGAAATATCGTATAAAAATAATTACGTTATGAGAAATATTTATGAAGTGTTGAGTACCTACATTAATTAATCTTTCAAATAGAAAAAATAATATGAAAAATGCATTTAATTTTTGGTTAAACCATTAAACTTCATATACAGCAGGAATGTGTTTTTAAAAGATTCTACAACGCTTTCAAATACATCATTTATCAATATAATAAATTGAATTTTGAAATTTCAATTCTTCTATCGGAAAAAAAGCGGAAAATATGTTATTTATTTTGCTGGATATAAAGTAAAACCCTTAGCAAAATTTTAGTTTTTGATAAGGGAAACATAAAAATGGAGAATTATTTGAAAAAAAGCTTTTGCGTTTTCCTATTTTTTTTCTGCTTTGCTTTAATAAATGTTTAAAGTATCAAAGTAATTTCCCTCCTCTTTTAGTTTAGTAATTTATAAAGTTTATGAAGCTTTTAAGCAAAACTTGTGTTTATTTAAAGTACAACATATTTGAATATTTACTATATTTTTGTAATTTTGATTTAATTACTTTATTTTATCATTGTAATACAAGATTTATCAGAGTTGCGTTGTTAATACAGAGGATAAATACTTAAGTCCGTTTAGCATGAAAACCAAATGAGATGCGTACCGTATGGGTAAGAGTTCCATATCCTGTTCTAGGTTTTTTTGCGAGTTTTGTTAAGCCATAAATGTTTGGCTGTAATTGTTGTAATCTTCAGCCTTTGGGGTCGATTTCTTACTACTGATATGTTACTATACACAGTCCTCAGAAGGCCTGAGCTACGACACAAAAGTGGCGGCTGACGAAAACGGATTTTTTTCATCATGTGTACGCTCCCTTGAGTTTTTGTACCGATAATTATTTTTTAAGTTTTTTACACAGATTTAAGACGCATCATCGAATTTTGTGCGTTCCTGAAACGATTCGAATCAAAAGGACTGATTGTAAATAGGCATCTTTATGTAAGACCTGAAGCGAGGCAAATGCGTTTAATGCGCTTCAAAACTTTATTTGAACGCACTATTGCTTTCTTTGATATAAATATGATTTTTAGTATTAATAGTAGGCATTCTAAAAAATATTTTAAATGTAAATATCTATTAAAGTTATAAATAGAACAACAACAAAAAAAGAAAAAATCCGGACGAGGTTTTCTCACCGCAAATCCCTGAGATTATTTGCTGATACTTTTTCTCATTAGTTATTGATAACTGCAATTCTTCTTATTAACCCTAGAACTACCGGAAATTTTACTCAAGTTTTATAAAAACATTCTACACCAGAATTTTTACTTAAAACTATTTAATTTGTTTATTTAACTTATTATTGTCTGATTTATACATTTAGTTTGTTTTGAAGAAATTTCTGGTTTGAATAAATATTTTGAATGTACATGTCGGGTCCATTGGACCCTTCTGGTAGACAGAGGGTTAAACAACGTGTTTTAACGATATATAACTAAACTATATCAAAATCCGCTTTCAGAACCTTTCAAAAAATACCTCATTCATCGCTGTACCTTAAGTATTTGTAGAGAAAAAAGGTGTTAACATCAGAAGTAATGCATATGATGGTTTGCGCCTATATTCTGCAAACCAGGAAACCCCGGTTTATCTCCTCGTAGTAAATAAAAAAAACCTCATTTCCTTAATTTCTATTAGTCTTTTTCCACTTTATCAGTGCCTTTCTCTATGCAATTTCTTAATGGTTGTTTTTTTTTTATTTCCTATAATTCTTTTGGTCAATAAATCTATTCGTCCAACCCGCTTCACCTCCATATATATGGAAAAAATTTAATCATTCTTACATTCGCAAATCTGGGATTCAGCGGTTAAAACCAATCAACAAAAAATACAGGTGGTCCAGAACAAAACCCTTTGTGGGATTGTGTACTCTCCGTGGTATCGCAGAAGTACTATTACTGCGCTCAGACATATGACCTCAATATACCTTCTGTTCGCTCTGTTATCATAAACCAAGCTATAATTTTTTCGAAAATGTTCCTACTATTAGAAATCCTACTCTTCAAAATCTTTTTATTTATGATGAGCGTGCCCGTTAGAGAAGACCACGTGCCACTATTCATCTGGCTGAAAACATCGACACTGATCAATTCTTCCTACCTTTTATTTTCATTGATAGAGCTTGATAGGGCTCACACTTCCTGGATGTTCATTATCCTCTCTTGTAAACTTGTATACATTCTTTGTAAGTATTCCCTTTTTTTTTCTTATTTATTCTTATAATTCTATATATATTTATCTATACTGTATTGTCATATATAATTTATAAATGTACGGTGCCTTTAAATGACCTTTTGGTTTTCGGATCCGGCTCCACCATCAGCGTTTCTGACATTTGGTTTGTCAGACTTCGGTTATGAGTTGAATTTCTCTACGCTACATTTCTCTACTATACTCCCTGTAGAAAAATTGGCTCTTCAAGGACAAACGTCCTCTTTTCATAATCCCTCCGTTGGTCACTCCTTGGCTCTTATTTTAGGTTAGTAGAATGGTAATGAAGGGTAAATGAAAAGGGTACGTTTCTCTGCCAAAACTTGCTGTATCTTTGTTAAATTGGTTTCGGAATGTAATTATCATACCAAATACTATGTGGCAAGCTTTTATATCGTACTTCTTAATGTCTTCTTATGGATTCCAAAACATTCCCTACATTGAAAAGCAGTGTCATTTAATTATTTCTCATAAGACACGTAATATAAATATTTTCCAAAGCTTACAGTATCTTTATCAAGCTTAATTCACGATCGAATTATTATTGAAAGTACTATCGCAATTAAATCTTATTATATTTTATTGTATTTATACCAAAGCTTTAAAATGTTTTCCAAGACTTATTTTATTTTTAACAGGCTGACTTCAGGATAAATTATCATTTTAAGTGCTATCATATTTAAATATTATAAAACTGTACTGTTCTGCCAAATTTTTTCGTTTCTTGGTCAAGTTGATTTCCGAATGAAATTATCATTACAACTACTATATAGAGGTCTGTAATGCCCCACTCCTCAATTTCTTCCCATGAATTCCAAAACATTCTGTACATTTTAAAACTGTCTCATTTCATTATTTCTCATAAGATACGTGATACACACATTTTTCAAAGCTTGCTGTATCTTTTTCAAGCTTAATTCACCATAGAATTATCATTCAAAGTACTATCACATTAAAATCTTATTATATTGTAATGTATTTATGCCAAAGTGTTAAAGTGTTTTCCAAGGCTTTTTGTATTTTTTTCCAAGCTGACTTCAGGATAAAATTATCATTTTAAGTGCTATCATATTTAAATATTATAAAACAGTACTGTTCCGCCAAGTTTTTTCGCATATTTGTCAAGATGATTTCAGAATGAAATTACCATAATACTATATAGATATAGTTACCATAATACATTCCAAATACTATGTAGGGGTCGTAATGTCTCACTCCTTAATTTCTTCCCATGAATTCTAAAATATTCTGTACCATTTTAAAGCTGTCTCTTTTCATTATTTCTTATAAGATACATGTTACAAATCTTTTCCAATGCTTATTGTATCTTTTCCAAGTTTATTTTAGGATAAAATTATCATTCCAAGTACTATCGCATTTAAATATTCAGATATTTAAATGTTCTGATTTCTTTATTTTCGTCTGTTGTTCTTTATATTTTACTTTACTGAAATATATATTCACGAATAGTTCAAAAGACTACAGTCTTATTGGAATTTCCCTTAAGAAAATTTAAAAGAGGCAACACCTTCTTTTCGTTTCTTTAAATTGACAAATAGAAGATTCAAAGTGTTTTTCTTAAAATTTAAATTACATTTTAAATATTTAGAAATGTAGGTTTCGTTAGTTATCTGCAGTAACGAGTATTAAGATATAAAAATTTAAAAAATAAAGTTTCCTGATTTAGCATTTACGTTTATGAAAATTCAGCCCGATCTCGATAACATATCAACGCTTTTAGTATCCTAATCCTTGTCTGCAACAATCTCCAAGAGAATAACCAGTCTAAAACCAACGCTCACTAGACATTTGAGAAAGCCTAGACACGCGTCACAAAGACGTCACACAAAGAAAGCAAAACAAAGAAAATAGACCATTCATTGGCTGGTGGATATCCACGAGTCAATGAATGATCTTTTTTCTTTCTTTTGCCTACTTTGTGTGACGTTTTCGTGACGTGTGTCAAGTCTTTCTCAAATATCTAGGTGGCGTTGCTAAAACGCGCGGCTAACAAAAAACAAAAGGCGGTGCTTTACGCGGTTTCTTTTCTTTCTTTATTTCTTTCTTTTTTTTTTTTCTTTTTTTACAGACCGCTGGAGTCAAGTGATGCCCAAATGCACAAATATAGATGTACGAAAAGAACACCAAGTCACCCTAGCGGTCAGTAAAAAAAGACATGTGGAATGCAAAGCGGTAGCCTGTCTTTTTCGTTAGCCTCGCTAAGACGTCACAAAATAAGAACGGTTTAAAAATTAACAGAAGCACCTTTTCAAAAATATTCGATGAACAAGAGAATTCTTTTATTTTTGAAACTTTGTTGCAAATCTTAGAAAAATATATTTTTTTAATTTTTCGAATAGTTCTAAATAGTTTATGATGATATAGGTAAGATTTTTTTTTTAATGTGTGGGTAAGGTTATAGGGTAATTCCGGGATTTATGCCGCACATTTTTTGAATTTGTGTATACAATTCCATGGTGGACATAAAATAAAAAAAATCATACTGTGCTATTGAATGTTAAATATACAACGCGTGTACTGCGACAAAAAAAAAGCAAAACAAATTATTAATATTTTTTAACAACTTTTTTTCTAACACAGTACACTGCGGCGCGTCACCCGTACATTCAGGCTGAGACGCCGTACTTGTGCGGTAGTTATGCCGAGCTTGCAATAAGAACAGAATGAAGTTATAAATAAAAATATTAAAAATATATTCATATCTGGACTATAATTAACGATGTAATAACAAAATGAAACTAAATGAGTACAATGAAACGTATTAGTAGATTCAAATTAATAAATGCTGCCTAATTTCACTATTAAAATTATCGACTTATTTATTTATTTTTTTTTACATTGAGATTTAATTGTTATTTCAGCAACAACGTAACATCAATGTATTAGAAAGGGAAAAGAAAGAAAGTAAAATTATGTTTATATAATTTATTTGTTAACCCTTTCGGGACCCGTGGTTTTTACACAAATTTTATTCGGTTGGTACCACTTTTTTAAAAGACGTTACATTTACTTAAATAATTATGAAAATGCTCTAATTAAACAAAGCAAATATTACTTTTCTTTTTTACTGGTTCCAGAAACAAATTTTGTAAGCTCTTTATGAAGGTTCTTATGTGTACCTATGGTCCCGAATGGGTTAAGAGACCTGTTTTTTCGGCTACAATCTACAGAAAAAGTGTCAAAAAAGTACAGTCTTTATGTAACTACATTTAAACACATGATGCAAAAAAGCCAATTACACTTCCTCTTTTTTGGTGTGGTTTGCAAAGAACATCTGCATTACGCGTAATCCAATTTTTCATTATTATCATCTTGACTTGCATCTTTCTTGACCTTCTTACTTTTTATTTTCCCCTTTTTCACCTTTGGTTTTAGTAAACTTGATAACATGCCTAACATGGTTAGTCTGTGCAAAAAGAAAAGGAAAAGTTACTAACACTTAATCATCCCGTACAAAAGAAACTGCGGCATGTATACCGGAATAGCAGTGCGGTATGTATCCCATTTAGCATGGTACAGACGTCGACCATCACAGTTATTCGCCATCGTTAAGGGGAATGTCGTAACCATACTCACAGTTCTCTATATAAACGGTACTCTCAGTTTTGACTACGAAATCATGCATGCATTAAGTAATTAGTGTATGAAAAGTATTTAAACATAGCGTGTTTAAAAGTTTGGACAGTGAAATCATGCACTTACGTCAAATTGAGGATTGTACTTCTACAAGTAAACAACGACATGGGATTCACGCTATATACAAGTTAAAATAATCTCATTGCGCACCTGTACACACCGTTTGGCGACCATCTATCGATAATTACAAGAAATACAAGGGCTGTGGCATCTATCCCGTATGCGGCGACTCTCCCGGAGTTACCCTAAACTTTTTATTATAAATATCTGATTTCTTATTCTATGATTATATTTCGATCAACTTTTAACTTTTAAGTTTAACTTTAATTTTATTTTGTATTCAAACTTTACTTTGAGGTATAACGACTGAAAAGTACCTCTTTGTGAGGTCAGGGATCATCACTTTTCCCCAGCCTGGTGTTTGTATTTTTGCTATGATTTTGAATTTTTAAAATCCACAGTGGTAGATCAGAGATGGGGAGTTTTCGATTCCAAGAACATTTCTTCATCATCTCATTTAGGTTAAAAATCTTTGCACTAATGACTGCACGCTTTATGTTACCAAAAACTACAATGTTAAAAATTTCTGCAAAATCATAGAAAAAACACGAGGCTCTCTTTAAATTTACAACAGACACTATAAATTTCTCGGTTAAATGAGTTTGATTGAATTTCTTGGTCATCATTTTTCAGATATTTCCTTTTCTCTTATATCAAATTTCCTGTAAGGAATTTCATGTCTTTATTTAAAAATATTTTTATCTTTGCTAATGCCTGTAATTCAATTTACGCACTTTAACCTCTTCAGTTCCGAAGCTAAAATAATAATACAAATGATATTCACAGGTTTTTCCAAACAAAATGACATCGTAAATGACAGAAAAAATATCTTTTCTGAAATTGATCCTTTAGGCGCTTAGTAATTTAGGTTAAAAAATATGGATCTAAAACAACAACTCCCTTAAAAACATCCATTTAATAGCCATTTACTTAAATTAACGCAATCACTAATTTAAAAGCTTTAAACAAGTAAATTATCTACAAATAATCAAAATTTTTTATTGAAAAAGATTTAAGTTATGGTTTAAGTTTTAACTTATGAAAATTTCTTACTTTCTTGGTCATACTGACTTTTGGGCAATTTTAGGCATTTTGCAAACTCAGATTAAAATAACATTTATTTTATGTAGGAATCAGCTTAGATACTGCCATTTATTCGTTTGCTTTGAAAGCAAAAACCATTCAGCTATTAAGGAGTGATGTGAAAATGTAAAAAAATCGGATATTTTAGTTTTTTTAAGAAAACGAACAGAGGTCCCCGTATGGGGACCCGGTGACCGAAGAAGTAAAAATTATTTTACAATTTTATTAGATATTAAATATGAAAATTAGGTTTAAAATTATTTTAGTAAAAATTAGAATATTTTAGAAAGGGAAAATTCGTCTCTAGAGAGTAAGCGGGGTATTTTTATCGACAATTACTTTGCAGGTTATTCATTCAGCATGTGCAAGAAGCTTGGTAATATTAAAAATAAGTTAAAAGTGAAAGTATTTTCCCTCTCAACCATAAAAGACACCCTTTGCGCACCGTAGTAGCAGCTCCTATAACACAGTCAGTAAGGTGTTCGCCTAAAACACAAAGGACTCGAGATGAAATCCCGGCCCGGCTAGAAATAAATATTACAAAAACTAAATGGTACAGCAGTTGAAATTTACCCTTTCTCCAATTAAAAAAACAGAACAAATAAATAATTTATCACCATTAAAAATAAATAGACTAAATAAATTTACAGAGTCTTATGCATTTTTATCGATGTAAATTTACAGTCTACTGTAAATAGGAATAATTGCTCTGTTATTTAACAGAATCTCTGTTTTTCTAATCAATGAAATTATATATAATACTTAAGATAATAGATTGCGAGTAGATTATCTGTAATTTCACAGAATTCTTTTTAGCAGTGTAGTCAGAATTTAGTTAAAAGGTTCTGGTGCGTAAAATATTCTTCTATATGCCCATAATGTTTATATTAGTTGTACTGCACTTCCATTGTTTCTGAGCACTGCATTTATAATTATCCTGTTATATAAATCATATACAGATATCTTCATATCCCGTCTAGAATAATTTTTATATTGACATATTAGTTAATAACATTAATTTTAAATACCTTTTTTAAATGGGTAAATAAAATTTAGAATGTCGATTGATTCACAAAATAAACGATATGGCAAAACAGTCACAGAACACATTTGATTCCTGGCGTTTTGTTGTATATCTTGTTTAAACATCTAGAAAATAACTTGAGAAATTATTCTTGAATTTTATGGATTTAAGAACATAAAATGGGGATTTAAAGCACATGTTTAAACTCATATTTTCAGTGATGATTCAGTAAGGACTTCAAGTTGTTGGAAAAAGAATAAGCTAAATATAAAAAAAAAAATATTTGCTATCAATCTGTATTATGAGAAGCTCAAAATGATGAGTAGCGGTTACATGATGTATAAGCTCTTTGCAACGCATGTATACATTTGTTTACGAATAGAATGTATATTCATGAAGATATAAAATTTTATTTTCAAACTTCAAAATTTTTCAGTATATGTTTGGTTTATAAAATGCAGGAATTCATCGAAATTCACGAGACGTTCAGAAAACTTGTCAAAATATTAGCTATGTGTGATTTAATAATAAACGAGGTAAAATCCATCGAATTGCGACGAAAAAAAATTGTTTAAAATGGAACGGTTGCATTGAATTTATAATAAACCTACAAAAAAAAATTACCATAAACAAATCATCTTACATTGGTTTGTTTAACTCGCAAATGAAATATTATTTTTAACCTAAAGTTTCAAAAATACTAATTTCATAAAGTTCAACTGTTATTGAAACATGAAACTGTATTAGTATACCTAACCAAGATAAGTAATTATGATGAAATTATCAATTGAGGCTCTTATATTTGGTATTACCGAATGAAAATCAGCAAAAAGGATTTTCCTTTGACACAATCGCAGAATTAGTTTTTCCATAAAATCAAAACCTAACGTCATTTTCACCGTCTCAAAACTTACGTATGTATCTTTCATATTTATATTTAGGGGAGACCGGGTCAAGTTTTCCAACTTTTTATAATTTTATTTTTATATTTTTTATTTTTAACTATTTTGATATCTACAGGATATCATTGTATTCCCTAGGCCTTTCTGTACAAACTAGCAGAATTATTTTTCAAAAAACTAAATATACTTTTTAACAAAAAATGGTTAAGTCTAATCATGTTGCGTTGGAAAATGTGCCCGGTATGCGGGGCAAGTTTTCCAGCCTACTAAAAATGGTCAGGGGTAAGTTTACCAACTATACTTTAAATGATAAAACACAGGTAATAAATATTGCTTGTTAATTAATAAGTATTTTTTATTATGAACTAAATGCACAGTAATATAACAGTAACATAAAAAACAGTTTGAATCCATTTTACATTTCATGACGAAGGTCCAAACAGCTCTCTGGCAGGGATTGGATTTTGTTTTTTCTCGCCTTTATCTGATTCCTTTTGCAGTTTCCCTTTTTTAGATTAATCTTTTTTTTTTCCATTTTCAGTTGATTTTTAACAAGAGAATCAGTCAGTACAATACTTCCTATTTTTCTTTCCATGCCGTGTTTGCCTCCTTAGTGCAGCCTTCGCAAAAGTCCTAACTTCTTCTGGTGCAGGCAAAGTTTACTTGGATGTAGAAGGAACGCCTTTTTCATAAGCAATAGGGAAATTTTGAGTAGGACTTAAGGAACAGCTCCTTTGGAAGTGCTAGCCTGCGTTGGTTTAGAAGGATTAGATGCTTTCAATGTTTGTTTGTTTTTTGTGGGGGGGGGGCAATCGATTATTGTGGAAAGTTTGAAATCTTTTCAGGATTGTTGGTACTTTCAAGATTTGGTGCGGCAGGAGCTGACCTGTCAGAAAGTAGAATGGCATAAAAGCAGAGTCTGTAAATATTTCAGGATCCAGAAGGAAAATTCTCTAACGTTTTAATCCCGCCATAATATTGGCTGTGGATTAAGGCCAATGGAGCAGCTCTAAGCACGGTTAATTTGCTTTTTGAGGGGTCCATACATGCTGTTATCTCAGAATTCTAGCTTATGACTATAAAGGCATAATTAACATAAAATGGATTCATTAAATGAACCCATTTTAGAAAAAATTGACATTTTCTTATATTTTTTAATTTACCTTGTTTTTATATTGATAGTTTTACTGAAATGACTAAATGATCAAACGGGTTCGTAGTATATATGGTTATTTGGCCGATTTTACTACACAATAAATACATTTTTGATACAATAAGACTAGATGATTTAGGAAGGAGGACGTTTTCAAACAAGAAACATGTTGGAAAACATGTCCCGTACGTTGTTGGAAAACCTGTCCGTCGCCATATTTGAACTCTTACACTACCTGGACGAATAGCGGTGTAAGTTATTTTCGAAACAAACACATAGTTACCTGAAGAAATAAAACTTTTTTTAGTGCAACCAATCTCAAAACAGTAAATTTAACGCTAGTACGTTTTTTTTTACGTTTTAATAAAGAACTAAAATTTTACTCACCATTGAAAAAATGTAAAAAACAGCTCTCCAGACGAAGTGACCGCAGCTATTAAGCTATAACTTTTGTAGATTGTGTGTAAGATGTTGCCACATGAGCCAATTCACTCGCTAGCGTCACCTAGCGGCTCATTTAAAAGCTAAAGCGAGTTGGAAAACTTGCCCCTATGAAAATGTGCCCCGGTCTCCCCTATATTCACCATTTCAAAAATATTGCAATGTGCAATAGGTTATTAATACATACATTTCCAAACTTGAAATTACGTTTTTCAGCTACGACTTTGTACTTGACCATTCGTATTCTTGGCTTGAGGTTCTATAGTCAGTACCGGAGAGTAAAATTTCCAGAAATTATTGGCCGTCGTAAAATATTTAGTTTTATAAAAAAAAAAAAAAAAAAAAAAAATGATCGTTTTCATTTAAATATCACGACATTTTGCCCAGCTGAAGCATTTCACCTAGCTCCTGAAACTCATTATCAGCAGAATGAAAAAGTTTTGAATTGCAACGGATTTTAGACGAAAAAATGTGTATCTTTTAAATCGTGTTGTGATTTTCTGTACAAATTTATCAAAAGAATTATTTTGAATTTTTTATGAGAAAAATAGCACCAATAAAGATAAACAAGCCTTACCATTTCCCTTTTCTTTGCAACCATTGTAGCAATCGGATTGCCACCATTTTAAGAAATTTCGTAGAAAACGTCTAAAATTAAAATTTAACTATAAAAATGGGAACATTTAAAAAAAAATAGCTAATCCGGGTACATATACAAAGAAACAGCTTTAATTAAACAAAATAGTTATCAAAATTGGTTCAGTACAAAGCTCAGGGCAGATGACTAAAAAAAAACAGTCTTGCCTTTTAAATATACAGATCATAAAACAGGTATGTGTGACAACATTTTTTTGTCAACTATTTCCACTTCCATACAGTAATTTTCAATTTATTATTTAATGAGAAAAATTCTGCTATCCAGTAAGACGAATATTACTTTTTTAAAATGCTGATAACAAGAAAACATAAACTTTGACAGCTTTGTGTAATTTAAGACGAAATTTGGCAATTTATGAAAAATCTCTGGATACATCTTCGATATCATCACGACATTTCACATGATCTTACGATGCAACTTATTTTATAAGCATTTTGTGTAAAGAATTTAAATCTAGCATTATACAGTAGTGCCCCGTCTTACGTCACCCCGCATTTACGTTGTATGGTCTGTAAAAAAATTCTTAATTTATCACGCACTTTGGAACTTTTTTTATGACTTTTGGTTCTACGCGATAGTCACGTAATAGTGACAAACAAATAATAATAGTAAATGACAAACCTAAAACTCCTAGATGTGTCTAGGCGCCTTTAAGACTAAACATTTTGAGAAAAGTTAATTTTATCTTATTTTGTTTATTGTATTACGTTGAAATGGGCTACAGAGATATAGGGAAGTGTTGCAATGATTTTGTTTTATTTTATTTATCTCCCGGATCATGACAGAATTGATAATGCCAGACGCGAAAGAAAAAGTTAAATTACTTTTATTATTCAATAAAATTTTTTATCATTCCATAGGGCAGCTAGAAATACAATAAATTGTAAGTTAATAGCTTAATGATTTATTCCAAATTCTTGTATTGCAAACGGATTAATTTTGCAAATGTTAAATGGATGTATCATAATCCCTAAATAGAATAGAATATGTTCATTAGATTTTGGGGAAATTTTATAACTTATCTTTTTTTTTTTTTTTTTTTTTTGCTTATCTAAATGTGCCTCGACTTACGTAGTTTACGACTTACGTCGCCAGTCTTGTATCGAATTGCTGGCGTAAGTCATGGTATTACTGTATATCATTTTAAAGTTTATTTTAAGCTCTTTATTGACAAGTGAATTATTTTATTTCATTTTATATTTTTAGATTATTAATTAACTTCCGAATCTGAGATGGCAAATCAGGATTTTCGTCAAATTTATTTTTACGAGTTTAAACTACCTTGCAGTGCAGCACAAAACGCGCGAAACATCGATGAAGTTTTGGTCGAGGAAACATCAATATAAGTATAGTTCAGCGCTGGTTTTAAATATTTCATCGAGGAGATTTCGACCTTCAATATACAGTAATATCTCTACTTACATCAGCAATTCGTTCCAAGATTAGTGGCTTAAGTCGAGGTACATTTAGATGAGCAAAAAAGGATATGTAATGACAATTCACCAAATCTAATATTGTATTCACATATTCTATTGTATTTTACATATTCTATTGTATTTAGTGATTATAATACATACATTTAACATTAGCAAAAGAAATGCGTTTGCAATACAAGAATTTGGAATAAATCAATAAGTTGTTAACTTACAATTTATTGTTCTTCTAGCTTCTCCGTTTGAGTCTTTGAGCATATTAAAAAATGTTGCAATGAAGGTGAACCGAGAAATTTTTCTTTTTCTCTATTAGAAGCTCTTTGTAACAGAATAGTGAGTTTTCTAGGCTTTTTCTAGTCGTTGCTACACTTTGAATAAATATTTTTCAGAACCGTCATTCTAGCTTCAATAAGGATTAGCCCTTCGGTTAAATATGCAACCATCACAATCTTCCCCCTAGGCTCAAAATCTTCATCTATTTATTCGACAGTACTTCGTTTCTTTAATTTGTTAAGTTCGTGGATGGTTAATTCCATACCAAGGATATTTATTAGTTCAACAACATCTTCATTATCCATCTCTAAGTTGACTTCTCTTCCATTGTCGACGATTTGATTAATTAACAGAGATACAGGATCACAATTTTCAGATGTTTTCTTAGTCTCTGCGAAGGAAAAGGTGCACAGTCTTTTCCAAGGAACACTCATTGTTTTATGCTGAACTTCAGCCCATGAATCTCCTATGATTGTGATTGCATCTAAGATATTAAATTTCTTCCAAAAGTCATTAAAAAAGTTCAGAGAGCATCTTAATCAAGGGAAAAATTTTCCAGGCCGGACGACGTAAATGCGGTGTGACGTAAGTCGAGGAGACGTAAGTAAGGGTACTATTCGTCACGTGCGTTATTCTGCTTTTGACGATTATCAACTGGAGCAAATAGTAGAAATTGATCCAACCAAAAAAACTCGAGAAATTACAAATGAACTCTATGTTGACATTGCAGCATTGTTCACCACTTGTAGGAAATTAGCAGTGTGAAGAAGCTTAATAAGTGGTTGCCGCACGGCCTTGTTAGGATTCGTACGCATCAAGGGATTCGAGAGATTTTAGGTATTTTAGAACAAGAAATTACTGGTCGCTATTTTTGAAAATAGAATTTCTTTTTAATAAATAAGGCAAATATTTCTTTACAAAAATTCTGATAAAAGGTGCTTGAAAGTCCGTGAAGCGTACGAACCATGCTTACTTTGGACACTTGACCTTCCAAAATTTACAAGCGTTATCTTACGAAATATTACCTCTCCCACCATACTCACCAGATCTTTCGCCAACACATTACCACTTCTTCAAACAACGACAACTTACTGTCGGGAAAATTTTTTGTCCATCAAGATGATATCGGAAACACCTTACGAGTGTTTTTTGCTTCCAAAAGTATAGACTTAGCTCGTTTCTCGTTGGTAAAATGTATTGATTGCAATGCCTCGTACTTTGATTAAATATTTTTAGTTTGAAAAAAAGTTTAACGTCTTATATTTGAATTGAAAAATCTTGCATTATTTTTGCACCAACCATTGGCCACTTTTACAGTTCATGAAATATGTTCTATTGTTCTCGATGCGCAGTAAAGAATTACTTCACACAAATTTTAATATTTTATTAGATATTCAGTATACAGTAAAGCCTCGATTATTCGCGAGCGGATTATCCGCGGTGCGGTTTATCCGCGAAGCATTTTTTTTTTTTTATTCAAGCTAACAGCGAGGAAAATACAATTAACAGAAACAGAAAGATTCATGTATTCGAAAGTAATAGAAGAATAGTTCTGGATTCGGTTACCATGTTTGAAATATCAGATATAAAGTCTTGATGTCTTTTCTTGATTTTATTAACCAAACGTAAATACAGCAATTAAAACATTTCACAATTACATAAGACTATTATGATAAATTCCAGGAGAGCTTATCAAGAATAACTTCATTTTCAAGATATTTCTGCTTAAAATGATGTGTAAATCATGTTTCTATCTTAATTAGAACAGGAAATATTAAATTTTTGGTTTGATTTGTTTTCAAAATCTGGCTTTCAAGCATTGGATGAGATGGAAAGGACTTCTTCTGAAAGTGCATTTTTCTTCATGATAGCTTTTTTCACCATTTCTCGTATTTAAATCGTTATAAGCCAAGAACTGTTAAAGCTAAATGGTTCAAACTTGGAACATGTCTTTTTCAATTATTTTACTTTAATTTTGATTCAGAAAATTAGAAAAAATATATTTACTTTTGAAAATATGATTTTTTTTAAATGTTTCATTTTTTTAATTTTAACTTTAAATATTTTTTTAAATTAATATTTTTTTAAATGCTGAATCAAAATTAAAAATTATATAATTCTGTTTATATAAATGAAAAAAAAAATGAAATTCTACAAATAATATTTCGAGTTATAATGATTTTAAATTAGCCCACTTTTTTAATGAATTTTAAATTAAAAATTTTTTTAAAAAATATATGAGAAGTTTTAAAATGCGATTTTGTTTACTAATAACATGGTTAACCATCATCAAAAAAAAAAATTCAAAATTTTAACTCATTAAATAAAAATTATTTTAAATTGTGTCCCGAACTCCCTTAAATGACAATCTATGCCCATCAAGAAAATTATAAAGATATATGTTCATTAAATCGTGTGCATTTAAAAACGAGATATAAGCATCGCATCATTCAAACAAATCATTGCATTTCGGCACCAACACTATTTGATTTTTGGAACCAAAATTACCAATCTAAAGAGCATAAAAGCAACACCTGTCGTGTTGTAATACACCCAAATCTAATAAGGATCTATTTATGTGAATGTGTAACAGAATATGGAGATTGATTCAATTCCATACATTAGTTTTTGAGATACAGCTTTCGCGAAGGTTGTGAAAGTGCAGCATAGCAGCTCCACCTTTTATATGACTTACACGAATACCTAATTAGCGCCAACTTATGAAAAGGTCTAATAGAATATGAAGTTGGATGAAATTCTGTGCATTAGTTCTTGAGATATGACTATCGCTAAAATCGTGTTAAATCCGAGAAATACTGCATAGCAGCGCCACCTATTCTGTGATTTAACCTGAACCTAATCAGCAACAATTTAATTCAACGTTTAACAGAATCTGACGTTTGATGAAAACCCGTTCATTTGTTCTTGAAATAGAGCTATTGCGGTAATATTGTAAAACTCAGTAAAGCAGCTAAACAAAAAATTACTCGGCACCAATTTACATTAGGGTATAACTGAATCTGAAGTTTGAAAAAAATCTACGCAATAGTTCTTGAGATAAAGCTATTCTGGAAATAGTAAAAAAATGCAGCATAGTAAGGCGATTAACACTAAAACATAATCAACAAATTTTAAGTCAACTTTTAACAAAATCTGAAGTTTCATGAAAATTCGTGCATTAGTTCTAGATAGAGCTATTGCAGTACTCTTGTAAAACGTAGCATAGAAGCGCCACCTGTTGGACAATTTACACAAAAAATCAATCAGTTCCAATTTACATCAGGGTATAACTGAATTTGAAGTTTGACGAAAATCCACTCAATAGTTTTTGAGATAGAGCTATTGCGGATATTCTAAAAAATGCAGCGTAGCAGCGCCACCTGTAGGGCGATTTAATCAAAAACCAATTAGCACCAATTTATATGAAGGTATATCTGAATCTAAAGTTTTATTAGTTTTCTTGCATTAGTTCTCGAGATAGAGCGTCCAAAAAATTTTGTGTCATATGCAGACAGTGTGACAGACAGACTCACAGACAGACATTTTCTGAAAACAGTAAAATCATGTTCAAGACTTTCTGAAACGTACAAATTCGTCGAAATTCGGAAGTCGATTTTTTTTTTTTTTTTTTTTTTTTTTTTTTTTTATGAATCCAATACATATTTCTTATAAAGATAGCAGAACTTAAAAATAAATAAAAATATATTTTTCACTAATTTAATATTTATACGTACTAAATAATTTACCAGAATATTTTATTTAAAAAAATTGTACAAAGTACCGATTAGAGTGTATAATAAATTTTTAAAATAAGGAAAATATGAAAAAATAACATTTAGCTTTTGTAAAACCCTTAAACTTCAACTTACAGCAGAAATATGTTGCTAAAAATTGGAACAATATATATCCAAATACATCATTTATCACTATAATAAATTGAATTTGGAAATTCAAAATCTTTTATAGGAAAAAAAGCAGAAAATATGTTATTTATTATGCTAGAAAAAAGAAGTGTAGCATTTTACAGATAATTCAGCTTTTGAAAAGAAAAGTATGTAAAAGAAAAAGCGAGAAGTAATGAATTTTTCTTTACAATTTCTTTTACGTCTGCTTTGGTTAGATAAATGGTAATTGCCAAAATACGAGTGTGGCAAGTAAGTAACGAGACTAAATATAGTAAAATAATCTATTTTAAATGTATACATATTTAGTTATTATCTCCTTCAATCGAATGGGAACAAGCGCACAGGACAGTTTAAGAAAAATCTATGCGCGTAAAGCGTTCTAAAAACGTTCTAAATTACGATTTCTGTGGAATTGTTAACGATAAAAACTTCAACTTTGACATGGCGGTTACTTTTAAGACTCAAACAATCGCACGGGACTGTTTAAAACAAATCTAAATTTAAAAGTGCTAAATGCGCGTAAAGCGTTCTAAAAGCGTTCTAAAAGCGTTCTAAATTACGATTTCTACAGAATTGTTAAGGATAGAAAACTTTTAGACTTAAACAATCGCACGGAACAGTTTAAGAAAATCTAAATTTAAAAGTGTGAAATTTAGAATTGCGCACTTTGCAATTCTTTGCTCCACAAATGCCCGTAAAGCATTCTAAAAACGTTCTAAATTGCGATTTTTATGGAATTGTTAAGGACAGAAATTTGAAATTTGACATGGCTGCTACTTTTAAGAGGCAGATACACGCACAGATCAGTAAAAAATAAAAATAAAATCGAACTTTAAAAGTGTGCAGGGAAAAGCAACGTTCTAAACTTCCGTTTTTTGTGATACTGAAGGGTCTAGAAACTTGACATTTGGCATGGCTGTAACTTTTAACACGTTGAGTGCCACGTCAGTCGACAGTGACTGACACTGAACTTTACGTTTAGGCCGCGTCAGTTATCGGTGACTGACACTTAAAGATTCTGTAACGGGAGTCTTATTTTGTGGCCTAAACGGAAAGACAGAGAAAATAAACTTGGCATTCAACGTGTTAAGATAAAATGCTCGCTAATGATGAAGTTTTTTAAATTTAAAATGGTGAAATGACCTTTTAAATTACGGTTGCTATGGAATTTTACATAATATTTTTTAATTAATTAGTTAATAGCACATCCATTTCAAATTGAGCAGACATATTTGCAATTCTGACTACACAACACTAGCATCCCCATCTATTTGATATTTCAGTATTAATTTGTTCATTATTGAAAATTTAGTTTATTTATTAAATTCTAACTCAATTAAACGGCAATAAACTAATTAAAAACATTTTACTATGTGTAGTTTACGACGGTGGTTCAATAATTATTGTACCTAGTGTATATTAAATACTTGTACTGCGATGGTTGTTGTGAAATATCGAAGCCTGATGTCTTAGATACTTATATGCTCAATTTCAGAACCGTAGCTGCTATATTCATATAGTTTTGGAGGGAGGAGTGGGGGTGAAAGGCTTATTTTTAGCTTATGGGTCTAGATTTTCGACAATGGATGAGACGTAACTACTGTCGTTTGGACTCAGGATCATAGTGATGTAGCCACATCTCACCCACTGTCCAAATGTAGTCTCATATGCTCCGAACCAGGATTTCACTCTCACCCCCCCCCCCTTCTTAAAAACTCCCCTAAGAATAGGTCTTTAAAACTTCACCTCTCAATTCCAAAACTATGTTAATATAGCCACTACGGTTCTGAAATTCAGCATATAGGCATTTAAGAGATTAGGTTTCGATATTTCACATCAACCATCGCAGTACAAATATTTTATATACATTAGGGACAATAATTACTGAACCACCCATGTATAATTAAAATGCTTCAAAGTATAACAGTCAATTTTGGACAAAACAAGCTCTTTAAACCGATAAAAGCTAACGGAATGACGTGTTTTTTTTTTTTTTTTTTTTTTAATTTTAGCCACGTTTTTTAAAAATCTGAAATATAATAAATTTTCTCCGCTGCTATGGTTTTTTTTTTTTTTTTTTTTTTTTTTTTTCAGATTATTAATTTGATTTTTCGATCTCAAGCCCAGACAACTTCGGCCAGATCAGATATCCAGGCTTCGTTAAAACTCGATTCGCATATTAAATTGCAATTGGTCTGACAAGTCATATTTTGGTGGAAAACACCTGCAAGACCGATTTTAGTGGTTGACTGGAAAGTTTACCATTGTGTTTTTCTTCTACCGGTCCACCATGTTTCGTACCTTTGGGTGCAGGAAAACAGAATGATAAACCTACCGATCAACCACTAAAATCAGTTCTGCATGTGGTTTTCACTAAGATATGACTTGGCAGACCAGTTGCATTTTAATATGCTAATCGAGTTCTATATAATCCTGGAATTTCCGCCGTCAAAGCGATAAGATGATAGATTGTGCATCTGCCCCCCAGTCGGTAATAAAAAAAAATCTCTAATTCAGTCGCAAATATGCTTTAATAATAAAATCTTGATTAATGTATGTTCCATAATGAACAATAAAAACTGCTTTAAAATTACAAGACTGTGAGTACTTGCTTTAAAATACATATATTAACGGGCAATTTTAATTCAACTAAGCTAATGCAAGTCTTCAATGTTTAACAATGATTTATTTCTGCCATTATTGTGTAAAATTAAAAATGAAACAGTCATAAAAAAATAAATAAAATCAAACGTTTTACTAATTAAGTGCAAATATATGCCATATACTATATGTAAGTTTTTCATACACGAAAAAAATCGCAAGGAACACCGAATAAATTCATTAATTATTCTTTGAATGGAGAAAGGATACGGGAAAATATCTATTTTCAGTAAAACAGTTAAACTTTAATTCATAGAGTAAATACGTCTAAAAAACTGAACAAGGCTTTAAAATACATCATTTATCAATGTAACAAATTGAATTCTGAAATCTCAAATCTGTTATCGGAAAAATGCGAAAAATATATAATTTATTATGCTGGAAATAAAGCATAACATTTTAGAGAAAATTTAGTTTTTGATAAGAAAAACATGCGAGAAATATCGGAAAAAGTTCTTTAATGTTCTATCATTTTTTTACATTGATAAATACGCATAAATGCTAACAATATCACAGTAACCAAATTTTTTTTTACTTTTTTTGGAGATTTAGGGAGTTGGATATACCTCAATATTTACACTATAAAATAGTTCAGTGTCTACATGTAGATATAAGTGCACACTCTGAGCACGCTGGCAACGGGTTATGCAGCATTTTCACACGGCCAACAGTATGGTAACAAGAATAATTAAGTACTTTATTGTGCGACGTAGATGCAGCTTACCCAAAACAAAATGTAAACGCGTGCAAATTTTATAATTTTGAGCTCGAGAAATAATTTTACAAAAAACAAAGAGAGAATATTGAGACTTGGGCTAGGTAAGTCAAAGTTTCAAGCAGACGATCAGAAATATGCCTGGAGTCTGACACAGATGGCTGGTATGTTGCAGTAAAGACGCTCTAATTCCCTTTGAAATCTTGCACATAATTTGTAAATATCATGATGTTAAGGGGGCCGGGAAAGCCCCATCTACGCCATGTTAAATTCACCAGCTTTATGTACCTTTTTTCTCAGAAATGGTGAAAGATAGAGGTCTAGATTTTTTAGAGTAGTTAGAATAAAATGATTTACGTATTTTAACAGACCATTTTCTTTCTAAGTGAAACTCAAAATTAATTATGTATTGAAAATTATTTTTAAATTAGCATTTTTGTTAAGATTCCACTGCCTAAAATAAATAAATCTCAACAAATCATTAATTCCGTGGGTTAAAGTACACAATATAACATAATATAAGTATTTAAAAAAAATTGAGTTCTTAAGTTTAATAGATATTGAAAAAAGGAACATAAACACGAAAAATCCAAGTTATTTAGAAAAATTCAACTAAAGATTTAAATGGCCATTAAGCTGTGACGTACTCTTAGAAAGAATTAATAATTTCAACATTTAGTTTTTTTTATATATATAAACTATGGGGGCTCTGCCCCCTACGAGCTACACTCGCCAACCCCCGTTCAGGCACACCAAAATCCAAAAAGCACGCTAATTGCACGCATTTGATCGGCTTTAAAAATATTGAATTAAAATTAAAAAAAACAGTAGCGATCTCTCTGTAAACGGGTTTCCATTCGTTTTTCTTGGATTGGGGATTTTTAAGACCAAATCTGTTGCTGTTAAGAGATACAATGGCTGTTTTCGTATTTAATTAAACACATTAGTTATTTGAAAATAAGCTAATGTAAAATGAATTAAGTAAACAGTGTCATTGTCTCCCGGTATTTTTTAGCAGCGCTATAAGATAGTTCTTTTAAATAATTCATTTTAAATGTATCGTTTCAAATCTGACGTAATTTACACCAAACTTTTATTTCTCTTATTAATATTCACGTTAAAATACTTTTGTTGTTAGAAGGAAATATTATTTGCGCTGTCTTGGAATTCACGATAATAGTTGAAAAGATTATCTCAAAATATCTCGCGCAAATATATTTTTCAATTTAAATTGTTTTACCATATTTTTTTGGCATTTTAAATATGACGTAAAATTCAAGTGTAAATATGGTTCTTATGACGTAATTTTCCTGCTTTTAACATGTAATCATTTAATTCTAATTTTAAAGTTTTTTTTTTCTGTTTGTAATAGTCACGTGTAAATAAATTTTTAATTTGAAGAAATATTTGATATGATAATTTGTTTCGCTGTTTATACAATTGGCAACAGTTTAAATTAATGACATTTTCTAAAATTTGTAAAAAAACATCTCTCGAAATGCTGAAAATTTGAATTAAAAATAGAAATAAAACCTCAAAAAATGCGTCAAATAAGGAAAATAAATGCAATCTGCGCATTGGGAACTTATAACGTATAAAATGATCTAAAAATGATTAAATTCTCATGCATAGATTTTGCTCAAATAAAACTTTTTTAATGGAACGACTTTGTCCAACTTTAGTATTAAATATCTCTTAAAATAATTCTTCGATTTGAAAACTGTCTGCATCAGCGTGTTTATCAAACATTTTTCTATAATACCACCGATTTTCATATTTTTGTATGCAACAGTTTTCTTAATATTAACGATGAAAGGCCATGCTTAAGCATTCAAATTGGATGCGGATCAACCCGGAATATCTACGCAGATGTTCATTGGTCCATTTCCAAATCAAAACTTTTTTTTATATATAGAAGGACATGTGTGAAACATCGTTGGAAAGATAAAAGTTAAAACTATTTAATGATATAAAAAAGTAAAAATCGATTTTTTTGGTTAAATTTCACTTTTCCGGTCCCCTTAAATGTAGCTGTTAAACTAAACTACTGTTAATTAAATAGTATTTCATAGCCACCACAAACATTTACTGAGTTTTCTCAAAAATGTACCCGTTATATACAATATAAAGCAAAAACATGTCCATGAGTATGCCATGTATAATTTTGAGCGTGAGAAATAACTTTACGAAAAAACAGAGAGTATTGAGACTTGAGCTAGGTAAGTCATATGTTCGAGAAGACGAACCGAAATATGCCTGGAGTCTGACAACTGATGCTGGTATGTTGCAGTAAACACGCTCTTCCCTTCGAAAGCTTCCCTTTGAAAGCTTGAACATGGTTCGTAAATATCATGTTGTTAAATGTAACTGTTAAACTGCAGTCAATTAAATAGTATTTCATGGCTATCACGAGCATTTACTGAGTTCTCTCAAAAATGTACCCATTATATAGATTATAAAGCAAAGACATATCCATGAGTATGTTTATGTATAATTTTGAACGTGAGATATATACTTACGAAAAAAAAAACAGAGACTTGAGCTAGGAAAATTGGACCTACAAGCAGACGGTCCGAAATATGCCTGGAGTCTGACAACTGATGATTGGTATGTTGCAGTAAAGACGCTCCAATTCCCTTTGAAACCTTGCACATGGTTTGCAAATATCATGTTGTTAAATATAACTGTTAAACTACAGTTAATTAAATAGTATTTCATAGTCACCAAGAACATTTACTGAGTTTTCCCAAAAATGTACCCGTTATATACATTATAACGCAAAAACATGTCCATGAGTATGTCCATGTATAATTTTGAGCGTGAAAAATATATTTAAGAAAAGAAAAACAGGGAGTATTGAGACTTGAGCTAGGAAAATTGGAGCTACAAGCAGACGGTCCGAAATATGCCTGGAGTCTGACAACTGATGATTGGTATGTTGCAGTAAAGACGCTTCAATACCCTTTGAAACCTTGCACATGGTTTGCAAATATCATGTTGTTAAATATAACTGTTAAACTAGAGTTAATTAAATAGTATTTCATAGTCACCAAGAACATTTACTGAGTTTTCCCAAAAATGTACCCGTAATATACATTATAACGCAAAAACATGTCCATGAGTATGTCCATGTATAATTTTGAGCGTGAAAAATATATTTAACCCTAGATCTACCGGGAATTTTATTCAAGTTTTAATAAAACGTTCTACACCAGAATTTTTATTTAAAACTATTTAACTTATTTATTTACCTTATTTTTGTCTGCTGTATATACTTAGTTTATTTTAAAGAAATTTCTGGTTTGAATGAATATTTTGTATGTACCTGTCGGGTCCAATGGACCCGTCTGGTAGACGGAGGGTTAAGAAAAGAAAAACAGGGAGTATTGAGACTTGAGCTAGGAAAATTGGAGCTACAAGCAGACGGTCCAAAATATGCCTGGAGTCTGACAACTGATGATTGGTATGTTGCAGTAAAGACGCTCCAATTCCCTTTGAAACCTTGCACATGGTTTGCAAATATCATGTTGTTAAATATAACTGTTAAACTACAGTTAATTAAATAGTATTTCATAGTCACCAAGAACATTTACTGAGTTTTCCCAAAAATGTACCCGTTATATACATTATAACGCAAAAACATGTCCATGAGTATGTCCATGTATAATTTTGAGCGTGAAAAATATATTTAAGAAAAGAAAAACAGGGAGTATTGAGACTTGAGCTAGGAAAATTGGAGCTACAAGCAGACGGTCCGAAATATGCCTGGAGTCTGACAACTGATGATTGGTATGTTGCAGTAAAGACGCTTCAATACCCTTTGAAACCTTGCACATGGTTTGCAAATATCATGTTGTTAAATATAACTGTTAAACTACAGTTAATTAAATAGTATTTCATAGTCACCAAGAACATTTACTGAGTTTTCCCAAAAATGTACCCGTAATATACATTATAACGCAAAAACATGTCCATGAGTATGTCCATGTATAATTTTGAGCGTGAAAAATATATTTAACCCTAGATCTACCGGGAATTTTATTCAAGTTTTAATAAAACGTTCTACACCAGAATTTTTATTTAAAACTATTTAACTTATTTATTTACCTTATTTTTGTCTGCTGTATATACTTAGTTTATTTTAAAGAAATTTCTGGTTTGAATGAATATTTTGTATGTACCTGTCGGGTCCAATGGACCCGTCTGGTAGACGGAGGGTTAAGAAAAGAAAAACAGGGAGTATTGAGACTTGAGCTAGGAAAATTGGAGCTACAAGCAGACGGTCCGAAATATGCCTGGAGTCTGACAACTGATGATTGGTATGTTGCAGTAAAGACGCTCCAATTCCCTTTGAAACCTTGCACATGGTTTGCAAATATCATGTTGTTAAATATAACTGTTAAACTACAGTTAATTAAATAGTATTTCATAGTCACCAAGAACATTTACTGAGTTTTCCCAAAAATGTACCCGTTATATACATTATAACGGAAAAACATGTCCATGAGTATGTCCATGTATAATTTTGAGCGTGAAAAATATATTTAAGAAAAGAAAAACAGGGAGTATTGAGACTTGAGCTAGGAAAATTGGAGCTACAAGCAGACGGTCCGAAATATGCCTGGAGACTGACAACTGATGATTGGTATGTTGCAGTAAAGACGCTCCAATTCCCTTTGAAACCTTGCACATGGTTTGCAAATATCATGTTGTTAAATATAACTGTTAAACTACAGTTAATTAAATAGTATTTCATAGTCACCAAGAACATTTACTGAGTTTTCCCAAAAATGTACCCGTTATATACATTATAACGCAAAAACATGTCCATGAGTATGTCCATGTATAATTTTGAGCGTGAAAAATATATTTAAGAAAAGAAAAACATGGAGTATTGAGACTTGAGTTAGGAAAATTGGAGCTACAAGCAGACGGTCCGAAATATGCCTGGAGTCTGACAACTGATGATTGGTATGTTGCAGTAAAGACGCTCCAATTCCCTTTGAAACCTTGCACATGGTTTGCAAATATCATGTTGTTAAATATAACTGTTAAACTACAGTTAATTAAATAGTATTTCATAGTCACCAAGAACATTTACTGAGTTTTCCCAAAAATGTACCCGTTATATACATTATAAAGCAAAAACATGTCCATGAGTATGTCCATGTATAATTTTGAGCGTGAAAAATATATTTAAGAAAAAAAAAACAGGGAGTATTGAAACTTGAGCTAGGAAAATTGGAGCTACAAGCAGACGGTCCGAAATATGCCTGGAGTCTGACAACTGATGATTGGTATGTTACAGTAAAGACGCTCTAATTCCCTTTGAAATCTTGCACATAGTTTGTAAATATCATGTTATTAAATGTAACTGTTAAACTACAGTTTTCTAAAGTGGCAACAAAAGAATTGTAAACAAATAAAATTGTTAAATTCGTTATATCATAAATAAAAAATTCCGAAGAAATTCTTAGTTATTTGGCTGAATTTACTTTTCTAAAATTAAAATGCGCCAAAACATAAAATAATGTTTCTGCTTAATAAATATGCAAAAATAATATAAAAAAATATTGTTACTTTCAAATATTTATCTTATCAAATAATGCTTCGCGTATCCAAACAAAGCATGACTTTTGCTAGTTTATTAACAGACATTTAGTCATTAAATACATTGAAATTTACTATTTAGCTTTACTGGTATGAATTCCGATTATCTGAATTACACATTTTTTTTTGGAACGCATTCTACCATTTGCATTAAAGGGTTAAGCGTTAACTTGAAAATCAGGTTGTGATACATAGCAAACGATTTACAGCAAACTGACCAGTCAATCGATCGTTTTATAATGCGGAGTTTATAATGCGGTATTATAAAAAAACTGTTATATAACGGTGATTTAACTCGAATCTAACCTTAATATGGGCAATAATATAGTAAAAATAGAGTTCAATTACGGTTATGTAACTATGTTTTATAAAAACGTTCGAGTAACTGTA
Source organism: Maratus speciosus (assembly GCA_963932465.1). Lineage (NCBI taxonomy): Eukaryota > Metazoa > Arthropoda > Arachnida > Araneae > Salticidae > Maratus > Maratus speciosus. The sequence goes on along the minus strand of OZ010799.1, from coordinate 213,681,629 downwards.
CAGTTTGTTGCAAATTATTAACAGTGTACATAATTCATCAGCAAAATCAATTCACAAAATTTATAGAATCACTCAAACATATTCAAATATTATATGAAACTTTATTACAAGAGCTTTATCTGCATTCCTTTTTACTTGCATATAAAACTTAAGTTATGACATTAAATGATTAAATGATTTCAGCAGATTAAAAAAAAAAAAATACAGTATATATAAACAAAATCACAATTTAAATTTGAGTTTGAAGATGATATCACTGATGTGGAAAAATACAGTCAATCAGTGTAACACTGATCCGCATTTTCTCTATTTTCATATGCCACACTCTTATTTGAAGAATATTGTCGCAACTAGGGGCATAAAAGAGAAGAAATGGTTCTAAATTATTGTTTGACTATAAAAAATTAAGGAATAATAAGGATAAAAGCAATAAAAATGGATTTTTAGCCTGGTTCAAAGTTACCCAACCATTTATGGTAACTTTGCACCATATGATAAATTTTTATATAAAATAATTAATTATAAAAAAAGTATTGTAGTCAGGACAACTTTAAACACCAAAAAATGTTTTCAGATATGTAAAGACTACGAATTTACATTTCCCAACATCACAAGATTTGTATAATTTATGATATTACAACAAATATCAGGCATAAGAAAAGTGGAAGAAGAGAGCCATGAACATTTAGAAAAAAAAACCCTGTTTATTGTTCATATAAAACATAAAAATTCAGTGAAAAACAATTTTCAATGTTTTAACTCTATAATATATCCATAGTTACAGTAATACATACATGTACTAGCATTATTCAAACAAGAATAAACAACGTCGAACGTATGAAATGTCAAATTTGAGTAGCTCCTCCCCTAACCACGCCTCTAAATGAATTTTATGCATTTACACATATTTGTAAAAATATTTACCTGTCATATCTAATGCACACTTTCGGCATTTATATAAAATATACGTGCAAATATGGGAAATTTTCGACAGTAGCACCTATAATCAGTAAATTATAAGCATCAGTGTAACTTTGAGCCGGCTCAAAGTTACCCTGAAAATGCGGTAAAATGTTAGTGCCTTCTTATTTTACATTTTATAAACTATTAATAAATAAATAATCACAAACTATTAACACATTTACAACATTTAGACAATAATATGTCTGATAAATGAGTATATTGTTCCTTACTACGAAAATTTAATTGGATTACAAAAACTTCAAAACAGCTTTCAAAATTAACTTGAAAACAGTACTTCACAAATATAGTTAGATGATGCAATTAATTGCGCATAATGGTGCTAATTTATTTTCTAAAATAAAGAGTAGAAATTCAAGTTTAGAACCTTGCCAACAGAGCAGAGTTCTGGAGTTTATTTAGTCTTTTAGAGTCAAAAATATTGAAAAATAGGAGGTTGTGCAAAGTTACACCCCGTGGTTCAAAGTTATTCTGATTGACTGTAATTGATTTAATATAGGGGAAATGGTGTAAATATGGGCACCCTCTTTTGTTTTGACTTACAGTGACTTTCATTTTCATTTTTTTTTTAGATTTTTGAGCTTTATCGGCAACTATAACAAGTTTACTAAATGAGAGGATGCAAAACGATGATTAATATCAAATATTTCAATTCAAAAACGAAGATTTACAAAAAACTTTGAATAAAGCACCAGCAAAAATGGGGTGTAAATATGGGCCCTCTCCAAAAAAGGTCATAAAATCTAGTTTAAAATGTTTTAAAACAGGATAAAACAATGCAAAATAATAGAGAATTTATTTATTACAGATTTTTTTTTCAGAAATCGAAAACATAACTGGCTCTTTTAGTCCGGCACAATCTAAGTGTGCCTACTTTTGGTACATAGCACATTTAACTCACACTTTCCTGCGAGTGTCTTTCCATCACAAAAGATTCAAGTTGCATCTCTCGAGACTGGTTTTGTCCCATCGTTGATATCCAGGTTCATATCATCATCACTGTCAACAAGGGGGGGGGGGGTGTCAGTGATGAGTCAGAGGTTAAGTGGTATCTTTCGTAGGACGATTTTTCTTTGAAGGCCTTCGGCCTTCCTACACCTGCCCCCTGACCTGTCTCTTATTCCGGAAAAACTCAAAGATGTCTACTTGAGAGCACTTTTGTCAAGCGACTTGGTCAACTGATCCTTGCATGGTAATCCAAAGATGACGCTGAACCTTGCTGCTTTGCGTCCACGAGTAGTGGTTCTCTTCTTCATTTTGGGGACAGGAGATATGCCGACCGAAGAAACTACATTTAAAGCTCCCGGGAACATTGCGGTGTTTCAGCAGCCTCATCAATTAGCATAGCTAGAGTTAAATGTGCTTGTATATCAAGATAATTCAAAAAAGAGGCGACCCATATTTACACCAAGGAAGGGTGACTATATTTACACCAACTCCAACTAAGGAAGTTAAGCACCTTCACATGTAACCTAAAGACATGTATGACTAAAGGCGTGCTTCATAACATATGCGGAATTCATTATATTTTGATTGCAAGTACCGTCAACCGGTGCTTCTTTGGGCCACTTTTTTCTGGTTTCACTCACATTTCCATTAATAAAAAATATGTGTGATTTTTCAAATGGATTTTTTTTTTTTTACTATTTTTAAAGTTTTGTAACAAAATAGTCCCCGCTGGTGGTTTCTTTGGTCCATTCATATAAAATGAATACATTTCATATGTAAATGAGTACATTTTTATTGAAAATCCCTTGCAATAGCATCTGCTAATAATTTAACACTGCAAACTCGATGAACAAATGTTTTTTTTTTCTTTTTTTACATTTAAACACAATAAAACAATTGTTAATATTAAAGAAACGAGAAACAGTTTTCTTCATGATATCCTCAGCGACTGGAACAAAAACAATTAATGTAACATTTTGCAGGAGTGCCAACGCTGCGCCAGAAATGGCCGATTGCTACCACTAAATTTTATTAGCATTCTTGTCCTTATTTAAATGTCATAAATTCTGTCATTAAATAAGTCAAAAAATACTATTAAAATTTAGTGGTAGCATTTCTGGCGCAGCGCTGGGACCCCTGCATTTTGCTACAGTAACATTTGAAAAAACAAAATACTTAAAACATGTTTTAAGAGATTTGGTTGTATAAAAGGCACTTTTAAGTAATTGGGATTATTTTCGGACCAAAAAAGGCCTGGCACAAAGTGGCCCCGAAATACTAGTTTTCATGTTAGCTTTATGAAAACGCAAACATTTCCTTTCAAAATAAAAAGCTAAAGGAAAAACTATGATCACGCATGGGTTACAGGTTACTAAAGGTAATATCACCTTTAGTACAGGTTACTAAAGGTACACTTGCCTTATTTGTAGCTCCTATCCAAATTTGTTCACTATAGAAAGTTTGGAGAGCTAAAATTTACACAGAAAAACAGTTGTTTACAAACACATCCAATGTTGCCACTAACAAATTTAAATTACCACCAAACTATTGAAATACCCTATGCTAGGGTATAAAATAGTTTTCAAGGGCAAAAACTCCTAATTATCTTGTATTGTTTGTTCAATACAAAGAATAAAAACTTTTTTTTTATGGGAAGGAGCAAAGTAACCCCGCAAGGACAAAAGTACCGGTTGACGGTACTGCTTTGCTTAATCCGTCATAATACATTGACAACTTTAGAGATAGAACATATATTACTACCATTTTAAATCGAAATCAACTCGGAATACATTATTCACCGTCAAAATAAATTTACAAAACTAGAAAAATAAGTCAAACGTATTCAAATATTATGGTAACTTTTCTTACTTGAAAATTTTATTTGCATATTTTATTTGTTGATGCATAAATGTGATGATACTGAATGGATGAATGATTTTTAGAAGAATTTACTAAACATGTTAACATAGAAGTTTCACAAGAACTCACAACTTAAATTTGGATTTGTAGAAAAGTTTTAAATAGGAAATTTGTGATGTGATGAGGAAAAAAAGATTTTGTTTCAAAAAATTTTGGATTCTACTTAAAAAAAAAAAAAAAAAAAAAAAAAAAAAAGAGCTTTCTAAAAATTCTCAGTGCATTAAAGTTATGATTAGATAACAGTGACACGAGACTTTATAGAATCTAAAGAAATACAGAATTTAATTGAATGAGTTTTATAAAAAATTTTGAAATGTTAATACATAGAAAAGAAAACGTGACTTAAATTAGAATTAATACAAAAATGTCACTGTTTTTAAAAAAATATCAACTGTTTTAATTTTCGTGAGTATATATCTTGAAGTATTAATAATTTTTTTCGAAAAGCAATTTTAAAACGTTTTGAGTATTATTAAAGTTATAATTAAAATTCCACAGCATTTTTTTATTTTTTAAATGCATATATTTAAAGGAACATAATACTCCAAAAAATGTTCCACATAACGCATTTTCATTACTTTATATCATAATTAGATTCTTCAAATATATGCATGCACACTTCAAATTGTCTATGTGAAAAAATAGGGTTATAAATAGGAAAAACAGCTCACATGTGATAAACATCCATTTCCTATAATAAATATCAAATAAAAATGGTCATAAGCTTATATCAGTGGTTCCTAACGTAGGTCCAACCCAGGGCAATTTGACATTTTAGGGATACAATTTCAAATTTATAAATTTTCGCATTTGCTACCTGTGTTTTTGGAAAAGTGATGTGGTAGATTTAAAGCAAAAGTAATATATAGAACATTTAAAAAGAAAATCAAAAAGTAAATTTTTGGTGAATTAAAAAAAAAGACCAAAACAAATTTAAATACAGAGTTTATACCAGAATAATTATATGAAAAATTAAAAAAATAATTATATCCTTCCACACTTAATATACTCCTATCTTTGCGGCCGTACATTTCGCGTCCGCATCAATAACATCCTTTCCATCATGCTTTTTATCCTAGCGGTCATCCTTCAGGGGAGAGTGTTGGGCCAAATGTTATTTAACATCTTTTTTAATGACATCCCACGCACATTACTTATATAGCTCTGTATGCGGACGATACATGTATCTACGCCTCTGCACACCACCCATATAGTCTGTACAGGTACCTTCAGACTCACCTAAAAGACTTTCTGGACTGGTGCACCATATGGCGCGTCCTTATCAATGAAAATAAAATTTCTGCTGTCTACTTCTCTCGTAAATTTATTCTATTCTCCTGACTAACAATTATTAACACTACTATTCCATGGTCTGATGAAGCCAAGTACCTGGGTGTCATCCTTGACCGTAGGCACACTTGGAGCAAACATATTCTTTCCATCAGGGGGAAAGTCGCTGGAGCTTCAATCTCTCTTCAACCTCTTATCAATAGTAAAACCCTCTCTATCTATAATAAACCCCTTCTATATAATTCATGTATCCTTCCTATCATTACCTATGCCAGTCCTGTCTGGGGCTTCACCTGCAAGTCCACCATGGATAACCTTAGTAGATTGCATAACAAGAATCTTCGTATTGTTCTTGGCGCCTCCAGATACCTGCGCAATACCACCGCCCGTAGTGACCTTTAAATCATCACCTTAAAGAAAAGGATAAAATATCTTGCTAAAAAATTCTATTCAATTTTGTATGATCTTCCCAATGATATCGTGGCAGATCTTCCTCACTATGACGACTTCGAGCCTCACCATCGAAAGCGCCCTAAATATTCCACTATCATGGAATCCCCGTGAGCTTTGTGTTCACCGCACCAGACTGCTTTTGCCTATTTTTCATATTATTTTCATCCTTTTAACTTATATATATATATATATATATATATATATATAAACTTAAAAGCCCCTTTTGCTAAATGCATGAAGCGGATTACAAAAAGATTGGCATCGTTGCATAACTAGCAGTTTAGATGAAAATGTTCCACTATCTTTTGATTTGAGGAAAGCTCTAATTTTTTAAGAACTCCTTAGAAAAATGAACTTCATGTAGCTTTAAAAATTGTTCCGGAAAGTATATTATCTTTATGACTATTAATTTAACAATAAACGGATAATAGTGACGAAATATTACTTAATACATTCTGGACGCTCTTTGGGTTTGATATTTCATTCAGTCATGTTTAGCGATTACAAAGAAACAGACGGTAATGTGATTACAGCAAACGGATTATAAACTAAAAAAAAAAAAAAAAAAAAAAACTAGAAATAAACCTTTATCTGCCAGAAATCATAAACTATTTATGATACTGATGAACATGAAGATGCTAAAACAGAAACACCATATTAATTGGTCAATGCAGACGAAGTTTCCCAAGAAACTGAGACTATGCATCGCTTTCTTTTAGAGCAATTGATGCCTGTAGAGTGCTTGAAAAAATATATGATTTCAGATTTTTAGAGGCAATGTGCCGAAAAGGAAGAAAAACAGCTAAATATTAAAGGGTTTTTTTTTTAGCCTGTCTTAAATTAAAGTAAAATAAAGTCATTTTTAGGTGCGTTCGTAATTATATGAATACGTATTTATCTAAAACATTAATTAATGTATCATCCATATCACCATTTTACATATTATTATTATTTAATAAATAATTTACTTTAAGTATTGCTATATATTTATTGATATATTTTTAATTATCATTTATATATCTTTAGACAATATATGCTTTAAAGCTTAATCCAATAATAGATATAAATATTTATTTAATTAAATTTTAGTTTTTATTCCAAAACAATATATTTTACTAATAATAAATACTACAGATGGCAGCACATTATTGATTCCTTTGATAACAAAGTGGAATACATTTTTAAATGTTCTAAAGCTGGCATCATATTTTGAGTTTCGTACCTGACTTATACTGTTCATTAATACTCCTTGGTCCATCATCATTTAAAAAACCTTTTTTGGCAACATGTACTAATAATCTTTTAACCTTGTTTTTTGCCGCATTATAAAAGATAAGAAAAGTTCTCAAATTGGTAATACATTTTTTCCCTTTTAATCGATTTTACTAATAATTTATTTTTAACGAATTTGTTTTCCAATATTTTATTTCTTGATTTATTGGGAGTGGTAGTCCTAAATTCGTATTCTTTAGCTTTTATGGCTAATACGAAGATGAAACCACACACTTTATTTGTGGTAATCAAGGTAATTAGGACCTGGTGAATCTACCTTGGTTCTACAAATTTCTATTAATCGTTTTATCCTGTTTTACTATATTTTTAAAAATCCAATTTACAAGTGTTAAGGGATCAGTTTTATAATCAATGAATAAATTTCTTTATTATTTATAGCGTCTCTATGTTTGTTAGTAATTTCTAATGGTTTTGATGGCTTTGTATACATAAAAAAATTATTGTTCGTTTTTTAATATTAAAGCGACATTCCACCATCGGCTTATAAGTTCATTCAAAGTTGGTATACGGGGATTCGTGTTAAACGGTGGTTGGTATCGTGTATTACGCCGCGCTCACCTAAAGCGTCTAGCGAACGAGTAAAACTTTTCCACCAACGGCTTGTTTTCAACAATAGAACGGTAGGTCGCTGCTCATGATGATTCATGACGATTAATGATGACGATTTTACGGATATTTTTAGTAATGCTTTTCGTAAATTTCCTCATGTTTGCGATTCTTAGCCTACACAACAATGTTCTTGTATCCAGTGATGCCATTGTTTTTCATGGGAGCGAAGTGCACATAAGGGAGAGTGGTAATGTATGGGCCAATTTTTGGTTTTTAATTTTTGTAATTTTTTCTAATAATTTTTTTGGTTTCAGAATTGGTTCATCATTTACTTTACTTATTTGGTTATACAAATAAGTCATAAAAATTGGATTAGAAAATATCTATAATGAATGATAATAGAAAATAAAAATATAGAAATTTGGCCCATTTATCCCCATCCACGCGGCTGAATGGGCCATTGAAGGTAATGAATGGGTCACTAAATGAATTCAATGAAAAAAATCTGGAATTAATCTTTTATTCACCAAATATGACAAAATGAATGGCACTTGACATGATATGATCAAAAGCATACTGAAATAGTAAGTAATACACAATGGTTATCAAAATTTATAAACATGAAAAGTGATATTATTCAACCACATAATTGTAGCAGAAAAATGACAAAATAATGAGAATATAAGAAAGAACATAAAATAAGCCTAAAATTAATAGATAACACACATTATGATTTAACGAAATTTATGTCTTTGGCTTAAAAACACGGTCCATTAAAAAGGAAAAACTTTATTTAATTAAAATTAAATTTCAAGTGGTAAAATTTCATTCAGGTGAACTGCCTATTAATTGACTATTTAGTGTAAAATTCTGGCATTATTTATTCTACTCATCAGATTCAGAATATAAACAATTATTCTAGTTTTATATCAAATGGGAAAATACTGGCAGGTGTGGTCAGCAACTGGACAGTTCATCTTAATCATTTATACAATTTAACTTATGTTTACAATACATAACTTTATTTCTTAGGGTGAAAATGTGCAAATTATTTTTTTAGACATGACTATAAACCTAATCTAACAAGACAGTAATTTATTCTAATTCCATGACAGCCAGTTATGTTTCATATTAAAGAGAAAATCAGAAAAAAAGAAAGAAAAACCATATTTTCATGATCAGGGCAAAGGTCCATTCATGATCATGATAAAGTGCCCATTCAGCCCCACCTTATACTTCTGGAATATATTCAAAATTTTTTAGCACATTAAAGGCAAATAACATCTAAATACATCCTAAAATTAATTTACAGATATGCAAAGACTTGCTAATATACATATCTGCAATGAAATAATAGATACATTTTAGCTAATTCATTTTACTGAAAAGGGAAAAAATTTACTCTTAAATCAGATTCTTGACCATCCTACTCCAGAGGGAAAATGGCTTCTCCCAAACAATGGAAAATTTGATGAGTTTGGTAGAACAAGTAGTTCCATCTACTGGTGCATCTAAAATAATTTTATACAAATACTTTATCATATTTTGCTAATGGCCCATTCATTCCCATGGCCCATTCATTACCACTCTCCCCTACATGCGTTTTATTGATCGCCGTATTATCGAATTTCATGCAATACTTAAATTCTTACACAATCAGGCTGTTGTGTCCAGTGACTTTTTTTTTTCATTTTCATTGCGCAAAACTCACATGCAAAGGCTCCCAAATGGTCCGCCCAATGAATACCAATATTTTCGAACATAAAATTTCATTGTAGGTTTCTTCAAGATTTGCGCTGAAATTAAGCTCCGAAGTATGTTTCTATAAAATTTGCAAGAAAAATCTAAAAACAATATTTTCCTAAGAAAATACTTGTATTCAAAAAGCGAACTATTTGTGAGAACTGCATGCATGCATTTTAGTGATCTCTGCTCCCGAGTGACTGATCTCGAATTTCACTCATTTTTTAGCGCGTTCGCAATTATATAAATATGTAGCACCTATAGTCTTTGTTCGGTCCGTCTGTTTGTCTGTCTGTTCATCCGCATATAACAGAGCAAAAACGACACAACCAAATGTTCTGAAAATTTAAAAATATAGTTATTGCAAAAATTTTTGAGTCATTTCAAATTTTATGAAAATCGGATATATAGTTTAATTACACGAACAATCAAATTTTTCCGTTACATTACGGCCAATGGGAAAAAATTATTTCAAGTGTATATTAATGATGTTACAGCCTTTCGAATAGAGTAAAATTGATATGCACTTATGAAGTGCTGTAAAATATGCATTCAGTACAATATGCGGTGCAAAAAGTATTTATAAAATAAGAAAAACTTGGACTTACGCTGTCAAATTTAATGATTAAAACCTCTTATGATACTGTCTGTAACTGTGTTGTACGTAACTTTGCTCCGTGGAGGTCAAGAACCCCCTCCCCTGATGATGGCTCATTAGAAAGAGCATGAAACGTTGGGTTTAATTTTAATGTGTTTTTAATATAGTTTTTATTTATGCTGCACGCTGATGTGTATCGTAAGAGTTTTTAATCAATATTTATAAAACTAGTTGTAATACGAACGCACTCCATTTGCCACGTTTGACGTGCAATTTCCAACTTGTTCTGATTCCCACGCAACGATCTACTCTACTACGACCTACTACGAAATCGCATATCTACTGCCAGAAGTAGCGACCTACTAGCACAAGAAACGACCGCCTTCCTCTATCAAGGCCTTGGTTGAGAAGCTCCAATCTTTGGCTAGATATTTGTGAGTTCTTCTATTTAATCACTTGAAATTTTCCGTGATTTTCGTCAAATATAGCGTAAATCCAGAATAAGTCCCATTTAACAAATCCCAACGGAAGGCAATGCATCCCTCGCGTAGATATTCGGTCAAAAGAAACACTACCGTCACCTATCAAAGCAGGCTGCCAATGTATTCCATATATGCTCATTAAATACAAACAACGGTAGATAAAAAAATAAACTAATGACTGAATATCATCCCTGAATAAATTGTAAATTTCTACAATAAAAATGGAATATTTTACGATATACATAAATCACAAATAATTGTACAGTCGTGTAAAAAAAGTAAACACTCCCCACTAACCCCTCATCAAATTATCGTAGAAGAAAGTTACTGGTACCGAACGATTGGAAATAAAGTCTACTTTTAAATGATATAGATAAAATTTGCTTAGGGGGCCATATACATATTAAAACGATCCATAACTTTGTTTTTTTCAATAGCAGTACACAATTCTGACATCATAAATGAACTCTACATCCTCCAATTAGCCTAAAAACAAATTTTTATGCAATTCGTACCATAAGTTTCTGAGAAATTAATCGTTTTAAAACGAGCGTATTTTAAGGTCTGTATCCAAATTGAAATTCGGAAATCGATTATTAACCGAGAGAGCCCCCATCTTGATCAAGGCACCTTAAGAAGTCAATGAAGCCTGCTAGATTACAATACAGCAGAAGAAATTTCAAAATATCTAGTCACTTCTATTATAGACGGACCCTTAAACCATCATTTTGCCGTTTTTTAAGCACAATTTGAATACTACTTGGAAGAAAAATGTGAAATTTTGGATTTACATAAAGTAGGGCTTAATAAATCTAAATCCATCAAAAAAATTGTAGCTTGCAATTCATAATTTTTTCAATTATTAATTTCATAATTCATAATTCATATCATAAAATTATAAAAATTGCAAATTCAGCGTATTTATGTTTGGGTATATTAGTATTATTGCTACAAAAAACAAATTAGCACATTAGGAGCATAATTTCGGGAGATATTAATAAAAATATGAAAATGTAATTTAACATTAGCAGCACTCAATTTTGAATGTTTACAATTCAAAAACTTATCATTTTAATGACTTGAAATTCGGTGTCTAGGCATAATTTAAACCGAAGATTTGAAATATCTTCTTAAAATTGGGTATTGTCATTGAAAAAAATAAAGTTTGGCTTCGTTTTAATATGTAGATGGCCCTCTAAGCAAATTTTATATACATTATTTAAAAGTAGACTTTATTTTCAATCGTTCGGTACCAGTAATTTTTCTCTAGGATAATTTGTTGAGGAGTTAGTAGGGGGTGTTTACTTCTTTTTTTCCGCGACTGTAGAAAAATTACTTTTAGGTGCATAAATATAATTTAAAGATATTTAAAATACAAATTTAAAATATCTCAAAATACATCAGAAAAACCTAGAACGTTTTCAACCATTACAAGGCCGTTTTTAGTAGGATTTAAATGTTTTTACAGAAAAATTCCGACTATCCGGCTTAATGTGGCGGGATAGTAGGCCGGATAACAAAAAAGCCGGATAGGCCGGAGTTCTATAAATATTTACTCACATCCCGCCCTCGTCCCGCCATGATATTAAAAACACATGTTACACATTTTAAGATAAATTTTATATATACAGTATATACCGTTTCAAAATAAGCAAAATATTAACGAAAAACGTAAGCCTAATTCGTATAAAAAATAGTAAATCATGTTTTACTGTTTATTAATAAATGATTGCACAAATATTTAAAGTTATGCATAAGATAAAAGAGTCAAAACATACAGTTAACATACCCATTAACCGCCAAAACTATAAGGGGTGAAAATTTTTTTATACAAATGATATTGCTTATTCATTTGAACATATATAACATTAATTTATAGTGGAAATAACGAAATTTGTGTTAGCTTACGAAAAAAGGAGTGTTGCGTTCACGCAACGTCAGCGGAATAAGAGTACTGATGTTTATTGAGCTCAATTGAGCATCAGCAGGGTTTTCTTGCATATATGAGCACTGTGAGATATTTTTTTTTTAACCTTTGTTACAATTTAGACAGCAAGCAATCACTTTAATGTAATTAATTTATTATTAAAATTTATTATTATTCTTTTTTTAATTACTGATTATATCCAGAAAACAGTTTCAAGTATCAAAATATTCGCTACACTTATGATGTAAATCAACATCACAAATGTACTGAAGCGATAAACATTCTGGCTATGACATTGTTTACAATGCAGTCTTCCGCTGTCATCGGACTTGACAATTAACACTTTTAGGGGCAGTAGTATGTTTATGAAGCCAATTAATTTTATTTCCCAAATGCCACAATGGCAATAGAATTGTGGTAAAGTAATTGTCATTTATTATGTAATTGTTCGTAAATGCCGGTGTCATTCATTCATTTCAACATTTTAGAAATTTAATTGCATTGCCCCAGAAAGGGTTAAATTTCCGCGTTCTGTCTGTAATGGCTTTTGCATGGAGAACTTACTATGCCTTCTTTTGGCTGATTTATTTATGGCTAACTCTTTACTTTCAAAGGGAGTTTGCAAAAGGTACAATGCAACTTCATGTCTGAAATCTAAGTGAAAGTTTTTATTTTCGAACATAAACTTTATACCTTCTCGCATTGGTCAAGGTTTTATTTTTTCTTCATTTTTTGGCTGAGTCATAATCAATTTTCTACCTTTATCCTCTCCAAATCTCCAGTTTTTTTTTATTTGTATGTGTGACTTGCACTACTTTTAGAGGGTACAAACTCCTTTTTCACGCACACTTCAATTTCGCCAGCAGTATCGAAAGGTAAAATATCATTATCACTTTTTGATATATTATTATTTCCTTCTTCATCAATAATTTCTGCTATTTCTGATGAAATAACGATAATATTTGTTTCGTTCCCGTCATAATTATATGAATGTTTATTAAAAATTCTTTGAAGACCTTCGAAGAACGTAAGATATGTATTTGAAGCATTTCTGTGAGCACAGAATAAGAAAAAAATCCACAGAGTCGAACGATACGAGTGAGTACTGGAACTACTTCTTTCCCTTCTGACGATGCGTAAACGCAACACCTATTGTCTCTTCCTCCCCCATTAAAACAAAAGCAACTGATTCGTTGAATGTTCTGATGTACTTTGACCTTGTCTAAAAATAGATTTACTCTAAAGCTTATGTTTGTCTAACTATATTTCTTCTGCGAAAAAGACAACGTGAAATTTTTCGTTTAAAAATGCTTTAAGTTTCGAACTTGTTATTAAATAGAAAAAAAAAATGTTTAAAGAAAATATTTTTCTATTGAATTAGTAACCATAATATACCCTACTCAAAAATTACTATTAATATAAAAATCATTTGATAGCTAATTTTTTATACGCATTTATTTTGACTGTTGCGTGAACGCAACACCAGCGGTTAATGGGTTAATTTTGAAAAAGTGCTTGGTAAATGACTGCTCCTCCCTGTTAGCCCTCTTCCTCGACGCAATTTCCTTCCATTTACGCAAGCAAATGATATTATCTGGCGTCGCTTCTTCCTGCTGACTAACGTACATTAATACTGACTCAATTATCTGAACACTTCCGAATGTGGGATCAAATTTTTCCTGCCACCCTCTTCTTTTTCTTCAGTTATTTCTCCCTGTGTCCCCATTTCTAAAATAACGTTGTCAGTTAATTCATTAACTTTGCCGTTTGCATCCATTCAGGAAGGTCCTCTGCACTGACATCGTCAGAGCCATGTATATTTTTCAGCAACGACAGAAGCATATCATTCTCATCGTCCACTTCAGTTTCCCGCACGACTTTATGTCCACCTTTATGGTTCAAAAGAATGTTCCAAGACTTTGCAATAATTATGTTTCGAATTTATTCCCATGCTTCTGCCACCCAACTTATGACATCTAGCATGCAAATCTTTTTCAGATTTGTTATGTAGTCTTCATTATTATCAATCGCTGATATCAACGAACAGAGAAGACGCCTGCGATACCTTTTCTTTATCATTTTATGAGTCACGTTGGGTGGTAAAAATTCAGCTTTGATGACACCATCTACGAAGCGGTCAATGGACGGATGAGAAGGTGTTTTGTCAAGAATTAGCAGAACTTTTCTCGGCAAAATAGTTGTCTTTCAAATGTTTTTTTCTGCAGTCGGTATGAGTTCACAGACGGCACTGTCTCGGCTGCTTGCAACATTTCTCCTTTTTTTACCAGGCCGGATGGTACGGAAGGCCGGATAGTCGGGAGTTTACTGTATTATATTTTTGCGCTTATTCGAGAATTGTCCAGAAAAAAAGCATTGAAATATAAATTTAAATGTTGTACGTCAGATGAGATGCCAGATAACGTTATTCAAATTTTCAACAAAATGAGTTTTCATCTATTATGCAGCAAATATCTTCATACACCATGGATATCGTATGACAGTGTACCGTTACAAACTGTATCTTTATTAGCAATTATTTCAATTGATTCACTTATGAAGGCTTCCTGGTAATTGTTTGTACGAAAGATAATTTTTGATTTATTAAAATCTACTTTTATCGGCGTTTCAAACGCAGTGATTTCAAAACCTACTTTTTACATGCACCTAAAATTAAATTTTGTACAATTATTTTTGTTTCATGTATCTTTTAATTATTTAACTCAAGATATATAGTACTAGAATTTTAATTTTAATTTATTGGAATATTTTACATCAAATTAGATGATAACATGATTTACGAACTTAAAAGAAGTAATTAATGAAAAAATTATTTTTAAAAACATGAAAAATGAATGCGGAATGCCTTATATTTTGTTCGTAAATAGTTTTAAGACTTTCCTTACCTGAAGATATTCAAAACTTTTACCATAGAACTAAACAAATATAGCTAATACTTCACATCGAAATCAGGACGTCATACATTATTCATCATCAAAATCGATACACAAAATTGGAAAAATAACTCAAATGTATTCTAATATTATGGAAAACTTTCTCACACAAGAATTTTATTTGCATGTATTACGTGCTTATGAAATACAAGCCCTGACATTGGATGAATGAAATATTTTTAACAGAATTTCCTAAATATTAACATAGAAGATTTCGAAGAAATCATAACCTTAAATTTTAAATTCGGATTTATAGAAAAGGGTAAAAAAATAAATCACGGTTGTAGTAAAAGGGATAGATTTTTTCCCTTGAGATTCAGGATATAAACTTATAATAAAGATGCATTTTAAGTAACCCCCCCCCTCCACACTTTTTTTAATGAGAAATAAATTTAGACTAATTGAAAACTAAAAAATGAAACACAAGATAATAAAATTTTTTGTTATAATTTTAAGTTCACATTCTTAATCGAATAATTATCATATTCCTATTTCATTTATATAAATTGAATATTTAATATAGAGAAAGCTATACCGTAAATTTATACTGTATGCCTATAAAGTAAACTGCATACCGTACGCACTCGAATCTGAGACGCACTTTTAGTCTAACATCAAATTCATTTAACTGAATTTCATGCGTATTGCAGTATTTCAAGTACAACTCGTAATACTGCAAAACCAGGTATGTGTGCGCACCGGCCCTTGAATACTAAGTCTACGCGCTGACACAAACAAGGCCATCGTTTATATAGTCCCCTGAATTTAGACACGAGTATTTTCTAAAAGTTTAGTTGGCTTATTTATTCTGAGAAAAATAAGGATAAAAATACTTTTAGAATAACAACATGTATAATAATCACTTATAAGCAGATTAAGCTAACTAATGCTATAAAAAGTGATACAATATCTTTATTTAGATTAACGAACGTTTCATCACACACACGGCGATATTTTAAAAATCATTCAACTATTATTTATTCAATTTCATTATGTATGAAAAATGAGTATTTACTAATGATTTATTTATGTACATTATGCTATCGTACGTGGCACAGAAATCGCGATTATTTGTTAATTTTTTAACACTGAAACTACCGGAAATTTTATTCAAGTTTTATAAAAATATTTTACACCAGAATTTTTATTTAATTAACTCATTATTTATTCCCAGTGTCACTTCTCAATGTTAATTTAGCATAGAAACCTATGGCGCTCATAACTTTTTCATTTTTTTTCTTCCCACCTTTTTGTCCCTGATACCGCAACTTTTTTATTCTTTACTAATTCTAACGATATTATAAATTTAAAGTGTAAAAATGTATTTCCTCAGTCACTTGTACAGAAAAACGAAAAATTACAGATCTTACTGGAAATAAAATTCTTAGTGGAAAAAAGGAAAAATATAATTATACTTAGTATACCACAACATGTACAACATGAAGAAATTCAAGATGTACTAGAATCGGAATTAAACCAATATATAAAAGATAATACTGAAAAGGTAATTTCAAGCCCCAAAAACAAATTCTATCAATTAATGATAGAACTAGAAGAAGAAAAAGCTTTTCAGTTATTAGCACAAGGTAGAATCTTTATCGGCTTAGCATCTTGTAGAATAACACACTCCACTCCACTCATAAGATGTTGTAACTGCCAACTTTTCGGACACCCAATAGAAAAATGCCGAAGAAAACAGACATGCGAATTTTGCATGCGTAACCATAAATCAGACTACTGTCCCAAAAAGCGTACTCCAGAACAGCACAAGTGCGTAAATTGTTACAACATAGTGGGCAATTTTGGCAACCGCTTTGAGTACAGACATAGTGCGTCGTCGAGCCAATGCCACATCTTTCAAAACCTTTATTATAATAGAAACCAACGACTAAACCTTTCACAGGCGCAGTTTTCGACATAGAGAACATTTCAGATACCACTGTGTACCTGTGGTGAAATTGGTAGCTACCTTCACTATGTGCTCAGCTGTCCATTAACATCAACCCTCCATATCCGTAAATCAGCCACAATAGAACTTCAGCATTGGTTCCAATTTGTGCAGAAACCACCAGTGCTATATATCAAAATAATATTAGGTTGAGCAAAAAGTTCTGGGAAATTTTTTATCTAATAGTTACCAGAATTTGTACCGTATGTAGGAGTACTAGTGGTATATCTATAGGAGTTCAGGAATTTCGGCTCCAAAATGTCTATTGAACAGCATGATTTTCGTGTATTGATCCTGCAAAACGTCTAACGAGCAGGATGAGGCTGAGGATGGCCACCCAGGGAAACCCAGCAAATAGAAAAGGTCTAACGATTCTGAAACCCGTTGATGAGTTTGCACAGTTGGACGAAATTCTTCCACACTCCGCCTACAGTCCAGACGTGGCTCCATCCGATAATGGCCTCTTTTGATCCATGCAACACTTTTTCAAGGGCCGTCGATTTGAATCTTTTAATGAGGTTGAAGAAGCATGTCAAAAGTTTTTCGATTCCAAGGAGCCACCGTGATACTTCTAGCAAAATCCGGAATCTGGCAGAACGATGGCAGAATGTCGTGGACTATGATGGTCTCTACTTTGAAGAATAGTCCTTGTTGTTAATTTTCGCATAAGAACGCAACTTTCACAAATTTCTCAGAACTTTTTGCTCAACCTAGTAGAATGTGTGCGGATACTTGAAAATAATCAACTAATTTTCCAAAACCCACGAATGCCAATAGATGAACGAGATTAACACTGACTAGTTACATCAAAAAAAACTATATCATACGTTTCATTAAAAACCTAATAGAACCTTCAACAAATGTGTAAGGAGAACTAATGTGAAGACATTTTTAAGTGCCAGAATTATGTGAATAATGTGTTTCAAATGTGTTAAAATCGTTAGAAAATGTGTTGGAAGCAGCTTTTCTAATATAATCATATCAACTTTATATTAATTAATTAATATTTCTATTCATTCAATCCAATGGATTTAGGGCTAAGGAGTTCCTGAAATCCAAAGTGCATGCATTTGATCTGCATCTGGTTATATTTGTCATGTGTTGTTAGCCTGTATTGTATTAAAAAAAAAAATAAATAAAAAAAAATAGCAGTGCGGGATCTGGAAGCCTATGCCGATGGTGGGTTATCCCGCGTTTCAGAAACTGTTAATTTAACATCGAAAAGCCTATGGAGCTCATAACTTTTTCATTTTTTTCTTCTTACCTTTTTGTCCCTGATGCCACAATTTTTTTATTCTTTAATAATTCTAATGATATTATAAATTTAAAGTGTAAAAATGTTTGCCTAACGTCAAGGTCAAAACGGATGATAAGATGCCTTTCCATATGGGTGAGTAATGACCCAGAGAGTAACATGGGCTAATTTTGATTTACATTATTCAAATATTTTTCATAGTAATTCCAAATTTCGCTTTTTTCATTGAGAATTAACGGACATTTTTCCTTTAAAATTTTACGTTTTTTCTTCATTGTTCTAATATTTCAAAATAGATTGATTGAAATAGATAGATTGCGCAACAAGACACAGAGTACTTTTCTTCTTGCTTTTTACAATCTGCATTGTAGTTTTGCACCGTTACCTACGTGCAGTGAACATTTATTACGATTTTTCTGTTTTCTGCACTCATATGTAATTTTTTGTTGCTTCATTCTTTTTCTAATTTCTAATACTTTTCTTAACAATTGCGATTTAACTTGTGCTGTTTTTCTTAGTGTATGATTAACTGTACTTACCTCATATGTGATTTACTTGGATTATTTATGTTTAGAAGGTTACGTCCTCCTTTTATGAAGATATTTATTATGGGGATAGTAGGCGCATTGAACACGGGGCATGTTGGCTCGGTGTTTGGTGTGTGCTGATAGCATGAAATACTGCTAACAAAGAGAAAAGTGGTTGTAATGCAAGATTTTGATCACATGAGGCTTTCCCAAACGGAGACACTCAAATTTTTATTTGTGACATGTGTAACTCTGATGATGATATCGAGTAGGATAGAAGTTACTCAGTGTTAATGTTTTATTCATTATTTTTATGTCTGTATAATTTAGAATTTACATTGTACGGCGATAACGCATTTGTTGAAACTTGCTGGTAATAATGAAACTGAATTCTCTTAACTCAGTGTGTTATTTGAGTTTCATTTAAATTGTTATAAAGCGTGTGCCAACTTACCCCATAGGTATAGGCCACTGACCCCGTGACGGGATAGGTTGGCGCACAATTTTCTTTTACTTTAGACTTTCGCTAATCATAAACTACAAAGGCTACAAACTCAAAACTCCGGGTATTTATAGGCAAATGCCTATTCTTTAAAACTGCAGTTAAAGTTTGTTAAAAAACTTAAATAATAAAAATAATACAAATCAATTACTAAAAACCGCGCCTACTACCCACGGTCTCCCCTAATGAGGGGGTGGTTGTGTGTGCATGAATGAAATCACATTCGAAAGCAGAAGTGAAGATTCATGATGTTAAACATCTAATGATGTATACAGAGATAGATCTCAATGAAGAATGGGTACTGATTTCGAATAAAAAGGATAATAAATAAATTAAATTATTTTTTACTGTATTTAATAGAGGAAGTATAACGTTATAATCTCTCATGATATAATATTTTAAATGAATCATTTTAAACATGAACAGGTTTAACCCTTTCCAGCGTGGAGTACGTCTGTTTGTAGAATGATGAAATGATGGACTAACACCAGAATTTACCAACGAATTTATTAGAAAATAAAAACTTGCTTATTTTCACATACTTGATAAAAGGAAAATTTTAATTAAATATTCTTGGTGCCGTTTGTCAGTTTTGGAATTAAAATTAGTTGTCCTTTTTTGAGGACGCCGCCTGCTAAAGGGTTACAGTGACCGTGGACGTTCAAAATCTTTTTTTTCATTTTTCACTCGATTGTACGGAAATTTCGCACACAGGATAATTCATATATTTTCTCAGAAAATTAGTCAATTTTATGTTAAAAAAATTGTGTAATAAATTAGGTTATTAATTAAAGCATTTTAAATAGTTACTATAATTAAAAATACTCCAAATTGTCTTTAGGAACTTGGTGCTTTGTTAAATGGTAGCTTTAGCCTCTTCAGTTTCGAAGCTAAAGTAATAATACAATTGCTTATTCATTGGTTTTTTCCAAACAAAATGACATCGTAAATGACAGAAAAAATATGTTTTTGGAAATTGATAATTTAGGCGCTTAGTAATTTAGGTTAAAAAAATATGGATCTAAAACTACAAACCCCTTTCGAAACATCATCTAGTTACCATTAACCTAAATTAACGCAATCTCACATTTAAGAGCTTTAAACAAGAAAATGATCTACAAATCCTCAAAAATTTTTATTGAAAAAGATTTAAGTTAGATACTTATGAAATTTTTTCACTTTCTTGGTCAGACTGTATTTTGGTCATTTTTAGACATTTTGAAAACTCAGATGAAAGTAATATTTATTTTATATGGGAATCAGTTTAGATTCTGCCATTTTTTTTTTTTTTTTTTTTGCTTTGAACGCAAAAAAACATTCAGCTGTTAAGTAGTGATGTGAAAAGATAAAAACATCGGACATTTTAGTTTTTATAAGGAAAAGAACAGAGGCCCCCGTATGGGAACCCATTGATCGAAGAGGTTAATATATACTAACAACGGTTGTGCGGTTAAGTAACGGGGAAAAGTTGGTATGCGTTTTGAAACTGGACTAATAGATTGAGAAGGGAAAAAAATGCAATTTTACAAATTACAACAACCATTTGGAAAATGATTTTTTCAAAGACTAAAATTTAAGACATAAAAATTAGCACGGACTTGATCATACATTACGTACTCCATGAATTAAACATTAATAGTGTTATTACACGTAAAAATTGCAAGCGACGGTTTTTGCCTGCGACTCGTACGTATTATCCACCTGAAACTTACGTATTATCCAAGCATTTCATTGGCTGTTTGGGAAAAGGCTTTTCCATCGTCAGATTTACAAGAAATCTGACGGCCAATTTTAAATGAAATTTATTTCTTAAACTTCTAAACATCCCACAATATTACTTTTTATATCGTCGTATAGAGAAAAATATGTACTTTTAAATGGAATTTGTTTGAAAACTGTATCTCAATTTTTTTCTGAGTTATTATTTTTTTGTAGTTTTTATTACTTTTTTGTCATAGTGGCAACACTCTGTTGTCCATCTCTGTTGAAAGTAAAGGGAAATACAGATTACTATATAGACCAATCAGAAAACGAATAAAATTATGATTAAACCAATAAAAACCTTCAGATATGCTTTTGATTTCCTACCTTGGCGAGGACAATAACCATTTTTCCAAATGGTTAAAAACTTTTAATATTTACATTTTTTTCATGAAATTTCACGGAAAAAAGTATATAACAATCAAATTTTCGTTTTGTGTACAGAAATGTATGCATATTAACACTAGATTTCGAAATAGCTATACCAAACAGTAATACTCAATATTATGAAAATTGGATAATAAATAAAACGCATGGAACATTTTAAATATACTAACTCGACGAAAATTCTAATATTGAGTAACCGCGTTTTGAAATTTTAATTTTAGTGTAACTCAATTGCAGTGTGCAAATTTGAAATTCTAGTAACTTCGTTAAGAAACGTTGCAATTGCATGCGGTTTTTTTGGAAATAATGCAGTTAAGATCGATGTATATTAATAAACAAAACAAAAAAAAACAAAAAAAAAACTCGATTTTTTAATCGATTCTTACCAAACTGAAGGCCCACGTCCCCTTAACCCTTTATGAATTATGATTTCATGAAAATTTTATTTTCGAAAGCACTTTTCGTGAATTTTTGAAACTACATTAAAATATTTACGTAAACTTTTAAGAAATTTTAGAAGAATTTTAGAAGGATTGAAGTATTTAGAAGGATCCATTAAATTTGAATTTATAGGGATTTTGGCAATATTTATAACCCCACTCAAATCTTTTAATTTAAATCTTTTTCTTAGTATTTTGTAGAATTAGTAAATGTACAAATATAAATGTTCTTACAATAGAAATATAGAAATATTTCCGAACTGAAAAATCTCACCGCCCCACCCCAACGCAAAGAAAGCTGAAAAGATGCAAAGGCAAAAGAAATCATACTTTAAAAAATATTTTTGTTTTGTGTAACAAATAATGCTTTTGGTAAAAGATAAAGCAATGCATATATAACTCATTCTAAACTGCATTGTAACTAATCGATGTATTAAATGAACTTCATAACAAGTTATTTTAACGGTACTCATGAGTACCGTCAATAGATAAAGGGTTAAACAACAGCTTTCGCTTTCAATCGACATTTGTACTGAAGAGGAGCTTATATAGAGCTTGAAACGTTTGCTGTAATTGAAGTTATTATGTGATATCAATACGTCATTTTTTATTTGTATTAAATGTTTGATTTAAAATTTTTATTTAATACTTTCCAACATAGCTGAAAAGTGTTTACGAATTCGATGTGTCTGTCTGTCCGTGTTCTAATTCGCGTAAATAAATTCGAATTTTCATCCAATTTTTATATTTTATTAAGGTTTACCATATTAGGTTTTGAAAATAAAGTATGTAACATGTACAGTTCATTTACTGGGTATTTAAAAGTATTCCGTTACATTAAGGTATATGGGGGAAAAACCATTTGCGTTGTATTTTAATTATGTTATCCGATTCCAAACATATTGAAATTTATATATGTTACTGACAAGGCTCCATACGGGCATACTCCGAAAAATCTGAAAAAATTATAGAATGTTCTACTCATGTGGATAGATAGGTTTATAAAAAAAAAAAAAAAAAAAAAAAAAAAACTTCGGCGGAAACTCGATAGAGCGTCCGTAAAAAAATAATGAAAATTTCGGTATTTAGCGATTTATCTCCAGTTGGCGATGGAATAAATTTTCAAAAAAATATTTTTCAAGTCAAATACTCTGCTTTAAGATAAAAATGTTTCATATTGAACTTGTTTAAAAAAACTTAATGTAAATAAGGTTAGTTTTGTCAGTTTTAATTTTAGCTTTTAGTACCGAAGATAGCAATTCTTTTTGATCGAGGGGCTCTCGAGCAAAACAGTTAAGGGGTTAAAGGGCCGAAACTATTTTTATGTACGCAATTCAAACGCTTGTAACTTTGCGAAAAATAATCGCAATTTCATGCGGTTTTTCGGATATGGCTCGCAACAAAGGGGAGAATAATAAAATGCTCAAAAATAATTTTTGATTTTTGAGCAAATTTCTGCCTTAATAAAGATCCTTTTTGGAAACAAATGTGTCCTTACCATAAAATAATTGTATAACAAGTATTTTATTTCACTTTACGTTTACTGTCTACGCAAATGACATGAAAGGAATGCTTTTTTGTTCAGAAAAACAATTAGATTCTATACAAATGCGTGCATGCGACGATGAAATGAAATTTCCAGACACAAAAGTATAACTGTCTTTTCTTGTAATACTTAGTGTAGTATAAAAAAAGAAGTAGCAACGAGCTTCTGATAGGCAAGTTAATTAATTCGATTTCTTTTTTTATATTAATTCTAATTTTACCATACATAAGCTTTCGAAAAAAAAAATTGGACTACGTCAAAGGAAATACTTTCATAGACTTAATTCTCGTTCAATCTTATAAATTGTGCAGATTTTAGTCACTTAAATTTTGATGGTAAGCACGAAAACTACAGATGATTGTTATTATGTTACCTTCCTAAAGATTGAGGAAGTATTTAAGGTAATTAGCTAACATAAGTCTCGGACATTAAGAATCCGAAATTGAGGAAGGGGAATTTTTTACATTATGTGGTCAGCACGAAAGCCACAGATGACGGTTACAGGTTACCTCGTAAATATGAGGAAGTATTTAAAGTAATTACTTAACGGCGCTTAACTTGCCGTTAACCTTCTGACTGCCCAGAAAAGAGCAAAATTTTAATGTTTTTCTAACTGTATTTTTTTAAAAATGATAATGAAGAATGAATATTTCAACATGATGTAAATAAATAATAACGTATTAATAAGTAAATCTTGTGAGTATTAATCATTCCTCAAAGTTTTAGAGCACCATCAAATCATTAAAAGTATATAATTTAAATAATTATATTAAAATTACATTAATTATATTAAAAGTATATTAAGATAATATATTAAAATTATATTAATTAAGATAATATGCTAAAATTATATTAATTAAGATAATTATATTAAAATTGTATTAATTTAAATAATAAATTATATTAATTAAAAGAATGCATTAGTGAAATAAAGCGTATGAACCAGTTATCTCGGGCTTGACAATCAGAGGGTTAAGGCTTTATAATAGTACTCCGTGCTTTTTACGTGCGTTCGTAATTATATAAATACATAGCACCTATAGTCGTCCTATGGTCCGTCAGTCTGTATTTACGTTTGACTGCACATAACAGCGCAAAAACTACCCAATCGAATGGTTTGAAATTTAATATATATAACCGTTGCAGAATTTTGTAAAGGCATTTCAAATTTTATAAAAATCGAGTCTAAACTTAAAAGATATTACCACAAACTTTCTCAATTCTATTAAATCCTATCATATGTAATTAATTCAGTGATATCCCATGATGAGTGATGATTCTAGGTTGCCATGGTGATTACGTCCTATTTAAGATGGAGCCATATTATTTCCTTATTACTAAGTTTAATATATAGAATCGTAATAAATTTTGCATTCATGCATTTTTGCATAAGACTACAACAGCTTTTGCCCCAAGATCTGAACGTTTATAAAAAATAGTTATAGTACGAACACACCTCATTTGCCACGTTTGCCGTACAATTTACGACTTGTTATGCTTTACTAGCAGGATCCGCCCGCTACACTGATCGGTTTTTCAAAACAAACCTCGAATCAAGCAAAATATATCGGTGAATTTGATCTTGTTTTTAAAAGTAATATGGACATTTATAATGAATGTCATTCGGTATTCGTGAAATCGGTACGAAGGCCATTGCATCATTATCTTTTCCATTGCGTTATATAAAATTTAGGCTGTTAAAATCAAATATTTCAGTTGGTCATTTATAGTGGGATTTTGAAGAGAACGGTAGAAAAAAGTGTAATATGTTAAAAACTTCACTAAAAAACTATCTAAAAACACTGTAAGTCTTATCAAAATCCTTCAAGTACAACATTTAAAAAAGATTAGTATTTCATAATCAGATTCACTTGATCATAGAACTTTTCCCTTTAAATCTAAAACTAAGCAACATAGAGCAATCTGCAACGGGCCAAATCCTTCTCTAAAAAATTAAGTAAAGTTCCAAAAAAATCCATTCAGCAGAACCGAAGTTAGAAGCAGCCGGAACGAAATTCTCATTTGCATTGTATGTATATGTATATATATATATATATATATATAGTAGATATAACACAAAACTGGTAGAAAAAGAAAAAAATAACCCATGTAGGAAGAAAATGTGAGTTCATACCAAACATAAAAATAAATATTTTGATAAAATATTACTAAAAATGAATCATTTTTACCCGACTGAAAAGAAGGGTTATGCGTTTCGCGCGTATCTGGATATGTGAATTTCTTTATACCCTCGAAACATTCCAACGGCTGGATGGATTTTAATGAATGAGGTCTCTATCAGTTTGTCTTAATCTACTGATGGTTATAGGATAGGTTTTGTTTTTATAAATTCAAAATGGCGGCCGTAAAATACAAAATGGCGGTAGAGACGAAAAAAATTTACGCCACCTATTGAGTGGCATATCATTGGGTAGGTCTTTCAAAATGAAGACGATGTTTCATTGACTATTTTACAGTCAGAAGCTCCGTTCAAATATTACACAACATGGAAGTTGTGTAGGTAGGATCTCTAGCTTTACTGCTACTCTAACCATCATAGACATCTATAGGCCTCATCAAAACAGTGTTTATAGATAGGAACTAACAATTAAGCGCAACTTAAAAGTCATCAATACAAGTAAATAAAAAAATAGGTATGTAATATAAAAAAAAGAGTTTCAAATTGATGAGAAATAATTAATTAGTTCGCTTTTTACGCAGTCGGGTTTTTTGATATTTTAAATTTTATTTATTTATTAGTAATATTTTATCAAATTTTTAGTAATAATAAATCAAATAAATGATAATCTAAAAATCATTTATTGGGTATGAAACTTATAAATTTACATTCCAAAATTTTTTCTAATAAAAACATCAGTGTAATACGTATAAAAAGATTTCCTATTTTACATGTGATATACAGGGTGTCTAGAAGTCAGTTGAGCAAAAAGAAATGAATGGAATTTATTGAATGGAATTGACAAGAAAATAATTAAAGTGCATATTGCCGTAAGATAGAAAAATAGTTCAAGTTTACCATTATCACAAATTTTTGATGTGATTTTCTTTCGTGACTCTGAAAATGTCCCATCGGTATATCATTTTTTGCAACAGATTTGTCAGCATGTTTCCGTCGATCAAATTAGTAGTCCAGTCAAATTGTCAGAAAATAGGGCCTATAGATAACAAAATTCTGCTAGAAGATTTTATGTTTTTAAAGTGTTTATGGGGATGCTAATAACAGGAATTAATTGTTTTTCAACAAAATATCTCGAGGCTAAACTTTGTGCAGCCAAAAAAAACCACGAAATTTTCGGACTTCTTTCAGATTTTTATCTATAACTCGAAAATTATAAACATTTTGTGTACCGTACTTAATTAAAAAAAGAAAGAACATTAAATTTTCTACAAATTTCATAATAAAATGGTTTTTCTATACCCGATACTAATCGCGATACGGCTTTTTGAAAACAACACTTTTTTTCAACTCCACAGAAAGTTACCTATTTTTCGCCTCCCGTCACCCAAAAATTTCTTTTCAATGAATAATTGAGGAGGGAAATTTTTAAGAAGGGTGGGCAGAAGATAGGGTTGCCAAATTGTATGTTTTTTCTCGTAAGTTGTACGATTTTTAATGCTTTTTAGGTCTATAGCGCTTTTTAGGTATTATGTGTACTTTTAAATGTTTCCGTTTGACGATTTCTTCCGTTTTTCTACCACCTCTTACTTTTGATAGTTTAAAAATAAATAGTTTCCAGTTATCTTTAAAATTTCACCTTTTGCCAAAAATATGTTATATACATGCGCATAAAATGTAAAAACGGCTTGTTTCACATCAGTAATACAAAAATTTTGGGAAAGTTGTATAATATTAACTCCGCATTTGCTATAGCATTAGATCATGTGAACTTGATATTATTATAGATTATAAATATCCGGATTATAAAATTTTTAATTTAGTATAACTGTACCTTAAGCTTAGATATTTTGTTTGATTTATTAACGAGGAATTTCTCTTTGAATATATCGGGTGCGACGGTTACAGGATAAAATAAAAATATTTATTTCTGTAGGGTGTCCATTGCTAAAATTTTCATGATCATCATTGAATTGTAGAATCGTCTGATGTATCTTTATTCTTACAATTCAATTAATTTTTCATTTATAATGGGATATAACAGCAAAATTAGTTATAAAATGTTAACAGAATAATGTTATACAAATATAGTTGGATAATAATGATTAAATCAATTAATAATAACCACTTTTTAAACAAATTCGTTAACAAAAACATTACTGATGCATTCAACATAGTTTAGCATAGTATGAAAAAGGACGATAGCGCGATAAAACAAAATCTAACTACACTCTCATAAAAAACTGTAAATTTATGACAACTTGCTCTTCAGTTTTCACGGGCAACAGCTTTATTTGATGAAAAACGGTTTGATCCACTAAAAAATTACTGTACGACCCCATACATTTTTCTCCGCTAGGATGTAACCCTTCATTTTAGTCGTGTTTCGAAAAATAATGTTACTTAACCGCGACCGTAACATATTTTTTAACCCGCCAAAAAAGCGATTCTGTGATGATTAGCTAACGTGCTACGTGCTAAGGAACAGTAAGTAAAGTATTATTGTGTTTTGAAGTGCATTATATCTTTGCCCCGTAAAATTACGAGCTGCACAAAATGATGGGCATGGATTTATTTTTACGGGGTATGGCTAGAATCTCTGCTACCGGCCTCTGCCCGTAATTTACAGGGATAATTTTAGATACTTAGAAAAATTAAGGGCAATCCACATATTCTTGCTGTTCTAGCCTATCTGTTTACAAAAATACGGTACGACCCCATACTTTTTCCTCCGCTAGAATGTACGTGCTGATACAAAATGATGGGCATGGATTTTTTATTACGGTGTATGACTGGAATATCTGCTGCCAGCCGCTGCCAGTAATTTTGCAGGGATGTTTTTAACAGTGTAGTGTCGTCCGTCACGACAAATTTCTAGTCAAGGGCAGAAACAAGAATCGCTCCATTTAACTGCTTAAAACAGAGTTTCAAAATAACAGAATTCAAGCATTCAGAAGATGACGCTGATGTCATGATTGTTATCTCAGCCATTTTAAGAGCCGAAGCCTTTGAAAGTGCAGTATTGTCTGAAAAGACATTGATTTTCTCGTGATAATGACAAGTTTGGGATATCAACACAAAAATCTGTTTTTTTCAAAAACCAGGAAGATATAGCATCGGAACAAAGTAGTTTTCAACCATGTTATACAAATCCAATTACAACAATGGTCTTTTCACTCATGCAATCAGAGGATGCGATACAACATCCGCTCTTTTTGGGCGAGGAACGCCAAAGTTTTGTAACACTTTGAAAAAACATGATCAGCTTAAGGACAGCTTAATCCTGTGTACGAATTGAATATTTCCAACTGAGCGAAAAAATGCCCAGGCCGGGAATCGAACCCAGATCCTTGGCTTACAAGGCCAATGCTTTTCCATTTAAGCTAACTGGGCCGACAACCAGCCAGCATATTTCGCTCAGATAACCTTATTGGTAGGAACATCTGGTCTGTCATGTAGACAGCTCAACAGAATAAACCGTAGGTTAAGGACCTCCATATTAACGATGGATACGTAGATGAACTATTATTTTAACACAGTCAAACTGACTGGTAAAGTTATCATACGAATTGAATATTTCCAACTGAGCGAAAAAATGCCCAGGCCGGGAATCGAACCCAGATCATTGGCTTACAAGGCCAATGCTTTTCCATTTAAGCTAACTGGGCCGACAACCAGCCAGCATATTTCGCTCAGATAACCTTATTGGTAGGAACATCTGGTCTGTCATGTAGACAGCTCAACAGAATAAACCGTAGGTTAAGGACCTCCATATTAACGATGGATACGTAGATGAACTATTATTTTAACACAGTCAAACTGACTGGTAAAGTTATCATACGAATTGAATATTTCCAACTGAGCGAAAAAATGCCCAGGTCGGGAATCGAAGCGAAATCTGAGCGAAATATGCTGGCTGGTTGTCGGCCCAGTTAGCTTAAATAGAAAAGCATTGGCCTTGTAAGCCAAGGATCTGGGTTCGATTCCCGGCCTGGGCATTTTTTCGCTCAGTTGGAAATATTCAATTCGTATGATAACTTTACCAGTCAGTTTGACTGTGTTAAAATAATAGTTCATCTACGTATCCATCGTTAATATGGAGGTCCTTAACCTACGGTTTATTCTGTTGAGCTGTCTACATGACAGACCAGATGTCCCTACCAATAAGGTTATCTGAGCGAAATATGCTGGCTGGTTGTCGGCCCAGTTAGCTTAAATGGAAAAGCATTGGCCTTGTAAGCCAAGGATCTGGGTTCGATTCCCGGCCTGGGCATTTTTTCGCTCAGTTGGAAATATTCAATTCGTATGATAACTTTACCAGTCAGTTTGACTGTGTTAAAATAATAGTTCATCTACGTATCCATCGTTAATATGGAGGTCCTTAACCTACGGTTTATTCTGTTGAGCTGTCTACATGACAGACCAGATGTTCCTACCAATAAGGTTATCTGAGCGAAATATGCTGGCTGGTTGTCGGCCCAGTTAGCTTAAATGGAAAAGCATTGGCCTTGTAAGCCAAGGATCTGGGTTCGATTCCCGGCCTGGGCATTTTTTCGCTCAGTTGGAAATATTCAATTCGTATGATAACTTTACCAGTCAGTTTGACTGTGTTAAAATAATAGTTCATCTACGTATCCATCGTTAATATGGAGGTCCTTAACCTACGGTTTATTCTGTTGAGCTGTCTACATGACAGACCAGATGTTCCTACCAATAAGGTTATCTGAGCGAAATATGCTGGCTGGTTGTCGGCCCAGTTAGCTTAAATGGAAAAACATTGGCCTTGTAAGCCAAGGATCTGGGTTCGATTCCCGGCCTGGGCATTTTTTCGCTCAGTTGGAAATATTCAATTCGTATGATAACTTTACCAGTCAGTTTGACTGTGTTAAAATAATAGTTAATCCTGTGTGTTCAATAAATCAGTGTCAATCCGTTAAGAAATCATCAAGGCTGGAGAGCAATTCACTATTGCACTATACAGCGGATGCATAGACACCACACAAACATTGAACACCTTGAGGTTCCAGTTATTTGCTAAGTCTGCCACTAAAAGCAAACTTCACTTTGCAAGGCTACCAAGAACGCAAGAGGATGCGCAGCATCATTTCCTCCGATTTTATCATGAGGAACAAGCTGGGCTAGGAAACAACCCCCCCCTCCCCCCCCTGGAGAATGGTGTTGGGTTCGCAAGTCTGACGGTCTCTTTAAGCCAGTTTAAACGTGTCAAAACCCAGCACTTGAATCTTTGCTGCATGTTGTCTCATGTAGCGGTATAAAAGGGTGCAGCAAGGCATGTTCTTTCCAAATATCAGGACTCAAATGCTCGGTAATTTGCAAAAACTATAACGGAATCAACTGCGAAAATGTGGAAGATATTATTTACCCAGAAAAAGAGGATGATGAAGCTGATGCGTGGGAAACCGTTGAAAAAACTAGCATCGACAATGACTTTGACAACCAGGTTCATGATGCCGCAACAAGCTCAAAGAATATCAAAGCTGTTGAAAAACAAGCAACTTGCTCGTTTGCTCCTTAAGTTGAGGTTGACGGACCAAGCCCATTAACCCGCAAGTGCCCTAGAAGTTACTAAACACAATAAAAATGTTACCGTAAGTCTTTTACCGTAACTCATACTAAAAGTCATGTAAATACCTGCTATTAATGTTCTCCACCTTACTTCTAAATACAAAAAAATTATAATGTTGTCAGATTTTTTAACAATGTTACCGTTGTAATTAATCGTTATTGCTATCATGCAAATACTTGTAATGTAAACAAGTTACATTAAAGAGGAATGAATAAAAGATGGTGTCAGATGTTGGTTTTTGCGATTTTCCAGAAAGTTAGGAAAAAAAGTATATTTTTCAGAAAATCGCAGCGCTCTTAATAATGGGTTTAGAAAACTGTTTTTACTATGAAATTTGTAGAGAAGTTAATGCTCTTACATTTTGGAATTAAATATGGTACACAAAAAATTTATAATTTTTAAATTATATGCAAAATCTGAAAAAAGTCCGAAAATTTCGCGGTTTTTTGGCTCCACAAAGTTTAGCCTCGAGATATATTGTTGGAAAACAATTTATTCCTGTTATTAGCATCCCCATAAACACTTTAAAAACATAAAATCTTCTAGCAGGATTTTTGCATCTATTTCTGACAATTGGACTAGACTATAATTGCAGTGCAGATTCTTGATTTTAATTCAAGAATGGATGCAGGTAGTAGCGGCTTGTACACTTCATCCTTTACAAAACCCCATGCACCGAAAACAAGCGGTGAAAGATCTTCTAATCTTGATGGCCATTGAATAACTCCCCTGCTCGCTAAGCGATAGCGTCAGTTATGACACTTAACGCCACCAATGAATAAACTTTGGCAATATTACTACT
Organism: Maratus speciosus; assembly: GCA_963932465.1. Classification (NCBI taxonomy): domain Eukaryota; kingdom Metazoa; phylum Arthropoda; class Arachnida; order Araneae; family Salticidae; genus Maratus; species Maratus speciosus. The sequence continues at coordinate 213,649,602 of OZ010799.1, read as the reverse complement.
AGTCTGACTTTCAACTAGTTAATTTCATTTCATATTTCGGAATTTCTTAACTTACGAAGCTGCCGAACTAATTTGTTTACACACTGTATATCACTTTTTCTTAAGGATGTGATAGATTCAGATAAGTGATGATAAATTAATGAACTTTACTAACCACTTGTGGAGAGTATCAAGTATATGTTACACGTAAGGTACAGTCGTGGAAAAAAAAAGTAAACACCCCCTACTAAATCCTCAACAAATTACCCTAGAAGAAAGTTATTGGTACCACATGATTGGAAATAATGTCTACTTTTAAATGATGTATATAAAATTTGATTAGGGGGCCATCTACATATTAAAACAAACCATAACTTTGTTTTTTCAACAGTGGTACACAATTCTGATAGCATAAATGAACTCTACACCATTCAATTAGCCTAAAAACAAATTTTTATGAAATTCGTACCATAAGCTTCCGAGAAATTAATTATTTTAAAACGAGAGCAATTTAAGGGCTGCACCGTTGCCATCGAAATAATCAAGGCCAGAGGACACGAGTTGTGACGTCATCACTAATCGACCGACTTCTCACTAGTGTTGGAATTCTCACCGGAAAATTTTGAATAGCAATTTTCTTTTATTTTATTTGTGGAATATATATCATCATATAAAACAATAGTAACTATTTAAACTCACTGGTGAGAATTCGGAGTCCCTAAATAAATATTCTGCCAGATTCGGAATGCCACAGTTTTGCCGCATCTGGCTGATTTTTTATTGGGGAATTCCAAATTCTCACCAGTAAATTTAAACATTTATTACTGCAGTATACGATTACAGATATTCCAAAAATAAAATAAAATAAAATAGCTATTCAAAATTTTCCGGTATGAATTCCAATACTAATGAGAAGTTGGTCGACTAGTGATGACGTCACAACTCGTGTCCTCAGGCCTTGAGTATTTCGGTGGCAATGGCTGTACACAAATTGATGTTCGGTACTCGATTGATGAGGGAGAGAGCCTCCTTCTTGAGCAAGGCATCTTAAGCGCTACCCAAGCGGTCATTGAAGATTGCTAGATTACAGAATAGCAGAAGAAATTTCAAAATATCTAGTTACTTCTATCATAGATCGCCTCTTAAACCATCATTTTGCCGTTTTTAAGCATAATTTGAAAACTACTTGAAAAAAAAATGTGAAATTTTGGATATCCATAAAGCAGGACACAATAAATCAAAATCCATAAAAAAATTGTAGTTTGCAATTCATAATTTTTTCGAATATTAATTTCATAATTAATAATTCATATCATAAAATTATAAAAATTGCAAATTCAACCTATTTATGTTTTTGTGTATTAATATTATCGCTACACAAAAAATTAGCACACTAGGAGTATAATTTTAGGAGATATAAATAAAAATATGAAAATGTAATTTAACATTAGAAGCACTAAATTTTGAATGTTTATAATTCAAAAACCTATTATTCAAATGACTTGGAATTTGGTGTCTAGGCATAGTTTGAACGGAAGATTTGAAATATCTTGTTAAAATTTGGTATTCCCATTGAAAAAAATGAAGTTTGGGTTCGTTTTAATATGCAGAGGGCCCCCTAAGCAAATTTTATATGCATCATTTAAAAGTAGACTTTATTTCCAATCGTTCGGTACCAGTAACTTTCTTCTACGATGATTTGTTGAGGAGTTAGTAGGGGGTGTTTACTTTTTTTTCCCACGACTTTACACGTAAGGTTACATGTAAGGTCATTTTTTAATCACAATATATTTTATTCGTAATCTTTGCCTTTTCTAATTCTAGAATGTTTTAATTAAACAAGACCAGAATGTGTGAAAGTATTTTATGTTTTTATGTCTCGTATTCTTTATAAGTGTTTAAATGATTTAGGTAAGGAATGATACATTAATGTTCTTTATGAATAAAAAACACCTTATTAATGAAAAAATAGCTTAAATAATAAAAAATAGTTTAACCCTGGAGGGGCCTAATTTTAATTCAGGATTTGCACCAGAAACTTGTAATTAAGATTTACTTTTATAACGTTGGTGGAACTATCTGGTAAAATTGCTTTCCTTATTTTGAAATAAAAAATTTCGTAAATTCCGGTGTGAATTCAATATTGCAGAAACGCAATTGCTTGCCCATGAAAAGGATAAATTATTTACTTTGTTATATTATAAGAAAAAGTATTACATAATGGTCTTTATAGATATCTAATATTGACTGATCTTCTGCACACTAATTGAACTAAAAATAGTATCATTTTGTCATTCGTTTAGGAAAAAAGAGTTATCCAAAATACTTTTTCATCATGCTTATTTAAACGTAAAATATGTATAATCATCATCATCATCAACGGTTTTCAATCCACTGCTGGATGTAGGTCTCCCACGGATTTTTCCAATGTTTCCTGCCTAGTGCTTTAGTCATCCAATTAACATCGTCCACTTTTCTGATTTAGTCTTCTCATCTTACTTGAAGTCGTCTTCTTGGCCGTTTTACATTCCTGGTTTACCATTGTAGGGTGTTTGTGCTCCATCTATTGTCTTGACCTCTTGCAATGTCGCCAGCCCATTTTCATTTTAGCCGTGTAATTGTTTCAATGATATCAAAAAATTTCGTCTGACTTCTTTTTCCACGTTATTCCCTTTCTGTCTCTTCTAGTTATGCCTAGCATACATCTTTCCATACTTAGCTGTGTTGTTTGTAATCGTTGTACAAACGTTTTGTTAATGCAAAAATATACAGGTTGTATCTAAACTCTTGGGCAAAACTTTAAGGGGTAATAGTACACATCAAGGCAAACAATATTAAATAGGAAACTAATTGTCCCAAACGTCTTCCGAAGGAGATAGGAGCCATTAAAGTTTAGGGTCCAAAATTTCAAATGATTGTAAAAAACGGAAAAATTAGTCGATTCCCTTGTGGGTTTCGCTAAAACTATTCTTTATGTCAGTATTTTCTTGAAAATATATTTTAAAGATAAAGTTTTAAAAATGACGATAGAGGGCGCTTTAGACTTTGGACTATCTCATTGAATGCTTTCAAAAGCTTAGACTTAAACTTAAATTTTGAGCTGAAAATCCGAATCGTTGGGAATGGTTAAATAGCGCAAACTGAACTGTGTTTAGGGGAGGGGGGGTTCAAATTTCCACTCCTGAACACAGTTCAGCTTGCGCAACTTAACCATTCCCAATGATTGAGATTTTGAACTCAAGATTTAACTTTAAGTCTAAACTTTTGAAAGCATTTAATGAGATACAAAAATAACGGTAAAAAATAGTTGTTCGTTAATCCAAAGTCTAAAGCGCCCTCTGTCGGCATTTTTTAACATTGTCTTTAAAATTTATTTTCAAGAAAATACTGACATAAAGAATAGTTTTAGTGAAACTCGCAAACGAACTGACCAATTTTTCCGTTTTTTACAATCATTTGAAATTTTGGGCCCTAAACTTTAATGGCGTCTATCTCCTTCTGAAGTCGTTCTCGACCCTTACTTTCCTATTTAATATTGTTTGTCTTGATGTGCACAATCACCCCTTAAAGTTTTGCCCAAGAGTTTAGATACACCCTGTATATGTGAATTTCCGGCGACACTTCAATATAGCGACGTAAATGTAGTATAGTAATCAGTGACAAGAACTTTTCCAACCCACCATTATTCATGAGACCAACTGGAGCGCAGTCGTGATGGCGAATAGAAGGCAGATTCAAGTACATTGGAAGAATTTCCCGTTCAATAAATAATAGAGGTATTGTGAATTTAAACTTCGTTTATTTGGCAGACACACATTATGTCAATCCCAGTATATTAGCAATAGGCTCTCAAAATATAGCTGTATCACTTCATAATAATCGATATGATGTTAACCCCTTGGAGACGACCGACACGTATACGTGCCGCATGAAGCGTTCAGAATCTTTGTTTTTCCTCACCAGTAAAATTTTACAGAAAAATTTGCCTTATTTAATCAGCGCATTTTCTCGATTCAAGAAAACATAAATTTCTGTTTTTAAAAAACGGTGACAAAAGATTAAAAATTTCGTAAAAGGCTCCCGTCCCGAAGGGGTTAAATAGTATTAGAATCTACATAAATTAAAAGTCATATACCCCAAGTGATGGCTTGTTATTAAACAAACGAAAAACGTAAAAATCAGCACTCCCATCCATTGCAACGGTATAAATACAAAAAAAAACAGGGCGCAATTGTAAAAAGTAGTGTTACACTTAACCATGAGCCACACGTAAAATGAAGCAGGTGTATAATAGGTACGGTTAAATACTGATAACCTGCTGCAATTTTTTTAAACTTCTAAACAATGCACGGTTTCAATTTTCACATCGTCGTATAGGGGGCAAAATACTTTTAAATTCGATTTGTTTGGAAACTGCATCTCAATTTTTTTGTAGTTTTTAAATGGCATTTCTTCAATGGTGGCAAATGAAGAATTCAATTTCTTTAGAAAGTAAAGGGAAAATAATCGAGGAAAGAGATAGCTGGAGATGCAGTATGCCGTAAAAACGGTTTGCAATATGATGCATGTTATCGCTCAAACTTAAATGTCCACATTCGGCACAAACAAAACAATAAGGACCGAATTCTTTGACATCTCCCGAGCATTTTATTCTCTAAATGGAAATTACTGCTTATATTTAAGCATTCTAAAGTAGCATTTCATTGCATTATGAATTTAAAACTGTATTACTAGAAATGTTCTACTTTTTTGGGAACGCACGTGATTGTGATTGCGCCGAACGTAGTGGATTTTAGGGCCTGCATCTGATTGATTTTTTATTTAAGGATTCCAAATTCTCACCAGTATGTTTAAACAGTTCTTTGCTTTACAAGATTATAGATATTCCATAATTTAAAAAGAAAATTCTATTCAAAATTTTCTGGAGTGAATTCAATATTTCTAAATAAAAAATTCGCTAGGGCTTCAACACTGACCATGGGTGCATATTAGGGTGAAACTTAAGTATTGGGTAAAAAAAAAAAAAAAAAAAAAAAAAAAAAAAAAAACTTTTTTGTTTTAATGCGCTATAGTGAAAACTTTTTTCCTTTTTGGATGTCTAAACTTTTGGCTGAAAAGGCTTTTTTAAATTAAGTTGTTTTCCGGTTCCTCGAGGAGGTCAAAGTTTTGAAATTTCAGTATAAAGTAACTTAAAGTAAACAACTTAGCTGTTAGCTCATATCTACTTTTTTTTAGCAAATACTATCCAGAAGTCACCACGAAGAGGTGGTTAAATATCGACTTCCACCCTCCTTACCTCCCTTTGTTATGGATTAATTCAATTGGATATTCAACCTACTGTCTTTTTAGGCAAACTTTGTCATTACATTGTGGGAATTCAACTTTCCCAAGATAAAGTCATCTCTTACTTAATATCTAAAGACGGTTGACGCAGCTCGCGGGACAAAGTTTCCACTGTTTGAGCATTACAAGGAAAATCTAAAATTCAGACGTACCCCCTGTTTGTACTTTTTTTAAAATACTTCATCTGATCAGTCCGTCAAGATTGGATCAATGTTTTTATAGTCTATAATTTCAATATGTTCACATTTTTTCAAGTCACTTTCCTACTGGTCCAGAAAATCATTTTGTACCCGTAGTTTTTCGTGCAAGATGTTGAAATAAATACCTAAGAAAAAAGTTCATTTGCATGTAATAATCAAATTATCCATTATAAAATTTTTAGGGTATTACTTTCGATGTTTTAACAACTCCAGATTTGCGTCCTGCATTAAAGGCGTTTCTGTTTCACCCAATAACTTTCAAACTTGAAATGTCTGTATTATTATTTTGAAAATACACCAAAATTGCAGTGGCTATATTAATATAAGGAGAAGATGTCAATGAAATATGACCAATATATTTTTTAACCTGGTTTTTGAACTAAGACCAGGTGTTCGTCTTTAATGATTCTTAGTTATACTTTTTTCCCTCTGCTTTAGTTATCATAGTGTTATCCTTTCTGCCATCAAAATACTAACCTTCTAAAATTAACTCATTTCGTCTTTCCCGTTCTTTCAAATTCTTCCTTTTCTTTCCTCTTTGTCGTCTTTAAGTCCTTCTTTCAGTTACCTTTTCTTTTTTTATCATCAGAAATACCCATATCTTCTAAGGTGCCATTCGCAATAATATTTGCAGTTCTGTCTAATACTCCGGTTCTTTCACCTTGTTGATTATCAAATTCAGGTTTAGAAAAACAACCGACTGAACTATTTTCTTCCGAACTATTTTTTACACTTAACGATCATTCAATCAAAACATCATTTTTTTGTTTTAAAATAACATTTTCCCTTGATATTTCCTTTTCCAGCCTTGCTACACATTTTTTATAGTTTTTATATCTATTGATCCTATTGCCATCACCCCATTTCTCTTTGGTCTTTGAGCAAGTGACTTTCTTGTTCTGATACAAGATAATATTTAGTGCTTTTAGACAAAGAAATGTTTTTTGCAGGATTACCTAACATTTTACAATTTTATATTGGATGTGGGATTATTCTTTCTAATCTTAATATTTTTCGTCGAATTTTGACATTTCTCGCGCTAGTCTCTAATCATTTTTTATGATTTGTGTATCAGAAACCGTTGGAATTGAAGGTCTCAGCAATACACTTTTAATTGCATCATCAACAGCTTTAGATATTTTAGAAATAGTTTGTACCAGATTCCAGCTGTCAGATTTTAAGTTAAATTGAACCCAAAAATAATGTTTCATAACATCTTCATATGTTCGTCAAAGATGACAGTTTAATGTTAATTGTTTTGGTTCACGAAATACAGGACACTTCAACAATTATCTAGATTTAGGTACGTTAACAGACTTTGTCACTTTTGACACCGAATGTTTATTGGAAAATAATTAAAGAAACTATTAACACACGTTAAATCGGACTAACTTGTTATGTGTCGCAGCCAAATAAATCAGAGACAATGAAAGCCGACGCCCACGACGCTTGCTTCTACAAAAGTCAAATAAAGTGGTGCTAACTTTTCTAAGGCACTCAAACTAAATTATTCTCTTTATTACAAGACATTAACACTTAATTAATTTAATTTTGCAAAATATAAATTTAACAATAAGCTTAAAAAACTTTTCATGCAATTATTGGCTTTTTTTCGTTTTTTAGGGAAAATCAAGGGCTTTGAGGAACCGGAAAATATCATTTTAAAATTAAAAAAAAATATTTTCTTTTTAAGGAGTTAAAAAGGAAAAAAATAATCACTATTAGAATATAAAATTCGAAACTTCGTTTTTTAGTTCCACCCTAGTGCATATGCATTTTCAAAAGTTGTAGGGGAGACCGGGGCTATTTCACTATAGGGGTAAGTAGTCGCAGCCCTCATAAATCACCTGTTTGTGGATAGATTTCGCAACCAGTCACAGAGTACATTTCTTCTTGCTTTTTTAAAAATCGTCATTGTAGTTTTGCAGCGTTACCTACCAGCAGTGGATATTTATTATGATTTTTCTGTTTTTTGCACTCATAAGTAATTTTTTGCTGCTTCATTCTTTTTCTAATTTCCAATATTTATCATAATAATTACGATTTAACTTGTGCAGTTTTTCTTAGAGTATGATTAAATGTTCCTACCCTATATGCATAGCTGCCAACTTTTATGCTTTTTTCTTACAACTAAAATTTAAAAGAATATTTTGCCTTATTTAATCGACGAAATCTGCAATTTAATAAGTGAAAATTTTCTTTTAAATTCTAGTGGTAAGAAAAAAGCGTAAAAGTTGGCAGCTATGATTTTACGCTTTTTTCTTACCACTAAAATTTAAAAGAGTATTTTGCCTTATTTAATCGACGAAATCTGCAATTTAATAAGTGAAAATTTTCTTTTAAATTTTAGTGGTAAGAAAAAAGCGTAAAAGTTGGCAGCTATGTATATGTGATTTACTTGTATTATTTATGCTTAGATGATTACGTGTCCCTTTTGTGAAGAAATTTATTATGGCGCTATTAGGCGCATTAAACACGGGGCAGGTTGGCTCAGCGTTTAGTGTGTGCTGGTAGCTTGAAAAACAGCAAACAACGAGAAAATTGGTTGCAATGCAAGATTTTGGGCACACGAGGCTTGCCCAAACGGAGACACTCGATTTTTTATTTGTGAAAACTGTAACGCTGAGGACGATATAGAGTAGGATAGAAGTTACTCAGTGTTAATGTTTTATTCATTATTTTTATGTCTGTATAATTAAGAATTTGCATTGTACGGCTATAACGCCTTTGTTTAAACTTACTGGTAATAATGAAATTGAGTTCGCTTAACTTGGGTCTTATTTGAGCATCATTTAAATTTTTATAAAGTGTGTGCCAACTTACCCCATAGGTATAGGCAACTTGCCCGGTGACGGAGTAGGTGGGCGCACAATTTTCCTTTTACTTTAGGCTTCCAATAAACATAAACTACAAAAGCTACAAACTCAAAACTCCGGGTATTTATAGCCCAATGCTTGTTCTTTAAAAGTACAGTTAAAGTTTCTTAAAACACTTAAACAAAAAATTTATAAAAATCAATAACTAAAAACTGCGCCTACTAGCCCTGGTCTCCCCTATACGGCATTTGGTATTGATACCGGTAAAAAAGAAAAGTAATATGTATATGAGTAAATTAAGGCATTTTCGTTATTAATAAAGTAAAATTAACTATTTAAAATAAAGTGGTACAAACAGAATAAAATTCGTGTAAGAGATGCTGGTCCCGAATGGGTTAATATCAGTATAAAAATATTTTTGAAACATTAAAAACCCTGCATTGTAGGCTTAAGAATCCTTTAATTATGATATTCTATACATAAAATTTAAATGCAGAATTTTTATTCCTGGCAAATTGGTTGTATATTGTTTTAATAGAAAAATTAGTTATTTATTTGTGAAAAGAGTTTACTTCAAAAATAGTTTCAATATATTGTATATATCTTTCTGTCAAGTGCGTTAACATATGTGTAGATTTTATAAGTGTACAGATGTGGCATCTATGATATCACTATTTCAATAGTAATCTTCATCTTACTTAATAACAGAATTCTGTGATTAACTAATGCGAAAAGTACTATTTGGAAATAGTGGCATCTTAGACAAAACTATTGGTACGCCATTGGTTTCCTTCTATTACCGGATGTGATTCAAATGAATTACTAAATACAGTAAAAATCCTCTAATTCGGCATCCTAAGGTTCGGCATGCTTTATAAGCCGGCACGACTTTTTGAAATATATAGTATTCCTTGTTTAATCACTCTTGACGTTTATAATAATCTGATGTAACTCGAGAATGAAGAGTGAAACAGGAAATTTTGAAAAGTCATTGCGTAAACTTTGGCTTTAAGTATTTGACGAAAACGTTGAAGTTACTGAAAGCGAAACAGTTGACGATGAACTAGAAGATTTTTTCGGATTTTTGCCTTTATATAACCCCATGTCACAATTGAATAGAGAATAAATAAAAGAATGGACTGAAGCAGATTTTCATGAGCCGACAGAGGGAATTTTGACAGATGAGGCCATCATAAAGAGTGTTATGAACCCAATAGCCTTCAAAGACATTGATTCTGATGAAGATGATGTGGACGCGATAAACAACACCAGTTAGAATCAATAAGCAGCTGATGCCTTGATTATATTTATCAAGTTTTCTGAGCACAGCAGTTCGTTGAACGATGCAGAAATTATCTATCTCACACTATACGAAATGACTTCCGAAACAAAAGAAAACAGAAGGCTACTGCAAAACAAACTGATATTCCAGACTTGTTACACGTTTTCACTTGAAAGTCATTTACATATATTTTACTTTACATTATTGAGTTTTTTTTAATTCTATTCAAGCTGTTTAAAGTATAAAAAATATTCTTTATATTCATTTTTTGGTTAATTCTAACTTCTGCACGTTTTCTTGACATTCATCCAGTAATACGGCATGCGTAAAGTTCCGAACGCGCCGGATTAGAGGACGTTTACTGTATATTGATTAATGTAACCAATCTATTTTACCAGAAATAAAAATGTTGCACAGTTAAACAATGTTGGCTGATTTTTCGCATTATAATTTGTTTGAAAATATCATCATTGCATAATTGTTTCAAATGTAAGGATTTCTTAAAATAAATTTCTTCCTGAGAGATTTGTAAACTATCCCTGTTTATTATTTAAGTACTAAGAAATATTTAAACTCCAATGATAATCGAGACTTAAGATAATTTACATTTTCTTCTTTTAATGGAAAATATTAATTCGTTTATTATGCTGAAGAATTTTTTAAGAGGTTCATTTCGGCTCATATTCAGCCTTACCTTATACTTAATTTCTGCGCAGTAAAGTACTTTCTACGCTTGGGTTAAAAATAGTATCATTTCCTCATTAGTTGCTTAGAAAAATAGGGATATTTAAAATAAAATTCTCATTTAGAGATTTAAAAAAAAAAAAAAATCTGCGTTTTTATTTTGATTACAAGAATTTTTCGTATTCTCTTGACAATCGAAATATCAGTTTAATTACTTTTTGTTTTTTTCCTCTTTTCACTTAAGATATTGATTTGTTTATCCCGCTGAGAATTTTTTTTTCTTAAAGAGGTCATATTCAGCCTTATCTTATAGTTAGTTACTTTCTGCGTAGTAAATGAGATAAAAATAATATCATTTCCTCATTAGTAGCATCAAAAATAGGGGTATTTAAAATAAAATTCTCTTAAAAGAGATTTTTTTTTAAATAATCCCTCCTTTTATTTCGGTTTTAAGAAACATTGATACTCTATTAATAATTGAAACTTGTGATTATTTACATTTTCCTCTTGATTTAAAATATTAATTCTGTTATAGTGATTTTAGGTAGATTTCGTATGAAATACTACTTATTACATTCTCCCCTATGTTGGATTTTCTGAAAATTTTTACAGATCTACACCGATCATGACCCCTAGAACCCAAAACCACCCTCAGTAAACAACTTTATCTATCTATCTATCTATCTATATATATATATATATATATATATCACTTTCTTCTGGACACGATAATTTCCACAATTCTGCACAAATCTCTTCCAGACTGATACATAAAACCAAGGGGCATAAAATCTCGGTCAAGTTCGTTAATCGGCAAATTCGGACCAAAGGGATGGAAATAGGGTGGGGTTTTGTGAAAACCGAAAAAACCCCATAACTTCTTAATTTTTGTACATATCAAATCAGTTTAAAGTTTTTATTACATCTAAAAATAGCTCCAAAAATTTATGTAACACAGATTTTTGATCAACTTAAAAATGGGCTCAAGGGGCGCAAAAAATAGGGTTTTTTGGAGCAAAAAAATCATAACTTCGTCAATTCTCAAGATATCAAATCCAATTAATTTTATTATAAATCTCCTTAATATTATCTACAACTTTGATAGTCACAAGTTTTTGATAAGACCAATTCGTAACGCAAAAAAAAAAATAAATAAATAAATAAAATTAAAACGAAAACAAAAAGGGGGGGTTGAAGAAGAAAAAAATCCATAACTCTGTCAATTCATAAGATATAAAATCCGCAGGAATTTATCATATATCTTCTTAATATTGTCTACAACATTTATATAGACAAGTTTTTGATAGGACCAATTTTCACAGCAAAAACAAATTAAAAATACATAGCGGTTGAAGGAAAAAATCATCTTATAAAGGGTGTATTCAAATGCAAACTGCTTATTTTCTGACACAATTTTAAATTCATTTTTGCTCTCAAACGCATCCAATTGGTAAATTCTCTTATTCAGAACAGTAATGATCGATTTTTTGATAGAGGCAGAATATATTTTTAAAAAAATGATGTCAAAGTGGATATTTTGAACAGAATTTCCCGAAGCCATTGTGTTAGAAACGAAAAATATTTTCCTACTGGGAAAATAATTGTTCATAAATCAAGTTGTAACTAATTGAACGAAAAATAAAAGCACAGGTCGCTTATAAATCTCTTCAAAAATCACGTCAGCAAGCTTAATATTTTTTCTATTAAAAAGGAATCTGAAAATTTGCCAGAAAATTTCTTGTTGTTAAGCATGGAAAAGTACTTTTTTGAATACCTCCTTAACATGATTCTGATAAAACCAGCTATTATATAAAAAACGAAATAAAAACTCGTCAAAATCGACCAGATAAAATTGTTAAAGTGGATAAATCTTTAATCATGATTTAGTTTTTGTTGGTGAAATTAGTATACTTAACTTCGAAATCTACCTCCGCCTGCTGGCCGGGCCGGCAGGGATTTTTATTTATTTTTTAAGATGTGCATTTTGGCTCATATTTAGCCTTATATTAAGTTATTTTTCGCGCAGTAATTGAGATAAAAATAGTAGCATTAATTGCTTGATAAAATAGGGGTATTTAAAATAATGTTCTCCCCGAGAGATTATTTTAAGTGATAACTTCAGATTATTCACATTTTTCTCTTGACTTAGAATATTGGTTCATTTATCATTCCTTTTTCTTCATTTTTTAAAGAGAAGGTTCATTGCGGCTCGTGTTCAGCCTTATCTTGTACTTACTTTCTGCGAAGTAATTGAGTTAAAAATAGTGTCATTTCGTCATTAGTTACTTAGAAAAATAGGAGTAATAAATATAAAATTCATCTCGAGAGATTTTTTTTTTTTAATAATCACTCTTTTTATTTCGATTTTAAGAAATATTCACATTCTCTTGGCAATAGAAATATACGTTTAATTACTGTTTTTTTTCTCTCTTCACTTAAGATATTGATTTGTACACAATGTTAAAAGATCTTTTATTTTATTTTATTTTATTTTATTTTAAGACGTCCATTTTGGCTTATAATTTGCTTTACCTTATAGATACTTACTTTCTGCGCATTAATTAAGTTTAAAATAATATCATTTCTTGATTAGTTGCTTAGAAAAAGGAGTATTTAAAAAAATTCTCGTCGAAAGATTTTTTTAAATAATCCTGTCATTTTATATCTATTTAAAAAAATACTGATACTATATTAATAATTCAAAATTCAGATTATTCACATTTTCCTGTTGATTAAAAATATTAATAGGCTTATCATGCTTTTTTTATGAGGTTAATTTTGGTTCATATTCAGTCTTATCTTATACTTTTAACGCAGTAATTGAGATAAAAATTAGTATAATAATTGAAGCTTCAGATTAATTACATTTTCCTCTTGACTTCAAATATTAATTCGTTTACCATGCTTTTTTTTTATGAGGTTCATTTTGGCGCATATTCCGCTTTATCCATTATTTACTTACTTTCTGCTCAGTAATTGAGGTAAAAATAGTAACATTTCCTTATTAATTGCTTAATAAAATAGGGGTCTTTAAAATAAAATTCTCCACGAGATATTTTTTTTAAATAATCCCTCTTTTTATTTCGATTATAATAAGTACGCATACTTTGTTGTTAATTGAAAATTCAGATTATTCACATTTCCCTCTTGACTTAAAATAGTAATTTGTTTATCATGCCTTTTTTTTTTTTTTTTTTTTTTTTTTAAGAGAAGTCCTTATCGGTTCATATTCAGCCTTATCAAAGGCGACAGCACAGACAATGACCTCATCGAGTTCACGGCTGAAATTCCAGAATTAGTTAAAACTCTATTCGCATATTAAAACACAATCGGTCTGCCAAGCCATATCTTGGTGGAAACACCTGAAAACTGGATTTTAGCAGTTCACTCGTAGCTTTACCACAGTGTTTTCCTGCTCACAATCCTCCATGTATTCATACCATTGAATGCAGGAAAACACAATGGTAAACCTACGAGTCAACGACTAAAATCGGGTTTTCAGGTGTTTTCCACCAAGATAGGACTTGGCAGACCGATTGCGTTTTTAAATGCGAATCAAGTTTTAACTATTTCTAGAATTTCAGCCGTGAACTCGATGAGGTATTTGTCTGTGCTGCGCCTCCCGGTCTATTATACTTAGTTTCTGCTCAGTAATTGTGTAAAAAAAGAGTATCATTTCCTTATTAGTTGCTTAGAAAATTACGGGTATTAAAAATAAAATCTCCTTGAGTGATTGTTTAAAAATATTTTTTTTTTTTCGGTTTGAAGAATTATCAAATTTCTCATGACAATAGAAATGTAAGTTTAATTACTTTTTTTTTCTTTCTTGACTTAAAAATTATATTAATAATAATAAAATAGAATAAGAGTAACATTAATTATTTTATTAAGTTGAAGTATGATTTTTTTTTCTGTAAAAAAATTGAGTTAAAAATAGAATGTATTCCTCATTAGTTATTTAGAAAAATAGAGCTATTTAATGTAAAATTCTCTTCTAGAGATATTTTCTAAATAATCTGTGTTTTTTTTTACGATTTCATGAATTATTCATATTATCTTCACATTAGAAATATAAGTTTAATTACTTTTTGTTCTTTCCCCCTCTGCTCTGGACTTAAAATACTGATCTGATTATGATGCTGAAGATTTCTTTCTTTTTTTTTTTTTTTAAGGTTCATTTCATCTCATATTCTGTCTTTTCTTATAGTTAGTTACCTTCTGTGCAGAAATTGAGTTAACCCTTTGTTGCATACTGTCCACTACAGTGGACAAAATTGCCAATTTTTTCTTATCCTACCTATTTCATTCACAGTTCCTATTTAAAGCTTATGCTACTTTTTGATATTCATGCTTTCAGGAAAAAATCGAGATGGTGCCACAAGACGGTTAACTTACTTCTTGAGATAGAATTAATATGGATGTCCCATCAAAATGCCGGTAAGTTGTTCAGCATGAACTAAAATGTTTCTAAACCTATAATAATATTATTTAAATGATACTTTGTTCATTAATTATTATTTTTAGATGTCTTGGCCTAATAGACAATTGAAAAACAAGTATAAAAATACTTTTTTTGGTTATTTTATGGAAGTTTTTACACAATGTCCACTATAGTGGACGTCATGAGTGTGAACAGCGAAAATTTTAAAATATAATTTTGACGTGTTTGTAATTTTAATATTATGCAGGCATACTTTATATTAATTTTTATCTCTTTCACATTTTTGAAAGTCACAATTGTGTGATTTCATTTATTTATGCAATTTATTAGTTTAAAAAAATCCCATATATGTTCTGTTTCAAATAGATCTGTATGACAATACTGAAAAACTATAAAATAACAATAAACAATTTAAAAATTGATATCGATGGAACATCTTTTTTTAAATATTTGTAAAAATTTTAAATGAAAACGTATTTGAATTAAAGAAATTTCGTTGTTGTTCATATGAAAACTTTTTATTTATGGGTTGTTTATATTACAGGAGAAAACGAAAGAAAAGGGAATAATTGATCCAAGAGCAAATAGAAAGACATGAATGAAGTTATGAATGAAGTTTCCCATCAGGTAGTAAAGATGAATTACTGGACTCCGATGCTGATGATGAAGATTATCTTCCGAAATCCAAGTATGGGAGTGAGAACAAAACAATACATTGAAATTGAGCAGCCAGCTCTGATTGAAGCTTATAACCAAAATATAGGAGGAGTAAATAAATGCGACATGTTGTTGGCATTACACAAAACCTCAAAACCAAGAAGTGGTATAAAAGAATTATATTCCATTTAATTGATGTAGCTGTTGTCATTTCGTGTCTTTTATACAGAAGCTTGTTTCCAAATTGCGACATACAATTTGGAAAATGTAAACTGGCTGTATCAAGTGGACTCATTCAGTCAGTGACGCGACAATCTGGAGAACTGCATTTGATTCCAGACTCTGAAGAATGTGATGTGCTGGAAGACAATAAAAAAAGCAAGAGCCAGTAAGAGCAAATTCTGTACACAAGGACACTAGATATAAGAAGGTGGAACCCTTTCCCCGTCAAACATCCCAAAGTGCAAAACGATGCAAGATGGAACTACGTAAAAGGAAGTCAACATATTCATGTGTAAAATGTAAAATTTACCTTTGCATCAATGCAAAACTGATTGTTTTTACAAATTTCACCAACAATGAATGTTCTCAACAACAATTTTAACCACAATTATTTTTAGAATACGATATTATTCTAGAAGAAAACTATCATAAATCTTATTTTCCTAACTGTACTACATTTCAATTCTGTGTTCATAGTATCCACTATAGTGGACAAGCTGTAACCCAAATAATAAAAAATTATTACACATAAAATAATTTTTTTTCTCTTTCATCATGATCCTTTTAGTAGGAAAATACTAAATTTAACGTTGGGAATTTGCTAGTTTTAGAGTATGCAACAAACCGTTAAAAATAGTATCATTTCATCATTAGTTGCTTAGAAAAAATGGATATTTAAAATAAAATTCTCCCCAAGAGAGTTTTTTTAATAATTCCTTTTTTTATTTCAATTAAAAAAATTATTGCTACCCTATTAATAATTGAAACTGCAGACTATTCACATGTTCCTCTTGATTTAAAATAGTAATTCATTTATCATGCTTTTTTTAAGAGGCTCTTTTTGGCTCATATTCAGCCTTAACTTATACTTACTTACTTTCTGTGCAGTAATTTAGTTAAAATAGTATCATTTGCACATAAGTTAATTTGAAAAAAAGGAGTATTTAGAATAAAATTCTATACGAGAGATTTTTATAAAATAAACCCTCTTTTTATTTCAGTATCGAGAAATATTCATATTGAATTGATAATTGAAACTTCAGATTATTAACATTTTCCTCTTGACTTAAAATATTAGCTCGCTTCTTTTTTTATTTTTTCTTTCAAGAATTTCATTTCGGCTCATATTCACCTTATCTGATATTTACTTACTTTCTGCGAAGTAATTTAGTTTAAAAAGCTATCATTTCCTCATTAGTTGCTTAGAAAAATAGGGGCAAAAAAAAAAAAAAAATCTGCTTGAGAGATTTATTTAAAATAATCACTCTTTTTTTTTTCGGCTTCGAGAATTATCCATATTCTCATGACAATAAAAATATAATTTTAATTACTTTTTTTCTAGAATTAAAATATTAATTCTTTTATTAGGCTGCATGATTTCTTAAAGACGTTCATATGTTCCGCCTTATCTTATATACGTACTTACTTTCTGTAAAGTAATTGAGCTAAAAATATAATCATTTCCTCATTAGTTGCTTACAAAAATAGTAGTATCCTTCTATATATAAAAAAAAGTTTTGATTTGGAAATGGACGAATGAAAATCTGCGTAGATATTCCCGGCAGATCGGTATCCAATTTGAATGCTTAAGCATGGACTTTCTTCGTTAATATTAAAATAACTGTTGCATACAAAAATATGAAAATCGGTGGTATTATAGAGAAATGTTTGTTAAACACGCTGATGCAGACAGTTTTCAAATCGAAGAATCCTTTTAAGAGATATTTAATGGTAAAGTTGGAGAAAATTGTTCCATTAAATAAGTTTTATTGGAGCAAAAACTATACATGAGAATTTAATCATTTTTAGATCATTTTATACGTTATAAGTTCACTATAAGACTATAAAGCACTATAAGACTAAAAAATTAAGAATAAAATAAATATAAAATAAGACTAAATAATTAATATAAGATAAGACTGAAAAAGAGCTGTTTGACTAAAAAATTAAAAACGAAAAAAGCTTTTTTTTTTTTTTTTTTTTTTTTTTTTTTTGAAAGACATGCTTCCATTAAAATGCACAAAAATGTTGAAAAAAAATTTTTTTTTTATATGCTCTAAAAAGTAGAAAATAGAATTTGGGCTTGAAAAGAAATTGTTTTATTTTCTCATGACCAGGGAAAAAAATGAAAGCCTGGGCGCCAAATTTGCACAGATATATATATGCATACGTATATAATACACTGCTCAAAACAATTAAAGGATATTGCAGTTTTAGGTGGATTTTGTATCTGGTAAACTGTTTAGCTGATTGATACATGGTCGACAGACATAGTAGGTTATATGAGAATAAATTACACGTGTTTGGCAGAAAAAAATGCATTTTATTGCGCATTTGTGTACTAAAGGAAAAAAACACAATTTGTGCATATGAGAAAAAAAGAATAAGAAAAGGTGTTTTCTTCAAAGAAAATCATTTTCAGTAGGGGGTATGGTTTCCACGGGCGGCCAGCAACGTTGAACACCTTTGAGGCATGGACTCAATGAGGCTATTAATGACGAGTTGGGGTATTCTGCCCCACTCTTCCAGAAGAGCTCTTTCCAGTTCTTGGAGAGTTTGTGGGGGTTGTTCGCGGCCAGAAACTCGTCTTCCTAGAGCGTCCCAAACGTGCTCGATTGGATTCATGTCTGCAGAACACGCTGGCCATTCCATTCGAACGATTCCTTCCTCGAAAAGGAAATCCTCCACCAGGTTTGCACGATGTGGCCTGCAGTTATCGTCCATTAAAATGAAGTTATCTCTAATTGCTGCAGCGTAAGGGGCTACAATAGGTCTGAGGATCTCATCCCTATATCGGCGACCTGTCAGAGCTCCATCTCGAATGATGTAGAGGTCAGTGCGCCCGTCAATGGAGATGCCACCATACACCAACACTCCTCCACCGCCAAATCTGACACTTTCGTGCACGAACGCAGGATTATTCCTACTGCCACGGTCCCTCCAGATGAAAATACGCCTATTATCCGGATGCTCAGAAAAACGGAACTCGTCAGAAAACAGAATATTGCTCCATTCATTTCTCCTCCAGTTGACATGCTCGGTTGCCCACTCCCTGCGGTCGCGACGATGCCCTGATGTTAATCTAACACATACCATCGGTCGGCGAGCATACAGACCTACAGCATGGAGCCGGTTTCGGACAGTCTGAGTTGAAATCGTGGTGCCTGTAGCCGAGCGAAGGTGTTGTTGGAGAAAAGTAGCGTTCATGGTTCGGTGTCTCCGAGCTGTTAACTCTAAATACCGATCTTCATTGGGCGTTGTTGCCAGTCTACGACCTTGCCCTGGTCTTCGGCCTGCACATCCACTCTCCAAAAAACGGTTCCAGATCCTGGAAATGACACTTTGTTACACTCCAATGGCTTGCGCTACTTCGGCTTGAGTTTGGCCCCCTTCTAACCTACCAACAATTCTCAAAGCTTCTGAATCTGTCAAATGACTTCGCTGAGACATCGTACTCATCGAAACAAAGCAATCACTGAATGCCGATCATCCTTGTCTTCATTCTCTTTTATCCAGTTGAAAGTCAAATTTCATTCGCTGCCGCTGAAGCGACATTTTTGACGTCGAACTCAAAATTTGCATACTCCATAGTTTGAAAACCAGAAAAATTTGCATTTGTGATTCTCTTCTTCTATTTTCGGCAAAAAAAAAATTCGTTTATATCTTTATTTTATATAAAACTTCAAATATTCTTTAATTGTTTTGAGCAGTGTATTTTGAGATAATTTTTTCAACTATTATCGTGAATTCGAAGACAGCGCAAATAATATTTCCTTCTAACAACAAAAGTATTTTCAAGTGAATATTAATAAAAGAAATAAAACTTTGGTGTAAATTACATCAGATTTAAAACGATACATTTAAAATGAATTATTTAAAAGAACTATCTTATAGCGCTGTTAAAAAATACCGGGAGACAATGACACTGTTTACTTATTTTATTTTACATTAGCTTATTTTTAAATGTTTAAGTAATTTTTTTAATTAAATACGAAAACAGCCATTGTATCTCCTAACAGCAGCAAATTTGGTCTTAAAAATCACCAATCCAAGGTAAACGAATGGAAAACCTTTTACAGAGAGATCGCTAATGTTTTTTTTTTTTTTTTTTTTTTTTTAATTCAATATTTTTAAAGACGATCAAATTAGCGTGCTTTTTGGATTTTGGTGTGCCTGAACGGGGGTTGGCGAGCGTAGCTCGTAGGGTGCAGAGCCCCCTAGTTTAATATAAAATTGTCCTCCGGAGATTTTTTAAAAAATAATCAGTCTTTTTAATTCGGTTTCATGAATTATTAATAATCTCTTTGGGAATATACGTTCATTTACTGTTTTATTTCTGTCTCTTCACATAAAATACTGATTTGCCTATCATGCTGAACAATTTTTTTAAAGATGTTCATTTCGGCTCATATTCATCCTTATCTTATAAATAATTACTTTCTGCGCAGTAATTAAGTTAAAAATAATGTCATTTACTCATTAGTTGCTTAGAAAAAGGAGTATTTAAAGTAAAATTCTCCTCGAAAGGAGGTTTTTTAAATAATCTCTTCATTTTAATTCTATTTTTTAAAAAAATACTGATACTCTATTAATAATTGAAATTTCAGATTATTCACATTTTCCTCTTGACTTAAAATATTAATTCGTGTACCTGCTTTTTTTATGAGGTTCATTTTGGCTCATATTCAGCTTTATCTCATACTCACTTACTTTCTGCTCAGTAATTGAGTTAAAAATAGTATAATTTCATCAATAGTTGCTTAGAAAAAAGTGATATTTAAAATAAAATTATCTTCACGAGATTTTTTTTTTAAATAACACCTTTTTTTATTTCGGTTTAAAAAACTAATGATACCCTATTAATAATTGTAACATCAGATTACTCACATGTTCCTCTTGACTTTAAATAGTAATTTATTGATCATGGTTTATTTTTAATGGGCTCGTTTTGACTCATGTTCAGCCTTAACATATACTTACTTTCTGCGCAGTAATTAAGTTAAAATAGTATCATTTTCACATTAGTTAATTTAAAAAGAAGGAGTATTTAGAGTAAAATTCTATCCGAGAGATTGTTTTTTAAATAAACCCTCTTTTCTTTTCGGTTTTAAGAAATTATCACATTTAATTGATAATTGGAACGTCAGATTACTCACTTTTTCTTCTTGACTTAAAATATTAGCTTTTTATTATGCTTTTTTTTTTAAGAGGTTCATTTCGTTTCATATTCATCATTCATATTTTAAAGTACAGTAGAACCTCGCTAATCTAAACCCAGCTAATCCGAAATTTTGTTTAATCCGAACAGATTTTATTTTCGAAAATTATACTTGAACATATTAACTGAAAATATTGAAATATTGTACTAAAAACAAAAAAAGTACTTTTTACTACAAAATATTTCGTATTACAGGATGAATGTCGGAAACAACATGTAAGAAGTTAGAATTAAACAAAAAAAATGGCAGTAAAGCATGTTTTTTATTCTTTAAACAGCTTGAATTGAATAAAAAAATAATACTCAGTCAATACAATGTCAGTAATGTAAAGGTACATACAACACATGTACACGAATATAAAATGAAAATGTGCACTATAGGCCTACTCGTAGAAGCTATCTTTAAAAAATCTCGAATATCAGTTTATTTTCAGTCACTATCAAATTCTTTTCTAAAATGCAAAAAGTATTCAATTCAGATGATAATTTTTTTTTCCTGTCAACAGTTTGATTTCTCAAATTATTTACAGAAATGTTTTTTTTCTTCCCCCCCCCCCCCCCCCTCGTCGACGTGGTGGCTGAGCTACTTATAGATTCGCGATTTTGAATTGATTCGCAATTTTGTAATGAATTGCTGCGTAATTCTTCATTCTGAGGTTCCATTGGATTATTATAAACATCAGGAGTGATTAAACAAGGATTACTAGTTTTTTTTCCGAAAGTCGTGAAAGATTATCCAGCAAGACGGACCTTAGGATGTCAGATTAGACGATGTTTACTGTACCACTGAGTAGTTATAACTTACATTTTTTTTTAGCACGCATGTTTTTCTTTTCTAATTTTATCCAAATTTCGGGTAATCCGAACAGGTACCGGTCCCGATTAGTTCGGATTACCGGGGTTCTACTGTAGTATCATTTCCTCATTAGTTGCTTAGAAGTATAAGGGTATTTAATGTAAAATTATCATCCACAGATTTTTAAAAAATAATCTGAGTCTTTATTTCGGTTTCAAAAATTATTCATATCCTCTTTACAATGGAAATATAAGATTAATTACTTTTTGTTTTTCCTTCTCTTCACTTAGAAGATTGATTTGTATATCATGATGAAAGTTTTTTTAATTAAATTTTAAAAATCAAAAATCCCGACTGCGTAAAAAGCGAAGTAATTAATTATTTCTATCAATGCGAAACTATTTTTTATATTACTTACCCATTTTTTTTTATTTAGTTGTATTGATGACTTTTAAGTTGTGTTTAATTGTTAGTTCCTATCTATAAACACTGTTTTGATGAGGCCTATAGATGTCAATGATGGTTAGAGTTGCAGTAAATCTAGAGATCCTATCTACACAACTCCCAGGTTGTATAATATTTAAACGGATCTTCTGACTGTAAAATAGTCAATGAAACACCGCCTTCATTTTGAAAGACCTATCCAATGATATGCCACTCAATAGGTTTCGTAAATTTTTATTCGTCTCTACCGCCATTTTGTATTTTACCGCAACCATTTTGAATTTATAAAAAACAAACCTAACCTACAATCATCGGACAGTTACGACGAATCGATAGAGACCTCATTCATTAAAATCCATCCACCCGTTGGGATGTTTCGAGGGTATAAAGAAATCCACATACCCAGATACGCGTGAAACACATAACCCTTCTTGGCAGTCCGGTAAAAAAGAGGTTCATTTCGGCTCATATTCAGCCTTATCTTATCTGTCTCCGATAGGCTATTTCTTTCGGGCAGCATTTAAAGTGTCGCATCTAAAAAATAACGTTCCCTTATATAAGCCACCCTTAAATTAAGCAGATGCATCACTGTACGTTTAAATACGGATAATCTCTACTGCAATTTTTTAAACTTCTAAGCATCGCGCATTTTCAATTTTTATGCCGTCATATATAGGGCGAAAAAATAACTTTTAGGTGCAGTTTGTTTGAAAATGTATCTCAATTTATTTTTGAGATATTAATATTTTCGTAGTTTTTAACAACATTTTTTTAATGTTGGCAACTGAAGTACTGCATTTCTGTAGAAAGTAAAGGAAAAATTTAGGTTATTATACCTTTTTGTTGCCAATCTCAGATAACAATTGAAAAACAAATGTAATTAAAATACGTGCTTTCTTGAAAAATATAAATGAATGATTTCTGATAAAATATAGAGCTATTAAAAACTATATTTAAGTGTCCATATTAATGTTAGAAACAGATAAAGGCATATGAATCATTAGATAGCCGATTTTTTTGTTGAGTTTCTTGAATGACAGCATCGTTTTTTGCTGGTTTTGCGTATTGTTCTGCAATAGTGACATCATACGCATACTTTTCTGTAACGAATGACGTCATTTTATGTAAAATAAAATTGTGTACTTTTAAGTCTTAAAACTGAAATACTTTTTGTACTATCTATCTATCTATCTATATATATATATATGTGTGTGTGTGTGTGTGTGTGTGTGTGTCTGTGCGTGATATATTTAAATTTTTATATAAACTGAAAGGTAAAGTAGACTGGAAAAAATTGAGTTGCTAGTAAAGGGCTAAGTTTGTAAGAAGAAGATTACATTTCTGAATCTAATTTTGAAGAAAATTTTTAGAATAAATCCAGTAGCAAACTCATACTATAAGAGCTCAATACAATTCCTTCCTCATAGTGAGGTAGACAGTAAGACTTTATTTACTGATATGTTGTCATTGAGAGAACTTTAGATAAAACAGTTAAAGAATGCTTTGCTCGAGAATATGAAGAATGAAAGTCCCATAAAAACATTACTTATATAATTAATATCACTTTGTAAAATGATTCTCTTAAGTTTTATTTTAACTACTTGGAGGTTCTGCCCCTAGTAGTTAATAGTAGTAGTAGCTAGTTGTAACCCCTAGTAGTAGCTACGCTCGCGAACCCCCGTTCAGACACCCCAGAATCTAAAATCACGCTAATTTGATCGGTTTTTAAAAGATTAGAGAAGATTGGATTATAATGAAAAAACCTATAGCGATATCCCTGTAAACGGGTTTCCATTCAATTACCTTTTATTGCGAAAATTTAAGGCCGAATCAGTTGCAGTTAACACATCCAATGGTTGTTTTCGTGTTTGATTAAAGCAGTTAAACATTTGAAATGAAGCTAAAATAAAATGAATTAAGTAAACAGAGTCTTTGCCAACCGGTATTTTTTAACAGCGTTATAAAACGATTGGCGTAATACAATTCACAACAATTACTACAATTTACTGCTTTAACCCCTTCAGGGTCGGTGGTTCATTTTTGGACCACTTAATTTTAATTCTTAAATGCCACATTGGCACCAGAATATTGGAATGAAAAATTTCACTTTATTAGGTAAGTGACCAAGCTAGGCAAAGAGAGTGGAGGCATAGTGGTAAAGGTAGAGACACTTATACAGTATTAAATAGGGTGGATGAAAACTTTGTATGTTCAGACCAGTTATTACAATATTTTATTACTGCTCATGGCAGTTTTCCCGAGTACCTGAAGAAAATCGGAAAGAGAAATAGCGACCTCTGTGACTGTGGGTATAAAGGGAATGTTAGACACTATTTATTTGGAAGATGCCCCAAAATGCCTTATTTTTTCTATTTTAATAACTCACTTACAGTTCGCCAAAATATATCCAGAGTTCTTTTTTGTAAAGAAAACTATAGAAAGCTCTGTGCTAACTATAACGTCCTTAATGAATTGTACTCGTTCATAAGATACAAGTTTTAAACCTAATATAGGGTGGTTCTTTGGTCCTTATGCATGGATCGTCATCAGTTACTGCTGACTTGTTTTTAATAATACTCGGAATTCTTAAATATCATATATTGTGTCTGTAGTATGCTACAACCATTGTTTAATTTATCAGAATATACTATCCTATACAATTGTCAGATAGTGATTAGTATGTGAATAATGGTCTTTGAGCTGGGACTTCCTGTCTTCTACGGAAGATTGGGGTGCCATTCATTTGATAATCTGGACGTTGGTCATTGTGGAAGTGATATATGCTTTTAAAAAGGTGCGACATTGGTGCTGCAGTGTTCCAGATTTTGGGAGATGGTAGAGGGTCATTGAAGTGGACCTTTTACTGAGATTTTCGTGATATTACATGACTATGGATATTGAAGTGTAATGACTGAACTTTGAGGATCGTCTTCTTTGACTCTGTCTGTGAATGTGGTGCGTTAAGCTTGGGACTTTGTATAGACATTATGCATGAACTTTTTATCAGTATGGACTTTGATACGCCACTGGTTGCATGTTACCCATAAACATGCGAATTATGTTTTCTTAGTTTAATTTTGTTTTTGCCAAAGTTGCATGTAACCTCTAAACTTGCAATTTTTGTTCATTCAGGTTAGTTAATCTTAGTTTTTATTTTATACTAGAAAGGTAGCCCGTCAAAAATGACGGAAATTTAGATATAAAGATATATACAATTCAACTCATGTGCAAGAATACGAGTTTTCTCGTTTGTTCCACAGTGATAGATGAAAATAACACATTTTAAGAACGAAACACATTTATACAGTAGAAGACCACTAATCTGCACAGTTTAGTTACAAGTGTTATGCAGAATTGAGGCTCTTGGCGGTCATGTCTTTTCAATCTTTGTTTACATTATTTTAAATTCATATATTGGACAATTTAGATTGTTAACCCTTTAAAATAACTAAATTACACACTTGAAGTAAGGTAAAAACTATTAAATTATCGTATACGATTTCATGAAATGGTATTATATGGTATTATATGTGTGTGCTTCACGATCTTGGTTACGACTTTGGCGAAATTGGCTGCGACTTGTCATAATAGTAATAATGTGGGCCTCTATAACAAAAAAGTAACCAGTTTTTAGTAAAATTTCTGATATAAAAT